>OX465291.1:80806836-90612311 GCA_949987695.1 Merzomyia westermanni
TATATCAAAATACGGCCAAGTCCAAACGTAACTTGTTTTCTTCCATTTTCGTTTAACACCTATATTGTACACCAATTTCAAGGTTCTATTAGAACTTCATCTTGACCGATAACTCATTCATCGATAAATATATCGAAATATGCCAAAGTCTCAATGAAACCTGTGTTCTTCCCCCTTCGTTTGATACTCATATTGTTCACCAATTTCAAGGTTTTATGAAAACCACATTTGGCGATAACTCATTTATCGATAAATATATCGCAATATGCCAAATTCTCAATGAAACCTGTGTTCTCGCCCTTTCGTTTGATAACCATATTCTACTCAAATTTCAAGGTTCTATGGGAACGTCATTTTGACCGATAACTCATTTATCGATAAATATATCGCAATATGCCAAAGTCTCAATGAAACCTGTGTTCTTCCCCTATCGTTTGATACTCATATTGTTCACCAATTTCAAGGTTTTATGAAAACCACATTTTGGCGATAACTCTTTTATCGATAAATATATCGCAATTTGATACCCATATTGTACTCAAATTTCAAGGTTTAATGGGAATCAGTTTGACCGATATCTCATTTACCGATAACTATATCAAAATACGGCCAAGTCCAAACGTAACTTGTTTTCTTCCCCTTTCGTTTAACACCCATATTGTACACCAATTTCAAGGTTCTATTAGAACTTCATCTCGAGCGATAACTCACTCATCGATAAATATATCGAAATATGGCAAAGTCCAAATGAAAGCTGTGTTCTCCCCCTTTCGTTTGATACCCATATTCTACTCAAATTTCAAGGATCTATGGGAACAACATTTTGACCGATAACTCATTTATCGATAAATATATCGCAATATGCCAAAGTCTCAATGAAACCTGTGTTCTTCCCCTTTCGTTTGATACTCATATTGTTCACCAATTTCAAGGTTTTATGAAAACCACATTTTGGCGATAACTCATTTATCGATAAATATATCGCAATATGCCAAAGTCTCAATGAAACCTGTGTTCTCGCCCTTTCGTTTGATACCCATATTGTACTCAAATTTCAAGGTTTTATGGGAATCAGTTTGGCCGATATCTCATTTACCGATAAATATATCAAAATACGGCCAAGTCCAAACGTAACCTGATTTCTTCCCCTTTCGTTTAACACCCATATTGTACACCAATTTCTTGAGCGATAACTCATTCATCGATAAATATATCGAAATATGGCAAAGTCCAAATGAAAGCTGTGTTCTCCCCCTTCCGTTTGATACCCATATAGTACTCAAATTTCGGGGTTCTATGGGAACGATATAAATATATCGCAATATTCCAAAGTCTCAATGAAACGTGTGCCTCCCCTTTCGTTTGATACGCATTTTGTACTCAAATTACAAGGTTTTATGGAAACGACATTTTGGCCGATAACTCATTTATCGATAATTATATCGAAATATTGCAAAGTCCAAATGAAACCAGTGTTCTTCCCCTTTCGTTTTATACCAATATTTTACTCAAATTTCAAGGTGAAGAACCTCTTTCTCCATTGGGGTCTGCGGTCGCGCTTCAAAAAAATAACCGTTAACCGGTCCTACACCGGCTTCGAAATCCACAGTATTTCTGCACACAGCACCTTCAAAACTTTTTAACGATTAACAGTATACCTTTTTCCCCTCCGGATTATGATTCCTGGGACCGAGACGCGGCTTTTGACCCCACCCCCCAGAATTTTTGTAGCGTTTTAGCGGTTGAAGGAGGATGTAAAGTGTTATCCAAAACTTAAACAACCCAAATTTTAACGTTTTCTGAACCTGCAAAAAAAAGGGACAACGATAGAAACAAATTTATAGCCTCAAACATATCGAAAATTTCAAAGTCTGAATGAAACCTGTGTTCTTCCCCTTTCGTTTGACAGCCATATTGTAGTCAAATTTCAAGGTTTTATGGAAACCACAAAATTCTGCTGATAACTCATTTATCGATAAATATATCGCAATATGTCAAAGTCTGAATGAATCCTGTGTTCCTCCCCTTTCGTTTGATACCCGTATTGTACTCAAATTTCAAGGTTTTATGGGAACCACATTTTGACCGATAACTCTTTTATCGATAAATATATCGCAATTTGATACCCATATTGTACTCTAATTTCAAGGTTTAATGGGAACTTCATCTTGAGCTATAACTCATTCATCGATAAATATATCGAAATATGGCAAAGTCCAAATGAAAGCTGTGTTCCCCCCTTTCGTTTGATACCCATATTCTACTCAAATTTCAAGGTTCTATGGGAACGACATTTTGACCGATAACTCATTTATCGATAAATATATCGCAATATGCCAAAGTCTCAATGAAACCTGTGTTCTTCCCCTTTCGTTTGATATTCATATTGTTCACCAATTTCAAGGTTTTATGAAAACCACATTTTGGCGATAACTCATTTATCGATAAATATACCGCAATATGCCAAAGTCTCAATGAAACCTGTGCTCTCGCCCTTTCGTTTGATACCCATATTGTACTCAAATTTCAAGGTTTTATAGAAATCAGTTTGACCGATATCTCATTTACCGATAAATATATCAAAATACGGTCAAATCCAAACGTAACCTGTTTTCTTCCCCTTTCGTTTAACACCCATATTGTACACCAATTTGAAGGTTCTATGGGAACTTCATCTTGACCGATAACTCATTCATCGATAAATATATCGCAATATGTCAAAGTCTGAATGAAACCTGTGTTCTTCCCCTTTCGTTTGATACCCATATTGAAAACCAATTTCAAGGTTTTATGGGAACGACATTTTGACCGATAACTCATTTATCGATAAATATATCACAATATGCCAAAGTCTCAATGAAACCTGTGTTCTCGCCATTTCGTTTGATACCCATATTGTACGCAAATTTCAAGGTTTTATGGAAACTACATTTTGACCGTTAACTCATTTATCCATAAATATATCGCAATATGTCAAAGTCTGAATGAAACCTGTGTTCTCCCCCTTTCGTTTGGTAGCCATATTGTACTCAAATTTCAGGGTATTATGGGAACCACATTTTTACCGATAACTCATTTAACGATAAATATATCGAAAACTGCAAACTCCAAATGAAAGGTGACACCCATATTGTACACCAATTTCAACTTTTTGTGGGAACGACATTTTGACCGATAACTAATTTATCGATGAATATATCGAAATATGGCAGAGTCCAAATGAAACCACTGTTCTTCCCCTTTCGTTTGATACCAATATTTTACTCAAATTTCAAGGTTTTATGGGAACCAGTTTGACCGATATCTCATTTACCGAGAAATATATCAAAATACGGCCTAGTCAAAACGTAACCTGTTTTCTTCCCCTTTCGTTTAACACCCATATTGTACACCAATTTCAAGGTTCTATTAGAACTTCATCTTGACCGATAACTCATTCATCGATAAATATATCGAAATATGCCAAAGTCTCAATGAAACCTGTGTTCTTCCCCCTTCGTTTGATACTCATATTGTTCACCAATTTCAAGGTTTTATGAAAACCACATTTTGGCGATAACTCATTTATCGATAAATATATCGCAATATGCCAAATTCTCAATGAAACCTGTGTTCTCGCCCTTTCATTTGATACCCATATTCTACTCAAATTTCATTTATCGATAAATATATCGCAATATTCCAAAGTCTCAATGAAACCTGTGTTCTTCCCTTTTCGTTTGATACTCATATTGTTCACCAATTTAAAGGTTTTATGAAAACCACATTTTGGCGATAACTCATTTATCGATAAATATATCGCAATATGCCAAAGTCTCAATGAAACCTGTGTTCTCTCCCTTTCGTTTGATACCCATATTGTACTCAAATTTCAAGGTTTTATGGGAATCAGTTTGACCGATATCTCATTTACCGATAAATATAACAAAATACGGCCAAGTCCAAACGTAACCTGTTTTCTTCCCCTTTCGTTTAACACCCATATTGTACACCAATTTCAAGGTTCTATGGGAACTTCATCTTGAACGATAACTCATTCATCGATAAATATATCGCAATATGTCAAAGTCTGAATGAAACCTGTGTTCTCCCCCTTTCGTTTGGTAGCCATATTGTACTCAAATTTCAGGGTTTTATGGGAACCACATTTTTACCGATAACTCATTTAACGATAAATATATCGAAAACTGCAAACTCCAAATGAAAGGTGACACCCATATTGTACACCAATTTCAACTTTTTGTGGGAACGACATTTTGACCGATAACTCATTTATCGATGAATATATCGAAATATGGCAAAGTCCAAATGAAACCAGTGTTCTTCCCCTTTCGTTTGATACCAATATTTTACTCAAATTTCAAGGTTTTATGGGAACCAGTTTGACCGATATCTCATTTACCGATAAATATATCAAAATACGGCCTAGTCCAAACGTAACCTGTTTTCTTCCATTTTCGTTTAACACCCATATTGTACACCAATTTCAAGGTTCTATTAGAACTTCATCTTGACCGATAACTCATTCATCGATAAATATATCGAAATATGCCAAAGTCTCAATGAAACCTGTGTTATTCCCCCTTCGTTTGATACTCATATTGTTCACCAATTTCAAGGTTTTATGAAAACCACATTTTGGCGATAACTTATTTATCGATAAATATATCGCAATATGCCAAATTCTCAATGAAACCTGTGTTCTCGCCCTTTCGTTTGATACCCATATTCTACTCAAATTTCAAGGTTCTATGGGAACGTCATTTTGAACGATAACTCATTTATCGATAAATATATCGCAATATGCCAAAGTATCAATGAAACCTGTGTTCTTCCCTTTTCGTTTGATACTCATATTGTTCACCAATTTCAAGGTTTTATGAAAACCACATTTTGGCGATAACTCATTTATCGATAAATATATCGCAATATGCCAAAGTCTCAATGAAACCTGTGTTCTCTCCCTTTCGTTTGATACCCATATTGTACTCAAATTTCAAGGTTTTATGGGAATCAGTTTGACCGATATCTCATTTACCGATAAATATAACAAAATACGGCCAAGTCCAAACGTAACCTGTTTTCTTCCCCTTTCGTTTAACACCCATATTGTACACCAATTTCAAGGTTCTATGGGAACTTCATCTTGAACGATAACTCATTCATCGATAAATATATCGCAATATGGCAAAGTCCAAATGAAAGCTGTGTTCTCCCCCTTTCGTTTGATACCAATATTTTACTCAAATTTCAAGGTGAAGAACAAAAAAAGAACCGTTAACCGGTCCTACACCGGCTTCGAGATCGAGAACGATTAACAGTATACCTTCTCCCCTCCGGATTATGATTCCTGGGACCGGGACGCGGCTTTTGACGCACCCCCAGAATTTTTGTAGCGTTTTAGCGGTTGAAGGAGGATGTAAAGTGTTATCCAAAATTTAAAAAACCCAAATTTTAACGTCTTCTGAACCTGCAAAAAAGGGGAAACGATAGAAACAAATTTATAGCCTCAAACATATCGACCATTTCAAAGTCTGAATGAAACCTGTGTTCTTCCCCTTTCGTTTGACAGCCATATTGTAGTCAAATTTCAAGGTTTTATGGAAACCACACTTTGGCGGATAACTCATTTATCGATAAATATATCGCAATATGTCAAAGTCTGAATGAAACCTGTGTTCTTCCCCTTTCGTTTGATACTCATATTGTTCACCAATTTCAAGGTTTTATGAAAACCACATTTTGGCGATAACTCATTTATCGATAAACATACCGCAATATGCCAAAGTCTCAATGAAACCTGTGTTCTCGCCCTTTCGTTTGATACCCATATTGTACTCAAATTTCAAGGTTTTATGGGAATCAGTTTGACCGATATCTCATTTCCCGATAAATATATCAAAATACGGCCAAGTCCAAACGTAACCTGTTTTCTTCCCCTTTCGTTTAACACCCATATTGTACACCAATTTCAAGGTTCTATGGGAACTTCATCTTGACCGATAACCCATTCATCGATAAATATATCGCAATATGTCAAAGTCTGAATGAAACCTGTGTTCGTCCCCTTTCGTTTGATACCCATATTGTACTCAAATTTCAAGGTTTTATGGGAATCAGTTTGACTGATATCTCATTTACCGATAAATATATCAAAATACGGCCAAGTCCAAACGTAACCTGTTTTCTTCCCCTTTCGTTTAACACCCATATTGTACACCAATTTCAAGGTTTTATGGGAACGACATTTTGACCGATAACTCATTTATCGATAAATATATCGCAATATGCCAAAGTCTCAATGAAACCTGTGTTCTCGCCCTTTCGTTTGATACCCATATTGTACTCAAATTTCAAGGTTTTATGGGAATCAGTTTGACTGATATCTCATTTACCGATAAATATATCAAAATACGGCCAAGTCCAAACGTAACCTGTTTTCTTCCCCTTTCGTTTAACACCCATATTGTACACCAATTTCAAGGTTCTATGGGAACTTCATCTTGAACGATAACTCATTCATCGATAAATATATCGCAATATGTCAAAGTCTGAATGAAACCTGTGTTCTCCCCCTTTCGTTTGGTAGCCATATTGTACTCAAATTTCAGGGTTTTATGGGAACCACATTTTTACCGATAACTCATTTAACGATAAATATATCGAAAACTGCAAACTCCAAATGAAAGCTGTGTTCTCCCCCTTTCGTTTGATACCCATATTCTACTCAAATTTCAAGGTTCTATGGGAACGACATTTTGACCGATAACTCATTTATCGATAAATATATCGCAATATGCCAAAGTCTCAATGAAACCTGTGTTCTTCCCCTTTCGTTTGATACTCATATTGTTCACCAATTTCAAGGTTTTATGAAAACCACATTTTGGCGATAACTCATTTATCGATAAACATACCGCAATATGTCAAAGACCAAATGAAAGCTGTGTACTCCCCCTTTCGTCTGATACCCATATTGTACTCAAATTTCAAGGTTCTATGGGAACGATATAAATATATCGCAATATTCCAAAGCCTCAATGAAAGCTGTGTTTCTCGCCTTTCGTTTGATACCCATATTGTACTCAAATTTCAAGGTTTTATGGAAACCACATTTTGGCCGATAACTTATTTATCGATAAATATATCGCAATATTTCAAAGTCTGAATGAAAGCTGTGGCCTTGCCTTTTCGTTTGACACCCATGTTGCACTCAAATTACAAGGTTTTATGGGAACGTCATTTTAAGCGATAACTCATTTATCGAAAAATATATCGAAGTATTGCAAAGTCCAAATGCAAGCAGTGTTCTTCCCCTTTCGTTTGATACCAATATTTTACTCAAATTTCAAGGTGAAGAACATCTTTCTGCATTGGAGTCTGCGGTCGCGCTTAAAAAAAATAACCGTTAACCGGTCCTACACCGGCTTCGAGATCCAAAGTATTTCTGCACATAGCACCTTCAAAACTTTTAAACGATTAACAGTATACCTTTTTTCCCTCCGGATTATGATTCCTGAGACCGAGACGCGGCTTTTGACCCCACCCCCCAGAATTTTTGTAGCGTTTTAGCGGTTGAAGAAGGATGTAAAGTGTTATCCAAAATTTAACCAACCCAAATTTTAACGTTTGCTGAACCTGCAAAAAAAGGGACAACGATAGAAACAAATTTATAGCCTCAAACATATCGACCATTTCAAAGTCTGAATGAAACCTGTGTTCTTCCCCTTTCATTTGACACCCATATTGTACTCAAATTTCAAGGTTTTATGGGAACCACATTTTGACCGTTAACTCATTTATCGATAAATATATCGGAACGTGTCAAAGTCTGGATGAATACTGTGGTCTTCCCCTTTCGTTTGATACTCATATTGTTCACCAATTTCAAGGTTTTATGAAAACCACATTTTGGCGATAACTCATTTATCGATAAATATATCGCAATATGTAAAAGTCTCAATGAAACCTGTGTTCTCGCCCTTTCGTTTGATATCCATATTGTACTCAAATTTCAAGGTTTTATGGGAACGACATTTTGACCGATATCTAACTCACCGATAAATATATAAAATACGGCCAAGTCCAAACGTAACCTGTTTTCTTCCACTTTCGTTTAACACCCATATTGTACACCAATTTCAAAGTTCTATGGGAACTTCATCTTGACCGATAACTCATTCATCGATAAATATATCGAAATATTCCAAAGTCTTCATGAAACCTGTGTTCCTCTCCTTTCGTTTGATACCCACATTGTACTCAAATTTTAAGGTTTTATGGAAACCACATTTCGGCCGATAACTCATTTATCTATAAATATATCGCAATATTTCAAGGTCTGAATGAAAGCTGTGACCTTGCCTTTTCGTTTGACACCTTTGTTGCACTCAAATTACAAGGTTTTATGGGAACTCCATTTTAAGCGATAACTCATTTATCGAAAAATATATCGAAATATGGCAAAGTCCAAATGAAACCGGCGTTCTTCCCCTTTCGTTTGATACACATATTGTACACCAATTTCAAGGTTTTATGATAACGACATTTTGACCGATAACTCATTTATCGATAAATAAATCTCAATATGCCAAAGTCTCAATGAAACCTATGTTCTTCCCCTTGATACCCATATATTCTCAACTTTCAATGTTTTATGGAAACCACATTTTGGCGATAACTCATTTATCGATAAATATATCGCAATATGCCAAAGTCTCAATGAAACCTGTGTTCTCGCCCTTTCGTTTGATACCCATATTGTACTCAAATTTCAAGGTTGTATGGGAACGACATTTTGACCGATATCTCATTTACCGATAAAAATATCAAAATACGGCCAATTCCAAACGTAACCTGTTTTCTTCCCCTTTCGTTTAACACCCATATTGTACACCAATTTCAAAGTTCTATGGGAACTTCATCTTGACCGATAACTCATTCATCGATAAATTTATCGAAATATTCCAAGGTCTTAATGAAACCTGTGTGCCTCACCTTTCGTTTGATAGCCATATTGCACTCAAATTTCAAGGTTTTATGGGAACCACATTTTGACCGTTAACTCATTTATCGATAAATATATCGCAATACGTAAAAGTCTGAATGAAACCTGTATTCTTCCCCTTTGATACCCATATTGTACACATATTTCAAGGTTGTATGGGAACGACATTTTGACCGATAACGCATTTATCGAAAAATATATCGCAATATGCCAAAGTCTCAATGAAACCTGTGTTCTTCCCCTTTCGTTTGATACACATATTGTGCACCAATTTCAAGGTTTTATGTGAACGACATTTTGACCGATAACTCATTTATCGATAAATAAATCGCAATATGCCAAAGTCTCAATGAAACCTGTGTTCTCGCCCTTTCGTTTGATACCCATATTGTACTCAAATTTCAAGGTTGTACGGGAACGACATTTTGACCGATAACTCATTTATCGATAAATAAATCTCAATATGCCAAAGACTAAACGAAACCTGTGTTCTTCCCCTTTCGTTTGATACCCATATTGTACTCAAATTTCAAGGTTTTATGGAAACCACATTTTGGCTGATAACTAATTTATCGATGAATATATCGCAATATGCCCAAGTCTGAATGAAAGCTGTGGCCTTGCCCTTTCGTTTGATACCCAGGTTGCACTCAAATTTTAATGTTTTATGGAAACCACATTTTGGCTGATAACTAATTTATCGATGAATATATCGCAATATGCCAAAAACTGAATGAAAGGTGTGGCCTTGCCCTTTGATATCCATATTGTACACAAATTTCAAGGTTTTATGGGAACGACGTTTTGACCGATAACTCATTTAACGATAAATATATCGCAATATGCCAAAGTCTGAATGAAACCTGTGTTCTTCCCCTTTCATTTGATACTCATATTGTTCACCAATTTTAATGTTTTATGGGAACCACATTTTGGCCGATAACTAATTTATCGATGAATATATCGCAATATGCCAAAGTCTGAATGAAAGCTGTGGCCTTGCCCTTTGATACCCATATTGTACTCAACTTTCAATGTTTTATGGAAACCACATTTTGGCGATAACTCATTTATCGATAAATATATCGCAATATGCCAAAGTCTCAATGAAACCTGTGTGCTCGCCCTTTCGTTTGATACACATATTGTACACCAATTTCAAGGTTTTATGGGAACGACATTTTGATCGATAACTCGTTTATCGATAAATAAATCTCAATATGCCTAAGTCTCAATGAAACCTGTGTTCTTCCCCTTTCGTTTGATACCCATATTGTACTCAACTTTCAATGTTTTATGGAAACCACATTTTGGCGATAACTCATTTATCGCTAAATATATCGCAATATGCCAAAGTCTGAATGATACCTGTGTTCTTCCCCTTTCATTTGATACTCATATTGTACTCAAATTTCAATGTTTTATGGAAATTATATTTTGGCTGATAACTAATTTATCGATGAATATATCGCAATATGCCAAAAACTGAAGGAAAGCTGTGGCCTTGCCCTTTGGTATCCATATTGTACACAAATTTCAAGGTTTTATGGGAACGACGTTTTGACCGATAACTCATTTATCGATAAATATATCGCAATATGCCAAAGTCTGAATGAAACCTGTGTTCTTCCCCTTTCATTTGATACTCATATTGTTCACCAATTTTAATGTTTTATAGAAACCACATTTTGGCCGATAACTAATTTATCGATGAATATATCGCAATATGCCAAAGTCTGAATGAAAGCTGTGGCCTTGCCCTTTGATACCCATATTGTACACAAATTTCAAGGTTTTATGGAAACGACATTTTGACCGATAACTCACTTATCGATAAATAAATCTCAATATGCCAAAGACTAAACGAAACCTGTGTTCTTCCCCTTTGTTTGATACCCATATTGTACTCAAATTTCAAGGTTTTATGGAAACCACATTTTGGCTGATAACTAATTTATCGATGAATATATCGCAATATGCCCAAGTCTGAATGAAAGCTGTGGCCTTGCCCTTTCGTTTGATACCCAGGTTGCACTCAAATTACAAGGTTTTATGGGAACGTGATTTTAAGCGATAACTTATTTATCGAAAAATATATCGAAATATGGCAAAGTCCAAATGAAACCAGTGTTCTTCCCCTTTCGTTTGATACTAATATTTTACTCAAATTTCACGGTGAAGAACATCTTTCTGCATTGGGGTCTGCGGTCGCGTTTCAAAAAAATAACCGTTAACCGGTCCTACACCGGCTTCGAGATCCATAATATTTCTGCATATAGCACCTTCAAAACTTTTAAACGATTAACAATATACCTTTTTCCCCTCCGGGTTATGATTCCTGGGACCGAGACGCGGCTTTTGACCCCACCCCCCAGAACTTTTGTAGCGTTTTAGCGGTTGAAGGAGGGATGCAAAGTGTTATCCAAAATTTAACCAACCCAAATTTTAACGTTTGCTGAACCTGCAAAAAAAGGGGCAACGATAGAAACAAATTTATAGCCTCAATATATCGATCATTTCAAAGTCTGAATGAAACCTGTGTTCTTCCCCTTTCGTTTGACAGCCATATTGTAGTCAAATTTCAAGGTTTTATGGGAACCACATTTTGACCGATAACTCATTTATCGATAAATATATCGCAATTTGATACCCATATTGAACTCAAATTTCAAGGTTGTATGGGAACGACATTTTGACCGATATCTCATTTGCCGATAAAAATATCAAAATACGGCCAATTCCAAACGTCACCTGTTTTCTTCCCCTTTCGTTTAACACCCATATTGTACACCAATTTCAAAGTTCTATGGGAACTTCATCTTGACCGATAACTCATTCATCGATAAATATATCGAAATATTCTAAAGTCTTAATGAAACCTGTGTGCCTCCCCTTTCGTTTGATAGCAATATTGCACTCAAATTTCAAGGTTTTATGGGAACCACATTTTGACCGTTAACTCATTTATCGATAAATAAATCGCAATATGCCAAAGACTAAACTAAACCTGTGTTCTTCCCCTTTCGTTTGATACTCATATTGTACTCAAATTTCAAGGTTTTATGGAAACCACATTTTGGCTGATAACTTATTTATCGATAAATATATCGCAATACGTAAAAGTCTGAATGAAACCTGTATTCTTCCCCTTTGATAAACATATTGTACTCAAATTTCAAGGTTGTACGGGAACGACATTTTGACCGATAACTCATTTATCGATAAATAAATCTCAATATGCCAAAGACTAAACTAAACCTGTGTTCTTCCCCTTTCGTTTGATACCCATATTGTACTCAAATTTCAAGGTTTTATGGAAACCACATTTTGGCTGATAACTTATTTATCGATAAATATATCGCAATACGTAAAAGTCTGAATGAAACCTGTATTCTTCCCCTTTGATAAACATATTGTACTCAAATTTCAAGGTTGTACGGGAACGACATTTTGACCGATAACTCATTTATCGATAAATAAATCTCAATATGCCAAAGACTAAACTAAACCTGTGTTCTTCCCCTTTCGTTTGATACCCATATTGTACTCAAATTTCAAGGTTTTATGGAAACCACATTTTGGCTGATAACTTATTTATCGATAAATATATCGCAATACGTAAAAGTCTGAATGAAACCTGTATTCTTCCCCTTTGATAAACATATTGTACACAAATTTCAAGGTTGTATGGGAACGACATTTTGACCGATAACGCATTTATCGAAAAATATATCGCAATATGCCAAAGTCTCAATGAAACCTGTGTTCTTCCCCTTTCGTTTGATACATATATTGTGCACCAATTTCAAGGTTTTATGGGAACGAAATTTTGACCGATAACTCATTTATCGATAAATAAATCGCAATATGCCAAAGACTAAACTAAACCTGTGTTCTTCCCCTTTCGTTTGATACTCATATTGTACTCAAATTTCAAGGTTTTATGGAAACCACATTTTGGCTGATAACTTATTTATCGATAAATATATCGCAATACGTAAAAGTCTGAATGAAACCTGTATTCTTCCCCTTTGATAAACATATTGTACTCAAATTTCAAGGTTGTACGGGAACGACATTTTGACCGATAACTCATTTATCGATAAATAAATCTCAATATGCCAAAGACTAAACTAAACCTGTGTTCTTCCCCTTTCGTTTGATACCCATATTGTACTCAAATTTCAAGGTTTTATGGAAACCACATTTTGGCTGATAACTTATTTATCGATAAATATATCGCAATACGTAAAAGTCTGAATGAAACCTGTATTCTTCCCCTTTGATAAACATATTGTACTCAAATTTCAAGGTTGTACGGGAACGACATTTTGACCGATATCTCATTTGCCGATAAAAATATCAAAATACGGCCAATTCCAAACGTCACCTGTTTTCTTCCCCTTTCGTTTAACACCCATATTGTACACCAATTTCAAAGTTCTATGGGAACTTCATCTTGACCGATAACTCATTCATCGATAAATATATCGAAATATTCCAAAGTCTTAATGAAACCTGTGTGCCTCCCCTTTCGTTTGATAGCCATATTGCACTCAAATTTCAAGGTTTTATGGGAACCACATTTTGACCGTTAACTCATTTATCGATAAATATATCGCAATACGTAAAAGTCTGAATGAAACCTGTATTCTTCCCCTTTGATAAACATATTGTACTCAAATTTCAAGGTTGTACGGGAACGACATTTTGACCGATAACTCATTTATCGATAAATAAATCTCAATATGCCAAAGACTAAACTAAACCTGTGTTCTTCCCCTTTCGTTTGATACCCATATTGCACTCAAATTTCAAGGTTTTATGGAAACCACATTTTGGCTGATAACTTATTTATGGATGAATATATTGCAATATGCCAAAAACTTAATGAAAGCTGTGGCCTTGCCCTTTGATATCCATATTGTACACAAATTTCAAGGTTTTATGGGAACGACGTTTTGGCCGATAACTCATTTAACGATAAATATATCGCAATATGCCAAAGTCTGAATGAAACCTGTGTTCTTCCCCTTTCATTTGATACTCATATTGTTCACCAATTTTAATGTTTTATGGGAACCACATTTTGGCCGATAACTAATTTATCGATGAATATATCGCAATATGCCATAGTCTGAATGAAAGCTGTGGCCTTGCCCTTTGATACCCATATTGTACTCAACTTTCAATGTGTTATGGAAACCACATTTTGGCGATAACTCATTTATCGATAAATATATCGCAATATGCCAAAGTCTGAATGATACCTGTGTTCTTCCCCTTTCATTTGATACTCATATTGTACTCAAATTTCAATGTTTTATGGAAATTATATTTTGGCTGATAACTAATTTATCGATGAATATATCGCCAAAAACTGAAGGAAAGCTGTGGCCTTGCCCTTTGATATCCATATTGTACACAAATTTCAAGGTTTTATGGGAACGACGTTTTGACCGATAACTCATTTATCGATAAATATATCGGAATATGCCAAAGTCTGAATGAAACCTGTGTTCTTCCCCTTTCATTTGATACTCATATTGTTCACCAATTTTAATGTTTTATAGAAACCACATTTTGGCCGATAACTAATTTATCGATGAATATATCGCAATATGCGAAAGTCTGAATGAAAGCTGTGGCCTTGCCCTTTGATACCCATATTGTACACAAATTTCAAGGTTTTATGGGAACGACATTTTGACCGATAACTCACTTATCGATAAATAAATCTCAATATGCCAAAGACTAAACGAAACCTGTGTTCTTCCCCTTTGTTTGATACCCATATTGTACTCAAATTTCAAGGTTTTATGGAAACCACATTTTGGCTGATAACTAATTTATCGATGAATATATCGCAATATGCCCAAGTCTGAATGAAAGCTGTGGCCTTGCCCTTTCGTTTGATACCCAGGTTGCACTCAAATTACAAGGTTTTATGGGAACGTGATTTTAAGCGATAACTTATTTATCGAAAAATATATCGAAATATGGCAAAGTCCAAATGAAACCAGTGTTCTTCCCCTTTCGTTTGATACTAATATTTTACTCAAATTTCACGGTGAAGAACATCTTTCTGCATTGGGGTCTGCGGTCGCGTTTCAAAAAAATAACCGTTAACCGGCCCTACACCGGCTTCGAGATCCATAATATTTCTGCATATAGCACCTTCAAAACCTTTAAACGATTAACAATATACCTTTTTTCCCTCCGGGTTATGATTCCTGGGACCGAGACGCGGCTTTTGACCCCACCCCCCAGAACTTTTGTAGCGTTTTAGCGGTTGAAGAAGGATGCAAAGTGTTATCCAAAATTTAACCAACCCAAATTTTAACGTTTGCTGAACCTGCAAAAAAAGGGGCAACGATAGAAACAAATTTATAGCCTCAAACATATCGATCATTTCAAAGTCTGAATGAAACCTGTGTTCTTCCCCTTTCGTTTGACAGCCATATTGTAGTCAAATTTCAAGGTTTTATGGGAACCACATTTTGACCGATATCTCATTTGCCGATAAAAATATCAAAATACGGCCAATTCCAAACGTCACCTGTTTTCTTCCCCTTTCGTTTAACACCCATATTGTACACCAATTTCAAAGTTCTATGGGAACTTCATCTTGACCGATAACTCATTCATCGATAAATATATCGAAATATTCCAAAGTCTTAATGAAACCTGTGTGCCTCCCCTTTCGTTTGATAGCCATATTGCACTCAAATTTCAAGGTTTTATGGGAACCACATTTTGACCGTTAACTCATTTATCGATAAATATATCGCAATACGTAAAAGTCTGAATGAAACCTGTATTCTTCCCCTTTGATACCCATATTGTACACAAATTTCAAGGTTGTATGGGAACGACATTTTGACCGATAACGCATTTATCGAAAAATATATCGCAATATGCCAAAGTCTCAATGAAACCTGTGTTCTTCCCCTTTCGTTTGATACACATATTGTGCACCAATTTCAAGGTTTTATGGGAACGACATTTTGACCGATAACTCATTTATCGATAAATAAATCGCAATATGCCAAAGTCTCAATGAAACCTGTGTTCTTCCCCTTTCGTTTGATACACATATTGTGCACCAATTTCAAGGTTTTATGGGAACGACATTTTGACCGATAACTCATTTATCGATAAATATATCGCAATTTGATACCCATATTGTACTCAAATTTCAAGGTTGTATGGGAACGACATTTCGACCGATATCTCATTTGCCGATAAAAATATCAAAATACGGCCAATTCCAAACGTCACCTGTTTTCTTCCCATTTCGTTTAACACCCATATTGTACACCAATTTCAAAGTTCTATGGGAACTTCATCTTGACCGATAACTCATTCATCGATAAATATATCGAAATATTCCAAAGTCTTAATGAAACCTGAGTGCCTCCCCTTTCGTTTGATAGCCATATTGCAGTCAAATTTCAAGCTTTTATGGGAACCACATTTTGACCGTTAACTCATTTATCGATAAATATATCGCAATACGTAAAAGTCTGAATGAAACCTGTATTCTTCCCCTTTGATACCCATATTGTACACAAATTTCAAGGTTGTATGGGAACGACATTTTGACCGATAACGCATTTATCGAAAAATATATCGCAATATGCCAAAGTCTCAATGAAACCTGTGTTCTTCCCCTTTCGTTTGATACACATATTGTGCAAAAATTTCAAGGTTTTATGGAAACGACATTTTGACCGATAACTCATTTATCGATAAATAAATCGCAATATGCCAAAGTCTCAATGAAACCTGTGTTCTCGCCCTTTCGTTTGATACCCATATTGTACTCAAATTTCAAGGTTGTACGGGAACGACATTTTGACCGATAACTCATTTATCGATAAATAAATCTCAATATGCCAAAGACTAAACGAAACCTGCGTTCTTCCCCTTTCGTTTGATACCCATATTGTACTCAAATTTCAAGGTTTTATGGAAACCACATTTTGGCTGATAACTAATTTATGGATGAATATATTGCAATATGCCAAAAACTGAATGAAAGCTGTGGCCTTGCCCTTTGATATCCATATTGTACACAAATTTCAAGGTTTTATGGGAACGACGTTTTGACCGATAACTCATTTAACGATAAATATATCGCAATATGCCAAAGTCTGAATGAAACCTGTGTTCTTCCCCTTTCATTTGATACTCATATTGTTCACCAATTTTAATGTTTTATGGGAACCACATTTTGGCCGATAACTAATTTATCGATGAATATATCGCAATATGCCAAAGTCTGAATGAAAGCTGTGGCCTTGCCCTTTGATACCCATATTGTACTCAACTTTCAATGTTTTATGGAAACCACATTTTGGCGATAACTCATTCATCGATAAATATATCGCAATATGCCAAAGTCTCAATGAAACCTGTGTGCTCGCCCTTTCGTTTGATACACATATTGTACACCAATTTCAAGGTTTTATGGGAACGACATTTTGATCGATAACTCATTTATCGATAAATAAATCTCAATATGCCAAAGTCTCAATGAAACCTGTGTTCTTCCCCTTTCGTTTGATACCCATATTGTACTCAACTTTCAATGTTTTATGGAAACCACATTTTGGCGATAACTCATTTATCGATAAATATATCGCAATATGCCAAAGTCTGAATGATACCTGTGTTCTTCCCCTTTCATTTGATACTCATATTGTTCACCAATTTTAATGTTTTATAGAAACCACATTTTGGCCGATAACTAATTTATCGATGAATATATCGCAATATGCCAAAGTCTGAATGAAAGCTGTGGCCTTGCCCTTTGATACCCATATTGTACACAAATTTCAAGGTTTTATGGGAACGACATTTTGACCGATAACTCACTTATCGATAAATAAATCTCAATATGCCAAAGACTAAACGAAACCTGTGTTCTTCCCCTTTGTTTGATACCGATATTGTACTCAAATTTCAAGGTTTTATGGAAACCACATTTTGACTGATAACTAATTTATCGATGAATATATCGCAATATGCCCAAGTCTGAATGAAAGCTGTGGCCTTGCCCTTTCGTTTGATACCCAGGTTGCACTCAAATTACAAGGTTTTATGGGAACGTGATTTTAAGCGATAACTTATTTATCGAAAAATATATCGAAATATGGCAAAGTCCAAATGAAACCAGTGTTCTTCCCCTTTCGTTTGATACTAATATTTTACTCAAATTTCACGGTAAAGAACATCTTTCTGCATTGGGGTCTGCGGTCGCGTTTCAAAAAAATAACCGTTAACCGGTCCTACACCGGCTTCGAGATCCATAATATTTCTGCATATAGCACCTTCAAAACTTTTAAACGATTAACAATATACCTTTTTTCCCTCCGGGTTATGATTCCAGGGACCGAGACGCGGCTTTTGACCCCACCCCCCAGAACTTTTGTAGCGTTTTAGCGGTTGAAGAAGGATGCAAAGTGTTATCCAAAATTTAACCAACCCAAATTTTAACGTTTGCTGAACCTGCAAAAAAAGGGGCAACGATAGAAACAAATTTATAGCCTCAAACATATCGATCATTTCAAAGTCTGAATGAAACCTGTGTTCTTCCCCTTTCATTTGATACTCATATTGTTCACCAATTTTAATGTTTTATAGAAACCACATTTTGGCCGATAACTAATTTATCGATGAATATATCGCAATATGCCAAAGTCTGAATGAAAGCTGTGGCCTTGCCCTTTGATACCCATATTGTACACAAATTTCAAGGTTTTATGGGAACGACATTTTGACCGATAACTTACTTATCGATAAATAAATCTCAATATGCCAAAGACTAAACGAAACCTGTGTTCTTCCCCTTTGTTTGATACCCATATTGTACTCAAATTTCAAGGTTTTATGGGAACCACATTTTGACCGATAACTCATTTATCGATAAATATATCGCAATTTGATACCCATATTGTACTCAAATTTCAAGGTTGTATGGGAACGACATTTTGACCGATATCTCATTTGCCGATAAAAATATCAAAATACGGCCAATTCCAAACGTCACCTGTTTTCTTCCCCTTTCGTTTAACACCCATATTGTACACCAATTTCAAAGTTCTATGGGAACTTCATCTTGACCGATAACTCATTCATCGATAAATATATCGAAATATTCCAAAGTCTTAATGAAACCTGTGTGCCTCCCCTTTCGTTTGATAGCCATATTGCACTCAAATTTCAAGGTTTTATGGGAACCACATTTTGACCGTTAACTCATTTATCAATAAATATATCGCAATACGTGAAAGTCTGAATGAAACCTGTATTCTTCCCCTTTGATACCCATATTGTACACAAATTTCAAGGTTGTATGGGAACGACATTTTGACCGATAACGCATTTATCGAAAAATATATCGCAATATGCCAAAGTCTCAATGAAACCTGTGTTCTTCCCCTTTCGTTTGATACACATATTGTGCACCAATTTCAAGATTTTATGGGAACGACATTTTGACCGATAACTCATTTATCGATAAATAAATCGCAATATGCCAAAGTCTCAATGAAACCTGTGTTCTCGCCCTTTCGTTTGATACCCATATTGTACTCAAATTTCAAGGTTGTACGGGAACGACATTTTGACCGATAACTCATTTATCGATAAATAAATCTCAATATGCCAAAGACTAAACGAAACCTGTGTTCTTCCCCTTTCGTTTGATACCCATATTGTACTCAAATTTCAAGGTTTTATGGAAACCACATTTTGGCTGATAACTAATTTATGGATGAATATATTGCAATATGCCAAAAACTGAATGAAAGCTGTGGCCTTGCCCTTTGATATCCATATTGTACACAAATTTCAAGGTTTTATGGGAACGACGTTTTGACCGATAACTCATTTAACGATAAATATATCGCAATATGCCAAAGTCTGAATGAAACCTGTGTTCTTCCCCTTTCATTTGATACTCATATTGTTCACCAATTTTAATGTTTTATGGAAACCACATTTTGGCCGATAACTAATTTATCGATGAATATATCGCAATATGCCAAAGTCTGAATGAAAGCTGTAGCCTTGCCCTTTGATACCCATATTGTACTCAACTTTCAATGTTTTATGGAAACCACATTTTGGCGATAACTCATTTATCGATAAATATATCGCAATATGCCAAAGTCTCAATGAAACCTGTGTGCTCGCCCTTTCGTTTGATACACATATTGTACACCAATTTCAAGGTTTTATGGGAACGACATTTTGATCGATAACTCATTTATCGATAAATAAATCTCAATATGCCAAAGTCTCAATGAAACCTGTGTTCTTCCCCTTTCGTTTGATACCCATATTGTACTCAACTTTCAATGTTTTATGGAAACCACATTTTGGCGATAACTCATTTATCGATAAATATATCGCAATATGCCAAAGTCTGAATGATACCTGTGTTCTTCCCCTTTCATTTGATACTCATATTGTACTCAAATTTCAATGTTTTATGGAAATTATATTTTGGCTGATAACTAATTTATCGATGAATATATCGCAATATGCCAAAAACTGAAGGAAAGCTGTGGCCTTGCCCTTTGATATCCATATTGTACACAAATTTCAAGGTTTTATGGGAACGACGTTTTGACCGATAACTCATTTATCCATAAATATATCGCAATATGCCAAAGTCTGAATGAAACCTGTGTTCTTCCCCTTTCATTTGATACTCATATTGTTCACCAATTTTAATGTTTTATAGAAACCACATTTTGGCCGATAACTAATTTATCGATGAATATATCGCAATATGCCAAAGTCTGAATGAAAGCTGTGGCCTTGCCCTTTGATACCCATATTGTACACAAATTTCAAGGTTTTATGGGAACGACTTTTGACCGATAACTCACTTATCGATAAATAAATCTCAATATGCCAAAGACTAAACGAAACCTGTGTTCTTCCCCCTTGTTTGATACCCATATTGTACTCAAATTTCAAGGTTTTATGGAAACCACATTTTGGCTGATAACTAATTTATCGATGAATATATCGCAATATGCCCAAGTCTGAATGAAAGCTGTGGCCTTGCCCTTTCGTTTGATACCCAGGTTGCACTCAAATTACAAGGTTTTATGGGAACGACTTTTGACCGATAACTCACTTATCGATAAATAAATCTCAATATGCCAAAGACTAAACGAAACCTGTGTTCTTCCCCCTTGTTTGATACCCATATTGTACTCAAATTTCAAGGTTTTATGGAAACCACATTTTGGCTGATAACTTATTTATCGAAAAATATATCGAAATATCGCAAAGTCCAAATGAAACCAGTGTTCTTCCCCTTTCGTTTCATACTAATATTTTACTCAAATTTCAAGGTTTTAAGGGAACCACATTTTGACCGACAAATATATCGAAAAATGCAAAGTCCAAATGAAAGATGACACCCATATTGTACACCAGTTTCTACTTTTTGTGGGAACGACATTTTGACCGATAGCTCATTTATCGATAAATAAATCTCAATATGCCAAAGACTAAACGAAACCTGTGTTCTTCCCCCTTGTTTGATACCCATATTGTACTCAAATTTCAAGGTTTTATGGGAACCACATTTTGACCGATAACTCATTTATCGATAAATATATCGCAATTTGATACCCATATTGTACTCAAATTTCAAGGTTGTATGGGAACGACATTTTGACCGATATCTCATTTACCGATAAAAATATCAAAATACGGCCAATTCCAAACGTAACCTGTTTTCTTCCCCTTTCGTTTAACACCGATATTGTACACCAATTTCAAAGTTCTATGGGAACTTCATCTTGACCGATAACTCATTCATCGATAAATATATCGAAATATTCCAAAGTCTTAATGAAACCTGTGTGCCTCCCCTTTCGTTTGATACCCATATTGCACTCAAATTTCAAGGTTTTATGGAAACCACATTTTGGCCGATAACTCATTTATCGATAAATATATCGCAATATTTCAAAGTCTGAATGAAAGCTGTGGCCTTGCCTTTTCGTTTCACACCCATGTTGCACTCAAATTACAAGGTTTTATGGGAACGTCATTTTAAGCGATAACTCATTTATCGAAAAATATATCGAAATATGGCAAAGTCCAAATGGAACCAGCGTTCTTCCCCTTTCGTTTGATACCAATATTTTACTCAAATTTCAAGGTTTTAAGGGAACCACATTTTGACCGACAAATATATCGAAAAATGCAAAGTCCAAATGAAAGATGACACCCATATTGTACACCAGTTTCTACTTTTTGTGGGAACGACATTTTGACCGATAACTCATTTATCGATACATATATCGAAAAATGCAAAGGCCAAGAAATGTATGGCTTTTTCCTTTCATTTGACACCCGTATTGTACTCAAATTTCTAGGTTTTATGGGAACCACATTTTGACCGTTAACTCATTTATCGATAAATATATCGCAATACGTAAAAGTCTGAATGAAACCTGTATTCTTCCCCTTTGATACCCATATTGTACACAAATTTCAAGGTTGTATGGGAACGACATTTTGACCGATAACTCATTTATCGATAAATAAATCGCAATATGCCAAAGTCTCAATGAAACCTGTGTTCTCGCCCTTTCGTTTGATACCCATATTGTACTCAAATTTCAAGGTTGTATGGGAACGACATTTTGACCGATAACTCATTTATCGATAAATAAATCTCAATATGCCAGAGACTAAACGAAACCTGTGTTCTTCCCCTTTCGTTTGATACCCATATTGTACTCAAATTTCAAGGTTTTATGGAAACCACATTTTGGCTGATAACTTATTTATCGATGAATATATCGCAATATGCCCAAGTCTGAATGAAAGCTGTGGCCTTGCCCTTTCGTTTGATACCCAGGTTGCACTCAAATTTCAATGTTTTATGGAAACCACATTTTGGCTGATAACTAATTTATCGATGAATATATCGCAATATGCCAAAAACTTAATGAAAGCTGTGGCCTTGCCCTTTGATATCCATATTGTACACAAATTTCAAGGTTTTATGGGAACGACGTTTTGACCGATAACTCATTTAACGATAAATATATCGCAATATGCCAAAGTCTGAATGAAACCTGTGTTCTTCCCCTTTCATTTGATACTCATATTGTTCACCAATTTTAATGTTTTATGGAAACCACATTTTGGCCGATAACTAATTTATCGATGAATATATCGCAATATGCCAAAGTCTGAATGAAAGCTGTGGCCTTGCCCTTTGATGCCCATATTGTACTCAACTTTCAATGTTTTATGGAAACCACATTTTGGCGATAACTCATTTATCGATAAATATATCGCAATATGCCAAAGTCTCAATGAAACCTGTGTGCTCGCCCTTTCGTTTGATACCCATATTGTACACAAATTTCAAGGTTTTATGGGAACGACATTTATAGCCTCAAACATATCGATCATTTCAAAGTCTGAATGAAACCTGTGTTCTTCCCCTTTCGTTTGGCAGCCATATTGTAGTCAAATTTCAAGGTTTTATGGGAACCACATTTTGACCGATAACTCATTTATCGATAAATAAATCTCAATATGCCAAAGACTAAACGAAACCTGTGTTCTTCCCCTTTCGTTTGATACCCATATTGTACACAAATTTCAAGGTTTTATGGGAACGACATTTTGACCGATAACTCATTTATCGATAAATATATCGCAATACGTAAAAGTGTGAATGAAACCTGTATTCTTCCCCTTTGATACCCATATTGTACACAAATTTCAAGGTTTTATGGGAACGACATTTTGACCGATAACTCATTTATCGATAAATATATCGCAATACGTAAAAGTCTGAGTGAAACCTGTATTCTTCCCCTTTGACACCCATATTGTACACAAATTTCAAGGTTGTATGGGAACGACATTTATAGCCTCAAACATATCGATCATTTCAAAGTCTGAATGAAACCTGTGTTCTTCCCCTTTCGTTTGGCAGCCATATTGTAGTCAAATTTCAAGGTTTTATGGGAACCACATTTTGACCGATAACTCATTTATCGATAAATATATCGCAATTTGATACCCATATTGTACTCAAATTTCAAGGTTGTATGGGAACGACATTTTGACCGATATCTCATTTACCGATAAAAATATCAAAATACGGCCAATTCCAAACGTAACCTGTTTTCTTTCCCTTTCGTTTAACACCCATATTGTTCACCAATTTCAAGGTTTTATGGGAACGACATTTTGACCGATAACTCATTTATCGATAAATAAATCGCAATATGCCAAAGTCTCAATGAAACCTGTGTTCTCGCCCTTTCGTTTGATACCCATATTGTACTCAAATTTCAAGGTTGTATGGGAACGACATTTTGACCGATAACTCATTTATCGATAAATAAATCTCAATATGCCAAAGACTAAACGAAACCTGTGTTCTTCCCCTTTCGTTTGATACCCATATTGTACACAAATTTCAAGGTTTTATGGGAACGACATTTTGACCGATAACTCATTTATCGATAAATATATCGCAATACGTAAAAGTCTGAATGAAACCTGTATTCTTCCCCTTTAATACCCATATTGTACACAAATTTCAAGGTTGTATGGGAACGACATTTATAGCCTCAAACATATCGATCATTTCAAAGTCTGAATGAAACCTGTGTTCTTCCCCTTTCGTTTGACAGCCATATTGTAGTCAAATTTCAAGGTTTTATGGGAACCACATTTTGACCGATAACTCATTTATCGATAAATATATCGCAATTTGATACCCATATTGTACTCAAATTTCAAGGTTGTATGGGAACGACATTTTGACCGATATCTCATTTACCGATAAAAATATCAAAATACGGCCAATTCCAAACGTAACCTGTTTTCTTCCCCTTTCGTTTAACACCCATATTGTACACCAATTTCAAAGTTCTATGGGAACTTCATCTTGACCGATAACTCATTCATCGATAAATGTATCGAAATATTCCAAAGTCTTAATGAAACCTGTGTGCCTCCCCTTTCGTTTGATACCCATATTGCACTCAAATTTCAAGGTTTTATGGAAACCACATTTTGGCCGATAACTCATTTATCGATAAATATATCGCAATTTGATACCCATATTGTACTCAAATTTCAAGGTTGTATGGGAACGACATTTTGACCGATATCTCATTTACCGATAAAAATATCAAAATACGGCCAATTCCAAACGTAACCTGTTTTCTTCCCCTTTCGTTTAACACCCATATTGTACACCAATTTCAAAGTTCTATGGGAACTTCATCTTGACCGATAACTCATTCATCGATAAATATATCGAAATATTTCAAAGTCTGAATGAAAGCTGTGGCCTTGCCTTTTCGTTTCACACCCATGCTGCACTCAAATTACAAGGTTTTATGGGAACGTCATTTTAAGCGATAACTCATTTATCGAAAAATATATCGAAATATGGCAAAGTCCAAATGGAACCAGAGTTCTTCCCCTTTCGTTTGATACCAATATTTTACTCAAATTTCAAGGTTTTAAGGGAACCACATTTTGACCGACAAATATATCGAAAAATGCAAAGTCCAAATGAAAGGTGACACCCATATTGTACACCAGTTTCAACTTTTTGTGGGAACGACATTTTGACCGATAACTCATTTATCGATACATATATCGAAAAATGCAAAAGCCAAGAAATGTATGGCTTTTTCCTTTCATTTGACACCGGTATTGTACTCAAATTTCTAGGTTTTATGGGAACCACATTTTGACCGTTAACTCATTTATCGATAAATATATCGCAATACGTAAAAGTCTGAATGAAACCTGAATTCTTCCCCTTTGATACCCATATTGTACACAAATTTCAAGGCTGTATGGGAACGACATTTTGACCGATAACTCATTTATCGAAAAATATATCGCAATATGCCAAAGTCTCAATGAAACCTGTGTTCTTCCCCTTTCGTTTGATACACATATTGTGCACCAATTTCAAGGTTTTATGGGAACGACATTTTGACCGATAACTCATTTATCGATAAATAAATCGCAATATGCCAAAGTCTCAATGAAACCTGTGTTCTCGCCCTTTCGTTTGATACCCATATTGTACTCAAATTTCAAGGTTGTATGGGAACGACATTTTGACCGATAACTCATTTATCGATAAATAAATCTCAATATGCCAAAGACTTAACGAAACCTGTGTTCTTCCCCTTTCGTTTGATACCCATATTGTACTCAAATTTCAAGGTTTTATGGAAACCACATTTTGGCTGATAACTAATTTATCGATGAATATATCGCAATATGCCCAAGTCTGAATGAAAGCTGTGGCCTTGCCCTTTCGTTTGATACCCAGGTTGCACTCAAATTTCAATGCTTTATGGAAACCACGTTTTGGCTGATAACTAATTTATCGATGAATATATCGCAATATGCCAAAAACTGAATGAAAGCTGTGGCCTTGCTTTGATATCCATATTGTACACAAATTTCAAGGTTTTATGGGAACGACGTTTTGACCGATAACTCATTTAACGATAAATATATCGCAATATGCCAAAGTCTGAATGAAACCTGTGTTCTTCCCCTTTCATTTGATACTCATATTGTTCACCAATTTTAATGTTTTATGGAAAACACATTTTGGCCGATAACTAATTTATCGATGAATATATCGCAATATGCCAAAGTCTGAATGAAAGCTGTGGCCTTGCCCTTTGATACCCATATTGTACTCAACTTTCAATGTTTTATGGAAACCACATTTTGGCGATAACTCATTTATCGATAAATATATCGCAATATGCCAAAGTCTCAATGAAACCTGTGTGCTCGCCCTTTCGTTTTATACACATATTGTACACCAATTTCAAGGTTTTATGGGAACGACATTTTGACCGATAACTCATTTATCGATAAATAAATCTCAATATGCCAAAGTCTCAATGAAACCTGTGTTCTTCCCCTTTCGTTTGATACTCATATTGTTCACCAATTTTAATGTTTTAGGGAAACCACATTTTGGCCGATAACTAATTTATCGATGAATATATGGCAATATGGAAAAGTCTGAATGAAAGCTGTGGCCTTGTAACGACATTTTGACCGATAACTCATTTATCGATAAATAAATCGCAATATGCCAAAGCCTCAATGAAACCTGTGTTCTCGCCCTTTCGTTTGATACCCATATTGTACTCAAATTTCAAGGTTGTATGGGAACGACATTTTGACCGATAACTCATTTATCGATAAATAAATCTCAATATGCCAAAGACTAACCGAAACCTGTGTTCTTCCCCTTTCGTTTGATACCCATATTGTACTCAAATTTCAAGGTTTTATGGAAACCACATTTTGGCTGATAACTAATTTATCGATGAATATATCGCAATATGCCCAAGTCTGAATGAAAGCTGTGGCCTTGCCCTTTCGTTTGATACCCAGGTTGCACTCAAATTTCAATGTTTTATGGAAACCACATTTTGGCTGGTAACTAATTTATCGATGAATATATCGCAATATGCCAAAAACTGAATGAAAGCTGTGGCCTTGCCCTTTGCTATCCATATTGTACACAAATTTCAAGGTTTTATGGGAACGACGTTTTGACCGATAACTCATTTAACGATAAATATATCGCAATATGCCAAAGTCTGAATGAAACCTGTGTTCTTCCCCTTTCATTTGATACTCATATTGTTCACCAATTTTAATGTTTTATGGAAACCACATTTTGGCCGATAACTAATTTATCGATGAATATATCGCAATATGCCAAAGTCTGAATGAAAGCTGTGGCCTTGCCCTTTGATACCCATATTGTACTCAACTTTCAATGTTTTATGGAAACCACATTTTGACGATAACTCATTTATCGATAAATATATCGCAATATGCCAAAGTCTCAATGAAACCTTGTTGCTCGCCCTTTCGTTTGATACACATATTGTACACCAATTTCAAGGTTTTATGGGAACGACATTTTGACCGATAACTCATTTATCGATAAATAAATCTCAATATGCCAAAGTCTCAATGAAACCTGTGTTCTTCCCCTTTCGTTTGATACCCATATTGTACTCAACTTTCAATGTTTTATGGAAACCACATTTTGGCGATAACTCATTTATCGATAAATATATCGCAATATGCCAAAGTCTGAATGATACCTGTGTTCTTCCCCTTTCATTTGATACTTATATTGTACTCAAATTTCAATGTTTTATGGAAACCACATTTTGGCTGATAACTAATTTATCGATGAATATATCGCAATATGCCAAAAACTGAATGAAAGCTGTTGCCATGCCCTTTGATATCCATATTGTACACAAATTTCAAGGTTTTATGGGAACGACATTTTGACCGATAACTCATTTATCGATAAATATATCGCAATATGCCAAAGTCTGAATGAAACCTGTGTTCTTCCCCTTTCATTTGATACTCATATTGCTCACCAATTTTAATGTTTTAGGGAAACCACATTTTGGCCGATAACTAATTTATCGATGAATATATCGCAATATGCCAAAGTCTGAATGAAAGCTGTGGCCTTGCCCTTTGATACCCATATTGTACACAAATTTCAAGGTTTTATGGGAACGACATTTTGACCGATAACTCATTTATCGATAAATAAATCTCAATATGCCAAAGACTAAACGAAACCTGTGTTCTTCTTCTTTGTTTGATACCCATATTGTACTCAAATTTCAAGGTTTTATGGAAACCACATTTTGGCTGATAACTAATTTATCGATGAATATATCGCATATGCCCAAGTCTGAATGAAAGCTGTGGCCGTGCCCTTTCGTTTGATACCCAGGTTGCACTCAAATTACAAGGTTTTATGGGAACGTGATTTTAAGCGATAACTTATTTATCGAAAAATATATCGAAATATGGCAAAGTCCAAATGAAACCAGTGTTCTTCCCCTTTCGTTTGATACTAATATTTTACTCAAATTTCACGGTGAAGAACATCTTTCTGCATTGGGGCTGCGGTCGCGCTTCAAAAAAATAACCGTTAACCGGTCCTACACCGGCTTCGAGATCCACAGTATTTCTGCACATAGCACCTTCAAAACTTTTAAACGATTAACAGTATACCTTTTTTCCTTCCGGATTATGATTCCTGGGACCGAGACGCGGATTTTGACCCCACCCCCTTGAACTTTTGTAGCGTTTTAGCGGTTGAAGAAGGATGCAAAGTGTTATCCAAAATTTAACCACCCCAAATTTTAACGTTTGCTGAACCTGCAAAAAAGGGGCAACGATTGAAACAAATTTATAGCCTCAAACATATCGATCATTTCAAAGTCTGAATGAAACCTGTGTTCTTCCCCTTTCGTTTGACAGCCATATTGTAGTCAAATTTCAAGGTTTTATGGGAACCACATTTTGACCGATAACTCATTTATCGATAAATATATCGCAATTTGATACCCATATTGTACTCAAATTTCAAGGTTGTATGGGAACGACATTTTGACCGATATCTCATTTACCGATAAAAATATCAAAATACGGCCAATTCCCAACGTAACCTGTTTTCTTCCCCTTTCGTTCTATGGGAACTTCATCTTGACCGATAACTCATTCATCGATAAATATATCGAAATATTCCAAAGTCTTAATGAAACCTGTGTGCCTCCCCTTTCGTTTGATACCCATATTGCACTCAAATTTCAAGGTTTTATGGAAACCA
The DNA here is from genome assembly GCA_949987695.1 of Merzomyia westermanni. Lineage (NCBI taxonomy): Eukaryota > Metazoa > Arthropoda > Insecta > Diptera > Tephritidae > Merzomyia > Merzomyia westermanni. The sequence goes on from OX465291.1 coordinate 80,836,572, forward strand.
CATTTTGGCCGATAACTCATTTATCGATAAATATATCGCAATATTTCAAAGTCTGAATGAAAGCTGTTGCCTTGCCTTTTCGTTTCACACCCATGTTGCACTCAAATTACAAGGTTTTGTGGGAACGTCATTTTAAGCGATAACTCATTTATCGAAAAATATATCGAAATATGGCAAAGTCCAAATGGAACCAGCGTTCTTCCCCTTTCGTTTGATACCAATATTTTACTCAAATTTCAAGGTTTTAAGGGAATCAGTTTGACCGATATCTTATTTACCGATAAATATATCAAAATACGGCCAAGTCCAAACGTAACCTGTTTTCTTCCCCTTTCGTTTGATACCCATATTGTACTCAACTTTAAATGTTTTATGGAAACCACATTTTGGCGATAACTCATTTATCGATAAATATATCGCCCTTTCGTTTGATACACATATTGTACACCAATTTCAAGGTTTTATGGGAACGACATTTTGACCGATAACTCATTTATCGATAAATAAATCTCAATATGCCAAAGACTAAACGAAACCTGTGTTCTTCCCCTTTCGTTTGATACCCATATTGTACTCAAATTTCAAGGTTTTATGGAAACCACATTTTGGCTGATAACTAATTTATCGATGAATATATCGCAATATGCCAGAAACTGAATGAAAGCTGTGGCCTTGCCCTTTGATATCCATATTGTACACAAATTTCAAGGTTTTATGGGAACGAGGTTTTGACCGATAACTCATTTATCGATAAATATATCGCAATATGCCAAAGTCTGAATGAAACCTGTGTTCTTCCCCTTTCATTTGATACTCATATTGTTCACCAATTTTAATGTTTTAGGGAAACCACATTTTGGCCGATAACTAATTTATCGATGAATATATCGCAATATGCCAAAGTCTGAATGAAAGCTGTGGCCTTGCCCTTTGATACCCACATTGTACACAAATTTCAAGGTTTTATGGGAACGACATTTTGACCGATAACTCATTTATCGATAAATATATCGCAATACGCCAAAGACTAAACGAAACCTGTGTTCTTCCCCTTTGTTTGATACCAATATTTTACTCAAATTTCAAGATTTTAAGGGAACCACATTTTGACCGACAAATATATCGAAAAATGCAAAGTCCAAATGAAAGGTGACACCCATATTGTACACCAGTTTCAACTTTTTGTGGGAACGACATTTTGACCGATAACTCATTTATCGATACATATATCGAAAAATACAAAGGCCAAGAAATGTATGGCTTTTTCCTTTCATTTGACACCCGTATTGTACTCAAATTTCTAGGTTTTATGGGAACCACATTTTGACCGTTAACTCATTTATCGATAAATATATCGCAATACGTAAAAGTCTGAATGAAACCTGTATTCTTCCCCTTTGATACCCATATTGTGCACCAATTTCAAGGTTTTATGGGAACGACATTTTGACCGATAACTCATTTATCGATAAATAAATCGCAATATGCCAAAGTCTCAATGAAACCTGTGTTCTCGCTCTTTCGTTTGATACCCATATTGTACTCAACTTTCAAGGTTGTATGGGAACGACATTTTGACCGATAACTCATTTATCGATAAATAAATCTCAATATGCCAAAGGCTAAACGAAACCTTTGTTCTTCCCCTTTCGTTTGATACCCATATTGTACTCAAATTTCAAGGTTTTATGGAAACCACATTTTGGCTGATAACTAATTTATTGATGAATATGTCGCAATATGCCCAAGTCTGAATGAAAGCTGTGGCCTTGCCCTTTCGTTTGATACCCAGGTTGCACTCAAATTTGAATGTTTTATGGAAACCACATTTTGGCTGATAACTAATTTATCGATGAATATATCGCAATATGCCAAAAATTGAATGAAAGCTGTGGCCTTGCCCTTTGATATCCATATTGTACACAAATTTCAAGGTTTTATGGGAACGACGTTTTGCCCGATAACTCATTTACCGATAAATATATCGCAATATGCCAAAGTCTGAATGAAACCTGTGTTCTTCCCCTTTCATTTGATACTCATATTGTTCACCAATTTTAATGTTTTATGGAAACCACATTTTGGCCGATAACTAATTTATCGATGAATATATCGCAATATGCCAAAGTCTGAATGAAAGCTGTGGCCTTGCCCTTTGATACCCATATTGTACTCAACTTTAAATGTTTTATGGAAACCACATTTTGGCGATAACTCATTTATCGATAAATATATCGCAATATGCCAAAGTCTCAATGAAACCTGTGTGCTCGCCCTTTCGTTTGAGACACATATTGTACACCAATTTCAAGGTTTTATGGGAACGACATTTTGACCGATAACTCATTTCTCGATAAATAAATCTCAATATGCCAAAGTCTCAATGAAACCTGTGTTCTTCCCCTTTCGTTTGATACCCATATTGTACTCAACTTTAAATGTTTTATGGAAACCACATTTTGGCGATAACTCATTTATCGATAAATATATCGCAATATGCCAAAGTCTCAATGAAACCTGTGTGCTCGCCCTTTCGTTTGATACACATATTGTACACCAATTTCAAGGTTTTATGGGAACGACATTTTGACCGATAACTCATTTATCGATAAATAAATCTCAATATGCCAAAGTCTCAATGAAACCTGTGTTCTTCCGCTTTCGTTTGATACCCATATTGTACTCAACTTTAAATGTTTTATGGAAACCACATTTTGGCGATAACTCATTTATCGATAAATATATCGCCCTTTCGTTTGATACACATATTGTACACCAATTCCAAGGTTTTATGGGAACGACATTTTGACCGATAACTCATTTATCGATAAATAAATCTCAATATGCCAAAGACTAAACGAAACCTGTGTTCTTCCCCTTTCGTTTGATACCCATATTGTACTCAAATTTCAAGGTTTTATGGAAACCACATTTTGGCTGATAACTAATTTATCGATGAATATATCGCAATATGCCCAAGTCTGAATGAAAGCTGTGGCATTGCCCTTTCGTTTGATACCCAGGTTGCACTCAAATTTGAATGTTTTATGGAAACCACATTTTGGCTGATAACTAATTTATCGATGAATATATCGCAATATGCCAGATACTGAATGAAAGATGTGGCCTTGCCCTTTGATATCCATATTGTACACAAATTTCAAGGTTTTATGGGAACGACGTTTTGACCGATAACTCATTTATCGATAAATATATCGCAATACGCCAAAGTCTCAATGAAACCTGTGTTCTCGCCCTTTCGTTTGATACCCATATTGTACGCAAATTTCAAGATTTTATGGGAATCAGTTTGACTGATATCTTATTTACCGATAAATATATCAAAATACGGCCAAGTCCAAACGTAACCTGTTTTCTTCCCCTTTCGTTTAACACCCATATTGTACACCAATTTCAAGGTTCTATGGGAACTTCATCTTGACCGATAACTCATTCATCGATAAATATATCCCAATATGGCAAAGTCCAAATGAAAGCTGTGTTCTCCCCCTTTCGTTTGATACCCATATTCTACTCAAATTTCAAGGTTCTATGGGAACGACATTTTGACCGATAACTCATTTATCGATAAATATATCGCAATATGCCAAAGTCTCAATGAAACCTGTGTTCTTCCCCTTTCGTTTGATACTCATATTGTTCACCAATTTCAAGGTTTTATGAAAACCACATTTTGGCGATAACTCATTTATCGATAAATATATCGCAATATGCCAAAGTCTCAATGAAACCTGTGTTCTCGCCCTTTCGTTTGATACCCATATTGTACTCAAATTTCAAGGTTTTATGGGAATCAGTTTGACCGATATCTCATTTACCGATAAATATATCAAAATACGGCCAAGTCCAAACGTAACCTGTTTTCTTCCCCTTTCGTTTAACACCCATATTGTACACCAATTTCAAGGTTCTATGGGAACTTCATCTTGACCGATAACTCATTCATCGATAAATATATCGCAATATGTCAAAGTCTGAATGAAACCTGTGTTCTTCCCCTTTCGTTTGATACCCATATTGTACACCAATTTCAAGGTTTTATGGGAACGACATTTTGACCGATAACTCATTTATCGATAAATATATCGCAATACGCCAAAGTCTCAATGAAACCTGTGTTCTCGCCCTTTCGTTTGATACCCATATTGTACGCAAATTTCAAGATTTTATGGGAATCAGTTTGACCGATATCTTATTTACCGATAAATATATCAAAATACGGCCAAGTCCAAACGTAACCTGTTTTCTTCCCCTTTCGTTTAACACCCATATTCTACACCAATTTCAAGGTTCTATGGGAACTTCATCTTGACCGATAACTCATTTATCGATAAATATATCGCAATACGCCAAAGTCTCAATGAAACCTGTGTTCTCGCCCTTTCGTTTGATACCCATATTGTACGCAAATTTCAAGATTTTATGGGAATCAGTTTGACCGATATCTTATTTACCGATAAATATATCAAAATACGGCCAAGTCCAAACGTAACCTGTTTTCTTCCCCTTTCGTTTGATACCCATATTGTACTCAACTTTAAATGTTTTATGGAAACCACATTTTGGCGATAACTCATTTATCGATAAATATATCGCCCTTTCGTTTGATACACATATTGTACACCAATTTCAAGGTTTTATGGGAACGACATTTTGACCGATAACTCATTTATCGATAAATAAATCTCAATATGCCAAAGACTAAACGAAACCTGTGTTCTTCCCCTTTCGTTTGATACCCATATTGTACTCAAATTTCAAGGTTTTATGGAAACCACATTTTGGCTGATAACTAATTTATCGATGAATATATCGCAATATGCCAGAAACTGAATGAAAGCTGTGGCCTTGCCCTTTGATATCCATATTGTACACAAATTTCAAGGTTTTATGGGAACGACGTTTTGACCGATAACTCATTTATCGATAAATATATCGCAATATGCCAAAGTCTGAATGAAACCTGTGTTCTTCCCCTTTCATTTGATACTCATATTGTTCACCAATTTTAATGTTTTAGGGAAACCACATTTTGGCCGATAACTAATTTATCGATGAATATATCGCAATATGCCAAAGTCTGAATGAAAGCTGTGGCCTTGCCCTTTGATACCCACATTGTACACAAATTTCAAGGTTTTATGGGAACGACATTTTGACCGATAACTCATTTATCGATAAATATATCGCAATACGCCAAAGACTAAACGAAACCTGTGTTCTTCCCCTTTGTTTGATACCCATATTGTACTCCAATTTCAAGGTTTTATGGAAACCACATTTTGGCTGATAACTAATTTATCGATGAATATATCGCAATATGCCCAAGTCTGAATGAAAGCTGTGGCCTTGCCCTTTCGTTTGATACCCAGGTTGCACTCAAATTACAAGGTTTTATGGGAACGTGATTTTAAGCGATAACTTATTTATCGAAAAATATATCGAAATATGGCAAAGTCCAAATGAAACCAGTGTTCTTCCCCTTTCGTTTGATACTAATATTTTACTCAAATTTCACGGTGAAGAACATCTTTCTGCATTGGAGTCTGCGGTCGCGCTTAAAAAAAATAACCGTTAACCGGTCCTACACCGGCTTCGAGATCCAAAGTATTTCTGCACATAGCACCTTCAAAACTTTTAAACGATTAACAGTATACCTTTTTTCCCTCCGGATTATGATTCCTGGGACCGAGACGCGGCTTTTGACCCCACCCCCCAGAATTTTTGTAGCGTTTTAGCGGTTGAAAAAGGATGTAAAGTGTTATCCAAAATTTAACCAACCCAAATTTTAAAGTTTGCTGAACCTGCAAAAAAAGGGGCAACGATAGAAACAAATTTATAGCCTCAAACATATCGACCATTTCAAAGTCTGAATGAAACCTGTGTTCTTCCCCTTTCGTTTGACAGCCATATTGTAGTCAAATTTCAAGGTTTTATGGAAACCACATTTTGGCCGATAACTCATTTATCGATAAATATATCGCAATATGTCAAAGTCTGAATGAAACCTGTGTTCTTCCCCTTTCGTTTGATACCCATATTGTACACCAATTTCAAGGTTCTATGGGAACTTCATCTTGACCGATAACTCATTCATCGATAAATATATCGCAATATGTCAAAGTCTGAATGAAACCTGTGTTCTTCCCCTTTCGTTTGATACCCATATTGTACACCAATTTCAAGGTTTTATGGGAACGACATTTTGACCGATAACTCATTTATCGATAAATATATCGCAATACGCCAAAGTCTCAATGAAACCTGTGTTCTCGCCCTTTCGTTTGATACCCATATTGTACTCAAATTTCAAGATTTTATGGGAATCAGTTTGACCGATATCTCATTTACCGATAAATATATCAAAATACGGCCAAGTCCAAACGTAACCTGTTTTCTTCCCCTTTCGTTTAACACCCATATTGTACACCAATTTCAAGGTTCTATGGGAACTTCATCTTGACCGATAACTCATTCATCGATAAATATATCGCAATATTTCAAAGTCTCAATGAAACCTGTGTTCTCGCCCTTTCGTTTGATACCCATATTGTACTCAAATTTCAAGATTTTATGGGAATCAGTTTGACCGATATCTTATTTACCGATAAATATATCAAAATACGGCCAAGTCCAAACGTAACCTGTTTTCTTCCCCTTTCGTTTGATACTCATATTGTTCACCAATTTCAAGGTTTTATGAAAACCACATTTTGGCGATAACTCATTTATCGATAAATATATCGCCCTTTCGTTTGATACACATATTGTACACCAATTTCAAGGTTTTATGGGAACGACATTTTGACCGATAACTCATTTATCGATAAATAAATCTCAATATGCCAAAGACTAAACGAAACCTGTGTTCTTCCCCTTTCGTTTGATACCCATATTGTACTCAAATTTCAAGGTTTTATGGAAACCACATTTTGGCTGATAACTAATTTATCGATGCATATATCGCAATATGCCCAAGTCTGAATGAAAGCTGTGGCCTTGCCCTTTCGTTTGATACCCAGGTTGCACTCAAATTTGAATGTTTTATGGAAACCACATTTTGGCTGATAACTAATTTATCGATGAATATATCGCAATATGCCAGAAACTGAATGAAAGCTGTGGCCTTGTCCTTTGATACCAATATTGTACACAAATTTCAAGGTTTTATGGGAACGACGTTTTGACCGATAACTCATTTATCGATAAATATATCGCAATATGCCAAAGTCTCAATGAAACCTGTGTTCTCGCCCTTTCGTTTGATACCCATATTGTACTCAAATTTCAAGGTTTTATGGGAATCAGTTTGACCGATATCTCATTTACCGATAAATATATCAAAATACGGCCAAGTCCAAACGTAACCTGTTTTCTTCCCCTTTCGTTTAACACCCATATTGTACACCAATTTCAAGGTTCTATGGGAACTTCATCTTGACCGATAACTCATTCATCGATAAATATATCGCAATATGTCAAAGTCTGAATGAAACCTGTGTTCTTCCCCTTTCGTTTGATACCCATATTGTACACCAATTTCAAGGTTTTATGGGAACGACATTTTGACCGATAACTCATTTATCGATAAATATATCGCAATACGCCAAAGTCTCAATGAAACCTGTGTTCTCGCCCTTTCGTTTGATACCCATATTGTACGCAAATTTCAAGATTTTATGGGAATCAGTTTGACCGATATCTTATTTACCGATAAATATATCAAAATACGGCCAAGTCCAAACGTAACCTGTTTTCTTCCCCTTTCGTTTAACACCCATATTGTACACCAATTTCAAGGTTCTATGGGAACTTCATCTTGACCGATAACTCATTTATCGATAAATATATCGCAATACGCCAAAGTCTCAATGAAACCTGTGTTCTCGCCCTTTCGTTTGATACCCATATTGTACGCAAATTTCAAGATTTTATGGGAATCAGTTTGACCGATATCTTATTTACCGATAAATATATCAAAATACGGCCAAGTCCAAACGTAACCTGTTTTCTTCCCCTTTCCTTTGATACCCATATTGTACTCAACTTTAAATGTTTTATGGAAACCACATTTTGGCGATAACTCATTTATCGATAAATATATCGCCCTTTCGTTTGATACACATATTGTACACCAATTTCAAGGTTTTATGAGAACGACATTTTGACCGATAACTCATTTATCGATAAATAAATCTCAATATGCCAAAGACTAAACGAAACCTGTGTTCTTCCCCTTTCGTTTGATACCCATATTGTACTCAAATTTCAAGGTTTTATGGAAACCACATTTTGGCTGATAACTAATTTATCGATGCATATATCGCAATACGCCCAAGTCTGAATGAAAGCTGTGGCCTTGCCCTTTCGTTTGATACCCAGGTTGCACTCAAATTTGAATGTTTTATGGAAACCACATTTTGGCTGATAACTAATTTATCGATGAATATATCGCAATATGCCAGAAACTGAATGAAAGCTGTGGCCTTGCCCTTTGATATCCATATTGTACACAAATTTCAAGGTTTTATGGGAACGACGTTTTGACCGATAACTCATTTATCGATAAATATATCGCAATATGCCAAAGTCTGAATGAAACCTGTGTTCTTCCCCTTTCATTTGATACTCATATTGTTCACCAATTTTAATGTTTTAGGGAAACCACATTTTGGCCGATAACTAATTTATCGATGAATATATCGCAATATGCCAAAGTCTGAATGAAAGCTGTGGCCTTGCCCTTTGATACCCACATTGTACATAAATTTCAAGGTTTTATGGGAACGACATTTTGACCGATAACTCATTTATCGATAAATATATCGCAATACGCCAAAGACTAAACGAAACCTGTGTTCTTCCCCTTTGTTTGATACCCATATTGTACTCAAATTTCAAGGTTTTATGGAAACCACATTTTGGCTGATAACTAATTTATCGATGAATATATCGCAATATGCCCAAGTCTGAATGAAAGCTGTGGCCTTGCCCTTTCGTTTGATACCCAGGTTGCACTCAAATTACAAGGTTTTATGGGAACGTGATTTTAAGCGATAACTTATTTATCGAAAAATATATCGAAATATGGCAAAGTCCAAATGAAACCAGTGTTCTTCCCCTTTCGTTTGATACTAATATTTTACTCAAATTTCACGGTGAAGAACATCTTTCTGCATTGGAGTCTGCGGTCGCGCTTAAAAAAAATAACCGTTAACCGGTCCTACACCGGCTTCGAGATCCAAAGTATTTCTGCACATAGCACCTTCAAAACTTTTAAACGATTAACAGTATACCTTTTTTCCCTCCGGATTATGATTCCTGGGACCGAGACGCGGCTTTTGACCCCACCCCCCAGAATTTTTGTAGCGTTTTAGCGGTTGAAAAAGGATGTAAAGTGTTATCCAAAATTTAACCAACCCAAATTTTAAAGTTTGCTGAACCTGCAAAAAAAGGGGCAACAATAGAAACAAATTTATAGCCTCAAACATATCGACCATTTCAAAGTCTGAATGAAACCTGTGTTCTTCCCCTTTCGTTTGACAGCCATATTGTAGTCAAATTTCAAGGTTTTATGGAAACCACATTTTGGCCGATAACTCATTTATCGATAAATATATCGCAATATGTGAAAGTCTGAATGAAACCTGTGTTCTTCCCCTTTCGTTTAACACCCATATTGTACACCAATTTCAAGGTTCTATGGGAACTTCATCTTGACCGATAACTCATTCATCGATAAATATATCGCAATATGTCAAAGTCTGAATGAAACCTGTGTTCTTCCCCTTTCGTTTGATACCCATATTGTACACCTATTTCAAGGTTTTATGGGAACGACATTTTGATCGATAACTCATTTATCGATAAATATATCGCAATACGCCAAAGTCTCAATGAAACCTGTGTTCTCGCCCTTTCGTTTGATACCCATATTGTACGCAAATTTCAAGATTTTATGGGAATCAGTTTGACCGATATCTTATTTACCGATAAATATATCAAAATACGGCCAAGTCCAAACGTAACCTGTTTTCTTCCCCTTTCGTTTAACACCCATATTGTACACCAATTTCAAGGTTCTATGGGAACTTCATCTTGACCGATAACTCATTCATCGATAAATATATCGCAATACGCCAAAGTCTCAATGAAACCTGTGTTCTCGCCCTTTCGTTTGATACCCATATTGTACGCAAATTTCAAGATTTTATGGGAATCAGTTTGACCGATATCTTATTTACCGATAAATATATCAAAATACGGCCAAGTCCAAACGTAACCTGTTTTCTTCCCCTTTCGTTTGATACCCATATTGTACTCAACTTTAAATGTTTTATGGAAACCACATTTTGGCGATAACTCATTTATCGATAAATATATCGCCCTTTCGTTTGATACACATATTGTACACCAATTTCAAGGTTTTATGGGAACGACATTTTGACCGATAACTCATTTATCGATAAATAAATCTCAATATGCCAAAGACTAAACGAAACCTGTGTTCTTCCCCTTTCGTTTGATACCCATATTGTACTCAAATTTCAAGGTTTTATGGAAACCACATTTTGGCTGATAACTAATTTATCGATGCATATATCGCAATATGCCCAAGTCTGAATGAAAGCTGTGGCCTTGCCCTTTCGTTTGATACCCAGGTTGCACTCAAATTTGAATGTTTTATGGAAACCACATTTTGGCTGATAACTAATTTATCGATGAATATATCGCAATATGCCAGAAACTGAATGAAAGCTGTGGCCTTGTCCTTTGATATCCATATTGTACACAAATTTCAAGGTTTTATGGGAACGACGTTTTGACCGATAACTCATTTATCGATAAATATATCGCAATATGCCAAAGTCTGAATGAAACCTGTGTTCTTCCCCTTTTGTTTGACAGCCATATTGTAGTCAAATTTCAAGGTTTTATGGGAACGACATTTTGACCGATAACTCATTTATCGATACATTTGACACCCATATTGTACTCAAATTTCAAGGTTTTATGGGAACCACATTTTGACCGTTAACTCATTTATAGATAAATACGAGTATATCGCAATATGTCAAAGTCTGGATGAAACCTGTGTTCTTCCCCTTTCGTTTGATAGCCATATTGTACACCAGTTTCAACTTTTTGTGGGAACGACATGTTGACCGATAACTCATTTATCGATACATATATCGAAAAATGCAAAGGCCAAGAAACGTATGGCTTTTTCCTTTCATTTGACACCCATATTGTACTCAAATTTCAAGGTTTTATGGGAACCACATTTTGACCGATAACTCATTTATCGATAAATATATATGCCAAAGTCTCAATGAAACCTGTGTTTTTCGCCTTTCGTTTGATACTGATACTGGTCACCAATTTCAAGGTTTTATGAAAACCACATTTTGGCGATAACTCATTTATCGATAAATATATCGCAATATGCCAAAGTCTCAATGAAACCTGTGTTCTCGCCCTTTCGTTTGATACCCATATTGTACTCAAATTTCAAGGTTTTATGGGAATCAGTTTGACCGATATCTCATTTACCGATAAATATATCAAAATACGGCCAAGTCCAAACGTAACCTGTTTTCTTCCCCTTTCGTTTAACACCCATATTGTACACCAATTTCAAGGTTCTATGGGAACTTCATCTTGACCGATAAGTCATTCATCGATAAATATATCGAAATATGGCATAGTCCAAATGAAAGCTGTGTTCTCCCTCTTTCGTTTGATACCCATATTGTACTCAAATTTCAAGGTTTTATGGAAACCACGTTTTGGCCGATAACTCATTTATCGATAAATATATCGCAACATTTCAAAGTCTGAATGAAAGCTGTGTCCTTGCCTTTTCGTTTGACACCCATGTTGCACTCAAATTTCAAGGTTTTATGGGAATCCGTTTGACCGATATCTCATTTACCGATAAATATATCAAAATACGGCCAAGTCCAAACGTAACCTGTTTTCTTCCCCTTTCGTTTAACACCCATATTGTACACCAATTTCAAGGTTCTATGTGAACTTCATCTTGACCGATAAGTCATTCATCGATAAATATATCGAAATATGGCAAAGTCCAAATGAAAGCTGTGTTCTCCCTCTTTCGTTTGATACCCATATTGTACTCAAATTTCAAGGTTTTATGGAAACCACATTTTGGCCGATAAGTCATTCATCGATAAATATATCGAAAAATGCAAATGCCAAGAAACGTATGGCTTTTTCCTTTCATTTGACACCCATATTGTACTCAAATTTCAAGGTTTTATGGGAACCACATTTTGACCGTTAACTCATTTATAGATAAATATATCGCAATATGGCAAAGTCTGGATGAGACCTGTGTTCTTCCCCTTTCGTTTGATAGCCATATTGTACACCAGTTTCAACTTTTTGTGGGAACGAAATTTTGACCGATAACTCATTTATCGATACATATATCGAAAAATGCAAATGCCAAGAAACGTATGGCTTTTTCCTTTCATTTGATACCCATATTGTACTCAAATTTCAAGGTTTTATGGGAACCACATTTTGACCGTTAACTCATTTATAGATAAATACGAGTATATCGCAATATATCAAAGTCTGGATGAAACCTGTGTTCTTCCCCTTTCGTTGGATAGCCATATTGTACACCAGAGTCAACTTTTTGTGGGAACGACATTTTGACCGATAACTCATTTATCGATACATATATCGAAAAATGCAAAGGCCAAGAAACGTATGGCTTTTCCTTTCATTTGACACCCATATTGTTCTCAAATTTCAAGGTTTTATGGGAACCACATTTTGACCGATAACTCATTTATCGATAAATATATATGCCAAAGTCTCAATGAAACCTGTGTTTTCCCCCTTTCGTTTGATAAAAATATTTTACTAAAATTTCAAGATTTTAAGGGAACCACATTTTGACCGACAAATATATCGAAAAATGCAAAGTCCAATTGAAAGGTGACACCCATATTGTACACCAATTTCAAATTTTTGTGGGAACGACATTTTGACCGATAACTCATTTATCGAAACATATATCGAAAAATGTAAAGTCCAATGAAACCTGTGTTTTCCCCCTTTCGTTTGATAAAAATATTTTACTCAAGTTTCAAGGTTTTATGGGAACCAGATTTTGACCGTTAACTCATTTATAGATAAATACGAGTATATCGCAATATGTCAAAGTCTGGATGAAACCTGTGTTCTTCCCCTTTCGTTGGATAGCCATATTGTACACCAGAGTCAACTTTTTGTGGGAACGACATTTTGACCGATAACTCATTTATCGATACATATATCGAAAAATGCAAAGGCCAAGAAACGTATGGCTTTTCCTTTCATTTGACACCCATATTGTTCTCAAATTTCAAGGTTTTATGGGAACCACATTTTGACCGATAACTCATTTATCGATAAATATATATGCCAAAGTCTCAATGAAACCTGTGTTTTCCCCCTTTCGTTTGATAAAAATATTTTACTAAAATTTCAAGGTTTTAAGGGAACCACATTTTGACCGACAAATATATCGAAAATGCAAAGTCCAAATGAAAGGTGACACCCATATTGTACACCAATTTCAACTTTTTGTGGGAACGACATTTTGACCGATAACTCATTTATCGAAACATATATCGAAAAATGCAAATGCCAAGAAACGTATGGCTTTTTCCTTTCATTTGACACCCGTATTGTACTCAAATTTCAAGGTTTTATGGGAACGACATTTTGATCGATAATTCATTTATCGAAAAATATATCGCAATATGCCAAAGTCTCAATGAAACCTGTGTTCTTCCCCTTTCGTTTGATACACATATTGTACACCAATTTCAAGGTTTTATGGGAACGACATTTTGACCGATAGCTCATTTATCGATAAATAAATCTCAATATGCTAAAGTCTCAATGAAACCTGTGTTCTTCCCCTTTCGTTTGATACCCATATTGTACTCAAATTTCAAGGTTTTATGGAAACCACATTTTGGCTGATAACTAATTTATCGATGAATATATGCCAAAGTCTGAATGAAAGCTGTGGCCTTGCCCTTTCGTTTGACACCCATGTTCCACTCAAATTACAAGGTTTTATGGGAACGTAATTGCAAGCGATAACTCATTTATCGAAAAATATATAGAAATATGGCAAAGTCCAAATGAAACCAGTGTTCTTCCCTTTCGTTTGATACCAATATTTTACTCAAATTTCAAGGTGAAGAACATCTTTCTGCATTGGGGTCTGCGATCGTGCTTCAAAAAAATAACCGTTAACCGGTCCTACACCGGCTTCGAGATCCACAGTATTTCTGCACATAGCACCTTCAAAACTTTAAAACGATTAACAGTATACCTTTTCCCCCTCCGGATTATGATTCCAGGGACCGAGACGCGGCTTTTGAACCCACCTCCCAGAATTTTTGTAGCGTTTTAGCGGTTGAAGGAGGATGTAAAGTGTTATCCAAAATTTAAACAACCCAAATTTTAACGTTATCTGAACCTGCAAAAAAGGGGCAACGATAGAAACAAATTTATAGCCTCAAACATATCGACCATTTCAAAGTCTGAATGAAACCTGTGTTCTTCCCCTTTCGTTTGACAGCCATATTTTAGTCAAATTTCAAGGTTTTATGGAAACCACATTTTGGCCGATAACTCATTCATCGATAAATATATCGAAAGGTGGCAAAGTCCAAATTAAGGCTGTGTTCTCCCCTTTCGTTGGATACCAATATTTTACTCAAATTTCAAGGTTTTAAGGAATCCACATTTTGACCGACAAATATATCGAAAAATGCAAAGTCCAAATGAAAGGTGACACCCATATTGTACACCAATTTCAACCTTTTGTGAGAACGTCATTTTAAGCTATAAATCATTTATCGAAAAATATATCGAAATATGGCAAAGTCCAAATGAAACCAGTGTTCTTCCCCTTTCATTTGATACCAATATTTTACTCAAATTTCAAGGATTTAAGGGAACCACATTTTGACCGACAAATATATCGAAAAATGCAAAGTCCAAATGAAAGGTGACACCCATATTGTACACCAATTTCAACCTTTTATGGGAACGACATTTTGACCGATAACTCATTTATCGATACATATATCGAAAAATGCATAGACCAATGAAACGTATGGCTTTTTTCTTTCATTTGACACCCGTATTGTACTCAAATTTCAAGGTTTTATGGAAACCATATTTTGACCGATAACTCTTTTATCGATAAATAAATCGCGATATATCAAAGTCTAAATGAAACCTGTGTTCTCGCCCTTTCGTTTGATACCCATATTGTACCCTAATTGCAAGGTTTAATGGGAATCAGTTTGACCGATATTTCATTTACCGATAAATATATATATTAAAATACGGCCAAGTCCAAACGTAACCTGTTTTCTTCCCCTTTCCTTTAACACCCATATTGTGCACCAATTTCAAGCTTCTATGGGAACTTCATCTTGACCGATAACTTATTTATCGATAAATATATCGCAATATGCCAAAGTCTCAATGAAACTTGTGTTCTTCCCCTTTCGTTTGATACTCATATTGTTCACCAATTTCAAGGTTTTATGAAAACCACATTTTGGCCGATAACTCATTTATCGATAAATATATCGCAATATTCCAAAGTCTGAATGAAAGCTGTGTCCTTGCCTTTTCGTTTGACACCCATGTTGCACTCAAATTACAAGGTTTTATGAATGAAACCTGTGTTCTTCCCCTTTCGGTAGATACCCATATTGTACTCAAATTTCAAGGTTCTATGGGAACCACATTTTGACCGATAACTCATTTATCGATAAATATATTGCAATATGCCAAAGCCTCAATGAAACCTGTGTTCCTCCCCTTTCGTTTGATACTCGTATTGTTAACCAATTTAAAGGTTTTATGGGAACGACATTTTGGCGATAACTCATTTATCGATAAATATATTGCAATATGCCAAAGCCTCAATGAAACCTGTGTTCCTCCCCTTTCGTTTGATACCCATAGTGTACTCAAATTTCAAGGTTTTATGGAAACCACATTTTGGCCGATAACTCATTTATCGATAAATATATCGCAATATTCCAAAGTCTGAATGAAAGCTGTGGCCTTGCCTTTTCGTTTGACATCCATGTTGCACTCAAATTACAAGGTTTTATGGGAACGTCGTTTTAAGCGACAACTCATTTATCGAAAAATACATCGAAATTTGGCAAAGTAAAAATGAAACCAGTGTTCTTCCCCTTTCGTTTGATACCCATATTGTACACCAATTTAAAGGTTTTATGGGAACGACATTTTGCCCGATAACTCATTTACCGATAAATATATTGCAATATGCCAAAGTCTCAATGAAACCTGTGTTCTTCCCCTTTCGTTTGATACTCATATTGTTCACCAATTTTTAGGTTTTATGGAAACCACATTTTGGCGATAACTCATTTATCGAAAAATATATATGCCAAAGTCTCAATGAAACCTGTGTTCTTCCCCTTTCGTTTGACAGCCATATTGTAGTCAAATTTCAAGGTTTTATGGGAACGACATTTTGACCGATAACTCATTTATCGATACATATATCGAAAAATGCAAAGGCCAAGAAACGTATGGCTTTCTCCTTTCATTTGACACCCATATTGTACTCAAATTTCAAGGTTTTATGGGAACCACATTTTGACCGTTAACTCATTTATAGATAAATATATCGCAATATGTTAAAGTCTGGATGAAACCTGTGTTCTTCCCCTTTCGTTTGATACCCATATTGTACACCAATTTAAAGGTTTTATGGGAACGACATTTTGCCCGATAACTCATTTACCGATAAATATATTGCAATATGCCAAAGTCTCAATGAAACCTGTGTTCTTCCCCTTTCGTTTGATACTCATATTGTTCACCAATTTTTAGGTTTTATGGAAACCACATTTTGGCGATAACTCATTTATCAAAAAATATATATGCCAAAGTCTCAATAAAACCTGTGTTCTTCCCCTTTCGTTTGATACTGATACTGGTCACCAATTTCAAGGTTTTATGAAAACCACATTTTGGCGATAACTCATTTATCGATAAATATATCGCAATATGCCAAAGTCTCAATGAAACCTGTGTTCTCGCCCTTTCGTTTGATACCCATATTGTACTCAAATTTCAAGGTTTTATGGGAATCAGTTTGACCGATATCTCATTTACCGATAAATATATCAAAATACGGCCAAGTCCAAACGTAACCTGTTTTCTTCCCCTTTCGTTTAACACCCATATTGTACACCAATTTCAAGGTTCTATGGGAACTTCATCTTGACCGATAAGTCATTCATCGATAAATATATCGAAATATGGCAAAGTCCAAATGAAAGCTGTGTTCTCCCTCTTTCGTTTGATACCCATATTGTACTCAAATTTCAAGGTTTTATGGAAACCACATTTTGGCCGATAAGTCATTCATCGATAAATATATCCCAAAATGCAAATGCCAAGAAACGTATGGCTTTTTCCTTTCATTTGACACCCATATTGTACTCAAATTTCAAGGTTTTATGGGAACCACATTTTGACCGTTAACTCATTTATAGATAAATATATCGCAATATGGCAAAGTCTGGAAGAAACCTGTGTTCTTCCCCTTTCGTTTGATAGCCATATTGTACACCAGTTTCAACTTTTTGTGGGAACGAAATTTTGACCGATAACTCATTTATCGATACATATATCGAAAAATGCAAATGCCAAGAAACGTATGGCTTTTTCCTTTCATTTGACACCCATATTGTACTCAAATTTCAAAGTTTTATGGGAACCACATTTTGACCGTTAACTCATTTATAGATAAATACGAGTATATCGCAATATGTCAAAGTCTGGATGAAACCTGTGTTCTTCCCCTTTCGTTGGATAGCCATATTGTACACCAGAGTCAACTTGTTGTGGGAACGATTTATTTTGTCGTGTTGATCTTCCGACAGGGTAGTAAGCTGATTTTTGTTGGAACGATTTTCCGTCATCCCTTGTCAAGTTTGGTTGGTGACAAACCGGTTTCGGCGTTCTGCCATTTTCAATGCCTAGTTTCGTTCTGGTCTGTGTCTATCCGCTGCGTTGTTTTTATAGTCCGTGGGTGCTGTGGCAGGTAATGTCAATCTATGTGTTCGTGGTAGGTAACGTTAATATGCGCGTGTGTGTGCGCGGTATTGATACGTCCGAATTGTTATCTGTCCCAAGGGTTGTTTTTGTAGGTATGTAGACATACCGCTTGTTAGCTAAGCGGTAGGTTGATGTAGGTAGAAATCGGTGATTTTTGCAGTTTGGTTCATATTTCGTTTTTGCTTGTTCATTGTTACGTGTTTGGTTGCTGTACCTGCTGGCTTGTGCTGTTTTTTGTAAACTAGTTTTAAGGGTTCAAATATTTCGTCAGAGATAGTGTTGGTTTGTTCGTTTATGATCCTGCCGTTAAATGTTTTTAACTTGTATATCTCCATGTTCTCAAGTACATTAAGCCGCCGGCCTTTTCCTTGTACGTGAAGTATTCGAGCCGTTGTTTTTATGTTAGCTGGGGTGCAGTTGTTCTCAAACATGTGGTTCGCGAAATTTGATTCTGGTATTATGGTGGGGTTTCGTGTTTTTTTGTTGTAGTCCCTGATATGCTCTCGGAATCTTGTGCTTATTTTTCTTCCTGTTTGTCCTATGTAGCTGTATTGACATTCACAAGTCACATTTTGACCGATAACTCATTTATCGATACATATATCGAAAAATGCAAAGGCCAAGAAACGTATGGCTTTTCCTTTCATTTGACACCCATATTGTTCTCAAATTTCAAGGTTTTATGGGAACAACATTTTGACCGATAACTCATTTATCGATAAATATATATGCCAAAGTCTCAATGAAACCTGTGTTTTCCCCCTTTCGTTTGATAAAAATATTTTACTCAAATTTCAAGGTTTTAAGGGAACGACATTTTGACCGATAATTCATTTATCGAAAAATATATCGCAATATGCCAAAGTCTCAATTAAACCTGTGGTCTTCCCCTTTCGTTTGATACCCATATTGTACTCAAATTTCAAGGTTTTATGGAAACCACATTTTAGCTGATAACTCATTTATCGATAAATAAATCTCAATATGCTAAAGTCTCAATGAAACCTGTGTTCTTCCCCTTTCGTTTGATACCCATATTGTACTCAAATTTCAAGGTTTTATGGAAACCACATTTTGGCTGATAACTAATTTATCGATGAATATATCGCAATATGCCAAAGTCTGAATGAAAGCTGTGGCCTTGCCCTTTCGTTTGACACCCATGTTGCACTCAAATTACAAGGTTTTATGGGAACGTAATTGTAAGCGATAACACATTTGTCGAAAAATATATCGAAATATGGCAAAGTCCAAATGAAACCAGTGTTCTTCCCTTTCGTTTGATACCAATATTTTACTCAAATTTCAAGGTGAAGAACATCTTTCTGCATTCGGGTCTGCGATCGTGCTTCAAAAAAATAACCGCTAACCGGTCCTACACCGGCTTCGAGATCCACAGTATTTCTGCACATAGCACCTTCAAAACTTTAAAACGATTAACAGTATACCTTTTCCCCCTCCGGATTATGATTCCAGGGACCGAGACGCGGCTTTTGACCCACCTCCCAGAATTTTTGTAGCGTTTTAGCGGTTGAAGGAGGATGTAAAGTGTTATACAAAATTTAAACAACCCAAATTTTAACGTTTTCTGAACCTGCAAAAAAGGGGCAACGATTGAAACAAATTTATAGCCTCAAACATATCGACCATTTCAAAGTCTGAATGAAACCTGTGTTCTTCCCCTTTCGTTTGACAGCCATATTTTAGTCAAATTTCAAGGTTTTATGGAAACCACATTTTGGCCGATAACTCATTCATCGATAAATATATCGAAAGGTGGCAAAGTCCAAATGAAGGCTGTGTTCTCCCCTTTCGTTGGATACCAATATTTTACTCAAATTTCAAGGGTTTAAGGAATCCACATTTTGACCGACAAATATATCGAAAAATGCAAAGTCCAAATGAAAGGTGACACCCATATTGTACACCAATTTCAACCTTTTGTGAGAACGTCATTTTAAGCTATAAATCATTTATCGAAAAATATATCGAAATATGGCAAAGTCCAAATGAAACCAGTGTTCTTCCCCTTTCGTTTGATACCAATATTTTACTCAAATTTCAAGGATTTAAGGGAACCACATTTTGACCGACAAATATATCGAAAAATGCAAAGTCCAAACGAAAGGTGACACCCATATTGTACACCAATTTCAACCTTTTATGGGAACGACATTTTGACCGATAACTCATTTATCGATACATATATCGAAAAATGCATAGACCAATGAAACGTATGGCTTTTTTCTTTCATTTGACACCCGTATTGTACTTAAATTTCAAGGTTTTATGGAAAGCATATTTTGACCGATAACCCTTTTATCGATAAATAAATCGCTATATATCAAAGTCTAAATGAAACCTGTGTTCTCGCCCTTTCGTTTGATACCCATATTGTACCCAAATTTCAAGGTTTTATGGGAATCAGTTTGACCGATATCTCATTTACCGATAAATATATCAAAATACGGCCAAGTCCAAACGTAACCTGTTTTCTTCCCCTTTCGTTTGATAGCCATATTGTACACCAGTTTCAACTTTTTGTGGGAACGAAATTTTGACCGATAACTCATTTATCGATACATATATCGAAAAATGCAAATGCCAAGAAACGTATGGCTTTTTCCTTTCATTTGACACCCATATTGTACTCAAATTTCAACATTTTATGGGAACGACATTTTGACCGTTAACTCATTTATAGATAAATACGAGTATATCGCAATATGTCAAAGTCTGGAAGAAACCTGTGTTCTTCCCCTTTCGTTTGATAGCCATATTGTACACCAGTTTCAACTTTTTGTGGGAACGAAATTTTGACCGATAACTCATTTATCGATACATATATCGAAAAATGCAAATGCCAAGAAACGTATGGCTTTTTCCTTTCATTTGACACCCATATTGTACTCAAATTTCAAAGTTTTATGGGAACCACATTTTGACCGTTAACTCATTTATAGATAAATACGAGTATATCGCAATATGTCAAAGTCTGGATGAAACCTGTGTTCTTCCCCTTTCGTTGGATAGCCATATTGTACACCAGAGTCAACTTTTTGTGGGAACGATTTATTTTGTTGTGTTGATCTTCCGACAGGGTAGTAAGCTGATTTTTGTTGGAACGATTTTCCGTCATCCCTTGTCAAGTTTGGTTGTGTGACAAACCAGTTTCGGCGTTCTGCCATTTTCAATGCCTAGTTTCGTTCTGGTCTGTGTCTATCCGCTGCGTTGTTTTCATAGTCCGTGGGTGCTGTGGCAGGTAATGTCAATCTATGTGTTCGTGGTAGGTAACGTTAATATGCGCGTGTGTGTGTGCGGTATTGATACGTCCGAATTGTTATCTGTCCCAAGGGTTGTTTTTGTAGGTATGTAGACATACCGCTTGTTAGCTAAGCGGTAGGTTGATGTAGGTAGAAATCGGTGATTTTTGTAGTTTGGTTCATATTTCGTTTTTGCTTGTTCATTGTTACGTGTTTGGTTGCTGTACCTGCAGGCTTGTGCTGTTTTTTGTAAACTAGTTTTAAGGGTTCAAATATTTCGTCAGAGATAGTGTTGGTTTGTTCGTTTATGATCCTGCCGTTAAATGTTTTTAACTTGTATATCTCCATGTTCTCAAGTACATTAAGCCGCCGGCCTTTTCCTTGTACGTGAAGTATTCGAGCCGTTGTTTTTATGTTAGCTGGGGTGCAGTTGTTCTCAAACATGTGGTTCGCGAAATTTGATTCTGGTATTATGGTGGGGTTTCGTGTTTTTTTGTTGTAGTCCCTGATATGCTCTCGGAATCTTGTGCTTATTTTTCTTCCTGTTTGTCCTATGTAGCTGTATTGA
Source organism: Merzomyia westermanni (assembly GCA_949987695.1). Lineage (NCBI taxonomy): Eukaryota > Metazoa > Arthropoda > Insecta > Diptera > Tephritidae > Merzomyia > Merzomyia westermanni. The sequence continues at coordinate 80,858,580 of OX465291.1, forward strand.
CATTCACAAGTCACATTTTGACCGATAACTCATTTATCGATACATATATCGAAAAATGCAAAGGCCAAGAAACGTATGGCTTTTCCTTTCATTTGACACCCATATTGTTCTCAAATTTCAAGGTTTTATGGGAACCACATTTTGACCGATAACTCATTTATCGATAAATATATATGCCAAAGTCATAATGAAACCTGTGTTTTCCCCCTTTCGTTTGCTAAAAATATTTTACTCAAATTTCAACGTTTTAAGGGAACGACATTTTGACCGATAATTCATTTATCGAAAAATATATCGCAATATGCCAAAGTCTCAATGAAACCTGTGTTCTTCCCCTTTCGTTTGATACGCATATTGTACTCAAATTTCAAGGTTTTATGGAAACCACATTTTGGCTGATAACTCATTTATCGATAAATAAATCTCAATATGCTAAAGTCTCAATGAAACCTGTGTTCTTCCCCTTTCGTTTGATACCCATATTGTACTCAAATTTCAAGGTTTTATGGAAACCACATTTTGGCTGATAACTAATTTATCGATGAATATATCGCAATATGCCAAAGTCTGAATGAAAGCTGTGGCCTTGCCCTTTCGTTTGACACCCATGTTGCACTCAAATTACAAGGTTTTATTGGAACGTAATTGTAAGCGATAACACATTTGTCGAAAAATATATCGAAATATGGCAAAGTCCAAATGAAACCAGTGTTCTTCCCTTTCGTTTGATACCAATATTTTACTCAAATTTCAAGGTGAAGAACATCTTTCTGCATTCGGGTCTGCGATCGTGCTTCAAAAAAATAACCGTTAACCGGTCCTACACCGGCTTCGAGATCCACAGTATTTCTGCACATAGCACCTTCAAAACTTTAAAACGATTAACAGTATACCTTTCCCCCCTCCGGATTATGATTCCAGGGACCGAGACGCGGCTTTTGACCCACCTCCCAGAATTTTTGTAGCGTTTTAGCGGTTGAAGGAGGATGTAAAGTGTTATACAAAATTTAAACAACCCAAATTTTAACGTTTTCTGAACCTGCAAAAAAGGGGCAACGATGGAAACAAATTTATAGCCTCAAACATATCGACCATTTCAAAGTCTGAATGAAACCTGTGTTCTTCCCCTTTCGTTTGACAGCCATATTTTAGTCAAATTTCAAGGTTTTATGGAAACCACATTTTGGCCGATAACTCATTCATCGATAAATATATCGAAAGGTGGCAAAGTCCAAATGAAGGCTGTGTTCTCCCCTTTCGTTGGATACCAATATTTTACTCAAATTTCAAGGGTTTAAGGAATCCACATTTTGACCGACAAATATATCGAAAAATGCAAAGTCCAAATGAAAGGTGACACCCATATTGTACACCAATTTCAACCTTTTGTGAGAACGTCATTTTAAGCTATAAATCATTTATCGAAAAATATATCGAAATATGGCAAAGTCCAAATGAAACCAGTGTTCTTCCCCTTTCGTTTGATACCAATATTTTACTCAAATTTCAAGGATTTAAGGGAACCACATTTTGACCGACAAATATATCGAAAAATGCAAAGTCCAAATGAAAGGTGACACCCATATTGTACACCAATTTCAACCTTTTATGGGAACGACATTTTGACCGATAACTCATTTATCGATACATATATCGAAAAATGCATAGACCAATGAAACGTATGGCTTTTTTCTTTCATTTGACACCCGTATTGTACTTAAATTTCAAGGTTTTATGGAAACCATATTTTGACCGATAAAACTTTTATCGATAAATAAATCGCGATATATCAAAGTCTAACTGAAACCTGTGTTCTCGCCCTTTCGTTTGATACCCATATTGTACCCAAATTTCAAGGTTTTATGGGAATCAGTTTGACCGATATCTCATTTACCGATAAATATATCAAAATACGGCCAAGTCCAAACGTAACACCCATATTGTGCACCAATTTCAAGCTTCTATGGGAACTTCATCTTGACCGATAACTTATTTATCGATAAATATATCGCAATATGCCAAAGTCTCAATGAAACTGGTGTTCTTCCCCTTTTGTTTGATACTCATATTGTTCACCAATTTCAAGGTTTTATGAAAACCACATTTTGGCCGATAACTCATTTATCGATAAATATATCGCAATATGCCAAAGTCTCAATGAAACCTGTGTTCTTCCCCTTTCGTTTGATACACATATTGTACACCAATTTCAATGTTTTATGGGAACGAAATTTTGACCGATAGCTCATTTATCGATAAATAAATCTCAATATGCCAAAGTCTCAATGAAACCTGTGTTCTTCCCCTCTCGTTTGATACTCATATTGTACTCAAATTTCAAGGTTTTATGGAAACCACATTTTGGCTGATAACTCATTTATCGATAAATAAATCTCAATATGCTAAAGTCTCAATGAAACCTGTGTTCTTCCCCTTTCGTTTGATACCCATATTGTACTCAAATTTCAAGGTTTTATGGAAACCACATTTTGGCTGATAACTAATTTATCGATGAATATATCGCAATATGCCAAAGTCTGAATGAAAGCTGTGTCCTTGCCTTTTCGTTTGACACCCATGTTGCACTCAAATTACAAGGTTTTATGGGAACGTCATTTTAATCGATAACTCATTTATCGAAAAATATATCGCAATATGGCAAAGTCCAAATGAAACCAGTGTTTTTGCCCTCTCGCTTGATACCCGTATTGTACACCAATTTCAAGGTTTTATGAGAACGACATTTTGACCGATAACTCATTCATCGATAAATATATCGCAATATGCCAAAGTCTCAATGAAACCTGTGTTCTTCCCCTTTCGTTTGATACCCATATTGTGCTCAAATTTCAAGGTTTTATGAATGAAACCTGTGTTCTTCCCCTTTCGGTAGGTACCCATATTGTACTCAAATTTCAAGGTTCTATGGGAACGACATTTTGACCGATAACTCATTTATCGATAAATATATTGCAATATGCCAAAGTCTCAATGAAACCTGTGTTCTTCCCCTCTCGTTTGATACTCATACCAATTTAAAGGTTTTATGGGAACGACATTTTGGCGATAACTCATTTATCGATAAATATATTGCAATATGCCAAAGCCTCAATGAAACCTGTGTTCCTCCCCTTTCGTTTGGCATCCATACATACGACATTTTGACCGATAACTCATTTATCGATACATATATCGAAAAATGCAAAGTCCAAATCAAAGGCGACACCCATATTGTACACCAATTTCAGGGTTTTATGGAAACCACATTTTGGCCGATAACTCATTTATCGATAAATATATCGCAATATTCCAAAGTCTGAATGAAAGCTGTGGCCTTGCCTTTTCGTTTGACACCCATGTTGCACTCAAATTACAAGGTTTTATGGGAACGTCATTTTAAGCGACAACTCATTTATCGAAAAATATATCGAAATTTGGCAAAGTAAAAATGAAACCAGTGTTCTTCCCCTTTCGTTTGATACCCATAGTGTACACCAATTTAAAGGTTTTATGGGAACGACATTTTGCCCGATAACTCATTTACCGATAAATATATTGCAATATGCCAAAGTCTCAATGAAACCTGTGTTCTTCCCCCTCGTTTGATACTCATATTGTTCACCAATTTTTAGGTTTTATGGAAACCACATTTTGGCGATAACTCATTTATCGAAAAATATATCGCAATATGTCAACATCTGAATGAAACCTGTATTCTTCCCCTTTCGTTGTACACCAATTTCAGGCTTTTGTGGAAACCACATTTTGGCCGATAACTCATTTATCGAATAGTATGTCGCAGTATGCAAAAGTCTAAATGAAACCTGTGTTCTTCCCCTTTCGTTTGGCATCCATATTGTACACCACTTTCAAGGTTTTTTGGAAACCACATTTTGGCCGATAACTCATTTATCGAATAGTATATCGCAGTACGAAAAAGTCTAAATAAAACCTGTGTTCTTCCCCTTTTGTTTGGCATCCATATTGTACACCAATTTCAACCTTTTGTGGGAACGACATTTTGACCGATAACTCAGTTACCGATACATATATCGAAAAATGCAAAGGCCAATGAAACGTGTGGCTTTTTCCTTTCATTTGACACCAATTTCAGGGTTTTGTGGAAACCACATTTTGGCCGATAACTCATTTATCGAATAGTATATCGCAGCATGCAAAAGTCTAAATGAAACCTGTGTTCTTCCCCTTTCGTTTGGCATCCATATTGTACTCCAATTTCAAGGTTTTTTGGAAACCACATTTTGGCCGATAACTCATTTATCGAATAGTATATCGCAGTACGAAAAAGTCTAAATAAAACCTGTGTTCTTCCCCTTTTGTTTGGCATCCATATTGTACACCAATTTCAACCTTTTGTGGGAACGACATTTTGACCGATAACTCAGTTACCGATACATATATCGAAAAATGCAAAGGCCAATGAAACGTGTGGCTTTTTCCTTTCATTTGACACCAATTTCAGGGTTTTGTGGAAACCACATTTTGGCCGATAACTCATTTATCGAATAGTATATCGCAGTATGGAAAAGTCTCAATGAAACCTGTGTTCTTCCCCTTTCGTTTGGCATCCATACATACGACATTTTGACCGATAACTCATTTATCGATACATATATCGAAAAATGCAAAGTCCACATCAAAGGTGACACCCATATTGTACACCAATTTCAGGGTTTTGTGGAAACCACTCTTTGGCCGATAACTCATTTATCGAATAGTATATCGCAATATGCCATAGTCGATATGAAATCAGTGTTCTTCCCCTTTCGTTTGACACCCATATTGTACACCACTTTCAGGGTTTTGTGGAAACCACATTTTGGTCGATAACTCATTCATCGAATAGGATATCGCAGTATTTAAAAGTCTAAATGACACCCATATTGTACACCACTTTCAGGGTCTTGTGATTACGCATCACCCTAGTACTCATTTAGAGCCGCGATAAAGAAATAGCTGCACTTCTCTAACTAAAAAATTTCCCAAAGCAAATCTGACAGCACAGCAGGGGCTGCATGCTTTTAGGCGCTACCTAGGGTGCCATCCTGTTGAATTCTATAACCTCTTAAACCCCCAAACAATTTCCATAAATGGTTTTTTCCATATTTTTATGAATTTAAAAAAAGTTATATCACGTAATAGACGTTCATAAACCATAAACAAACCAAACTAAAGCGAAATTCAATAAATACAGTAAAATCCATATTGAATCCATAATGAATGGGAATGAAATGAAATAAAAAAGGAAAGGAATTGAAATAAAGTCTAATAATGTGAGTTGAATGAATTAAAATGAACTAAAATAAAATAAGATAAAATAAAATAAAACAAGCGAGGAAGTCTAAGTTCGGGTGGAACCGAACATTAAATACCCACTTCTGTATAAGTGGTCGTGGCAAATTGTTGTGCAGTTATGACCTATAGTGGTTTTAAACTTTTTCTACTACCATGTGGGCAATCTTATAAATAAAAATGAATGTGCGTCTGTGTGTCTGGCGTCCAAAGTACTTAACCGATCTTTATAAAATTTTCACAGTAGATTCTTGGGTTTACTGGTTACAGTATAGGCTATATATAATTTTGGAAAAGTGGGCCACGCCCCCATGTTATATAAAATTTTAATCTTGTATAGGCTATAACTTGTCCATTGGTATATTCCTTGTACACACGCACATTCGCGCGTGAACGAACCTCTCGTTTTAATAAAAACACTATTCTTTCTTTTTGTTTAATTTTCGTATGGAAATAAAAGGCACGTTTATTTATCCACACTATTTCCAGTTCGTACAAAAGTTTTATTTTAATTTAATTATTTTAAATTTCTCCGAGGCGCAATGGTTGATGGCACGAACTTAATTAATTGCACCGCCACTCTTCGCTCACGCTTACCCATCGTTCCGTGCATCCCTGCCCATATTCTGTGTTGCTGACAAAGTGTCAGCTACAATTAGTAATGTTAGTGTTGGTAAACGTGTGCGGGCGTCCCAACTTTTTAGTAGGATGAAATCGCACTACATCACCCTTCCAGGGAAAAGAAGAATTTGGCAAAGTGATCGGCTTTGCCACATTCTTCTTGTCCTCATATTTTTATACCTTTCGTGAACATGAAATGGTATATTAACTTTGGTCCGATGTTTGTAACGTTTAGAAATATAAGAGATAGACCCACCATTAAGTATACCAAATTGATCAGGACGATGAACTGAGTTGATACAGCCATGTCCGTCTGCCCGTCTGTCCGTCCGTCCGTCCGTCTGTTTGAACGCAAACTAGTCCCTCAATTTTTGAGATATCTCCATGAAATTTGGCACACGGATGTATTTTTGTATTATATTAGACATTTGTCGGATCCGGTATAATCGGGTCACTATAGCATATATCTCCCATACAACCGATCGTTCAGATTTATCCCTCATTTTGGAAGATTAAAACTTGAAACTTGGCGAGATATTTGCTTACAGATAATAAAAAATTTGGTAAAAAAGTCGCTAACATCGGAGCTATATATAGTATATATCCCATACAATCGATCGTTCAGATAAGAGGATTATGGCCATTTCTCCCTCATTTTAAAATATTAAAACTTGAAACTTGGTGAGATATTTTCTTATGGATAGTAAAAGATTTCGTTAAAAAGTCTGCAAGATTGAAAAATAAATGTATTGCTGACAAAGTTTTAGAGAACTTTAAACAGTGCGTATTTAAGTTTGCACGTATTCATGAAAGGTATAAAGACTTCAACACAGCCAAAGGCAGCGCCGTCCTTACTTGTTTAAATTGTTTTTGAATGAATGAATGTTATATTAGGGTGTTCCTCCCCTTTTTTCATTCGTTCATTCATTTTGTTTTTTTTTTTTGTTTACAATAAATGTCTATTTGAAAATTATTATTTGGTTTACTTTTCCCAACATATTGGTATTTGATACTTTAAAAAGTTCTAAATTAAATATTTAAAATTTTGCACCTTTTTCCCTTTGTTTTTTTTTTCAATTCAATTAGGTAAGAATGCATTATTTATTAATTACAAGCATTCATGAAACGAGCTCAAGGCCAAGAATAATAATTTTTCACTTTTTGAATTTTTATGAAAATTATTATTGTTTTTATTTTTTAATAATCATTTTTAATTAATTATTAAAAGTTTTTTTGATTGAATAGAGTAGGAAACATGTTTAGAGACAACTGCCACAGCTTTTCTTATAGATCCATTTCGGAAGCTGCTAAGCTTCTTCATCAAATGGCGGAAGTGGTTCATGCATATGGTAAAGAAGAATGGAACTAGGAGTTTAGATGACATCAAAACCAGCGTATTGTTAGCTAAATATTTATAAAGTCGCACATAATGGTAACTGCGAACTTGTTTCCATTATTCGACTCAGGCAAAGGTCCTATTGTATCTATAACTAAAATAGGGCTTACAGGGTGTTGGTGAGGGGACTAGGTTTTCTCTGGTTTTCGGCTTAGCTTTATTTACTAAGCATTTTTCGCAATTTTTGACATATTTACTAATATACGAGTCATATTTTTCCAGTAGTATTTTGTACGTATTTTTGCGTATAATTTCTTATTTTCGCAATGTCCGCCTGATATTGGGTCATTATGATAAATCTCCATGAGTTTAAGTTTTTTATGTTCGTCTGCTACTATTTCTACTGATTCTGTTAATAAAATTGTGAGATTATTTAAAATTATATCATCTTTTTGCCATTAAATTTTCTTAATATTGTGATTGTCGGCGTTGCTTTCCAGCCTCAAAAGTAGTTTATCTAGATTCACTATTTTGGTTACAATCACAAGATTAAGTAGCTCGAGCCGTTTACGTTTTAAATGCGCATTTTGTATATTTGAAATTGTACCGTTTTTAGCATAATTAGTATTTGTTTTTACTTTTGGGATTTTCTTAGAAAAATTATAGGCAAATTTGTCGTAAGCTCGTAACGTTTCTGTATGTATTTGTTGGTCGTTGTTTAGTTCTTGTATTTCCTCTTTTTGTTTTGTTATTGATCGCGTTTGTACTGCTAAAATATGTTTTATAGAATTTTTAAGTTCGTCTATTGTTATACGCGAAAGGGCATCGGCGCCTACAATTGTTTTACCTTTTATGTACTCTATTGTGAAATTGTATTCTGAAAGCTCTAAGCGTATTCTAGAGAGTTTAGACGAAGGGTCTTTCATATTAAATAAATAAACTAAAGGGCGATGATCTGATCTAACTGTGAAATGAGTGCCATATATATATGTTCGAAACTGCCTAATCGCAAAATATATTGCCAAAAGTTTTAATTCGATAATTGCTTTATTTTGTTCAGCCTTGTTAAAGGATTTCGATGCGAAACAAATTGGTAAATCACTGCCATTGTGATTTTGGCTTAGTATCGCACCACAGCCTAACTTTGAAGCATCTACCGTAATTAAAAACTCTTTAGTGAAATCTGGATACTGCAATAATTTTGGAGACATTACATTTTTTCTAAGTTTTTCGAAAGCTAGTTCACACGAACTGTCCCAATTACATTCAATCTTTTTTCTACTCAAACGGTTCAATCGGGCTGCTAAGGAAGCGAAGTCCGGACGTGTTTTTGATCACTCTGTGAAAAAAGTTATATATTTTTATACCTAGTAGTGCTTCGCACACAAGGTATATTAACTTTAGTCGCTAACGGCAGTACGTAACGGCATTAACGGATCGAGATAGATATTGACTTATATATATCAAAATGTTCAGGACAAAAAGAGAAATTGATTAAGCCATATCCGTCCGTCCGTCCGTCCGTCCGTCCGTCCGTCTGTAAACACGATAACTTGAGTAAATTTTGAGATATCTTAATGAAATTTGGTATGCGGGTTCCTTGGCACTCATCTCCGGAAGTGGCACCGCCCACTTTTGATTAAGTCAAACTTAGAAATAATATTAATCATAAATCAAAAACCGTTCAAGATATCGAAACGAAATTCAGCACGCGGTTTTCAGGTATGCAAGGAATGTTCCAGGAAAAAATGAGCGAGATCGGTTAAGGTCCACGCCCACTTTTTATGAAAGATTTTGAAGAGGATCGTAGATATATTGAATAGGCAATGACTTTGTCTAAAATAGCTTTACATCATTTATATTTCACTTTTAAAGTTTCCGTAAACAAAGAAATCCAAAAACTCAAAATTTTCGAAAATGGGCGTAGCCCCGCCCTTTTTATAGTGGACTATTCCACAAAACTGTTTATGTCATATGTCATAACTCAAAATTGATTTGTCGAAACGAAATTTAGTGATAATGTTCTATATATAAAGGTTACTCTTTGATGTAGAAATGGGCGACATCGGTTGAAGTCCATGCCCAGTTTTTGAACATAGTTCTAAAAAATTTTTGTAAAATTTAAAAAGCGATATTTTTACAACCAAGCAAGTTATATCAATCAGATTTTGCACACATAATAAGCTTTTCAAGAAAAACTCGGCCCCAAAAAAATTTTGTCATTTTTGAAGAAGTAGGTGGCGCCGCCCACTTTTCAGCATAAAATTTCAGCTATTTTCAAAGGCAATCGCTTATAATTCTATCTTGATATTTCAATGACAATTGGCCAGCTGCTTCTTAGTAGTATGTATTATACTCCTGCCAAAAATTTGCCAAATCGGGAAACACACAAGCAAAATATTTGGGCACGTAGTTAATAGCCCACTGCAATAGCGAATTTATATATCTTTTTTGATTTTCATACCTTTCATAAACATTAAATGTATGTATGTATGAGAGGAAGAAGAGAAAAGTTCACTAAAATGATCAGTACGATGAGTGGAGTTGCCGTCTGTCTGTCTGTCCGTGTGTCTATTTGAACGCAAACTAGCCTCTCAGTTTTCCAAAAGAATGCTGAAATTCGTGGTTTGCTTTGGCCGTTTTATAATATACTAGCAAACCCGATAGACGTTGTTTTGACGTTTTGATATATAGAACACATCTATATATAAAATTTCATTCACTTGAACCAAATAAACTAATTACTATATCGAACTGCAGCTTTATATGACCTGGGGGATTTTCCAAAAGCTATATACAGACTGTGTCGTGCCCAGCGAACTCCTGAACTTATCGTGAAAGTTCAAGAGCAAATCAAAACACAAAATATGGGGGCGTGGCACCGCCCACTTTTGAAAAATGATGTAGCTATTGACTAAGTGACACATATATCTAAATTTCATTAATTTAGACCAAAAAACTTCGGAATTATGACGAATTGAAACTTTATATAGCCTGGGGGCGTGGCTCCGCCTACTTTTCCAATACTATATATTGTCTATGCTGTACCCAGTGAACCCAAGTATATATTGTGAAAATTTCATAAAGATCGGTTGAGTTCTTTGGCGCCTATAAAAGACACCCTTTTTTATATCTATTTTTGTTACGCACACGCAGTAATATACCTTTTACTTCATTCGGCATAAAAGAGTCGAGATATATATTTATTAATGTATATCGAAACGTTCAGGATGAAAAGTAAAATATCCGGGCAAGTAGTTAATACCCCACTGCAAAAGCGAAGTTGTATATCTTTTTTGATTTTCATACCTTTCATGAACATGAAATGTTTGTACGTATGAGAAGAAAAAGAGATAGTCCCATCAAAAAGTATACTGAGGATGAGCTGAGTCGATGTCGCCATGTCCGTCTCTCGATACGTCTTTCTGTTTGTCCGTCTGTCTATTTGAACGCAAATACGAACGGAGAGTATTAAAATAGACCTGCGTAAATTGGGATGACATAATAGACCACTACTAGGTATATAATGTTCGGTTCCACCCGAACTTAGACTTCCTTACTTGTTTTAATTAGTATTCGTCGTGCGTTAAAGTTTCTAAGCTCTAATTTTGGTTACTTTCAAATTAACATTTTGTAAAAACTATTGAAAATTCTTGTCGAGTTAGTGACTATAAAGTTTACACGCTTATAAATGCAACAATATAACTTGTCTGACTAATCATAATGCCGTGTATATGCAAGCAGAGAGTTGACCGAAAGGGTGATAAGGTGGTGTGTGTAGGTTGTACCGAGTTTTTTCACCTCCAGTGTTGTTGTTGTTGTTAACAGTGCTTCGCGCTGCCCAATGGGCTCGATCACTCTAAATTGTCATCAGGCTCTTCTAACGGAAGTCCGAGGAAACGCGCAATTTCCACAAGGTTGGACAAGAGTGATGTAGGTGTTAGAAGAGTTGGTTCAACTGAACAGGAGAAGAGATGTATGGTATCATGAGGGGTCATACCACATGCAGGGCATGTATTTGGTATATTGGGGTTCAGTCTGGATAAGTAAGAGTTTAACCTATTACAATATCCAGAGCGAAGTTGTGCTAGTATGACTCTAGTCTCCCTCGAAAGTACACGCTCCTCTTCAGCCAATTCCGGTGGTTGAGTATTAGTTAGGATTCACAGGCCGAGATCTGAGAGATCTATCTACCGACTCGGTGTGGAGGTCATTTAGAGCCCATCTATGGTTCCGCAGATCAAACGGCAAAGAAATATGATGCCGGATCTCATCGTAATGCTTACGGAGATGTCTCCTTATGTCTCTGGGGGGCGGTGCTACATCCAAAAGATGTCGGTTTGGATGACTACGTTTATGACAGTTCAAAAGGAACTGTCTACTCAAGAGTTCCGCGTGCTCTTGAACATTGAGCAATTTTGCCTCTTGATGGAGGTGAGACTCAGATGACATAAGCAGGCATCACGTAGCAGTTCTGATGGCGGTGTTTTGGCAGACTTGCAATTTCCTCCAGTTGGTGTCAGAAAGATTGGGCGACCATATAGGCGCAGCATAGTCAATAGCCGGCCGGCCAATAGCCTTATATGTAGCAAGCAATGTTTCTTTGTCTTTTCCCCAAGTACTGCCGGCCAGTGACTTGAGGATCTTATTGCGGCTCTGTACCTTTGAGGCTATTGCGGTGGCATGACCAGCGAAGGTGAGGCCGTTGTCAAATGTCACACCCAAGATTTTTGGGTGGTTGACAGTAGGTAGAGGTACTCCGTCTACGTGCACATTTAACTCGTCTCCATCTTACACTCCGCTCAACACTCCTATCCCCTCCGGAATAGGTCAGATATGAGCATCGCCGAGCGTCAGTCCCTCTGTCTCTGCCCCTAATGCCCCCCCTTGCTTCCAGCCTGCACGTGGGTCAGGAACGCCACCTCCTAGTACCTTTCACTACGTGCACCGTTTGTGGGCAAAGATTATATACGCCTGCGACATCGGTCAAGTGCAACCATTGCCTTGGCCTGTGTCACACCCTTATGTGCTCTGGGCTCGCACACGGTAACCTTTGGACGGATTCGTTCATAGCCCCCTGTTGCAGTACACAGCCGCCTCCCACGCCAAACAACATCGGCCATGGCGCCGTCAACTCTAGACTGCGACATAGTTTAGGCCTACCGCCACCTAGGCAAACGCATCCGTCCCTCACGCCTAGTATGTCCCCCGTCGCCCCTCCTACACACTTCAAAATTTTGCAGATAAATCTACGTCGTTTGCAAAGTGCGTAGAAGTTCTAAGCGAGTACTTTAAGCCTCCAACAGGCTTTGCAGAACGGCAAAAATTTTACAGTGCCAGCAAAGAAGTCACGGAGAGCGTTAATGAGTGGGCTGTACGGGTAAGAGCTTTGGCAATTCATTGCAAATTCGGGAATTTCTTGGACACAGCTATGCGCGACAAATTTGTCATGGGCCTGGAAAAGGGGCCAGCAAGGGACAAGATTTTTCTCGAAGATATAGCGAAATGCAATATGCCACGTGTGGTGGAAATTGCTAATGCAGCAGAATACATTCGGAAGCAAAATGCAACGCCCGAGGTGAAACGTGAGCCCGAGGATAGCTTAAATTACATAAAAGGCAATAAAAGCAACAAACGAGTGGGGGCGGCTAAGCAAAAACAACACAAGCAACAGCAACAGAAGCAGACGTGTGCAGTATGTGGGTATGCAAACCATTTAAGTCGTGATTGCAAATTTAAGAATTATAAGTGTCATAAATGTAATAACAAAGGTCATTTAAAGAACATGTGCCCTAGTGAGAAAAAGAATGAAAAATTTAACTATGTCTATAATTCTGATGTACCTTTATTTTCGATGAGAAGCGTTTCAGATGGCCCTATTAAGGTTAGAGTACAGGTAGGCAATGCACCTTTAGACCTGGAATTGGATACGGGATCAGAGTACAGCGTATTATCTTGCGCTACATTTAAAACATACTTTTCATTACGTAGTTTAAAACCGTGTAATATAGTTTTGAAAACGTATAATGGCTTAGCAATTAATGCCGTTGGTGTTTGTGATATGATGGTTGCGTATAATGGGTGTAGTCACTTGGTAACATTCGTGGTAATAGATAACGGGGGCCCGCCTTTGCTGGGTAGAAATTTCGTGCGAACATTTAAGTTGAATATTGCAGAGTTGAACTATGCCAAGGTCGATGTTGGGGCTAGGGAGCAAATATTTAACAAATTTCGTAATCTTTTTGACGGCAGCTTAGGCTGTTTTAATAAAGGCAAGGCAACATTGAAACTTAAAGAAAATTATACGCCGAAATTTTTTAAGCCACGAGTCGTTCCTCTTGCAATTAAGAGCAAGGTGGAAAATGAAGTTAACAAATTGATAGATCTAGGATTTTTAGAGCCAGTTTCGTATGCGGAGTGGGGTACTCCAATAGTGCCGGTGTTGAAGAAAACTGGCGACGTTAGGATTTGTGGCGATTTTAAAGTTACGCTAAACCCACAGTTGATGGTAGATAAGTACACCCTGCCTCGTATAGAGGATATTTTTGCAAAACTTCACGGTGGTGAGGAATTCAGCAAGCTTGATTTAACAATGGCTTATCAACAAATCCCTTTAGACGAGGTATCAAAAAGGCTTACAACGATCTCTACACCAAAAGGCTTATTCCAATACACTAGGTTGATTTACGGGTTAGCTTCGGCACCAGCTATATTCCAAAAGATAATGGAGAGTTTGCTAATGAATTTAGAGGGAACGGTAGAGTTTTTGGATGATATTCTAATTACAGCTCCAAATAGGAAAACTCATATTGAACGAGTTGAAAAAGTACTGCAAGTATTAGAAAAGTCGGGGTTCAAGTTAGCATTGAACAAGTGTGAATTTTTTGCCAAAGAAATAACATACCTTGGGCATGTAATCGACAAACACGGCCTGCATACGAATCCGGACAAGGTAAAAGAAATCGATAAGATGCAGTATCCAAACAATGTTAAAGAGTTGCAGGCTTTTTTGGGTGTTGTGAATTTTTACAGGAAGTTCATTCCTAATATCACAAATATGTGTGCGCCTTTGTATAAATTGCTGAAGGCAGATGAAACATTTAGCTTTACAGAGGAATGTAAAAAATCGGTTGACCGCTTAAAAGCGGCATTGAAAGCAGATAAATGTCTAGCGCATTTCAACCCAGGTTACGAAACGAAGTTAACCGTCGATGCAAGTCCAGTAGGACTTGGTGCAATTTTGTCGCAGGTAACTGCAGAAGGGTATAAGGTACCCATTGAATTCGCTTCACGGAAATTGTCCGCTGCGGAAATGCGCTACTCACAATTAGATAGGGAAGCCATAGCAGTTTTGTTTGGGGTTAAGAAATTTCATAATTATCTGTACGGTAGGCATTTTAAGCTGGTAACGGATAATAAGCCATTGCATTACATTTTTAACCCAAAGAAGGGGATTCCAGTTTATGCAGCTAACCGTTTACAACGCATAGCGATAACCTTGTCAGGATACGATTTTGAGATCAAGCACATCAGATCGAATGAAAATGTAGCGGATTATTTTTCTAGAAATCCTTCGGGTATAATAAAAGAATCTGGTGATCTCCTTGATAACGTAGCTCTGAATTTCTTTAATGAAGTCAACTCTTCTCCAGTAAATGCAGAACTGATCAAGAAGGAATCTTTAGGAGATGAGTTGTTGCAGAAAGTGAGTAAATTCATCCAAACGAAGTGGCCAGATAAAATTACGGATTCCTTGTTAAAACCATTTTTTGTACGTAGGTTGGAGTTATCAGAAGAAAACGGGTGCGTTTTTTGGGGTTACAGAATCGTAATTCCGGAAACACTCAGAGCCAGGGTAGCTAATTTTCTGCATGATACGCACATGGGAATTTGTAAAATAAAATCCATGGCGAGAGAAAGCTGCTGGTGGCCAAATCAAAGTAAAGATTTGGAAAGGCTGGTTAGCGCTTGTGAACCCTGTTTAATGAACCGCGCTAATCCAAGAAAGAAAGAACTTATTTCGTGGAAATGGCCAAAACAGCCATGGTATCGCATACACATTGACTTTTTTGGACCTTTTTGTAAACGGTGGTGTTTGGTAGTAGTTGATAGTTACAGTAAGTGGGCTGAGTGTTTGGACATGGGAAATAATACAACAAGTAGTGCAACGATTTTGGCATTGAAAGAGCTGTTTGCTAGATTCGGGTTACCGCAAGAAATCGTTTCAGATAATGGTACCGCGTTTATGTCGAAAGAATTCAAAAACTTCGTTAGCCAAAATTCAATCACTCATATCACAAGGCCAGTGGGGCATCCCGCTACAACCGGACAAGCAGAGAATGTAGTAAAGACAATGAAAAACGCTTTAAAGAAGAGTTTGTACACATCGGATGTTTCACAGTTTCGGAATATTGTTTTAAGATTCCTGCTCGACTATCGAAATACGAATCATACAAGCACAGGTGTCTCTCCTTCTCAGCTTATGTTTGGTAGACAGCTGAAAACGCGGTTGGATCTCATAAATCCTAAACGACAAGTAGAAGAGACATCTAAAGCATGGGTGGAAAAGAAAGTTTTAAAAAGTCAGGCCGACCAAAAGAAATTTTACTCCGGCGCCAAAAATATCGAACTCAAAATAGGAGAAATGGTTGTAACAAAAAACTATTCGGTTCCGGGCAAGGTTTCATGGTCTAAAGGTTCAATAATTAAACGACTTGGAAAGCAAACATATCTTGTAAAAGTTTGTAATGTAAGTAAGCCTTGGAAAAGGCATATAAATCAAATGATAAAGTATAAAGAAAATGAAAATCCAAGTTATGATTCTAGTTTGTTAGACGATTATACACTTAAGATTTCTCCTGAAAAGTCTAATTCGATACCTGAAGATCCGGGAATACAATCGGAACAAGAAATCGAAGAAAACATGGCCAAAGACTCGGGAAATGAGGCCTTAGGTAGCAAAGACCTTCAGGAAAAATCTAATGAAAATAGAAAGGCTAATGAAACCGAAACAAAAAAATACAATTTAAGAGCCAGAAACAAACTGTAAATTAAACATATATTTTATTTTATAAGAAGGAAGTACAACGTTGAATTAAAGATTTGTACCTAGTTATGTAATACGAACACTAAAGAGGGGAAAGTGTAACACTGTGTACGTAAAACGTACCAACATGCATAAGTATATTCTAGTGTGGCAGCTCAATTGACCGACACCCATAATACAATACACAAAAGCTAATCAGCTGATTTACAATCCACATGTTCTAAGCACTGACGTTTGCGTATGCACATGTTTTACATATTCTCTCTTCTTCTGTGCTCAGCCGCCAAATTTGTAAGTTCAACTTTTAAGCAATAAATACATATATTACACATACCTTTCATAAACATTAAATGTATGTAAGTATGAGAGGAAGAAGAGAAAAGTTCACTAAAATGATCAGTACGATGAGTGGAGTTGATTTAGCCATGCCCGTCTCTCAGTCCGTCTGTCTGTCTGTCCGTGTGTCTATTTGAACGCAAACTAGCCTCTCAGTTTTCCAAAAGAATGCTGAAATTCGTGGTTTGCTTTGGCCGTTTTATAATATACTAGCAAACCCGATAGACGTTGTTTTGACGTTTTGATATATAGAACACATCTATATATAAAATTTCATTCACTTGAACCAAATAAACTCCTTACTATATCGAACTGCAGCTTTATATGACCTGGGGGATTTTCCAAAAGCTATATACAGACTGTGTCGTGCCCAGCGAACTCCTGAACTTATCGTGAAAGTTCAAGAGCAAATCAAAGCACAAAATATGAGGGCGTGGCACCGCCCACTTTTGAAAAATGATGTAGCTTTTGACTAAGTGACACATATATCTAAATTTCATTAATTTAGACCAAAAAACTTCGGAATTATGACGAATTGAAACTTTATATAGCCTGGGGGCGTGGCTCCGCCTACTTTTCCAATACTATATATTGTCTATGCTGTACCCAGTGAACCCAAGTATATATTGTGAAAATTTCATAAAGATCGGTTGAGTTCTTTGGCGCCTGTAAAAGACACCCTTTTTTATATCTATTTTTGTTACGCACACGCAGTAATATACCTTTTACTTCATTCGGCATAAAAGAGTCGAGATATATATTTATTAATGTATATCGAAACGTTCAGGATGAAAAGTAAAATATCCGGGCAAGTAGTTAATACCCCACTGCAAAAGCGAAGTTGTATATCTTTTTTGCTTTTCATACCTTTCATGAACATGAAATGTTTGTACGTATGAGAAGAAACAGAGATAGTCCCATCAAAAAGTATACTGAGGATGAGCTGAGTCGATGTAGCCATGTCCGTCTCTCGATACGTCTTTCTGTTTGTCCGTCTGTCTATTTGAACGCAAATACGAACGGAGAGTATTAAAATAGACCTGCGTAACTTGGGATGACATAATAGACCACTACTAGGTATGTAATGTTCGGTTCCACCCGAACTTAGACTTCCTTACTTGTTTTAATTAGTATTCGTCGTGCGTTAAAGTTTCTAAGCTCTAATTTTGGTTACTTTCAAATTAACATTTTGTAAAAACTATTGAAAACTCTTG
Source organism: Merzomyia westermanni (assembly GCA_949987695.1). Classification (NCBI taxonomy): domain Eukaryota; kingdom Metazoa; phylum Arthropoda; class Insecta; order Diptera; family Tephritidae; genus Merzomyia; species Merzomyia westermanni. Next base: position 80,876,446 of record OX465291.1, read on the forward strand.
TCGAGTTAGTGACTATAAAGTTTACACGCTTATAAATGCAACAATATAACTTGTCTGACTAATCATAATGCCGTGTATATGCAAGCAAAGAGTTGACCGAAAGGGTGATAAGGTGGTGTGTGTAGGTTGTACCGAGTTTTTTCACCACCAGTGTTGTTGTTGTTGTTAACAGTGCTTCGCCCTGCCCAATGGGCTCGATCACTCTAAATTGTCATCAGGCTCTTCTAACGGAAGTCCGAGGAAACGCGCAATTTCCACAAGGTTGGACCAGAGTGATGTAGGTGTTAGAAGAGTGGGTTCAACTGAACAGGAGAAGAGATGTATGGTATCATGAGGGGTCATACCACATGCAGGGCATGTATTTGGTATATTGGGGTTCAGTCTGGATAAGTAAGAGTTTAACCTATTACAATATCCAGAGCGAAGTTGTGCTAGTATGACTCTAGTCTCCCTCGGAAGTACACGCTCCTCTTCAGCCAATTCCGGTGGTTGAGTATTAGTAACGGGATTCACAGGCCGAGATCTGAGAGATCTATCTACCGACTCGGTGTGGAGGTCATTTAGAGCCCATCTATGGTTCCGCAGATCAAACGGCAAAGAAATATGATGCCGGATCTCATCGTAATGCTTACGGAGATGTCTCCTTATGTCTCTGGGGGGCGGTGCTACATCCAAAAGATGTCGGTTTGGATGACTACGTTTATGACAGTTCAAAAGGAACTGTCTACTCAAGAGTTCCGCGTGCTCTTGAACATTGAGCAATTTTGCCTCTTGATGGAGGTGAGACTCAGATGACATAAGCAGGCATCACGTAGCAGTTCTGATGGCGGTGTTTTGGCAGACTTGCAATTTCCTCCAGTTGGTGTCAGAAAGATTGGGCGACCATATAGGCGCAGCATAGTCAATAGCCGGCCGGCCAATAGCCTTATATGTAGCAAGCAATGTTTCTTTGTCTTTTCCCCAAGTACTGCCGGCCAGTGACTTGAGGATCTTATTGCGGCTCTGTACCTTTGAGGCTATTGCGGTGGCATGACCAGCGAAGGTGAGGCCGTTGTCAAATGTCACACCCAAGATTTTTGGGTGGTTGACAGTAGGTAGAGGTACTCCGTCTACGTGCACATTTAACTCGTCTCCATCTTACACTCCGCTCAACACTCCTATCCCCTCCGGAATAGGTCAGATATGAGCATCGCCGAGCGTCAGTCCCTCTGTCTCTGCCCCTAATGCCCCCCCTTGCTTCCAGCCTGCACGTGGGTCAGGAACGCCACCTCCTAGTACCTTTCACTACGTGCACCGTTTGTAGGCAAAGATTATATACGCCTGCGACATCGGTCAAGTGCAACCATTGCCTTGGCCTGTGTCACACCCTTATGTGCTCTGGGATCGCAAACGGTAACCTTTGGACGGATTCGTTCATGGCCCCCTGTTGCAGTACACAGCCGCCTCCCACGCCATACAACATCGGCCATGGCGCCGTCAACTCTAGACTGCGACATAGTTTAGGCCTACCGCCACCGAGGCAAACGCATCCGTCCCTCACGCCTAGTATGTCCCCCGTCTCCCCTCCTACACACTTCAAAATTTTGCAGCTGAACTGTAACGGATTAGCTAGAAAGATCGCGGAGATAACTGACCTTATGAAGACGCACAACATCACCTCCAGTGTATTGGTATTAATTCAAGTGATTTGGAGTTTTTGCTCGCTTCATCTAAGCCGTTCTTTTGTAAAGCGTGTACAGCTTACCCACTACACCCCTTGCTACTAAAATTACGGATAGTCCCAATGTACAAAACGACAAACAACAAACAACGTTTCTTTCTGTTTCCGATCAAATTGCTTCTCTGAGAGAAGACAATACTCGGATACTATCTTTAGTCGTTACCTTACAAGAAGACAAAAATCAACTTTCTCTTAAATATGACGTTTTACATACAGCAGTGCTCGAAATGCAAGCTTTGTTCAAAGATAATGGTTTAAACATTTCCTCGCTTAAGTCTGATAACAAATACACTCATCTACTTGTTTCTGACGGAGTCAATAAACTCAATTCCATTACCAGTACGGGCGCTAAAATTGACAGCGACAATAAAAAGTCTGTGTGCGCTCGTCTCTCTCGCTCACCACCTCTTCGTCTGCACAAACAAATGCACCACCTAATGTGATCATCGACGAAGATGGTGCATCGTGCTTTCGCAATTCTTACAGTACGGTCGTCGTTACCTCAGCGCCCTTTTGATTGGGCGTTTCTTAATGGGTCGAGTAGTCCTGCCGACTCATACAAAACTTTAAGGGAAACTCTTGAACTGGCCATATCTCGCTATGTTCCTCTGAGAAGACTAGTTACACGTACCAAACTGTCTTGATTTACCGCTAGGCTTTGTAATTTAAAGAACGCGAAAAATAAATCACTGAAAAAATTTAAGAGAAATAGTTCTGAAGCTGATCGTCTTAACTTTCTTCGGCTACGAAAGGAATTTGATTACCTTCATTGGTTTCTATATAGAAATTATATTTATAAAATAGAAAATAACCTTAAATCTAACCCATCAGGTTTCTGGCGCTTTATTAATACGCGAAGGAAAACAAATCGTTTCCCTACCAGCTTGCATTATAATGGCGACACGTCCGATAACACAGTCGACTACTGTGATTTGGTTGCTAAATTTTTTCAAAAAGTATATGAAACCCAAAGAACAATTCAATGCCCTACGCTTACAGCTACATCTCTGGCCACTATCACATGTTTATCTGTGTCAGAAGATGATGTTATAATGGCAATTTCATCATTGGATTCAAGCCCATGTATAGACTCCTAAGGATTCTATCCTTTATTTTTCAAAAAATGCTCTGAGACTATATCTATTCTTATTGCTTTACTGTTCCAAAACTGTCTCAATAACGGAATATTTCTAGATGAATGGAAGCTATGCACTATTGTTCCAGTTTTCAAGTCTGGTGACCGCAATGGTGTCCTTAACTACATGCCCATAGTTAAGCAAGGCACTTTAGCTAAGATGTTCGATCATACCATTCAGCTTAAATTATTTGATCATGTGAGAAGCGTCATATCGAAATACCAGCATGGTTTCCTTCCGGGTAGGTCATCTTGTACGAATTTAACCATTTTGTCTAATAGCATAATTGGTGCTTTTGAGAACCGTTTGCAATTGGGTGTTGTGTATACGGACTTCTCTAAAGCGTTCGATAAAGTAAACCACGTCATTCTTTCTAAAAAACTCGAGTGCTTTGGCATTAGTGGTGAGCTACTTGCTTTTTTTTGATAGTTTTCTTAGAGGTAGAAAACTCATTTACAGAATAGGTAAAATAAAATCTAATCTTTTGATCGACGCGGTATCAGGTATACCACAAGTTTCACACTGTGGTCCGCTACTATTTCTATTATTTATTAATGACTTGCCGGATTGCTTTAAATTTTCAAATTGTCTTATATTCGCTGATGGAGTTAAGATTTTTTCAGTTGTGCGCAATTACTCTGATAGTTATAAAATGCAGCAAGATCTTGACGCGCTGGTGCAATGGTGTTCATGTAATCGACTGGAATTAAATATAAACAAGTGCTGCGTAGTAACCTTTTCGGCAAAGCCTTTTAATAGCATTCTTTTTAACTATGAGCTTAATAGTTGTATGATAACTAGAAGTGAGGAAATGAAAGACTTGGGTATTATACTCGATTCCAAGCTCAAATTTTCGAAGCATATCGACTTTATGGCATCTAAAGCCTGTGCAATGCTGGGGTTCATAAGACGAAACACTAAAGAGTTCAAAGATCCGCTTACTCTGAAATCGCTATACGTATCACTAGTCAGGAGTCGTCTCGAGTATTGATCAGTTGTATGGAATCCCTACTACGATGTACACTCTTAGAAAATCGAAAGGGTTCAAAGAATCTTTACCAGGATCGCGTTGTGTAGACTACAGTGTAACAGTTTCCTTCCTTCTTACGATGGAAGGCGGAAGTTGTTAGGACTGCAATCCTTGCTCGATAGAAGGAAATATTTCTCTATCATCTTCGCATATAATATTATTAATGGTCACATTAATTGTACGGCTCTAACCGATTTGCTCAAATTATACATTTCTCCTCGAAATTTGAGGACCACTCGTTTATTTGAATGAACAATGCATTTTACTAACTATGGTGATAATGAACCGATTACTAGGCGTGTTAGATTATGTAATACTTATTCGAATTTCATAAACTTTAACCTGAACATAAATACGTTTAAAATGAATTTGTTTTTGTTGTTTAATTAGAAGTTTCATGCCAGTTCTAGTTTAGTCTGTAAGAATTTAATTCTGTAGACTGTATTAAAAATAAATAAATATATAAAATCTTCTGTAATACTTGGCAAATGCCACAAATCTCCTGACAGCGTCTTTATCTAGCGTCTTATGCTATCATCCGGTAGCAAACCCTTAGCTGAGCATTTATCCCCTAAGAATGTGACCTCAGGTCGAAGAAAATTGCACTTCTTTGGGTTAAGTCGCAAACTAAATTTCCTACATGTTTCGAAAACTTTTTCTAGATTTTTGAAGTGGTGTTTTTCGCTACATCCGATTACTATAATATCGTCTACATACATAAATGCTTGGTTAGGTGAAATACCAGAAATTGTTATCGACATCTTCCTGGAAAAGGAATTGGGAGCTATGTTTAGACCAAACGGTAAAACTTTCCAACGAAAAGCACCGCGATCTGTACTAAAGGATGGTATATCTCTCGAATCCTTATGTAGTGGTATTTGGTGGAAACCAGAAAAAAGATCCAACGTCGAAAAGTATTTCGCACGACCCAGGTTGTCCAAAATATCGTCTACACGTTCCAATGGAAATTTATCGGCAATAAGCTTTTTGTTGACTGCTCTAAAGTCTACGCCCATGCGAAACGATTTTTGGCCAGTTAGGTCGTTTTTCGGTACTTTAATCAATGTGCTATTATAATTCGACGAGCTTCCTTCAATTAGGTCGTTTTCTAGAAGTTTGTTAACTTGCTTATTTATTTCTTCACGCTGAGCGTATGGTAAGCGATAATTTTTAATATAAACGGGCGTTTTGTCATTTAGTCTCCGTTTTTGTTCGTAAAAATTGTTTAGTGTCATTTCGTCATTGTCTAGAACAAAAATATCAGAATATTCCAAACATAAGTCCAGTAGCTTGCTTTCAGCGTAATTCGGTATCTGGTTTTTCAAGATGTTCTTTAATTCTCTAATACGGCTATCTTCTTTCGCGGTCTTGTTGAACGTTGTTAAACGTTATAATTAGAAAGTTTCTCTGTCCGAATGTCACTGTTCTTAACGTATTTAATGCTATTTGTGGTATTTATTACTTTAATGACTGGATTACTGGTATCAACTATACATTTTGCTGTGAAAACACCATCAGTTATTTCCTGAGAGTGCCCGAAAAGTGGCTCTGCATATTTCTCTAAAGCAAAAATTCGATAAAACTCGCATCGGGGGGGAATAACGCATGTGTCGTTTTCTGTTCCGTGAAGGATTGGAAGTGCGACTTTTTCTTTGCCTACCCAGAAGGAAATAGAATTAGGTGCATAACTGATATCACACTTATTTGTTTTTAAGAAATCCTTGCCAAGTATTCCATCTGATGGAATATTAAAATCATTATTAAAAACGTGCAAAGTATGTTTAATGAAATAATTTTGAAAATGTAAGCCAGTTGTGAATGTACCTAATGTAGAAACAGTGTCCGTAGTTACTCCCGTAATATTAATAATATCACTGCTATTAATTGACGAATTTTTATTGATGGAGAAAATTGCAAAATTTGTTAGAACCAGTAATATTCAGTTGGATAAAATCGGAGTAATTCAGATTTAAACAATAGCTATTTCTAGAAGAGAAATTTTGTTGAGGAATCTGTTAGTAATTTGTCTCGTCGTCCCTCGGTGTTCGCTGCTGAGGGGATTCCGCGTTTAAAGCTCGGACATTCGCGGTTCTACTCCTAGCGTTGGAAGTTCGAGAACTGTTTGTATTGCCTGAATGATTGGTGTTTTTATTGCGATTATTGTTGTTACTATTGCTCTGACAACGACTGCCGTTTGCCGGACGAAAATTTTGTCGTTGATTTCCTCGACTAAAGTTATTGTTATAAGCTGGTCTATTTTGGTTGTACGTATTGAAATTGCGATTTTGATTGTGAAAATTACGGCCACCATTGTTACCTTGGAAATTTGTGAAATTATTATTGCTACGAGCCTTAAATGCTAAAATTTGACGCTCTTTTATTTCATTTGATTGTTCGACAATCAATTTAGCTACTACGTCCTTTGAGTCAGAAAATATGGTGGAAGCGAGAATGGATTTGACTAAGCTCGTTTTCGCGTTCAATCGGCAAACGTTTACAATTTGCTTGTTATGGTTTACTTTCAATTGATAGTCATTGTTATTTGGTTCAATGCGGTTGGTTGGGTGACAGTTTTGATTCACCTTCCGGTTTGACGTTTAGCTACGGGAAAGTGCGTGATTTTGTTGAAGTGGCAGCACCAAATATTCCCATAGAATGGAAAAGGCACCAATAACGGAATTTTCAATTTCCAGACAAACAAGTGTTTGGTGTGTTCTTGGTGTGCCCAGAGTTAAATTGCGGGTAACCCAGGGCGCCCGAAAGAGTCAGAAAGAAAGGGAAATGGGCAATTGTCATCAAAAGGAATTTTTTCCTTTGTAGGGCGAATTCAAAGTAAGTATGTTGGTAAAAGTGCACGAGTACAAAGTATGCACGGAATAAACAATGCCGTTTTTGTAATGCAATATCTCGAAAAACAAAAACCAATACATTTCCAAAACCACCAAAGTGAAGGATACGCCCCAAAAATGCAAATTGTCTAGGGTGGGAGACACATGGAATCCCGTCCTGATCCCTGACGTTAACACAGCTGACATCAAATTTTCAACCGAACGCGAGTAAAACCAGGAATATTGACAGAATACATTTTAGCAGCAAATGGCAATCCATTACTAGTCAACTTGTAAAGTATGGTATAATTAGACTTAAATGAGTTTAAAGCGGCAGTGATTTGTGGCTATGTGCTTTATTCACGAAACCTGTAGATCGGAATATTATCGTCAATGGCTCGGTCGGATGGGGAGCTCCATGTGTCTCCTATTCCAAACTCAGTAACGTGGGGTCCCGCGGGCCACCAAGGGAACACACCAAGCGCAGAGTCTAGAACCTTCTTATTTTGCGCGTCAACGAAAGCGTGCCTTCAGGGTTCGGACTTGATCAAAATTGCAGTAATTTTAATACCTACTGCACTTTACCCAATACTACTACGCTTTTTGCTCCCTTAGAATAGTCCCAAACTCTGATTTATTTTGATAAGTGATGCTTTTTCCTAATTATAAACTCGTCTATGAAGTCAGTCAACAGTACAAATATTCTTGCGTTTTATTTTGTTCCATAGAAAAAAAAAATTGTTTACCTTTAATAAAATTAGTGTGAAATAGTATTAAAAGTAAGAGTACTAAAATCATTTTCATTTATGTCGCACATCAAAGCGTAATTTCAATACTTTGAGTTTTAAGTAATTCCTGCAGTGCGATGCTCATTAAATCAACTATAAAAAAAAGCAAAGTCATATCTTTAACGTTAGTTTCAATAATATATACTATCCTTTTTTTTTGTTTTGAAATGCGTGCTGTACTTTTACGAAGTTCGGTAGTAGTGAAAGGGTATTTAAAATAGAAGAAAAAGTCCGAGCCCTGATGGCAACCACCAACCCGAGTGGCAACAATCATGCCACGTCAGACTGGGTAGCGGAACTTTTCCATTGCGCAGTCGCCGTTACTTGATGATTTTCGGCATAGCGGCGTCGCCGGCATTTAAAACAATTTAAAAACGTAATGGTCTTTTGGCGTGAACGGTCGCGTGAGTGGAAAATTTAAACTAAATTGAAGGAAAGTATTTCCAAATTCTACGCAAAAAAAACAGAAAACAATTATTTAGTTATTCCAGCAGCAGTGAAAAAGTGTAAAATTTCGGTGTTTTGAAGATGAAATAGCAAAGTGCTGGCTGGTGAATAAATGTAGCCAAGAGCACTACTGAAGACTAGACATGCAATTAGCAGTCTGAACTATATTCAGCCAATGTATGTTGAAAATTGTGAGATAAAAATAATTTAAAGATAATACGCTTAACATAATAGCGAATTTTTGGTCTTCACCTTTGGCCGTATTACATGTCAGAGTTTCGCACATAATACATTTTTCAGTGTGTGCGTCATATATGTGGAAAATCAGCCAACTACAAATAGCAGTCGTAGTTGTTAAAAAAACATCTCAATTTGTGTTTCTGTGTTAACCTTGCGTAACTACATAAAGTGGTAAATTATTAAATTCAAAAAAAAAATAACCCTTAGCGTTCCCACACAGGCTACGCGGTCCACAATATTTCTGCATAGAACACATTTCTGCACCTTTCGGTACACCCTAATATGTGATTACAACAACCACATGAAAATGACAGAAAATTTCAACTTTAATTGCAAATATCTCTTGTAACGAACCCCGGTCTTCCGGATCTATAGCCAGGGTATAACTCGGTCGATGGGTTCCCTTACAAAGTAAAAATGATAACTCGTGTGCTTAACGGTATAGAAAATTCATGAGGTTTATTTAAACGAAAAGGTCTTAATCTAAAGCTTAGCCGCCTGTCTAGGATTTCTTCGAAGGAAGTGGTCACTACCCTTCGCTGGTGGATCGTTTGCACGCCTCCGCCCTCCTAGCTACTTATTTACTTAGTTTAACTTAGCCTCCTGTCTCGGATTCCTTCGAAGGAAGTGGTCACTACCCTTCGCTGGTGGATCGTTTGCACGCCTCCGCCCTCCTAGCTACTTATTTACTTAGTTTAACTTAGCCTCCTGTCTCGGATTCCTTCGAAGGAAGTGGTCACTACCCTTCGCTGGTGGATCGTTTGCACGCCTCCGCCCTCCTAGCTACTTAAACAACTGGAGTGATCACCACCGGTTGTTCCGAAGTGATCGCTGTCGCGCCTCACTGTATACCTAACTACGTGGCTGCTAGCCCCTAACTCCCTAAAACAACTAATTGCCGCCGCTTTTATACACTTTTGCCGGCTAGCGTCGTACTGCTATTTACAATAATAATTCTTGACTTAACTGCTATCCTAGCTTTACAACAACCATGCGCAATATTCTTTTCCATTTCGTTCCTTGTTCGCTATTCTTATGTTTGCGTATGTTTGTATGTATATGTATGTTTACAATAGGCTGGGTCTTATTTTGTATTACTTAATTTTGTACTGTAAGTATGCAAAGGTATATAAGGGTATATATATATTTGTAAAGGTATACAATTTAAGTATAATTCAAATATGTTACATACGTATTTATTATAAGTATGTATTTGTAAAAATATATAATTCAAGTATAATTCAATTACATTTGTATGTAAATATGTATAAATTATAAGTATGTATTTCATGAAAAAGAGGTAATGTATAATGTATGTACATAGAAAATATATAGTTCGGGTTGTTTTTTTTTTGTATACTTATTTGTGAGGGCCCCAAGGCCTATGGTTTGGGGTCTTCACATCCCCCCGTTACTTCCCCGGACTGTCACTGTTGCCATGCCGCCTCGGTTTATGCGGATTCTGAATACTATGGTACTGCTATGTATCTGGAAAGTTTTGCGGATTCCTGTGTGTTGGTGTTCTCGTATTGCGCTCGTCACTTCTTCAGGCAATGGTTCGATTCCACTAAAATTTCGTACCTCTGCTGTTGGTTCGACTGGTGGTTCGGCCGTTTGTTCGGTTGCACTCACCCCCTGGAATAGCCACTTTTCGATTTCTTCGACAGCTTCGGGGTTGATCGGCTCTGGCTCGGTATTAATAACGTCGTCGAGCCAGGTATCCACCCATTGGTTGTCGGTGCATAGGCTGAGTGCGTCGACGTCTGTCGTCTCCCTTTCGGCCGTGCTGCCTTCTTCTTTATTTGCTGTCGCCACTGCGTGCACATCTTCGTCGCTTGTCGCCACTGGAGTGGTTACATCTTCTGCGGCTGTATCACGTAGATATAACTTCGGTGGGGGCGGGGTGTCTGGTTCTACGTCATCGCGGTATACGCGTACCCGTACGCCCACCTGCCTGAAATACTCCATGTACCCGTCGCCCTTACGCTTGTGTTGTACCTGCGTCACGTCCACTCTACCTATCGGCTCGCCTCGTGGTTTGGCTTTTACCATTTCTTCGGTCTCCTCGTTGGCGCTCTCTTCATCTGACAGGATGATTATGGATGAGTCGTCGGACGAGGGCTTATGGGAGTGGCACTTTCCGTCTTGGTTGAACTCTTCTGTGGCGGCTTCGCTTGTGGTTTCAATAGGCCGCTCATGGTCACTTGAGTCTTCTTCATTGTCATTCCTCCTTTCTTCGCCAGAAGCGTATGGCTCAAATTCTTCGCTGTTGATGCGGCGCAGCCGTATGCGAAAGCTGCCCTCGGTTGCATTATCACCCGAAAATCCACTTCGAGTTTCCATTGTTGCGGTTTGCTTTGGAATGGTATGCAAAAATTTTTTGTACGATCGTGCAAAGTTTTCCCAGTGCTTAGGTTGCCTGCTTCGTTAGTTGTGGTTGTTGCTGGCTTAGTGTGCTTGTTGGTCTTTCATGCGCTCTTGATCTCACTCTCTTGTTTGTCGTTTACCTGCAGTGGTTCTCCCTGTTGCTGTTGGGTTTTTTTTTTTTTTTTTTTTTTTTTTTTTTTCCGGGTGCTTTGGCGTTTCCCCTTTTTTTCCGTGGTGGCTTGTTAGGACTGTTTGTAAATTCGATCTTCGTGCTTTTTCTTCGATGCGCTTTCCGGACAATTTTCTATGTTCTTCGTGTTTATTCTTCTTCTTGGTTGGTGAATACTCCCATTTGGCGATCGCCGAGTTGTCACACTTTGGATTAAGCCGAAGTTTACCTATCCTGATGGATGCCCAGGGGAGGTCTCGCCCTGATCTCGTGATCCGTCATCATCTGGGTTTTCTTCAAAAAATTGCTTTAGGTCGCTTACGTGTGCGGTTCTTCTTTTGCCTTGATGCGTTTTATCTAGTTCGACGATTACTGGTGATACAAAGTTTGTGACTCGGTACGGTCCACTGAATCTTGGTGCAAGTTTGGCTGCAAAGCTGTCTACAGCCTTGGAAAAGTTGTGCTCCTTTACCAAAACTTTATCTCCGATCGCTGGATTCCATCCCCTTCTGCGCAAATTATAGTACCTCGCTTGTTGCGTTGATGCTCGCTGTTGGTTTCGTCGGACCATTTCGAATATCTCCCTCATTTTTGAAGCTTTCTCGTTTGGGGCTGTTGTTTTCCCACCTGTTCCAAACGTCTTCTCGTCATAGAGCGTGCTCGGTATTCGTGGCTCTCGTCCTTGTACTACGTAGGCGGGGCTATACCCTGTTGCCTCGCATACGCTTGAGTTCAGCGCCAGCATGATTTCTGGCAATAAGTCGTCCCAATTTCGCTGCTCCTTCCCTGTGAATTGTGCTATCATTCTTTTTATATTACGATTGGCCCTCTCCGTTGGGTTTTCTTGTGGCGTGTAAGGTGCGGTCAGCTGGTGTTTTACTCCATAATCCTCTAGGAGTCTCTTGAATTGTTTACTTGTGAATTGTGCTCCGTTATCCGTGATTATCACCTTCGGTATTCCAAATCTGGACAATATCCTTTCTCTAAATGCTTTGTTAAGGCTATTTGCCGTCGCCTTCCGGAGGGGAATGATTTCTACCCACTTTGAAAAGCGGTCGAGGAAAACAAGTACCATGGTGTTACCGTGCTTCGATCGTGGTAGCGGCCCGATGAAGTCTGCGCACACTGTAGCCCAAGGTTCTTCTGCGATTTGTGTCAGCATCTTTCCCGCGGCTTGCTGTTGACAAGGCTTATATATCTGGCAAGTTGGGCATTGTCGTACGTACCTTTTTATGTCTCTGGCCATCCCAGGCCAATAATACCTATTAGCTGCTCGTATTACTGTCTTCCGTATGCCCATATGTCCGGCCGTTGGACTGTCGTGAACTTCTTGGAGTATTCTATTTCTACTCGGTTTTCCTACACAGAGCTTCCAGGGAATTGCGTCGTCTTCGTCTACCTGAAATATGAAGTGGCGATACAACTCACCATTCTCGATCATGTAATCCGGGAACTTCTCCGGGTTCCTTTGCACGTCTTCTTTCTTAGTTTGCAGCCATTTGCAGGAGGGTATTTCTTTGGTCTGTCCCAGTACACAGAGTTGCGCGTCCTGTGGGTGGCGCGAAAGTGCATCTGCGACTACGTTCAGTTTGCCCCTGCGGTACTGAATGTCAAACGAGTGTTGCTGTAGCTCCAAAGCCCATCTTGCTATCCGTCCAGATGGACTTTCAATTGCATTTAACCACTTCAGTGATAAGTGGTCGGTAATTACTGTGAACTTATATCCTTCTAAGTACGGTCTCATCTTCCGAATGGCCCATACAATGGCCAGACATTCCTTTTCCGTGGGTGAATAGTTTTGTTCTGCCTTGTTGAGTCGACGGCTCGCATACGCAATCACCCGTTCTTCGCCTTCTAGTTCTTGTGTAAGAACTGCTCCTAATCCAAGGGCGCTTGCGTCTGTTTGTAACGTGAACTTTTGCGTGAAGTCTGGGCATGCCAGTACTGGTGCTTCCGTAAGTGCATGCTTTAGTGTCTCAAATGCCTCCTGTTGCTCTCCAGACCACTTCCATTTGTTGCCTTTCTTTAACATGGTTGTCAGGGGGTTGGCTATGCGCAAAAAGTCTGGTACGAACCGTCGGTACCAGGATGCGACGCCTAAAAATTGTCTTAGCTCTCGTATGTTTGTGGGAGCCTTTAGCTCTCTGATTGCTGAAATTTTATCAGGGTCAGTATGTATTCCATCTTCACTTACCACATGGCCGAGGTACTTTAGTCGCTTTTTGAAAAATTCGCATTTTTCCGGGTTTATTCTAAGATTGGCCTGTCTGAGTCGGTCAAACACTTCAGTGAGGTGTTTTATGTGCTCTTCCAGCGTAGAACTTGTAATAACTATGTCGTCCAGGTATGCGAAGGCGTGCGGTTCGAGTTCTGGGCCGATAACGTGATCTAACGCTCTTTGAAAGGTTGCCGGGGCGGAATGCAGGCCAAATGGCATTACTCGCCACTGGAATAATCCTCGTCCTGGTACTGTAAATGCCGTGTATTGTTTACTCTCTTCCTCCATGGGGATTTGCCAGTATCCGTTTTTCAAATCTAAACTGCTTATGAACTTCGCACTTCGTAACCGATCCAGAATGTGCTGTATGCGTGGGAGAGGATATGCATCAGGAACTGATCTTGCATTCAGTTGCCGATAGTCGACACATAACCTCCATTTACCATTTTTCTTCTTTACCAATACTATCGGCGCGCTGTGTGGACTCCGTGACGGTTCTATACATTTCTTCTCCAGTAGTTCGTCGATCTCTTTATTAATTGTTTCTTGCATCTTAGGGTTACGTGGGAAGTATCTCTGTTTAATGGGGCGATCATCCCGCATTACTATCCTGTGTGTTGCGATATTTGACGTTCCGCTCATTTTATCGAATTGTCGTAATTCATCCTCGAGGAACGCCTTTATTCTTTCTGTTCCTTCACCTGGTGGACATGATTCTCCTAAAGTTTCGTTTGGATTATTATTTACCTTATTATTATTTCGCTCCGCGAACACCTCTGATAAACTTATGGTGTTCCCCTGATTGTTGCCTTGGTTTATTTTATTGCTCTCCATTATTGATGTACATTCGACTATCTCTCGTGTTACCTCCTTTACTTGTAATGTTAAAGAGTGGCCTCCGCAGCTTAGAGTCATGTTAGCCTCAGCCAGTATGTCTGTTCCGATAATAACGTCATCGACTAGCCCCGGGAGGACCAGTACCTCCCCTCTGTGAGTCTTATCACCAATTCTCACCTCTACGTCTACGGCCTCCATGATCGTTCTTGGTCTACCATCGCCCATTACCACGTTTTCCTGTACTTGTTTTACATTCCTTGTGCGTAGGTTCCTTGCCCACGCCTCGCTCACAAAACTTCTGGTTGCTCCTGTGTCTATTGTTGCCATTACATCTTCGCCGTCTACTGTTGCCTCTGCCAAAACTCGTCCTTTTGTGTGTTTCAAAATATTTAAACTTACCGAGGTTGTGCTGCCTGGGACCCTACCCCTCGGTTCTAGTATGATCCCCGGTCGTTTCCCATCGATCTGCGACAACAATTTCGTGTAAGTACATCGCATTTACCACAATCCCAACAAAATAGTCGGTGATCCTTCCGGCAGCCATACGACAAATGCCCTTGCTCACCACATCGTCTACATGCATTTCTCGGGTCTATGTAACGTTGCTGTGCCCCTGGTGGGTCAGTTTCTTGTAGTTGCCGTAAGTGAGCTTCTCTCCTTGTTGCCACGGCACTCCTTGCGGGGGGGTAGCGATCTTCGGTGCGTCGCTGTGGATTTGGGCTCACCATTGGTCGTTGTTGTTCTCTGTCTGAAATTATATTTTCGAGATCCTCGACTAGCCTTACCAGTTCGTCGAGCGTAGTGAACTCGTTACGTTTAGCATACAATTGATACTCACTACGACTGTTTCGATAGATACGGTCCAGCTTTTGTTCTTCGGTTAGGTTGGCGTGCCGCATCAGACTTTGTAGTTCCAAAACGTAATCTTTGAAAATCTCCTTGGGCCGCTGGAGACGTTGGCGTATCTCATCGTCCAGCCTCTCGAAGTATCTGCCACTCAAAAAAAATCGGAGGAAGTCCTGCTTGAACTGTAGCCATTGCAACCAATGCCGGTTGTTGTTGCGGAGCCATACCAAAGCTCGATCCTTCAAGAGCTCGGGTAATGCTCGTGGTAGTAGATTTTGCTCTACCTCGTATCCTTCCGCCAGCTCCTCGACCCTCTCTATGAATGCCAGTGGGTCTCCTCTACCGTCATACTTAACTCCCCACTTACGTACGCGGTCGATTATGCAACCCTGCGGTATCGATTGTATGATGGAATTATTTTGATCCATCGCGTTTGTTATTGTGTGGGCCCCGGGGAGGTTGGTGGGGGTCGGTGATCGACTTGGGCTTACCCTATTCTTGCCTCCGTCTCCGGGAAGGCCCAGTGAATTCGTCGTTTTTGCGTGTTTCGCTTCCAACTCTGTGAAGCGACTCTCGTGTGTTGGGTTTTGGTTCACGAAATTGACGAACTCCTTCCTCAGTTCGTCGACTGTTCCAGTGTTTTCGAAGCCAAATTCGTTTGCGTATGCCACCAAATCTTCCTTATTAAGGTAATATATCCACGTGACCTTTACCATAATTAGTTGGGGTGTTCCTGCGTGTCAGTGATTTAATGCTCCTGCGATTTCAAGTGTTGGTAAGTGCTCCTGCGATTCAGAAATTTAGTGCTCCAGCGTTTCAGTAATTTAGTGCTCCAGCGGTTTTCCTTTATAAGTGTCCCTGCTCGGGCGCCATTTGTAACGAACCCCGGTCTTCCGGATCTATAGCCAGGGTATAACTCGGTCGATGGGTTCCCTTACAAAGTAAAAATGATAACTCGTGTGCTTAACGGTATAGAAAATTCATGAGGTTTATTTAAACGAAAAGGTCTTAATCTAAAGCTTAGCCGCCTGTCTAGGATTTCTTCGAAGGAAGTGGTCACTACCCTTCGCTGGTGGATCGTTTGCACGCCTCCGCCCTCCTAGCTACTTATTTACTTAGTTTAACTTAGCCTCCTGTCTCGGATTCCTTCGAAGGAAGTGGTCACTACCCTTCGCTGGTGGATCGTTTGCACGCCTCCGCCCTCCTAGCTACTTATTTACTTAGTTTAACTTAGCCTCCTGTCTCGGATTCCTTCGAAGGAAGTGGTCACTACCCTTCGCTGGTGGATCGTTTGCACGCCTCCGCCCTCCTAGCTACTTAAACAACTGGAGTGATCACCACCGGTTGTTCCGAAGTGATCGCTGTCGCGCCTCACTGTATACCTAACTACGTGGCTGCTAGCCCCTAACTCCCTAAAACAACTAATTGCCGCCGCTTTTATACACTTTTGCCGGCTAGCGTCGTACTGCTATTTACAATAATAATTCTTGACTTAACTGCTATCCTAGCTTTACAACAACCATGCGCAATATTCTTTTCCATTTCGTTCCTTGTTCGCTATTCTTATGTTTGCGTATGTTTGTATGTATATGTATGTTTACAATAGGCTGGGTCTTATTTTGTATTACTTAATTTTGTACTGTAAGTATGCAAAGGTATATAAGGGTATATATATATTTGTAAAGGTATACAATTTAAGTATAATTCAAATATGTTACATACGTATTTATTATAAGTATGTATTTGTAAAAATATATAATTCAAGTATAATTCAATTACATTTGTATGTAAATATGTATAAATTATAAGTATGTATTTCATGAAAAAGAGGTAATGTATAATGTATGTACATAGAAAATATATAGTTCGGGTTGTTTTTTTTTTGTATACTTATTTGTGAGGGCCCCAAGGCCTATGGTTTGGGGTCTTCACACTCTGAACAGACATAAAATATCGAATTTCCGCTTTCGGATTGTTGATGCGAAGGTTGGGACCCGTCGTTTGATGCCTTTCCCGATATTTTTGGACGTGTATTGGCGATTGCGTGCTGTGGTATAGAATTGCCGCAACAAGAAACCCCCTACAATTTTAACAGCTAAAGCATCAGCTCTTATTACGATAAAACACCAATTAAATAATATTAACCGTTTCAAGAGCAAATAATTTACCAACTCTAATTAATGGAATTTAAATAAAGAGCAAATCAAAGACAGAATTGAAATAAACCAAAATCAAAAAGTGACCGTAGTCGGGAAATCCTTTCATGCGTGCGCATAAACTGCACACATTATTATAAATAATACGTGTAGAATTAATATTTAGTTATAAATATATAAAGAAAAACTAATTAAATAATATTTAAGTAACATCGGAAAAGTGCATGGAATTTACAAACCGGCTTCTTCCCACTGATGAGGAAGTTTTCCTGACGGGGAATTCGCGTGTAGAGAACAAAGATTAGATCGAGGCGAAAAGTAACCTCGTGGGCATTTTGACGACTTAAAGGAACGTCAATAACAACAACAACAACAACAGCAGTAACCAGCAGTAACAACAGCGAGGGCCGCCGTAATATAGGCCCACCGCACTAACCCAGCAACAACAACAACCCCAGCAGTGACAACAGCGAGGACCGCCGTAATATAGGCCCGCCGCACTAACCCAGCAACAACAACAACAGCAGTAACTAGCAGTAACAACAGCGAGGGCCGCCGTAATATAGGCCCGCCGCACTAGCAGCAGCAACAACAACACAGCAGTAACATCAGCGAGGGCCGCCGTAATATAGGCCCGCCGCACTAGCAGCAGCAACAACAACACCAGCAGTGACAACAGCGGGGGCCGCCATAATATAGGCCCGCCGCCCTATACAATGACCAGCAACCACCAACAGAGACCCCAACCATAGTAGCGCCCTACTAACGGCCTACTACAACCACCGGGTGAGACCAAACCGCTGTAGTAGTTAGTTTTCTTTTTTTTCGTTATATATAACAAAATTCCCAAAGCTCATTGTTTTGAAACTTAAATAGATAAATAGAGTATATATATTTTGATGTACAAAACTAAATGCAGGAGAAAACTTTGGGAGGGGGGGGGGGGAAACTTAAATATATAAAAGAAACAAAATTAGTTAGGTTAAGGCTAAGTGAAACAAAGTTGGCTACGCGAATGTAAAAATGAACAACGTAGGGTATAAAATCACAACAAAAAAAAAAAACCCATACTAAATAACAATTAAACGAAATAAAATAATTAATAATAAATATGATATATTTAAAATAATGCTAATGAAATAAATGCATATTTAAAATAAGTAAAATATTTAAGACAATGCCAACATAACAAGAATCTAGGTTTTATTTATAAATAATAACAAAATAATAAAATGGGATTATATATCCATAATAATACAACTAATGGCCACAAATAACTGTATAATGTTTATAAAATAACATAAATACCGAAGAGGAAAATACATAAATAAATAAATAATAACTAAAATATGAAATAGTATTAAAACCAAACTTACCTTATTGATACCCTGTGGATTTTGTAATTTTAGTTATTTAGCTCGAAGCACCTTTTCATTTAAATAAAACTTTGGATTTTCAAAATTTGTTTCTTGCGCTTGCGTTGCTTAGAGTTCTGTAATAAACTCCAGCTAATATCTACTTGGCTAGGCTAAATTTCAATTGTTTACCGTAACCTAATTTAAGAGAATGAATTATAAATAAATTTAACGTAAAAATGGGAATGCTGGCTACTTTGATTTAGAAGGCTATAGGATTTAGGTAAGGGGCCATCGGGATTCGGTTTGGTGCACCGATGGCCATGGATGAGGGTGGGTCAGCACCAGGGCGTCGCAACAACACCCGCGGCGCCCCCTTTTAATATTCGGCCCTTTAATGTTTTTGATTTTTCAACATTTGGTAACCGGTCACTTCCGGTTCGGTTTTCAATTTTCATTTTCATTTTTTTTTGTGTCGTTAATTTTAATGATTTGTTTTTTTGGTCGTTAATTTTCGGTTAATTTTGAATTTTGGTTTCTATTTTAAATTTTGGTTTCTATTTTAAATATTGTGTTTGCCCGTTTCTTTTAAATTTTAAGTCGAGTTTCCGTTTTTTTTATTTGAGCTTTGAATTTTATGAATGTGAACGGTCTGTCCGTGGCATCCGGGTTTAACCGGATGTTGTTTTATAGTTGTTTGCGCGGCTTTTTTGCGTTTTCCCCGCGTTTTCTTAAAAGGCATGATTTGACCTTTTTCTGCTTATGGCGCAGGACAGTAAGGTTGGCAAGAGCCCACCCCAGCCGACAATGACTAGCCACAGTGCGACCCTAATATCATGCCGACCGCCTTCCTTATTGCTCCATTATGACGCGATACCATAACATGCTCGATGGCCATTTCGTGAGCTTTCGACTGGGTTATGCCTTCTATAATGAGCGAACGTTCTAACGAGTCAGCTAAATCGGTATAATTGTTATTGTTTATTTGTAAAGCTGAAAATTTTCCAGCCACAACTTTCGAGTTGTCTGGTTTTATACGGTTATGTAGAGCTACTTTGATGTCGTAAACTGTATTTATTTGAGTTGGTATTACCTCACGAGCTTTACCTTCAAGTTTAGGTTTAATAAATGAAATAAAAGTGTCTGTTAGATTTTCTTCTGCAAAGTCTTCGATTAAGTTGATTTTGTCGATAAAAGATTCGAGGCCTAGAGGCTTACCGCTACAATTTTCATGCATAATGGCTGCACATATGCCGAAAAACGACCTTTTCTGCTCAGGGGTAGCCATATTCGGATCGTTGTTAGGACTAGGTGAAGTTGGGTTCTCAAATCCGTGAAAATCTGTTGACAAAGATAATCTAACAATCTAGCTTTTGACTGTACTAGTCGAAGATGTAGTTGAACTTTCAAACCTTGAATCTAAATGATCGGAATCGGAAACTGAATTATTGGAAACTAAATCTTGCTCACAATTTTTGGAATTTGAATCTGGATCTGAATTTTTAGGAACTACCTTACTGTTTCTCAGTTCCATATATATTGAAAATCGATGTGATAAAAATTGGTATTTTACTCATGAAGATTGAATAGAAATTGCAATTGAAGATTGAATAGAAATTGAAATAGGAGTATCTTGCTTGGTTTACTGCGAACAGCTGAATTTAAGTAATTGAAGCTTTATAATTGGGAAACCTATTTGGAATTTTTTCTAAAAATCTGGTTAACTATAAGAATAATGACGAATTGAAAATAATCAGAGTTGAAATCGACTTGAAGTGAGGAATTGTTATGTGAATTTGAAAGAATAACCCGGTGTGAAAAATTTATACTGAGCTCGAAGGAAAATTATGAAAAAGTATTGTAGAAAATCTATACTATTGTTTTATTACGCTTTATTTAAAAAAATTTTTAATTTTGTTGTATCACGGACGCACCGCTTAAAGTCAAAAAATCTCAAATTGGTTTTTCACGAAACCACCGTTTACGCAAAAAAATCTCAAATTTATATTGCTTTATATAAAGTTATATTTGTAGGACAGGGTTGGGCAAAACAAATTCTGAATTAAATGTTTGAAATTGTTTTATAAGAGGTAACTGAGAATGAAAAAGATATATTACGTTTTACTATTTATTATTTGGAAAACTGCAAATTTTAATGAAATCGTGGTAAGTCTTAGTAGACTAAAAAAATTAGAAAGTTTTAAAATAGACATAGATTTGGGACTTTGCGACAATGATTAATCAAATATATGATCATTACGAAAGCTTAAGACTATTTTTGGCAAGTGATAAAAATTTGTGTTTTTGTCCATCTCTGACTTTTGATGTTTACCAGGCCAAATTAAAAGTATATCAAAATCTGAATGTATATATTTAATAAAGTTTAATTTACAAAAATGTAATGGTCAAAATTATACATTGCTTTTATGTACTATGTAAGTAATTTATAAAAATTATCTCTCTCTCTATGGCGCGATATACAACAGGTATATCATCATAAACCTCCTAAGAGATTTTTGCGCCAAGCTTTATAAAAATTGTAAGTCAAAATTTTACATTGCTTTTATGTACTATGTATGTACATATATGCTAAAGTATGTAAATGTGTATAAAGAGAGAACAACGCTACTTTTCTAAACTACAATTTCAAACTACATTTCTGCGCACCATGCGCCATACCCTTGCTGCTGTTGTTTATTTTGTTGTTGGTCCGTTTGGGCGTTCCGTTGCTTTGTATGCCGCTGAGTTGGTGATGCTGCTGCCGACGCTGCTGACGTCGCTGCACTGATGTTGGTGGCGTACTTACAAGAGCCGCTATTATATGGCGTAATTGAAACGCCGTTATGTTTCGCAACTGGTGGTGGTTAAAATTTGTGTGTCAACTGTGCACTTTATTTCAGCTGTACTTAATTTTTTTTTTATTTTTTTTTCTAACTTTTTGTTCAAACTGTACAGTTTTCTTTTTCTTTCTAGATTTCGGTCTCAAGTTATTGTTTCAACTGTATTTTTTTTCATGCATAACCACCACTTGAGAAAATGTAGCTTTGTTCCTTTTATCAATTTTATTTTATGAAATTTGTAAATTTGTAGTTTTATATATTTTTGAAGATTTTGTAAATTTTTTTTTGTATAAATTTTTCTTACTGGATGCGCATATCGTGTGCTTGTGGGAAAACAACTTTGAGTTCATGTCTTTTTTTTGTGGATTTTATGTATTAAATTTTTTTTTTTGTATGGGTTTTTGTAGATTTAATAATTTTTTTTGGTTTTTTTTTCAATTATGTTAATTCATTTTTATTGAAAATTTTTTTTTCTTTTGTAGCTTGTATTATAACTACTTTCTATTTAATTTTTGTAATTTTTTTGCAGTTTTTTTTAACATTACTTTTAGTTTTTTTCGAGGCTATGCCTCTTTTTGCAAGTAAGGCCACCATTTTGAGGATCGACCCACGGTCGCCATATAACTTGTCCATTGGTATATTCCTTGTAAGCACGCACATTCGCGCGTGAACAACCGACTCGTTTTAATAAAAACACACTGTGTTGGTAAACGTGTGCGGGCGTCCCAACTAAAAAGTAGGACGAAATCGCATTACAAGGTGTCAAAGGTACTTAACCGATCTTTATGAAATTTGCGCAGTAGATTCATTGATTAACTGGTTCCAGCATAGGCTGTATTTTATTTTGAAAAGCGTAGATAGTATACCTCGTATCATGTTTCGTAATTTTATTTAACACGGCTCCGAAGTTAATTATAGCTGAAATTTTATATTTTGTCTATTTATATGTGGGCGGTATCACGCCCACTTTGTAAAATTTTAGAAAAATCATTAATAAGATCACCAGGTAATTGTAACTATGAAATTCTGGCATTCTATCTTCATCAGTGAATGAGATATGGCATGTTCCGGTTTCCTACCTCTCTTTTAGAAAACTTTGGTCCAAAAGTGGCAGTGGTCGTTAACCGATCTTGCTTATTTTCCGTGGGCGTACTCTACATGTCTATAGTATACTTCGTATTAAGTTTCGTAATTCTATCCTACACCGTTCGGAAGTTATTAACAGTCGAATTTGAAATTTGCTTGACTCATAAGTAGGCGGTGCCACGCCCACCTTCCAAAATTTTGCAAAAATCGTATATAGGAAAAGAAAATTGATGTAACTGTCAAATTATATTATTATACCTGTATATTTCTACCTCTATACCTCTACCTATATTTCTACCTCCTTTCCATATAACTTTTATGAAAAAGTAAGCATGGCGAAAAGCTTATTTTCTTTGGGTGCATTTATCACAACAATAGTATGCCTCCTACGAACATTCGTTATGCTAACGTAAACGGTTCTGAAGTTATTAACAGTCAAAGTTTGAAAATTTCTTCACTCAGATGTGGGCGGTGCCACACACCTTTTCCAAAAATTTGATAAAATCGTCAACGGGGCAACCAAATTAATAGATGTAGCAAATTTCATCATTGGAGCTGCTTTTTTTATTGAATTCACCAATTTTATACGTTTTTCGAAATTCTCGAAAATTCTCAACCTCCCGTGAAACGGGTTGTGCGTTGGGTTTGGGACCCACCACATAAAACAACGTTCCAATGAAATTCAACAACAAAGCCTCGGATATGTGGCGAGCTATGTTGGACGGTCAAAATCGCCCAGGCGGTTAGATGACCATTTAAAGAAAGAAATTCTCGATATCGAAAAAAAGGGTGTGGTTATGGTTCGATTTTAAATAGCAACCTACCTTGGCCGGAAAGCAACCTGTGTGCCA
Organism: Merzomyia westermanni; assembly: GCA_949987695.1. Classification (NCBI taxonomy): domain Eukaryota; kingdom Metazoa; phylum Arthropoda; class Insecta; order Diptera; family Tephritidae; genus Merzomyia; species Merzomyia westermanni. The sequence continues at coordinate 80,899,360 of OX465291.1, forward strand.
AATTTCATTCAAATATCTAAATTTTTGCTCAAGTTATCGTGTTCACGGACGGACGGACATGTCTAAATGAATTCCTCTGTTCACTTTTAAGAACTTTGATATATGGAAATCCACATCTATCTCTATTATTTTGTACCGTTACAAACCACTGTTATATGAGCAAAACTATAATACCCTGTGTACTAGTACACGCTGGGTTTAAAAATCTCTGCATTGCTTGCTTCGGAAAGATGAAGCCCAATGCACCAATAAACTGCCTCCTGAACGGAAATTTCAGTACCAGAAATAAACTTATGCCCTATATGCTGAAGCTTTCGCTTTATGGTGTAGCTTCCAGGATTCACCTCTGATATGGCTTCATTCAAGAGCCAAGAAATGCCTCTATTAGACTTATTTATATAATTAATTATATATGAACAGCAAGCATATGCATCTAATATGAACTGAATATCCATGTTGGCCCTATGTAACTCTAGAATAAGAGGATTGTATGCATTGATGGAACGATCCTGCAATTTACGTTCCAAAAATATTTTAGGTTTACATAAATCTGATCTGAGGGCCAGACAATAGTCGTCAAATGATCAATTTATTCTTGAATCGCTAAGAAAAGTTTCGAAATCATTCAGGGTTGTAATATCTGAAGAAGATAGATTCGAGTTGAGCAGACTTTGAATTTTTGTAAAGTTTGCCCTATGAGTTGCTATATTTTCAGTGTCTTCAGAAAATGGAAGTAATATATGAGTGGAAGGCATGGGCGGGTATGGGATACCAAAACGACAAACTTGCTGGCCTCTTATTTCTCTCGTGCAAGATCGGCTATGGTTGTGCTTTTGATATGCTAAATAATTTTCTGAGTAACCTACGGAGCCATTAGTAGAAATATGTTGGTCAATAAAATTAATTACACTTGGCAATGTTTGCGGATCCTGAAGATCAATCTTAGGGGCATTTTTAAGCCAATACATGCTATGAACATGTGGAGGTCGCCTTTGTTGAAACTCAACTCTCCAATAAAAATGATGAACAAAATTTTCATTGAAAATGCCTCTATTTTCTTTAAAAAGTTTTAACATTTGTCGGTATCGATGGTCGAAGTACCTAGCACATGTAACTGCATCTGAACGTATTAAACGATATGGTTCTTGTGCATTCAAATTTCTAGCATCATCTTCGGAAATATCTTTTCAATCTACAGATTTGCTCAACACCACTAGAAGTTCTAACCATTGAGACTCAGCAGCTGACAATATAATGAAAAAAGTGCGAAGCCCAAGTTGACGAATCATGGCAACTGCCCAGTGCGCTGGAGAAGATCTAACCCCTTTTAGGATCCCATAACCATCATCGTGCTGTATCAAACTTTGAACGAAATTTTCATTTAAAATATTTTGAGCTGTCACTCTATTGCTTGCAGAAAAATTTCGAAGGCAGATGGACTTAACCTGCAGTAATTCTAACTTCTTGTAATCATAGAACAGTTTAGGAATCGTGCAAGCTCTCCTGTCAAAACGGCAAATTTCCGATCGTACAATTTTGAAAAAAGTATTGCATGTGTAAAGAAAAACATAAAACTAATCAATTTCAACACATATTTAAAGCAATTTGCATATATTTTCGATTTAATTCACAAAAAGAAAAAAAGGACGCCACGACCGTCGCTGTCAAATTAGAAATAGATCTAATCTGGCGACAGCGGCATTCATGAAAAATTCCTCTACATAAGAACATGTGTAAACATATTTTGACAGATGCCGCACCGTCGTTGTCGTCTTGAATCTGTTTTCCCTAAGTGACAGAAAAAGTACCGAAAACGCAAAATAAAATTGGTATTGTATGTATAACAAGGCGAATTCATTACATGAACGTTATTTTCTTTTGATCTGACATTTCTGAACATGCTAAATTCGCCTTGCTCTCACCTTATATGAATTCGCCTTGATGCATAGTAACTAAACTTTAAAATCATAGCAATTAGTTTTTAAAAGTATTTTTGTAGATATGGCGATGAATTTTTCAGGCACGTTTTGACCGATAACTCAGTTATCGATTAAATTATATAACAAAACATACCAGTATGGGTTAGTTTATTGAAATATCGAGAAGTCCATATGAATCTTTGGCCTTCCCCTTTCGTTTGATACCCATATTGTATGCAAATTTAGGCGTTTTGGAGCAACCACATTCTGACCGATAACTCAGTTATCGATTAATTGATCGAAATGTTGCAGAGTCCAAAAGAATACTGTGGCCTTCTCCTTTCGTTCAATACCCATATTGTATGCACATTTTAAGGTTTTAGGGCACCAATTGCATAAATTCATTGGATAAAATAAATTTTTGGGTTAGTTGGGTCACATTAGTGCCCATAACTCCATAACCATGTGAGGTATTGAGATTTCATGAAACTTGTTACCTATCCGAGACATCGGGAAATAAGTGTGCAAAATTTCGTACAGATCGGTGCTGTAGTTTGGGCGTGAAAACGGTTCAAACACACTCACTCACAAACTTACGCATTTATAATATAAGTAAGATTTAAGTAAATGTATGAGTGCTTGTTAATACACAAAACGACCGCTTTCATAAACAAAGGACACCCCTACCAACCATACGCAGATAAAAAAGTGGATAGTTTTGTATGGGCAGCCTGAAGATATTATCCACTTTCCCCTTGTGCGTGACGTGTACGTGTGACCTACCATCACTCTCGCACGCATTTAGAAACGCCATAAAGAAATAGCATAGCTGTACTTCTCTAACTAAAAAATTTCCCAAAACAAACCTGGCAGCACAGAAAAGGCTGCATACTTGTAGGCACTACCAGTGTTGCCGTAGTGCTTATCCATAAAACATTTCCAAATACCCAAAAAATTCAAAATAAATTTACAAAAAACTTTATTTCATAATTTTATATTTAATGAACCAATAATTTTTTTCTTTTTTAACAACACATTCATTTCCGTACAAATACAAATTTATATTTATATGTCGATGATTCCACGATACATCAAAGGTTTACCCGGTGGTGGCATTAGAAGCCGCACTCCTGCATGTACAACAGACGTACATATGTAGTTGCTGTAGTTTTTTTCGAATTTCAATAATTGAACAAAAATGCTCAATTGCTAATTATTATATGTTGGATCTTCTGTTACACCCAAAAACTAACCGCACCTGTCACCATTGTAGATCAACAATACAACAAATTCCGGTTTAGTACCAGAAGGTTTATTCCGGAAAAGACCACATATAGCCGTAACAATCATCAAACAGAAACTTAACAAGCGACAAAGAGACGCACTCTGCCTACGTAATCATTTCGAGAAAACATGGGAATAGCGCTTCAATCGTGACGCGTCTTTTATAACTTTGAGTTGTTGTCGACGACAAGCTTATGTATCAGTTCCTCATCGGTGATGTTGGCAGCGCGAGAGATGTATGCACATCTTTTTGTTCATTTAATAGCATATAAAAATGCAAGGACAATTTTGTCTTTTGCGCTGGAAGAGAATAATAGTTCATTTATTCTTGTGTTAATTTCATTTATTATTATATTTATATTTTGTTTTATAATTTTACTTACCGCGGATTTCAAGCAAAATAAATATTTGAAATAAAAATATTTTTACAAAAATTTCAAAAAAAATTCTGATGACAGAAAATTTTACAAATTTAATTTATGTAAACAGCTGTTTTATTTCCCTTTGTTACGATTTTGTATTCAATTGCTAAAATAATACTATTTCATTCACACTCATAGGAGTAGCAATAGCGAAAAAAGTGAACGAATTTTGTTTGGGAAATATATTCCATAAATATGCGTTGGTGTTGGTATGCAGAGAAAAAAATAGAGATGGTTTTGGAACTCGATAAAAAATTTACAAAAACTGGATAGCCATGGTTCGTAGGGACGTCCTTTTATAAAGTTCATTTGGAAAAAATTACAATCCATCGGCTTCCTACAACATTTTGCAACTTTCGCTTAAAACCTCCTAGGCGGGTACGTTCTAACTAATAATGATGATATACATTTTCGTTTAACCTTCACCGCTGCAGTATTTACTTATGAAACGATTTCAATTTCTCAAATTTGTCTAACTTCCATAGTTTAAGTCAGAATTTAAATCCGTTTGGACTCAATGACCATTTTGTTTCCTTTATCCAAAATGAATACAACATTCGTTTCGTTCTTTCTAGACTATGCGGCAGCATTTACAAATGCAAATATTGGTTATATTAAGTAAATGGTAAAGAAAGGATACCTTGTTTAAAATAGAACTGAATCAAAGAGCATTATCTGCGATTAAAAAATCTGTACTTTTTCAATTGTTTAGACATATTTTCATGAACATTCTTATATATTTTAAGTGTTTTACTACGTATGACATAAATAGCCTCCTTGTCTAGTTGTATTATGAAATTTTCGCAGTAGATTCTCAACGTTATTTTGAAAAAGTGGGCGCTGCCACGCTCCAATCCTAGATATAATTACAATCTTATGAATAATAATACCCTGTGTACTAGTACACCCTGGGTATAAAAATGAATGTGTCTTTTATAGGCGCCCAAAGTAATCAACCGATCTTTATGAAATTTTCACAGTAGATTCCTGAGTTCACTGGCTACATTATAAGCTACGAGTATGTCGCGGATAATATTCAGTCAGTATTATTGCTTTTTTGAAGGGCGTCTAGGATACCGGCGGCTTCCGCTGTAAATATCGATGCGGTGGGATGCATCGAGTAGTAAGATAAGGTTTGTCCCCTAGAACCTACTACGGCGTAGGCGGTGTTGTATTCTCCTTTCGAGGCGTCTGTGAACAATATTTCATATTCTTCGGAGTGGAATCGGGATAGTAAATGTTGGACTAGTCGTATGTATACTTCATTGGGAGTGTTGTCTTTTTTGTGTTTTGCGAGGTCTGTGTTGCAAATTTTTTCGTCGAAGGGGTGGGACGAAGGCGTATATACTGCTCCTGATGGCCTGGTGGTAAATGGGTTTGATGATGTTGAGTGTAGTTTTTGGGCTGTTTCCGTATAGAAATAGTTCATAATCTATTTTGCTCAGCACGAGTGTCTTGACCATGTATGTAAGAGTGTTGATATGTGTAAAGCTTCTGCCTGCTAGGTATCGGATTAAATTGGTCCTGGATGTGAGCGACTTTTTTAAGTTGATAAGGTGATTGTTCCATTTATAATTTTTGCTGAATGTTATCCCGAGAATTTGTTTCTTTATCTACGTATGTTATAAGATGAGAGTTTATTGTTAGGTCGGCTGGATTGAAATTGTGTTTTCGGTAGGTGTGTAAAATTCCAGACTTGGAAAAGTTGATGTTCGCTCCGGATGTATTTGCCCAGCTGCATATTTCGTTTATGACGTTTTGAAATACTGCGTTATTGTCATTGTTGTCATTATTTTTGGCTAGTATGTATAGATCGTCTGCATATATGCAGTGATTTGGTGCTTTATATTTGTAGATGATGGTGCTTAAACGGTTGAAGGCGAGTATGAAAAGTGTTACTGACAATGGTGAGCCTTGGGGGATCCCTTTGTGCAACTGTTGTGTATCAGAAAATGTATTGTTGACCTTGACTCTGAAGCGGCGATTGGTTAGGAATGATTTCATAAATGTTATTATTTTTGTCCCTATTCCCCACGATTGAAGAGTTTCGATGATAACGTGTGCACCAATTCGGTCGAACGCTTTTTCGAAATCGATGGATAGTATGGATACGTGGTTCCTTGCTGATAGGGCTTTAGTTGTGTAAAAATCGATGTGCAGTAGAGCGTCCGCGCAACCGCTCTTGCGTTTGTATGCCACTTGGTTTGGTGCTATAAGCTTCCTTGATTCCAGAAACCAGGAAAGTCTCTTGCTGATGATTTTTTCTAAAAGTTTAGCTAGGCACGGTAGTAGTGAGATTGGTCGATAGCTGGAAGCTATCGTTGGGTCTTTATTTTGTTTCAATATGGGTACGATTATTGCGGTTTTCCATGTGAATGGGATTACTCCAGTGTCAAATATGTTATTATATAATTCGAGTATTTTAGATAGTGTCCAGTCCGAGGTGTGCTTGATCATTTTGTAGGCAATACGATCCGCGCCGGGTGTTCCCTTCAGAACACTTGATTGCATGTTTTAGTTCTGCTATAGTTATAGCAGTTTCCAGTACCTTAGCTTGGAAATTCGAGGGATTGATCGGGTGTGTATTCCTTACTTGATATTTCGCTACTTTGAAAGCTGGGGAAAAGTTGTTGTCGGGGGAGAACTCTGACCAGTGTACTGCGAGGTGATTTTGCGACATTGTTGGGATTGGTTAACATTTGGTTATTGTTGTTTTTTGCGGTAATAGTGGTGTGCGCATTTCTTATGTAAATTGTTTTCAGTTGGTTCCATATTTGGCCGATGGGAGTGTCCCGGTTGATCGAGCTTGTGAACTGTTGAAAACATTGGGCTTTTGACGATTTTGCTTCTTTACGAAACTTGGCGTTGGCAATTTTGAACTTAATAAGATTTGCATTTGTGGGACATCGTTTGTATTCTTTCCAATAGGTGACCTTTTCCGATTGGAGTGTGGACAGTTGGGTGTTCCATCAAAATATGGACTTTTTCTTACTTGGGTATGTTTGAGGGATGCACTTATTTGCAGCAACGCGAATGGATTTGGTAGGTAAAGCGGCGTCTTTATTTGCTTGATTCGAAAATGTTCGTTTCCTCAGTTCTACCTCGGTGTTTTTGGCGTAGTCTTCCCAGTTAGCCTCCTGCAGCTTGTATTTTCCTGTATACTTATAAGCTTCAGAGCATCAACGTGGGCAATGTCAAATAAGTTGTTTAAATTTTCCTTAAACTCCTTTTCCTTTTTGCGACGACTCGGACGCCGAGATTGAGATACTTTTTGCACTGTTTTCCACTCCTGAAAAAGTTTAATCACTTTTGCAACACATCTTCTTGGATCTGGCGTTGGGATTCTAGCTTTTTCCCAAAAAGGCAATACATCCTTCAACACCAATCTTGAGCTTTCATTTACTGTTTTGTTTTCACAGCGTACATTATAAAAAAACACTGAAGTACTTGCTGTCTTGATGGTAATTTTGCACCAACTATTTTGGATTCACATTTACCAATTAAGTATACATTTGTAACAGCAGACCGTAGCCGTCTCAACGATAAATTTGTCTTCTGAGCCATTATTCAAGTTTGGAAATTAATCTTTCCAGTCAGAGAGCTGCAAGTTTTAGAAGATTTTTTGCTGACTACTTCTGGTAAAACTGTCAAACGATCAGCCGTTTGGCAATTTACTTCCCTGCAGGAACAGCGACGCTCACTTCAGGCAACATTTGTATCAGCATCAGTGAAAAAAATGATGCAAGCGCTCGCTAATTTCTTGTCGGGATGTGTATGTGTGAATGTGTATGTGGGGAAATTGACAGATTTCACATTTTTATTGGAAGGCAATCCCGTACCTTTTGGTGTTGTTCTCTCACTGAGAGCGAATTTTTATATTTTGACAGTTTTACTAGAAATGGCCGGAAATTAAAGGATCACAGCTAATGCTGAGAAAAACTATAGAGAAGAAAGGAGATTCATGCAAAAAGTAGCAGCACTACGTATAGTATATCTAATTAAATAAAAAAATTAATTGAAAAAATGTATTTGGATGTTTTTCAAAAATGTTGACCTTTGACCTCATTGCGGCACGGGTTGTCAACATCCAATCAGCCTGAAAATTTGCTACATCATTTTTGGCATCAAATCGCATATTTTGATCGCTAGCCGAATTTGAAATTCCAAAAAAAAAATTTACGCCAGGTCTAATGTACATATAGTGCTTACATTATGGAGGCAGCACTTCTTTACCCTCCTAAAGGAAGAAACCGAGAAACTACCCAGAAAGGAACCCGACCGCACAATCGAAGATGATGGAATTAGTGTTCCCCCCCCGACCATAACGAGATACGAGTAGCAATATCGAGATTAAAAAACAACAAAGCCGCGGGCGCTGACGAATTGCCGGCTGAGCTATTCAAGTACGGCGGCGAGAACCGTTGACGTTGAGCAACACCACCAGCTCAGTCAAAATCGGGAAGGACCTCTCTGAGCCGGTTGAAACTAAACGGGGTTTCAGAAAGGGTGACCCCCTATAGTGAGATTTCTTTTATTTGATGCTGGAGAAAATAATACAAGCCGCAGAACTACAACTCTCAGGAACCATCTATTACAAGAGTGTACAATTGATGGCGTATGCCGATGACATTGACATCATTGGTTTAAATAACCGCGCCGGAAGTTCTGCCTACTCCAAATTGGAGAAGCGAGAAAAGTGGGTTTGGAGGTGAACGAGGGCAAAACGAAATACCTTCTGTCATTATGCAGAGTCAGCGCTTTCGCGCCTTGGCACACACGCCACTGTTGGTAACCATAAGCTTGAAATAGTAAAGGATTCCGTTTACCTGGGAACCAGCATTAACACCAACAATAATGTCAGCTTAGAAATCCAGCGAAGAATTACCCTTGCCAATAAATGTTACTTTGGACTGAGTACACTCATAACACCCGTCCTGCAAAATGGAGCAGAAGCATGGACGATGCGGCCGCAGATAAGTCGGCCCTTGGAGTATTCGAGAAAAAGGTTCTTCGAAGGATTTATGGGCCCCTACGCGATGCCGACTGTGTTTACCGAGAAGATTTTATGATGAGTTGTATGAGCTCTACGAAGACATCGACATTGTCCAACGAATTAAAACCCAGCGGCTACGTCGTTTAGATCGTTAAACAAATAGCTATTAAGGGCCGTTGACCTTTATATGTATGTATGTATGTTTCCTGAAAAATTTTGAAAATGCACTCTGCCTTTTATTATGTGCTTTTTATATTTTTTTAATTCTTCAAACTTAAAATATTTAATTACCGAGGATAGTTACTGTAACCCTATTTGTGTATTATGTACTTTTATATTGGGGCCGTTAATTTTGGAATACTGTGGTCGACCAGCAGGCTAGTGCTACGATCTTTAAAATGATATTTCTACAAAGAAAGTTTTTAAGCGTTTCATGACTTCCTAAACTCAGGACTACATAGATGTTTCTTTTAACACCAATGCATACATAGGGAAAAAGTTTTGCCATACACATTCCAATACTTTGCTTAGCCACATTGATTATATTTGTGTCAAATCTTTTGGAGTTAAAGATTATAATGGTCCAATGAAAATTTTTGGTCCTAATGGTCTAGCCGCATTACATAAACTTCAGTGATGGTTTCCCACCATATAGCAGCAGACGCAAACTATAGGCAGCAGGATAGATGCCTCAAATTCAAAAAAGCTAACTTCCCGAACATGGGACTAAGAACTAATTTTATAAGTAGGAGCCGCAGTCACCCCGCATTTTAGTTACCCAATTGCTTTCGGACAGTGAGGACGCGTTTAGTTGGTGTGTGAAACTATCTCCGGTGCTAAATTCAAAAACACGTCAAAGTTTTAAAGGTTAGTATTTTGCGTTTTATAACTTTATAATTAGTAATAAAATCCATTATATTTTTGATTTCCTCAATATATTGATTCATTGAGACTGTATCTAGGTATAAATAGCTGTTTTGTTTTGTTTATAATTTATTTTAAAAATACGTGGGCATCTATCCCTATCAAAAAGGATAGTTGACCTGATTTTTCGAAACATCACATGTGGAGTAAGTATATATATTTAGAGGCTTATATAGGTATTTTTTGTATACATATTTACAATGTGTGTACAATGGAAGGGGTGCGAGCTCGAGTATGTCATTGGACTACGGAAAGGTAGAAGATTGAACTAGCTACATTAATAAAAATTATTTATATAAAGTTAATATTATAGAAATTAGGCGGCTTTCCCAAAAAGTGGGGCATCTATCCCGGTTTTGCCCTATGGTGTCCAGGCCTTGGATGCAAGATTGGCTTTACGTATATCGTTCCCAAGATAGTAGGGTCTATGTACCAAAAAAAAGCTGCTAATTCCATAAAACCCTGTTCAACCAACATCCATGTTGCAACAATTAAAGTACTACAAAGTACTGTTACTACAGCATCACCATTTAATTTATTCAATTGATTTATCCGTCGTTGTGATCTTCGATATATTACATTTATTATTAAACATAGATAAGCAAATTAGTGGGACAATTGACGAGGAAAGGAATCAATAAAGTAAGATTGGAGGTTTTTCACTAGTTTGTTAAATTTTAAGTTAAATAGTCTATAAGAAATCGTGATTTTCCAGAAATGAGTAAATTCATATCTCAATGTTGTATGCACATGATCCTTATTGGTACTTATCTAATAATTTGTATTCTTATGCGAAACTGCTGTATACCCCAGAGGAAATAAATCCTTAATTCTCTAGTTAAGGTTCACTATTCCTTACCATTTCAGACTATCGTTTTTCTCCACGCTTATTCCTAAAACTTCCGTTTTATAAATTCATTACCTCCATTTTCTTCCAAGGTTTAAATTCACTAAGAACTAAAAAAATAATTTTAAGTATCTTGTATTACGAAAATACTTATTAATTCCTATTCTATATTATAATTATGTATTTATTCAAACAAATAAGTGTAGAGAAAACATATTGAGGTTGACTCCAATTGGAGAAATTCGTTTGAGGTTTATAATTTCTCAACTTGATAACTAAGAAATAACCTTTATTAAGAATGAATTTTAATCCGGAACATCCTGGGGTTGCCATACGAAGATGTTTTCAAATGTATATAACATCAAAGTACTGCAGATATCGTTACAGGATACCTAGACTTGCCTTGTGGAGACAGGTCACTCTGAGGCCGCCACGCCCCGCATATAAAATATAATGATAATTAGTTTACACATAAGAATACTATTAAAAGAATATAAGAATACTATTAAGATGCTGCTGAGAATCAACCTTGGAGATTTGAGAAAGGACACTGCTTGTTTAGAAAAAAACTTTTGAAGAGAAAGCAGCGACAACTTAGCAAGCACAAAAAATTTTAAGAACCAATAATTCAAGTTGCTTCACATTGGAGGGGCAAATTATTCAGAATGTTTTTTATTCATAGTTGCTAAGTGCTTACGAATAAAAAAATTTATAGTGTACAATTATAAATATGCTTAATATACTTATTTATAGCTGTTATATGTATCACAAAATCAAACCAGCGATCATACCTGTTGCATTGCTTTTAAATATATACACATAAGACGAAAATGATTGTGATGAAAAAGAAAACAAACAAAAATCCCTGGACCATTCGTATGTGTTCGATGGTAATGCGATAGCACTGGTCCTTACTAAAATGCTCATCTGATTGTGCCGACAGAAAATGTATGTTGAAGGTTTGCTCTTTGTAACGCAGCAGGTCCACGAGATAGTGTTACCTAGAACATTTACGTATTTAACGTCTCGAACGTACTCTCTGTATGAACACTATATGACTACAAATCGGGATGATGTGATGACACCGGGTCGTAGTATACTTTAGCAAATTAATCATTCTAGATGAATAATAGTTGATAGCAACAATGGTACATCATTTTCCGTAAGATTAAGTGCTGTTGTTACTGAGCTTAACTGGCAAAAGTCTGTTTCGAGTAGAAAGGCAGCCAACGATTCCGATTGAAAGTATATTTCTTGCATTTTTGATTCGAGAAATGACAAACACTGCATAAAGGGGAAATATTGTTGAGTATCTATATTTTCAAATTAAGATTGTTCGACGAACCTCATATGCGCAAACACCGGCGCTGTTCATAGCATGCACATTCTCTAGCATGCTTGAAACTAATTGCGACATCCCAACTGGTGTACTTTGTTCTCCTGCATAAGGAAAATCAAGCGTACTTCCCATTTTTTCATGTTCGCTACAATTGCCACATTTTCTGCGGGTAATGAGATTAGGGATGCAGTACGTGCAGATAGAAGTAGATCCTCGCGCAAGGCCATTTGGCATTTTTCTGGAGGTGCACAAGTTCCCTAAATTTTTTTTTTTAATCACACATATTATTTGTGTTATGTGCGTAAACAACCAAAAAAAAAAAAAATCACACATACGTACACACTATGTTCTTTGTTGCAATAACGGGCTTAAGTCCTAAATACTAGTATCGGAAACCAAGTTAAAGTTTTGAACTCATATCTAAAAAAATAGAACAGATTTATTTCAAAAACACGTTTTTAAAGATATTGCATTGAAATAACTGGCCGGTTATTTGAACTTTTTATGATAACCTTTCCGAGTTTGGCGATTATGGATTTGTTAATAATTATCATAGAAGGATATCGATTCAATATCATCGATCATTTAAATCTTTCTTATCTTGACCTGAGCGGTTATTGCATGAGAACATAGATATGTAGTTTGAATACTTATTTACTTACCTGCAGCACCATATCCGAAATATAGTGGTCGCTTACGCTAAGAAAAAGTGATGGTACAAAACCGGCTCGTAATTTCATCCCGTCACCTAAACTTGGTTCGTCCTCTTGTGGAATATCTCTTATAGCAGGTACCGGTAGCTTTAACAAATGTATTGGCTCATTAACAGTAGCACATTTTGCAGCAACCGACGAGGTAAAACTACAATCTGAAGAAACCTTACGTGCATTTGTATTGCATGCACTTTGTAGAGTTGTTTTACTTGGAACAGTTTCTCTATCATTTAAGTTACCAGCAGATGATGATTTTAACGTATCAATTGAAGCAGCTGAACTGACAGACATAAGTGCATGAGAAGTAGATGACGAAAAAGGGACTATTTTATCTTTTATTATCTGATTTACACTTTGCTGGGAATATGGATATTGTATTTCATCTGTTTCAAATTCTAACTCAGTAGCATTGGAAGGGGTCTGATAGGAGATGAGTATGCTATTACATACCATGCAATCCTTGGTATTGTTCGTTTTGTTATTGGCTGTAGCTGCAGAGCTGGATGTCGATAAAGATACCTGTGGCAAGTATTCAAAAGTAATACTTTTTAAAGTTGGAACGTCACTCTGGGATTTCAGCTTCACACTTTTATCTGTGAACATGTCATAGTTTGATAATACTAAGTTCTTGCTTTTCATGTAATTAGTAGCAATTTGCGGAAACTGCTCAAAGTTGAACTTTACACCAGAGTGCCTTTTCGATATTGGGCCGTGTGTGCTTTTGTGTAATGAACAAAGCTTATGGGACCGACTTACATCGGTGCCACCACCATGTATGTCTTTCCCCACTGACGGTGCCCTTTTCTCAGTCGGTGTGGTGAGATCTTCGATGCTTTTCTTAAGGTTCACGAGTGGTTCATTTTCCCCTAATGTGAATACGACACCTCCGATATCAGCTCCACTTGTATGCTCACGATGCTTTTGACAATTGTCAAAGTGTATCTCTTCTTCTAGACTAACATTTTCTCGCCGAGGTTCAATACCCCATGTCATGCGATCACTCTTTCCCATGCTGTTTTGTGTAATCAAATCAGAAAGCGACGAATTGGACATCGTTCCTTCCAGCTTCATTTGTCTCTGCAATTCATTGTATTCGACCTCACTTAACTTCTCTTTAGGGCGTAGCTTACTACCTTCTCTCACAACTTGCCAAAATAAGTGTTTCTTTTCTCTATCGACAACACCTTTTTAGTACATATAATACTGTCATCAATAACATTATCAATTTCTATTGCTTCTACGGCACCATCTACATTTGCTCTACAACCACTTTCATCGTCAACAGTAATTTCTTCGTTTTCAGGTGTTGTTATTAGAACGCGGATTTTGCTATCTTGCTGAGAAGGCAACTTATTGTTTTTACTCTCATTCCTTTTTGCAAATTGAAGTAATGATTTCTTTTCAATGCCAGTATCCATTAGGTAGTTTCCAATACGTAACTCCTGCTGCACGAAACGAGAATCCCTAAAAGCCAACACCGTTGGAATATCATTCTTTTTTAATGTGTGTATAACTTCAGCACCATCATTTTCTTCTTCGACATTATTTATTGCTTTCAATTCAGCACTATCTGATATGGTACTTAAATTTAACTTACAAGTCGATATGCGTTTTAATCCGCCTAAATTGTTGGGATCTGGGATTTTCTTACCCCCCGAACCAAATCTGCGTTGATATATACCACTGTTAGACATTGTTATTATTTCATTATTTTGTTGTTGGACTAAACAATTGATGGTATGCTTGTTAATCGCTATCGCGTAGATTCTAAAATATGACAAAGCAAATGAACCCTAAGTTGAGGTCAAATTCAACGCGAGGAGTATGCGAACGCTACCGACAGTTGAAGAAGGAAGCGAGGCGCGTTTTCCGTAAGCAAAAACGAGAGGCAGAAAGGCGTGAACTTGAGCTACTAGCCACCAAGAACAACGCTCGAAAATTCTACCAAAAAATCCGGCAAATGACGGAAGGATTTAAGACCGGAGCTGTTCAAGTACGGCGGCGAGGAACTGGTAAAGTGCATGCACAAGCTATGCAGAATATGGTCGGGAGAATGCATGCCTGGCGATTGGAATCCAAGTGTCGTCTGCTAAATCCACAAGAAAGGTGATGCTACAAACTGCTTCAATCATCGCCAAATCTTGGAAAAACCCCGTGAGAAAAGAATTGACACACATAACATCTTTGTTGATTTAAAAGCCGCTTTCGATTGCACGAAAAGGAGCTCTCTATATGTCGCTATGTCTGAGCTTGGTTTCCAGAAAAAGTTATACGGCTGTGCAAAATGACGTTGAGAAACACCACCAGCTCAGTGAGAATCGAGAAGGACCTCTCCGAGCCATTCGAAAGTAAACGAGGTTTTAGACAGGGTGACCCCCTATCGTGCGATTTCTTTAATTTGATGCTGGATAAAATAATACAAGCTGCAGAACTACACCGTGCAGGAACCATCAATTACAATAGTGTAGGCCGATGACATTGACATCATTGGTTTAAATAATCGCGCCGTAAGTTCTGTTTACTCAAAATTGGAGAAAGAAGCAAAACGGAGTACCTTCTGTCATCATGCAAAGAGTCATCGCATTCGCGACTTGCCACCCACGCCACTGTTAGCAGCCATAAACCAATTAACACCAACAATGTCAGCCTAGAAATCCAGCGAAGAATTACCCTTGCCAATAAATGTTACTTTGGACTGAGAAGACAATTGAGAAGCAAAGCCCTCTCGCTCATAATACCCGTCCTGCAATATGGAGCAGAAGCATGGACGATGACAGCTGCAAATGAGTCGGCTCTTGGAGTATTCGAGAAAAAGGTTCTTCGAAGGATTTATGGGCCCCTACGCGATGCCGACGGTGTTTACCGAAGAAGATTTTATGATGAGTTGTATGAGCTCTACGCAGCCATCGACATTGTCGGAACCCACCCATGGAAGCAGAGGAAGAGGGAGGCCCACACTCCGTTGGAAAGACCAAGTGAAAAGCAATCTGCGATCCCTTGGCGTAGTATGGTGATGTCCCATAGTGACTACTTCTTACTCAGATGATACTCAGATGTTTTCAAAGCGGTATGGACATATTTATGCGGGATCCAAATATTCTCGCCCCAATCCCTTGTGGGGGTTTGTAGCCGTCCCTAGTCACAAAGTAGCGTGCGTAGATGTACTAGAGAAGTTTATTACATTATTACATACATTTTATGTCGCTGAGTGTTTTTCAGACCAAATACTACATAATTATAGCCTTTTATTATTTATTTTGGCTTTTAGCAAGATTTTTTCGTTGCCAATTCCTTTTGTGTTCATCGCAAAAATGGGCCAAAAAAATTACCCAAAATTAATCCAAGAATGAAGATTTTAGGAGACCGTCCCTCTCGGGAATCGCAAAAGTTGCTTAAATGCACATAGAGATTTTAGGCGATCAAGTAGCTTAGGCTTTAGCGATTTCCAGACTTCTGCTACTGTAACCTGTATGACAAGAGCGTCGACTCGGACCACTACCTAGCAAGCAAAGTACGAATCTGCGCGCCAAAACAGGTGCAGTCAAAAACGCAGGGAAGGTTGGATTTCGCGAATCATCTCTCCCACCTGCTCTCCGAGAGCAGGCTTACCACAGCCGAAGAAGTGATTGGAAACCGGCGAATGCGAGAACAACTGGTATACAGATTAGGAGCGCCGCGTCGCAACGGAAAAAAATTACGCTGCCTACAAGGCCACGCTGAAAGCAAATGCAAAGGTGTGTGTGAACGCTACCGCGAGTTAAAGAGGGAAACCAGACGGCTTTTCTGGGTGAAAAAAGAGTCAGATAAGTCTGAATATGAACAGCTTGGATGCTGCCTAACAGGGATAATGCCCATAAAAATTCTTCAAGAACTACTACGATTGGCGGAAGGATTTCAACCGGGGCGAACTCCTGTAAAAATAAGAGCGGCGATGTGGTGGCCGATTATGGAACCCAGAACCCAGTGAAGATGGCGATCACGACTAATTGGACCTTATCAGCGTAGCTTCAGACCTAGTAAATCCACCATCGACCACATTTTTACAACCCCGTGAGAATACAATTTACCCACATCACCTCTTTGTTGATTTTAAGGCCCCCGTCGATAGCACGAAAGGAGCTGCTTATATGCAAAATTTACACGGCTGTGCAAAATGATTATCGTGCTATGGAATTAGTGACCCGTGTAAGTAGAATTTATTGAAATAATAATTTTCCAAAGGAAACATCTGACAACCCTTCAAATCGTTTCTTTTGAACATATAAGTATAATTGTAGAAAAAAGTTTTATGAATACATACATACGTATTAAGGCTATGTAACGCTGCGCGGCCTCACGGAATTGCGCTGATAACGATGTTGGCGTCACTGGCGCTGATACCTTTATTTGCGATACCGTAACGCCATGGCACCAGAAAATTAGACTAGCACAACACATCAATTGACAGACTTCAACTCAATGGCGCCAGTACCACCAGAAACACTATCTTAATGGCGGCAGTGACACTGATACTACGGGACGTTCGAGCAAATGGTAATTCTCTTATTTGACCTACAACTACCAAGGCGCTCCCAAAAATGTCGATTGGCTCGTTTCGGTTTCAGGAGTGCAGAAAATTAAGATTTGAAACCATTTAAAAGTTATTTTCCAACAAGTTTGAATAATTGGCTTTTTGTCCATTACTCTTAAACGGGTAGAAAAAGTCAGACTCCTACTTCGGATTCTTTATCCTGGCAAAAATAGATGTCTCATAAACTGTGCCACTACTCAGGGAGTATTCTATGCAAAAGCACTATTGAGCTGCGCCTGAAAAGCACTTAACGCGATTGCGTTAACGCACTGCGCTTATACCGAATATGGCGCTGGCTTCATGATATCAGCGCCAGAGTTGGCGCCGCGGTCCAGTCTCAATACGTATGGTTGACATTTCTTTAAACGACTCATTAAATACATATTTTTATATTTTGACCACACCTAAACACATATGTACATAAAACCAAAAATTACTTATCTTCCTTGTACTATGTCCACGTTGAGCAACAATACTCATGAAACTCCAAAATGCCCCACAAACTTGAGTTTATGGTTCAACTTGAACTTCGTCTTACTCATGGTACAAGAAAATCAAGGTATTTCCACTTCGACGTAAACTGTCTTGGTTGTCATTCGTACCTTTTATCAGTTGTACAAAGAGCGTTGCCACCTCAGAAATAATTTTTTTTGGTAATTTTTGTAACATTTAAGGGCATCTTTTGAATATAAGAAAAAATAAAAATACGGACAAAATCGGATTCATATAACTGCTTTAAAATTTGTAAATGGTACAAATTATATATCTCTGCTTCCAAGTCAACATATATATTTGTATTTCGTTAATACATAAATAAAACATTTTCAGGGGTTTTCAACCCATAGACAAAACTTTTCATGTTTTTGCAACACGATTTTTAGCTTTATATTCATAGTGAGAACACGCGTTGTCACAGCGTACAAATAAGTATGTTAATGAATGAATAATCATGAAATATTTTAAGAAACTACCTTGAAAAGTTCTTCATTCAAGAGAGGCTAGATTGAGACATTGAGGATATTTTCTTACACCTATAGGAAAAATCCTCGGAAATAGCTTTCCATCAAAAAAAGCGCCAAATAATAATAATAAAGTAAATTTTTAAGTAATTATGCTGAACTTTTTTAATTTTTTTGGATACATTTTTATCTTGATTATATTTTCTGATCATATATCGTACACTAAAATACGTCCTACCCAAAATAAATCTTTTCAAAAATTTATCTTCTAAATTTACAAACTTTTTTGCAAAATAAAATTTTTTATATATTCAGGAGAATCGTTCAATTCATTCTTATTGTAATTATTAAAAAAAGAGTTTAATGCTTTAAATTTTGCATGAACTCTTCTGGGAGTTTCCAAAGGCCCCCCTCAGACAAAGGATCAACATAATTAGAATTTTGATTGACTTCGTCGAAAGTTCTGTACCCATAATTTTGTAAATTCATTCGGTTCATCGGTACCTCGTCGTACAATCTTCATCGAAAAAGTGGTGTGAACATCTTTTACCGCATCTGCAGTTATCATGCATGCGTTTATCCACTTCTCCCTCATAAGCGCTACCGCCGGGAGTCGGAAAAACTTTACTTTGCTTTCTTTGCGCGTAGATCTGGTGTTTGTGCAATTTCTAAATATACAGCTTATGTTGCTAAAAATAGATTAAAGTAAATAAATTATTGCTTTTTTTATACCAACAATTTTTGTTGATTTACGGCCTGTACATTTTCAAGTATTCATGAAACGAGCTCAAGGCCAAGAATAATAATTTTTCACTTTTTGAATTTTTATAAAAATTATTATTGTTTTTATTTATTAATAATCATTTTAGTAATTATTAAAAGTTTTTTGATTGAATAGAGTAGGAAAAATGTTTAGAGACAACTGCCATAGCTTTCCTTATAGATCCATTTCGGAAGCTGCTAGACTTCACTCATCAGAGAAATTTTGGCACGCACTCCTAACCATTAAGCTAACAATACGCTGGTTTTGATGTCATCTAAAAAATCATCTGAAATATTATTATTCTTGGCCTTGAGCTCGTTTTTTGAATACTTGTAAATAATGTATTATTTATGTCCGTGCAAAAATTAGACTCACCTTTCTATTTATTTCACGAACATATAAAAACTAATCAATATCAATTCTTTTGAAGTAAACATCAGTTCATTATTTTATTCAATTTCAAATTGTTTCCGTTTGAAGTAAAAATCAGTTCATTTTTGGTACAATAATACGGTAGCTCATTTTCAAAAGGAAATGTCAATACAGTTTATGGCAAATGATACTCATCTTAATTTTAAATTTTTTTTGCAAACATAACGAATTACGAAAACCAAATACATGGAAAATGCATACATGCCTGTGTGTACATATATGTCAGGCAGCCACCACCTGTGCTTATTATTCCGCCATGCTTACAAACAGGGACTGAAAATAATTGTTATGGTTTTTTGTTGAACAAAAAGGTTAAGCAAAAATGAACTTCATACTATTTTGGGAATTTTAAACCAATATAAATGAGAAATATTTGATAAAAGATTGGCATTCAAATTTAAGACACACAATGACTAGAGGCTTCGCCTATGCCCATTCGTTCAGACAGTGGGAGACATAAATGTACATACAGTCGTTTTCCGCGATTTTCACAAATTTCGGCCTTAATAAAATTATATTAATAAAGCCTGTATAAAAATTTTATTTTGTTTTGTTGTTTTTCCGACAGGGTGAATGATTGATGTATATTGGAACGATTTTTCGTCATCCCTTGTCAAATTTGGTTTTGAGACAAACCGGTTTCGGCGTTGTGCCATCATCAGTGTCGATTTTCGTTTGTCTCAAAACCAAATTTGACAAGGGATGACGAAAAATCGTTCCAATATACATCCTGTATAAAAACATATGTCAAGAACTGCAAAATTTTGTTTTAAAAATGTAGGCAAAATTCTTACATTATTTTCACAGAATTTTTAAAATTTTTTGGAGTATGCAGTTTTGTAGTTCATTAATTTCGTGACACATTTTGGTGATTCTTGGCAATTTATTTTCTTTCATATAAAAGAAATAATTTTTATAAACTTGTATGGAGGAAAATACAGATCCTCAAGAAAAGATTATTACTTATAAAGCAAGTTTTAATCTTTTTTGCTAAGCACACATTTTTTCAATTACTTGTGTTGTAATGGGCACATATTTATGTACCGCCAACATCGTTAAACCATTTAACCTTAATTGTATAAAAAGAAGGGATAAATAAGAAAGGACATTCAACAATTGGAAAATAAAATGTACATATAAATATTTTAATTACCCGTCCGGTGATGTGAGGATATCCGTGCCAACGCCACCCTAAGCCAAGGTGTTAGGCACCGTGCTGATGGCTGAATGGTCAGCGGGTGTATATCGAATAGCTGATCACGAACGGTCCCCTCCGACGCCCGGGCAAGGTCGGTTGTATAAGTGCCTTCTCGCGCGCATTCCGGCTCTGCGGGCGGGTGACCAACCCTTTCCGTGCATAGGTAGGTAGGTAGGTAAAATGGCTGCGACAAAAGTCGCCCAAGTAGCTTTAAAAGCCGTTTTGATGCCATAAAACTCGTAGAGACCTACAACTAATTATTATGCTACAACCAACCAGAGTTGTTTATAAATTCCAGGATGCTTGGAATCCCTAATTCAGATACCTTCCCTAGGTTTTCCAGAAAAGGGGTCCCAAACACTCTTAGTCGTGTTCTGGCTAGAGCCGGGCACTTACACAGGAAGTGCTCAACGGTCTCCTTCATATCGATGTCTTTACAGCTTCTGCAGTGGTCGTTGTGCGGCAAGCCCAGTTTTTCCGCATGCGTACCTATCGTCCAGTGACCCGTGCAGACTGCTACAAGCTTGTAGGTGTCTACTCTGGACCTGCTTAGGAGACTCCTTGTCCTATTCTCGCTGTAGTTCGGCCAGGTGGCTCTTGATACTGCACAGGTAGTAGTACCTTTCCACTTCCGTTGTGCTTCATTAAAATAATATTTTTGAATGTTCCCCTTGGCCACTGCCAGGGGTACACCAATCTCGAGGCTGGGTACCTCTTCATTTTCTACTGATGAGCCCGCCCGTGCTAGCTCATCAGCCCTCTCATTACCCTCGATCCCTTTATGACCCGGGACCCAGATAATGGATATTTCTAGGACTTCAGCTAAAGTAGCCAAGGTCTGCTTACATGCATGCACTGCACTAGAGCTGGTGTGTGGCGATGCGATTGCCTTTATCGCTGCCTGGCTATCGGTGAAGATAGTCACTTTCCCAGTGATGTTCCTTTGTTCAAGCGATTTGCACGCCTGAGCAATTGCGAGAACCTCTGCTTGGAACACACTGCAATACGACGGGAGTCTGAATGCTGCCGAGATATCCAGACTTTCCGAGAATACGCCGGCTCCTACCCCTGAGTCCATCTTGGAGCCGTCCGTGTAAACTTCAATATTGTTATTTGTTGTAATCCTGCCCCTTTTCCACTCATTCCTGCTTGGAATGACTGTAGTGGCATTGCTCTCAAACTTCAGTTTGTGAGGATAATAATCTATTACGCTATTAATTATCCCCTCTGGGAGCGTGTTAAGGATACTACTATGCCCATGGTGAGTATCCTTCCAGCACCCGGATTCCCTGAGCCTTAGTGCGGCTTGTGCCGATGTACAAAGTATATATAAATCAATTGGAAGCAGGTTCAAAATAGGATCCAAAGCCGCAGTGGGGCAGGTGCGCAAGGCCCCGGTGGTGCCAACGCACGCGTTGCGCTGCACCTTCTGCAGGTTGGTGAGAATGTAGTTCTTGCGAACAGCTTCCCACCACACCACCGAGCCGTAGGTCAGCACAGGCCGGACCACCGCCTCGTACAGCCACAACACCATCTTCGGCTTGAGACCCCATTTCTTACCAATCATCGATTTGCAAGCGTAGAAGGCGATACATGCCTTCCGCACCCGCTCCTCGATGCACTCTTTCCAATTTAATTTGCAATCAATAATCAGCCCCAGATACTTGGTGCTGGTAGATAAGGTTAACTGCTGGCCATTCAGCATCGGTAATTCGAAGATAGGTGGCTTATACTTCCTCGTGAAGAGAAGAAGTTCCGTTTTGTCCGGATTCAGCCCTAGGCCACACTCTTGTGCCCACCTACTTAGTTTTGCCAACGTTCTTTCCATGATCTCGCTCATCACGGAAGGGAAGGGACCCGAAACAAGGATCGCCACGTCGTCTGCGTACGCCACAATCTTTACTCCATTAGTGTTGAGTTTTAATAGGATATTGTTCATAGTAAGGAGCCATAACAGTGGCGAGAGGACACCCCCCTGTGGTGTTCCTCTACATATCTGTTTGCTAGCTTTTGCTCCCCCTAACTCTGCTGATATTTCACGCTTAAGAAGTAGGGATGAGATCCAGTTCCGTATTGGTTCTTCCACCCCTACCCCAACAAGCGCTGATGATATTGCGTCAGCTTTCACGTTGTTAAAGGCACCTTCCACATCAACAAACGCAGCTAGTGTAAATTCTTTATACTGGAGGGACTTCTCCACTGTTCGCACTACTTCGTGTAGCGCAGTCTCTGTGGATTTCCCCCTTAGGTATGCATGCTGTGCGCCGGACAGAGGGGAACCCTCCAGGAGTTCCCGTATATGTATGTCCAGCAACCTCTCAAACGTTTTTAGCACGAAGGAAGTGAGGCTTATTGGCCGGAAATCTTTGGCCACCTCGTGCCCTCTTCTTCCTGACTTTGGGATGAAAACCACTCTCGTTTTCCTCCATGTGTCCGGAATATGACTATAGAAAATGCAAGCCGCGAAGATCTCCTTTAACTCCCTAACCAGAGGTATCTGAGTCTTCTGCAGCATGATAGGGAGTATACCATCTACTCCCGGTGACTTATATGGTGAGAAGCTATTTATTGCCCAGGCAATTTTGTCTTCTGCTAAGAGTTTGTTTATTAACTCACTAGGTGCTCCCCGTTGCACCATTTCTCCTCTTTGCTCCGCCCCTTCAGGGTCGTCCGGGAAGTGAGCTTCAATCAAAATATCTAGGGTTTCCGCTGGTGACCCCGCCCATGTGCCATCAGCGCGCTTTACAAAGGTTTTATTAGAGTGTTCCCTGGCGAGTATTTTCCCGAGCATTGCTGAATCCTTCGTGGCCTCGATAGATTCGCAATGCTCCTGCCAGGACTTCGCCCTTGCGACTCGTACGGCTTTTTTATATTCCCTCCGGGAGTCCCTGTACTCCTGGAAGTCTTTCTTGGCGTAGCAATCATTGAAGACTTTCCTCATCTTTGATCTTAGCTCGCTAAGATCTTTGTCCCACCATGGGGGGAAGGTCTTCTTGCTTCTAGATATTGGACAGGAGGCCTTATAGGCAACCTGGAAACTTTTTTCCAGAGACCGAACTCGGTCGTCCAGAGATTCTGCTAATTGTATCGGTGTCTTCTTCCTACTGAGCCTATCACTGACTATCTTTTCAAATAGACCCCACGAGGTTCGTTTAGGATTTCTATGCGGTTTTAGTATCTCTCTCTCCCAGTCTATATCAAAAAGGATCATCCGATGATCCGACATGGAGGTCTTTTGCGAAACTTCCCAGTTCCTTATCGAAGGTTCCTGGGAGTCAGATGCGATTGTAATATCAAGGACTTCCTCCCACCCACCGAAGTTCTCAGAACCCGGAAAAACAAAGGTGGGAGAGCTGCCCCTGTTACATATACATAGCTTATTTGATAGTAGAAATTCAAAAAGAGACTCACCCCGTTCGTTTATTTCACTTCTGCCCCACAACACATGCCTTGCATTGGCGTCGCAGCCTACTAGGATCCTCTCGTTTGTATGTTTTATGAGCAGCTGTACCTCTTCCGGAGGTGCGGGCCGATCGTGAGCCATATACGCCGAGGCGATCGCTAAACTGCGTCCGCTTCGTGACTCAATCCTGACCACTGCCAAATCGAATGTGCTGAAATTAGGTAAAAAGAAAGCATTAATAGTATCCCTAACAAGGATGCACGCTCTCGGTTTACCTTCTCCAAGAGTGTAGAATAAGTTGTAGCCTCTGATACTTAGGCCCCTGACCTTGGAGCGCCATATCCAAGGCTCCTGCACCAAACAGATATCGATGTTCTCCTCCCTTAGGAGAACCAGCAGGTTATCTGAGGCGCATTTTGCGTGCTGCAGGTTAATTTGCGCCACCCTAATCATTAGATCGGGGGGACGCATCTGACTTCTTGTCGAGGTTTGACGATGCATCAGCCCCGGCTGGTGCTGCCAGTCTAAGCTCATCTAGGAGCCTATTGGCATCGTCAACCTCCTCTAGGTTATTGTCTGGTGCTACTGCCGCCGGGAAAACTTTTATCTTGGCGTGCCTGACGCCATAAACTAGCTTGTTCCCCCTCTTTTCGAGTTCCCCTAGGCACTCGTTGTTTATGAGCAGTAGCACAGGGTGGCTGTACTTTTGCTTTTCCTCGATTTTCAGCAGCTCCCAGTCATCCATCGGGACGCCCGGATTCTGCTTTTTAATGCACTGGATGACGTTCTTCTCATCCAGTTTCATATTTGGCATGAGTGGCAACCAAACACGCGCCCGAGGCCTCCGAGGAATATCCGAGGCATTGATGATCTTCAACGTAAGACCATCAAAAGCGTTGCTAATCTTAGCAACGCATTTCCCGAGAAACTCCCTGGAGAACCCGTCCGCGCACTTGATCACCCTGCAGCCCCGGCATATCTCCTCGCAGTTGAAGGCGGGGACTGGGGTCCGATTCTCCATGAGGTATTCGACTACCATCTCAGATAGTCTTCCCTCTATGGAGTTCCAGACCGCCAGTACTCGCCTCCCATTAGTCCCGTCAGCGTCGACCAGGGCAACCTGGAGGTGATCCCTGACCACCTCACTATAGGTGTGCCTGGCCAGCGCTGCAGCACTAGTGGAAGGGCCATCAAACCTGCCCCTCTTGCCGTTATCATCGGTCACTTCGTGTGACCGATTGCGCTTTGACCGCGACTTTGATTTTTTCTGCTGTGGCTGTACAGCGGGCTTGTTAGCGAGGGTAGTCTCGTACTCCTTGACTACCGCCTCGCACCAGACCCTGTCCACAGCGTCTCGCTCATGGACCTTGCCACTCTCTTCGTTTTTTCTTATTTTATCGAGGATGTACTGAGCCCTAAGGTATCTAGCTTTCTGTAGACACCCTGAGGACTTCTTCGACTTTTTCTTGGGGCCCACTTTGGCTGGTGCGCCCCCATTTCTTTTTTGCTGTTGGTTCGGAGCGACCGGGGTACTATGGCTGGTACCCTTGTCGTCCTGTGTTTGGGCGCTCCCCTGGCTGCTGGCCAGGAGCTCGTCCTCAGAAAGCGATCCCAGATCGCTCTCTTCTCCACTCTTCCTTTTATTATTTTTATTTTTGCAATCCATAAATGCTCCCACGAGTATACTGGAAGGGGTTGGTCCACCCCGGCAGAGCCAGTGTACCGGGGTAAGGCACTCATACAACCGACCTTGCCCGGGCATCGGAGGGGACCGTAAGCGATCAGCTATTCAATATACACCCGCTGACCATTCAGCCATCGCCACGGTGCCTACACACCTTGGCTTAGGGTGTGACCTCAAGACCATAGTCAAGAATCATATCCATACGCCAGAGCTATTGAGAGAGCTAAGACGTAAAGCTGTAATTCCTGACCTTAGCTGGATACTTTCCGTATAGGAAGGTACTAGTGTACCCACCTGGCCAGAACAACTGTAGTATCCATTACCAGTCGGCACCCTCGTGGAGGGTTCAGTCTGAGGATTTTCGCCTGACCCGTGCATACTCGTGGGACCAAATCATGAATAGGAAAACAAATACTAACAACAAACAAAACAAAGATACGAAAACCAATGACGAACGACAGGAAGGGACACTAGACACTACGCCAGGGACATCACGGACGAACACAGGCGACATTAGACGACAGAAGGACACAAGTACGGGACTAAGGCTGGGGAAGACGAACTCCTCTGATGACGAGTTCCTCTCCTCCAGTGAAGAGACGGACGGACGAAGCATCGGAGCAAGTACCGTAGGAAACGGTACTCCGCCACGCAATCAACCTTCTTCGAAGGCGGCCAGGAGGCAGTCTTCTGTTAAAAAGACGCAGTCTAAAGCATCGTTAGGGAGAAAACGATACCAGCTCGCTCTGTCTGTCCTGGAGAGGATAGAACGGAACAGGGTGAATGGTACCGTTCATCCCAAGGATGCGGCCGACCGCGTCAGTTTTCAAGCGGTGGTGGACGAGTACCGGGCGTACTTGAACACCCAGCAGAGATCCCCAGCAGGTAAACGGAATCGGTCTCTGGAAGAGGCCCCTGAAGGATCTAAGAGGAGCAGGGTTACTGGTGGGGAGGCCTCCACTTCAGCCGGAGTGCTGGAGGGGGCAGTCTTTCGCCGTCATGGCCAGGTGCAACCTTCACGTTGCCCTCGTGGATGAGACCAAAATAAGCGGCAGGCCCGTCCTGGAGAGGTGGGGGGAGATTGAGGCTAGGTTGTCTCAAATGGTCATCGATTTCGTAATGGCCCACCCGGAGGGAAATCCCCCCTCATTCGACTCGGCGGAGGTTGTCCGCGGGTACAGGGTGGTCAAATGCGAGGACCAACAATCGAAAGACTTCCTGGCGAAGTGCCTCTTAGATTTGCGCGGTGCCTGGGAGGGCTTACGGCTAAAGCTCATCCCAGCGGCCGAAATTCCTCGACGACCAAGAGCTCGGGTGTGGATCCCGAGAATGAAGATTGACAGCGGGACGCTGTTGAAATACCTACAGGTACACAACCGGCAGGTTCCGATGGGTGACTGGATGGTCATCAAGGCCGAAGAGTTAAAGAGGAACAGCCTATCTTTTCTACTCCTCATCAACGAGGAAAGTATTGCGCCGCTGGAAAGAGCGGATTTCCTACTGAAGTTTGGCGTGCAGCGCGCCAAAATCAAAATACTTCGACCTCATCAGGGGGATGAGGAAGAAGTGGATGAGGTCGACGACACGCACAAGCTCCTGGAGGACTTGCATCCCGCCGACCAAGCATCCGGACCCTCATAGGCATGATGGGTCTTAAGGGTGTCCAGATCAATCTCCAGCACTCGGAAAACCTTGCCGTCTTCCTAAAGGAGGAGGACGCTGATATTGGCCTAATACAGGAGCCCTGGGTGAGGAACACTGAGGTGAAGGGGCTCTCGATCAGGGGCTATTCTGCGTTTTACAAACGCGAGGACGGTAAGCCTAGGACATGCGTTTTGGTAAAATCTAACTACAATGCTTTTCTTATTTCTTCCCACAGTTCTCTAGATCTCACGGCGATCACAATGGAGACAGCTGACGGAGTCAGCACAGTTATTGCCTCGTGCTACATGTCACACGACAGAGAAACTCCGCCGGAGGAGGTCCGAAACTTGTTGCGGGACTGGAAGTCACATAACATTATAGTCGCGGCGGATGCTAATGCAAGACACTTTTTATGGGGGAGTTCGGAAATAAACATGCGCGGTGAGTCACTTTTCGATTATATTATTAGTATGGATTTAATAGTATGTAATCAGGGAAGCACACCCACCTTTGTTTTTCCTAGCACGGATACTTGCAACGGGTGGGAGGAGGTGCTAGATGTAACGTTACTAAATGGTAACAGTAGTATTCAGGTAGATAACTGGAGGGTATCGGAACGTTTATCTTTTTCAGACCACAGGTGGATACTTTTCGATATAGGTCTCAAATTAGAATCCTTTATTCCTCACCGCAATCCAAGAATGACTAATTGGCATAAGTTCTGTAGGGTGGTGAGCAACAAGCTAGGTATATCTTCGGTTCAGGAAATCACATCAGTGGGTGACCTGAACGCAAGCAGTAGCAAGCTAGAGAAGGCCTTGGGGTCGGCTCTACGGATAGCTTGTCCTAAAAGCTTTAGTAAAAAGTCTTATCCTCCTTGGTGGAGCCCGGATCTCTTCGGGCTCAGAAGAGAGACGCGCAAACTTTTCAATCTGAGTCACTCTACTGGTAACTGGCAACCATACAAAGAGTCTCAGGTGCTATAAAAAGGCGATTCGAAAGGCCAGGCAGGAATCCCGGAGGGACTTCTGCTCATCTATCGAATCGACCAAAGAATCTTCGAGAATGGGAAAAATTCTCTCAAAAGAAAAGTCCTGTCCATCCTTCATCAGGAAGGATGATGGGTCATGGACAAGCAGCTCGGCGGAAACTCTTCAGTTGCTTATAAGTACACTCAAGGGAACGTACTGGGACAGTACCCTCCCCTCAGCTAGTGAATGGGCTTATAACGCAAAAGAAAATTGAATGGGCAATCAACAGTTTTTCACCATATAAATCACCAGGTCCGGATGGAATTTTCCCAGCCATGCTACAGAGGGCAAGCTTGGTGGTGATACCCTGGTTGGAACCTATTTTCAGGGCTTGTATTCGGCTAAATCACGTCCCTCTAAATTGGAGAGGAACCCGGGTGGTCTTCATCCCAAAGGTCAATAAGAGGGGCCATGAGAAGCCTAAGGATTTTAGACCCATTAGTCTATCGTCATTTGTTCTAAAAACCTTCGAAAGACTAGTGGATGTTCATATTCGCGGAAGTTTGGGTACCCCTGGGTTGTCAACAGCGGAACACGCGTATCTCAAGGGTAAATCAACCGAAACCGCTCTTCACGAAGTAGTTCACAAGGTGGAAGGTACATTAGAAGGAAAACAGTACATGCTGGCGGCTTTCTTGGACATACAGGGTGGCGCAAAAGTAATCCTCCTATCAGAAAATGCTATAAATTTTGCGATTGGCCCCTAAAGTCAGTTCTGTTTGGACATTTGTGTAGTAAACACATGCGAAATACACGTTAATAAACAATGTTACGCTACACTGCTCCAGAACGCGGAATATTGCTGACTATTTATTTGACCAATAATCGGTCGGGGCCAAACGGTTACTGTGAATGGTGAGCGCTACAGAGC
The DNA here is from genome assembly GCA_949987695.1 of Merzomyia westermanni. Taxonomy (NCBI): domain Eukaryota; kingdom Metazoa; phylum Arthropoda; class Insecta; order Diptera; family Tephritidae; genus Merzomyia; species Merzomyia westermanni. The sequence goes on from OX465291.1 coordinate 80,928,356, forward strand.
AATGATCAACGAGTTCTTTTTGCCGCAACTTGATGAATTGGGATTGGAAAAAATGTGGTTCCAACAAGACGGTGCAACAGCACACACTGCACGTGCCACAACTGATATGCTGATCATCGGAAGCTTACTTTTGCGCCACCTTGTAGAAGGAGCCTTCAATAGCGTTCGATTAGAGGCGATAGAGGATTCGCTCTTTACACTTGACATAGAGGATCCTATTGTAAACTGGATAGGAACTGCTCTGAGGTCAAGGTTGATAAGTGCCAAGCTAGGAGATAGCGAGGTCACTACGCATCCGTGGAGGGGTACTCCACAGGGGGGCGTTCTGTCACCACTTCTCTGGGTCTGCGTTTTAGACGGCATACTTCGCCAACTCAACAGGGGGGGAGTGAAGGTGGTGGCCTACGCGGACGATGTAGCCATAATGGTGTCTGGTCTATGCCCCAATGTGCTCAGTGGAATAATGCAGGGAGCACTGGCGAAGCTGAGCGAATGGGCACAGACTGCTGGGCTCAACGTAAGCCCTTCCAAGACGGAGTTGGTTCTCTTCACAACTAGGACGAAAATCCCAATCTTTTCTCTACCTTCTATCAACGGCCAGGAGTTGAGTCTTTCTGACAGTGTGAAGTATCTAGGTGTATTTTTGACGCCTAAGTTGAATTGGAGACTAAATACAGAACACAGGGTCAAAAGAGCTTATGGGGCTCTGTATGCGTGCAAAAGAATGCTAGGGAGACAGTGGGGTCTCAGGCCGGAACTCACGACATGGATGTACAAGGCAGTCCTCCGACCGATACTTACTTACGGTGCACTTGTGTGGTGGAAGGCAGTCGAGGCGGACTACATAAGTAGCATGCTTGGTAAAGTTCAACGAGCTGTCTGTGGAGCAATCACAGGCGCCATCAGATCATGCCCTTCAGAGGCTCTGAACGTGATCTGCAACATGCTACCGATCGATTTCTTCATTAAGGAGACAGCATCACAGGGGGCACTTAGGCTCCGCGAGTTGGGACTATGGAGAGAACGCGACTCTTCAATATTAACGACTCGTACATTGCAACCAAATCGGACTATATCTGTCCCAGGACAGCGATAGATATAAATTATTCGATTTTCTTTCCAAGCAGAAAGCACTGGAATGAAGGCGAATTCACTCACAATTTCGACATTTCAGTTTTTACGGATGGCTCCAAGATGGCCTGTGGAGTTGGATCAGGAGTCTTCGCAACACACCCGGCTCTTTCCATTTCTTTGCGCATCCCGGACTCAGCGAGCGTGTTTCAATCAGAGATCTTTGCAATCCAGGAGGCATGCAAGGATTTGCTGGAAACGGAAGGCATAGGTAAAATGATAGCAATATTTTCTGATAGCCAAGCAGCCCTGGGGGCTCTGGGGTCTGCAACGATAACATCGAGCCTGGTAAATCAGTTCAGGGAGTGGGCCACGAGGCTGACTAGTCGGCATATCGTTTCTTTAATTTGGGTGCCGGGGCACCAAAATATACACGGAAACGAGATGGCATATGAGCTAGCCCGAGGTGGATCAGCTTTTGATGTCACAGGAGCGAAGGAGGTCCTCGTACCCCTGGGACTTATCAAGGGCAGAATCTCTCAGCACTGGTTTAGCGAGGCAAATAAAAGGTGGAAGCGTCTGCAGTCCTGCAGAGTTTCTAGGAGTATATGGCCATCTTACAATGAGGAACGATCCCTATCCATTCTCAGGATGAATAGGAGGGACATTTTCAGGCTGATAGCAGTAATAACAGGGCACTGCACTATTGGGGCTCACGCAGCGCGGATGGGGCTAGAGCACAACGTTTCGTGCCGCAGTTGCAATCTCCCGGGGGCGGAAGAGACGGTGGAGCACCTACTGTGCGAGTGTCCAGTGCACTGGGGGAATAGAACTAAATACCTTGGTAGGCCCTTTTTCGAAAGTCTCTCAGAGCTTAGGGACATGAAGCCTGGGGACCTCCTTAAATATTTGAACTCCACAGGGTGGATATAGTCGGATGGGATTTCAACTATACTCTATAAGCACATTCAAAGTTTTTCTATAATACATCCTTCATTGGTTAATTCACGAGTTGTGGTATCAAAACGGCGCATCAGCGCTAATTGGAGTCGCAGGAGACTCGCCACTAGAACCAACCAACCAACCAACGATGCAAAGAGGAGAAGCCAATAAATAACGCCGATCCTTAGAGAACACGAAGAGCGAACAACCAAGAAAGTTCTGAGGGTAGCACCCTGTTGGACTACGAGGTGTGTTCAAAAAGTATCGCGAATTTTGAATTTTCACTGGTTACGTATATTCGAATTTCGAATTTTTTGTGGCGTTATGTTGGTACTCATGTCTCTCACTTATGCCGACAAGCTCGGCCATTTTGAATGTTCAGTTAATTGTTGACAGCTGCTTTGCTTGCACGTGTTTCGGATCGTCTTCGATTTTTACGCGAAATTCGTACCAAAATTGCTCAATTGTGACCAAAAACAGCATCGCATGAACATTGCTAATGAGATGTTAAACTCTGTCCGCGACGACCCAAATTTGCTCCAGAGGGTCATAACTGGTGACGAATCGTGGGTTTATGGTTATGACGTGGAAACCAAAGCTCAATCATCCCAATGGAAGCTGCAGCACGAACCAAGACCGAAAAAAGAGCGCCAAGTTCGGTCGAATGTGAAATTTTTGCTGACAGTTTTCTTCGATTGCAGGGGCGTGGTGCATCATGAGTTCTTGCCACAGGGAAGAACGGTCAATAAGGAATATTAGCTGCAAGTTATGCGCAATTTGCGCGAAGCAATCCGCCAGAAACGCCCGGATTTGTGGAAGAACAAAAATTGGCTTTTGCACCACGATAACGCCCCTGCTCACGCATCGTTGCTTGTGCGCGACTTTTTGGCCAAAAACAACACCCTAATGATGCCGCAGCCACCGTATTCCTCAGATCTGGCCCCCTGTGACTTTTTCTTGTTCCCTAAACTGAAGAGGCCCATGAAAGGACGACGTTACGCTTCTCTTGACGAGAGAAAGACGGCATCGAAGGAGGAGCTGAACAAGATAAAAAAAAATGATTTTTTGAAGTGCTTCGAAGATTGGAAAAACCGCTGGCACAAGTGTATAATATCTCATGGGGATTACTTTGAAGGGGACAAAATAGATATTCATGAATAAATAAATAATTTTTGAAAAAACACAAAATTCGCGATTCTTTTTGAACACACCTTACATGCAAAGAGTAAATGCTGATAAACAACCAGTGTTCTAGAACGCAACTACAAGAGTAACCCAGAACTGTGAAGACACTTCAAAGTATGAAAGGCAGCATACCAGCAAGGCACTTACGTAACTCGTGAACTTGTGTTTTTGCTTTCGAATTTATCTTTTATTCCAAAAATTAAATTTGTTCCTTTTAATATTTCCTAATATTCATTTTTAATTCTAGCATTATTTGCCCGTTTTACAGGTTTTACAATTATTCTCTTCAATGCTTCTTTTAGTGTTAGAGGCATTTTTACCATATATACAATTTTCATTTCCTTGCTTAATACATTCACTTTTGAAAGTTGCAGTACTTCTTCGACACTTTTAAAAGGTATTTTTCCTTCTTTTAATTAATTAATTGACAATTCCATTTCTTCTTTGCTTAATATTACTGAATTCAAAATATTTTCTTTTGCCCATTGGATGGCATATCTTATATTTACTAGCTCTTCCTTAATAAGCCTAATTCTATTTTGCAAAATCTATTATGATTTCCGTTACAGTATCTTCATCTTTTCTTATCTTATTTAACATTTTATTTTCTACTAGCAGACACGGCAGAAGTTGTCCTGCCTAAAATTTTAATTGCCTACATTTAACAAGTTGTACTATTTTCCCTCCCCACTTGGCACTTTTTCTACATTTATCCTTTGATCTTCCTTCTTCTTTTTAATTTTGCTTTTCCTCACCCCCATATACCTTTACTCCTCTTTACCCTCTTCATTTTCCTCTAACATCACCTCTATATCTCAAATTTCTATTCCTACTCCTCTTTTTCTCCCATTTCCTCTGCCAGTTCTGATATGTACATTAGAGCGTATCACGGTGTAAGGAGGAAAAAAAAGTTAAAATGTTCCCCCCCAGTTTGAACACTTATCTTATGAGGTTTGCAAAAAAAAAATTTTTAATTTTTTTGTCACCCTGTAAAAACAGCGAAATTTGTTTTTTTCTATAATTTCTATATTTTACGGTCGATTTTCAAAAGTGATACATTTTTAGAAAGGTATTCACCAAGGCAATATTTCATCAGCTTTTATTCTATTTTTACTAAAACCAACACCCTGTATTTGAAAAAAAAAAATTGTTTCCTGAAAACACCAAGGCAATATTTCATCAGCTTTTATTCTATTTTTACTAAAACCAACACCCTGTATTTGAAAAAAAAATTGTTTCCTGAAAACATAGCTTACATTTTTTAGGAACTTTCGAAGTTCCTTTTTGCTTCAAATATATCAAATAACGAATTACTTCCCGATTAGTCGGTAGCTTGTCTGTGCTTAGGTCACTCTTATCAAACGGCATTTTTAAAAATAATGTTAATAAGAGACTTTAATTAAATAAATAATGACACGTGAATGACATTTAAGTCGACACTTGCTTCACCACTACTATTTTTTTTTAATACATACAGGGTATTGGTTTTATATAAATTTAAATAAAACCTAAAGCTAACATGTTAGCTTAAAGGCTTCTATAGACGAAATATAACATGGATTAACCCTGTTCAACAATATATTGCTCCTTGAAATCAAAGGTCAAATATAAAATCTATAAGGCAATTACTTCCGTGTTTATGTCATTCTTATCAAATGACATATTGCCGAAATAATATTAATAAGTAATAATCTTTTTACTCATATAATGATGTCAAAATTATATTCAAGGCTATATTTGCTTTATTCAAAATTTTTTTTTTAATACAGGGTGTTGGTTTTAAATAAATTTGAATAAAAGCTAAAGTTGGTGTCGCAGGTTAATGGCTTATATGGACGAAATATGACCGGGTTAAAACCTTTACAACAATATATTGCTCGTTGAAATCAAAGACCAAATAGAAAAGTTATAAGCAAAAAACGAATTTCGCTGTTTTTACAGGGTGCCGAAACATTTAAAACTTTTTTTGGCGATACGCTCTAATGTACATAGTTTCGAAGATATAGCTTTTCTTTAATCCTGGTACCGCTTTCTGTTTTCAAGGTTTTTTTGATATCTAAACACTTATCTTTAACTTGAACCAAATAAATTCCTAGCTATGCCGAATTGCTACTTTAAATAGCCTGGGGGCTTTTCCAAAGACTACATATGGCAAACAAAATACAAAAATGTGGGAGTGGCATTGCCCTCTTTTCCAAAATTATGTAAATCTTGACTAAAGGACACATATATCCAAATATCATTAATTTAGACCAAATACTTCCAGAGTGATGACAAATTGAAATTTTATATAGCCTGGGGGCGTGGCACTGCCCACTTTTCAAAAACTATATATAGTATATGTCGTACCCACTGAACTTCTTAACCTATCGTGAAAGTTTTATAGAGATCGGCTATAAACTTTGGACATTATGAAGCACAAACAAAACACAAAAAAGGTGGGCGTAGCACCGCCCACTTTTCCAAAATCATGTAAATCTTGACTTAAGGACAGATATATCCAACTATCATTAATTTATACCAAACTAGCAACCCGCCCCGGCTTCGAACGGAAATAATAAATTTAATTATGCGAGAGATTCGTACATATGTACTTACATGCATACGTACCGAGTTCACACACACAAACAGCTTTTTTTGGAAAAAGTGCTGCTTTTGTTTAAAGAATCTTGGTTAAATAAGATACGAATCAACTATTTTTTGTGATGCAGAACGAAAGTAAATATTTCAAAGTTTAACTTCAAGTAAGTTTCATTTTAATCGGTGGATTCTTTTATGATTTATGGCTGTGTAAACAAAAAATTTATGGTTTTTTACCACATTTTGTCCGATTGCCACGCCCCCTTTATATATTTCTCCACATTATAATGACATAAACCTTCCTCTTCAACCAATCTATGTATTAAAAAAAACCGCATCAAAATCCGTTGCTTAGTTTTCAAGATTTAAGCATTCAAGGGGAAATACAGACAGAAAAAGTGACTTTGTTTTATAAGATGTTAAGATAAGCTTAGAGTTATAACGAATTGTAATTTTATATAGCCTGGGGCCGTGGCACCGCCCAATATACTGTGAAAAGTTCGTAAAAATCGGTTGAGTACTTTAGGCGCCTATAAACTACACACAGACACACATTAATTTGTATTTATAAGATATGGGTTAAATTATGTATTCTCTTCTCGAGTAGTTTGTTACCTACTACTTAATTATTATTTTCATTTAAATTATTCAAGTAATTAGCTTTTATGTTTAGGTCTTCGTGATCGGGAGATCCGGCAATATATTTCCAGGCTGTTCCCAATATATCAATTGATGTTTTTCTTTTATTAGCATTGGAGGGTTTTAATGCGTTCAGGATTTCAAAGGTTTGAATGGTTTCGTGTTTTAGGATGGGATATTGGAAGTGATCGTTAGGGATTAGGTTGGTCGTCTCGTCATGTGTCTCTGTCAAAAACTGTTCGTATTTTTCAAAGTCGATGAGATGAATAAATCGGAATTTACCGTCTTGTATTTTAGCTTGACCGTTGTCTATATTTACTAGTTGTGATTTACTGTAGTCTAAAATTTATACGTGCGATGAAAATGTTGCAATAATAATGCAAAGGATGAAAAGTGTGTAGATGTCCATATTTACTTAAAAAGATATCGGAAATATTTAAATTTATTTTAAAGCCTTATGAATAGTCTGCCTTTATGCAGTTTTAACCGTTGTCCTGTGGTTTTCGGAAACGGTTTGTCTTTTATGCTTCGGAGTTAGTTTCGAACCTAGTCACTTATTGATTTTAACATAAAAGACTTCTCCTGGCAAGAAGTCCTTGTTTTCGGGTCTATTTCTGTTATGGTATGAAAGATCTAGTTCTGGTTTTTTTTGAGTAGGGCCACGTTATTTTGTCTTTGTAGTTCTAACTGCTGTACGTCGTTATGAAGTCTGCTTCCAAAAAATATGTCATTGGTTTAGTCTCTGTCGTTGAGTGAATTGAGGGGTTATATTCTGATTTGAATAGAAGTTCTTCAAATGTTATCGATGTTTGATTTGCTGTGAGGCATCTCATGGTTTTGGTAAGTGTACTGTTAAATCTTTCTACTTGTCCATTACTTGCGCTAATTACTTTTTTTCAGTGGAATATATGTCTACGTGGACTATTTCACTTGGGGATTGTGTAATTTGGGTCGGTTGAATCTGGGGTTTTGTTGGATGTCTATCGTATTTCTGTGTACGACAAATGGAGCACTGTTTAGCAATCTTTCCGATTTTTGAATATATGCCTGGGAAATAGAATTTGCGTAGGATTTGGATTTAATATTCGCGGCTGTTTCTATGAGCTCGCTGATGGTCCTGAATGATTATTTGTTCCTGTTCAGTTTCTGCTGCGTCTTGGTATAGCGAATTTCAATATTACTAAAGTACAGTGGAAATATTTTCTGGGTTTTACCCCTTTTCAACGTTGGTCGCCTTGCCGTGGCGAAGGGGCTTAAGTGTCATATTGGTGTCTCCCCGTAGGGATTCCAATGTGAGACGAACTAAGAGGAAGGCTTCACTTCTCCCACAGCCTCGGGTGTGTGTTCTCTGTGAGTCCACTTCACTCGCTGCTATGGAAAAAGTGGAGATAGCCGCACCAACACCACCCTAAGCCAAGGTGTTGAGGTACCCGTGCCGAGGGCTGAATGATCAGCAGGTGGTAATTAAATAGCTAATCGCTTACGATCCCCTCCGATGCCCGGGCAAGGTCGCTTGCATAAGTGCCTTACTCCGGTATACTGGCTCTGCTGGGGTGGACGAACCCTTCCAGCTTTACTCGTGGGAATCTAATGGAGAATATAAATAAAAATACGAAAGGGAAGAGTGGGGAAGAGGAGAGCGTTCTGGGAACGCTTTCGGAGGACGAACTTTTGGATAGTAGCGTTAAAACAAGGGATGACAGCGGTACCAGCCATAGTACCCCGGTCATCCCAAGCCAACCGGCTTGGCAACGCATTCGATGGTCTTTCGCTAAAGATCATCATGGCTTCGGAGATTCCCAGGAGGGCCCGGGCGTGCATTTGGCTACCCAAAATGTAGCTGGATGAGGGTAAACTCATCCAGTGTTTGAGAATTCAGAACCCGGTGTCCCGATGGATGACTGGGCGGTTCCGAAGATCGAAGAGAAGCAAAAGAACAACTAGCCAGCGCTACTGCTGATCTCCAACGAGGGCCATTTGGCGAAGGGAACGCCAAACTAAAGATTTTTCCAGCGGCAGTAGCGCCGGATAATAATCTTAAGGAGGTTGACGACGAAAACAAACTCTTGAAAAGCTCAGTTTGGCAGGGCCAACTGAGGTTGGTGCTTCGTCAAGCTCCGGAAAGATTGCAGGTGTGCCCTCTCGGTCTGCTGTTTAGGGTGGCGCAGATTAACCTGCAACCTTCACTTCAAAGACGGCCTCGGACAACCTTCTGGTCCTCCTAAGGGAGGAGGACATCGGCATCTGCCTGGTGCAGGAACCCTGTGTATGGCGCTCCAAAGTCAGGGGTCTACATACCAGGAAATATAACATATTCTACACACTTGGATAAGGCAAACCGAGGGCAGGGCGCGAAATTTCGAATCCACTTTCAAATAAGAAATCAATTTGATTTGTGGTTTGAATCGTGAACAAATCAAAGATACTTTTTATTCGTGAATCGTTTCTTCAAAGATATTTTTTATTTATGATTTGAATCCTCGACCAAATCAAATATTCTTTTTATTTGTGATTCGTTTCTTCAACCAAATCAAATATATGTTTTATATGTGATTTGAATCGTCAACCAAATCAAAGATACTTTTTATTTGTGATTTGAATCGTGGACAAATCAAAGATGCTTTTTACTTGTGATTCGTTTCTTCAACAAAATCAAAGATATTTTTTATTTGTGAATCGTCAACCAAGTCAAAGATACTTTTTATTTGTGATTTGAATAGTGGACAAATCAAAGATACTTTTTACTTGTGATTCGTTTCTTCAACAAAATCAAAGATATTTTTTATTGATGTACGAGGTGTGTTCAAAAAGTATCGCGAATTTTGTGTTTTTTCAAAAATTATTTATTTATTCATGACTATCTATTTTGTCCCCTTCAAAGTAATCCCCATGAGATACTATACACTTGTGCCAATGGTTTTTCCAATCTTCGAAGCACTTCAAAAAATCATTTTTTTGTATCTTGTTCCGCTCCTCCTTCGATGCCGTCTTTATCTCGTCAAGAGAAGCGTAACGTCGTCCTGTCATGGGCCTCTTCAGTTTAGGGAACAAGAAAAAGTCACAGGGGGCCAGATCTGGGGAATACGGTGGCTGCGGCATCATTAGTGTGTTGTTTTTGGCCAAAAAGTCGCGCACAAGCAACGATGCGTGAGCAGGGGCGTTATCGTGGTGCAAAAGCCAATTTTTGTTCTTCTTTGCACATCTTCTCGGCCTTCTGAGAACATTTTGTACCACCGATAAACGTTGCTTCGGTCCAAGGTAGCTTCTCCGTATGCCACAGTCAACATTCGGAATGCATCCGCGCACTTAATTTCGTTTTTCACACAAAATTTTATACAGGTCCTTTGATCCATTTTTTTGAATAGGTAAAAATCGAAGACGATCCAAAACACGTGCAAGCAAAGCAGCTGTCAACAATTAACTGAACATTCAAAATGGCCGAGCTTGTCGGCATAAGTGAGAGACATGAGTACCAACATAACGCCACAAAAAATTCGAATATACGTAACCAGCGAAAATTCAAAATTCGCGATACGTTTTGAACACACCTCGTATATTGGAACGATTTTTCGTCATCCCTTGTCAAATTTGGTTTTGAGACAAACCGGTTTCGGCGTTGTGCCATCATCAGTATCGATTTTCGTCCTGATATGTTGTTGTCGTTTGTCTTGTATTTATAGTAGGTAGCAGGTAACGCCAGCATGGGTGTCTATTTGTGTACGTGAGTGCATGTGTTGTGTGTGTACATTCAGTACAAAGATTGGAAAGAACACCTCTTACACAAGAAGCATATTGAATAGAGCTTGGAATAATATATAACATCGCTATAAACAACGGATATAAAAAAGCACTAGTAGATAAACTCAGGAGAGACCTTAGAGAACAAAAAAGAAACAATGGAGAAGAAAGTACACAAACCTGGACGACAATGACATATACTGGAAGGGCAACATATAAATTAGCAAATTTCCTTAGAAAATACAACATCAACGCAGCGTTCAAAACATCGAACAATTTAGGACGGAAGCTAAGAACCAAAACTAGCTCAGAAGATCCGTTTAGCAGAAATGGTGTATACAAGCTCACTTGTGAATGCCAGCACAGTTACATAGGACAAGCCGGACGACAAGTAAGAACGAGGTTCAGAGAACACATTAGAGATTACAACAAAAAGATACTGAATCCAACCATCATACCAGAGTCCAACTTTGCGAATCATATGGGGGAGAATAAATGCCCCCCCGGAAACATCAAAAAAACAGTCAAGGTCCTACATGTACAAGCAAAAGGCCGATGTCTGAACGTACTCGAAAACATGGAAATCTACAAACAAAAAACATTCGACGGTAGAATAATAAACGAACAGACAAACACTGTTTCCGACACAATATTCGAACCTTTAAAATTGGTTTACAAAAAACAAAGCAACCACTCAGGTACAACAAACACACACGCACCAACAAATAAGCACAAAACAGCAAAAGATCAAAAACAACAAACAAGCAAAAAGGTCAAACAACGACAATCACCAACTTTTACCTGCCTCAGTCAACCACACAAAAAACCGATCGATGCAAACCACCCCCGTTGAATGTACACACACAACACATGCACTCACGTACACAAACAGACACCCATGCTGACGTTACCTGCTACCTACTATAAATACAAGACAAACGACAACAACAGATCAGGACGAAAATCGACACTGATGATGACACAACGCCGAAACCGGTTTGTCTCAAAACCAAATTTGGCAAGGGATGACGAAAAATCGTTCCAATATAAATCAATCATTCACCCTGTCGGAAAAACAACAAAATAAAACAAAAAAATATTTTTTATTTGTGAATCGTCAACCAAGTCAAAGATACTTTTTGCTTTTTATTTGATATGTGTTACAAATACACTTGATTCACGATTAACGGTTTGTGGTACCGATAGTTCCAAAAGTCCTCTGGCTTTATAATAGCTGAAGGCTACAAAGCAAAGCAGCCTGAATTCAGACATATTTTTAATCAAAGTTCAACTTCGCTTAAGGCAGGTTTCCACCTTGTGAGATCAAGGAAATCCCTTCTTTTTTTTGCATATTCGGATAGAATTTCGAGTTGAAATCTGTTAAATTACGAAAGTTATCGGCCGTTTGGTAGAGCGGTGTTAAGCGCGCTGGTCTGCCGCGGCCTGGCGCTCTGCGGCGGCGAAACCGGTACGATTTGAGGCTTGTTTTTCCCTGTACGGAAAAAAATATGTGTCAAAAATATATGTGAAATATAGAACTTTTTTGCGCTTGAAATATATGTGAACATATATGTTGGCAATACATAATGTATGTCACATATATATTTTATATACATTTCTTGCGTTAAAAAATAGATTTCTTGCATATATATTGCACTTATAATAGGCATATATGTTCAATTTACATACGAGGTGTGTTCAAAAAGTATCGCGAATTTTGTGTTTTTTCAAAAATTATTTATTTATTCATGAATATCTATTTTGTCCCCTTCAAAGTAATCCCCATGAGATATTATACACTTGTGCCAACGGTTTTTCCAATCTTCGAAGCACTTCAAAAAATCATTTTTTTGTATCTTGTTCAGCTCCTCCTTCGATGCCGTCTTTCTCTCGTCAAGAGAAGCGTAACGTCGTCCTTTCATGGGCCTCTTCAGTTTAGGGAACAAGAAAAAGTCACAGGGGGCCAGATCTGGGGAATACGGTGGCTGCGGCATCATTAGTGTGTTGTTTTTGGCCAAAAAGTCGCGCACAAGCAACGATGCGTGAGCAGGGGCGTTATCGTGGTGCAAAAGCCAATTTTTGTTCTTCTTTGCACATTTTCTCGGCCTTCTGAGAACATTTTGTACCACCGATAAACGTTGCTTCTCCGTATGCCACAGTCAACATTCGGAATGCATCCGCGCACTTAATTTCGTTTTTCGAACAAAATTTGATACAGGTTCTTTGATCCATTTTTTTGAATAGGTAAAAATCGAAGACGATCCAAAACACGTGCAAGCAAAGCAGCTGTCAACAATTAACTGAACATTCAAAATGGCCGAGCTTGTCGGCATAAGTGAGAGACATGAGTACCAACATAACGCCACAAAAAATTCGAAATTCGAATATACGTAACCAGCGAAAATTCAAAATTCGCGATACGTTTTGAACACACCTCGTATATTTGCAAATATGCTTTTTCATATAATTATAGGTGAAAAATATATGCGACAAATGTATGTTTTTTGTATGCTGCGTGTATTTTTGGAATATATTTACGCAAGACATATATTTAGAATATACGTAACATATATGTGGCATACGAGCATATTAATATTTCTAACATACAAGGTGGCGCAAAAGTAATCCTCCTATCGAAATACACGTTAATAAACAATGTTACGCTACACTGCTCCAGAACGCGGAATATTGCTGACTATTTATTTGACCAATAATCGGTCGGTGAAAAACGGTTACTGCGCAAAAGTAATCCTCCTATCAGAAAATGCTATAAATTTTGCGATTGGCCCCTAAAGTCAGTTCTGTTTTGACATTTGTGTAGTAAACACATGCGAAATACACGTTAATAAACAATGTTACGCTACACTGCTCCAGAACGCGGAATATTACCAATAATCGGTCGGGGCCAAACGGTTACTGTGAATGGTGAGCGCTACAGAGCAATGATCAACGAGTTCTTTTTGTCGCAACTTGATGAATTGGGATTGGAAAACATGTTGTTCCAACAAGACGGTGCAACAGCACACACTGCACGTGCCACAACCGATATGCTGAACATCGGAAGCTTACTTTTGCGCCACCTTGTATATGTTTACGTCTATTTCAAGCGCCAAAAAGTTCTGTATTTGACATACATTTTTGACACATATTTTTTTCCGTACGGGTCGTTCCGTACGGATCGTTTGATGCTAGGATATTTTCAAAAATCGATACTTTCGATGAACGGTATGTGCATGTATGCGCATGAGCGTTTTCAACTGTTTCTCCGAAAAATAGCTGCCAGGGTTTCTTTTCATAGTTCACGTTGTAAAGCTGAGGCTGCACATTCGGCAGCATCAAAGGAGGGCAGACTTTTACAATGACGGAAAAGGAGCGCAGAAGACGAATTTTTTGAAAAGGAGGAAGGTGGCTTGTACGGACAGGGTATAGCAGACTAGGAGTAAGTGTCGAGATTTCATAAACTACCATTCGTTTTGCAAATTTAATGGCAGATTCGTAATCAGCGACCCGAAAAACATGAAATAAGATGAATGCATTAATTGAGATCCCTGGAATTCAACATACATTTTGAAATTAGTATTCAAATTTTCAAACGCATTTTTCTCAAAACCACATTTTCCGAGTTGGTGGAAGTCCTGCCGGGCACAAAAATTTAGCAATCGCGAGCTTGTGCACCCAACAGTATTCTTGGACCAGCTCTTCGTTCCACGTCTTCGTACTACTATTTCACTTTACTGAGGGCAATGATATGAGCGTCCTGGTAATGCTTCCTTGGTTAAAGATTTTACAGCTATTCCACTTCAATGAGGGCTATGCTACTAACGCTGCTGTGATTGCGGTTTTAAATTTTACGCGACTATTTTATTATAGTTTTATTCTAAAAAATACTATTGTCCGCTCTTTATGTCAAGAAGTCAACCTTAAGACTAATTAAAATGCTGTTCTTACCTTTAAACTAAACCTATCATTCGCCACACGTCACTTTCCACTTGCATGTGATTTATTGATTTTGCAGAAATCGATATTTCTGCTGACTGTTGCATACCAGTAGATCGAAATATCGCTAATTGTTCTTTACCGGTATGAAGTTAAAATGCTGATGTAGTGTCAGCAGTGATTAGCTTGCTTGTGCAGAGTTGGTGACTGTTGGTGATGGTCAACTATCACGGGTTATGGTAAGCTGTTGTGGTATCTTATATAAGGCGCCCTAGAAACGAGCGCAAGAGAATGTTATCAAATTTTTTCGAAATATCCACCCACGGATAGCGCGTTTCTTGGTAGCTTGTTGAGTTTTTTTTTGCCGAAATGAGTCCGTTGCGAAAGACCGGCTATTGTGTTTTGCTATATCTCTTGTATTTTAGTTTTTTTGTACAAATTGAGAGCAGGTCCAGCATCCATTGTTGAATTTTTAGAGGAGTGCGGGTTCAAAAACCACTCTCTGGAAAACAATATATCGTGGTATCATCTAAATAGCTGCCGGTTTGGGTGATATTACATGTTTCGAACTCCTACTAGTTCGTCTTCAATCAGTTTTACATGTAATCAACTGGCGCATTTAACATGGCGATGTCCTAGGCGGTGGAAATTGTTCCCCGCTGCATTACCTTTCCGGCAGTTCCAAACTAGTTAAAAATTCGAAAGTTTATATGTAGTTAGTTTATTGCCACTATTGCTCTAGTCCTAGATCATTTCCAAATTCTGCAGCGTCTGCACGCCGCCAGTACAAAATTATCCACTTTTTTATCTTCATTTGCGGGTAGCGTGATTTATGTTGTATCCACTTTTTTATCAGCGTATCGTTGGTAGGGCGGATTTAATGCTAAATCTCTACACATAATAAAATTGTAACAGGTACATTGCAGATATTTAAACAAAATTGATAGAAGGGATCATTATTAAGTCAATATAATCCAAATAAACTGTTTTTAGAATTTTTGTTTGTCTGTCTGCTGTCTGTATTTCTGGTTGCACATCACTTAAAAGCTGCTGAATGGTATTGAATGGAAGCATTGCATTACTAGACGTCTAACTTGAAATTTAAGATATCCCTTATTTTGATAACTCGACCAGTTTTGGAGATAGCGACCAATATGTGGACCAAGGCCACACCAAACGTCTCAACGGCTTTCAGAGATATGACGATTAATATCGGACTCAGTCAATAGACAACTTCTGAGACGCAGCGAAGCGTGGCGGCTCTTCTGGTATACAAGTAAACTATTTCAGTCTAAATAACTTGAATGTAGAAAACCGTAATGATTTTTCAGCAAGACGGTGGCGATACAACATGCAATAAGAACCGAAATTGAGCTAGGACGAAAAAGGATATTTAAAAAAAAAAAAAAAATTTCAGGAAATTCCGGTATAACGGCTGAAGTTTAAATAGTATTAGAAAATCAGATTTTAGAGTAACAGCCATATATTGTATTTTGTTTTAGAATAATAGCTCTTTACTTACATTGGGTGTGTTTCTGAAAATGGAATGAATTGAGGGCATGCACCTGGAACGTCCGATTCCTTAATGGAGATGGTGCCGCCGTCCGGGTGGTTGATGTCCTCGTAAACGTAAAAGCTGACATCACCGCCATACAAGAGATGCGATGGACGGGGCAAGGTAATAAGACCATCACACCTTGCGACATTTACTGGAGTGGCCATGCAAGTCATCGCAGTTTCGTTGTTGGATTTGTGGTGGGAGAGAGACTTAGCAAACAAGTACTGTCGTTCACACCCGTGGACGAGCGTCTCGCCGTGATCCGTATAAAGGCAAAATTTTTCAAAATTTCTTTCATCTGTACCCTTGCACCGACGGAGGATAAGGACGATGTGGTAAAGGATGCATTTTAAGAGCGCTTATACAACAAATATGATCGCTGCCCCCGACATGATATCAAAGTCTTGATGGGCGACTTTAATGTCAAGGTGGGCAAAGGTGTGCTTGGACCCACAGTCGGACAATGCGGTCTCTGATGTCTGATAGACTTTGACTGTGCCCGAAACATGGTCATATGCAGCACTAGGTTTATGCACAAGAAGATACATCAGGCTACGTGACCACGTTGTGATAGGCGGACGGCATGCTTCCAACGTTTTTAGATCTACGCAGGATTCGAGGTCCTAACATCGAATCCGACCACTATCTTGCCACATCCAAGATTCGCGCTCGCCTCTCGCGGCTCACACCTGCTCTCTGAGGGCACAACTGAACCTATGGCGGTATGCGAGCAGTGGAAGCATATCTCCGGAGCGCTCCGTACCCCCGCCAAGGAAGTAATTGGATGCCGGCGGACCCAAAAAAACATCTGGGACGACGAAGAATGCAGCGCTGCAAAGGAAAGAAAGGATGCTGCCTATAAGGCTACGTTGAGGTCAAATGCAACGCGAGGAGTTATCGAACTCTTCCGACCGTTAAAGAAGGAAGCGAGGCGCCTTTTCCGTAAGAAAAAAGAGAGGCAGAAAGGCGTGAGTGCGAAGAACTTGAGCTACTAGCCAGCAAGAACAACGCTCGAAAACTCTACCAAAAAATCCGGCAAATGTTGGAAGGATTTAAGACCGGAGCAAACACGTGCAAGGACAAAAATGGCGACCTGGTAAGCAATGTACATTAGACCTGGCGTTGGTAATATGGCGTAAATTTTTTTTTTGGAATTTCAAATTCGGGTAGCGATCAAAATATGCGATTTGATGCCAAAAACGATGTATCAAGTTTTCAGGTTGATTGGATGTTGACAACCCGTGCCACAATGAGGTCAAAATTTTTGAAAAAAAAAAACACCCAAATACATTTTTTCAATAAATTTTTTTTATTTCATTATATACGTATTATTATTATTATGATTATTTTAAAACAATGAAGATTTTGTATAGGCTCGGAAGTCCTTTCGGTAGCCTTCTACAATGTGTAACAAGTACTGTTTATCGTCTTCATTGTGCGTCAAGCATCTGTTAAAGCAGAGCCGCCCAAAATAATGCGCAATTTTTCATGCCTATACTCGGAGTATAGGCAATCAAATGCAGTCGAAACATGTACGCTATGATGCTAATTCTGCCAGCGTCAAAAAAAAAGATCGTCAAAAACGACTAAGCTTAGATTTCTGACTTCGGCACATGCGAAGCAATGCTTTTGCTATTCAGCAGTTGAGCAAAGAAGAACGTGCGCACATACATAGCAATATTATTTTTTGATATACACTTGCAAAAAAACATTCGAAATGTTCAATAAAGAATGGCTGTACAATTTCGCTGTACAATTTCACTTTCAATTTAAACAAATAGCATGATTTCACTCAGTGTACTAAGCAAACGCGCGCACACAATCATACGCTAGCAAATATCAAATGTGTGATTGTATGCGTTGGTAAATAAATTGCGCATTATTTTGGGCGGCTCTGTGTTAAAGTCAGTTATTAGTTTGACTTTCCTTTCCGCGGCATCATTCACAACAGTAATGCATTTGACGATCTGTTCCCCTTTACAAAATGCTTCATTTTTAGGTCAATTTGATGGACCTAATCGTAAGAAATCCATTGAAATTTCCGAACGAGAAAAAAACTTTTTTGTGTTGGTAGTTACAAAAGAACTTAAATCTTTGGATGTGAATAATTGTAATTCATCAACACTTACACACACTTTTTTAAGAGGGGAAATATCATCACCGATAGGATTGTCTTTATTGGACTCTATTTGCAATGCTAAAACCATGTTTTTTTTATTTCTGAAGCTACATGTGGATCAAAAAAGGCAAGTGCAACTGCTTCCTCTGATATATACCACAGATGGTTTCGAGTTTTTCCTAATAGAACTGTAGATAATTTTTTATCAAAGTAGCCAATAATACCCT
Organism: Merzomyia westermanni; assembly: GCA_949987695.1. Lineage (NCBI taxonomy): Eukaryota > Metazoa > Arthropoda > Insecta > Diptera > Tephritidae > Merzomyia > Merzomyia westermanni. The sequence continues at coordinate 80,946,351 of OX465291.1, forward strand.
TTATCAGTTCTATATCTCTATTTGGCGCTTCAACTACATTTGCGGTTGTAAACCAGTATGGTATATAGAGAGTTACTAAGAAAACGCACATATTTCGAATTCCATTCAACTGACTCGCTGACATGTTGAAGTGGGTTTGAAACATATACATTTTTAAGGAATAAATGGATTTTGACATGAATCTACCATGAGACGTAGCTACAGGTGTACGAAATATAAAATTTGGAACCAAGAAAAATAAATGCAAGTTCTAGAAGCTCTCTATAATCGTATCGAATGTGTACTCTCGCTAAATATTCAAGACAAAAGTTTTTGCTTGTTTCTCGTTCCTCAAAAGATATTACACTCAAAACATTTTGATCCTGTATACAAGTGCTGTATCCTTTTGAATGAAGTGTGCCCCATTCCCGTGCAAAACGTTCAAAAATATCAACCTCTGGGCCACTTGATTTTCCGAAATTAATTTCAAAAACAGCTCTTAATAAAATGTCTGCTATAGGGTGGCGACATGGTAACCACAATAAACTGCGTTCCAGTTTACGTTCTAATAAAGTTGCAGCACTATTATGAGGGCCAGTATTTGCAGCAGTGGTATCAAAACATATCATTTCCAATGAATTCAGCATATTCATTTTTAGCAAATAACCGTAGACTGATTGAGCCACTGCATCACCAGTTCCAACTTCAATGATGGGTATAGCTATCAATTTTTCAATGTTCTCTGACGTGAGCACAATAGCCAAGCGATCTACTTTTTCTTTTACAGCAATTGCGGGAAGTATCTTTCCGTCCCAATGTAAAACAAATGTTTGGGGGACCTATAAAAATTAAGCGTAAAGAAGAACTTATAACTTGTCCAAAAAAATATTACCTTAAAGTTTTCAATAATTTATTTGCCATGACGCCGACGATATTTTTTACGCTGTTCACGCAAAGTTGTACAATTGAGAACAAGATCCTCTATATTGTGACCCAACGCCTTAACAGTTGCACTGATAAAATGTATAGCGAATGGAGATGACATATTGCCAGCATCCATACAAGCTAGCATTCTGTCGTCTATAAAATGCTTTTTTCAACGTTTTTGAATCGGCCTATTGGAGCAACTTGGGATGTTATCAGTTTCTTCTAGATCCATCGCCTGCACATCATTTTCCGATACATCACTCTCAAATTCAACGTGTTCCATAGTCAAGTCTCACAAAATTATTCGCACAAAAAAATGAGCATCTGTGTGCAAACACTATACAAAAATTACCTGAAGTGCTTGTTTTCTTTTCATAACGTTCTTTTCGACGTTTTTCATCTTCCAATCTTTTTCCCCTCCTCTTTTCTTTATTTGTGACATTTCGATCGACGCAAGTCATGCTACCAATACGCCTATTTTCACGCTGCTTTATTAAAGTCTCTATCTTCCTGTATACTTATAAGCTTCAGAGCATCAACGTGGGCAATGTCAAATAAGTTGTTTAAATTTTCCTTAAACTCCTTTTCCTTTTTGCGACGACTCGGACGCCGAGATTGAGATACTTTTTGCACTGTTTTCCACTCCTGAAAAAGTTTAATCACTTTTGCAACACATCTTCTTGGATCTGGCGTTGGGATTCTAGCTTTTTCCCAAAAAGGCAATACATCCTTCAACACCAATCTTGAGCTTTCATTTACTGTTTTGTTTTCACAGCGTACATTATAAAAAAAACACTGAAGTACTTGCTGTCTTGATGGTAATTTTGCACCAACTATTTTGGGTTCACATTTACCAATTAAGTATACATTTGTATCAGCAGACCGTAGCCGTCTCAACGATAAATTTGTCTTCTGAGCCATTATTCAAGTTTGGAAATTAATCTTTCCAGTCAGAGAGCTGCAAGTTTTAGAAGATTTTTTGCTGACTACTTCTGGTAAAACTGTCAAACGATCAGCTGTTTGGCAATTTACTTCCCTGCAGGAACAGCGACTCTCACTTCAGGCAACATTTGTATCAGCATCAGTGAAAAAAATGATGCAAGCGCTCGCTAATTTCTTGTCGGGATGTGTATGTGTGAATGTGTATGTGGGGAAATTGACAGATTTCACATTTTTTATTGGAAGGCAATCCCGTACCTTTTGGTGTTGTTCTCTCACTGAGAGCGAATTTTTATATTTTGACAGTTTTACTAGAAATGGCCGGAAATTAAAGGATCACAGCTAATGCTGAGAAAAACTATAGAGAAGAAAGGAGATTCATGCAAAAAGTAGCAGCACTACGTATAGTACGAGGTGTGTTCAAAAAGTATCGCGAATTTTGAATTTTCGCTGGTTACGCATTTTCGAATTTCGATTTTTTGTGGCGTTATGTTGGTACTCATGTCTCTCACTTATGCCGACAAGCTCGGCCATTTTGAATGTTCAGTTAATTGTTGACAGCTGCTTTGCTTGCACGTGTTTTGGATCGTCTTCGATTTTCGTACCAAAATTGCTCAATTGTGACCAAAAACAGCATCGCATGAACATTGCTAATAAGATGTTAAACTCTGTCCGCGACGACCCAAATTTGCTCCAGAGGGTCATAACTGGTGACGAATCGTGGGTTTATGGTTATGACGTGGAAACCAAAGCTCAATCATCTCAATGGAAGCTGCCGCACGAACCAAGACCGAAAAAAGCGCGCCAAGTTCGGTCGAATGTGAAAGTTTTGCTGACAGTTTTCTTCGATTGCAGGGGCGTGGTGCATCATGAGTTCTTTCCACAGGGAAGAACTGTCAATAAGGAATATTACCTGCAAGTTATGCGCAATTTGCGCATAGCAATCCGCCAGAAACGCCCGGATTTGTGGAAGAACAAAAATTGGCTTTTGCACCACGATAACGCCCCTGCTCACGCATCGTTGCTTGTGCGCGATTTTTTGACCAAAAACAACACACTAATGATGCCGCAGCCACCGTATTCCCCAGATCTGGCCCCCTGTGACTTTTCTTGTTCCCTAAACTGAAGAGGCCCATGAAAGGACGACGTTACGCTTCTCTTGACGAGATAAAGACGGCATCAAAGGAGGAGCTGAACAAGATACAAAAAAATTATTTTTTGAAGTGCTTCGAAGATGGGAAAAACCGTTGGCATAAGTGTATAATATCTCATGGGGATTACTTTGAAAGGACAAAATAGATGCTCATGAATAAATAAATAATTTTTGAAAAAACACAAAATTCGCGATACTTTTTGAACACACCTCGTATATCTAATTAAATAAAAAAATTAATTGAAAAAATGTATTTGGATGTTTTTCAAAAATGTTGACCTTTGACCTCATTGCGGCACGGGTTGTCAACATCCAATCAGCCTGAAAATTTGCTACATCATTTTTGGCATCAAATCGCATATTTTGATCGCTAGCCGAATTTGAAATTCCAAAAAAAAAAATTACGCCAGGTCTAATGTACATATAGTGCTTACATTATGGAGGCAGCACTTCTTTACCCTCCTAAAGGAAGAAACCGAGAAACTACCCAGAAAGGAACCCGACCGCACAATCGAAGATGATGGAATTAGTGTTCCCCCCCCCCGACCATAACGAGATACGAGTAGCAATATCGAGATTAAAAAACAACAAAGCCGCGGGCGCTGACGAATTGCCGGCTGAGCTATCCAAGTACGGCGGCGAGAACCGTTGACGTTGAGCAACACCGCCAGCTCGGTCAGAATTGGGAAGCACCTCTCCGAGCCGTTCGAAACTAAACGGGGTTTCAGAAAGGGTGACCCCCTATAGTGAGATTTCTTTTATTTGATGCTGGAGAAAATAATACAAGCCGCAGAACTACAACTCTCAGGAACCATCTATTACAAGAGTGTACAATTGATGGCGTATGCCGATGACATTGACATCATTGGTTTAAATAACCGCGCCGGAAGTTCTGCCTACTCCAAATTGGAGAAGCGAGAAAAGTGGGTTTGAAGGTGAACGAGGGAAAACGAAATACCTTCTGTCATTATGCAAAGAGTCAGCGCTTTCGCGCCTTGGCACACACGCCACTGTTGGTAACCATAAGCTTGAAATAGTAAAGGATTCCGTTTACCTGGGAACCAGCATTAACACCAACAATAATGTCAGCTTAGAAATCCAGCGAAGAATTACCCTTGCCAATAAATGTTACTTTGGACTGAGTACACTCATAACACCCGTCCTGCAAAATGGAGCAGAAGCATGGACGATGCGGCCGCAGATAAGTCGGCCCTTGGAGTATTCGAGAAAAAGGTTCTTCGAAGGATTTATGGGCCCCTACGCGATGCCGACTGTGTTTACCGAGAAGATTTTATGATGAGTTGTATGAGCTCTACGAAGGCATCGACATTGTCCAACGAATTAAAACCCAGCGGCTACGTCGTTTAGATCGTTAAACAAATAGCTATTAAGGGCTGTTGACCTATATATGTATGTATGTATGTTTCCTGAAAAATTTTGAAAATGCACTCTGCCTTTTATTATGTGCTTTTTATATTTTTTTAATTCTTCAAACTTAAAATATTTAATTACCGAGGATAGTTACTGTAACCCTATTTGTGTATTATGTACTTTTATATTGGGGCCGTTAATTTTGGAATACTGTGGTCGACCAGCAGGCTAGTGCTACGATCTTTAAAATGATATTTCTACAAAGAAAGTTTTTAAGCGTTTCATGACTTCCTAAACTCAGGACTACATAGATGTTTCTTTTAACACCAATGCATACATAGGTAAAAAGTTTTGCCATACACATTCCAATACTTCGCTTAGCCACATTGATTATATTTGTGTCAAATCTTTTGGAGTTAAAGATTATAATGGTCCAATGAAAATTTTTGGTCCAAATGGTCTAGCCGCATTACATAAACTTCAGTGATGGTTTCCCACCATATAGCAGCAGACGCAAACTAAAGGCAGCAGGATAGATGCCTCATATTCAAAAAAGCTAACTTCCCGAACATGGGACTAAGAACTAATTTTATAAGTAGGAGCCGCAGTCACCCCGCATTTTAGTTACCCAATTGCTTTCGGACAGTGAGGACGCGTTTAGTTGGTGTGTGAAACTATCTCCGGTGCTAAATTCAAAAACACGTCAAAGTTTTAAAGGTTAGTATTTTGCGTTTTATAACTTTATAATTAGTAATAAAATCCATTATATTTTTGATTTCCTCAATATATTGATTCATTGAGACTGTATCTAGGTATAAATAGCTGTTTTGTTTTGTTTATAATTTATTTTAAAAATACGTGGGCATCTATCCCTATCAAAAAGGATAGTTGACCTGATTTTTCGAAACATCACATGTGGAGTAAGTATATATATTTAGAGGCTTATATAGGTATTTTTTGTATACATATTTACAATGTGTGTACAATGGAAGGGGTGCGAGCTCGAGTATGTCATTGGACTACGGAAAGGTAGAAGATTGAACTAGCTACATTAATAAAAATTATTTATATAAAGTTAATATTATAGAAATTAGGCGGCTTTCCCAAAAAGTGGGGCATCTATCCCGGTTTTGCCCTATGGTGTCCAGGCCTTGGATGCAAGATTGGCTTTACGTATATCGTTCCCAAGATAGTAGGGTCTATGTACCAAAAAAAAGCTGCTAATTCCATAAAACCCTGTTCAACCAACATCCATGTTGCAACAATTAAAGTACTACAAAGTACTGTTACTACAGCATCACCATTTAATTTATTCAATTGATTTATCCGTCGTTGTGATCTTCGATATATTACATTTATTATTAAAAATAGATAAGCAAATTAATGGGACAATTGACGAGGAAAGGAATCAATAAAGTAAGATTGGAGGTTTTTCACTAGTTTGTTAAATTTTAAGTTAAATAGTCTATAAGAAATCGTGATTTTCCAGAAATGAGTAAATTCATACCTCAATGTTGTATGCACATGATCCTTATTGGTACTTATCTAATAATTTGTATTCTTATGCGAAACTGCTGTATACCCCAGAGGAAATAAATCCTTAATTCTCTAGTTAAGGTTCACTATTCCTTACCATTTCAGACTATCGTTTTTCTCCACGCTTATTCCTAAAACTTCCGTTTTATAAATTCATTACCTCCATTTTCTTCCAAGGTTTAAATTCACTAAGAACTAAAAAAATAATTTTAAGTATTTTGTATTACGAAAATACTTATTAATTCCTATTCTATATTATAATTATGTATTTATTCAAACAAATAAGTGTAGAGAAAACATATTGAGGTTGACTCCAATTGGAGAAATTCGTTTGAGGTTTATAATTTCTCAACTTGATAACTAAGAAATAACCTTTATTAAGAATGAATTTTAATCCGGAACATCCTGGGGTTGCCATACGAAGATGTTTTCAAATGTATATAACATCAAAGTACTGCAGATATCGTTACAGGATACCTAGACTTGCCTTGTGGAGACAGGTCACTCTGAGGCCGCCACGCCCCGCATATAAAATATAATGATAATTAGTTTACACATAAGAATACTATTAAAAGAATATAAGAATACTATTGAGATGCTGCTGAGAATCAACCTTGGAGATTTGAGAAAGGACACTGCTTGTTTAGAAAAAAACTTTCGAAGAGAAAGCAGCGACAACTTAGCAAGCACAAAAAATTTTAAGAACCAATAATTCAAGTTGCTTCACATTGGAGGGGCAAATTATTCAGAATGTTTTTTATTCATAGTTGCTAAGTGCTTACGAATAAAAAAATGTATAGTGTACAATTATAAATATGCTTAATATACTTATTTATAGCTGTTATATGTATCACAAAATCAAACCAGCGATCATACCTGTTGCATTGCTTTTAAATATATACACATAAGACGAAAATGATTGTGATGAAAAAGAAAACAAACAAAAATCCCTGGACCATTCGTATGTGTTCGATGGTAATGCGATAGCACTGGTCCTTACTAAAATGCTCATCTGATACTGTGCCGACAGAAAATGTATGTTGAAGGTTTGCTTTTTGTAACGCAGCAGGTCCACGAGATAGTGTTACCTAGAACATTTACGTATTTAACGTATCGAACGTACTCTCTGTATGAACACTATATGACTACAAATCGGGATGATGTGATGACACCGGGTCGTAGTATACTTTAGCAAATTAATCATTCTAGATGAATAATAGTTTGTCATCTGAAGCTTATGCCACACTTTTTAGTAATTTGTGGTGTATGTATGGATGCAATTGATAGCAACAATGGTACATCATTTTCCGTAAGATTAAGTGCTGTTGTTACTGAGCTTAACTGGCAAAAGTCTGTTTCGAGTAGAAAGGCAGCCAACGATTCCGATTGAAAGTATATTTCTTGCATTTTTGATTCGAGAAATGACAAACACTGCATAAAGGGGAAATATTGTTGAGTATCTATATTTTCAAATTAAGATTGTTCGACGAACCTCATATGCGCAAACACCGGCGCTGTTCATAGCATGCACAGTCTCTAGCATGCTTGAAACTAATTGCGACATCCCAACTGGTGTACTTTGTTCTCCTGCATAAGGAAAATGTTGAATCTGTGATGAAATCAAGCGTACTTCCCATTTTTCCATGTTCGCTACAATTGCCACATTTTCTGCGGGTAATGAGATTAGGGATGCAGTACGTGCAGATAGAAGTAGATCCTCGCGCAAGGCCATTTGCCATTTTTCTGGAGGTGCACAAGTTCCCTAAATTTTTTTTTTAATCACACATATTATTTGTGTTATGTGCCTAAACACGCATACGTACACACTATGTTCTTTGTTGCAATAACGGGCTTAAGTCCTAAATACTAGTATCGGAAACCAAGTTAAAGTTTTGAACTCATATCTAAAAAAATAGAACAGATTTATTTCAAAAACACGTTTTTAAAGATATTGCATTGAAATAACTGGCCGGTTATTTGAACTTTTTATGATAACCTTTCCGAGTTTGGCGATTATGGATTTGTTAATAATTATCATAGAAGGATATCGATTCAATATCATCGATCATTTAAATCTTTCTTATCTTGACCTGAGCGGTTATTGCATGAGAACATAGATATGTAGTTTGAATACTTATTTACTTACCTGCAGCACCATATCCGAAATATAGTGGTCGCTTACGCTAAGAAAAAGTGATGGTACAAAACCGGCTCGTAATTTCATCCCGTCACCTAAACTTGGTTCGTCCTCTTGTGGAATATCTCTTATAGCAGGTACCGGTAGCTTTAACAAATGTATTGGCTCATTAACAGTAGCATATTTTGCAGCAACCGACGAGGTAAAACTACAATCTGAAGAAACCTTACGTGCATTTGTATTGCATGCACTTTGTAGAGTTGTTTTACTTGGAACAGTTTCTCTATCATTTAAGTTACCAGCAGATGATGATTTTAACGTATCAATTGAAGCAGCTGAACTGACAGACATAAGTGCATGAGAAGTAGATGACGAAAAAGGGACTATTTTATCTTTTATTATCTGATTTACACTTTGCTGGGAATATGGATATTGTATTTCATCTGTTTCAAATTCTAACTCAGTAGCATTGGAAGGGGTCTGATAGGAGATGAGTATGCTATTACATACCATGCAATCCTTGGTATTGTTCGTTTTGTTATTGGCTGTAGCTGCAGAGCTGGATGCCGATAAAGATTCCTGTGGCAAGTATTCAGAAGTAATACTTTTTAAAGTTGGAACGTCACTCTGGGATTTCAGCTTCACAGTTTTATCTGTGAACATGTCATAGTTTGATAATACTAAGTTCTTGCTTTTCATGTAATTAGTAGCAATTTGCGGAAACTGCTCAAAGTTGAACTTTACACCAGAGTGCCTTTTCGATATTGGGCCGTGTGTGCTTTTGTGTAATGAACAAAGCTTATGGGACCGACTTACATCGGTGCCACCACCATGTAGGTCTTTCCCCACTGACGGTGCCCTTTTCTCAGTCGGTGTGGTGAGATCTTCGATGCTTTTCTTAAGGTTCACGAGTGGTTCATTTTCCCCTAATGTGAATACGACACCTCCGATATCAACTCCACTTGTATGCTCACGATGCTTTTGACAATTGTCAAAGTGTATCTCTTCTTCTAGACTAACATTTTCTCGCCGAGGTTCAATACCCCATGTCATGCGATCACTCTTTCCCATGCTGTTTTGTGTAATCAAATCAGAAAGCGACGAATTGGACATCGTTCCTTCCAGCTTCATTTGTCTCTGCAATTCATTGTATTCGGCCTCACTTAACTTATCTTTAGGGCGTAGCTTACTAAGGCAAATACCTTCTCTCACAACTTGCCAAAATAAGTGTTTCTTTTCTCTATCGACAACACCTTTTTTAGTACATATAATACTGTCATCAATAACATTATCAATTTCTATTGCTTCTACGGCACCATCTACATTTGCTCTACAACCACTTTCATCGTCAACAGTAATTTCTTCGTTTTCAGGTGTTGTTATTAGAACGCGGATTTTGCTATCTTGCTGAGAAGGCAACTTATTGTTTTTACTCTCATTCCTTTTTGCAAATTGAAGTAATGATTTCTTTTCAATGCCAGTATCCATTAGGTAGTTTCCAATACGTAACTCCTGCTGCACGAAACGAGAATCCCTAAAAGCCAACACCGTTGGAATATCATTCTTTTTTAATGTGTGTATAACTTCAGCACCATCATTTTCTTCTTCGACATTATTTATTGCTTTCAATTCAGCACTATCTGATATGGTACTTAAATTTAACTTACAAGTCGATATGCGTTTTAATCCGCCTAAATTGTTGGGATCTGGGATTTTCTTACCCCCCGAACCAAATCTGCGTTGATATATACCACTGTTAGACATTGTTATTATTTCATTATTTTGTTGTTGGACTAAACAATTGATGGTATGCTTGTTAAAATCGGCACGCTTTGCTGATCGCCGCACTTCCCCGCATCGTATGAAGTAGGTGAGTATATTAAGTAACCTTTCCACCGCTAATTTTTCTTTACCATATATAACTGTGCGGGATAGTCGTGGTGGTAATCCTATTGCGCCATATAGGTCACCCATTTGAGCCCATAATGCGTTATATGGATGCTTCTGTGAAACTTGAAGTAGCTTGGCACGCTGTTCAAGGGCAGCGGTGGATGATTCAGCGATAGAACTTGTTGAGTTAAAAGATGCAACTGTTGCGACCCAGCCAAGATGATGTGTTAAAATTGCTGTTAGCATTGTACTTATAAAACTGTAAAATATATCAAAAATGAAAATTTTAATATACAATTAAAAATACGCACAAATTTGTATCTTTGGTATCGGCAAATGAAAGCAGCCAACAGAGCTCTTTCATGAATTTCTCTGCAACACTTTTCGAATATTTATTGCCACTTGTAGTTATACTCAGCCAGATGGGACATTTAATACGAGGTGCCGTAAACAGATCACTGAACCATTGCTGCGTCTCTAGCCATGCCTGAAACATTGTCTGCAAGGAGTAGAAGAGAAAATTTTCAGCCTAAATGGGATGGTGATTGTAATTAAATTTTTTTCTTTTTAAACCTTTTTTTTCAATATTCTGCACTTTTAAATATGCCTTTTCGCTTTTTGAAATTTGGAGAATCCTCTTCAAAATCATAATTTTTCAATCAATATTTACAACTTCATCTTTTTAAATATTTCGCACTAGAGAAATGTTCATTCCATTTCAATAGTTTCTTAAAAATAGAAAAATCTCAAATCTTGAATATTACCAAAACATTTTACTTTTTATTAGTCCTGTAGCGGCATTTTAGATATCGCTATCGCGTAGATTCTAAAATATGACAAAGCAAATGAACCCTAAGTTGAGGTCAAATTCAACGCGAGGAGTATGCGAACGCTACCGACAGTTGAAGAAGGAAGCGAGGCGCCTTTTCCGTAAGCAAAAACGAGAGGCAGAAAGGCGTGAGTGCGAAGAACTTGAGCTACTAGCCACCAAGAACAACGCTCGAAAATTCTACCAAAAAATCCGGCAAATGACGGAAGGATTTAAGACCGGAGCTGTTCAAGTACGGCGGCGAGGAACTGGTAAAGTGCATGCACAAGCTATGCAGAATATGGTCGGGAGAATGCATGCCTGGCGATTGGAATCCAAGTGTCGTCTGCTAAATCCACAAGAAAGGTGATGCTACAAACTGCTTCAATCATCGCCAAATCTTGGAAAAACCCCGTGAGAAAAGAATTGACACACATCGCCAAATCTTGGAAAAACCCCGTGAGAAAAGAATTGACATCTTTGTTGATTTAAAAGCCGCTTTCGATAGCACGAAAAGGAGCTCTCTATATGTCGCTATGTCTGAGTTTCGTTTCCAGAAAAAGTTATACGGCTGTGCAAAATGACGTTGAGAAACACCACCAGCTCAGTGAGAATCGAGAAGGACCTCTCCGAGCCATTCGAAACTAAACGAGGTTTCAGACAGGGTGACCCCCTATCGTGCGATTTCTTTAATTTGATGCTGGAGAAAATAATACAAGCTGCAGAACTACACCGTGCAGGAACCATCAATTACAATAGTGTAGGCCGATGACATTGACATCATTGGTTTAAATAATCGCGCCGTAAGTTCTGTCTACTCAAAATTGGAGAAAGAAGCAAAACGGAGTACCTTCTGTCATCATGCAAAGAGTCATCGCATTCGCGCCTTGCCACCCACGCCACTGTTAGCAGCCATAAGTTTGAAATAGTAAAAGACTTCGTTCGCATTAACACCAACAATGTCAGCCTAGAAATCCAGCGAAGAATTACCCTTGCCAATAAATGTTACTTTGGACTGAGAAGACAATTGAGAAGCAAAGCCCTCTCGCTCATAATACCCGTCCTGCAATATGGAGCAGAAGCATGGACGATGACAGCTGCAAATGAGTCGGCCCTTGGAGTATTCGAGAAAAAGGTTCTTCGAAGGATTTATGGGCCCCTACGCGATGCCGACGGTGTTTACCGAAGAAGATTTTATGATGAGTTGTATGAGCTCTACGCAGCCATCGACATTGTCGGAACCCACCCATGGAAGCAGAGGAAGAGGGAGGCCCACACTCCGTTGGAAAGACCAAGTGAAAAGCAATCTGCGATCCCTTGGCGTAGTATGGTGATGTCCCATAGTGACTAGTTCTTACTCAGATGATACTCAGATGCTTTCAAAGCGGTATGGACATATTTATGCGGGATCCAAATATTCTCGCCCCAATCCCTTGTGGGGGTTTGTAGCCGTCCCTAGTCACAAAGTAGCGTGCGTAGATGTACTAGAGAAGTTTATTACATTATTACATACATTTTATGTCGCTGAGTGTTTTTCAGACCAAATACTACATAATTATAGCCTTTTATTATTTATTTTGGCTTTTAGCAAGATTTTTTCGTTGCCAATTCCTTTTGTGTTCATCGCTAAAATGTGCCAAAAAAAATTACCCAAAATTAATCCAAGAATGAAGATTTTAGGAGACCGTCCCTCTCGGGAATCGCAAAAGTTGCTTAAATGCACATAGAGATTTTAGGCGATCAAGTAGCTTAGGCTTTAGCGATTTCCAGACTTCTGCTACTGTAACCTGTATGACAAGAGCGTCGACTCGGACCACTACCTAGCAAGCAAAGTACGAATCGCGCCAAAACAGGTGCAGTCAAAAACGCAGGGAAGGTTGGATTTCGCGAATCATCTCTCCCACCTGCTCTCCGAGAGCAGGCTTACCACAGCCGAAGAAGTGATTGGAAACCGGCGAATGCGAGAACAACTGGTATACAGATTAAGAGCGCCGCGTCGCAACGGAAAAAAATTACGCTGCCTACCAGGCCACGCTGAAAGCAAATGCAAAGGTGTAGGTGAACGCTACCGCGAGTTAAAGAGGGAAACCAGACGGCTTTTCTGGGTGAAAAAAGAGTCAGATAAGTCTGAATATGAAGAGCTTGGATGCTGCCTAACAGGAATAATGCCCATAAAAATTCTTCAAGAACTACTACGATTGACGGAAGGATTTCAACCGTGGCGAACTCCTGTAAAAATAAGAGCGGCGATCTGGTGGCCGTTGCCGGGAGAGTACTAAGATTATGGAACCCAGAACCCAGTGAAAATGGCGATCACGACTAATTGGACCTTATCAGCGTAGCTTCAGACCTAGTAAATCCACCATCGACCACATTTTTACAACCCCGTGAGAATACAATTTACCCACATCACCTCTTTGTTGATTTTAAGGCCCCCGTCGATAGCACGAAAGGAGCTGCTTATATGCAAAACTTACACGGCTGTGCAAAATGATTATCGTGCTATCGAATTAGTGACCCGTGTAAGTAGAATTTATTGAAATAATAATTTTCCAAAGGAAACATCTGACAATCCTTCAAATCGTTTCTTTTGAACATATAAGTATAATTGTAGAAAAAAGTTTTATGAATACATACATACGTATTAAGGCTATGTAACGCTGCGCGGGCTCACGGAATTGCGCTGATAACGATGTTGGCGTCACTGGCGCTGATACCTTTATTTGCGATACCGTAACGCCATGGCACCAGAAAAACTAGACTAGTACAACACATCAATTGACAGACTTCAACTCAATGGCGCCAGTAGCGCCAATACTGTACAGCGAGACTGAAACAAAACATCAACTCAATGGCGCCAGTACCACCAGAAACACTATCTTAATGGCGGCAGTGACACTGATACTACGGGACGTTCGAGCAAATGGTAATTCTCTTATTTGACCTACAACTACCAAGGCGCTCCCAAAAATGTCGATTGGCTCGTTTCGGTTTCAGGAGTGCAGAAAATTAAGATTTGAAACCTTTTAAAAGTTATTTTCAACAAGTTTGAATAATTGGCTTTTTGTCCATTACTCTTAAACGGGTAGAAAAAGTCAGACTCCTACTTCGGATTCTTTATCCTGGCAAAAATAGATGTCTCATAAACTGTGCCACTACTCAGGGAGTATTCTATGCAAAAGCACTATTGAGCTGCGCCTGAAAAGCACTTAACGCGATTGCGTTAACGCACTGCGCTTATACCGAATATGGCGCTGGCTTCATGATATCAGCGCCAAAGAGTTGGCGCCGCGGTCCAGTCTCAATACGTATGGTTGACATTTCTTCAAACGACTCATTAAATACATATTTTTATATTTTGACCACACCTAAACACATATGTACATAAAACCAAAAATTACTTATCTTCCTTGTACTATGTCCACGTTGAGCAACAATACTCATGAAACTCCAAAATGCCCCACAAACTTGAATTTATGGTTGAACTTCGTCTTACTCATGGTACAAGAAAATCAAGGTATTTCCACTTCGGCGTAAACTGTCTTGGTTGTCATTCGTACCTTTTATCAGTTGTACAAAGAGTGTTGCCACCTCAGAAATAATTTTTTTTGGTAATTTTTGTAACATTTAAGGGCATCTTTTGAATATAAGAAAAAATAAAAATACGGACAAAATCGGATTCATATAACTGCTTTAAAATTTGTAAATGGTACAAATTATATATCTCTGCTTCCAAGTCAACATATATATTTGTATTTCGTTAATACATAAATAAAATATTTTCAGGGGTTTCAACCCATAGACAAAACTTTTCATGTTTTTGCAACACGATTTTTAGCTTTATATTCATAGTGAGAACACGCGTTGTCACAGCGTACAAATAAGTATGTTAATGAATGAATAATCATGAAATATTTTAAGAAACTACCTTGAAAAGTTCTTCATTCAAGAGAGGCTAGATTGAGACATTGAGGATATTTTCTTACACCTATAGGAAAAATCCTCGGAAAAAGCTTTCCATCAAAAAAAGCGCCAAATAATAATAATAAAGTAAATTTTTAAGTAATTATGCTGAACTTTTTTAATTTTTTTGGATACATTTTTATCTTGATTATATTTTCTGATCATATATCGTATACTAAAATACGTCCTACCCAAAATAAATCTTTTCAAAAATTTATCTTCTAAATTTACAAACTTTTTTGCAAAATAAAATTTTCTATATATCCAGGAGAATCGTTCAATTCATTCTTATTGTAATTATTAAAAAAAGAGTTTAATGCTTTAAATTTTGCATGAACTCTTCTGGGAGTTTCCAAAGGCCCCCCTCAGACAAAGGATCAACATAATTAGAATTTTGATTGACTTCGTCGAAAGTTCTGTACCCATAATTTTGTAAATTCATTCGGTTCATCGGTACCTCGTCTTACAATCTTCATCGAAAAAGTGGTGTGAACATCTTTTACCGCATCTGCAGTTATCATGCATGCGTTTATCCACTTCTCCCTCATAAGCGCTACCGCCGGGAGTCGGAAAAACTTTACTTTGCTTTCTTTGCGCGTAGATCTGGTGTTTGTGCAATTTCTAAATATACAGCTTATGTTGCTAAAAATAGATTAAAGTAAATAAATTATTGCGTTTTTTATACCAACAATTTTTGTTGATTTACGGCCTGTACATTTTCAAGTATTCATGAAACGAGCTCAAGGCCAAGAATAATAATTTTTCACTTTTTGAATTTTTATAAAAATTATTATTGTTTTTATTTATTAATAATCATTTTAGTAATTATTAAAAGTTTTTTGATTGAATATAGTAGGAAAAATGTTTAGAGACAACTGCCATAGCTTTCCTTATAGATCCATTTCGGAAGCTGCTAGACTTCACTCATCAGAGAAATTTTGGCACGCACTCCTAACCATTAAGCTAACAATACGCTGGTTTTGATGTCATCTAAAAAATCATCTGAAATATTATTATTCTTGGCCTTGAGCTCGTTTTTTGAATACTTGTAAATAATGTATTATTTATGTCCGTGCAAAAATTAGACTCACCTTTCTATTTATTTCACGAACATATAAAAACTAATTAATATCAATTCTTTTGAAGTAAACATCAGTTCATTATTTTATTCAATTTCAAATTGTTTCCGTTTGAAGTAAAAATCAGTTCATTTTTGGTACAATAATACGGTAGCTCATTTTCAAAAGGAAATGTCACGAATACAGTTTATGGCAAATGATATCAATGGCGGGGAAGAAGAAATCTTACTCATATTAATTTTAAATTTTTTTTGCAAACATAACGAATTACGAAAACCAAATGTTTTTTTTACAGGTTTGTTTTTCGAATAGAGATAAAACTGGCATTTTGTGGTCAAATCTGGCAACTCTAATGTCATTTATGTTCAGTTTGGTTTGCCATTTCATCATGAACAGGTTGACAAAAGAACAACGCTTGCAAATCGTGCAAATTTATTTCGAAAGTAATGGTTCAGTTCGCGAAGTTTACCGTGAGCTCCGTCCATTTTATGGTCGACATAATCGTCCATCAGAGCAATTAATTCGGTTAACCATGGATCGTTTTCGCACTACGTTTACTCTATGTGATAATACGCATCCGCAGAGACGTCGAACAGTGCGCACCGAAGAAACAATTGCCGCTGTAGAGCAAAGTGTTGAAGAGGACCCGAATGAATCGATTCGCCACCGTGCACAGCAATTGGAGCTTTGTCCATCAACTTTATGGAAGATTTTGCGCAAAGATCTTGGCTTGCGACCTTACAAGATCCAGCTTGTGCAAGAATTAAAGCCGCGAGACCATGCAATGCGTCGTGATTTTGGTGTATGGGCCGAAAATGAGATTGATTTCGATGCTGATTTTCATCGCAAAATTTTGTTCAGTGATGAGGCTCATTTTTGGTTGAATGGCTACGTCAACAAGCAAAATTGCCGCATTTGGAGTGAAGAGAATCCACATGAGACCCTTGAAACGCCATTACATCCACAAAAGCTGACTGTTTGGTGTGCTCTATGGGCTGGTGGAGTCATTGGGCCATACTTCTTCCGCAATAATGCTGGAGAGGCAGCTACCGTTAATGGAGACCGGTATAGAGCCATGATAACCGACTATTTTGTTCCCGAATTGGATGGCATGAATGTGGATGAGTTGTGGTTCCAACAAGACGGCGCTACATGCCACACAGCGCACGTCACAATCGATTTATTGAAGGAAACATTCGATGAGCGCATAATTTCGCGGAATGGACCTGTCAATTGGCCACCAAGGTCGTGTGATTTGACACCATTGGATTATTTTCTTTGGGGATATGTGAAGTCGCTCGTCTACACCAACAAACCAGAAACGTTAGGGGAATTGGAAGCCAACATTCGTGGCGTTATTGCCGACATACGGCCCCATATGCTCGAAAAAGTGGTTGAAAATTGGACCTGTAGAATTGGCTTTATTCGAGCCAGCCGCGGCGGCCGCATGCCCGAAATCATATTTAAACATTATTGGCATAAAATTATCCTTCCAATAAAGCCAAATTGATGGACCTTAAAACGATTTTCTTGTGTTTTATTTCAATTCGAAGTTCTATACCCCTAAAAAAAACACCCTTTATATGTCAGGCAGCCACCACCTGTGCTTATTATTCCGCCATGCTTACAAACAGGGACTGAAAATAATTGTTATGGTTTTTTGTTGAACAAAAAGGTTAAGCAAAAATGAACTTCATACTATTTTGGGAATTTTAAACCAATATAAATGAGAAATATTTGATAAAAAATTGGCATTCAAATTTAAGACACACAATGACTAGAGACTTCGCCTATGCCCATTCGTTCAGACAGTGGGAGACATAAATGTACATACAGTCGTTTTCCGCGATTTTCACAAATTTCGGCCTTAATAAAATTATATTAACAAAGCCTGTATAAAAATTTTATTTTGTTTTGTTGTTTTTCCGACAGGGTGAATGATTGATGTATATTGGAACGATTTTTCGTCATCCCTTGTCAAATTTGGTTTTGAGACAAACCGGTTTCGGCGTTGTGCCATCATCAGTGTCGATTTTCGTTTGTCTCAAAACCAAATTTGACAAGGGATGACGAAAAATCGTTCCAATATACATCCTGTATAAAAACATATGTCAAGAACTGCAAAATTTTGTTTTAAAAATGTAGGCAAAATTCTTACATTATTTTCACAGAATTTTTAAAATTTTTTGGAGTATGCAGTTTTGTAGTTCATTAATTTCGTGACACATTTTGGTGATTCTTGGCAATTTATTTTCTTTCATATAAAAGAAATAATTTTTATAAACTTGTATGGAGGAAAATACAGATCCTCAAGAAAAGATTATTACTTATAAAGCAAGTTTTAATCTTTTTTGCTAAGCACACATTTTTTCAATTACTTGTGTTGTAATGGGCACATATTTATGTACCGCCAACATCGTTAAACCATTTAACCTTAATTGTATAAAAAGAAGGGATAAATAAGAAAGGACATTCAACAATTGGAAAATAAAATGTACATATAAATATTTTAATTACCCGTCCGGTGATGTGAGGATATCCGTGCCAACGCCACCCTAAGCCAAGGTGTTAGGCACCGTGCTGATGGCTGAATGGTCAGCGGGTGTATATCGAATAGCTGATCACGAACGGTCCCCTCCGACGCCCGGGCAAGGTCGGTTGTATAAGTGCCTTCTCGCGCGCATGCCGGCTCTGCGGGCGGGTTATCAACCCTTTCCGTGCATACTCGTGGGACCAAATCATGAATAGGAAAACAAATACTAACAACAAACAAAACAAAGATACGAAAACCAATGACGAACGACAGGAAGGGACACTAGACACTACGCCAGGGACATCACGGACGAACACAGGCGACATTAGACGACAGAAGGACACAAGTACGGGACTAAGGCTGGGGAAGACGAACTCCTCTGATGACGAGTTCCTCTCCTCCAGTGAAGAGACGGACGGACGAAGCATCGGAGCAAGTACCGTAGGAAACGGTACTCCGCCACGCAATCAACCTTCTTCGAAGGCGGCCAGGAGGCAGTCTTCTGTTAAAAAGACGCAGTCTAAAGCATCGTTAGGGAGAAAACGATACCAGCTCGCTCTGTCTGTCCTGGAGAGGATAGAACGGAACAGGGTGAATGGTACCGTTCATCCCAAGGATGCGGCCGACCGCGTCAGTTTTCAAGCGGTGGTGGACGAGTACCGGGCGTACTTGAACACCCAGCAGAGATCCCCAGCAGGTAAACGGAATCGGTCTCTGGAAGAGGCCCCTGAAGGATCTAAGAGGAGCAGGGTTACTGGTGGGGAGGCCTCCACTTCAGCCGGAGTGCTGGAGGGGGCAGTCTTTCGCCGTCATGGCCAGGTGCAACCTTCACGTTGCCCTCGTGGATGAGACCAAAATAAGCGGCAGGCCCGTCCTGGAGAGGTGGGGGGAGATTGAGGCTAGGTTGTCTCAAATGGTCATCGATTTCGTAATGGCCCACCCGGAGGGAAATCCCCCCTCATTCGACTCGGCGGAGGTTGTCCGCGGGTACAGGGTGGTCAAATGCGAGGACCAACAATCGAAAGACTTCCTGGCGAAGTGCCTCTTAGATTTGCGCGGTGCCTGGGAGGGCTTATGGCTAAAGCTCATCCCAGCGGCCGAAATTCCTCGACGACCAAGAGCTCGGGTGTGGATCCCGAGAATGAAGATTGACAGCGGGACGCTGTTGAAATACCTACAGGTACACAACCGGCAGGTTCCGATGGGTGACTGGATGGTCATCAAGGCCGAAGAGTTAAAGAGGAACAGCCTATCTTTTCTACTCCTCATCAACGAGGAAAGTATTGCGCCGCTGGAAAGAGCGGATTTCCTACTGAAGTTTGGCGTGCAGCGCGCCAAAATCAAAATACTTCGACCTCATCAGGGGGATGAGGAAGAAGTGGATGAGGTCGACGACACGCACAAGCTCCTGGAGGACTTGCATCCCGCCGACCAAGCATCCGGACCCTCATAGGCATGATGGGTCTTAAGGGTGTCCAGATCAATCTCCAGCACTCCAAGCTGGCCTCGGAAAACCTTGCCGTCTTCCTAAAGGAGGAGGACGCTGATATTGGCCTAATACAGGAGCCCTGGGTGAGGAACACTGAGGTGAAGGGGCTCTCGATCAGGGGCTATTCTGCGTTTTACAAACGCGAGGACGGTAAGCCTAGGACATGCGTTTTGGTAAAATCTAACTACAATGCTTTTCTTATTTCTTCCCACAGTTCTCTAGATCTCACGGCGATCACAATGGAGACAGCTGACGGAGTCAGCACAGTTATTGCCTCGTGCTACATGTCACACGACAGAGAAACTCCGCCGGAGGAGGTCCGAAACTTGTTGCGGGACTGGAAGTCACATAACATTATAGTCGCGGCGGATGCTAATGCAAGACACTTTTTATGGGGGAGTTCGGAAATAAACATGCGCGGTGAGTCACTTTTCGATTATATTATTAGTATGGATTTAATAGTATGTAATCAGGGAAGCACACCCACCTTTGTTTTTCCTAGCACGGATACTTGCAACGGGTGGGAGGAGGTGCTAGATGTAACGTTACTAAATGGTAACAGTAGTATTCAGGTAGATAACTGGAGGGTATCGGAACGTTTATCTTTTTCAGACCACAGGTGGATACTTTTCGATATAGGTCTCAAATTAGAATCCTTTATTCCTCACCGCAATCCAAGAATGACTAATTGGCATAAGTTCTGTAGGGTGGTGAGCAACAAGCTAGGTATATCTTCGGTTCAGGAAATCACATCAGTGGGTGACCTGAACGCAAGCAGTAGCAAGCTAGAGAAGGCCTTGGGGTCGGCTCTACGGATAGCTTGTCCTAAAAGCTTTAGTAAAAAGGCTTATCCTCCTTGGTGGAGCCCGGATCTCTTCGGGCTCAGAAGAGAGACGCGCAAACTTTTCAATCTGAGTCACTCTACTGGTAACTGGCAACCATACAAAGAGTCTCAGGTGCTATAAAAAGGCGATTCGAAAGGCCAGGCAGGAGTCCCGGAGGGACTTCTGCTCATCTATCGAATCGACCAAAGAATCTTCGAGAATGGGAAAAATTCTCTCAAAAGAAAAGTCCTGTCCATCCTTCATCAGGAAGGATGATGGGTCATGGACAAGCAGCTCGGCGGAAACTCTTGAGTTGCTTATAAGTACACTCAAGGGAACGTACTGGGACAGTACCCTCCCCTCAGCTAGTGAATGGGCTTATAACGCAAAAGAAAATTGAATGGGCAATCAACAGTTTTTCACCATATAAATCACCAGGTCCGGATGGAATTTTCCCAGCCATGCTACAGAGGGCAAGCTCGGTGGTGATACCCTGGTTGGAACTTATTTTCAGGGCTTGTATTCGGCTAAATCACGTCCCTCTTAATTGGAGAGGAACCCGGGTGGTCTTCATCCCAAAGGTCAATAAGAGGGGCCATGAGAAGCCTAAGGATTTTAGACCCATTAGTCAGTCTATCGTCATTTGTTCTAAAAACCTTCGAAAGACTAGTGGATGTTCATATTCGGGGAAGTTTGGGTACCCCTGGGTTGTCAACAGCGGAACACGCGTATCTCAAGGGTAAATCAACCGAAACCGCTCTTCACAAAGTAGTTCACAAGGTGGAAGGTACATTAGAAGGAAAACAGTACATGCTGGCGGCTTTCTTGGACATACAGGGTGGCGCAAAAGTAATCCTCCTATCAGAAAATGCTATAAATTTTGCGATTGGCCCCTAAAGTCAGTTCTGTTTCGACATTTGTGTAGTAAACACATGCGAAATACACGTTAATAAACAATGTTACGCTACACTGCTCCAGAACGCGGAATATTGCTGACTATTTATTTGACCAATAATCGGTCGGGGCCAAACGGTTACTGTGAATGGTGAGCGCTACAGAGCAATGATCAACGAGTTCTTTTTGCCGCAACTTGATGAAGTGGGATTGGAAAAAATGTGGTTAGAACAAGACGGTGCAACAGCACACACTGCACGTGCCACAACCGATATGCTGATCATCGGAAGCTTACTTTTGCGCCACCTTGTAGAAGGAGCCTTCAATAGCGTTCGATTAGAGGCGATAGAGGATTCGCTCTTTACACTTGACATAGAGGACCCTATTGTAAACTGGATAGGAACTGCTCTGAGGTCAAGGTTGATAAGTGCCAAGCTTGGAGATAGTGAGGTCACTACGCATCCGTGGAGGGGTACTCCGCAGGGGGGCGTTCTGTCACCACTTCTCTGGGTCTGCGTTTTAGACGGCATACTTCGCCAACTCAACAGGGGGGGAGTGAAGGTGGTGGCCTACGCGGACGATGTAGCCATAATGGTGTCTGGTCTATGCCCCAATGTGCTCAGTGGAATAATGCAGGGAGCACTGGCGAAGCTGAGCGAATGGGCACAGACTGCTGGGCTCAACGTAAGCCCTTCCAAGACGGAGTTGGTTCTCTTCACAACTAGGACGAAAATCCCAATCTTTTCTCTACCTTCTCTCAACGGCCTGGAGTTGAGTCTTTCTGACAGTGTGAAGTATCTAGGTGTATTTTTGACGCCTAAGTTGAATTGGAGACTAAATACAGAACACAGGGTCAAAAGAGCTTATGGGGCTCTGTATGCGTGCAAAAGAATGCTAGGGAGACAGTGGGGTCTCAGGCCGGAACTCACGACATGGATGTACAAGGCAGTCATCCGACCGATACTTACTTACGGTGCACTTGTGTGGTGGAAGGCAGTCGAGGCGGACTACATAAGTAGCATGCTTGGTAAAGTTCAACGAGCTGTCTTTGGAGCAATCACAGGCGCCATCAGATCATGCCCTTCAGAGGCTCTGAACGTGATCTGCAACATGCTACCGATCGATCTCTTCATTAAGGAGACAGCATCACAGGGGGCACTTAGGCTCCGCGAGTTGGGACTATGGAGAGAACGCGACTCTTCAATATTAACGACTCGTACATTGCAACCAAATCGGACTATATCTGTCCCAGGACAGCGATAGATATAAATTATTCGATTTTCTTTCCAAGCAGAAAGCACTGAAATGAAGGCGAATTCACTCACAATTTCGACATTTCAGATTTTACGGATGGCTCCAAGATGGCCTGTGGAGTTGGATCAGGAGTCTTCGCAACACACCCGGCTCTTTCCATTTCTTTGCGCATCCCGGACTCAGCGAGCGTGTTTCAATCAGAGATCTTTACAATCCAGGAGGCATGCAAGGATTTGCTGGAAACGGAAGGCATAGGTAAAATGATAGCAATATTTTCTGATAGCCAAGCAGCCCTGGGGGCTCTGGGGTCTGCAACGATAACATCGAGCCTGGTAAATCAGTTCAGGGAGTGGGCCACGAGGCTGACTAGTCGGCATATCGTTTCTTTAATTTGGGTGCCGGGGCACCAAAATATACACGGAAACGAGATGGCAGATGAGCTAGCCCGACGTGGATCAGCTTTTGATGTCACAGGAGCGAAGGAGGTCCTCGTACCCCTGGGACTTATCAAGGGCAGAATCTCTCAGCACTGGTTTAGCGAGGCAAATAAAAGGTGGAAGCGTCTGCAGTCCTGCAGAGTTTCTAGGAGTATATGGTCATCTTACAATGAGGAACGATCCCTATCCATTCTCAGGATGAATAGGAGGGACATTTTCAGGCTGATAGCAGTAATAACAGGGCACTGCACTATTGGGGCTCACGCAGCGCGGATGGGGCTAGAGCACAACGTTTCGTGCCGCAGTTGCAATCTCCCGGGGGCGGAAGAGACGGTGGAGCACCTACTGTGCGAGTGTCCAGTGCACTGGGGGAATAGAACTAAATACCTTGGTAGGCCCTTTTTCGAAAGTCTCTCAGAGCTTAGGGACATGAAGCCTGGGGACCTCCTTAAATATTTGAACTCCACAGGGTGGATATAGTCGGATGGGATTCCAACTATACTCTATAAGCACATTCAAAGTTTTTCTATAATACATCCTTCATTGGTTAATTCACGAGTTGTGGTATCAAAACGGCGCATCAGCGCTAATTGGAGTCGCAGGAGACTCGCCACTAGAACCAACCAACCAACCAACGATGCAAAGAGGAGAAGCCAATAAATAACGCCGATCCTTAGAGAACACGAAGAGCGAACAACCAAGAAAGTTCTGAGGGTAGCACCCTGTTGGACTACGAGTATATAAGACAGTCCCCAAGCAAGGCAGGTTGATCACCTTGTATTCAAGTATTGTACAGTGAACTACTGTGGAGTTACCAAACTCGGAAATTTGTATTGCGTTTGTACTAGTAAATAAAACTAGATATTTGTCACGGTATGTGTGCGTGTGTTTATTTGACTTTATAGTGATCGAAGACCAGGATTAATAATCGAGGAATCATCGAATTCGTCACAATACATTTACACTACAAATTTCAAAAAAAAAATTACTTAGGTTTCTTTACCTTATTGCCACAGATATATAGATAACGCCTTCATAGAATGCAATACATTTGATGATGAGAAGTACTGTGTTATCGTCGAAACATCTGTCGGTTTGTCCACCCTCTGTAAGTGGTTGTTATTTTTCTTTCTTTCTAAAAATTAAAATCAAATAAAACTTTCCATAAAATACTTTAATGCATGATGCTGAGCTGTGAAGTGAACAGCCCAAAGCCCGATATACACTTCTTCGTGAAAGTGAAGAAGCTTTTTTGTCTTATGTGTTGTTATTACTCCACTTTTCTCAAAAGTTGATATCTTCAAAGATAAAGAATTCAAATATCTTTGATATTCATACAAGAAATATAGTTTTAAAACAATAAATTTACGTATTTTACATACTCACGCTCAAATGTGTGCGTTCGCCATACATTCGCATGGGGACGTCGACTTTTCATATTCACCACAGCAAATATCGGATTTCATGTTATTTTTGTTGAATATGGTCACAAGCTGACAGATGTGCGTGAGCAACCATTAGAATTCAAATGGAATTCTTTTCTGGAGGGTGTCACAACAGAGATAACGATGGCTACGCTTATGCATGCAAGCATGTGCCAAGCAAGAGGAAGAGAAATCGCGCGAGTGTTTGCGAATACGATGCAAAGAGGAGATGCCAATAAATAACACCGATGCTTCGAGAACACGAAGAGCGAATAACCAAGAAAGTTCTCGGTGCGTAGGCGACCAGCCTGTCGGACTAACCAGCGCCCGCAGTAACCAAGCAAGGCAGGGGATCAGTTTATTTTCAAGTGTTGTTCAGTGAACTACTGCGAAGTTACCAAACTCTTAAATTTGTATTGGGTTTATTACGAGTAAATAAAACTAGCTATTAGTTACAATATCTGTGCGTGTGTTCATTTGACTTTATAGTGATCGAACCCAGGATTGATAATCAAGGAATGATCGAATTCGTCACAATTGGTGCGGTATTGTTGAATGAATACCAATGAATTTAAGGATAACAAGGACATGGCGAAGCTGAATGAATTAAAGATTCAGCAACTCAAAAATGAGTTGGAACAACGGGGACTAAACACTACAGGCAATAAATCAGAGTTACAGTCACGATTGCGAGAGGCTATGGAAGCAGCAGGAATCAACGTTGATGCTCATGTTTTCCATCTTGTGGAGGAGGCACCGACAAAAATGGAAGAAAAAAGGAGTCTCCGAATCCAGTAGCAACCCTCGACACAAACATTATATTGGATGTATTAACTCAGATGTCGACTAAAATGGAAGAACAGAAAACTTGCATGGCATCTCAGCTCGAAGAACAGCAAACTTGCATTACATCTCAGTTGGAAGAACAGAAGACTTGCATGGCATCTCAGATTTCAGCTCAACTAGAGGAACGGGAGGCTCGCTTGTCGTCGAGAATTGCATTGCAGCTGGAGGCACAGGAAGAACGAATGGCATCACAGCTAAGAATGCAAGACGCAAAAATAACTGAAGTGCAGGAGGTATTAAGAGAACGGCAAGCCAAAATTGAGGCCGAAGTAGATGCATTGAGAGGTCGCATCCAGGAGTTGCAGCTAAATCGTCCAACTGCTTCAACGAGTATTCCCAAGGTAAAAACCACCACGGAAGACAAAGTTGCTGCACTATTCGTGGCATTGAAAGGGCCTGCAGCTGAAATCTTGCAGATTATTCCTGACGGCGAACGGAATAATTATGAGGCATTGATGAGAGCAGTTGAGAGACGCTATGGCAGCGAGCATCGAAAACAGATATACCAAATAGAGCTACAGAATCGCTTCCAGAAACCTAATGAGACTTTGCAGGAGTTTACATCGGATATCGAGAGGTTGGCCCATCTAGCAAATGCAGACGCACCGGTAGAGTATACGGAGAGGGTAAAAATCCAGTGTTTCTTAAATGGAATACGCGACGTGGAGACGAAGCGGGCCACATATGCAAACCCCAAAACGGTATCGCATGCTCTGACGCAGGAAACAGCCTCGCTTTTGAGTAAACCTGCATACAAGGCTCATCGCGTAGAAGTGGAACTCCGGCTTGGGTAGACAAAATTTTGGAAGCGCTGAACGGAGTACAGAAAAAAAGTGATGGTGCCATTAAATGCTTTAAGGTGCGGAAAACTAGGCCACATAGCACGTTATTGCGGCACTGGCTCCAGTAACCCTAGCAAATTAAGTGGACGTAAACGCAAAGCTGGAGAAGATGAGCGAGATGAATGCCCCATAATCTCTGTCACAACTCGGACGGAAAGCGAGTAATGTTACTGTTGAAGGCTACGTGGACGGGAAATAGCGCTTGCTGACTGTGGATACTGGTGCATCACATTCCATCATTCGGAGTGACTTGGTCAGCGGGAAGGTGAGACGATTGCAGAAAGCTAAGTTGATGATGGGGCCGTGCGCAGAAGTCCACGCAAGTGGGGAAAGTTTCTGAGCACCATTCACCTGAGAATGGCCAGAGCGATTCTTTCGCATGCGGTTCAAGTAGCTCAATACTTCCGGGCTTTGCGCCCAAGTATCCCCTCGGGGGTTCAAACAGCAGCGACTGATCACCATGTGGTGCGGCTGCAAGCGGGCGTCTGTCTTGGATCAAGCGGCTCGCTATAGAAACGTGTAATAGAATTCAACCTCCCGTGAAACGGGTTGTGCGTTGGGTTTGGGACCCATCACATAAAACAACGTTCCAATGAAATTCAACAACAAAGCCTCGGATATGAGAACCCCTTTTTTAGATGACAACACCCGCAAGCGAAATAAGGATTATGAGATAAGGGCATGTACCTGGAATGTCCGGCCCCATCATGATATCAAAGTCGTGCTTGGCGACTTTAACGCCAGGGTGGGTGAGGAGGGTATATTTGGCCCCACTGTCGGGAAGTTCAGTCTCCACGATCAGACTTCGCCAAATGGATTCAGGCTGATCGACTTCGCCGGTGCCCGAAACATGGTCATATCCAGCACTAGGTTTATGCACAAGAAGATCCATCAGGCTACATGGCAGTCCCCCGATCGAAAAACACGCAACCAGGACGACCACGTTGTGATAGACGGACGGCATGCTTCCAGCGTTTTAGATGTTCGCACAATACGAGGACCTAACATCGACCCCTGATCACTACCTAGTAGCAGCCAAGATTCGTACCCGCCTCTGTACGACAAAACAGGTGCAACAAAAAACGCAGGGAAGGCTGGACGTCGAAAAGCTGCAATCGCAACAGACCGCTAATTATTTCGCAGATCGCCTCTCACACCTGCTCTCCGAGAGCACAATTCAACCTAGTGGAATGCATGAGCAGTGGGATCATATCTCAGGAGCACTCCGTACCTCAGCCAAAGAAGTAATTGGATTCCGGCGAACGCGAAGAAACAACTGGTATGATGATGAAGAGTGCCGCGCTGCAACGAAAAGAAAGGACGAAGCCTACAAGGCAACGAGGAGTGTGTATGAATACTACCGCGAGTTGGAGAGGGAAGCGAGGCGGCTTTTTCCGGGCGAAAAAATGAGAGGCAGATAAGCGTGAAATAAAGGAGCTTGAGATGCTGGCCAGCGGGAATAATTCCCGAAAATTCTATCAAAAAATTCGGTGAATGACAGATGGTTTTAAACCCGGGGCAAACTCCTGTAAGAATGAGAACGGCGACCTGGTGGCCGATGTTCAGAGAGCACTCAGAATATGGAGGGATCACTTCTCTGCCCTTTTAAATGGAGAAACTGAGCAAGAAACCAGAGAAGATGCCGAACCCGAGCCCACAATCGAAGATGATGGAATTGACGTTCCACAACCCGACTATAATGAGGTGCGAATATCAATATCCCGATTGAAAAACAATAAAGCAGCTGGCGCTGATGAATTGCCTGCTGAGCTATTCAAACACGGAGGCGAGGAGCTGGTAAGGCGCATGCATCAGCTTCTATGCAGAATATGGTTGGATGAATGCATGCCTGAAGATTGGAATCTAAGTGTTCTCTGCCCGATCCAAAAGAAGGGCGATCCTGCAAACGGCGCCAACTATCGCGGAATGAGCCTTTTGAATATCGCATATAAGGTCCTATCAAGCGCATTGTGGGAAAGACTGAAGCCTGATGTGAACAGACTGATTGGACCTTATCAGTGTCTTCAGACCTGGTAAATCTAGCATCGACCAGATTTTTACAATAAGCCAAATCTTGGAAAAAACCCGTGAAAAAAGAATCGACACACATCATCTCTTTGCTGATTTTAAAGCCGCTTTCGATAGCACGAAAAGGAGCTGCCTATATGCCGCTATGTCTGAATTTGGTTTCCCCGCAAAACTTATACGGCTATGCAAAATGACTTTGAGCAACAAAGCCAGCTCTGTCAGAATTGGGAAGCACCTCTCCGAGCCGTTCGAAACTAAACGAGGTTTTAGACAGGGTGACCCCCTATCGTGCGATTTCTTTAATTTAATGCTGGAGAAAATAATACAAGCTGCAGAACTTAACCGCGCTAGAAGAATATTTCATAAAAGCGTGCAACTGTTGGCATATGCTGACGATATTGATATCATCGGCCTTAACAACCGCGCCGTAACTTCTGCTTACTCCAAATTAGAAAAAGAACTGGAGAAAATGGGATTGGTGGTGAACGAGGGCAAAACGAAGTACCTTCTGTCATCATGCAAAGAGTCAGCGCATTCGCGCCTTGGCAACCAAGCCACTGTTGGCAGCAATAATTTCGAAAAAATTAAGGACTTCGGTTACCTGGGAACCAGCAATAACACCAACAATAATGTTAGCCTAGAAATCCGACGAAGAATTACTCTTGCAAACAAATGCTGCTTCGGACTGAGTAGGCAATTGAAAAGTAAAGTCCTCTCTCGACGAACGAAAATAACACTCTACAAGTCATTCATCGCACCCGTCCTGCTATATGGTGCAGAAGCGTGGACACTAACAACATCTGATGAGGCGGCTCTGGGAGTATTCGAGAGAAAGGTTCTTCGAAAGATTTGTGGACCTCTACGCGTTGGCGACGGCGAGTACCGAAGGAGATTTAATGATGAGCTGTATGAACTTTACGCAGACGCCGACATAGTTCAGCGAATTAAAACACAGCGGCTTCGCTGGCTAGGCCACGTAGTGCGAGTGAGCGAAGATGCTCCAGCCCAGAAGGTATTCTTATCGGCACCCGCCGGTGGAAGCAGAGGAAGAGGGAGACCACCACTCCGATGGAATGACCAAGTAGAGACCGATTTGCGATCCCGCGGTGTTTCCAATTGGCGCCAGTTGGCGCAACAAAGAAACGACTGGCGAGCTATGTTGGACGGTCAAAATCGCCCAGGCGGTTAGATGACCATTTAAAGAAGAAGAAGTTGAGGACAGTAACTGGTGGTAGCAAGCCAGTCCTTGGAAAAGTGACATGCAAGGTTGTAATTGGAAATGTGGCTACACATCACAACTTCTTGGTAGCGAATATTGTCGACGAAGTCATCATTGGCATCGACTTCTTGGATGAGAGAGACATTCACATCAACGTAAGCAACAGGGTTATGACTTACAATGGCCAAGATGTTCCTCTGATCTTTGAACACCATAGTGGCTTTAGCACCAAGGGAGTGATCTTCGAGATGGAGCAGCAGGAGCCTCGTAAGGCAGAGGTAGCTCCTCGACCATTGGCTTTCGTGGACAGGTGCCTCCTGAAGAAGATTCGGCAAGGCCAAGAGGGAGATCCAGATTTGGCACGTGTATTGAGAGGACTGAAGGAAAACAATCAGCTAATACGAGAAGAGATGGTCGCAGAGAGTCGCATTGCAAAAGCATACTGGGCACAATGGAGTAGTTTGAAGCTAATATCTGGTTGTTTGCATCGGATATGGGAAAGTGAAGATGGCCGGAATCATCGAGCACTTATTGTTGTTCCCAAGGCAAGAATTCCAGATGTTATGAAAGCGTCACACAGTTGCCCAGATGGAAGGCACATGGGAATAAAGAAAATATTACAAGAGGTAAAGCGAGCGGTTTTATTGGATTGGTTGCAGGAAATTTGTAAGGGAATGGATTAATAACTGTGCAAAAGTGTGCTGAGGATAAAAGACGAAAATCTGGTGTTTATGTTCCGAGGAAGCAACGCAACTTAGTGGATAAGGTGAAACAGTGCAATGGGCATGAAAGAACGAACCGGAATCCTGAAGAAACGAGTTGCAGGAATGTTTGCCGGGTACCACTGGGAACGAAAGTGAAGGTGGAGGGCAGTGTGGCGAATATTCCCAGCATGTACCATCCCTAACTCAACACTCCCACCACTAGTTAAACACAACAGAGATAACGATGGCTACGCTTATGCATGCAAGCATGTACCAAACAAGAGGAAGAGAGATCGCGCGAGTGTTTGCGAATACGATGCAAAGAGGAGATGCTAATAAATAATACCGATGCTTCGAGAACACGAAGAGCGAATAACCAAGAAAGTTCTCGGTGCGTAGGCGAGCACCCTGTCGGACTAACCAGGGTCCGCAGTAACCAAGCAAGGCAGGGGATCAGTTTATTTTCAAGTGTTGTTCAGTGAACTACTACGAAGTTACCAAACTCTTAAATTTGTATTGCGTTTATTACTAGTAAATAAAACTAGCTATTAGTTACAATATCTGTGCGTGTGTTTATTTGACTTTATAGTGATCGAACCCAGGATTGATAATCAAGGAATCATCGAATTCGTCACAATATAGATGTGATCTCGTCTTTTGACAGCTAGAAAATGGTGCTCACCAAAGCTTCACCTTCACGAAGAATAACGAAACACTCCTTACTAAAAGTTGACGACAGAATGCAGTTCCTCTAGTCGATTGTGTTAAAGCGATTGGTTAGCAGTGAAAGGGGTGCAACTTCGAATCTCAATCCCGGGAAGAGATGTACTGTGTTATAATCGAAAAGCTGTCGGTTAGCCCACCCGCAGTACGTGGTTGTTATTTTTCTTCCTTTCAAAAATTTATATTGAAACTAGCTGAACTTTGTTCCGCCTTAAAAGCACAAATCATACAGTCACCCTGGGTCCACATTTAGGTCAATAAATTGGGACCCGGGTAAAATATCGAGGTCAAAGATATCTTAAATTTTAGGAGAGACGTCTAGAGAATGATTATTGAAAGTTTAATTCATTTCTATGCAGTCGTTTTTGTGTGACGCGGGCGTTATGGTAAAAGAACCACATTTTTGGTCATATTTTTCCCACATTTTGGTCAAAAACTCGGGAACTGGATGAGATATCCAAATGAAAGTTGTCCTAAATTTTAAGTTAGACGCTAAGTGATAGAATGGTGAAAGTTTCATGCAATTATATTCAGTAGTTTTTGCGTGATACGCGCACAATCATACAGACGGACAGACAGACAGACAGACAAAAATTCTAAAAATTGTAGATTTGGGTTCCGCTGGTCCAATAACGACCTCTCCTATCAGTTTTTCTTGAATATCTTCAATATACAGACATCGACCTGTTACAATTTTATTATATGTAAAGATCAAAAATTGCATAAACTTAAATGCATGATGCCGGGCGGTCCCCAATCCACAACAAAGCTGATAAACATACATACATGGTTGTTGGTTTGGTGCAAATTAACTGTGAAAGCAACTTTTTATTACTTATATCGCACGTTTTATTGTAAAAAGAAGTAACTCTAAATTTTCGTTTTAGGGATTTTATGTTGCACCTAAATCATCTACTCTCACTCATTTCGCCCAAGAAGACGTTTGTTTTAATGTTATGCAAATGCAAAAATATGAGTTCGATTAATGTAGGGAGAACATATGAGCTGATCGAAATTCGTAGTTTCGAAAATGATTTGTTTTTGCTTGGTAAAAAATTCAACATATGTATTTGAGGGGAATTTTACATCTTTGTAGGAAACTTTATTTAATAATTATTTTTCCTCTAATCAAAAATAATAATAATTAACTAAGAATTATTATCAACTGGTCTTGAGCTCGTTATACTTACAAAATTATGTAAAATGAACAGACCGTAAAACCAACAACAAAATAAATTTATACCGGAGCACGCGGTTATGTACAATAACTACCTTCTAAAAATAGAAAAGAAGAATGTACAAAAACAAAGTCCAGCATGCATTATTTACATATAGAAAAAATAAAAATAAATATTGTGTATACCGTTGGCAAGACAACAACAATTAGAGGAAAACTTGAATTAAGCAGCTTGCAAAACTACATGCAGCATAGCCTATGGGTTAGGCAGCTGCGCTGGCAATCAGAGTGAGTGGGTTCGATTCTCCACAAGATCCTCTGAAATAGCAAAACTATACGAATTAGTCTGACGAGAAATCGTGGCTGTTTTCCGAAATAGTACTATAACTATAGCCTGTATATGTTTGTTGCTTTCAATTTTTCCTCTAATCAAAAATAATAATACTTAACTAAGAATTATTATCAGCTGGTCTTGAGCTCGTTATACTTACGAAAATATGTAAAATGAACAGACCGTAAAACCAACAACATAAATAAATGAAGTTTTATTTGCCAAATATTTTAGGCCTATGCAATGCCCCTGGTCCATACCATATCCATCATATACATTTTATACGAATTTATATATGTTAAGCATTTTTTTTCCGAAGAGCTAAAGTTTTGTTTCATATAAAAGAAAATATTAGAGCTTTTAACCTGGGAACCAGCCATAACACCAACAATAATGGCAGCCTGGAAATCCAACGAAGAATCACTCACGCAAACAAGTGCTACTTCTGACAGAGTTGCCAATTGAGAAGTAAAGTCCTCTCTTGAAGAACAAAAATAAATAAGTCACTTATCGCACCCGTCCTGGTTTATGGTGCAGAAGCTTGCACTGACAACATCTGATGAGGCGTATCTGGGAGTATTCAAGAGAAAGATTTTTCGAAATATTTACGGACCCTTACGCGTTGGCGACGGCGATTACCCAAGAAGATTTAATGATGATATGCAGACCCCGACATAGCCCAACGAATTAAAACCCAACGTCTTAATTGGCGAGGCCATGTTGTGCGAATGAATGAAGATGTTCCGGCCCAGAAGGTATTCTTATCGGCACCCACCGATGGTAGCAGAGGAAGAGGGAGACCACCACTCCGATGGAAGGACGAAGTGGAGACCGATTTGCGACCCCGTGGTGTTTCCAATTGGCGCCAATTGACAGAAAGACGTAACGAGTGGCGAGCTATGGTAAAGGGCTTAAATCGCTTAGACGATTAAGCGGAATTTAAAGAAGAAGAAGGGTTGAAGAGGTGAGTTCTACTGTAGAAGTGGAAACTTGGAGAGTTGAAAAAATTTTAGCAATTTGTATAAGTTATGAAATGACGTTTTGTCGAAGTTCTGAAGTACATAAAACGCAGTTTTTGGCGGAAGTTTAAAGAACCTTCTCCATAAATTGGTTTCGGCCACTATTTTTGGTTTTGAACAAGTGGTTCATAAAATTCAGCATGCTTAAATAAATTTTTGTCATTTTCTTCTCTGTGGTTTGTTGAAAAACTGAAGCGAAATCTCTGAAGAGCGTTTTATGTTGAGTCGACTATCGACTATCTATTTTCATTATTATATGATCAATACATGAATGGATAAAAAACAGTACTCTTGAAATAAACATCTAGGTTACATGCTTGCAGACTTTGACTAAATTTTAATCGGTTCTATTCGATTTCAATATCCATGTCACAAGTTCTGAACAATTTTTTAAAGTCATGTTCGTCGGAACGAATACGTCATAACTTCAGTATTAAATCTTTTGCAAAATCCACTACAAGCCCTACGTCTATCTTTAGTGGTTGGAGTTTATTACACAAAGGCAGAACGCTTTGTGTTAGCAAAGATGCTAAAAGACTGCGTTTATTATTTTAAAAAAATTATCATTTTTTATGTTGACCTAAGAATTTTGTAATACTAAGCAATAGAGAAAATGTTGAAATTTTTTAAATTTTGGGTCTTTCGCTAACAAAACTGACACCATTATCAATAAATGCCCATAATAGGCACTATTTTCTACCAACTTCACCCTGGCACTTTATTATGAATACTAAAATTTAATCGGCGGCCGCCGTGGTGTGAAGGTAGTGTTGCCGGCCTACCACACCGAAGGTCCATGGTTCGAGCCCTGGTACAGGTAACATCAAAAGTGATTTGTAAAAAGTTTTTCAAAACGGGGTCGCCCCTCGGCAGTGGTTTGGCAAACTCTCCGAGTGTTTTTCTGCCATGACAGACAGCAAAAATTCGTCTCCTTTGTAGATGCCGTTCGGAGTCGGCAAAAAACTGTAGGTCCCACCAATTTGTAGGGAAAATTCAAATCGGCACACCACAAATTGGAAGAGCTTGGCGCAAAAATCTCTTAGGAGGTTTATGATGATATACCTGTTGTATACCGCGCCATAGAGAGAGAAAATTTAATCGGTCATAAAACTGCAAATCCAATTTTTTTATAAAAATTCGGATTAAAAGGTATAGAATTTTGATAAAACTTTGTTAAATTTTCCTTGGTTTTGAAGAAAGTTTGAAATTTGTTCTTGAATATTTTTTATTAGATAATGGGCTATACTTTTATAAAAAAACGTGTAAATAATTCTCGTCGCTATCTACTTTTTCGCCATCATGTGCTCTGATTAAATTATTGAGCCTGCCTACTCTAGTATTTTCAGACCGCCTGAATTCGGATTTTTAAAGACGTGAGAGATAAGAGAGTAGAGTTTTAGCTCAGCTATATCAACCAATGTGTACGCATACCTCGAAACCGGTTTTATCGTCCTAAAAGCCTTGTGAATTTTCTAGAAAGTCTGAAAAGAAGCCTATATGTATATAGGCTTAATATTCAAACGCATAATCCACTAACCGGTAATTTAATATATTCATAAAACTGCCCTTTGTCATTAGTAAAATAAGAAAATTATTAATCAGAAGCATAAAATGGTATTGTAACTCATTGACGAAGGGTATACGAGTATGTCGCGCCAATTATTTATTTATTTTTATTTTCCTATATATTTTTGTACTAAAAAGATGTTAAATCTTAATGTACTAATCTATACTACTTATAAAATAAAGTCGCTAAAAATCTATGTACGGAATTGGCTTCGCACAGAATGCTCCGATTTGAAAGCGGTTTTTTGCATTTTAAAGCTTAGCTGTGTGAGATGGACTTTTTTTATATAATGTGAAGAATATATAAAGGGGGCGTGGAAATCGGACAAAATGTGGTAAAACAACATAAATTTTTGGTTTACACAGCCATACATCATAACCTAATCAACCAAACTTTGAAATATTTACTTTCGTTCTGCATCAAAAAAAATAGTTGATTTCTTTCTAATTTAACCAAAATTGTTTAAACAAAAGCAGCACTTTTTCCAAAAAAATCTGTTTGAGTGTTTGTTCGCTGCCAACCGAATAAGTCAGCGTGCTTTAAGCGATAGCTGTGGTGAGCCATTCATTTGATGAATTCGCGAAAGAGATCGGTAGCGTTACTTCACTTCGGACGTATGTATGTATGTTACCTGTGTGAAACAAGGTGCGGGTTGGTATTTCTATATATTTCTAGGGGCACTTCACTTCACTTTTCACTGCACTCACCTCAGCACTTAACTTATAACAAATAATAATTCGAAAAGCAGGGGGTTAATGTTTAAAATATTTATTTATAATTCGGGTTGGCTCAGGTTCTACGTGACCGTCTTGCTCAAGGTTTTTACGAATTGTGTGTTCGGTGTTGACAAATTATACGTGCGTGACTGTGTAAGTGTGGGTGTGTGATGTGGTGAATGTTGGCGGCAGGGCTGCACCCGCCAGCATTGTGGCTAATCTAGCCATCCCGACTCCCCTAGGCGAGTCATCAGCCTAGCAAACGTTGCAGCTGCTGCAGGGTCCCCACCACGTTGCGAAGCCCGGTTGGGCTGGTATGTTGATGCTGCTGGAGGGCGATAACGGATCCCAGACTGGTTCCAGGTGCGTGGACGTTGTTGCTGTAGCCAGGTCGCTCCAAGAGGGTGCGTGACGCGAGGTGGTTGCGATCTGGGTCGCATGTTGTTGCGTGAAGGCGTGGCCACTGGGGCGCTACGCCTGGAGGTCCGGTACAGAAGAGGGTGGTGTGGCCTGTCGCACAGGTGACACATAACGGTCGAGGCCATAGTGGCATGCCATAGTGCTAAACAATTAAGACAGTACCTGTGCGCTACTTGCTGACGTTGCTGCGGCTGCATGCCTTTAAAATAGCGCATAGGCGTAGTGAATGCGGGCCACAGCAGAGAGGGCAACGCACGCCATGCGCTACCACGGGGCGACTTCATCATCTTCCATATTCATTGTGATCTGTATGGAAAAAGAGTAGACTTTAGTGTCTTATAAATGAATGTGGGTGCTTGATGGAAGCATTTTATCAACATATGGTCAAATGTGATATAATTCTCGTATCTTTAATGAGGGGTTTTATTTGCGGTATGATTTCACGTTTTGTTCGAGGAAACGAAAGTCCTTCGAACAACCCCTTTAGGAGTGAGGTATTTATTTCGGGTAGCAACATCGCTTCGGTGCATGAATTGCTCCATATTTGCTTTTATAATGATTTTACATATTAGCGCGATCGGTATTAGACTCGGTTGGTAGAAAACAAAGTTTAACGAGCAGTCGAGTTAGTTTGCCGTTTTGCGTACGTAGGTCAACTACTCGGATGTGACCGTCGGAACCATAATGCACTTTTTCGATGCGGGCTAGCCGCCATTCGGTAGGAGGGAGACATTAAGACGCATGCTCCTATTTTTGGTGCTTCTTGAGTGTTTTTCTACCGATATCGTTTGTGAAGGTCTTTTAGATATTCTTCCTTCCATCGGCGACTAAATTCATGATAGAGAATTTTGGTTCGTTCCCATCGATTTATGAGGGAGAGTGAGTCCATGTTTGGTTCTGGTATAGCCAGAAGTGGAGCTCCTCTCAGAAAATGCCCAGGGGTGAGGGCTGTAAAGTCCGAGGGATCTTGCGAGAGTGCTGAGTTTAAAACGGCTTCAACTCGAATGAGTAGCGAAGTGAACTCTTCAAATGTAAATTTATTGGTGCCAGCGGTTTTCTTAAAATGTGATTTAAAGCTTTTCACCGCTGACTCCCATAGTCCACCCATGTATGGGGCACTTGGGGGGATAAATTGCCAATTAATGCCTTGAGGTGCGTATTTTTTAATGATATGCGGCGATACTTCTTTGGCGAACTGTATGAACTCCTTTTCGGTAGCACGTTGGGCCCCGATGAAGGTTTTGCCATTGTCGCTCATGATTTTAGAGGGAAAACCTCGCCGTCCGACAAAGCGTGCAAATGTCGAGAGAAAAGCTGCTGTTGTCAAATCTGAACGTAATTCTAGGTGTACGGCTTTTGTCGTAAAGCATACACAAACAGCCACGTAACCCTTCATTGTGGTAGAAGACCTTAACATCGAGGCCTTTAGCTGGAAAGGTCCGTCAAAATCTACACCAGTGATGGTGAAAGGCATAGAAAAATTGCAGCGTTCGGGTGGTAGAGCTGCCATGATCTGCGTGCGCATCTTTTGTTTGTGTAGCGTACAGACTTTACACATAAAGATGGATTTTTTGATCAGAGGCTTTAGTCGAGGAACATAAAACTCTTGTCGGATCATTTGTTGCATTAGCCTGTGCTCGGCGTGTAGTATGAAGACGTGGAGATAAATAATAAAGATTGTGGCAAATGCAGATTTTTCCGGTATTATTATAGGGTGCCGCTCATTGTAGCTCAGACTGGAGTTTCGCTAGCCTTCCATTGGCACGAAGCAGTCCCTTAGAGTCTACAAAGGGGTTTACTAAGAGTGTGCTCTTTTTGTCAATGGGCTTTGATGCCATTAAAAGTGTTCGTTCACGACTATAATAGCGAGTTTGCGTGGACTCGATTAGGGCTATTTTCAAGCGTTGCGAGTCTTTATACGTTAGTGTATAGCTTGCGGTATTGGGTATTCCTTTCACGTTATTCTTTAAGCGATTTACAAATTGAAACATATACGCTATTACTCTTAAGGCTCGGGGGAACGACGAAAACCGCTCGAGGATGTTTGTGTCCTCCAGTGTTGTATGAAAGCCTTCGATTCTTCGACTTTCTGGGGCTATTATATTGGTTGCAGGCGACTTTGGCCATGCGTCTGGTGATTCTACCAGCCAGTTGGGGCCATTCCACCATAGTGTGGTGGTTGTAAGGTGCAGGGGTTTGCAGCCTCTTATGCCAAGAACCGCAGGGTTATTAGCACTGGTAACGTGTCGCCAAGTTGCTGGCCCAACTAGGTCAATGATTTGAGCTGAGCAGTTTGACACGTATGTTTTCCACGTATGTGGTGGTTTTTCTAGCCAGGCTAGCACGATTTCTGAATCGGAACATGGGTACAATTTCCAATTGCTTAGGTTCAAGTGTGTTTGTACGGTCGAGGCTAGTTTTGCGAGCAGGAGTGCACCGCATAGCTCGAGTCGTGGGAGGCTTATGGTCTTAAGGGGTGCGACCTTGCCTTTGCCACTAATAGGTGACTTGTAATCTTGCCATTATGCTGGGTTTGTGCAAGTTGTTTGCAAAATTGGGACCATTTTATTAAGCGGAGTGGTTTAACCACTTCGTCCCAATCAGTTCTCTCTAGCCATAATTCTTGAATTAGGATTTTTGCTTGTATCATAATTGGTGCAAGCCATCCTCCGGGGTCAGATGACAAAATTTGTCTTTTCGTTTTTGCGGATTTTGCAGATATCGACTCAAGAGTGTATGAAAATTGGTCTGATATTGCGTTCCATTGTATGCCCAGAGTTTTGGTGGTGCTCTCCTTTTCAAACTTTAGAAGATTGGTAGTTAGCAAGTTTTTTTATTTATATTTGCCAGTATTCCTGGGTGGTTAGAAGTTCTCTTTTTTAATGGGAGCCCTGCTGAGTCGAGGGCTTCGATAACTTGAGCTAGTGACTCGCACGCTAGAGGAAGGCTGTGGCTTCCAGACAGTACATCGTCTACGTATGTTTGAGAGCTTAGCACCGGGGCGGGTAGTGGTAGTTTTGCTTTAGTGTCTTTTGCCAGTTCGTGTAATGTTTTTAGTTTGTAGTCGCGGATTGGACTACTAGGTGAATTGCGGAATATAATGCGCTGATAGTCTTGGTCGTCTTCATGTACTAGGATTTGCCTGTACATTTTTTCGACGTCTCCATTGAATACGTATTTATACATACGCCACTGTAGGATAAGTAGCATTAAATCGGGTTGTAATGTTGGACCCGTGTATAACCAGTCACTTAGAGAGTTACCTCAGCTCGTGCATTTAGATGCATTGAATACCACTCGTACTTTTGTTGTAAGTTTTTCCGGTTTGATAACCGCGTGGTGTGGTAGATAAAAGGATGAGTGTTTGCCTTTGGTTATTTTTTCATAGGAATTTACTGGTTCCATATGATCCAATTTTATGTACTCCTCAAGGACGTTGTCGTATGAGGTTTTAAGTTCGCCTTTTTTAAGTAAGTTTCTTTCCATGCTTAAAAACTGCTGTAGCGCTGAGGTTCGGGGGTGACCTAAGGCGAGTGCGTTGGGAAATTGTTGTTTGAATGGTAGTCGAACGACGTACCGCCCGTTGTCTGATCTTGTAGTTGTGGCTTCGTAGAAGTCTTCACAATACTTGTCGTCAGGTGTAGTAACGGGGATTGGGGGTAATTCTTCTACCTCCCAGAATTTTCTCAATTGTGAGTTAAGATAGTCATTTGAAATATCTTCCACTTGCGTTGTGAACCTGAAGATTTTGTCTTTGACTTGCCCGCTTAAAATCCATCCAAAGAGGGTATTTTGGCTAGTAGGTTGTTGGAGATTTTCCCAAGACCTTGAAGTATTATTTGGGGGATTAGATCGCTAACCAATAATATGTCGATTTGATCGGGTATAGGGCAGTTGGGATCGGCTAGTTTCAGATGTAAAAACTTTTGCCAGTGTTTGCTATTTATGTTATAGCTTGGAAGCATGTTGGTAAGTCGCGGCAGAACGATAGTTCGTGCTTCTATTGTTTGATCCGCGCTTGTGAAACCAGGGTAATGAAGCAGATTTTATTTAAGTTTTGAACAACTCTTCCGCCCATTCCTGAAATTTCGAAATTGGCTTGTTTGGTAGGCAGATTTAAACTTTTTTGGACCTTAGATGCTATAAATGATCGCTGTGATCCTTGATCTATTAAGGCCCTTATCTTAAATAATCCTCCTCGGTGTTCGATGGAGACTATTGCTGTCGGTAATAGTGTTTTGCTTTCATTTTCTGAATGTAGCGTTTGTATTCTGGGTGCGTTTGAGCAGCATGGTTGTTTTTGACAACTTTCGGGATTGTCTTTTTCGGGATTATCCGATCTAGCTGTTGCAGCTAGTCCCGTGGTTCTTTTGGCATTTGGATTATTTTGGGGAGTATTATAGTGATTATTATGGAGCATCGAATGATGTCTCCTACGGCAATATGAGTAATTGTATTTTCTTGGACATGCCTGTAAGGTGACAGACAGTTGTTGCAAAGTTTCGTAGTTCTGACTATGTTATTTCTTTCGTTTATTGATACATTTTTAAATCTCTCGCAAGATCGTAATTGATGACCTCCGCTGCACAGTTCGCATGACATATGTCTGAGTTGTCCAGAGGTGAACGATTGAGACTTATTGAAGGTCTTATTATTAGAATTATTTTTAGTGGCTTGGGGTTTAAAGAAGCTTCTATTATGGTCTTCGCGTATATTTTTCGGCTTTGATACTTTATTATCTACCCGTTCTGTGATTTCGGCCGCCGTGGTGTGAAGGTAGTGTTGCCGGCCTACCACACCGAAGGTCCATGGTTTGAGCCCTGGTACAGGTAACAGCAAAAGTGATTTGAAAAAAGTTTTTCAAAAAGGTGTCGCCCCTCGGCAGTGGTTTGGCAAACTCTCCGAGTGTATTTCTGCCATGACAGGCTTCTCAGCAAAAATTCGTCTCCTTTGTAGATGCCGTTCGGAGTCGGCAAAAAACTGTAGGTCCCACCAATTTGTAGGGAAAATTCAAAACGGCACACCACAAATTGGAATGGAAGCTTGGCGCAAAAATCTCTTAGGAGGTTTATGATGATATACCTGTTGTATATCGCGCCATAGAGAGAGAGAGAGTGAGGAAATCTTTCATTTGTTGCCATGTTGGGCATTTTTCACGGGATGAGAGCGATTGCTCCCATAAAATTAAAGAGTTTTCAGTGGGGACATTTTGGGTTGCTAGAACCAACAAACAGTTTGTAACTGTTGGCTGTTATTTTAGAAATTCCTCACTGGTTTCCTTTTGAATTTTTGGTAAATTCATTAAGGTCGTTATTTGTTTATCGACCAAGACTTTTTCATTTTCATACCTAGCTTTTAACGCTTCCCAAGCCAGATTAAAATTGTCATCGTTAAGTGCGAACTGTTTGACTTTTGCCGCTGCTTGACCTCTGGTTTTATTTCGCAAGTGATATAGTTTTTGCGCTTGTGATAGCTTTGGGTGGTTTATGTACACGGCTGAATACATATCCCGGAAGGACGGCCATTGTTCATAACCCCCATGAAATACTTCAGTATCACAGGCTGGCACTTTGAGATATATGCCGGAACTTGCTTCGTTTATTTTTGTTTGGGGCAGCTCTACTCGCTGGGGTGGAGTAGGTGCAGTTACAGGCTTTACAAGTTTTAATTG
Organism: Merzomyia westermanni; assembly: GCA_949987695.1. Lineage (NCBI taxonomy): Eukaryota > Metazoa > Arthropoda > Insecta > Diptera > Tephritidae > Merzomyia > Merzomyia westermanni. The sequence goes on from OX465291.1 coordinate 80,988,251, forward strand.
ATCCGCGATCAAAGCCTTAGTTTCTTCATATTGGTCTAAGCAGTTTCATATATTGCATATGCCGAGTTTTTAAAATTTTCGGGCAGTTCTGAATCATCTGTTTCGATGATTGCGTCATATGCCGATTGGAGCCGTGTCCAAAATCTATCAAGTGATTTCTCTTTCACTTCCAGAACCGATTCTGTATTTTCCTCTATAGGGACTGAGGAAAATTTAGTGCAGTATCTTATAATACTGTCACTATCTGCAATCAATTTTACAGCTGAAAAATCTTTGCCCCTTTTTTGCTTTGCACCCTGTTTTGAACGGGTGCTTTCAGCAGGGCTGCCTTGTGGCTTTTCTTCTTCCCCATTTTGCGTACATCTTATATTTGATGAGTTGCTTTAGCGTCCGTTGACATTATAAGTCGGAAAATGAACCTCTTTTATAAATAAAATTATCGGTATATTTATGTGTCGATATATATTTGGTTTTTGTGTGGTTTTTAATTTACCGAGCTTTTAAATTTACCGGTGCTTATTTTTTGCGCGCGACTGTAGTTTGTCAGTCTTTAACGATTTGATGTTTTAAAATAAAAATATCAATGTATATTGTATTTATTATTAGTACATGGTTTTTAGTGAATCGCGCTTTTATGCGTATCACTGCTTTTATTTTACTCACGACTGTGATTTCCAAGTCGAGTTAGATTATACTTATTACGTTAAAGATAAAAATATATTTTTATATATTTGTAATTTATTTTATGCTTTCGGGCACAAAAAGTTTGTTGGGTTACCCTCTTGACCAAGGTTAGTTACTAAATTTTTCGTATATATATGAACGTTTGTATGTAAGCTTTTTTTGAGGGTGCTGAACACAAGTTTGTGAGTTTGTATAAATGTATAGCAGCGGTGGACAAAAGCAATGCAGGTAACCAATATGAGAAATTGTGTTCGGCTTTTCTTATGCCAATGCAATTTTAAGTTCAATGCAATTGAGTGCAAGGAACTTTGTTGTTTGTGTACAATGTTTTGGGTGCTTTTTCGCTTAACACACGTTTGTGTGTTTGTCTATATTTTTCCCGTGAATATAATAAGAATATAGATAATTATGATGGGATAGCAGAAAATAGCTTTGTAGTTATTTTAATGTTTTCCTTTCTTTTGCTTGTTAGTTTCTGCTTATTTATTGTTACAATCCTGCCTCTGCTTGACTTATATATGTAAGGGAATGCAAGCAGAGGGGGTATTGCCGGGTAAATTTGCAAGTGAAACTTGAATTTTTTTTTTCTTGATTTTTGTTTGTGTTTGATGACACGAAAAATAAGAAAAGCCGCGGTTTAAAATTTAGATAAGTATTTTGTTAGTATACTTTTTGTGCGGGACTTATTTTGGGAATTTAAAATTTTATATGTATGCAAATATATGTATGTAGGTGGTGATCGGAACTTTGATCAAACCGGGAAGACTGTATATATGTATAATTTTTTTTTATGGATTTTTTACCGACTACAGTTTATCCTGAAATATTCCGTTTTTGACGGAATTTTTGGTTTTTTTTTTCTTTTGTAAATGTGTACTTACATATGTATGTACAAAAATTAGGGTTTTTGGTTGCTATTGTTATAGCAACAGGAACATTTTTCATAGGGTTTTTGAATGGCCAATATTTTTTGCATATACTAAATATGCTGGCAAATTTCAATTCTAAATAAATTGTTAAGATACAACTTACTCTGGTACCGCTTCTTAGGGGTTTGGGGTACTTATCCTTTTAGTTGAACTCTCTTTTTTTTGGTAATTGTTGTTGGAGCAGTGCTCGAATTTTTATGTTTATTTGGGGTTGTGTTGTTTTAGTTTGTTATTTAATTGTTCGCTCCCGAATTTGGTTTTAGTGGACTGTATATTTTAATTTTATATGCTTTTGTTGTTTTCGGGGCCGAATGGTTTGTTATTTAGTGGACTGTATATTTATTTATTTATTAGTTTTGTATGTTTGTGCCTATATTGTGTTTGTTTGTTTTCCACTTATTTGCACTTTAAAAATTATTTTAATTTGGGTAAATGTACCTCTTTATATTGTTGTTTTCCAAAATTTTTTTTTTTTGATTTTTCGCTACTTCCATAGGTGCCTGTCTCTTAGGCGAAGTAGGACCATATATATTCCTAGGGGCACTTCACTTCACTTTTCGCTGCACTCACCTCAGCACTTAACTTCAAATAATAATTCGAAAAGCAGGGGGTTAATGTTTAAACTATTTATTTATAACCCGGGTTGAATCAGGTTCTACGTGACCGTCTTGCTCAAGGTTTTTACGAATTGTGTGTGTGTTCGGTGTTGACAAATTATACGTGCGTGACTGGGTAAGTGTGGTTGTCTGATGTGGTGAATGTTAGCGGCAGGGTTGTACTCGTCAGTGTTGTGGCTAATCTAGCCAAATTCCATGATCAAATAAAGGAATGAATGCATGATGGTAAAAGAAAGTGCAAGTACTGCAAAACTTACAAACCCAATGCGTTTGTAGTAAATGCCAAGTCCACTTATGGTACAACAAAAAACATAGATTTCAAGGATGGCCTGATGCCCTATATAGTGGCTTACCTACTAGAGATGCAAAACAATCGTTCCCCGATTCGATGTTTTCGATAGTTTGCACGATACGATTCAATAGTTTCGATAGTTCGAACCAAAACCATACATAGTATCGGAAAATACTTTTTCAACAAAACAAGGGTTATTAATTCAGTATAACAAAAAAAGGAATATGAAACTTTAACATAAAATGCACGAAGAAAATAAGTTATGTATGAGAAATATTCCCCAAAACTAAAGGTTTTAATTGTCGGGTAATTTTTTCTCTGCTTTAACTATGCCAACAATTTCGTTTTCTAAAACAAAGCGAAAATCGTCCTTGGATCTCGGATACAACAATGTTCCCAATCTTGAATCATGAAGGTGGAAGCATTTAATGATTCTTGAGTTGTAAGTTTTCTTTTACAGTTTTCTAGACTGTAAGATACCGCAAATTAGAGGGATTACTACTGAAATCGTTACAGAAGAGCTGTATCATACAAATACAGGATTTCGCTTAGGTCGCTCAATATGTCAATATCATTGGAGGTGTGGTATTCAGAAGTATTAATGAAATGGCATGTTTGTAATTAAAATTCTCTCTTTCATCCTGTATACGCTGTTCCAACTATTACGCTATTAATACTATTTGTCCATCGCAGCTCCACCAACAGCAAATTTTATTTCCTTGTAGAAAGATATTTCCCGTTTTAAATAAAATTTCGGAATAGTATTTACGACCCTTGTATTTCCCAAGAACTATCGATAGTGGATAGTAGCCATTCGATAGTGAGGCCGTTTAGATTTAAATAAAACATTCGATAGTTAATATTTTAAAATAAAAAAATTTCTTTCTTTATTGGCATAGATTTCTATTATGATTTTTTTTTTTCATTTCTCAATTTCAATATTTTCATTTACAAAAACTAACATAATTATTTTAAACAACAAAGTATATAAACGTAAATTACATAACCCTACATTACTCCCCCTCCAGTATGGAGAAAAGGAATAAAAACAAAAAATTAAAAATTGTCAGTTAGTATTAAAACTAACTTTTTTTGTATTTCTGTGAGTTAGTGAACTTGAATTAAGTGTTTGACAAAAACGAAATCACAAGTATCCAAGTTTTTTGAAAGGAAATGATTTCTTTTGTTGTGATGTAGGACTTTTCAATAAACAATAGAAAAATATTCTGGTAGTTTATTAATAGTTTCATTTGAATATTCATCTTTTTTATTATTATTAGAAACAATTAATTCACCTGGTAAACGAAGAGTCTGTCCATAAACTAATTCTGCAGAAGAACATTTTAAATCTGCTTTAAAAGAAGCTCGTATCCGTGGTAAAATTTGTGACCAGGAAGTTGATTCTTCTGAAGCTATAATTGCTGTTTTTAGAGTTTTATGAAATCCTTCTATCATACCATTTGCTCGAGGATGATAAGGAGATGTATGAGTTATGTGAGCACCTAACAATTTAGTTAGTTCATTAAACATTTTTGAAGTAAATTGAGAACTTTGATCGACTGTAATCTTCAAAGGAAGTAGTAACTATAGTATTTGTTGAAATATCTTTGAGAGGATAGGCTTCTTTCCAGCGTGTATATCTGTCAATAATAGTTAAATATAACGATGTTCTATTGATACTGGAAGTGGTCGAACTAGATCCATATGAATGTGTTCGAAACGTCCTGAAGGTATTTCAAGGGTTTGAACTGGAGTTTTTATATTTGTAATAATTTTGGACTTTTGACAATTAATACAAGATGATGTCCAGTTATTGATTTCCTTACGCATATTAGGCCAAAAATATTTTAATTGAATTAGGCATCTATTTGTACAAACGCTTGGATGTGATAGAGAGTGAATTTTGTAAAATACAATTCTTCTCATAGAATAAGGAACATATGGTCGGAAATGTTTTTGAGAAACATCACACCAAATATCGAGGTTAATTATTGAAATATTTATTATCTTTAAATTGTTTCTATTATTTGAATCAGATATAATATTTGGTAAAAATTTTGTCAGTTTGTTGTTCTTTATACAAAGTATAAATATTTTGGGAAGAAATCATATTAACTTCAGGAATACCAGAAAGTGTATCGGCAGCAATGTTGTCTTTTTCGCATATATTTTGTATATCATTAGTAAATTGAGCAATATACTCAAGGTGACGTAACGGACGAGGTGATTTGTCTTCTTTAGAATTTAGTACATTAATTAAAGGTTTATGGTCAGTATAGATTGTAAAAGTTCGACCTTCTAAAAAATTTCTGAAATGTTTAATCGAATTATATATTGCCAGAAGTTCTCTATCAAATGTTGAATATTTAATTTCAGTTGGTGATAGTTTTCTCAAAAAATAAGTTCTAATAAATTATTACTAGTTTGTTGCAAAACTCCTCCAATAGCAACATTTGATGCGTCAACAGCTAAAGATAATGTACACTTTTTGTCAAAATGTGTGAGTAAAGTATGTTTAGTAAATAACTGTTTAACATTTTCAAATTCTAGTGTAGTTTCATGTGTCCAAATTAATTGTTTGAGTTTATTTTTAACTGCAAAATTTAACATTTCATGCAAAGGGTTTAGTTCTGTTGCTAACATTTTGACATATCTATGATAATAGTTTACCATACCTAAACCTTTTTGTAGTTCGTTAATAGAATTTGGTTTTTCGAAGTTAGTTAGTGTCTATACGGTCTGAAATACTTAAAAAATCTAATTTTTAACTCCAACTCGATGGTTTACTATTTAAATTGAACTCTTCAAGTCTTTTGAATATTGTTTTTAAATGTTCAATATGTTGGTCTTTATCACTAGCGGTAAGAATATCATCAATATATGTAAATACAAAATCAAAATCTGAAAACACTTCATTAATAAAGCGTTGATAATTCTGAGTACTATTTCTAAGGCCAAAAGGCATGAGAATAAATTCAAACATTCCAAAGGGAGTCGTAATTGCCGTTTTATGGTCAAGTCATTAATGTGTTGTGTAAAGGATATATATCTAGTGTAGTTATAAAATTTAGTCGTCTGTAATCTCCACACGGTCTCCAATTATTTGGATCTTTTTTTTTTGGATCGAGATGAAGAGGGGATGCAATCGGAGATTTTGGTGGCACATGTATAAGTACTGTTTTAACTAAAAAGTCAAATTCAGCCTTCACAATTTTGTGTTTAATGGGGTCAAGACGTCTAGGTTTCGAAAATGGAAAAACAACTCTTGTTTCAAGTCTGTGAACAGTATGATGGATCGCCAATATGGATAATTGAGAATATCTATTGAATATTTTAAAATAAAAAATTATTTCTTTATTGACACAGATTTCTTTTATGATTTTTATTTTCCAATTTCCATATTTTCATTTACAAAAACTAACATAATTATTTTAAACAACAAAGTATATAAAAGTAAAGTACATAACCCTACAATAGTTTCGATAGTGCTAACTAAAGTATTCGATATATCGATAGTGCCGTCGATAGTTTTGCATCTCTATTACCTACTATAGCACGAAAAATTGTAGTTCAATCCTAGGCTTTTAAAAAATGTAATTAACGGCTACTTATTTTTTATTTACTTTTCCATTAAAAATGATACATGACACCTTATAAAATGTAACACAAACATCGACTTGTATGTATACTTTTTGATACTATGAACATGGGACTGCTATAAAAAAAGACATTTTCGATGGGTAATTTTGTAACAAATGGTAGAATAATATTTTTTATAGATGTTACCATCCCCGAAATAATTACAGAAAAAGAAAAAATATGCACTTTAAATGGGTGACGTAAAGTGTGCGTGCCTTTTTGTTTTTAATTACTTGTAGTAGAGTTGGATAAGCAAAACAACGGATGCTCCGAGAAACTACACAAAAAACCTGTCTCGACTGGAGTAGAGTAAAAATTAGGAAACCGTTTCTTCTGTGAGCAAATCTTTCTCGTAAACTGAATATTTATTAACATCATTTTAGATTAAATAATTTAAATACCAAATTGATCTTCATTTTAAATCTATTATAATGCAAAAATGCAAAAAAGAAAATATTCAATGGCTATCCTTGAGCTTTATGGGTGAACGTAAGTGGGATAGATTGACACCTGTTACTGCTAATGACAGTCATGGAGCTTTATTTCTGGAGCTGTTAAGGATCATTCTCTTTCTCATTCATTCTTTTGTGTAGCATGAATACCCCCCTATCCCCATTTATATATCGAAATTATTTTTAGCCTACTGGTTTCCAGTTTGTGTTATACATATGTCACCTATGTAGGTAGAGCCCCCTCTCTGCCGATTTCAGTATACTACCATGAATACTTTCAAAGCTATGCTAAGGAAAATCCTATTTACATCATCCAGTCGTCCAAAATGTGAATCGAAGCCATTCTTGCATTTTAATGGCCATTTTGACAGCGGCGAGTTGACTTACATTTCACAGTTAACTATGGTTTTGCAATTTTTTTGTTGATTTAACTAGAGTTTAACCGCTCAACATTGATGAGTTAAGCTATGGTTAGAAATAAGAGATTGGCTGGCGTGCATTGGACAGTAAACATTTAGCTAAATAACTATAATGAAATTGTGTATCTGTATCTAACTACCAAATTTAAGTTAACTCGCCACTGTAAAAATTGCCCTAAGAGCTTTAGTTAAAAGTTACTGCAGAAAGTTTCCTCTTCTATAATTTTGACTTACTTCGACTGATTTTCATTTCTACAATCAGGAAAAGGCCGTTTGCATTAATCCCCGTTTTCAGAAATCTGCAAAGCTATACCTTTGTTCTTGAAACAGGTTTCCATGGTTGAAAATCAAAAAACCAGGCTTACATCATACATACCAATGTATAAGGCTAACGGAACTAACCTGATAAAATTCCTTATGGTTGCTATAACCTCGTTCTGTACTGGCTCGTAATCGTCCGAACATCGATTCCAGTAATGCTATGTGCTCACTGCAAAATAGTTCCATTTCTTCTTCAAAAGATTCACTCAAAGTGATGCATACCGCCAAGCCTAACTTCGCGCGTCGTTGTATTGTTTTGATACCATTAGTTGGAGCATCCCTCCGGCGACCAATCTCTGGATTACTATGTGATTCATTTGCACAATAACTCGAACGTCTATAATTCGGAACACCCATTTGTGCACCTTCACTGCCTCCACAATTTGTCGTTGTAGGTACTGGATAGCTATCACTAATAAAACCAATCAAATCATTGATAGCATTCTCATTTTCGAAAGAAGTACGCATATTTCGGGAAATTCGCCTTTGCAAACTACCATCGCGAATTCTATTATCGAAAGAGGGTGTATGATTAAAATAGGTTGATTCGGGACCATATTTTTGTAAAGATTCCATTTGGTCCGATGACATTGAACCAAGACTGCTTCGTGTAGAGTATTGATATGATGCTGACCAATGACCGCTTGACATGTGACTACGACTCATATCATCATATCCTGAATCAGTAACATTACTGTAGCTTGATGAGAAATATGGACCACTATCAATTCGTCCACCATCGGATATAGCTGATAATGACTGTTGATCTGGTACATCGAGTTGTGACGTCATAAGACTAATGCGTTCGCTTGGAGTTAAACTCAACTGACGACCAGTGTTCATTGAATAACCCAGCATCGAAAAGGAATTTAACGAGAAACTGTCAATTGAACCATGTTCACTAGTGATGGAAGTTCGCGGAGTGGCTAAACTATTTGTAGAAATAGTTGAATATGGAGAATGTCCACTACCAGAAATCAATGGTGTCAGAAAAACTTGCGAACATAATATACGCGGAGGGTGCTGTAACCAATGAACTTTGAATGCGGTACCGCGAAACGACATCGCAGATGCTCCAAATACCATTTCACCAATACTTGTGAATTCGGAAGAATTTGGTTGGATGTGCTGCAAAGATATTAAGAGAAAATAATAATACTTTCAACACTTTTGTGAATTAGGAGTAGTCATAGTAGCGATAGAGGAAATATATTAAGATTCAAGTAATCTAAACTGGTGTTAACATACGTCTAAGATCAGATTTCCTAAATAAAAGTGGTTTTTGATAACATATTTTCCACAAAAAAACAATATTAGATGTGTTCTAACGGTGCCTCACTTAAACTACGTTCCATAACACAAAATATTTAGTTTATCAAGCAATGTATAGCTGAAAATGTTATCCCAAAATGTACAAAAATAATAACCAAATCGGACAACGAAAATTTACACTGAGGATGGGATTTCGCTGAAAGCGGTTGTCTCAAAACCAAAACTGACTAGGAATAACTGAATGCCGTTTCAAAATAACACAGTATGAACAATACGAACAAATAACCAGTAGATAGGTTAAAGGACCTTAGGAGCTCCTCCCACTGGCCGTTCGTGTTGATCAACCAGCCGTCTGAGTCAATGATCATGAGGGCCGCTTGTTCCCCTGCTCGCTCTTCACACGGGGTGGGAAGAGCAGAGCGAAGGAGCTATCAGTGAATTCGTGGAAACCGTCCCAATAAGCTTTATCGAAATCAAGCACTGAAGATGGCGGTTAGCCGAAACCGGTTTGTTACAAAACCAAAATTGACAAGGGATGACGAAAATTCGTTCCAATATAAATCCAGTATCCACCCTGTCGGAAAAACACAAAACCAAATCAAATTTATTGAAGTTAATGTGAATATGGTTTTCCGAGGTGACAAAATCGGCGAGGCGATCGATTGAGAGGATGATTGGTAAATGATCCAATGCAAGTCGCCATCGGTCGCAAATCAAATTAATAAGACCTGCCCTGACGATGGCAAGGTCTGGCGAATTGGTACAATTCACCGTCACTCTTGTGGTGGCGTCTCCGTTCACTATGCAGAACGCCGAATCATCTATTTGCTCGGCCAGCTCTTGTCGCGTGATTTTTACTCCAAACTTTCGGCTGCGCCGCGTTTTTAATAAATGTTAAATTAATAGGACTAAATATTTAAAATTCATATTATAATGAAAAATTAAAATTTGGAATTAAAAATCGTCGCCCGGCACGCTTTTGCGTCTAGCTCTTCGTTCCCGTGGCCTCTACAGCAGCCGCGTCTCAGGAAAATGCTGATTAAATTATGCGATGTCATTGAGATGTCATGTCATCAGGCCCGCCGAGAGGGGGGTGGTAAAGGTGGGATTCCCACCGGGCCCGGAGTTTCTAGGGGGGCCCGGAGTTTCTAGGGGGGCCCGGATTTCAGTCCAAATCCCAAAATTTGGGAAAAATTTAATATGTACCTTTACAACTGTAGTAAGTAACTTTGTATATGCATGCATATGTACGAATTGAACGTATGTATATTTCAGTAATATTCTGTTGCATAATAATTCTGCAATGCATTAACACGCACATACGTATTTACGTCTTAACATACATATGTTATAAGCTCAGAAAGAAGTTTCCTTGTTAATTTACTAAACGATCATGTACATATGTATGTACGAGTATATACGGACATGCATATTTTCGCTTTAATTCTGTCAATGTTCATTTAATTTTGGCAGCATGCAAATATATACATATGTATGTATGTGTGTACAGATTGCTGCTTTCCATGTGAGCCGTTTATTTTGAAAGTGGCATAAGTCACTTTTTCAAAAAAATCGAGTTAATGGCAACACTAAATACAATTGAACGGTATCTTTTCATTTTTAAAAAATTTGCACTCAATAAGTTGAGAACTATTGAGATTTCTTCGAGAGAAGTATTGGTAATTAACGGTATAACAAACATGTTTATTTTGAAAGTGGCGTAAGTCGTTGTACTCAGGAAATTAATTACTATAGCGTGATAGCCGCCTGCCGAAAAAAAATCTTTCACAGTACACAACATGGCGGAAAAAGAGTTCATTTCAACACAATCATTGGAAAAATCTGTTTCAAAAAGAAAAGTAAATACAGACCAAAACAAAGTGAATTGGCTAAAAATTCAATGGATACGATTTTACCATGATATTCCCTATAAAATGTTTTATAAACTAACTTTAGATGAAAAAGATGAATTTTTAACTTTGGATTTGTCACCAAAAAGAGGAAGACCTAGGCGTTATTCACAAATAGAGATGGATCCGTTATACGTTGGATCTCGTCCTGTTTCTTCAGCAAAATATAAAAACATGATGGACTTGCTTAATTATATACCCCCAATATACCACAGTTATTTTAAAAATTTGAAACAAAACACGATTTCCGAGGACTTAATCACTCCTATTGATGACGAAAATTAAATTGAACTGATGTATTTTCATATAAATTACTTATACTTACATTATGTTTCAAAATGAACTAATTATTTTTGTTTTTTATGAATATTAAAATAAAAAATACTTAAATCAAACCCTTATATTAAATATGTTGATGGTATGAATTATTATTATATATGTAATTTATTCAACAATTTTAGTAAATCACTGCCCTTTCAAAACATCACTTCAGTAAAATACGTCGGACAAAATTAATATAAGTCAGTCATTTATCTAAACTATTTATTTTGAAAGTGGCTTAAGTCACTTTACCGTGTTGAAAAGTAGTGATTTTTTAATGTTTATACGAAATTATTTATACTGAGAAAATTGTCAGTATCATTAGATAACAAATACAAGTAAATCTTCTCGAAAGTTAGCATCCATATTTTTAAACGTGTTAAAACGCAAACCCTTAAATATCTCGACTTAAAAAAAAAGTGACTTATGCCACTTTCAAAATAAACGGCTCATATAGTTCTACCATATTCTAGACTAGCAACCCGCACCTTCCCAGCTTACCAAAGTCGGAGCGCTCCGAAATAATGATCAAAAATGAGTCCGTAATTTGAGCTTTTTTGGAGTGTTATTTAGTAAACATCAAAAAACCCACTTTTTTATGAAGATTCACGGAGCCTTGGGAGAAGAAATGAATATTGTAGAGCGGATAAATGGCAAGGCTCACTTATATGAGCGATTTGGAGCGTTTTCTGATCCTTTTTGTTGTAGGCGTAAAGAGAATTGTGAGAAAATAAACGTTGGAGAGCGGATGAACGCAACGTTCAATTAAGTGAATGTTTTAGAGCATTTTATGAGGTTTTTTATTTTACCTAACTACCTAACGGAACGTAAAGTAGTATTTTTTCTGAATGTTTATCAATAGATGAAATGTGGAAACCAACTGAAGTGCATTTAAAATAAAACAAATTAAAATTATTTAGTATAAACCAATTTATATACTTTTATAATACCTTTATGCGTAGATATGTATGTACATAAAGTGGTGGCAGGAATAATAGAAACAAAATTGGAAGCGGTTTTACTCGTAAAATATATTTATTTATGTGTTTTTAATAAATTTCTTTCAAAATAAAGCAAAATATTGTACAGAAACCACATAAATAAAATTTTCAAATTTAACACAAAGTTCAGGAAAGTTCATCAACGTTTTAAAAATTGCCATCAAAATTTGATAAATTTTCCTGATCTTCGTGTTAACTTTCAAAATTTGATTTATGTGGTTTCTGTAAAAGATTTTGCTTTATTTTAATAGAAATTTATTAAAAACACATAAATATATTTTACGAGTAAAACAGGCTCCAATTTAGTTCTATTATTCCCGCCACTATTGTATGTTTATTCTATATACCATTTTAATGAAAATAATATAATTTTTGTTTTTATGAAGTAATAAGTTCCTAATAAAAAATGTATACGCTTAGTTGCACCTATATATTTAGCTATACAAATAGTTTTACATAAAACTTGTTTTCAATAAAGAACTAATTGAATTTCATATATTTTTAATATTAAATAAATAATACTGTATAAAACAATAAAAAGACAATTTTCTTCTGATTACTTAAATAAAGATATGTGTCTTAAACCCTATAAAAATCTTAACAAAAAAAACTGAAAAATGTGCCTAAAAAGAGTAGAAAAAGGCTCAGAAAAAGCTTCAAAAAAGCGTCAATAAAAGGCTCCAAAAAGAGTCCAAAAAGGCTCCAGACCCCATCAGAATGGAGGAAAAAAGGTGCCTAAAAAGAGTCGAAAAATGCTCCGAAAAAGCTTCAGAAAAACGTCAATAAAAGGCTCCAAACAGAGTCCAAAAAGGCTCCGAAGTTGATTAAAAAAGAGCCCGAAAACGCTCCAAATTCATCGGATTCGGACTCATTTCGGACTCATTTTTATGACTCCTTTTGAACGATTTTTCGCTCCATTTGGGCTCCGAAAGGAGCTCATTTTGGAGGGTAAAGCGAACAAACACACAAACAGATTTTTTTGGAAAAAGTGCTGCTTTTGTTTAAACAATTTTGGTTAAATTAGAAAGATATCAACTATTTTTTGTGATGCAGAACGAAAGTAAATATTTCAAAGTTTAACTTCAAGGAAGATTCATTCTAATCGGTTGATTAGGTTATGATGTATGGCTGTGTGAACCAAAAATTTATGTTTTTTTACCACATTTTGTCCGATTGCCATGCTCCCTTTATATATTCCTTCACATTATATAAAAAAAAGTCCATCTCACACAGCTAAGCTTTAAAATGCAAGAAACCGCTTTCAAATCGGAGCATTCTGTGCGAAGCCAATTCCGTACATAGCTTTTTAGCGACTTCATTTTATAAGTAGTATAGATATTCGACTCTCTCAATAACTCTCAATTTTATCACGCTCTTAGCCCATGAACTAGTTTTCGCAGCTGGCAACATTGCCAAACGATGGGCTAGTGAACAGCTGACACGCAAAATGACCAAGTACCACTCAGTACTTGTGGTGTGGCTGTGTTGGCGAATGTTATAAAAAATGTACATTTTGCCAGCGCTCTCACGAGAAAATTAGTCGAACATCTAGTCGTCTTTGATTGAAATAAAAGTGACAGTTGAGGTGTGTGGTTATTTCTTGTGTTTTCGTAGTGTTTTTCTGATTACAGGTGAGTGATATTTTTTATTTGTCTGTTTGAATGTTTTCCTTAAAGTTTCCGGCTAAATACTCAGATCGACTGTACTAACCTCCAAGATTGACTGTAATCTCATTAAATTTTAGTTGAAAAGATGTATTCGCATAACTCCGGTTCCCAAAAGCGTAAAGACCGCTCCACTCGAGCCGAAGCACTTGCAAAAGCACAAAAGGCACAACGAACTCTGGAAGCGTTCAACTTTCAGCAGAATGCGCATTCAAGCTCTACGACTCCTGCAAGTGACAAGAACTCATGCCCTCGCCAGTCTGAAAAACCTGAAAATTCTTCAACACAGCCAGTTGGCAACGACATACAAGGTGAGCCGAAAAATACTTCATTGAGTTCTCATTTCAGAGATGATAAGAATGTTGAGCTAGATAACTACGAAAACGATGACACCACTGGTGAAAAATTTGTTACCTCAGTGAAATACGATACGAATGAAAAATTGAATACGAAATTTGTTGATAAACATTCGTATGATTACGATATTGGTACTCTCGAAGCTGAGTTCTTACAACCGCAAGAAGTCCTCCGTCGAGGTCATTCCAAAATGCCGTCAACTTTTCCTCGGGATCGGTTGGGCGAGCCATTTCCACTTTCACTTCTGTCTATTTTGCCTAACGGTGAAAAAATTCAACGTGACTGGTTAGTTTGGGGTCAAACGAAAAGCGCTTTTTATTGCCTCCCCTGTCGCCTTCTTAGTAAAAATACATTGAATCGTTCAAAAATGTGTTCTCCTAACGGCTATTCTAAAGCACAATTTTGGAAAAGTTGTATCTTAAATTTCCGTCACATGAAAGTAGTTACGATCACATTCAATGTTACGTAAAGTGGTGTAATGGAATAGAAGTAAAGGGTTTTACGGGGGGGGCCGTAGATAACTCTCCCACCGGGCCCGGTAATCATCTCGACGGCCCTGCATGTCATACATAAACATCACACGTGATATTACCAAAAGTGCAAGAATGCTATAATGGCTTTATTTCACATTCATTGTGGAAAAAAACCACATGGATTATATGGCCTTATTTCAGCCCCCGCCCAAATTCCTAGGTGTGGTTCTATGTAAAAAGCTGAACTGAAGAAAGACATCATTCAGTGACAAAAGAAAACGGATATCGTTTCATACACGTGTAGGAGAGCCACAGGCAAAAAATTGTGACTTAGTCCCAAAATATGCAAATGGATTTGTACTATTTACTATTGTAAGACACATTTTGCTGTATGTGGTCATCGGGGAACTTCTAAAATGTTTGAACTAAATGGCATGGATACAGAGGGACGGGAGTCTCACCACTTTCTGTAATAGTTCTCATTGGTTAATTCACGAGATGTGCTATCAAAACGGCACGTTAGTGCTAATTGGAGTCATATTAACTCTTCTGAACTAGTAGGCAAACTGAATTTTGTTGTTGCTGCTAGGACGTTCAGATACTACGTCCGTTTCAATTAACTCTGTGTCATCTAAACTTTGCCGAAATAGTCCCCTGAGCATTTTGTGTTCCCACTATAACGTACATTTGCCACTTTACGAAATGACATACTTGCAATCTAGCTTGAATTTACTTTTTGCTGACGTTGCTGTAATAATAAAGTTAACACTTGGAATAGGGAGGATTGGAAACACGTCAACATTGGCATCATTATCTTAAATGTAATTTTAGTTATATTATTGTTATGTTTTCATTTCATATGTAATATTAGTAATAATTTTAATCTTTATTAATGACTTGTATATACTATACCTTGTTATTGTTAATAGTTGACCGTTTTCTGTTCGCATCGACTTTAAATAAATAAATAACTTCTTCTTCTTTAAATGGTCATCTAACCGCCTGGGCGATTTTGACCGTCCAACATAGCTCGCCAGTCGTTTCTTCGTTGCGCCAACTGGCGCCAATTGGAAACACCGCGGGATCGCAAATCGGTCTCCACTTGGTCCTTCCATCGGAGTGGTGGTCTCCCTCTTCCTCTGCTTCCACCGGCGGGTGCCGATAAGAATACCTTCTGGGCTGGAGCATCTTCGCTCATTCGCACTACGTGGCCTAGCCAGCGAAGCCGCTGTGTTTTAATTCGCTGAACTATGTCGGCGTCTGCGTAAAGTTTATACAGCTCATCATTAAATCTTCTTCGGTACTCGCCGTCGCCAACGCGTAGAGGTCCACAAATCTTTCGAAGAACCTTTCTCTCGAATACTCCCAGAGCCGCCTCATCAGATGTTGTTAGTGTCCACGCTTCTGCACCATATAGCAGGACGGGTGCGATGAGTGACTTGTAGAGTTTATTTTCGTTCGTCGAGAGAGGACTTTACTTTTCAATTGCCTACTCAGTCCGAAGTAGCATTTGTTTGCAAGAGTAATTCTTCGTTGGATTTCTAGGCTAACATTATTGTTGGTATTAATGCTGGTTCCCAGGTAAACGAAGTCCTTTACTATTTCGAAATTATTGCTGCCAACAGTGGCTTGGTTGCCAAGGCGCGAATGCGCTGACTCTTTGCATGATGACAGAAGGTACTTCGTTTTGCCCTCGTTCACCACCAATCCCATTTTCTCCGCTTCTTTTTCTAATTTGGAGTAAGCAGAAGTTACGGCGCGGTTGTTAAGGCCAATGATATCAATATCGTCAGCATATGCCAACAGTTGCACGCTTTAAATAAATAACTAAAATAAATAAATATGGGACTCGCCACTCCAACCAACCAACCAATGGGGTCATCATATGGTAGCCTGTTTTAGGCAAGGAGTCAAACATGAATATTTTAGGGTAAGTTTACAAGTCTAACATGATTATCATAAGCGGAGCTCTAATAAATACGCCAATCGAAGCTCTTCATCCATGGTTTGGATAGGAAGAGACACTATCGGCAAGGATTCCTTTATTTTTAGCTGTAGCCAAGCCGCCATCAAATCCCTTGGCTCTCACTCATGCAATTTTGTATAAGGTATCCCAAGAGATCTTCTCATGACTACACCCTAAGAAGGGCTGAAATCTCCAAGTTAATAGGAGAACTAACTGAGCATTTCCCTATTGGGAGGCAGGCAGAAAGGGTGGATGTGCCTTATCGTCGTTGTTGACCTTCATCAGGTCTTAAAAATGGTTCGAAGAGTGGGAGTAACCGTATCTGTACTTGGTATCCAAACAGGTCTTTTGACACTGGCCTAAGTGTGCCCCTGAGAAAAGTTTTAAAGTTGTGTGAAATTATTTTTGTTTTTTTATACCAACAATTTTTAGTGATTTATGGCCTGTACATTTTCAAATATTCACGAAACGTGCTCAAGGCCAAGAATAATAATGTTTCACTTTTTGAAATTTTTATGAAAATTATTATTGTTTTTATTTTTTAATAATCATTTTTAATTAATTATTAAAAGTTTTTTTTTAATTGAACAGAGTAGGAAAAATGTTTAGAGACAACCGCCATAGCTTTTCTTATAGATCTATTTCGGAAGCTGCTAAGCTTCTTCATCAGAGAAATTTTGGCACGCATTGCTAACCATTAAGCTAACAATACGCTGGTTTTGATGTCATCTAAAAAATCATCTGAAAAATTATTATTCTTGGCCTTGAGCTCGTTTTATGAATACTTGAAAATGTACAGGCCGTAAATTAACAAAAATTGTTGGTATAAAAAATCAATAACAAAACCGAGATCATGCGGTAAGGCAGTTCTGCTTATATAACAGATCTGTCAAAAAATCCATCATGATCACACTACTAACTGTCAAATGGCGGAATTGGTTCATGCATATGGTAAAGCAGAATAGAACTAGGAGTTTAGATGACATCAAAACCAGCGTATTGTAAGATTAATGGTTAGCAATGCGTGTCAAAATTTCTCTGATGAAAAAGCTTAGCAGCTTCCGAAATGGATCTATAAGAACATTATAAACATTTTTTCTACTCTATTCAATTAAAAACAAAAAAAACTTTTATTAAAAAATAAAAATAAAAACAATAATAATTTTCATAAAAAACTCAAAAAGTGAAAAATTATTATTCTTGGCCTTTTATTTCATAAAAAATTTTAATATTTACAAAAAAGTACATCTATAGAAAGTTCAATTTGTACTTATATAGCACTGAAAATAATATATTGTAAAACGTAAATAGGCTTAATATTATAGAAGTTCATAAAAGTAACAAAAATTGGGTGTCTTGCTATAAGTCCGTAGAAATATGGCCGCTATTTTGAAGTTTTTCAAGTTTTGGGAAGTAATTTAAAAAAAGGTCGCGAATAAGTATAAAGCACCCCCTCCTGGCTAGCAATTATAAGAACACATTGGAATTTGACTGGTACTCGTTATGCTCTTTAACAGCCAGCATTTTTGCCTTATTGTGAAAATGGTGTTCAGGTGACGTTAGGAGATATCGCGTGGCAGGTCTAAGTGCGGTATTTTGACTGCGTGAGAAGAGCAGCCAAGGAGTTCTAATTCAAATTACGGAAACCGACCCAATCAGCTTTATTAAAATTAGCAATGAATCGATTGAGAGGATGGTTGCTAAATGGTCCGATGCAAGAATCACCATCGGTCGTCAGTTCACGCAGTTGATGAGGCCTGCGCTGACGATGGTAAGATTTACCGTGAAAAACGTTGAATCGTCTATTTGCTCAGCCAGCTGTTCCCTACTATCGACCTGCGGGGTAGAGTGCCAGGGGTCGTGGTGCGCGTTGAAGTCTCCGAGGATTACCTGATTCTCTGAGTAACGCACTAACGCAGGTCACAGGAGATATGTATGCATTAATAATCTTGAGGTCGACATCGCCTGACAGGATAACCATACCCTGATTTTCTAAGGGGTTGTCCCTGTCGATGGCGGGTTCAAATAATCGATAATGCACCGATTGATGGGTAATGAACGCAAGTCCACCCCAAGTCCACTCTAACGATCACATCGGTGGAAATTATAGCTCTCACAGGTCCGGAGATCTCATTGGGCGTCGAGCTTTGTCTCCTGTATTGCAGCTATTTTGATGATATACCTTTCAGGTGGCACAGGCCAAAATCTCGGACTATTTTAAAATGATCTATCATAGTAGGCCCCGCGTGAATTGGTGTAAAAAAAGGGGCGCGTTTACTCTAGTGTTAATACTGCCGGTCATAGAGACTATCGGAAATAGATGGCAGTGCTAAGCTAGAGCGACGTTGGCCAAGGGCCACAAAAGTTGAAAAGAAACTAATAGGTCTCTGAGTTGAGAGATTTAGCACGGAGAAAGTTGTCATGTGTAACCATCCTTCATATTGATCACACTGAATAGAGTGTGAACGTTTGACATAAATCTTCTTCCAGTAAGCGCTGCAGATCCAGTCTCTTGGTCCCTGGTTGAGTTCAATATCCGCCCAGAACAAGAGAGTAGTGAGCAGCCCTGCTGCAGGGAGTTGCTCGGAGAATTGCCATTTCAGGGGGATCTGTGACTAATTAGATAGGATTACATCGGTATAACAGCCCTTGGTTGGGTAAAATCCAAGTCATTACTGTACGTAGAACCGGCTGTTGTGGGAATTCTAGAAATGCTCACAGCAGTTTTCCAATTTCGCTATAGGCTTCTATGATGATTCATCGAATTTATTCCTCAATATTTGCAGCAAATTGTCCCCTCTACAAACGTTTTATATACTTTTTTCAATAATATGACCTTTACCAAGTTATTAATATTTATTAAAAGTTCTAAATCGGACTCATTTATCATATATGGAATTAAATTTAAAGACACAAAAACTAAAAAAATTTTAAACTATGGGAAAAGTTGAAATTGAACTATAACAACAGTCAGTTACTGCAAAGCACAAAGGCATAGGGCCGGTTTCACCAACGCGACTAAGACTAAAACTAAGTCGTGACTTAAGTTAGCACAGATTCGAGACTAACTTAATTTTGGGTTTCACCAACTGAGTGACTTAAATAATTTTGAACACAAAAACCCGATCAGCTGTTTTATGCATAGTAGTATTTTTTTATACCAGACAACTCTGCGCATCCCAAGACCCCAGTGCGAAATGGACATGTATGGCCATACACGAAGGAATGTATTGATTTTACACCCATTTCTCTTTAGTTGGAAGGTACTAAATTTAGCGCTTAATTAAAAACAATAGTTCCGTAATGGTTGCATGCTAGAAAACAAGCGTTCACATGCATCTACGCATACGCCGTTAAAGTCATGCTTGACGAATTTTCCGGCTGGGACATTGTACAAAACAAATTAGAGCATTACTGACATTTAGGTTTTGAACTACAGCAACACTGACTTAGTCGAGAATAAGTCAGCTGGCAGGCTGACTAAGTTGTGACTTAGTTAAGTTGGATGGTGAAACCGAAAAAGTGAAAAACTCGACTTAACTTAACTAAGTTAAGTCGAGCTGGTGAAACCGGCCCATAGAGTTTTTGGATATTTTCATACTGATTTTTTGCGATTTTCTTACAAAATCAACTCTGCTAAACATATGTTAAAAAAGTATATACTTCACCAAGGAGTACTCTCCTGTAGGTATTCCATGAAATACGCAAACCCAAAGAAATGCAGCGATCCTAGATGGAGTAGCTGGACATCTTTTTTATATGAAAGCGGATTTTCTAGTAGTACTCTGATACACTTTAAAGAGTTTTCTTCAGATGATTGAGCGGAGTATTTGCGTTTTTGCAGTAGTGAATCTTGGAAGTAAAGTTAAAAATTGTCAAACAAAAAGCCGTATTGCAAATTGGCAACAAAAAAAAATCGTATGGAAGTCTAAGTTCGGGTGGAACCGAACATTATATACCTAGTAGTGATCTATTATAGCATCCCAATTTACGCAGGTATATTTTAATACTTTTCAGCTCGTATTATAAAGGCAGCTGATTATTTTCAATAAAAAACAGTTGTGCTATGAGTTTTGAGTGGCAAATTAATTTATTTGTATAAATAGTTTCCCTAAATCGACTCAGCTCATCGTCCTGATCATTTCAGTATACTCTCTTCTTCTTCTCATAGTTACAAATATTTCATGTTCATGATATGTATGAAAATCAAAAAAGATATAACTTTTCTATTGCATTGTGGTTGTTTAGGCCACAGGCCTAAATATTAAAGCACACCCTAATGTCCAAAGCTTTTCTTATAATTTATCTCGGTTAAAACCGATAACCGTTTACCCCGCCGGATAATAGCGAGAGCAAGGATTCGGCGGTGGGTACCACCTAATTTCTAATTTTCACTTTGTCACTTCTTTTTCGAACGTCGAAGAAACAGCCAGCAACCAAGTCACCGAAGGTAAGCCCTTTTCCGCTACGTATATATTTTTAATTCCATTCCAATTTTAAATAATTTCCCTAATTGTTTAATTCCTGCACTTTTACTTTGATAAACATTGTTATTATATATCTGTAGGTCGATTCTGTAACTATTTTAACGCCAAGTGTTAGCGTTACCTTCGTTTAACACCATTTTAAACGCTTTTCCGTATTCACTAACCTTTTGTTAGCTACCACTTTTTGTGTGGTTAGCTGAAAAGTGTTAGTTAACACTTTTCGTGTGGTTAGCTGTCGCGAATTATTTTCGAGGTGTTAACAATAGCGTTAATATATTTGCAAGTGTTTTAGCGTGTGGAAAAAGTGAAAAAATGAGTTTTGAGTTTTTTGCATGTAATTTAGTGCAAAATACGGCGACAAGAGAAGTGCCGATTGTGAATAGACGTATGCTAAGAGTAGTGGATGACCCATTTGACCTGCCGTCTTCCCAGTTCCGGAAATTATATCGCGTGGGCCCCGATACCGTCTCAGGAATAGTGGACCCGTTGCAAAGTACTTTAAAGGGGCAGAGAATAACATGCATATCACCTAAAAAACAGGTAAGATTAAATATTGAATTCAATATGCGTATATGCACATATTAATTACATGGCTGCCGCTTGCAGATTTTATGTACGCTGAGGTTTTATGCAACAGGATGCTATCAAAGGCCTGTTGGGGCATATCGATGAGCCAGACTTCGATAAGCCGCTGCATACATAGGGTGACTGATGCTTTTAATAGCAGAATTCTTTTCGAAGAAATAAAGTTCCCTATGACGCAGATGGAGCGACAAGTTGCTAAGGAGGTTTTTTCATCGGGAGGTACTATAGGTGCTATAGATTGTACACATGTTGCCATTTTAGCGCCTAAAATTCACGAGGAGGCCTATGTGAACCATCACTCGTACCATTCCATAAATGTACAAATGGTAAGCTTTGTATTTTATATAATGGTGTAGCGCTAAGTTTGTGTGCTCTTATAGATATGTGACCCAAATTTAAAAATTTTAAACGTGAACGCTAAATTTCCGGGAGCACGGCATGATTCGTATATTTGGAGTTCTTGCTCTGTGCGTCGTGTAATGGAGAGAGCGTATGAAAATGGAACCGGCAATATGTTTCTGATTGGTATGTTTTTTTTTAATTTATTGTAAAATATACATTATTAAAAAAAAAATCATTGCAGGAGATTCTGGATACCTGTTGGAACCGTGGCTGATGACACCTTTGCCAAATCAACCAGAGGGCACTGCGAAATATAGGTATAACGAGGCACTATGTCAAGCCCGAAATCCTGTTGAGCCTCTTTTTGGTGTGCTTAAAGGAACTTGGCGGTGTTTGTCACGACAGCGGGTTCTAATGTACGACCCCGGGTTCGCTGGTAAGGTTGTGAACGCGTGTTCAGCGTTGCATAACATAAGTTTGGGTGAACAACCACTTGAATTTGATGCGCTACAAGCAGAAATACAACCAACGGCAACACAACCAACAGAAACAGAAAACCAGGATAATTTGAACTCCTCCTCTTCCATTCCAAGGCTTATCCAAGATAGGCTCATAGCTAACTATTTTTCTTAAGTCAAATCAGTTGGCACCTCTAATATATTACGAAAACTATATATATTATTCGTCAACTCGCAAATCGCATACGTTTCAATCTTGCCTTATAAGTAAAAAAAATCAAATTACTTTTTTGTATAAATTTTAATAAGTGTCCTTTTTGTATTTACACAGGTCAAACATTTTCAATATCAGCGACAGCAGCAGCAGCAAAACAACAATCACAAAATCATAAACAATGCATTCTCAATATGTTGCAATACATGGCGGTGGCAGGGATATGCACAATCGTGTGTGGAGGTAAGTATCATGATCATATCAAGATTTAAAGATTTCATGTACCGGTATTTTAGGACACTTGTGGCATTGTCTGCGCAGTATTCACGTGGTTGCTTATACTATTTGCAGAATTTGTTGTGATACGGGTTATATTATGGCCGAGTCCATAACCCATCTATAGCAGTTGTTAGCCTTTCTCGCTTTTGCATCACACATACGCACTGTGTTAGCAGATCCAGGCGCAGTACCCCGTGAAAATGCAACCAAAGAAATTATCGAACAGATGGGCTATCGGAACGTGCACATCCTTGTTATGTTTGTCAGCGTTGTATACGAAAAATGGATCATCATTGTCCATGGGTGAACAATTGTGGGGAAGAAAACAATCAAAAGTACGTTATACTATTTACGGTTCGTATTAAATTATGTGTTCTGGATACCTACTTGTAGACGTATATTGAATTAATTTTGTTTGCATATTTTTACAGTTTATATTCCCATATCTACACATTCGATGCTTTTAGTGGTCACAGAATTTGCGCAATGTGTGCAATCCGAATGGAGGCAATGCTCACCACATTCTCCACCAACAACAATATTTTTACTATTATTTGAAGCATTTTTGTTTGCAATATTTACGCTCATCATGCTCGCAACGCAATTGAATGCAATTTTTAATGACCAAACTGAAATAAGCTAACTGAAATACTATAATCGCAACGACATTCAGTAGTAACAGTTAAACAAGCACCACCACCTCCACCTTATACAGTGGAAATTAATCATCATTAAGGCCTAAGACACCTTTTGCTTTCCGTAAAGAGTTTTTTGAAGAAGTATTTTTTTGTTAATTGATATTAGAGGAAAAATTACAACGTTATGCACAGCGATGGTATGGGATGACATGTTTCGAAGTGCCCAGCTTCTCATCAGACCCCTTCTCGGACACTGAGATACGAACCCATTTTTTTGTAAAACCCGTCGAAAATATCTGTAAGCTAGAACTTACATGGGTACTGCCATCAATGTTACAGGTTTGAATACTTAAGCAAATTTTAATAGTAATGCATGCCAGCCTATAAATTTCTCCTTTCTGCGATAGTACTACAAAACTCAACCAGATCAGTTTATATCACATTTGGTGGGATACGAAGGATTACAGCTTACTGCCGGTATTGATCAAAGTGGTTTCGAATCAAACAAGGTAAAACTATGAATTGTGATATGTGACCTTTCCTAATTTCTGTTTTTAAGTAATCTACGCATGCTTTGCCTTCACAAAATTATTTGCAAATAGTGGTCCGTTTAAAGAAGCATGCACGGAATTGCAATACATTGAGGCGACTAATTTTCGTGGTAATACTATACATCCAACGTCAACTGTAAACACTGCACTAAAAATTTCGATATTGGTACCCAGGGACGCGTTTCGGTCCCAGGAACCCTAATCCGGTTGGGGAAACCCAATGTTTTTAATAGTTTGCAAGATATTTGCAGGCAAAATTAACAATTTCCTGTGACCTTTGGCCGAGCCTATGCCAGTGTTGTTTTTGCCGAAACCAAATCAATTTATAACAAATGACTTCAGTTTACATTGGGAAGAAAATGGCAAGCCTGAGATACCTAGCTCACCAAAAAAGATACAATAAACAGATATATGTGCATTATGGTTTAGGCAGGATGACAAGTTCCAGTTACCCGCGGCATATATGGACTTTTATATCATATCGCCGTTACGCAAGGATCCCAAAAAGTAAGAGTATTCCACTTTTAACAATACAGTTCTCTCCTATAATGTTGTCTGCTTTTTTATTCTCACAGCGATGACCTTTGTGCGCTCTACGAAAAGCTAGTTAAGTTTCGTTTGAGTGAGGAACTTTACCCGGCAACCGTTGCAGGCCTGCCCTATCAGTTTTATACACATATACACTTTGGTCCCAACTAATTCATTTTTATTTTAACTAGGTCAATGGTATGGTCAATGGTCACTTCGAACCGTAATAAACATAATTATACACACAATCAGTTCAAAAGCATTGATGCTAACAATTTTTATGCGCTAGTGTCTAGAAACACATGTTTAAAAAGATTTGGGGTTAATAAAAAGAATTGCAATTTTACGTTCATTTTAAAATAATAAATGGGCGAAAATTACAAAAATATAACTGAACGCAGACTTATTCTGCCTAGTGTATATACACTGATGTGCCATGATAGAGCCAAATTTGAAAATGTTGAGAATTTCCTTAAATAAAACACATGAACGAAATTGCAATTAAAATTCGAGCACCGCCCCAACAACAATTACCTAAAGATATGTCAATGAAAATACAATATTTTGATTTAATATTAAATTTAGTTTTTAATGTATTCAAAATTTTGTACTTGCCAGCTAAATTAACAAAAATAAAGATTATTATAAAACTAAAAACCATTCAGGTACTTTATTCTGTATTTTAAAAATTAATTTAACAAAACTTAGCATTTAATTTAATAGATACCCCTAAACAAAACTATTTACTATCAAAAAAACTTAAAGCTACAAAAGTTGAAAACAAAACATGTTAAGAAAAGTTCAGGTACTTTAATTTAAATGTAATAAAATAGTTAAAAAAAAAAACAAGAACCAAAACTAAAACAAAAACAAGGCAATTCAGACATCTTACAGGTACTAAAAAGAAAAAAAAAGTTCTTCAGTCTTATAAAAAATAAATTATAACTTAAAGCTAATCCCTCCTTTCAGCAAGTGTGCCCGCCAAAAGGTAGGCGGCATTGGAGTGGTCCCTAAGTCCTTCGACCAACTCAACCATTGTTTGCGTCAATACTTTATTCGACCAGCTCCTGTTGAATAGAAAAAAAAATGTATTTAAATAAGTATAGTGATATAAACATGTAAAGTTATATAAATAAATAAATATATATTAATAAGCAAGTGCTTTAAGCACTATTAATAACAACTATTACTATAGAAATAGGTCTGTTAATATAATGATAGGTTCCCACCTTTAAGGCATCAGTTTGGTTTTCCGCCACCTTGTTACTGTTGACAACAAGCTCCTGTTGAGTAGAAAGAAAAATATTTCAAATAGGTATAGTAGTATCAATATATCTATCTCTATGGCGCGATATACAACAGGTATATCATCATAAACCTCCTAAGAGATTTTTGCGCCAAGCTTCTCTTCCAATTTGTGGTGTGCCGATTTGAATTTTCCCTACAAATTGGTGGGACCTACAGTTTTTTGCCGACTCCGAACGGCATCTACAAAGGAGACGAATTTTTTTTTTTTTTTTCTGAGAAGCCTGTCATGGCAGAAATACACTCGGAGAGTTTGCCAAACCACTGCCGAGGGGCGACCCCGTTTTGAAAAACTTTTTTCAAATCACTTTTGATGTTACCTGTACCAGGGCTCGAACCATGGACCTTCGGTGTGGTAGGCCGGCAACACTACCTTCACACCACGGCGGCCGCCAATATCAATATATACAATAATATAAATACGTATAGTAATATAAATAACTAAAGTAACTTATAAACCAAAGTGTTGGAACTATTACTAAAGGAAAAGGGCTGTAATTATTATAGGTTCTCACCTTCAATGCATCGATTTGCCTTTCCGACACCTTATTACTATTGGCAGTGAGCTCCTGTTGACTAGAAAGCAAAAAATAATTTAAATAAGTATAGTATAACTTGAACTATGACAAGTTCTCACCTTCAAGGCATCTGCTTGCTTTCCACCTTGTTGCTATTTTCAGCAAGCAGAGTTAAGGCATCCGCCTGAGATTTGGCGAACTTCAAAAATTCCTCTGCGGTATCGTTTCCGACACGCGTTCTTTTTGGAGCTCTACGTGGTGTTTCGGCAGGAGTTCTGGGTGTGCTGGCCTGAATAAAACTTTGGGCACCATTATCCGATGATGGTGTAACGACCAGGCTTGGGAACTCTTGACCTTCCTCCATCATTATTTGAAATTCCTGAAAATATAAATAAAAGAAAACATTATTAATGCAGCACTATTTCAATTTACTCCCATAAATTTGCTTTTACACATAATTTTAGGAGAAACTTACCTCTTCCAATGGCATGGTATCGGGGACGTTTTCACTGCCCTCAACATACTGCACGCCAATCAGACTGAGGACGCGCATCTCCAGTTCAGACAGTGGAGCCTGGTCTATTGGGCGGTTTCCAGTTAGCGCCTGCTGCCTTTTGCGGGCACGGCAGCGAACGCTGGTGCGGCTTTTTAAATCTTTCCAAACCTGTTTAGAAAATAATAGTGTTAGTAATCATATACATAATAAATAACAAAAAGTGATACATACTCGTACAAATTTAAAAACGCTTATCCATGCATTTCCACAATTCACTTCCACTCACTCCATACAATATTAAAAGTTGAAATTGCGAACGAATTACATGCCTCAGACGGATTCTCCAACGCAAACTGGTAGAATCATTTAAGCGCTTGCATCACACTAAGTACTTACCGTTTGCCATTGCTCCACTGTTTTGATCGCTCCTCCAATGGCATTCAATTTTTGAATCATTCCGCGCCACTTGGTCTGGAACTCCACCTTCCCGTCCATCCGTTGAAATTTTCCTGACGCCATTACCGGGTTCTCCGCCAACAGGTCGACCATTGCATTCAGCTGGTCCACTGAAGCCCGCTGTCTCTTTGCTCTTTACAAAATTATAAGCACAAAATCAATTCAACAAAATTATACAAATACTTCCCTTTTAGTAAAATTTGTGCACTCAACTTGTTGCCGCCGAATAATTTTAATGTTTTTTTCTTATTCCTCTTTGTGTTTTTCGTGTTTTTGACACTCGGAATACCAGTGTTGCCATGTTTTATCACTATCAAGAGTCAGCTGTTTAGCGGCGTTAAAGGAGAGTTACAGAATCGCACTTTCGTTAAGAACAAACGCCGAAATTTGGCGATAAGCTTAACGCTCGGCGAGTGGTTAAAAGTTACAGAATCGGGCTACTGAACTAACGAGTTCTTTGTTTCTTTCTTTCTTGCACCTTATTACGAGCACTTATAACTTGGTATCGCCATACCAAGTATCAAGTCATCGTAACATTTGGTCCATCTCGCTAAGAAAACCAAAATCGGAGAATTAATCATCTCACAATATTTTTCCATTAAAATACCAGCGCCAATCTAATTAAATTTGATCGCGATCAACAAGTAAATAACGAGACACATACAAATCAGCCAATATACACAAAAAGCCATAATAGCGAGTGGCAGCAACAAGCAGACAGAGACAGTCATATCACACATCACATCATCAGCAACACGTCGCGTACATCACATCATACAGTCCATTCAAATAACAATCCTCACACATCACATCATCAGCAACACAACGCATACATCACATCATACAGTCCATTCAAATAACAAATCATCACACATCACATCATCAGCATAACGTCATACGTCACATCACCAACGTATACAGTAACACTTTATGGCCCGGTTTTTCAGTCCTTGGTTAAGCTCAGTTTAAACTAAGTTTGCTTAAACTCGGCATAAATTTAAACTCCAGTTAAACTGCAGAGCGGTTTTTCAGTAAGAGTTTAAGGCCGCTTTGAAGATTTGCTTTTTATACGGCAGCATTGGTTTTTTTTTATCTAGATACGGCAAAAGATGATATTTGTTTACATATTCAATGCCATTGCTTCTCCTCAGTATTGTAATAGTTAGGATTTCGCTAATTTCTGCATCACTATAATCATTTTCGTCAGATGATATATCCAGTATTTCATTAAATATACAAATATCTTCCTTTTTAATTGCGTTCAGTTTATTGTTTCACAACCAAAACCATCAAATATGCAAACAGCTGACAGGTTAACTAGAGTTCAACCCTGCCAAATTGGCCGCTTAAACTACGTTTAAACTTCGTTTAAAGTTGACTGAAAAACTGCGTAACAAGTTTAAGCTTAGTTTAACTGACGAATTGAGTTGAACTTGTACTGAAAAACCGGGCCTTAATCACACATTAATCATCACATTATTCGCACATATTAAACCTCTAAATTTCATCAAGATAAGTGGTTGATTTTAGTGCACAATTTTTTTTAAGTACGCATTAACGTACTACGAGTGAAAGTGTGATATAGATTTGTAGATCAGAGCAAGTGGAAGTTCTTTGTGTTTGAAAAACACACTTAGCGCCTTTTGACTATCGAGAAGTTCCCCCTCCAGTGGTAAGGGCTCCTCGACAAAGCTCAAGGCAGACAGGCAGTGGCTCAGCGTCTTTTGTTTTTTTTTCTTTTTTAACACATTACCACAGCACTGTACAGTCTCTATTCTTTCTAATATAAATTTCCTTTGTTTGTTGATTTTCAACAACAATTTACACTTCCACTTGGTTGATGCATTTGCAAATAAATGCCACAATATTCACTCACTAAAATACTGTCGTAAACCGTACATAATACGTGCCACTACAAAATTATCACTTGCGTTGGGTGGCTAGTGGTCATTAATTCACTTAGTTCGAAAGATATATATATACTTTGTTTATCAGTAAATCATTTTAATAAATAATCCACTTAAACGTATTTACACTGTATTTATTGCGTTCATTTGATTTAAACACCTTGGTTTTGGCTATTCGGCGTTTGACACTTTCATTTTCACTTTAATAAAAGACACATTAAATCCCTGTCCAGATTTCTATCTGTGTCACACATACCATTCCACGATACAATAAATCTTCAGAAGAATTTCTTCTGTGTCACTTTTCGGTAATTGCACTTATATTCAAAGCATTTTACATCTCTGAGTCATTACAGTCGGCTATTGTTTCACTGTAAAGAATCAAAATTTTTAAAATCATCAAAAAAATGGAAACATATATACGACTCTCAGATTGCATAATAGAGTTTGATCAAGACTTCGGCCCTCAAGACCAAGATAAGCACACCCTTGCGATACAGCAGGAGGAGCTAAAATCATTGTGGAAGAAGACAAAAGCTGCCTATGAAAGTCTTCTGAGTTCACCGGACCTGTCCAAGGAAGATCTGCTGTCCTTGAGACAGAAAAATAAGACTTGCTTCGCATGTTACGCTAAAGGCATGGCTGCAATTAATGCTGAAATTGAAAAGCTAACAGTGCAAGCAACACCAACAGCTACAGTCTCTGAAACTTCCAGCCGTGAACAAAACATTCGACTTCCACCTTGTGACACCGATGTGTTTAAGGGCGACTACCTATCCTGGCCAACTTTTAGGGACATGTTCACGGCCATATACATATTAAATAAACGCCTTACCCCGGTTGAAAAACTATACCACCTCAATCAGAAGAAACAAGGGGAAGCGAAGGAAATTGTGCGAAGGTGCCCCCTAACCAACGAAGGTTTTACCACAGCCTGGGCAAATTTAAGCGCAATTGAAATCCCTGTTTAGTTTGACGTCAGTCGAACATGAATGCGGAACAGCAATCAAAAAGCTTCAACGCGACATAAATAATTGCATCTCGGCACTTCAGTGTCATCAAATTGACATATCCAACTGGATGCAATTATCACGTATCTATGCTCTACAAAACTTCCCGAATGTACTCTGGCCTTATGGGAACAAACCATAGAAAACAAAACAGAAATACCGAAATGGGAAGACATGGACAAGTTGCTTTCCAACCGTTTCCAAACGTTGGAAACTGTTTCTGACCTCAGGGGTAGCAAAGCATTTAAGGCACCCAAGAGTCAAAACAACACAAGGGAAACGCCTGCGAAACTTGGAGTATACCAAGCCAGCGTCTCAAAAGCATCGTGTAAAATGTGCAGCAGTAAAAAGCACAAACTACGAAATTGCCAAAAATTCCGAGGGCTAACCATTGCAGACAGAATAGCCTTCATCAAGAACAACAGTTGTTGCTTGAACTGCCTGTCGGCTGGACATACTGTGACACGATGCACTAGTTCATTTAACTGTAGCTCGTGTCACGCAAGGCACAACACCTTGCTCCACCTGGCAACAGCTCAGCCAAAAGCAACGACCCAGAGGTGGCGTCAAAACACCACCGATGACAGACCCTCAACCTCACAGCAGGCTAGGGAAAGGCTGGAATCTGCAAACAGAAAAGAAAACGTAAGTAATGTCTCATCTTGTCACGCAAATACAACTAAGGGGGTATTATTGGGAGCGGCACGGGTCAACATTAACCATAACGGAGTCAATTTCTCGGCCAGATCTCTGATTGACTCCGGCTCGGAGTGCTCTTTCATAACAGAAAGACTAAAGAAAAGAATAAACCTGCAATCGAAACGCATACATGTCCAAGTTTCGGGCATCAATAATACGCCATCAGCGCAGGTTAAAGAATCGTGTCACATCCAATTGGGTTCCCTCAAAGACCCCTTAGTGCGTATTGACGCAGTTGTACTGGTCCTACCACAACTTACAGGGGACCTTCCAACTTGTCAGGTAAGCACAATGACCCGTCAAGCATTCCCTGACTTAATCCTGGCGGATAAAAGGTTCTTCATTAATGAACCAGTTGACCTCATCCTAGGAGGCGACATTTATCCTCAAATTATTCTGAGTGGTATACGGAAGAATGTTCTAAATACGCTTCTCGCCCAAGAAACCGTCTTCGGTTGGATTATAACCGGTCGTGCGGACACACATCACCCAACCAATACGCGGGTATCATTTTTCAATGAGATAGCCCTTAACAGACAGTTAACTTCCTTCTGGGAATTGGAAAATGTGCCAAAGAAAAGGGCATTTAATGAAGATAATGCCTATTGCGAGGCACTCTTCAAGGCCACAACGACCAGAAACTCCGACGGAAAATATACAGTCGCCCTCCCCTTCAAACAGGATTTTCCAAACAACATCTGGTTAGGGGCTTCGCTAAAGAGCGTTTTCACTCAATTCTACCAGAATGAGACGCGCTTATCAAAGACACCGGCCCTACAGACAGAGTACAATAGGGTAGTATCGGAATATGAGCATTAGGACACATGTCAAAAGCTCCTACGCTCATACCACCCAAATCTACTGGGTGCTACTTCTTGCCCCACCATGCAGTTATAAAGGAAGAAAGTACCACCACCAAAGTCCGAGTGGTATTTAACGCGTCGTGTCCTACCTCCAATGGCACAAGCTTGAACGACGTCCTACATACAAGCCCCGTTCTCCAGGCCGATTTAACAATTCTACTACTGCGCTGGCGACATAGAAAAGATGTACCGACAGATATGGGTAGAGTCCAATCATACAAGATACCAAAGGATCGTTTTTCGTACCAATCCGAAGGATCCGATCAGCGTCTACGAGCTGAAGACGGTAACCTTTGGTGTGAATTGTGCCCCATATCTGGCGATAAGGACACTGCACCAACTAGCAGATGACGTGGAGCCTTCGTTACCAATAGCTGCAAATATCCTGTGGACAAGTATGTACGTCGACGACGTTTTGGCAGGAGGTCACAGCATTGATTCCGCGATTAACGCCCGAGATGAAATCACGCAAGCACTGCAGTCAGCAGGATTTCCCCTTCGAAAATGGATTTCGAATTGCAGTAAAATACTCAAGGGATTACCCAAACAACATCTGCTAAATGAAGATTTTCTGGAGTTCGAAGACTCCAGAATTGTAAAAACCCTAGGCATACGTTGGAACTCCAATTCTGACTATTTCTACTTCATAGCGAAACCAATCGAGAATCAAGATATTTTAACCAAAAGGGCAATACTTTCAGCTATCGCCAAACTTTTTGACCCCCTATGTTGGCTAGCCCCTATCATCATCGTGGCAAAAATCATAATGCAAAACATATGGCTCGAGGGGACAGACTTGGACGAGCCAGTGTCGGCAGCTACCTTGGAACGATGGCAAACCTTTATGCGGGATTACCCCGCAATTGATCACATACGAATTCCACGATGGGTATATTTTACGCCAACTAACGACGTGGAAATACATGGGTTTTGCGACGCTTCGGAGAAGGCTTATGGAGATACAGTCTACCTACGAGCAAAGGTAAAGGATCAGATGCACGTCAATCTTTTAATGGCAAAAACAAGAGTAGCGGCCGTGAAAACAATTTCATTACCACGACTTGAGCTATGCGGGGCTGTCTTGTTGGCCGAAACAATAGAATCCGTGCGCGAAAACCTGAACTTAGGAAATGTCAACACAAATCTATGGACAGACTCAACGATTTTTCTAGCTGGATCAAAAAACCCCCCTGCGCCTGGTCGACTTTCGTCGCTCACCGGGTAACGAAAATCGTAGAGAAAGTTGGATACAAAGCTTGGCACCATGTCGAGTCCGCATACAATCCAGCAGATTTAGCCAGCAGAGGACTTTCAGCGAAGGATTTAGTCGACAACGCTCTGTGGTGGCAGGGACCTTCTTGGTTACAAGAAGACAAGACAAAATGGCCTACCCATGAAAAGGAATATGGGACAAACATCGAAGGAAAAAGGATACACATTCACGCAACTACGCAAGTAAACGATACAGAGGACATCCTTGATAGATTTTCCGATTTTGCAAGGGCTTTGAGAGTTATATCGTATGTTATGAGGTTCTCTCAAAGAACTTATCCTAGAACCAAATATTCGTTCAAAGCGCAGTCGTACCCCATTTCGCCAGACGAAATTAAGGCAACGACTCGACGTCTAATAGAAATTTATCAAAGGAAACATTATCCTGAAGAATTGGTAAACATAAAATCCGGGAAACCCATCGGGACAAAAAGTGACGTCCTTACCCTCAGCCCCTTCGTCGACAACCATAACATTTTGAGGGTGGCCGGCCGTCTTGCCGCATCCCATGACCTCGCCTACAAAGAACGCCACCCGATCATCCTCCCCTACGCTTGTCGGTTCACTCGTCTTTTCGTCCAGTTTGTCCACCAGATAGCCCTTCACGGCGAAAATTAGCGTCTCATATGCACGCAGTACTGGATCCCGAGGGTAAAAAATCTTATCCGTTCCATCATCAACAATTGCAAGGTGTGCAGTATTTACCGGAAGCGCTCCCAAACCCAACTTATGGGGAACCTTCGGCGGGAACGGACCACTTTTTCCCGAGCATTTACGAATGCCGGCGTGGATTTTGCCGGTCCTTTCGACATCAAATCCTACAGTGGTAGAGGATGTCGTCTTTCAAAGGGCTACGTTTGCCTCTTTGTGTGTTTTTCTACCAAGGCTATTCATTTAGAGGCCACCAGCGACCTGAGTACTGGCTCTTTTCTGGCAGCCTTCGATAGGTTCGTTGCTAGACGGGGATGTCCGAAGAACATCTACTCCGACAACGGAACTAACTTTGTCGGAGCATCCAGGGCGCTCCGTTCAGAGCCTAAAGCCTTTCTAGCGGACGCCCGCAACCAAACCCTATCCAAATACAGTCAGCAAACCCTGGCATGACATTTCATCCCAGCAGGCGCTCCTCACATGGGCGGATTATGGGAAGCAGGGGTTAAAAGTTTTAAGCATCCCTTCAAAAGGATCGCGTTGGATCACAAATTTACTCTTGGAGAGTTCAGCACCCTACTTTGTCGAATTGAGTCGTGCCTCAATTCTCGACCATTAAGCCCCTCCTCCAATGACCCGTCTAACTTGGAGCCACTCACTCCAGGACATTTCCTCATTGGCGGGCATTTATTCGCCCCACCAGAGATCGACGTCAGCGAGAATCGTGCCTCACTCGTCAACCGCTGGGAAAAGTTGAAAGCCTTGCATCAGGCGTTTTGCAAGCGGTGGAAATCCGAATATCTCGCCGAACTTCAGAAACGTGTCAAGTGGAAACATCCACAGTCGAACTTGAAAGAAGAACGGGGACCTAGTCGTCATCAAGGAAGACAACTTGCCTCCCAACGAATGGAGATTGGGAAGAATCGCCAAACTACATCCTGGTACGGATAATCGAGTTCGAGTCGCCGAACTCGACACAGCCAGAGGCCGAACGACCAGACCAATTACGACGGGAATACGGAGCGAAGCAGTAGTTTCTACCCCTCCCGCTCCCTACTTCCACGTCGAATTCCATCGAGTGCTATCTTAATGAAGTAGGTGGTTCTTTATATCCGAAAGTGAAACCTCCACACAGCAGCACACAATCGGATATTATCCAAACAGAAAGCCGATACCCATATTCACTCGTTAACCCATAACGAGGCCAACGAGAAAAGCCTAATGCAGAAGGGTGAAAATTTTACAATATTAGTTAGGTAACAATGCACAACACAAAATAGATTTTTTACCCAAAAAATAAATGAAAAAAAAAGAGGTTATTGACGTAATTAGCCAGTATCGATCTTGGGCCGACAATTTGCACAAACAAAATTTGAGTTCAACGATGGCAGTACCAAAGACCTCTTTAATTTGTCTGGTACTATACCTGTTGTCTACAAAAATAACACCTACTACATTCCCATTTGCATATGGGTAATGGACACACATCCACAAAACGCACCGATATGCTTTGTCAAACCAACACCGACAATGCAAATTAAAGTTTCCATGTATGTGGATCATAATGGTAAAATCTATTTGCCATATCTGCATGACTGGCAACCGCACACATCGGATTTACTATGACTGATACAAGTAATAATATTAACATTTGGCGATCATCCGACAAAAGAACAGCCGCTTATTCCCTATCCAGGCGCCGGCTATCCGCCTTATCCTACAGCGAATGCAGCCGATGGAGGAAATCCCCCACCATACCCACCAGGCAGTAATTTCGGACCATATCCGCCGTATCCTACAGGAGGTGATCCAGCCGGAGCCAACCCAAATGTCGGTGGAGCCAGTTATCCACCGTGTATGAACTTTCCACAAGTTCCTGGCTACAATGCTGGCTAGAACCCTTCAACGCCAAGCTCTACTGGTACTATTACTGGGGAGCATTTAAGGCCTCGCTCATTAGCGCTGTAGAAGATAAGCTTAGACGTCGTCTACAAGAGAAGGTAAATCAGTATCAAGCTGAAGTTGAAACACTTAATCGAACCAAGCAGGAATTGGTAGAGGGTAGTAGCAAGATTGAGAAGGTTATTGCGCGCCTTAATAGAGAAGAAGTTGAGCTTCAAAAGTATATAAATATTTTACGTGATAAAGAACAAGAACTTGAAAAGAGTTTAGAAGCCTTAGAGATATCTGATGGCATTGATCCTGATAAAGCTGTTGCTACAACAGCCCCACTTTACAGACAGTTGCTCAATGCCTATGCTGAGGAAGCGGCTATTGAGGATGCAATTTATTATTTGGGTGAAGCTCTACGAGGCGGTGTCATAGATTTGGAAACTTTCCTTAAGCATGTTCGCCAATTGTCACGTAAACAATTCATGCTACGCCGTCCACAGCATTTCTGCGCAGAACACACTTTTTGCACTTTTCGGTACACCCTAATTTGTGATTATAATAACCACATGAAAATGACAGAAACTTTTCAACTTTAATTGCAAATACTTCTTCACTAAAGCGAGATCTCGAAGGTCCGCTTCCGGATTATTGTTGCCGAGGTCGAGACGCGTCTTTTGATGCCTTTCCCGATAGTTTCGGGCGTGTTTGGGAAGTTGTCTCCAGAGGGGGACAATTAGGGTTTTAGAGTTTTAGCAATTTTAGCTCTTATTCTATTCTCTATTCTTACAATAACTTTCTTGGTATATTTCGCATCTTTTGTGTTTTCTCTTGTCCTTTTACTTATATTAAGGGTAGAACATTGATCCTGCAATGCTACTGCACATCCGCATTTGCCAAAAGGTTTATATTCTTTGGGCTTATAACTTATTCTTTTATTACGTGTATGGGGTTTTGATATTGGTTCAGTTATTGTATACCAGTTTACCAATTTTCCTCTTACTATTTTCAATTTTGTTCGTCGATGAAACTCCTAGTTCATTTGCAAGTCTAATCAAACTATCAAACATTAGATTTTAGATTATTTTTATATACTCAATTGTGCAAGATTCTAATAATACAGAACATCCACAGTTTGAATAAAACAAACATATAATTTTAAAATGCGCAAATATCGCATAATAAAAGGAATAATTCATCAAATACAGAAAATTTTCAACTTTAATTGCAAATATTTCTTCACTGAAGCGAGGTCTCCACGGTCCGCTTTCGGATTATTGTTGGCGAGGTCGCGATGCGTCTTTTGATGCCTTTCCCGATAGTTTCGGGCGTGTTTTAGCAGTTGTCTCCTGAGGGAGATAATTACCGAACTAATGACTATGGGACTCAATTAAATTTAAATATATTTCTCACCAACAAATGTGATAATGTAAGTTGAAATCCGAATGCAACGAGGACGATTTGGTCCTGAACACACTTCTTCAATACACGGAATTGATTTACCAACAGTGAAAGCATCATTTCGACGCACTCCCACGCATTTTACGCGTTTGTTATAGCCACTATGCGACATTTTCGCACAATTTGGACAAATTCTTGCATACTTCCGTTTCAAGGTACACATTGATATCGCACGCGCTGGTAGTAGAAAATAAAAACCGAATGAATTTCTATTTTTTCTTCACTCTACTACCATGCCATCGAATGGGAAAAAATAAGAAGAAATAGCGTGATTTTGAGTATGGATAACATAAACTGTATTATCGACTCAACATCGCACCATACTAGTGATGGCGATTTTGACATGAACGAGTACCGAAGACCCGATCTGTCAAAATCGGTATGGGCTACCCATTAGAAGTCACACTAGAATAATTAGTGGGTTCCCATGCGTTGTCGAGTTGGCACGGGCGACACGACTTACAAATGCTATGCGCGGCAATTTCCGCTTGCTGAGAGCAATGATGAGTTTACACGTCTACCATCAGAACGCCGTATTGACCGTTTATTAACATTCAACAAGCCGCTGACCATGTACAACTTTTCGAATCTTGGGATATGCGTTTGGATACGAATTTGCTTGTAACCCCATGTCGTATTGTACCATCATGTAATACGGTGTTAGATTTATATCATTCTTCGGTATACTAAATATATGCCGACTTCAAGGCTCCATGCT
This sequence comes from Merzomyia westermanni, assembly GCA_949987695.1. Taxonomy (NCBI): domain Eukaryota; kingdom Metazoa; phylum Arthropoda; class Insecta; order Diptera; family Tephritidae; genus Merzomyia; species Merzomyia westermanni. Next base: position 81,025,896 of record OX465291.1, read on the forward strand.
TATTTATAAGTACATTGGCAGCCTTCATATCAAGGGGCAGAATCTTGTTGCTATGCACGCAATAAAGGCCAATTAGCAACTGCTGCATAACCGTCTTGATTTCACCGAGATTAACTTTCCCACTTAAAGATAATGCCAAAATTCCCGAACTGAAAACTTTAATTTCAATTCAGTTTTTTTTTTGGTGGCAGGCCTAGTTGGTTTGTCAACAACAACACGCATATCAAAGTCTCATTTTTTCAGTAAAGACAAATTAAATCTCTTGAAAATTCAGTTTTTTGTACAGTACTAACACCTGTTGCGATGAGTTCTACTCGGTGTTGAAATCCGAATACTGTGATATGAGTCTCCCTCTCTATGGCGCGATATACAACAGGTATATCATCATAAACCTCCTAAGAGATTTTTGCGCCAAGCTTCTCTTCCAATTTGTGGTGTGCCGATTTGAATTTTCCCTACAAATTGGTGGGACCTACAGTTTTTTGCCGACTCCGAACGGCATCTACAAAGGAGACGAATTTTTGCTGAGAAGCCTGTCATGGCAGAAATACACTCGGAGAGTTTGCCAAACCACTGCCGAGGGGCGACCCCGTTTTTGAAAACCTTTTTTCAAATCACTTTTTATGTTACCTGTACCAGGGCTCGAACCATGGACCTTCGGTGTGGTAGGCCGGCAACACTACCTTCACACCACGGCGGCCGGCTGTGATATGAGTACTTTCTGGAAAAATAAAGTTTTGTACAGCACTAGTACCCGTCCGTGACGAAACAGGGTTGTATGTGAGCATAGGCATAATGCTATGAGCAGATACTCGGCCACACTGCCGTGCCGTATGGCACGTTAGACTGGCGGCAAAGATGTTCGGTTGAGCATGTTGCTTAACGAATATGCGTGCAGGGACTAAGAAGAATAGCGAAAATACCGAAAAATACACAGCAGTCGCTGTGTGAACTGAATTTATGCAGGAATAAGCCAAAACCAAATGTATATTTATGTGAATGACCCAAAAGCCACCCGACATACGGAAATCTCCATCCGTGACAAATTAATCCACCACAACGTAATATTCTAGAATGACTGGTTTCAGTGTCAAACGCAACAAAACGGAGACACGGGGCACCACGTTCACCATTCCGAGCCGCCTGTGTCAAAAGTCGCACAGCATTCGGATGTGCCCAATTTATCCAGGCATGTCGAACATAGAGCGACTAAGGGTGGTCATCGACGCGCGGTACTGCACTAACTGCTTGTCGCCCTTTCATCAGAGGAGGTCATGCCCCAGCGAAGATCGTTGGCACCGGTGCCACGAATAGCACCATACTTCAACACATACCGACGAGGCACCCCCAACCGTCAACGAGGACGATGACGATGAAGCAAGCTCGGATGGAGCACTATCCATCCACATTGCGGAGAAGACGATAACATGGGCAGAAGAAGTAGCTGACGAAGAAGCGAATAGAAGGGAGGACATTACCGCACTACCGTCAACGGTTCAACAGGTTGCGTCGGGACCTCGCCGTTTTCGACCCCTCCTAAACCACGAGAAGCCCTCAAACTCTCCACGCGGGGATGGCGCGGAGACACGTCCTTTCCGCCTATCGCACCGTCCTACTGGAGGGCGCCGTGGTGACGCGGAACCACGTCCGTCCCGCACGTCACGACGTTCCGCTGGCAGGGCGGCCCCGTATGCAGCACGTAATCAAGGCGCAGTTCTCGCGATACACGAGAGGACTCCATCCGGCTTTAGAACAGGGCGCCTAGGGGAGGCGCCTCTAACCATAACGCGAGCCTTCGCAGCCATCGCTCTAACGGCCATGGTCCGAATCGCGGCGGGGGGTGAACTCCACATAGTGCGCGCCCTCATCGATCCGTGCGCTCCCAATTCCATTATCGACGCTAACCTAGCCAAGGACCTACATTTAGAGCGTACCGGCACCCACTACCATACTAAGTGCACTCTCGTCCTTCGCGGGAAATATGGGGTAATCGGAGAAGTGACGACCCAGGCCACAGTAGTGGCTCGTTATTCGCGGCTTAGTCTGACCACCTCACTCGATCCGTCAGTAGCAACGCCGTTCCAATTCATGAAGCTAGCGGATCCTACTTTCCACCGGGCCTCACCAGTCCGGCTCACATTGCGCGCCGATGTCTACGCCAACATTATGGTCAGCGGCGCACCGCCTTCGACTGTGGGGGGACTGCTGACCCAGGCAACCATATTTGGCTTGGTGGTTTCGGGAGCCCACCAGCAATAAACTTGCACATATCCTAAAATAAGTAAAGTGCACTAAAGTTAACCCACGTTCATAACTACTAACCGTTTCTTTTCACCCAAAGGACCGCATACAGGAGAGCTGCGCAGGGGTGACGATCGGAAATAGGAATACACGTAGTTTTAAGTCCTAAATATAATTTCTTGCCTTTACGGGACTTGGCCGCTGAGCGCGTTTAGAGATTGCTTGCCGCAAGGGGGCCGGCATGTTTAGGCCACAGGCCTAAATATTAAAACACACCCTAATGTCCAAAGCTTTTCTTATAATTTATCTCGGTTAAAACCGATAACCGTTTACCCCGCCGGATAATAGCGAGAGCAAGGATTCGGCGGTGGGTACGACCTAATTTCTAATTTTCACTTTGTCACTTCTTTTTCGAACGTCGAAGAAACAGTCAGCAGCCAAGTCACCGAAGGTAAGCTCTTTTCCGCTACGTATATATTTGCGTTTTTAATTCCATTCCAATTTTAAATAATTTCCCTAATTGTTTAATTCCTGCACTTTTAGTATAATAAACATTGTTATTATATATCTGAACTAACGAGTTCTTTGTTTCTTTCTTTCTTGCACCTTATTACGAGCACTTATAACTTGGTATCGCCATACCAAGTATCAAGTCATCGTAACAGTGGTATTAACTACTTACCCGGATATTTTGCTTGTGTGTTATCCGATTTGCCTAATTTTTGGCAGGAGTATACTACATGCTATTGAGAAGCAGCTGACCAATTTTTATTGAAATATGTAGTTGAAATTACAAGCAATCGCCTTTGAAAATAGCAGAACTTGTACTTCCCCAAAATCCACAAAATTTTTCTGCGGTCTAGCTTTGCTTAAAAAATGTTTATGTGTGCAAGATTTTATTGATATAGCTTGCTTGGTTATAGAAATACTGCGTTTTAAATTTAAAAAACAAATTTTTCAGAACTATGTTAAAAACTGGGCGTGGCCCTTAACCGATTTCGCCCATTTTTACAATAAACAGTTACCTTTATATTTTCGCCAAATTTCGTTTCGACAAATCAATTTTGCCGGGGTTATGGCATAAAAAGTTTGTGGAATAATCCACTATAAAAGGAGCTGGGCCACGTCCGTTTTCGAAAATTTATATTTTTCGAATTTCTTCGTTCACGTACACTTTGAAAGTACATAATTGCCGCCCAGAAATACAAAAATTTATTAGATTTTAAGTTTTAATGAAGTCATTTGTGACGGATCTTTCTGGTCAGTAACCCAAACCAAATTTCGTATTATTTAAAAAAATAAATATTTGCCTAATAAAACCGAACACTTATGTAGCATTTTTGATATTTAATGACAGTGGCCAGTTTTGGAAGTTTTATGGTCAGTAGTGACAGTTTGACAGTCATGATAGTATTAAAGTCAGCACGGATAAAATAAATGGAGCGAGAGTAAGCAATACAGATATATGTGCTAAAGAGGGACAACCACTCACATGTACACAGTTCTTCGCATCAGTTTTGCGCAAACCCCCTTGAGTTTGTAATACAAAGTTTGTTCAAAGCACTGTTAATATGACTGACAGAACTGACTTTCAGATGTTATGTCAATAACAATCAGTGTTCTTGTAGGATATAGCCCTGACACGAAATTTTGAGTAAAGATATAGCTCACTCTTTCTCTATTTATTGGGTCAGCGCTGACGATTAAGGATGGTTTTCATTGGGTCACATTTTCTCGACTATATCGAAATTACTTATTATGCTTTTATATTATACTAGCAACCCGCACCTTGTTTCACACAGGTTGATAATGTTTAAAACAACTTTATAATTGAAACAAAAGTAATTTTTTGTAATATTTGTGAATTGTGTAATTATGTGAACCCGACATAAAAGCGAAATTATGTAACATGCATACATACATGCATACGTCCACAGCTGTCGCTTAAAGCACGCTGACTTATTCGGTTGGCAGCGAACAAACACACAAACAGATTTTTTTGGGAAAAGTGCTGCTTTTGTTTAAACAATTTTGGGTAAATTAGAAAAAAAAATCAACTATTTTTTTTGATGCAGAACGAAAGTAAATATTTCAAAGTTTAACTTCAAGGAAGATTCATTTTAATCGGTTGATTAGGTTATGATGTATGGCTGTGTAAACCAAAAATTTATGTTTTTTTACCACATTTTGTCCGATTGCCACGCCCCCTTTATATATTCCTTCACATTATATAAAAAAAGTCCATCTCACACAGCTAAGCTTTATAATGCAAAAAACCGGTTTCAAATCGGAGCATTCTGTGCGAAGCCAATTCCGTACATAGCTTTTTAGCGACTTTATTTTATAAGTAGTATAGATTTTCTTGGCTCTCTGTCACCCTCACTCTCTGTCATTCGCAAACATTCAGAAAATTTATTGTGACTTTCAATTTGCAAACTTGTGTGCGTGTGTTGTAATAAAGTTAAAAGAAATCACATTAGTAGGAAATCAGGAGGTCTATCAGCAATTCCGACGGAGTTGCCGACGGGGGATAATTGTAATAAAATTTTGTGATCACTATCCACTTTACTGCCAAATTCTGATTAAATTGATAAGATTGTGGCGAGTATGCCCAAGTATGTACCATCCCTAACTCAATAACACTCCCATTACTAGTTTAACACAACAGAGATAACGATGGCTACGCTTACGCATGCAAGCAAGAGAAATAGAGATGGCGCGAATGCGAGCAAAGAGATTTTGACACATAACACCGACCCTTCGCGAACTTGACGGATTATAAAAGACAGTAACCAAGTTTATTAACAAGTGTTGAACAGTGAACTTACTGTGGAGTTACCTAACTCGTGAATTTGTATCGCTTTTGTGAACAGTAAATAAAACTAGCATTTATAAACAGTATTTGTGAGTGTGTGGAAAAAACCCGTGAAAAAAGAATCGACACGCATCATCTCTTTGTTGATTTTAAAGCCGCTTTCGATAGCACGAAAAGGAGCTGCCTATATGCCGCTATGTCTGAATTTGGTTTCCCCGCAAAACTTATACGGCTATGCAAAATGACCTTGAGCAACACCGCCAGCTCGGTCAGAATTGGGAAGTACCTCTCCGAGCCGTTCGAAACTAAACGAGGTTTCAGACAGGGTGACCCTCTATCGTGCGATTTCTTTAATTTAAAGCTGGAGAAAATAATACAAGCTGCAGAACTTAACCGCGCTGGAACAATATTTTATAAAAGCGTCCAACTGTTGGCATATGCTGACGATATTGATATCATTGGCCTTAACAACCGCGCCGTAACTTCTGCTTACTCCAAATTAGAAAAAGAAGCGGAGAAAATGGGATTGGTGGTGAACGAGGGCAAAACGAAGTACCTTCTGTCAACATGCAAAGAGTCAGCGCATTCGCGCCTTGGCAACCAAGCCACTGTTGGCAGCAATAATTTCGAAATAGTAAAGGACTTCGTTTACCTGGGAACCAGCATTAATACCAACAATAATGTTAGCCTAGAAATCCGACGAAGAATCACTCTTGCAAACAAATGCTACTTCGGACTGAGTAGGCAATTGAAAAGTAAAGTCCTCTCTCGACGAACGAAAATAACACTCTACAAGTCACTCATCGCACCCGTCCTGCTATATGGTGCAGAAGCGTGGACACTAACAACATCTGATGAGGCGGCTCTGGGAGTATTCGAGAGAAAGGTTCTTCGAAAGATTTGTGGACCTCTACGCGTTGGCGACGGCGAGTACCGAAGAAGATTTAATGATGAGCTGTATGAACTTTACGCAGACGCCGACATAGTTCAGCGAATTAAGACACAGCGGCTTCGCTGGCTAGGCCACGTAGTGCGAATGAGCGAAGATGCTCCAGCCCAGAAGGTATTCTTATCGGCACCCGCCGGTGGAAGCAGAGGAAGAGGGAGACCACCACTCCGATGGAAGGACCAAGTGGAGACCGATTTGCGATCCCGCGGTGTTTCCAATTGGCGCCAGTTGGCGCAACGAAGAAACGACTGGCGAGCTATGTTGGACGGTCAAAATCGCCCAGGCGGTTAGATGACCATTTAAAGAAGAAGATTTGTGAGTGTGTTAACTTAACTTTATGGACATCGAACACAGGATTAAAAATCAAGGAATCAGCGAATTTGTCACATAATTCTCGAATGTTCTATTCCTTTCCGGTGAGATTTAGTCTTGATACGGAGCTGGATAGCCAAATAGAACGCTACTAAAGTTCAAATAAGTCAAACTAATAGCCTGCAAAAAACGAGGAAGTATACTGGTCGCTTCTCCTTAATTCTACGGGACGGAATGTATTGATTTGACGCTGAAGCTATGACCATACGAAACGCTCTTTCCCTTCTTTTACGTCAGACGGGGCAGAGCAGCGAAGGAGCTCTCAGTGAAGTTAAGAAAACCAACCCAGACAGTTTTGTTAAAATTAGTGAAAGTGCGATTTTCGGAGGTGACAAAGGCGGTGGGGCGATCGATTGAGGACAATCGGCAAATGATCTGATGCAAGATTCAACATCGGCCGCCGTCAATGCACTTTATGAGACCAGCGCTGACCATGGTAAGGTCTGGCCAACTTAAACAAATTTACCCCGACTCTCAGGGGGGCATCACCGCTCATCGTGCAGAACGTCGAATCAACCGTCACAGGTCCGAAGATCTGATCGACAACCGAGCTTTGTCTCCTGAATCGCAGCAATCTTGATAATTTGCCGCTTAATGAAGTTCACTATTTTACTAGCCTTGTCGGTTAAGTCATTGCAGTTCAACTGCAGCACAAAAATGCGAAGGGGGAGAAATAGTCACGCTGGGAGTCAAGGACTGGTGCGTATGCCTAGGTGGAAGCAGACTGGGTCGGGTGCGTCGTTGCAATCTAGAGGGCGAAGGATCCGGACCCCCGAAGGAGGCGAATCAGTCGACGTTACAGGCTATGAAGCTCGACAATATGACGCAACGTACGTATCAGTCCATAAGTTCTTGTTTCCCAGTTCGAAGCATATAAGCAGGTGGCATAAGCCAAGGCAAGAGATGAATTTGACTGATGCCGACGGTGAATAAAATCTCAACCGACAAACTGTGCACGTGGTGTAAGGGACCAGGAGCTGGTGACTCTGGCTTACTTTCGTGCTAGTGCTGGAAGACGAAGGCGAAATTTTTAGTCGGGTAGGAGTGGGCTGTCGCTCAGCTTTGCTCACATTCAAGAGGGAGGTGCTACGCATAAAGTAGCTGTGAGTTGCTGTGTGAGGTGTTAGCGCTGGGGGGGCGTGAGCGGTAAAGGAATCGCCCCTGCGGGTTAGGGGTTTAGAATATGCCCGAGGTAATATGAACAAAGGTAATGACGTGCAACTTGATGGTTGATCTACGGATATGATGCCTCTCACCTCTCATTACCCATCTTATCCTTCCTTACGGAAGGAGGGGTGACCTGACCTAGAAGTTTTCACTGGTCATAAATCGCTACCACGACAGTCGGGCAGTACCGCAAGGGAGTACCGGAGCGTACCGGGTTCAAATCCGGCCAAGGACTGTTAATTCGAAAAGACTCCCCAAAACCTAGTGTCGTTACCACAACAACAACAGCGGTAACGGAAATAGCACACTACTTGCTGGGCAGTGTTAATGCTGGGGACTGTATCTGCAACACGTGGCGGTGCGACACCGGGGCCATATAAGTTTTGAAGAAACTAGCGGGTCTGTGTGTGGAAGGATTTAGCCCGGAGCAACCTGTTTTGTGCAGCCATCCTTTACATTCGGAGTATTGAATAGTGTGAACGTTTAAGAAAAATCTTCTCCCAGCAAACACAGCAGATGAAAATCTCTTGGTCGCTAAAAGCTGCTCCTTTGAATTCTATTTTTATTAAATACTATCAGACTCGGCTGACGTTGTCCTGCCTAAAATTTGATTTGCGCACATTTAACGTATTTTTCATTCTACTTTTGCTCCCCTCACCCCAAATACCGTTACTCTTCTAAGCCCTCTTCATTTTCCTCCAACACCTCCTCTACATCTTAAATTTCTTTCCCTACTTCCCTTCTGCTCCCATTTGATCGGGGCGTACTGATATATAAAATATCATTAACTTGAATTAAATAAATTCCCAGCTATGCGGAATTGTTACTTTAAATAGCCTCGGGGCTTTTCCAAAAACTAAATCTGTAGAACTAACTGGATGGTTGGAAAGGCTGTGTTCCCAATCATTTAAGGCCTTGAGTAGAAAACTTTAGGACTAACGGGATGGTTGGAGAGGCCGTGTCTCCAATCCACCCTCTCGTTCAGTCGAGTTATTTATTTAGAGTTCAGAGTAGAAATTTGTAGGAGTAACTGGATGGTTGGAGAGGCCGTGTCTACAATCCATCGATTGAATCATTTAAAGTAGTAAGTAGATATCTTTTAATTAAGAAAAGCGAGTCAGAGGTATCAATGTTTCTGCACTGATTATTGAAATCCTGACACAAACTACAAAAAAGTTCGGCCGATTCAATGTTCGATCTGCAAGTGCTCAAAACAATCGTTTGAGAATGTCTCGACGGTCTGAGAGGGACATTTAACATAATCGTGCTAAGCAAGTATGGACTATTCACTATGCATTTCAAAAGTTTCTCCATGAACAAAACCCCAAGCATTTCCCTTATCTTATCTTCATTTATTACCACCTCCCTTCATTAAAATATTCATAAATTTTTTCATTCATCATACAAAATCAATAACTCAATGATAAAGAAGTGAGGTGGTAATAAATGAAGATATTATTTTTATCGTAAGTGTTAACAAATCAATTTTCTTACCATTTAAAGACTATGGACCATACAATATTTCCTGGTATGTAAAAAATGTGTGGCGCATCGGCGTTAATTTATATAATTTTTCAAAAATGTGCAAAAAACGAATTTTCTGATTTCGACCAACTTTTAAAAATTGTATAAAATAATTTTGGCACGACACTATTTAGTCTTATATCAGATAATGTTTTCTGAACCTTGTTCTATAAATAAGCTGAGAATCAGGGGGGCTTGTTCAAACTATACCAATTTTGGGGTCCCAAAACATTTTTTCTGAGGAAGGAGACACAATAGGAAATTTTTGACCACCGATTCGTGGTCAGCATAAAAAAATCCTTAAGAAATAATTTTTCTTTTTTTTTGCATTAAAAATACAGGGTCCTGTAACTAGTGCCCCAAATACGAAAAATTAATTTAAATTAGTAGTAGTTTTGCAAATTTTTTTAAAAACTGTGACATTTGTCAATTTATGTGAGTAATAGAAACCGTCTATACCAAAAAACATACAAAAGCTATTTTTGAAAAGATTTTTTGGTCAGTGAGATATTTCGCGAAAACGGGCGCCCGCGATTTTACTGAAAACGTAGTTCGACATTTGGAATAGTCGCAGACAACACCCCATTCACACTTTTTGTGTTCATTTTTGTTGAACTTATTCTTGCCAGCAAAACGGTATGATCCAGCACCGAAAATAAGAAAAAATATAAGGTTGACTTCAAGCTTGTTCTGTTGGAGAAAAACTTAAAGGTATCTAACGAGTCCAGGAGAGGAATGGAAACTAAGCTTGACTGCCTTCTTGCTATACAGGAACGACTGTTGGAAGTAAAGGAGGATAAGCAAAAACGGCTTTGTGCTTTAAACGATATGGGAATCAAAATCAGAAAAAGGGAAATGGAAGCTCTTTATGATTCCGACTAGGTAGAAACTGTTGGCTCAACTGAACAGGGATGACTTCAGCACGCACCGTACTTATTAGTTCCGATCCACCCAACAATTCGGGTTTTACGTTAAATTACAATTAATATTGTTGACATAAAGCTGTCATGTTTCTATTACATTGCAACCTCAATCTACTACATACTGTCAAAGATTACGATACGATTGTGAACGTATATCGCGATACCACTAATAGGATTAGTAACGTAACCATTTTTGCTACGATTGCCGATTCGATCACGGAATACACAATTCGTAAACCCCAGAACTTCATACCGCAGGGTTTTTGCTTTGCACTTTCATATGAAACTCAGGCACTTTTATACAATTTTTTATTTTTTTGTGAGGGCATATGGAAGTGCCTTGCACATTTTTTTTGTGTTCAAAGTGTAATTTTGTATCTGCGCCTATATTTCGGGGCAAAACCAAAACAAAAGAGCTACAAGGGTATATGGATTGCGCAGCACTGATTATGTAAATCTTGACTAATCTTTAGAGTTATGTTAAATTAAATTTTGTGGCACCGCCCACTTATCCAAAAAAATATATATAGCCTGAGTCGTACCCAGCGAACTCATGAACCTATGGCAAAAATTTGATAGAGATCGAGAATAAATTGATGAATTAATGAAGCACAAACAAAACAAAAATATATGAACGGGGCACCGCCTACTTTACCAAAATTATATATAGCCTATGCTGTACCCAGTGCGCTCAGGAATATTCGCCTATTGTGATGGGACTGTATTAAGTATGGTCCTCTTCTTTGTGAAGGCAGAGAAGATTCTGCCGATCAATAGGCATTCGCTAGGTCTGCCGAAATTGAGAAGAAATGAAGCATAACATTTAGGAGTTAAAATTCATTCTGATTTTATTTATAAAACTTACAGCTATTTATACAGTTTCTAATCACTGAAGTGATTTTCATAACTCCTCCTCTTTTCATATTCTCAATAGCTAAATTTCTAATTCAGCAGCTAATGCTGGTATGAACAATGGCAACGTTTTGCTGAGCTAGGCATGTTGTCACATGTTCTACCAGCGTCGTGCCGGTCCATTGCGCTATGCAAGTGGTTATTGCGGTCAAGATTATTTCTATGTTTTGTAGCTATACAAACAGACGTATAAAAAGTTTGTGTCTGTTGCATGATATGTGTGTTTGTGCGGCAATGATTCACTACACTATATACCCTGTAAAAAACGATGGAGCACCAGAGTACTTCAACACTTATCCTCATTCAAATAAAAAAGGTGGTCCAATTACATAGCGATGTCCGATGATTGGATCACTTAATCCTACTCGGAGTACCATTTACTTTGCTTCCGAATAGTCTATAGAGCACCTACGTTGGAGTACTATGAAAATGCTGCCAAAAGATTACTCTATAGAGAGGAGTAGGTGTACTTTTGAGGACCACCTACTCCCTCTCTCACTTTGGTGTTGAATACTCCATAGAGTAATCCTATGGGAGCATTTTGAGAGTACTGTCACGTAGGTACTCTATGGACTATTTAAAACCAAAGAAACGGAGTACTCCGAGATGGATTAGGTGATCCAATCAGATATAACAGTTTTCTAAATCCTCAGACGAAGATAAAAAATAAGTTAACTTGTTGTTTTCAAAATATTTCATAAAAAAATCAAAAAATAACCGTGTTCGTAACAACTATACTGTGGTAAAAACTAAGCGAAATGGAAAATATATTTACACCAGTGAAAACTTGACTATAATGAGGTGCGAATAGCAATATCCCGATTGAAAAACAATAAGGCAGCTGGCGCTGATGGTTTGCCTGCTGAGCTATTCAAACGTAAGGCGCATGCATCAGCTTCTATGCAGAATATGGTTGGATGAATGCATGCCTGAAGATTGGAATCTAAGTGTTCTCTGCCCAAGAAGGGCGATCCTGCAAACTGCACCAACTATCGCGGAATCAGCCTTTTGAATATCGCATATAAAGTCCTATCAAGCGTATTGTGCGAAAGACTGAAGCCTGATGTGAACAGACTGATTGGACCTTATCCGTGTGGCTTCAGACCTGGTAAATCTACCATCGACCAGATTTTTAGAATACCCCAAATCTTGGAAAAAAAAAACCCGTGAGAAAATAATCGACACACACCATCTCTTTGTTGATTTTAAAGCCGCTTTCGATAGCACGAAAAGGAGCTGCGTATATGCCGCTATGTCTGAATTTGGTTTCCCCGCAAAACTTATACGGTTATGCAAAATGACCTTGAGCAACACCGCCAGCTCGGTCAGAATTGGGAAGCACCTCTCCGAGCCGTTCGAAACTAAACGAGGTTTCAGACAGGGTGACCCCCTATCGTGCGATTTCTTTAATTTATTGCTGGAGAAAATAATACAAGCTGCAGAACTTAACCGCGCTGGAACATTATTTTATAAAAGCGTGCAACTGTTGGCATATGCTGACGATATTGATATCATTGGCCTTAACAACCGCGCCGTAACTTCTGCTTACTCCAAATTAGAAAAAGAAGCGGAGAAAATGGGATTGGTGGTGAACGAGGGCAAAACGAAGTACCTTCTGTCATCATGCAAAGAGTCAAAGGGGGCCGGCATTTTTAGGCGAGATGCCTAAATTCATAAAAAATGTGCCACCCTAATGTAACTTTAGCGCCCTTCCAATCACTAACACCAACCCAACTACCTGTGTGGGCATGCATGCATATTCGTGTTATGTCAGCACACATATACATGCATGGGGGTGTGCATGTGTGGGTTCACCTCCCCTTAAAACCGGAGGATAATTTTCAGGTTCAAAGGTTGTCCTCGATTGGAAAACCGTCTACTTCTTCAGCGACACTCAACGCAGCCACATCGTCACGGTCACCCCAGGATTTTCCACCTCATCAAAATATTCTTAAAGGTAAACCAATTGTCTGTCATTATATTTTATCCCAATATATAAGGCCACTTTATTATAACGAGGATTCTCGTTTTCTTATTTCTTTTTTTCTATTCAAAATCACAATCTGGCCGCGGTGCTTTGAGCCACGGCCGCTCCAGCGAAGCACCACTGTCGCATTTGTTCACCTATTTTCCTTATAAATACTAACGTGTATACACTCGACTGTATGCCTCTCTCCTTCTTCATATGCCGGCTCCTGGTATCGTAGCGAACATATGTTCTTTTTATTCCCTCATATGCCAGTTTCTTGCATTGCACCGAACATATGTACATACGCCTGTACGCTTTCTTTCCCTCATATGCCCGTTTCTTGCATTGCAGCGAACAAAAGTACACACGCCTGTACGCTTGCGTTGGTCACTCCCAGTGTTTCTCGTGTGTAGATTTGTATTGCTCTGCATTGTTGTGCGCTTAAATGTTCGCATTTTCTAATACTTATTGTTTGCCGTCTCCTTTGCATTCGCGCCTTGGCAACCAAGCCACTGTTGGCAGCAATAATTTCGAAATAGTAAAGGACTTCGTTTACCTGGGAACCAGCATTAACACCAACAATAATGTTAGGCTAGAAATCCGCCGAAGAATTACTTTTGCAAACAAATGCTACTTCGGACTGAGTAGGCAATTGAAAAGTTAAGTCCTTTCTCGACGAATAAAAATAACACTCTACAAGTCACTTATCGCACCCGTCCTGCTATATGGTGCAGAAGCGTGGACACTAACAACATCTGATGAGGCGGCTCTGGGAGTATTCGAGAGAAAGGTTCTTCGAAAGATTTGTGGATCTCTACGCGTTGGCGACGGCGAGTACCGAAGAAGATTTAATGATGAGCTGTATGAACTTTACTAAGACGCCGATATAGTTCAGCGAATTAAAACACAGTGGCTTCGCTGGCTAGGCCACGTAGTGCGAGTGAGCGAAGATGCTCCAGCCAAGAAGGTATTCTTATCGGCTCCCGCCGGTGGAAGCAGAGGAAGAGGGAGACCACCACTTCGATGGAAGGACCAAGTGAAGACCGATTTGCGATCCCGCGGTGTTTCCAATTGGCGCCAGTTGGCGCAACGAAGAAGCGACTGGCGAGCTATGTTGGACGGTCAAAATCGCACGGGCGGTTAGATGACCATTTAAAGAAGAAGAAGTGAAAACTTGATCACTTCATTTTTCCTCTCAGTAAAATGTTTTCGATTAACATACAGCCTATATAGTATAATTAACCGCCCTAAGCTTGAACTATAAAAAAATTCAACTCAATGACTATTGTTATAATTGTGACAATAGATATATTATGTATGCAAAAATTCAAAATCTCTTTTCATATCAATTGTTATAATTTTTGTTATGACCTGTTAAGTATGACAATGCTGAAAAAATTACTTTTAATAAAGAGGCACAGTGATGTGAGGGTATGGAATACCCTATTGCTCTTGCGGCTCTGTAGTAAGGAATGGCAGCCCTAAAGCCCACAGATCATTGGTGGAAGGGGGGTGTCATCTAACCACTGCTGTGGCTCTGTATAATAGACATAAAGGAAGTTTATTGGTCGCGCGCGGACGAAGCTCACCGTGAGCCCCCAAAGACAGAGCTAGTGATCTTAACCACTAGGACGAAAATATAAAGCGTTTAGTCTGCTCCTCTTGATAGACAACCGCTGCGTCTTTCTGAAAAGTATTCTTTTAAAATAAAGTCGATGTGAAATCACAGTAGCGATGAAATCATGTTCTATAGATGCTCTGACCGTGATATACAATAGGAAGTCTATGGATATCTCTATTCCAGCCAGCACTGAGGACTGGAGAGTTGGGACTCTGAAAGCGCGCACACAGGAGTAGCATTTTGTAGAAGTTGAGGACTGCTATATTAAAACGAAAACTGACTACATCTACCACGAAACCCATCCATGACTTTATACATGCGTCTTCCGAACTCAGCAAATGTATTTTAATCAACTAATACGATAGCGGTCTCTTCGTACTCTCGGGCCAGCAACGGTAATACCGAGCTTGGTTGGTCAGTTCAGAGCATGGACCATGAACCAGTCAAGTCGACATATTGTTTCTTTAATATGGGTGCCGGCGCATCGTAACATATAAGCAAATTAAATAGCAAACGAGCTTTCTCGGCGTGAATCGGCGTGAATCGGCTCTTTAGTGAACGAGGTCCCTAGGCGCCTGAGGTTTGTTCAACTCTCTGTGACCATTCTACAATGAAGTACGATCTTTACCCATTGACAAAGGCAATGGAAAACACATATTACTTGTAGATTACAGGGAAACGAAAAGCAAATGAACTGCCTTGTCATGGATGGCCTCTTGATGCCTCAGATACAAAGGAGGTCTTTGCACTTTTGGGACTTATGAAGGCCGTATATCTCATCGCTGCGTTGGCTAAGTGAGTCTAATAGTAGATGGAAGTGTTTCCAATGCTGTAGATTCTCTAAAAGCCTGTAGCGCTCCTACAACGTATCCCGATATTTAAAAATTCTCTAAATTAATAGAAGGGATATATTTCGAGCCAGTTGCCGCGCTCACTGGACACTGAACTATTGGGGCGCATGTGGCACTAATTGGTCTGGAACATGATATCTGGTATCAAAGCTGCAATGTTATGGACAACTTCTGGGTGATTTTCCATTAAAACCCTTCGGGAGCATCTAGAACCTAATTGTTATTTTCAATGTCACAAGCACATCAAAAAATACGTTGAACTATTTATACATTTTTGCTTGATTTTTTATAATTAAATAATATGTTAAACTTTTTTTTTAAAGCTTCTCACCTTTTATATGGTGAAGTAGAAAATCTTTTCGTTTGTCATTGTTGGCTGTGCATACCTATAACAATTTTAAGTGACAAAATTATGTCTATTGAAGTATAAAAATGGTAGGAATAACAAATTATGAATAGGGCTGTAAATCTGTTCTGAACAAAATTTTTAAAGAAAGCACATCTTTTCAGCAAAAATTTTATGTATTTTGTTATTAAAAAAATTTTTAAATTCGCTGAGGCCGATAGTTGTAGCCCATTTACGCGCTTCAAGTCTTGAATTCAAGTCAAGTCGTTTCAAGTTTTTCTTCCTATCTCTTTCCCTCCTCCTTGTACGCCGGTTTTTTGTTTTACAATTGCTTTCAAGAAAAATTTACACATGTAAGCGCGAATTGAAAACACAAAAGAGAACGCAAACAGAATTGAATTAAAAAATGTCCTTGTGTAAAAGGGATCTTAATGATCTATCCACTTGCAATTGTTAGTCCTTGGGCAATTCTGTTAATAATTTTATTGTTTGGTTTGTTTTGTTAGGGGTACAAACTATAATCTTTGAGATGGCACAAATTGAGAGCAATCCAATTCCATTTTTTTTTTTATTTTTTTTTTTTTGAAAATCGAAAAGTGCCAGCGGTTGAGACTTTCCACACTTTTCCACTTTCCCAGATTTTCTGGTTTGCCAAACCAAATTATAATTTGTAAGTTTAACAGTTGATAATAATTCTTAGTTAATTATTACTACTTTTGATTAGAGGAAAAATTGAAAGCAACAAACATATACAAGCTATAGTTATAGTACTATTTCAAAAAACAGCCACAATTTCTCGTCAGACTAATTGGTATAGTTCTGCTATTTCAGAGGATCTTGTGAAGAATCGAGCCCACTCACTCTGATTTCAAAACGCATAGGCTATAGCTGCGTGTAGTTTTGCAAGCTGCTTAATTCAAGTTTTCCTCTAATTGTTGTTTTCTTATCTTGCCATATTTTGTAAGTTTAACGAGATCAAGACCAGTTGATAATAATTCTTAGTTAATTATTATTATTTTTGATTAGAGGATAGTACAACTTGAAAAGAATCTATTTGCATAATTTTATTATTTAAAATAATACATTTTTGCCAGGAGTAATATGTGTTTCAACATTTGGTTTTTTCGTAGTTTTTTTTCCATTTTCCGAATTATCAGCCCTATCTTTTAACTATAGCAAAATTCAACTCAATGGATATTGTGATAATTGTGCCTTGATGTAGCAAACTATGGTTTGCTTTAGCAGGTACTTCTTCTAGCTAGTGACTTGTCATAAGTTTTTTCGAATATTTCCAAAGATCGAAGCGTGTCTATCGCCGCATTGCGTAGTGTTGGAGACATGAGCTCCAATTTAATTGAATTTTAAATAATTATTCTAAAAAGCTCATTTTTTTTAAATATAATAATGAATTTAATACAAAATGAATTTATAATGAATTTACACCTACATATATACTTACCTTAAATTTACTTAAATCATTTTGCCAAAATACTTACCTTTGCTAAGACCTATGGTAATATACCTAAAATTACTTAAATTAACTACTCAACTCACCTTTTTCAAACACCCTGTAAACTAAGAATTTACTTACTGTTTTCTGTACATTTTAATACTCTTTACACCTTTTCATATTTACATATTTACATACATACATACCTACATACTTACCGTTTCCTTGCTGCGCAGGAGACTTAGGAAATTTGCCAAATCAGTTCGTTTATAACTATCGCCCGCTAACGTTTATCATTCTTTGAAGAAGTTTCTCAGTGAAGTTTTTTAGTGAAGTGCTTAAAGCTAAGGAGAGTTTAGAGGAAATTTAATAAAGCTGGTTTTTATATATTTAAAAATAAACAAAGTGCGTTTAGTTTGATTGAAAGGCGCAAAGTGAAGTGCTAGTGACACCACATACCCCCAAAACATACATTCACCCCCCTAAAAAATATTCACGTAGATTCGATAGAAGGTGCTGGAATTTCTCCTTTCTGATCAAATCTACATCTTGATGAGCAACGGCGTTGCACATCGAAATGAAATCAGGCCAATCTACATAGTTACCGCTAAATTTGGGAATTTGCTTTTGATTAGGTTGCGTTACAATGAACGATGCTTGTTGTCCTGTGCTGTTTTGTCGTAGCGCTGTGGGAATCCGCTTGTCAGTTTGATTGGTCAGTCAAAACATCTTCGTCGCTGTCATCAAGCTGTGAGTATATGGCGTCGAATCTTTTCTCCAGGCGATCATCTGCAGCCTCGTGGAAAGTATTTACCACCTCGGACGTCCTTTTTACTTAAGCCTCCAGCTTCCTTTTTACTTAAGCTGGATAATAAGGCCGTTCAGCTGGAGACATTTTTATGAAACACGAAATGGAACGAACGTTTCACAACTAACGCCCTTATTCTAGTGTGGTAACAACATTCGTTTTACCGGCAAATTCATAGTTTGGAAACTTTTACACCCTTTCGGTATTCTGCCGGCTTAAGTTGCAGTCTAATTTCGTAACCACAAAAATAGGTGGTTACGTCGCGTAACCGCGAAAAATTCCACGTGTTTTGTAAATATTTTTTTGGACAGAAAATACCGCAAAATTTTGTACACATACTAGTTAACAAGAATTAATACACAATATTATAAATTTTTTACACGAAGTTTCGTTTGCGTTTGCATTTTATTCTCTATTGCGCATTGTTTGTTTTTGACATCGTTGCCATGTACGCTAGAATCGCGGTTACATGAACTGCATTGCCAACGGTTAAATAATCTTCCAAGTACAAAACTACCAGTTACGCACAGAATTGACCCGTAATTGTTTAAATTTAAAATAAATACTAACGATTCCACGATCATATGGGGTTTACCAATGTTTTGCGTTTAATAATCTTTTTTAGTAACGGTTTTATATTTAATTTCACAAAGTTATTTGATATGTGGTCTTTACCATAGGCATAACATGACTAACCAAGTTTTAAACTACTGTTCATCAGTTAAAACTACTAATCATGTCTCTATTATTCCATGCACCAATACCAAAAAGCAAAAATTTGATGAGTGCAGAAATATCACCTGATTAACGGAAGCATAGAGAATAGATATATTTAATTTCATATATAAACAAGTAAGGAAGTCTAAGTTCGGATGGAACCGAACATTATATACCTAGTAGTGATGTATAATGTCATCCCAATTTACGCAGGTCTATTTTAGTACTTTCAGTTCGTATTTGCGTTCAAACAGACATACGGACAGACAGATAGACGTATCGAGAGGCGGACACGCCTACATCGACTCAGCTCCCCCTCCTGATCATTTCAGTATACTTTTTGATGGGACTATCTCTTTTTCTTCTCATACGTACAAACATTTCATATTCATAAAAGGTATGAATGTCGCTTTTGCAGTGGGGTATTAACTACTTGCCCGGATATTTTACTTTTCATCCTGAACGTTTTGATATACATTAATATATATATTTCGATTCGTTTATGCCGAATAAAGTAATATACCTTGTGTGCGTAACAAAAATAGACATAAAAAAGGGTGTCTTTCATAGGCACCAAAGAACTCAACCGATCTTTATGAAATTTTCACAATATATACTTGGGTTCACTGGGTACAGCATAGACAATATATAGTTTTGGAAAAGTAGGCGGAGCCACGCCCCCAGGCTATATAAAGTTTCAATTTGTCATAACTCCGAACTTTTTCGGTCTAAATTAATGAAATTTAGATATATGTGTCACTTAGTCAATAGCTACATCATTTTTCAAAAGTGGGCGGTGCCACGCCCACATATTTTGTGTTTTGTTTTGCTCTTGAACTTTCACGATAGGTTCAGGAGTTCGCTGGGCACGACACAGTCTGTATATAGCTTTTGGAAAAGCCCCCAGGTTATATAAAGCTGCAGTTCGGTATAGTTAGGAGTTTATTTGGTTCAAGCTAATGACATTTTATATATAGATGTGGGTTTGCTAGTATATTATAAAATGGCGAAAGCAAACAACGAATTTCAGCATTCTTTTGTAAAACTAGTTTGAGTTAAAGTAGACAGACGGGCAGACTGACAGACGGACATACTAGCTAAATCGACTCCGCTAACCGTGCTGATAATTTTAGTGCACTTTTCTCTTCTTCCTCTCATACTTACATACATTTAATGTTTATGAAAGGTATGAAAATCAAAAAAGATATATAACTTCGCTATTGCAGTGGGCTATTAAGTACGTCCCGGAATATTTTGCTTGTGTCTTACGATTTCGCTAATTTTTGGCAGGAGTATAATACATACTACTGAGAAGCAGCTGACCAATTTTCATTGAAATATCAAGATTGAATTATAAGCGACTGCCTTTGAAAATAGCAGAAATTTTATGTTGAAAAGTGGGCGGCGCCACGCCTACTTCTTCAAAATTGACAAAATTTTTTTGCGGTCGAGTTTTTCTTAAAAAGCTTATTGAATACTTATGAGTGCAAAATCTGATTGACATAACTTGCTTAGTTGCAGAAATATCGCTTTTTAAATTTTACAAATAATTTTTCAGAACTATATTAAAAAACTGGGCGTGGACATTAACCGATTTCGCCCATTTGTACAGCAAACAGTTACCTTTATATATAGAACATTATCACCAAATTTCGTTTCGACAAATCAATTTTTGGCGGAGTTATGGCATAAAAAGTTTTGTGGAATAGTCCACTATAAAAGGGGCGGTGCCACGCCCATTTTCAAAATTTTATTTTATGCCTCAATCTCAATGTATTCACCAAATTTTATCCTTATAGGTGTATTATGTATTGAGTAATCACTTTTTTGCGTTTTCGAAAATATTCTATATATAAAAAGTGGGCGTGGCTATTATCCGATTTCACCCATTTTAAATAGCGCTCGAAGATGAGTGCCAAGGAACCCGCATACCAAATTGCATTAATATATCTCAAAATTTACTCAAGTTATCGTGTTCACAGAAGGATGGACGGACGGACATAGCTTTATCAATTTCTCTTTTCGTCCTGAACATTTTGATATACACAAGTCAATATCTATCGATCCGTTTATGCCGTTACGTACTGCCCTTATTCGACTAAAATTAATATACCTTGTGTGCGTAGCACTACTAGGTATAAAAAGGGAGCTAATAAAATAAAGTCGTTCACTCTAGCGGTAGTGGACAACAGCTGCTTTCATGTTAGCATATGTATATGACTATTAGCCATAATTCAATTATGTATTTACAATAATAAAGTTTCTCTTTCTTGATACGGTAAGCATTAGTTGGAGTACAGATGTAAAGCAAGCAAATACTTTGCCAACCAGCAATGGATAAAATCTGGATAAACAGTGAGTCGCGCGTACCAAACAAGTGGATAAAAAAAGGGGGTAATTTGGTTCGGCGTGGTTCACTTTTTAACTATGTTGAAAATGTTTTCCGTGTATGTGTGAGTGCATACTTTTAGGCACTTGTGGATTTCCATACATGTTCCAAAAATATGCATTGGGGTTAGTAAAAATGTGTGAATTTGTGGAATCAGAGTTTCACCACGGTTAGCCATGGTTGGCAGGCTATATACACATTTATGTATGAAAGTATTGTATATGCATATGAACAATAGAAGTTAAGACTCAAGTTCGGAGCATGGGAGTTACCACAATTCAGCAATGTGGCCAACCTTCACAGCTGGGAGATGACAGAACGCCCACAACAGCCGGTTCTTTGTACCGGAATTACCCGGGTTTTTTCACCCGCCCAAGGGCTCTTATTTCAGTGAACCCTCTTTAATTTGTCAAGTCCCACCCTTAAATTGTTATCCTTGGAGCAAACCCTTGCAGCTGGGTTGCTCCATTGTCTCCTGTTACGGGCTGGAATCGAATCCAACCCCGGACCAAGAGATTGGATCTGCTGCGTTTACTGGAAGAAAATTTATGTTAAACGATCGCAATCTGTTCAATGCACTAAGTGTAAGAGATGGCTTCACGGATCCGGATGCTCAGGCCTTGCCCTGCCATCCACAGACCCTGTACTTTCTGTAGTACTTACACGCCTAAAGGCGTCCCGCGGTACACGTCGTTCGATCGCACCCCCACCGCCCCTACCAACTTCAAGCAGCCCCAATGGTGGCTCTGTCTACCCGATTAGCAGCACTGCTGCAATTCCCGCCTCACCCACTCCCGACTGTCGCTCACGCTCACCAGTGTTTCCGTCTCGCCCGGCCGCTCAACACCTCTATCCCCTCCACAATAGGCCAGATATGAGCATCGCCGAGCGTCAGTCCCCTCTTTTTCTGCCCCCAATGCCCCCCCCCCCGCCCCCCTTCTTCTAGCTTGCTCACCTTCTCGTACCTTTCACTACGTCCACTGTTTGTCGCCAAAGATTATATACGGCTACGACATCGCTCAAGTGCAACAATTGCCCTGGCATGTGTCACACCCTTATGTGTTCTTGACTCGCAAACAGAAACCTCTGGATGGATAAGTTTATAGCCCCTGTTGCAGTAAACAGCCACCATCTACGCCAGACAATAACGGCCAAGGCGCTCTCAACTCTAGACTGGGACCCAGCTCAGTCTTCAGCCTGCCTCCACCTAGGCAAGCGCATCCGTCCCTCACTCCTAGCATGCTCTGAACTGTAACGGATTAGCTGGAAAGATTGCGGAGATAACAGGTTTTATGAAGTCGCACAACACAAAATCGCCGCGATTCAGGAGACAAAATTGAACACAAGATCGGACCTACGAATGATGGGTATAATGTACATCGAAAAAACCGTCCCAGCGCTCATAGGGGTGACCTTGCGTTCATTACACATCACTCTGTACAATATAATCTATTTGCCCCCCGACGTCGACCCCAGGGACTCTACCTTAGAATGCCAGGGCATAGTAGTCCGGTCAGGTGACGTCGACCTGCAAATTATAAATATTTACATTCCCCCTGCTAAGTGTTGTCCGAGAGGTTATCATCCCGACATTAGTGCGTTGCTAAGGGGTAATAACCGCCTAATCCTAGGCGACTTCAACGCACATCACGATTTCTGGCACTCAAACTTACCAGCAGATAGTAGAGGGCACCCACATGCAGAGCAAGTAGACAACTCAGCATTCTGTATAGTCAATGGAGATGCCCTACCAGGGTGGCAGGCAACTGCCACAGTTCGCCAGACATCTCCATTACGAGCGCGGGCCTAATTAACTACGTCAACTGGCGACCGATGCTTACATTATCTTCAGACCACCTACCCATCCTACTCTCCGTTGAACGACCAACCGACTTCATAACGACCGATAAACTGACGTACATCAACTTCACCAAAGTGGACTGGGACCGCTTTACGGACTATACAGAGCGCTCCTTCGCGGCCTTGCCCACTCCTACAGACGTACGCAAAGGGGAGAGTCTCCCAAGGTCATTGATTTAGCCTCAGGCCGCTTTATTCCTGTTGGCAGAATACCAGAAATTCGTCCGAATTCCCCTGCAGAAGCTGCGGCAATGGCAAGCGAACGTGACCAAGTGAGACTCATCAATCCCGCAGATCCCAGAACCAAAGATCTCAATGCGGAAATCCGTGGGACAGTCAATGAATACAAACAGACTAAGTGAAAACAACACCTTGAGGTATGCAACCTTTCCGGCGGAGTCGGCAAATTATGGTCGACTGTCAAGGCCCTATCCAATCCGACCAAATACAATGACAAGGTCGCCATTGCATTCGGCGACAGTGTCAAATCGGACGCCAGGAAATGAGCGAGCTTCTTCGGACCCGCCGGAATCGCCATGAAGAGGATTAAACACCTAGGCCACGAGGGACAGAGTTATCTTTTTCTCTTTTCTTATCTCTTTTTAGCCTCTCACTAGCTATAGGGTGGCTGATGAATTTTGCTACATTAAGAAACTCAAATAATTTTTTTTTTCAGTGCATGGAATTCATTTTTCTTTTATTCATGTTAAAGCTCATTAAATTTTATTAAATATAGCTTAATTAGTTTTAAAAATAATGGAATTTAAATGCCCCCCCTGCTCGTGGATGCATGTGCGGCATCTTACCAAAAAGTTGTTCATTACTGCTTGGAGAGTTGAGACAGGTGTTGCTTTGAAGACTTCCTGTTTGCAATAACCCCACAAGAAAAAGTCAGGTGCAGTAAGGTCAGGCGACCTGGGTGGCCAACGGAATGTGGAGTTTCTGGATATCAGCTTATTGGGAAATTTTCGTCGCAATTCTGTCATAACAGGTTGGGCTATATGAGGAGCTGCACCATCTTGCTGAAACCACACAGAGTTGAAAGAAATTCTCATTCGGCGTAATTCTGGATAGAAAAACTCTCTCAACATGCTCAAGTAACGGTCTCCAGTAACCGTAACGGTGTGACCGTTTTCTTCGAAGAAGTAGAGCCCGACAATGCAGCGTGATGAAACTGCACACCACACTGTGACACGAAGTGGATGCAATTCCGTCTAATGGAGTATCTGTGGGTTGGAAGCACTCCATATTCGACAATTTTGTTTGTTTATGTTGCCGTTTAAATCGAAATGGGCCTCGTCAGACATGAAAAGACAGTTCAACATGTTTCTATCCTCTTCCACCATTTGAAGCATCTTCTGGCAAAATTCCAAGCGAATCGGCAAGTCTGCCGCGTTCAGTTTGTTGGCCATTTGAATTTTATATGGGAATAAGTCCAAATCTTTGTGCATAATTGACTGTAATGACTGTCTGCTTACACCCATTTGAGCAGATAAGCTTCTTGTCGAAACACGTGGATTGTTTTGTATGGCAGCAGCTACAGCAGCGATTGTTTCCTCCGTTCGAACTGAAGGGTTTCGATGGTAAGGTCTTCTGTTGACTGTCCCATGCTCGGCAAAATTGTTTACAAGTCTTATTATGGTCCATCTGCTCGGAGGATTGCCGCCAAACGTGCGCCTATACTCTCTTTGAACCGAAACTACGGACTCCAGTGCGTGATAGCGGCGGACAATCCAAATTCTTGTTTCAGTGTCCCAGTTATCCATTTTTGTTAAATGTAAAAGTCAATCTGCAAAATAAATAAAAAATCAACCAGATTCATTAAATAGAAAAAAAGTTATTTAATTTTTTTTTGGTAGCAGCTTTCATCAGCCACCCTGTACTTTCGTCATACCAGAGATCTGGCAACAGGCGATTGTAGTCCGCCTACTAAAACTAGGGAAGCCGGCGAACCAAGGAGATTCTTATCGTCCGATATCCCTCCTCTCGCTGGTCGTGAAGTTACTAGAGACCATTCTACTCCCATACTATGCCGCAAATCTGCAATTGGCCGATCACCAGCATGGTTTCCGAAAATCTCACAGCACAACATCCGCTTTTAATACCATTACAACGCAAATAAATCATGGTTTGAATCAACATCCTCCAAACCATATAACGGTTCTCGTGGCACTTGACCTATTTAAAGCATTTCACACGGTCAACCATGCCATACTCCTCAGAGATCTAGAAGAGACACCGCTCTCTGCCGGCCTAAAAGGGTAGACCGCTAACTACCTCAATGGTCGACAGGCGTCAGTCAAATTCAGGAACAAGTAATCTAAACCACGAAGAATAAAACAAGGGATGCCACAAGGTGGTGTTCTTCCCCCCTTTTGTTTAATTTCTATATTTCGAGTCCTCCCGCCCCACTATAGAGACTTTCTTAAGCTGACGGCTGCACGATAATGGCCTCGGGCAAGGGCCCCTCCATTTACCAACTCTGTACAAGAATTAACTGTTACCTCCCAGACCTTTGACCTCAGACCCTATCTCCAACTAAATCGACGGCGACTCTGTTTACTACATAGAATGCGCAGATGGGGCAAGAGTTAAATGTCCACTTAGATGGAGTACCTCTACTTACTGTACCGGAAAATCTTGGGTGTGACGTTTGACAACGGCCACACCTTCGCTAGTCATGCCCCCGCAATAGCTTCAAATGTACAGAGCCGCAATAAGATCCTCAAGCCACTGGCCGGCATTACTTGGGGGAAAGATAAAGAAAAATTGCTTGCCACATATAAGGCTATTGGCCGACCGGTTATTGATTATGCTGCGTCCATAGGTCGCCCAACCTTACTGACACCAACTGGAGGAAATTACAAGTCCGCCAAAAAACCGCCATCAGAACTGCTACGGGATGTCTGCTTATGTCATCTTAGTTCCACCGCCATCAAGAGGCTAAATTGCTCAATGTTCGAGAGCATTCGCAACTCTTAACTAGACAGTTTCTACTGAACTGCCATAAACCTAGTCATCCCAATCGACATCTATTGGATGAAGCCCCGCCCCCCAGAGACATAAGGAAACATATTCGCAACCACTATGACGAGATCCGGCACCACATTTCCTTGCCGTTTGATCCGCGTAACCATGGGCGGGCTCTAAATGACCTCCACATCAAGTCGGTAGGCAGATCCCTAAGATCTCGGCCTGTGAATCCTGTTATTTACATTCAACCACCCGTATTAGCTGAAGAGGAGCGTGTACTTCCGAGGGAGACTAGAGTCATCCTAGCACAACTTCGTTCTGAATATTGTAATAGGTTAAACTCTTACTTATCCTGACTGAATCCCACCATACCAAAACTTGCCCTGCATGTGGTATGCCCCCTTATGATACTAAACATCTCTTTTCCTGTTCAACTGAACTTACTCTTCTAACACCAATATCACTCTGGTCCAACCCTGTTGAAACTGCGCGTTTCCTCGGACTTCCGTTAGAAGAGTTTGATGACAATTTAGAGTGATCTTGCCCATTAGGCAGGGCGAAGTACTGTTAACAACAACAACAACATATGAACAATAGAAACAGCAAAAGGTAGTAATCTGATATTCGTAACTTATACTACTAATTATGTATTATGTGCTCATGATTGAACAACATATTATTGGATGAATCCGAAAAAAAACACTCATTGGCTTTTATCGTTTAAGGCATGTTCAAGCGCAGATCAACATAAACCAGATAGAGCAACCCTGTAGTAAACTGCCCAACTGGTTAGTAAACATGCTAGTTCATTAAGTAGAATGTCGTGGTCTTATTCATACCAGTTTCAGCGGCTGCAACGTTTCCACTATCATAATGTGACGAATTCGATGATTCCTTGATTATCAATCCTGGGTTCGATCACTATAAAGTCGAATAAACACACGCACAGATAATGTAACTAATAGCTAGTTTTATTTACTAGTAATAAACGCAATACAAATTTAAGAGGTTGGTAACTTCGCAGTAGTTCACTATTGA
The DNA here is from genome assembly GCA_949987695.1 of Merzomyia westermanni. Classification (NCBI taxonomy): domain Eukaryota; kingdom Metazoa; phylum Arthropoda; class Insecta; order Diptera; family Tephritidae; genus Merzomyia; species Merzomyia westermanni. The sequence continues at coordinate 81,052,821 of OX465291.1, forward strand.
ACGCTTGAAAATAAACTGATCAACCTGCCTTGCTTGGTCACCGCCTTATACGAGTATAGTCCAAAAGGTGCTTGCCTACGCACCGAGAACTTTCTCGGTTGTTCGCTTTTCGTGTTCTGGAAGGGTCGGTGTTATTTATTGGCATCTCCTCTTTGCATCGTATTCGCAAACACTCGCGCCATCTCTCTTCATCTTCCTAGTTTCACGCTTGCACGCATAAGCGTAGCCATCGTTATCTCAGTTGTGTTTTACTAGTGGTGGGAGTGTTATTGAGTTAGGGATGGTACTTCTTGAGAATAATCGCCACACTGCCCTCCACCTAAGTCTGATCGTCCCGATCAGACACATTGCCGGAACCAAACGCAGCTAGCCTTTCCAAATGGACAACCTTCATCTTATTCCTTGGCCTTCCCATAGTTTGTATGCGATATACCACATCGTTGCTCCGTTTTATGACTTTGTATGGGCCTTCCCAGTTACATTGTAGTTTTGGGGACAAACCCTTCCTACGCTGTGGGTTGTATAGCAGCACTAAGTCTCCTTCTATAAAACCTTCCGAATTTATTGCTTTGTCGTACCTGGCCTTCATCTTATCGCTCATGATCCGTTGTCTCACAAGGTCGCGAATTTCTCTCATTTCTTCTTCCAATACGCTAGTAGATTTCCGAGCATTTACTCCTGCATCAGCGTTTATCCCAAACTTCAAATCAGCTGGCAATCGAAGATCATTCCCGAAAATTACCTTTGCAGGAGTCTGACCAGTTGTTTCATGTACTGCAGAGCGATATGCCATTAGGAATAAGGAGATGTGAGTATCCCAATCCTTCTGGAACTTATCCACTACTTTCCTCAGGTGCTCTTCCAAAGTTCTATTGAATCGTTCCACCATGCCATCTGACTGAGGATGTAGTGCAGTTGTTCGAGTTTTCCGAATGCCCAATGTCTTGCACATTTCCTGGAACACAGCTGATTCGAAATTTCTGCCTTGGTCAGAATGTATCTCCATCGGTGCACCAAACCTAACTACCCAATTGTTAGTAAACACTTCTGCTATGGTTTCTGCCTCTTGATTTGGAATAGGGTACACTTCTGGCCACTTGCTGAAATAGTCCATAACTACCAGGATATATTTGTTTCCGAGTTTGCTAGTAGGAAATGGACCTGATACATCCATGGCTATCCTCTCAAATGGCGCACCTGGCTCCTTGATTTCGGTCCTTTAGCTTTGATGCATACTTCACAGTTGGCAATCCACTCCGCGACCGATTGACGGCAACCAACCCAATAGAATCTTTGCTTGACTTTCTCCAAGGTCTTGGTGACTCTAAGATGACCTCCGCTTGGACCGTTATGTAATTCATTGAGTACATCAGGGATTTTCTTCCTTGGGACGACTATCAGCTTTCGAACACATTGACCATCCTCACTCTCCCATATTCGATGCAAACAACCGGATTCTAATTGCAAACTATTCCACTGTGCCCAATATGACTTGGCAACAGGACTTTCTGCTGACATCTCCTCTCTTGATGGTCGCTCGTTTCGTTCGATTCCTTGCATTACATGTGTAAGATCTGGATCTTCGTGCTGAAACCTTCTTAATTGATCAATGTTCCATTCGTCCGTAGATGTTATAGTCATGAGCCGCACATCTATAATGTCTTCCTTGGCCTCAGCTTTGGAACAATGCTTGCATTCCAAGTTACATGGTCTTCGTGACATTGCATCAGCATTTCCGTGGGTGCTACCTTTGCGATGCTCTATGGAAAAGTCATAACTTTCCAGTCGCTCTATCCACCGTGCCAATTGACCTTCCGGATTACGGAACTGTAAGAGCCATTTCAACGCTGCGTGGTCTGTCCTGACGTGGAATCGCTGCCCATAGAGATACTTGTGGAAATGCTTAACGCACTCTACCAATGCCAACAGCTCTCTCCGGGTTACACAATAGTTCCTTTCAGGCTTCCCAATTGTTCGGCTGTAGTATGCAACTACCCTCTCCTGTCCATCAACAATCTGAGACAAGACACCTCCTATAGCATAACCACTCGCATCTGTATCCAGAATAAACTTTGAACCTGGAATTGGATATGCTAACATCGGGGCAGTGCATAGTCGTTCCTTCAATGTTTGAAAAGCCACCTCCTGTTCCTTCTTCCATTCAAAACTCATATTCTTCCTTGTAAGGTCATGGAGACTACTAGCTACGCTGGCAAAATTTGGTACAAATCGGCGATAATACGTGCACAGCCCAAGGAAGCTCCGTAACTCATGCAAATTTCTCGGTCTTGGCCAATCCTTTACGGCTTCGATCTTTTCCTTAGCAGTGCAGATTCCCTCCGCAGTTACCTTGTGACCCAAATAACTTACTTCCTTTTTAAACAAGGAACACTTCTTGGGACTTAGTTTCAGACCAGCACCAGCTATTCTTTGGAAAACTTCCTCCAAGTTCTTTAGGTGTTCCTCAAAACTTTTTCCCAGCACGATGATGTCGTCGAGGTACACCAAACATGTTTGCCAGTGCAATCCTTTTAGTATCTGGTCCATAAGTCTCTCAAAAGTAGCTGGAGCATTGCATAGCCCGAAGGGCATTACCGTAAATTGCCAAAGCCCTTCTTCAACGCTGAAAGCCGTCTTCTCTTTATCTTCATCCTTTACCTCCACTTGCCAGTAGCCGCTTTTCAAGTCCAGTGTGGAAAACCATTTCGTGCCAGATAACGAGTCCAGAGTATCGTCGATTCTTGGCAATGGATAACTGTCCTTCTTCGTTACGTCGTTCAATTTCCGGTAATCCACACAGAACCTCATTTTTCCATCTTTCTTTTTCACTAGTACTACCGGTGAGCTCCATGGACTAGCTGATGGTTCGATCACACCGCTGTCACTCATTTCCTGTATAATTTCTCTTACTTGGCGTTTGGCCAATGGAATACTACGAGGAGCTTGGCGGATGGGCCTTGCATCACCATATCAATTTGATGCTTCACAACTTTGGTCCGACCTGGTTTAGAACCATCCTTGTCAAATATGCTCGAGTACTTCGATAGAAGTTCCTTTGCCTTTTTCTGATGATCTTTTTCGAGGCCTGCCGTCCACGACGTGATATCATCTGAAAGATTAATCTTGATGGTAGAATCATTTTCCTGAAGCTGTTCACAATTGATGACTACCTCGACCTCTTGGCATTGTCCCAATATTGCTCCTTTGGAAAGTTTAATCGGCGATTTGAACTGATTAAGTACTCTTACCGGTACACGTCCATCTTGTTTTGTCATGGCCAGGGTTTTTCCTACTAACATGTTCGTCCTTGATTCGTTTTCTGCCTCGACAACCCACAATTTGTTTGTCGCATAATCTCCATCAATCTGTGCCCATATGATTGCTTCCGACTTCGGTGAAATTTGTTGGCTCTCCTCCACAAGCACTCGCTTACTAACGTATTTGTTTTCGTAACCAAAATTTAATGGCACATCTTCTTCTTTCTTCTTTAAATGGTCATCTAACCGCCTGGGCGATTTCGACCGTCCAACATAGCTCGCCAGTCGTTTCTTCGTTGCGCCAACTGGCGCCAATTGGAAACACCGCGGGATCGCAAATCGGTCTCCACTTGGTCCTTCCATCGGAGTGGTGGTCTCCCTCTTCCTCTGCTTCCACCGGCGGGTGCCGATAAGAATACCTTCTGGGCTGGAGCATCTTCGCTCATTCGCACTACGTGGCCTAGCCAGCGAAGCCGCTGTGTTTTAATTCGCTGAACTATGTCGGCGTCTGCGTAAAGTTCATACAGCTCATCATTAAATCTTCTTCGGTACTCGCCGTCGCCAACGCGTAGAGGTCCACAAATCTTTCGAAGAACCTTTCTCTCGAATACTCCCAGAGCCGCCTCATCAGATGTTGTTAGTGTCCACGCTTCTGCACCATATAGCAGGACGGGTGCGATGAGTGACTTGTAGAGTGTTATTTTCGTTCGTCGAGAGAGGACTTTACTTTTCAATTGCCTACTCAGTCCGAAGTAGCATTTGTTTGCAAGAGTGATTCCTCGTCGGATTTCTAGGCTAACATTATTGTTGGTATTAATGCTGGTTCCCAGGTAAACGAAGTCCTTTACTATTTCGAAATTATTGCTGCCAACATTGGCTTGGTTGCCAAGGCGCGAATGCGCTGACTCTTTGCATGATGACAGAAGGTACTTCGTTTTGCCCCCGTTCACCACCAATCCCATTTTCTCAGCTTCTTTTTCTAATTTGGAGTAAGCAGACGTTACGGCGCGGTTGTTAAGGCCAATGATATCAATATCGTCAGCATATGCCAACAGTTGCACGCTTTTATAAAATATTGTTCCAGCGCGGTTAAGTTCTGCAGCTTGTATTATTTTCTCCAGCATTAAATTAAAGAAATCGCACGATAGGGGGTCACCCTGTTCGAAACCTCGTTTAGTTTCGAACGGCTCGGAGAGGTACTTCCCAATTCTGACCGAGCTGGCGGTGTTGCTCAAGGTCATTTTCCATAGCCGTATAAGTTTTGCGGGGAAACCAAATTCAGACAAAGCGGCATATAGGCAGCTCCTTTTCGTGCTATCGAAAGCGGCTTTAAAATCAACAAAGAGATGATGCGTGTCGCTTCTTTTTTCATGGGGTTTTTCCACGATTTGGCGTATTGTAAAAATCTGGTCGATGGTTGATTTACCAGGTCTGAAGCCACACGGATAAGGTCCAATCAGTCTGTTCACATCAGGCTTCAGTCTTTCGCACAATACGCTTGATAGGACTTTATATGCGATATTCAAAAGGCTGATTCCGCGATAGTTGGCGCAGTTTGCAGGATCGCCCTTCTTGTGGATGGCACATCCATGTTCTGGTAATTCATAATCCTGTTTTGCATGTCAATCTTGATGCCTTGCTCGCTTAAGAACTCCACACCAACTATGATTTCGTCAACAATATCTGCCACTATAAAACTGTGTAGAACGGCCACGTTCCCAATTGCGATTTCACATGTTACTTCTCCTAGGACATGGGTGTCCTCACCAGTGGCCGTACGTAACTTTGCTCCATGCAATGGTCTCACCTCCTTGTTGACTAAATCAGATCGAATTATGGAATGCGATGCGCCTGTATCCACAGTTAGTAAGTGCTCTTTTCCATCCACATATGCAACAACAGTAACATTACTAGCTTTCCTTCCGATCTGTGAGACAGAGATTATGGGGCATTCAGTTGCGGGAGCCAGTCCACGCCCCTTTAGGCTGGCTCGATTTAGTTTAACCACTGATTTGATTGGGAGGTTTGCTCATCTCCTTCAGCTTTGCGTTTTCGTCCACTTGAATTGCTGGGGTTACTGGAGCCAGTGCCGCAATAACGTGCTATGTGACCTGGGTTTCCGCACTTAAACCATTTAATGGCACCATTACTTTTTTTCTGTACGCCGTTCAACGCTTCCAGAATTGTGTCTACCCAGTCTGGCCGTTCTACCTCCACGCGGTGAGCTTTGTACGCCGGCTTACTTAATAGCGAGGCTGTTTCCTGTGTTAGAGCATGTGATACCGTCTCAGCAAATGATCTCTTGGGATTTTCATATGTGGCTCGCTTCGTCTCCACGTCACGTATTCCATTTATAAAGCTTTGGATTTTTACCCTTTCTGTGTATTCTACAGGTGCGTCTGCGTTTGCTAGATGGGCCAACCTCTCGATATCCGATGCAAATTCCTGCAATGTCTCATTAGCCTTCTGAAAGCGATTCTGTAGCTCTATTTGGTATATCTGTTTTCGATGCTCGCTGCCATAGCGTCTCTCATCAATGCCTCATAATTATTCCGTTCGCCGTCAGGAATAGTCTGCAAGATTTCAGCTGCAGGCCCTTTGAATGCCACGAATAGTGCAGCAGCTTTGTCTTCCGTGCCCCAATTATTTACAGCTGCCGTCTTCTCAAACTGTAGCTTGAATACCTGGAAAGGAACAGAACCGTCAAAAGATGGGGTTTTTACCTTGGGAATACTCGTTGAAGCAGTTGGACGATTTAGCTGCAGCTCCTGGATGCGACCTCTCAATGCATCTACTTCGGCCTCAATTTTGTCCTGCCGTTCTCTGAATACCTCCTGCACTTCAGTAATTTTTGCGTCTTGCATTCTTAGCTGTGATGCCATTCGTTCTTCCTGTGCCTCCAGCTGCAATGCAATTCTCGACGACAAGCGAGCCTCCAGTTCCTCTAGTTGAGCTGAAATTTGAGATGCCATGCAAGTCTTCTGTTCTTCCAACTGAGATGCCATGTGTGTCTTTTGTTCTTCCAACTGAGATGACATGCAAGTTTTCTGTTCTTCGAGCTGAGATGCCATGCAAGTTTTCTGTTCTTCGAACTGAGATGCCATGCAAGTTTTCTGTTCTTCCATTTTAGTCGACATCTGAGTTAATACAGCCAATATCATGTTTGTGTCGACGGTTGCTAATGGATTCGGAGACTCCTTTTTTTCTTCCATTTTTGTTGGTGCCTCCTCCACAAGATGAAAAACATGATCATCAACGTCGATTCCTTCTGCTTCCATAGCCTCTCGCAATCGCGACTGTAACTCTGATTTATTGCCTGTAGTGTTCAGTCCCCGTTGTTCCAACTCATTTTTGAGTTGCTGAATCTTTACTTCATTCAGCTTCGCCATGTCCTTGTTATCCTTAAATTCACTGGTATTTATTCAACAATACCGCTTCTGACACCAATTGTGACGAATTCGATGATTCCTTGATTATCAATCCTGGGTTCGATCACTATAAAGTCGAATAAACACACGCACAGATAATGTAACTAATAGCTAGTTTTATTTACTAGTAATAAACGCAATACAAATTTAAGAGGTTGGTAACTTCGCAGTAGTTCACTATTGAACGCTTGAAAATAAACTGATCAACCTGCCTTGCTTGGTCACCGCCTTATATAGTCCAACAGCGTGCTTGCCTACGCACCGAGAACTTTCTTGGTTGTTCGCTTTTCGTGTTCTGGAAGGGTCGGTGTTATTTATTGGCATCTCCTCTTTGCATCGTATTCGCAAACACTCGCGCCATCTCTCTTCCTCTTCCTAGTTACACGCTTGCATGCATAAGCGTAGTCATCGTTATCTCAGTTGTGTTTTACTAGTGGTGGGAGTGTTATTGAGTTAGGGATGGTACATGCTTAAGAATAATCGCCACAATAAGCAGCAACAACCCTCTAAAATTTTCGATACATGCATACGCGAGCGAAAAAGAAAACAATTCAGTATTCGGGCAGCAATCGTTCAACTAATATTTAGAGATCATATACGTACGTTTGTGTCAACAAAATCACCCTTATTTTATGCGACGTTGATTCTACATAACGGCGTACCAGCGACGCAAAAACGAGTAGGCAGTGCTCAAAAGAAACCACGAAAAAAAGTGAAAACGAAACGATCACTTATCAAAGCAATTGTGTAAGTAAAAAACATTTCTTTTTGAAATGATCAAAGTAACCTTTTTTTGATAAAAAAAAGTTTTTAACAAATTCATAAAAAAATATTGAATTGTTTTTATTTTTCAGGGGTAACTTATTGTGATTGTGAAATGCAGTTTTCATAAGTAAAATAACAAGGAATAACGGAATCGTTTAGAAGATGCAAAAACGAAAATGGCGAGCAGAGACACGTACAATAACAAGGTGGTTAAAAATAGCACTTTTAAAAAAATGTTGTCACTAAGAACTTGCACATTGTGTACTAGAATTCCATACTCGAGTTGCCTGCATGGTTATTTGCAAAGAACTCCGAAACTTATAATTTTCTACATAAAAAGCTAATCTTTCCTTGAATTTCCTTAATTTTATATAAAGATATTTTTACAAGTATGGATTAGATTCTATCTGAGATTAATATTTAAATCTTTCATAAAATGTTTCAAGAAAATTTAAAGATTTCTGACTGTGAAATCAATTATAAAATTCATTGAAAAAATTACAATTTAAAAAAGAAGAAAATTAGTTCTATAGTAGATTAAATTGTAAAAGAGAAATCAAGCAATATGGCAGCGCTATCATTGGTACCACTTTTATTGCTGAATAAGCAAAAAGAATGTATATGACAACACTGTTATAAAATAAAACAATCTACAACAGCGTCAGTTCTGTGACCGAACGAAAATATTAAAATCAAACTAAAATTGAAAAAGTAAACTAAAACTTAAAATGTCGAAAACAGCTAGCAGAACTAGAAGCTCAGCTCCAAATAAAGTTACGAGTCCTAGAACTAAAATCAGAAATAAATAGGTTGGAAGGGTATACAATGCCAAGGCAACCTTCCGCCAATTTCGCCGACATTGAAAACGCCCTTTCGAAATTTAGTGGAGACGATGGGGCGGATAGAATCAAGTGGATACGGGATTTGGAGCATGTCGCAAGAGGCTACGGATACGATGAAAAATCCCTAGGCGGTTGCGCTTGCAATTAGAGTGAGTGGGTTCGATTTTCCACAAGATCCTCTGAAATAGCAAAAACTATACCAATTAGTCTGACGAGAAATCGTAGCTGTTTTTTGAAATAGTACTATAACTATAGCCTGTATATGTTTGTTGCTTTAAATTTTTCCTCTAATCAAAAATAATAATAATTAACTAAGAATTATTATCAACTGGTCTTGAGCTCGTTAAACCTCCAAAAATATGTAAAAATGAACAGACCATAAAACCAACAACAAAATTAAATCTACACCGAAACACGCGGTTATGTACAATAAATATCTTCTAAAAATAGCAAGAAGAATGTACAAACACAAAGTCCAGAATACATGATTTACATACAGACACACCGTTGGCAGATAACAAACAACAATTAGAGGAAAACTTGAATTAAGCAGCTTGCAAAACTACACGCAGCATAGCCTATGGGTTAGGGGCCTGCGCTTGCAATCAGAGTGAGTGGGTTCGATTCTCCACAAGATCCTCTGAAAATAGCAAAACTAATTAGGCTGACGAGAAATCGTGGCTGTTTTCGAATTAGTACTATAACTATAGCCTGTATATGTTTGTTGCTTTAAATTTTTCCTCTAATCAAAAATAATAATAATTAACTAAGAATTATTTTCAACTGATCTTGAGCTCGTTAAACTTACAAAAATATGTAAAAATGGACAGACCATAAAACCAACAACAAAATTGAATGTAAAAATAAATGAATTAAACATGGAAATTTACAAAACAAAGTCGGCTGCAAATATTACGACTGGAAAACTTAAGGAAAATAGCGATATGAATAATAATGGAAACAAAGAAAGCAACAACATAACATACACATTAAATTCCTTGCAAAATATGTAGATGATATTTTTGCCATTATTGCCCGAAAAGATGCAAATATAATACTAGATGTTTTTAACAGCTATCATAATCGACTAAAGTTCACCATCGAAAAAGAAGAAAACAGCAATATCCCCTTTTTGGACACTCGCATACACAGATCCGACGAAAAACTAATATTGGACTGGTACTCAAAACCAACTGCTTCTGGGCGCCTCATAAACTTCTTTTCTTCACAACCGTTTAAATACAAAATAAATACTGCCAAGAACTTTATACACAAAGTATTATCGATCAGCCACCCACAATTTCATGACGCCAATGTTAGAAAAATAAAAACGACGCTTAAAAAGAATAATTTTCCGGACCATTTGATAGCAAGTTTGATCGAACAAAAACAAAATAACACACATAATAAACATACCCTAAAAACACAAAATAACCAAACAAAGCGATATTTCAGTGTCACATACGTTCCCAGGCTCACAGAAAACTTTGCACACGAATTTACCAAAACACACAACACTACACTAGCATACAAATCAAATTGCACCCTGGCAACGTGCTTTACAAAAACAAAAACTCCAATAGATCCCCAACAACGCAGTAATGTAGTTTATGAAATACAGTGCAAAGGAAATGACAAAGAAAACTGCAACAAAGTCTACATAGGGACAACAAAGCGTTCATTAGGTACGAGAATAGCTGAACACGAAGCCGACATCAAAAAGCAAAAACAAAGCACAGCATTGTCACAGCACGCAATAGAAAACAATCACACAGCTGACTTTGCAAACACAAAAATAATAGACAACGAAAGAAGAGAAAGAACACGTTACACCTTAGAGAGCCTAAGAATATTACAAAAAAGGCCAAATACAATAAACAAAAAAGAAGATACTGACAATATTGCCGCTTCTTATCTATTATGCTTATAGTTTATCTTTAGTATGACAAGTTTATCGCACACAGACGGTATCGAATTTTAAATTTTAAATGTTTTTTTTTAAAGTTTTTTGTATTTATAGTATAGTTTAGTTTACCGTTTTTAGTACATAATTTCCATTTTTATGTAAGTAATTAATTACGCAATCCATGTTCACGTTGCAATATTTTCAAAGTGTTGAAATTTATATCTACTTTTGTTCTTTGTTTAAATAAATAAATAGCGTCACTCCCCTGAAGATGCCAAGGAAAATTGGCGAAACGTCGGGATGTAAGGTGGAATAAAACTTTGTTTTATTTGCACTAAAAAATTGCAGATCTGCTCAGCTTAAAATGTATACATCAAAGATGGTTTAGTTTATAGAAAAGAAACCTCAGAAACCCAATCAGCCCTTAAGAAAATTTGCAATATCGACAACGGTACAAACAATGCAGAGAAGTTTAGAAAAATGATTGAAAATATTTACGTTAGAAGGAAAAGTTAAGAAGTTCCAAAAACCAATTATGAGGCAAAGATCGTACTAACATCCAACAAGCCAATATTCTGTAAGGCCAGGCTACTATCACTTAGGGGGAAAAATTATGTCAATAACATTGTCACAGATTTACTTAAAAAGGACATAATAAGGTACAGTGATTCAGCCTACGCATCTCCCATAGTTCTCACAAAGAAGAAGTCGAATGTGCGTTGACTACAGGAGTCTGAATAAGCTAGTTGCAAATGACAACTATCCACTGCCACTAATCGAGGATTGCTTAGTATATTTAGGAGAAAATTAAATTTTTTCAGTTATAGATCTAGAATCAGAATTGTATCATGTGAAGATGGCCGATGAGTTCATAAAATATACATCCTTCGTCATTCCGAATGACCAATATGAATATTTAAGAATGCCCCTCCGTATAAAATTAAAGTACCTGGGTGACCGAGCCTTGCTCGGTGGCAAGCCTAGGTGCCAATCCTACTTAAAAATATTCTGGTTGGTATGCGGCCTCAAATACCTTCCGTTTGAGACCCATATTGCCATATATTGCTTAATATTTTAAAAAAATTCGGAAAGGTGGCAACCCTCTAAGCTTCCCTTAGTGGCAACATCCAAGTAGAAAATCTTAGAAGGAAGCATACTATCCATCTACCAAATTTCATCGAAATCGGTTTAGCCGCTCCCGAGATAGTGGTCGATATCTGAAGGAATAAATAAAATGAGGTCAGGTGGCAACCCTACTCGAAAATACTTTGGTTGGTATACGGCCTAAAATATCTTTCATTTGATACCCATATTCCCATATATTGCTTAATATTTAAAAAAAATTTATGTAGGTGGCAACCCTGTGAACCACCCCAAGTGGCAGCACCAAAGTAAAAAATCTTAAAACAAAGGATACTACCCATATACCAAATTTCATCCAAATCGGTTAAGTCGTTCCTGAGATAGTAGTGGATATACAAATATACAAGAATAACTCGTTTAAAGTTATAAGATAAGTGTAAATTTGCGTACTATGAGGTAGAATACCTAGGGTATAAGGTAACAGATCAGGGAATACGCACTTCCGAAAGCCATATTAGAGCCATTAAAACTTTCCCTAGGCCTAGAAATTAGCGGGAACTGCAATCATTCATAGGATTGTGTTCATATTTCCGAAAATTCGTGGAATTTTTTTCGCTTATACAAGTAGCTCGTCCTTTATATGATCAGTTGAAAAAGGACGCTAAATTCACATTCACCGAAAAATGCGTCACGTCCTTTGAGAATCATAAGAAAAAATTAGTATCGGGGCCAATATTAGCAATTTACAATCACAAATTTTATAAAAGCGTGCAACTGTTGGCATATGCTGACGATATTGATATCATTGGCCTTAACAACCGCGCCGTAACTTCTGCTTACTCCAAATTAGAAAAAGAAGCGTAGAAAATGGGATTGGTGGTGAACGAAGGCAAAACGAAGTACCTTCTGTCATCATGCAAAGAGTCAGCGCATTCGCGCCTTGGCAACCAAGCCACTGTTGGCAGCAATAATTTCGAAATAGTAAAGGACTTCGTTTACCTGGGAACCAGCATTAATACCAACAATAATGTTAGCCTAGAAATCCGACGAAGAATCACTCTTGCAAACAAATGCTACTTCGGACTGAGTAGGCAATTGAAAAGTAAAGTCCTCTCTCGACGAACGAAAATAACACTCTACAAGTCACTCATCGCACCCGTCCTGCTATATGGTGCAGAAGCGTGGACACTAACAACATCTGATGAGGCGGCTCTGGGAGTATTCGAGAGAAAGGTTCTTCGAAAGATTTGTGGACCTCTACGCGTTGGCGACGGCGAGTACCGAAGAAGATTTAATGATGAGCTGTATGAACTTTACGCAGACGCCGACATAGTTCAGCGAATTAAAACACAGCGGCTTCGCTGGCTAGGCCACGTAGTGCGAATAAGCGAAGATGCTCCACCCCAGAAGGTATTCTTATCGGCACCCGCCGGTGGAAGCAGAGGAAGAGGGAGACCACCACTCCGATGGAAGGACCAAGTGGAGACCGATTTGCGATCCCGCGGTGTTTCCAATTGGCGCCAGTTGGCGCAACGAAGAAACGACTGGCGAGCTATGTTGGACGGTCAAAATCGGCCAGGCGGTTAGATGACCAGTTAAAGAAGAAGAAGAATCACAAAAGAGAAACGGAACTACACTGTGACGCAAGTTCTTATGGTTTTGGTGCAATTTTACTTCAGAAACAATCTGATACAAATTTTCATCCAGTAGCTTACTTCTCTAAGAGAACTTCATGTGACGAATTCGATGAGTCTTAAATTATTAATCCTGGGTTCGATAACTATAGAGTCAAATAAACACACGCACAGATATTGCAACTAATAGCTAGTTTTATTTACTAATAAAAAACGCAATACAAATTCACGAGTTTGAAAACTCCACAGTAAGGTCACTGTACAACCCTTGAATATAAACTGATCAACTTGCCTTGCTTGGTCACTGCTTTATATAGTCCAAAAGGGTACTTCCCTACCCACCGTGAACTTTCTAGGTTGTTCGCTCTTCGTGCTCTCGAAGGGTCGGTGTTATTTATCTCCTCTTTGTATCGTATTTGCAAGTACTCGCTAGATCTCTCTTGCTCTAGCTTGGTACATGCTTGCATGCATAACTAGTGGTGGGAGTGTATTATGAGTTAGGAATGGTACATGCTTGAGAATAGTCTCCACATTCAGATGCTGAAAGTCGATATCACAGTTTTGAATTAGAAGCACTAGCAATTATTTATGCACTACGACGATTTAGGGTCTACCTAGGTTTATAATTTAAAATAGTAACGTATTGTAACTCATTAGCAAAAACTCTTAACAAAAAGTCAGTCAACAGCAGAATAGCAAGATGGGCGCTAGAGCTAGAAAACTATAATTATACAATATCCCACCGAGCGGGTAATAACATGACCAGAGATCCATTAAGCAGAATCGAAACCAGTACACATGAAATAATAGGTGTAATAGACAGTGAGGATTTGGATTTCCAACTCCAAATCATGCAAAAGAGAAACAAAGATATACTTGATTTGAAAAACAGATTAGAAAATGAAGAAACGGCAAAATATGCGATGGAAAATGGGGTAGTCTGCAGAAAGAAAGATGACCGGTTATTACTTCTTGTGTCAGCAGAGCTCGAAAAGAAACGAATACGCTCCACTCACGAGCAATTAGGCCACCAAGGAGTCGATAAATGTTATCAAAAACTTATAGCAAATTATTGCTTCTCAGATATGAAGAACAAGGTACAAAATTTTAAGAAGAATTGCATATGCATTCATATGTATTCAGCACCACAAAAACAACTAGAAACTTACACAACATACCAAAGCATCCCGAACCGTTTCATACAATTCACTTAGATCATCTAGGCCCCCTTCCGTCCCTTCAGTCTAAACGAAAACATTAGTAGTAATAAATGCGTTAACCAAATATGTCAAATTGTATCCTGTACTAACAACCAGTACTAAAGAAGTGACGGCAGCTCTAAACAAGTACTTTGAATATTATAGCCGCCCCCATAGATGCATCACGGATAATAATAATAATAATAATTCCCAACGGATTACCCACCATATCCCGCCCGACTGGCGCGAGGGCCGCATCCGCATAACGCGCGGATTATTCGTTCGTGCCGAGTCGTTCAAAGGCTTTGGTTTGTTAATCGTCGAGATCTAAAACTGCTCAGCTACAGAGAAAACCTCATCAGCTAAGTAAAGTAGATATAGGATAGATTATACATTAAGAAATAACTAGTTAACAGAATAAAATTATTGTTAAAAGTTAAAATAGAAGTCGAAGAATAAAAAACAATTAGTAGCTATGAATTTAGGATAGAAAGAATTGATTTTTTATGCTGAAAAGCGAGTCTGAAATATCAAATCTACCAGAAAGAGAGTTATAATCTTGACACAAACAGCGAAACGGCTCATTTAACTGAAAATTGGTTCGGCACTGTTTTAAGACTAGAGGTTTAAAATGCCTTGAAGGACGAGACGTTACATTGAAGTTCACTTCACTTAGAAGAAATGGGCTGGATAGTGAACCATTTAGCAATTTAATCATAAAAATAATTCCAAGCATTTCCCTCCGACTAGAAAGTGTGTGTAGATTAATGAGTTTTAATCGATTCGTATAGGGTGGCAGATTGTACGAGGGATCCCAATGAAAATCTCTTAAGGCAAATAGTAAAAATTGTTTTTGAACTGATTCAAGGCGATCTACATGAACCTGGTAACGCGGGTTCCAAATTATAGAACCATATTCAAGTATCGGTCTGACTAATGTAGTGAAGAGGGCTTTAGTTACATAAGGGTCGCTAAATTCTTTAGACCATCGTTTAACGAATGCTAGGACACCTCTAGCCTTATTGACTGTTGTGTTAATATGGCGGTTGAAACTGAGTTTATAGTCCATAGTAACCCCCAGGTCAACAAAATCATACACTTGCTCAAGACTATAATTTTTAATTGTATAGGAAGCCGGCTGAGAAATTCCACGCGAAAAACCCATGAGTTTACATTTTTTAAGGTTAAGTGGCATATAATTTAAATCGCACCAAGTAACTAGTGCATCTAGATCTGATTGTAGCTTATTTCTATCTTCAAATGACGCGAATGACATGAAAAGCTTTACGTCGTCGGCATACATTAACATTTTTTAAAATTTTATTATTGTAGAAATATCATTTATAAACAACAAGAACAGAATCGGGCCAAGATGGCTTCCTTGAGGAACCCCCGAAGAGTCATAAATGACATCGGATACTAAATTTTTAAACATTACTCTTTGTGTCCTGTCACTAAGGTAAGAAGAGATCCAGCGATTGAGACCCGGCTGGAAGCCCAACTGATCGAGTTTATGAATAAGTAATGAGTAACACACTTTGTCAAAAGCTTTTCTGAAATCCGTATAAATAACGTCGGTGTGCAGATGTTTTCTAAAGCCATTTGAGACATGACTGGTAAACTCAAGTAAATTCGTAACTGTGGACTTTCCCTTACTGAACCCGTGTTGGCAGTGACCTATCAAAGTAGAGATCGGACCCGTAACTTGATTTGTAACAATAGCTTCAAACAATTTTGGGATGGCAGAAAGCTTTGCGATGCCACGATAGTTCTCTATAGAAGACCTACTCCCGCTTTTATGCAACGGTAGAAGAAACGAGTATTTCCACGCAGTTGGAAAAACACCACACTTTAGTGATAGATTGAACAACTTGGTAAGGGGTTGGTAAATATGGTTCGCACACTTTTTCAAGAAACATGTAGGAATCCTATCAGGACCGTATTTAACAGATTCTTTTAAGGTTTTAAGGTAAATTAGAACATCTTTGGCGCATATAATTGGTGAATTAATTGAATTAGGCCCGTGTAGCTTATAAGGATAGTTTTGAAAGTTTGAATTGGTGACAGCAGAATAGTTAGAAGTGAAAAATTGAGCAAAAAAATTTGCGATATATTGATTATCGCTAGATATAATGTCTTGATATTTCATGGCTGAGAGAAACCCTGATACTTTACGTTTAGAATTTACGAAACCATAAAATGAATTTGGATTGAGAATAATGTCTCTTTTGGTTTTAGAGATATAAGCTTTATAGCACTGGAATAAAGTAAGTAATGTTTATTTAATCCAGATTTCTTATATAAATTAAATGATCGCGTTTTCCTATTTTTAAGAGCCTTAAGCTCTTTAGTAAACCAAGCTTGCGTAGGATGATCATAAGTTAATTTACGTTTGGGAATAAACTTCTCAAATAGGCAGTAAATAGTTCGATTGAAATGTGAGACTTTTAGATCGATATCACAACCAGAGGTAGCTGTTTTACGTCAAACGAATTTAAATTCATGTAAAGGCAGCAGTGAATTCCCCGCAAGGGAACGGTCAAGCAGAGCGAGTTAATCGCAGTTTTGTAGGAATGCTAGAGAAGCTGAGCGATCCCTTGACTCACGGTGATTGGGTTAAACAGCTAGTAAAGATTGAATTTGCATTTAACAACTCCGTAAATCAGTCCATAGGAATAACACCAAGCCAAGCCCTGTATGGCGTAAACCAAAGAGGCGAGATTGTAGATAAACTTACAGAATACCTAGATGATTGCATTTCAGCCCCGGGGGGAAGGGATTTAGGGGCATTGCGAGAAAAGCAGAAGAGCGCATTGAGAAACTACAGAAGTATAACCCAGGTCGCAGCGAACAGAAACCGGGAAGGGTGGATGAATTTGCAGAAGGAGACTTTGTGTTTATAAAAAATGTGGACACTACAGAAGAACTTAACAAAAAACTCCTGCCAAAATTTAAGGGACCGTATATCATTCACAGGAAACTTCCCAACGATCCATATGTAGTTAAAGATATACAGCCCAATTCGGAATAATTTTCTCTCGGAATTTTTGATTCCCTCGGAATATGTTCTCCTCTCTCTCTCTATGGCGCGATATACAACAGGTATATCATCATAAACCTCCTAAGAGATTTTTGCGCCAAGCTTCTCTTCCAATTTGTGGTGTGCCGATTTGAATTTTCCCTACAAAATATGTTCTCCTAGGGAGAAGAATAATTGGGGAAGAGGAATTTCGAATTTTCGAAATCAGCTGTTTTGGCAATTGGCATGGTATACACGGATTTCTAAACTGGCTAACGAAATTTAAAAATGTAAATATTGTGATGAATTGGTTTAAAAAAAGAATGTAAAACAACGTTTAGTGTTGCTTTTCATACGTTTGTGGAAGAAATTAAGCGAATAAGAGCCACATGAAAATAAACACAGGATTATGAGATAGTACACATACGCTTGAGTTGCCGCAAACGTTATCTACCATTTTTGTTTGTATATTTAATTTGCTTTCTGCTGTTTGCAGATTTAAAAAGTATTATAGAATAAGCAAGCCCGGAACTCCTTACATCGCACACTCAGCAACTCAAAAATACAATTTCATGATGGCCTTGCATCAAGTTTAAAAACAGCCATATCTGTTGTACATTTGTACTTTTCGATCTAAAATACATCGTATTCTAATATAACATTATTTTAGTTAAGTATATACTAACACAAGTAAATAGTTTTCCTATTAAAAAACACGAGAAACATTCAATTTTATCCCGCGCTCCTTTCAGTTTAGCTGGTGAAAAAATTCCTTAAAAATTACAGCGAAATCTCCCTTTTCCTCAAATGTGTCCTTTTCTCCCTTAACTGGTTTTCCCTTTTTCGAACATTATTCAGAATAAGAGGAAAGGGACGAGTGAACAATTCCCAAGGATTTTTTATTCAGAATACGAAGAATGGGAGAGGGGAAAAAGTCCGTGCGGAATTTTCATTCAGAATTGGCCTGATAGAAAACGGGCAAATAACACAAATACCCTACGATAGCATAATCAAGGCCCGTAATATTAGAAGATGGAAAACCAAAGAAAGCGACACGGAACCATAACAAACATTTTATATTTTTAGAACCATTATCACTTTTTGTAAACTTAGACAGTAAGCGCTAAACATTTTCATAAATAAGCAGCCGGTGATCGACGCCGATCTCTTAGGTCAGGTTGGTCGACCTGTAGTAGATTAAATTTTAAAAGAGAAATCAAGCGATATTGTAGGGCTATCACTGGTAGCATTGTCATTGCTGAATACGCAAAAAGAATTTATATGACAACCAGGGATGGTAAATATCATGATATTTACTGAATATATCTATATATCGGATATTTATGATATATATCGGATATATTGATATGTATCGGATATTTTCATAATCACAAAAATATCACAAGTAAATGTATTAAAATGATCTTAATAAATATAGATACATACATAAAATCCTTTTATATGGAGTAAAAAACAAATTCAACAAGTAAATGTTTAAATTAAAATAATACATGAACGTCAATTTTCCAGCTTTTTCACTGCCTCATTTGTTACGAAGTTTGGAATGGGCAAGACCAAATGTAGAAAAAATTCCTTCAAGACCATCAGAGGCAGGACCAACTATTAATAATTTGAAAGTGATTTCCAAATAGGCGGCCGCCGTGGTGTGAAGGTAGTGTTGCCGGCCTACCACACCGAAGGTCCATGGTTCGAGCCCTGGTACAGGTAACATCAAAAGTGATTTGAAAAAAGTTTTTCAAAACGGGGTCGCCCCTCGGCAGTGGTTTGGCAAACCCTCCGAGTGTATTTCTGCCATGACAGGCTTCTCAGCAAAAATTCGTCTCCTTTGTAGATGCCGTTCGGAGTCGGCAAAAAACTGTAGGTCCCACCAATTTGTAGGGAAAAATTCAAATCGGCACACCACAAATTGGAAGAGAAGCTTGGCGCAAAAATCTCTTAGGAGGTTTATGATGATATACCTGTTGTATATCGCGCCATAGAGATAGAGAGAGATTTCCAAATAGGTATGATGGAAATGACCTTGAGCAGTACTCATTGCCATAATTATTGGAACAAACTCTTGGTATTATCTCTTTAATTACTACAAAGCAAGTTGTTTTTCGTCATAATTTAGGCTATTTCCTCGAAATGTGTGAGAACCACCAAATAATTCTCGGGGGACAGAGCAATGTCTTCACGCTTCTTAAATTGTTAACATACCTTCGATGGTTGCCCATGTAAGTCATTTTCAAATTTTTTTCATATTTTTTACCGTCATATCTACAGTGGTTCCATCCCTCTGCATCCTATCAAGAGCCACGGCTATGGGTTTCATTTGGCGTAAGAAATTTTAGGCGTTTGTTGATATATTAATATCGTTTATAGTTTTGAAAATATCTTTGTCAACTAATTCTTGTTTGCCTTGCCACTCGGTGTGCCTTCCTTATTGTTACACCTCTAAATATGTTTGGTCAGTCTTTGGGGAATATTTTGCAACTCAAGGCCACATTTTTACATACTGTCCATTTGCCACTATTACTTCCTTAGATTTGAATCAAAATATTGCCATACCAGAATTCTGTTTCGAGGCAGTTTACTCTATAGTAATCATCAAAAAATTCATAAAAACGTTTATCATTTAAATAATATAGGGCATATGATCCACTTGCCGAAAGCCGAAAATACTCGTATACCACCACCGCTTTCACAATAAGTTCGTGCAATACAAAATATCAAATTTGTCTGATGTAGGGGATCCCCGAAATACACGTTTTAGAAAGTTCCCAATTGTGGAAGTGATTGCCCGGTTGCGTTAGGTATGCTCGATGAACGGAACTGAATTGGCTGAAGAGGAGCGTGTGCTTCCGAGGGAGACTAGAGTCATACTAGCACAACTTCGCTCTGGATATTGTAATAGGTTAAACTCTTACTTATCCAGACTGAACCCCAACATACCAAATACATGCCCTGCATGTGGTATGACCCCTCATGATACCATACATCTCTTTTCCTGTTCAGTTGAACCCACTCTTCTAACACCCACATCACTCTGGTCCAACCCTGTGGAAACTGCGCGTTTCCTCGGACTTCCGTTAGAAGAGCCTGATGACAATTTAGAGTGATCGAGCCCATTGGGCAGGGCGAAGCACTGTTAACAACAACAACAACAACAACGGACTACAGTACTCTGGTGCAGGATAGCACTTACTATTCTAGACTTTCAGTGCGCTCATCGAGTAGTCCTGTTGCGTAGTAGTAGTCCATGTGCATAGCCAAACCACTGTTGTCCGATTTGAAAGGGGAATTTTTTCCATTTGATATAAATCAAGATTTTTTCAGAAATAAATATCGGATATATATCTGCCAGCCCTGATGACAACACTGTTACAAAATAAAAGCCATTACCGGAGAAATCTACAACACTTCTTATGAATGTTTTCCAAGGGCAGAATTGCGACGACTATATTTTTATTGAAATTTGTAGCGAAGTAATATTTATTTTGAAAGACACATATTTTATATATGATGACTGAATTTTCATTAAAGTGGCTTGTAATGTAATTTTTCAACCCAAAATGAACTAGCCTACTATGAAGTGATACAGTAATTGGTATGATACTGATGCATAGGCTAACTAGTATGACTACTGGTATGATACCGGTGTATGTATTGACTAGTATGTTGAATGGTATGATCTTGATGTATATAATGACTAGTATGTCAACTGATATATTGCTGATGCAGAGACTGACTAGTATGCCTGTTAGTATGGTGCTGATGCAGAAGTGGACAATTGACATCTCGTAGGACATCGCCGTGTTAAAAATACCAGTTGCTAATAAGGAAAAATTACAGAACTCGAACTAGTTGAGCCGGTATGGCAAACTAGTAGTTGCCTAGTATAAAACTAGTAGAATTGACTGCAGGGAATCTACCGTATGACTAGGGTAACATTTGGCGTGTCTTTTGGATAACAGTTTAAAATATAATAGCGAGCTGTGTGAAAAACTCAAAGCGTCTTTTACGTAAACGATTTGATCTTTAGCGAACCAACCCAGGAAGCAGCAACATTATGTTGCTAAGCAAGCTCGAACCGTTATAAAGGCTGCCAAAGTGAGGAAATGGAACTCAAACGACACGGACGTAATACAAGAGCTTTCAACAGAGGAAATAGACATTGTTGTTGTTTGGAACGACAAAAACACTCCCCGAAGGTTTTGGGGAGTGTTTTCAAAAATGACAGTGCTTTGCCGGATATGAACCCGGTACGCTCCGGTACTCCCTTGCGGTACCGCTGGCTGTCGTGGTAGCGATTTGGTATGACCAGTGCAAATTTCTAGGTCATGACATCCCTCCTTCCGTAAGGATCTCATATCTGTAGATCAACCATGAGTTGCATGCCATTACCTTTGTGCATATTAGTCGCCTCTTACGACCGGTATGCCTACCTCGAAAAAGTTGTTAGGTTGACTTGGTCTACGCTGGACGACAAAATTTCAGTGGATGTATGTAAAATCGTGCAATGATTATATTCGAGCGCTACAAGCAAAAAACGTTACATTTTAAAAACAATGGCCAAAATATACGACCCATTGGGACTATTGGGCCCATTCACGGTTAGAACTAAAATTTTACTGCAAGACGTTTGGCGGCAAAAGAAGGAATTTAATAACAGATGGTGAAGCACAGTGGCAAGAGGAGCTTTCGATATCAGACAGTTTCCGCATTGATCGATGTTTTTTAGCGAATCGACATTGCAATTGCATGTCTTCTGAAGCGAGTCCAAGGCGCATCGAGCAGCGGTATATTGACGACAAATATTGCCAACTTAAAATTAATTTCCAAGCTATGGTAACGGGACGGAACGAAGAGGAAACGAAAGTAAAGGAAGAAAAAGGAAAGAAAAGGAAAGAAAAGAAAAGAAAAAAGAAAACAAAACAAAATAAAAGAAAAGAAAAGATAAGAGAAGAAAACAAAAGAAAAGAAAATAAAAAAAAGGAGAGGAAAGGAAAAGAAAGCAAAGAAAAGGAAAGGAAAAAAAAGGCAAAGGAAAGGAAGCAAATGTAAAGGCAAGAAACGAAAGGAAAGGGAAGCAAAGCGGAGGAAAAAAATTAAAGAAATTAAGGGATGCAGCATCAAAGAATAGTATGGAAATGAAGGTGAAGGAACGGATCGGCAAGAAAATAAAACAAAATATAATACAATAAATTAATTGATCGAAATTCTTGTATATAATTTCTATAAGTTATAATTAGGAATGTTATGTGACATTTGATTTTACTAATATATCATTTCCACAACAGCCGGTTCTATCGTACCGGAATGACTCGGGTTCTTTTTACCTGACCAACAAGGGCTGTTATTTCGATGTAACCCTGTCTAACCTGTCACCTTTCCCCCTAATATTGTCATCCTAAGAGCAGCTCCTTGCAGCAGGACTGCTCAATACTTTCTTGGTCCGGGCGGTTGTTAAACCTAACCCTGGACCAAGAGAATGGATCTGCTGCGTTTACTGGAAGAAGATTTACGTCAAACGTACACACTCCGTCCAATGTTCCGAATGTAAAAGTCTTCACGACTAACAGCACTAATACTGCCCAGAAAGCAGTGTACAACTCCTGCTGCCCTCACGCCCACCGGCACTAACACCTCACAGCTACTTTCTGCGTAGCACCTCTCTTAGATGTGAGCAATGCTGAGCGACAGCCCACCCCTCTCCCACTCACAACCTCCCCTTCCTCTTCCAAAACTAGCACAAATGTAAGTCAAAGCCAGCACCTCCTGGTCCCTTACACCGCCTGCACTGCTTGTCGGTTGAGATTATATAAACGGCCGACATCAGTCAAATGCAACTCTTGCCTTGGCCTGTGTCACCTGCTTATATGTTCTCCACTCGGTAACAGGAATTTATGGACTGATACATACGTGGCGCCGTGTAGTCGAGCTACGCAACCTACAAAATCGACTGATTTGCCTCCTTCGTCTTCTAGATTGCGACGAAGTGCGCGACTCAGCCTGCTTTCACCTAGGCATACGCACCAGTCCTTGAACTGCAACGGCATAACCGGCAGGGTCAGTGAAATAGTGAACTTCATGAAGCTAAGCAAAACATCAAGATTGCTCGGTGCCCGATCAGATCTTCGGACTTGTGACGGCTACAACATCCATCGGCGTGACCGTGCGAGAGGACTTGGCGTCGGACTTGCCTTCATGACTCATCAATCTGTGCAATACCGCATATTTGAGCCTGATGTCGACCCGAGGGATAACACCTTCAATTGCTCAAGCTCGCCAGACCTTACCATCGTCAGCGCTGGTCTCATAAACTGCGTTGACTGGCGACCGGTGTTGACTTTGTCACCTCTGAAAATCGCACCTTCACTAATTTTAGCAAAGATGATTAGGTTGGTTTTCTTAACTTCACTGAGAGCTCCTTCCCTGCTCTTTCCATTCCGTCTGACGTACGAGAAGGGGAAAAGGGTTTCGCATGGTCATAGCTTCAGCCTCAAATCAATACATTCCGCATGCATGCGTCCGCATTTCCCCGCAGAGGCAACTGCCCTGGCAAATGAACGTGTCCATGTGCGACGCTTAGACCCTTTTTTCTTCTTCTTTAAATGGTCATCTAACCGCCTGGCCGATTTTGACCGTCCAATATAGCTCGCCAGTCATTTCTTCGTTGTGCCACCTGGCGCCGATTGGAAACACCGCGGGATCGCAAATCGGTCTCTACTTGGTCCTTCGACCGGAGTAGTGGTCTCTCTCTTCCTCTGCTTCCACGCGGTTGCCGATAAGAATACCTTCTGGGCTGAGCTTCTTCGCTCACTCGCACAACGTGACCTAGCCAGCGAAACCGCCCTGTTTGAATTCGCTGAACTATGTCGGCGTCTGCGTAGAGCTCATCATTCGTTACTCGCCGTCGCCACTGCGTAGAGGTCCACAAATCTTTCGAAGAACCTTTCTCTCGAATACTCCCAGAGCCGCCTCATCAGATGTTGTTGGTGTCCACGCTTCTGCACCATATAGCAGGACGGGTGCGATCATTGACTTATAGAGTGTTATTGTCGGTCGTCGAGAGAGGACTTTACTTTTCAATTGCCTACTCAGTCCGAAGTAGCATTTGTTTGCAAGAGTGATTCTTCGTCGGATTTCTAGGCTAACATTATTGTTGGTGTTAATGCTGGTTCCCAGGTAAACGAAGTCCTTTACTATTTCGAAATTATTGCTGCCAACAGTGGCTTGGTGGCCAAGGCGCGAATGCGCTGACTCTTTGCATGATGACAGAAGGTACTTCGTTTTGCCCTCGTTCACCACCAATCCCATTTTCTCCGCTTCTTTTTCTAATTTGGAGTAAGCAGAAGTTACGGCGCGGTTGTTAAGGCCAATGATGTCAATATCATCAGCATACGCCAACATTTGCACACTTATATAAAATATTGTTCCAGGGTGGTTAAGTTTTGCAGGTAATATTGTTTTCTCCAGCATCAAATTAAAGAAATCGCAGGATAGGGTCTGAAACGTCGTTTAATTTTGAACGGCTCGGAGACCTTCCCAATTCCGGCCGAGCTGGTGGTGTTGCTCAAGTTCCTAAGTTTTGCGGGGAACCCAAATTCAGACATAGCGGCATATAAGCAGCTCCTTTTCGTGCTATCGAAATCAGCTTTAAAATCAACAAAGAGATGATCAGCCCAATTCTAAATATCCGCTCGGATTTCTTTTCTTGTGGAAACTTTTGTTCGCCAGGAAAACTTCCGGCATTTCTCTTTCGCTAGTGAACAGATAAATCGGCGAAGAGGGATTTCGAATTTTTGAATTCAGCTGTGTTACTACTTTTTGTAATCAATGAATGAAAAATAATAGTTTTTGATGAAAAAGTTGTTAAATTAAATGAATTAACAATAAAAATGTATAGTATTGCCTTTTGATAGGTAGCAGAAGAAGAAACCGAAGATTCTGTAGCACAGGAACCTCAACAGAGATCTATAAGAAGGCACATGAGTTGCCGGAATCATTGTCAGCGGAAACAAATTTATTTTTAGTACATTTTCTTG
This sequence comes from Merzomyia westermanni, assembly GCA_949987695.1. Lineage (NCBI taxonomy): Eukaryota > Metazoa > Arthropoda > Insecta > Diptera > Tephritidae > Merzomyia > Merzomyia westermanni. The sequence continues at coordinate 81,078,005 of OX465291.1, forward strand.
ATTCGGTTGTGTTGCAGATACGTTAAAACTATAGGATAGGTACAAATATTTGTTGGACATTTTACCAACGCGCACACAACAGTCCAAAAAGCAGTTGTAGTGTCACCAATTGAGCTCCTATTGATAAAATTTGTGTTATAAATAAGAGAGTGCCTTGTTCCATTCCACAACACATTTTGGTAGTGGGCCTGCCGAATTTAACTCCTCCGTATTTTGCCAAAATCTATTCAGCGCTTTCTTTCTTCCTTAATAGAAGGCGCGGCTGACCTTGCATAAGGCTTACTAAAGTTTATACTTTCAGCTTATTTATAATTTTCGTCCTAAAAACACAGAAGGAATACGATATTAATGTATAAAAGTAATTTTTTTTTTATTAAGAGTTAAATTTACTTACATTTTGTTCAGCGATCACTTAAAATTGTCTGGCGAAATATCTCGCAAAAAACTGTTGTGTATTCTCCCTTTTCTTTGTGATACCTACTTTACTCGCCAAACCACTTTTCGCTTTTTCGAACATCGTTTAGAATAGACGAAGAGCGAGAAGCGAACAAAAATACTTTCGGATTTTGCGTTCAGAATAAGGGAATAGGAAGTAGCGGAAAAATACGTGCGGATTTTTCGCTTAGAATCGGGCTGGATGTGTGTCGATTCTTTTCTACCGGAATTTTCCATGTTTTTTTTCTGCCTTTCTTTTTTCGACCGGAAAAGTTACCTCGCTTCCCTCTTCAACTCGCGGTAGTGTTCACATACACTCCTCGTTGCATTCGGTCTCAGTGTTGTCTTGTAGACTTCATCCTTTCTTTTCGTTGCAGCGCGGCACTCTTCATCATCATATCAGTTGTTTCTTCGCATTCGCCGGAATCCAATTACTTCTTCGGCTGCGGGATGGAGTGCTCCTCAGATATGATCCTGCTGTTCATGCATTCCACTAGGTTGAATTACGCTTAATGGGCGGTCTGTCGCGATTGCAGCTTTTCGGCGTCCAGCTTTCCTTGGGTTTTTTGTTGCACCTGTTTTTTCTCGTCCTCGTCCTCGTATTGTGCGAATTTCTAAAACGCTGGAAGCATGCCGTCCGTCTTTCACAACGTGGTCGATCTGGTTGCATGTTTTTCGATCGAGGGACAGCCATGTATCCTGATGGATCTTCTTGTGCATAAACCTAGTGCTGGATATGACCATGTTTCGGCCACCGGCTAAGTGAATCAGCCTGTATCCATTTGGGGAAGTCTGATCGCTTAGACCCTACGGATACCTCACAACTGTCTTCAATTTATCCATGACCACCTTTGTCATTCCAGAAAAATGGAGACAGGCAAAGGTGGTCCCACTACTAAAGCCTGGCAAGCCGAGGGAGAGTCCTATCGAGAGTCCTCTCGCCAGTGGTGAAGACCTTGGATAAAGTCCTGCTCTCGTACTACACCGCTAGCCTGCAACTCGTCGAACATCAACATGGATTCCGTAAAATGCATAGCAGGACCATTACCACTCAGATAGATGTCGGTCTCAACCAAAATCGCCTAATGGCAGGACTGTACTGGTTGCACTTGACCTGTCGAAAGCCTTCGATACGGTCAATCATGCGCAACTTATTAATGATTTGGAAGACTCAACTGTTCCCCCCTGTCTAAAGCGTTGGACCTTCGCTTCTAAAGTCTTCGGCCACCTTATTTACGACGTAGACAGCGCAGGTGACAATGGAATTAGATGTCTACGTCGACGGCATTAAGCTTCCGACTGTCATACATCCCAAAATCTTAGGGGTCACGTTTGATAACATGTTCAACTACGGTGCTCATGTATCCGCGATTGCCACCAAAGTACAAAGCCGCTACAAAATCCTCAAGTTACTAGCTGGCAGTACTTAGGGGTAAGATAAAAACGTTACTGCCAACGTACAAGGCAATTGGTCAGCCAGTTTAATTGCTACAAACCACAGCACCCGAACTGGCACCTGCTCAACGAAAATCCGCCTCCCAGGAGAATACGGAGTCATCTTCGTAAGCACTATAATGAGACCCGGCACCACATTTTTTAGCTGTTTGATCTAAATGTGCATCGACAGGCCCTCAACCTCATCCACACAGAGTCGGTAAACTCTTTTTCCGGAGTGTGTGATGAAGTGCCAAACGATTCAGAACAAAACAAGCTTTGATTTGATATACAACACGATAAAATAACAGATGAGGGTATATTGGCGCCATTTACTTACCCATCTAATCCAGGTAAGCAGGGGGGATCCATTAGTTTGTTCAGGAAAAAGTTTTTATGTCCATCCTTTGTTCAAAAGTCATTTTAAAAAAAATTGTTTCTAAAAACTTAAAATTTACTTTTTTGGTGTTTAATTAATAGGTTAAATCGGTTGCCCACGTTTGTCCACGAAAAAGTTTCGTTTGTCCACCCTTTGTTTAAAAAAAAAGGAAAATTTTTTTTCAACTTTTGAATAAAAAGGGGACAAAAACCCATTTTTTCCTGGCCGAACATGAACAAATTATGGACATACGTATGACTTGTCATTTTTATAAGTACTAGAGATCACCCAGTGGTTGAAATTCAACCACAATGGATTATTTTATTGTAATTATTCAATGTTCCTTGCATTCGCCTTCTTTCCCATTCGTTCTCTGATAATCCTTTTCTCTCTTTTTGTCTATTTCTCTGATTTACTCTTCTTTCTACAGTCTCACTTTTTAAGTTATTTGATTGTATCCTAATTTATTTTTTCATTTTCTTGGTTTCTTTCCTTCATTTTCATTTCGTACTTTTCTTTGATGCTTCTCTTTTCTTTTATTTCTATTCCTTTCTTTTCCATTGATGTATTTTCCTTTCTTTTGAATTAATTATATCTTATTTGTTTCATTTTATTATTGCTATCATATTGTGTTCTATTTCCTTCTCTTTTATCGTTTCCTTCCCTTGCGGCTCTTTTCCTTCACTTTCATTTCCGTACTTTCCTTTAATGCTGCTTCCTTTTACTTTACTTGTATTTTACTTCCTTTCCCTTTCTTTCTTTTAATTAATTTTATTTTATTTATTTCATTTGAACTTATTTTACTGGTCATCGTCTTTATGGGTACTTTCCTTCCTTTTCTTTTCGTATAATTTACAGTCATCTTCTTTCCTTCGTTTAAGCGATTAGTACACTAACAACAACTCAAACATGCATGCATTACATTTACAGTGGTGTAATTTTTATACTGATGTTTTTATATTACAATTAACTTCTTAACATTTTTTTATTGGTAACACTGCAGCTTGAGCCGACCTATCGATACCTACTCGTATTTAATTGTTTATACCGGACAAACGTTTTCACCTTGCGCATTTATATTATACTCGTAGATAGATTCACATTTGGAGGTCATTGCTATAATTATTCACATTTCCACACCGATTTTTTTTTTGAATAGCTTATGAACAATGGATATAGTACAAACAAAACTTTTTCCTGGAAAAACGATTTAGCCAAATTAAACACCCAACCCAACTTTTTCCTGGACAAACAAATGACATGCCGTTTTTACAGTTATTCACGTTTAAAGGTGTCAGCTTCACACCGATATTTTTCTTTTTTTATTAACTTTTGAACAAAGGGTGGACAAACAAAATTTTTTACTGGACAAACGAATGACGTGTCGTTTTTTGTTTATTTCCATTTGGAGGTACTGGCTTCACAGATATTCTCAGGTTTTGAAAGGTGAACCACAATCGCCTATTTTCATATGTCAGGAATGACGAAGAAGGTTAGCGTGAGGTTGGAACGAGCCGCTAAATAACGGTTTCCCTCGTGGCCAAGTTGTTTCAATATCTTTATGGCAATACCGTCGCGTCCGATTGATTTTGAGGGCTTGTCCATCAATACCGCTTCCTTGACCTTTGCGACGGCGACGGCAATGGGTTATTTCGGTTTTTGTGCGCACGACGGATGGCTCGTCCCGTCGTCTATTTGCTCTGCGAGTGCCTATTCTCTGCTATCCACTGGCAAGTTAGAGTACCAGAGATTATGAAGTGCGCGTAATCCCTTAGGGGAACACTTGACAGGGGGGGTATGTAGATGTCCAATTTACACATCGCCAGACCGGACCACTATGCCTTGGCATTCTAATAGCCATATGCTTGAACTATAATTGAAATTGAAAATTGAACTCAATGACTATTGTTATATTTGTAGCAATGGTTATGTTTAGGTATGCTTTGGAAAATTCAAAAGTTCTTTTCATATCAATTGTTATTATTTTTTCTATGATCTATAGAGTGTAACAATGTAAAAATAAATATTTTTAAAAGGGAAGAAAGGTTTTGTGAGCCTCTGGATAAGGTAGGTTAAGGGTGGTGTTAAATCAAATCAAATCAAATTTATTATCAGTCACCCTAGCACAGCAATTTTGGAAAAAATTATTAACAGTGCCAGTCACGTATGATACAATTAAAATTAAAGCTAAATGTTCTAAGAGTTCTAACATATAACATAAAGAGGGGAAGAAAAAAAAAAATAAATAAATAAATAAATAAAAGAGGAAAACAGGAAAGATAGGTGGAAAAGGAAATTACAATAATTGAATAACTTAATGACTATAATAAGGAAATGAGGAAATGCATATACAATAGAGCTGGAATAATTAGCGATTATTGTAAAAATTGGTAACTTTTTTTCTAAAAAGCAGTGGATTTGTAAGAAGCCTTAGGCTGGTGTTATCTTACCCCTGCTTTGACTCTGAACCCTATACAGAGTAATACGTAAACTACAAGTATCTGGATTCTGAGAGGCGTGATCGCAGAGCATCGAGGAAGCTTGGGCCCGAAACGGGATGCTCCGCGTGAGCCCACAAGGCCACAAATAACACTCTTCACCACTACGATGAAAGTTTTAGTTTTTACTTACCTTCTCTGGATGGTAGAAAGAAAGGTCTTCCTAAAATTAGTTCTTGTTATACCTATGTATGTGGAACTGAAAGCTGAATATAAAAAATAGAGTCAATTAGGCATATGTGGCTCTTTGCGTCTGCAAAATAGTTTGGTGTAAGTCTTGAAGCCATAGCATGGGTATACAAAGCAGTCATTCGACCGATCCTAGCCTAGGGGGCAATGGTACCTATGGTGCAAGGCTTTATTTATATTATTAATTTCCAAAATAGCGCACATTCAAAAATGGGTCATTCCTTCAAGGGTTCAAAATGGCATATGGGGTAGGTACGAGGATCTTTGCAAAACTTATCGTAATATCTTTGTCCTCGTCTTCATTCCGAGATCAACGCTGTCCACGCTCTTTGCGCTCTAGGGTCGGTATGGTTGGGCAGTGCAGGGACTGGACCACGAACCTGTCAAATGAAATTGTGCTGTCTCTAATATGGATACGGGACAGTTAGAAGAGCGGGGATCGCCTCTTGATGTTTTATAAAAGAAACAGGCCCTTGCACCCCTGGGTAATATCAATTGCAGTATCCATCGGCACTGGGTTAGCGAGCTTTGTAAAAGGTGGAAGCCTTTTCTGTCCTGTAAAGTGTGCCTGCGGCCTTCCTATGACGCGCCTACTGCGAAACATATGCTGTGCGATTGTGTTGTGTTTTTATTAAAAACTATAATTTATATTATTACATCGTCGATTTTTTTAAAAAAACGAAAAAAATTAAATTTTTTTTTTTTGAAAGCTTTTCATCTATCATAGGTGAACTAGAGAAGCATAATAAAAATGTGCATACCATAACAATTATCATGACCAACTTGATCTGATATGGCTTCTTTTCTATTTCGTTTACACTCATTTTAGTTATTCATGTCATTCTAATATTAATTTTGACAATGTTCATTCTGATACAAAATGTAATACCAATCTATACATATTCATTAAAAGAGTCAGCCGTTAATTTGATTGAAACCATCAAGCAACTATCTTGACTTCTGTCCGCAGGACAATGAGGCTGTGAGAACAATCTTAGAATCAATTATATCAGCGGGTACATGTGTTGTACCGCTAAGTAGTGCAGATCAGGGGTCGAATTACGTTTTACGTTTGATCGAAAGCGAATTTTCAAATCTCAATAGCTCGAAGCCCATAATTCGGTATGACGGCATACGTGAACAATTGGCTGGAAGTACCGGTCGGTTCAATTATGCATTACTACTCTTTTAAAAAGTTGGACAGTTTCAACGTCTTTGTGACTTGAAAAACGGATTACGATCACGGAACGTATGTCGTAATTTCGCCCCAGGAGAAATCATAGCAGCATCGTGAGGCGTCGCACGAATGACGCAATTGGAAGTGCAGGTAGGTTAGTGCGTCATGTGCTGCAGTGGAACAGCTTACGACTGCGAAGTTGCAAGATCAACGTCCCATGGGAACGAGTGCATCGATTGCTCATCATAGTGTCGGCACTGTGTGTGTCGAGTCTCATCACCGCAGCCGGCATTCCCAGTATCGAACTTTCCACAATAAACGCTAGAAATGCCACCGACATCGATAGCAACACCGTATACGAGCGTGCAGCCGATAGTTAAACAATCATTTGCGACTTCACAATATCAGTCGGCTTTATCGCAAATGATCCAGCAAACGATGCCACAAGAATTTCTAAATTCCGAGCGCGAAGGCCTGGGCAGTGACATCAGCAGCAGACGTTTGGGTAGCATCAGCATATTCACGATTAACAAGTGTACAGACTACTGCACAGCAACCGCTTGCAATTTCGCAACATCAGTTATTTCTTCCCAACACATTTCAGCAAACGACGCCACCGCAACAAGTATATGCATGTGGACAGCGATACAAGCAGCAGACACTTGGGTACCGTTACCGTATTCACGATTGGGAGAGAGAAAGATTCATTCGCACACCAAGTGCAATCGCAACAATTCTGCCGGAATTAAACCCTCTTGATGACACGTATACATCCACGCAGTGTATAGAGAGAGTCGAACAACTGCGAGCGATGTATCACTGGGAAGACACGTTTGTTGTGTTTGCTGTTTCCAGTCGACTGAGAGGAGTTGCAAAGCGATGGGCAAATGCGCAGTCAGCATTCCGCGAGTGGAACGAATTTGTAGTAGCTTTTTTGACAGACTTTCTGTGCAGCAGAAATTCTGCAGATGCGCATATTCAAAATATGAATATGAAGATGAGTAAAGGTGAGAAAATAATCGAATATTTTTATAAAATGTTGGCAGTAGGCGGAAGTAACAATATCGAAGATGCTTCGATAATTAGGTATATGAAGTTCGCAAAGTACTCGGAATTGCTACAACCATTATCAAATATACCGACACACGTTGAGAATAAGAGTAGAGCAAATGAATTGAACTACAGAAATGTTCTACAGCAATCATTGCACGTTTCGGTTGCTGCGAAAGAGAATTTTAAAGGATCGGGCGGACCAATATGCTACAATTGTAGAGAAAGAGGTCATATTGCAAGAAATTGTAACAAAACGGCTAAGAAAACTGATACAAAACAAAATAGTCGCATCAACCAGATAACGAGTGACGAATGTGAAGAATGTGTGTAAAGAGTTATGTAAACAAATAAAAATTGTAGGCAAACATGAGGTTGAATGTAAGGCTTTGATTGACTCAGGTAGCAGCAAATCCCTAGTAAAGCAATCAATCGCAACAAGATGTGGTTTGTGTGTAAGTTCGTGCAGCGAGAAATTAATTGGTTTTGCAGGTGGTGAGTTACTTTGTCACGCGAAAGTTTTAGCAACACTTATGTTAGACAGTGTTACTCGTTTGGTTTTATTGTTCGTTGTTGAAGACTCTGCTATGATACACGATGTTCTTGTTGGGATTGATGTGCTTTCAAAGGGAAAGGTGATTATTGAAGGCGGTACATGCATAATAATGTCGATTTCTAAATCTGCTTTAGATGGGGGGAAGAGCTGAGTGGCAGCGCTGAGGAAAAATTTTTCCAGTTAGTTAACCAGTAGGTAGATTGTTTTTGGAAAAGGCTTCCTGAACTGGTTAGGTCTAAGAGGTTCCAGATAAGCATTGAATTAATCTCGCAAATACCCATTTCGAAAAAACCGAATAGTATTCCCATTCCGAAGAAGTTGATGAATTGCTGCAGTTAGGAATAGTTCGTAAAATTATCGTATTGTGACGAATTCGATGATTCCTTGATTATCAATCCTGGGTTCGATCACTATAAAGTCGAATAAACACACGCACAGATAATGTAAGTAATAGCTAGTTTTATTTACTAGTAATAACCGCAAAACAATTTTAAGAGTTTGATAACTTTACAGTAGTTCACTATTGAACGCTTGAAAATAAACTGATCAACCTGCCTTGCTTGGTCACCGCCTTATATAGTCCAACAGGGTGCTTGCCTACGCACCGCGAACAACCAACGCTTTCCGTGTTCTGGAAGGGTCGGTGTTATTTATTGGCATCTCCTCTTTGCATCGTATTCGCAAACACTCGCGCCATCTCTCTTCCTCTTCCTAGTTATACGCTTGCATGCATAAGCGTAGCCATCGTTATCTCTGCTGTGTTTAACTAGTGGTGGGAGTGTTATTGAGTTAGGGCTGGTACATGCTTGAGAATAATCGCCACACTGCCCTCCACCTAAGTATGATCGTCCCGATCAGACACATTTCCCAAACCAAACGCTGCTAGACGCTCAATGGTTGGCACTGCTTTACCAAACGTCATTTCCTCCAGTGATTGAAACTCCGACATCAATCCTCTCCCGCAGAGATTCCCACAATGCATTGCAGTGTCAAATATTCCAACTATTTTGTCCGTTCTTAATCCCGAATGGATTTGTGCCTTCACTTTCGTTCCCAGTGGTACCCGGCAAACATTCCTGCAACTCGTTTCTTCAGGATTCCGTTCCGTTCTCTCATGCCCATTGCACTGTTTCACATTATCCACTAAGTTGCGTTGCTTCCTCGGAACATGACCACCAGATGTTCGTCTTTTATCCTCAGCACACTCTGCACACTTAGTAATCCATTTCCTCACAGTTTGTTTGCAACCGATCCAATAGAACCGCCGCTTTACCTCTTGCTGCGTTTTCTTTATTCCCATGTGGCTTCCATCTGGGCAACTATGCGACGCTTTGATAACATCTGGAATTCTTGCCTTGGGAACAACAATAAGTGCTCGATTCCGGCCATCTTCACTTTCCCATATCCGATGCAAACAACCAAATATTAGCTTCAAATTACTCCATTGTGTCCAGTATGCTTTTGCGATGCGACTCTCTCTAATCATCTCTCCTCCTCTTGGCTGTTTCTTTTCCTTTATTCCTTTTAACACACGTGCCAAATCTGGATCTTCCTCCTGGCCTTGCCGAATCTTCTTCAGGAGGTACCTGTCCATGAAAGCCTTTGGTGGAGGAGCTACCGCTGATTTACGAGGCTTCTGTTGCTTCATCTTCAAGATCACTCCCTTGGTGGTATAGCCACTATTGTGTCCAAAGACCAGAGCAACTTCTTGGCCGTTGTAAGTCATAACCCTGTTCCTTACGTTGATGTGAATGTCTCTCTCAGCCAAGAAGTCAACGCCAATGATGACTTCGTCGACAATATTCGCTACCAAGAAGTTGTGATACGTAGCTACATTCCCAATCACAATCTTACATGTCACCTCTCCCAGGACTTGCTTGCTTTCACCAGTTACTGTCCACAATTTAGCTTTCCGCAATAGTCTCACCTTCCCGCTGACCAAGTCACTCCGAATGATGGAATGTGATGCACCAGTATCCACAGTCAGCAAGCGCTCTTTCCCGTCCACGTAGCCTTCAACAGTAACATTACTCGCTTTCCGTTCGAGTTGTGACACAGAGATTATAGGGCATTCATCTTGCTCATCTTCTCCAGCTTTGCGTTTCCGTCCACCTGAATTGCTGGGGTTCCTGGAGCCAGTGCCGCAATAACGTGCTATGTGACCTGATTTTCCGCACTTAAAGCATTTAATGGCACCATCACTTCTTTTCTGTACTCCGTTCAACGCTTCCAAAATCTTGTATACCCAAGCCGGAGTTTCGACTTCTACGCGATGAGCTTTGTATGCAGGTTTACTCAAAAGCGAGGCTGTTTCCTGCGTCAGAGCATGCGATACCGTTTCAGAGAATGTCCGTTTGGGGTTTGCATATGTGGCCCGCTTCGTCTCTACATCGCGTATTCCATTTATAAAACTTTGGATTTTTACCCTCTCAGTGTACTCCACGGGCGCGTCCGCATTTGCTAGATGGGCCAACCTCTCGATGTCCGATGCAAATTCCAGCAAAGTCTCATTAGGTTTCTGGGATCGATTCTGTAGCTCTATTTGGTATATCTGCTTTCTATGTTCGCTACCATAGCGTCTCTCAACCGCACCCATCAATGCATCATAACTGTTCCTTTCGGACTCGGGAATAGTCTGTAAGATTTCTGCTGCAGGTCCCTTCAATGCCACGAATAGTGCTGCAACTTTATCTTCAGTGCACCAATTATTCACCGCAGCCGTCTTCTCAAATTGGAGCTTAAATACCTGGAATGGAACAGAACCATCAAAGGAAGGTGATTTTACCTTGGGCGTATTCGCTAAAGCAGATGGACGAGTTAGTTGCAATTGCTGGATACGACCTCTCAATGCATCTACCTCAGCATCGATTTTATCCTGCAATTGTGCAATTTTTGCATCTTGCACTTCTAGTTTCGATGACACCTTTACTTCCTGTTCTTCCAACTGCGATGAGATATATGCCTTCTGTTCTTCCATTTGAGATCTCATGTATGCCTTCGTTTCATCTAGTTGAGCTGAAATCTGGGATGTCATATGTGTCTTCTGTTCCTCGAGCTGAGATGCCATTCGAGATGTAATACGTGTATCCTGTTGTTCAAGCTGAGATGCCATGTGTTCTTCCAGCTGAGATACTATACAAGTTTTCTGTTGTTCCATTTTAGTCGACATCTGGGTTAGCACAGCCAATATCATGTTTGTGTCCACGGTTGCTACTGGATTCGGATACTCCTTTTTTTCTTCCATTTTTGTTGGTGCCTCCTCCACAAGATGAAAAACATGATCATCAACGTTGATTCCTTCTGCTTCCATAGCCTCTCGCAATCGTGACTGTAACTCTGATTTATTGCCTGTAGTGTTTAGTCCGCGCTGTTGCAGCTCATTTTTGAGTTGCTGGATCTTCAGCTCATTCAACTTTGCCATGTCTTTGTTATCCTTGAAAACTCTCGGTATTTATTTAACAATATCACTTCTGACACCAATTGTGACGAATTTGATGATTCCTTGATTATCAATCCTGGGTTCGATCACTATAAAGTCGAATAAACACACGCACAGATAATGTTAGTAATAGCTAGTTTTATTTACTAGTAATAACCGCAAAACAATTTTAAGAGTTTGATAACTTTACAGTAGTTCACTATTGAACGCTTGAAAATAAACTGATCAACCTGCCTTGCTTGGTCACCGCCTTATATAATCCAACAGGGTGCTTGCCTACGCACCGAGAACTTTCTTGGTTGTTCGCTTTTCGTGTTCTGGAAGGGTCGGTGTTATTTATTGGCATCTCCTCTTTGCATCGTATTCGCAAACACTCGCGCCATCTCTCTTCCTCTTCCTAGTTATACGCTTACATGCATAAGCGTAGCCATCGTTATCTCTGCTGTGTTTAACTAGTGGTGGGAGTGTTATCGAGTTAGGGATGGTACATGCTTGAGAATAATCGCCAAAGTATCTAATCGCGTTATGCATCGCCGATCGTCTTAGTGCGCAAGCATAACGTGGAAGACAGGTTATGCGTGGATTATCGCGAGTTGAATGCGATAACAGAAAAGCAGCCATGGTTAATACCTAGTGGATGGTCTTCTATCGACTTTGTTCGGTAAGAGGTTTTTCACGACGCTGGACCTTATGCCCGTTTACTATCAAATAGAGTTGGAAGAAAGAGCAAAGCCTCTTCCCGCGTTTGTAACGCACAACGGCATTACGAGTTCAATAGAATAATATGGTAATGGTATAAAGCCGTGAATTTCCAAAACGTGTCCCATTGAAGAATACCCGACACCACAAAATCCGCCAGAGGTTAGGGGGTTTTAGGTTAAACTGGGTTCTTCCGCAAACTCGTTCCCGGGTATGCGCACAAGAAGTACGCTGATTTTAGTTGGAATTCCAGATGCGAAGAGGCATTTTAGCATTTGAGCAGGTTTATTGTCAATGCTCCGGTGCTCACAATTTACGATGTTCCCAAAGAGCATGAGCTGCACACAGACGCATTTAGTGTTGGGGTAGCAACGTGAGGCGACTGAACTGAAGCCAATTGCATACTACAGCCGAACATGTACACCACAAGAAAGGAACTGGAAGTGCCAGCGGTTGTGGAGGCATGTGAACGATTCAAAATGTTCTTGCTAGTGAAGGGTTTCACTATTATCACTGATTGTCAAGCGATGGCAACTGCTAAAATCACCGATAACAACTGCTAAAATCACCAAACCGATGGTGCCTCGTGTGGCACGCTGCCTTCTTAAGCTGCTGGAGTATGACTATAAAATGGTGCATCGCTTCGGGGTATCGATGGGGCATGTCAACGCATTGAGCTGAAGATGTAGGATCCAAGGCATTGTCCTTATCGGTGGCGATTTGGGTATGCTTCTTGCAAAGCCAAAACGAAAAGTTAAGTGAAATAATCGAAATATTAAGAGGTGCAGCTACAGGTGCACCACGATAAGAACAGTCAACTATTCCGTATAGCTGATGATGACCATCATCAGTTGGTCGTTCCTAAGGGAAAACGTTGGCAGATACTTAAGTTGTGTCATGACGATGTTGGCCACCCGGCAGTAGATGGGACTGCTAAGAGAGTCCTACAAAAACTTTTGGTTTCCGAGAATAAGAAATTTCGCTATTAAGTCTTGCATCGAGTGTTGCTACTACCGAGAGCCGAGGAAGAAGGAGGCTGAACTCTACGGGATGGATATCCCAAATTGCAATTCTAAACATTGCATTTGGATCACCTTGGCCCGTTTGTCAAGAGTAGGCGAGGTTATGAATATGTACTTGTAATTGTAGACGCACTCGCGAGATATGCTGACATTGTCCCAAAGCGATCAACCACAACCAAACCGGTAATCGAAGCATTGGACTCTGTAACTTTAAGTTTTGGACTGCCACAACGAGTCATTACGGATCGGGGCTCCTTCTTTACGTCTGCGGCGTTTGGAACTTACTGTGAAACAAACAATATCCAACATATCAAGGTGGCAGTTAGAACACCTCGCGAAAATGGCTTAGCAGAGCGAATTAATCCGACGGTGCTAGCATACCTAAGACCATCACCCAATGATGGAAAGGATTGGGGCAAGCAGATTCGTATGCTGCAATGGTCACTCAACACGAAACTCAACACCACCACTAGATTTACGCCAATCGATATTATATATGACTCCACTACGAGATTTAAGTGGAAATAAGCTGTTAGCAGCAGTCCAAGGCGGCGACGAACAACCGCGCATGAATAGGAGACGGAGTGAAGCCACTCAACACAATGAGTCTGCAAGAGCCAAGTGGAAGGAGAGATTCGATGAACCTCATCGTATACCAGCTCCATATCAAGAAGGTTCACTGGTTCTTATCGAAGCTCTTCCGCCTAGCACTGGCGAGTTCAGAAAATTGGAGCCAAAGTATAAAGGGCCATATATTGTAACAAAGGTTCTAAGATATGGTCGGTACATCGTAGAGGACATCGACGGCATGCAACGCTCCCAGCTACGCTACCGAGCGACTATTACTGCTGATAAGATGGAACCATGAGGCACTATCCTCCCTGAGGCTGATAGTGAAGACGATCCCCCCAAAAACTTCGGGGTGTTTTTGTTTACAACAACAACAACAACAACGATCCGGAGGACGACGAAGAACCTAACTCGGGGCATATTTTCTATTTCTTTGTATACTCATTTTACTTATTCATGTCATTCATATATTAATTTTGACATTGTTAATTCTGATACAATGTAAAACCATTCTATAAATATTCATTAAAAGAGTCCGCTGTTAATTTGATTGAAACGAAGTAAGCAACCATCTTGACTTCTGTCCGCAGTGACACAATTTCGAGTGACAAAATTCTATATATTGAGCTATGCATAACAATTGTTAGCCACAACAAATTCAGAAGGGGCTGTAAGTTGGTGTCCCTGAGGTCGATGTCGGCGACAAATAGATTATATTGTACAGTGTGATGTGTAATGAACGCGAGACCACCCCGTTACCAATTGGACGTAGGTCAGATCTTGTGTTCAGTTTTGTCTCTTGAATTTCAGCGATTTTAATGTTGTTTTAATCCATTACAATTAAAGTGTACAATTTTGAAGTGCGCGAGGTAGAAGTCATACCAGGCGTGAGGGAAGGTAATGAACCTTGAACATTTAATGGTAAGGCCATATTATCTGGCAAAGAAGGCTGCGGGTGTTGCAAAAGGCGCTATAAACGTATCCGCCCAGCGGTTTCTGTTTGCGAGCTCAGAGCATATAAGGACGTGACACAAGCCAAGGCAATTGTTGCACTGGACCGATGCCGAAGGCGTATATAATCTTTGCCGACAAAACAGTGCACGTTGTGACAGGCACAAGGACATGCTGCTACTGACTAAAGTGCATGTTGGAAGAAGAAGAGAATATTGGGGGCAGAGAAAGAAGGGACTGATGCTATGCTCATATCTGGGATGTGAGTGCTAAGCGATCGTGCGAGGTGGAAACGCCACACTCCTTTAAGATCTGAAGAAGCCACCGCTAACTATCTCAATGGTTATATTCAGAAACACAACATCTAAAGCTAAAATTAGAAAAGGGGCTGAAAAAGGGTGGTGGCCTAGCCCCCCATTTTGTTTAATTTCTATAAATCGAGGCTTCACCATCCACCGGAGCGAGTCTTCATAGTACGATGATCAATAGTAGTCTCCACGACTTTTCCTACTTTTTCACCGGGAGAAATCTGACTTTGTCTCTGAGCTAAAGATGAAGATGAGGCAAGAATAAAACATTCACCTCGATGTCGTTATGCTACATACTGTCAACCACCCTAAAATATTCGCTTGGACGTTTGACTACACCGCAATAAGATATTCAAGTCACTTGCTTGCCCCACTTGGGGAAAAGCACAGAAACATTACTTCTTACATATAAGGCTACTGACAGACAGATTATTGACTACGCTGCGCTGATAGGGTCATCCAACGTTTCTGACACCAACTGGTGGAAGTTGCAAGTCTGCAAAAACACCGCTATCAGAACTGCTATGTTATGAGTCTCACCTTCTTGAAGAGGCAAGAATGCCCAAATCAACGTTGGCTGAAGATCCTCCGCCCAGGGATATAAAAAATACTTATCCATAAGATCCGTCATCACACATTCAGCCGTTTGATTTGCGGAATCAAAACAAAAACAAAAATCGACAATGCATGATATGTATCCGTGCCTTGAATTTGGCACCGTTAAATATTTTTCGCAATACCGACCTACGCTAAAAACTTGATTTTCCGGGCCAGAGGCGGTTTTCTAAGTCTTAGCTGGAGGGTTTCCAAAGAAACTAATATTTAATTTGTCCAATGTGCACAGAAACCATGTATCTTTTTATTGGCGTTTGTGCTATTTATAATTCGCTTGATATATTTTTAGACTTCGAGATCTAGCTAAAGTATTAGATATTTTAACGGGCTTTACTGATCTCAATTTGTACAACTATTTGTCAGAATATCTTAAATGTAGAGAACGTATACTAAATGGATTCTCATAGAGTGATATAAATATGTGTAACAGTATAATTACGGATTTTTTTCGGATCCATTCCTTTTTCGTTGTTACATTTGTCCCTGTCCACTCAAATTTATACCTAACAATGTAAAATAGGAACACGTAGATGTCTTCACGACTAGCGTCATTTTTTGTCAGTCCATTTTCTTTTCCATTATATTTTTAAATCTAAATTTTTCAAATTCTTCTATTCCTTCCCGGAAATTTTACAATAGACATAAGTTAGTACTGTACAATGAAATTAATTTAAAACGTGCAGCAAAAAAACGCAAGGAAAGCTGAACGTTAAAAAGTTCAAACCCCAACCGACTGCCAATCGTTATCGTCTCTCACACCTGCTCATATCTCGAGAGCACTCCATACCGAGGGCTGTAGAGGCAATGGGATACCGGCTTCTCTATCAAAAAATAACGGCGAATCATGAAATGGTTTACACCCACACGAACTCTAGTAAAAATTGGAACGGTGCACTATTAAGCGGAGGAATTAAACAAGAACCCAAAGATGGCAAACCCGACCCCACAAACGAATATGATGGAACTGATGTTTCACAACCCGATTGCATGCTGAGCTGTTGAAGTACAGTGCGAGGAGATGGTAATGCACACGCGTCGCTTTCTAAGTAGAATATGGTTGAATGAATGCATGCCTTGAACATTTTAATATAAGTGCTTTGTGCCCTGATCCTGAAACCTGCGCTAACTATCGTGGAATCAGTATTTGAATGTCGCATTTAGTTCTATCGAGCGTATTATGCCAAAGGCTAAACAGGCTGCTTGAACTTTATCAGTGTTTCAGACCTAGTTAATCTACCATCGACCATAGTTTCGAAATAGTAAAGGACTTCGTTTACCTGGGAACTAGCATTGACACCACAATTTTGTCAGCTTAGAGATCCAACGAAGAATTGCTCTTGCAATGAAAATCTACTTCGGACTGAGTAGGCAATTGGGAAGTTAAGTCCTGTCTCGACGAACTAAAATAACAACCTCAAAGTCACTTATCGTACCTGTGCTGCTGTGTGGTGCAGAAGCTGGGACACTGGCAAAATCTGTTTCGGCGACACGGATTTATAAAGATTTAATAATGAGCTGTATGAGCTTTCAGTTAACATCGACATAGTTCAGCGTATGAAATCTGCATTCATGCCCGGCACCCTCCGGCGAAAACAGAAGGAGACCACCACTCTGATGAAGGGACTACTTGTAGACCGACTATTTAGCTCCAGTGCACCGAGTCAAGTTTATCTCAGACTTTGCACTCTAGTACTTTCAATAACTTCTATTACGGACCAGATCTTATCGGCAACTACAACATGTGAAAATCCCTCTTCGGTTCCTTACAGGTGCTCTGATTAAGGTATAAAGAAGCCGGTTTGGCAGTTCTGCGGCAGCAATTGAAGCTAGACAATCGCTCCGACACCAGTTCGGGATTGTTTCGTGTCTGCGATGTACTTGCAAGCACTTTAGCCGTTACCATACCATTTGTTTGATCTTTATATTTTTGTTGTTTCACTTCGAGCCTCATAAAAACACGTAAATATTTATGTGTCATTTGAGTAAGCAAAACCAACAACTTTTGAAGAAAAATCAAACCAATTTGTAAATAAAGCCATAGTTTAAATTTTTGTTATCTGGTTAGTTCTGGTTTTGCGTTATCGTGAAGTGAAAAGTAAATGCCTCAATTCACCACGATTTTCGATTCTCGTTTAACTTTGAAATTTCGAATTGCATTGAAGTGAATACAGTTCATGCCAATATATAATAGGTGTTAACATCGAAATTTAAAAAACTTCAAACATCGGGTTTTTTTTACAAATTTAAATGTTTTCAGTGATAAAAATTACGTTTATTCAGACAATTCTATAACAACTTATTATTTATCAAAAATAAGCTTTGTCAATGCAATTGTAAATGTTCTTCAGCAACCAGTTTTCGCTGCACAAATCAGAATCACATTTTAGAGCTCAGTGAAGTGAAGAACTTTAACGCAAAACCAGAATTGACCATTGAGAATACACTATTCACCCTACCTTATATCCAAACTCCTCACATACGTCGATGAAGGTAATAGTGGAATGCGGTTTATAGGTTTTAGATTTACTACTGTTAGTAATTCCATTCCGGTTTCCATTATTTGTAGTATATTCATCTAGGTGTGTATAACGGTCGCCCTCCACTTTGCCCGCGTTCACATTTGATTCTTTTAAAGGTACCTTCTGCAAAGCATTGGAGTCGAACAACAATTTTCGTCCAGTCTTGTCACATTCCCGATAAAGCAGAATTCGCACTTGTTGGCCATCAAATGGAAATTGGCTAGGTAGAAATGAGGAAAAAAATATAGTATTATATAATTAAATTAAAATAAAAGCTTTTAGGATACATATACATACTCGTATACAGATTAATATAAATAGACAAGATGAATGCAATGTAGAACCGTTTTCTGCTAAACTATAATTCTAAAGTATACAAATTATATATGTATAGATAGGAAATTTTGAGGTGTACTTTTATCCGTAAATAAAAAAAATTAAAAAAATCATTTTAATATACAAAATTTAACATAAAAGACACACCACTACACATTTACTTATTCACACTATAGACACGCTGTGTGTGTGTGTACTTGCTTTTTGTGTACTATGCTGAATCGTGAGCATGGCCGAGGAGTTGCTTTGTAGGAAAAAATTAAGAGCCGTAGTAGTGTGAGTAGACTTGCCATGCATGTTTTTGTGTTATTCGTGTGGTCGGCTCTCACTGTGAGTGCGAAGAGTTGGTAGTGGACCAATGAAAAATAAGTATTCGCACTATAGATACTCTGTTGTGTCATGCATTTTTGCTTTAGTTGTTATTATTGTATTGATTACTGGCTACGATGCCCAGTGTCAGCTGCTCTCCTGAGAGCACGAAAAGTTGCTTTGTTGGATACATTAAACAAGCAATGTAAAAGATGAGCAAATATGTAAAATTCATTGCTGATACCTACAAACAGGGTTTACAAAAATAAAATAAATGATTACTCATAAAGAGTATTAAACACCGAAGGAAAATAGAGGAAAGGAAAAGAATAGAAAAGAAGGAAAATTAAAGGAAAGAAAGGAAAGAAAAGGAAAAAGAAAGGAAAGGAAGGAAAAGGAAGGGAATGGAAAGGATAGGAAAGAAAGGAATGGTAAGGAAATGAAAGGAAGGGAAGGGAAAGGGAATTAAAGGAAAGGTAAGAAAACGAAGGGAAAGAAGGAAAATAAAAGGAAGGGAAGGGAAAGGACAGGAAGTTTGAGGAAAGGAAAAAAAAAATATGAGAGCAAAAAAAGAAATCAAGGAAAATAATAATATGTTGGAGGAAAGGAACGACATAGAAAGGAAGAAAAAAAAGGCGGATAAAACATACCGACAGCAAAAAAATAAAATAAAGTTTATGGGTTGAATTTCAACCACTGGGCGAACTCTAGTACAGATTAATAGACGATCAAATCAAAAGTAATTTAAACTGCAAATATTATAAGCGGACCTCACTCGCAGAGATTTTATGCGGTTATGCTACTAGACAAATAATTAACCAAAATTGATGCACACCATTTTCTTAGCAAACTTTTTCTTGACGCCGAAAGCCATATGTTCTTGGTCTTACCTAATATTTGCATAAACGTTGTTTGTATATATACAAAATCCTATGGTTGCAACACATAGCACTGAAAATAAACCGAAAATACGAATTGCCCTTTTAATGCTCCTAAATGAGATATTATTATAAGTTTTATGATATACAAGGAGAAAACCATCTGTTTCTCCTATAATTTCAGTGTGAACAGGTTTTTCCAATTAGAAATCGACGTGCCATCCGAAAACTAGCACTTTCGATTTCGAAAAGTAAACATTTAGTTTTGTGACTAAAGAAAACTAGCACTTTCAGTATGTGTCTGACGAAAACTAGCACTTTCAATTTATGTGTGACGAAAAGTAACAATTTCGTTTTGTTGTTCGCGAAAACTAGTACTTTCGTCTTCTGAATAACGAAAACTAGCACTTAAATTGAGTTTGTTATAATATATATTAAAATAGGAATTCGATATGTAGATATATATTGAGCATAGTTCAATTCAAAGTTAGCATGTAGATTTCATTGCACTTGCAGGTAGATACGGCTTGAGCGTATTTGTAAACAAATCACGAACATATGCTGATCGACATCTTTACCAGAGATGCGATGCTTATTTGAAGTGGCTGGGATTGCACAATAATAAAGTAAATATAATTATAAAAATTCTAATAGTCAATGAAATAAACGAATAGAATTTAGTCGTGCCGATAGAAGGTGTATAACAGCTAATGTACAAAACTGTATACAGATATATTAATATCTAAACCATACATTCACGACTAGGAAACTTTACAATAAAATGTCATTAAAAAATCGAAAATGTTCACCGTTTTTCCATCATTTCTATTTTTCTCCCTAAATGTAATGTTATTTCGAAGGGCAAATTCTTTTACATCATTAATAGATTCTGCTTTTTTTAGGACCAACCAAACTTCCCCGGTTGTGTTTACCATTAACTCAGATACCGGAGATATTTGATTGATTGAAAATCTGAAATCTTCTGCCGCGATACTTGTTTAATCATGTGTGGCTAACTGGATTTTCCGGATCTAATTTTGTATAATAAGTTAATAGTTTCGATAATGGATATATCCACTGCAGTGGCTTTATAAATTTTTCAAGTGTATTCATTTCGATACTCATATATACAAAAAATAATAATAATGGGCGAGTACACCGCCAAGGAGGTTTAGAACGAGCTTATCTACCAATTTGATGTGCTGCTTCAGGTTGTTAGACAACAAATCGGTGAGCCCTACATATTTTACGGCATTTATTTAAGGCAGATGAATTTTACCGAGACGCTACCACAACACAGTTAAATTTATCTCAGTAATTTCTAATATTAAAAACCGAAACCTTGTTAACGAATCTAGACCCAGTAAATAAGCAGAGAACTAAAAACAAAGGGCTAGTTTTCGTCAATAACAAAACCAAAGTGCTAGTTTTCGCCAGTCAAAAGATGAAAGTGCTAGTTTTCGACACACAAAACAAAAGTGGTAGCTTTCGTCAGTCACAAGTCGAAAGTGTTTTCGTAAGAAATTTTGAAAGTGTTAGTTTCCGTATGGCACGTCGAAATATTTCTGTCCCCATTTTGTATAAACTTTCTCGGTTTTATCGAAATTACTACACAAAGATGAATGCATACAGTTTAGCTCTAGGTTAGAATATGTGTGGACTCCTAATAGTCAGAGCCCTAATCTCGCGAGTGGCAGGATCACAAAATATGTTCAACGCTTTTTCGCACATCCTATAAAAACATGATCTTGAAAACCTCCCGTTTTACGAATAACAGGACGACTTGCACATGGCCTTGGAGACTTTGCAACCCCACGCCGTTTTTGCTTGGTCGATCGTTTATAACTCTTGACTGCTTTTCAATACACAACCTGATTGGGAGTTCTATTGTATATTTTTCAAGAGACGCCGCCTTCTAGACCAACATATAATCTCTTCCGCTTTCATCTAATCCCATATGACCGGTGACCCAGTATTGATGTACGTTCCCCCCTTGTAAATTCTGCCCAGCGCTTTTGCATTCCAAGGCAATTTCAGTTGTTGGGATGTGCGAGAATATATACTCAAAGTCGCCAGGCTGTTACTGTAGAAACTAAATCGGTTAAAGATTACGGAGGTTTTCTCCCGTTTTCCTGCACACAACACAAGAGTAGTTTGACAGCTCGTAGGATCAGTGGCGGAATTACGACATACTTTCCGTGATCGGTAACCGTTTTTGTAATTCACAATAACTTTGCAGCTGTCCAACTTTTTGAAAGAGTAATAATGCATAATTGAACCGACCGGTACTTCCAGGCCATTGCTCACGTGTGCCGTCATTCCGAACTATAGGCTTAGAGCTATTGTGGTTTAAAAATTCGCTTTCGATCCCATTTCGAAGCGTAGGAGCGCGGCCTATATCTGTCGGCCCTGCCTTAGATGACGCGATATTGCTATTACCTACAAAATGTTTGAAAAAAATAAAAATTTTAAAATTTTAATTTTTTTTTGGTTTGCCCCGCTAATCTCATATGAAGTTAGCTAGGCAACTTCTCAAAAACTAGTTAAGAGACAAGTTAGGAAAATGATTCTTGCACTGGAATTCGCATTTTTTTAAATTAAAAAAACATTGTTTTTTTTTGGTTTGCCCCCCTATATTCACTTGAAACTAGCGGGCAAAATCCGAAACCACTTACGAAAATAATAAAGCTTTCGTTTCTTCGAAGCCGGTGTCCCCATATAGCGCTCGTAGCATTGCGATGGAGTACGTTGTCAAAAATGCTGTAATGTAAAAGCAATCATATGGAAAGGGCTAAGTCCAAGCGGCCGGTGGCAATTGATTCGGCAACGTTTTTTTCCCACCGTCATATTCAAAACTGTGAGAATCCAATCAAATATTTCAAATATTTTTATATAAAACAACAATTCTGACATTTCTGTTGTTTCAAAAAACATATTAGAAGTAAATAAAAATTCAAAGCGAAAAAACAGGCAAAAAGAATTTATATGAAATTGGTTAAATTGACCACAACGCTCACCGAACTTTACAGCAAAGCGGTGCCGCTGATGGCGGTGAGTATAGCCGAAATTTTTAAGGTGAAATTCTACATAAATAAATAAATAATTGGCGCTTAATATACCTCCTGCGGATATTAAGGCCGAGCTTCTCTACCAATTTGTGGTGTGCTGCTTCTAACTTTTCCTACAAATTGGCGGGACCTACAGTTTTTTGCCGATTCCGAATGAATTTTTGCTGAGAAGCGGTCCATGGCAGAATTACACTCGGAGAGTTTGCCGAAACACTGCCGAGGGGCGGCCCCGTTTTGAAAAAAAAATTTCCAAACCACTTTTGATGTTACTTGTACCAGGGCTCGAACCTTGACCTTCGGTGTGGTAGGCCAGAAACACTACCGACACACCACGGCGGTCGCCACATAGTTCAGGATATATGACGATTTGAGTTCATTCTTGAGTAAAAAATAAAAATAATCGTTATTTGCTGTTCCTGTCTGAAAAATAAGATCAATATGATTTTCTCAACTAAGTACCATCCTATTGTAATTTCACTGCCCGCGGTAACAACTGCGGCAGAGGAGATAGTTAACGGGTTCAATCTCAGCATTTCAGTAGCAAAGCAGCATCCAATATCTTTTTCATATACTTAACACTTTCGCTAAAAACTAACTGCCCACACGTTTATACATATATTCATCATAGTTGCTCCGCGAATTGTTCTGCTATTATCTATTTGTTTATTCGTAAATATCCCCGAATTCGCACACATATTTTCTTGCAAAACAGTACAGACGTCGTGGCGTCACTCTTTCATTTCATATCATAAGGATCGCTACTGTAACCGTTTTTTAAGGTCCATAAAGCTAGCAGAGCAAAGTCAGCAGAACAAAAAACTAACTTATGGAAAATTAGGTGCTCAAAAGGTGCTAATTAAGTGCCTTAATCCCAAAAAAAGTGCTTTTCTATTTTTCCCAAAAAATTATGTTCTGCTAGCTTTAGGCTAAACCTAGCAGAGCAGTATACGTAAACAGTCAAAAGAGACGAATGCATCAAAAGTTGTTATGCAGAAATTTTGTGCTCACTAAAGTGCTCCAGAAAACCCCTACCCCAAAAAAATAGCTTCCCTTTTAAAAAAAAAAATTGATGTTCTGCTTGCTTTAGCCTAAACCTAGAACATCAAATTTTTTTTAAAAAAAAGGGGAGCTATTTTTTTGGGGTAGCGTTTTCAGGAGCACTTTATTGAGCACAAAATTTCTGCATAACAACTTTTGATGCATTCGTCTCTTTTGACTGTTTACGTATACTGCTCTGCTAGGCTTAGGCTAAAGCTAGCAGAACATCAATTTTTTTTTTAAAAAGGGGAGCAATTTTTTGGGGTAGGGGTTTCAGGAGCACTTTATCGGGATAGCCTAAAGCTAGCAGAACATCATTTTTTGGAAAAAATAGACGAGCACTTTTTTTGGGATTAGGGTACTTAATTAGCACCTTTTGAGCACCTAATTTTCCATAAGTTAGTTTTTTGTTCTGCTGACTTTGCTCTGCTAGCTTTATGGACCTCGTTTTTTACACACACACATTCCAAGTTCACACATTTGCAGTTTTTTAATACATAGTGGCAACATTGCTAAAAAGCAAAATTAATGCATATAATTAGCATTTATCTTAATTCACAAAGTCCGTAATGATCCTCGCTTTAGTTTAAAGAATCTAAGAATATGATGTTTGGTATAGCGTCTTCGAACATTGAATGGACAAACGGATGTTACCATACACTTGTAATCCATGGCTTCAATGAAAATGGTAGGATCTGATGTATACTGTGCTCATCTGTAAATATGCAGATCTAATAACAAGAAAACTGCATAAACTGCAGCCGTGTCAACTTTTACACTGACAAAATGTGTGTTATGGTGAAAGCATGCAGTGTCGTTTCACATCACATGCATATAATTTGGTTGTGTTATTGTATTAATGTTTAAGATTCATAAACCCCTACTTTGTATTTTTATTTGAAATCAAATTTGTAATTTTTATTTTTCAATTTTGAAATGGTTGACATCAAAAAATATTCATTGAGAAAAACTTAGAAATTATAACTGGTACAATTATTTTTCTTTATAGAATAAATTAGAATTTAATTGTACGTATAAAATACATATGCATATCAAATGTGTATTATGGTCACACTACACAGCCGGCATTAAAAGAACTCAATAATTTTATCACCCATTCCATCCATAATTTATCACCCATTTTCAATACCGCTGTAAAATATACACTCAAAAAAATAATCACAGTAATATCAACAGTCCTTAATTTTAATATCAAAAATCGTTGATCAACGGAAATCTTGTCATCTAAACAGATTTATAGATTGAACTAAGAAAAAATTATTTACTTTAACAAGCAAAACTTCTATTCGTTAAAGTTTCTGTTAACTCTGTTTTTAACAACATTTTTAAAACAAAATTTACCATTCTTCTATTAGACCTTGACTCATGTTTTTAGATAGGCTTTGTTAAAATACATGTACACTTATTTCCGCCACTGTATGTACCTACATAAATCCAATAGCGCATTTTTCCTTTAATTTTTTATGGGTTATTACATACATTTAAATTATTCAGATGCCAGCGTTGGATTTGAAGAATTTCGATATCTGACTAACTGAGTCAAATTTTTCCTTCAGTGGAAGTAGTGGGCACTAACGCCCTAATTCTAGTGTGGTAACAACAATTGTTTTATTGGAAAACAATATATTTGGAAACTTTTACACTATTTTGGTATTCTGCCGGCTTAAGTTGGAGTTCAATTTCATAACCACCAAAATAGGTGGTAACGTCGCGTAGGCGCGAAAAATTGCACGTGTTTTGTAAATATTTTTGTGGACAGAAAATACAACAAATTTTGTACACATACTAGTTCACAAGAATTAATCAATATAAGCACTTTTTACACGAAATTTCGTTCACGTTTGCATTTCATTCTCTATGGCGCATTGTTTTTTCTCCCTTTTTTTTACAGCGTTGCCATGTACGCTAGAATTGCGGTTCCATGAACTGCATTGCCAACGGTTACAATTTTTAGTTAAAGAAGAGGTAAAAGTTATACGATATTGAAATGTTAACAAAACTGATATGTTAAGTCCTTAATTTATAGTGTGGTAAAGGTGAGGATCTAACGGCAGCAATCCAAAAAGTGGATAAGTGGTTAAAACAAAACGATAGACTTTAAACCTCTTCTTCGCTTCAAGCGCGACACCGCCTTCAGACCAAGGCGAATCTATAGATGGTGATAGCAAAGCGAATTCAGCCATATTCGCCCTGATTCGCCTCAGAGTTTTGTAACTCAAAATGTCAAAGTAAAAGAGAATATAAATGGACAACCATGGTGAATATTAACAAATCGTTTCCCATTTTCTTTTACTGACATTCTGAGGTACAAATGTGCAGGAAGAACAAGCAATCAGCTGTTTCTATGCCATCACCAGGTATATGAATTCGCCTTGCTTCAGACTGTTCATTTATTGTGAATATATGTGACCACATATTTTTTGACTTAAGTTAGTGCATTATCCTAGGGGAAAAGATTCCCTCGAGTATAATGAAGATCAAATAGCAAGGCATGGCTAAATCGACTCGGCTCATCGTCCTGATTATTTAAGTATACTTATTAATGGGCCAATCTCTTCTTCTTCTCATACTTACAAACATTTCATGAAAGATATGAAAATCAAAAAAATATATATAACTTTCCTATTGCAGTGGGGTATTAACTACTTGCCCGGATATTTTGCTTTTTTGTTTTCCGATTTGGCTAATTTTTGGCAGGAGTATACTACATAATGTTGAGAAGCAACTGACAAATTTCTAGTTGAAATTACAAGCAATCGCTCTTGAAAATAACAGGACTTTTATGCTGAAAAGTGGGCGGCGCCATGCCTACTTTCCCAAAATCGACAAAGTTTTTTTGCGGTTGAGTTTTGCTTAAAAAGCTTATTATGTGTGCAAGATGTTATTGATATAGCTTGCATAGTTATCGAAATATCAGGTTTTAAATTTTACAAATTTTTTTTACAGGTTTCAATATACGATTTTTGCCGGAATTATGGCATAAAAAGTTTTGTGGAATAATCCAAGTATATTTTCAAAAATTTAAATTTTTCGAATTTCTTCATTCACGGACACTTTGGAGGTGAAATAGAAATGATATAAAGCTGTTTTCCTCAAAGTTATTGCCTATTACATATATCTACGATCCTTTTCAAAATCTTTCATATAAAAGTGGGCGTAGACCATAACCGATTTCGCCAATTTTTTCCTGGTACATTCCAAATTTCGTTTCGATATCTTTAACGGTTTTCTGATTTATGATTAATAATATTTCTTAATTTTACTTAATCAAAAGTGGGCGGTGCCATGCCCATTTTCAAAATTTTCTTGAAAAATTTATTTTCTACCTTAATGTTAATGTACACACCAAATTTTATACTTATAGGTGTATTATGTATTATCGAAAATATTCTATATATTAAAAGTGGGCGTGGCTATCATCCGATTTCGCCCATTTTGAAAAGCGTTCGGAGGTAAGTGAAAAGGAACCTGCATACCAAATTTCATTAGGATATCTCAAAATTTACTCAAGTTATCGTGTTCACAGACGGACGGGCATGGCTTAATCAATTTCTCTTTTCTTTCAGAACATTTTGACATGTATAAGTCAATATCTATCTCGATTCGTTTATGCCGCTACATACTAGCCTTAGGCGAATAAAGTTAATATACCTTGTGTGCGTAGCACTACTAGGTATAAAAAAATTAATTATAATATAGACAAAGTAGTTTAAAAATGAGACCAACATGCTAAACATGTATTCACACTATAGAGCCGTAGTTGTGTGGGTATAAATGGCATGCGAGTGGGAAGAGTTGGTAGTGGACCAATGAAAACAAGTATTCGCACCATAGAGCCGCTGTTGTGTGAGTAAAAAGTTTTTGTTATTGTATTGATCACTGGATACGATGCCCAGTGACAGCGGCCCACCTCAGATCACAAAAAGTCGCTTTGTTTGAGACATTAAACAATCAATGTAAAATGTGAGCAAAAATGTAAACTTCATTGCTGATACCTACAAATAGTGTTTACAAAAACAAAATAAATGAAGTTTGTTTGAATTGAAATAAAGTAAAATAAAGTAACTGAAATAAGATAAAAAAAGAATAAAACATAGTTTATTAAAAGAAAGTGAAAGGAAGGACAGGAAAGGTATGGAAAGGAAAGGAAACGAAAGTAAGCGAATGGAAAGGAAAGTAAAAGGAGGAAATGGAAAGGTAAGAAAAGGAAGGGAAAAGAAAAGGAAAGGAAAGGAATGGAAAATAAAGGAAAGGCAATGTAAGAAAAGTAAAGGAAAGGAAAGGAAAGGAAAGGTAAGAAGTGGAAAGGAAAAGAGAGGAAGAGAAGGGAAAGGAAAGTAAGGAAAAGAAAAAGGAAGGAAAGGAAAGTGAAATAAAGGATGGAAAACAAAGAAAAAAAAGAAGAGAAAAGAAAAAGAAGAAAAGAAAAGAAAAGAAAAAAAAGAAAAGAAAATAAAAGAAACGAAAAGAAAAGAAAAGTAAAAAAAAGGAAAGGAGGGGAGGGAATGGAAAGGAAAGGAAGGTAGTGGAAAAGAAAGTAAAGGAAATTAAAGGTAAGAAAAGGAAAGGAAGGGAAAGGAAAGGAAATGAAAGGACAGGAAAGGAAGGAAAGGAAAGGAAAGGAAAGGAAAGGAAAGGAAAGGAAAGGAAAGGAAAGGAAATAAAAGGAAAGGTAAGTAAAGAATAAAATAAATTTAAAATATTGACTATAGAGAGTAAAAGCCGGAATCAAAGAAAAAATAATATGTTAGAGGAAAGGAATGGTAGAGAAAGAAAGGGAAAAAGGCAAATGAAGGGAATAACAAATAATTTAAAATAAAATAAAGTTTTGTGGTTGAATTTCAACCACTGGGCGATCTCTAGTGAAAATAAAAATCGAAAAACGGACCGCGAGCCAGCGTAACTAGCGAATTAAGGAAAAAAGGTCGCCAAAAAGTACAATTTAAAAATAAAATGTATATGTCCTAGTGCTTAAGTATTCGTTCAGAATTAATTCAGACACATCCATGGTTCAATCATAAAAAGGTTAGCTCTCTAGCTGACTTTTACTTTCGACATTTCCATTTTCTAAATTTGTACGGGCTTCTTTTGCGAACGAAAAAATCCGGAGTATTTTTTTCATTTGTCTAGGAAATGGTAATAGAAAATTCAAAGAAGAAGGAAATTAGTAGTAATACAAGGTATACCTTGTGGGCGTAGCGCTAAAAGGTATAGAAAAAGCAAAGCATAGAATTGTGTTATTGACCACTACTTGGCATCCAGAAGGAAACTATCATTGAACGATTTGGACAAAATAGGATATGCAAATACTCACTCAGTAAGTATTAGTATGTATACATACATATGTATGTGGATCACTTCTCGTATCATAAGCTTTGTTCGGCAAGCATAAAATGTTTAAAAATTTTATAAAACTTTTACTGAATAGTGATCGGCGGCA
Organism: Merzomyia westermanni; assembly: GCA_949987695.1. Classification (NCBI taxonomy): domain Eukaryota; kingdom Metazoa; phylum Arthropoda; class Insecta; order Diptera; family Tephritidae; genus Merzomyia; species Merzomyia westermanni. The sequence goes on from OX465291.1 coordinate 81,106,936, forward strand.
CAAAAATGTTCAAGTTTCCCCTGGAAAAATTCACTAAGCAAGATTTTGCTGACACAGCAAAAACACAAAAAATTCAAACTTCGAGTTCCTAACCAGTGAGAAACGTAGCATGTGTTTTGCTTGCAAGTTTTTACAATATATTTGCAGGCGTTGCGGTTTGCTTTTCTTATTTTTTCTGGCAATTTCCTGATTGACTCTTCAATTCCTTTTGTTAACTACACAAGTAGTATTTTTTGCAGTGTATCCTTTGCCGTATACACAACTTTTGAAATTCGCTCAAAAAGTTTCAATTGGTCTCAGTTCGGGCACGTTTGGAGGGTTAAACTGTTTAGGTACAAAAATTAATGCCAGGGTTATCTAAGTCCCTTAAGGTGCTTTTGGCATAATGGGAAGAGGCCAAAATACTACTTTGTCTCTCCTATGGTATTTTATTATAAATATAATAAGGTATTTTATTATAAATATAATAATAAAATAATACCCCTCCGGGTTAGGGGTTTAGAATATGCCCGAGGTAGGCATACCGGTCGTAAGAGGCGACTAATATGCACAAAGGTAATGACGTGCAACTCGATGGTTGATCTACGGATATGATCCCTCTCCCTCTAATTACCCATCTCCGCTTCCTTACGAAAGGAGGGGTGACATGACATACTCGTAGAAGGTTCCACTGGTCATATCAAATCGCTACCACGACAGTCGGGCAGTACCGGATTCATATCCGGCCAAGGACTGTCAGTTCGACAACACTCCCCAAAACCTTCGGGGAGTGTTTTTGTCGTTACAACAACAACAACATTATAAATTTGTGAAGTTCAGAAATACATTTATCTGTATAAGCCTGAGCAGAAACTGCTAAACCTCCTTTAAAAAATACAGGTTCACTTATCCCACGCTCACTGATTGCTAGCCACAACAAAACTTTTCCGGGGAACTTAGTTTTTTGAATATATTTCACTTCGTCTGATGCTTTGCGTTTTTCAGACTCAAAGTAATGCTTTGGCTGCCATTCGTTGCCTTCCACCCTGAAATAGCTCTCATCATCCATAACACATTTATAAGTCGAAGATGTGGCAAAATATTTTTTGGAGAGTAACCGTAACCTAGATTTAATTATTTGTGCATGCTTTTTTGTATTGGCTGGTTTCGATTTTCTTTTTTTAATTTGTATGTTCATAGATTCCAAATATTTTTTTATAGCACTTTTATCAATTTTGTATTTTCGTCCCAACTGACGGAACGGTTTTGCTTTTCGCCCCACTGTATCCGCCTCCAACTTTTCCCGAACTTTGCTCTCATGTAAAACACATTTTTTTCCAGAACCTTTTTCCGTACAATGCTTTTCTTATCTTTGAAAAGTTGAATAGTTCTATATGTAGAAATTTTTTTAAATCCCATGTTTTTAAAATGGTGAAAAGTTGCATTTATTGCTTTCATCAGGATTATTTTCACAAAATTTCCATATTGATTCGCGCCTCTGCAATTCATTTAAAGACAATTTGATGACTAAATGTATGAAAATCGATATAATTTTTACGCGATCATTTTTTACATTGGAAATTATTTTTGAAAAACTAGCGATTTTGCTTTTGTTTGCACAAGATGTGTTCGGATTCCATTCACCATACGGTTATTGCATTTGTGGAAGCTCCACGATAGCCGTTATGCTTTGCATAATTTGTGATAGAAGAGCCCATGCAAAAGATAATTGTTCGCTTCTATATGATAATGCAAACGACGACAGGATAGTTTGTTCAGAATGTTCAAAAAGCACTAGTTTTGCGTACAAACTGTCATTAACTGGTCAATTCTGTGCGTAACCGGTAGTTTTGTACCTGGAAGATTATCTAACCGAAAATCTTAACCGTTGTCAATGCAGTTCATGTAACCGCGATTCTAGCGTATGGCAACGCTGTCAAAAACAAACAATGCGCAATAGAGAATTAAATGCAAACGCGAACGAAACTTTGTGTAAAAAATTGCTTATATTGTTTATTAACTCTTGTGAACTAGTATGTGTCCAAAATTTGTGGTATTTTCTGTCGACAAAAATATTTACAAAACACGTGCAACTTAAGCCGGCAGAATACCAAAAGGGTGTAAAAGTTTCCAAACTACTTATTTGCCGGTAAAACGAATGTTGTTGCCACACTAGAAATAGGGCTTAAATGGAGAGTTACGGAGGCTTACCACTTAAAGAAGTGAAAAAGTTGAAAAACATTTTTATATTTGGGGGAGGGTTTCCAAAGATATGTTAAAAAATCATTTCAGACAAACTTGTCTCAAATTTATGAACTTACAATTTGACCATGTTTTTGCACATAAAAAAAATAAATACATTGCATTTAATCAAAAATTAAATAAAGTTAAAGTATAACGGACTACTTACAGTAAATTTATGCGAGAAATATGTGGGGAAACATAAAATATAAATTTTTTTTTTATTTTTCAAATATGGCTCTCAATTACGAATAATTTACTGCAAATTTCTGTGCAAGAATTATTTTCACATTAAGTTAGAGAATCAAACCAAAAAAAAATACAAATTTTTAAGTGGGGCAACCCAAAAAAATTAAAACTTTTATTTTTGCAAAATTTTTAAATATGTCACTTAATTACCCATAATTTACTGCAAATTTTTGTGCAAGAATTATTTTTACATAAAGTTAGCGAGACAAACCAAAGTAATACAATTTCTTATTTTAATTTTTGAAAATGCCACACGGCTAAAAATTGGAGCTTAAATTTTAAACCCTTCGTCGGTTTAAGCAATTTTTTTAAACTTTTTTGCTTATAAATTTAAACCCTTTCAATTACCTACACCAATTTTCAATTTCTTGCGGTTTAGATTTAAAACTGAACTGAAAAAACGTATAAAATTTAAATTTTTTTCTTGGAGACTTCTGTATTTTTTTCCATACAATTTTATGAACGCAATTTTTTTTATATGAAAAATTGCAAAAATCAGCAACATGTGCTACGAACTTAATTTTGCGCGAACGCGAATTTTGCGTAGTTTTAAAACAAGATTTATAGCTTTTGTAATAGACGACACATGCTTTTATATACAGGGTGGCTGATGAATTTTGCTACATTAAGAAAATCAAATAATTTTTTTTTCAGTGTATGGAATTCATTTTTCTTTTATTCATGTTAAAGCTCATTAAATTTTATTAAATATAGCTTAATTAGTTTTAAAAATAATGGAATTTAAATGCCCCCCCCCTGCTCGTCGATGCATGTGCGGCATCTTACCAAAAAGTTGTTCATTACTGCTTGGAGAGTTGAGACAGGAATAGCCGCAATTGTTTCTCGAATGAATTGCCTTAGTTCATTGAAATTTGTTGGTTTTGCTTTGAAGACTTCCTGTTTGCAATAACCCCACAAGAAAAAGTCAGGTGCAGTAAGGTCAGGCGACCTGGGTGGCCAACGGAATGTGGAGTTTCTGGATATCAGCTTATTGGGAAATTTTCGTCGCAATTCTGTCATAACAGGTTGGGCTATATGAGGAGCTGCACCATCTTGCTGAAACCACACAGAGTTGAAAGAAATTCTCATTCGGCGTAATTCTGGATAGAAAAACTCTCTCAACATGCTCAAGTAACGGTCTCCAGTAACCGTAACGGTGTGACCGTTTTCTTCGAAGAAGTAGGGCCCGACAATGCAGCGTGATGAAACTGCACACCACACTGTGACACGAAGTGGATGCAATTCCGTCTCATGGAGTATCTGTGGGTTGGAAGCACTCCATATTCGACAATTTTGTTTGTTTATGTTGCCGTTTAAATCGAAATGGGCCTCGTCAGACATGAAAAGACAGTTCAACATGTTTCCATCCTCTTCCACCATTTGAAGCATCTTCTGGCAAAATTCCAAGCGAATCGGCAAGTCTGCAGCGTTCAGTTTGTCGGCCATTTGAATTTTATATGGGAATAAGTCTAAATCTTTGTGCATAATTGACTGTAATGACTGTCTGCTTACACCCATTTGAGAAGATAAGCTTCTTGTCGAAACACGTGGATTGTTTTGTATGGCAGCAGCTACAGCAGCGATTGTTTCCTCCGTTCGAACTGAAGGGTTTCGATGGTAAGGTCTTCTGTTGACTGTCCCATGCTCGGCAAAATTGTTTACAAGTCTTATTATGGTCCATCTGCTCGGAGGATTGCCGCCAAACGTGCGCCTATACTCTCTTTGAACCGAAACTACGGACTCCAGTGCGTGATTGCGGCGGACAATCCAAATTCTTGTTTCAGTGTCCCAGTTATCCATTTTTGTTAAATGTAAAAGTCAATCTGCAAAATAAAAAAAAAATTAACCAGATTCATTAAATAGAAAAAAAGTTATTTAATTTTTTTTTGGTAGCGGCTTTCATTAGCCACCCTGTAGTTAAACTTATTTTATTAAAGCCAAAATTTGTGAAAATCGTCGAAAACTGTGCCAATACTTATGTTCACTACTCAAATTTTTAGCCGTGTCCGGACATTTCACGCCAAACTCCTGTGCGGGAATTATTTTCACATGAAGTTTAAGAACTAAAACGAAACCGCAATACGTGAACGCGCAAATTTTGAAAACAAACACAACTATGGTCGGAGGATAGCGAACGAAACACAAGTAAATGCAACCAAAATAAATAACCTAAAAATCCCCAACTAACAAAATTACGAACTAAAACAGACAATGACTGGTTCGTAAATAATACTAATATAATTTTTCCAGAAAAGGTAAAGTGGCTCCTGTCGTTAGGGAGAAAATTCACTAAGTTTATCTTAGCAATATATAATCAAAGCAAAGCATTCATTAACCTACACAAAAGCAATATTATTATAACAGATGCGGACAAGGGAAAAAAAACTGTGATCATATATAAAAAAAAAAACTACGAAGAGAAAATGGGAGAACTATTAGAAGACAGAAATATGATCCAATAATACAGATCATGTTATTAGACCAGGGCGGCCGCCGTGGTGTGAAGGTAGTGTTGCCGGCCTACCACACCGAAGGTCCATGGTTCGAGCCCTGGTACAGGTAACATCAAAAGTGATTTGAAAAAAGTTTTTCAAAACGGGGTCGCCCCTCGGCAGTGGTTTGGCAAACTCTCCGAGTGTATTTCTGCCATGACAGGCTTCTCAGCAAAAAATTCGTCTCCTTTGTAGATGCCGTTCGGAGTCGGCAAAAAACTGTAGGTCCCGCCAATTTGTAGGGAAAATTCAAATCGGCACACCACAAATTGAAAGAGAAGCTTGGCGCAAAAAATCTCTTAGGAGGTTTATGATGATATACCTGTTGTATATCGCGCCATAGATAGATAGATATTAGACCAGCTGATTTCTACTTTTTTCTCGAACTTTGACAGTACACCCATTTCTCAGTGCGATTTTGACATTAAGCTCACAAATTACAAAAACAAAATACATGCAAAGTTTATTTATGCATGTAGGTATGTCGCAATGCCTCCACCTTTCTAGTTCCCCCATGGACAGAAACACATACAGAAATCTGAGAACGGACCCAACAATTACACTTCAAAAGTAAAACAACAAACTGGCAGAAGATCTTTTTAAACAAAAACACATAAGTGCCAAAGAAAAACTTTAATTATTGCGCCCAGACTTTAGGGGCTGCCAAAAATACATGAAATACCTAGATTCTGTTTACGACAACGAAGTATATACACAGACCTTTCGTATGTCAATGGGAAACCAACTCTCTCCCACAATAGCTGATATAATTCTAGATGACCTACTTGACAACGCCATTGACAAATTAAAGAAAAAACATGACATTGGGATAAAATTTATAGTTAAATATGTGGATGATATACTAGCAATAGTAAAACGTACAGACATGGAACTCATCCAAAAATTCTATATAATTACCACAACACAGGCCCGTACGCAGGGGGGGGCATTGACTTTATGATTAAAAAATATATGTGCGTTCAAAAATAGAAAAGGTAATTTTAGTCGCATGAAATTAAAAACCCTTTCAAGTAAAAAACCTATGATACAGTTTTGTATTCTATTAAATTTTAATGCAACAAAGTGCAACTTTTAGACAAACTCTCAAACTGAACCAAAAGGAACATTTTTAAAATTTGTGCAATAAAATCTTGCTGCTAAATGAAATAGTACGGAAATACTCAGCGGTGCCGAGCAACAGTTGTGTTCGCTGAAAGCGCGCAATGATATTGGCTTTTCTTTGAAAAAGCAAAAGCAGACCATAAAACAAATTTTCAATTTATCATTAAATTATAATCTGACTTTGCCTCCCGTTTTGTTAAAAAAGTTAAAACAGCGGTATATACCTATGCCTGCATTTTCATTTCAATGCAAATAAGCAAACATACAGCAGTGGCTGTAAGACGGCATTGCGTTGCATTGGCATACAAACATATATATACCAGCAGCACAGCGGAAGCTGACTACCTGCACTAATCAATCATCATACAATGCTGCTGTGGTTGACAAAACACTTCTCTTAAATACATATTCTGTACACCTACGCTTCGGAATAACCGAAGCAAAATCGTAGACTCAACGTCCCTGTACAGGTCGTCGCAAAAAAAGTACTTAAGCGTGGCAGTTTTCTAATTCAGTCAACTAGAATTATAAAAGTGAAAGTAAGTGTAAATGAAGTGTTTTAGAAAAAAATTTACAAAGTGGTTTTTGTTGTTGTTGTTGTTGTTGTGGTAACGACAAAAGCACTCCCCGAACGTTTTGGGGAGTGCTGTCGAATTAACTAACAGTCCTTGTCCGGATTTGAACCCGGTACGCTCTGGTACTCCCTTGCGGTACTGCCCGACTGTTGTGGTAGCGATTTATGACCAGTGAAACCTTCTAGGTCATGTCACTCCTCGGTAATGTCATAAGGTAGGTCATGAGTTAGGTAAATATTGAGGTATCTTATGTAAGGTATTATACGAGTTCTTTGGAACTCATCTCCCATTGCTATTTAAAAAGAGAACTCGGATGATAACCACGCCCACTTTTTTACATATAATATTTGGAAAACACAAAAAATCTGATTATTTTTGGTAAATTTCTCATTACTTCATTATAATAATTCCTAGTTTATTATTACATATATTTATTTGTTATTGAAGAAAACTGAAAAACATACAAACATATAGAGCCCTAATTTCGATTTTATCGTAATTAAAATAAATGAAATTTTACAGGCAAGAGTTTTTTCTGCTTTTCTCTCAAACCGAAAAAACCCTATTCTGAATCAGGACTTATGTTATAAAACATCTCTGTCCTCTTGGCAAACACCAGAAGCTTCCTGTTTTGTTTGAGACTTATAACAGAAACTATATTCAGTAAATTTTACTAAATCGGTTAAAGCACCACGTCCTCTTTTATATAAAAATTTGTAAAAGTTTTTAGATGCATAAAATAAGCATGTTTCTAGTAAAAGCTGGAAAATGTGTTAATAACCCTCGTGTTTAAAATGTGCCTCAGCCGGATTAGAAAAGTTATTTATCTAAAATGAACTGTACAATTGAGACTCACGCTTAGTATACAATGTTCGGTTACATCGGAACTTAGACACCCTTACCTGTTTTTATTAAGATCTTACTTTTCTAAATCTTTATGCATCATTGAAACAATTCAGGTGAATGAACGTAATGAAATAACCAACACCACAACACCAAAATCTACAGAGCAACAATCGTCAGTCTCCGAAATAGTAGCTTCGCCACCTGTAACTCCTGAACCAACTACAACAAACCGTTTGGCAGCAGTCAATCAATTTGACATTAGCTTGTTTGTCAATAAGTCAACAGCTGACAGTATTGAGTCTTCTATTAAGCTTCAAAATAAAATTTGGATACCTCCATCAAATTATGAGTTTCCTGCATCTGAGCTACGAAATTTCAAATTTCAATGCGCTTGGCTGCAGAAGTACACATAGTTAGCCTATTCAGGAAAGAAAGATGGTGCTTTTTGTAAATGTTGCGTATTATTTGGTGTGCGAGAAGGGGGAGCTAATAAAAAAATATTGGGACAATTGGTACTAATCCCATTCGCGTTAGAGGCATTCAACAAACATCAATCCACAGATTATCACAAAAAAGCACTACTACAGTCGACTATGCGAGCTAGTATTGACCAAGAAAAATATTTACCAATAGATTTGCAACTATCACAACAAAAGTTGGATTTTATTTCAAAGCATTTTTAGTTCCCATTATCGATACCATAATTTTGTGCGGTAGACAGGGTATAGCATTGCGTGGATTGGAAGAAAATGGCAGGATAACTTCTAGTGAACTACTCAACAACGATGGAAACTTTCGGTCGCTATTAAGGTATCGAGCTAAGGGTGATGTCATCATCGAAAAACGCTATGTACACAAGCCCTCGTATTCAAAATGATAATTTTTATTTGCTTCTCATAGATACAAAAACAAATTATTGAAAAAGTGAATAGATCGCAAGCTTTTTCAATATTAGCGGACGAGACTTCAGATATTTCAGGCGTTGAACAAATGTCGACTTGTGTAAGATATTTGGACACTGACGAAGGTACTCATAAAATTTGTGAAAGTTTCTTGACATTCACACCTGTGACCGATTTCTCTGGAAAAGGATTAGCGGAAACTCTAATAAATTTTCTTGAATCTTCTGGCATCGACCTTACATATTTAGTTGGGCAAGGATATGATGGAGCTAGGTCTATGAGTGGCATATGTTGTCTGATTGTCGTTATAGTTTGCCAACGTTAAAATATACGAGGTGTGTTCAAAACGTATCGCGAATTTTGGATTTTCGCTGGTTACGTATATTCGAATTTCGAATTTTTTGTGGCGTTATGTTGGTACTCATGTCTCTCACTTATGCCGACAAGCTCGGCCATTTTGAATGTTCAGTTAATTGTTGACAGCTGCTTTGCTTGCACGTGTTTTGGATCGTCTTCGATTTTTACCTATTCAAAAAAATGGATCAAAGAACCTGTATCAAATTTTGTGTGAAAAACCAAAATTAGTGCGCGGATGCATTCCGAATGTTGACTGTGGCATACGGAGAAGCTACCTTGGACCGAAGCAACGTTTATCGGTGGTACAAAATGTTCTCAGAAGGCCGAGAAGATGTGCAAAGAAGAACAAAAATTGGCTTTTGCACCACGATAACGCCCCTGCTCACGCATCGTTGCTTGTGCGCGACTTTTTGGCCAAAAACAACACACTAATGATGCCGCAGCCACCGTATTCCCCAGATCTGGCCCCCTGTGACTTTTTTTTGTTCCCTAAACTGAAGAGGCCCATGAAAGGACGACGTTACGCTTCTCTTGACGAGATAAAGACGGCATCGAAGGAGGAGCTGAACAAGATACAAAAAAATTATTTTTTGAAGTGCTTCGAAGATTGGAAAAACCGTTGGCACAAGTGTATAATATCTCATGGGGATTACTTTGAAGGGGACAAAATAGATATTCATGAATAAATAAATAATTTTTGAAAAAACACAAAATTCGCGATACTTTTTGAACACACCTCGTAGTTCCCTTGAAGGTTTCGACTTCAAGAACAGGCAGTGCTTTCAATGGTTCGCCGACAATGAAATGACCCGGCGTTAAAACTTCGAAGTCATCTACGTCTGTAGGGATCCAACAAATAGGACGAGAGTTGACACAACCTTCGACTTCGGTCAGTATGGTTGTAAATTCCTCGTACGTTAAGAGCGTGGGACCTAGCACGCGTTTAAGATGGTATTTTATGCGCTTGATGTCGGTTTCCCAGAAGCCACCCATGTGAGGTGCGCTGGGTGGATTAAAATGCCACGTTGTTTGCATGTCGGCGAAATAGGACGATAACTTTTCGTTGATTTTTGTTGGAACGATTTTCCGTCATCCCTTGTCAAGTTTGGTTTTGTGACAAACCGGTTTCGGCGTTCTGCCATTTTCAATACCTAGTTTCGTTCTGGTCTGTGTCTATCCGCTGCGTTGTTTTTATAGTCCGTGGGTGCTGTGGCAGGTAATGTCAATCTATGTGTTCGTGGTAGGTAACATTAATATGCGTGTGTGTGTGCGCGGTATTGATACGTCCGAATTGTTATCTGTCCCAAGGGTTGTTTTTGTAGGTATGTAGACATACCGCTTGTTAGCTAAGCGGTAGGTTGAGGTAGGTAGAAATCGGTGATTTTTGCAGTTTGGTTCATATTTCGTTTTTGCTTGTTCATTGTTACGTGTTTGGTTGCTGTACCTGCTGGCTTGTGCTGTTTTTTGTAAACTAATTTTAAGGGTTCAAATATTTCGTCAGAGATAGTGTTGGTTTGTTCGTTTATGATCCTGCCGTCAAATGTTTTTAACTTGTACATCTCCATGTTCTCAAGTACATTAAGCCGCCGGCCTTTTCCTTGTACGTGAAGTATTCGAGCCGTTGTTTTTATGTTAGCTGGGGTGCAGTTGTTCTCGAACATGTGGTTCGCGAAATTAGATTCTGGTATTATGGTGGGTTTTCGTGTTTTTTTGTTGTAGTCCCTGATATGCTCTCGGAATCGTGTGCTTATTTTTCTTCCTGTTTGTCCTATGTAGCTGTATTGACATTCACAAGTAAGCCTATACACTCCGTGTCTGTTGAATGGGTCATCAGAATTAGTGTCGGTTCTTAGTTTTTGTCCGACGTTGTTAGATGTTCTGAATGCTGTGTTGATGTTATATCTTTTAAAGAAGTTTGCTAATTTGTACGTCGTTTTTCCAGTGTATGTCATTGCCGTCCAAACCATTGGATTTTCCTCTACGTTTACTCTTTTTTGTGTTCCATGGCTACTTCTGAGTTTATCCACAAGTGCTTTCTTGTATCCATTATTTGCCGCTATGTTATATATTGTATTAAGCTCTCTCCAGTATGCTTCCTGTGTGAGCGGCGTTCTCTGAAGCCTATCCACTAAGTGCCTCAATGCTGCATTTTTGTGCTGTTGCGGATGGTTTGATGTAGAGTGTATTATGGTGTCCGTGGCAGTCGGTTTTCTATAAATGCCGTAGTTGAACCTATTTGTTATTTTGTCAATCCCTATAGTTAGGTCCAGGTAGTTCATTATTCCATCTTTTTCTACTTCCATTGTGAACTCTATGTTGCTATGTTGCCTGTTGAGGAACTCTAGTATTTGCTCTTCGTTATCGTCATTTAGGATGCAGATGATGTCATCTACGTATCTAGCGTAGAATGCCACGCCTAACTTGGTTTTTAACTCGTGTATATATTTTCCTTCCAAGTTTTGCATGAATGTTTCCATGAGAATGGCCGATGTTGGGTTACCCATTCCTAGTCCGTTTGTCTGTCTATATATTTTGTTGTTGAACCGGAAATAGTTTTGCCGCAGCGTTGTTCTTAGCGCGTTGGTAATTTGCGCAGTTTTTACCTTATCTTCAGTTTTGTCCAGTAGTGTTTTGTTGACTATATCCATTGTATCTGTTAGTGGTATTGACGGGTATAAGTCCTTTATGTCAAAGGATGCGAGTTTACTGCTCCTTGTGAGTTTAACGGTCTCAAGTCTTTGTAGTAGTTCTATCGTATTGCTTATTGTGTATTCGTGCCCTAGTTTCAGAGTGTCCTTTAAAATCGTTTTTAGATGTTTCGACAGTTTATAACCCGGCGCGGACTTAAAATTAATTATAGGTCTCATCGGCGTATCCTGCTTGTGGATTTTAGGTAACGCAATGAGTGGAGGAGCAGATGGATTCATTTGTGTTAGGGTATATGCCATCCTCTCGTCTATTATTTTGGTAGCATTTTTTATAACCTCTTTAACTTCGGTCTGGTATTTATCCGTGGTGTTATCCCTAATAATGCGGCATTTCATTTCCTCGATGAGCTTTTCTGTCTTTGCTATATATTCATCCTTACTGATTGGCACCGTTGTGTTTCCTTTGTCTGCCTTCGTTGTGACGATGTTGTTATTTTTTAGCTTTCGTTGTAGCCTTTTCAATATTTTCAGCTCCTTATTTCCTTTTTGTGCTTCCTGAGTTCTTACTTCCTTGCTTATGACTTCTCTGCACATGTGCCCTGCGTGCTCCTGTTCCTCATATGGAAGAAGCGATATTTGCAACCTCTGCATCTACTATCGCTTGCTCAGTTCTTTTTGCTTCATTGCTATCCGCGATGTTGTGCTTCAGGCCCTTCCCTAGAAGTTGAGTTTCTTCGTTCCTAATGGCCATTGTTGTTAGGTTTGTTAAATTCGTGTGTTTCTTGACTGTTACTGTGATCGCGTCGCCCGTTAACTGGTCCAATTTTCGGTTCAGTTTTTCATATTTGTGGTCGAAGCAGTCCATCAATGCAGTCGTGGGCAAAAGTCCGGACAATTGTAGATGTATCCTTAGTAGTTCGGTGTTTATCTTGTCTTTCTTATAGGCTTTGTAATTCGAACTTTAAAAAGTCCTTTTCCGCCTTCCTGGTCGTTCTCCTACTTGCTTGGGTGTTGGTTTTTATTTTTATCCGCGCAAATTTCAGTGTAACATTCAATTCTAAACATTGCTTGTTGAACCAAATATTTGCCTTAGTCGTATGCATTTTTCGCATTTTCCGTTCGTATTTCGTTAGTAGTCCATCCGTGTTTAAATTAAAAGCCTGACAGACGGTAACTGATTTATTTTGCTGTGTTGATCTTCCGACAGCGTAGTAAGCTGATTTTTGTTGGAACGATTTTCCGTCATCCCTTGTATACCCGTCAATACCACTAACAGATACAATGGATATAGTCAACAAAACACTAATGGACAAAACTGAAGATAAGGTAAAAACTGCGCAAATTACCAACGCGCTAAGAACAACGCTGCGGCAAAACTATTTCCGGTTCAACAACAAAATATATAGACAGACAAACGGACTAGGAATGGGTAACCCAACATCGGCCATTCTCATGGAAACATTCATGCAAAACTTGGAAGGAAACTATATACAGGAGTTAAAAACCAAGTTAGGCGTGGCATTCTACGCTAGATACGTAGATGACATCATCTGCATCCTAAATGACGATAACGAAGAGCAAATACTAGAGTTCCTCAACAGGCAACATAGCAACATAGAGTTCACAATGGAAGTAGAAAAAGATGGAATAATGAACTACCTGGACCTAACTATAGGGATTGACAAAATAACAAATAGGTTCAACTACGGCATTTATAGAAAACCGACTGCCACGGACACCATAATACACTCTACATCAAACCATCCGCAACAGCACAAAAATGCGGCATTGAGGCACTTAGTGGATAGGCTTCAGAGAACGCCGCTCACACAGGAAGCATACTGGAGAGAGCTTAATACAATATATAACATAGCGGCAAATAATGGATACAAGAAAGCACTTGTGGATAAACTCAGAAGTAGCCATGGAACACAAAAAAGAGTAAACGTAGAGGAAAATCCAATGGTTTGGACGGCAATGACATACACTGGAAAAACGACGTACAAATTAGCAAACTTCTTTAAAAGATATAACATCAACACAGCATTCAGAACATCTAACAACGTCGGACAAAAACTAAGAACCGACACTAATTCTGATGACCCATTCAACAGACACGGAGTGTATAGGCTTACTTGTGAATGTCAATACAGCTACATAGGACAAACAGGAAGAAAAATAAGCACACGATTCCGAGAGCATATCAGGGACTACAACAAAAAAACACGAAAACCCACCATAATACCAGAATCTAATTTCGCGAACCACATGTTCGAGAACAACTGCACCCCAGCTAACATAAAAACAACGGCTCGAATACTTCACGTACAAGGAAAAGGCCGGCGGCTTAATGTACTTGAGAACATGGAGATATACAAGTTAAAAACATTTGACGGCAGGATCATAAACGAACAAACCAACACTATCTCTGACGAAATATTTGAACCCTTAAAATTAGTTTACAAAAAACAGCACAAGCCAGCAGGTACAGCAACCAAACACGTAACAATGAACAAGCAAAAACGAAATATGAACCAAAATGCAAAAATCACCGATTTCTACCTACCTCAACCTACCGCTTAGCTAACAAGCGGTATGTCTACATACCTACAAAAACAACCCTTGGGACAGATAACAATTCGGACGTATCAATACCGCGCACACACACACGCATATTAACGTTACCTACCACGAACACATAGATTGACATTACCTGCCACAGCACCCACGGACTATAAAAACAACGCAGCGGATAGACACAGACCAGAACGAAACTAGGCATTGAAAATGGCAGAACGCCGAAACCGGTTTGTCACAAAACCAAACTTGACAAGGGATGACGGAAAATCGTTCCAACAAAAATCAGCTTACTACCCTGTCGGAAGATCAACACAACAAAATAAATCACTTACCGCCTGTCAGGCTTTTAATTTAAACACGGATGGACTACTAACGAAATACGAACGGAAACTGCGAAAAATGCATACGACTAAGGCAAATATTTGGTTCAACAAGCAATGTTTAGAATTGAATGTTACACCGAAATTTGCGCGAATAAAAATAAAAACCAACACCCAAGCAAGTAGGAGAACGACCAGGAAGGCGGAAAAGGACTTTTTAAAGTTCGAATTACAAAGCCTATACGCTAAGAAAGACAAGATAAACACCGAACTACTGAGGATACATCTGCAATTGTCCGGATTCTTGCCCACGACTGCATTGATGGACTGCTTCGACCACATAGAGATGGGAATCAAACGCGAACTGCAACGCAAATATGAAAAACTGAACCGAAAATTGGACCAGTTAACGGGCCGACGCGATCACAGTAACAGTCAACAAACACACGAATTTAACAAAAGGTTCGTAAACCTAACAACAGTGGCCATTAGCAACGAAGAAGCGCAACTTCTGGGGAAGGGCCTGAAGCACAACATCGCGGATAGCAATGAAGCAAAAAGAACTGAGCAAGCGATAGTAGACGCAGAGGTTGCAATATCGCTTCTTCCATATGAGGAACAGGAGCACGCAAGGCAGATGTGCAGAGAAATCATAAGCAAGGAAGTAAGAGCCCAGGAAGCACAAAAAGGAAATAAGGAGCTGAAAATATTGAAAAGGCTACAACGAAAGCTAAAAAATAACAACATCGTCACAACGAAGGCAGACAAAGGAAACACAACGGTGCTAATCAGTAAGGATGAATATATAGCAAAGACAGAGAAGCTCATCGAGGAAATGAAATGCCGCATTATTAGGGATAACCCCACGGATAAATACCAGACCGAAGTTAAAGAGGTTATAAAAAATGCTACCAAAATAATAGACGAGAGGATGGCATATACCCTAACACAAATGAATCCATCTGCTCCTCCACTCATTGCGTTACCTAAAATCCACAAGCAGGATACGCCGATGAGACCTATAATTAATTTTAAGTCCGCGCCGGGTTATAAACTGTCGAAACATCTAAAAACGATTTTAAAGGACACTCTGAAACTAGGGCACGAATACACAATAAGCAATACGATAGAACTACTACAAAGACTTGAGACCGTTAAACTCACAAGGAGCAGTAAACTCGTATCCTTTGACATAAAGGACTTATACCCGTCAATACCACTAACAGATACAATGGATATAGTCAACAAAACACTACTGGACAAAACTGAAGATAAGGTAAAAACTGCGCAAATTACCAACGCGCTAAGAACAACGCTGCGGCAAAACTATTTCCGGTTCAACAACAAAATATATAGACAGACAAACGGACTAGGAATGGGTAACCCAACATCGGCCATTCTCATGGAAACATTCATGCAAAACTTGGAAGGAAAATATATACAGGAGTTAAAAACCAAGTTAGGCGTGGCATTCTACGCTAGATACGTAGATGACATCATCTGCATCCTAAATGACGATAACGAAGAGCAAATACTAGAGTTCCTCAACAGGCAACATAGCAACATAGAGTTCACAATGGAAGTAGAAAAAGATGGAATAATGAACTACCTGGACCTAACTATAGGGATTGACAAAATAACAAATAGGTTCAACTACGGCATTTATAGAAAACCGACTGCCACGGACACCATAATACACTCTACATCAAACCATCCGCAACAGCACAAAAATGCAGCATTGAGGCACTTAGTGGATAGGCTTCAGAGAACGCCGCTCACACAGGAAGCATACTGGAGAGAGCTTAATACAATATATAACATAGCGGCAAATAATGGATACAAGAAAGCACTTGTGGATAAACTCAGAAGTAGCCATGGAACACAAAAAAGAGTAAACGTAGAGGAAAATCCAATGGTTTGGACGGCAATGACATACACTGGAAAAACGACGTACAAATTAGCAAACTTCTTTAAAAGATATAACATCAACACAGCATTCAGAACATCTAACAACGTCGGACAAAAACTAAGAACCGACACTAATTCTGATGACCCATTCAACAGACACGGAGTGTATAGGCTTACTTGTGAATGTCAATACAGCTACATAGGACAAACAGGAAGAAAAATAAGCACACGATTCCGAGAGCATATCAGGGACTACAACAAAAAAACACGAAAACCCACCATAATACCAGAATCTAATTTCGCGAACCACATGTTCGAGAACAACTGCACCCCAGCTAACATAAAAACAACGGCTCGAATACTTCACGTACAAGGAAAAGGCCGGCGGCTTAATGTACTTGAGAACATGGAGATATACAAGTTAAAAACATTTGACGGCAGGATCATAAACGAACAAACCAACACTATCTCTGACGAAATATTTGAACCCTTAAAATTAGTTTACAAAAAACAGCACAAGCCAGCAGGTACAGCAACCAAACACGTAACAATGAACAAGCAAAAACGAAATATGAACCAAACTGCAAAAATCACCGATTTCTACCTACCTCAACCTACCGCTTAGCTAACAAGCGGTATGTCTACATACCTACAAAAACAACCCTTGGGACAGATAACAATTCGGACGTATCAATACCGCGCACACACACACGCATATTAACGTTACCTACCACGAACACATAGATTGACATTACCTGCCACAGCACCCACGGACTATAAAAACAACGCAGCGGATAGACACAGACCAGAACGAAACTAGGCATTGAAAATGGCAGAACGCCGAAACCGGTTTGTCACAAAACCAAACTTGACAAGGGATGACGGAAAATCGTTCCAACAAAAATCAGCTTACTACCCTGTCGGAAGATCAACACAACAAAAAAAAAATCATAACTTTTCGTCTTTGCAACGTCGATATATCCCTCTTATAAGGTTTCGTATACCAGGTACCCAAAAGCGTCGATGAAGTACAGTTTGCGTGATTTGTGGCCCAGCATGTAGAATCGTGATATGTATTTCAGCTGCGATAGTTTTAACGAGTGTTTAATGTCGGTTGTGAGCGAGGCCTTTTCGAGGCGGCCCCCCAAGCGGATAATTCCATCAGCGTCTAAGAACGGCTGAAGGCGCATGACACTGCTGCGCATCGGTATAGGTTTGTTTAAGCTGAAATGAGAAATTTCTTGCTGGAAAGCGTTAGTTTGAGTATACCTTACCAATGCAAGTCCAGCGTTTCGAATTTCAGCACAAGTTAACGAGCCAGTTCGCTTTTCTGCATTGGAGTGCGCTGCAGCAATGCGTGCGTTGTTGATAAATCGTAATAGTATGGCAGTTATTCGCTTAAGTTTGGTGTACGAATGACGAAACTCCCACTCCTCTGTAGTTTGAGCTAAGTGTACAGCTGCCTTAGTCGATTTCAGCTCAAGATCTGTCGTATGTCGATTTGTAGGTTTCGAAGACAAGTCGTTGATTTCTTGTAGCCATTTTGGCCGATGCGACCATAACGGGTGTACGAGAAGTTGCGATTGAGAAACACCCCTTGATGTGCAATCTGTGGGATTGTGTTCTGATGATACGTGTCTCCAACAGTGTGATGGCAGGATTTCCTGCACTTCGGCTACGCGATTCGCTACGAAGACTGACCAACGGCTGGGAGTACTTTGAAGCCACGCCAGTGTGATCATTGAATCGGTCCATGCGTGAAGTTTATCAAATGTATCCGAAGCTTAACTGGATTTGACGAACTAGTTTTGCGCTTAAATGGGCGGCACAAAGCTCCAAACGAGGTAACGTAGTGGTTTTGAGTTGGGCGACCTTGGTTTTGGCAGCGACCAGAACAACTTGTATCTCACCACTTGCATATTGCGTACGACAGTAAAGTGCGGCTGCGTAAGCCATCTCTGAAGTATCGGTGAAAATGTGAAACTCAGAGTTGTTGATAACTTGTGTTCCTAGCCAACGGTTTAGTTTTAGTGATGCTAGTTTCTGTAGTTCGTTGCGGTGATGAAACTATTGCGATGATACATCAGGCGGAACCGGTTTGTCCCAGCCAACCTTTGCTCGCCAAATGGTTTGCAGCCAAATCTTGGATCGAATTGTGCACGGTGCTATTAGACCAAGTGGATCAAATATTTTGCTCGAGTCTGACAAGAAAACGCGTTTTGTAAGTTTAGCAGGTAGCTCTTCTAAGTTAACAGCTATAAAAAGTGAGTCATCGCTAGTACACCATATTGTACCCAAAGTTCGAATTTCGTTGCCGTCAGCTAACAAGTGCGATATTTGTTTAGATGCGTGCGGTATACGCTCTCTTAGCGTTGAACAATTTGTAGTCCATTTGCGTAATTCGAACCCACTTTGACTGAGTACACTGGATACGTCTTTTTGCAGCATGGAAAGTTCATCGATGGAATTTGAGCCCGTGAGCAAATCATCCATATAAAAATCGTTTATGACCACTTCTGCAACCCTGTCATTGGCGTTAGTAGCATCCATAGCAGCTCGTTTCAACGATTTGATGGCTAAATGTGAAGCAGATGCAACATCATACGTAACTCTCAAAAGGAGGTAGTCTCGTATTGGCTCTGAACTATTATCACGCCAGGTTAAACGCTGATAATCGGCGTCTTGCGATGCGACGTAAACCTGCCGATACATTTTTTCAACATCTGCTATGAGCGCGTAGCGATGAGTGCAGAAGCGGACCAAAATAGAAAATAGATCTTGCTGCAGCTGTGGTCCTACCATTAACTCGTCGTTCAACGAGTTTCCCGATGATGTGTTCATGGAAGCGTTAAAGACAACTCTGAGCTTGGTTGTGGCACTCGTGTCTTTGACCACAGCGTGATGAGGCATATAATATGTATGGGATGTAGGAGGACCTGCTAACTCCCTGTGCCCGAGATCGACCAGCTCTTTCATGAAATCGCTATACCCCTATTGTAGTTTAGTATCGTTAGCAAACCTTTTTTCCATGCGAAGCGAGCTTCACTCCTTCTTTAAGTGGTAGAAGAACAATGTAGCGACCATCGTCTGCGCGTTGGGTTGTTTCATTAAAGAGCTTCTCACAAAAGTTTTCTTCTTGCGTGTAATGCTTTCTAGGAGTCAGTTCCTCGAGCTCCCAGAACTTACGAACGAGCTGAGTTAGCTGCATGTCGCAATACAAGGCTGGGATGAGATCAGAATGTCTATCAGAGTTGGATGCGTTGCCGAACAACACCCAACCGAATGCGGTATTTTGTGCCATTGGGGTACCGAGCTGCCCCTTTCGCAACCCATTTAATAGAAATTTATTCATCTCGTCCATACCAATTAAAATGTCGATTGGTCCTGGCTTAGAAAAATGCGGGTCGGCTAGAGTCAAGTCGCGTAGGTGAGCCCTTGACGTTATGGACATATCGGTAGCGTACCCAGTGAACGTGGTGATATCGAAATTTTACATTCTCCTTTGGTTTGACCACCTTGCGTTGAGCCAATGCCCGTAACGTAAGCGGATGATGCCTTTCTAGGGAGACGAAGACGTTGAACACAGGACTCGTTGATGAAGGAAGCGTGTGATCCGCTATCGAGTAGCGCACGAGCGGGTTGCCAACGGTCAGCGTTATCTTGAAGAAGAACTTCAGCGGTTGCCAATAAAATCACTATCTCAGTATCGGCATAATGAGATGCGACACTTATGTGCTGACCAGTTGTATTGGCTGCGACCCCGGTGGGTTTATCATTAAAGCTAGCGTGGATTAGCGTGTGGTGACGGCGTTGACATATGCGGCACGATGATGTGCTATGACATTTTGCTAGAACATGCCCCTTGCTGAGACAATTCAAGCACGCACCTTCTTTTTTAATAGCGGAAAGTTTGGATTTAGGGTCAAATTGACTTAATTGCGAGCGGGAATTTATTTTATGATCACCCTTACAAAAGGTACAAGTCGAAATTTTGGTGTAATTGGCTGATGCGTAATTGGCTTAGTGCATGTTGTGTGTAACACATTCTTTGTTGGTTGACGATTCGTTGCGTTAAGTAATGGGACCATTTCTAATGAACGAGCGCGCGTTTTAAGAAATTCTCGAAGCGCGTTAAATGATGGCACATCCTCTACGACGAGCGACAGCTCCCATTGTTTGCGGGTTTCATGCGCCAATTTAGAAACGGTCAAATGCACCAACTAGTCATCCCAAAATTCAACGGGACCTTTCAGCGCACGTAAAGCCCAAAGGTGTTCCAAATTAGCATCTAAAACCAGCTTGATTGAATTAGCTGAATCTTTGGTTGCTTGTTCGATCGAAGTTAAGGCTTTGATATGACTCTCTACTATAACGCGCATTACTTTGTATCTCGCTGTCAGTAAGTCACAGGCCTCACTGTAATTGCTATCGCATATAGCTAAGCTACGAATCAAGTCAAGCGATTCGCCTTTCAAGCAATTACGAAGGTATTGTAATTTTTGCCCGTCTGACCAGCTAGTATTTGCGTTAACTAACGAACAAAATGTGTCGTGGAACGATAACCACTCTGTAGGATCGCCACTAAAAGACGGCAATTGTAATTTGGGCAAGGGCACATTAGCTTGAGCGACCTGTACTGGTGCTTGTGAAAGCGGCATTTGTTTTCAACCATACAAAGGCGTTTGAGATTAGCTTTAGTTGTTGTATACCATTCCTCAGCTTCAATGCGCGACTGCTCTTCTACAGGCGCATTCCCTTCCCCACATGTAACCTCTACCTCTTCTTGAACTTGGCAAAAACGCGCCCACTGCTCTTCCAACAATTCTAAATATGTCGCTATTGCTTCGGTATCGACAGCAGTGGAGTCAGATTTACTGATTTGTACATACCTTTTTATTGCATTTGATGCAGAATCGCGTACCTTCACTGATGCCATGATGCTTGATGAATTTTAAGAAGTTTTGGTTTTTTGTTGGGTAGTTTGCTGCTAATACGAAATGGAATTGTTGTTGTAGAACTGCAGGTTGAATTTCAGTATAGTGCGGTAGTTTTCCAAATTGTATGATGAAAATCAGACCACTTTGTAACAGTAGTACAAGGTGGCGCAAAAGTAAACCTCCTATCAGAAAATGCTATAAATTTTGCGATTGGCCCCTAAAGTCAGTTCTGTTTTGACATTTGTGTAGTAAACACATGCGAAATACACGTTAATAAACAATGTTACGCTACACTGCTCCAGAACGCGGAATATTGCTGACTATTTATTTGACCAATAATCGGTCGGTGAAAAACGGTTACTGCGCAAAAGTAATCCTCCTATCAGAAAATGCTATAAATTTTGCGATTGGCCCCTAAAGTCAGTTCTGTTTTGACATTTGTGTAGTAAACACATGCGAAATACACGTTAATAAACAATGTTACGCTACACTGCTCCAGAACGCGGAATATTGCTGACTATTTATTTGACCAATAATCGGTCGGGGCCAAACGGTTACTGTGAATGGTGAGCGCTACAGAGCAATGATCAACGAGTTCTTTTTGCCGCAATTTGATGAATTGGGATTGGAAAACATGTGGTTCCAACAAGACGGTGCAACAGCACACACTGCACGTGCCACAACCGATATGCTGAACATCGGAAGCTTACTTTTGCGCCACCTTGTATATCCGGTTGTTGTGGTTACACTGATGGTACCAAGTAAGCAATGATGATTGTTGTTGTTATATGCGGTTTTATTTATATTCGGTACGAAGGACCAGCAATGTTGGAGCGGATTATGCTTGCTGGTAGAATGCGGTGCGTATTATACTTAATACGCTAGTTCCAATTAAAAAATAAAAAGAACACTTTTGACTAAATAACAACGTTTATTTTAATTATAAAATATGATAGCGCAAATTTATATGCGAGCGGCTTAGCGGACTGTAAAAGAAGTAGTGTGAAAATGGAATAGCAAAAATAGCAAGTGTCAAACTGCAACGGGAGTTTCCACTTAGGTATGATTCTAAGCATTAACCCTTAGTTGCACTTGTACGTAAAGGTTTTATAAAGTATGGAAAGCATAGAAATTCGAATATAATGTAACTATGTAGATTAGGCGCTAACAATTAGTTTTAAAATATACCACTAAAATGTGATTTGTGTTTAACAAAGAAAAATTATAAAATAATCATATTTTAAGATATTTCGTTTTTGTTATTGAAAGTAGTTTTTAGCGCCCGCTAGATACACCCACCCTCCTCCGACCGGCTAACTCTTCCTTTGAACACAGTATTCCTTAATCCAGTAGTAATAATAATTTTTACTGAAACCCCCCCAAGGGAAAACCCTGCGTACGGCCCTGCCACAGCAAGATACAATTCATAATATAAATGGAAAAGAATTGTAACATTCCCTATCTGTATGTCAAAATCCACAAAGCCAAAAATAACACTGGTCAAAAGTGATTTTGGTGCAGCTAAAAGTAAAACTGATTTCAAGTATATTCGGTACCCTGAAAAAAACTGTATACTTAATTTTTTTATGCTACGTACAGTTTTCTAGATAGGGTCAAGAACCTATTTTTAAGAGGTTAAGGCATGTATGGCCCCATAACTTTGTTTCTCATTATTCTATCAACACAGTTTTGATGTCGTTGAAAAGAGTACATTTCGCCGCTTCTATCAGTATAAAAGTTGTTAATATATCTTCATAAACGTCAGAGAAATTGCAAAAATAATGTGAAAAATTCAATTTTTTGTTTAATTTTTTTAAATTTTTAATCACGGTTTTCTCGAATAATTTGTCAACCAGTGCATATGTAAATTATTTTAAAACAATCTGTTTTCAAAGACATATTACATTTTTCTATCCGCGTAGATCTTCCTAATATATTCTATTTTAGTAAATTTTTACTGTGAAAAAAAAAAGTTTTTTGTTATTTATTTTATTATTAACTTTTTATTTACATAAAAACTTTCGTTTACGTGATTTTCGTGAATGAGGTATGGCAAGACAATCACGTTGCATTCCCCAGCAGTATCATATCCATATGCTGATCCCATCGGCTTTGGTACCTCTCTTCCATAGTTTTTAGGTCCTGGTGAAACCGTTCGCCTTGTTCTTCGCTATAGGAACCAAGATTCTCCGGAAACTGGTCAAGGTGGCTGTGAAGATAATGGACTTTGATGGACATGTTACATCCTAAGTTTTTGTAATTCTCTACCATGTTGTTAACAATATCAGAGTAGTTACTTGACTTGTGATTTCCCAGAAAGTTGTTAGTAACTTCAACAAACGAATTCC
This sequence comes from Merzomyia westermanni, assembly GCA_949987695.1. Classification (NCBI taxonomy): domain Eukaryota; kingdom Metazoa; phylum Arthropoda; class Insecta; order Diptera; family Tephritidae; genus Merzomyia; species Merzomyia westermanni. Next base: position 81,130,440 of record OX465291.1, read on the forward strand.
ACGGAAGGAGTTCCAAACTGGTCATTGAATTTGAAAAATCAATATCTTTTATCAACATTCTTATCTGTGGGCCATGAAAAATACCCGCTTTAATTTTTTCTATGCTTAGCCTAGGAAATTTTCTCGTTATGTAAAGAAAACATTGTCCATTTTTATCTAAAGCCTTCACAAATTGTTTCATTAGACCCAGTTTAATGTGCAAGGGGGGAAAAATATTTGAATCTCTTGTAACTAAAGGTGGGCTTATCACATTCTGCTTTCCCATTTCCAACATCTCACGTACAGGCCAATCCCTTTCTGTGCTGTGTTGGTGCTTGGCACGACTATTCCACAGGCAATAAAAACATGGGTATTTGGTGTATCAACTTTGTTGTCCTAACAAAAAGTTAACCATCTTAAGATCTACACAAATACTCCAATTATACTTGATTTGGTCTGAAACAAGTGCAATATTTTGATATTCTTTCTTTGAACGTTTGGATATATCATTTTTTTAACATTAACACCACGCAAATCGACACAGCAGAAGTAACAGTCATCGAAGTGATTTGTTTGTTATCTCCATTGCATAGGCACCCCGAATCCCATATGGCTTACTTTACCCTTGACCCACTGTCTCAAGTGTCCACAGCACATTTTGCAAACTATTCGAGGTATCGACGGCTTGTTTTTGTCTACAACTTGCAATTTAAAGTACAAAAAATAAACACTTTTTATAAAATCTGTTATACTTTTCCTGAATTTTTGGACTGTGTATTCCCCACAAATGTAGCAAAACACATTTGGGCCATTGACACAGCTACCTCGTGATGAAGACATGATATTGACATTTTTTTATTTATTTATAGAAATGCACTAACACTTGAAACCGCGCTCCCGAAAGTAAAGGGTGTTTTTTTAGGGGTATAGAACTTCGAATTGACATAAAACACAAGAAAATCGTTTTAAGGTCCATCAATTTGGCTTTATTGGAAGGATAATTTTATGCCATTAATGTTTAAATATGATTTCGGGCATGTGGCCGCCGCGGCTGGCTCGAATAAAGCCAATTCTACAGGTCCAATTTTCAACCACTTTTTCGAGCATATGGGGCCGTATGTCGGCAATAACGCCACGAATGTTGGCTTCCAATTCCCCTAACGTTTCTGGTTTGTTGGTGTAGACGAGCGACTTCACATATCCCCAAAGAAAATAATCCAATGGTGTCAAATCACACGACCTTGGTGGCCAATTGACAGGTCCATTCCGCGAAATTATGCGCTCATCGAATGTTTCCTTCAATAAATCGATTGTGACGTGCGCTGTGTGGCATGTAGCGCCGTCTTGTTGGAACCACAACTCATCCACATTCATGCCATCCAATTCGGGAACAAAATAGTCGGTTATCATGGCTCTATACCGGTCTCCATTAACGGTAGCTGCCTCTCCAGCATTATTGCGGAAGAAGTATGGCCCAATGACTCCACCAGCCCATAGAGCACACCAAACAGTCAGTTTTTGTGGATGTAATGGCGTTTCAAGGGTCTCATGTGGATTCTCTTCACTCCAAATGCGGCAATTTTGCTTGTTGACGTAGCCATTCAACCAAAAATGAGCCTCATCACTGAACAAAATTTTGCGATGAAAATCAGCATCGAAATTAATCTCATTTTCGGCCCATACACCAAAATCACGACGCATTGCATGGTCTCGCGGCTTTAATTCTTGCACAAGCTGGATCTTGTAAGGTCGCAAGCCAAGATCTTTGCGCAAAATCTTCCATAAAGTTGATGGACAAAGCTCCAATTGCTGTGCACGGTGGCGAATCGATTCATTCGGGTCCTCTTCAACACTTTGCTCTACAGCGGCAATTGTTTCTTCGGTGCGCACTGTTCGACGTCTCTGCGGATGCGTATTATCACATAGAGTAAACGTAGTGCGAAAACGATCCATGGTTAACCGAATTAATTGCTCTGATGGACGATTATGTCGACCATAAAATGGACGGAGCTCACGGTAAACTTCGCGAACTGAACCATTATTTTCGAAATAAATTTGCACGATTTGCAAGCGTTGTTCTTTTGTCAACCTGTTCATGATGAAATGGCAAACCAAACTGAACATAAATGACATTAGAGTTGCCAGATTTGACCACAAAATGCCAGTTTTATCTCTATTCGAAAAACAAACCTGTAAAAAAAACACCCTGTAATAATTACAGAAAATTTTAAAAACAAAGGGGAAGGAAAAAATTTTTTTAAATATAATTTTTTTTTCTTTCACAGTAGAAATGTACTAAAGTAGAAAATCCCAGGAAGATCTACGCGGATATAAAAAAGTTATATGTCTTTGAAAACAGAATTAATAGGAGATTGTTTAAAAATAATTTACATATGCACTGCTTGACAAATTATTCGAGAAAACTGTGATTAAAAATGAAAAAATTTAACAAAAAATTTAATTTTTCACATTATTTTGGCAAATTTCTCTGACGTTTATGGAGACATATTAACAACTTGTATACTGATAGAAGCGGCGAAATGTACTCTTTTCAACGACATCAAAACTGTGTTGATAGAATAAACAGAAACAAAGTTATTAGGCCATACATACCTTAACCTCTTAAATAGGGGTTCTTGACCCTATCTAGAAAACTGTACGTAGCATTAAAAAAGTAAGTATACAGTTTTTATCAGGGTACCGAGTACTACCAAATTTGGTTACAAGTAGAGCTGCACCAAACCAAAACTGTTATTTTGTTGACCTGTATAATGGAAGCCTATAGTTTGACTGGAATACCAAGCTCTCATCCTCTGGACGCTTTATAAACTTTTATTCATCGCAACCCCTAAAATACAAAATGAACGCCGCAAAAAATCTTATTCACAAAGTACTTACCACAAGCGACAGGAATTTTGGAACACTAACTTACAATAAATAAATAAAATACTAAAAAGCAACAGTTACCTATACACCCTTATAGAAAGTCTAACCGAACAGAAAGTAAGAGAAATAAATAATAAACAAAAGGAAACAACAACGTACAGAGAAAACGAAGCAATATTTTGGAGTAACCTACATCCCTAAACTCACCGAAAGTCTTAGAAAAACAATTATCAACAACAAAGAAAATATAACACTAGCCTACAAGTCCAACCAAAATTAGCCAATATATTTACAAAAACGAAAAGTCCCATTTAAACGTTACAACAGAATAAAATTATATATGAAATCACTTTATCAAGGAAAAGAAAATGAATACTGCAACAGGGATATATTGGGACTACAAAACTAGCACTTGAAGTGCGACTTAAAGAGCACGCAGCGGACATACGCAAAAGGAAAACCACCGCCGAATTATCAAAACAAGTCGACACTCTGCAAACATAAAAAGCACAAAGACAATAGACAAAAACAAAATAGGGAGAGCCAGATTTACGCTGGAGAGTCTAAGAATATTGTAGAAAAGGGAAAACACTGTCAACAAAAAATAAGATACACAAGACATTGCAGTCTCATACCTTTTATGTTTATAATTTAAATTTAGTAAGACAATGATACCAGTGGTGATTAGTACTGAAATTACTTTTTACTTATAGTAAAAATAAAATATATGAGTGTTATTTGTATGTTGTTTGTACATCTTGGTGTTTGTTTATATGTATGTATAAAGTAAATTTTAGTACTGTCATTCTATATTATATGATGTCAATCTATATTTAGTTGTTTGAAAATAAGAACAGATCACCTTGACGACGTTAGGATGTGTAGTGAAACGTTGGCTCGAAAAAGTGGAATAATTCGTTTTGTGTTTTAGTAAGATATTCCAAGAAAAAGAAAGTGTGTGACTGGATGTGGGAGCGGACACCATTTTTTCAAATTTGAATTGGCAATGGCTTGCATGTTATTTATTTTAAATTCTTAAATAACACTGGTATACAGCCAAACCCCACCAAAGACGCGAATATGAAATTCGTATGTAAAAACACCCCCTGATTCCAAAAATCGATTTTTGATTCTATTGTACCGTTTTGAGATATGTACGATTTACCGTTATTTCAAAAAGAAAAAAGATGGCTCCACTTAATCATGCATATCTCAAGAACAAATTGAGCAATTGCTATAAACAATGCATACAAAACTTTTCACTAGGCCCTGTAGGTTCGAAGATAATGAACAATCAATACGGATTTTTCCCTTTTTTTTTTGTGAAAATATAAAGAAATGTGTACTTTGCGAGGAAGGATATCGAAAACTTTTTATTTTCCAATAAAATCGATGGACTGATAAAAAAGGAGGATGGGGCCATGTGCACCACATAAAACAACGTTCCAATGAAATTCAACAACAAAGCCTCGGATATGAGAACCCCTTTTTTAGATGACAACACCGGCAAACGAAATAAGGATTACGAGATAAGGGCATGTTCCTGGAATTTCCGGTCCCATAAATGGGGAAGGTGCCGCTGCCCGACTGGTTGAGGTCCTGAGGAAGGCAAAAGCTGACATCACCGCCATAGAAGAGATGCGATGGACGGGGCGAGGAAACACGATCAAAACACCTTGCAACATCTACTGGAGTGGGCATGAAGACAAGCGCAGATTCGGCGTGGGATTTGTGGTGGGAGAGACTCCGTCACCGAGTACTGTGGTTCACACCCGTGAACGAGCGTCTCGCTGCAATCCGCATAAAAGTACGATTTTTCACCATATCGTTTATCTGCGCTAATACACCGACGGAAGAGAAGGACGATGTGGAAAAGGATGCATTCTACAAGCGCCGAGACTGCATGGCTGTCCCCAGATCGACCCCGTTGTGATAGAGGGACGGCATGCTTCCAGCGTTTTAGATGTTCGCACAATACGAGGACCTAACATCGACTCTGATCACTACCTAGTAGCAGCCAAGATTCGTACCCGCCTCTGTACGACAAAACAGGCGCAACAAAACACGCAGGGAAATCTGGACGTCGAAAAGCTGCAATCGCAACAGACCGCCAATTATTTCGCAGATCGCCTCTCACACCTGCTCTCCGAGAGCACAATTCAACCTAGTGGAATGCATGAGCAGTGGGATCATATCTCAGGAGCACTTTTTACCGCAGCCGAAGTAATTGGATTCCGGCGAACGCGAAGAAACAACTGGTATGATGATGAAGAGTGCCGCGCTGCAACGAAAAGAAAGGACGAAGCCTACAAGGCAACGCTGAGATCGAATGCAACGAGGAGTGTGTGTGAACACTACCGTGAGTTGAAGAGGGAAGCGAGGCGGCTTTTCCGGGCAAAAAAAAGAGAGGCAGAAAAGCGTGAAATAAAGGAGCTTGAGATGCTGGTCAACGGGAATAATGCCCGAAAATTCTATCAAAAAATTCGGCGAATGACAGAAGGTTTTAAACTTGGGGCAAACTCCTGTAAGAATGAGAACGGCGACCTGATGGCAGATGTTCAGAATATGGAAGGATCACTTCTCTGCCCTTTTAAATGGAGAAACTGAGCAAGAAACCAGAGAAGATGCCGAACCCGAGCCCACAATCGAAGATGATGGAATTGACGTTCCACAACCCGACTATAATAAGGTGCGAATAGCAATATCCCGATTGAAAAACAATAAAGCAGCTGGCGCTGATGGTTTCCCTGCTGAGCTATTCAAACACGGAGGCGAGGAGGTGGTAAGGCGCATGCATCAGCTTCTATGCAGAATATGGTTGGATGAATGCATGCCTGAAGATTGGAATCTAAGTGTTCTCTGCCCAATCCACAAGAAGGGCGATCCTGCAAACAGCGCCAACTATCGCGGAATCAGCCTTTTGAATATCGCATATACGGTCCTATCAAGCGTATTGTGCGAAAGACTGAAGCCTGATGTGAACAGACTGATTCGACCTTATCAGTGTGGCTTCAGACCTGGTAAATCTAGCATCGACCAGATTTTTACAATACGCCAAATCTTGGAAAAAACCCGTGAGAAAAGAATCGACACACATCATCTCTTTGTTGATTCTAAAGCCGCTTTCGATAGCAAGAAAAGGAGCTGCCTATATGCCGCTATGTCTGAATTTGGTTTCCCCGCAAAACTTATACGGCTATGCAAAATGACCTTGAGCAACACCGCCAGCTCGGTCAGAATTGGGAAGCACCTCTCCGAGCCGTTTGAAACTAAACGAGGTTTCAGACAGGGTGACCCCCTATCGTGCGATTTCTTTAATTCAATGCTGGAGAAAATAATACAAGCTGCAGAACTTAACCGCGCTGGAACAATATTTTATAAAAGCGTGCAACTGTTGGCATATGCTGACGATATTGATATCATTGGCCTTAACAACCGCGCCGTAACTTCTGCTTACTCCAAATTAGAAAAAGAAGCGGAAAAAATGGGTTTGGTGGTGAAAACGAAGTACCTTCTGTCATCATGCAAAGAGTCAGCGCATTCGCGCCTTGGCAACCAAGCCACTGTTGGCAGCAATAATTTTGAAATAGTAAAGGACTTCGTTTACCTGGGAACCAGCATTAACACCAACAATAATGTTAGCCTAGAAATCCGACGAAGAATTACTCTTGCAAACAAATGCTACTTTGGACTGAGTAGGCAATTGAAAAGTAAAGTCCTCTCTCGACGAACGAAAATAACACTCTACAAGTCACTCATCGCACCCGTCCTGATATATGGGGCAGAAGCGTGGACACCAACAACATCTGCTGAGGCGGCTCTGGGAGTATTCGAGAGAAAGGCTCTTCGAAAGATTTATGGACCTCTACGCGTTGGCGACGGCGAGTACCGAAGAAGATTTAATGATGAGATGTATGAACTTTACGCAGACGCCGACATAGTTCAGCGAATTAAAACACAGCGGCTTCGGTGGCTTGTGTGAATGAGCGAAGATGCTCCAGCCCAGAAGGTATTCTTATCGGCACCCGCCGGTGGAAGCAGAGGAAAAGGGAGACCACCACTCCGACGGAAGGACCAATTGGAGACTGATTTGCGATCCCGCGGTGTTTCCAATTGGCACAACGAAGAAACGACTGGCGAGCTATGTTGGACGGTCAAAATCGCCCGGGCGGTTAGATGACCATTTAAAGAAGAAGAAATGACGGGTTATAAAATGCACTTGTACAGTATCCGGTGAGCCTTGCAGATATTATGGAGGAACAATTCGCATTTACTCCTATTTATACTCAGATCAAGTAAAAGTCGAAGCCAACCTAGAAAAAAGTTTCCTCAGTTATACAAAGAAAACACTACCTGTCTCAAAAAATTTGCTCCTGCTTCAAATGTACCTGGGTTTGAAATTTTAAAGTTTACCTACTTGAGAAAACGGCATTAACAGTTTTTTGTATCTAATAACACTGTGGAACAAATTCAGATTAGCAAAAGTTATTTCGATTTTCAGAGTGAGGGGTGAAAATAGAGGCTAAATTAGAAGACTCGTATCGCGGCGTTTGTTTATGTTAGTTCGAATTTTTTTTAATCGACCTTCAAACTTTGCAGTCAAATGCCAAATTTTCAGCATCTTGTTTGTATGGTTTTTTGGCTATAACTCGTCGACTAATTGATATTCTTTCAATCTGTTAAAGTCAGACTATTGCTAGAGACCTGTGCAACAATTAAAATTAAAAAAAAAATTGACTTATAAAATTTTTGTAGTGCTTATGAAGCAAAATGTTGGAAATTTTTTTTTTCATGCTTTTTGAACCTATTTTCCACAAAACTAAGTCTTTTTTCTTTCTGTTTGATCTATAATATGCTTCTCAATTTTTTCAGTGTTGGCTTTGAAGAAACATTAAAAAAGAAATTATAAAAATACGGAAAAAATATAATTTTGAAATGTTAGTTTTGAAAAGTTTTAAGTAAAAAAATTAAATTAATGTTTGGCGAGTTGCCGTTTAGCAGGCGGCTGTGGATCAACATCACTGCTCTCTCTAATATCTTGGTCATCGTCATCATCATCAGAAAGGTCGATAAATTCGTCCAACTGATATTCTGGAATTTCATCTTTGTCTTCCCCTTTTTCCTGTTTTTCCTCGTCTTCCTCTTTTTCAAAGGTGTTTTTATACCACCAACAAATTTTAGCGAGTATTGCGTCTGGAGATTTCTTTCCTCTGTACCTGAAATTTTTCATTAATTTATGTTATTTAATTTTTCTATTTAAAACTTTTCATAACTAACATTTCCAAATTATGTTTTTTCCGTATTTTTATAATTTCTTTTTCAATATTTCTTCAAAACCAACACTGAAAAAATTGAGAAGATATTATAGATCAAACAGAAAGAAACAAGACTTAGTTTTGTGGAAAATATGTTCAAAAAGCATGAAAAAAAAATTTTCCAACATTTTGCTTCATAAGCACTACAACAATTTTATAAGTCAATTTTTTTTTAAATTTTAATTGTTGCACAGGTCTCTAGCAATAATTTGGCTTGAAAGATTGAAAAAATTTTAATTCGTCGACGAGTTTAAGCCAAAAACCCATACAAACAATATACTGAAAATCGGCGTTTGACTGCAAAGTTCGAAGGTCGATTAAAACAAAATTCGAACTAACATAAACAAACGCCGCGATACATGCCTTCTAATTTAGCCTCTTTTTTCACCCCTCATTCTCAGAATCGACCTAACTTTTCTTAACCTGAATTTATTCCACAGTGTAATCCTACGAAAATCTACCTACGTACTAGCTAATATATGAATACTAATACATATGTACGTGTAGGGTACTTAAGTATTATATGGCTATATTTATTTGAATGCTTATAAGTTTTGTATTCTTCTTTTCATCTTTAAATGGTCATCTAACCGCCTGGGCGATTTTGACCGTCCAACATAGCTCTCCAGTCGTTTCTTCGTTGTGCCAATTGGAAACACCGCGGGATCGCAAATCAGTCTCCACTTGGTCCTTTTCCTCTGCTTCCACCGGCGGGTGCCGATAAGAATACCTTCTGGGCTGGAGCACCTTCGCTCATTCGCACAACGTGGCCTAGCCAGCGAAGCCGCTGTGTTTTAATTCGCTGAACTATGTCGGCGTCTGGGTAAAGTTCATACAGCTCATCATTAAATCTTCTTCGGTACTCGCCGTCGCCAACGCGTAGAGGTCCACAAATCTTTCGAAGAGCCTTTCTCTCGAATACTCCCAGAGCCGCCTCATCAGATGTTGTTGGTGTCCACGCTTCTGCACCATATAGCAGGACGGGTGCGATGAGTGACTTGTAGAGTCTTATTTTCGTTCGTCGAGAGAGGACTTTACTTTTCAATTGCCTACTCAGTTAAAAGTAGCATTTGTTTGCAAGAGTAATTCTTCGTCGGATTTCTAGGCTAACATTATTGTTGGTGTTAAGGCTGGTTCCCAGGTTTGCAGGATCGCCCTTCTTGTGGATTGGGCAGAGAACACTTAGATTCCAATCTTCAGGCATGCATTCATTACCAGCTTCTCGCCTCCGTGTTTGAATAGCTCAGCAGGCAAACCATCAGCGCCAGCTGCTTTATTGTTTTTCAATCGGGATATTGCTTTTCGCACCTCATTATAGTCGGGTTGTGGAACGTCAATTCCATCATCTTCGATTGTGGGCTCGGGTTCGGCATCTTCTCTGGTTTCTTGCTCAGTTTCTCCATTTAACAGGGCAGAGAAGTTATCCCTCCATATTCTGAGTGCTCTCTGAACATCTGCCACCAGGTCGCCGTTCTCATTCTTACAGGAGTTTGCCCCGGGTTTAAAACCTTCTGTCATTCGCCGAATTTTTTGATAGAATTTTCGGGCATTATTCCCGTTGGCCAGCATCTCAAGCTCCTTTATTTCACGCTATTCTGCCTCTCTTTTTTTCGCCCGGAAAAGACGCCTCGCTTCCCTCTTCAACTCGTTGCAGCGCGCCACTCTTCATCATCATACCAGTTGTTTCTTCGCGTTCGCCGGAATCCAATTACTTCTTTGGCTGAGGTACGGAGTGCTCCTGAGATATGCTCCCACTGCTCATGCATTTCACTAGGTTGAATTGTGCTCTCGGAGAGCAGGTGTGAGAGGCGATCTGCGAAATAATTGGCGGTCCTTTGCGATTGCAGCTTTTCGACGTCCAGCTTTCCCTGCGTTTTTTGTTGCGCCTGTTTTCTCGTACAGAGGCCGGATCTCATCGTAGTGCTTACGAAGATGTCTTCTTATGTCTCTGGGGGGCGGGGCTACATCCAATAGATGTCGATTTGGATGACTGGGTTTATGACAGTTCAGAAGGAACTGTCTACTCAAGAGTTCCGCGTGCTCTTGAACATTGAGCCATTTTGCCTCTTGATGGAGGTGAGACTCAGATGACATAAGCAGACATCCCGTAGCAGTTCTGATGACGGTGTTTTGAAAGAATTGCAATTTCCTCCAATTGGTGTCAGCAAGATTTGGACACCATATGGGCGCAGCGTAGTCTTATATGTAGCAAGCAATGTTTTTTTGTCTTTTCCCCAAGTACTGCCAGCCAGTGACTTGAGGATCTTATTGCGGCTCTGTACCTTTGAGGCTATTGCGGCGGCATGACCAGCGAAGGTGAGGCCGTTGTCAAACGTCACACCCAAGATTTTCGGGTGGTTGACAGTAGGTAGAGGTACTCCGTCTACGTGGACATTTAACTTTTGCCCCATCCGTGCATTCCATGTCGTAAACAGGGTCGCCGTCGATTTAGTGGGAGATAGGGTCAGATTTCGCTCGGTGAAGAAGCTGGAAAGGTCACTGTTGATTCTAGTCCAGAGTTTGTCAATGGAGGGACCCTTGCCCGAGGCCATTAGCGTGCAGTCGTCAGCGTAGGAAACAATGGAGACTCCCTCTGAGGGGGGGGGAAGTTTCGAAACATAGAAATTAAACAAAAGGGGAGAGAGAACACCACCTTGCGGCACCCCTTGTTTCTTCGTGGCCTAGATTTCTTGTTTCTGAATTTGACTGATGCCTGTCGACCATTGAGGTAATTAGCGGTCCACCTTTTAAGGCCGACAGGGAGCGATGGCTCTTCCAGGTCTCGAAGGAGTGTGGCGTGGTTCACCGTGTCAAATGCATTTGATAGGTCAAGTGCCACGAGAACCGTCCTATGGTTTGGTGGGTGTTGATTCAAACCATAGTTTATCTGCGTTGTAATGGCATTCAAAGCGGATGTAGTGCTGTGAGATTTGCGGAAACCATGCTGGTGATCGGCCAATTTCAGATTTGCAATAAAGTAAGGGAACAGAATGGTCTCTAGTAATTTCGCAACCGGCGAAAGGAGGTATATCGGATGACAAGAATCTCCTTGATTCGCCGGCTTCCCTGGTTTTAGTAGGGGAACTACAATCGTCTGTTTCCATATCTCAGGTATGACGAAGGTAGTTAGAGAGAGATTAAAAAGAGCCGCTAAATAACATTGTCCCTCGTGGCCTAGGTGTTTGATCATCTTCATGGCGATTCCGTCGGGTCCGTAGGATTTTGAGGGTTTAGCCCTCATTATGGCTTACTTGACCTCTGCGACTGAGACGGCAATAGGCGCAGTGGAGTGTTTGTGCGCACGTCGAAAGACTCTTCTCTTAGTCCTCGCGCATTTCCTGGCGTCCGATTTGACGCTGTCGCCGAATGCAATGGCGACCATGTCTTTGCGTTTGGTCGGACTGGATAGGGCCTTGACAGTCGACCATAATTTGCCGACTCCGCCGGAGAGGTTGCATTCCTCAAGGTGTTGTTTCCACTTGGTCAGCTTGTGTTCGTTGACTATCCTACGAATTTCCGCATTGAGATCTTTGATTCTGGGATCTGCGGGATTGATGAGTCTCACTTGGTCACGTTCTCTTGCCATCGCCGCAGCTTCTGCAGGAAAATTTGGACGAATTTCTAGTATTCTACCAGCAGGAATAAAGCGGCCTGAGGCTGAATCAATGACCTTGCGAAACTCTCTTTCGCCTTTGCGTACGTCCGTAGGAGTGGGTAAGGCAGCGAAGGAGCGCTCTGTATAGTCAGTAAAGCGGTCCCAGTCCGCTTTGGTGAAGTTGATGTATGTTAATTTATCAGTCGTTATGAAGTCGGTCGGTCGTTCAACAGAGAGTAAGATGGGTAGGTGGTCTGAAGCTAATATAAGAATCGGTCGCCAGATAACAAAGTTAATTAGGCCCGCGCTCTTTATGGAGATGTCTGGCGAACTGTGGCAGTTACCTGCCACCCTGGTGGGGGCAACTCCATTGACTGTACAGAATGCTGAGTTGTCTATTTGGTCTGCAATATCTGGATATCCTTTAATATATTTCCCTTTTCTTTGATTTACTCTTCTTTCTACAGTCTCTTTTTTAATTTGTTTTATTGTTTCTTTTTCTCTCATTTCACACAAATCTAACCTTAAAAAATACAACAACAAAACAAACTCCTGTGTTGAATACTCTCAGCTCCAATATATTCACCTTGAAAAAGCACTTCTTTTGTTTTTGTAAACACTGTTTGCTCAATTTTTTTTAATAATGCAATTCTTCGTGCTCTTAGTGAGAGCCGCTCACATTGGACATCGTAAGATTAATACAACTAGATATCGCCCAGTGCTTGAAATTCAACCACAAAACTTTATTCTGCTTGAATTATTTTCGGTTCCCTTCCTTCGCCTTTCTTTCCTTTTCTATTCCTTTCGTTCAGTAAATTATTGCCCTTCCATTAATAACACAGTTTCTTTTTCGATTTCAATTAATTTAGCTTTATTTCATTTTATTGTGTGCTATTGTATTCTCTTTTATTATTTCCTTTCCTTCCATTTCCTTTATTTTCCTTCCTTTACTTTCCTTTCCCTTCTTTTTAATTTAATTTCACACAAATCTAGCCAGAAAACTACAAAAATAAAACTCCTTGTTGATTACTCTCAGCTTCAACATAGTGATCTTGAATACTCACTTATTTTGTTTTTGTAAAACCTGTATGATCAAAGAGGTTTACATATTTTCTCATGACTGCAAGCGATAGCTTAATGCTTTCAACAAAGCAACTGTTTGTGCTCTCCTCCTCCTTGTGGCCGCCGCAAGGTATCAAAATATTTGAAAATTTAAATTAAGTACATTTAAGCTGTGATTACATAGGTTTCCCCCCCCCCCCCCCATACAAAATTAATTTTTCTTCATTGTATGGAAGAAATCAATCAACACCCTTGACGAAAAAAAACCTGAAAACCCAGGAAAATCTTTGAGCTAGTTCTAACTTGCACTTTATGGTACTAAAATAATACCCAAAATTTTCTAAATTTCTACCCAAAAATTTATGGCCATTTTTTAAAGTTTAATTAACTTTGTGTAAACTCGAAATTTCTTTTTATGTTGTTTCTGTTAAGGGATTCGCTATATGTTAAATGAAAATTATTAAAATCACAGCTTCTTCTTGTTTGGCGAACGAATTTTAATTTCACTACTATTATATTGAACACAGCTGTACATCAGATATATTTTATTCCGAATTTTTTATGCAAACAATCGTTTTCAGGACAAAGTTATCATTTAATATATGTAAGTATATAAAAATCTATGCAGACCTACTTGTAAGGAGTTTATAACTGATGTATATTGGAACGATTTTCCGTCATCCCTTGTCAAATTTGGTTTTGAGAGAAACCGGTTTCAGCGTTGTGCCACCATCAGTGTCGATTTTCGTTCTCATCGGTTGTTGTCGTTTGTCTTGTATTTATAGTTCGTAGGTAGCAGGTAATGTCAGCATGGGTGTCTTTTTATCGATGTGTGTGAATGTGTTGTGTGTGTACATTCAGAAACGGGGGTGGTTTGCACCGATCGGTTTTTGTGTGGTTGACTGAGGCAGGTAAAAGTTGGTGATTTTTGTTGTTTGACCTTTTTTACCCGTTTGTTGTTTTTGATCGTTTGCTGTTTTGTGTTTATTCGTCGGTGCGTGTGTGTTTGTTGTACCTGAGTGATTGCTTTGTTTTTTGTAAACTAATTTTAAAGGTTCGAATATTGTGTCGGAAACAGTGTTTGTCTGTTCGTTTATTATTCTACCGTCGAATGTTTTTTGTTTGTAGATTTCCATGTTTTCGAGTACGTTCAGACGTTGGCCGTTTGCTTGTACATGTAGGACCTTGACTGTTTTATTGATGTTTCCGGGGGGGCATTTATTCTCCACCATGTGATTCGCACAGTCGGACTCTGCTATGATAGTTGGATTCCGTGTCTTGTGGAGTTTCCAAACGGGCACATTGTCGCAATTACGCAACTTATTGGCAGCAACAGTTGGAGCCCAAAAAACCACTCGTTCAAGGTCGCGCGATGAAAGCAATAACGAGGATGTACCACTAGAGATGGCACCATCTACCTCGAATAACGGCGCGTCAGTAACGGCGACCCATCAGCGGTAGCAGCAGACGACAACGCTGTCGCCACAGCACGCACAGACGTCGAACGTACACTTCGCGACCGAGCAACCACGTCAAACGCTAACTTAACGGCGAATTATGGCCCGTATAATGACGGCGCCACCGCGAATCGTGAGTTGCAAGAACTAGAAAAACAATTATAGAGACGCCTACGAATTCTCCTCTCACCTCTCATTACCCATCTTATCTTTCCTTACGGAAGGAGGGGTGACATGAAGGTTTCAGTGGCCATAAATCGCTACCACGACAGTCGGCAGTACCGCAAGGGAGTACCGGAGCGTACCGGAGCGTACCGAGTTCAAATCCGGCCAAGGATTGTTAATTCGACAACACTCCCCAAAACCTTCGGGGAGTGTTGTAGCCTTTACCACAACAACAACAACAATTCTCCAGTTAGAATCAGAAATCGCACAACTAGGAGCCCCAAGAACCAACACCGCTTGTCGTTTTCCAATCAATTTTGATGAAATTGAAAAAACTCTCCCAAACTTCAGCGGTGACGATAAAGTGGATGTTGAAAAGTGGCTGCCAGAAGAAACTGCCATGAGCATCTATGCGTGTAACCAAGAAACAAAAATGTTAACAGCAAAGCGGCTCCTAAAAGGCAGCGCACAAATTTTTATACGCATTGTTAATATAAGCTCGTGGCTTGACCTTAAAAGCAAACTAATTAGTGAGTTCAAAAAGCGTCTTAGCGTCAAAGATATTTTCCACCAATTAGAAAGTCGCACACGGCGGAAAACGGAAAGTTTAATGAATTATGTCTTGTGAATGCAAGAGTTGGCACAAACAGCTCCCATCGAAGAGCACGAGCTAGTGGAACTTATTATTGACGGCTTACGAGACAAAACCACAAGTATTTTGGTATTCAGCGGTGTATCAACTTTAGACAAGTTAAAGAAACTATTACCTCAGTATGAAAGGCCAATAAGCAACACAGGAAGAAATCAAGAAAACCTGACGGCAAACAAATCTCCGATTAGATGCTACAACTGTTCCCGATACGGTAATTTTTCAAAGGGCTGCGGGGAGAAAAAACGGTCACCGGGTTCATGCTTCAAGTGCGGCGAAACAGAACATCAATATAAGAATTGCCCCCTAAAGACGGTAGCAGCAGTGGAAGTAGAAGAGGCTGATCAGGATACTGTTCGCTTTAGAGAGATGGTAAGTGTCCCTTTTAAGCTTGACCAAAAGAAACGCCCTAAATTTGTAAAATTTTTCTCTTTGCTCGACACTGGCAGCCCATGTAGTTTTATTCAATATTCGTGCATTCTGGTTTCCGCAAATCTTTGAGTAACCCAGCCAAGGGCCACACAATTTACAAGTATTGGACAATCTAAAATCAAGCCCAGAGGACGTATTTTTGTTTCAATTAAATTCCGTAATATTGAAAAAATATTAGAAATCTTTATACTTTTTGATAGCGATATGACTTTTCCATTATTGTTGGGAAGGGATTTTCTTAATCTTTTTAACATTTTCTTATACATGAATAATAAGAATAACTTGAATAAAAATGAAACACCTGAATTCGTAAAACAGTGTCAATTCATTTCAATCGGAAACAATAATAAAGGTAGCATAGAGTCCCACCTAGATAAAACACCCTTAAGTGAACAAATTGAGTTCAAAGAAATGTGTAACATTGAAAATGAGATAAAAGAAAGTGATTCAATTGACATTAACCCAGAGTTACCTTCAGCTGGGCAGAAGCCTTCAGAAATATGATTAAAAAAACTTACGTACAAAAACAAAGTGATAACCTTCCGAATATTGATTACGAGGCCAAAATCTTACGTACAACAAACACCCCAACTTTCTGCTCGTTTGCTGAGAAAAATGAGGTTAATCGTATTATAGAAGAACTACTTAAGAAAAAGATTCTTAGGCCCAGTGACTCTCCTTACGCATCCCCGATTGTACTTACAAAGAAAAATTCAGGTGAAACAAGAATGTGCATTGACTATAGAAGTATGAACAAATCTATCGTGAGAGATAATTATCCACTTTCGCTAATAGAAGACTGCTTAGAATACCTCGGAGATAATAAAATATTCACATTTTTAGACCTAAAATCGGGATTTTTCCAAATAAAAATGGAAGAAAAATTAATAAAGTACACTTCATTCGTAGTTCCGAATGGCCAATATGAATTTCTAAGAATGCCATTTGGATTGAGATTTATCACAAAACTTTAAAAAAACTTCATTGAAAAAAACGAAATTATGGTATATATGGATGATATTATTATTGGAAACAAAACTTTAGACAACCATTATAGCCTAGTTAAAAAAGTTTTAGAGACATTAGCAAATTATGACATTCAGATGAAACTAAGCAATGCAAATTTGCATACAATGAAATTGAATACTTAGGTTACACCAAGTGTCAGAGAGCGTTATAAGACCATCGGAAAACCACATTAAAGCGGTAACAAACTATCCGGTTCCAAAAAATCACCGAGAACTACAATCTCTTGTAGGATTATGCTCGTATTTCCGAAAATTCGCAAAATCATTTTCATTCATAGCTCGCCCCTTATACGATTTACTTAAGAAAAACAAAACATACAAGTTCACTAATGAGAGTGTAGCGGCCTTTCAAACTTTAAAAGAAAAGTTAGTATCAAGTCCAGTATTGGCAATATATAGCCACGGATAGGAGACAGAATCACATTGTGACGCAAGCGTACATGGGTTCGGAGCAATTCTTTTACAAAAACAGGTGGATATAGCAAATTACATCCCATAGCATACTTCTCGAAAAGAACTTCTGAAGCGGAAAGTAGATACCACAGTTTTGAGCTAGAAACACTAGCTATAATTTACGCACTACGCAGATTTAGAGTATACCTTGAAGGAATACTGTGTTATTCCGTTTAAGTGCAGTGCAAGACTGTTTTGTTTATTTCAATTAAAGTGACAGTGATGTCAAAGTAAAGTAATTGTTACATGTATGTGTGCAGGGGATGCCATAGTTTACATATATATATAACATCTCCCTTCTTAATTCATATACTAAGTAAATTCATTAATAATTTATAATTCAATCATAAAAAAAGTTCAAATATTCTTATATACCAATAACTATAATCGTTTTCGGAGCCATTTCGAATTTCGCCGGTAAATAGTTTGGTCTTCTAGTTCGATCCAGTATGATCTAGGCAAATCGTGTGTGTCGATTATTTTAGCTTTTACCCATCCTTTATTGTTGTTCTTATACCATTTCTTGTCACCCTTCACAAATGATTTTTTTTGCGATGCAGAGCGATCGTAGTATTTTTTTGACCTGTAATTTTTAGCATTTATGTTGTTATATGAAACAAAGTTGTTTTTGTTGGCAAAAGAGTGCGGGTTTTTCTACTCATTAAAAGTTCCACTGGTGAAGCATCAATATCTTTAAGCGGTGTATTACGATATTCGAGTAAGGCCAGCCATACTCTTTTTTAGTCTCATTTGTTTTCTTTATTAAGTTTTTTGCTATCCTAACGAAACGCTCAGCAAAACCGTTGGATTGCGAATAACCAGGGCTTGTTGTTGTTAATTTAGCTCCAATTTGATCACAAAATCGTTTAAACTCGTATGAATCGAAAGGCATATTGTCTGAAATTATTTCTACAGGTAATCCATGTACGGCGAAACATGTTCTAAGTGCATTGATACACTCAGTTGCTGTTTTCGATTTCAACGGCGCTATGTCCAAATATCGCGAGTAATAATCCGCTATTATTAAATAGTTTCTTGATGAAAATTCACAAATGTCTACGCCTATTTTATTGAAGCGTAGATTGGGAATGCTGTGTGGTATCATTGGTTCCTTAACATCAGCGACTTCGCTGGCATATGTCACAATTGGTTTTCATTTTCTCAATAGCATTATCAATTCCTGGCCATTACACTAACTCGCGAGCGCGTTTTTTTGTTTACTCAATACCTAAATGAGACAAGTGCAGCTGCGATAATATGGTTTCTCTCAAAACAGGCGGTACAATAACCCTGTTATTCAAATATAAGATACCGTCTTCTAAGAACAGATCAGAACGATGCTTCCAAAACATTTTAATATCGTCACATAACAACTCTTTTTAACGAGTCCAGCCATTTATTAAAACTTGTTTCAACTGTGCTAAATGTTTATCTTCTTCTATCTCAATTCGAAAACTGTCTAGGCGTTCGTCGGTGATGTTTAATGAATGGACGAATTCGTTAAGATCCTCAATATCGGGAGCGTTATTGTCTTATCAAAATATCGAGACAACAGATCATCGATGTATAAAAATTTTCCTGGAACGTGGATCAAGTTTAGGTCATATTTAATTCAACTAAGTTTAATGCGTTGGAGTCTAGCGGAAGGGATTTTGCAAAATTCTTTTTTCATTATCGAAACAAGGGGCTTATGATCTGTCCTAATCGTAACCTTTCGACCATAGATGTAATAGTGAAATTTACGACGGGCAAATAAAATGGCTAAAAACTCCTTTTCAACCTGAGCGCAGTTAATTTCGGCGTCTGTAAGACTGCGTGATGCAAATGCGATGGGATTTCCGTTTTGCATGAGGCAACACCCTATACCAGATTTAGATGCATCTGTTTCGAGGGTTATTTCTTTTTTCTCATCAAAAGATTGCAGCGTTGGTGCATTTACAATCAGTGTTTTTATCGACTCTAAGCAACTTTCGTGAGCTGAATGCCATTCATACACGACATTGGATTTTAGCAATTCTCGTAACGGTTGTGAAATACTAGATAAATTTGGTATGTATTTACGAATATAATTTATTATGCCTAGCAATTTATGCAAATCTTTCTTAGTATTCGGTTTTTTTATTTTCATTATCGCTTTTACTCGGCCAGGATCACAGAGTATGCCATCTGGTGAAATAATTTTTCCTAAATATTTGACTTCTGGTACCTTGTATTGAATTTTCTCAACATTAAATTTGATATTCAACTTCCTTGCGCGAGCCATAACTAGCTTTAATGTGTGGTCATGCTCTTCAACACTTTTAGCTGCAATCAATATATCGTCAATGAAGACTATTACGTTTGGAATATCATCAAAATTTCTCTCATTGTATTTTTGAAAAACCTCAGGGCCTATTTTTATACCATATGGCAAGCGCTTGAAACGATAACACCCAAACGGTGTATTGAAAGCACAAAGTTTACTAGCTTTTTCACTAAGTCCGATTTGCCAAAACCCTTCTTTCAAATCCAATACAGTGAATATCTTACTATTAGCAATACGTATAGATATAGATTCAAATGATGGAATCGTATGATTTTCCGATAAAATGTCTGCATTTAAATCTTGCGGGTCTATACACAAACGAAGTTTACCTGATTTCTTCTCAACCACTACAAGATTGGAGGCACGTTCAATAGGACCATCCATGCGTTCAATTATTCTATTTTCTACCATTTTTTGGAACTCATTTTTTACTTTTTCTGCTAACGACTGTGGGATTCTCCTTCTGTTTTTACCACTGGAACCGAATTTTTCTTTACTTGGATATCCAAGTTCGTTACAAAACATCCCGTGCCATCAAAAACATCTCTATAGTTTCGTATGAATCCCTTGTTGATTCGCTTTATAAGATTAAGCTGCTCACACGCTGATAGTCCCAACAAAGGTTCGTATGGTGTATCAACAACCGTGAATTGTAAAGTCTTTATTTCATTCCGGCACATCACTACACATTGAATTACACCTTTGTAATCCAACTCAGTTCCACTATAACTGCGTGGTGGCAAACCACCTTCATAGAGCATCGTATTTTTCATGTATTTTATAAAATACTTATAAGGTAAAATATTAACGTCGGCACCCATATCCAACTTAAAATTTATAAGGCAATCATTCACTCTGATTTTTTCATACCATCTTTCCGACCCACTGATAAATCTTCAATATTATGCAAAACAATATCATCCCCACTTTCCCTTTTTTCGTCACTCTCTTTTATTTCGTGAACTTGTGAGCTATAACACGCAACGCTAAAATGATTTAAACGACCGCAGTTATTGAATTTTTTCCCGAAGGCTGGCATTTGCCAAACTCATGAACCCCTTTACAAAATTTACAATTGGCACTTTGTCTTGAGTTATGCTTAACTCGTACATTTTCTTTGCTCAAACTTTTTGTATTTTCTATTGTATTGCGCGCACCGCTATTTTGTGAAATTTGTTTGTGTGATTTTATTGCATTCACTGTTGTGTACTTGCTTTGTTGTTGCATTTCATTTGTATATTTGTCCACTAGCTCAGCAGCGCGCGCGATTTCTATGGCTCTGTTCAGAGTCAAATTTTCCGTTTCTAAGAGTTTTTTCTGCAGCTTTTGACTGTTTGTCCCAATAACAATGTTGTCGCTAATCATTCTATCCGTGTCCGTATATCCACAATGTTTGACTCTTTTGCCCAAGTCAAGCAAATACGATCCGAATGGCTCCCCCTCCTCCTGCTTCCGTGAATTGAATCTAAAAGCTTCATACACCTTATTCTTTTTTGGCGTGCAGTAATTTTCTACTTCAGCAAAAACTGCATCGTAATTCTTCTTCTGTTCCACGGTGAGTCCAAAAGTGTTAACAATTTCAATTGTTTCAGGACCACAGGCGTTGAGAAATATTCCAACTTTTTGCTGTTCTTTTCTTTCTTCAAAATCAATTGCTATGGCGTATATGTCGAAATTTTGTTTGAAAACACGCCATTGCTCTGCAACATTTCCATCAAACTTTAGGGGATCAGGGCGTCTCACGTCCAAACTACCATAAGTGCTGCTACTATTGGCCATTTTGAAATCATCACCTTCGCCGTCCGTGCTGTCCTCGCCTGTATCTTGCTTCAATTGAGCCCCACTCCGTGTTTTCATTCCTTATTCGGCTGCGCCATGTGTTATTCCGTTTAAGTGCAGTGCAAGACTGTTTTGTTTATTTCAATTAAAGTGACAGTGATGTCAAAGTAAAGTAATTGTTACATGTATGTGTGCAGGGGATGCCATAGTTTACATATATATATAACAAATACAATTTAAAATATTAACCGATTGCAACTCTTTAACACTCACCCTTAATAAAAAATCAATAAATAGTCGAATAGCAAGGTGGGCGTTAAAATTAGAAAATTACTATTTCTCAATAACACATAGAGCAGGTACGAAAATGCCGCACGTAGATGCACTTAGCAGAAACGATCTCGATTGCGAAAACTTAATTGCAGGGGTAGATAGTGAAAATTTAGACTTCCATCTCCTAATTTTGCAATCTGTAAATCAAAATATAGTAAGATTAAAGACTAAGTTAGAAAATGAAGATTTGAAAAACTCTGTTATGGACACTACACCGTTAGTGTTTAAACAAAATAATGAGATTTTACAACTATACGTTCCAAGCGAACTTGAAAATGAAATTATTAGAAAACTAGGAGACCAGAGCATAGAAAAGTGCTACCAAAAATTAAAAACGAATTACTGGTTTCTGGATATGAAAAAAAAACAAAATTAATAAATTTAAACAAAATTGTCTTAAATGCATTATGTACTCTACTCCAAATAAGCCAAATGCAAAAAAATTACACAACATCTGAAACCATTCCACACAATACATTTAGATCACCTAGGCCCACTTCCAACCTTACAGTCGAAGCGAAAGCACATTCTTGTAATAATTGATGCGTTTACGAAATACGTCAAATCTTACCCGGTATTAACAACTAGCACTAAAGAGGTGACTGCTGCACTTAGCAAATATTTTGAATACTATAGTAGGGTAAATCGAAGTCTTATGGCATGCTGGCAAAGCTGAGTGACCCGATTTGGCACGCCGACTGGGTTAAACAGCTAATCAAAATAGAATTCGCACTAAATAACTCAGACAATAGGTCGACTGAGATAACACCAAGCGAAGCGATATTTGGTGTGAATCAGAGAGGCGAAATTGTTGACAAACTTACGGAGTACTTAGAGGAATGCAATTTAAGCCCGGAGGGGAGGGATCTAGGGGCGTTACGCGACATTGCCAAAAAGAATATAGAAAATCTTCAGGACTATAACTTGAGACGTAGTGAGCAGAAAAAGCCAGGATTGAGCACCTTCAGGGAAGGGGACTTTGCAGTGATAACAAATATCGACACCACAGTGGGTGTCAACAAGAAACTTCTGCCCAAATTTAAGGGAACATATGTGATTCATAAGAAACTCCCGAACGACCGTTACGTGATAAGAGATATTGAAAATGGCCAAATTACTCAAATACCCTATGCTGGCGTTATTAAAGCAGGCCACATAAAAAATTGGAAGAGCAAAGAGGAAAATTATGTAGGGGAAACCGAGACTAAAGACAACACAATCTAGTAGTTAGTAGAAGTAAAATATTTTGTAATATATGATCGGGTCGATCATAAAAGTCAGATTGGCCGAGCTGTAGTAGATCACAAAACCACCAATGTATAATAGCCTTAAGCATTTGATCTGGTAGCCCCACACACAAAGTGGACGAAAGTATTGTACAACGATGGTCGAGCCGAAGTAATTGTAAAAAAGGCGCCAACCGATATACACGCGTTCTGAATAAAGAAGTTTAAAACAAGAAGTTAACTGTAATATATACATTATAATAATGATTATCCACTCACTACAATAAAGAATGCAGAATGCATGAACACGCCTAGAAATATTCCACTTTCCTTAAGTTAACATACTGTGACGAATTCGATGATTCCTTGATTCTTAATCCTGGTTTTGATCACTATATAGTCATATAAACACACGCACAGATATTGTAACTAATAGCTAGTTTTATTTACCAGTAATAAGCGCAATACAAATTTAAGAGCTTGGTAACTTCGCAGTAGTTCACTGAACACTTGAAAATAAAATGATCAACCTGCCTTGCTTGGGGACTGCCTTATATAGCCCAACAGGGTGCTACCCTCAGAACTTTCTTGGTTGTTCGTTCTTCGTGTTCTCGAAGGGCCGGTGTTATTTATTGGAATCTCCTCTTTGCATCGTATTCGCAAACACCCGTGCGATCTCTCTTCTTTTTGCTTGGTACATGCATGCATGCATAATCGTAGCCATCGTTATCTCTGTTGTGTTTAGATAGTGGTGGGAGAGTTTTTGAGTTAGGGATGTCACATCTTCTTTCTTTAAATGGTCATCTAACCGCCTGGGCGATTTTGACCGTCCAACATAGCTCGCCAGTCGTTTCTTCGTTGCGCCAACTGGCGCCAATTGGAAACACCGCGGGATCGCAAATCGGTCTCCACTTGGTCCTTCCATCGGAGTGGTGGTCTCCCTCTTCCTCTGCTTCCACCGGCGGGTGCCGATAAGAATACCTTCTGGGCTGGAGCATCTTCGCTCATTCGCACTACGTGGCCTAGCCAGCGAAGCCGCTGTGTTTTAATTCGCTGAACTATGTCGGCGTCTGCGTAAAGTTCATACAGCTCATCATTAAATCTTCTTCGGTACTCGCCGTCGCCAACGCGTAGAGGTCCACAAATCTTTCGAGAGGTTTTAGACAGGGTGACCCCCTATAGTGCGATTTCTTTAATTTAATGCTGGAGAAAATAATACAAGCTGCAGAACTTAACCGCGCTGGAACAATATTTTATAAAAGCGTGCAACTGTTGGCATATGCTGACGATATTGATATCATTGGCCTTAACAACCGCGCTGCTTACTCCAAATTAGAAAAAGAAGCTAAGAAAATGGGATTGGTGGTGAACGGGGGCAAAACGAAGTACCTTCTGTCATCATGCAAAGAGTCAGCGCATTCGCGCCTTGGCAACCAAGCCACTGTTGGCAACAATAATTTCGAAATAGTAAAGGACTTCGTTTACCTGGGAACCAGCATTAACACCAACAATAATGTTAGCCTAGAAATCCGACGAAGAATTACTCCTGCAAACAAATGCTACTTCGGACTGAGTAGGCAATTGAAAAGTTAAGTCCTTTCTCGACGAATGAAAATAACACTCTACAAGTCACTTATCGCACCCGTCCTGCTATATGGTGCTGAAGTGTGGACACTAACAACAACTGATGAGGCGGCTCTGGGAGTATTCGAGAGTAAGGTTCTTCGAAAGATTTGTGGACCTCTACGCGTTGGCGACGGGGAGTACCGAATGATGAGCTGTATGAGCCTTACGCAGACGCGGACATAGTTCAGCGAATTGAAACACAGCGGCTTCGCTGGTTAGGCCACGTTGTGCGAATGAGCGAAGAAGCCCCAGCCCAGAAGATATTCTTATCGGCACCCGCCGTGGGAAGCAGAGGAAGAGGGAGGCCACCACTCCGATGGAAGGACCAAGTGGAGGCCGATTTGCGATCCACCGGTGTTTCCAATTGGCGCAGTTGGCGCAACGAAGAAATGACTGGCGAGCTATGTTCGGGTGACACGACCTAGAAGGTTCCTAGAGTTATTCTGAAATATCAGGCCTAAGTCGTGGGAAATGTTTTCTTCTTCAATAGCTGTCTATATGAGACTTTTTCAGTTGTTTATATTGACATCTTTTAAAGCTTTAACTGTTTAAGTACAAATTTGTAATCGTTAAAATATTAAAATTGTATTTTTGTAAAACTTACCTTAAATAATTCTTTGAATGGACAGCTTCGTTCTTATATTGTCTGCATCCGTAAGTTACGTTGCGAAGATTTGCTTCAGTAGGTCGCTCACGTGATGAGTCAAAAAATATAGCAGCGGATGGTACGGCAGACGGCACTACTTGAGAAGATGTTAATTCTTGGGCTGATGTGCAAGTAGTTGTTGGTAATGATGTTACAGAAGGCAAGGGCGATGTTGTAGCCGTTGGAAAAAAAAGTTTATTCAACAAGGCCATAACGGTTTTCCAGATTTACTTTCAGTTTATCAGCCACTGTATGTGCCTGTGTTATTGCGATCAAGAAAACTTGCACCTTTTTTTTCTATTACGACTTTCATTCATAAATACCAAAAAATTTTATAAGACCTGCAGGCTGTACATAATTATAAATATTTGTAATCACTATGTGAGTGTTTTAGATTCAGACCTTTTTTTTGGGAAATTTATTTTCTTTTACAGTATTTAGAGCATTTTGCAAGTATTATGGTTTTTTTTATTAATTACATTTATTTAAGATTGATCAAAACTTACAGACTAGATTCACTTCAATATTACGGTTTTACAATGCCATCAGCATTTCTCATGATGAATCATATAAAACTTTGGTTTTTAATGAAAAGTATTGGCGTAAATTGTACAGCAGTTAATTTAACAATTAAATTTTCAGGTAATTACATGATGCCATCAAGCAAATATTCATTGTATTGGGTCTTGGCACATCAGGAATTAGCATTAACACCAACATAATGTTGTTAATATTCCCACAATAGCCGGTCCTATCGTACCGGAATGACTCGGGGTTTTCTACCCGACCAAGGGCTGTTATTTCGATGTTACCCTGTCTAACTTGTCACCTTTCTCCTTAATATTGTCATCCCCCGAGCAGCTCCTTGCAGCAGGGCTGCTCAAACTTCCAACCCGGGACCAAGAGAATGGATCTGCTGCGAGATTTACGTCAAACGTTTACACTCCGTCCAATGTAATAAATGTAAAAGATGGTTGCACAAAACTAGGTACTCCGGTCTAAATCCCTCCACACACAGGGCCCCTAGTTTCTACAAACCTTTTGTGGCCCCTTGCTGTTCATGCCTTAGGACGTCCCGTGACCATCGTCGATCCAGCGTCGCACCGCCACAAGTTCCAGACACTAATACTGCCCAGCAAGTAGTGTGTAACTCCCGCTGCCGCTCACGCCCACCGGCGCCAACACCTCACACAGCAGCTCTCAGCTACTTTCTACGTAGCACTTCTCTTTTAGATACAAGCAATGCTGAGCGACAGCCCACCCCCCCTCCCACTTACAACCTTCCCTTCTTCTTCCACCACTAGCACAAATGTAAGCCAAAGCCACCCGTCCTGGTCCCTTACACCATGTGCACTGTTTGTCGGTTGAGCTTATATACACCTGCGACATCAGTCAAATGCAGCTCTTGTCTTGGCCTATGTCACCAGGTTTTAGGGAGTGTTGTAGAATTAACAGTCCTTGGCAGGATTTGAACCCGGTACGCTCCAGTACTCCCTTGCGGTACTGCCCGACAGTCGTGGTAGCGATTTATGACCAGTGAAGCCTTCTAGGTCATGTCACCCCCCCTTCTGAGTGGTAGGATAGGATGGGTAATGAGAGGTGAGAGGCATCATATCCGTAAATCAACCATCGAGTTGCACGTCATTACCTTTGTGCATATTAGTTACCTCTTACGACCGGTAGTTATGCCTACCTCGGGCATATTCTAAACCCCTAACCCGCATGGTCCTACAACGTCGACCGATTCGCCTCCTTCCGGTGGTCCGGATCCCTCGTCTTCTCTTCAGCCTGCTTCCACCGAGGCATCGCACCAGTCCTTGGCTCCCAGTGTGATTATTTCTCCCCCTTCGCACTTTCGTGTCCTACAGTTGAACTGCAACGGCTTCAACGGCAAGGTTAGTGAAATAGTGAACTTCATGAAGCGGTAAAATATCAAGATTGCTGCTATTCAAGAAACAAAGATAGGCGCCCGATCCGATCTTCGGACCTGTGATGGCTACAACATCCACCGGCGTGGCTGTGAGAGAGGACTTGGGGGCGGACTTGCCTTCATTACTCATAAATCTGTGCAATATCGTCTATTTGAGCCTGATATCGACCCGAGGGACAACACCACGTCAAGGTATGGTTGTCCGGTCAGGCGATGTCGATCTTGAAATAATTAACAGTTATATACCTTCTGTCACCTGCTGTCCAAGGCAATACCACCCTGACATTCGTGCTTTACTCAGAGGCGATAATCATGTAATCCTCGAAGATTTTAACGCACACCATGACTTCTGGCACTCGAGCCTACGGGTAGATGGTATGGGACAGGAACTGGCTCAACAAATAGATGGGTATGCCCCACAAGAATCGCGTTGAATTGTTCTAGCTCGCCAGACCTTACCATCGTCAGCGCTGGTCTTATAAACTGCGTTGACTGGCGAGCGAAGATAACTCTTGCATCATTTACCGATAGTCCTCTCAATCGAACGCCTCACCGACTTTCTCACCTCTGAAAATCGCACCTTCATTTTAGCAAAGCTGATTGGGTTGGTTTTCTTAACTTCACTGAGAGCACCTTCGCTGCTCTTCCCATCCCGTCTGACGTGGGAGAAGGGGAAAAGCGTTTCGCATGGTCATAGCTTCAGCCTCAAATCAATACACTCTGTCAGGTAGAATCAAGGATTTACGTCCGTATTTCCCCTCAGAGGCAGCGGCCCCGGCAAATGAACGTGACCATGTCCGACGCTTAGCTCTCCGGATCCTCTAATTCAAGATCTCAATGCGGAAATCAGACGGCTGGTTGATCAACACAAATGCGCCAAATGGGAGGAGCACCTAAGGTCCTGCTGGTGTTGGCAAACTATGGTCCACTGTTAAGTCCTTTTCAAATCTGACTAAACCTAACTACAAAATATCCATCACCTTTGGTGATAAGGTACAGTCGAAACCGAAGAGATGCGCGAGCGCTTTCTGCCGACATTTTGTACTGCATCCTCCGGTTGACAAGGAAATTAGACGAGCCACCAGGGAAGCCCACAAACGTAAAAATAGCCAAGCGCCCATTACCGTCACCACCACAGAGGTTCAGGAGGCCATCTGGGGTCTAAAGGCTCTTAATCGATCAGCCCCGACGGTATATATCAATGCTGATGTTAAAACATCTCGGCGAAGAGGGAGTAAGGTACCCCACAACTGTCTTCAATCTGTCCAGGACCACCTTTGTCATTCCAGAAAAATGGAGACAGGCAAAGGTGGTGCCACTACTAAAGGACTATGCTGGTTGCTCTTGACCTTTCGAAAGCCTTCGATACGGTCAGCCATGCGCAACTCATTAACGTACTGGAAGACTCAACTCTTCCCCCCTGTCTAAAGCGTTGGACCGCCAAGTAAATGAGTGGTCGGCAGTCATCGGTTGAATTCTTAGACGAACGATCAAAACCACGTATAATCAAACAAGGGGTGCCACAGGGTGGTGTCCTATCCCCGCTTACTACAAATCGGGGCTCCCTTTCCCACCAGAGGGTGTCTCGATCGTCTCCTACGCCGATGACTGCACGATCCTGGCGACGGGCCCCTGTGTAGTCGAGCTCTGCTCAAGAGTTAACTCATACCTCCCATCCCTATCCGGTCGCCCCTGCGGGTTAGGGGTTTAGAATATGCCCGAGGTAGGCATACCGGTCGTAAGAGGCGATTAATATGCACAAAGGTAATGACGTGCAACTCGATGGTTAATCTACGGATATGATGTCCTCACCTCTCATTACCCATCAAGGGTGACATGACCTAGAAGGTTTCACTGGTCATAAATCGCTACCAAGACAGTCGGGCAGTACCGCAAGGGAGTACCGGAGCGTACCGGGTTCAAATCCGGCCAAGGACTGTTAATTCGACAACACTCCCCAAACCCTTCGGGGAGTGTTTTTGTCGTTACCACAACAACAACAACATGGTACATATCCGAAATTTTAAAAAATAAAGCTCTCTAAAATCCTTCCTCACTTAGCCTAACTCTGTGCTGACGATCTGTGTCTTTCCCAAATGTTGGAAAGTTACTCAAATAATCCCAATCGCCAAGCAAAACAAGGAGTATAGACCTGTAGCCATTCTGCCTTTTCTCTCCAAGGTTGTCGAACGAGTTTTGCACTGCCAGATATATACATATGTGTAGGATAATAAACTTCTCACAGATTCCCAGTCTGGATTCAGGTCAAATCGTAGCTGTAAAACAGCGCTCCTATCGGTTATAGAGGATATTCGTGAACAAGTTGATAAAAATTGTACTGCTTTCCTAACTCTTCTCGACCACTCAAAAGCGTTTGATTCTGTCGACCACACCGTTCTCTGTAAGAAGCTGGACAACCTATTTAATTTCTCTAATTGTGCAACAGCCCTCATCAGATCCTATTTGGCATACCGAACTCAGGCAGGAAGTGTTGGTAGCAGAAAGTCTGACTTTGTTAGTGTTTTAAGAGGTGTCCCACAAGGCTCAATCCTTGGTCCCCTGTTATTTGTTTTGCACATAAACGATTTGCCTGGTGTTCTTAAGTATTGTAATATTCACATTTATGCTGACGACGGTTCAATTGTATATGTGCTGTCCTAGTGATCGTACCAGTTCGTGTATTATTAACACTGGTCAACAGAGATTTTGGTGCAGCTAAAAGTAGTATATTCGGTACCCTGATAAAAACTGTATACTGACTTTTTAATGCTACGTACAGTTTTATAGATAGGGTCAAGAACCCCTTTTTAAAAGGTTAAGGCATGTATGGCCCCATAACTTTGTTTCTGTTTACTCTATCAACACAGTTTTGATGTCGTTGAAAAGAGTACATTTCGCCGCTTCTATCAGTATACAAGGTGTTAATATGTCTTCAAAAACGTCAGAGAAATTGCAAAAATAATGTGAATAATTCAATTTTTTGTTAAATTTTTTCATTTTTAATCACGGTTTTCTCAAATAATTTGTCAACCAGTGCATATGTAAATTATTTTAAAACAATCTCCTATTAATTCTGTTTTCAAAGACATATAACTTTTTTCTATCCGCGTAGATCTTCCTAATATATTCTATTTTAGTTAATTTTTACTGTGAAAAAAAAAGTTTTTCGTTATTTATTTTATTATTAACTTTTTATTTACATAAAAACTTTCGTTTACGTGATTTTCGTGAATGAGGTATGGCAAGACAATCACATTGCATTCCCCAGCAGTAGTCAGCTAGCATATGCTGATCCCATCGGCCTTGGCACCTCTCTTCCATAGTTTTTAGGTCCTGGTGAAACCGTTCGCCTTGTTCTTCGCTATAGGAACCAAGATTCTCCGGAAACTGGTCAAGGTGGCTGTGGAGATAATGGACTTTGATGGACATGTTACATCCTAAGTTTTTGTAATTCTCTAGCATGTTGTTAACAATATCAGAGTAGTTACTTGACTTGTGATTTCCCAGAAAGTTCTTAGTAACCTCAACAAACGAATTCCACGCAGGCAGTTCCAAAGTGGTCATTGAATTAAAGAAAACATTGTCCATTTTCATCTAACGCCTTCACAAATTGTTTCATTAGACCCAGTTTAATGTGCAAGGGTGGCAAAATAATTGAATTGTAACTAAAGGTGGGTTTATCACATTCTGCTTTCCCATTTCCAACATCTCACGTACAGGCCAATCCCTTTCTGTCCAGTGTTGGTGCTTGGCACGACTATCCCACAGGCAATAAAAACATGGGTATTTGGTGTATTCACTTTGTTGTCCTAACAAAAAGTTAACTATCTTTAGATCTACACAAATACTCCAATTATGTTCGTTATACTTGATTTTGTCTAAAACAAGTGCAATATTTTGATATTCTTCCTTTAATTTAGTTGAATGAGCAATGGGAATTGAACCATATTGGTTGCCATTGTGTAAAAGAACACACTTAAGGCTTCGTTTAGAGCTGTCTATGAAGAGACGCCATTCATTCTGAAAGACTCATTTTGAGAAGGAGGCCTTGCACATCTGAACAAAAAACTATATCATTTTCCGAATTAAAAAATGGCAGCAAGTCTTGCTCTCTTGTACGGTAGAGTCACTTTCATACCTGTAGCCAACAATTTTTTTTCTTTTAATCTAGAAGCCAACACTTCTGCAGATTCCTTAGATAATTCAAGATCCCTTATTAGATCGTTTAATTCTACTTGGGTAAAAGTTGTTGGCTCAGTAGATGCTATTTCTTCGATATCACTATCGCTAGACACTTCACTATTCGATGATTCACGAGTAGAATAAAATGTTGGAACAGGTGTTCCTCTGAATGTGGTAAAGGTCTCTTAGTGGATTGAACGTTTGAATATATCATTTTTTTAACATTAACACCACGCAAATCGACACAGCAGAAGTAACAGTCATCGAAGTGATTTGTTTGTTCTCTCCATTGCATAGGCACCCCGAACCTCATATGGCTTCTTTTACCATTGTCTCAAGTATCCACGGCCTGTTTTTGTCTACAACTTGCAAACTTAAAGTACAAAAAATAAGCACTTTTTATAAAATTTGTTATACTTCTCCTGAATTTTTGGGTCATTGACACAACTACCTCGTGATGAAGACATAATATTGAAATTTTTTTTATTTATTTATAGAAAGGCAATAACACTTGAAACCGCGCTCCCGAAAGTACTAATTACAGAAAATTTAAAAAATAAAGGGGAAGGAAAAAATTTGTATGAAATATAATTTTTTTTTTTTACAGTAGAAATGTACTAAAGTATAAAATCCCAGGAAGATCTACGCGGATATAAAAAAGTGATATATCTTTGAAAACAGAATTAATAGATTTTTTTAAAATAATTTACATATGCACTGGTTGACAAATTATTCGAGAAAACCGTGATTAAAAATGAAAAAATTTAACAAAAAATTGAATTCGTCACATTATTTTGGCAATTTCTCTGACGTTTATGAAGACATATTAAAAACTTGTATACTGATAGAAGCGGCGAAATGTACTCTTTTCAACGACATCAAAACTGTGTTGATAGAATAAACAGAAACAAAGTTATGGGGCCATACATGCCTTAACCTCTTAAAAAGGGGTTCTTGACCCTATCTATAAAACTGTACGTAGCATTAAAAAAGTAAGTATACAGTTTTTATCAGGGTACCGAGTACTACCAAATTTGGTTACAAGTAGAGGTGCACCAAATCAAAACTCTTATTTTGTTGACCTGTGTAATTTAAATTACGATTTGTGTCAAATTGGTGCGTGGGCTTCTATGAACGGCTTATGTCTTAACCCTAAGAAGTCGAAATGTATAGTCATTCATACAGGGTAGCGCAAAAGTAATCCTCCTATCAGAAAATGCTATAAATTTTTGGTGATTGGCCCCTAAAGTCAGTTCTGTTTTGACATTTGTATAGTAAACACATGCGAAATATACGTTAATAAACAATGTTACGCTACACTGCTCCAAAACGCGGAATATTGCTGACTATTTATTTGACCAATAATCGGTCGGTGAAAAACGGTTACTGCGCAAAAGTAATCCTCCTATCAGAAAATGCTATAAATTTTGCGATTGGCCCCTAAAGTCAGTTCTGTTTTGACATTTGTGTAGTAAACACATGCGAAATACACGTTAATAAACAATGTTACGCTACACTGCTCCAGAACGCGGAATATTGCTGACTATTTATTTGACCAATAATCGGTCGGTGCCAAACGGTTACTGTGAATGGTGAGCGCTACAGAGCAATGATCAACGAGTTCTTTTTGCCGCAACTTGATGAATTGGGATTGGAAAACATGTGGTTCCAACAAGACGGTACAACAGCACACACTGCACGTGCCACAACCGATATGCTGAACATCGGAAGCTTACTTTTGCGCCACCTTGTAGAAAGTCACTAGATAAAAGTGGCTTGGAAAATTTAATTTTAGACAACAATATTATAGAATATGTTGACACGGCTAAAAATCTAAGTGTACTTTTCTACAAAACTTTGACATGGAAAGATCAGATCGTCCGTGGGAAAAGTGTATGGGATGCTTCGTACACTCTGGCTAACACAATATTTTACTCCGTTAGATATTCGACTACTAATAGCAAAAGCAGACTTAATACCTACGCTCCTTTCTGGTTGTGAGATTTACTCTAATTGTGACTATGTATGCAAAAAGAAACTTAATGTTGTATATAACAACATTGCTAGATACGTTTACGGGTTGAAAAGACTTGACCACGTGTCTCATCATGCTAAAAAGTTGCTAAACATTTCTTTCGATAACCTCATAAAAGTTAAAAAGCTCACTACTCTACACAAACTAATATATACGAAGAAACCTGACTATCTATATCAGAGGCTCAAATTTCTTCATTCATCTGGATCGGTGCTTCTTACCCACTTCAGATATTGTATGCTAATATCGGATCACCAGTTCTTCATAACTTCCATACGTCTTGGAACTCACTCCCTGCCAGACTAAGGCTTATAAGCAATGCACTGCACTTCAATAAAGAATCAACAAGTTTCTATAACAACCAAGACAATTAAGATGTTAATTTTTGACTAATTAAATGTACTCTAACGCTCGGTATTTTTTGTTCTCTCTCTACTTTTCTATTGCTGATTTACATATGAGGACCTTCTAACCAAAGCGCAACATGTGTGCACTAAACCAGTGTACACTTGTTGCGTTTTGGCTTGAAGCTCCTCATATCTATCTATCTATCTATCTACTTATGTACTTATCTATCTACTCATATCTATTTATTGTTATAAATTTTCAATATTGTAACCTTTTTCGTAGTCATATTCATTAGCATTAAGTATCAAGTTTAAATTGTTCATATTTGTATACCTTTACCGACTAGCACTATTAAATAATTTTTGTCAAATTGTTGTGCTAGGATGAATTGTCAAATAAATACAAATACAAAAAAAAACATAAAGTGTTAAAATATCCTAATTGCGTGATGCCCACGGAATTACGTACATTGGAAACGAAATGTGTACCTAATTCCGTGGATCAGAAATATCAAATTATAGGGAAAAAACTTCTTTTAATGCATTTTAATAAATGTTCATTGAATACAAATATTGAATAATTATGAAATAAAAGTGTATGATTAAAATTTTAGAAGCTCACGAAATTTTATTAGAGTCTGTAACACTTTACTTTAGATATGTCCTTGCAATACGCTTATTAGCTATATAGCCTAGAAATAAAAAAAGAAAAGAAGTGCAATTTTACTTTCCTGAATATCAATCCCTATAATATCATTTTCCGTTCGATTAAAATGTTTTCCAATTACTTATTTGGTCGAAAAAAATCGAAATGCCACGGAATATGGAACATTTTCCTTAATTGCGAAAGAATTTTAATTTTAAATGGAGTATTAATTTTTTACTAAGACTTCAGTACGAGCACGATTGCAATTTCGGCATTCTTCGGCTTATACGCAAACCTGAAAAGTTGGTCAGCAAAAAGCTATCAAATCCAAATCAAATCCCCTTCGCACTTTCGTGTCCTACAGTTGAACTGCAACGGCTTCAACGGCAAGGTTAGTGAAATAGTGAACTTCATGAAGCGGTAAAATATCAAGATTGCTGCTATTCAAGAAACAAAGATAGGCGCCCGATCCGATCTTCGGACCTGTGATGGCTACAACATCCACCGGCGTGGCTGTGAGAGAGGACTTGGGGGCGGACTTGCCTTCATTACTCATAAATCTGTGCAATATCGTCTATTTGAGCCTGATATCGACCCGAGGGACAACACCACGTCAAGGTATGGTTGTCCGGTCAGGCGATGTCGATCTTGAAATAATTAACAGTTATATACCTTCTGTCACCTGCTGTCCAAGGCAATACCACCCTGACATTCGTGCTTTACTCAGAGGCGATAATCATGTAATCCTCGAAGATTTTAACGCACACCATGACTTCTGGCACTCGAGCCTACGGGTAGATGGTATGGGACAGGAACTGGCTCAACAAATAGATGGGTATGCCCCACAAGAATCGCGTTGAATTGTTCTAGCTCGCCAGACCTTACCATCGTCAGCGCTGGTCTTATAAACTGCGTTGACTGGCGAGCGAAGATAACTCTTGCATCATTTACCGATAGTCCTCTCAATCGAACGCCTCACCGACTTTCTCACCTCTGAAAATCGCACCTTCATTTTAGCAAAGCTGATTGGGTTGGTTTTCTTAACTTCACTGAGAGCACCTTCGCTGCTCTTCCCATCCCGTCTGACGTGGGAGAAGGGGAAAAGCGTTTCGCATGGTCATAGCTTCAGCCTCAAATCAATACACTCTGTCAGGTAGAATCAAGGATTTACGTCCGTATTTCCCCTCAGAGGCAGCGGCCCCGGCAAATGAACGTGACCATGTCCGACGCTTAGCTCTCCGGATCCTCTAATTCAAGATCTCAATGCGGAAATCAGACGGCTGGTTGATCAACACAAATGCGCCAAATGGGAGGAGCACCTAAGGTCCTGCTGGTGTTGGCAAACTATGGTCCACTGTTAAGTCCTTTTCAAATCTGACTAAACCTAACTACAAAATATCCATCACCTTTGGTGATAAGGTACAGTCGAAACCGAAGAGATGCGCGAGCGCTTTCTGCCGACATTTTGTACTGCATCCTCCGGTTGACAAGGAAATTAGACGAGCCACCAGGGAAGCCCACAAACGTAAAAATAGCCAAGCGCCCATTACCGTCACCACCACAGAGGTTCAGGAGGCCATCTGGGGTCTAAAGGCTCTTAATCGATCAGCCCCGACGGTATATATCAATGCTGATGTTAAAACATCTCGGCGAAGAGGGAGTAAGGTACCCCACAACTGTCTTCAATCTGTCCAGGACCACCTTTGTCATTCCAGAAAAATGGAGACAGGCAAAGGTGGTGCCACTACTAAAGGACTATGCTGGTTGCTCTTGACCTTTCGAAAGCCTTCGATACGGTCAGCCATGCGCAACTCATTAACGTACTGGAAGACTCAACTCTTCCCCCCTGTCTAAAGCGTTGGACCGCCAAGTAAATGAGTGGTCGGCAGTCATCGGTTGAATTCTTAGACGAACGATCAAAACCACGTATAATCAAACAAGGGGTGCCACAGGGTGGTGTCCTATCCCCGCTTACTACAAATCGGGGCTCCCTTTCCCACCAGAGGGTGTCTCGATCGTCTCCTACGCCGATGACTGCACGATCCTGGCGACGGGCCCCTGTGTAGTCGAGCTCTGCTCAAGAGTTAACTCATACCTCCCATCCCTATCCGGTCGCCCCTGCGGGTTAGGGGTTTAGAATATGCCCGAGGTAGGCATACCGGTCGTAAGAGGCGATTAATATGCACAAAGGTAATGACGTGCAACTCGATGGTTAATCTACGGATATGATGTCCTCACCTCTCATTACCCATCAAGGGTGACATGACCTAGAAGGTTTCACTGGTCATAAATCGCTACCAAGACAGTCGGGCAGTACCGCAAGGGAGTACCGGAGCGTACCGGGTTCAAATCCGGCCAAGGACTGTTAATTCGACAACACTCCCCAAACCCTTCGGGGAGTGTTTTTGTCGTTACCACAACAACAACAACATGGTACATATCCGAAATTTTAAAAAATAAAGCTCTCTAAAATCCTTCCTCACTTAGCCTAACTCTGTGCTGACGATCTGTGTCTTTCCCAAATGTTGGAAAGTTACTCAAATAATCCCAATCGCCAAGCAAAACAAGGAGTATAGACCTGTAGCCATTCTGCCTTTTCTCTCCAAGGTTGTCGAACGAGTTTTGCACTGCCAGATATATACATATGTGTAGGATAATAAACTTCTCACAGATTCCCAGTCTGGATTCAGGTCAAATCGTAGCTGTAAAACAGCGCTCCTATCGGTTATAGAGGATATTCGTGAACAAGTTGATAAAAATTGTACTGCTTTCCTAACTCTTCTCGACCACTCAAAAGCGTTTGATTCTGTCGACCACACCGTTCTCTGTAAGAAGCTGGACAACCTATTTAATTTCTCTAATTGTGCAACAGCCCTCATCAGATCCTATTTGGCATACCGAACTCAGGCAGGAAGTGTTGGTAGCAGAAAGTCTGACTTTGTTAGTGTTTTAAGAGGTGTCCCACAAGGCTCAATCCTTGGTCCCCTGTTATTTGTTTTGCACATAAACGATTTGCCTGGTGTTCTTAAGTATTGTAATATTCACATTTATGCTGACGACGGTTCAATTGTATATGTGCTGTCCTAGTGATCGTACCAGTTCGTGTATTATTAACACTGGTCAACAGAGATTTTGGTGCAGCTAAAAGTAGTATATTCGGTACCCTGATAAAAACTGTATACTGACTTTTTAATGCTACGTACAGTTTTATAGATAGGGTCAAGAACCCCTTTTTAAAAGGTTAAGGCATGTATGGCCCCATAACTTTGTTTCTGTTTACTCTATCAACACAGTTTTGATGTCGTTGAAAAGAGTACATTTCGCCGCTTCTATCAGTATACAAGGTGTTAATATGTCTTCAAAAACGTCAGAGAAATTGCAAAAATAATGTGAATAATTCAATTTTTTGTTAAATTTTTTCATTTTTAATCACGGTTTTCTCAAATAATTTGTCAACCAGTGCATATGTAAATTATTTTAAAACAATCTCCTATTAATTCTGTTTTCAAAGACATATAACTTTTTTCTATCCGCGTAGATCTTCCTAATATATTCTATTTTAGTTAATTTTTACTGTGAAAAAAAAAGTTTTTCGTTATTTATTTTATTATTAACTTTTTATTTACATAAAAACTTTCGTTTACGTGATTTTCGTGAATGAGGTATGGCAAGACAATCACATTGCATTCCCCAGCAGTAGTCAGCTAGCATATGCTGATCCCATCGGCCTTGGCACCTCTCTTCCATAGTTTTTAGGTCCTGGTGAAACCGTTCGCCTTGTTCTTCGCTATAGGAACCAAGATTCTCCGGAAACTGGTCAAGGTGGCTGTGGAGATAATGGACTTTGATGGACATGTTACATCCTAAGTTTTTGTAATTCTCTAGCATGTTGTTAACAATATCAGAGTAGTTACTTGACTTGTGATTTCCCAGAAAGTTCTTAGTAACCTCAACAAACGAATTCCACGCAGGCAGTTCCAAAGTGGTCATTGAATTAAAGAAAACATTGTCCATTTTCATCTAACGCCTTCACAAATTGTTTCATTAGACCCAGTTTAATGTGCAAGGGTGGCAAAATAATTGAATTGTAACTAAAGGTGGGTTTATCACATTCTGCTTTCCCATTTCCAACATCTCACGTACAGGCCAATCCCTTTCTGTCCAGTGTTGGTGCTTGGCACGACTATCCCACAGGCAATAAAAACATGGGTATTTGGTGTATTCACTTTGTTGTCCTAACAAAAAGTTAACTATCTTTAGATCTACACAAATACTCCAATTATGTTCGTTATACTTGATTTTGTCTAAAACAAGTGCAATATTTTGATATTCTTCCTTTAATTTAGTTGAATGAGCAATGGGAATTGAACCATATTGGTTGCCATTGTGTAAAAGAACACACTTAAGGCTTCGTTTAGAGCTGTCTATGAAGAGACGCCATTCATTCTGAAAGACTCATTTTGAGAAGGAGGCCTTGCACATCTGAACAAAAAACTATATCATTTTCCGAATTAAAAAATGGCAGCAAGTCTTGCTCTCTTGTACGGTAGAGTCACTTTCATACCTGTAGCCAACAATTTTTTTTCTTTTAATCTAGAAGCCAACACTTCTGCAGATTCCTTAGATAATTCAAGATCCCTTATTAGATCGTTTAATTCTACTTGGGTAAAAGTTGTTGGCTCAGTAGATGCTATTTCTTCGATATCACTATCGCTAGACACTTCACTATTCGATGATTCACGAGTAGAATAAAATGTTGGAACAGGTGTTCCTCTGAATGTGGTAAAGGTCTCTTAGTGGATTGAACGTTTGAATATATCATTTTTTTAACATTAACACCACGCAAATCGACACAGCAGAAGTAACAGTCATCGAAGTGATTTGTTTGTTCTCTCCATTGCATAGGCACCCCGAACCTCATATGGCTTCTTTTACCATTGTCTCAAGTATCCACGGCCTGTTTTTGTCTACAACTTGCAAACTTAAAGTACAAAAAATAAGCACTTTTTATAAAATTTGTTATACTTCTCCTGAATTTTTGGGTCATTGACACAACTACCTCGTGATGAAGACATAATATTGAAATTTTTTTTATTTATTTATAGAAAGGCAATAACACTTGAAACCGCGCTCCCGAAAGTACTAATTACAGAAAATTTAAAAAATAAAGGGGAAGGAAAAAATTTGTATGAAATATAATTTTTTTTTTTTACAGTAGAAATGTACTAAAGTATAAAATCCCAGGAAGATCTACGCGGATATAAAAAAGTGATATATCTTTGAAAACAGAATTAATAGATTTTTTTAAAATAATTTACATATGCACTGGTTGACAAATTATTCGAGAAAACCGTGATTAAAAATGAAAAAATTTAACAAAAAATTGAATTCGTCACATTATTTTGGCAATTTCTCTGACGTTTATGAAGACATATTAAAAACTTGTATACTGATAGAAGCGGCGAAATGTACTCTTTTCAACGACATCAAAACTGTGTTGATAGAATAAACAGAAACAAAGTTATGGGGCCATACATGCCTTAACCTCTTAAAAAGGGGTTCTTGACCCTATCTATAAAACTGTACGTAGCATTAAAAAAGTAAGTATACAGTTTTTATCAGGGTACCGAGTACTACCAAATTTGGTTACAAGTAGAGGTGCACCAAATCAAAACTCTTATTTTGTTGACCTGTGTAATTTAAATTACGATTTGTGTCAAATTGGTGCGTGGGCTTCTATGAACGGCTTATGTCTTAACCCTAAGAAGTCGAAATGTATAGTCATTCATACAGGGTAGCGCAAAAGTAATCCTCCTATCAGAAAATGCTATAAATTTTTGGTGATTGGCCCCTAAAGTCAGTTCTGTTTTGACATTTGTATAGTAAACACATGCGAAATATACGTTAATAAACAATGTTACGCTACACTGCTCCAAAACGCGGAATATTGCTGACTATTTATTTGACCAATAATCGGTCGGTGAAAAACGGTTACTGCGCAAAAGTAATCCTCCTATCAGAAAATGCTATAAATTTTGCGATTGGCCCCTAAAGTCAGTTCTGTTTTGACATTTGTGTAGTAAACACATGCGAAATACACGTTAATAAACAATGTTACGCTACACTGCTCCAGAACGCGGAATATTGCTGACTATTTATTTGACCAATAATCGGTCGGTGCCAAACGGTTACTGTGAATGGTGAGCGCTACAGAGCAATGATCAACGAGTTCTTTTTGCCGCAACTTGATGAATTGGGATTGGAAAACATGTGGTTCCAACAAGACGGTACAACAGCACACACTGCACGTGCCACAACCGATATGCTGAACATCGGAAGCTTACTTTTGCGCCACCTTGTAGAAAGTCACTAGATAAAAGTGGCTTGGAAAATTTAATTTTAGACAACAATATTATAGAATATGTTGACACGGCTAAAAATCTAAGTGTACTTTTCTACAAAACTTTGACATGGAAAGATCAGATCGTCCGTGGGAAAAGTGTATGGGATGCTTCGTACACTCTGGCTAACACAATATTTTACTCCGTTAGATATTCGACTACTAATAGCAAAAGCAGACTTAATACCTACGCTCCTTTCTGGTTGTGAGATTTACTCTAATTGTGACTATGTATGCAAAAAGAAACTTAATGTTGTATATAACAACATTGCTAGATACGTTTACGGGTTGAAAAGACTTGACCACGTGTCTCATCATGCTAAAAAGTTGCTAAACATTTCTTTCGATAACCTCATAAAAGTTAAAAAGCTCACTACTCTACACAAACTAATATATACGAAGAAACCTGACTATCTATATCAGAGGCTCAAATTTCTTCATTCATCTGGATCGGTGCTTCTTACCCACTTCAGATATTGTATGCTAATATCGGATCACCAGTTCTTCATAACTTCCATACGTCTTGGAACTCACTCCCTGCCAGACTAAGGCTTATAAGCAATGCACTGCACTTCAATAAAGAATCAACAAGTTTCTATAACAACCAAGACAATTAAGATGTTAATTTTTGACTAATTAAATGTACTCTAACGCTCGGTATTTTTTGTTCTCTCTCTACTTTTCTATTGCTGATTTACATATGAGGACCTTCTAACCAAAGCGCAACATGTGTGCACTAAACCAGTGTACACTTGTTGCGTTTTGGCTTGAAGCTCCTCATATCTATCTATCTATCTATCTACTTATGTACTTATCTATCTACTCATATCTATTTATTGTTATAAATTTTCAATATTGTAACCTTTTTCGTAGTCATATTCATTAGCATTAAGTATCAAGTTTAAATTGTTCATATTTGTATACCTTTACCGACTAGCACTATTAAATAATTTTTGTCAAATTGTTGTGCTAGGATGAATTGTCAAATAAATACAAATACAAAAAAAAACATAAAGTGTTAAAATATCCTAATTGCGTGATGCCCACGGAATTACGTACATTGGAAACGAAATGTGTACCTAATTCCGTGGATCAGAAATATCAAATTATAGGGAAAAAACTTCTTTTAATGCATTTTAATAAA
This sequence comes from Merzomyia westermanni, assembly GCA_949987695.1. Taxonomy (NCBI): domain Eukaryota; kingdom Metazoa; phylum Arthropoda; class Insecta; order Diptera; family Tephritidae; genus Merzomyia; species Merzomyia westermanni. The sequence goes on from OX465291.1 coordinate 81,172,060, forward strand.
TGTTCATTGAATACAAATATTGAATAATTATGAAATAAAAGTGTATGATTAAAATTTTAGAAGCTCACGAAATTTTATTAGAGTCTGTAACACTTTACTTTAGATATGTCCTTGCAATACGCTTATTAGCTATATAGCCTAGAAATAAAAAAAGAAAAGAAGTGCAATTTTACTTTCCTGAATATCAATCCCTATAATATCATTTTCCGTTCGATTAAAATGTTTTCCAATTACTTATTTGGTCGAAAAAAATCGAAATGCCACGGAATATGGAACATTTTCCTTAATTGCGAAAGAATTTTAATTTTAAATGGAGTATTAATTTTTTACTAAGACTTCAGTACGAGCACGATTGCAATTTCGGCATTCTTCGGCTTATACGCAAACCTGAAAAGTTGGTCAGCAAAAAGCTATCAAATCCAAATCTGGTTTCGCCCCAGCGCTGAACGACACTCAGTCATCGCTTCGGTCCAGCTCTGTGGAACGTGGCATAGCCTTAGATATGCTATATAGATTTCATACAGCATGAGACAGAGAATGTCACTCTCCATTTGAAGTTCAGCGGGGAAGATGTTATCGGGTCCCGGAGATTTAACCTGTCCATTAAAAGTTCGACCATTTCGCAACCAACGAAGACACAGAAAAAACTAACAACAAATTACAATACCTATGGCTTTGATAGTTTCTGCCAGAGTTTAGTAATTGCCAGTATTGATTTTTGGAAAATCAAACAATTAATCACTGCACAACCGGAGATTTCATTTTTGAATTTAGTCAAGGATATCCTCAGTACAGGTAAAAACTACAGCTTCTTTAAAAGACGAAAATATGACGCATTTTAGAAACATAAAATTATTGTTTTGAAAATTAAATTTTTTTTGTTCACGAAATAACTTCAAAACCCTACTACCAAAGGGGTGAAATTTCCAGTGAATTTCGCAAAATAAACTAAGGGAACAGTGGTTTTTATTTCATGAACTGTACAACTACTCCAGGATTAGTACTTTCAAAAATTTGTTTATTTCACTATATTTACATTAACAGTTATCCTTTGCACGCAAACAAATAAATAAGTTTTAACCATATACACATTATTACTTTTCATTTTTATATTTATTAAAATTTGATTAATATCCTTTTACATTTCCATACCTATCCCTAAAACAGTCTCGGTTAAGTAGCTCATCTGACCAACTTTTCAGGTTTGCCGAAGAATGCCGAATGCAATTAGTAGTGGTAGGTCCGATTTTTTCCGCAATTCTTTTGGGCGGGAAGTCTCTTAAAAAAATTAATATTGCATTACAAATTTGTTTCAAGTAATTAATTTGCTAATAATTATGTAAAATTGCCGTGGCAGTTCTGAGTGCGGTGTTTTGACAGGCCTGCAACCTCCTCCGGTGTGTCTGCTAGCCCCTGCGGGTTCGGGGTTTAGAATATGCCCGAGGTAGGCATACCGGTCGTAAGAGGCGACTAATATGGACAAAGGTAATGACGTGCAACTCGATGGTTGATCTTAGAATATGATGCCTCTCACCTCTCAATACCCATGTTATCCTTCCTTACGGAAGGAAGGGTGACATGACCTAGAAGGTTTCAGTGGTCATAAATCGCTACCACGACAGTCGGGCAGTACCGCAAGGGAGTACCGGAGCGTACCGGGTTCAAATCCGGCCAAGGACTGTTAATTCGACAACACTCTCCAAAATCTTCGGGGAGTGTTTTTGTCGTTACCACAACAACAACAACAGCAAGTAGTGTGTAACTCCCGCTACCGCTCACGCCCAGCGGCCCATCGGCGCCGACACCTCACACAGCAGCTCTCAGCTACTTTCTACGGAGCACTTCTCTTTTAGATATGAGCAATGCTGAGCGACAGCCCACCGCTCTCCCACTTACAACCTTTCCTTCTTCTTCCAGCACTAGCACAAATGTAAGCCAAAGCCACCAGCTCCTGGTACCTTACAACATGTGCACTGTTTGTCGGTTGAGACTATATACACCTGCGACATCAGCCAATGCAACTCTTGCCTTGGCCTATGTCACCTGCTTATATGTTCTCAACTTGGTAACAGGACATTGCGCCATGTTGCCGAGCTACGCAACCTACAATGTTGTTGTTGTTAACAGTGCTTCGCCCTGCCCAATGGGCTCGATCACTCTAAATTGTCATCAGGCTCTTCTAACGGAGGTCCAAGGAAACGCACAGTTTCCACAGGGTTGGACCAGAGTGATGTAGGTGTTAGAAGAGTGGGTTCAACTGAACAGGAGAAGAGATGTATGGTATCATGAGGAGACATACCACATGCAGGGCATGTGTTTGGTATGTTGGGGTTCAGTCTGGATAAGTAAGAGTTTAACCTATTGCAATATCCAGAGCGAAGTTGTGCTAGTATGACTCTAGTCTCCCTCGGAAGTACACGCTCCTCTTCAGCCAATTCAGGTGGTTGAGTATTAATAACGGGATTCACAGGCCGAGATCTGTCTACCGACTCGGTGTGGAGGTCATTTAGAGCCCGTCTATGGTTCCGCAGATCAAACGGCAAAGGGATATGGTTATGCTTCGTAATGCTTACGAAGATGTCTCCTTATGTCTCTGGGGGCGGTGCTACATCCAAAAGATGTCGATTTGGATGACTAGGTTTATGACAGTTCAGAAGGAACTGTCTACTCAAGAGTTCCGCGTGCTCTTGAACATTGAGCAATTTTGCATCTTGATGGAGGTGAGACTAAGATGACATAAGTAGACATCCCGTAGCAGTTCTGATGGCGGTGTTTTGGCAGACTTGCAATTTCCTCCAGTTGGTGTCAGAAAGATTGGGCGACCATATGGACGCAGCATAGTCAATAACGGGCCGGCCAATAGCCTTATATGTAGCAAGCAATGTTTCTTTGTCTTTCCTCCAAGAACTGCCGGCCAATGACTTGAGGATCTTATTGCGGCTCTGTACCTTTGAGGCTATTGCGGTGGCATGACCAGCGAAGGTGCGGCCGTTGTCGAATGTCATTTAACTCTTGCCCCATCTGCGCATTCCATGTAGTAAACAGGGTCGCCGTCGATTTAGTCGGAGATAGGGTCAGATTCCGCTCGGTGAAGAAGCTGGAAAGGTCATGGAGGTAACTGTTAATTCTAATACAGAGTTCGTCAATGGAGGGACCCTTGCCCGAGGCCATTATCGTGCAGTCGTCAGCGTAGGAAACAATGGAGACTCCCTCTGGTGGCGGGGGAAGTCTTGAAATATAGAAATTAAACAAGAGGAGAGAGAGAACACCATCTTGCGGCATCCCTTGTTTTATTCTTTGTGGTCTAGATTTCTTGTTCCGGAATTTGACTGTTGCCTGTCGACCATTAAGGTAATTAGCGGTCCACCTTTTAAGGCCGGCAGGGAGCAGTGTCTCTTCCAGATCTTGCAGGAGTGTGGCGTGATTGACCGTGTCGAATGCATTCGATAAGTCAAGTGCCACGAGAACCGTCCATTCCCACAACAGCCGGTTCTATCGCACCGGAATGACCCGGGTTTTCTCACCCGGCCAAGGGCTGTTATTTCAGTGTAACCCTGTCCAATCTGTCCCGTCCCACCCTTAAATTGTCGTCCTCGGAGCAAACCCTTGCAGCTGGGTTGCTCCATTGTCTCTTGTTACGGGCTGGGGTCGAACCCAACCCTGGACCAAGAGACTGGATCTGCTGCGTTTGCTGGAAGAAAATTTATATTAAACGGTCTTATTCGGTACAATGCGCAAAGTGTAAGAGATGGTTACATAAATCTGGATGTTCAGGGCTTAACCCTGCCATCCACAGACCCCGTACTTTCTTTAGTACCTTTGAGGCACCTTGCTGTACACGTCCTAGGACGTCCCGCGGTAGCCGCCGCTCTGGCACTCCCTTACCGCCTCAAACTACTTCCAATAGTCACAATAGTGGCTCAGTCTACACGACTGGCAGCACCGCTGCCATCCCTGCCTCACCCACTCCAGACTGTCGCTCACGCACGCCAGCGTCTCCATCTCACACGGTCGCTCAACACTCCTACTCCCCCCGGAATAGGTCAGATATGAGCATCGCCGAGCGTCAGTCCCCTCTGTCTCTGCCTCTAATGCCCCCCCCTGCTTCCAGCCTGCACGTGGGTCAGGAACACCACCTCCTAGTACCTTTCACTACGTGCACCGTTTGTCGGCAAAGATTGTATACGCCTGCGACATCGGTCAAGTGCAACAGTTGCCTTGGCCTGTGTCACACCCTTATGTGCTCTGGGCTCGCAAACGGCAACCTTTGGACGGATTCGTTCATAGCCCCCTGCTGCAGTACACAGCCGCCCTCCACGCCAGACAACATCGGCCATGGCGCTGTCAACTCTAGACTGCGACATAGTTTAGGCCTTAGCCTACCTCCACCTAGGCAAACGCATCCGTCCCTCACGCCTAGTATGTCCCCCGCCTCCCCTCCTACACACTTCAAAATTCTGCAGCTGAACTGTAACGGATTAGCTGGAAAGATCGCGGAGATAACTGACTTTATGAAGACGCACAACATCAAAATCGCCGCGATACAAGAGACAAAACTGAACACGAGATCGGACTTACGAACTTGTGATGGGTATAATGTACATCGTAAAGACCGTCCCAGCGGTCTTGGGGGTGGCCTTGCGTTCATTACACATCACTCTGTACAATACAATCTATTTTCCCCTGACGTCGACCCCAGGGACTCTACCTTAGAATGCCAAGGCATAGCAGTCCGGTCAGGAGACGCCGACCTGCAAATCATAAACATCTATATTCCTCCTGTCAGGTGTTGTCCTAGAGATTATCATCCCGACATTAGTGCGCTGCTAAGGGGCGATAACCGCCTAATCTTAGGCGACTTCAACGCACATCACGATCTCTGGCACTCCAACTTGCCAGCAGACAGTAGAGGACAGGCAATTGCAGACCAAATAGATAACTCAGCATTCTGTACAGTCAATGGAGATGCCCCCACCAGGGTGGCAGGTAACTGTCACAGCTCGCCAGACATCTCCATAACGAGCGCGGGCCTTATTAACTTTGTCATCTGGCGACCGATGCTTACATTAGCTTCAGACCACCTACCCATTTTACTCTCTGTTGTACGACCGACCGACTTCATAACGACTGATAAAATAACATACATCAACTTCACCAAAGCGGACTGGGACCGCTTTACTGAATATACAGAGCGCTCCTTCGCTGCCTTACCCACTCCAACGGACGTACGCAAAGGTGAACGAGAGTTTCGCAAGATCATTGATTCAGCCTCATGCCGCTTTATTCCTGCTGGCAGAATACCAGAAATTCGTCCGAATTTCCCGGCAGAAGCTGCGGCGATGGCAAGAGAACGTGACCAAGTGAGACTTATCAATCCCGCAGATCCCAGAATAAAAGATCTCAATGCTGAAATCCGTAGGATTGTCAACGAACACAGGCTGACCAAGTGGAAACAACACCTTGAGACATGCAACCTCTCCGGCGGAGTCGGCAAACTATGGTCGACTGTCAAGGCCCTATCCAATCCGACCAAACACAAAGACAAGGTCGCCATTGCTTTCGGCGACAGTGTCAAATCGGACGCCAGGAAATGCGCGAGCTCCTTTTGCCGGCTGTTTATAATGCATCCACCTGCGGATAGGACTAAGAGAAGAGCCTTCCGACGTGCGCGCAAACACAAACACTCTACTGCGCCCATTGCCGTCTCAGCCGCAGAGGTTAAGGAAGCCATAATGAAGGCCAAACCCTCAAAATCCATCGGACCCGACGGAATTGCCATGAAGATGATCAAACACCTTGGCCATGAAGGACAGAATTATTTAGCGGCTCTCTTCAATCTCTCTCTAACTACCTTCGTTATTCCTGAGATATGGAAACAAGCGATTGTAGTTCCCCTACTAAAACCAGGGAAGCCGGCGAACCTAGGAGAGTCCTATCGTCCGATATCCCTCCTTTCGCCGGTAGCGAAATTGCTAGAGTCCATTCTGCTTCCTTACTTCGTTACAAATCTAAAATTGGCCGATCATCAACATGGTTTTCGCAAAAATCACAGCACGACATCCGCTTTGAACGCCATTACAACGCAGATTAACAACGGTTTGAATCAAAATCCACCAAACCATAGGACGGTTCTCGTGGCACTTGATCTGTCAAATGCTTTCGACACGGTCAATCAAGCCACTCTCCTCCGAGACCTGGATGAGACACCGCTCCCTGCCGGCCTTAAGAGGTGGACCGCTAATTACCTCAATGGTCGACAGGCAACAGTCAAATTTAGGAACAAGAAATCTAGACCACGAAGAATAAAACAAGGGGTGCCGCAAGGTGGTGTTCTCTCTCCCCTCTTGTTTAATTTCTATATTTCGAGACTTCCCCCCCCACCAGAGGGAGTCTCCATTGTTTCCTACGCTGACGACTGCACGATAATGGCCTCGGGCAAGGGTCCCTCCATTGATGAACTCTGTATAAGAATCAACAGTTACCTCCATGACCTTTCCAGCTTCTTCACCGAGCGTAATCTGACCCTGTCTCCGACTAAATCTACGGCGACCCTGTTTACCACATGGAATGCGCAGATGGGGCAAGAGTTAAATGTCCACGTAGATGGAGTACTTCTACCTACTGTCAACCACCCAAAAATCTTGGGCGTGACATTTGACAACGGCCTCACCTTAGCTGGTCATGCCACCGCAATAGCCTCAAAGGTACAGAGCCGCAATAAGATCCTCAAATCACTGGCCGGCAGTACTTGGGGAAAAGACAAAGAAACATTGCTTGCTACATATAAGGCTATTGGCCGGCCGGTTATTGACTATGCTGCGCCTATATGGTCGCCCAACCTTTCTGACACCAATTGGAGGAAATTGCAAGTCTGCCAAAACACCGCCATCAGAACTGCTACGGGATGCCTGCTTATGTCATCTGAATCTCACCTCCATCAAGAGGCGAAATTGCTCTATGTTCAAGAGCACGCGGAACTCTTGAGTAGACAGTTCCTTCTGAACTGTCACAAACCTAGTCATCCAAACCGACATCTTTTGGATGTAGCACCGCCCCCCAGAGACATAAGGAGACATCTCCGTAAGCATTACGATGAGATCCGGCATCATATCTCTTTGCCGTTTGATCTGCGGAACCATAGACGGGCTCTAAATGACCTCCACACTGAGTCGGTAGACAGATCCCTCAGATCTCGGCCTGTGAATCCCGTTATTAATACTCAACCACCTGAATTGGCTGAAGAGGAGCGTGTACTTCCGAGGGAGACTAGAGTCATACTAGCACAACTTCGCTCTGGATATTGTAATAGGTTAAACTCTTACTTATGCAGACTGAACCCCAACATACCAAATACATGCCCTGCATGTGGTATGACCCCTCATGATACCATGCATCTCTTCTCCTGTTCAGTTGAACCCACTCTTCTAACACCCACATCACTCTGGTCCAACCCTGTGGAAACTGCGCATTTCCTCGGACTTCCGTTAGAAGAGCCTGATGACAATTTAGAGTGATCGAGCCCATTGGGCAGGGCGAAGCACTGTTAACAACAACAACAGAACCGTCCTATAGTTTGGTGGGTGTTGATTCAAACCGTTATTAATCTGCGTTGTAATGGCGTTCAAAGCGGATGTCGTGCTGTGATTTTTGCGGAAACCATGTTGGTGATCGGCCAATTTCAGATTTGCAATGAAGTAAGGGAGCAGAGTGGTCTCTAGTAATTTCACTACCGGCGAAAGGAGGGATATCGGGCGATAAGACTCTCCTTGGTTCGCCGACTTCCCTGGTTTTAGAAGGGGAACTACAATCGCCTGTTTCCATATCTCAGGTATAACGAAGGTAGTTAGAGAGAGATTAAAGAGAGCCGATAAATAACTCTGTCCCATGGCCTAGGTGTTTGTTCATCTTCATGGCGATTCCGTCGGGTCCGATGGATTTTGAGGTTTTGGCCTTCATTATGGCTTCCTTAACCTCTGCGACTGAGACGGCAATGGGCGCAGTAGAGTGTTTGCGCTTGTGCGCACGTCGGAAGACTCTTCTCTTAGTCCTATCCGCAGGTGGATGCCTTATAAATAGCCGGCAAAAAGCGATTTGACGCTGTCGCCGAACGCAATGGCGACCTTGTCTTTGTGTTTGGTCGCATTGGATAGGGCCTTGACAGTCGACCATAATTTGCCGACTCCGCCGGGGAGGTTGCATGTCTCAAGCAGGGTTTGAGTAGCTGGCTGAAAAATAGCAAAAGTTTGAAATTTTTAGCTTAACTAGAAATCAGTTTTTTGTCAGATTCGAAAATTTGCTTGTAGCCTACATTTATAGTTCAATCAAAAATAATAATTAACTAAGAATTATTATCAACTGGTCTTGAGTTCGTTATACTTACAAAAATATGTAAAATGAACAGACCGTAAAACCAACAACAAAATAAATTTATACCGGAGCACGCGGTTATGTACAATAACTATCTTCTAAAAATAGAAAAGAAGAATCTACAAAAACAAAGTCCAGCATGCATGATTTACATATAGACAGAATGTCTAAAATATTGTGTATACCGTTGGCAAGATAACAAACAACAATTAGAGGAAAACTTGAATTAAGCAGCTTGCAAAACTACACGCAGCATAGCCTATGGGTTAGGCAGCTGCGCTGGCAATCAGAGAGAGTGGGTTCGATTCTCCACAAGATCCTCTGAAATAGCAAAACTATACGAATTAGTCTGACGAGAAATCGTGGCTGTTTTCGAAATAGTACTATAACTATAGCCTGTATATGTTTGTTGCTTTCAATTTTTCCTCTAATCAAAAATAATAATAATTAACTAAGAATTATTATCAACTGGTCTTGAGCTGCTTATACTTACAAAAATATGTAAAATGAACAGACCGTAAAACCAACAACAAAATAAATTTATACCGGAGCACGCGGTTATCAAAAATATTTCAGCAACTAAAACTAAGCAAAGTAAAAAAAAATTTTTTTTTCATTTTACTTCAGCAGTAAGTTTACCGAAAAGAAGCTTCAGCAATCAGCAGAAAAAAAAACTTAAGAGTTTTGCTGAGGCTTTAAGCTATTTGCTTTTTATATTGAATTACAGCTACCACGACATTCGGGCAGTACCGCAAGGGAGTACCGGAGCGTACCGGGTTCAAATCCGGCCAAGGACTGTTAATTCGACAACACTCTCCAAAATCTTCGGGGAGTATTTTTGTCGTTACCACAACAACAACAGCAAGTAGTGTGTAACTCCCGCTACCGCTCACGCCCACCGGCCCATCGGCGCCAATACCTCACACAGCAGCTCTCAGCTACTTTCTACGGAGCACTTCTCTTTTAGATATGAGCAATGCTGAGCGACAGCCCACCGCTCTCCCACTTACAACCTTTCCTTCTTCTTCCAGCACTAGCACAAATGTAAGCCAAAGCCACCAGCTCCTGGTACCTTACAACATGTGCACTGTTTGTCGGTTGCAACTATATACACCTGCGACATCAGTCAAATGCAACTCTTGCCTTGGCCTATGTCACCTGCTTATATGTTCTCAACTTGGTAACAGGACATTGCGCCATGTTGCCGAGCTACGCAACCTACAACGTTGTTGTTGTTGTCGTTGTTAACAGTGCTTCGCCCTGCCCAATGGGTTCGATCACTCTAAATTGTCATCAGGCTCTTCTAACGGAAGTCCAAGGAAACGCGCCATTTCCACAGGGTTGGACCAGAGTGATGTGGGTGTTAGAAGAGTGGGTTCAGCTGAACAGGAGAAGAGATGTATGGTATCATGAGGGGACATACCACATGCAGGGCATGTGTTTGGTATGTTGGGGTTCAGTCTGGATAAGTAAGAGTTTAACCTATTACAATATCTAGAGCGAAGTTGTGCTAGTATGACTCTAGTCTCCCTCGGAAGTACACGCGCCTCTTCAGCCAATTCAGGTGGTTGAGTATTAATAACGGGATTCACAGGCCGAGATCTGAGAGATTTTTCTACCGACTCGATGTGGAGGTCATTTAGAGCCCGTCTATGGTTTCGCAGATCAAACGGCAAAGAGATATGGTGCCGGATCTCATCGTAATGCTTACGAAGATGTCTCCTCATATCTCTGGGGGCGGTGCTGAGACTCAGATGACATAAGTAGACATCAGGTAGCAGTTCTGATGGCGGTGTTTTGGCAGACTTGCAATTTCCTCCAGTTGGTGTCAGAAAGATTGGACGACCATATGGGCGCAGCATAGTCAATAACGGGCCGGCCAATAGCCTTATATGTAGCAAGCAATGTTTCTTTGTCTTTTCCCCAAGAACTGCCGGCCAGTGACTTGAGGATCTTATTGCGGCTCTGTACCTTTGAGGCTATTGCGGTGGCATGACCAGTGAAGGTGAGGCCGTTGTCGAATGTCACACCCAAGATTTTTGGGTGGCTGGCAGTAGATAGAGGTACTCCGTCTACGTGGACATTTAACTCTTGCCCCCTCTGCGCATTCCATGTAGTAAACAGGGTCGCCGTCGATTTAGTCGGAGATAGGGTCAGATTTCGCTCGGTGAAGAAGCTGGAAAGGTCATGGAGGTAACTGTTAATTCTAATACAGAGTTCGTCAATGGAGGGACCCTTGCCCGAGGCCATTATCGTGCAGTCGTCAGCGTAGGAAGCAATGGAGACTCCCTCTGGTGGCGGGGGAAGTCTCGAAATATAGAAATTAAACAAAAGGAGAGAGAGAACACCACCTTGCGGCATCCCCTGTTTTATTCTTCGTGGTCTAGATTTCTTGTTCCGGAATTTGACTGTTGCCTGTCGACCATTAAGGTAATTAGCGGTCCACCTTTTCAGGCCGGCAGGGAGCGGTGTCTCTTCCAGATCTCGCAGGAGTGTGGCGTGACCGTGTCGAATGCATTCGATAGGACAAGAATCTCCTTGATTCGCCGGCTTCCCTGGTTTTAGTAGGGGAACTACAATCGCTTGTTTCCATATCTCAGGTATAACGAAGGTAGTTAGAGAGAGATTAAAGAGAGCCGCTAAATAACTCTGTCCCTCGTGGCCTATGTGTTTGATCATCTTCATGGCGATTCCGTCGGGTCCGATGGATTTTGAGGTTTTGGCCTTCAGTCCGAAGTAGCATTGGTTTGCAAGAGTAATTCTTCGTCAGATTTCTAGGCTAACATTATTGTTGGTGTTAATGCTGGTTCCCAGGTAAACGAAGTCCTTTACTATTTCGAAATTATTGCTGCAAACAGTGGATTGGTTGCCAAGGCGCGAATGCGTTGACTCTTTGCATGATGACACCACCAATCCCATTTTCTCCGCTTCTTTTTCTAATTTGGAGTAAGCAGAAGTTACGGCGCTTGATGCTGGAAGTGGACGTAAGCGCGACATAAATTCACGTAAACTTGAAAGAAAGCTGCTTGGATCATCGGAAATTTCATGTCCTAGACTTGAAGAAAGAAACTCAAATGGCAAACGAATCGTTTCACCATAAACCATTTCAGAGGCAGTAGCCTTGATATCTTCTTTAAAAGCTGAACGAATTCCAAGTAGAACCAGAGGCAAGGCCTGAACCCAGTCAATGTCGGAATGAGCCATGATTGCGGCTTTCAAGTGACGATGTAATTTCGACTAAACCATTTGCAGCAGGATGCCAACTTGTAGTGAAGTTATGCCGAACTCCGAATCGTGTAACAAAAATTTTGAAGAGATGAGAAGAAAATTGAGCTCCACGATCTGAGGTTATAATTTCAGGAACACCAAAACGAGATATCCAGCAATCCAAAAGTGCATGAGTTACAGTATCTGCAGTTATGTTCTGCAAAGGACATACCTCAGGCCATCGAGTATAACGATCGATGACAGTCAAACAATATCGAAAAGAACATGCAAGTGGAAGTGGACCAATCAGATCAATGTGAATGTGGGAAAATCTCTTTGTTGGAGTTTCAAAATTTCCAAGTGAAGCGTGAACATGGCGTGAAATTTTTGATCGTTGACAATCATTACAAGCACGAGCCCAATTTCGACAGTCTTTATTCATTGACGGCCACACAAAACTATCGCTGATTAATTTGAGTGAAGTATTGGCACCTGGATGGCTCAGGTTATGAAGCTGATCAAAAACAGAACGACGAAACGGTAATGTGATGTATGGCCGTGCTTTTCCCGTTGATGTATCACAAAACACAGTAAGTGAAGAACCAGGAATTGGCACCCGCTCGATGCAGAGAGAGGAATTTTCTCGGGTAATTCTCGTAAGTTCATCGTCTTCTTCTTGAGATCCAACCAACAACTTGTAATCCAATGGAGCAGAAACAGCTTCAATTCGTGAGAGTGTATCAGCAACGACATTATCAGCTCCTTTGATGTGTTGGATATCCGTTGAAAATTCTGCAATGAATGAGAGTTGCCTGAGTTGAACCGGTGGAAGTTTTTCACGTTTTTGTTGACAAGCGTAAATCAATGGTTTATGATCTGTGTAAATCGTGAACGAATGTCCTTCCAAAAAATGACGAAAATGCTGGATTGCTGCGTAGATAGCAAGAAGTTCACGGTAGAAAGCAGGCCAAGAGCATTCTTTTGAGGACATTTTCTTCGAGAAGAAAGCAAGAGGTTGCCACACGCCATCGACAAGCTGTTGTAAACATGCACCAACTGAATGGTTTGAAGCGTCTGTAAACAAACCAAGAGGCGCACCAATGCGAGGATGAACCAGAAGTGAAGCAGAAGAGATACAGTTTTTGCAGGTTACGAAAGCTTCTTCCAGCTCAAACGTCCAGTTGATTGGTTGAGATCCTTTCAGGAGTGGATTGCTGATTGCATCATTCAATGGAGCTTCGTATTCAGAAACATGCGGAATGAATCTGCGGTAGAAGTTTAACATTCCAAGAAAACGTCGAAGACCTTGTGCTGTTTTTGGCAATGGAAAGTCTTTGATTACCTGGACACGCTCTTCTGGAGCTTGTACGCCAGCAGCAGAGATGATATAACCAATAAAAGGAATTTCAGGAACTCCAAAAATGCACTTTTTGACGTTAATCACCAATCCATATCTTGCTAGACGCTCAAAAATGATTTTAAGATGGCGTTCGTGTTCTTCTTTGGAACGAGAGAAAACGAGAATGTCATCCATATAAACGAAACAAAACTCTAAACTTCGCAAAACTTCATCCATAAACCTTTGAAAGGTCTGGCCAGCATTTCGAAGTCCAAACGTCATGAATGGAAATTCGAAAAGGCCAAAGGGAGTAATAATAGCAGTTTTGGAAATGTCTTCTTCGGCTACAGGAATTTGTTGATAAGCTTTAACAAGATCAATTTTCGAAAACACCGTACAACCATCGATAAAGTGAGTGACGTCGTGAATGTGGCGGACAGGATACCGATCTGGGATAGTCCGAGCATTCAATGCACGAAAATCTCCACAGGGAGCATTCAATGCACGAAAATCGCCAAGTTGAATCACTTTTTGGTGCCAAGTGTAAAGGCGATGACCAAGAACTCTCTGAGGGACGAGTTGTACCAGCTTGTAACATAGCGTCGAATTCTTGTTTAGCTATTTTTAATTTCACAGGTTTTAAGCGTCGTACTTTGCTTGTCACCGGTGGTCCAGGAGTTGTACGAATGTGATGAACAGTCTCGTGTTTTATATTTCGAGGTAAACCTGGTGGACGAGTAATTTCAGGAAATTGAGAAATGAGAAAACCAAAAGTCGACGAATCCTGAACTGCTTTAACACTGGTTTGCGAGGAAGGCTGAGAAAAACCGTGTACTTGAAGACCAGTGGTGACGTCGACGATGCGTTTTGTACGACAATCCGGTAAAAGGTGATAATGAGCAAGCAAATCAGATCCAATTATTGGTAGATCAACATCAGCAACGATAAATCTCCATGGAAAATCACGACGAAGTCCTAAGTTAAGATTCAAGGTTAAAAAACCATATGTTTTGATTTTGCTTCCATTTGCAGCACACAAGTCGTAATTGACAGGAGAACGACGATCACGTAATACGCGTCGAGGAAAGCAACATAAGTCAGAACCAGTATCGACGAGAAAGCGATGTTTAGATATTCTATCAGTGACAATTAGGCGGCTACTGGTTGACAAGCAGTCTGATGCCGCATTCACAGACTGCTTTTTCCGTTTTCCAAATAATCACAGGGACTTATACATTTCTTCGCTTTGTCCTGGAATTTTTTATGGTACCAACAAATTTGTTGGTTAGAGTTGCTTCGATTTCGAGATTTGCTACGACGTCGAAAGCTGTTGGACGAACCATGGGAATGATTAGGGCACGAACGAGAAACCAACAATTCGGCCCCTTGCTTTTGTAGATCAGCAATCGCATTTAACAGATTGCTTTCGATACTTTTATCGCTGAGCGCTGCATTTACAGCGAAAGTCGGCGTGCTCGGTGAGACTTCGACAATCTTGTCAGTAAGCTCCGCAATGTTGTCGAGCTGCAAATCAGATTGTGTCGCAAGGATAGCCTGGATGTTGGACGGAAGACGTTTAAGCCAGAGTTGACGAAGGAGACTATCCTGCACGATAGTTGAACCAGCGAGAGAGCGTAAGTGGCGTAGAAACTGCGATGGTTTGCGATCGCCGAGCTCTTCCTCACTGATAAGTTGGCGGACTCGTTGTTCCTCAGACGCAGACAAACGATCAATCAATTTTGTGCGCAAAAATGTGTATGGATTCAGCGGAGGAGGATTCTCTATAACGTCCTCGATCTCAAATGCGACACGTGCATCCAGTTGCGAAACAACATAATGGAACTTTGTTACCTCATTTGTTATATCGGACAACGTAAACTGCGAATCAGCCTGTGAAAACCATAGTCTTGGTTTGTCGGACCAAAAAGGCGGCAGTTTTACTGCAACACGATGAACTGCAGGGCGATGGCCGGCGAAGTTAGTGGCAAAATCATAATCTCGCTGCTGCTGCCATTGTCGTGGTTGCGGTGATGGTGGCTGCTGCTGCTCATACTCCAATTGATGGTTGTGTTGTTGTTGCGCTTGCTGGCGTAATTCGTCGATCTGTCGTTGAAGCTCCTCATTTTCTCCGCGAAGGGCAACGAGCTGATCTTCATCTCGAAGCATCTTATGGAATACACGTTATACACTTTTTGATCACGTCGGGGTCACCAATATAGGAAATAAAAATATTTATTTTCTATTAAAATATTCAAAATTATTTTATTTTATTTTGTCACTTCAGAAACAGAAAAAGTTATTGACACACCCAACTATGAAAACTTGTTGAATAATAAAAATTACATATTCGTTGCTAAGCAACATACCAAGTTCTAAACACCTGAACCGCACCGCCACATACCTAAGGTTCTGCTGGTGTTGGCAAACTATGGTCCACTGTTAAATCCTTGTCAAATCTGACTAAACCTAACTACAAAATATCCATCCCTGTGGAAACTGCGCGTTTCCCCGGACTTCCGTTAAAAGACAATTTAGAGTGATCGAGCCCATTGGGCAGGGCGAAGCACTGTTAACAACAACAACAACAACAACAAAATATCCATCACCTTTGGTCATAAGGTACAGTCGAAACCAAAGAGATGCGCGAGCGCTTTTTGCCGACATTTTTACTGCATCCTCCGGTTGACAAGGAAATTAGACGAGCCACCAGGGAACCGCACAAACGTAAAAATAGCCAAGCGCCCATTGCCGTCACTACCACAGAGGTTCAGGAGGCCATACGGGGGTCTAAAGGCCCTTATCGATCGGCCCCGACGGTGTATATCAATGCTGATGTTAAAACATCTCGCCGGAGGGAGTAAGGTACCTCACAACAACAACAACTGTCTTCAATCTGTCCATGACCACCTTTGGCAAGCCGGGCAATGAGGGGGAGTCTTATTGACCGATATCACTCCTTTCGCCAGTAGTGAAGACCTTGGAGACGGTCTGGTCCCTTACTACACCGCTTACTTGCTACTAGCCGGGCATCAGCATGGATTCCGTAAAATGCATAGCACCACCACCGCGCTAAACGCCATCACCACTCAGATAGATGTCAGTCTCAACCAACATCTTCCAAATGACGGCACCGTGCTGGTTGCGATTGACCTGTCGATAGGTGTCCTATCCCTGCCTTTGTTTAATTACTACATATCGGGGCTCCCACACCAGGGGTGTGTTGATCGTCTCCTACACCGATGACTGCACGATCCTGGCGACGATCCCCTCTGTAGCCGAGCTCTGCTCAAGAGTTAACTCATACCTCCTATCCCTGTCCGGTTTTTTCGCTGGACTAAATCTGACACTGTCACCGACGAAGTCCTCGGCCACTTTATTTACGACGTGGACAGCGCAGGTGAACATGGAATTAGACGTCAACGCCGAAGGCAACTAAGCTTCCGACTGTCACACATCTCAAATTCCCCCAAATGTCTCCTGAGCATCACCTTCACAGTGAGGCAAAAATGATCGGTGTAAAAGAGCATAGCGAGATGTTGACCAGGCAATTTCTGTCATAACAAGGGTCATGCTGGCCCAACTTCGTTCTGGATACTGTAACAGACTAAACTATTACCTAACCAGACTGAATCCTGGCATGCCAAATGTATGCCCGGCATGCGGCGTGTCTCCCCACGATACTAACCATCTATTAATCTGCTCAGCCGAGCCGACTCTTCTAACAGCAATCTAACTCTCCCTGTTGAAGCCGCGAGGTTTCTAGGACTTCCGTTAGAAGAGCCTGATGATAATGTTGGATAAAAAAGGTGATGCTTTAGGCAGGTTAAATAGTCGCTACCATAACAGCAACAACTGTCTCCAAGGTTTTCACTACTGGCGAGAGGTGTTCATGGACAGATCGAGTTTGCGGTATTCTTCCAGCGGCAATGAATAACCTTTGCGAAACTATCGTTCACCTTGGCGTACGTCGGTGTGGGTAGGGCAGCAAAGGAGCGTTCTGTATAGTCCGTAAAACTGTCCCAGTCCGCTTTGCTGAGGTGTATAAAGGTTCTTCGTTCAGAGGTAATGTAGTCCGTCTGTCGCTCGATTAAGAGTATAATTGGCAGGTGGTCGAATGCCAATGTCGATGCGCTTACGATCGATATGTCTGGCGAGCCTGCCAATTTGGTGGCGTGCCTCCGTTTACTGTACAGAATGCCGAGTCATCTGTTAGTTCCGCAAGCGCATGCCCTCTGCTGTCTACTGGTAGATTGGAGTGCCAGAAATGGTGATGCGCGTTGAAATCACCGTGGATTAAGCGGTTATCACCTACTAGCAACACACTTATGTCGGTGTGATAGTCCCGATGTACGTAATACACATCACAGGTTCGTAAGTCTGATTTTATGGTCAGTTTGGTCTCTTGAATCGAAGCGATTTTGATGTTGCTTAGCTTCATAAATCCAGTTTCCCCGCGATTTCCAGATCATCACTTAATTATTTAGCTGTACAATTCTGAAGTGCGCTGAAGGCGAGTTTGGGGTCATACAAGGCGTGAGGGACGGATGCGTTTGACTGGGTGGTGGTAAGCTATGGCCCAGGCTGTGTCGCAGTAGTAGTAGAAGGTTTTGGAGAGTGTTGTCGAATTAACAGTCCTTGGCCGGATTTGAATCCGGTACGCTCCGGTACTCCCTTGCGGTACTGCCCGACTGTCGTGGTAGCGATTTATGACCAGTGAAACCTTCTAGGTCATGTCACCGCTCCTTTCGTAAGGAAGGATAAGATGGGTAATGAGAGGTGAGAGGCATCATATCCGTAGATCAGGGTTAGGGTCTCTTTAATCTCTCTCTAACTACCTTCGTTATACCTGAGATATGGAAACAAGCGATTGTAGTTCCCCTATTAAAACCAGGGAAGTCGGCGAACCTAGGAGAGTCTTATCGTCCGATATCCCTCCTTTCGCCGGTAGTGATATTACTAGAGTCCATTCTGATTCCTTACTTCGTTACAAATCTAAAATTGGCCGATCATCAACATGGTTTCCGCAAAAATCATAGCACGACATCCGCTTTCAACGCCATTACAACGCAGATTAACAACGGTTTGAATCAACATCCACCAAACCATAGAACGGTTCTCGTGGCACTTGACTTGTCAAATGCATTTGACACGGTCAATCACGCCACACTCCTCCGAGATCTGGATGAGACACCGCTCCCTGCCGGCCTTAAGAGGTGGACCGCTAATTACCTCAATGGTCGACAGGCAACAGTCAAATTTAGGAACAAGAAATCTAGACCACGAAGAATAAAACAGGGGGTGCCGCAAGGTGGTGTTCCCTCTCCCCTTGTGTTTAATTTCTATATTTCGAGACTTCCCCCCCCACCAGAGGGAGTCTCCATTGTTTCCTACGCTGACGACTGCACGATAATGGCCTCGGGCAAGGGTCCCTCCATTGATGAACTCTGTATTAGAATCAACAGTTACCTCCATGACCTTTCCAGCTTCTTCGCCGAGCGAAATATAACCCTATTCCCGACTAAATCGACGGCGACCCTGTTTACAACATGGAATGCGCAGATGGGGCAAGAGTTAAATGTCCACGTAGACGGAATACCTCTACCTACTGTCAACCACCCAAAAATCTTGGGCGTGACATTTGACAACGGCCTCACCTTCGCTGGCCATGCCACCGCAATAGCTTCAAAGGTACAGAGCCTCAATAAGATCCTCAAGTCACTGGCCGGCAGTACTTGGGGAAAAGACAAAGAAACATTGCTTGCTACATATAAGGCTATTGGCCGGCCGGTTATTCACTATGATGCGCCTATATGGTCGCCCAATCTTTCTGACGCCAACTGGAGGAAATTGCAAGTCTGCCAAAACACCGCCATCAGAACTGCTACGGGATGCCTACTTATGTCATCTGAGTCTCACCTCCATCAAGAGGCAAAATTGATCAATGTTCAAGAGCACGCGGAACTCTTGACTAGACAGTTCCTTCTGAACTGTCATAAACCTAGTCATCCAAACCGACATCTTTTGGATGTAGCACGGCCCCCCAGAGACATAAGGAGACATCTCCGTAAGCATTACGATGAGATCCGGCATCATATTTCTTTGCCGTTTGATCTGCGGAACCATAGATGGGCTCTAAATGACCTCCACACCGAGTCGGTAGATAGATCTCTCAGATCTCGGCCTGTGAATCCCGTTACTAATACTCAACCACCGGAATTGGCTGAAGAGGAGCGTGTACTTCCGAGGGAGACTAGAGTCATACTAGCACAACTTCGCTCTGGATATTGTAATAGGTTAAACTCTTACTTATCCAGACTGAACCCCAATATACCAAATACATGCCCTGCATGTGGTATGACCCCTCATGATACCATGCATCTCTTCTCCTGTTCAGTTGAACCCACTCTTCTAACACCTACATCACTCTGGTCCAACCCTGTGGAAACTGCGCGTTTCCTCGGACATCCGTTAGAAGAGCCTGATGACAATTTAGACTGATCGAGCCCATTGGGCAGGGCGAAGCACTGTTAACAACAACAACAACAAGCACTGTTAACAACAACAACAACAACATATCCGTAGATCAACCATCGAGTTGCACGTCATTACCTTTGTGCATATTAGTCGCCTCTTACGACCGGTATGCCTACCTCGGGAATATTCTAAACCCTCAAACCGCAGGGGTTAACCTTGTGTAGTCCTGACTAGCACTATAAAATAATTTTGTTAATTTGTTGTGCTAGGAAATTTGTATAAATAAATACGGTAATTGTTTCCTTTAGGAGACAACTGCTAAAATACGTCCAAAAATGTCGGGAGAGGTATCAAACAACGCGTTTTGACTTCGGTATCAACAATCCGAAAGCGGATTTAAAATTTTTTGTTTCAGTGAAAAGTTATTCGCAAAAAACCCAAAAATGACCCGGGTCCGATCCCAAATAGTGGGCTTGATCCAGGGTATTTCTGCGTGGGCGGCCTTTGGCCGCGCTTAAAAAAAATAACCCCTAGCCGGCCCAACAAGGGCTACGCGGTCCACAGTATTTCTGCGCAGAACACACTTTTTGCAGTTTTCGGTACACCCTAATCTGTGATTACAACAACCACATGAAAATGACAGAAAATTTTCAACTTTGATGGCAAATATCTCTTCACTGAAAAAAAACTCGAAAATTCGCTTCCGGATTATTGTTACCGAGGTCAAAACGCGTCTTTTGATACCTTTCCCGATAATTTCCGACGTGTTTTAGCAGTTGTCTCCTAAAGGAAATAATTACCCTTAATTTTTAGAGTGTGGGACTCCGTTCCGCTGGAGTAGTTGGTGCTTTCAATATTCGGTTACTAAATATTGTTAAGTTTCCTAAAGGAATATATGTGGCCTCGTTCGCTCTTTAATCATAAAAACGTATCTAGTACACACACACTTGCCTTAAATTTTTGCCGTTCTTATATGTATGGTACGTTTTTATTATGAAAAATTAAGGACTTCAATGCAAACAAATAAACGATAAAACTTTGAAACAAATACCATTTTGACGATTGCATAAATACAAAACAGTTAAACTTATTAAAAATTGTAAAAACCGAATCGCACGAAGAATTCACATTATTTATATCTAAAACCGCACTTTTAAACTAGCAACCACTGTCCATCGATCAATAGTTTTAATTGTACATTTGTTTAATTGTAATATTAAATTTTCATAAGTTAGTATCACATATAATGAACTATTCATAGTAATTTTTTTCACATAACAAAAAACCACAACTTCTCAAACATAGTTGTGTTCGGTTTTACATTTGTAAACATTAGCTGCGTTCCAAGGGCTACTGTTCCAAATACATACGAGGGTGCACAGCGCCGTTGAAACCTTTTTTTGGTAATTGTTTCCTTTAGGAGACAACTGCCCTAATCTGTGATTACAACAACCACATGAAAATGACAGAAAATTTTCAACTTTGTTGGCAAATATCTCTTCACGGAAACAAAAACTCGAAAATCCGCTTCAGGATTATTGGTCCCGAGGTCAAAACGCGTCTTTTGATACCTTTCCCGATATTTTCGGACGTGTTTTAGCAGTTGTCTCCTAAAGGAAACAATTACCCTTAATTTTTAGAGTGTGGGACTCCGTTCAAAAATAAAAAAAACACGTTCAAAATATCGCGAAAGGTATCAAAAGACGCGTTTTGACCTCGGTAACAATAATCCGGAAGCGGATTTTCGAGTTTTTGTTTCAGTGAAGAGATATTTGCAATCAAAATTGAAAACTTGCTGTCATTTTCATATGGTTGTTATAATCACAGATTAGGGTGTACCAAAAAGTGTGTTCTGCGCAGAAGTACTGTGGACCGCGTAGCCGTTGTTGGACCGGCTAAGGGTTATTTTTTTGAAGCGCGGCCAAAGACCGCCCACGCAGAAATACCTTGGATCAAGCCCACTATTTGGGATCGAACTTGGGGCATTTTTGGGTTTTTTCTTAATAACTTTTCACTGAAACAAATTATTTAATTTCCGCTTCGGGATTATTAAGACAGAGATCAAAACGCGTCGTTTGATACCTGTCCCGACATTTTTGAACGTATATTAGCAGTTACGTGCTGTCGTATAGAATTACCTTGTTTACTTTAGGAGACAACTGCTAAAACACGTCCCAAAATGTGAAAATCCGCTTTCGGATTGTTGATACCGAACTCAAAACGCATTGTTTGATACCTCTCCCGATATTTTTGGACGTGTTTTACCAGTTGTCTTCTAAAGGAAACAATTACCCACGTTAGTCTTGAGATATTAGCAATATGTCGATATTGGTACCAAAAACCGAGATAAAGCAAAAAAAAACTTCCGAAAAATAGCCCTTTACCCGGATCAAATACGGAGTCAAAAACGCAATAAATCACCACCATATTTTTGATTTTTGTTGGAACGATTTTCCGTCATCCCTTGTCAAGTTTGGTTTTGTGACAAACCGGTTTCGGCGTTCTGCCATTTTCAATGATTAGTTTCGTTCTGGTCTGTGTCTATCCGCTGCGTTGTTTTTATAGTCAGTGGGTGCTGTGGCAGGTAATGTCAATCTATGTGTTCGTGGTAGGTAACGTTAATATGCGTGTGTGTGTGCGCGGTATTGATACGTCCGAATTGTTATCTGTCCCAAGGGTTGCTTTTGTAGGTATGTAGACATACCGCTTGTTAGCTAAGCGGTAGGTTGATGTAGGTAGAAATCGGTGATTTTTGCAGTTTGGTTCATATTTCGTTTTTGCTTGTTCATTGTTACGTGTTTGGTTGATGTACCTGCTGGCTTGTGCTGTTTTTTGTAAACTAGTTTTAAGGGTTCAGATATTTCGTCAGAGATAGTGTTGGTTTGTTCGTTTATGATCCTGCCGTCAAATGTTTTTAACTTGTATATCTCCATGTTCTCAAGTACATTAAGCCGCCGGCCTTTTCCTTATACGTGAAGTATTCGAGCCGTTGTTTTTATGTTAGCTGGGGTGCAGTTGTTCTCGAACATGTGGTTCGCGAAATTAGATTCTGGTGGGTTTTCGTGTTTTTTTGTTGTAGTCCCTGATATGCTCTCGGAATCGTGTGCTTATTTTTCTTCCTGTTTGTCCTATGTAGCTGTATTGACATTCACAAGTAAGCCTATACACTCCGTGTCTGTTGAATGGGTCATCAGAATTAGTGTCGGTTCTTAGTTTTTGTCCGACGTTGTTAGATGTTCTGAATGCTGTGTTGATGTTATATCTTTTAAAGAACTTTGCTAATTTGTACGTCGCTTTTCCAGTGTATGTCATTGCCGTCCAAACCATTGGATTTTCTTCTACGTTTACTCTTTTTTGTGTTCCATGGCTACTTCTGAGTTTATCCACAAGTGCTTTCGTGTATCCATTATTTGCCGCTATGTTATATATTGTATTAAGCTCTCTCCAGTATGCTTCCTGTGTGAGCGGCGTTCTCTGAAGCCTATCCACTAAGTGCCTCAATGCTGCATTTTTGTGCTGTTGCGGATGGTTTGATGTAGAGTGTATAATGGTGTCCGTGGCAGTCGGTTTTCTATAAATGCCGTAGTTGAACCTATTTGTTATTTTGTCAATCCCTATGGTTAGGTCCAGGTAGTTCATTATTCCATCTTTTTCTACTTCCATTGTGAACTCTATGTTGATATGTTGCTTTAAAACACTTTGTTTTATATATATAATAATAACACTGGATCACAAATTCCAACTTTTTTTCTGCACCAGAGACGCCATAGTGAAATTCCTATGTAAAATCACCTCCTAATTCCGAAAATCAAGGTTATTTTTACTTGAATGGTACCGTTTTTGAGATATTGACGATTTACCGTTATTTCAAAAAACAAAAAAGATGGCTCCACTTAATCGTGTATATCTCAAGAACAAACTGAGCTCTTCCAAAACGGTTTGAAAAATTTGAAAGCTTATAAAATTTACTATAATCAGTACATACAACACTTTTTGCTAGGTCCTGCAGATTCAAACATATTGAACAATCATTACGGATTTTTTAAATTTTTTTTGTAAAAATATAAAAAAATTTGTACTTTGCGAGGAAGCATCTCGAAAACTTTTTGTTTTTTTGCAGATATTTTTCCCCCCTCTAAGCTCTGTTTTATTACAAAAAAAATAAGCTATCAGTGAACAAAATCGATGAACTTCTACAAAAGTTATAAGCATTCAAGTAAATATATCCATTTAATACTTAAGTACCCTACAAATAATACCATATGTACATATGGTTCTGTCTTAACTCTATGATCTTATTTTATAATTGAAAAAGTTATGTGTCTTGTTTTGACGCTTATTTAGATTAGGATCGGTTTCTCTTATGAGAAACCAACAGTAGTCGCCCATCATAGCGACATCCCAGAATCCTTGATACCGACTTTCAATCACTTTCATTTGCTGGTGAAACCTTTCGCCATGCTCGTCACTTTCGTCGCCAAGATTTTGTGGGAAAAAATTTAAGTGGGAGTGTAAGAAATGAATTTTTAAAGACATATTTACTCCTGAAAGAAAATAAAAAAGTAAATTAGATAAATACATAAGTGACACATTAGTATATAATTTTCTTAGGCTGGATTTATCTTTCAATTCAGAACAAATTTTTGGTTTATATTTTTCCCGTTCTTGTTTGTTCGGAACTGGACGATAAATTCAGATTTATGGCTATATATTCTCATGTAAATTTATGTAATATATAATTTATTATAATATGTTTTTTTATTTACCCATTTCCGCATAGTTTTTGATTAAGTCGTTCACTATCATCTCGTAGTTAGGACTTTTGTGTTTGCCTAAAAAAGAAGTAACGACCTTTTCAAAAGAATCCCACGCTGCTGCCTCCACTGGTGACAATAGTTCTTTGAAATGGTTATTGGTCATCATTTTCCTTATTTGCGGTCCCACAAAAATCCCTTCCTTTATTTTTGCTTCTGAAATCTCTGGGAAGATTGTCTTCAAATGATGAAAAGCTTCGCCTTCTTTGTCCAAAGCCTTCACAAAGTTTTTGATAAGGCCGAGCTTGATGTGGAGCGGAGGTAGAATTATTTTTTCCTTCTTTATAAGTGGAGAGTATTTTATGTTATCTACCCCAACTTGAAACTCGATTCGTTCTGGCCAATCCTTTATGATGTAGTGGTCTTGACGAGCTCGGCTATCCCATTTGCATAGAAAGCAACAGTATTTTGTGTATCCACTTTGTAGACCACATAGCATTCCAACGACTTTAAGATCGGCACATATTTTCCAATCATGTTCTTCGTATTTGATTAACTTGAGCAATTTTTGCATTATCTCATATGTTTCCTTCGTATTTACTGCATGCGCGATCGGGATAGATGGCTTTTGGTTGCCAATATGCAATAATACGGCCTTTAAACTTAATTTATTGCCGTCTATGAACAATCGCCACTCTTTTGAATCATATGGTTCACCAAATTGTTTGAATAGACCAGCAATGTCTTTGCAGTAACAAACACTGTCCTCCTTCGTATAGTACTTGGAAAATTCTTCGTGACGAGTTCTATAATATGTTACCTTAACATCGGATGAAACAAATTTAAATTGTTGCATTCGAGAGGCGTGTAGTTCGGCCTTTTCCTTTGACAATTCCAAATCCCTTATCCAATCATTGAGTTGTGCTTGTGACAAAGAATTTCTTTCGTTTTGAAATTCAGTACAACATGATGCCGCGTAATCAGATACTACTGTTGAAATTAGTTCTGGTAATGACACTGTAGATACGCTCGCATAGGTTACTTTTCTGGACTTTCCAACCCCAAGTACTTTTGTAGTACAAATATAGCAGTCCGTTGAATGGCAAGTTGGTTACCTCCACTTCATTGGTGTAATAAATTTCACACGTCGCCTAAATAGATAGTTTCAGGAATTAGTCAGCTATGCATTAAAAGGGAACAAATTCCTAATTTTTACAACGTACCTTTTTGTTCCGGTTTCCGAAGAAATCAATTCGACTCGGCATGTGGTGCACACAGTGTTCGGTGTCCATGGTTTTTAGGCTCAATTCCAAAACACTTATAGTATGTAACTTTCAAAGGATTTGAAAACACACGTCTCATACTTTTAACAATAAATTGACCGCAGATGAAACAGAACATATCTGGATCATTTGTACACTCAAACTCTCGCGCCCTTTTATTCATTTTTTATTTTAAGTAAATGACGGGTTATAAACTGCAATTATAAACTGAACAGTATCCGGCGAGCCTTGCAGATATTATGAAGGAACAAGGCGCATGTACTCTTATTTATACTTAGATCCAGTAAAAATTCAAGCCTACCTAAACAAAAAGGTTCCCTAGTTCTACAAAGAAAACACTACCTGCCTCAAAAATATGCTCTTGTTTAAAATGTACCTAGGTTTGAGAAAACGACACTAACAGCTTTTTGTATCTAATAACTTTTCGAAAATCTACCAGCTAACTAACTGATATACGAATACTAACACATATGTACCAGTAGGGTACTTAAGCATTAAATGGATATATTTACTTGAATGCTTATAACTTTTGTATTAGTTCATCGATTTTGTTCACTGATAGCTTATTTTTTTTGTAATAAAACAGAGCTTAGAGGGGGGAAAAAATATCTGCAAAAAAACAAAAAGTTTTCGAGATGCTTCCTCGCAAAGTACAAATTTTTTTATATTTTTACAAAAAAAATTTAAAAAATCCGTAATGATTGTTCAATATGTTTGAATCTGCAGGACCTAGCAAAAAGTGTTGTATGTACTGATTATAGTAAATTTTATAAGCTTTCAAATTTTTCAAACCGTTTTGGAAGAGCTCAGTTTGTTCTTGAGATATACACGATTAAGTAGAGCCATCTTTTTTGTTTTTTGAAATAACGGTAAATCGTAAATATCTCAAAAACGGTACCATTCAAGTAAAAATAACCTTGGTTTTCGGAATTAGGAGGTGATTTTACATAGGAATTTCACTATGGCGTCTCTGGTGCATTTTGGCTGTAAACCAGTGCCATCAGCAACAACAACAGTAACCAGCAGTAACATCAGCGAGGGCCGCCGTAATGTAGGCCCGCTGCACTATTACCAACAACAACAACAGTAGCGCCCGACCAACAGCCTACTGCAGCAATGGGTGAGATCAACCTGATGTAGTTCTGTTTTTTTGTAAATAATATACAATTACATTAAACAAATTAAATTACGCTTAAGCTAACTTAGTTTAAACTGAGCTTGAAGAACGCATAGAACCCCGCGCCTTAGTATTCCAAAAAATTTTATGTGAAACTTGTGAAAATTAATTTACTTTAACGCATTCCTCTAAAAAGTTGACTTCATATTAGAGCAATGTGTTTAAGTGTTTGTTTTCTTTATTATAAAATTTTGTATTTAAATGGGCAAATTATGAAGTACTTTAATTCTTCAAACTTACAAGAATGTGAGTTACTTAATACTTTTGCTGCGATTTTACGAAAACAAAAATGTTTGCTTATAATGCAAAATTCTTTATTGTTATTGGGCGTTTATTAATAAGTGTTAAATGTACAACTTCTTTTTTTATATTAGCAAACCCTGGCGGCCGCCGTGGTGTGGAGGTAACTTCACAGTAGGTCCCTGTTGAAAATAAACTAATCAACCTGCCTTGCTTGGTCACTGCCTTATATAGTCCGACAGGGTGCTTGCCTACGCACCGAAAACTTTCTTGGTTATTCGCTCTTCGTGTTCTCGAATAATCGGTGTTATTTATTGGCACCTCCTCTTTGCATGGTATTCGCAAACACTCGCGCGATCTCTCTTGCTCTTGCTTGGTACATGCTTGCATGCATAAGCGTAGCAATCGTCATTGTTGTGTTTAACCAGTGTTGGGAGTGTTATTGAGTTAGGGATTGTACACGCTTGAGAATAATCGCCACACTGCCCTCCACCTAAGTCTTATCGTCCCGATCAGACACATTGCTCGAACCAAATGCATCTAGCCTTCCAAGTGTATCACTTTTAATTTATTACGTGGCCTTTCAACAGTTCAGCAGCACTAAATCTTCTTCTATAAAACCTTCCGAATTTATTGCTTTGTCATACCTGGCCTTCATCTTATCGCTCATGATCTTAGTCCGTTGTCTCACAAGGTCGTGAATTTCTCTCATTTCTTCTTTCAATACGCTAGTAGATTTCCGAGCATTTACTCCTGAGCAAAATTACTTTTGCAGGAGTCTGACCAGTTGCTTCATGTACTGCAGAGCGATATGCCATTAGGAATAAGGAGATGTGAGTATCCCAATCCTTCTGGAATTTATCCACTACTTTCCTCAGGTGCTCTTCCAAGGTTCTATTGAATCGTTCCACCATGCCATCTGATTGAGGATGTAGTGCAGTTGTTCGAGTTTTCCGAATGCCCAATGTCTTGCACATTTCCTGGAACACAGCTGATTCGAAATTTCTGCCTTGGTCAGAATGTATCTCCATCGGTGCACCAAACCGAGCTACCCAATTGTTAGTAAACACTTCTGCTATGGTTTCTGCCTCTTGATTTGGAATAGGGTACACTTCTGGCCATTTGTTGAAATAGTCCATAACTACCAGTACATATATGTTTCCGAGTTTGCTAGTAGGAAATGGACCAGCTACATCCAAATGACGCACCTGAGTTGTACTGTTTCATTTGGCCATGGCTCCTTGATTTCGGTCCTTTAGCTTTGATGCATACTTCACAGTTGGCAATCCACTCCGCGACCGATTGACGGCAACCAACCCAATAGAATCTTTGCTTGACTTTCTCCAAGGTCTTGGTGACTCCAAGATGACCTCGGCTTGGACCGTTATGTAATTCATTGAGTACATCAGGGATTTTCTTCCTTGGGACGACTATCAGCTTTCGAACACATTGACCATCCTCACTCTCCCATATTCGATGCAAACAACCGGATTCTAATTGCAAACTATTCCACTGTGCCCAATATGACTTGGCAACAGGACTTTCTGCTGACATCTCCTCTCTTGATGGTCGCTCGTTTCGTTCGATTCCTTGCATTACACGTGTAAGATCTGGATATTCGTGCTGCAACCTCCTTAATTGATCCATGTCCGATTCGTCCGTAGATGTTATAGTCAAGAGCCGCACATCTATAACGTCTTCCTTGGCCTCAGCTTTGGAACAATGCTTGCATTCCAAGTTACATGGTCTTCGTGACATTGCATCAGCATTTCCGTGGGTGCTACCTTTGCGATGCTCTATGGAAAAGTCATAACTTTGCAGTCGCTCTATCCACCGTGCCAATTGACCTTCCGGATTACGGAACTGTAAGAGCCATTTCAACGCTGCGTGTTCTGTCCTGACGTGGAATCGCTGCCCATAGAGATACTTGTGGAAATGCTTATTGCACTCTACCAATGCCAACAGTTCTCTCCGGGTTACACAATAGTTCCTTTCAGGCTTCCCAATTGTTCGGCTGTAGTATGCAACTACCTTCTCCTGTCCATCAACAATCTGAGACAAAACACCTCCTATAGCATAACCACTCGCATCTGTATCCAGAATAAACTTTGAACCTGGAATTGGATATGCTAACA
Source organism: Merzomyia westermanni (assembly GCA_949987695.1). Classification (NCBI taxonomy): domain Eukaryota; kingdom Metazoa; phylum Arthropoda; class Insecta; order Diptera; family Tephritidae; genus Merzomyia; species Merzomyia westermanni. The sequence continues at coordinate 81,201,036 of OX465291.1, forward strand.
TCGGGGCAGTGCATAGTCGTTCCTTCAATGTTTGAAAAGCCACCTCCTGTTCCTTCTTCCATTCAAAACTCATATTCTTCCTCGTAAGGTCATGGAGACTACTAGCTACGCTGGCAAAATTCGGTACAAAACGGCGATAATACGTGCACAGCCCAAGGAAGCTCCGTAACTCATGCAAATTTCTCGGTCTTGGCCAATCCTTTACGGCTTCGATCTTTTCCTTAGCAGTGCAGATTCCCTCCGTAGTTACCTTTTGACCCAAATAACTTACTTCCTTTTTAACCAAGGAATACTTCTTGGGACTTAGTTTCAGACCAGCACCAGCTATTCGTTGGAAAACTTCCTCCAAGTTCTTTAGGTGTTCCTCAAAGCTTTTTCCCAGCACGATGATGTCGTCGAGGTACACCAAACATGTTTGCCAGTGCAATCCTTTTAGTATCTGGTCCATGAGTCTCTCAAAAGTAGCTGGAGCATTGCATAGCCCGAAGGGCATTACCGTAAATTGCCAAAGCCCTTCTCCAACGCTGAAGGCCGTCTTTTCTTTATCTTCATCCTTCACCTCCACTTGCCAGTAGCCGCTTTTCAAGTCCAGTGTGGAAAACCATTTCGTGCCAGATAACGAGTCCCGAGTATCGTCGATTCTTGGCAATGGATAACTATCCTTCTTAGTTACGTCGTTCAATTTTCGGTAATCCACACAGAACCTCATTTTTCCATCCTTCTTTTTCACTAGTACTATCGGTGAGCTCCATGGACTAGCTGATGGTTCGATCACGCCGCTGTCACTCATTTCCCGTATAATTTCTCTTACCACTTGTCGTTTGGCCAATGGAATACTACGAGGAGCTTGGCGGATTGGTCTTGCATCACCAGTATCAATTTGATGCTTCACAACTTTGGTCCGACCTGGTTTGGAACCATCCTTGTCAAACATGCTCGAGTACTTTGATAGAAGTTCCTTTGCCTTTTTCTGATGATCTTTTTCGAGGCCTGCCGTCCACGACATGATATCATCTGAAAGATTAATCTTGATGGTGGAATCATTTCCTGAAGCTGTTCACAATTGATAACTACCTCGACCTCTTGGCATTGTCCCAATATTGCTCCTTTGGAAAGTTTAATCGGCGATTTGAACTCATTTAGTACTCTTACCGGTACACGTCCATCTTGTTTTGTCATGGCCAGGGTTTTTCTACTAATATGTTCGTCCTTGATTTGTTTGCTGCCTCGACAACCCACAACTTGTTTGTCCCATAATCTCCATCAATCTTTGCCCATATGATTGCTTCCGACTTCGGTGGAATTTGTTGGCTCTCCTCCACAAGCACTCGCTTACTAACGTATTTGTTTTCGTAACCAAAATTTAATGGCACATCCATGTTCTGGTAATTCATAATCCTGTTTTGCATGTCGATCTTGATGCCTTGCTCGCTTAAGAAGTCCACACCAACTATGATTTCGTCAACAATATCTGCTACTATAAAATTGTGTAGAATGGGCAGGTTCCCAATTGCGATTTCACATGTTACTTCTCCTAGGACATGGGTGTTCTCACCAGTGGCCGTACGTAACTTTGCTCCATGCAATGGTCTCACCTCCTTGTTGACTAAATCAGATCGAATTATGGAATGTGATGCGCCTGTATCCACAGTTAGTAAGTGCTATTTTCCATCCACATATGCAACAACAGTAACATTACTAGCTTTCCTTCCGATCTGTGAGACAGAGATTATGGGGCATTCAGTTGCGGGAGCCAGTCCACGCCCCTTTCGGCTGGCTCGATTTAGTTTAGAGACTGATTTGGCTGGGAAATTGGCTCACCTCCTTCAGCTTTGCGTTTTCGTCCACCTGAATTTGCTGGGGTTACTGGAGCCAGTGCCGCAATAACGTGCTATGTGACCTGATTTTCCGCACTTAAAGCATTTAATGGCAACATTACTTTTTTTCTGTACTCCGTTCAACGCTTCCAAAATTTTGTCTACCCAAGCCGGAGTGTCCGCTTCTACGCGATGAGCCTTGTATGCCGGTTTACTCAAAAATGAGGCTGTTTCCTGCGTCCGAGCATGCGATACCGGTTCAGCGAACGTCCTTTTGGGGTTTGCATATGTGGCCCGCTTCGTCTCTACATCGCGTATTCCATTTATAAAACTTTGGATTTTTACCCTCTCAGTATACTCCACGGGTGCGTCCGCATTTGCTAGATGGGCCAACCTCTCGATGTCCGATGCAAATTCCTGCAAAGTCTCATTAGGTTTCTGGGAGCGATTCTGTAGCTCTATTTGGTATATCTGCTTCCGATGCTCGCTACCATAGCGTCTCTCAACTGTACTCATTAATGCTTCATAATTGTTCCGTTCTCCGTCAGGAATAGTCTGCAAAATTTCGGCTGCAGGTCCCTTCAATGCCACGAATAATGCAGCAACTTTGTCTTCCATGCCCAATTATTCAAAGCTGCCGTCTTCTCAAACTGTAGCTTAAATACCTGGAAAGGAACAGAACCATCAAATGACGGGGATTTTACCTTGGGAGTATTCGCTAAAGCAGATGGACGGTTCAGTTGCAACTCCTGGATACGGCCCCTTAACGCATCTACCTCGGCCTCTATTTTATCTTGAAATTGTCCAATTTTTGCATCTTGCACTTCTAGTTTCGCTGACACCTTTGCTTCCTGTTCTTCCAACTGCGATGAGATATATGCCTTCTTTTCTTCCATTTGAGATCTCATGTATGCCTTCGTTTCATCTAGTTGAGCTGAAATCTGGGATGTAATACGTGTATCCTGTTCTTCCAGCTGAGATACTATGTGTGTCTTTTGTTCTTCCAACTGAGATGCCATGTGTGCCTTTTGTTCTTCCAACTGAGATGCCATGTGTGTCTTTTGTTCTTGCAGCTGTGTCGAAATGCTAGATGACATCTGAGTCAATACAGTCAACAACGCATTAGTGTCCACACTTGCGGCTGGAATTGTAGACTCCTTCTCTTCCAGTTTTGTCGATGCTTCTTCCACAAGCTGAAACACATGATCGTCAACGTTAATCCGTTCAGCTTCCATAGCCTCTCGCAATCGTGACTGTAGCTCTGATTTATTGCCTGTGGTATTCAAACCACGCTGTTGCAGCTCATTTTTGAGTTGCTGGATCTTCAGCTCATTCAACTTTGCCATGCCTTTGTTATCCTTGAAAACTCTCGGTATTTATTTAACAATATCACTTCTGACTCCAATTGTGACGAAACCGATGATTCCTTAATTATCAATCCTGGGTTCGATCTCTATAGAGTCAAATAAACACACGCACAGATTTTGTAACTAATAGCTAGTTTTATTTACTAGTAATAACGCAATTCAAATTTAAGAGTTTGGTAACTTCACAGTAGTTCACTGTTAAACACTTGAAAATGAACTGATCAACCTGCCTTGCTTGGTCACCGCCTTATATAGTCCAACAGGGTGCTTGCCTACGCACCGAGAACTTTCTTGGTTGTTCGCTTTTTGTGTTGTGGAATCGTCGGTGTTATTTATTGGCATCTCCTCTTTGCATCGTATTCGCAAACACTCGCGCCATCTCTCTTCCTCTTCCTAGTTATACGCTTGCATGCATAAGCGTAGCCATCGTTATCTCGGTTGTGTTAACTAGTGGTGGGAGTGTTATTGAGTTAGGGATGGTACATGCTTGAGACAATATGTTATTAATAACAGTGCTATTAGCTTATTTTCAAAAGGCAGACGTTTTCTCCGATTGTAAACTTCCGGCAGTCGGAAACATATTTCTTGCCCTGCAAGTACATGTACTTGCTGTAATTATATGCAAATGATTATATGATGCCGCCGTGGTGTGGAGGTAGTGTTGCCGGCCTACCACACCGAAGGTCCATGGTTCGAGCCCTGGTACAGGTAACATCAAAAGTGATTTGAAAAAAGTTTTTCAAAACGGGGTCGCCCCTCGGCAGTGGTTTGGCAAACTCTCCGAGTGTATTTCTGCCATGACAGACTTCTCAGCAAAAATTCGTCTCCTTTGTAGATGCCGTTCGGAGTCGGCAAAAAACTGTAGGTCAAATCGGCACACCACAAATTGGAAGAGAAGCTTGGCGCAAAAATCTCTTAGGAGGTTTATGATGATATACCTGTTGTATATCGCGCCATAAAGAGAAAAAAAGAGATTATATCTTTTCAACTCTGGGACGACTATCAGCTTTCGAACACATTGACCATCCTCACTCTCCCATATTCGATGCAAACCGGATTCTAATTGCAAACTATTCCCCTATGCGCAATATGACTTGGCAACAGGACTTTCTCCTGACATCTCGTCTCTTGATTGTCGCTCGTTTGGTTCGATTCCTTGCATCACACGTGTAAGATCTGGATCTTCGTGCTGACTCCTCCTTAATTGATTCATGTTCCATTTGTCCGTAGATGTTATAGTCATGAGCCGCACATCTATAATGTCTTCCTTGGCCTCAGCTTTCGAACAATGCTTGCATTCCAAGTTACATGGTCTTCGTGACATTGCATCAGCATTCCGTGGGTGCACACAATATTTCCCTTCAGGCTTCCCGATTGTTCGGCTATAGTACGCAACTATCTTCTCATGACTATCAACAACCTGGAACAAAACACCTCCTATGGCATGACCACTCGCATCTGTATCAAGAATAAACTTTGAGCCTGGAATTGGATATGCTAACATCGGGGCAGTGCATAGTTGTTCCTTCAATGTTTGAAAAGCCACATCCTGCTCCTTCTTCCATTCAAAACTTATATTCTTCCTGATGAGGTCATGGAGACTACTAGCTACGCTGGTAAAATTCGGTACAAAATAACTAATGCAAATTTCTCGGTCTTGGCCAATCCTTTATGGCTTCGATCTTTTCCTTGGCAGTGCAGATTCCTTCCGTAGTTACCTTGTGACCCAAATAACTTACTTACTAACTTGTTGAACAGGGTGCACTTCTTGGGACCCAATCTCAGACCAGCACCAGCTATCCGTTGGAAAACTTCCTCCAAGTTCTTTAGGTGTTCCTCGAAACTTTTTCCCTGTACCATGATGTCGTCCAGGTACACCAAACATGTTTTCCAATGCAATCTCTTTAGTACATGATCCATGAGTCTCTCAAAAGTAGCTGAAGTATTGCATAGTCCAAAGGGCATTACCGTAAATTGACAAAGCCCTTCCCCAACGCTGAAGGCTGCCTTTCCTTTATCTTCGTCCTTTACCTCCGCTTGCCAGTATCCGCTTTTCAAGTCCAGTGTGGAAAACGTTTTGTACCAGATAACGAGTCCAGAGTATCGTCGATTCTTGGCAATGGATAACTGTCCTTCTTCGTTACGTTATTCAATTTCCGGTAATCCACACAGAACCTCATTTTTCCATCCTTCTTTTTCACTAGTACTACCGTTGAGCTCCATGGACTAGCTGATGGTTCGATCTTACTGCTTGGCGTTTGGCCAATGGAATAGTACGAGGAGTTTGGCAGATTGGTTTTGCATCACTAGTATCAATTTGATGCTTCACAGCTTTGGTCCGACCTGGTTTGGAAACATCCTTATCAAGTATGCTCGAGTACTTTGATAGAAGTTCCTCTGCCTTTTTCTGATGATCTTTTTCGGGGCCTGCCGTCCACGACATGATATCATCTGAAAGATTAATCTACTAATCCCTACTAATATGTTCATCCTTGATTTGTTTGCTGCCTCGACAACCCACAATTTGTTTGTCCCACAATCTCCATCAATCTTTGCCCATATGATTGCTTCCGACTTCAATGGAATTTGTTGGTTCTCCTCAACAAGCTCTCGCTTACTAACGTATTTGTTTTCCTAACCAAAATTTAATGGCACATCCATGTTCTGGTAATTCATTATCCTGTTATGCATGTCGATCTTGATGCCTTGCTCGCTTCAGAAGTCCACACCAACTATGATTTCGTCAACAATATCTGCTACTATAAAACTGTGAAGAACGGCCACGTTCCCAATTTCTATTTCACATGTTACTTCTCATAGGACATGGGTGTCCTCACCAGTGGCCGTACGTAACTTTGCTCCATGCAATGGTCTCACGTCCTTGTTGACTAAATCAGATCGAATTATGGAATGCGATGCGCCTGTATCCACGGTTAATAAGTGCTCTTTTCCATCCACATATGCAACAACAGTAACATTCCGATCTGTGAGACAGAGATTATGGGGCATTCAATTGCGTGAGCCAGGCCGCGCCCCTTTCGGATGGCTCGATTTAGTTTAACGACTGATTTGGTTGGGAGGTTTGCTCATCTCCTTCAGCTTTGCGTTTTCGTCCACCTGAATTGCTGGGGTTGCTGGAGCCAGTGCGCAATAACGTGCTATGTGACATGGTTTTCCGCACTTAAAGCATTTATTGGCACCATCATTTTTTTTTCTGCACTCCGTTCAACGCTTCCAAAATTTTGTCAACCCAAGCCGCAGTTTCCACTTCTACACGATGAGCCTTGTATGCAGGTTTACTCAAAAGTGAGGCTGTTTCCTGCGTCAGAGCATGCGATACCGGTTCAGAGACCGTCCTTTTGGGGTTTGCATATGTTGCCCGCTTCGTGTCTACATCGCGTATTCCATTTATAAAACTTTGGATTTTTACCCTCTCAGTATACTCCACGGGTGCGTCCGCATTTGCTAGATGGGCCAACCTCTCGATGTCCGATGCAAATTCCTGCAAAGTCTCATTAGGTCTCTGGGAGCGATTCTGTAGCTCTATTTGGTATATCTGCTTCCGATGCGCGCTACCATAGCGTCTCTCAACTGTACTCATTAATGCTTCATAATTGTTCCGTTCTCCGTCAGGAATAGTCTGCAAAATTTCGGCTGCAGGTCCCTTCAATGCCACGAATAATGCAGCAACTTTGTCTTCCATGCCCCAATTATTCACAGCTGCCGTCTTCTCAAACTGTAGCTTAAATACCTGGAAAGGAACAGAACCATCAAATGACGGGGATTTTACCTTGGGAGTATTCGCTAAAGCAGATGGACGGTTCAGTTGCAACTCCTGGATACGGCCCCTTAACGCATCTACCTCGGCCTCTATTTTATCTTGAAATTGTCCAATTTTTGCATCTTGCACTTCTAGTTTCGCTGACACCTTTGCTTCCTGTTCTTCCAACTGCGATGAGATATATGCCTTCTTTCCTTCCATTTGAGATCTTATGTATGCCTTCGTTTCATCTAGTTGAGCTGAAATCTGGGATGTAATACGTGTATCCTGTTCTTCCAGCTGAGATACTATGTGTGTCTTTTGTTCTTCCAACTGAGATGCCATGTGTGCCTTTTGTTCTTCCAACTGAGATGCCATGTGTGTCTTTTGTTCTTGCAGCTGTGTCGAAATGCTAGATGACATCTGAGTCAATACAGTCAACAACGCATTAGTGTCCACACTTGCGGCTGGAATTGTAGACTCCTTCTCTTCCAGTTTTGTCGATGCTTCTTCCACAAGCTGAAACACATGATCGTCAACGTTAATCCGTTCAGCTTCCATAGCCTCTCGCAATCGTGACTTTAGCTCTGATTTATTGCCTGTGGTATTCAAGCCACGCTGTTGCAGCTCATTTTTGAGTTGCTGGATCTTCAGCTCATTCAACTTTGCCATGCCTTTGTTATCCTTGAAAACTCTCGGTATTTATTTAACAATATCACTTCTGACACCAATTGTGACGAATTCGATGATTCCTTAATTATCAATCGTGGGTTCGATCTCTATAGAGTCAAATAAACACACGCACAGTTTCAGTGAATGTCCTTTTGGGGTTTGCATATGTATCCCGCTTCGTCAACACATCGCGTATTCCATTTATATATAAAACTTTGGATTTTTACCCTCTCGGTGACCTCCACGGGTGCGTTCGCATTTGCTAGATGGGCCAACCTCTCGATGTCCGATGCAAATTCCTGTAAAGTCTCATTCGGTTTCTGGGAGCGATTCTGTTTTCGATGTTCGTTACCATAACGTCTCTCAACCGCACCCATCAATGCATCATAACTGTTCCTCTCGAACTCGGGAATAGTCTGTAAGATTTCTGCTGCAGGTCCCTTCAATTCCACGAATAGTGCTGCAACTTTGTCTTCAGTGCACCAGTTATTCACCGCAGCCGTCTTCTCAAATTGAACCCTAAATACCTGGAATTTAACAGAACCATCAAAGGAAGGTGATTTTACCTTGGGAGTATTTGCTGAGACAGCTGAACGGTTCAGTTGCAGCTCCTGGATACGGCCCTTCAAAGCATCTAGTTCGGCCTCAATCTTGTCCTGCCGTTCTCTGAATACCTCTTGCACTTGTGTTATGTTTGCCTCTTGCACTACTAGTTTCGATGACACCTTTGCTTCCTGCTCTTCCAACTGCGATGAGATATATGCCTTCTGTTCCTCCATTTGAGATCTCATGTATGCCTTCGTTTCATCTAGTTGAGCTGAAATCTAGGATGTCATGTATGTCTTCTCTCTCTCTCTATGGCGCGATATACAACAGGTATATCATCATAAACCTCCTAAGAGATTTTTGCGCCAAGCTTCTCTTCCAATTTGTGGTGTGCCGATTTGAATTTTCCCTACAAATATGTATGTCTTCTATCTATCTCTATGGCGCGATATACAACAGGTATATCATCATAAACCTCCTAAGAGATTTTTGCGCCAAGCTTCTCTTCCAATTTGTGGTGTGCCGATTTGAATTTTCCCTACAAATTGGTGGGACCTACAGTTTTTTGCCGACTCCGAACGGCATCTACAAAGGAGACGAATTTTTGCTGAGAAGCCTGTCATGGCAGAAATACACTCGGAGAGTTTGCCAAACCACTGCCGAGGGGCGACCCCGTTTTGAAAAACTTTTTTGAAATCACTTTTGATGTTACCTGTACCAGGGCTCGAACCATGGACCTTCGGTGTGGTAGGCCGGCAACACTACCTTCACACCACGGCGGCCGCTATTCCTCCATTTTCGTCGACATCTGAATTAATACAGCCAATATAATGTTTGTGTCAATGCTTGCTACTGGATTCGAAGACTCCTTTTTTTTCTTCCATTTTTGTAGATGCCTCCTCCACAAGATGAAAAACATGATCATCAACGTTGATTCTTTCTGCTTCCATAGCCTCCCGTAATCTTGACTGTAGCTCGGACTTATTACCTGTAGTGTTTAGTCCGCGTTGTTCCAACTCAGTTTTGAGTTGATGAATCTTTAATTCATTCAACTTCGCCGTGTCCTTGTAATCCTTTAAATCTCTGGTATTTATTTAACAATACCGCTTCTGACACCAATTGTGACGAATTCGATGATTCCTTGATTATTAATCCTGGGTTCGATCACTATAAAGTCAGTTTTATTTACTAATAATAAACGCAAAACAATTTTAAGAGTTTGGTAACTTTACAGTAATTCACTGAACAACACTTCAAAATAAACTGATCCCTGCCTTGCTTGGTCACTGACTTATAGAGTCCGACAGGGTGCTTGCCTACGCACCGAGAACTTTCTTGGTTATTCGCATTTCGTGTTCTCGAAGGATGGGTGTTATTTATTGGCATCTCCTCTTTGCATCGTATTCGCAAATACTCGCGCGATCTCTCTTCCTCTTGCTTGGTACATGCTTGCATGCATAAGCGTAGCCATCGTCGTCTTTGTTGTGTTTAACTAGTGTTGGGAGTGTTATTGAGTTGGGGATGGTAGATGCTTGAGAATAATCACTACAATATTGTGGCGATTATTCTCAAGCATGTACCATCCCTAACTCAATAACACTCCCACCACTAGTTAACACAACCGAGATAACGATGGCTACGCTTATGCATGCAAGCGTATAACTAGGAAGAGGAAAAGAGATGAGAGAATACAATGCAAAGAGGAGATGCCAATAAATAACACCGACCCTTCCAGAACACGAAAAGCGAACAACCAAGAAAGTTCTCGGTGCGTAGGCAAGCACCCTGTTGGACTATATAAGGCGGTGACCAAGCAAGGCAGGTTGATCAGTTTATTTTCAAGCGTTCAATAGTGAACTACTGCGAAGTTACCAACCTCTTAAATTTGTATTGCGTTTATTACTAGTAAATAAAACTAGCTATTAGTTACATTATCTGTGCGTGTGTTTATTCGACTTTATAGTGATCGAACCCAGGATTGATAATCAAGGAATCATCGAAATCGTCACAATATGTTATTAATAACAGTGCTATTAGCTTATTTTCAAAAGGCAGACGTTTTCTCCGATTGTAAACTTCCGGCAGACGGAAACATATTTCTTGCCCTGCAAGTACATGTACCTGCTGTAATTATATGCAAATGATTATATCTTTTCAAAAATTATCGGAACGCCGATTTCTACCCCAATATTTAATGGAAATTGAAGGCTCTACAAAAAAGAAAATCAAGCAGAGACTCAATTGGGTTGGTTTTCGTCTGTCGCGGAGTGGATTCCCAACTGTGAGGTGTGCATCAAAGCTAAAGGACCGAAATCTAGGAGCCATGGGCAAATAAAACAAAATAACTCAGGAGCACCGTTTGAGAGTATTGCCATGGATGTATCTGGGCCATTTCCTACTAGCAAGCTCGGAAACAAATATGTACTGGTAGTTATGGACTATTTCAGAAAATGGCCTGTAGCCCGATTCTGTAACTTTTAACCACTCGCCGAGCGTTAAGCTTATCGCCAAATTTCGGCCTTTGTTCTTAACGAAAGTGCGATTCTGTAACTCTCCTTCAACGCCGCTAAACAGCTGACTCTTGATGGTGATAAAATATGGCAATATGAAAACTCAAAACTATTTTTTTTACTTTTTCCAAACGCTAAAACACTTGCAAATATATTAACGCTATTGTTAACACTTCGAAAATAATTCGCGACAGCTAACCACACGAAAAGTGTTAGTGAATACGGAAGAGCGTTAAAAATGGTGTTAAGCGAAGTTAACGCTAACACTAAATTAAGTAAGTAAGTTAAAATAGTTACAGTATCGACCTACTGAAGTGTATCCTATTCCAAATCAAGAGGCAGAAACCATAGTAGAAGTGCTCATTAACAATTGGGTGGCTAGATCTGGTGCACCGATGAAGCTACATTCTGATCAAGGCAGGAATTTCGAATCAGCTGTATTCTATGAAATTTGCAAGGCATTGGGCATTCGGAAAGCTCGAACTACCGCACTGCAACCTCAGTGAGATGGCATGGTGGAACGATTCAATAGAACATTGGAGCAACACCTTAGGAAAGTAGTATATAAGTTCCAGAAGGATTGGGATACTTACACTTCTTGTTTCTGATGGCACATCGCTCTTCAGTACATGAGACAACTGGTCAGACTCCTGCAAGGGTGGAAATGATCTTCGGTTGCCTGCTGACTTGAAGTTTGGGATAAATGCTGATACCGGAATAAACGCTCGGAAATCCAATAGGTCTTGGAAGATGTTATAGTAACGCGGAAAATTGGAGCAGTAAGGAAGGCGGTCGGCATGATATCAATGGTGCACAGTGGCTAGTCATTGTCGGCGCCATAAACAGAAAAAGGTCAAATCATGCCTTTTTAAACGCGGGGAAATGCACAAAACCGCGCAAAACGACTATAAAAACAACATCCGGTTAAACCCGGATGCCACGGACAGACCGTTGACATTTAAACATTTAAAAAAAACTGGCCGGTTAGATTTAAATTTAAACAAAAAGGACCGGCAAACAAAACTAAAATCAAAATTCAAAATAACTGAAAGCGAAACTAGCTCAAATGGAAATTTAAAAATAACTGAAAATTAAAGCAAAAAAAAAACCAGACTCATTTAAAAACTACAAAAAAAATAAAAATGCCGGTTTAGTTGTGGCCGGTCTTGTCGTTACCGGTTGTTGTTTCCGGTCGGGTTGTTGCCGGTTTAGTTGTTGCCGGTTTTGCTACCGGTATTGTTGCAGTATGTCATTGGCGGTATGAAGTTCGTTGTGGTGTTTTTGAACATGGTAGATGGATGGATAATTAGTCCCTTTTTGACAATAACGCGCTTTACACTTATTTTATACAGCTTAATTTGATCACACTGCTTAGTAAACATTACACTTTGAGCAACCTGACAATTTGTTTATTCGATTTATATCTTTGATTATGTATATAGCAATACTAGTTCACACTTGTCTATTTCCATGTAGTTAGGTAATTTTTGTTATTTATAGGGAATCACTTCTGGGATAGTATTTTTTCAATTGTTTAGAACCAAAACTATACCAATTACAAGCAGGGGGTGAATCACTCATATTTGTATATAATATTGACACGGACATAATTATGGACAAATATATATATACATAGAACCGCCGAAAGGAAATTTGGCAATTTTATACGACAGCATGCAACCGCCAATACACATTCAAAAATCCAATCGGGAAAGGCATCAAACGACGGGTCCCAACCTCCGCATCCACAATCCGAAAGCTGAAATTCGATATCTTATGTCTGTTCAGAGATATTAACAATTAACGTTGAAATTTTTGTCATTTTCATGTGGTTGTTGTAATCAAAGATTAGGGTGTACCGAAAAGTGCAGAAATGTGTTCTGCGCAGAAATATTGTGGACCGCGTAGCCGAGGGTTATATTTCTGAAGCGCGATTGAAGGCCGCCTACGCAGGAAGGTGTTGTGCACATAATTACCTTGGATAAAGCCCCCTATTTGGGATCGGACCTGGGCCATTTTTGGGTTTTTTGCTAATCACTTTTCACGGAAACAAATTATTTAACCGCCGCTCCCGGATCACCGATACAGAGATCAAAACGCGTCGCTGGACCCCCTCCCGACATTCACGGACGCATACTAGCAGCCACGTACGGTCGTATAAAATAGAACTTGTTAAGATTTGAAAAAAATATTCGACGATCTGTATGAGAGAAACTGGCGCGGCCGCGCTTTGCGGGACAATGAACACCGCACTTGCCAATGGCTACACGAAATGTTTGTTCGTTTCATCAACAAAATGTAAGAAAATACATATGCTGGCCGTTCACATTCAACTTTTTCACTTTTATTGTCATTTTAAGCAATTTCTAAGCATATTTTAACGCACTAAAACACAATTGTTTTTTTTTGGATTTTCTAAGTTTTTCAAAGCACTTTACTTTTTTTTTTTTTTTTTCGCGCACACGACCGGTCATTCCAAAATCAATTTTACTTTGAATTCATTTGAGTGCCTGCGACGTCGCTAGGGTGAAAATCGTCAATCAACGGCGACTGCCCTATGGAAAAGTTCCGTTACCCAGTCTGGCGTGGCATGATTGTTGGCACTCGGGTTGGTGGCTGCCATCAGGGCTCGGAATTTTACTTTTATTTTAAATACCTTTTTAATACTACAGTGCGCATTACAAAACAAAAAAGACGGATAATATATTATTGAAATTAACGTTGAAGATATGACTTTTCTTTCTCATAGTAGATTTAATGAACATCGCACTGTAGGAATTACTTAAAACTCAAAGTACTGAAATTACGCTTTGATTTGAGGCATAAATAAAAATGATTTTAGTAGTCTTACTTTTAATACTATTTCACTCAGTGGCTATTTTTATTGAAGATAATTTTTTTTTTCTATGGAACAAAATAAAATGCAAGAATATTTGTACTGTTGAGTGACTTCATAAAAGAGTTTATAATTAAGAAAAAGCATCACTTATCAAAATAAATGAGATTATGCCACTATTAGAAGGGAGCATAATGCGTAGTAGATTTGGGTAAAGTGCAGTAGGTATTAAAATTACTGCCTGAAGGCACGCTTTCGTTCTTCTTCTTCTTTCTTCTTCTTTAAATGGTCATCTAACCGCCTGGGCGATTTTGACCGTCCAACATAGCTCGCCAGTCGTTTCTTCGTTGCGCCAACTGGCGCCAATTGGAAACACCGCGGGATCGCAAATCGGTCTCCACTTGGTCCTTCCATCGGAGTGGTGGTCTCCCTCTTCCTCTGCTTCCACCGGCGGGTGCCGATAAGAATACCTTCTGGGCTGGAGCATCTTCGCTAATTCGCACTACGTGGCCTAGCCAGCGAAGCCGCTGTGTTTTAATTCGCTGAACTATGTCGGCGTCTGCGTAAAGTTCATACAGCTCACCATTAAATCTTCTTCGGTACTCGCCGTCGCTAACGCGTAGAGGTCCACAAATCTTTCGAAGAACCTTTCTCTCGAATACTCCCAAAGCCGCCTCATCAGATGTCGTTAGTGTCCACGCTTCTGCACCATATAGCAGGACGGGTGCGATGAGTGACTTGTAGAGTGTTATTTTCGTTCGTCGAGAGAGGACTTTACTTTTAAATTGCCTTCTCAGTCCGAAGTAGCATTTGTTTGCAAGGTAATTCTTCGTCGGATTTCTAAGCTAACATTATTGTTGGTGTTAATGCTGGTTCCCAGGTAAACGAAGTCCTTTACTATTTCGAAATTATTGCTGCCAACAGTGGCTTGGTTGCCAAGGCGCGAATGCGCTGTCTCTTTGCATGATGACAGAAGGTACTTCGTTTTGCCCTCGTTCACCACCAATCCCATTTTCTCTGCTTCTTTTTCTAATTTGGAGTAAGCAGAAGTTACGGCGCGATTGTTAAGGCCAATGATATCAATATCGTCAGCATATGCCAACAGTTGCACGCTTTTATAAAATATTGTTCCAGCGCGGTTAAGTTCTGCAGCTTGTATTATTTTCTCCAGCATTAAATTAAGGAAATCGCACGATAGGGGGTCACCCTGTCTGAAACCTCGTTTAGTTTCGAACGGCTCGGAGAGGTACTTCCCAATTCTGACCGAGCTGGCGGTGTTGCTCAAGGTCATTTTGCATAGCCGTATAAGTTTTGCGGGGAAACCAAATTCAGACATAGCGGCATATAGGCAGCTCCTTTTCGTGCTTTCGAAAGCGGCTTTAAAATCAACAAAGAGATGATGTGTGTCGATTCTCTTTTCACGGGTTTTTTCCAAGATTTGGCGTATTGTAAAAATTTGGTCGATGGTAGATTTACCAGGTCTGAAGCCACACTGACCAATCAGTCTGTTCACATCAGGCTTCAGTCTTTCGCACAATACGCTTGATAGGACCTTATATGCGATATTCAAAAGGCTGATTCCGCGATAGTTGGCGCAGTTTGCTAGATCGCCCTTCTTGTGGATTGGGCAGAGAACACTTAGATTTCAATCTTCAGGCATGCATTCATCCGACCATATTCTGCATAGAAGCTGATGCATGCGCCTTACCAGCTCCTCGCCTCCGTGTTTGAATAGCTCAGCAGGCAAACCATCAGCCCCAGCTGCTTTATTGTTTTTCAATCGGGATATTGCTATTCGCACCTCATTATAGTCGGGTTGTGGAACGTCAATTCCATCATCTTCGATTGTGGGCTCGGGTTCGGCATCTTCTCTGGTTTCTTGCTCAGTTTCTCCATTTAAAAGGGCAGAGAAGTGATCCCTCCATATTCTGAGTGCTCTCTGAACATCGGCCACCAGGTCGCCGTTCTCATTCTTACAGGAGTTTGCCCCGGGTTTAAAACCTTCTGTCATTCGCCGAATTTTTTGATAGAATTTTCGGGCATTATTCCCGTTGGCCAGCGTATCAAGCTGCTTTATTTCACTCTTTTCTGCCTCTCTTTTTTTCGCCCAGAAAAGCCGCCTCGCTTCCCTCTTCAACTCGCGGTAGTGTTCACACACACTCCTGGTTGCATTCGATCTCAGCGTTGGCTTGTAGGCTTCGTCCTTTCTTTTCGTTGCAGCGCGGCACTCTTCATCATCATACCAGTTGTTTCTTCGCGTTCGCCGGAATCCAATTACTTCTTCGGCTGCGGTACGGAGTGCTCCTGAGATATGATCCCACTGCTCATGCATTCCACTAGGTTGAATTATGCTCTCGGAGAGCAGGTGTGAGAAGCGATCTGCGAAATAATTGGCGGTCCGTTGCGATTGCTGCTTTTCGACGTCCAGCTTTCCCATCGTTTTTTGTTGTGTTTTGTCGTACAGAGGCGGGTACGAATCTTGGCTGCTACTAGGTAGTGATCAGAGTCGATGTTAGGTCCTCGTATTGTGCGAACATCTAAAACGCTGGAAGCATGCCGTCCGTCTATCACAACGTGGTCGATCTGGTTGCGTGTTTTTCCATCGGGGGACAGCCATGTAGCTTGATGGATCTTCTTGTGCATAAACCTAGTGCTGGATATGACCATGTTTCGGGCACCGGCGAAGTCGATCAGCCTGAATCCATTTGGCGAAGTCTGATCGTGGGGACTGAACTTCCCGACAGTGGGGCCGAATACACCCTCCTTACCCACCCTGGCGTTAAAGTCGCCAAGCACGACTTTGATATCATGACGGGGGCAGCGCTCGTATGCTTCTTCCAGGCGCTCGTAGAATGCATCCTTTTCCACGTCGTCCTTCTCTTCCGTCGGTGCATGAGCGCAGATAAACGATATGGTGAAAAATCGTACTTTTATGCGGATTGCAGCGAGACGCTCGTTCACGAAGGCACGCTTTCGTTGCCGCGCAAAATAGGAAGGTTCCAGACCATGCGCTTGGTGTGTTCCCTTGGTGACCCCCGGGACCCCACGTTAATGGGTTTAGAATAGGAGACACATGGAGCTCCCCATCCGACCTAGCCATTGATAATAATATTCCGATCTACAGGTTTCGTTAATAAAGCACATAGTAACAAAACGCTGCCGCTTTAAACTCCTTTAAGTCTAATTTTACAATACTTTTCAAATTGACTAATAATGGATTGCCATTCGCTGCTAATATGTATTCTTGCAATATAGCTAGTTTTACTCGCATTCGGTTGAAAAATAGATGTCAGCCGTGTTAAAGTCAGGGATCAGGACGGGATTCCATGTGTCTCCCACCCTGGTCAATATGGCATTTTAGGGGGCGTATCTTTCACTTTGGTGGTTTTGGCAATTTATTTGTTTTTGCTTTTCGAGATATTGCATTACAAAAACGGCATTGTTTATTCCGTACATACTTTGTACTCGTACACTTTTTACCAACATAAATACTTTAAATTCATCCTACAAAGGAAAAACCCCTTTTTGATGCCAATTGCCCATGTCCCTGACACTTTCAGGCGCCCTGGGTTACCCGCAATTTAACTCTAGGCACACCAAGAACACACCAAACCTTGTTTGTCTGGAAATTAAAAGTGCCG
The DNA here is from genome assembly GCA_949987695.1 of Merzomyia westermanni. NCBI lineage: Eukaryota > Metazoa > Arthropoda > Insecta > Diptera > Tephritidae > Merzomyia > Merzomyia westermanni. The sequence goes on from OX465291.1 coordinate 81,218,185, forward strand.
TTATTGGTGCCTTTTCCAGTCTATGGGAATATTTGGTGCTGCCACTTCAGCAAAAATCACGCACATTCCCGTAGCTAAACGTCAAACCGGAAGGTGGATCAAAACTGTCACCTAACCAACCGCAGTGAGCCCTGACCGATTGAACCAAATAAAAATGACTATCAATTGAAAGTAAACCATAACAAAGAGGAAATGAGAGGATTACATGACCTTGTAAGACAACGAACTAAGATCATGAGTGATACGATGAAAGCCAGGTACGACAAAGCAATAAACTCGGAAGGTTTTATGGATGGAGATATATAGCTGAATTCTGTAAGCTGTCTCTGGTCACTAATAGAGACATTTCGTGGTCAATTTCAATTTTGAGACAATTCAGTAAGCTGTCTCACATCTCTAGTCTCAAAAAAAAGTCACTAATTTGTGAGCTGGTTGTAGGCAGATCACAAAAATAAAAAACATGAAAGAAGAAGCGTTTGCCGCCTATTTGATTTAAAAAAAAATAGAAAATGAAGAAAGGTATTATGTTAATTATCATTATACTCGTATTAATATAATTTGTTAACAAAAATGTTTCTTTTTTATGGTACAGACTTGTTGGCAGGCGAAATCTTGCCAGTTTGAGGGACACGGAGGACCCATTTCTGCTGAAGGAGGAAATCTTCCGCAAATTTTAAGGGTTTCCCAAGAAGCTATGCTGGGGCCTTATGCAGAAGCTGAAGCCGCATGACAATTATGTGAGGCAGTCGAGGATTCCGTTCGAGCTTCGGGTAAGAACAATTGTTTGGTTATTCTATACGAAAGCACGTAATTGCTAAAACACGTCCAAATTATCAGAAAAGTTATTAAGCGATGTGCTTTGATCGGTATCAATAATCCGAAAGCAGAGATCCGATTTTTCTTTCTGTGGAGAGATATTTGCAACCAAAGTAACAAATTTTCTATAAAATTTGTGTGGTTAATATATCTATATCGGTCCGGCTGCGGGTTCTTTTTTTGAAGCACGGCCAAAGGTCACCTACGTTGACAGTGCTCTGCATATAAATACCATGGATTACGCGCTCCATTTGGGATCATAGCAGGGGTATTTTTACGTGCGTTCTTATAGAATTACCAATTGTTTTACAAAAAGTAATCTCGTCCCTTAAAACTGATATTTTTTAGTTTATTTTAGTACTTTATTTCCTCGCAAACGGGTCTTATCAAAGCTGTGTAGGAAACAGCCACTTTGCTGCTATGAGTCAGCCGTCGGTGTCCCGAAACATAAAAGCCATTTGCAGGCTTGTTGTGGAGCACAAAAATGCTGAAATAAGCTTCCCTAGTACGGCTGAACACTCTAACAGCATTAAAAGAGGGTAGGTTTGTGTTCAGTATTGAAGAGGTTAACCTAATTAAAAGAAGCATTTTCAGTTTCCACAACAAATTTGGGATAAAGGGGGTAATTGGTGCCATTGACTGCACACATGTGGCCATAGTTGCGCCGTCATCGTCAACGTTAGGAGTGGTGCCTCACGACTATATGAACCGGAAGGGTTACTACAGCGTTAATGTTGAAGCCGTAAGTATAACAACTATGTTAAAGTGTTAAGTATTAACCATCTCGTTTTAAGGTTTGCGATGATGAGCTTATTTTCCGCGACGTCAACGCACGGTACGCGTGAAGCTGATCAGGGAGCACGTATCGGGAGCTTTTAAGTGGCTATTGGGCGACTCGGGCTATCCTTTGGAGCCGTGGCTTCTTACGCCTATAGGAAGCCCTACCTCAGGTGATGAAGAGCTCTACAATAAAACACACATAAGAGCTAGAAACCCAATAGAACGCGGCTTTGGGGTTGTGAAGTCACGTTTCAGGTGTTTGTTAAAAGAACGTGTCCTTCGGTATAGCCACAAAAATGCAGCCTTCATTATTTATACCTCGTTTATTTTCCACAACATGCTACGAAAACGAGGCAATATGCCAGAGGAGATTTTAACCGGCGGATCACCAGAGGTTGAAAATACAGGCACGGGCTCTTTAATTCAGTCGTCCGAGTATCACGGCGAAGGAAGAAGGGCTCGTGAAAACTGTATAAATGAACTAAGGTTATAAGGCTTTTTATATTTTAACCCTAACCTGTATCCTAATTTCCATCCTCCACCCTAACCTGCATTCTAATTTCCATCCTCCACCCTAACCTGCATCCTAATGTCCATCCTCCACTCAATTTAAATAAAAAAAATAAAAATAAAACATGAAATTAAACATACAGGGTGGCTAATGAAAGGCGCTACCAAAAAAAAATTAAATAACTTTTTTCTATTTAATGAATCTGGTTAATTTTTATTTTATTTTGTAGATTGACTTTTACATTTAACAAAAATGGATAACTGGGACACTGAAACAAGAATTTGGATTGTCCGCCGCTATCACGCACTGGAGTACGTAGTTTCGGTTCAAAGAGAGTATAGGCGCACGTTTGGCGGCAATCCTCCGAGCAGATGGACCATAATAAGACTTGTAAACAATTTTGCCGAGCATGGGACAGTCAACAGAAGACCTTACCATCGAAACCCTTCAGTTCGAAAGGAGGAAACAATCGCTGCTGTAGCTGCTGCCATACAAAACAATCCACGTGTTTCGACAAGAAGCTTATCTGCTCAAATGGGTGTAAGCAGACAGTCATTACAGTCAATTATGCACAAAGATTTGGACTTATTCCCATATAAAATTCAAATGGCCAACAAACTGAACGCTGCAGACTTGCCGATTCGCTTGGAATTTTGCCAGAAGATGCTTCAAATGGTGGAAGAGGATGGAAACATGTTGAACTGTCTTTTCATGTCTGACGAGGCCCATTTCGATTTAAACGGCAACATAAACAAACAAAATTGTCGAATATGGAGTGCTTCCAACCCACAGATACTCCATGAGACGGAATTGCATCCACTTCGTGTCACAGTGTGGTGTGCAGTTTCATCACGCTGCATTGTCGGGCCCTACTTCTTCGAAGAAAACGGTCACACCGTTACGGTTACTGGAGACCGTTACTTGAGCATGTTGAGAGAGTTTTTCTATCCAGAATTACGCCGAATGAGAATTTCTTTCAACTCTGTGTGGTTTCAGCAAGATGGTGCAGCTCCTCATATAGCCCAACCTGTTATGACAGAATTGCGACGAAAATTTCCCAATAAGCCGATATCCAGAAACTCCACATTCCGTTGGCCACCCAGGTCGCCTGACCTTACTGCACCTGACTTTTTCTTGTGGGGTTATTGCAAACAGGAAGTCTTCAAAGCAAAACCAACAAATTTGAATGAACTAAGGCAATCCATTCGAGAAACAATTACGGCTATTCCTGTCTCAACTCTCCAAGCAGTAATGAACAACTTTTTGGTAAGATGCCGCACATGCATCGACGAGCAGGGGGGCATTTAAATTCCATTATTTTGAAAACTAATTAAGCTATATTTAATAAAATTTAATGAGCTTTAACATGAATAAAAGAAAAATGAATTCCATACACTGAAAAAAAAATTATTTGAGTTTCTTAATGTAGCAAAATTCATCAGCCACCCTGTATTTGACATTAGTTTTTATTTATAAATCTAAGAACACAAATGGCTTCAAGCCTTAAGATAAATAAAAAAAAAATGACCTCAATCCTTACTATTAATAAATAAATACTTAAGATAAATGGCTCTACTCGATGGCCTTATCATTTTGCACATATGTTCCAGGTTTCAGTTCAGATTAGTTCAGTGTATGTGAACAAGTGCTTCACTTGCATATCAAACGTCTGCAGTTTCCATTACCATTAACAAATTTGATTTGAATTCCAGAGCTACTTCCTATAAATTTTAATGCAATATTGCAGCCATGTCCACTGAATCTTCCTTTAATACACTATACAACTCGATGTAGCTAAAACGAGCTGAGCAAATAATTTTTTAACGCTCGTATATCCCTGCAAAGAACCCAAATACTCCGTTTCAAAATCCAAAGAGAACTCCATAAGTACCAGAGTACTCCAACACTTATTTTAATTTTGGAACGAAGTATTCGGGTTCTTTGCAGGGATATACGAGCGTTAAAAAATTATTTGCTCCGCTCGTTTTACCTTCATCGAGTTGTATAGTGTATTAAAGGAAGATTCAGTGGACATGGCTGCAACATTGCATTCAAATTTATAGGAAGTAGCTCTGGAATTCAAATCAAATTTGTTAATGGTAGGAGAAACTGCTAATATACCATACGTGTAACATCATCAATCGGTATTGACCCGGGTTTGAGTAAGAGCTACTATTGCACTTGCCATGTTGTTTATGGAATTGCAAAACTCCGTCATACATTGCAATGATTGTTCTCTATATTCCCTCTCCTCCTCATTTCTAGCTTGAATAGATGACATGATTTCAACGAACATCTGATCAGAGGTTGAGGTCCTCTCTGTTCGATTTCTGATACCGCCTCTTCCATCAATGGGCCTCCGCCCGTAACTAGGCGATTGGCTTTGGTCTTCCTTGCCCTGGATCTGGTTCTTCCAGTGAGTAAGAGACTGAAATAAATAAAACTTTAGACCAACATAAAACACAATTAATAACTAGAGATTGTCTTGTTGTTATTAGCATTACTCAAAACGAAGCAATTTCAGCGCAATGTGTTACTTCGGTTCAGCTCAATATTGGTAATTGTTTCCTTTAGGAGACAACTGCTAGGTTAGGTTAGGTTAGGTTGCAAGGGCAGGACAGAGTACCTGGACTCTGCCCGACACTTAGGCCACTAAATAGGCCCATTGTGATACCCTATACGGTCTCTACCCACCTCTATGCCCCAGAGATGCGAGCAAGTCATCCCCGACGCCGACAGCAGCTCAGCCGCTTAACAGTTAGCCGATCCAACAACCCTAGAGTATCCGAGTTCAAAGGTCTCCCGAAAGCTGAGAAGGGCCAGTCGACTCACACGGTTGCGCTGCCGTCGACGCCAGGGAAAACCAACTCACACCCTGTTCAAGGCAGGGGATCGAACCACTTCGTGGAGTCAATAAATTTAGATAACGCTTTTAATTCTATTTGTGATACTTCAGCGAGGTTATTGAGAAACGGTTGGCCCAAGATAGCTAACCGTCGCCTGCTGAGTGCAGGGCATTGACACATCAGATGCTGAACACTTTCCTCCTCCTCAATACATCTGCAGCTGCGACAGTAATCATTAGACATTGCGCCCATTCTGGCGCCGTGAGTGCCTATTAAACAGTGCCCTGTTAGAACCCTTACCAGGGATGAAATGCCCGATTTATTGAGGGACAGCAGGGAGTTTGTACGTCTTTTGTTGTAGGAAGGCCAGGTTAGCCTGGATATCTCACACGTCGAGAGCCCTGACCAGAGCATATTTGCTATTTCCATTGTTTTTGTGCTGACACTAAATTTAAAGGAGGCCATGGGTATGCCTACCGAGCTATTTTCTGGAAGGAGATGGGTGGTGGTACCCCGTCTAGCCAGCTCATCCGCTCTGCAGTTGCCTTCAATATCCCTGTGCCCAGGTACCCAAATAAGGCTAATACTGAAGTGCTGAGCCATCTCGTTGAGAGATCTGCGACATTCAGTTAACGACTTTGCATTGTCGACATATGAGTTCAAGGCTTTAAGTGCGGCCTGACTGTCTGAGAAGATATAGATCTGTTTACCATTTTGGGGCATGAATACCAAGCTTTTCACCGCGCCGTGTATTGCCAGCATTTCCGCTTGGTACACGCTGCAGTGGTCGGGAAGACGGAAGGAGATCTCTAGTCCCAGGTCCGGTGAAAAGATTCCTCCCCCCACCTTCCCCTCAAGCTTGGAGCCATCAGTAAAGATGTTGATGGCGCCCCGAACCGTATGTGGTCTGTTGTCCCATTCTTGTCTTGTCGGTATTATAACCTCGTAGTTCCTGACAAACACGTTATTTGACGCGCAGTAGTCCGTGTGTGGTGGAATGTTAACAGGCGCGTGGTTGCCCAAGATTGTGGCGTGCCCACTTTGTCCATTTATCCAGACGCCAGTCTCCCTTATTCGCAAAGCTGTGATCGTGGCTACTTCCTTCGCCACCAAATCAAGCGGTGGTAGATGCAGCATAGTGTTGAGTGCTTCTGTCGGGGTGGACCCAAGGGCCCCGGTTATGCAGAGTTCTGAACTCCTTTGGACTTTTTGTAACTGTTTGAGGTACGTATTCTTAGTTAGTGCAGGCCACCAGACTAGCACTCCGTAGAGTAGAATCGGGCGAACAATGGCTGTGTAGATCCAGTGCACTACCCTGGGAGAAAACCCCCACGAAACACCAATTGCTCTCTTGCAAGTAAACAACGCGCACGTTGCTTTTTTAACCCGTTCTGTTATATTGTCACCCCAGAGTAGTTTCCTGTCTAGAGTAACTCCTAAATATTTGTTATGGTAACGCAACAAGATTGGAGCAGTAAGGAAGGCGGTCGGCACGATATGAGGTCGCACTGTGGCTAGTCATTGTCGGCTGGGGTGGGTTCTTGCCAACCTTACCGTCCTGCGCCATTATCAGAGAAAAGGTCAGATCGTGCCTTTAAATACGCGGGGAAATGCACAAAACCGCGCAAAAACAACTATATAAAAAACAACATCCGGTTAAAACACCGGATGCCACGGACAGACCGTTGACATTTAAATATTCAAAATACAAAAACTCAAATAAAACGGAAAATCAAATAAATTCAAAAGAAACGGGCAACTAAAATATTTAAAATGAAAATCAAAATTCAAAAATAACCGAAAGCGAAACTAACTCAAATATAAAAATAACCGAAAATGAAACGAACTTAAAAATGAAATAACGAACGGAAAAAGAAAACAAAGATAAATTTAAATTAACCGAAAAGAAACCCTGAAATTTTAAACGAACCGGAAATGACCGGTTACCCTGCTGCAAAAGAAAAAAAAAATAAAAAAAAGAGGCCGAACAATATAAGGGGGCGCCGCGGGTGTGGTTGCGACGCCCGGTGCTTGGCCCACCCTCATCCATGGCCATCGGTGCACCAAACTAATCCCGATGGCCCCTTACCAGGATTCCTATATACCTTCTAATTAATGGAAAGATTCAGCATTCCCATTTTTAACAAATTTATTCAAAATTCATTTACAACTAATTAAATCGACTTACGCTAGTATAACTATTTTATAGCAAACGAAAAAAATTTATTTGGTTGTACCGAGTTTTCTCAAAAAAAAATTTGGGTTTTGGTCTTATTAGATAGTTATGTTATTCATTTTATTTTATTTTATTTTGTCTGGGTTTGGCCGTTTTACTTTTTTTTTTTTTGATTAGGTATTTTAAGTTAGGGTTTTCGAATTTTATTTTATTTTTAAGTCACATATTATTATTATTATGTTCATTTATTTTATTAAATAAATTTTTGTTTAAGTTTTATTTATAACCGCTTTATGAAATAATAGATCTACGCTTATACCTATTTCGCAATATTATATTATTGAAAATTACTGCTAGGCTACAAATTTTGGTATCAATATTGATGTATTTAGAAGTTTAATTGGAATCGAAGGGACATTATATCTTAAAATTCTTAATTAATTTTTTGTTTTTCGCCCATACTCTGTCTTAACTTTCCAAAAGTGTAACTAAATTTAATAAATGACCCTAACGGTCCACGGACTACCATTTAAATGGAGATCGATATTACAATTATTTTATAAAAAAAAACCAATAGCTACAAATTTAATTATATTTATAAATAAAAAAAGGCAGTAAAGCAGTCGAAATTTAATTTACTTGTTTAAACCTTTTTGTATTGTTTTTCATGTATACGTATGCTAATCAAAAAAAAGTTGTACATTAAACACTTATTAATAAACGCTCAAATAGCAATAAAGAATTTTGCATTATAAGCAAACATTTTTGCTTTCGTAAAATCGCAGCAAAAGTATTAAGTAACTCACATTCTTGTAATTTTAAAGAATTGAAGTACTTGATAATTTGGCCATTTAAATACTAGATTTTATAATAAAGACAACAAACACTTAAACGCATTGCTCTAATATGAAGTCAAATTCCTTCTTTTTTTTTTTTTTTTTTTTGTTTTTTTTTTTTTGAGGAATGCGTCAAAGTAAATCAATTTTCATTTCATATGAAATTTTTTTTGTTTTTGAATACTACGGCCTGGGGTTTTATACGTTCGTCAAGCTCAGGTTAAACTAAGTTAGCTTCAGCTACATTCACTTTGTTTAATTTAATTCTATATTATTTGCAAAAAAAACAAAACTAACTACATCAGGTTGATCTCACCCATTGTTGCAGTAGGCTGTTGGTCGGGCGCTACTGTTGTTGTTGTAGGTAATAGTGCAGCGGGCCTACATTACGGCGGCCCCTGCTGTTGTCACTGCTGGTTATGTTGTTGTTGCTGGTGGTGCGACGGGCCTATGATAGGACGGCCCTCGCTGTTGTCACCGCTGGTTACAGTTGTTGCTGCTGCTAGTGCGGCGGGCCTATATTACGGCGGCCCTCGCTGATGTCACTGCTGGTGTTGTTGTTGCCGATGGTTTACTGGGTGGGCCTATAATACGTCGGCCCCCGCTAATTTCACTGCTGGTTGTGTTGTTACCTTTGGTTGTTGCTACTGCTGCTGAGGCTAGTGCGGTGGGCCTATATTAGAACGGCCTTCGCTGTAATTACTGCTGCTGGTATTGTTGTGGTTGCTGCTAGTGCGACGGGCCTATATTACGGCGGCCCTCGCTGATGTTACTGCTGGTTGTCGTCGTGCGCCCTGGTGCGCGTTGTTGTTGTTGCGGTTTATGGCGGTGGGCCTATGTGAAGGCGGCCCCCGCTGTTTTCAATGCTGGTGTTGTTGTCGTTGCTGGATATCCAGAAATATTGTTGTGGCTGCTGCGACTGCTGCTACTGATGTGGGTGTTGTGATTTATTTTTGTTGTTCTGTGAACTTTTCCTGTTGTTGGTTTGTTTGTTTTAGCTATTTATTATCACCAAGTTGTTATTTTTGTGGTGGTTTTTGTAGTTTAATTTTGTAGCTTTAGTTTGCTTTTATATTCTTTTTGCAGATTTTTTTTTTCTTTTGTTTGTTAATTTTGTTTACGCACGCACTTTAAATTTGCGTTTATATTTATTCTTCTGTTTTCTTGTTGCAATTATCTGTAAAGACCAAAAGTTTTTGGTTTAGTTTAATATTTAAAATACGTTTCCGCATGTCTGTGAAATCACTGTTCTATAGGTTTTAGGCCGAATGCTAACAATTTTCAGATTCAATGGCAATTCTATACGACAGCATTCAACCGCCAATATACGTTCAAAACTCTCGGGAAAGGCATCAATCGACGCGTTCCGACCGCCGTACCAACAATCCGAAGGCGGGAATCAAATAAATTGTCTCGGTGGAAAGCTATCAGCAAAAACTCAAAATGCGCTGGGTTCGATCCCAAATAGGCGGCTTCATCCAAGGTATTAATGTGCACAACACCTTTTCGCGTAGGCGACCTTTGGCCGCCTTCCAAAAGAATAACCCTTAGCCGGTCCAACCCCCGGCTACGCGGTCCACAATATTTTTGAGCAGGACACACTTTTTGCACTTTTTGGTACACCCTAATCTGTGATTACAACAACCCATGAAAATGACGAAAAAATTTTCAACTTGGATTGCCAATATCTCTAAACAGACACAAAATATAGAACTTCCGCCCCCGGACCATCGACATGGAGGCCAAAACCCGTCGCCCGATACATCCCCCGACACTCTCGGACGCACATCAGCAGCACGTGCCGTCGTACAGAATTGCCGTTTCAATAGCTCAATTTAACTTGATTCAGAATGCTTTCATAAAAGTGAGCTGCGTATTTATTACTAATTTTTTCCAGATTTTTTTTCACTACACACTCGCACACACACTGATTTTGCTGTCCAGGTATATTAATATTTAGGTACTTCACAATAGTAAGCCTATATGTAAACGCTGCAGGTTAGCTGTACAGTATAGTCACACGCGTAACACGATTTCTTTTACCGTGGAAATAATTAAATTTATACTTCTGTATGTACACACATATACATATACAGAAGAAAAACAACGCAATCACTTTTTTTTTTAAACAACTTTTTCGCGAAATGCTACTAACATTTTTTTTCTTTTTACACGCGCACGACCGCTCGGTTCAAATCATGTATACTTTTTGAATTGGTCGAATGCCGGTGACGCTGCTATGCCCAAAATTATTCACTTAACGCGACTGCGCAATGGAAAAGTTCCGTTACCCGTTGACGTGGCGTGATTATTGCCAAGTGGAACATTCTGATTGGTCGTTACCATCAGATGATTGCTATGACCGGATTGAACCATTTGGTGCTGGCACCTCAGCAAAAATCACGCACTTTCCCGTAGCTAAACGTCAAACCGGAAGGTGAATCAAAACTGTCACCCAACCAATCGCATTGAACCAAATAACAATTACTATCAATTGAAAGTAAACCATAACAGGCCTGCTTCGCTTCGAAGACCGGTCGATGAAGCGAACAGGAAAAAGGTTTACCTGCAAGGAAGCCATTTCTGGGTAAAAACGTGGGGCGCGACTCACCCCTAGATAAGAGTCTCTAGTTCTACCACGAGCTAGCCGGGCAAGAAGATCCGCCAGTAAAGGAAAATTTTTGAAGTATTTTGTTTCATAGTTTAGTAGGCTTTGCGGCAACTGGAAATTTGTTAAGTGGCTTTACCCCCACCGAAATAGGCTTATAAGAAAAACGTGTAATTTAGTTAGACATTTTGATATCGGAGAACGCGTCAAAACTCCGAGGCAAACGGAGAATTTATTTTGGTTTCCTAGTTACAATGCTTCGCGGCTGTAGACATTTTAATAAAGGAGAACTCGTCAAAACTCCGAAAATTTTTGATTGTAGTGGTTTCACCCCCACAAAAAGGTTTAGCAAAAAAATTAACCGGAGAAGCTTGTTCCATGGTAAAAAAACTTTTCACCCGGTAGACATTTTAATTAAGGAGAACTCGTCAAAACTCCGAAAGACAATCCGCATAACCGAGGATTGCCAGGTTATCCACTACTTCCGATGGAAGCGTATGTAAATACCCTATTAAGTCAATGCTCGGGGAGGATACTGGGCGAGTTGTCCCCGACCGCCAAAACGCCCAGGTACGGTTCCAAAGGTCAGTATGTATATATAAAAAAAAATCAAAATTGTTATTGCGGGCGAATATCCGAAGCGTGAAAGCGACCTATCAGTTTCCCCGTCAGGTCCTCTAGATCGTACAACGCATTGCCTACTTTTCGACGAACTCGGCACTTGAGGTACTTCGGCAAGAATTTGGCGTTTATGCCTTGTTTAAAGTTACTCAAAGCAAAATTTTTCCTAAAAGCCTCCTGACCTTCCCTATAGTTAACTTGTCTAGAGCGTTTGTTATAAACGTTGTTTCCCCTATCCTTCGCCTGATCTAAATTCCTACGAATTTGCTCGCGAATGGTGGACAACTTATCCGCCCTAGTTATTATTGGAATGTCATTTTCCCTAAGAGTACCGAGTTTATCTAATATATTATAGGCTGAGGCGTGTTGGACCATGTTCTGACCGTATAAGGCAAAGTATGGAGAGCACTGAATTGAGGTATGAAAATCGCTTCTTAACACCGCTAAAATTTCGGGTATATGCTTGTCCCAGTCGGTATGATCCTGTTTATCTTTAAGGAAAATTCTTATTTTTGACACAATTTCTCTATTTACGCGTTCCGACGCGTTTGCTTGCGGCGAGTATAACCCCGTCTTTATATGGGTCACCCCATAATTCTCGAGGAATTGTTTCATTTCCTTAGAGATAAACTGTTTACCATTATCGCTATGGATATATTCAGGAACCCCAACCGATGGAAAAATTTCAGAGGTAAAGTAATTCATAACATTAACAGCTGTTGCTCTCTGCATGGGCTTCAACCAAACATACTTTGCAAAATGGTCTAGAACAATGAAGAGAAACTGATTGCGCCGCTTAGATCGCGGGTAAGGTCCTAGAAAGTCGCAATAGAAGCGCTGAAATGGTCTTTCTGAAGCAAAAGTGTTCGCTATAGGTGGTCTTGACTGCTGATTTGTTGACTTAACAGCCTTACAAGTGTCGCATTTCTGTACATAGTCTCTAACGTCTTCAGCTTGCCTAGGCCAGAAGTAATTTTGTCTGACACGCTCTAAAGTTTTCTGCCAACCCCCATGGTAACTCCTATTCGCATCATGTGCAAGACTTATCGCTTTCTCAGTTAACCCTGTCGGTAACCACACCCGCCATAACGAGTCCTCCTCATCCGCCACACCCTTACGAAATTTAACCCTTTTTAAAACCACGCCATCATTTACTCTCAAATCTGGTAGTGCATCTTTGTTTTCCAAAATGGTTCTGCAAAGATCCAAGTATTCCGCGCTTTCAAATTCCGGCGATGCTAAGTCAATTTCGTGAGGTGGGGCGGAGGAGGTTAGCTCGTCTACATCAAAACGCGAGAGGGCATCCGGTACTATATTCAGGGTTCCCTTGCGATGCTCCATGGCAAAATCGTATCTTTGCAGTAGGAGTGACCATCGAGCCAGCCTGCCACTCAAGTCCTTCTGAGTCATCAACCACTTGAGACTTGAATGGTCAGTTATAATTCGGAATGGCAAACCCTCTATGTAAGGTCTAAAACGCTTGACACTTATAATGGCGGCGAGGCATTCCAGTTCGGTTACAGTATAATTGCGCTGAGCATTGTTAAGTTTTTTTGAAACAAACGCGATTGGATGCTCAGCGCCCTCGTCATCGAGCTGGAATAACACGCCCCCTACACCTATTTTTGAAGCATCACACTGAATAACAAATTCCTTTGAGAAATCGGGTTAGGCCAAGACAGGAGCGGAGCTCAAGGCTTCTTTTAACTTTTCGAATGCTTCTACCGCTTCAGGGGTAAGCTTAAATGGGCCTGCTGACTTGCGAAGACAATCAGTCAAAGGACCTGCTAGGTCAGCAAAATTTGTAATAAATGCCCTATACCAATTTGCCATGCCCACAAACCTACGAACCTGTCGCGGAGATTTAGGGATCGGAAAGTTCTGCATTGCTTCTATTTTCCCAGGATCCACCTTCAAGCACCCGCTACCTATCAAGTACCCTAAATACCGAATTTCCTTCTGACAAAATTTGCTCTTCTTCACATTGATTGTGAGGCCTGCGTCCCTCAAACAATTCGCCACTTCCGCCAGCAACTTTAGGTGGTCTTCAAAGTTAGTGCTGCATACCATTAGATCATCCAGGTAGACGAAGACATTCTCCCGCAACCGCGAGGGAATTGCCTTGTCCATCAGGCGGCTCATAGTCTGCGGTCCATTGCACAGACCAAAGGGCATCACCTTAAAGTGGTACAGAGGCTTCCCAGGAACTGCGAATGCTGTTTTTTCCTTGGAAGACTCTGTCAGCTTGATCTGAAAGAACGCGTCCTTCAGATCAATTCCACTAATGAAGTGCGTGTCCTTCAGTCTGCTCAATAGGCCGTTGATATGAGGCAACGGGTACGAGTCCTTTTTAGTTACCGCGTTGACCTTCCTGGAATCTATGCAGAGCCTGACCTTCCCTGGCTTCCGAACTAGAACAACTGGACTACACCAAGGCGAGTTTGACTCTTCTATAACTCCCATTTCGAGCAGCCTATCTATTTCGCTAAAAGCTTCGGCTTGCCTCGGTGGCGAAAGAGGAAAATGTTTACTTTTGATTGGGACTGCATCACCAGTATCAATATGATGCTCAACCAATCTCGTTTGCCCCAATCCTAACTTTTCGAAGGAAGGAAACGTCTCTATGACCTTCTGCAAATTGACTTTCTGGGTTGGTGACAAATCATGGAAATTTATTTCATCATCATTTTTATTATTAAAGTCTATGCACTCCACACTGGGAAATATTTCGGGCGCCAGCGCAAAGGCTCTCCAAAAATCAACCCCGAAGTAAGCTTCTTGAAGAAGCGAAGGAACAAGGTAAAACCGGATGGACTTAGTAACATTTTTGAAAGTGACAGGTAAAGATATCGAGCCCAAGATTTTCTGTTTGTTGCCACCCGCGGTATAAACGAACGCATGTAGGGGGTGATACTCGAAGTTGTTCTCTTTTAAAAATTCTTCACAATTTTTCCCCAAAATAGAGACGTTGGCTCCCGAGTCCAACAAACCCACTACAAAACTGTCTTCTATCTTTACCCTTACCAAAGGTCTTTCATCCTCGGTCAGCATTAGCGTAGTGGTTTGCAACATCCTGCGCTCCTGGACCCGCTGACTATATCTCTGCCTACACTTCAAAATATTTACCGACACCGGTGGCTTTCCAAAAATCGAATACCTTACTTGCTCATACCTATGTTCCCTCTCTTCTAAACTAAGTGGAAAATGCGTCTGGCAAGCGACGTCCCTATTCAGACGTTGCAAAATTCTGATCGGTTTAACAATCGCGGATGAGGACGTTGGACTATCTGAGTCTGAACTATTGGAATTGTCTGTACTGTCAGGAAAAGTCAATATCACATTTGGGTACTCCTTCGCCAGGGTGCCACTACTCCTCGGAAGCTCACTAGCTCCATGCATACCCTCGAAGGACTCACTTGGTTCGGTGCACGAGACGGCTCGAGCACTGGCTGATATGGGGGCTATAGTGTCGAACGAGTTTCCCCCATTTTCTCGCTCGGGTACTGGTTTCCCTGCCTGCGATGGTCCCTAGGGCATTTTGGAGTAAAGACTCCCCTATTCCCACACTTAAAGCAAAACGGATTCTTGATGGGTTCCTCGCAATAAATATACGAATGCCCCATGGCCTGACAATTCCAACATTGGATTCCGGAATAATCCGGTTTTCTATTGCGCCGGTACTCCAACGCCTCTATCTGCGGGTCAGCTTCGCAATCCTCGCCTTCCATCCTCATGTCCGGTGTTATCGTGCGGGCCTCGTTGACCTGACGTCCATGGTAAGTGGTTCCCAATATCTTGCTTTCTTTCAGAGCTTGTTCCCCTCTTCGTGCTATATCGCGTAGATCATGCAAGGTCCTGGCATCCGCATTGAAGAGCATTAGCTTAAGGCCACTGTTGACGTTCCGCTTTATTATGTCAATCAGCAGGGCTTCAGACATCGGTTCTCTAAGACGTGCGTTAAGTGCTACTATGTCAGTGTGGAACACGTCGTATGACTCACTTAGCTTCTGCTTACGCATTGAGATTTCCATCCTAATCTCGTGGTCACTTTTTAGGGTACCAAACTCCCGCTTCAGTGAGTAGCACAGGAAGGGATAGTTCGTGTTGGGATTCTGCCTGGTAAAAAGCCAGTACCATTCTTCAGCCCGCCCTGACAAAAAGAGATGGAAACTCGCCATAAGTTGGTCGCTAGAGCATTGAGTCCGCTCACATAGGGTGTCCAACTTAAACAAAAAATCAGCAACGCTTCCAGTACCATCGAAGGAAACCTTCCAATCCTGTGGTTTGACTGCGACGCCACTGCGTGGCCTGGTTGTTCACGAATGTCTGGGCTTGGTTTGCTTCCATCCTGTTTATATTTCTAGTGTAGCTAGCACCGGCTTGTGATGAGGTTACTGCCGCGTTAAGTAAGTACATGTTTTCCCTGATCGTTCTCATTTCGTTCCGCATCTCCTCCTGCGATGTCCTGAACAGCTGATGTAGCACGTTCACCCACGAATCTACAGGAGGGACCTCGGCATTGCTCCTTTGCGTAGTGATCCTATCACCTAAAGTGTCAGGAGGTATACGGTCTTGAACCGAAGCTCTAGCTTCCCCCTGTATACCTGTTAACACGCCAGTTGAAGGGTCAAAAATATTTTGCATTGGATCTGCTGCCATGGACGAGTCAAGGATATTAGTACTAGCTGGTCTATCCATTTTATGGTTGGAAGCAGGATTCAACACTATCCTGGTCGGATCTCCCGCGCCCGGACTACCTATTGGAGAATGCAGTACCAGAGGTCGATTGGTGGGTTGCTTCGGAAGCGCCCCTCTACCCTGACTTCTAGGCTTGCCCCCACTTCCTCGTACAGAGTTCCTAGTAGTCATGCGTTCAGCCGACCTGTCCATGTTGAATTAAATCTCTGAACCAAATTTAAAAAAAAAAGAATTTGCAGAAAAGGGTCGGTTACAAGGGGCGGTTGGAAGGTATAAAGTCACGATTCACTCCCCCACCCTATAATACCGACGATTCACAAGTTTTGAAAAATAAAAATTTAATTAATGCAAATTTTCCTAACTGATATTTGCATCAACTGATTACCGCGAATACGTCAAAAAAAAATAAATATATACATATAAATATATATATGCTGAAAGAAATTGATTATTAGTAAATATACGTGTTGAAATGTAAATATATAAAAGCAGAGACGGTATGAAGTTTGGCAAAAGCTAGTTGTGTATTTATATATTGAATGGGAATGCTGACATCCCATCATTAGAAGGCATAGGCATATAAAAAAAAAAAACGAAATAACACTAGACAAGGACATTCTTCCAGGTACACCTACCGCAATGCAGGGGTGGTTAAAAGACACCTCGCCCTGAGACATGTTGGTGTACCATGGCGAAAATTGGTAAAATTTTTAAACTTATTTGGACTCCAGTACTCCGGACCGCAATGCAGGGGCTGCTAATGGCTGCCTCCCTGAGACTGGTCGGAGCACTGGACACCAGCGATCAAAACGTCAAAACTTTATTTATTTTTTTTTTGAAACACCCCTCCTCAACCACGCCGCAATGAAAGGATGCGGTTAGGTACCGCTTTTCCCCAGACTTGCGCAGTTGGAAGGGGGTGGATATGGGGTCCCTACTCCTCCTCCCGCAATACAGGGGCTGCTAAGGGCTGCCTCCCTGAGACTGGTTGGAGAAGTAAGGATCCTACAAAAAAAAATGCATACAAAAAAAACGAAGACAAAACAAAACATCACGCTCGGCAAAAACATAAATATTAATAATCCCAAAAGAAAACTAAACCCCACTTAGCGGACATAATATTTTCCCGAAGCCGACATCGGACAACAGACCCGGGACAAAAAAAAAAGGTATATTACAAAAAAACTAAGTGCGTTTAGCACTACCTCACCGGGTGAAATGAAAACTTCCGGTGGACATGACGTTCAGTCTCGTGGAGCCCTCAGCTACTGAACACGAAGACCCATCCGGACAACTTGATCGGTCCCACCATCCCGTCGCAACGCAGGTGGCGGCTCCTGGGCCTGCCTAACTGGGACTTACGGGATAGTGAAACCTCACAAGCTGACCAGAAAGTCATCGCGGTCAGCGCCTCGGTTTCCACGTTGGGCGCCATCTGTTATGGTATCGCAGGCGCCCATAGCTACTGAACACGATGACCAATCCGGACAACTTGATCAGTCGCACCATCCCGTCGCAACGCAGGTGGCGGCTCCTGGGCCTGCCTACCTGGGACTTACGGAATGGTGAAACCTCACAAGCTGACCCGAAAAGTCACGGCGGTCAGCGCTTTCGAGCCCCACGTTGGGCGCCATCTGTTATGGTAACGCAACAAGATTGGAGCAGTAAGGAAGGCGGTCGGCACGATATGAGGTCGCACTGTGGCTAGTCATTGTCGGCTGGGGTGGGTTCTTGCCAACCTTACCGTCCTGCGCCATAATCAGAGAAAAGGTCAGATCGTGCCTTTAAATACGCGGGGAAATGCACAAAACCGCGCAAAAACAACTATATAAAAAACAACATCCGGTTAAAACACCGGATGCCACGGACAGACCGTTGACATTTAAATATTCAAAATACAAAAACTCAAATAAAACGGAAAATCAAATAAATTCAAAAGAAACGGGCAACTAAAATATTTAAAATGAAAATCAAAATTCAAAAATAACCGAAAGCGAAACTAACTCAAATATAAAAATAACCGAAAATGAAACGAAATTAAAACTGAAATAACGAACGGAAAAAGAAAACAAAGATAAATTTAAATTAACCGAAAAGAAACCCTGAAATTTTAAACGAACCGGAAATGACCGGTTACCCTGCTGCAAAAGAAAAAAAAAATAAAAAAAAAGAGGCCGAACAATATAAGGGGGCGCCGCGGGTGTGGTTGCGACGCCCGGTGCTTGGCCCACCCTCATCCATGGCCATCGGTGCACCAAACTAATCCCGATGGCCCCTTACCAGGATTCCTATATACCTTCTAATTAATGGAAAGATTCAGCATTCCCATTTTTAACAAATTTATTCAAAATTCATTTACAACTAATTAAATCGACTTACGCTAGTATAACTATTTTATAGCAAACGAAAAAAATTTATTTGGTTGTACCGAGTTTTCTCAAAAAAAAATTTGGGTTTTGGTCTTATTAGATAGTTATGTTATTCATTTTATTTTATTTTATTTTGTCTGGGTTTGGCCGTTTTACTTTTTTTTTTTTGATTAGGTATTTTAAGTTAGGGTTTTCGAATTTTATTTTATTTTTAAGTCACATATTATTATTATTATGTTCATTTATTTTATTAAATAAATTTTTGTTTAAGTTTTATTTATAACCGCTTTATGAAATAATAGATCTACGCTTATACCTATTTCGCAATATTATATTATTGAAAATTACTGCTAGGCTACAAATTTTGGTATCAATATTGATGTATTTAGAAGTTTAATTGGAATCGAAGGGACATTATATCTTAAAATTCTTAATTAATTTTTTGTTTTTCGCCCATACTCTGTCTTAACTTTCCAAAAGTGTAACTAAATTTAATAAATGACCCTAACGGTCCACGGACTACCATTTAAATGGAAATCGATATTACAATTATTTTATAAAAAAAACCAATAGCTACAAATTTAATTATATTTATAAATAAAAAAAGGCAGTAAAGCAGTCGAAATTTAATTTACTTGTTTAAACCTTTTTGTATTGTTTTTCATGTATACGTATGCTAATCAAAAAAAAAGTTGTACATTAAACACTTATTAATAAACGCTCAAATAGCAATAAAGAATTTTGCATTATAAGCAAACATTTTTGCTTTCGTAAAATCGCAGCAAAAGTATTAAGTAACTCACATTCTTGTAATTTTAAAGAATTGAAGTACTTGATAATTTGGCCATTTAAATACTAGATTTTATAATAAAGACAACAAACACTTAAACGCATTGCTCTAATATGAAGTCA
The DNA here is from genome assembly GCA_949987695.1 of Merzomyia westermanni. NCBI lineage: Eukaryota > Metazoa > Arthropoda > Insecta > Diptera > Tephritidae > Merzomyia > Merzomyia westermanni. The sequence continues at coordinate 81,237,358 of OX465291.1, forward strand.
AATTCCTTCTTTTTTTTTTTTTTTTTGTTTTTTTTTTTGAGGAATGCGTCAAAGTAAATCAATTTTCATTTCATATCAAATTTTTTTTGTTTTTGAATACTACGGCCTGGGGTTTTATACGTTCGTCAAGCTCAGGTTAAACTAAGTTAGCTTAAGCTACATTCACTTTGTTTAATTTAATTCTATATTATTTGCAAAAAAAACAAAACTAACTACATCAGGTTGATCTCACCCATTGTTGCAGTAGGCTGTTGGTCGGGCGCTACTGTTGTTGTTGTAGGTAATAGTGCAGCGGGCCTACATTACGGCGGCCCCTGCTGTTGTCACTGCTGGTTATGTTGTTGTTGCTGGTGGTGCGACGGGCCTATGATAGGACGGCCCTCGCTGTTGTCACCGCTGGTTACAGTTGTTGCTGCTGCTAGTGCGGCGGGCCTATATTACGGCGGCCCTCGCTGATGTCACTGCTGGTGTTGTTGTTGCCGATGGTTTACTTGGTGGGCCTATAATACGTCGGCCCCCGCTAATTTCACTGCTGGTTGTGTTGTTACCTTTGGTTGTTGCTACTGCTGCTGAGGCTAGTGCGGTGGGCCTATATTAGAACGGCCTTCGCTGTAATTACTGCTGCTGGTATTGTTGTGGTTGCTGCTAGTGCGACGGGCCTATATTACGGCGGCCCTCGCTGATGTTACTGCTGGTTGTCGTCGTGCGCCCTGGTGCGCGTTGTTGTTGTTGCGGTTTATGGCGGTGGGCCTATGTGAAGGCGGCCCCCGCTGTTGTCAATGCTGGTGTTGTTGTCGTTGCTGGATATCCAGAAATATTGTTGTGGCTGCTGCGACTGCTGCTACTGATGTGGTTGTTGTTGTGATTTATTTTTGTTGTTCTGTGAACTTTTCCTGTTGTTGGTTTGTTTGTTTTAGCTATTTATTATCACCAAGTTGTTATTTTTGTGGTGGTTTTTGTAGTTTAATTTTGTAGCTTTAGTTTGCTTTTATATTCTTTTTGCAGATTTTTTTTTTCTTTTGTTTGTTAATTTTGTTTACGCACGCACTTTAAATTTGCGTTTATATTTATTCTTCTGTTTTCTTGTTGCAATTATCTGTAAAGACCAAAAGTTTTTGGTTTAGTTTAATATTTAAAATACGTTTCCGCATGTCTGTGAAATCACTGTTCTATAGGTTTTAGGCCGAATGCTAACAATTTTCAGATTCAATGGCAATTCTATACGACAGCATTCAACCGCCAATATACGTTCAAAACTCTCGGGAAAGGCATCAATCGACGCGTTCCGACCGCCGTACCAACAATCCGAAGGCGGGAATCAAATAAATTGTCTCAGTGGAAAGCTATCAGCAAAAACTCAAAATGCGCTGGGTTCGATCCCAAATAGGCGGCTTCATCCAAGGTATTAATGTGCACAACACCTTTTCGCGTAGGCGACCTTTGGCCGCCTTCCAAAAGAATAACCCTTAGCCGGTCCAACCCCCGGCTACGCGGTCCACAATATTTTTGAGCAGGACACACTTTTTGCACTTTTTGGTACACCCTAATCTGTGATTACAACAACCCATGAAAATGACGAAAAAATTTTCAACTTGGATTGCCAATATCTCTAAACAGACACAAAATATAGAACTTCCGCCCCCGGACCATCGACATGGAGGCCAAAACCCGTCGCCCGATACATCCCCCGACACTCTCGGACGCACATCAGCAGCACGTGCCGTCGTACAGAATTGCCGTTTCAATAGCTCAATTTAACTTGATTCAGAATGCTTTCATAAAAGTGAGCTGCGTATTTATTAGTAATTTTTTCCAGATTTTTTTTCACTACACACTCGCACACACACTGATTTTGCTGTCCAGGTATATTAATATTTAGGTACTTCACAATAGTAAGCCTATATGTAAACGCTGCAGGTTAGCTGTACAGTATATTCACACGCGTAACACGATTTCTTTTACCGTGGAAATAATTAAATTTATACTTCTGTATGTACACACATATACATATACAGAAGAAAAACAACGCAATCACTTTTTTTTTTAAACAACTTTTTCGCGAAATGCTACTAACATTTTTTTTCTTTTTACACGCGCACGACCGCTCGGTTCAAATCATGTATACTTTTTGAATTGGTCGAATGCCGGTGACGCTGCTATGCCCAAAATTATTCACTTAACGCGACTGCGCAATGGAAAAGTTCCGTTACCCGTTGACGTGGCGTGATTATTGCCAAGTGGAACATTCTGATTGGTCGTTACCATCAGATGATTGCTATGACCGGATTGAACCATTTGGTGCTGGCACCTCAGCAAAAATCACGCACTTTCCCGTAGCTAAACGTCAAACCGGAAGGTGAATCAAAACTGTCACCCAACCAATCGCATTGAACCAAATAACAATTACTATCAATTGAAAGTAAACCATAACATATTTGACTTTGTCACTGAATGCCAAAGTCGTGTTACCAATTTTTGGTGGTATAAGGTTCGGTATTTTGTACCTTCTAGTAAAGAGGACTAGCGTAATATCAAAACTTCCTCGCGGTTCCTTGTTATGAATGTGGGGTCACTTCCCCTGTTGCATAAACTTAGATTAGTGCCTAATAAGTAGTTATATAGTGACTCACCTCGGTCGTTTGTGTCGGTGCTGCTCCATTGAGTGTGATGGGCATTCGCATCGCCTCCAAGCACAATTAGATTATTTCGTGGCCTAGTGGAACTCACGAGCTCTCTGACGTTATGTGGCGGTAGTGAACCTTCGTGATCGTGGGCCAGATAGAAAGAGACAAATCTACAACTTCTACCTAACCCCTCGACGCTAATCGCTGTCAGATCTCCGTCACTAAATTGGGGTAGAAGAAAAGCGTTAATATTCGACTTAGCTAAAATACACGTACGAGGCTTACCCTTATCTTGAGCGCTGTAGAGCTTGTAAGTGGGAGTCCTCAAACCACAGATCCTATTTCCAGTGATCCACGGTTCTTGAACTAAAACGATATCTACTCCCCCTGCCGAAAGTTGGAGTAGAAGCGCAGCTGACGCTGCTCTACTGTGATGAAGGTTGATTTGGAGGACCCTCATCATCTTGCTTTTTAGCACTCTCCTCCGTGAGCGTCGCGTCGGCGTCGTCCTCGCTCAGAAGCTGACTCTCGGAGTAAAGCCTCCTGAGAGTCCCGCTACCGTCCAAGCTGGACGAGGCATAGCCGCTCCGCACATCGGACCCACTGTCATCAACCTCCATCTCGTTATCGCTGGGGGGAGGCTCCACCTCCGCCAGAGATGAAAAATTAGCCAGGGCTTCGGCGTCCGCCTTGTACACCTTCAGGCTTATATTTTTGAAACCATAGCTTACGCGGTAGTCGCACCGGTCCAGGGCCTCGATGCTTACCTGGTCTAGCAGCAGAACTATCTGCATCGTCGCTTGTCCGGCTGCTTTGTCCACGCTGACCACCTTCCAGTTTTGGGTCGGTAGACCCGGGTTAAACTCCTGCAATTGTTCCAGGATTTCATCTGGCTCCGTTGGCGTCACTGGAACCCAGGCTCTAGCTCTTGGCCGCTGCGGGATGTCGCACGCATCCACTGCTTTGAGGCGCGCGCCAGGGTACACTTCCCCTATTCGCTGCACGCCGATCTTGTATAGGTCCACGGACCTAGCGTCTCCACAGGCGATCAGCCTGACATTGCCTTGGTACCATCCTGCATCGGTATAAGATGGTGGCGGTCCAGGGTTCTCCCTCTTCACCTGGATGGCAACTTTAGCGAGCGCGGCTTCGATCCACTTCCATTGTTGTTTCGGGATCCTGCCATCTACGCTGCCCTCATCGATAACGCCAATGATCTTGCGATCCTTGGCTACCGCCGCGAAAGACCGTGTATAGCCTCCCTGCGTTTTGGCCCTTTTCGGTGCCGTTGGGGTAGTCACCTCCACTGAGCGATTGCGCTTAGAGGCTTCCCCTTTGTTAGCGCCATACAACTCCAGTTTAAAATCCGGCACTACCCGCCGAGCCCACGCCAGGTCTCGCTGGAGCTTCGCCCAAACCTCCGCCGAAACATCTTCCTCCCTTGTCGGTGAGGTCGCGTTTCTGTAGAGAATCCGGGCTGCAGACCGCTTATCCTGGTGGCTGGCCTTTGTGGGTTGCCTAGGCATCGAGTCCTTGGCCCTATCGCTAGCACCCCCCTCACCCTTGGCGCCCCCAGCTACGGACTCGCCAGACGCTTTGCGCTGAATGGCAAGGCCACTGGTGGAAGCTACAGGATTGGTGGTAGCTGCGTTGCTGGCCTCCCGATCGGCACCCCTGGAAGAGGCACCGGTCATCGGACTACTCGGACCGGTTTTGCACTCAGCCCTATCCCGTCTAGCTGCCGCTGCAGTACTGAATCGCCGGGGTGTCCTCTCGGCTTTCGTATCTTTGTTTCGGTCCGGTTTCCCCGTGACCATCTTAGCGGAGCGAGCTCCTGCTGACTTTTTATTAGGAGAGTCAGACTCCTTGCTTTTATTTACATTTTTATTTATATTTTTTTCCATAATTAGGACCCACGAGTGGCGGAGAAGGGGACGGTCCACCCGGGCAGAGATCCGCATTACCCGGGTAAGGCTAAATAGAATCGGAGGTCGCCCGGTGTCCGAAGCACTCCGTTCGCGACTGGGCTATTTAAGGGCCCCCAACCAGGTTGATCATCGGCACGGGTCGTATGACACCTTGATCCAGCCCTTACAAGGAAGGAAAAAGGGGGGGGGGGGGGAGGGGTGGTGGTTTTGGGGTTGAAAAGGTCGCCGCTCGAATTAGCCGCCGTAGCGTTACCAGGTATCACCACGACGAGGCTCCTCCCCCGCTTGGAGGAGGAGGGTGTAAGCACCTACGAGTCGACGGTTTGGGGTGGCGCTGGTGTGTGCAAGGCGCGAACACCCCCATTAAGATACCCCAGACAACTGCTAAAACACGTCCAAAATGATCCGGAAAGGTATCAAAAGACGCGTTTTGACCTCGTTAACAATAATCCGGAAGCGGACTTTCGAGTTTTTGTTTTAGTGATCCAATGTATTTATGTGCAGAATACCTTGTTAGGTAGGCGGCCTTCGGCCGCGCTTCAAAAAAATAACCCTTAGCCGGTCCAACACCGCCTACGCGGTCCCCAGTATTTCCACGCAGAACAAACTTTTTCACTTTCCGGAACACCCTATATATGTGATTACAACAACCACATAAAAAGGACAGAACATTTTCAACTTTAATTGCAAATATTTCTTCACTGAAACAACAACTTGAAAGTTCGCTTCCGGATTATTGTTACCGAGGCCAAAACGCGTCTTTTGATACCTTTCCCGATCATTTTGGACGTGTTTTAGCAGTTGTCTCCTAAAGGAAACAATTTCCAATATTGAGCTGAACCAAAGGAACACATTGCGCTGATAGCGGCCAAGGCACTGCCACCACCAATACTTTACATTGAATTGGCGCTCACGCACCAATGTTTGCTAACATTTTTTGTCAGTAATATTCAAATACTTACCTCCTTCCATTTCGCCGGAGTGCGTCTAGGACCCTTGAGAGCGTTTAACGACTCTGACAACTCTGTCCATAACTCTGACATCCTTCTAGGATTGGTTGGGTCATTTTTGTTACTCCTTATTTGGGAGTGGCTGTCTATAAACTCCAGATAGCAGTCGATTTGCTGTTTTATCCATGGCGTATAGCTTTATTCGGATATTTTTATTAAAAAAATAACAAAAATAAATGGCTTTGTTGAGAAGTCTATAGCGATGCAACTCACTTATATCGATTGTTCAGTTTTCTCGCTTCATCGCATTTATTCAAGTAATCCATTCAGGTTAAAGGCTTTTTAAGCCAACTTATCAAGCGTGGTTTTGTACATTTGTATTAGAAACCATTTTCGCTAAACTTTCCATAAATTATTTTGTTCATACCATGCATTTAAAAAAGAATTTATTATGAAATCGATAATCAATTATATTATTACAAGGTTTATCATCACCAAAGAAATATGCAAACAGCTGATTGTCTCAGTGTTTTTTCACCACATATCATTGGTGAATTTCTTGAGATTCTTGCTTACAGAATACCGAAATCATCTGAAGTCGCAAAAATTGTCTCTAATGAAAAATCTCAAATTTAGAGACTTGAGATGAGACAGACTTACTGAATTCAGCTATTAGTAATGCTATACAACCCACAACGTAAGAAAGGTTTGTCTCGAAAGCTGCAATGTAACTGGGTAGGCCCATACAAAGTCATGAAGCGGATTAACGATGTTGTCTATCGCATACGAACTGTTGAAAGGTCACGTAATAAGTTAAAAGTGATACATTTGGAAAGGCTTATGAGCCAAGCAGATACAATACGGCAATACGTTGAAAAAGTGGCAGCTAAGTAGAATGCCAGTGTTTGCGTGCTTAACAACAGATTTTCCGGATACGGCAAAGTAGATTTTGCTCTAATTTTTGACGTATCATAGACACGTCGATGGTGACGTGCTCTATCTGCTTGGCGTATCAGATGGAGGGCAGTGTGAAAAATATTCCCAAGTATGTACCATCGCTAGCTCAATAATACTTGCCCCTCTAGTTTAACACAACAGAGATGACGATGTCTACGCTTATGCATGCAAGCAAGAGAAAGAGAGATGGCGCAAGTGCTTGCGAATGCGAGGCAGAGAGGAAATGTCTTTACATAACAAACAACAAACTTCTAAATATTTGGGTACTTCTATACGACTGTACGTAACTGCTAATATATGTCCAAAAATATCGGAAAAGGTATCAAACGACGCGTTTTGATCTCTGTCTCAATTACCCGAAACTAAATAAGTTGTTTCAGGGAAAAGTTATTAGCAAAAACCCGAAACCCCAACCACATGAAAATGACAGAAAAATATCAACTTTAATTACAAATATCTCTGAACAGACATAAAATATCGAATTTTCGCTTTCGGATTATTAATACGGAGGTTAAACCCCGTTTTGATACCTTTCCCGATATTTTTGGACGTGTATTAGCAGTTACGTACGGTCGTATAGAATTACCAAAATTCGCTGTGAATTAATATTTAACTAGTGCTGTGATAACATTTAATGTGATTTATGGGTGCGTCTTATAGGTGTAAGGCTTAGAAAATAGGCGGATGATAGGTGCACGTTCCCTCTCACATATGCATTTTGGCATAAGGATTAAACGACGTCAAACGGTAATTTCGTGTGGTTGGTCGACTGGGTCAACCATATATTATTGAACCATGGGTGCGTGTTAGACTATAAAAGGTAGTGACCAAGCAAGGCAGGTTGGTCAGTTGATATTCAAGTGTTATACAGTGACTTACTTGAATGTATCAAACTCGTGAAATTGTATTGCATTTATTACTACTAAATAAATAAATAAAACTAGCTATTTGTTACAGGATTTCTCCTTGTTTTTAGTTGACTTTATAGTGAACGAATTCAGGATTTTTAATCGAGAAATCATCGAAATCGTTACAATATAACAAATTTCACTTGATTGCCTTAATGATTGTTGTAACAAGGCATGATTTAACAACAAGGCCAATCGAAATTAGTCGTGCGACATCGTCATCAACCTGCATTGTATTATATTCCAAAGTTGTGTGGGGAATAATTTTTAAACGCTGTTTTGATCACGAGTCAAGTATAAAAAAAGTTTATATTACTGGTCTTTGCATTTTTAGTTAGAAACGAGAAAAAAAAAATACTTTCCAAATAAGTAAAAATTCGTGAATTAAAGTGCTTTGGGGCTAAGCAAACGAAGGTGTAACAATATTTGGCGTTAATTGGTAAGCAAAAGGTACCTATTTAGTATTATTTTTTTATTTGGGTCTGTATGTTGCATTTACGCAATTAAATGTAGTAGCAAACTACACTGTTAATGGACTTTTAAAGATGTGTTTGGCAAACAGTTCGTCCCGAATGGCAATTATTGATTATACACTACCTTCCATACAAGGGAGGTACTTTAAAGCAAATTGAGTTATAAATCGTCACCATTTTAAAGAACTAAAGGGGATTGAAACTGTTAGTATCATAAATTTTACACTTATTCTGAGACATTTAGGTATTGATATTTGGTGGCAATGTTCTGAAGGAGTTCCGCAATGCTAATCCCCAGTATTTCTGCGCAGAACACACTTTTGCATGATAATAACAGACAATTTTCACCTTTGATTGAAAATATCTCTTCATAGAAATATAAAATAGAGTTTCCGATTTCGGTTTATTGTTATTTTTGGACGTATATTAGCAGTTACGTACGGTCGTATAGAATAGTCCTTCGGGGAATGTGAAAACTTGTAAATGTGGAATCTTGATCGTGGTAGTTTTATACGACAGCACGTGGGTCACGCTCCCCATTTGGTACCTGTCCAGGGTTATCTTTTGGTTTTTTGCCAATAATATTTCTTTGAAACAATATTTATTTTCCGCTCTCGGATTATTGATACCAAGGTCAAAACGCGTCCTTTTATTCCTTCCCGATATTTGTGTACGTAGAATTACAATATATCTTAAAATATTAAATCGATTTTAAATGAGAGACATCATTTTGAAGGTAATTAAAAATCCTTTCATATTAGGATATCTTTTGATGTAATTAACATGAAAAAAGTAAAAAAAAAACCTAATTTATAATTTTTTTAAAATAAATTAGTCTATTTTAATAGAATGTGTTCGTAACCTTGTTTTTGTTGTATTAGCGATGCTTCGCCTGCCTAGTCGTTGTTGTTGTTGTTGGTGTTGTTGTTGGTGTTGTTGTTGTTAACAGTGCTTCGCCCTGCCTAATGGGCAGAATCACTCTAAATTGTCATCAGGCTCTTCTAACGGAAGTCCGAGGAAACGCGCAATTTCCACAGGGTTGGACCAGAGTAATGTAGGTGTTAGAAGAGTAGGTTCGACTGAACAGGAGATGTTTGGTATCATGAGGGGACATACCATATACAGGGCATGTGTTTGGTATGTTGGGGTTCAGTCTAGATAAGTAAGAGTTTAACCTGTTACAATATCCAGAGCGAAGTTGTGCTGGCATGCCTCTAGTCTTCCTCGGAAGTACACGCTCCTCAGTCAATTCAGGTGGCTGAGTACTGATAACGGGATTCCCAGGCCGAGATTTGAGGGATCTGTCTACCGACTAGGTGTGGAGGTCATTTGGAGCCCGTTTATTGGACCGCAGATCAAACGGCAAAGAGATGTGGTGCTGGATCTCATCGTAGTGCTTACGAAGATGTCGATTTGGATAACTGGGTTTATGACATTCCCAAAACAGGCGGTTCTATCGTACCGGAATGACCCCGGTTTTTTTACCCGGCCAAGGGTTGTTATTTCAGTGTAACCCTGTCCAATCTGTCCCGTCCCACCTTTAAATTGTCATCCTCGGAGCAAACACTCGCAGCTGGGTTGCTCCATTGTCTCTTGTTACGGGCTGGGGTCGAACCCAACCCTGGACCAAGAGATTGGATCTGCTGCATTTGCTGGAAGAAAATTTATATTAAACGGTCGTATTCGGTACAATGCGCCAAGTGTAAGAGATGGCTACATAAATCTATATGCTCGGGGCTTAAATCTGCTATCCACAGACCCCGTACTTTCTTTAATACTTTTGAGGCACCCGCGGTAGTCGCCGCTCTGGCACTCCCTTACCGCTTCTACCTACTTCCAATAGCCACAATAGAGGCTCAGTCTACACGACAGGCAGCACTGCTGCCATTCCCGCCTCACCCACTCCCGACTGTCGCTCACGCACACCAGCGTCTCAATCTCACACGGCCGCTTAACACTCCTATCCCCTCCGCTTAACACAAACACTCTACTGCGCCTATTGCCGTCTCAGTCGCAGAGGTCAAGGAAGCCATAATGAAGGCCAATCCCTCAAAATCCATCGGACCCGACGGAATCGCCATGAAGATGATCAAACACCTAGGCCACGAGAGACAGAGTTATTTAGCGGCTCTTTTTAATCTCTCTCTAACTACTTTCGTTATACATGTGATATGGAAACAAGCGATTGTAGTTCCCCTCCCCAGGGGAGCCGGAGAAACAAGGAGAGTCTTATCGCCCGATATCCCTCCTTTCGCCGGTAGTGAAATTACTAGAGAACATTCTGCTCCCTTACTTCATTGCAAATTTGGAATTGGCCGATCACCAGCATGGTTTCCGCAAATCTCATAGCACGACATCCGCTTTGAACGCCATTACAACGCAGATTAACAACGGTTTGAATCAACATCCACCAAACTATAGAACGGTTCTCGTGGCACTTGACTTGTCAAATGCATTTGACACGGTCAATCACGCCACACTCCTCCGAGATCTGGTTGAGACACCGCTCCCTGCCGGCCTTAAGAGGTGGAGGAGGCTAATTACCTCAATGGTCGACAGGCAACAGTAAAATTTAGGAACAAGAAATCTAGACCACGAAAAATAAAACAAGGGGTGCCGCAAGGTGGTGTTCTCTCTCCCCTTTTGTTTGATTTCTATATTTCGAGATGTTCCCCCCTCCAGTGGGAGTCTCCATTGTTTCCTACGCTGACGACTGCAGGATAATGGCCTCGGGCAAGGGTCCCTCCATTGACGAACTCTATTAGAATCAACAGTTACCTCCATGACCTTTCCAGCTTCTTCACCGAGCGAAATCTGAGCCTATCTCCGACTAAATCGACGGCGAATGGGGCAAGAGTTAAATGTCCACGTAGGCGGAGTACCTCTACCTACTGTCAACCACCCGAAAATCTTGGGTGTGACATTTGGCAATGGCCTCACCTTCGCTAGTCATGCCACCGCAATAGCCTCAAAGGTACAGAGTTGCAATAAGATCCTCAAGTCACTGGCCGGCAGTACTTGGGGGAAAAGACAAAGAAACATTGCTTGCTACATATAAGGTCTGCCAAAACACCGCTATCAGAACTGCTACGGGATGTCTGCTTATGTCATCTGAGTCTCACCTCCATCAAGAGGCAAAATTGTTCAAAGTTCAAGAGCACGCGGAACTCTTGAGTAGACAGTTCCTTCTGAGCTGTCATAAACCTATTCATCCAAATCGACATCTTTTGGATGTAGCACCGCCCCCCAGAGACATAAGGAGACATCTTCGTAAGCACTACGATGAGATCCGGCACCATATCCATTTTGCCGTTTGATCTGCGAAACCATAGACGGGCTCTAAATGACCTCCACATCGAGTCGGTAGAAAGATCTCTCAGATCTCGGCCTGTGAATCCCGTTCTTAATACTCAACCACCTGAATTGGCTGAAGAGGAGCGTGTATTTCCGAGGGAGACTAGAGGCATACTGGCACAACTTCGCTCTGGATATTGTAATAGGTTAAACTCTTACTTATCCAGACTAAACCCCAACATAACAAACACATGCCCAGCATGTGGTATGTCCCCTCATGATACCATACATCTCTTCTCCTGTTCAGTTGAACCCACTCTTCTAACACCCATATCACTCTGGTCCAACCCTGTGGAAACGGCGCGTTTCCTCGGACTTCCGTTACAAGAGCCTGATGACAATTTAGAGTGATCGAGCCCATTGGGCAGGGCGAAGCCCTGTTAAAAACAACAACAACAACACTCCTACCATAACCAAACCCACAAACAATCTTCCCTTAACCACCCCAAATACCTAATCCTTTCATCTCCCGGCAAGGAGCTTGAAAAACTGAGCCCATTCGTCTTAAAAAAATGCATTGACGCAATTTCAACACAAGTTGACACCATCAAGCAGTTAAAAGACGGTTCGCTCCTTATCCTCGCCCGCAACCAAAAAGTCGCCGATAAATTTCAAAAAACCAAAACTTTATCCAATCTATTTGACGTTGCCTCACGAAACCCTAAACACTGTAATAGGTACAGTTTACGCGCCATGCCTTATACACGTAAAAGAAGAAGAGATCGTAGAAGAATTGAAAAGCCAAGGGGTGACAAAAGTATGCAAGTTTACCACCACAAAAGATGGCAAATCAATATTTACCGGTAAAAAGTAATATCTTTCGACCTCTATCAACTCCTGAAAACCCTTGACGTCGCATGGTACAAAGTTAAAGTCAACCCATACTTCCCCAACCCAATGCGTTGTCGCAACTGCCAGCGCCTGAGACACACCAAAAACCACTGTTCAAGCGCCGCCACATGCGAAGGGTGTAATCTGCCCCCACATACAACAGAAAACTGTACGCGAAAGCAATGTGCTGACTGCGGAGACGACCACGCCTCAAACGACAAGAATTGCCCAAGGTTCAAACAAATGAAAGACGTGCTACAAATAAAAACAATCTTGAAATGCACCCTAGGGGAAGCCTACAAAAAATATAACCAAATGTATCCAAACAGAGCCAATTCTAAACATTTATATGCCAACGCTGCCAAATACAAATACATGCAGATGAGGGCTTATCTTCGTAAACTCCGCGTTACGAATAAATAAGCTCCTTCACAAAAAATGCTAAGTAAGGTCAATATTTGGCAATGGAACATGAAAGGTTTCATTAACAACAATATTGACCTAGAGCTACTCAAAAATGAACACCAACACAGTTTATATCAATTCAAGAAACACACTGCCGCTTTGGCTTTACCCCTATACCTCCAAAAAACTACATCGCATATTTCACCAATCACAACTTTAACACTTATGGCAAACAAGGAGTCGGCGTACTTATAAAAAGCAATATCCCTCACACACAAATTTTCAACACATCAGCAATACAAAACATATGCATCGACATCCAACTTAACATCAAATTTACCGTCATATCCATATACATACCACCCGACCAACCATTCACCACACAGGACATTGATAACTTGTTCCAAAACGTACACAACCCGGTTATAATGGTAGGAGACATAAACAGCTGGAACACTTTATGGGGTTCGCAAGCAAACAACACCAGAGGAATCACTTTCGAAGACGGCATATCAACACATAATCTATGTATCCTTAATGACATGCAGCCAACTCACTTCTCGACACACGGCTCGTTCACACACATCGACATCGCCTGCTGCTCGACATCTCTTCTTCCCATATCGTCTAGTTACACTCTGGATGATCTTCACCACAGTGACCACTTTCCTATTAATACCACAGTATCACTAAGCAAACACCTTGCAAAACCCTTCCTACCAAAATACAAGCTGCAGGAGGCTAACTGGGAAGACTACGCCAAAAACACCGAGGTAGAACTGAGGAAACGAACATTTTCGAATCAAGCAAATAAAGACGCCGCTTTACTTACCAAATCCATTCGCGTTGCTGCAAATAAGTGCATCCCTCAAACATACCCAAGTAAGAAAAAGTCCATATTTTGATGGAACACCCAACTGTCCACACTCCAATCGGAAAAGGTCACCTATTGGAAAGAATACAAACGATGTCCCACAAATGCAAATCTTATTAAGTTCAAAATTGCCAACGCCAAGTTTCGTAAAGAAGCAAAATCGTCAAAAGCCCAATGTTTTCAACAGTTCACAAGCTCGATCAACCGGGACACTCCCATCGGCCAAATATGGAACCAACTGAAAACAATTTACATAAGAAATGCGCACACCACTATTACCGCAAAAAACAACAATAACCAAATGTTAACCAATCCCAACAATGTCGCAAATCACCTCGCAGTACACTGGTCAGAGTTCTCCCCCGACAACAACTTTTCCCTAGCTTTCAAAGTAGCGAAATATCAAGTAAGGAATACACACCCGATCAATCCCTCGAATTTCCAAGCTAAGGTACTGGAAACTGCTATAACTATAGCAGAACTAAAACATGCAATCAAGTGTTCTGAAGGGAACACGCGGCGCGGATCGTATTGCCTACAAAATGATCAAGCACACCTCGGGCTGGACACTATCTAAAATACTCGAATTATATAATAACATATTTGACACTGGAGTAATCCCATTCACATGGAAAACCGCAATAATCGTACCCATATTGAAACAAAATAAAGACCCAACGATAGCTTCCAGCTATCGACCAATCTCACTACTACCGTGCCTAGCTAAACTTTTAGAAAAAATCATCAGCAAGAGACTTTCCTGGTTTCTGGAATCAAGGAAGCTTATAGCACCAAACCAAGTGGCATACAAACGCAAGAGCGGTTGCGCGGACGCTCTACTGCACATCGATTTTTACACAACTAAAGCCCTATCAGCAAGGAACCACGTATCCATACTATCCATCGATTTCGAAAAAGCGTTCGACCGAATTGGTGCACACGTTATCATCGAAACTCTTCAATCGTGGGGAGTAGGGACAAAAATAATAACATTTATGAAATCATTCCTAACCAATCGCCGCTTCAGAGTCAAGGTCAACAATACATTTTCTGATACACAACAGTTGCACAAAGGGATCCCCCAAGGCTCACCATTGTCAGTAACACTTTTCATACTCGCCTTCAACCGTTTAAGCACCATCATCTACAAATATAAAGCACCAGATCACTGCATATATGCAGACGATCTATACATACTAGCCAAAAATAATGACAACAATGACAATAACGCAGTATTTCAAAACGTCATAAACGAAATATGCAGCTGGGCAAATACATCCGGAGCGAACATCAACTTTTCCAAGTCTGGAATTTTACACATCTGCCGAAAACACAATTGCAATCCAACCGACCTAACAATAAACTGTCATCTTATAACATACGTAGATAAAGAAACAAATTCTCGGGATAACATTCAGCAAAAATTATAAATGGAACAATCACCTTATCAACTTAAAAAAGTCGCTCACATCCAGGACCAATTTAATCCGATACCTAGCAGGCAGAAGCTTTACACATATCAACACTCTTACATACATGGTCAAGACACTCGTGCTGAGCAAAATAGATTATGAACTATTTCTATACGGAAACAGCCCAAAAACTACTCTCAACATCATCAAACCCATTTACCACCAGGCCATCAGGAGCAGTATATACGCCTTCGTCCCACCCCTATAAACAACATGTTCGCCGAATCTGGTATCCCAGCACTAAAAGAATGAATTTCAGAAAGCAGACTCCGACTACTGCCTAAAATCATATTCGAACAACTCTCTATATTAGCCAACCATGCAAAAAAAGTCTGTATGAGCAACAAAACTCCAAAAGTTCCGTCGGCAATACACAGAATTCGCCTTGAGTACCGCAGTGGACCATGTCAACTTTACAAACAACACACTCCGAAGCACCCACCCTGGCTCTTCGACGAAAAAATTTGCAACACAGACCTCGCAAACCACAAAAAAGACAACACTCCCAATGAAGTATACATACGACTAGTCCAACATTTACTATCCCGATTCCACTCCGAAGAATATGAAATATTGTTCACAGACGCCTCGAAAGGAGAATACAACACCGCCTACGCCGTAGTAGATTCTAGGGGACAAACCTTATCTTACTACTCGATGCATCCCACCGCATCGATATTCACAGCGGAAGCCGCCGGTATCCTAGACGCCCTTCAAAAAAGCAATAATACTGACTGAATATTATCCGCGACATACGAGGTGTGTTCAAAAAGTATCGCCAATTTTGTGTTTTTTCAAAAATTATTTATTTATTCATGAATATCTATTTTGTCCCCTTCAAAGTAATCCCCATGAGATATTATACACTTGTGCCAACGGTTTTTCCAATCTTCGAAGCACTTCAAAAAATCATTTTTTTGTATCTTGTTCAGCTCCTCCTTCGATGCCGTCTTTATCTCGTCAAGAGAAGCGTAACGTCGTCCTTTCATGGGCCTCTTCAGTTTAGGGAACAAGAAAAAGTAACAGGGGGCCAGATCTGGGGAATACGGTGGCTGCGGCATCATTAGTGTGTTGTTTTTGGCCAAAAAGTCGCGCACAAGCAACGATGCGTGAGCAGGGGCGTTATCGTGGTGCAAAAGCCAATTTTTGTTCTTCCACAAATCCGGGCGTTTCTGGCGGATTGCTTCGCGCAAATTGCGCATAACTTGCAGGTAATATTCCTTATTGACCGTTCTTCCCTGTGGCAAGAACTCATGATGCACCACGCCCCTGCAATCGAAGAAAACTGTCATCAAAACTTTCACATTCGACCGAACTTGGCGCGCTTTTTTCGGTCTTGGTTCGTGCGGCAGCTTCCATTGAGATGATTGAGCTTTGGTTTCCACGTCATAACCATAAACCCACGATTCGTCACCAGTTATGACCCTCTGGAGCAAATTTGGGTCGTCGCGGACAGAGTTTAACATCTCATTAGCAATGTTCATGCGATGCTGTTTTTGGTCACAATTGAGCAATTTTGGTAAAAAAATAGGTAAAAATCGAAGACGATCCAAAACACGTGCAAGCAAAGCAGCTGTCAACAATTAACTGAACATTCAAAATGGCCGAGCTTGTCGGCATAAGTGAGAGACATGAGTACCAACATAACGCCACAAAAAATTCGAAATTCGAATATACGTAACCAGCGAAAATTCAAAATTCGCACCTCGTACTCCATCAGTCCCCACACTCCAGGTTAATCTGGGTACCAGGACATACAGGCATAACGGGCAACGAACGAGCAGATACCGCAGCACGTCGCGCCTGCTGATCTCCAACCATCACAAGCACCTTAGTGGAAAAAATCGACTTTCAAAGAGCCAGCCTCCAACCACACCACACACTACTAAACGAACAAAGACTACACAACCATCATCACCATTATTCATCAGTAAATCCCAACTGCACACCAGCAATATATCTCACAACCATTGAAAAGAGGAAAATCATCACATTTTCGCGCCTTCGCCTTGGCCATACAAACATAACACATTCACATCTACTAAACGATCAAAGCAGCAGTCTTTGTCTGCACTGCAACACCCCACTCACCGTCATTCACCTACTCCTCGAATGCCCACTGTTCCAAAATATCCGCGCATCCATCCCTAACAACCTTAATCCAATGATCCTAATAAAATCCACTACAATCGAAAACATCAACACCATCTACAACTACATTCGTGCTATCAACGCGAAAATATAACACAATTTTTACTTTACAGACACAGCCGATAGCCCTGGAAGCAATTGTCTTTTCATTGTTAGCTATATATGAAGTTTCCGTCATTCATAACCATTAGGCCTGGCGCATGTTTGCCGTACTCATAACCATTAGTGGTGGCGTGCGTTTGCATTATAGCTGACTGTTAGCGCTAACCCAACTTTTCATTATGGATAATGAGAGTGAAGAGTGTAGACAGATGTGGTTGTATATGCGCAAGAAAGGGATGCCGTATACTGTATGTGTGCACACGGACAGCAAACACATGGTTAGATCTGGCACACTGCTCTTCAGAAACTAATTGAGAAAAATAAGCAAAAATAACGCAAACGCAAGTCAGGCCGAGAGGTTATCTGACCAACCATTTAACTGGTACCTGTCTTGTAGGGCTAACAATGAAAAGATAGAAAGATGTATTATTAGATTTGGTTTTTAATGTTTGATTTAATTTAAAATTACACAATTTTCACGTTAACAATAGTCAATAAGATCTATAAATACATACATATTCATATCACTAAACATTTACAAAATATAATTTCACTCCATTTGCCGCAAGTTGAAAATTTCTTTGCTCGTCCACCTGAAAATATGGAATTTTTGGTGCATAAATATATAAACCAGGATTTGAGTTGTTTAATAACAATAATGGTAATTGTTTCCTTTAGGAGACAACTGCTAAAACACGTCCGAAATTATCGGCAAAGGTATCAAAAGTCGCGTTTTGACCTCGGTAACAATAATCCGGAAGCGAATTTTCGAGTTTTTGTTTCAGTGAAGAGATATTTGCCATCAAAGTTGAAAATTTTCTGTCATTTTCATGTGGTTGTTGTAATCACAGATTAGGGTGGATCGAAAAGTGCAAAAAGTGTGTTCTGGGCAGAAATACTGTGGACCGCGTAGCCGGTGTTGGACCGGCTAAGGGTTATTTTTTTGAAGCGCGGCCGAAGGCCGCCTACGCAGAAAAGTGTTCTGCACATAAATACCTTGGATCAAGCCCCCTATTTGGGATCGGACCTGGGTAATTTTTGGGTTTTTTGCGAATAACTTTTCCCTGAAACAAAAAATTGAAAATCCGCTTCCGGATTGTTGATACCGAAGTCAAAACGCGTTGTTTGACACCTCTCCCGATATTTTTGGACGTGTTTTAGCAGTTGTCTTCTAAAGGAAACAATTACCACAATAATTAGCACTATATACTTGCCTTATCTAGGCGTATTAGTTGCAATTTCTCTGCAAAACTCCTTATTAAATATTTTATACATTTTTTAACGACGCACTAACATTTCGCTCACAATACCAAAGAAGAAGATACACAAAGAAAAAGAAAAACTTGACAGAAGGCTTTGTGTGTGTTAATAATTTACAATTTTCGCTTGCATGTATTAGTGAGTGTGGTTAGGTCCGTCTAGTAGGGTAGACTACAGAAAAAAGAAAAAAAAAGGTAGCTGATCTCAGTTTCTATTGGTATATACATTAACGGAAGAACGAATAAATAACTTTCTTAAAGTTGCCCCTACTTGAGCTATTGCGAATAGAATTTGGTATTGAGTTCCATATGCGGATAACATTGACGAAGTAAAGCCTTGCAGAGTTTAGATAGTTGTAGCTCGGTACAATTCAATCGCTGGCGCACGCGGATCGCGAGAAAGTTAGCTTGTTATACAGATAATTGGGTATCTTATCAGCGATAACACGATATAGAAATATATAATTCCTTGCTTTAAGATACTCAGATATTCCACACCCAAAATACGCGTTCTCCATTTAGATATGTGGTCAAACTTTGCTAGCCCGAAAACATACTGCTTGACTTGATTAAAGGCCACATCAATTTTATGAGTAGATTTAAAATCTAATTTGCTGTATATACATTCCGGATAACAAATAATTGGCAATAGAGTAAGTTAGGGTATGTGATATAGGCATAACTTTTTCGGCAGCTACTCAACATTTTATAAAGTAGACAGGTAGAAAATCATACAATTCGATAGATTCCAGTATTACAAATTACATCCCAAGACGAGATCTATTTATCTTAAGTATTCCGAAAGATATTTGTTCAAACCCATAAAATGTCAAAAAAGCCGCTTTGTCAAAATAGGGGGGTATTGTGATATTCTATACCACATACTTGGCTCTCCCATGAAAGATGTGTAAACCGCATGAAATAATCCAGCCACATTGTAGATATGGTAATTTGCATCCATTAAGATATGTGACAAGCTGATTCGGAACCAGGAAGAGCATGTTCCATCAAAAGTGGAGGTTTTCCATTTTCTGCTGATCTTATGCTTCTTTGTTGTAGCTAACATTTTCGGATGCTTACTTGGCGTGATAGACACCCCTGTGTCATCAGCGTTCCAAATCCTAGTTGGAGAAAATGTATACTTTTCATAATCCTGTTCCACATTGAACTTCTTCTACCATATCACATTACCCAAAATAGAGCTTTAAAGGAACGATTAATTTTTCACCAAAATTATTTTAAAAATATTAAGATATTACTTTAAATATTGGTGCCTACATTTACCAAAAACGAAAATAAAATATAAGAAGTTGACAACCTAAGGACATTTCGGAATTATGCTTGTTTAAAGAGTACTCTAAATTATTGACGACAGCACGATGGAAAATGTTTTTTCACACAGAAAAACGTAGGTATATCACTTTACCAACCTATATCACAATACCCTAACTTACTCTATTGATTGTAATGCAAGCCGTCTTCTTATTCCAAGTGGGGTGAACTCCGCAGACATTCTTAAGTTTCGTAGAATAAAGTAGACTTTAGATAGATAGATTGTTTGAGGATAGCACTGCGACCGGATGGTCTATTGTGCCCTCATCTTTTTACAACACCTCATCCAAACCAATCTCTCTCAAAAAGGTGATTATTTCAGTTGGCTTAAGGGCTTGTATTTGTTTATGCTCTGGCCATGGTGATCCCAGGACTTGTGCTCTTTTCCTGGAAATAGCGTCGCATGCCATAAGGATATGCTCTGCAGTCTCCGATGTCGTGTGACAAAACCGGCAATTGTCATCCGGCCTTATACCCAATTTGTGTAGGTGGTTGTTGATTCTGCAATGACCTGTAAGAATAGCAGTGAGAATTCTTAAATTTGGTTTAGAGAGGCCTATGCTTGCTCTATAGCGAAAGGTGTTGTACCCCCCCAAGAGCAATTTGGATTGCCGTAATCCCGGCACATTGCGCCAGTATCCCTCTCGTTCCTTTTCTTCTTCTTTCCTTAAGCACTCTTTGAGTGTTTTAGGACCTACTGGCAGCATTGGTTCAGGTCCAATGGGCCTTGTGCCTGCTGCATTTTTCGCTAGGCTGTCAGCCTGCTCGTTTCCTTCAACTCCTGTGTGACCTGCAACCCATGATTACCTCACACGATGAGATCGCTTTGAGTGCGGCTTGGCTATCACTAAGTATAGCGATGCGCTCATTGCTATATCCACGCTTCAGATTTAGTTCTGCGCAGAGATATATAGCGTATGCTTCCGCTTGAAAGATGCTCGGGTATGTCCCCAGAGGGGCGGAAATCTGAGTTCTTGGGCCAAAAATTCCGGCTCCAATTCCTTCTGGGGCTTTCGAGCCATCCGTGTACCGGTTGTGTGGGATCGGTGTACGGTGTATACTCTGGATTGTTCCCAGGTTAACTTGTCGCCCAATTCTACTTTAAATCTCTTTTCGAAGATGATCTGCCTGATAATGTCGTCCCTTGATAGCTGAGATATCGGGATGGTTTCCCTCAGTTTCGCCATGTTGTTGGTTGACTGTTCCTTTGCCCGAACCCTAGTTTGCGATGCACAGGAGGGTTCTCTTGGCCGCCTGCTCTATCGCGACGTGTAGTGGGGGTAGGTAAAGAATAGCTTCCAGCGCAGCGGTGGGACATGTTCGCATTGCCCCTGTGATGCATACACACGGCAGGCGCTGGATCTTGGTGAGTGCTTGTTTCACTGTCGAGTGCGCCGTTCTTGATGCCCATGCTACCGCGCCATAGGTAATAGTGGGTTTTACTATCATAGTGTACATCCACCTATGGATGTGCGGGCTGCACCCCCAGGTTTTGCCCACTATGAGTCTGCACACCATGATTGATTTTGTAGCCCTACTTGACATGCTCTCAAACTGTTGCCTCCATAGAAGCTTGCTGTCAAAATGACCCCCAAGTACTTTGCTTCAGATACAAAGTCTATTTGCATGCCATGTAGAGTTATTGTTCTGAGTCCCAGGAGAGTTCTTTTCCTGGTAAAGGGAATTATGGCTGTTTTTGTAGGGTTTAGGTTTAGCCCAACACTAGTACACCATCTCTTTGTCAGGTTTAGTGCTCTTTGTAAGATGTCACATAGGTTGTTCTCGAATTTGCCCCGTGCAATTATGACAATGTCATCCGCATAGCCTTGGCATCGGATTCCGTTGTCGGTAAGGATTTGCGGGAGCTCGTCTACCACTAAGCTCCACAAAAGGGGTGAAAGAACGCCCCCTTGTGGGCACCCCTTAGTAGTGTTAACCTGTATTATGCTGCTGCCTGTCCATGTTTCAGCGGTTCTTGTGCTGAGTAAGGCGTCTATCCATCTTTGGCGCCTAAACTCCTCTGTTCTGCAGTGCTCGAGTAACGCTGTCGTGAGACGTTTTGTCGAAAGCACCTTCAATGTCAAGAAAAGTGCAGAGCACTGACTCCTCGAAGCCGAACGCACTCTGGATTGTTGTTGTTGTAACGACAAAAACACTCCCCGAAGGTTTTGATGAGTGCTGTCGGTTGTTGTAACGCACTCTGGATCTCAGTCGTCAGTTGATAAAGGGCTGTATCCGTATATCTGCCTGCTCTATATGCGTGCTGACTGTGATGAAGAGGCCTGTTGCTCGGGATGTTCGCTCTGATGCTGTGGTCTATTATTTTTTCCATTGCTTTTAACACAAAGTAAGTTAGACTTATTGGCCTGAAGGACTTGGCTAGCTAGTAGTCCTTTTTTCCTACTTTGGGTATATTGCTCTCCTCCACACTGTAGGTATGTATGCCAGCGCCATGCTGTCTCTCATGATTCTAGCTATGTGTGGGATAAGTTGGTTACCCTGCTGTACCAGCGCTGGGTAAATGCCATTTGCCCCTGGTGATTTGTACTTGGCAAATGTGTGTACTGCCCATTTGACAGCTCCCTCCGAGAAGAGTTTATTTGCCGTATGCCAGTCAGACTGGCTTGGCCTCGGTTCTCGAAGAGGAGGGTCAAGTATGATTTGGGATGCACCAGGGAAGTGTGCTGCCAGCAGGGTTCCTGCTCTCTCTTCCTCAGTACTGGTATAAGTGCCATCAGGAAGCTTTAGTGCTAGGTTGATCTCTCTCCGCTCTTTGGCTAGTGCTTTGTGCAGCCTCGCCGCTGCGGGTGTTGAGGAAATTCCTTCACAGAAATTTCTAAAGTTGGCTCTCTTGGCTTTTCTTATCTCTTTGTTATGTAGGGGTAAGTGTGTTGTGTACTCGTCCCAGCTGCCCGTCCGTCTTGACCTATTAAAAAGTTTGCGGACGGTCTTCCTCATCATTAGAAGATCACGGGACCACCAGGTTGCGGTCTTTTTGCCGCTCCTGGCCTGTGTGGTTCTGCAGCTTGAGTGGAACGCATCTGTAACGATGTAATTGAATAAATATTCCCTATGCTCTAACTCTGTGCAACTTGTGCTCCTATTTCCTGTCTGCAGGCTACCTATGTTGGCCTCAATGATCTTGTTATACTTGCTTCAGTCGGTTTTCCTGGGATTTCTTTTTGGGTCTGATTCCCTGGGCGTCGCTCCTAGCTCAAACCGAATGATCCTGGGGTCCGAAAGGGATGGCTCCGATGACACCACCCATTTCGATACCAGATTTTCAGCCCGGTTGTTGCCTAGAGTGATGTCCAGGACCTCCTCCCTGACTCTTGTGACAAACGTCGGGTTGTTGCCGACATTATATACTTCTAGGTCATTGCTAGCAATATACTCTAAAAGGAACTCACCCCTAGCGTTAGTGTCCGAACTGCCCCACTCTTTGTTGTGGGAGTTTGCGTCACACCCTATTATTCGTGGTAGGTGCTTTTTCCTGCAGTGAGCCACTAATTGGTGCACGATGTCTGGAGGGACCGTGTTTCTGTCCCCTGGAAGTAGGCTGAAGCGAGCACGATGTTGGTGGGTATACCGTCAACCTCCACCGTTACTTGAACCGCCACCAAATCCTGATTTGAAAACTCTGTAATGCAAAAGTATTTAATATTGTCTTTTAGCACTACACATGCTCTTGGTCTCTCCTGAGAGAGGTCCCATATTACCTCATTATTTCTTTCTGTCAGTCCCCTTACCTGACCCTTAAACACCCACGGCTCTTGGACGAGCGCTATGCCCAGATCTTCCGAGGCAAACCACCTAGGAATAACGGCCGAAGCCGCCACTGCATGATGGAGGTTGACCTTGGCTACTTTAATGTTTAGGGCGGTCATCATGTTCCTGCATTTCTCATCGGCTCGTCTATGTCCGACAGCCGATAGTCACTCTCACTATTTTCCGCTAGGTTGAGCCTCTGCAGGTCGATATCACTTAGAAATTCCTGGCTCGTAGGAACTTCACCCTTCTTTTGCTCGCCACCCTGCTCGCCTAGCCTGTGAGCGCTGCTGCCTCCTATTTAGGGAGGATTTGCCGCCGATTTGACGGTGCTGTTGCTGCTGCCGGAGGCGTGACTGTCAGAGGAGCTGTTATCTCCCCCGTCTTCTTCTGCCTCCTCTTCCTTTTGGTCTTCATTCCCTTTGGCTTTATCTGGACGGCGTCATACCGGTAGTTGAGCTTGAAGCCCCCTTCCTGATGCCGTTGTGGGATTCCTCGTCTATGCCGAGGTTCAGACGCAGTCCCGTATCTTCCACGTTCAGCAATGAGCTGACGTATTCATACGACCGGTCTGCGCTTCTGGGGAAGTATATCGACACATTGTGCGTCGGTGGTATGTCGTCCCCCCTTCTGGTGCTCAGGGCTGGTCCATTCCAGTCCCCTAGCCTTGGAACGGCTTGTACCTTGCTTCCAACCTTTGAACACCTCGTCCATAATGACGTCCTGCAGTCGTGTCACGTCATCCTGGCTGAGCGCATCCGCCGGGTAGTTCTCGGGCAGCATAGCCACTCGGATTCCCCTAAGAGCGTCCGAGTAGCTCTGACGTCCGGGGGCCACCCGTCTGTGGCTTGGCCGGTGTTGTGAACCTCCTGGCTGCAAACCATCCAATGGGCACGGTGACGCATAACAGCCTGGATTAGGAGGTGACAGTTCTTAGTCGCCGATCGGATACGACTTGACCACCGAGGTTGACTCTGCCTTGGCCGTGTCAGCCCCTTTGGCCAGTATCGGATGCGTACGACGTAAGCCTCCACACCAACGTCAAGGTGCCTGTCCTCGTAAAGGAAAGTAGACTTTACTGATGACGGCGTTTATATGGTCATCACTTGAGAGACTAGAGTTAATGACAAACCCAAGATTCGTTACTTTAGAGACATATTTTAGACACTTATTATTGATATGTACCGATGGAAGACCTAGCAAGCTAACCGGCCGTTTTGATGCGGATAGCACGTATGACTTTTCACTGTTAAGGGAAAGGCAATTTATTCAAGCGCAAGATGAAATATATGACAAGTCACCATTAAGCTTGGTGCAGAGTTCAGTTATCTGTCCGGGTGTTCCTGTATATCATGTTCCTGATATATACAGCATAGACATGCATTTGCGTATGCTGACAGGTTAACACCTGTATATGTCATTAAAAATAAACTAAACTAAAGGCTTTAGAAAAGTCAAGCAGGCCTAACAATGTTATTTGATTACTCTCATACGGAACCCGGATGGCATCCAAAATTTTAATTACGGCCGTGGAACAGCTATGCTTGCTTCGAAGCCCGACTGAAATGGACAAAGTAATTTGAACTTATCAATGTGCGAGGGAATCTGTTCTGACAACAACATCTCAAAAGTCTTTGAAAGAGCAGGAAGAATGCTTATGGGGCGAAAATCAACTGGACTACTGGCACACTTATTTTTAGCGACAGGAAGGACAGTTGCAGCCTTCCACATATCTGGGAAGCACGACGTTGTAATGCAGTGGTTGATTACATGGGTTAGGGTTGGCAGTATTTGCGGAAGAATTATTTTTACAAATTTTATAGGAATTCCATCAGCCCCAATCGCATTGGAGCGTATCTTATAAATACATCTTACCACATCAAGCTCTGACACCGCACAAAATTCCAGTTCTTGAGATACAGACACAGAAGAAAAAAGTATGGAGTGAGAAATTGTAGAACTGGATGAGGCAGTGTTATTAACAAATATATTATTAAGGTCTTCAGGGTCAAGCGAACAATCCGGATTGTCTTTAACATGAACACAAAGATTTTTCAGGTTACGCCACAATTGATTACTTGGAAGCTCAGAATTCAACATCTTAATGAAGTACTTGAGTTTCTCTCGTTTAATAGTGGCAGTAGCTTCATACCGAATACTCTTATACACACCCCAGTTAAGATTTCCTTGATACTTTTGCCAAACTGCATACGCTTTGTTACTTTTTTTTATCATGTTCCTAACAGTTTTGTTGAACCACGGGCACGATGGTGTTTTTCTTTGAATGAAACGCATTGGCACATGGGCGTTATAAAAACTTAGTATTGCACTATTTAGGAAATTCAGTTTTTTGTTTACCGTCAACAAGCTGCATCAGTCATCCCAGGTAACATCAGATAGGTCAGTGGCCAAGTTTTTTAGATTGATCGCACAATAGTCAGGGTAAGTTAATGGAAGAGAGAGAGAATTACGGTGGTCAAAACTTATGTCGAAAGCACAGAAAATTAAATCATGGTCTGACATTTGATCAAATTTTATAACGGAGGAGAGATCTGATACAATGAAATAATCAAGGAGAGAAGGACAACAGTTATTGCCATATCTTGTGGGTACAGACAAGTTGACTAGGCCAAGACCAACGCTAGAGACAACGTGTCACTACATTAAATATTTACATTAAAGTCGCCACAGACTATAATATCAAAATCAACGGCTATTGTAGATAACATGTTAAAAAAATCACTCAAACTGGAACATCGATTAGGATTATACACACAAGACAGTAGGATCTTGGACACCTCAACTAGTAGATATTCTGTTGTACCCCCTCCTGAGTCAGAAACTATACGCGATTTGAAGTATTTTTTGCAGTAAATAACTACCCCTCCACCCTTCTTATTCATTCTATCGTTCCGATGTAAAGTATACCCGTCTATTTCAAAATGTGCATCCTTTATCTCATGCCTGAACCAAGTCTCCGATACGCATATTATATCTGCCAACCATCATTAGGGCAGCATAAGTTAAAAGCAACTTTAAGATAACAAAATACTAAGAAATTGGAAAGTACACAGTATCTGAGATTAACTACCTTTACAACTATTTTTATTATATAAAAGCTGAAAGTACATTGACCAAGTACCACGAGTTTGGTAACTTCACAGTAAGCTCATTGTACAATACTTGAATACAGACATCATTTTGCCTTGCTTGGTCACTGCCTTTTATAGTCCAACGGGGTGCTACCCCACGCACCCAGAAGTTTCTTGGTTGTTCCCTCTTCGTGTTACCGAAGAGACGGTGTTATTTATTGACATCTCTTTGCATCGTATTCGCAAACACTCGCGCGATCTCTCTTCCTCTTGCTTGGTACATGCTTTCATGTTGTTGTTGTTGTTAACAGTGTGCCCAATGGGCTCGATCACTCTAAATTGTCATCAGGCTCTTCTAACGGAAGTCCGAGGAAACGCGCAGTTTCCACAGGGTTGGACCAGAGTGATGTAGGTGTTAGAAGAGTGGGTTCAACTGAACAGGAGAAGAGATGTATGGTATCATGAGGGGACATACCACATGCTGGGCATGTGTTTGGTATGTTGGGGTTCAGTCTGGATAAGTAAGAGTTTAACCTATTACAATATCCAGAGCGAAGTTGTGCTAGTATGACTCTAGTCTCCCTCGGAAGTACACGCTTCTCTTCAGCCAATTCAGGTGGTTGAGTATTAATAACGGGATTCACAGGTCGAGATCTGAGAGATCTGTCTACCGACTGGGTGTGAAGGTCATTTAGAGCCCGTCTATGGTTCCGCAGATCAAACGGCAAAGAAATATGATGCCGGATCTCATCGCAATGCTTACGGAGATGGCTCCTTATGTCTCTGGGGGGCGGTGCTACATCCAAAAGATGTCGGTTTGGATGACTAGGTTTATGACAGTTCAGAAGGAACTGTCTAGTCAAGAGTTCCGCGTGCTCTTGAACATTGAGCAATTTTGCCTCTTGATGGAGGTGAGACTCAGATGACATAAGTAGCCATCCCGTAGCAGTTCTGATGGCGGTGTTTTGGCAGACTTGCAATTTCCTCCAGTTGGTGTCAGAAAGATTGGGCGACCATATAGGCTCAGCTTAGTCAATAACCGGCCGGCCAATAACCTTATTTGTAGCAAGCAATGTTTCTTTTTCTTTTCCCCAAGTACTGCCGGCCAGTGACTTGAGGATCTTATTGCGGCTCTGTACCTTTGAGGCTATTGCGGTGGCATGACCAGCGAAGGTGAGGCCGTTGTCAAATGTCACACCCAAGATTTTTGGGTGGTTGACAGTAGGTAGAGGTAGGTAGACATTTAACCCTTGCCCCATCTGCGCATTCCATGTAGTAAACAGGGTCGCCGTCGATTTAGTCGGAGATAGGGTTAGATTACGCTCGGTGAAGAAAGCTGGAAAGGTCATGGAGGTAACTGTTGATTCTAATACAGAGTTCGTCAATGGAGGGACCCTTGCCCGAGGCCATTATCGTGCAGTCGTCAGCGTAGGAAACAATGGAGACTCCCTCTGGTGGGGGGGAAGTCTCGAAATATACAGCCCAATTCTAAATGAAAATACCGCACTGATTTTTTCCCCTCTCCCATTCCTCGTATTCTGAATAAAAAATCCTTGGGAATTTTTTCACTCCTCCCTTTCCGCTTATTCTGAATAATGTTCGAAAAAAGGAAAACCAGTTAAGGGAGAAAAGTAGCTATTATGAATTTGAGGAAAAGGGAGATTTCGCTGCCATTTTTAAGGAATTTTTTCACCAGCTAAACTGAAAGGAGCTGGGGATAAAATTGAATGTTTCTTGTATTTTTATAGGAAAACTATTAACTTGTGTAAGTATATACTTTTTTTTTTTTTTTTATAGGAAAACTATTAACTTGTGTAAGTATATACTAAACTAAAATAATCATTCCCACAACAGCCGGTTCTACGTACCGGAATGACTCGGATTTTTACATCCGACCAAGGGCTGTTATTTCGACTCTACCCTGTCTAACCTGTCACCTTTTTCACTAATATTGTCATCCTCCGAGCAGCTCCTTGCAGCAGGGCTGCTCAAAACCCTCCTTATCCGGGCTGGGGTCGAATCCAACCCGGGTCCAGGAGAATGGATCTGCTGCGTCTGCTGCGTCTGCTGGAAGAAAATCTACGTTAAGCGTTCACACTCCGTCCAATGCAATTCTTGCAAAAGATGGCTGCACAAAACCAGGTGCTCCGGGCTAAATCCCTCCACACATAGGCCCCCTAGTTTCTACAAAACTTTCGTGGCCCCTTGCTGTTCACGCCCTCGGACGTCCCGTGGCCAACGACGATCTAGTATCGCACCGTCACAAGGTTCTGTAACAGTCTGCACGACTAATAGCACAAACAACGCCCAGCAAGAAGTGTGTAACACCCGCTGCCGCTCACGCCCACAGGCGCCAACACCTCACACAGCCGCTCACAGCTACTTTCTACGTAGCACCTCTGTTTCAGAAGTGAGCAATGCCGAGCGACAGCCTACCCCCCGCCCACTTTCAACTTCCCCTTCTTCTTCCAGCACTAGTACAAATGTAAGTCAAAGCCACCAGCTCCTGGTCCCTTACACCTTGTGCTCTGTTTGTCGGTTGAGATTATATACACCTGCGACATCAGTCAAATGCAACTCTTGCCTTGGCCTGTGTCACCTGCTTATATGTTCTCAACTTGGAAACAGGAACCTATGGACTGATACGTACGTTGCACCATGTTGTCGAGCTACGCAACCTACAACGTCAACTGATTCGCCACCTTCTGGTGCTTCGGATCCCTCGACTTCTAGAGTGCGACGTAGTGTGCGACCCAGCCTGCTTCCACCAAGGCATACGCACCAGTCCCTGACTCCCAGCGTGAATATTTCTCCCCCTTCGCACTTTCGCGTCCTACAACTAAACTGCAACGGCCTAACTGGGAAAGTGAGTGAAATAGTGAACTTCATGAAGCGTCAGAGCATCAAGATCGCTGCCATTCAGGAGACGAAGTTAAACGCCCGATCAAGTCTTCGGACTTGTGACGGCTATAACATCCACCGACGTGACCGAGAGAGGGGACTTGGGGGCGGACTCGCCTTCATCACCCACCAATCCGTGCAATATCGTACATTTGAGCCTGACGTCGACCCGAGGGACAACCTCCTGGAACGTCAAGGAATGGTTGTCCGGACAGGAGACACCGACCTTGAAATTATAAACATCTATATACCTCCTGCCACCTGCTGTCCGAGAGATTACCACCCTGACATCAGTGCGTTACTCAGGGGCGATAACCGTGTAATTATCGGAGACTTCAACGCACACCACGATCTGTGGCACTCAAGCCTACAAGCCGATGGCAGGGGACAGGAATTGGCTGAACAAATAGACGATTCGACGTTTTGCACTGTGAACGGGGACGCCCCCACGAGAGTTGCGGCAAATTGTTCCAGTTCGCCAGACCTCACAATTGACAGGACCGTGCTAGTTGCGCTTGATCTGTCGAAAGCTTTCGACACTGTTAATCACGCACAACTCATTAACGACCTGGAAGATTCAAACCTTCCCCCCTGTCTAAAGCGTTGGACCGCCAACTATCTGAGTGGCCGGCAGTCATCGGTTGAATTTAGAGGCGAAAGATCAAAACCACGTATAATTAAGCAGGGGGTGCCACAGGGTGGTGTCCTATCCCCGCTTCTGTTTAATTACTACATATCGAGGCTCCCTTCCCCACCAGAAGGCGTCTCGATCGTCTCCTACGCCGATGACTGCACGATCCTGGCGACTGGACCCTCCGTTGATGAGCTCTGCTCGAGACTAAATTCATACCTTCCAACCCTTTCCAGTTTCTTCGCTGCACGGAACCTGACACTGTCACCGACCAAATCCTCGGCCACCCTATTTACGACGTGGACAGCGCAGGCGAACATGGAATTAAACGTCTACGTCGACGGCATCAAGCTTCCGACTGTCACATACCCCAAAATCTTAGGGGTCACGTTTGATAACATGTTCAAATACGGTGCTCATGTAGCCGCGATTGCCACCAAAGTACAAAGCCGTAACAAAATCCTCAAGTCACTAGCTGGCAGTACTTGGGGGAAAGACAAAGAAACGTTACTGGCAACGTACAAGGCAATCGGCCAGCCGGTTCTGAGCTACGCGACGCCAATATGGTCGCCGGGGTTAGCAGACACACATTGGAGGAGGTTGCAGGCCTGCCAAAACACCGCACTCAGAACCGCCACGGGGTGCCTCCTTATGTCTCCTGAGCATCACCTTCATAATGAGGCAAAAATGCTCAATGTCAAAGAGCATTGCGAGATGTTGTCCAGACAATTCCTGTTCAACTGCCATAATCAGCAGCATCCGAACAGGAACCTGCTCAACGAAAATCCGCCTCCCAGGAGAATAAGGAGTCACCTCCGTAAGCACTATGATGAGATCCGGCATCTCATCTCCTCGCCGTTTGATCCAGAGGTGCACCGGCGGGCCCTCAACCTCATCCACACGGAGTCGGTAAACTCCTTTGTCGGGTCTCGTCCAGTGAATGTGGTCCTACAGGCACAAGCTCCACCTGTTGCCGCCGAGGAACGCGAACTGCCCAGGGAGACAAGAGTCACGCTGGCTCAACTTCGTTCTGGATATTGTAACAGACTAAACTCTTACTTATCCAGACTGAACCCCGACATGCCAAATGTCTGCCCGGCATGCGGCGTGTCTCCCCACGATACTAACCATCTGTTCCTCTGCTCAACCGAGCCCACTCTTCTAACTCCAATCTCACTCTGGTCCACCCCTGTTGAAGCCGCGAGGTTTCTTGGACTTCCGTTAGAAGAGCCTGATGACAGTGTTGGTTGGGGGTGACACCCTGGACAGGTTAAGTAGTCGCTACAACAACAACAACAAACTAAAATAATGTTATATTAGAATACGATGTATTTTAGATCGAAAAGTACAAATGTACAACAGATATGGCTGTTTTTAAACTTGATGCAAGGCCATCATGAAATTGTATTTTTGAGTTGCTGAGTGTGCGATTTAAGGAGTTCCGGGCTTGTTTATTCTATAATACTTTTTAAATCTGCAAACAGCAGAAAGCAAATTAAATATACAAACAAAAATTGTAGATAACGTTTGCGGCAACTCAAGCCTATATGTACTATCTCATAATCCTGTGTTTATATTCCTGTGGCTCTTATTCGCTTAATTTCTTCCACAAACGTATAAAAAGCAACACTAAACGTTGTTTTAAATTTTTTTTGTCTTTTTTTAAAACGAATTCTTCACAATATTTACATTTTTAAATTTCGTTAGCCAGTTTAGAAATCCGTGTATAACATGCCAATTGCCAAAACAGCTGATTTCGAAAATTCGAAATTCCTCTTCCCCAATTATTCTTCTCCCTAGGAGAACATAATTGGAGGAATTTTTCCGAGGGAACAAAAAAATCCGAGAGAAAATTATTCCGTGAGAATATTTAGAATTGGGCTGATAGAAATTAAACAAAAGGGGAGAGAGAACACCACCTTGCGGCACCCCTTGTCTTATTCTTCGTGGTCTAGATTTCTTGTTCCTGAATTTGACTGTTGCCTGTCGACCATTGAGGTAATTAGCGGTCCACCTCTTAAGGCCGGCAAGGAGCGGTGTCTCATCCAGATCTCGGAGGAGTGTGGCGTGATTGACCGTGTCAAATGCATAGATAATTGACTTTGATGGACATGTTACATCCTAAGTTTTTGTAATTCTCTAGCATGTTGTTAACAATATCAGAGTAGTTACTTGACTTGTGATTTCCCAGAAAGTTCTTAGTAACTTTAACAAACGAATTCCACGCAAGGAGTTCCAATTTGGTTATTGAATTTGAAAAATCAGTATCTTTTATCAACATTCTTATCTGTGGGCCATCAAAAATACCCGCTTTAATTTTTTCTATGCTTAGCCTAGGAAATTTTCTCGTTATGTAAAGAAAACATTGTCCATTTTTATCTAACGCCTTCACAAATTGTTTCATTAGACCCAGTTTAATGTGCAAGGGGGGCAAAATAGTTGAATCTCTTGTAACTAAAGGTGGGTTTATCACATTCTGCTTTCCCATTTCCAACATCTCACGTACAGGCCAGTCCCTTTCTGTCCAGTGTTGGTGCTTGGCACGACTATCCCACAGGCAATAAAAACATGGGTAATTGGTGTATCCACTTTGTTGTTCTAACAAAAAGTTAACCATCTTTAGATCTACACAAATACTCCAATTATGTTCGTTTTACTTGATTTGGTCTAAAACAAGTGCAATATTTCAATATTTTGATATTCTTCCTTTAATTTAGTTGAATGAGCAATGGGAATTGAACCATATTGGTTGCCATTGTGTAAAAGAACACACTTAAGGCTTCGTTTAGAGCTGTCTATGAAGCGACGCCATTCATTTGGGTGGTATTCTGAAAGACCCATTTTGAGAAGGAGGCCTTGCACATCTGAACAAAAAACTATATCATTTTCCGAATAAAAAAATGGCAGCAAGCCTTGCTCTCTTTTTATTAACTTTTTATTTACATAAAAACTTTCGTTTACGTGATTTTCGTGAATGAGGTATGGCAAGCCAATCACGTTGCATTCCCCAGCAGTAGTCAGCCATCATATGCTGATCCCATGTTGTTGTTGTTGTTGTTGTTAACAGTGATTCGCCCTGCCCAATGGGCTCGATCACTTTAAATTGTCATCAGGCCGAGGAAACGCGCAGTTTCCACAGGGTTGGACCACAGTGATGTAGGTGTTAGAAGAGTGGGTTCAACTGAACAGGAGAAGAGATGTATGGTATCATGAGGGGACATACCACATGCAGGGCATGTGTTTGGTATGTTGGGGTTCAGTCTGGATAAGTAAGGGTTTAACCTATTACAATATCCAGAGCAAAGTTGTGCTAGTATGACTCTAGTCTCCCTCGGAAGTACACGCTCCTCTTCAGCCAATTTAGGTGGTTGAGTATTAATAACGGGATTCACAGGTCGAGATCTGAGAGATCTGTCTACCGACTCGGTGTGGAGGTCATTTAGAGCCCGTCTATGGTTCCGCAGATCAAACGGAAAAGAGATATGGTGCCGGATCTCATCGTAGTGCTTACGAAGATGTCTCCTTATGTCTCTAGGGGCGGTGCTACATCCAAAAGATGTCGATTTGGATGACTAGGTTTATGACAGCTCAGAAGGAACTGTCTGCTCAAGAGTTCCGCGTGCTCTTGAACATTGAGCAATTTTGCCTCTTGATGGAGGTGAGACTCAGATGACATAAGCAGACATCCCGTAGCAGTTCTGATGGCGGTATTTTGGCAGACTTGCAATTTCCTCCAGTTGGTGTCAGAAAGATTGAGCGACCATATGGGCGCAGCATAGTCAATAACAATAACCTTATATGTAGCAAGCAATGTTTCTATGTCTTTTCCAGAAGTACTACCGGCCAGTGACTTGAGGATCTTATTGCGGCTCTGTACCTTTGAGGCTATTGCGGTGGCATGATCAGCGCAGGTGAGATTTTCGGGTGGTTGACAGTAGGTAGAGGACTCCGTCTACGTGGACATTTAACTCTTGCCCCATCTGCGCATTCCATGTAGTAAACAGGGTCGCCGTCGATTTAGTCGGAGATAGGATCAGATTTCGCTCGGTGAAGAAGCTTATGCTTGCATGCAAGCGTGGCCATCTTTATCTCTGTTGTGTATAATTAGTGGTGGGAGTGTTATTGAGTTAGGGATGGTACTATCTCTATGGCGCGATATACAACAGGTATATCATCATAAACCTCCTAAGAGATTTTTGCGCCAAGCTTCTCTTCCAATTTGTGGTGTGCCGATTTGAATTTTCCCTACAAATTGGTGGGACCTACAGTTTTTTGCCGACTCCGAACGGCATCTACAAAGGAGACGAATTTTTGCTGAGAAGCCTGTCATGGCAGAAATACACTCGGAGAGTTTGCCAAACCACTGCCGAGGGGCGACCCCGTTTTGAAAAACTTTTTCAAATCACTTTTGATGTTATCTGTACCAGGGCTCGAACCATGGACCTTCGGTGTGGTAGGCCGGCAACACTACCTTCACACCACGGCGGCCGCCATGGGATGTGATGGATGGAGGGATGGTACACGTTTGAGAATATTCGCCACAATTGGTTATCTTCAAATCTTCGGACTTGTGACGGCTATAACATGCACCGACGTGATCGAGAGAGAGGTCTTGGGGGCGGACTCGCCTTCATCACACACCAATCCGTGCAATATCGTCCATTTGAGCCCGACGTCGACCCGAGGGACAACCTCCTGGAACGTCAAGGTATGGTTGTCCGGACGGGCGACGTCGACCTCGAAATCATTAACATCTATATACCTCCTGCCACCTGCTATCCGAGAGATTACCACCCTGACATCAGTGCGTTACTCAGAGGCGATAATCGTGTAATCCTCGGAGACTTCAACGCACACCACGATCTGTGGCACTCAAGCCTACAGGCCGATGGCAGCGGACAGGAATTGGCTGAACAAATAGACGATTCGACGTTTTGCACTGTGAACGGGGACGCCCCCACGTTGCGGTAAATTGTTCCAGTTCGCCAGACCTCACAATTGTCAGCGCAGGTCTCATAAACTGCGTTGAATGGCGACCAATGCTTACTCTTGCATCTGACCATTTGCCGATAATCCTCTCAATCGATCGCTCCAATGACTTCGTTACCTCTGAGAAGCGCACCTTCACTAACTTCAGTAAAGCTGACTGGGTTGGTTTTCTTAATTTCACTGAGAGCACATTCGCTGCTCTTCCCATCCCGTCTGACGTACGAGAAGGGGAAAAAGGTTTCGCTTGGTCATAGCTTCAGCCTCCAATCAATATATTCCGTCAGGTAGAATTAAGGAGATACGTCCGTACTTCCCCGCAGAGGCAGCGGCCCTGGCTAATGAACGTGACCACGTGCGACGCTTGAACCCTACGGATCCTCAAATTCAAGATCTCAATGCGGAAATCAGGCGGCTAGTTGATCAACACACACGCGCCAAATGGGAGGAGCACCTAAGGTCCTGTAACCTCTCTGCTGGTGTGGGCAAATTATGGTCCACTGTAAAATCCTTGTCTAATCCGACCAAACCGAACGACAAAATATCCATCACCTTTAGTGATAAGGTACAGTCGAAACCAAAGAGATGCGCGAGCGCTTTCTGCCGACAATTTTTACTGCATCCTCCGGTTGACAAGGAAATCAGGCGCGCCATCAGGGAAGCGCACAAACGCAAAAACAACCAAGCGCCCATTGCCATCACCACCACAGAGGTTCGGGAAGCCATACGGGGGTCCAAAAACTCCAAATCTATTGGCCCAGACGGTATATCCATGCTGATGCTATAGCATCTCGGTGATGAGGGAGTAAGGTACCTAACAACCGTCTTCAATCTGTCCATGACCACCTTTGTCATTCCAGAAAGATGGAAACAGGCCAAGGTGGTGCCACTACTAAAGCCCGGCAAGCCGGCTAACGTGGGGGAGTCATATCGACCGATATCACTCCTCTCGCCAGTAGTGAAGACCCTGGAGTCGGTCTTGCTCCCTTACTACACCGCTAACCTACGATTAGCCGAACATCAGCATGGATTCCGCAAAATGCATAGCACTACCACCGCGCTAAACGCCATCACCACACAGATAGGTGTCGGTCTCAACCAATCTCGCCCAAATGACAGGACCGTGCTAGTTGCGCTTGACTTGTCGAAAGCTTTTGACACTGTTAATTACGCACAACTCATTAACGACCTAGAAGATTCAAACCTTCCCCCTGTCTAAAGCGTTGGACCGCCAACTATCTGAGTGGCCGGCAGTCATCGGTGGAATTTAGAAGCGAAAGATCAAAACCACGTATAATTAAGCAAGGGGTGCCACAGGGTGGTGTCCTATCCCCGCTTCTGTTTAATTATTACATATCGAGGCTCCCTTCCCCACCAGAAGGCGTCTCGATCGTCTCCTACGCCGATGACTGCACGATCCTGGCGACTGGACCCTCCGTCGATGAGCTCTGCTCGAGAATTAATTCTTACCTGCCAACCCTTTCCAGTTTCTTCGCTGCACGGAACCTGACATTGTCACCGACCAAATCCTCGGCCACCTTATTTACGACGTGGACAGCGCAGGCGAACATGGAATTAGACGTCTACGTCGACGGCATTAAGCTTCCGACTGTCACACACCCCAAAATCACGTTTGATAACACTATGACGAGATCCGGCATCACATTTTCTCGCCGTTTGATCCAAAGGTGCACCGGCGGGCCCTCAACCTCATCCACACGGAGTCGGTAAACTCCTTTGTCAGGTCACGCCCAGTGAATGCAGTCCTACAGGCACAAGTTCCACCTGTTGCCGACGAGGAACGCGAACTGCCCAGGGAGACAAGAGTCACGCTGGCCCAACTTCGTTCTGGATACTGTAACAGACTAAACTCTTACCTATCCAGACTGAACCCTGACATGCCAAATGTCTGCCCGGCATGCGGCGTGTCTCCCCACGATACTAACCATCTGTTCATCTGCTCAACTGAGCCCACTCTTCTAACACCAATTTCACTCTGGTCCACCCCTGTTGAAGCCGCGAGGTTTCTTGGACTTCCGTTAGAAGACAATGTTGGATGGGGGGTGACATCCTAGGCAGGTTAAGTAGTCGCTACAACAACAACAACATCACTAGGACAACACATATTCAATAGGACTTTATCAGCATAAATATGAACAATAGAATACACCAAGCAAGTAAATTATGTACAAGACAAATAACAAGAGGCCAAGGATTGAGCCTTGTCGGACACCTCTTAAAACACTTAAGAAATCAGACTTTCTATTACCCACACTTGCTGCTTTAGTTCGGTCGGCAAGATCGGATCTGATAGGGGCTCATGATTGGAGAGATTAAATACATTTTCCAGCCTCTCACAGAGAAGACCAAGCCTGCTTCCACGCACCAGTCCCTGACTGCAAGTGTGTCTATTTCTCCCCCTTCGCACTTTTGTGTCATGCAGCTGAACTGCAACGGCCTTACCGGCAAGGTTAGTGAAATAGTTAATTGTATGAAGCGGCAAAATATCAAGATAGCTGCGTTACAGGAGACTAAACTCGGTGCCCGATCAGATCTTCAGACCTGTGACGGCTGTAACATTCATCGGCGTGACCGTGTGAGAGGACTTGGGGGTGGACTTGCGTTCATCAATCACCAATCCGTGGAATACCGTCTATTTGAGCCTGTTGTCGACCCGAGGTATGGTTTGCCGGTCAAGCGCGGCCGATCTTGAGATAATTAACATTTATATACCTTCTGTCCGAATGAGAATCGCTCTGACATTCGTGTGTTACTCAGTGTCGAGAATCGCGTAATCCTTGGAGACTTTAACGCACACCATGACCTGTGGCACTCAAGCCTACAAGTCGATGGTAGGGGACAGGAGTTGTCTGAACAAATAGATGATTCGACGTTCTGCAGTGTGAAAGGGGGTGCCCCCAAGAGAGTCGCTGTAAATGGTTCAAGTTCGCCAGACCTTACCATCGTCAGCGCTGGTCTAATAAACTGCTTTAACTCGCGACCGATGTTGACTCTTACATCAGATAATTTACAGATAGTCCTCTCAATCGATCGCCCCACCGACTTGTTGGTTTTCTTAACTTCACTGAGAGCACCTTCGCTGCTCTTCCCACCCCGTCTGACGAACGAGAAGGGAAAGAGCGTTTCGCATGGTCATAGTAAAGCAAGTCCGCCCCAAGTCTTCGGTCACGCCGATGGATGTTGTAGCCGTCACAGGTCCGAAGATCTGATCGGGCACCGAGTTCAGTATTTCACTAACCTTGCCGGTTAGGCCGTTGCAGTTCATCTGCAGGACACGAAAGTGCGATGGGGGAGAAATGGTCAGACTGGGAGTCAAGGGCTGGTGCGTATGCCTAGGTGGAAGCAGCTTAGGTCGCGCGCTTCGTCGCAATCTAGAAGACATAGGTTGCGCAGCTCGACAACATGGCGCAACATACGTATCAGTCCATAAATTCCTGTTTCCAAGTTCAGAGCATATAAGCAGGTGACAAGCCAAGGCAAGAGTTGCATTTGACTGATGCCGCCTGTGTATATAATCTCAACCGACAAACAGTGCACGTAGTGTAAGGGACCAGGAGCTGGTGGCTTTGACTTAATTTTTGCTAGTGCTGGAAGATAGCGGGGAAATTGTCAGTGGCAGGGCGTGGGCTGTCACTAAGCATTGCTCACATCTAAGAAAGAGGTGCTATGCAGAAAGTAGCTGTGAGCTGCCGTGTAAGGTGTTGCGGCCGGAATCGCACACTACTTACTGGCCAAAGTGAGTGCTGTTAGTCGTGGAGACTGTATGTGGAACATGTGGCGGTGCGACACTGGATTGACGTTGGCCCAGGGACGTGAACAGCAAGGGGCTACAAAGGTTTTTTAGGAACTAGCGGGTCTGTGTGTGGAGGGATTTAGCCCGGAGCAACATGCAGTCATCTTTTACATTCAAAACATTGGACGGAGTGTGAAAGTTTGACGTAACATTTTGTAGTTTTTTGTTTTCGTACTATTGCAACACAGTTTGACAATTTTCGTGGTTGAGAGAGAATATCTTCTTTTCAGAACTTTATTATTTCCGCAACCTTGGCGGCCGCCATGGTGTGGCGGTAGTGTCGCTGGCCTACCACACCGAGGGTCCAAGGTTCGAGCCATGGTACAGGTAACATCAAAAGTGGTTTGAAAAAGTTTTTTCAAAACGGGGTCACCCCTCGGCAGTGGGTTGGCAAACTGTCCGAGTGTATTTCTGCCATGGAAGGCTTCTCAGATGCCGTTCGGCAAAAAACGAAAATTAGAAGCAGCCCAACACAAATTGGTGGAGAAGCTCGGTCTTAATCACCTCGGAGGTGTATATCGCGCCAATAATTTTTTTAATTTTTTATTTTTTGCTATGGTTATGATTTGAGGCGAAGCGTGCGATGTTTCATATGTATTTCTAACTTCTCTGACACGCGAAACGTATAAACGTCCCACCTAGAACTAATATTTTAATAATTTATGCATATATCTTTTAATTGCAGTGCAGTATAAAAAATAATAATAAAAATAAAAACTAGTACAAAACGCCAAATTGAGACTAATACAACATAATGGCTTGTGCTACATTAAAGAGGACACTCGACTGGGAAGCTCTTAATCAACGCCCTTCCAAACGTAGACGTTGTAATCCAATTGGACATTCTACCGGTCCATCGCCTTCTAGGTCTGCTTCAGTTGCCTCTATTTTATACGACAATATGCAGAGCCCTAATAGCAGTCGTATATCAAAAGAGCCTAAAACCAATCCATTCACAGAAGCCAATTTATCAAAAATATCTCCAGGTAAATTAATAATTTTTAGAAAAAAGGAAAGCTTTGTTTATATTTTTCTAATATCGTAGATAAAATGGCTCAGGATATACGAGATGAAATCAAACGACTTCATCGCTGTAAACGACTTCAGTTTTCCTCGTCTGTCGTAGATGGTATGCAGCAGGACTCAGAATCGAGCGGTTCTGAAATGGGAGTGGATAGTCCTCGTCGTCCAGACACCCCACCGAGTTTGGTACGTAATCCGGAAAAGGCACTTTTTACATTCAAGCAAGTGCAATTAATATGTGAACGGATGCTAAAGGAGCGTGAAGATGAGATACGTGAAAAATATAACAATGTTTTGACTACCAAGCTTGCCGAGCAATATGATGCGTTCGTGAAGTTCACTTACGACCAGATACAGAGGCGCTATGAAGCTACACCAAGTTGTAAGTATTAATTGTAGATATAACACTTTATATATAACTAGCAAACCCGGCGGACGTCCTACCTAAAATTTGACTTGCCTACATTTGATAAATTATACTCTCTTCCCTCCCCATTTGGCGCTTCCTCTTTATTTATCCGAACATCTACTTCTTTCTTTCTCCTTTTGCTTTCCCCCCGCACCCTCATGTTCTGTTCCTTTTCTTTACCCTCTTCATTTTCCTCGCACACTTCCTCTACTTCTAAAGTTTACTCTTCCTACTCCCCTTCTGCCTTTTCCTCTTCTGTTGCTGATAAGTGCACAGTTTTGAAGGTATAGCGAATTAACCTTTTCCAAGTTTTTTTTTTTTTATATATAGAACTTGTCTATATATAAAATATCTTTAACTTAAAATTAATAAATTCCTAGCTATGCCAAATTGCAACTTAATATAGCCGATGACCTGTGTTGTACCTAGCGGAGTGCTGAACCCACTATAAAAGTTTCACAGTGATCGACAATAAACTTTGGGAGTGTTTTTGTCAGAACAATTTTTCCAAGGGTGTGGTAATGAACCTTGTTTTAGAATGTGGTTGTAGAGGAGAATCGTTACGGTATTCGCTTTCTAAATACATATTTTGAAGTGAAACAAAATCTTCATCGCATATTGTTCCTATATCAGTGTCTAGCACTTTAGTTGCGTTCGAGGTATACGCTCACGTCAGCATTCTAATATTTGCCCAGATTTTCTTTGGATCTGAGGAAGGTGTTATTTTCTCCGTTAATTTTTCCAAACTTTCTCTTTTGGCTATATTAACCTCTCTTTTAAATATTGCGTTTGCTTTCTTGTACTCGACGAGATTTTCTAAATTTCTTATAATCCTATTTTTCTTATAATTATGCCATAGGTGCTGTTTTTTTTTCTTAATGCTTGAAGGTGTGGTGACCAATATGGGACTACAGCCTTGCGTTTTTTTTTGTGGGTCGGGTATCGAAAAGTGTGCTGTGTCAGCATTATTTTTTTTAAGGCATTGTCTTCTTTATTTATATTAGAGGACCATGGGTACTTGCTCATGTTTTTATTGGCCGAACATTGGAATTTCACCCAATTTGCCTTTTCCATAATAAACTTTGGTTTGGGTGTGCCTGGGTTAGACCCAGCTAAGAAGATTTTTGTAAGCAGTGGGAAGTGATCACTTCCATGCAATTGGGAGAGAGTGTATCACGGAAATCTGAGACACAATGGCTTATTTCATGGGGTATTCATGATTTATTAAAATTTAAAAAATAAACTTCCTGTATTTTGTAATTAGTGTGCAATCCATTTTTTTTTGTCAAAGTGTGTAATGTATAATCTCTTCGTTGTTATATACTTCAGTTTTTACACATTGAACAATATTACATGTTTTTTACGCGTACATATATTTATATAATGGGCACATATTTATGTACCGCCGACGTCGTTAAATCATTTAACCCTTACTTAATTGTATAAAAACAAGGGATAAATAAGATGGGATATTCAACAATTAAAAGCATAATGTACACATCAATATTTTAATTACTTCTCCGGTAGAGTTACGTAGATAAGTTTTTAACCTCTTTAGAGTTTTTTACCAGGGAACCCGCATTAACACCAACAATAATGTCAGCCTAGACATCCAACGAAGAATCACTCTTGCAAACAAGTACTACTTCGGTCTGAGTAGACAGTTGCTAAGCAAAGTCCTCTCTTGAAGAACGAAAATAACACTCTATAAGTCCCTTCTGGTGTCCGTCCTTGCTTGTGGTGCAGAAGCTTGGCCACTAACAATATCTGATAAGGTGGCTCTGGGAATATTCGAGAGAGAGTTCTTCGAAAGATTTACAGACCCTTACTCGTTGGCGACGACGCGTTCCGAAGAAGATTTAATGACGAGCTGTATGAGCTATATGCAGACACCTACATTGTTCAACGAAAAAATCCAGCGGATTTGTGGGCTAGGCCAAGTTGTGTGAATCAATAAAGATGCTCCGGCCCAGAAAGTATTATTTTCGGCACCCGCCGGTGGTAGCAGAGGAAGAGAGAGAGACTAACACCCCGATGGAAGGACCAAGTGGAGACCGATTATCAATTATGTGGTGTTTCCAATTGGCGCCAGTTGGCAGAAAGAAAAAACTCATGGCGAGCTATGTTGGACGGCCGAAATCGTTAAGCGGTTAAGCGCTAGTTAAAGAATATGAAGAGAGAAAAGGTGCTTAATGTTGTTGAAGTGGAGACGGGAAGAGTTTCAAAAATTTGTAGCAATTTGTATAAGTTATGAAATGACGTTTTGTCGCATTTCTGAAGTGCGTGAAGTGCAGTTTTTGGCGGAAGGTTATGTTGCTTCTCCATAAATTGGTTTCAGCCACTATATTTTGGCTTTGAACGAGTGGTTTAAAAAATTTAGCAAGCTTAAATAAATTTTGGTAATTTTCTTCACCGTGCTTTGTTGAAAAAATTTAAGCGCGACCTCTGAATACCGTTTTATGTTGAGTGAATCGAGTATCTATTTGCATTATTATATGATAAATGGACAGAAAACGGAAATCTTGAAATAAACAGCTAGGTTACATGCTTGCAGATTTTGAGTAGATTTGTATTCGTTCTTTTTGATTATCTATGTCCTTTGCATTTTTCACAAGTTCTGAACTATTTTTCCAAATATTGTTCGATACTAAGTCTTTCGCGAAATCCACTACATGCGTTAAATCAATTTTTATTTCTAGGAGTTTATTACACAAAGGCAGAACGCACAGTTTTTGAGTAAGAGACTTTTAGTTTTGTGTTAACAAAAATGATAAAGACTGCGTTTATCATTTAAAAAAAAATGTTCAATGTTAACCTAAGAATTTTGTTATACTAAGCAATAGAGACAATGTTGAATTTGTTTAAATTTCGCTCCTTTCACATAGAAAAAGTGACACAATAAATTTATCAACAAATGCCCATAATTGGCACTATTTTTTGCTAACTTCCATCTGAAACTGCATATCAACGTTTTTTTTTATAAAAATTCTGATTAAAGAGTGGAATTTTGATAAAACTTGGTTAAATTTTCCTAGGTTTTGTACAAAGTTTTGCTCTGATTAAATTAATAAACCTGCACACACTAGTATTTGCAGACCTTCTGAATTCGGATCTTTATATCCGTGAGAGATAAGGCAGTTGAGCGATTTCAGACCGCGAAAATTAAAGTATTACTTCGCCCTGTTATTTTATTACTATCAGAACTAATGTGCACGCATACTCGAAACCGGTTTTAGCGTCCTGAAAGCCCAGTGAATTTCGTGAAAGGTCTGAAAAGACTAGTATTTGTATATAGGCCTAATATTTAAACTCATATTCCACTAACCGATAGTTTCATATATTCATAAAAATATACTTTACCATTAGTCTAAAATAAGAAAATTATAAATTAGAA
This sequence comes from Merzomyia westermanni, assembly GCA_949987695.1. Taxonomy (NCBI): domain Eukaryota; kingdom Metazoa; phylum Arthropoda; class Insecta; order Diptera; family Tephritidae; genus Merzomyia; species Merzomyia westermanni. The sequence continues at coordinate 81,280,996 of OX465291.1, forward strand.
GCATAAACTGATATTGTTTATTAAATTAAAAGTAAAAAACTAGTAGTTTATTGACGAAGGGGGGGACTTATCTTTTGTTAAAATCGTATTTATACTGGAATACGTGATAGTGTATTAGCAACTATGTTATTTTTTCCAGATATACATATGTATATTGACTATCATTTGTAAATTGTGCAATGTATTCAAGATGACGATTTTGACGAGAGGATCTGTCTCTTGGAATTGAATACATGTGTTAAAAGTTTATGATCAGTATATATGGTGAACGTTCTACCTTCAAGAAAATATCTAAAGTGTTTAAATGATTTGTATATTGCCAAAAGGCAAGCCAATTATATAGCATATATTCATAATATTTTGTTTATAAAAAATTAGTTTTAATATTTAACTTCCAAGCTTAATATCTAGTAATAACAAAAAAATTTCTTTCAAAAATTTTCTCTTTGGGATTAAAAAAATAAAATTATTAAAAATGTACACAAACACAAAGTAAAAATAAACTAAGTATAAACATTAAAATTGAGTAAACCCTAAATAACCATATAATAAGTATCCTACAAGTATTAGTATACGAGGTGTGTTCAAAAAGTATCGCGAATTTTGTGTTTTTTCAAAAATTATTTATTTATTCATGAATATCTATTTTGTCCCCTTCAAAGTAATCCCCATGAGATATTATACACTTGTGCCAACGGGTTTTCCAATTTTCGAAGCACTTCAAAAAATCATTTTTTTGTATCTTGTTCAGCTCCTCCTTCGATGCCGTCTTTATCTCGTCAAGAGAAGCGTAACGTCGTCCTTTCATGGGCCTCTTCAGTTTAGGGAACAAGAAAAAGTCACAGGGGGCCAGATCTGGGGAATACGGTGGCTGCGGCATCATTAGTGTGTTGTTTTTGGCCAAAAAGTCGCGCACAAGCAACGATGCGTGAGCAGGGGCGTTATCGTGGTGCAAAAGCCAATTTTTGTTCTTCCACAAATCCGGGCGTTTCTGGCGGATTGCTTCGCGCAAATTGCGCATAACTTGCAGGTAATATTCCTTATTGACCGTTCTTCCCTGTGGCAAGAACTCATGATGCACCACGCCCCTGCAATCGAAGAAAACTGTCAGCAAAACTTTCACATTCGACCGAACTCGGCGCGCTTTTTTCGGTCTTGGTTTGTGCGGCAGTTTCCATTGAGATGATTGAGCTTTGGTTTCCACGTCATAACCATAAACCCACGATTCGTCACCAGTTATGACCCTCTGGAGCAAATTTGGGTCGTCGCGGACAGAGTTTAACATCTCATTAGCAATGTTCATGCGATGCTGTTTTTGGTCACAATTGAGCAATTTTGGTAAAAAAATAGGTAAAAATCGAAGACGATCCAAAACACGTGCAAGCAAAGCAGCTGTCAACAATTAACTGAACATTCAAAATGGCCGAGCTTGTCGGCATAAGTGAGAGACATGAGTACCAACATAACGCCACAAAAAATTCGAAATTCGAATATACGTAACCAGCGAAAATTCAAAATTCGCGATACTTTTTGAACACACCTCGTATACCAGACCTGTTAAGTAATGATTCATAATCATAATGATTATTTTTTGGGAAAGCATATTAATGATTGAATACCCATTGTTTTCGGGTTTTAATGATTGTTTAAATGATTATTTTAAAAAACAATCATGATTTTTTATGATTTAAGAAAAAAATCAGGGAAAATCAAAAATAATCAAAAAACATTTTTTTTGTTTACTTTTGATTTTTGATTGTTTTTGTCAAAAATAATCAAAAAACATTTTTTTTTGATTACTTTTGATTTTTGATTGTTTTTGATTTTTGACGGATCGAGATAGATATTGACTTATATAAATCGAAACGTTCAGGAGGAAAAAAGAAATTGATTAAGCCATGTCCGTCCGTCCGTCCATCCACCTGTTAACACGATAACTTGAGTTAATTTTGAGATATCTTAATGAAATTTGGTATGCTCCTTGGTACTCATCTCCGGGCGCTATTTAAAATGGGCGAAATCGGATGATAGCCACGCCCACTTTTAACATATAGAATATTTTCGAAAATACAAAAAAAGTTATTATTCAGTACATAATACACTTGTAAGGATAAAATTTGGTGTGTACATTAACATTAAGGTAGAAAAAAATATCTTCAAGAATTATCTGATTTAATTAAGAAATAATAATAATCATAAATCAAAAACCTTTCAAGATATCGAAATGAAATTTAGCACACATATTTATATTAATAGAAGGAATGTTCCGGAATGGCGGAAATCGGTTGAGCTCCACCCCCACTTTTATACAAAAGATTTTGAAAAGGATCATAGATATATTTAATAGGCAATAACTTTGCGTACAAAATCTTTATATCATTTTTATTTCAATTTCAAGTCTCCGTGAACGAAGAAAGTCGAAAAATATTAATTTTAAAAAATGGGCGTGACTCCGCCCCTTTTATAGTGGAATATTCCACAAAACTTTTTGTACTATAACTTCGGCAATTGTTGAAATGAAATTTGAATATATAAAGGTAAATGTTTGTTGTAAAATGGGCGAAATCGGTCTACGGCCACGCCCATTGTTTTTAACATTGAAAAATTTGTTTGTAAAACCATGCAAGCTATATCAATAAGATATTGTACAGATTATAAGCTTTTTAAGCAAAACTCGACCGCAAAAAAATGTGTGGATTTTGGTTAAGTGGGCGTGGCACCGCCCACTTTTCAGCATAAGAACTCTGCTATTTCAAACGCGATTGCTTGTATTTTTAACTAGATATTTCAATCAAAATTGGTCAGCTGCTTCTAATAGTATGTAGCATACTCCTGCCAAAAATTAGGCAAATCGGATAACACACAAGTAAGTTAATACCCCAAGTAAGTAGTTAATACCCCACTGCTATAGGGAAGTTATATACCTTTTTTTTGATTTTCATACCTTTAATTAACATGAAATGTTTGTAATGAAAAGAAGAAGAGATGGACCCATCAATAAGTAAACTGAAACAATAAGGACGATGAGATGAGTCGATTTAGCCATGTCCGTCTCCCCGTCCGTCTGTCTATTTGAACGCAAATTTTTCATACATAAAAAGTGTATGTATTGGTATTTTGAAAAAATGTTTATTTATTTATTTATTACATTCTTTGGACTTAGATTACATCTTTGAGATCGAAAATTATTACATTTGTAGTACATCTAAATATTATCTAATAGGTAGAGCCTTACAATAAGTAAATAATAATTTTTGATATCACTTCGTAGATCATTATATTCTCTTATTCCCTCATAAAAGACTTTTTTTTCTCGAACTCAGATCTTACAAAGGGCAAATGAAAGTCGTTCATATTTCGAGTTTGAAAACTATGAATGGCATTATTACATCTCACACGATCTTTGATATAATTTTGCAGGTTACCTAATGTCATGTTGTGTATGAATTTCAATGTGTGGTATTTAACAATTTGCTACACACTGAGCCAGTTCAAGCCATCAAGCAGTTCCTGGATTGGCGTATCGAAGCGTTTTTTGAGTATGAATCGCATTACTTTGTTTTGCTTTATCTGTAGCTTAGATATTTTTGAGGAGGCCAAAGTGAATAGAATCGTGGGAAAATATAGAAAATGAGGGTTTATAATGGACCTATAAACCATTGTTTTGCAGTACTTGCTAACATATTTACATGATCGAAACATAAAACTTAGTTTGTCGTCCATTATTACTCCCAAATATTTTATTTCCGTCACTCTTTGTATCGGGATATTTGCGATATTTAGGGCTACATTATGCATTTTGGTAGTTTGTTTGCTCAGTACTCATAGCATAATTGCTGCAAGTACTGAGACTTTTGGTAAGCCAAACTCAATGTCTATTTCCGTCGGTACTGCTTTTTTTATGACTGTCCTCTGTTTTCTTCCAGTGAGTTAGCTTCTAAACCAATTAAGAGCCACATTACTAACGCCGATGTTGTGCAGTTTCCTCAGAATGATGTCCCTGTCACTAGTTTCAAATGCTCTTTTAAGGTCAAGAAACACTGACACTGTTGTTTGATTACTGTGCAGTTTCACAGGAATGTTTTGATCTGAATCCCGACTGTTCGCTTATAATAATTTCATATTTATTCAGATAGTCCAGAAGTTGATCTTTTACAATGGTCTCATAGGCAACATGTTGACAGGTCGTATCTCTTCAGGCTTCATTGTACCTTTAACTTTTTCAACAGGTACAATTGTCGAGGTCTTCCAGCAATCTGGGAAATCACCACTGTTAAAGCTTTCATTGGCTATGCACATGTATGTATAGGCCAAGTATTCCAGCTGTCTTTAAATACACCCTCTGTCAATAGTTTTTTCCCAACATGCCTATTTTTAAAGCTCGCCGCTGTTCGCATGAAATGTTCAACATTTATGTGTTTAAACTCAAATGGACGTCTATTCATATTGTCTTGCGTTTGAACTGGTAAAATGTTCTCAATACTCATAATAATCGATTTCAAACTTTCAAAGAAATAATGATTTAATTTATTAGCCATAATAAAGTCATCTTCAATAAAAACGTTATTTATAAGAATCCGTTTTATTTGAAAGATTTCACTACCCATATTTACTGTTTCTTTAAGACATTTCCACATAATTCCTTGATTGTTACTGTTGCTTGCAGTGGCGTCTGAAAATACTAGAGTAGGCAGGCTCAATAATTTAATCAGAGCCCACAACGGTGGAAAAATAGATAGCGACAAGAATTGTTTACACGCTTTTAATTGATAAATTTATGGTGTCAGTTTTGTTAAAATTTCAACATTTTCTCTATTGCTTAGTGTTATAAAATTCTTAGGTCAACATTAAAAATAATTTTTTTTTTTAAATAATAAAAGCAGCTTTTTAGCATCTTTGTTAACACAATGCGTGCTGCCTTTGTGTAATAAACTTCAACCAATGAAAATAGACTTAGGGCTTGTATTCGTTCCGATGAACATGACTTTGAAAAATTGTTCAGAACTTGTGACATAGATATTGAAATCAAATAGAACCGATTCAAATTTAGTCAAAGTCTGCAAGCATGTAACCTAGATGTTTATTTCAAGAGTTTTTTATCCATTCATGTATTGATCATATAATATTAATAATAATAATAATTCCCAACGGATAACCCACCATCCCGCCCAACCGACACGAGGGGCGCATCCGCATAATGCACCGCTTTTTATTTTATTTTATATATATATATATATTGCCGAGTCGTTGAAAGGCAGGGGTTTGTTAAGTGTCTAGATATAAAACTGCTCAGCTACGGAGGGAAACTCATCAGCTAAGTAACACAAGAAATTAAAGCTTATAAATAATGTATTAAGAGAAGAAAGATTCAGTGAGATTGTAAAGAGTAAATTCATAAAGTTGCTATGGATTAAGCGAGGATAGTATAGATTTTTTAATGCTAAAAAGCGAGTCAGAAATATCAAATGTACTGGAGTGAGTGTTATAATTGTCACACAAACATCGGAAAAGCAACATCCATTCCCACAACAGCCGCTTCTATCGTACCGGAATGACCCGGGTTTTTTTACCCGGCCAAGGGCTGTTATTTCAGTGTAACCCTGTCCAATCTGTCCCGTCCCACCCTTAAATTGTCATCCTCGGAGCAAACCCTGGCAGCTGGGTTGCTCCATTGTCTCTTGTTACGGGCTGGGGTCCAACCCAACCCTGGACCAAGAGATTGGATCTGCTGCGTTTGCTGGAAGAAAATTTATATTAAACGGTCGCATTCGGTACAATGCGCCAAGTGTAAGAGATGGCTACATAAATCTGGATGCTCAGGGCTTAATTCTGCTATCCACAGACCCCGTACTTTCTTTAGTACTTTTGAGGCACCATGCTGTACACGCCAAAGGGCGTCCCGCGGTAGTCGCCGCTCTGGCACTCCCTTACCGCTTCTACCTACTTCCAATAGCCACAATAGTGGCTAAGTCTACACGACTGGCAGCACTGCTGCCATTCCCGCCTCACCCACTCCCGACTGTCGCTCACGCACACCAGCGTCTCCATCTCACACGGCCGCTTAATACCTATCCTCTCCGGAATAGGTCAGATATGAGCATCGCCGAGCGTCAGTCCCCTCTTTCTCTGCCCCTAATGCCCGCCCCTGCTTCCATCCTACACGTGGGGCACCACCTCCTCGTACCTTTCACTACGTGCACCTTTTGTCGGCAAAGATTATATACGCCTGCGACATCGGTCAAGTGCAACAATTGCCTTGGCCTGTGTCACACCCTTATGTGCTCTGGGCTCGCAAACGGCAACCTTTGGACTGATTCGTTCATAGCCCCCTGTTGCAGTACACATCTTTAGGAGTCATAAATAAAGGAATAAGTCTGGATTTCAATCAAAACAGATTACAATGGTACGAATATTGTGCTATTGCAATCTATGTTGATAACGATTTTTTGGATCTCTAGCAGCAGGTTGAGAGATCTACCTCCATGGGAGCACTAACCTTTTTTTATAGTTATTAGTTTGTATTATTCTAATTATAATTTTTTTATTTCAGATCTTTCATAATTGGACCTCAGGCGTACTTCATTGCTAGTCGCTAAAATTTCATCACATACAAACAATGTATGTATGTATTTTTTTTTTTTTTTTTTTTGAGATGTACAAATAAAATATTGCATTTCTCATCTTAATTATTCAAAGCCGGAAATAAAACTTAATAACACCGAAGTATGCATTATAATTATGTAGACATCCCTGAATAAAAAATGTAACTCTGGAATATGACGTGAGTTTTTGTTTTAACAATAAATCAAAAACAATGCATTACTATTTTTGTACTATTATTACATATAAGAGAATTTTTAAACACACAAATATCGTAAAAGCTTTGTAAGATAATCAGGGTATTTATATAACCTTATAAAAGTCCCGGAGAGCTTATAAACCTTATAAATAACTCACTTTACATACAAGTTTACAGGCTTTACGAGGCTTTTATAAACTTATATGTATCCCTTTAATGTTTATTAAAGACAAAATATTAATTCGAATAAGATTGTGTGGCATGCACAGAGTTGGGCATTCGTCGAATGAATATCTATTAAGAAATTATTCGAATGAAACGTTTCATAACAAAACTTGCCATAAACATTTCATTCATGAAAAAATTATTCTTCAGTAAACTGCTTTACTTATTGTCAAGGAACTGTTACGATTTGTTAAAAATTCTTGTTAACTTTTTCAATCAACGTTCTAATTAACTTGACAAGTAAAATTCTTTCTATTTAAATGTTTGTCTAGAATGTTGAATGCAAAACAAAAATAAAATGAATGCAAAATAAATTTATTTTAAATAATCACTTAAATTTTTCAAAATAGCTTCTTGTTTAACAAATGGTTCTAATTTTCACCATTTAATTGAGTTACGTACTATTACCAAATATTACCAAATATTTCCTGAAAAAAAAAAAATAGAATGAAGTTTTTTCATAAAACTCAAAGCATACACATGAAAATAAATTTAATTTCTTAGACGCAGTTGCATAGTGGAATAACAAGGTGAATAACACTGGTCAACAGCAGCTAAAAGTAAAACTGATTTCAAGTATATCCGGTATACAATGTATATAAAACTGTATACTTACTTTTTTTATGCTACGTACAGTTTTCTAGATAGGGTCAAGAACCCATTTTTAAGAGGTTAAGGCATGTATAGCCCCATAACTTTGTTTCTGTTTATTCTATCAATACAGTTTTGATGTCGTTATCAGTATACAAGTTGTTAATATATCTTCACAAACGTCAGGGAAATTGCAAAAATAATGTGAAAAATTCAATTTTTTGTTAAATTTTTTAATTTTTAATCACGGTTTTCTCGAATAATTTCTCAACCAGGGCATATGTAAATTATTTTAAAACAATATCAGCGTAGATCTTCGTAATACAAGGTGGCGCAAAAGTAATCCTCCTATCAGAAAATGCTATAAATTTTGCGATTGGCCCCTAAAGTCAGTTCTGTTTTGACATTTGTGTAGTAAACACATGCGAAATACACGTTAATAAACAATGTTACGCTACACTGCTCCAGAACGCGGAATATTGCTGACTATTTATTTGACCAATAATCGGTCGGTGAAAAACGGTTACTGCGCAAAAGTAATCCTCCTATCAGAAAATGCTATAAATTTTGCGATTGGCCCCTAAAGTCAGTTCTGTTTTGACATTTGTGTAGTAACACATGCGAAATACACGTTAATAAACAATGTTACGCTACACTGCTCCAGAACGCGGAATATTGCTGACTATTTATTTGACCAATAATCGGTCGGTGAAAAACGGTTACTGTGAATGGTGAGCGCTACAGAGCAATGATCAACGAGTTCTTTTTGCCGCAACTTGATGAATTGGGATTGGAAAACATGTGGTTCCAACAAGACGGTGCAACAGCACACACTGCACGTGCCACAACCGATATGCTGAACATCCTTTTGCGCCACCTTGTATATTCTATTTTAGTAAATTTTTACTGTGAGAAAAAAAAGTTTTTTGTTATTTATTTTATTAACTTTTTATTTACATAAAAACTTTCGTTTACGTGATTTTCGTGAATGAGGTATGGCAAGCCAATCACGTTGCATTCCCCAGCAGTAGTCAGCCATCATATGCTGATCCGATGTTGTTGTTGTTGTTGTTGTTGTTGTTAACAGTGATTCGCCCTGCCCAATGGGCTCGATCACTCTAAATTGTCATCAGGCTCTTCTAACGGAAGTCCGAGGAAACGCGCAGTTTCCACAGGGTTGGACCACAGTGATGTAGGTGTTAGAAGAGTGGGTTCAACTGAACAGGAGAAGAGATGTATGGTATAATGAGGGGACATACCACATGCAGGGCATGTGTTTGGTATGTTGGGGTTCAGTCTGGATAAGTAAGAGTTTAACCTATTACAATATCCAGAGCGAAGTTGTGCTAGTATGACTCTAGTCTCCCTCGGAAGTACACGCTCCTCTTCAGCCAATTCAGGTGGTTGAGTATTAATAACGGGATTCACAGGCCGAGATCTGAGAGATCTGTCTACCGACTGGGTGTGAAGGTCATTTAGAGCCCGTCTGTGGTTCCGCAGATCAAACGGCAAAGAAATATGATGCCGGATCTCATCGCAATGCTTACGGAGATGGCTCCTTATGTCTCTGGGGGGCGGTGCTACATCCAAAAGATGTCGGTTTGGATGACTAGGTTTATGACAGTTCAGAAGGAACTGTCTAGTCAAGAGTTCCGCGTGCTCTTGAACATTGAGCAATTTTGCCTCTTGATGGAGGTGAGACTCAGATGACATAAGTAGCCATCCCGTAGCAGTTCTGATGGCGGTGTTTTGGCAGACTTGCAATTTCCTCCAGTTGGTGTCAGAAAGATTGGGCGACCATATAGGCTCAGCTTAGTCAATAACCGGCCGGCCAATAACCTTATATGTAGCAAGCAATGTTTCTTTTTCTTTTCCCCAAGTACTGCCGGCCAGTGACTTGAGGATCTTATTGCGGCTCTGTACCTTTGAGGCTATTGCGGTGGCATGACCAGCGAAGGTGAGGCCGTTGTCAAATGTCACACCCAAGATTTTTGGGTGGTTGACAGTAGGTAGAGGTACTCCGTCTACGTGGACATTTAACCCTTGCCCCATCTGCGCATTCCATGTAGTAAACAGGGTCGCCGTCGATTTAGTCGGAGATAGGGTCAGATTACGCTCGGTGAAGAAAGCTGGAAAGGTCATGGAGGTAACTGTTGATTCTAATACAGAGTTCGTCAATGGAGGGACCCTTGCCCGAGGCCATTATCGTGCAGTCGTCAGCGTAGGAAACAATGGAGACTCCCTCTGGTGGGGGGAAGTCTCGAAATATACAGCCCAATTCTAAATGAAAATACCGCACTGATTTTTTCCCCTCTCCCATTCCTCGTATTCTGAATAAAAAATCCTTGGGAATTTTTTCACTCCTCCCTTTCCGCTTATTCTGAATAATGTTCGAAAAAAGGAAAACCAGTTAAGGGAGAAAAGTAGCTATTATGAATTTGAGGAAAAGGGAGATTTCGCTGCCATTTTTAAGGAATTTTTTCACCAGCTAAACTCAAAGGAGCTGGGGATAAAATTGAATGTTTCTTGTATTTTTATAGGAAAACTATTAACTTGTGTAAGTATATACTAAACTAAAATAATGTTATATTAGAATACGATGTATTTTAGATCGAAAAGTACAAATGTACAACAGATATGGGTGTTTTTAAACTTGATGCAAGGCCATCATGAAATTGTATTTTTGAGTTGCTGAGTGTGCGATTTAAGGAGTTCCGGGCTTGTTTATTCTATAATACTTTTTAAATCTGCAAACAGCAGAAAGCAAATTAAATATACAAACAAAAATTGTAGATAACGTTTGCGGCAACTCAAGCGTATATGTACTATCTCATAATCCTGTGTTTATATTCCTGTGGCTCTTATTCGCTTAATTTCTTCCACAAACGTATAAAAAGCAACACTAAACGTTGTTTTAAATTTTTTTTGTCTTTTTTTAAAACGAATTCTTCACAATATTTACATTTTTAAATTTCGTTAGCCAGTTTAGAAATCCGTGTATAACATGCCAATTGCCAAAACAGCTGATTTCGAAAATTCGAAATTCCTCTTCCCCAATTATTCTTCTCCCTAGGAGAACAAAAAAATCCGAGAGAAAATTATTCCGTGAGAATATTTAGAATTGGGCTGATAGAAATTAAACAAAAGGGGAGAGAGAACACCACCTTGCGGCACCCCTTGTCTTATTCTTCGTGGTCTAGATTTCTTGTTCCTGAATTTGTCTGTTGCCTGTCGACCATTGAGGTAATTAGCGGTCCACCTCTTAAGGCCGGCAAGGAGCGGTGTCTCAACCAGATCTCGGAGGAGTGTGGCGTGATTGACCGTGTCAAATGCATTTGACAGGTCAAGTGCTCGAGAACCGTCCTATGGTTTGGTGGCTGTTGATTCAAACCGTTATTAATCTGCGTTGTAATGGCGTTCAAATCGGATGCCGTGCTGTGATTTTTGCGGAAACCATGTTGATGATCGGCCAATTTTAGATTTCGGCCTTGGTACCTCTCTTCCATAGTTTTTAGGTCCTGGTGAAACCGTTCGCCTTGTTCTTCGCTATAGGAACCAAGATTCTCCGGAAACTGGTCAAGGTGGCTGTGGAGATAATTGACTTTGATGGACATGTTACATCCTAAGTTTTTGTAATTCTCTAGCATGTTGTTAACAATATCAGAGTAGTTACTTGACTTGTGATTTCCCAGAAAGTTCTTAGTAACTTCAACAAACGAATTCCACGCAAGGAGTTCCAATTTGGTTATTGAATTTGAAAAATCAGTATCTTTTATCAACATTCTTATCTGTGGGCCATCAAAAATACCCGCTTTAATTTTTTCTATGCTTAGCCTAGGAAATTTTCTCGTTATGTAAAGAAAACATTGTCCATTTTTATCTAACGCCTTCACAAATTGTTTCATTAGACCCAGTTTAATGTGCAAGGGGGGCAAAATAGTTGAATCTCTTGTAACTAAAGGTGGGTTTATCACATTCTGCTTTCCCATTTCCAACATCTCACGTACAGGCCAGTCCCTTTCTGTCCAGTGTTGGTCCTTGGCACGATCTACACAAATACTCCAATTATGTTCGTTTTATTTGATTTGGTCTAAAACAAGTGCAATATTTCAATATTTTGATATTCTTCCTTTAATTTAGTTGAATGAGCAATGGGAATTGAACCATATTGGTTGCCATTGTGTAAAAGAACACACTTAAGGCTTCGTTTAGAGCTGTCTATGAAGCGACGCCATTCATTTGGGTGGTACTCTGAAAGACCCATTTTGAGAAGGAGGCCTTGCACATCTGAACAAAAAACTATATCATTTTCCGAATAAAAAAATGGCAGCAAGCCTTGCTCTCTTGTACGGTAGAGAGTCACTTTCGTACCTGTAGCCAACAAGTTTTTTTCTTTTAATCTAGAAGTCAATACTTCTGCAGATTCCTTAGATAAGTCAAGATCCCTTATTAGATCGTTTAATTCTACTTGGGTAAAAGTTGTTGGCTCAGTAGACGCTATTTCTTCGATATCACTATCGCTAGACACTTCACTATTCGATGATTCACGGGTAGAATAAAATGTTGGAATAGGTGCTTCCTCTAAATTTGGTAAAGGTCTCTTAGCGGATTGGACGTTTGGATATATAATTTTTTTAACATTAACACCACGCAAATCGACACAGCAGAAGTAACAGTCATCGAAGTGATTTGTTTGTTCTCTCCATTGCATAGGCACCCCGAATCTCATATGGATTAGTTTACCATTAACCCACTGTCTTAAGTGTTCACAGCACATTTTGCAAACTATTCGAGGTATCCACGGCTTGTTTTTGTCTACAACTTGCAATTTAAAGTACACTTTTTATAAAATCTGTTATACTTTTCCTGAATTTTTGGACTGTGTATTCCCCACAAATGTAGCAAAACACATTTGGGTCATTGACACAGCTACCTCGTGATGAAGACATGATATTGAAATTTTTTTTATTTATTTATAGAAAGGCACTAACACTTAAAACCGCGCTCCCGAAAGTACTAATTACAGAAAATTTAAAAAATAAAGGGGAAGGAAAAATTTTTTATAAAATATAATTTTTTTTTTCACAGTAGAAATGTACTAAAGTAGAAAATCCCAGGAAGATCTACGCGGATATAAAAAAGTTATATGTCTTTGAAAACAGAATTAATAGGAGATTGTTTTAAAATAATTTAAATATGCACTGGTTGACAAATTTTTCGAGAAAACCGTGATTAAAAATGAAAAAATTTAACAAAAAATTGAATTTTTCACATTATTTTTGCAATTTCCCTGACGTTTATGAAGATATATTAACAACTTGTATACTGATAACGACATCAAAACTGTATTGATAGAACGTTTATGAAGACATATTAACAACTTGTATACTGATAGAAGCGGCGAAATGTACTCTTTTCAACGACATGAAAACTGTGTTGATAGAATAAACAGAAACAAAGTTATGGGGCCATACATGCCTTAACCTCTTAAAAAGGGATTCTTGACCCTATCTAGAAAACTGTACGTAGTATTAAAAAAGTAAGTATACCGTGTTTATCAGGGTACCGAGTACTACCAAATTTGGTTACAAGTAGAGCTGCATCAAACCAAAACTCTTATTTTGTTGACCTGTGTAATCTGTCAGTTGTCTTGCTCTAATTTCTTCTTTGTTCCGTCCTTCGGCTTTCTGAAGAACTAGGCAACTTGCAGTGCATATGTTTATTAATATTCCTGGGTCATTCCACGCTAAAACCTTTCTAGATGTCCCTCAATAAAATCATAAAACTATAAGTTTCTGCAGAGTCGAAGGAAGTTTTCACCCGATACGTACAGTAACTTACCAAGATCACCTCTATGAAATAAGTTCAATTTATTTACAAAAAAACTGTATCTAGCACATAGAAAAACAAATGACTTAATCTCACGGGGCCTAAACAGTGCATCAATTCTGATTCATTACAATCAAGAACTGTCACTACGACGAATTAGACAGGGTTACACTGAATTAACAGCCTTTGGCCGGGTAAAAAAACCTGGGTCATTCCGGCACATAGAATCGGCTGTTGTGGGACTAACTACCTTAATGGTCGGCAAGCGTTGGTATCATTCAGAGACACAAGATCGATATCAAGAAGGATTAGACAGGTTGTGCAACAGGGTGATACTCTTTCCCCCCAATTTGTTTAATTTCTATATATCGAGGCTTCCCCTTCCACTTGACGACTGTACTATTGTGGCTTTGGCAAGGGCCTCCTTCATTGATTAACACTGTAGAAGGATCAATAGTTATCTCCACGACTTTTTTAGCTTCTTCAGCGAGGGGAATCAGATGAGGCAAGAGTTCTATAGACTAAAATATTCTATGTAAGAGAGCACGGGGAACTGCTGAGCAGACAGTTTGTACTGAACAACCATAAGCATCTCCGTAAGCACTATGATGATATTCAGCATTACATTACCCAGCCGCTTGATGTGCGTAACCATAGGCGGGCTCTAAATAACCTCCACACCGAGTCGGTAGACATATCCCTCTGTATCTTTTTATTTGCTTCACCTTGTCATTCCATTATGGGCGCAGTATCTCTGGCTACTGAAAAGAAACCCAATTTTTATATGTTTATCTATGTATGGAACAAGAAGTAGAATAATTAATTCGTTTAAAAGCCCACAATGATTCACCCAAGGCGAATTAAGGTAACAGCATTAGATCAGGTTAATACACTGGTGGCTTCGCTTGTCAAAAAAAATCGAATTTGTTATATTCTATATTTTCAGTTGAATATTCATTATTTGAAATTTGTGTCTAATATAAATTTTCAAGTTTGCATCCAAGCATAACGATAAAACACAATTATAAAAGAATGCATATTGTATCCAGGCCCAGGCATCTAGCCCTGACCCCAGTAGTGAATTCCTCTCCCGCATGGCAGAGAACTGTACTGCAGTCTAATAGAAACGGACTTATGGTATACGTTTTTGCATTATGTGTAGAAATCATGTTTATTTTGTACACAATCATTAAAGGATTTCTGGTGCTGGGACCTTAAGGTACTAGAAAGGAGAAAGGACCACGTGAAAAAAGGGTTTTTTTTTTATATCTGTCAAGTTTATCACAGTTCGTCAGTGTTCAATGCTAAAGAGCACAGTGAGTTAGTAAACAGGTGTCAGCTTACGGGACACCTAAGCTGCTTTATGCGGTCCCATATCCCACACTAATACGAAGACTTTCGGAGGTATTTCTGCCTTTAAAACAAAAAGATCGCCCCAACACCAATAGCTATAGCACACTGACTATACTGTTGCGAACGCGCCAGCAGCGAATGATGCTACATCTTATCCTATACAATTATTTATATAAAATTGTGTCTCAACAACACTGCTTTTTGTCAAAGGTTTCTCAATGCAACATGTTCGGAGTACCGCGAAAAATTTCTGCAACTTGCTCAGTCCATTTTTTTCTTGTGGCAGATATGCGAGGAGTGAGTTAACCAAGCAAAAAGTGGACACAAAATAATTAAATAGCTCGGCTTTAGTTGTTTTCGTTTAGATCGTGCAAATTTTCAACGAGTTATACCGTATTTTCAACTTTTTGGCCTCTTCTCTTAAAATATTTTCTAGCAAAATGAGAACATGAAAAAGCAACATAATTACAACAAGAAAGCAGTTGATCGGGCTGTGGCAACCACTGATGAACATTTTGCAAAGGTTTAATAATATAATTTTTCCGCTTCCGGATTATGATTACGAGCACCAAAACGCGTCTTTCGATAACCCTCCCGACATCTTTCTCGCGTTTTAGCAGTAGACGTGGGATGTAAAGAAAACCAAACCAAAAATTATCAGTTGACTTTGATAAGCGAAGCCATGAAAACAGTAACAAAAACCCGGAGTTTGTATGTCTTTGTCATGTTAACACCTTATACTGAATTCACTTTGATTCGTCTTTTGTTCGTTATTTGTAAAATTTCTATTTTTACTTTATGAACTCAAACCATCAAGGAATTACACATAAGCTTACGAAATCGTCTCAAGTTATGAAGTCCATTATCCAAACACTCGCTCACTTTCGCAACAATAAAAGCATACGTTACGAAATTGTTAACACATTGACAAATTTGAATTAAGAACATCAAAAAACTTTTCACACCCGCAGATAAAATTTCATAAAACTCGAAATAGAACAATATAACAAAAGCCAATACAACCAACAAATAAACATTTAAAACCTCAGCATCAGCAAAAATAAATAATTGTATACATAAAAAACTATATATTGAATAAACTAGTATAGTACAGATAGTAGGTTAAAAAAATTGAATTAATAAGTTAAATATTATTTTATTAAAAATGTCAAATAATAATAAATTGAATATAAAATAATAGAATAATTTTTCTCATTTATATTTATTTATGAGATAAAAAAGAACTAATTTTTGAAATATATAAGGCAAAGGCTTTGAAGAGCTTGTTATCTTATGTTTACAACTAAATCCCTACTCTTCGCCACAGACAGGATGCAGGATTGCGGGCCCTACATGCCGTTTTTTTTCAGTGAATTCATTCAGGGTAAGAATCTCTAGTTTTTTTTGCGTTTAAATGTTATACATGGATTAAAACCAAGGACTGAAACCGTAAAAGATTCATTTTTCGAAACCGTAACTGTTATTTTGATCTGGAAAAGAACCAATCCGAAAACGTTTCAAACGGCGGGACCGGTTCCAAACGGGTTTGACTTTTTCTAATTTTTCGCTTCATTTTGTGGACACATATTTTCTTTTACAAGATTGGTATCTTGGCTAATATTCATCCAAGATTGTCGAGCAAGGTTACAAAATACGCGGTTAAACTAGTAAGTCAAACTTTCTGAAGCGATTATCAATGTCGGCTAGTCTGACAAGTGGGCGGCCGCCGTGGTGTGAAGGTATTGTTGCCGGCCTACCACACCAAAGGTCCATGGTTCGAGCCCTGGTACAGGTAACATCAAATGTGATTTGAAAAAAGTTTTTCAAAACGGGGTCGCCCCTCGGCAGTGGTTTGGCAAACTCTCCGAGTGTATTTCTACCATGACAGGCTTCTCAGCAAAAATTCGTCTCCTTTGTAGATGCCGTTCGGAGTCGGCAAAAACTATAGGTCCCACCAATTTGTAGGGAAAAATTCAAATCAGCACACCACAAATTGGAAGAGAAGCTTGGCGCAAAAATCTCTTAGGAGGTTTATGATGATATACCTGTTGTATATCGCGCCATAGAGAGAGAGAGAGTCTGACAAGTGTACCCAAAAGAGCGGGTATCAATAATTATGTAAATTCTAAAAAAGTTTTAATTTTACAGTCAATTTAGTTTAGTCAATTCACGTAAATTGTTGAATTATACAATTAGAAACATACATACCTTCGTCCCTGATGAAGCTAAGGTGATGGCGAACGTTGTGCCAATAGTAGAGTTTTATTGACTCGCACTGCAGCAACATCTTAGTTACTAACTGTTGGGTTCGAATATCTAAGTTATAGATTAAATGTGTGCATGTATAACGTAAGCATTAATATACACACGCTTACAAGGGTTAACTGCAATTCACCACGAAGGAGTTTGTAGCAAACGTTATTTGACGTTTGCTTAAAGACCTTTTACACGATATGCTTTTTTCACATGACCTGCCACTTTTTCTATACTCCTGTAATGTGGTATGACTGTCAATACTTCCAACAGTTCAATTTATTTACGCATGACAAAAACATATCGTGTAAAATGTCTTTTATCATACTCCTTTTCTTTTATAATTGTTGCTTTTTGCATTCTCTCGTTATCTTTCCTACCGCCAGCATATTCGTTCGCCCGCTTCTAAGTTTTACCGCATGAATTTGTAATATTTCAATTAAGTGAATTAAATTGGATTGTAATTATCAAACCGTGACCTTTTTATCTGAAAAGGTGCAATCATTTACTGCTAGGAAGCTCCGCCTCATCAACATTTGGGAAAACACCGCAACACTAATCCTATTTTTATTAAATATTTCACTTGTTAATTTTTTAGTGACCCATGATTCAATAACTAGAAGGTTAGCTCACTAGTGACATATCTTGACAATTCCAGCCATCTTGCTGCCTGAAAAATTGTCATTTTAATGTCATGGATTTTCTCCAATATAATAATAAAAAAAGCTTATTTAGAAAAGCCTTGCAGCTTGAGGACTTCCAGATATCGGATTCCGCCTCTGGCAATGTCGACAAACTTGTGAGTGAAGCATGTGATACGGTGATGCGGTGATGGCGCGAAAGTCTCACAAAAGTCGGCATCAACCTGTTTACTGGTGGACTGAGCAAAAGAAAAACAAAGATCTTTTGGCACAATTCATCACCAGCCGAAGCGGCTCTTATTTTCCCTCAAGCGCAGACAATTAAAGAAGGTGGCACCAAGCCTCCAACTAGGAAACAACTGCTTAGAGATATCATAAGCGTACTTTTTACCGACCAGAAAGTACTGCATTGTCAATCATCTCATCGCATTGATGGTGAGATCTTACCAGATGTAAACATTGATGAGGTCCTTGAGGAAGGTAGTAAATTACTTCCAATAAATCTCCAGGACGGATGCTTTTGCTAGCATCTTTGAATGCTGCTTAAAAACCGGCAGCTTCCTAAAACGTTGCAAGCTTCAAAAGCTGGTACTGCTACCAAAACCCAACAAGCCAGCCAACGACCCATCGGCATATTGCCTAATATGCATGATAGATACCAAGGGCAAAGCCCTTGAGCGTCTCATTCTAAATCGAAATAGCGCAGCAATTGATGAGGCAGGAGGACTTGCGGATAACCAATTCGGCTTTCGGAAAGCCCGATCTACGGTGAAGCTGGTAAAGGACATAGCATCTAATGTCATTTCTGGAAAGCGTTTGAAAGGGGGCACCATCGAGTATTGCCTAGTAGTGACCCTTGATGTGAAAAATGCATTTAATTATATCCGCTGGCAAACAGTCATTGCGGCGTTGCAGGGTTTCTGTTCGCGCCTAATCTACATAATTACATTATATTCGAATTTCTATGCTTTCCATACTTTATAAAATCTTTACGTACAAGTGCAACTAAGGGTTAATGCTTAGAATCGTACCTAAGTGGCAACTCTCGGTGCAGTTTGACACTTGCTCTTTTGCTATTCCATTTTCACACTACTTTTATAGTCCGCTAAACCTAAATTTCATCATATTTTATAATTAAAATAAACTTTGTTATTTAATAATAACAATAATAATAATAATTCCCAAACGGATTACCCACCATATCCCGCCCGACCGGCGCGAGGGGCGCATCCGCATAACGCGCGGATTATTCGTTCGTGCCGAGTCGTTGAAAGGCTTTGGTTTGTTAATCGTCGAGATCTAAAACTGCTCAGCTACAGAGAAAACCTCATCAGCTAAGTAAAGTAGATATAAGATAGATTATACATTAAGAAATAACTAGTTAACAGAATAAAATTATTGTAAAAAGTTAATATAGAAGTCAAAGAATAAGAAACAATTAGCTATGAATTTAGGATAGAAAGAATTGATTTTTTTATGCTGAAAAGCGAGTCTGAAATATCAAATCTACCAGAAAGAGAGTTATAATCTTGACACAAATGCGAAAAGGCTCATTTAACTGAAAATTGGTTCGGCACTGTTTTAAGACTAGAGGTTTAAAATGCCTTGAAGGACGAGACGGTACATTGAAGTTCACTTCACTTAGAAGAAATGGGCTAGATAGTGAACCATTTAGCAATTTAATCATAAAAATAATTCCAAGCATTTCCATCCGACTAGAAAGTGTGTGCAGATTAATGAGCTTTAAACGATTCGTATAAGGTGGCAGATTATACAAGGGATCCCAATGAAGATCCCTTAAGGCAAATAGTAAAAATTAGTTTTGAACTGATTCTAGGCGATCTACATGAACCTGGTAACGCGGGTTCCAAATTATAGAACCGTATTCAAGTATCGGTCTGACTAATGTAGTGAAGAGGGCTTTAGTTACATAAATTCTTTAGACCATCGCTTAACGAATGCTAGGACATTTCTAGCCTTATTGACTCTTGTGTTAATATGGCGGTTGAAACTGAGTTTATAGTCCATAGTAACCCCCAGGTCAACAAAATCATACACTTGTTCAAGACTATAATTTTTAATTGTATAGCAAGCTGGCTGAGAAATTCCACGCGAAAAACCCATGTGTTTACATTTTTTAAGGTTAAGTGGCATATAATTTAAATCGCACCAAGTAACTAGTGTATCTAGATCTGATTGTAGCTTATTTCTATCTTCAAATGGCGCGAATGACATGAAAAGCTTTACGTCGTCTGCATACATTAACATTTTTGAAAATTTTATTATTGTAGAAATACCATTTATAAACAACAAGAACAGAATCGGGCCAAGATGGCTTCCTTGAGGAACCCCCGAAGAGACATAAATGACATCGGATACTAAATTTTTAAACATTACTCTTTGTGTCCTGTCACTAAGGTAAGAAGAGATCCAGCGATTGAGACCCGGCTGGAAGCCCAACTGATCGAGTTTATGAATAAGTAATGAGTGACACACTTTGTCAAAAGCTTTGCTGAAATCCGTATAAATAACGTCGGTATACAGATTTTTTCTAAAGCCATTTGAGACATGACTGGTAAACTCAAGTAAATTCGTAACTGTGGACTTTCCCTTACTGAACCCGTGTTGGCAGTCAGCTATCAAAGTAGAGATCGGACCCGTAAGTTGATTTGAAACAATAGCTTCAAACAATTTTGGGATGGCAGAAAGCTTTGCGATGTCACGATAGTTCTCTATAGAAGACCTACTCCCGCTTTTATGCAGCGGTAGAAGAAACGATTCTTTCCAGGCAGTTGGAAAAACACCACACTTTAGTGATAGATTGAACAAATTGGTAAGGGGTTGGTAAATAAGGTTCGCACACTTTTTCAAGAAACATGTAGGAATCCTATCAGGACCATATTTAAAAGATTCTTTTAAGGTTTTAAGGTAAATTAGAACATCTTTGGCGCATAAAGTTGGTGAGTTAATTGAATTTGTCCCGTGTAGCTTATAGGGATACTTTTAAAAGTTTGAATTAGTGACAGCAGAATAGTTGGAAGTGAAAAATTGAGCAAAAAAATGTGCGATGTATTGATTATCGCTAGATATAATGTCTTGATAGTTCATGGCTGAGGGAAACCCTGATACTTTACGTTTAGAATTTGCAAAACCATAAAATGACTTTGGATTGAGAATAATGTCTCTTTTGGTTTTAGAGATATAAGCTTTATAGCACTTTTTATTTAAATCTATGTACTTCTGACGTAGAATGGAATACAGTAAGTAATGTTTATTTAATCCGGATTTCTTATATAAATGAAATGATCGCGTGTTCCTATTTTTCAGAGCTTTAAGCTCTTTAGTAAACCAAGCTTGCGTAGTATGATCATAAGTTAATTTACGTTTAGGAATAAACTTCTCAAATAGGCAGTAAATAGTTTCATTGAAAAGTGAGACGTTTAGATCGATATCACAACCAAATTCAGGCCAAGTTAATTTAGACAGTTCTTTATTTAATTTCTTGTAGTTTGCTTTGGAAAAGTTAAAATCAAAGCTACTAAATGAGTAGCATTGAGTACCTTGGTCATTACTTATGGTTTCGTAGACGATTTCCATAGAAGGGTGGTAAAGGCCTTCTGGTAAAACCAACGGATCACAACGACTTACAGAAAATTGGTTTATATCATCAACATACACTAAATCTAAGACTTTCCCAAACTTGTTAGCGGTACAATTTATTTGATTAAGGCAAAGATCGGAAATGCCATCT
The DNA here is from genome assembly GCA_949987695.1 of Merzomyia westermanni. Classification (NCBI taxonomy): domain Eukaryota; kingdom Metazoa; phylum Arthropoda; class Insecta; order Diptera; family Tephritidae; genus Merzomyia; species Merzomyia westermanni. The sequence goes on from OX465291.1 coordinate 81,302,438, forward strand.
AAAAAGTCATTGTACCCCAGTTTAGACGGATTTGGAATAATGTTACCATCAGATATGTCCCCGGATATATGAGGTAAGTTAAAATCACCCAAAACAATAATTGAATCTGAAGCTTTAGTCATAAAGTTAACAGTTTTGAGCAGAGAGACATGTTCCATGTAGACTGAAAAATGTGATGCTGGAGCGATGTAGCAAACATATCAGTACATACATAGAGACGTTCTCTTGTTGAATGTGGATGCATTTGAACTCAATGAAATCGATGTTAAGAATATTAACCTCTTCTGAAGGGATGGAGGAATGAACGGCAAGCAGAACACCACCTCCGACTCTGTTCAAGCGATCATTTCTATATACTTGATATTCACTACATAAAAACTCTGAATTGAAAACATGAGGTTTCAGCCAAGTTTCGGTAAAAGCAATTACGTTATATTTACAATGAAAAGATTTCAAAAAGAGATCAGTTAATTTGGTATTTAAACCTCTGACATTTTGATAAAAGATATTCACGAATTTGGTGCTTAGTTTTTTGACTCAACGTTATTACGAGAAATTTTCGCTACATTTTGAACATTCCTATTCGGTCTGTATTCAAACTCCCGCACAAGAGCCGCGGGAGGCCAAAAAGAGCTGTCCAAAAGAGTATCGAAATCTTTCCCAGATACATCAATCTTAAACGAAGACATACTTCTTTGATATGTGAAATGAAATTTTCTGACAGTTACGCTTTGATCTTTAATTTTATAAGAAATATGGTACATCAAATCATCCTCGGTAGTGTCTGGATGGAACCTAGACACAAAAATAGATTTTTTGCGAGGGACCACAACCAGCTTAGTAACAATTGGTTCAGACTCCATTGCAATAGTTGAAGGTTCCGGGTTTTTCTTAGTGGATATTTTTGAAGGGGCGTTCTAGGAATTGGAGAAGCCAAATCGATAAGTTCAAGGGGTTGAGGCAAGTTCGGCACTGTTGAGGTAGTAGGGATCCCAATCGCTTGTTTTCGCGATTATCAGGGCATTCCAAAGGAGGCGAACTCTCTAAAGTTTCCAAGGTTTTGAAAATATTTTCATATTTTTTGAATTTTTCAGTCAGCAATGAAAAATCTTTGCTTATTTCAGAAAACCCGTTTCTGATATGCCTAAACATTTTACAGAGATCAACTTCCGTCGATCGGCATTTGGAACAAGACCAGCGCAGGCCTTTGCCCTCATTAAGCAGTCAGCTATTCTACCCGTTAACCCAGTGCACTTGGCGTGGACAAGTCCATCACACAGCCAGCATGCTACAAAGCGCTCAGACTCGCTTTTCACTTGGCAGTTTACTATCATGCACGACATTTTGGTATAAATAAATACTTATATAAATTTAGAAAAAATGATAAGTATATCAATTTAGCAGATGGAAGAAAAACAACCCTGGCAGTTTAAATGGCACTGTGTTGAGCGATCAGTTTTAAACACACTGTATGTCACGTTCAACAAACCACGCAAACAGCTGTAATGAAAAAGAAGTCAAAAAAACCAAGTCAGCACACAAAAACAATTGCAATACAAAATATAAGCCTTTCAAAAGCAACAAATAAAACAATTGAAATATGCAAATAACTCGGCACACACAAATTCAAAAGTATGAATTTATAATGATTACACTATTCAAAAATTTTAACAATTTTCACACCAAGTAGTGAAGCACCTTAACTATTTAAACTCTTTTAACTTTAATTAAACTTAAAATATTTAGAATATTAAGATATGATTTAATTATTAAAGAAAACACAGAGCAAAATAAAAGCACAACTACACAGCTTGATGTTTGCGTCAAAAGTGTTCTTTTTATTATTTAATTGAAACTAGCGTATTAAGTATAATACGCACCGCATTCTACCAGCAAGCATACAATTTTGGAAAACTACCGCACTATACTGCAATTCAACGTGCAGTTCTACAACAACAATTCCATTTCGTATTAGCAGCAAACTACCCCACAAAAAACCACAACTTCTTAAAATTCATCAAGCATCATGGCACCAGTGAAGGTACGCGATTCTGCATTAAATGCAATAAAAAGGTATGTACAAATCAGTAAATCTGACTCCGGTGCTGTCGATACCAAAGCAATAGCGGCATATTTAGAATTGTTGGAAGAGCAGTGGGCGCGTTTTTGCCAAGCTCAAGAGGTAGAGGTTACATGTGGGTAAGGGAATGCGCCTGTAGAAGAGCAGTCGCGCATTCAAGCTGAGGAATGGTATACAACAACTAAAGCTAATCTCAAACGCCTTTGTATGGTTGAAAAGCAAATGCCGCACACGCACACACACCAGTACAGGTCGCTCACGCTAATGTGCCCTTGCCCAAATTACAATTTCCGTCTTTTAGTGGCGATCCTACAGAGTGGTTATCGTTCCACGACACATTTTGTTTGTTAGTTAACGCAAATACTAGCTTGTCAGACGGGCAAAAATTACAATAGTACCTTCGTAATTGCTTGAAAGGCGAAGCGCTTGACTTGATTCGTAGCTTAGCTATATGCGAGGCCTGTGATTTACTGACAGCGAGATACAAAGTAATGCGCGTTATAGTAGAGAGTCAATCAAGCTGGTTTTAGATACTACTTTGCAACACGTCGGGGCTTTACGTGCGCTGAAACGTCCCGTTGAATTTTGGGATGACTGGTTGGTGCATTTGACCTTTTCTAAATTGGCGCATGAAACCCGCAAACAATGGGAGTTGTCGCTCGTCGTAGACGATGTGCCATCATTTAACGCGCTTCGAGAATTTCTTGAAACGCGCGCTCGTTCATTAGAAATGGTCCCATTACTTAATGCAACGAATCGTCAACCAACATAGAATGTGTTACACACAACATGCACTAAGCCAGAATCTTCATCGGCCAATTACACCAAAATTTCGACTTGTACCTTTTGTAAGGGTGATCATAAAATATATTCCTGCTCGCAATTTAGTCAACTTGACCCTAAATCCAAACTTTCCGCTATTAAAAAAGAGGGTTCGTGCTTGAATTGTCTCAGCAAGGGGCATGTTCTAGCAAAATGTTATAGCACATCATCGTGCCGCATATGTCAACGCCGTCACCACACGCTAATCCACGCTAGCTTTAATGATAAACCCACCGGGGCCGCAGCCAATACAACTGGTCAGCACGTAAGTGTCGCATGTCATTATGCCGATAATGAGCGTGTGATTTTATTGGCAACCGCTGAAGTTCTTTCATCACCGAGTCCAGTGTTCAACGTCTTCGTCTCCCTAGAAAGGCATCATCCGCTTACGTTACAGGCATTGGCTCAACGCAAGGTGGTCAAACCAAAGGAGAATGTAAAATTTCGATATCACCACGTTCACTGGGTACGCATTTCCAGATTAGTACACTCATTTTACCGAAGATCACGAACGATCTACCCGCTACCGATGTGTCCATAACGTCATGGACTCACCTTTGCGACTTGACTCTAGTCGACCCGCATTTTTCTAAGCCAGGACCAATCGACATTTTAATTGGTACGGACGAGATGGATAAATTTCTATTAAATGGGTAGCGAAAGGGGTAGCTCGGTACCCCAATGGCACAAAATACCGCATTCGGTTGGGTGTTGTTCGCATCCAACTCTGATAGACATTCTGATCTCATCCCAGCCTTGTACTGCGACATGCAGCTAACTCAGCTCGTTCGTAAGTGCTGGGAGCTCGAGGAACTGACTCCTAGAAAGCATTACACGCAAGAAGAAAACTTTTGTGAGAAGCTCTTTAATGAAACAACCCAACGCGCAGACGATGGTCGCTACTTAAGGAAGGAGTGAAGCTCGGCGAATCTCGAAACGCCGCGGTTCGCGCTCTGCTTCGCATGGAAAAAAGGTTTGCTAAGGATACTCAACTACATCAGGGGTATAGCGATTTCGTGAGAGAGCTGGGCGATCTCGGCCACATGGAATTAGCAGGTCCTCCTACATCCCATACATATTATATGCCTCATCACGCTGTGGTCAAAAACACGAGTGCCACAACCAAGCTCAGAGTTGTCTTTAACGCTTCCATGAAAACATCATCGGGAAACTCGTTGAACGAGTTAATGGTAGGACCACAGCTGCACCAAGATATATTTTCTATTTTAGTCCGAAAGAAAATGTATCGGCAGGTTTACGTCGCATCGCAAGACGCCGATTATCAGCGTATAGTCTGGCGTGATAATAGTTCAGAGCCAATACGAGACTACCGCCTTCTGAGAGTGACGTATGGTGTTGCATCTGCTTCACATTTAGCCATCAAATCGTTGCAACGAGCTGCTATGAATGCTACTAACGCAAATGACAGGGTTGCAGAAGTGGTCATAAACGATTTTTATATGGATGATTTGCTCACGGGCTCAAATTCCATCGATGAACTTTCCATGCTGCAAAAAGACGTCTCCAGTGTACTCAGTCAAAGTGGGTTCGAATTACGCAAATGGACTACACATTTTTCAACGCTAAGAGAGCGTATACCGCACGCATCTAAACAAATATCGCACTTGTTAGCTGACAATATGGTGTACTAGCGATGACTCACTTTCTATAGCTGTTAACTTAGAAGAGCTACCTGCTAAACTTACAAAACGCGTTTTCTTGTCAGACTCGAGATAATATTTGATCCACTTGGTCTAATAGCACCGTGCATAATTCGATCCAAGATTTGGCTGCAAACCATTTGGCGAGAAAAGGTTGGCTGGGACGAACCGGTTCCGCCTGACGTACCATCGCAATAGTTTCATCACCGCAACTAACTACAGAAACTAGCATCACTAAAACTAAACCGTTGGCTAGGAACACAAGTTATCAACAACTCTGAGTTTCACATTTTCACCGATACTTCAGAGGTGGATTACGCAGCTGCACTTTACTGTCGTACGCAATATGCAAGTGGTGACATACAAGTTGTTCTGGTCACTGCCAAAATCAAGGTCGTGCCACTCAAGACCACTACGTTACCTCGTATGGAGCTTTGTGCCAACCATTTAGGCGCAAAACTAGTTCGCCAAATCCAGTTAAGCTTCGGATATACATTTGATAATGGACCGATTCAATGGTCACACTGGCGTAGCCGAAGTGCAGGAAATCCTGCCATCACACTGTTGGAGACACGTATCATCAGAACACAATCCCGCAGATTGCGCATGAAGGGGTGTTTCTCCATCGCAACTTCTGGTACACCTGTTATGGTGGCATGGGCCACAATGGCTACAGGAAATCAACGACTTGTCTTCGAAACCTACAATTCAACATACGTCATATCTTGAGCTGAAATCGAGTAAGGCAGCTCTACACTTAGCTCAAACTACAGAGGAGTGGGAGTTTCTCAGCAAATATCATTCGTACACCAAACTTAAGCGAATAACTGCCCTACTATTATGATTTATCAACAACGCACCCATTGCTGCAGCGCACTCCAATGCATAAAAGCGAACTGGCTCGTTAACTTGTGCTGAAATTCGAAACGCTGGACTTGCATTGGTAAGGTATACTCAAACTAACGCTTTCCAGCAAGAAATTTCTCATTTCAGCTTGAACAAACCAATACCGTTGCGCAGCAGTCTCATTCGCCTTCAGTTGCTCTTAGACGCTGATGGAATTATCCGTGTGGGGGGCCGCCTCGAAAAGGCCTCGCTCACAACCGACATTAAACATCCGATCATCTTGCCGTAAACCTCGTCACTCGCTAAAGCTATAGCAGCTGAAATACATATCACGACTCTACATGCTGGGCCACAAATCATGCAAACTGTACTTCAACGACGCCTTTGGATACCTGGTATGCGAAACCTTATAAGATGGATATATCGACGTTGCATCCGCTGTAGGCGCTTGAATCACAAACCATCGCAACAAGCTATGGGGACCTACCAATCAGTCGCGTTACGAACGCCCGATGTTTTCTCCACAGTGCTGTTGACTTCGCTGGCCCCTACTCTTTAAAGTTTTCGCATGGGAGGGGAGCCAAGACTACCAAGGCGTACATTTGCTCTTTCATATGCATGAGCACTGGGGCGATGCACTTAGAGCTAGCTAGTGACCTATCTACGCTTACCTCTATAGCGGCATTCAAACGCTTTACCAATCGCCGATGCCATTGTCAACACATTTACTCCGATAATAGCACCAACTTCGTGGGTGCAGATAGAGAGCTACGAGCTGCATACGAGCGATATGTCAAGGACGAAAAGTTATCGTCCTATTTTGCCGACATGCAACCAACGTGGCATTTTAATCCACACAGCGCACCTCACATGGGTGGCTTCTGGGAAACCGGCATCAAGCGCATAAAAAAACATCTTAAACGCGCGCTAGGTCCCACCCTCTTAACGTACGAGGAATTTACAACCATACTGACCGAAGTCGAAGGCTGTGTCAATTCTCGTCGTATTTGTTGGATCCCTACAGACGTAGAGGACTTCGAAGTTTTAACGCCGGGTCATTTCATTGTCGGCGAACCATTGAAAGCACTGCCTGATCTTGAAGTCGAAACCTTCAAGGGAACTATATTTCAACGTTGGCAAGCTATAACGACAATCAGACAACATTTTTGGAAACGCTGGCGAGACGAATTTTTGGTCAATCTCCAAAAATGCACAAAGTGGTTTCGGCCAAATCAAAGTTTGAAAGTTAATGACATAGTGGTGATACACGACAACAATGCACCGCCTACGAAATGGAAGCTTGGACGTGTACTCGATGTCCACCCTGGTACCGATGGTTATGTCCTCTTCGTCAACATAAAGACTGCTGATGGTGATATGCTCAGACCCGTAGTTAAATTATCATTACTTCTTACTCAAATTGATATTTTTGATAAATAATTTTCATTTAAGGAATTTGCTATTTAAGATTGTATAAATAGTTTTTATATGTTATTCGATACTTAACATTGTATAAATTTAAAATCTTTTTGAACAGTTGTTCAAGGCGGCCGGCATGTTCGCGCCTAATCTACATTATTACATTATATTCGAATTTCTATGAATTTCCATACTTTATAAAATGTTTACGTACAAGTGCAACTAAGGGTTAATGCTTAGAATCATACTTAAGTGGTAACTCTCGTTGCAGTTTGACACTTGCTATTTTTGCTATTCCATTTTCACACTACTTTTTTTACAGTCCGCTAAACCGCGCGCATATAAATTTGCGCTATCATATTTTATAATTAAAATAAACGTTGTTATTTAGTCAAAACTGTTCTTTTTATTATTTAATTGGAACTAGCGTATTAAGTATAGCCGCGCCGCATTCTACCAGCAAGCATAATCCGCTCCAACAGTTTCAATAAGGACGTTGAGCATGTGATGTTCCACTGTCCTCGGCTCAGTTTTGAAAGACAAGCCCTGTGCGAGGCGTTTGGTGAACGCCTTACTCCTGGAAACCTTATACAAAACATGTTATCAAGATCAAGTAATTGGGACGTCGTGTGCTCGTTTGGTGCTACCCTCACTGTCAAAGTTAGACTTGAAGAGCGCGAAAGAGCGGTAAGACATAGAGAGCGAAACGGGCAGTAGACTTTAGTTAACCGTGTCATGTGGGCGCAAGGTTATTCTCCCACAGTATTTTATATCACATATGTTAATTTCAAACAAGTGTTAAGAAATATGTGCAGATTGGAAACTCGGGCTTTTCACCCGCCTGGCCTGCTTGACCAATACCAGATCGAATTGCGGATTAGAAACTAAGCATTCGAAGGAGCAGAGTGCAGACCCGGTCTCTCCAACTGTATTTCCTTGTAAAGGAAGTAATTGTACGAGTACGTACTTGATTGGAAATATATGTAAGTAGCCCGGCCCTTCCAACCGCCTGGTCCGGGTAACCTATACCCCAGCAAATTGCGGTTTTCCAGCGTAATCTTTCAAAGATGCAGATTGGAGACCAGGCTTCTCCAAACGTATTGCCTTGTAGTGACGGCCGTTGTACGCGTAAGTATTTGATTGCAAACATATGTAAGTAGTTTAGCTACGGATATCCCAACCGTCTGGCTCGAGTGGCCTATACCAGAGAGAGATTTGCGGCTTAAAAACATAAGCTTTCGGAATAAGAGATTGGAGACCCGGTCCCCACAACTGTATTGCCTCTTAATAACACTCGTAGTACGGGAAAGTTTTTGATTGGAAACATCGGTAGTTAGCATAGATGCGTATTGGAAACACGTCCATTCCAACCGCCTAGCTTCCGATGAGCTTCAACTAACTGAAAATAAACCAGTATATTAAAGGTATTTAGCATAGATAAGGATTGGAAACATGGCAATTCCAACCGCCTAGATTCAGACGAGCTTCAACGAACGAACATAAATCAGTAAGTTATTGGTATTATTTGTGCGGAAGTAGTTAGATTCATACATCGCTGTTTTGTTGTTGGACAAGACCGACCTTTTCAATACCTCTCCAGACTAGTAGAATGAAAATTCTGATAAAAAGATCCCCACTTTGGGCTCCGGTAAGAAAGTTCAACCTTGGACCGCCCAAAACGAATATTTCTTCTCCTGTCGTAGTTCACATATGAGTGTAGAACTAAAATAAACCATGAATAAAACCATCATGTTATAGAAAGCTTACGCATTACATTAACACACAAATATATCGAATACTTATCTTAGTGATCGACGGCGTCTTTTGTGTAGACCGGGGTCGACAACTTGCCCGGTGGGTACTGGTGCCAGCACCTAATAGTAATAATAATGTCCTCCGAGTTAAAATTGTGGGTGAGCAGCAATGGTAGGAAGTGCTGCTGGTGCCGCGCATTTCAATGTACGATTCACCATAATCATTTATTTGATATTGTAGGACAATTAATTTTTTTGGTAAATTTCTCATATGTCCAAGCGCGATTGTAAAAGAATAAATAATATAAACGAAACGAAACGTGAAGTGAAGGAGAGGAGAAAAAAGTCCCACCAATGGGAAATTTATGAACTTTTGGATAATGGGGTTGCCACATGCTAGGCCATGGTGTTCTGAAGCGTAAGGGTCGGTAGTGAAAAGGATGGATATAGGGTGAGTGCTCGTGTGATTGGTTGTTGATGAGTACAATAGAAAACGGCACGGGAAACGGTGTTGTTTGAGGCTTTGGCTATACATAGAGGCATCAGTAGAGTAGGAAAGCGAACTGTATCGAAAGTAAGGCGAAAGCGTCGAGTGTGCGCAGTAATTTGCTGAAGTGCTAAAAGTTAATTTATAGTTACTTTTTTCCCCTGTGCTCGAGATCCAGTAAGGATATACGATTTGTGTTCGTTCCGGATTACCAATCCTCTGCAAGGAAAGATAAATTTTGTTGTTGTTGTGATAACGACAAAAACACTCTCCGAAGGTTTTGGGGAGTGTTGTCGAATTAACAGTCCTTGGCCGGATTTGAACCCGGTACGCTCCGGTACTCACATGCGGTACTGCCCAACTATCGTGGTAGCGATTTATGACTAGTAAAACCTTCTAGGTCATGTCACCCTTCCTTCCGTAAGGAAGGATAAGATGGGGAATGAGAGGTGAGAGGCATCATATCCGTAGATCAACCATCGAGTTGCACGTCATTACCTTTGTGCATATTAGTCGCCTCTTACGACCGTTATGCCTACCTCGGGCATATTCTAGACCCCTAACCCGCAGGGGAAAGGAAAGATAAATCGCGAGGTTCAGTATTGATGGGCCACGAGCTATACTTTTGGCCAGGAAGACGGAAAGGCAGCAACGTAACATCACTGCGGCACATACCGATACCGGTAAGCTTTCGTAATGGTCGTCACAAATTTTTTGGTTTTTGCTCTGCGCCCTTTGGGGTTCACGTAACAGCCATCTTCGACTCAGGTCAGAATAAAACCTCGACTTGAAGTCCCCACTCAATTTTTTTCGGACGAAAGTATTCTTTTATGGTCCATCCGTTTTGGTATTCATGGGTTAATGCCCGTTGAATCTCTCATGAGAGTCGTGAACGCCAAATCGGCGTGAATGCAGTTTTAAAAACCTTCATACAATGTTACCTTTTGCCTGTTAGAGTGAATAACCTCATCACTAAACAAAAGCTTTCGGTAAAAGCGCCAGGGAAATTTTAAATGTTAGCATATTGACCAAACTGGAGACAGTAAGCGAACTTCGCACCCATTGCTTTAAGCCAACAGTGCCGTTCAAACCACCAGTGCAGTGAGCAAAAGAATCATCTACACATATCGTTTATGTATTTTTTTTTTAATTTTGTTGTTTCCCAGCAAACCATAAGAGTCATAAATGAGTCCTAAATTGCAAAATTTTTTTAAAGATATTTGGGAGAAACCCCTTGAAAGATTCATCTGTGTATATTTCCCACGTGTCTAAAACACACGTGTTTTATGGAACACAGTTTTCTATCTTCCCTGGACGATTATTAGCAACATGAGATACATCTCCACATTTAAAGCATTTTTTTGATTCCGTATTTAAACCACTTGACCTTGATTCAACACGTTTTCCTGGTAGTGAAAGTGTACCTCTATTCTGCGTTTGTTGGGTTTGACTAATCTTCTCATAACTCTTAATTTGTCTCTTTAATTCATTGACATCTTTGGCCTGATATAAAACTGATTTGTTTATTTTAGAGTCAGGTATCCCATTTATAAAATAGTCAATTATGCTTTCACTATCTAGATTGATAGGCTTTCCTATCTCTATAATGGAGTAAAGATATTCAAGAAATGATTCATTATACTTTTTACGGCGATTTCGCAAAAGATTATGAACCCCTGCTGAAGACAACTTCGCTCCAAATTCATCTATAAGAGCATTTTTTAACGAGTGCCAATCTCGTATGCCACTAACCCCCCTAATAAACAACCTAGCTGCACCTTTTAATAGTTGTTTGCCATAAATATACATTTGCAAATTATTCCACCCTACAATAGTTGCACTATCTTCAAACTCACTTACCCACTGATTAACGTCAAGTGAGTCTGCACCTGTAAAAGACGATTCATTGTCTTCAATATCCTTAAGGGTAAAACGTGAAACATTCCGGCTTTCTAAATCCACTACAGCAGCTTCCTCATACCGACTCACACCCGATTCAGCATCGCTATCTTCGCGATCAGAAAGGCCGAAATGTTCGATTAAACGCAACTGCAAATTCGACTTATTGCCATCTGTGGCCAAACCTAACTCCCTAAGCTTTTCTTTCAGTAATGCTACAGTTGCACTTCTAATAGTTTGAAGATCCATTTCTGAATATTTTTTACCAAATCAACTGAACAAAAACTAAACCTAAACGCCGGTTACAAATATTTGTTGTTGTGTAATACAAAAGTTAAATACAAACAATATATATTTTACAAAATTAATTGCAATAGTAAGTAACAGTCACACAGGTTTGCAGCTCTGCCACATTAATGCGCGTAGTTTTAATTTACCGAAGCTTGATTATACAAGGTGGCGCAAAAGTAAGCTTCCGATGTTCAGCATATCGGTTGTGGCACGTGCAGTGTGTGCTGTTGCACCGTCTTGTTGGAACCACATGTTTTCCAATCCCAATTCATCAAGTTGCGGCAAAAAGAACTCGTTGATCATTGCTCTGTAGCGCTCGCCATTCACAGTAACCGTTTGGTCCCGACCGATTATTGGTCAAATAAATAGTCAGCAATATTTTGCGTTCTGGAGCAGTGTAGCGTAACATTGTTTATTAACGTATATTTCGCATGTGTTTACTACACAAATGTCAAAAAGAACTGACTTTAGGGGCCAATCGCAAAATTTATAGCATTTTCTGATAGGAGGATTACTTTTGCGCAGTAACCGTTTTTCACTGACCGAAATAAATAGTCAGCAATATTCCTCGTTCTGGAGCAGTGTAGCGTAACATTGTTTATTAACGTGTATTTCGCATGTGTTTACTACACAAATGTCAAAACAGAACTGACTTTAGGGGCCAATCGCAAAATTTATAGCATTTTCTGATAGGAGGATTACTTTTGCGCCACCCTGTATGAATCCTATTTTGAAAAATACTAATATTGATATATTTTGTGTGACTGAGACTTGGTTTAGAGATGATGTTGAGGATGTTTTTTATAAATTACATGGTTACACATTGATACGGAATGATAGGAAAACTGGTGCGAGAGGTGGAGGTGTTGCCATTTATTGTAAAACAATCCTGATGCATAATATTATTTACAAATCTAGCGAAAACGATCCTGTTGAGTATTTAATTATTGAAGTAAGCGATGGATCTAAGAAATGCCTGGTTGTATGTGTTTACAACCCAAACAAAATGTACGAGCTGGACAATTTGTTCCTAAAACTGTCTGAGCTAATATACAAATATGAACACATCTTGGTCTGTGGTGATTTTAACATAGATCTATCAAACAATGACTTAAGATCAGTTACATTGATTGATAACTTGTATTCTGCTGGCTTAGAAGTCGTAAATAAGTTTCCTACACGGTTTTCACCTAATTGCAAACCTAGCTTGCTAGATCTAATGTTCACCTCAGACCGCTCCAATGTACTTCATTATGACCAGTTCTCTGTTGCTGGAATATATGTTGTTTATATCATATGATATTAATTTTAATTGTAATACCGAAACTCAGTTCTATTACAGAGATTTTAGGTCAGTGAATTTCTCTGAACTAACATATGAGGCTTATTTACTATATTGGAACCGCGTTTGGATGTTTCCAGACAATAACCAAAAACTCATTTATCTGATGTCTCTTATAAATTATCTATATAATAAATACATACCTGTAAAAGCGGTCAAAATTAAATCCAAAAAACAGCCATGGTTCACAAAAGAAGTTTTGGTGAATATCAAAACACGTAGTAAGCTATATAAAAATTGGAAGCAACATCCCACAAATGACAACTGGAATTTGTATCGTTTAGCTAGAAATCATGCTACGCTCACAATTAGAAATTCCAAAAGACTATTTTTTCAATCAAAGCTTGATACTAATTTACCAACCAAAAACTTGTGGAAAAATCTCAATTCAGTGGGTGTAGGATGTAAAATCGAGTCGAAATATGATTTAGACCCTGACTCCATGAACGACTTCTTTCTACAGTCGAGTAGATTTAGAAATAATGGTAATTTCCAAGTAAATAGAGATATATTATACAATTCAATAAACACGTTTCAATTTATCGCAGTATCAGAGGATGATGTTATAAGAACTTTGTATTCCATAAAGTCCAACGCCGTTGGCGAGGACGGCATAAGTCTTAGGTTTCTGAAACTTATTGCACTAAACATTGCTCCATCGTTGACACATATAATTAATTTTTCAATAACGGCCTCAGTTTTTCCCGATGGTTGGAAGATAGCAAAAGTTATTCCAATTGCTAAAAAGCCATCGGCAGCTCTACCAATGGATTTTCGGCCCATAAGTATATTACCCGCTCTCTCTAAAATCTGGGAAAAGTTAGTTGTGGTCCAGATCACTGAACACCTAAACAAAAACAACCTACTAACGGAATGCCAGTCAGGTTATAAGACCAGCCATAGTTGTGCAACGGCTATACTTAAGGTAATTGAAAATATCCGCCCTGCGTATGACAGGGGTGATCTGACTGTGCTGACACTTTTAGATTTTTCCAAAGCCTTCGACACAGTAGATCATTCAATACTTCTGTTTAAATTACAACATTACTTTGGATTTTCTGGCAGTGCTTTGAGTTTACTCGAAAACTATCTTAGGAATCGTTGGCAGAAGGTAGTTGTTAAAAGTGGTTGCTCTGAGACGAAGTCTCTCTACTCCGGGGTACCTCAGGGATCTATACTTGGACCAATTTTGTTTAGTATGTTTATCAATGATATTACTCATTGCTGCAAGAATGTTTCAATACATCTATATGCTGACGATGCACAAATATATTTATCTCGTCCAATTGGATTATCAGATGATTTGGTGTACAGGATAAATGAGGATCTTGAACGCATCTCTTCATGGGCAAGGGACAATTATCTAAATCTTAATGCGTCCAAGACAAAAGCTATTTGTATTTCCCATTATTCGCAACTCGTAAATAATTTGCCATCGGTTATATTGCAGGGTATCACCATTAACTATGAGTCGGTCGTTAGTAGTCTAGGGTTCAAATTAAACTCTCATCTTGGTTGTAGTAATCATATTAATTACGTTCTATTAAAAATTTACTTTGTCTTAAGAAAATTATGGTACACAGCTGACTTTGTTCCTTCAAATGTAAAATTAATGTTAGTTAGAACACTCATAGTTCCTTACATTTCTTTTGGAGGGCTTGTGTTTGGGAATATAGACTACGAGTCAAGGAAAAAGCTGCAGCTTGCTTTAAACAATTGTGCAAGATATATCTTCTCGAAAAGAAAATTCGATCATATATCAGAGTTTTCTATTAAAATACTTGACTGCAGTCTTTCTAACTTTCTAAACTATCACAACTTAATTTTCTTAAATAAATTAATTAATGACAAGCAACCAGAATACCTTTTCCGAAATTTATGTTTTGCGAAGTCTGGCAGAACATGTAACCTTATCACTCCACGCTATAAATATCTCTCGTCTTCAAGAACGTTCTTCGTCAGTACTATAAAACTATGGAACTCGCTACCAAATTTGATAAAAAATGAACACAATGCATTGCGCTTTAAATTGGCTCTGTCGGAATTTTTCGAAATACGCAAAACAATTATCTAACTATCTTATTTCAATCTATACTATCTATTCTGTAAACACTTTTATTTTCTTAATGTTTTAATATTGTTACACCGAAATAATGATATATATCCATATGTTGATGTACTTTAAGAGACAAAAGTCTCACTTGTACTAAATGATTAAATAAATGAATGAATGAATGAAATGAATGAATGAATGAATAAGTCAAACGTATTTTTCTTTTAAATTCACAAATTCAAAATGCCATCACTTACAGTCTTGATCTCCAACAACTCTTCTTCACATCTGCGCCCTTTATCTATTTAGTATCTTTACCTATTTCTGTCTTTTCGGTACACGTTCTGCCTTCTTTGAAATATTATTTTCTGCTCTTTCTACTACCATCTCGATACATCTGCGTTCTTAATTTACGTTTTCTGCTGCCTTACATAATTTGATAGTATTCTTCGATTTCATTTGTAACAAATTTGCACAATTTTTATTTTGTTACCAGTTTCTTCACATCCAATGGTGGTATTTCACGCCGATTTGTTTTCGTTGAAATATTTTTACAAATAAATCCAACGGATAGATTGAAATTCAAAATTCAAAAACTTTTATTTCTGATTGGCAAATAAATTTTGAAAAATTTTCCTTCAATTTATTGTCTTTTTTTTAATGTCTTTTCATGTGAGATTCGCACACACATATATTTTCTAGTTTTTCTGCGAATGTTCTATGCACACATATATGTACATACGTATATTTATGATGAGATCGTTTTTTTTAATTAAAATGATTTTCGCACACACACATACAGGCAGATACGTTAAATATAGCTGCGGTTGAGCCCCCAAAGATGTAGTAACGTTTAGTTTAAACACTTTTTTTAAGGTCTAAACATTTATTTAAATAATTAAAAATATTAAATAAACATGAAATTGATTTTTTCAGATATTTTAAAATTATATAATTTAAATTTAAGTTTTGTGTTTGTCTTTTCCGGCGAAACTATTTTAATATTATTTCTAGAACTGAACTGATCTTATTTTTCTATTCTATTTATACTCTTTTTCCTGAGTTACCTTTTCTGTTTCTTTAAAATTAGATTACTTTGTTTTAGTATTTTGGAACTTGAGTTGGTACTATTCCTACATTTATGATGTACGAGTACAGGGTGGCTAATGAAAGCCGCTACCAAAAAAAAATTAAATAACTTTTTTTCTATTTAATGAATCTGGTTAATTTTTTTTTTATTTTGCAGATTGACTTTTACATTTAACAAAAATGGATAACTGGGACACTGAAACAAGAATTTGGATTGTCCGCCGCTATCACGCACTGGAGTCCGTAGTTTCGGTTCAAAGAGAGTATAGGCGCACGTTTGGCGGCAATCCTCCGAGCAGATGGACCATAATAAGACTTGTAAACAATTTTTCCGAGCATGGGACAGTCAATAGAAGACCTTACCATCGAAACCCTTCAGTTCGAACGGAGGAAACAATCGCTGCTGTAGCTGCTGCCATACAAAACAATCCACGTGTTTCGACAAGAAGCTTATCTGCTCAAATGGGTGCAAGCAGACAGTCATTACAGTCAATTATGCACAAAGATTTGGACTTATTCCCATATAAAATTCAAATGACCAACAAACTGAACGCTGCAGACTTGCCGATTCGCTTGGAATTTTGCCAGAAGATGCTTCAAATGGTGGAAGAGGATGGAAACATGTTGAACTGTCTTTTCATGTCTGACGAGGCCCATTTCGATTTAAACGGCAACATAAACAAACAAAATTGTCGAATATGGAGTGCTTCCAACCCACAGATACTCCATGAGACGGAATTGCACCCACTTCGTGTCACAGTGTGGTGTGCAGTTTCATCACGCTGCATTGTCGGGCCCTACTTCTTCGAAGAAAACGGTCACACCGTTACGGTTACTGGAGACCGTTACTTGAGCATGTTGAAATAGTTTTTCTATCCAGAATTACGCCGAATGAGAATTTCTTTCAACTCTGTGTGGTTTCAGCAAGATGGTGCAGCTCCTCATATAGCCCAACCTGTTATGACAGAATTGCGACGAAAATTTCCCAATAAGCTGATATCCAGAAACTCCACATTCCGTTGGCCACCCAGGTCGCCTGACCTTACTGCACCTGACTTTTTCTTGTGGGGTTATTGCAAACAGGAAGTCTTCAAAGCAAAACCAACAAATTTGAATGAACTAAGGCAATCCATTCGAGAAACAATTGCGGCTATTCCTGTCTCAACTCTCCAAGCAGTAATGAACAACTTTTTGGTAAGATGCCGCACATGCATCGACGAGCAGGGGGGGCATGCAAATTCCATTATTTTTAAAACTAATTAAGCCATATTTAATCAAATTTAATGAGCTTTAACATGAATAAAAGAAAAATGAATGCCATACACTGAAAAAAAAATTATTTGAGTTTCTTAATGTAGCAAAATTCATCAGCCACCCTGTATGTAATAGAAATCACAAAGCCAAACGAAGAGAACAATACAAACCTTTTTTTCGGCTGGAAAATTCCGGCTTATCTAAACCCCTTACCACACTGATTTATTTTTTTCCGTCATCCCTTGCCAAGTTTGGTTTTGTGACAAACCGGTTTCGGCGTTCTGCCATTTTCAATGGCTAGTTTTGTTCTGGTCTGTGTCTATCCGTTGCGTTGTTTTTATAGTCCATGGGTGCTGTGGCAGGTAATGTCAATCTATGTGTCTATGTGTGCGTGTGTGTGTGCGCGGTATTGATACGTCCGAATTGTTATCTGTCCTAAAGGTTGTTTTTGTAGGTATGTAGACATAACGCTTGTTAGCTAAGCGGTAGGATTTGGTAGAAATCGGTGATTTTTGCAGTTTGGTTCATATTTTGTTTTTGCTTGTTCATTGTTACGCGTTTGGTTGCCGTACCTGCTGGCTTGTGCTGTTTTTTGTAAATTAGTTTTATAATCCTGCCGTCAAATGTTTTTAACTTGTATATCTCCATGTTCTCAAGTACATTGAGTCGCCGGACTTTTCCTTGTACGTGAAGTATTCGAGCTGTTGTTTTTATGTTAGCTGGGGTGCAGTTGTTCTCGAACATGTAGTTCGCGAAGTTAGATTCTGGTATTATGGTGGGTTTTCGTGTTTTTTTGTTGTAGTCCCTGATATGCTCTCGGAATATTGTGCTTATTTTTCTTCCTGTTTGTCCTATGTAGCTGTATTGACATTCAAAAGTCAGCCTATACACTCCGTGTCTGTTGAATGGGTCATCAGAATTAGTGTCGGTTCTTAGTTTTTGTCCTACGTTGTTAGATGTTCTGAATGCTGTGTTAATGTTATATCTTTAGAAGAAGTTTGCTAATTTGTACGTCGCTTTTCCAGTGTATGTCATTGCCGTCCAAACCTATTTTCCTCTACGTTAACTCTTTTTGTGTTCCATGGCTACTTCTGAGTTTATCCGTAAGTGCTTTCTTGTATCCATTATTTGCCGCTATGTTATATATTGTGTTAAGCTCTCTCCTGTATGCTTCCTGTGTGAGCGGCGTTCTCTATCTGCCTATCCAATAAGTGCCTCAATGCTGCATTTTTGTGCTGTTGCGGATGGTTTGATGTAGAGTGTATTATGGTGTTCGTGGCAGTCGGTTTTCTATAAATGCCGTAGTTGAACCTATTTGTTATTTTGTCAATCCCTATAGTTAGGTCCAGGTAGTTCATTATTCCATCTTTTCCTACTTCCTTTGTGAACTCTATGTTGCTATGTTGCCTCGTCATTTAGGATTCAGATGATGTCATCCACGTATCTAGCGTGGAATGCCACGCCTTACTTGGTTTTTAACTCCTGTATACATATATTTTCCTTCCAAGTTTTGCATGAATGCTTCCATGAGAATGGCCGATGTTGGGTTACCCATTCCTAGTCCGTTTGTCTGTCTATATATTTTGTTGTTGAACCGGAAATAGTTTTGCCGCAGCGTTGTTCTTAGCGCGTTGGTAATTTGCGCAGTTTTTACCTTATCTTCAGTTTTGTCCAGTAGTGTTTTGTTGACTATATCCATTGTCTCTGTTAGTGGTATTGACGGGTATAAGTCCTTTATGTCAAAGGATACGAGTTTACTGCTCTTTGTGAGTTTAACGGTCTCGAGTCTTTGGAGTAGCTCTATCGTATTGCTTATTGTGTATTCGTGCCCTAGTTTCAGAGTGTCCTTTAAAATCGTTTTAAGATGTTTCGACAGTTTATAACCCGGCGCGGACTTAAAATTAATTATGGGTCTCATCGGCGTATCCTGCTTGTGGATTTTAGGTAACGCAATGAGTGAAGGAGCAGATGGATTCATTTGTGTTAGGGTATATGCCATTCTCTGGTCTATTATTTTGGTAGCATTTTTTATAACCTCTTTAACTTCGGTCTGGTATTTATCCGTGGGGTTATCCCTAATAATGCGGCATTTCATTTCCTTCGTTGTGACGATGGTGTTATCTTTTAGCTTTCGTTGTAGCCTTTTCAATATTTCAGCTCCTTATTTCCTTTTTGTGTTTCCTGGGCTCTTACTTCCTTGCTTATGACTTCTCTGCACATGTGCCCTGCGTGCTCCTGTTCCTCATATGGAAGAAGCGATATTTGCAACCTCTGCATCTACTATCGCTTGCTCAGTTCTTTTTGCTTCATTGCTATCCGCGATGTTGTGCTTCAGGCCCTTCCCTAGAAGTTGTTGTTAGGTTTGTTAAATTCGTGTGTTTCTTGACTGTTACTGTGATCGCGTCGCCCGTTAACTGGTCCAATTTTCGGTTCAGTTTTTCATATTTGTGGTCGAAGCAGTCCATCAATGCAGTCGTGGGCAAAAGTCCGGACAATTGTAGATGTATCCTTAGTAGTTCGGTGTTTATCTTGTCTTTCTTATAGGCTTTGTAATTCGAACTTTAAAAAGTCCTTTTCCGCCTTCCTGGTCGTTCTCCTACTTGCTTGGGTGTTGGTTTTTATTTTTATCCGCGCAAATTTCAGTGTAACATTCAATTCTAAACATTGCTTGTTGAACCAAATATTTGCCTTAGTCGTATGCATTTTTCGCATTTTCCGTTCGTATTTCGTTAGTAGTCCATCCGTGTTTAAATTAAAAGCCTGACAGACGGTAACTGATTTATTTTGCTGTGTTGATCTTCCGACAGCGTAGTAAGCTGATTTTTGTTGGAACGATTTTCCGTCATCCCTTGTCAAGTTTGGTTTTGTGACAAACCGGTTTCGGTGTTCTGCCATTTTCAATGCCTAGTTTCGTTCTGGTCTGTGTCTATCCGTTGCGTTGGTATTGACGGGTCTAAGTCCTTTATGTCAAAGGATACGAGTTTACTGCTCTTTGTGAGTTTAACGGTCTCAAGTCTTTGGAGTAGCTCTATCGTATTGCTTATTGTGTATTCGTGCCCTAGTTTCAGAGTGTCCTTTAAAATCGTTTTAAGATGTTTCGACAGTTTATAACCCGGCGCGGACTCAAAATTAATTATGGGTCTCATTGGCGTATCCTGCTTGTAGATTTTAGGTAACGCAATGAGTGGAGGAGCAGATGGATTCATTGGTATCAATACCGCACACACACACACGCATATTCACGTTACCTACCACGGACACATAAATTGACATTACCTGCCACAGCACCCATGGACTACAATAGCAACGCAACGGATAGACACAGACCAGAAAGAAACTAGACATTGAAAATGGCAGAACGCCGAAACCGGATTGTCACAAAACCAAACTTGACAAGGGATGACGGAAAATCATTCCAACAAAAATCACCGTACTCTTTATGGTGTGAGCTATTTTTTTAAGCAGGGTTTGGAGGTCTAGATATTCGTACACTTTGTCTTAAATCGAGATTATGAAGGTTTGGTTCTTTCTTTTTGAAGACGGAAGTCCAAAAAAACCAACTTAATTTGAATCAACAAAAAAAAGACCTGAAAAATTTGAAAACGAACCGGAAACGACCGGTTACCGCAGCGGGTGTTGTTGCGACGCCTGGTGCTTGGTCCACCCTTATCCATGGCTTTCGATGCACCTGATTTCGATGACCCCTTTCGAAAAAAACCTACAAGCCTTCTAAATAAAGAGAGTCAGCATTCCCATTTCAAATTACAGTTTATTTACATATCACTTAATTATTACTTACGAAAACAATTTTGAGTCTAAAACAAGGTTTGTCCAATGTGCAAATATCTAAGAAAAATTAATTAACAATTCATAAAGATAACTACTTTTTATTTTCCTTCCGATTAGGGAAAACCCTATTGTCTAGCTGTTGAAGCACTCTTCTGCCAGGAAGCATTAAAAGGTTTTACAAATAAAATTTTCTATTCATTTATGCAAAGTTAATATCTATTTTTAATATTGCTGAAAAAAAATAATAAACATTTATTGATTTTATTTCAGTTTGGGCTTGACAGCGAATTCTCTGAGTTCGCAAATTTTATTACTAGCAGAAAACTTACAAAAAACAATTTTTATGAGTTGATGAACTCTTGGACAGAAAAGCCTAGTTTAGTAATACTTCAGAAAACTATTATTAATTTATTCATTTGGTTGTATATATGTTATAACTGGTCATTTTGTTTTGCGATTAGGTATAAGTTATGTTATTCGAATTTATGTATATTTTTGTTTTAGTTTATTATAATTATTAATTTTATTTATATTATTAAATCAATTTTTTTTATTGGTTCTTACTTTCTAAGTTCTAACTCATTTATTTATAACTAACCTATCCCTGATTCAGTATACGTTTTATTCTATTTTTATGATTTGCTGTTCATCTTGTTTTCTAAAATCCCTGTTTTCGTATCCTACATTTATTTTCTATACGATCTAATTAGTTACATTTATAGAATATTTCCGTTATAGTTAAATTTGAATTTTCTTTAATCTTAACCATTCCGTTTTGACTTTTGCTTTAATTTATTCAAAAAAAAAAAAACATTTAGTGTTCTATTTTACAATTACATTTCAAAATTATCTTAGAAGAACTTAGTTTATTTTACCCTACTCTTTAATTTCCTTTTTGGGGTTTTCCTCCAATTTTTATATTCTAGGTTTAATCTAAATTCAAACTTTAACGTGCTAATCTCCTTGCCGATTAGTAGGCCGTTTGTAGGCCACTGTTTCACTGCTGGTTGTTGGTGCTGTTGTAGTATAGTAGTTGATATCGCTGCTGGTGTCTGGCCGATGGTGTTTATAGCTGCTGGTATTGCTTGTTGTTAGTTTAAGTTGTTGCAGCGGGCCTTTGTTAGGGCGGCCCCTGCTGTTGTCGCTGCTTGTGTTGTTGCCGGTGGTTGTTTAGTGCTGGTCTTGGGTTGCGCTACAGTGGCGCGTATGTTCTAGCGCGTTGTTTCAGGTGGCGCGTTGCGTGCTATATTAGCGCGATGTTTTCCTCGCTATAAGTGGCGCGTTGTTTAGATGGCTTTGCGCGCTATGGTGCGTGGGGTTTATGCGCGTAGGCATGGCGCGTTTATTGTACCGCGTTGATTATGCGGTTTATATGCGGGCGTGGTTGTAGGGCGTTGAAGGCGTTTTGGTGTAGCACTAATGTTGCGGGTTTGGTGGTACGTCGTTGTGCTCTATATTTGTACGCCCTTGTATGCGCTAAGGTGACAAGATGTTACGCGCTATGGTTGCGCGTTATTGTAGCGCCTTGGTGTTGCGTAGTTGCTGTTCCATGCGCTTGTTGATCCTGTGGTACAAGAAACAAAGGGTTAAAATGAAGCAATTAGACAAGTTTTGTCTTTGACCACAATCCAACGATTATATTAAGCTTACTTTCAAATCGTATGTAAATGAAGGATCAGTGATTTGTATTATGATAAATATTTGTATTTGTGATAAATATTAATCTCGAACAACTTTTGCCAATTTACTTAGCGTTTTTTTGCTTGTTGAAATTACCCACACAGCATTTGGATGAATACGTTTTGAAAATATAGGCACTTACTATATTTTAATAAATTTTTATAAAGGACTAAATACTGAGTTTTAATTGATTTGAACCTGTGGTTTCATGATCCAAATAATAAGATCTCGCATTGCAAATGTAAATTTCTGGCGTTACCTCACGCTTTTGAAAACATGTGAAAATACGATCATATAGGAGTCTTTTATGACTCCGATGTGATGAAAGTTATGGGCCTTATACGGGGAGTGTTCATTTGGAGCAAATATTTATATTGTTTGTTTCAAAAAAAAAAAAAAAATATTTCTTATGAAAAAATTTTATATTACATGTCTTTTGCTGTCCTGACGTATGTATATACATTTTCGTGGACGCCATATCAAGTCAACTGCAACGGAAAAGTCTATTCCATAAAGTTGTGACAGTATCGACATACCGTGCCAAAGTATTGGTGGTTTTCAGTGTAATTTGGTTTTTTTTGCAACACATGGAAAATATGCGCCGATGAATCTTTCAAGGGTTGTCTCCCAAATATCTTTAAAAAAATTGTGCTAAACATAGCCTCAGACAACATATGCCAACCCACATGGCTGAATTTCAGTTCAAAAAATTATCTTTTAAGAGCCCAAAAATACCAGATTGTATGGCACATAAATAACTCCCAAAACCTTCTCATAGGAGTCATTTTGTAGTAAATTATGTGTCGATTATGAGGCAAAAAGGTGTCATGTATGACTCCTGTTCAAGCTCATATGATACATAAATTTCGGCTCATATCGGACGACCATCGCAAGAAGGGAAATACCCTCATTTCGGACTCATAACTGAGCTCATAAAGAGCGTAAACGCTCCAATTAGGACTCCTGCCTGACTCATTTATGACTCCTATGGTTTGTTGGGAAGGGAATAAAAAGGAAAAAAAAGAAAAAATATTTTGATTGATTGCGTGTTTATTTTTATTTTGACATACATATGATTTTTTATAAAAAAAACAATGCAAACACTTATTTCTTTTCGTTCGAGCGCATGAATATGTTATAGTGGGGGATAGTGTATCAGGCTATTGCATACTTAAATTTGGAGAGTCGATTCCCATTTAATAACAATAGGTGGCGCGCTATACCTCCTAGCAGATTCAGGTCGATTTACTCTTCTAATTTGTGGTATGCCGCTTTTTACTTTTTCTTGAAAATCGCGACGGAACGAATTAATGTTTCGAAATTTAAATTCAAATCTCAAAAAAAAAAAAACGTTTATGAAGGTGTGAAGAGAAAAGTTAGTTAAACTAACTGAAAAGTTCAAAATCGTGACGTCCTTTCTCGAAAACCTTTTTCTCAAATGAAATTACTAATACACGGTTGTATGTACACTTAAAAAAAAACGAACATCATTCTTTTATCACCTTTTCCATTATATTTGGTCACTTCTACTTGTGATGTAATTCATTGTAATACAATTGCGTGCATCTTTGGTAATAACCCACATAGGATAGCTGCGCTAGTTTCCGGACAGCGCTGGTGTCCGGACACTATGCCAATGTTTTGGGATTGATAGGCAAATCACTAACAAATAGTCTCAAATAACAACACCTATAGAAATATACATGTTTTTATGTTACACATAGTGGGAACGTTTTAGAAAAGTAAGTGCCTAAAGAGTGTTTATTAACATATTACAAAAAAAGTTAATAATATTTGTTTGAAATATATTATTAGTCTTCGGACTCGTTTTTCAAATAAAAACAAGTAAGTAAAGGGCTGTCTTCGACTGTTCCGAAGACTTTATACCTTTCATGAATACGCATCACGGTTTTAAGTGTCCGACCCTTACTCACATTTAGTAAAAGCTCTGCAAAACTGATCATTTACAGATACTGTGGCGCTTATTCTCAAGCATGTACCATCCCTAACTCAATAACACTCCCACCACTAGTTAAACACAACAAAGATAACGATGGCTACGCTTCCCAGCTAGAACGGACTAAGGGATTCACAAATCCAAAAAGCAATTTACACATACAATCTCATAAATATGCTGATTGACTGTGAATGTAAGAACGGTAACACTTCTGGTCATGCTTGACATACTAGCGGCGTTTCCTTCTAACAAGTGCGTAATATATGCATGTCATTGGCAATTGTCAAATATTTCCCAAAAGTGAAAAGTCATCGTGCCGGCAACATCAACAACAGCGAGCAAAAAATAAAATATTAATAAAAGGCAAGTAAAAGATTAATTAAATATGTATTCAAAAAGTGTACGAAATGCCTTTAGTGTAAAACAGTCGCGCTTTGCGGAAACTGTGCAAAAATAT
The DNA here is from genome assembly GCA_949987695.1 of Merzomyia westermanni. NCBI lineage: Eukaryota > Metazoa > Arthropoda > Insecta > Diptera > Tephritidae > Merzomyia > Merzomyia westermanni. The sequence continues at coordinate 81,327,318 of OX465291.1, forward strand.
AGAAATATAGATAGTTTTGCGCGCAGTGAAAGTGAAGTGGACAGAAGTGTTGCAAATATTGAAAGTATTCAAGATGGCGATGATGATATTTGTTTTCATCAAACAATTCGGTAATTCTATACGACAGCACGTAACTGCTAATATACTCGTACGTCCAGAAATCTCGGGAAAGGTATCAAACGACGCGTTTTGATCTCCGTATCAATAATCCGAAAGCGGAAATTAAATAATTTGTTTCGGTGAAAAGTTATTAGCAAAAAACCCAAAAATGGCCTTGGTCCGATCCCATATAGGGGGCTTGGTAATTGTTTCCTATAGGAGACAACTGCTAAAACACGTCCGAAGTTATCGGAAAAAATATCAAAAGACGCGTTTTGAGCTCGGTAACAATAATCTGGAAGCGAATTTTCGAGTTTTTGTTTCAGTGAAGAGATATTTGCCATCAAAGTTGAAAATTTTCTATCATTTTCATGTGGTTGTTGCAATCACAGATTAGGGTGTACTGAAAAGTGCAAAAAGTGTGTTCTGCGCAGAAATACTGTGGACCGCGTAGCCGGTTCTGGACCGGCTAAGGGTTATTTTTTTTAAGCGCGGTCGAAGGCCGCTTACGCAGAAAGGTGTTCTGCACATAAATACCTTGGATCAAGCCCCCTATTTGGGATCGGACCTGGGCCATTTTTGGGTTTTTTGCGAATAACTTTTCACTGAAACAAAAAATCAAAAATCCGCTTTCGGATTGTTGATACCGAAGTCCAAACTGGTTGTTTGATACCTCTCCCGATATTTTTGGACGTGTTTTAGCGCTTGTCTCCTAAAGGAAACAATTACCGGGGGCTTGATCCAAGGTATTTATGTGCAAAACACCTTTGTGCTTCAAAAAAATAACCCTTAGCCGGTCCAACACCGGCTACGCGGTCCACAATATTTCTGCGGAGAACACATTTCTGCACTTTTCGGTACACCCTTATCTGTGATTACAACAACCACATGAAAATGACATAAAATTTTCAACTTTAATTGCAAATATCTCTGAACAGACATAAAATATCGAATTTCCGCTTTCGGATTATTGATACGGAGGTTAAAACCCGTCGTTTGATACCTTTCCAAATATTTTTGGACGTACATTAGCAGTTACGTGCTGTCGTATAGAATTACCGCCATTCGCAATAACATGCCAATGGCGATGGTTAATGATATGTTGCAAACTTCAAAAAGAATTGGTGTTCATGGTTTGCCTCTGTGTGCGAAAAGTCTACTAGGAACAGAAAAGGTAAAGATGCAGTCTCTTCCAAATGGAGAATTTTTATATTTTGGAATTCAGAAGCATTTCTTATCAAAACCTTTTGGGTTCCTTGAAGACAGCACTGAAGTCCAAATCGATGTTGGAATTGATGGACTTAAGATATTTAAAAGCTCTAACAAAGTTTTATGGCCAATATAAGGTTCAATTGTAGGACACTCTCAAGAGCGTCCTTTATTATTGCTTGTTTTTCAGGATATCAAAAACCGTATAATATGAACGATTTTATGAAACATATTCTAATATTTACTTGTTTCCTTTTCGTTTAGATGTCTTCGCAACCGAGGGTCGTCAACCCATAGAAAAGGCTTTACGAAGGAGCATAGAACTAAGCCATAACCGGTTCTATCAAAAGAAGTTCTTAACCTCTAAGAAGTAAGAAGGTAAGATGGCTACATTACTCCAAAAGTGGAATAGAATATCAATTGAACGCATTTGATACCATTTTTATTGGTTTACATTAAATCCCTCATAATATATATATTTAAATTTTAGGAAACGATAAGCAAACTTTCATCGCAACTAATACCAAAACAACATCAATACATTTAAGTCATCAGGACAAATAAATAACTCTGGAAAAACCTTCATACAGCATACAGCAAGTTTACTTTAAGTTATTTTTAAATATAAATATATTGTATGTATCGTATACCTATGTAAAGGTGATTTACCATATATCAAATCATGCACGTATATATAAATGTATATTTAAATAGCTTAGATCACATATGCAGAGGTGTTTCGACAAATGTATGAACATAATGTATACATTTCTATTTTTATATATGTAAGGATAAATGTCACTTTTGATAAATGGTAAATTACCTTTACATATGTAAGTATCTTAATATAGTTAAAAAACATAAAAAGAAGTGTAATACGACATTACTCCAGAAGTGGAACATTCAGTTTTAAGCATTTATATACAGTGGTGAATATACGTATTGGCACAGTAGTTTTCGGCGATTTTCACAAATTTTGGCCTTAATAACCGAATATCGAATTCTGGGCAGTAGGATACCCAGGATACGAGATAATTTAGCTTCGAATGATCTTGCTATACACATCGCCACCGAAGATTAAGGCTACGGCGGAGGATGTGTGGAAGCTTGGATCAGCTAATTTTAAATTTACGAATTTATCCTTAGTGGCTTGGTTAAGATGGCGGGCAGGGGGTTTTAACCCGATCTCCGGAACGACCCTGGTCACAAACGAGAAGCGAACATGTGTGTCATTGGATGAGCTTACATATAACTCACACATCTTAAAGTTTGCCACCGGAAGGGGTTTAACAACTCGTTTGCCCGAGAGCTGCGTTAAAATAGGCGGTGACTGGCGACGAGGACGCAGGCGACGATTTTAATGTAGTAAAGTATGGTGATCTTCGCGGCAGTATGCGCACCTCCCACGGCTCTGACAGTTTGGACTGGTCCGTATATTCCACCCACCGCGGAATTTGTATTTCTTCGACATACGAGTACCTATAATTCCCCAAAAAGGCATTCCATTGCCTAAGAGTTTCAGGTGCTAAAGGTTGATCCCAAAGAGTCCCTTCTGACCAAATCTGTTGCATGATAATTTTAGCTAGTACCACGACTGGTGCTAGCCACCCAGCCGTGTCGAAAAGCTTTGCTATCATCGAGAGCGTTTCCCGTTTGGTGAAAGTATCGTCAACCACTGGGTTTTGAATTTTAAAGAAAAATTTGTCTGACTTAGTGTTCCATCTTATCCCTAAAGCCTTCGTAGCGCTTGTTTCCTCTAACTCCAGGAAATCCCTATCGAGCAGGTGATCATCTGGAAGGTCTGCTAAGATTTCTTTCGAATTTGATGACCATTTCCTCAAAGCGAAACCTGCGCTGCCTAATGCTCCGATGAGCTCATTGCGTGCTGTTAGGGCTGTGGATATATCATGAAATCCTGCAAGTACGTCATCTACATACATCATCTACATACATCTAATTTCGAAGGATTTGGGCTGCTAATGGGTGTGAATCTTTACTATCCTGCGCCAATTGGAGAAGATTTCGTATTGCTAAGTACGGAGCGCAATTTATGCCAAAGGTAACCGTCTTTAATTCAAAGTCCTCTACGTTCTAAGTGGGTCATCTCTAAACAGAATCCTTTGGTACGGCCTATGCGTTGGATTTACTAAGATTTGACGATACATTTTCTGAATATCGCTGTTTAGTACGAACCTATACATGCGTCAACGAATTATTAACAGCGTTAAGTCAGATTGAAGAGCGGGGCCTACATGCACAATGTCATTGAGGGATACTCCGTTGGATGTATTACTTGACGCATTAAAAACTACCCTTAATTTTGTCGAAGTGCTTTCAGGCTTCAAAACCGCGTGATGTGGGAGGTAAAAATGGCTGGGTGAATGCTCATAATTTGGAGGATCCGTCCTCTCCATATGCCCTAGTTCCAAATACTCCTTTACGACGTTGTCGTACTCTTCTTTTAGGGTGATGTCTTTCAAAAGCCTCGATTCATTTCGATGAAATTGTCGTAGAGCAATGGATCGAGACACTCCTAGCTTTAAATCCGTAGGATAAAAACTTTTGAAAGGTAATGACACGACGTATCTCCCCTCCGAATTGCGTGTGGTGGTTTTCAAATAGAGTTCCTCACAAAACGAGTCCTCTGCAGTTTGGAGGTTTCTTTTAGGAACTTCCTCTAGTTCCCAAAATCTGCGCAGTTGTCAATCTAACGAAATGTCCTCCCCCTTTGAGACTTTTGTAACAAAGCAAGAGACGTGTGCAGTGGAAGATGCTCCAGTGATGATCCACCCGAACACGGTCTCTTGAGACAGAAAATCGTATAAGGACCGCTTTGAAGGAAGTTCGAATCTGCCAAAGGTACTTTAGGCAGTTGGTCTAATATTGATTCATCTATTGAGGATGAAGGTAAGTTACCGGTAATTTTTGGTAAAACGAATGCATTGGCATCTATGGAAAGATTTGGGTCACGGGGTGAGCCCAAAACGAACGAGCAACTTTTCGAACTATTGTTGCAAACTTATTGATTAAGTCCCGATATAATGGCGTTAGCTTTTCCGCAAGGTAGCTTTAGAACTTTCCGAAGTCGTTCCGAAATGAACGATGCCTCTGCAGCTGAGTCAATCAACGCCCGAGCGACATATGTTGACCATAAATGGCAAATGTGAACCATCGCGGTTCCGAGAAGTGCCGAGGTTAAATTTGACGATTTCAAATTTCCTGACGGCTTACTACTATTCCACGAAGTGGACTGTATGTTTGTATGAAATGCTTGTGAAGCGGTTGTGGTTGTTGAGTCTTTGGACGTTTGTGCGCTAGAAGGCACTCGATGAAGTAGAGTATGAGGTCTACTCTGGCACTTAGAGCACGAAAATTCATTTTTGCAGTCTTTTAGGGAATGGCATTTCAACAGACAATTCAAACAACAACTGTGTTTTTTAACAAAGGCGAATCTATCATTAACCGAAAGAGTTAAAAATTTGGTACATAAACGCAAGTGGTGTTGTTGTTTTGGGCATAACAGACAATTAGAAGACGCGATCTTTGTCGCTAGCGCTACCTTTTTTTGACCCGTTGGGTTTTGTGAGGTCGAACTCGATTTTTGTTGCTGGTTTCCAGAAGCCGACGACGTTGAACATTTTACATCCGTTATGGACTCAAGTGTCCTAAACCGCTGCGTGAGGAATGCATCCATTTGACTCCAAGCCGGTAAAGCTGCTTTGTCCACAAGCGATTGTTCCCATAAACTCAGCGTCGTTTCTGGAAGGCGATTCGAACAAAGAAAAATAAGGATTGGATCCCAATTGTTCACGGCGACCTCATGCGTTTCCAGGGCTACTAGGCATCCATTAGTACTCCGCTGCAACTCCTTTAATGCCGATGCACTTTCAGTCCGAATGACTGGTAGAGAAAATAGTACCTTCAAATGACTGTTGACTAGAACCCGCTTGCTCTCGTATGTCGCCTTCAGGTTTGTCCATGCCATCCCGAATCCTAGGTTGGTAATTGGAGCCTTTGAAACGATTTCCTTTGCTTCACCACTTGTTTTTTGAAGCAAATGGTACAATTTTTCGACGTCACTAAGCCGCCCATTATTAATATAAATCGCTGTAAAAAGATCCCGAAATGATGGCCATGAGACATAATCCCCATGGAATATGTCTGTGTCGCAAGGGGGTAAACGTAGGCTGTAGGACAAGTTGACTACTTGGGCAGGGGTTGTGGGTGGAGCAGCTTTTGCCTCGGCTTGCTGAAGGTATTCACCAATGCGCGATAAGCACTCTATATAATCTTTACGGGTGGCTGCCTGCTTGGCTTCCACCGCTTCTACCTCACCCGTATTTACTAATGAGCGCATACATTCCTCATATGCTTCCTTGCTTTCGACCAAGCACCGATTAATTCTGTTTTCAGAACTTCTAATGAGAATTTGGTATGCTCTTTTAATGATGCGTCGGAGTATTGCGCGTTGAATGCGACGACTTGATCAGAGCATCTAGTATAATAATTCAAAGGCATCTTGAAAATTTTACGAAATTCGGTTGTACCAAAACAAAGCAGAAATCTGCGGAAACTAGTTCAAAATTATTTTATAACCCGAAAGGGATGATACGCGCCCCAATGTAATATAAATAAGACTATATTCAACGAAGTTATTGACGCAATATGTTCCTATTGGGTCAATGTAAAAATTTCCTAAAGGGTCACTGTAAATATTTCCTACAGGGATGCTTGTGCAAATTTTAGCGCTCTAGTTATGCATGCTCCTCCTACCCTAAGCAGCTCATTACTGCACCTACTATATATACTCATTCTCAGATTATAAGCACTCGACCTTACACCTTTACAAAGTAAAATAGAACTATCGCTCAGAGAATTTTAAACAGTTAGAAGTTAAGTTAGTCTTCAATCGATATACCTAATGATAAAGTCGTGCAAAAAATGATATATGAATATATTTAAAAATATATAAAAACCTAAAAAACCGAATTAATTTGAAAATGTTTTATTTCTGATATTAAATCAGAAACCGGAAACTTAAATGGCGACGAGGATAAAAACAGAAAAAAAAGCATTAAAAAATTATAAATTTATAAAATAAAGTTTGAAGTGTCGAAACGTATCGCGAATTTTGTGTTTTTTCAAAAATTATTTATTTATTCATGAATATCTATTTTGTCCCCTTCAAAGTAATCCCCATGAGATATTATACACTTGTGCCAACGGTTTTTCCAATCTTCGAAGCACTTCAAAAAATCATTTTTTTGTATCTTGTTCAGCTCCTCCTTCGATGCCGTCTTTATCTCGTCAAGAGAAGCGTAACGTCGTCCTTTCATGGGCCTCTTCAGTTTAGGGAACAAGAAAAAGTCACAGGGGGCCAGATCTGGGGAATACGGTGGCTGCGGCATCATTAGTGTGTTGTTTTTGGCCAAAAAGTCGCGCACAAGCAACGATGCGTGAGCAGGGGCGTTATCGTGGTGCAAAAGCCAATTTTTGTTCTTCTTTGCACATCTTCTCGGCCTTCTGAGAACATTTTGTACCACCGATAAACGTTGCTTCGGTCCAAGGTAGCTTCTCCGTATGCCACAGTCAACATTCGGAATGCATCCGCGCACTTAATTTCGTTTTTCACACAAAATTTGATACAGGTTCTTTGATCCATTTTTTTGAATAGGTAAAAATCGAAGACGATCCAAAACACGTGCAAGCAAAGCAGCTGTCAACAATTAACTGAACATTCAAAATGGCCGAGCTTGTCGGCATAAGTGAGAGACATGAGTACCAACATAACGCCACAAAAAATTCGAAATTCGAATATACGTAACCAGCGAAAATTCAAAATTCGCGATACTTTTTGAACACACCTCGTATTTATTACTTTTCGTAAAAAGTCTATCAGCACTTTTAAAGGAGCGAGAACATTTAATCCTAGTATACACTGGAAAGGCTTATTTTTCAGGTTCACGAGCTTTATGGACATTGTTTCTTTTTCTCTTTCGAGTTCCGCTGGCATATTTAGTATGACTTGTTCTGATATGACTTCGGAAGCAAAAAGTGTTTTTATCAAAATGGGGGTTGTTAATGCTCTACGGCTATGGAAATTCTTAAATTCCCTACCGTTGTAGCTGAGCCACTGTCTACTAGGCACCTTACTATTATGCCTTCGATAGTGAAATCTATCAGGGGTAGGTCGGTCGGTGAGGAGAAAGCTGAAAATTTTCTAAATTATCGACTTCCATTGGGACCACGGGTTGTTGCCGATGATGCCTGGTATTGTTAGAAAATTTACCAGAGTAGTTTCTTAAATTTGCGTGGCTATTTGATCCACCTCTGATATTCCAATTACCGATATTTCTACCATATTTGCCATTACTATTAAAATTTCCGGAGTGATTATTTTCATCATTTCTATGATACATGTTCGAATTATTATAATTTGGATTAAAGTTAAAATTTGGATTTTTATTGCGAAAAGTTCCTAAATTTTGTTTGTAGAAATAGGCATTGGCTTTATTAACACCGGTTTTATGATACAACCCATTACAATTGGAATGAAAATCATGATTGCCTTTAACGTTTTTCTCACGAGTGTCTACCTTCAGGCTACCGCTAGTTATATCAATATCGTGCAACATGTTATTCTGTAAATAATATGTATACGCGTTTTCCATATTGCTTATGTTGTTCTGCAACAACAAAGTGTTGACATGAAAAGGCAAAAAATGTAAATATACTTCAAAAATAAGTTTTGTATTATTTTGTGGGTTGTATATTTCGTATTCATTTTCTGTAAAATAGCTCCTAACTTATTATGTAAATTTTCAATGTTTGAGGCCCTAACATTCATAGCTTCGTTTCTAAGGTTCAAATAAGTGGACTTAACACCAAATTCTTCTTTTAGCCTATTTAATATTTCTTCGAAACTCGGCTCGTTGAGATGTTGAATAACGTGTAATGCTCGTCCTTTCAATTTGTTGCATAAAACATTGGTTATGATAGGCCTTTGTTCTTCGTTTGCCAGCGACAAAATTGTTGATACGTCTCGCAAGTAATGTGTTATGGTGTACTCACTGTGACCATCGAAAAAAGGTATACTCCGTGCCTCTCTTAACGCCTCTGCTAATGTCAGCGCGACTTTGCTTTATTTTTTACTTCGTCTTTCGGTTATATTTTTAATTTTGATTATATTTTAATTTTTGTTTTATCTGATTTAAAACGCATTAATTTACAAATATTATGTATATATGTATGTAAACATTTAGAGTTTTTGTTCTCCGTCACTCAACAACATGTGTCCGGCATTTATAGCGTGCCACAGTCAACATTTAGTATAACGCACAATCATCATATATATTATTTCTGTAAGGTCTTTTTGTGTTACTTCCTAATTTTCTGCTCTCATTTGGAACCAATATTAATAAATAAGGTATCGTTTTAAAGGTGGGGGCTAGCTCTACATGCAAAACCATGTTTTAATTAGCGGAGTGCTTTTGTTTAAGCGTATTTTATAAAAATGAATTCTTTAAAATAAACGATTGTGCATGCACAAAAAAATCAATTTGTACTGCAACGCTATTGTGAATGTGACATTCACATGCCTCGCGGCATCTACATTTGAATACTAAGACTGAACAGTGCTAGAATAATTAAATGCATTGCGAATATCACAGCGCTCAACACACTGCGAGCGCGCCATCTACACCTGAACATTGCTAAAATAAGTGAATAAGACTGCGTTCACATTGGGTCATAAACCCGAGTTAAAGGGACATTTTTTGAGTTAATTCATATTGATGTTGTCAATCAAGTCAAGTTTATGGCTGTCGCGGTGGGTGTTCCCCACGTTGGGCTTTCTTTTCACTTAGTCAGGATTCCTGAAAATAAACAAAAGAATATATTAATTACACCATCTTTTACTGGACCGCTCTGAGTCGATGTAAACAAAGGAGTAGACTTGGGACTTGGTTGGTTTGTACAACAGCCCTGGTACAAGCCACCTCCAATATGCGTACATCAATTTAGTTTGGAACACTTTCATCGACTTACCTCTTGAGGACTATTTTTTTTTTTGCAGGGAAAGCAATATATTTTTTTATTTTATGTACTTTCGCTTGTAGTTTACTGCCGGCTTTGGTATGTTCCTATAATTTGGGTGAGAAATGTCAAAACAATGACAGGTCACAATAGGAAAAAGAGCTTTTTCCACAAAGTGTTGCCAGACACAAATTTAGGATGCGGCACAAAGAATAAAATAGGAAATTTGAAAGTCACTGACCGAGATGATGAGTAGCGGGCAAACGAATAGGAAAAAAGGAGTAACGTTATTGGAATAAGGAGGTGAGCGATTGGAAGGGTATAAAAGGGGAAGATAGGAAGATTGCGAGGGAGAGCAAACTGGATCGTCAAGACACATCATTGCCTCCGCGCTGTGTGTAGTTAAAAGCTTTTTATTTTTACTGTGATTTTTTTTAAAATACTACCAAGTGGTGGTTTGTTATTAAAATAAATTTAAAGTGCCGAACGGCTAATATCGTGATAGGATAGTTCCGGAATTTAACAGGCAGTGGCGGTACTTCAATTCCCTGGTTGGCGGCCTAAATTTTTTAAAAGGCACAACTCGCTTTTGTTGGAAACTTACAAAATTACAATTTTTGGCACACAAGCAAAAATCCCATAAATTTGCGTGGTTTGAACGGGTACCGTATGGAGAGGGCGATATTAATCCGAGGAGAAGCTAGCCGTCGCTGATGGGCATCAGAACTCCAATAACGGGCATGATGGGAGTGGAATAATTATAGTGGTGATTCTTGGATATCTGGCAGCAAAATCGTGATACATACCGACGTTGAAAGGGCATATGGAGAAACCGTCGCAAATTCGGTGATGTTTTCGATTTCACTTATGTTTGTTGATATTAAAGTTTAAATCGTATTTTTTTGTATTATATACCTAACATATAATTTGTGAAAGAGTCAGCCAAAAGGCAGTAAAGTCCTAAATTACGGTCCTCAAAAGCAGAGGCTAATTTAATTTTTTTATGTCGGTGAGCGCACACGTACAAAATCGAACTTCGATCAGTCCCCAATTTTGTACAAAAGCTTTTAGTTGCTTGTATTTAGTTATAGCTTTCAATTTTATAGCTAAGCCGTTTATGGCATGAGCTGAGCTGATATGAACGTGTACGCTACGGCCAGCATCTAATGCAATGACTCCATTATAAAATTTTAAAGTTTCCTTTTATTGGTCTGCAAAATTAGTTTTAGTGTTTTATGTATATTAGTGTATAGGTGTAATATAAGTCCTACCTCTGTTCAAAAGCGGATCTGCCCCTTTGATAAACCGAGTACAAATTTGATTTTTTGAAGATAGAGGAAGGTATAGGGAAGAATTTCTGATTGAGCTCGATTAGGTAGGCATTCCCAAAATGCCCTCAGATTACGAATTTACATTTCAGTTTTAAATTCTACTTTCGTTGATATTTATGATTTATGATCCTGCTGACCGCTTTAGCGGCAGAGCGTTTTTTTTTTGTGTCGAGTATGTATTTTGAAAATTTGAATAAATTTGTTATACTTTGATGTTGTTACTAAATTGAAAAATGATGAGATAGAATATTTTTGGGTGGGAGGTACAGATGGTCTGATGATGAGGTAAGTCAGGAGTCTGGAGTATCGTAAGGGGGATCGCTGGGCAGGACGGAAGATGCGAGCGGTCCAAGGTAGGGAGGGCTTCCTGCGGTCGAAAGGAATGCGAACGAGAGGGAAGGTGAACGAAGTAGATGTAAGTAAATGTATGTCCGTCCGGTTCCGAAGGTGGAGGGTTGAGGACCACTACCCATCTTCATACTGAGCTAGCCAGGGACACCACCAGGAACCGATCGTACGTGTACGTGACATATATTTATAATGGCGCCCAATCTAAAAGTAAGCACAGTTTGTTAGTGCACTGTGGAGTTGGACGGCAAGTCACCCATAGTGTTAGGCGCGCAAGAAGTTTAAATTGGCGCCCACTAAAGGAGCAGTTACAATCTTTAGGGGATTAAAATTGGGATAACAGGAAAACTCTGTTGATCCTTGCTCGCAAAATTTATTTAAACTTTTTTCTTTTTATACGTTCATTCAAAAGGGTCTTGATGACAACTGGCATCCGCGCTAGCTAGGTGGCCGGTTTATGAGTTTTCGGTATAAGCTGTTTGGCACCAGTGTGCGAGGATCCAGCTCATCAGACCCCATCAAATAGCCATTCGGTGACATAGAAATCGCCAAGATGTTACTATCTGCACCGACACAATTCAATGCATTCAGAATCGTAATATATAGCCAAAGTTTTTCTATATATATATACATAATTAGTTTCAGTATTTGAATACAAGATGAATGGAGACCAAGATTTCATACATGGGTTTTGATGCTCCATGCCTAAAAAAGTTAGTGACCTCAACCAGCTGTTAACGGTTGTGATGCCTAATTTTTTTTAATATTTTTTTTTTAACCAAATAAATTTTTTTTAAAGTTCACATACTTTGTAGATCACAGGAACGCTAAAGTATGCTCCAGACCCTTTCGAACCTCATCGTAGAGTCAGCCATCTGAACTCCCGCAAATAACTTCTAAAGTTTTGAAATTTGAATTTAAAAATTTTTTGTAGAACCATAGTCGTTTTTATTATTTTTTTATATTGCCTAATAGGTTTTGTTTATATATGTATATATTTCATTATTATTTGTAGGTAATTATATATGCATATGTATTTATAAGATATATCTATGTAAATTAACATTTTTATTTATATTCATATTTGGTTTATTTATCGATTTTCTTTTAACCACGTATATGAGCCACTTACCACCTGCATTTAACACGCGATCGAAATCAAAATCTAATACCATGCCTCAAAACGATCCGAATGCCAAGCTACCGACCGAGGGTGACTCGACATTTTTCGATTTATCCGATAGGATAGTAGTCTCGAAGATTAATGGGGGTGAAGCTTCAGGCGGTATAGGTCTACAAGATCCCAAAGGCATGCCACCGGCAGAACGCCTGAGTACAGGAGCGGTACCAAGACGCAATACGGGAGCCCAGGTTACCCAGTCGGTGCTCGTAAAGCCACCAATGTTACAATTTCCGCGACCTCCTAATCCCAATAACGATACATCCAATCTTCCATATAATCGGCCGATGCCAAAAGTCCAAAATCTGCGCGACGATATAACCCCAATAGTTAAACAAATGGTTCATGAAGCCCAAGAGGCGATGTTAGGCGAAATGCGTGTAGGCATGCAGGAGATGCTTAAGAGCGTTCGTAACTCAAACGGCGAGGTGGGAGCTACCGGACAAAATAATAGGCCACGCGGTCAGTATAAAAAAAGAAAGCATGATTTAAGTAGTGAGTCTATTGAGTCGAGGCGTTCAATGCACGAGAATGAGTTAGTTGGCGAAAGGGCCAATAATTATAATCAAATTCGAAATCCAACCCCGGGAAGGCCTATTATGGGTCAGTTGCCGGTGGTCAATGCACAGTCGCAACAGTTTCAGGTTCAAGGTCAGAGGCCTATGGGCTACACACAATCATATCAGCACCAATTTCAAGGTCCGTCTCCAGCGTTTAATGCGCGTTCATACCAGCGCCGATTTCAGAATCCACCAAGGGTAAACCAAAGTTCCTTCCAGGAAAATATTCCATCGGAGATACAAAGTCGAGCCGTGGGAAATAGATCTGAGCTTAATATCGAGAAGTGGGGGATTAGCTACCAAGGCCATCGCGATGCTATGACCATCGAAGATTTTCTGTTCAGGCTTGAATACTTGAAGGAACAATATCGTTGTTCATGGGGTGAAATACTAAGAGATTTTCATCGGTTGTTGAGTGGAGAGGCACGGGAATGGTACTGGTTGTACATTCGGTCAAACCGCAACCTAGACTGGCCGAGCTTACAGTTCGCCTTGCAGAGGCAGTTCGCCTCCCAACAGACCGACTTCGAACTCATGAGGGAAATGACCGAAAGGAAGCAAAAGCCCACTGAAACGATGGACGAGTATTTTCATGCTATGGGCATAATTCGTTCTCGGTTGAGAAATCCAATTCCCGAGTATGAAATGGTGCGCCTCATGAAGGGAAATTTGAGAGAATCACTGGCCAAACTTGTTTATCCCATAGCCGTATATTCGGTAGAGCAACTCCGAATGGAGTGCAAAGAGGTAGAGCGTTGTTTTCCTCGCAGGGAACGGATGCAGCAAAGTGGATTCGCTCCACGTACTTATCATGTCAACGAGATCGGTTGCAATCAGGCAGATGAGCAGGAGCCTCCCGGAGATGAGGGTCAAGTCTCCGTGGAAGAGCTCCGCTATCAACGAGTAACAAAGCACCCTTCAAACCGCAAGAATTTATTATGTTGGAATTGTGGAGCAGAGGGACATGTATTCACAGACTGCATGTCTCTACAAAGACGCATCTTTTGTTTCAAGTTGGATGTCATCACTCCAAAGTGTCCCGTCTGTAGCCAGGCGGGAAACGCGAAGCGGAACGCGATGACAGCGGGGGTGTCGCGCTCCACACAAGTCCCGCAAGAGTAGATGCGTCTACCAATACTAACTTTGAACAGGTCTTAAGTTTAAATTATCAGTTGGCTCCAAAGCCAAAATTAAGTATGAAGCAAATACAAGTACATGAGAAAATTAATAGTATCACACCCAACCCAACCACGATTTCACTGGAAGAACGGATGAGGAGATATAAGGAAGCGCGCGCTCGAATCTTCGCCGATTGCATCGTATTAGGTCGTCGAACAGTATCTCGAAAGATCCAAAAAGCTAGGGATCGGTTTCGTAAACGCAAATTACTACGTCGAAAAGTTGTAGAAACCGTGAAAAGAGCAGACCGAGATGACCCAAGGGTATACGCAGACATTGATATAAAGGGAGTGCATGCACGAGGGCTGCTGGATACAGGCGCATCTGTCAGCATAATAGGTCGGGGTTGTCGCGAGTTGATTGAAAAGTTGGGGGTAAAGATAGAGCGTTTCGTGTCGAGCGTGACAACAGCAGGCGGTGGCACACATACCGTGTTGGGAAAAATAACGCTACCTGTGAAATACAAAGATGTAGAAAATAGTATGACTTTTTACTTATGTCCATACCTGGAGCAACATGTATATCTCGGCATCGATTTCTGGCGAATCTTCCAGTTGGCTCCAGATGTAGTAACGATAGAAGAAATTGACTTGAGTAAGTTAGAGCAGCAAACGGTTACGGGTGAAGATAGGCGCGAACGTCGGGTGTTACATGATCTTACGGTAGAGCAACAACAGCGACTAGAACAGGTTATAGATGGCTTTATGACGTTTGAGGAAGATGGGCTAGGCCGTACTCCGCTAGAGAAACACTCGATTAAGCTCGTGGAGGAGGCAGTTCCCGTTAAAGATCGCCACTATCCCTTGTCTCCGGCAATGCAATCGATCGTGTATGCTGAAATAGACAAGATATTAGAATTAGGCGTAATCGAAGAAAGCGAAAGTCCATGGAGCAATAGGACAACGGTTGTAAGGAAGCCTGGCAAAAATAGGTTTTGTTTACACGCCCGGAAGCTAAATGCTGTTACCATTAAAGACGCGTATCCTTTACAAAATATTGAGGGCATAATCAGTCGAATAGATGATACCCATTTCATTAGTAGTGTAGATCTCAAGTTCGCCTTTTGGCAGATAGAGTTAGAGGATAGTTGTAAACCCTACACCGCTTTTACAGTCCCGGGTCGACCGTTATACCAGTTCGTGGTAATGCCTTTCGGCTTGTGTAACGCGGCGCAGCGTTTATGCCGACTTATGGATCGAGTAATACCACAGCGCTTAAAGTCAAACGTTTTCATTTATTTGGATGATTTGCTCATCATTGCCCCAGATTTTGATTCCCACTTGCGATTATTAGAAGAGGTCGAAATTTACTTAAAAGAGGCCGGGTTAACCATAGGGTTGAAAAAGTCAATGTTTTGTTTTAAGGAGTTGCCGTACCTTGGGTACATTGTAGGCGGGGGTATGCTTAAAACCGACCCCGAAAAAGTAAAGGCGATTCTTAACATTCCCGTGCCTAAAACCGTGAAGCAGGTCCGAAGTTTCGTAGGAACCGCGGGATGGTATAGACGCTTCATAAAATATTTTGCCACATTGGCTGCTCCTTTGACTGATGCACTTAAGAAAACAAGTAAATTCGAATTAACTCCCCACGCAATCGAGGCTTTTAATAGTTTGAAAAGGGCGCTTACTAGCGCACCAGTATTAAAACACCCTGATTTCAAAAGGCATTTTTGGGTCCAATGCGATGCCTCTGACTATGGCGTAGGGGCGGTCTTATACCAAGAGGATGATAACGGTGCTGAAAATCCTATCGCATATTACTCGCAAAAACTAAATGAATGCCAACGCAAATACAGCACTACCGAAAAAGAATGCCTCGCGGCGATAATGGCAGTGCAAAAGTTCCGTCCATATATTGAACTTATGCCCTTTACAGTGGTCACTGACCACGCCAGCCTTAAGTGGCTAATGTCACTTAAAGACCTTAGCGGCAGATTGGCAAGATGGTCACTGCATTTGCAGGCATTTAACTTTAATATCGAACATAGGAAGGCTTCAGAAAATGTAGTAGCAGATACCTTATCTCGTTGCATCGAGGATTTGATACAATCGCCAATAGCAGGCATGGATACAATTGAGTTTGAGTCTGAGGAATATAAAGGTTTAATAAGCACGATTGAGAAGAACGCAGATAAACTCCCTGACTTAAAAGTCGAAGACGGTTTTGTTTTTAAAAAAATATTAGCTAAACATGCTGAGTTTGAGGAAAGTGAATGGAAATTGTGGATACCCGCGGCCTTGACATCAACGCTGGTTGAAAACGCGCACTGCGCTGAGACAGCGGCACACGGGGGTATGGCCAAAACTTTAGATCGCCTAAGGCGCATGTATTATTGGCCGAATATGGTTGTGCAAGTGCGCAATTTTGTGCGCGACTGCCAAGTTTGTAAAGAGTGTAAGCCTAGTAATACGATATTGAAACCGGGTATAGGTACAGAGGTTGTCACCGAACGACCCTTTCAAAAAATTTATATCGATTTTCTCGGTAAGTACCCTAGGTCTAAACGGGGCAATAGTTATATTTTCATTGTGGTAGACCACTTCTCAAAATTTACGTTTTTAAAGGCGATGCGTGAAGCAACGGCGCCAAACGTTGTGAAGTTCCTCACCGAGGAAATCTTTCACAAGTTTGGCGTACCAGAGACCATCCATTCGGATAATGGACAGCAGTTCACATCCAAGCAATTTGCGAAGATGATTGAGACATATGCGATAAAACACTTGAAAACTGCATTTTACTCCCCACAGTCGAACGCAGCAGAACGGGTTAATCAATCGGTTCTGTCTGCAATTCGATCGTACTTAAAAACAGACCATAGAGATTGGGATCTCTACCTATCGGAGATTGAGTGTGCATTGCGCAACGCTGTTCATTCCGCAACAGGCGTTTCCCCATACTTTGCCTTATTTGGCATAAATATGTTTACCAGCGGCGCGGATTATGCGTTGGCTCGAAAGCTAAGTTCGCTAGATGAGAACGAGATACTGTTGCTAAACAATGGCGACAAAATGAGCCTCATGAGGGATAAAATCAAAGAAAATCTCCACGAAGCGTATAAAACAAACGCGGTGCGGTATAATAAAAGGATCCGAGAGGTGTGTTTTGTACCCGGTCAGGAAATTTACAAACGTAACTTTGTCTTAAGTGACTTTAAAAATAACATAAACGCGAAATTTTGCAAAAAATTCGCTAAGTGTCGCGTGACTAAAGCACTGGGTAAAAACATGTACCTGTTAGAAAATTTGTCGGGAAAAAGCATAGGTGCATGGCATGCAAAAGATCTCAAACAATAGTTTTCGTATAGTAGTTCTCCGGCGGTGAGGGTCAAGCCGTCCGGAGAAACGCAGCAATCACACAATTGTAGAAGCATACCTGGAAATAAACAACATAACCACAAAGTAACATCCTCTTACCCACGTTTCATATACAATACTTCCCTAAACTTCCTTGCAGGCCTTATCTTTTCATTATGCCCGGTCTAGCTCTCGAAGCAGGAGACAGTGTCGCGGTGGGTGTTCCCCACGTTGGGCTTTCTTTTCACTTAGTCAGGATTCCTGAAAATAAACAAAAGAATATATTAATTACACCATCTTTTACTGGACCGCTCTGAGTCGATGTAAACAAAGGAGTAGACTTGGGACTTGGTTGGTTTGTACAACAGCCCTGGTACAAGCCACCTCCAATATGCGTACATCAATTTAGTTTGGAACACTTTCATCGACTTACCTCTTGAGGACTCCTTTTTTTTTGCAGGGAAAGCAATATATTTTTTTATTTTATGTACTTTCGCTTGTAGTTTACTGCCGGTTTTGGTATGTTCCTATAATTTGGGTGAGAAATGTCAAAACAATGACAGGTCACAATAGGAAAAAGAGCTTTTTCCACAAAGTGTTGCCAGACACAAATTTAGGATGCGGCACAAAGAATAAAATAGGAAATTTGAAAGTGATTACCGAGATGATGAGTAGCGGGCAAACGAATAGGAAAAAAGGAGTAACGTTATTGGAATAAGGAGGTGAGCGATTGGAAGGGTATAAAAGAGGAAGATAGGAGGATTGCGAGAGAGAGCAAACTGGATCGTCAAGACACATCATTGCCTCCGCGCTGTGTGTAGTTAAAAGCTTTTTATTTTTACTGTGATTTTTTTAAAATACTACCAAGTGGTGGTTTGTTATTAAAATAAATTTAAAGTGCCGAACGGCTAATATCGTGATAGGATAGTTCCGGAATTTAACAGGCAGTGGCGGTACTTCATTCAATTCCCTGGTTGGCGGCCTAAATTTTTTAAAAGGCACAACTCGCTTTTGTTGGAAACTTACAAAATTACAATTTTTGGCACACAAGCAAAAATCCCATAAATTTGCGTGGTTTGAACGGGTACCGTATGGAGAGGGCGATATTAATCCGAGGAGAAGCTAGCCGTCGCTGATGGGCATCAGAACTCCAATAACGGGCATGATGGGAGTGGAATAATTATAGTGGTGATTCTTGGATATCTGGCAGCAAAATCGTGATACATACCGACGTTGAAAGGGCATATGGAGAAACCGTCGCAAATTCGGTGATGTTTTCGATTTCACTTATGTTTGTTGATATTAAAGTTTAAATCGTATTTTTTTGTATTATATACCTAACATATAATTTGTGAAAGAGTCAGCCAAAAGGCAGTAAAGTCCTAAATTACGGTCCTCAAAAGCAGAGGCTAATTAAATTTTTTTATGTCGGTGAGCGCACACGTACAAAATCGAACTTCGATCAGTCCCCAATTTTGTACAAAAGCTTTTAGTTGCTTGTATTTAGTTATAGCTTTAAATTTTATAGCTAAGCCGTTTATGGCATGAGCTGAGCTGATATGAACGTGTACGCTACGGCCAGCATCTAATGCAATGACTCCATTATAAAATTTTAAAGTTTCCTTTTATTGGTCTGCAAAATTAGTTTTAGTGTTTTATGTATATTAGTGTATAGGTGTAATATAAGTCCTACCTCTGTTCAAAAGCGGATCTGCCCCTTTGATAAACCGAGTACAAATTTGATTTTTTGAAGATAGAGGAAGGTATAGGGAAGAATTTCTGATTGAGCTCGATTAGGTAGGCATTCCCAAAATCCCCTCAGATTACGAATTTACATTTCAGTTTTAAATTCTACTTTCGTTGATATTTATGATTTATGATCCTGCTGACCGCTTTAGCGGCAGAGCGTTTTTTTTTTGTGTCGAGTATGTATTTTGAAAATTTGAATAAATTTGTTATACTTTGATGTTGTTACTAAATTGAAAAATGATGAGATAGAATATTTTTGGGTGGGAGGTAAAGATGGTCTGATGATGAGGTAAGTCAGGAGTCTGGAGTATCGTAAGGGGGATCGCTGGGCAGGACGGAAGATGCGAGCGGTCCAAGGTAGGGAGGGCTTCCTGCGGTCGAAAGGAATGCGAACGAGAGGGAAGGTGAACGAAGTAGATGTAAGTAAATGTATGTCCGTCCGGTTCCGAAGGTGGAGGGTTGAGGACCACTACCCATCTTCATACTGAGCTAGCCAGGGACACCACCAGGAACCGATCGTACGTGTACGTGACATGGCTCAATGTGAATGTAATATAAGTGGTGGAATTTCAAATAGCTGTTTGCGCATATTTGTATAATTTTGTGTGGTCTCACAACAAGTGTAGCTGAAAATCTATTTTATAATTTGAGAAAAAGGTTTGAAAAATCCTGGACCTGGACTAATAAAAGGTTTCAAACCATTTTTGTTTTTTTTATTTTTTTTGCGCGAGGCGCGCACGGGTCCAGCTAGTATGTAATATAAACGAGCAACACAGTTTAGCAATTTAGATTTAGCGCAACATGGCTTTGTTTAGCAACAATTTTTCATTGGCAGCAATGTATATGAGATTAATATAGGTATGTGATATGTTGAGTACCATTTATCTAGCGCAGCATGTTTTTAATTCCTAGCAACATTTGTGTTGCTTTACAATAATGTATATATACACTTAACGACAATCATGTGAGAAGTTATAGCAGAGTTAAGAGCAAAGAGAGTGTTTTTATATTTTTTTGGACTGGTTTTTCCACTTTTTCAATTTCTTTTTTGACTATGTTTTTTGTACAGCTATAGCGGGTTGGAATTTTGCGTTTGACGTCAAGTGCACTTTTAAGTGATTTTTTAGTTGCTGTAATTTATGAACACTTAGGTGATTTGCGGTATTTTTTATAAATTTTTTTTTGGTATATAGTTATGTATACTTGTATAATCACTGTAGATTGGGTTTTTTAAAAGTACATACATATACCACAAGTTTCAGTAGAATCACAGTTTTTATTTTTCATTTTCACGATTTTACGCGATTATAATATGTAAGTTAATATTAACTCGAACTCACTGAAGATTTAATATTTTTGGAAAACAAAGTTTCGTGATTTATAAAAATGTATTTCTATTTCTTCTTTTTAGCACATACGAGGTGTGTTCAAAAAGTATCGCGAATTTTGTGTTTTTTCAAAAATTATTTATTTATTCATGAATATCTATTTTGTCCCCTTCAAAGTAATCCCCATGAGATATTATACACTTGTGCCAACGGTTTTTCCAATCTTCGAAGCACTTCAAAAAATCATTTTTTTGTATCTTGTTCAGCTCCTCCTTCGATGCCGTCTTTATCTCGTCAAGAGAAGCGTAGCGTCGTCTTTTCATGGGCCTCTTCAGTTTAGGCAACAAGAAAAAGTCACAGGGGGCCAGATCTGGGGAATACGGTGGTTGCGGCATCATTAGTGTGTTGTTTTGTTGTTCCACAAATCCGGGCGTTTCTGGCGGATTGCTTCGCGCAAATTGCGCATAACTTGCAAGTAATATTCCTTATTGACCGTTCTTCCCTGTGGCAAGAACTCATGATGCACCACGCCCCTGCAATCGAAGAAAACTGTCAGCAAAACTTTCACATTCGACCGAACTTGGCGCGCTTTTTTCGGTCTTGGTTCGTGCGGCAGCTTCCATTGAGATGATTGAGCTTTGGTTGCCACGTCATAACCATAAACCCACGATTCGTCACCAGTTATGACCCTCTGGAGCAAATTTGGGTCGTCGCGGACAGAGTTTAACATCTCATTAGCAATGTTCATGCGATGCTGTTTTTGGTCACAATTGAGCAATTTTGGTACGAATTTCGCGTAAAAATCGAAGACGATCCAAAACACGTGCAAGCAAAGCAGCTGTCAACAATTAACTGAACATTCAAAATGGCCGAGCTTGTCGGCATAAGTGAGAGACATGAGTACCAACAACGCCACAAAAAATTCGAAATTCGAATATACGTAACCAGCGAAAATTCAAAATTCGCGATACTTTTTGAACACATCTCGTATAACATATATCTATATACGAGGTGTGTTCAAAACGTATCGCGAATTTTGAATTTTCGCTGGTTACGTATATTCAAATTTCGAATTTTTTGTGGCGTTATGTTGGTACTCATGTCTCTCACTTATGCCGACAAGCTCGGCCATTTTGAATGTTCAGTTAATTGTTAACAGCTGCTTTGCTTGCACGTGTTTTGGATCGTCTTCGATTTTTACCTATTCAAAAAAATGGATCAAAGAACCTGTATCAAATTTTGTGTGAAAAACGAAATTAAGTGCGCGGATGCATTCCGAATGTTGACTGTGGCATACGGAGAAGCTACCTTGGACCGAAGCAACGTTTATCGGTGGTACAAAATGTTCTCAGAAGGCCGATAAGATGTGCAAAGAAGAACAAAAATTGGCTTTTGCACCACGATAACGCCCCTGCTCACTTTTTGGCCAAAAACAACACACTGATGATGCCGCAGCCACCGTATTCCCCAGATCTGGCCCCCTGTGACTTTTTCTTGTTCCCTAAACTGAAGAGGCCCATGAAAGGACGACGTTACGCTTCTCTTGACGAGATAAAGACGGCATCGAAGGAGGAGCTGAACAAGATACAAAAAAATGATTTTTTGAAGTGCTTCGAAGATTGGAAAAACCGTTGGCACAAGTGTATAATATCTCATGGGGATTACTTTGAAGGGGACAAAATAGATATTCATGAATAAATAAATAATTTTTGAAAAAACACAAAATTCGTGATACTTTTTGAACACACCTCGTATAGACGATAAAATAGTTCCGTTTTTTAACCATAATACCGCAAACTACCAACCTGCTAATGATGAATTTTATGCATACTGTTCTCAAACCGACACATACCCAGACACCCTGTATTCGGATGAAGGCAATTTTAATGTGGATCCGTTACTTGATAAAGACCTGAATGGCGAAGAAAGCCAGGTATTAAAGACATTTTTGTTGAGGTACAAAAGAATATTTTTCCAGGAAGGCCAATATTTACCAGCTTTAGAAGCAGTTAAGCACAAAATTCTCACTAAACCTCATAGCCCTATATATACAAAAAATTATAGATAGCCTTACGCGTTAGAAGAGGAAATAAATATTCAACTTAATTCTATGTTAGAAAATGGTATCATCAGGCCTAGCAAATTACCATACAATTCACCTTTGTGGGTAGTTGCAAAAAAATCAGCAGGTAAGGTTAAGAAGTGGCGTTTGGTAGTGGATTACCGTAAATTGAATAGCCTTACAATTGATGACAGATTCCCTATACCAAACATTGAGTCTCTTTTTGAAAAACTTGGACGTGCGCAATACTTCTCTACCATTGACCTCGCAAAGGGGTTCCACCAAATATTAATGGAGGAATCTGATATGGAAAAAACTGCTTTTTCTGGACCCAACGGTCATTATGAGTTCACGGGCATGCCCTTTGGTTTGAAAAACGCGCCTGCCACGTTCCAACGTATGATGAACACGATTTTGTCTGAATATATCAACAAAATCTGTATAATATATATGGACAATATTTTGGTATTTTCTACCTCTATTAGTGAGCACTTTGAGAGCTTAACAAAAATATTTAAATGTTTATCCAAAAATAACTTAAAAATCGATAAATGTAAATTTTTATCAAGATCGACAGAGTTTCTAGGCCATATTGTCACATCCGAAGGTATCAAACCAAACCCCGAAAAAATACAGCCTATACAAAACATTAAACTACCTCGTACCGTAAAAGAAATTCAATCCTTTTTAGGCTTGACCGGCTATTACCGCAAATTTATAAAAAATTTATCAGTGATAGCTTCCCCAATAATAAAATATTTGAGAAAGGATCAAAAAATCAACTTGGAGGACAAACAGTATATCGAAGCTTTTGACAAACTCAAGCTTATTATGACCTCACCACCTCTTCTGGTATTTCCTGATTTTTCCAAAACATTTACTGTGACAACAGATGCCAGTAATGTTGCTATAGGCGCGGTGTTGAGCCAAAATGGAAAACCAATTTGCTTCGCAAGTCGTACTTTAAATGGTGCTGAAAAACGATACCACACGCTTGCGAAAGAACTACTAGCCATAGTGTGGGCGGTGCGTTATTTCAGACCTTATTTATTTGGACGTTCATTCGTTGTTCAAACAGATCACCAGCCCCTTAAATGGCTCTATTCCCTAAAGGATCCAACTGCACGGGTTTTACCTTACTAAGCGAATACGAATTTATAGTGGAATATATCAAAGGTAGGGAAAACAACGTCGCTGATTTTTTAAGCCGACAAAACGACATTACCGGCTGTTTGAGTAAGGAAGAAAATATTGATATAAAATCCTTGTTCGAAAATTCTTTCGAGACGGTGCATTCAGCATACGAAAACCTAAATGAACACTTTCTTATATCCGAATCCATAGTAAACAGATACACCACCCAAACTCGTATAGTAGAGAATAAAACCATCGAAAGCGAAATATTATATAATAAATACCGGATAGTCTATATAGCCGAAGGAGATTTACATAATAACATTTATCTAACAGATCTTTTTAGGAAATATATTAAAAAAGGACCAACAGGAATTCATTCAGAGTTGCCTGATAATATATACAATATTGTACAAGAGAAGCTTATAAGTTTATTTTCTTATGACAAAAACATTAAGTTTACTAAATGCTGTTACAAATCTTTAGACTTGAAAACAGAGGAAGAAGTTTTAGAGGTAGTGGAAAAAGTTCATACTGAAGGCAACCATAGAGGAGTGCTAGAAAATTACTAGCAAATGAAATTAAAGTACTTTTACCCAAATCTTAAAAAAGTTATCAACAGATTTGTTAATAAATGTGATGTGTGCAACGTGAACAAATACGCAAGAAAACCGCTTACAAAATTTTACAATTACACAGAAACTCCTAGTAGTCCCCACGAGATAGTACATATCGACGTATTTTATTGTTTCCGCACTTGCTTTCTAACTACTATTGACAAATTTACTAAATTGGCTTCTATACATAAATTGCCTGATAGGAACATGGTCACAATCAAGATTAAACTTCAAGAAAGATTTTCCTGGTTGGGACGACCTAAAAAACTGATAATGGACAACGACTTCAATAATTCACTTATCCAATTATTCTGCCGCGAAAACAATATTATTCCCCACTTCACCACTCCAAACAGTCATACTGGAAATTCTGATATTGAAAGATTGCATTCCACATTGTTAGAGCATATACGTATTTTAAAAAATTCAAACAACTCCTTAGAAGTGGAAGAAATAATGATTAAGACCGTTGGTTTTATAACAACTCCATCCATAGTTCAACCAACGTAAAACCGCTTGATTTTATCAATAGAGGTGACATAGATTTTGAAAAAATCAAAAATTACAATTACAAAAAAAAGAAGCAAGTAATTAATAAACTAAATACAGCACCCGAAAAGGTCCCATACTTCAACAACAGCAAAGTTTACATGAAGAACCCTCTCACTAATAGAAACAAAGTTGCCATAAGGCTTATACAATTGCCAAATAGTTTTCTTAATAAAGTTGACATGGCAAATATCAAGAGGCCGCATAAAATTATTTAGATTAACGTTTATACATACGTGCATATATAAAATATTTGAACATTTACTCACGAACGGCAAAATATATATTTTTTTATAATATCATAACCCTAATGATACATACTTTACCATGACTCAAAAACATGTAAAATTTATACAACATTATTAGAATATATTATACAAAAAAAAGAGAGGATTAATTTAAATTATAATAAAAATTAAAGTTATATAATTTTATATATAAAAATACAAAACCCAAACGTGGTTGCTACGAGCGAAGAAAAAAAAAATAACCAAAAACAACTTTTGAGGTCTGAATACCCAAAAGACAACCGAATCAATTGTCAATTCGTTATCAAATTTATTGTAGTATCTACTTTCATTTAATGCGAAAGCATTGTTCATTTTACATATATGTTATCAAATCTATTAAATTCCCATTAACATTAATAATGATTAAGATCTCTGGGCTTTTTAATTTAACAGGTCTGCATGTAATAAATATCTGTTAATTTTCGTATGTATGTATATAATTGGACACCCTAAGGTAAATCGCAGGGACGCGATTTAATTTATGTAGAGGGCGAGTTATGCATGCTCCTCCTACCCTAAGCAGCTCATTACTGCACCCACTATATATACTCATTCTCAGATTATAAGCACTCAATTAAAGTAAAATAAAACTATCGCTCAGAGAATTTTAAACAGTTAGAAGTTAAGTTAGTCTTCGATCGATATACCTAATGATAAAGTCGTGCAAAAAATTATATATGAATATATTTAAAAATATATAAAAACCTTAAAAACCGAATTAATTTGAAAATATTTTATTTCTGATATTAAATCAGAAACCGGAAACTTAAATCTCTTGTACGTATGTATGTGTGTGTATGTACTGCACTTACCCGCGCTAACGAAGCTGAAAAGTGGTAAACAAAGCCATACCAAAGAAAATTGGAATAAATTGTTAAATTTGGGTGTATAACTAATTAGCGTATATCGAAAATTCTAAAGTTACGAGCTTCAAATAAAGCTTTTGTGTTTAAGGCTGTAAAACGATATTTTTCCAACAATAACAAAATGTCGCAAAAAACCAACAAAGGTACTAACGCACTTACTGCTGTTTGCTTGTAATGCCAAACTACACAAAGCGAGGGTGGTTTTATACTAGGCTGAATACTAAATTTTTCCAAGCTAATACGTTTGTATGCATGGATTGTATGTGTGCACAAATATAGGAAATTTATTGCCGATTGCAAATAGAAAAGAAAAAAGCCGACGCTGAGAACTTTAACTCTCACAAAATAAGTAAAAAAATTGGAAAAGGTTTCCAATCTGGAATATCGCGCACACAATCCAATAGAGCAACAAGTAAGGGAGAGGATAAATACGATTGTTTTGTTATTTGTGCTAACCGAATTAATTAATAATTATTTGTTTTACAAAAAGCAAATTAAAACCAAAATTTAAATTGCACTTTTACTTGAGCAAACGAATTTTCGCCGTTCAAACGATTTCTAAAGTAAAAATTAATTAACCACTATGATGCCGATAAACAATCGTATTTATCTCACTTTTTTATTTAACACTATTTGCACTATTATGCACCGATTATCCACAAAGACTCTTTTCAGTTCACTATCTATCAATTTATTAGAAAAATAGAAACTAAAATTCCTACCAGCTTGCCAGTGGAAGTCACTCAATGTTGGTGTTGTTTCTCGCTGGTTTATTCTTTTCACTTCTTAAAAACTCGCTGAAAGATTTTACGTTGTTATTGCAATTGTAGTTCGTCGAGTTCGACGGCTCGAAGGACCAAATATTTTGGGGGAAACGGCGAGGGAAATGCCGGTGCGAACTCACGAAGCAGTATGTAGCAAGGAAAAGAAACAAAACAATATAATTCAATTAATAAGTGATAAACAGAGTTTATTTTCAGGTTATATACAAAGGAGTATACAAGTTGGCGCAAAAGTAAGCTTCCGATGTTCAGCATATCGGTTGTGGCACGTGCAGTGTGTGCTGTTGCACCGTCTTGTTGGAACCACATGTTTTCCAATCCCAATTCATCAAGTTGCGGCAAAAAGAACTCGTTGATCATTGCTCTGTAGCGCTCACCATTCACAGTAACCGTTTGGCCCCGACCGATTATTGGTCAAATAAATAGTTAGCAATATTCCGCGTTCTGGAGCAGTGCAGCGTAACATTGTTTATTAACATGTATTTCGCATGTGTTTACTACATAAATGTCAAAACAGAACTGACTTTAGGGGCCAATCGCAAATTTATAGCATTTTCTGATAGGAGGATTACTTTTGCGCAGTAACCGTTTTTCACCGACCGATTATTGGTCAAATAAATAGTTAGCAATATTCCGCGTTCTGGAGCAGTGTAGCGTGACATTGTTTATTAACGTGTATTTCGCATGTGTTTACTACACAAATGTCAAAACAGAACTGACTTTAAGGCCAATCGCAAAATTTATAGCATTTTCTGATAGGAGGATTACTTTTGCGCCACCCTGTATTTGAGGATTACTGTCAGATTACCTTTCAGATGCTGCTGTTGAAGATTGCCTGGAGCGATACATCTCCCCTTTGCATCGTATTCGCAAACACTCGCGCGATCTCTCTTCCTCTTGCTTGGCACATGCTTGCATGCATAAGCCTAGCCATTGTTATCTTTGTTGTGTTTAACTAGCGGTGGGAGTGTTATTGAGTTAGGGATGGTACATGCTAAGTCTGACCGTCCCGACAAGACGCATTGCCGGAACCAAACGCAGCTAGCCTTTCCAAATGGATCATCTTCATCTTATTCCTTGGCATTCCCATAGTTTGTATGCGATATACCACATCGTTGATCCGTTTTATGACTTTGTATGGGCCTTCCCAGTTACATTGTAGTTTTGGGGACAAACCTTTCATACGCTGTGGGTTGTAAAGCAGCACCAAATCTGCTTCTATAAAACCTTCCTAATTTATTGCTTTGTCATACCTGGCCTTCATCTTATCGCTCATGATCTTAGTCCATTGTCTCACAAGGTCGTGAATTTCTCTCATTTCTTCTTCCAATACGCCAGTAGATTTCCGAGCAGCTGGCAATCGAAGATCATTCCCGAAAATTACCTCTGCAGGAGTCTGCCCAGTTGTTTCATGTACTGCAGAGCGATATGCCATTAGGAATAAGGAGAAGTGAGTATCCCAATCCTTCTGGAACTTATCCACTACTTTCCTCAGGTGCTCCTCCAAAGTTCTATTGAATCGTTCAACCATGCCATCTGACTGAGGATGTAGTGCAGTTGTTCGAGTTTTCCGAATGCCCAATGTCTTGCACATTTCCTAGAACACAGCTGATTCGAAATTTCTGCCTTGGTCAGAATGTATCTCCATCGGTGCACCAAACCGAGCTACCCAATTGTTAGTAAGCACTTCTGCTATTGTTTCTGCCTCTGCATTTGGAATATGGTACACTTCTGGCCATTTGCTGAAATAGTCCATAACAACCAGTACATATTTGTTTCCGAGTTTGCTAGTAGGAAATGGACCAGCTACATCCATGGCTATCCTCTCAAATGGCGCACCTGAGTTATACTGTCTTATTTGGCGATGGCTCCTTGATTTCGGTCCTTTAGCTTTGATACATACTTCACAGTTGGCAATCCACTCCGCGACCGATTGACGGCAACCAACCCAATAGAATCTTTGCTTGACTTTCTCCAAGGTCTTGGTGACTCCAAGATGACCTCCGCTTGGAACCTTATGTAATTCATTGAGTACATCAGGGATTTTCTTCCTTTATCAGCTTTCGAACACATTGACAATCCTCACTCTCCCATATTCGATGCAAACAACCGGATTCTAATTGCAAACTATTCCACTGTGCGAAATATGACTTGGCAACAGGACTTTCTGCTGACATCTCCTCTCTTGATGGTCGCTCGTTTCGTTCGATTCCTTGCACTACACGTGTAAGATCTGGATCTTCGTGCTGAAACCTCCTTAATTGATCCATGTTCCATTGGTCCGTAGATGTTATAGTCATGAGCCGCACATCTATAATGTCTTCCCTGGCCTCAGCTTTCGAACAATGCCTACATTCCAAGTTACATGGTCTTCGTGACATTGCATCAGCATTTCCGTGGGTGCTACATTTGCGATGCTCTATGGAAAAGTCATAACTTTGCAGTCGCTCTATCCACCGTGCCAATTGACCTTCCGGATTACGGAACTGTAAGAGCCATTTCAACGCTGCATGGTCTGTCCTGACGTGGAATCGCTGCCCATAGAGGTACTTGTGGAAATGCTTAACGCACTCTACCAATGCCAACAGTTCTCTCCGGGTTACACAATAGTTCCTTTCAGGCTTCCCAATTGTTCGGCTATAGTATGCAACTACCTTTTCCTGTCCATCAACAATCTGGGACAAAACACCTCCTATAGCATAACCACTCGCATCTGTATCCAGAATAAACTTTGAACCTGGAATTGGATATGCTAACATCGGGGCAGTGCATAGTTGTTCCTTCAATGTTTGAAAAGCCACCTCCTGTTCCTTCTTCCATTCAAAACTCATATTCTTCCTTATAAGGTCATGGAGACTATTAGCTACGCTGGCAAAATTCGGTACAAATCGGCGATAATACGTGCACAGCCCAAGAAAGCTCCGTAACTCATGCAAATTTCCCGGTCTTGGCCAATCCTTTACGGCTTCGATCTTTTCCTTAGCAGTGCAGATTCCCTCCGTAGTTACCTTGTGACCCAAATAACTTACTTCCTTTTTAAACAAGGAACACTTCTTGCAACTTAATTTCAGACCAGCACCAGCAATTCTTTGGAAAACTTCCTCCAAGTTCTTTAGGTGTTCCTCAAAGCTTTTTCCCAGCACGATGATGTCGTCGAGGTACACCACACAGGTTTACCAGTACAATCCTTTTAGTATCTCGTCCATGAGTCTCTCAAAAGTAGCTGGAGCATTGCATAGCCGGAAGGGCATTACCGTAAATTGTCAAAGCCCTTCTCCAACGCTGGAGGCCATATTCTCTTTATCTTCATCCTTTACCTCCACTTGCCAGTAGCCGCTTTTCAAGTCCAGTGTGGAAAACCATTTCGTGCCAGATAACGAGTCCAGAGTATCGTCGATTCTTGGCAATGGATAACTGTCCTTCTTCGTTACGTCGTTCAATTTCCGGTAATCCACACAGAACATAATTTTTCCATCCTTCTTTTTCACTAGTACTACCGGTGAGCTCCATGGACTAGCTGATGGTTCGATCACGCCGCTGTCACTCATTTCCTGTATAATTTCTCTTACTACTTGGCGTTTGGCCAATGGAATACTACGAGGTGCTTGGCGGATTGGCCTTGCATCACCAGTATCAATTTGATGCTTCACAACTTTGGTCCGACCTGGTTTAGAACCATCCTTGTCAAATATGCTCGAATACTTTGACAGAAGTTCCTCTACCTTTTTCTGATGATCTTTTTCGAGGCCTGCCGTCCACGACGTGATATCATCTGAAAGATTAATCTTGATGGTAGAATGATTTTCCTGAAGCTGTTCACAATTGATAACTACCTCGACCTCTTGGCATTGTCCCAATATTGCTCCTTTGGAAAGTTTAATCGGCGATTTGAACTCATTAAGTACTCTTACCGATACACGTCCATCTTGTTTTGTCATGGTCAGGGTTTTTCCTATTAATATGTTCGTCCTTGATTTGTTTGCTGCCTCGACAACCCACGATTTGTTTGTCCCATAATCTCCATCAATCTTTGCCCATATGATTGCTTCCGACTTCGGTGGAATTTGTTGGCTGTCCTCCACAAGCACTCGCTTACTAACGTATTTGTTTTCGTAACCAAAAATTAATGGCACATCCATGTTCTGGTAATTCATAATCCTGTTTTGCATGTCAATCTTGATGCCTTGCTCGCTTAAGAAGTCCACACCAACTATGATTTCGGCAACAATATCTGCTACTATAAAACTGTGTAGAACGGTCATGTTCCCAATTGCGATTTCACATGTTACTTCCCCTAGGACATGGGTGCCCTCACCAGTGGCCGTACGTAACTTTGCTCCATGCAATGGTCTCACCTCCTTGTTGACTAAATCAGATCGAATTATGGAATGTGATGCGCCTGTATCCACAGTTAGTAAGTGCTCTTTTCCATCCACATATGCAACAACAGTAACATTACTAGCTTTCCTTCCGATCTGTGAGACAGAGATTATGGGGCATTCAGTTGCGGGAGCCAGTCCACGCCCCTTTCGGCTGGCTCGATTTAGTTTAACGACTGATTTGGTTGGGAGGTTTTCTCATCTCCTTCAGCTTTGCGTTTTCGTCCACTTGAATTGCTTGGGGTTACTGGAGCCAGTGCCGCAATAACTTGGTATGTGACCTGGTTTTCCGCACTTAAAGCATTTAATGGCACCATCACTTATTTTCTGTACTCCGTTCAACGCTTCCAGAATTGTGTCTACCCAGTCTGGCCGTTCTACCTCCACCCGGTGAGCTTTGTACACCGGCTTACTTAATAGCGAGGCTGTTTCCTGCGTTAGAGCATGTGATGCCGTCTCAGCAAATGATCTCTTGGGATTTGCATATGTGGCTCGCTTTGTCTCCACGTCACGTATTCCATTTATAAAGCTTTGGATTTTTAGCCTTTCTGTGTATTCTACTGGTGCGTCTGTGTTTGCTAGATGGGCCAACCTCGATATCCGATGCAAATTCCTGCAATGTGTCATTAGCCTTCTGAAAGCGATTCTGGAGCTCTATTTGGTATATCTGTTTTCGATGTTCGCACCCATCAATGCTTCATAATTATTGCGTTCACCGTCGGGAATCGTCTGTAAGATTTCAGCTGCAGGACCCTTCAATGCCACTAATAGTGCTGCACCTTTATCTTCAGTGCACCAATTATTCACCGCAGCGGTCTTCTCAAATTGCAGCTTAAATACCTGGAATGGAACAGAACCATCAATGGAAGGTGATTTTACCTTGGGAGTATTCGCTAAAGCAGATGGGCGATTTAGTTGCAATTCCTGTATACGACCTCTCAATGCATCTACCTCAGCATCGATTTTATCCTACAGCTGTGCAATTTTCACATCTTGGACTTCTAGTTTAGATGACACCCTATCCTCCTGTGCTTCCAACTGCGAAGAGATATATGCCTTCTGGTCTTCCATTCAAGATCTCATGTATGCCTTCTGTTCGTCTAGTTGAGATGTAATACGTGTGTCCTGGTATTCAAGTTGAGATACCATGCAAGTTTTCTGTTCTTCCAGCTGATATGCCATTCGAGATGTAATACGCCTCTCTTGTTTGTAAAGATGTAATATTGTTAATTTATTTAGACGGATGTGTCGCAATTCGGTTGATTTTAATAAAACTACGTGTTGTCGTTTTTGATGTCAAACCGGAAGTCTCCCATCTTTATTTTTCTCTAGTCTAGTGTTGCCATGATTTACATAAATAGTTTATATTTACAGAGTTGCCATATGTTTGACTTAAACTATTTTATACAAACTAACCCTAGGCTACGTTTACAGCTCGGCCAATCTGACAATAGATCGGCCTTGATCATATATATAATAGCTCGTATATCTAGCTAACCTCTAAGAGATCCTGCTCTTCATCTTCCCGCTCGACGGAATCATCACTTGTTCTATCCAACCACCTTCGAATACGGTGGGCCTCAATTACCCCATCATAAGAAAGTTGGGTTAATTGGCAGTTGTTTATATCACGAATGAAATACCGCTCATTTCCCAACACTAAATGCACTACCTATGGTCCCTTGTATTGGGGAATAAACGTTTTGTTAACTCCAGCAGTATTATCTACATTTCTAATTACGACATAATCTCCAACCTCATAACTCTCCTGTTTTTCAGTGTCAATGGCTAAACGCTTGGTATCATAATACTGTCTAGCTTTGATAGCGTCAGAGGCACTCTGGCGTATGAATACCAAATCTCGCCCTACATCAGAGTTCGTCTTCTCCTGAAAGTATTCGGTGAATTCGTCAATAATTGGTCCACGTTATTCTATGCCAAACAAAAGTCTACTAGGGGTGTCCCGGCAAGTGCTATGAACGGAGTTGTTCATGGCATACTCCACTTCAAGCAACAGTCAGCATGGTTTATCGGGTCAGTCAGTTTTCCTAACATCGCCTTTAGGACTCTATTCACACACTCGACTTGCCCGTTCGCTTGAGGGGAGGCAACCGCCACTTTTACCGGTCAATATTTCGCTTAGAGAGGAAACTGCTAAACTCCATAGATGTAAAACATGTTCTTTTATTTTGTTGTGTTGATCTTCCGACAGGGTAGTAAGCTGATTTTTGTTGGAACGATTTTCCGTCATCCCTTGTCAAGTTTGGTTTTGTGACAAACCGGTTTCGGCGTTCTGCCATTTTCAATGCCTAGTTTCGTTCTGGTCTGTGTCTATCCGCTGCGTTGTTTTTATAGTCCGTGGGTGCTGTGGCAGGTAATGTCAATCTATGTGTTCGTGGTAGGTAACGTTAATATGCGTGTGTGTGTGCGCGGTATTGATACGTCCGAATTGTTATCTGTCCCAAGGGTTGTTTTTGTAGGTATGTAGACATACCGCTTGTTAGCTAAGCGGTAGGTTGAGGTAGGTAGAAATCGGTGATTTTTGCAGTTTGGTTCATATTTCGTTTTTGCTTGTTCATTGTTACGTGTTTGGTTGCTGTACCTGCTGGCTTGTGCTGTTTTTTGTAAACTAGTTTTAAGGGTTCAAATATTTCGTCAGAGATAGTGTTGGTTTGTTCGTTTATGATCCTGCCGTCAAATGTTTTTAACTTGTATATCTCCATGTTCTCAAGTACATTAAGCCGCCGGCCTTTTCCTTGTACGTGAAGTATTCGAGCCGTTGTTTTTATGTTAGCTGGGGTGCAGTTGTTCTCGAACATGTGGTTCGCGAAATTAGATTCTGGTATTATGGTGGGTTTTCGTGTTTTTTTGTTGTAGTCCCTGATATGCTCTCGGAATCGTGTGCTTATTTTTCTTCCTGTTTGTCCTATGTAGCTGTATTGACATTCACAAGTAAGCCTATACACTCCGTGTCTGTTGAATGGGTCATCAGAATTAGTGTCGGTTCTTAGTTTTTGTCCGACGTTGTTAGATGTTCTGAATGCTGTGTTGATGTTATATCTTTTAAAGAAGTTTGCTAATTTGTACGTCGTTTTTCCAGTGTATGTCATTGCCGTCCAAACCATTGGATTTTCCTCTACGTTTACTCTTTTTTGTGTTCCATGGCTACTTCTGATGACCCATTCAACAGACACGGAGTGTATAGGCTTACTTGTGAATGTCAATACAGCTACATAGGACAAACAGGAAGAAAAATAAGCACACGATTCCGAGAGCATATCAGGGACTACAACAAAAAAACACGAAAACCCACCATAATACCAGAATCTAATTTCGCGAACCACATGTTCGAGAACAACTGCACCCCAGCTAACATAAAAACAACGGCTCGAATACTTCACGTACAAGGAAAAGGCCGGCGGCTTAATGTACTTGAGAACATGGAGATATACAAGTTAAAAACATTTGACGGCAGGATCATAAACGAACAAACCAACACTATCTCTGACGAAATATTTGAACCCTTAAAACTAGTTTACAAAAAACAGCACAAGCCAGCAGGTACAGCAACCAAACACGTAACAATGAACAAGCAAAAACGAAATATGAACCAAACTGCAAAAATCACCGATTTCTACCTACCTCAACCTACCGCTTAGCTAACAAGCGGTATGTCTACATACCTACAAAAACAACCCTTGGGACAGATAACAATTCGGACGTATCAATACCGCGCACACACACACGCATATTAACGTTACCTACCACGAACACATAGATTGACATTACCTGCCACAGCACCCACGGACTATAAAAACAACGCAGCGGATAGACACAGACCAGAACGAAACTAGGCATTGAAAATGGCAGAACGCCGAAACCGGTTTGTCACAAAACCAAACTTGACAAGGGATGACGGAAAATCGTTCCAACAAAAATAAAACATGTTCCTCTATCACATATAATTCGCCTCGGGCGGCTGTAATAATTAAAATATTTTTCTAGGGCAGAGGTAACTTTACGGGTACTGGTAGAATTGGTTGGGTAAAGTTTCACAAGCTTGGTGAATGAATCGACTACTACTAGAATATGTTTACGCTTTGAGTTAAGAGACGGCAGGGGACCAAAATTATCGATATGAAGAGTATCGAACGGCAATGGAATCTTAGGAATAGCATGGAAATTCCTTTCTCTAATGCGTGGAGCATTTCAGGCAATTTCTGATAAATTTGTCCACTTACATTCTCATTTTTGGAAACCAATAATACAGACTTAGTTTGTTGACAGTCTTGTCAACTGACTGGTGTCCTATTTTTCCATGCATTAACCTTATAATGTTTGATTCCATTTCGCCGGGCACATATAGCAGTTTTTTACCGTCCGGCTTCAATCTATATACTAAATCATCTATTAGATTGAAATCTGGGACCTCCCCGTTCTCAAGACGGCTCCGTAGAGAACTGATTATTTCGTCACGCTCTTGGGCAATTTGCACTTGGAATTCAACCTCTTCGGTATTAATGATATGTGCAATCTGCACTCTACTCAGCGCATCTACATGCGCCATAGAAGTACCTTTCCTATGCTGAATGGTATAGTTGTAACTCCAAGGCCCACCTAGCGATTCGGGGATTCAACTGTTTTCTCTCGAGGGTCATATCCAAGGAATTACAGTCAGTGATTATTTTAAATGGCATACCTTCAAGATAGGTTCTGAACCTTCTTAAAGCGTATATGATTGCTAATGCTTCAAGCTCAAAACTCTGATATTTGGGCTCGGCACTAGAGGCAGTTTTTAAGAAATATGAAATGGGGTGAAATTTGTTATCACCCTGCCGCTGTAACAACACTGCGCTGAACCCTATAGAACTAGCATCACAGTGGAGTTCAGTTTCTTTTCCACGATTATATATTGCTAGGACCGGTGCTTCGGTCAATCGGTATTTTAACTCGTTAAAAGCACTGAGACAAGTCTCGTTAAAATCAAAAGTAGTCTGTCGCTTGAGTAAATTTTGCAATAGCTTGGCTATCTGAGAGAACGATGGTACAAAACGTCGGAAGTAGGAGAATAACCCTATGCAGGACTGTAACTGCTTTTGGTTTGTGGGTATTGGAAAATTTCGGATGCTTCTAATATGGGATCCATTGGGTCGGATTCCTGAATTACTCACTTCATACCCTAAATAGTATATTTCCCTATATGCAAACTTTGATTTATCTAGATTAAGTTTCAGTCCACGATTTAAAAGCCGCTGTAGTACAATCTTGAGTAAGGCCTTGTGTTCTTCTAGCCCTCTCGTTGCTACTACAATATCGTCCATATATATAATTATCTTTCTTTCCTCGATCAAATCGCGAAACATATTATTAATAAAGCGCTGGAATACGGCAGGAGCATTCTTCAAACCAAACGCCATTTTTAGGTACTCATACTGATCGTTAGGAGTTACGAAAGAAGTGTACGGAATTGATTCGGGTGACATTTGTACTTGATGAAACCCACTCTTTAAGTCTAGAATAGAAAATATCTCTTTACCTTCTAGAAATTCAATTAAGTCGTCAATCAGTAGTAGAGGGTAGTTATCTCGGACGCTTATTTTATTCAGGGCCCTATAGTCAATGCACATACGAATCTTTCCATTTTTCTTCCTAGCACGATTGCAGAGGCATATGGTGAGTTACTGGGTTTGATTACCGCCTCCTTTTGCAATTCGTCTACTATGGATTGTACGTCACCCCGATCTAAATAGGAAAGGCGCCGTGGAGGGCAATGAAACGGCACATCAGTCGTCAAGTGTATCTTCATTTCATACATAAAGGGTTCAACTTTAATATCTGTATTTAGATAAGTATGTTCTATCAGCTTATTTATGTCTGAGTGGTAGTCTCTAGGCAATTTGGGATCAATATCAAGGCAATTTTTATCTATACTTGTATCAATGCAGAAAATGTCAGGAACATCATCTCTAGAGACTTATTTAAATATATCTTGTCATTGCGAATAGTTTTCAAAAATTTTCCATCTATAGCAGCTAATTTTATATTAAATAGTTTCAAGATATCTCGTCCCAAAATAACTGGCAAAGGCATACAATGATCGGCAAGTACTTTTAATTCAAGAATGTTTACTTTATTTTTGAAAAAAATTTACATTTGATTATTTCAAAAATTGTTAACGGCTTTCCGCCTATACCTCTATATGTAGTAATGGGTTTCGTCCTTGTTTTCCTAAGAAGTTGTTTTGGGACGTTCGAAACTCGTATGAAACTAACCGGGCTACCGGTGTCAAAAAGAGAAAGAGTAATATTAGAAACTAATTCACTAAATAACTTAAACTCTATTCTTACGTAATTGTACTCTCCTACGGTATCTGCATCATCCTCGTCCGGCATCATAGTCTCCACTGCAGCCACGTTCTCTTTCCTCTTCAACACCTTTCTGAGATTAGGACAAGCCCGATGGTCATGGCCCATCCTCCAACAACGGAAACATGACCCTTCCGGCCGCAACGGGTACGGGCAGTTAGGTTTTATATGCCCGCTTTGAGAGCAGTTGAAGCATAGTGTTTTTTGTTCGGTTTTCTGCTTTACTGTCGTCGGTGGCTTCTGCTCTACTTTTGTAGCAAAGTACTTATTTTGATATCGGCTGATGGTTTGTTTTAGCTCTTCGATGTTTCTTGCCGAAAAAAGTAGATGCGAGTTTGGGACACTATTCCCAATTCCGTCAATTATAAAGTCAACCACCTCCTGCTCTGAGATAGTTGCTCTTGTAACGAGTGCCTGCATTGATAAGACATAATGCATAGACTCTGCATTCTTCTTCCACCGTCGCTGGCTAAGCATCTTGTAAATTTCTTGCCTGGTCACTGCCAAGTCGAATTCTTTCATTAGTGCTTCTTTTAGTGGATAATAATTTAATGCAGTTGCTGAAAGAAACACACGAGCCGTACCGGTTAAAGAGCGTCGCAAGGCAATAAGTTTAAAATTTTCGTCAGCTCCAGTGGACTGCATGATCTCTTCGAAGTCCCTGATGAAATGTCTGACAGGGTAGGCGACATCATGACCATTAAATTTTGGCAGTGCGTGTTCGATGTCACCGAAGTCAAGTCTTCGATAAGATTTTGTCATAGATCGAGTTTCTAGCTCATCAATTTGCTGCATGAGCCTCAACATCTCAAGGCGAGGAACGGCAAGCGGCAGCAAGGTTTGCAGAATCAGTGGCGGCAGCAACGTTAGCAAAATCAGTGTCGGCAGCAACGTTAACATAATCAGTGGCGGCAGCAACGTTAACATAATCAGTGGCGGCAGCAACGTTAATAGAATTAAAGGCGGCATTTATAAAAGCGGCAGCGGCAGAAGAAGTAGTTACATGTGGTCGGCATGGTTTACTACGGCAATAGCAGTTGCTGGCACGGCAGTATCATTCCCAGTTATGTTCGCAATGATATTTGTATCGGCATCATAGTTGCCCACGTTTGAGGCACCATCAGCATTAGGAGCCATATTTGCATCGTCGGCAGTAGAAGTGCATCAATTTGGGCATTTTGAAGTGCATCAATTATTTCTTGGCGCGGATTTACCATCTTTGTAGAATTTTTCAAAATTTTAGTGAGAATGGGTTGTAAAGATGTAATATCGTTAATTTATTTAGACGGATGTGTCGCAATTCAGTTGATTTTAATAAAACTACGTGTTGTCGTTTTTGATGTCAAACCGGAAGTTTCCCATCTTTATTTTTCTCTAGTCTAGTGTTGCCATGATTTACATAAATTGTTTATATTTAAGGAGTTGCCATATGTTTAACTTAAACTATTTTATCCAAACTAACCTTAGGCTACGTTTACATGTTCTTCCATTTTAGTCGACATCTGAGTTAATACAGCCAATATCATGTTTCTGTCCACGGTTGCTACTGGATTCGGAGACTCCTTTTTTTTCTTTCATTTTTGTCGATGCCTCCCCCACAAGATGAAAAACATGATCATCAACGTTGATTCCTTCTGTTTCCATAGCCTCTCGCAATCGTGACTGTAACTCTGATTTATTGCCTGTAGTGTTTAGTCCGCGTTGTTCCAACTCATTTTTGAGTTGCTGAATCTTTAATTCATTCAGCTTCGCCATGTCCTTGTTATCCCTTAAATCAGTGGTATTTATTTAACAATCCCACTTCTGACACCAATTGTGACGAATTAGATGATTCCTTGATTATTAATCCTGGGTTCGATCACTATAAAGTAAAATACACACGTACAGATATTGTAACTAGTAGCTAGTTTTATTTACTAGTAATAAACGCAATACAAATTTAAGATTTTGGTAACTTCGCAGTAGTTCACTGAACAACACTTGAAAATAAACTGATCAACCTGCCTTCTTTGGTCACTGCCTTATATAGTCCAACAGGGTGCTTGCCTACGCACACAGAACTTTCTTGGTTATTCGCTCTTCGTGTTTTCTAAGGATCGGTGTTATTTATTGGCATCTCCTCTTTGCATCGTATTCGCAAACACTCGCGCGATCTCTCTTCCTCTTGCTTGGTACATGCTTGCATGCATAAGCGTAGCCATCGTTATCTCTGTTGTGTTTAACTAGTGGTGGGAGTGTTATTGAGTTAGGGATGGTACATGCTTGAGAATAATCTCCACAATATGTTATGTTGGTCCGATCTGGGTGGGTTTCACTACACACATTACATATCTAAAAAGTACTAAACCGGCAATATTTTAAGTTCCTAGCTTTTTAATTGCAAAATTTATAGCTATGCGTTGTATTGCTCCAATCTTGCTGATTCCGACAAATGATTAATCTCATGCAAAATGGCGGCCCCATAGCAAATTTCATCAAGATATCTCAAAAACTAAGGGACTAGTTTGCGTACAAACAGACAGACGGACAGACGGACATGGCTAAATCGACTCAGCTCATCGCCCTGATCATTTCGGCATACTTATTGGTGGGTCTATCTCTTCTTCTTGTCATACTTACGAAGATCGGACCAAAGTTATAATACCATTTAATGTTCATGAAAGGTATAATTTACTGTCGGGAAGCGAGAGGGAATTGAACTTGTTTTTTTCGTTTTTGAATTTTTAATTCAATAATGTTAAGAACATTATATTTTTATGTTTTTATAGACAATATAGTGTTTATAGTGAAAAATGGGGTGTAAGTCAAGGTTGAGAAAAAACGTAAAGTACCTGGAAACTAGTGCAGTCACCCTACATACGCGCATCAAATGCTCAAAAAAAAAGTATGTCAAAGTGATAATTTCAAAGTTGTCCAAAAGAAAAATTCTATTTACGCTTACTCCTGTAATATCGCGCTGCTATGGTATTTATGGCTGGTAGTGGCTGTTATATCTGATGGTGGTTGATTATAGCTGGTTGTGGTTTCCGGTTATGGCTCGTAATTGCATAAAATACAAAAATTATTTTTTTTTTCACATATAATTTTCGTATATAAAATAAATTGTGAAAAACTAACAGTTCTTACACACCCGTATAACTCATTATGACCACTTCATTATTAACATCACTTTGTTCAATTCTTTTAAGTTTTAATGAGTAAATTTTATAATTTTCTGTGCACAAGAGATGGAAATTTTTGTTTTTGAAAAATTGCACGACCGAATGCATTAACAGCACTTTTACTTTTGATCTCGGTTGTACTTGCGCGACTTCCCCATGCGATAGGAATTTCCATTATTTCCAAATAACGGGCACTGCGGAATTGGAACAGTTCTTCTTGATTGCAGCGCGATCCAGTCGCGGTTGCCATCACTGTTCGGACTTTTACCACTTCTTTATGAATGTAAAATCTGGTAAAAGTATAGTATGAATATGCCATAGAACTAATATTTGCTTTTCATCGCAAATTAAATTAGCATTGAACTTTAGGATGTACTTTAAAACTCAAAATACTGTAATTATACTTTTATTTTAAGGCTTAAGTGCAAAATGAATTTTGTAAGGTTTACTTTTACTACTATTTTGCTCAGCGGCTATTTTTATTAAAGGTAATTTTTTTTCCGTATGGAACAAAAATAAAAACACAAGAATATTAATGGTGATTAATGACTTTGTAGGAGAGTTCACAGTTAAAAAAAAATCATTCTATCAAAATAAATCAGCTTATGGCACTATTCTATGGAAGCATAAAGGGTAGTAGATTTGGGCTAAAGTGCAGTAGGTATTAAAATTACTGCATTTTTGGTCAAATCCGAACCCTGACGGCAAGCTTCTGTTGGCGCGCAAAAAAGAAAGGTTTTAGGTTGTAAGTTTGGTGTTTTCCCTTGGTGGCCCGCGGGACCCCACGTTACTGGGTTTGGGATAGGAGACACATGAAACTCCTCACCCGACCATGCCATTGACAATGATCTTC
Organism: Merzomyia westermanni; assembly: GCA_949987695.1. Lineage (NCBI taxonomy): Eukaryota > Metazoa > Arthropoda > Insecta > Diptera > Tephritidae > Merzomyia > Merzomyia westermanni. The sequence goes on from OX465291.1 coordinate 81,368,686, forward strand.
CGATCTGAAGTTCTCGTTAACATAGCAAATATTAAAAATACTGCCGCCTTAAACACCCATTTAAGCCAAACTTTATAATTCTTTTACGAAATTATTAGAAGTTAATCGCCATTTGCTGCTGAAATTTATTCTGGCAATATGTATGGTGTTTACTCGCGTTCGACCAAATCGGTCGAAACCGCGATGTCAGTTGTGTCAAAGTCAGGGATCAGTAACGGTTCCATGTGTCTCCTGCCCTGTTTAGGTTGGCATCTTGAAGGTGCTTCTTTCATTTTGGTAGTTTCCGCCTTTTTTGACACTTTGTTGGTTTTTGTTTACGAGATCGTGCATTAATACAAACAAAATTGCATTGAATTTTAGTGTAGTCGTGCTCCTGCCACCTGACTAAATACTTGAAATTCGAAAATAAAAGGAAACACCTTTTTGAATGCCAATTGCCCATTTCCCTTTTGTAAGACACTTTCGGGCCACCTGAGTTGCCCACAATTCAACTCTGGCCACACCAAGAACACACCAACCAGTTTTTTGTTTGGAAAATAAAAGTTCCGTTATTGGTGCCTTTTCTACTCTATGGGAATATTTGGTGATACTGCTTCTGCAAAATCGTAGCACTTTCCTGTAGCTTTCGATTCAATGTTAAACCGGAAGGTGATTCAAAACTGTTAAATTAAATTAAAAAATTACTATTAATTGAGGGTAAACCATAACAAGGTATACGTGTACGTTACAAATAAATATTATTAATTATTATTAACTTTAGCGCCTCAGGTTGAAATATGCTCCCACAAATGAATAAATTTCACTTTTATGAGTAACACCAAGTCTGGCATAAAATGGCCATATCTCATTTTCTTTTATAAATATATTTTAACTTCGAAATTGTAACATATAACCGCCGTCCGACCAGACGGATCCGGCCCGATGCAATCTTCATTCCATCTTGGTGACTTGATTATGGCATTTTGAATTGGCAATGAATTAATCGTATCAGCATGTGAAGTGGGGAACAGAAGACGGATCCCATCAACAGCCCAAAGGTGACATAGAGAAAGGAAGAATCATCATGCTTTCTGTAAAATTCAAGAAAAAAAGAGTTTATTAACAACAATAACATTTTCATACATGCACATACATAAGTATCTTCAGTATAAAATACCACTGTGTTATGACCTCAAGTAATAAAATATCTAAGGCTTGTGTAGCATAACGTACAAACTCCCAGTCCATCAACTAACACTTTTTTAAACAGAACGTCATACATTCTTTTGGCGGCCGCCGTGGTGTGAAGGTAGTGTTGCCGGCCTACCACACCGAAGGTCCATGGTTCGAGCCCTGGTACAGGTAACATCAAAAGTGATTTAAAAAAAAAAATTTTCAAAACGGGGTCGCCCCTCGGCAGTGGTTTGGCAAAACTCTCCGAGTGTATTTCTGCCATGACAGGCTTCTCAACAAAAACTCGTCTCCTTTGTAGATGCCGTTCGGAGTCGGCAAAAAACTGTAGGTCCCACCAATTTGTAGGGAAAAATTCAAGTCGGCACACCACAAATTGGAAGAGAAGCTTGGCGCAAAAATCTCTTAGGAGGTTTATGATGATATACCTGTTGTATATCGCGCCATAGAGAGAGAGAGTCATACATCCTTGCAGGAACGTTAACAGTGTGTTCCAATGACTCCTAATGGGTTTTTTTAAGCCTAAATAATCATCTAAACCCACCGCTAACATATATACATATATTCAGAAATAGAATATTGAGTTAACCACGAAATCAGTAAAGAAACAAAAATCAAAAATTAGATCGGAAAATACAATACACGCTCTAGAAGTGTAGCGAATCTCAAAATGCCAAGCGGAAGCGACCCTTCCTTCATAGATCTCCCTAATCGAATATTAGAGGGTAACCAAGTAGCGGCTACAGGAGGAGCTCCGAGGGGAAACTTGCAAGCAAAAATACTCGAGCTGTCACCAAACCGCCGAAACAGCCTCAAGTAACACAGCAACTGCCACCCGGTCCGCCCACCTTGACCTTTCCTCAACCCACCAAACCTAACAATAGGGTTCCAACGGTTCTTCATCAACCAGCTCTCGTTATTTGCGTGAGGAGATAGCGCCAGAATTAAAGGAAATGAAAGCAGGCTATTTTGAAAGAAATCCGGTCAGGTATGCCAGAGGGGAGTAGGTAAGGGGTGGGAGTAGAACCTCTAGGGGTTAGCAATAAAGCGCGCAAACGTATCAAAAGAAGGATGCACAACTCAAGTCTTGATTTCTTCGGGTTCAGGTATTCCAGAAATGACCTGGTGGTACAGGAGAATGTAAGTAACAATAACGTAAATAGAAATAACAATATTACCTTGTCTCAGTCAGCCATCAAGCGTAGACGTTGCAGTACCAGCAGCTATCTCTGCAGGGCATCGGGCAACATCGGACAGGCATAATCAGGAGTGTTCAAGATCCGATATCAACATCGAAAAGTGGGGGATCAATTTCCAAGGCCATCGAGAGGCCATGCCAGTTGGGGACTTTATGTTTCGTCTGGAGTACCTGAAAGAACAATACGGTTGTTCGCGGGGCGAAATCCTACGTGATTTGCATAGGTTGCTTAGCGGCGAAGCCCACGAATGGTATTGACTGTATATCCGATCCCATGGCAAAATCGACTGGCCGAGTCTGCAATTTGCGCTCCGGCGGCCATTCGCATCAAATCATATGGATTTCGAGATCCTGAGAGAATTGACTTAGAGGAAACAAAGCCCTGGTGAATGCATCGACGAGTACTTCCATGTCGTTGGGACTCTGCTTTCACGACTCCGGAACCTCATCTCTGAATTTGAGATCATACGTCTCGTATGCGAATCGTTGGCTAAGCTCGTTTACCCGATTTCGACATACTCACTGGACCAACTCAGGATGGAGTGAGGGGAATTTGAACGATGCTTTCCTCGCCGGGAACTTACACCGTCGAACGGATTTACGTCACCCTCACACCAGGTTAACGAAATATGTCAGCTAGAAGACTAAGACCAGTTTGCTCCAGCTGATGAGGGTCTAGTCACCGTGGAGAAAATTCGCCATCAGTATTCGAAGCGTTCAGCCGGTCGAAGAAACGTTTCATGTTTGAATTGTGGTGCCGATGGCTACTTTTTCACTGAGTGCATGTCGCTCCAAAGGCGTGTTTTTTGCTACAAATGCGTAAGGTGGGAGGTGATCACCCCAAAATGCCCATCATACAATCCAGCGGGAAACGCGGTTGTGCCGGGGGAATCGCGTTCCACACAAACCTAGTCAAAATAGATGTTGCGACCAATACACCAACTGAGAATGAAAATAGCAGCATGCTAGATATTTGATTGTAAAAAAATCCATAAAACCATCAAAACCACCAAAAGCTGCAAAGAAAAGAAAACCGACATACGAAGAGAGGCTCTGAAAATACCTGGAAACCAGAGAAAGAATTTTTGCGGAAAGCATAGTAATGGGACGGCGAGGAGTGTCGCGGAAAGCAAGGGGGAGTTTTCGGAAACGGAAAATGCTCCGAAAAAAAGTAGTGGCCTCTGTAAAGAAAATGAGCGAAACAGACCCGCGTGTATACGCGGATATAGATTTTATGGGGGTGCCAACGCGCGGCTTGTTAGATACTGGCGCTTCCGTCACTACACTAGGTCGAGGCTTGGAAGAAATAGGAGCGCCGATAGAGTGGTACGTGTCCTTGGTCAAAACCGCAGGAGGTTGCAGCCACAATGTGTTAGGAAAAATTACACTACCCGTAAATTTCAATAGCGTGGAACAAAAAATTAAATTTTTTGTTTGTATGTCCATATCTCGAACAGAAGATTTACCTTGGAGTGGACTTCTGGCGTGCATTCGACTTGGCACCAGAAGTTATGGATATAAGCAAGATAGATTTAGCCAAAATAGAAGAGTAAACGGTGGCAGAAGAGAATAAAAATGAGCGGCGGATCAAAAGCAACGTCTGAAGGAGGTCGTTAACGGTTTCAAGACTTTCGAAAAGCATGGCTTGGGCTCACTTATGTGGAAAAACACCCTATCAAGCCTGTCAACAAAACAGTACCTATTAAGGATCGACATCACCCTCTCTCTCCGCCGATGCAGGCTATAGTATATGAAGAAGTTGAGAAGGTGTTGGAGCTGTGCGCAAACCGGGGAAAAATCCTTTCGGCCTGGATGCTCGCAAGCTAAATGCGGTCACTATAAAAAACGCATATCCTTTACAAAACATCGAGGGCATATTAAGTCGTATAGATGATACCCATTTTATAAGTAGCGTTGATTTGAAATTTAGCGTTTTGGCAAATTGAACTGGACGCCGCCAGTAAACCAGATTCTGGCTTCACCGTGCCAGAACGACCACTCTACCATTCCGTAACAATGACATTTGGTTTGTGTAACGCGGCCCAAAGGTTATTTTGTCTGATGGATCACGTAATTTCACAAAAGCTAAAATCAACCGTCTTCATTTACTTAGATTATTTACTCATCATCGCACCAGACTTCGACTCGCGTCTGCAAACCCTCCAGGAAGTCGCCACCTGTTTGAATTTGACAATGGTCATTAGTAGATCGAAATTTTGTTTTGAAGAATTGCCATACTTGGGTTACATCGTAGGGTGTGGGATGTTAACGACAGATTCCGAAAAGATCCAAGCTATCCAAAATATCCCAGTACCGAAAACAGTAAGACAAGTACGCAGTTTCCTTGGTACCGCCGGATGGTATCGGCGTTTCATCAAAGATTTGGCCACGATGGCCGCGCCAATAACCGATGCATTGAAAAAAGGACGGAAATTTGAAATGACAGGAGAAGCTTTGGAATCTTTCACCAGAGTGAAAAGAGGGTTAACTCGAGCTCCGGTGTTGAAACACCCAGATTTTGCAAAAAGATTTTGGGAACAGTGCGACGCTCCCGATTATGGTCTAGGTGCCGTATTTTACCACAAAGAAAATGACGGCGGGAAAAAGCCAATTGCATATTTTTCACAAAAAATTTAACATCTTATCTAAACCCCTTACCACACCATAAAGAGAACTCTTTTTTTAGGTAGGATTTGGAAGTGTAGATATTCGTACACTTTGTCTCAAATCGAGATTATGAAGGTTTGTTTCTTTCTTTTTAAGACGGAAGTCCCCAATATAACTAAATGATTTCCTTTTTTGCCTGATATGTAACTAATTTTCAAGGAATTGAAATATATATGTAGATGTTAGTGGTGTGGTGTAGATATTCATACATTTTCTTTTGTTCTGTATAATTCTAATTTATTCAACATTTTCATGTGAAGTCGAAACGAAATTGATATTAATAATTTTTGGTTTGCTGGGAAGTAAGGGAATAAAAAGGAAAATAAAAAAAAACAAATATTTTGATTGATTGCGTGTTTATTTTTATTTTGACATACATATAATTGCTTATAAAACAAACTATGCAAACACTTATTTCTTTTGGTTCGAGCGCATGAATATATTATAGTGGGGGATAGTGTATCAGCATATTGCATACTTAAATTGGCGCGATATACCTCCTAGGTGATTCAGGTCGATTTACTCTTCTAATTTGTGGTATGCTGCTTTTTACTTTTTCTTGAAAATCACGACGGAACGAATTAATGTTTACGAAATTTAAATTCAAATCTCAAAAAAAAAACGTCTATGAAGGTGTGAAGAGAAAAGTTAGTTAAACTAACTGAAAAGTTCAAAATCGTGACGTCCTTTCTCAAAGACCTTTTTCTCAAAATAAAATTACAAATACACGGTTGCCGGAATGCGTGATATTTAGTAATTGGATCATGCTGGGTATAATTAAATATGTACACTTTAAAAAAAAAAACGAACGTCATTCTTTCATCACCTTTTCCATTATATTTAATCACTACTGTTAATTAAATACTTGTGATGTAATTCATTGTAATACAACGGGTATTAATTGCGTGCATCTTTGGTAATAACCCACATAAGATAGCTGCGCTAGTTTCCGGACAGCGCTGGTGTCCGGACACTATGCCAACGTTTTGGGATTGATAGGCAAATCACTAACAAATAGTCTCCAATAAAAGCACCAAGAGAAATATATAAGTTAACACGGCCCATTACTGCCCACTTCCACTGTTCCCACGGCTGGCCGCTACACGTGCCGCATAGTCAGCAATTCACACTTCCTATCATGAAATACAATCCTTTAATTCAAGGCCATGGCAAATAACAACGACTAACGCTTATACTACTCCAGACGCTTGGTCAGCAGAACTTCATTTCACACGGTTGTGAAATCAACGGCAAATACGCAGCACTAGCGGTAGGCTATAAGAAGGGGCAGAGCTCGAATACAGGCAGCTGCTGTTGGGGCGTGATTTAGTCTAGTAACCTAATTAACTTCAAGTTTAAGTTCAATAAGTCAAATTGTAAAGTAATCTTGTTGTGTCTTTATACTTGTTGGCCCGAGCAATTTAGATAGGAGCCGAGCATCCCAGAAATAGATAGGGCCAGAAATACTCTCAGTACACCATCTCAAGCCAACGAGGTGGAAGAAGTGGTGGCCCAAGCCCCGTAACCGAGGCGGACCTACGCGATATAAGTCGTCTGCCTGATTGTGTCAAAGAACTTCAGATTTTTGATGGAAGCCCGGTATCCTACGTGTCCTGGGTACATTCCGTAGAAACAATCTTTTCGGATTTTTCTGTAGTGAAAGGGAAACCCCATTACCGTGCCATATTGCCGCACATTCGTCAAAAAGTGCGCGGTGCGGCATATTCTGCCTTGGTGTCCTACAATATCTTTGACAACAATTGGCCAAAGATAAAAGAGTGTCTCTCTTTATATTATGCGGACAAGCGCGATATCCGCACCCTGGAACATTAGCTGCATCAATTGCAGCAAAGAGGTTCTAGAATTGACGAGTTTTATGCTAAAGTAAACCATCAATTCCCATTAATAATTAATAAATCAAGGACCGAGTCCTACACGGACGAAACTGTAAGGGTTCTTGTGGACACTTACAGAAATAGAGCGCTTGACGTTTTTATTCGTGGGCTAAATGGGGAGCTTTCCAGAATGCTCCTTGCCCAACGCCCCAAGACTCTCCCTGAGGCCTATTCGGCTTGCTTGGAACTTCAGAACGTCAACTATCGAAATTTTTCACCGCATTCCAACCAGATTAACAACCGCGTAGTTGTCCCTATTAATAACATAAATGAAGCTGGACGCTCCTTCGAAGCTAAACCACCAGTGGTCCCACCACGACCCACCTGGCGTCAACAGGATCGCAAACCACAGTATGACAAAAACCAACGTTTTTTAGGAAATAATCGCTCTCCATCAGCTAATCCAGTTATAAACCCCTTCATCGAAAAGATGGAGGTCGACGGCTCTACCCAATCACGAGCCGTGAATTATATTAATCGCCGTAATCCTTTTAAACGGGCGGCAGGTTCAGAAAACTTTCCAAGGAAACAGCAGAGGCTCTTCCATTCCACCACCGGCGTCACCGATGGCGATACTAAAACCGAAGATGAGGCAGGAAGTCAGGAGGAAGGGGATTTTCTTTCAGAGGGCCATCTAGCGTACCATACCTAGAGTATACGCTCCCTGACGGTCGTATCCTAGACTTCCTTATTGACACAGGTGCAAATAAAAATTTTATAAGTGAATCGGTTGCGACTGGAGGTGACCCTGTAGATGAGGTATTCAATGTGAATTCTGCCGGGGGGCAGGTACAGATTAACAAAAAGATAGGACTAAGTTTTTTTAAAGATATAGGATTCCCTTCTAAAATAGTGTTCTTTGTCCTCCCAGGACTTAAATCCTTCGCCGGCATTATTCGCGATGATACGTTAAGGATGTTAGGAGCTATTGTTGACAGGAAAAATAATCACCTTAAAGTCAATGACTTTGATTTGCCTTTAAAGGCCAAAGTTTCGGATCAAGTTAATTATTCCATGGGTAAAGATGTCTCTGACGATACTAGACAACAGGTAGACCAATTATTGGAAAAGTATTCGGACCTTTTTCTTCCCCTTAACGGTAATGAACTTGTAGACACAAGTGTCCGAGCCGAAATACGGACCACCACTTCTGAACCTATCTATAGTAAGAGCTATCCTTATCCAGTATGCATGAGAGAAGAAGTAGATAGACAAATAAATGAACTGCTTGATGAAGGGGTAATACGGCCATCCAAAAGTCTTTACAATTCCTCGATTTGGGTGGTACCGAAAAAACCAAAACCAGGACAGCTAGGATAAATTATCAGGACCTGGCAAACTTTAGGGAACGTACAAATGAGGACATTAAGGCTCTTCTTCTACATTAACAAGAGAGTAGAAACCTAAGCCATAATAAAACTCGCTCGCCCCCCGCAATTTTAGTGAGGGCGATGAGTTGTTCATCGCTAATAGACAAATTAAAGGTAAACAAAAACCACTTTACAAAAAAGAGGAGGTCGCTGAAAACAGAAATGCGACAATCGACACACAAACTGGAAAAAAAGGATGAAAATTAAAACAAAATATCTAAGAAATGAAAATATACTGGACCAAATGTCCACAAAAATATGGATAACATTGGTCAAAAGGCAAGAAACCTATGCATAGATCCCTAAGCCCCAGCGGTCTGGGTACAAATTAATTTTTGTATTCGATCCATCGCATTGGTTCAACTCCAATTTTCTCGGCGATCGAGGCGATGTCAATCGAAGTGGTTCAACTCCTATATGGGACTATTGGCTTTAATTGTCGTGAAGTTACTCGTGCCATGAGTAGGCCATTCGCAATTGTAAACGCTTATGGCTAAAAGGGATTAGCACGAGCCTTCCTTCCTGGGTTCACGCCTGTATTCCAATGCAAAATTATGCAGCTTAGTTGTACACAAACACCTAAAGGTGCAAAAATTAAAACAAAAATATGCAACTTAGTTGTACACAAACATCTAACAGGTGCAAAAATTAAAAAACAAAAAGCAATATTAACAAAAAAAACAAATTACTAAATCACTACCTAACTAACACCTTAACATCTTATTCAAAAAAAATTTTATAAAAAAAAAAATTTTTAATTATACTAACATCAACCAATAACAAAAAAGGGATGACATACATTCCCACAAAGAATATTAACAAAAAACTAACAACTACTAAAACAATAACCACTAATCAATAACATCTTCACTCCTGCATTCCGATGAACCTTTTCCCTTCATCTTATCCTTTGTGACGCCCCAACCAACTCACTTAGGCTAGTAACAATATAGGGTAAGAAGTTTGTAGATGTAGAATGAAACTTTTCGATTAGATTAACCACAACTGAATATATTTCAAGAAAGCCACTACCCACATCACACAAAATAGTAATTATATAAGCTACCCGAAGTAAATTACAATTAATTCGAAAGCTAGACATGTTTTCACTCAACAACATACTCCTGCTTTGCATTGTCGTGAACGGACGTGTTTGCTTTGTGCTGTGGGGTGCGCGCTTAGTATACACGACTAAAAAACTTTCTAACATTTACAATAAAATTAACAAAATTACTTAAACATCGTTTTTAAGTGTTTCATACACATCTCAACAAAATTTTAATTATTAAAAATGAACTGTGTAGTGTGCAAAGAAAAGGTTGATCGCTTTGATTTAACAAAAATTGAATGCATCGATTGCAGTAGTTTTTTTCACGGCTTGTGTGTCAAAATGACCGCCGCGGAAATAGAATACATGAAGACACAGAATGTGAAATATCGCTGCAATAAGTGCTCGTCTGTGCGCCGAAACTCTTTGAATCGAGATACTTTGGCACCAAATCAACCTTTGCAACAACTAAATAATCCGTCTTCATCTATTCAACCGATCAAAGCAATAAGTAAATCATCAACATCAACCAAAACCAGTTTTTCAGCTGAGCAGCTACAACAAAAAACCACACAAAATTCCAACAACACAACAAACCAAATGCCAATTAGCGGCCCTACGGTAAATGCGGAGAAGGGTGATAAAAACATAACACTCGAACTTTTGTATAGAGAGATAATGAGTCTCAAAACAATAAATATTAATTTTTTGGAGACAATTAATAGTCTGAAGGAGGAGAATATCGCGCTGAAAGAAAAAGTCGCAAAGCTGGAGCGTCAAGTGAATTGGAGTGAGCAGAAGCGACTTGAGAGAGACGTAGAAATTGTTGGGATTCCTAACACAGCCACCGACAACATAGATGAGTGCATTGGAAAAATATTTGTTAACGCTTTGGGTGTTTCTGTGTCGCCTAATCAAATTGAGAGAAGCTATTTCAAGCAGTACAATGACTCTTCCTCTTCACCGCGCAAAATTCTTTGTTTGCGATTCTCTTCGCTTGAGTTTAAGAAGAAGGTAATGAGTGCAAAAAATGTGGCGAAAAAGAAGCTAACAACCGAGCTTTTTACGGGCGCCAGCAGTAAGCACAAAATTTACATTAATAACAGCCTCACACCCTCTAACAGAGCTCTGTATAATGCTGTTAATAAAATTAAAAAGGAAAAAAAATATAAATATGCATGGTTTAGTAATACTAAGTTTATGTTGAGAAAAGCTGATAATGCTGCAGTTGTTGTTGTACGATCATTTGATGATTTGTCTGGTATTCCGGACTAACTTTATATTTTTATCGTTTTTATTATTTTGTTTTGAATTCTTAACTTATAATGGATTTCAATGATCTCTACATCGACAACCCTATCATTAATAGCCATTTAAATAATGTTAACCAGCTTATTTATATTGAAAATTGTATTTATATATTGCATCAAAACATACGTAGTCTGCGGCAAAACTTCGATTCCCTACTGTGTAATGCAGAAACGTTTCCAGTCTACCCAGACATAATATTTGTGTCGGAGATATGGATATATTCTCATGAGACTAGCTTTTATGATATTCCTAACTATAACTTTTTTGCAAATAATAATGACGAATATTCTGCTGGAGGTGTAGGAGTTTTTGTGCGTAACACTTTCGATTGTACTATTGCTAAATACAACTTGCAAAGTGCTGATATCTTAAAAGTTTTGCTAAAAAATGGTGATAAAAATTTAGCCTTAATATGTGTATATAGGTTTCATTCTGAAACTGGTCAGGCCTTTCTGGAAGAGTTCTCTGATTTTTTGAATAGTTTAAAAGAGAGGGATGCAGTCATATTAGGTGATTTGAACATAGATATAATGCAGTTGAATGCGGTATCTGAAAGCTACATAGCACTATTGGCCAGTCACGGTTTTACTTCGTACTTAAACGAGCCGACAAGGATCTGTTCTGGCACATGTCTGGATCATATTTTTTGCCGTCTTAGCAGCTTGTGTGCGTGCACTGGCATTAATTTAGAACTAGGTATTACAGATCACAGTATGACTGGTGTGAAACTTGAGTTTCACATGAAAAAGAAAGTTTTAACGAGCAATAGAAAAGTGAGTATGATAAACTATTCCATGCTTAATGAAAAGTTGTATTATGAGGATTGGGTTGTTGTCTATTCTGAGAAGGATATTTCAAAAGCATACTCTCTGTTTCTGAATATATTGCATGGCCACATAGAATTCTCTAGTTGCACTTGTGTTCGACGTAAATCACAAACCAAACTTAAACCTTGGATGCATTCTGCCCTTTTGAAAAGTATTAAATTGAAAAATAAGTTAGGTGTTAAGTGAAGAAAGCATCCAAGAAATCTTGCGCTTCGATCTCGGTACAAAAAGTTGTGCAAAAAATTGAATAAAGACATAAAATCGCACCAAGATACTTATTTTCGGAGTAGACTTTTGAGCTGTCATGGCAACACTAAAAAGGAATGGGAAGTTGTAAATAGCATTATCAACCGAAATGGCTCTGGTAGTGAACGGGTTATCGCTTTGAATAATTGTGGCAATATGATTAACGACCCCTCTGCGGTTGCCGATATTTTTAATGATTTTTTTGTGTCTGTTGGTCAATGTAATATTTCTTCCTGCAACTGTATCATGTCTAGTGGCGACGCAGCTAGTTCTAGGTGCAGTTTTATGTTTGAACCTTTCACGGGCACTGAGCTCATTGCAATAATAAAAAGTCTAAGCAACTCTGGTTCTAGTGGATACGATGGTATCTCAAATAAACTCCTTAAAAACATAGCCCTTAATTTGCTGGACGTACTAAAGCATCTATTTAATACTAGTGTTTTTACAGGAATTTTCCCCGATGCTTTGAAGTGTGCAATTATTATACCCGTGTTTAAAAAGGGTAACAGGGAAGATAAAAATAACTATAGGCCTATTTCACTTCTATCCTCTATATCTAAGGTCTTTGAAAAAGCTCTTAAAAATCGAATTATGCAGTTTCTGGAGAGCAGAAGCTTTTTTAGTCCAAAACAGTTTGGTTTTAGAGCAAACCGCTCTACGGAAGATGCTCTCCTAGAATTCTGCTCTTTTATTTATCAAGAGTTGGACAATAAAAAAAATTGCGCTGGTCTTTTCGTAGACATAACCAAAGCTTTTGACACGGTAGATCATGCTATTTTACTAAACAAATTATATAATGCCGGTTTTCGAGGATTTATACATATGTGGTTTCAATCATACCTTTCTGGAAGGGTACAATGTGTCAGAGTTGGCGGAAAGCTGGGAAAAACTAATCCAATAACAATAGGGGTTCCGCAAGGCTCCGTGCTCGGTCCCATCTTATTTTTGATTTACGTCAATTCAATTTTTGATATGCCCTTCTTGGGGAAGGTCACTGCATTCGCCGATGATCTTGCGATGGGCTATGGTTCTCCTAACACCCTTGATTTAATAAGTAGTATAAACCATGATATACATCTTCTGAGAACTTGGTTTGCAAAGCATAAGCTCGTTGCTAGCAATAAGACCAAACTCATGAGTTTTAGTCTAAATATAAAAAAACCACCAGATGTAAGTATTATTTTTCATTCTGCGATTTGCGAGCGATTTGCTTTGCATGACAATATGTGCCAATATTTTCAATCCGGTTCCTTCGCCTCGCTTGTGGCCTGTAATAAGGACTGCTTCACGATAGACTATGTAGATGAATTTCGGTATCTGGGTGTAACGGTTGATACAAATATGAGCTGGGCTAACCATATATCCCGTCTAAAAAAATATCTTCAATCCTCTTTACGTTGTTTTTATCACCTAAGAACTTCCTGTTCCAACAATATTCTCAAAATAGTTTATTATGCGCTCTTTCACTCTAAATTACAATATGGAATCAGCTGTTGGGGTGGCGCCACCCTTAACAAAATCCAGCCCATACTAGTACTGCAAAAGTATGCTGTTCGAAAAATATCTAATGTTAATCGGCTGCATCCATCGAGAGAGCTTTTTAGAAGTCTAGAGATTCTTCCAGTCAAGGACCTGTATTATTTTAAAGTTTTAAAAATTTTTTTTATTAGATGTGGTTACCTGCAAAGTATGAGGTCGGAAACATATAACCTGAGGACAAACTCACAAACTAGAGTCGTTGTACCGTCGACCAGAACCACACATTCAAGCAAGTTTTTCACAATTGTTTCGCGAAAACTCTTTAATCTACTTCCTGCTGAAATACGTACTTTGCGAAATCTTCGGCAATTTACAGAAAGTGTTAAGTCCTTCCTCTTAGGCCTTGCACACAATGAAATCGAAGTTTTGCTTCGGCCAGCTACATAAACCGTTTTTAATAACAAATGCTTCATAACTTTTCTGGTAATTGCTTTTCCTTTCATTTACCCATGGGTTTGTTGTAACTTTAGCTAAATATTTTTTATATATTATAATTAAATTAAACAACATTTTATATTTTAATCACTTTATTTAACAGTCCACCCCACTGTATTTTTTATATTTGCTAAAATGGACATTTGCCACTATGCTGAATTGGCATAAAAATGTCCTAACTTTTCCAATATCTACTGTACATAAATTCCATATACATAAGATTAAATTGTTTGATTTTTATACGATATTATTTTAAGATGTACATACATATGTAGATATAAGGAAAATGCCTAATAAATGAATGAATGAATGAATATATGTTTACCATAGCACTACTTTATATCTGGGGAAACTATTCAGAATTAAGATAATGTAAATTTAATCTAACCCCCACAGTATCAGTCTATGCGCAGCCGCACAAGGCTACGACCTTTTCAAAATCGACTCGCCGATAGTGACTATTCGCGACGGATATGGTTGGATCATCGACGGTCATTTTAAGCTGATTCATATAATAAACTCGGAAAACTTTGACAAAATCGCAACCAAACTGGAATATGCTATTACTACCCTGAACAATACCGATTCAACGGTTGATGTGCTAAGCTACCAAATGGGAAAAATAAGATCTTATCTTCTCGACTTAAAAAGACCTCAACTTCTTCTTCTTCTTTAAATGGTCATCTAACCGCCTGGGCGATTTTGACCGTCCAACATAGCTCGCCAGTCGTTTCTTCGTTGCGCCAATTGGAAACAACGCGGGATCGCAAATCGGTCTCCACTTGGTCCTTCCATCGGAGTGGTGGTCTCCCTCTTCCTCTGCTTCCACCGGCGGGTGCCGATAAGAATACCTTTTGAGCTGGAGCATCTTCGCTCATTCGCACTACGTGGCCTAGCCAGCGAAGCCGCTGTGTTTTAATTCCCTGAACTATGTCGGCGTCTGCGTAAAGTTCATACAGCTCATCATTAAATCTTCTTCGGTACTCGCCGTCGCCAACGCGTAGAGGTCCACAAATCTTTCGAAGAACCTTTGTCTCGAATACTCCCAGAGCCGCCTCATCAGATGTTGTTAGTGTCCACGCTTCTGCACCATATAGCAGGACGGGTGCGATGAGTGACTTGTAGAGTGTTATTTTCGTTCGTCGAGAGAGGACTTTACTTTTCAATTGCCTACTCAGTCCGAAGTAGCATTCCTTTGCAAGAGTAATTCTTCGTCGGATTTCTAGGCTAAGATTATTGTTGGTGTTAATGCTGGTTCCCAGGTAAAGGAAGTCCTTTACTATTTAGAAATTATTGCTGCCAACAGTGGCTTGGTTTCCAAGGCGCGAATGCGCTGACTCTTTGCATGATGACAGAAGGTACTTCGTTTTGCCCTCGTTCACCACCAATCCCATTTTCTCCGCTTCTTTTTCTAATTTGGAGTAAGCAGAAGTTACGGCGCGGTTGTTAAGGCCAATGATATCAATATCGTCAGCATATGCCAACAGTTGCACGCTTTTATAAAAGGTTAAGTTCTGCAGCTTGTATTATTTTCTCCAGCATTAAATTAAAGAA
This sequence comes from Merzomyia westermanni, assembly GCA_949987695.1. Taxonomy (NCBI): domain Eukaryota; kingdom Metazoa; phylum Arthropoda; class Insecta; order Diptera; family Tephritidae; genus Merzomyia; species Merzomyia westermanni. The sequence goes on from OX465291.1 coordinate 81,383,946, forward strand.
ATCACAGGATAGGGGGTCACCCTGTCTGAAACCTCGTTCAGTTTCGAACGGCTCGGAGAGGTACTTCCCAATTCTGACCGAGCTGGCGGTGTTGCTCAAGGTCATTTTGCATAGCCGTATAAGTTTTGCGGGAAAACCAAAATCAGACATAGCGGCATATAGGCAGCTCCTTTTCGTGCTAGCGAAAGCGGCTTTAAAATCAACAAAGAGATGATGTGTGTCGATTCTTTTTTCACGGGTTTTTTCCAAGATTTGGCGTATTGTAAAAATCTGGTCGATGGTAGATTTACCAGGTCTGAAGCCACACTCACCAATCAGTCTGTTCACATCAGGTTTCAGTCTTTCGCACAATACGCTTGATAGGACCTTATATGCGATATTAAAAAGGCTGATTCCGCGATAGTTGGCGCAGTTTGCAGGATCGCCCTTCTTGTGGATTGGGCAGAGAACACTTAGATTCCAATCTTCAGGCATGCATTCATCCGACCAAATTCTGCATAGAAGCTGATGCATGCGCCTTACCAGCTCCTCGCCTCCGTGTTTGAATAGCTCAGCAGGCAAACCATCAGCTCCAGCTGCTTTATTGTTTTTCAATCGGGATATTGCTATTCGCACCTCATTATAGTCGGGTTGTGGAACGTCAATTCCATCATCTTCGATTGTGGGCTCGGGTTCGGCATCTTCTCTGGTTTCTTGCTCAGTTTCTCCATTTAAAAGGGCAGAGAAGTGATCCCTCCATATTCTGAGTGCTCTCTGAACATCCGCCACCAGGTCGCCGTTCTCGTTCTTACAGGAGATTGCCCCGCGTGTAAAACCTTCTGTCATTCGCCGAACTTTTTGATAGAATTTTCGGGCATTATTCCCGTTGGCCAGCATCTCAAGCTCCTTTATTTCACGCTTTTCTGCCTCTCTTTTTTTCGCCCGGAAAAGCCGCCTCGCTTCCCTCTTCAACTCGCGGTAGTGTTCACACACACACCTCGTTGCATTCGATCTCAGCGTTGCCTTCTAGGCTTCGTCCTTTCTTTTCGTTGCAGCGCGGCACTCTTCATCATCATACCAGTTGTTTCTTCGCGTTCGCCGGAATCCAATTACTTCTTCGGCTGCGGTACGGAATGCTCCTGAGATATGATCCCACTGCTCATGCATTCCACTAGGTTGAATTGTGCTCTCGGAGAGCAGGTGTGAGAGGCGATCTGCGAAATAATTGGCGGTCTGTTGCGATTGCAGCTTTTCGACGTCCAGCTTTCCCTGCGTTTTTTGTTGCACCTGTTTTGTCGTACAGAGGCGGGTACGAATCTTGGCTGCTACTAGGTAGTGATCAGAGTCGATGTTAGGTCCTCGTATTGTGCGAACATCTAAAACGCTGGAAGCATGCCGTCCGTCTATCACAACGTGGTCGATCTGGTTGCGTGTTTTTCGATCGGGGGACAGCCATGTAGCCTGATGGATCTTCTTGTGCATAAACCTAGTGCTGGATATGACCATGTTTCGGGCACCGGCGAAGTCGATCAGCCTGAATCCATTTGGCGAAGTCTGATCGTGGAGACTGAACTTCCCGACAGTGGGGCCAAATACACCCTCCTTACCCACCCTGGCGTTAAAGTCGCCAAGCACGACTTTGATATCATGACGGGGGCAGCGCTCGTATGCTTCTTCCAGGCGCTCGTAGAATGCATCATTTTCCACGTCGTCCTTCTCCTCCGTCGGTGCATGAGCGCAGATAAACGATATGGTGAAAAATCGTACTTTTATGCGGATTGCAGCGAGACGCTCGCTCACGGGTGTGAACGACAGTACTCGGTGACGGAGTCTCTCTCCCACCACAAATCCCACGCCGAATCTGCGCTTGTCTTCATGCCCACTCCAGTAGATGTTGCAAGGTGTTTTGATCGTGTTTCCTCGCCCCGTCCATCGCATCTCTTGCATGGCGGTGATGTCAGCTTTTGCTTTCCTCAGGACCTCAACCAGCCGGGCAGCGGCACCTTCCCCATTAAGGGACCGGAAATTCCAGGTACATGCCCTTATCTCATAATCCTTATTTCGTTTGCGGGTGTTGCCATCTAAAAAAGGGGTTCTCATATCCGAGGCTTTGTTGTTGAATTTCATTGGAACGTTGTTTTATGTGGTGGGTCCCAAACCCAACGCACAACCCGTTTCACGGGAGGTTGAATTCTATTACACGTTTGTATAGCGAGCCGCTTGATCCAAGACAGACGCCCGCTTGCAGCCGCACCACCTGGTGATCAGACGCTGCTGTTTGAACCCCCCAGCAAGCCCTTAAACCGATTATGTCGGAGTGGCCTTACCAGGTTGTCGCCTTCTCACGTTTAGCTCACCACCTAACGGGTGTTCGGTGGTTACCCAGAGGATACTTGGGCGCAAAGCCCGGAAGTAGTGAGCTGCTTGAACCGCATGCAAAAGAATCGCTCTGGCCATTCCCAGGTGAATGGCGATCAGAAACTTTCCCCACTTGCGTGGACTTCTGCACACGGCCCCACCCTCCCTTCCAACATTCATTCCAGTAAATAGCGCTGCAATCAGAAAACAGTGCACTGGTATCAATACAACGGAAGTCGCGGTACGAGACAGCAACAGAATGACGCTCAAACACTACATCAACAGTACAGAAAAGCAAATCATGATCCGATATAAAAAATAGTTGTTAAAATTTAAGTATGTGTTTCAAGTCAGAGACAATAAAATAATCTAAAAGGCTTGGTTTAGCCTTACTCGCGTATCTAGTAGGTACTTCTTCATTAACTATAGTTAGACCAGTTGCAGATATTTGGTCACGTAGTTTGCCACTATGAGAATTACTGGTAAGTAAGTTAACATTGAAATCACCACATAAATCAAAATATTCATAATCAATAGCATAAGCGGATAATGCGTCAAAGAAACCATCTAATGATAAGCATTTATTAGGGTTATACACACACGAAACCAGTACTTTTGTAATGCCGTCCGAGACCTCTGATATGATAAACTCTGATTCACAACCTACAGACTTAGCCAGGACCTTGATTTTAATTGATTTTTTGCAGTATATGGCAACTCCGTCTCCTTTTTATCATTGCGATCATTACGAACAACATTATAGTTGTTGATGCAACACTGAAGGTCAGTGATATGTTCACTGAACCAGGTCTCAGAGACACAAATAATATCTATTAAGGAACCCTCAAAAATATATCTCAAAAAGTCCATTTCATCAGAGCTAAGGCTACGTGCGTTAAAATGAACTATGTTAAGACCATTCGATTGTTTACACACTACATCTAACATCAGCTTATGGTTAACATCAGCGCCAAACACAATTTCAGCAGTCATGTTAAATGAGTTACAACTTCAAATAAAGCATTCCCTATCAGCTGGTCAAAAAATATGCAAATATGCCTAAAACAACAAGTAGACTGAAAAGTGAGCAAATAGGGAAAAGAGTAAACATAGTGAAAATACAAATCAGACGTCACATATGAAATTATGCAAAAGCATGTAAATGTATGCAGGTCACAAAGGAAGAAAAGAAGAACAGTGAAAGAAAAAAAGAACAGTGAAAGAATAGCAACAGTAGGAAATGAAAATATAAACAAAGAAAGATGAGAACGAAGTTTATGAGAACTTAAAGCTATTATAAAAAATAAATATACACTCATTAATTTAAGTTTGAAGTTGTGCCAACGATTTCGTCTATATTTCTCTTCTCAGTTACTCGAATTGGCGCCTCTCCATCCCTCTTGAGAACAAACACTGACCGCGCATCGAAAAAGCTGCTGCGAGATGTTTTTGGCGTTTCATTTGGGCTGCATAATGCATAATTTCCCTATTCGCTTTTGAGAGGCTTTCATGCAAATAGATGCTTGCGGCACCATCAACAACAATATCGTTCAAAGCAATGGCTCTTCTGTTCTTTTTGCAATAAAGAGCTACTGACTTAAAGAGCCCACTACGTGAAAATGAAGAATGCAGTTTCACAACAATAGGTGAGGAGTTGGATGTGCTGCTGCTACTGCGTTTTAGTCTCTTAGCTGGCACTCTGAAAATTTTTCTCACTGCTGGCTTTTCGTGATCTATTGCTTTGCATATGTCGTCAAAGATATCCATGCAACTCTTATCAACAGAGTTAGGTATGCCGTTGATTATAAGGTCAGTGGCCACGGCTGCATTCTCTTGCCTTACTGACTCTTTTTTTAGCTCATCAACTTCAGCCTTAAGAGCGGCAATCTCCTCACACGACGATTCGACAGCAGTCAACCTCACATCAAGAAGTTTCGTAGTGGTCTTAATGCTTTGCAGCTCTGCTGCTATCTCATCGAAACGTTGCATTAGTCAAGCTTGCATTAATATCAAGCTTTTAACTCTCCTCAAAAGGCAGATGAACTGGTCCATCTCCTCCGAAGTCATTACATTTGGTCTGTTGGCAATGGTAGTATGTGTCATTTGGTACAAAATCACGGCAGGAGTCAAAATTCCCTTAAGACATCATTGTTAAATAGAAGCTTTCGGGGCCGGCAAGAAGCCCAACAAACACCAAATCTGCGGGACGCAGATATTCAAGGAGGTAGGAGTTAACACGGACCATTACTGCCCACTTCCACTGTTCCCACGGCTGGCCGCTACACGTGCCGCTCGTCAGCAATTCACACTTCCCATCATGAAACATAATCCCTTAATTCAAGGCCATGGCAAATAACAACGACTAACGTTTATACTACTCCAGACGCTTGGTCAGCAGAACTTGATTTCAAACGGTTGTGAAATCAATGGCAGATACTCAGCACTAGCGGCGCGATAGGCTGTAAGAAGAGGCAGAGCTCAAATGCAGGCAGTTGCTGTTGGGGCGTTATTTAGTCGAGTAACCTAATTAACTTCAAGTTTAAGTTCAATAAATCAAATTGTAAAGTAATCTTGTTGTGTCTTTATTCTTGTGAAGGTATCTGGGCGTGTTGGCCCAAGCAAATTATTTTTTTATTAAAAGGACCTTTCGTCCTTTAACTTATATGTAATACTTCTATATTGCTTCTATCCTATCTGCGAAATGTGTTCGAATTCCGTCAAACATCAGCCCGTATTTTTCCGCTTCTCCCTATTCTCTTATTCTGAACACAAAATCCGCAAGTATTTTTTCGCTTCTCGCTCTTCGCTTAGGTATCACATATGAAAAGAAAGCGAGTATTCACAATAGTTTTTTGCGAAATATTTCGAGTGAGCGCTGAACAAAATGTAAGTAAATTTAACTTTTAATAATAATCTTATTCAAATAAATTAAATTATATTGCTGTTGTGTTTAAGGACGAAAAGTATAAATATGCTGCAAATATAAACTTTAGTAAGCCTTATGCAAGGGCAGCCGGAAATACTCGCTCTTTCTATAAAGGAAGGCAGGAAGCGCTGACTATATTTTGGCAAAATGCGGAGGAGTTAAATTCGGCAGGACCATCAGCAAAATGTATTGTTGAATGGAAAAAGGCACCTACTAATATATAACACTGATCAATACCTAGTAGCAGCCAAGATTCGTACCCGCCTCTGTACGACAAAACAGGCACAACAAAAAACGCAGGGAAAGCTGGGCGTCGAAAATCTGCAATCGCAACAGACCGCCAATTATTTTGCAGATCGCCTCTCACACCTGCTCTCCGAGAGCACAATTCAACCTAGTGGAATGCATGAGCAGTGGAATCATATCTCAGGAGCACTCCGTACCGCAGCCGAAGAAGTAATTGGATTCCGGCGAACGCGAAGAAACAACTGGTATGATGATGAAGAGTGCCGCGCTGCAACGAAAAAAAAGGATGAATCCTACAAGGCAACGCTGAGATCGAATGCAACGAGGAGTGTGTGTGAACACTACCGCGAGTTGAAGAGGGAAGCGAGGCGGCTTTTCCGGGCGAAAAAAGAGAGGTAGAATAGCGTGAAATAAAGGAGCTTGAGATGCTGGCCAACGGGAATAGTGCCCGAAAATTCTATCAAAATAATTCGGAGAATGACAGAAGGTTTTAAACCCGGGGCAAACTCCTGTAAGAATGAGAGGCGACCTGGTGGCCGATGTTCAGAGAGCACTCAGAATATGGAGGGATCACTTCTCTGCCCTTTTTTATGGAGAAACTGAGCAAGAAACCAGAGAAGATGCCGATCCCGAGCCCACAATCGAAGATGATGGAATTGATGTTCCACAACCCGACTATAATGAGGTGCAAATAGCAATATCCCGATTGAAAAACAATAAAGCAGCTGGCGCTCATGGTTTGCCTGCTGAGCTATTCAAACCCGGAGACGAGGAGCTGGTAAGGCGCATGCATCAGCTTCTATGCAGAATATGGTTGGATGAATGCATGCCTTTAGAATCCACAAGAAGGGCGATCCTGCAAACTGCGCCAACTATCGCGGAATCAGCCTTTTAAATATCGCATATAAGGTCCTATCAAGCGTATTGTGCGAAAGACTGAGGCCTGATGTGAACAGATTGATTGGACCTTATCAGTGTGGCTTCAGACCTGGTAAATCTACCATCGACCAGATTTTATAATACGCCAAATCTTGGAAAAAAGCCTTGAGAAAAGAATCGACACGCATCATCTCTTTGTTGATTTTAAAGCCGCTTCCGATAGCACGAAAAGGAGTTGCATATATATCCCTATATCTGAATTTGGTTTCCGCGCAAAACTTATACGGCTATGCAAAATGACCTTGAGCAACACCGCCAGCTCGGTCAGAGTTGGGAAGCTCCTCTCCGAACCGTTCGAAACTAAACGAGGTTTCAGACAGGGTGACCCCCTATCGTGCGATTTCTTTAATTTAATGCTGGAGACAATAATACAAGCTTCAGAACTTAACCGCGCTGGAACAATATTTTACATAAGCGTGAAACTGTTGGCATATGCTGACGATATTGATATCATTGGCCTTAACAACCGCGCCGTAACTTCTGCTTACTCCAAATTAGAAAAAGAAGCGGAGAAAATGGGATTGGTGGTGAACGAAGGCAAAACGAAGTACCTTCTGTCATCATGCAAAGAGTCAGCGCATTCGCGCCTTGGCAACCAAGCTACTGTTGGCAGCAATAATTTCGAAATAGTAAAGGACTTCCTTTACCTGGGAACCAGCATTAACACCAACAATAATGTTAGCCTAGAAATCCAACGAAGAATAACTCTTGCAAACAAATGCTACTTTGGACTGAGTAGGCAATTGAAAAGTAAAGTTCTCTCTCGACGAACGAAAATAACACTCTACAAGTCACTCATCGCACCCGTCCTGCTATATGGTGCAGAAGCGTGGACACTGACAACATCTGATGAGGCGGCTCTGGGAGTATTCGAGAGAAAGGTTCTTCGAAAGATTTGTGGGCCTATACGCGTTGGCGACGGCGAGTACCGAGGAAGATTTAATGATGAGCTGTATGAACTTTACGCAGACGCCGACATAGTTCAGCGAATTAAAACACAGCGGCTTCGCTGGCTAGGCCTCGTAGTGCGAATGAGCGAAGATGCTCCAGCCCAGAAGGTAGTCTTATCGGCACCCGCCGGTGGAAGCAGAGGAAGAGGGAGACCACCACTTCGATGGAAGGACCAAGTGGAGACCGATTTGCGAACCCGTGGTGTTTCCACTTGGCGCCAGTTGGCGCAACGAAGAAACGACTGGCGAGCTATGTTGGACGGTCAAAATCGCCCGGGCGGTTAGATGACCATTGAAAGAAGAATATATAACACAAGTTTTATCAATAGGAGCTTAATCGGCGAAACTGCAAACTGATTTTTGGGCTGTTGTGTGTGCGTTGGTAAAATGTCCAACAAATATTTATTTTTACGCGGCATAGGTAGCCACACGTCCCAAGCGAAATGCTAATAATCATTATACATATATTTTTCATGAAATGTACATAATCTTTATTATAAAGCATGTATTAAATTATATTTTATTGTCACTTAATCACCTCAAGTTATAAATTCACCTTAGTGCTTAAGTATTAAATGTATAACGATTTCGGACGTGTGGCAACCTTTACGTAAAACACCCCACACCAATTCGCCGCATGATCGACAGCTGTCAGGTAGGCGGCCATCATTCTTATTCCTTATTATTGTTATTGGGTTTCACCTGTTCCCTTGTTTATACGTTTTGTTGGAAGTGAAAATTAATAACACGTTCTGTTCATATCAGTAACCCAAAGAATTGCGCAAGCCGACATATTTTGCTTTAATTGAGTGTGCTCAATTTATCTAACTCCGTTTGCAAAGACACCGGGTTTCTACGGCATAGCAACTTTGCCAAGCACTAAATTGGTACGTCTACCACTTCTCTATCTGTCGAAGGCTTAGTTTGGCGATCAGAAGCAACACATAAACAATACCGAGATCTAGTAGATTGTGGATCAAAGGAGCAGAAGCTGCCATCACCAACCCTAAGCCCAAGTCTAATTTATATACTGGCTTATTTATCCTATAGTTTTAATAAATCTACAAAACAATTGAATCAATAAAATGTTCTAAAAATAAATTTGTTACTGCTTACAATGATTCCGCCAACTCAAGTGGGTTCTTATAGACCTCTGTTGAAGTTCCTGTCCTACAGAATCTTCGGTTTCTTCTTCTGCTACCATTCCAAAGGCAATACTATGCATTTTTGCTATGAATTTATTTAATTTAACAACTTTTTATCAAAAATTATTATTAAAATTCGAAACTCCTCTTCGCCAATGTTTCTGTTCACTAGCGAAAAAAAATTCGCTGGAAATTTTCCTGGCGAATAAAAAATTCCGCAAAGAAAGAAAACCGAGCGGATATTTAGAATCGGGTTGAATGAGTGCAAATGTAATTTTTACGCATGCTCGGTATTTTTTGTGTTAGGACATGAGAATATATGTGAACACACAATTATATAATTGTAGTAGCGTTTCGAAAGAAAAGTAGTAAAGGGCCATTCAGGGGGGCATTTTTCCCTTTTTACTAAAGTTGCATGGTTGTTACGACATACGTTTCGTGATCGTAAACCGGTTTTTAAGTGACAATAACTTTGAAAGATGGGGCCGTGTGAAGAAGTCCACGCAAGTGGGGAAAGTTTCTGATCGCCATTCACCTGGGAATGGCCAGAGCGATTCCTTTGCATGCGGTTCAAGCAGCTTACTACTTCCGGGCTTTGCGCCCAAGTATCCTCTGGGTAACCACTGAACACCCGTTTGGTGGTGAGCTAAACGTGAGAAGGCGACACTCTGGTAAGGCCACTCCGACATATTTGGTTTAAGGGCTTGCTGGGGGATTCAAACTGCAGCGTCTGTGGTGCGGCTGCAAGCGGGCGTCTGTCTTGGATCAAGCGGCTCGCTATACAAACGTGTAATTGACTTCAACCTCCCGTGAAACGGGTTGTGCGTTGGGTTTGGGACCCACCACATAAAACAACGTTCCAATGAAATTCAACAACAAAGCCTCGGATATAAGAACCTTTTTTTTAGATGACAACACCCGCAAACGAAATAATTATTACGAGATAAGGGCATGTTGGTTGAGGTCCTGAGGAAAGCAAAAGCTAACATCACCGCCATACACGATCAAAACACCTTGCAACATCTACTGGAGTGGGCATGAAGACAAGCGCAGATTCGGCGTGGGATTTTTGGTAGGAGAGAGAGACTCCGTCACCGAGTACTCTCGTTCACACCCGTAACGACCGTCTCGCCGCAATCCGCGTAAAAGTACGATGTTTCACCGTATCGTTTATCTGCGCTCATGCACCGACGGAAGAGAAGGACGACGTGAAAAAGGATGCATTCTACGAGCGCCTGGAAGAAGCATGCGAGCGCTGCCCCCGTCATGATATCAAAGTCGTGCTTGGCGACTTTAACGCCAGGGTGGGTAAGGAGGGTGTATTCGGCCCCACTGTCGGGAAGTTCAGTCTCCACGATCAGACTTCGCCAAATGGATTCAGGCTGATCGACTTCGCCGGTGCCCGAAACATGGTCATATCCAGCACTAGGTTTATGCACAAGAAGATCCATCAGGCTTCATGGCTGTCCCCCGATCGAAAAACACGCAACCAGATCGACCACGTTATGATAGACGGACGGCATGCTTCCAGCGTTTTAGATGTTCGCACAATACGAGCACCTAACATCGACTCTGATCACTACCTAGTAGCAGCCAATATTCGTACCCGCCTCTGTACGACAAAACAGGTGCAACAAAAAACGCAGGGAAAGCTGGACGTCGAAAAGCTGCAATCGCAACAGACCGCCAATTATTTCGCAGATCGCCTCTCACACCTGCTCTCCGAGAGCACAATTCAACCTAGTGGAATGCATGAGCAATGGGATCATATTTCAGGAGCACTCCGTACTGCAGCTGAAGAAGTAATTGGATCCCGGCGAACGCGAAGAAACAACTGGTATGATGATGAAGAGTGCCGCGCTGCAACGAAAAGAAAGGACGAAGCCTACAAGGCAGCGATGAGATCGAATGCAACGAAGAGTGTGTGTGATCACTACCGCGAGTTGAAGAGGGAAGCGAGGCGGCTTTTCCGGGCGAGAAAAAGAGAGGTAGAAAAGCGTGAAATAAAGGAGCTTGAGATGCTGACCAACGGGAATAATGCCCGAAAATCCTATCAAAAAATTCGGCGAATGACAGAAGGTTTTAAACCCGGGGCAAACTCCTGTAAGAATGAGAACGGCGACCTGGTGGCAGATATTCAGAGAGCACTCAGAATATGGAGGGATCACTTCTCTGCCCTTTTATGTAAATGGAGAAACTGAGCAAGAAACCAGAGAAGATGCCGAACCCGTTCCACAGCCCGACTAAAATGAGGTGCGAGTAGCAATATCCCGATTGGAAAACAATAAAGCAGCTGGCGCTGATGGTTTGCCTGCTGAGCTATTCAAACACGGAGGCGAGGAGCTGGTAATGAAATTTGGATATACAAGGTGGCGCGAAAGTAATCCTCCTATCAGAAAATGCTATAAATTTTGCGATTAGCCCCTAAAGTCAGTTCTGTTTTGACATTTGTGTAGTAAACACATGCGAAATACACGTTAATAAACAATGTTATGCTACACTGCTCCAGAACGCGGAATATTGCTGACTATTTATTTGACCAATAATCGGTCGGTGACTTTGGCACAACGTGAATTTCGTTGCAGATTTCCTGGCCGTCCAACGCCTACTGGTGAAACACTGCGACGTTTAGCCGCTCGGCTCGAAAGCGTGCAGACCCCGGAGTAGCCGTTCTGCAGAGAATATTGCTGCTGTAGCCGAGGATGTCATGGAAGCGCCGTCGACATCAACCAGACGACGTGCCACGCAAATGGGTATCAGTCGACGGTATTTACGGCGAATTTTGGTACAAGATTTGAAGATGTTTCCGTACAAAGTCCAGACGGTGCATCAGCTGTTAGCTGCTGACCGCCAATCGCGTCTAACATACGCTCAAGCCATCCTTAATCACCACCAAGAGGAAGATGATTTTTCATCAAAAATAATCATGAGTGATGAGGCCCATTTCCATCTTAGCTGGTACGTAAATAAGCAAAATTTTCGCTTCTGGAGCACTAAAAATCCGCGTGTAACCCACGAAGAGCCATTACACCCGCTCAACGTCACTGTATGGTGTGCTGTTTTCGCTGGAGGAGTCATCGGACCTTTTTTCTTCGAAGACGTCGCGGGCCAAACGGTTACTGTGAATGGTGAGCGCTACAGAGCAATGATCAACGATTTCTTTTTGCCGCAACTTGATGAATTGGGATTGGAAAACATGTGGTTCCAACAACATGTGCCACAACCGATATGCTGAAGGATGCATTTCCCGGGCGCCTAATCTCCCGTTTTAGCGATTTGCACTGGCCAGCAAGATCGGCTGATTTGACCGCTCCAGACTTCTTTTTGTGGGGCTTTTTGAAGTCACGGGTTTATGTCAACAAGCCTCAGACTCTTGCAGCTCTTAAAGACAATATCCGTCAAGAATGTGAGGACCTATCGCCGGAAGTTTTGGCCAAAGTGATGGAAAATGCCATAAAAAGGGCTCAAATGACAATCAACTGTGGCGGCGGCCATTTACATGACATCATATTCTCGACTTGATGTAAAAAAAATTAAAAGACCAAATAAAAATAATCCACAAGAAGAATCAAAGTTTAACATTTTTTTTTTTAATTACAGCCAAAAAACATCGGAAGCTTACTTTTTCGCCACCTTGTACATATCAGCAAAGCAGTCAAACAAGATTTCTATACACAAGGCACAGACAGAAGCTGATTACAGCAGCGACTGAGGCCCCGCTTACAGGCAGCTACGCTTAACTTTGCTTGACTGCTCTACCGAGCCCAAAGATTTTTACATAATCAACAAGACACCGGCAGAGGCACGCTTACCGGCAGAGGCAGGTTTACTTTTCTAGACAACCCCTACCGAGCCCAAATATGTTTACACATCAAAAATACGCAGTTGGAAACACATGCAAACGGCTTTAATAAGCATACCAGTATAAATTCAATTTTATTTATTTTTTACACGATGTCTAATAAAACTTTGTCGTGTCGCTTGACATTTAAAACTTTGGTAGAAAAGTGAAAAACGCGAATGGTATGTCGAAGTGTGTTAGTACATTGTTTATTTGTAAACTGTTTATCAAAAAAAACGTGTTATAACGTACTAAGTTTATGGAAATATGGTCAAAGTTACCTGATTGACTCTTTTTGTTTCTAAATTTCACGAATTTCATTAAATAAAACATACATTAAACATAAAATGATAGGACTAGATCAAATCTTTGCGTTGGCCCGCCTTAAAAAACGTTTATGAGACATGTTGCTTTGATCTTTGTACATTTTATCTCAGCTGTCAAAAATTAAATTTCACGCGGCGCGCCACCAAAGTTGTATCAGACATGTCCTTAAGAATGTAAGGACAATTAAACCGATTAATGTTGGAACGATTTTCCGTCATCCCTTGTCAAGTTTGGTTTTGTGAAAAACCGGTTTCGGCGTTCTGCCATTTTCAATGCCTAGTTTCGTTCTGGTCTGTGTCTATCCGCTGCGTTGTTTTTATAGTCCGTGGGTGCTGTGGCAGGTAATGTCAATCTATGTGGTCGTGGTAGGTAACGTTAATATGCGTGTGTGTGTGTGCGCGGTATTGATACGTCCGAATTGTTATCTGTCCCAAGGCTTGTTTTTGTAGGTATGTAGACATACCGCTTGTTAGCTAAGCGGTAGGTTGAGGTAGGTAGAAATCGGTGATTTTTGCAGTTTGGTTCATATTTCGTTTTTGCTTGTTCATTGTCACGTGTTTGGTTGCTGTACCTGCTGGCTTGTGCTGTTTTTTGTAAACTAGTTTTAAGGGTTCAAATATTTCGTCAGAGATAGTGTTGGTTTGTTCGTTTAGGATCCTGCCGTCAAATGTTTTTAACTTGTATATCTCCATGTTCTCAAGTACATTAAGCCGCCGGCCTTTTCCTTGTACGTGAAGTATTCGAGCCGTTGTTTTTATGTTAGCTGGGGTGCAGTTGTTCTCAAACATGTGGTTCGCGAAATTAGATTCTGGTATTATGGTGGGTTTTCGTGTTTTTTTGTTGTAGTCCCTGATATGCTCTCGGAATCTTGTGCAATTTTTCTTCCTGTTTGTCCTATGTAGCTGTATTGACATTCACAAGTAAGCCTATACACTCCGTGTCTGTTGAATGGGTCATCAGAATTAGTGTCGGTTCTTAGTTTTTGTCCGATGTTGTTAGATGTTCTGAATGCTGTGTTGATGTTATATCTTTTAAAGAACTTTGCTAATTTGTACGTCGCTTTTCCAGTGTATGTCATTGCCGTCCAAACAATTGGATTTTCCTCTACGTTTACTCTTTTTTGTGTTCCATGGCTACTTCTGAGTTTATCCACAAGTGCCTTCTTGTATCCATTATTTACCGCTATGTTATATATTGTATTAAGCTCTCTCCAGTATGCTTCCTGTGTGAGCGGCGTTCTCTGAAGCCTATCCACTAAGTGCCTCAATGCTGCATTTTTGTGCTGTTGCGGATGGTTTGATGTAGAGTGTATAATGGTGTCCGTGGCAGTCGGTTTTCTATAAATGCCGTAGTTGAACCTATTTGTTATTTTGTCAATCCCTATAGTTAGGTCCAGGTAGTTCATTATTCCATCTTTTTCTACTTCCATTGTGAACTCTATGTTGCTATGTTGCCTGTTGAGGAACTCTAGTATTTGCTGTTCGTTATCGTCATTTAGGATGCAGATGATGTCATCCACGTATCTAGCGTAGAATGCCACGCCTAACTTGGTTTTTAACTCCTGTATATATTTTCCTTCCAAGTTTTGCATGAATGTTTCCATGAGAATGGCCGATGTTGGGTTACCCATTCCTAGTCCGTTTGTCTATCTAAATATTTTGTTGTTGAACCGGAAATAGTTTTGCCGCAGCGTTGTTCTTAGCGCGTTGGTAATTTGCGCAGTTTTTACCTTGTCTTCAGTTTTGTCCAGTAGTGTTTTGTTGACTATATCCATTGTATCTGTTAATGGTATTGACGGGTATAAGTCCTTTATGTCAAAGGATACGAGTTTACTGCTCCTTGTGAGTTTAACGGTCTCAAGTCTTTGTAGTAGTTCTATCGTATTGCTTATTGTGTATTCGTGCCCTAGTTTCAGAGTGTCCTTTAAAATCGTTTTTAGATGTTTCGACAGTTTATAACCCGGCGCGGACTTAAAATTAATTATAGGTCTCATCGGCGTATCCTGCTTGTGGATTTTAGGTAACGCAATGAGTGGAGGAGCAGATGGATTCATTTGTGTTAGGGTATATGCCATCCTCTCGTCTATTATTTTGGTAGCATTTTTTATAACCTCTTTAACTTCGGTCTGGTATTTATCCGTGGTGTTATCCCTAATAATGCGGCATTTCATTTCCTCGATGAGCTTTTCTGTCTTTGCTATATATTCATCCTTACTGATTGGCACCGTTGTGTTTCCTTTGTCTGCCTTCGTTGTGACGATGTTGTTATTTTTTAGCTTTCGTTGTAGCCTTTTCAATATTTTCAGCTCCTTATTTCCTTTTTGTGCTTCCTGAGTTCTTACTTCCTTGCTTATGATTTCTCTGCATATGTGCCTTGCGTGCTCCTGTTCCTCATATGGAAGAAGCGATATTGCAACCTCTGCATCTACTATCGCTTGCTCAGTTCTTTTTGCTTCATTGCTATCCGCGATGTTGTGCTTCAGGCCCTTCCCTAGAAGTTGCGCTTCTTCGTTGCTAATGGCCACTGTTGTTAGGTTTACGAACCTTTTGTTAAATTCGTGTGTTTGTTGACTGTTACTGTGATCGCGTCGGCCCGCGGACTTATACCCGTCAATACCATTAACAGATACAATGGATATAGTCAACAAAACACTACTGGACAAAACTGAAGATAAGGTAAAAACTGCGCAAATTACCAACGCGCTAAGAACAACGCTGCGGCAAAACTATTTCCGGTTCAACAACAAAATATTTAGACAGACAAACGGACTAGGAATGGGTAACCCAACATCGGCCATTCTCATGGAAACATTCATGCAAAACTTGGAAGGAAAATATATACAGGAGTTAAAAACCAAGTTAGGCGTGGCATTCTACGCTAGATACGTGGATGACATCATCTGCATCCTAAATGACGATAACGAACAGCAAATACTAGAGTTCCTCAACAGGCAACATAGCAACATAGAGTTCACAATGGAAGTAGAAAAAGATGGAATAATGAACTACCTGGACCTAACTATAGGGATTGACAAAATAACAAATAGGTTCAACTACGGCATTTATAGAAAACCGACTGCCACGGACACCATTATACACTCTACATCAAACCATCCGCAACAGCACAAAAATGCAGCATTGAGGCACTTAGTGGATAGGCTTCAGAGAACGCCGCTCACACAGGAAGCATACTGGAAAGAGCTTAATACAATATATAACAAAGCGGCAAATAATGGATACAAGAAAGCACTTGTGGATAAACTCAGAAGTAGCCATGGAACACAAAAAAGAGTAAACGTAGAGGAAAATCCAATTGTTTGGACGGCAATGACATACACTGGAAAAGCGACGTACAAATTAGCAAAGTTCTTTAAAAGATATAACATCAACACAGCGTTCAGAACATCTAACAACGTCGGACAAAAACTAAGAACCGACACTAATTCTGATGACCCATTCAACAGACACGGAGTGTATAGGCTTACTTGTGAATGTCAATACAGCTACATAGGACAAACAGGAAGAAAAATAAGCACAAGATTCCGAGAGCATATCAGGGACTACAACAAAAAAACACGAAAACCCACCATAATACCAGAATCTAATTTCGCGAACCACATGTTTGAGAACAACTGCACACCAGCTAACATAAAAACAACGGCTCGAATACTTCACGTACAAGGAAAAGGCCGGCGGCTTAATGTACTTGAGAACATGGAGATATACAAGTTAAAAACATTTGACGGCAGGATCATAAACGAACAAACCAACACTATCTCTGACGAAATATTTGAACTCTTAAAACTAGTTTACAAAAAACAGCACAAGCCAGCAGGTACAGCAACCAAACACGTGACAATGAACAAGCAAAAACGAAATATGAACCAAACTGCAAAAATCACCGATTTCTACCTACCTCAACCTACCGCTTAGCTAACAAGCGGTATGTATACATACCTACAAAAACAAGCCTTGGGACAGATAACAATTCGGACGTATCAATACCGCGCACACACACACGCATATTAACGTTACCTACCACGACCACATAGATTGACATTACCTGCCACAGCACCCACGGACTATAAAAACAACGCAGCGGATAGACACAGACCAGAACGAAACTAGGCATTGAAAATGGCAGAACGCCGAAACCGGTTTGTCACAAAACCAAACTTGACAAGGGATGACGGAAAATCGTTCCAACATAAATCAGCTTACTACCCTGTCGGAAGATCAACACAACAAAATAAATCACAATTAAACCATTAACAAACCTTAAGCATTCGGTTCATTTGGAGGATGAGACATTCTCAGAATCAAACGGCTTTCGGTATGTTTAATCTAATCTTATTTTATCATACTAATATTATCAATGCTTAAGTTTATGGGTAAGTGAGTGTGTTTGCCAGTTTTTGACGTTTAAACTAATTAAAAGATCTCTACGAAATGCTGTACACTTATTCTCAGGTGCATAGTTAGAATATGTACCAGATTTATGCAATTCCGGGAAGTGGACCAGGGACGTAACTGTTAAAAAAATCTTATTTATGATGCGATTTGCTTGAAATTTGATACCTTTCTCTTTACTAAAATTTAGAATACTTTTTTCGCGGGAAGTCGACCAGGCATATTTCACTTTATAATATAAAGCGTTAAATTTTCGGTGGGTAGTTTTAGTGTTACCATGACCAGGAGGAATATTTACATACACGGTTTTATAACTAAGATTTCGAGTGCTTTTTTCAGATTTGCGACTCTTCTAGAGCACTTTTAACAGCCTCAATTATTGCTTTTACCCGATATCGCAAAGTTAAAAAATTTTGCGACACTTTTTTTGTTAATGCCAGTTTAATGGAAACAGAGACCGTAGTTAGTATAGACTTTGCTCACTTAGATTTCTAAGTAAAAGAATTAAAACATTATATATGCCATGTAAAGGAAGATTGATAACATGCAAGCCAATAAATGGTGCCATAAATCTCATTAAAAATCATTTATTCGTTTCTCTAAGTGAAACAGACGGCCTCTTAAAAAACGGGTTGAGAACAAAATGTGAAATTAACAAGAAAAAGCTAAAATCCTTAATTACTTCGGAGTATGACGAATATGACAAATTTATTAGTGATATTCCCTTAAAAGAGTCCAATTCAGAATCTGAATCCGATTTTGAAAAAGAACATGTTACTTCCGACAAAGCGGCTAAAACAAAAATAAAAGATTCTTAAAATTAATTGATTTAGAGGATAAACTGTCAAAGCAAACAAACGAAGAACTAGCGGCGGTTGCTGCTAAGGTTGCTGAGTCTGCAGCCGGCGTCGCCATGCTGGAAGCAACTTTAAAGAAAGCAGAGGCTGACATTGCTGCTCTACAAAAGCAGATACGTCCCAACTCAAACTATATCAAGACATTGCTGTTATTGCTGTTCTGTTTGGTATACCTTCTTCAGAGTGAGAACACCTGAAAAGTATATTTAATCCGGTGTGCATGTGTATGGACTACTTGGCACAGTTCGTGACATCATCAGAACGAAAAATTCATTCACGAACACCAACAGTGCCGTCGTTATTAAATTTCACTCGCCACTTGATCTTAATCGCGCTCTGCATGCTTTTGGCGAATATAGGCGGCGAACGAAATCTGCTCTCTCTCTTTGTACTCTGGGTATTCAAGGTAACTCTCATATTTACGAAAGCCTCACGCCATTAAACTAGGAAGAGAGGCTGTTTTTTGGCTGTTCATACTGTGAGAGGGTAGGGTAACTGCACTAGTTTCCGGACAGCGCTAGTGTCCGGATTTGGGATTAATAGGGAAATCACCAACAAATAGTCTCAAATAACAAAACAAATGGAAAGGTACGTGTTTTTTTGATGGGTACGTGGAAAATTTAGGTTAAATCAAAGGCATAGTTTAAAAGTTACATTAAGTTTTAGTGACAGAAGTCTGAGCTTGCTACAAAATTGCAGGTTATGGTAAAAAAAAAATTGTGGGAGCGTTTTAGAAACGTAAGTGCCAAAACAAGTTCCTTGCAGTCAACTGCCAAACTGGTTAGTAAACATTCTAGTTCATTAACTACAGTTTCGTGGTCTTATTCATACCAGTCTGAGCGACTGCAACGTTTCCACTATCATAAGTAGCAACAACCCTCCAGAACTGTCGATGGCTACATACATACACGAACAAGGAAGATTAGAATTCAGTTAACATGGCCGTACTACATTTTAATTTTCTGTTTAACTAATATTATAAGTTTTCAAACATTAATTAATTTAAATTAAATATAAAACTTTCTTGTAAATAATGGTTTTTATAATGACATCATAATCCTTTTGAGAATTTCGTGCCCAAATAGTACATTTGGGTTGCAGATCATGTACGTACGTGCACGCTTATTTTTGCGGCAGACGCGCACCAGCGAAGCAACAACGAGTAAGCAGTGCTCAAATGAAACCACGAAGAAAAATGGAAACAAAGAATCATTTCTTAAACCAATTTTATAAGTAATAACATTTCTTTTTGGAATAATCAAAGTAACGTTTTTTCTGAAGAAAACGTTTTCAACAAATGCATAAAAGAAGTATTGAATTGTTGTTGTTTTCAGGGTTGAATTATTGTGATTGTAAAATGCAGTTTTCATAAATAAAATAACAGTGAATCTTCAACGGAATTGTTTGGAAGCTGCAACAACGAAAATGGCGAGCAGAGACACATGATAACAAGGTGGCAAAAATAGCACTTTTTAAAATATTTAGTTACTAAGAACTTGCACATTACGTACTAGAATAAGCGAGTTACCTGCATGGTTATTTGCAAAGAACTCCAAAACTTATAGTTTTTAAAATAAAAAGCTAATATTTCCTTGAAAGATATTTTTGGAAGTATGGATTAGACTCTATCTGAGATTAATATATAAATTTTAAAATTTTCCACAAAATGTTTAAAAAAATTTTTTTAAATTTATGCCTGTGAAATCAAGCATAAAATTCATTCAAAAAAGGACTATTATGAAAAAAGAAGAAAATTACTTATTATAAAGGTTTTCCAAGGGTAAAATTGCAATGAACAGAGAGAAGTTATATTTAATTTGATACATGTAATGAAATTTTGCAATTTTCTTGTATTTTCAAAACCAAAAAGAACTATCCTACTATGAAGTGGTACAGAAACTGGTTTGATACTGATGCATAAGCTGACTAGTATGACGGCTGGTATGATACTGGTGTATGTAGGGACTAGTAAGTCAACTGGTATGTTACTGATGCAGAGGCTCACTAGTTTGCTAATTGGCATGGTGCTGATGCAGAAGCGGACAATTGTCATCTCGAAGGACATCGCCGTGGTAAAAATACCAGTTGCTAATATGGAAAAATTACAGAATTCGAACTAGTTGAGCGGGCAAACTAGTATTTGACTAGTAGAGTTGACTGCAGGGTATTTATTAACATGTTACAATAATATTTGTTTAAAATACAATCAACTTTCATTTGATAAAAAATAAAATATATTTACTTTACTTTTCGGTCTAAATTATTACTGTCCGGATACCAGAACCAAAATTTGAGATGATTTTCAATTTCCGGACGGGCTGCCCGAAGAAAATAAGTTTCAATGTCCGGGCAATTAGCATTTGGTATAATCTTTGTTGTTTTTATCGATTTACCTCACCCCTTCGAGGTTACAAAGCCAAACCAAACAAGTATCAGTTAAGCGGCAGCTTAGGATAGCTGTGGAGTTCCTAATAGTCGGAGCCTTAATCTAGCGAGGGACAGGATCACAAAATATGTTCAAACATTTCTCTTACAACCTATAAAAACCAAGCCTTCACATCTACACATTTCGAAGAGCGGCCGGGACCATACAGTCTGTCGGCCCCGTTTTTGATGGCGCTGGTACAGGCTACGGCCACGAGCCATTGGGCCTAGTTTCAGTTGTTGACACTGCTTTTGCCCACTAAGTCTACGGGTGCGATATACAGAAGGCATTTATTAATTCTGTCGGGGTGGCTTTCAAACCTCCCATTATACTAATTATTGGTTATGTGCATGCTCTCTTCAGTTCGTTAACAAACATTCACTTTTGTGTGGCTGGCCACCAAACGAGGACTATTAGCTCCATAAGCGCCGTGAACACCCAATAAGAAAGAGGTTGAGAAGCCTCACGTGCACCTCACCATTTTTTTGCATGGATAAAGTGCTGTTGAGAATCTTTTCACTTTCTCTTATATATTTGGTTCCCGCGACTGCTTGCTGTCTAAAATTATTCCTAGATTTATACTTTGTTGCTCCTGCAGGGTAGCCCCTCTTAGTTTAGGCCTAGTTCGATTAGGGATCTTATAGCTCCTGCAAACTAAGACTATGTATTTCCGCATTTTGCGATCAACCCAACGTCGGATGCCCAGAAATGGACTTCCTGAAGTTTCCGGACCTTCAAATTGCTAGTTGTTGGCATATATGTGCACAAATTTCGGATGTCCAGAAACTAAAACCAAAGCGTCCGGAAACTAAATCTTACTGTCCGGAAACTAGAGCAAATCGAACTTTTTTAAATTTTGAATTTAATAATATTAACAACTATGTTGTTTTATGCTGGCTCAAGGTCTTTCATTCGTTGTTTAAATAAAAACAACTAAGACTTTGTATGTTTTTATGTTTGTAGTTCCCTGAAGATGGTTACCGTAGTGTAGCCGAAATATATCGGAGAAAATAAAACAAAATCTTAGTGGTTCTTATTTTAACAACGAATGAAAGACCTTGAGCCAGCATAACACAACATAGTTAAACGAACACAGGTAGTCAAAAACAGAACCAACGTAATATTAACTTTATGTTTTTTAATTATGCAGACGTCATATTATTGAGCAATATTTATGCTATTATAAACAGTATATCTTTTCGCGGTAGCGTTTATAGTGAGAAAATGAGTCGAAGTCAAAGTTGAGAAAACGTTAGGTGTCCGGAAACTAGTGCGTTTACCTATGTGCATGTGAAGAGAGACAAAAACTCCGCCGTCAAAATTATGTGTGAAACCGATTTGGTGACATTTCGTTAGTTTATTAATTTGTTTATTGTTATGTTCTTCCCATTACACTGCGTTACAAAAACGAGCTTTAGTTCTGTCCTATGAACCAAATATACTTTTTCGGAAAGGGGAGAAAAAATAAAAATACACGTGTATCGGCGATTTTTATGTATAATTATACATGTATGTATGTATGCATGTGTACATGAAAATCGCCGAAACACGTGTATTTATATTTTTTCTTCCCTTTCCGAAAAAGTATATTTGGTTCATAGGACAGAATGTGTGTAACGCGGTGTTATATTTTTACTGTAAATATGGCAAATCTCAAATTGTTGTTATACTATCCTTATAATCATTGTTTTCTTAAACTTGCTTCTTCTACTTTTTATTATACCTAGTAGTTATTAACTTTAGTCGCCTAGCGGCAGTATGTAACGGCATAAACGGATCGAGACGGATATTGGCTTATATATATCAAACTGTTCAGGACGAGAAGAGAAATTAATCAAGCCATGTCAGTCCGTCCGTCAGCCTCTGAACACGATAACTTGAGTAAATTTTGAGATATCTTAATGAAATTTGGTATGCAGGTTCCTTGGCACTCATCTCCGAGCGATATTTAAAATGGGGGAAATCGGATATAAGCCACGCCCACTTTTTATATATAAAATTATTTCGAAAACACAAAAAAAATGATTACTCAGTACATAATACACCTATAAGGATAAAATTTGGTGTATACATTAAGATTGAGGCATAAAATAAATTTTTCAAGAAACTTTTGAAAATGGGCTTGGCACCGCCCACTTTGGTTTAAGTCAAATTTAGAAATGTTATTAATCATAAATCAAACACCGTTCAAGATATAACGAAATTCAGCATGCAGGTTTCTAGGTGTGAAAGGAATCTTCGAGGAGAAAATGGGCAAAATCGGTTGAGGTCCACGCTTACTTTTATATGAAAGATTTTGAGGAGGATCGTAGATGTATTAAATAGGAAATAACTTTGGGTAGAATAGCTTTAAATCATTTATATTTCACTTTTACAGTTTCCGTAAACAAAGAAATCCAAAACCTTAAATTTTTCGAAAATGGGCTTGGCCCCGCCCTTTTTATAGTGGATTATTCCACAAAATTTTTATGCCATAACTCCGTCAAAAATTGATTTGTCGAAACGAAATTTGGTGATAATGTTCTATATATAAAGGTAACTGTTTGTTGTAAAAATGGGCGAAGTCGGTTTATGTCCACGCCCAGTTTTTTAACATAGTTCTGAAATTTTTTTTAATTTAAAAAGCGATATTTCTGCAACCAAGCAACTTATATCAATCAAATTTTGCACACGTAATAAGCTTTTTAAGAAAAACTCGACCGCAATACAATTTTGTCAATTTTGAAGAAGTAGGCGTGGTGCTGCCCACTTTTCAGCATCCAATTTCTGCTATTTCCAAAGGCAATCGCTTAAAATTCAATTTTGATATTTCAATGAAAATTGGTCAGCTGCTTCTTAGTAGTATGTTTTATACTCCTGCTAAAAATTAGCCAAATCGGAAAACACACAAGCAAAATATTCGGGCACGTAGTTAATAGCCCACTGCAATAGCGAAGTTGTATATCTTTTTTGATTTTCATACCTTTCATAAACATTAAATGTATGGAAGTATGAGAAGAAGAAGAGAAAAGTTCACTGAAAGATCAGCACGACGAGCGGAGTCGATTTAGCCATGTCCATCTCTCCGTCCGTCTGTCTATTTGAACGCAAACTAGTCTCTCAGTTTTAAAAAAGAATGCTGATATTCGTTGTTTGCTTTCGCTATTTTAGAATTTCCTAGCAAACCCGGTAGACGTTGTTTTTACTATTTGATACATAGAACAAATCTATACTCGTATATAAAATGTCATTAACTTGAACCAAATAAACTCATAGCTATACCGAACTTCAGCTTTATATAACCTGAGGTCCTTTTCGAAAGCTATATACAGACTGTGCGCGCCGAGCAAACTCCTGAACTTATCGTGAAAGTTCAAGAGCAAAAACAAAACACAAAATATGTGGGCGTGGCACCGTCCACTTTTGAAAAATTATGTAGATATTGACTAAGTGACACATATATCCAAATATCATTAATTTAGACCAAAAAAGTTCGGTGTTATGACGAATTGGGCTTCGCCCACTTTTGCAAAACTATATATTGTCTATGCTGTACCTAGTGAACCCAAGTATATATTGTAAAAAATTACATAAAGATCGGTTGAGTACTTTGGCATCTATAAAATACACACATATTTTATATTTATTTTTGTTACGCACAAAAGGTATATTACTTCATTAGGCATAAACGAATCGAGATATACGAGTATATTTATTAATGTATATCAAAACGGTCAGGATGAAAAGCAAAATATCCGGGCAAGTAGTTAATAGCCCACTGCATAAGCGAAGTTGTATATCTTTTTTGATTTTCATGAACATGAGAAGAAAAAGAGATAGTCACATCAAAAAGTATACTGAAATGATCAGGAGGATGAGCTGAGTCGATCTAGCCATGTCCGTCGCTCGATATGTCTATCTGTCTGTCCGTCTGTCTATTTGAACGCAAATACGAACTGGAAGTATTAAAATAGACCTGCGTAAATTGGGATGCCATAATAGATCACTACTAGGTATACAATGTTCGGTTCCACCCGAACTTAGACTTCCGTACTTGTTATGATTGTGGTTAACAAAAACCAAGCGAATAGGTTCGACAATTGTAGTGCTGCAATATTTTATGCGCCCGCCAGAGTGGGCTCAATGTAGAGCATTTTAATGGGTGCAGCCTTAACTCTGAAAAAATGGATATTGTGAAAAATACCTTCGAACTTTCTTCTGTTGATGTAATATGTGTTTCTGAAACCTGGTGTAGCATTACTCAGAATACGTTTTACTTTAAATGCAATTCTTTGCATATACAAATATTGACCCAAATAAATTATGTTGAACCCAACGGGAGTTCAACAACATATATCGTATCTGCTTACATTTGACCAACGCACGTATCGATCAGCATGACTGATCGACAGTATCGGTTTGTCAATGTGAACTACCAACTTATTGCTGACTTTGCACACAATGTAAATACTTTTAGTTTGTAAGCATTAGTGTAATTATGTATACGTAGGTGAAGTAAGAAATTGTATAAAAGAGAAAGCTTTTTAATAAAGAATGATTATTGACGATACGCTATCCACTGAGCGTCATTACATGGCGATCCTGCCACTTTGGTCATTAGTTAGCGGAAAATTTGCTAAATAAGCAAAACCGCTAAAAAACCAAAGGAATTTAAATAGATACATCAGTTTTTGGAAACACACTTCATTTGGATGGTGGTTTACTAATTGATGGTCATCGTATGGGCAGTGAGGGGCGCTTTGTAAACCATTCATGTCAACCGAATTGTGAAATGCAAAAATGAGGGACAACCATGTCGTTGCAACACACCACAGTGTCGACAACGAATTAAGCCGTTGTCAATTGAATCAAAGAACTGTGACCCCACACCAAAAGATTCCGCACGCAGTGGACGACCACGTAAACGCCAGGCGCGTAAAAACACCGAACGTGTGCATTCCAACGACGTAGTAATATCGCATGGGCAACAACTCTCCGAGAAGGAAAAGAAGTTTGTTAATCAACATGGCATATTTTTGGTGCGCAATTTCGAAAGAATACATGGCAGCATACATGGCAGCAAGACTGGCAGCAAGACGGCGAGTTAAGTATCGTAGAGAACATTACATGGAAAAGATTCGAAGTGAAATTGATGTTAATGGAATTTTGCAAGATAGTGCCGAAGACAAGGGAGCTGGCAGCATGGCTGGCAGCAATACTGGCAGCAAGACGGCGAGTTAAGTATATTTAGAATAATTTGAGCACGCCTCACGGCCGCTAAACCAATAGTAAAATTTTATTTTGCTTAGGAATAATTTAAGAATACAATAATTAAGAACTTATAGCGTAGTCACCGCATTTTGCTTATGCGCCAATAAAATTTTGTAACACAAATAAAATATTTCGGTTAAATACAGATTTAAGATTAAAAGAAAAAATTAACATGTTAAGAAATAAAAAATAGAAAATAAGAAATCTTGTTAATAAACAAATTGAGTAAATTGGAATGCCGAAATATTTGTTCTTAATTTTGCTGAAATATCCCCTTAAAGTAAAAACAAAAAAAAAAAACAGGGCAACTTTAAATTATAATAAAATAAAGAAACTAGTTAATCCTCTTTGAAGATAGTTAAGAAAGAAAGACTAAGCCCCCCAAAATGGATAGCGCATTGCCCGACGACCTTGACTACGAGGCAATCAAACGCTCTGTTGATAACTTAGAGTGTGAAAGCACACTCGAGGCACGCACCGAGACTCGCAAGTCACGCCCTCGCGAGAGTAGAAGAGCAATTAAGAATAAAATTTGCTGTATGAACCTAATCTTTAGATTCATCAGGATAGACAGAGTGGCTATATCAGGAAACCATAGAGTCGGAAACTGTCGCCATGATTCGAGCGTGCGAACGCCTAGGCACAATGTAAATAAATTAAAATGAAACAAGAAACATAGTACACATTATTATTTCTCATCTCATTGAATGAAATTTCAAATGCAATATAGAAGAAGAAATGGCAACTTCTGTTGAGAAATATTTTCATATTAATCTCAACAAATTTTTGTTGAAAAATAGAAAGAAAGTAAAAAACAGAGACTTCTTTCCGTTTTTCCAAAAATGAAAAACCAAAAGGCACCATCAATATCACCAGAGTTCGATGGCAAACCCATGGATTCTGGATGCCTTTAAGATATCCGACCAAATCAAAGACAGTCACGAGGTTACCCCGATATTCATCGAGAGAAATGCCTCTAAAAAACCTGAAAATAACGAAAAGTCCAGTACTAATAATAAATAAAAAACAAAACAATATTAATAATATAAAAAGTCACAAAGAGAACCATAAAATAAAAATGTGAAGCGCTATATAAATGTGAAACAAAAAGACTAGTTTAGCTCGTTTTCAAAAGAAAATTTGTAGCATGAAAAACCGATTGTTGACGATAAGTTTGACTTAGGACAATACTGTGACGAATTCGATGATTCCTTGATTATCAATCCTGGGTTCGATCACTATAAAGTCGAATAAACTCACGCACAGATAATGCAAGTAATAGCTAGTTTTATTTACTAGTAATAAACGCAAAACAATTTTAATAGTTTGATAACTTTACAGTAGTTCACTATTGAACGCCTGAAAATAAACTGAACAACCTGCAATGCTTGGTCACCGCCTTATATAGTCCAACAGGGTACTTGCCTACGCACCGAGAACTTTCTTGGTTATTCGCTTTTCGTGTTCTGGAAGGGTCGGTGTTATTTATTGGAATCTCCTCTTTGCATCGTATTCGCAAACACTCGCGCCATCTCTCTTCCTCTTCCTAGTTACACGCTTGCATGCATAAGTGTAGCCATCGTTATCTCACCTGTGTTTAACTAGTGCTGGGAGTGTTATTGAGTTAGGGATGGTACATGCTTGAGAATAATCGCCACACTGCCCTCCACCTAAGTCTGATCGTCCCGATCAGACACATTGCCGGAACCAAACGCAGCTAGCCTTTCTAAATGGACCACTTTCATCTTATTCCTTGGCCTTCCCATAGTTTGTATGCGATATACCACATCGTTGATCCGTTTTATGACTTTGTATGGGCCTTCCCAGTTACATTGTAGTTTTTGGGACAAACCTTTCCTACGCTGTGGGTTGTATAGCAGCACTAAATCTCCTTCTATAAAACCATCCGAATTTATTGCTTTCTCGTACCTGGCCTTCATTTTATCGCTCATGATCTTAGTCCGTTTTCTCACAAGGTCGTGAATTTCTCTCATTTCTTCTTCCAATACGCTAGTAGATTTCCGAGCATTCACTCCTGCATCAGCGTTTATCCCAAACTCTAAGTCAGCTGGCAATCGAAGATCATTCCCGAAAATTACCTTTGCAGGAGTCTGACCAGTTGTTTCATGTACTGCAGAGCGATATGCCATTAGGAATAAGGAGATGTGAGTATCCCAATCCTTCTGGAATTTATCCACTACTTTCCTCAGGTGCTCTTCCAATGTTCTATTGAATTGTTCCACCATGCCATCTGACTGAGGATGTAGTGCAGTTGTTCGAGTTTTCCGAATGCCCAATGTCTTGCACATTTCCTGGAACACAGCTGATTCGAAATTTCTGCCTTGGTCAGAATGTATCTCCATCGGTGCACCAAACCGAGCTACCCAATTGTTAGTAAACACTTCTGCTATGGTTTCTGCCTCTTGATTTGGAATAGGGTACACTTCTGGCCATTTGCTGAAATAGTCCATAACTACCAGTACATATTTGTTTCCGAGTTTGCTAGTAGGAAATGGACCAGCTACATCCATGGCTATCCTCTCAAATGACGCACCTGAGTTGTACTGTTTCATTTGGTCATGGCTCCTTGATTTCGGTCCTTTAGCTTTGATGCATACTTCACAGTTGGCAATCCACTCCGCGACCGATTGACGGCAACCAACCCAATGGAATCTTTGCTTGACTTTCTCCAAGGTCTTGGTGACTCCAAGATGACCTCCGCTTGGACCGTTATGTAATTCATTGAGTACATCAGGGATTTTCTTCCTTGGGACGACTATCAGCTTTCGAACACATTGACCATCCTCACTCTCCCATATTCGATGCAAACAACCGGATTCTAATTGCAAACTATTCCACTGTGCCCAATATGACTTGGCAACAGGACTTTCTGCTGACATCTCCTCTCTTGATGGTCGCTTGTTTCGTTCGATTCCTTGCATTACACGTGTAAGATCTGGATCTTCGTGCTGAAACCTCCTTAATTGATCCATGTCCCATTCGTCCGTAGATGTTATAGTCATGAGCCGCACATCTATAATGTCTTCCTTGGCCTCAGCTTTGGAACAATGCTTGCATTCCAAGTTACATGGTCTTCGTGACATTGCATCAGCATTTCCGTGGGTGCTACCTTTGCGATGCTCTATGGAAAAGTCATAACTTTGCAGTCGCTCTATCCACCGTGCCAATTGACCTTCCGGATTACGGAACTGTAAGAGCCATTTCAACGCTGCGTGGTCTGTCCTGACGTGGAATCGCTGCCCATAGAGATACTTGTGGAAATGCTTAACGCACTCTACCAATGCCAACAGTTCTCTCCGGGTTACACAATAGTTCCTTTCAGGCTTCCCAATTGTTCGGCTATAATATGCAACTATGTACCTTCTCCTGTCCATCAACAATCTGAGACAAAACACCTCCTATAGCATAACCACTCGCATCTGTATCCAGAATAAACTTTGAACCTGGAATTGGATATGCTAACATCGGGGCAGTGCATAGTTGTTCCTTCAATGTTTGAAAAGCCACCTCCTGTTCCTTCTTCCATTCAAAACTCATATTCTTTCTCGTAAGGTCATGGAGACTACTAGCTACGCTGGCAAAATTCGGTACAAATCGGCGATAATATGTGCACAGCCCAAGGAAGCTCCGTAACTCATGCAAATTTCTCGGTTTCGGCCAATCCTTTACGGCTTCGATCTTTTCCTTAGCAGTGCAGATTCCCTCCGTAGTTACCTTGTGACCCAAATAACTTACTTCCTTTTTAAACAAGGAACACTTCTTAGGACTTAGTTTCAGACCAGCACCAGCTATTCTTTGGAAAACTTCCTCCAAGTTCTTTAGGTGTTCCTCAAAGCTTTTTCACAGCACGATGATGTCGTCGAGGTACACCAAACATGTTTGCCAGTGCAATCCTTTTAGTATCTGGTCCATGAGTCTCTCAAAAGTAGCTGGAGCATTGCATAGCCGGAAGGGCATTACCGTAAATTGCCAAAGCCCTTCTCCAACGCTGAAGGCCGTCTTTTCTTTATCTTCATCCTTCACCTCCACTTGCCAGTAGCCGCTTTTCAAGTCCAGTGTGGAAAACCATTTCGTGCTAGATAACGAGTCCAGAGTATCGTCGATTCTTGGCAATGGATAACTATCCTTCTTCGTTACGTCGTTCAATTTTCGGTAATCCACACAGAACCTCATTTTTCCATCCTTCTTTTTCACTAGTACTACCGGTGAGCTCCATGGACTAGCTGATGGTTCGATCACGCCGCTGTCACTCATTTCCTGAATAATTTCTCTTACCACTTGTCGTTTGGCCAATGGAATACTACGAGGAGCTTGGCGGATTGCTCTTGCATCACCAGTATCAATTTGATGCTTCACAACTTTGGTCCGACCTGGTTTGGAACCATCCTTGTCAAATATGCTCGAGTACTTTGATAGAAGTTCCTTTGCCTTTTTCTGATGATCTTTTTCGAGGCCTGCCGTCCACGACATGATATCAACTGAAAGATTAATCTTGATGGTGGAATCATTTTCCTGAAGCTGTTCACAATTGATAACTACCTCGACCTCTTGGCATTGTCCCAATATCGCTCCTTTGAAAAGTTTAATCGGCGATTTGAACTCATTAAGTACTCTTACCGGTACACGTCCATCTTGTTTTGTCATAGCCAGGGTTTTTCCTACTAATATGTTCGTCCTTGATTTGTTTGCTGCCTCGACAACCCACAACTTGTTTGTCCCATAATCTCCATCAATCCTTGCCCATATGATTGCTTCCGACTTCGGTGGAATTTGTTGGCTCTCCTCCACAAGCACTCGCTCACTAACGTATTTGTTTTCGTAACCAAAATTTAATGGCACATCCATGTTCTGGTAATTCATAATCCTGTTTTGCATGTCGAGCTTGATGCCTTGCTCGCTTAAGAAGTCCACACCAACTATGATTTCGTCAACAATATCTGCTACTATAAATATGTGTAGAACGGCCACGTTCCCAATAGCGATTTCACATGTTACTTCTCCTAGGACATGGGTGTCCTCACCCGTGGCCGTACGTAACTTTGCTCCATGCAATGGTCTCACCTCCTTGTTGACTAAATCAGATCGAATTTTGGAATGTGATGCGCCTGTATCCACAGTTAGTAAGTGCTCTTTTCCATCCACATATGCAACAACAGTAACATTACTAGCTTTCCTTCCGATCTGTGAGACAGAGATTATGGGGCATTCAGTTGCGGGAGCCAGTCCACGCCCCTTTCGGCTGGCTCGATTTAGTTTAACGACTGATTTGGATGGGAAATTGGCTCACCTCCTTCAGCTTTGCGTTTTCGTCCACCTGAATTGCTGGGGTTACTGGAGCCAGTGCCGCAATAACGTTCTATGTGACCTGATTTTCCGAACTTAAAGCATTTAATGGCACCATTACTATTTTTCTGTACTCCGTTCAACGCTTCCAGAATTGTGTCTACCCAGTCTGGCCGTTCTACCTCCACGCGGTGAGCCTTGTACGTCGGCTTACTTAATAGCGAAGCTGTTTCCTGCGTTAGAGCATGAGATACCGTCTCAGCAAATGATCTCTTGGGATTTGCATATGTGGCTCGCTTCGTCTCCACGTCACGTATTCCATTTATAAAGCTTTGGATTTTTACCCTTTCTGTGTATTCTACGGGTGCGTCTGCGTTTGCTAGATGGGCCAACCACTCGATGTCCGATGCAAATTCCTGCAAAGTCTCATTAGGTTTCTGGGAGCGATTCTGTAGCTCTATTTGGTATATCTGCTTCCGATGCTCGCTACCATAGCGTCTCTCAACTGGACCCATTAATGCTTTATAATTGTTCCGTTCTCCGTCAGGAATAGTCTGCAAAATTTCGGCTGCAGGTCCCTTCAATGCCACGAATAATGCAGCAACTTTGTCTTCCATGCCCCAATTATTCACAGCTGCCGTCTTCTCAAACTGTAGCTTAAATACCTGGAAAGGAACAGAACCATCAAATGCCGGGGATTTTACCTTGGGAGTATTCGCTAAAGCAGATGGACGGTTCAGTTGCAACTCCTGGATACGGCCCCTTAACGCATCTACCTCGGCCTCTATTTTATCTTGAAATTGTGCAATTTTTGCATCATGCACTTCTAGTTTCGCTGACACCTTTGCTTCCTGTTCTTCCAACTGCGATGAGATATATGCCTTCTGTTCTTCCATTTGAGATCTCATGTACGCCTTCGTTTCATCTAGTTGAGCTGAAATCTGGGATGTAATACGTGTATCCTGTTCTTCCAGCTGAGATACTATGTGTGTCTTTTGTTCTTCCAACTGAGATGCCATTTGTGTCTTTTGTTCTTCCAACTGAGATGCCATGTGTGTCTTTTGTTCTTCCAACTGAGATGCCATGTGTGTCTTTTGTTCTTGCAACTGAGATGCCATGTGTGTCTTTTGTTCTTGCAGCTGTGTCGATATGCTAGATGACATCTGAGTCAATACAGTCAACAACGCATTAGTGTCCACACTTGCGGCTGGAATTGTAGACTCCTTCTCTTCCATTTTTGTCGATGCTTCTTCCACAAGCTGAAACACATGATCGTCAACGTTAATTCCTGCAGCTTCCATAGCCTCTCGCAATCGTGACTGTAGCTCCGATTTATTGCCTGTGGTATTCAAGCCACGCTGTTGCAGCTCATTTTTGAGTTGCTGGATCTTCAGCTCATTCAACTTTGCCATGCCTTTGTTATCCTTGAAAACTCTCGGTATTTATTTAACAATATCACTTCTGACACCAATTGTGACGAATTCGATGATTCCTTGATTATCAATCCTATAATTATGATTATCATCACTATAAAGTCGAATAAACACACGCACAGATAATGTAAGTAAAAGCTAGTTTTATTTACTAGTAATAAACGCAAAACAATTTTAAGAGTTTGATAACTTTACCGTAGTTCACTATTGAACGCTTGAAAATAAACTGAACAACCTGCAATGCTTGGTCACCGCCTTATATAGTTGTTGTTGTTGTTGTTAACAGTGCTTCGCCCTGCCCCAGATTGGACAGGGTTACACTGAAATAACAGCCCTTGGCCGGGTGAAAAAACCCGGGTCATTCCGGTGCGATAGAACCGGCTGTTGTGGGAATGGCCTTATATAGTCCAACAGGGTACTTGCCTACGCACCGAGAACTTTCTTGGTTATTCGCTTTTCGTGTTCTGGAAGGGTCGGTGTTATTTATTGGAATCTCCTCTTTGCATCGTATTCGCAAACACTCGCGCCATCTCTCTTCCTCTTCCTAGTTACACGCTTGCATGCATAAGTGTAGCCAATGTTATCTCACCTGTGTTTAACTAGTGCTGGGAGTGTTATTGAGTTAGGGATGGTACATGCTTGAGAATAATCGCCACAATACTTTACCAGGCTGAAATAAGCCGGCAATTCGGCAAAAAGGAATAATACAGTTATCCTTAGGGACAAATTGTTTAAAAAATAATTATACTCGAGTAGGCACATTTATACAATGAAATATAGGTACCCAAGTTCTCAAACAAAAAAAAATTAATATCGCAATAACTCTGCAGGTTATGCATGTGACGCAAAATAAAATAAGAGTATTGGGCATACATAACAAATTACCTGCCTTACGAACCCCTTCAAAGAAATTTTAATTAACCCATAATACATATATGAAGTTTAATATATAAAAAGAAAATTTAAATTAATACAATTATGAAGTTTAAAATAAGGAAATTAAGTATAGGTACAAATAACGCAAGATAGAACCAAGAAATTAACATAGGAGATTTAGTATTAGTTAGAGAAGAGGCCTCCCATAAGTTAGAACATAGATATAACGGACACTATAAAGTAAAAAGCATTGATAAGAATAATAATTTTACTTTAATACCACATAGCATAGGAAATAACCATAAGACCAACAAAAATAAAGAAATTATAATTCATAAGAATAGACTTAAAACTGTAGAGAACCTTTAGTAATAAAAATAAGCACTTTACTCATAATAATAAACAGGCACACGAGCCAAAGAAAACAAAAACAACATATTATGTTAAAAAAAAAAAGAGAAGTCAGCACTATAAAAACACATGGGAAACAAATGTAAACAGATAAAAAACCTCATAAACAAACTCTTTACTTTCGATATTAAGTTACCGTTATGCAATATTTTGCAACGGCATACAAAAAACAATTAAAATCTTGTAAACGCAAGCAAACCTTAAGTGGGTCATTAAGTCTTTTTAATAGCCGTACACAATTGTCTTCAATTGTATACGACTATTCTTAAGGCGGATGGTGTAGCATTACTCAGAATACGTTTTACTTTCAATGCAATTCTTTGCATATACAAATATCGACCCAAATAAATTATGTTGAACCCAACGGGAGTTCAACAACATATATTGTATCTGCTTACATTTGTAACCCAATTACTCAATTCGTCATATTGACCAACGCACGTATCGATCAGCATGACTGATCGACAGTATCGGTTTGTGAATGTGAACTACCAACTTATTGCTGACTTTGCACACAATGTAAATACTTTTAGTTTGTAAGTATTAGTGTAATTATGTATACGTAGGTGAAGTAAGAAATTGTATAAAAGAGAAAGCTTTTTAATAAAGAATGATTATTGACGATACGCTATCCACTGAGCGTCATTACACTGGTTCAGCTGTGATATTATCGACTCCCATTTTGGCATTGAAAATTATACACTTTATCGCAATGATAGATTGAATAAGAGAGGTGGTGGTATCGGTGTATATTGTAAAAAATATTTAGAAACTAAATTAATCTCCAGTTCAGTTGATTCCAATGTGGAATTCTTGTTTGTTGAATTGTCATGCTCTACTTCTACAGTTCTTCTCTGCTGCTGATTATTGTAATATACTTGTTTGTGGCGATTTCAACATCAATCTACTATGCAATGATCTCTGCAATTCACGTTTATTAGAGGATGTTTCTAATGGTGGTATGACGATTGTCAATGTAAACGTACCAACGAGGTATAGAAATAGATGTTGACCTAGTCTTATTGACTACTTTGTAGTATCTGGAAAAAGACCCGCTCCGATGAAAAGTGGAGAGCTCTTAAAGTTGCTAGAAATGAAGCTTCTTCAGCTATAAGGCGTGAAAAACGGAGGCACTTTTATAAAAAGCTAAACCCTGTACTTTCAACCAATGCTTTGTCGCGAAACCTGAAAAATCTTCGGGCTCATATTGGTGAGAACTTAGAACGTCTTGTTGATTTTGTTCGCCAGATGTTTGAGTTTAGCGCTGTGTCTGAGTTTGATGTTGCAAAATGTGCTTCTAAAATACAGTCCAATGCTGTTGGTGTGGATGGAATTCCTATAAAATGTATCAAAACTATTTTGCCAATTATCCTACCAACTCTTACACATATTGTAAACCACTGTTTTACCATATCCTGCTTTCCTGACGTAGCAACCGTGATTCCTGTAACCAAAGCTAGATCTGTAAGTAATCCCAGTACTTTCGTCTTACTAGTACCTTACCGGGACTGTCTAAAGTATTCGAGTCTCTAATGTCCGAACAGATTTATTTACATGTTAATAGATCTGGCTTGCTATCTCCGCTACAGTCTGGTTTTAGAGCCAAGCACAGTTGTGCCACGGCTTTGATGATACTTGACGACATCCGCACGCCATTTGACAAGAACCATCTGACTTTGCTATGTCTAATTGATCTTTCTAAGGCTTTCAATTCTGTCAACCATTAACTACTGTGCTCTAAACTGGTGAAATACTTTGGATTCGATGAATCCGCTGTGCGGCTTATGAAGAGCTATCTGGGAGGTAGATTTCAGCGTGTAAAAGTGGGATCAAAAGTCTCTGACCTACGACCTCCCAGTTGGTGTTCCGCAAGGTCCTATATTGATGTGTTTAGTACGTTCTGAATACTCAAATGCATGCTTATGCCGATGACATACAGCTTTAAAAGTGGCAGCCTCTTGAGCAGACGGCTGAATTGTGTACTGCCTTCAACAAAGACCTATCATGCATCGCAGGTTGCAACAACGGTTGTTGTTGTTATTGTAGCGACTACTTAACCTGCCTAAAGTGTCACCCCTCATCCAACACTGTCATCAGGCTCTTCTAACGGAAGTCCAAGAAACCTCGCGGCTTCGATAGGGGTGGACCACAGTGAAATTGGTGTTAGAAGAGTAGGCTCAGTTGAGCAGATGAACAGATGGTGAGTATCGTGGGGAGACACGCCGCATGCCCCGCAGACATTTGGCATGTCAGGGTTCAGTCTGGATAGGTAAGAGTTAAGTGCGTTACAATATCCAGAACGAAGTTGAGCGTGACTCTTGTCTCCCTAGGCAGTTTGCGTTCCTCGTCGGCAACAGGTGGAGCTTGTGCCTGTAGGACTGCATTCAATGGACGAGACCTGACAAAGGAGTTTACCGACTCCGTGTGGATGAGGCTGACGGCCCGCCGGTGCACCATTGGATCAAACGGCGAGGAAATGTGGTGGCGGATCTCGTCATAGTGCTTACGGAGGTGACTCCTTATTCTCCTGGGAGGCGGATTTTCGTTGAGCAGGCTCCTTCTAGGATGCTGCGGTTTATAGCTGTTGAACAGGAATTGCCTGGTAAATATCTCGCAATGCTCTTTAACATCGAGCATTTTTGCCTCACTATGAAGATGGTGATCAGGAGACTTAAGGAGGCACCCCGTGGCAGTTCTGAGTGCGGTGTTTTGGCAAGCCTGCAACCTCCTCCAATGTGTGCCTGCTAACCCCGGCGACCATATAGGCGTCCCGTAGCTCAGAACCGGCTGGCCGATTGCCTTGTACGTTGCCAGTAACGTTTCTTTGTCTTCCCCCACGTACTGCCAGGTAGTGACTTGAGGATTTTGTTACGGCTTTGTACTTTGGTGGCAATCGCGGTTACATGAGCATCGTATGCGTGACAGTCGGAACCTTAATGCCGTCGACGGAGACGTCTAATTCCATGTTCGCCTGCGCTGTCCACGTCGTGAATAAGGTGGCCGAGGATTTGGTCGGTAACAATGTCAGATTTCGTGCAGAGAAAAAACCGGATAGGGATGGAAGGTAGGAATTAATTCTTGAGCAGAGCTCGTCAACGGAGGGGCCAGTCGCCAGGATCGTGCAGTCATCGCCGTAGGAGACGATCGAGACGCCTTCTGGTGTGAAGGGAGCCTCGATATGTAATAATTAAACAAAAGCGGGGATAGGGCACCACCGTGTGGCACATCTTGCTTAATTATACGTGGGTTTGATCTTTCGCCTCTAAATTCAACCGATGACTGCCGACCACTCAGATAGTTGGCGGTGCAACGCTTTAGACAGGGGGGAAGATTTGAAACCTCCAGGTCGTTAATGAGTTGCGCATGATTGACAGTGTCGAAAGCTTTCGACAGATCAAGCGCAACTAGCACGGTTCTGTCATTTGGACAAGGTTGGTTGAGACCGACACCTATCTGTGTGGTAATGGCGTTTAGCGCGGTGGTAGTGCTATGCATTTTTCGGAATCCATGCTGATGTTCGGCTAGTCGCAAGTTAGCGGTATAATAAGAGAGCAAGACCATCTCCAGGGTCTTCACTACTGCCGAGAGGAGTGATATCGGTCGATAAGACTCCCC
Organism: Merzomyia westermanni; assembly: GCA_949987695.1. Taxonomy (NCBI): domain Eukaryota; kingdom Metazoa; phylum Arthropoda; class Insecta; order Diptera; family Tephritidae; genus Merzomyia; species Merzomyia westermanni. The sequence goes on from OX465291.1 coordinate 81,421,237, forward strand.
CTCGTTGGCCGGCTTGCCGGGCTTTAGTAGTGGCACCACTTTGCCTGTTTCCATCTTTCTGGAATGACAAAGGTGGTCATAGACAGATTGAAGACAGATGTTAGGTACCTTACTCCCTCTTCTCCGAGATGTTTAAGCATCAGCGTGGATATACCGTCTGGGCCAATAGATTTGTAGTTTTTGGACCCCCGTATGGCCTCCCGAACCTCCGTGGTGGTGATGGCAATGGGCGCTTGGCTGTTTTTACGTTTGTGCGCTTCCCTAATGGCACGCCTGATTTCCCTGTCAACCGGAGGATGCAGTACAAATTGCCGGCAGAAAGCGCTCGCGTATCTCTTTGATTTCGACTGTACCTTATCACCGAAGGTGATGTATATTTTGTCGTTAGGTTTGGTCGGATTTGACCAGGATTTAACAGTGCACCATATTTTGCCAACACCAGCAGAGAGGTTACAGGACCTTAGGTGCTCCTCCCATTTGGCGCGTTTGTGTTAATCAACCAGCCGTCTGATTTTCGCATTGAGATCTTGAATTTGGGGATCCGTAGGGTCCAAGCGTCGCACTTGGTCACGTTCATCAGCCAGGGCCGCTGCCTCTGCGGGGAAATATGGACGTATCTCCTTAATTCTACCTGACGGAATGTATTGATTGGAGGCTGAAGCTATAACCATGCGAAACGCTTTTTCCCCTTCTCGTACATCAGACGGGATGGGAAGAGCAGCGAAGGTGCTCTCAGTGAAGTTAAGAAAACCAACCCAATCAGCTTTACTGAAATTAGTGAAAGTGCGATTCTCAGAAGTAACAAATACATTGGGGCGATCAATTGAGAGGACTATCGGTAAATGATCCGATGCAAGAGTGAGCGTTGGTCGCCATTCTACGCAGTTTATGAGACCCGCGCTGACATTTGTGAGGTCTGCTCCTCTCCCCTACCATCAACCTGTAGGCTTGAGTGCCACATATAGTGGTGTGCGTTGAAGTCTCCGAGGATTACACGATTATCGCCTCTGAGTAACGCACTGATGCCAGGGTGGTAATCCCTCGGACAGCAGGTGGCAGGAGGTATATAAATGTTAATGAATTCTAGATCAACATCGCCTGTCCGGACAACCATACCTTGACGTTCCAGGAGGTTGTCCCTCGGGTCGACGTCAGGCTCAAATAGGCGATATTGCACAGATTGATGAGTGATGAAGGCGAGTGCGCCCCCAAGTCCTCTCTCTCGGTGACGCCGGTGGATGTTGTACCCGTCACAAGTCCGAAGATCTGATCGGGCGTTTAACTTTGTTTCCTGAATGGCAGCGATCTTGATGTTCTGCCGCTTCATGAAACTCACTATTTCACTAACCTTGCCGGTTAAACCGTTGCAGTTCAACTATAGGACACAAAAGTGCGAAGGGGGAGAAATATTAACGCTGGCAGTCAAGGAATGGTGCGTATGCCTCGGTGGAAGCAGGCTAGGTCGCGCACTGCGTCGCACTTTAGAAGACGAGGGATCCGAAGCACCGGAAGGTGGCGAATCGGTCGACGTTGTAGGTTGCGTAGCTCGACAACATGGCGCAACGTACGTATCAGTCCATAAGTTCCTGTTACCAAGTTGAGAACATATAAGCAGGTGACAAATTCCAAGGCAGGAGTTGCATTGGACTGATGTCGCAGGTGTATATAGTCTCAACCGACAAACAGAGCACATGGTGTAAGGGGCCAGGAGCTGGTGGCTTTGGCTCACATTTGTGCTAGTGCTGGAAGAAGAAGAAGAAGTTGAAAGTGGGAGGGGGGTCGGCTGTCGCTCAGCATTGCTCACATCTGAAACAGAGGTGCTACGTAGAAAGTAGCTGTGAGCGGCTGTGTGAGGTGTTGGCGCCTGTGGGCGTGAGCGGCAGCGGGAGTTACACACAACTTGCTGGCCATTATTAGTGCTGTTAGCCGTTGAGACTGTTTCTGAAGATTGTGGCGGTGCGACACTGGATCGTCGTTGGCCACGAGACGCCCTAGGGCGTGAACAGCAAGGGGCCACAAAAGTTTTGAAGAAACTAGGGGCCCTGTGTGTGGAGGGATTTAGCCCGGAGCACCTAGTTTTGTGCAACCATCTTTTACAAGAATTACATTAGATGGAGCGTGAACGTTTGACGTAAATCTTCTTCCAGCAGACGCAGCAGATCCATTATTCTGGACCCGGGTTGGATTCGACCGGAGCAGGAGAGTTTTGAGCAGCCCTGCTGCAAGGAGCTGCTCGGAGTATGACAATGTTAGGCGAAAAGGTGACAGGTTAGACAGGGTAGTGTCGAAATAACAGCCCTTGTTCGGATATAAAAATCCGAGTCATTCCGGTGCGGTAGAACCGGCTGTTGTGGGAATACATAACGCATAACGGCCTTCGGCTGAACTGTACCAAGTCCTATGTGTTGCCTATATGTAATAAGCGACTGGACTACTCAAACATTCCCCCTCTGTTTATAGGAGATGAAAGCGTAAAATTTGTAACTAAAGAGACTAATCTAGGCTTTACTATTAACACTAGCTTTATATGTACTGATCACGTCAATTCTATTGTAAGTAAAGTAACTTACGATGTTCTACTACCTACACACCGGTTACTATTCCAAAAAAAGCTCGCTGTTTAACTTATTGTGCCTATTATTTGTTATCCTGAGCTTATCTATAGCAAACTCGGGGCTCAATCTGCCCATAAAACTGATGTGGTGTTTAATAACGTAACTAGATATGTGTACGGCCTATCGAGACACGAACACATTTCGGGCTGAAAGTCTAGCGTTCTGGGTTGTGAAATATTAGAGTATTGAATGCGAGCAATTGTATATTTCTTTTTCGTCTGATGGCGGAGAAGCAGCCTTGCTACTTATATGAAAAGTTGATATTTCCAAGATCTTTCCGCATAAATGACTTGATCATCCCTACATATTATCTCCTTTCCTCTGCAATACTATTTTTTCAATGTTATTCTAGTTTGAAATTCAATCCCAACTTTTATTCGAATTAGTTTAAACAAAACCAACTTTAAGAAAATCTTATACTCATACTTTCATTGATTTGCACATACCGGCACTGAGATTTGCTGTATACACTCCAATGAACATACATTTGTATAAATTGCTTAGTCTAGTTGTAAGTCAGTTATATTGTTCTACTCGTTTTAATCTGTTGTGCTAAAAAAGATCGTTATTAGATCGATCTTACTGCATTAATATACTGCTCAATAATAAATTGAAATTGGAATTGAATTGAATTGAAAAGTTCATCAATTAAGTGTCAACCTTTGGCTAAGAGAATTTGAAATTAAATAAAATTTCAGCACAGAAACAAAGAGGGGAACCATTAAAATGCTCACGCTGATCCCAAAATAGCAGAAAATAAATGAATGCAAGCATATTCCAACCTGGAGTACTATTTTCAACAAATAATTTGGGAGCTGCAAGCCTAACTCGAGTGCTTCAGTAGAAATAGAGTTAAGGAAAAAACATGGCGTTTTACAAAAAAAAGGGAAGACAACTAGGGTAGATGAGACCGTGCAAAAACGAATTGATTATTACGATAGGCGGCTAAGAAAACGTTAAATGCAACGAAAGTATAAGTCCAATTCACGAATCAATGGACGTAAGAGTAGAATCGATGGTAAATATATATAACAATGGAATCTCATGGAAGTTTTGGCTTGACAGACAACGAAAATTAAACTCATGACACAATTTTATCGAAAATGGAACTAAGACGCCATTAAAAGGGTTTCAAGTAGAGTCAAATTGCATCTGCGGAAGCTCCACGACACTCGTTATGCTTTGCATAATTCGTGGTAGAAGAGTCCTCGTATCAGATAATTGTTTGCTGCTAAATGAGAATGCAAACGATGGCAGAAGAATTTCTTCAGAATGTTCAAAAAGCACTAGTTTTGAGTACAAACTAGAGTTCTAGATACCCGGGTATCGAGCATTTCGAGTAGGTTTGAGTAGCTGAATACTCGTTGGAAACTTGTTCGTTACTCAACCGCTCAAGTGTTTGCTCGAAACTCTCTAGCTTTTAAACAATTCGAGCTGCCAAAAAATTATTAAAATTTATTTGTTAACAATTTATTTTTTTACAAATAAATTCTGTGGCACAATGTATCGCCAAAAAAGTTTGATGTGGCGTTATGCTGAAAAGTAAAGGGTAAAGACGAACTAGCTTCTGAGTCGACAATGCAACTGTTTGCATATGTAATTGCAAAAGAAGAATTCTATATGGAAAAATGTAAGTGGCATTACCTCATATTGTATTTTTAAATGCAATATTGCAAAGCATTGTCGGTTTTGGGTGAATTTTCCGGAACCAGGATCCATGTCCTGTTTTCTAGGACTTATGCTACTTGCTCTTCCATTGGAACCATCGATTACAAGTGTATCGTAACATCCACCATTCAGCAACTTTTCACCAACCCGCCACCTCTGTAGCGCCACCAAGATAGTATGTATGTACATATATTCAATGTTTGATGACGCTACACCTAGCATCATCTTTTTAAACTTCAGCGGAGGGATCGGAAGCCACGTTTCTTTATTTAAGAATATTGTGAGAATGGTTAAGACCTTTGTGAATTTAGGTAACTGTTTATCAAAAAACTGTGAAGCTTGAAAACAAAGCGCCGAAAAAACAATAAAAATAATTACTAAGAAACATTGCTCAGAATACTCGAAAAAGCTCGATATGCTCGAGTTCAAGCTCTAAAATTTTCAAGTATTGAGCAATATGCTCAATACCCGGGCCGCTAGAAAATAGAAGAACAAAATCGAGAGCTCTAGTACAAACTACTACAAACTGTCATTAAATGAAATGGAGAATTACAGAGGTTTAGCACTTAAAGAAATGAAAAAAGATAAAAAAACATAGAGTAAAAAGCAGCTTGGCGGCCGCCGTGGTGTGAAGGTAGTGTTGCCGGCCTACCACACCGAAGGTCCATGGTTCGAGCCCTGGTACAGGTAACATCAAAAGTGATTTGAAAAAAAAAGTTTTTCAAAACGGGGTCGCCCCTCGGCAGTGGTTTGGCAAACTCTCCGAGTGTATTTCTGCCATGACAGGCTTCTCAGCAAAAATTCGTCTCCTTTGTAGATGCCGTTCGGAGTCGGCAAAAAACTGTAGGTCCCACCAATTTGTGGGGAAAATTCAAATCGGCACACCACAAATTGGAAGAGAAGCTTGGCGCAAAAATCTCTTAGGAGGTTTATGATGATATACCTGTTGTATATCGCGCCATAGAGATAGAGAGAGAAAAAGCAGCCTTTATCTCAAAAACCCAAGCAAAATATTCGACGATCTGGCTTTCAATTCGAATGCACAAATATTAATTTTAGTGAAAATTGGTTCATCCATGAAAATAGAATTTGCCAAAATTGATAAAAGCCTGTATTTTTTTTAAATACACGTGCGAGCTTGACAGTTTATTGCAAATAATTATAGCTGCTGCCATAGATTACTTAGTAATTCACAACTTAATATCACAATGTCGAAAAGATTTCTTTAGTTTTGTCAATGATAATATCGCTAAAGGAAAAAATTGGCATGCAAAGCCAAAACAAGGATAATAAAGCTTAAGTCCAACTATAATAAATTGTTCGACTTCAGCTAACACACTGCAAGATATATTATTTAAAAAATTCCCTTTCTTTGAAGAAACTGTTAAATGTCGAAAAGCACACAAAGACCGACGAACGATATTCTTCGTATACTCGTATAACTCAAATAAATAAGTTCTTTTCGAAAAAATTTTTTCATACGTACGACACCATATAAGTAAAGCAAAAAACTGTCAATGTCGTGCAGCAATGGAAGTCGATATAAATTACGTTACCTAAACTTTTATACCCAGCGTGTACTAGTACACAGGGTATTATAGTTTTGGTCATATAACGGTGGTCTGTAACGGTACAAAATAATGGGGATAGATATATAGTTCCATTAATCAAAGTTCTTAGAATGAACAGAGGAATCCATTAAGAAATGTCCGTTTGGTACACAGGTTGCTTTCTAGCCAAGGTAGGTTGCTATTTAAATGGCCGAAATCGAACCATAACCACTTCCCTATTTCCGATATTGAAAATTTCGAAAAACGTTTAAAAAGAGATAGTTCAATAATGAAATCAGCTACAATAATGAAACTTGGTAGATTTATTACGTTGGTTGTCGTATTGACAATTTTAGCAAAATTTTTCGAAAATGGGCATGGCACCGCTCACATATGCGTTTCAAATTTTCAAATTTCGACTGTTAACAACTACAAAACCGTTTATGCTAGAATAACGAAATTTTGTAGGAAGTATACTATGGTTACGGTAAAAACATCCATGGAAAATAAGCGAAATCGCTTTTCGACCACGCCTACTTTTTCATAAAAGTTATCTGAAAAGGAGGTAGAAATACTAAACTGCCCATATCTCATTGACTTATACAGGTAGAATGATATAATTTAGCAGTTACCTCAATTTTCTTATTCTTTATACGATTTTTACAAAATTTTGGAAAGAGGGCATGGCATCGCCCACTTATGAGTCAAGCTTATTTCAAATTCGACTGTTAATAACTTCAGAACGGTGTAAGATAGAATTACGAAACTTTTTGTTTTTGTAAGTTTTAACGAACTCAAGACCAGTTTGATTAAAGGAAGGAAGTTTTGATTAAAGGAAAAATTTAAAGCAACAAACGTATACAGGCTATAGTTATATTACTATTTCGAAAACAGACACGATTTCTCGTCAGACTAGTTCGTGTTGTTTTGCTATTTCAGATAACTTGATACGAGGTATACTATAGACATGTAGAGTTGCCCACGTAAAATAAGCAAAATCGGTGGATGACCACGCCCACTTTTAGACCAAACTTTTCTAAAAGAGAGGTAGGAAACCGGAACATGCCATATCTCCTTCACTGATGCAGATAGAATGCTAGAATTTCGTAGTTGCAGTGACCTGATGATCCTATTAATGATGTTTTTTCAGTTTTGAAAAATGGGAGTTGCACCACCCATGTATAAATGAACAAAATGTCAAATTTCAGCTATTAACGTCAGAACCGTGTTAAATAAAATTACGAAACATGATACGAGGTATACTATCTAGGCTTTTCAACATTATATATAGCCTACTGCTGTACTGTGAAAATTTCATAGAGATCGGTTTAGTACCTTGGACGCCTATATAAGATTAAAATTTTATATAGCATGGGGGCGTGGCACCGCCTACTATTCCAAAATTATATATAGCCTAATCTGTAACCAGTGAACCCATTAATCTACTGTGAAATTTTCATAAAGATCGGTTAAGTACTTTGGACATAGACTCACAGACACACATTCATTATTATTTATAAGATTGCCCACATGGTAGTCGAAAAAGTTTAAAACCTCTATAGGTCGTAACTACACAACAATTTACCACGACCACTTTTACACAGCTGGGTATTTCATGTTCGGTTCCACCCGAACTTAGACTTCCTTACTTGTTTTTTATTTATCCTTGGTTCTATACCTTTTTAAAAAATAAAATATAAAACGATCGCTCTCTTGCCAGAAACAATAATTTGTTTCAAGTTTAAAGCTTTAGGGCCGTTTTCCCGACTCCCTGTTAATGGCAGGATTAGCCAACCTGTGGATAAATTTGTCGCCAAGATAAATTCTACTTTATTCTCTCAACCTCCTGTTAAATATTTGTATACAATTTTTTAAAAGATAGCAGCACTCCGAACGGAAAGAAAACGGAATGTCAAAAACAACTGTAAAAATATAAATATTAAACAAAGTAACATAATGTGCTAAAATTTTTGTTTGTATTCTTCAAAGTAATCTAAGCGGTAGCGAAAAGTCCTCTTGCCTATATTGCGCTTACTTGGCTGCCTGCTGAATTTGTCGATGGAAAAATCATAACGAGCACTACAGAAAACAAAATTTTGTTTAAAGAATAAACAGATCTAAGCACGCTGTCGAGAAAACGGTCCTCGCTGTTTTTTAAAAATTTGTATAATTTAACACCTCATTTATCTAAGCAACTAAATTTCTTTGCAGGAGATCTAATTTGCTTTAATTCACCTGCCATGATTGGAATTTATTTTATCTAATGGGCGCAATAGCATACCAAGGCTCAGAAACCCAGAAATCACCTAATGATATGATGCAGCAATATGCATAGGAGGAAGAAGTTGGATTTTGTAAGACCACTTATTAGAGAAAGAAAAAAAGCAAACTACAACCATTAAACCTAAGTTGTTATTTTATGTTGAAATGAATAAAGTTGTAAAATAAGTTACAAATAACGGACTGCATTAGCAAATAACGGAGTACAGTAAATTTCTACGAGAAATATGTGGGAGAAATATGAAATTAGCGGGGCAAACGAAAGAGATAAAATTTTTTTTGTAATTTTGAAAAATGCCCCTTAAGTACGGATAATTTACGGCAAATTCCTGTGCAAGAATTATTATCCTAACTGAGCCCTTAACTAGTTTTTTGAAGTTTGCCCCGCTAACTTCGCACGATATTTTTTTAGATATGGCCGCGGTAAATTTGTATGTTTTCAGATAATTTACCGCAAATTACCCAATAGTTAATATATTGCTACGTAAAAGTTGTCTTGCACCTCACTAACTTGTAATAAAAGAATCTATAACGAAAAGCAAAGCTTTTAACAATTGTTGGGAACAAATTGAAGAGAAGATACAAACCTACTAAAATGTAAAACTTTCGTAAATTACAGTTTTTTCAGCACCAATAAAAAATTAATTTTGGAGAAGCATTAAGATAGCAAAAGTTGTTAACAGGACATACATTGCGTAAATAATATTAATTTCATTAACATTCATCATTATTTTGTTCCAACATTTCATACAATTTATTCAAATTCTAACGACACAATGCAAATAACAATTAGACTATCAAATGCGAAAGAACAATATCTGTTTCCGAAGAAAACTACAAAAATGAGCATAGCATTCTATGAATTACATTGGCGTCACACAGTGTAACTTTTTTCACTTTTAGGATACCAAAAGGCCAAAAACCAATGTTCTCCAGTCTCAAAATTTTTTTGACATGCAACAGTTTAATAACCAACTGATTAGAAAATGTATACAGAGCAAAGCAAATAACCCACGATCACCATGATAAGCATTATGAAACTTGGTAACTAAAACAAGTGTAAAAATCATTTCACAGTCCAAAATTGTGGACTAACTTTGTGGCCACGCGGTGGATTTTTGGATAACTGTTTCGACTTCAAACTATTTTATTTAACATACTTGAGTAGTTTATAATAGCATTGATAAGTTTTAGCCACGCAGGCATTTTTTTAATTTTTTTTTTGTTTTAGACAGCCATTAAAAGTTTGGTAAGCTTAGAAAATTTTTCCTCTTCAATAGAATAAACCTTGCATGATTTGGCCCAATTTGATTGAACGAAAACATACACATTAAAGGGAATTTCATATAGTTTCAGATAAAAAAAAAGCATTGCGAAATTTTGCGTTTTTCTTTGTAATCGCCCAGTTAAGGTCTTTATGCCCTCGCTCACGTATGAATGCACACTGACCTAACAATGGAATGTCCTCAGTTCAAGTCTACAATACTACATCCCAAAAAAAAGACAGTTATACCAGAAATGGTAAAAACCCAAAAAAGGAAACTTGTTCACTGGATAGCCTTCATTGTTTGTCATATGGGGTTTCCCATAGTTTTCCCATAGTTAACGAGTTATGCACTTATCCCATTAACTTATGTTATGTATGCACGCCTACCTGAGGGTCGTCTATTTAGGGTGATACTTCTAAGCAATTGACTGCTTCGGGAATATACATATGTATGTATACATCACATAAATGCCTACATATAGCTCGCTCGGAGTTTGAGATCTTAGGTAGATCTTTAAAACAGAGAAATGGGTAAGTATATTTTTGTTAAACATTAGCAGGTATTATTTTCCCGTAAAAACCCAGTTTCTGATTCTATGACAAGTGATATAACAAAACGCTTGGGCTGAGACTATATAAATAGGGAACATAGCTAAAAATAAATCATAGCAAAGACGGACTGCCTTGCGGTAAAACCAACTGCACTGTACCAGATTTTCCTATACTCGTATCATCAACTAATCATGGCTATTTCACGAAATGCACTCTTTGAAGTTTAGCTAAAAAGCAAAGATGGAAAAACGAACAAAGCCATACTAAACCATATTTTGAGTATATTTGGAAGAGATGTGGATCATTCAAAATTAAAAAAATACATCATCCAGATGGGCATGTTGTTTTCGATCTACAAGTATATTTACTGAGAAAAACTCTGAATGGTTATCAGAAAATCTGGATTTCACAGATTATATGCTTGATGTTGAGCCATGCACTTCTCGTGATATTCCTAAGCTGGGGAGGTTAACAAAAAACTTCTCTGAGTCATCTATGGGAACAAAAAAACGAAAAGCTAAGGAACTAATGAACAATGTCGACAATGATCAACTGTTTGTTAATGGCCGCGGAATTGAAATTACGATCATCAGGGAAAAGAAATTCTGCAAAAATAATTGAGGAGTTGTCCACAGCATCACTATCAAGCGGCACTGCAATCAAAAAGTCCCGACTATCTGAAGAAAATAAGAAAAGTTTGTCAGCAGATCAAGCAATTGCGATGATAGATGACTCAAATCTTTCAACACATGAATACTTCCTGATCCGGCAGCACACTTCAGAAGTTAACAGAAAAATATATCCTTCATATAGCTGTTTAAAAGAATCAAAGGTTTTATCCTGAAAAAATAACCGTAACGGAAACCTATGCTGAAATTGAGTTGCCATTCCTAATTGATCACAGCTTACGAAGATTGGGTCTTGCACAAGAAGAGGTATTGCTTTCTATCCCTGAGGTTAAAGAACTAAATGCAATTATAAAATGGGGATGTGATGGAGCTGGGCATAGCTGTTACAAACAACAATTTTCGGAAGAAAACAAATCGGACACTAGTATGTTTTTCATTTCACTAGTACTCCTTCAAATGTATACAATGGTTGACGAACGAAAGGTTATAGTTTGGAGTAATCCTGCTCCATCTTCCACGAGATGCTGCCGCCCGATAAAGTTTGTTTTTACAAAAGAAACACGAGATGATATTTCAATGGAGGCGCAGTCTGTTTAAGAACAAATTTCCAATCTTCGTCCTACAACAATTCAAACAGATAACCTAAACTTACTAGTGAAATCAACGTTTGTGTTGTGCATGATTGATGGCAAAGTTTGCAACGCTCTGTCGGCATATACATCATCGCAAAAGTGCTACATATGAGGGGCTTCTCCAAAAGATATGAACAATATGCGAGCCCTGCCAGAGCGAAATGTTGACGAAAGCATGCTTGCTTTCGGAATTTCCCCTTTACTTTCTTGGATACGATGCATGCTACACATCGCTTATCGAACGGAAATGAAGACCTGATGTGTGCGGGGCGAAGAAAATAAGGAAAAGATGAAAAATAAGAAAGAACATATCCAAAATAGATTCAGGAAAGAAGTTGGTCTTTTGATTGATATGCCAAAGCAAAAAACCGGCAACACAAATGATGGCAACACTGCGAGAAGATTTATTGGAGATCCTGAAATAACATCAGGCATAACCGACATAAACCTCAATCTTTTGAAAAGGTTTCATACAATACTTTCATGCATAGGATGTGGGTTACAAATAAATTCTGAAGCTTTTGACCACTGTGTTACAGAGACAAGGGACCTATATTTATCGGAATATGCTTGGTACAATATGCCAGTGAGCGTACATAAAATTCTGTTTCATGGAAATAGTATAATCGTCTATGCTACTCTTCCTATTGGTCAACTTTCGGAAGAAACTCAAGAGTCCAGAAACAAAGATGCACGAAACTATCGTGAACTTTTCACCAGAAAAAAGTCAAGAATTTGAAGTAATTTGGATTTGGTGCACAGATTGTTGATATCGTCAGACTCGTTCATAAACAGTTTGCGGAAAACCCCTAGGTCAAAGCGGCGAGCATTAACGAGTGAAGTTATTATTTGAACCAGAACATGTCGACAATATTGACTCCGACTAACTTTATACCAGTTATAATATCACTTTTTATTTATAAGTATGAATTTCGATTTAGTTTTTATAAATATACGTACCTATGTTGTGTTTGACTTTGAAAATAAGTTTTTTAAATATCAATTAAAAGCCTCCAAGGTAAAGTTAAGAAATCTAAACAATTTTTATTTAAATTCCTGTGCAAAAATTATTATCCTAACTGAGCCCTTAACTAGTTTTTTGAAGTTTGCCCCGCTAAGATAAGCAAAGCATTAAGATAGCAAAAGTTGTTAACAGGACATACATTGCGTAAAGAATATTATTTTCATTAACATTCACCATTATTTTGTTCCAACATTTCATACAATTTATTCAAATTCTAACGACACAATGCAAATAACAATTAGACTATCAAATGCGAAAGAACAATATCTGTTTCCGAAGAAAACTGCAAAAATGAGCACAGCATTCTATGAATTACATTGGCGTCGCACAGTGTAACTTTTTTCACTTTTAGGATACCAAAAGGCCAAAAAACAATGTTCTTCAGTCTCAAAATCTTTTTGACATGCAACAGTTTAATAACCAACTGTTTAGAAAATGTATACAGAGCAAAGCAAATAACCCACGATCACCATGATAAGCATTATGAAACTTGGTAACTGAAACAAGTGTAAACATCATTTCACAGTCGAAAATTTTTGACCAACTTTGTGGCCACGTGGTGGATTTTTGGATAACTGTTTTGACTTCAAACTATTTTATTTAACATACTTGAGTAGTTTATAATAGCATTGATAAGTTTCAGCCACGTAGGCATTTTTTTAATTTTTTTTTGTTTTAGACAGCCACTAAAAGTTTGGTAAGCTTAGAAAATTTTTCCTTTTCAATAGAATAAGCCTTGCATGATTTGGCCCAATTTAATTGAAGGAATACATACACATCAAAGGGAATTTCATATAGTTTCAGATAAAAAAAACGCATTGCGAAATTTTGCGTTTTTCTTTGTAAGGTCTTTATGCCCTCGCTCACGTATGAATGCACAGTGACCTAACAATGGAATGTCCTCATTTCAAGTCTACAATACTAAATCCCAAAAAAAGACAGTTATACCAGAAATGGTAAAAACCAGAAAAGGAAACCTGTTCACCGGATAGTTTGTCAAATGGGGTTTCCTATAGTTAACGAGTTATGCACTTATCCCATTAACTTATGTTATGTATGCACGCCTACCTGAGGGTCGTCTATTTAGGGTGATACTTCTAAGCAATTGAGTGCTTCGGGAATATACATATGTATGTATACATCACATAAATGCCTACATATAGCTCGCTCGGAGTTTGAGATCTTAGGTAGATCTTTAAAACAGAGAAATGGGTAAGTATATTTTTGTTAAGCATTAGCAGGTATTATTTTCCCGTAAAAACCCAGTTTCTTATTCTATGATAAGTGATATAACAAAACGCTTGGGCTAAGGCTATATACAGGGTGGCTAATGAAAGCCGCTACCAAAAAAAAATTAAATAACTTTTTTTCTATTTAATGAATCTGGTTAATTTTTTTTTTTGTTTTGCAGATTGACTTTTACATTTAACAAAAATGGATAACTGGGACACTGAAACATGAATTTGGATTGTCCGCCGCTATCACGCACTGGAGTCTGTAGTTTCGGTTCAAAGAGAGTATAGGCGCACGTTTGGCGGCAATCCTCCGAGCAGATGGACCATAATAAGACTTGTAAACAATTTTGCCGAGCATGGGACAGTCAACAGAAGACCTTACCATCGAAACCCTTCAGTTCGAACGGAGGAAACAATCGCTGCTGCCATACAAAACAATCCACGTGTTTCGACAAGAAGCTTATCTGCTCAAATGGGTGTAAGCAGACAGTCATTACAGTCAATTATGCACAAAGATTTGGACTTATTCCCATATAAAATTCAAATGGCCAACAAACTGAACGCTGCAGACTTGCCGATTCGCTTGGAATTTTGCCAGAAGATGCTTCAAATGGTGGAAGAGGATGGAAACATGTCTTTTCATGTCTGACGAGGCCCATTTCGATTTAAACGGCAACATAATCAAACAAAATTGTCGAATATGGAGTGCTTCCAACCCACAGATACTCCATGAGATGGAATTGCATCCACTTCGTGTCACAGTGTGGTGCGCAGTTTCATCACGCTGCATTGTCGGGCCCTACTTCTTCGAAGAAAACGGTCACACCGTTACGGTTACTGGAGACCGTTACTTGAGCATGTTGAGAGAGTTTTTCTATCCAGAATTACGCCGAATGAGAATTTCTTTCAACTCTGTGTGGTTTCAGCAAGATGGTGCAGCTCCTCATATAGCCCAACCTGTTATGACAGAATTGCGACGAAAATTTCCCAATAAGCTGATATCCAGAAACTCCACATTCCGTTGGCCACCCAGGTCGCCTGACCTTACTGCACCTGACTTTTTCTTGTGGGGTTATTGCAAACAGGAAGTCTTCAAAGCAAAACCAACAAATTTGAATGAACTAAGGCAATCCATTCGAGAAACAATTGCGGCTATTCCTGTCTCAACTCTCCAAGCAGTAATGAACAACTTTTTGGTAAGATGCCGCACATGCATCGACGAGCAGGGGGGGAATTTAAATTCCATTATTTTTAAAACTAATTAAGCTATATTTAATAAAATTTAATGAGCTTTAACATGAATAAAAGAAAAATGAATTCCATACACTGAAAAAAAAATTATTTGAGTTTCTTAATGTAGCAAAATTCATCAGCCACCCTGTATATTTACTTTTTTTAAGATTGAGTGGCATGTAGTTTAGATCGCACCAAGCACCCAGTCTATCAAGATCTGATTGAAGTACGCTCTATTTTCGCTCACCGAGTAAGACATAGAAATCTTAACGTCGTCAGCGTACATCAAAATTTTTGAAAACTTGATAGTACTGGATATATCATTAATGAACAGCGTAAACAGAATCGGGCCAAGATGGCTACCTTGAGGAACTCCAGAAGATACATCGATGACATTGGATAGCGCATGCTTAAAAACTACTCTTTGTGTTCTGAAAAGAAGATAAGGAGATATCCAGCGGGTGAGACTGGGTTGAAAGCCCAGTAGAAAAAGTTTATGAATAAGTAACGAATGGCAAACTTTGTCAAACGCTTTACTGAACTCTGTATATATAACATCTGTGTGCATTTTTTCTCTAAACGTGTTTGAAACATGGGTTGTGAATTCTTGTAGGTTTGTACTTTTTGATTTTCCTTTACAAAGCTATGTAATTCATTGAGAACATCATGGGTCTTTTTCGACCACCCTCACTCTCCCATATTCGATGCAAGCAACCGGATTCCAATTGTAAACTGTTTTACTGTGCCCAATATGACTTGGCAACAGGACTCTCTGCTGACATCTTCCTTAATTGACCCATGTCCCATTCGTTCGTAGATGTTACAGTCATTAACCGCACATCTATAATGTCTTCCTTGGCTTGGAAAAGTCATAACTTTGCAGTCGCTCTATCCACCGAGCCAATTGACCTTCCGGATTACGAAACTGCAAGAGCCACTTCAGCGCTGCATAGTCTGTCCTGAAGTGAAAGCGCTGCCCATAGAGGTACTTGTAGAAATGTTTGAAGAACCCCCGATTGTTGGGCTATAGTATGCCATTACCTTCTCCTTCCCTTCGACGATCTGTGAGAAAACCCTTTCTATAGCATACATCTGTATATAGAATAAATGCTGAGCCGAGGATTTGATATGCTAACATTGGAGCTGTGCACAGTCGATCCTTCAAGGTTTGGAATGCGACTACGTGTTCCTTCTTACATTAAAAGCACATGTTTTTTCTGGTAAGATAATGGAGGTTACTGGCTGGGCCGGCAAAATTCAGTACAAATCGGCGATAATACGTGCACAGCCCAAGGAAACTTTGTAACTCATGCTAATTCCTCGGCCTTGGCCAATTCTTTACGGCTTCGATCCTTTCCTTAGCAGTGCAGATGCCCTCCGTCGTTAACTTGGGACCCAAATAACTTACTTCCTTTTTAAACAAGGAACACTTCTTGGGACTCAATTTCAGACCAGCACCATCTATCCTTTGGAAAACTTCCTCCAAGTTCTTTAGGTGTTCCTCAAAACTTTTTCCCAACACGATGATGTCATCACACCAAACATGTTTCCCAATGCAATCCTTTCAGTACCTGATCCATGAGTCTCTCAAAAGTAGCTGGAGCATTGCAGAGTCCGAAAGGCATTGCCGTAAATTGCCAACTCCAACGCTGAAGGCTGTCTTTTCTTCACCTTTACCTGCACTTGCCAGTATCCGCTTTTCAAGTCCAGTGCAGAAAACCATTTCGTGCCAGATAACGAGTCCAGAGTATCGTCGATTCTTGGCAATGGATAGCTGTATTTCTTAGTTACTCCGTCCTTATTTTGCACTAGTAGTACCGGTGAGCTCCATGGACTAACTGATGGCTTGATCACGCCGCACAGTGTAACTTTTTTCACTTTTAGGATGCCTAAAGTCCAAAAAACAATGTTCTCCAATCTCATATATTTTTTGACATGCAACTGATTAATAACCAACTGTTAAGAAAATGTATACAAAGCAAAGTAAAAAACCCAAGATCAGAAATTCGGATAACTGAAACAAGTGTAAAAATCATTACACAGTCCAAAATTTTTGACCAACTTTGTGGCCACGTGGTGGATTTTTGGTTAACTGTTTTGACTTCAAACTATATTATTTAACATACTTAGGTAGTTTATAACAGCATTGGTAAGTTTAAGCCACGTAGGCATTTAAAAATTTTTTTTTTTGTTTTAGACAGCCACTAAAAGTTTGGTAAGCTTATACAATTTTTCATTTTCAATAGAATAAAACTTGCATGATTAGGCGAAATTTGATTGAACGAATACATATACATTATAGGGCATTTCATATAGTTTCAGATTAAAAAAAAACCATTGCGAAATTTTGCCTTTTTCTTTGTAATCACCAACTTAAGGTCTCTTTGCCCTCGCTCACGTATGAATGCAGTGACCTAACAATGGAATGCCCTCAGTTCAAGGCTACAATACTACATCCCAAAAAAAGACAGTTATACCTGAAATGGTAAAAACCCAGAAAAAGGAAACTTGTGCACTGAATAGCCTTCATTGTTTGTCATATGGGTTTTCCCATAGTTAACGAGTTGTGCACTTATCCCATCAACTTTTGTTGTGTATGCACGCCTACCTGTGGGTCGTCTATTATGGGTGATACTTCTAAGCAATTGAGTGCTTCGGGAATATACATATGTATGTTTACATCACATAAATGTCTACCTAAAGCTCGCTCGGAGTTTGAGATCTTAGGTAGATCTTTAAAACCAAGAAATGGGTAAGTATATTTTTGTTAAGTATTAGCAGGTATTATTTTTCCGTAAAAACCCAGTTTCTTATGCACTGTACAAAATTTTCCTATATCATCAACTAGTTATGGCTATTTCACGAACTACACTCTTTGAAGTTTGCCTAAAAAGGAAAAATGGATAAACGAACAAAGCCATACTAAACCATATAATGAGTATAATTGGAAGAGATGTGGATCATTCAGAATTTAAAAAATACATCATCCATCTAACTTATAATATTCGTAAGAGATTGGCATGTTGTTTTCGATCTACTAGTAGATTTATTGAGAAAAACTCTGAATGGTTATCAGAAAATCTGGATTTTACAGATTATATGCTTAATGTTGAGCCATGCACATCTCGTGATATTCCTAAGCCGGGGAGTCCAACAAAAACTTCTCTGAGTCATCTATGAGCACAAAAAAGCTGTTCAGCTGTTAATGGCAGCGGAATTGAAATTACGATCATCAGGGAAAAGAAATTCTGCAAAAATAATTGAGAAGTTGTCCACAGCATCACCATCAAGAGGCACTGCAATCCAAAAGTCCCGACTATCGGAAGAAAAAAAGAAAAGTTTGTCACCAGTTCAAGCAATTGCGGGTGATAGTTGATTCAAATCTTTCAACACATGAATACTCCCTGATGCGGCAGCACACTTCAGAAGTTAACAGAAAAGTATATCCTTCATTTAACTGTTTAAAAGAATCAAAGGTCTTATGCTATCCTGAAAATTTAAAAAATAAACACTTATTTCTTTTGTTTCGAGTGCATGAATATTGTTTCGATTATTGTCAAGCATGTACCATCCCTAAGTCAATAACACTCCCACCACTAGTTAAACACAACTGAGATAACGATGGCTACGCTTATGCATGCAAGCGTATAACTAGGGAGAGGAAGAGAGAGGGCGCGAGTGTTTGCGAATACGATACAAAGAGGAGATGCCAATAAATAACACCGACCCTTCCAGAACACGAAAACCAAGAAAGTTCTCGGTGCGTAGGCAAGCACCCTGTTGGACTATATAAGGCGGTGACCAAGCAAGGCAGGTTGATCAGTTTATTTTCAAGTTCAGGCAACTACTGCGAAGTTACCAAACTCTTAAATTTGTATTGCGTTTATTACTAGTAAATAAAACTATCTATTAGTTACAATATCTGTATTTGACTTTATAGTGATCGAACCCAGTATTGATAATCAAGGAATCATCGAATTCGTCACAATTGGTGTCAGCAGCGGCATTGTTAAATAAATGCCAGTGATTTCAAGAACATGGCTAAGTTAAATGAATTGAAGATTCAGCAACTCAAAAATGAGTTGGAACAACGCGGACTAAACACTACAGGTAATAAGTCCGAGCTACAGTCAAGATTACGGGAGGCTATGGAAGCGGAAGGAACCAACGTGATCATGTTTTCCATCTTATGGAGGGGGCATCGACGAAAATGGAAGAGAAAAAGGAGCCTCCGAATACAGTACCAAGTGTGGACACAAACGCGTTGTTGGCTGTATTGACTCAGATGTCGTCAAGCAGTTCAACACAGCTGGAAGAACAGAAGACACACATGGCATCACAGCTGAAAGAACAGAAGACACACATGGGATCTCAGCTGGAAGAACAGAAGACACACATGGCATCTCAGCTGGAAGACCAAGATACACGTATTACATCCAAGTTGGAGGCACGTATTTCCGAAATATCATCACAAAGTTCAGCACAGGTGTTTTCGCAGATCTCTTCAAAGCTAGAAGAGCAGGAAGCTAGGATGTCATTAAAGCTAGAGGCACGCATGGACGAGAAAATAATGCAGTTTTAGAAGAAAATCGAGGCCGAGGTAGATGCGTTAAGGGGTCGTATCCAGGAGTTGCAACTGAACCGTCCATCTGCTTCAGCGAATACTCCCAAGGTAAAATCCTCGTCATTTGATGGTTCTGTCCCTTTCCAGGTATTTAAGCTACAGTTTGAGAAGACGGCAGCGGTGAATAATTGGGGCACTGAAGACAAAGTTACTGCACTGTTTGTGGCATTGAAGGGTCCTGCAGCCGAAATCTTACAGACGATTCCCGACGGTGAACGCAATAATTATGAAGCATTGATGGGTTAAGTTGATAGACGCCATGGTAGCAAGCATCGAAAACAGATATACCAAATAGAGCTACAGAATCGCTGTCAGAAGGCTAATGAGACATTGCAGGAATTTGCATCGGATATCGAGAGGTTGGCCCATCTAGCCAATGCAGACGCACCTGTAGAGTATACGGAGGGGGTGAAAATCCAGTGTTTCATAAATGGAATACGCGATGTGGAGACGAAGCGCGCCACATATACAAACCCCAAAAGGACATTCGCTGAAACAGCCTCGCTTTTGAGTAAACCTGCATACAAGGCTCATCGCATAGAAGTGGAAACTCCGGCTTGGGTAGACAAAATTTTGGAAGCGTTGAACGGAGTACAGAAAAAAAGTGATGGTGCCATTAAATGCTTTAAGTGCGGAAAACCAGGTCACATAGCACGTTATTGCGGCACTGGCTCCAGTAACCCCAGCAATTCAGGTGGACGGAAACGCAAAGCTGAAGGAGATGAGCAAACCTCTCAACCAAATCAGTCGTTAAACTAAATCGAGCCAGCCGAAAGGGGCGTGGACTGGCTCCCGCAACTGAATGCCCCATAATCTCTGTCTCACAGATCGGAAGGAAAGCTAGAAATGTTACTGTTGTTGCATATGTGGATGGAAAAGCGCACTTACTAACTGTGGATACAGGCGCATCGCATTCCATAATTCGATCTGATTTAGTCAACAAGGAGGTGAGACCATTGCATGGAGCAAAGTTACGTACGGCCACTGGTGAGGACACCCATGTCCTATGAGAAGTAACATGTGAAATAGCAATTGGGAACGTGACCGTTCTACACAATTTTATAGTAGCAGATATTGTTGACGAAATTATAGTTGGTGTGGACTTCTTAAGCGAGCAAGGCATCAAGATCGACATGCAAAACAGGATTATCAATTACCAGAACATGGATGTGCCATTAAATTTTGGTAACGAAAACAAATACGTTAGTAAGCGAGTGCTTGTAGAGGAGAGCCCACAAATTCCACCGAAGTCGGAAGCAATCAAATGGGCAAAGATTGATGGAGATTATGGGACAAACAAGTTGTGGGTTGTCGAGGCAGCAAACAAATCAAGGACGAACATATTCGTAGGAAAAACCCTGGCCATGACAAAACAAGATGGACGTGTACCGGTAAGAGTACTTATTGAGTTCCAATCGCCGATTAAACTTTCCAAATGAGCAATATTGGGACAATGCCAAGAGGTCGAGGTAGTTATCAATTGTGAACAGCTTCAGGAAAATGATTCCACCATCAAAATTAATCTTTCAGATGATATCACGCCGTGGACGGCAGGCCTCGAAAAAGATCATCAGAAAAAGGTAGAGGAACTTCTATCAAAGTGCTCGAGCATATTTGATACGGATGGTTCCAAACCAGGTCGGACCAAAGTTGTGAAGCATCAAATTGATACTGGTGATGCAAGGCCAATCCGCCAACCTCCTCGTAGTATTCCATTGGCCAAACGCCAAGTAGTAAGAGAAATTATACAGGAAATGAGTGACAGCGGCGTAATCGAACCATCAGCTAGTCCATGGAGCTCACCGGTAGTACTAGTGAAAAAGAAGGATGGAAAAATGAGGTTCTGTGTGGATTACCGGAAATTGAACGACGTAACGAAGAAGGACAGTTATCCATTGCCAAGAATCGACGATACTCTGGACTCGTTATCTGGCACGAAATGGTTTTCCACACTGGACTTGGAAAGCGGCTACTGGCAAGTGGAGGTAAAGGATGAAGATAAAGAGAAGATGGCCTTCAGCGTTGGAGAAGGGCTTTCATAATTTACGGTAATGCCCTTCGGGCTATGCAATGCCCCAGCTACTTTTGAGAGACTCATGGGCCAGATACTAAAAGGATTGCACTGGCAAACATGTTTGGTGTACCTCGACGACATCATCTTGCTGGGAAAAAGCTTTGAGAAACACCTAAAGAACTTGGAGGAAGTTTTCCAAAGAATAGCTGGTGCTGGTCTGAAACTAAGTGCCAAGAAGTGTTCCTTGTTTAAAAAGGAAGTAAGTTATTTGGGTCACAAGGTAACTACGGAGGGAATCTGCACTGCTAAGGAAAAGATCGAAGCCGTAAAGGATTGGCCAAGACCGGGAAATTTGCATGAGTTACGGAGCTTCCTTGGGCTGTGCACGTATTATCGCCGATTTGTACCGAATATTGCCAGCGTAGCTAGTAGTCTCCATAACCTTACAAGGAAGAATATGAGTTTGAATGGAAGAAGGAAGGAGGTGGTTTTTCAAACATTGAAGGAACGACTATGCACTGCCCCGATGTTAGCATATCCAATTCCAGGTTCAAAGTTTATTCTGGATACAGATGCGAGTGGAGTTGTTTTGTCCAAGATTGTTGATGGACAGGAGAAGGTAGTTGCATACTGTAGCCGAACAATTGGGAAGCCTGGAAGGAACTATTGTGTAACCCGGAAGAACTGTTGGCATTGGTAGAGTGCGTTAAGCATTTCCACAAGTATCTCTATGGGCAGCGATTCCACGTCAGGACAGACCACGCAGCGGTGAAATGGCTCTTACAGCTCCGTAATCCGGAAGGTCAATTGGCACGGTGGATAGAGCGACTACAAAGTTATGACTTTTCCATAGAGCATCGCAAAGGTAGCACCCACGGAAATGCTGATGCAATGTCACGACGACCATGTAACTTGGAATGCAAGCATTGTTCCAAAGCTGAGGCCAAGGAAGACATTATAGATGTGCGGCTCATGACTATAACATCTACGGACCAATGGAACATGGATCAATTAAGGAGGTTTAAGCACGAAGATCCAGATCTTACACGTGTAATGCAAGGAATCGAACGAAACGAGCGACCATCAAGAGAGGAGATGTCAGCAGAAAGTCCTGTTGCCAAGTCATATTGGGCACAGTGGAATAGTTTGCAATTAGAATCCGGTTGTTTGCATCGAATATGGGAGAGTGAGGATGGTCAATGTGTTCGAAAGCTGATAGTCGTCCCAAGGAAGAAAATCCCTGACGTTCTCAATGAATTACATAACGTTCCAAGCGGAGGTCCTGTTGGTGTCACCAAGACCTTAGAGAAAATCAAGCAGGGATTCTATTGGGTTGGCCGAGTGGATTGCCAACTGTGAGGTGTGCATCAAAGCAAAAGGACCGAAATCAAGGAGCCATGGGCGAATGAAACAGTATAACCCAAGAGCACCATTTGAGAGGATTGCCACAGAAGTAGCTGGGTCATTCCTTACTAGCAAACTCGGGAACAAATATGTACCAGTAGTTATGGACTATTTCAGCAGCCAGAAGTGTAACCTATTCCAAATCAAGAGGCAGAAACCATAGTAGAAGTGTTCATTAACAATTGGGTAGCTAGGTTTGGTTCATCGATGGAGCTACATTCTGACCAAGGCAGGTACTTCGAATCAGCTGTATTCCATGAAATGTGCAAGACATTGGGAATTCGGAAGACTCTAACTACTGCACTGCATCCTCAGTCAGATGGCTTTGTTGAACGATTCAATAGAACCTTGGAGGAACACCTAAGGAAAGTGGTGGATAGGTTCCAGAAGGATTGGGATAGTCATATCTCATTGTTCCTGATGGCATATCGCTATGCAGTACATAAAACTACGGGTCAGACTCCAGCAAAGGTAATTTTTGGGAATGTTCCTCGGTTGCCGGCTGACTTGAAGTTTGGGATAAATGCTGACGCAGGAATAAATCCTCGGAAATCCACAAGCATCTTGAAGAGGAAATGAGAGAAATACACGACCTTGTGAGACAACGGGCCAAATTCATGAGTGATAAAATTAAAGCCAGGTACGACAAAGCAATAAATTCAACAGGTAGATGCACACTGGGTGTTCCTATACAACCCACAACGTAAGAAAGGTTTGTCACCGAAATTGCAGTGTAACTGGGAAGGCCCATACAAAGTCATTAAACGGATAAACGATGTTGTCTATCGCATACAAACAACTAGAAGGCCAATAAATGTGATGAAAGTAGTCCGTCTGGAAAGACTTGCTGCATTTGGTTCGGGAAATGTGTCTGATCGGGACGATCAGATTTAGGTGGAGAGCAGTGTGGCGAATATTCTAGGTCATGTGCCATCCCTAGCTCACTAACACTCCCACCACTAGTTAAACACAACAAAGATAACAATGGCTACACTTATGCATGCAAGCATGTACCAACGGAAGAGAGATGGCGCGAGTGTTTGCGAATACAGGGCAAAGAGGAGAAGTCAATAAATAACACCGAACCTTCGAGAACACGAAGAGCGAACAAACAAGAAAGTTCTGGGTGCGAAGGGAAGCACCCTGTTGGACCATATAAGGCAGTTACCAAGGCACGTTGATCAGTTTATTTTCAATTATTGCTCAGTGGACTACTGCGAAGTTACCAAACTCTTAAATTTGTATTGCGTTTATTGTGACGAATTCGATGATTCCTTGATTATTAATCCTGGGTTCGATCACTATAAAGTCAAATAAACACACGCACATATATTGTAACTAATAGCTAGTTTTATTTACTAGTAATAAACGCAATACAAATTCCCGAGTTTGGTTACTCCACAGTAGTTCACTGTACAATACTTGAATACAAACTGATCGCTGCCTTGCTTGGTCACTGCCTTATATAGTCCATCAGGGTGCTTGCCCACACACCGAGAACTTTCTTGGTGGTTCGTTCTTCGTGTTCTCGAGGGGTCGGTGTTATTTATTGACATCTCCTCTTTGCCTTGTGAACACTCGCGCCATCTCTCTTCCTCTTCCTTGGTACACGCTTGCATTCATAAGCGTAGCCATTTTTATCTCTGTTGTGTTTAACTAGTGGTGAGAGTGTTATTGAGTTAGGGATGGTACATACTTGAGAATAATCACCACACTGCCTTCCACCTAAGTCCGATCGTCCCGATCAGACACATTGCCCGAGCCAAACACTGCTAGACACTCAATGGTTGGCACCGCTTTATTAAACCTTATTTCCTCCAGGGATTGAAACTCCGACATCAATCCCCTCCTGCAGAGATTGCCACAATGCATTACATTGCCACCTATTCCAACCATTTTGTCCGTCCTTAATCCCGCATGACTTTGTGCCTTTACTTTCGTATCCGGCAAATATTCCTGCAATGCACTTCTTCAGGATTCCTTTCCATTCTCTCATGTCCAGTGCACTGTTTCACTTTATCCACTAAGTTGCGTTGCTTTCTCGGACCATGACCACCAGATGTTCGCCTTTTATCCTCAGCACACGTTGAACACTTAGCAATCCATTTCCTCACAGCTTGTCTGTAACCGATCCAATAGAACAGCCGCTTTAGCTCTAGCAGCGTTTTCTTTATTCCCATGTGGCTTCCATCTGGGCAAATATGCGACGCTTTGATGACATCTGGAATTCTTTTCTGGGGAACAACAATAAGTGCTCGATGATTTTGGCCATCTTTACTTTCCCATATCCGATACAAACAAAAAGAGATTAGCCTCAAACTACTCCATTGTGCCCAGTATGCTTTTGCAATGCGACTCTCTGCTACCATCTCTTCTCTTCCTGGCTATTTGTTTTCCTTCAGTCCTTTCAACACACGTGCCAAATCTGGATCTTCCTCCTGGCCTTGGCGAATCTACCTCTGACTTACGAGGCTCCTGTTGCTTCATCTTCAAGATCCTCTCTTGGGGGTATAGCCACTATTGTGTCCAAAAATCAGAGGATCTTCTTGGCCGTTGTAAGTCATAACCCTGTTCCTTACGTTGATGTGAATGTCTGTCTCAGCCAAGAAATCGACGCCAATGATGACTTCGTCGACAATATTCGCTACCAAGAAGGTGTGATACGTAGCCACATTCCCAATCACAAGCTTACATGTTACCTCTCCCAGGACTTGCTTGCTTTCACCAGTTACTGTCCAGAATTTAGCTTTCTGCAATCGTCTCACCTTCCCGCTGACCAAGTCACTCCGAATGATGGAATGTGATGCAGCAGTATCCACAGTCAGCAAGCGCTCCTTCTCGTCCCCGTAGCCTTCAATAGTAACATGACTCCCTTTCCGTCCGAGTTGTGACACAGAGATTATGGGGCAATTATCTTGCTCATCTTCTCCAGCTTTGAGATGCGTCCACTTAAATTGCCAGAATTACTGGAGCCAGTGATGCAGTAGCGTGCTAAGTGACCTGGTTTTCCGCACTTAAAGCATTTAATGGCACCATCGCTTTTTTTCTGTACTCCGTTTAACGCTTCCAAAATTTTGTCTACCCAAGGCAGAGTGTCCACTTCTACGCGATGAGCCTTGTATGTAGGTTTACTCAAAAGCGAGGCTGTTTCCTGCGTCAGAGCTTGCGACACCGTTTCAGCGAATGTCCTTTTGGGGTTTGCATATGTGGCCCACTTCGTCTCCACATCGCGTATTCCATTTACGAAGCACTGCGTCTGCATTTGCTAGATGGGCCAACGTCTCGATATCCGATACAGGTTCCTGCAATGTCTCATTAGCCTTCTGAAAGCGATTCTGTAGGTCTATTTGGTATATCTGTTTTCGATGTTCGCTACCATAGCGTCTCTCAACTGCACCCATCAATGCTTCACAATTATTGCATTCACCGTCGAGAATCGTCTGTAAGATTTCGGCTGCAGGACCCTTCAATGCCACGAACAGTGCAGCAACTTTGTTTTCAGTGCCCAAAATATTCACCGCTGCCGTCTTCTCAAACTGTAGCTTAAATACCTGGAAAAGAACAAAACCATCAAATGACGGGGATTTTACCTTGGGAGTATTCACTGAAGTAGATGGACGGTTCAGTTGCAACTCCTGGATACAGCCTGCCTCTAGCTTCAATGATATCCTAGCTTGCTGCTCTTCCAGCTTTGCAGAGATCTGCGATAACACCTGTGCTAAACTTAGTGATGATATTTCGGAAATACGTGCCTCCAACTTGGATGTTATACGTGTATCTTGTTCTTCCAGCTGAGATGCCATGTGTGTCTTCTGTTCTTCCAGCTGTGATGCCATGTGTGTCTTCTGTTCTTCCAGCTGTGTTGAAATGCTTGACGACATCTGAGTCAATACAGCCAACAACGCGTTTGTGTCCACACTTGCCACTAGATTCGGAGGCTCCTTTTTCTCTTACATTTTCGTCGATGCCTCCTCCACAAGATGGAAAACATAATCATCAACGTTGATTCCTTCTGCTTCCATAGCCTCCCGTAATCTTGAATGTAGCTCGGACTTATTACCTGTAGTGTTTAGTCCGCGTTGTTCCAACTCATTTTTGAGTTGCTGAATCTTCAATTTATTTAAATTAGCTATGTCCTTGTTATCCTTGCAACAACAATACCACTTCTGACACCAATTGTGATGAACTCGACGATTCCTTGATTATCAATCCTGGGTTCGATCACTATAAAGTCAAATAAACACACGCACAGATATTGTAACTAATAGCTAGTTTTATTTACTAGTAATAAACGCAATACAAATTCCTGAGTTTGGTTACTCCACAGTAGTTCACTGTACAATACTTGAATACAAACTGATCCCTGTCTTATATAGTCCAACAGGGTGCTTGCCCACGCACCGAGAAGTTTCTTGGTTGTTCGTTCTTCGTGTTCCCGAAGGGTCGGTGTTATTTATTGACATCTCCTCTTTGCCTTGTATTCGTGAACACTCGCGCCATCTCTCTCATGGTATGCGATGACATGTATCAAAGTCCCCAACTTCTCATCAGACCCCTTCTCGGACACTGGGATACGAACCTAAATGCCTGCACCAAAGCCGCTGTTAAAATACTCTAACAACTAAGCCTGTAGAGTCACGATGCATGCTTCCTCCAATGTGCTATTTTTACATTATTCCTGTTACTCATCTTCTAAAACGAATGCATATGTTCTGTGGAATATTCGCAGAAGGTTGGAGTGGTAAATTTAAAAATGATTTTGTAGGTATGCCGACCGCAATGTTAAACCAAAAAAACTATTTTGGCGGGACTTGTCGGATATATTTCCATTTCGGGATCAGTTCGAGATTGTTTCCGGGACTTTTTTCGAGATTGCTTTCGGGATCACTTCGAGACTTTTTCGGAATTATTTCGAATTTTCATGAATATTGAGTCCCGGTCGTAAGGTGGTTTCAGTTATCGCTTCCCAAATTTTTTTAAGATTTCCCTAAATTTGTCTATTTTGCATTTTCCTTCAATTTTTCAATTTTAAGCTCCGTTTTTCTGCTACTATATTCTACCATCGTCTTATGTTGATTTCGTTGCTAAAGTTTTTATATGTTAAGGATATACTCCCACTGCCAGCGATTTTTTTTTTTTGCCTGACACTGCCCATAAATTCGGGCAATTTCTGATTTAACAGAGGGGTAATGTTTGTTTAAATTCGGGCGATTTTTGTTTAGATCGGGTGAGCTAATTTAACTAACCGTCCTATTTTTCAGCTTGTCAAACGACAGTGCAGTGATATTATCCAAATAACAAAACCTGGTCGGATAGATAAAATAAAACAAAAGTTATCTATTAAGTGTCAACTTATCGAAAATGAATAAGAATACTAAGGCAGGTGTCTCTCTCTCTCTATGGCGCGATATACAACAGGTATATCATCATAAACCTCCTAAGAGATTTTTGCGCCAAGCTTCTCTTCCAATTTGTGGTGTGCCGATTTGAATTTTCCCTACAAATTGGTGGGACCTACAGTTTTTTGCCGACTCCGAACGGCATCTACAAAGGAGACGAATTTTTGCTGAGAAGCCTGTCATGGCAGAAATACACTCGGAGAGTTTGCCAAACCACTGCCGAGGGGCGACCCCGTTTTGAAAAACTTGTTTCAAATCACTTTTGATGTTACCTGTACCAGGGCTCGAACCATGGACCTTCGGTGTGGTAGGCCGGCAACACTACCTTCACACCACGGCGGCCGCATGCCACATGCTCAATATTTCTGACGTGATCCGCGGATCGCGATCCATATTGACGATGTAGCATGCAAAATTGATATAATGGGGACCGCAAAATATTTAGAAATTTTGAAATCTGGATCACGGATCGCAATACTGTCAATAAATGTGGGCGGTGTAGCATGTTTTTCGCGATATGTGCGTACGGTTTGTGTTTTCCGTAGAGCGGATATATGTTAACAGTTGATAAATTAATTAATTAGCAATTCCATTAAAAAAAGCACGATGGAGTTGCAGCTTTGGTTGCACAATATTTCCCATGGCAAATCCAGACGCACCATCAGGACAGAAGCTTATTTTCGATGGGGACTGAAGCCCAACACGCGCAGCGCAAATAAGCAAATTCGGGGAATTTGTAACAACAACCATCACCAATCGGCCAGTTCACTTAGCTTAGAGTTTAAGTAAATTCATTTGTAAATTTTAGTCTTAGTTCTGCTGTCAATAAATGTTGATCCGTGGCTGGACTGTCCAAACCGAAACAATCACAAATACGACTCGGTTTCAATATTTAGTTGAAAATGAGGATGAAGAATTATGTTTCATTTCACATTTGTGTGATTGCAACCTTCTTTCCCCAATATGCCAGCCACGAATGACCGCTATTTTCTTTCGAACATTCTGGCTGCCATATTTTACACAATCTTTGAATAGCGTTTTAGTACAATACATAGGGCTGCCAACCATACAATATTACATTTCTCTTCTAAGCGGCGCCAACAATAAAGGTTAACCGAAACAATTTAAAAATATATATTTTTTCGGATTTTGATAAAAAAATCCCTTCCTTAACTGGCGGAAAACGTGAGACCTTCGCTGTCACGTAGTATTAATCGAATGTAACTCACGTGTGAACTGGCGAAATCAAAACCACGAAATCATTGCAAAAAGGAAACGCGAGACGTTAGCCGCCTGCCCACGAATGATTATGTTAATAGTGTTAGAACAATTAAAAGCGTCCAACTGTTGGCATATGCTGACGATATTGATATCATTGGCCTTAACAACCGCGCCGTAACTTCTGCTTACTCCAAATTAGAAAAAGAAGCGGAGAAAATGGGATGGTGGTGAACGAGGGCAAAACGAAGTACCTTCTGTCATCATGCAAAGAGTCAGCGCATTCGCGCCTTGGCAACCAAGCCACTGTCGGCAGCAATAATTTTGAAATAGTAAAGGACTTCGTTTACCTGGGAATCAGCATTAACACCAACAATAATGTTAGCCTAGAAATCCGACGAAGAATTACTCTTGCAAACAAATGCTACTTCGGACTGAGTAGGCAATTGAAAAGTAAAGTCCTCTCTCGACGAACGAAAATAACACTCTACAAGTCACTCATCGCACCCGTCCTGCTATATGGTGCAGAAGCGTGGACACTAACAACATCTGATGAGGCGGCTCTGGGAGTATTCGAGAGAAAGGTTCTTCGAAAGATTTGTGGACCTCTACGAGTTGGCGACGGCGAGTACCGAAGAAGATTTAATGATGAGCTGTATGAACTTTACGCAGACGCCGACATAGTTCAGCGAATTAAAACACAGCGGCTTCGCTGGCTAGGCCTCGTAGTGCGAATGAGCGAAGATGCTCCAGCCCAGAAGGTATTCTTATCGGCACCCGCCGGTGGAAGCAGAGGAAGAGGGAGACCACCACTCCGATGGAAGGACCAAGTGGAGACCGATTTGCGATCCCGGGGTGTTTCCAATTGGCGCCAGTTGGCGCAACGAAGAAACGACTGGCGAGCTATGTTGGACGGTCAAAATCGCCCAGGCGGTTAGATGACCATTTAAAGAAGAAGAAGAAGTTAGAACAATTATGGGTTATATAAACATTTTCAGTGAAAAGAATTTTGAAGGGTATAAGTAGATATAAGTAAAATGTAAAGAATTAATAATCTAGAGAAATTTTTGAAGGAAAAAAAGATAGTGGATATAAGTAAAATTTAAAGAATTATAGATCTAGGAATAAGTGAAGAATGTCCTAACTTAAAAAAGTTAAGCTAAAATAAAAATTAAAAAAAAAACAATAGTCATGCCGGTAAATCCTGCCAATCTTGTTCGGCCACCAGTACTTAACATACTCCCAGGACCATCTGCACCTCCTCGTCAACCTTCTTCCAATTCGTGTTCAATGAACAAATTAACGTCAGTAATTACGGTTACAGTCAACAACATCGTTGAGACTGAAGAGCGAAACATGGTTCAAGTTGGCCTGAATGCTAACTTCAGTTATTTTACAGACATCGCCATAGATTCGAATCTGCCTAGTAATATTTCAGAGCTGGACAAAATACTTGACGTCGGAAGATGTCTGAGGGAATCCAGGAGAATTCAACTCACGGAAACAGAGTGTGGGCAGGATTATCCAACCTTACGAGCCTCAAATAGGTTCTCCTAAATACTACGGCACACTAAGTGTCATTACGAATAAAATTGTAGGCAATTCCACTGGACTGGAAGGCGTTTTCCAGGCTAACACTCCATTACGCGGTTAAAGGCGAACTGAGTACCAAATGCCTTCTTTTGTGCACCATAAGAGCTTTGCCAAAGGGTATTTTCTCATTTATCTTAAATATTAAAAAAAATTTGGATGCATGGAAGTCGGCACTGAATGCATGCGCCTGTCAACCAGTACGTATAGGGCTTAAGCCCGAGACACATTCGTTCGGGAACCATCAGATCTTACCAAGGCACTCCATTTCTGCCTCAAACTAGAGAACCATAAGCCACAACCATGTCCAGAACCAATGGACATTGACCCATCACTATGAGCTCGAAATATAAATTACGTGAATAGGCCACGTAATAATGACCCTACTAACAAAATACCCACTCCTTAACCCTCCAGCCCCTGTACCCCCGAAATAAATCAAAATTAATTATCTTTGATTTTTGTTTTTATTTGTTTTTGATTATTTTGCAGTGTCGTTGTGAGTAATATCACCGTTTATTGCACGCGCATGCAAATATCCTAGTGGAAAATGGGCATGTATAGCCATGCACCCAGGAATCAATCAGACTTGGTACTTATGTTCCTTTCGATATACTCTCTTTGCTTGTAAGCATGCCTTGCATATCTTGAAGAAGGCTTTTCATATAAAGTTGAAAACTTTATTTTCTCTTATTTTCAATCTAAAGTGCGTTTAGTATATAAACAAGTAAGGAAGTCTAAGTTCGGGTGGAATCGAACATTAAATAGCCAGCCGTGTAAAAGTGGTCGTGGTAAATTGCTAAAATGTTGTGCAGTTATGACCTATAGAGGTTTCAAACTTTTTCTACTACCATGTGTGCAATCTTATAAATAAAAATGTATGGGTGTCTGTGTGTCTGGCGTCCAAAGCACTTAACCGATCTTTATGAAATTTACACAGTAGATTCCTGGGTGTACTAGTTACAGTGTAGGCTATATATGTAGTTTTGGAAAAGTGGGAGGTGACACGCCCCCATGCTATATAACATTTTAATCTTGTATAGGCGTCCAAGGTACTCAACCGATCTTTATGAAATTTTCACAGTCGATTCTTGGATTCAATGGTTACAGCAGATTTTGAAAAACGTTGATGGTATACCTCGTATCATGTTTCGTAATGTTATTTATCGCAGTTCTGAAGTTAATAATAGCAAAAATTTGACATCTTGTTCATTTATATGTGGGCGGTGACACGCCCATTTTCCAAAATTTAAAAAAATCATTAATTAGGTCATCGGGTCATTGCAACTACGAAATTCTAGTATTTATTCTGCATCAGTGAAGGAGATATGGCATGTTCCGGTCTCCTACCTCTCTTTTAGAATACTTTGGTCCAAAAGTGGGCGTGGTGGTCCACCGATTTCGCTTATTTTCCGTGGGCGTACTCTACATGTCTATAGTATACCTTGCATCAAGTTTCGTAATTCTATCTTACACCGTTCGGAAGTTATTAACAGTCGAATTTGAAATTTGTTTGACTTATAAGTGGGCGGTGCTACGCTCACTTTCCAACATTTTGCAAAAATCGTATAAAGAATAAGAAAATTGAGCTAACTGCCAAATTATATTATAATACCTATATCAGTTAATTAGATATGGGCAGTTCAATTTTTCTACCTCTTTTTCATATAGCTTTTATGAAAAAGTAGGCGTGGTCGATTTCGCTTATTTTGTATGGGTGCATTTATCACAATAGTATACCTCCTACGAAATTTCGTTATACTCGTACTAGCGTAAACGGTTCAAATAGTCAAAGTTTGAAAATTTCTTCACTCATATGTAAGCGGTGCCAAGCCCCTTTTCCAAAAGTTTGATAAAATCGTCAATGGGGCAACCAAATTAATAAATTTAGCAAATTTTATCATTGCAGCTGCTTTTATTATTGAATTAACCCATTTTATACGTATTATGAAATTTTCGATATCGAAAAAAGGGACGTGGTTATTGTTCGATTTCGAACATTTCAAATAGCAACCTACCGTGGCCGGAAAGCAACCTGTGTGCCAAATTTCATTCAGTTATCTCAATTCTTACTCTAGTTATCGTGTGCACGGACGGACGGACGGACGGACATGTCTTAATGGATTCCTCTGCTCATTCTAAGAACTTTGATACATGGAACTTCATATCTATCTCCATTATTTTGGACCGTTACAAACCACCGTTATATGACCAAAACTATAATACCCAGTGTACTAGTACACGCTGAGTATAAAAATTACTGACTAGGCCCCTAGCTGTGTGCTTACGACTTAATTGGTGACAAGCAATGCGAAATAAAGAAAAAACGAATCGTACTTAATAAAAACAAAAAAATATTGCATGCCCCTACAGCATCTCGCACTGAACTAGCGTTGCGAATACAAAATCGGAAACTCACCAAATGAAACTTACGTAGTTTATTTTTGAATTGGTGGTATATAAAAATTAGTGGAGGAATTAAATTAAACAAAACAAGAAAAAAAATAGAAGATGAAGAAAACTAATAACTATAAGGAGATTGACTACCCCCGTATGTAAGAAGACCCAAAAAACAACGGATACAACAAAAACAAAAAAAAACCTCGCCAACATTTAGTGCCGGCGAAGGAAGATAAGAAAATAGTAAGTGACAACACTGTATGAAAATGTTAAGCGCAAAAGGAATCTGGTAATGATATTAAGGTATGAATATCTGCACCACTAACATCTACATATATATTTGAATTCCTTGAAAATTACTTACATACCAGGCAATAAAGGAAATCACTTAGTTGTATTGGGGACTTCCGTCTTCAAAAAGAAAGAAACAAACCTTCTGTTGGGTCATTGGTTGGGACACCCTGCCTAACTAACAGCTGTCGTGGTTCAATAACCTGTTCAAATTCATTTACTTTAAATTTGTATCATTTACTTGGATTCAATAACTTACCTAACTGTCGCATTACAATGTCTAGTTTAAGAGAATGTACAATCATACAAACATATGTATATGTACTTATGTATTTCTAACTAACTTGAATGCTCCCACTCAACATTATACGTATACACACACGCTTGTATGCTTACATATCTACATGCGCCAGAACAATAGCGACAATTTTACCACCCTTTTTTGCATCTTCTTTCGCTAATGCATGGCTATGTATAAACAAGCACACAAACGTGTATATTTGTATGCCCTATTTGAATAAGCTATACCTCTTTGGAATTAATGAAATTATTAAATAGTTAGTCTACTGTTGACCACCAAGACGCGGTGTTTTATTTGCGCGACATTTATTGCCTTTTAAGAGTTTAATTACACAGCCCGTTTTTTCTAGTTTGTTTTATATAAATCGCGGTCAGAAAAACTATTCTGACTCTACATTTTTTGGCGCCCGAGCAGGGACGGTGTAATTAAATTAAATTTGTTGCTCGCGTAAAATAAATTATTTTTGTTTGAAATAAAATTACCGTGTTTTCCTAATAGAAAAAATCATATATTTTTCGTATTTCGCTCTTGGTGGTCACATTCGGGCTACCGCATCAACATCGTGCAAGAGGATCGCACCATTGGATAGATCCTCTACATCATAGAAGTTCCAATTAATTGCAAGGGATTTGGATTTCACGTCATCGACCTACATAAGTGCAAATAGCGGTACAATTTTCGTTGAACCCGCATAATTTTGTTGTACCTGCACTTTTTGGTATCGTATTGTTGCCGTGATTCCGCAATTTCGCTGCTGACGCTACTGCCGCTGCCTACGCGCTGAGCGCTCTTTATTTCAAATTCGTTTCGCTGCCACGGTCAACACCTTTCGTTGCTACCCCTTGCAACTCTGTTACGCTCGCATTGCTGCTCGCAATTATTTCGCTGCTACGCACCTTTAACATTTTATTAAGCATTTCATCGCTGCCGCTATCGTCTTTAATATACATACATACATATTGGGATACATTGGATTGTTCCTAACTATTTGTCGCTACCCAACGAACATTCGAACGGTATTTCCCGCCACTTATCATTGCTCCATTCTCGCATAAAGTAAGTCTTGTCAAATAATATATTATTGAATCCCTCAATTTATAATAATCTCGCTTTCGTCAATTTCAATAAATTATTAAAAATGTCTCTCGACGAGCTCAAACAACAACGAGCCAACATAAAGAAAAATATCTCCCGCATTAAAAATATTGTTGAAGCCAGTCTACGGCCAGGAGGTAAGCCATTATCTAATGCAGAATACAAATGTCGACTCGGTATTTTGGAATCATATTTCAAAAATGTGTTGTACACGCAAACGGAGATTGAAAATTTAGATTCTGAGGATGGAGGTCGTGCTGACTTGGAAGAGTTGTACATAACAACAAAATTGTCAATTCAATCTCAACTCCCCGAGGATCGTAATGAAACATGGTCTGAGTCCACTTGCGTTATGCAAACAGGTTCGAAACTACCCAAACTCAAACTTCCTTCATTCAATGGCAAGTATTCTGAGTATCAAAATTTTATTACCTCGTTTAAACAAATTATCGATAAAGAATATAACCTGTCCAACATAGAAAAATTCAATCACTTACGCAATTGTCTCCAAGGTCCCGCATTAGAAACAATTGATGCGTTTCCAGTTTCTAATGAAAATTATACAAAGGCCTTGGAAAGACTTAAATCTCGCTATGATAATCCAACCCTTATCTTCTTAGAAAATATATCGTCGCTTTTTGAGCTTTCAGCTATTTCTAAACCAAATGGTGGTCAGTTGAGAAGCCTGATTGACAAGGCATCTGCAATTTATGGTTCATTGTTGTCTCTAGGAACTGAAAGCCAAATCTCACAAGCCATGCTCATTTATTTAGTTTTACAGAAAGCAGATGAGGAAACCAATCGCAAATGGAAGGAATCTTTGGATTTTCAGACATTACCCAGCTGGGGAGATTGCACCAAAGTTTTAGACAGACGTTGTCAATATCTCGATTCTGTTGATAACGCCCACGTCGTTGGACCCATTCGTCAAAATCCCAGCAAACCATCAAAATCCAAGCAAGGGGTATTCATTCGCGGTATCACATATGACTTGTTCGGTATGCTCCAGCAACAATCACAAAATACAAAGCTGCGATCGTATCACAACGCTTCGAACATGCAAAGAAAATGGGTCTTTGCATTAATTGTCTATCAAAGGGACATCAATTGTCGAACTGCGCTTCAAAGCATAAATGCAAAGTTTGCTCTCGTCAGCACCATAGCTTGCTGCATCGTGTCACCACTTCAGAATCGTCAACTGCTAATTCGCCATCCGCCGTTCACACACATATGAATAATACATCGTCGGATCACATTATTCTCGCCACCGCTATGGTTTTGGTTCGTGACGCTTCTGGAAATTATCGTCTTGGCCGAGCTTTGCTGGATTCCTGCTCACAGGTAAATTTCATCACCGATGAACTTTCGCAAAAATTGATGCTGCCACGCAGTAAACACAATATCGAGATCCAAAGTATTGGTGAGTCCTCCACTAATATTAAATATAAAACTTCCACCAATATTAAGTCGCAAGCGACAGGTTTTGAACTACCACTAACATTTTGCATTACGTCACATATCGCTTATCAACCCGAACCCGAGATAGACACATCTTCTTGGAATATCCCATCGAACATTGTACTTGCTGATGATCAATTTTATAAAACAAACAAAATCGATCTGCTTTTAGGAACAGAAAGCTTTTTCAGCTTACTTTCTGTAGGGCAAATTAAACTTGGTAGTAATCTTCCTATTTTACAGAAAACTCTTCTGGGTTGGGTCGTTTCTGGGCGGTATCGTGCGAACTCTGGGACGGTCAGCACTAATTGTTTGTTAGCTTGCGCGGAATCAATCGATTCAAAATTGGAAATTGTGGCAAATTGAAGAAGTTTCAACCAGAGTTGACGTGTGGACTCGAGACCACCAAACCTGTGAAATATTGTATAACGACACTGTCACTCGAAACAGCAGCGGTCGGATTATAGTCAAAATCCCATTCAAGGACGATCCTGCGTACATACTAGGTGAATCATACACAACAGCTTTGCGCAGATTTAACTCACTAGAACGTCGGTTGGAACGCTCACCTAACCTCAAGTCACAATACGGGGCATTTATGGATGAGTACCAAAGTCTAGGCCACATGGAAGTAGTCCCTTACCCTAATCTCAACGAACCTCACTACTACATCCCGCATCACTGCGTGTTGAAGCCAAACAGTACATCAACGAAATTGAGAGTTGTTTTCGATGCATCCTGTCGAACTTCTACGCAGAAATCGATAAATGATCTACAATTGGTTGGACCTACGATTCAGAGCGAGCTCGTAATTCTTTTACTTCGTTTTCGTTTACATCGTTTTGCGCTTACAGCAGACATTGTTAAAATGTATAGGCAGGTGATGGTCAGTAAGGAACATCGCAAGTTTCAATATATTTTATGGAGGAGTTCGCCTAATCAAGATATCAAAACCTACCAGCTCAACACAGTAACTTACGGAATGGCATCCGCACCTTATCTCGCTATACGCAGTCTCAATTATCTCGCTGATCAATATCAGTCAAATTTCGTCGTTGGTGCAAATATCATCAAGTCATCGTTTTACGTTGACGACTTGCTTTGTGGTGCCGACTCCGTTGCCGAACTGTCGAGGATACAGGATGAGGTAACTGAACTGTTGAAATTAGGTGGATTTGATCTGGCAAAATGGCATTCCAATAACCAGCGTTTCAGATGCGAAACTACCGATAAGGACTTAAATCTCGATACATCTCTCACTAGTACTCTTGGGCTCAAATGGGATCAAATTCAAGATAACTTCATTTTTTCGTTTCTTCCAAAGCAGCCAATACAAGATCGTGTCACAAAAAGGACAATTCTATCTATCGCATCGTCACTTTTCGACCCACTTGGACTTGTAGCACCAGTAATCGTCACCGCTAAAATCCTACTTCAGGAGTTGTGGTTGCTGAAACTCGAGTGGGATGAATCGGTTCCGCAAAACATTCAATCTGCTTGGCAAACATTCGTCGACAATCTGTCGGATCTTTCCTCAGTTAAAGTTTCCAGGTACTGTTTGTCTCCTAATACTCAGTCTTTGCAAATACACGGATTTTGCGATTCATCGATTCGCGCTTATGGCTTCGGAATTTACACTCGCATCGTAGATAAAACTGGCAATATTTGCGTTCGCCTTCTCACGGCAAAATCAAGAGTGGCCCCAACTAAACGACAGTCACTACCGAAGCTGGAGCTTTGTGGTGCACTGTTACTTGCTCGACTTTATACAAAAATTAAACCAATATTTTCTGATTATAATTTTGATACATTTCTTTGGACAGATTCGCAAACTGTACTTCACTGGCTCAAATTGCATTCGGCTACACTTTCGGCTTTTGTTGGTAACAGAGTTTCGGAAATACAGGATTTGACTGGGGATGCTTATTGGAGACATGTACCAACGAAAAGTAACCCAGCGGACATTGTGTCTAGAGGAAGTACACAATCTGAACTCGCAAATTCTATCTGGCTCTCTGGTCCTGCATTTTTATATGAAGACGTAAGAAAATGGCCTTATGAAAGAACCAAAGAAATCGATATGGAGGTTGTTAATGCTGAAGTTCGAAAATCGGCATTTAAGGTAACTATATCCAGTAACTACCTACTTGAAATTCTCGACAGGCAAAGTTCTCACACTCGAGAAGTTCGAATTGTTGCCAGAATGCTTCGTTTTTGCGCTAAATTGAAGAAAACCCAAACAGAAATTGCCAATGAATCACTGACTCCCGATGAACTACACCGCGCATTGTTATGCATTGTATGGAACGTTCAACAGCAACACTTCGCTGAAGACATTCGATTATTGCAAAAGGAGAAAATGATAAGTGGCACATTACGAAATCTAAATCCGTTCTTGGACACGACTCAAGGATTTGAATTGCTAAAGGTTGGCGGAAGACTTGAACTGGCTGATCTCCCAGACAACCAAAAACACCCTATTTTGTTGCCGAATTAGTGTGAACTCGTCACACGATACGTTCGATATCTTCACATCAAAAACTATCATGCTGGACCCAAAGCATTGGTTGCTCTGATTCGCTTACAATTTTGGATCGTCAACGCTCGTGAACTCGCTAGACGTATTGTTCGGTCATGTATCCATTGCGTTAGGGCACCTCATTTTGGCGGCATTTGGGAGGCTGCAGTCAAATCAGCCAAGGGCCATCTGCATCGCAGCGTAATGAATGCAAGGCTTACTTAAGAGGAACTCACTACAGTTTTGGTGGATATAGAAGCAGTTCTCAACTCGCGGCCCATATCACCACTCTCGTCCGATCCCAGCGACTTCGAACCACTAACTCCAGGTCACTTCCTAACTGGCAGCGCATTAAGGTCTCTACCTGAACGAATGGTAGTGGACAATCTTAGCCATTTGGACAAATGGAACCAAGTAACTGCGTTAAAACAAATATTTTGGAAACGATGGTCGCATGAATATATAAGCGAACTTCAATCACGAACGAAATGGAACACTGATAATGAGAATATCGCTAAAGACAAAATGGTTCTCATCCATGAGGATAATGTACCACCGCAACGATGGCTGATAGGTCGTGTTATAGACACAATACCAGGAAGGGATGGGCGAGTTAGAGTGGTAAACCTACGCACCCCGAAGGGAACATGCCGTCGCCCAATTCACAAGATCGCAATACTACCGATTTGAAAGTCCTTTCAACGGGACCGGGACGTTGGGTCATTGGTTGGGACACCCTGCCTAACTAACAGCTGTCGTGGTTCAATAACCTGTTCAAATTCATTTACTTTAAATTTGTATCATTTACTTGGATTCAATAACTTACCTAACTGTCGCATTACAATGTCTAGTTTAAGAGAATGTACAGTCATACAAACATATATGTACTTATGTATTTCTAACTAACTTGAATGCTCCCACTCAACATTATACGTATACACACACGCTTGTATGCTTACATATCTACATGCGCCAGAACAATAGCGAGAATTTTACCACCCTTTTTTGCATCTTCTTTCGCTAATGCATGGCTATGTATAAACAAGCACACAAACGTGTATAATTGTATGCCCTATTTGAATAAGCTATACCTCTTTGGAATTAATGAAATTATTAAATAGTTAGTCTACTGTTGACCACCAAGACGCGGTGTTTTATTTGCGCGACATTTATTGCCTTTTAAGAGTTTAATTACACAGCCCGTTTTTTCTAGTTTGTTTTATATAAATCGCGGTCAGAAAAACTATTCTGACTCTACACCTTCATAATCCCGATTTGAGACAAAGGGTACGAATATCTAGACTTCCTAATCCTACCTAAAAAAAGAGTTCTCTTTATAGTGTGGTAAGGGGTTTAGATAAGCCGTTAAATTTTAAAATACAGCACCTAGACCATAATCGGAAGCGTCGCACTGTACCCAAAATCTTTTTGCAAAATCTGGGTGTTTCAACACCGGAGCTCGAGTTAACCCTCTTTTCAATCTGGTGAAAGATTCCAAAGCTTCTCCTGTCATTTCAAATTTCCGTCCTTTTTTCAATGCATCGGTTAATGGCGCGGCCATCGTGGCCAAATCTTTGATGAAACGCCGATACCATCCGGCGGTACCAAGGAAACTGCGTACTTGTCTTACTGTTTTCGGTACTGGGATATTTTGGATAGCTTGGATCTTTTCGGGATCTGTCTTTAACATCCCACACCCTACGATGTAACCCAAGTATGGCAATTCTTCAAAACAAAATTTCGATCTACTAATGACCATTGTCAAATTCGCGTCTTCCAAACAGGTGGCGACTTCCTGGAGGGTTTGCAGACGCGAGTCGAAGTCTGGTGCGATGATGAGTAAATAATCTAAGTAAATGAAAACGGTTGATTTTAGCTTTTGTGAAATTACGTGAGCCATCAGACAAAATAACCTTTAGGCCGCGTTACACAATCCAAATGTCATTGTTACGAAATGGTAGAGTGGTCGTTCTGGCACGGTGAAGCCAGAATCTGGTTTACTGGCGGCGTCCAGTTCAATTTGGCAAAACGCTAAATTTCAAATCAACGCTACTTATAAAATGGGTATCATCTATACGACTTAATATGCCTTCGATGTTTTGTAAAGGATATGCGTTTTTTATAGTGACCGCATTTAGCTTGCGAGCATCCAGGCCGAAACGATTTTTCCCCGGTTTGCGCACAGCTCCAACACCTTCTCAACTTCTTCATATACTATAGCCTGCATCGGCGGAGAGAGAGGGTGATGTCGATCCTTAATAGGTACTGTTTTGTTGACAGGTTTGATAGTGTGGTTTTCCACATAAGTGAGCCCAAGCCATGCTTTTCGAAAGTCTTGAAACCGTTAACGACCTCCTCCAGACGTTGCTTTTGATCCGTTGCGAGGCTCTGCAACACACGCCGCTCATTTTTATTCTCTTCTGTCACCGGTTACTCTTCTATTTTGGCTAAATCTATCTTGCTTATATCCATAACTTCTGGTGCCAAGTCGAATGCACGCCAGAAGTCTACTCCAAGGTAATGCATGGAGTAGTGTTCGAGATATGGACATACAAAAAAATGTAATTTTTTGTTCCACGCTATTGAAATTTACGGGTAGTGTAATTTTTCCTAACACATTGTGGCTGCGACCTCCTGCGGTTTTGACCAAGGACACGTACCACTCTATCGGCGCTCCTATAAAAATCTATATCCGCGTATACCCGCGGGTCTGTTTTGCTCATTTTCTTTACAGAGGCCACTACCTTTTTCCAGTTTCCGCAAACTCTCCCTTGCTTTCCGCGACACTCCTCGCCGTCCCATTACTATGCTTTCCGCAAAAATTCTTTCTCTGGTTTCCAGGTATTTTCAGAGCCTCTCCTCGTATGTCGGTGTTCTTTTCTTTGCAGCTTTTGGTGGTTTTGATGGTTTTATGGATTTTTTTACAATCAAATATCTAACATGCTGCTATTTTCATTCTCAGTTGGTGTATTGGTCGCAACATCTATTTTGACTAGGTTTGTGGGGAACGCGATTCCCCCGGCACAACCGCGTTTCCCGCTGTATTGTATGATGGGCATTTTGGGGTGATCACCTCCCACCTTCCGCATTTGTAGCAAAAAACACGCCTTTGGAGCGACATGCACTCAGTGAAAAAGTAGCCATCGGCACCACAATTCAAACAAGAAACGTTTATTCGACCGGCTGAACGCTTCGAGTACTGATGGCGAATTTTCTCCACGGTGACTAGACCCTCATCACCTGGAGCAAACTGCTCTTAGTCTTCTAGCTGACATATTTCGTTAACCTGGTGTGAGCGTGGCGTAAATCCGTTCGACGGTGTAAGTTCCCGGCGAGGAAAGCATCGTTCAAATTCCCCTCACTCCATCCTGAGTTGGTCCAGTGAGTATGTCGAAATCGGGTAAACGAGCTGAGCCAACGATTCGCGTTCGTTACCTTTTACGAGACGTATGATCTCAAATTCAGGGATGAGGTTCCAGAGTCGTGAAAGCAGGGTCCCAACGACATGGAAGTACTCGTCGATGCATTCACCAGGCCTTTGTTTCCTCTAAGTCAATCCTCAGAGGATCTCGAAATCCGTATGTTTTGATGCGAATTGCCGCCGGAGCACAAATTGCAGACTCGGCCAGTCGATTTTGCCATGGGATCGGATATACAGTCAATACCATTCGTGGGCCTCGCCGCTAAGCAGCCTATGCAAACCACGTAGGATTTCGCCCCGCGAACAACCGTATTGTTCTTTCAGGTACTCCAGACGAAACATAAAGTCCTCAACTGACATGGCCTCCCGACGACCTTGGAAATTGATCCCCCACTTTTCGATGTTGATATCGGATCTTGAACACTCCTGATTATGCCTGTCCGATGCTGCCCGATGCCCTGCAGAGATAGCTGCTGGTACGTCTACGCTTGATGGCTGACTGAGACTAGGTAATATTGTTATTCCTATTTACGTTATTGTTACTTACATTCTCCTGTACCACTAGGTCATTTCTGGAATACCTGAACCCGAAGAAATCAAGACTTGAATTGTGTATGCTTCTCTTGATACGTTTGCGCGCTTTATTGCTAACCCCTAGAAGCTCTACTCCCACACTCCCAATGTTTTGGGATTGATAGGCAAATCACTAACAAATAGTCTCAAATAAAAACACCAAGAGAAATATACAAGGTGGCGCAAAAGTAATCCTCCTATCAGAAAATGCTATAAATTTTGCGATTGGCCCCTAAAGTCAGTTCTGTTTTGACATTTGTGTAGTAAACACATGCGAAATACACGTTAATAAACAATGTTACGCTACACTGCTCCAGAACGCGGAATATTGCTGACTATTTATTTGACCAATAATCGGTCGGGGCCAAACGGTTACTGTGAATGGTGAGCGCTACAGAGCAATGATCAACGAGTTCTTTTTGCCGCAACTTGATGAATTGGGATTGGAAAACATGTGGTTCCAACAAGACGGTGCAACAGCACACACTGCACGTGCCACAACCGATATGCTGAACATCGGAAGCTTACTTTTGCGCCACCTTGTACATGTTTTTGGGTTCTTTTGAGTGTACTTAGAAAATGTAAGTTGAATCAAAAGCATAGTTTTAAAGTTACACATAGTGGGAACGTTTTAGAAAAGTAAGTGTTTATTAACATATTACAATAAAAGTTAATAATATTTGTTTGAAATATGACAAACCTTCGCTTTATAAATAAAAGAAAATAAGTTTACTTTACTTTCGGCTAAAATTATAACTGTTCGGATACCAGAACCAGAATTTAAGATGATTTTCAGGTTCCGAACGGATACTGAAAATAAAGCGAAAATTACGAATTACAATTTCCATGCCCCTAAATGGTAGTTTATTATATTATATATGAATTACAAAAGGAAAACTACCTTTTCTCATATATTATTAGTCTTCAGACCCGTTTTTCAAATAAAAACAAGTAAGTAAAGGGCTGTCTTCGACTGTGCCGAAGACTTTATACCTTTCATGAATACGCATCACGGTTTTAAGTGTCCGATCCTTAGTCACATTTAGTAAAAGCTCTGCAAAACTAATCATTTAAAGATACATAGCCTAAACAATCGATTGTAGGGGAGATATATGTTATGTTGGTCCGAAAGTACTAAACCTCCAATATTTCACGTTCCTAGCTTTTTAAGTGCAAAATTTATAGCTATGCGTTGTATTGCTCCGATCTTGCTGATTCTGACCAATGATTAATCTCATGCAAAATGGCGGCCCCATACCAAATTTCATCAAGATATCTCAAACTGAGGGACTAGTTTGCGTACAAACCGACAGACGGACATGGCTAAATCGACTCAGCTCATCGCCCTGATCATTTCGGTATACTTATTGGTGGGTCTATCTCTTCTTCTTCTCATACTTACAAAGATCCGACCAAAGTTATAATACCATTTAATGTTCATGAAAGGTATAATTTACTGTCGGGAAGCGAGAGCGAATTGAACTTGTTTTTTTGTTTTAAATTTTTAATTCAATAATGTTAAGAACATTATATTTTTAAATTATACAGACGTTATATTATTGAGAAATGTTTATATTTTTATAGACAATATAACGCGGTAGTGCTTATAGTGAAAAATGGGGTGTAAGTCAAGGTTGAGAAAAAACGTAAAGTACCTGGAAACTAGTGCAGTCACCCTACATACGCGCATCAAATGCTCAAAAAAAAAAGTATGTCAAAGTGATAATTTCAAAGTTGTCCGAATGAAAAAT
Source organism: Merzomyia westermanni (assembly GCA_949987695.1). NCBI lineage: Eukaryota > Metazoa > Arthropoda > Insecta > Diptera > Tephritidae > Merzomyia > Merzomyia westermanni. The sequence goes on from OX465291.1 coordinate 81,465,979, forward strand.
TCTACTTACGCTTACTTCTGTGATGTCGCGCAGGTGTGGTAGTTATAGCTGGTAGTGGCTGTTATATCTGATGGTGGTTGATTATAGCTGGTTGTGGTTTCCGGTTATGGCTCGTAATTGCATACAATACAAAAATAATTTTTTTTTTTCATATACAAATTTCGTATATAAAATAAATTGTGAAAAACTAACAGTTCTTACACACGCGTATACCTCATTATGACCACTTCATTATTAACATCACTTTGTTCAATTCTTTTAAGTTTTAATGAGTAAATTTTATAATACACAAGAGATGAAAATTTTTGTTTTTGAAAAATTGCACGACCGAATGCATTAACAGCACTTTTACTTTTGATCTCGGTTGTACTTGCGCGACTTCCCCTGCCCCTAGACGGCTTAGTCGTGTAGTGAGATTCATAAGTCGCCGGTTCGAATCCGGCTCGAAGGACCATGTCTAAGCTTTATGGAGGGCGAGTAGTTTTTTTGAGTTATTTTTTTATTTTATTTTATTATTTACATAATATTATTGGTTTAGAAAGGAAAAGGGGGTGTGCGGTGCACATGTTTAGTATAGGGAGCCCTTTTCTATGTTTATTCATTATTATTTTATTTATTCTATATTGAACGGGGAGTGCGAGGCACCTTTACACCTTGTATGTATTAATTGGGGGCGAGCACTGTTGGCTCTGAGGAATTGCGCGGATTGGCTTCCTCATTTTCGTTGTGAAAAACCCCGATTTGGGATTGCAAGGCATAAACTATATATTTCGAATATTTCATTAGCTGATTGCGAATTGCATGCAATACAAATGAAATAAACGAAAGAAATGACTACAGCTTATGTCGCTTAAACAGTTTACTTTTACTACTATTTTGCTCAGCGGCTATTTTTATTAAAGGTAATTTTTTTTCCGTATGGAACAAAAATAAAAAAACAAGAATATTAATGGTGATTAATGACTTTGTAGGAGAGTGTACAGTTAAAAAAAATCATTATATCAAAATAAATCAGCTTATGGCACTATTCTATGGAAGCATAAAGGGTAGTAGATTTGGGCTAAAGTGCAGAAGGTATTAAAATTACTGCATTTTTGGTCAAATCCGAATCCTGAAGGCAAGCTTTTGTTGGCGCGCAAAAAAGGAAGGTTTTAGATTATAAGTTTGGTGTGTTCCCTTGGTGGCCCGCGGGACCCCACGTTACTGGATTTGGGATAGGAGACACCTGAAACTCCTCAGCCGACCTCGCCATTGACAATGATCTTCCGATCTGAAGTTATGGTTAACAAATATTAAAAATACTGCCGCCTTAAACACCCATTTAAGCCAAACTTTATAATTATTTTACGAAATTATTAGTAGTTAATCGCCATTTGCTGCTGAAATTTATTCCGGCAATATGTATAGTTTTCACTCGCGTTCGACCAAATCGGTCGAAACCGCGATGTCAGTTGTGTCGAAGTCAGGGATCAGTAACGGTTCCATGTGTCTCTTGCCGTGTTTAGGTTGGCATCTTGAAGGTGCTTCTTTCATTTTGGTAGTTTCCTTGACACTTGTTGGTTTTTGTTTACGAGATCGTGCATTAATACAAACAAAATTGCATTGAATTTTAGTGTACTCGTGCTCCTGCCACCTGACTAAATACTTGAAATTCGAAAATAAAAGGAAACACCTTTTTGAATGCCAATTGCCCATTTCCCTTTTGTCCGACACTTTCGGTCCACCTGAGTTGCCCACAATTCAACTTTGGCCACACCAAGAACACACCAACCACTTTTTTGTTTGGAAAATAAAAGTTCCGTTATTGGTGCCTTTTCCACTTTATGGGAATATTTGGTGATGCTGCTTCAGCAAAATCGTAGCACTTTCCCGTAGCTATCGATTCAATGTCAAACCGGAGGGTGATTCAAAACTGTTAAATTACCTAACCAACCGCAGTGAGTCATGACCGACTGAACCAAATAAAAATTACTATTAATTGAGGGTAAACCATAACAAGGTATACGTCTACGTTACAATAAATATTATTAATTATATAAATTTGTGTATTTAGCGACCTTTTATTTTAACGATTGTTGTTTTTGCCGGCTTTAGGTCAAAATTAAGTAAAACTCATTTGTTTTCTTTCTTACCAATACATTTCGGTAACACAACGGTCACCGTCTTCAGGGCAGACTATTGACAAAATATAACAACAATAAAAATTACAATTTTAATAAATAATAAAAATCTAACAATAAATATCGAAAATTAAACATAAAACAAAATACAGCAACAATAAAAATTACAATTTTAATAAATAATAAAAATCTAACAATAAATATCGGAAATTAAACATAAAAAACAATTATAATATTCACATACGTGGGGTTGTGTACTGTCTGTTTTGTTATTAATTATTATTAACTTTAGCGCCTCAGGTTCAAATATGCTCCCACAAACGAGTAAATTTGACTTTTATGAGTAACACCAAGTCAGGCATAAAATGGCCATATCTCATTTTCTTTTATAAATATATTTTAACTTCGAAATTGTAACATATAACCGAAGTCCGACCAGACGGATCCGGCCCGATGCAATCTTCATTCCATCTTGGTGACTTGATTATGGCATTTTAGTGCAATGAATTAATCGTATCAGCATGTGAAGTGGGAAACAGAAGGCGGATCCCATCAATAGCCCAAAGGTGACATAGAGAAAAGTAGAATTATCATGCTTTTTGTTAAGCTATTAGCATCTGTAAAATTTAAGAAAAAGGAGTTTATTAACAACAACAACAATTTCATACATGCACATACATAAGTAGCTTCAGTATAAAATACCACTGTGTTATGACCTCAAGTAATAAAATATCTAAGGCTTGCGTAGCATAACGTACAAACTCCCAGTCCATCAACTAACACTTTTTTAAACAGAACCTCATACATCCTTGCAGGAACGTTAACAGTGTGTTCCGATGACTTCTAATGGGTTTTTTACGCCTAAATAGTCATCTACACTCATCGCTAACATATATACATATATTCAGAAATATAATATTGAATTAACCACGAAATCAGTAAAGAAACAAAAATCAAAAATTAGATCGGAAAAATACAATACTCGCTCTAGAAGTGTAGCGAATCTCAAAATGCCAAGCGGAAGCGACCTTTTCTTCATAGATCTTCTTCTTTAAATGGTCATCTAACCGCCTGGGCGATTTTGACCGTCCAACATAGCTCGCCAGTCGTTTCTTCGTTGCGCCAACTGGCGCCAATTGGAAACACCGCGGGATCGCAAATCGGTCTCTACTTGGTCCTTCCATCGGAGTGGTGGTCTCCCTCTTCCTCTGCTTCCACCGGCGGGTGCCGATAAGAATACCTTCTGGGCTGGAGCATCTTCGCTCATTCGCACTACGTGGCCTAGCCAGCGAATGCGCTGACTCTTTGCATGATGACAGAAGGTACTTCGTTTTGCCCTCGCTCACCACCAATCCCATTTTCTCCGCTTCTTTTTCTAATTTGGAGTAAGCAGAAGTTACGGCGCGGTTGTTAAGGCCAATGATATTAATATCGTCAGCATATGCCAACAGTTGCAAGCTTTTATAAAACATTGTTCCAGCGCGGTTAAGTTCTGCAGCTTGTATTATTTTCTCCAGCATTAAATTAAAGAAATCGCACGATACGGGGTCACCCTGTCTGAAACCTCGTTTAGTTTCGAACGGCTCGGAGAGGTACTTCCCAATTCTGGCCGAGCTGGCGGTGTTGCTCACGGTCATTTTTCATAGCCGTATAAGTTTTGCGGGGAAACCAAATTCAGACATAGCGGCATATAGGCAACTCCTTTTCGTGCTATCGAAAGCGGCTTTAAAATCAACAAAGAGATGATGTGTGTCGATTCTTTTTTCACGGGCTTTTTCCAAGATTTGGCGTATTGTAAAAATCTGGTCGATGGTAGATTTACCAGGTCTGAAGCCACACTGATAAGGTCCAATCAGTATGTGCACATCAGGCTTCAGTCCTTCGCACAATACGCTTGATATGACCTTATATGCGATATTCAAAAGGCTGATTCCGCGATAGTTGGCGAAGTTTGCAGGATCGCCCTTCTTGTGGATTGGGCAGAGAACACTTAGATTCCAATCTTCAGGCATGCATTCATCCAACCATATTCTGCATAGAAGCTGATGCATACGCTTTACCAGCTCCTCGCCTCCGTCTTTGAATAGCTCAGCAGACAAACCGGCCGGCTGCTTTATTGTTTTTCAATCGGGATATTGCTATTCGCACCTTATTATAGTCCGGTTGTGGAACGTCAATTCCATCATCTTCGACTGTGGGTTCGGGTTCGGCATCTTCTTCATAGATCTCCCTACTCGAATATTAGAGGGTAACCAAGTAGCGCCTACAGGAAGAGCTCCGAGGGGAAACTTGAATAATCCCGTAGTAGATCCAAGCAAAGATACTGGAGCTGTCACCAAACCGCCGAAACAGCCTCAAGTAACTCAGCAACTGCCACCAGGTCCGCCCACCTTGACCTTTCCTCAACCCACCAAACCTAAGAATAGGGTTCCAACGGTTCTTTATCAACCAGCTCTCGTTATTTTCGTGAGGAGATTGCACCAGAATTAAAGGAAATGAAAGCAGGCTATTTTGAAAGAAATCCGGTCAGGTATGCCAGAGGGGAGTAGGTAAGGGGTGGGAGTAGAACTAGGGGTTAGCAATAAAGCGGGCAAACGTATCAAGAGAGGGATACACAACTCAAGTCTCGATTTTTTCGGGTTCAGGTATTCCAGAAATGACCTAGTGGTACAGGAGAATGCAATTAACAATAACGTAAATAGGAATAACAATATTACCGTGTCTCAGTCAGCGGCGTATGCATTTGCTCTCAACGATTCACCAACAATTTGTCGACCATCAGGCGTACACGTTGCAGTACCAGCAGCTATCTCTGCAGGGCATCGAGCAACATCGGGCAGGCATAATCAGGAGTATTCAAGATCCGATATCAACATCGAAAAGTGGGGGATCAATTTCCAAGATCATCGGGAGGCCATGTCAGTTGAGGACTTTATGTTTCGTCTGGAGTACCGGAACGAACAGTACGGTTGTTCGCGGGGCGAAATCCTACGTGATTTGCATAGGTTGCTTAACGGCGAGGCTAACGAATGGTATTGGCTGTATATCCGATCCCATGGCAAAATCGACTGGCCGAGTCTGCAATTTGTGCTCCGGCGGCAATTCGCATCAAAACATACGGATTTCGAGATCCTGAGAAAATGGACTTAGAGGAAACAAAGGCCTGGTGAATGCATCGACGTTTTACTTCCATGTCGTTGGGACTCTGCTTTCACTACTCCGGAACCTCATCTCTGAATTTGAGATCATACGTCTGGTATGCGAATCGTTGGCTAAGCTCGTTTACCCGATTTCGACATACTCACTGGACCAACTCAGGATGGAGTGAGGGGAATTTGAACGATGCTTTCCTCTCCAGGAACTTACACCGTCGAACATATTTACGTCACGCTCACACCAGGTTAACGAAATATGTCAACTAGAAGACTAAGAGCAGTTTGCTCCAGGTGATGAGGGTCTAGTCACCGTGGAGAAAATTCGCCATCAGTATTCGAAGCGTTCAGCCGGTCGAAGAAACGTTTCATGTTTGAATTGTGGTGCCGATGGCTACTTTTTCACTGAGTGCATGTCGCTCCAAAGGCGTGTTTTTTGCTACAAATGCGGAAGGTGGGAGGTGATCACCCCCAAATGCCCATCATACAATACAGCGGGAAACGCGGTTGTGCCGGGGGAATCGCGTTCCACACAAACCTCGTCAAAATAGATGTTGCGACCAATACACCAACTGAGATTGAAAATAGCAGCATGTTAGATATTTGATTGTAAAAAAATCCATAAAACTATCAAAACCACCAAAAGCTGCAAAGAAACAAACACCGACATACGAGGAGAGGCTCTGAAAATACCTGGAAACCAGAGAAAGAATTTTTGCGGAAAGCATAGTAATGGGACGGCGAGGAGTGTCGCGGATTCGGAAACGGAAAATGCTCCGAAAAAAAATTGTGGCCTCTGTAAAGAAAATGAGCAAAACAGACCCGCGTGTATACGCGGATATAGATTTTATGGGGGTGCCAACGCGCGGCTTGTTAGATACAGGCGCTTCCGTCATTACACTAGGTCGAGGCTGTCGAGAGTCCGTGGAAGAAATGCAGAGTGGTACGTGTCCGATAGAGTGGTACGTGTCCTTGGTCAAAACCGCAGGAGGTCGCTTGGAGTAGACTTCTGGCGTGCATTCGACTTGGCACCAGAAGTTATGGATATAAGCAAGATAGATTTAGTCAAAATAGATGAGTAAACGGTGACAGAAGAGAATAAAAATGAGCGGCGTGTGTTGCAGAACCTCGCAACGGATCAAAAGCAACGTCTGGCGGAGGTCGTTAACGGTTTCAAAACTTTCGAAAAGCATGGCTTGGGCTCACTTATGTGGGAAAACACACTATCAAGCCTGTCAACGAAACAGTACCTATTAAGGATCGACATTACCCTCTCTCTCCGCCGATGCAGGCTATAGTATATGAAGAAGTTGAGAAGGTGTTGGAGCAGTGCGCGAACCGGGGAAAAATCGCTTCGGCCTGGATGCTCGCAAGCTAAATGCGGTCACTATAAAAAACGCCTATCTCTTACAAAACATCGAAGGCATATTAAATCGTACAGAGGATACCCATTTTATATGTAGCGTTGATTTGAAATTTTGCGTTTTGGCAACGATGGCCGCGCCATTAACCGATGCATTGAAAAAGGGACGGAAATTTGAAAGAGCGGTAACTCGATATCCGGTGTTGAAACACCCAGATTTTGCAAAAAGATTTTGGGTACAGTGCGACGCTTCCGATTATAGTCTAGGCGCCGTATTTTACCAGAAAGAAAATGACGGCGGGAAAAAGCCAATTGCATATTTTTCTCAGAAGATTTAACGGCTTATCTAAACCCCTTACCACACCATAAAGAGAACTATTTTTTTAGGTAGGATTTGAAGTCTAGATATTCGTACACTTTGTCTCAAATCGAGATTATGAAGGTTTGGTTCTTTGATTTTTGTTGGAACGATTTTCCGTCATCCCTTGTCAAGTTTGGTTTTGTGACAAACCGGTTTCGGCGTTCTGCCATTTTCAATGCCTAGTTTCGTTTGGTTCTTTCTTTTTGAAGACGGAAGTCCCCAATATAACTAAATGATTTCCTTTTTTGCCTGATATGTAACTAATTTTCAAGGAATTGAAATATATATGTAGATGTTAGTAGTGTGTTGTAGATATCCATACATTTTCTTTTGTTCTGTATAATTCTAAACGAAGGAGTTTTTTTATTCAACATTTTCATGTGAAATCGAAACGAAATTAATATTAATAATTTTTGGTTTGCTGGGAAGTAAGGGAATAAAAAGGAAAATAAAAAAAACAAATATTTTGATTGATTGCGTGTTTATTTTTATTTTGACATACATATAATTGTTTATAAAAAAAACTATGTAAACACTTATTTATTTTGGTTCGAGCGCATGAATATGTTATAGTGGGGGATAGTGTATCACCATATTGCATACTTAAATTGGGAGAGTCGATTCCCATTTAATAACAATAGTTAGGCGCGATATACCTCCTAGGAGATTCAGGTCGATTTACTCTTCTAATTTGTGGTATGCTGCTTGTTACTTTTTCTTGAAAATCACGTCTATGAAGGTGTGAAGAGAAAAGCTAGTTAAACTAACTGAAAAGTTCAAAATCGTGACGTCCTTTCTCAAAGACCTTTTCTCAAATAAAATTACAAATACACGGTTGCCGGAATGCGTGATATTTAGTAATTGGATCATGCTGGGGCATAATTAAATATGTACACTTTAAAAAAAAACGAACATCATTCTTTTATCACCTTTTCCATTATATTTGATCACTACTGTTAACTAAATACTTGTGATCTAATTCATTGTAATACAACGGGTATTAATTGCGTGCATCTTTGGTAATAACCCACATAAGATAGCTGCGATAGTTTCCGGACACTATGCCAATGATTTTCAGGTTCCGAACGGATGCTGAAAATAAAGCGAAAATTACGAATTACAATTTCCATGCCCCTAAATGATAGCTTATCTATACTACTTATAAAATAAAGTCGCTAAAAAGCTATGTACGGAATTGGCTTCGCACAGAAGGCTCCGCTTTGAAAGCGGTTTTTTGCAATTTAAAGCTTAGCTGTGTGAGATGGACTTTTTTTATATAATGTGAAGGAATATATCAAGGGGGCGTGGCAATCGGACAAAATGTGGTAAAAGAACATAAATTTTTGGTTTACACAGCCATACATCATAACCTAATCAACCGATTAGAATGAATCTTCCTTGAAGTTAAACTTTGAAATATTTACTTTCGTTCTGCATCAAAAAAAATAGTTGATTTGTTTCTGATTTAACCGAAATTGTTTAAACAAAAGCAGCACTTTTTCCAAAAAAATCTGTTTGTGTGTTTGTTCGCTGCCAACCGAATAAGTCAGCGTGCTTCAAGCGACAGCTGTGGTGAGCCATTTGATGAATTCGCGAAAGAGCTCGGTAGCGTTACTTCACTTCGGACGTATGTATGTCTTATTATATATGAATTACAAAAAGAAAACTACCTTTTCTCATATATTATTACTCGGACTCGTTTTTCAAATAAAAACAAGTAAGTAAAGGGCTGTCTTCGACTGTGCCGAAGACTTCATACCTTTCATGAATACGCATCACGGTTTTAAGTGTCCGATCCTTAGTCACATTTAGTAAAAGCTCTGCAAAACTAATCATTTAAAGATACATAGCCCAAACCCCATTTATCGGAACAATCGATTGTAGGGGAGATGTATGTTATGTTGGTCCGATGTGGGTGATTTTCACTATACACATTACATATGTATCTAAAAAGTACTAAACCTGCAATATTTTACGTTCCTAGCTTTTTAAGTGCAAAATTTATAGCTATGCGTTGTATTGCTCCGATCTTGCTGATTCTGACCAATGATTAATCTCATGCAAAATGGCGGCCTCTACCAAATTTCATCAAGATATCTCAAAAACTGAGGGACTAGTTTGCGTACAAACAGACAGACAGACAGACGGACATGGCTAAATCGACTCAGCTCATCGCCCTGATCATTTCGGTATATTTATTGGTGGGTCTATATCTTCTTCTTCTCATACTTACAAAGATCGGACCAAAGTTATAATACCATTTAATGTTCATGAAAGGTATAATTTACTGTCGGGAAGCGAGAGCGAATTGAACTTGTTTTTTTGTTTTTAAATTTTTAATTCAATAATGCTAAGAACATTATATTTTTAAATTATACAGACGTTATGTTATTGAGAAATTTTTATAGACAATATAACTTTTCGCGGTAGTGTTTATAGTGAAAAGTGGGGTGTAAGTCAAGGTTGAGAAAAAACGTAAGGTACCTGGAAACTAGTCACCCTACATACGCGCATCAAATGCTCAAAAAAAAAAAGTATGTCAAAGTGATAATTTCAAATGAAAAATTCTACTTATGCTTACTCCTGTGATGTCGCGCAGGTGTGGTAGTTATGGCTGGTAGTGGCTGTTATATCGGATGGTGGTTGATTATAGCTGGTTGTAGTTTCCGGTTATGGCTCGTAATTGCATACAATACAAAAATAATTTTTTTTTTTTTTCACATACAATTTTCGTATATAAAATAAATTGTGAAAAACTAACAGTTCTTACACACGCGTATAACTCATTATGACCACATCATTATTAACATCACTTTGTTCAATTCTTTTAAGATTTAATGAGTAAATTTTATAATTTTCTGGGCACAAGAGATGAAAATTTTTATTTTTGAAAAATTGCACGACCGAATGCATTAACAGCACTTTTACTTTTGATCTCGGTTGTACTTGCGCGACTTCCCCATGCGATAGGAGTTTCCATTATTTCCAACTAACGGGCAGTGCGGCATTAGAACAGTTCTTCTTGATTGAGGTATAGCATGCCACAGGAGTTGCAATGCAGCGCGAACCAATCGCGGTTGCCATCAGGGTTCGGACTTTTACCACTTCTTTATGAATGTCAAATCTGGTAAAAGTATAGTATGAATATGCCATATAACTAATATTTGCTTTTCATCGCAAATTAAATTAGCATTGAACTTTAGGATTTACTTTAAAACTCAAAATACTGTAATTATGCTTTTATTTTAAGGCTTAAGTGCAAAATGAATTTAGTAAGGTTTACTTGTACTACTATTTTGCTCAGCGGTTTTTTTTATTAAAGGTAATCTTTTTCCGCATGGAACAGAAATAAAAAACACAAGAATATTAATGGTGATTAATGACTTTGTAGGAGAGTTTACAGTTAAAAAAAATCATTATATCAAAATAAATCAGCTTATGGCACTATTCTATGGAAGCATAAAGGGTAGTAGATTTGTGCTAAAGTGTACAAGGTATTAAAATTACTGCATTTTTGGTCAAATCTGAACCCTGAAGGCAAGCTTCTGTTGGTGCGCAAAAAAGGAAGGACATATAATAGCCGAAATGGAACAAGCTATCCAAGCACTAAATGACGAAAAAGAAAAGGAAATGGCAAGAAACAAACTTAGCAACCGAATTGTTCAATTCAAACGAAATATAAAAAACAATGCGATGGAAAAATTTATTACGGCAGCATACAACAAAAGTAAAACCTTCCTAAACTCACACAAGAACGAAATCATCATAACGACCGCAGATAAGGGTAACAAAACAGTAGTAATGCACAAAAGAGAATACATGGAGAAAATGGACACTCTATTAGAAGACAAAAATACATACAAAAAAGTCAGAGTTGACCCAACAAACACATTACAAAAGAAAAATAATAACATAGTGGACGATCTTTATAAACAAAAATACATCAACGTGAAAGAAAAATTTAAACTACTATGCTCGGCAGCCAATGCACCCAGGCTTTATGGATTGCCAAAAATCCACAAACCCAATATGCCCCTACGTCCCATATCATCGTCCGTAAATGTACCCTGCTATGAATTGTCTAAATATATAGGAGAAAAAATTAATAATATCACTTGCGAGGAATACAATATAAAGAATGTATTCAAGCTAAAGGAAAGACTCCAAACGATGCATGTAGATGAAGATGAAGTGTTAGTGTCTTTTGATGTCGTGTCCCTGTTCACAAATATTCCCACCAATCTAGCTATTAACATTATTATGAATAAATGGGATCAGATTAAACCAACAACAAACATACCAAAGAGCAAGTTCTACGACATACTTAAATTCTGTTTATTAGAGAATAACTATTTTACACATAACAATACCAATTACACACAAACATTTGGTATGCCAATGGGCAACCCACTTTCCCCGACAATAGCTGACATAATTATGGATGATTTACTTGACAACACCCTTAAGGCGCTTAAACTAAATCTTGACATTAATATAAAGTTTCTAGTAAAATACGTGGACGACATCTTTGCAATAGTGAGGAAAAATGAAGTGGAACAGATTCTGAATACCCTCAATAGTTACCATAAAAACATACAATTTACGCATGAAATGGAGAAAGATCGGAGCATTCCCTTTCTGGACATAAAAATATTTAACAACAATGGAAATCTCGTTTTTGATTGGTATACAAAACCCTTATCATCCGGTCGTCTTATTAATTTTTACTCATCACAACCTCTAAATTACAAAATTAATACAGCAAAAAATCTAATTAGCAAGGTGTTAACAATAAGCGACAAAAAATTCTGGGATACAAATATTAGAAAAATAACCGAAATATTTAATAATAACAATTATCCGGGCACCCTAATAAAGAGTATAATTGACCAGAAAATAATGGAAATAAACAGCAAACAAAGTAAAACAAATAAAGAAGTAGAAACAAAACAATACTTTAGCGTCACATACATACCCAAACTTACGGAGAATTTCAGCAAATCTCTTACCAACAACAAACCGAAAATATCACTTTCCTACAAATCCAATCACACATTATCGACGATCTTCACACAAACAGAAAGCCCCATAGAAAAACTACAACAAAACAATGTAGTATACGAAATTACATGTAAAGGCAACGAAACCGAAAACTGCAACAAAATTTATATTGGTACCACGAAGCGCAAACTAGAAGTTCGGCTAACCGAACACACAGCTGATATTAAGAAAAAGAGACTGAGCACAGCTTTATCAAAACACATAACAGAAAATGGGCATACAGCTGATTTAGCAGGTGCACGAATACTAGACAAAAACATGAAAGGAAAAACTAGATATACACTGGAAAGCCTAAGAATTCTGCAAAATAGAGGAAAAACGTTAAACAAAAAGGAAGATACCGATGACGTTGCAGCAGCTTATGCTTTATGCCTCTAGCTATTTTACTTAGTTTAGTTTGACAATGCTACCACGAAGAAATGGTACAAATTTTAAACAATTTTAGAATAATAATTTAATATAATTTAACGTCATATGTAAGTGTTGAAAATGTTTGTTAGTGTTTTTAATTGTTAAACTGTTTTTCATGTCTGTGTGTTTTTTACAAAAAAATTTTATAATGTTTTTTCGTTGTTTTTAAATAAATAGATCACCCCTGAAGAAGCTAGGGAGACTAGCGAAACGTCGGGTTGAAATGACAAAATAAGAATCTTTTATTTGCATAAAAACCACAATGGTCAAAAAAAGCCTAAACAAAATATAATAAGGAAGGTTTTAGATTATAAGTTTGGTGTGTGCCCTTGGTGGCCCGCGGGACCCCACGTTACCGGATTTGGGATAAGATACACATGAAACTCCTCACCCGACCGCGCCATTGACAATGATCTTCCGATCTGAAGTTATCGTTAACATAACAAATATTAAAAATACTGCCGCCTTAAACACCCATTTAAGCCAAACTTTATAATACTTTTACGAAATTATTAGTAGTTATTCGCCATTTGCTGCTGGAATTTATTCTGGCAATATGTATAGTGTTTACTCGAGTTTGACCAAATCGGTCGAAACCGCGATGTCAGTTGTGTCAAAGTCAGGAATCAGTAACGGTTCCATGTGTCTCCTGCCCTTTTTAGGTTGGCATCTTGAAGGTGCTTCTTTCATTTTGGTGGTTTCCGGCTTTTTTGACACTTTGTTGGTTTTTGTTTACGAGATCGTGCATTAATACAAACAAAATTGCATTGAATTTTAGTGTACTCGTGCTCCTGCCACCTGACTAAATACTTGAAATTCGAAAATAAAAGCAAAGACCTTTTTGAATGTCCATTGCCCATTTCCCTTTTGTCCGACACTTTCGGTCCACCTGAGTTGCCCACAATTCAACTTTGGCCACACCAAGAACACACCAACCACTTTTTTGTTTGGAAAATAAAAGTTCCGTTATTGGTGCCTTTTCCACTTTATGGGAATATTTGGTGATGCTGCTTCAGCAAAATCGTAGCACTTTCCCGTAGCTTTCGATTCAATGTCAAACCGGAGGGTGATTCAAAACTGTTAAATTACCTAACCAACCGCAGTGAGTCATGACCGACTGAACCAAATAAAAATTACTATTAATTGAGGGTAAACCATAACAAGGTATACGTGTACGTTACAATAAATATTATTAATTATATAAATTTGTGTATTTAGCGACCTTTTATTTTAACGATTGTTGTTTTTGCCGGCTTTAGGTCAAAATTAAGTAAAACTCATTTGTTTTCTTTCTTACCAATATATTTCGGTAACACAACGGTCACCGTCTTCAGGGCAGACTATTGACAAAATATAACAATAAAAATTACAATTTTAATAAATAATAAAAATCTAACAATAAATATCGAAAATTAAACATGAAACAAAATACAGCAACAATAAAAATTACAATTTTAATAAATAATAAAAATCTAACAATAAATATCGGAAATTAAACATAAAAATCAATTATAATATTCACATACATTTATTTACACGTCCGCACCGTGTGACGTGGAGTTGTGTACTGTCTGTTTTGTTATTAATTATTATTAACTTTTGCGCCTCAGGTTCAACAATGCTCCCACAAACGAGTAAATTTTACTTTTATGAGTAACACCAAGTCAGGCATCTCATTTTCTTTTATAAATATATTTTAACTTCGAAATTGTAACATATAACCGAAGTCCGACCAGACGGATCCGGCCCGATGCAATCTTCATTCCATCTTGGTGACTTGATTATGGCATTTTAGTGCAATGAATTAATCGTATCAGCATGTGAAGTGGGAAACAGAAGGCGGATCCCATCAAAGGTGACATAGAGAAAGGAAGAATTATCATGCTTTTTGTTAAGCTATTACCATCTGTAAAATTCAAGAAAAAGAAGTTTATTAACAACAACAACAATTTCATACATGCACATACATAAGTAGCTTCAGTATAAAATACCACTGTGTTATGACCTCAAGTAATGAAATAGCTAAGGCTTGTGTAGCATAACGTACAAACTCCCAGCCCATCAACTAACACTTTTTTTAAACAGAACGTCATACATCCTTGCAGGAACGTTAACAGTGTGTTCCGATGACTTCTAATGGGTTTTTTTACGCCTAAATAGTCATCTACACTCATCGCTAATATATATACATATATTCAGAAATATAATATTGAATTAACCACGAAATCAGTAAAGACACAAAAATCAAAAATTAGATCGGAAAAATACAATACACGCTCTAGAAGTGTAACGAATCTCAAAATGCCAAGCGGAAGCGACCCTTCCTTCATAGATCTTCTTCTTTAAATGGTCATCTAACCGCCTGGGCGATTTTGACCGTCCAACATAGCTCGCCAGTCGTTTCTTCGTTGCGCCAACTGGCGCCAATTGGAAACACCGCGGGATCGCAAATCGGTCTCCACTTGGACCTTCCATCGGAGTGGTGGTCTCCCTCTTCCTCTGCTTCCACCGGCGGGTGCCGATAAGAATACCTTCTGGGCTCATTCGCACTACGTAACCTAACCAGCGAAGCCGCTGTGTTTTAATTCGCTGTACTATGTCGGCGTCTGCGTAAAGTTCATACAGCTCATCATTAAATCTTCCTCGGTACTCGCCGTCGCCAACGCGTAGAGGTCCACAAATCTTTCGAATACTCCCAGAGCCGCCTCATCAGATGTTGTTAGTGTCCACGCTTCTGCACCATATAGCAGGACGGGTGCGATGAGTGACTTGTAGAGTGTTATTTTCGTGCGTCGAGAGAGGACTTTACTTTTCAATTGCCTACTCAGTCCGAAGTAGCATTTGTTTGGAAGAGTAATTCTTCGTCGGATTTCTAGGCTAACATTATTGTTGGTGTTAATGCTGGTTCCCAGGTAAACGAAGTCCTTTACTATTTCGAAATTATTGCTGCCAACAGTGGCTTGGTTGCCAAGGCGCGAATGCGCTGACTCTTTGCATGATGACAGAAAGTACTTCGTTTTCCCTCGCTCACCACCAATCCCATTTTCTCCACTTCTTTTTCTAATTTGGAGTAAGCAGAAGTTACGGCGCGGTAGTTAAGGCCAATGATATCAATATCGTCAGCATATGCCAACAGAGTTGCACGCTTTTATAAAATATTGTTCCAGCGTGGTTAAGTTCTGCAGCTTTTATTATTTTCTCCAGCATTAAATTAAAGAAATCGCACGATAGGGGGTCACCCTGTCTGAAACCTCGTTTAGTTTCGAACGGCTCGGAGAGGTACTTCCCAATTCTGGAATTCCCAAAATGTATAGCTATGCGTTGTATGGCTCCGATCTTGCTGATTCTGACCAATGATTAATCACATGCAAAATGGCGGCCCCATACCAAATTTCATCAAGATATCTCAAAAACTGAGGGACTAGTTTGCGTACAAACAGACAGACGGGCATGGCTAAATCGACTCAACTCATCGCCCTGATCACTTCGGTATACTTATTGGTGGGTCTATCTCTTCTTCTTCTCATACTTACAAAGATCGGACCAAAGTTATAATACCATTTAGTGTTCATGAAAGGTATAATTTACTGTCGGGAAGCGAGAGCGAATTGAACTTGTTTTTTTGTTTTAAATTTTTAATTCAATAATGTTAAGAACATTATATTTTTAAATTATACAGACGTTATATTATTGAGAAATGTTTATATTTTTATAGACAATATAACTTTTCGCGGTAGTGCTTATAGTGAAAAATGGGGTGTAAGTCAAGGTTGAGAAAAAACGTAAAGTACCTGGAAACTAGTGCAGTCACCCTACATATGCGCATCAAATGCTCAAAAAAAAAAGTATGTCAAAGTGATAATTTCAAAGTTGTCCAAATGAAAAATTCTACTTACGCTTACTTCTGTGATGTCGCGCAGGTGTGGTAGTTATAGCTGGTAGTTGCTGTTATATCTGATGGTAGTTGATTATAGCTGGTTGTGGTTTCCGGTTATGGCTCGCATACAATACAAAAATAATTTTTTTTTTCATATACAATTTTCGTATATAAAATAAATTGTGAAAAACTAACAGTTCTTACACACGCGTATAACTCATTATGACCACTTCATTATTAACATCACTTTGTTCAATTCTTTTAAGTTTTAATGAGTAAATTTTATAATTTTCTGTGCACAAGAGATGAAAATTTTTGTTTTTGCAAAATTGCACGACCGAATGCATTAACAGCACTTTTACTTTTGATCTCGGTTGTACTTGCGCGACTTCCCCATTATTTCCAACTAACGGGCAGTGCGGCATTGGAACAGTTCTTCTTGATTGAGGTAAAGCATGCCACAGGAGTTGCAATGCAGCGCGATCCAATCGCGGTTGCCATCAGGGTTCGGACTTTTACCACTTCTTTATGAATGTCAAATCTGGTAAAAGTATAGTATGAATATGCCATAGAACTAATATTTGCTTTTCATCGCAAATTAAATTAGCATTGAACTTTGGGATTTACTTTAAAACTCAAAATATTGCAATTATGTTTTTATTTTAAGGCTTAAGTGCAAAATGAATTTAGTAAGTTTTACTTTTACTACTATTTTGCTCAGCGGCTGTTTTTATTAAAGGTAATTTTTTTTCCGTATGGAATAAAAATAAAAAACACAAGAATATTAATGGTGATTAATAACTTTGTAGGAGAGTTTACAGTTAAAAAAAATCATTATATCAAAATAAATCAGCTTATGGCACTATTCTATGGAAGCATAAAGGGTAGTAGATTTGGGCTAAAGTGCAGAAGGTATTAAAATTGCTGCATTTTTGGCCAAATCCGAATCCTGAAGGCAAGCTTCTGTTGGTGCGCAAAAAAGGAAGGTTTTAGATTATAAGTTTGGTGTGTTCCCTTGGTGGCCCGCGGGACCCCACGTTACTGGATTTGGGATAGGAGACATATGAAACTGATGTATATTGGAACGATTTTTCGTCATCCCTTGTCAAATTTGGTTTTGAGACAAACCGGTTTCGGCGTTGTGCCATCATCAGTGTCGATTTTCGTTCTGATGATGGCACAACGCCGAAACCGGTTTGTCTCAAAACCAAATTTGACAAGGGATGACGAAAAATCGTTCCAATATACATCAATCATTCACCCTGTCGGAAAAACAACAAAACAAAATAAAACATATGAAACTCCTCACCCGACCTCGCCATTGACAATGATCTTCCGATCAGAATTTATCGTTAACAAATATTAAAAATACTGCCGCCTTAAACACCCATTTAAGCCAAACTTTATAATTCTTTTACGAAATTATTAGTAGTTAATCGCAATTGATGCTGAAATTTATTCTGGCAATATCTATAGTTTTTACTCGCGTTCGACCAAATCGGTCGAAACGGCGATGTCAGTTGTGTCAAAGGCAGGGATCAGTAACGGTTCCATGTGTCTCCTGCCCTGTTTAGGTTGGCATCTTGAAGGTGCTTCATTTATTTTGGTGGTTTCCGGCTTTTTTTGACACTTTGTTGGTTTTTGTTTACGAGATCGTGCATTAATACAAACAAAATTGCATTGAATTTTAGTGTACTCGTGCTCCTGCCACCTGACTAAATACTTGAAATTCGAAAATAAAAGCAAACACCTTTTTGAATGTCCATTGCCCATTTCCCTTTTGTCCGACACCTGAGTTGCCCACAATTCAACTCTGGCCACACCAAGAACACACCAACATTTTTTTGTTTGGAAAATAAAAGTTCCGTTATTGGTGCCTTTTCCACTTTATGGGAATATTTGGTGATGCTGCTTCAGCAAAATCGTAGCACTTTCCCGTAGCTATCGATTCATTGTCAAACCGGAGGGAGTATCAAAACTGTTAAGTTATCTAACCAACCGCAGTGAGTCATGACCGAGTGAACCAAATAAAAATTACTATTAATTGAGGGTAAACCATAACAAGGTATACGTGTACGTTACAATAAATATTATTAATTACTATTAACTTTAGCGCCTCAGTTTGAAATATGCTCCCACAAATTAGTAAATTTGACTTTTATGAGCAACACCAAGTCAGGCATAAAATGGCCATATCTCATTTTCTTTTATGACTATATTTTAACTTCGAAATTGTAACATATAACCGAAGTCCGACCAGACGGATCCGGCCCGATGCAATCTTCATTCCATCTTGGTGACTTATTATGGAATTTTAGTGCAATGAATTAATCGTATCAGCATGTGAAGTGGGAAACAGAAGGCGGATCTTATCAAGGTGACATAGAGAAAGGAAGAATTATCATGCTTTTTGTTAAGCTATTAGCATCTGTAAAATTCAAGATAAAGGATTTTATTAACTGTATATTGGAACGATTTTTCGTCATCCCTGGTCAATTTTTGTTTTGTTACAAACCGGTTTGGGCGATCCGCCATCTTCAGTGTATGTTTTCGTTCTGATCTGTGTCTATCCGTTGTTATGTGATTTTTGTTGGAACGATTTTCCGTCATCCCTTGTCAAGTTTGGTTTTGTGACAAACCGGTTTCGGCGTTCTGCCATTTTCAATGCCTAGTTTCGTTCTGGTTTGTGTCTATCCGCTGCGTTGTTTTTATAGTCCGTGGGTGCTGTGGCAGGTAATGTCAATCTATGTGGTCGTGGTAGGTAACGTTAATATGCGTGTGTGTGTGCGCGGTATTGATACGTCCGAATTGTTATCTGTCCCAAGGGTTGTTTTTGTAGGTATGTAGACATACCGCTTGTTAGCTAAGTGGTAGGTTGAGGTAGGTAGAAATCGGTGATTTTTGCAGTTTGGTTCATATTTCGTTTTTGCTTGTTCATTGTTACGTGTTTGGTTGCTGTACCTGCTGGCTTGTGCTGTTTTTTGTAAACTAGTTTTAAGGGTTCAAATATTTCGTCAGAGATAGTGTTGGTTTGTTCGTTTATGATCCTGCCGTCAAATGTTTTTAACTTGTATATCTCCATGTTCTCAAGTACATTAAGCCGCCGGCCTTTTCCTTGTACGTGAAGTATTCGAGCCGTTGTTTTTATGTTAGCTGGGGTGCAGTTGTTCTCAAACATGTGGTTCGCGAAATTAGATTCTGGTATTATGGTGGGTTTTCGTGTTTTTTTGTTGTAGTCCCTGATATGCTCTCGGAATCTTGTGCTTATTTTTCTTCCTGTTTGTCCTATGTAGCTGTATTGACATTCACAAGTAAGCCTATACACTCCGTGTCTGTTGAATGGGTCATCAGAATTAGTGTCGGTTCTTAGTTTTTGTCCGACGTTGTTAGATGTTCTGAATGCTGTGTTGATGTTATATCTTTTAAAGAACTTTGCTAATTTGTACGTCGCTTTTCCAGTGTATGTAATTGCCGTCCAAACCATTGGATTTTCCTCTACGTTTAATCTTTTTTGTGTTCCATGGCTACTTCTGAGTTTATCCACAAGTGCTTTCTTTTATCCATTATTCGCCGCTATGTTATATATTGTATTAAGCTCTCTCCAGTATGCTTCCTGTGTGAGCGGCGTTCTCTGAAGCCTATCCACTAAGTGCCTCAATGCTGCATTTTTGTGCTGTTGCGGATGGTTTGATGTAGAGTGTATAATGGTGTCCGTGGCAGTCGGTTTTCTATAAATGCCGTAGTTGAACCTATTTGTTATTTTGTCAATCCCTATAGTTAGGTCCAGGTAGTTCATTATTCCATCTTTTTCTACTTCCATTGTGAACTCTATGTTGCTATGTTGCCTGTTGAGGAACTCTAGTATTTGCTGTTCGTTATCGTCATTTAGGATGCAGATGATGTCATCCACGTATCTAGCGTAGAATGCCACGCCTAACTTGGTTTTTAACTCCTGTATATATTTTCCTTCCAAGTTTTGCATGAATGTTTCCATGAGAATGGCCGATGTTGGGTTACCCATTCCTAGTCCGTTTGTCTGTCTATATATTATGTTGTTGAACCGGAAATAGTTTTGCCGCAGCGTTGTTCTTAGCGCGTTGGTAATTTGTGCAGTTTTTACCTTATCTTCAGTTTTGTCCAGTAGTGTTTTGTTGACTATATCCATTGTATCTGTTAGTGGTATTGACGGGTATAAGTCCTTTATGTCAAAGGATATGAGTTTACTGCTCCTTGTGAGTTTAACGGTCTCGAGTCTTTGGAGTAGCTCTATCGTATTGCTTATTGTGTATTCGTGCCCTAGTTTCAGAGTGTCCTTTAAAATCGTTTTTAGATGTTTCGACAGTTTATAACTCGGCGCGGACTTAAAATTAATTATAGGTCTCATCGGCGTATCCTGCTTGTGGATTTTAGGTAACGCAATGAGTGGAGGAGCAGATGGATTCATTTGTGTTAGGGTATATGCCATCCTCTCGTCTATTATTTTGGTAGCATTTTTTATAACCTCTTTAACTTCGGTCTGGTATTTATCCGTGGGGTTATCCCTAATAATGCGGCATTTCATTTCCTCGATGAGCTTCTCTGTCTTTGCTATATATTCATCCTTACTGATTAGCACCGTTGTGTTTCCTTTGTCTGCCTTCGTTGTGACGATGTTGTTATTTTTTAGCTTTCGTTGTAGCCTTTTCAATATTTTCAGCTCCTTATTTCCTTTTTGAGCTTCCTGGGCTCTTACTTCCTTGCTTATGATTTCTCTGCATATGTGCCTTGCGTGCTCTTGTTTCTCATATGGAAGAAGCGATATTGCAACCTCTGCATCTACTATCGCTTGCTCAGTTCTTTTTGCTTCATTGCTATCCGCGATGTTGTGCTTCAGGCCCTTCCCTAGAAGTTGCGCTTCTTCGTTGCTAATGGCCACTGTTGTTAGGTTTAGGAACCTTGTGTTAAATTCGTGTGTTTGTTGACTGTTACTATGATCGCGTCGGCCCGTTAACTGGTCCAATTTTCGGTTAAGTTTTTCATATTTGCGTTGTAGTTCGCGTTTGATTCCCGTCTCTATGTGGTCGAAGCAGTCCATCAATGCAGTCGTGGGCAAGAGTCCGGACAATTGCAGATGTATCCTCAGTAGTTCGGTGTTTATCTTGTCTTTCTTAGCGTATAGGCTTTGTAATTCGAACTTTAAAAAGTCCTACATAGGACAAACAGGAAGAAAAATAAGCACAAGATTCCGAGAGCATATCAGGGACTACAACAAAAAAACACGAAAATCCACCATAATACCAGAATCTAATTTCGCGAACCACATGTTTGAGAACAACTGCACCCCAGCTAACATAAAAACAACGGCTCGAATACTTCACGTACAAGGAAAAGGCCGGCGGCTTAATGTACTTGAGAACATGGAGATATACAAGTTAAAAACATTTGACGGCAGGATCATAAACGAACAAACCAACACTATCTCTGACGAAATATTTGAACCCTTAAAACTAGTTTACAAAAAACAGCACAAGCCAGCAGGTGCAGCAACCAAACACGTAACAATGAACAAGCAAAAACGAAATATGAACCAAACTGCAAAAATCACCGATTTCTACCTACCTCAACCTACCGCTTAGCTAACAAGCGGTATGTCTACATACCTACAAAAACAACCCTTGGGACAGATAACAATTCGGACGTATCAATACCGCGCACACACACACGCGTATTAACGTTACCTACCACGACCACATAGATTGACATTACCTGCCACAGCACCCACGGACTATAAAAACAACGCAGCGGATAGACACAGACCAGAACGAAACTAGGCATTGAAAATGGCAGAACGCCGAAACCGGTTTGTCACAAAACCAAACTTGACAAGGGATGACGGAAAATCGTTCCAACAAAAATCAGCTTACTACCCTGTCGGAAGATCAATGCAACAAAATAAATCGTTGTTATGTATTTATAGTCTAGATGCTGTGCCAGGTACTCTTAATATGCGTGTATATGGTTCGTGTGTTAGGTTCATGTGTTACGAATGCTTCCGAACGGGTACCTGTAATAATGATTGTTTTTAACGCTCGTTAATTAGTTTGTGGATGTTAGGTCAGGTAATGTTAATCGTGTGTTTGAATAGTCTATATTGAAGAGTTTATTAACAACAACAACAGTTTCATACATAAGTAGCTTCAGTATAAAATACCACTGTGTTATGACCTCAAGTAATGAAATATCTAAGGCTTGTGTAGGATAACGTACAAACTCCCAGTCCATCAACTAACACTTTTTTAAACAGAACCTCATACATTCTTGCAGGAACGTTAACAGTGTGTTCCGATGACTTCTAATGGGTTTTTTACGCCTAAATAGCCATCTAAACCCACCGCTCACATATATACATATATTCAGAAATATAATATTAAGTTAACCACGAAATCAGTAAAGAAACCAAAATCAAAAATTAGATCGGAAAAATACAATACACGCTTTAGAAGTGTAGCGAATCTCAAAATGCCAAGCGGAAGCGACCCTTCCTTCATAGATCTCTCTAATCGAATATTAGAGGGTAACCAAGTAGCGGCCACAGGAGGAGCTCCGAGGGGAAGCTTGAATAATCCCGTAGTAGATCCAAGCAAAAATACTGGAGCTGTGACCAAACCGCCGAAACAGCCTCAAGTAACTCAGCAACTGCCACCCGGTCCGCCCACCTTAACCTTTCCTCAACCCACCAAACCTAACAATAGGGTTCCAACGGTTCTTCATCAACCAGCTCTCCTTATTTGCGTGAGGAGATAGCACCAGAATTAAAGGAAATGAAAGCAGGCTATTTTGAAAGAAATCCGGTCAGGTATGCCAGAGGGGAGTAGGTCAGGGGTGGGAGTAGAGCTTCTAGGGGTTAGCAATAAAGCGCGCAAACGTATCAAGAGAAGGATACACAATTCAAGTCTTGATTTCTTCGGGTTCAGGTATACCAGAAATGACCTAGTGGTACAGGAGAATGTAATTAACAATAACGCAAATAGGAATAACAATATTACCTTGTCTCAGTCAGCCATCAAGCGTAGACGTTGCAGTACCAGCAGCTATCTCTGCAGGGCATCGGGCAACATCGGACAGGCATAATCAGGAGTGTTCAAGATCCGATATCAACATCGAAAAGTGGGGGATCAATTTCCAAGGTCGTCGGGAGGCCATGTCAGTTGAGGACTTTATGTTTCGTCTGGAGTACCTGAAAGAACAACACGGTTGTTCGCGGGGCGAAATCCTACGTGATTTGCATAGGCTGCTTAGCGGCGAGGCCCACGAATGGTATTGGCTGTATATCCGATCCCATGGCAAAATCGACTGGCCGAGTCTGCAATTTGCGCTCCGGCGGCAATTCGCATCAAAACATACGGATTTCGAGATCCTGAGAGAATTGACTTAGAGGAAACAAAGGCCTGGTGAATGCATCGACGAGTACTTCCATGTCGTTGGGACCCTGCTTTCACGACTCTGGAACCTCATCCCTGAATTTGAGATCATACGTCTCGTAAAAGGTAACGAACGCGAATCGTTGGCTCAGCTCGTTTACCCGATTTCGATATACTCACTGGACCAACTCAGGATGGAGTGAGGGGAATTTGAACGATGCTTTCCTCTCCAGGAACTTACACCGTCGAACATATTTACGTCACGCTCACACCAGGTTAACGAAATATGTCAACTAGAAGACTAAGAGCAGTTTGCTCCAGGTGATGAGGGTCTAGTCACCGTGGAGAAAATTCGCCATCAGTATTCGAAGCGTTCAGCCGGTCGAAGAAACGTTTCATGTTTGAATTGTGGTGCCGATGGCTACTTTTTCACTGAGTGCATGTCGCTCCAAAGGCGTGTTTTTTGCTACAAATGCGGAAGGTGGGAGGTGATCACCCCCAAATGTCCATCATACAATCCAGCGGGAAACGCAGTTGTGCCGGGGGAATCGCGTTCCACACAAACCTAGTCAAAATAGATGTTGCGACCAATACACCAACTGAGATTGAAAATAGCAGCATGTTAGATAATTGATTGTAAAAAAATCCATAAAACCATCAAAACCACCAAAATCTGCAAAGAAAAGAACACCGACATACAAAGAGAGGCTCGGAAAATACCTGGAAACCAGAGAAAGAATTTTTGCGGAAAGCATAGTAATGGGACGGCGAGGAGTGTCGCGGAAAGCAAGGGAGAGTTTGCGGAAACTGGAAAAAAGTAGTGGCCTCTGTAAAGAAAATGAGCAAAACAGACCCGCGTGTATACGCGTATATAGATTTTATGGGGGTGCCAACGCGCGGCTTATTAGATACCGGCGCTTCCGTCATTACACTAGGTCGGAGCTGTCGAGAGTTCGTGGAAGAAATAGGAGCGCCGATAGAGTGGTACGTGTCCTTGGTCAAAACCGCAGGAGGTCGCAGCCACAATATGTTAGGAAAAATTACACTACCCGTAAATTTCAATACCGTGATACAAAAAAGTATGTCCATATCTCGAACAGAAGATTTACCTTGGAGTAGACTTCTGGCGTGCATTCGACTTGGCACCAGAAGTTATGGATATAAGCAAGATCGATTTAGCCAAAATAGAAGAGTAAACGGTGACAGAAGAGAATAAAAATGAGCGGCGTGTGTTGCAGAACCTCGCAACGGATCAAAAGCAACGTCTGGAGGAGGTCGTTAACGGTTTCAAGACTTTCGAAAAGCATGGCTTGGGCTCACTTATGTGGAAAAACACACTATCAAGCATGTCAACAAAACAGTACCTATTAAGGATCGACATCACCCTCTCTCTCTGCCGATGCAGGCTATAGTATATGAAGAAGTTGAGAAGGTGTTGGAGCTGTGCGCAAACCGGGGAAAAATCGTTTCGGCCTGGATGCTCGCAAGCTAAATGCGGTCACTATAAAAAACGCCTATCCCTTACAAAACATCGAAGGCATATTAAATCGTACAGAGGATACCCATTTTATATGTAGCGTTGATTTGAAATTTTGCGTTTTGGCAAATTGAACTGGACGCCGCCACCGTGCCAGAACGACCACTCTACCATTTCGTAACAATGACATTTGGTTTGTGTAACGCGGCCCAAAGGTTATTTTGTCTGATGGATCACGTAATTTCACAAAAGCTAAAATCAAACGTTTTCATTTACTTAGATTATTTTTTGGAGGATGGGGCCGTGTGCAGAAGTCCACGCAAGTGGGGAAAGTTTCTGATCGCCATTCACCTGGGAATGGCCAGAGCGATTCCTTTGCATGCGGTTCAAGCAGCTCACTACTTCCGGGCTTTGCGCCCAAGTATCCTCTGGGTAACCACCGAACACCCGTTTGGTGGTGAGCTAAACGTGAGAAGGCTACAACCTGGTAAGGCCACTCCGACATAATCGGTTTAAGGGCTTGCTGGGGGGTTCAAACAGCAGCGTCTCATCACCATGTGGTGCGGCTGCAAGCGGGCGTCTGTCTTGGATCAAGCGGCTCGCTATACAAACGTGTAATAGAATTCAACTTCCCGTGAAACGGGTTGTGCGTTGGGTTTGGGACCCACCACATAAAACAACGTTCCAATGAAATTCAACAACAAAGCCTCGGATATGAGAACCCCTTTTTTAGATGACAACACCCGCAAACGAAATAAGGATTATGAGATAAGGGCATGTACCTGGAATGTCCGGTCCCTTAATGGGGAAGGTGCCGCTGCCCGGCTGGTTGAGGTCCTGAGGAAAGCAAAAGCTGACATCACCGCCATACAAGAGATTCGATGGACGGGGCGAGGAAATACGATCAGAACACCTTGTAACATCTGCTGGAGTGGGCATGAAGACAAGCGTGGGATTTGTGGTGGGAGAGAGACTCCGTCACCGAGTACTGTCGTTCACACCCGTGAACGAGCGTCTCGCTGCAATCCGCATAAAAGTACGATTTTTCACCATATCGTTTATCTGCGCTCATGCACCGACGGAAGAGAAGGACGACGTGGAAAAGGATGCATTCTACGAGCGCCTGGAAGAAGCATACGAGCGCTGCCCCCGTCATGATATCAAAGTCGTGCTTGGCGACTTTAACGCCAGGGTGGGTAAGGAGGGTGTATTCGGCCCCACTGTCGGGAAGTTCAGTCTCCACGATCAGACTTCGCCAAATGGATTCAGGCTGATCGACTTCGACGGTGCCCGAAACATGGTCATATCCAGCACTAGGTTTATGCACAAGAAGATCCATCAGGCTACATTGCTGTCCCCCGATCGAAAAACACGCAACCAGATCGACCACGTTGTGATAGACGGACGGCATGCTTCCAGCGTTTTAGATGTTCGCACAATACGAGGAACTAACATCGACTCTGATCACTACCTAGTAGCAGCCAAGATTCGTACCCGCCTCTGTACGACAAAACAGGTGCAACAAAAAACGCAGGGAAAGCTGGACGTCGAAAAGCTGCAATCGCAACAGACCGCCAATTATTTCGCAGATCGCCTCTCACACCTGCTCTCCGAGAGCACAATTCAACCTAGTGGAATGCATGAGCAGTGGGATCATATCTCAGGAGCACTCCGTACCGCAGCCGAAGAAGTAATTGGATTCCGGCGAACGCGAAGAAACAACTGGTATGATGATGAAGAGTGCCGCGCAGCAACGAAAAGAAAGGACGAATCCTACAAGGCAACGCTGAGATCGAATGCAACGAGGAGTGTGTGTGAACACTACCGCGAGTTGAAGAGGGAAGCGAGGCGGCTTTTCCGGGCGAAAAAAAGAGAGGCAGAAAAGCGTGAAATAAAGGAGCTTGAGATGCTGGCCAAAGGGAATAATGCCCGAAAATTCTATCAAAAAATTCGGCGAATGACAGAAGGTTTTAAACCCGGGGCAAACTCCTGTAAGAATGAGAACGGCGACCTGGTGGCCGATGTTCAGAGAGCACTCAGAATATGGAGGGATCACTTCTCTGCCCTTTTAAATGGAGAAACTGAGCAAGAAACCAGAGAAGATGCCGAACCCGAGCCCACAATCGAAGATGATGGAATTGACGTTCCACAACCCGACTATAATGAGGTGCGAATAGAAATATCCCGATTGAAAAACAATAAAGCAGCTGGCGCTGATGGTTTGCCTGCTGAGCTATTCAAACACGGAGGCGAGGAGCTGGTAAGGCGCATGAATCAGCTTCTATATGGTCGGATGAATGAATGCCTGAAGATTGGAATCTAAGTGTTCTCTGCCCAATCCACAAGAAGGGCGATTCTGCAAACTGCGCCAACTTTTGCGGAATCAGCCTTTTGAATATCGCATATAAGGTCCTATCAAGCGTATTGTGCGAAAGACTGAAGCCTGATGTGAACAGACTGATTGGACCTTATCAGTGTGGCTTCAGACCTGGTAAATCTACCATCGACCAAATTTTTACAATACGCCAAATCTTGGAAAAAACCCGTGAAAAGAGAATCGACACACATCATCTCTTTGTTGATTTTAAAGCCGCTTTCGATAGCACGAAAAGGAGCTGCCTATATGCCGCTATGTCTGATTTTGGTTTCCCCGCAAAACTAATACGGCTATGCAAAATGACCTTGAGCAACACCGCCAGCTCGGTCAGAAATTTGGGAAGTACCTCTCCGAGCCGTTCGAAACTAAACGAGGTTTCAGACAGGGTGACCCCCTATCGTGCGATTTCTTTAATTTAATGCTGGAGAAAATAATACAAGCTGCAGAACTTAACCGCGCTGGAACAATATTTTATAAAAGCGTCCAACTGTTGGCATATGCTGACGATATTGATATCATTGGCCTTAACAACCGCGCCGTAACTTCTGCTTACTCCAAATTAGAAAAAGAAGCGGAGAAAATGGGATTGGTGGTGAACGAGGGCAAAACGAAGTACCTTCTGTCATCATGCAAAGGGTCAGCGCATTCGCGCCTTGGCAACCAAGCCACTGTTGGCAGCAATAATTTCGAAATAGTAAAGGACTTCGTTTACCTGGGAACCAGCATTAACACCAACAATAATGTTAGCCTAGAAATCCGACGAAGAATTACTCTTGCAAACAAATGCTACTTCGGACTGAGTAGGCAATTGAAAAGTAAAGTCTTCCCTCGACGAACGAAAATAACACTCCACAAGTCAGTCAACGCACCCGTCCTGCTATATGGTGCAGAAGCGTGGACACTAACAACATCTGATGAGGCGGCTCTGGGAGTATTCGAGAGAAAGGTTCTTCGAAAGATTTGTGGTTCTTCGAAAGATTTGTGGAAGAAGATTATTTACTCATCATCGCACCAGACTTCGACTCGCGTCTGCAAACCCTCCAGGAAGTCGCCACCTGTTTGGAAGACGCGAATTTGACAATGGTCATTAGTAGATCGAAATTTTGATTTGAAAAATTGCCATACTTGGGTTACATCGTAGGGTGTGGGATGTTAAAGACAGATCCTGAAAAGATCCAAGCTATCCAAAATATCCCAGTACCGAAAACAGTAAGACAAGTACGCAGTTTCCTTGGTAGCGCCGGATGGTATCGGCGTTTCAGCAAAGATTTGGCCACGATGGCCGCGCCATTAACCGATGCATTGAAAAAAGGACGGAAATTTCAAATGACAGGAGAAGCTTTGGAATCTTTCAACAGAGTGAAAGGAGGGTTAACTCGAGCTCCGGTGTTGAAACACCCAGATTTTGCAAAAAGATTTTGGGTACAGTGCGACGCTTCCGATTATGGTCTAGGTGCTGTATTTTAAAATTTAACGGCTTATCTAAACCCCTTACCACACCATAAAGAGAACTCTTTTTTTAGGTAGGATTAGGAAGTCTAGATATTCGTACACTTTGTCTCAAATCGAGATTATGAAGGTTTGTTTCTTTCTTTTTGAAGACGGAAGTCCCCAATACAACTAAGTGATTTCCTTTTTTGCCTGGTATGTAAGTAATTTTCAAGGAATTCAAATATATATGTAGATGTTAGTAGTGTGGTGCAGATATTCATACATTTTCTTTTGTCCTATATAATTCTAAACGAAGTAATTTTTTTATTAAACATTTTCATGTGGAATCGAAACGAAATTAATATTAATAATTTTTGCCGAAATAGGTGATAAGACCCGTTGCAACCGAACTGCCTACCGAGGAAGCCGTTCAAGATCCTGCTATTGATTTGTTGCAAGACCGACCAATCTGGCCCACTTCGAAGCAGGTTATATTCATTTGACCGGCCATACGAAAAGAATCGGAACCAATTACAAATTAATATATGGTATCAGGGAGCATTGACCGGCGGTAAATGGGAATAGAAAGACCACCACTCACAGAAAAGAATAGGGAAGAGAGACAGATCGGATTCGCTTCCCCAAAAACTTCTTAGCATCAACGTCAACGTCGATCAGCAGCAGAAGCCTAAGGGCATATGTATTTAGCGTTCATTTCGTTTCTCTTGATTTTTTTTAGACCTAAGTTTAAGTTTTTATAGTTAGTAATTTTCCTTTAATTTGTTACCTTAATATCATTACCAGATTCCTTTTGCGCTTTACATTTTGATACAGTATTGTCACTTACTATTTTCTTATCTTCCTTCGCCGGCACTAAATGTTGGCGAGGTTTTTTTTTTGTTTTTGTTTTATCCGTTGTTTTTTGGGTCTTCTTACATACGGGGGTAGTCAATCTCCTTATAGTTATTAGTTTTCTTCATCTTCTATTTTTTTTTCTTGTTTTGTTTAATTTAATTCCTCCACTAATTTTTATATACCATCAATTCAAAAATAAACTACGTAAGTTTCATTTGGTGAGTTTCCGATTTTGTATTCGCAACGCTAGTTTAGTGCGAGATGCTGTAGGGGCATGCAATATTTTTTTGTTTTTATTAAGTACGATTCGTTTTTTCTTTATTTCGCATTGCTTGTCACCAATTAAGTCGGAAGCACACAGCTAGGGGCCTAGTCAGTAATTTTTATACTCAGCGTGTACTAGTACACTGGGTATTATAGTTTTGGTCACATAACGGTGGTTTGTAACGGTCCAAAATAATGGAGATAGATATGAAGTTCCATATATCAAAGTTCTTAGAATGAACAGAGGAATCCATTAAGACATGTCCGTCCGTCCGTCCGTGCACACGATAACTAGAGTAAAAATTGAGATAACTGAATGAAATTTGGCCCACAGGTTGCTTTCCGGTCAGGGTTGAAATGTTCGAAATCGAACAATAACCACGTCCCTTTTTTCGATATCGCAAATTTCATAATACGTATAAAATGGGTTAATTCAATAATAAAAGCAGCTGCAATGATAAAATTTGCTAAATTTATTAATTTGGTTGCCCCATTGACGATTTTATCAAACTTTTGGAAAAGGGGCTTGGCACCGCCCACATATGAGTGAAGAAATTTTCAAACTTTGACTATTTGAACCGTTTACGCTAGTACGAGTATAACGAAATTTCGTAGGAGGTATAGTACTGTTGTGATAAATGCACCCATACAAAATATGCACCCATACAACATAATTGACCACGCCTACTTTTTCATAAAAGCTATATGAAAAGGAGGTAGAAAAATAGAACTGCCCATATCTAATTAACTGATATAGGTATAATAATATAATTTGCCAGTTACCTCAATTTTCTTATTCTTTATACGATTTTTGCAAAATGTTGGCAAGTGAGCGTAGCACCGCCCACTTAAAAGTCAAACAAATTTCAAATTCGACTGTTAATAACTTCAGAACGGTGTAAGATAGAATTACGAAACTTGATACAAGGTATACTATAGACATTGTTTACCCGTAATAGTTTGGCATCTTCTTTTGCGAATCGGAGTGGAAGGTAGTGGATGAATGTACTCCGAGAGAGTGTAATGAAGGAAATCACGTTCAGAGTTGTTTTAAAGTAAAAACTGCAACTAAAAACTTCAATTTAAACTGAAATATACATTCTACAGTAACTGATAACGTGTTATAACTGCTTTATATTCAATAATTTGGGAGTTTCAAGTCTTCATGCTCAATATTGCAGTATTTTAATTTGATAGTTTTATTACTGCATACAACACACCCTGTGTGGTTTGTGTGTGTGTGCAGATTCGGAGTAAGTTGCGCTACTAGTAGACATATACTATGCTATAGACATGTAGAGTACGCCCACGGAAAATAAGAGAAATCGGTGGACCACCACGCCCACTTTTGGACCAAAGTATTCCAAAAGAGAGGTAGGAAACCGGAACATGCCATATCTCCTTCACTGATGCAGATTAAATACTAGAATTTCGTAGTTGCAATGACCTGATGACCTCATTAATGATTTTTTTTAATTTTGGAAAATGGGCGTGGCACCGCCCACATATAAATGAAGAAGATGGCAAATTTCAGCTATTATTAACTTCAGAACTGCGATAAATAAAATTACGAAACATGATACGAGGTATACCATCAACGTTTTTCAAAATTATATTGTAATATTAGAACCCATATGTTCCTTTGCACATACTTCATTCATACATAACTCAAACATATAAACACACATACTTACTTATATATTTACAACAATAATTAATCTACGTACTAATAAGAGAAATTAGAGTAAGAAGAAGAATACTATTTTTTAAGAGATCAAATGAAATGTAAGCTTTACTTAAAAGAGGTTTAATGCAAATAAAGAAAATTTAAGACGTTGAGTTATTTTACAGACACCAAAGAGTGCGTTTGTGTTTTAGTAACGTTAATGGCGACGAGGAAAACAAATTATTAAAGCAATATTTAAATGGAATTAAATATTTGGTATTCTTTAAGTGAATTGCTGAATAAGCATAGCTATATTTTAAGCTAAAGACAATAAGAAAACTGTGAAATTTAATCAAAAACTACATTTACAAGTCCAAGCATACGGGACTCTTGCAAAGCCAATGTGAAATTTTCAAGAAGTAAAACTCTAAAAATTTATTAGTGACAGTTTTTTTTTATTAAAACAAAAAAAAAAAAAAAGTGAATAAACTTTTTTTTTTGGCTATTCATAAAAAGAAAGTAAGTACAATAACTAGATAAGGGCAAGTGAAAGTGGCCCCAATTTAAAAAAAGAAAAAACGGAATGCTGTGAAAAAAGTCATTTACATACATCTATATGTATGACCTCTATGAAGGTGAGCTAAGTTCCAATGAGATTAAAATGCAAAAGTCCAACGCATAACCTTTTTAAAGGTGAACTGATACAAAAAAATAAAAACAAATATAAAGACATGCACCCTTGTCAAAGACAAATATGATCAAAATTTTTGAGAGACATCAGTCGTCCGTTAGCAGTAATCTATTTTCACTCTTAAGAGAAATAAAGAATATATAAAAACAAAATATTCGTATTTAATCAACCAAAAAGACAACATAATAAAACAACAACATTTTGGCCACATCATCGATTGCCTATCATACCGATAGTACGTTTGCTTAATCGTTAAAATTTACTCTCTCTAATATAAAAACAAAATATATAACAAAACAAGAGCGACTAAACAATATTTTTTCAATAAGCTGCAATTGCGCTTAGCTGCAGCCGTTAACTTATAAAGTGGCCATTCTCTCACAAAAAAAAAAAAAAAAAAAAAAATACGTAAAATAAATAAAAACAATAAAGGCAAATACTACAAATAGTCAAAGACTATACTCGTCATGTACATGTAAAACAACAACATCAATGGCTTAATAATCGTAAACGAGTAGACCACTCTCAAACAAATAAACGATTACCTTAAATTTAAACTTACAACAAAAATACAATGATTGAAAAGAAATCGCAACAACAACAGCATTATATGAATACAGCACAAATAAATTGAGTAAGCCGCTCTCAGTAAAACGATTACCTTAAATTTAAACTTACAACTAAAATAAATTGATTGGAAGAAAAAACGTAACAAAAACAACATATTTTATGTACACAGCGCAAGAAGAGGAGACACATTTGGACAGCAACCAGGTCATATCATACTCATTTAAACCTTACGCGTTCGTCGAGTAGCAGCCAGCATTATAACAACAACTAACATAGTAAAATGCAACACAACAATATCAACAACAATAAGTATATACATTTCGGTACAAACATAGTTATTATATTACAACAACAATAAGAATGGTAAAATGCAATCACAACAATTAGTATAAGCAAATTTCGCTACGTATTTATTACATTACAACAAAAACTACCAAAGCAATTGCAATCACAACAACATCAACAAAAATAAGTATAAGTACATTAGGCTACATGTTTATTTCTTTTCTTTTATTTTGTATCGATTAACCAAGAACATTTATTATATTTTTTTTCGTTTTCGTTTTTCATACATATTTTCATTCCATATCAAAAAAAAAAAAAAAAAAAACAATATGGATGCACTAGAGATAAACAGATTTAATTTGGTTTTAACCTGCATAAAAAACATTGAAAGTTTTGACGGTAGTGATCCGAATCAGCTACCTGATTACATAAACCATGTAGAAAACATTCTTCCAACTATTTCGGAGTTTGATACTAACAACAAAAATATTCTTTTTGGCTACATTAAAAACAAATGTGTTGGCAATTCATAGGTACGCAAATGTAACTACTTGGCCGATTTTAAAAGATATTTTAACTAAAAACTTTGGCGAAAAATATAGTTGTAACGATTTGATGGATGATCTAAAAACTTGTAGACTACAAGGAACTATAGAAAATTATTATCTTAAAATTAATAAGCTTGCCAATAGGATTCACAATCGAAACTTAACCCATGGGGATAATGTATACACAACAGACGAAGTTAATAGGATTTCACTTAAAACGTTCAGAGACCATCTTCCTGAACCAACACGCACTATGATATTTGCCTGGGACCCCAAAACATTGGAAGATGCCTTTAAGATAATAATAGATGCAAGACATCAACATTACACGCAGTTTGGCCCAGCAAAACGAGACTATATGAATACAAATATGAGAACAAATTTCAGTGATAATTACAATAATGCTAATAATAGGCCCAATAACAATAATTCAGTACCGAAATCTCAAGAAGTTTCCCCATATCTAAATAAACAATTTTCTTATCCTAATTTTTATCATAATATACCTTCCAATTTAATTCAACAGGTCAAACAAGACGATCAAACTTTTCACAAGCAGCTAATAGAAACTTTCCACATTTTAACCCGGATACTAGTTCCTATCAAACTAGACAAGCAACAAATAGAAATTTTACACATTCTAACCCCGAAACTAATTCTTATCAAACTAGGCAACCGGCACACCATTTTAGCAACGTTAAGCAACAAATCGAACCTATGGAAATAGGAAATTCGAATGTAAATTTTCCTGTAGCAGAGGAGCAAAACTTCCTTACATAGTAGTTCATAATCCCGTGAAGAAACTAAGATTTATAATTGACACTGGAGTATAATTAACCCTAATATCTGCCACCCCAATTTTAAGCAAAATGTGAACGTAGTAGCAAGAGCAATAGGTACAAAAATATCAATAACAAAACTTTGTAAATTTCTTATGTTCAAAGAGTTTAATTTAAGTAATTATTTTTGTGAGTTTTTGGAATATCCTTTCAATGAAAACTTTGATGGCCTTATAGGTAATAATATTTTACAAGATCTGTGCTGCATCATCGATCTACCTAATCGACAATTAATTACTAGTAATGCCGTTGTTACTATTTTTTTGAATAAAGAAGAAGAAACTTATGATGATATAGCTTATAAAGAAGGTTTTGTTTTTAATTGCGAGATTGAAAGAGCTAACATATTATCCCACATTCGAACGAGCCATCTAGAAGAATATGAAAGAGAAAAATTATTAAAAATTATTAGAAAATTTAAACAAATATTTTACGATAAAGACGACAGTCTAACTTTTACTAATGAAATAAAGCATAAAATTGCAACGAAGCATGACATGCCAGTTTATTCCAAGTTATATAGATATCCTGAGGTGCATAAAGCAGAAGTTAATAACACTGGATCACAAATTCCAACTTTTTTTCTGCACCAGAGACTCCATAGTGAAATTCCTATGTAAAATCACCTCCTAATTCCGAAAATCAAGGTTATTTTTACTTGAATGGTACCGTTTTTGAGATATTTACGATTTACCGTTATTTCAAAAAACAAAAAAGATGGCTCCACTTAATCGTGTATATCTCAAGAACAAACTGAGCTCTTCCAAGACGGTTTGAAAAATTTGAAAGCTTATAAAATTTACTATAATCAGTACATACAAGACTTTTTGCTAGGTCCTGCAGATTCAAACATATTGAACAATCATTGCGGATTTTTTAAATTTTTTTTGTAAAAATATAAAAAAATTTGTACTTTGCGAGGAAGCATCTCGAAAACTTTTTGTTTTTTTGCAGATATTTTTTCCCCCCTCTAAGCTCTGTTTTATTACAAAAAAAATAAGCTATCAGTGAACAAAATCGATGAACTAATACAAAAGTTATAAGCATTCAAGTAAATATATCCATTTAATGCTTAAGTACCCTACTGGTACATATGTGTTAGTATTCGTATATCAGTTAGTTAGCAGGTAGATTTTCGAAAAGTTATTAGATACAAAAAGCTGTTAGTGTCGTTTTCTCAAACCTAGGTACATTTTAAACAAGAGCATATTTTTGAGGCAGGTAGTGTTTTCTTTGTAGAACTAGGGAACCTTTTTGTTTAGGTAGGCTTGAATTTTTACTGGATCTAAGTATAAATAAGAGTACATGCGCCTTGTTCCTTCATAATATCTGCAAGGCTCGCCGGATACTGTTCAGTTTATAATTGCAGTTTATAACCCGTCATTTACTTAAAATAAAAAATGCGAGAGTTTGAGTGTACAAATGATCCAGATATGTTCTGTTTCATCTGCGGTCAATTTATTGTTAAAAGTATGAGACGTGTGTTTTCAAATCCTTTGAAAGTTACATACTATAAGTGTTTTGGAATTGAGCCTAAAAACAATGAAAAACCATGGACACCGAACACTGTGTGCACCACATGCCGAGTCGAATTGATTTCTTCGGAAACCGGAACAAAAAGGTACGTTGTAAAAATTAGGAATTTGTTCCCTTTTAATGCATATCTGACTAATTCCTGAAACTATCTATTTAGGCGACGTGTGAAATTTATTACACCAATGAAGTGGAGGGAACCAACTTGCCATTCAACGGACTGCTATATTTGTACTACAAAAGTACTTGGGGTTGGAAAGTCCAGAAAAGTAACCTATGCGAGCGTATCTACAGTGTCATTACCAGAACTAATTTCAACAGAAGCGACATTGCCAGAATCAAATTTAACTTTAGTTCCGGCTCCAGTTTCATTGTCAACAGTAGTATCTGATTACGCGGCATCATGTTGTACTGAATTTCAAACGGAAAACGAAAGAAATTCTTTGTCACAAGCACAACTCAATGATTGGATAAGGGATTTGGAATTGTCAAAGGAAAAGGCCGAACTACACGCCTCTCGAATGCAACAATTTAAATTTGTTTCATCCGATGTGAAGGTAACATATTATAGAACTCGTCACGAAGAATTTTCCAAGTACTATACGAAGGAGGACAGTGTTTGTTACTGCAAAGACATTGCTGGTCTATTCAAACAATTTGGTGAACCATATGATTCAAAAGAGTGGCGATTGTTCATAGACGGCAATAAATTAAGTTTAAAGGCCGTATTATTGCATATTGGCAACCAAAAGCCATCTATCCCGATCGCGCATGCAGTAAATACGAAGGAAACATATGAGATAATGCAAAAATTGCTCAAGTTAATCAAATACGAAGAACATGATTGGAAAATATGTGCCGATCTTAAAGTCGTTGGAATGCTATGTGGTCTACAAAGTGGATACACAAAATACTGTTGCTTTCTATGCAAATGGGATAGCCGAGCTCGTCAAGACCACTACATCATAAAGGATTGGGCAGAACGAATCGAGTTTCAAGTTGGGGTAGATAACATAAAATACTCTCCACTTATAAAGAAGGAAAAAATAATTCTACCTCCGCTCCACATCAAGCTCGGCCTTATCAAAAACTTTGTGAAGGCTTTGGACAAAGAAGGCGAAGCTTTTCATCATTTGAAGACAATCTTCCCAGAGATTTCAGAAGCAAAAATAAAGGAAGGGATTTTTGTGGGACCGCAAATAAGGAAAATGATGACCAATAACCATTTCAAAGAACTATTGTCACCAGTGGAGGCAGCAGCGTGGGATTCTTTTGAAAAGGTCGTTACTTCTTTTTTAGGCAAACACAAAAGTCCTAACTACGAGATGATAGTGAACGACTTAATCAAAAACTATGCGGAAATGGGTAAATAAAAAAACATATTATAATAAATTATATATTACATAAATTTACATGAGAATATATAGCCATAAATCTGAATTCATCGTCCAGTTCCGAACAAACAAGAACGGGAAAAATATAAACAAAAAATTTGTTCTGAATTGAAAGATAAATCCAGCCTAAGAAAATTATATACTAATGTGTCACTTATGTATTTATCTAATTTACTTTTTTATTTTCTTTCAGGAGTAAATATGTCTTTAAAAATTCATTTCTTACACTCCCACTTAAATTTTTTCCCGCAAAATCTTGGCGACGAAAGTGACGAGCATGGCGAAAGGTTTCACCAGCAAATGAAAGTGATTGAAAGTCGGTATCAAGGATTCTGGGATGTCGCTATGATGGGCGACTACTGTTGGTTTCTCATAAGAGAAACCGATCCTAATCTAAATAAGCGTCAAAACAAGACACATAACTTTTTCAATTATAAAATAAGATCATAGAGTTAAGACAGAACCATATGTACATATGCTATTATTTGTAGGGTACTTAAGCATTAAATGGATATATTTACTTGAATGCTTATAACTTTTGTATTAGTTCATCGATTTTGTTCACTGATAGCTTATTTTTTTTGTAATAAAACAGAGCTTAGAGGGGGGAAAAAATATCTGCAAAAAAACAAAAAGTTTTCGAGATGCTTCCTCGCAAAGTACAAATTTTTTTATATTTTTACAAAAAAAATTTAAAAAATCCGTAATGATTGTTCAATATGTTTGAATCTGCAGGACCTAGCAAAAAGTGTTGTATGTACTGATTATAGTAAATTTTATAAGCTTTCAAATTTTTCAAACCGTCTTGGAAGAACTCAGTTTGTTCTTGAGATATACACGATTAAGTGGAGCCATCTTTTTTGTTTTTTGAAATAACGGTAAATCGTAAATATCTCAAAAACGGTACCATTCAAGTAAAAATAACCTTGGTTTTCGGAATTAGGAGGTGATTTTACATAGGAATTTCACTATGGCGTCTCTGGTGCATTTTGGCTGTAAACCAGTGTAATCAGATAGAAAATATGCCAAAACAGAATATAATAAGACACTCAAATAGCCCTTATAATAGCCCGATATGGATCGTTCCAAAAAAATTAGATTCGTCCAATAAACAAAATTGGCGCATAGTGATTGATTATCGGAAACTCAACGATATTACCATTGAAGATAGATTCCCAATGCCAAATATTGATGATATTTTTGATAAACTAGGAAAATGTCAGTACTTCTCTACTCTTGATTTGGCAAAGGGATTCCATCAGATAGAGGTTCATCCAGATGACATTCAAAAAACCGCGTTTTCTACAGCAACTGGCCATTATGAGTTTTTGCGCATGCCGTTTGGGCTCCGGAATGCGCCAGCAACTTTTCAAAGACTGATTAACAACGTATTGAAAGAATACATTGGTTCAATCTGTTTAGTTTATTTAGATGACGTTGTCATTTTTTCTACAAGCATAGAAGAACACTT
Organism: Merzomyia westermanni; assembly: GCA_949987695.1. Lineage (NCBI taxonomy): Eukaryota > Metazoa > Arthropoda > Insecta > Diptera > Tephritidae > Merzomyia > Merzomyia westermanni. The sequence continues at coordinate 81,505,125 of OX465291.1, forward strand.
AGAAGCAATAGAGAAAGTATTAAAACGTTTAAGCCAGGCCAATTTGAAATTGCAAGTTGACAAATGCACATTTCTCGCCAAAGAAACTGAGTTCTTAGGCCACGTTGTCGCTGCCGAAGGCATCAAACCCAACCCTGAAAAGTTGAAAGCTATAGATAAAATAGCTTTACCAAAAACTCAAAAAGAAATCAAATCATTTTTAGGCACAACCGGTTTCTATAAACGCTTTATTAAAGACTATTCGAAGATAGCGCATCATCTTATCAAATATTTAAAGCAAGGGGCAAAAATTAATAAAAATGATAGAGAATATAAAACGGCATTTGAAAAATTTAAAAAATTACTCAAAAATGATCCTATACTTATTCATCCCGATTTCGATAAAACGTTTACGCTTGTAACCGATGAAAGCAATTTTGCGTTAGGAGCTGTACTTATGCAAGGAAACAGAGCAGTATCCTTTGCAAGCCGCACATTAAATGGGCATGAAAAAAACTATAGTACAATAGAGAAGGAATTATTAGCCATTGTGTGGGCTACAAAGTATTTTCGTCCTTACCTTTTTGGCCGTAGGTTTGTAATAAAAACAGACCACCGCCCTTTAGTTTGGTTAAACAATATTAAGGAACCTAATGCAAAAATCCAACGATGGAAAATTAAGCTTAATGAATTCGATTTCGATATAAATTACATAAAGGGAAAGGAAAACGTAGTAGCTGATGGTCTAAGTAGGTTAAGTTATGAAGCATCAAATAGTGAAATTGAAGTAAATTTACACGAGTTTTTCGATAAGGACGCTGATACAGTTCACAGCGCAGAAAGCGACGATGCTGACTACATTAAAATTACAGAAAATCCAATAAATATGTTCAAAAATCAAGTATTTATACAAACTTCAAACGAAAACTCCTGTAAAACGAAAATAATGTTTAAAAATAAAATCCGGCACAACTTAAAGGTAGCAAATGCAGACGGTATTTTGGATTTCTTTAAAGATAAACTTCCTTCAAAGGGTCTCGTTGTAGTTTTTTGTCCAAATATTGAGCTATACAAGGAATTTCAATCTTTTTATATTAAGTATTTTGCAAAAAACAAAAACCTAAAAGTATTAAAAGCTAATTTATTTATAGAAGATACAACTGATAGAGAAACACTTTTGCAGTTAATTGAAAAAACGCATATTAAAAATAATCACAGGGGTATTAATGAAGTTTATGAGGAATTAAGAAAAGATTATTTTTACCCCAAATTCAAAAAGAAATTCAAAAATACATCAACAGTTGCGAAATATGTAAGCTCGCAAAACACGATAGGTCCCCTATAAAATATAATTTAAATATTACGCCCACCCCAGCAAAGCACAACGATATTGTGCATGTAGATATATGGTACCCACAACGAGGCACCATGTACCTGACGACCATAGATAAGCTCACGAAGTATGCAACTGCGTACTACTTAGAAGATAGAACCTGGGTGTCAATACTTAAGGCACTTAAGCAAAGAATACAGTATTTAGGGAAGCCCAATCTTTTAATATTCGACAATGAGTTAGACACTGCAGTGATTAGAGAATTTTTAAAAGAACAAGAAATAGAGTTCCATACTACCACAGCGTATCTGAAAACAGGCAATGCAGATATCGAAAGACTACATGGAACTCTTAATGAGCATATTAGACTCTTTAATGCGGATCCAAATAATAAAGATGATATTAACGAAAATGTTCATAAGGCAATAATATCATACAACAACTCCATTCACACTACTACTAATTTTCGACCAATTGATCTTTTGAATAATATAATTGCACAAGAAGAAATATCTAAACTTTCACAAATAATGCATCAGAAGAAAATTAAACGAATAAATAAATTGAATCAAAAAGCCAATAGAGTTGATACAGAAAGTTTTGCCAACAGCAACAGGGTTAGCAAAGCAAAACCTAAATACAAGAAAATTATTAATTATAAACAAGATGGAAATTACTTAGTATCAAACGATAACAAGTTCAAAAAAATATATAAATCCCAAGTTAAGCGAAAGACATAAAAAAAATAAAAAAATCAGTTTATGTTAACAAATTTAAAAAAAAAAAAAAAAAAAAAATATCGAGGAAAAAATACATATTTTTCAGGTTAGCTATACATATAAGTTATCTCCCGTGTCGAGGGAGATGTAAAAAAATTAAAGGTGCGGAGGAACCAAGTGTCCTCCGATACTATGAAATGAAACAAGGAAACGATTTCAACAAACGTTACAACTTCTTTATTCGTGCCGCTTGCACGCTAATTAACAACTAACTCTAAACATACGTTGCAACTTACTTAAATAACTTATTAGCCTAACTAAAATGTTTATGTTGCAGTTCCCATGCTTTACCCATAACTGCTCGCGCGTGTAGACAGCAATTGCTTACCGTGCAATTCCCATAACTAACGTAAGGTGACCTGATCGATGGTTGCGCGTGTGCCGCGTCAGCGATTCCCTCTTATTGAACTAAATAAGTCACACGCTTAGCAACGTGATCACAGGGTGCGCCGTTGAGTGGTATTATGGTACCTGCTCGTGTAACTCCTCCCCCTTTAAAGATCTGCGTCTCGTAGATCAAATGTCGAAAAGCGTGAGGGGGAGAAATTTTGTAGGGAGTGATTGCAACCTTCTGGTAATGAGTTGGTACTGACGATTGTGACTGGCAGGTGCAGATTTGCCTTTGGGGATCCGATTTATGTCAATGTTTCCTGTCCAATGCGTAGGAATTTGAACCGGTGGAAGGTCTAATTTCTTTGTGTAACATCTCCACATCGTTCCGGCAATAAGGGCTATTGCGCAGATCGAGATAGCCTCTGTAACGATAGAAAAATTGATTCTTTCATTGACATACCCTAGATACTTAACATTCTCCATTGTCAGGTCGTGGATGTATTCCAAGTTGACTTTCATGGTGTGGTTTTTTATGTCAGAAAGTACGGCTGGGAGGACGTGCGCTGTAACAGCTTCATAGCTGGAAAATTCTTGATCGCCAATCCTGATTGTCTCGTTGTTGAATTGAATTACGTAAGTGCCATTAATAGTATTTGTGGCATTGTTGCTCCTTATTACCCCTTGGTAGTTTGAAATGAAAATGGTATTTTCGTTTACCAGCTCTATATGGGATCCGTTGCGTCTAATAAATTGACAACTAGCAGCCCCACCTTTTAAGAGTCGTGGCAGGCAGCTGTTCTCTTCCAACGCAATTAAGGACTCAGAGCTGCATACCGTGGATGAGCCGATAACCATACAATCCTTCGTCAACCCGTATGTCTCTTCTTGGTTTACCAGCATTCTGTCGAACGGTAGGTCCACTTGTTTACCAGCGTAGATTCCAGCGCGGGTAATCAGGAGATTATATTTATTGGCCGTCACTTTCGGCATTGATAGGACATAGAGGAGAAGTGTCCCGTTTGTGAGGACCGATGGTTGACCATATTCGATTGCCTCAATTACATTCTGGTATGGGAGGGTTTCTACTTCGGATAGGATTTGGTTAACCTCGTCTATGTCTAACAAGTTGGTGTTAACAATTCCTCGCTTTGCCAATTGGCATGCTCGCACAAATTCATTGACCTCTTCGCGAACGAGGACGATGTTGTGAAGTGCGCTTTGCTCGAATTCGATTCCTTCTGTTTCTTTTACCACGTAGTTGGTGCGGTTCACCACTTCTTCAATTCGCTTCAATACTTCTTGGGTGGTGGTGAATAGCGTTTTATTGACCTTATATTGGTGGTTGTTGTTCGCGATTATCTGGTTTTGGCTGTGGAGGATATTGTTCCAATCTGTTGCGTCAGGGGATCCTGCCAGCCATTTCCATGCTGACCCTATCCAGTCAATAGATCGGGTGACTCTAGTATTGCTTGTGCTCCCCATCAACTCTTCGAGTCGTTCGAGTGTTTGGTTGATGTAGTGCTGGGCTAAGAGTTGCTCGTCGGTTCGTTTGGTTAGATGGCCTGCCAGTTTGTCCATTTGAGTCACCATCGTGGTATATTTTTGTAGGTCGATGACGTGGATGAGTTTGAATGAGCCCCCAATGATCCACCCATCTCCGCTCTGGATGGTTACTATTGGAGCCTTGTAGTTGAATATATGTAGTGCGCTGATGGCTGATGCCAGCAGTGGGAATCTGCAACGCAAGATGTTAATTCTAATTTAATGTTGTTAGTAAGTTAGTAGTTGCTAGGTTCTAAGAAAGTGAGTTAAGGTTATCTAATTAGTAGGAAGGTATTATTAGTAAGCGGAATTCTTACGATTACATTGATTATCATTAAACTAGTGTTACTATCTTAGTTTAGGATCATCGCTTTTCCTGCGATATTATTTTGTTAGTGGTTTACATGTTATGTTTTGTTAAATTTCTTATTATGATTAGTAGGGAAGATTAAAATAAAATTTAAAGAATTTACTTTATATTGTTATTACCGAAAATTTTTAAAAATAAAAAGGAACAAAAATGTAGGAAAAATAAAAAGGTTAAAAAATTTTTAATTTTTTTTTTTTTTTTTTTAATTTTTTTTTGTTTTTAATTTGCCTAGCGGATTAGGCGCATAAGCTTAGGTTTGTTTTTCTTTTTTCTTTTTCATCTACGGATTAGGCGCAGAGAATTAAATAAATATTTGCTTAGCGGATTAGGCGCATAAGCTTAAATTTTTCTTTTTTTCTTTTTCATCTACGGATTAGGCGCAGAGAGTTAAATAAATATTTGCTTAGCGGATTAGGCGCATAAGCTTAAATTTTTCTTTTTTTCTTTTTCATCTACGGATTAGGCGCAGAGAGTTAAATAAATATTTGCTTAGCGGATTAGGCGCATAAGCTTAAATTTTCCTTTTTTCTTTTTCATCTACGGATTAGGCGCAGAGAATTAAATAAATATTTGCTTAGCGGATTAGGCGCATAAGCTTAAATTTTTCTTTTTTTCTTTTTCATCTACGGATTAGGCGCAGAGAGTTAAATAAATATTTGCTTAGCGGATTAGGCGCATAAGCTTAAATTTTCCTTTTTTCTTTTTCATCTGGACCAGAGGTGTTAACATTTCTCGAACCAGCTATGGGGGATCGTGTTATCCGTTTTGGGAGCAACGTAGCCATTTGTCATATTCGATGGCGCCGCAACCTACTAAGGCACGATTTGTCCCACTTACAAGCCCGCTCTTGTTAGATAAACTCCCCCTTGGTGCCAGATGTTTTATAATTTATTTTCATATCTTTTGTTTGTTTGTTTTATTGTGTGGGAGTAGTTTGTCTCCTTCTTTTTATATTTTTAATGTGGAGTTTGTGAATCTTTTTTCCACTAAGTGTGGTGACTGAAACTTTATTGTCTTTTGAAACGATTTCTTTTTTATATAAAGGTTTTTGCTTCCCCTTTATTTGCTTATCCTTCACGTATATGACGTCATTTTCGTCATAACGCTCCGGTAGCATCCTTTTTTTATTATGTTTTTTATCTGGGCCAATTGCTTTTCCCTCAACAGTGTTTTAATTTGGATGTTCATATTTCTGCTCTGGTCAAGGAGTTCCTGGAAATTGGAAGCTTGTGAGCGGTTAAAAAAAATGTCTGTTGGTCTTTTGTTCGTTACCGAGTGAACTGAATTATTATAGCGACCTACAGCTATGATAACAAGTTCCTTAGTCCTGAGGGCTTCATTCTCCGCCTTTAGGCATCTAAAAATTTCTAGTAACGTAGAGTGAAATCTCTCGATTTGGCCATTCACCTCACTCCTCTGAGTTGGAGTGCGGTAAAGCTGAATTCCTAGAGATTCTAACAAGCTTTGTATAACTGGGCTAATCAATCCTCGTTCGTTATCGGTGACTAAAATTCTAGGGGTAGTAAAATAGTGCAGAAGTTTTACTATTTTTTGCCTAAGGTGCAGGGTTCCTTTGTTTCTGATGTGGAAAAGCTTTGCAAATTTCGAAAATTTATCAATACAACTCAAAAATTTTTCCCCCTGAATTTCGAATATGTCTAAGTGAAGGATCTCGCACGGTCGCGACGGGATTGGTGTAGCCTGTAATTCTGGCCTATGGGGGTGCCTGTCGTACTTACTGAGTTTGCACGTCTCACAAGCCAGTACATATTTCCTAATTTGACTGCTCATCTTGGGAAAATAGCAACGCTCAAGAAGTTGTTTCCTATTCTCCGTGGCATTACGGTGAGCCCTCTTGTGCTCTTTCATTATTGCCTCACACACACTATCTGGGTTTCTCAAGTCCTCCACAAGGGTTTGCGCTATTCGCACCTTATAGTTAATGAAATGTTCTAAATAGACTCTCTGCAATAGGCCCAACTGATCTTCCGGTATTTTGATACCGTTAATGACATTTGGGTTCAGTTTCTCTTTCAAAATGCTAACTAATTCGTTTTCACTAATATTTTCTATCCCTACGTAGTGGCGTGAGTGTCCAGGGTGCGGTTCTTCGTAAATTTGAAGTCTGCCCCCGAACACGATTTGGTTTCTGAAAACATTTAGTGGCACTTCCACGAAGGGGATCAGGTCCGAGTTATCTTGTTCTGCGCTATGGACCGTATCGGAATCTGATCCCATGGTTGCATTCTGACTACCCACCTCGGATGTGGACGCCATTGACTCAGTCAGTTGATTTACTTGTGTTTTAAGGCGAGAAAGGGCATCAGCCACGACGTTAGATTTTCCTGGTTTATAGATGAGTTCGTAATTGTATTCCTCGATCCGGGCTTTCCATCGCTTCAGCTTGGCATTGTAGTTGCGATTGCTGAGGGAGAAAGTTAGTGGTTGGTGATCGGTAAATATACGTATTTTCTTGGCATCATACAGGTAATTTCTTACATTGTCTAATGCCCAAACGATGGCGAGCATCCCTTTTTCGTTTGTAGCATACCCTTCCTCTGTGGTTGTTAAACTTCTTGATATAAACGCGCCAATAGCGTAGTCTGAGGCGTCTGTTGTTAAGTTAAAGGTCTTTTCAAAGTTGGGAAGTGTTAAGACTTCTGAGGTTGTTAACATTCCCTTAAGGTCATCGAATGCCCTAAGCGCGTCCTTATTTAATGATATTGGCACTTTTTTGGACTGCGTAGCCTTAACCTGTGCATGTTCGCCCCTTGTGAGGTTAGTGAGTGGTTTCGCGATTTTGGCGTAGTCACGAATAAATTTTCTGTAGTAAGAAGTTAAACCTAAAAAGCTTTTGAGCTCTTTTAGATTTGAGGGTGGCAAAAGGTTTCTTATTGAATTTATTTTCTTAGGATCTGGCAGGATTCCTTCGGAGGTTACAATATAACCCAGAAATTCGACGCTTCTTTTTAAAAACTGTGTTTTTTGGAGGTTGACTTTGAGTCCCGCTGTTAGTAGTCTAGAAAGAATTGTTTCGATGTCCTTCAAATGGGTGGCCTCTTCCTTGCTGAAGATAATTATATCGTCGATATATACAAAACAAATTCGACCTATAAATTCTTTGAGGACGTCGTCTATCATTCTTTGGAAGATAGAGGGCGCATTTTTTAGTCCGAAAGGAAGTCGCAAGAATTCATATTTTCCATTCATTGTGGAAAAGGCCGTTTTGGGAATGTCACGCTTCTTCATTGGGATTTGGTGGAATCCTGACGTTAAGTCCAGCGTGGTAAAATATTTGGCTTCGCCAAGGCTGGCAATAGTCCCGTTGATGTCCGGGATGGGATATGTATCGGAAATGGTTACGGCGTTTAGCCTTTTAAAATCAATGACCATCCGGTATTTCTTTTCTTCATCCGAGCCGGATTTTTTTGGGACAACCCATATGGGGGAGTTATAAGGACTCTTTGACGGACGGATAATGCCTTGTGAAAGCAGTTCCTGAATTTGTCTTTCGACTTCCCCACGCATATTGACGGGGTAGGGATAGCTTTTGGTGTAAATGGGGGTTTCGGTTATTGTTCTTATCTCAGCCTGGAGGTTGGTTTGAATTTCCATGGCTTGGTCGACTGGGCCGAATAAAGTTTCGTATTTTTCCAGTATCCCATATAGATTGCTTTTCGTGCGTTCGGTGACATAATTGTCAAGAGGGATGTCTAAATTAATGGAGTTAACCTGTTGTGCTGTCTTTCGTTTAAGAGGCAGAAGGATGTCTGGTTTAAGGATGAGGGTATTGAGCTCCCTATCTAACACTGCTTTAATTTCTGAGAGAGTATCATCCCCTATTATCCCGTCAAATGATTCTAGACCAGGGAGAACAAAGAATGTAGTCGGCAGATTCCTACCAACAAACTGAAAAAAATTTCCGCAAACTTTCTTGTCGATTTTGATTTTTCCCCCCGCCGAGATTACGTGGAATGGTTTTTCCACTGGGGTAGTGTTCAAAGCTACTCGCTCGCTAATGTAATTTTTGTTTGCGCCGGTATCAACTAGGAACTCTAAAATACCTTGACCCTGAGTAACGTATTCTAAATATGGTACGCCGGACACGAGGCTCCCATTATAAAATTTAGTTGGTCGGTTGTTGACTCTTTTTGTTCACTGGAGGCATCCTCTCCCTCCTCTTCGTCTACGGCCACTAGATGAAACAATTTCTGTTTCTTGTTTGCTTCGTTGTTTGAGAATTTTGTTGGAACTTGACTTTTCCTTGGCCCGTCGTACCTAGAGAACCTGGAATTTCCCGTCTGGCGGGTTTGAGAGGATGCACCGGCATCCACTCTTAAAGCCGTTGGGGGGTCACTGTTGTTGCGCCAGCTTTGCGCAGATTGGTGGCTACTCCTGGTTTGCCCTGACCTAGCGTATGGGGAGTTGAATCCCCTCTGATTTTGATGTCGGTCTGCAAAGCTCCCATTGGAGTGGGCTGCATAATTGTACCTAGAATGGGTCGGGGCTGGATTCTGCGGTGTGCCAGAGTAGTCTGTGCTGCCGCGCGAAAAATATCGCCTTGTTGGAGATTGGTACGTATCGCCGAACATTCGGCCACTTCTATTTAGTGCCTGTGGGGGGCGATAAATAGCGTTTCGCCGATCCACGTTCATGAACGTGAGGCATGACGAATAAGCCTCAGGCAGGGATTTCGGCTTCTGCATAAGAAGCAAAGTCGGCAAGTCGCCGTTTAGCCCCCTGATAAAGACATCCAAGGCTCTTCGTCTATGTGCCTCGGCCAATGCCTTCACCGTTTCTGTGTGCACATATTTATCTGTGCTTATCGTATTTATCATAAGTGACAATTGCTTTTTGATTTGGGCATAGAATTCGGACAACTTTTGTCGCCCCTGGGTCATAAGGGTAAGTTGCTGATCAAGGGTTTCAATATCCCTGACGTCCGCATAATGCAACGAGAGAATCTCCTTGATTTTCTTCCAATCGGAGTCTAGAATATTATGGGACACCAGAGCAGCATCTGCCGCTCCCCTAATTTTGCATCTTATGTGCCTCAAAATTGCCCTATATATTGGCTTTTGCCGTACGGGTTTATAATCACTTAGGACCTGTTCTACACTATGGATCCAGGAGGTATAGTGCTCCCGGGATCCATCAAACACTTGAAGCTCTTTCACACAATCCGGTAACCTCGCTATTTCCTTAAGATCCTCCTCCGTCTGAGGAGTCACAAGTGGCTCTTCTACTGGTGTTGCCTCACTATCGACAGATTGCCGACGAACCTCTTCTACCCTACTTTCTAGTCGCTCTATAGTTTGGCTAAGTCCTTGTATGGACTCATCAGCGTTTGTCGATTCTACGCTTTTGAGGCGCTCCTCGAATTTCTTCAGCTGGGCGAGCATGGCGTTCATGGCGCCATTCATTTCCGTCAATGATCTTTTCATTTCGTCGGCGTTCATGATTAGGTATACTGAAAAGATAAGAACTGTAAGAAAATATACGTATGACTTACACGATCCAATGTCTCATTGGAGGATTTTTCTCACTGTTAAAATAGGAGAATTTTCGCCTTTTTCTCACTCTTCTTTTATTGCTAAATTAGGAGATTTTTCACTTTCCTCTCTCTCTTTTATTGTTAAATTAGGAGATTTTTCACTTTCCTCTCTCTCTTTTTTGTTAAATTAGGATATTTTTCACTTTTCTCTCTCTCTTTTTTGTTAAATTAGGATATTTTTCACTTTTCTCTCTCTCTTTTTTGTTAAATTAGGATATTTTTCACCTATCACACACGGACCCTGCACTAAACTCCGAAGCTCGGGCGCCAGTTATCTCCCGTGTCGAGGGAGATGTAAAAAAATTAAAGGTGCGGAGGAACCAAGTGTCCTCCGATACTATGAAATGAAACAAGGAAACGATTTCAACAAACGTTACAACTTCTTTATTCGTGCCGCTTGCACGCTAATTAACAACTAACTCTAAACATACGTTGCAACTTACTTAAATAACTTATTAGCCTAACTAAAATGTTTATGTTGCAGTTCCCATGCTTTACCCATAACTGCTCGCGCGTGTAGACAGCAATTGCTTACCGTGCAATTCCCATAACTAACGTAAGGTGACCTGATCGATGGTTGCGCGTGTGCCGCGTCAGCGATTCCCTCTTATTGAACTAAATAAGTCACACGCTTAGCAACGTGATCACAGGGTGCGCCGTTGAGTGGTATTATGGTACCTGCTCGTGTAACTTATATGTATACATTTTTTTTTTTGTTGAATAAAGAAATTTGAAATAAACAAAAAAAAAACATAGTCAAAATTAAGTTTATGTTAACAAATGAAAAAAATATTTACTTGTTTTTGTTTTTTTTATAAGTTAAATATTGATTTTCAAGTAAAGAAATTCTGAATAATCAGGGACTGCTTATTCCGGCGGTGGAGGTGTAATATTAGAACCCATATGTTCCTTTGCACATACGAGGTGTGTTCAAAAAGTATCGCGAATTTTGTGTTTTTGCAAAAATTATTTATTTATTCATGAATATCTATTTTGTCCCCTTCAAAGTAATCCCCATGAGATATTATACACTGGTGCCAACGGTTTTTCAAATCTTCGAAGCACTTCAAAAAATCATTTTTTTGTATCTTGTTCATCTCCTCCTTCGATGCCGTCTTTATCTCGTCAAGAGAAGCGTAACGTCGTCCTTTCACGGGCCTCTTCAGTTTAGGGAACAAGAAAAAGTCACAGGGGGCCAGATCTGGGGAATACGGTGGCTGCGGCATCATTAGTGTGTTGTTTTTGGCCAAAAAGTCGCGCACAAGCAACGATGCGTGAGCAGGGGCGTTATCGTGGTGCAAAAGCCAATTTTTGTTCTTCCACAAATCCGGGCGTTCCTGGCGGATTGCTTCGCGCAAATTGCGCATAACTTGCAGGTAATATTCTTTATTGACCGTTTTTCCTTGTGCCAAGAACTCATGATGCACCACGCCCCTGCAATCGAAGAAAACTGTCAGCTAAACTTTCACATTCGACCGAACTTGGCGCGCTTTTTTCGGTCTTGGTTCGTGCGGCAGCTTCCATTGAGATGATTTGGTTTCCACGTCATAACCATAAACCCACGATTCGTCACCAGTTATGACCCTCTGGAGCAAATTTGGGTCGTCGCGGACAGAGTTTAACATCTCATTAGCAATGTTCATGCGATGCTGTTTTTGGTCACAATTGAGCAATTTTGGTACGAATTTCGCGTAAAAATCGAAGACGATCCAAAACATGTGCAAGCAAAGCAGCTGTCAACAATTAACTGAACATTCAAAATGGCCGAGCTTGTCGGCATAAGTGAGAGACATGAGTACCAACATAACGCCACAAAAAATTCGAAATTCGAATATACGTAACCAGCGAAAATTCAAAATTCGCGATACTTTTTGAACACACCTCGTACTTCATTCATACATAACTCAAACATATAAACACACATACTTACTTATATATTTACAACAATAAATAATCTACGTACTAATAAGAGAAATTAGAGTAAGAAGAAGAATACTATTTTTAAGAGATCAAATGAAATGTAAGCTTTACTTAAAAGAGGTTTAATGCAAATAAAGAAAATTTAAGACGTTGAGTTATTTTACAGACACCAAAGAGTGCGTTTGTGTTTTAGTAACGTTAATAGTTATATGTAGCCTCTGCTGTAACCATTGAATCTAAGAATCTACTGTGAAAATTTCATAAAGATCGGTTGAGTATCTTGGACGCCTATACAAGATTAAAATGTTATATAGCATGGGGGCGTGTCACCTCCCACTTTTCCAAAACTACATATATAGCCTACACTGTAACTAGTACACCCAGGAATCTACTGTGAAAATTTCATAAAGATCGGTTAAGTGCTTTGGACGCCAGACACACAGACACACATAAATTTTTATTTATAAGATTGCACACATGGTAGTAGAAAAAGTTTGAAACCTCTATAGGTCATAACTCCACAACAATTTAGCAATTTACCACGACCACTTTTACACGGCTGGCTATTTAATGTTCGATTCCACCCGAACTTTGACTTCCTTATTTGTTTATATAGTAAACGCACTTTAGATTGAAAATAAGAGAAAATAAAGTTTTCCACTTTATATGAAAAGCCTTCTTCAAGATATGCAAGGCATGCTTACAAGCAAAGAGAGTATATCGAAAGGAACATAAGCACCAGGTCTGATTGATTCCTGGGTGCATGGCTATACATGCCCATTTTCCACTAGGGTATTCGCATGCGCGTGCAATAAACGGTGATATTACTCACAACGATACTGCAAAATAATCAAAAATAATCCAAAAAAAAATGTTGATTACTTTTGATTTATTTCGGGGGTACAGGGGCTGGAGGGTTAAGGAGTGGGTCTTTTGTTAATAGGGTCATTATTACGTGGCCTATTCATGTAATTTATATTTCGAGCTCATAGTGATGGGTGAATGTCCATTGGTTCTGGACATGGTTGTGGCTTATGTAAAAGTCGCGGTGGTTAATTGTGATGCCCTTGTGCAAATTGGGGTGCCTGTTGTTGACGTTGGCCTTGATAGTTCATTTGAGGGGGCCTATGTGGAGTGGCTGGTTGGGGCATGTTGGGGCAATTCGTTGTTCGTCCATCTGGGGTGGACGAAACTCTTGTGGTTTCGTACTTAGATTAATATTATTGCTTAAGCCATAATGTAACCTGAAGTTCTGGTTCTCTAGTTTGAGGCAGAAATGGAGTGCCTTGGTAAGATCTGATGGTTCCCGAACGAATGTGTCTCGGGCTTAATCCCTATGCGTACTGGTTGGCAGGCGCATGCACTCAGTGCCGACTTCCATGCATCCAAATTTTTTTTAATTTTTAAGATAAATGAGAATATACCCTTTAGCAAAGCTCTTATGGTGCACAAAAGAAGGCATTTGGTACTCAAGGGTACCCAGTTCGCCTTTAACCGCGTAATGGAGTGTTAGCCTGGAAATCGCCTTCCAGTCCAGTGGAATTGCGTACAATTTTATTCGTAATGACACTTAGTGTGCCGTAGTATTTAGGAGAACCTATTTGAGGCTCGTAAGGTTGGATAATCCTGCCCACACTCTGTTTCCGTGAGTTGAATTCTCCTGGATTCCCTCAGACATCTTCCGACGTCAAGTATTTTGTCCAGCTCTGAAATATTACTAGGCAGATTCGAATCTATGGCGATGTCTGTAAAATAACTGAAGTTAGCATTCAGGCCAGCTTGAACCATGTTTCGCTCTTCAGTCTCAACGATGTTGTTGACTGTAACCGTAATTACTGACGTTAATTTGTTCATTGAACACGAATTGGAAGAAGGTTGACGAGGAGGTGCAGATAGTCCTGGGGGTATGTTAAGTACTGGTGGCCGAACAAGATTGGCAGGATTTACCGGCATGACTATTGTTTTTTTTTTAATTTTTATTTTAGATAAACTTTTTTAAGTTAGGACATTCTTCACTTATTCCTAGATCTATAATTCTTTAAATTTTACTTATATCCACTATCTTTTTTTCCTTCAAAAATTTCTCTAGATTATTAATTCTTTAAATTTTACTTATATCTACTTATACCCTTCAAAATTCTTTTCACTGAAAATGTTTATATAACCCATAATTGTTCTAACACTATTAACATAATCATTCGTGGGCAGGCGGCTAACGTCTCGCGTTTCCTTTTTGCAATGATTTCGTGGTTTTGATTTCGCCAGTTCACACGTGAGTTACATTCGATTAATACTACGTGACAGCGAAGGCCTCACGTTTTCCGCCAGTTAAGGAAGGGATTTTTTTATCTAAATCCGAAAAAATATATATTTTTAAATTGTTTCGGTTAACCTTTATTGTTGGCGCCGCTTAGAAGAGAAATGAAATATAGTTATTGTAATATTGTATGGTTGGCAGCCCTATGTATTGTACTAAAACGCTATTCAAAGATTGTGTAAAATATGGCAGCCAGAATGTTCGAAAGAAAATAGCGGTCATTCATGGCTGGCATATTGAGGAAAGAAGGTTGCAATCACACAAATGTGAAATAAAACATAATTCTTCATCCTCATTTTCAACTAAATATTGAAACCGAGTCCTATATGTGATTGTTTCGGTTTGGACAGTCCAGCCACGGATCAACATTTATTGACAGCTGAACTAAGGCTAAAATTTACAAATGAATTTACTTAAACTCTAAGCTAAGTGAACTGGCCGATTAGTGATGGTTGTTGTTACAAATTCCCCGAATTTGCTTATTTGGGCTGCGCGTGTTGGGCTTCAGTCCCCATCGATAATAAGCTTCTGTCCTGACGGTGCGTCTGGATTTGCCATGGGAAATATTGTGCAACCAAAGCTGCAACTCCGTCGTGCTTTTTTTAATGGAATTGCTAATTAATTAATTTATCAACTGTTAACATATATCCGCTCTACGGAAAACACAAACCGTACGCACATATCGCGAAAAACATGCTACACCGTCCATATTTATTGACAGTATTACGATCCGTGATCCAGATTTCAAAATTTCTAAATATTTTGCGGTCCCCATTATATCAATTTTGCATGCTACATCGTCAATATGGATCGCGATCCGCGGATCACGTCAGAAATATTGAACATGTGACACCTGCCTTAGTATTCTTATTCATTTTCGATAAGTTGACACTCAATAGATAACTTGTTTTATTTTATCTATCCGACCAGGTTTTGTTATTTGGATAATATCACTGCACTGTCGTTTGACAAGCTGAAAAATGCAGAGATGGTTAAATTTAACTATGCCTGGAAATACCAAATACAGGACGTTGAATAAAATAGGACGGTTAGTTAAATGAGCTCACCCGATCTAAACAAAAATCGCCCGAATTTAAACAAACATTACCCCTCTGTTAAATCAGAAATTGCTCGAATTTATGGGCAGTGTCAGGCAAAAAAAAAAATCGATGGCAGTGGGAGCATATCCTTAACATAAAAAACTTTAGATTATGATAACCGCATTTATTTTTAGCAACGAAATCAACATAAGACGATGGTAGAATATAGTAGCAGAAAAACGGTGAATTAAAATTGAAAAATTGAAGGAAAATGCAAAATAGACAAATTTAGGGAAATCTTAAAAAAATTTGGGAAACGATAACTGAAACCACCTTACGACCGGGACTCAATATTCACGAAAATTCGAAATAATTCCGAAAAAGTCTCGAAGTGATCCCGAAAGCAATCTCGAAAAAAGTCCCGGAAACAATCTCGAACTGATCCCGAAATGGAAATTGGTGAATATATCCAACAAGTCCCGCCAAAATAGTTTTTTTGGTTCCCATTGCGGTCGGCATACCTACAAAATCATTTTTAAATTTACCACTCCAACCTTCTGCGAATATTCCACAGAACATATGCATTCGTTTCAGAAGATGAGTAACAGGAATAATGTAAAAATAGCACATTGGAGGAAGCATGCATCGTGACTCTACAGGCTTAGTTGTTAGAGTATTTTAACAGCGGCTTTGGTGCAGGCATTTAGGTTCGTATCCCAGTGTCCGAGAAGGGGTCTGATGAGAAGTTGGGGACTTTGAAACATGTCATCGCATACCATGAGAGAGATGGCGCGAGTGTTCACGAATACAAGGCAAAGAGGAGATGTCAATAAATAACACCGACCCTTCGGGAACACGAAGAACGAACAACCAAGAAACTTCTCGGTGCGTGGGCAAGCACCCTGTTGGACTATATAAGACAGGGATCAGTTTGTATTCAAGTATTGTACAGTGAACTACTGTGGAGTAACCAAACTCAGGAATTTGTATTGCGTTTATTACTAGTAAATAAAACTAGCTATTAGTTACAATATCTGTGCGTGTGTTTATTTGACTTTATAGTGATCGAACCCAGGATTGATAATCAAGGAATCGTCGAGTTCATCACAATTGGTGTCAGAAGTGGTATTGTTGTTGCAAGGATAACAAGGACATAGCTAATTTGAATAAATTGAAGATTCAGCAACTCAAAAATGAGTTGGAACAACGCGGACTAAACACTACAGGTAATAAGTCCGAGCTACATTCAAGATTACGGGAGGCTATGGAAGCAGAAGGAATCAACGTTGATGATTATGTTTTCCATCTTGTGGAGGAGGCATCGACGAAAATGTAAGAGAAAAAGGAGCCTCCGAATCTAGTGGCAAGTGTGGACACAAACGCGTTGTTGGCTGTATTGACTCAGATGTCGTCAAGCATTTCAACACAGCTGGAAGAACAGAAGACACACATGGCATCACAGCTGGAAGAACAGAAGACACACATGGCATCTCAGCTGGAAGAACAAGATACACGTATAACATCCAAGTTGGAGGCACGTATTTCCGAAATATCATCACTAAGTTTAGCACAGGTGTTATCGCAGATCTCTGCAAAGCTGGAAGAGCAGCAAGCTAGGATATCATTGAAGCTAGAGGCAGGCTGTATCCAGGAGTTGCAACTGAACCGTCCATCTACTTCAGTGAATACTCCCAAGGTAAAATCCCCGTCATTTGATGGTTTTGTTCTTTTCCAGGTATTTAAGCTACAGTTTGAGAAGACGGCAGCGGTGAATATTTTGGGCACTGAAAACAAAGTTGCTGCACTGTTCGTGGCATTGAAGGGTCCTGCAGCCGAAATCTTACAGACGATTCTCGACGGTGAATGCAATAATTGTGAAGCATTGATGGGTGCAGTTGAGAGACGCTATGGTAGCGAACATCGAAAACAGATATACCAAATAGACCTACAGAATCGCTTTCAGAAGGCTAATGAGACATTGCAGGAACCTGTATCGGATATCGAGACGTTGGCCCATCTAGCAAATGCAGACGCAGTGCTTCGTAAATGGAATACGCGATGTGGAGACGAAGTGGGCCACATATGCAAACCCCAAAAAGACATTCGCTGAAACGGTGTCGCAAGCTCTGACGCAGGAAACAGCCTCGCTTTTGAGTAAACCTACATACAAGGCTCATCGCGTAGAAGTGGACACTCTGCCTTGGGTAGACAAAATTTTGGAAGCGTTAAACGGAGTACAGAAAAAAAGCGATGGTGCCATTAAATGCTTTAAGTGCGGAAAACCAGGTCACTTAGCACGCTACTGCATCACTGGCTCCAGTAATTCTGGCAATTTAAGTGGACGCATCTCAAAGCTGGAGAAGATGAGCAAGATAATTGCCCCATAATCTCTGTGTCACAACTCGGACGGAAAGGGAGTCATGTTACTATTGAAGGCTACGGGGACGGGAAGGAGCGCTTGCTGACTGTGGATACTGCTGCATCACATTCCATCATTCGGAGTGACTTGGTCAGCGGGAAGGTGAGACGATTGCAGAAAGCTAAATTCTGGACAGTAACTGGTGAAAGCAAGCAAGTCCTGGGAGAGGTAACATGTAAGCTTGTGATTGGGAATGTGGCTACGTATCACACCTTCTTGGTAGCGAATATTGTCGACGAAGTCATCATTGGCGTCGATTTCTTGGCTGAGACAGACATTCACATCAACGTAAGGAACAGGGTTATGACCTACAACGGCCAAGAAGATCCTCTGATTTTTGGACACAATAGTGGCTATACCCCCAAGAGAGGATCTTGAAGATGAAGCAACAGGAGCCTCGTAAGTCAGAGGTAGATTCGCCAAGGCCAGGAGGAAGATCCAGATTTGGCACGTGTGTTGAAAGGACTGAAGGAAAACAAATAGCCAGGAAGAGAAGAGATGGTAGCAGAGAGTCGCATTGCAAAAGCATACTGGGCACAATGGAGTAGTTTGAGGCTAATATCTTTTTGTTTGTATCGGATATGGGAAAGTAAAGATGGCCAAAATCATCGAGCACTTATTGTTGTTCCCCAGAAAAGAATTCCAGATGTCATCAAAGCGTCGCATATTTGCCCAGATGGAAGCCACATGGGAATAAAGAAAACGCTGCTAGAGCTAAAGCGGCTGTTCTATTGGATCGGTTACAGACAAGCTGTGAGGAAATGGATTGCTAAGTGTTCAACGTGTGCTGAGGATAAAAGGCGAACATCTGGTGGTCATGGTCCGAGAAAGCAACGCAACTTAGTGGATAAAGTGAAACAGTGCACTGGACATGAGAGAATGGAAAGGAATCCTGAAGAAGTGCATTGCAGGAATATTTGCCGGATACGAAAGTAAAGGCACAAAGTCATGCGGGATTAAGGACGGACAAAATGGTTGGAATAGGTGGCAATGTAATGCATTGTGGCAATCTCTGCAGGAGGGGATTGATGTCGGAGTTTCAATCCCTGGAGGAAATAAGGTTTAATAAAGCGGTGCCAACCATTGAGTGTCTAGCAGTGTTTGGCTCGGGCAATGTGTCTGATCGGGACGATCGGACTTAGGTGGAAGGCAGTGTGGTGATTATTCTCAAGTATGTACCATCCCTAACTCAATAACACTCTCACCACTAGTTAAACACAACAGAGATAAAAATGGCTACGCTTATGAATGCAAGCGTGTACCAAGGAAGAGGAAGAGAGATGGCGCGAGTGTTCACAAGGCAAAGAGGAGATGTCAATAAATAACACCGACCCCTCGAGAACACGAAGAACGAACCACCAAGAAAGTTCTCGGTGTGTGGGCAAGCACCCTGATGGACTATATAAGGCAGTGACCAAGCAAGGCAGCGATCAGTTTGTATTCAAGTATTGTACAGTGAACTACTGTGGAGTAACCAAACTCAGGAATTTGTATTGCGTTTATTACTAGTAAATAAAACTAGCTATTAGTTACAATATCTGTGCGTGTGTTTATTTGGCTTTATAGTGATCGAACCCAGGATTGATAATCAAGGAATCATCGAGTTCATCACAATTGGTGTCAGAAGTGGTATTGTTGTTGCAAGGATAACAAGGACATAGCTAATTTGAATAAATTGAAGATTCAGCAACTCAAAAACGAGTTGGAACCCCGCGGACTAAACACTACAGGTAATAAGTCCGAGCTACATTCAAGATTACGGGAGGCTATGGAAGCAGAAGGAATCAACATTGATGATTATGTTTTCCATCTTGTGGACGAGGCATCGACGAAAATGGAAGAGAAAAAGGAGCCTCCGAATCTAGTGGCAAGTGTGGACACAAACGCGTTGTTGGCTGTATTGACTCAGATGTCGTCAAGCATTTCAACACAGCTGGAAGAACAGAAGACACACATGGCATCACAGCTGGAAGAACAGAAGACACACACGGCATCTCAGCTGGAAGAACAAGATACACGTATAACATCCAAGTTGGAGGCACGTATTTCGGAAATATCATCACTAAGTTTAGCACAGGTGTTATCGCAGATCTCTGCAAAGCTGGAAGAGCAGCAAGCTAGGATATCATTGAAGCTAGAGGCACGCATGGAGAGAAAATCGAGGCCGAGGTAGATGCGTTAAGGGGCTGTATCCAGGAGTTGCAACTGAACCGTCCATCTACTTCAGTGAATACTCCCAAGGTAAAATCCCCGTCATTTGATGGTTTTGTTCCTTTCCAGGTATTTAAGCTACAGTTTGAGAAGACGGCAGCGGTGAATATTTTGGGCACTGAAAACAAAGTTGCTCCACTGTTCGTGGCATTGAAGGGTCCTGCAGCCGAAATCTTACAGACGATTCTCGACGGTGAATGCAATAATTGTGAAGCATTGATGGGTGCAGTTGAGAGATGCTGTGGTAGCGAACATCGAAAACAGATATACCAAATAGAGCTACAGAATCGCTTTCAGAAGGCTAATGAGACATTGCAGGAACCTGCATCGGATATCGAGAGGTTGGCCCATCTAGCAAATGCAGACGCAGTGCTTCATAAATGGAATACGCGATGTGGAGACGAAGTGGGCCACATATGCAAACCCCAAAAGGACATTCGCTGAAACGGTGTCGCAAGCTCTGACGCAGGAAACAGCCTCGCTTTTGAGTAAACCTGCATACAAGGCTCATCGCGTAGAAGTGGACACTCTGGCTTGGGTAGACAAAATTTTGGAAGCGTTAAACGGAGTAAATAAAAAGGGAAGGTGCCATTAAATGCTTTAAGTGCGGAAAACCAGGTCACTTAGCACGCTACTGCATCACTGGCTCCAGTAATTCTGGCAATTTAAGTGGACGCATCCCAAAGCTGGAGAAGATGAGCAAGATAATTGCCCCATAATCTCTGTGTCACAACTCGGACGGAAAGGGAGTCATGTTACTATTGAAGGCTACGGGGACGGGAAAGAGCGCTTGCTGACTGTGGATACTGCTGCATCACATTCCATCATTCGGAGTGACTTGGTCAGCGGGAAGGTGAGACAATTGCAGGAAGCTAAGTTGTGGACAGTAACTGGTGAAAGCAAGCAAGTCCTGGGAGAGGTAACATGTAAGCTTGTGATTGGGAATGTGGCTACGTATCACACCTTCTTGGTAGCGAATATTGTCGACGAAGTCATCATTGGCGTCGATTTCTTCGCTGAGACAGACATTCACATCAACGTAAGGAACAGGGTTATGACTTACAACAGCCAAGAAGTTCCTCTGATTTTTGGACACAATAGTGGCTATACCCCCAAGGGAGGATCTTGAAGATGAAGCAACAGGAGCCTCGTAAGTCAGAGGAAGGAGGAAGATCCAGATTTGGCACGTGTGTTGAAGGGACTGAAGGAAAACAAACAGCCAGGAAGAGAAGAGATGGTGGCAGAGAGTCGCATTGCAAAAGCATACTGGGTACAATGGGGTAGTTTGAAGCTAATATCTGGTTGTTTGTATCGGATATGGGAAAGTAAAGATGGCCAAAATCATCGAGCACTTATTGTTGTTCCCCAGGAAAGAGTTCCAGATGTCATCAAAGCGTCGCATATTTGCCCAGATGGAAGCCACATGGGAATAAAGAAAATGATGCAAGAGCTAAAGCGGCGGTTCTATTGGATCGGTTACAGACAAACTGTGAGGAAATGGATTACTAAGTGTTCAAAGTGTGCTGAGGATAAAAGACGAACATCTGGTGGTCATGGTCCGAGAAAGCAACGCAACTTAGTGGATAAAGTGAAACAGTGCACTGGACATGAGAGAATGGAAAGGAATCCTGAAGAAGTGCATTGCAGGAATATTTGCCGGGTACGAAAGTGAAGGCACAAAATCATGCGGGACTAAGGACGGACAAAATGGTTGGAATAGGTGGCAATGTAATGCATTGTGGCAATCTCTGCAGGAGGGGATTGATGTCGGAGTTTCAATCCCTGGAGGAAATAAGGTTTAATAAAGCGGTGCCAACCATTGAGTGTCTAGCAGTGTTTGGCTCAGGCAATGTGTCTGATCGGGACGATCAGATTTAGGTGGAGAGCAGTGTGGCGAATATTCTAGGTCATGTGCCATCCCTAGCTCAGTAACACTCCCACCACTAGTTAAACACAACAAAGATAACAATGGCTACACTTATGCATGAAAGCATGTACCAACAAGAGGAAGAGAGATGGCGCGAGTGTTTGCGAATACAAGGCACAAATTTAAGAGTTTGGTAACTTCGCAGTAGTTCACTGAGCAACAATTGAAAATAAACTGATCAACCTGCCTTGGTAACTGCCTTATATGGTCCAACAGGGTGCTTACCTACGTACCCAGAACTTTCTTGGTTGTTCGCTCTTCGTGTTCTCGAAGGTTCGGTGTTATTTATTGACTTCTCCTCTTTGCCTTGTATTCGCAAACACTCGCGCCATCTCTCTTCCTCTTGTTGGTACATGCTTGCATGCATAAGTGTAGCCATTGTTATCTTTGTTGTGTTTAACTAGTGGTGGGAGTGTTACTGAGCTAGGGATGGCACATGACCTAGAATATTCGCCACACTGCTCTCCACCTAAATCTGATCGTCCCGATCAGACACATTGCTCGAACCAAATGCAGCTAGTCTTTCCAGACGGACTACTTTCATCTCATTTATTGGCCTTCTAATTGTTTGTATGCGATAGACAACATCGTTTATCCGTTTAATGACTTTGTATGGGCCTTCCCAGTTACACTGCAATTTCGGTGACAAACCTTTCTTACGTTGTGGGTTGTATAGGAACACCAAATCTTCATCTACCTGTTGAATTTATTGCTTTGTCGTACCTGGCTTTAATTTTATCACTCATGAATTTGGCCCGTTGTCTCACAAGGTCGTGTATTTCTCTCATTTCCTCTTCCAAGATGCTTGTGGATTTCCGAGGATTTATTCCTGCGTCAGCATTTATCCCAAACTTCAAGTCAGCCGGCAACCGAGGAACATTCCCAAAAATTACCTTTGCTGGAGTCTGACCCGTAGTTTTATGTACTGCAGAGCGATATGCCATCAGGAACAATGAGATATGACTATCCCAATCCTTCTAGAACCTATCCACCACTTTCCTTAGGTGTTCCTCCAAGGTTCTATTGAATCATTCAACAAAGCCATCTGACTGAGGATGCAGTCAGTAGTTAGAGTCTTCCGAATGCCCAATGTCTTGCACATTTCATGGAATACAGCTGATTCGAAGTTCCTGCCTTGGTCAGAATGTAGCTCCATCGATGAACCAAACCTAGCTACCCAATTGTTAATGAACACTTCTACTATGGTTTCTGCCTCTTGATTTGGAATAGGTTACACTTCTGGCTACTGAAATAGTCCATAACTACTGGTACATATTTGTTTCCGAGTTTGCTAGTAAGGAATGACCCAGCTACTTCTGTGGCAAATCCTCTCAAATGGTGCTCCTGGGTTATACTGTTTCATTCACCCATGGCTCCTTCATTTCGGTCCTTTTGCTTTGATGCACACCTCACAGTTGGCAATCCACTCGGCCAACCCAATAGAATCCCTGCTTGATTTTCTCTAAGGTCTTGGTGACACCAACAGGACCTCAGCTTGGAACGTTATGTAATTCATTGAGAACGTCAGGGATTTTGTTTCTTGGGACGACTATCAGCTTGCGAACACATTTTCCATCCTCATGCTCCTATATTCGATGCAAACAACCGGATACGAATTGTAAACTGTTCCACTGTGTCCCATATGACTTGTCAATAGGACTTTCTGCTGACATCTCTTCTCTTGATGGTCGCTCGTTGCGCTCAAGCCATGCATCACACGAGCCAGATCTGGATCTGTTGCATGGTCGTCGGACATTGCATCAACATTTCCGTGGATGCTACCTTTGCGTTGCTCTATGGAAAAGTCATAACTTTGAAGTCGCCCTATCCACCGTGGCAGTTGACCTTCCGGATTACGGAACTGCAAGTGCCACTTCAACGCTGCATGGTCTATACTGACGTGGAATCTCTGCCCATAGAGATACTTGTGGAAATGTTTAACCCACTCTACCAATGCCAATAGTTCTCTCCGTGTTATGAAATAGTTCCTTTCAGGATTTATAATTGTTCGGCTATAGTACGCAAGTACCTTCTCATGTCCATCAACAATCTGGGACAAAACACCCTCGCATCTGTATCCAGAATAAACGTTGAACCTGGCATCGGATATGCTAACATTGGGGCAGTGCATAGTCGTACCTTCAAGGATTGGAAAGCCACCTCGTGTTCCTTCTTCCATTCAAAAGTCATATTTTTCCTGGTAAGCTCATGAAGACTACTAGCTACGCTGGCGAAATTCGGTACAAATGGGCAATAATATGTGCACAGCCCAAGGAAACTTCGTAGCTCATGCAAATTTCTCGGTCTTGGCCAATCCCTTACAGCTTCGACCTTTTCCTCAGCAGTACCGATGCCCTCCGTCGTTACCTTGTGACCCAAATAACTTACTTCCTTCTTTAACAAGGATCACTTTTTGGGACTTAATTTCAGACCAGCACCAGCTATCCGTTGGAAAACTTCCTCCAATGCAATCATCACTTTTCTTCTGAACTCCGTTCAACGCTTCCAAAATTTTGTCTACCGAAGCCGGAGTGTCCACTTCTACGCGATTTACTCAAAAAGCGAGGTTGTTTCTTGCATCAGAGCATGTGATACCGTCTCAGCAAATGATCTCTTTGGGTTTACATATGTAGCTCGCGTCCTCTTCCCATCACGTATTCCATTATATAAAGCTCGGAATTTCCACCTTTCTGTGTACTCTACAGTTGCAAAGTCTCATTACCCTTCTGGAAGCGATTCTGTAACTCTAGCTTCCGATGTTCGCTGCCATAGCTTCTCTGCACCCATCAATGCCTTATAATTATTTCGTTCGCCGTCAGGAATAGTCTGCAAGATTTCAGCTTCAGGACCTTTCAATGCCACGAATAGTGCAGCAACTTTGTCTTCAGCGCCCTAATTATTCACAGCTGCCGTCTTCTCAAACTGTCGCTTGAATACCTGGCAAGGAACAGAACCATCAAATGACGGGAACTTTACCTTGGGAGTATTCACTGAAGCAGTTGAACGATTCAATTACAAGTCCTGGATACGACCTCTAAAAGCTTCCACCTCAGCCTCAATTTTGTCCTGAAATTGTGCAATTTTTGCATCTTGCACTTCTAGTTTTGACGTAACCCTCTCCTCCTGTGCTTCTAACTGCGAAGACATTTGTGCGCTCCTGTTGTACTTCCAATTTTTGCCGACATTCGCGTCTCCTGGTCTTCCCGCTGAGATACTATACAAGTTTTCTGTTTTTCCAGCCAAGAAGTAAAACGTGTATCCTGTTCTTCAAGCTGAGATGCCATGTGTGTCTTCTGTTCTTCCAGCTGTGTTGAAATACTTGACGACATCTGGGTCAATACAGCCAACAACGCGTTTGTGTTGACACTTGCCACTGAATTCGAAGGCTCCTTTTTCTCTTCCATTTTCGTCGATGCCTCCTCCACAAGATGGAAAATACCCAGCTTACTAAAGTCGGAGCGCTCCGAAATAATGATCCAAAAAGAGTCCGTAATTTGAGCTTTTTTGGAGTGTTATTTAGTAAACATCAAAAAACCCACTTTTTTATGAAGATTCACGGAGCCTTGGGAGAAGAAATGAATATTGTAGAGCGGATAAATGACAAGGCTCACTTATATGAGCGATTTTTATCGTTTTCTGATCCTTTTTGTTGTAGGCGTAAAGAGAATTGTGAGAAAATAAACGTTGGAGAGCGGATGAACGGCAACGTTCAATTAAGTGAATGTTTTAGAGCATTTTCTGAAGTTTTTTTATTTTACCTAACTGAACGTAAAAAGTATTTTTTTTTCTGAATGTTTATCAATAGTCGAAAGTTGAAAGCCAACTGAAGTGCATTTAAAGTAAAACAAATTAAAATTATTTAGTATAAACCAATTTATATACTTTTATAATACCTTTATGCGTAGATATGTACATAAAGTGGTGGCAGGAATAATAGAAACAAAATTGGGAGCGGTTTTACTCGTAAAATATATTTATTTATGTGTTTTTAATAAATTTCTTTTAAAATAAAGCAAAATCTTTTACAGAAACCACATAAATCAAATTTTCAAAGTTAACACAAAGTTCAGGAAAGTTTATCAACGTTTTTGGTAAATTTTCCTGATCTTCGTGTTAACTTTCAAAATTAGATTTATGTGGTTTCTGTAAAAGATCTTGCTTTATTTTAAAAGAAATTTATTAAAACCACATAAATAAATATATTTTACGAGTAAAACAGGCTTCAATTTAGTTCTATTATTCCCGCCACTATTGAATGTTTATTCTATATAATATTTTAATGAAAATAATATAATTTTTGTTTTTATGAAGTAATAAGTTCCTAATAAAAAATGTATACGCTTAGTTGTATCTATATATTTAGTTATACAAATATTTTTACATAAAACTTGTTTTCAATAAAGAACTAATTGAATTTCATAAATTTTTAATATTAAATAAATAATACTGTATAAAACAATAAAAAGACAATTTTCTTCTGATTACTTAAATAAAGATATGTGTCTTAAACCCTATAAAAATCTTAACGAAAGAGTAAAAAAACTGAAAAAATGTGCCTAAAAAGAGTAGAAAAAGGCTCATAAAAAGCTTCAAAAAAGCGCCAATAAAAGGCTCCAAACAGAGTCCAAAAAGGCTCCACAACCCATCAGAATGGAGGAAAAAAGGTGCCTAAAAAGAGTCGAAAAAGGCTCCGAAAAAGCTTCAGAAAAGCGTCAATAAAAGGCTCCAAACAGAGTTCAAAAAGGCTTCGAAGTTCATTAAAAAAGAGCCAGAAAACGCTCCAAATTCATCGGATTCGGACTCATTTTTATGACTCCTTTTGGGGTGCCCGCGTAGAACGATTTTTCGCTCCATTTGGGCTCCGAAAGGAGCTCATTTCGGAGGGTAAAGCTCCGAGAAATGTGCGTTTTATGGCTCCGAAAGGAGTCTTTTTTCGCACTTTTGGTTAGCTGGGTATAATCATCAAAGGTGATTCCTTCGGCGGTACTAGTGCAGTTTAAGGGACCCACCGAAAATTATGCCAATAAAGTCGAATGGGGTATCAAAAGACGCGTATTCACGTCTAAATTCAGAATCTGAAGGCGGAGTAAAATTTTGTTTAACCGTTCAAAAGTTATAAACAAAATACTTATTGATCGGAAACACTTTGCTAATACACTTCTTGTGTTACTTTAAGCACAAAAAACTTTCATTTATATATTTACTATCACTATCTTACACGGTGAAACCGGACTGAAGCTAAACCGACGAGAAAACTTAATAATTTTAGCGTATTAAGGCCAAAAAATATTCACGAAGTAACCGAATTAGTTGTAGTAAAAACATTAAGCATTGCCAGATATAAGGTAGTCATAATGATACACTATGATGCCAGTTCGGTTGAGCAACCACTTGTTGCTGGAATAAAATACTTGTGTTTTAAACACAAATCAATTAGGTTGCGTTAATATATACTGCCATTCCACACCACCCGGGAGGTTGCAATGAAGGCGCGTTACCGATTTTTTTTAGGTGTTCGGTTCCCCTGTAGGCCTATTTTCACCTTTCAATGGTCACCTAGGGTGACATGATATTCCAAAGTATACCGCAATCTGTTTAAATAATTACAAATTATTGATGTTAAAACGAATAATAAACATATATACTAAACTTACATATGTGAATACCGCATGCTTACAAAAATTAAAAAATGGTCAATCTATAATAAAGAATAAAATTTCTTAGATAATTATTCAATTTCAAAATAAATGTCTATATGTCTACTTACATGACATTGTACTATTCGCGGTTTGGATTATATAATGAACCAATGGCTTTAAATATGTGGTGTATGCGCTCCCTTTGCGTAGTGAACTTTCGGACGAAAAGGAATTCGGCTATGTAGCCCTCGAAATGCTCCTCCACTCTTCCATACCGGGGAAAATTCGCCCGAAGCTCACGCCAATGCCGCTCAATGTTTTGTGTATGAGCACCTGTTGTTGGGTCCACAAAATTTCCGCTGTGGTTTACATTGGCGTGTATATAACCGTGGTCCTCCAACCGGTCATATGCCTTCCAACAGTCCGTATATATCGTCGTACCCGGTGCGATCTTTTGCTTGATGATCTCAAGCAATGTTTCTCAAGATCGATCTGCGACCGGGACCACAAACATATTTTTCGACCCGCGCTCTATCCCACCAAAAACTCATTGACCCTCTGCATGCCTTCCGCGGTTGTATTTTCGGCGTCCCATTTTTGCTTCGTCTATTTTCACCACCTTACCCTCTCCACCGATCACACTGTCGCTATTAGTGATGCACCATTCCATAAGAACTTCTCTTATGAAGCTGGTCCAGTCAATAACCGTATGGTGCGCAATGCCCACCGCTTCTTCCAAATACGCGGTTTTAGGGTGCGGTGTTACTACGAAATACGTGACGAATCGGCAAATTTGGTCGACGCTCAAATGGGAGCCGGAAAAAATTTTATTGTTATACACACTTTGTTTGAATGAACATTTTTTTTTTATTTTTTTTTTATTTTTCAAGACCGTGTTCAACTTACGGCAAGTAAAATTTCTCCCAGCCACAACGCACTGTTTTTTACACGTTGGACACATTTTAGAATCACTAATTACACCATGTTTAATTAGCAAATCGTGCAAACGATCTTCGTCCATTCTTAAAAATGTTGTAACATTTTCACAGCAATTTTCACACGAATTCATTTTTAAAGCACTTGAAATCACATCCGATACGAACCGCTCGCGGAAAAACTATTAATAATTTGTAACTGTTTTTTTCATAAGCAGTTATTTTCAATTAATATTTACTGTTATTCAAACTAGTGCTTGAAAGTATATCTATCTCTTTCATGCTAATAGTTTCTTAACTAAACTTAAAAGGAGTAACTGATACGAAAAAAGTTGGCAACACTACTTCCTGTCCCAGCGATGCCAGACCGCTATAAATGGATGTTACTTCTTTTTAAGTTTAGCTTAGCCTGCGTAGAATAGTAAAGAACTTGCCTGCGGCGCCTTTTAAATAAAACGTTATCATTTCATTATTGTTAGTTTTGCTGGCCTTATTTAATTATATTTAAGTTATATGTTGGTGAGCTCAAGGCCAAAATTGAAATAAAACACGGTGTTTTTATTTTTAAAATTTTTAATGGTCGGTCGATATTTCGACTTCAATCTGAAGTCATTATCAAGACTATTGTACACAAAACATGGAGAAAAAACATAGATAAAAATATATTAATTATATTGCAAAACATGAATTTACACTCTGGCATTACAACTTACTTGCATGAATATGCTTTGTCGACTGTTTAAATATTAGAAAACATGTAATTGAGAAGAAGGTGAAAAGCAAACAATTAAAGTACCGCAAAAATAAACAAATTTTAAAGAACAGTATATGTAAACAAACATGTATATACACCAACTATCTTACATTAAATTCTAAGACAAGACAAAAAAATATATAAACAACATCATCATCATTATCATTTCATAACACAGTAAAAAATGAAAATTTGGAATAAAAAATCGCGCGATTACTGTGTTATGAAATGATAATGATGATGATGTTGTTTATATATTTTTTTGTCTTGTCTTAGAATTTAATGTAAGATAGTTGGTGTATATACATGTTTGTTTACATATACTGTTCTTTAAAATTTGTTTATTTTTGCGGTACTTTAATTGTTTGCTTTTCACCTTCTTCTCAATTACATGTTTTCTAATATTTAAACAGTCGACAAAGCATATTCATGCAAGTAAGTTGTAATGCCAGAGTGTAAATTCATGTTTTGCAATATAATTAATATATTTTTATCTATGTTTTTTCTCCATGTTTTGTGTACAATAGTCTTGATAATGACTTCAGATTGAAGTCGAAATATCGACCGACCATTAAAAATTTTAAAAATAAAAACACCGTGTTTTATTTCAATTTTGGCCTTGAGCTCACCAACATATAACTTAAATATAATTAAATAAGGCCAGCAAAACTAACAATAATGAAATGATAACGTTTTATTTAAAAGGCGCCGCAGGCAAGTTCTTTACTATTCTACGCAGGCTAAGCTAAACTTAAAAAGAAGTAACATCCATTTATAGCGGTCTGGCATCGCTGGGACAGGAAGTAGTGTTGCCAACTTTTTTCGTATCAGTTACTCCTTTTAAGTTTAGTTAAGAAACTATTAGCATGAAAGAGATAGATATACTTTCAAGCACTAGTTTGAATAACAGTAAATATTAATTGAAAATAACTGCTTATGAAAAAAACAGTTACAAATTATTAATAGTTTTTCCGCGAGCGGTTCGTATCGGATGTGATTTCAAGTGCTTTAAAAATGAATTCGTGTGAAAATTGCTGTGAAAATGTTACAACATTTTTAAGAATGGACGAAGATCGTTTGCACGATTTGCTAATTAAACATGGTGTAATTAGTGATTCTAAAATGTGTCCAACGTGTAAAAAACAGTGCGTTGTGGCTGGGAGAAATTTTACTTGCCGTAAGTTGAACACGGTCTTGAAAAATAAAAAAAAAATAAAAAAAAAATGTTCATTCAAACAAAGTGTGTATAACAATAAAATTTTTTCCGGCTCCCATTTGAGCGTCGACCAAATTTGCCGATTCGTCACGTATTTCGTAGTAACACCGCACCCTAAAACCGCGTATTTGGAAGAAGCGGTGGGCATTGCGCACCATACGGTTATTGACTGGACCAGCTTCATAAGAGAAGTTCTTATGGAATGGTGCATCACTAATAGCGACAGTGTGATCGGTGGAGAGGGTAAGGTGGTGAAAATAGACGAAGCAAAAATGGGACGCCGAAAATACAACCGCGGAAGGCATGCAGAGGGTCAATGAGTTTTTGGTGGGATAGAGCGCGGGTCGAAAAATATGTTTGTGGTCCCGGTCGCAGATCGATCTTGAGAAACATTGCTTGAGATCATCAAGCAAAAGATCGCACCGGGTACGACGATATATACGGACTGTTGGAAGGCATATGACCGGTTGGAGGACCACGGTTATATACACGCCAATGTAAACCACAGCGGAAATTTTGTGGACCCAACAACAGGTGCTCATACACAAAACATTGAGCGGCATTGGCGTGAGCTTCGGGCGAATTTTCCCCGGTATGGAAGAGTGGAGGAGCATTTCGAGGGCTACATAGCCGAATTCCTTTTCGTCCGAAAGTTCACTACGCAAAGGGAGCGCATACACCACATATTTAAAGCCATTGGTTCATTATATAATCCAAACCGCGAATAGTACAATGTCATGTAAGTAGACATATAGACATTTATTTTGAAATTGAATAATTATCTAAGAAATTTTATTCTTTATTATAGATTGACCATTTTTTAATTTTTGTAAGCATGCGGTATTCACATATGTAAGTTTAGTATATATGTTTATTATTCGTTTTAACATCAATAATTTGTAATTATTTAAACAGATTGCGGTATACTTTGGAATATCATGTCACCCTAGGTGACCATTGAAAGGTGAAAATAGGCCTACAGGGGAACCGAACACCTAAAAAAAATCGGTAACGCGCCTTCATTGCAACCTCCCGGGTGGTGTGGAATGGCAGTATATATTAACGCAACCTAATTGATTTGTGTTTAAAACACAAGTATTTTATTCCAGCAACAAGTGGTTGCTCAACCGAACTGGCATCATAGTGTATCATTATGACTACCTTATATCTGGCAATGCTTAATGTTTTTACTACAACTAATTCGGTTACTTCGTGAATATTTTTTGGCCTTAATACGCTAAAATTATTAAGTTTTCTCGTCGGTTTAGCTTCAGTCCGGTTTCACCGTGTAAGATAGTGATAGTAAATATATAAATGAAAGTTTTTTGTGCTTAAAGTAACACAAGAAGTGTATTAGCAAAGTGTTTCCGATCAATAAGTATTTTGTTTATAACTTTTGAACGGTTAAACAAAATTTTACTCCGCCTTCAGATTCTGAATTTAGACGTGAATACGCGTCTTTTGATACCCCATTCGACTTTATTGGCATAATTTTCGGTGGGTCCCTTAAACTGCACTAGTACCGCCGAAGGAATCACCTTTGATGATTATACCCAGCTAACCAAAAGTGCGAAAAAAGACTCCTTTCGGAGCCATAAAACGCACATTTCTCGGAGCTTTACCCTCCGAAATGAGCTCCTTTCGGAGCCCAAATGGAGCGAAAAATCGTTCTACGCGGGCACCCCAAAAGGAGTCATAAAAATGAGTCCGAATCCGATGAATTTGGAGCGTTTTCTGGCTCTTTTTTAATGAACTTCGAAGCCTTTTTGAACTCTGTTTGGAGCCTTTTATTGACGCTTTTCTGAAGCTTTTTCGGAGCCTTTTTCGACTCTTTTTAGGCACCTTTTTTCCTCCATTCTGATGGGTTGTGGAGCCTTTTTGGACTCTGTTTGGAGCCTTTTATTGGCGCTTTTTTGAAGCTTTTTATGAGCCTTTTTCTACTCTTTTTAGGCACATTTTTTCAGTTTTTTTACTCTTTCGTTAAGATTTTTATAGGGTTTAAGACACATATCTTTATTTAAGTAATCAGAAGAAAATTGTCTTTTTATTGTTTTATACAGTATTATTTATTTAATATTAAAAATTTATGAAATTCAATTAGTTCTTTATTGAAAACAAGTTTTATGTAAAAATATTTGTATAACTAAATATATAGATACAACTAAGCGTATACATTTTTTATTAGGAACTTATTACTTCATAAAAACAAAAATTATATTATTTTCATTAAAATATTATATAGAATAAACATTCAATAGTGGCGGGAATAATAGAACTAAATTGAAGCCTGTTTTACTCGTAAAATATATTTATTTATGTGGTTTTAATAAATTTCTTTTAAAATAAAGCAAGATCTTTTACAGAAACCACATAAATCTAATTTTGAAAGTTAACACGAAGATCAGGAAAATTTACCAAAAACGTTGATAAACTTTCCTGAACTTTGTGTTAACTTTGAAAATTTGATTTATGTGGTTTCTGTAAAAGATTTTGCTTTATTTTAAAAGAAATTTATTAAAAACACATAAATAAATATATTTTACGAGTAAAACCGCTCCCAATTTTGTTTCTATTATTCCTGCCACCACTTTATGTACATATCTACGCATAAAGGTATTATAAAAGTATATAAATTGGTTTATACTAAATAATTTTAATTTGTTTTACTTTAAATGCACTTCAGTTGGCTTTCAACTTTCGACTATTGATAAACATTCAGAAAAAAAAATACTTTTTACGTTCAGTTAGGTAAAATAAAAAAACTTCAGAAAATGCTCTAAAACATTCACTTAATTGAACGTTGCCGTTCATCCGCTCTCCAACGTTTATTTTCTCACAATTCTCTTTACGCCTACAACAAAAAGGATCAGAAAACGATAAAAATCGCTCATATAAGTGAGCCTTGTCATTTATCCGCTCTACAATATTCATTTCTTCTCCCAAGGCTCCGTGAATCTTCATAAAAAAGTGGGTTTTTTGATGTTTACTAAATAACACTCCAAAAAAGCTCAAATTACGGACTCTTTTTGGATCATTATTTCGGAGCGCTCCGACTTTAGTAAGCTGGGTATTTTCCATCTTGTGGAGGAGGCATCGACGAAAATGGAAGAGAAAAAGGAGCCTTCGAATTCAGTGGCAAGTGTCAACACAAACGCGTTGTTGGCTGTATTGACCCAGATGTCGTCAAGTATTTCAACACAGCTGGAAGAACAGAAGACACACATGGCATCTCAGCTTGAAGAACAGGATACACGTTTTACTTCTTGGCTGGAAAAACAGAAAACTTGTATAGTATCTCAGCGGGAAGACCAGGAGACGCGAATGTCGGCAAAAATTGGAAGTACAACAGGAGCGCACAAATGTCTTCGCAGTTAGAAGCACAGGAGGAGAGGGTTACGTCAAAACTAGAAGTGCAAGATGCAAAAATTGCACAATTTCAGGACAAAATTGAGGCTGAGGTGGAAGCTTTTAGAGGTCGTATCCAGGACTTGTAATTGAATCGTTCAACTGCTTCAGTGAATACTCCCAAGGTAAAGTTCCCGTCATTTGATGGTTCTGTTCCTTGCCAGGTATTCAAGCGACAGTTTGAGAAGACGGCAGCTGTGAATAATTAGGGCGCTGAAGACAAAGTTGCTGCACTATTCGTGGCATTGAAAGGTCCTGAAGCTGAAATCTTGCAGACTATTCCTGACGGCGAACGAAATAATTATAAGGCATTGATGGGTGCAGTTAAGAGAAGCTATGGCAGCGAACATCGGAAGCTAGAGTTACAGAATCGCTTCCAGAAGGGTAATGAGACTTTGCAACTGTAGAGTACACAGAAAGGTGGAAATTCCGAGCTTTATATAATGGAATACGTGATGGGAAGAGGACGCGAGCTACATATGTAAACCCAAAGAGATCATTTGCTGAGACGGTATCACATGCTCTGATGCAAGAAACAACCTCGCTTTTTGAGTAAATCGCGTAGAAGTGGACACTCCGGCTTCGGTAGACAAAATTTTGGAAGCGTTGAACGGAGTTCAGAAGAAAAGTGATGATTGCATTGGAGGAAGTTTTCCAACGGATAGCTGGTGCTGGTCTGAAATTAAGTCCCAAAAAGTGATCCTTGTTAAAGAAGGAAGTAAGTTATTTGGGTCACAAGGTAACGACGGAGGGCATCGGTACTGCTGAGGAAAAGGTCGAAGCTGTAAGGGATTGGCCAAGACCGAGAAATTTGCATGAGCTACGAAGTTTCCTTGGGCTGTGCACATATTATTGCCCATTTGTACCGAATTTCGCCAGCGTAGCTAGTAGTCTTCATGAGCTTACCAGGAAAAATATGACTTTTGAATGGAAGAAGGAACACGAGGTGGCTTTCCAATCCTTGAAGGTACGACTATGCACTGCCCCAATGTTAGCATATCCGATGCCAGGTTCAACGTTTATTCTGGATACAGATGCGAGGGTGTTTTGTCCCAGATTGTTGATGGACATGAGAAGGTACTTGCGTACTATAGCCGAACAATTATAAATCCTGAAAGGAACTATTTCATAACACGGAGAGAACTATTGGCATTGGTAGAGTGGGTTAAACATTTCCACAAGTATCTCTATGGGCAGAGATTCCACGTCAGTATAGACCATGCAGCGTTGAAGTGGCACTTGCAGTTCCGTAATCCGGAAGGTCAACTGCCACGGTGGATAGGGCGACTTCAAAGTTATGACTTTTCCATAGAGCAACGCAAAGGTAGCATCCACGGAAATGTTGCGCGATTTTTTATTCCAAATTTTCGCCTGCGGCGCTTTTTAAATAAAACGTTATCTATCATTTCATAACACAGTAGAAAATAAAAATTTGGAATAAAAAATCGCGCGATTTTTTATTCCAAATTTTCGCCTGCGGCGCTTTGAAATCAAACTCTATTTTTCCATCGTTTAATTTATTCTGAACTTTCGTCTATAGCGCTTTTTAAATAAATGTTTTATATTTTAGGTAATTCTATACGACAGCACGTAACTGCTCATATACGTCCAAAAATATCGGGAAATGTATCAAACGACTGGTTTTAACCTCCGTATCAATAATCCGAAAGCGGAAATTCGATATTTTATGTCTGTTCATAGATATTTGCAATCAAAGTTGAAAATTTTCTGTTATGCACATAAATACCTTGGATCAAGCCCCTTATTACTAACTTTTCACTGAAACAAATTATTTAATTTCCGCTTTCGGATTATTGATACAGAGATCAAAACGCGTCGTTTAATACCTTTCCCGAGATGTTTGGACGTATTTTAGCAGTTACGTGCTGTCGTATAGAATTACCATATTTTATTTTTTGGTATTAACAATTCTAGATACTGTTGCAATATTTGTCTTAAAACGAATTGAGGTTTATGATTATATGGATTGTGTAAGCAGTAACTTAAGAAGTTCTTCATAAGTGGTTAAGGTTTGTTTTTCATATATATACTGGCACCACTGTTAAACTTTATTTGTAATGGTATGTTGGCAACGCTCAAAATCTCAATGTTTTTACTACAAGTAATTCGCACGGTTAGGGGTAGTATTTTTAATATTAAATACGCTTTAATAATGAGTTTGCGGGTCGGTTTCTTTTCAGATTGGCTTTATTATGTAAATTAATAATAGAAGATATAATAAAAAAAGATTATTGTGCTCTGAAAGTAATGTAAAAAGTGTAGTAACAAAGTGTGTCCGTTCAAACAGTATTTTGCTTATAACTTTTGAACGGTTGAAAAAAATTTTGCTGCGACTTCAGATGCTCAATCTAGGCGTGAATACGCGTATTTTGATACTCCACTCGATTTTTTGGGTCTAAATTTGGGTGGGTCCCGTAAACTGCACTTTTACCCCTTCGGCTTCCATAGCCTCCCGTAATCGTGATTGTAGCTAGGATTTATTGCCTGTAGTGTTTAGTCCGCGTTGTTTCAACTCAGTTTTGAGTTGCTGAATCTTTAATTCATTCAACTTAGCCCAGTCCTTGTTATCCTTCCAATCACTGGTATTTATTTAACAATACCTCTTCTGACACCAATTGTGACGAATTCTATGATTCCTTGATTATTAATCCTTGGTTCGATCACTATAAAGTCAAATAAACACACCCACATATATTGTAACAATTTGAAAACTACAACTAAATTAAATAATTTGTTCATATTTCAGACACTAGTCACACTGCCCTGTATGGGTTATGCAACTACAACAAAACTTTATGCTTCCTTGAGGATTTTTCGCGCTACGCTCGAATCTCTATCTCTATGGCGCGATATACAACAGGTATATCATCATAAACCTCCTAAGAGATTTTTTGCGCCAAGTTTCTCTTCCAATTTGTGGTGTGCCGATTTGAATTTTCCGTACAAATTGGTGGGAGCTACAGTTTTTTGCCGACTCCGAACGGCATCTACAAAGGAGACGAATTTTTGCTGAGAAGCCTGTCATGGCAGAAATACACTCGGAGAGTTTGCCAAACCACTGCCGAGGGGCGACCCCGTTTTGAAAAACTTGTTTCAAATCACTTTTGGTGTTACCTGTACCAGTGCTCGAACCATGGACCTTCGGTGTGGTAGGCCGGCAACACTACCTTCACACCACGGCGGCCGCTACGCTCGAATATGTGCTCAAAAATGTGCCACGATATAGAGCTTATGAGAAAAGCAGGTGTGAAATCCCGGAGTGGGCATAATTTTAACTATCGCCCCGTGTTTAGGGTTCATGATAATTTTTTGATTTTTATCTCATTTAAAGAACAAGGTTTAGCCAGTATTATCAGATATAAAAAAAATACTTTAAGATTTCATAGTTAGTTTATAGAATTTTTCGAAAATGATCAACAACATCAATTTTTTCGATTTCTGCTGCTTTTAAAAAATTGTATTAATTAATTTTGACGTATTGCAATTTTTTCTTGAGCTTATTAATATAGACTAAACCTTGTCCTTTAAATGAGCTAAATATCAAATTACAGGGCAATGTGACTAGTGTCTGAAATATGAATAAATTATTTAATTTAGTTATAGTTTTCAATTTTTTTTCCAAACTGCCATTTTTAGGGGCAAACGTCATTAATAGAAACAGTATCTGAAAAAAGCCTTTTTGAAAATTTTGTGTGTTAAAATTCATTCTTTCACGGAGCATGATAGGAGTTAAAGCGAGATATTTCGCGAAAACTAGCAGGCACGATTTTACTTGAAACGGACTTTGGTACTCTGGACGGTCACTGACCATGGCTCATTCACACTTTTTTTCGTCATTTTCTTAAACCCAATAAGGCCAGAAGCACGCTGTGAGTAGTTCCCTGAACAACAATTGAAAATAAACTGATCAACCTGCCTTGGTAACTGCCTTATATGGGCCAACAGGGTGCTTCCCTACGCACCCAGAACTTTCTTGGTTGTTCGTTCTTCGTGTTCCCGAAGGGTCGGTGTTATTTATTGACTTCTCCTCTTTGCCTTGTATTCGCAAACACTCGCGCCATCTCTCTTCCTCTTGCTTGGTACATGCTTGCATGCATAAGCGTGGCCATTGTTATCTCTGTTGTGTTTAACTAGTGGAAGGAGTGTTACTGAGCTAGGAATGGCACATGACCGAGAATATTCGCCACAATATCAATTAAGAAACAAACATAAAAATTCGAGCTTTGCTCGAACAACAATCACCATAACTATAATTGATACAGGTACAGTGCATGTGCATAACAAATAACACGGAAGTGTTGATATGCATAAAAAAGCCCTTCTGTATCTGACCTGTTCTATGAACACGGCAAAAAATATTCCACATTGATTCGCGAATGCATTCACGGCGATTACCAGCAACATATTAATTGATATTAGAGCAAAAATTACAACGCTGTGCATGCGATGGTATGGGATGACATGCTTCGAAGTGCCCAATTTCTCATCAGACCCCTTCTCGGACACTGGGATACGAACCCAAGTGTCTGCACCAAAGCCGCTGTTAGAGTATTCTAACAACTAAGCTATGATGCCCTGTAGCGTCACGATGCATTTTTCCTCTAATGTGCTATTTGCTTATTCCTTTTATATATTCTTTGGTACATATATTTTTATATGCCAACTCAAGGAAAGTGGAATATTTTTAGGCGCGTTCATAGAACAGTTTTAGATACAAAAGGGCTTTTTTGCATATCAACACTTCCGTGTTATTTGTGATGCACCCGCACTGTACCTGTATCAATTATAGTTATGGTGATTGTTGTTGGAGCAAAGCTCGAATTTTTATGTATGTTTGTTAATTGATATTAGAGGAAAAATTACAACGCTATGCACAGCGATGGTATGGGATGACATGTTTCGAAGTGCCCAACTTCTCATCAGACCCCTTCTCGGACACGGGGGTACGAACCCAAGTGTCTGCACCAAAGCCGCTGTTGGAGTACTCTAACAACTAAGCTATGATGCCCTGTAGCGTCACGATGCATTTTTCCTCTAACGTGCCATTTGCTTATTTCTTTTATAAAGGGTGTTTTTTTTAGGGGTATAGAACTTCGAATTGAAATAAAACACAAGAAAATCGGTTTCAGGCCCATCAATTTGGCTTTATTGGAAGGATAATTTTATGCCATTAATGTTTAAATATGATTTCGGGCATGTGGCCGCCGCGGCTGGCTCGAATAAAGCCAATTCTACAGGTCCAATTTTCAACCACTTTTTCGAGCATATGGGGCCGTATG
The DNA here is from genome assembly GCA_949987695.1 of Merzomyia westermanni. Lineage (NCBI taxonomy): Eukaryota > Metazoa > Arthropoda > Insecta > Diptera > Tephritidae > Merzomyia > Merzomyia westermanni. The sequence goes on from OX465291.1 coordinate 81,544,098, forward strand.
TCGGCAATAACGCCACGAATGTTGGCTTCCAATTCCCCTAACGTTTCGGGTTTGTTGGTGTAGACGAGCGACTTCACATATCCCCAAAGAAAATAATCCAATGGTGTCAAATCACACGACCTTGGTGGCCAATTGACAGGTCCATTCCGCGAAATTATGCGCTCATCGAATGTTTCCTTCAATAAATCGATTGTGACGTGCGCTGTGTGGCATGTAGCGCCGTCTTGTTGGAACCACAACTCATCCACATTCATGCCATCCAATTCGGGAACAAAATAGTCGGTTATCATGGCTCTATACCGGTCTCCATTAACGGTAGCTGCCTCTCCAGCATTATTGCGGAAGAAGTATGGCCCAATGACTCCACCAGCCCATAGAGCACACCAAACAGTCAGTTTTTGTGGATGTAATGGCGTTTCAAGGGTCTCATGTGGATTCTCTTCACTCCAAATGCGGCAATTTTGCTTGTTGACGTAGCCATTCAACCAAAAATGAGCCTCATCACTGAACAAAATTTTGCGATGAAAATCAGCATCGAAATCAATCTCATTTTCGGCCCATACACCAAAATCACGACGCATTGCATGGTCTCGCGGCTTTAATTCTTGCACAAGCTGGATCTTGTAAGGTCGCAAGCCAAGATCTTTGCGCAAAATCTTCCATAAAGTTGATGGACAAAGCTCCAATTGCTGTGCACGGTGGCGAATCGATTCATTCGGGTCCTCTTCAACACTTTGCTCTACAGCGGCAATTGTTTCTTCGGTGCGCACTGTTCGACGTCTCTGCGGATGCGTATTATCACATAGAGTAAACGTAGTGCGAAAACGATCCATGGTTAACCGAATTAATTGCTCTGATGGACGATTATGTCGACCATAAAATGGACGGAGCTCACGGTAAACTTCGCGAACTGAACCATTATTTTCGAAATAAATTTGCACGATTTGCAAGCGTTGTTCTTTTGTCAACCTGTTCATGATGAAATGGCAAACAAAACTGAACATAAATGACATTAGAGTTGCCAGATTTGACCACAAAATGCCAGTTTTATCTCTATTCGAAAAACAAACCTGTAAAAAAAACACCCTATACATTCTTTGATACATATATTTTTATATGCCAACTCAAGGAAAGTGGAATATTTTTAGGCGCGTTCATAGAACAGTTTTAGATACAGAAAGGCTTCTCGAAACAGAAGGGAAGTGTCGAAATATAGAAATTAAATAAAAGGGGAGAGAGAACACCACCTTGCGGCACCCCTTGTTTTATTCTTCGTGGCCTAGATTTCTTGTTCCTGAATTTGACTGATGCCCGTCGACCATTGAGGTAATTAGCGGCCCACCTTTTAAGGCCGGCAGGGAGCGGTGTCTCTTCCAGGTTTCGAAGGAGTGTGGCGTGGTTGACCGTATCAAATGCATTTGATAGGTCAAGTGCCACGAGAACCGTCCTATGGTTTGGTGGGTGTTGATTCAAACCATAGTTTGTCTGCGTTGTAATGGCATTCAAAGCGGATGTAGTGCTGTGAGATTTGCGGAAACCATGCTGGTGATCGGTCAATTTCAGATTTGCAATAAAGTAAGGGAGCAGAATGGTCTCTAGTAGTTTCGCAACCGGCAAAAGGAGCGATATCGGACGATAAGAATCTGCTTGGTTCGCCGGCTTCCCTGGTTTTAGTAGGGGGATTACAATCGTCTGCTTCCAGAGCTCTGGTATGACGAAAGTAGTTTGTGAGAGGTTAAAAGAGATAAAAAGATAACTCTGTCCCTCGTGGCCTAGGTGTTTAATCATCTTGAGGGTTTGGCCTTCATTGTGGCTTCCTTGACCTCTGCGACTGAGACGGCAATAGGCGCAGTGGAGTGTTTGTGTTTGTGCGCTCGTCGGAAGACTCTTCTCTTAGTCCTATCCGCAGGTGGATGCATTATAAAAAGCCGGCAAAGGAAGCTCGCGCATCTCCTGGCGTCCGATTTGACGCTGTCGCCGAATGCAATTTCGACCTTGTCATTGTATTTGGTTGGATTGGACAGGGCCTTGACAGTCGACCATAATTTGCCGACTCCGCCGGACAGGTTTCGTGCCTCAAGGTGTGGTTTCCACTTGGTCAGTTTGTGTTCGTTGAGTATCCTACTCCTTACCTGCCACCCTAGTGGGGGCATCTCCATTGACTGTACAGAATGCTGAGTTGTCCATTTGGTCTGCAATTGCGTGTCCTCTGCTGCCTGCTCGCAAGTTGGAGTGCCAGAGATCGTGATGTGCGTTGAAGTCACCTAGGATTAGACGGTTCAGCTTTAAAATTTTAAAGAGTGTAGGAGGGGAGACGGGGCACATGCTAGGCGTGAGGGACGGATGCGCTTGCCTAGGTGGAGCTAGGCTAAGGCCTAAACTATGTCGCAGTCTAGAGTTAACAGCGCCATGGCCGTTGTTGTCTGGCGTGGAAGGCTGCTGTGTACTGCAACAGGGGGCTATGAAAGTATCCGTACAAAGGTTACCGTTTGCGAGCCCAGAGCACATAAGGGTGTGACACAGGCCAAGGCAATTGTTGCACTTGACCGATGTCGCAGGCGTATATAATCTTTGCCGACAAACGGTGCACGTAGTGAAGGGCAGATAAAGAGGGGACTGACGCTCGGCGATGCTCATATCTGACCTATTCCGGAGGGGACAGGAGTGTTGAGCGGCCGTGTGAGATGGAGACGCTGGTGAGCGTGAGCGACAGTCGGGAGTGGGTGCGGCGACGACTACCGCGGGACGCCCTTAGGCGTGTACAGCATGGTGCCTCGAAAGTACTAAAGAAAGTACGAGGTCTGTGGATGGCAGGGTTAAGCCCTGAGCATCCAGATTTATGTAGCCATCTCTTACACTTGGCGCATTGAACCGAATGTGACCGTTTAATATAAATTTTCTTCCAGCAAACACAGCGGATCCAATCTCTTGGTCCAGGGTTGGGTTCGACCCCAGCCCGTAACAAGAGACAATGGAGCAACCCAGGTGCCAGGGTTTGCTCCGAGGATGACAATTTAAGGGTGGGACGGGAAAGTTTGGACAGGGTTACACTGAAATAACAGCCCTTGGCCAGGTAAAAAAAACCCGGGTCATTCCGGTGCGATAGAACCGGCTGTTGTGGGAATGCAATTGGTCAGTAAGGTTACTTAATGGACAGCGAATGACTATAAAGCACCAACTATCGATTGCATTGTTTCTCATAATGCTGGTTGAATCAGTGATTTATAAGGTTACCGATAACGCACCAATGTTTTGAGTTTTATACTTGCACTAGACGGTAATCGAGAATATTTTTAGAATCCTATAGGTGTTCTCACAATCCATTATAAGATCCAGGATTTTGTTATAATTAGGAAACTACGAAGGACATGTTCAAGACACTTATATGATGGGGCATTGGTATTTGAGGGCACAAACCTCAATGTATTATTATTACTAACCGATCCTTTGAAATAACTAAGGGATCAAGGGAATGTCGCAATAATTTATATTGTGGGAATTCTCTCATTAAATTCTTGGCAAATTAATTAAAATCCGATTAGGATATCTTCTGTTGGCACTCGTGACTTCGGTAAGCAAAAACATTTCTCTTAAATTGTTAGTAATTCTATTTTTCTCTACTATCAATACCTAAATGTATAATGTTTTTAGTGTCGATATATTTACAGATATTTTGGTTAAATTTGTCTGACTAAAACTAATAAAGTTTTCAAAAATTTTAATTTACTGAGACCGATAAGTAACGCCAAAAAGTATGGGGTTGACTTTTAGTAACCTCTGTGTATTTCTAACTACTTCTGTCAATTTCTGTCTCGTAAGGAATCGCAACTAACTTGATAGCTGGCAGTGCTATTCCAACGCCCCCAGCGGACAAATAAAGTAACAATATTTTAGCTGGGCCTCTCACGTTCCAGAATCGCAAATAAGCGAAATCGCTATTCTGAGAGTTCATTTGCTCTGGCATATTGTAGCATTTAGGCGATGCCGATGTCTCGAATTCCACTGCTAGATTCCTTAAATGGTTAGTAATATTTTGTGCTTCCGTAGATAAATCTTCTGAGAAAAAAAAATTTCGTTATATATTAATCTTTTGTCGGAACCATAACCCCCATACAATGGATTGTTCGGATAAACGGGGTTTAAGCTATAACTCTTGCAACTTAAAATCTAGCAACATAAAATTTGCAACTACTGTACTTATTAAATATGCAATGTTTGTAGTGATAATCATTAAGATTGGACTAATACGAGGTGTGTTCAAAACGTATCGCGAATTTTGAATTTTCGCTGGTTACGTATATTCGAATTTCGAATTTTTTGTGGCGTTATGTTGGTACTCATGTCTCTCACTTATGCCGACAAGCTCGGCCATTTTGAATGTTCAGTTAATTGTTGACAGCTGCTTTGCTTGCACGTGTTTTGGATCGTCTTCGATTTTTACCTATTCAAAAAAATGGATCAAAGAACCTGTATCAAATTTTGTGTGAAAAACGAAATGCATTCCGAATGTTGACTGTGGCATACGGAGAAGCTACCTTGGACTGAAGCAACGTTTATCGGTGGTACAAAATGTTCTCAGAAGGCCGAGAAGATGTGCAAAGAAGAACAAAAATTGGCTTTTGTACCACGATAACGCCCCTGCTCACGCATCGTTGCTTGTGCGCGACTTTTTGGCCAAAAACAACACACTAATGATGCCGCAGCCACCGTATTCCCCAGATCTGGCCCCCTGTGACTTTTTCTTGTTCCCTAAACTGAAGAGGCCCATGAAAGGACGACGTTACGCTTCTCTTGACGAGATAAAGACGGCATCGAAGGAGGAGCTGAACAAGATACAAAAAAATTATTTTTTGAAGTGCTTCGAAGATTGGAAAAACCGTTGGCACAAGTGTATAATATCTCATGGGCATTACTTTGAAGGGGACAAAATAGATATTCATGAATAAATAAATAATTTTTGAAAAAACACAAAATTCGCGATACTTTTTGAACACACCTCGTATATGGTATGACCCCCATACAACCTATTTTTCCCATAAAGCGGGTTTGGGTTATTTATCCTTCAATTAGACGTCAAATTGTGCACATTTTTTAGCACAATATAGGACACTGAAAACCGTAATGCGTTTTGACAAAGCCGAAAACAGCGCTTTCCTTGCTTGCTTTTTATTATTCTAATTGCAGTCTGCATTGTTTGGTTAGTTTTAAATGATTTTGCCAATAATTTCAATTGATGTAGTATAAAACGGTATACTGTGTATGGTTATATACTTGCGTTATATATTACTTTATTAATTTTTAAAATTGTTTTTGATTCACTGTTGTTAAATGTTATTTATCAAAAGGAAAATAGATTATTCAATTTTTGTTCTTTCAAAAATAAAGATACATTTTGAATTTAAATAAAAATATAGTTTTTCAACTATAATTGGCGATCCTGGAGATTAAAAACCGTTGTGATCACATACATATTTAAAAAAAGATTGTTGCTAATTTTAATTTATACATGTCCCACGTTTTTCATGGATTATAAATCATTGTGTCATTAGATCAATAAAATTTGTACGATTAAATTTATTGAAAATTTTTGAAAATGCAAGCACCAAACTACAAATATGTGAAAATATTTCAAATTTACCACAAAAATTAATGTGACAAAAACAAAAAAAATTATTTGACATTAATTAAAAAAGACAAAATAGTAATCAAAAGAACCTTATTGTCGAGAAACAAATGATATAAAAAAAAGAAATAAAAATGTGAATGTGTGTTTACAATCGTAAAAGATAATAACTTAAACTTTAGTTTAAAGAATTACAAAAAACAAATCCAGAATACAAACAGAGAAAGGATTTTTCTAATATTAGCTGTGATTATAAATACAAAACAAGAAGTAGAATACGTTCAATCATAGAAACAAACGAATATAATTTTCAAAGAAAACCAAAAAAAAAAAGCAAATAAGATACTTTGGAAGATCTGAAATAATTTTATTGACACAATCATTCAGAACCAACCAAAGCGAATTAAGAAAGCAACTATACAATAACGACAACAGCAACAAAAAGCATAACAAAAATTTTCAACAATCAAATAATACATAAACAACAATAATATCGATACCATCAATGAATGCACGCTTTTCATCTTTTTCTTTATGTGTTGGATTCTTTATTATATTATATCCTCATCAATTGAACCCTGTGCTACTCACTTCAGACATTATTTAAATAAACGTCATTTATTTGGGATCTATATATACCAACTACAATTGACACAATTCTTCGGTGAGCTGTATTGTTCATATTCTATTTTTATATTAAATTACAAGTATCTAATTAAATATCTATGTATTGTTAAATATTTATCAAACTTTAGATAAAATAATTAATTCTATACGAAATATCACATTACGAATAATTAATGAAATATATGTAGGGTTATATACTTGCGTTATATATTACTTTATTAATTTCTAAAATTGTTTTTGGTTCACTGTTGTTAAATGTTATTTATCAAAATGAAAATAGATTATTCAATTTTTGTTCTTTCAAAAATAAAGATACATTTTGAATTTAAATAAAAATATAAATATAGTTTTTCAACTATATACTGGACCATCAACACCATTGCCCATAATCTGACCAACAAATCCTTTTTTTTCTCAGTCATGGCATCGAAATGACAACTTTTCTAACAGCAAGAATATTATTAAATGCCTTGAAATATAGAATAAAAATAGGATTTATTGCAGAATTATCTGTACAAAAAGGGGCATAAACATTCATGTTCATATAGCGCATGCGAATAGTTTAAAGATGTTACTACTAGGCTTCTCTCGAAGCGACTGAAATTATTTGTGATTCGCAAAAAGTAAACAAAGAAGCGAAGTTTTTCGCACTATGGGAGTAAGCGAAATAGGAAGAAAGGACCTAGAAGTATTCTTTCTAACGCACAGGTGAAGCAATAAAACCAAACCTATATTTTTTATAAAATTTTTTTGCTATTACACACAATTTCATTCATGGAAGCAAATTTCTTGGTTTGCTTGAATAATGCTTTGCCACGCATAATAGACCGTTTATTCTTATGATATATGTTCTGCTTTTGAGACTTTGTTTAGAGGACATATTTAGCAAAACTCTCCTGTCTCAAATGTATCGTGTTTACAAAAAGATACTTGGGTTGATAAATTACCATTTTCAAAATGAAATAGTCTTTGAATGACATATTAATTTTTTGAGAAACTAAAAATTACTTTCCCATACAGTGCGCCTGACCCTTTAAATAGCCCGCTTCTTTGACAAGCTTTACCATGTTGAAAAAAAGAAGAGCTTTTATAACGGGTGTGGGAAATGTTAAGCTTTTATATGTTATGTACAATAGCAGAGAATAACTAACATGAAACTTGATGGAATTGCTGTCCGAAAACATATTTCTGTGTAAGGGAAAACTATCAAAGTAATTTTTTGAATTTTTCAGTAGAGGGCTTTGATAGTTGAAATTATGGTGTAAATGCATTGAATTAAGATATAGTTTTTTGTCCATAAAATCCACAATATTTGAGCCAAAGCCATGAAAGATTATAGATCTTAGCATGGTGAACACAATGGTGGCTATCTAATTTTCGACCAAACTTGAGTTTGGCTTTTTCCGCTTAATGCCACAGATTTCTTTGTCCATTTCAAAAAGTGATGCTGTTAGATTAAAACCAACAACTCTTATTTTAAATAATCTTTTTTTAAAAACAAAAAATGTAGAAAAATATTAATATAGGATTTAGGTTTTCAAGGGTGAATTGTGTATTGGCACTTATATACTTGTTTTTAAATTACTTTTATATTTTGTTTAACGAATTATTTTAAATATAAATATTTGTATTATAAAATACTAAAAATTGAACCGAAGTTCGGCTCGTTTGGGGCGATACCGATCCGAATCTAAATTGAATTAAATGTTGGATAGTTCTTCAACCAATTGGCTTAGAATGGTATATTACGATTGATTAATCGAATACCTTTATTGAGAATTAAATTCTATCATAAGTACCAAATAAGCCCCACTTCATTCAAGAAAACAAACCACTTTCTTTTATAAAATATGATCTTTTCCATAATGGTAAAAAAAATACTGATTTTGGAAATGCCCCGTTTGGCTTAGGAAAATATTTTCATTTTCGACAACACAACTTTGTAGCCATTTCAATCAAGAAGAAGAATAATGGAAAAAATCATACATACATATATAATTGAATGCTTGCGGGGATGAAGGTGCTATGTCGTATTTGTTAATTTTCATAATTTTATTCATGGAATATATGTAGAAATTTTGTTTGCATATAAGATGTCTGTCGTTTCGAAAATAAATGAAGTATATATTCGATTAAGGTTCAAATGGCCATACATTTGTATGAAAATGTAAAGCTTTGCACACAATCGTCTCGAAAACTAAATTTTGCGACATAGCACCTTTATCCGCTGAAGAACGGAAGAATGCCAAAAATCAATAAATTGACTTATTTTAGAAGAAATATCACAAGACCGACAAATTTGCAAATTATATCAACGACCGATGTTGCATTATGTTCCTACAAATAAATCCTGCGCACCAGGCGACCATAAAATATGCGCACACAGCTTCCCAGCTAACCAAAAGTGCGAAAAAAGACTCCCTTCAGAGCCATAAAACGCACATTTCTCGGAGCTTCACCCTCCGAAATGAGCTCCTTTCGGAGCCCCAATGGAGCGAAAAATCGTTCTACGCGGGCACCCCAAAAGGAGTCATAAAAATGGGTCCGAAATGAGTCCGAATCCGATGAATTTGGAGCGTTTTTAATGAACTTCGGAGACTTTTTGGGACTCTGTTTAGAGCCTTTTATTGACGCTTTTCTGAAGCTTTTTTATAGCCTTTTTCGACTCTTCTTAGGCACCTTTTTTGCTCCATTCTGATGGGTTTTGGAGCCTTTTTGGACTCTTTTTGAAGCTTTTTCTGAGCCCTTTTCTACTCTTTTTAGGTACATTTTTTCAGTTTTTTTACTCTTTCGTTAAGATTTTTATAGGGTTTAAGACACATATCTTTATTTAAGTAATCAGAAGAAAATTGTCTTTTTATTGTTTTATACAGTATTATTTATTTAATATTAAAAATTTATGAAATTCAATTAGTTCTTTATTGAAAACAAGTTTTATGTAAAAATATTTGTATAACTAAATATATAGGTACAACTAAGCGTATACATTTTTCATTAGAAACTTATTACTTCATAAAAAGAAAAATTATATTATTTTCATTAAAATGTTATATAGAATAAACATACAATAGTGGCGGGAATAATAAAACTAAATTGGAGCCTGTTTTACTCGTAAAATATATTTATTTGTGTTTTTAATAAATTTCTTTCAAAATAAAGCAAAATCTTTTACAGAAACCACATAAATCAAATTTTGAAAGTTAACACGAAGATCAGGAAAATTTATCAAATTTTTAAAACGTTGATAAACTTTGCTGAACTTTGTGTTAACTTTGAAAATTTGATTTATGTGGTTTCTGTTAAAGATTTTGCTTTATTTTAAAAGAAATTTAATAAAAACACATAAATAAATATATTTTACGAGTAAAACCGCTCCCAATTTTGTTTCCATTATTCCTGCCACCACTTTATGTACATATCTACGCATAAAGGTATTATAAAAGTATATAAATTGGTTTATACTAAATAATTTTAATTTGTTTTATTTTAAATGCACTTCAGTTGGCTTCCAACTTTCATCTATTGATAAACATTCAGAAAAAAATACTACTTTACGTTCCGTTAGGTAGTTAGGTAAAATAAAAAACCTCAGAAAATGCTCTAAAACATTCACTTGATTGAACGTTGCCGTTCATCCGCTCCCAACGTTTATTTTCTCACAATTTTCTTTACGCCTACAACAAAAAGGATCAGAAAACGATACAAATCGCTCATATAAGTGAGCCTTGTCATTTATCCGCTCTACAATATTCATTTCTTCTCCCAAGGCTCCGTGAATCTTCATAAAAAAGTGGGTTTTTTGATGTTTACTAAATAACACTCCAAAAAAGCTCAAATTACGGACTCTTTTTGGATCATTATTTCGGAGCGCTCCTTCTTATCTTCAGATGAACTTTTTGGCAGGCGACATATGTTTGTATGCAGATTTTTTTATAAATGTTTACATATGTATGTTAATTGTTTGTACGATTGATATTTCGTTAGCAAGAGGCATGCGGGAGGAGTGCATTTCATTTATAGAAATTGCAAGTGCGAACAAATGAGATGTCAAACGCACTATCATAGATTGAAAATCGATATTCCTTTCACCTGCATAAGTGTAAACAAGAAAGCATGTCACCTAGGATAATTTCATCCACGAACGTTTCTTTAAATATTTTTATTAGATCGGCGGCATTCGTTTATGCCACGCAATCTTATGCACAAGCGAATTCAATAATATTTGGTGAAGTTTGCAAGTAAGAAAAATAGTGTGAGGCATGTGGTAAACTCCTGAAATATATGTTCTTCTGGAGCTCACTCGCTGAAAATCGCTCAAAGTACCGTGTTCTCCGTTCTTATAGATCTATGTTCTTTGCAACTACTTCAGAACCTGAATAAAACCCGCTTGCTTATGCGCCAAGCAGATACAGTACTTCACCGTCGACGTATCCGTCATACGTCAAAATTTAGAGTAAAATCTACTTTGCCGTATCCGTCGAATCTGTTGTTACGCATACAAACAGACACATTCCACTTAGCTGTCAGTTTTTTCAACGTATCGCCGGATTGTATCTGCTTGGCGCATTATGGCTATTAAGTATGTTTATAAGAAAGTAAAATACATGTGCGCATATACGATAATCTATACTACTTAGGCCCGGTTTTTCAGTACAAGTTCAACTCAATTTGTCAGTTAAACTAAGTTTAAACTTGTTACGCAGTTTTTCAGTCAACTTGATTTCAGTAAACGAAGTTTAAACGTAGTTTAAGCTGCCAATTTGGCAGGGTTAAACTCTAGTTAACCTGTCAGCTGTTTGCATATTTGATGGTTTTGGTTGTGAAACAATAAACTGAACGCAATTATAAAAGGACGATATTTTTATATTTAATTAAATACAGAATATATCATCTGACGAAAGTGATTATAGTGATGCAGAAATTAGCGAAATCTTAACTATTACAATACTGAGCAGAAGCAATGGCGTTGAATATCTAAACAAATATTATCTGTTGCCGTATCTAGATAAAGAAAAAACCAATGTCGCCGTATAAAAAGCAAATCTTAAAAGCGGCCTTAAACTCTCACTGAAAAACCGCTCTGCAGTTTAACTGGAGTTTAAATTTATGCCGAGTTTAAGCAAACTTAGTTTAAACTAAGCTTCACCAAGGACTGAAAAACCGGGCCTTATAAAATAAAGTCGCTAAAAAGCTATGTACGGAATTGGCTTCGCACAGAATGCTCCGATTTGAAAGCGGTTTTTTGCATTTTAAAGCTTAGCTGTGTGAGATGGACTTTTTTTATATAATGTGAAGAAATATATAAATGGCGTGGCAATCGCACAAAATGTGGTAAAAAACATAAATTTTTGGTTTACACAGCCATACATCATAACCTAATCAACCGATTAGAATGAATCTTCCTTGAAGTTAAACTTTGAAATATTTACTTTCGTTCTGCATCAAAAAAAAAGTTGATTTCTTTCTAATTTAACCAAAATTGTTTAAACAAAATCAGCACTTTTTCCAAAAAAATCTGTTTGTGTGTTTGTTCGCTGCCAACCGAATAAGTCAGCGTGCTTTAAAATAATATATTCCAAATAGCTAACATTGAGCAAGGAAATTACACGCTGGGCGTCGAAAAGCATCTTTTTTGTTCCTTAACAGAAAAAAAACAACTATTCTGCATAAAAGATGCAAAATATATACAAACTCTTTTATCAATTTAATGGTGTTCAATTATTTTTTTTAGCAAAATGGCGTACGCACTCCGTAGCAACCAAAGTCTTTTATTCAAGTAATTGGGCCTATGCTACTACTCAGAAATAGAACTAACCATTTTAGGTGCACAAAAAGGAACCCCCCCCAACGTTGCTGAAACTAACAAAACCTCTTAGAGGGCTTGACAACTTTGAAGTAGTAAACCAGTAACTTGAGTCAGTCACCGTTAAGTGATTCACAACATAAAATTTATGAAATATTTGGAGTTGAAACACAGGTATTAACCACTTCTTCAAAACTGGTAATGCTTCTTAATAGTCGCATAATTTGAAGGTAACCGTAAGCGGTAGTTGTTACCCTGCAGCTACACCTGCGGGTTAGGGGTTTAGAATATGCCCGAGGTAGGCATACCGGTCGTAAGAGGCGACTAATATGCACAAAGGTAATGACGTGCAACTCGATGGTTGATCTACGGATATGATGCCTCTCATTACCCATCTTATCCTTCCTTACGGAAGGAGGGGTGACATGACCTAGAAGGTTTCACTGGTAATAAATCGCTACCACGAGAGTCGAGCAGTACAGCAAGGGAGTACCGGAGCGTACCGGGTTCAAATCCGGTCATGGACTGTTAATCCGACAACACTTCCCAAAACCTTCGGGGAGTGTGTTTGTCGTTACCACAACAACAACCCTGCAGCTACCTAAGATTATTCAAACAAAGTTATTTATACCCAAAAGTAGCAAATTTGGTGATGGCTTCGTAAAATTTATTCCCTACCCAGCAAACATTTAAGTTAGAGGACGATTAGAAAACGACTCAAATTCCGATGTATTTCTCTAAGGTAGAAGGTTGGGGAACGGTTTGAGAAACTGTCGACAATTATAGCATTTCTAATCGCTCTCTAATCGAATTCTAGTCTAGTTCTCTGACCTGATTTTCGATTAGAGAACTACATTAGAACTCTAATCTGAAACTACAATATTTCTCTTACGTTTGAGACTGTGTTGAGAGGTTGCCGTCTCCGTTTCTGTTACTTTGGTGCTAGTTGGGATAAAGGTGTCTGAAAAAAAAACTAACCTGTTTTTACTAAATCTCCGATCGTATTGTTATTTTTGGTATGAATTTGTCCCATGTGAACACTTTACATAGGTAATTTTTTAGTCATTTTAGCTTTTAATAGGTTTTCGTTGAAACTTTCGAAACAAAATTAAATTAAAATTTCAATTACAAGTATCAATAACTAATAAGACGGGATGGCTCTTCCAATAACCATGACGTTGACGCCACAACCATATCGCATACATAACCATTTCTATTGTGTCCGACTATTGATGTCTTAGCCTCAAAAGAAGTGGCAATTTCATAAAAAAATTTTTTTTAAATGCATACAAAATTACATAAATAATACAACAGGCTAAAACGTATCAAAAAGGGGAACAAGTGCAGAATATATACATTTTTTTAATTTTAAAGTGAAAAAAGTGAAAAATTGGGCATTGCAGATGATTTAATAGCGATTCGACGGTATCTTTTTTTTTTTGTGCAATTAAAGGGTTAAAAAGATTATACAAGGTCAAATTATAATTTTTTCAATTCAAAATATCTTCCAAACTAGTGAACGGATTTTAAGATCTGAACGTAGCTTATAAAAATTACCTTCCTTACAGTGTATAGTTTGCTAACCCTCCATATAAATTAAAAATGTACAAAAAACCATATTTTGTAAAAATTCGATGAAATAATTATTTTCCTTGCAAAATGTCTATCTTCCGTTGTAAATACGTATTTATATAGTACATATATTAAACGCGAGTAAACCATTCTGCACAAAACACCCTTTTGCTTAGGCGGCCTTCGGCAGCGCTTCAAAAAAATAACCCTGGGCCAATCCAACGCCATCCACAATACACAATATTCGGAACAAAAATCTTACTTACCATTTAATTGTAGAGTTGCCCAATTTCCATATAGAAATATGGTTATCAATTTAAGACTAGTTGTATCGTCTACAATATTTTACTATTTAATAATACCGTTAATAAGGAATTTTTTGCTTTAGAAACAGTTTTATCACTTTGCATTGAATTTTTTCTAAAAATATCGTATAAATATTTAACATTATAGCTATTTTTATTACCTAGTTATCGGCACTAAAGATTTTTAAATCCTAATGTTGATTTCAAAAAATCCCAAATTCACCTTTTGACATGGAATAACCCCATAAGTTATTATTTGCACCAAAAAATAAAATACACGTTCATAAATACTGCTATCGATTCCTGTAAAAATTTGTTTGATCTGCGAAATGCATATATTCTGCACTTAAGCCCAAGAAGGAGCAATAAAAGCTCAAAGAAGTGAATAAATCTGCCAACTCAAATATGTTTGGTTATGGATATGGAAGAAACCCAATTGGTTGGGTAAGGTGTTTTATTGTACTTAGAGTACAATACACTTACTTACTTAGAGTACATTGATTTTCATAAAATTGGTTGCATCAGATGTTTTATATTGTGACGAATTTTATTATTTATCCTGAGTTCGATTGCCATAAAGTCAAATAAACACACGCACAACTACTGTAACAAATAGCTACTTTTATTCACTAGTAATAAACGCAAAACAATTTTAAGAGTTTGGTAACTTTACATTAGTTCACTGAACGACACTTTAAAATAAACTGAGGGGGACCTTGCTTGGTCACTGCCTTATATAGTCCGACAGGGTGCTTGCCTACGCACCGAGAACTTTCTTGGTTATTCGCTTTTCGTGTTCTCGAAGGATCGGTGTTATTTATTGGCATCTCCTCTTTGCATCGTATTCGCAAACACTCGCGCGGTCTCTCTTCCTCTTTCTTGGTACATGCTTGCATGCATAAGCATAGCCATCGTTATCTCTGTTGTGTTTAACTAGTGGTGGGAGTGTTATTGAGTTAGGGATGGTACATGCTTGAGAATAATCGCCACACTGCCCTCCACCTAAGTCTGATCGTCCCGATCAGACACATTTCCCAAACCAAATGCTGCTAGACGCTTAATGGTTGGCACCGCTTTATTAAACTTCATTTCCTCCAGGGATGGAAACTCCGACATCAATCCTCTCCTGCAGAGATTCCCACAATTCATTACACTGTCACACATTCCAACCATTTTATCTGGCCCCGCATAGATTTATGCCTTCACTTTCGTGCCCTTGGCAAATATTCCTGCAACTCACTTCTTCAGGATTCCTTTCCTTTCTCTCATGCCCTGTTCACTTTATCCACTAAGTTGCATTGCTTCCTCGGACCACGACCACCAGATGTTCGTCTTTTATCCTCACCACACTTTGCACACTTAGTAATCCATTCCCTTACAAATTGTCTGCAACCAATCCAATAGAACCGCCGCTTTACCTCTTGCAATGTTTTCTTTATTCCCAAGTGGCTTCCATCTGGGCAAATATGCGACGCTTTGATGAAATCTGGAATTCTTGCCTGGGGAACAACAATAAGTGCTCGATGATTTTGGCCATCTTCACTTTCCCATATCCGATACAAACAACCAGATATGAGCTTCAAACTACTCCATTGTGCCCAGTATGCTGTTGCAATGCGACTCTTTGCTACCATCTCTTCTCTTCCTGGCTGTTTGTTTTCCTTCAGTCCTTTCAACACACGTGCCAAATCTGGATCTACCTCCTGGCCTTGCCGAATCTTCTTCAGGAAGTACCTGTCCGTGAAAGCCTTTGATCGAGGAGCTACCTCTGACTTACGAGGCTCCTGTTGCTTCATCTTCAAGATCCTCTCTTGGGGGTATAGCCACTATTGTGTCCAAAAATCAGAGGAACTTCTTGGCCGTTGTAAGTCATAACCCTGTTCCTTGCGTTGATGTGAATGTCTGTCTCAGCCAAGAAATCGACGCCAATGATGACTTCGTCGACAATATTTGCTACCAAGAAGGTGTGATACGTAGCCACATTCCCAATCACAACCTTGCATGTCACCTCTCCCAGGACTTGCTTGTTTTCACCAGTTTCTGTCCACAACTTAGCTTTCTGCAATCGTCTCACCTTCCCGCTGACCAAGTCACTCCGAATGAGGGAATGTGATGCACCAGTATCCACAGTCAGCAAGCGCTCTTTCCCGTCCACGTAGCCTTCAACAGTAACATTACTCGCTTGCCGTTCGAGTTGTGACACAGAGATTATGGGGAAATTATTTTGCTCATCTTCTCCAGCTTTGGGATTGCGTCCACTTAAATTGCCAGTATTACTGGAGCCAGCGATGCAGTAGCGTGCTAAGTGACCTGGTTTTCCGCACTTAAAGTATTTGATGGCACCATCACTTTTTTTCTGTACTCCGTTTAACGCTTCCCAGCTGCAGGACCCTTCAATGCCACGAATAGTGTAGCAACTTTGTCTTCAGTACCCTAATTGTTCACAGCTGCCGTCTTCTCAAACTGTAGCTTAAATAGCTGAAATGGAACAGAACCATCAAAGGAAGGTGATTTTACCTTGGGAGTATTTGTTGAGGCAGCTCGACGGTTCAGTTGCAGCTCCTGGATACGGTCTTTCAAAGCTTCCACCTCAGCCTCTATTTTATCTTGAAATTGTGCAATTTTTGCATCTTGCACTTCTAGTTTCGATGACACCCTCGCCTCCTGTGCTTCCAACTGCGAAGAGATATATGCCTTCTGTTCATCCATTTGTGCGGAGATCTGTGATGATACCTGTTCTAGCTGAAATGCCATAGAGGTTTTCTTTTCTTCCAGCTAAGATGCTATTCGAGATATAATACGCGTCTCTTGTTCTTCCATTTTAGTCGACATCTGAGTTAATATAGCCAATATCATGTTTGTGTCCACGGTTGCTACTGGATTGGGAGACTCCTTTTTTCTTTCCATTTTTGTCGATGCCTCCTCCACAAGATGAAAAAACATGATCATCAACGTTGAGTCCTTCTGCTTCCAATGCTTCTCGCAATCGTGACTGTAACTCTGATTTATTGCCTGTAGTGTTTAGTCCGCGTTGTTCCAACTCAGTTTTGAGTTGCTGAATCTTTAATTCATGCTTGAGAATAATCGCCACAATATCAAGTGGCATATATTTCTTGAAGGAAACAGTAATTTGGTAATAATTTACATTCAACGCCAACTGCTAAAACACGTTAAAAAAATATCGGGAGAGGTATCAAAAGACGCATTCTGACCTCGGTATCAATAATCCGAAAGCGGAAAATAAAAATTTTGTTTCAGTGAAAAGTTATTGGCAAAAACATTTATTTCGTTTATTTACTTTTCGTTTGTTTTGTGCTCTTCTTCTCGCTTGCTTCACTATTCTCTTTTCTCTTTATGGCGCGATATACAACAGGTATATCATCATAAACCTCCTAAGAGATTTTTGCGCCAAGCTTCTCTTCCAATTTGTGGTGTGCCGATTTGAATTTTCCCTACAAATTGGTGGGACCTACAGTTTTTTGCCGACTCCGAACGGCATCTACAAAGGAGACGAATTTTTGCTGAGAAGCCTGTCATGGCAGAAATACACTCGGAGAGTTTGCCAAACCACTGCCGAGGGGCGACCCCGTTTTGAAAAACTTTTTTCAAATCACTTTTGATGTTACCTGTACCAGGGCTCGAACCATGGACCTTCGGTGTGGTAGGCCGGCAACACTACCTCCACACCACGGCGGCCGCTTCACTATTCACCATGCATTTTTAGACGTCAAAATTACTTGCCTACTACTATTTTTCACGCAAGAAACAGCTAAATTTTTCTTGAGCAATTACTTGCGATCTGCGTACTATGCTAAAACTGACAAAACGTGCAAAGAAAAAAAATCCAAAAATGCGCCTGGCTCGCCGAAGATATAGTACCTTTTGTTAAGCAAGGTACGCAGATCAAAAGAAAATCAAAAACCCCATATGAAAAAACGCTCAAGAAATGCTCAACAAAATTTCTTGTGTTAAATTTTCTTGAAGAGGACGCAGTTCTCAAGAAATATAATACGAAAATTTACTGCAATTTTATCGTGAAATTTCAGTACGGCAACACAGGTTTCCGCAAAAAATATATCAAGTGGCATATATTTCTTTAAGGAAAAAAGTTAACATAACGAGAAAAGAAAGTAAACGCGTTATCTTTTTTAATATTTATTCAATAAATAATTATGAATTTATTCCAGCAATGGATGTAACAGGAGTTGCGCCATCGAAGCACAAGAGGCGTGTGGTGAATTTCACGAAGGAGGAGAAACGCGCACTCATAAAGAAGAGAGACAACTGCTAAAACATTTCCAAATATGTCGGGAAATGTACCAAAAGACGCGATTTGACCTTAGTATCAAAAAACCGGCTTAGGGTTATTTTATTAAAGCGAGGCCGAAGGCTTGGTTTTTTGCCAATTACTTTTCACTAAAAGAAAAAAACTGAGATCCTCATTCTGATTATTGATACCGAGGTCAAAACTCGTCTTTTCTTACCCCTTTTAGAAGTGTTTTAACAGTTGTCTCCTAAAGGAAAGAATTACCATTCTTTACTTTAGCTACTTTTCTTTTTTATATGTGCTCTTCTTCTCGCTTGTTTCAGGCCGGTATGCAGATCACCAGAAATTGCTAAATTTTTCTTGCGTGAAAAATAGTAGTATGGAAGTAATAAAAATCCATGGTGAATAGTGAAGCAGCAAGAAGAAGAGCACATAAGCAAATAAACGAATTAAACGTTTTTTGCCAATAACTTTTCACTGAAGCAAAATTTTTGTTTTCCGCTTTCGGATTATTGATACCGAGGTCAAAACGCGCCTTTTGATACCTCTCCCGACACTTTTGGACGTGTTTTACCAGTTGGCGTATTACCAAATTACTGTTTTCTTCAAGAAATAAATGCCGTTTGATATATTTCTTGCAGAAACCTGTGCTGCCGTACTCAAATTTCACGATAAAATAGTAGTAAAATTACGTTGAGAACTGCGTACTACCTCAAGAAAAGGTAACCCAAGAAATTTTCTTAAGCATTTCTTAAGCGATTTTTTATATGGAGTTTTTGCTTTTCTTGTGATATGCATACCGGCCTTACTACTACAAGGTGGCGCAAAAGTAAGCTTCCGATGTTCAGCATATCGGTTGTGGCATGTGCAGTGTGTGCTGTTGCACCGTCTTGTTAGAACCACATGTTTTCCAATCCCAATTCATCAAGTTGCGGCAAAAAGAACTCGTTGATCATTGCTCTGTAGTGCTCACCATTCACAGTAACCGTTTGGCCCCGACCGATTATTGGTCAAATAAATAGTCAGCAATATTCCGCGTTCTGGAGCAGTGTAGCGTAACATTGTTTATTAACGTGTATTTCGCATGTGTTTACTACACAAATGTCAAAACAGAACTGACTTTAGGGGCCAATCGCAAAATTTATAGCATTTTCTGATAGGAGGATTACTTTTGCGCAGTAACCGTTTTTCACCGACCGATTATTGGTCAAATAAATAGTCAGCAATATTCCGCGTTCTGGAGCAGTGTAGCGTAACATTGTTTATTAACGTGTATTTCGCATGTGTTTACTACACAAATGTCAAAACAGAACTGACTTTAGGGGCCAATCGCAAAATTTATAGCATTTTCTAATAGGAGGATTACTTTTGCGCCACCCTGTATTATTCACTCAAAAAAAATGGCAAAATTTTTCTTGAGCAATTACTTGTGATCTGCGTACCATTATACAGGGAATCCCATGAAAGATCTCTTAAAGCGAAAAGTAAAAATTGTTTTTGAACCGATTCTAACCGATCAACGTGGACCTGGTAGCTCGGATTCCAAATAATTTATTAACAGTTGCATTAATATGGAGATTGAAGCTAAATTTACAATCCATCGTAATTCCCAAGTCCACAAAGTCATGAACTTGTTCAAGACTATGATTGTTGACTATGTAGGAAGCTTGTTGTGTATTTCTGCACGAAAAACACATACAGGGTGGCTAATGAAAGCCGCTACCAAAAAAAAATTAAATAACTTTTACTCTATTTAATGAATCTGGTTAATTTTTATTTTATTTTGCAGATTGACTTTTACATTTAACAAAAATGGATACCTGGGACACTGAAACAAGAATTTGGATTGTCCGCCGCTATCACGCACTGGAGTCCGTAGTTTCGGTTCAAAGAGAGTATAGGCGCACGTTTGGCGGCAATCCTCCGAGCAGATGGACCATAATAAGACTTGTAAACAATTTTGCCGAGCATGGGACAGTCAACAGAAGACCTTACCATCGAAACCCTTCAGTTCGAACGGAGGAAACAATCGCTGCTGTAGCTGCTGCCATACAAAACAATCCACGTGTTTCGACAAGAAGCTTATCTGCTCAAATGGGTGTGAGCAGACAGTCATTACAGTCAATTATGCACAAAGATTTGGACTTATTCCCATATAAAATTCAAATGGCCAACAAACTGAACGCTGCAGACTTGCCGATTCGCTTGGAATTTTGCCAGAAGATGCTTCAAATGGTGGAAGAGGATGGAAACATGTTGAACTGTCTTTTCATGTCTGACGAGGCCCATTTCGATTTAAACGGCAACATAAACAAACAAAATTGTCGAATATGGAGTGCTTCCAACCCACAGATACTCCATGAGACGGAATTGCATCCACTTCGTGTCACAGTGTGGTGTGCAGTTTCATCACGCTGCATTGTCGGGCCCTACTTCTTCGAAGAAAACGGTCACACCGTTACGGTTACTGGAGACCGTTACTTGAGCATGTTGAGAGAGTTTTTCTATCCAGAATTACGCCGAATGATAATTTCTTTCAACTCTGTGTGGTTTCAGCAAGATGGTGCAGCTCCTCATATAGCCCAACCTGTTATGACAGAATTGCGACGAAAATTTCCCAATAAGCTGATATCCAGAAACTCCACATTCCGTTGGCCACCCAGGTCGCCTGAGCTTACTGCACCTGACTTTTTCTTGTGGGGTTATTGCAAACAGGAAGTCTTCAAAGCAAAACCAACAAATTTGAATGAACTAAGGCAATCCATTCGAGAAACAATTGCGGCTATTCCTGTCTCAACTCTCCAAGCAGTAATGAACAACTTTTTGGTAAGATGCCGCACATGCATCGACGAGCAGGGGGGGCATTTAAATTCCATTATTTTTAAAACTAATTAAGCTATATTTAATAAAATTTAATGAGCTTTAACATGAATAAAAGAAAAATGAATTCCATACACTGAAAAAAAAATTATTTGAGTTTCTTAATGTAGCAAAATTCATCAGCCACCCTGTATATTTACTTTTTTTAAGATTGAGTGGCATGTAGTTTAGATCGCACCAAGCACCCAGTCTATCAAGATCTGATTGAAGTACGCTCTATTTTCGCTCACCGAGTAAGACATAGAAATCTTAACGTCGTCAGCGTACATCAAAATTTTTGAAAACTTGATAGTAATGGATATATCATTAATGAACAGCGTAAACAGAATCGGGCCAAGATGGCTACCTTGAGGAACTCCAGAAGATACATCGATGACATTGGATAGCGCATGCTTAAAAACTACTCTGAAAAGAAGATAAGGAGATATCCAGCGGGTGAGACTGGGTTGAAAGCCCAGTAGAAAAAGTTTATGAATAAGTAACGAATGGCAAACTTTGTCAAACGCTTTACTGAACTCTGTATATATAACATCTGTGTGCATTTTTTCTCTAAACGTGTTTGAAACATGGGTTGTGAATTCTTGTAGGTTTGTACTTTTTGATTTTCCTTTACAAAAGCCGGCAATCTGCATACATGTGGATATAGAAGTTGTAAGCTGATTGGTAACAATGGCTTCAAATGGAAACACGCCGCTTTTTAAAGACAGATTAAATAGATCAGTTAGAGGCTGGTAAATGTAGTTAGCACAATTTTTGAGAAAATATGCCGGGATCATATCAGGGCCACATTTAAATGATTTCTTTAAGGTTTTCAGAGAGAATAAAACATTTGGAGGAGAAATTATAGGACTATTAATGATGTTAATTGCATTTAACTGATATGGACATTTGTTTAACCGAGAAAAAGTAGCAGTAGAATAATTAGATTTAAAAAATTGGGCAAAGAAATTTGTAATATCTTGATTATCGCTGGATGTACAATCTTGGAATTTCATGGCAGAAGGAAACCCTCTTATATTACGTTTAGAGTTTACGAAACCATAAAATGTCTTTGGGTTACATATAAGGTACTTTTTAATTTAACAGATACTAGAGTTCGCCCAGTGGTTGAAATTCAACCAATAAACTTTATTTTATTTTATTTTTTTGCTGTAGGTATATTGTATCCGCCTTTTTTTCTTCCTTTCTATGTCGTTCCTTTCCTCTAACATATTTTTATTTTCCTTGATTTCTTTTTTTACTCTCTTATTTTATTTTTTACTTTCCTCAAACTTCTTTTCCTTTCCCTTCCCTTCCTTTTGTTTTCTTGCTTTCCCCTTCGTTTTCTTACCTTTCCTTTAATTCCCTTTTCCTTCCCTTCCTTTCATTTCCTTACCATTCCTTTCTTTCCTTTAATTTTCCTTCCTTTCAGAACCTTTCCATTCCCTTCCCTTTCCTTCCTTTCCTTTCCTTTTCTTTCCTTTCTTTTCCTTTCCTCTATTTTCCTTTAATTTTCTTCGGTGTATAATACTCTTTATGAGTAATCATTTATTTTATTTTTGTAAGCCCTGTTTGTAGGTATCAGCAATGAATTTTACATATTTGCTCATATTTTAAATTGCTTGTTTAATGTATCCAACAAAGCAACTTTTCGTGCTCTCAGGAGAGCAGCTGACACTGGGCATCGTAGCCAGTAATCAATACAATAACAACAACTAAAGCAAAAATGCACGACACAACAGAGTATCTATAGTGCGAATACTTATTTTTCATTGGTCCACTACCAACTCTTCGCACTCACAGTGAGAGCCGACCACACGAATAACACAAAAACATGCATGGCAAGTCTACTCACACTACTACGGCTCTTAATTTTTTCCTACAAAGCAACTCCTCGGCCATGCTCACGATTCAGCATAGTACACAAAAAGCAAGTACACACACACAGCGTGTCTATAGTGTGAATAAGTAAATGTGTAGTGGTGTGACTTTTATGTTAAAGTTTTTATATTAAAATGATTTTTAAAATTTTTTTTATTTACGGATAAGAGTACAACTCAAAATTTCCTATCTATACATATATAATTTGTATACCTTAGAATTATAGTTTAGCAGAAAACGGTTCTACATTGCATTCATTTTGTCTATTTATATATAAGATGTATTGATGAGTCAATTTTCTTATTTAAATCCCTGCTAGAGGTTGTGGTCCACATTTGGTCTAGTATTCTTTTATCTTTTTCGATCTGTATGATACTGGTATGATTATACTGCAATTTTACTGGTACATTTCCTTCCATTTTGAACTACTATGAAACTGGTATTTCACGACCAGTATGATTCCAGTATACTTCCACTATATACAAACTAGTATTTCATGAGTAGTAGATAACTGGTATGTTCTAGTCAAAATCTGACAGTTAATATCTCGTTGGACATCGCCATGTTAAAAATACCAGTTGCTTATATGGAAAAATTACACTTGGATGACTAGTTGGGCTTGGTGCATATACTAGTTATAAAGTAGTTTGCCTGCAGGTTTTGGTTTCACCAGAGAACGTTTATATAATGATGTACAAGTTCTCTGCCTCTATTCATAAAAAAAACAAGTAAGGAAGTGCTTTATTTTGTTGTGTTGATCTTCCGACAGGGTAGTAAGCTGATTTATGTTGGAACGATTTTCCGTCATCCCTTGTCAAGTTTGGTTTTGTGACAAACCGGTTTCGGCGTTCTGCCATTTTCAATGCCTAGTTTCGTTCTCGGAGAAAATCGTTCCAACATAAATCAAGTAAGGAAGTCTAAGTTCGGGTGGAACCGAACATTATATACCTGGTAGTGATCTATTATGGCATACCAATTTAGCAGGTCTATTTTAATGCTGATTTTTTTTCAATAAAAACACTTCTGTTTTGAGTTTTGAGGGGTAAATTAATTTAAAAAAAACATAAATGTATGGCGCGATATACAACAGGTATATCATCATAAATCTCCTAAGAGATTTTTGCGCCGAGCTTCCCTTCCGATTTTGGTGTGCCGTTTTAAATTTTTTCCTACAAATTGGCGGGACCTACAGATTTTTGCCGACTTCGAACTGCATATACAAAGGAGATGAATTTTTGCTGAGAAACCTTCGTTTTGTATGCATCTTTGAGTGTACAAATGTATTCGCAGTAGTAATATTTGTTTAACTATTCGTATAGTTGTCATTTTTTCGGTTAATGGGGTTTGAATAGCATTATTTGAATAATTAAATAACTATTCGAATAGTTACATATCATTCTTGTGTGTAAATGAATCCCTGGATAGATATTTACTTTAAAATGACTACACATATATATAAGATTACATATGTATATTGCAGCTATATTTGCATGGCAGGTATTGTGCTAGAGTCGTAAGCAAGTGATGCCAGGATCACATTGTAAATATGTATGAATTCGTGGGCATGGATATTTGTGTGTACTTCAGGTTCACTTTTTAATAACATTAAATCATTACTTGCTTGAATTAATAATAAGTTATTATTTACAGATCTACTTAATTAAATAAAGACCTAGTTGCATGAGCGATTAAGAATTTACCCGGCAGGAGCAGGTAGATATTTTCTTCTGTTATATTCGGTTGTAAACCATTCATATATTTTAAATAATGATAAGGTATACTAAATGCTTTTGAAAAAATTAAGGTTTCTGCAAATTTATGCACTTATACAAAAATGTTCCTTAAATAAAAAGGAAGAAAAGTTTTTATTTGCTAACAAAATTTAGATTATTTATTGATTTTATATTAGGATAGTAAAATCAATTTAAATTACACATTTTAGTAGTACACTATTACTTTACTCGAATACTAAGAAAGATCAAGTTTAATTATTTCATCTTTCTTGGTGTGAAAACACTAAATCCGATACAAGGTATGGTTTTAATTTGCTTCTTGAGGATTTAACAATATTTCCAAGACTTGAGAAAATTCTTTCGGACCTTGCTGAAGTGGCTGGAATAGCTATATATTTTTGATGTGTCTTTCCATGGTCCTTCCACCAAACCCTCGCCTCTAAATTGTGGTTTATTTGTGGTTCCAAGACATATTTTTCAAATTCAACATGAGCATATAGTACTTTATCTCCTCTAAGAAGGATATCCATGCCTGTTGGTTAGAGCGGGTAAAATTGTACGGATGGATTTTTTTTGCATCAGGAGTATAGCAAAAACGTAATCTACAGATGGTTCTAAGAAAAATTTCCCAAGAAACCATAGCTCTAAAACCGATTTCGAGCCCCCGACTTTTGCGAAATAGATATTTTGCCATATGAATGTAGGGTTTGGCCAAAAAATCTTCATAGCTTCTGATAGAATTATAGGAAAAATATCATATTGGGCTTATTTTAAAGGTATTTTACGTACATTTCAGAATCTGTATTAGTATCTATAGTGTTTTTGAATTTTAGTAGATAAATCAGGCTTAAATTATGAGAAATTGGCCTAAAATGAACTTTTAACTACTATATTATCATTTTTAACAAATTTCTCATGGAAAAGTTTTTTTTTCCTTACAGCTTAAATAAGTTCAGAACATTTCCAAGAACTTTCAGTCAGACAGTTTTTCTTTTTTCGAATTCGTTTTAGTAGAAAAAAATTTAAAAAAAATTTTATTTTCAACTAATAAGCAAAAAACATAATTTTAATGTAATTTATTTAAAAAATTATTTTTTTACTTAGAATTGACCATTTTAGAGTATTTAAAAAAAAAGTAATGTTATGTTATTATTTTTTAAAATCTTGGTTGCTCTCCATTCGTGGTTGTTTTTTACGACTTTCTGCTGTAATAGCCATAACAACTTCACGATTTCTTTCTACAACACGTTCTGTTCCTTGTATATGCATTGGAATATTAGGATCATCTAGTGCTGGCTCATCATAATCTAAGAATTGTATCAAGTGATCGTATGGAATAGTTCTTGTGAATGCCGGTTCAGATAGTAAATTATCGTCATTCAGATCAATCATATCAGTACAAGGTGGCGCAAAAGTAAGCTTCCGATGTTCAGCATATCGGTTGTGGCACGTGCAGTGTGTGCTGTTGCACCGTCTTGTTGGAACCACATGTTTTCCAATCCCAATTCATCAAGTTGCGGCAAAAAGAACTCGTTGATCATTGCTCTGTAGCGCTCACCATTCACAGTAACCGTTTGGCCCCGACCGATTATTGGTCAAATAAATAGTCAGCAATATTCCGCGTTCTGGAGCAGTGTAGCGTAACATTGTTTATTAACGTGTATTTCGCATGTGTTTACTACACAAATGTCAAAACAGAACTGACTTTAGGGGCCAATCGCAAAATTTATAGCATTTTCTGATAGGAGGATTACTTTTGCGCAGTAACCGTTTTTCACCGACCGAAATAAATAGTCAGCAATATTCCGCGTTCTGGAGCAGTGTAGCGTAACATTGTTTACTAACGTGTATTTCGCATGTGTTTACTACACAAATGTCAAAACAGAACTGACTTTAGGGGCCAATCGCAAAATTTATAGCATTTTCTGATAGGAGGATTACTTTTGCGCAGTAACCGTTTTTCACCGACCGATTATTGGTCAAATAAATAGTCAGCAATATTCCGCGTTCTGGAGCAGTGTAGCGTAACATTGTTTATTAACGTGTATTTCGCATGTGTTTACTACACAAATGTCAAAACAGAACTGACTTTAGGGGCCAATCGCAAAATTTATAGCATTTTCTGATAGGAGGATGACTTTTGCGCCACCCTGTATAATCTGAAGCATTAAAATTGATATTATATTTTTTGTAAACTCTGAGCTTAGTTGGATCAAGTATTTTTTCTCGATAGTATAAAATATTTTTGATAGCTCTATCACGTATGGCTTTTCTATCATCAAATAACATTGTTAATCAAATTTTTTCTGGATGAGCGTAATATGCATTATTTTGGATTACACCATCTACAATATTAAGTAAATTACGTGTTAGGTACCGTGTCCAACGAATAAACTTTGATAAAAGTACACTGCCGTATATAACAGAATTATAGTATTTTACTTTGAAATACATTGGCACATAAATTCTAATAATATAAACTGCTAGAGTTTTCATATTTTCCGATGGTGTATTAGTTGTTATATATAGACGTAATACCCGGCTTGCTTTGGTTAGCCATCGAGAATGTACAACTGGTCCTGGTTTTATGTTAGCTAAATCAACTGAAACAGCGCCATTTGAAATTGCTTTGGCCATTTGATATAAATATTTAACATCTGTAGATAATTCTCGTTCTTGTTCATCACTGATCATACCAGGCATATTTTCCAATGCTATTGGTTCAAAATCACTTAGAACCTGAAAAATTAATTTTTTAGATCAATTAAAATTAATAAAATTTTTCTATTTTAATTTGATTGAAAACATATTATAAAATAATTTTGACAAACGCATACCGGAAATTTTCAACAGTCTTGAATGTCTTTGTATATTTTTCCACCAAGAGCACCCCTCGTGACTGCTTTATCTAATGCTCTGAATAAATGACCAAATGGTAATTCACTGAAAGGAAGCAAACATATAACCCAGTGCAGTGGTCTATTTAAATGCTTTTCAAAAAGTCTTATAACACCATTTTCTATTCCAGTATTAGCTGGTTCTCCATCGCTGCATATGCCAATTAATTGATTTATTGACAGATTTTTGCTATTGAAGAATTCATTTAATATTTTTAATTTGTGTTTTGCATTTTCTTCTTCGCCCAAATTAACATATCTAAGTAGTTGAGCATTAGGCTCTTTTAGAAAAACTAAATGGGGTTCTTTTAACCAAATTTGTATGAAATTTCTCGTTAATTTTTTCTCTAGTTAATGAATCATTTTTTCTGCCATCGAAAGAAAATGCAGCTATGTTGGAATCTATGTACCGTTTACGAAGCACTTCATCTCTAGCTTTAATTTTTTCTCTTGCAACTTTAGATTTATCCATTATGACAAGTTCACCACGAACATCTCGAAAATGTATATCTTCGAAAAGGGCTGTTGCTAAACATGAAGCAACTCTATCCGACACACCGTATCGTTGAGTATAATGTACTCGTTTCATTGTAACAGATACTTCTGCAACTGCTTCATTTGCAATTTGTGCTTCACCCGTTTCCATATCTGTTCCAAGTGTTTTGTATGTTGCATCATCACTAAACGTTGGCATTGTTGGTATTATTGTAGGTGTTTCTTCGACAATGTCATCCACATATTCAGGTATTGTGAACTTTCTATCATTATGTTGGTCCATCATAAATTCTTTTAAATGATTTGGTATTAAACCACATGAGCATTCTGTTGTTTTTAACTTGCATTTACATTTTCCAATGTAAAACGATTCATTTGTTGATTGTACAAATGCTGTAAATTGCTGCACTTTTTTTCTGTTAATGCTTTCGTGATATTTTTCAATTAAAACATTTAGTTTTCTAAGAATACTTCGTCTATCAATTAGTTGAATATTCAATTTATTCAAAATTTCAACCAATTTATCAATCACATGAGGAATTAAATTTTTATGCGAAAACATTTTCCTTTGAATTTTAGCATGATCAGTTAAAAAAAAATAATATCTTAAAATGTCACGACTGGACGGTCAATTCGGATTATTTAATTCACTTGATAAACCAAATGCAATAATATCGTGTTCAGGTATATATGACGCAGGATGACGGTTTATAATCACAAGTTCCCGACGAATTGACGCGCACGCACTTTCAACAAACTTCCTTTTCACACTAACTCTTTTTTACCTCCTCAAATATTTTCTATACCGCTTGCATCGCCTACTAATTGTTAGTATTTACACCAAGTGTTTCATGAAACATCATTGTTTACCTCGCCTACTAATTGTCAGTATGTAAACTTTGCAACAAGTGTTTTATGAGATAGTGCGCGCCACTTCCTCAAAGTATTTTCCAATACTCTAAACTTATTATCAGATCCGGCATATATGATAAAGTGAATTCAGATGATGTAGAAGGATATGGTTCATCCATTTTAAATTTAAATACAAAAAGCTGTGAAGAAAAAAAATTTTCCATAAGAAATTTGTTAAAAGTTCATTTTAGGCTAATTTCTCATAATTTAAGCCTGATATATCTACTAAAATTCAAAAAAAACTATAGATACTAATACGGATTCTGAAATGTACGTAAAATACCTTTAAAATAAGCCTAATATGATATTTTTCCTATAATTCTATCAGAAGCTATGAAGATTTTTTGGCCAAACCCTACATTCATATGGCAAAGTATCTATTTTGCAAAAGTCGGGGGCTCGAAATCGGTTTTAGAGCTATGGTTTCTTGGGCAATTTTTCTTAGAATCATCTGTAGATTACGTTTTTGCTATACTCCTGATGGGCAACAAATTTGACCCGCTCTACTGTTGGTGTATTTTCTGCAACTGAATTTGATGGTGTTCAAAAAAGTTATTTGAAAACAAGTAAGGAAAGAGCTGTCTTCAACTGTGCCGAAGACTTTATACCTTTCATGAATACGCATCACGATTTTAAGTGTCCGCTCCTTACTTACAATCAGTACAAACTCTGCAAAACTTTTAATTTAAAGATACTGTGGCGATTATTCTCAAGCATGTACCATCCCTAACTCAATAACACTCCCACCACTAGTTAAACCACAACAGAGATAACGATGGCTACGCTTATGCATGCAAGCGTGTAACTAGGAAGAGGAAGAGAGATGGCGCGAGTGTTTGCGAATACGATGCAAAGAGGAGACTCCAATAAATAACAAACACCGACCCTTCCAGAACACGAAAAGCGAATAACCAAGAAAGTTCTCGGTGCGTAGGCAAGTACCCTGTTGGACTATATAAGGCGGTGACCAAGCATTGCAGGTTGTTCAGTTTATTTTCAAGCGTTCAATAGTGAACTACTGTAAAGTTATCAAACTCTTAAAATTGTTTTGCGTTTATTACTAGTAAATAAAACTAGCTATTACTTACATTATCTGTGCGTGTGTTTATTCGACTTTATAGTGATCGAACCCAGGATTGATAATCAAGGAATCATCGAATTCGTCACAATTGGTGTCAGAAGTGATATTGTTAAATAAATACCGAGAGTTTTCAAGGATAACAAAGGCATGGCAAAGTTGAATGAGCTGAAGATCCAGCAACTCAAAAATGAGCTGCAACAGCGTGGATTGAATACAACAGGCAATAAATCCGAGCTACAGTCACGATTGCGAGAGGCTATGGAAGCTGAAGGAATTAACGTTGACGATCATGTGTTTCATCTTGTGGAAGAAGCATCGACAAAAATGGAAGAGAAGGAGTCTACAATTCCAGCCGCAAGTGTGGACACTAACGCGTTGTTGACTGTATTGACACAGATGTCATCTAGCATTTCAGCTCAGTTGGAAGAACAAAAGACACACATGGCATCTCAGTTGGAAGAACAAAAGGCACACATGGCATCTCAGCTGGAAGAACAGAAGACTAGCATGGCATCTCAGATTTCAGTTCAACTAGACGAACAGAAGGCATACGTGAGATCTCAGATGGAACACCAGGAGACACGTATAACATCAAAATTGGAAGAACAAGAGGAGCGTATATCTATGCAGGTGGCACGAATGTCTTCGCAGCTAGAAGTGCAGGATGCGAAAATTGCACAGCTACAGAATAAAATCGATGCTGAAGTAGACGCACTGAGAGGTCGTATCCAGGAGTTACAACTGAATCGTCCAACTACTTCAATGAGTGTCCCGAAGGTAAAAATCCCATCTTTTGATGGTTCTGTTCCATTCCAGGTATTTAAGCTGCAATTTGAGAAGACGGCTGCGGTGAATAATTGGGGCACTGAAGACAAAGTTGCTGCACTGTTCGTGGCATTGAAGGGTCCTGCAGCCGAAATCTTACAGACGATTCCAGACGGTGAACGCAATAATTAGGAAGCATTGATGGGTGCAGTTGAGAGACGCTATGGTAGCGAACATCGAAAACAGATATACCAAATAGAGCTACAGAATCGCTGTCAGAAGGCTAATGAGACATTGCAGGAATTTGTATCGGATATCGAGAGGTTGGCCCATCTAGCAAATGCGGACGCACCTGTAGAATATACGGAGAGGGTGAAAATCCAGTGTTTCATAAATGGAATACGCGATGTGGAGACGAAGCGGGCCACATATGCAAACCCCAAAAGGACATTCGCTGAAACGGTATCGCATGCTCTGACGCAGGAAACAGCCTCGCTTTTGAGTAAACCTACATACAAGGCTCATCGCGTAGAAGTGGACACTCCGGCTTGGGTAGACAAAATTTTGGAAGCGTTGAACGGAGTACAGAAAAAAAGTGATGGTGCCATTAAATGCTTTAAGTGCGGAAAACCAGGTCACATAGCACGTTATTGCGGCACTGGCTCCAGTAATCCTGGCAATTTAAGTGGAAGTAAACGCAAAGCTGGAGAAGATGAGCAAGATGAATGCCCTATAATCTCTGTGTCACAACTCGAACGGAAAGCGAGTAATGTTACTGTTGAAGGCTACGTGGAGGGGAAAGAGCGCTTGCTGACTGTGGATACGGGTGCATCACATTCCATCATTCGGAGTGACTTGGTCAGCGGGAATGTGAGACTATTGCGGAAAGCTAAGTTGTGGACAGTAACTGGTGACAGCAAGCAAGTCCTGGGAGAAGTGAAATGCAAGGTTGTGATTGGGAATGTGGCCACGTATCACAACTTTTTGGTAGCGAATATTGTCGACGAAGTCATCATTGGCGTCGATTTCTTGGCTAAGAGAGACATTCACATCAACGTAGGGAACAGGGTTATGACTTACAACGGCCAAGAAGTTCGTCTGGTTTTTGGACACAATAAAGGCTATACTACCAAAAGAGTGATCTTGAAGATGAAGCAACAGGAGCCTCGTAAAGCAGAGGTAGATCCTCGACCAAAGGCTTTCGCGGACAAGTACCTCCTGAAGAAGATTCGGCAAGACCAGGAGGAAGATCCAGATTTGGCACGTGTGTTGAAAGCAATAAAGAAAAACAAACAGCCAGGAAGAGAAGAGATGGTAGCAGAGAGTCGTATTGCAAAAGCATACTGGGCACAATGGAGTAGTTTGAAGCTAATATCTGGTTGTTTGCATCGGATATGGGAAAGTGAAGTTGGCCAGAATCATCGATCACTTATTGTTGTTCCCAAGGCAAGAATTCCAGATGTTATCAAAGCGTCGCATAGGTGCCCAGATGGAAGGCACGTGGGAATAAAGAAAACGCTGCAAGAGGTAAAGCGGCGGTTCTATTGGATCGGTTGCAAGCAAACTGTGAGGAAATGGATTACTAAGTGTGCAGAGTGTGCTGAGAATAAAAGACGAACATCTGGTGGTCATGTTAAGAGGAGGCAACGCAACTTAGTGGATAATGTGAAACAGTGCAATGGGCATGAGAGAACGGAACGGAATCCTGAAGAAACGAGTTGCAGGAATGTTTGCCGGGTACCATTGGGAACGAAAGTGAAGGCACAAATCTATTCGAGATTAAGAACGGACAAAGTGGTTGGATTATGTGACACTGCAATGCATTGTGGGAATCTCTGCAGGAGAGGATTGATGTCGGAGTTTCAATCACTGGAGGAAATGAGGTTTAGTAAAGCAGTGCCAACCATTGAGCGTCTAGCAGCGTTTGGTTTGGGAAATGTGTCTGATCGGGACGATCAGACTTAGGTGGAGGGCAGTGTGGCGATTATTCTCAAGCATGTACCATCCCTAACTCAATAACACTCCCACCACTAGTTAAACCACAACAGAGATAACGATGGCTACGCTTATGCATGCAAGCGTGTAACTAGGAAGAGGAAGAGAGATGGCGCGAGTGTTTGCGAATACGATGCAAAGAGGAGACTCCAATAAATAACAAACACCGACCCTTCCAGAACACGAAAAGCGAATAACCAAGAAAGTTCTCGGTGCGTAGGCAAGTACCCTGTTGGACTATATAAGGCGGTGACCAAGCATTGCAGGTTGTTCAGTTTATTTTCAAGCGTTCAATAGTGAACTACTGTAAAGTTATCAAACTCTTAAAATTGTTTTGCGTTTATTACTAGTAAATAAAACTAGCTATTACTTACATTATCTGTGCGTGTGTTTATTCGACTTTATAGTGATCGAACCCAGGATTGATAATCAAGGAATCATCGAATTCGTCACAATACTTAGCCCAAACCCCATTTATCGGAACAATCGATTGTATGGGAGCAATATGTTAAGTAGGGCATCGGCCTGATTTTCACTACACACATCACATATACAATAAGTACGAAACCTGCAAAATTTTACGTTCCTAGCTTTTTAATTGAAACATTTTTAGCCCAAAACCCATTTATCGAAACTATCGATTATATGGGAGCTATATGTTATTGTTGGTCCGAGCGAGGTTATTTTCACTACATACATTACATATATAAACTGTACCAAACCTGCGTTCCTAGCTTTTTAATTGCAAGAATTACAGGCCAAACCCCGTTTATCGGAACAATCGATTGTATGGGAGCTATGCGTTGTATTGGTCCGTTCTTGCTGGTTCCGGCAAATAATTAATGTTTTGCAAAATGGAAATTTAGAAAATTTTAGCGAGATATCTCAAAAAATGAGGGTCTTTCTTGCGTTCAAACGGACACGCACATGGCTAAATCGACTCAGCTCATCGCCCTGATCATTTCGGTATACTTATTGGTGGGTCTATCTCTTCTTCTCATACTTACAAACATCGGACCAAAGTTATAATACCATTTCACGTTCATGAAAGGTATAATAACTTAAATATTTCTATAAACGTACATACACATACATATTTATACTAAATTTTGGGCAAATGGAAAATAAATTTCAATGTCCGGACAGTTAGCATTTTGTACAAACTTTGTTGTTTTTATTGATATTACTATTTAAAGAATTAATGCAGACTTTTACCTGAGCCCTTCGAGGTTATAAGGTCAAACCAAACAAGCATCAGACAACCGGCAGCTTAGGATAGCTTTGGAACTCCTATTAGTCGAAGCCTTAATCTGGCGAGCGACAGGATCACAAAATATGTTCAAGCATTACTTGTACAACCTATAAAAACATATATAGGTTGTTAATCCATAAGACTTGCACACGGCTCGGAGACTTTGCCATCCCACGTTACTTCTAAGCCGTTTTTGCTTGGTATATCCTTTACAGCTCTTGACTGCTTTTCAATACTCTCAATCTGATTGGGAGTTCTATGGTATACTTTTCGAGAGACTTCCCCTTCTAGGTGAAGATATCATCCCTTTCGCTTCCATCTATGCCCATATGACCCATAACCAAGTATAGATGCACGTTCCCTCCTTGTAAATTTTTCCTAGCGCCTGTTGCACTTCAAGACACTTTTAGTTGTTGTGATTTACCTCCTTGTAGGATTTGTTTAACTTCGGATAAGCACAGTATAAATCAGATTTGGAACAATCGGTGTAAATGTGTATGGTACCAACCGAACCTTACGCCAACCCTTCATATCTATCACATCTATTGTAGCTTCAACACCCATTTCGAAG
The DNA here is from genome assembly GCA_949987695.1 of Merzomyia westermanni. Classification (NCBI taxonomy): domain Eukaryota; kingdom Metazoa; phylum Arthropoda; class Insecta; order Diptera; family Tephritidae; genus Merzomyia; species Merzomyia westermanni. Next base: position 81,578,736 of record OX465291.1, read on the forward strand.
TGCAGGCGTGACCATACAGTCTGTCGGTCCCGTTTTTGATGGCGCTGGTACAGGCTACTGCCACGTGGCTTTGGGCCTAGTTTCAGTTGTCAACAATATGATTTTGCCCACTAAGTCTACGGGTGCGATGTACAGAATGGCTTTTAATAATTCTGTCGGGGTGGCGTTCAAGCCTCCCATTATACTAATTATTGATTATGTGCATACCCTCTCCAGTTTGTTAACAAAAGTTATTTTTTTGTGTGGCTGGTAACCAAACGGGGACTCCATAATGACTATTAGCTCCACAATCGCGGTGAATACCCAATTAGAAAGAGGGTGAGAAGACTCACGTGCACCCCGCCATGACTATGTAAACCAACAAGGACCTCCTGAGTTCCTGGACCTTCATATAGCTAATTATTGGAAAAACTTTACCAATTATGACAAATAAAACATATAACAGCAAACCGCTGAGATTTAATAAATTTCTCACCGCTTGTGGTTATAATGAAATCAAATGAGCCTTGGAAATAAAATGGAGTGCGAAATAGGCTTAGCGCAATTTTCAGGCAAATATTTACAGTATAAATCAAAAAATAGTACAATTGGTACAGTAGTGTATATTTGTTGTTGTAGCAGAGAATGTTTATATAATGAGAACGCGTAATTTTTGTGTTCCATGGATGGCTTCCATTCTCGTGCAACCGTCTCAGTTGATTCACCACTGTGTCAGTTGCATTGTTTACCCGTACTAGTTTGGCATCTTCTTTTGCGAATCGGAGCGGAAGGCAGTGGATAAATGTACTCCGAGAGAGTGTAATGAAGGAAATCGCGTTCAGAGTTGCTTTAAAGTAAAAACTGCGTCTAAAAACTTCAATTTAAACTGAAATATACATTCTATAGTAACTGATAAAGTGTTATAACTGTTTTATATTCAATAATTTGGTTGTGTTAAGTCTGCACGTTCAATATTGCTGCATTTAAATTTCATTGTTTTATTATTGCATACAATTTACCCTGTGTGGTTTGTGTGTGTGTGCAGATTCGGAGTAAGTTGCGCTACTAGTAGACATATTCTATGGTCAGTTGCTTCACCAAATAATTGAGAATTTCTGTATCTTTTAAATAACATTTTCTGTTAGCAAAGAAACAAGCGAATTTCCATTTTCAGAATTTAACAATTATTTACTTTGATGCATGGATCTGGCATGGATAAGTACAATTATCGTATATTTTTCAAATGATTTTATATTATTATTTTATATAAAAAATATATTAATAAATGTGATTTAAAAATTCAAAAACTAATAATAATCATGTTTTCATTAGTAGATAGTGCACAAGTTCATGGACTTGAACTGTAGTATTAGAGGACGACTAACAATCAAATTTTTGGCGTTTTGGTTAAGACCTCGGAATTTATTTTTTCTAAGTTTGCGAGTTCGAATGCACCTGTCAGCTTATATTTCTTTTATTTTTGTTAGATAAATCAATCAATATAATTGCGCCAAAATAGCCAATTTTATTTTGACATTCTTCATTTTTCCTTTTCTTTCATTCTTTCATTTTCGAGATGTTCAACAAAATCAGCGCCAAATAGCTAAAACAGTCGTATTCACTAGGCGCTCATAAAAATATGTTATGCCCTCATGCTGCAAGCATTATTTAATTTGTCTTCTTCGCGCCAGCACACACATTGTCATATAAATGCCAGCATATGTATGCGCGTCATAATGTGCACAGAACATATGCGTTTCATACTCCCGTCTTCCCCGTCACGATCTTAGTACGATCAAACACACATCGATTCACATACAGAAAAAATTGCGGACATATAAATGTGCGTCATAATGTACACTTGTCGCGTCAAAATATACAACAACAAATGCGTGGATATTTATGTGCGTAATGATGTACACTTGTACTTCATATATATGTGCGTAGTGTTGTACTTTTGCAAAAACTTCTTCTTTTACGACATTTTACTGATTTGGACAAAGTTTTCAATTTTAGAAATGAATGAATGTCGAAAGAAGAAGACTAGAACCATCGAAAACTTTGGTTACACTAAGTGACCATAAAAATATGTAGGTGTCAGTCGAAAATATGAAAAGATTTTTGATGTCCATTACACATTCACATACAAGTCTTGTTCACATATGAGGATACCAACACATTGAATGCATTGACTTGAAAAAATTCCATGCCCGCGTTCGTCTCATCCAGAGATCAAAGTGAAGAAGAACAAGAAGACAAATTTCAATGTCCATAATTGCCAAAATCTTACAAAACTTGGTAATTTAAAATATTTTATCAAGAAAGTTGAAATTGAAGAAACATCATCAGCGACCATCTTTCCGTTGGTCAACTGACTTAAAAGAATATGTAACTTACCTCTTGAGCAAACGCCGAAAGAAAAAGATGTTTGCTCAGAGACTTGCCTTTTATAGCTTTTTCGCTAGTGCTTTTCTCGTATTATTCTAACGGTAGTTTATGTGTGGTGAATTAGTCATCATGTAAATGAGTAGAGTTATTAACTCTCTGTCAAGATGTTTGAACTAATGGCCTAGACCTACTGTATACACAAATTACAAAGTGTAAGTCACTAATGTACATTTAACATAGAATAGTTAGAAACACTTAAAAATAACTATGTTGCGTGATATTCACGTTACAGCCTCATCCTTGACGGATGATGAGTAAACGAGTCAGTCGTCATCAATTTTTTGCTCTTCCTCTCTTCCTTATGGGTTGGATTGTTATAGGTGAATCGTCGGTATTCGTGCCACTATATACTGATAAGGCAGATGCATGGTATGCCCCAAGTGGCACGTTTGGTTCATTTTTGGATGCAATTTCGTAGGTGGATGTACCAATCTTCCGCATAACAACATACGGTCCATCACGTTTGGGTACAAATTTGGAAGTTACACCCTTTGCTGCTTGACTCAGCACATGCGTCTTCACTAGCACTTCCGTACCTACGACGATGTCCTCTTGGCGTCTTCGGTTCTTATCCACATACACTTTATTTTTACCTTGCATCATTTGCTCCTTTTCTTTCGCACTCTTAAAATTTTCTACCATATTCTTCAGATACGGCGTTGTTTGTGGTATAAAATTCTCACTTTCTGCTATGGCCCTAATATCATGATGAACAGCGTCAAGAGTGCGCAACTCTCTTCCAAAGGTAAGGTAAGCGGCTGAAAAGTTAGTAGTTTGACAATTAGCAGTAGTCATAGCGAAGCGTATAGCGGGTAACCCTACATCCCAAACATTGTGCTGGTTTTGAACAAATATGGCTAACTGAGCTTTCAGGTCACGGTTTTTACGTTCAACCGGGTTTTCTTCGGGGTGATATACAGGAGTGAATATTTGCTGTATTCCCACGCAATATGCAACTTGTTGCATGATAGCTACACAAACTGTACCCCATTGTCAGACTTGAGTCGCCGCGGTACCCCATATCGTAAAAAAAATTAGTTAATCAAAATCTTTGGGCACAATTCGGCTGTAGCTTCTACCATTGGAAAAAGTTCCACTCATCTACTTGCAACATCTTCTGCTATTAGTATCCACTGGTATCCTTCAGTCGTCTTCAGTAACGGGCCAAATAAATCCACAGCCACTACTTCAAATCTTTGCTTACTTGCACTTGCTTGTAATAAGCCCATCGGCTTCATATTAGTCGCTTTATATCGTTGACATTCGATGCATTTTCTTATGTGCTTGGTTAGTTCCGAGCGCAATAGTTTTGTCGATTCCATAGTGCTTTCGTCGTGGTATGCCTTTAGAATGTCCAACCGCTCCTGATGTGGCACTACAAGTTGAGCATCTTCTACGTCGTCGTTGGCGTAACAGTATAGCACGCCATCATTTAGGAGATAGCCGCGATTGTACCATAAAGTGGCATTTTCATCACCGTCTTCTATGGACTTGATAACGTTTTCAAGTAGGTATCTTTCAGCTGTTTATTTCTTAGTTAGCTGCTCTTCACTCTTGGCAAATCTACATCCAAAGCACAAATACGATTCAATGGGCTCTCTTGTTCTTCTGCGCATGCTGGACGTGACAGCATATTCGCTAAACAATTAGTTTTCCCAGGGGTATAACCAATTTTAAAGTTATACTGTTGTATTTGCAGTGCCCATCTCGCAAGGCGGTCAGATGGTGACTTGAGGGTTAATAGCCATTTTAACAGTTGGTGATCCGTCACTAAGCGAACTTCCGCGCCTTCGATATACCCCCTGAATTTCGCACACGCCCACACGATAGCAAGTGCTTTACGTTCTGTGGTCGATAAGTTTCGTTCGGCTGAAGTTAAGAGTCGGCTCGCGTATTCTATGGGATGCTCTAGATTATGCTCCCCCTGGAGTAAAGCTGCTCCCAATGCATCTTAGCTTGCATCCGTTTTGATAACGAATGGTATATCATCTTCTGCCTGCTTTAAAATAGGTGGTTGCACAAGCGAATTTTTGAGTTTAGTGAAGGCTTCAACTTGAGCTTCTTTCCATTGCCACACGGCATTTTTCTTCAAAAGGTCAGTAAGCGGTTTAGCGATTGACGCGAATTGGTCAATAAAACGTCGATACCATGAGCAAGTCTGTATGAACGATATAAGTTCTTTAAGATTACGTGGTTCTTTCCGCTGAGTTATCGCTATTGTCTTATCAGGATCGACTTTAATGCCTTCTGGAGTAAGGACATGGCCAAGATATTTCACACGCGTGCAACAAAATCTACATTTTTCCATATTCACCCTCAACTTGAACTTTTGAAGGTTTTGAAAAACACTACGCAAATCACGTATATGATCTTCGAACGAGGTAGAGCAAATGATTATGTCGTCTAGATATGCGAGGATCTACACATCCGGTACTGACATCTTGAATCGATGAATTAAACGCTGAAAGGTCGCTGGTGCATTTCGAAGGCCGAACGGCCAAAAAGTGTAATAAGGCACGTCTTGTCACGATCTCCCTCTGCAACGGCTATTTGGAAGTAGCCACATTGCAGGTCCAGGGTAGCCATATAACGTGTGCTTTTTGCGGCATGCAACAAGTCGTCCATTCGAGAAATTGGGTACCTATCAGGTTGTGTAATCGCATTAATCTTGCGGTAATCGACACATACTCGTGTACTTCCATCTCGCTTTGGTACCATAACTACGGGTAATGCCCATGCATAATCACATTCTTCGATTACATCATTCTCTATCATTTGGTGTATCTCTAATTTTAATTCACGCAGTTGGCCTTAACAACCGCGCCGTAACTTCTGCTTACTCCAAATTAGAAAAAGAAGCGGAGAAAATGGGATTGGTGGTGAACGAGGGCAAAACGAAGTACCTTCTGTCATCATGCAAAGAGTCAGCGCATTCGCGCCTTGGCAACCAAGCCACTGTTGGCAGCAATAATTTCGAAATAGTAAAGGACTTCGTTTACCTGGGAACCAGCATTAACACCAACAATAATGTTAGCCTAGAAATCCGACCAAGAATTACTCTTGCAAACAAATGCTACTTCGGACTGAGTAGGCAATTGAAAAGTAAAGTCCTCTCTCGACGAACGAAAATAACACTCTACAAGTCACTCATCGCACACGTCCTGCTATATGGTGCAGAAGCGTGGACACTAACAACATCTGATGAGGCGGCTCTGGGAGTATTCGAGAGAAAGGTTATTCGAAAGATTTGTGGACCTCTACGCGTTGGCGACGGCGAGTACCGAGAAAGATTTAATGATGAGCTGTATGAACTTTACGCAGACGCCGACATAGTTCAGCGAATTAAAACACAGCGGCTTCGCTGGCTAGGCCACGTAGTGCGATTGAGCGAAGATGCTCCAGCCCAGAAGGTATTCTTAACGGCACCCGCCGGTGGAAGCAGAGGAAGAGGGAGACCACCACTCCGATGGAAAGACCAAGTGGAGACCGATTTGCGATCCCGCGGTGTTTCCAATTGGCGCCAGTTGGCGCAACGAAGAAACGACTGGCGAGCTATGTGGGACGGTCAAAATCGCCCAGGCGGTTAGATGACCATTTAAAGAAGAAGAAGTTTAGGAAAGGACGGTGGCGAGGCAATAAGCTTGTGGCTTCCTGTGTCAATATAATGTTGGGCATAGGGTGTCGGCTCATAAGATGCCCCAAAAACAGCTGAATAATCAGTCAGCATATCTTCTAGCTGCACCTTTTCAGATTGTGCCAACTCAGCTCCATCTGATTCCTTCAAAAAGCGGAAGCCTATCGAAAACAAGTCCGTAGTAGAATGCCTATAAACGCGTCTAAACAGACCGTTACCATATTTCCTATTAGGTGTTACCGATTGTGGTGGAAGCGAATCCCTAAACAATTCTTGAATCGAATGCGGCGAATACGCCGACGGAACTTCTGGTCCATGATACTCGAAATCGGACACATATACCTTAGGTTTGTCTACTTCTCTTTCTACCACATCTTCTGGTTTACGTTTATCGTTAACGTTCGTTACTTTCACGCGCTCGATTATATTCAGCTCAAGCGGCAAACAATCTACAAAATCGAAATGCTTAGTCGGTTCATCTTCAAAATACCAGTATTTCTGGCCCATATTCATGACGATTCCGGCCTTTTCCATAAAGTTGGCACCTAACAACGTCCTATTATTTTCGGCATTTGGCAATACTATAAATTGCGTATCGAGACAACGTCCACCAATTGACATTTTACACACCGTTGACAGAAAATTTTGGGATGATCTAACACCATCAGCCAGGGTTATTTCACAAGTGATGCTTTTGAACACGCATGGATGATAATCCATAACTTTTTTGAGGTTTGCGCTTGCAACGCTTGTGCGTGCACCGGTGTCAAAATATGCTTGACCTGGCACCCCAAAAAGCTGAACGCTTGCAATTGGAACGTCTTTGCGTAACGTTTATTGTATTCAAATTTACCGTGCTCGAACTTTCTGTTGGCTTTTTCATGCATCTCGGACAATTTGCGCGTGTAACTCCGCATTACAACCATAGCAAGAACATTTCGGTTTTATCGACTGAGCTTGCACCAGCATTGCAGCATGTGCGTCTTTAGCTTCCTCGTTTTTCTTTTTATAGCATGTGTCAACGCTATGAGCTTTCTTTCGGCAAATATTACAACGACTTGGACCGCTCGACCTTTGCGAGTCAGCGTTCACAACGTGGTTTCTACGCTCCTGCATTGACGACTCTGCCTCCCGTGCTTCCCTCAACCACCCATCAAAATCAGAAACTCGCTCACGACTTATCCTATCACGGATTTGAAAATGTATCAAACCAAACAAAATATCAATTTGGTCAGCTTCGGCTGGTACATTGGCTAACTGTGAAAAGAGTGCACGCTTTCTACGAATAAAGGTATCAGTAGGTTCCGTTTTTTGTTGCTTTGATTCAACGATTTCTGAGTATATACGCCATGCTGGCTTAGGCGGTGAAAATGCTTCACGTAGCATGCGGACAACGTCACCAAAAGCTTCGGCTTTTGTTTTAACACCTTCCCACCATTCTGCTGGATCTCCCTCTAAAACCATGGGCATACCGCTAATCGCATCTGAATCGCTAACTTTTTCTACTGCTTTAAATGTCAAAACAGCCGCTAAAAACTCTTCTACCTTTGTGGAACTACGCTCACCATTTAAACGAGCAATGCAACTACTAAAAGAGCCTGAACGTTGGTTTGCTTTGGTTAATTGCTTGTAGCAATCTAGTAAACTGGTCATCAGAAAGGGTCGTCCTTTTGTTGAATTTATTTAAAATGCGTTCGCTTCGGCGAAGAGACGTTAAGTTCAAGAGGTTTGTGTTTGCCACGCTGTTGGGCGCCAAATTTATAACAGCAAACCGCTGAGATTTAATAAATTTCTCACCGCTTGTGGTTATAATGAAGGGAGGGGGTGTAGCTTGGCTATAAATAACCAAAAAACGCTAGTCAAATGAGCCTTGGAAATAAAAAGGAGTGCGAAATAGGCTTAGCGCAATTTTCATGCATCTATTTACAGTATAAATCAAAAAATAGTACAATTGGTACAGTAGTGTATATTTGTTGTTGTAGTATGTGGGTACGATAGCAAACACAACGAAAAATCAAACTTGGAAAAAACCTACGTTGGGTAATATTCACCAAAATAAATCATATTTACATGCATGAGTACATATGTATATGAACGGCCGTGGTAATTCCTCGTCCAATTCTCTATACCTATGTACATGCCAGTATAAAACAAAACAACATCTACCACACGCATAAACATTCAAAGCTATCATCAGCGACCATCTTTCCGTTGGTCAACTGACTTAAAAGAATATGTAACTTACCTCTTGAGCAAACGCCGAAAGAAAAAGATGTTTGCTCAGAGACTTGCGTTTTATAGCTTTTTCGCTAGTGCTTTTCTCGTATTATTCCAACGGTAGTTTAAATGTGTAGAGTTATTAACTCTCTGTCAAGATGTTTGAACTAATGGCCTAGACCTACTGTATACACAAATTACAAAGTGTAAGTCACTAATTTACATTGAACATAAAATAGTTAGAAACACTTAAAAATAAATATGTTGCGTAACATTCACGTTACAAACATCATTTGCGTACGCCGTAAGTTGGGCTGATCCCTCGAACCACCGATCGAAAAGTTGGTTTATGACCAGTGCCCAAATGAGTGAGATGTCCATCCACAGAGATGTGAATATGATTAAGACGTATTTATTGTATTCAAAGTCCTTCTATATGTTTCAGAAATACTTTACAAAAATATAATGTATACAATACAAATTTCGAGTGTCCGGAAACTAAAACCAAAGTGTCCGGAAACTAAATTTTACTGTCCGGAAACTAGAGCAAATCGAACTTTTTTGAGTTTTTACTTTAATAATATTAACAACATTATATTTTTAAATTATACAGACGTCATATTATTGAGAAATATTTATGCTATTATAAACAGTATATTTTTTCGCGGTAGCTTTTATGGTAAGAAAATGAGTCAAAGTTGAGGAGAACGTTAAGTGCCCGAAAACTGATACGTTTACCCTAGGCAGTTTAGCTTATTTGTGCAATTGAGTAACTTTTTCTCGTTTATGCGAGAAACCCTATGCGTTTCCTCAAATTTGGTCAACCATTAAGTGTAGCCTTACTGGAAAAGCTTTACCCTTTTTAGGCACATATATGCCTATAGAGTAATCTTTTGGCAACATTTTCAAAGTACTCCAACGTAGGTGCTCTATCGACTATTCGGAAGCAAAGTAAATGGTACTCCGAGTAGGATTAGGTGATCCAATCACCGGACATCGCTATGTAGATTGGACCACCTTTTTTATATGAATGGGGATAAGTGTTAGAGTACTCTGATGCTCCATCGTTTTTTACAGGGAAGTACCCAACCGATTGTTATGAAATTTTCACAGTATGAATTTATTTGGTCTAAATCACCCACGCCCACATTTTCTGTGTCTTGTTTGTCCCTCATTAATGTCCAAAGTTTATAGTCGATCTCTATGAAACTTTCACGATAGGTTCAGAAGTTCCCTGTGTACGGCATAGGCTATATATAGTTTTGAAAAAGTGAGCGGTGCCACTCCCCCAGGCTATATAAAGTTTTGATTCGTCATAACTCTAAACGTTTTTGGTCCAAAAAAATTATATTTATATATATGTGTCCTTTAGTCAAGTTTTACATTATTTTGGAAAAGTGGGAGGTGCTATGCCCACATTTTTTGTGTTTTGTTTGTGCTTCATTAATGTCCAAAATTTATTGTCGATCTCTGTGAAACGACACTGGCCATATTTAGTTTTTGGCAAAGCTTTCAGGCTATTTAAAGTAGGAATTCGGCATGGCTAGGAATTTATTTGGTCTAAGTTAATAATATTTTATATATAGATATGTATTCTATATATCAAAAAACCTTGGAAACAGAAAGCAGTACCAGGATCAAATAAAAGGTAATTCGATATATCTTCGAAACTATGTACATATCAGTACCCGCCGAGGAAATAGGAGAAGAAGGGGAGTAGGAATAAAAATTTGAGATATAGAGGTGTTAGAGGAAAATTAAGAGGGTAAAGAAGAGTAATGGAATATGGGGATGGGGGGTAAGCAAAAGTTTAAAGAAAAAGGAGGAGATAAGGATAAATGTAGAAGAAGCGAAAAGTGGGGACAGAAAAGAGTACAATTTGTTAAATGTAGGCAAGCCAAATTTTAGACAGGACAACGTCTGCCGGGTTTGCTCGTATTTACTAAATTTGTGCATTATTTATATATAAAACTAGGTGGACCCGTGGGCGCCTTGCGCAAAAAAAAAAACAAAAATGGTTTGAAACCTTTTATTAGTCCAGGTCCAGGATTTTTCTAACCTTTTTCTCAAATTATAAAAAAAGATTTTCAGCTACACTTGTGAGACCACAAAAAATTATACAAATATGCGCAAACAGCTATTTGAAATTCCACCACTTATATTACATTCACATTGAGCCACAAACTTGAGTTGATTGACAACATCAATATGAACTAACTCAAAAAATGTCCCTTTAACTCAAGTTTATGACCCAATGTGAACGCAGTCTTAGGCCCGGTTTTTCAGTACAAGTTTAACTCAATTTGTCAGTTAAACTAAGCTTAAACTTGTTGCGCAGTGTTTCTATCTATCTATCTATGGCGCGATATACAACAGGTATATCATCATAAACCTCCTAAGAGATTTTTGCGCCAAGCTTCTCTTCCAATTTGTGGTGTGCCGATTTGAATTTTCCCTACAAATTGGTGGGACCTACAGTTTTTTGCCGACTCCGAACGGCATCTACAAAGGAGACGAATTTTTTGCTGAGAAGCCTGTCATGGCAGAAATACACTCGGAGAGTTTGCCAAACCACTGCCGAGGGGCGACCCCGTTTTGAAAAACTTTTTTCAAATCACTTTTGATGTTACCTGTACCAGGGCTCGAACCATGGACCTTCGGTGTGGTAGGCCGGCAACACTACCTTCACACCACGGCGGCCGCCGCAGTGTTTCAGTCAACTTTAAACGAAGTTTAAACGTAGTTTAAGCGGTCAATTCGGCAGGGTTAAACTCTAGTTAACCTGTCAGCTGTTTTGCATATTTGATGGTTTTGGTTGTGAAACAATAAGCTGAACGCAATTAAGAAAGGACGATATTTTTATATTTAATTAAATACTGGATATATCATCTGACGAAAGTGATTATAGTGATGCAGAAATTGGCGAAATGCTAACTATTACAATACTGAGGAGAAGCAATGGCGTTGAATGTGCATACAAATATTATCTGTTGCCGTATCTAGATAAAGAAAAAACCAATGTTGCCGTATAAAAAGCAAATATTAAAAGCGGCCTTAAACTCACACTGAAAAACCGCTCTGCAGTTTAACCGGAGTTTAAATTTATGCCGAGTTTAAGCAAACTTAGTTTAAACTGAGCTTAACCATGGACTGAAAAACCGGGCCTTATTCACTTATTTTAGCAATGTTCAAGTGTAGATGGCGCGCTCGCAGTGGGTTGAGCGCTGTGATATTCGCAATGCCTTTAATTATTCTAGCACTGTTCAGTCTTAGTATTCAAATGTAGATGTCGCGAGGCATGTGAATGTCAGTCACAATAGCGTTGTAGTACAAATTGATTTTTTTGTGCATCCACAATCGTTTATTTTAAAGAATTTATTTTTATAAAATACGCTTAAACAAAAGCACTCCGCTAATTAAAACATGGTTTTGCATGTAGAGCTAACCCCCACCTTTAAAACGATACCTTATTTATTAATATTGGTTCCAAATGAGAGCAGAAAATTAGGAACTAACACAAAAAGACCTTACAGAAATAATATATATGTATGATGTATGATGATGATGATGATAAATGAACTGTTTTGTTCTAAAACAGAAAATACTTATTAGTATGTTTTGGAGGACAGCTGGTACACATACATATGTACCACATAACATCTCGAATGGTACAATGGTTTACCACCACCCCCTGGAACATCCTTTTATACCACGTCAGCTTTGACAGCACATAAATTTTATTTGTGGTGCTAACAACATACGAGGTGTGTTCAAAAAGTATCGCGAATTTTGTGTTTTTTCAAAAATTATTTATTTATTCATGAATATCTATTTTGTCCCCTTCAAAGTAATCCCTATGAGATATTATACACTTGTGCCAACGGTTTTTCCAATCTTCGAAGCACTTCAAAAAATCATTTTTTTGTATCTTGTTCAGCTCCTCCTTCGATGCCGTCTTTATCTCGTCAAGAGAAGCGTAACGTCGTCCTTTCATGGGCCTCTTCAGTTTAGGGAACAAGAAAAAGTCACAGGGGGCCAGATCTGGGGAATACGGTGGCTGCGGCATCATTAGTGTGTTGTTTTTGGCCAAAAAGTCGCGCACAAGCAACGATGCGTGAGCAGAGGCGTTATCGTGGTGCAAAAGCCAATTTTTGTTCTTCCACAAATCCGGGCGTTTCTGGCGGATTGCTTCGCGCAAATTGCGCATAACTTGCAGGTAATATTCCTTATTGACCGTTCTTCCCTGTCGCAAGAACTCATGATGCATCACGCCCCTGCAATCGAAGAAAACTCTCAGCAAAACTTTCACATTCGACCGAACTTGGCGCGCTTTTTTCGGTCTTGGTTCGTGCGGCAGCTTCCATTGAGATGATTGAGCTTTGGTTTCCACGTCATAACCATAAACCCACGATTCGTCACCAGTTATGACCCTCTGGAGCAAATTTGGGTCGTCGCGGACAGAGTTTAACATCTCATTAGCAATGTTCATGCGATGCTGTTTTTGGTCACAATTGAGCAATTTTGGTACGAATTTCGCGTAAAAATCGAAGACGATCCAAAACACGTGCAAGCAAAGCAGCTGTCAACAATTAACTGAACATTCAAAATGGCCGAGCTTGTCGGCATAAGTGAGAGACATGAGTACCAACATAACGCCACAAAAAATTCGAAATTCGAATATACGTAACCAGCGAAAATTCAAAATTCGCGATACTTTTTGAACACACCTCGTATTTCTCTCACTAGACGAGTTCTACCATTGCTAGGAGACTTTCGAGTCGAAAAGGTTAAATAAAAATTAACAATTGGCATTAGTATTACTACCTACATACTTTGATGTATTTACCGTCGGCAAAACGTTTCATACAAATGTATATGCAAAGGGCATATTTATTTGTCCAGACACTTTGAAATATTTTTAATAAATAATAACAAATATTTATTTTTGGTGATACTTCAATCCCGAATGGTCCCGAAGTAATATTGAACGGATCCCTATATGTCCCTGAATATATCCAACAAGTCCCGCCAAAATCCTTTTTTTGGTTAACATTGAGGTCGGTATACCTGCAATAGCATTTTTCAAATTTACTACTCCAACCTTCTGCGAATATTCCACAGAACATATGCATTCGTTTTAGACAAAACGCGTTTATATTTTATGAAGTTGTTTTGTTCCCAAGAATATTTGATATATCAATGATTTCTTTTATTTTTATATTATTCACCTTACTATATGTATAATATTTAAATTTAAAACCAATTTCATGATTTTTAGTACTAAACAAAAATATTTGGGGTATTTTTTTTTAATATTGTGGATGCCCTTGTTTTACTTGATATGAGAAGCTAGCGGGCTGACATCTGCTTCTGAAGTCTACCAATGATCGTGACTGTTTCAGCTCGAGCTGCCACCGGCAAACGCATATTGATTTTCATAAAATTGGTTGGATCAGATGTTTTATATAGATATGGGTATGTCAAAAATAATTGGCTATAACCAACGTAGTTAAAGCTCAACTTATTGGTGAGTTATCGGTAACCTTATAAAACAGCTGATTCGACCAACCTTATGAGAAACAATGCAATCGATTATTGGTGCTGTATCGTAATTCCTTATCCGTAAAGTAACCTTACCGATCAAGTGTATGTTGGGTTTTCTCTTACGTTAAGGATACGACTACTGCGATACTACAAACGCACCAATAACTTCAGCTTAAGTATGTGTTTAAGAAAATTTATAAGTCTTCAGGATGGCACAAGAATCTTTATTTAATTCATTTTATATGTGTATTGTTACATGAAACAAAAAACCAGATTACTTAGATTTATAACTGCCAACACGTGCAAAGAACAAAAGGAATCCAAAAACAATTTTAGATTTTATATATTTTTGATACTGTCCATTTTTTTGTTAAATTACTTCTCAAGTAAAACTATGAAACAAAAAACCAGATTACTTAGATCTATAACTGCCAACACGTGCAAAGAAAAAAAGAATCCAAAAACAATTTCAGATTTTATATATTTATGATTCTACCCATTTTTTGTTAAATTACTTCTCAAGTTATTTTTATGCGCTCAAGTGCAAGCATGCGTCAAAGAACGTAGAAACAATTGATAGCGTGCGATGTTTGGCGTTGGACCTTCTTATTGTTTCAACGTTCTTTGGTATTACCAGAGAACTTATACATATTGAGAAGGCGGAATTGATATGTTCCAACTTTTTCCCACGCAACCGTCTCAGTTGATTCACCACTGTGTCAGTTATCACCACTGTGTCAGTTGATTCACCAAATAATTGAGAATTTTCTGTTAGCAAAGAAACAAAAGAAATTCCAGTTGCAGAATTTAACAATTATTTACTTTGATGCATGGATAAGTACAATTATCGCATATTTTTCAAATGATTTTATATTATTATTTTATATAAAAAATATATTAATAAATGTGATTTAAAAATTCAAAAACTAATAATAAACATGTTTTCATTAGTAGATAATGCATAAGTTCATGGACTTGAACTGTAGTATTAGAGGACGATTAACAATCAAATTTTTGGCGTTTTGGTTAAGACCTCGGAATTTATTTTTTCTAAGTTTGCGAGTTCGAATGCACCTGTCAGCTTATATTTCTTTTATTTTTGTTTGATAAATCAATCAATAATAAATAAATAGCCATTTTTTGACATTCTTCATTTTTCGTTTTGTTCGAGATGATTCGGCAAAAATCAACAAAAAAAATCAGCACCAAATAGCTAAAACAGCCGTATTCACTAGGCGCTCATAAAAATATGTCATGCCCTTATGCTGCAAGCATAATTTAATTTGTCTTCTTCGCGCTGCAAATATTCCTAGCACACACATTGTCATATAAATGCCAGCATATGTATGCGCGTCATAATGTGCACAGAATATATGCGTTTCATACTCCAGTCTTCCCCGTCCCGATCAAAGTACGATCTTTGTACTTTTGCAAAAACTTCTTCTGACTGATTTGGGCAAAGTTTTCAATTTTAGAAATGAATGAATGTCGAAAGAAGAAGACTAGAACCATCGAAAACTTTTGTTATACCAAGTGACCATAAAAATATGTAGGTGTCAGCCGAAAATATGAAACGATTTTTAATGTCCATTACACATACATATACAAGTCTTGTTCACATATGGGGATACCAACACGTTAAATATATTGACTTGAAAAAATTCCATACCCGCATTCGTCTCATCTAGAGATCAAAGTGAAGAAGAACAAGAAGACAAATTTCAATGTCCATAATTGCCAAAATCTTACAAAACTTGGTAATTTAAAATATTTTATCCAGAAAGTTGAAATTGAAGAAGCATACTGAACATAATTTGCTCTCAACACTTCCATTCTACGAGGCAATCATAAAAATATGCACATGCCTGTTCAGAAATATTCAAATTATTCTTCTTGTTTGCACCCGTCTTCGTCTTAGCAAATCCTCCTATCTATATGCAACAACAAAATCTATTCTTACGCACAAAATCCAACAACAAAAATCCATTTCTACGCGCAAACCTAAAAATGTAAGAACAAGAATTCATTCAAGCCTCCATTCATAAAAGAAATAAAATATTTTGTCGAGGAAGTTAGAACGAAATGTTGCAACAAGGCATTTGAACAAATATCATAAAATTCAATTTTTGTCGATTTTATAAATCATAGTTGAACATGAAGAAGCATAGTTTGCTCTCCACACTACCATGCTACCAAGCATTCATAAAAATATGCACATGCCTGTTCAGAAATATTCAAATAAATTAATGATCCTAATAGAAACACTTATGTAAATATTTCCTTTGTACCACGCAAGGTGCAATGCACATATATTGTTGCAGAAATATGCTTCTTGTTTCCACCCTTACCAACAAATATAACAAAAAGAAGACACAAAAAATCAAACCTGCAAAAAATCTAGACAGCCGACAGCGGTATTCGAACTCGCAACACCACAAAAAGTAAACCATGACCATGGCTCTACACTCTATAGCAAAGATATTATACACGAAATGCCGTCTAATTTGGTACTTAACAATAAACCAGGAGTACAACCAAAAACTCAGATCTTTGTCCCTAAATTTCATGATGAAATTGACAGAATGTTTACTTTTTATACTTTATTTCATTATTTATAATAACTAAATATTTATAAATTACCCTATTAATACTAATTATAAATAAAACAAAGAAATTAAATTGCATAATAAAATTCTTTATTTTGCCAACAATTGTTCAAGTACGCTAACATAAGTGATAACAGCAGAGAATTTATTTGCAAGCAAACATATATCAGAAAACATACATTTAACAGCGCTGAGAATGGTGGTGAGTCAATTAAGTTGGAAAAATCTGAAATTAGTTGAAACATATGGACGGGTGGTGAATCAACTGAGACGGTTGCGTGGGAAAAAGTTGGAACATATCAATTCCGCCTTCTCAATATGTATAAGTTCTCTGGTATTACCATGAATTTGAACACTGAAAAGTTCACATCCATGACGGGTTTCACCAGAGTTTTTCTACTATATCATTATGCTTCATTGTAAGCTATGCAAACAAGTTTGCATTTGAAAAAATATATACGTTCGCCAGAGCTGAAACGCCATTCCCACAACAGCCGGTTCTATCGCACCGGAATGACCCGGGTTTTTCACCCGGCCAAGGGCTGTTATTTCAGTGTAACCCTGTCCAATCTGGGGCAGGGCGAAGCACTGTTAACAACAACAACAACAACAACAGAGCTGAAACGCCAAAAAATCTCGCTTTGAACTGAGCTCTTTTTTACATTAAATGACCATGAACAAATTGCACATTGTGGCTTTTCAGCGCCATTTAAAATAAAATATTCAATTTTCCACCCAATCTAAAACATCATACAAGCTTTCATAAACATACAGCAATGTTTTTCCACTGTATAACGTATTGATTCTTTGACTTTTGAAAGCAAACTGGGCGCATTTCTTGCTTAAATCACTTCTTAATCTCTCTCTACCCATCATTACTTTAAGGAATGTGACAAACACGAGCGTCACCTGTTTTTAAAGTCTGCCAATGGGGAGAGATACATCTGCAACGGAATATAATAGACCAAGAACGTAGAACAATTCTACAAGGAAAAACGTAGAACCGTTGCGATGTTTGGTGTTGGACATTATTATTTCTATGTTCCTTGGAATTACTTTCTTTTTCGCAAGTACTTATACAGGGTGGCGCAAAAGTCATCCTCCCATCAGAAAATGCTATAAATTTTGCGATTGGCCCCTAAAGTCAGTTCTGTTTTGACATTTGTGTAGTAAACACATGCGAAATATACGTTAATAAACAATGTTACGCTTCACTGCTCCAGAACGCGGAATATTGCTGACTATTTATTTCGGTCGGTGAAAAACGGTTACTGCGCAAAAGTAATCCTCCTATCAGAAAATGCTATAAATTTTGCGATTGGCCCCTAAAGTCAGTTCTGTTTTGACATTTGTGTAGTAAACACATGCGAAATACACGTTAATAAACAAGGTTACGCTACACTGCTCCAGAACGCGGAATATTGCTGACTATTTATTTGACCAATAATCGGTCGGGGCCAAACGGTTACTGTGAATGGTGAGCGCTACAGAGCAATGATCAACGAGTTCTTTTTGCCGCAACTTGATGAATTGGGATTGGAAAACATGTGGTTCCAACAAGACGGTGCAACAGCACACACTGCACGTGCCACAACCGATATGTTGAACATCGGAAGCTTACTTTTGCGCCACCTTGTATATAAACATTCTCTGACATCGCTACAGAAATTAATATCTATGTTCTGTAGCTATCAGACAAATGCATCCAATAATTAAAATATGAGCAACTAAGTTAGGGCCGTTTGCTCAATGTCTGGTTATGATAAAATTTATCCCATGATGACCTAATCATGGCTTGCCTCAGAATGACATTTTCATTTACACAAAAGTCTGATTAAGTTATCATGATAAAGTTGGTCATTGTGAACGTTTTTGGGAAAAAATTAACAAAAGTTACATGATGAACGCATAAAAAGTGACAGCTGTTTGTTTCCAATTTTAAATGAACCATTTTGGCGTACAAATTTCGATTGTGATATTTCTTTATATGGATAATATTACATTTTGTTAGCATTTGTCACAAAATCAGATTTTTACTTTCAGCTGTCAACTTTTTGTTTTGCTAAGCACATAATCAAAGGTCCATCCTTTGATAATTTTTATCAGAAGATGATCAGTGAATCGTCGATAATCAGACATGGAGTAAGGGCCACTTTCATAAAGGCCGGTTAAGCCTAATCGGCGATTAATTTGACAGCCAACCGTACAAAATACGCCAATTAAACTCCGGTTAGTAGTTACCGGCTTTTATGAAAGCGGCCCTAAATGGATTTTTGGTCAACCTCTGATAAAGTCTTGATTAAGCAGTTAATCAGATTTTGAGTAAACGGCCCTTATCCGGCATCCGGGGGTTATAGAGCTCCGTATCGCACTTAATTTTCACGGGAATACTCTGGATCATTAGCAGACTTAAGAAGCAGATGTCATGAAATTCGTTTTAATAATAAAATTAAACAAAGTAATAATATATCTCATGTTCATGGGAACGAACCAAATTCAATAAATTTTAATGTTTTAGCAGAGAATCCAATTAAAATACCGCAATCGGAACACTGCGCAGAAACATGTTAATCAGCGGCATCTGTTAATTAAAGATTTGGTTTATCAAAATCTATCAGGCGCCATCCGATGGCAGTTCGAGCTCCCGATTACTATACAATCAGCGCACTTGCTTCCCATTTCAGGTAGACCCATGCACAATATATAAAAAAATATCCCAAATATGTTTCTTTAGTACTAAAAATTATAAAATTCGTTTTAAGAATACGATGGTAATGTGATAATTTAACTATGTAATATTCCAGTTAATAATATACAAACAAAACAATTATAATATCTGTGACAATAAGGGAAAAAAC
The DNA here is from genome assembly GCA_949987695.1 of Merzomyia westermanni. NCBI lineage: Eukaryota > Metazoa > Arthropoda > Insecta > Diptera > Tephritidae > Merzomyia > Merzomyia westermanni. The sequence goes on from OX465291.1 coordinate 81,598,022, forward strand.
CAAAGTAATTTTTATGAATTTTTAAGTAGAACGCCTTGAAAGTTGAAATTGTAGTGTAAAAGTGTGGAATGGAGATATGGTTTTTTGTCCATAAAATCCACACTTTTTGAGCAAAACCCTTGAAAATTTGTGTACGGAGAATACAATGCTGGTCCTATCTTCAATTTGGCTGTTTGTGCTTATTGCCACAGATATATTAATGCTTTTAGTAAGAAATCCATAAAAAAACTACAATATCCCTTAGCCGGTCGTCGTGATCCCGAGCCAGATATAAAATTTTACATGTAAATAGACGGTTTCCGGTGGCAGCTCCAGCTCAGGATCACGCTCAATGCTTACTAAAACACTCCTGATCAGTGTTGCCATTTTAGCTGTTTTCCAGCTAGATCTAGCTTTTCTTTTGCCGTTTAGCTGGAAAAAATGGAATTTAGCTGCTAGCTTTTTTTTAGTTTTTTCCAGAGATTTTTTTTTTAGCTGTTGTTACCTTTTTCCCCCCGATGTGGGAAAATATCTCATTCAACTCATGAGCAATTATAATATTTATGCTAATTCAGCGGATGATGAAGAAAATTGTGATATTGCCATATTTTAAAACGTATTTATTATATATTATCTCACATGACTACCTTTTATATTAGCCGTGTTTTTTTTATACGCATCTGCGTTTGCGTTTAATATTTAATAACTTAATGGGACTCTTTATCGAAAAATACAATGACCTGTAATTTATATTTTACTCGTTGTACCTTTCATATAAATAGCAACTAATTTATATAGTAAATATAAATATTAGCCTTAGTTTGACGTAATTTAAAAAAATACAGATTTTAATTGTTCATTATAATTCCAATGCTGGAAAGTGCATATTCTTAAGAAAAGCATTTGTAAAAGAAACTTTTTTATTTTTATGAAATTTGAGTACAAACAACCTTATTTTTTGTATAAAATATTACTTTTTTATATACTTTTGAATAAAAAAACTAATAAAACATGTGAAAAGATGACCTCCTTTTTAAGCTGTCTTTTAGCCCTAACTCATTTTTTTTTAGCTTTTTTTCTCGAATCTAGCTGGATTGCTGAAAAAATTCTGGGAACACTGCTCTCGATCATCAGTAGACTTTAGAAGCAGATGTCAGCGCGCTTGCTTCTCATGTCAAGTAGCACCAGGGCTTCCACAATATTAAAAAAAAATACCCCAAATATTTTTGTTTAGTTTTAAAATTATGAAATTCGTTGTAAGAATACGATGGTTATATGATAATTTAAATCTTCTTATATATAAAATTCAAATTATGTATATATGTATCTATAGATCGACTTGCGTCCTAAACGTATAAACCGATCGTAACCAAATTTGAAACACGAACTGGATACCTTACCGGGATGGTCATGGGCTAAAAAATACTTTGATATATATAGGGGGCGTGGCACCTCCCATACAAATGGAATTTTTAACAGTCCACATCTCTGGAAGTATTTAGGCTAGACAAATGAAATTTGGGAAGGGGTTATATAAGGTTAATCCCTAACACCTCCAAGAAAACGGGGAAAAACGAAAAAGGGGCGTGACACCTCCCATACAGCTGAAATTTTCCATAGTCCGTATCTCTGGAAGTATTTACGTTAGACCACTGAAATTTGGTAAGGGTTTATATGAGGTTAATCCCTACCACCTCCAAAAAAACTGGGGATAACGAAAACGGGGGCGTGGCACCTCCCATACAGCTGAAATTTTTTTATAGAAATGTGGGGTGAAACCGACGGGTATAAGCTAGTATATATATATATTCCAAAGTAATTATTTTGAGTTTTTCAGTAGAGGCCCTACAAAAAATGCGATTAGCCTAGGATGAGTCCTGGATGAGTCACAAAGGAGCATGCGACCAATGCCAGTTTTGATCTCTTTGTATGGGTTGAAGTGATCCCTCTTGTTTGAGCTGTCCTATGCAGAGATTAATTGGTCCTTTTTATGCCTAACCGAGTAGTGTCGGACAGACTCCTTTTGTTCCCTTACAGGTACGGTCGGGCAAGTTTACTTTCAACTCCTATAAGTAGGCTACAGAAATTGGGATCAATTGTAACCGAGTTTCGACGAATAGTATTGATCGCGGCTCACTCTCTTTAGAGATCAGTAGCACGATTTTGCAGGCTATTGTTCTACGTACTTTGACATGGATTTCGGAATTCTATGCTATTTCTTCGATTCATTGAGGTGAATTCCATGATAATGGTGATTATTATTAGGATGGTAAAGAGGCTGCGGATGAGGCATAGGAAACGAATAATGAGTGGGAGGACCGAAGAAGAAGGTTCGAGTCCTGGGACTGGTAACATTAAAAGTTGTTTGAAAATTTTTTTTCAACGCTGGGTTACCCCTCGGGCAGTGGTTCGCCAAAACCTTTGCAGATTTCGTTCGGAGTCGACAAAAACTGTAGGTCTCGCCAATTTATAGGAAAATTTAGAAGCGACATACCACAAATTGGTAGAGAAGCGCGCCAAATGTTTATTTTTTTTTTCAGTACATTACAATATTTTTTTTTGTTACACACTTTAAAAATAAACAAAAAGTTTGTGACATACATACATACATATATAGGGTCAACAGCCCTTAATAGCTGTTTGTTTAACCGTCTAAACGAGGTTACCCTTCCAACAAAGCGCGCCACCCTATCTTTTGCCGTTGACGCCAATTAGAAACGCCAAGGGATGGTAAATCGTTCCCTACTTGGTCTTTCCAACGGAATGGGGGCCTCGCTCTTCCTCTGCTTCGGTTCCGACAAGAATACTTTCCGGGCCGGAACATCTTCTTTTCGCATTACATGGGCCAGCCAACGTCGGTTTTAATTCGTTGGACCATGTCGATGTCTGCTTAGAGCTCATACAACTCATCATTAAACCTTTTGCAGTAAACACTGTCGGCATTGCGTAGGGGCCCATAAATCCTTCGAAGAACCTTTATCACGAATACTCTACGACTCATATTCGGCTGTCATCGTTCATGCTTCTGCTCCATATTGCAGGACGGGTATTATGAGCTACTTGTAGAGGACTTTCTTTCTCAATTACCTATTCAGTCAAAAGTAACATTTATTGGTAAGGATAAATCTTCGCAGGATTTCTAAGCTGACATTCTTGTTGGTGTTAAGGCGTTCCCAAGTAAACCAAGTCGCTGACTCTTTGCATGACATACCATTCGCAAACGCACCATTATTGCGATTTACTTAAATAATTTTTTTTCTAAAACCTCTATAAGAAAAACCGAACGAAATAAATGTTTAACGATGGTTGTCCCTTACTCCTTCGGGAGTTATTTGATGACACATATTTGAACTAATTTTTATATATATATATGAAGCAAAATACTTGGAAATATCACGAATTCGAATTCTCCCAGCAAACACAGTCTGATACTTTAGAGAAATATTGTAGTTTTACATTAAAAATATAATATAGCTCTCTAAGCGAAAATTGGGCTAGAGAACTAGACTAAAAGTCGATTAGAGAGCGATTAAAAAAGCACTAGATAAAAGATCACATTAGAAACCGTTAGAATTCTATTAGATAACTAATTTTTTTCTCGATATCGAGAACTAAGACCCCTTTTCGTGGAGAATGCTATAATTCTTGACAATTTCCCTAACCGTTCTCTAACCACATATCTTATAACTTAAAACGAGCTACATATTCGTGTATATTTATATATCCAGACTATCTCGAAAACCGCTCAACTGATTTAGATGAAATTCGGTATGTACATAGTATACTACATTCTAAGAACTTTTACCTAGGTGTTGCCACACAGTATGTTTATACGGGGTTGCCACCCATCTGAATTTTTCTTAAATGAATTGAAATAAGCCAATATGGGCATCAAATGAAGGGTATTTTCCTGGGTATTAAAAAAACCATTTCTAAGTAAAGTTGCCAGTTATTGTTGCCACTTGGGCTTATTATATCTTACAACTTTTAAAGAGTTATTCTTGTATATTTTTATATTCAGAATATCTCGACGATAGCTAAACCGATCTTGATAAAATTTGGTATATACATGGAGTTCCTGTTTTTTTTAGAAATTTACCAAAGTGTTACCACATGGGACGTTTTTACTGAGTTTCCACCTATCTGATGTTTTCATAAATGAAATGAAATATGCCAATATGGGAATCAAACGGAAGTTATTTTCCTGCGTATTAAAAAAAAACCTTTCTAAGTAGGGTTGCCACTTAAAGTTTCCATCTCTTCTTCTTTAAATGATCATCTAATCGCCTGGGCGATTTTGACCGTCCAGCATAGCCAGTAATTGCCCCAACTGGCGCCAATTGGAAACACCGCGAGATCGCAAATCGGTCTCCACCTGGTCCTTCCATCGGATTGGGGGTCTCACTCTCCCTCTGCTTCCACCGGCGGGTACCGATAAGAATACCTTCTGGGCTGGAGAATCTTCGCTCAGTCGCACAACGAGGCCTAGTCAGCGAAACCGCTTTTGTTGTTGGTGTTGTGGTAATGACAAAAACACTCCCGAAGGTTTTGGGGAGTGTTGTCGAATTAACAGTCCTTGGCCGGATTTGAACCCGGTACGCTCCGGTACAACCTTGCAATACTGTCCGACTGTCGTCATAAAATCTTCTTCCGTACTCGCTGTCGCCAACGCGTCGAGGTCCAAAAAATCTTCGAAGAACCTTTCTCTCGAATACTCCCAGAGCCGCCTCATCAGATGTTGTTAGTGTCCACGCTTCTGCACCATATAGCAGGACGGGTGCGTTGCTTTTATAAAATATTGTTCCAGCGCGGTTAAGTTCTGCAGCTTGTATTATTTTCTCCAGCATTAAATTAAAGAAATCGCACGATAGGGGGTCACCCTGTCTGAAACCTCGTTTAGTTTCGAACGACTCGGAGAGGTGCTTCCCAATTCTGACCGACCTGGCGGTGTTGCTCAAGGTCATTTTGCATAGCCGTATAAGTTTTGCGGGGAAACCAAATTCAGACATAGCGGCATATAGGCAGCTCCTTTTCGTGCTATCGAAAGCGGCTTTAAAATCTACAAAGAGAGGATGTGTGTCGATTCTTTTCTCACGGGTTTTTTCCAAGATTTGGCGCATTGTAAAAATCTGGTCGATGGTAGATTGACCAGGCCTGAAGACACACTGATGAGGTCCAATCAGTCTGTTCACGTCAGGCTTCAGTATTTTGCACAATACGCTTGATAGGACCTTATATGCGATATTCAAATAGCTGATTCCGCGATAGTTGGCGCAGTTTGCAGGATCGCCCTTCTTTTAGATTGGGCAGAAAACACTTAGATTCCAATCTTCAGGCATGCATTCATCCGACCATATTCTGCTTAGAAGCTGATGCATGCGCCTTACCAGCTCCTCGCCGGCTTGCTTGAATAGCTCAGCAGGTAACCCATCAGTGACAGCTGCTTTATTGTTTTTCAATCGGGATATTGCTATTCGCACCTCATTATAGGCGGGTTGTGGAACGTATATTCCATCATCTTCGATTGTGGGTTTGGGTTCGGCATCTTCTCTGGTTTCTTGATCAGTTTCTCTGTTTAAAAGGACAGAGAAGTGATCCCTCCATATTCTGAGTACTCTCTGAACATATTCTGAGTACTCTCTGAACATCGGCCACCAGGTCGCCGCTCTCATCTAAGCTTATTATATTTTATATCTTTTAAGAATATCTCGAAAATGGCTAAACTGATTTGGATGAAATTTTTCATGTACATAGGGTACTACATTCTAATAATTTTTATCTACATATGTGTTGCCACATAGGATGTTTTTCCGGAGTTGCCACCTATCTGATTTTTTAAAAATGAAATATGCCAATATATGTATCAAACGAAAGGTATTTTCCTGCGTATTAAGAAAAAACCATTCTGAGTAGGGTTGCCACTTTTGTTGGAAAACAATATCCGGAAAAGAAGTACATACTCGTATACCGAGAATCGCACTCATCAATCACGACATCAATTTTCAGTAAGGCCAACATTTGTCATGACTGCGCATAAAGCTCAGGGACAAACTCTTGACTTTGTCGGAGTGGAGCAAAAATTAATCGATGTTCATGCATGGTATGCCATTTTAAGAGTTAAGCGACCAAATACGTTAAAAGTAATTCTTCCGACAGAAAGTCAGAGACGTACTCGGAGCATGCTATAGAAGGATGTGCTGGCTTAGATTTCATATCTATTAAATATAAAAAGTTATTTTTGTTAGTTTAACGAGCTCAAGACCAGTTGATAATAATTCGTAGTTAATTATCATTATTTTTGATTAGAGAAAAAAAATTTTACAGCAACAAGTATATACAGGCTATAGTCATAGTACTATTTCGAAAACAGCCACGATTTATCGTTAAACTAATTCGTATAGTTTTGCTATTTCAGAGGAATTTGTGGAGAATCGAACCCACTCACTCTGATTGCAAGCGCAGCCGCCTAACCCAAAGGCTATGCTGCGTGTAGTTTTACAAGCTGCTTGATTCAAGTTTTCCTCTAATTGTTGTTTTGTTATCTGCCAATAAAATACACAATATTTTAACCTTCTGTCTATATGTAAATCATGTATTCTGGACTTTTGTTTTTGTACATTTTTTCTATTTTTAGAAGATAGTTATTGTACATAACCGGGGGCTCCGGTGTAAATTTATTTTTGTGGTTAGTTTTGTGTTCTGTTCATTTTTTACATATTTTTGTAAGTTTAACGAGCTCAAGACCAGTTGATAATAATTCTTAGTTAATTACACTGCCGCCGCCGTGGTGTGAAGGTAGTGTTGCCGGCGAAGGTCCATGGTTCGAGCCCTGGTACAGGTAACATCAAAAGTGATTTGAAAAAAGTTTTTCAAAACGGGGTCGCCGCCCGGCAGTGGTTTGGCAAACTCTCCGAGTGTATTTCTGCCATGACAGGCTTCTCAGCAAAAAATTCGTCTCCTTTGTAGATGCCGTTCGGAGTCGGCAAAAAACTGTAGGTCCCACCAATTTGTAGGGAAAATTCAAATCGGCACACCACAAATTGGAAGAGAAGCTTGGCGCAAAAATCTCTTGGGAGGTTTATGATGATATACCTGTTGTATATCGCGCCATAGAGAGAGAATTACACTGGTTTACAAATTTAAAAAATATAATGGACTGGAATAACGAAGCATGTATTTTAACTAATCTGGGAGCGCTGAATTCGAATCTGGCAATAAAATTTGGCTGTCACGTCTGGTTCATTTTTTCTCGCATGCTGGCAATACTGTAAAACAGTCAATACTCACACTACAATTTCACAATTACTAATTTGAGAGAAGCCCACGTTTATTCTCAATCTTTATAATAGCAGCGTTTAATCATGACAGGGAGATCGTGTGTCACTAATTCAAGCTATTTCTGCTTTGTGTGGGGTGAATATTTGGTTAGAAAAAAAGTACATGCAATATCAGAATCATTAAAATATGCATATTTGCATTATTTTGGTTTTTCTGTCAGAAACTTGGACAAACGGTGGACACCGACAATGTTTTGCAATAGTTGCAGAACTGTTTTATACAAGTGGTCAAATGGCAAAAAGATCTATTTCGATTTTTCTATTCCAGTACTTTGGAGAGAGTCAAGTAACCACCAAACCGATTGTTATTTCTGTTTAAAAAAGTTGCTGGATTCAATATGAAAAACCGAAAAAAATATTATTTACGCGAATGTCCCATCGGTTTCCAAACCAGTTCAAAGTTCACCAAATGATCCATTACCAGCAGAGACAAAAAATAACTGTTATTTGAAATTTCTGTATCAAAAACGTTGCTCGAATTCTTAAATTTATTCAAAACGTTGCTTTATAAGAGTTATTTGTCAACGTTTGTTTTATTTTTTTGGAAATAATAGTTATTTGTCAACGTTTATTTTATTTTTTGGAAATAATAGTTATTTGTCAACGTTTATTTCAATTTTTGGAAATAATAGTTATTTGTCAACGTTTATCTTTTACGCTGCTTTATAACTTTTATGGATGAGAAATATTCTTTTTCGTTGGCAAAAAAAAAATTGGATTTGAAAATAATTTTATTTCCTTCATAATAGTTTCGAGATGATAAATAGTAGTATTCACACACGCTCCTCGTTTCATTCGTTCTTAGCGTGGCCCTGTAGTCATCCCTTTGCGTTGCAACGAGGCACTCTGCATCATCGTGCCAGTTTTTTCTTCGAAATCGCCAGTATCCAATAACCTTTCTCATGTGCTTCGGAGTACTTCCGAGATATGCTCTCACTAAATAAAAAGTAAGTAAGCTCCGCTATCAATTTGTGGCTGCTTCTAATTTTTACTACAAATTGGCAGATATACAATCGGATAGTTTGCCAAATCACTGCCGAGGGGCGACCGCGATCTTGAAAAAAAAAAATATCTTGACCTCGTTAAACCAGAGAACTGCAAAAATTTTACGTTCCTAGCTTTTTAATTGCAACAGTTATAGGCCAAAGCCCGCTTATCGAAACAATCGATTACCAAATTTCATCGAGATATCTCTAAAATTGAGGGACTAGTTTTCGTTCAAATACACAGACGGACAGACGGACGGTCGAACAGACGGACATAACTAAATCAACTCAACTCATCGCCGTTATCATTTCGTTATACTTATTGGCGGATCTATCTCTTCTTCTTCTCATACTTACAAACATCGGACCAAAGTTATAATACCATTTCATATTCATGAAAGTATAAAAACTGGGCTTGGCCGTGAACGATTTTTACAACAAACATTTCCCTTTATATATTCAACATTCATTCTCAAAAATTTATTTTCTGCCTTAACATTAATGTACACACCTACCCAATTTTATCCTTATCTTATCTTATTACTTTAAACGAGATATTCTTGTATATTTGTATATCCAGACTATCTTGAAAACGGCCCAACCGATTTGGATGAAGTTTGGTATGTAGATAGTGTACCACATTCTAAGAATTTTTACGTAGGTGTTGCCACATAGGTTATTTTTTGGGGGGCTGCCACCTATTTCAATTTTTTTTATATGGAATAACATATGCCAATATGGATATCATACGAAAGATATTTTCATTCGTATTTCAAAAAAAAAAATATTTCTAAGTGGGGTTGCCACTTGTTTTTTTTGTTTAGGGTAACTACTTAAATCCTCCCACTCAAAACCAAGTGATTATAGGCCTATAAGCCTATCTTCTTTCCTACTTAAAACTTTTGAAAGGCTCCTGGAAGACTACATCCGGAGGCGACCGACTACATCAAGCGACCGATTGTGTTTATCACAAGCTCAGCATGCCTATACCAAGGCAGGTCAACTGACACTGCCTTGCACTCACTGGTATCTGTTATAGAAAGATCGCTTGACCTCAAGGAATATACACTGGCGGCTTTTCTAGACATAGCCGGTGCCTTCAACAACGTTCTTTCAGAAGCCATCACCTTAGCGCTGACGGGTCTGCGGGTTGACGCGTGCTTGGTAGAGTTAATTCGCAATCTGCTTACAGATAGGCGGATTAAAACAGAGCTGGGTGGTAGCACGATTGACAGACGCATTCACAGAGGTACCCCGCAGGGAGGCGTTCTCTCTCCACTACTATGGGTCAACCAACTATTACGCCTAATGGAAACAGAAGGTCACCAAGTGATCGCCTATGCTGATGAAATCTGTGTTATTATGCGGGGAAAATTCCCGCAAACTCTTTGCAATTTAATGGAAGGGGCACTATCCAAAATATCACGCTGGGCCAAAGCCTCAGGTTTGGAAATAAACCCGGATAAAACTGAGCTTATTCTCTTCACGAGGAAGAACAAATTACCAAGTCTCACACCGCCGAGACTTGGGGGTACATTTTTAACATTTAGCGAGAAAGTCAAGTATTTAGGAGTCATTCTAGATAGGAAGCTGCTCTGGAGTGACAATATAATGGAGCGAGCCAAGAAGGCTGCAGCAGCACTGTTCACCTGCAAGAGTTCAGTTGGTATCTCCTAGGGTTGTATACTGGATATATACAGCCATCTTCTATATGGTGTATTGGTCTGGGGGCATGCACTAGCTAAAAATACCCACCTTAAAATGCTACAAAAAGTCCAAAGAAGCTCAGAGCTCTGTATAACCGGGGCCCTTTGTTCTACACCGACCGAAGCACTTACCACAATATTTATCTACCACGTCTTGACCTGGTGGCAAAGGAAGCATCTGTCATCGCTGCCCTACGCATTAGGGAAGCAGGTCTCTGGTCAAATGGAACTAGTGGGCATGCCACAATCATGGGCACAAACGCCCCTGTCCCAATACCAGCATGCACTGACTACTGTACGTCAAAAAACGTGTTCATTAAGAACTATGTAGTGGACATACCACTACCAGTACTACACTGGTTTCTCAGGCAGTAACGGTCCCGAGTGCCCTCAATATTTTCACCGATGGCTCCAAGCTTGATTGCATCTTTTCGCCGGATTTGGGTCTAGAGGTCTCTTTCCGCCTTCCTGATCACAGTAGTGTATAGCAAGCGGAAATATTGGCGATACACAGAGCTGTGAGCCATCTGGTGTCTATACCTAATGATGACAAATGGGTCTTTATTTTCTCAGATAGCCAGGCCGCACTAAAGGCCTTGGACCCATCCGTCGACAGTACAAAGTCGGTCACTCCGCATATCCCTTAACGAGATGGCACTCTTAGCGAGATGGCTCAGTATCAGCCTTATATGGGTACCTGGACACAGGGATATTGAAGGCAACTGCAGAGCAGATAAGCTGGCCAGGAGAGGTACCAGCGACCATATCCTTCCGGGAAATGATTCGGTTGGTATACCCATGGCCACCGTCAGGCTTCGTGTGAACACAAGCACTATAAGAAATGCTAATGGAAGATGGTCAGCCATCTCAACATGTGAGACATCCAGGCTAACCTGGCCTTCATAGATAAGGGGCGTACAAGGGCGCTTCTGACTCTGCACAAACCGGTTTTAGCATCCTTGATAAGGGTTCTAACAGGACACTGTTTAATAGGCGGTCACGGAGCCAGAATGGGGGTAACGACCTTTGATTATTGTCGCAGCTGCAGATGTACCGAAGAGGAGAGCGTCCAGCACCTCCTCTGTCAGTGTCCAGCACTTAGCAGGCAGCGGTTGGCCACTCTAGGCGAACCGTTTCTTTATGACCTTTCTAAGGTCTCAAGATGTGAAGTTAAGGTTTAAGTGAAATTTATTAATTGCACGAAGTGGTTTGCCCCTCCGCTCTAGGCATGGAAGGGGTCTTTTTTGAGACCGTATAGGGTATCACAACGGGTCCATTGGGGGCCTAAGTGTCGAGCTGTTACCTTAAGGTTTCAGCTTAGCCCTCGCAACCTAACCTAACCTAACAACTTAGCAACTATCTCGAAAACCGCTCAACCGATTTCGATGAAATTTGGTATGTAGATAGTGTACCACATTCTAAGGATTTTTACGTAGGTGTTGCCACGAAGGTTATTTTTTAGGGTTGCCACCTATACGAATTTTTTTTTATATGAAATAAAATATGCCAATATGGGTACCAAAAGAAAGGGGTTTTCCTGCGTTTCCAAAAAAATAAAAAATACGTTTCTAAGTAAAAAAATACATTGCCACTTATTGTTGCCATTTGAGCTTATTATATCTTTGAACTTTTAACGCCCATTTTAAGTGCCAAGGAACCATGAAAATCGCCGATACACGTGTATTTTTATTTTTTCTCCCCTTTCCGAAAAAGTATATTTCTTTCATAGGACAGAACTAAAGTCCGTTTTTGTAACGCAGTGTTATTAACCTCAAAAAAAAGCTGATTTTTTCAAAGTCGACTTTATTATATCTGTGGCAATAAGCACAAACTACCAAACTCAAGTTTGGTCGAAAACGAGATAGTACCACCATTGTGTTCTCCGTGTGAGGATCCATAATCTAACAAAGTTTCACTTTTGTTCGAAAATTGTAGATTTTATGGCGACTTAAAAGCAAAATTTCCCCAGTGGTGAATTACCTACTCGCGAATTGATGGTTTATTCAAAGAACGTCGAATAAGAGGAACCAACGCAAAACATCGCACGCTATCAACTCACGGGAAGGGAATTCACCACGCGGTAAAAAAATTCGACTCCATAACAGAGAATCCATAAGAATTACATTGGTTCAACATTTCTTACCACGCGGTGAATTCCGTACCCGTGATTTGATAGCGTGCGATGTTTGGCGTTGGACCTTCTTATTGTTTTAACGTTCTTTGACTAATGTAATTGTTATGGAGACGATTTTTTTCTTGAGCTTAAAGTACCAAAACATTCGTGTGTTATCGTTAACCTTATAAATCAGCTGATTCAACCAACATTATAAGAAACAATGCAATCGATTATTGGTGGTATGTCATAATTACCTATCCGTAAAGTAACCTTACCGACCAATTACATATTGGTTTTTCTCTTACGTTAAGGATAGGACTGTAGCGATACGCTAACGGCACCAATGCTCTGAGCTTAAAAAATCTATTACGGAGCTAGACCGACAGAATGCGATTCCTTAGCAAACTACTCAATGGCAGGTGGTACACGATCAATATTTACTGACGTGATCCATGGATCGCGATATTTATTGACAGTGTAGCATGCAATATTGATGGATCGTGAAACGGATTTCATATATTTCGAGATCCATCAATCTGCACAACGTCAGTAACTATTGAGCGTGTACTACCAACCAATCCAGTAGGATGCTTCCCTAGAATTGGATATGGTTATAGTATATGTAGGAGTAAACAATGGATAAAGTCCACTGATTCTGGATTTGGGAATTCTAGTAAATAAGTGGAGGGTCCGGCGGGGCGTGCGTCGGAGCCCCTTCATAGCAAAATTTCATCTGAACACAAATACCAACATCAAATAATGTGTTATGGTAATACTTTACATTCAAAGTCAACTGCAAAAATTGGACTAAATATGTCGATATTGGTACCCAGATACGCGTTTAGGTCCCAGGAACCCTAACCCGGTGAGGGGAACACACTATTTTTAGTAATTTAAAAGTTATTGGCAGCAGAACAAAAAAAAAAAAATCACCCAGGTTCGATCCCAAAGGGGGGATGTGCAGAACACTTTGGTAATTGTTTCTTTTAGGAGACAACTGCTAAAACATGTCCGAAATTGTCGGGAGGTCTCAAAAAAAAGCATTTTGACCTCGCTAACAATAATCCGGAAGAGGATTTTCGAGTTTTAGTCTCAGTGAAGAGATATTTGCAATCAAAGTTAAAAATTTTCATGTGGTTGTTGTACTCACAGATTAGGGTGTACCGAAAAGTGTGTTTTGCGCAGAAATACTGTGGACCGCGTAGCCGGTATTGGATAGGCTAAGGGTTATTTTTTTTGAAGGTTTTCTGCACATAAATACCTTGGATCGAGCCCCCTATTTGGGATCGGACCTTGGTCATTTTTGGGTTTTTTGCGAATAACTTTTCACTGAAACAAAAAATTGAAAATCCACTTTCGGATTGTTGATACCGAAGTCAAAGCGCGTTGTTTGATACCTCTCCCGACATTTTTGGACGTGTTTTAGCAGTTGTCTCCTAAAGGAAACAATTACCGTATACTGCTATAATGATTTGAATATTAAAAGAAATCAAAATATTCGCCTGATAAAAGATACCAGACGAGCGTTCTGGCGGTTACGGATCAGCATATTTAATAACGTTTTCTCTATTCACAACTAGTTAAATCCAAAGCACTAAATTTTATGCACAATGAATCTTAAATTACCATTTAGGAAAGGGCTTTACTGTTCACTACTAAAGTATTCGGCAGACTTCAAGAAATCCAAATTTTTATCGGTGGCCACAAAACCATTAGTATCCATTGTGCAAGTTAATGTATTTTAAGTACTGCAAACTTTTGATTTCTTAGCATAATCGTCCTCAATTGAAAGTGTTGTAGTATAGTCCTTTACACTGTGCCGATGTATATGCTGTCCTCGTGATGGAACTTCGACTTCTTCATTACTAGTATCCCACACCACTATTGCATTTCTCCCAAATTTGGATATAGTGCGTAAAAGTTCACGTCGTGCATGTACTGCTTCTTCATTGCATTTAAAGATAATCTGGTATTCAAAGTAACCGGGAAAAAGTTCACGCCCAATCAGCTTATCAAAAGTGATCAATTGCCGTAGGATTTCGTAAACACTTTGCGGAGATATACGATATGTTTTCTTGAGCAAAAGCTTAGAAGAGTTACGAGATTGGCGGACTCGAATCATAGGAAGCGAGTGCTGCCGAAAAAGTAAGGGTAACCTGCATGTATGTATATAAGAAAGTAAATATAAAGTAAAAGATAAATAATGGAAATGCTTGCCGTATAATAGCCACTTGCATTAGTGATGGATTTAGATATTGAAGATATGCAAAGCCTCGTGAATCTCCTGAAAAGTTAACCTTATACCTCAGTATATACAGCTCACCAACAATTGCAGCGATTTCTGCAATAGCCTCAGCGCGTATTTCTGGTGGTATACCACTGAGAAATATCTGAAAACCCTAATAATTAGATAAATAAAAATTAGGTAGTGTTCTTACTCTGAATACCTCTCCTGCGCATGCGTTTAGTTTTTCTTGTAAGGCAACTGGAATCGATGTCAAACTTTTAAGATATTTTGTCCCATTCTCCTGATATGATTCGTACTGTGTTGATGGAAATTCAAACGCAGAACGTGAATATTGTATTATTGACTTATCACGATTTAAAACTGCATTTCTCTGTTGCGCTTGTGCATTGAAATTGATTTCCATTTTATTACTAAAAAATTTCAGGAATTCGTATAAATTCAGCTGCTTTCCAAATAATCACAAATTGCGCGTTTTTTCCAGGAATTCAAGCCGTATGTAGAATTGTATATATGAAATGTATTTCGCTGCTTTCAGTTGGCGCTTCACGCAGAAACGCATAAAAAATTCCTGGAATAGGAAGACAAAGTTTTCACGGTGGCATACGTATATACCCAGTGCGAAAAGGTAATAGTTGGCATTGCCTGAAGTAATGTATATCTCCTATAGACTATACATGAAAAGATGCAGCAATATCATTGGAAAGGTTTTTTACAAGGGACACAATACATTCTATGAGACAAAGGAAGAACCACTTGCGTGCTGCATTACCATGTATGCATTTCCTTCTGCCTTACATTTGATGGCAGAATATGCCCATTGAGGCTTACGCCGTTCGCATTCGGTACTACCTAATAGGATTGACATATCCACAATCATTATTAACTCTTTGCTCTGAGTTATTATGCGACATCGTGACTGGACTGATTTGCAACCGAGATTTTCGAAGGCCTTATCGCGTCATGGTGCAAAGTAAATTTAAAATAAACATTTAAAAAGGTTTCCGAAATAAATATAAAGCTAATATAGTCCTGCTTTTTCGTTTACAAAATTTCTGAAACCAAGCGCAGTATATCCAAAGGCACGTTGATAAAAGCTTATTAATGTAAGCCTACATAAGATTTTCAAAGACAGCTTTTTAAACCTGTATGAAAAGAGTTTAAAATATTTTAAGTCGAAAAGCATTTCACTTTTGAAGGGAAATAATTTATAAAAGTTCGTTCTTGAAGTTTATAAAAAGTTAACTTTAAACTTTCAAATAAATTAGTACTGAAAATAATTAAACTATCTTTAAGAAAATTTACAGAGATGCTTATTGTTTGATGTATATTTTTTTATTTTACAATTAAGTTCATATTTTTTTCTTAAACAATATAAAATAAGTTAAGATAGAGCTACACCAAACAACGCATTACAGTAAAAAGTCCAACAGCGAATGTACGTAGCTGCTGTCACATTGCTCGTGACTAATTCACTACTGTACTTGCCCGTAAAATATATAAATTCATGTTTTAATTGAACATTTACAAGAAAAAAAGAAAAAAAAAATCGCGGAATTTGCTAAAACGTTTCATTGTGTATATTATATTAAATGTGTGTTCCTAGCATTAAAACTTACGAATTAAAAGCCAAATCCAGTGGTCAATTGCCTACCCGCGAATTTTTTCCCACTATTCCTCGCATTGAACCGTCTACGTTCTTTGGCTACACATTACTCCTTAGCTTGCTTTTGGTGTGATCTTTTCTTATAACAAATTTCGTAGATCTTTTCATTCATGAAAAATGTAATGCATTCCCAATTTTCGCACTGGGCATTGGTGTTACACATACTTACAAATAGACACAGCTAACCCTGCAAAAAATGCGATTAGTCTATGATGTATTCGGCGAGTCACAAATAAGCTTGCGACCAATGGCAGTTTTGATCTCTTTGTACGGGTTCGAGTGATCCCTTTTGTTTGAACAAGTCCTATGAAGAGACTAATTGGTGTCGGACAGGTTCCCTTTGTTCCCCTACGGGTACGGTCGGACAAGTTTACTTTCAACACCAAAAAGTAGGCTACAGAAATTAAAATCGACTTATCCCAACTATGCCCATAACGAGTAGTGGGATCAATTGTACCCGACTGTAGACAAAAGGTCTTGATCGCGGATCAATCTTTTTAGAGTTCAGTCGCACAATTTTTTGCAAGGAAATTTCTACCCTCATATGTAAATATCCCTGTAAAAAACGTTGGACCATCACTCCAACACTTATCCTCATTCATACTCCGAATAGGATTAGGTGATCCAATCACCGGACATCGCTATGTAAATTGGACCACCTTTTTTATATGAATGAGGATATGTGTTGGAGTACTCTGATACTCCTTTAGGAGTATTCTATGGAGTATGAAACGGAGTATTTCCGTTTTTTGCAGGGTATGTATCTATCTAGACAAACTTTGCAAACTGCATCCCAGCATCAAAAGGAGAATGCATCACTTCTTTCATGCATGAAAAGCTGTAAGAAAAGTATTGTAAAAAAAAAGCAAGAATCTCGCGATCGATTTTTGAGTAACTTCCCGGTAAGCTAGAGATTTAAAACTGAATACATGCTTCAGAACCCCGGACAATGCAATATTTGGTGCAAAAAATTTCGCTAGGCCTCGCACGGATCAACCTATTTGGAAAATTCGTTTAAAAATGGGAATTTTGTGATCGATTTTTAACCAACCTTGACCTATTTTCCTAAAACTTAGCACATAGTTCAGGACACTAGGACAATATAATTTTTAGAAATCAAAATTCCGCTATGTGGTGTGCTGATCGAGATAACTTAAAATCTTTGAAAAACGGGCGGAATCTTGCCAAGAGCGACACAGTTGAGAGAGTAAAGCTTCTACTTATATTGTGTTGGGCTTGTACAGTTCATAAAACGCAAGGATGTATTTCGGTTCTGCATTATTCGCCAAAGGCCAGTAGTGGAATTCACTAACTTCTGTAACGACATTCGCGATCGAAATCTTGTCGTAACGATATTTATAACGATATCGGTATTCACTAACCATTTTTTTTATCAATACTCGTTTATTCGTGATCAGCTGTGTCGTTAAGTAAACAACACACAATTTGGGGTTGTTATCTGTGTCGTTAAATAAACAAGACATAATTTCCCATTTTTATCGAAAATTAAAATAATATTACTATTATGTCAATATCATTATAAAAAAAATTGCATTTGAGTACTTAGCGTACGTTTTATTGCGGGATGAGGAATCCTAAGCCCGAATCGTTATAGCTAAGTTAGTGAATAGCACAGTCGATAATGCAGTCGACGAAAATCGTTAGTTCAAATCTCGAAATTTCGCATCGTTATAAGTTACTGAATTTCACCACAGTCGTGGAATTCACTAATTTATAACGATGCAATTTTTCGAGATTTTTACTAACGATTTTGTTGTCTGCATTATCGACTGTGATATTCACTAGCTTAGCTATAACAATTCGGGCTTAATATTCCTTATCCCGTGACAAAACGTCCACAAAATACTCAAATGCCATTTATTTTATAATAATAATATCAATATAATAATAATTTTATTTTAGTTTTCGCTAACAACCTCACATTATGTTTTGTTTATTTAGTGACACAGAAATGGAGCGGATGCGATAATTAAGACTTGAATAAGAAAATAATATATTTGTACGAAAATTGGACACATTTGTCGCTATTCTTGTACTGCTTCCATCAATTATGCACATCCACCAAGGATGATTATTCACCGGCTTCACCAACTGTGATAATTACCACCAACAAGAATCATTCATTTAAATTTTAAAAGACTACCTTTATACTTATGTCGCCAAAAAATTGCAGCAAATTTTTCCTTAAACAAAGACATGCTATCTGTGAGTTATAATTTTGACATTTTAATCATCCCACTTGTAATCAATTTATGAGGTTTGAAAATATAAAGGTGGAGTGCACGCTTCCAAGCTAAGGCAATTACTTTTTTGAAGCCCAAATGGAAGTTCGGCCATTGACAAAACATTTAAAGTCTATTAGTTGCACTCCACTTCTATATTTTCAAATCTCATAAATTAGATTAGATTATATTTATCACTTTTTTCTTACAGAGGACTTACATGTACATATCACAATGGTTGCTTAAGAATAATACTAAAATTAGAATGCAAGAAAAAGTAAGACACCCTTTAAAACAGTACGTTTTAGTATTGGGTGCTTCCTCAAAATAAACATGTATGGAAACGTGTGGGGTGCATGTAATATATTAACAGTGACTTACAAACATTATGTTTTGAGTTTTCAGAAAAACAATTAAGTTAACCTAGATAATAGGGTGCAGCAAATTTTTGATATCAATGTGGGATAGCTCTAAAAGAAACGATTTAATACTTGATAAAAATGTACGCAAATTCCTAGTTCCACGTATGGGCGCAGGTAATGCATTGAAAGCTTTGCTAGAGGCTATAGTATAAAAGTTATTGTAATGAGTGGTACGAGATATGGGAACAGATACAAGTCCTTGTAGGTTTCTTTTCAAATTGTAGTTATCCGAGCTAACGCTATTTAAAACCCCCTTCGAATGAAAAATATATTTAAACATTTGTAGTAGTACATGTGCTTCCACAGGAAGTATTCCCAGATCTCCAAACAACTGCATGGTGTGATACAATCGACCAACATTACATATTTTTCTTACACAACATTTTTGAATAGCTTGAAAAGCTGCTGCATTTTATAGAAAGAAGCACCACCGCAACAACTTATGCTGTATTGGAGCTTAAAGTGGACCAACGCGTAGTAGAGTGTCTTAAGTGTCGAGTTTGAACAGATATTTCTGAGACTACAAAAATCTCTGACGGTAGATCGCATGTAGGACTTCAAACGCGAGATGTGTGTAGACCAACTTAGCTTATGATCAATAGAAACACCAAGATACTGAAAGTCAAATACTTTTTCAATTGTAAAACACTTGTCGCAACAGGTCGTTTCAGAATTAAAAGATGTTTTCGAGCACACCCTGCAACCGTTTAGTACAAAACGCTCGCAGTTTGCTGAATGGAATATATTTTCTGGCTGGAGAAGTTTTTGAATGTAGATTGAAGTACATCATTTTCGTTTTTTTGCTGACAACAAGCTTATGTGAAGCAAATCACTTTCTTAACAAATGCACGTCATTATTGACTTCTGCATAAAGTCCAGATGATTCGAAGAAACATAGGCAATAGCAAGGTCGACTGCAAATGCAGTAACTTTTCCATAGAAGGGTAGCGAGAATATGGAATTCAAGTAAATCAAAAAAAGTATCGGACCTAAAACAGATCCTTGTGGTACTCCTAAGCTTATTGTGGCAGCACTATTTAGACTACTACCAATCTTTACTTTCTGTACTCTTCCTGATGAGTATCATTTAAACCAACTAAAAATAAAGCCGCGAAAGCCCGCACGATACAATTTGTCTAATAAAATTTGGTGATCTACCATATCAAATGCTTTCGAGATATCAACGAATAGACCAACACAGGTTTTTTTATTGTCTAGCTCCCTATAAATATGCGAACAAAAGTGCAGCAGTGCATCTTCTGCACCTCGCTTACATCTAAACCCGAATTGCATTGCGCTGAAAAAATCCCTGTCTTCAAGAAAATATATAATTCTAGATTTAACAAGTTTTTCAAAAGCTTTTGACATGGAAGAAAGTAAAAAAATTGGTCTGTAGTTATTCATATCTTTTTTGTCACCCTTTTTAAATAAGGGTATAACAAGAGCACATTTTAAATCAATAGGATAACAACCAGACAAAATACTTGCATTGAACAGATGGGTTAAGATGTCAACTAAATTGAAAGCCACATTTTTTAGTACTTGATTCGAAGTTTCATCATATCCATGTGATCTGGAATTATTTAAAGATCTAATGGCTTTTAAAACTTCGGTCCCAGAAAACGGCTCGAAATAAAAACTGTTGCCTGAGATGGAAAGCTCAGGTCGCAATAAAAGTTCGCACTGAGCAGCGGAAACTTGTGTTTGCCCCGATTGAAAGGAGTGATCATTAAAACGATTTGCAACTATTGAGGGTTCAAAGAAACTCTCACCACCATCACACATAACAATTGGTGTTTCCTTTGTCTTACATCCGCGGTTCAGAAGACCGTTAATTATGTTCCATTCTTTATTTGGGTTACCATAGGAAGACCTTAACTCATTACGATAGAAACTGTCACGCTCTAGTTGTACTTCTTTTCTCAATTGCTTACCCAATTTCACATACCGATTGTGAAGCTTTGCATTTGACGGCTGCAGTTTTTCCCAAGCTTATTTTTCAAACAATTTTTTTTGAGCAATTGCGTGCTAAACCAAGGTTTAAGTTTTCTTTCAGACCTACATAGAGTAACAGAGAAGCTAGCAAATCTAATGTGGTTTTTAAAGATGTTCGAAAAGATTCTGAATGCATTGGATATATTTTTCTCAGAATACACTTCCCATAACTCAAACAGCAATCGTTCGTTCGAGGGATGATTAAATTTTCAAAATTATAACTCACAGATACCATGTCTTTGTTTAAGGAAAAATTTGCTGCAATTTTTTGGCGACATAAATAAAAAGGCAGTCTTTAAAATTTTTTTATTATCTTTTTATTTAATTTTAATTTAATTAGTTAATAATACCCGTTTTTTGATCGAACTTCATGTCATAGTATATGTCTACTAGTAGCGCAACTTCCCTGTAAAAAACCATGGAGTATCAGAGTACTCCAACACTTATCCTCATTTATATGAAAAGGTGATCCAATTTACATGGTAATGTCCGGTGATTGGATCACCTAATCCATCTCGGAGTATCCTTTACTTTGCTTCTGAATACTCTATGCAGCACCTACTTGAGAGTACATTCAAAATGCTGCCAAAAGATTACTCTATAGAGTATTCTACACCAAAGCGAGAGAGGAGTAGGTGTTCTTTTGAGGACCGCCTACTCCCTCTCTCGCCTTGGTGTTGAATACTCTATGGAATATAATGTTTTGTGCTATATATATATCACCTCAACTTGTTATTTATCATATACATAAGTATACTCTAAGTCCTATATCCTTCCAAATATAAAGGCAGTAAAAAAGCAAACTCCTTAAAAACCCATTTAACTTTGTAAGTATTTACCTTACATATTTTGTTATGCTAAATTTTAGTAGATTTCTTAGGTTTTTTTGTATAAAATTTGTTTTAGGAAAATATTGCTTTAAAATCTTAATAAATTCTAAAGTCAAGATAAGAAGAAAATCTATTAAAAAAAAAATTATTGTTCGGAACCTGAGCTCGAACCACATAACGCACCCGTTCCACTGCAGACGCGTACACCTACGCTGTTCCGATGCATATATATGTGCTGTCAAATACCTTACCTAAGCGCTATAGCCACAGAAAATTTTCCACCGTTGGGAGTATACCTACATACATACATACCCATATGGCTTTTGAAATAAATCAAGCGTTCATTTTGAAGTTCCGCAAATTTTTTCAACATTAGCCTGACGCCAGTTTTCATATCGGTTTTTTTTTATATACAGGCAGTTTTCGCAATTTTTCCTTCAAGGCAGGATTTTATTACAACTTCAACATATGATAGTTGGTAATTCTATACGACAGCACGTAACTGCTAATAAACGTCCAAAAATCTCGGGAAATGTATCAAACGACGCGTTTTGATCTCTGTATCAATAATCCGAAAGCGGAAATTAAATAATTTGTTTCAGTGAAAAGTTATTCGCAAAAAACCTAAAAATGACCCAGGTCCGATCCCAAATAGGGGGCTTGATCCAAGGTATTTTTGTGCAGAACACCTTTCTGCATAGGCGGCCTTCGGCCGCGCTTCAAAAAAATAGCCCTTAGCCGGTCCAACACCGGCTACGCGGTCCACAATATTTCTGCGCAGAACACATTTCTGCACTTTTCGGTACACCTTAATCTGTGATTACAACAACCACATGAAAATGACAGAAAATTTTCAACTTTGATTGCAAATATCTCTGAACAGACATAAAATATCGAATTTCCGCTTTCGGATTATTGATACGGAGGTTAAAACCCGTCGTTTGATACATTTCCCGAGATTTTTGGACGTATATTAACAGTTACGTGCTATCGTATAGAATTACCTGATAGTTTTCTGGCCTTTTTCCCCAACCACAACTTGTACCCAACATAACGGGTAAAATTTAGTATACATATGTATATGCAAGGGCTCAAATTAAAATATTTGAAGAAGAAAACAATTGATGTATTCAGAAAAATTAACACGATTTCTAACCCTTTTTAAATATAAATTTGAAGTAGCTACAAATTGTGTTTTCTCTTTTTGTATTTTATATATGAGTCGATACATATCAAAGTCGCTTAAGTCCACAGAGACAAAACACATAACTTCGATTTACGAAAACTATGTTATGAAGGACTTAGGCAGGTTTTATGTGTATCTATACAACTCAAATCTACCTATATCCTTTATAAGATAATCTTGGGTAGATTTAATACGTATGGATACATGTCAAACCTACATAAGCCCTTCCAAAAGTAATTTTTGAAAATTGAAGTTATTTGTTTTCTGACTATGGACTTAAGCGAATTTGTTATGTATCGACTCATATATGGTCTATCTCATCGGAAAACCCCGATAGAAATAATGAGTTCCGATAAATTTCGAGATTACTATAAAGTTTCTCGGTCCGACAGAATTTGCTTTTTTGCTTTGATGTATATAGTGCATATGAGCTGCATATAATCATTTTATGGAGTTCTTTGGAAAAATTAGGGGTTTTCACTATAAGATAAAGGTCATGAACAGAAAAATATTGGGTTAAGAATATAATAAATTAAAAAAAACCAACTTAAGAAGTTTTCATATATTTAAAGACAAATTAAAAAAAAAAAAGTTGTCCGGAACCTGCCCTCGAACCTTGGAACGTACGCGTCCTAACCGAGACGCTTATCACCTGCGTCACTGCTGCATGCGCAACGACACAGTCAGATACTGTAGTTAACAGCTATGGCTTTTTGCAGAAAACTTTAATGAATTATTACAAATAATTGATGCATTATTTATTAAATATAATATGCCTATGCGCCGCTTCTGAGCCATACGAAGACATCAAAATACATGTTAATTGGAAATATGCATGTTTAAATGAGATACACTCTGGCAATTGAATTTAAGGAAAAAATGTTAGCCTGTTAATATATAGATAATAATTCCAATATATATATATATATTGCCGAGTCGTTGAAAGGCAGGGGTTTGTTAAGTGTCGAGATCTAAAACTGCTCAGCTACGGAGGGAAACTCATCAGCTAAGTAAGACAAGAAATTAAAACTTATAAATAATGTATTAAGCAAAAAAAGAATCAGTTCGATTTTAACGAGTAAATTCATAAAGTTGCTATGTATATGTTTATGCCCACAATGAATTTCGCTCCCGGCATCTCTTGCTTAACCTTCCTGACTATTTTCATTTTTGTGCGACACATTCACATTTCTCGGTCTCTTAGACCGATTTCAAATATTTCTCGGTATCTCAAAACTATTCTAAAATTCTCAAAACCTGTGCAGTGGACATATTTAACAAACTAATCTGAAATAACTGAAGTAAGAAAAAACAAAAATAAGTTTTTTTTAGCTCACAGCATCAATTTATATTTCATCACAATGCTTTGGCATATTTGATCTTAGACCTAATAGAAAAAAAAAAAAAAAATTCATTCACAAAACACAACATTTATAAAATGTTGTTTTTCTATTAACATATATCTTAAAAGTAAACAAAAAATTAAAATGAGTTCAAGAAAAAACAGGAACACTAAACAAAAATTTATCAAAAAATTCTTAAAATATATGCTTCATCATGAGGTTAGTCTTTGTAAATTTAAATCAGTCGTTAAAGATTTCGTAGCATTCACTACAAACCATTACAGCATGTTCTAGACAAAAGAATTTAATTTAAAACATTTCTTACAGTTGTATCGACTTTTTCGATTTTTCTTAGACCCGCAGTATACGCAGCGACCAGAGTTGGAGCTTGACGGAATATTAGAAGCGGGAACCCCACATATTTGTTGAATTCTTTCTTTTGTACGAAGCTCTTCTTATAATATGCGGCTTTATTAAATCATAAGAAAGCTCCTCAAGGAATTTGCGACATTTTTTTTCTTCTGGATTATTGAATGCGTAGATAACAAACGAGTTAATGGCCGATACATTCATTAGACTGCAAAAAAATCACAAATGGCCATCTATTTGCACCTCTAGCACAATTGTAGGCTTCACACATTTTGTCCACAGTATCTACGCCTCCTTTTGTCATATTATAATCTATATTGATTTCAGGCTTACCCGTTTCTTCATCAATAGTGTCATTGTCATGCATGGTTGAAATGAGGATTACGTTCTTGCCTTTTTTTGGAATATAGGATACCAAAGTACAGTCTGGATGATATCCGAATAAGCTTGATTTTACTTTACGTCCTTTTGTGTTAAGAAATTTATGTGGCAGTTTTCTTTTGTTTTTACGGATTGTTCCAATTAGAGTGAGCTTATAATTTTCTAACAAACTTTGTGCTAGGGGAACGCTCGTAAAAAAATTATCACAAGTAATGTTCCGCCAGGATCCATGTATCATTCCAGACAGACGAGTGACCAATGCCAAAGATGACGTATCAACGTGGTATTGCCCTTATGGCTTTTTGCCAACATAAACCTCCAAGTTGAGTGTATAGGATAACTAAAGGCCTCCAATTTTTCGTCAATTGTTACAAACTCCGAAGGAATGAAGTATTTGCCAAAGGAGGACACAACCTCGTCAAACAAATCTCTGATTGGAGCCAACTTGTCCAATAAAGACCGGTCGAACCTCGTATTTTTGTCATCAAACCTATTGCAGCTCATTAAAAATATGAATCGATTAGAGTCATTGTAAGGCGGAAAATTTCGGGTGAAGAACCATCAGTTTTAAAAAGATCTTTAGCATTTTACCGAGCGTTTTTCCGAGTTCCAGCAAAAAGCAGGAGACCAAGGAATGCATTTATCTCTAAAGCATCTGTAATGTTGGTATCAGATGTATTTTTGCCAATATGTTCGATGTGTTTGTTAGTACCATCCACTATAATATTAATGACACTTTCGGAAAAAAAAGATTCCATATTTCACCGGGACTTTTTCTGTTCAATGCTGCGCCTTTCACTCCAGCGAGCTTTGTTATTAAATTTTTCGACCGTGTTTTTATTGAAGATTTTGGGAAGGACTTCATCCACTTTGTAGTTTTGTCTTTTCCAATAAAAAAGTTATTGTGACTCGATTCAGTGTCCTGTGAATCTTCAACATCACTTTCCTCGGAGTCTTCTTGTTCAGTATCACTGTTTGCTTCATACACATCAATATTATCTTCGTATTCAGTAACACTTTCCACATCAGAATCTGGATCTGAATCGATTTCATTCAGAATAGCTCTTTTGCGCTCAATATCTGCCATATCTAAAGAAAATCTCACGATAATAAATTTTGAACACAATTCTCTTATTAAATCATATAAACTGATCGTTAATTGTCCATTTTCATCTAACAATTTCTAATTTAGCAAAACCAACTTACCTGACGAAAATGTTACACCTAACTATAAGTCGGTCTCACAAACCGTCTGATTAGCAATCACCAGTACAACACTTCAACTCAAACGCACTTCTTACACTAAAAGTTGTATAATGAGAAATAATGAAGATACTGAGAGAATGGCGGAGTTGCCATTTTTTGTTTTCGTGAAATTAACACAAAAGTTATTCATCGGTCTCACAGATCGACGAAATGGTCAGGAAGGTTAAAGCCCTAGCACAAAATCTGCTATGCAAAATAACTGCAATGAACATACAAATACAAATGTATTAATATATATTTACTTATAGTAACTTTAAAGTAAATATCTATCAATCCCTTCATTTATTCACAAAAACGGTATTTAGTTATTCGCAGAACAGCATTCTAATATTACTGAAATAATAGGGAAAAACTATTCAAACCCCATTAACTGGATAAATAAAAACTATTCGAATAGTTAAACAAATATCACAACTGCTTATGCACACATTTGTACACGCAACCATACATACATACAAAGCGTGCATGCTCATACCCTGCAGTGAAATATCAAACTAGTCAGTAAACATACCAGTATCCAACTATAATTTTCTGGTTGAAATCATACTAGTCAGAAAAAGTTCAATCCATACTAGTATACGACTACAATTCTCATAGTATTTGTTCAAGCGACATAAGCTGTAATTGTTTCTTTCGTTTATTTAATTTGCATTGCATGCTTTTGTAATTCGCAACCAGGTTATGAAATATTCCAAAGATATAGTTTATGTTTTGCAATCCCAAATCGAGGTTTTTCACAGCAAAAATGATGAAAAATGAAGATGATGTATTGATGAGTAAATTTTCTTATTTTAATCCCTGCTAGAGGTTTTGGTCCACATTTGGACTAGTATTCTTTTATCTTTTTCGAACTAGTATGATACTGGTATGATCAGACTGCAACTTTACTAGTACATTTCCTTCCATTTGGAACTATTATATTTCTACTGTATACAAACTAGTATTTCATGAGTAGTAGATGACTGGTTTTTTCTGACAATGGACATCTCGTAGGACATCGCCATGTTAAAAATACCAGTTGCTTATATGGAAATAAGACAGTTGGCTGCCTAGTTGGGCTTGGTGCATATACTAGTTGTAAAGTAGTTTGCAACTAGTTGGTTTGACTGCAGGGTAGGTACAAGCGATGAAAACCGTGAATTTTGCTTTCTAAATCTATTGCAGTTCAATACAACTATTCGAATACCACTATTCGATGATTGCCGTTGAGCAATCGAAATATATCGATTTTAACAAAAAAATCAAAATGTGTTTTTAATTTTTATAATTATTGAACACGGACCTCAAGCCAGCAAAGAAATACAAATTTAAGGAAAAAGGTCGCAAAAAATTTCATGATTTATTTTTTGTTGTTGGACAATACCGACCTTTTCAATACCACTCCACACTACTAGAATTAAAATCTAATACAAGATCCCCAGTTAAGAACTCAATTGGAAGTACAGTAACGCTGACTAACAGACGTTGAGACTAGTGCTCAAACCACCTCGCGAAGAATACTTAACGGTAGTACCCTGGGGATCGGTACAAGAGGGTAGGAGTTTTAGTGCTGGTTCAAGTCCCACACTGACTTCAGGGCTGATGCTTTCTCCTCTAAAAAAAAAAAAAAGGAAAACGCAATCGTATATTCAAGTATGTATGCAAATATGTAAGTTAACACCATTAATGTTATAACTGCATCAGCAAACCAAGTGGTAAATCGGGCTACAACATCCGCCATGCGCCGACCAGATGCAACGCAAGTCAGCAAAAATTAATTAGCACAAAAACATCCGGCACAAGGAGCAAGTGGTAAAATATAATAATGCTAGCACAAAACATCCGGCACAAGTAAACTGGTAAAATAGAATAATGCTAGCACAAAACATTCGGCACAAGTAAACTGGTAAAACAGAATAATGCTAGCATAGGTAATTTTAGATTATAAATAAGTCAAATGTAATAATATAAAGTTAGTTCATTTAAGTATTTTTAACAATAAAGGTCGATTGACCATCAAAAATATTTTTTTCGGCTTTTTAACTATAAAGCCGCTAACTTGTATGCTAACAATGAATTTCGTCCTTAGCATATCTTGCTTAAGATTCGAGCACAATACCTGCCATGCAAATGTAGCTGCAATATAGATATGTACCAATGTATTCACATACATATTTTGTCATTTGAAAGGAAATATCTATCTAGGACTTCACTATTCGCAGAACACTATACGAATATTTAGTATTTTTTTCGAATTTTTCAGTAAAGTGCTTTGAAAGTTGACATTGTAGTGTAAGTGTATGGAATTGGGATATAGTTTTTTGTCCATAAAATCCACAATTTTTGAGCAAAAGCCGTGCGGTTATAGATCCTATCACGGAGAGTACAATGGTGGTACTATTTCATTTTCGACCAAACTTGAGTTTGGCTTTTTGCGCTTATTGCCACAGAAATAATGTTGTTTCCATATTAGAATATGGTGGTAAATGTAAATAATATACCGTTTTGTGGGTGGTACACAATTTTAAGAGCATCCTATAATAAAAAAATACTACATATTAGTATAGCGGATAGTAGTCTGTTCCCAGTTATGTTAGTTATAAAATGAATCAACAGTAAATGGCTTAACTCAATCCTTCTAAGAGTTTTTAAATTTCACTCAAAGGATGCAGCATCCAGCAGCTGCAAGTGACGAATTGTTGCACTTCACGAAATGAAGTCAGTTGGTGTTCGGAGCTTCCCGTGTTCGGTTGTGCTTGGGAAAAAGCTTGGTTAGAGGATAAATATGAACGCGAATCCGGAAAGAGACATTTTGCAATAGAGGGTAACCGCAAGATGTTGTATTAAAAATTGTGAAATTGAGAGAGTTTGCGCACATCCGGCAATGAATTGTATATAATATATTGTTACAAGTGAGAATAACAGCGGAAAATAAAAGTGCTATGGGATGTGATAGATAAAAGCATGAGTATTTTGGTGTACATGTTCTAGTATGGTACGAGTGCGATGAGTAGTGCAGTGATAACAACTACGAAAATTACGAAGTAAATCACAATACATACTTAATATGTACGGGTATACCTATGTACGAGTATGTAAACAAATGAGCATATTATAAAAAAAATATTGATGCTAGTGTGTAGTGTAAAATAAGGTACCGTATCAAAATCATACGTACACAGTTGGAGTGCTTGAATTAAAATTTACTAGATTTGTGTTGTACATGCAAAATTGTCGTTTAGTGATAGGAAATGCTTGTAATATATAAAAGTACTAGTGTGAAAGCAAAAATTAAATATATGTAAATTAATGTTTAATATTGAAGTTTGTGTAGTGATAAAAATACACATCTATGTATGTACATATCTTTATGGTATATATGTATGTACTATATAAAATACCTAAGTATTGATGTGAACTGTGTAATGTAAGAAATCCATGCATATGTATACATAAACGTCTATGTCGTATGTTGATACATACATACATATGTACACAAGTTAAACGTGTTAAGTGAAGAAATTTGCATAGAGCACCTGTTTTTCCCAAAAATCGGTTAGTAACTATATAATAAAGTTAGCACACCTGTATCTAAAGGTAATTAACTCAAAAATGCATATTTTGAAAGCTATACGTATTATCGGGTTTCTTAAACAGAGAAATGACACCATTTTACCAGGCGATGCAATGGCTATTTTCATAAAAACACGGGGGTTGGTATCGAAGGCGAAAATAGTTATTTTATTTCTATCAAAAGTTATAAAAATATGTTCTAAATTCTTATTATTTCTAATAAATATTTGTTATTGGTGCATCTATCAGCGGAGTATCCCTGCAAAGAATGTTATTAATCCAAACAACTTCTAGTATAATAGCAGACCCGGCAGACGTTCTGCCTAGAATTTGACTTGCCTACATTTAACAAATTCTACTCTCTTCCCTTCCCACTTGGCGCTTCCTCGTTATTTATTCCTATGTCTTAAATTTTCTTTCTACTTTTGCTTTTCCCCCACCCTCATATCCCATTAGTTTCCTCGAAGACCTCCTCTACTTCTGAAAGGTTCTATCCCTACTCCCTACTGATATGTACATTAGGGTGGGTCGATTTGTGTGGACGAAAGTTAACCGATGCCATCGATTTTTCGATAGGTTTTGGGCTCAGGAAAAAAAAGTTCCACTACGCATACCCAAAAAAATAATTTTCGAACCTGCGAAAATAAATTTTTTTGACTTTTTTCGACTTTGATTTTTAAGATTATTTTCATAACATACTAAAAAAATTTTCGTTTGATTTTAAAATTTGCAAGGGTAAATTTTTTGACCAAAACACTCCCAAAAAATATTTTTTTTTCAAAAAACTGATATCGCCAACGTTTTTAGCGGACATTTTTGGGTCGGACAGGGTATACATGCAAATTTTAAAATCAAACGAAATTTTTTTTAGTAGGTCATAAAAAAAACCTTAAAAATCAAAGTCGAAAAAAGTAAAAAAAAAAGAAATTTCGCAGGCTCGAAAATTATTTATTTTGGGTACGCGTACTCGAACTTTTTTTCCTGAGCCCAAAACCTATCGAAAAATCGATGGCGGGATATCGGTTTATAAATCGACCCAGTCTAATGTACTAAGTTTCGAAGATATAGCGGTTAATTTTTTGTTTGATATTGGTACCGCTTATATAAAACTAGAGGGACCGGCAGACTTTGTCCTGCCCAGATATTTACCTGAATGGATCTAGAAATATTGGCTTTTATTATCCCTATCATTATCTCTTTCATTATCCATATCCCTATCCCTATTCCATTCCTAAACTCAAGTTCCGTAATCAATGAAAAAATATAAGAACTTTATTTTCGGAGTACGGAAATATTATTTTTAAAAGTCATATTTAGTTACAATTATTTAATAAATCAACTCTTCGAGGTACTGAAAAAACTCTTTCAAAATTAGTTGCGGTTTGATTTTGACATCGCGATGTACATTGAGTGAGGCTAAGCCGTTCATTCCATCTTCAGACATTGTTGATCTCAACGACGTTTTTAGTCATCGCAAAGATAAGAAGGATCGTTCATTTGGTTAACATTTGGAAACGCATCTTCATTACAAATATCGAGTACTTCAAGTGAGTTTGTTCTTTCTTTTCCGGCAATGAGCTTCCGCCAAATTTGTACTTCGTTCACCCAGATGTCACGGGAATTGTCGTGCAAAAATGAACAGTGTGATTGGAATAGTTGAGCGCAGAACTCTTCTTCGAAAATTTTCATTTAGTTGGGAAAAAGGCAAGCGAAATTTAATAAAATTTTGCTGTGATTTAAGAATCGATCTTGCAATTGTGTCAGAAACGAATCAATGTACGGTATGTAGATTGTTATACGGAAATAATCTTCAACTGAATCAGTTTGTACGTTGGAACGTTGGGTCTGTTTCGACGCAATCCTTGGCTTTCGCAATTCAATTTCGCATTGCTCGCTAATTTCGTTCACGGTTTTGAAAATTTGTCTGAACTCCCCCTTAGCGTTTTCTCTTCTTTCCATCAAAATTGGTTTCAGCCAATTTGATAGCCTCTCCCAGATCTTGATTTTCTCCTTGAAGTACTCGACTCAGAGACAATGTGAGAGAATGCACCGAGCTCGAAATATGCACGGATATCTGGAAATTTGCGGTTTTTATAGCTGAAAGCAGTTGGAAAGCTCCTGACGAAGTCGTTGGGTCTTTCCAGTTGGTGGAAGTCACTTCAAGAGCGCGAATTACTGCTGGTCGCAAACAGAGATATGTTGCGACGGACTAATGCTGTTCTACCCATCTGCTTTTACACAATTTTTTCAATTTCTTCACTCGAGTTTCCGATAGATGTTGATTTTCACTTATCGCATCCTGAAGGGCATTTTGACGTTCCGGATAAATGAAGAAGGAATGGATATTCTCTAGAACTCCCAGACAATTTTTTATTCCCGTTATATTGCACGCAGAGCTTACCGCCAAATTGAAGCTATGAGCAGCACAATGGGAGTAGAGCGCGAGTGGATAAGTTTTTCTGATAACAACTTGGAACTCTCCGCTAACTGCTCTCGCACCGTTATATCCTTGCCCGAAGAAATACCTGCAATCCAGTCCGGACGATTTTAGGAAATCAAGGTAAGCAGTTCCTATTCCCTTTCCAGTGAAATCGGTCATAGGAATAAAACACAAAAAATCTTCCTGAATGATGAACTTTTCGCCGCATTTATCCAAGTAGCGAATGCAAATTGAACTTTGTTCTACTCCTGCAATGTCTGCCGTGTCATCTCCGAGAAAAGAAAAGCCCTTCGATTTGTTCACTCGTTCGATGTTGTATCTCATGATGACGTAGTGACAAATGTTGATTATTTCATTCTGGACACGGTTGCTTATGTACATAGCATTATTTGGTGAATCACTCAGGGGTTTTTTCAACTGCTCATCAGTTTTGGTCCGATATCTTAAGAGAGGTCTAAAGTTTCCATCATTTGCCAACGGTTCGTCTTCAGAAATTCTTCCCGTATCATTGGAACCTCTGAGAGCAAATCCTGATAACTGTTTCAATAATTGGAATCATGCGTAGTTTGCTTTCATTCAGAAAGTCTAATTTTTGTTCAGTTATAAGTAATAATGCAAATTCAAACCGCTTTACACATACAAGTGAATGCACGAACGTAAATGAAAATTTGAATACATATGCCCACCAAAAAATTTTAATCTTATCTAAGGTTGTAAGGAGTATCAGTTGGAATGGAATTTGGCCATTTAGAATATAAATGTATGCTTAAATATCCCAGGGCGCACGGGCCTGTATATATATATTGCCGAGTCGTTGAAAGGCAGGGGCTTGTTAAGTGTCGAGATCTCAAACTGCTCAGCTACAGAGAAAAAACCATTAGCTAAGTAACATGAAGTATCAAAAAACAAATTTTTATAATTATAATAATATAAAACTGTATATGACCTATAAAATTTAAGTATTTATAATAAAATGCGATGGTGAAGTCGGCAAAAAATAGCGCCAATCATGGGCATTTATTGATAAATTTGTGGGGTCAGTTTTGTTACGGGAAAGAGGAAAAATTTATAAAATTTCAACATTTTC
Organism: Merzomyia westermanni; assembly: GCA_949987695.1. Lineage (NCBI taxonomy): Eukaryota > Metazoa > Arthropoda > Insecta > Diptera > Tephritidae > Merzomyia > Merzomyia westermanni. Next base: position 81,631,171 of record OX465291.1, read on the forward strand.
TCTATTGATAAGCATTATAAAATTCTTAGGTCAACATTAAAAACAATTCTTTTTTTAAATAATAAACGCAGTCTTTCGGCAATTTTGTTAACACAAAACTAAAAACCTCTTACTAAAAACGGTGAGTTCTGCCTTTGTGTAAGAAATAGAGGTTGATTTAGCGCTTGTAGTGGATTTCGCAAAAGACTAAGTGGCGTTCCGACAACCATTACTTTGAAAAATTCCTCTGCGACCACCAGCGGGTGCCGAAAATAATACTTTCTGGTCCTGAGCATCTTCATTGATTCACACAACATGGCCTAGCGAACAAATCCGTTGGGTTTTAATTCGTTGGACTATGTAGGTGTTTGCGCATAGCTCGTCATTAAATCGTCTTCGGTACTCGCCGTCGCCAACGCGTAAGTGTCTGTAATACTGTCAGAGCCGCCTCATCAGATGTTGTCGAACCAGTACGGGTAAACGTGACTTAAAGAGTGCTATTTTCTTTCTTCGAGAGGGCTTTACTTCTTAATTGCCTACTAGTAGCACTTGTTTGCAAAAGCGATTCTACGTTGTACTTCTAGACTGACATTAGTGTTGGGGCTTATGCTGGTAAAAAACTCTGAAGAGGTTAATAACTTATCTATGTAACTCTACCGGCCAAGTAATTAAAATATTGATATGTACATTAGCTTTACAGTTGTTGAATATCCTATCTCATTTATTCCTTCTTTTCATACAATTAAAAAGGGGTTAAAAACGACGTTGGCGGTACATAAATATTTGCCCATTACAACACAAGAAGTAATTAAACAAATTTATGTAAAGAAAAAAAATATTGAAACTCACTTCATAAATAATATTTTGTTGACTTGTACATAAATATATGTACGCGTAAAAACATGCAGATATGTTCAATGTGTAAAAATTGAAGTATATAACAACGAAGAGATAACACATAAACTTTCATAAAAAAAACTGAATTACACACTAATTAATTAAAGAATATTTTTTAAATTTCAATAAATCATGAATACCCCATGTAATAAACGAGTAGACAAGAAATATTTTACGGTAAGAAAAACATATGCACATATGAACGAATGGGCACAGTTGAAGGAGCAAACCATTGTGTGTCTCAAATTTCAGTTATCGATAAACAAAAAAAATAGTTATGACATTTAGTTCAAAATTGGTTCTACATTGTTTCAGGAAGAGAGTTTTAAAATGTCTTGATGGAACGTTGAAGTTAACTTAGCTCACCAGAAATCTAGCCCATTTCAAAAGAAAGGGCGGGAAGATTAATAAGTTTCAAGCATAGAGTAGAAGGTTGTACAAAAAATCCTTTGACGGATCTCTTAATGCGAAAAGTACACGGCTAAAATTTTGAGCCTAAATTTTAAACCATTCGTCGGTTTAAGCAATTTTTTAAACTTTTTTGTAACAAATTCCTACACCTATTTCCAATTTCAGAAGGTTATTTCAAGTCAATGAATTTTTCTCATTACAATTTTGTGTGCGCCGTAGCTCAGTGGCTAGGGCAGACAACTTTGATGAGGGAACGTCGGTTCGAGTCCGGGCAACCGATACAAATGTTTTTTATGTTTTTTTAATTGTGAACACATTCATGGTTTAAAATTTAAACTCTTTTCTTTACGCTCGTTTTCTCGAAAACTGGCATAATTTAAATTCTAAACCAAATTTGGTTTAGACGTATATGTAGCCCAAAACAGTTTTAAATTTAGGCTCAAATTTTTACTTCGCCGAAATAGGAAGAAAGAGATTATACTCTTTTTGCCTCAAAAAATTATTGACATGGAGAAAAAGAACATTTTTGATAGCGAATTTGTATACACGAAAAATGTTACTATTGTGTCGCACGTCCCCAAAAAATATCAATTTGTAATGTCACTGAGTTCGCAAACCCGTTATAATACTACACTGCAATAAAACTAAAGCTGGTGTGGATGCACTTGATAAGCTAGTAGCTAATTATACGTGCAAACATCAGACCAAACGGTGGCTAGTTGCTTTGTTTTCAAATATGATAGATATAGCGGCATACAATGCATATGTGATATGGACAGAAGTGAACCCATTTTGAAACTCCAAAAATTATATAAACGCAGACTTTTTCTTGAAGAACTTAAAATGCGAATGATCGAGCCACATATCGTTCGTAGAGGTAAAAGCGAATGGGGTAGGGCATTTCAGGAACACACTTTGACCACAACATTTCTGCATAATAACTTTTTATCTATTCGTTTTGTTTGACTGTTTACGCATATTGCTCTGCTAGGTTATGCCTAAAGCTAGCAGAACGTAAATTAAAACAAGTAAGAAAGTCTAAGTTCGGGTGGAACCGAACGTTATATACCTAGTAGTAATCTATTATGTCATCCCAATTTACGCAGACGGACAGACAGATAGACGTATCGAGAGACGGACATGGCTACATCGACTTGGATATTTTAATTTTCATCCTGAACGTTTTGATATACATTAATAAATATATATCTCGATTCGTTTATGCCGAATGAAGTAATATACCTTGTGTGCATAACAAAAATAGACATAAAAAATGTGTGTCTTTTATAGGCGCCAAAAAACTCAACCGATCTTTAAAAAATTTTAACAATATATACTTGGGTACAGCATAGACAATATATAGTTTTGGAAAAGTAGGCGGAGTCACGCCCCCGGGCTATATAAAGTTTCAATTCGTCATAACTCCTAATTTTTTTGGTTTAAATTAATGAAATTTGGATATATGTGTCACTTAGTCAATATCTACATAATTTTTCAAAAGTGGGCGGTGCCATGCCCACATATTTTGTGTTTTGTTTTGCTCTTGAACTTTCACGATAGGTTCAAGAGTTCGCTGGGCACGACACAGTCTGTATATAAAGCTTTTGGAAAAGCCCCCAGGTTATATAAAGCTGCAGTTCGGTATAGTTAGGAGTTTATTTGGTTCAAGTTAATGACATTTTATATATAGATGTGTTTTATGTATCAAAACGTCAAAACAATGTCTACCGGGTTTGCTAGTACATTATAAAATGGCGAAAGCAAACAACGAATTTCAGCATTCTTTTGTAAAACTGAGATACTAGTTTGCGTTCAAATAGACGACTCCGCTCACCGTGCTGATCATTTTAGTGAAATTTTCTCTTCTTGTTCTCGAACTTACATACATTTAATGTTTATGAAAGGTATAAAAAACCAAAAAAGATATATTACTTCGCTATTGCAGTGGGCTATTAATTACGTGCCTGAATATTTTGCTTGGCGGCCGCCGTGGTGTGGAGGTAGTGTTGCCGGCCTACCACACCGAAGGTCCATGGTTCGAGCCCTGGTACAGGTAACATCAAAAGTGATTTGAAAAAAGTTTTTCAAAACGGGGTCGCCCCTCGGCAGTGGTTTGGCAAACTCTCCGAGTGTATTTCTGCCATGACAGGCTTCTCAGCAAAAATTCGTCTCCTTTGTAGATGCCGTTCGGAGTCGGCAAAAAACTGTAGGTCCCACCAATTTGTAGGGAAAATTCAAATCGGCACACCACAAATTGGAAGAGAAGCTTGGCGCAAAAATCTCTTAGGAGGTTTATGATGATATACCTGTTGTATATCGCGCCATAAAGAGAGAGAATATTTTGCTTGTTTGTTTGGCAGGAGTATAATACATACTACTGAGAAGCAGCTGACCAATTTTCATTGAAATATCAAGATTGAATTATAAGCGATTGCCTTTAAAAATAGCAGAAATTTTATGTTGAAAAGTGGGCGGCGCCACGCCTACCTCTTCAAAATTTACAACATTTTTTTGCGGCCGAGTTTTTCTTAAAAAGCTTATTATGTGTGCAAAATCTGATTGATGTAACTTGCTTGGTTGTAGAAATATCGCTTTTTAAATTTTACAAACAAATTTTTCAGAACTATGTTGAAAAACTGGGCGTGGACATTAACCGATTTCACCCAGCAGTGGACATTAACCGATTTTCGACAGCAAACAGTAACCTTTATATATAGAACATTATCACCAAATTTCGTTTCGACAAATCAATTTTTGGCGGAGTTATGGCATACAAAGTTTTGTGTAATAGTCCACCATAAAAGGGGCGGGGCCACGCCCATTTCCGAAAATTTAAAGTTTTTGGATTTCTTTGTTTACGGGAACTTTAAAAGTGAAATATAAATGATGTAAATCTATTTTACGCAAAGTTATTGCCTATTTAATATATCTACGATCCTCTTCAAAATCTTTCATATAAAAGTGGGCGTAGACCTCAACCGATCCCGCCCATTTTTTCCTGGAACATTCTCTGCATATCTGGAAACCTGCGTGGTGAATTTCGTTTCGATATCTTGAACGTTTTTTGATTTATAATTAATATTATTTCTAAATTTGACTTAATCAAAAGTGGGCAGTGCCACTCCCATTTTCAAAAATTTCTTGAAAAATGTATTTTATGCCTCAATCTCGATGTATTCATCAAATTTTATCCTTATAGGTGTATTATCACTTAATTTGTGTTTTCGAAAATATTCTATATATAAAAAGTGGGCGTGGCTATTGTCACATTTTGAGCACAAAATTTCTACATAATAACCTTTGATCTATTTGTCTTGTTTGACTGTTTACGCATACTGCTCTGCTAGGTTTAGCCTAAAGCGAGCAGAACATAATTTTTTGAAAAAAATAGAAAAGCACTTTTTTTGGGATTAGGGCACTTAATTAGCATATTAGAGCACATCATTTTCTATAAGTTAGTTTATTGTTCTGCTGACTTTGCCCTGCTAGCTTTATGGACCTACATTTTTTAGACATCACCAACGCTATTTATACAAAAAGATGATAGTTTGTAACAAATATTTGCATCACGAACGGACCTATAGTCAGCATTTATACAATTAGAAAGTTGCCAAGATATATGTATTGACTAGTCTACTTACTTCTAGGTTTTAGCGAACTACTTTTTTATACAACAATGTGTTATGCATATGCACATAAACGTCCACAAATTCGAAAAATGTATGGTTGTTGTTGTGGTAACGACAAAAGCACTTCCCGAAGGTTTTGGGGAGTGTTGTCGAATTAACAGTCCTTGGCCGGATTTGAACCCGGTACGCTCCGGTACTCCCTTGTGGTACTGCCCGACTGTCGTGGTAGCGATTTATGACCAGTGAAACCTTCTCGGCCATGTCACCCCTCCTTCCGTAAGGAAGGATAAGATGGGTAATGAGAGGTGAGAGGCATCATATCCGTAGATCAACCATCGAGTTGCACGTCATGTGCATATTAGTCGCCTCCTACGACCGGTATGCCTACCTCGGGCATATTCTAAACCCCTAGCCCGCAAGGGACTAAAAAAACTCCCATGCATCGATCTTGAGTCTTAACTTCTAATATCTTTATAAAGGAACTAACACTTCCTGTGCTTATAATGGGAAATGATTTTTTCCGAGGGGACCTATACACAATGAATCGAAAAATGTATGGTAATTGTTTACGACTGGCACAGAGTGCGAACACATGTCTAAAAATGTCGGAAAAGGTTCCAAGAGACGCGTATCGATCCCAGAAATCATAATCCAAATGCGGAGAACAATTATTTTAATAGTTTGCAAGATATTTGCAAGCAAAGTAAAAATTTTCTGTCATTTCTGTGGTTGTTGTAGACGCAGCTATAGGGTGTGCCGTATCGCGTAGCCGGCTAAGGGTTATTTTTTTAAATCGCAAACGAAGGCCGCCAACTCAGAAAGGTGTTCTGCACATAAATACCTTGGATTACACACCCTATTTGGGGTTGGACCTTGGGTCAGTTTTTGCCAATAACTTTTCACTGAAACAAAAAATCGAAAATTCGATTCCAGATTATTGATACCGAGGTCAAAACGCGTCTTGATACGTCTCCCGACATTTTTTGATGTGTTTTAGCAGTTGTCTTCCAAAGGAAACAAATGCCAAACTATGATTCAGGCCCCGGCCTAGGGTAATTTTTCGGCTTCTTGCAAACATTTTCAAAAATAATTACAATATCTGTTCTCCGCAGGCGGATTCTTATTGCTGGAAGCGAAACGCGTCTTCTGATACCCATATCGTCATTTTTGGATTAATATTAGCAATCGGTGACGGTCGTAAACAATTACCAAATTTATTACAAACGTTTTCAGAGTTTATGAATAGCAAGAGCTTAAGTTTGTAGACATTTTGTACACATGTCACTACATTATTGGAGTTTATAGTTCATTTGCAATTTTTGTTTATTTCGAAAATATAATAGTTTATACACATAGCGATTCTGAAAACAAATATCTTGAGAGATTTCTCCTATTTCTCAATTTTTTCCCATATCCGCGTACTACAGGGTGGCGCAAAAGTAATCCTCCTATCAGAAAAGTCAGTTCTGTTTTGACATTTGTGTAGTAAACACATGCGAAATACACGTTAATAAACAATGTTACGCTACACTGCTCCAGAACGCGGAATATTGCTGACTATTTATTTGACCAATAGTGAGCGCTACAGAGCAATAATCAACGAGTTCTTTTTGCCGCAATTTGATGAATTGGGATTGGAAAACATGTGGTTCCAACAAGACGGTGCAACAGCACACACTGCACGTGCCACAACCGATATGCTGAACATCGGAAGCTTACTTTTGCGCCACCTTGTACAAAGGAACTTCGACTTCAGGTTGGACGGTACCACTAATAAAATACACGGTTTCCATAGGTAACATTTTACAAAACGGCTCAATGCTTTATATTCAATATTTTGGGTGTTTTATATCTTCACGTTCAATATTGCAGTATTTAAATTTGATTGTTTTATTATTGAATACAATGCTCCCTGTGTGGTTTGTGCAGATCGGAGTAAGTTGCACTACTAGTAGACATACTTGTATACTATGACAATGCCCAATCCAATGTCGGTTCGAAACACACAAAACAGCTAATTGCCAATTGAAATTATTTCGGCTATAAATTTCCAAAAAAAAATAAATTAACAATTGCTATGAAAAACCGACATGCGTCTTATATTCATGCACTAGGATAAAACATTTGAGGAAACCAGTGAGGGCAGTATGGCCAAGAGGACTTTTCGTAACCGCTTGGATTACTTTAAAGAATACAAACACGAATTTTAACAAATTATGTTCGGCAAAATATTGTCCAATTTTTTTAATATTTATATTTCTACAGCTGCTTTTGACATTCCGTTTTTTCCGTTCGCAGTGCTTTTTAAAAAAATTTTTGAAGTATTCAACAGGAGGTTGAGAAAATGAAGAAGAATTTAACTTGCCGACAAATTTATTCGCCAGTTGGCTAATCCTGCCTTAAACAGACCTTAGAATAGTAAAATGTTGTTTTGGTAATTTTATACGACCGCACTTAACTGCTACAACAAGGCTAAAAATATCGGGAAAGATATCAGAAGACGCTTTTTAACCTCGGTATGAATAATCCGAAAGCGGAAAATAAATATTGTTTCAATGAGAAGTTATTGCCAAAAAACGAAAAAATTACTCAAGTACGATCCCAAATGGGTATTTATGTGCAGAATAACTTTGCAAAAAACTCACTTCTGCACATTTCGGAACGCCCAATATGTGTGATAACAACAACCACAGAGAAATGGCAAAATTTTCAACTTTGATTGCAAATATCTCTTCACAGAAATATGTATATAATCGAGTTTCCGATTTCGGATTATTGATTCCCGATATTTTTGGACTTGTTTTACCAGTTACGTGCGGTCGTATAGAATTACCGTCGTTTTCGTTGTTAATAAAGTTATTTCCATCTAAGTATACAGGGTGGCTAATGAAAGCCGCTACCAAAAAAAAATTAAATAACTTTTTTTCTATTTAATGAATCTGGTTAATTTTTATTTTTATTTTGCAGATTGACTTTTACATTTAACAAAAATGGATAACTGGGACACTGAAACAAGAATTTGGATTGTCCGCCGCTATCACGCACTGGAGTCCGTAGTTTCGGTTCAAAGAGAGTATAGGCGCACGTTTGGCGGCAATCCTCCGAGCAGATGGACCATAATAAGACTTGTAAACAATTTTGCCGAGCATGGGACAGTCAACAGAAGACCTTACCATCGAAACCCTTCAGTTCGAACGGAGGAAACAATCCCTGCTGTAGCTGCTGCCATACAAAACAATCCACGTGTTTCGACAAGAAGCTTATCTGCTCAAATGGGTGTAAGCAGACAGTCATTACAGTCAATTATGCACAAAGATTTGGACTTATTCCCATATAAAATTCAAATGGCCAACAAACTGAACGCTGCAGACTTGCCGATTCGCTTGGAATTTTGCCAGAAGATGCTTCAAATGGTGGAAGAGGATGGAAACATGTTGAACTGTCTTTTCATGTCTGACGAGGCCCATTTCGATTTAAACGGCAACATAAACAAACAAAATTGTCGAATATGGAGTGCTTCCAACCCACAGATACTCCATGAGACGGAATTGCATCCACTTCGTGTCACAGTGTGGTGTGCAGTTTCATCACGCTGCATTGTCGGGCCCTACTTCTTCGAAGAAAACGGTCACACCGTTACGGTTAATGGAGACCGTTACTTGAGCATGTTGAGAGAGTTTTTCTATCCAGAATTACGCCGAATGAGAATTTCTTTCAACTCTGTGTGGTTTCAGCAAGATGGTGCAGCTCCTCATATAGCCCAACCTGTTATGACAGAATTGCGACGAAAATTTCCCAATAAGCTGATATCCAGAAACTCCACATTCCGTTGGCCACCCAGGTCGCCTGACCTTACTGCACCTGACTTTTTCTTGTGGGGTTATTGCAAACAGGAAGTCTTCAAAGCAAAACCAACAAATTTGAATGAACTAAGGCAATCCATTCGAGAAACAATTGCGGCTATTCCTGTCTCAACTCTCCAAGCAGTAATGAACAACTTTTTGGTAAGATGCCGCACATGCATCGACGAGCAGGGGGGGCATTTAAATTCCATTATTTTTAAAACTAATTAGCTATATTTAATAAAATTTAATGAGCTTTAACATGAATAAAAGAAAAATGAATTCCATACACTGAAAAAAAAAATTATTTGAGTTTCTTAATGTAGCAAAATTCATCAGCCACCCTGTATGATTAACCAATTAGAATATATCTGGATTATTTGCAATAACTTTTCTTATGGCTATATTACTGCACGGCTAAAAATTTGAGCCTAAATTTAAAGCTAGAACTAGGAGTTTAGATAACATAAAAACCAGCGTATTGTTAGCTTAATGGCTAGGAATGCGTGCCAAAATTTTTGTGATGAAGAAGCCCAGCAGCTTCCGAAATGGATCTATTAGAAAAGCTATGGCGGTTGTCTCTAAAAAAAATTTTTCCTACTCTATTCAATTAAACAACTTTTAATAATTAATTAAAAACTGATTATTAAAAAAATAAAAACAATAATAGTTTTCATAAAAAATTAAAATATGAACAATTATTATTCTTGGCCTTGAGCTCGTTTCATGAATACTTTTTTGGGCTACATATATGTCCAAACCAAATTTCGCCTAGAATTTAAATTATGCCAGTTTTCGAGAAAACGAACGTGAGGAAAAGAGTTTAAATTTTAAATCCAGAACTCGAACCGACTTTCCCTCATCAGAGTCGTCTGCTCTACCCGCTGAGCTACGGCGCACACAAAATTGTAATGAGAAAAATTCATTGACTTGAAATAACATTCAGAAATAAATGAAAAACAATTTACAAAATTTTTTATGTTTTTCCAATTCAGTTTTAAATCCAAACCGCAAGAAATTTAAAATAGGTATAGGTAATTGGAAGGTATGAATGTATTACAAAGAAGTTTAAAAAATTGCTTAAATTAGGCTCAAATTTTTACCCGTGCTTATATAATTTTGAAAAGCTTAGATAGTATACCTCGTATCATGTTTTCTAATTTTATTTAACACGGTTCTGAAGTTAATAATGGCTGAAATTTGACATTTTGTTCATTTATATGTGGGCGGTGTAACCCCCATTTTCCAATAATTAAAAAAAAAATCATTAATAAGATCATCAGATCATTGTAACTACGAAATTCTAGCAACTTCTACCGGTGCCATGCCCACTTTGCAAAAATGTTATAAAATCGTCAATGGGACAACCAAATTAATAAATCTAGCAAATTTCATCATCATAGCTGCTTTTATTATTGAATTAACCCATTTTATACGTTTTTGGAAATTTTCGATATCGAAAAAAGGGGCGTGGTTATGGTTTGATTTCGCCCATTTGAAATAGCAACTTACCTCGGGCTGAAAGCAACCTGTGTGCCAAGTTTCATTGAAATATCTAAATTTTTACTCAAGTTATCGTGTCCACGAAGGGACGGACGGGCGGAAGGACATGTCTTAATGGATTCCTCTGTTCATTCTAAGAGCTTTGATACATGGAACTCCATATCTATCTCTATTATTTTGTACCGTTACAAGCCGTTATATGACCAAAACTACCGAGTTTACCAAAGTCGGAGCGCTCCGAATTAATGATCCAAAAAGAGTCCGTAATTTGAGCTTTTTTGGAGTATTATTCAGTAAACATCAAAAAACCCATTTTTTTATGAAGACTCACGGAGCCTTGGGAGAAGAAATGAATATTGTAGAGCGGATAAACGGCTAAGCTCAGTTATATGAACGATTTAGAGCGGTGATCCTTTTTGTTGTAAGCGTAAAGACAGTTGTAAGAAAATAAACGTTGGAGAGAGGATGAGCATCAATTATATGAATGTTTTAGAGCATATTCTGAGGTATTTTTATTTACCTATTTTTTATTCTGAATGTTTATCAAGAGTCGAAAGTTGGAAGCCAGAAGTGCATTTACAATAAAACAAAGTCTATTACAGAAAACACATAGTAAAACTTTCAAAGTTAACACAAAGTTTTGATAGCAATTTTGAAAACTTTGAAAATTTTGTTCATGTGGTTTCTGTAAAGGATTTTGCTTTATTTTAAATGAAATTTATTTAAAACACAAATAAAAATATTTTACGAGTAAAACTACTTCCAATTTTGTTTTTATTACTCTTTTACCACTGTATGTATATTCTATATAACATTTTAATGAAAAAATATAATTTTTGATTGTATAAAGTGATAAGTTCCAAATGAAAAATGTACGAGTATACGCCTCGTTGTACTTATATATTTAGTTATACAAATATTTTACATTAAACTTGTTTTCGATAAAGAACTAATAGAATTACATATATTTTCAATATTAAATAAATAATACTGTATAAACCATTAAAAAGCGAACTTTCTTCTAATTAGTTAAATACAGATATGAGTCTTGAAAACCTATAAGAATCTTAACAAACGAGTAAAAAAGTAAAAAAAATGTACCTAAAAAGGTTCTAAAAAAGCTTCAGAAAAACATCAATAAAAGGCTCCAAAAAAAGGCCAAAAAGGCTCCAAGAGCCATCAGAATGGAGGAAAAAATGTGGCAAAAAAGACTCAAAAAAGGTTCCCAAAAAGTTTTAGAAAAGCATCAATAAAAGGCTCCGAAAAGAGTCCAAAAAGACTTCGAAGTTCATTTAAAAAGAGTCATAAAACGCTCCAAATTCATCCGATTCGGACTTATTTTGGACTATTTTTTTATGACTCCTTTTGAGATGCCCGCGTCCAACGATTTTTCGCTCCATTTGGGCTCCGAAAAGAGCTCATTTCGGAGGGTAAAGCTCCGAGAAATGTGCGTTTTAATGCACCGAAAGGAGTCTTTTTTTCTACTTCTGGTTAGCTGGGTATAATACCCTGTGCACTAGTACACGCTGGGTATACAAATGAATGTGTATCAGTGTGTCACGCGTCCAAACTACTCAACCGTTCTTTATAAACTTTTTACAGTAGATTTTCGGGTTCACTGGCTACATTATAGACCATATAGTGTAAACGCACTAGTTTCCGAACACTTAACGTTTTCCTCAACTTTGACTTCGACTCATTGTCTCACTATAATTGCTACCGCGAAAAGATGTACTCTTAATAATAGCATAAATATTGCTGAATAATATGACGTCTGTATAACAACGAACTTTCTATAATTTATAACGTTTAATTATAATAATAATAATTGTGCACATCATAGTTTAATTCTCAATAGTTCCCTCGCTTCCATGTGTGCTTTTATTATTGTTTGTTAAGTTTCAGTGAATGTCTTGTTAGATAGGAGCACTACATTTTAAGTAAAAATTAGAGTCCAATCAAAAATAGGAACAACTCCGAACATAAAAAGTTAAAGTTGGATATAGTGCTCTTTACCCTTTCAAATAATAATAATAATAATAACTTTTTGGGTGGAAATACAAAATTCACATATTGTCTGATTATTAATGAACACGAAGAAGAAAGTAAATTTGATCTCATATCAAATATCCGATGTACCAAGGTATCGGCTGAAACGAAAAACTTATAGCTGGCCTGTGGGCTACAGTTTTAGAGCAACAAAAATATTGGTTTTTACCTGAGAATAGTTTGTTCACCACTAAAACCGAAATTTAGTATTTCGATTTTCATTTTGTCCTGAACATCTTCTAATTTAAGAAGATAGGTATCCAGAACATGAAGAAAGTCGGAATTTCGGCTATTAGAATGTTTAGTATGGATTGATTTGTTTATCCAGTTAGTTACTGCCCCACATAGGTTTTCAAACCGGTCCTCGTCCCCCTTTCGTTTTGATGTTTGGGTCGGCGGTGACCAGGTGGCGTTGACCCCACACTGTGGGGTGGACAGCTGCCGGTACCTCTGCCTGCTGCGATGGCTCAAGCAAGGGATCCTCAAAGTTCATTTCAGCAAAGACGGGCTGCGATTTAAAATTCCCCACCTTTTGTCTAGGAATACATAAAACTTGCTGCTCGCCACTACATTTGGGCAGCTTACTCTTTAAAGCATATGTTTTCTTATCGTCGACGAAAGATGTGTTGCCGGTCATCCATAAAGAATATAAATAAGAAGTTACATTAATACTATACGCACCAGTAACCCTATAAATATGTTGCTCATTAATTACTTGCGTGGTTCTATATGGCGCTGCAAAAAAGCCATTGCATCCATATACTTCCAGCCACTGCCTCTGTCGCTTGCAGCATTCCCCGAAGGCCCATGTGCTGCATTCGTTTCTTTTACGAAGCGGTCGCGTAGGGTTCCCCATACAGCACAGCATTGGTCAACTGCGAATAAATTTAGAATTAACCATAATATGAACACCGAAACAAACTCTCATATATATAATTCGTTTATCACAGCTATAAATCGGAGCTTACGTGTTATGTTTTGCAAAATTCAACTTCGAAAATTAATGGAACTTACCATCAATTCCAGTGGCAGCGGCCACAGCGTTCCACGCCTTCTTCTTGGCGAATCGACTCTTGTACCCAAAAAAACTTTTGTCATAAATGCATTTGCACTGCTTCAATAAGTATCAATTCCATTTTGTTACCTATAACTTCTTGTTTTTTAATATTAAATAATTTTGGAACAAATTTTCTTCGTGCTAGGTATTTACGAACAAACTAAAATTGCTAATGTCAAATTCTTCTTCTTATGCAGCAAAAGTTTGAAGTTGGTAACTTTTGTATGTGAGGTGGCGCTGTGGTTGCGCAATCTGCCGTTCCCCATGCAAATGCATACAATCTACTCATCTGTCAATGTATACTGCTGCATCATGCGTTTTATGTGGCGAATCTATTAAGCGTGCCTCTGCTTCAAACTGCGTCTCTGTCTGTGCCTAGTTGTTGATGTTGGTTCTATTGCTTGGCTTGCTGTTGTTTGCATCTTGTTATTCGGAAATCGTGTGTAAACACGATGAATACCTGCAATCGGCAAATAGGCGACCAAAACCCCAAAGTCCGGTTATAGTAAATATACACAGTGTTTACTAAAACAAAATAACTGATTACACTGGTCAACAACATTTCTGTACATGGGTCGTGCGTATATTTTTTTTATTGCTTTTGCACCCAGAAATAAGAATATGACCATAAAAAAGTTTTTGATTTGGTTTTGTTGGAAAAAAATGAGAAAAACGAAAAACATGAAAATTCATCAAAATTTGACATAGATTTGATTTATTCTAGTATAGTAAAAATCAATTTAAGATTTATTCTTATAAATTTAGTTTTAGAATACAGTTTGAATGTTTAAAAATGCTTTTTCCTGCTTTTCCTGCCATATTCCCTCTTGTTAATGTCAAAATATAGTCCCCCATCATGCTTTCCGTATACTGGCCTTGGTAGCGTTTCTCAAACTCCATTACATCTTGATGGAATCGCTCCCCGTGTTCTTCTGAATAAGCTCCCATATTATCTTTGAATTTATCCAGATGTGAATGTAACATGTGCATCTTTAGCGACATTCTACATCCGAGTTATCAGCTCTTCATAATTTTCATCCCTATGATTTCCAAGAAATCCATGAACTACTCCTTAAAACTGTTCCACGCTAGTTTCTCCTCATTGCTAAGTAGGTCCGGGAAAATATCGCAGTTCATAATTTTTTTTATTTGAGGGCCAACAAAGACTCCAGCTTTAATTTTCGCCTGTGACAGCTTTGGAAAAAAAGTCTGCAAATATTTGAAAGCTTTAGACTCAATATTAAGAGCCTTCACAAATTGTTCAATAAGGCCCAATTTAATATGCAATGGCGGCATCAATATGTTTTTAGGATCGACAATTGCTTCATGTTTAATATTAAATCTTCCCACTCCATACTCAGTACGTTCAGGCCAATGTTTTTGGCGATAGTGGGCGGCATCATTTCTGCTATCCCATAGGCAAAGATAACAGGAGTGTTTGGTATATCCACCTTGCATTCCAGTAAAAAAACAAACCATCTTGAAGTCTCCAATAACTTCCCACTTGTATTCCGTAAATTTGATTGAAGTTAATAGCATTTTAATACTGTCATAATTTTCTTTGAGATGTATGGAATGTGCCAGTGGAATAGAGGGAAATTTGTTCCCATTGTGTAGTAGAACTGCTTTTAGACTTTTTGTTGAGCTGTCGATAAAGACTCGCCATTCTTTTGTATTACAAGGAATACCAATTGCTTCAAATAAACCTTTCACGTCATAGCAAAAACAGAGTCCATCTTCCTTACTCTAGAAACAAGAAAATTGTTCATGACGCTTTCTTTGCCTTCGAACATCAGAAGTAAGTAAATTTCGTTGTTTAAGCCTCGATGCTAATAACTCTGCTTTGTCTTTTGATATATTTAAGTCTCTTATTAAGTCATTGAGATCTTCAGAGTTGATGAGATGTGGTATTCCTGGTTCAAATTGAGGAACAAATTCGGAATGAACTCGGTGTTTGAAAGCTGCCTTGAGGGAATAGTTGCTTTTCCAATACAGGTGGATCAGGTACAGGATTTTGTTCCGAATGTGGTACTGGAGCGGATGTCGATGGTAGTTCCGGATATATTGTTTTCCTTAAACGTTTCCCTTTCAGTGGTTTCACTACACAAAAATAGCAATCAGTGTCATGATTACTCGGTTCCCTCCAAATCCTCGGCACTGCAAACTTCATGGCTCTTTTCTCACCCTGGTACCAAACTATAATAAAACGTAAAGCATTTCATAACAATTTCAGTTATTATGCAATTATATATAGATATTGTGGCGATTATTCTCAAGCATGTACCATCCCTAACTCAATAACACTCCCACCACTAGTTAAACACAACCGAGATAACGATGGCTACGCTTATGCATGCAAGCGTGTAACTAGGAAGAGGAAGAGAGATGGCGCGAGTGTTTGCGAATACGATGCAAAGAGAAGATGCCAATAAATAACACCGACCCTTCCAGAACACGAAAAGCGAACAACCAAGAAAGTTCTCGGTGCGTAGGCAAGCACCCTGTTGGACTATATAAGGCGGTGACCAAGCAAGGCAAGTTGATCAGTTTATTTTCAAGCGTTCAATAGTGAACTACTGCGAAGTTACCAACCTCTTAAATTTGTATTGCGTTTATTACTAGTAAATAAAACTAGCTATTAGTTACATTATCTGTGCGTGTGTTTATTCGACTTTATAGTGATCGGACCCAGGATTGATAATCAAGGAATCATCGAATTCGTCACAATATATATGAAACAGTTAGTACAATAAAAAAGAGAAAATAAACTTACGCTCCAGAATGCTTCTGCAAGAGTTACATGAAACATGTAAAGCCCATTTTTTGTCCTGGTTTTTAACAGGTAGACCGAAGTAGGCTAGGTAGGTTTCGCAAATCCTTGTGTTTTTAGTTAAATCAAAATTTTTTTGTCTTATTTTAATACATTCGCCACATATATAGCAAAACGAATTAGCCGCTCGTTTACAACTTCTCGAAGATATCATTCCTCTGTGATATGCAAAAACATAGTGTCGCCCACAACGAGTGACCCAAGAAACTAAAGCTTCTTAAAAAAAAATTTTACTTACAAAAACGCTATCAGGTAGCTGGCATGCTCTATTGCTAGGCCTGCCAATTCGACAGTAAAAGTTTCGATGAGTTTCTTAATATGTACTTAACGAATTGCCAAATCTACCTAAAATCATGTGTATCTGGGACCTTTTATCTCCTTTTTACTGTTTCTCAGCCACATTTTTTTGGTTTTTTTTTAAGATGTGTATGTTGTGCTTTAAGTAGATCTTTTTTCGATGCATCGCTGCATCAGGTAGCTACCCGCCGCCCTCTGTTGCAAAAATGCAAAATTTTCAAATCGCTATAACTTCTACAAAACCAAATATTTTTGATTCGTAATTGCATTTTTTTTTATAGAATTCAACATAGAATCCGAATATATAGGGCAAAACCCATGTACAAAAAAAAATTTTTTTTTTGTTGACCTGTGTCATTCATGTTAAATTTATTTTAGCTCAGAATAGTCAACAAGGTAGTTAATTGGTTTTATTTGTGTAATCTTTGTTTTTATCCTTATGGAATGAAATGCAAGAAAATTTAACATAAATAAAAATAAAAGAAAAATATGAAATGAAAGGAACTATGATAACGGGAAGTGAGGGAAGGAAAAGAAAGGAAATGAAAGGAAAAAAAAGAAAAGAAAGGAAAGGAACGATATATTAAGGTAAAGAAACAGCATATAAAAAAGGGGAAGAAGGCCAAGAAAGGAGAAGCTCATAACTAAAATATGTAGAATAAAATTTTTTTGTGAAATTCAACCATTGGACGGGGTCCACGAGTACTTGGTACACACGCCTTTTTTCCCCAACGTTTCCTACCTACTAGTACTAGACTTCGAATAGCCGTATTTTTGGATGGTCCGGAAAACTTCCTCAAGCCATGGAGTTTTCGTATATCTTGACTGGACTAATATATCAGTATCTACATGTATTCAATATAGTTTCAAGTATAACAGTATGTTTTTTTTGTAACTAGAAAAATTTTTAAACATCTTTTTTTTCAGATAATGGTTTCAATACCCTATAAAGAGAGTAATTTGATGCTTTGGTTTATTAATTTTCTAGATTTCGATTTTCGTTCCCCATCTGAAGTTTTGACAATTTTTGATTTAGGGTGCGATTTATGTGTGAATTTAAGGGTTTAAGATGGTAAGGCAATGAAATCTAGAAAATCAACATACCAACCCCTTTACTTAATACATATTTCAGATTGCATTTAAACATCGTCAATACATAAAAGTTTATGTATGTACACATACATATTAGAGTGGAGTAAAATTTTGTGTAATGTTAATTTAAATAAAAAGTTGGAAGTAAGTGCCTTATAATATGATTGATAAAGAAACTATATTAATTTCTAGGATACTGCTCGCATTTATGTTTCTTTCTAAGTCTCCAAAAAGAATCGAACCTCTTACAAGAAATAAATTTCTATTATAGCATAAAAGTGTATATTGGCTTTGGTCCGATGTTTTTTTGTATAATAATCCAGTTCCCTTCGCCCGTCTGTCTGCTTGAACGCAAACTAGTCGCTCAGTTTAAGAGATATCTGACTAAAATTTGGTACATTATAAAAAAATGTTAGTTATCTGTCGGAAACAGCAATACTGGGCCAGTACAACACATGGCGCCCATACAATCGATAGTTTCGATAAACAGGTTTTGTGCTATAACTCTTGTAATTAGACAGCTGCTAACGTAAACTAACAAGGTGAGAACTGTACGGGAGTACATATACAGCATATCGAACAAAAAAAAGTCAAAAGTGATTGCGGTAAAGGGCAAGTGTTTGTATGAGATAGTGGACGAAGTTTCAAAACATCGTGGACTCTGCCATAGGAAGGATTTGCAGGAGTTCAACACTTAGCTATCTAGACTGCAAGAATACTCTAGGTAAGGATGTGTGTACGGGAGTACAAGCACAGCATTTCAAACAAAAAAAAACCTATAAAAAACCCTGCAGATTGCGTTTTCGTGTATCGGAAAAAGCCTTTTTCGTTTCCTTAACCCTGTGATTTCGAGGTCTAGTGCTAATGAAACGCAGCTAATAATTTCACTCGACAAAATAAGAGATAAGCTGTCCCTCGTCAAAAAGATTTATCGATAACTCCCAACATGAAACTGAACACATCGTGCGAAAATTAGGAGGTATTTTAGATTACCAAATAATTTTCGAAAGCCGACCGGAAATAATATAGCCAAACGGCAGCCAAAGGCGCCGGACCATAAAATACGTAGCAGTGACCCCCAAGGTAAGAACGTAATGAACATAAGATTAGCAGTGTTGAGCCAAAAGCGAAAATTCTCCAGTAGTACGCTGCGTAACCCCAGCCAAGGGGAAGATCCGCGTGGCATCCACCGAATGTGTTCACCTATTCATCATCCATCATATTATATTATTAATTTAATAAATTCATTTTGCTTTGGATGACCAATTAACAAGGTTATAGAGTTTAAATTTTTGCCCAGGTGCATCTACGGTTAGAGATACACGCCATAAATGGGTATATCCACAGCGGTTGATTAGGCAAACAGGATGCTTTAGCAAAAGCAGCAACTCCATCTTTAGTTTTAGCAAATAAGTTAGCAAATAATGAATTAAAGAAGAAAGAGCCAAAAGTTAAAACTGTGTGAAACTGCGAACTTAATACTTAAGGTACTGTCCAGAGATTCAAACCTCTTAGAAAACAAGGCTAATTCACACTTATAAAATGTACTATTATAATAAATTTTGTTATAATTTTTTTTGTTTAAATATATTCTAAACTAGCAGACCCGGCAGACGTTGTCCTGCCAAAAGTTTGACTTGCCTACATTTGCCAAATTGTACTCTTTTCCTTCCCCACTCGGCTCTTCCTCTTCATTTATCCCTATATACTCCTTTTTCGACCCCCCATTCCGTTACTCTCTTTACCCTCTCTTCATTTTCCTCTAACACCACCTCTACATCTCGAATTTCTATTCCTACTCCCCTTCTTCTTCCATTTCTTCTGTGGGTACTGATATGTACACAGTTTCGAATATATAGCCAACTAACTTTTTCTTGATCCTGATACCGCTTACTTTTTCCAAGGTTTTCTTCGATGTATAGAACACATATAAATAAAAATGAATGTGTGTCCTTTATAGGCGTCCAAAGTACTTAACCGATCTTCATGAAATTCACGGTATATTCTTGGGTTCACTGGTTACAGGAGAGGCTATATATAATTTTTAAAAAGTGGGCGGTGCCTCGGCCCCTTATTTTGTGTTTTGTTTGTGCTTCATTAACATCCACGGTTTATTGTCGATGTCTATGAAACTATCACGATAGGGTCAGGAGTTCGCTGGGTACGACACAGGCGTATATATTTCTTGGAACAGTGGGCGGTGCCACGCCCCCAGGCTATATGACATTTCAATTCGCCATAACTCTGAACGTATTTGGTCTAAATTCATGATATTTAGATATATGTTTCACTTGTGCCACGCCCACATATTTTGTGCTTTGTTTGTTCTTCGTCAATATCCACAGTGTTTTGTCGATGTCACTGAAAATCTCGCGGTAGGTTCAGGAGCCCCCAGGTTATATAAAGCTGCAATTCGGTATAGCTAGGAATTTATTTGGTTCAAGGCAATGATATTGATGTGTTCTATATCGAGCCCTGTGCGCAAAAAAGAACGCAAGAGCCAAAAAGAAAATTTTATGGGAGAAGGTTTTTTGGAAATTTATTTCGTATTCAGTTTATGTATTGACATGAAATTAGGTACCTAGGCTGCCTTTAGCCCAACCTATATAATGCAATCAATTTTATTTAAAAAAATGTAATACAAGCATAATTTTTGGCGCATACTTACGTCTTTTTTGCCCTCACCACATTAGTCTACTTTTTGATAATTTGGCTGTTACGTCAAACATATTCTTTAACAAAAGTTGCTTTTCTGCTCTTTTCTTTCGTTATTTCAAATTATTTATCCTCACATATGTAAAAATCGGGGACTACTGATGGCTTGCCTGAAGAACTATTTACGCACGGCGAGGAGAAGCTGATAAAACGCATGCATTAGCTTCTATACAGAATATGGTAGGATGAATGCATGGTGCTAAGTGTTATTGTCTTCGGCATAGTGCAGAAAGCTAAACGCTGACAACATCTGTTGATAGGGTTCTGGGTGTATTGGAGAGAAATGTTCCTCGAAAGATTTAATGGTTTTATAGTTATTAACATTCGAAATTTGAAAATTTGTTCATTCATATGTGGCCAGTGCCATGCCCACATTCCAAAATTTATAAAAAAAATCCTTAATAAAATGATAAAGTCAGTATATATACCGAATCTTACAATTTTAACCGCTTTTTATAATAAAATATCATATTTCCTCATTAATTGCAAAAGGAAAAAAAAGACGTGACAGCCACTTGGCGCAACACATGTACTTATGTCTAAACTGCTTTTGGTCTAAATTCATAACGGTACGTTTCACAGCTACGAAACTTTGGGAGGTTATGTGTGTGATAATAAGTGATCGATTTTCAGCAAAAAGTTAAAATCAAAAATCATGACTCTTACGTCTTTTTTGTGCATAGGGCTAGATATATCAAAAAACCTTGGGAAAAGTAAGCGGCACCAAGACCAAATAAAAAATTTAAATCGCTTTATCTTCGAAACTATGTACATACCAGTAGGGAGTAGGGATAGAAAATTTCAGAAGTAGAGGAGGTGTTAGAGGAAATTAACGGGATATGGGGGTGGGTCTGCTGGTCTATATATAAAATTTCATTAACTTGAAACAAATAAATTCCTAGCTATGTTGATTTGCAACCTGGGGGCTTATCCAAAAACTTTACTATGTGTCCTGATCCCGTTTCACAGAGATCGACGATAAACTTTGGACGTTAGTGAAGCACAATCAAAACACAAAAACATGTGGCTGTGGCGCCGCCCACTTTTCGAAAATTCTTGATTAAAAGGCACATATATTCAAACATCGTGAACTTTTGATAATTTTTGTTTTTTTTTCAGTATTGTTGATGTGAATATTTATGTGCTTCAACAACAATACTGAACAAAATCAAAAATTATCAAAAAAAATTTAAAATAATCAAAAGTAATCAAACAAAATTTTTTGATTATCTTTGATTTTTTAATAATCGCGCAAAAAATTTTCGCCAAAACCGAGAAGTAACAATAAAATTCAAATATGCTACGGTTTTTGTTATTTTTTTGCATTCCATTGATCTTTCTCTCTTTCACAAGATAATTTTTGTATTAGAGGGCGACTCGCAATGCTCGAATTAGTTTTGGGTTACAAAGGTGCGTGCAAATATCTGAAAGTATAGTTCTAATTTGAAAAAATCCTACTAAATTATTATGGGTGCGTTAGGACCATTTAAGCTAGGGATGATTGCAAGTACCTAAATTAAAAGTTATACTAACATCTAAACATCTAGCAAGCAGCCATCAGATTATACGTCCTGCGGAGGAGGCCTTCCACGCTGCGTTGGATACTACATTACCGACAAATGAATATGTAACTGAATATTAAATCAACATATATTAACCATGTCTAGATTTATGTATTGTATTGTATGAGGATGGGGACGTGTGCAGAAGTCCACGCAAGTGGGGAAAGTTTCTGATCGCCATTCACCTGGGAAATGCCAGAGCGATTCTTTTGCATGCGGTGCAAGCAGCTCACTACCTCCGGGCTTTGCGCCCAAGTATCCTCTGGGTAACCACCGAACACCCGTTTGGTGGTGAGCTAAACGTGAGAAGGCGACAACCTGGCAAGGCCACTCCGACATAATCGGTTTAAGGGCTTGATGGGGGATTCAAACTGCAGCGTCTGATCACCATGTGGTGCGGCTGCAAGCGGGCGTCTGTCTTGGATCGAGCGGCTCGCTATACAAACGTGTAATTGAGTTCAACCTCCCGTGAAACGGGTTGTGCATTAAGTTTGGGACCCACCACATAAAACAACGTTCCAATGAAATTCAACAACAAAGCCTCGGATATGAGAACCCCTTTTTTAGATGACAATACCCGCAAACGAAATAAGGATTACGAGATAAGGGCATGTACCTGGAATGTCCGGTCCCTTAATGGGGAAGGTGCCGCTGCCCGGCTGGTTGAGGTCCTGAGGGAAGCAAAAGCTGACATCACCGCCATACAAGAGATGCGATGGACGGGGCGAGGAAACATGATCAAAACACCTTGCAACATCTACTGGAGTGGGCATGAAGACAAGCGCAGATTCGGCGTAGGATTTGTGGTGGGAGAGAGACTCCTTCACCGAGTACTGCCATTCACACCCGTGAACGAGCGTCTCGCCGCAATCCGCATAAAATTACGATTTTTCACCATATCGTTTATCTGCGCTCATGCACCGACGGAAGGACGACGTGGAAAAGGATGCATTCTACTAGTGCCTGGAAGAAGCATACGAGCGCTGCCCCTGTCATGATATCAAAGTCGTGCTTGGCGACTTTAACGCCAGGGTGGGTAAGGAGGGTGTATTCGGCCCCACTGTCGGGAAGTTAAGTCTCCACGATCAGACTTCGCCAAATGGATTCAGGCTGATCGACTTCGCGGGTGCCCGAAACATGGTCATATCCAGCACTAGGTTTATGCACAAGAGGATCCATCAGGCTACATGGCTGTCCCCGATCGCAAAACACGCAATACCTAGTAGCAGCCAAGATTCGTACCCGCCTCTGTACGACAAAACAGGCGCAACAAAAAACCCAGGGAAAGCTGGACGTCAAAAGCTGCAATCGCAATAGATCGCCCGAGTGAAAAACAATAAAGCAGTTGGCGCTGATGGTTTGCCTGCTGAGCTATTCAAACACGGAGGCGAGGAGCTGGTAAGCCGCATGCATCAGCTTCTATACAGAATATGGTTGGATGAATGCATGCCTGAAGATTGCCCAATACACAAGAAGGGCGATCCTGCAAACTGCGTCAACTATCGCGGAATCAGCCTTTGGAATATCGCATATAAGGTCCTATCAAGCGTATTGTGCGAAAGGCTGAAGCCTGATGTGAACAGACTGATTGAACCTTATCAGTGTGGCTTCAGGCCTGGTAAATCTACCATCGACCAGATTTTTACAATACGCCAAATCTTGAAAAAAAACCCGTGAGAAAAGAATCGACACACATCATCTCTTTGTTGATTTTAAAGCCGCTTTCGATAGCACGAAAAGGAGCTGCCTATATGCCGCTATGTCTGAATTTGGTTTCCCCGCAAAACTTATACGGCTATGCAAAATGACCTTGAGCAACACCGCCAGGTCGGTCAGAATTGGGAAGCACCTCTCCGAGCCGTTCGAAACTAAATGAGGTTTCAGACAGGGTGACCCCCTATCGTGCGATTTCTTTAATTTAATGCTGGAGAAAATAATACAAGCTGCAGAACTTAACCGCGCTGGAACAATATTTTATAAAAGCGTGCAACTGTTGGCATATGCCGACGATATTGATATCATTTGCCTTAACAACCGCGCCGTAACTTCTGCTTACTCCAAATCAGAAAAAGAAGCGGAGAAAATGGGATTTGTGGTGAACGAAGGCAAACCGAAGTACCTTCTGTCATCATGCAAAGAGTCAGCGCATTCGCGCCTTGGCAACCAAACCACTGTTGGCAGCTATAATTTCGAAATAGTAAAGGACTTCGTTTACCTGGGAACCAGCATAAACACCAACAATAATGTTAGCCTAGAAGTCCGACGAAGAATTACTCTTGCAAACAAATGCTACTTCGGACTGAGTAGGCAATTGAAAAGTAAAGTCCTCTCTCGACGAACGAAAATAACACTCAACAAGTCACTCATCGCACCCGTCCTGCTATATGGTGCAGAAGCGTGGACACTAACAACATCTGATGAGGCGGCTCTGGGAGTATTCGAGAGAAAGGTTCTTCGAAAGATTTGTGGACCTCTACGCGTTGGCGACGGCGAGTACCGAAGAAGATTTAATGATGAGCTGTATGAACTTTACGCAAACGCCGACATAGTTCAGCGAATTAAAACACAGCGGCTTCGCTGGCTAGGCCACGTAGTGCGAATGAGCGAAGGTGCTCCAGCCCAGAAGGTATTCTTATCGGCAGCCGCCGGTGGAAGCAGAGGAAGAGGGAGACCACCACTCTGATGGAAGGACCAAGTGGATACCGATTTGCCATTCCGCGGTGTTTCCAATTGGCGCCAGTTGGCGCAACGAAGAAACGACTGGCGAGCTATGTTGGACGGTCAAAATCGCCCGGGCGGTTAGATGACCATTTAAAGAAGAAAAGATCTATGTATTTGCATATCTAACATCAATAGAACCCATAACGCTGGATAGGGCTAACTCCAAATTTTTGAGTGTGGTAAATTCTTTTTTTTGGTTTGGGTTTCTTTTGTATAAAAACCTGTTGTGAACTTCTATTTTAAAGTAGATGAATATATGTATATAAAAAGGTTTTTATTATTGATACGTTGGGATATATAGCTGTACAAATGAATACTGCTTGTTTGGAATACCAGCTTACTCTGTAAGCCTCTTATTCGGTAATTACCCATCGGCGAAAATCCACATTATAAAATGCAAGGCGGGCCATCCACTTAACAATAAACGCGTTCGAAAGGGTGAGCTATCTTAGAATATAGCCACTATACGACTTGATGCACCTTTAATCGAGAAGTAAAGCAGGGTCAAATCCTCTTCTAGAATTCATTACAATTAAGTATAAATTTTTGCAATTGTAACACATTCATTGTACATTTCAAAGGGAAGGGTAACAGCAAGGTAAAGTTTGCATTTTCATTTATACCGTTTTTAAAATGTGTACTTTTTATTCAGTTATTTCATAAATAAACATATTTATTTCACTTATTTTAAGCAAGAAAAGTTTCAGTTCTTCACGGCTTTGCCAAGCGCACAATACTAACGCGAACCATTGTTTACGTATACTAGTTTGGCATCTAATTTTTCAGCCATTTTGCGAATTTGAGTGGAAGGCAGTGGATAATGGTGCTCGGCTGCGTGGAATGAAAGATCAGTGTCGGGGACTTTCGACAAAATTCGCACAAACCCTAAACTTCAAAAAGGAGTTAAACTTTTGCAAATATTACCTATATGTTGCTCCAATTTTAACTGAGCATACCATTTTTATATATGTAAAATCTGCCAGCTAGTGCTCGATTTATTACTTACTTTGCTTAGGTTAAGTAAAAATTATAGTATATTTAATTGTTGTGGTATAAGTTCGTACTAAAATACATGAATAACATAAAAAATGTAAGTTGGTAATTCTTTCTATTTAACGTCAACTGCTAAAACACGTCCAAAAATGTCGGGAGAGGTATCAAAAAACATGCTTTGACATCGGTATCAACAATCCGAAAACGGAAATTCAATTTTATATTTCTGTCGAGAGATATTTGCAATCAAAGTTGACAATTTTCTGTCATTTTAATTTGGTTGTTGTAATCACAGATTAGGGTGTACCGAAAAGTGCAAAAGTGTGTTCTGCGCAGAAAAATTGTGGACCGCGTTGCCGGTGTTGGACCGGCTAAGGGTTATTTTTTTGAAGCGCGGCCGAAGGAAAGATTTTGCTTTATTTTAAATGAAATTTATTTAAAACACAAATAAAAATATTTTACGAGTAAAACTACTTCCAATTTTGTTTTTATTACTCTTTTACCACTGTATGTATATTCTATATAACATTTTAATGAAAAAATATAATTTTTGATTGTATAAAGTGATAAGTTCCAAATGAAAAATGTACGAGTATACGCCGCGTTGTACTTATATATTTAGTTATACAAATATTTTACATTAAACTTGTTTTCGATAAAGAACTAATAGAATTACATATATTTTCAATATTAAATAAATAATACTGTATAAACCATTAAAAAGTGAACTTTCTTCTGATTAGTTAAATACAGATATGAGTCTTCAAAACCTATAAGAATCTTAACAAACGAGTAAAAAAGGAAAAAATGTGCCTAAAAAGGCTCTAAAAAAGCTTCAGAAAAACATCAATCAAAGGCTCCAAAAAAAGTCCAAAAAGGCTCCAAAAACCATCAGAATGGAGGAAAAAATGTGGCAAAAAAGACTCAAAAAAGGTTCTGAAACAGTTTCAGAAAAGCATCAATAAAAGGCTCCGAAAAGAGTCCAAAAAGACTTCGAAGTTCATTTAAAAAGAGTCATAAAACGCTCCAAAATCATCCGATTCGGATTTATTTTGGATTATTTTTTTATGACTCCTTTTGGGACGCCCGCGTCGAACGATTTTTCGCTCCATTTGGGCTCCGAAAAGAGCTCATTTTGGAGGGTAAAGCTCTGTGAAATGTGCGTTTTATGGCACCGAAAGGAGTATTTTTTTCTACTTCTGGTTAGCTGGGTATAATACCCTGTGTACTAGTACACGCTGGGTATACAAATGAATGTGTATCTGTGTGTCTGGCGTCCAAACTACTCAACCGATCTTTATAAACTTTTTACAGTAGATTTTCGGGTTCACTGGCTACATTATAGACCATATAGGCTAAACGCACTAGTTTCCGGACACTGAACGTTTTCCTCAACTTTGACTTCGACTCATTGCCCACTATAAACGCTACTGCGAAAAGATGTACTCTTTATAATAGCATAAATATTGCTGAATAATATGACGTCTGTATAACAACGAACTTTCTATAATTTATAACGTTTAATTATAATAATAATAATTGTGCACATCATAGTTTAATTGTCAATAGTTCCCTCGCTTCCATGTGTGCTTTTATTATTGTTTGTTAAGTTTCAGGGAATGTCTTGTTAGATAGGAGCACTGCATTTTAAGTAAAAATTAGAGCAATCAAAAATAGGAACAATTCCGAACATAAAAAGTTAAAGTTGGATATGGTGCTCTTTACCCTTTCAAATAATAATAATAATAGTAACTTTTTGGGTGGAAATACAAAATTCACATACTGTCTGATTATTAATGAACACGAAGAAGAAAGTAAATTTGATCTCATATCAAATATCCCATGTACCCAGGTATCGGCTGAAACGAAAAACTTATAGCTGGCCTGTGGACTACAGTTTTAGAGCAACAAAAATATTGGTTTTACATGAGAATAGTTTGTCCACCACTAAAATAGAAATTTAGTATTTCGATTTTCATTTTGTCCTGAACATCTTCTAATTTAAGAAGATAGGTATCCAGAACATTAAGAAAGTCGGAATTTCGGCTATTAGAATGTTTAGTATGGATTGATTTGTTTATCCAGTTAGTTACTGCTCCACATAGGTTTTCAAACCGGTCCTCGTCCCGTTGACGGTGTGTGCCCCACACTGTGGGGTGGACAGCTGCCGGTACCTCTGCCTGCTGCGATGGCTCAAGCAAGGGATCCTCAAAGTTCATTTCAGCAAAGACGGGCTGCGATTTAAAATTCCCCACCTTTTGTCTAGGAATACATAAAACTTGCTGCTCGCCACTACATTTGGGCAGCTTACTCTTTAAAGCATATGTTTTTTTATCCTCGACGAAAGATGTGTTGCCGGTCATCCTTAAAGGATATAAATAAGAAGTTACATTAATACTATACGCACCAGTAACCCTATAAATATGTTGCTCATTAATTACTTGCGTGGTTCTATATGGCGCTGCAAAAAAGCCATTGCATCCATATACATCCACTACCTCTGTCGTTTGCAGCATTCCCCGAAGGCCCATGTGCTGCACTCGTTTCTTTTACGAAGCGGTCGGGTAGGGTTCCCCATACAGCACAGCATTGGTCAACTGCGAATAAATTTAGAATTAGCTATAATATGAACACCGAAACAAACTCTCATATATATAATTCGTTTATCACAGCTATAAATCGGAGCTTACGTGTTATGTTTTGCAAAATTCCACTTCGAAAATTAATGGAACTTACTATCAATTCCAGTGGCAGGGGCCACAGCGTTCCACGCCTTTTCCTTGGCGAATCGACTTTTGTACCCAAGAAAACTTTTATCATAAATGCACGGGTGCATTTGCACTTGTTCAATGATTATCAATTCCATTTTGTTACCTATAATTTCTTGTTTTTTAATATTAAATAATTTTGGAACAAATTTTCTTCGTGCTAGGTATTTACGAACAAACTAAAATTGCTAATGTAAAATTCTTCTTCTTATGCAGCAAAAGTTTGAAGTTGGTAACTTTTGTATGTGAGGTGGCGCTGTGGTTGCGCAATCTGCCGTTCCCCATGCAAATGCATACAATCTACTCATCTGTCAATGTATACTGCTGCATCATGCGTTTTATGTGACGAAGCTATTAAGCGTGCCTCTGCCGCTGCTTCAAAACGGTTTTGGAATTGCTAAATTTGTTCATGAGATTGAGTGGATCTATATATTTTCTTTGAATAACGGTAAATCGTAACTATATCAAACGTATTACCATAGAGTCAAAAAGAACCTCGAATCTCGAAATGAGCGGTGGGTTATACATACGAATTTATAACGGCGTCTCTGATGGAAAAAAAGTTTGAATTTCTGATCCAGTGTTATTAAATCTTTTTATTAGATTAGAAAAGGAAAATGTCGAAAGCAGTCATAGCTTTTCTTAAAGATCAATTTCGGTACCTCTTAGACTTATTTATCATGGAAATTTTGGCATGTATTTAACTAGTAGTCTATCAGAACCCTGTGGGTTAGGGGTTTAGAATATGCCCGAGGTAGGCATAATATGTACCAAGAGGCGCCTAATATGCACCAAGGTAATGATGGTGCAACTCGATGGTTGATCTACGGATATGATGCGTCTCACCTCTCATTACCCATCTCTCCTTCCTACATGACGTAGAAGGTTCCACTGCTCATACCAAACCGATACCACGACAGTCGGGTAGTACTGCAAGGGAGTACCGGAGCGTACCGGATTCATATCCGGCCAGGGGCTGTTAGTTCGATGGCCCCAAACCCTTCGGGGAGTGTTTTTGTCTTTACCACAACAACAACAACATGAAACCCCTATTTCTATCCATTATACCATAACACTGCTCAAGCGACGTTTTCTGTCGGCAATACAATTGCCAACTATGGGTTTGTTTTTTATGTGTCTGTTTTTGACAGCCCGACCTCGCGCTTCGGTTTTGTTAACTTTGTATACGACTGCCAACAGTTCAACTGAATTCCTGTTTTACGGCCTGGGATAAAAATTATTATTTTTGACCTTAAAATCATTTAGAATCATAAATACTTTACAAATACTCGTATGCATACCATTGTTGACTTCATTTCTCTTTTGAAAAGAGAAATAACCTCAATTGACGTTATTTCCTTTGCGTTGCAAAATAAAGTCGATTAAACTTATTTCCGTTGATTTTGTTACCTGGCGCCGAATTTTCTACCCGTTAATTTATTGTTCACTGTCCCCTCCATTCGTCGCGTTGAAACTTTTTTATGTATGGGAACTTTTCGGGATTGTTTTCGGATCATCTCGGGAATTTTTTGAAGATCACTTCGGGCCTTTTTTCGGGGCCATTTCAAAATGTTTCGGGACTTTCTGAGACATCTCACGTAGGTTCTCTATGGAGTATTTAAAAGCGAAGACATGGAGTACTCCGAGATGAATTAGGTGATCCAATCGCGGATATCGCCAAGTTAATTAGACCACCTTTTTTATATGAATGAGGATAAGTGTTGGAATACCCTGCTACTCCTTAAGGAGTATTTTTTGGATGATGTACCGGAGTATTTCCGTTTTTTGCAGGGTACTAGTAGCGCATCTTACTCCGAATCTGCACACACACAAACCACACAGGGTGCGTTGTATTCAATAATAAGACAATCATATTTAAATACTGCAATATTGAACGGGAAGACATAAACCACCCAAAATATTGAATACTAGACCGGAAGACTAGGGACCGGCAGACTTTGTCCTGCCCAGATATAAAATCGCACCATACAAAATGTATGGCAAAATAAAATTTTTTTTCAGGGATCTTTTGGAAATTTTATTGGGTATTCTCCTATTCTGATCAGAGAACAATCTAAATTAGTATCAATCATCCAAATGGGTGCAGGCGTTCTTGAGTTATGAGCGTTGGAACTAACGTCACTTTCTTTTATATATATAGATAAAGCAGTTTAACACCTTACCAGTTCCTACAAAATGTAAATTTCAGCTTAAATCAGGGTTGGGTCACTTTGACAAAAAGACTTTTAAAATAAAAAATTTAATTTTATTTGTTATTCAAAAAAATTTGAGTGATGAGTGAAATATTATTGGTTATTCAAAAAATGTTGAATAAAAAATTAAATTTCAATTTTGATTCAAGCTTTTGAAAATGAAAAATAACACACCGAAATACAACAAAATTATACCCGTATGTGCATATAGACATAGTGCGTATTTGTAAAGATTTTTTTTGGTTATTTCTGTTTAAATTGAAATGCATTGCGTTTATTTGATTCAATTTCGGGATTCTTTCTGCACAAAATAAGGCTACTTACGGGTCTATTCTATACGTAACCGGTAATTTTGTACCTGGAAGATTATCTAACCGAAAATCGTAACCTTTGGCAATGCAGTTCATTTAGGATAGTTTTGGGAGTAATTGATAGATTTTATTAAGACATACTCATATTTGAATTATTTTAGGGATCTTTGTGGGACTTTTTCACAGAAAATACTCCAAAAAAGTCTAGTAATGATACCAAAATAGTCCCGAAAACAACACCGAAATGACCCAATAAGCCCACAACACAATTCAGCATATCGAAATTACCCTGAAAAAGTCACAAAATGGTTCCTAAAACTATCCCAAAAACATCGAAGGAGTCCCGCCAAAAGCCTTATTTTGTCCAGCAATGGTCCCGAATGCATCCAATCAACTCAGTGAATCTCAATTTATACAGAAATAACCGAAAAAATCTTATAAATACACATTATGTCTATATGCACACACGGGTATAATTTTGCTGTATCTCGATGTGTTATAGTCCAATTACCCGCCGACGCCCGTACGTAGTACGTGTCAGCTGACACGACCTGTCTTATGAGAGTGCCATGTAAACGAACACTCACCGACGTTCAATTTTTCCGTATACGTAGAATGTTCCGTAGAAATCAAAGAATTTTTTATTTTTTCCGTAAGAACGTGTCAGCTGATTGCTCTCTCATATGACAGTGTTGCCTATTTATACGTGTGTATAATGGTTATGGATCGTTTGCAGTTGTTTTACAAAAATACCTCAAAATACCTTTTAAATTTTTGTAATAATGTTGAAATAACCTAAAATTACGATATTAAGTTGTTGCTTTTAAATAAATTGAGTGGCTATAATTATTTAATATTCATTTCGGACACTCATAAAATGAAAAATAATTGTTTCAAAATTACACGTTTGAGTTAGCATGCATAAAAACTGATCAATGGCAACATTGTATTGAATGTAAACAACAGAAAATGGCTGGTTTCTCCGTTGGCGCCACGGGCATAAGATTCCCTAAACGTACGTACGTACGGGTTACGTAAACGTACGTTACACACGTCGGTGGGTAATTGGACTATTATTTTGTATTTTCAAAAGCTTGAATAAAAATTAAAATTTAATTTTTTATTCAAAATAACTAAAACATTCACTGATCACTTATCACTTAAATTTTTTTGAATAAAAAATAAATTTTTGTTTGTTATTTTTTCGTCACTCGTCACTCAAATTTTTGAAAACGCCCATTCAATTTAAATTTCAATTTTTAGTTGTACTTTTTACTTTGAAACAACTCTAAACGCGATTTCCTTCATTACACTTTCTCGGAGTACCTTCCACTCCGATTCGCAAAAGAAGTTGACAAACTAGTAGACGTAAACAATGACCACCACCAATTAGATGTAAGTACTGACTGAGAAAACTGAGCACATGAACCCAGCGGTGAAAATCTTCATTACAAAATGCTATACTTCTCCAACACTTTGGAGACAGTTTACCTTCAAGAATCAGTTACAACCAACATTACTTTCCCGTAAGCATGGTCGCTTTGTGGACATAGCTCTTTACTACCCAGCGGCGAAAATTCACATTACAAAATGCAATACTTCTCCAACACTTTGGAGACAGTTTACCTTCAAGAATCAGTTACAACCAATATTACTTTCCCATAAGCATGACGGTTTTGTAGACAAAGCCGATTACATACCTCTTTACTAGTAATGGAATAATTGTGTGAATGTACGGCAATAGAGCAAAGACAAACTTTCACGAAGTTTAAACACTTTACGAAGCAGAAATCATAAAAATTCTTTCATTACATGTCAGCATACAATGTAATAGATGGTAATAAAGTACTTGTAAGGGTTTCGTAATGCATTATGTGGAAGGACTGCAAACGTTTGAGCTCCTACATAATTCATTATAAAACCCTTACAAGTACTTTATTACCATCTATAACATTATATGCTCATCTATTACATTATATGCTCACATGTAATGAAAGAATTTTTATGATTTCTGCTTCGTAAAGTGTTTAAACTTCGTGAAAGATCGTCTTTGCTCTATTGCCGTACATTCACACAATTATTCCATTACTAGTAAAGAAGTATGTAATCGGCATTGTCTACAAAACGGCCATGCTTATGGGAAAGTAATATTAGTTGTAACTGATTCTTGAAAGGAAACTGTCTGCAAAGTGTTGGAGAAGTATTGCATTTTGTAATGTGAATTTTCGCCGCTGGGTCACCGCTGGGAAGTGTCTTCGGAAATAAAAGAGTGTTTGAGAGTGTAAAAAAAAATGAGGAAATATCTCAAGCCATTTCACTTTTTTCAACCTGAGCTGCTTTATACTGCTACCCGCGAACGCAATAGCAATACATCGATGAATTTAAAATTTTCTAACCACCAGATTTTCGTAGTATACATACTCGTACACCAGTCTGTTGCAATTGTAAAATATTAATTTCTTATTTTAGTAATTAAAAATAAAATGTTTGCTTTTTATTCCAGATATTTAAGAGAAAAATAAAGGCCAAGACAATGCTATTCGTGATCTTATTCAAAAGACATCTACATAAATGCTATGACTCCAAAGACGAAATGTTGATATCACTGTTGTATGCACCATTGAGTGTTTAAAAGAAAATACTGGAGGATGTTAAATGAATATGCCAATTTGACTGGTTCGAAAAATAAGTGTCAACTTAATAATATCAGATTGGGTTGGCTTTGTTAAGTTTTACATTTAATACATTGATAATAGAAGCACCGAACCAAATACCTGAATCAGTTAATTATCATAGCAAAAGAGGAATATCCAAAGATGCTTGAAAAATGTAATGGAAACCCGACCTTTTCATAACAATGGGGTTGCATTGCCTTTTTGAGGCCATCTTCATCGTATACGTCTTTAAAGGTTAGTTAAACGTTTGACTGCATTGTATATGTGCATATGTATGTAAGTGCAATATGAAAATTAGTACTCTACTTTCTAGCATACACTTTGAAATTTATCTGCCCGATTAATCATGATTACATGAAAAACGTGCCTGACTTGAGATGTACATATATAAGGGTTAGTAAAATTATTCGAGGTTAGGTTAACCCATTGCTCGGTTTGTAACTGTAGGCATTTTTAGTAGTCTGTTATTGTTATGCAAATAGTCGCTCAGAGTCCATTAATCTAAGAGTCGGTATGCTGCGACTTCTCGAGTATGGCAGCAAATTGAATTTCAGAAAACGATTTATCTTTGAAATAATTCTAAGAAATTAACAAATTTCAAATGTTTACAATAATTGAAATAGGTACATGCAAAGTATGTAAAGGGTGTTTTTTTTAGGGGTATAGAACTTCGAATTGAAATAAAACACAAGAAAATCGTCTTAAGGTCCATCAATTTGGCTTTATTGGAAGGATAATTTTATGCCATTAATGTTTAAATATGATTTCGGGCATGTGGCCGCCGCGGCTGGCTCGAATAAAGCCAATTCTACAGGTCCAATTTTCAACCACTTTTTCGAGCATATGGGGCCGTATGTCGGCAATAACGCCACGAATGTTGGCTTCCAATTCCCCTAACGTTTCTGGTTTGTTGGTGTAGACGAGCGACTTCACATATCCCCAAAGAAAATAGTCCAATGGTGTCAAATCACACGACCTTGGTGGCCAATTGACAGGTCCATTCCGCGAAATTATGCGCTCATCGAATGTTTCCTTCAATAAATCGATTGTGACGTGCGCTGTGTGGCATGTAGCGCCGTCTTGTTGGAACCACAACTCATCCGCATTCATGCCATCCAATTCGGGAACAAAATAGTCGGTTATCATGGCTCTATACCGGTCTCCATTAACGGTAGCTGCCTCTCCAGCATTATTGCGGAAGAAGTATGGCCCAATGACTCCACCAGCCCATAGAGCACACCAAACATTCAGTTTTTGTGGATGTAATGGCGTTTCAAGGGTCTCATGTGGATTCTCTTCACTCCAAATGCGGCAATTTTGCTTGTTGACGTAGCCATTCAACCAAAAATGAGCCTCATCACTGAACAAAATTTTGCGATGAAAATCAGCATCGAAATCAATCTCATTTTCGGCCCATACACCAAAATCACGACGCATTGCATGGTCTCGCGGCTTTAATTCTTGCACAAGCTGGATCTTGTAAGGTCGCAAGCCAAGATCTTTGCGCAAAATCTTCCATAAAGTTGATGGACAAAGCTCCAATTGCTGTGCACGGTGGCGAATCGATTCATTCGGGTCCTCTTCAACACTTTGCTCTACAGCGGCAATTGTTTCTTCGGTGCGCACTGTTCGACGTCTCTGCGGATGCGTATTATCACATAGAGTAAACGTAGTGCGAAAACGATCCATGGTTAACCGAATTAATTGCTCTGATGGACGATTATGTCGACCATAAAATGGACGGAGCTCACGGTAAACTTCGCGAACTGAACCATTATTTTCGAAATAAATTTGCACGATTTGCAAGCGTTGTTCTTTTGTCAACCTGTTCATGATGAAATGGCAAACCAAACTGAACATAAATGACATTAGAGTTGCCAGATTTGACCACAAAATGCCAGTTTTATCTCTATTCGAAAAACAAACCCGTAAAAAAAACACCCTATATATTAAAAAAATAGTAGTGAACTTGACAGTTCTCTCTTTTCTGTAGCAATTTTTGCGTCAAATAAAAAAAATTGTTAACCCATTATGTTCAAAAATTTGTTATTTTTATCAAGAGTATTGATACATATTTGTTCCAAGGCCATTCACTTTATGTTAGCAATAGATGTCGAGAAACTAAGTGGAGAATGAAATTTTGAAATGGCTGTAATATAGTGGTTAAGATTTCCCTCTGCCAGTACTGGCATATGTTCTGAAAATTACCGTAGGGACCAGGGAATAGATGATATATTAACAGAATTGAAAGAAACCCAATTCGCTATCGATGAAATCCTTGAATAAGATGTCAGGGGTGGGTGTTACCCGCGTTGGGCTGGAGTAATCTTAGGTGGAATAGCATACTAAACTATACCATTACCGTAAAACAATTACCAGGAAAAATCTTGCTGACTCCAACCAGGGCCACTCAACATGAACTGCAGTCTTTTGCATAAATCGGAGTGATTATGTTGCACCCTTTTGTGGTACATATTGAAGTGGAACGCGCCACTATGCAAAAGAAAATACACTTGCAGCACGTACGTCGATTTGTCCATAGTGCCTGGATAATGCCTCTTAACAATAGCAGCAACACTATTTTTGTTAATTTCGGCAACAATTCTCCCTGTTTAACAAAATATATCACGTTTTGTTCGCCCAAATAAAATACGATTTTTAATTTTAATATTTTTGTAATGTGTTGTTTTGTTTCGCTGGCAAATGTCACAACGGCCGACACCAAAAAGAACACACAAAACTGAACGAAAGATAGAGCTTTTGACAGGGTTGCCGGATGCATCGTAGGGAATGGCATAAAATATAAAGGCGGATTAGAGCAACAAAAAAGTTGCTAAGCATAATCGTCTAGCGATTAGCGGACAAGGAGTAAGAACGATTAACGTTAGTCGAAAAGAAAAGGCATAAAAGGCCCCACATAGGGTCGAATGAAGATGGTATCAAGTGCTAAACTGCAAACTGCAAAAGTATAATTTTAATTGTGAAATTTCTTGTGTGAAAGTTTCAATTCAAAAGAATTTTTTTTTGTGTTACGAATTCCGGCTAATGTCATAGTTTCCGTGAGGATAAGCGATCCCGTGGGAGCAGTGCAGGTGAGCAGATTTAGCTTAGTTAGTTAGATGTGCATATGTGCGTATATACTTATGCATATATGTAGGTATAGACGCACGTATGCATCTATAACTCTGAAATCTAGGTAGTTTGGTTTTTGACTAAAATCCTGTGTGTCATAGGAAGGACAGTATATGGTTATCTTAGAAAGGAAGAAGAGGAGTGACCGGAGTTGGATTTTTTGACGTGTAAGTCTCAAAAGTGAATATTTTTAAAGGTAATCAGTTTTATAATAACAAATCGTGTTACAGTGCCCAGATTTTGGCGTTGGAGGCATACATGCACAACTCGCCGTAAGGCGTAAATTTCAAATTTCCTTTTCTTCCTATACACATATATATCGTTTGGATATATATACTCGTATATAAATATTTTATTTTTTATATAAAGAATATTTTATTTTTGAAAGAACAAAAATTGAATAATAATTTTCATTTTGATAATTAACATTAAACCACAGTGAACCAAAAACAATTTTAAAAATTAATAAAGTAATATATAACGCAAGTATATAACCCTACATATACTCCCCCTCCAGTGAAACAATCAATTAATTTATGTTAAATGTTATTTTCTTTTTGTTTTTTGAAAGTGTTGATGAGTTAGTGTTAAGTACTGTATCTGTAATTATGTTTGCAGGTTTAAGTAAATCTTTTGAAATTGTTTTAATAGTATTTCCATGTTGAATTTTGAATACTTTATCATGTTTAGAAATAACTTTAAACGGCATCATAAGGTGATTGTAAATTCGACTTGTGAATAACTTTAACCAATACGTATTCACAAGAATCAAAATTTTTAGGAATGAAAGAATACTCAGTGTTGTGATGTAGAACCTTTGATCTAACATGTGAAAAATATTTTCTTAATTAAGAAAGAATTTCAATCGTATTATCTACTTCATTACCATTATTATTGGAAACAACTAGTTCACCTGGTAATCTAAGTGTTTGTCCATATACTAATTCCGCAGAAGATAATTTTAAATCTTCTTTGAAAGATGTGCGTAAACCTAATAAAATCAATGGGAGAATTTCAGACCAGTGCATTGAATCATCTGAGGAAGTGATAGCTGTTTTCAATGTCCTATGAAATCTTTCTATCATTCCATTTGATTGAGGATGGTATGGAGTTGTATGAATTTTGTGAGATCCTAATAACTTAGTAAGCTCTGTGAATAATTTTGATGTGAACTGTGATCCTTGATCAACAGTTATGTTTAGTGGAATACCGAAACGAGGAATGTAATTATAGACAAAAGTTGTTGCTATAGTATTTGCTGAAATATCCCTAAGCGGATATGCTTCAGGCCAACGTGTATGCCTGTCAATGATAGTTAAAATGTAACGATTTTCTTTTGATACAGGTAATGGACCAACCAGATCCATATGAATTTGTTCAAATCATCCAAAAGGTATCTAAATTTTTTGTATAGGTGTTCTTGTATATTTGGAAATTTTTGATTTTTGACAATTTAAGCAAGTAGCAGACCAATTATTTATTTCTTTGCGCATATTAGGGCAGAAGTATTTAGATTGAATCAATCGTCTAGTTGTGCGAACACTTGGATGCGATAAACAATGAATTTTGTCAAAAATTTATGTCTTTAGCTAAAATTGTGTTAATATCCGGAATACGAGAGAGTGTATCGGCAACAATATTTTCTTTTCCTGAAATGTATTGAATGAAATTTGTAAATTGTGCTATGTATTCTAGATGATCAAAATGAGTGAGTAAAGTTTTCTGTGCAAAAAGCTGTTTGACATGTTCAAAAGCATCTTCTCTGACCAACTAAGTTCTTTAAGTTTATGTTTAGTAGCAAATGTTAACATTTCATGCAGTGGACCAAGTTCTGCTGCTAACATTTTAACATGTCTATGGTAATAATTAACCATTCCTAAAAATTTTTGTAATTTATTTATAGAAATAGGGGTTTTGAAGTTGATTATTGTCTCAATTCTTTCTAAGGATGGCCTAATTCCTTCACTAGAAATTTCATAACTTAAAAAATCTAACTTATTCATCACTACCAACAAGTATATCATCAATATAGACAAAAACAAAATCAAACCCAGAAAATACGTCATTTATAAAACGTTGAAATGTTTGTGCGCTGTTTCGTAAACCAAAAGGCATGCGTACGAACTCAAACATTCCAAATGGTGTAGTTATTGCTGTTTTATGAATGTCTTCTTTGGCCATGGGTATCTGATGATATGCTCGGACTAGATCAATTTTCGAAAATATGTGTTTGTTTTTTAAATCAATCATTAATTAAATCATGTATATGGGGTAATGGATATCGATCAGGTATGGTAATGAAATTCAGTCTACGATAGTCTCCACCTGTTTTGACCAAAAATTCGAATTCTGTTGTTGCAATTTTAAATTTAATTTGATCTAGACGACGAGGTTTTGAGAACGGTAAAACTCCTTTAGTTTCAATTCTATGAACTGTTTGGTGTTGCACTGGTTTGGTGTAATCTGGTTCACAAGTTATTGAGGGAAAATCTTTTAAGAGATTGGTAAATTTATTTTCAGAAATTGGTATTTTGAGAGAAAATATATCACAAAATCCACTAGAGCCACAAACTTTTAATTTTGTTTTTAAGTCAGTAATTTCTTTATTTCTAAGTAAACCAAATTTCTTTAAAAGTTAGCGCCAATTATGGGAGTAGAAATATCTGCTAGTATGAAAGGTAATTACAAATCGCGTCTTAAACCAAGATCATGTTTTAAAAGTTTTGTACCAAAAGTTTTAATTGAGGAACCATTAGCTGCAGTTAAATTTAGATCAGAATTTCTTTTATGAGATTTGAATTTAGAAGAGGGAACCTCAGAAACAATAGCACCTGAATCTATTAAAAAGTTTAATTTATTAAATTGGTCAAAAATAAATAGGCGGCGAGAA
The DNA here is from genome assembly GCA_949987695.1 of Merzomyia westermanni. Classification (NCBI taxonomy): domain Eukaryota; kingdom Metazoa; phylum Arthropoda; class Insecta; order Diptera; family Tephritidae; genus Merzomyia; species Merzomyia westermanni. The sequence goes on from OX465291.1 coordinate 81,670,737, forward strand.
GGTTTAACGTCACTTTCGCTACTAGCCACTGTCATAACGTGACGTTTTAGTTTAAAGTCTTTGAACTCGTATTATAATTTGAGCTAAAATTACATGGTTTAATACATTTATAAGCGTTGTGTTTAAATTTTTGATGATACCAACAAATAATATTTTTATTTTGGTTATTGAAATTTCGGGGATTAGAAAAATTACGTGATGTAGATCGATGTCGTTCTCTAGATCTAGATCGAATTTGAAGTTCATTTATATCCTCACTAATTTTATTTAAATTTTGAAACATGACAGTAGTTAATTCAGTCAAATTTTTTATTATTATATTTTATTTTATATTGTCATATTGTGTCAGGGCAATGTTTTCAGAACTATCTATTGCAATAATTTTAGAAGATTGTTGATTATTAATTAAATTAAAAATTTTATCTGCTAAAGTAATAATTTCATTAGTAGATTTATTGTTGCAAGAGATTAAATGAATCTGTATTTCTTTTGGTAATTTACTTATCCATAATTTAAAAAGTAGTTCTTTACTAATTATAGAATAAGAACTAATTAGAGAGGTCATTTGTCGAAATAATTCTGATGGAGAACGATCACCAAGTTCTGTTTTAGAAATAAGTTGTTCTAATCTTTTTTCTTCGGAAAGAGAAAATATATCAATTAATGCTTTTTTAATAGTTTCATATTTATTAATCACAGGAGGTGGATTAATTATATCTAGAATTTTTGAAATGGTTTCTCGTTGAAGTGCAATTAAAATATTCTGATATTTTATATTGTCATTTTGAATGTTGTTTATTTGGAATTGTCCTTCAACGAGAATAAACCAAGTTTCAGGGGATTGTTCCCAAAAATAAGGCAACTTAACTGATTTTGAAAAATTAAATTATCTGTAAACATTATGTTATTATCTGGAAGCATATTATCAGTATGAATATTTTGTGTGAGGTTCAAATTTGGAATTGAGTTGTTGTTTTCGTTTTGGGTCTCTGTTGATGTGAAGTGTCTTGGAATTAGATTGTTGTTTTCGTTTTGAGTTTCTGTTGCTGTGAAACTTCTCGTATGAATAGGTATCGAATCATTTTAGTAACTGGAGAAAGAGTGTACACAATAATAAAAATTTAAATATTAATATTAATAAAAATAAATATTAAATTAACAATTTAATAACAAAATTAATTAAAATATACTTAAAGTTATTATAATTTAAAACAATTTATCATAAATTACAATTAATGTCTTGATTTTAATAATTTTATTAATTATTCGTAATAAAGTAATTGGTTTTTAATTAAATGAAGGATTTAAGAAACAAATTTTTATTGAATGAAATGTAATATTTTGTTTAAAATTTGATAAAATTTAAAAATGTATGGATATTTAATTATATACTTGTAATTTAATATTAATATAGAATATTAACAATACAGCTCACCGAAGAATTGCGTTGATTGTAGATGGTAAAGTATTTAGTAGAGTTCAATATCTGGAAATTGAACTTACAAAACTTGATTGTTGTTGTTGTTCCTCTTTTTGTTGATGTTATTTATTTGATTGTTGAAAAGTTTTGTTATGCTTTTTGTAATAATTGCTTTCTCGCTTTGGTTGGTTCTGAATGATTGTGTCAATAAAATTATTTTATACATATCTTCCAAGGTATCTATTTTCTCTTCTATGATTGAACGTGTTCTACTTTTTGTTTTATATTTATAATCACAATTAATATTAAAAAATCATTTCTCTGTTTGTATTCTGGATTTTTTTTGGAATTCTTTAAACTAAAGTTTAAGTTATTTTCTTTTACATTCACATTTTTATTTTTATTTATTTTTTTTTGTATTATTTGTGTTTAAATTAATGTCAAATAAATAAATTAATTAATTAATTTTTGTGGTACATTTGAAATATTTTCACATATTTGCAGCTTTGCGTTTGCATTTTCAAAAATTTTCAATAAATTTAATCATACAAATTTTATTGATTAATGACACAATGATTTATAATCCATGCATAACTTGGGACGTGTATAAATTAAAATTAACAACAGTCTTTTTTAAAATATGTATGTTATCACAACGATTTTTAATCTCTTTCAATAGTGCAGCACTCAGAACAATTTTCGCAAAAGTGAAACAATGGACATTTTAGATATTGATGAAACGCTTAAAGATGATTCTTTTATTTGTTTGGAAGATAAAACGCACGATGATGTTTCGAATATATTACAACAATGGAAAAGCAATAATTGTCTGCTGTCAGCACAATATCAGCAAAAACAAGTCTACAAACTCAATTCGCGAACGTTTACTCGTCCACCCAGAAAACCAGCACAAAATCTAGAACGACATTTTGCATATTCTTTCGAAAACAATGACCCGTAAACATCTATTGCGGCACGACTTCAGCAGCAATCACAGCATCAACAAAAATTCACGATTACAACACCACAACCAATGTTCAATTTGGAAATTGGTGGACTTGTTACCACAATGCATAAATCATTTTTGCAAGCCACTCCTCCTGGCAGGATCGCCAAATATATCGTTTGGATATATATATATATAAATATTTTATTTTTTATATAAAGAATATTTTATTTTTGAAAGAACAAAAATTGAATAATAATTTTCATTTTGATAATTAACATTAAACCCACAGTGAACCAAAAACAATTTTAAAAATTAATAAAGTAATATATAACGCAAGTATATAACCCTACAACATATTTATGTAAATTTAAACCCATAAAAACGTTCATTGTCACATTTAAATTTTTGTCCGGTGTCCCAAAGCAGTTTTAATCACCGCTAATTTTATGCAGTCCAGGTTTTCTTCCAAAAGCCCAACACGATTCTTGAATATATTCTTCTGCACACATTTTGTTTTGCAGTGTGCTTCAGACACGGAAATCGAAACTTGAAATTTTAACATATATCAGTTTGCTGTAAAACGCCAGTGGAAAATTAACATTTGTATACATATCCGATTTCGCCGTGAGACCCCGATACGGAAGCACAAAGGCCCGCAGGAAGAAGCTCCGGATGACCCTGGCGCAAAAATTTTAGTTTTAAAGTATTTAGTAGTATTTTTTTATACGTATGATTTTTTATTATTTTATGTTTTTTTTTGTGTCTACGCTGGCGCACACGTATACGCCTATAATTATGAAAACATGTAAATTTTTCTAAAAATTTAGTGATACAAATTTTTTTTTGCAAAGTCCAGATTTTTATATTGCATTCTATTGTGGCCGTCATCACACTATGGCGACAAGCCAAAAGCTTTTTGACGAATATTTATTTTTTATAGTAGCCAGGATGTGGAACTTGCTAATTATAGTATAGATATCTGCGTGTGGGCAGGCGGGTAATGCAGTCACATTAAAATTAGTAGGAAACAGTGTGACCAGGTTAGCCTTTTCGAGGCTAGATTTAGCCTTTTTTTTTGTCATTTAGCCTCATAATTTTGGTTTTAGCTTTTTTCTAGCCTTTTTTTTACTCAAACCTTTTCTGGTCCCAATACCATATTTTTCATACAAATTCGAGGAATATATAAAATTAAAGTTGAATGAAGGTAGTATTGATGACGAAATACAGAAAATTATTCGTAAAAATTGTCAATTATTTTTAATGGAGTTGATCACCCAATTGGGACATCGCCTACCTGCTAATATGAACTCATTACAAAAAAAAAAATTTTTTTTCAGTTGATAATTCTTTGAAAGTTACAAAGCCGGATCTATTTTCTCACTTTCAAGAAGATAATTCTAGGTATTCTCCAAGTCAAGTAGCATTGATTGAGCTTCCGTTGCGAAAGCTAATAATAATAGAATTTTGGGCGAAAGTCCGAGAACATACAAATTCTTTAAACGAACCCCCTTTTTTAAAATTGGTCGAATTCGTACCTAGCTTTTTGGTATTACCTTTCAGTAATAGGGAGGTTGAAAGAATTTTGTCGTGCCATGAACATTTTAAAAACAAGTTAAGGAATAGATTAAAAATTAAAATGCTTAACTCGCTGCTTAATATTAGATGTTCGTTAAAAAGCTTATCCAAATGTTGCACTGATTTTGAAATTACCGATGATCTCACATCTATGAGAAATACCAAAACTTTGTACGCAGACTCAAGCTCTTCTGATACATCAGACGAAAAAAATATTATAAAATTAATTAGTTTGTACTGATTTTTCTATAGAATGTATTTTTTTAAAAAATTCCTAATCCAAAAAAATGTGCCTGATATGTGTTGAAACATGAATAGTTTCTTTAAATTATGTCTACAGCTTTATATACAAATAGTTTAAGCTTAAATAAAAAGTTTGAAATGGATTTTGTAAAAAAATTTCTGACTTTTTTTAGCTTCTTTTTTTCTTGATTTTAGCCTTTTCTAACCTTTTTTTTTGCCGATTTAGCCTTTTTTTTTACTATCATCCACACTGGTAGGAAACCTACAAAAAAATAGTGTGAGAAGTTCAATATATATAAGTGTAGTCTTTTGCGGTATAAGCGATTCTGCCCGTAGCAAAACATCAATTTCTGAATTTTTTTGGAGAATATTTTTATACATATCTACATAGGGAATCTAAGGTAGAATCCCATACCTTAAACCGGTTAAAATTTTCAAATTCATTTTCTCGTTTTTTTATCAGCTTATCTGCAGGACGTTTTGTCGGAGTAAAGAACATTTGTTTTAGATAATAAGATTATCGGTTAACGATGTTGTATTGTAACTTTTTTGATTATTTTAATATATTTTGAATTTGTTGTCACACAGAAAATGAGGAGGTAAACACTTTTTTGGCGGGATGTGAAGAAGGCATGACGAAGAGGTAAGTGGAGGGGATGGAGCCGGGCAAGAGGGAAACCGCTAGGGTTAGGATACAGTGAAACGAACAGTCCAAGGTAGAGCGGGCTTCCTGAAGTGAGAGGTGTGTGAAGCTGAGAGGATGAATGGTGGGGAGATGTAAAATATGTGTCCGTCCGGCTCCTTGGTGGTAGAATTGAGGACCACTACCCATCTTAAACTGAGCTAGCTAGGGAAACCACCAGGAGCCAAAGGTACAAGTAGGTGACAAAGAATAAATATGGGCTTGCCTATATTGCTGGATATTTAATCAAAAAAACTGGATCTTACCCACTATGAGGAGAAAGTTCATCTTCTTACGGAGACCATATGTAAATCCTGGTAGCCTGGCCATGCATTTTTCAATAAAATAAAACCTTTAGAAATGGTATTCCCCAAATTGGAAGAGCATTTAAAATCGTTTTTTTAAATGCGGGATATTTCTTAAACAAGAAATTGAGAAAAAAGAGAAAATATAAAAAATCGCATTTAAAAACAAAAAAATGTGAGAAGGCCATTATATAAACAAATGTCTCTCAATCAATGATGCCAATAAAAAAACTCTATGAGAAATTAAGTCTTTATCCACCAGTATTTTCAACACAGTGATAATCTCCTTCCTGTGGTGCCACAGGTGTAGATGCCAAGGAGCACTTGGTGGCAAAAGTAACCCCGTTTTAATTCTAGGTTGGAGCTTTTTTGGTTGAAATGATATTATTCATTTTACGGCTTTAGAAAATCAGATAGATCTCATTTTATAATATAAAAATTGTATGTGACCCAAATATTGTGCTTGTGTTATTTTTGAAGTGAGAATTCCTACAAAAAACAAAATATTTCAGTTGTCAATTCTACTTGTTTAATTTGCCTTGGGTACATGTATAAAAATGGGCGGACTTAATATTTTCCCCAATGACGTCTTGTCGGAAATAATTGTATATATTATGAATGAGCGCAATGGCGACATAGATATTTTTTTTTTAGAAATAACTAAAATTCCTTAAACACGGTGAGCTAGAGATTTCACACCTCTAAGTGGAATTTAAAAGCCGCCTTCGATAGCCCGAGAAGGAACTGCCTGTGTTCCGCTATGTCTGAAATTGGTTTCCAGCAAAACTTAAATGGCTGTGTAAGGCTAAGCCGTTCAATCTTCCTTGGAATATTGAACTTCTTAAATAAGTTTTAATCCCGAAGTGATGGAATGATGTTTCGTTTTGACATCTTGTTATAGGAAGATTTACTAGAATAGGGCGTAAATTAAATATATTTGGAAATAGTTCTTTACCACAAAGTTCCAGAGCTTCAGAAACTGTATTCGGCTTATCTTTCGATCTCCGAGTTGAAAACCATTTTATACCAAATATCTATTTCTGTTTAATTATCTCCGAAATCTCCATTCAGGTCATCGGAATAAAAATTATAAATTTTCTTACCTGCTGCGTCATCGTAGACTTAACACCTTTTCTGGAAAAATTACTTTGAATGCAATAAGTAAGTCCTTATGCTTCAAAAACCTGTCATTGAGGCTTGCAATAAATGCATCTAAGAATGGTATACAGAGATGAATTCGGTAAAAAGCTTCGACGATTAATGTCTCCGTATTGGAAACCCTTGGTTTCATACAAATGTTTAAGCACTTGTTCGGCATCAAAAATATTTCAAACGCCTGCCCCTCCTTGTGTTTGCCAAGGGGTATAGGCATGATACAAGAAAATCAAGGTATTTGCACTTTGACGTAGACTGTGTTGGTTGTCATTCGCACCTTTTGTCAGTTGAGTAAAGAGGGTTGCCAGCTCAGAAACATGTTTTTCTTGCTAATTTTTGTAATATTTAAAGGGATGTTTTGAAAATAAAAATACTTACAAAATCGGATCCATACAACTGTTTTAAGATTCGTAAATGGGACAAATTATATATCTCTGCTTCCAAGTTAACATATATATTTGCATTTCGTTAATACTTAAATAAAACATTTTCAGGGGTTGTTAACGCAGAGACAAAGCTTTATTTTCATGGTTGATGTGATGAGAACACGCGTTGTCACAGCATACAAGTAAGTATGTTAATTAGTGAATAATCATGAAATATTTTTAAAAACTACGTTGAAAAGTTCTTCATCCAAGGGAGGCTAGATTGAGAGATTAAGGATATTTTCTTACACCTGTAAAAAAAAAACCTTCGGAAATAGCTTACCGTCAGAAAAAGGATCAACTAATAACAATAAAGTAAATTTTTTAGTAAACATGCTGTAATTTTTTAAATTTTTTTTATTTTTTTTTCATTTCCATTTTTATTTTGATTATATTTTCTGTTTAAATATCGTATTCTAAAATACGCCCTACCCCAAAAGAAATCTTTGAAAAATTGTATCTTCTAAATTAACACAGTTTTTAGCATGAAAAATTTAATTTTCCATATATCCAGGAGCATCGTTGAAATCATTCTTATTGTAATTATTAAAAATAGAGTTTAATGCTTTTAAATTTTGCATGAACTCTTTTGCGGGTTTCCAAAGGCCCCCTCAGATAAAAGATCAACATAACTATAATTTTGATTGACTTCATCGAAAGTTCTGTACCCATAATTTTGTAAATTAATTTTTTTGCGTTGCGGTCCAATTGAGCACATCGGTTCCTCTGCTCACAATCTTTAGAACATACAAATGGTTCTTTTGGTACGCATGACCCTGGCGCAAAAATTTTAGTTTTAAAGTATTTAGTAGTATTTTTTTTATACGTATGATTTTTTATTATTTTATGTTTTTTTTTGTGTCTATGCTGGCGCACACGTATACGCCTATAATTATGAAAACATGTAAATTTTTCTAAAAATTTTTTTTTTGCAAAGTGCAGATTTTTATATTGCATTCTATTGTGGCCGTCATCACACTATGGCGACAAGCCAAAAGCTTTTTGACGAATATTTATTTTTTATAGTAGCCAGGATGTGGAACTTGCTAATTATAGTATAGATATCTGCGTGTGGGCAGGCGGGTAATGCAGTCACATTAAAATTAGTAGGAAACAGTGTGACCAGGTTAGCCTTTTCGAGGCTAGATTTAGCCTTTTTTTTGTCATTTAGCCTCATAATTTTGGTTTTAGCTTTTTTCTAGCCTTTTTTTTACTCAAACCTTTTCTGGTCCCAATACCATATTTTTCATACAAATTCGAGGAATATATAAAATTAAAGTTGAATGAAGGTAGTATTGATGACGAAATACAGAAAATTATTCGTAAAAAATTGTCAATTATTTTTAATGGAGTTGATCACCCAATTGGGACATCGCCTACCTGGTAATATGAACTCATTACAAAAAAAAAATTTTTTTTCAGTTGATAATTCTTTGAAAGTTACAAAGCCGGATCTATTTTCTCACTTTCAAGAAGATAATTCTAGGTATTCTCCAAGTCAAGTAGCATTGATTGAGCTTCCGTTGCGAAAGCTAATATAATAGAATTTTGGGCGGAAGTCCGAGAACATACAAATTCTTTAAACGAACCCCCTTTATTAAAATTGGTCGAATTCGTACCTAGCTTTTTGGTATTACCTTTCAGTAATAGGAGGTTGAAAGAATTTTGTCGTGCCATGAACATTTTAAAAACAAGTTAAGGAATAGATTAAAAATTAAAATGCTTAACTCGCTGTTTAATATTAGATGTTCGTTAAAAAGCGTTATCCAAATGTTGCACTGATTTTGAAATTACCGATGATCTCACATCTATGAGAAATACCAAAACTATGTACGCAGACTCAAGCTCTTCTGATACATCAGACGAAAAAAAATATTATAAAATTAATTAGTTTGTACTGATTTTTCTATAGAATGTATTTTTTAAAAAATTTCTTATCCAAAAAAATGTGCCTGATATGTGTTGAAACATGAATAGTTTCTTTAAATTTATGTCTACAGCTTTATATACAAATAGTTTAAGCTTAAATAAAAAGTTTGAAATGGATTTTGTAAGAAAATTTCTGACTTTTTTTAGCTTCTTTTTTTCTTGATTTTAGCTTTTCTAACCTTTTTTTTTGCCGATTTAGCCTTTTTTTTACTATCATCCACACTGGTAGGAAACCTACAAAAAATAGTGTGAGAAGTTCAATATATATAAGTGTAGTCTTTTGCGGTATGAGCGATTCTGCCCGTAGCAAAACATCAATTTCTGAATTTTTTTGGAGAATATTTTTATACATATCTACATAGGGAATCTAAGGTAGAATCCCATACCTTAAACCGGTTAAAATTTTCAAATTCATTTTCTCTTTTTTTTATCAGCTTATCTGCAGGACGTTTTGTCGGAGTAAAGAACATTTGTTTTAGATAATAAGATTATCGGTTAACGATGTTGTATTGTAACTTTTTTGATTATTTTAATATATTTTGAATTTGTTGTCACACAGAAAATGAGGAGGTAAACACTTTTTGGGCGGGATGTGAAGAAGGCATGACGAAGAGGTAAGTGGAGGGGATGGAGCCGGGCAAGAGGGAAACCGCTAGGGTTAGGATACAGTGAAACGAACAGTCCAAGGTAGAGCGGGCTTCCTGAAGTGAGAGGTGTGTGAAGCTGAGAGGATGAATGGTGGGGAGATGTAAAATATGTGTCCGTCCGGCTCCTTGGTGGTAGAATTGAGGACCACTACCCATCTTAAACTGAGCTAGCTAGGGAAACCACCAGGAGCCAAAGGTACAAGTAGGTGACAAAGAATAAATATGGGCTTGCCTATATTGCTGGATATTTAATCAAAAAAACTGGATCTTACCCACTATGAGGAGAAAGTTCATCTTCTTACGGAGACCATATGTAAATCCTGGTAGCCTGGCCATGCATTTTTCAATAAAATAAAACCTTTAGAAATGGTATTCCCCAAATTGGAAGAGCATTTAAAATCGTTTTTTTAAATGCGGGATATTTCTTAAACAAGAAATTGAGAAAAAAGAGAAAATATAAAAAATCGCATTTAAAAACAAAAAAATGTGAGAAGGCCATTATATAAACAAATGTCTCTCAATCAATGATGCCAATAAAAAAACTCTATGAGAAATTAAGTCTTTATCCACCAGTATTTTCAACACAGTGATAATCTCCTTCCTGTGGTGCCACAGGTGTAGATGCCAAGGAGCACTTGGTGGCAAAAGTAACCCCGTTTTAATTCTAGGTTGGAGCTTTTTTGGTTGAAATGATATTATTCATTTTACGGCTTTAGAAAATCAGATAGATCTCATTTTATAATATAAAAATTGTATGTGACCCAAATATTGTGCTTGTGTTATTTTTGAAGTGAGAATTCCTACAAAAAACAAAATATTTCAGTTGTCAATTCTACTTGTTTAATTTGCCTTGGGTACATGTATAAAAATGGGCGGACTTAATATTTTCCCCAATGACGTCTTGTCGGAAATAATTGTATATATTATGAATGAGCGCAATGGCGACATAGATATTTTTTTTTTAGAAATAACTAAAATTCCTTAAACACGGTGAGCTAGAGATTTCACACCTCTAAGTGGAATTTAAAAGCCGCCTTCGATAGCCCGAGAAGGAACTGCCTGTGTTCCGCTATGTCTGAAATTGGTTTCCAGCAAAACTTAAATGGCTGTGTAAGGCTAAGCCGTTCAATCTTCCTTGGAATATTGAACTTCTTAAATAAGTTTTAAGTCCCGAAGTGATGGAATGATGTTTCGTTTTGACATCTTGTTATAGGAAGATTTACTAGAATAGGGCGTAAATTAAATATATTTGGAAATAGTTCTTTACCACAAAGTTCCAGAGCTTCAGAAACTGTATTCGGCTTATCTTTCGATCTCCGAGTTGAAAACCATTTTATACCAAATATCTATTTCTGTTTAATTATCTCCGAAATCTCCATTCAGGTCATCGGAATAAAAATTATAAATTTTCTTACCTGCTGCGTCATCGTAGACTTAACACCTTTTCTGGAAAAATTACTTTGAATGCAATAAGTAAGTCCTTATGCTTCAAAAACCTGTCATTGAGGCTTGCAATAAATGCATCTAAGAATGGTATATAGAGATGAATTCGGTAAAAAGCTTCAACGATTAATGTCTCCGTATTGGAAACCCTTGGTTTCATACAAATGTTTAAGCACTTGTTCGGCATCAAAAATATTTCAAACGCCTGCCCCTCCTTGTGTTTGCCAAGGGGTATAGGCATGATACAAGAAAATCAAGGTATTTGCACTTTGACGTAGACTGTGTTGGTTGTCATTCGCACCTTTTGTCAGTTGAGTAAAGAGCGTTGCCAGCTCAGAAACATGTTTTTCTTGCTAATTTTTGTAATATTTAAAGGGATGTTTTGAAAATAAAAATACTTACAAAATCGGATCCATACAACTGTTTTAAGATTCGTAAATGGGACAAATTATATATCTCTGCTTCCAAGTTAACATATATATTTGCATTTCGTTAATACTTAAATAAAACATTTTCAGGGGTTGTTAACGCAGAGACAAAGCTTTATTTTCATGGTTGATGTGATGAGAACACGCGTTGTCACAGCATACAAGTAAGTATGTTAATTAGTGAATAATCATGAAATATTTTTAAAAACTACGTTGAAAAGTTCTTCATCCAAGGGAGGCTAGATTGAGAGATTAAGGATATTTTCTTACACCTGTAAAAAAAAAACCTTCGGAAATAGCTTACCGTCAGAAAAAGGATCAACTAATAACAATAAAGTAAATTTTTTAGTAAACATGCTGTAATTTTTTAAATTTTTTTTATTTTTTTTTCATTTCCATTTTTATTTTGATTATATTTTCTGTTTAAATATCGTATTCTAAAATACGCCCTACCCCAAAAGAAATCTTTGAAAAATTGTATCTTCTAAATTAACACAGTTTTTAGCATGAAAAATTTAATTTTCCATATATCCAGGAGCATCGTTGAAATCATTCTTATTGTAGTTCTTAAAAATAGAGTTTAATGCTTTTAAATTTTGCATGAACTCTTTTGCGGGTTTCCAAAGGCCCCCTCAGATAAAAGATCAACATAACTATAATTTTGATTGACTTCATCGAAAATTCTGTACCCATAATTTTGCAAATTAATTTTTTTGCGTTGCGGTCCAATTGCTCTTCTTCTGCTCACAATCTTTAGAACATACAAATGGTTCTTTTGGTACGCATGACCCTGGCGCAAAAATTTTAGTTTTAAAGTATTTAGTAGTATTTTTTTTATACGTATGATTTTTTATTATTTTATGTTTTTTTTTGTGTCTATGCTGGCGCACACGTATACGCCTATAATTATGAAAACATGTAAATTTTTCTAAAAATTTAGTGATAAAAATTTTTTTTTTGCAAAGTGCAGATTTTTATATTGCATTCTATTGTGGCCGTCATCACAATATGGCGACAAGCCAAAAGCTTTTTGACGAATATTTATTTTTTATAGTAGCCAGGATGTGGAACTTGCTAATTATAGTATAGATATCTGCGTGTGGGCAGGCGGGTAATGCAGTCACATTAAAATTAGTAGGAAACAGTGTGACCAGGTTAGCCTTTTCGAGGCTAGATTTAGCCTTTTTTTTGTCATTTAGCCTCATAATTTTGGTTTTAGCTTTTTTCTAGCCTTTTTTTTACTCAAACCTTTTCTGGTCCCAATACCATATTTTTCATACAAATTCGAGGAATATATAAAATTAAAGTTGAATGAAGGTAGTATTGATGACGAAATACAGAAAATTATTCGTAAAAATTGTCAATTATTTTTAATGGAGTTGATCACCCAATTGGGACATCGCCTACCTGCTAATATGAACTCATTACAAAAAAAAAAATTTTTTTTCAGTTGATAATTCTTTGAAAGTTACAAAGCCGGATCTATTTTCTCACTTTCAAGAAGATAATTCTAGGTATTCTCCAAGTCAAGTAGCATTGATTGAGCTTCCGTTGCGAAAGCTAATAATAATAGAATTTTGGGCGGAAGTCCGAGAACATACAAATTCTTTAAACGAACCCCCTTTTTTAAAATTGGTCGAATTCGTACCTAGCTTTTTGGTATTACCTTTCAGTAATAGGGAGGTTGAAAGAATTTTGTCGTGCCATGAACATTTTAAAAACAAGTTAAGGAATAGATTAAAAATTAAAATGCTTAACTCGCTGCTTAATATTAGATGTTCGTTAAAAAGCTTATCCAAATGTTGCACTGATTTTGAAATTACCGATGATCTCACATCTATGAGAAATACCAAAACTTTGTACGCAGACTCAAGCTCTTCTGATACATCAGACGAAAAAAATATTATAAAATTAATTAGTTTGTACTGATTTTTCTATAGAATGTATTTTTTTAAAAAATTTCTTATCCAAAAAAATGTGCCTGATATGTGTTGAAACATGAATAGTTTCTTTAAATTATGTCTACAGCTTTATATACAAATAGTTTAAGCTTAAATAAAAAGTTTGAAATGGATTTTGTAAGAAAATTTCTGACTTTTTTTAGCTTCTTTTTTTCTTGATTTTAGCCTTTTCTAACCTTTTTTTTTGCCGATTTAGCCTTTTTTTTTACTATCATCCACACTGGTAGGAAACCTACAAAAAAATAGTGTGAGAAGTTCAATATATATAACTGTAGTCTTTTGCGGTATAAGCGATTCTGCCCGTAGCAAAACATCAATTTCTGAATTTTTTTGGAGAATATTTTTATACATATCTACATAGGGAATCTAAGGTAGAATCCCATACCTTAAACCGGTTAAAATTTTCAAATTCATTTTCTCGTTTTTTTATCAGCTTATCTGCAGGACGTTTTGTCGGAGTAAAGAACATTTGTTTTAGATAATAAGATTATCGGTTAACGATGTTGTATTGTAACTTTTTTGATTATTTTAATATATTTTGAATTTGTTGTCACACAGAAAATGAGGAGGTAAACACTTTTTGGGCGGGATGTGAAGAAGACATGACGAAGAGGTAAGTGGAGGGGATGGAGCCGGGCAAGAGGGAAACCGCTAGGGTTAGGATACAGTGAAACGAACAGTCCAAGGTAGAGCGGGCTTCCTGAAGTGAGAGGTGTGTGAAGCTGAGAGGATGAATGGTGGGGAGATGTAAAATATGTGTCCGTCCGGCTCCTTGGTGGTAGGGTTGAGGACCACTAGCCATCTTAAACTGAGCTAGCTAGGGAAACCACCACGAGCCAAAGGTACAAGTAGGTGACAAAGAATAAATATGGGCTTGCCTATATTGCTGGATATTTAATCAAAAAAACTGGATCTTACCCACTATGAGGAGAAAGTTCATCATCTTACGGAGACCATATGTAAATCCTGGTAGCCTGGCCATGCATTTTTCAATAAAATAAAACCTTTAGAAATGGTATTCCCCAAATTGGAAGAGCATTTAAAATCGTTTTTTTAAATGCGGGATATTTCTTAAACAAGAAATTGAGAAAAAAGAGAAAATATAAAAAATCGCATTTAAAAACAAAAAAATGTGAGAAGGCCATTATATAAACAAATGTCTCTCAATCAATGATGCCAATAAAAAAACTCTATGAGAAATTAAGTCTTTATCCACCAGTATTTTCAACACAGTGATAATCTCCTTCCTGTGGTGCCACAGGTGTAGATGCCAAGGAGCACTTGGTGGCAAAAGTAACCCCGTTTTAATTCTAGGTTGGAGCTTTTTTGGTTGAAATGATATTATTCATTTTACGGCTTTAGAAAATCAGATAGATCTCATTTTATAATATAAAAATTGTATGTGACCCAAATATTGTGCTTGTGTTATTTTTGAAGTGAGAATTCCTACAAAAAACAAAATATTTCAGTTGTCAATTCTACTTGTTTAATTTGCCTTGGGTACATGTATAAAAATGGGCGGACTTAATATTTTCCCCAATGACGTCTTGTCGGAAATAATTGTATATATTATGAATGAGCGCAATGGCGACATAGATATTTTTTTTTTAGAAATAACTAAAATTCCTTAAACACGGTGAGCTAGAGATTTCACACCTCTAAGTGGAATTTAAAAGCCGCCTTCGATAGCCCGAGAAGGAACTGCCTGTGTTCCGCTATGTCTGAAATTGGTTTCCAGCAAAACTTAAATGGCTGTGTAAGGCTAAGCCGTTCAATCTTCCTTGGAATATTGAACTTCTTAAATAAGTTTTAAGTCCCGAAGTGATGGAATGATGTTTCGTTTTGACATCTTGTTATAGGAAGATTTACTAGAATAGGGCGTAAATTAAATATATTTGGAAATAGTTCTTTACCACAAAGTTCCAGAGCTTCAGAAACTGTATTCGGCTTATCTTTCGATCTCCGAGTTGAAAACCATTTTATACCAAATATCTATTTCTGTTTAATTATCTCCGAAATCTCCATTCAGGTCATCGGAATAAAAATTATAAATTTTCTTACCTGCTGCGTCATCGTAGACTTAACACCTTTTCTGGAAAAATTACTTTGAATGCAATAAGTAAGTCCTTATGCTTCAAAAACCTGTCATTGAGGCTTGCAATAAATGCATCTAAGAATGGTATATAGAGATGAATTCGGTAAAAAGCTTCGACGATTAATGTCTCCGTATTGGAAACCCTTGGTTTCATACAAATGTTTAAGCACTTGTTCGGCATCAAAAATATTTCAAACGCCTGCCCCTCCTTGTGTGTGCCAAGGGGTATAGGCATGATACAAGAAAATCAAGGTATTTGCACTTTGACGTAGACTGTGTTGGTTGTCATTCGCACCTTTTGTCAGTTGAGTAAAGAGCGTTGCCAGCTCAGAAACATGTTTTTCTTGCTAATTTTTGTAATATTTAAAGGGATGTTTTGAAAATAAAAATACTTACAAAATCGGATCCATACAACTGTTTTAAGATTCGTAAATGGGACAAATTATATATCTCTGCTTCCAAGTTAACATATATATTTGCATTTCGTTAATACTTAAATAAAACATTTTCAGGGGTTGTTAACGCAGAGACAAAGCTTTATTTTCATGGTTGATGTGATGAGAACACGCGTTGTCACAGCATACAAGTAAGTATGTTAATTAGTGAATAATCATGAAATATTTTTAAAAACTACGTTGAAAAGTTCTTCATCCAAGGGAGGCTAGATTGAGAGATTAAGGATATTTTCTGACGCCTGTAAAAAAAAACCTTCGGAAATAGCTTACCGTCAGAAAAAGGATCAACTAATAACAATAAAGTAAATTTTTTAGTAAACATGCTGTAATTTTTTAAATTTTTTTAATTTTTTTTTTTCATTTCCATTTTTATTTTGATTATATTTTCTGTTTAAATATCGTATTCTAAAATACGCCCTACCCCAAAAGAAATCTTTGAAAAATTGTATCTTCTAAATTAACACAGTTTTTAGCATGAAAAATTTAATTTTCCATATATCCAGGAGCATCGTTGAAATCATTCTTATTGTAATTATTAAAAATAGAGTTTAATGCTTTTAAATTTTGCATGAACTCTTTTGCGGGTTTCCAAAGGCCCCCTCAGATAAAAGATCAACATAACTATAATTTTGATTGACTTCATCGAAAGTTCTGTACCCATAATTTTGTAAATTAATTTTTTTGCGTTGCGGTCCAATTGAGCACATCGGTTCCTCTGCCACCATCTTTAGAACATACAAATGTTTTTTTGGTACCGCATCTGCAATTATCATGAAATGACCCAGACGCCCACTCAACAAAATTATTGACATCGGGAACACAACATCCGCCACCATTCGATCAGATACTGCAAAACAAATTGCACTGGCAATAACATCCGGCATGCACCGATCCAGATAGATAAATTATTTGAGGATAGCACTGCGACCGAATTGTTTAGTGTGCCCTCATCTATTTACAACACCTCATCCAAGCCAATCTCCCTCAGAAAGGTGATTATTTCAGTTGGCTTGAGGGCTTGTATTTGTGTATTGCTCTGACCATGGTGATCCCAGGACTTGTGCTCTTTTCTTAGCAATAGGGTCGCATGCCATAAGGATATGCTCTGCAGTATCCGATGGCGTGTGACAAAACCGGCCTAATTTGTGGAGGTGGTTGTTGAGCCTGCAATGACCTGCAAGAATACCAGTGAGAATTCTTAAGTTAGATTTAGAGAGGCCTATGATTGCCCTGTAGGGAGAGGTGTTGTATCCTCCCAAGAGCAAATTGGATTGCCGTAAGCCCGGCACATTGGGCCAGTACCCTTATCGTTCTTTTTTTTCGTCTTTCCTCATGCATTCTCTGAGTGAGAACCTACTGGCAGCATTGGTTCAGGCCCAATCGGCCTTGTGCTTGCTGCATGCACAGCATGCTCGTTTCCCTCGACTCCTCTGTGACCTGGAACCCATGCTAGCAGTACGCTATTGTTGGTTCCTAGGTCGTTTAGCTTATCTACGCACTCGCGGATAAGCGCTGATTTCATCTCACATGATGATATCGCTTTGAGGGCGGCTTGGCTGTCGCGAAGTATAGCGATGCGCTCATTGCTACATCCACGGTGCAGATTTAGGTTGAGACAGGGGTATAT
Organism: Merzomyia westermanni; assembly: GCA_949987695.1. NCBI lineage: Eukaryota > Metazoa > Arthropoda > Insecta > Diptera > Tephritidae > Merzomyia > Merzomyia westermanni. The sequence goes on from OX465291.1 coordinate 81,688,076, forward strand.
AGCGTATGCTTCGGCTTGAAAGATGCTCGGGTATGTCCCCAGAGGCGCGCAAATCTTCGCTCTTGGGCCAAAAATTCCAGCTCCAATTCCTTCTGGGGTTTTCGAGCCATCCGTGTACCACACGATTGTATGGGAGCTGTTTATGGTGTCTACTCTGGATTTTTCGCGAGTTCATTTGTCTCCCAATTCTACTCTAAATCTCTTTTCAAAGATGATCTGCCTGATAATTTCGTCCCTTGGTAACTGAGATATCGGGATAGTTTCCCTCAGTTTCGCCATGTTGTTGGTTGACATTACTTTTCCTTTGTCTGAACTCCAGCGCAGCGGTGGGACATGTTCGCATTGCCCCTGTGATGCATACACACGCCAGGCGCTGGACCTTGGTGAGTGCTTGTTTCACTGTCTGGTGGGCTGTTTTTGATGTCCATGCTACCGCGCCATAGGTAGTAGTGGGTTTTACTATCATAGTGTACATCCCTCTTAGGATATGAGGGCTGCACCCCGAGGTTTTGCCCGCTATGAGTCTGCACACCATGATTGACTTTGTAGCCCTACTTGACGTGCTCTCGAACTGTTGCCTCCATAGAAGCTTGCTGGCAAAAATTACCCCCAAGTAGTTTACTTCAGCTGCAAAGTCTATTGGCATGACATTTAGAGTTATTGTTCTGATTCCCGGTAGTTTTGTTTTCCTGGTAAAGGGAACTATGGCTGTTTTTGTGGTTTTTATGTCTAGCCCAACTCTAGTACACCATCTCTTTGTCAGGTTTAGTGCTCTTTGTATGATGTCACAAAGGGTGTTCTCGAATTTGCAATTATGACAATGTCATCCGCATAGCCTTGGCATCGGATCCCGTTGTAAGTAAGGATTTGCAGGATCTGGTCTACTACTAGGCTCCACAGAAGGGGTGAAAAAATGCCACCTTGGGGGCACATCTTAGTAGTGATAACCTGTATTGTGATGCTTCCTGTCTAGGTTTTAGCGGTTCTTCTGCGGAGTAAGGCATCTATCTATCTTTGGACAGTCGCTTGGACCCCTCTGTTCTACAGTGCTCGATTAACGCCGTCATGATACGTGTTGTTGAAGGCACCTTCAATATCAAGAAAGGTGCAGAGCACTGTTTCCTCGCAGGCGAACGCACTCTGGATCTCAGTCGACATTTGATAGAGGGCTGTATCCGTAGATCTGCCTGCCCTATATGGTTGCTGACTGTGATGAAGAGGCCTGTGGTTAAAAATGTTCGCTCTAATGCTCTGGTCCATTATTTTTTCCATTGCTTTTAGCACAAAGGAAGTTAGACTTATTGGCTTGTAGGATTTTTTTCCTATTTTGGGTATAAAAACCACTGTTTCTCTCCTCCACGCTGTAGGTATGTATGCCAGCGCCATGTGTGGGATAAGTTGGTTACCCTGCTGTAACAGCGCTGGGTATATGCCATCTGTCCCTGGTGATTTATACTTGTTTAATGTGTGCACTGAACATTTGACAGCTCCCTTCGGGAAGACTGTATTTGCCGTATGCCAGTCAGACTAGCTTGGCCTCGGCTCTCGAAGAGGGGGCTCTAGTGTGACTGGGATGCACCAGGGAAGTGTGCTGCCAGCAGGGTTCCTGCGCTCTCTTCCCCAGTACTGGTATAAGTACTATCAGGAAGCTTTAGCTCTAGGTTTATCTCTCTCCGGTCTTTGGCTAGCGCTTTGTGGTAAGGGAAGTGATATTTTAGGCAGGTTAAATAGTCGCTACAACAACAACCTTGCATTTGTATCCGAACTGCCCCACTCTGTGTTGTGGGAATTTGCGTCACATCCTATTATTAGTGGTAGGTGCTTTTTCCTACAGTGGGCCACTAATTTATGCGCGCTGTGTGGAGGGACCGTGTTCCTGTCCCCGTCCACATGTTTTTGGACATTCGCATTCGCAAAATTTCTGCGAATGTTTTGCGAATATAAATATCAGAAAAAAAAGTTAGTTGAAGATAACACCAGATGACTAAAATCCATTTATTTCCAATGTTTTTTTTTTAATGCATAAAAAAGTAACTCAACTAATAATATATTATCAAACTAAAACAAGTAATGAAGTCTAAGTTCGGGTGGAAACGAACATTATATACCTAGTAGTGATCCATTATGTTACACCAATTTACGCAGGTTTATTTTAATAATTTTCAGTTCGTATTATAAAGCTAGCTGATTGTTTTCAATAAAAACACTTCTGATATGAGTTTTGAGGGGTCAATTAATTTAAAAAAAATATTAATGTATGGCGCTATATGCAACAGGTATATCATCATAAACCTCCTTAGAGTTTTTTGCGCCGAGCTTCCCTTCCAATTTTTGGTGTGCCGTTTTGAATTTTTTGATTTTTGTCGACTTCAAACGGCATCTATAAAGGAGATGTATTTTTGCTGAAAAGCCTTCCATATCAGAAAGACACTCGGAGAGTTTGTCAAACCACTGCCGAGTGGCGACCCGTTTTGAAAAACTTTTTCAAAGCACTTTTGATGTTACCAGTCCCGGTCGCGGCGGTAATTTAAGATGGACTCACATGATGTTAGGCAAAAAAGACAAATTAGAGCGGGATTAGACAAACATGTTTAAGGGACCGTTACGTTACTCTCTTATACATTTTGAAGAAATTACAAAATAGGGTTGCTGGCCGCAAGCGAGGCCACGCCCATTTTCTTGTATTTTTCGACTTTATTCGTTCACGGACACTTAAAGTGATATATAAATGATATAATCTTTTGTAAGCAAAGTTATTGCCTGTTGAATATATCTATGATCCTTTTCAAAATCTTTCGTATAAAAGTGGGCGTGGTTTTTAACCGATTTCACCTATTTTTTTCCGGAACAGACCTTGTATTAATATACAGGAATGCAAATGCGAATTTAAATTTATAACACAAACAAATACTTGCAGACTAAAAAAATGAATGCTTTTTCCCCAATGTTTTTTAATGTTTATTGCAACATGAATTATCATGGACTTGCTTTAAGTTTTGAATGCTCAATTTTAATAAATGTGAATATTGCCTTTTGGTATGTAGAAGGAAATTACCATGGAAATGCCTTTAGTTATTTTTGGTAGTTTTTTGGAAAGGTTGGTAATTATTTATCTACTGTTTTAATTTGATTAAAAATATTTTAAATTTGCAATATTCGAACACTGCAAATAAAGTTGCACAACCAAAACAAAGATAACAATAGTCATTAGCTGTGTTCGGTGACAAAACTTGCAAAGTGAGAATGACGTTAAACTTCTCGAAACGCCGAAAAGGAGTCAGTAAAAACTTGCATCAAAACATCTGTTGCCATTTTGATTGATTAATATCTCAAGTTTTAAAATGTTTTTTGTTGCTTTTCCATGTCATGATCAGCTGTTATCACTTGCGAGTTTTACTGAGTGAAATTCCCTCAGCAGAAATTTGCAACTCTCTCTCTCTCTCAATGAAATGTCAAAATGCGCTCTCTCGCTGCAAATATTCTGTGTCACCGAACACTTTCCAGTAAAAATATTATAAAATTTTTTAAAATTTTATCTTCACCGAACACAGCTACTGCTTTTGTTCTATTTATGTCTATCACTGTGCAGTCACAGTCTCGGATCCAAATAGCTGCGACTGAGAAATCATAGTGACGAGACACACAGGTTATAAAAAAACTAACTCTAATTTCAACAGAGCGCTGTGAAGATACTAGAACTGCTCTATTTTCAATTATTTGTGAATTTTATAGGTCAGTATTATATTATTTAAATTTGTTTGTTTTAAAATTGAATGCAAGCCCCCTTGTGTTGGTTTGTGTTGTGGGGCTTCGGAGTAAGTTGCGCTACTTGTAGACATATGCTCTGACCGCGAGGTCCAGAAACACTAGATTGTTTATATATGTAAAAACTCATCGTAGACAACTTCGTAGACGGCGCCATGAAAAATGTCGAGAGGGGTACACAGAAGCATAGCATCTGAAGTACCTTCATCCACTGTCTTCCACTCCGATTCGAGACTGCATAGCCTGCAACTGTCGATAAATTTGAACAAAAACGGAATATTCGCATTCGCGAATATCATTAGTGGATATTTGTATTCGCATTCGCGAATGTTCAAAAAGTGGCATTCGTTACATCACTGGTATACCGTCCACCTCCACCGTTGCTTGAACCGCCACCAAATCCTTATTTGAAAACTCTGTAATGCAAAAGTATTTAATATTGTCTTTTAGCACTACACATGTTCTTGGTCTTTCTTAATAGAGGTCCCATTACCATATTATTTATTTCTGTCAGTCCCCTCACCTGACCCTTAAACACCCACGGCTCTTGGACGAGCGCTATGCCCATATAATCCGAGGCAAACCCACTAGCAATAACGGCCGAAGCCGCCACCGCATGATGGAGGTTGACCTGGGCTGCTCTGATGTTTAAGAGGTCATCATGGTTCTGCATTGCTCATCGGCTCGTCGGCTCGTCTATGTCCGACAGCCGATAATCACTCTCACTGCTCTTTTCTGCTAGGTTGAGCCTCTGCAGGTCGATGTCAGCAATGACCCGACGTATTCATACGACCAGTCCGCGCTTCTGGAATATAGACATATTATGCGTTGGTGGTATGTCATCCCCTCTTCTGGTGCTCAGGGCTGGTCCATTCCAGTCCCATAGAATTGGAACGGGTTGCATCAGCCAAGTTGCCGTTCTGTCATCCTTGGAATCTACAAGGAGAAGTCCAGCTCGGAAGTACACACCATAGAAGGCTAGGGCGTGCTTCCAACCTTTAAACACCTAGTTCATAATGACGTCCTGCAGACGTGTTAGGTCGTCCTTGCTGAGGGCATCCGCCGGGTAGTTATCGGGCACCACAGCTATTCGAAATCCCCTGAGCGCGTCCGAATAGCTCTGCCGTTCGGCGGCCACCCGAGTGGTCTCCTCGGATTTGTTGAAAGTTCTATCCATTTCCACTGACGTCGGGTTTGCAGTATGTTGCGCTCTTTGCCTCTTGGAGCTGTGGCTTTCCTCTGGAGTGAGTTGACCGCCTCTTCCCGAGGCTTCGTGCAGGCCTCTTGGTTCCATCGGGGGTCCATTCCCTCCCGCGTTTCTTACGCGCATGTCCTTCCTTGGAGATCTATATTAGCTCCTTTCCGTACTCTTTGGTGGTGTTCTGCGTGTGGGCATGCTTCTGTCCGGGAACACCCCTCTGCTGCCACTTCTGCCTGTATGGCATGTCTTTCTTTTGATCCCTCCGGTCTCGCTGCTGTGAACCCTGTCGACACTGTGTGTTTATTTCGTGGGCTCGATTCACTTTGGTGGTCTTAGACACACCATGGTTCGCGAGTTTATTCGTTGTTGTTGCCCTGGGCTCGCGATTTGTACTGCTGCTACTGGTCTCCTTCTGGGCCGCAGGTTTTTCCGCTGCGGTATGTTTGTGCTCGCGATTCACACTGGTGCTATTGGATACATCATGGTTAGCGAGTTTCCTCTCAGCAGACTTCGCGATTCACGCTGGTGGTACTGGACTCACCAGGGTTCGCTAGTTTTTTGCATGCAGTTGAATCCGACTTTGTAGGGCTGCTGACAGTTACCGCGATGCTCAGCAGTGGTCGAGAGACCGTAAAGAGGCGTGAAAAGGAACGTGGAACTTCTTTGACGCCCCAACGGCATCACGAGTGAGGAGTGAGGCCAGTGCGACCTAGTAAAAAGGGAAAGGGATAACGCACACTCACCAGCAGAGAGACAGATGCAGCTCCAGTTAGTGTAAGAAAATAAATAATAAATAATACTCATATGATATAATAGATACATCTTATTCTAATTTGTAAGTAACATCTATTCATATTAACAAAGTGTAAATCCTTTTGATTTAATAAGAGTTCATATTAAACAACCTAACCTTTAATTCTTAATAAATATTTAAATACAATGAAATAAAAACAAATAAAAAATAGCTAACCCAAACAATTTAGCTAGGCCAGCAATGCTAGCAGCACCCTCTGCAGCTGCTGCGTCCCCACTTCAGCGCCCCAAAATTTCCTAGAGCTAGCTACTCTCATTAGAACTATGATCAACCTGACCATAAAATCTAACGGCCCCAGCCTTATGCAAAACGTCCTTAGGAATAGCCCCCCAATAATATCCGATCAAGTAATAGAGGAGCAATTTAGAAACAACTCGAAGGAAATTAACAATATTCCAAAATTTTCGGGCTATGCCCTAGAGTTCAGCTCTTGGAAAAAAGTATCGAGCGGATCTTCCTAGGCTTCTAGGTATAAAAGAACCCAAGAGCTTACCAGAAGCACTACACCTTTGCCTAAAGTTAGAGAATCAAAACTTTAGAACGCACGAAAATTTCAGTCCTCCAAACCCTGAACAAAAACTCTTCAAATAAAGATATACCCAACCAGCGCACCCACCATTCCATCGATAAAAATTCTATCCTGAATTGGCTCATATACCGCAACCTCGGCGAAACTATCGCCAACCAAATTTTAATCCCCACAGTTTCCAGCAATACCAAAATCCAAATCCGAATCAACCGAATCCATATAATTTATGTCAACCACAAAATCCCTATAACCAACTTAGATATCCATATAACCAACAAGAAAGCTATCCTCCTCCAAGGCCACCTAAACCTCCTCAACGTATGGACGTGGATGAAAGCGTCAGGACAAAAGCGGTAAACTATTGAACCGCCCTAAGCCACAAGAAATTGGCTAACGACCACCAAACACATCCATGATAAACCATCCCCCACCGAAAGTTCATATATGTAAATACTGACGGAGCTACATACGATGCATACCATGAATACCAACAATATGACCAATACGATAACAGTCAACAAACAGCTTACAGCCAGGAAACAGCTTACAATAATGTAGACGAAGAACCGTTTGACCTAACGTACATTACCACAACAGCCGGTTGTATTGTACCGGAATAACTCGGGTTTTTATATCCGACCAAGGGCTGTTTCGACATTACCCTGTCTAACTTGTCACCTTTCCCCCTAACATTGTCATCCTCCTCTCCTGCTCCGGGCTGGTGTTGAATCCAATCCGGGACCAAGAGAATGGATCTACTGCGTTTGCTGGAAGAAGATTTACTTCAAACGTTCACACTACAGGTACTCCGGGCTTAATCCCTCCACACATAAGCCCCATAGTTTCTACAAAACTTTTGTGGCCCCTTGCTGTTCACGCCCTAGGGCGTCCCGTGCCCAACGTCGATCCAGTGTCGCACCACCACAAGTTCCAGATACAGTCTTCACGACTAACAGCACTAATACTGTCCAGCAAGTAGTGAGTAACTCCCTCTGCCGCTCACGCCCACCGGCGCCAACACCTCGCACAGCTGCTCACAGCTACTTTCTAAGTAGCACTTCTCTTTTAGATGTGAGCAATGATGAGCGACAGCCCACCCCCCTCCCACTTACAACTTCTGCTTCTTCTTCCAGCACTAGCACAAATGTAAGCCAAATCCACCAGTTCCTGGGCCCTTACACCACGTGCACTGTTTGTCGGTTGAGACTATATACACCTGCGACATCAGTCAATTGCAACTCTTGCCTTGGCCTATGTCACCTGCTTATATGTTCTCAACTTGGTAACAAGAACTTATGGACTGATACGTACGTTGCGCCATGTTGTCCAGCTACGCAACCTACAACGCCGTTTTGTTTTTTCCTTGCACGTGTTCGCTCCGGTCTTAAATCCTTCCGTCATTTGCCGGATTTTTTGGTAGAATTTTAGAGAGTTGTTCTTGCTGGCTAGTAGCTCAAGTTGTTCGCACTCGCGCCTTTCTGCCTCTCTGTTTTTCTTGCGGAAAAGGCGCCTCGCTTCCTTCTTCAACTTTCGGTAGCATTCGCATACTCCACGCGTTGCATTTGACCTTAATGTGGAGTTAGAGGCAGGATCCTTTCCCAATACCTGAAATAAATGAGGTTCTCTCTCAACTAGGAGAAAACCGAATTTTCTCTGTGATTGATTTAAAAAGCGGTTTCCATCAAATTCCTCTTAAGGAATCTGACGTGGAAAAAACTGCTTCTTCAGTGAATGCCGGAAGATATGAGTTCACTAGACTACCATTTGGTTTGGAAAACGCCCCATCTATTTTCCAACGAACATTGGACGACATATTAAGAGAACATATAGGACGAATATGCTACGTATATATAGATGACATTATTATATTAAGCAAAGATGAAAAGGAACATATAGATACAATTTTCGACACTTTCAAAAAAGCAAACATGAAAGCACAGGTCGTCAAATGTGAATTCTTTAGAAAACAAGTTGAGTTCCTAGGACTTGCGGTATATTTCGATGGAATTTCAACAAATCCATCCAAAGTACAAGCAATAGCCAACTTCCCCTACCCTCAACCGATCAAGGACTTAAGATCATTCTTAGGTTTATCTGGATATTATAGACGATTTATCAAAGATTAAGTTCAAAAAAGAAATACAAATAGAGTTAAATGAAGAAGCAAAGGCAGCATTCAATAAAGTCAAAAACACTTCAACATCCAAAGACGTAATTTTGCAATACCCCGATTACAGCAGAGAATTCAACCTGACTACAGATGCCTCAAAATATGCCATAGTCGCAGTCCTTGGACAAAATGGCAAACCAATAACCTTCATATCAAGAACATTGAACAAAGCAGAGGAAAATTACGCAGTAAAAAAAGGAAATGCTTGCCATAATTTGGGCCCTCAATTCCTTTAGGAACTACCTATACGGTACAGCAAAAGTGGTAATACACACAGATCACCAGCCCCTTACATACGCCCTAGGTAATTAAAATAATAACTCAAAGCTAACACGTTGGAAAAGCCGTACTCGAAGAGTATAATTATGAATTAGGATACAAGCCTGGAAAATCGAATGTAGTTGCTGACACATTATCTAGACCATTTGAATTAAATTATTTAGCAGTTGCTACCCACTCTGATGAAAGCTCATCACACAATCTAATCCCAGCAGTGGGAGAACCCATAAACGCCTTCAAAAACCAACTTTGGATCTACTTAGGAGAAAAAGACAGCTATCAGTTTGAAATACCATTCCCAACCTACCATAGACATATAAATATTAAACCCGATTTTTCAATAAACAACCTAACGGTACTATTAAAACGTTACCTAAATCCTTCATTCACAAATGGCATATTTACCTCCATTTTTTCAATTATAAAATTCGTTATACCCAAACAAATGTAGAAGACTTGATAAACGAAGATGCAAAAATGAAGAAATTCTAAAAGAGCATAAACGAGAACACAGGAATAGGAATGAAAATGAAAAGCCACTCGTACAAAAATATTACTTTGTAATCCGTCAGAACACGAGTATGTCTAGCACAGTCGTTATTTCTACTGTGTACTGTGTGAGAATAGGAAATCCGAAGTATTAAAAATGTAAATATGGCTGCGCCGCCTATTAATCAAGAAATGTAGCAAGAGACCAATCAGGTACCTGCTTCATTTCTGGTGAGGCTGACGCTGCCTCTACAGGGCAATTAAGAAAATAAGAAAATGTAAGAAAATAGAAATAAAAGGCAACACAAAAGGAAGAAACAAAAAATTAATTGAGGAAAGAAAAAGCGAACGCACACATCGTGCCGTAGAAAAACTAATACAAAAACTAAAGAACTAAAATATTTTAAATAAAATAGACGGAGAATAAAGCTCAGGTGTCACCAAAGTACACTATTAGTCGATGCCAGTGTTTCCAGATTTTGACCACCGAATGATCCGTGCGATGGCTGAGCAAGAGCCGCCGGGTACCACAACCACCCAATACGCATGCGAAAACATGGCGGACCGTCGCTTACAATCAGGAGGTTGAAATGAAGCAAATCGTTGAAGACTATGCTGCCATAAAAACTGATGGCAAATCAAAATCCACAGTTGCCTGTGTAACCAAAACCATTGCTGACGGTATAACCAACACCACCGCCGCCGGTATAATTAAAACCACCGCTTCCGGTAAAACCGACATCACCGCTGCCAGTGTAACCGACACCACCGCTGCCGGTGTGACCAATACCAATGATGACGTCATCGCTGCCTCCAAACCCAAAGCCGCTGCCACCAACAAAACCACTGCCTCGATATACGATACCACAACCGTAGCCACTGTGAACTCCATCACCAACACGGCTGATTCTATCGCTGCCAACAAACCAATTGATCGCTCCACTGCCGCCAACATTGCGTATTCCAACTCACTGCCACCACCGACTCTATAGCCACTGTTAACGCTGATGATATTGTTGCTGCTAGCAACTCTACCAGTTCCACCCACAAAGTGCCTATGTTCCGAAGAGGTGGAGTTGGACAAGAAAATTGCCATACTCCAAAAACAAAGAAAAAAGAAAAAGCTGTGGCCAATCTAAGGCGCGAGTGCGAAGATCCCAAAAGCCAAAGTGCAGTGGGTAACTTTAGGTCAAACCTTTCAAACCGCCTCACTTTTCGCGACATTGAACACCATAACTAAGTTCGATGATGAAAACAACAGTGTTCATGACTTTCTCCGTAACTTTGAAAGGATCATGCAAATGGTAAATGCACATGTCTGTACAATTCACTTTGCGGTGACTCAACACTTTTGTTGAGCCGAGATTTACTAAATTATAACGATCTGAAGGCACTCTTGGTATCAGAATTTGTTAGGGTGGTGAGTCAAAATGAAGTTCATAAAACATTGGCTACCCATAAATGGGATAAAAGATGTATTGAGATGGAAAATATCACGACACTTTGTAATTACGTTGATGAGTTCGAACTAATCAACTTTATTATTGATGGGCTACAAGACAGCTCACTAGAAGTCTATCTGTTGATGAATGCCAAAACAATGAGGGACTTCAAGGAATCACTCGATCTTTTCGAACGCCGTCGGTCTTAACGTCTGCTCATTCGGGACGCTGCTACTAATCCGAAATCAACAAAACCACCAACTCAAAATAAAGGTGATACTGAAATTAGGTGCTTTAACTGCACAAGAATGGGACATTTCCAGAACAAGTGCCCGTACGAAAAGAGACCGGAAGGAAGCTGTTTTCGTTGTTGGAGGATGGGTCATGACCACGGCAGCTGTTCATGTCAAAAAAAGATCCCAGCATCCCCGCATTGAAAAAATCCCTTGCCGCAGTTGGCGCAAGCACCGATAATACAGACGAAGACAGCTGCTATGGGATGTTAGAGTCCATTAACATGGTAAGTGTTGCCTATCAAACCAAAAAAGTTAAGCGCAAGAAATTTATAGATTGTTTGTCTCTCTTTAATACGGGTAGCCCCACTAGTTTTGTCCGGTGAGGTGCCAACAGAACTGCTGTAAAATCTAATTTTCGAGGTTTAAGAAATCATGCTATATTTATGTTTGGAAAAATAAAAACTTTAATAAAATTAAATAAAGTCTATCGTTTTAAATGTGGTACCAGGCGACACTATGGCGATTCCTGTCATCCTAGGTCGAGATTTCCTAACTAAATTTGCTCTTTTAATGATGCGATAGGCATACAACCAAACTTTGTGGTAGATGAAACGTCTTATTTCTGCGCGCCTAACTTGAAAGGTAAAGTTAATTGTAAGGGATTGGACGGATATTCAGATTCATACCACATAAACTGCCAATATGAAAGTAAAGACGTTTGGTTGGCCGAATCAAAACCAATGGTGTTTTCTCGGGAAGCTTGTGGCGATGGGTTATGCCCACTTTATAGTAGCCCCTATGTGAGTTCTTTTGTAGGAATCAGTGATAATATGTCCGAAGTAAACATTAATCAGGAGTTGGATAGGAAACGTGTAGACGTCTTAAGAAAAACTTTAGAAGATAAATACTTAGGCTCAAGAGGTACTGAATGTAAACCCTATGACTATGAGATGAAGATAAGACTAGTTGACGACAAACCATTCCATTCGGCACCGAGAAGACTCTTTTACTATGAAAGAGTTGAACTTAGGAAAAAAAATGACGACCTCTTAGAAAAGAACATTATACGCCATATGCATCCACTGCTGTATTGTTAAATGAAAAGAGTGGTGAGATACGGAAGTGTGTTGATTACCGGCCGCTGAACAAATTGACATTAAGGGTTAACTTCCCACTTCCTCTAATTGAAGATTGTCTCGACTACTTGGATCTGAAAAACGGATTCTTTCATGTCAAGATGGCCCCAGACTCTATTAAATACACGTCCTTTGTGACACCATATGGCCAATTCGAATACGTCCGTCTGCCCTTCGGTTTAAAAAACGCACCCGCTGTATTCCAAATGTTTGAATTCAACCCTCTCGAGTATTTACGCTATGCCGTCGGTCCGGAAGGTATACGCCCCAGTGATACTCATGTGGAAGCAATCAGAAAGTCTACGGCTCCAGAAAGCCATAAAGAACTGAAGACTTGTTTGGGAAATTTTTCATATTTTAGGATATTTATTCAAAACTTTGCAAAAATAGATAGCCCGCTGCAGAAATTGACTCGGGAAGGTGTTAAATTCGAATTAACAGGGGAAAGTCTGGAAGCTTTTGAGGAACTGAAGAGAAAACTGTCGTCCCTACCAGTACTCGCTATATATGACACAAAAAGGCATACTGAATTACATTGTGATGCGAGCTCGGCGGGTTTCGGATCGGTTATTCTACGGAGGCAGGCAGATGGCCGCTTACACCCGGTGATGTACTTTTCCAGAGCCACAACGGCCGCGGAAGGAAGATATCATAGCTTTGAACTGGAGACCCTCCATCATTTATGCCCTACGCCGCTTTAGAGTTTATTTGGAAGGCATCCCGTTCAAGATAGTTACGGACTGTAACTCGCTTACAATGACCTTGAGTAAGAAACAACTCAATAAGCGCAAAGCCCGGTGGCCCCTAGAACTTGAAAACTACAACTACACGATCCAACACAAAGGTGGAATCAATATGTCTCATGTCGATGCACTTAGCCTATGCCAAGAAGCTAGAACCGCCGACAAGTCTGAGTCGCTAGTCGCCGCCCTCGAGGAGACACCTGGAAGCGAAGCAAAATTAAATATAAAGTCGAAAATTTCAATTGAAACTGCATCAAATACATCATGTATTCCGCCTTCGCTCGAGTGAGCAAGTGCAATATCCATAGTATCCTCAAGAAACCGATACCATTCGATACTATTCTTCTATTAATTCAAATCGGAAATATATCTTGGTAGTTATCGACGCATTCACAAAGTTTGTCCGTTTGTACTCAGTAAATTCGACGAGTACAAAGGAAGTAATTGCGTGTTTGGACAAATATTTTAGCTATTATAGTAAGCCAAGGAGACTGATATCGGACCGCGGCTCATGCTTTACTTCCTTGGAGTTTGGGGCTTATTTACTGAAAACAATGTAGCTCATCTAAAAGTAGCCACTCCATCCCCACAAGCAAATGGACAGGTAGAAAGAGTGAACAGGGTCATTAAAGCAATTTTGAGTAAAATTTCCGAACCCATTAATCATGCTAACTGGTCAGTGCAGCTTGGTCAGGCAGAATATAGTCTTAATAATACCATACATTCCACCACTGGTTACTCTCCGAGTTCTTTGTTGTTAGGTGTGTAACAGTACTGTAGTCTATGAACTGACGGAGCATTTGGGAGATAAAGCTGCTTCTAGCCTGACACGATACCTCGAGACATCTCGGGTATCAGCCCTAGCGTCCATAGAAAAATCACAAGAATATAATTTCAGGTATTTCTCTGATCGCTGCAAGCCCCCTGAGACGTATGCCGTCGGTAACTTCGTGATTATCCGTAACGTCGACACAACAGCCGGAGCTAATAAAAAGTTTATACCAAAGTATAGAGGCCCCTATGTCATTCATAAGGTATTGCCACATGACCGGTACGTAATAAGAGACATAGAAAACTACCAGTTGACTCAGCTACCCTACGATGACATCGTAGAAGCCTCGCGTATTAAGATTTGGTCGGCAGACATCTACCGCATCTAAATACCCCTCAATACCGACTTAGGCAATACCCAATCAATTAACCTAGAGGTAACTAATGTACTTAAAAGAAAAGCTGAAATAATCGTGGTCGATTAAAGTCAGGTTGGCCGAAGCTGTAATCCGTCAGAACACGAGTATGTCTAACACAGTCGTTATTTCAACTGTGTACCAGCCGTAAGGTTATGACTTCCTCCGAAGGGAATGCAGCTAGTGACACCTGTTGATTGAGAATAGGAAATCCGAAGTATTAAAAATGTAAATATGGCTACGCCGCCTATTAATCAAGAAATGTAGCAAGAGACCAATCAGGTACCTGCTTCATTACTGGTGCGGCTGACGCTGCCGCTACAGGGCAATTAACATCTAGAAAATAAGAAAATGTAAGAAAATAGAAATAAAAGGAAACACAAAAGGAAGAAACAAAAAATTAATTGAGGAAAGAAAAAGCGAACGCACACATCGTGCCGTAGAAAAACTAATCAAAACTAAAGAACTAAAATATTTTAAATAAAATAGCCGGAGATTAAGACTTTCCTAAAATAAAGGCAAAAATAGAAAACATAGTTAAACAGTGCAAAGTTTATAAGGAAAATAAATACGATCGTCATCCCAACAAACCAAAATTACTCGAAATCCCGATTCCCCAGTATCCTGGTGAAAAAGTTCACATAGATATCTAAACTACAGAAAAATTTCTGGTCCTAACGGCATTAGACAAATTTTCTAAATACGCACAGGTTAAATTAATAACATCAAAGGCAACTGAAGACATAAAGGAAACGCTGGGAGAAATACTTTTATCTTTCGGAGTACCAAAAACAGTCGTTAAGTTCAGCTGGAATTGAAATATTTAAAACACCCCCATACGCAAGTCAACGGTCAAGTTGAAAGATTTCATTCTACCCTATCCGAGATTATGCGTTGTCTTAAAACAGAACAAACTCATCGCACATTGCTTTTAGATAGATGCACATACGAATATAACTACTCCATACACTCCGCAACAGGAGAACGACCGATAGAGACATATTTCGACAGACGAGTTTCAAAAGACCCGGAACAATACGAGAACTCACGCAGAGAAAACATAGACATACTTAGGAAAAGGTAAGCGAAAGACTTAGGCCCGGTTTCACCAACTCGACTTAACTTAGTTAAGTAGCGATTTTCACTTTTTGAGTTTCACCACCTAACTTAGCTAAGTCACAACTTAGTCAACTTGCCAGCTGACTTATTTTCGACTAAGTAGTGTTGCTGTGGTTCAAAACCTGGATGTCAGTAATGTTTTGTGCAACGCCCCAGTCGGAAACTTCACCATGCTTGACTTTAACAGGGTAAGCGTAGATGCATGTGAACGCTTGTTTTCTAGCATGCAACCATTACGAAACTATCGTTTTCAATTAAGCGCTAATTTTACTACCTTCCAACTAAAGAGAAATGGGTGTAATATCAATACATTCCTTCTTGTATGGCCATACATGCCCTTTTCGCACTGGGGTATTGGGATGCGCAGAGTTGTCTGGTATGAAAAAATACTACTATGCATAAAACAGCTGATCGGGTTGTTATGTTCAAAATTATTTAAGTCGCTCAGTTGGTGAAACCCAAAATTAAGTTAGTCTCGAATCTGTGCTAACTTAAGTCACGACTTAGTTTTAGTCGCGTTGGTCAAACCGGCCCTTAGAAAACCACAACAAAAAAAGACATCCTATGAAAACATATTCCCCTGGTGATATAATTTACGTAAGGATAAATAAACGATTAGGATCTAAACTAACCGCTAGATATAGGGAAGAAATTTTAAAAGAAGACAAATCTAGTGTAGTAATCACCGAAAAAGGTCGAACAGTACATAAGAGTAACATCAAGACCTAGAAACATTACTAATTTTTTTCTCCCTTATATATTTTCTTTTTTCCTATTTTACAGACTTCTCGTGCATTTAGTGTACGCAGATTTTAAAATTATAGATTATACGAACGCACAACTAGCAACATTCGACACAGGACTGACGAAAATTCAAACTGGAACCTATAGGATAATACACAAAGTAGATCTAGATGCATATCAGAGGACATTAAATGAAATAAGCAGTACTATAAAATCCAAGATTACTAGTGGAAACTCCCTTTTACCCATCCTTATCAATGAACTAAATTTAACACAAAGTTATTCAAATAGACTTAAACCCTTAAATAGACTTAAACTTTAGAAAGTTGATAGACACAATAGGAAAAGTCTGGAAATGGATCGCGGGAAATCCCGATCATGACGATCTAGAGAGCCAAATAAATAACATAATAAAAAATACCGACAATCAAGTAACAATAAGAAAAATAATGTTTGATAGGATAAATAATATAACAGCCGTTTCAAAAAAAGTTTTGAAAGCTGTACAAACTAGTACAAACTTAGAGTTATAAAGGGAGAAATTAGCAATACAGACTATGCGCTTCATTGGGCTAAAGCCGGAATTGTCAATTCATACATTTTATCAAATGAAGAACTAGAATTAGTTAAATCGGTAATTGTAAGGAATAACCTTACATTAAATAACGTTGAAGAATAGTTAGAACCTGCAAATATAAAAATAGCTTCAAATAACACAATGTTATTTTACATAGTAAATATGCTATTAACAAAGAAGAATTTGTGAATCAATTCTAATTAGACCAATAAAAAAAAAATAATTTAATAAAATCCCTTTTGAGGACATTGTAACTTATAATGATAAAAAAATATTTGTCATTAAACTAAAATATAGAGAAAACAACAATATAAGAATCTGTAATCATAAGAATATCATAGACATTAGCAACACTACCTGTGTCCCACAAGTACTTAAGAGCAAACCAGTAGAATGTGCATTAGTCAACAATCCGCACATCCCTTCGGTGAAAACATCTCACCTGTAATAATCTGACTAAAACAGTACAACGGTACAATTGAAACCGACAGTCAAAAAATAACTCTTGAAGGGTCATATGCAGTGCAATACCACAATTCTACGGTTATAATTGATAACGAAAAACATTATTTTAACAAGATACTAACTAGTAAACTTGCCTGCTATATTGCAATCAAATATCCCCTCAAATAAGGAAAAAGAAATCCTAAGCTTGGAGATGATGAAAGCACTTTATATCGATAACACAAAGCGATTAAACGCATTGAAAACCACCCACACAGCAGCTCTAATAACAAATTTTTCGTTAACAATCGTTAGCATTATCTTCCTAGCAGGGTTAATTATCGAATTAATCATAAAAATGAAATTTAACACAGAACCTGAGCTCTCGAGCTACAACGTGAACGTCAATGTGACCGACACTAAAAAGTCACAACATCCGAAATGCACTATTTAACAGAGCCAACAACCTTAGTCTGTTAGTTCGAAGAAACGGGGACGTTCGTTTTTGGCGACGAAAGAGTTAGCACCAGCTAAGCTACAACCAAAGCTGACACCAATACTATTGCGCTAAGTCAGCAATAAGAAATCTACCAGAAATGTAGCCAATAATTTATACAGCTCATGTTGCTCAAAATATATTAAAGTAAATAAATACTTTATTTATGTCCATGCAAAAAGTATACCAATCTTTTACTTACCTTTCGATTTATTTAAGGAGCATGTTCACATTCAGAAATGTCAATTATTTTATTCAATTTCAAAATTGCTTCAGTTTGAAGTAAAAATCAGTTCGTTTTTGGTACAAGAATACGGTAGCTCATTTTCAAAAGGAAATGTCACAAACACAATTTATATCAAATGGTGGCAATGGCGGGGAACCAGAAGAAGTGGAAATGCCTTTATATATTTGTACAGGGCTAAAAATTTTAGCCTAAATTTTAAACTTTTCTGGGCTACATATATGTCCAATCCAAATTTGTTTTGGAGTTTAAATTATGCCAGGTTTCGAGAAAATAAGCGTGTAAAAAAGAGTTTTAATTTTAAACCAGAAATGTTTTACCAATTAAAAAAACATAAAAATCATTCGTATCAGTTTTCAGGATTAGAACCGACGCCCACCGCATCAGATTCGTCTCAAAACTGTAATTTGAAAAACTCATTGACTTGACTTGGCTTAAGTTTTAAGTCTAAACTACAATAAATTGAAAATTGCTGTAGGTAATTGAAAGGTTTGGAACTTATTACAAACAAGTTTTAAAAATTGCTTAAACCGACGAATGGTTTAAAATGTGTGCTCAAATTTTTAGCCGTGTATAGGTATTTGTGATCGTTCCGGGACATTCTTGGTGGTAGCTCCTATCTCGTAAATGACAAAAGCTAGACAGAGAATTTTGTTGGATAATTTTTGGGGTACCAAGTTCCATTAAAAAACAATCATTCCATAACACCAGAATATTAACATCGTTATCTCTTTAGAGCATACTGAATCAGATACCAGTTGAGCCATTTTGTGTGAGTAACTATTAAGTTACTTTACTGAAGTCTCACAACCATTTTCGATAGTCTGGCTTTAAAAGTTTTGTTGTTTTTGTTGTTGTTGTAACTACAAAAACACTCCCTGAAGGTTTTGGGGAGTGCTGTCGTAATGACTGTCCTCGGCCGGATATGAATCCGGTACGGTTCGATACTCCCTTGCGGTGCTGCCCGACTATCGTGGTAGCGATTTAGTATGACCAGTGGCACCTTCTAGGCCATGTCACTCCTCCTTCCGTAAAGAAATAGAGATAGGTAATGAGAGGTGAGAGGCATCATATCCGTAGATCAACCATCGAGTTGCACGTCATTACCTTTGTGCATATTAGTCGCCTCTTACGACCGGTATGCCTACCTCGGGCATATTCTAAACCCCTAACCCGCAGGGGGTTACAAGTGTTAGTGCCACCGTCCATTATAGTTAACAATTTGTACGACAGTACCTCTAAGGTGGTTTAAAATGTTACGCATTCCCTGAAAATATCATTGGTTAAATGAGTACTATGCCTAGGAGTGGGCGCCGTCCATCAATCAGCACGCGCATCCTACACTTAATACTTAGCACATTGTAACACACCACACACAAAACACACAGAAGGACACAAAATAAAGAGTCAAAAAATTTTTATTTACACAACACATAAGTTTGCTACACTTACAGCGTCAACACGTATAAAACATAACGCGCTCTCGATCGCCAAATAAACGTACACTACCAATTTGAAATTCGTTTTTCTTATTATACTTCCGGCAGTGAAACTCCTCTGAATCTCCGTAAGTAGCGTTACCCGGGAAGTGACTCTTGTGATCCCCGAATGCCCGTATGGGAATTCCTGAGTACCCTACCCTAAGTATGTTCATGGCCCATCTTCGCTATTAAGAAAGGCCCTATGGAGTATTAGAATAGTGGAAAAAAAGAAAAACTAAAGAGACAATTACAGTCCATTGGATAAAAACACAAAAGGGGGAGAAAATCCTCAAACTAAACGACGGCGGCCGCCGTGGTGTGGAGGTAGTGTTGCCGGCCTACCACACCGAAGGTCCATGGTTCGAGCCCTGGTACAGGTAACATCAAAAGTGATTTGAAAAAAAAGTTTTTCAAAACGGGGTCGCCCCTCGGCAGTGGTTTGGCAAACTCTCCGAGTGTATTTCTGCCATGACAGGCTTCTCAGCAAAAATTCGTCTCCTTTGTAGATGCCGTTCGGAGTCGGCAAAAAACTGTAGGTCCCACCAATTTGTAGGGAAAATTCAAATCGGCACACCACAAATTGGAAGAGAAGCTTGGCGCAAAAATCTCTTAGGAGGTTTATGATGATATACCTGTTGTATATCGCGCCATAAAAAAAAAAAAAAAAAAAAAAAAACGAAAAAATTGCGCTACAAACTTACAAAAGCACCGAAAGTGCATGTGAAAGATAATCAAATAAAATCAACACCAAACAACATCCAAATCAATTTACAACAAGGAAGGCAAACCGAATCGTTGGGAGACTGTCAGCGAGAGAATCCAACATTAAAAGGAAATTGATTCCACGAAAAACCAACCCCCCTTCTCCCCCCAAAACGAAGAAAACATAGTGAGTTGTATCGTTTCCACTTATCTACTTCAATAATTATTTATGATAATACGGAATTATCTACTAAATCCATATATTTGATTTGGTTGCGTATTTTCTGTCCAAAATTCCCAAAGAAAACCAGTAAATTATTGTATTGAAATTATACATATTTACATACATTGCTTTCAATATTTCTTTATTACTTATTTCATCGTGTTGTCAAGCACAAATTAAACTCCAACAATAAATACAAGTGCACTCGCAAGGTTAGGCAAACCCTTCTGCTCGCAAACCCTTTAAATATACACGTCTATTACAAAGTATAAGCAAGCAAAAAAAAAAAAGTTTCGGCAAAACTCTATTTGTGCCTACCAACAAACTAAATAGAAACATACATTTGCTAACGCATCTTGCTTGCCTCCCAAAAAATTAGCATACCTTTATACGTATTCAAATACCTACAAACATTTAGACAGCGACAACGCTGCAGTCCAGCATCACCAGTATAGCAACAAATCCCTAAGCATAAAAGGAAAGAAAATAAAGTTCCTTGCTACCACAATTAGCGAACTTGAGCAAAACATAAAACCAAAATCTATTTTTATCAGGGAAAGAAATAGTCACTACACAAACGTGTATACAGCCACCCTCCCACTGTAAACAATTAACAAATAAACTTACATATATATACATACTTAGCATAATAAAACCTGTTTTGTCTGGAAAGGTAACCCAACGAACAATATTGAACTTAGAAACAGAAAATATCAAATTAAATGCCAAACATTTTGTTCCAACATAATATATTGTAATAAATTGAATTCTTCCGATCGGTTTGTTATGTTATGATGCGATTTTTAAAGCTTTTCCGATCTAACATATTATTAAAACTAGTTTATTTCACCTTACAACAGACGCTTCGCCAATTTTCCTTGGCTTCTTCAAGGGCGATTCCATACTTGAAAAAATCTAATAATTAAAAAGGGAACAATATTATGAATTACAAAAAACAAGAAGCATAACAACGTATGACATTGAACAAAATACTTTAAAAATGTTTTTACTTACATTAAAATTTTTGCTCAATGATAAATTAATTGATACCATGCTATGAGGTAAGCTTGTCAAACTTAAGATAATGAAATCATAAACATAAGAGATAAGCAGCCGCAATATCATCTGTTTTCTCTTTCTTGTTTATTGTTTTGTCCCTGTTTTGCTTGATTCGTAAACTCTCTAGGATGTATCTTGTTTTTGTTCGCGCTTCTTTGTCTATTATTTTTGCGTTTGCAAAGTCAGCCGTATGGTTGTTTGTTATTGCATGTTGGGAGCAGTGTGACCAGGTTAGCCTTTTCGCGGCTAGATTTAGCCTTTTTTTGTCATTTAGCCTCATGATTTTGGTTTAAGCTTCGAGGCTTTTTTCTAGCCTTTTTTTACTCCAAACCTTTTCTGTTGCCAACACCATATTTTTCATGCAATTTCGATAAATATATAAAATTAAAGTTGAATAAAGATAGTATTGATGACGAAATACAGAAAATTATTCGTAAAAATTGTCAACTACTTTTAACGGAGTTGATAACCCAATTGCGATATCGCCTACTTGATAATATGAACACTTTACAGAACATACATTTTTTTTAGTTTATTTATATATTTATTATTACGGATTTTCAGGCCTAATACTTAGTATAACACATTTATTAACTTTTACAAAAAATATTGGAAATATTTATGCTGTCGGAATGCATGTGATTCTGATTAGCGTTGTAATTGGCAGTTCAAAGGGCCAGTTATGAAGCAACTCTTGTGAAGAGGTTGGGAAGGACGCGTTTCCAATCCTCCAGTGCTTCACCGCCAAGTATGCTGTATGCTGTCGAAATGGACCGGATTCCGATCAAAAAAATAGAATAAATGAATGGCAGATACAATGACGAGGGTGGTTGCAAAGGACGTGTTTCCAATCCACCCATACTACAGCTCCTAGAAGAAATTGGTCTATCAGTTGATAATTCTTTGAAAGTTACAAAGCCGGATATATTTTCTCACTTTCAAAAAGAAAAGTCTAGGTATTTTCCAAGTCAAGTAGCATTGATTTAGCTGCAGAGGCAAAAACTAATAGCCGTACAAGTGGACAAGTGTGACTTCTACCAATGAATTTTGGGCGGAAGTCCGAGAACATAAAAATTCATTAAACGAACTCCATTTTTTAGAACTGGTCGAATTCGTATTTAACTTTTTGGTAGTACCTTTTAGTAATGCAGAGGTTGAAAGAATTTTTAGTTGCATGAACTTTTTAAAAACTAAATTAAGAAACAGCTTAAAAATTAAAATGCTTAGCTCGCCGCTTAATATTAGATGTTCGTTAAAACGCTTATCCCAATGTTGCGCTAATTTTGAAATTACCGTGATCTCATATCTATGACAAATACCCAAACTTTGTACACAGACTCAAGCTCTTCTGATTCACGAGGAAAATTTTATAAAATTATTTAATTTCTAGTGATTTTTCTATAGTAGGTGTTTCTTTGAAAAAATTCCTAGTCAAGGAAAATGTGCCGGATATGTGTTGCAACATAAATAGTTCCTTTAAATTATGTCTACAGCTTTATATACAAATAGTTTACACTAAAGTAAAAAGTTTGAAATGGATTTCGTAACAAAATTTCTGACTTTTTTTAGCTTCTTTTTTTTCTTAATTTTAGCCTTTTCTAACCTTTTTTTTGCCGATTTAGCCTCTTTTTTTTCTATCACCTGGTCACACTGGTTGGGATAGTGCTGTACTGTGTTTTTGTTTTCTAATGTCGGCTTCGTGTTGTGCTAGTCGTGTGCCTAAAGCGCGTTTAGTTGTACCTATGTATATTTTGTCACATTGACGAAGAAAACACAGAATCAATTCTGTTAATAATAAATAAGAGTCTTCTAACACCTACATCACTCTGGTCCAACCTTGTGGAAACTGCGCGTTTCCTTGGACTTCGAGCCCATTGGGCAGGGCGAAGCACTGTTAACAACAACAACAAGAGTCTTGATGAATTTTGGCCCCACTTTCAGCCGACATATGACAACATTTTGGAACTTAGTGATTTCGATTTACCCGAAGGCATCAAAACTTCGGCGGAATCAAAGTATGAAAACTGCCTGGACGAAGAAACGAAAGCTATGATCTCCGATCAGCTTAACATGTTAAGGCCAAATAAAGCTCTTACCCCACCCCCGAGATTAGAAGATCCTCAAAATAAAGAACTCAACTCATGCGCCTTTGAATTACCAGAAAAATCGCTACTTTTATGGGCACAATCCCTCACGTCCCGAAAAAATGCCCTACATGGCAACAAATGAACGACTTCCTACATAACTACCCAGTACGAAATCGCAGAGAGGGTAGATACAAAAGCATTAAACCCAACAACCAACATAATACTTTTCATAAAAGCTTCACAAAACCCCAAGCCAGCAATCATAATCCGAATAATCGAGGCTACAATCGATCGCAAACATATACATCTGAAAACAGATATGCGTCGTGAGAATAGTGCGTGAGCCTAAAGATCTTGCGAGAAATTCAAAAACAGGTCAGTAAATGATAGATACAATTTGGTAAAGAATAAAAATCTATGTATCAATTGTCTTTCACGTTCCCACCTTTTGAAAGGTTGTGACAGTATTTTTAACTGTGTGTATTGTCGTAGGAGGCATCATTCAATGCTCCACATGAACAGCAATACAAATACCCCTCAAAATAGCTCTCACCCAGAAGAAAACGAGGTCTACTTGCAACAGCTAGACCTGACAATACCAAAGCGCAAAATCCCGAAACGCCAACGCATCAAAGAGACACAGAAGCCCAATGCTGCTCACATGCATCGAACATACAAGCTCTTCGTTGGAAATTTGAGAGCAAAATACTATTGCCCACTGCCATATTCTCCATCGACCACCGAGGAGAACTATTCAAACTGAGAGCTCTGATCGATCAAGGCTCACAAAGATCATTTATCTCTTCCAAGGTACAAACCCGTTTGAGATCCCTACTCAAACCTCAAACTTTGAAATTTCAGGAATGGGCGGAAGAGTTGTACAAAACTTTTACAAAACATGCTCACTAACCTGGGTTTCCCCCGAAGCGGATACTAAAATACAAGCACAATCCATTGTATTACCGTAACTCACCAACATGCTCCTACAAAATGAACAACAAAGATAGAACCAAATATGCGCATCTGAAGCTGGCAGACCCTAACTGCCATACCCCTGCTGAAATAGATATACTATTAGGCAGCGACCTCATACCCCAGATAGTGCTAGATCGTATTGAAAAAATATTAAATACATTGTTAGCCGAAAATGCCATCTTTGGATGGATTCTGAGTGGTCAGGTGACGGAACAAATATTCGCCTTCACAACCCAAGTTAAAGATATATCAAACGAATATCTTAACTCCCAGCTCAAAAAATGTTGGGAGTTGGAAGAACTTCCCCCTCTACAAGTCACTACCCTAGAAAACAAATTTTGCGAAGACTACTACTCAGCCACAACAACGCGTGCAGAAAACTGTCGATACATCGTACGATTCCCCTTCAAACCCGAATCCCCCGACAATCTCGCCTTAGGTCGCTCCAGAACCGCTGCATTTCAGCAGTTTTTAAGTATGGAAAACAACCTCCTTAAAAAAGGTGAATTAAAATCAGCATGTGATGGTGTGCTGGAAGAATATCTCGAATTGGATCATATGGAAGGAAAAAAAATCCAAATGAGAAAATAACCCAAGGTAAATATTCTTCATTTTACCTTCCCCATCACGCGGTGGTAAAATCAGACAAAAAAACCACGAAGTAGTCTTCAAGGCCTCGAAAACCACGAGATCAGGCAATTCTGTAAGCGATGTGCTATACACTGGGACCACATTACAAACCGATTTAATGCTCCTCATACTAAATTGGCGTATGTACAAATACGTATTTAATGGTGACGTCGAAAAAATGTACAGACAAATTCTGGTGCATAAAGATGACCAAGATTACAAGCGTATAATATTTCGCATTTCCCCAAATAGTCAAATACTGGACTATAAGGTAAAACGGTAACATTCGCCGCGTTTTTAGCCATTCGAACGCTCCACGAACTGGTAGATGAAACTCCTCAAGGCAACTCCGGTGTTAAAAAAGCACACATACGTAAACGATATCCTGTCGGGAAACCACAGCCTACCGCTCGCATGCGGATTACGATCTTAAGTGATAAAAGCCCTAACTCAGTAGGGTTCCCCCTGTTGTTGTTGTTGTTGTTGTTAACAATGCTTCGCCCTGCCCAATGGGCTCGATCACTCTAAATTGTCATCAGGCTCTTCTAACGGAAGTCCGAGGAAATGCGCAGTTTCCACAGGGTTGGACCAGAGTGATGTGGGTGTTAGAAGAGTGGGTTCAACTGAACAGGAAAAGAGATGTATGGTATCATGAGGGGTCATACCACATGCAGGGCATGTATTTGGTATGTTGGGGTTCAGTCTGGGTAAGTAAGAGTTTAACCTATTACAATATCCAGAGCGAAGTTGTGCCAGTATGACTCTAGTCTCCCTCGGAAGTACACACTCCTCTTCAGCCAATTCAGGTGGTTGAGTATTAATAACGGGATTCACAGGCCGAGATCTGAGGGATCTGTCTACCGACTCAGTGTGGAGGTCATTTAGAGCCCGTCTATGGTTCCGCAGATCAAACGGCAAAGAGATATGATGCCGGATCTCATCGTAATGCTTACGGAGATGTCTCCTTATGTCTCTGGGGGGCGGTGCTACATCCAAAAGATGTCGGTTTGGATGACTAGGTTTGTGACAGTTCAGAAGGAACTGTCTACTCAAGAGTTCCGCGTGCTCTTGAACATTGAGCAATTTTGCCTCTTTATGGAGGTGAGACTCAGATGAAATAAGCAAGCATCCCGTAGCAGTTCTGATGGCGGTGTTTTGGCAGACTTGCAATTTCCTCCAGTTGGTGTCAGAAAGATTGGGCGACCATATAGGCGCAGCATAGTCAATAACCGGCCGGCCAATAGCCTTATATGTAGCAAGCAATGTTTCTTTGTCTTTTCCCCAAGTACTGCCGGCCAGTGACTTGAGGATCTTATTGCGGCTCTGTACCTTAGAGGCTATTGCGGTGGCATGACCAGCGAAGGTGAGGCCGTTGTCAAATGCCACACCCAAGATTTTTGGGTGGTTGACAGTAGGTGGAGGTACTCCATCTACGTGGACATTTAACTCTTGCCCCATCTGCGCATTCCATGTAGTAAACAGGGTCGCCGTAGATTTAGTCGGAGACAGGGTCAAATTACGCTCGGTGAAGAAGCTGGAAAGGTCATGGAGGTAACTGTTGATTCTAATACAGAGTTCATCAATGGAGGGACCCTTGCCCGAGGCCATTATCGTGCAGTCGTCAGCGTAGGAAACAATGGAGATTCCCTCTGGTGGGGGGGAAGTCTCGAAATATAGAAATTAAACAAGAGGGGAGAGAGAACACCACCTTGCGGCACCCCTTGTTTTATTCTTCGTGGTCTAGATTTCTTGTTCCTAAATTTGACTGTTGCCTGTCGACCATTGAGGTAATTAGCGGTCCACCTCTTAAGGCCGGCAGGGAGCGGTGTCTCATCCAGGTCTCGGAGGAGAGTGGCGTGATTGACCGTGTCAAATGCATTTGACAGATCAAGTGCCACGAGAACCGTCCTATGGTTTGGTGGATGTTGATTCAAACCGTTGTTAATCTGCGTTGTAATGGCGTTCAAAGCGGATGTCGTGCTGTGATTTTTGCGAAAACCATGTTGATGATCGGCCAATTTTAGATTTGTAACGAAGTAAGGAAGCAGAATGGACTCTAGTAATTTCGCTACCGGCGAAAGGAGGGATATCGGACGATAAGACTCTCCTAGGTTCGCCGGCTTCCCTGGTTTTAATAGGGGAACTACAATCGCTTGTTTCCATATCTCAGGTATAACGAAGGTAGTTAGAGAGAGATTGAAGAGAGCCGCTAAATAATTCTGTCCTTCATGGCCAAGGTGTTTGATCATCTTCATGGCAATTCCGTCGGGTCCGATGGATTTTGAGGGTTTGGCCTTCATTATGGCTTCCTTAACCTCTGCGACTGAGACGGCAATGGGCGCAGTAGAGTGTTTGTGTTTGCGCGCACGTCGGAAGGCTCCTCTCTTAGTCCTATCCGCAGGTGGATGCATTATAAACAGCCGGCAAAAGGAGCTCGCGCATTTCCTGGCGTCCGATTTGACACTGTCGCCGAAAGCAATGGCGACCTTGTCTTTGTGTTTGGTCGGATTGGATAGGGCCTTGACAGTCGACCATAGTTTGCCGACTCCGCCGGAGAGGTTGCATGTCTCAAGGTGTTGTTTCCACTTGGTCAGCTTGTGCTCGTTGACAATCCTACGGATTACCGCATCGAGATCTTTTATTCTGGGATCTGCGGGATTGATAAGTCTCACTTGGTCACGTTCTCTTGCCATCGCCGCAGCTTCTGCCGGGAAATTCGGACGAATTTCTGGTATTCTGCCAGCAGGAATAAAGCGGCATGAGGCTGAATCGATGATCTTGCGAAACTCTCTTTCGCCTTTGCGTACGTCCGTTGGAGTGGGTAAGGCAGCGAAGGAGCGCTCTGTATATTCAGTAAAGCGGTCCCAGTCCGCTTTGGTGAAGTTGATGTATGTTATTTTATCAGTCGTTATGAAGTCGGTCGGTCGTTCAACAGAGAGTAAGATGGGTAGGTGGTCTGAAGCTAATGTAAGCATCGGTCGCCAGATGACAAAGTTAATAAGGCCCGCGCTCGTTATGGAGATGTCTGGCGAACTGTGACAGTTACCTGAATACAGAATGCTGAGTTATCTATTTGGTCTGCAATTGCCTGTCCTCTACTGTCTGCTGGCAAGTTGGAGTGCCAGAGATCGTGATGTGCGTTGAAGTCGCCTAGGATTAGACGGTTATCGCCCCTTAGCAACGCACTAATGTCGGGATGATAATCTATAGGACAACACGTGACAGGAGGAATATAGACGTTTATGATTTGCAGGTCGGCGTCTCCTGACCGGACTGCTATGCCTTGGAATTCTAAGGTGGAGTCCCTGGGGTCGACGTCAGGGGAAAATAGATTGTATTGTACAGAGTGATGTGTAATGAACGCAAGGCCACCCCCAAGACCGCTGGGACGGTCTTTACGATGTACATTATACCCATCACAAGTTCGTAAGTCCGATCTCGTGTTCAGTTTTGTCTCTTGTATCGCGGCGATTTTGATGTTGTGCGTCTTCATAAAGTCAGTTATCTCCGCGATCTTTCCAGCTAATCCGTTACAGTTCAGCTGCAGAATTTTGAAGTGTGTAGGAGGGGAGACGGGGGACATACTAGGCGTGAGGGACGGATGCGTTTGCCTAGGTGGAGGTAGGCTAAGGCCTAAACTATGTCGCAGTCTAGAGTTGACAGCGCCATGGCCGATGTTGTCTGGCGTGGAGGGCGGCTGTGTACTGCAACAGGGGGCTATGAACGAATCCGTCCAAAGGTTGCCGTTTGCGAGCCCAGAGCACATAAGGGTGTGACACAGGCCAAGGCAATTGTTGCACTTGACCGATGTCGCAGGCGTATACAATCTTTGTCGACAAACGGTGCACGTAGTGAAAGGAACTAGGAGGTGGTGTTCCTGACCCACGTGCAGGCTGGAAGCAGGGGGGGGGCAATAGGGGCAGAGACAGAGGGGACTGACGCTCGGCGATGCTCATATCTGACCCATTCCGGGGGGGATAGGAGTGTTGAGCGGCCGTGTGAGATGGAGACGCTGGTGTGCGTGAGCGACAGTCGGGAGTGGGTGAGGCAGGGATGGCAGCGGTGCTGCCAGTCGTATAGACTGAGCCACTATTGTGACTATTGGAAGTAGTTAGAGGCGGTAAGGGAGTGCCAGAGCGGCGACTACCGCGGGACGTCCTAGGACGTGTACAGCAAGGTGCCTCAAAAGTACTAAAGAAAGTACGGGGTCTGTGGATGGCAGGGTTAAGCCCTGAACATCCAGATTTATGTAACCATCTCTTACACTTGGCGCATTGTACCGAATACGACCGTTTAATATAAATTTTCTTCAAGCAAACGCAGCAGATCCAGTCTCTTGGTCCAGGGTTGGGTTCGACCCCAGCCCGTAACAAGAGACAATGGAGCAACCCAGCTGCAAGGGTTTGCTCCGAGGATGACAATTTAAGGGTGAGACGGGACAGATTGGACAGGGTTACACTGAAATAGCAGCCCTTGGCCGGGTGAGAAAACCCGGGTCATTCCGGTGCGATAGAACCGGCTGTTGTGGGAATGTAGGGTTCCCCCTAAAAAATATTACCTCCAATCATCCAAAAATAATTAAGGATATAGGTCCAGATCACTTACTCGACTCAAATTTCGTAGTATTTGAAAAAGAGAGAGAAAACTCTGGGCATTCAATGGAATGCGATCACAGATAAGTTCTCATACACCCTTGAGTCTATATTTGCGATGTCAGCAAAAACAAAATGGCAAATTCTGTCCTCTGTGGTAAAACTTTTCGACCCCGCAGGATGGCTTACACCAATAATGATCCAAGCCAAAATGCTTATACAAGAATTATGGTCAGATGGCACGGATTGGTGTCTGCACTCTATCTCCGAGATAGAGATACCTCGATGGGTCAAGTTCTCCCCGGATTATCACACTCTCCTTCCGCAATATAATACCCCCAGAAAGCCGGAAAATCGAAAGCTTTCACATCACTCTAGATGAAAGCGACATCCTTGAACGGTTTTCATCGTTCTCTCGAGCAATTCGAGTAGTTGCGTATATGTTTCAATCTATGCAACGCCTCAAAAATAAGGTAAAAAATGCCGAATCCCCCGAGTACTACCTTGAGTCACGAGAGCCTACCGAGAGCAAAGGTATCCTTCATTGTGGCCACCCAGTCACGCTACTTCAGCCGTAAACTATCAAAGCTTAAAACTTCCAAGCCCATTGATAAAAAGAGCTCACTTCTAGTCCTCATCCCGTTCCTGGACGCGAAAGGCCTGCTTCGAGCCAATGGCTGGCTCGCCAACTCGAGTCTTCCCTATAAAGAAAGGTATCCCATAATAATTCCAGAGAAGTCTCCGTTTGCTTCTTTATACCTAAGTTTCCCCCATCTCTTAATGCTACACGCCGAACATGCAACATTTCGCTGCGCCCTTTACTACCAGTGGTGTTCAGTTTGCTGGGCCTTTCCACGTTAAGGACTTCCACCTATACAAAGGGCTATGTGGCGGTATTTGTGTGTTTCACCACCAAAGCGGTGGACCTAGAGCTATGCTCTGATCTTACCACAGCGGCTTTCCTCGCGGCATTTGCTCGCTTCGTTGGACGGTGAGGATTTCCTTTAAAATTATGAGCGACAATGGTAAAACCTTTGTAGGAGCTAAAAGAGCAACCGAAGGACAATTTGTCAAATTAGCTAAAAAAATCTCATCTGAAATCATCACAAAATACGCACCCCAAGGCATTGATTGGCAATCATTGCTCCTAGTGCCCCACACATGGGTGGCTTATAGAAATCAGCAGTAAAGAACTTCAAAATGTATTTCAAAAAAATCGTTGGAACTCACAAGCTCAGTTTCCAGGAGTTCACCACGTTACTCGCCCGAATAGAAGCCGTTCTCAACTCACGGCCCCCCTCTGCGCTCTCGCAAGATACCTCCGATTTTACAGCCCTTACACCCAGGCATTTCCTTACTGGAGCACCGCTTCTGGCCATCTCTGAGCCAAGTTTTGACTCCCTTTCCCTGCTAAATCAATGGGAAATAATGAAAACTCTACATCACGAATTCAGCCGCCGATGGAAGGGGGAATATCTCAAAGACCTCCGTAAAGGATATCGGTGGAAAGACCCACAAAGGCCCCAAAAATTAGAGAGTGCGCCCTGATAAGCGACGAATGTCTGCCTCCAACTGAATGACGACTTGGCCGTAGAGAAAAGGCCTATCATGGTCCGGACATATTCGGGTCGTAGACCTCCGTTCACAGAACGGCAGGCTGACTAGGCCGCTCGCCATGCTATGTTTCTTACCGACTGCGAAATAAACCATAAGAAAATTAGAAGAAGATACCTTGCCCAATATACTGTTCACTTAGTTAACTAGCTGCCGGTCTTCTGCAAGCAACCCCTAATAAAACACGAACTCTTTTTCTCTCCCTATAGATACCATGGACACCGAGATGAGGACCGCCTCCCAATCCAACTCCGCTCAACCTGGCCGGGCTAACGGATGACCAATCGAGTCACCAGTCCCTCAACCACGACGCAGCAACGAGCCCCTCATGGCGACCCCGGTGGCAACACCACGCAATCGCGGTTCCAGAACCGTAGTAGCTACACCGGAGCTGCCAATCTCGGTACACCCGACCGCCGAACCGACGCGCGCAGTACAGCGCACTCCCCTGCGATGTGGATTTTATAGTCGTTCGCATGCCATCTGCCTATGCCCATGTATACTGCATTAATTGTCTTGCGCAAACGCACGTCTATGTAGAGTATATGTCCGGAAAAGTGTGCCAAATCTGCTACCAAGCACACCACAACTTGTTGCACTTAGGTGGCAGTGGCACCACTACCGCTGTCCAAAACGACCGTCGCCGACAGCCCCTAAGTCCGAGAGCACAGCATCTCAAGACGTCTATTCCATAGCAACACCAACACTATCGTCGATCTCGGCCCTCTCCAGTCATGCATCATCACGCGCATCCTACACTTAATACTTAACGCATTGTAACACACCACACACAAAACACACAGAAGGACACAAAATAAAGTGCCAAAAAATTTTTATTTACACAACAGATAAGTTTGCTACACTTACAGCGGCAACACGTATAAAACACAACGCGCTCTCGATCGCCAAATTAACGTACCATACCAATTTGAAATTCGTTTTTCTTATTATGCTTCCGGCAATGAAACTCCTCTGAATCTCTGTAAGTAGCGTTACCCGGGAAGTGACCCCTGTGATCCCCGAATCGTATGCCCGTTTGGGAATGCCCTGAGTCTCCTACCCCAAGTATGTTCAATCATTATTTTTTTGTAAACAAAAAATGGTTATGTACAGTGCACTCGTGAAAACTCAAACATACGATACCTCCAACATTCGGAAACTTGACCATTATTTTTTTCTGGCTCGGTAAGATTTGGAAAGGGCCTCTCCAAGTTCTTCGAGACTCAGCGAGGTTTTGGACAGGGTGACCCCTCTCGTGCGGTCTCTTTAATTTGATGGTGGAGAAAATAATACAAGCTGCAGAACTTAACCGTGTTGGAAAAATACGCTGCTAAAAATTTGATACTAAATTTTTAAATTTTTTGGGCTACATATACATATATGCCCAAACCGAAATTGGTTTCGTATTTAAATTATGACAGTTTTCCAGTTTTCATTTTGCCGGCTTGAGGTCCGATGTACTTAGACAAAATTAAAGACAGATGCTTTAAATTTTGAACTCAGGGTTAACTATAAACAAAATCACGGAACACAAAATATAAAATAATTTTCATGAACAATTACTTCATTCACACAAACCCCAGCCACAAATTCAAAAACAAAACAACTCTATATGCATTTATTTCCTTTCCTTCACTTTTCTTTCCTTTACTTTTCATTCCATTCCCTTCCTTTCCTTTCTTTTTCTTTCCTTACCTTTCCTGCCTTTCCCTCCCTTTATTTTAAAAAAGATTGTTTTATTATTTTTTATGTTATTTCATTTATTTTATTTTACTTATTTCAATTCAGACAACCCAACCACAAATTCAAAAATAAACATACTTCGGTGTTGAATACTATTTAAGAATAATCATTTATTTTGTTTTTGTAACACTGTTTGTATCATTAATGAAGTTAACATATTTGCTCATATTTCACATTGCTTGTTTAATGTCTCCAACTAAGCAACTTTTCGTGCTTAGGAGAGCCGCTGTCACTGGGCATCGTAGCCAGTGATCAATACAATAAAAACAGCTAAAGAAAAAATGTAAGACACGTTTACTCACACAACAGAGACTATTTAGTACGAATACTTGTTTGGCATTTGTGTTAGTGTATTTTTAAAGTAATATTTCAATATTATAATACATTTTATTTTTAAGTTCTTTTGATTGATGGCACTGCAGCTTGGCAATAGCTATCCATAGATACACAATTGTTAATACCTTAAATGTATAGTTTGGCCATAAAGTTGGACAATTTCAAATCAACTTGCGCATTTATATTATAGAAATATGTGGCGAGTGGTATGAAAATTCGTCAGCGAGCCCTCTTAGGAAAAAATGCAACGAACGAACAGTAACAAGGAGAATGCCAAAATAGAACAAGTGCTTGATCACTTTCATTCTATCATGTCTTAACCCTCAGCTGAGTCATCAACTGTCATTAGTCGCATCCTCCTTTGTGTCTCATCCCGGATGCATACCAGACTAATCGCATTTGTTGCAGGGCATGTGTTATGGAAATAAGTTCCTGGCTTCAAACAAAAAAATTACGAAAGACGGGGGTTTAACCCTTCTGCACCATTAAAAAAAAACATTATCCATTAAGGTCACAAAATGACCACCCATATATTTCAGTTCAAAAATTATAAAATTTTATTTAAAAAATCATAAATTCAGCTTTAATATATTCAGATTAAACAATATCTGTATAATATCTTAAAATTACTGATTTTAAGGCTTATTGGGAATGGTTTTTGCAATAAGATAAACTGTTTGACTCGCTTTCCGTTTGCGAGTGGGTTCAGTCATGGATGTGTTTAGTTGCTCTGACACGGCTCTTACTTTTGGACGATTGATGCCGATGCTTGTGATCTTGGTACACGTCAGTAGGAAGTTTCAAGTTTTTTAGCCATAACTTAACCCCAAACACGTAACCTTCGTCGATTCGACGAATACGCTATTGAAAATTTGTTGTCTCTTTTTCAGACTGCCTTTGTAAAAGACTTTAAAAGAGTATATCAGAATTGTTCCAAAATAATAAAAAAATGTTTTATTTCGAGGATTAAAAGTTGGTACACATATGCGTACAAATTAAACCGAAAATTAAATAACTATATTAGAAATAAGTATTTTAAAGAATGTTCGTCGAATCGACGAATGGTTAGGTTTTATAGGGAGTGAGCGAAGGTTAGCTTTCTAGGGTTAAAGGAAATATTTTTGTTTTAACACATATCAGGCACATTTTCCTTGACTAGGAATTTTTTCAAAGAAATACATACTATAGAAAAATCGCTGCGAACTAATTAATTTTATAATATTTTCTTCGTCTGATGAATCAGAAGAGCTTGAGTCTGCGTACACAGTTTGGGTATTTATCGGAGAGATGAGATCATCGGTGCAATATTTGGATACGCGTTTTAACGAACACCTAATATTAAGCTGCGAGTTAAGCATTTTAATTTTTAATCTGTTCCTTAACTTAGTTTTTAAAATGTTCATGGCACTAAAAAGTCTTTCAACCTCCGCATTACTGAAAGGTAATACCAATAAGCTAAATACGAATTCAACCAGTTATAAAAAAGGGGGTTCGTTTAATGAATTTTTATGTTCTCGGACTGCCACCCAAAATTCGATGGCAGAGGTCACACTTGTCCACTGACTTGGAGAATACCTACACTTTTTTTTTTGAAAGTGAGAAAATATATCCGGCTTTGTAACTTTTTAAGAATTATCAACTGAAAAAAAAAAAATTTCAGGTAGGCTATGTCGCAATTGGTTTATCAACTCCATTAAAAATTTTTGTATTTCTACCTTTATTCAACTTTATTGTTATATATTCCTCGAAGTTGTATGAAAAATATGGTATTGGGACCAGAAAAATTTTGGAGTAAAAAAAGGCTAGAAAGAAGCTAAAGCCAAAATTATGAGGCTAAAGGACAAAAAAAAAAGGCTCAATCTAGCCTCGAAAAGGCTAACCTGGTCACACTAGTACACGTTGTCTGCGCTACGTTGTAAGCGCGAGAGATAATCCTAGTTCTTCTAAATAAAGTATTCTTCTATATTTTTTAGTCGAGTTCGATTCGGGGGCTATTTCAGTCCACAAAACAAAGCCATTTCAGAGCGGATAATTCTATTATAATGCTAAAGTTCTTCTAAATAGGAGCGTCGGTTCTAATCCTGGCAACTGATACAATTGTTTTTTATTTCTTTTTAATTGTTAAGACATTTCTGGTTTAAATTTTAAACTCTTTTCTTCACGCCAATTTTCTCGAAAACTGGCATAATTTAAATTCTAAACCAAATTTGGTTTAGGCGCATATGTAGCCCAAAAAAGTTCTATCTTTAGGCTCAAATTTTTAGCCGTGTAGTTAATAAAACTAGCTATCTGGAAACAGTAAGACGTGTTTGTTTATTTGTTTATTAGTTACATTATATTATATTATTAGATTGTTATTTTCTGCAACAGTAAAATATGTACTGCGTTAGCAGTAATTTGTCGCTGTACTGCGAGCATATTGCAAAACTTACAAATCATTATACAGCGTTTACAAACAGCCCCTTCTATAAAATATGACTTCCTCGAAGAGATGCTGAGAACTTGTATACATACCCAAAAAAATTATGTAGGACTTTACTGCAATAGAAAGGTCCAATAACCAGTCAAATCCCGGACCAAAAAGTTTTTGCACAGTGCTAGGTAGTGCGAAGGGTCCTATGTATAAACCGGGCAAGTTACATAAGCAAAAAAGATGAGTAAATGTAAGAAACATATAAAGTTTGAAACTATTATGTAAAGGAAATTTGAGTATCTGGTGTTATTTCCAGATAATCCTGCTATACTATTTTGCAAATTATTCAATTTTAAAAAATATGTATAAATAAATGAGTTATGCGGATAAGAACAAAGGACCCGTTTATGAAAAGTAATTAAATATTTAAGGTTGAAAAGAAAAAACTGGCAAATAGTTTTTTCTAAATTTTTTGTAAACATTTGCAGTCCTACTCATAATTTGTTATACTTCTATAGACACAATTTTGTCATTCGAAATTGTTTTTATATGTACATATATAAAAAAATAAAAATTATATAGTTACATATATTTAAAATGAACAAATTTTTTACCGATCGTCGAAGCCCGGCACTAACGAAGATTCGAAAGAGTACTTCTAATTAAAAGTTCAAAAATTTTTTAGCGATTGCTAAAGATCGGGGATTTATTGTGTCACGTTTGTTTAGGATGCTGAATCAAAACACGAAGAAAATGTATCCTTTATTTGGCCGCGATTTACTATTAAATTTAGTCGCCTAACGGTGGTATGTAACGGCATAAACGGATCGAGATAGATATTGACTTATATACGAGGTGTGTTCAAAACGTATCGCGAATTTTGAATTTTCGCTGGTTGCGTATATTCGAATTTCGAATTTTTTGTGGCGTTATGTTGGTACTCATGTCTCTCACTTATGCCGACAAGCTCGGCCATTTTGAATGTTCAGTTAATTGTTGACAGCTGCTTTGCTTGCACGTGTTTTGGATCGTCTTCGATTTTTACCTATTCAAAAAAATGGATCAAAGAACCTGTATCCAATTTTGTGTGAAAAACAAAATTAAGTGCGCGGATGCATTCCGAATGTTGACTGTGGCATACGGAGAAGCTACCTTGGACCGAAGCAACGTTTATCGGTGGTACAAAATGTTCTCAGAAGGCCGAGAAGATGTGCAAAGAAGAACAAAAATTGGCTTTTGCACCATGATAACGCCCCTGCTCACGCATCGTTGCTTGTGCGCGACTTTTTGGCCAAAAACAACACACTAATGATGCCGCAGCCACCGTATTACCCAGATCTGGCCCCCTGTGCCTTTTTCTTGTTCCCTAAACTGAAGAGGCCCATGAAAGGACGACGTTACGCTTCTCTTGACGAGATAAAGACGACATCGAAGGAGGAGCTGAACAAGATACAAAAAAATGATTTTT
Organism: Merzomyia westermanni; assembly: GCA_949987695.1. Taxonomy (NCBI): domain Eukaryota; kingdom Metazoa; phylum Arthropoda; class Insecta; order Diptera; family Tephritidae; genus Merzomyia; species Merzomyia westermanni. The sequence continues at coordinate 81,725,014 of OX465291.1, forward strand.
TGAAGTGCTTCGAAGATTGGAAAAACCGTTGGCACAAGTGTATAATATCTCATGGGGATTACTTTGAAGGGGACAAAATAGATATTCATGAATAAATAAATAATTTTTGAAAAAACACAAAATTCGCGATACTTTTTGAACACACCTCGTATATCAAAATGTTCAGGACGAAAAGAGAAATTGAGTAAGCCATGTCCGTCAGTCCGTCTGTGAACAAGATAACTTGAGTAAATTTTGAGATATCTTAATAATATTTGGTATGCGGGTTCCTTGGCACTCATCTCCGAGTGCTATTTAAAATGGGCGAAATCGAATGATTGCCACGCCCACTTTTTATACCTAGTAGTGCTACGCACACAAGGTATATTAACTTTAGTCGCCTAGCGGCAGTATGTAACGGCATAAACGGATCGCGATACATATTGACTTATATATATCAAAATGTTCAGGACGAAAAGAAAAATTGATTAAGCCATGTCCGTCCGTCCGTCTGTGAACACGATAACTTGAGTAAATTTTGAGATATCCTAATGAAATTTGGTATGCACTCATCTCCGAGCAAAAATCGGGTGACACTTTTTTACATAGAATATATTCGAAAATACAAAAAAAGTGTTAACTCAGTACATAATACACCTATAAGGATAAAATATGATGTATACTCGTACATTAAGACTGAGGCATAAAATAAAATTTTCATGAAATTTTTGAAAATGGGAGTGGCACCGCCCACTTTTAATTAAGTCAAATTTAGAAATAATATTAATCATAAATCAAAAACCGTTCAAGATATCTAAGAGAAATTCAGCACGCAGATTTCCAGGTATGCAGGGAATGTTCCAGGAAAAAATGGGCGGGATCGGTTAAGGTCCACGCTCACTTTTATATGAAAGATTTTGAAGGGGATCGTAGATATATTAAATAGGCAATAGCTTTGCGTAAAATGGCTTTACATCATTTATATTTCACTTTTAAAATTTCCGTAAACAAAGAAATCCAAAAACTAAAAATTTTCGAAAATGGGCGTGGCCCCGCCGCTTTTATAGTGGACTATTCCACAAAACTTTTTATGCTATAACTCCGTTAAAAATTGATTTGTCGAAACGAAATTCGGTAATAATGTTCTATATATAAAGGTGACTGTTTGCTGGAAAAATGGGCGAAATCGGTTAATGTCCACGCCCAGTTTTTTAACATAGTTCTGATAAATTTTTTTGTAAAATTTAAAAACCGATATTTCCATAACCAAGCAAGTTATATCAATCAGATTTTGCACACATAATAAGCTTTTTAAGAAAAATTCGGCCGCAACAAAATTTTGTCAATTTTGAACAAGTAGGCGTGGCGCTTCCCCCTTTTCAGCATAAAATTTCTGTTACTTTCAAAGGCAATCGCTTATAATTCCATCTTGATATTTCAATGAAAATTGGTCAGCTGCTTCTCAGTGGTATGTATTACAGTCCTGCCAAAAATTAGCCAAATCGGGAAACATACAAGCAAAATATTCGGGCACGCAGCTAACAGCCCACTGCAATAGCGAAGTTATATATCTTTTTTGATTTTCATACCTTTCATAAACATTAAATTTATGTAAGTATGAGAACAATAAGAGAAAATTTCACTAATATGATCAGCGCGATGAGCGGAGTCGATTTTGCCACGCCCGTCTCTCCGTCCGTCTGTCTATTTCAGCGCAAACTAGTCTCTCAGTTTTACAAAATAATGCTGAAATTCGTTGTTTGCCTCTGCCATTTTATAATATACTAGCAAACCCGGTAGACGTTGTTTTGACACATAGAACAGATCTATATATAAAATGTCATTAACTTGAACCAAATAAACTCCTAACTATACCGAACTGCAGCTTTATATAACCTGGGGGCTTTTCCAAAAGCTATATACAGACTGTGTCGTCCCAGCGAACTTCTGAATCTATCGTGAAAATTCAAGATCAAAACAAAACACAAACTATGTGGGCGTGGCACCGCCAACTTTTGAAAAATTATGTGGATATTGACTAAGTGACATGTATCCAAATTTCATTAATTTGCCAAAAAAGTTCGGAGTTACGACGAATTGAAACTTTATATAGCCTGGAGGCGTGGCTTCGCCCACTTTTCCAAAACTATATATTGTCTATGCTGTACCCAGGGAACCCAAGTACATATTGTGAAAATTTCATAAAGATTGGTTGAGTTCGGTTCATTCGGTTGATTCGGCATAAACGAATCGAGATATATATTTATTAATGTATATCAAAACGTTCAGGATGAAAAGTAAAATATCCGGGCAAGTAGCTAATACCCCACTGCAAAAGCAAAGTTGTATATCTTTTTTGATATGCATACCTTTCATGAACATGAAATGTTTGTACGTATACTGAAATGATCAGGAGGAAGAGCTGAGTCGATGTAGCCATGCCGGTCTCTCGACACGTCTATCTATCTGTCCGTCTGTCTATTTGAACGCAAATACGAACTGAAAATATTAAAATAGACCTGCGTAAATTAGGATGACATAATAAATAACTACTAGGTATATAATGTTCGGTTCCACCCGAACTTAGACTTCCTTACTTGTTCTTATTATTCTTCGGATTCCTTATCTTAAGATTTTGTTTTCAGTTTTCGCTGGTGTTTCATAAACGGCGCCACCACCAAAATGGTACCCTGATTTATTCTAAGCAAAAACACATTGCGCTGATGCCGGCATTGCGCTGGCTTCAAGGTATCAGCGCAACAAAATTCGCACCAATAACCAGCCTTAACTTCCTTCACTTTAGACATGACTTTGACACAAAGAATTGTAAAAATTTATTGACAGTCTACGAACCTGAGCTACCAACAAAATACACAGCAGGGTGGCTTTTTTATTTCTGCTTTTACCTGTTTATTGTGCCATGGTTTTAATAAATATAAAATTAATAGGTTTAAATATTTTAAATTCATATCAAAATATAAAATGAAGAATTAAAAAATTTAAATCACGCGAAATTTTCACCTGGTCCGCTTTGTTTTAATAAATGTCAAATTAATAGTACTAAATACTTTGAATACATATCATAACAAATATATCTGGCTCCGGACGGGTGTTGAACTCAACCAGGGACCAAGAGACTGGATCTCCTGCGTTTGCTGGATGAAGATTTATGTCAAACGTTCACACTCCGTTCAATGTCCTTTCAATATCCACACACAGTCCCGCTAGTTCCTCAAACTTTTTATTTATATCAATAAATTGAATAAAATTAAAGAAACTTTTTAGAAATTTATTTGTCAAATTTTAGGTATTTTAAAGTTATTTGGGTATAGCGGCTTACGGGGTGGAAACCCTGTCAGTGCCTTAAAGTATGCCGCCTTTGCTGTGCTGTTAGATTTATTTTTCCGAAATTTTTAATTCAAAGGAGTGTAGGGGGTCAATTCTGGTTTTGCGTTATCGTGAAGTGAAAAAAATCGTTTCCCTTTAATTATCACTTGACATTTTCCTTTCTACACTTCACTGAGCTCTAAAATGCGGTTCTGATATGTGCGGTGAAAACTGTTTGTTTAAATCAAAAATGGTGGTGAATTGACGCATTTACTTTTCACTTCACAATAACGCGAAACCAGAATTGACCCCCAGATATGTTTTTTCTTACGGCGTTTTTGAATGAAAACTTTTGCAACGCCACACGCACTCCAAATTTACAAGGGGAAAGTCGATAATACTGCACGCCACCCATACAAAACTTTCTACTTTTTATCTTCATTTGTGGATAGCGCGACCTACATTTAGTTTACCCGCGTATGGTTGGTAGGGCAGCTGTACATACATACATATGTATATCTACTCTAGGGCACTTGTTTTGTAACTGATATTTTTGTATGTCCCACCTCGAAATATTAACGGAAAGGCCGAAAAAAATGTATTTTTTTTGGGAAATGTTTACACTCCCTAAATTTCCATATGGGTCCCAAACCCTCAGAGTATTTCTGTAGACAGGTACTTCCCATAGTATTTCGAATTTGATTATTTAGCAAGATTGACAATTTGTCAAGAGCACAGAATAACAAAATAAAAGTTATTTGAAGAATAAAAACAGTATGGCTGACTTTCTTAACATAATTTTGCGATACGAAAACCGAGGTGATACATTGTCATGATGCTTTTGTGATACATTGCAAAAATCAGGACTTTCTTTAGGAACGCAACTTGTCACTTTTATTCATTTTTATTACTTTAAATGAACAATTTACATACAAACATGCGTACTTACGCTTCAGATTCGGCCATTTCTCAATTGCTTTAAATATGTAAATATGAAAAGCACCAACAAATTTGCACCTGATGCGGACCAAGAACACGCCTAAATGTGTGCAGTTAATTTGACGATTGCGAGTCATCGACTTTTTAGTTTTGGAACATTCGACTTTGTACTTATGCAAAGCAACTGGCGTTAGGAAGTCAGGATATGCATGATTTACATGACATATTGATGGCATGACCAGATTTTTCGTTTGCCCTATTCGCATATGTAATTTTATTGCATTTATATTTCATATTTCTTTATTCAGTCTATGATTTTACAAAAAATCTTGCAGACTAGATTATGTTAGAAATATTTATACTTGTCAACATTCCTACTGTATATTTTTAAATTTCAAAAAGTAGCCTTAGATATTTTATTTCAACTGAATTGACATTTGTACGAAATTATTATTATTCATTAAATCTTTTCAATTGAGAAAACGTGAGTTCTTATTGATAGAGATATTTTAACATTTGGTTATGGGCCCAGTTATTTTCTGGCATTAATTGAAAGATATCGCCGTTTGTCGGGTTATCGTATATTGTAACTAATTTTCATGATGAGTTCCCTGGCGCAGATTGAGAAGTTGGGAGCTGATAATTATAACACATGGGCTATACATGAGAAGTTAGCTTATTACATTGGAGTTCTGGGATGTTATTGATGTGGGATGCCCATCAAACGGTGATGCATCAGGAAAGGCTAAATGGGTAAACTTGGATAAAAAGGTGTAAAGTCATCGGAGTTAATACATATCAAAAATTGCAAGACTGCTAAGGAAGCATGGATGATTATTAGTGATGATTGATGAAGGATGATTATTAAATAGCTTGTATAGTGCTGATGGTCCGGCGCGGAAAGTAAATTTGTTCAAGAAGCTGGTACGTTTTAGATTAGTCGCAGGTGATAAAATTGGAATGCAAATGAATGAGTTTTGTACCATAGTTGATAGCTTAAAATCAATTGGTATTTATTTTCCTGGGGATTTTCTATGCATTTTGTTATTATGTAGTCTTCCTGGTGAAACTGATAGTTTCGTTGTTGCAATAGAAAGTAGAGATCAGTTGCCAACATTTGAACAGTTAAAAATAAAGGTATTGGAAGAATAAAAGCGAGGAATTGAAATTTGGAGGTAACAACGCAAATGTGTTGGCTGCAACGTCCAAGAAATCCAAGAAATGTAAAAAATCCAATGTCTTTGCAGAATCCGAGAACAATGTAAATATAAACAGTGTTCAAAATAATTCAAAATCATTGAAAAATGTAAAGTTCTATGGTTGCGGTCAGTGTGGACATATAAAATCTCAGTGTAATATATCTAAAAATTAATATATTTTGGGTATACATTCTTCTGAAAACATTTTAAAAGACAATTTGTGGATTTTAGATAGTGGTGCTTCATCTCACATGTGTTGCAATAGTAAACTATTTTTTACATTTGAAGGCATTAAACAAAATGTGACTCTTGCGTCTGGTGATATTTTTATGGCCAAAGGTAAAGGTGTAATTAAAGTATTCTCGTGACATTGTATTGACAGATGTGTTGTATATGCCAAATTTACATGGACATTTTGTGTCAGTAAGGAAAATGATTGACCGTGGTTGTTTAGTACAACTTGAAAAACAACAGTCTGTAGTAAAATCAAAAAACAATGATATAATTTTTTCAGCGAAAAGATATAAACTTATTTTTCATGTGGTTTTTGATGACAAAGAATGTATACATGCTGTGGTAAATGACAAAAATAAGGAAATTGATGTTTGACATAAGAGGTTCGGACATTTGAATGTTAAAGATATTTGCCATTTGATGAACAATAATATTGTTAAAGGATTATATACAGCAGTGCTAAAAGATTTTAGTTGTACTACTTGTGCAACGTGTAAAATTACCAAAAAACCATTTAAAAATATCTCGTGCATTTATACAACTGATGTGCTTCAGTTAGTACATACCGACATTTGTTGACCAATGAAAATAGCTTCTCAAAGTGAATCGCGATATTTTATAAGATTTATAGATGACTATTCGAAATTTCTTGTAACTCGTTTTTTGAAACAAAAATCGGAAGCTTTTGAAGTGTGTAAACACTTTATAAACGAGGCTGAAAAGCAGACAGGGCGTAAATTAAAATGTGTAAGAAGTGACAATGGTCGCTAATATTTAAACGAACAATTTGAAAATTTTTCTAAGCAGCAGGGTTTTCGACATGAAACTACAGTTTGCTATACACCATAACAAAATGGAGTACCTGAGAGAGTCAATCGTTCTCTAGTAGAAATGTCGCGTTGTATGTTAGAAACATAAAAAGTGCACAAAGTTTATGGAATTAGGCGGTAAATACTGCTACTTGCATAAGAAATCGTTCACCTAGTTAATTAATAAGAGATAGTACGCCTTATGAGAGATGGATGGAAAGAAAACCGTCTGTATCGTATTTAAAAATAAGTGGTTGTAATGCTGTGGTACTAAATGAGCAGTTAAATAGATCAAAGTTTCAAGTAAAAGGAACGAAATGTATTTTTGAGGGGTACTCTGATTTGACGAAGGGCTATAGATTATATTGTGCCGATTATTCTCAAGCATGTACCATCCCTAACTCAGTAACACTCCCACCACTAGTTAAACACAACAGAGAAAACGATGGCTACTCTTAAGCGTGCAAGCGTGTAACTAGGAAGAGGAAGAGAGATGGCGCGAGTGTTTGCGAATACGATGCAAAGAACAGATGCCAATAAATAACACCGACCCTTCCAGAACCCGAAGAGCGAACAGCCAAGAAGCTTCTAGGTGCGTGGGGTAGCGCCCTGTCGGACTATATAAGGCAGTGACTAAGCAAGGCAGGTTGATCAGTTTATTTTCAAGCGTTGAATAGTGAACTACTGCGAAGTTACCAAACTCTTAAATTTGTGTTGCGTTTATTACTAGTAAATAAAACTAGCTATTACTTACAATATCTGTGCGTGTGTTTATTTGACTTTATAGTGATCGAACCCAGGATTGATAATTAAGGAATCATCGAATTTGGCACAATTAGTGTCAGAAGTGATATTGTTAAATAAATACCGAGTTTTCACGGATAAAAAAGGCATGGCAAAGTTGAATGAGCTGAAGATCCAGCAACTCAAACATGAGCTACAACAGCGTGGATTGAATACAACAGGCAATAAATCAGAGCTACAGTCACGATTGCGAGAGGCTATGGAATCTGAAGGAATTAACGTTGACGATCATGTGTTTCAGCTTGTGGAAGAAGAATCGACGAAAATGGAAGAGAAGGAGTCTACAATTCCAGCCGCAAGTGTGGAAACTAACGCGCTGTTGACTGTATTGACTCAGATGTCATCTAGCATTTCGACACAGCTGGAAGAACAAAAGACACACATGGCATCTCCGTTGGAAGAACAAAAGACACACATGGCATCTCAGCTGGAAAAACAAAAGACACAGATGGCGAGAATTGCATTGCAGCTGGAGGCACAGGAAGAACGAATGGCATCACAACTAAGAATGCAGGACGCAAAAATAACTGAAGTGCAGGAGGTATTCAGAGAACGGCAGGGCAATATTGAGGCTAAGGTAGATGCACTGAGGGGTCGTATCTAGGAGCTGCAACTGAATCGTCCAAGAGCCTCCACAAATACTCCAAAGGTAAAAACCCCATCCTTTGACGGTTCTGTTCCATTTCAGGTATTTAAGCTACAGTTTGAGAAGATGAATTGGGACACTGAAGACAAAGTTGCTGCACTATTCGTGGCATTGAAGGGACCTGCACCTGAAATTTTGCAGACTATTCCTGACGGAGAACGGAACAGTTATGAAGCATTGATGGGTGCAGTTGAGAGACGCTATGGTAGCGAACATCGGAAGCAAATATACCAAATAGAGCTACAGAAACCTAATGAGACTTTACAGAAATTTGCATCGGATATCGAGAGGTTGGCCCATCTTGCAAATGCAGACGTACCTGTAGAGTATACGGAGAGGGTAAAAATATAGTGTTTCATAAATGGAATAAGTGATGTGGAGACGAAGCGAGCCACATATGCAAATTCAAAGAGATCATTTGCTGAGACGGTATCGCATGCTCTGACGCAGGAAACAGCCTCGCTTTTAAGTAAACCAGCATACAAGGCTCATCGCGTAGAAGTGGAGACCCCGATTTGGGTAGACAAAATTATGGAAGCGTTGAACGGAGTACAGAAGAAAAGCGATTGTGTCATGAAATGTTTCAAAAGCGGGTCCCATAGCACGTTATTGCGGCACTGGCTCCAGTAAGCGGAAAGGTGAGACCATTGCGGAAAGCTAAGTTGTGGACAGTAACTGGTGACAGCAAGTAAGTCCTGGGAGAAGTGACATGCAAGGTTGTGATTGGGAATGTGGCTACGTATCACAACTTCTTGGTAGCGTCGATTTCTTGGCTGAGAGAGACATTCACATCAACGTAAAGAACAGGGTTATGACTTACAACGGCCAAGAAGTTCCTCTGGTCTTTGAACACAGTAGTGGCTATACCACCAAGGGAGTGATCTTGAATATGCAGCAACAGGAGCCTCGTAAAGCAGAGGTAGCTCCTCGACCAAAGGCTTTCACGGACAGGTACTTCCTGAAGAAGATTCGGCAAGGCCAGGAGAAAGATCCAGATTTGGCACGTGTATTGAAAGGAATAAAGGAAAACCAACAGCCAGGAAGAGAAGAGATGGTAGCAGAGAGTCGTATTGCAAAAGCATATTGGGCACAATGGAGTAGTTTGAAGCTAATATCTGGTTGTTTGCATCGGATATGGGAAAGTGGAGATGGCCAGAATCATCGAGCACTTATTGTTGTTCCCAAGGCCAGAATTCCAGATGTTATCAAAGCGTCGCATAGTTCCCAGGAAGGCACATGGGAATAAAGAAAACGCTGCAAGAGGTAAAGCGGCGGTTCTATTGGATCAGTTGCAAACAAACTGTGAGGAAATGGATTACTAAGTGTGCAGAGTGTGCTGAGGATAAAAGACGAACATCTGGTGGTCATGTTCCGAGGAAGCAACGCAACTTAGTGGATAATGTGAAACAGTGCAATGGGCATGAAAGAACGAAACGGAATCCTGAAGAAACGAGTTGCAGGAATGTTTGCCGGGTACCACTGGGAACGAAAGTGAAGGCACAAATCCATTCGGGATTAAGAACGGACAAAATGGTTGGAATATGTGACACTGCAATGCATTGATGTCGGAGTTTCAATCCCTGGAGGAAATGAGGTTTAATAAAGCAGTGCCAACCATTGATTGTCTAGCAGCGGTTGGTTCAGGAAATGTGTCTGATCGGGACGAGCAGATGCCAATAAATAACACCGACCCTTCCAGAACCCGAAGAGCGAACAGCCAAGCAACTTCTAGGTGCGTGGGGTAGCACCCTGTCGGACTATACGAGGTGTGTTCAAAAAGTATCGCGAATTTTGTGTTTTTTCAAAAATTATTTATTTATTCATGAATATCTATTTTGTCCCCTTCAAAGTAATCCCCATGAGATATTATACACTTGTGCCAACGGTTTTTCCAATCTTCGAAGCACTTCAAAAAATCATTTTTTTGTATCTTGTTCAGCTCCTCCTTCGATGCCGTCTTTATCTCGTCAAGAGAAGCGTAACGTCGTCCTTTCATGGGCCTCTTCAGTTTAGGGAACAAGAAAAAGTCACAGGGGGCCAGATCTGGGGAATACGGTGGCTGCGGCATCATTAGTGTGTTGTTTTTGGCCAAAAAGTCGCGCACAAGCAACGATGCGTGAGCAGGGGCGTTATCGTGGTGCAAAAGCCAATTTTTGTTCTTCTTTGCACATCTTCTCGGCCTTCTGAGAACATTTTGTACCACCGATAAACGTTGCTTCGGTCCAAGGTAGCTTCTCCGTATGCCACAGTCAACATTCGGAATGCATCCGCGCACTTAATTTCGTTTTTCACACAAAATTTGATACAGGTTCTTTGATCCATTTTTTTGAATAGGTAAAAATCGAAGACGATCCAAAACACGTGCAAGCAAAGCAGCTGTCAACAATTAACTGAACATTCAAAATGGCCGAGCTTGTCGGCATAAGTGAGAGACATGAGTACCAACATAACGCCACAAAAAATTCGAAATTCGAATATACGTAACCAGCGAAAATTCAAAATTCGCGATACGTTTTGAACACACCTCGTATAAGGCAGTGACTAAGCAAGGCAGGTTAATCAGTTTATTTTCAAGCGTTGAATAGTGAACTACTGCGAAGTTACCAAACTCTTAAATTTGTGTTGCGTTTATTACTAGTAAATAAAACTAGCTATTACTTACAATATTTGTGCGTGTATTTATTTGACTTTGTTAGATTCCGTATAAAAATTAGAACACAAGACACATCCGAATGGTACAAAAGATTTATTTGGAATAAATTCAGTTCAGTTACACAGAGATTATAAAATGGCTGTGTTAAGAAATCCAAAGAAAAAACTTGAGAGCGAATCAAGATGTATGCAAAATGAATATCAGAGTTGCCATCTAAATATTAATTCAACACTCCTCCTCAAATCTGTTATTCATTTTGATTTCAAACAAAATTTCTAGTGTGGTTTAAACAAATTTTCAAGACTTAATTCAAACCTAGCATTTTTACACATTTGACATGATTTAACTTATTTAAAATTTTAGTTAAAATATCTGCAATATTTTCCGCACTAGAACAGTATTGTAAATCAATTATATTCTTCTTATACATATCTCTTATATGATGGTATTTAATTTCAATGTGCTTACATCTTGTATGATATACAGGATTTTTGACAAGGTGTAATGCACTTAAATTATCACCTTTTATTATAATTTTATCAGGACAATCTAATCTAATCTCTTCTAAAAATTGTTTCAAAAACATAACCTCTTTTGCCGCAGTTGACATTGATACATACTCTGCTTCAGTACTGCTTAAGGCCACAGCTGATTGTTTTTTCGATTCCCACGATACTGCACAACCTGCCACAAGAAATACATAGCCTGTGTATGATTTACGTTCGGATGACTCTCCACCCCAATCACGGTCTGCGTAACATTGTACCTCCTTTTTCGTTTTAGAATACTGGAGCGCTAAGTCAGTCGTGGAACACAAATACCTTAACACCCTCTTGGCTGCTGCCATATGTTCGCTATGTGGCTCATTATTATGCTGCGCAAGCTTGCACACTGTGTGAACAATATCGGGCCTAGTGCACAAAGCCAAATATAATAACGAACCTATAAGCGACTGATACTCTCCTTTCTCGACTCTCCTGCACCCAGAGTCAACACAGTTCAATTGCTGTTTCGCATCAAGTGGTGTTGCTATAGGACGACATTCTAACATATTATGTTGTTGCAAAAGCTGTTTAATATGACCCTTTTGACATATTGATATTGCTCCTCTTTCACCATCTCTTTCAACTTCCATGCTCAGGAACAATTGAACCGGGCCTTTATCTACAACTTGCAATTCGTTTGAAATCTGCTGTTTAATAAGCTTCAACTCTTCCTTACTCGAGCTCGCTATAAGCAAGTCATCTACGTATACCGCTATCAAATTTGTCTGCCCGTCGTGATGGTTTGTATAAACACATGGTTCCGTTACGCATTGTTTAAACCCGATGTTTATTAATATTTCATGCAACCTCATATTCCACTGACGCCCTGCCTGCTTCAATCCATATAAAGCTTTCTTTAATTTTAATACTTTATTAGGATGTTCTTTGCTAACAAATGCTTCAGGCTGCGCCATATATATTTCGTCGTCTATGGTACCGTTTAAGAATGCAGATGACACATCAACGTGATGTAAGTATAACTCGTACTCTGCGGCTAGCGCAAATATCATGCGAATTGTAGAATACCTTACCACAGGTGAAAATGTATCTGTATAATTCACCCCGTATATTTGGCTGCACCCGTTGGCTACCAATCTCGCTTTGAACCGATCAATCTCACCGTTTTTATTTCTTTTCAAGGCGAATACCCATTTGCATTTTATACCCTTTTGATTTTTAGGCATATCTACCAGCTCCCATGTATCGTTATCTAAAAGAGCTTGATATTCTTTACACATTGCTTTACGCCACTCATCAGCATGTGTACTAGACATCGCTTCATCCACAGTATTCGGGACATCAATTTCGCACAAAAGATTCAAAAATTGATATTCTTTCTTTGGTCTTCCTGGTTTACCTGTGCGCACCAACCTTGGACGACCAGGGCCAATACGTTCATTAGCAAGCTCCTCTTCGTTTTCTTCCTCCGCAGACTTATAGTCACTCTCTGACTCATCAGCGGTATTAACAACTGTTAGTTCGGCCTCTGCTTCATCGTCATTATCAGAATAAGGTTCTTTCAAGGTTTCATTTACGCAAACATCGTCTAAATCTGCTTTATTCCTTTCCAAAAACTCTAAATCAGCAAAATTATTTGCTTTCGAAATAGTAGGCTCTATAAATGATACATCACGACTCACAGTAATTGCTCTTGTCGCTGGATCATACAGGCGATAACCTTTCGCAGCACTACCATAACCAACTAATATATATTTATTGCCCTTAGCTTTGAATTTACCTTTTTGTTTCTTATCTAACGCATAAGCGATTGAACCAAAAGTTTTAAAATGTGATACAACTGGCTTTCTCTTAAATCATGCCTCATATGGCGTCATTGCACCAAGCGCCTTTGTTGGCGACCTGTTCCGCAAGTACACAGCTGTATTTACAGCTTCCGCCCACAAAATATCACTCAAATTTGCACCAACAAGCATACAACGTGCCATCTCCACCAGCGTTTGATTGAAACGTTCAGCTACCCCATTTTGTTGCGGGGTGTAAGGCACTGTGAATTGATGCAAAATACCAAATTCTTTTTCATATTGTTTAAACGCATTATTTGTATATTCAGTGCCATTATCACTCCTAATAGTTTTAATTAGACACCCAGTTTGACGCTCTACTAAAGTTTTAAATTCTTTAAATTTATCGAAAACCTCACTTTTATGCTTGAGCAAATAAACAAATGCATATCTTGACTTATCATCTACGAATGTAAGTATGTATTGCGACCCACCAGCTGATCGCTTAACTGGCCCACATACATCTGTATGTATCAGTTCAAGTAATTTGCTCGCTCGATTTGTACTGGATGCAAATGGTTTTGCTACACATTTACTTTGCATACATACATTACAGTCGATATTACTTGGTACATTTACCTTAAGACCGTCCACCAATTTTTTGTTCACAAGTTCGCGCATGCTGCTGTAATTTAAATGGCCATACCGGGCATGCCATTTCATTGCTTCAGTGGATTGGCCTGTAAAGAATAACTTACTTTTATTCATTGTGTACAAAAATATGCCATCAACTTTATTTCCACGCAGTATTCTGCTGCCGTCATTCTCATTTATTGTGACAGATTCATTTGTAAATTTTACGCAAAGATTGCTGCTCACTGCTTTTGACACCGAAATAAAATTGCATTGTAGGACAGGTACATATAATACATTGATCAGCTGAATTTCTTTTGTTTCTGTTTTGATTCGTACTTTTCCAATCCCCTTTGCTTCAATGCTTTTGTTGCCAGCTAGTAAAATTTGTTCACTATATTCTTTCAATTCATCGAACATGTTGCGGTTGCAGCACATGTGTGATGTTGCGACACTATCTATACACCATACAGTTGAATGTAAAGCGTTCGCTTCAATTGCTGAGAAAAGTGTAAATGCTCTCGGTTTGTCGTTTGATTTGTCTGGTTGTTCCTGCTTTTTTACTTTGCATTGTGCAGCGAAATGACCTTTACGACCGCAGCTGAAACATTTTAAGTTCGATCGATTTCTAGAATGTTTGCTTTGGTTTGACGTTTAACTTCCACCGCCACCACTTGCTCCATGTGCCATAAAAACTTGCACGCTACTTTCAGCGATAGGCGACTCGCACATTTTGCGACGTTGTTCCTCCTCAAGCAATTTAATCTTTAATGCACTTAGCTTTGGGAGCTCATCACGCGATTCTAACGCGACCACTAAATTTTCAAAAGACTTGGGAAGACTGGCAAGTAACATTATTACAAATAACTCCTCCTGCAGATCCACGCCGATTTCTGCCAGCTTTTCGACGATTGTAGAAAAATTACTTACGTAATGTTGCACCTGATCCTTTCTGCCATGCGCAGTCCTAGTAGCTGCTTGAACAGTGTAACCTTCCTGGCGGGGCCTTTTGGTCGATGTATCTCCTGTAATACGCTCCACGCCTCTTTAGCTGTTTTGCACCTTTTTACGTAGACAATTTGCATTGGCGTCAAACTCAGTACTATAGCCGCCATAGCTTTTTCGTCGATTGATTTCCACGCCTTTTGCTCCGCCGCATTGGTGGCTGTGGCAACTGGTTGTATTAGCTCACCTGAAACCACGTCCCAGAGCTCCCCTTAGACAAGTATACTTTTTACTTGAACGCACCAAGCGTCATAGTTAGACTCATCTAACTTTTCTACATTAAACCATGAAGAATTCATTTTAAATTGTGTACTTTAGGTAGAGACTGGGCACATAACCTGTTAGATTCCGTCTAAAAATTAGAACACGAGACACATCCGAATGGTACAAAAGATTTATTTGGAATAAATTCAGTTCAGTTACACAGAGATTATAAAATGGCTGTGTTAAGAAATCCAAAGAAAAAACTTGAGAGCGAATCAAGATGTATACAAAATGAATATCAGAGTTGCCATCTAATATTAATTCAACAGACTTTATAGTGATCGAACCCAGGATTGATAATTAAGGAATCATCGAATTCGTCACAATATGATCCGCTAAAAGGAACAATTATTATTACGCGTAACGTCATATTTTTTGAAAACGAAAGTAACAGTGAAAGTACGATATCTCAAAATGAAAGTGAATTTATGGAGTTTTTAGATTATGAAAATGAAGTAGACATTGATTCAAACCAAAATAATGAAGCTATTATTTCAAATACTAGTCAGATAGATCAAGTGAACCATGAGAGGACTGTTGTTGCTGACAAAGAAAGTAATTTGAGTTCTAATGAATGTGCTGAAAAGGAGGGTAATACCATAATTACAAATAAACGTAAGAGGGGTAGGCCTAAAATAATAAGAAATGGCACAGTTGGTCGCCCTCGTAAAAATTATTTGATTAAAAGTATAGAAAATTTGAATTCATTGATTTCAAATCCAGTAACTGTAGAAAGTGCTTTGAAATCACAAAATAATGAGCAATGGAAGGCAGCTATGCTGGCGGAGTATGATTCTTTAATGAAGAATTGTACATGGGAATTGGTAGACTGTCCGATTAATAAAAATGTGATTGGTTCAAAATGTGTATTTGCGAAAAAATATTATGCAAATGGCACAGAAGAGAGGCATAAAGCAAGACTAGTTGCACAAGGGTGCTCGCAAATTTATGGTGAAGATTTGAATGAAACATATGCCCCC
This sequence comes from Merzomyia westermanni, assembly GCA_949987695.1. NCBI lineage: Eukaryota > Metazoa > Arthropoda > Insecta > Diptera > Tephritidae > Merzomyia > Merzomyia westermanni. Next base: position 81,740,773 of record OX465291.1, read on the forward strand.
GTAGCACGACAATCCACCATTCGATTAATTTTGGCTTTAGCAGTCAAGTTCGAGGTGATTTTACATATTGTAGCACCATATTTGAATGGTGAGTTAAAGAAAGATGTGTATTTGACACAACCAGAAATGTTTGTTAATAAAGAGCATTTACGAAAGGTTTGCAAATTAAAGAAATCTTTATATGGCCTAAAATGACTTAAAACAAGCAGGGCGTGATTGGAACAATAAAATTAGCTCAATACTTAATCAAATGGGATTTAGTCGATGTCAGTCGGATAATTGTGTTTATATTATTAGAAATAAAAAAGTTGCAGTGATTTATGTTGATGGTATCATTTTGGCATGTTCATCAAAATCGACAATTAAGAAAATAACAGAAAATTTGTGCTCTCAAATCGAGACTAAAAGTCGAGGACCCATTTCTTATTATTTGGGGAAGCAAATCGAACGAAACACAGAACGAAGTCCTATTATCGTGCATCAGGAAAAATAAACACAAGATTTATTGAAAAAATGGAACATGCAAGATTGCAAGGAAGTTTCAACACCATTTGCACTAGGCACTATCCTGGAACAATGTAACAAAAAATATTGTGATAGTTATCGTCTGAAAGATTTTCAATCACTTTTTTGCGATACCTTAAAGGAACGCCAAAGGAACGACAAAAGCGCTCAACATTTGGTTTTTTTCCGACAGGGGTTCTGATACGAATGATCGTAAATCTACAAGGTGGCGCAAAAGTAAGCTTCCGATGTTCAGCATATCGGTTGTGGCACGTGCACTGTGTGCTGTTGCACCGTCTTGTTGGAACCACATGTTTTCCAATCCCAATTCATCAAGTTGCGGCAAAAAGAACTCGTTGATCATTGCTCTGTAGCGCTCACCATTCACAGTAACCGTTTGGCCCCGACCGATTATTGGTCAAATAAATAGTCAGCAATATTCCGCGTTCTGGAGCAGTGTGGCGTAACATTGTTTATTAACGTGTATTTCGCATGTGTTTACTACACAAATGTCAAAACATAACTGACTTTAGGGGCCAATCGCGAAATTTATAGCATTTTCTGATAGGAGGATTACTTTTGCGCCACCTTGTATGAGTGGCTATGCATATTTTTTTGATGGCGTTTAATTGCATCGGAGGCCGAAAACAACATATGGTTTCTCTGAGTACGATGGAGGCGGAGTATGTTGCCATGTGTCAAGGGGCTAAAGAAATTGCTTTTCATCGAAATTTGTTATCTGAAATGGGGTTTGACAAACTTATTAAGGAACCAACTATAATAAAGTGCGATAATCGCGGTGCTCAGTTACACAAAAGAAGCAAACATATTGAGATACGATTCCATTATATTAGAGACAAATTTTCGCCTGGTGAGATTGATATTGAATATGTACAATCAATAGCAAATGCAGCTGACATATTTACAAAATTTCTTACCTTGAGTAAACATGAAAATTGTTGCAAATTTTTGAAACTATCCATGTAAAATTTGTAAACAATATTTTTTTTTAACAACATTATTTTATCACATTTGGAATGAAGCGGAGTTTGTTAGAAATATTTATACTTATCAACATTCCTACTGTATATTTTTAAATTAAATTAATATCCATTAAATCTTTTCAATTGAGAAAAAGTGCGTTCTTTTTGATAGAAATATTTTAACAGTTTGAACAAAAGTTGGTAGTACATAATTACTCAGTGTAAGCAAATCAACAATGAAAACTCAGCTTATGACAGAAAATAAAGAATTTTTAAAACAAAGCCTAGATATAGAAAAATCAATACAATGAATATTATTGATTGAGTTGATGACAATTAGAGCACGCATGATTGGCCTATTCAGGGCATAATTAAATCTATAATGCTCAATATCAAACCATATTATGTTGCGCAAATTCTGCGAGGGTACAGTCAATAATGCCATTAGCAATGTCAGAGATAAATATAATTGCCGAGATTACCCGTCTACTCTTTAATAAGTGAAGATTAATTAACTTACACCTAGAGGTATAAGAAGGAAGGGGCATGTTAAATCGTATGTCGGATAAGCCATACTTTATAAATATTTTTTGCACACGTTCAACTCTTTAATTATGAATCTTGTAAAAGGGACTCCATATAATGAAACCATATTCAAGCCTAGATCGTACAAAGGCATTATACAATACCTTTCTGGTATATGGGTCTTTAAACTCAAATCCATTACTTTTGATAAAGGACATTAATGAGTATGCATTGGGAATTATAAAGTTTAAATGCTCTGTAAATATGAAAGATGAATCAAATACAAAACCTAAATCCCGTATTTCATTCAAGCTAACTAACGGCATATCAGAGACGCAATGTGTCGACATCCAATTATTTAGAGTACGTAATACAGTAACATTATTGACATTTAGCGCAAGCTTATTTTTACAGCACCAATTATCAGGCCTACGCGCTGGGTGGTAGGCGGGGGAGTTGGGGGTTAAACCCCCTCCGGCTTATTGGGGATATTTCAGCATACATTTATATTCCAAGGGAATAGGCGGCCGCCGTGGTGTGAAGGTAGTGTTGCCGGCCTAACACACCGAAGGTCCATGGTTCGAGCCCTGATACAGGTAACATCAAAAGTGATTTGAAAAAAGTTTTTCAAAACGGGGTCGCCCCTCGGCAGTGGTTTGGCAAACTCTCCGAGTGTATTTGTGCCATGACAGGCTTCTCAGCAAAAATTCGTCTCCTTTGTAGATGCCGCTCGGAGTCGGCAAAAAACTGTAAGTCCCACCAATTTGTAGGGAAAATTCAAATCGGCACACCACAAATTGGAAGAGAAGCTTGGCGCAAAAATCTCTTAGGAGGTTTATGATGATATACCTGTTGTATATCGCGCCATAGAGATAGAGAATAGGAACTACTTACATTGATTTCCTAAAATCTTCCGAACTGGATTGCAGGTATTTCTTCTGGAAAGGATATGACGGTGCGAGAGCGGTTAGTGGAGAGTTCCAAGGGGCTCAAGCTGTTGGCAGAAAAACTTATCCACTCGCGCTCTACTCCCATTGTGCTGCTCATAGCTTCAATTTGGCGGTAAGCTCTGCGTGCAATATAACGGGAATCAAAAATTGTCTGGGAGTTCTAGAGAATATCCATTTCTTCTTCATTTATCCGAAACGCCAAAATGCCCTTCAGAATGTGATAAATGAAAATGAACATCTATCGAAAACTCGAGTGAAGAAATTGAAAAAATTTTGTAACACCAGATGGGTAGAACAGCATGAGGCTGTCACAACATATCTACATTTGCACCAACTGGAAAGACCCAACGACTTCGTTTGGAGCTTTCCAACTGCTTTCAGCTATAAAAACCGAAAATTTCCAGATATCCATACATATTTTGAGCTCGGTGCATTCTCTCACATTGTCTCTGAGTCGAGTACTTCAAGGAGAAAATCAAGATCTGGGAGAGGCTATCAAATTGGCTGAAACCAATTTTGATGGAAAGAAGAGAAAACGCTAAGGGGGAGTTCAGACAAATTTTCAAAACCGTGAACGAAATTAGCGAGCAATGCGAAATTGAATTGCGAAGGCCAAGGATTGCGTCGAAACAGACCCAACGTTCCAACGTACAAACTGATTCAGTTGAACATTATTTCCGTATAACAATCTACATGCCGTACATTGATTCGTTTCTGAAACAATTGCAAGATCGATTCTTAAATCAACGCAATATTTTATCGAATTTCGATTGTCTTTTTCCCAACAAAATGAAAATTTTCAAAGAAGAGTCCTGCGCTCAACTATTCCAATCATACTGTTCAACTTTGCACGACGATTCTGACATCTGGGTGAACGAAGTACAACTTTGGCGGAAGCTCATTGCCGGAAAAAGAATAAAAAACTCACTTGAAGCACTCTATACTTGTAATAAAGATGCGATTCTAAATGTTAACCAAATGCTTCGCGTTATGTCAGTTTTGCCTGTGACAACAGCGACGACTAAAAACGTGTTTGAGATCAACAATGTCTGAAGATCGTCCGAACGGCTTAGCCTCACTCAATGTACATCGCGATGTCAAAATCGAACCGCAAATAATTTTGAAGGAGTTTTTTCAGTACCTCGAAGAGTTGATTTATTGAATAATTGTAACTAAATATGACTTTAAATATAAATTTCTTATCTTTTTTCATTGATTACGTAACTTCAGTTTAAAGCCCCTCCTGGGGTATTTTCTGAGCACGGGCCTGCCAATTATTAAAATTATTCAGCTCAGGGGGGTAATTTCTGGTTTGATATCGCGAAGTGAAAAGTAAATGCGGCAATTCACCACGATTTTCGATTCTCGTTTTACTTTAAATTTTCAATTTGAAATGAAGTGAAAAAAGTTATAGCCAATAAAAATTTGGTTTAACGTCAAGATTTCAAAATAATTCAAACATCGGATTGTTTACAAATTTAAACGTTTTAAGTGATAACAATTACTTTTATTCATACAATTCTATAATAAGCAAGAGCAACTTGTGTCAACGCAACTTAAAATGTTCTTCTGCAAAAAGTTTTCATTGCACATATCAGAATCTCTAAAATGCTCAGTGAAGTGAAGGAAGGAAAACGTCAAGTGATAACTAAAGTGGAAAGATTGTTTTCACTTCACGATAACGCCAGAATTAACCCCCAGATTGAAGTAGGTGAACATCCTGTTGAAGTAATCTGGCAACCCGAATAGCTGTTATACATTTTTAGTTACTCATGTATTCCATTTTTCCTGTATTGATATTATAGTTTGTAGCTAAAGTTCACTCAAGTCGATGAGACCTTAATACTAATAAACTTACTTCTCTAATATATACATCTGTATAACTTTTATTTAACGGTTACAACAAAAGGTAACGACCTCTAATTCCAACACATCGGACTCATTCTTAATTTCAAAATATTTTTAAGTCATCACCGAGAAAGAAGATAATTACACCTCTTAAAGCACACACATAATTTTAAAGTTATTACTTATTGAATATTTTGTTAGTTTGGTTTATAGTTTATATATAAAGGGTGTTTTTTTTAGGGGTATAGAACTTTGAATTGAAATAAAACACAAGAAAATCGTTTTGGCTTTATTGGAAGGATAATTTTATGCCATTAATGTTTAAATATGATTTCGGGCATGTGGCCGCCGCGGCTGGCTCGAATAAAGCCAATTCTACAGGTCCAATTTTCAACCACTTTTTCGAGCATATGGGGCCGTATGTCGGCAATAACGCCACGAATGTTGGCTTCCAATTCCCCTAACGTTTCTGGTTTGTTGGTGTAGACGAGCGACTTCACATATCCCCAAAGAAAATAATCCAATGGTGTCAAATCACACGACCTTGGTGGCCAATTGACAGGTCCATTCCGCGAAATTATGCGCTCATCGAATGTTTCCTTCAATAAATCGATTGTGACGTGCGCTGTGTGGCATGTAGCGCCGTCTTGTTGGAACCACAACTCATCCACATTCATGCCATCCAATTCGGGAACAAAATAGTCGGTTATCATGGCTCTATACCGGTCTCCATTAACGGTAGCTGCCTCTCCAGCATTATTGCGGAAGAAGTATGGCCCAATGACTCCACCAGCCCATAGAGCACACCAAACAGTCAGTTTTTGTGGATGTAATGGCGTTTCAAGGGTCTCATGTGGATTCTCTTCACTCCAAATGCGGCAATTTTGCTTGTTGACGTAGCTATTCAACCAAAAATGAGCCTCATCACTGAACAAAATTGTGCGATGAAAATCAGCATCGAAATCAATCTCATTTTCGGCCCATACACCAAAATCACGACGCATTGCATGGTCTCGCGGCTTTAATTCTTGCACAAGCTGGATCTTGTAAGGTCGCAAGCCAAGATCTTTGCGCAAAATCTTCCTTAAAGTTGATGGACAAAGCTCCAATTGCTGTGCACGGTGGCGAATCGATTCATTCGGGTCCTCTTCAACACTTTGCTCTACAGCGGCAATTGTTTCTTCGGTGCGCACTGTTCGACGTCTCTGCGGATGCGTATTATCACATAGAGTAAACGTAGTGCGAAAACGATCCATGGTTAACCGAATTAATTGCTCTGATGGACGATTATGTCGACCATAAAATGGACGGAGCTCACGGTAAACTTCGCGAACTGAACCATTATTTTCGAAATAAATTTGCACGATTTGCAAGCGTTGTTCTTTTGTCAACCTGTTCATGATGAAATGGCAAACCAAACTGAACATAAATGACAGATTTGACCACAAAAGCCAGTTTTATCTCTATTCGAAAAACAAACCTGTAAAAAAAACACCCTATATTTCCTACATAAAATAAATTTCTTTCTAACTAAATAAAAATATCGAAAAAACGTTTTTGGAAATATTTTTGAGTTTTAAAAAGTGTTATGGGTATAGAATTTAACAGGGTGGCAACCCAGACAGTGCCTAAAAGTATGTAGCCTTTGCTGTGCTGTCAGCTTTGCTTCGGGAAATTTATTAGTTAGAAAAGTGCAGCTATGTTATTTCTTTATGGCTGGGCTGAATATGAGAAAAAATGTCGCTTGTGTGCAGATCATGAGACGTAGAGGAATGGTCGCTAGATCTATACGCCTCGTGTGCATTGTGCCTAAATCAATCAGAAGTTCTGACGTTTCGAAATCGATGCTATATTATACCTCTAGTATAGATTTGTATGTCTAGATATTGCATTAAATTTTTTCCCGTTTTTTTATTATTATCTGTAGCTGATTCTGACAGAATTGTGAATGGGCTAGACCTACAGGGACCAATATTTCTACATGAACCGCCGTATCAGATCGAGTTTTCTAATAACACTGGTGGAATAATTGAATGTTCTGGACATGGCAGTCCACCACCAGAGGTAAGTTTACGTTTTCATATATATTACTTGTAAATTATATACGCAAGAGACTACTAAAATCCAATACGCGAAAGTTAAAGGGGCCAAACAAATCGTTCCCGTGCTAGTCGGGCGGGTACCAGAACGTGCTAATACTGAGGCATTCCGGATTCATTCCGAAAAACTACTGCTCATATCCATTGTCCATTGACTCAGTGGCGTAGCCAGGATTTTGGGAAGGGGGGTGAAAAACTATTTTCATCTATAACTGAAATTTGAGACACAATCCCACAACAGCCGGTTCTATCGTACCGGAATCACTCGGGTTTTTATATCCGACCAAGGGCTGTTATTTCGACATTACCCTGTCTGACTTGTCACCTTTCCACCTAACATTGTCATCCTCCGAGCAGCTCCTTGCAGTAGGGCTGCTCAAAACTCTCATGCTCCGGGCTGGTCTTGAATCCAATCCGGGACCAAGAGAATGGATCTGCTGCGTTTTCTGGAAATAGATTTACGTTAAACGTTCACACTCCGTCCAATGTAATACCTGTAAAAGATGGTTGCACAAAACTAGGTTCTCCGGGCTAAATCCCTCCACACATAAGTCCCCTAGTTTCTACAAAACTTTTGTGGCCCCTTGCCGCCCACCCCCTTTCACTTACAACTTCCCCTTCTTCTTCCAGCACTAGTACAAATGTAATCCAAAGCCACCAGCTCCTGGTCCCTTACACTATGTGCACTGTTTTTCGGTTAAGACTATATACACCTGCGACATCAGTCAAATGCAACTCTTGCCTTGGCCTATGTCACCTGCTTATATGTTCTAACTTGGTAACAGGAACTTATGGACTGATACGTACGTTGCGCCATGTTGTCAAGCTATGCAACCTACAACGTCGAACGATTCGCCTCCTTTCGGTGGTCCGGACCCCTCGTCTTCTAGATTGCGACGCAGTGCGGGACTCATCCTACTTCCACCGAGGCATACGCACCAGTCCTTGACTCCCAGTGTGATTTTTTCTCCCCCTTCGCACTTTGTTGTTGTTTGTTGTGGTAACGACAAAAACACTCCCCGAAGGCTTTGGGGAGTGTTGTCGAATTAACAGTGCTTGGTGGGATTTGAACCCGGTACGCTCCGGTACTCCCTTACGGTACTGCCCGACTGTCGTGGTAGCGATTTCTGACCAGTGAAACCTTCTACGTCATGTCACCCCTCCTTCCGTAAGGAAGGATAAGATGGGTAATGAGAGGTGAGAGGCATCATATCCGTAGATCAACCATCGAGTTGCACGTCATTACCTTTGTGCATATTAGTCACCTCTTACGACCGGTATGCCTACCTCGGGCATATTCTAAACCCCTAACCCGCAGGGGGTTGAACTGCAACGGCTTAAGCGGCAAGGTTAGTGAGATAGTGAGTTTCATGAAGCGGCAAAATATCAAGATTGCTGCTATTCAAGAAACAAAGCTAGGCGCCCCATCATATCTTCGGACCTGTGATGGCTACAACATCAAGCGCGATGACCGTGAGAGAGGACTTGGGGCGGACTTGCCTTCGTCAATCTGTGCAATATCGTCTATTTGAGCCTGATGTCGACCAGAGGGACAACACCTTAGAACGTCAAGGTATGGTTGTCGGTCAGGCGATGTCGATCTTGAAATAATTAACATTTTTATACCACCTGTCATCTGCTGTCCGACGGATTACCACCGTCAGTGCGTTACTCAAAGGCGATAATCGTGTAATCCTCGGAGACTTTAACGCACACCACGACCTATGACACTCGAGCCTACAGGTTAACGGTAGGGGACAGGAACTGGCTGAACAAATGACGCTCTGCACTATGAACGAGGATGCCCCCACGAGAGTCGCAGTAAATATTTCTAGTTCGCCAGACCTTACTATCGTCAGCGCTGGTCTTATAAACTGCGTTGACTGCTGACCGATGCTAACTCTTGCATCGGATCATTTACCGATAGTCCTCTCAATCGATCGCCCCAATGACTTTGTCACTTCTGAAAATCGCGCTTTCACTAATTTCAGCAAAGCTGATTGGGTTGGTTTTCTTAACTTCACTGAGAGCACCTTCGCTGCTCTTCCCATCCCGTCTGACGTACGAGAAGGGGAAAAAGCGTTTCGCATGGTCATAGCTTCAGCCTCGAATCAATAAATTCCGTCAGGTAGAATTGAGGAAGTACGTCCGTATTTCCTCGCAGAGGCCGCTGCCCTGGCAAATGAACGTGAGCATGTGCGCCGGTTGGGCCCTACGGATCCGCAAATTCAAGATCTCAATGCGGAAATCAGACGACTGGTTGATCAACACAACCTCCCTGCTGGTGTTGGCAAACTATGGTCCACTGTTAAATCCTTGTCAAATCCGACCAAATCTAACCTCAAAATATCTATCACAAGCGCTTTCTGCCGGTAATTTGTACTGCATCCTCCGATCGACAAGGAAATTGATGAGCCATCAGCGCCCACTGTCATCACCACCACGGAGGATCGGGAGGACAATCGATCGGCCCAGACGGTATATCCATGCTGATGCTAAAACATTTTAGAGAAGAGGGAGTAAGGTACCTAACAAGTGTCTTCAATCTGTCTATGACCACCTTTGACATTTCAGAAAAATAGAAACAGGCAAAGGTGGTGTATCTACTAAAGCCCGGCAAGCCGGCCAACGAGGGGGAGTCTTATCGACCGATATCACTCCTCTCGCCAGAAGTGAATACATTGGAGACGGTCTTGCTGCCTTACTACACCGCAAACTTGCGAATAGCCGAACATCAGGATGGATTCCGTAAAATGCATAGCACTACCACCGCGCTAAACGCCATCACCACTCAGATAGGTGTCGGTCTCAACCAACATCGTCCAAATGACAGGACCGTGCTAGTTGCTCTTGGCCTGTCGAAAGCCTTCGACAAGGTCAGTCATGCGCAATTCATTAATGACCTGGAGGATTCAACTCTTCCCCCCTGTCTAAAGCGTTGGATCGCCAACTATCTGAGTGGCCGGCAGTCATCGGTTGAATTTAGCGGCGAAAGATCAAAACCACGTCTAATTAAGCAAGGGGTGCCACAGGGTGGTGTCTTATCCCCGCTTTTGTTTATTTACTACATATCGAGGCTCCTTCCCCACCATAGGGTGTCACGATCGTCTCCTACGCCGATGACTACACGAATCTGGCGGCGAGCCCCTCTGTAAGACGAGCTCTGCTGAAGAGGTAACTTATAACTCCCATCCCTGTCCGGTTTTTTCGCTGGACGAAATCTGACACTGTCACCGACCAAGTCCTCGGCCACTTTATTTACGACGTGGACAGCGTAGGTGAATATGGAAATAGACGTCTACGTCGATGGCATTAGGCTTCCGACAGTCACACACCCCAAAATCTTAGTGGTCATGTTTGATAACATGTTCAACTACAGTGCTCATGTAGCCGCGATTGCCACCAAAGTACAAAGCCGCAACAAAATCCTCTAGTCACTAGCTGGCAGCACTTGGGGGAAAGATAAAGCAACGTTACTGGCAACGTACAAGGCAATCGGCCAGCCGTTTCTGAGCTATGCGACGCCTATATGGTCGCCGGGGCTAGAAGATACACACTGGATGAGGTTGCAGGCCTGCCGCACTCAGAACTGTCACGGGCTGCCTCCTTATGTCTCCTGAGCATCACCTTCACAGCTAAAATGCTCGGTGTAGAAGAGCATAGCGAGATGTTGACCAGGCGATTCCTGTTCAACTGCTATAAACCGCAGCATCCGAACGGGAACCTGCTCAACGAAAATCCGCCTCCAAGTAGAATAAGGAGTCATCTCCGTAAGCACCATCATCTCCGTTAGATCCAAAGGTGCATCGACGGGCCCGCAGTCTCATCCACACTGAGTCCGGTGAATGCAGTCCTACAAGCACAAGCTCCACCTGTTGCCGATGAGGAACGCGAACTGCCTAGGGAGACAAGAGTCATGCTGGCCCAACTTCGTTCTGGATACTATAACAGACTAAACTCTTACCTATCCAGACTGAACCCTGACATGCCAAATGGCTGCCCAGCCTGCGGCGTGTCTCCCCACGATACTATCCATCTGTTCATCTGCTCAACCGATCCTACTCTTCTAACAGCAATTTCACTCTGGTCCACCCCTGTTGCAGCCGCGATGCTTCTGGGACTTCCGTTAGAAGAGCCTGATGACAATGTTGGATAAGAGGTGATACTTACTTTAGGCAGATTAAACAGTCGCTAATACAACAACAACACAATGGCTAGCGGCTGCACCTGTGGCCATTTGTTCGTATGTGCATATGTCGATAATTGAAATTTGAGACACAATGGCTAGCGGCTTCACCTGTGATCATTTGTTCGTATGTGCATATGCCCTTCTTATGTGCTGTTCATGCTGAATTTTAAATGCAGCATTTTTCATTTTCGGACATTGGTTTCGAAAAAGCGTTCATGGTGGCGAGCTTAGAAAATGCACATTTAGCAAGTTCGAGTCATATGTTTTTTGGTTACAAAAATTTTTTGAGGTTATGAAAATTTGCAGCACATGTGCAAATATATATACATTTTTATTAAATCTTTCGTATAATTCCATTCGCCAACATGAGATTAACTTGTAGATGGTTTTATTTTAACAATATCACACAACACACGCGCTAAATTACAAATTGAAAATCTATTTAAATTTGCTGAATGTTTACGTATGACAGAGAATGAGAGAACGCAAAGAAAAAAATGCCAATATTGCCACTCTTTTGAATTCGAATCGCGATTTTCTTCGAAGATTGCAGGGTTGATTTCAGCATTTATAGTGCTAATGCAAAAACAAAGTTCCATTTAGGTGTCAAAATGTGTATAGTAAATACGAAAATAAATGCTGCACTTCGGGTTAAATGCTAAAATGCGACGTAAATGCAAAATGCAGGCTCAGGATGAACAGCACATTATATTTATATATTTCTTGCCTACTCGTTATTTCATGGGGTATTCATGATTTATTAAAATTTAAAAAAATTATTTTAATTAATTAGTTTGTAATTCAGTTCTTTTGTGAAAGTTTATAATGTATAATTTCTTCGTTGTTTTATACTTCAGTTTACTACAGGTTTTTATATCCACGCGTACATATACATATTTATGTACAAGTCAACAAAATATTATTACTTAAAAAGCGAGTTTTATTCTTCTTTGCTGAACACACATTTTTATACCTAGATTGCTATGCACACAAGGCATATTAACTTTAGTCGCCTAACGGCAGTATGTAACGGCATAAACAGATCGAGATAGATATTGACTTAAATATATCAAAATGGAAAGGAGAAATTGATTAAGCCATGTCCGTCCGTCCGTCTGTTAACACGATAACTTGAGTAAATTTTGAGTTATCTTAATGAAATTTGGTATGCACTCATCTCCGAGCGCTATCTAAAATGGGCAAAATCGGGTGACACTTTTTTATATAGAATATTTTCGAAAATACAAGAAAAGTGATTATTCAGTACACAATACGCTTATAAGGATAAAATTTAGTGTGTACATTACCGCTCAGGCAGAAAATAAAATTTTCAAGAAATTTTTGAAAATGGAAGTAGCATCGCCCACTTTTAATTAAGTCAAATTTAGAAATGTTATAAATCATAAATCAAAAACCGTTAAAGATATAAAAACAAAATTCAGCACACAAATTTAAATTAATACAAGGAAGAAAAAATGGACGAAATCGTTTAAGATACACGCCCACTTTTATACGAAAGATTTTGAAAAGGATCACAGATATATTTAATAGGCAATAACTTTGCATAAAATAGCTTTATATCGTTTCCATTTCACATTCAAAGCAGGCCTGCATAATATCGTTATTTTTAACAAAAAACAAAATAAAATTTTGATTTCGAATAGATATTTTTCGTTATGAGCGTTAGGTGAAAATCAAAAGAAAAATTGTTTCATAAAAATTCAAATAAAAATTTAAAAAGTTTTAATTTCGTTCGCAATCAACAAAAAAACAATATAAAAAAATTTTGTTTTCGAAGCAGCAAAAAAAAATTTATATCGAAATAATGTTGTTTTTTTGTCACAATTTCTGAATCCGTGAATACGTTGCGTACTTTTGACCGTATAACCACAAAAAAACTAATCACATATCTAATATAATAATTTTATGCAATGGGTCGTAGAAAAGAAGGAGTGCTTATAAGATCTTGTTTTCAGGCAGCTCTCGGCGTGTCCGAGTGTAGCTTTTGTAAAAGCACGTTTATAAGGAACCATTTGGGAAACCTTAAAAAACATTTGAATAAAACGTACAAGCGTCCATTTGATATGTTTCAGCAGCAGGAGGAACAATATCAGATGCATGAACGTGAGCTCAGCAATAACCCTGCTAAAAAAAAAAAAATTCCCTCGATTTAAGTGAGAACGAAGTACGCGATATATGTGCGAATTTTGTTGTAGAATGCGGCGTAGCGTTGACATTTTTCAATACGAATAATTTTCGGTTGTTCAATCCTATATTTGCACAAATGAATACGCACAAAATAAATAGAAACAATATCGGGGAAATTGTTAGGTCAAAATTTCCAGTGGTCAGTGTAAAAGCTCAACTAGCCAACAAAATGATATCCATTAAGATTGATAGTGCTAAGCGACTTTTCTACATAAACGCGCAGTACTTAGAAAATGGAAAAATAGAAATAAAAACTCTAGCTATACAAAAAATTCAGGAGAAACATACAGCGATCAATTTAAAAGCATTTATTTTGGAAAGTCTGCACAGGTATGTCAGTCATTGAGGTATTCGCATAAATTTTTTTTGTCAATTTTCTTGTAAGTTTAGCTGTTGAAGTAGCATCAATTTATTTATTATTATTAGTATTAGTAATTAATTTGATAGCTTGCGAATGAATGAATGATTTGAGTAGTTTCTGAATGAATGATTTTTTTAGCAACTGAAACATTCAGAACATTCATAATTAGTAAACAGTTAGTAAGAGGTGCCTCTCATAAATATATATTTTCAAATAAATCTACAAGAATCAGTATCATAAATTAAAATGTTACATAATCATACCAGACGTTCTTATTAAAGTAAGGTGTCTGCAGGCGTAATAAACAATATCTTTCTATAGATACGACATCAGCCTAAATCAAATATCTTATTACTTTAAACGAGTTATTCTTGTATATTTGTATAGTTGTATATTTGTATATCCACTACTATCTCAGGAACGACTTAACCGATTTGGATGAAATTTGGTATATGGGTAGTATCCTTTGTTTTAAGATTTTCTACTTTGGTGTTGCCACTTGGGGTGGTTCACAGGGTTGCCACCTATATACTTTTTTTTTAAATATTAAGCAATATATGGGAATATGGGTATCAAATAAAAGGTGTTTTAGGCCGTATACCAACCAAAGTATTTTCGAGTAGGGTTGCCACCTAGGGTTGCCACCTGACCGCATTTTATTTATTCCTTCAGATATCGACTACTATCTCGGGAACGGATAAACCGATTTCGATGAAATTTGGTAGATGGATAGTATGCTTCCTTTTAAGATTTTCTACTTGGATGTTGCCACTAAAGGAAGCTTAGAGGATTGCCACCTTTCCGATTTTTTTTAAATATTAAGCAATATATGGCAATATGGGTATCAAACGGAAGGTATTTAAGGCCGTATACCAACTAGAATATATATAAGTAGGATTGCCACCTAGGGTTGCCACCTGACTGAATTTTAATTATTCCTTCTTATATCGACCACTATCTCAGGAACGGCTTAACCGAATCCTACCAATGATTCGCGTTTACTTTTTGTGGTTAATGTTCGATAGTTTGGAAATCTATTTTGGAAATTTATGCTCTTGGTAAGTAAGATTATGCGAGAAAATTCGAAAAATACCGAGCAAGGCTCGGTCACCCATTTACTATAGTATTACAAGCGACAATCGCAGCAAGATGATAGCTTGTAGCAACCTCCTGCAGCATGACACAATGGGGGACGTGGAAATTTCTTTACCTGAATCAAGGGAAGCTAACGAAAACGAAATATTTGAAAATTGCGATACCACTTTTGAAGATCTCTGAAAATTTTAGTAAATGTTTTAATCAAAATGTCCCAGAATATTAAAATATCGATTAAGTTTCCCTCTAGGCTCCATTGTAGTTTTGAGATGTTCCGCGCATACAATTCAGCCAAGCCTGAATGATGTTTTAAAAATGACAGATTTTGTAATTGTTTCGCCGAATGCAAAAAAATGTTTAACAAACTTCGCACACCAGCTTTGCAAAGATTGATTGCGTTGCATAATTTTCCGCCCCCTCTAGCTGATTGTCCAACCGGATGGTCGTGCTCCTACGAGCTGCTTAAGCGCTTGCAAAATTTGAAATCATTTGTGGAGCAAAATATCGAAGAGCTAGTATTGACAAATAAGAAAAAGAAGCGGAGAAAATGGGATTGGTGGTGAACGAGGGCAAAACGAAGTACCTTCTGTCATCATGCAAAGAGTCAGCGCATTCGCGCCTTGGCAACCAAACCACTGTTGGCAGCAATAATTTCGAAATAGTAAAGGACTTCGTTCACCTGGGAACCAGCATTAACACCAACAATAATGTTAGCCTAGAAATCCGACGAAGAATTACTCTTGCAAACAAATGCTACTTCGGACTGAGTAGGCAATTGAAAAGTAAAGTCCTCTCTCGACGAACGAAAATAACACTCTACAAGTCACTCATCGCACCCGTCCTGCTATATGGTGCAGAAGCGTGGACACTAACAACATCTGATGAGGCGGCTCTGGGAGTATTTGAGAGAAAGGTTCTTCGAAAGATTTGTGGACCTCTACGCGTTGGCGACGGCGAGTACCGAAGAAGATTTAATGATGAGCTGTATGAACTTTACGCAGATGCCGACATAGTTCGGCGAATTAAAACACAGCGGCCTCGCTGGCTAGGCCACGTAGTGCGAATGAGCGAAGATGCTCCAGCCCAAAAGATATTCTTATCGGCACCCGCCGGTGGAAGCAGAGGAAGAGGGAGACCACCACTCCGATGGAAGGACCAAGTGGAGACTGATTTGCGATCCCGCGGTGTTTCCAATTTTCACCAAAATCGCCCAGGCGGTTAGATGACCATTTAAAGAAGAAGTATTGATTGGGGTTTCGTGAAATAGTTTCTTTTTAGTTTCGAAATTGTTAAAAAAAAACAACTGAGAAGTTGCAGAATCATAACCTATTATTTGGCGACTTCATTAAAATGTATTTGGAAATGATCCTTGTAGTGAAAAAACAGTCAACTGAATCGGATATGTCCAAACTTCTATTGAAGTCTCTAAACAATAGAAAGCAAAAGTTGCTTCAAAATCCTACAGTCGCTGCAGCAATTTATATCGATCCCCGTCTCAGGCCAATGATGCAGAGTCCAGAATTTGTTTCTTTGAAGAAAATAGCAATCACGCAATTAAAAGCGCTTTATTTAAAAATTAATAAAATCAATGTAAGATTTATTTCTAAAATTGCACATTATAAATAAGTATAATGTCTTTTTCGCAGGAGACTTACGCAGAACCCTCAATACTAAATACAAGTGACCAATTTTTGCCAATATTTGGAAAATAGCAATAATTTACTTGGTGCACTTTTGAAGCAAATACCCCAATCGGAGCCAAGCCATTCAAACGCAATCTAAGCATTTGCAATTATAGATAGCTTTAATGAAAACTGGGAATTAGAAATGGATCTCGCTGCGTATTGGGAAGCGAAAAAATACTTGCAAAAGGCACTTTATGACTTATACAAAATAATCCACGCTGCAGCCGCTACTCAACTCAGCTCTACGCGCTTTCTCTACATTAAAATACATAATTAATGACCATAGGTCAACTTTAAATGACGACCTCACTGAAGCGATTTGATTTTACGGCTTAATTCTAAATATTAAGTTTGTCCCTTTAGCGTTTTTTGTGTTAGACACAAGTGCATGTGTTGAATAGTACATATATTAGCTTTTATATTGAAATTTATTATACTTTTTTGCAATTCCTTCATAAATTTACTGCTTTCAAATTAAAAAACAAAATACTTATAAAATCAGAAATTTCAATGCACATTTTTTAATATATAAATACCAGCGCTTCCCTTTCACATATAAAGAGTTGATTGCGATGCACTTTGTAATGATAAGGGAGGCTGATCACATGGTTCCCACAGGGCATTATGTGATCAGCCAAAATACTTCCCTGCATAACAAAAAGTTGTCACTTCGCTGGACAGGGGCGACACTATATGGCACGTAAGTGTTATACGCTATGTTGGCACCTGTCCAGAGAAGAGACAACCGATGACCGACAGGAATGGCATGACCGTGAAACGTTCGGGTTCCACGGACATGTCGTTACTGGCGGCCATCAATTAATCATTGGCTATCAAAAAGAAAACACTGTTTCTAAAACTGAGTGGATAAATAAAAAAAAGTTTTAAAAGAAAACTAAAAGTATAAAGTTAGTATATTCTTTATTCAATTAACATGGTGATCCTGCCAGGAGCCTCCACGCATATGACATCGGCAGGAGTGGCGCGGGTAAGTTAAGTGGCAGTGAATAAGCAAATTATAATAAATAAAACCTAAAGTTAACGGAAATAATAAAAGTACCTAAAATGTAAAAATTTAATAACTTATCAACTAATAAAAACGGATATAATAAAACTTAGGAAAAATGTAAAATCTAATACTAAAGCAAGTAATAGAACCAGAGATAATAAAAACCCTTGAAATAAATGCCAAATTTAATAAAGAACCCAATTAAAACAAACGGAAATAATAAAAATTAATTCAAATCTAAAATTTAATAAAGAAATCTTAATACAAACGGAGGTAATAGAAAAATTTAATACAAGACCACACATGGCAAAAAGAAAATTTATCACTTAATATGGAAAATTTCAAATAATACATAAAACTAAACTACAACACTAACAGAAACAGAGATAATAAAAAAAAAAAAAAAAATTTTTTTTAAATAATACAAAAAGAAACTATTCTAGAAAACTAAAGAATACGGAAATAATACATAAAATTAATCTACAAGTCTAAAGAATACGGAAATAATACATAAAATTAATCTACAAAACTAAAAAAGACGGAAATAAAACTACAAAAATTTTGAAAATAATACAACAAATTCTAATCTACGAAATAATTGAAGCAGAAATAATAGGTACATCGGGTGCTGTACCTAACGGCACATCATATCACGCCACTTAACTAACGGACATTTTTCAACCCACGCCACTCACACTGCACAGCAACCACCAGCAGCGAGCGAGACAGCGCAGCAGCAGGCAGGAAAAAAGGCAGCAGCGGTAGTAGCAGCGGCAGCGGTGGTAGCAGAAGTAGCAGTTTAATAGCAGAAGTAGCAGTATATGTGTATATGTATATGTATTTTTCCCTTAGGGTTTTTTTCTTATACAGGCATATGTACACATTCACATTAGATTTTTTTTGAACAAACGGTGGTTCCGTGAACAACCATATTACAATTTTTTTACAGCGGTGCGTCCGCTTGTACCCAAAACGGTGGTCCCGTACAACAACCATATTACAATTTTGATTAAAGTGGTGCGTCCACTTCGTGTATACCCTACACAAAACCCTTGCCATAGACTTTTGCCAATTAACTTTGTTTAATAATTAAAATTTTGCTTTCCTTACAACATGTTAAATTAAATTAAAATTTTGCCGGTTTCTTGCTTTGTAAATTTAACTTTGGATTTAAATAATTTTTGTACAATAGACTAAAAAATTAAACAAATACAAAATACACTTAGAAAAATTTTTTGTTTGAAATTGCATGAATGCCTAAAATCCTTTTGCATGCCAAATCCCAAGTTCTATGCATGATAATTTTCAACGGATGACGTAATTTCAGCAGATTCGGTTTTTTTTTTTGTATTTTTTTAGATTTTTAAAAAAATGTTTCACGTTTTCGGACTTTGGTGAATATTAAGTTAATAGAATCGAGATTTTGCTTTGTTTTTTTGATTTATCGTAGTATGACTGATTTAGAAGAAGAATTTTCAAATAGATATTCAGAGTTTATAAAAGTTACTAAAAGAGTTTTGCAAAACCGACAGCTTTCGTCGAATAAAGATAAACTTAATGAATATAAGAAATTGCTAGTAGCTTCTTATAATAACATTTTAATACACGTCAAAGGTCATACAAAACTACATGAGTCCTCAAAAACACAAGTAAAATTAGAACGTTGTAGAGATCTTTTAGAAAGGTGTTTCGATAAATTAGATTTTCATATTAAAATTCCATTAGAGCCAATTAAGCTTATTTGCAAAACAGACTCAATTGAATCTGGTTCTGAGGAGGAATACTCAGATGCAAAATCACAAACTTCATCACTCGTTCCTATTTCAAAAAGCACCTCTCTGCCAAACATAAAAGATTCCTCAACTCTAGAAGATTCGTTAACTTTAATAGAAGAACCAATAGTTTCAAATAGTTCACCAAATATTTCGATTTGTACGGAAATTTCTATTAAAATGCCTACTATTGAAGAAAAAAGATCTTTAATAAGCCTTTGTGCTTCGACAATAAGGGAAAATTATAATGGAGATCCGTTAGCTCTCGAATCGTTTATTGACAAAATTAATTTGATTGAAGAATTAGTAGATGAAGGCTTAACTAGTACGTTCATAGCATTCATAAAATCAAAGTTAGAGGGAAAAGCCCGAGAAGCTATACCGACGCAAGTAAATTCAGTTAACGAAATTGAAATAGCTTTGCGTAATAGGATCAAGCCAGACAACTCGAAAGTTGTAGCAGGAAAAATAGCCGCGTTACACGTTAACAGTAACAACTATACAGATTTTGCCAAAAAAGTTGAAGAATTAGCTGATTCACTTGAGCGGTCTCTTATTATTGAAGGGATTACTCAAGGAAAAGCTCATGAAATGGCAGTTGAACAAACGGTTAACGTGTGTCGCTTAAATGCTAGATCCGATTTGGTTAAAACTATTTTGGCTTCAACAGCTTTTGCTGATCCTAAAGACGTGGTAGCTAAATTGATTGTTGAACAAAATAACGAAGTGAAAGAGCGTCAGGTTTTAGCTTTTCGTTCACGCGGTAATAATACATTCAGAAATTAACGTGGTAGCTATCGTGGCTTTTACCCAAATCGAAACTTTAACAACTATAGAAATAATCGATCATTTTCATACAACAACAACCCTAACGGTAATAATAGTCAACGAAATCGACTTGCTAATGGAAATAGGTATCAAAACCGAAATAATAATAATAATAATTCACGTTCAAATTCCGGTAACAGTAATAGTAACAATAGCGGTAACAATTCACGATCATCAAATGGTAGAGGTAGAAACGCTAATGTCCGCGCTTTAAACGCGAACGCCCCTCAGGAGCGAACACTGGGGGAGGACGAATACAGCGATTAAGCGATTTTACTTCGCCAAAAGCCATTTATTGTTTAAATTTAAATTACTCAGATTTTATTGAATTGCAAATTAACGAGTCACAAAAATTTTGTTCTTTCTTAGTAGACACACAAGCCGACATTTCTTTAGTAAAAATCTCAAGTTTAGACAGAAATATTACATTTAATACAAACGATATTATTAACATTACCGGTGTCACTTCTAGCACTGTTTCAACTTTAGGTAAAATTATCGTAAATTTAAATTTTTCCAACTTTTCGATTAAACATACTTTGCACATAGTAAATGAAGACTTTAATATCCTGTTGTGTTGATCTTCCGACAGGGTAGTAAGCTGATTTTTGTTGGAACGATTTTCCGTCATCCCTTGTCAAGCTTGGTTTTGTGACAAACCGGTTTCGGCGTTCTGCCATTTTCAATGCCTAGCTTCGTTCTGGTCTGTGTCTATCCGCTGCGTTGTTTTTATAGTCCGTGGGTGCTGTGGCAGGTAATGTCAATCTATGTTTTCGTGGTAGGTAACGTTAATATGCGTGTGTGTGCGCGGTATTGATACGTCCGAATTGTTATCTGTCCCAAGGGTTGTTTTTGTAGGTATGTAGACATACCGCTTGTTAGCTAAGCGGTAGGTTGATGTAGGTAGAAATCGGTGATTTTTGCAGTTTGGTTCATATTTCGTTTTTGCTTGTTCATTGTTACGTGTTTGGTTGCTGTACCTGCTGGCTTGTGCTGTTTTTTGTAAACTAGTTTTAAGGGTTCAAATATTTCGTCAGAGATAGTGTTGGTTTGTTCGTTTATGATCCTGCCGTCAAATGTTTTTAACTTGTATATCTCCATGTTCTCAAGTACATTGAGCCGCCGGCCTTTTCCTTGTACGTGAAGTATTCGAGCCGTTGTTTTTATGTTAGCTGGGGTGCAGTTGTTCTCAAACATGTGGTTCGCGAAATTAGATTCTGGTATTATGGTGGGTTTTCGTGTTTTTTTGTTGTAGTCCCTGATATGCTCTCGGAATCCTGTGCTTATTTTCCTTCCTGTTTGTCCTATGTAGCTGTATTGACATTCACAAGTAAGCCTATACACTCCGTGTCTGTTGAATGGGTCATCAGAATTAGTGTCGGTTCTTAGTTTTTGTCCGACGTTGTTGGATGTTCTGAATGCTGTGTTGATGTTATATCTTTTAAAGAACTTTGCTAATTTGTACGTCGCTTTTCCAGTGTATGTCATTGCCGTCCAAACCATTGGATTTTCCTCTACGTTTACTCTTTTTTGTGTTCCATGGCTACTTCTGAGTTTATCCACAAGTGCTTTCTTGTATCCATTATTTGCCGCTATGTTATATATTGTATTAAGCTCTCTCCAGTATGCTTCCTCTGTGAGCGGCGTTCTCTGAAGCCTATCCACTAAGTGCCTCAATGCTGCATTTTTGTGCTGTTGTGGATGGTTTGATGTAGAGTGTATAATGGTGTCCGTGGCAGTCGGTTTTCTATAAATGCCGTAGTTGAACCTATTTGTTATTTTGTCAATCCCTATAGTTAGGTCCAGGTAGTTCATTATTCCATCTTTTTCTACTTCCATTGTGAACTCTATGTTGCTATGTTGCCTGTTGAGGAACTCTAGTATTTGCTCTTCGTTATCGTCATTTAGGATGCAGATGATGTCATCCACGTATCTAGCGTAGAATGCCGCGCCTAACTTGGTTTTTAACTCCTGTATATATTTTCCTTCCAAGTTTTGCATGAATGTTTCCATGAGAATGGCCGATGTTGGGTTACCCATTCCTAGTCCGTTTGTCTGTCTATATATTTTGTTGTTGAACCGGAAATAGTTTTGCCGCAGCGTTGTTCTTAGCGCGTTGGTAATTTGCGCAGTTTTTACCTTATCTTCAGTTTTGTCCAGTAGTGTTTTGTTGACTATATCCATTGTATCTGTTAGTGGTATTGACGGGTATAAGTCCTTTATGTCAAAGGATACGAGTTTACTGCTCCTTGTGAGTTTAACGGTCTCAAGTCTTTGTAGTAGTTCTATCGTATTGCTTATTGTGTATTCGTGCCCTAGTTTCAGAGTGTCCTGTAAAATCGTTTTTAGATGTTTCGACAGTTTATAACCCGGCGCGGACTTAAAATTAATTATAGGTCTCATCGGCGTATCCTGCTTGTGGATTTTAGGTAACGCAATGAGTGGAGGAGCAGATGGATTCATTTGTGTTAGGGTATATGCCATCCTCTCGTCTATTATTTTGGTAGCGTTTTTTATAACCTCTTTAACTTCGGTCTGGTATTTATCCGTGGGGTTATCCCTAATAATGCGGCATTTCATTTCCTCGATGAGCTTCTCTGTCTTTGCTATATATTCATCCTTACTGATTAGCACCGTTGTGTTTCCTTTGTCTGCCTTCGTTGTGACGATGTTGTTATTTTTTAGCTTTCGTTGTAGCCTTTTCAATATTTTCAGCTCCTTATTTCCTTTTTGTGCTTCCTGGGCTCTTACTTCCTTGCTTATGATTTCTCTGCACATGTGCCTTGCGTGCTCCTGTTCCTCATATGGAAGAAGCGATATTGCAACCTCTGCATCTACTATCGCTTGCTCAGTTCTTTTTGCTTCATTGCTATCCGCGATGTTGTGCTTCAGGCCCTTCCCTAGAAGTTGCGCTTCTTCGTTGCTAATGGCCACTGTTGTTAGGTTTACGAACCTTTTGTTAAATTCGTGTGTTTGTTGACTGTTACTATGTTCGCGTCGGCCCGTTAACTGGTCCAATTTTCGGTTCAGTTTTTCATATTTGCGTTGTAGTTCGCGTTTGATTCCCGTCTTTATGTGGTCGAAGCAGTCCATCAATGCAGTCGTGGGCAAGAGTCCGGACAATTGCAGATGTATCCTCAGTAGTTCGGTGTTTATCTTGTCTTTCTTAGCGTATAGGCTTTGTAATTCGAACTTTAAAAAGTCCTTTTCCGCCTTCCTGGTCGTTCTCCTACTTGCTTGGGTGTTGGTTTTTATTTTTATTCGCGCAAATTTCGGTGTAACATTCAATTCTAAACATTGCTTGTTGAACCAAATATTTGCCTTAGTCGTATGCATTTTTCGCAGTTTCCGTTCGTATTTCGTTAGTAGTCCATCCGTGTTTAAATTAAAAGCCTGACAGGCGGTAAGTGATTTATTTTGTTGTGTTGATCTTCCGACAGGGTAGTAAGCTGATTTTTGTTGGAACGATTTTCCGTCATCCCTTGTCAAGTTTGGTTTTGTGACAAACCGGTTTCGGCGTTCTGCCATTTTCAATGCCTAGCTTCGTTCTGGTCTGTGTCTATCCGCTGCGTTGTTTTTATAGTCCGTGGGTCTGCCACAGCAAGACAAGATAAACACCGAACTACTGAGGATACATCTGCAATTGTCCGGACTCTTGCCCACGACTGCATTGATGGACTGGTTCGACCACATAAAGACGGGAATCAAACGCGAACTACAACGCAAATATGAAAAACTGAACCGAAAATTGGACCAGTTAACGGGCCGACGCGAACACAGTAACAGTCAACAAACACACGAATTTAACAAAAGGTTCGTAAACCTAACAACAGGGGCCATTAGCAACGAAGAAGCGCAACTTCTAGGGAAGGGCCTGAAGCACAACATCGCGGATAGCAATGAAGCAAAAAGAACTGAGCAAGCGATAGTAGATGCAGAGGTTGCAATATCGCTTCTTCCATATGAGGAACAGGAGCACGCAAGGCACATGTGCAGAGAAATCATAAGCAAGGAAGTAAGAGCCCAGGAAGCACAAAAAGGAAATAAGGAGCTGAAAATATTGAAAAGGCTACAACGAAAGCTAAAAAATAACAACATCGTCACAACGAAGGCAGACAAAGGAAACACAACGGTGCTAATCAGTAAGGATGAATATATAGCAAAGACAGAGAAGCTCATCGAGGAAATGAAATGCCGCATTATTAGGGATAACCCCACGGATAAATACCAGACCGAAGTTAAAGAGGTTATAAAAAACGCTACCAAAATAATAGACGAGAGGATGGCATATACCCTAACACAAATGAATCCATCTGCTCCTCCACTCATTGCGTTACCTAAAATCCACAAGCAGGATACGCCGATGAGACCTATAATTAATTTTAAGTCCGCGCCGGGTTATAAACTGTCGAAACATCTAAAAACGATTTTACAGGACACTCTGAAACTAGGGCACGAATACACAATAAGCAATACGATAGAACTACTACAAAGACTTGAGACCGTTAAACTCACAAGGAGCAGTAAACTCGTATCCTTTGACATAAAGGACTTATACCCGTCAATACCACTAACAGATACAATGGATATAGTCAACAAAACACTACTGGACAAAACTGAAGATAAGGTAAAAACTGCGCAAATTACCAACGCGCTAAGAACAACGCTGCGGCAAAACTATTTCCGGTTCAACAACAAAATATATAGACAGACAAACGGACTAGGAATGGGTAACCCAACATCGGCCATTCTCATGGAAACA
Organism: Merzomyia westermanni; assembly: GCA_949987695.1. Taxonomy (NCBI): domain Eukaryota; kingdom Metazoa; phylum Arthropoda; class Insecta; order Diptera; family Tephritidae; genus Merzomyia; species Merzomyia westermanni. The sequence continues at coordinate 81,765,591 of OX465291.1, forward strand.
TTCATGCAAAACTTGGAAGGAAAATATATACAGGAGTTAAAAACCAAGTTAGGCGTGGCATTCTACGCTAGATACGTGGATGACATCATCTGCATCCTAAATGACGATAACGAAGAGCAAATACTAGAGTTCCTCAACAGGCAACATAGCAACATAGAGTTCACAATGGAAGTAGAAAAAGATGGAATAATGAACTACCTGGACCTAACTATAGGGATTGACAAAATAACAAATAGGTTCAACTACGGCATTTATAGAAAACCGACTGCCACGGACACCATTATACACTCTACATCAAACCATCCGCAACAGCACAAAAATGCAGCATTGAGGCACTTAGTGGATAGGCTTCAGAGAACGCCACTCACAGAGGAAGCATACTGGAGAGAGCTTAATACAATATATAACATAGCGGCAAATAATGGATACAAGAAAGCACTTGTGGAAAAACTCAGAAGTAGCCATGGAACACAAAAAAGAGTAAACGTAGAGGAAAATCCAATGGTTTGGACGGCAATGACATACACTGGAAAAGCGACGTACAAATTAGCAAAGTTCTTTAAAAGATATAACATCAACACAGCATTCAGAACATCCAACAACGTCGGACAAAAACTAAGAACCGACACTAATTCTGATGACCCATTCAACAGACACGGAGTGTATAGGCTTACTTGTGAATGTCAATACAGCTACATAGGACAAACAGGAAGGAAAATAAGCACAAGATTCCGAGAGCATATCAGGGACTACAACAAAAAAACACGAAAACCCACCATAATACCAGAATCTAATTTCGCGAACCACATGTTTGAGAACAACTGCACCCCAGCTAACATAAAAACAACGGCTCGAATACTTCACGTACAAGGAAAAGGCCGGCGGCTCAATGTACTTGAGAACATGGAGATATACAAGTTAAAAACATTTGACGGCAGGATCATAAACGAACAAACCAACACTATCTCTGACGAAATATTTGAACCCTTAAAACTAGTTTACAAAAAACAGCACAAGCCAGCAGGTACAGCAACCAAACACGTAACAATGAACAAGCAAAAACGAAATATGAACCAAACTGCAAAAATCACCGATTTCTACCTACATCAACCTACCGCTTAGCTAACAAGCGGTATGTCTACATACCTACAAAAACAACCCTTGGGACAGATAACAATTCGGACGTATCAATACCGCGCACACACACGCATATTAACGTTACCTACCACGAAAACATAGATTGACATTACCTGCCACAGCACCCACGGACTATAAAAACAACGCAGCGGATAGACACAGACCAGAACGAAGCTAGGCATTGAAAATGGCAGAACGCCGAAACCGGTTTGTCACAAAACCAAACTTGACAAGGGATGACGGAAAATCGTTCCAACAAAAATCACTTTAATATCCCATCCGATGGTATACTGGGTAAAGATTTTTTGAAAATTAACAAATGCGTCATTAGTTATGAGAACAATAATATTTCCTTTCGGGTAGGTGATGAAAAAGTCGCGGTACCAATCCTACACGGAACAGAAAGCGACAGTTGTGTAATACCGCCCAGATGTGAAATATTTAGACTTTTTGATTTAGGAAAAACACCCGATCCACTTTTCGTGTATTCGCAGGAAATTGAAAAAGGTGTTTTCACAGCGAGATGCATTGTTAATTCCAAAAACCCAATAATTAAAGTTATAAATACAACGGATGATGTAAAGTGTGTTAAAAGAAATAGTATTCGGACAGAAAAACTTTCAAATTACAACGTTTATTCAATTAACAAGACAGAAACGGAAAACAAACGTACGAAAAAACTAACTTCAATTTTAAAAAACCAAATACCTCAACATGCTCATAGTAAACTAATCAACCTTTGCATAAATTATGCCGACATTTTCGCTCTCGACACGGACAAAATGACTTTAAACAATTTTTACGAGCAAACACTAAGAGTGACAGACAACGACCCGGTATATGTTAAAAACTATCGATTGCCATATTCCCAACGTGAGGAAATAAATCGCCAAGTAAATAAATTGTTAGACAATGATTTGATTGAGCCTAGCTATTCCAATTACAATAGTCCTTTGATTGTGGTCCCAAAAAAAGATACTAATGGTCAAAAAGCTTATCGTATGTGCGTAGATTTTCGCGGAGTTAACAAAAAACTCATTGCTGATAAATTTCCTCTTGCTAGAGTTGACGATATTTTAGACAATCTTGGTCGAGCTAAGTATTTTTCGACATTGGATCTTTTTTCGGGATTTCATCAAATTCCCTTGCATCCTGACTCACGCGATATTACTTCTTTCAGCACTGACCGTGGTGCATTTAGATGGAAAGTTCTTCCATTCGGGTTAAATGTAGCACCAAATTCATTCTCGCGAATGATGACTATAGCTTTTTCGGGTATACCACCCAATGTTGCATTTTTATATGTCGACGATATTATCGTCATTGGTTGTAGTGAAGCACACCATATTAAAAATCTTTCAAAAGTTTTCGATACTTGTAGGTCTTTCAATCTCAAACTAAATCCTAACAAATGCAATTTTTTACGACCAGAAGTAACTTTTCTAGGTCACAAATGTACAGCAAAGGGTCTGTTGCCAGATGACTCAAAAATTAACGCTATTAAAAAGTATACAAAACCAACGGATAAAGATGCGGTTCGACGTTTCGTCGCATTTGCTAACTATTACAGGCGTTTTATACCTAATTTTGCGTCACTGGCAGCGCCTTTAAATCGTTTAAGTCGGACGTGGAGTGCGAAAGATCATTTCTATCATTGAAAGCAGCTTTGCTTTCACCTAAATTGCTACAATACCCCGATTTTACTAAACAATTTATTATTACAGTAGACGCTTCAATAACTGGATGCGGTGCTATTTTAAGTCAGGATCATCAAGGTAGTGATTTACCAATTTGTTTCGCTTCTAAAGCATTTAATAATGCCGAACAGAAAAAACCAATCATAGAATTGGAACTTTTAGCCATTTACTTCGCAATAAAGCAATTTCGACCATACGTTTATGGTACTAACTTTATTGTAAAATCCGACCATAGACCGCTAGTATACCTGTTCAATATGAAAGACCCCTCTTCAAAACTTTCGAGAATTAGGCTTGAACTAGCGGAATATAACTTCACTATTGTATATATTAAAGGTAAATCAAATGTAGGCGCGGATGCACTTTCACGCATCACAATCGATTAAAGTCCAGATTCTAACAAACAAATTTTAGCAGTACAAACAAGGGCGATGGCAAATCAGACAAACAACAAAAAACTACTTAATAAAAACGACAAAACTAAAGACAAACAACAAATTTTACAAGTTTACGATAAATTTTCATTTAATTTTTCAAATAAAATACCGCGTATCAGATCTGAAATTACGTACGATAAAAATAGAAAAACTACAAATTTACATATTTTTGCGCATATTAAACATAAAAAACTCGAGTTACTTAGTTTTGAGGTTGCTAACGAAATAATGTCTTTAGAGAAATTACTTTCGAGGCTTGATTCAGAAGCCAGCAAACGCAAAATTAAGCAAATAGAATGGCCTAAAAATTATTTATTTTTCAATCATTATACTATTATAAATTTAAAAGATAGCGGAAATAAAATACTCAAATTTTTAGAAATCATTTTAACAGATCCAGTTGAAACTGTAACAGATAATGACAAAAAACTTAAGTTGATGACTATTTACCACGACAACCCAATCTCAGGAGGACATTGTGGTACCAAAAAACTTTACGCAAAACTAAGAACAAAATTTTATTGGAAGAACATGACTCGCGATATAGCAAAATATGTAGAAAGTTGTAATAAATGTCTTTTGAACAAGGTGAAACCAAAAACAAAAGAAAATCTTGTAATAACTCCAACACCTTGTAAACCAATAGGACCCCTACCTGAGTCCAAATATGGTAATAAGTTCGCACTAACCATGATTTGTGACATGACTAAATATTTGGTAACAGTACCTGTACCAGATAAATCTGCCAAAACAATTGCATCGGCAATTTTTGAAGGCTTTACGGTGTAATGAATTCCATAAAATCTGATTTAGGTACAGAATTTAAAAATGAACTAATAGCTGAAATAACCAAACTGTTAAACATAAAACATGATTTTTCAACTGCGTACCATCACGAAACTGTTGGTACAATTGAACGTAATCATCGTGTCTTTAATGAATACTTACGTGCATATCTTAATGAAACATCGTCTGATTGGGATGTTTACTTAAAATATTTTACATTTTTACACAACACTACAACAAGCACAGTTTTCGACAATAAATTTACTCCATACGAATTAGTATTTGCAAAAAAGGCAACTTTGCCAAATGAATTCAAAAAAGATAAAATCGATCCAATTTATAATGTCGAAAACTATGCTAAAGAAATCAAATTTCGAATGCAAAAAACACATGAAATGGCACAAAATCTAATAAATAAGAACAAATTACAAACAAAAAACTTTTATGATAAGACGGCTCGTCCGTTAGTAGTTAAAATTGGCGATAAAGTCTTATTGCAAAAAGAACCAAGACACAAACACGAAAATATGTATCAAGGTCCATTTATAATAAAGAAAATTGATGAACCTAATGTAACTATTTTTGACGAAATAAATAATAAAGAAAAAGTAGTACACAAAAACAGGCTGTGTAAAGTAAATTAACATATTTTTCTTAAAATGTCAAAAAAAAAAAACCAATTTTTAATCTTTTCATTTCCAAAAATCTGTAAAATAATCAAATTTTTCAAATTTACACTTATTAATATAAGCGATTTTGTTATATAGCCAAGAAGGCAAAAAAATTCAAACCTAAACATGTATTTAAAATACAAAAAAAAAAAAATTATTTTTCTAGCAAACTGAGAAAAAAAAACTTAATTATAGTATAATTATAAAATACCATTTTCATTATAAAGCCAAGAAGGCATACAAAACATACATACAAAAACCTGTACATACAAAAAAAAAAAAAACACAAAAAAAAGAAAAAAAAAAATATGCTTTATCATTTATATAAATATAATTTTTTTATACTATTTAATGTTTAATAAATAACTATATAATTAAGCTTTAAGCGTTTTTACATTTTAAGCATTTGGTAAAAATTGATAGGAATGAACGAATTAATAAAAAGGGGAGGAACACCCAATATAAAATATTCGTTCATTCAAAACAATTTTAGTATGGGTAAGAAGAATCTGATAGGACTGATCACCCTACCAAATTCTTCTTTTCCCCAAAAAGGATGATGTAATGATAAGGGAGGCTGATCACATGGTTCCCACAGGACATTATGTGATCAGCCAAAATACTTCCCTGCATAACAAAAAGTTGTCACTTCGCTGGACAGGGGCGACACTATATGGCGCGTAAGTGTTATACGCTATGTTGGCACCTGTCCAGAGAAGAGACAACCGATGACCGACAGGAATGGCATGACCGTGAAACGTTCGGGTTCCACGGACATGTCGTTACTGGCGGCCATCAATTAATCATTGGCCATCAAAAAGAAAACACTGTTTCTAAAACTGAGTGGATAAATAAAAAAAAGTTTTAAAAGAAAACTAAAAGTATAAAGTTAGTGTATTCTTTATTCAATTAACAACTTTAGTACTTTGTTGGAAGGTAATAATAACACCACTTTGAATCGATCAACAGAGATTTAAAACTCAAATTAGTCATACTGAATTATAAAAAATAGGAGAAAGCTTTTTTTATCATCAAAGAAGGAGCCACCAAAGTTTATGTAGCGTTTGTTTTACCAAACTTAAAATCACTTTTTAAAATCTTTACAGAAATGCGTGTTGGGTATTTTCTGAAATAACAAAACGAAATTTCTTTGGTATTTTTCGTTTAGATAAAAACAAAACAAAATCATTAAATTTAATATTTTTTGATATTTATTGAAAAGAAAACTTTTTTTTTCTATTCAGCAAAACAAAAAGGCTTTCATGAAACGAGCTCAAGGACAAGAATAGAGTAGGAAATATGTTTAGAGACAGCTGCTTTTAGTTTTTTTTTTATAGTTCTAAGAACAATTTATTTTTGTTCATTTCGAAGAAAGTCGAAAAATATAAATGTTCGCAAATGAGCGTGGCCCCGCCCCTTTTATAGTGGATTATTCCACAAAACTTTTTATTCCATAACTCCGAAAAAAATTGGTTTATGGAAACGATATGTTGTTTGTTAAAATGGGCGAAATCGGTCAACGGTCACGCCCAGTGGTTTAACATAGTTCTGAAAAATTTGTAAAATGTAAAACGCAACATTTCTATAACCATGCAAGCTATAACAATAAGATCTTGCACACATAATAGGCTTTTTAAGAAAAACTCGACCGCAAAAAAAGTTTTGTGGATTCTGGGGAAGTAGGCTTCTCAATAGTATGTAGTGTACTCCTGCCAAAAATTAGGTAAATCGGATAACACACAAGTAAAATATCCGGGCAAGTTGTTAATACCCCACTGCAATAGGGAAGTTATATACCTTTTTTAATTTTTATACCTTAAATGAATATGAAATGTTTGTAAGTATGAGAAGAAAAAGAAATGGGCCCTTCAATAAGTAAACGTAAATAACAAGGACGATGAGCTGAGTCGATTTAGCCATGTACGCCTCGCCGTCCGTCGGTCTGTCTGTTTGTCTGTCTATTTAAAAGCAAATTTTTCAAACATATGCATGTATTGGAATTTTGAAAAAATGTGGTAAGCAGCGGTTGGTAGGGAACCTATTTATATACGAATAAATTAGTTTACCTCTCAAAACCAATAACAGAAGTGTTTTTATGGAAAACCATCAGCTGACTTTATAATACGAACTGAAAAGTATTAAAATAGACCTGTAATTTAGTATGCCATAATAGATCACTACTAGGTATATAATGTTACTTTCTTTGTTGTAATGGGCACATTTTTATGTACCGGCACCATCGTTAAACCATTTAACCGCTCCTTAACTGTATAAAGCGAAGGGATAAATAAGATAGGGTTAACAATTGTAAAGCATAAAGTTACGTTTTTAATCTCTTCAGAGTTTTTTATCTGCGAACCAGCATTAACACCAACACTAATGTCGGCTTAGAAATCCAACGAGGAATCCCTTTTGCAAACAAGTGCTACTTCGGACTGAGTAGGCAATTGAGAAGTAATGTACTCTCTCGAAGAACGAAAATAACACTCTATAAATCACTTATCGTATCCTTCCTGGTTTATGGTGTAGAAGCTTGGGCGCTGACAACATCTGATGAGGCGGCTCTGGGAATATTGGAAGGAAACGTTCCTCGAAATATTTACTTACCCTTACTCGTTGACGATGGTGAGCACCGAAGAAGATTTAATGACGAGCTGCAAGATATATATGCAGATACCGACATAGTCCAACGAATTAAAACCCAGCGGCTTCGATGGCTAGGCCATGTTGTGCAAATGAGCGAAGATGCTCCAGCCCAGAAGGTATTCTTATCGGCACCCGCCGGTGGAAGCAGACGAAGAGGGAGACCACCACTCTGATGGAAGGACCAAGTGGCTACCGATTTGCTATCTCGTGGTGTTTCCAAATAGCGCTAGTTGGCAGAAAGAGATAAAAGACTGGCGAGCTATGTCGTACGGCCAAAATCGTTAAGACGGTTAAGCGCTATTTAAAGAAGGAGAAGAGTTGAAAAGGCGCTTACTGCTTATTAAGTAGAAATGGGCAGAGTTGCAAAAATTTTTAGCAATTCGCATAAGTTATGAAATGACGTTTTGTCGCAGTTCTGAAGTGCGTGAAGTGCAATTCTTAGCCGGAGATTATGTCGCTTTAAGAACCTTCTCCATAAATTGGTTTCGGCCACTATATTTTTGATTTGAACAATAGGTTCATAAAACTCAGCAAGCTTAAACAATTCTGTGCCATTTTCTTCACTGTGATTTGTTGAAAGAATCGAAGTGAAACTTCTGAAGATCGTTTTATGTTCAGTAAACAGAGTACCTATTTCCATTTTTATATGATTAATAAATGGATAAAAACAGGAATCTTGAAACAAATATCTAAGTTACATGCTTGCCGATTCTGACTACATTTGTATCGGTTCTTTTTGATTTCAATATCCATGTCGTTCGCATCTTTTTCACAAGTTCCGAAAAATTTTTCAAAGTAATGTTCTTCGGAATGAATACGTCGTAACTCTGCCACTAAGTCCTTCGCGAAATCCACCACAAGCGCTTGAACTATCTTTATTTGTTGGAGTTTATCACACAAAGGCAGAACGCACCGTTTTTGAGTGAGGGATTTTTAGTGTTGACCTAAGAACTTTATAATACAAAGCAATAGAGAAAATGTTAAAATTTCAAAAATTTTGCGCCTTTAGCATAACAAAACTACCACCATAAATTTATCAATAAATTCCCATAACTGGCATTATTTTCTGCCAACTTCAATTTAAAATTTAATGGGTCATAAAACTGCAAATCCACATTTTTAAAAAAAAATCTGATTAAAGAGTTAAGAGAAACTGAGTTAAATTTTCTACACTTATATGCTACACTTTTATAAAAAATGTGTACAAAACCCTCGTCGCTATTTAATTGTCCTCCACTGTGTGCTCTGATTAAATAAATGAACCTGCACACACTAGTATTTTCAGACCGTCGGAATTCGGATTTTTAAACACTTGAGGGATAAGGGAGTCGAGTTTTAGCTCGGCGGCCGCCGTGGTGTGAAGGTAGTGTTGCCGGCCTACCACACCGAAGGTCCATGGTTCGAGCCCTGGTACAGGTAACATCAAAAGTGATTTGAAAAAAGTTTTTCAAAACGGGGTCGCCCCTCGGCAGTGGTTTGGCAAACTCTCCGAGTGTATTTCTGCCATGACAGGCTTCTCAGCAAAAATTCGTCTCCTTTGTAGATGCCGTTCGGAGTCGGCAAAAAACTGTAGGTCCCACCAATTTGTAGGGAAAATTCAAATCGGCACACCACAAATTGGAAGAGAAGCTTGGCGCAAAAATCTCTTAGGAGGTTTATGATGATATACCTGTTGTATATCGCGCCATAGAGAGAATAGAGAGAAAATTACGGTATTATTTCGGTATGTTATTTTATTATTACAAGAACCAATGTGTACGCATACCTGGAAACCGGGTTTATCGTCTTGAAAGACTAGGAATTTCGTAGATCTGAAAAGACTAGTATATGTACATATATTGGCTCTATATTCAATCGGAACCATAAAATATAAATATATTGGATCGGAAGCATAAAATGATATTTTGTTATTAAATCAAAAGTAAAAAATAGTAGTTCATTTACGAAGGGGGTCTCTATCCCCCGAAACCCCCCTGGCTACCCCACTGCATTGACTCAATTAATCTTTGGAGACTTTTATCGTCGGCAAGGATTATTTATTTATACCCAACATGTAATTATTGTCTTTCTAACTGGAAATTCCAACGTCGTAGCGTTGTGAACGGTACTCGTCTTTGCAACCAGCAATTAACCTGAAATTTAAAGTAAATTAAAGTTTTATTTTTATTTTTTTAAAGTCGACACCGAGATCATACATATACGAGTATATGCACATAAATACAAAACAGAAAAGTTAAATAGCTGCACAAAAATTTGAATAGCGTATTGTGTGTGAATGGTAAACCCGCGATAAAACGCCATATCAATAGGCAAAAAAAATTAAAATTTTTTGGAAAAGTTGGAAACTTCATGTAATTAAAAAAATGTTGTATGACATGTATTCCTTAAATATTTTACACGTTACGTTTTTGTCATGTGTATATGCCATATTTAACGTATGAAATCCAACATAACGTGTAAACACAACTTAAACTTTCCTTTCAAGCTAGTCAGAAAACTGCACATACGAAATAGAAACGTTTCTATTTTTGTCTGACACACAATTAGAATCATATGTTCTTTCATTTGCTGATTTTAATTTTTTGGATTTATTTATTTATTGTGTAAAAAGAAGCAGATAAATTAAACTGTTATGGATAGATGCAACCAAGGCACATAAGGCTGGTCGTGCTAGTGGTGGTTGCTTGTTTGGGTTTAAAAAATGTATTGAATCGCGCTACAGGCTGAAATTCGTTACAGCTTATGGTTGCACATACTTGTCTGTTCATCTAAGTGATGTCGTCTTCTGTTTCGTCCAGCAATTCTTGAACTGTACGCGGTGGAATGCAGATTTTACATGTCTTGTAACCCAGCTCATTTTGTATTGTTGGCCGTGTAGGCTCGTCCCAAGTAGTGGGAAAGGAAGCCTTATCTGAAATGTCTCATGTTCGTGACTCACGAGTGTCCAAAGACTCGGTAGTAGATAATAAAGGTAGACAAATACTTAATTTGGCTGAAGACTTTGGTGGGGTTATTTTAAATGGAAGGGTGGATGGTGACCTGAGTGGTGAATTTACTTCTTGTGGGGGAGTTGGCCGTACAGTAATTGATAACGCTATCTGTTATTTTGACATTTTGGGCCTAATCGATAGTTTTTCCGTAGGATCAAAATACTTCTCGGATCATATGCCGATCGTCGGTACTTCGTCTTCTGCCAGACTTTCATGGGAACCGCACAGGGCGGATGAATACAAAGAGGCTATCTCTGGATCTTGCAATAACGATTATATATACTTCGTGGTACCTATTGATCAGAAAGTTTCTGTAATTACCGAAAAAGTTTAGTCGGAAGCTCAAATTATCGAAGGAACCTATCGCTTCTCGCCGAAAAATGAGTCGTTTGACAGCCAGTGCTCAAACGTACGCAGAAAGGTATTGAATGTGCTGAGAAAGAGCAATTTTGAAAGAGATAGGATTAAGTGCCTCGCTCTCCGAAAAGAGTATACTACGTTTTGTAACCGGAAGAAGCTTGAGTGGAGATGTAAAGAGATTGAGCAGCTTAACACTGTTAGAAATTCGAGCGATTGGTGGCGTTTAGCAAACTCCCTCAAAAAGGTCCGCTGTAAAGTAAGCAGCAACCTTCAAATACATGATTTTTATTCCCATTTCAAGGATCTTCTTTTTCGCAATAACATTGATTCGTGTGCGCATTGGGCTTTGCCTCAGCGTACTGAATCCTTTCTTGATGCTCCTTTTGACTACTGGGAACTCCAGCTGGTTATAGACAGTGCCAAATGCAAAAAAAAAGCCCCAGGGCAGGATGTCGTATGTTACGAGTTTTATAAATTTGCTCCGCAATGTTTTCTCAACGAACTGTTGGCGCTTATAAATTTTGGGAGCGTGTCATTATTCTGTATTACAAAATTCTGTGTGACAAAATTCTGTAAATTGCAAAAAAATTCTGCTTGAACAAAATTCTGCTTTTTTAAAATTCTGCTTTTTAAAATTCTGCTTTTTTAAAATTCTGCTTTCTAAAATTCTGCTTTCAATGTTCTGTATTAAAATATAATGTTAACAATGTTAAAGAGGTAATGTAATTATTTTGAAAAAGTGCGCACATGTACATATGTATATATTTTATTTGTTTTGTCGCAAGTTTTCATGTGGTTGTTGTAAATTATTAGGCTGTACTTAAAAACGCGCAAAAGAGTCGGATCGGTGGCATGTTGCCACCGATCAGGGCAACCACCTGGACTTGGCATGGCGTAGCCCAGGGTTATTTAAATAAGCGCGGCCTAAGGCCGCCTATGCAGAAAGGTCTTTTGTACAGAATAACTGTAGTTCGCGTAGCTGCGCACTTTTTCAAAATAATTACATTACCTCTTTAACATTGTTAACATTATATTTTAATACAGAATTTTGTAATACAGAACATTGAAAGCAGAATTTTAGAAAGCAGAATTTTGAAAAAGCAGAATTTTAAAAAAGCAGAATTTTAAAAAGCAGAATTTTAAAAAGCAGAATTTTGTTTTTAGAATTTTGTACATACAGAATTTCGACACCAACCCATAAATTTTATATACATGAGAAAGCAGTTGCCTTCTTTGATCGCCCTTTTCAAAAAAGGTGACCCTAACATTACTACAAATTACAGAGGTTTGTCTCTTTCAGATACTATCCAAAAATTTTTTTCTGGGCTCTTACTTAATCCCATAAATGCGTGGATTGATTCTAACAGCATCTTGGATGAGTCCTAAGCGGGTTTTCGCAGGGGATACTCTACGGTAGACAATAGATTTGTGCTTTCAAGCATTGTCAATCTAAACTTCTCACGCAACAGAAGAACTTTTGTCTTCTTCGTAGACTTCTCGTGTACTTTTGACACGATTCCCCGCAATATGCTCTTTTATAAACTAGCCTCCTATGGTCTTACGTCTTGCAAGGTTTTGTTCGACGGCGAACTGTCCGAATCTTTCCCTGTAAATCTCGGGGTCCGTCAAGGCTGCCTTTTAAGTCCGACTTTATTTTCATTGTACTTAAATGACTTGAATGATTACACAGGTCAACAAAATAAGAGTTTTGGTTTGGTGCAGCTCTACTTGTAACCAAATTTGGTAGTACTCGGTACCCTGATAAAAACTGTATACTTACTTTTTTAATGATACGTACAGTTTTCTAGATAGGGTCAAGAACCCCTTTTTAAGAGGTTAAGGCATGTATGGCCCCATAACTTTGTTTCTGTTTACTCTATCAACACAGTTTTGATGTCGTTGAAAAGAGTACATTTCGCCGCTTCTATCAGTATACAAGTTGTTAATATGTCTTCGTAAACGTCAGAGAAATTGCCAAAATAATGTGAAAAATTTAATTTTTTGTTAAATTTTTTTATTTTTAATCACGGTTTCCTCGAATAATTTGTCAACCAGTGCATATGTAAATTATTTTCAAACAATCTCCTATTAATTCTGTTTTCAAAGACATATAACTTTATTTATATTGGAACTAATTTTCGTCATCCCTTGTCAATTTTGGTTTTGTAACAAACCGGTTTCGGCGATCCGCCATCTCCGAAATCAATCACTGAAGATCAATCACTGAAGATGGCGGATCGCCGAAACCGGTTTGTTACAAAACCAAAATTGACAAGGGATGACGAAAATTCGTTCCAATATAAATCCAGTATCCACCCTGTCGGGAAAACACAAAACCAAATCAACATATAACTTTTTTATTTCCGCGTAGATCTTCCTAATATATTCTATTTTAGTAAATTTTTACTGCCATTTTTTAATTCGGAAAATGATATGGTTTTTTGTTCAGATGTCCAAGGCCTCCTTCTCAAAATGGGTTGTTGTTGTTGTAACGACAAAAACATTCCCCGAAGGGTTTGGGGGTTGCTGTCGAACTGACAGTCCTTGGCCGGATATGAATCCGGTACGCTCCGGTTAAATGTACTCTTTTCAACGACAGCAAAACTGTGTTGATAGAATCAACAGAAACAAAGTTATGCGGCCATACATGCCTTAATCTCTTAAAAAGGGGTTCTTGACCCTATCTAGAAAACTGTACGTAGCAATAAAAAAAAGTATACAGGGTACCGAATATACTTGAAATCAGTTTTACTTTTAGCTGCACCAAAATCACTCTTGACCAGTGTTATCTGTGTGGGGGTGTCATGATTAATAACAGTAAGGTAAAGGTGCTTATGTATGCTGATGATTTGGTACTACTTGCCGAATCTCCTGAACAGCTAAGCACTTAGATTCAAAGTTGGTGGATGCAAAAAACGCTATTTGCGCAACGTGGTTGAGCTACATTAACAACCCCCGTATCTCTTTGAGTCAGAAATTAAAAATCTTTGAGGCTGCTTCCAGGTCCATCATGTTTTATGGCACACAAGTATGGGGTGTAACCAACCCAATTCGACCATGTAGAGAAACTCTATAGATTTTTTTATAAAAAACTGATTTTCCTTCCCTCTAACACGCTGGAAACAGGTTTGCAGCCCCTATATTAACATACGCTCCGTCTACACATGCTTTATATTACTCGTTGTCTTAGACTTACTCATGACAGACTCCCTCGCATCCTGGCGGAGGAGACTGCCAAGTTGGGGATATATTGGGCAAGCGGTTGGAAAAAACTTGCGAACAGAGTTAATTTACCTTTCATTACGGAATTCTCAATAGCTGATATTCAGGCTTTCACATCTTCGCTCTTAGATCGCCTTGCTGAGAGTAATACCAATATGTTCCTAGATATGGCACAACAGTCTACTTCTCACGATCGTTACCATATGTTGGTGCCCTTAGAGAGTTCATATTTAACGGATGATTACAGTGCTTATGCCGTTAGCTTAATTCTACGAGCAAGGGGAGTGTTGCAGCTCCACAGCCCACAAGGGGTTAAACATGCGTAACGGGAGAAACATCCGATTTATATTAATTGTTTTTGTCGTTTGCCCTCGAACATAAGGTAAACGTTTTCTATAGCAACAGCACACAACTGTTACTCTTTTGCCACAAAGTATGCAAATATTCAGATACGTTTAATATGCATACATAACCAATTGTCGTTAGCTGCAGCAAATCGATCACCACCTCACTCCACTTTCTTCGCCTTCGTCATCACCACTGGCCAGCTTCGCTTTGCACACTACAATTGCTATTGTGGTAACCGCAAATCCAAAAACAACACTCACGATCTTCGAGAAAGCTCTGTGCTATCATACGGTACCTATTCAACTCCACTCCAACTAAAAAGAAGTACACCAAGTCAGTTCTGTATCAATCAACATCGCGCACACATCGTCGTCTTCGTTTTTAGAGTAAAATCACAGTCCTCTATTCTTGTATTACATAGAAAAAAAATTTAAATGCGAATTCAAACCTACAGTTATACATAAATTAAGTTTAAAAATAAGATAAAAAATTAACTTAGCAACTAAGGTGAAATTACAAGTGAATTAACAAAACAAAAAAATTAAATTGAATTTGAATTTCTTAAAGAAAAGAAAAACGCTTCTTAATTCTTCACCATTTTTCTGGCCCTTCGAGCCGGATACGGCTCAAGAGACTTTTTATCGTGTTACACCTGTTGATTTAAAATCGTTTGAAATAAAATTATGAGCAATTCGGAAGATGTTGAGGTGCAAATTCCTCAACACCGCGTCGAAGTTAATCGCGACGTTCGTACAAAGATTTGTCAGCGCGATTCTATCGTGACGCGGTTAGAAGCGCTAAACGTTGAGAACAGTCAACTCAACATGTTAACCATCGCCCATTTGGAAGCAAAGCTGTCCCTTATCGAGCGTTACTACAATTCATATGACGAGCTACAAACGCAAATATAAATTTTAGATGAGACGCAGTTGCAAGAAGATCATCGTCCCTCAATGGATGAAAGTTATTGTGCAGTAAAGGCACTATATGCAGGCAAATTAGCAAACCTTCGTACAAGTGCATTGGATCCAGCGTTTAGCAGTACTCAAGTAGGTGTACAATCCTAGTATGTTCTTCGCCCTCAAATACACCTTCAAAAATTGAAGTTAACGACTTTCGGTGATTGCCAACGTGAGTGGTTAGATTTCTACAATATGTTTGTGGTGCTGGTAGACAAAAATCCTGACCTAGTCGAGGTTGAAAAGTTTCAATATTTGAGATCAAGCTTAACAGGTGGTGCTGCTAGGCTGATACAATCGTTAGAGGTAACTAGTGCTAATTATCAAAAGGCGCTAGAACTGCTGGAAGTCCGTTACGACAACAAACGTATAAATTTCCAATCTCACTTGCAGCACATCTTCGATAGCCAACGGTTAGCAAACCCCAACGTTGCCAATATACGTGACTTCATTGACAAAATCAGCTCAAACATGCGTGCAATGCAAACAATGGCTAACACAACACAAATCGCTCATGGTCTCATTTTATATTTGGTTGTATCAAAATTAGATAACAACACGCAAATGAAATGGGAGGAGGAAATAGCTGAAAGATGGGATAGAGCAGAACAATCGCAAACGCTAAGGCTTCCAACCTGGGAAGATTTGGTCAAATTTTTGGAACGTCGATGCCAACTTATCGACATTGTTGAAGTGAGTAAAGAACCACCAAAACCTCCTAATAGTACTGCAGGGCATTCATCGTCATCACCGTCGTCTCCGGCAGCAAAGCACCACAAACCCACAAAACAAGTATCGTTTGTCACTACACACCAGCAACAAAAATGCAACCTGTGCAAAGAAGCTGCTTTGCCTGAATTGCCTAGGAATACGAGTAAATCACATGTCAAAGGAGTGTCCTTCGTCGTGTAAGTGTCAAATCTGCCATGTCAGTCACCATACACTACTCCATCGAGGTCAGCCAACAACACCATCGTCACCACAAACTTCAATTCCAGCTCAACCATCGTCATCATCATCGACATCGGCATTACATTCGTCGTCTAAACCAACAGTACTTCAGGTATGCTACAACACCGATCAAGTTATATTGGCCACCGCCATGGTGCAGCTGAGCAATCCGTCAGGGATCTCAATTCAAGCTCGGGTACTTCTAGATTCAGCATCGCAGTTACACTTCATAACTGAACGCATGGCTCAATTGCTGCGATTGAATCGCAAAAGACTTCCACTGGAAATCAGCGGCATCGGTTTGTGCGGAACCAAGTCCCAATACATATGCAAGGTGGAACTGCGATCGCATTATGCATCATATACATCCAATATTGACGCTGTAATCGTACAAATTATAACACCATTCCAGCCGAGAACGACTTTAGATATCAGTGCCTGGAAAATACCAAAGAATATTCCCTTAGCTGACGAAGGCTTTAATCGGTCAGGCCCTGTAGACCTGCTTATAGGTGCAAGCGTGTTTTACGAGCTACTCATGGTCGGTCCGATTAAATTATGTGACACACTGCCGCTATTACAGAAAACCAAATTGGGCTGGGTAGTCGCGGGCGCTATTACCAATCACTCGAGCTTATCGTCGGCAGCATTAATTTCGTCGTACCATACATCGCCTTGCACAGATTGTCTCTTATCCACTACAAGGTCATCGCAATTATCTGTTTACTCCTCTCAACGCCAATCAGAATCCCTCTCACTCGAACCATCCTTGGATGAAATATTGGAACGGTTTTGGCAATTGGAGCAACAATCACAACACGTTAAGCAGCTAACCGCGAGCGAAATGGAGTGCGAAAACTACTTTCGCGACACAACAAAAAGATGTCCCACCACAGGTAAATTTATTGTTAGGCTTCCATTCAAAGAAGCACCTCAAATGTTAGGCAGTTCACATGACATTGCTCTTCGTCGTCTTTTGTCTATTGAATCAAAGCTACGTCGTAATAAGGATCTTCAAGTTGACTACACCGCCTTTATGCAGGAATATGCCGATATCGGGCACATGATACATGTGCGATTTCCTAGCGGCTCCGTAAATTATATTCCACACCATGCTGTTCTCAAATTAGATAGCAGCACAACTGAAATACGTGTCGTATTTGATGCATCATGCCCGACATCTAATGGAAAGTCCCTTAACGATTTACTACGCGTGGGCCCAACTATTCAAGATGATCTTTTCTCGATCCTTGTTAGGTTTCGCATCCACACTATCGTTGTGATGGCCGATATTGCTAAAATGTATAGGCAAATTTTCGTCGATCAAGATGATGCAAAATATCAATGCATATTGTGGAGAGGTACCGAGAGTGGTGAAATTAGGACCTATCAATTGCAGACGGTTACCTACGGAACGGCATGTGCACCCTACCTGGCAGCCAAATGTCTCCAGCAACTAGCCGATGATAACACATCAACGCACCCCATCGGCTCTCTAGTAGTACGTCGCGATTTCTATGTCGACAATCTGATGACCGGAGCTCCCACCGTTCAGGAAGTGATAGAAATCAAGAATCAAGTAATCGACATACTAGCCCGTGGTGGATTTCCCTTGAGAAAGTGGGCTTCAAATCCTCTTTCAATATCAGACATACCACAAACTGACCGCGAAGATACAATTCAGCTGGATGACATCGACTACATAAAGGCATTGGGCCTACGGTGCTCACCGTCGGTATATTGTTTTTTGTTTAAGTATACACCACCCCCCATATCATCGAGGGTGACCAAAAGAAGTATACTTTCACACATCGCTCGCTTTTTCGATCCATTAGGGTTGCTCAACCCTATTGTCGTCAGCTGCAAGATTCTAATACAGAAATTATGGAAGCTTCGCTTGAACTGGGATGAAAGTGTACCCACCGATTTACAAACAGACTGGCAGTCACTCTGTGCTCAATTACCATTAGTCGAAACCATCAGAGTGACCAGGTTAGTAAAATTTGGAAATGAATTCACTATCCATGCCTTTGCCGACGCAAGCACTAAAGCGTACGGAGCCTGTATATATATGGTCTCCCAGTCAGAGGGATTATATCGCGCGTCCCTTTTGTGTGCGAAGTCCCGAGTGGCGCCCACTAAAGAAATCAGTCTACCACGGTTAGAGATTTGCGCGGCGTTGCTCTTGAGTGAACTGTTGGAGTCGGTTTCCAACCTCTTTCTTCCGGACCCACCCAATGTTCATTGTTGGACAGATTCAATGGTTGCCTTGTCATGGATTAGCGGTGAGCCGTCAAAACGGGCCACATTCGTCAGCAATAGGGTTTCAATGATCCAAACGCGTACTGAGAAATTTAAGTGGCATTATGTTCCGGGTGACCTCCTCTACAACAACCTGTGGTTCAATGGTCCGGATTTCATCGTTCTACGAGAAAAGCATTGGCCACAAGGGGCAGTTAGTCCAAATGAATTGCCAGAACAACGCAAGCAGCGAACGGTGTTAGTAACATCGCCGATTATCGCTGAACTTAAATTTGTCAACAATTACAACAAGGTGCTCCGAACATTTTGCTACGTACAACGATTCATTGATGCAAGTCGCGGAAATAAGCGTCACGGTAACATCACCACCATAGAAATGAACAACGCGCTACATTCCTCCTGCCGCATTCTTCAATGCCAGGCATTTTTTGACGACCGGAAACAACTCGAAAAAGGTAATTCACTATCGCAAAGGTCGTCACTGGCACAATTGTGGCCCTTCTTTCACGACGGTCTTATCAGAGTCGGAGGCCGCCTCAGCACCTCAACCCTTCCGTTCGAGGAGAAACATCCCATTCTTCTTCCAAAAAAACATCCCTTTATTGCGTCAATCATATTGCACTTTCATTGGCAGCATCTTCATGCTGGCAATCAGGCTTTGCACAGCATCATACGAGAAGAATTTTGGATTATCAATGCGAGAAAGCTTATACGGCAGGTAATCCACAAATGTTTAACATGTTATCGATTTCGTCCTGTTTTAGCAGAACAGGTAATGGGCTGCCTTCCAAAGGACAGAGTAACTAAATCTCCTCCATTCGAAATAACGGGGGTGGATTATTGTGGTCCGCTCCTAATGACACAACAAATACGAGGAAAATCACCTATTAAAGTTTATCTGGCAGTGTTCATCTGCTTCAGCTCCAAGGCAGTTCATCTCGAATTGGTACCCGACCTCACATCAGTAGCATTCATCGTAGCTTTAAAGCGTTTCATAGCTCGTCGTGGAAGATGTCGGGTCATCTATTCAGATAACGAAACGAACTTTGTCGGAGCGAATCGCGAACTTCGAAATCTCCTTCAACAATGTATGTCACAACAGCATCACGATGATGTACACCAGGCTTGCTGTGCAGTAGGCATTGAGTGGAAGTTCATACCACCTCGCTCTCCCCACTTCGGTGGCCTGTGGGAAAGCGCAGTGAAACAAGCTAAACACTACTTACGCCGAGCTATTGGTTCTAACGTTCGAACGCACGACGAATTGCATACCATATGTTGTCAGGCCGAAGCCATCATCAACAGCCGACCACTTACGCCCATTTCAAGCTCGCCTGATGACTTGCGCCCTCTTACACCAGCTCATCTTCTTATCGGGCGCTCAGTCACTAGTGTACCAGAGCCCACAATTTCTTCTTCGAAACCAGGATCATTAAATACTCCCCCGTTCAAATGGCCAATGGGCCGAATTGTGGAAGCTATCCCCAGCACAGACGGTAGGGTACGATTCGTTCTCGTAAAAACAGCAACAGGCATACATAAAAGGGCTATAACCAGAGTCGCCAAACTACCAATAGAGGTTAAATTTCAAGAGACCTTGGGAAGCAACACTTCCCAGGGGGGGAGGGGGGGAGGATGTTGCAGCTCCACAGCCCACAAGGGGTTAAACATGCGTAACGGGAGAAACATCCCATTTATATTAATTGTTTTTGTCGTTTGCCCTCGAACATAAGGTAAACGTTTTCTATAGCAACAGCACACAACTGTTACTCTTTTGTAACAACGTATGCAAATATTCACATACGTTCAGTATACAAGGTGGCGCAAAAGTAAGCTTCCGATGTTCAGCATATCGGTTGTGGCACGTGCAGTGTGTGCTGTTGCACCGTCTTGTTGGAACCACATGTTTTCCAATCCCAATTCATCAAGTTGCGGCAAAAAGAACTCGTTGATCATTGCTCTGTAGCGCTCACCATTCACAGTAACCGTTTGGCCCCGACCGATTATTGGTCAAATAAATAGTCAGCAATATTCCGCGTTCTGGAGCAGTGTGGCGTAACATTGTTTATTAACGTGTATTTCGCATGTGTTTACTACACAAATGTCAAAACAGAACTGACTTTAGGGGCCAATCGCAAAATTTATAGCATTTTCTGATAGGAGGATTACTTTTGCGCCACCCTAAACATACATAACCAATTGTCGTTAGCTGCAGTAAATCGATCACCACCTCACTCCACTTTCTTCGTCTTCGTCACCACCACTCGCAGCTTCGCTTTGCACACTACAATTGCTATTGTGGTAACCGCAAATCCAAAAACAACACTCACGATCTTCGAAAAAGCTCTGTGCTATCATACGGTACCTATTCAACTCCACTCCAACTAAAAAGAAGAACACCAAGTCAGTTCTGTATCAATCAACATCGCGCACACATCGTCGTCTTCGTTTTTAGAGTAAAATCACAGTCCTCTATTCTTGTATTACATGGAAAAATAAATTAAATGCGAATTCAAACCTACAGTTATACATAAATTAAGTTTAAAAATAAGATAAAAAAATTAACATAGCAAGGTGAAATTACAAGTGAATTAACAAAACAAAAAAATAAAATTGAATTTGAATTTCTTAAAGAAAAGAAAAACGCTTCTTAATTCTTCACCAGGGAGGTTTGCTGAACCTAAACGCAAGAGCGTACAAAAACATATCGTCTCCACTTTGCACAGTGTGTAATTTGCGGATGGCAGAAGACTTTATTGGATCATGTCCTATATATAACAATATCCGTTTGCTTTATTTTGGGGAAAGAACTTTAGATATGGCGAAGGTCATTGCTATTTTAAATGGGCGTAATTTCAACTTCCTTGCCAAGTTTCTTGCAGACAGCATTAAATTCAGGAACTTGATATTGAACGAAAATAGCTTATACATAAGTAATTTATTTAACATGCAGTGCGACACGCAACATATTCTGTTATTGTCGCAATTCTCTATCATCATCATATATATTATGTCTGTAAGGTCTTTTTGTGTTAGTTCCTAATTTTCTGCTCGCATTTGGAACCAATATTAATAAATAAGGTATCGTTTTAAAGGTGGGGGTTAGCTCTACATGCGAAAACCATGTTTTATTTAGCGGAGTGCTTTTGTTTAAGCGTATTTTATAAAAATGAATTCTTTAAAATAAACGATTGTGGATGCACAAAAAATCAATTTGTACTGCAACGCTATTGTGACTGTGACATTCACATGCCCCGCGACATCTACATTTGAACACTAAGACTGAACAGTGCTAGAATAATCAAAGGCATTGCGAATATCACAGCGCTCAACCCACTGCGAGCGCGCCATCTACACTTGAACATTGCTAAAATAAGTGAATAAGACTGCGTTCACATTGGGTCATAAACTCGAGTTAAAGGGACATTTTTTGAGTTAATTCATATTGATGTTGTCAATCAACTCAAGTTTATGGCTCAATGTGAATGTAATATAAGTGGTGGAATTTCAAATAGCTGTTTGCGCATATTTGTATAATTTTTGGTGGTCTCACAACAAGTGTAGCTGAAAATCTTTTTTTATAATTTGAGAAAAAGGTTTGAAAAATCCTGGACCTGGACTAATAAAAGGTTTCAAACCATTTTTGTTTTTTTTTTTTGCGCAAGGAGCGCACGGGTCCACCTAGTTTTATTTATTTTATTTATATGTTTCTGCATAGTAGCTTAAGTCATATGCTGTATTTTGATTTGTTAAAATAAATATATAATACTACTACTACTACTGTTTTGTATATGTATTAGTACCGGGAAGCTAAATGGGAGAAGAGGGGGAGTAGGAAAAGAAATTTGATATGTAGAGGAGGTGTTAGAGCAAAATAAAGAGGGTGAAGAAGGGTAACGGTATATGGGAGTGGGAGAAAAGCAAAATTAGAAAGAAAAAAGAAGATATATATATTTACAATTATTTAAATGTATGCAAATAAAATTTTAGGCAGGACAACGTCTGCAGGGTCTGCTAGTATAAAAATAACTATGAAGATGGATTGTACATTGACATCAACAAAGTATATAAAAAGATCAATACATTTGGGTACATGTTTAACCAAACCCCTTTTATATTAGATATCATGTTTGAAAACTAAAAACAAAATTTTAATCTAATTAAAAAACTAAAATGAAATGTTTTGAGCAGGTGGCAACACTGGCAATTTTTATACAAATCATAATAAATTACAAACTTTTTGGCCAAAATAGATGTAATTTGTGCGAAAAATGGAAATTTTACATATTTACCCAACAAGTATTTGTCCATAATGTTGGAAACTTCTAGAGAACATATATTCACGCTACTTTGTGACTTACTTACTTCGTTAGAAGAAAGGTATTCACGTTCCTTGGAGCAGAAAAACTCAAAAAATTTGTCCAATCTGACAACTTCCAAGGGACGACATAGCTGAGATCATCAGCTTTAAAAAGATATTCAAAATAAAACTGGGAGACAATGTTACCAAGGATGCGTCCAAAGTTAAATGATTCCATCAGAATAGGGTATTACTGGAGCTATAATATTTGGCCCCCGCACCTTTATGTCCATAGCGTTTTCACATTTCTGGCGGCGGCGGTCCTTATAAGCCTGTGTAACGAGAACATATGTTCTTGTGAGACAAAATGCTACCTAGTGCGTGTAGAGGGCAACAAAAATCTTATGAGCCACCCGGAACAGTTGTAGCTAAAGAGTCCAACGGTCGAACTGAGACTAGGGCAATGATGCGTGGTTATACACTAAATGATGCAATAATCGGTATATCAGAGAAAAATCTTAGGATCAACGCTCATATTAACAAATTTAGCAATTCGTGACGCTTTGGTGATAATTAGGAAGAAAATGTGAAGGACATGCTCAATACCCGCGAACTTCCTACACTTCATTGCAAGCGCATACGTTAATTAAACCGTTGAGTGTGCTAGAAGTTTAGTTAAAGATGTCTCTTAACTTGTCAGTAACACAATTTGTCGGTATTCTCAACACCTAAATATTAAAATTTTTATAGTTTCGAAATATTAATGGATATTTCGGTCTGATCCCATATTTCTTCGACTAAAGATAGTAAAATTTTCAAAAACTAATATTTACTAAGGCCGATAAGTAACGCCAAAAAGTATGGGGTTCACTTCTAGTAACCTCTATCTATTTCTGACTACTTCGGGCAATTTCTGGCTCGTAAGGAATCACCACTAAATTGACAGCTGGCAGTGACAACACAGCGCCTCCAAGCGAAAAGATAACGTAACCAATTTTAGCTAGGCGACTTGCGGTCCAGAATCGCAAATAAGCGAAACCTTCTAAGATTCTGAGAGTTCATTTGCTTTGGCATTTTGGCATATTTTAGCATTTAGGCGATGGCGATGTCTGGAATTCCGTTGCAGGTTTAATATAGCCAATTGCTTTTTTATATATATAATTTTCTGACCCTCTCGATTGCACTTCTGTTCTTGTTCGCTGTCTCCTTTGTAAAGATATCTTTTGTATCTGTCTCTTCTGATTCTGAGAGTTGATTTGCTTTGGCATTTTGGCATATTTTAGCATTAAGGCGATGGCGATGTCTGGAATTCCGCTGCAGGTTTGATATAGCCAATTGCTTTTTATACCTAGTAGTGCTTCGCACACAAGGTATATTAACTTTAGTCACGAAACGGCAGTACGTAACGGCATTAACGGATCGAGATAGATATTGACTTATATATATCAAAATGTTCAGGACGAAAAGAGAAATTGATTAAGCCATGTGCGTCCGTCCGTCCGTCTGTGAACACGATAATTTGAGTAAGTTTTGAGATATCTTAATGAAATTTGGTATGCGGGTTTCTTGGCACTCATCTCCGAGCGCTTTTTAAAATGGGCGAAATCGGATGATAGCCACGCCCACTTTTTATGTATATACTATTTTCGAAAACACAAAAAAAGTGATTACTCAGTACATAATACACCTATAGAGATACAATTTGGTGAATACATTTAGACTGAGGCATAAAATAAATTTTTCAAGAAATTTTTGAAAATGGGTGTGGCACCGCCCACTTTTGATTAAGTCAAATTTAGAAATAATATTAATCATAAATCAGAAACCGTTCAAGATATCAATTCAGCACGCAGATTTCCAGGTATGCAGGGAATGTTCCAGGAAAAAATGGGCGGGATCGGAGAAGGTCCACGCCCACTTTTATATGAAAGATTTTGAAGGGGATCGTAGATATATTAAATAGGCAATAACTTTGCGTAAAATAGCTTTGCATCATTTATATTTCACTTTTAAAGTTTCCGTAAACAAAGAAATCCAAAAACTTAAAATTTTCGAAAATGGGCGTGGCCCCGCCCTTTTTATAGTGGACTATTTCACAAAACTTTTTATGCCATAACTCCGCCCAAAATTGATTTGTGGAAACGAAATTTGGTGATAATGTTCTATATATAAAGGTAACTGTTTGCTGTAAAATTGGGCGAAATCGGTTAATGTCCACGCCCAGTTTTTTAACATAGTTCTGAAATTTTTTTTTGCAAAATTTAAAGAGCGATATTTCTACAACCAAGCAAGTTATATCAATTAGATTTTGTACACATAATAAGCTTTTTAAGAAAAACTCGGCCCCAAACATTTTTTTTCAATTTCGAAGAAGTAGGCGTAGCGCCCGAAGGCAATCGCTTATAATTCGATCTTGATATTTCAATGAAAATTGGTCAGCTGCTTCTCAGTAGTATATATTACACTCCTGCCAAAAATTAGCCAAATCGGGAAACACACAAGCGAAATATTCGGGCACGTAGTTAATAGCTCATTGCAATAGCGAAGTTATATATCTTTTTTGATTTTCATACCTTTCGCAAACATTAAATGTATGTAAGTATGAGAACAAGAAGAAAAAAGTTCACTAAAATGATCAGCACGATGAGCGGAGTCGATTTAGCCATGCCCGTCACTCCGTCCGTCTGTCTGTCTGTCCGTCTGTCTGTCCGTCTCTCTATTTGAACGCAAACTAGTCTCTCAGTTTTACAAAAGAATGCTGAAATTCGCCGTTTTATAATATACTAGAAAACCCGATATACGTTGTTTTGACGTTTTGATATATAGAACACATCTTGAACCAAATAAACTCCTAACTATACCGAACTGCAGCTTTATATGACCTGGGGGAAAGCTATATACAGACTGTGTCGTGCCCAACGAACTCCTGAACTTATCGTGAAAGCTCAAGAGCAAAACAAAACACAAAATATGTGGGCGTGGCACCGCCCACTTTTGAAAAATGATGTAGATATTAACTAAGTGACACGTATATCCAAATTTCATTAATTTAGACCAAAAAACTTCGGAATTATGACGAATTGAAACTTTATATAGCCTGGGGGCGTGGCTCCGCCTACTTTTCCAATACTATATATTGTCTATGCTGTACCCATTGAACCCAAGTATATATTGTGAAAATTTCATAGTTGAGTTCTTTGGCGCCTATAAAAGACACCCTTTTTTATATCTATTTTTGTTACGAACACAAGGTATATTACTTTATTCGGCATAAACGAATCGAGATATTTATTTATTTATTAATGTACGAGGTGTGTTCAAAAAGTATCGCGCACATTGTGTTTTTTCAAAAATTATTTATTTATTCATGAATATCTATTTCGTCCCCTTCAAAGTAATCCCCATGAGATATTATACATTGTGCCAACGGTTTTTCCAATCTTCGAAGCACTTCAAAAAATCATTTTTTTGTATCTTGTTCAGCTCCTCCTTCGATGCCGTCTTTATCTCGTCAAGAGAAGCGTAACGTCGTCCTTTCATGGGCCTCTTCAGTTTAGGGAACAAGAAAAAGTCACAGGGGGCCAGATCTGGGGAATACGGTGGCTGCGACATCATTAGTGTGTTGTTTTTGGCCAAAAAGTCGCGCACAAGCAACGATGCGTGAGCAGGGGCGTTATCGTGGTGCAAAAGCCAATTTTTGTTCTTCCACAAATCCGGGCTTTTCTGGCGGATTGCTTAGCGCAAATTGCGCATAACTTGCAGGTAGTATTCCTTATTGGCCGTTCTTCCCTGTGGGAAGAACTCATGATGCACCACGCCCCTGCAATCGAAGAAAACTGTCAGCAAAACATTCACATTCGACCGAACTTGGCGCGCTTTTTTCGGTCTTGGTTCGTGCGGCATCTTCCATTGAGATGATTGAGCTTTGGTTTCCACGTCATAACCATAAACCCACGATTCGTCACCAGTTATGACCCTCTGGAGCAAATTTGGGTCTTCGCGGACAGAGTTTAACATCTCATTAGCAATGTTCATGCAATGCTGTTTTTGGTCACAATTGAGCAATTTTGGTAAAAAAATAGGTAAAAATCGAAGACGATCCAAAACACGTGCAAGCAAAGTAGCTTTCAACAATTAACTGAACATTCAAAATGGCCGAGCTTGTCGGCATAAGTGAGAGACATGAGTACCAACATAACGCCACAAAAAATTCGAAATTCGAATATACGTAACCAGCGAAAATTCAAAATTCGCGATACTTTTTGAATACACCTCGTATATCAAAACCTTCAGGATGAAAAGTAAAATATCCGTGCAAGTAGTTAGTACCCCACTGCAAAAGCGAAGTTGCATATCTTTTTTGATATTCATTCCTTTCATGAACATGAAATGTTTGTACGTATACTGAAATGATCAGGAGGATGAGCTGAGTCGATGTAGCCATCCTTCTTTCGATACGTCTATCTGTCTGTCCGTCTGTCTATTTGAACGCAAATACGAACTGAAAGTAATAAAATAGACCTGCGTAAATTGGGATGCCATAATAAATCACTACTAGGTATATAATGTTCGGTCCCACCCGAACTTAGACTTCTTTACTTGTTTATATATATAATTTTCTGACACTCTTTGTAAAGATATCTTTTATATCTGTCTCGGTGCTGCCACCTTTCCATTGACTTATTTTCCACCCTGTCGGAAAAACAGAAAGTCAAATCAACTCACTTATTTTCTATTATAACAATACACCTTTTTCCTTATAGAGGGGAGTGTTCGCATAGTAAGTATGAAAGGGAACACCTGATTGGTTGTTCTCTACATTTACTACTTAAAATGCAGCGCTGCCACACTTATGTTATAATACATGATAATTCTATTCTAACGACCGACGAATGGCGTTGGATGGATTGCCCGTCCTGGGCAATATATCCCTACGTCCAGTACGCAGTAGAGATTACCTTCGCATATTGGTGGATAACAACCGACCTGACTATAATCGACTTCGATTATTTGTTATTGTTATTTGTTTTTTCACATTCCACTTATTTCTTATTATATATTATGAACTAAAGTATTTTTTATATATATAATTACGTGCAACTCGATGGTTGATCTACGGATATGATGCCTCTCACCTCTCATTACCCATCTTATCCTTCCTTTCGGAAGGAGGGGTGGCATGACTTAGAAGGTTTCACTGGTCATAAATCGCTACCACGACAGTCTGGCAGTACCGCAAGGGAGTACTGGAGCGTACCGGGTTCAAATCCGGCCAAGGACTGTTAATTCGACACCACTCCCCAAAACCTTCGGGGTGTTTTTGTCGTTACCACAACAACACATCAACAACAACTAAAGTATTCTTATAAAATGATAAAAATATATGATGTGTACGTGAAGTGTTGCCTAAGTATGGATGGAGGGGCATTCAGGAGAGTTGTTCGCCTGCCGACCACATTTTAATACGCGAAGCTTCTACGATGCCATCATATGGCACTTGCGTCAGCTGACAATTCTCTATGTCCCTTATTACGTATCGGTCATGTGGCAATGCTTTATGAATTACATATGGGCCTTTATACTTTTATTTATTTATCTATTATAACAACATTTCATTGTACAACTAAGACTTATAAATCTTTTATATGTACACCAACTGGCATTAACTATCGTAAACTTTTTTCTTTTTATTATTAATATAAAGGGTGTTTTTTTTAGGGGTATAGAACTTCGAATTGAAATAAAACACAAGAAAATCGTTTTAAGGTCCATCAATTTGGCTTTATTGGAAGGATAATTTTATGCCATTAATGTTTAAATATGATTTCGGGCATGTGGCCGCCGCGGCTGGCTCGAATAAAGCCAATTCTACAGGTCCAATTTTCAACCACTTTTTCGAGCATATGGGGCCGTATGTCGGCAATAACGCCACGAATGTTGGCTTCCAATTCCCCTAACGTTTCTGGTTTGTTGGTGTAGACGAGCGACTTCACATATCCCCAAAGAAAATAATCCAATGGTGTCAAATCACACGACCTTGGTGGCCAATTGACAGGTCCATTCCGCGAAATTATGCGCTCATCGAATGTTTCCTTCAATAAATCGATTGTGACGTGGCTGTGTGGCATGTAGCGCCGTCTTGTTGGAACCACAACTCATCCACATTCATGCCATCCAATTCGGGAACAAAATAGTCGGTTATCATGGCTCTATACCGGTCTCCATTAACGGTAGCTGCCTCTCCAGCATTATTGCGGAAGAAGTATGGCCCAATGACTCCACCAGCCCATAGAGCACACCAAACAGTCAGTTTTTGTGGATGTAATGGCGTTTCAAGGGTCTCATGTGGATTATCTTCACTCCAAATGCGGCAATTTTGCTTGTTGACGTAGCCATTCAACCAAAAATGAGCCTCATCACTGAACAAAATTTTGCGATGAAAATCAGCATCGAAATCAATCTCATTTTCGGCCCATACACCAAAATCACGACGCATTGCATGGTCTCGCGGCTTTAATTCTTGCACAAGCTGGATCTTGTAAGGTCGCAAGCCAAGATCTTTGCGCAAAATCTTCCATAAAGTTGATGGACAAAGCTCCAATTGCTGTGCACGGTGGCGAATCGATTCATTCGGGTCCTCTTCAACACTTTGCTCTACAGCGGCAATTGTTTCTTCGGTGCGCACTGTTCGACGTCTCTGCGGATGCGTATTATCACATAGAGTAAACGCAGTGCGAAAACGATCCATGGTTAACCGAATTAATTGCTCTGATGGACGATTATGTCGACCATAAAATGGACGGAGCTCACGGTAAACTTCGCGAACTGAACCATTATTTTCGAAATAAATTTGCACGATTTGCAAGCGTTGTTCTATTGTCAACCTGTTCATGATGAAATGGCAAACCAAACTGAACATAAATAACATTAGAGTTGCCAGATTTGACCACAAAATGCCAGTTTTATCTCTATTCGAAAAACAAACCTGTAAAAAAAACACCCTGTATAATTAAAACTAAATATGTGCTTAATACCCCAACCTAATATAAATGCACTCCGGCAATTTTCTGTCAAAAATGTCTCATGCACATACAAATTGTATGAGAGCAACCTAAACTAACCGCACAGCGTAAAAACCTAACTCAATTTCCAATTTTTGTTTTGATTTGGCATTTACGATCAGCTGGCACTTCGGTTGTTTTTATGATAGCTACTCCCGCACGCAAATTTTTTTGGGTTTGGCAGGTGTCTTCCACTCTAGCAATTTATAAACAAACATACAATTCCTTGCCGCAAAAAAATGTAAAATATTGCATTCCAGAAGTTTGTCTCCATGGCGATATATGTTCGTACACGTACCTCGTAACGTTATTGAATGCAACATTGATCTTATGAGCCGAAATTGAATCAAGTTTACTATAAACTAATTTTGGAATAAACTTTTTATTGGTGCCCGCAGTCGTATCGACGTTACGTGGGACCACAAAATCCCCAGAAGCGTATGTCTCAGGGGGCCTGTAGCGATCGGAAAAGTATTTCAGATTGTACTCTTGCGACTTTTCTATTGCAGCTAAAGCTAACGCACGAGTAGGGTAGAGGTCGTGATCTGTTCTAAAATCGTTTTTATCTTCTAGGTGCTCTGTCAATTCGTCAATTATTGCACCCCTTTGTTCCACTCCGAACAGCAACACGCTAGGTGAGAATCTAGTCGAACTATATTCTGCTTGGCCTAACTTGGCTGACCAGTTGGCGTGATTTCTTGGTTCAGAAATTTTACTTAAAATGGCTTTGATGACCCTATTTCCCTTCTCTACCTGCCTGTTTGCTTGTGGAGGGCGGAGGAGATACGTTGTTTTTCAATAAGTACGCAGCAAATTTCAACATGGTAAAATAAGATCCGCGGTCCGATATCAGTCCCCCCGGCCTGCTATAATAGGTTAAATATTTGCCTCAACAGGCTGTGACTTCTTCGTATTCGTCGAATTTACTGGGTATAGACGGACAATTTCGTAACAGCGTCAATACCTACTAAAATATATTTGCGCTTTGAATTTATGGAGGGCGGAGACCCAAAGTGGTCAACATGAACCCTGTCGAACGGTATCGGGTTTTTAGGGATTCTATGCATATTACGCTTGTTCATACGAGCAGGGGCAGAGTACATGATGCATTTTATGCAGTTTCGAATGAAGTTTTCTACTTTGTCCTTCATTTTGGGTATCCAATAGCGTTTTTTCAACTGATCACAAGTTTTCTCGACGCCTAAGTGGCCAATCTTCTCATGCAGCAGCCTAAAAGTTTTGTCCTCCATCTCATGTGGGACGTAAGCTGCAGACACCCCTCTTTCTTAAAAACAAGGCCATCTACTAGTTCGTAGTTAGGTACGGGGCCTATTTATAGTTTTTCCCGCAAGTCTTTTATGATATTATCACGGTATTTTGTTGCTTGGTGAAATCTGCTTCATCGGCTCCTGCGGCTGATACTGTGACGCGGAATATCACTGTTTTCCCATCTGCGTTATCGACAGCAGCAATGGGTGACTCAGATTCTTGGGCAGTCCCCTTTGGGGCAGCGGATAAGCGCATCAACGTGCGCCATATTTACTCCATCTCTGTGCTGAATTGTATAATTGCAGTTTTCATGTTCCTATCCGCGGGTTAAGTTGTTTTCTGCGAAGGGTCATCGTGAGCGAGTTACAATCCGTGACGATCTTGAACGGTATCCCCTCCAAATAAAACCTATATAACCTATATAATAAGCGTAAATGATGGGTAGCGTCTCTAGTTCGAAGCTGTGGTTTTTTGAAAACGAGGTCTCCTCTCGGCAGTGGTTTGGCAAACTCTCCGAGTGTATTTCTGCCATGGAAGGCTTCTCAGCAAAAATTTATCTGCTTTGCAGATGCCGTTCAGAATCGGCAAAAAACTCTAGGTCCCGCGAATTTGTAGGAAAATTTATAAGCAGCACACCCCAAATTGGTAGAGAAGCTCGGCCTTTATCTCCCTAGGAGGTATATATCGCGCCAATTATATGGAAAGTACTGGAGCAGACGACTATTTAGCCTTAAGTTCATCAAAGGCGCTAAGCACTCATCTGACAGTTCGAATTTAACACCCTCCCTCGTCAATCTTTGCAATACCTTAGCTATTTCAGATAAATTTCCTAAAGTACGAGGAAAGTCCTAGGCAGGTCTTGAGTTCCTTAAGGTTTTTGGTGAGCCTATATTCCTTGATTGCTTCTCCGTGTGCATCGCTAGGTCGTATTCCGTCTGAGCTAACCGCGTAGCCCAGATATTTTGTGGTTTTAAATCCAAACATGCACTTACTAAGCCTCACTTCAAAGTTCGTTTTTTTCATCCTCCTGAGAACTTTGCCTATAATCTTAATATGGGTTTGAAAATCTACCGTGGCCACAACCATGTCGTCTGTTTAAATCATTATCGATCCTTCGTCAACCAGATCTTTGAAAATGTTAAGAACATATCGTTGAAATTCTTCAGGGACATTTTTAAGCCCAAATGGCATACGAACATATTCAAATTGACCATAAGGTGTTACAAAGGATGTATATTTAATGGAATCCGGAGCCATTTTTACATGGAAGAACCCGTTCCTAAGGTCGAGAAAAACTGTTTCTCTCCAAAGTAGCCAAGACAATCTTCAATAAGGGGGAGTGGGAAATTGTCCCCTGTGGTCAATTTGTTTAGCGGCCGATAATCGACGCACTTACGTAACTCACCACTTTTTGTTTGACCAATACAATCGTGAGGTGAATCGCTTGGCCTAAATGCTCATCTGTAATTTTCCTAAGTTCGATCTTTTCATGGTAAAAAAGGCTCGTAATAATGGAGCTTAGGCTCGATATTTTAAGGGTTTCGGTAGTTATCTTCTAAAGTTTGTCTTAATACGTCAACACATTTCTCACCTAATTCTGAATTTATGTTTATTTCAGATACGCAAGCGCTCAAGTATTCAGAAACCCCTTCACTAAGGGTTTCGTCGAACGGGCAGAATCCCTCGCGAGAAGACCCATGGGACAACGCCTTTAGTTGTGGTTCGGATTGAACATATTCAATGCCACTATATGACCAACCTTTTTGTTGCTCTGAATGCCTCTCCTTATCCTTAGAACTAGGTATGCTATTCAAGTAAAGTGCTTAGAAATAAGATGAGTTATCAGGCCTATGGTTCTTTTCTTCATTGCTTTTTTCGCCATTAAATGAGAATAAGCAGATATTAAATTTCTTAAGAAAGTCTCTGCCTAAGGTTAAAGGAATTGCCATAGTATCATCAGGTACGACATTTAAAACAAATTAATTAATTTTTCCAAAGTAAACTATTTCTTATTTCGTAAACCTCGAGATATTGATGATCAAACGACACGGCTGACTTGCGAAAGAAACTATTTGGATTGCCAGTATCAAAAAGAGATATATATTTAAATCCTTTTCACTTATCTTGTTTTGTTAAATAGGCGACACTTACCATATTCATAGATCCTAGCATTCGGCAGCAGCATTGATCATCCGTATCCACTTCTAAAGACTTGTCCTGAAGGCCGTCGACGATGAAGTTTATGAGTTCGAATTCGTCAACATAATCACAACGGGCAGCCATTTTTTCCATTTCTAAAACATAACTCCGTATGCTGCATTTTTTGTCCCGCTTGGCCAATAATAATAATTTTTCTTTTTATTTATGAAAATTATCATTGCTTTTATTTTTAATAACTATTTTCAATTAATTATTAAAAGTTTTTATTAGAATAGAGTAGAGAAATTTTAGAGATAACCGCCATGGCTTTTCTTATAGATCCATTTCGGAAGCTGCTAGACTTTTTATCAGAGAAATTTTGGCACGCTCAGCTAACCATTAAGCTGGGTTTGTGTCAGCTAAAATCCTAGTTCTAGTTGATCAGTGCTCATGATGAATTTTTGCTAGTAGTGTATACTTTTTTCTTTTTGGTACACAGTCCGATATTCGTGCCCACCGGTTTTGTTTATTTTGTATTCTCCTTTTTTCCTTAGGATTTCTATTTTTTTGTCCAACTCAGTTTCCGCTCATATCAAGTTTTTCTGGTAGCGTCGTTGTTGTCATCAGTTACTATGGCGGCAGCGGTGAAATACAAGGCAGCGTTGGAATTTATGGCAGCGGTGGTGGCAGTGGCAGCGGTAGAATTTATGGTGGTAGAAACTGTGGAATTAATGGCAGCCTTGGTGGCATTGGCGCTGAAGTCAGATTCAGCAGTGACTTTGGTTGCACCGTGACTTTAGTTACGGCAGTAAGACATGTAGCCGAATATTTAAGACCACTATCACCAGTTCCAATTTGCATAGGAGTTTTGTGCTCCTTGTCTTTTTGTGCTTTTCCTTCAATTCCAGCCACCATGGCACGAGTAATGGGGCGGCTTCCCAATTCGTCAGCAGGATTCGACATTTTGTGGGTTAAAAACCTCACCTGAGTTTTAGTATAGCCAATTGCTTTTTTATATATGTAAGCTTGAATATGCTTTTATTTATTATTAAAATTAATGCAAAAGTTAAAAGATTAGAAAATTGATTGAAAGAATTACGACTGTTGCTGCTGAGTGTTTACGATGACGAATGACGAATGAATTTTTTGGTTCGTTGCTCTTGTTCCTCTTCTCTACTTCGTACAGGGGTGTTATTAGTATGAATTAGGGCTGCCATCTCACACTCGTTCATCCTGATTGTCATCTGCCTCAGATGACTCTTCGTCGTGATCGTCTTCATTGCGCTTGAAATAGCGCCATAGCTTCATATTGTATGCGCTGGTTGATGTGGGCCTCGAAAGTCCCCAACTTTTTTCACATCGTATCTGCCATGTCTTTTAACTTTGATTACTTCGTATGGGCCAATGTATTTACTGGCCAGTTTTTACCTGTTACGAACTGCATGACTTTGATGGCTACTAAATCGGATACCTGATATCCATGCTCTCCTTTTCGTTTTCTATCATAGTTGGCTTTGTATACCTCTTGCGCTTTAATTTTTTTTTTCTGGCTTCCTGGCGGATTTGGTTTCGCTCATCTTGTGCGACTACCAGCAGTTCTTCTTGGAGTACTTTTAGCAGCTCTGTATCAGCTTCGTTTCGCATCTTTACACCGAACATCACTTCAAATGGTGTAAACTTTGTAGATGAGTGAACGTGAGAATTGATTGCGCGTTGAGCTTGTGACGTATATTTATACCATTTACCCTGCTCTTTTGCTGACATCTTTGCTAGGATAGAAATAATTACGCTGTTCACTCTCTCGATCTGACCGTTTCCCTTGGGACGCCGGTTGTTACCGAATATGTGCTCTTGGTAGGGTATATCCAAGTATACTTGGAGAAACCATCGACGATTGCAAAAATATACTTGTAACACTTTGATGTTGTATCCAGAGTACCCAAATGGTCGATATGGAGGGTAGAAAGGGGACTGTCCCCTTTGTCAATACAATGCAGATAATCTTCCTTCTTACCCAGCTTATGATTGTGCATAATACATTCGACACAATTTTAAATCACCTGCTGAACTTTCTTTTCAAGATGTGGAATATAGTAACTCTGCCGTATAGCATGCGTTGTCTTCTGGCAACCTCTATGCGTCTCTTTAATTATTTCGTTCTCCATACTCTTTGGTACATCCAATACATCCTGCCCATCGACTTGTTTATAAACTACTTTGTTTTTTACTTTAAAGTCTTTATACGGCCTTTCTTTAAAAATCTGTGCTACAGCTGTTAAATGTGCGTCTTGCTTCTGAACTCTTGCGATCTGGGCTTAGACTTCTGAAGTCACTGTCATCACGGGAAATCGACTTAAGCTATCTACATGCTTCATTCTGTTGTCAGATCTGTGCTCTATATTGTATGCAAAATCTTGCAGGTACATCAACCATTGAACCACTTCACGTGGTATGTCTTTTTTCGTATTTGTCTGCTTGAAAGCTGCGCAATCTGTAACTAGTGTAAACTGTATACCCATCAGGTAGTGACGCAACTTTTTTGTGGCTAAGTATGCTGCTTTTGCCTCAAGAAAATAGCTGTGCAATTTTTCCGAACCCATGTTTCGATGCATCGACGTGCAACTGTGTCTCCACGTTTTGCTTATATATTTGCAGTACTGGTTCTGCAATGAGTGCCGATTTCAAATCCTCAATTGCCCTTATTTCTTCCTCTTTTATCTTAAATACCTCATCTTTCCTTAACAGTTGTTTCAAAGGCCTAGCGATACCAGCATAATTTCGAATAAACTTCCGAAAATATCCGGTTAAACCCAAAAAAGCCTGTACGTTTCGAATGCTTTTTGGTATCGGAAAGTTTTTGACAGCTCTAACTTTGTTTTTCCCCGGCCAGACACGCCCATTCTCAACTTCGTGTCCCAAAAACGCGATTCTATTTTTCAAAAATTGGCATTTCGACCACTTAATTTCTAAACCATACTCCTGGGATTGGTTCAGTACCATTTGCATATTGTCCAAGCATTGTTCTGCTGTACTTCCAAAAATAACAATATCATCAACATAAATTTCCATTGTACCTACGTTAATTAATTTCTGAAAAATGTGGTTAACATATCGTACGAAAACAGCGGGCGAATTACAAAAGCCAAATGGAGCCCTGTTAAATTCGTAAAGACCTTCTTTTGTGACAAACGCAGTGTATTTTTTTCATCCATTTGCGAGATCCATGACAGTAAAATATTTTGCAGCCTGCATTTTCTCCAGGACCTCTTCGACAATCTACTGGAAACTTATCTTTCATAACCATTGAATTTAATTTACGAAAGTCAACGCACAACCTGTAGCTTCCGTCTTTTTCTTTGCCAGCAAAACCTTGCTAGCGATTTCTGAGCATGATTCGCGGATAATGCCCGTTTGCAGCCATTCAGCTACTTGCTTACGTACAAACTCCCTTTCCGTTACTGACAATCGGCTAGGAGATTCGCGAAGAACAATATTATTGCTTTTCGGAATAATATTCAATTTAATGTGACAGTTTGACTGAATAAAGCTCGGCTTATAGTTGTCAATCAATTGTTTGACTGCTTCTTTGTATTTAGGTTCTACGTATACCTCATTGCTGCTATGAACAATATTTACAACATTGTAACTAGTTCCTCCTGAATTTGTGTCATCTTCCGATCGTAAGGGGTATAGCATTTAAGATTACTAAAAACTTTTTCAAAAAATCATAACCTACAATTGCGTCTACATTTATTTTGCTATCTGTAACGACCAGAAACGTATGTTGTGTACTCAATTCGTCAACAACGACTTGTGTTGTAAATTCTCCTAACACATCGGCGGCAACGTTGCCTAAGCCATACAGTCTAGGAAAACTTTTCTTCAGTTCACAATTGCTACATATTTGGTCATAAACACCCTTACGCATTAACGAAACGTCTGCTCCAGTGTCCACCAAACAAGACAAATTGTTGTTATTGACTTTGAGCTGCTTCATGCGTTTTTCGTCGAATACAACGTTTACAGTATTTTGCTTCGCAACAGTGCACTGCTTAGCCATATGGCCAGAACCATTACATTTAAAGCATTTCGTGACTTCTTTGCAATCAGCCCTCTTGTGTTGTGCGAACCCACAATTAAAACAATGCTGATTTTTACGCTCCCCGTCACTACTTTTATCTACTTCTGTTTGTTTATGACTGCTTGCTACCTGCCGACGTTTATTTGATTCGCTGTGTTTTGCCAAAGGCTCGACTAACTCATATGCTTTGATCAACTCTTTGTAGAATCGAGCCTGTATAAGGGATACTTTTGTTCGTTGCGCAACTCAACACCATCAGCTATGTACGTTATAATGGATTGCTCCTCAACTTTACCTAATGCTGCTATTTTCCGCATTTGTAAAACGTATTCATGAAAGTTTTCTGTTGCTTGTTTTCGACGTTGCCTTAATAACTTATGTACCTCAGCGCTACTTAGTGGTTTGTCAAATTCCTCTATCAATGCTTCACACAACGAGTTGTAGTTGGAGACTGTAATTGTTTCCAACAACAAAGCTGCAGTGCCCTTCATTTTATTTCGCGCATTAACACACTTCTGATTCAACGTCAACTCATAAGCCTCGGCATTTTCGTCAAAATTAGTTATCCATTGTTGAATTGGGATAGATACCCCGTCAAAATTAGGTACAACTTTTGCGAATGCATCAATAGTGACATTACCTTTACCTTTTAAAGAAATTTTCCATGCTTTTATCACCCATTTTGACTAACAGGTGACTTTGTTCGCTGATTGCTGCGCTGATCTGCTGCTGTTCGTGTGTAGTAACTGCGCTTTTCGTCACTTCGTTTTCTCTGCTTGCTTCGACTGCGTGTTGTTCTGCTGGATTTTCTGCTTTTACGTTTTCTTTAGTGTTTGTTTCAATGTTAGTCTGCTTGATTTTTTCGCCTTCACTGTCCGTTGTATTACTTCTGCTCACTATTTCTTTTTCTCTGCTGACGTCTGTGTTTGCTTCTGCTTCTGTCGCTGCCTGCTGCTTATTGGAATTTTCTTCTGTGTTCTGCGTTTCTTTGCTGCTTGACGGATTTCTGATTTCTTTGCCTGAGCGTAGCATTCCGATTTAGAATGCGAAAAATGTTATGCGCCCGGTTGAGCCCCCATGTAAGCTTGAATATGCTTTTATTTATTACTAGCAACCCGCAGCTTGTTTCACACAGGTTGATAATGTTTAAAACAACTTTATAATTAACATTACATACATACATACGTCCGAAGTGAAGTAACCCCTGCAAAAAGCATTGGTCCTATAACACAAAATTAGTGGTATAAAGATAGATAGAAAAATCTAGTTTTTATCTAGACCAATGTGACTAGATTTGTGCATGTAGTTTTGCATTGCCGAATTGAAGAAAACCGTTACAATGACGAGTAAATATATGCACTTGTTATGTTAATGAGCACAAAAAAGAACAAAGGCGGCTAGTGAACATGTGTTGTATTGAATTGTGAGTGTTGAACAAAAATTTATAAAAATTTAAATATAATTGCTAAATTAATATAATAAATTAATATAATAAATAAAAAATGAGTTATTCTAAAAGGCACACGAGAAGATTAGTGAAGAGGAAACGTGATGAATATTTTTTAAGTGGTAGCGAAAATCCAAATGACGCGGTAGAAGAGCGTCACGACGCCATTGTGGAAAATACAATTGAAGAAAGTTTTAATTGTGAAGTTCATGACGAAATTCTGAAAGCAAAAACATTCCTTGACAAAATTAGGAAATGGCAATTAGAGCAAAAATACCTTATAAAAATTTGCGTGCACTTTTGAAAATTTTAAATGAAAGTGGATTAGATGTTCCGTTAAGTCCGTCTACTTTGATGCAAGTAAACTTGGAAAAAATATCAACAAAAGATGTATCTCCTGGTGATTTAATATATGTTGGTGTACAAGACCAAATAAAAAAAATTCCAGGAATTCCGAGTTTACTTCAAATCACAGTGGACATAAATATTGACGGATTACCTCTATTCAAATCTTCACAAAAACAATTATGGCCAATTTTAGTGAAAGTGGTTAATTGTAATAGTTCTGTTGTATTTCCTGTGGCAATCTACGAAGGAAAAACTAAACCTGATGATATTTGTGTATATTTAGAGAGTTTTGTTGCAGAATTGGAAATTTTATTAAGTAATGGAGTTGCCATTAATGGCAAATTTATTCCACTGAATGTACGAGCTGTGATATGTGATGCACCAGCAAAATCTTTTGTTTGTGGTATTGCCCATCATTCATCAGCTCATGGCTGCTCCAAATGTGCAAAAATAGCCAAAAAAATAAAAAATAAATTAGCGTATTCCACTCAAATTG
Source organism: Merzomyia westermanni (assembly GCA_949987695.1). Taxonomy (NCBI): domain Eukaryota; kingdom Metazoa; phylum Arthropoda; class Insecta; order Diptera; family Tephritidae; genus Merzomyia; species Merzomyia westermanni. The sequence continues at coordinate 81,805,198 of OX465291.1, forward strand.
GGAACTTAATTACAAATGCTGATTTTGCTGCAAGAAAATATAAAGATCATCATTTGAATAAATTTATCTCTTCACAATCACCTTTGGAAAAAATAAATTTAAATATGATCAGTAAAGTGCCATTGGATCCAATGCATTTGATTGACATGGGTGTTACCAAGAAAATGTTGATTGCCTTATTGAAAAAAAATCTAAGTTCAAAATTAGCAAAAGTAGCCAAATACAAATGTCATCGCAATTTGAATTGATAACGAAATATATTCCAAAAGAGTTTGTTAGATTGCCAAGGAGTTTCAAAGAAATTCACCATTGGAAAGCAACAGAATTTCGACAATTTCTGCTTTACACTGGAATCTTATTGTTAAATAACCACGTGCACGAAGATTTTTACTATAAATTTCTGCTTCTTCACTGCGCGTGCAGACTTCTTTCTTGTGCAACTAATTATTTACGAAATTTGAGTACAGCCAAAGCTATGTTACAATTATTTGTTGAGAATTTCGCAGTTATACAAGGTGGCGCAAAAGTAAGCTTCCGATGTTCAGCATATCGGTTGTGGCACGTGCAGTGTGTGCTGTTGCACCGTCTTGTTGGAACCACATGTTTTCCAATCCCAATTCATCAAGTTGCGGCAAAAAGAACTCGTTGATCATTGCTCTGTAGCGCTCACCATTCACAGTAACCGTTTGGCCCCGACCGATTATTGGTCAAATAAATAGTTAGCAATATTCCGCGTTCTGGAGCAGTGTAGCGTAACATTGTTTATTAACGTGTATTTCGCATGTGTTTACTACACAAATGTCAAAACAGAACTGACTTTAGGGGCCAATCGCAAAATTTATAGCATTTTCTGATAGGAGGATTACTTTTGCGCCACCCTGTATTTGACCCGGAGTCTGTATCGTATAACGTCCATGGTTTACTCCATATTTCAAAGTTTAACTTAAAGGAAGATTCATTCTAATCGGTTGATTTGGTTGTATGGCTGTGTAAACCAAAAATTTATGTTTTTTTACCACATTTTGACCGATTGCCACGTCCCCTTTATATATTCATTCACTTTATATAAAAAAAGTCCATCTCACACAGCTAAGCTTTAAAATGCAAAAAACCGCTTTCAAATTGGAGCATTCTGTGCGAAGCCAATTCCGTACATAGCTTTTTAGCGACTTTATTTTATAAGTAGTATAGATTAAAATGAATACAAAAGTTAAAAGATTAGAAAATTGATTGAAAGAATTACGACTGTTGCTGCTGAGTGGTTACGATGACGAATGAATTTTTTGGTTCGTTGCTCTTGTCCCTCTACTCTACTTCGTACAGGGGTGTTATTAGTATGAATTAGGGCTGCCATCTCACGTATATATTATTTTCCGACACTCTCGATTGCGTTTCTGTGCTTGTTCGCTATTGTGACGAATTCGATGATTCCTTGATTATCAATCCTGGGTTCGATCACTATAAAGTCGAATATACACACGCACAGATAATGGAACTAATAGCTAGTTTTATTTACTAGTAATAAACGCAATACAAATTTAAGAGTTTGGTAACTTCGCAGTAGTTCACTGAGCAACACTTGAAAATAAACTGATCAACCTGCCTTGCTTGGTTACTGCCTTATATAGTCCGACAGGGTACTCGCCTACGCACCGAGAACTTTCTTAGTTATTCGCTCTTCGAGTTCTCGAAGGTTCGGTGTTATTTATTGGCATCTCCTCTTTGCATCGTATTCGCAAACACTCGCGTGATCTCTCTTCCTCTTGCTTGGTACATGCTTGCATGCATAAGCGTAGCCAACGTTATCTCTGTTGTGATTAACTAGTGGTGGGAGTGTTATTGAGTTAGGGATGGTACATGTTTGAGAATAATCGCTACACTGCCCTCCACCTAAGTCTGATCGTCCCGATCAGACACCTTGCCCGAACCAAACGCAGCTAGTCTTTCTAAATGGACCCCCTTCACCTTATTCCTTGGCCTTCCCATAGTTTGTATGCGATATACCACATCGTTGATCCGTTTTATGACTTTGTATGGGCCTTCCCAGTTACATTGTAGTTTTGGGGACAAACCTTTCTTACGCTGTGGGTTGTATAGCAACACTAAATCTCCTTCTATAAAACCTTCCGAATTTATTGCTTTGTCGTACCCCGCCTTCATCTTATAGCTCATGATCTTAGTCCGTTGTCTCACAAGGTCGTGAATTTCTCTCATTTCTTCTTCCAATACACTAGTAGATTTCCGAGCATTTACTCCTGCATCAGCGTTTATCCTAAACTTCAAATCAGCAGGCAATCGAAGATCATTCCCGAAAATTACCTTTGCAGGAGTCTGACCAGTTGTTTCATGTACTGCAGAGCGATATGCCATTAGGAATAAGGAGATGTGAGTATCCCAATCCTTCTGAAACTTATCCACTACTTTCCTCAGGTGCTCTTCCAAGGTTCTATTGAATCGTTCTACCATGCCATCTGACTGAGGATGCAGTGCAGTTGTTCGAGTTTTCCGAATACCTAATGTCTTGCACATTTCCTGGAACACAGCTGATTCGAAATTTCTGCCTTGGTCAGAATGTATCTCCATCGGTGTACCAAACCTAGCTACCCAATTGTTAGTCAACACTTCTGCTATGGTTTCTGCCTCTTGATTTGGAATAGGGTACACTACTGGCCATTTGCTGAAATAGTCCATAACTACCAGTACATATTTGTTTCCGAGTTTGCTAGTAGGAAATGGACCAGCTACATCCATGGCTATCCTCTAAAATGGCGCACCTGAGTTATACTGTTTCATTTGGCCATGGCTCCTTGATTTCGGTCCTTTAGCTTTGATGCATACTTCACAGTTGGCAATCCACTCCGCGACCTATTGACGGCAACCAACCCAAGGTCTTGGTGACTCCAAGATGACCTCCGCTTGGGCCGTTATGTAATTCATTGAGTACATCAGGGATTTTCTTCCTTGGGGCGACTATCAGCTTTCGAACGCATTGACCATCCTCACTCTCCCATATTCGATGCAAACAACCGGATTCTAATTGCAAACTATTCCACTGTGCCCAATATGACTTGGCAACAGGACTTTCTGCTGACATCTCCTCTCTTGATGGTCGCTCGTTTCGTTCGATTCCTTGCATCACACGTGTAAGATCTGGATCTTCTTGTTGACACCTCTTTAATTGATCCATGTTCCATTTGTCCGTAGATGTTATAGTCATGAGCCGCACATCTATAATGGCTTCAGCTTTCGAACAATGCTTGCATTCCAAGTTACATGGTCTTCGTGACATTGCATCATCATTTCCGTGGGTGCTACCTCTGCGATGCTCTATGGAAAAGTCATAACTTTGCAGTCGCTCTATCCACCGTGCCTTTTGACCTTCCGGATTACGGAACTGTAAGAGCCATTTCAACGCTGCATGGTCTGTGCTGACGTGGAATCGCTGCCCATAGAGGTACTTGTGGAAATGCTTAACGCACTCTACCAATGCCAACAGTTCTCTCCGGGTTACACAATAGTTCCTTTCAGGCTTCCCAATTGTTCGGCTATAGTATGCAACTACCTTCTCCTGTCCATCAACAATCTGGGACAAAACACCTCCTATAGCATAACCACTCGCATCTGTATCCAGAATAAACTTTGAACCTGGAAATGAATATGCTAACATCGGGGCAGTGCATAGCTGTTCCTTCAATGTTTGAAAAGCCACCTCCTGTTCCTTCTTCCATTCAAATGTCATATTCTTCCTGGTAAGGTCATGGAGACTACTAGCTACGCTGGCAAAATTCGGTACAAATCGGCGATAATACGTGCACAGCCCAAGGAAGCTCCGTAACTCATGCAAATTTCTCGGTCTTGGCGAATCCTTTACGGCTTCGATCTTTTCCTTAGCAGTGCAGATTCCCTCCGTAGTTACCATGTTACCCAAATAACTTACTTCCTTTTTTAACAAGGAACACTTCTTGGGACTTAGTTTCAGACCAGCACCAGCTATTCGTTGGAAAACTTCCTCCAGATAACGAGTCCAGAGTATCGTCGATTCTTGGCAATGGATAACTGTCCTTCTTCGTGACGTCGTTCAATTTTTGGTAATCCACACAGAACCTCATTTTTCCATCCTTCTTTTTCACTAGTACTACCAGTGAGCTCCATGGACTAGCTGATGGTTCGATCACGCCGCTGTCACTCATTTCCTGTATAATTTCTCTTACTACTTGGCGTTTGGCCAATGGAATACTACGAGGAGCTTGGCGGATTGGCCTTGCATCACCAGTATCAATTTGATGCTTCACAACTTTGGTCCGACCTGGTTTAGAACCATCCTTGTCAAATATGCTCGAGTACTTTGATAGAAGTTCCTTTGCCTTTTTCTGATGATCTTTTTCGAGGCCTGCCGTCCACGACGTGATATCATATGAAAGATTAATCTCGATGGTAGAATAATTTTCCTGAAGCTGTTCACAATTTATAACTACCTCGACCTCTTGGCATTGTCCCAATATTGCTCCTTTGGAAAGTTTAATCGGCGATTTGAACTCATTAAGTGCTCTTACCGGTACACGCCCATCTTGTTTTGTCATGCCCTGGGTTTTTCCTGCTAATATGTTCGTCCTTGATTTGTTTGCTGCCTCGACAACCCACAATTTGTTTGTCCCATAATCTCCACCAATCTTTGCCCATATGATTGCTTCCGACTTCGGTGGAATTTGTTGGCTCTCCTCTACAAGCACTCGCTTACTAATGTATTTGTTTTCGTAGCCATAATTCAATGGCACATTCATGTTCTGGTAATTCATAATCCTGTTTTGCATGTCGATCTTGATGCCTTGCTCGCTTAAGAAGTCCACGCCAACTATGATTTCGTCAACAATATCTGCTACTATAAAACTGTGTAGAACGGTCACGTTCCCAATTACGATTTCACATGTAACTTCTCCTAGGACATGTGTGTCCTCACCAGTGGCCGTACGTAACTTTTCTCCATGCAATGGTCTCACCTCCTTGTTGACTAAATCAGATCGAATTATGGAATGCGATGCCCCTGAATCCACAGTTAGTAAGTGCTCTTTTCCATCCACATATGCAACAACAGTAACATTACTAGCTTTCCTTCCGGTTTGTGAGACAGAGATTATGGGGCATTCAGTTGCGGGAGCCAGTCCACGCCCCTTTCGACTGGCTCGATTTAGTTTAACGACTGATTTGGTTGGGAAATTTGCTCATCTCCTTCAGCTTTGCGTTTTCGTCCACCTGAATTGCTGGGGTTACTGGAGCCAGTGCCGCAATAACGTGCTATGTGACCTGGTTTTCCGCACTTAAAGCATTTAATGGCACCATCACTTTTTTTCTGTGCTCCGTTCAACGCTTCCAAAACTTTGTCTACCCAAGCCGGAGTTTCCACTTCTACACGATGAGCCTTGTATGCAGGTTTACTCCAAAGCGAGGCTGTTTCCTGCGTCAGAGCATGCGATACGGTTTCAGAGAATGTCCGTTCGGGGTTTGCATATGTGGCCCGCTTCGTCTCTACATCGCATATTCCATTTATAAAACTTTGGATTTTTACCCTCTCAGTGCACTCCACGGGTGCGTCCGCATTTGCTAGATGGGCCAACCTCTCGATGTCCGATGCAAATTCCTGCAAAGTCTCATTAGGTTTCTGGGATCGATTCTGTAGCTCTGTTTGGTATATCTGCTTTCAATGTTCGCTACCATAGCGTCTCTCAACCGCACCCATCAATGCATCATAACTGTTCCTTTCGGACTCGGGAATAGTCTGTAAGATTTCTGCTGCAGGTCTCTTCAATGCCACGAATAGTGCTGCAACTTTATCTTCAGTGCACCAATTATTCACCGCAGCCGTCTTCTGAAATTGCAGCTTAAATACCTGGAATTTAACAGAACCATCAAAGCAAGGTGATTTTACCTTGGGCGTATTCGCTAAAGCAGATGGACGATTTAGTTGCAATTCCTGGATACGACCTCTCAATGCATCTACCTCAGCATCGATTTTATCCTGCAATTGTGCAATTTTTGCATCTTGCAGTTCTAGTTCCGATGACACCTTTGCTTCCTGTTCTTCCAACTGCGATGAGGTATATGTTCTTCCATTTGAGATCTCATGTATGCCTTCGTTTCATCTAGTTGAGCTGAAATCTGGGATGTCATATGTGTCTTCTGTTCCTCGAGCTGAGATGCCATTCGAGATGTAATACGTGTATCCTGTTCTTCAAGCTGAGATGCCATGTGTGCCTTCTGTTCTTCCAGCTGAGATACTATACAAGTTTTCTGTTCTTTCATTTTAGTCGACATCTGAGTTAATACATCATGTTTGTGTCCATGGTTGCTACTGGATTCGGAGATTCCTTTTTTTCTTCCATTTTTGTCGGTGCCGCCTCCACAAGATGAAAAAAAATGATCATCAACGTTGATTCCTTCTGCTTCCATAGCCTCTCGCAATCGTGACTGTAACTCTGATTTATTGCCTGTAGTGTTAAGTCCGCGTTGTTCCAACTCATTTTTGAGTTGCTGAATCTTTCATTCATTCAGCTTCGCCATGTCCTTGTTATCCTTGAAATCACTGGTATTTATTCAACAATACCGCTTCTGACACCAATTGTGACGAATAAAGTAGAATAAACACACGCACAGATAATGGAACTAATAGCTAGTTTTATTTACTAGTAATAAACGCAATACAAATTTAAGAGTTTGGTAACTTCGCAGTAGTTCACTGAGCAACACTTGAAAATAAACTGATCAACCTGCCTTGCTTGGTTACTGCCTTATATAGTCCGACAGGGTACTCGCCTACGCACCGAGAACTTTCTTGGTTATTCGCTCTTCGTGTTCTCGAAGGTTCGGTGTTATTTATTGGCATCTCCTCTTTGCATCGTATTCGCCAACACTCGCGTGATCTCTCTTCCTCTTGCTTGGTACATGCTTGCATGCATAAGCGTAGCCAACGTTATCTCTGTTGTGTTTAACTAGTGGTGTGAGTGTTATTGAGTTAGGGATGGTACATGTTTGAGAATAATCGCTACACTTTTTTATTTTTAATGATCTCTTTTGTATCTGTCTCGGTGCTGCCACCTTTCATAGAATTGACTTATTTTCGCTTATAACAATACACTTTTTTTCCTATAGAGGGAGCGATGGCTTAGTAAGCAAGAAAAAGAACACCTGATTGGTTGTTCTCTACATTTAATACTTAAAATGCAGCGCTGTCACTTATGTTGTGGTACATGATAATTCTATTCTAACGGCGGAAAGATGGCATTGGATGGATTTCCCGTCCAGGGCATTTTAAAAAACCTTAAGCCCTCCTGCTGTTACCTGACTCGAGCTGCTCGAATGCCGCGGACGAAGGACGTGACCCTTGATTACGCCAGCATGCTAGACCAGCTCCACTCGTCGAAGTGGGTTGGTTTTGATGTGTCGCGATCTCCCTGCGCCAACAATAAAGAAAAAAAATATCGTAATCGGTTACAGTAGCTCACTTTACGCTTAAATTCCTATTATTGTCCGCATCGATACAGCTATGGTTCCGATGTCCGTCCGTCCGCCATGGTTCCGACATTAAATTCATCTTTTATTATCTACACAGTATTAAACTCATTAATTTTCATGGATAGAGTGAAACGAGTACAGGATGCTCACATTCTCGAGGGATTATCTGTGCAACGCTACAAGCAAACCTATCCCCCGAGACGTCTCTAGTTCCTGGCTTGCAAGTGCTTCCTGACCCCTTACTCGTCTAATCACGCCCTACCCTTTCTTTCCATCCCGCTTTTCACTCGCAGCACATTATTCTGACAATCCCTTTGGCTTAATCTATCAATTTCAAAAGTATTTTTAATTGGACAACTTCAGATGAAAGTGCTCCAATGCAACGGATATTATTTAATTAGAATGATAATGTATCTGATTTATTTTGTTGTGCTGATCTTCCGACAGGGTAGTAAGCTGATTTTTGTTGGAACGATTTTCCGTCATCCCTTGTCAAGTTTGGTTTTGTGACAAACCGGTTTCGGCGTTCTGCCATTTTCAATGCCTAGCTTCGTTCTGGTCTGTGTCTATCCGCTGCGTTGTTTTTATAGTCCGTGGTTGCTGTGGCAGGTAATGTCAATCTATGTTTTCGTGGTAGGTAACGTTAATATGCGTGTGTGTGTGCGCGGTATCGATACGTCCGAATTGTTATCTGTCCCAAGGGTTGTTTTTGTAGGTATGTAGACATACCGCTTGTTAGCTAAGCGGTAGGTTGATATAGGTAGAAATCGGTGATTCTTGCAGTTTGGTTCATATTTCGTTTTTGCTTGTTCATTGTTACGTGTTTGGTTGCTGTACCTGCTGGCTTGTGCTGTTTTTTGTAAACTAGTTTTAAGGGTTCAAATATTTCGTCAGAGATAGTGTTGGTTTGTTCGTTTATGATCCTGCCGTCAAATGTTTTTAACTTGTATATCTCCATGTTCTCAAGTACATTGAGCCGCCGGCCTTTTCCTTGTACGTGAAGTATTCGAGCCGTTGTTTTTATGTTAGCTGGGGTGATAATGTATCCTTAAATCTAATATTTGGCAAATCCGAAACTAAATGGTTGTGGTTATGCAAATTTCAGATACCAGTATACACTCTATGTCTTCTTCTTCTTTAAATGGTCATCTAACCGCCTGGGCGATTTTGACCGTCCAACATAGCTCGCCCGTCGTTTCTTCGTTGCGCCAAATGGCACCAATTGGAAGCACCGCGGGATCGCAAATCGGTCTCTACTTCGTCCTTTCGTCGGAGTGGTAGTCTCCCTCTTCCTGTGCTTCCACCGGCGGGTGCCGATAAGAATACCTTCTGGGATGGAGCATCTTCGCTCATTCGCACTACGTGGCCTAGCCAGCGAAGCCGCTGTGTTTTAATTCGCTGAACTATGTCGGCGTCTGCGTAAAGTTCATACAGCTCATCATTAAATCTTCTTCGGTACTCGCCGTCGCCAAAGCGTAGAGGTCCACAAATCTTTCGAAGAACCTTTGTCTCGAGTACTCCCAGAGCCGCCTCGTCAGATGTTGTTAGTGTCCACGCTTCTGCACCATATAGCAGGACGGGTGCGATGAGTGACTTGTAGAGTGTTATTTTCGTTCGTCGAGAGAGGACTTTACTTTTCAATTGCCTGCTCAGTCCGAAGAAGCATTTGTTTGCAAGAATAATTCTTCGTCGGATTTCTGGGCTAACATTATTGTTGGTGTTAATGCTGGTTCCCAGGTGAACGAAGTCCTTTACTATTTCGAAATTATTGCTGCCAACAGTGGCTTGGTTGCCAAGGCGCGAATGCCCTGACTCTTTGCATGATGACAGAAGGTACTTCGTTTTGCCCTCGTTCACCATTTTCTCCGCTTCTTTTTCTAATTTGGAGTAAGCAGAAGTTACGGCGCGGTTGTTAAGGCCAATGATATCAATATCGTCAGCATATGCCAACAGTTGCACGCTTTTATAAAATATTGTTCCAGCGCGGTTAAGTTCTGCAGCTTGTATTATTTTCTCCAGCATTAAATTAAAGAAATCGCACGATAGGTCACCCTGTCTGAAACCTCGTTTAGTTTCGAACGGCTCGGACAGGTACTTCCCAGTTCTGCCCGAGCTGGCGGTGTTGCTCAAGGTCATTTTGCATAGCCGTATAAGTTTTGCGGGGAAACCAAACTCAGACATAGCGGCATATAGGCAGCTCCTTTTCGTGCTATCGAAAACGGCTTTCAAATCAACAAAGAGATGATGTGTGTCGATTCATTTTTCACGGGTTTTTTCCAAGATTTGGCGTATTGTAAAAATCTGGTCGATGGTAGATTTACCAGGTCTGAAGCCACACTGATAAGGTCCAATCAGTCTGTTCACATCAGGCTTCAGTCTTTCGCACAATACGCTTGATAGGACCTTATATGCGATATTCAAAAGGCTGATTCCGCGATAGTTGGCGCAGTTTCCAGGATCGCCCTTCTTGTGGATTGGGCAGAGAACACTTAGATTCCAATCTTCAGGCATGCATTCATCCAACCATATTCTGCATAGAAGCTGATGCATGCGCCTTACCAGCTCCTCGCCTCCGTGTTTGAATAGCTCAGCAGGCAAACCAGCTGCTTTATTGTTTTTCAATCGGGATATTGCTATTCGCACCTCATTATAGTGGAACGTCGATTCCATCATCTTCGATTGTGGGCTCGGGTTTGGCATCTCCTCTGGTTTCTTGCTCAGTTTCTACATTTAAAAGGGCAGAGAAATGATCCCTCCATATTCTGAGTGCTCTCTGAACATCGGCCACCAGGTCGCCGTTCTCATTCTTACAGGAGTTTGCCCCGGGTTTAAAACCTTCTGTCATTCGCCGAATTTTTTGATAGAATTTTCGGGTATTATTCCCGTTGGCCAGCATCTCAAGCTCCTTTATTTCACTCTTTTCTGCCTCTCTTTTTTTCGCCCGGAAAAGCCGCCTCGCTTCCCTCTTTAACTCGCGGTAGTGTTCACAGTGTTTGCCTTGCAGGCTTCGTCCTTTCTTTTCGTTGCAGCGCGGCACTCTTCATCATCATACCAGTTGTTTCTTCGCGTTCGCCGGAGTCCAATTACTTCTTCGGCTGCGGTACGGAGTGCTCCTGAGATATGATCCCACTGCTCATGCATTCCACTAGGTTGAATTGTGCTCTCGGAGAGCAGGTGTGAGAGGCGATCTGCGAAGTAATTGGCGGTCTGTTGCGATTGCAGTTTTTCGACGTCCAGACTTGATATCATGACGGGGCAGCGCTCGTATGCTTCTTCCAGGCGATCGTAGAATGCATCCTTTTTCACGCCGTCCTTCTCTTCCGTCGGTGCATGAGCGCAGATAAACGATATAGTGCAAAATCGTACTTTTATGCGGATTGCGGCGAGATGCTCGTTCACGGGTGTGAACGACAGTACTCGGTGACGGAGTCTCTCTCCCACCACAAATCCCACGCCGAATCTGCGCTTGTCTTCATGCCCACTCCAGTAGATGTTGCAAGGTGTTTTGATCGTGTTTCCTCGCCCCGTCCATCGCATCTCTTGTATGGCGGTGATGTCAGCTTTTGCTTTCCTCAGGACCTCAACCAGCCAAGCAGCGGCACCTTCCCCATTAAGGGACCGGACATTCCAGGTACATGCCCTTATCTCGTAATCCTTATTTCGTTTGCGTGTGTTGTCATCTAAAAAAAGGGTTCTCATATCCGAGGCTTTGTTGTTGAATTTCATTGGAACGTTGTTTTATGTGGTGGGTTCTAAACCCAACGCACAACCCGTTTCGCGGGAGGTAGAATTTAATTACACGTTTGTATAGCGAGCCGCTTGATCCAAGACAGACGCCCGCTTGCAGCCGCACCACATGGTGGTTACCCAGAGGACACTTGGGCGCAAAGCCCGGAAGTAGTGAGCTGCTTGAACCGCATGCAAAAGAATCGCTCTGGCCATTCCCAGATGAATGGCGATCAGAAACTTTCCCCACTTGCCATCAACGCAGCCCGGCTCCCAAAATTTCCATGCCGGGTTCCGGATAGATGCGTCTGTCCGTTGCCACGACTCACGTGCACGGCCGTCACCGACGAAGCTTTAGACCCCGTAACTTTTCTGATCGTGCTATTTTATAAAGAATAACTAATGTATGTAGGTACCAGTATCGCGCCCCAATGAATTTACATTCGGATCTGCAAAAAACAAGTTCTTAGATAAATCAGAATTTATTTTCTTTTACGCCGCTACAGCAATCGCCAAACTTCAAGACAAGAAAGAAAGACAAAACAGGAAACAACTCATCACTGCCTCGAATAGCTAATGCGGTCCCTTGGTGGATCACGCAACAATTCTTCTAGTAACGCAAGCAGTGCTCTATTACATGTGCACTACCCTCAAATCCAAATCATTCAAGCTCTCTAGTTTCATTAAAAGCTTATATGTCTCACCACGGTGAACCATCGATTGCCAGAAAACTGCCTTATATGGTTCCATTCATATTGCCTCATAAACCACACTCCTCAGGGCAAACACCACCATCAAAAGGTGAATGTCCCACGATTTTTGATCCACCGCATCTATGGACGCTATAAGAGATCTATTTATTCTTTCCGAAGCATTGACGACTTGAGAAAACTCGAGATATCTTACGAAATAAATTGCAGCCCATTATCGGAGTGGCTAGTCTCAGGTACTCCGAAAATGTGGAAAATGTCATTCTTGGCGGTGGCATTTCTCATCGGCTTTACAAATAACAAGTAAGGTAGTATGGTATCCCAATTTACGCAGGTCTATTTTAATACTTTCAGTTCGTATTTGCGTTCAAGTAGACAGACGGACAGACAGATAGACGTATCTAGGTACGGACATGGCCACATCGACTCAGCTCATCCTCCTGATCATTTCAGTATACGTACAAACATTTCATGTTCATGAAAGGTATGAATATCAAAAAAGATATACAACTTCGCTTTTGCAGTGGGGTATTAACTACTTGCCCGGATATTTTACTTTTCATCCTGAACGTTTTGATATACATTAATAAATACATATCTCGATTCGTTTATGCCGAATGAAGTAATATACCTTGTGTGCGTAACAAAAATAGATATAAAGTCTAAGTTAGGGTGGAACCGAACATTATATATCTAGTAGTGATCTATTATGTCATCCCAATTTACGCGGGTCTATTTTAATACTTTCAGTTCGCATTTGCGTTCAAGTAGACAGACGGACAGACAGATAGACGTATCGAGGTACGGACATGGCCAGATCGACTCAGCTCATCCTCCTGATCATTTCAGTATACGTACACACATTTCATGTTGATGTAAGGTGTGAATCTCAAAAAAGATATACAACTTCGCTTTTGCAGTGGGGTATTAACTACTTGCCCGGATATTTTAATTTTCATCCTGAGCGTTTTGATATACATTAATAAATATATATCTCGATTCGTTTATGCCGAATGAACCGAATATACCTTGTGTGCGTAACAAAAATAGATATAAAAAATGTGTGTCTTTTATAGGCGCCAAAGAACTCAACCGATCTTTATGAAATTTTCACAATCTATACTTGGGTTCACTGGGTACAGCATAGACAATATATAGTTTTGGAAACGTAGGCGGAGCCACGCCCCCAGGCTATATAAAGTTTCAATTCGTCATAAATCCGAACTTTTTTGGTCTAAATTAATAAAATTTGGATATTTGTGTCACTTAGTCAATATCTACATAATTTTTCAAAAGTAGGCGGTGCCACGCCCACATATTTTGTTTTGCTCTTGAACTTTCGCGATAGGTTCAGGAACTCGCTGGGCACGACACAGTCTGTATATAGCTTTTGGAAAATCCCCCAGGTTATATAAAGCTGCAGTTCCGTATAGTTAGGAGTTTATTTGGTTCAAGTTAATGACATTTTATATATAGATCTGTTCTATGTGTCAAAACAACGTCTACCGGGTTTGCTAGTATATTATAAAATGGCGGAGGCAAACAACGAATTTCAGCATTATTTTGTAAAACTGAGAGACTAGTTTGCGCTGAAATAGACAGACGGACGGAGAGACGGGCGTGGCTAAATCGACTCCGCTCATCGCGCTGATCATATTAGTCAAATTTTCTCTTATTGTTCTCATACTTACATAAATTTAATGTTTATGAAAGGTATGAAAATCAAAAAAGATATATAACTTCGCTATTGCAGTGGGCTGTTAGCTACGTGCCCGAATATTTTGCTTGTATGTTTCCCGATTTGGCTAATTTTTGGCAGGACTGTAATACATACCACTGAGAAGCAGCTGACCAATTTTCATTGAAATATCAAGATGGAATTATAAGCGATTGCCTTTGAAAGTAACAGAAATTTTATGCTGAAAAGGGGGAAGCGCCACGCCTACTTGTTCAAAATTGACAAAATTTTGTTGCGGCCGAATTTTTCTTAAAAAGCTTATTATGTGTGCAAAATCTGATTGATATAACTTGCTTGGTTATGGAAATATCGGTTTTTAAATTTTACAAAAAAATTTATCAGAACTATGTTAAAAAACTGGGCGTGGACATTAACCGATTTCACCCATTTTTACAGCAAACAGTTACCTTTATATATTGAATATTATTTGGCGGAGTTACGGCATAAAAAGTTTTGTGGAATAGTCCACTATAAAAGGGGCGGGGCCACGCCCATTTTCGAACATTTTAAGTTTTTGGATTTCTTTGTTTACGGAAACCTTAAAAGCAAAATATAAATGATGTAAAGCTATTTTACCCAAAGTTATTGCCTATTTAATATATCTACGATCCTCTTCAAAATCTTTCATGCCACTGAATGCAAGCGGTTTGCCCTTAATAGTTTATTGTGTTCTGGCAAATCTTTTAATTCGGAAGAAAACTGTTGCGACAAGTGTTTCTCTATTGAAAACGTAAGTGATTTCCAATATCTGGGTGTTTCTGTTGACCATAATTTAAGTTTGTCCACGCATATTTCTCGTTTGAAGTCCTTTTACTTTTATAGTCTCAGAAAAATCTGCTCAAACGCAACTCTGAAGACTCTTTATTACGCTTTGGTCCACTCTAAGCTCCAATATGGTATAAGTTGTTGGGGCGGTGCATCTGCTACTAAAATCTAGCAGCTTCTAACAGTTCAAAAATGTTTCATAAGGAAAATATGCAATGTCAACCGTTTTCACCACACCATGGAGTTGTTCAGAGATCTGAAGATTCTACCAGTTAAACACTTCAACTACTACAAAACTTTAAAGATATTTTTTATACGATGTGGGTATTTACATAGCCTGGTCTCGGATAATTATATTCTGAGGCAAAATTCCCACGGACTGGTAATTTTTCCGACATCTCGTACAACCCACTTCAATAACTTCTTTTCCGTTATTTCCTTTAAAGTTTTCAATGCGCTTCCTGTATCTATACGTGTCATTAGGAATTTGCGTGAATTTCTATGCAGTGTTAAAACTTTTCTATTAGAAAAATCACACAGCGAAATCAAAAATTTGCTGAACCCTAGCACTTAGTGAATTTGAGCTACATCTTTAATTGAATTTATTCCAAATCTGTTATTTCTTAATGCCTGTACACATCTTTTGTATAATTTTAAGTAATGTAAATTAATCATATTAATTACTCTCACCCCACACATTTTTGTTAACATTTTTAAACATTTTGTATATGGTAATTTATTTTAGTATATGGCGGCATTCGATACAAGATACTACATTTTACAGAGTGCCCTTACTTTTCTCTCAGTTAATATTAACCTTTAAGTTACTATTGTAATATACACATGCTTGTTTTGAAAGAAAATGAATAAATAATAATAATAATAATAATAATAATAATAATAATAATAATAATAATCTTTCATATAAAAGTGTACGTAGACCTTAACCGATCCCGCTCATTTTTTCCTGGAACATTTCTTGCATACCTGGAAACGTGCGTGCTGGATTTCGTTTCGATATCTTGAACGGTTTTTGATTTATGATTAATATTATTTCTAAATTTGACTTAATCAAAAGTGGACAGTGCCACTCCCATTTTCAAAAATTTCTTGAACAATTTATTTTATGCCTCAATCTCATTGTATTCACCAAATTTTATCCTTATAGGAGGTGTATTATGTACTGAGTAATCACTTTTTTTGTGTTTTGAAAAAATTTGTCAAAAAAAAAATCCGCAAATGTTTGAAAAGTAATTGAAAATGTGATTGAAATTTTTCCAATTACATTACAAGGAATCCCTAAAGTACTCTCGAGTTTCCCATTACATTCCTCAAAGGAATTGTGAAAGTACGTGAATGGCGAAAAGGTAATTCGTGTATAAAAACGTATTTCAGTGGATGTTGATGGACTTTTCGTGAAATATTTTTCATTCTTTCAAAAGGGATCCCTTTAAAGCGATAATTACCCACATTCGAACATACCAGGGAGCATAAAGTCGTCCTGATTGTTCCTTAGCGGATGAATAAATTTTAGTTGAATTCATAACTTAAACAGCCAAAAATTTGAGAACCTTTTTCTCTAAATGTATCATGGCGGGGTTGAAGAACGACTTATAGAACGTGACCTTTATTGCTCGAGAGAGAGCTTGACTTGTCAGTTTCCGCTAATTTCCGTTAAGCCAGGTTTTCAAATAATCGAACTACTTGACACTATCCGCCACAAATAAGCACAAACTCTAGGTTCTTCAGTATATGATTTATCTACACCCTCTCGCTGGAGGACCAGAAGAAATACGAGGAAAGGGAGCTCTACTATAATAAATATAACATATATCAGTTTTTTAATTACTTTTACAGTTCCTGTTAGGAATGGGAAATTGGAAATTACTTTTGGGATTCCTTGGAAAAATTTCAATTACATTTTCAATTCCTTTCCAAAGTATTGGGAAAGGAATTACATTGGCGTAGAGTATTTTTTTTTTCAATTCCAAAAAATAAATTTTTGTATTCTAGCCTCAAAACGAGGAAATTACTTTTGGTAATTTTTTTTTTCAGGAATTGAAATGTACTCAATTCCTTTTGTGTAAGGAAAGGGAATTGATTACTTTTCCAATTACTTGTAATTTGGAATTAATTCGGTATTTGCATAGTTCTTTTGCCCCGAATTGAGTTTCTGAGAGATATAAGCAGTTGGTTTCTCCTCTCCCTTCTCATCCAGTTGAAAAAGAACCCATCCTCTTTAATGACTCAAACGCCGCGATTGACATTCTGCAACGTATTCTAGGGCTGTAGATGTGTGTTAAAGCCTGACGAGCATACTAGGAGATCGTCCATGTAAATGAACACATTTTCCCTCAGCCTAGATGGGATTATGTGGTCCATCAGGTGTCATAAACATTGGCTGGCGTTTCAGAGCCCAAACGGCATCACCTTGAACTGGTAGAAGAGCGGCCTGGTACCGTGAAAGCAGTCTTCTCCCGTGAACGAAAGCATCCTTGAAGTCAAGCCCTGTAGTAAAATATGTATCTTTCAGGCGGCTAAGTGTACCCCCTACATGCTGTGCCGCGTAGGCGTATTTCTTCGTTCATTCGTTAAGCTTTCGCAACCCCCACACAAAGTCGGGTTTCCCGGGTTTTCGCACTTAGACTATTGATGAACTTCAGGAGCTTTTACTTTCATCTATGACATCCAGTTTTAGCATCCGGTCTATCTCCTGGTAAACACACTTTTGCTTGAGGAGGGACATAGGATAGTGCCTCTACTTAACGGGCACCGTGTCATTATGGACCTCAATTGCGTGCTCCATCAAATGTGTTCTGCCTAAGCCCAATTTAGAAAACGAATTACAAACGTGCTCAGGCCTAAGTTCTCCTAAATAGTTAGCTTCACGGTGTGCGGACAATCAATATTCAGCTCGGATACAACTACCGGACCTAGTTCAACCTTCTCCCAAAAATCCAGCCCTAAATGGAGCTATTGTTTCAATGATGGCACTAAATATAATTCCAAGTGTACCGCCTTCTGTCGCCATTGAACTCGTGCCCATGTCCTTAACTTCTTCACCGTTTGCGCAAACGAAGCCACTTCCGCCGAGAGAACTCACCAATGCACCACTGTCCAGTAAGCCCATTACTGGAGTGCCGTTGACGAGCGCTTCAGTGTACGGCCTCTTGTCTTCCTCACTTTTTATAATCGGCGACTCTATCGATCGGCGCATCTTCCCTTGTATCTTTTCCCTGAGGACCTCCAACTTCCTTTTGTTGTTCTTCTTCTTCCTTAGGTCTTTTGTTTCACCTTTGCCTCCTCCAAATATTCTTCTCCTCACTTCCGTATAATGAGACATTCTCTCTTCAAGCGATTTCGCGACAGACGGGTTCCTTGCGTTCCACGTTTTTTTGCAAGGCCAAAGGTTGGGTGTGTTCTCCGGGAGATCTCGATCTTGGCGGCTTTTCCCGGACTGCCAGTTTTCCTCTTTGCATTTATCGCAAAACAAAAATGTCCTATTCATCTGGCTGCATTTAAAGCAGACAAAATCATGAAAACGTGATTTTCACATATGTAATTTTAATTGGTTAGCGAAAACTAAAATGAAATTATTATTATATTGATACTATTATAAAATAAATGGCATTTGAGTATTTTGTGTACGTTTTGTCGGAGGTGAGGAATCCTAAGAACGAATCGTTATAGCCTAATTAGTGAATAGCACAGTCGATAATGCAGGCGAAAAAATCTTTAGTTCAAATCGGGAAATTTCGCATAGTTATAAGTTACTGAATCCAAAACTGATACTCTGTACGAAGAATCCCTTTGTGTTTTATATTTGGGGGGAAAAAAAGAATGAAACGTTGCTAGATAAATATAAGTCTACTTGCAGACCGCCCAAGCTTCGCTTCATTATTTCTCTGAAACCAGTTGAGATATGGGACCGATTCCCATCACCTTTCATTTGATGCAGATGTTATACCAATATATTTTGGGTCACCCTGGTACACATATTGATGGATAACTCCGAAACCGGCCGAGATATCGAGTTAAAAGATAACTTAAATTTTAAGACAGACGTGACGTGCCGCAAATTCCATTCAGACAGACAAAAATTCTAAAAACTGTTGACTTGGATTCTTTTGGCTCAATAATGATCCCTCCTATAAATTTTTCTTTAAAATCTGCAATGTACATACACCGACCTGTTACAATTTTATTATATGTAGAGATTAACACTCATGATATTTCATTTCATTTCTTTCGCATGACGGCGCAGAAAAGCTATGTTAGAATAAGCTTTCGGAATAAGAAAAATTCCATGGTTCCCGAAGGTAAAAGATGAGTCGAAAGATCGCGAAACTCTTAAACTGAGGCAAGAGCAACATTTGAAATCAAATATGCTGAGTAGAGCATATTCATTGATTTAGAAAACGTCTTATGGCAGCTTTTGCTAATATTGAGACGTTATATGTATATTTTGGACAGCGTAGCCGAAAGAGTTTTAAGTCATCTGCGTAATAGTAAATAATTTGAGTGGTTGAGGCATAAGCCAGGCCCGTGCCCGGGGGGGGGGGTTTAAACTCAAGTTACGTAATCAATCAAAAAAGATAAGAAATTTATTTTCGGAGTACGGAAATTTTATTGTCAAAAGTCACATATAGTTACAATTATTTAATAAATCAACTCTTCGAGGTACTGAAAAAAACTCTTTCAAAATTATTTTTGATTTATTTTGACATCGCGATATACATTGAGTGAGGCTAAGCCGTTCAGACGATCTTCAGACATTGTTGATCTCAAATACGTTTTTAGTCATCGCAAAGTTGAAAAGGATCGTTGATTCGTCGCTGTTGTCACAGAAAAACTGCCATAACGCGAAGCATTTGGTTAACATTTGGAAGCGCATCTTTATTACAAATATAGAGTGCTTCAAGTGAGTTTTTTCTTTCCTTTCCGGCAATGAGCTTCCGCCAAAGTTGTACTTCGTTCACCCAGTATGATTGGAATAGTTGAGCGCAGGACTCTTCTTCGAAAATTTTGATTTAGTTGGGAAAAATATTGCGGTGATTTAAGAATCGATCTTGCAATTGTGTCAGATGTACGCTATGTAGATTGTTACACGGAAATAATCGTCAACTGAATCAGTTTGCACGTTGGAACGTTGGGTCTGGTTCGACGCAATCCTTGGCTTTGCCAATTCAATTTCGTATTGCTCGCTAATTTCGCTCACGGTTTTGAAAATTTGTCTGAACTAGCGTTTTCTCTTCTTCCCATCAAAATTTCTGCATCAGACAATTTGATAGCCTCTCCCAGATCTTGATTTTCTCCTTGAAGTACTCGACTCAGAGACAATGTGAGAGAATGCACCGAGCTCAAAATATGTATGGATATCTGGAAATTTTCGGTTTTTATAGCTGAAAGCAGTTGGAAAGCTCCAGACGAAGTCGTTGGATCTTTCCAGTTGGTGGAAATCACTTCAAGAGCGCGAATTACTGCTGGTTTCAAATGGAGATATGTTGCGGCGGACTCATGCTGTTATACCCATCCGGTTTTACAAATTTTTTTCAATTTCTTCACTCGAGTTCCCGTTAGATGTTAATTTTCACTTATCGCATCCTGAAGGGCATTTTGGCGTTTAGGATAAATGAAGAAGGAATGGATATTCTCTAGAACTCCCAGACAATTTTTGATTGCCGTTATATTGCACGCAGAGCTTACCGCCAAATTGAAGCTATGAGCAGCACAATGGGAGTAGAGCGCGAGTGGATACGTTTTTCTGACAACAGATTGAGCCCCTTGGAACTCTCCGCTAACCGCTCTCGCACCGCCATATCCTTGCCCGAAGAAATACCTGCAATCCAGTCCGGAAGATTTTAGGAAATCAAGTTAAGCAGTTCCTAATCCCTTTTCAGTGAAATCTTTACTTCTTTCTTTAAATGGTCATCTAACCGCCTGGGCGATTTTGACCGTCCAACATAGCTCGCCAGTCGTTTCTTCGTTGCGCCAACTGGCGCCAATTGGAAACACCGCGGGATCGCAAATCGGTCTCCACTTGGTCCTTCCATCGGAGTGGTGGTCTCCCTCTTCCTCTGCTTCCACCGGCGCGTGCCGATAAGAATACCTTCTGGGCTGGAGCATCTTCGCTCATTCGCACTACGTGGCCTAGCCAGCGAAGCCGCTGTGTTTTAATTCGCTGAACTATGTCGGCGTCTGCGTAAAGTTCATACAGCTCATCATTAAATCTTCTTCGGTACTCGCCGTCGCCAACGCGTAGAGGTCCACAAATCTTTCGAAGAACCTTTCTCTCGAATACTCCCAGAACCGCCTCATCAGATGTTGTTAGTGTCCACGCTTCTGCACCATATAGCAGGACGGGTGCGATGAGGGACTTGTAGAGTGTTATTTTCGTTCGTCGAGAGAGGACTTTACTTTTCAATTGCCTACTCAGTCCGAAGTAGCATTTGTTTGCAAGAGTGATTCTTCGTCGGATTTCTAGGCTAACATTATTGTTGGTATTAATGCTGGTTCCCAGGTAAACGAAGTCCTTTACTATTTCGAAATTATTGCTGCCAACAGTGGCTTGGTTGCCAAGGCGCGAATGCGCTGACTCTTTGCATGATGACAGAAGGTACTTCGTTTTGCCCTCGTTCACCACCAATCCCATTTTCTCCGCTTCTTTTTCTAATTTGGAGTAAGCAGAAGTTACGGCGCGGTTGTTAAGGCCAATGATATCAATATCGTCAGCATATGCCAACAGTTGCACGCTTTTATAAAATATTGTTCCATCGCGATTAAGTTCTGCAGCTTGTATTATTTTCTCCAGCATTAAATTAAAGAAATCGCACGATAGGGGGTCACCCTGTCTGAAACCTCGTTTAGTTTCGAACGGCTCGGAGAGGTACTTCCCAATTCTGACCGAGCTGGCGGTGTTGCTCAAGGTATTTTGCATAGCCGTATAAGTTTTG
This sequence comes from Merzomyia westermanni, assembly GCA_949987695.1. Taxonomy (NCBI): domain Eukaryota; kingdom Metazoa; phylum Arthropoda; class Insecta; order Diptera; family Tephritidae; genus Merzomyia; species Merzomyia westermanni. Next base: position 81,826,596 of record OX465291.1, read on the forward strand.
CGGGGAAACCAAATTCAGACATAGCGGCATATAGGCAGCTCCTTTTCGTGCTATCGAAAGCGGTTTTAAAATCAACAAAGAGATGATGCGTGTCGATTCTTTTTTCACGGGTTCTTTCACAGATTTGGCGTATTGTAAAAATCTGGTCGATGGTTGATTTACCAGGTCTGAAGCCACACTGATAAGGTCCAATCAGTCTGTTCACATCAGGCTTCAGTCTTTCGCACAATACGCTTGATAGGACCTTATATGCGATATTCAAAAGGTTGATTCCGCGATAGTTGGCGCAGTTTGCAGGATCGCCCTTCTTGTGGATTGGGCAGAGAACTCGGTGATAGGAATAAAACACAAAAAATATTCCTGAATGATGAACTTTTCGCCGCATTTATCCAAGTAGCGAATGCAAATTGAACTTTGTTCTACTGCAATGTCTGGCGTGTCTTCTCCGAGGAAAGGAAAAGTCCTTCGATTTGTTCACTCGATTGATGTTGTAACTCATGATGAGGTGATGACAAATGTTGATTATTTCATTCTGGAAACGGTTGCTTATGTACATAGCATTCTTTGGTGAATCACTCAGGTGTTTTTTCAACTGCTCATCAGTTTTGGCTCGATATCTTAAGAGAGCTCTAAAGTTTCCATCATTTGTCAACGGTTCGTCTTCAGAAATTCCAAGCCATGCTGGCATGGAGCGATTATGCTTTTAATGGCGAAATATAACTCTTCACTCACTACTTTTTCAAAAAGTTTTGAACAGGTCGACAATTTAGATAGTTGCCTGTAATTAGTTACTAAATTTTTATTGTCTGACTTGAAGATTGGAGTGATAAATGCCAATTTCCATATTACTCTAGGACTAAATTTAAAATCAAATTGAATCAATCAATTATAATAAAAATACAAACCAATTAGCCATTTATTGTTTTGTGGACCATTTGGCACCCCTTTGTGAGTAGCGCTCTGGGCATGTTGACACCCCATGCACCCCCCTCACTGCGCCACTCATGAAAAGTATGAAAATCAAGCAAGTAAGGAAGTCTAAGTTCGGGTGGGACAGAACATTATATACCTAATAGTGATTTATAATGGCATCCCAATTTACGCAGGCCTATTTAAATACTTTCAGTTTGTATTTGCGTTCAAATAGACAGACGGACAGACAGATAGACGTATCGAGAGACGGATATGGCTACATCGACTCAGCTCATCCTCCTGATCACTTCAGTATACTTTTTGATGGGACTATCTCTTCTCATACGTACAAACATTTCATGTTCATGAAAGGTATGAAAATCAAAAAAGATATACAACGTCGCTTTTACAGTGGCCTATTAACTACTTGCCCGGATATTTTACTTTTCATCCTAAACGTTTTGATATACATTAATAAATACGAGTATATATCTCGATTCGTTTATGCCGAACGAAGTAATATACCTTGTGTGCGTAACAAAAATAGATATAAAAAAGGGTGTCTTTTATAGGCGCCAAAGAACTCAACCGATCTTTATGAAATTTTCACAATATATACTTGGCTTCACTGGGTACAGCATATCCAATATATAATTTTGGAAAAGTGTGCGGAGCCCCGCCCCCACGCCCCTACGCTATATAAATTTTAAATTCGTCATAACTCCGATATTTTTTGGTCTAAATTAATGATATTTGGATATATGTGTCACTTAGTCAATATCTCTCTCTCTCTCTATGGCGCGATATACAACAGGTATATCATCATAAACCTCCTAAGAGATTTTTGCGCCAAGCTTCTCTTCCAATTTGTGGTGTGCCGATTTGAATTTTTCCCTACAAATTGGTGGGACCTACAGTTTTTTGCCGACTCCGAACGGCATCTACAAAGGAGACGAATTTTTGCTGAGAAGCCTGTCATGGCAGAAATACACTCGGAGAGTTTGCCAAACCACTGCCGAGGGGCGACCCCGTTTTGAAAAACTTTTTTCAAATCACTTTTGATGTTACCTGTACCAGGGCTCGAACCATGGACCTTCGGTGTGGTAGGCCGGCAACACTACCTTCACACCACGGCGGCCGCCAAGTCAATATCTACATACTTTTTAAAAAGTGGGCGATGCCACGCTCACATATTTTGTGTTTTGTTTTGCTCTTGAACTTTCACGATAGGTTCAAGAGTTCGCTGGGCACGACACGGTCTGTATATAGCTTTTGGAAAAGCCACCAGGTTATAGTATTAAGCTGCAGTCCGGTATAGCTAGGAGTTTATTTGGTTCAAGTTAATGACATTTTACATATAGATGTGTCCATGTATCAAAACCTCAAAACAACGTCTACCGGGTTTGCTAGTATATTATAAAATGGCGAAAGCAAACAACGAATTTCAGCATTCTTTTGTAAAACTGAGAGACTAGTTTGCGTTCAAATAGACAGACGGACAGACAGACAGACGGACGGAGAGGCGGGCATGGCTAAATCGGCTCCGCTCATCGTGCTGATCATTTTAGTGAACTTTTCTCTTCTTGTTCTCATACTTACATATATTTAATGTTTATGAAAGGTATGAAAATCAAAAAAGATATATAACTTCGCTATTGCAATGGGCTATTACTACGTGCCCGAATATTTTGCTTAGGTGTTTCCCGATTTGGCTAATTTTGGGTAGGAGTATAATACATACTACTGAGAAGCAACTGACCAATTTTCATTGAAATATAAAGATTGAGTTATAAGCGATTGCTTTTGAAAATAGTAGAAATTTTATGCTAAAAAGTGGGCGACGCCCATTTTCACAGCAAACAGCTACCTTTATATATAGAACATTATCACCAAATTTCTTTCGACAAATCAATTTTTGACATAGTTATGGAATAAAAAGTTTTGTGGAATAGTCCACTATAAAAGGGGCGGGGCCAAAATATAAATGATGTAAAGCTATTTTAAGCAAAGTTATTGCCTATTTAATATATCTGCGATCCTCTTTAAAATCTTTCATATAAAAGTGGGCGTAGACCTTGACCGATCCCGCCCATTTTTTCCTGGAACATTCCTTGCATACCTGGATACCTGCGTGCTGAATTTCGTTTCGATATCTTGAACGGTTTTTGATTTATGATTAATATTATTTCTAAATTTGACTTAATCAAAAGTGGACGGTGCCACGCCCATTTTTTATAAATTTCTTGAAACATTTATTTTATGCCTCAATCTCAATGTACTCACCAAATTTGATCCTTATAGGTGTATTATGTACTGAGTAATCACTTTTTTGTGTTTTCGAAAATATTCAATACATAAAAAGTGGGCGTGGCTATCATTCGATTTCGCCCATTTTAAATAGCGCTCGGAGATGAGTGCCAAGGAACCCGCATACCAAATATTATTAAGATATCTCAAAATTTACTCAAGTTATCTTGTTCACAGACGGACGCACGGACATGGCTTAATCAATTTCTCTTTTCGTCCTGAACATTTTGATATATATAAGTCAATATCTATCTCGATCCGTTTGTGCCGTTACGTACTGCCGTTAGGCGACTAAAGTTAATATACCTTGTGTGCGTAGCACTACTAGGTATAAAAAGATATATAACTTCCCTATTGCAGTGGGGTATTAACTACTTGCTCGGATATTTTGCTCGTGTGTTATCCGATTTGCCTTATTTTTGGCAGGAGTATACTACATACTACTGAGAAGCATCTGACAAATTTTGGTTGAAATATCTAGTTGAAATTAGAATCAATCGCCTTTAAAAATAAAAGAACTTTTTTTGCGGCGGAGTTTTGCCTCAAAAGCTTATTATGTGTGCAAGATCTTATTTTTATAGCTTGCATAGTTATATAAATCACGCGTTTTAAATTTTACAAACAAATCTTTCAGAACCATATTAAAAAAATAGGCGTGGCCCTTAAACCGATTTCGCCTATTTTCACAATAAACAGTTACCTTTATATATTCAACATTTTCGCCAAATTTTGTTTCGATAAATCAATTTTTGTCGAAGTTGTTGCATAAAAAGTTTTATGGAATAATCCACCATAAAAGAGGCGGGTCCTCGCCTGTTTTTGCAAATTAATATTTTTCGAATTTCTGCATTCATCTTCTCTCATTTTTTCCGGGAACACTCCTTGTATTCATGGTTAAATTTCATATCGATTTATTTTTGGATTTATGATTCATAGTATTTCTTAATTTGACTTAATCAAAAGTGGGCGGTGCCACACCAATTTTAAAAAATCTCTTGAAAAATTCATTTTCGGCTTTAATTAGGTGTATTATGTACTTTTTTGTATTTTCGAAAATATTCTATATATAAGAAGTGTTAGGGGATATCACCTTGTGTGCGTAGTGAAGTGAAGCACATTAACTATTTAAACTCTTTCAACTTTAATTAAACTTAAAATATTTAGAATATCAAGATATGATTTGATTATTAAAGAAAACACAGAGCAAAATAAAAGCACAACTTCACAGCTTGATGTTGTGTTCTAGGTTTTACCATCCATCTCAATGGGTGTCCACGAAGGCTCGTTAGGATGGGTCTTTTTCGATCTAGTTGATTGCTAGAACAGAAGGTTCTAAATATTTCATCCACAGTGTTATTGGAACCGATCAATCTAATTTTATCTGCATAAGCTGGCCAGTTGCACCATTTTCCAAACCGTCGCCTGTGTTGATATTCACTGTCATCATATATTTGGCCGTGGTTTTTAGCGTTAAGCTATACGTAAGACCCTGAGTTTCCGAAGTTTTGAATAGTCTGACCCGTTCTAAGATATTAGCATTTTGGCCACTAGCGGCAATTCCTTTAACCACGTCTTTCGCAATTGAGAAAATTGCTGTAGAAGGAATTTGACTCAATTTAAAGGCATTATAGTTGGCAGATTCCTCGTTTGACCAAAATGAGTGAATTGCTTCGTCGGGAACCTGGTCAGAGTTAACGACTACATTTGCAATCAAAGATTTGTCTTTACTGGTCATAGCTCCGGAGGCCATACTATTCAAAGCAATAGCAAACGGTTGATCCCCACGCTGTCTCATTATTTCATTCAATTCAAAATATTTAAAGAGCTCCCATAATGGCGCGCCCACTACAACGCGAATCGTTTGGCTTCGGTGAAAAAATCCATCTGTTACCTACAAAAGCCAATTGTTTCAAGTCGCCAAAAACAATAACAGGTATACCATCAAATGGAATATTCTTGAAAATCTGCTTTAGTCTGGCGTCAGTATAACTTAACATTCGAGCGCCGAGCACTGAAACTTATCTATAATTATCAACTTCAAATCACATTATCTAGTATATTCGTAGATTGAGTTGAAAATATCGTTGCTAAGCGGCCGTAATTCCTTATTGGACTGATTCCAGGCAGTGAAAATATAGAATGCAGTGTCAAACCGCCTATCCAAAATGCTGCTTTTCCCGTAGGAGCACAAAGAAGTACCTTCAGAGAGGTTGGATTTGACCCAGGTATGCAATTAAAACGGTAATTGAGAGTTTGATATATTGATGATATTAGGCGGCTTTTTCCAACGCCAGCCCCGCTGCCTACTAAGTCATAAAAGGGCTGATCTCTTTTAAAATTGTGTAGCAAATGAGTCAAGTATATTCTCTGCCTCATGCTTAGCGTCTGAATGGATGCAAGCAGTTCCTCAACGGGAACTAAGGGAGGAAGTTTAATGAGCCTAAGAGTGCCATTGGAGTCATTCTCATTGATTTAGGGATCACTAAATTTATGTCAGGGTTTAATAAATTTATGTTACCTTGTGCCGTTCTAGCTGATTTTACAAAACTAAAGAAAACTGCAAAATCAGCTAGACAAACATTATCAAGAAGGTTAGGTCTTTCAGTATAATGCTCTAACAAACCTGCCCCAAAAATATTGGTAGAACCTTCAGCAAGATTCTGAGGTTGTGCTCTAGGTTTTATCATCCGCACTCGTTCTTCAGGACGAGAGGTATTAATATATATTTCTCTATTGCTAGCTTCCGAAAGATGAAGACCAATGCAGCAATAAACAGCCTCTTGGGCGGAAATTTCTGTTCCGGAAATAAATTTATGGCCTATATGCTGAAGTTTCTGCTTGACTGTGTAGTTTCCAGTATTAACTTCTACCATTGCCTCATTTAAAAGCCTAGAGATGCCCCTATTTGATTTATTAATATAATTTATTATGTAGGAACAGCAAGCATATGCATCCAATACTGAATATCCATGTTGGCTCTATGTAGTTCTAAGATAACCGGGTTATAAGCATTAATTGGGCGGTGTTGGAACTTCCTTTTAAGATAAACTTTAGGTTTCATTAAACTTGATCTGAGAGCAAGTAAATATACATCGAATGACAAATTTATTCTCGTATCAGAGAGAAAAGCTTCAAACTCATTCAAACAGGAAATATCAGAAGAATTTAAAGTAGAATTTAAAAGATATTGAATCTTTTTTTAATAGTTTTCCCTATGTGTTTCTAAATTTTCTATGTCATCTAGAAGTGGTAATAAGAATTGGGTGGAAGGCATGGGTGGATATGGTATACCAAATCGGCAAACTTGCTGTCCTCTTATTTCTCTGGTACAGGATCGGCTATGTTTATGTCTTTGGTAGTCTATGAAATTTTCTAAGTGACTTCTGGATCCATCTTTAGAGACATATTTGTCAATGAAACTAATAGCATTCGGAAAAGATTCAGGTTCACTAAGATCGATCTTGGGAGCATTCTTCAGCCAATACATGCCCTGCACGTGAGGTGAGCCCCTTTGTTGGAATTCAATCCGCCAGTAAAAATGCTCATAAAATGCTCGTCGAACATACCTTCATTTTCTTTAAAAAGCTTAAGCAACTGACGAGAACGATAGTCAAAATATCTAGCGCATGTGACTGCATCTGAGCGAATTAGACGATGTCGTTCTTGTGTAGATAAATTATTGGCCTCTTCTTCAGAAATAGTTCTTGAGTCCACAGTTTTAGCCAAAATAACCAGTAATTCGACCCAATGAGATTCAGGGGCAGACAGTGTTATAAAAAAGGTTGGAATGCCGAATTCGCGGATCATGGTAATTGCCTTTTTTTCTCTGCCTCCCAGTGAGCTGGGGAAGATCTAACACTTTTAAGAACTCTACATCCATCGTCATGCCGGATCAAATTCTGAACAAAATTTTCATGTAAAACATTTTGGGCCGTAACTCGATTGCTTCCAGAAAACTTTCGTAGGCAAATCGATGTACTATTCTTAATCTGAAGCAGTTCTAACTTCTTCTAATTATAGAAATGCTTAGGAATAGTACAAGCCTTTCTATGGTAGCGGGGAATCTCAGATCGAACAATCGTGCTGTATGTCTCTGAACAAGTTCGCCTCTGCTCAGCATAAATACTTGCAAATGCAAGTTCTTCAGAGTTGTTGTCTTGAATGATATCCAGGGGTCTTTGGCCTTCACCTGGTGCAATTATCAAAGAATTTATGCCCATATTTTCTACTGGAAAATTATCGAGAAGGGTCTCAAGCCCACATGGGGGTATTTCTTCAATCGCAGGTTCTAAGGGGGGATTATTCTCTGCTGGGCAATGTCGCAAACTTTTAAGCACGGGTACATCTTCAATTGATGCAATAAATGGAATTTCTTCATTATCACCAAAACCTGCAGCCCACTCTTCGTTAATATGTATATTGTGCTCCTGATATAATGGAGTATTCACTAAATATCGCAAGGCTTCCATAATTTTCGCAGGCCATATGGTATCAGTCATATAGTCATGATTATACTCCATACGTCTTTTTAAATGGATTTGAATCACATGCGCTTGATCGAATGATCTTGGGAGGGAAGTAACAATTTCGTTAACTGAATAGGACGAATAGTCATAAAAGGTAATCTTGGCATTATTAGGCGTTCCTCTAAATGCGTAAGATCTTTAAGGCATTCTGGAAGCTCAGGAAAATCTAAACCATTAGCCAAGCATATCCTTGGAAGGGTGTTACTTTTAATTGCGTTTCGGCAAGTAGCACAGAATTTATAGCTACCGCCTTCAACGGGAAACTTATCAGATAAATAAAAGGCAAATGCAACATCTGGATGACTTTGGGAAATTATATTAAAACTTAACTGCTGTACTTGGTATGGAAACCATAGCCCACCGCAGCAAATGCAAACCTGTGTTGGTCCCTCCTTAATATTTCTAAAATATGTTTGTCGAAAATCTGCCAATCTTAAATCATTTAGTATATCTTCGTTCTCCCGACCCCATTTTCTCTATCTGCCTGCCTTTGATTTTCATTTCGTCTATTTTGTAAATTTCCTCTATGACGATGTACTCGGAATTGACTTTGACGGCTTCGTCTAGAGCTTTCTATCCGAGCTCTTCTACGGACAGTTCTACGAGCAAGAGTATTTCGTTGTTGTTCTCGGTTCTTATTCCTTGGATTTCTGCGGCGGGATCGGTGCTCACGAGTATTTCTACTTTTCGACGGACTCTGTGTTGCTGTGAATCGATTATTCGCTCAGCTGAGCGAATCTCTGCATTTCCCCGGCGAGATCTACGTTCGGCAGTATTTCTTCGTTGTTCTATAGAGCTAGTTTCAGAGTCTTCGCGACGGACTCTATGTTGCTGTGAATCGATTATCTCTGCACTTCCACGGCGAGATCTACGTTCGGCAGTATTTCTAATTTGCTCTATAGAGCGAGTTTCTAAATTTTCGCGACGGACTCTACGCTGAAATGTGTCCCTATTACGCTCAGTAGATCGTAGTTGGGAATTTTCGCGGCGAGTTCTGCGGTCTAATGTATTTTGGGTTTGTGCAAGTGCTCTATATTCTTCCTCTCCACGAAGTACGTGCATTCCTCTCCTAGCTGCGACGCGTCTAAGATTACCAGATATTCTATTTAGCCTAGGCATGGTTTATGAACTATATGTATACATATGGCTAAAGGTAACTTAATGTGAAATGTATGTATATAAAGTATTTATCAATTTTGGTTTTACTTTATTCAAACTTTTGGGGATTTTCTGGTGATGGTGGTAATTGGATCGTTTCTTCGTCTGCACTGTAAGCTTTTTTGATGGATTTCGCTTCTTTCAAACTGCTTCCACACAATTTTGATAATAACGCGAATACAAATCACTCCTTCACGATTGAATTTTGAGCACAAAAATATAACACTAATCACTCTCTTTGTTTGGGCGAGATGCCTAAAGTCTTAAAAAATGGGCCACCCTAATGTAACTTTAGCGCCCTTCCAATCACTCACACCAACCCACCCACCTGTGTGGGCATGCATGCATATTCGTGTTTTGTCAACACACATATACATGCATGGGGGTGTGCATGTGTGGGTTCACCTCCCCTTAAAACCGGAGGATAATTTTCAGGTTCAACGGTTGTCCTCGATTGCAAAACCGTCTACTTTTCCAGAGACAGTCGACACGACCACATCACAGCCAGCCCAGGATTTTTCGACCGCATCAATTATTCGTCAAGGTAAACTAATTGTTTATAAATTATATTTTATATAAATATACGGCCACTTTTTTATAACGAGAATTCTCGTTTCTTGTTTATTTTCTATTTTCGAGCACAAATTCGACCGCCGTGCTTTTGAGCCACCGCCGTCCAAGTTAGCACCACGCTCGAATTTACATGGTCCTTCGAGCCGGATGCAGCTTGGCGGAAGAGTTAGGGCTGCATACGACCCACTCGGGCGGAGAACGCGGCTGCTTCCTCCGAGTCCGCGGGAAACATGGAAACCCGAAAAGTATAACGGCGCACGCGTTATGCGTGTCCAATCTGCAGCGGATCAGCCCAGCCCAGAACGTCGACGCCCGAGTCGCCGCTCTTTATGAGCATATTCGGCTGGCTGATCCGCAGTTTTTTATTTCAACGCCGATCCACCTCGTACTAGGTGGGGACGTCTATGCCGACGTCATAACAGCGGGCACTCTTCCACCGTCGTTTGGGCCACTGCTTGCCCAAAGCACTATTTTTGGATTTGTGCTATCGGGAGCCGTTAGCATGTAAGGTTAGATGTAAGCTACAATAACATTTTTTTTTTAATTTTTTTCTTGTTTTTATTTAAAATAAATAATACCAATTATTTCCTGGCAAGAAATATACAGCGTTCTTATTTTCTAAAGTTTCTTCCTCCTATCTCTTAGCTCTAGGTGCGATACGATGGAGCCGCCAAACTTCAAACGGCATTTCGGAGGCAAACGACTGGGACAGCGCCAGCCGGCACTCACCATCCTAGTTTAAGTCCTTAGCTTAAGAGGATGCGCGGCGAAAAATCCTGGGGCGGGGTAAGTTGTTGCGTATCGCAAGGGGGCCGGCATGTTTAGGCGAGATGCCTAAAGTCTTAAAAAATGGGCCACCCTAATGTAACTTTAGCGCCCTTCCAATCACTCACACCAACCCACCCACCTGTGTGGGCATGCATGCATATTCGTGTTTTGTCAGCACACATATACATGCATGGGGGTGTGGATGTGTGGGTTCACCTCCCCTTAAAAACGGAGGATAATTTTCAGGTTCAACGGTTGTCCTCGATTGCAAAACCGTCTACTTTTCCAGAGACAGTCGACACGACCACATCACAGCCAGCCCAGGATTTTTCGACCGCATCAATTATTCGTCAAGGTAAACTAATTGTTTATAAATTATATTTTATATAAATATACGGCCACTTTTTTATAACGAGAATTCTCGTTTCTTGTTTATTTTCTATTTTCGAGCACAAATTCAGCCATGCTTTTGAGCCACCGCCGCTCCAAGTTAGCACCACGCTCGAATTTACACTCTTTAAATAATTAATCTTTAGTTTATGTTATATAAGTAATTAATATTCCGCTTAGCACTCTTTTAATTTACATATATATTTATTAAAACTTTTTTTGTTTTTTTTTTTTAACGTTTTGAAAAAAACGCGTTTGACTTATTAAGCGACCAAACAATACTAAACTAAAATTTTACTTTTTACTTAAAATACTGGGTCGCTCGTCAAACCTTTCCACATAGATATTTAACAGGACAATGGTTACCAAAAATTTAAATTCCTCAGTTAACAAAAGCCTAAATTACACTGGTCAACAACATTTTTGTACATGGGTCGTGCGTATATTTTTTTTATTGCTTTTGCACCCAGAAATAAGAATATGAACATAAAAAAGTTTTTGATTTGGTTTTGTTCGAAAAAAATGAGAAAAACAAAAAACATGAAGATGCATCAAAATTAGACATAGATTTGATTTATTCTAGTAAAGTAAAAATCAATATAAGATTTATCCTTATAAATTTAGTTTTAGAATACAGTTTAAATGTTTAAAAATGCTTTTTCCTGCTTTTCCTGCCATATTCGGTAACATTATCTCTTATTAACGTCCAAATATAGTCCCCCATCATGCTTTCCGTATACTGGCCTTGGTAGCGTTTCTCAGACTCCATTATATCTTGATGGAATCGCTCCCCGTGTTCTTCTGAATAACCTCCCATATTATCTTTGAATTTACCCAGACGTGAATGTAACATGTGCATCTTTAGCGACATTCTACATCCGATGGCAGAAAAATTCGTAATCATGCTAGTTATCAGCTCTTCATAATTTTCATCCCTATGATTTCCAAGAAAGCCATGAACTACTGCCTTAAAACTGTTTCACGCTAGTTTCTCCTCATTGCTAAGTAGGTCCGGGAAAATATCGCAGTTCATAATTTTTTTTATTTGAGGGCCAACAAAGACTCCAGCTTTAATTTTCGCCTGTGACAGCTTTGGAAAAAAAGTCTGCAAATATTTGAAAGCTTTAGACTCAATATTAAGAGCCTTCACAAATTGTTTAATAAGGCCCAATTTAATATGCAATGGCGGCATCAATATGTTTTTAGGATCGACAATTGCTTCATGTTTAATATTAAATCTTCCCACTCCATACTCATTACGTTCAGGCCAATGTTTTTGGCGATAGTGGGCGGCATCATTTCTGCTATCCCATAGGCAAAGATAACAGGAGTGTTTGGTATATCCACCTCGCATTCCAGTAAAAAAACCAACCATCTTGAAGTCTCCAATAACTGCCCACTTGTATTCCGTATATTTGATTGCAGTTAATAGCATTTTAATACTGTCATAATTTTCTTTGAGATGTATGGAATGTTCCAGGGAATAGATGGAAATTTGTTCCCATTGTGTAGTAGAACTGCTTTTAGACTTTTTGTTGAGCTGTCGATAAAGACTCGCCATTCATTTGTATTACAAGGAATACCAATTGCTGCAAATAAACCTTTCACGTCATAGCAAAAACAGACTCCATTTTCCTTACTCTAGAAACAAGAAAACTCTTCATGACGCTTTTTTTGCCGAGATATTCGAACATCAGAAGTAAGTAAATTTCGTTGTTTAAGCCGCGATGCTAATACCTCTGCTTTGTATTTTGATAGATTTCAGTCTCTTATTAAGTCATTGATATCTTCAGAGTTGATGAGATGTGGTATTCCGGGTCTCTTATTAAGTCATTGATATCTTCAGAGTTGATGAGATGTGGTATTCCGGGTTCAAATTGAGGAGCAAATTCGGAATGTACGGATGCAGATGAACTCGGTGTTTGAAAGTTGCCTTGAGGGAATAGTTGCTTTTCCAACACAGGTGGATCAGGTACAGGATTTTGTTCCGAATGTGGTACTGGAGCGGATGTCGATGGTAGTTCCGGATGTATTGTTTTCCTTAAACGTTTCCCTTTCAGTGGTTTCACTACACAAAAATAGCAATCAGTGTCATGATTACTCGGTTCCCTCCAAATCCTCGGCACTGCGAACTTCATGGCTCTTTTCTCACCCTGGTACCAAACTATAATAAAACGTAAAGCATTTCATAAGAATTTCAGTTATTATGCAATTATATATAGATACATATATGTATATATATATGAAACAGTTAGTACAATAAAAAAGAGAAAATAAATATACGCTCCAGAATGCTTCTGCAAGAGTTACATGAAACATGTGAAGCCCATTTCTTGTCCTGGTTTTTAACAGGTAGACCGAGGTAGGCTAGGTAGGTCTCGCAAATCCTTGTGTTTTTAGTTAAATCAAACTTTTTTGTCTTCTTTTAATACATTCGCCACATATATAGCAAAACGAATTAGCCGCTCGTTTACAACTTCTCGAAGACATCATTCCTCTGTGATATGCAAAAACACAGCTTCTTAAAAAAAATTGTACTTACAAAAACGCTATCAGGTAGCTGGCATTCTCTATTGCTAGGCCTGCCAATCCGTCAGTAAAAGTTTCGATGAGTTTCTTAATATGTACTTAACGAATTGCCAAATCTACCTAAAATCATGTGTATCTGGGACCTTTTATCTCCTTTTTACTGTTTCTCAGCCACATTTTTTTGGTTTTTTTTTGAGATGAGTATGTTGTGCTTTAAGTAGATCTTTTTTCGATGCATCGCTGCATCAGGTAGCTACCCGCCGCCCTCTATCGACCGAAATAGCGCGAAAGGACCTACATTAGCCTGGTGAAAAAATACAAAATTTTCAAATCACTATAACTTCTACAAAACCAAATATTTTATTCGTAATTGCATTTTTTTTATAGAATTGAACATAGAATCCGAATACGAGTATATAGGGCAAAACCCATGTACAAAAAAAAACACACAGTACTTTTGCACCGATGCGTTTTTGGTTATTGCATATACAGGTAAAAAACTACCCTTAGGCCCGGTTTTTCAGTACAAGTTCAACTCAATTTGTCAGTTAAACTAAGTTTAAACTTGTTACGCAGTTTTTCAGTCAACTTTAAACGAAGTTTAAACGTAGTTTAAGCGGCCAATTTGGCAGGGTTAAACTCTAGTTAACCTGTCAGCTGTTTGCATATTTGATGGTTTTGGTTGTGAAACAATAAACTGAACGCAATTAAAAAAGGACGATATTTTTATATTTAATTAAATACAGAATATATCATCTGACGAAAGTGATTGTAGTGATGCAGAAATTAGCGAAATCCTAACTATTACAATGCTGAGGAGAAGCAACGGCGTTGAATATCTAAACAAATATTATCTGTTGCCGTATCTAGATAAAAAAAAAACCAATGTTGCAGTATAAAAAGCAAATCTTAAAAGCGGCCTTAAACTCTCACTGAAAAACCGCTCTGCAGTTTAACTGGAGTTTAAATTTATGCCGAGTTTAAGCAAACTTAGTTTAAACTGAGCTTAACCTAGGACTGAAAAACCGGGCCTTAGTGTGCAATAATCTTTTTAGTACAATAGCACTTGCGTGTTTATGTTTATTGTTCTGTTATATCTTTATTTTAAAATGAACAGTTTTTGTAGGGCAATCCCCATATCTGAAGGAAAACTGCGTTATTATCCGCTCATGGTCATTAGTGTTAGCCTCTGTATCCTTTTTGCTTCTTTTAAACGAAAATGAGTCCAGGATAGAACCATATACAAGGTGGCGCAAAAGTAATCCTCCTATCAGAAAATGCTATAAATTTTGCGATTGGCCCCTAAAGTCAGTTCTGTTTTGACATTTGTGTAGTAAACACATGCGAAATACACGTCAATAAACAATGTTACGCTACACTGCTCCAGAACGCGGAATATTGCTAACTATTTATTTGACCAATAATCGGTCGGTGAAAAACGGTTACTGCGCAAAAGTAATCCTCCTATCAGAAAATGCTATACATTTTGCGATTGGCCCCTAAAGTCAGTTCTGTTTTGACATTTGTGTAGTAAACACATGCGAAATACACGTTAATAAACAATGTTACGCTACACTGCTCCAGAACGCGGAATATTGCTGACTATTTATTTGACCAATAATCGGTCGGTGAAAAACGGTTACTGCGCAAAAGTAATCCTCCTATCAGAAAATGCTATACATTTTGCGATTGGCCCCTAAAGTCAGTTCTGTTTTGACATTTGTGTAGTAAACACATGCGAAATACACGTTAATAAACAATGTTACGCTACACTGCTCCAGAACGCGGAATATTGCTGACTATTTATTTCGGTCGGTGAAAAACGGTTACTGCGCAAAAGTAATCCTCCTATCAGAAAATGCTATAAATTTTGCGATTGGCCCCTAAAGTCAGTTCTGTTTTGACATTTGTGTAGTAAACACATGCGAAATACACGTCAATAAACAATGTTACGCTACACTGCTCCAGAACGCGGAATATTGCTAACTATTTATTTGACCAATAATCGGTCGGTGAAAAACGGTTACTGCGCAAAAGTAATCCTCCTATCAGAAAATGCTATAAATTTGGCGATTGGCCCCTAAAGTCAGTTCTGTTTTGACATTTGTGTAGTAAGCACATGCGAAATACACGTTAATAATTAATGTTACGCTACACTGCTCCAGAATGCGGAATATTGCTAACTATTTATTTGACCAATAATCGGTCGGTGAAAAACGGTTACTGCGCAAAAGTAATCCTCCTATCAGAAAATGCTATACATTTTGCGATTGGCCCCTAAAGTCAGTTCTGTTTTGACATTTGTGTAGTAAACACATGCGAAATACACGTTAATAAACAATGTTACGCTACACTGCTCCAGAACGCGGAATATTGCTGACTATTTATTTCGGTCGGTGAAAAACGGTTACTGCGCAAAAGTAATCCTCCTATCAGAAAATGCTATAAATTTTGCGATTGGCCCCTAAAGTCAGTTCTGTTGTGACATTTGTGTAGTAAACACAAGCGAAATACACGTTAATAAACAATGTTACGCTACACTGCTCCATAACGCGGAATATTGCTGACTATTTATTTGACCAATAATCGGTCGGGGCCAAACGGTTACTGTGAATGGTGAGCGCTACAGAGCAATGACCAACGAGTTCTTTTTGCCGCAACTTGATGAATTAGGATTGGAAAACATGTGGTTCCAACAAGACGGTGCAACAGCACACACTGCACGTGCCACAACCGATATGCTGAACATCGGAAGCTTACTTTTGCGCCACCTTGTACATATGTATTATTGCGCAGCCTTTTAACACCACTAACCACACAAAACAAACAATAACAGCGTTTCAAGTGCACAGCTGGGTATGTAATGTTCGGTTTCACCCGAACTTAGACCTCCTTACTTGTTATATTACTTCATTCGGAATAAACGAATCGAGATATATATTTAATATTGTATATCAAAACGTTCAGGATGAAAAGTAAAATATCCGGGCAAGTAGTTATTAATAAACAAAGTTGTATATCTTTTTTGATTGTCATACTTTCCATGAACATGAAATGTTTGTACATATGAGAAGAAAAAGAGATAGTCCCATCAAAAAGTATACTGAAATGATCTGGAGGATGAGTTGAGTCGATGTAGCCATGTCCGTCTCACGATACGTCTATCTGTCTGTCCTGCTGTCTCTTTGAACGCAAATACGAACTGAAAGAATTAAAATACACCTGCGTAAATTGGGATGTCATAATAGATCACTACCTGGTATATAATGTTCCGTTCCAACCGTACTTAGACTTCCTTACTTGTTTATTGTTAATTCCAACTTCTACTATTAACAATTTTGAATTGTAATTGCAAAAATGTAGAATTGACAATTAATCAATTGCAATGCTCGCAATTAACAATTAATTAATTATTAATTGCGTTTCTCTATAACTACAATTGTTTTATGAATTTAACAATAAACACGCTACGCGAACGCTATCTAGTATATTATTAGCCGGGTACCGTGATGTTTCATTGTGATAAACTTCCACTGCAAGAACATGTAGATTATATATTCTGCAACGCCACCCACGGACGAAGCGTCGGAGCAAGTACCGTAGGAAACGGTACTCCGCCACGCAATCAACCTTCTTCGAAGGCTGCCAGGAGGCAGTCTTCTGTTAAAAAGACGCAGTCTAAAGCATCGTTAGGGAGAAAACGATACCAGCTCGCTCTGTCTGTCCTGGAGAGGATAGAACGGAACAGGGTGAATGGTACCGTTCATCCCAAGGATCCGGCCGACCGCGTCAGTTTTCAAGCGGTGGTGGACGAGTGCCGGGCGTACTTGAACACCCAGCAGAGATCCCCAGCAGGTAAACGGAATCGGTATCTGGAAGAGGCCCCTGAAGGCTCTAAGAGGAGCAGGGTTACCGGTGGGGAGGCCTCCACTTCAGCCGGAGTGCTGGAGGGGGCAAAGTCTTTCGCCGACATGACCAGGTGCAACCTTCACGTTGCCCTTGTGGATGAGACCACAAACAGCGGCAGGCCCGTCCTGGATATTATTTTATTTATTTGATAACATTTAAGAATATCTTATTTATAAACGCATCCAAATTTGAAACAACAGATTCTTCTACACATGTGGCGGAACCCCCCAAAACTATACTAATAAATATAACTGACCACAACGAGCCCCTAACCATCGAGCATCTGCATAACCTCCCCATAATGAACACGAAAAGGCTAAACCATATAGTAGTTGAGACCGAATCAAAAAATGTAGTAACATGGATATCGATGGCGCTTATATCAACTACGATAATCTGTCTACTAATTTGCCTAATTAAAATAAAACAAAATACACATATAACTGTAAGTAGTATGAGTGTGGAAGACATGCAACTGGCCACAATAAATGCCATAAAAGATATCAATCGAAACAGGGACGTTTCGTCTTAAGAGGGGGAGAAGTTAGCGACACATACTTAGCCAATATTGGCACTTCATTTCCATACCCAAAACAGCCAAGAATATGGCTAAGGTTGCTTCCGGTCTTACGCTTCAACTTGCTGACGGTAAGTCTACCAACTTGCGCGTGTCATCACCTTGACCATTTCACACGCTAATAAACACAACAACAACAACTACAACACACACAAGAGAGCGGCTAAGCTTAGCGTGAAGATAGGTAGGCTAGTTGTATGAATTAGCTTGTAACTTTAGTTTTAAACGGGAACTTGAATAAAGATAGCGCATAGCGCTTAAGTCAAGTAAAACAACTGACTACATAATTTTGAATAAAGATAGCGCATAGCGCTTAAGTCAAGTATAAACAACTGACTACATAATTTATATAAAGCTGTAGGCATAACTTGAAGAAACTATTCTTGGTTCAACACATATCCGGAACCTTTTCCTTGACTAGGAATTTTTTCAAAGAATCAGAAAAGCTCGAGTCTGCGTACAAATTTCGGTATTTATCATAGAGACGAGATCACGGTAACTTAAAAATTAGTGCAACATCTAATATTAAGCAGTGAGCTAAGCATTTTAATTTTTAACCTGTCCCCTAACTAAGTTTTTCAAATGTTCATGGCACTAAAAATTCTTTCAACGTCCGCATTACTGAAAGGTAATACCAAAAAGTTAAATACGAATTCGACAAGTTCTAAAAGGGGTTCATTTAATGAATTTTTATGTTCTCGGACTTTCGCCCAAAACTCAGTGGTATAGGTCACACTTGTCCACCGTACGGTTATTAGCTTTCACCACTGCAGCCCAATCAATGCTACTTGACCGGCGTTGTAACTTTCAAAGAATTATCAACTGAAAAAAATGTGTATTTTGTAAAAAGTTCATATTATCAGATAGGCTATGTCACAATTGGGTTATCAGCACCTTTAAAAGTAGTTGACAATTTTTACGAATAATTTTCTGTATTTCATCAATACTATGAGAAAAAAGCCACTAAGCTAAAACCAAAATTATGAGGCTAAAGGAAAAAAAAGGCTAAATCTAGCCTCGAAAAGGCTAACCTGGTCACACTGGTTGCTACATGTCGTTCGAACCCACATGGTTACAACAAAAAACCTACCCCTACCAACCATACGCAGATAAAAAAGTGGATAAAACATAGGTCGCGCTATCTACAAATGAAGATAAAAAAATGGATAGTTTTGTGTGGGCGTCGTGCAGATATTATCCACTTTCCCATGTACATTTCGTGTACGTGTGACCTTGCATCACCCTCGCACACATTCATAAACGCCGTAAGAAAAAATATATCTACGCCGGTCTAACTAAGAAAATTTCCCAAAACAAAGGGTTGCAATTTTCACAGGGTTGCCAGATCTGAAACATGGTATGCCCAAAAAATACCCAAAAAAAAAGGCAAAAAGCCCAAAAAATCGCCTAAAGTGAGAAATAAATATCTAAATAATTCAACACAACTTTGTAAGCTCTTTTCACTATTGGTATACACGCGCGTTCCCACAATTTGCTGATTTTCTAAATAGCATATTCAGCATAATCTAACAGCTTACATTTTTTAGGAACTTTCGAAGTTCCTTTTTGCTTCAAATATATCAAATCACGAATTACTTCCCGATTAGTCGGCGGCCGCCGTGGTGTGAAGGTAGTGTTGCCGGCCTACCACACCGAAGGTCCATGGTTCGAGCCCTGGTACAGGTAGCATCAAAAGTGATTTGAAAAAAGTTTTTCAAAACGGGGTCGCCCCTCGGCAGTGGTTTGGCAAACTCTCCGAGTGTATTTCTGCCATGACAGGCTTCTCAG
Source organism: Merzomyia westermanni (assembly GCA_949987695.1). Lineage (NCBI taxonomy): Eukaryota > Metazoa > Arthropoda > Insecta > Diptera > Tephritidae > Merzomyia > Merzomyia westermanni. The sequence continues at coordinate 81,846,033 of OX465291.1, forward strand.
CAAAAATTCGTCTCCTTTGTAGATGCCGTTCGGAGTCGGCAAAAAACTGTAGGTCCCACCAATTTGTAGGGAAAATTCAAATCGGCACACCACAAATTGGAAGAGAAGCTTGGCGCAAAAATCTCTTAGGAGGTTTATGATGATATACCTGTTGTATATCGCGCCATAGAGAGAGAGAGTCGGTAGATTGTCTGTGCTTAGGTCACTCTTATCAAACGGCATTTTTAAAAATAATGCTAATAGAGGCTTGTATTAAATAAATAATGACACGTGAATGACATTTAAGTCGACACATAACATGGATTATTTCCTGTTCAACAATATATTGCTCTTTGAAATCAAAGGTCAAATAAAAAATCTGTAAGGCAATTACTTCCGTATTTATGTCATTCTTATCAAATGACATATTGCCGAAATAATATTAATATAATGATGTCAAAATTATATTCAAGGCTATATTTACTTTATTCCAAATTTTTTTTTAATACAGGGTGTTGGTTTTAAATAAATTTGAATAAAGCTAAAGTTGGTGTCGCAGGTTAATGGCTTATATGGACGAAATATGACACGGGTTAAAGCCTTTACAACAATATATTGCTCGTTGAAATCAAAGACGAAATAGAAAAGTTATAAGCAAAAAACGAATTTCGCTGTTATAACAGGGTGTCGAATATTTTTTTTCATTTTTGATATCTCCAACAAGTAAACATTCGAACCAGGGGGGAACATTTTAAACTTTTTTTGGCGATACGCTCTACTGCGCATAAAGCTCAGGGACAAACTCTTGAGTTTAGCGGAGTGGAGCTAAATTCATAGATGTTCATGCAAGGCATGTTAGATGTGGCGTTTTCAAGAGTTGAGCGACCAAATACGATAAATATAATGCTTCCGAAAGAAAATCAGACAGGTACTCGGAACATGGAATGGATGAAAGTGTTGGCTCAGATTTCATATGTATTAAATATAAAAAGTTATAGTTATTGAAGAATAAATCAAAGAATGTTGACCGATATATGAAGTACTAACCGAAAAATATACCCATGTGACCCTAATATTTCTGGATTATTTGATAACAATCGACAGCATCTAACCATACAATTCACCAAGAAATCGTGTAAAGACTTGACGAAAATACGGGAAAAACTTGTTTGAGCAGCCACCATGGAGTAATTATGTGTATTATAACTTTGTTACCAATAAAAAAAATATTTAACATCTTTCAATTATCAAGATATGTTTTTAAAACCTCTTTTTAAAAGGCTCCACTGCTGGTAAGTAAAATTATACATACAAACAACCAGAATATCTTTACTGATGAGTATCTAAAGCAAACTAAATTGTATGACAACCAATGAAAAAGCCGAGCAAAGCTTGTTAGTTCAGGTACTTAATGAAATAAAATAAATAAGAAATGTTTACTACCTTTAAGTTTTTAGGAAAGTTTAAGTAAGTTAAGCCCGGTTAGTAACCTAAGCCAGGTTTAAAAAGGGGTTTTCAATAAACTCTAGCCCACGCAAGCCATGGAAGAGAGGGTAGTGAGCCAGCTTATCAGTTCCATCATTGGTTAGCTATGACTTTGGCGGTGTTGATAAATACTATCATAGAGAATTCTGGTTATATTTTGTTTCGAGATTAAAGGTCCTTTATTAAATTGTTGGTACTTTTTATCAGTTATTACATAGTTTGTGGTCTGTTTTGGTATTTCGGGACTCTATAATAATAAAATAATACCGTGTAGGTACCCTTAGGAAGCCATTGAAGTCTAGCCCAGATTTATGGGTCCCAACGCGTTAACCTAAGTACTAATAAATTCCATCGTAGAAAATACCTTCTAGTACACGTAGGCGGTTACAATACTTTGGCTTATACAGAAGGCTCGATGTAAATAGTGGTTGGCAAACACCTAGTTGATCTTCATTTTCAAATATATTTGTAAAAATAAACATCTAAAACCGAAAATAAAGCGCTGTCTTTGGCTGTGCCGAGGGGTTTCACTGTTTTACATTAAGTAAAAACTGTGTAAAATTTGACGTTCATAGGGCAATTTTCTCGACTGCGTGCTAAAATTTATCTCTTCTTGAAACAAAATTTTGTTTTCTCTAGTGCTAGATAGCGTTTTCCCGTCAACAAATTTAACAGGCAGCCAATCCAACTTTTAAAATTTGTCGGGTCGAAAAACAGCTGATTGTCAATTAAAATTATTTTGGTAAAGAAATATAAAACAAAGAAAAATTAACAATTGCTAGGAAAACCGGACGTGCGATTACACTGGAAGAAGAATTTGAGGAAACCAGTGAGCGCAGTATAGCCAATAGGACTTTTCGCAACCACAACCATTACTTTTAAGATACAAACAAAAATTTTATCAAATTATGTTCCGAATAAAATTTCCCAAATTTTGTTAACTTTTTGTATTTTTACAGCTGTTTTTGACATTCCCTATCCTTCCTTTCGCAGTGCTGCCATCTTTTCGAAATTTGTTTTACAAATATTTAACAAGAGGTTGAGAAAATGAAGATCAGTACGATTGGACAGAAACATCTTATAGCCCCCATACAATCGATTGTTCCGATAAACGGGCTTTAAGTTATAACTCTTGCAATTTAAAAGCTAAGAACATACAATTTTTCCCGACTGTATATATTACACATGTAATGCATGTGGTGAAGATCAGTAAGATTGGACCAACACAACTTATAGCTCCCATACAATCTATGGTTCCGATAAACGGGGTTTGAGCTTTAACTCTTGCAGTTTAATAGCTAAGAACATACAATTTTGCACCTACTATAAATATTACATACGTAATGTGTGTGAGGAACATCAGTAAGATTGGACTAACACAACTTATAGCTCCCATACAATGGATTGTTCCGATAAACGGGTTTTGGGCTATAACTCGTGCAATTTAATAGCTAGGAATATGAAATTTTCAATTAACTGGGTAGGACCGCCAAATTTTGCACAGGTTTGCGTTTTCATGATAGGTATAAAACCTTCAGCTCTTCCCTTACTTGTTTTTTTACCTTTTCAGTTTCAAGTGCAAAGTTTAGTTTCAGTTCGTGAAATCTAAAATTAAGTTAACCCCGAATCTGAATGAAATACTTAGTTTTCTTTGTAGATACTGTGACGATTTCGATGATTCCTCGATCCATAATCCTGAGTTCGATCACTATAAAGTCAAATAAACACACGCAGAAATAATGCAACAAGTACCTAGTTTTATTTACTAGTATAAGCGCAATACAAACTCTCGAGTTCGGTAACTCCACAAATCACTGTACAATACTTGAATACAAACTGATCAACCTGCCTTGCCTGGTCACTGCCTTATATAGTCCGACAGGGTGCTACCCTACGCACCCAGAAGTTTCTTGGTTGTTCCGTCTTCGTGTTCTCGAAGAGGCAGTGTTATTTATTGGCATCTCCGCTGTGCAACCTAATCTTGAACACTCACGCGGTCTCTCTTCATCTTGCTTGGTACATGCTTGCATGCATAACCGTAGCCACCTTTATCTCTGCTGTGTTTAACTAGTGGTGGGAGTGTTATTGAGTTAGGGATGGTACATGCTTGAAAATATTCGCCGCACTGCCCTCCACCTAAGTCTGATCGTCCTGATCAAATACATTGCCCGAACCAAATGCAGCTAGCCTTGCCAGATGGACTACCTTCAACTTATTCCTTGGCCTTCCAATAGTTTTTATGCGATAGACAACATCGTTTATCTGTTTTATGATTTTGTCTGGGCCATTTACACTGAAATTTCGGGGACAAACCTTTCTTACGTTGCGGGGTGTATAGCAGCACTAAATCTCCTTCCGTAAAACCTTCCGAGTTTATTGTTTTGTCGTACCTGGCTTTCATCTTATCACTCATGATCTTAGTTCATTGTCATTTCCTCCTCCAAAACGCTAGTGGATTTCCGAGCGTTTATTCCGGCATCAGCATTAATCCCAAACTTCAAGTCAGCAGGCAACCGAAGATCATTTCCAAAAGTTACCCTTCCAGGAGTCTGATCTGTTGTCTCATGCACTGAAGAGCCATTTGCCATCAGAAACAAGAAGATGTGAGTATTCCAATCCTTCTGGAACCCCCTACTTTTCTTAGGTGTTCTTCCAATGTTCTATTGAATCTTTCCACCATGCCATCTGACTGAGGATGCAGTGCAGTAGTTCGAGTTTTCCGAATGCCCAATATCTTGCACATTTCATGGAATACAGTTGATTTCAAATTCCTGCCTTGATCAGAATGTAGCTAGTGAACACTTCTGCTATGGTTTCTGCCTCTTGATTTAGAATAAGGTACATTTCTGGCCATTTGATGAAATAGTCCATAACTACCAGTACATATTTGTTTCCGAGCTTGCTAGTAGGAAATAGCCCAGCTACATCCATTGCAATTCTCTCAAACGGTGCTCCTCGATTTCGGTCCTTTAGCTTTGATGCACACTTCACAGTTGGCAATCCACTCCGCGGCCGATTGACAGCAACCAACCCAATAGAATCCCTGCTTGATTTTCTCTAAGGTCTTGGTGACTCCAAGATGGCCTCCACTTGGACCGTTATGTAATTCATTAAGAATATCAGGGATTTTCTTCCTTGGGACGACTATCAGCTTTCGAACGCATTGACCATCCTCACTCTCCCATATTCGATGCAAACAACCGGATTCTAATTGCAAACTATTCCACTGTGCCCAATATGACTTGGCAACAGGACTTTCTGCTGACATCTCCTCTCTTGATGGCCGCTCGTTTCGTTGGATTCCTTGCATCACACGTGTAAGATCTGGATCTTCGTGCTGACACTTCCTTAATTGATCCATGTCCTATTCGTCCGTAGAGGTTATAGTCATCAACCGCACATCCACAACGTCTTCCTTCGCCTCAGTTTTGGAACAATGCTTGCATTCCAAGTTACATGGGCGTCGTGACATTACATCAGCATTTCCGTGGGTACTACCTCTGTGATGCTTTATGGAAAAGTCATAACTTTGCAGTCGCTTTATCCACCGTGCCAGTTAACCTTTCGGATTACGGAACTTCAAGAGCCATTTCAACGCTGCATGGTCTGTCCTGACATGGAATCGCTGCCCATAGAGATACTTTTGGAAATGTTTAACGCACTCTACCAATGTAAAAAGCTCTCTCCGTGTTACGCAATAGTTCCTTTCAGGCTTCCCGATTGTTCGGCTACAGTACGCAACTGCCTTCTCATGTCCATCGACCACCTGGGACAAAACCCCTCCTGGTATCCGTATCCAGAATAAACGTTGAGCCTGGAATTGGATATGCTAACATTGGGGCAGTGCATAGTCGCTCCTTCAAGGTTTGGAAAGCCACTTCATGTTCCTTCTTCCATTCAAAGCACGTATATTTCCTGGTAAGCTCATGGAGAAATTCGGTACAAATCGGCGATAATACGTGCGCAGCCCAAAGAAACTTCGTAACTCATGCAAATTCCTCGGTCTTGGCCAAGGTCGTTACCTTGTGACCTACATAACTTACCTCCTTTTTAAACAAGGTACACTTTTTAGGACTTCATTTCAGACCAGCACCAGCTATGCGTTGGAAAACTTCCTCCAAGTTCGTTAGGTGTTCCTCAAAGCTTTTTCCCAGCATGATGATGTCATCCAGGTAAACCAAACATATTTTCCAATGCAATCCTCTTAGTACCTGATCCATGAGTCTCTCAAAAGTAGCTGGAGCATTGCATAGTCCAAGGGGAATTCCGATAAATTGCCAAAGCCCTTCTCCAACGCTGTCTTTTCTTCATCTTCATCCTTTACCTCCACTTGCCAGTAGCCGCTTTTTATTATATTCGTCTTTGATTTGTTTGCTGCCTCCACAACCCACAATTTGTTTGTCCCATAATCTCCATAAATTTTTGCCCATATAACCGCTTCTGACTTCAGTGGAATTTGTCGGCTTTCATACTCGCTTACTGACGTGGTTCTTTTCGTAACCAAAATTGAGTGGCACATCCATATTCTTATAGTTGATGATCTTCCTTGTTCTTCATGTTGATCTTGATGTCTTGCTAGCTTAAGAAGTCTACACCAATTATGATTTCGTCAAAAATATCTGTCAATATAAAATTCTCACATTCATGCTGACTAAATCAGATCAAATGATGGAATAAATGTGCCCGTCCACAGTCAGTAAATGATGTTTTCCTTTCGACTGGCTCGATTTAATTTAACGATTAATTTGCTTGGGAGATCGGCTCATATCCTACAGCTTTGTGTTTTCGTTCATATGAATTGCTGGGGTTAGAAGAGCCAGTGCCGCAACAACGTACTATGTGACCTGGTTTTCCGCACTTGAAACTTTTCTTCTGTACTCCGTTCAACGCTTTTGAAATTTTGTATACCCAAGCTGGAGTTTCTACTTCTACGCGATGAGCCTTGTATGCAGGTTTACTCAAAAGCGAGGCTCTTTCTTGCGTCAGAGCATGTGATACCGTCTCCGCAAAATGATCTCTTTGGATTTGCATATGGGACTCGCTTAATCTCCACATCACGTATTCCACTTGTGAAGGTTTGGATTTTTACCCTCTCCGTGTACTCTACGGGTGCGTCCACATTTGCTAGATGGGCCAACCTCCGGATGTCCGATGCGAATTCCTGCAAAATCTCATTGGGTTGTTGGAAGCGATTCTGTAGCTCTATTTCATAAATTTGCTTCAGATGCTCGGTGCTATAGCGTCTCTCAACTGCACCCATCAATGCTTCATAACTATTTCGTTCGCCGTCAGGAATAGTCTGCAAGATTTCAGCTCCAGGTCCCTTCAATGCCACAACTTGTCTTCAGTGCCCCAATTATTCACAGCTGACGTCTTCTCAAACTGTAGCTTAAACACCGAGGAAGCTGTTATACGATTCAGCAGCAACTCATCAACGTTGATTCCTTCCTTCTATAGCCTCCCGTAATTGTGATTGGAGCTCGGATTTATTGACTGGAGTGTTTAGTCCGCGTTGTTCCAACTCAGTTTTGAGTTGCTGAATCTTTAATTCATTCAACTGAGCCATGTCCTTGTTATCCTCCCAATCATTGTTATTTATTTTACAATACCGCTTCTGGCACCAATTGTGACGAACTCGATGATTCCTCGATTAATAATCCTGGGTTCGATCGCTATAAAGTCAAATAAACACGCCTACAAATACTATAACAAAACGCTAGTTTTATTTACTAGTACTAAATGCAATACAAATTTTAGATTTTGGTAACTTCACAGTAGTTCACTGAACAACACTTGAATACAAACTGATCAACCTTCCTTGCATGGTCATCGCCTTATATAGTCCAACATGATGCTACCCTATGCACCCAGAACTTTCTTGTTTGTTCTGTCTTCGTGTTCTAGAAGCGTCGGTGTTATTCATTGACATCTCCTCGGTTAACGAACCCTAGATTGGTTATCATACTAACATATTTTAAGGTTGCGTTTTCAAGAGCTATTTGGGGTAAGATTGTCATATCAAAATTCGTCTTAGCGATGGGTAAAACAAAAGATTTTCCGGAGGTAAGACCAGGGCCGTTTGCTAACAGCATATTGCTTAATGGAGGCAAAGCATGGTTAATTTGGCGTGCCGATATGCCTAGGCTTTCAAAGGTATGTGATGACTATAAATTAATGTTCAGCAGAAAGGCTATGTGGCCGCCGTGGTGTGAAGGTAGTGTTGCCGGCCTACCACACCGAAGGTCCATGGTTCGAGCCCTGGTACAGGTAACATCAAAAGTGATTTGAAAAAAGTTTTTCAAAAACGGGGTCACCCCTCGGCAGTGGTTTGGCAAACTCTCCGAGTGTATTTCTGCCATGACAGGCTTCTCAGCAAAAATTCGTCTCCTTTGTAGATGCCGTTCGGAGTCGGCAAAAAACTGTAGGTCCCACCAATTTGTAGGGAAAATTCAAATCGGCGCAAAAAACTCTTAGGAGGTTTATGATGATATACCTGTTGTATATCGCGCCATAGAGAGAGGAAGGCTATGCCGCTAGCGCTGCGTTATTTTTAGTTTGTATAACAATTTGTATTATTATGTAAGCTTTTATAAAATAAAAATAAATAAATAACTTAATGTCATCCGCAAGAGCATGCATTCTTGAATAGTGACATCCACTATTTTTAAATAAATTGAATAGAAGAGGACCTAGAATTGAGCTTGTGGAACGTCTGAGCTTTTAAAACCTAACCAAACGCATTGATACCTGCCCGTAAGGTATCTCTTCGGAAGCTTTATAGAGATCTAAGCCAAAGTAAAAAAGTTCTATAAAAATACCCAAAGCAAAATTTTAGCTTCTGACATAAGATTAGCTTAGAAAATCGATTTAGCAAAGCAATATCAACCGGCTTTCGTCGAAAGTCACCCTGATATCATAAACAATTTTGAGCATGGCCGTTGAGCAGTTATGTTTTGCCTAAACCTAGGTTGTTATGGAGAATAGAGTTGTGTAGATCGCGAACTAACTAGTTCATTTGAACGAATAAGTTCACTGAACGAAAGAACTACTTCGTTCAAATGCTTTCAACCTCGTTCAGTGAATGTAGTAGTAAAGTGATTCTGTGGCAACAAGCAATAACAACCAAGGGCGAGCTAAAATTGCTTTAGCAAACAAACTCTATATTGGGTTGGAAAAACAGCTGATGTGTATTACAAAATTGATATTGGCTTTTTTATGGCCACAGTATATTTTGCTTAGCGAGCCACGAATTCCTACCCAAGTTGCACACCATCATATGTGTTCACGATTTTTCTTTTTTTCCTACATCCCTTACCCGCGAATTGATAGCATGCGATGCTTTGAGTTGTTCTTCTTATTATTCGATGCATTCTTTGCTCTTTTATTGAACGGTCGCAACCTAGTTCACTTTTGAAAAAAGAACTGGTTCGATCGAACATTCAATTGAACGAAATCACCTAACTATAATAGAGAAATGAAGTTATGAATACAAATATGATCAGGTAAAAGTTATTTGAAAGCCTCCATCGCTTTCTAAGATGGTAGAATGCCAATGGGCCGAAAGTCGCCAGTAGCACTAGAAGATGATTACTTGCCGACAGGTCGCACACAAGCAATTTTATTCATATTTAGGTCAATATCGAATGCAACGAGGAGTGTGTGTGAACACTACCGCGAGTTGAAGAGGGAAGCGAGGCGGCTTTTCCGGGCGAAAAAAAGAGAGGCAGAAAAGCGGGAAATAAAGGAGCTTGAGATGCTGGCCAACGGGAATAATGCCCGAAAATTCTATCAAAAAATTCGGCGAATGACAGAAGGTTTTGAACCCGGGGCAAACTCTTGTAAGAATGAGAACGGCGACCTGGTGGCCGATGTTCAGAGAGCACTCAGAATATGGAGGGATCATTTCTCTGCCCTTTTAAATGGAGAAACTGAGCAAGAAACCAGAGAAGATGCCGAACCCGAGCCCACAATCGAAGATGATGGAATTGACGTTCCACAACCCGACTATAATGAGGTGCGAATAGCAATATGACGATTGAAAAACAATAAAGCAGCTGGCGCTGATGGTTTGCCTGCTGAGCTATTCAAACACGGAGGCGAGGAGCTGTTAAGGCGCATGCATCAGCTTCTATGCAGAATATGGTTGGATGAATGCATGCCTGAAGATTGGAATCTAAGTGTTCTCTGCCCAATCCACAAGAAGGGTTATCCTGCAAACTGCGCCAACTATAGCGGAATCAGCCTTTTGAATATCGCATATAAGGTCCTATCAAGCGTATTGTGCGAAAGACTGAAGCCTGATGTGAACAGACTGATTGGACCTTATCAGTGTGACTTCAGACCTGGTAAATCTACCATGGACCAGATTTTTACAATGCGCCAAATCTTGGAAAAACCCCGTGAAAAAAGAATCGACACACACATCTCTTTGTTGATTTTTCCGCTTTCGATAGCACGAAAAGGAGCTGCCTATATGCCGCTTTGTCTGAATTTGGTTTCCCCGCAAAACTTATACGGCTATGCAAAATGACCTTGAGCAACACCACCAGCTCGGTCAGAATTGGGAAGTACCTCTCCGGGCCGCTCGAAACTAAACGAGGTTTCAGACAGGGTGACCCCCTATCGTGCGATTTCTTTAATTTAATGCTGGAGAAAATAATACAAGCTGCAAACCTTAACCGTGCTGGAACAATATTTTATAAAAGCGTGCAACTGTTGGCATATGCTGACGATATTGATATCATTGGCCCTAACAACCGCGCCATAATTTCTGCTTACTCCAAATTAGAAAAAGAAGCGGAGAAAATGGGATTGGTGGTGAACGAGGGCAAAACGAAGTACCTTCTGTCATCATGCAAAGAGTCAGCGCATTCGCGCCTTGGCAACCAAGCCACTGTTGGCAGCAATAATTTCGAAATAGTAAAGGACTTCGTTTACCTGGGAACCAGCATTAACACCAACAATAATGTTAGCCTAGAAATCCGACGAAGAATTACTCTTGCAAACAAATGCTACTTCGGACTGAGTAGGCAATTGAAAAGTAAAGTCGTCTCTCGACGAACGAATATAACACTCTACAAGTCACTCATCGCACCCGTCCTGCTATATGGTGCAGAAGTGTGGACACTAACAACATCTGATGAGGCGGCTCTTGGAGTATTCGAGAGAAAGGTTCTTCGAAAGATTTGTGGACCTCTACGCGTTGGCGACGGCGAGTACCGAAGAAGATTTAATGATGAGCTGTATGAGCTTTACGCAGATGCCGACATAGTTCAGCGAATTGAAACACAGCGGCTTCGCTGGCTAGGCCACGTAGTGCGAATGAGCTAAGATGCTCCAGCCCAGAAGGTATTCTTTTCGGCACCCGCCGGTGGAAGCAGAGGAAGAGGGAGACCACCACCCCGATGGAAGGACCAAGTGGAGACCGATTTGCGATCCCGCGGTGTTTCCAATTGGCGCCAGTTGGCGCAACGAAGAAACGACTGGCGAGCTATGTTGGACGGTCAAAATCGCCCAGGCGGTTGGAGGAACATTTAAAGAAAGAAGAAGAATAGGTCAATACCCTTAATAGCTGTTTGTTTTCCTGTCTAAATGATTTTGACCTTCCAACAAAGCGGGCCATCTGACTCTATCCTTTGGCAGTTGACGCCAATTAGAAACGCGAAGGGATCGCAGATTGTTCTCCACTTTGTCTTTCTAACGGAGTGGGGGCCTCCCTTTTCCTCTCCTTACATAGGTGGGTTCCGATAAGAATACCTTCCGGGCCGGAGCATCTTTTTCCATTCGCAATACATGGCCAAGCAAACGTAGCCGCTGGGTTTTTATTCGTTGAACAGTGTCGATGTCTGCGTAGAGCTCATACAACTCATCTTTAAATCTTCTTGGTAAAACACCGTCGGCATCGCGTACGGGCCTATACATCCTTCGAAGAACCTTTCTCTCGAATACTCCAAGGGCCGACTCATCTGCGGCTGTCAGCGTCCATGCTTCTGTTCCATATTGCAGGACGGGTATTATGAGCGACTTTTACAACGAGTTTTTCGTTCGTCGAGAGAGAACTTTGCTTCTTAATTGCCTTTTATTGGCAAGTGTATTTTTTCGCTCTATTTCTAAGCTGACATTATTGTTGTTGTTAATGCTGGTTCCCAGGTAAACGAAGTCTTTACTATCTCAAACTTCGGAAAACACGAGGTAGTAATACTATGGTTAATAACCAAATTACGGTATCAATGACGTGTAATAAAGCAAGCCACCCTCCCAAATTACCAATTAAAAAAAATAATTTTGAAACCGTTTTTTGATGTTACCATGTCTATCAAGCACATAATTGACCCGTTAGTGTCAAAAATTTCTTCAGCATACTGTGATGCAGATCGAAAAATGTCCCCAAAAACGCATTTGCAGTTTCTCGGATTTGGCGGGCTCCTAGGGCCTCTCCCTTGGGTACGTGCAATGATTTGCCAGCTAGTATTTGGCACCCGATTTTTGCCCTGGTGGCATTTTATGGTGTGTTATCAACGTGTTTCGCCGATAATAACTTCGAGTTAAAAGTGCCCCCAAGTATTTTACTTCAGAGTCGCATTTCAAGGACTCCCCACCAGTAGTAAGTGTTCTCATTCCCGGCAGCGTTCTCGGTTTGGAGAAATTAATGATGACAGTTTCGCGCACCATTCCTTCGTTAGATTTAGTCCTCTCTGTAAGATATTGCAGAGAGTGTCCTCAAACTTTCCTCTTGCAATAATTTCCGTTGTCGTACATGCAAGAGTTCGTCAACCACTACGAACCAAAGCAAGAGTGATAAGACTCTCCCTTGTGGACTTCGTCTCGTGGTTCGTATCCGGTACAGGTATGGGACGAGTTTCTCTGTCTGCTGCAGGAACAGCGGATAGATCAAAGGGCTTGATCGCCCACCGAACCACACCCTCTGAGAAGAGGGACTTAGCTGAGGCTCGCTCTTCCGATCTGTGGTTGCATCGGGAACACTACACAATTGACCCCGTTTAGCAAATCTTCTAAAATTCTTCTATTGTTAGTTTTGAAATGCTATAAAATTTTAGCCAATCTGTTTTCCTAGGCTTCAGGATAATGCGATGATCTGAGAGTTAAGGTTCGGATGAAACCTTCCATCTTGAGTCTATGGCATTAGCCAGGCTGTACCATATGGTTATATCTAGTACTTCATCCCGGGCTATGGTAACAAAGGTAGATGTATTCCCAACAGTAGTTTGCCAATCTTCTGACGTCCTCAGGAGGAAGTTGTCGCTGTCTCCACCAAAATGGGCCGCAGCAAACACGATGCTCCTGAACCTCCATCGTCGTCTGTACAGTTACCAAGTCTTGGCTTACAAACTCTCTAATGCAGAAATAGTTTATATTATTTTTTAACATCAAGCAGGCCCTGGGTCTCTTCTGGGAGAGATCCCAATTTACCTTATTTCTGTCCTCTTTTGATACTTTGATCTGTCCCTTTATTACCCACGGCTCTTGGATAAGCTCTATGCCCAGATCCTCCGCTGCAATTTTTTCGCATAGTACTACTTTAGCGTGATAGAGGTTATCCCATCCATTGATTATCCATCGACTCGTCTATTTCAGATAGCCGAACATTATCCTCATACCCGCTTCCCAGACCTGGGACGTTAGTTCGGTGTCCTGCCTCATTTGATCTCCCTTCGCAGGGTGTGTGGACTTCACCGACATCTCATCCTGGTCCTGGTTTTTTGTTGCGACACTCCCTCCGCCGTCCTGCCTCATTTGCTCTCCCTTCGCAGGGTGTGTGGACTTTACCGACATCTCATCCTGGTCCTGGTTTTTTGTTGCGACACTCCCTTCGGCGGCTCTGCAGCTCTCAATTCGATGGTGCTCGGTCTCTTGTAGTGTCCGCACTGCTGCCCCGGTCAGCCCTACCAGGTTCGGGTCCATCATCTCAGCTACCGCGAGTCTGATCCACTTGCTAAGCCCGTATGGCGGCTTGTTTTCCAGGATCTTTCTGCTCCCCAAAGAGGGCGTGCTCATCCGGCAATAGTTTTTCCAGGTAGACGCTTGAGTAGCTGCTTGCCTAGCTTCTCTCCCTTAAACGCCTCAATCCACAACCTTCCTAGCGTTGTTTGAATTCATCATCTTGTTTGTCCGACCACCGGATCGTCATGGCGAACTTAAAGGTCTATTCATATATATGGGGAACTTATTATGTACGCCGAGCCAGAGCCTCTTGACGCAGTAAAGCAATTTTTACTTCCCAATGTGGCCCGGTGTTGAACCTCCTTCCCTAAAATAAATTTATTACTTTAAATGAATAGTTTACACGAAAATATTCATACTTAGCCATTTCTCGGTTGCAATAAATATGAACAGCATTAAGAAATTTGGTGATACGCGATTTGCACATCTGATGCGCCCGAAGTGCGCTTCAATGTATTCAGCGGATTTGACGATTGCGCATCGTCGACTTTTTAGTTCAGGAACATTTTACTTGTCCTTATGGTTTAGGAAATCAGCCAAATAATGCGTGCTGAATGACTTATATGTACAAGGTGGCGCAAAAGTAAGCTTCCGATGTTCAGCATATCGGTTGTGGCACGTGCAGTGTGTGCTATTGCACCGTCTTGTTGGAACCACATGTTTTCCAATCCCAATTCATCAAGTTGCGGCAAAAAGAACTCGTTGATCATTGCTCTGTAGCGCTCACCATTCACAGTAACCGTTTGGCCCCGACCGATTATTGGTCAAATAAATAGTCAGCAATATTCCGCGTTCTGGAGCAGTGTAGCGTAACATTGTTTATTAACGTGTATTTCGCATGTGTTTACTACACAAATGTCAAAACAGAACTGACTTTAGGGGCCAATCGCAAAATTTATAGCATTTTCTGATAGGAGGATTACTTTTGCGCCACCTTGTATGTATGCTTGAGGAATGCATGCTGAGTCTGTGAAAAGTTCTGTAATTCGAAAAAATATATGTACCTTACTAAATGTACTCTACATATGCACATAGTTCAATGCTCTTTGCTTTTTCTTTACTGTCTCCAAAAATTTATTCACATTCATAGTGGAATCACAAGGTGAAGTAAATAGGAGACGGAAGACATAATGCAATATTTTGCATTTTCCGACGTTGGTTTCGAAAAAGCGTCAAGGTGGCGCATTTAGTAAATGCACATTAAGCAAGTTCGAGTCATGTTTTTTGTTTAGAAACATTTTTTGAGGTTATGAAAATTTTGCAGCACGTGTGCAAAAACATACACAATTTTATTAAATCTTTCGATTAATTTCATTCCCAAACATCAGATTCACTTGTAGATGGTTTTATTTTAACAATATTACACAACACGCGAGATAAATTACAAATTGAAAATCAGCATAAATTTGCTGAATGTTTACGTATGACAGAGAATGAGAGAATGCGAAGAAAATAATGCCAATATTGCCACTCTTTTGAATTCGAATCGCGATTTTCTTCGAAGTTGCAGGGTTGATTTCAGCATTTAGAATGCTAATGCAAAAATAAAGTTGCATTTAGTTACATTTAGGTGTCAAAATTTGCATTGCAAATGCGACAATAAATGCTGCATTTTGGGCTAAATCCTAAAATGCGAGGTAAATGCAAAATGCAGGCCCAGCATGAACAGCACATAAAACTCTACGGGTGTATTTTTAAGGAGCGCAACAGGAGGGACATTTTCACAGAACTTTTACTTTCTAACGTGAACAATAGGATAAATTGTTTTTTTGTATTTCAAGAGTGCTATAACGTGACGAATTAGCAGGTGATGAATAGGGAGAAGCGAAAGAGGTCACATGCATACTCGTAGATAAGCTATTGACTGGCAGTCCACTATCTTTTACGTTTCTTAAATGGATTCCAGTCTTTTATTCGTAACAATTTAGAGAGAAGAGTTTAATTGTCTTTAAGTTCTTATTTTGATGGTTGACAGTTGTGCAATCTGTCTTCATTTTGTTCTTGTCAGATGTATGAATATTTATGTATTTATTTATGTACGAAAAACCCACACTATTTTATCCATACAGAAAAAAAGTTTTTGTACATCTGTATGCTTTTCAGCAAAATTTTGTTTTCGGCTATAAAATACAGACACACGCCTGACACCGTCAACCATACCATACTCCTAAAAGATCGGGAAGAGTCGCCCCTACCTGCCGGCTCAAAAAGGTGTAACGTTAACTACCTTAATGTTCGGCAGGCCTCAGTAGAATTTATAGACATAAGATCAAATTAAAGATCGCTAATCATGCCTCACCTTTGCTAATCATGCAACCGCAATAGCCTCAAAAGTACAGAGCCGCAACAAGATTCTCAAGTCACTCGCCAACAGCACTACGTATAAAGCTCTCTGCCTACCGGTTATTCATTACGCTGCTCCGATTATGGTCGCCCAATCTTGCTGACACCAACTGGAGGAAGCTGCAAGTCTGCCAAAACACCGCCATCAGAACTGCCACCATCTGAGTTTCACCTCAATTAAGAGACTAAAATGCTCAATGTTCGAGAGTACGGGAACTTTTAAGCAGACAGATTCTACTTAACTGCCATAAACCCAGTCATCCAAACCGATATCTATTGGATGAGAAATAAAGTAAGTACTATGATGAGATCCGGCACCACATTACCTTGCCGTTTGATCTGCGTAACCATATGTGGGCTCTAAATTACTTCCACACCGAGTCGGTCGACAGATCCCTCAGATCTTGACATCCAATCACCTGAAATAGCTGAAGAGGAGTGCGTCCTTCTGAGGGAGACAAGAGTCATGCTAGCAAAACTTCGTTCTGGATCTTAGGTTAAACTCTTACTTATCTATACTAAACATCTCTTCACCTGTTCAACTGAAGCTACTCTTCTAACACCAATATCATTTTGGCCCCACCCTGCTGAGACTGCTCGGTTCCTTGAACTTTCGTTAGCAGAGTTTGGTGACGATTCTCAGAGTGATCGTGCCCATAAGGCAGGTCGAAGCACTGTTAGTAACAACCAGGGATTTATTGTAAATGCTCCCTGAGCAACAATACTTGTAAAATGGAAATTAACAAGCATCAAAGGAGCAACAAAGCTCCAATTAATGCCTGAAAAACTGATGCCGTACACCGTATCACAGTGGCACAAGATACGGTTTATTCTGCAATAATAATAATTATTTATTACTTATATAAAACACTACCGTTATAGGAGTTTTTTTGTTTTTAATTGCCCAAAATTGTGCTTTTATGCAAGGGAATGTCAAAAACAGCTTTAAAAAAAAATAAATATTAAACAAAATTTCGGCAATTTTTTGCAGCACATAATTTGTAAAAATTCGTGTTTAACTATATTCTTTAAAGTAATCGAAGCAATTGTTAATTTTATTTGTTTTGTAATTTTATAAGCGACAACAAAATTTTGTTTAAAGAAGAGATACATTTTAACACGTAGTCGAGATCCTTAATGTTTTCCAAGTTACGACACCGATTAAAAAAACATTTCGGTTTCGGTATTGCAACATGTTTCGGTTTCAGTTTCGTTCTTCAACATTTATATCGGTTTCAAAATAAACAAAAACAAATTTGTGAGCACGTTCTGATCCAAAACGCGTGATTTCAGACCACTAATGTTGGAAAAAAATTTCATGAATTAATCGCATTTCCTCAGTAATTTGGTTTGAATGCGTGATTTTGTGAATCCAATTTGTATAGAGAAATGTGCCGCAGTATGATGTTTTCCATGCAAATCACGCATTTCATTCAGTGTAAATATAGTATTAGGCTTTTTGAGAAATCGGAATTTGAAAAATGGTTGTCATTAAATTCAATAGCTCATAAAAACATTAAAAATTAAAAAAAATCAATAAAAGACAATAACATTAATAATCGCTTCAGAAAACTTGGCTTACTAGTGTAGCGTCGTTTTTTGTAACCTTGCTCGACAATCTCCGATAAAAATTAGCCAGGGTACCATCTGGTAAAAGAAAATATGTGTCCACAAAATGAAGTAAAAAACTAAAAACCGTTTGGAACCGGTTCCGTCTTTTGAAATCTAAGTGTGAGTTCAGTTCTACTAATTGTAACATGAATTTTTTCATGATACATGTTCAGGTTGTTTTACTGCGTTAATATATACATACATTGTTTGATTTGATTAGGCTCCCGCTCGAAGTGTGGTCAATGCATTCATATGAATGCGACGTTGTTTATTCATACGAAATACACTGCGCTTCAAAAATGAGCTCCGGCATTACTTTTGCCACTAAATCAATAATATGAACATACACTTTATACTCTTTCATTCTCGTATGTAAACATTGACTTATGTATATCAAAATGTTCAGGGGGACAAAAGGTTTAAAAGATTAAGCCATGTCCGTCACGATAACTTGAGTAAATTTTGAGATATATTAATGAAATTTGGTATGCAGGTTCCTTGGCACCCATCGCCGAGCGCTATGGCGAAATCGGATGATAGCCACGCCCACTTTTTATGTATAGAATAATACACTTATAAGGATAAAATTTGGTGTGTATATTAACGTTAAGGCAGACAATACATTTTTGAAAATGGGAGTGGCACAGCCACTTTTTGATTAAGTCAAATTTAGAAATAAAATAATCATAAATCAAAAACCGTTCTTATTGAATATATAAAGGTAAATGTTTGTTGTTAAAACGGGCGAAATCGGTCCACGGCGAAGCCCAGTTTTTTACCATAGTTCTGGAAAATTTGTTTGTAGAATGTAAAACGCGATATTTCTATAACTATGCCAGCTATATCAATAAGATCTTGCACACATAATAAGCTTTTTAAGCAAAATTTTACCGAAACAAAAATTGTGTGGATTTTGGGGAAGTAGGCGTGGCTCCGTCCACTTTTCAGAATAAAAATTCTGCTATTTTCAAAGGCGATTGCTTGTAGTTTCAAGTAGATATTTTATAGAAAATTGGTCAGCTGCTGCTCAATAGAATGTAGTGTACTCCAAAAATTAGGCAAATTGGATAACACACAAGCAAACTATCCGGGCAAGTAGGTACTACCCCACTACAATAGATAAGTTATATATCCTTTTTGATTTTCATACCTTCCATGAACATGACATGTTTGTAAGTATGAGAAGAAGAAGAGATGGGCAAATCAATAAGTATACGGAAATAATCAGGACGATAAGCTGACTTGATTTAGCCATTTCGATCTCTCATTTGAACGCAAATTTTTCAAACATAAAATGTGCATGTATTGGTATTTTGAAAAAATGTGGTAAGCAGTGTTTGGTAGGGAAGATATTTATATACAATTAAATTAATTCACCGCGCAAAACTCATAACAGAAGTGTTTTTACTGAACACAATCAGCTGGCTTTATAATACGAACTGAAAAGTATTAAAGTAGACCTGCGTAAATTGGTATGCCATAAAGATCACTACTAGGTATATAATGTTCGGTTCCATCCGAACTTAGACTTCCTTACTTGTTAAGTGATATACTTAATTCTAATTATATATATTGTTATTCTTAAGTTTATTATAAGTTCAAACACGGTAAAGTAACTTAATTTGTGTATCCGATTAATGATAAAATAAATAAATAAATATTGGCTAATTCCCATTTTTCGAATGGTGAATCCATGATGCGCATCATCATGTACCGTATCGAGTTTCTCGTTTCTAGGATTTGAGAGTTCTATGTCTATGTCGAAACTTGGGATCTTTGCGACAAATTCCGTAAATATTTCGTCCATGGTGTCGTTGTATTTATTCGAAGAGACCTTTCTATGTTCAACGCTGGTATAAAGGGACATGTAGCCATTCGGTTTCAGCTTCCTCAACATTTCCCATGTATCTTAACATTTCCGTGTTTCTCGCTATTATTGTATTAAAAGATATATTTTAGTAAAAACTGACTAAAATAAATTTAATACTGCAATATTGTGGTGTAATGTCATTAAATAATTTAATTAATCTACCAAGAATGTAAAATATAAATAACTGCGGTGCTGGCAGTACTTTTTGTCTTCCTAAAAATTCCGACGTGCCAACAATATTACAATTTCGCCAAGCAAATATGGGCTACTCACCAGCCCTCTTGATAGTTTTACCATAAATTAAACACCGATGATTTTACGACGATTTTGCAACGTAGGCAGATGAATAAGTTTTAGACGACTGTATTAGGGAGGAAGATTCCTTACAGGATCCCATTGCAAGTCACGTAAATCGAAAGCAAGAACTGTTTTTGAACCGATTTCAACACAGTGAATCTGATAACGCGGGTTCCAAACTATTGAAGCATATTTCAAAATTGGCCTTACAAACGAAGTAAAGTGTTTTGGTAGTAAAACGTGCGTCATGAACTATAGAGGCATTGCTAAGCTTAGCGTGATACCCAAGCTATTTGAATCTATTATTACGAAGCAACTGTCGCTTTCAGTATCATCTGCTATCAACCCATCTAAGCATGGTTTTTGCATGGGTGAATCGATCGTACCGAATTTGTTAGAATTAACCAATCATGTTTATTGCGGCTTCAAAAACAACTTGGAGACAGATGTCATCTACACGGACTTTAGCAAAACGTTTGATAATTCTTAGGCACTTCAAGTCATTAATGTATGCTGATGATGTTAAACTTTTTATGCCCATCAAAACCGCAGAAGACAGGGCTTGTATTAACTTAGTGAGATAGTGTGATGTGAACTACACTCAACCTGAACAAATGCAAAATATTTGTCTTTTACGTTCTGATCCAAAACGCGTGATTTCAGACCACTAATGTTGGAAAAAAATTTCATGAATTAATCGCATTTCCTCAGTAATTTGGTTTGAATGCGTGATTTTGTGAATCCAATTTGTATAGAGAAATGTGCCGCAGTATGATGTTTTCCATGCAAATCACGCATTTCATTCAGTGTAAATATAGTATTAGGCTTTTTGAGAAATCGGAATTTGAAAAATGGTTGTCATTAAATTCAATAGCTCATAAAAACATTAAAAATTAAAAAAAATCAATAAAAGACAATAACATTAATAATCGCTTCAGAAAACTTGGCTTACTAGTGTAGCGTCGTTTTTTGTAACCTTGCTCGACAATCTCCGATAAAAATTAGCCAGGGTACCATCTGGTAAAAGAAAATATGTGTCCACAAAATGAAGTAAAAAACTAAAAACCGTTTGGAACCGGTTCCGTCTTTTGAAATCTAAGTGTGAGTTCAGTTCTACTAATTGTAACATGAATTTTTTCATGATACATGTTCAGGTTGTTTTACTGCGTTAATATATACATACATTGTTTGATTTGATTAGGCTCCCGCTCGAAGTGTGGTCAATGCATTCATATGAATGCGACGTTGTTTATTCATACGAAATACACTGCGCTTCAAAAATGAGCTCCGGCATTACTTTTGCCACTAAATCAATAATATGAACATACACTTTATACTCTTTCATTCTCGTATGTAAACATTGACTTATGTATATCAAAATGTTCAGGGGGACAAAAGGTTTAAAAGATTAAGCCATGTCCGTCACGATAACTTGAGTAAATTTTGAGATATATTAATGAAATTTGGTATGCAGGTTCCTTGGCACCCATCGCCGAGCGCTATGGCGAAATCGGATGATAGCCACGCCCACTTTTTATGTATAGAATAATACACTTATAAGGATAAAATTTGGTGTGTATATTAACGTTAAGGCAGACAATACATTTTTGAAAATGGGAGTGGCACAGCCACTTTTTGATTAAGTCAAATTTAGAAATAAAATAATCATAAATCAAAAACCGTTCTTATTGAATATATAAAGGTAAATGTTTGTTGTTAAAACGGGCGAAATCGGTCCACGGCGAAGCCCAGTTTTTTACCATAGTTCTGGAAAATTTGTTTGTAGAATGTAAAACGCGATATTTCTATAACTATGCCAGCTATATCAATAAGATCTTGCACACATAATAAGCTTTTTAAGCAAAATTTTACCGAAACAAAAATTGTGTGGATTTTGGGGAAGTAGGCGTGGCTCCGTCCACTTTTCAGAATAAAAATTCTGCTATTTTCAAAGGCGATTGCTTGTAGTTTCAAGTAGATATTTTATAGAAAATTGGTCAGCTGCTGCTCAATAGAATGTAGTGTACTCCAAAAATTAGGCAAATCGGATAACACACAAGCAAACTATCCGGGCAAGTAGGTACTACCCCACTACAATAGATAAGTTATATATCCTTTTTGATTTTCATACCTTCCATGAACATGACATGTTTGTAAGTATGAGAAGAAGAAGAGATGGGCAAATCAATAAGTATACGGAAATAATCAGGACGATAAGCTGACTTGATTTAGCCATTTCGATCTCTCATTTGAACGCAAATTTTTCAAACATAAAATGTGCATGTATTGGTATTTGGAAAAAATGTGGTAAGCAGTGTTTGGTAGGGAAGATATTTATATACAATTAAATTAATTCACCGCGCAAAACTCATAACAGAAGTGTTTTTACTGAACACAATCAGCTGGCTTTATAATACGAACTGAAAAGTATTAAAGTAGACCTGCGTAAATTGGTATGCCATAAAGATCACTACTAGGTATATAATGTTCGGTTCCATCCGAACTTAGACTTCCTTACTTGTTAAGTGATATACTTAATTCTAATTATATATATTGTTATTCTTAAGTTTATTATAAGTTCAAACACGGTAAAGTAACTTAATTTGTGTATCCGATTAATGATAAAATAAATAAATAAATATTGGCTAATTCCCATTTTTCGAATGGTGAATCCATGATGCGCATCATCATGTACCGTATCGAGTTTCTCGTTTCTAGGATTTGAGAGTTCTATGTCTATGTCGAAACTTGGGATCTTTGCGACAAATTCCGTAAATATTTCGTCCATGGTGTCGTTGTATTTATTCGAAGAGACCTTTCTATGTTCAACGCTGGTATAAAGGGACATGTAGCCATTCGGTTTCAGCTTCCTCAACATTTCCCATGTATCTTAACATTTCCGTGTTTCTCGCTATTATTGTATTAAAAGATATATTTTAGTAAAAACTGACTAAAATAAATTTAATACTGCAATATTGTGGTGTAATGTCATTAAATAATTTAATTAATCTACCAAGAATGTAAAATATAAATAACTGCGGTGCTGGCAGTACTTTTTGTCTTCCTAAAAATTCCGACGTGCCAACAATATTACAATTTCGCCAAGCAAATATGGGCTACTCACCAGCCCTCTTGATAGTTTTACCATAAATTAAACACCGATGATTTTACGACGACTTTGCAACGTAGGCAGATGAATAAGTTTTAGACGACTGTATTAGGGAGGAAGATTCCTTACAGGATCCCATTGCAAGTCACGTAAATCGAAAGCAAGAACTGTTTTTGAACCGATTTCAACACAGTGAATCTGATAACGCGGGTTCCAAACTATTGAAGCATATTTCAAAATTGGCCTTACAAACGAAGTAAAGTGTTTTGGTAGTAAAACGTGCGTCATGAACTATAGAGGCATTGCTAAGCTTAGCGTGATACCCAAGCTATTTGACTCTATTATTACGAAGCAACTGTCGCTTTCAGTATCATCTGCTATCAACCCATCTAAGCATGGTTTTTGCATGGGTGAATCGATCGTACCGAATTTGTTAGAATTAACTAAATATAAGGATCATTGAATTCTTTGGACCACCGCTTAATGAAAGCTAACACGCCTTCAGCCCACTGTTAGCAATATGAAACTTGAAATCAATTATAGGGTACATTTTAACACCTAAGTCAATGCAGCTAGTAACCTGCTCAATTGGGTATCCACCAATGATGTAACTATGCACCTGTATTGATTTTCTGGTAAAAGACAAATATTTTGCATTTCTTCAGGTTGAGTGTAGTTCACATCACACTATCTCACTTAGTTAGACGACTGTATTAGGGAGGAAGATTCCTTACAGGATCCCATTGTAAGTCACGTAAATCGAAAGCAAGAACTGTTTTTGAACCGATTTCAACACAGTGAATCTGATAACGCGGGTTCCAAACTATTGAAGCATATTTCAAAATTGGCCTTACAAGCGAAGTAAAGTGTTTTGGTAGTAAAACGTGCGTCATGAACTATAGAGGCATTGCTAAGCTTAGCGTGATACCCAAGCTATTTGAATCTATTATTACGAAGCAACTGTCGTTTTCAGTATCATCTGCTATCAACCCATCTAAGCATGGTTTTTGCATGGGTGAATCGATCGTACCGAATTTGTTAGAATTAACTATAAGGATCATTGAATTCTTTGGACCACCGCTTAATGAAAGCTAACACACCTTCAGCCCACTGTTAGCAATATGAAACTTGAAATCAATTATAGGGTACATTTTAACACCTAAGTCAATGCAGCTAGTAACCTGCTCAATTGGGTATCCACCAATGATGTAACTATGCACCTGTATTGATTTTCTGGTAAAAGACAAATATTTTGCATTTGTTCAGGTTGAGTGTAGTTCACATCACACTATCTCACTAAGTTAATACAAGCCCTGTCTTCTGCGGTTTTGATGGGCATAAAAAGTTTAACATCATCAGCATACATTAATGACTTGAAGTGCCTAAGAATTATCAAACGTTTTGCTAAAGTCCGTGTAGATGACATCTGTCTCCAAGTTGTTTTTGAAGCCGCAATAAACATGATTGGTTAATTCTAACAAATTCGGTACGATCGATTCACCCATGCAAAAACCATGCTTAGATGGGTTGATAGCAGATGATACTGAAAACGACAGTTGCTTCGTAATAATAGATTCAAATAGCTTGGGTATCACGCTAAGCTTAGCAATGCCTCTATAGTTCATGACGCACGTTTTACTTCCACTTTTGTAGAGAGGTAAAATGTATGACTCCCTTCCCAATTCTAGAAAATATACTCTGATTCAGAGACGCGCTGACAATGTTTGTTAGAAATTCAGCACAACTTTTCAGAACAATTGTAGGGATGCCATCAGGACTACCATAGTAAAAGGTTTTAAAACTTTTTCATGGGGAAAAAAATCAAGTTTGAAGTCCAACAGTGCCAACGTGAATGGGTAAGTGGGTGGTTCCGAAAGGAACAAGCATAGTTTTATTCAAAAAATTCTGCAAACATATCGGCAATACAGGCATTCTCATTTGACATCAACTTGGTGTATTTCATCAAGGATGGGAATTCCTTAAGGCTATGGTTTGAGTTAACGAAATCATAAATTGGAATCTTCATTCTAGTGATGTAGCCCTTGTTACATTTTTTGTTACATTGGTTATATTTATGCCGAAGAATGTAATAACCACCATAGTCCTTTGTTGAACCAGTCCTCTTATATTCATCAATGTGTCTTTTGGGTTTTCAAGTAATTAAGGATGGAAATTTCTCTCGTGCACCATCCAGTACTAGACGACGACTTTAAGTGGCGAGTTTGAGGGACACATGAACGAAATATAGAGTATAAATTATTGTTAAAATACAGGGCACTACCTTCCACATCGCCGCTGTATAGCGGCCATTTTATGTTAGTTACTTCCGCCCTAAGCTTACTGTAATCAGACTTCCTAAACAAAAAACGAACGGGAAGGGAGTTTCGTTTGTCGACAATTTGACTTAGATAACTGGGAGAATCGTTAGTTAGCTCAAGTGGTGGACGATAGGCATCCTCGGGTGTGGCTTTTAAGGAACAAATCCGTAATCTTCGTGTTTAAGCCCCTTAAATTCTGGTTATACAAGGATTATTGGGAATTGGAGCTATATTTCGGGTGCATTCCCGAACAAACTCGTGACCTAGCACTCTCTTTGGCCAAAAACCTCAATCTTAGATTTTTTCGAAGCAATCTGCAGAATCGTCAATCTTAAAAGATGGTTCATCGAATTGTTTGGAGATTTGTTCCTGCGCAATTATTCGGAATCGTTTGTGGATTAGACACCGAATTACCAACGCTTGGAAGAGATTTTTTACTCCCATAAACTGTTACTTCAGTCGACGCCGAGGTAACAGCGAATATGTTGACGGAATTTCAGGCACCACCGGCGATTTAGACCTGGTTGTAAGCCCAGAATCACTCACTGGTTGAGGACATAGTGGACTAAAGGAAATAAGTTCATTTCCACTATTAAAAGTCAATTTGTGAGTCGAAACGGATGCGGATGAATTTCTGATAAAATAAAGTCCACCATTCTGCCATTTAAGCCTGCACATTTTACATGAGCATAACCAGCAAACTAATATACGCTCTGATTCGCATTTCAAGCTACGATTTACATATACACACGTCGTGGCCATATTAAAAAAGTTTAAATCAAAATCAAAATATTTAATCAAAAACACAAATTGGTTGACTTCCTAAACATCGTTTTGCAATTCAACCCTGCAACACGAAGACTGCAGTGATGCATTGCCATGATGCTTTTGCGATACATTTCCTAATTCAAGATTTTCTTTAGGAACGCAATTATGTTATAAAAAGTAATAAATTTATTACTTGAAATGAAAAAAATTACATGGAAATATGCGTACCTCCGCTTTAGTTTTTCCATTGCAATAAATATGAAAAGCATCAAAAAACTTTGTGATGCGCATCTGATGCGCTCCGATAACGCGCCTAAATTGAGGCAGCGGATTTTACGATTGTGCATCATCGACAAATAGTTTTTATTTTTATGGCTTTGAGTACTTCTGCGTGGAGTACTTATTAGGCGGGGATGTTCTCTTGTCCCTCGAAGTGCCGGTTATATCATACACTAGTTTTTTTTTATCTTGTAGATTATTTAGCTTGTTGTTTTGAGACCTCAGTCCTGCAGACTTTAGCCTTTGCAAATGTTTTTTAGTACATTAATTTTAAGTTATACATTTTTGTCCAACTTTGTTCACAATATAAATCACTATTATATTATTACTTGTGGCGACTTTATAGTGAGTTCTGTTTAATTCCTTTGTTGTTTCGGGTTTTGGTTACGTGCTTGTGATTTCCATGTGCTTGTGTTTAGTGTTATGTTTCAGTTGATTTTTATTTCCGTTATTTCTTTATAAGTTGATGTGTGTAAGTGACCACAATTTTTGATGGCGGGGTTTTATTGGTCTTATTTGTCAGGTTCTTCTTCAAAATTTTTTAGGTTCGGTTTTGTTAGAAAGCCGTTTTCATTCCATTTATTGGAATTGATATTGATATGCGTGTTATATCCGGTATTATGTTTGGTATTTCTTATGTTTTTACATGCAGGTTATTATGCAATTTTTTGTTAGGAAGCCATTTTTCTTCCATTTGTTGGATTTTGTTATAGATAAGTGTGTTATGTCCGCTTTTTTCTGTATGATTTGTAAAAATTGATTGCTCGCCTAAAACCCCGTCTTTGTCGGTGTAATTTGTCCTGGTCCTACTTCGGAGTAACGTGTAAGTTTTAATGTCTTTGTCCGTATAAATGACACATGCCCTGTTGTGTAACCTCTTTGATTTAGTTGTAATTTGTTATTGTTTACGTGTATATACATAGATATATTTAATTGTTATGTATTTCTCATATTAAACGAATCCAATTTAATTGGGATTTAATTTCTTATTTAGTTTGGTACATTTTTGTTTTTTTCGTATGGCCCGTTTAAGTTTTTCGAGATTTTTTTATTTTTTATGCACGAAATTTGATGTGGCCTTGATTTGATGACACTCTAAAACGAAGTCATCGACTTTACAGTTAAGGAACATTTGACTTTGTACTTCTGCAGAGCAACTGATGTTTAGGAAAGCAGCCGTTATGTTAACAACCACGTGTGCTTGATTGGTGGGCATACCTGATTTACAATAACAAGGTACAAGGTCAACTCTACAGCAATAACAAACTGGTGTAAAGATAGCCAAATCAACTGGTTTTTGTTACCAAAAGAAGGGAAGAAAAACCACAGAAATTTTTATTTGTGAGAAGTTATATGTTGCAAGCATCGTTGAAAACTGATTAGTATTAAATAATATCGCCATATTATTATGAACCATGGTTAAGATCTTTTTTCGTATTGACATAACACTTCAATTCTAAATGAGTGAACTGTCAAATTTAATCACACTTTTTTGAATACATATTGGTGCTGTCCTAATATGTTAATCTTTGTTGTTATAATATTTCAGCGACACCATAAGGGTATGCGTTTTTGTAATATATTTAAAAATTTTTGTTTTCAATTCTGATCCTCATCACGTAGGGTAGATTTTCTTTATGATATTTACATACATACATATACTCGTATACATATATGTCAGCATCCTTTAAATCGCTGTTTGTTTAACCATCTAAACGATTTGACCTTAGTACAAAACTAGTCACCTGACTCTTTCCTTTGCCAATGACAATGGTGGCCATAGACAGATTGAAGACATTCGTTAGATGCCTTACTCCCTCTTCTCCGAGATGTTTCAGCATCAGTATGGTTATACGGTCAGGGCCGATCGACTTGGAGCTTTTAGACCCCCGTATGGCCTCCTGAACCTTCGTGGTGGTGATGGCAATGGGCGCTTGGCTATTTTTTCTTTTGTGCGCTTCCTTGGTGGCTCGTCTAATTTCCTTGTCGACCGGAGGATACAGTACAAATTTCCGGGAAAAAGCGCTCGCGCATCTCTTCGGTTTCGACTGTACCTTATCCCTAAAGGTGATGGATATTTTGTAGTTAGGTTTGGTCGGATTTGACAAGGATTCAACAGTGGACCATAGTTTGCCAACACCAGCAGGGAGGTTGTGTTGATGAACCAGTCGTCTGATTTCCGCATTGGCCCAAAGGGCGCACATGGTCACGTTCATTTGCCAGGGCCGCCGCCTCTGCGGGGAATTACGGACGTACTTCCTCAGTTCTACCTGACAGAAAGTATTGATTCGAGGCTGAAGCTATGACCATGCGAAACCCTTTTTCCCCTTCTCGTACGTCAGACGGGATGGGAAGAGCAGCGAAGGTGCTCTCAGTGAAGTTAAGAAAATCAACCCAATCAGCTTTGCTGCAATTAGTGAAGGTGGGATTTTCAGAAGTGACAAAGTCGACGGGGCGATCGATTAAGAGGACTATCGGTAAATGATCCGATGCAAGAGTTAGCGTTGGTCGCCAGTCAACGCAGTTTATGAGACCAGCGCTGACGATAGTAAGGTCTTGCGAACTAGAACAATTTACTGCGACTCTCGTGGGGGCATCCCCGTTCATAGTGCAGAGCGTCATTTGTTCAGCAAGTTCCTGTCCCCTACCGTCAACCTGTAGGCTCTAGTGCCAAAGGTCGTGGTGTGCGTTAAAGTTTCCGATGATTACACGATGGTGGTGATTACACAGGGTGGTAATCCCTCGGACAGCAGGTGACGGGAGGTATATAAATGTTAATTATTTCAAGATCGACATCGCTTGACGGGACAACCATACCTTGACGTTTTAAGGTGTTGTCCCTCGGGTCGACATCAGGCTCAAATAGACGATATTGAAAAGATTGATGAGTGATGAAGCCAACTCCGCCGCCGAGTCCTCTCGCGCGGTCACGCCTATGGATGTTGTAGCCGTCACAAGTCTGAAGATCTGATCGGGCATCGAGCTTTGTTTTCTGACTCTCAGCAATCTTGATATTTTGCCGCTTCACGAAGTTCGCTATTTCACTAACCTTGCCAGTTAGGCCTTTGCAGTTCAATTGTTGGACACGAAAGGGCGAAGGGGGAGGCATAATCACACTGGGAGTCAAGGACTGGTGCGTATGCCTAGGTGGAAGCAGGCTGGGTCGTCCACTGCGACGCAATCTAGAAGACAAGGGATCCGGACTACCAAAAGGAGGCGAATCGATCGACGTTGCAGGTTGCGTAGCTCGACAACATGGCGTAACGTACGTATCAGTCCATAAATTCCTGTTAGCAAGTTGATAACATACATATAAGCAGGTGACATATGGCAAGGCAAGAGTTGTATTTGATGGCGAAGATGTATATAGTCTCAACCGACCGGGAGGTTGTAAGTGGGAAGGATGACAATGTTAGGAGAAAAAACAGGCCTTGGTCGGGTAAAAAACAAGAGTCATAGAACCGGCTGTTACGGGAATGCCATTGAGACGCTCTTGCCCCATAGCGTTTCTAAAATAAGTCTTTATTCTCCTTAAGATCGAAAATAATCGTTCTGGAGTTGCTGTTGATACGGATAATACTCCCGTGTTGACGTTATCAAATGTACTTTCATTAGACATCTAGAAAATTCTGTGCGTTAACGTTCCGAACAAAAAGTTTATTTCTAAATAAATAATGAAATTCAAAACTGCTCACAGGTGATGTTCTGATCGCAGATTCGTTGTCTCCACATTTTTATGACCCCATCTTGTGGGACCAATGGACATAAATTTTTCTTTCCTGCGCTCACTCTGTTTTACCATTTCACCTTTTAATACATTTGGCTTTTAATTAATTAAAATTACATTGGGTATGAACCAGAAAGGACCCAGTGGATCGGCGCTGCACGCAACCCTTGCATATTTTTTATATAGCACACAATAAGGTTTATTTTTATCATCACCATCCGTTTTGTACTTTTTGCTGTTAGGTTTATTGCATTTAACACAATGGGCAAGTGAATAATCCTTGGCAGTTATGGCATTGCGCAATACCTTCGTTTTTAAGGAGTTCCCTATTTATAAATTTATAGAGCATGTTTGTTATTGCTTTAGGTGCATTTATGCTGCAGTCAGGTGATATTTGTACTATGAATATTGCGAACGCGGTCCAGTTACTCTTTGAAATTTTTGTCGAAAACGGTAAACTTTGATAAATTTTAAATTGGCTCTGTGGTGTTCTTGTAATTCTTTTAGCAATAGTTTTGGATCTGTTATAGTTGTTGCTAAAGCGTTTCGCCCTGCCTAATAAGCACGACCACTCTGAAAGTTGTCATCAAGTCATTCTAACGGAAGTCCAAGGAAACGAGCCTTTTCAACAAGGTTGGACCAGAGTGATATGGGTGTTAGAAGAGTAGTTTCAATTGAACAGGTAAATAGATGTTTAGTATCATGAGATGACATATAACCTGTATTTGGTATGGTGGGTTTTAGCTTGGATAAGTAAGAGTTAAACCTAATACAATATACAGAACGAAGTTGTGCTAACATGTCTCTAGTCTCCTTCGGAACGAATATTCAGCTATTTCAGGTGGTTGGATTTCACTTACGGGGTTCACAGGCCGAGATATAAATAAGGCCATATTTGCGCAGCGTAATCAATACGCGATTGGCCGATAGCTTTATATGTAGCAAGCAATGGAGATATGGTCAGATTTCGGTTGTAATTTCGTAATTTTTTCTGTGTAGTTGTGAAAATTTCTGCTGTGTTTTAATTGCCAAAAATTATACGTTTTCCTAATTATTATTTATATTCTGTGATAATTTAGTGAAAAAATCAACTGTTTGCATTTTCATATTTAATAAATACTAGCCAACCCGGCAGACGTCGTCCTGCCTAAAATTTGAGTTGCCTACATTTCACCTGGGGCTTCCTTGTAATTTATTCCTATATCTTAATGTTTCTTTCCCCCACCCTCATATCCCGTTAGTTTATTTTTCCCACCTCATTTTTCTCTAACACCTCCTCTAATTCTCAAATTTTTTATTCCTACTCCCCTCCTTCTCCCTTTTCCTCTGCGGGTACTGATATGTACAATGTACATAGTTTGGCAGATATAGCGAATTAGCTTTTTTTTAATCCTGGTACCGCTTTATTTTTCAACGGTTTTTTTGACACATAGAACACATATGTATCTATAAATAAATTATCATTAACTTGAGCCAAATAAATTCCTATCTATGCCAAATTTCAACTTTATATAACCTATATAAAGCCTGTGTCATGCCCAACAAACTCCTAAACCTACGGAGAGAGTTTCAGAGACATCGACGATAAACAGTGGACATTCATGAAGCACAATGAAAACACTAAATATGTGGACGTGCCACTTTTTCAAAATTATGTAAATCTTGATCAAGTGACATATACTATATGCAAATATCATTAATTTAGTCCATATTTTAATAGATTAAGGGCCGGTTTCACCAACGCGATTAAGACTAAAACTAAGTCGTGACTTAAGTTAGCACAGATTCGAGACTAACTTAATTTTGGGTTTCACCAACTGAGCGACTTAAATAATTTTTAACACAACAACCCGATCAGCTGTTTTATGCATGGTAGTATTTTTTCATACCAGACAACTCTGCGCATCCCAATACCCCAGTGCGAAATGGGCATGTATGGCCATACACGAAGGAATGTATTGATCTTACACCCATTTCTCTTTAGTTGGAAGGTACTAAAATTAACGCTTAATTGAAAAATATAGTTTCGTTATGGTTGCATGCTAGAAAACAAGCGTTCACATGCATCTACGCATACGCCGCTAAATTCATGCTTGACGAATTTTCCGGCTGGGACATTGTACAAAACAAATTAAGAGCATTACTGACATTTAGGTTTTGAACGACAGCAATACTGACTTAGTCGAGAATAAGTCAGCTGGCAGGCTGACTAAGTTGTGACTTAGTTAAGTTAGATGGTGAAACTGAAAAAGTGAAAAACTCGACTTAACTAAGTTAATTCGAGCTGGTGAAACCGCCCCTAACAGATTTATGACGAACTAAAATTTTATATTGAATGGGGGTGTGGCACCGCAAACTTTTCCAAAACTTTATATAGCCTATGCTGTAACCAGTGAGCCCAAGAACATGTTGCGAAAATTTCATTAAGATAGGTTTAGTACTTGGACGTCTATAAAGGACACACAGAGACGCAGACACGCACTCATTTTTATTTATAAGATTAGTATTTCAATTTAATTTGCTTTTATTTTACTTTGGACGCCTATAAAGGACATACAGACACACTTTCATTTTTATTATACCTACCCAGCTAACCAAAAGTGCGAAAAAAGATTCCTTGCGGAGCTATAAAACGCACATTTCTCGGAGCTTTACCGTCCGAAATTAGCTCTTTTCGGAGCTAAAAATCGTTCTACGCGCGCACACCTAAAGGAGTCATAAAAAAGAGTCGGAACTGCGTTCGAATCTGATGAATTTGGAGCGTTTTCTGACTCTTTTCTAATGAATATCGGATCCTTTTTGGACTCTTTTCGGAGCTCTATATTGATGCTTTTCTGAAGGTTGTATGGAGCCTTTTTTGACTCTTTTTAGGCACATTTTTTCCTCCACTCTGATGGGGTTTGGAGCCTTTTTGCACTCTTTTTAGAGCCTTTTATTGATGCTTTACTGATACTTAGTTTAAGTCTTGTGACTCTTTTTACACACACTTTTTTACTACACTTTGAAGAAGAAAAAAGTTTAATTAAAGATCCTAGTACAAGTACATCTGAAAGTATAAATATCAATAAATATATTATTTCGTTTGGTTTTTAACTACAGTTCCCTTGACTTTCAGCTATTGATAGACATTGAGAAAAAAAACTTTACGTTCTCTTAAGCAAAAACAGACTTCAGAAAATGCTTTAAAACATTCATATAATTGAACGTTGCCGGTCATTCGCTCTACAACGTTTATTTTCTCACAGTCCTCTTACGCGTACAAGAAAAAGGATCAGAAAACGCTCCAAATCTTTCATATAACTGAGCCTTGCAGTTTATCCGCTCTACAATATTCATTTCTTCTCCCAAGGCTCCGTGAATCTTCACAAAAAAGTGGCTTTTTTGTAGTTTACTAAATAACACTCCAAAAAAGCTCAAATTACGGACTCTTTTTGGATCATTATTTCGGAGCGCTAGTTAACGACGTTAGTACAAAGGTGCATAAGTATGTATATAAATTTATATACCACATACATATATACACTGCATACATACATATATATATAATCATTGTCTATACCGACAAACAACCTTTAACCTTGTATGATAACATACTGACAAAGAGAATATTATAGAACACATAAACAAGCATATTATTTAAGTAACAAAGCATAACATTATACCCAAATTGTAAACAGCATCAAAACAATAAAACTTGTTTTGACATTCTTTATCATGAACATGCACTATCCCTAGAATAAGCAATAACTACCAAAATTGTTATCTATTAGGAAACAAGATAAGAACCTCGCATCTCAATAGTATAAGTAGCACTAAGATTTATGTAAATTCAACAGTCTTAAGAATATCAATAAAGAGCACGCATTTCGGGGTAGCGATAAATATATTTTTTTACTTTGTTGTTGGTTTTACGGTCTGTTCATTTTACATATTTTTGTAAGTATAACGAGCTCAAGACCAGTTAATAATAATAATTAGTTAATTATTATTATTTTTGATTAGAGGAAAAATTGAAAGCAACAAACATATACAGGCTATAGTTATAGTACTATTTCGAAAACAGCCACGATTTCTCGTCAGACTAATTCGTATAGTTTTGCTATTCCAAAGGATCTTGTGGAGAATCGAACCCACTCACTCTGATTGCCAGCGCAGCTGCCTAACCCATAGGCTATGCTGCGTGTAGTTTTGCAAGCTGCTTAATTTACTCAAATATCGACCACACGATATTAACTCGCTCCGACTTTGGTAAGCTGGGAAGTTAATATACCTTGTGTGTGTAACGTTTTAAAAATTGCCATCAAAATTTGATAAATTTTCCCGATCTTCGTGTTAACTTTCAAAATTTGATTTATGTGGTTTCTGTAAACGATTTTGCTTTATTTTAAAAGAAATTTATTAAAAACACATAAATAAATATATTTTACGAGTAAAACAGGCTCCAATTTAGTTTTATTATTCCCTCCACTATTGTATGTTTATTCTATATAACATTTTAATGAAAATAATATAATTTTTGTTTTTATGAAGTAATAAGTTCCTAATGAAAAATGTATACGCTTAGTTGTACCTATATACGAGGTGTGTTCAAAAAGTATCGCGAATTTTGAATTTTCGCTGGTTACGTATATTCGAATTTCGAATTTTTTGTGGCGTTATGTTGGTACTCATGTCTCTCACTTATGCCGACAAGCTCGGCCATTTTGAATGTTCAGTTAATTGTTGACCACGTGTTTTGGATGGTCTTCGATTTTTACGCGAAATTCGTACCAAAAGTGCTCAATTGTGACCAAAAACAGCATCGCAAGAACATTGCTAATGAGATGTTAAACTCTGTCCGCGACGACCCAAATTTGCTCCAGAGGGTCATAACTGGTGACGAATCGTGGGTTTATGGTTATGACGTGGAAACCAAAGCTCAATCATCTCAATGGAAGCTGCCGCAGGAACTAAGAGCCAAGTTCGGTCGAATGTAAAAGTTTTGCTGACAGTTTTCTTCGATTGCAGGGGCGTGGTGCATCATGAGTTCTTGCCACAGGGAAGAACGGTCAATAAGGAATATTACCTGCAAGTTATGCGCAATTTGCGCGAAGCAATCCGCCAGAAACTCCCGGATTTGTGGAAGAACAAAAATTGGCTTTTGCACCCCGATAACGCCCCTGCTCACGCATCGTTGCTTGTGCGCGACTTTTTGGCCAAAAACAACACACTGGCCCCCTGTGACTTTTTCTTGTTCCCTAAACTGAAGAGGCCCATGAAAGGACGACGTTACGCTTCTCTTGACGAACAAGATACAAAAAAATGATTTTTTGAAGTGCTTCGAAGATTGGAAAAACCGTTGGCACAAGTGTATAATATCTCATGGGGATTACTTTGAAGGGGACAAAATAGATATTCATGAATAAATAAATAGTTTTTGAAAAAACACAAAATTCGCGATACTTTTTGAACACACCTCGTATTTAGTTATACAAATATTTTTACATAACACTTGTTGTCAATAAAGAACTAATTGAATTTCATAAATTTTTAATATTAAATAAATAATACGGTATAAAACAATAAAAAGACAATTTTCTTCTGATTACTTTAATAAAGATATGTGTCTTAAACCCTATAAAAATCTTAACAAAAGAGTAAAAAAACGGAAAAAATGTGTCTAAAAAGAGTCGAAAAAGGCTCCGAAAAAGGTTTAAAAAAGCGTCAACAAAAGGCTCTAAAAAGGGTCCAAAAAAGCTTCAAAACCCATCAGAATAGAGAAAAAAGGTGCCTAAAAAGAATCGAAAAAGGCTCCGAAAAAGCTTCAGAAAAGCGTCAATAAAAGGCTCCGAACAGAGTCCAAAAAGGCTCCGAAGTTCATTAAAAAAGAGTCAGAAAACGCTTCAAATTCATCGGATTCGGACTCATTTCGGACTCATTTTAATGACTCCTTTTCGGGTGCCTGCGTAGAACGATTTTTCGCTCCATTTGGGCTCCGAAAGGAGCTCATTTCGGAGGGTAAAGCTCCGAGAAATGTGCGTTTTATGGCTCCGAAGGGAGTCTGTTTTCGCACTTTTGGCTAGCTGGGTTTAGTCGCCAAACGGTAGTATGTAACGGCATAAACGGATCGAGATAGATATTGACTTATGTATATCAAAATGTTCATAAGGAAAAACGAAATTGATTAAGCCTTGCCCGTCAGTCCGTCTGGTAACACTATAACTTGAGTAAATTTTGAAATATCTTCATGAAATTTGGTATACAGGTTCCTTGGTACCCATCTTCGAGCGCTATTTAAAATGGGCAAAGTCGGATGATAGCCACGCCCACTGATACAAAAAATACAAAAAAGGTGATTATTCAGTACACTTATAAGAATACAATTTGGTGTCTACCTTAACGTTAAGGCAGAAAATAAATTTTTCAAGAATGTTTTGAAAGGGAAGTGGCACCGCTCACAGTCAAATTTAGAAATAAAATAATCATAAATCAAGAACCGTTCAAGATATCGAATCGAAATTTAGCACACATATTTATATTAATAGAAGGCATTTTCCGGAAAAAATGGGCGACATCGGTTAAAGTCCACGCCCACTTCTATACGAAAGATTTTCAAAAGGATCATAGATATATTTAATAGGCAAGAACTTTGCGTACAAAAGCTTTATATCATTTCTATTTCACTTTCAAAGTGTCCGTGAACGAGGAATGTCGAAAAATATATATTTTCGAAAATGGGCATGGCCCGCCCCTTTTATAGTGGATTACTCCACAAAACTTTTTATGCCATAACTCCGGAAAAAATTTATTTATCAAAAAGGTATTGGGCGAAAATATTGAATGTATAAAGGTAAATGTTTGTTGTTAAAACGGGCGAAATCGGTAAACGGCCAAGCCCAGTTTTTTAACATAGTTCTGAAAATTTGTTTGTAAAATGTAAAACGCGATATATCTATAACTATGCAAGCCATATCAATAAAATCTTGCACACATAATAAGCTTTTTAAGCAAAACTCAACCGAAAATTATTTTTTTTGTGAATTTTGGCGAAGTAGGCGTGGCGCCGTCCACTTTTCAGCATAAAAATTTTGCCATTTTCAAAGGCGATTGCTTGTAGTTTCAAGTAGATA
Organism: Merzomyia westermanni; assembly: GCA_949987695.1. Taxonomy (NCBI): domain Eukaryota; kingdom Metazoa; phylum Arthropoda; class Insecta; order Diptera; family Tephritidae; genus Merzomyia; species Merzomyia westermanni. The sequence goes on from OX465291.1 coordinate 81,882,889, forward strand.
TTTCAATGAAAATTGCTCAGCTGCTTTCTACCGGTATGTAGTATACGAGTACGCCTGCCAAAAACTAGGCAAATCCGATAACACACAAGTAAAATATCCGGGCAAGTAGTTAATATCCCACTGAAATAGATAAGTTCTGTTCTTTCTTCTTTGTATCTTTGTATGAGAAGAAGAAGAACAGATCGGCATATTAATAAGTATACGGAAATAATCAGGACGATGAGCTGACTTGATTTAGCCATGCCCGTCTCTCTGTCTGTCCCTCTGTCTATTTGAACGCAAATTTTTCAAACAAAATGTGCATGTATTGGTATAGCAGTGTTTGTTAGGGAAGCTTTTTATATACAAATAAATTAATTTACCGCTCAAAACTCATAACAGAAGTGTTTTTATTGAAAACAATCAGCTGGCTTTATAATACGAATTGAAAAGTATAAAAATAGACCTGTGTAAATTGGTATGCCATAATAGATCACTACTAGGTATATAGTGTTCGGTTCCATCCGAACTTAGACTTCCTTACTTGTTGTATCTTGCTTTGTTAGGCAAAAATAATTGTCAGAAAAAACTAACGAAAAACAATCAACTGTCGAAAAAAGATAACGCATTACCATAGTGGAATCACAAGGTGAAGTAAATAAAAAGAGAAAGAAAATGAACGCTATCTGAAACGGTAGGGATGTATTTTGTAGAGGAAGAATGGGGTGGAACGCCAAACAGTTTTTGCCCTTTTTGGTAGAAAGGGGGGAATATAATTTACTAAACATGTTTGTATTTGATTTTAAAAAAATATGCCAAGTGCAATAAAAAAAGACTAGCACAGCTAAAAAATTCATATAAACGTAATTGAATATTTTCATTTAAGGTTTTTCTTAAAATATGAAAATTAGCCAATGAAACCCATATTCCATTTATACGATGTGATTACAATTAAATACAAATTGGTGAATATAAAAGTGAAACGACTGCATTTGCAGATATTTTGCTGCTCAACTATGGTGTCTTGTGGTCAATACATGTTGGAAGTCATTTATATTAAAATCGACTTTAGGTCTTTGGATTTAAGGACCACTTACTTATATATAAAATGCGTTGTTTTTGAATAAAAAGTTAAACGAAAAGACTGGATAAGTTATATTTTGTTTGGCATACTAAAAAGCAACACGACTTGAAATGGAGGGTTTGGTACGAGAAACGAATAATAAGTGACTGATTTCAGAAAGAACCTCAAGACTTCAAACGCTTATTGAGATATTTGATGCCCATGTGCATTCTACATCTAAAGAAAACTTTTTTCACTTCTGTTGGAAGTTCTATTTCTCGGCTGAGGTTCATGCGCTTCTCCGAAAGTTATTGCTTACGAACACGGAATCTCCATTTGACCTTTGAAACAGATGTTCTAATAAATTAACTGTCGTTTTGAACCACATTTATGGTTTTTTAAGGTCTCCACGTAAACGACTCATCGCTTGACTCATTTGCAGTCAAGTTTAGCCTCCGTATAATATATCCAGCCAGATACTCTAACCGGTCCTCTGCCAACTCATCCAGCACATTATCCTCAAAACCACGGACAAGTTCTGTTAGTGAATCGGATAAAGGCTCTTTGCAAACGGGGGGATTGAGCTGAAAATCTCCCAATTGTAGCCATTCAGAATCAACATTACTTCAACATTACCCCTTCCCAAATTTCAGTACTTCGTGCTACAAGGTGGCGCAAAAGTAATCCTCCTATCAGAAAATGCTATAAATTTTGCGATTGGCCCCTAAAGTCAGTTCTGTTTTGACATTTGTGTAGTAAACACATGCGAAATACACGTTAATAAACAATGTTACGCTACACTGCTCCAGAACGCGGAATATTGCTGACTATTTATTTGACCAATAATCGGTCGGGGCCAAACGGTTACTGTGAATGGTGAGCGCTACAGAGCAATGATCAACGAGTTCTTTTTGCCGCAACTTGATGAATTGGGATTGGAAAACATGTGGTTCCAACAAGACGGTGCAACAGCACACACTGCACGTGCCACAACCGATATGCTGAACATCGGAAGCTTACTTTTGCGCCACCTTGTATAAAGGCCACAAGCGTGTAAAAATAAATTACACTTTTTAAATTTTGTTAAACTAAAATGTACCTAATAAATATTTCCGCAGCCGCTACTTGAATTGCAGCGGGCTAGGGTGATCGTGAACACCCCTTTGGCTTCTCATCGCACTGAAAAAGTTTTCCGCTATATCTTGGTTGAGCCTGTACGTCACCACGTATCGCATACCGTAAGGCTTGCATTTGTTATAAGTATTCCCTGTTGAAACGGCAGTAACAATTACTTGACCAAATACTTGGCTCATTCGGTCAAGTGTGATCTCTTGATTTACAATGTCCATTCCATATGGTTTTTTGGCTGCGGTGTTGCTTATAGTGCACAACTTGGAGGTCAGGAGATCAAACCAGTCATTCACCTGGCCGAAAAATGCAGCCGTTTCACAGGGATTTCATACATCTTTTCCCAGTACATAGCATCGCCTTATTGCACTCGCTACTGTGTGGGAAAAAAGCTGTGCAGCTAATTTCACTTTTTGACGACGCTCTCGCTTGACGCACCTAATCGTCTTCTGTTAGTTTATACGTGAAAGACACGTCCGAAAATGACTTGTGCTTCATCACCTGACTTAATGTCTCTTGGCTTATAACTATTCCCTCTACAATAAATTTATGGTCTAAGAAATGGTTCCTTATAAGCTTCAATAGATGAGGTGGGTCAGCAAATACGAAAACTTTTTCGCCCCTCTGTGAGGGATGACTGAACCAGGTTCGATCTGTCGAAGGATCATAGAAACTGAGTTGATTTGATTTTCTGTTTTTCCGAAAGGTGGATATTAGATGTACGAGTATATTGGAACGATTTTTCGTCATCCGAAAACGAAAACATACACTTAAGATGGCGGATCGCCTAAACAAAACAAAAATTGACAAGGGATGCCCAAAAATCGTTCCAATATACATCTGATCATAAAAACAGTTTTATATGTATATGTCTACAGCCTACTTAATTTTATATTTGCATGCTGTACCTGTCGATATACTTAACTCCCTCCAAAGGGCTCGGTTACTTTCGCCTAGGTCGGATACTATTGCAACCACCGGATACCCTGCCATATGGAGTTGATTTATAATCTCCATCAATAAGTCTGAAGTCATTTTTTGGTCAAACCCATAGTATATCGGCTGTTTCCATGAATACTTTAATCCCCGTGCAATGACGACTTGAACATTATGGACGGGCTTTCGAACCACGTCACTTAGAGGATCATGCTCAAATATTGAGGCTACGCTCATTTCGTCGAATGCTAGAACCGTCAAGCGTACTTCTGGTAATGAAATGCAATATTCCGTCATTAAATTTCAACTTGTGCATCCATTTTTGTAATGTACGGTAGTGGAAAACCTTTTTGATATAGGTGCCTGAACGCACGGGGCCCTGCCGCATGGAGTGTGAGTGCATTAGATATATCAAACCAGCTCCAGTGAACAAGCTGCTTGGGATGAGCCAGCTTTCTCAGTTGCCCTTCAGTAAACACTTGTTTAACATTGCTTACTAATGCTTAGTTTTCTGCCTTTTCAATTTTTAAATTTACATTCTTCAGCTCCATATTTCGAAGTTGCGACTTTAATGTTGCGATTTGGATTTGCACTTTCACAACTGAAAAATTGCATATATATACTATATAACGCGCAATTAGTTTCCCATTAAATATTCGTTAGTATGCAATCGGTGTACGGGTAACCCTGTCGAATTGTTTGTGTGGACAAATCTACCGACATTCCAAACAACACGAATACATGTTTTTATACCTTTCGGGAATATGAAACTGTAACTTTGGTCGGATTTTTGTAAGTATGAGCAGAAGATCAGAACAATCGACCTAAGTCGATTTAGCTATGTCCGCCTATTCGTCTATCTGTTTGTACGCAAACCAGTTCCAGATATATCGCACAGTGAAAATCGTGAGACGTATTCAATTATAAAGTAAGTGAGACAACTGAACGCAGCACGTGCAATACTAAGCGCTACCTGTTAGATCGTATAAACATATAAAATCTAAGATAGTTAAGACCTTATGTCATTTAGCCCCAGGACTGGACCAAAAGATACTGGATGCATGTGTTGTTAATACATATATACATACTTTTAGAACTAGTTTTAATTAAGGGTAATAAGTGAATCCATTGTGCAAAGATAAGCATTATAAAACATAAGTAAAAACCCATAAATTAAAGAAAACTGCAGTTTGTAAACATTTGCACCATTATACAAATATGTACTGTTGTTCTACCGAGTCGAACATGTCTATTACTCTATAAACAATAGTGAACACAATTATGTATGGATATTTAAATCACCATACTTAGGTTGTGTTGCCTCGTCCACTTTTTGCAGTACTTCCTCAGCTGAATCCCAAGACGTCAGCAGTTCCACAGCCATTGGCACCGCTTCCTTACATAACAAACGTCGGTTTTTCGTTTGTTGAAAATCATTTTTCGAAAAGTGCAATTCGCATACTCTGGAGCTGTGTGTGAGTGCTACCCCGCTGCTTTTACAACACCTTTTCAGCCTCTTCTCCTCCACGGGAGCACTAAATAGGCTGAAACCCTCCACCGCCCAAGTTTTTTTGCACAATGCGCAGCTCGGTCTTGGCATTATTAATACTTTTACAGGAAAATTTTCTTTACGAAATAGCAGCGGAATTTCAAATAATATTGAAATGTTGCAATACAAATTTTTTTGCTCAAATTTACTAGAAATTCCCCTTTCATACACGTAACAATCTGAAAAAAGCAACACCTTGATAGAACAACAACACTGTTTTCGGGGACAACATTGCCTCAAAATTTTCAGATAGCCGAATGACAGGCCAAAGAAGAAATTAGAGCAAGACAACTGACAGCTTACTTCACCTTGTTGATTACACTATGACGCATTACAAACTTTTTCGTTTGTTTTTAACAGCTTAGCTTGTAGTTCAGCTGTATTTCGTTACTTTTTTTTACATAGCTTACCCGTTTTTACCAATTCGAAAACTGTATCTCTGACTATCTCTTTTGGGTAAAAAACAGCATAAAATACAAGAAAAAAGGAATTTGATATGGGGGGATACACTAAAATGGCTGTTAGGCTCGATATAAAAAAAATTATGAAATTAAACTTTAAAACTGCTTCTATTTCACGTGTTGAAAAAAGATTATTGCTTCAAGTATCATTTTACTTTTTTTACAGGTGGAATGGACCCCAATACCTCCACAGCAAGATATGGTGTTCACACTTTCCAACGGGAGCCTTATGTTCTATCCGTTCTCAGCGGAGAAGTATAGACATGAAGTACATGCAACGGTGTACAGGTGAGTAGGTAGAGTCCAAGGCGAGTCTATATCAAGTGGAAGAACTACCTAAGCGGATTTCTACTTATATAGATTCGCCTTGCTAGAGTGAATAAAAACCCGAATTTCGAGACACATACAGTTTAAGAAGAAAATAATCTTGTATGATACATGGCTTCTAAAACTGACCAATAAATATAATGAACATGTAATTTTGATCAATAATTGTATTATTGAGTAGCAATTTTTGTAAACAAAAAATTGTTTCCTTTTTTGTCGCCAATTGAAAATGTGTGTTCTTTTTCTTTCAAGGTTGAATAACAGCCGATATATGTACAACTATAGAAGTAAAATAGGGCGGCCGCCGTGGTGTGAAGGTAGTGTTGCCGGCCTACCACACCGAAGGTCCATGGTTCGAGCCCTGGTACAGGTAACATCAAAAGTGATTTGAAAAAAGTTTTTCAAAACGGGTCGCCCCTCGGCAGTGGTTTGGCAAACTCTCCGAGTGTATTTCTGGCTTCTCAGCAAAAATTCGTCTCCTTCGTAGATGCCGTTCGGAGTCGGCAAAAAACTGTAGGTCCCACCAATTTGTAGGGAAAATTCAAATCGGCACACCACAAATTGAAAGAAAAGCTTGGCGCAAAAATCTCTTAGGAGGTTTATGATGATATACCTGTTGTATATCGCGCCATAGAGAGAGAGAGAGAAGTAAAATATGAATCTCTAAATTATTCCGTTGAGAAAAAAAATGATCAGCCATATGGATACCAGGTATTACAACTTGAGTACTTCCACTTTAAGATATTTAAACAAAATTTGTTTTTTCAATTCAAAATCTTAGAGAAGGAATTGTTAAATGGTAATATCTGGGGTATCTGAAATTTTTTTGCACGGTTTTTGCAAACATTTTCAAAATAAGTGCAATAAAAAATTGGTATTTGAATTGTCATAATCGGTACAGAATATCTCTCTCTATGGCGCGATATACAACAGGTATATCATCATAAACCTCCTAAGAGATTTTTGCGCCAAGCTTCTCTTCCAATTTGTGGTGTGCCGATTTGAATTTTCCCTACAAATTGGTGGGACCTACAGTTTATCAGAATATCTGCAGTTATTTAATTTAAAACAACATCATAATTGATCAAAAATAAATGTTTGATTATTTACATCCGTTGTAGAAATTCTGACATTATATAGTAAGTATTATGTTGCTGTTGTTGTTATTAACAGTGCTTCGCCCTGCCTAATGGGCACGATCACTCTGAGAGTCGTCTTAAAGCTCTTCTAAAGGTATTCCAAGGAAACGCGCAGTTTCAACAGGGTTGGACCAGAGTGATATTGGGGTTAGAAGAGTCGGTTAAATTGAACAGGGGGACATACCACAGGCAGGGCAATTAATGGGTATGGTGGGGTTCAGTCTGGATAAGTAAGAGTTTAACCTATTACAATATCCAGAACGAAGTTGTGCTAGCATGATTCTAGTATCTTTCGGAAGAACGCGCTCCTCATCAGCTATGTCAGGTGATTGGATGTCAATAACGGGATTTCCAGGCCGAGATATGAGGGATCTGTCTACCGAATCGGTGTCGAGGTCGTGTAGAGCCCGCGTATGGTTACACAGATCAAACGGCAAGGTAAAGCTCCACATTGAACATTGAGCATTTTAGCCTCTTGATGGAAGTGAGACTCGGATGACATACGCAGGCATCCCATAGAAGTTCTGATCGCGGTGTTTTGGCAGACTTACAACTTACTCCAGTTTGTGTCAGTGAGGTTGGGCGAACATATGGGCGCAGCGTAATTAATAACCGGTCGGTCAATAGTCTTATATGTACCCAGCAACGTTTCTTTATCTTGACTTGGGAATCTTTTTGCGGGTCTGTACCTTTGAGGCTATTGCGGTGACAGAACTATAGAAGGTGAGGCTGTTGTTGAAGGTCACACCCAGGATTTTAGGGTGGTTGACAGTATGCAGAGGTACTCCATCTATGTGGAAGTTCAACGCTTCTTCTATCCTCGCATTGTACGTCGTAAAAAAAGTCGCCGTTCATTTAGTCGGAGACATGATCAGATTTCGCTCAGGGAAGAAGCTGGAAAGGTCTCGGAGACAACAGGTAATCCTCGTACAGAGTTATTTAATAGAGGGGCCCTTACCCGAGGCCATAATCGTGCAGTCGTCAGCAAGGGATACAACGGAGACTCCCTCTGGTGGGGAGGAAGCCTCGAAATATAGAAATTTAACAAAAGGGGAGAAAGGACACCACCTTGCGCCACGAACGATATGATTCTTCTTGTTTCGCCGGCTCCCTGGTTCTAGTAGGGGGACTACAATCGCTTGTTTTCAAATCTCTGGAATGACGAAAGTGGTTGGCGAGAGGTTAAAGAGGGCCGCCAAAAAACTCTGTCCCTCGTGGCCTAGGTGTTTCAAAATTTGATTGGAAAAACGGTCGGGTCTGATTGGAGAGAAAGGAGGTAAGTTCGATTTTCGAAGGGAAGCTCTTGACCGTTTTGGATCCTGCCGAATAAAAGGACGAGTGTCAACCCAAGATTGTCCAGGGAAATCAAGATAGTATTTTATGTTGGAGATCCCCACCCCGAGGTTTCCGGCGTCCATCTTGCGCAACCAGGAGCTTATAGCTGGATTCACAATAACTTCTAAATATGCGTATATTTATTAACACCGTGCCTACAAAACAAAAAAACATAAAATATTTATTTAGATTTTGAGCGGCCTCGAGGTCGCAAACCTACACTTAATTTTTCAGAAAAAAGGTGTCGAATTTTGAATATTTTTTAAACCTTTTTGAATTCGATGGTATACCAAACGCCAAAACCAGAGTTTACAAATTTCTTTGTAGATGCCCCTACATTTGAATAGTTTCATAATTTCGAACTATCATTTCAACCATTTCCTGATAGGTTAATTACAAGTTAAAGACTTAATAATGTATTTAGAGCTAAATTTATTCAATAAATGAATTGTTTTGCATATACCTAAAAAAAAAAAATATGACGGTAAATTTAATGGTGTTGTGAGATGATTGAACCTTTGGTCTGTAGTTTTTGGTTGGGCTCGGTGATATGACGCACGTATCTCCTTATGGTTGGGTAGGGAAGAGTAGAGAAGCGGGCGTATTGCTTTTCTGGTGAGTTGTAGTGGTTTCAAGTTTTCCTATAGTTAAGTTTTCTTATAGTTAATATAGTTAAAATAGTTTTGGGTAATCTTGGGTTTATGGGTAAGGTGAGTTCCTTTCTGCTGTTGTATGATTTTTATAATGTGCACGAATTAATTTTCTTGGTGTAAGCTAGGGATACCATAAGTAGCTAGCAAGAACAACCCCAATCCGGCGAGCTTAGAACAAGGTGAAGCTAGCATGCACAGCTCCGCTACGGTTATCCCGACGGACCCGAATAGTCCGAGTAGGTATCTTACAATTATAACTGCTAATTATCAATGGGGAAATATTTAGGTAAGCAGTGAGCGGAACAAAGAAGTGGTTATTTGTAGGTGTGAGGTATAAAAACAGCATTTATTTAGACCAGAGATGTGCCAATATTTGGCCCTTAAATCACTGTCAGAGCCATGGCTGGGTGGGACGTTTGTATATCTCGCGGTGTCAGGGGAGTAAGAAATACATATAAAACATCGAACACTTCGCCTCAAGTGATATTCATCACAACAAACTTGCGGAACTACTAAAGATCTGAAAAGGAGATATTCTCCCTGAGCCTCGAAAATCAATTTTTAAACTATTAAATATTTTGCAGGAACTACGAAAAACAGAATAACAATAGACTGAGGTCGAGTTTACGTTAAGCACTGCATTTTGGACATTAATTTGGCCTTTGCATGCATTCAATTATATACAAGTCGATTTATATTGTCAAATATCTTATATATAAATAGACAAGATGAATGCAATGTAGAACCGTTTTCTGCTAAACTATAATTCAAATTATATATGTATAGATAGGAAATTTTGAGGTGTACTTTTATCCGTAAATAAAAAAAATTTAAGAAATCATTTTAATATAAAAAATTTTACATAAAAGTCACACCACTACACATTCACTTATTCACACTATAGACACGCTGTGTGTGTGTGTACTTGCTTTTTGTGTACTATGCTGAATCGTGAGCATGGCCGAGGAGCTGCTTTGTAGGAAAAAATTAAGAGCCGTGTAGTGTGAGTAGACTTGCCATGCATGTTTTTGTGTTATTCGTGTGGTCGGCTCTCACTGTGAGTGTGAAGAGTTGGTAGTGGACCAATAAAAAATAAGTATTCGCACTATAGATACTCTGTTGTGTCATGCATTTTTGCTTTAGTTGTTGTTATTGTATTGATTACTGGCTACGATGCCCAGTTTCAGCTGCTCTCCTGAGAGCACGAAAAGTTGCTTTGTTGGATACATTAAGCAAGCAATGTAAAATATGAGCAAATATGTAAAATTCATTGCTGATACCTACAAACAGGGTTTACAAAAATAAAATAAATGATTACTCATAAAGAGTATTAAACACCGAAGAAAATTAAAGGAAAATAGAGGAAAGGAAAAGAATTAAAAGGAAGGAAAATTAAAGGAAAGAAAGGAAAGAAAAGGAAAGAAAAGGAAAAGGAAAGGAAGGAAAGGGAAGGGAATGGAAAGGATAGGAAAGGAAGGAAAATTAAAGGAAAGATAGGAATGGTAAGGAAATGAAAGGAAGGGAAGGAAAAGGGAATTAAAGGAAAGGTAAGAAAACGAAGGGGAAAGAAAGAAAATAAAAGGAAGGGAAGGGAAAGGAAAAGAAGTTTGAGGAAAGTAAAAAATAAAATAAGAGAGTAAAAAAAGAAATCAAGGAAAATAAAAATATGTTAGAGGAAAGGAACGACATAGAAAGGAAGAAAAAAAGGCGGATAAAACATACCTACTGCAAAAAAATAAAATAAAATAAAATAAAGTTTATTGGTTGAATTTCAACCACTGGGCGAACTCTAGTTTATATAAATATTTAAAGAAGTATTGTAAAAGTAGTAGTATTAGAGGAAGTAGGAATAGAACATCATAGAAATGTGCACTTTCTCATATAAACATGTGAAAACGAAACTCTCCTCAGAGTTGCTGGCAGTGTTGCCGAGAGCTAGAAGGAAATATATTAGGCTCCAAATGAAAAAAGTTACAAAACTCATAAGCATCAACTTATTTTACCAGTTTTATAAAATCTTTTCAAATAAGTTCAGCTCACATACATCGTTAAATCCACATTAAAAAATTGGCCACGCTATTTTTCCCACACGTGTTCAAGGCAGCATACTCTCTCTTTATGAGTCTTACAAATGTGTAAGTATATTGTTGGGCATATGAGCATAATTTAATTATTGTAATCCGTCAAAACACAAATACATATATCGCAGTCGTTATTTCTACTGTGTATCAACTGTAAGGTGTTAATTCTATGGAAATGTATCAAAAGACGCGCTTGACCTCGGCATCAATAATCCGAAAGCGGAAAATAAATATTTTGTTTCAATGAAAAGTTATTGACAAAATACCAAAAATACCTCTGGTCTGATCCCAAATGGGAGGCGGGATCCATGTAATTTTTGCACAGAACAAAAAAATACCCTTAGCCGGTCCGAGATCGGCTACGCGATCCCGAGTATTTCTGCAAAAAAGTCACTTCTGCACATTTCGCCCTATATGTGTGATTACAACAACCACATGAAAATGACAGAAAAATGTTACCTTTGATTGCAACTATCTCTTGACAGAAGTATACAATCGGATTATTTATACGGAGGTGTTTTAGAAGTTACGTGCTTTCGTATAGAATTACCAAGTTTAAATATATCAGCGACGCCTATCAACCAAGAAAAGTAGCGAACAACCAATCAGATGTCTGCTTTCATTCTTGTGTAGCTAACGCTGCCCTCTACAGGGCAATTAACACAAAAATATACTAGAAAATAAGAAAATGTATGTAAAATATTAGAGATGTGGCAACAATAAAATCAAAATGGAATTCAATTGATGAAAGGAAAGAGAAGCGAACGCACGCGTTGTGCAGAAAAACTAAGAAAATAAATTAAAGATACAATTAAAAATAAGAAACACGTAAATTAAATTATGATTAATAATTGTAAAATTCACTGAATCAAAAATGGGATATCCAGAAATGTCTCACGCATTCATGCCGTAAAATTGCAATTCATGTAAAACTATTTGGAAGCAAAGAAAAAGGCACTCCTTAATAGCGTCAACTACACAAATTTCTTGAATATTTGTCGCTTAAAAGGTTTTATTCCACATTTGGACGCTGCACAAGAACGTTTATTTAACTTCATGTTCAATAGTTGGCCATGGGATAGACCTTTGTTTGGGAAATGTGTAATGGGAATTACAGGTTAAGCACTTTCTTGCCCTATTAAACGGAGAAATCGAGCAAGAAGCCAGAGAAGATGTCGAGCCCAACAACACAATCGAAGATGATGGGATTGGTGTTCTCCAAGCCGACTAAGAAGAGCTGCGAAAATCAATATTACTATTAAAAACCAAAAAAGTAGCAGGCGCAGATGTATTGCTATTCAAGCACGGCAGCTAGAAGCTGGTAAAGCGCATCCATCAGCTTCTTTGCATAATTTGCTGTCATCAAGCAAAGACTCAGCGCATACGCGTTTTGGCGATCGCATCACCCTAATTTCGAAATAGTAAGAGATTTCGCTTACCTGGAACCAGCACTAACACCAACAATGTCAGGATAGAAATCTAACTCTTGCAAAAAGTAAAGTCCTTTTTAGACGAACAGAAATAAAACTATAAGTCACTTATCGTACCCGTCCTGCTGTATGGTGCAGAAGCTTAGACACTTACGTCTGATAAGGCAGCTATTTGTAAGTTCGCTCGGTTTTTAAAACTCGCCGAACCGATAGATTGTCCGCATTCCCACAACAGCCGGTTCACCGTACCGGCATGACTCGGGTTTTTCTTCCCGACCAAGGGCTGTTATTTCGACGTTACCCTGTCTAACTTGTCACCTTTCCCCTTAATATTCTCATCCTCCGATCAGCTCCTTGCAGCAGGGCTGCTCAAAACTCTCTTGCTCCGGGCTGGTGTTGAATCCAACCCGGGACCAAGAGAATGGATCTGCTGCGTTTGCTGGAAGAAGATTAACGTTAAACGTCCACACTCTATCCAATGTTACACATGTAAAAGATGGCTGTACAAAACAAGGTGCTCCGCGCTAAATCTCTCCACACATAGGCCACCTAGTTTCTTCAAAACTTTTGTGGCCCCTAGGGCGTCCCGTAGCCAACCCGGATCTAGTGTCGCACCACCACAAGTTCGAGATACAGTCTCCACGACTAACAGCACTAATACTGCCCAGCAAGTAGTGTGTAACCCCCGCTGCCGCTCACACCCACCGGCGCCTACACCTCACACAGCAGCTCACAGCTACTTTCTACGTAGCACTGCTATTTTAGATGTGTGCAATGCTGAGCGACAACCCACCCCCCTCCCACTTACAACCTCCCCTTCTTCTTCCAGCACTATCACAAATATAAGCCAAAGCCTCCAGGTCCTGGTCCCTTGCACCATATGCACTGTTTGTCAAATTGGTAACAGGTACTTATGGACTGATACGCACGTTACACCTTGTTGTCGAACTACGCAACCTACAACGTCGATCAATTCGCCTCCTTCCGGTGGTCCGGATACTTGTCTTCTAGATTGCAACGCAGTGGACGACCCAGCCTGCTTCCACCTAGGCATGCGCACCAGTCCTTGACTCCCAGTGTGATTATTTCTCCACGTTCGCACTTTCGTGTCCAACAATTGAACTGCAACGACCTCACCGGCAAGGTTATTGCAATAGTGAACTTCATGAAGCGGCAAAATATCAAGCTTGCTGCGAATCAGGAAACAAAGCTCGGTGCCCGATCAGGTCTTCGGGCCTGTGACGGCTACAACATCCATCGGCGTGACCGCGCGAGAGGACTCGGGAGCAGACTTGCTTTCATCACTCATCAGTCTGTGCAATACCATCTATTTGAGCTTGATTTCGACCCGAGTAATAAGAAATTAGAACGTCATGGTATGGTTGTCCGGTCAGGCGATATCGATCTCGAAATAATTAACATTTATATACCTTCTGTAACCTGTTGTCCGAGGGATTACCACCCGACATCCGTGCGTTACTCAGAGGCGATAATCGTGTAATCCTTGGAGACTGTAACCTGACCTCTGGCACTCGAGCCTACGGGTAGATGGACAGCCCCCACGAGAGTGGCGGTAAATTGTTCTAGCTCGCCAGATTTTACCATCGTCAGCGCTGGTCTCATAAACTGCGTTGAGTGGCGACCGACGCTAACTCTTGCATCGTATCATTTACCGATAGTCCTCTTAATCGATCGCCCCATCAAGTTTCTCACTTCTGAAAATCGCACCTTCACTAATTTCAGCAAAGCTGATTGGGTTGATTTTCTTAACTTCACTCAGAGCATGCAAGCAGGTACCGTTACTAAGCAGGCTAATGGCAAACATCTGAAACCTATAGAAAGCAAGCGGAAGCTACTGATGGACACTACCCTGGTCACTCTACTATATGGCTCCGAGCTATGACCGACATACTTAAGATAAAGAATCGCTGTAAACTCCTAACAACTGTACAGCGGACAGCAGCTTTGATAGTAGCCTCCGCTTATCGAACCGTATCAGGACCAGCCGTTCAGGTGATAACCGGAGCGATCCCCATCGATCTATTAGCGTTGCAAAGAAGAAGATTATGGGAAGCAAGAAATGCACACGGATGAGGAGCTCATAAGAGTCGCTCACCAAGAACTCACCTAGGAAACGTTTAGCCTTTGGCAAGAGCGCAGGGAAAGTGAACATCGAGGCAGATGGACAGCCAGACTTGTCACTGACGTTAAGGTATGGAGCACTAGAAACTTTGGCGAGGTTAACTACTACGTTACCCAAATGCTTTTTGGGCATGGGTATTTTAAAAAGTACTGATATAGAATGGGAAAAGTGGAAGATGGGAAGTGCGTGTATGAAGATGTAGACGAAGACGATGCTGAACACATATTCTTCAAATGTTCAAGATGGATCGAGGAGCGACAAGTGTTCGAGCGAAGGGTCGACCAAATTACTGCCGATAACACCATAGAAAAAATGTTGAGCGGCCCGGTAGTGTGGAAAGAAATCACCAACTTTGTAGAAATTACACTCAGAGCAAAAAAGCGGGAGGTACAATAGAAGGCTCTTAAGCAATGAGAAATATGGTACGCCACCCTGAAGCAATACGAAAGTGGTCCCGGGGTGGGCAACGGTTCCAAATTTTGGGGAAGTTTTTTAACCCACGGACATACGGCTGGTGCGACGGCATCAGCTACGATGCATTAGGCATTTTTTTCATCACCACCCGCGAAAAAAAAAATTAGAGCACTTTCGCTGCACTTCCCATCCCGTCTGACGTACAAGAAGGGAGAAAAAGCGTTCCGCATGGCCATAGCTTCAGCCTCAAATCAATACATTCCGTCAGGTAGAATCAAGGAGGTACGTCCGTATTTCCCGCAGAGGCAGCAGCCCTGTCAAATGAACGTGACGATGTGCGACGCTTAGACCCTATGCATCCCCAAATTCAAAATCTCAATGCGGAAGTCAGACGGCTGGTTGATCAACACAACCTCTCTGCTGGTGTTGGCAAACTATGGTACACTGTTGAATCCTTGTCAAATCCTACCAAACCTAACTACAAAATATCCATCACCTTTACGGATAAGGTACAGACGAAACCAAAGAGATGCGCAAGCGCTTTTTCCCGGAAATTTGTACTGCATCATCCGGTCGACAGGGGAATTAGACGAGCCACCAGGGAAGCGCACAAACGAAAAAAATAGCCAAGCGCCCATTGCCATCACCACCACGAAGGTTCAGGAGGCCATACGGGGGTCTAAAAGCTCCAAGTCGATCGGCCCTGACCGTATAACCATACTGATGCTGAAACATCTCGGAGAAGAGGGAGTAAGACATCTAACGAATGTCTTCAATCTGTCTATGGCCACCTTTGTCATTGCAGAAAAATGGAAACAGGCAAAAGGAGTTTTATCGACCGATATTACTCCTCTCGCCAGTAGTGAAGACCTTGGAGACGGTCCTGCTTCCTTACTACACCGCTAACTTGCGAACAGCCGAAAATCAGCATGGATTCCGTAAAATGCATAACACCACCACCCCGCAAAACGCCATCACCACTCAGGTAGGTGTCGGTCTCAACCAACATCCTCCAAATGGCAGGACCGTGCTAGTTGCTCTTCAACTAGCGAAAGTTTTCGATACGGTCAATCATGCGCAACTCATTAACGACCTGGAGGTTTCAAAACCATGTATAATCAAACAAGAGGTGCCACAGGGTGGCGTCCTATCCCCGCTTTTATTTAATTACTACATATCGAGGCTCCGCTCCCCACCAGAGGGTGTCTCGATCGTCTCCTACGCCGATGACTGCACGATCCTGGTGACCGGCCTCTCTGTAGTCGAGCTGTGCTCAAGAATAAACTCATACCTCCCATCCTTGTCCGGGATTTGCCCTGGACGAAATCTGACATTGTCACCGACAAAGTCCTCGGCCACCTTATTTACCAAGTGGACTAAGCAGGTGAACATGGAATTAGACGTCTACGTCGACGGCATTAAGCTTCCGACTGTCACCCATCCCAAAATCTTAGGGGTCACGTTTGATGGCATGTTCAACTACGGCGCTCACTAGCTGGCAGCACTTGGGGGAAAGATAAAGAAACGTTAGGCACCGTATAAGCCAATTGGCCAACCGGTTCTGAGCTATGCGACGCCTATATGGTAGCCGGGGCTAACAGACACACACTGGAGGAGGTTGAAGGCCTGCCAAACCACCGCACTCAGAACTGCCACGGGATGCCTCCTTAGGTGTCCTGAGCATCATCTCCATAGTGAGGCAAAAATGTTCGGAGTAAAAGAGCATAGCGAAATGCTGACCAGGCAACTTCTGTTCAACTGCCATAAACCGCAACACCCGAACAAAAGCCCTGTCAATGAAAATCCGTCTCCCAAGAGAATAAGGAGTCACCTCGCCAAAGGTGCATCGGCGGGCCCTCAACCTCATCCACGCTGAGTCGGTAAACTCCTTTGTCAGCTCTCGTCCGGTGAACGCCTTCCTACAGGCACAAGCTCCACCTATTGCCGAAGAGGAACGCGAGCTGACTAGGGGGACAAGGGTCATGCTGGCACAACTTCATTCTGGATACTGTAACAGGCTAAACTCTTACTTATCCAGACTGAACCTTGACATGCCAAATGTCTGCCCGGCATGCGGCGTGTCTCCCAATGACACTTACCATATTTTCTTCTGCTCAACTGAGCCTATTCTTCTAACAGCCATTTCACTTTGGTCCAACCCTGTTGAAGCCGCGAGGTTTCTGGGACGTCCGTTAGAAGAGCTTGATGACAATGTTGGGCAAGGGAGGTGATATTTTAGGCAGGAAAATTGTCGCTACAACAAAAACAACAACAACAACATATATTCTCAGCGTAACCAGTAATTTTATACCTGGAAGATTATACAAGGTGGCGCAAAAGTAATCCTCCTATCAGAAAATGCTATAAATTTTGCGATTGGCCCCTAAAGTCAGTTCTATTTTGACATTTGTGTAGTAAACACATGGGAAATACACGTTAATAAACAATGTTACGCTACACTGCTCCAGAACGCGGAATATTGCTGACTATTTATTTGACCAATAATCGGTCGGGGCCAAACGGTTACAGTGAATGGTGAGCGCTACAGAGCAATGATCAACGAGTTCTTTTTGCCGCAACTTGATGAATTGGGATTGGAAAACATGTGGTTCCAACAAGACGGTGCAACAGCACACACTGCACGTGCCACAACCGATATGCTGAACATCGGAAGCTTACTTTTGCGCCACCTTGTATAACCGAAAATCGTAACCATTTGTAATGCAGTTCATTTAACTGCGGTTCTGGCGTACCCAATCTTATAGGTTTCAGGTAAGAAAGTCTAAGTTTGGGTGGATACAAGCATTAAATACCCAGCTTTGTAAAAATCTTCCTGGTAAAACTATAAATAAAAATTAATGTGTGTCTTTTGCAGGCGTAATTTGTCCCCCAGCAGACCCATCTACCTGCTGAGCTGCTTTGTAATAGTAATCCTGAGAATTGGTGTGTTGAATCTGATTTTGACATGGATCTGCATGATACGTGTTCATATTTGGTGACTCTGCATTCACATGGAAGTTACGTTGCATTTTGTTTGGATGGCGAGTATGTTTGCGGGGGAAGTGGACGCTTTTGCGGCTGGGTGTAATAGCTAGGATTAGGCCTATTTTGGTAACTAACCTGTGCAGAGTGCAGATAAGGGTCACGTCCATTGGTACTGGTAGTTTTGGGGATACAGTAGGACGATTATTGAATCCTGAACTGTATTGCTGCTGAGGACGCTACCCGCAGTTAGTGTTTGGTTGGAATTATAATTTGGTGGTATAATTAAAAATCATCAGGCATTTGATGCATTGAGGCCAGTCAAGCGGAGTACTGTATAATACAATGCAGTGTCGCCGCCAATTTTATACCGTATAGTATGTAGAATGGCATAGTAGTTCGGAGTGTTTTTCAAAGCTTAGCATGTTTTCAAGATTATATCCACACTCTTCCGCAGGAGCTGAGTTCTCCCGGTTTGCCGGCGAATTCGGTCATATTCACTATTACCTCCACAGCAGTGGCACTATTACCTCCACAGCAGTGGCATTAGGGGTAGGAGTATTAGCTGGATTTTCATTATTGGGGCCTCCGCAATCAAGCCGGAGTTGGTTTAATTGCTGTTGTTGTTGTTGTTAACAGTGCTTCGCCCTGCCCAATAGGCTCAATAACTCTAAATTGTCATCAGGCTTTTCTTACGCGCACTATTACCTCCACAGCAGTGGCATTAGGGGTAGGAGTATTAGCTGGATTTTCATTATTGGGGCCTCCGCAATCAAGCCGGAGTTGGTTTAATTGCTGTTGTTGTTGTTGTTAACAGTGCTTCGCCCTGCCCAATAGGCTCAATAACTCTAAATTGTCATCAGGCTTTTCTTACGGAAGTCGGGGGGTTGGACCAGAGTGATGTAGGTGTTAGAAGAGTGGGTTCGACTGAACAGGAGAAGAGATGTTTGGTATCATGAGGGGACATACCACATGCAGGGCATGTGTTTGGTATGTTGGGGTTCAGTCTGGATAGGTAAGAGTTTAACCTGTTACAATATCCAGAGCGAAGTTGTGCTAGTATGACTCTAGTCTCCCTCGGAAGTACACGCTCCTCTTCAGCCAATTCAGGTGTGGTGCCGGATCTCGTCGTAGTGCTTACGAAGATGTCTCCTTATGTCGATTTTGATGACTGGGTTTATGACAGTTCAGAAGGAACTGTCTACTCAACAGTTCCGCGTGCTCTTGAACATTGAGCAATTTTGCCTCTTGATGGAGGTGAGACTTAGATGTCATAAGCAGACGTCCCGTAACAGTTCTGATAGCGGTGTTTTGGCAGACTTGCAGTTTCCTCCAATTGGTGTCGGCAAGATTGGGCGACCATATGGGCGCAGCGTAGTCAATAGCCGGCCGGCCAATATCCTTATTAGTAGCAAGCAATGTTTCTTTGTCTTTTCCCCAAGTACTGCCGGCCAGTGACTTAAGGATCTTATTGCGGCTCTGTACCTGTGAATCTATTGCGGTGGCAAGGTGTTCGGGTGGTTGACAGTAGGTAGGGGTACTCCGTCTACGTGGACATTTAACTCTTGCCCCATCTGTGCATTCCATGTCGTAAACAGGGTCGCCGTCGATTTAGTCGGAGATAGGGTCAGATTTCGTTCGGTGAAGAAGCTGGAAAAGTCAGGGAGGTAACATTTGATTCTTGTACAGAGTTCGTCAATGGAGAGACCCTTGCCTGAGGCCATTATCGTGCAGCCGTCAGCGTAGGTTTAATTGCTCTACTAGTTCTATTGCGGTTCCTGGAATTTTTCTATCTATGACTTCTTATTCTATGACATTTCGACGAATTTTGGTTAGCAATAAAAAAATTTATTTAGTATATTTACAATCCATATTATTTATTCAATGCTCTTCTTAGCTTCTTTTTTCCCTTATTTAGAAAATTTAACGGGTGGCTCTATGAGCATCTTTATCTGTTTTTTTTCTTTGTTATTGATTTCTGATTAGGCCCACATTATACAGTAGACCAGATACTGACGTCTGTGCTTATTTGAAAATTAATACATGAAAACTGTGTATGTATTGGTGATTTAAGTAATTAACCCATTTGAACCGGCTGGTGCAAAAGTGCACAGATAATTTTTTATATGCATTTCAAAGCAAAAGGCAATATTAATCGACTGTTCTTAGGTAGTTATTGGATGATGATTCTAATCTTTGATAGCATCATAATACCAAGTCTCCGGATCCCACTTTATTGTAAGTAAATATGTAGATACTGTCAATTGGTTTCGATACTATCCGGTGGTTAGGAAAATAAACCATGTTATCATATTAACCGAACAGTCGTATTCGGATGCGCAACCCTGCCTGATAAATATAGTCGCATCTAACTGTGTTTATGTTTGGTTATTGCTCTTTGAATGGGCCATATTTGTACTGCATCAGGAAGGACATAGGCGTTTTCTCTAACGATGTCACACATGCGAATTATTTAGAGTTTGTGTTTTTCTATACTATTTTTTTCAAAAAGCAATTAATAGTTTATACCATTTAAGAAAAGTTCATAAAAATGCCACATTTTAGACAGAAATGAAACAAATTTGTCAAATAAGCATATTTACATTATTTTGTTTTGCTTATCTGGTCTACTGTACTCGTATACTGTGATTAGGCCCTGTACCATTCGGTTGAAAATTGAACGTCAATATTTATCCAAGCCCATGAGGCTAGGTAAAATTTTGACAACTACGAATGTGGACACATACAGTTCAGGACAAAAGTATTGGCACAGCGGCTCAACTAAATAAAAATGTCAAAATTTTCTTTCCAACGATGCACAACTATTATTTTATATTAAGTTAAGATTCGTAAATGCAGATAATTCCTATTTCCAATTTTTCAGAAGTATTCGCATATTGAGGCTTTAACAGAAACATTGTCCTTTATTTAGAAAAACTAATGCTTGGTTGGCAACCCATGTTGTTGTTGTTGTGGTAACCCATTTTCCTTTATAACTGCCATGAGCCGATTAGGCATTGAATGCCCTAGGTTTTTGGTGGTTTTTTCTTCAATTTTATTCCATTCTTCTAACAAAGCTGCTTTTAACTCCGACTTGGTAGCAATCGTTCTTTTTCTGAGCCTCCTTTACAGCTCTTTCCAGAGATGCTCGATTGCGTTGAGGTCTGGAGACTGTTGAGGATGTGGTTAACTTGGTGGTTCATTATTCCCTCAATGAAGACTGATTCTTCTACACCAGCTGCGGACATGCAGCCCCAAACCATTACGCTTCCGCCACCATATTTAACGGCTGGAGCAAGATATTTTGCTCTTAACGCTGTGTTAGGGTTTCTCCACAAATTAATGCGGCCATTCGAGCGAAAAATGTTAAATTTGCTTTCATCGAAAAACAAAACTTTATCCCAAAAATTTGATTAAGTTTTGAAATTAGTGGTTTAGGCCTGGCCACTCGAGACTTATATCCAGCTTTGTGTAGCACCCGCCTAACAGTTTTGCCATGGATATCTTTACCGAAAGCTTCTTTATTGCCTGCCGTAATCTCGGTTGATGTCATTTTGGGGTTAGCCTTGACTTTGCGAACTATTTGGGCACATTCCCGTTGGGTAAGCTTCCGAGGACGGCCATTTCGCTCAGCATTTTTAAAGTTTTGTATGTCTAATTGAATTTAGTTGCGAGATTAACAAAATGATCATTTATAAACTGCTAATAGTTTTCTTTTTTATTATTGAATAAAACTCGTTTTAAATTATCAAGCACGAATATTACGATTGGTTCTCGTTTATTTCTCAGCTGAAAGTGTTCGGCCATCTTCTTTCTTAGAGTTACCAACATTTACAGTTAATATTGTTAAGAGTTACCGTACAACTGGTCTTATACTAAGGCTACATTAAAGATCGATCATAATCTAAGTTTACAGCTCGGCCAACCTGGCAATTGATCGACCTCGATCATCCATACAAAATGGCTTAGAGTAATCGTTTTCCAAACGGGCTGTCTCGCCGTATGCCCTCACTATCCTCTCTATTCAACCAACTTCTCATTCGATGGGCCTCGAGTACGCTGTCATAAGGTAATTGCGTCAACTGGCAACTTTCCATGTCGCGAATAACGTATCGGTCATTTTCTAGTACCTTATGAACCACGTAAGAATGTGGCGATGCTGCGAACAATTGTAGCAGAGCAATTTTTTGTCTAATTTTTGTTTACGGCCACATGTTACCGCCTGATTTCTTAGTGTGGGCACTGACTGCAACACACCTTGTGCGAAATATTTGTTTCTGTACCAACTTATTATTTCCTTTAATTCTTCCAACGTTCGGGCGGTCAGTAGCAGATGCACGTTAGGAATCATGTTCCTAATACCATCAATTATAAATTCGATTACTTCACCCTCATCAATGTTCGCCCTCTTTGCTACAGCTTGCATATTTAGCACATAGCAATGCAATGTTTCTTCTTTTCTCTTCCATCTTCTTTGGGCTAGCACTTTGTAAATTTCTTGCCTGCCCACAGAAAAATTAAACTTTTTTATGAGTGCGCTTTTAAGGGTTTTGTAGCACAAAGCCGTAGTTGTAGTGAGAAATACTAGGGCTGTTCCAGTCAGACAGCGACGAAGGGCAAGCAATTTAAAGATCTCGTCTTCACTTGTTGTATTTGAAATTTCTTCGAAATCCCTTAAAAAATTTCCGACAGGTAGGCAACATCATCGCCACTAAATTTATGCAAGGCGTGCTCAATATCCCCAAAATCTAACCGCTTCCGACCCAATGCAATAGCGGGGTTGCCCATCGCCTCGATTTATTGCATCAGCTTCAACATCTCGAGACGTTGAAGGGCTAGCACCTCTTCGTCAATTAAAGATAACCTAGGTAGTGACTTACCCACATATCCGGCGTTAGTATTAGTCAGAGCGGCATTGTGATTAGCATTGGGTGCTTCATAAGCGGCGACTGTGGCAATAGCAGCGGAATGAGTGACGGCATTCTCAACAGCAGAGGCGGCATTCGTAGTAACATAGACGGCAGTATCAGTAGTGGAAACAACCGGAGCTGAATCATTGGTGACGGCCTTCGGAACAGCAGAGGCGGCATTGGTAGTGGCGTAGATGGTAGCATCAGTAGTAACAACAAATTGACGTGAAGTATTGGAGGCGGCATTGTCGGTAGCGGTGACGGCATCATCGGCAGCATTGGTAGAAACAGCATCAACGGCAGTGGCAGTACCATCATTAGTAGTAACGTCAGCGCCATCACTGTGTACTACTCCTCGTAGCAGATTCCGTAACTGCGATGTGGTAGCGGATGGTTGAAAATCCATATGTGCTTGTATAAGCCTGTCCATTAAAACTTGTCGTGGGTTGGCCATAAGAAAATAAACAAACTGTTTGATACGTAGGATTAAACTCCACACCTGAAGTTATAAACTGCTAAAAGTTTTCCTTTTTATTATTCAATAAAACTCGTTTTAAATTATCAAACACGAATATTACGATTGGTTCTCGTTTATTTCTCAGCCGAAAGTGTTCGGTCATCTTTTTTTCTTAGAGTTACCAACATTTACATGATTAGAGTTCAGTGTGCCAATAATTTTGTCCCCATTAAAATTGGTACTTTTTTACATTTATTAAAAATGTTGCGTTAAGTTATATGCTTAGTTAAACAGTTTTATAGTAAATGTATCAACAATACATTCACAAATTTATATTGAAGGTAAATATATAAAATCTTTCAGTGCTTACAACGAAAGTCGGCATTAAAGTTTAATATATCTGCTGTGCCAATACTTTTGTCCGGGACTGTATATGCATTCGGTATTGTCAATCATATTATTTGAAATGAATTTATATGCCAACACGTTATTAAAGGGTAAAATACAATTCAACGCAAAAAATACGAAATATAATGGCAAAAAAAAAACGTAAATTTTAAATTGCTTTCGCACGTGCTATTTTCAGATGTGAAAATTTACAACTGTCAAAATTTTCCATTTCATTTGGCACAGTAAAAAGGAAAATTTTTGTATACCAAAAAAATAGGTTCAGCTTATTTTTGCTCTGAGTAAAATGTTTCCGATTAACACACGGCCTTATTAACAAAAACAAATTTATTTTCTTAATACATTTTATCTTTGACCTTCTTTACTCACTTATATAATTTTTTTGATTTTAACTTCAACAATATGTATTTTTTTTCTTTATTCTAAGCTATTGTTTCTTACATTAGTGGTCAGCATGGCATCCTTGGGTGTTGTTGAACGTTTCGGGTGTTTCCTGTTTTCTTTCGGTACTTGGGTCCTTCTGCGTTACTTGTATATCCCACTTTGACATCCAAAAGATTTCGGGTTTTTATTACATTAACTAATTCGTAGCCGTTTCACTATTTTTCGCTGGTCCCTGCTCGGTCGCCAGTTAATTTTATTTAGATTTAAATAGTGAAAAAAAGTTTTTTCACGGGAGCTATGCTCCTTTATTCGTTCAACCCAAACTGAGAACTAAATTTACAAAACTTCTTTGTTCTTAAACCTAACTTAATTCTGCCGCCGCCCCACTCGTTGTATTTTTCTGACGGTGTGGTTTCCACCAGCGTTACTAATTGTTTGTCTGGTGTTAAGTATGTTCCGTTATCCAAGTTGGTTTGCTTGCATGTGCAACAAGGTGTCTTCTTGCGCGTAGAAATTTGTTGTCGACCTTAGACGTATTGTATATATGACGTGCTAACATATATAGTTTTGTAAAAGTGGGCGGTGTAAAATTTCAATCTGTTATAGTCGTCCAAAGTACTCAACCGACTTTTATGAAACTTTCACACTAGAATTTCGTGTCCACTGGTTACAGTATAGACTATATATAATTTTGGAAAATTTGGCGGAGCAACGCCCAAACCCTATATAAAATTACAGTTCGTCATAACTATGAATGTACTTGGTTTAAATTAACGATATTTGGAAGTAAATATATGTCCTTTAATCAACATTTACACAATTAAGGAAAAGTAGAGTAAGTTAGGGTATTGTGATATAGGCATACCTTTTGGGCTGCTACTCAACATTTTATTAATTCAAAGACGAAATCGGTTTATATTAGTTGTTCCGGTAGATATTTATTCAAATCCGTTTTGTGAAAATGGGGTGGTAATGTGATATACTATACCACATACTTGGCTCTTCTATGAAAGATGTGTTAACCGTATGAAATAATTAAGCCACATTTTAAATATGGTAAATTGCATCCATTCAGATATGTGACAAGCTGATTCGGAATCAGGAAGAGCATGTTCCATCAAAAGTAGGGAAGGTATTACTTTTTTTGCGGATCTTAAGCACCCAATTTGCTTTTCTGTTGAAGCTAACATTTTCGGATGCTTACTTGGCGTGATAGGCAATCCTGTGCCATTAACGTTCCAAATCTTAGTTGGAGGAAATTTATACTTTTCATCTCCTGTTCGACATTCAGCTACTTTTAATATATCACATTACCCAAACTAGAGCTTTAAAGCAACGAACAATTTTTTCACCAAAATTTGTTTAAAAATATTGAGTCATCACAACAAATATTGGTGCCAAAAACGAAAATAAAATATATAATAAAATAAAAGAAAATGAAAATCTAAGAACATTTCGGAATTATCCTTGTATAAAGAGTGTGCTCGAAATTATTGACGACCGCACGATGGAAAATGTTTTTTCACACTGATATCAACCAGCCGTTGCTTTGCAGTAATGGGTTTTGGCCATTACCATTATAGTAAAGAAGATATTCTTGCTCAGACATGAATAGTTTTGGAAATACGCAGGTATATCACTATACCAACCCATATCACAATACCCTAACATATGTTTGAGTGTTGTTTGTCCTTTATTGACGTCCAAACTTCATCAGCGATCTCTGCGACACTTTCACAGTGGGCTCAGGGGTCCTCTGAGTAAGACACAGGCTATATAAAGTTGCAACCCAGCATAACTACTAATTTATTTGATTCAAGATAATGATATTTTATATAAACGTGTCCTTTACATCAGAACAAACGTTGAAAAAATGGGCTGTACCAAATCCAAAAAATGTTAGTTCCCTATACCTACGGAGCTATGAACATATCAGTACTAGCAGAGCAGCAGGGAGAAGAAGGGGAGTAAGATTAAAGGGGAGATGTAAAGGAGGTGTAAGCAGAAAAAGAAAATGGTAAAATATAAGAAGGGATATGTGGGTGGAGGAAAAAGTAAAAGTAGAAAAAAGAGGATGATATAGGGATATATGTAGAGGAAGCCCCAAATGGGAAGGAAAGAGAGTAAAATTTTTCAAATGTAGGCAAGCAAATTTTTAGGCAGCACAACGTCTGCTAGTGCTTCCATCGGTATCTAAGTCTCCCTCATACTCTGCCTCCACCCGCGGGTGCCGATAAGAATAACATCTTTGTTCATTCATTTTATGAAAAAGTGGGCATGGCCGGCTGACCTTTTTTTTCCACAGGGCATACTTTTAACAACAATAAACGGTTCTGAACTTATTAACAGTTAATTGGCTTGGCGCTGTTTCACGCACATTTTCCAGAATTAAAAAAAAAATATTAACCCTCTAACCGACAGAACCGCCTTTAGGGGGGGTTAAGTTAAACAGATATAACCCACATACGTTCACTTTACTTCTATTATTATTGACACATACTCTTCGCAAAAATTGTATCTATGTTGCAACCTTGATTTCATTGTTTTAAGCGGTGGCAGAGTTCCGTTATAATTATTCTCTTTGAAAAATTTGAGAGAAATATTTTTGGTAACTATAAAAAAGTGATCAAAAGCATTTCTGTAGTAAAAAACAAAATTGTGGGTAAGTGACATAATTATTAAAGATTAAAAATTATGAACAAGATGTGGATTTATAATTAAATTTATAAAATTATAGGCCAAAAATCATACCCCGCCTAAAGGCGGAGTGGGCAGTTAACAGTTCCGTTTATCGAAAAAAGGTGTTGTTACGACATATTGGTCCAATCTTGAAGATTTTCACTACACACATTACATATGTAATAAGTACTGCAGCTGCCTAATTTTGTGTTCCTCGCTATTAAGTTGCAATAGTTATAGCCCAACCCCCATTTATTGAAACAATCGATTGGCGGCCGCCGTGGTGTGAAGGTAGTGTTGCCGGCCTACCACACCGAAGGTCCATGGTTTGAGCCCTGGTACAGGTAACATCAAAAGTGATTTGAAAAAAAAGTTTTTCAAAACGGGGTCGCCCCTCGGCAGTGGTTTGGCAAACTCTCCGAGTGTATTTCTGCCATGACAGGCTTCTCAGCAAAAATTCGTCTCCTTTGTAGATGCCGTTCGGAGTCGGCAAAAAACTGTAGGTCCCACCAATTTGTAGGGAAAAATTCAAATCGGCACACCACAAATTGGAGGAGAAGCTTGGCGCAAAAAACTCTTAGGAGGTTTATGATGATATACCTGTTGTATATCGCGCCATAGAGAGATATGTTATGTTGGTCCGATCTGGCTGATTTTCATATGTTACGTTACGTATATAATATGTAACTCAGCAAAATTTTACTTTGCCAGCTTTTTAATTGCAAAAATGTATAGCCCAAGACCCATTTATCCGAACTATGGATTATATGGGAGTTATATTGTGGCGAATATTCTCAAGCATGTCCCATGCCTAACTCAATAACACTCCCACCACTAGTTAAACACAACGATGGCTACGCTCATGCATGCAAGCGTGTACCAAGGAAGAGGAAGAGAGATGGCGCGATTATTTGCGAATACAA
Organism: Merzomyia westermanni; assembly: GCA_949987695.1. Classification (NCBI taxonomy): domain Eukaryota; kingdom Metazoa; phylum Arthropoda; class Insecta; order Diptera; family Tephritidae; genus Merzomyia; species Merzomyia westermanni. Next base: position 81,910,270 of record OX465291.1, read on the forward strand.
GGCAAAGAGGAGATGTCAGTAAATATCACCGACCCTTCGAGAACACGAACACGAATAGCGAACAACCAAGAAACTTCTGGGTGCGTAGGTCAGCACTCTGTCGGACTATATAAGGCAGTGTCCATGCAAGGAAGGTTGATCAGTTTGTATTCAAGTATTGTACAGTGAACTACTGTGGAGTTACCAAACTCGAGAATTTGTATTGCGTTTGTACTAGTTAATAAAACTAGCTATTAGTTAAAATATATGTGCGTGTGTTTAGTTGACTTTATAGTGATCGAACTCAGGATTATTAATCGAGGAATCATCGAATTCATCACGATTGGTGTCAGAAGCGGTATTGTTAAATAAATACCAGTGATTACAAGGATAACAAGGACATGGCAAAGCTGAACGAATTAAAGATTCAGCAACTCTAAAATGAGTTGGAATAACGCGGATTAAACACTACAGACAATAAATCAGAGTTACAGTGCCCATTGCGAGAGGCTATGGACGCGGAAGGAATTAACGTTGACGAATATGTGTTTGATCTTGTGGAAGACCCATCGACAAAAATGGAAGAGAAGAAGGAGCCTTCCAATCCAGTGGCTAATGTGGACACAAACATGATATTGGCTGTAGTGACTCAGGTATCGACTAAAATGGAAGAAAGGATACACGTATTACATCTCAGCTGGAAGAACAGAAAACTTCAACTAGACGAACAAAAGGCATATATGAAATTTTAAATGGAAGACCAGAAGGCATATATCTCTTCGCAGTTGGAACACAGGAGGCGAGGGTGTCATCGAAACTAGAAGTCCAAGATGCGAAAATTGCACAACTGCAGGATAAAATCGATGCTGAGCTAGATGCGTTAAGAGGTCTTATCCAGGAGTTACAATTGAATCGTCCAACTGCTTCAACGAGGATTCCCAAGGTAAAGACCCCATCTTTTGATGGTTCTGTTCCTTTCCAGGTATTCAAGTTACCGTTTGAGGAGACTGCAGCGGTGAACAATTGGGGCACTGAGGACAAAGTTGCTGCATTGTTCGTGGCATTGAAGGGACCTGCAGCTGAAATCTTGCAGACTATTCCCGACGACGACCGAAATAATTACGAAGCATTAATGGGTGCAGTTAAGAGACACTATGGTAGCGAACATCGGAAGCAGATATATTGCCAATAGAGATGCAGAATCGCTTCCAGAAGGCTAATGAGACTTTGCGGGAATTCGCGTCGGACATCGAGAGTTTGACTCATCTAGCAAACGCAGACGCACCCGTAGGTTACACAGAAAGAGTAAAAATCCGAAGTTTTATAAATGGAATACGTGATGTGGAGACGAAGTGACCCACATATGCAAATCCAAAGAGATTATTTGCCTCGTAGAAGTGGAAACTCTGGCTTGGCTAGACAGAATTTTGGAAGCGTTGAACGGAGTACAGAAGAAAAGTGATGGTGCCATCAAATGTTTCAAGTGCGGAGAACCAGATCACATAGCACGTTATTGCGGCACTGACTGCAGTAACCCCAGAAATTCAGGTGGACGAAAACGCAAAGCTGAAGGAGATGAGCAGATCTCTCAACCAAGTGAATCGTTAAAGTAAATCGAGCCAGCCGAAAGGGTTAGCTCCCACAATTGAATGCCCCATAATCTCTGTCTCACAAATCGGTCGGAAAGCTAGTAATGTTACTGTTGGAGGATATGTGGACGGAAAACATCATTTACTGACTGCGGACACAAGCGCATCCCATTCAATCATTCGATCTAGTTTAGTCAACAAGAAGGTGAGACCATAGCAAGGAGCAAAGTTACGTACGGTCGTAGGTTAAGTAACATGTCAAATCACAATTGGGAATGTGGCCGCTCTGCACAATTCTATAGTGACAGATATTTTTGACGAAATCATAATTGGTGTGGACTTCTTAAGCTAGCAAGGCATTAAGATCAACATGAAGAACAAGGAAGATCATCAATTATGAGAATATGGACGTGCCACTCAATTTTGGTTACGAAAAGAACTACGTCAGCAAGCGAGTAGTGGTGGAGGAAAGCCGACAAAAAAGATTGATGGAGATTATGGGGCAAAAAAATTGTGGGTTGTCGAGGCAGCAAACAAATCAAAGACGAACGTACTAGCTGGAAAACCCCAGGCTATGACAAAACAAAATACCGGTAAGAGCACTTAATGAGTTGAAATCATCAATAAATTTTTCCAAAGGAGGTATATTGGAACATATAGATTGTGATCAGCTTCAAGATGTTTCTACAAGCAAGATTGAGCTTTCAGATAACATCACGCCGTGCACGGAAGGGCTCGAAAAAGAACATCAGAACAAGACGAAACAACTTCTAGTAAAGTAACCGAGCATACTTGACAAGGATGGTTCCAAACCAGGTCGGACCAAAGTTGTGAAGCATCAAATTGATACTGGTGATTCAAAGCCAATCCGCCAAGCTCCTCGTTGTATTCATTTGTCCAAACGCCATGTGGTAAGAGAAATTATACAGGAAATGAGTGACAGCGGCGTGATCGAACCATCAGCTAGTCCATGGAGCTCACCGGTAGTACTAGTGAAAAATAAGGACGGAAAGATGAGGTTCTGTGCGGATTACCGGGAGTTGAACGACGTAACTAAGAAAGACGATACATGGTTTCTACACTGGACTTAAAAAGTGGCTACTGGCAAGCGGATTTAAAGGATGTAGATGAAGAAAAGACAGCCTTTAGCGTTGGAGAAGGGCTTTGGCAATTTACCGGAATTCCCCTTGGACTAGGAATGCTCCAGCTACTTTTGAGAGACTCATGGATCAGGTACTAAGAGGATTTAATTGGAAAACATGTTTGGTTTACCTGGATAACATCATCATGCTGGGAAAAAGCTTTGAGGAACACCTAAAGAACTTGGAGGAAGTATTCCAACGCATAGCTGGTGCTGGTCTAAAATTAAGTCCTAAAAAGTGTACCTTGTTTGAAAAGGAAATAAGTTATTTGGGTCACAAGGTAACGACGGAGGGCATCTGCACTGCTAAGGAAAAGATTGAAGCCGTAAAGCATTAGCCAAGACCGAGGAATTTGCATGAGTTACGAAGTTTCTTTGGGCTGCGCACGTATTATCGCCGATTTGTACCAAGTTTCGCCAGAGTAGCTAGTAGTCTCTATGAGCTTACCAGGAAAAATACGTGCTTTGAATGGAAGAAGGAACATGAAGTGGCTTTCTAAACCTTGAAGGAGCGACTATGCACTGCCCCAATGTTAGCATATCCAATTGCGTAACACGGAGAGAACTTTTGGCATTGGAAGAGTGCGTTAAACATTTCCACAAGTATCTCTATGGGCAGCGATTCCATGTCAGGACAGACCATGCAGCGTTGAAATGGCTCTTGAAGTCCCGTAATCCGAAAGGTCAACTGGCACGGTGGATAGAGCGACTGCAGAGTTATGACTTTTCCATAGAGCATCGCAAAGGTATCACCCACGGAAATCCTGATGCAATGTCACCATGCAACTTGGAGTGCTTGTAACGGTACAAAATAATAGAGATAGAAATGGAGTTCCATATCATTAATTCAATTAAGACATGTCCGTCCGTCCGATATTTGAATGAAATTTGGCACACAGGTTGCTTTCTGACCAAGGTAGGTTGCTATTTAAAATGGGCGAAATCATAACCACGCCCCTTTTTTCGATATCGGACAATTTCGAACAACGATTAAAATGAGATAATGCAATAATAAAAGCAGCTCGAATGATGAAACTTGCTAGATTTATTAATTTGGTTGTTGGGCGTAGCACCGCCCACTTATGAGTCAAGCAAAGTTCAAATTCGACTGTTAATAACTTCAGAACGGTGTAAGATAGAATTAAGAAACTTAATATACTATAGACATGTAGAGTACACCTACGGAAAATAAGCAAAATCGTTAGACGACCACGCCCACTTTTAGACCAAAGTTTTCTAAAAAAGAGGTAGGAAAGCGGAACATGCCATATCTCCTTCACTGATGAAGATAGAATGCTAGAATTTCGTAGTTACAATGACCTGATGATCTTAATAATGATTTTTTTTTTAAATTTTGGAAAATGGGCGTGGTACCGACCACGTAAAAATGAACAAATTTTCAAATTTCAGCTATTATTAACTTCAGAACCGTGTTAAATAAAATTGCGAAACATAATACGAGGTATACTATTTACGCTTTTCAAAATTATATAGCCTATGCTGGAACCAGTGAATCCAAGAATCTCTATGCAAATTTCATAAAGATCGCTTGAGTGCCTTGGACGCCCATACAAGATAAAAATTTTATATAGCATGGGGGCGTGGCACCGCCCACTTTTCCAAAATTATATATAGCCTATACTTTAACCAGTGAACCCAAGAATCTACTGTGAAAATTTCATAAAGATCAGCTAATTACTTTGGACACACATTCATTTTTATTTATAAGATTGCCCACATGGTAGTAGAAAAAGTTTAAAACCTCTATAGGTCATAAGCCCACAACAATTTACCACGAACACTTTTACACAGCTGGTTATTTAATGTTCGGTAGCACCCGAACTTAGATTTCCTTACTTTTTTTTTTAATTATTTGAATAATTAAGTAACTATTCGAATAGTGTTTTGCGAATAATTAAATACCATTCTTGGGTGAAATGAGTCTAGAGAGATACCCTAAAATTACTATACATAGATATTTATTATATGTATACGAGGTGTGTTCAAAAAGTATCGCGAATTTTGTGTTTTTTCAAAAATTATTTATTTGTTCATGAATATCTATTTTGTCCCCTTCAAAGTAATCCCCATGAGATATTATACACTTGTGCCAACGGTTTTTCCAATCTTCGAATCACTTCAAAAAATCATTTTTTTGTATCTTGTTCAGCTCCTCCTTCGATACCGTCTTTATCTCGTCAAGAGAAGCGTAACGTCGTCCTTTCATGGGCCTCTTCAGTTTAGGGAACAAGAAAAAGTCACGGGGGGCCAGATCTGGGAAATACGGTGGCTGCGGCATCATTAGTGTGTTGTTTTTGGCCAAAAAGTCGCGCACAAGCAACGATGCGTGAGTAGGGGCGTTATCGTGGTGCAAAAGCCAATTTTTGTTCTTCCACTAATCCGGGTGTTTCTGGCGGATTGGTTCGCGCAAATTGCGCATAACTTGCAGGTAATATTCCTTATTGACCGTTCTTCCCTGTGGCAAGAACTCATGATGCACCACACCCCTGCAATCGAAGAAAACTGTCAGCAAAACTTTCACATTCGACCGAGCTTGGCGCGCTTTTTTCGGTCTTGGTTCGTGCGGCAGCTTCCATTGAGATAATTGAGCTTTGGTTTCCACGTCATAACCATAAACCCACGATTCGTCACCAGTTATGACCCTCTGGAGCAAATTTGGGTCGTCGCGGACAGAGTTTAACATCTCATTAGCAATGTTCATGCGATGCGGTTTTTGGTCACAATTGAGCAATTTTGGTAAAAAAATAGGTAAAAATCGAAGACGATTCAAAACACGTGCAAGCAAAGAAGCTGTCAACAATTAACTGAACATTCAAAATGGCCGTGCTTGTCGGCATAACTGAGAGACATGAGTACCAACATAACGCCACAAAAAATTCGAATTTCGAATATACGTAACCAGCGAAAATTCAAAATTCGCGATACTTTTTGAACATACCTCGTATATATATAGTTATATTTGCACGGCAGTTCTTGTCCTAGGGGTTTAAGCAAGGTATGCTAGGATAGAAATTCATTGTCGGCATACACATATAATGTTTATTATGGCAGGCAAAGAGCTGGTTTAAATTGCGTAGAGAAACATATACAAAATAATAGTACCTGCTTACTATTTTTTGCTAGGTAGGATACTACAATAAAAATACAAGGCAAAAGTAAGAAAATTTTTAAATGAAGAGTTTTCTTAAGTTTCTTAAGTTTTTTTCGGGGTTTGGGACTTGTTTCGGTCGAAAAATCGACTTCGATGGCGCGATATCGGTTAACTTTCGTCCATACAAATCGACCCACCCTAATGCTCATTTGCACAAGCGATGAAGACAGTGAATTTCGCTTCCGACATCTCTCGCATTTCAATACAACTATTCGAAAACCACTATTCGAAAAATACTATTAGAATAAACGGATAAATTATTCGAATAAATACTATTCGAATGTTTTTAAACGAATATTTTTATTCGTTTATTCGAATAGTATTGATTTGAATATTATTGGAAAATAGTTCCACTACTAATATACATAAATTTGACAAGCCCTGTATTAAAATAAAGTTTTGCAAAGATCATTCCCTAGCTCCACAAAAGTAAATGTATAGAGTTTGAATTATCTTCGTCAATTTTAATACCTAGTAGTGCTACGCACACAAGGTATATTGTTGTTGTTGTTGTTGTTGTAACGACAAAAACATTCCCCGAAGGTTTTTGGGGTTGCTGTCGAACTGACAGTCCTTGGCCGGATATGAATCCGGTACGCTCCGGTACTCCCATGCGGTACTGCCCGACTGTCGTGGTAGCGATTTGGTATGACCAGTGGAACCTTCTAGGTCATGTCACCCCTCCTTCCGTAAGGAAGGTGAGATGGGTAATGAGAGGTGAGAGGCATCATATCCGTAGATCAACCATCGAGTTGCACGTCATTACCTTTGTGCATATTAGTCGCCTCTTACGACCGGTATGCCTACCTCGGGCATATTCTAAGCCCCTAACCGGCAGGGGTTCACAAGGTATATTAACTTTAGTCGCCTAACGGCAGTACGTAACGGCATAAACGTATCGAGATAGATATTGACTTATATATATCAAAATGCTCAGGACGAAAAGAAAAATTGATTAAGCCATGTCCGTCCGTCCGTCCGACTGTGAACACGATAACTTGAGTAAATTTTGAGATATCTAAATGAAATTTGGTAAGCGGGTGTTAGAAATGCCAATCTACTATGTCCAAAATAACTTTTTTCAATTTTAATAATATTGATTGTAGTAGCTTTTAATATACAATATACAAATGTAATTTTTGTCAGAAATTTTCTTCACTACGAAATTTGTTCATATTCAATAAAGAACTTAATTATTAAAAGATCTTCGCCTTTCAATAGGTTATGGGCTTACGAATTCCAATGTGATAAAAGGTACTGAACAAAAAAATTTGTTTCGAAGTCGTCGTGAATTTCTTTTTAAAGCGCGGATTGTTTGTAGTACGGTTTGTGAAATTTTTTTTTGCAATTTTGTGTAATGGCGGATAAAGGTTTTTTCGGAATTGAAAAACTGAATGCAGATAACTACTACAATTGGAAGTTTAAAATGCGTATGTATCTTCAAAAAGAAGACTTATGGAGTGTTGTTGAAGCAGGCGTTTCGGAAGGCAGTGGGCAGATACTTGTTAAGAAGGATAAAGATGCATTTGCCATTATCAGTTTATGTGTTGAAGATAGCCAGGTTATTTACATTTGCAACGAAGTTAATTGCAAAGGTGCATGGTTTAAGTTAAGGGAGCAGCATGAGAAGCCAAATTTAAGCTCAAAAGTGCATTTAATGCGACGAATATGTGGCACTCAATTGCGTGAAGAAGGTAATTTGGAGACACATCTGGATGTATTGAATGAATTATTCGATAAGCTGGTGACGTTGGGCGCAAAAGATGTTTCAGAACAATGGCAAGTTTCAATGTTACTAAGCAGTCTACCAGGGAGCTATGATGGACTAATTACGGCGCTTGAGGTTCGGTCTGATGCGGAATTAACTAAGAGTATTGTACAAAATAAGCTAATCGAGGAGTATAGGAAAAAAGTTTCTCGTCAAAGCAGTGAAGTGTCTTCTGCTCTAAAGATCGTGAGCAATGTAAAGAACGAAAAATGGAAATGCTATTTTTGTAACAAAGCGGGCCACGTTAAGAAAAATTGTTTAAAATACAAATCATTATTATCAAATGGTAAGAAGAAAACAAAGCAGGACCTGCATAAAGTTGTGGGGGAAATCGCACTGTCGAGTGTGTCTGAAAAATGCAACAATCAACAAAATTGGGTGATAGATTCAGGTGCAACATGTCATATTGCAAACGAAAAGAGGATGTTTGCTCAGCTAGATGTTAACGTGATGCAGCAATCGATTTCTGGGGCTAATGGAAAAGTTTCGTTTGCTCAAGGTAAAGGTGTATGTAAAGTTGAAGTCGATGGGATCATTTTAAGTATTGAAAATGTGTATTATGTACCGGATTTCAGTTCAAATCTTCTTTCGGTAAGAAAAATGATTGAAAATGGATGTAAAGTTGTTTTTGAAAAAGACATATGTATTATTGAAAAGGGCAGCACTATTTTAGGCAGGGCTAAGTTACATAATAATTTGTATATACTTAACACTAAATTGAATCAAGTTATACTTGCGAATTACTGTAAATTGAATTGTGTGCATTACTGGCATCGTGTTTTTGGACATAGGGATTTCGAGGCTATTAAAAAAGTCCAATGTCAAAACTTAGCGCAAAACATGAAAATAGTTAAATGCGAAAATAATAGTAAATGCCAGGTATGTCTTCAGGGAAAATTTGCAAGACTGCCATTTCCTAAAGAGAGTAAAAATAGACGTTCTTATAAATTTGATCTTATTCATACGGATGTTTGTGGTCCCATTACACCATCTACTAATAGTGGTTTCAAATATTTTATGACTTTTATTGATGATCACACACGTTATTGCGAAGTATTTTTATTAAGATCGAAAAATGAGGTGTTTAGTAAAATTAAAGAGTTTTGGATTTTATTAAAGAATCAATTTAATCAATATCCTAAAAGTAATAAGGTCAGATCGCGGGGGAGAATATATTGGAGGTAATGTGAAAGAATATTTAGCTAGCTGTGGTACACAAGTGCAGTATACAACACCATACAGCCCTCAACAAAATGGGGTAGCCGAAAGGAAAAACAGATCCTTAATTGAAATGGCGAAGTGTATGATTTTGGATGCTAAGTTACCAAAATGTATGTGGGGTGAAGCAATAATGTATGCAAATCGTTTGCAGAATTGCTTACCTAGCCGCAGCGTAAATGCAACTCCCTTTGAAATGTGGACGTCTGAGAAACCTGATTATTCGAAGTTTTATCTATTTGGTTCGGAATGCTATGTGTATATTCCTAAAGAAAAAAGAAACAAACTAGACAATAGCTCATGTAAAAAGATATTTATTGGAATATGTCAGAATTCTAAAGGATTTCGTTTAATGGACAGAAACAGTTTTAAAGTTATAGTGTCACGAGATGTAGTTTTTATAGATGCAGAAAATGTTGATAGATATGATTCTAGTTTAGATATTCAGAATAAAACTACTCAAGTATTTTTACCTCATTCTGACTGTAATAGTCCATTACTAACAGTGCATGAAGATGACGTAATTGATGACGTTGATGAAGAAAAAACTAGTGTAGAAAATATGGATGTTGACATATCATGCTTAGAAAGTGGGTCTAATACTAGTACAGAAGACGAGTTTCTAGATGCTAGCGATATTGTCGAGGCTCCTAACCGTGCGATTTCCAGCCGTGTGAATAAAGGTATTCCGCCAAATAGATTAAGTCACCAAAATGTCAACTCAGCAGCTTTAACTCCAGATCCAAGTAATTATAATGAGGCTATTAAAATTAAGGAGGAGAAGGATCATTGGATTTCGGCGATGCAGGAGGAGTTAAGATTTTTAAAACAGAACAAAACTTGGAAACTTGTAGATCTTCCTAAAGGCAGAAAAGCTATTGGTTGTAAATGGGTTTTCAAGAAGAAGATAGACATAAACGGGAATGTTGAACGATTTAAGGCCAGGTTAGTGGCACAAGAATTTAGTCAGAAGTTTGGCATTGACTATGATGCTGTATTTGCTCCAGTAGTAAGACAAAGTACTACTAGAGCTTTGTTTTCTATTGCTGGAAAAGAACATATGGCTATTCATCATTTTGATGTAAAGACTGCGTTTTTGAATGGTGATCTTGGTGAAGTTATTTACATGAAGCAACCTCCAGGATTTGAAACTGGAAATAAGGTGTGCTTGCTGAATAAAGCTCTTTATGGACTAAAACAAGCTGCAAGAGCATGGAATCAAACTATACATAAAATACTTTTAGATTTAAATTTCCAACAAAGCAAAGTTGGTCCATGTTTTTATACTAAGATAGAAGAAGGTGAAATAATTTTTCTTTTAGTATATGTAGATGATATTCTTGTTGGATGTAAAAGGAGTAATCAAATTGATGATGTTTTCAGAAGTCTTAATAAAAAATTTGGGACCAATAAGACAATATTTAGAAATGGAAATTGATAAAGATATGGAAGGAAATTATTTACTGAGTCAAAGAAACTATATCAAAATTATTTTAGGCAGTTTTGGTTTACTAGACTCAAAAGTTTCAGAAATTCCTTTGTCAGTTTCTGTACTTCTTCATAACTGTTGTGATGAAAAACTTCCAGACAATAAATTGTACCAAAAAGCCATTGGAAGTTTACTGTACTTGGCACTTAATACGCGACCAGATATTGCAGCAAGTATTTCAATTTTGGCACAGAAGACTTGTAATCCAACCAGAGATGATTGGAATGAGGTTAAGCGTGTCATGAAATATGTAAAAGGAACCATTGATTACGTTTTGCGGCTAAGTAATGTAAATGCAAACGATTTAGCACTTCATGGGTATGCAAATGCTGATTGGGGCGAAAATAGTGCAGATAGGAAGTCACATAGTGGCTATATTTTTTATTTGAATGGCGGACTAATAAGTTGGGCATGTCGCAAACAACAATGTGTATCACTTTCTTCTACTGAAGCAGAATATATTGCACTAGCAGAAGCAAGTAAAGAAATGAAATGGTTGTATGAGCTTTTAAATGATATGGGATACGAAACAAAATTACCAATTAAAATATTTGAAGACAACCAAAGTTGTATTAAAATGCTTCACAATGAAAACTTTAATGGAAGGTCTAAGCATATAGATGTCAAATATCATTTTATCAAAGATCTTGTTTCTAAAAATTTCATTAAAGTTCAGTATTGTGCTTCAGAAGAAATGATAGCAGACATACTAACTAAACCTCTAGCGAAACAAAAATTAGCAAAATTTAGGCAAATGTGTGGTTTAGAAAAGTTGATCAAAGAGGAGGAGTGTTAGAAATGCCAATCTACTATGTCCAAAATAACTTTGTTCAATTTTAATAATATTGATTGTAGTAGCTTTTAATATACAATATACAAATGTAATTTTTGTCAGAAATTTTCTTCACTTCGAAATTTGTTCATATTCAATAAAGAACTTAATTATTAAAAGATCTTCGCCTTTCAATAGCGGGTTCCTTGGCACTTATCTCCGAGCGCTATTTCAATTGGGCGAAATCGGATGATAGCCACGCCCACACAAAAAAAGTGATTAGTCAGTACATAATACACCTATAAGGATAAAGTTTGGTGAGTACATTGAGATTGAGGCATAGAATAAATGTTTCAAGAAATTTTTAAAAATGGTAGTGGCACCGCCCATTTTTGATAGAGTAAAATTTAGAAATAATATTAATCATAAATCAAAAACCGTTCAAGATATCGAAACGAAACTCAGCACGCAGGTTTCCAGGTATGCAACGAATGTGCCAGGAAAAAATGGGCGGGATCGGTTAAGGTCCACGCCCACTTTTATATGAAAGATTTTGAAGGGGATCGTAGATATATTAAATAGGCAATAACTTTGCCTAAAATAGCTTTACATCATTTATATTTCACTTTTAAAGTTTCCGTAAACAAAGAAATCCAAAAACTTAAAATTTTCGAAAATGGGGGTAGCCCCGCCCCTTTTATAGTGGACTATTTCACAAAACTTTTTATGCCATAACTCCGCCAAAAATTGATTTGTCGAAACGAAATTTGGTGATATTGTTCAATATATAAAGGTAACTGTTTGCTGTAAAAATGGGTGAAATCAGTTAATGTCCACGCCCATTTTTTTATCATAGTTCTGAAACATTTTTTTGTAAAATTTAAAAAGCGATATTTCTTTAACTAAGCAAGTTATATCAATCAGATTTTGCACACATAATTAGCTTTTTAAGGAAACCTCGACGGCAACAAAAGTTTGCCAATTTTGAAGAAGTAGGCGTGGCGCCGCCCACTTTTCAGCATTAAATTTCTGCAATTTTTAAAGGCAGTCGCTTATAATTCAATCTTCATATTTCAATGAAAACTGGTCAGCTGCTTTTTGGCAGTATCTATTATACTCCTGCCAAAAATTAGCTTAATCGGAAACCACACAAGCAAAATATTCGGGCACTTAGTTAATAGCCCACTGCAATAGCGAAGTTATATATCTTTTTTGATTGTCATATCTTTCATAAAATTAAATGTATGTAAGTATGAGAACAAGAAGAGAAAAGTTCACTAAAATGATCAGCACGATGAGCGGAGTCGATTTAGCCACGCCCGTCTCTCCGTCCACCTTCCGATTTGAGCGCAAACTAGTCTCTTAGTTTTACAAAAGATTGCTGAAATTCGTTGTTTGCTTTCGCCATTTTATAATATACTAGCAAACCCGGTAGACTCCCAACTATACCGAACTGCAGCTTTATATAACCTGGGGGCTTTTCCAAAAGCTATATACAGACTGTGTCGTGTCCAGCGAACTCCTGAACCTATCGTGAAAGTTCAAGAGCAAACAAAACACAAAATATGTGGGCGTGGCACCGCCCAATTTTTAAAAATTATGTAGATATTGACTAAGTGACACATATATCCAAATTTCATTAATTCACGCCAAAAAAGTTCGGAGTTATGACGAATTGAAACATTATATAGCCCGGGGGCGTAGCTCCGCCTACTTTTTCAAAACTATATACTGTCTATGCTGTGCCCAGTGAACCCAAGTATATATTGTGAAAATTTCATAAAGATCGGTTGATTTCTTTGGCGCCTATAAAAGACACCCTTTTTTATATCTATTTTTGTTACGCACACAAGGTATATTACTTCATTCGGCATAAACGATTCGAGATATATATTTATTAATGTATATCAAAACGTTCAGGATGAAAAGTAAAATATCCGGGCAAGTAGTTGATAGCCCACTGTAAAAGCGAAGTTTTATATATTTTTTGATTTTCATACCTTTCATGAACATGAAATGTTTGTACGTATGAGAAGAAAAAGAGATAGTCCCATCAAAAAGTATACTCAAATGATCAGGAGGATGAGCTGAGTCGATGTAGGCGTGTCCGTTGCTCGATACGTCTATCTATCTGTCCGTCTGTCTGTTTGAACTCAAATACGAACTGAAAGTATTAAAATAGACCTGCCTAAATTGGGATGACATAATAGATCACTACTAGATATAAAATGTTCGGTTCCAGCCCAACTTAGACTTCCTTACTTGTTTCTTTTTTTTCATTTTTTTTTCATATGGTCACTCTAATTACAAATCAAAATAAAGCTTGAAACACAATAAGAAAACGCTGCGAACATCGCCTTGTCAAAATAGAAACTGATTAATTACATGAAATTGAACACAATCAAAATCAAGCCGATATATTTTTTTTTAATTCAAAAAACTTTATTTTTTGTTTGTTTAAATTTTGGGTAATATTTTACATTCTTTGTCAACTCCTAAAACGCTTCAAAAATGTCGCGAGGGGTCTTCGCGGTTCCGGGAATCATAATACGATGGGGAAAGTGATACTATTAATCGTGTAGAAATTATAAAGGTGTTCGATTTCACATGTACCACCATTTTTTACTTTGTATTAGTGCTATTAAACGCATATGGACGTCGGGATTTTTACAAAATATAAAGGGAGTGGTAACACTGTTAGTAATTATTTACTTTTTTTTAGCATCTGCGGAACTTTAATCACTTCTTCAATAACAAAATAAAGTCTATTGTAGCTAAATATTTACCGAATTATTTAATAAATTCCTTTGAGAACAAATTTAATTAAATTATGTAAAGGTCAACCATGTACTTTATTTCAATAGGTTACTCGTTAAGTAAATATTTAATATTGTCAGTGTTTTCTAGCAGTGTGAATTAAACGTTACTGTTTTTAAGTCCTTTTAATGGCTATGTCAAATTTTAACGTTATGAGTTGCAAAGACTCTACGTATACTATGTTGCGTGTTCTTGGTAAGCAGGCAATGGGGCTCAAAATAATTCATATAAATGCCCAGAGTTTATATAAAAAGATTGATGAATTTAGATACTTTTTTGAAAATTTTTCAATTGACGTTCTTTGTGTATCCGAAACTTGGTTTACGTCTCGCCATAGTAACGGTTTGTTGAAAGTAAGTGGTTACCAATTGTTCAGAGCTGATCGCGAGGGTCATGGTGGTGGAGTTGCGGTTTATGTAAAAGGAAGCTTGTCCTGTAGACTACGTTGTATTTCTGGAGGGGGTGATTCGGTTGAATATGTGTTTATTGAGATACTTTCAGACCCTAATAAGCTTCTCATTGGATGTGTATATCGCCCCAATCGTCAAGTGAACTTCTCGGATTTCACTGAACTCACTACACTAATATTATAATTGCCGGTGATTTCAACAGCAATTTGCTTGTAGACACCGGGTTAAAACTAAGTATGGAATCACTTTGACTCTATCCTGTGAACGCCTCCTCGCCTACGCATTTCACTCGTACTAGCAGCACTCTCCTTGATCTTTACTTTGTAAGCGACCTCCAAAAATCCCTCCACTACAACCAATTATCTGCTTCTGGTTTCTCGAAGCACGACTTAATTTTCATGATATATGACTTCCGGGCAATAGGACCACCTGGCCCCGTGACCTATCGTGACTTTAATAGAATTAATTATGAGTCGCTGTCAGCTGCGTTAGAGTCGGTGGAGTGGAGCCTCATCCGGAATTTCGTTTCTGTTGAAGAACAAACATGCTTTCTACAATATAAAATTAGCTGGCTCTTTGATTGCTATGTCCCTTTAAAAACGAAAATAGTTAATCGGTGCAGTAGGCCCTGGTTCACTGCCAATCTTAAACATTTAATTTATATGCGCAATAAAGCTTATACCCGTTGGAAGAGGTATCGCACTGCTGAAACATTAAAACAATTTAAGTCGGCCCGAATCACTGTAACGAAGGCAATTAAAAGAGCGAAAACTTTATTTTACAATGAGAAGTTTAGCCTTGCTATGAACTCGCGCCAAACTTGGAATACTATAAGGACAATTGGCGTAGGAAAGACTAAGGAAAGAGATCCTCTTTTCTCTAATTTAGATGAAATGAACGTAAATTTTGTTTCCTTGCCTGTATCTAATCCTCCTGTACGTCTCTATAGTTATTCTGACCTTGTAAATGATGGCATCAGTCCTCTTGAATTTGTGGGTGTTGATGACTGTGACGTAGTCGAAGCCATCCTTTCTGTCAAGTCCAACGCTATTGGTTTTGATGGCACCAGTGCCAAGTTTCTTAAAATTATCCTGAAAAAGATTTTGCCTCACGTGACCTACCTAGTAAACTCTATTCTAACGACCTGTGTTTTTCCGACGTGCTGGAAAGTCGCTAAGGTTATTCCTGTGCATAAGAAAAATAATGAATTCAGACCCATTGCTATCTTGCCTTTTCTATCAAAAGTTATGGAGCGTATCATGCATAAACAGATTATGTCATATGTTCATGCAAACCGACTTCTCACGGACCATCAGTCTGGTTTCAGACCGTAACGAAGTTGCATTTCGGCACTTTTGGAAGTAATCGAAAGCATTCGGATGGAAATTGATGGTAATAGTCTAGCTTTTCTTACTCTTCTCGACCATTCCAAGGCATTTGACTCGGTTGATCATGAGCTTTTATGTTGCAAGCTGAAAAACCTGTTTAATTTCTCTTGTCATGCCGTTGCTTTGATTAGATCTTACTTACATGACAGATCGCAGGCTGTATGTGCAGGGGTGTTCCACAAGGTTCAATCCGAGGCCCTTTGTTGTTTGTACTATATGTTAATGACTTACCTAATACCGGGCAACATTGCAATGTGCATATTTATGCTGACGATGTCCAATTGTATATGTCCTGTCCACCTGATCGTATTCGTACGCGTCTAAATGAACTCAATTCCGACCTGATGCGAGTAGGTGCATGGGCATCTGCAAATGGTTTATCAATTAATCCTGGAAAATCTAAATGTATTGTCATTTGCAGAAAATCCTTCAATACACAAGACCTGGATAAAGTGATGCTGGGCGGTTCTGTTATACAATATGTTGATACTGCGAAAAATCTCGGTTTAGTATTCAACAAAACCCTGACATTGAATCATCACATTTTTAGTGCAATTGGCAAAGTGTATGGAATGCTCCGCACACTATGGCTAGCTCAGTATTTCACTCCTTTACACATCAGACTTCTTCTTGCTAAAGCGTACTTGATACCCACGCTACTGTATGGTTGTGAGATTTATGCTAGTTGTGACTCTTTATGTAAAAACAAGCTTAATGTTATTTATAACAACATTGCCAGATATGTATTTGGGTAAACCGATCTGACCATGTGTCTGCGTATGCTGAAAAATTGTTAAACATTTCTTTCGACAATTTGTTAAAAGTCAGAACTCTGCTGTTCATACACAAAATAATTCATATAAAGGAACCGAACTATTTATATCAAAGGCTTCAGTTTCTACAGTCTTCAAGGTCAACATTGCTTGTTTACACTAAATACAGAACTCTGACATCCGAGCGTCAATTTTTATTTATGCGGTTCGTCTTTGGAACTCACTACCATCCAGATTAAGGCTTCTTACGAATCCACTGCTTTTTAGAAAAGAAGTTACCAATTATTACAATAATCGCTAATTATTCCAGCTCTATTGTATATGCATTTCCTCATTTCCTTATTATTGTCATTAAGTTATTCAACTATTGTAATTTCCTTTTCCACCTATCTTGCCTGTTTCCCTCTTTTATTTATTTATCTTTTTTCTTTTTTTTTTCTTCCCCTCTTTATGTTATATGTTAGAACTCTTAGAACATTTAGCTTTAATTTTAATTGTATCATACGTGACTGGCACTGTTAATAATTTTTTCTAAAATTGTTGTGCTAGGGTGACTCATAATAAATTTGATTTGATTTAATCCATGACTTAATTAGTTTTCACAGGGAAATGGTAACAACAAAATTTTGCTAAATTGATAATATAACTTTCCCCCCCACTGGGTTATGATTTCTGGAACCGAGGCGCGTCTTTTGATACCCCACCTGAAATTTTTGGAAGCGTTTTAGCAGTTGACGTAGGATGGAAAGAATTACTTAAATTTCAACAAAAAAAAAGAAAGCTGTTCATATACGTAAACAAAGAATGCGCTTGTGTGCATAATAAGTAGACTGTAGGAGATTTTTTATTTTTTGCATTACAAACCGACAATAGTTTGGCTTAAGTTTAACAAACGATGCATTACAATATTAGCCCTTAATATTAATGTAAGCAGCAGAGAACAGAGTAGTTCACAGTTGCATGTTATGAAAATAAAATAGAATTTTCCTTTTTGTATTCTTATAAAAACTTTTAATAATTAATCTTAAAAATAACAAGTAAGGAAGTCTAAGTTCAGGTAGACCCGAACATTAAATACCCAGCTATGTAAAAGCGGTCGTGGTAAATTATTGTTGAGTTATGATCGGTAGATTTTAAAGTTTTTCTACTACCATGTGGGCAACTTTATAAATAACAAGTAAGGAAGTCTAAGTTAGGGTAGATCCGAACGTTAAATACCCAGTTACGTAAAAGCGGTCGCGGTAAATTGTTGTGGAGTTATGACCTGTAGAATGTGTGTCTGGCGTCTAAAGTATATATAGGCTATATATAATTTTGCTATTTCAGGTGCAGTTACATAGATAATAATGTAAATGGACTAAGCAGGTTTTACTCCAAATTTTTATTTTATACCTCATATACGTATGTATATGAAATAAAAAAACAGCATGCGGAACTGGACAGATGCTGTGTCCAACATCTGAATAAATCCCCTGATGACGATCTCCGGTGGAGACTGAAATATTTTGGGAAGAAAATAAAAAACCCTGTTTTAATGCACCTGGCCTAGAGCCAGCTATAATTAATCGTTGAATTAAAAAATTGTATTTAATGAATTTTGATCATTTTGAAAAAATCTATATGTATGTACATGAAATAAAAAAATTTTATTAAATGGATTTGATAATTTTCAATTGCAGTTGGGTTGTTATTATGGAAATTAGTAAAGAATTTATGATATTTAGCGTTTCTGACATCAATTCGCCTTTACTCAGAGAATTGATGTCAATGACGTTAATTCTCAAAATAATTCCACATTAATTGTCTTCGGAAAAGCGAATTAATGCTAAAGTCACTGACATTAATTTCATTGGTATTATGACACGTCACCGACAAAAACACTCCCCGAAGGTTTTGGGGAGTGTTGTCGAAAGTGACAGCCCTACGCTCCGGTACTCCCTTGCGGTACTGCCCGACGAGGCATCATATCCGTAGATCAGCCATCGAGTTACACGTCATTACCCTTGTGCATATTAGTGCTATCTCGAGTGTATTCTAAACCCAAAAACCGCGTGGTCGTCTACGAAATTTTGCGTATTTTCAGTAGGCGTACTCTACATGCCCATAGTAAACCTCGTATCAAGCTTCGTAATTCTATCTTACACGGTTATGAAGCTATTAACAGTCGAATTTGAAAATGCTTGACTTGTAAATGGGCGACGCCAAGCCCACTTTCCAAAATTTTTGCAAAAATCGTAAAAACTTAAGAAAATTTATGTAACTGCCAAATTATATCATTCAACATCTATCAGTCAATGAGATAGGGGCAGTTCAGTATTTCTACTATTTTCTGATAACTTTTATGAAAAAGAAGGCGTGGTCGAAAAGCGATTTCGATTATTTTCTATGGTGGTATGTACCGCAAGCATAGTATACCTCCTACCAAATTCGTTATTCTGCCATAAACGGTTCTGTAGTTATTACCAGTAAAAGTTTGAAAATTTGTTCACTCATACATATGTGGGCGGTGCCACGTTCCTTTTCCAAAAATTTGGTAAAATAGGCAATAGTATGGTCAACTAAATAAATCTACCAAATTTCATTATTGCAGCTGCTTTTATAATTAAATTATCCATTTTAAACATTTTTCGAAATTTTCGATATCGAAAAAGGGGCGTGATTAGGGTTCGATTTCGCCCATTTTAAATATCAACCTACCTTGGCCAGAAAGCAACCTGTGTGCCAAATTTCATTCAAATAACTCCATTCATACAACTTTCTAATAACTTTAATATATGGAGCTCTATATCTATATCCATTATTTTGTACCGTTACAAACCACTGTTATATGGCAAAACTATAATACCCTGTGTACTAGTACACGCTGGGTAATAAAAGGAATGTGTGTCCTTCATACGCGTCCAAAGTGCTCAACTGATTTTTGTGAAATTTTTAACAGTTTATTATGCTTGGGGTCACTGGTTGCAGCATAGGCTATATATAGTTTTGGAAAAGTGGGCGGAGTCATGCCCCCAGCTATATAAAATTTCAATTCGTCATAGCTCTGAACTTATTTGGTCTAAATTAATAATATTTGGATATACAGTGTGCGACAAGACTAAAGTACAGAAATTCGCTTTAAAACATTTTACTCAAAAAAATCGTAAGTACAATTTCTATAATGTTTAGGGCCGTGTACTCAATGTCTGATTAACTGCTTAATCAATACTATATCAGAGGTTGGCCCAAAAACCGTTTACTTAATGTCTGATTATCGACTATTCCCCGATTATCTTCTGATAAAAGTTATCAAAGGATGGACCTCTGATTATGTGCTTAGCAAAACAAAAAGTGACAGTTAAAATTAAAAATCTGATTTTGTGATAAATTGTTTTGCTAACAAACTCTGTGAGTAATGGAGTTGAAAATGTCCATATAAAAAAATATCAAAATTGAAATGTGTACTCCAAAATGGTTCTTTTAAAATTGTAAACAAGACCAGTTGTCACATTTTATGTGTTCACAAGGCAACTTTTGTGAATTTTTTCCCAAAACCGTCCACAATGACCAACTTTATCATGATAACTTAATCAGACTTTGTTTAAACGAAAATGTCATTCTGAGGCAAGTCATGATTGGGTTATCATGTGATAAAGTTTATCATAACCAGACATTGAGTAAACGGCCCTTAACCCTTTTTATTCAGGAAGAATACATATTAGGTATTATAGATTTTAATAAATAAAAATAGTTTTCCAGCTCATCCAAAAATTTTGTGCAAAGAATCCGATGAACTCAAAAAGTGGAGCGACAAAACTAAAGCACAATCAAATACCTATAGGACAAACCTGGTTTTTTTTTGAATATCCGTGGCTATTTATAGCAGTCTCACATCGTGTTCGCATTGAGTGTATTATTTAAGTAAAAAATCTTAGGAAACAATTTTCCACACATGTTCAACTTTTCCGCAAACAGATACATTGTGGCTGCAATTTTTCTTACGATTTTTAGGATCCATCATTTTCTATAGATTCGCTGTTCGGTTAAATAGCACAGGTCACGGCAATACATCAACATTATTAGCCCTAAACTATTTTTTTAGTCAAATCGCTATACATTTCAGCACAATGTCTTTCTGAAAGATCAACCTTAATGGCATTCTTTCCCCCTCAAGAAATAGGATAAAGGTTTTATGAATATCTTCGTACATGAAACGATCCAGTACCAGCTGAGTCGTATGAATTGGACCCACTCCATGACCGGCGACATGTCTACAAACCCCTACATTGCCTCAACCGTATTTCACTGATCAAAAAGTATAGTAAAGTGAGTAAGCGTTGTTTTTCAGGCCAGGGAATAAGCTTCAGGGCTTCCTATTATTTCAGAAAACTTTTATTTGACAGAAAATAAGGTTCCTCGTCGTATTATACTACTCTAATTTAGGTTGAATATTGAAAACCCTCATTACTCTTCATTTGAAATCAAAGGGCTTTCAAAGCTCTGAAGGAAGGTAATCGGTCTTAAAGAGCACGTCTTTAAATGGTTATACATGGGGTGGATATCACAATGTCCTTTTTGTAAAACTTCGTGTGGAAACAAGAAGAAATATCTTTAGTCCATGAATGATTGCTCGCTCGTTACTATTCGGTATTTTTCGTGTACTATCACCTCCCTCTACAGTGATAAGGGAACCACTTGAATGAAAAAAACGTTTGTAGTAAGCTATATAGGCCATGCAAAACCATAAAACATTTTCAAATAGTATGTCCTGATTTCCTTTAAATAAATTTGAGTAAAACTCTTTCGCGAAGTACCACGAAATATTTATTTCCAGCAAATGTTTTAGGCTTTTTAGACAGACCATCCAACCTCGTTTAACGGATAAATAAAACAGCGGAAACCGTTTTTTGAAATGCTTCGAAATATATCGCCGTGGTTATTGTTGCTCACGTTTATAACGATTTTGAAGTTTTTACACATTTGAGGAAAAACAAGACCTACCTTAATTTCGTGCTTTAGTTTTGTCGCGCAAAATTTGTTAGTTAGCCTGCAAAGTGTAATTAATTTTCTTTAATGGACCATGAAAACAGTTTTTCATTTTCATATTTCAAATAACTAATATGTGGCCTTTATCAGTAAAAACAAATAAAAAATGTGAAACCTGCACATAGAATTTTATTTAATCATATTACGCAGAGATACTTTTCGTGCTTTAGTATTGTCGTACAATGTATGTGCCCTTTAGTCAAGATTTGCATAGCTTTGAAAAAATTGGGCGATACCACGCCCACATTTATTGCCCTTTGTTTGTGCTTATTTAATGTCCAAAGTTGATCTCTGTGAAACTACACAGGCCATATATAGTATTTGGAAAAGCCCCCAGGCTAATTAAAGTAGCAATTCGGCGTAGCTAGGAATTTATTTGGTTCAAGTTAATGATATTTTATATATGTATGTTTATATAGATATGTAATCTATATATCAAAAAAACCTTGGAAACAGAAAGCGGTACCAGGATCAAATTAAAGTTGATTCGATATATATTCGTACATATCAGTACCCGCATTGGAAATAGGAGAAGAAGGGGAATAGGAATAGAAATTTGAGATGTAGAGGAGATTTTTGAGGAAAATAAAGAGGGTAGAGAAGAGTTACGGTATAAGGGGATAGGGGTGAAGCAAAATTAGAAAAAAAATAAGATATAAGGATATATAAAGTAGAAGCAACAAGTGGAATTGTTGGTATACAAAATAAATGTATCTTTTGTGCTAACTTTTTTTTTGCTCAAAGTACTCAGCATTGTCTATTAGGGTAAATATTCAAATATATGTATATTCAAATACTAACAAATTACTCAAAGAGAGCAACCAAAGTGCTCAATATTTACATCTTCAACACCTTAGAACTATATTTCAATGTGTTGATTAATAACCTTACAAACTGTTCATTACTAATGTTCAAAGTACTTAAAATTCGCGAAAATGTCAATATGCCTTGCACGATTTGGTTCTATTATCCCGCCCACTCCAGTATCGGGCCATCCTTTAAAATGCAAGTACGTAGCACATTTCGTTTGATGACACTTCGAGACGTCCATCAACTATAATACATGACATATAAACGTCTGTTTCGTCTTAAGCATTTTCAAATGGAGATAGCTTCGTTCATGATGTTTTTTTTCACCTTAGTAAATTACAAAAACAAAATTTATTTGGAAATGTGAATGTTGATGTGAAACACGGCCTGCATTGTGAATACCGAAAATAATTTTTTCATCATCTTAAGGCGAATTGTTGCTTTGAATATTTCGTAATTGGGTTTCTTGAGCGATGCATTTACAAAAATCGATTCTTTTGTTTTTATCTCCACGTGAACTTATTTCTGTTCATATCTTGACGCCTGAAATTCGCAATAGTTTCCAATATAGAACTTCTATCTGCCGGTGAATGAAATTTAATTATTACAGCCGGATCTTACGCTCTGTTGTGCAACCTCCGTGGCCGAAAAATGCCCTTTAGGGGAGGTGAATGTAATTTTATAGTGGAACTTAATGTGGGAAAAATTATTAACAAATTCTATCCCTCCTGAAAGGGAGTTCCATTCATAAGGACTTCGCATGCAGCGATTCGGCTTTATTTTTTTTCGTAAGTTCTGTTTCAGGGCGGCTAGTTCATTTTCTAGACTCTTCCGCAAAACGCCCTGCAATCTTGCTTCAACCCCTCAAATTTTTCCTCCAGTCTCTTTCAAACAAATTCAATTAGTCTCCTCTCAGAGTTATAACTTGCTTCGATATCACTTCATTCTACTTGAACAAGCGTTCATCCATGTTGCTAATTAAATTCGTTCCGGTCTCGTTTGCTTCCTTACAACGACGCTTAACAGAGCCTGCAGACTTGTTATCTATAAAAATACCTCAGTAGCGCGATTCACTAACTTTTAACTTTTTCATAAACAAGATTTTAAGCCTTGTCACAAATTTTCAATAACGCGAATGCGATTCACTAACCTCGTTTTAACCATACGATACAAACAATTGTTTAAAACGATGATATGTGGCATCTCAGTCGAAATTGACGGGAACATTGCGTAAATCTTAAGTGCAGTATTTGCCAGCGGCGCTGTCAGGATATCGGAGGAATAATTTTTTATTTTTTTATTTCTTTTTCTTTTTAAATAAAATGTTACTTTAAAAAATTTGGAAATCCTTCTAAGCTCAAAGAATTTTTTATATTTTTTTTAATCAATGATAAAAAGGTGATAAAACTTAGTGAATAGCAAAAATTTTAAATTATGCGTTAGCTATGAGTTTCTAATTATTTTATTGGCTTAAAATTTTCGGTCAAAAACAGTGCTTTTAGTGAAATCTTAGCCGGAGGTATTTAAAACGACCCTAAGTTTATCCACCATATACAAGGTGGCGCAAAAGTAAGCTTCCGTTGTTCAGCATATCGGTTGTGGCACGTGCAGTGTGTGCTGTTGCACCGTCTTGTTGGAACCACATGTTTTCCAATCCCAATTCATCAAGTTGCGGCAAAAAGAACTCGTTGCTCATTGCTCTGTAGCGCTCACCATTCACAGTAACCGTTTGGCCCCGACCGATTATTGGTCAAATAAATAGTCAGCAATATTCCGCGTTCTGGAGCAGTGTAGCGTAACATTGTTTATTAACGTGTATTTCGCATGTGTTTACTACACAAATGTCAAAACAGAACTGACTTTAGGGGCCAATCACAAAATTTATAGCATTTTCTGATAGGAGGATTACTTTTGCGCAGTAACCGTTTTTCACCGACCGATTATTGGTCAAATAAATAGTCAGCAATATTCCGCGTTCTGGAGCAGTGTAGCGTAACATTGTTTATTAACGTGTATTTCGCATGTGTTTACTACGCAAATGTCAAAACAGAACTGACTTTAGGGGCCAATCGCAAAATTTATAGCATTTTCTGATAGGAGGATTACTTTTGCGCCACCTTGTAGATACATTCTAGTGTCTGTTTAGTAGTTTAAGCTTTACTTATAAACACAGTAAACTGTAATTTAAGATTTTTTTTTGTTTTCCTTTCAGATGCAAACTGCGTAACCTCGTTGGAACGGTACTTAGTAGGGAGGTGCATGTACGAGGAGGTAACATTTAAAATGTTATATTTATTCCCTATTTTATGTTTATAGGAAATACACTAATAGTTATAGCTTTCAAATTAATGAGTATAAAGGCGGATCAATAATTCTGTGCCAATAAGGTATAGAAACCAAAGCAATATTTTAAAAATTTTTCAGTTGAGCGCTGTGAAAGTTTAAATTGTAGTTTAATGTACGGAATTGAGATATGGTTTTTTATCTATACCCTCTTCAATCCCGCACCGAAAATGCGCTCGAAAAATAAGTGCTTATGACTTATTTTTAATAACTGGTGTCGAAAGAGTTCATTTCAAACAAAATTAAATTTTTTTATTTTCTTGTTGGTTTTACGGTCTGTTCATTTTACATATTTTTGTAAGTATAACGAGCTCAAGACCAGTTGATAATAATTCTTAGTTAATTATTATTATTTTTGATTAGAGGAAAAATTGAAAGCAACAAACATATATAGGCTATATGTCGTTTCGAAACGTGACTGTTTTCGAAATAGTACTATAACTATAGCCTGTATTTGTTTGTTGCTTTAAATTTTTCCTCTAATCAAAAATAATAATATTTAACTAAGAATTATTATCAACTGGTTTTTTATTTTCTTTTTTAATACTAAAAAACAGTTTTTCGAAATTTTAAATTTTTAATATAACTGCAAAATAAAACAAAATATTCTTAAGTAATTCAAATAAAAAGCTAATTTAATGTTTTTTATTAAAAATAAATAAATATATATTAAAAAAAGTAAAAGTGTTTATGTGTACACAAAAAAAATATTGACTCACTTGTGACAAAATATGATCCAAACTTGCATATTTCAGTCCACTTGAAAATATCGTAAGAAATGACCGAAACAGAAGAAGTAAAGAGAAAAACTAAAAATGTAGAAAAGCGATGTGTTGATGTTATATCTTTTAAAGAAGTTTGCTAATTTGTACGTCGCTCTTCCAGTGTATGTCATTGCCGTCCAAACCTTTGGATTTTCCTCTCCGTTAACTCTTTTTTGTGTTCCATGGTGAATGTCAATACAGCTACATAGGACAAACAGGAAGAAAAATAAGCACAAGATTCCGAAAGCATATCGGGGACTACAACAAAAAAACACGAAAACCCACCATAATACCAGAATCTAACTTCGCGAACCACATGTTCGAGAACAACTGCACCCCAGCTAACATAAAAACAACGGCTCGAATACTTCACGTACAAGGAAAAGGCCGGCGGCTCAATGTACTTGAGAACATGGAGATATACAAGTTAAAAACATTTGACGGCAGGATCATAAACGAACAAACCAACACTATCTCTGACGAAATATTTGAACCCTTAAAACTAATTTACAAAAAACAGCACAAGCCAGCAGGTACAGCAACCAAACACGTAACAATGAACAAGCAAAAACGAAATATGAACCAAACTGCAAAAATCACCGATTTCTACCTACCCCAACCTACCGCTTAGCTAACAAGCGGTATATCTACATACCTACAAAAACAACCCTCGGGACAGATAACAATTCGGGCGTATCAATACCGCGCACACACACACGCATATTACCGTTACCTACCACGGACACATATATTGACATTACCTGCCACAGCACCCACAGACTATAAAAAACAACGCAACGGATAGACGCAGACCAGAACAAAACCAGACATTGAAAATGGCAGAACGCCGAAACCGGTTTGTCACAAAACGAAACTTGACAAGGGATGACGGAAAATCGTTCCAACAAAAATCATCGAACTAAATGCAATTATAAAATGGGGATGTGATGGAGTTGAGCATAGCCGTTACAAACAATAATTTTCGGAAGAAAACAAATCGGACACTAGTATGTTTTTCATTTCACTAGTACTCCTTCAAATGGATACAATGGTTGACGAACGAAAGGTTATAGTTTGGAGTAATCCTGCTCAATCTTCCATGCCGCCCGATGAAATTTCTTTTACAAAAGAAACACGAGACATCATTTTAAGGGAGGTGCAATCTGTCAAAGACCAAATTTCCAGTCTTCGTCCTACAAAAATTCAAACGTTTGTGTTGAGCATGATTGATGGCAAAGTTTTCAATGCTCTGTCGACATATACATCAGCGCAAAAGTCTTACATATGTGGGGCTTCTCCAAAAGATATGAACAATATGCGAGCCCTGGGAGAGCGAAATGTTGACGAAAGCATGCTTGCTTTCGGAATTTCCCCTTTACATTCTTGGATACGATGCATGGAATGTATGCTACACATCGCTTATCGAATGGAAATGAAGACCTGGTGTATGCGGGGCGAAGAAAATAAGGAAAATATGAAAAAGAAGAAAGAACATATCAAAAATAGATTCAGGAAAGAAGTTGGTCTTATGATTAAAATACCAAAACAAAAAACCGGCAACACAAATGATGGCAACACTGCGAGAAGATTCTTTGGAGATCCTGAAATAACATCAGACATAACCGGCATAAACATCAATCTTTTGAAAAGGTTTCATACAATACCTTCATGCATAGGATGTGGGTTTCAAATAAATTCTGAAGCTTTTGACCACTATGTGACAGAGACAAGGGAACTATATTTATCAGAAAATGTGCGTGGTACAATATGCCAGTGAGCGTACATAAAATTCTGTTTCATGAAAGAGTATAATCGTCTCTGCTACTCTTCCTATTGGTCAACTTTCCGAAGAATCTCAAGAGTCCAGAAACAAAGATGCACGAAATTATCGTGAACTTTTCACCAGAAAAAAGTCAAGAATTCGTAGTAACTTGGATTTGCTGCACAGATTGCTGAAATCGTCAGACCCGTTCATAAACAGTTTGCGGAAAACCCCTAGGTCAAAGCGGCCAGCATTAACGAGTGAAGTTATTGGCTTATTATCTGAACCAGAGCATGTCGACGAACCAGAGCATTGACTCCGACTTACTTTCTACCAGTTACAATATCACTTTTTATTTATAAGTATGTATTTCGATTTAGTTTTTACAAATATATGTACCTATGTTGTGTTTGACTTTGAAAATAAAACTTTTTAAAAATTAATCAAAAGCCTCTAAGGTAAAGTTAAGAAATCTAAACAATTTTTTTTTTTTATATTGGCACTGGAAAATGCACAAAATATGATTGTGTGTGTGTGGAAATGTAGAAAATATGATTGTGTGAAATTTCACCTTATATGAGGGCAAAGAGAAAAAGTGGGCGGATCGCGACCATTTTTATTCTCAAATCTATTGGTTTGGCTGTTATTAATTTTGGCACTCTAAAAATGACAAAAGTTACACTGTGCGACGGCAATACAATTTGAAGAAAACAAAATTCAGCTAGGTCACGCTGATCGAATGCCTGAAAAACGAAGGAATATTACGAACCATTTTTTTTAGTAACATTCCGTTGAGCTACACGCTGCTAAAGCTTAATGTCGATCGCCAAGAATCTATACTAGAAGTTAAGTTAAAAAAATGTCTCTTAACTTGTCATTAATTAAATTTTGTATTATTCTCAACACCTAAATATTAAAATTTTTATCTCTCTATCTCTATGGCGCGATATACAACAGGTATATCATCATGAACCTCCTAAGAGATTTTTGCGCCAAGCTTTTCTTCCAATTTGTGGTGTGCCGATTTGAATTTTCCCTACAAATTGGTGGGACCTACAGTTTTTTGCCGACTCCGAACGGCATCTACAAAGGAGACGAATTTTTGCTGAGAAGCCTGTCATGGCAGAAATACACTCGGAGAGTTTGCCAAACCACTGAGGAGGGGCGACCCCGTTTTGAAAAACTTTTTTCAAATCACTTTTGATGTTACCTGTACCAGGGCTCGAACCATGGACCTTCGGTGTGGTAGGCCGGCAACACTACCTTCACACCACGGCGGCCGCCAAAATTTGTATAGTTTCGAAAAATTAACGGATATTTTGGTCCAATCCCATATTTCGCAAACATTTCTGGCTGGCAAGGAATAACAGCGCCCAATCGAAAAGATAACGAAACAAATTATAGCTGGGCAAATTTCTTTCCAGAATTGCAAATAAGCAAAATTGCCTACGGTTCTGAGAGTTCAATTCCTTTAGCATTTTGGCATATATTAGCATTTAGGCGTTGGCGATGTCTGGAATTCTACTTCAGGACCCGATGACTTTTAGAAAACAAAATTCCTCTGGGTAACGCGCTGACTGCTACCCTGCAGTCAATTCTACTAGTTTGCCAAACCGGCTCAACTAGTTCGAGTTCTGTAATTTTTCTATATTAAAAACTGGTATTTTTAATACGGCGATATCCTACGAGATGGCAATTGTCCGCATCTGCATCAGCACCATACCAATTGGCATACTAGTCAATCTCTGCATCAGCAATATACCAGTTGACATACTAGTCATCATATACATCAATGTTATACCATAAAAAATACTAGTCTCTATATACATCAGGATCATACCAGTTTACATATTAGTCAGTACATATAACAGAATCATAGCAGCCGTCATGCTAGCCAGCTTATGCATTAGTATCATACCAGTTACTGTACCACTTCATAGCAGGTTAGTTAATTTTTGGTTTAAAAATGCACGAAAAATGCAAAATTACATTACAAACCACTTCATTGAAAATTCAGTCATCAGGTATAAAATTTATGTCATCAGATATAAAAATATAGTCGCTTTTCATAGCAATTTTACCCTTGGAAAACATTTCTAAAAAGTAATTTTCTTCTTTTTTAATAATAGTTCTCTTTTTATTGAGTTTTATAATTAATTTCCAGGCATAAATCTTTAAATTTTCTTGAAACATTTTATGTGAAATTCTAAAATTTAAATATTAATCTCAGATATAATTTAATCCATACTTTTAAAAATATCTTTACATAAAATTAAGGAAATTCAAGATTAGCTTTTTATGGTGAGAATTTTAAGTTTCGGAGTTCTTTGCAAATAACTATGCAGATAACTCGCTTGTGAAATTCTAGTACATAAAGTTAAAGTTCTTAGTGACTAAATTCTCTAAATTTCGTTGGAGCATTATTGTTATCACCAACTTAAGGTCTCTATGCCCTCGCTCACGTATGAATGCACAGTGACCTAACAATGGAATGTCCTCAGTTCAAGGCTACAATACTATATCCCAAAAGAAGACAGTTATACCTAAAATGGTAAAAACTCAGAAAAAGGAAACTTGTGCACTGAATAGCCTTCTTTGTTTGTCATATGGGTTTTCCCATAGTTAACGAGTTGTGCACCTATCCCATCAAGTCATGTTATGTATGCACCCCAACCTGAGGGTCGTCCATCGTGGGTGATGCTTTAAAGCAATTGACTGCTTCGGGAATGTATACTCGTACATCACATAAATGTCCACCTAAAGCTCGCTCGGAATTTGAGATCTTAGGTAGATCTCTAAAACAAAGAAATGGGTGAGTATATTTTTGTTAAGCATTAGCAGGTATTATATTCCCGTAAAAAACCAGTTTCTTATTCTATGATAAGTGGTATAACAAAACGCTTGGGCTAAGAATATATAAATAGAGAACATAGGTAAAAATTAATCATACCAAAGACGGACTGCGTTAAAGTAAAACCAACTGCACTGTACCAAATTTTCCTATATCATCAACTAGTTATCACGAAATACACTCTTTGAAGTTTGCTTAGAAAGCAAAAATTGAGAAACGAACAAAGCCATACTAAACCATATTATGAGTATAATTGGAAGAGATGTGGATCATTCAGAATTTAAAAAATACATCATCCAACTAACTTATAATATTCGCAAGAGATTGGCATATTGTTTTCGACCTACAAGTAGATTTATTGAGAAAAACTCTGAATGGTTTTCAGAAAACCTGGATTTTTCAGATTATATGCTTGATGTTGAGCCATGCACTTCTCGTGATATTCGTAAGCCGGGGATTAGGTTTTTATGGTGAAAATTTTAAGTTTCGGAGTTCTTTGCAAATAACTATGCAGATAACTCGCTTATGAAATTCTAGTACATAAAGTTAAAGTTCTTAGTGGCTAAATTCTTAAAAATATGATATTTTAACCACCTTGTTATTGTATGTGCCTCTGCTCGCGAATTTCGTAGTTGCAGCTTTTAAACGATTCCGTTGGAGTATTATTGTTATTTTTTTTATGAAAACTGCATTTCACAATCACAATAAATCAATCCTGAGAAATAACAATTCAATATTTCTTTTGTGAATTTTTTGAAAACTTTTTTAATAAAAAAGTATTACTTAAATTATTCCAAAAAAAATGTTATTTACTTACACAATTGATTTGACAAATGATCGTTCCGTTTTCACTTTTCTTCGTGGTTTCATTTGAACATTTCTTATCCGTTGTTGCTTCGCTGCTGCGCCTCTATTGCAGTAGCGACATCGCAAAAAATAAGGGTGATTTTGTTGACATGCACGTGGGTACATGATCTGCAACCCAAATGTACTATTTGAAACACGAAGTTCTCAAAGGTATTATAATTTCACTATAAAAACTTTTCTTTACAAGAAAGTTTAATACATAATTTTATTAATTGAATATTTAAAAACTCAGTTGAACAGAAAATTAAAATGTAGGACGGCGTTGTTAACCGAACGATTGTGGCCCGAATACTGAATTGTTTTCTTTTTCGCTCGTGTATGTACATGGTATGTATCTATCTACTGTTTTGGAGGGTTGTTTCTGCTTATGATAGTGGAAACGTTGCAGTCGCTCAGACTGGTATGAATAAGCTCACAAAATTCTAGTTAATGAACTAGAATGTTTACTAACCAGTTTGGCAGTTGACTGCAGGGTTCTTATTCGTTGTTGCTTCGCTGCTGCGCCGATATTGCTGAAGCGACGTGACGAAAATAAGGGTGATTTTGTTGACATGCAAGTACGTACATGATCTGCAACCCAAATGTACTATTTATACAACGAAATTCTTAAAAGAATTATGATTTTACCATCAGAACTACTATTTGCAAGAAAGTTTTAAATTTAATTAAACTAATTGAATATTTAAAAATTCAGAATATTAGTTGAATGGAAAATTATAATGTATGACGGCGTTGTTAACTGAACGATTGCGGGCCGAATACTGAATTGCTTTCTTTTTCGCTCGTGTATGCATGTATTGACAATTTTAGAGGGTTGTTGCTGCTTATGATAGCGGAAACGTTACAGTCGCTCAAACTGGTATGAAGAAGCCCACGAAATTCTAGTTAATGAACTAGAGTGTTTACTAATCAGTTTGGCAGTTGACTGCAGGGTTCTTATTCGTTGTTGCTTCGCTGCTGCGCCGTTATTGCTGTAGCGACGTGACGAAAATAAGGGTGATTTTGTTGACATGCAAGCACATATGTACATGATCTGCAACCCAAATGTACTATGTATACCACGAAACTCTTAAAAGGATTATGATTTTACCAGCAGAACTACTATTTGCAAGAAAGTTTTAAATTTAATTAAACTAATTGAAAATTTGAAAATTCAGAATATTAGTTGAATGGATGTATTGACAATTGTAGAGGGTTGTTGCAGCTTATGATAGCGGAAACGTTACAGTCGCTCAAACTGGTATGAATAAGCCCACGAAATTCTAGTTAATGAACGAGAGTGTTTACTAACAACTTTGGCAGTTGACTGCAGGGTATACTTGAATATCTCTGAAAACCTCAGTACTTAAATTACTAATCACAATTGCAATTGTCTTTTTATGACAGTTCCAAAAAAAAGATACTTAAAATATAAAAAAATTGTAAAGACTACCTTTATAAAATTCATACATACGTACACCCTTAAACAAACAGTTTTTATTTTGAAATTTTTATCATACCATTTGTTATCAATTTAGAAGATTTTCAAATTTATAATTTTCGAAGGAGCTATGGATTTGCAGTACCAGTTCATTTTCAGTGTTTGTTTTTTTTTTGTTTAATCTCTATGCCTTGAAGGGTTAATTTTTGGGGTTTCTCTC
Source organism: Merzomyia westermanni (assembly GCA_949987695.1). Lineage (NCBI taxonomy): Eukaryota > Metazoa > Arthropoda > Insecta > Diptera > Tephritidae > Merzomyia > Merzomyia westermanni. The sequence continues at coordinate 81,942,848 of OX465291.1, forward strand.
TTTCTCTTGTGAACTGGATTTTTCTGGGTTGACCGTTTAGTTTTAAGAATTGCTTTCACGTCTTTTGGCCTAAATACTATTAATATATCGTCAAATGTTTAGAAAATCTCATAAAAATTGGTTGAGTTCTTTGGTCGCTGTTTAAGCGACATAAGCTATAACGATTTACTTCGTCTATTTTATTTGCGCTGCACTCTCTTGTAATTCGCAAGCAGCTTATAAAATATCCCAAATATATAGTTTATGTTTTGTAATCCCAAGCCGAGGTTTTTCAGAACGAAAATGAGGAAGCCAATCCCGTGCAATGCCTCAGAGCCAACAGTGCTCGCCCCCAATTAATACATACAAAGTGTAAAGGTGTCCCACATCCGCCGTTCTATATAGAACAAATAACTCAAATAAAAAATACTCATAATTCAATAATTTACTATTCCCAAAACATCGCCCCTATGCAATATGTGCAAGGGGGGTTTTTCACAGCGGAAATGAGGAAGCCACTCCCGTGCAATGCCTCAGAGCCAACAGTGCTCGCCTCCAATTAATACATACAAGGTGTAACAGGTGCACCGCACCCCGTTCTATACAGAACAAATAATTTAAATAAATAAAATAATAATTAAATAAATATTAGAAAAGGGCTCCCCATTTAACATGTGCTCCGCACACCCCCTTTTCCTCTCTAAACCAATAATATAATATAAATAATAAAATAAAATAAAAAAATAACTCAAAAAAAAACTACTCGCCCCCATAGAGCTTAGACATGGTCCTTCGAGCCGGATTCGAACCGGCGACTTATGAATATCACTAGACGACTAAGCCGTCTAGGGGGGCGAGAATGTTTAAGCGACATAAGCTATAACGATTTACTTCGTCTATTTTATTTGCGCTGCACTCTCTTGTAATTCGCAAGCAGTTTATAAAATATCCCAAATATATAGTTTATGTTTTGTAATCCCAAGCCGGGGTTTTTCAGAACGAAAATGAGGAAGCCAATCCCATGCAATGCCTCAGAGCCAACAGTGCTCGCCCCCAATTAATAAATACAAGGTGTAACAGGTGCACTGCACCCCGTTCTATATAGAACAAATAATTTAAATAAATAAAGTAATAATTAAATGAATATTAGAAAAGGGCTCCCTATTTAACATGTGCTCCGCACACCCCCTTTTCCTCTCTAAACCAATAATATAATATAAATAATAAAATAAAATAAAAAAAATAACTCAAAAAAAACTACTCGCCCTCCATAGAGCTTAGACAAACGTTATTTCCTTCAAATGGATTTAGACTACTTAGTTACTTGGTGTAAAATAAACTCTATGCCGCTTAATCTTGCTAAATGTAAATTCATGTGTTTTTCACGTCGGTATTTACAACCAGCTTCTTATACAATTAACAACCACAATCTTGAACATGTAAATGTTTTGGTCGACTTGGGTGTAACGATGAGCTGCAAACTTAGTTTCAGCCCTCATACTCATGCTACTGTCAACAAGGCTAGAGGTGTATTAGCTTTTGTGAAAAGGTGGTCAAAAGAATTTAGCGACCCTTATGTTACTTAGACTCTTTTTACTACATTAGGTAGGCCGATATTAGAATATAGCTCGATTGTATGGAATCCGTGTTATCAAGTTAATGTAGATAAGCTAGAATCAATTGAAAAACAATTCCTACTTTTTGCCCTGAGAAAATTTCAATGGGATTCGTTGTATAGTCTTCCACCTTATACTAGTCGGTTAAAACTTATCGATCTCCCAACCCCTGCAAATCATAGGGAAATGCTAGGCGTAATATTTATGGTCAAACTATTAAACGGACATATTTCAAGTCCATTTCTTTTAAGCGAAGTTAACTTTTATATACCGTCCCGAGCTTCAAGACATTTCAAACCTATTCTTCTGAAGCAATGCAGGACCAATTTTCAATTACACGAACATTATCAGTGTTTGTGCGAAAACTATAACTCTCATTCAGGTAAATTTGATATTTCGGACTCGCTTTTTATAATAAAAAAAACTGGTCTCTCCCACCTTTACAAATTATTTATAAGTGTTTATGTAAACTAATCTCTTATGCATGCACCTTACTCAACTGATGAAAATTTTTCTGTAGCTGAGCAGTTTGAGATCTCGACGCTTAACAAACTTCCGCCTTTCAAACACTCAGCAAATTTGATCCGCGCCTAATGCGGATGCGCCCCTCTTGTCGGTTGGGCGCGATGGTGGGTAATTCGTTGGGCTTATTATAAACAAGTACGGAAATCTAAGTTCGGGTGGAACCGAATACTATATACCTAGTAGTGGTCTACTATGGCATACCAATTTACGCAGGTCTATTTTAATACCTTTCAGTTCGTATTATAAAGCCAACTCATTGTTTTCCATAAAAACACTTCTGTTATGAGTTTTGAGTGGTAATTTAATTTGAAAAAAATATAAATGTATAGCGCTATATGCAACTGCTATGTCATCATAAACCTCCTAAGAGATTTTTTCGCCGAGCTTCCCTTCCATATTGTGATGTGCCGTTTTGATGTTTTTCCTACAGATTTTTGCCGACTTGGAACGGCATCTACAAAGGAGATGCATTTTTGCCAAGAAGCCTTCCATAGCAGAAAGACACTCGGGGAGTTTGCAAATCCACCAACCAAAGCTTTTTCAAACCACCTTTGATGTTACCAGTCCCAGGACTCGAACCTTGGACCTTCGGTGTGGTAGCCCGGCAACACTACTGCCACACCACGGCGGCCGCCAATTATTTATTTGTATATAAATAGCTTCCCTACCAACAACTACTAACCAAATTTGTTCAAAATACCAATACAAGCACATTTTATGTTTGAAAAATATGCGTTCAAATAGACAGACGGACGGAGAGACGGACATTGCTAAATCGACTTAGCTCATGTTGTTGTTGTTGTTAACAATGCTTCGCCCTGCCTAATGGGCAGGAACACTCTAAATTGTCATCAAGCTCTTCTAACGGAAGTCCGAGGAAACGCGCAGTTTCCACAGGGTTGGACCAGAGTTATGATGGTGTCAGAAGAATAGGTGCGATTGAACAGGAGAAGAGATGTTTGGTATCATGAGGGCACATACCACATGCAGGGCATGTGTTTGGTATGGTGGGGTTTAATCGCCTGTTTCCATATCTCAGGTATGAAGAAAGTAGTTAGAGAGAGGTTAAAAAGAGCCGCTAGATAACTCTGCCCTCCTGGCCTAGGTGCTTGATCATCTTCATGGCGATTCCATCGGCTCCGAAAGATTTTGAGGGTTTGGCCTTCATCATGGCTTCCTTGACCTCTGCGACTGAGACGGCAATAGGCGCGGTGGAGTGTTCGTGTTTGTGCGCACGTCAGACGACTCTTCTCTTGGTGCTATCCGCAGGTGGATGCATTATAAACAACCGTTAAAAGGAGCTTGTGCATTTCCTGGCGTCACATTTGACACTGTCGCCGAATGCAATGGCGACCTTGTGATTGTATTTGGTCGGATTGGATAGGGCCTTGATAGTCGACCATAATTTTCCGACTCCGCCGGAGAGGTTTCATGCCTCAACGTGTTTCCGCTTGGTCACTTTGTGTTCATTGACTGTCCTACGAATTTCCGCATTGAGATCTTTGATTCTGGGATCTGCGGGATTGATGAGTCTCACTTGGTCACGTTCTCTTGCCACTGCCGCAGCTTCTGTAGGGAAATTCGGACGAATTTCTGGTATTCTACCAGCAGGAATAAAGCGGCCTGAGGCTGAATCGATGACCTTGCGAATCAACAGTTACCTCCATGACTTTTCCAGCTTCTTCACCGAGCGTAATCTGACCCTGTCTCCGACTAAATCTACGGCGAACCTGTTTACTACATGGAATGCGCAGATGGAGCAAGAGTTAAATGTCCACGTAGACGGAGTACCTATACCTACTGTCAACCACCCAAAAATCTTGGGTGTGACATTTGACAACGGCCTCACCTACGCTGGTCACGCCGCCGCAATAGCCTCAAAGGTACAGAGCCGCAATAAGATCCTCAAGTCACTGGCCGGCAGTACTTGGGGAAAAGACAAAGAAACATTGCTTGCTACATATAAGGCTATTGGCCGGCCGGTTATTGACTATGCTGCGCCTATATGGTCGCCCAATCTTTCTGACACCAACTGGAGGAAATTGCAAGTCTGCCAAAACACCGCCATCAGAACTGCTACAGGATGCCTGCTTATGTCATCTGAGTCTCACCTCCATCAAGAGGCAAAATTGCTCAATGTTCAAGAGCACGCGGAACTCTTGAGTAGACAGTTCCTTCTGAACTGTCATAAACCTAGTCATCCAAACCGACATCTTTTGGATGCAGCACCGCCCCCCAGAGATATAAGGAGACATCTCCGTAAGCATTACGACGAGATCCGGCATCATATCTCTTTGCCGTTTGATCTGCGGAACCATAGACGGGCTCTAAATGACCTCCACACCGAGTCGGTAGACAGATCTCTCAGATCTCGGCCTGTGAATCCCGTTATTAATACTCAACCACCTGAATTGGCTGAAGAGGAGCGTGTACTTCCGAGGGAGACTAGAGTCATGCTGGCACAACTTCGCTCTGGATATTGTAATAGGTTAAACTCTTACTTACCCAGACTGAACCCCAACATACCAAATACATGCCCTGCATGTGGTATGACTCCTCATGATACCATGCATCTCTTCTCCTGTTCAGTTGAACCCACTCTTCTAACACCTACGTCACTCTGGTCCAACCCTGTGGAAACTGCGCCTTTCCTCGGACTTCCGTTAGAAGAGCCTGATGACAATTTAGAGTGATCGAGCCCATTGGGCAGGGCGAAGCACTGTTAACAACAACAACAACCTTGCAAAACTCTCTTTCACCTTTGCGTACGTCTGTCGGAGTGGGTAAGGCAGCGAAGGAGCGCTCTGTATAGTCCGTAAAGCGGTCCCAGTCCGCTTTGGTGAAGTTAATGTATGTTAGTTTATCAGTCGTTATGAAGTCGGTCGGTCGTTCACAGGAGAGTAGGATGGGTAGATGATCTGAAGCTAATGTAAGCATCGGTCGCCATATGACGAAGTTAATTAGGCCCGCGCTCGTTATAGAGATGTCTGGCGAGCTGTGGCATTTACCTGACACCCTGGTGGGTGTATCTCCATTGACTGTACAGAGTGCTGAGTTGTCTATTTGGTCTGCAATTTCGTGTTTTCTGCTGTCTGCTGGCAAGTTGGAGTGCCAGAGATCGTGATGTGCGTTGAAGTCGCCTAGGATTACACGCTTATCGCCCCTTAGAAACGCACTAATGTCGGGATGATAATCTCTAGGACAACACGTGGCAGGGGGAATGTAGATGTTTATAATTTGCAGGTCGACTTCGCCTGACCGGACTACTATGCCTTGGCATTCTAAGGTAGAGTCCCTGGAGTCGACGTCAAGGGAAAATAGATTATATTGTACAGAGTGATGTGTAATGAACGCAAAGGCACCCCCATGCCCGCTGGGACGGTCTTTTCGATGTACATTATACCCATAACAAGTTCATAAGTCCGATCTTGTGTTCAATTTTGTCTCTTGTATGGCGGCGATTTTGATGTTGTGCGACTTCATAAAGTCAGTTATCTCCGCGATCTTTCCAGCTAATCCGTTACAGTTCAGGTGTAAAATTTTGAAACGTGTAGGAGGGGAGAGGGGAGACATGCTAGGCGTGCTAAGGCCTAAACTATGTCGCAGTCTAGAGTTGACAGTGCGTTGGCCTTTGTGGAAGGCGGCTGTGTAATGCAACAGGGGGCTATGAACGCATCCGTCCAGAGGTTTCTGTTTGCGAGCCCAGAGTAGATAAGGGTGTGACATAGGCTAAGGCAATTGTTGCACTTGACCGATGTCGCAGGCGTATATAATCTTTGCCGATAAACAGTGCACGTATTGAAAGGTACGAGGAGGTGGTGGTCCTGGCCCACGTGCAAGCTAGAAGCAGGGGACTGACGTTTGGCGATGCTCATATCTGGCCTATTTCGGAGGGGATAGGAGTGTTGAGCGGCCATACGAGATGGAGACGCTGGTGAGCGTGAGCGACAGTCGGGAGTGGGTGAGGCGGAAATTACAGCAATGCTGCCAGTCGTGTAGATTGAGCCATCAGGAGCGGTGGGGGTGCGATAGAGCGACGTGTACCATGGCGTGTACACGATGGTGCCTCGAAAGTACTAAAGAAAGTACGGGGTCTGTGGATGGCAGGGTTAAGCCCTGAGCATCCAGATCTACGTAGCCATCTCTTTCACCTGGCGTATTGAACAGAATGCGACCGTTTAATATACATGGGTTTGCTCCGAGGATGACAATTTAAGGGTGGGACGGGACAGATTAGATAGGGTTACACTGAAATAACAGCCCTTGGCTTGGATTTCAGTTTACTTATTGATGGGCCCATCTTTTCTTCTTCTCATACTTACAAACATTTCATGTTCATTAAAAGTATGAAAATCAAAAAAGGTATATAACTTCCATATTGCAGTGGGGTATTAACAACTTGCCCAGATATTTTATTTGTGTGTTATCCAATGTGCTTAATTTTTGGCAGGAGTATACTGCATACTGTTGTGAAGAAGCTGACCAATTTTGATTGACATATCTAGTTCAAACTACAAGAAATCGCCTTTGAAAGTAGCAGAGTTTTTATACTGAAAAGTGGGCGGCGCCACGCCTACTTCCTCAAACTTCACAAAATTTTTTGCGGTTGAGTTTTGCCTGAAAAGCTTATTATGTGGGCAAGATCTTATTGACATAGCTTGCATGTTTATAAAAATATCGCGTTTTACATTTAACAAACATTTATATGCACAATATTTTCGCCAAATATTGTTCCCATAAAAAATGTTTTGCCGGAGTTATGGCATAAAAAGTTTTGTGGAATAAATTTCGGAATACTCTTCGACTTTCTCCGTTGACGGACACTTTGAAAGTGAAATATAAATGATATAAAGCTATTTTAAGCAAAGTTGTTGCCTATTAAATATATCTATGATCCTTTTCAAAACTTTCGTATAAAAGTTGGCGTGGTTCTTAACCGATTTCGGCCATTTTTTTCCGGAACATACCTTGTATTAGTATAAATGTGTGTGCTAAATTTCGTTTTGATATCTTGAACGGTTTTTGATTTATGATTAATATTATTTCTGAATTTGACTTAATCAAAAGTGGGCGCTGCCACTCCCATTTTCAAAAATTTCTTGAAAAATTTAATTTTTTCCTTAACATTGATGTACACACCAAATTTTATCCTTATAAGTGTATTACGTACTATAATATAATCACTTGTTTTGCAATTTCGAAAACATTCTATATATAAAAAGTGGGAGTGGCTATCATCCGATTTCGACCATTTTGAATAGCGCTCGGAGATGAGTGCCAGGAAACCTGCATACCAAATTTCATTAAGATATCTCAAAATTTACTAAAGTTATCGTGTTAACAGACGGATGGACATGGCTTAATAAATTTTTCGTATCGTCCTGAACATTTTGATATGTAAATTAAACAATTATATTTTCTATAATATTTATTTATTTAATAAAGAGTACTTTTGTATCATTAGTACATCTAATTGGTCCAGTTGCCGCAAACAGAAAGAAAACTTAATTCTAATTAGAATACCCTGAAGCTACCGCTGCTCACATTCCGCTGCTCACTCTCCGCTGCATTTCATAATATCTTCAACCACCAATACTCCAATAAGATTCTGCTTACGCACTCTCTTATACTTCATTTCCAATTAGAACGACTACCAACAAGGCCAACGGGTGTTTCGTCTCCGCTGCCAGCAATACACACCGCTCTGCCAGCATTCAACGTACTCTTGCATTGCAAGTGTTTGCGAAGCCGTTAACTATTTTACTTATTTACAATGATGGAATAATGGTCAGAGACAAAATATGTTACGTGGGTGACCATCATAGTTTATTGGCTTAACTCCTCCCCCTCTTAGTGAGGAGCGTCCTCGATCCTTTATATTTAATGTACGTAAGTTCGTTATTAAAGCGGAATAAAGTTACATGCAATGGCTTTGTCAAGTTACAAATTGAAAAACGTATAAGCCTGTTGACTAGACACAATGGTTTCTAGTTTGCCAATATTAAAGTATCGAAAATGAATTGTTGCGGGCACATTACTTTCTTGTAGCGAAATGTAGAAGTACTTCGGGCGCACTCATAGTATGTGATTGAAAATGTTGCTTATATTTTGGAGCGAGCGGTAACTCGATGTTCTGCCTATTAAAAACTACTTTTCTAATACTAAGTACTGGTTGATTTGATACGCAATGTTTTAGCCGATTTTTAAATTAAATATGAAACGTTTTTCTTTAAACTTAAAACTTTTTAACTACTTGTGAGATGCTCAGTTCAAACTTTTAAAGTTACAATATAATAACTTGAATTGAAAATAGTCCTTCGATTTTATGCAAGTAGCGTGTCTGAACGTTAAGCTTAAAATTATATGAAAACTTCATCAAAAAGTAGGTCTATTTCAAATTGTCCTAATGGACAATAATAATATTGAACTGTGGTTCCTAAATCTTTCTCCACAATCTGTTCTTCGTAAAGGGGGGTTAATTTATTTCCTAGCCTAGTGTTTCGCTTTACCATAACCTTATCACCTACGCTAAATGAACGTACTATTCGCTTTTTGTTATGAGTTTCTAATTCAGATTGCTGCGCCTGCCTAATACAGTTCGATATTTCATTATTTATATTTTCTGTAGTGGGTCGAAATATGTCGACTGGACTTTTCTTTGTTACGGAATGTATTGTTTTATTATATTCTATAGTTGCAAGCAATATCAAATCCTTTGTGTCGTCAATGCTCCTCTCTAGCTTCAGGCACCTAGCTATCTCTGCCAGTGTACTGTGAAACCTTTCCACTTGGCCGTTAGAGGTGCTGTGAAGAGGTGGAGCATTTACGATTTGGATACCGAAACTGTTGGCAAGAAGATATCTGACGGTATTTGAGTTCAATGATTTCTCATTATCGCAGTAAATAACTCTGGCCTTAGGAAAAACGTTCAAAAGTTGTAAAAGTTGAGGCTTTATATCCACGATTGTCCCAGATGGTATTGTTTGAACAATTGCGAATTTTGAAAACTTGTCCAAACAAGTTAAAAAATATTTCGAGTCTGTACAGAAAATATCAATATGAAGGATTTCTCCCACATATGACGGAATTGGTGTTTGGGATATTTTATGTTTTTGGTGATGCCTATTATACTTTGCCCTTGAACATATTTTGCAGTTTTCGACTGCTTCTTTTGCTTTTTTCTCCAGTTTTGGAAAAAAATAATCCTTTAAAATTTGTTTGACATTTTCTTGCGCAGCGCGGTGTGCGCGATTATGTTCCATAACTATAATCTCAAGCTGGTCGTTTGGGTCAAAGATATCTGTTACAAACGTTTTTGTGTATTTAAATTTCGTATTCGGAAATATTTTGACTATGTCATGTTGAATATGTGCTAAAATAGGTAGACTACAGTGGATGGCATTTACCACGTTGGTGTTCACAAGATCCTGAATAATTCTTAAAAGCGTGTTTTTATCTCGAAACTGAATAATATGCCTGGTTCTGTTTCCAAAAATAATGAATGTTCGCTTGGATGGTATTTCCGCTTCTTCAATGATTATTTGATTTTTAAAACAATTTACTGGCTTTTCAACTGCCGCTATGGTATAACTTAATGATTGTTCGCTATGAATCGTTGCTGAGTTTGAATTTGAATCTTCCTCTATTATGTTCAGTTGCTGACGCGACAGAGCATCGGCAACGTAGTTTCCTTTACCGGGTTTATAATATAATTTTGCGTTGTGTTCGTCGATGAGCGCTTTCCAACGCTTGAGCTTTGCATTCGAATTTCTATCTGAAACTGCAAACGTTAGAGGCTGGTGATCAGTAAAAATATTTAATTGTCGTACACCATACAGATAGTTTCTAAGACTCTTTAAGGCCCACACAATGGCCAGAAGTTCTCTTTCGTTTGTTGCAAAGTTAAGCTCATTATCTTTTAAAGTTCTAGATATCATGGTTATGGGCCTGCCTTCCTGAGACAGAACAGCACCCAAGCCATGGTTGGAAGCGTCCGTCGTCAAATCAAATGGCTTTTTATAATCAGGATAATCGAGCATCACATTTTCTGACACCAAAATCTGTTTCAGAGTATCAAATGCCTGGAGTTGCTTTGGATTTAAAACTGGTTTCACTTTTTTAGATTGATTAGCACCAATTCTGCCGTTTTCACCCTTCAGAATGTCAGTTAGAGGCTTGGCTATACTGGCGAAGTCTTTCACGAAACACCTGTAATAGCTGGCTAATCCTAAAAACGATCTGAGACTGTACAATGTTTCTGGAGCCGGGAAATTTAGCATAGCGCTGACTTTGTCTGAACATGTTTTAATGCCATTTCTTGACCCTACAAACCCTAAGTACTCAGTTTCGCTTTGGAAGAAATTGGATTTTTCTACTGAAACCTTCATGTTAGCATCACATAAACTTTTTAAGACCCAGTCTATGTCTTTAACATGCTGCTCTTTTGTGGGTGAGAATATTATTACGTCATCCACGTAAACATAACAGCTCCTACCTATTTGCTCCCTAAGTACGTCATCTATCGCTCTCTGGAATATGCTAGGCGCGTTCTTTAGACCGAATGGTAGCCTACAGAATTCGTATTTTCCGTTGTTTACGGAAAAGGCTGTTTTCTCTTTGTCACGCTCTGCGAGAACGATTTGATGAAACCCTGATTTCAAATCAAGGGTTGTAAAGTACTGTGACCGACCCATGTTTGATAAAATGGACATAACGTTTGGTATGGGGTATTTGTCGTCAATGGTAATTTCATTTAGTTTTCTAAAATCTATTACCATACGTTTCTTTTTGTCGCCTAGTTCATCGAGTCCCTTTTTATCCACGACCCAGATTGGGTTATTGTAAGGAGACCGAGAAGGCCTAATAATTCCGTTATGTAAGAGTTATTTTACCTCTTTATTCACGAAGTCTACTACCCCCATTGGGTATGGATATAACCTGGAATAGACGGGTTCTTCGTGTTTCGTGCGAATGGTTGCAACTACATTCGTATTATAAGGTAGAGCCGTATTTGGATCGGCAAAAGCATTAGTTCTTTTCTCGATCATATTTAAAAAATCTTTTTTTACAGCGAGAGGTACATTATCTTGTTGAAGTTTAATAATATTAATGCTTTCGCATTTTATAAATAATAACTTTTCAGTTCCAAAGTCATGACTAATTTCGCCATTTTTTAAGTCTACTACAGCGTTAACCTGCTTTAGTAGGTCAAGCCCAATTATGGCATCAAATGCTAGTAAATTAGGTAACATAACGAAGTCGGAATTTACACCAAATAGATTTATCGTGCATTTCTTATTTACTTTCGTCTCTCCATGTATTGATCGGACTAAAATTGGTTTAACTAATGGTACGATACCTTCAGCTCGGCAAAGGGTTTAATATAGCTTTTTGAAGCTCGTGTATCAACTAACATTTTTATAACCCTTCCCCCAGTTCCTATTGACCTTCTAATCCAAGGGAGTAGGGTGCTTTCCCTAAAAAATTTATCTCTTCTTCAATATCTTCGACTTCATTTTCCACTATGTTATCGTAGGCATTTTTGTCGGCTTTATCCTGTGAAAGGTGATTTATCCTCTGAACTTTTGGTCCAGTAATTCTGTCAGACTCGGGGCGTCTTTTAAACTGTTGACCCTGATAAGCACTATTTAGATTAGGTGGCCTCTGCCTGGAGCTTTGAAAGTTATTGGTTTTATTTTGCCGTGAAAAATCATTTGGTGGGTTTTGGGACTCGTAATTAGTTGAGCGACGTAATCGGGATAGTGATGGATCTATATCCATCGGCTCAGGTTTTTCCTGTCTACCATTATAAGTAAAACTGCGTTTTTGTTGCCGATTGTTATTGTTTTGGAAATGGGGGTTTTTTTTGCCGCCTGAATTGGCTAATTGATTATTGCTGGTTTCAGCTACTACTTTTTCCATAGTTTGACCTTTGCTATTTTCATCGAGACGCTGTGAAAAATTTGTTGCAAAAATATAACGTTCATGATTTGCTTCTACCTCCTGCGCAAGTGCCAACGCAGACGGTAAGTCGGCTGGACGTGTAGAAAATAAAATATCGCAAAGAGGTTTTTTTAGGCCGGAAATAAAAACGCGCAGCGCATCCATTCTGTACTTCTCGTTTATAGAGTCTGCTATATGACCTTCGTAAGTCATTATAGTCTTATTAGTAAGAAGGGTGAGCTTTCTTTCGACCTCATCATAAAACTTCAATACCGTCAGATTGCCTTGCCTTAAAATACTAAGTTCCTGCTCTATCAAATAAATCGGTCTCTTATCGGCATAAGTAAAATCTAGCCTCGCTATTATGGCCTTAAAATTCAACACGGTATTGAAGGAAGCCAAAACACCATCTGCGGCGCCTCTTATTTTATTTCTCATTATTGCGACCGCTTGGTAATGCTTTGCGCTTCCATCGTACCTTTCGTACAGTTTGTAGGCCGTGTGAGCCGCTTGCCTCCATGAGACATAGTTCTCTTGTTTGCCGTCAAACTCAGGCAAGGATTTTACGAGGTCAAGGGTTTCATCGCATTGCACATGACCTACAATCTGCACTTCTGCAAAAGATTCTACATTAGCAGTCAATGTAGTTGTAAACATCTTTGTAATTTCCTCTAACTTTTTGTCAAAATCTTGCCTCTGCGTAGCTAAGGCAGCCGATATCGCTGCTGCAAGGACAGTTTGAAGTTCTACGGAATTCATGTCTATTTCTTTCTTATCTTTTAAAGCTAATGAATTGAAGAGGCTAACAAGTTCAGTGTCGCTCATTTATGAAGATACCAAGCGTGGTTGAAAGAAATAGTCAGAAGTGACTGAAAAATAGCCCCTAGTTTTTGTTTTTATTAAATTGTATTTATGCTTTAACAAGTTCAGAGTCGCTCAATAATAGAAGGTACCGCACGTGGTTAAAAGAAACAGGCTGATTTAATCAAAAAAAATAGCCCCTACGTTTTATTTTTATTAAATATTATTTATGCTCTAACAAGTTTAGAGTCGCCCATTAAGAGAAAGTACCACGTGTGGTTAAAAGGAAAAGGTTGATTTAATCGAAAAAATAGCCCCTGCTTTATATTTTTTCTTTAAATTTTATTAAAAATGTAGGCAACGTTTAACTACACTGAGCATATCACTTACATTCAATATTACATATAAGCTCCTTCCTTTGCTTTAACGCCGCTGCTTCAGTTGCCTCCGATTTTCTTCCTCTTTGGATGTCATTCAAGGTCGATATGAGTTGCATTGATGAAATATATGACTTTATTTTACAACTGATTCAGTTGCTTCGTTTTGGTGCTGCTTTATTTAAATCAGTATTTAAATTGTACTTGATTTTATAATTAACCCGCCCCACGTTGGGCGCCAATTAAACAATTATATTTTCTATAATATTTATTTATTTAATAAAGAGTACTTTTGTATCATTAGTACATCTAATTGGTCCAGTTGCCGCAAACAGAAAGAAAACTTAATTCTAATTAGAATACCCTGAAGCTACCGCTGCTCACATTCCGCTGCTCACTCTCCGCTGCATTTCATAATATCTTCAACCACCAATACTCCAATAAGATTCTGCTTACGCACTCTCTTATACTTCATTTCCAATTAGAACGACTACCAACAAGGCCAACGGGTGTTTCGTCTCCGCTGCCAGCAATACACACCGCTCTGCCAGCATTCAACGTACTCTTGCATTGCAAGTGTTTGCGAAGCCGTTAACTATTTTACTTATTTACAATGATGGAATAATGGTCAGAGACAAAATATGTTACGTGGGTGACCATCATAGTTTATTGGCTTAACTTGTATAAGTCAATATCTATCTCGATCCGTTTATGCCGTTACATACCATCTTTAGGCGACTAAAGTTAATATACCTTGTGTCCGTAGCACTACAAGGTATAAAAAGTTAAGAATCCAAAGACTCAAAACAGTTCATGTGACAGGCAACATCGCGTTTTCGGCACGTTTCGGTAGTATTGTTACGGCACTCAGCACATCTTAGTTGAGTTGCGTTGGATATAACTGGCCTTATGTGGCTGGATTATATTGTTAAGGCCACATCAATAGCTGCCAGCACCATTTTTCACGATTGATACTGGGGTTCAAAACTGTTTACGTTACTGATCGTATAAGGGTCATTATTGGTATCGCGATATAAGTTCACAATCGTATAGTAATCTTTGACAAAATGTCAAATATATTAATTAAAATTTGTTTGTGACGTGCAAACCATGGCACGTTTTAAGTAAAAAATAAAAAATTCAATTTGATGGCCATTATTTCACCTTCCTGTTTTGTAGATCGTCGAACCCTTAATTTTCACTTCTGCTTCTTTTTTTAATGGTCACCTAACCGCCTGGGTGATTTTGACCATCCAACAAAGCTCGCTAGTCGTTTCTTCGTTGCGCCAAATGGTGCTAATTGGAGCCTCTGCTTGCACCGGCGGGTGCCGATAAGAATACCTGCTTGGCCGGAACATTTTCGTTCATTGGCACAACGTGACCTAGCCGGCAAAGCCGATGGGTTTTAATTCGCTGAATATGTCGGCGTTTGCGTAAAGCTTTTACAGCTAATTCATAAATCTTGTGTTACTTTCGCTATCTACAGAAGATCAAGACATCGGACAAATCGCGAAGAAGCGGTAATAACAGACTCAACAACTGTACAGTGAGGAAACACCTGTACCTGCTCGAATGCGTCGGTGTGGTCAGATTACACATGCAACTATGCCCAGCTCAAAAAGAAAGCGAAGGAAACATCTTACCCATTCTCAGTGGTATAAGCAAACTGGGATACTGTAACAAACAATTCGATAGATGTGTGAAAATAGCTGTGAACGAAGTCCCATTCAACGGAATACGGAGGCTGGCTTTAGGCTAAGCTATAGGTTTAGTTTCGTTCTAAACAGAAGGTATCAAGTAGATTAATTGCCTCCCCTGAAGAAGCGGCCGCCGTGGTGTGAAGGTAGTGTTGCCGGCCTACCACACCGAAGGTCCATGGTTCGAGCCCTGGTACATGTAACATCAAAAGTGATTTGAAAAAAGTTTTTCAAAAACGGGGTCGCCCCTCGGCAGTGGTTTGGCAAACTCTCCGAGTGTATTTCTGCCATGACAGGCTTCTCAGCAAAAATTCGTCTCCTTTGTAGATGCCGTTCGGAGTCGGCAAAAAACTGTAGGTCCCACCAATTTGTAGGGAAAATTCAAATCGGCACACCACAAATTGGAAGAGAAGCTTGGCGCAAAAATCTCTTAGGAGGTTTATGATGATATACCTGTTGTATATCGCGCCATAAAGAAAAAGAAAAAAGAAGAAGCACATGAAGGTAAGATAGAGGAAGCAAATGAGGTTGGCACCTCATCAGGGCTGAAGATTCCTCTTTTCCACCAAAAAAAGCGTCCTTGTCTAAAAAAAAATGGCAGCCTCTGTTGGTTTGTCGAATGTCGATTGCTATCAAATAATCGAGCAACAATAGGGTCACCTGGATATATTTGTTGGTTAGTGCTTTATACGGCGGCCGCCGTGGTGTGAAGGTAGTGTTGCCGGCCTACCACACCGAAGGTCCATGGTTCGAGCCCTGGTACAGGTAACATCAAAAGTGATTTGAAAAAAGTTTTTCAAAACGGGGTCGCCCCTCGGCAGTGGTTTGGCAAACTCTCCGAGTGTATTTCTGCCATGACAGGCTTCTCAGCAAAAATTCGTCTCCTTTGTAGATGCCGTTCGGAGTCGGCAAAAAACTGTAGGTCCCACCAATTTGTAGGGAAAATTCAAATCGGCACACCACAAATTGGAAGAGAAGCTTGGCGCAAAAATTTCTTAGGGGGTTTATGATGATATACCTGTTGTATATCGCGCCAAAGAGATAGTGCTTTATATATCGGCCAACATTCCTTGATTTCTTCTTTCTTTTTCAAGATAGAATTATCTATAAATTTTTGTATTTAGTACATATGAAATCCAAGCCAGCACTTCGTTTCATACCGTGCTACGAGTAAGTTTTGGGTTTTTTTTTCAGAATAACTACTTTTAACGTATTTGGTCCTTTAACTCTTGAACACGCCACATTTAACATACCATGCATGAACATCGATAAATTTAGCTCCAATCCGGTAAAGTCACGAGTTTGTCGCTGAGCCTTATGCGCAGTTATGGCAGAAGTTGGCCTTACTGGAAATTCATGCCGTTGAATGTACACCCTATCAGCCCCTTAGATGAGTGTGATTAGCGGTATATGTACTTCTTTGCCGGATTTTTTGTGGCAACCCTACTTAGAAATGGGTTTTCCTAATACGCAGGAAAACACCTTTAGTTGTATACCCATATCGGCATATTTCATTTTTTTAAGAAACCATCCCATGGGCAACACCAAGATACAAATTTTTAGAATACGGTACCCTATGTACATACCAAATTTCATCTAAATCGCTTTAGCCATTTTTGAGATATTTTTAATTTACAAATAGCTCCTTAAAAGTTATAAGATATAATACGCGTAGATGGCAACCATAAAGTTCAACTCTACTTAGAAATGTTTATTTTTAACACGCAGGAAAATACCTTTCGTTTGATACCCATTTTGACATATTTCATTTCATTTTAAAAAAAATTCAGACAGGTGGCAAGAAGCACATGAAGGTAAGATAGAGGAAGCAAATGAGGTTGGCACCTCATCAGGGCTGAAGATTCCTCTTTTCCACCAAAAAAAGCGTCCTTGTCTAAAAAAAAATGGCAGCCTCTGTTGGTTTGTCGAATGTCGATTGCTATCAAATAATCGAGCAACAATAGGGTCACCTGGATATATTTGTTGGTTAGTGCTTTATACGGCGGCCGCCGTGGTGTGAAGGTAGTGTTGCCGGCCTACCACACCGAAGGTCCATGGTTCGAGCCCTGGTACAGGTAACATCAAAAGTGATTTGAAAAAAGTTTTTCAAAACGGGGTCGCCCCTCGGCAGTGGTTTGGCAAACTCTCCGAGTGTATTTCTGCCATGACAGGCTTCTCAGCAAAAATTCGTCTCCTTTGTAGATGCCGTTCGGAGTCGGCAAAAAACTGTAGGTCCCACCAATTTGTAGGGAAAATTCAAATCGGCACACCACAAATTGGAAGAGAAGCTTGGCGCAAAAATTTCTTAGGGGGTTTATGATGATATACCTGTTGTATATCGCGCCAAAGAGATAGTGCTTTATATATCGGCCAACATTCCTTGATTTCTTCTTTCTTTTTCAAGATAGAATTATCTATAAATTTTTGTATTTAGTACATATGAAATCCAAGCCAGCACTTCGTTTCATACCGTGCTACGAGTAAGTTTTGGGTTTTTTTTTCAGAATAACTACTTTTAACGTATTTGGTCCTTTAACTCTTGAACACGCCACATTTAACATACCATGCATGAACATCGATAAATTTAGCTCCAATCCGGTAAAGTCACGAGTTTGTCGCTGAGCCTTATGCGCAGTTATGGCAGAAGTTGGCCTTACTGGAAATTCATGCCGTTGAATGTACACCCTATCAGCCCCTTAGATGAGTGTGATTAGCGGTATATGTACTTCTTTGCCGGATTTTTTGTGGCAACCCTACTTAGAAATGGGTTTTCCTAATACGCAGGAAAACACCTTTAGTTGTATACCCATATCGGCATATTTCATTTTTTTAAGAAACCATCCCATGGGCAACACCAAGATACAAATTTTTAGAATACGGTACCCTATGTACATACCAAATTTCATCTAAATCGCTTTAGCCATTTTTGAGATATTTTTAATTTACAAATAGCTCCTTAAAAGTTATAAGATATAATACGCGTAGATGGCAACCATAAAGTTCAACTCTACTTAGAAATGTTTATTTTTAACACGCAGGAAAATACCTTTCGTTTGATACCCATTTTGACATATTTCATTTCATTTTAAAAAAAATTCAGACAGGTGGCAACCCCGTAAAAACATCCTAGAATAGCTAGGTTAAAGTTATAAGATACAGAGTTTAGGTATTTAATTGATTGTATTTGAAAAGGATACGAGCGCTTACGATTCGCGCTGAACAAGTACTCGTTTATGACTGTCGCTGTTTCTTCTTCTCTAGTCAAAATATCTTTCAGCTCGAATCGAGGGAACATAAGTGTTGGAAATACATATGTTATGAGCTGATCAGTTTCTGACGTTTAGGTAAAGACGGTTCTTGACCCATCAATTAAATAGATTGTTAATCTATAGTTGAAGAACAGCGGCATCATTGTAACAACTGATCACTGATTAGATTTTCAGATCATCAGCATACAGCACGAAATTGGCTTTTGAAAAGCAAGAACTGATATCATTAATAAACAAAATAAATAATAATAGGCCAAGGAAATAGGCCCTTAAGAACCCCAGAGGCTGTTAGAAACGTATAAGAGTATACTCCGTCAATGTTTCCTATGTTGGCCCTGTTATGTAAGTAGGACTTAATCCATTGTACAAAACTCGAGTAAAAGCCCTAATGGGTTAGTTTTGCATTTAAGATGATATGAAATAGTCCCTCGAAAAAATTAACAGGTTCGTTAGCGTTGATCTAGCCGGGTAAAACCATGTTGGTTGGTACAAATCTTGTGTATAATATTGAAATCAATATTGTGTTTGAGAAGTTGTGAGGTGGTAGAAAGGTTAGATATAGGCCTATAGTTAGCGCAATTACTCTTATTGCAAGGCTTTTATACAGGAGTTACCAACCCCCACAGCAATGTCTTCGTCTGGCAAGTGAACCAGAGTTATTGGCGGTATGTCGTTACCACTCATGGTATTTGCCGAAAAAATTCAGCAAATATATTTTGCGGCCACGCCTACAGAGTTCTTTGGATAGGCTTTAATACTCAAAATTTCTGGTAGACCTGCCAAATAAAGCCTTAGTTTACTGGTTAAATGGTTAGTCGCGGCAATACAAAAATTGAATGAAATTGAAAACCAAATCTTCTCCCTTAAAATTGTTTATTGGCTCTTAGGTCTTTTTTGCGCAAGAGGCTCGATAATTAACTACTCTACCCGCCTGTTGAGTCGCTCTAAGGCGGACTTAATATTTACACATCACACCTAAAGACATCCATAAAAATATTAATTTTAAATTCGATTCAAGATGGTTTTCTCTTTTTTATCATTTTTACGTAGTTGTCAACCAAAAATATACAGTACAAGTGCACGATGAATACGTGATGACCGGCAACACTGCTGTACTGAAATGCCAGGTAAGTGCATATGTTTTACCCGAGATAAATAAATTTAGAACCCACAAAAAATGTTACGCCATATATAAGCCATATTTTGGTTTTATAAAGCGTTACATTTTTGGTAGGGTCGAATACGCATTACAATAAGTAACGCCAACGCAATTCATAGAATGCTGTGATAATTTTTTGTAGTGTTCTTCGGAAACAGATTTTGCAAATAACAGCTCTAAATAAAAATATTTTACAAGCCACCTTTTACTGGAGGGAAGGTACCCTACAAGAAACGCTAAATTGATAGTGCTGATAATGTATTGACCAAAACACTCCCTACCAACCATCTTATATATAAATAGACAAGATGACTGCAATGTAGAACCGTTTTCTGCTACACTATAATTCTAAGGTATACAAATTATATATGTATAGATAGGAAATTTTGAGTTGTACTCTTATCCGTAAATAAAAAAAATGTAAAAAATCATTTTAATATAAAAACTTTAAAATAAAAGTCACACCACTACACATTTACTTATTCACACTATAGACACGCTGTGTGTGTGTACTTGCTTTTTGTGTACTATGCTGAATCGTGAGCATGGCCGAGGAGTTGCTTTGTAGGAAAAAATTAAGAGCCGTAGTAGTGTGAGTAGACTTGCCATGCATGTTTTTGTATTATTCGTGTGGTCGGCTCTCACTGTGAGTGCGAAGAGTTGGTAGTGGACCAATGAGAAATAAGTATTCGCACTACAGATACTCTGTTGTGTCATGCATTTTTGCTTTAGTTGTTGTTATTGTATTGATTACTGGCTACGATGCCCAGTGTCAGCTGCTCTCCTGAGAGCACGAAAAGTTGCTTTGTTGGATACATTAAACAAGCAATGTAAAATATGAGCAAATATGTAAAACTCATTGCTGATACCTACAAACAGGGTTTACAAAAATAAAATAAATGATTAC
Organism: Merzomyia westermanni; assembly: GCA_949987695.1. Lineage (NCBI taxonomy): Eukaryota > Metazoa > Arthropoda > Insecta > Diptera > Tephritidae > Merzomyia > Merzomyia westermanni. Next base: position 81,963,120 of record OX465291.1, read on the forward strand.
TCATAAAGAGTATTAAATACCGAAGAAAATTTAAGGAAAATAGAGGAAAGGAAAAGAAAAGGAAAGGAAAGAAAGGAAAGGGAAGGGAATGGAAAGGATGGGAAAGGAAGGAAAATTAAAGGAAAGAATGGAATGGTAAGGAAATTAAAGGAAAGAATGGAATGGTAAGGAAATGAAAGGAAGGGAAGGGAAAGGGAATTAATGTTAGAGGAAAAGAACGACATAGAAAGGAAGAAAAAAAGGCGGATAAAACATACCTACAGCAAAAAAATAAAATAAAGTTTATTGGTTGAATTTCAACCACTGGGCGAACTCTAGTATATGTAATACTTCTATAATGCTACTATCCTATCTGCATAATGTGTTTGAATTCCGTCAAACATTACGAGTGTAAATGTGATTTCTGCGCATGCGCGGTATTATTTGTGTTAAGCTGCCTGGCGACACGCAAGCATATGCTGCTGGTAGCCATAGCAACGGGTGGTTACCATAGCAATCGGCGCGAACGACGGGTAGTCGTGCTCACACGTACTTGTTGTCGGCTTTCGTTGATGAAAATCAAAAATTTTAGATTTTTTCGCTTGACAGCTGGTCTATTTGATCGTTGCCAACATGTTTGACAAGCATTAGTGTGTTAGTTTTGTGTGAACGTGAAATGAGCAAGCTCGCGGAAGAAAAAGATTTTACGTTGCGGTTTATTGAAACCTACGAGTGCATGATGCTTTTAACTCTTTTAAGAGGTTCTCATGCGTAAACTGTTTACGTTTTGCATGCAAACTTTTCATCCAGAATTTTCTTTTTTTAATTTTTTTCTCTTTTTCCGCCAAAACAACTGCAGTTACAAGCAATAAAAAATCGTCATACGATGACATGTTTACGTCCGCACGCTACGAGTTTTCAATACATATGGCGCTTGATGCTTTATGCTTGTATGGTGGCCGGGCAAACGACAATCACCCGATTACGCACACAACCACCCGTTGCTATGGCTACCAGCAGCATATGCTTGCGTGTCGCCAGGCAGCTTTAGTAGATGTGAATAGATGTGAACACACACCCTGCCAACCAGCAATCAATAAAAATCTTGATAATCAGGGAGTCGCGTGTACCAAACAAGTGGATAAAAAAGGGGGCAATTTTGTTCGGCGAGGTTCACTTTTTAACCATGTTGAAAATGTTTTTCCGTGTAGGTGTGAGTGCATACTTTTAGGCACTTGCTATTTTCCATTCAAATTCCAAAAATATGCATTGGTGTTAGTAAAAATTTGTGAATTTGTGGAATCAGAGTTTCACCACGGTTAGCCATGGTTGGTATGGGAAAAACATTTTCAACATGGTGAAAAGGTGAACCTCGCCGAACAAAATTGCCCACTTTTTTATCCAGTTGTTCGGTAAGCGCGACTCGTTGTTTATCCAGATTTTTATCCACTGTTGGTTGGCAGGGGTACAGACTAGTCAGCCACTGCATTAGCTTTATACCAGTTGACGTCCTAGACAGTATATACGCCAATATCATACCAGTTTACATACTAGGCAGCCTATGCATCGGAATCATACCAGTTGACATACTCTGGAAAGACGGGTTTTAAATGACGGAAGGCTTCACCTTCTTTGTCCAAAGCCTTAACAAAGTTTTTAATAAGGCCGAGCTTGATGTGGAGCGGAGTTAGAATAATTTTTTCTTTCTTTATAAGAGGGAAGTATTTTATGTTATCCACACCAACTTTAAATTCGATTCGGTCTGGCCAATCCTTTATGGTGTAGTGGTATTGACGAGCTCGGCTATCCCATTTCCAGAGAAAGCAAACGCATTTTGCGTACCCACTTTGTATAGCATTCCAACGACTTTAAGATCGGCACATATTTTTCAATAAGATTAAGTAATTTTTGCATTATCTCGTAGGTTTAATCAGGATAGAAGGCGTTTGGTTGCCAGAATGTAACAGTACGGCCTTTAAACTTAGTTTATTGCCGTCTATGAACAATCGCCACTCTTTGGAACTTGGAAAATGGTTCGTGACGAGTTCCATAATATGTAACCTTAACATCGGATGAAAGGAATTTAAATTGTTGCATACGAGAGGCGTGTAGCTCGGCCTTTACCTTGGATAATTCCAAATCTCTTCTCCAATCATTGAGTTGTGCTTGTTACAAAGCGTTTCTTTCGTTTTCCGTATGAAGTTCAGGACAGCTTGATGCTGTTGACAATGGAACTGGACCCGGAACTAAAGTTGAATGTGGCAATGGCAATGTAGTTAGGCAATGGCAATGTAGTAAAGTTATTTAATGTTTTTTTGGTAGCGGCTTTCATTAGCCACCCTGTATATGTAAAAATTCGTGAATTTCTGGAATCAGAGTTTCACCACGGTTAGCCATGGTTGGTAGGGCAATTATACAATTGTAGTAGCTTTTGGAAACAAAAGTACTAAAGCGGCATTCACGGGGCATTCTCCCCTTTTTACAAAATTTGCATGGTTGTTATAAAACAGTTCAAGGGGAAAAGGTTTGGCAAAGAATTTATTATTTAAACATGGTAAGATTTGTATAGTGCCTGCTTTATAGGTTATGGTTTTCACATAAAAAAACCAATAAATAAATGCATGTATACGAGTATTGCTTTACTAAGCTGAAATTAGTTAAAATAGTTAATGTTTACTTATTGGTTATGAAATAATATCAACTTGGTAATTTTTTTCGCACGTACTCTTTTTCGTCTGTTGTTTTTTTTTTGAAATCGAGTGTCCAAGTATAACTCTATAACTTCTTTACACACATTCAAACATTTTGCATATATTTATATTTTTTGTCTCCCCATGAAAAACGAATTTGACATAAGTAAAGTTCATTAATTCTAAATTAAAAATGTTTACCTCTCCCTTCAACTTAAACATTTTACGGCCGCCACAGAGTGTATATCCCTTTCCCACAGTATATCTGTACTGTAATGTTTGTCGAAATGCACTCATAACTACTAGGAATATAGAAGTATTACATATATGCTACCAACCATGGCTCATCCCCAAATTCACAAAGTTTTACTAACACCAACACACATCGTGACACATTGGACTGATTTTTGGCAATTTTGTTTCGAAGAGCTAAAGTGTTTATTCCATATAAAAGAAATTGCTTTCAAAACCTTGTATTGAGGAAAATACAGAAATCCCCAAGAAAATGTTTCTTTAGGGTTTTTAACCTGGGAACCAGCATTAACATTAATAATGTCAGCCTAGAAATCCAACGAAGAATCACTCACGCAAACAAGTGCTACTTCTGACAGAGTTGGCAATTGAAAAGTAAAGTCCTCTCTCAACGAGAAAAAAATAAACAAGTCACTTATCGTACCCATCCTGGTTTATGGTGCAGTAGCTTGGAGTATTCGAGAGAAAGATTCTTCGAAAGATTCCAGGACCCTTACGCTTGAGCTATATGCAGACACCGACATAGTCCAAAGAATTAAAACCCAACGTTTTAATTGGCGAGCTTTGGTAAAAGGCTAAAACGGCATTTAAAGAAGAAGAAGGGGAGAGTTGCAAAAATGTGTAGCAATTTGTACAAGTTAGGAAATGACGTTTTGTCGCAGCTCTGAACTGCTTAAATTGCAGTTTTTGGCGAAAAATTATGCCACTTTAAGAACATTTTCCACTATATTTTGGCTTTGAACAAGAGTTTCATAAAATTCAGCAACCTGAAATAAATTTTTGTAATTTTCTTCTCTATGGTACGGCTATCTACATATGATTATTATTATATGATCAATACATTAATGGATAAAAAACAGAAATCTTGAAATAAACATCTAGGTTGCATGCTTGCAGATTTTGACTAGATTTTAATCGGTTCTATTTTATTTCAATGTCCATGTCGCAAGTTCTGAACAATTTTCCAAGTCATGTTCGTCGGAACGAATGCGTCGTAACTCCAGTACTAAGTTTTTTTGCGAAATACACTTTTAGCGCTATGGGCCGTTTTCTCAATATCCGGTTTACGCTAACAGATAACCAAAGATTAAACTGTCGATTGGCGGTAACCGGGCATTGAAAAAACGGCCATAAGTCTATCTTTATTTCTTTAAATGGTCATCTAACCGCCTGGGCGATTTTGACCGTCCAACATAGCTCTCCAGTCGTTTCTTCGTTGCGCCAACTGGCGCCAATTGGAAACACCGCGGGATCGCAAATCGGTCTCCACTTGGTCCTTCCATCGGAGTGGTGGTCTCCCTCTTCCTCTGCTTCCACCGGCGGGTGCCGATAAGAATACCTTCTGGGCTGGAGCATCTTCGCTCATTTGCACTACGTGGCCTAGCCAGCGAAGCCGCTGTGTTTTAATTCGCTGAACTATGCCGGCGTCTGCGTAAAGTTCATACAGCTCATCATTAAATCTTTTTCGGTACTCGCCGTCGCCAATGCGTAGAAGTCCACAAATCTTTCGAAGAACCAAACAATTACCAAACAATCTTGCTTTCCGTCGGTTGAGTGTGCAAATGGCTATGCTTGACGAGAACCGCTTTTTTGATGTTGCAGAGAAGTATACCGTAGTAGTTGATTTAAAATTGTATCCAGCACACAATAGCGTTTCTTTCCAAGTTCCCTCTATTAATTACCAGCCAACGAGTAATCTCTTGCAAGGTTTATTAATAGCGTAACTAACACAAAGGATTTTGTCCAACTATTAAGATATAGAAACAAATTTGGGCGTAGCACAACAGGTACCTTCTCCTCTTTATGGTTGCAAGGGCCTTTTAATATTTATTGTATGAAAAAACACTTATTAACTTCCTTCCACAATTTTTAATCCGTAAAACTATATTTAATTATTCTGTCCCGCAGAAAAAGTTATTTCTTTTCTTTAAAAGCGTATAAAAAAAGGCCGAGCCGGTATATAAAAAACCAATAACAATAATAATAAGAAATAGAAAAATGATGGCCGACCAGCTGTCAGCTGTGCGGCGAATTGGTGTGGGGTGAATTACGCGTGGTTGCCACACGTCCCAAATCGTTCCAATTTTAACACTTTAATCTAAAGGTCAGTTCATAAGTTGTGATGAGTAAATATAATGTAATAATCATAAAATATAATGTAATCCATGCGTTATAATGAGATTATATACAATTCATGACAAATATGTATAACGAGTATTATTTTATGTACAATTCAGGAAATATGTGTATAATATTATGGTTTTGGGATTGGGACGTGTGGCTACCGATGTCGCGTAAACAGTTGGTGTTAATGCTGGTCCCAGGTAAACGAAGTCCTTTACTATTTCCAAATTATTGCTGTCAACAGTGGCTTGGTTGCCAGGTGCTTCGTTTTGCCCTCGTTCACCACCAATCCCATTTTCTCCGCTTCTTTTTCTAATTTGGAGTAAGCAGAAGGCGCGGTTGTTAAGGCCAATGATATCAATATCGTCAGCATATGCCAACAGTTGCACGCTTTTATAAAATATTGTTCCAGCGCGGTTAAGTTCTGCAGCTTGTATTATTTTCTCCAGCATTAAATTAAAGAAATCGCACGATAGAGGGTCACCCTGTCTGAAACCACGTTTAGTTTCGAACGGCTCGGAGAGGTACTTCCCAATTCTGACCGAGCTGGCGGTGTTGCTCAAGGTCATTTTGCATAGTCGTATAAGTTTTGCGGGGAAACCAAATTCAGACATAGCGGCATATAGGCAGCTCCTTTTCGTGCTATCGAAAGCGGCTTTAAAATCAACAAAGAGATGATGTGTGCCGATTGTTTTTTCAAGGGTTTTTTCCAAGATTTGGCGTATTGTAAAAATCGGGTTGAAGGTAGATTTACCAGGTCTGAAGCCACACTGATAAGGTCCAATCACTCTGTTCACATCAGGCTTCAGTCTTTCGCACAATACGCTTGATAGGACCTTATATGCGATATTCAAAAGGCTGATTTCGCGATAGTTGGCGCAGTTTGCAGGATCGCCCTTCTTGTGGATTGGGCAGAGAACACTTAGATTCCAATCTTCAGGCATGCATTCATCCGACCATATTCTGCATAGAAGCTGATGCATGCGCCTTACCAGCTCGTCGCCTCCGTGTTTGAATAGCTCAGCAGGCAAACCATCAGCGCCAGCTGCTTTATTTTTTTTCAATCGGGATATTGCTATTCGCACCTCATTATAGTCCGGTTGTGTAACGTCAATTCCATCATCTTCGATCGTGGGCTCGGGTTCGGCATCTTCTCTGGTTTCTTGCTCAGTTTCTCCATTTAAAAGGGCAGAGAAGTGATCCCTCCATATTCTGAGCATCGCTCACCAGGTCGCCGTTCTCTTTCTTACAGGAGTTTGCCCCGGGCTTAAAACCTTCTGTCATTCGCCGAATTTTTTGATAGAATTTTCGGGCATTATTCCCGTTGGCCAGCATCTCAAGCTCCTTTATTTCCCGCTTTTCTGCCTCTCTTTTTTTCGCCCGGAAAAGCCGCCTCGCTTCCCTCTTCAACTCGCGGTAGTGTTCACACACACTCCTCGTTGCATTCGATATTGACCTAAATATGTGTAAAATTGCTTGTGTGCGACCTGTCGGCAAGTAATCATCTTCTAGTGCTACTGGCGACTTTCGGCCCATTGGCATTCTACCATCTTAGAAAGCGATGGAGGCTTTCAAATAACTTTTACCTGATCATATTTGTATTCATAACTTCATTTCTCTATTATAGTTAGGTGATTTCGTTCAATTGAATGTTCGATCGAACCAGTTCTTTTTTCAAAAGTGAACTAGGTTGCGACCGTTCAATAAAAGAGCAAAGAATGCATCGAATAATAAAGCATCGCATGCTATCAATTCGCGGGTAAGGGATGTAGGAAAAAAAGAAAAATCGTGAACACATATGATGGTGTGCAACTTGGGTAGGAATTCGTGGCTCGCTAAACAAAATATACTGTGGCCATAAAAAAGCCAATATCAATTTTGTAATACACATCAGCTGTTTTTCCAACCCAATATAGAGTTTGTTTGCTAAAGCAATTTTAGCTCGCCCTTGGTTGCTATTGCTTGTTGCCACAGAATCACTTTAACTACTACATTCACTGAACGAGGTTGAAAGCATTTGAACGAAGTAGTTCTTTCGTTCAGTGAACTTATTCGTTCAAATGAACTAGTTAGTTCGCGATCTACACAACTCTATTCTCCATAACAACCTGGGTTTAGGCAAAACATAACTGCTCAACGGCCATGCTCAAAATTGTTTATGATATCAGGGTGACTTTCGACGAAAGCCGGTTGATATTGCTTTGCTAAATCGATTTTCTAAGCTAATATTATGTCAGAAGCTAAAATTTTGCTTTGGGTATTTTTATAGAACTTTTTTACTTTGGCTTAGATCTCTATAAAGCTTCCGAAGAGATACCTTACGGGCAGGTATCAATGCGTTTGGTTAGGTTTTAAAAGCTCAGACGTTCCACAAGCTCAATTCTAGGTCCTCTTCTATTCAATTTATTTAAAAATAGTGGATGTCACTATTCAAGAATGCATGCTCTTGCGGATGACATTAAGTTATTTATTTATTTTTATTTTATTAAAGCTTACATAATAATACAAATTGTTATACAAACTAAAAATAACGCAGGGCTAGCGGCATAGCCCTCCTCTCTCTATGGCGCGATATACAACAGGTATATCATCATAAACCTCCTAAGAGATTTTTGCGCCAAGCTTCTCTTCCAATTTGTGGTGTGCCGATTTGAATTTTCCCTACAAATTGGTGGGACCTACAGTTTTTTGCCGACTCCGAACGGCATCTACAAAGGAGACGAATTTTTGCTGAGAAGCCTGTCATGGCAGAAATACACTCGGAGAGTTTGCCAAACCACTGCCGAGGGGCGACCCCGTTTTTGAAAAACTTTTTTCAAATCACTTTTGATGTTACCTGTACCAGGGCTCGAACCATGGACCTTCGGTGTGGTAGGCCGGCAACACTACCTTCACACCACGGCGGCCACATAGCCTTTCTGCTGAACATTAATTTATAGTCATCACATACCTTTGAAAGCCTAGGCATATCGGCACGCCAAATTAACCATGCTTTGCCTCCATTAAGCAATATGCTGTTAGCAAACGGCCCTGGTCTTACCTCCGGAAAATCTTTTGTTTTACCCATCGCTAAGACGAATTTTGATATGACAATCTTACCCCAAATAGCTCTTGAAAACGCAACCTTAAAATATGTTAGTATGATAACCAATCTAGGGTTCGTTAACCGAGGAGATGTCAATGAATAACACCGACGCTTCTAGAACACGAAGACAGAACAAACAAGAAAGTTCTGGGTGCATAGGGTAGCATCATGTTGGACTATATAAGGCGATGACCATGCAAGGAAGGTTGATCAGTTTGTATTCAAGTGTTGTTCAGTGAACTACTGTGAAGTTACCAAAATCTAAAATTTGTATTGCATTTAGTACTAGTAAATAAAACTAGCGTTTTGTTATAAAGGGTGTTTTTTTTAGGGGTATAGAACTTTGAATTGAAATAAAACACAAGAAAATCGTTTTAAGGTCCATCAATTTAGCTTTATTGGAAGGATAATTTTATGCCATTAATGTTTAAATATGATTTCGGGCATGTGGCCGCCGCGGCTGGCTCGAATAAAGCCAATTCTACAGGTCCAATTTTCAACCACTTTTTCGACCATATGGGGCCGTATGTCGGCAATAACGCCACGAATGTTGGCTTCCAATTCCCCTAACGTTTCTGGTTTGTTGGTGTAGACGAGCGACTTCACATATCCCCAAAGAAAATAATCCAATGGTGTCAAATCACACGACCTTGGTGGCCAATTGACAGGTCCATTCCGCGAAATTATGCGCTCATCGAATGTTTCCTTCAATAAATCGATTGTGACGTGCGCTGTGTGGCATGTAGCGCCGTCTTGTTGGAACCACAACTCATCCACATTCATGCCATCCAATTCGGGAACAAAATAGTCGGTTATCATGGCTCTATACCGGTCTCCATTAACGGTAGCTGCCTCTCCAGCATTATTGCGGAAGAAGTATGGCCCAATGACTCCACCAGCCCATAGAGCACACCAAACAGTCAGTTTTTGTGGATGTAATGGCGTTTCAAGGGTCTCATGTGGATTCTCTTCACTCCAAATGCGGTAATTTTGCTTGTTGACGTAGCCATTCAACCAAAAATGAGCCTCATCACTGAACAAAATTTTGCGATGAAAATCAGCATCGAAATCAATCTCATTTTCGGCCCATACACCAAAATCACGACGCATTGCATGGTCTCGCGGCTTTAATTCTTGCACAAGCTGGATCTTGTAAGGTCGCAAGCCAAGATCTTTGCGCAAAATCTTCCATAAAGTTGATGGACAAAGCTCCAATTGCTGTGCACGGTGGCGAATCGATTCATTCGGGTCCTCTTCAACACTTTGCTCTACAGCGGCAATTGTTTCTTCGGTGCGCACTGTTCGACGTCTCTGCGGATGCGTATTATCACATAGAGTAAACGTAGTGCGAAAACGATCCATGGTTAACCGAATTAATTGCTCTGATGGACGATTATGTCGACCATAAAATGGACGGAGCTCACGGTAAACTTCGCGAACTAAACCATTATTTTCGAAATAAATTTGCACGATTTGCAAGCGTTGTTCTTTTGTCAACCTGCTCATGATGAAATGGCAAACCAAACTGAACATAAATGACATTAGAGTTGCCAGATTTGACCACAAAATGCCAGTTTTATCTCTATTCGAAAAACAAACCTGTAAAAAAAACACCCTGTAGTATTTGTAGGCGTGTTTATTTGACTTTATAGCGATCGAACCCAGGATTATTAATCGAGGAATCATCGAGCTCGTCACAATTGGTGCCACACAATTGGTGACTTGTAGAGTGCTATATTCGTTAGTCGAGAGACGACTTAATTTTCAATTGCCTACTCAGTCCGAAGTAGCATTTGTTTGCAAGAGTAATTCTTCGTCGGATTTCTAGGCTAACATTATTGTTGGTGTTAATGCTGGTTCCCAGGTAAACGAAGTCCTTTACTATTTCGAAATTATTGCTGCCAACAGTGGCTTGGTTGCCAAGGCGCGAATGCGCTGACTCTTTGCATGATGACAGAAGGTACTTCGTTTTGCCCTCGTTCACCACCAATCCCATTTTCTCCGCTTCTTTTTCTAATTTGGAGTAAGCAGAAGTTACGGCGCGGTTGTTAGGGCCAATGATATCAATATCGTCAGCATATGCCAACAGTTGCACGCTTTTATAAAATATTGTTCCAGCACGGGTAAGTTCTGCAGCTTGTATTATTTTCTCCAGCATTAAATTAAAGAAATCGCACGATAGGGGGTCACCCTGTCTGAAACCTCGTTTAGTTTCGAGCGGCCCGGAGAGGTACTTCCCAATTCTGACCGAGCTGGCGGTGTTGCTCAAGGTCATTTTGCATAGCCGTATAAGTTTTGCGGGGAAACCAAATTCAGACAAAGCGGCATATAGGCAGCTCCTTTTCGTGCTATCGAAAGCGGAAAAATCAACAAAGAGATGATGTGTGTCGATTCTTTTTTCACGGGTTTTTTCCAAGATTTGGCGCATTGTAAAAATCTGGTCCATGGTAGATTTACCAGGTCTGAAGCCACACTGATAAGGTCCAATCAGTCTGTTCACATCAAGCTTCAGTCTTTCGCACAATACGCTTGATAGGACCTTATATGCGATATTCAAAAGGCTGATTCCGCTATAGTTGGCGCAGTTTGCAGGATAACCCTTCTTGTGGATTGGGCAGAGAACACTTAGATTCCAATCTTCAGGCATGCATTCATCCAACCATATTCTGCATAGAAGCTGATGCATGCGCCTTAACAGCTCCTCGCCTCCGTGTTTGAATAGCTCAGCAGGCAAACCATCAGCGCCAGCTGCTTTATTGTTTTTCAATCGTCATATTGCTATTCGCACCTCATTATAGTCGGGTTGTGGAACGTCAATTCCATCATCTTCGATTGTGGGCTCGGGTTCGGCATCTTCTCTGGTTTCTTGCTCAGTTTCTCCATTTACATAAAAGGGCAGAGAAGTGATCCCTCCATATTCTGAGTGCTCTCTGAATATCTGCCACCAGGTCGCCGTTCTTATTCTTACAGGAGTTTGCCCCGGGTTTAAAACCTTCTGTCATTCGCCGAATTTTTTGATAGAATTTTCGGGCATTATTCCCGTTGGTCAGCATCTCAAGCTCCTTTATTTCACGCTTTTCTGCCTCTCTTTTTTTCGCCCGGAAAAGCCGCCTCGCTTCCCTCTTCAACTCGCGGTAGTGTTCACACACACTCCTCGTTGCATTCGATCTCAGCGTCTTTATCTTTATTTGTTGAAGTTAATTACACAAAGGCAGAACGTATTGTGTTAACAAAGATGCTAAAAGACTGCGTTTATTACTTATATTTAAAAAAAAATAGTTTTTAATGTTGACCTAAGAATTCTATAATGCTAAGCAATAGAGAAAATGTTGAAGTTTTTTAAATTTAAAGCCTTTCGCATAACAAAACTGTCTATAAACTTATCAATAAATACCCATAATTGGCACTATTTTTGGTCTACTTCACCCTGGCACTTTAATACAAATACTAAAATTTAAAAGGTCATAAAACTGCAAACCCAATTTTTTTATAAAAATTCAGATTAAAAAGTGTGGACTTTTGAAGAAACTGAAATAAATTTAAATTAAATTTTCCTAGGTTTTGTACAATGTTTGAAATTGGTTCTTGAATGTTTTTTATTAGATAATGGGCTATACTTTTATAAAAAACGTGTAAAAAATTCTCGTCGTTTATCCCCAAATCCCCCTGACTACGCCACTGGACCTCACACGTACACAGAAAAACATTTTCAACATGGTAAAAAAGTGAACCTCGCCGAACAAAATTGCCCACTTTTTGATATACTTGTTTGGTACGCGCTACTCCTGTTTTCAGATTTTTTTCCATTGCTGGTTGGTAGGGCTAATGCTCAGTTATAAGTATGATCTCTTGTTCGCAAACGGGTTTCCACTGGTACCCATAACCTGTTTAGAACTATGGGGTAGAACACATACTGGATAGCCTGTGGCTAAACAAAAGAACACACTGTAGGCGACGACATGCACGCTAGATAGAGATACATATTTGATTCTTATAATGCGCACTATGATTCTACTATTACGGGGAGGGTTAATCCGATAAAAGAGTTTGGCCATCCAACATAGCGCTAGTCGTTTCTTCACTCTAGCAGCTGGAGACATTTGGAAACAACACGAAACCTCAAAGCGGTCTCCACTGGGTATTTTCATCGGAGGGGTGGTTCCCTTTTTCTTTCGCCGTCGCCAACGCATGGGAGTCCATAAATTCGCAGAATCTTTCTCTCGAAAACTCCCTCGTCAGGTGTTGCCAATGTCCAAGGTTTGGCACCATACAGCATGACTGAGAGGACTTCTCCTCAATTGCGTATTCAGTCCGAAGTATGCAGTGATTGAAGAAAAAATTACTTATTGAACCATCATTTCACTTGAAAACGAGTTATTAAACAAGGGAAGACAAAAAAATATTGCTAATCAGTTTGGAGTTCTTCCCCACACTTCATCATTTATTGAACTTAACAAAATAGCATAAACTTTTATAAAATCTCATGACAAAAAATGTTGGTGATCAAAACAGAAAGGCATTGCTTTTTGTTGATAGTTACACTTCACATTCTAGAGATGAAAAGGCCAAGTTCAAAAGCATTCATCTCGCTTTTTTTTCTCCTCACATGACTTAGTTACTGCACCCAAATGACCAAGGCATTATTTACAACATGAAACAACATTTCAGAAAACGAATTTTAACCAATATATTTGCTCAATAGGGTGAGGGAAATTCGGTTATGTCTATGTATAACCAGAAACAATTGCCAACTGTTTTAGAAAGTAGGATTTTCAAAAGGTGGCATTCAGAAACCATCTGATCATTGCGATTAAGAGGATCTTCTTTCAATATCGGTTTTGGCTGCTTTGCAGTCTTCACTTAATGTTAATAGGTGTGCAGACCTGGGACAGCCCGCCCTATCCTCGGCAATGTACTAGAAAGTCGTAGAGTTCCTCCTATACCTGGTAAATAATAATTTTTGTCAAAGTCAAACAAAAATATAATAAACATTTTTCTACTCTTACATATTTACACAGCGATGAAGACGATTTAGTCGTTGAAGGAAAATTGGAAGATACTGATGAGGCATTACCTACATTAACAAAAGTTTCTTCATTAACTTGATTAGAACCTTTGTGAAGATGAGGAGCAACGTACGGATTAATGTTTTCAACTCTCTAAATGCTTTGGAAGGTTTTCTTTAAAATGAGAAATGAAAGAGTAAAATTCAAACCAACCTTACTAATTATTTTAAATAAAATTACAAAAAAAAAACATATAGTGACGTGATTGTTAGGTCCCGTGCGAATGGAAGTTCGCCTGTATATAAATTAGACAGGGCCCATGTATGTAATATTTAGTAAGTTTGACGATGTCAAGACAGTACCGCAACTCACTCACTTTCTTAATAACTGAAGAATAATTTTTACAATTTTACGATTCACTAACTTTTTTTGACATTTGTCATGCATGCTGCCGTATAAGAAGAATGTATTGCTTCCCAACTTACCCTCGGGGAAGGTGAAATTGGGACTATGACATTGCAGGCGAGTGTTATTACCCCAATTTTTCATTTGAGATTATGCCACTTGGGATTATGTCATGGCACCTTGCATTTAGGATGTGTTTATTGTCCTTTTTCATTACCTCGATACTAGTTAACCCTCTGCATTCGCTTCGAATTTATAGTTTTTGACAGTTTTACTAGTTTTAGTCAAAGATGTAGTGTTTTAAATTTTTGGATAATATCCCAATTCTGTTTTATACTAGTCAAATACTAATTTGCCAAACCGGGTCAACTAGTTCGAGCTCTGTAATTTGTTTATATTAGCAACTGGCGTTTTTAACATAGCGGTGTCCTACGAAAGGGCAATTGGCCGCTTCTGCATCAGTACCATGCCAATTTCCATACTAGTCAGCATCTGCATAAGCAATATACCACTTGACATACTATTCAATATATACACCAGCATCAAACGAGTTGAAATACTAGTCAGTACATACACCAGTATCATACCAGCTGTCATACTAATCAGCCTATGCATTAGTATCAAACCAGATACTGGACCACTAATAGTAGGTTAGTTCATTTTAGGTTAAAAAATACAAGAAAATTGCAAAATTACATTACAAACCACTTTATTGAAAATTCAGTCATCAGATTAAAATATGCGTCTATCAAAATAAATACTGATTCACTATATTGAACAATTTAAACAAATTTCACTAAAAATATAGTCGCTGTTCATTGCAATTTTACAATTGGAAAACATTTATAAAAAGTAATTTTCTTCTTTTCTTTAATGGTCCTCTTTTGAATGAATTTTATAATTGATTTCACAAGCATAAATCTTTAAATTTTCTTGAAACATTTAGAGGAAAATTTTAAAATTTACATAACCATGCAGGTAACTCGCTTATCACTAATTATTATAAAACAAAGTCACTTTTTCTGTCCCTATGTCCACTTAAATGCTTAAATCTTGAAAACTAAGCAACGGATTTTGATGCGGTTTTTTTTAGTAGATAGATTGGGTGAAGTGGAATGTTTATGTCATTATAATGTGAAGAAATATATAAAGGGGGCCTGGCAATCGGACAAAATGTGGTAAAAAACCATAAATTTTTTGTTTACACAGCCATAAATCATAAAAGTATCCACCGATTAAGATGAAACTTACTTGAAGATAAACGTTGAAATATTTACTTAATTTCTGCATCAAAAAAATAGTTGATTCATATCTTATTTAACCAAAATTGTTTAAACAAAAGCAGCACTTTTTCCAAAAAAAGCTGTTTGTGTACGAGTATTTGTTCGCTGTCAACCGAATGAAACACTAGAAGTTATGCGGGAATCTCACCCCACCTCATTCATGTTGAATTAGATCATATGGTGAAAGAATTCGGTACGTATGTATGTAAGTACATATGTACGAATCTCTCGCATAATTAAATTTCGGACGTGGGCCACGGGCAGTAATGAATAAATCAAAACTACGGGATTGATTTTAATAATTTTTTCAGTGAGTGACATAGGCCTTATATTTTATTTCCGTGCGAAGCCGGGGCGGGTTGCTAGTCTTAATATATAAAAATCTTCTGTGCGTCCGTCCGTTGTCACAAAACGTCTACTAAACGCCTAGACCGATATTGATGACATTTTTTTTGTTTACTGAAGTGGGCACGAGGCTGGTTTAGATTCACAATCCGGACCACTGGATGATGTGCGCGTGGCCCCTCCCACACAAACCAGATTTTCTGAACCGCAATATCTGGAAGTATTTAATGTACGTAGTATCTTGAAAATTGAAATAAACACAAAAAAAAGGGGTGGAAGGGAAAGTGGGCATGGCCCCCCCCATACAAATGAAAATTTTTTTACTTCATATCTCCGGAAGAATTTATGGTAGGATATCGGAAATTGGTAAGGAGTTAAACGATACCAATCTCTAACAGCTCAACAAATAAAAGAAGGAAGGGAGGAGTGGGCATTGTACCTAACATACCAAAGACATTTTTCGTACTGCATATCTCCTACATTATTCGTGACTGGATACTGAACACTGGTACAGAGTTATAAGAGGTAAATCTCAACATATCAAAAAAAAAAAGGAGTAAGGGAGAAGTGGGCCTGGCACTTCCCTCAGTTAATCTCTAGCACTTGAAGAAAAAAGGTCGGTAGAGGGGAAAAGGAGGCGTGACGCCTTTTGATATAATTTTAATTGATATTATTCCGCAACTGTTTCTACGAGCTTAGCAATATTTGCTATAGACATCTTTTATATGAAGGAGAAGGATAGGAATAGGGTATTGAAAGGGGTAAGGTTGGTGAGAGGGAAAGCCAATATTTTTAGATCCATTCAGGTAAATTTATGAGCAGGACAACGTCTGCCGGGCCCTCTAGTAGTAAATAATGTGCAAGTTCTTAGTAACTGAATTTTTTTAACAGTGCTATTTTTAGCCACCTTGTTATCGTATGTGCCTCTGCTCGCCATTTCAGTTGTTCCAGCTTTCTAAACGAAATTCACTGTTGTTTTTTTTTTATAAAAACTTTTTTTTAAACTTTTTTATTACAAAAAGGTTACATTGATTACTCCAAAAAGAAGTGTTATTTACTTACCCAATCGCTTTGACAAATGATCGTTTTGTGTTTGTTGACATGCACGTACGTACATGATCTGCAACCCAAATTTACTATTTAAACCACGAAATTCTCAAAAAAATTTTGATTTTATAATCCGAACTATTATTTACAAGAAAGTTTTATATTGAATTTAATTAAATGAATATTTAAGAACTCAGAATATTAGTTGAAGAGAACTAGAATGTTTACTAACCAGTTTGGCGGTTGACTGCAGTGATATGTAATATGGCGGATCCGAAACATCAAGGAATAATTAATGAAATATTTGCAGGTGCCAAGCTACATGTCAGAATTTGTTATGGTGACGGCTTGGGTACAAGATACTGGCATGCACCTCTACCCCAACACGGACATAGGAGGAAAATATACGGTACTTACTAACGGAGAGCTATACATTAATAATGCTGGATCCAATGATGCATTTAAAAGTTATACATGTCGTACCGTGAATCGATTGACCGGTGAGTACTCTATATTTGATTTTTAAACTTCTTGAAACGAATTAGTTTGTACATTTTTACGTGTGTGTTGTAATACAAAATATGCCCCTCGCAAGGAAACAAAATTGGAGTGCCACGAAATCCCCAAAAATCATCATAGTTTTTCCGGTAGCCATTCCCAAGTACAGTTCAAATATTTCATTAAGAAGAACATTCAAAAATAACATAAATAGTACCTTTCTTATAAGACATTTTTTTGTGATCATACATGTTAGCCTCTTGACCAGTTTAGTAAATATAACTTTTTAACATACACACACTACGACCCTTTTAGGTCGATGTCTTTTGTCTTCTAAACTTCGCCAAAAATAATTCTCTGCACATATGTTGTCCTCACTACAACGACTTGTTTAGCTGTTTAAGCTTTGAACGTACACTTACGTAATGACCAGAGATAGGAAATAGCTTCTCCTAATGTCAGCTATACACATTTTATTTTGCCCTTTTTGAAATAAATGCATTTTTTCCTTTTTTAATAACTACGAGTATTTCCTCCTTACAATTTTTAAAAGCAATAGATAATTTTAAATTGCATTGCGTTTGCTCAATGTTGGCAATTTAATTCAAAATAATTTTCAAGACTGTTTGATTTTATTTTCTATTTCCTTGCGACCAGGCCATACAATAAGCGATATTGATAAAATATTGAATGACGAGGAGAGTGCCCTAATCCCTGATACTTTCAAAACTTCCAATATTTCATATTTCAATTGGGACCCCTTGTATCACCGCAGGTCGAGCGCGCTTTTAGTATATTTATAGCCTTTCTGAGCGATAATCGAATGAAAATGCTACCCCAAAATTTAAAGATGCATCTTTTGGTAAAATGTTACCACAACTATAGAGAGCAAGGTATTTGAGTTAAAAGCTCGATTGGAATCAAAGTTAAAACCAAAAGTACAATGAAACTAATCTGCCTTTTGATTTTTCTCGTTTTCGTTATAATTTGCTGAGAAGCCTCCCATGGCAGAAATATGTGGCGAACATTGTATACTTTAATCTTCGTAATATTCATGGTCTGAACTAAGCATAACAATATTTAGTATTAAGAAGATTACACAGTAAAACGAAATACTTCTTGTCACATCACTTAATAGCGGATTTTAAAGTTCGGTGCCAACGCTCGATTATCTAGTTGGCCTGGGGATGATAGGGCGTTGTACGTAAATGTTTTACACCCAATAAACGTGTTAGCTCGCGAAAGACGGCTGACTCAAACTGTCGGCTCAAATCCGTAGTAATCTTTTGCGGCACGCCATACAACGATATCCATCCCATTATCAAAGCGTTCGCTACGCTTTCTGCAGTAATGTCGGTCAGTGGTACGGCCGCGGGCCAGCGGGAAAATCGTTCTATGCACGTCCAGCAGTAGTGGCCTGAAAATATCTATATGAATATGTTGAAATCGCCCGTCACAACTGGCGTAATTACCCAGGGGTGATTTAGTGTGTCTCTGTGTTTTCGTAGTTTGGCAC
This sequence comes from Merzomyia westermanni, assembly GCA_949987695.1. Classification (NCBI taxonomy): domain Eukaryota; kingdom Metazoa; phylum Arthropoda; class Insecta; order Diptera; family Tephritidae; genus Merzomyia; species Merzomyia westermanni. Next base: position 81,981,350 of record OX465291.1, read on the forward strand.
GCCATGCATCCACGAATGAATTTTGCAACATCTGTGGGCATTCCAGGTCATACGTAGCGCTATGCAATTAACTTGCGCGTGCTCTGATGCCGGGGTGTGAAAGACTGTGCATCTTTTGTAGTTTTTCGCTGCGAAAACTTTTGTGTACGAATGGTAAATCACATATAATGGCCCGGAATACAAACTTTCTTCAAAATAATTGATTTATTCTCACCTGAATTCAGCAAAGCATTAAGTTCAGATGTTGTTTTCGCAGCCGTGTACATGTCGTATATCAGTTGAAAATTGACTGATAAAATCTAACTGTCGTGCTCTTCGTGGCGAGGCGCTCTCGTTTTTTTGCTTAAAAGCATATATGTACTAAGAGCTTGTGGTCAGTAAATATCACAAACTCTCTACCTTCCAAAACGTATTTAAAATGCTGTACCCCCTGGTATATATCGGTCAGCTTTCTGTAGTAAGCGCTATACTTTGCTTGCGCTAATGTGAGCTTTTTGGAATAAAATCCCGATGGTTGTACTTGCCCGTCGATGATTTGATGTAAGACGGCACCCACCCGGAGGCGTCGACGCTAAGCGTCAACTTCGCAGCTGGAGCCATATAATTCAACAAGGGAGCGCTGGCTAGGTCTTCTTTACATGCGTTGAAAGCAGCTGTTGATTCGGCTGACCACTTTGTAAGCGTTTTGTAATTTTTTCGATTACCATGTATTAATTGCTGCAAAATTTGCTGAATTTTCGTCGCGTTAGGAATGAACGCTCTATAAAAGTTAACCCTACCTATGAACTTCTTCAGATCCCTCGCTATGCCTGGCGTGAAATCGAGACCTTTAAGCACGCTGTGGATGTGGCGCTGAAAGGTTTGAGCTTCCTTTTCTTAAGCCAAATGTCATAGACGCAAACTCAAAAAGCCCGAATGGCGTTGAAATAGCAGTTTTGGGAATGTCGTTCAGTTCTAAAGGGATTTGGTGGTACGATCTTTGTAGGTCGATGGCAGATAAAATTGTTTTACCGTGCGAAATATTAGTTACATCATGTAAATAAGGTATCGGGTACCTAACAGGTGGTCCTGTTGTCGTAATATGATGTGTGACGGTACAGTCACTTGGCCCTTTATTAGCATTTATAGAAATCAGGTCTTTGTACTCCTGTAGCAGTTTACCGAAACTTTCGTCCACATTGTAAGTTAAAATCTGTTTAACATCTGCTTGAGTCGTAGCGCCTCTAGATTGTAGTAGAGTTTTCCTATCTATCAACGCCCCCTTTCTTATCTCAAAAAATCGGATCCTAGTATTCGCGCCTTAAACCCAGAGAAATTTGTATTCTTTTCTCGCCGTAAGTACATATAGGGGAAGCGTTAGCTGCGAAAAGCTTTGGGACATTCTGCGCTATATTTGATGTAGCGTAGCGCGCTGGAAGTATTATTTTCGAAATATTGTCTCGAACTAAAAGGCGAGCCATGCAAGGACTGTTTTCTTCCAACCTGCCTGCGTGATCAGAAGGTGCGTTAAGTTTTTTGAACTTGACTTTTTTTGGGTACGAACAAGGGCTGCGACATTTTCGGGCATTTTCCCCGTGCCTTCGGTACAGCACTCGCCATTACCACGCTTCGGTGTCGGTGATAGCGTATGACGCCTTGCAGAAGTTGAGCGCTATCGCCTTTGTTGTTTGTATTCGCCGTTTGGAATAAATTTACTTACTTGTTTTTCGATCCGTTCAATTCGTTGGCTGATGTCTGCTATTTCACTCATGGTTGATATTGATGTCGAGATTGCTGATATTTGCTGAAAATCACCAACTCCAAGTATTTTGTCGGCCAGCTTAACTAACTCGGGCTTAGCTAAGTTGTGCATCCGAAGCTTGTAGTATCGCTCGCGCTTGCGGTGGTAGTCCCTGAAGCAAGTGACTTTAAAATTTCTGGAGTAACCTTTTTTTTGCTAAGGCGCTCAACTCGTTTAACAGCTGTGTTGGCGGCTTGTCACTTAAATCAACTTCGGAAAGTAGTTTTTGCGCCTTTTTTTGCTCGCTTTCGCAATACCTTTCGATTATAAATTTTTTTCTCTCTCTATGGCGCGATATACAACAGGTATATCATCATAAACCTCCTAAGAGATTTTTGCGCCAAGCTTCTCTTCCAATTTGTGGTGTGCCGATTTGAATTTTCCCTACAAATTGGTGGGACCTACAGTTTTTTGCCGACTCCGAACGGCATCTACAAAGGAGACGAATTTTTGCTGAGAAGCCTGTCATGGCAGAAATACACTCGGAGAGTTTGCCAAACCACTGCCGAGGGGCGACCCCGTTTTGAAAAACTTTTTTCAAATCACTTTTGATGTTACCTGTACCAGGGCTCGAACCATGGACCTTCGGTGTGGTAGGCCGGCAACACTACCTTCACACCACGGCGGCCGCCGGTTAGCGTATTTTCCGCTCTCTAGTGGATTTAAAATGGCGTCCGAAATTTCCCCTAAAACATTCGATTCTACCGCAGGCACAACTGTGTTAAACCGGGAACTGTCGCTAGAAACACCCGAAACTCCACTACCTGGGTGGACCATATTTCCGGCTGTTCCGGCCAGAATGGGGCACCTTCACAGATACCTTGTTAACTATTAAATATTCCACGGGCGCGCTAGTTGCTGAAGCGGGCTGACCCGTGCTTCTTCCTTTCGCATCATCGGGGTCACTAGTTCTACCATCTTTTACCAGAATAGAAACAAGTTTATATTACTTAACTATTTATTTAATATTAACTTTAACTGATCGTATGTTCTGCTCAAGAAAACCCGATTGAATGGTTTTTATACCAAAAATTGGTTATGATAATATCTATCTTAAAATCGATACTGTTCGTCCTTTCCAACCTCCCAACAATTTTCGAAAATTCCGACAGCTTATTGATAAAATTTATTAACTTTATAAGATTTTCTTCCGATCTGTTTAATTATTTAATTGCTAGAACTATTCTAAATGACATAATTGGTAATAAAAATCAACTTTCTGTTAAAATTTTAAATATTTATTAAAGAAAATACCTTATTATGTATAGTTGCGATCAATAAAATAGTAGCGAAATTCTAAATGCTAATAAAAATTAACTTCCTGTTATAGTTTTAAATATTTATAATTTATTTTAAATACTATTGTTATTCATTACTCCAGGTCCTCATTGTCCGCGGATTCTGATAAAGGGGAGTCAGGTTTAGTGTCTAAAAGCATATCTAAAGATTCCGGGGAAAGCAATTTAAACACTTTCTTTTTCCTTCTTTGTCTTGTACTTACACTGCTAATGAGACGATCAGAGCTCAATAATAGTCTATTATATATGTCGGTTACACGGTTCGCGGGAAAATTTTCTTGCGTAATCTTCGCGGTACTTGCGAAAGTGCTTATTTCGAGCTTCTTGAGCCTCCTCCGACAACTGGCCTATTGGAAGAAGTGCATTTTATATTATTGCAGCACCACGTATGAGCACTTTGTGCAGAGTAGGAGTCATCGGGTGCCAAGAATAATGCTTTACATATAATTTGGCGGTATCCAGGGCATACTCATCATATTTCTTAACGTCAATAATGTATCCACTGGAAATAGTTTCCAAAATTACTTTCAGTCTGTAAATTAAATCGAAGTTCACACCAGTTATATCGGAAGCCAATTGGGGGTTCTCAAAAAATCTACGGCTGGTGTTTCCATCATTTGTAAAGGGTGTTTTTTTAGGGGTATAGAACTTCGAATTGAAATAAAACACAAGAAAATCGTTTTAAGGTCCATCAATTTGGCTTTATTGGAAGGATAATTTTATGCCATTAATGTTTAAATATGATTTCGGGCATGTGGCCGCCGCGGCTGGCTCGAATAAAGCCAATTCTACAGGTCCAATTTTCAACCACTTTTTCGAGCATATGGGGCCGTATGTCGGCAATAACGCCACGAATGTTGGCTTCCAATTCCCCTAACGTTTCTGGTTTGTTGGTGTAGACGAGCGACTTCACATATCCCCAAAGAAAATAATCCAATGGTGTCAAATCACACGACCTTGGTGGCCAATTGACAGGTCCATTCCGCGAAATTATGCGCTCATCGAATGTTTCCTTCAATAAATCGATTGTGACGTGCTCTGTGTGGCATGTAGCGCCGTCTTGTTGGAACCACAACTCATCCACATTCATGCCATCTAATTCGGGAACAAAATAGTCGGTTATCATGGCTCTATACCGGTCTCCATTAACGGTAGCTGCCTCTCCAGCATTATTGCGGAAGAAGTATGGCCCAATGACTCCACCAGCCCATAGAGCACACCAAACAGTCAGTTTTTGTGGATGTAATGGCGTTTCAAGGGTCTCATGTGGATTCTCTTCACTCCAAATGCGGCAATTTTGCTTGTTGACGTAGCCATTCAACCAAAAATGAGCCTCATCACTGAACAAAATTTTGCGATGAAAATCAGCATCGAAATCAATCTCATTTTCGGCCCATACACCAAAATCACGACGCATTGCATGGTCTCGCGGCTTTAATTCTTGCACAAGCTGGATCTTGTAAGGTCGCAAGCCAAGATCTTTGCGCAAAATCTTCCATAAAGTTGATGGACAAAGCTCCAATTGCTGTGCACGGTGGCGAATCGATTCATTCGGGTCCTCTTCAACACTTTGCTCTACAGCGGCAATTGTTTCTTCGGTGCGCACTGTTCGACGTCTCTGCGGATGCGTATTATCACATAGAGTAAACGTAGTGCGAAAACGATCCATGGTTAACCGAATTAATTGCTCTGATGGACGATTATGTCGACCATAAAATGGACGGAGCTCACGGTAAACTTCGCGAACTGAACCATTATTTTCGAAATAAATTTGCACGATTTGCAAGCGTTGTTCTTTTGTCAACCTGTTCATGATGAAATGGCAAACCAAACTGAACATAAATGACATTAGAGTTGCCAGATTTGACCACAAAATGCCAGTTTTATCTCTATTCGAAAAACAAACCTGTAAAAAAAACACCCTTTATTACCGTAGTTGGGCTTGGGCATGTCAATGAGTAACCCGTTCTCATTTTTAAATCTGTCTTGGATTTTTTTTTAGCGGCCACTTCCAAGTCTTTTTCTTCAGCGGTTTTTCTCTGTCTGTATTTTTTAACTTTTAATTATAGGCCAAGTGCAAAACACTCTCAAAAATTCTGATTCTGGCATGCAGCACAGATATTCCGAAGTCCAAAGTTTCAGGATTAACATCATATTTTTTGCTAAGATCGTTAAAGTCTTTTGATGTGGCTTTACAAATAAAGCATTGATTGGTAGACTTAGTGTCCGTTGCAGCATTACAAACCTTGCCATCAATCATCTATCTATCTATGGCGCGATACACAACAGGTATATCATCATAAACCTCCTAAGAGATTTTTGCGCCAAGCTTCTCTTCCAATTTGTGGTGTGCCGATTTGAATTTTTCCCTACAAATTGGTGGGACCTACAGTTTTTTGCCGACTCCGAACGGCATCTACAAAGGAGACGAATTTTTGCTGAGAAGCCTGTCATGGCAGAAATACACTCGGAGAGTTTGCCAAACCACTGCCGAGGGGCGACCCCGTTTTGAAAAACTTTTTTCAAATCACTTTTGATGTTACCTGTACCAGGGCTCGAACCATGGACCTTCGGTGTGGTAGGCCGGCAACACTACCTTCACACCACGGCGGCCGCCATCAATCATAGTCATCTTGAAAATGTGCTTGTAGGTAAATTTATTTCCATTTATTTCGATTTTGGTAGGAGTCAACTTTTTTACCGATTCTTCCACGTATTTGATTTCTTCTTTGGTCACATCATAGTTTTCTTTCAGAAATCTGAATCTTATCGGCCGACAAAACCGAGGGGATGATGGAGAAGGATTCTCCCAAATAACTGTTTTGTTATTTTTGCCATAATATATTTGTAAAGGGACAAATGAGCTCAAAAATATATTGGCATCCGAGTCGGCAGGATTTTCAAACTTTTGTTTATATCTGACTTGCTGGGAGCCATCACATCCCCATTTGTTTATAATAATTAAAGTTTTTCTATGCTCTTCGCTAATAGTTACAAGTACTTCCTCTAAGTACATTGAAAGGCGCATAAGAGTTATGTCAATAAGACTTTGCAAAGTGCTTTCTGCATACAGACTCGTCACTTTTATGAGTTGTTCAGGCGGATAGCATTTTTTTTTTGGCATCTAATAATTTGTCGTAGCATGGATAAAGTGACTTATTTGTCTCGCGTATGATTTCGTATTGCTGTCGTGTAAGGTCGGCCTCTATAAACATCTCCCACGCTTCTTGAGGCGTTAATATGTTGGGTTTACCGAGCACACTTGATGACTTGTAGGCATTTTTGTACTTCTGTGCTATTGGTGGTGATTTTGTGATTTCCTTAAAGATTTCGGATGCGTTTCGAAGTCCCTTAGCTCTCAAAGTTGACTGAGCAGCATGAATCAAAATGGAATCGTCTACAGCCGAGCGAATCACTTCAGTTTTACGACGCTTGCTTCTCTCACTTGACTCTATAAATCATCTTGAAGGGCGGACGGGACGATTTTGGTCTTGGATAGGGATTTCAAATGTCCCACTAAGCCATGACTGGTTTAGTTGTATGAATCTGTCTTCTTTTCTATGTGCTTCAGACCATTTTTGCCTCATGGCAGTCTTGAAGTAATTAATATTTACCTTTAGTTGGTTTATATTTTCCTCTGTGCCACCATAAGACGAAAGCAGGTAAGTTTCCAAATAGTCCAATTTTTCATCCATTGTTGATAATTTCTGGCTTTGCATTTTTCCGTAGAGAAATTGACGGGTAACTAATTTTTTTCCAGATGAACCAGGAGAATCTTCGATGAAAATGAAAAAAAAAATTTTGTTTGGACATTTTTTCAATGTATCTTTTTTTACCCCAGCCGTACCTGTCCGCAGCTGTTTTTCATCAGAACCATAAAAAAAGACTACCCACTACTAAAATACATACAAATTTTAAGGCGATCGGAGGCGATAATATAACTAAAATGCTTTTGAATTAAAAAATGAACAATATTTTTTCAAGAAAACGCAATATGCTTAATTTAATTAATTCAGCCAGTATGACAAGTTTACCGCACACAGGCGGTATCTAATGTTAAATTTTAAATGTTTTTTAAAGTTTTTTGTGTTAATAGTATAATTTACCGTTTTTAGTACATAATTTCCACTTTTATTGTCACTCCCCTGAAGATGCCAAGGAAAACTGGCGAAACGTCGGGATGTAAGGTGGAATAAAACTTTGTTTTATTTGCACTAAAAAATTATAGATCTGCTCAGCTTAAAATGTATACTAATTAACTTTTGTTAAAATAGTGGAAATAGTTGATCGGAATCAAATGCTTTCCGACAGCATTGGCATGATTTTTGTATGTAATTTTAGTTATATATTGTTATATTTGCAATTCATATCTAATATCAGGAAAGAATATAAATCTCATTCCTGTCTTGCACATATTATTGTTAACGGACAAAGAACAAATTTTACAGGAGAACATTTTCGTACTTTGCGAAAAAATAAGAAATTAGTCCCTACGATAATTTTGCTCTTAATGTCTTATGAGCGTGTTTGAATCAGACATCCGAAATAATAACACTGGGGCCGAATTACGTGATACGACCCGTGATCGAAAGCGCATTTTCAAATCGCATAAGCTTTAAACCTATAGCTCGGAATGACGTCATACTTGAGCAATTGGCTTGAAGTACCAGTAGGTTCAATTATGCATTATTACTTTTGTTAAAAATTGGAAATTTTCAAAATAATTTTAACTTAAAAACTGTTTACGATCGCGGAACGGATGTCGTAATTCGGCCCTTGGTCTACAAATTCGACCTTTTTTTCTCCACCAGAGACGTGAGTGTAAAAATCGTATGTAAAACCACCTCCTCATTCCGAAAATCGAGGTAATTTTTTATTCTATGGTACCGTTTTTGAGATATTTACGATTTACCGTTATTTCAAAAAAAAAAATTATGTTTATCTCAAGAACAAATTGAGCAATTCCAAAACGGCTTTAAAAATTTAAAAGCTAATAAAATTTGCTATAAACAATGCATACAAAACTTTGCAGTAGGCCCTGTAGGTTCGAATATAATGTACGGGTGGCTGATGAAAGCCGCTACCAAAAAAAAATTAAATAACTTTTTTTCTATTTAATGAATCTGGTTAATTTTTTTTTTATTTTGCAGATTGACTTTTACATTTAACAAAAATGGATAACTGGGACACTGAAACAAGAATTTGGATTGTCCGCCGCTATCACGCACTGGAGTCCGTAGTTTCGGTTCAAAGAGAGTATAGGCGCACGTTTGGCGGCAATCCTCCGAGCAGATGGACCATAATAAGACTTGTAAACAATTTTGCCGAGCATGGGACAGTCAACAGAAGACCTTACCATCGAAACCCTTCAGTTCGAACGGAGGAAACAATCGCTGCTGTAGCTGCTACCATACAAAACAATCCACGTGTTTCGACAAGAAGCTTATCTGCTCAAATGGGTGTAAGCAGACAGTCATTACAGTCAATTATGCACAAAGATTTGGACTTATTCCCAGACTTGCCGATTCGCTTGGAATTTTGCCAGAAGATGCTTCAAATAGTGGAAGAGGATGGAAACATGTTGAACTGTCTTTTCATGTCTGACGAGGCCCATTTCGATTTAAACGGCAACATAAACAAACAAAATTGTCGAATATGGAGTGCTTCCAACCCACAGATACTCTATGAGACGGAATTGCATCCACTTCGTGTCACAGTGTGGTGTGCAGTTTCATCACGCTGCATTGTCGGGCCCTACTTCTTCGAAGAAAACGGTCACACCGTTACGGTTACTGGAGACCGTTACTTGAGCATGTTGAGAGAGTTTTTCTATCCAGAATTACGCCGAATGAGAATTTCTTTCAACTCTGTGTGGTTTCAGCAAGATGGTGCAGCTCCTCATATAGCCCAACCTGTTATGACAGAATTGCGACGAAAATTTCCCAATAAGCTGATATCCAGAAACTCCACATTCCGTTGGCCACCCAGGTCGCCTGACCTTACTGCACCTGACTTTTTCTTGTGGGGTTATTGCAAACAGGAAGTCTTCAAAGCAAAACCAACAAATTTTAATGAACTAAGGCAATCCATTCGAGAAACAATTGCGGCTATTCCTGTCTCAACTATCCAAGCAGTAATGAACAACTTTTTGGGAAGATGCCGCACATGCATCGACGAGCAGGGGGGACATTTAAATTCCATTATTTTTAAAACTAATTAAGCTATATTTAATAAAATTTAATGAGCTTTAACCTGAATAAAAGAAAAATGAATTCCATACACTGAAAAAAAAATTATTTGAGTTTCTTAATGTAGCAAAATTCATCAGCCACCCTGTACAATCAATATGGATTTTTATCTTTTTTTTGCAAGAATATAAAAAAATGTATACTTTGCGAGGAAGGATATCGAAAACTTTTTTTTTCAGATATTCTTTTTTCTCTGTAAGCTCTGTTTTATTGCAAAAAAATAAGCTTTCATCCAATAAAATCGATGGACTAATACAAAAGTTGTAAGCATTCAAATAAATATAGACATATAATACTTAAGTACCCTACAAATATTAGCATATGTACATATGAGACGATAAAAATTTATGTAAGTTTTGTCTTAACTCTATGATCTTATTTTATACTTGAAAAAGTTATTTGTTTTGTTTTGACGCTTATTTAGATAAGGATAAGTTTCTCTTATGAGAAACCAACAGTAGTCACCCGTCATTGCGACATCGCAGAATCCTTGATACCGACTTTCAATTAACTTCAGTTGCTGATGAAATCGTTCGCCATGCTCGTCACTTTCGTCACCAAAATTTTGCGGAAAAAATTTAAATGGGAGCGCAGAAAATGACTTTTTAAAGACATATTTACTCCTGAAAAAAAAAATAAACAAGTAAATTAGATAAATAACTGATACATTTTTGCGTAATTCGCCTTCTTTGTCGAAAGCCTTAACAAAGTTTTTGATAAGGCCGAGCTTGATGTGGGGCGGGAGTAAAATCATTTTTTCTTTCTTTATAAGAGGAGAGTATTTTATGTTATCCACAGCAACTTTAAATTCGATTCGGTCTGGCCAATCCTTTATAATGTGGTGGTGTTGACGAGCTCGACTATCCCATTTGCAGAGAAAGCGACAGTATTTTGTGTACCCACTTTGTAGACCGCGTATCATTCCAACGATTAAAGTCGTCGGCACATATTTTCCAATCATGCTCTTCATATTTGATAAGTTGAAGTAATTTTTGCATTGTAGGTTTCCTTCGTATTTACTGCATGCGCGATCGGGATAGACCAGTATGTAATAATACGGCCTTTATATTTAGTTTATTGCCGTCTATTAGCAATCGCCACTCTTTGGAATCATATGGTTCACCAAACTGTTTGAATAAGCCAGTAATGTCTTTGCAGTAACAAACACTGTCCTCCTTCGTATAGAACTTGGAACTTGTACATGATTCAGTGGAGTCATTTTTTTTTTTTTTAAACAACGGCAACTCGTAAATATCTCAAAAACGCTACCATAGAATCAAAAATAACCTCGATTCCCGGAATCAGGGGGTGGTTTTACATACCAATTTCATATTCGCGTCTCTGGTGGTTTTTGGCTGCAGACCAGTGTAATCATTTCGAATTTGAGTTTCATAAAAATCACAAAAATTTCCACATATATAAAAATTCTTTTTATAATAATTATAACTCAGAATTTTTGTACACCAACAATTCAATTGAATTGTTACCAACAATTGTTACCAACCATTTTTCTTTTTATTTATGAAAATTATTATTGTTTTTTTTTTTGTTAATAACTATTTTTAATTAATTATTAAAAGTTTTTATTAGAACAGAATAAGAAAATTTTGGAGACAACCGCCATAGCTTTTCTTATAGATCCTGAGAAATATTTGTTTGAGCCACCCGTAATTATTATTTTGTAATAATTTTGAGCAATTTTTATTTTTTCGGGTCTTCAACGACTTTTTCTTTGAGACTTTTGAAATAAAAGTCTTTCGATAATAATTATGGACAATTTTTATTATTTTAAGTCTTTGAAGAAAATTGTTAAATATTTTTTTTGTCGTAAAATATAATACAATCACATTGACAATAAAGTCCAATTAAGCTGAAGCTTAAAATAGAACATGGCCCAGGTTCGCCTTCGTGAAGGTGAAAGCCAAATAAAGGGAATCTATTACCTACGGTGTCGATATTGCGCGAGGCCTAACATGAATATAGATATATTTGAAATATTCCATATCTGTAGAACTGTACTACATTTTAAGAGTCGTGGTTGTGCTTTTCTAGGCGATTAACCGCCTGGGTGGTTTTAGCCAACACATAGGAAGGTCAAGCCATCCTCCGTCTGTTTTTTCCATCACATTCTGAGCCTCCTCCTTCTGCTGCTGCCGAGTTCGGGTATCGATAGGAAAACGATCTGGCCAGGATCTGATTTCTTCATTCGAATAACATGAAACAGCCAGCGAAGCCTTTATAGTTGCCGATCTTAGCAGATACACATTAGAAAAAGTTGCAGGCTTCTTATGGTGCGCGAGTATGCAATTTCATTAGCAATAGAGAAATACGGCTGTGCCATCCTCTGGCCCTTGCACTGACGGGCCAGTCGTAGTATTCAGAAATATATGCATTTGATTTGATTCCTCTATTGTCCCTTGAATGTCTTAACTCGAGGAAGAATAAGTATCTACATTAGACCCTGATATTCCCAATAAAAGTCGTCTATAAGGGAAAATTACCTTACCTTATTAAACAAGTTCATATAATAAGTTTTACAAAAGCACCTCATTGAAATACTAATTATGTAAAAGGCTTTTTTATGCAAAAGGCTTTCCAATTAAAAAAAATATATCTTACAACTAATTATCACTGTGAGACTTTTATAATATAAACTAGCAACCCGCCCCGGCTTCGAACGGAAATAAAATATAATTGAATTGAAAACATACATACATACATACGTCCGAAATTTAATTATGCGAGAGATTCGTACATATGTACTTACATACATACAGGGTGGCTAATGAAAGCCGCTACCAAAAAAAAATTAAATAACTTTTTTTTCTATTTAATGAATCTGGTAAATTTTTTTTTATTTTGCAGATTGACTTTTACGTTTAACAAAAATGGATAACTGGGACACTGAAACAAGAATTTGGATTGTCCGCCGCTATCACGCACTGGAGTCCGTAGTTTCGGTTCAAAGAGAGTATAGGCGCACGTTTGGCGGCAATCCTCCGAGCAGATGGACCATAATAAGACTTGTAAACAATTTTGCCGAGCATGGGAAAGTCAACAGAAGACCTTACCATCGAAACCCTTCAGTTCGAACGGAGGAAACAATCGCTGCTGTAGCTGCTGCCATACAAAACAATCCACGTGTTTCGACAAGAAGCTTATCTGCTCAAATGGGTGTAAGCAGACAGTCATTACAGTCAATTATGCACAAAGATTTGGACTTATTCCCATATAAAATTCAAATGGCCAACAAACTGAACGCTGCAGACTTGCCGATTCGCTTGGAATTTTGCCAGAAGATGCTTCAAATGGTGGAAGAGGATGGAAACATGTTGAACTGTCTTTTCATGTCTGACGAGGCCCATTTCGATTTAAACGGCAACATAAACAAACAAAATTGTCGAATATGGAGTGCTTCCAACCCACAGATACTCCATGAGACGGAATTGCATCCACTTCGTGTCACAGTGTGGTGTGCAGTTTCATCACGCTGCATTGTCGGGCCCTACTTCTTCGAAGAAAACGGTCACACCGTTACGGTTACTTGAGCATGTTGAGAGAGTTTTTCTATCCAGAATTACGCCGAATGAGAATTTCTTTCAACTCTGTGTGGTTTCAGCAAGATGGTGCAGCTCCTCATATAGCCCAACCTGTTATGACAGAATTGCGACGAAAATTTCCCAATAAGCTGATATCCAGAAACTCCACATTCCGTTGGCCACCCAGGTCGCCTGACCTTACTGCACCTGACTTTTTCTTGTGGGGTTATTGCAAACAGGAAGTCTTCAAAGCAAAACCAACAAATTTGAATGAACTAAGGCAATCCATTCCAGAAACAATTGCGGCTATTCCTGTCTCAACTCTCCAAGCAGTAATGAACAACTTTTTGGTAAGATGCCGCACATGCATCGACGAGCAGGGGGGGCATTTAAATTTCATTATTTTGAAAACTAATTAAGCTATATTTAATAAAATTTAATGAGCTTTAGCATGAATAAAAGAAAAATGAATTCCATTCACTGAAAAAAATATTATTTGAGTTTCTTAATGTAGCAAAATTCATCAGCCACCCTGTACGTACCAAGTTCTTTCACCATACGATCTAATTCAACATGACTGAGGTGGGATGAGATTCCCGCATAATCGGTTGACAGCGAACGAACACACAAACAGCGTTCTTTCACCATACGATGTCGCTCCACCTCATTCATGTTGAATTAGATCGTATGGTGAAAGAACGCTGTTTGTGTGTTTATTCGCTGTCAAGTTCTAATGGCTCATTCGTTTAACAGCGAACAAACACACAAACAGCTTTTTTGGAAAAAGTGCTGCTTTTGTTTAAACAATTTTGGTTAAATAAGATATGAAACAACTATTTTTTTTTGATGCAGAACGAAAGTAAATATTTCAAAGTTTAACTTCAAGTAAGTTTCATTTTAATCGGTGGATTCGTTTAGGATTTATGGCTGTATAAAAGAAAAATTTATGGTTTTTTACCACATTTTGTCCGATTTCCACGCCCCCTTTATATATTTCTTCACGTTATAATGACATAAACCTTCCTCTTCAACCAATCTATGTATTAAAAAAAACCGCATCAAAATCCGTTGCTTAGTTTTCAAGATTTAAGCATTCAAGGGGAAATACAGACAGAAAAAGTGACTTTGTTTTATAATATGTTAAGATTAGAGAATAAAAGTCTTTGAAGACTTTACAAAAAAAATTCGGATAATTATTATTTCACTTTTAAAATTAAAAGTCTTTCAATAATTATTAAGAACTGTTTTTATTTTTTTATTGCGAAGTAGTAATTTTTCAAGACTCAAAAAAATATCTATTGAAATGAAATAATTATTTTGGGACCTCCGTCTTTATTAGAATTTACGGAATAGCTAAGGCGGCATGCCGCTGCGGTTTGTTTACTCAAAAAGATTGCACCAATTTCAATGTAAAGGGTGTTTTATTTAGGGGTATAGAACTTTGAATTGAAATAAAACACAAGAAAATCGTTTTAAGGTCAATCAATTTGGCTTTATTGGAAGGATAATTTTATGCCATTAATGCTTAAATATGATTCCGGGCATGTGGCGGCCGCGGCTGGCTCGAATAAAGCCAATTCTACAGGTCCAATTTTCAACCACTTTTTCGAGCATATGGGGCCGTATGTCGGCAATAACGCCACGAATGTTGGCTTCCAATTCCCCTAACGTTTCTGGTTTGTTGGTGTAGACGAGCGACTTCACATATCCCCAAAGAAAATAATCCAATGGTGTCAAATCACACGACCTTGGTGGCCAATTGACAGGTCCATTCCGCGAAATTATGCGCTCATCGAATGTTTCCTTCAATAAATCGATTGTGACGTGCGCTGTGTGGCATGTAGCGCCGTCTTGTTGGAACCACAACTCATCCACATTCATGCCATCCAATTCGGGAACAAAATAGTCGGTTATCATGGCTCTATACCAGTCTCCATTAACGGTAGCTGCCTCTCCAGCATTATTGCGGAAGAAGTATGGCCCAATGACTCCACCAGCCCATAGAGCACACCAAACAGTCAGTTTTTGTGGATGTAATGGCGTTTCAAGGGTCTCATGTGGATTCTCTTCACTCCAAATGCGGCAATTTTGCTTGTTGACGTAGCCATTCAACCAAAAATGAGCCTCATCACTGAACAAAATTTTGCGATGAAAATCAGCATCGAAATCAATCTCATTTTCGGCCCATACACCAAAATCACGACGCATTGCATGGTCTCGCGGCTTTAATTCTTGCACAAGCTGGATCTTGTAAGGTCGCAAGCCAAGATCTTTGCGCAAAATCTTCCATAAAGTTGATGGACAAAGCTCCAATTGCTGTGCACGGTGGCGAATCGATTCATTCGGGTCCTCTTCAACACTTTGCTCTACAGCGGCAATTGTTTCTTCGGTGCGCACTGTTCGACGTCTCTGCGGATGCGTATTATCACATAGAGTAAACGTAGTGCGAAAACGATCCATGGTTAACCGAATTAATTGCTCTGATGGACGATTATGTCGACCATAAAATGGACGGAGCTCACGGTAAACTTCGCGAACTGAACCATTATTTTCGAAATAAATTTGCACGATTTGCAAGCGTTGTTCTTTTGTCAACCTGTTCATGATGAAATGGCAAACCAAACTGAACATAAATGACATTAGAGTTGCCAGATTTGACCACAAAATGCCAGTTTTATCTCTATTCGAAAAACAAACCTGTAAAAAAAACACCCTGTATTTGCTGTATTGCATCGCATTGGTTGCACGCAGCTGTGATCACGTTTGGTAATAAAATAAAATGTCTAGCAAGAGTCACTATTACATCTTTCTTGCAGGTCTTCCTCCTAGCACCGCCTCGTGATGCCAGCTAGTGACTTGAGGATTTTAGCGGTGGCCAAGGATTTAGTTGGTGACAATGTCACCCTGTTGCACCCCTTGCTAAATCATACGGGGTTGCATTTCTGAATACAACCGACGGTTGTCGACTACTCGGGTAGTTGGTAAACCAGCGTATGAGGCAGGGAAGGGGAGAAGTGTACTTCTGATCAGAAACCAGCTGTATCGCATGATTGAATATGTCAAAAGCTCGTGACAGGTCAAACAAAAGTAAGAATATTACATTATTAAAGGGTAAATTCTGAGCGTAGCAGTCAATTTTGTACCTGGAAGATTGTCTAACCGAAATTCGTAAGCTTTGGTTTCGTGAAAATTCTGTGCCCCTGATAAATTGTATTGAATATTTGAATGAAATCAATCAAGAATTACCCGGGTAATTGTAAAAAATGGTTAGTTATTATTAATAGCCTCATAATACAATTAAAAATTGAATTTATTCAACTGTATTTAATTGTTTGTTAATTGATATTAGAGGAAAAATTACAACGATATGCACAGCGATGGTATGGGATGACATGTTTCGAAGTGCCCAACTTCTCATCAGACCCCTTCTCGGACACTGAGATATGAACCCAAGTGTCTGCACCAAAGCCGCTGTTAGAGTACTCTAACAACTAAGCTATGATGCCCTGTAGCGTCACGATGCATTTTTCCTCTAATGTGCCATTTGCTTATTCCTTTTATACATTCTTTGGTACATATATTTTATATGTCAACTCAAGGAAAGTGGAATATTTTTAGGCGCGTTCATAGAACAGTTTTAGATACAGAAGGGCTTTTTGCATATTAACACTTCCGTGTTATTTGTTATGCACCCGCACTGTACCTGTATCAATTGTAGTTATGGTGATTGTTGTTGGAGCAAAGCTCGAATTTTTATGTTTGTTTGTTAATTGATATTAGAGGAAAAATTACAACGATATGCACAGCGATGGTATGGGATGACATGTTTCGAAGTGCCCAACTTCTCATCAGACCCCTTCTCGGACACTGAGATATGAACCCAAGTGTCTGCACCAAAGCCGCTGTTAGAGTACTCTAACAACTAAGCTATGATGCCCTGTAGCGTCACGATGCATTTTTCCTCTAATGTGCCATTTGCTTATTCCTTTTATACATTCTTTGGTACATATATTTTATATGTCAACTCAAGGAAAGTGGAATATTTTTAGGCGCGTTCATAGAACAGTTTTAGATACAGAAGGGCTTTTTGCATATTAACACTTCCGTGTTATTTGTTATGCACCCGCACTGTACCTGTATCAATTGTAGTTATGGTGATTGTTGTTGGAGCAAAGCTCGAATTTTTATGTTTGTTTGTTAATTGATATTAGAGGAAAAATTACAACGATATGCACAGCGATGGTATGGGATGACATGTTTCGAAGTGCCCAACTTCTCATCAGACCCCTTCTCGGACACTGAGATATGAACCCAAGTGTCTGCACCAAAGCCGCTGTTAGAGTACTCTAACAACTAAGCTATGATGCCCTGTAGCGTCACGATGCATTTTTCCTCTAATGTGCCATTTGCTTATTCCTTTTATACATTCTTTGGTACATATATTTTATATGTCAACTCAAGGAAAGTGGAATATTTTTAGGCGCGTTCATAGAACAGTTTTAGATACAGAAGGGCTTTTTGCATATTAACACTTCCGTGTTATTTGTTATGCACCCGCACTGTACCTGTATCAATTGTAGTTATGGTGATTGTTGTTGGAGCAAAGCTCGAATTTTTATGTTTGTTTGTTAATTGATATTAGAGGAAAAATTACAACGATATGCACAGCGATGGTATGGGATGACATGTTTCGAAGTGCCCAACTTCTCATCAGACCCCTTCTCGGACACTGAGATATGAACCCAAGTGTCTGCACCAAAGCCGCTGTTAGAGTACTCTAACAACTAAGCTATGATGCCCTGTAGCGTCACGATGCATTTTTCCTCTAATGTGCCATTTGCTTATTCCTTTTATACATTCTTTGGTACATATATTTTATATGTCAACTCAAGGAAAGTGGAATATTTTTAGGCGCGTTCATAGAACAGTTTTAGATACAGAAGGGCTTTTTGCATATTAACACTTCCGTGTTATTTGTTATGCACCCGCACTGTACCTGTATCAATTGTAGTTATGGTGATTGTTGTTGGAGCAAAGCTCGAATTTTTATGTTTGTTTGTTAATTGATATTAGAGGAAAAATTACAACGATATGCACAGCGATGGTATGGGATGACATGTTTCGAAGTGCCCAACTTCTCATCAGACCCCTTCTCGGACACTGAGATATGAACCCAAGTGTCTGCACCAAAGCCGCTGTTAGAGTACTCTAACAACTAAGCTATGATGCCCTGTAGCGTCACGATGCATTTTTCCTCTAATGTGCCATTTGCTTATTCCTTTTATACATTCTTTGGTACATATATTTTATATGTCAACTCAAGGAAAGTGGAATATTTTTAGGCGCGTTCATAGAACAGTTTTAGATACAGAAGGGCTTTTTGCATATTAACACTTCCGTGTTATTTGTTATGCACCCGCACTGTACCTGTATCAATTGTAGTTATGGTGATTGTTGTTGGAGCAAAGCTCGAATTTTTATGTTTGTTTGTTAATTGATATTAGAGGAAAAATTACAACGATATGCACAGCGATGGTATGGGATGACATGTTTCGAAGTGCCCAACTTCTCATCAGACCCCTTCTCGGACACTGAGATATGAACCCAAGTGTCTGCACCAAAGCCGCTGTTAGAGTACTCTAACAACTAAGCTATGATGCCCTGTAGCGTCACGATGCATTTTTCCTCTAATGTGCCATTTGCTTATTCCTTTTATACATTCTTTGGTACATATATTTTATATGTCAACTCAAGGAAAGTGGAATATTTTTAGGCGCGTTCATAGAACAGTTTTAGATACAGAAGGGCTTTTTGCATATTAACACTTCCGTGTTATTTGTTATGCACCCGCACTGTACCTGTATCAATTGTAGTTATGG
Source organism: Merzomyia westermanni (assembly GCA_949987695.1). NCBI lineage: Eukaryota > Metazoa > Arthropoda > Insecta > Diptera > Tephritidae > Merzomyia > Merzomyia westermanni. The sequence continues at coordinate 82,000,094 of OX465291.1, forward strand.
TGATTGTTGTTGGAGCAAAGCTCGAATTTTTATGTTTGTTTGTTAATTGATATTAGAGGAAAAATTACAACGATATGCACAGCGATGGTATGGGATGACATGTTTCGAAGTGCCCAACTTCTCATCAGACCCCTTCTCGGACACTGAGATATGAACCCAAGTGTCTGCACCAAAGCCGCTGTTAGAGTACTCTAACAACTAAGCTATGATGCCCTGTAGCGTCACGATGCATTTTTCCTCTAATGTGCCATTTGCTTATTCCTTTTATACATTCTTTGGTACATATATTTTATATGTCAACTCAAGGAAAGTGGAATATTTTTAGGCGCGTTCATAGAACAGTTTTAGATACAGAAGGGCTTTTTGCATATTAACACTTCCGTGTTATTTGTTATGCACCCGCACTGTACCTGTATCAATTGTAGTTATGGTGATTGTTGTTGGAGCAAAGCTCGAATTTTTATGTTTGTTTGTTAATTGATATTAGAGGAAAAATTACAACGATATGCACAGCGATGGTATGGGATGACATGTTTCGAAGTGCCCAACTTCTCATCAGACCCCTTCTCGGACACTGAGATATGAACCCAAGTGTCTGCACCAAAGCCGCTGTTAGAGTACTCTAACAACTAAGCTATGATGCCCTGTAGCGTCACGATGCATTTTTCCTCTAATGTGCCATTTGCTTATTCCTTTTATACATTCTTTGGTACATATATTTTATATGTCAACTCAAGGAAAGTGGAATATTTTTAGGCGCGTTCATAGAACAGTTTTAGATACAGAAGGGCTTTTTGCATATTAACACTTCCGTGTTATTTGTTATGCACCCGCACTGTACCTGTATCAATTGTAGTTATGGTGATTGTTGTTGGAGCAAAGCTCGAATTTTTATGTTTGTTTGTTAATTGATATTAGAGGAAAAATTACAACGATATGCACAGCGATGGTATGGGATGACATGTTTCGAAGTGCCCAACTTCTCATCAGACCCCTTCTCGGACACTGAGATCAATTAACAAACAAACATAAAAATTCGAGCTTTGCTCCAACAACAATCACCATAACTACAATTGATACAGGTACAGTGCGGGTGCATAACAAATAACACGGAAGTGTTAATATGCAAAAAGCCCTTCTGTATCTAAAACTGTTCTATGAACGCGCCTAAAAATATTCCACTTTCCTTGAGTTGACATATAAAATATATGTACCAAAGAATGTATAAAAGGAATAAGCAAATGGCACATTAGAGGAAAAATGCATCGTGACGCTACAGGGCATCATAGCTTAGTTGTTAGAGTACTCTAACAGCGGCTTTGGTGCAGACACTTGGGTTCATATCTCAGTGTCCGAGAAGGGGTCTGATGAGAAGTTGGGCACTTCGAAACATGTCATCCCATACCATCGCTGTGCATATCGTTGTAATTTTTCCTCTAATATCAATTAACAAACAAACATAAAAATTCGAGCTTTGCTCCAACAACAATCACCATAACTACAATTGATACAGGTACAGTGCGGGTGCATAACAAATAACACGGAAGTGTTAATATGCAAAAAGCCCTTCTGTATCTAAAACTGTTCTATGAACGCGCCTAAAAATATTCCACTTTCCTTGAGTTGACATATAAAATATATGTACCAAAGAATGTATAAAAGGAATAAGCAAATGGCACATTAGAGGAAAAATGCATCGTGACGCTACAGGGCATCATAGCTTAGTTGTTAGAGTACTCTAACAGCGGCTTTGGTGCAGACACTTGGGTTCATATCTCAGTGTCCGAGAAGGGGTCTGATGAGAAGTTGGGCACTTCGAAACATGTCATCCCATACCATCGCTGTGCATATCGTTGTAATTTTTCCTCTAATATCAATTAACAAACAAACATAAAAATTCGAGCTTTGCTCCAACAACAATCACCATAACTACAATTGATACAGGTACAGTGCGGGTGCATAACAAATAACACGGAAGTGTTAATATGCAAAAAGCCCTTCTGTATCTAAAACTGTTCTATGAACGCGCCTAAAAATATTCCACTTTCCTTGAGTTGACATATAAAATATATGTACCAAAGAATGTATAAAAGGAATAAGCAAATGGCACATTAGAGGAAAAATGCATCGTGACGCTACAGGGCATCATAGCTTAGTTGTTAGAGTACTCTAACAGCGGCTTTGGTGCAGACACTTGGGTTCATATCTCAGTGTCCGAGAAGGGGTCTGATGAGAAGTTGGGCACTTCGAAACATGTCATCCCATACCATCGCTGTGCATATCGTTGTAATTTTTCCTCTAATATCAATTAACAAACAAACATAAAAATTCGAGCTTTGCTCCAACAACAATCACCATAACTACAATTGATACAGGTACAGTGCGGGTGCATAACAAATAACACGGAAGTGTTAATATGCAAAAAGCCCTTCTGTATCTAAAACTGTTCTATGAACGCGCCTAAAAATATTCCACTTTCCTTGAGTTGACATATAAAATATATGTACCAAAGAATGTATAAAAGGAATAAGCAAATGGCACATTAGAGGAAAAATGCATCGTGACGCTACAGGGCATCATAGCTTAGTTGTTAGAGTACTCTAACAGCGGCTTTGGTGCAGACACTTGGGTTCATATCTCAGTGTCCGAGAAGGGGTCTGATGAGAAGTTGGGCACTTCGAAACATGTCATCCCATACCATCGCTGTGCATATCGTTGTAATTTTTCCTCTAATATCAATTAACAAACAAACATAAAAATTCGAGCTTTGCTCCAACAACAATCACCATAACTACAATTGATACAGGTACAGTGCGGGTGCATAACAAATAACACGGAAGTGTTAATATGCAAAAAGCCCTTCTGTATCTAAAACTGTTCTATGAACGCGCCTAAAAATATTCCACTTTCCTTGAGTTGACATATAAAATATATGTACCAAAGAATGTATAAAAGGAATAAGCAAATGGCACATTAGAGGAAAAATGCATCGTGACGCTACAGGGCATCATAGCTTAGTTGTTAGAGTACTCTAACAGCGGCTTTGGTGCAGACACTTGGGTTCATATCTCAGTGTCCGAGAAGGGGTCTGATGAGAAGTTGGGCACTTCGAAACATGTCATCCCATACCATCGCTGTGCATATCGTAGTAATTTTTCCTCTAATATCAATTAACAAACAAACATAAAAATTCGAGCTTTGCTCCAACAACAATCACCATAACTACAATTGATACAGGTACAGTGCGGGTGCATAACAAATAACACGGAAGTGTTAATATGCAAAAAGCCCTTCTGTATCTAAAACTGTTCTATGAACGCGCCTAAAAATATTCCACTTTCCTTGAGTTGACATATAAAATATATGTACCAAAGAATGTATAAAAGGAATAAGCAAATGGCACATTAGAGGAAAAATGCATCGTGACGCTACAGGGCATCATAGCTTAGTTGTTAGAGTACTCTAACAGCGGCTTTGGTGCAGACACTTGGGTTCATATCTCAGTGTCCGAGAAGGGGTCTGATGAGAAGTTGGGCACTTCGAAACATGTCATCCCATACCATCGCTGTGCATATCGTTGTAATTTTTCCTCTAATATCAATTAACAAACAAACATAAAAATTCGAGCTTTGCTCCAACAACAATCACCATAACTGTATTTAATTTAATTTAAAATAATTTAATTGCAATTACTTTCTTAATCAATAAATCGATTAAAAATTTAATTGATTAACGCCCAACACGGGACCAAATACGTTCAGATTAATGATGAACTGACGTTTTATATAGCCCCGGGGGCGTTGCACCGCTCACTTCTCCAGAGCTGAATATAGCCTATGCTGTAGCCATTGAACCCAGGAATATACTGCGAAAATTTCATAAAGATCGGAACAGTTCTTTGGGCGCCTATAAGAGAAGAGAAGATAGTCAACCGTTTTATGTTTGTGCCGATTTTAAACAAAAAAAACATATAATAAGGGATATTTATTACACCGTTATTATGGCTCATTCAAATATTTATCAAGTTAATCAATTACAGCTACATTTTTGTTCGAGGGTTTTATTGAACTAACAGAATCGTCTCAGATGTGAGCTGTGGTTTGCGACTGAGTTCTGCTAATCGGGATTTCTTTCTTATTTATGAAAATTTTTATTCTGGGAACATTGCTTTTTGAGGATTTATACACAAACTATTTCATCTCTAACACTTTTGTTTTCTAGGATCGGTAATTCTTGACTCAAGGTACAATAAATTAGTTTCCAAAACTTTTGCATATTAGGACTAAGTGATTCCTGCAACAATAGTGGCTTACCATCTCGAGGAGAAATTTTTATCAAAGAACTTTTAGTTATTGAGAGCTTTTGATCCCCTTACATTTGTTTGGAAGATATTTTGCAGTGACTTAGTAAAACGGCTTTAGAACTGGCATTCAATGTTAGTTATTAATAGATTTGGCAGCAAAACTGCTTTTGTACTCACAGCATCTTTTAATTCCACAATTCCGCAAAGAATGTTGTACGTAGAGTTCCATCCTGTTGGCTTGTTTTGCTTAGCTTTAGTCATTTGCATTTGAACTTGAAAATCTTTTAGATTTTTTGCTTCTTAAGAGTTACGATTTAAATACTTCCCAAATTTTTTAGCTTTCCAACAAAATCGCCTAGTAATTTTTGAAGGACTAAATTTAAGAAGTGTGTCGCTTTCACTTATTATAGCCGCCACTTTATGCGATATATTACAACGGCCCCCACTTATTTTAAAAGGTTACATACATTTACAGTGCGATGACTAGTTTCAAACTCCTCATAACATACAAGAGTCGATCAAAGACTAGTGTTGGTATCAATAAAATGTGTTGATACAGCAATGTAGCTCCTATTTTTGGAAGACGTAGACCATTAGTAGTAAGACATTTGGCAAATTTCTGCTCTAGTCTTTCCCTGATTTCCGCTTCAATATCATTGCAAATGTGTGTAATACGCTTTTCCGAAAGTGCCTTTCTGCATGGCATTGTGTAGGTAGGACACTAACATACTTCTCGACAATTTTTACCACCTCAGGCTCATCCACCATTCGCAATGCGTGATGTTCTTTTGATATCACCAATTGCATGCCAGTTTTCTGCTATGATTTCTTATTTGGGCGACTTTTGTAAAAATTGTTTATAGAAAGTTGCTCGCTGCACCGAAATATGCTTGCCTTGTGTTTGTACTAATAAAAGAATTCCCAGTTTTAAAGTTCTTCCTAATTTCGGATCGTTTACCTGGCTGTAAGAGACCTTTAAGAATAATATTTTAGTAAGTAATAAATTAAATATAATAAACACTCACTTTTTGTACAGGACAAAAGTAGTTTTTATTTGATAGTAGAGAAAAATTAAAACGATTTGCAAAGCGATTGTTTGGGATGACATGTTTCGTATTCATCAACTTCTCATAAGATTTATAAACTGAATCCGATTTGAAACACTAAGGGCCGCTTTCATAAAGACCGGTTAAATTATTCCTAACCGGTGATTGCTTAACCGCTCATTTTCTGAATTGACAATTCCGTTTTCACCAAAGCCTGGTTAAGTTATCGCCGATTAGACCGATCATTGTGAATAAATTAACAAAAAGTTGCATTGTGAATTGGCAAAAGCCGCCAAAACAGCTGATTTTCGTTTTGCTTACAATTTCAAAAAGCTCCAATTTCCTGCATTAGTTGTAATTAAACAAAAGAGAAATGGAAACGGCAGCAAACCAAAAAAAAACATCGTCTTCCTAACTTTACAGCTGCGGAGGAAGCGTTGCTAATATACTTGGCTGAGCATCATGCCAAAATATTAGAAAACAAAAGAACAGACGCGGTTGGTGTCGAGGAGAAAAAGAAAGTTTGGGAACAACGGCAGTCGAGGCCGTAGAAACGGTAAATCACATTTTTTATTTACTTATTTCTTTAGTTAATTAATTTTATTCTAACCGATTGGAGCGTGTGGAATTCAGCACAGCTCAAAAAAAAGGTATCCCATAAGCTAGCCCCTCAACGCGAAAGGCAAAAACCCGCAAATGATGGACAGCAACATTTTTGGGAGGAAGAAAACCAAAGGTCGGCCGAAAGACACCAATGGGCCAAAGAAAAGCTCGAAGCCGAGATGGAGCTGCTGCGGCTTGAAATCCAGCTTAAAAGGGCTAAGCTAAATGTGGAATAAAAGTAAATGTAATGAGTTGGTGACTGTGTAGCTCCGATAATGTCCGCCACTAGTTTTATACAATTCCCTTCGATCTTCAGCTAGGGACTTTCTGGCTTTTCTTTTCAAATTTTCATATTTCTCCTTTAAGTTTTTTGAGCCACGCTTGACACCCATCTGGGCCTCAAAAGCGCGATCAATTTGTTCCCAAACTTTCTTTTTCTCCTCGACACCAACCGCGTCTGTTCTTTTGTTTTCTAATATTCTGGCATGATGCTCAGCCAGGGATATTAGCAACGCTTCCTCCGCAGTTGTAAAGTTAGGAAGACGATGTTTTTTTTATTTTAGTTTAAACTAAGTTATTTAAAAAAATTGAATAATTATACGAAGACAAAGGTCGAGAAAAGAAATAAATATAATAAAAATAAAAATTTGTTTTTTGCTTTACAAAATGAAACCTTGAGACAAAGTATATTATAAAATGTACCTAAAAACAAGTAAGTCGAAGTTCGGGTGGAACCGAACATTATATACCCAGCTGTCATCTATACTGACATACCGGAGCGTACTGGGTTCATATCTGGCCACGGACTGCCACTTCCTTCGGCGAGTTTTTGTCACTAAAAACAACAGCAAACCACCAAAAATTTAAAGTTTTCTTTAAAAAATATTTATTGCCAATAGGAATATCAACTGGGTTTTAAAATGCTTTAGATATATATTCGACCGTTAATTTAAAAAGATATTGAAATGAAGTTTATGCGGCTAATTCACCTTCTTCTTCTACACAAACTCAGTCTCATTTTGAGCTAATTGCAGCAATATTTTCGTAACTATTTTGGTAGTTCTTTACATCCAACGTCAACCCCAAAAACTGCACTAAAAATGTCGATATTGGTACCCAGACACGCGTTTCGGTCCCAGGAACCATACTCCGGTGGGGGAAACCCGGTCGCGCTTCAAAAAAATAGCCCTTAGCCGGCCAAACACCGGCTACGCGATCCCCAGTACTTCTGCGCATAACACACTTCAATCCGGTACGATAGAACCGACTGTTGTGGGAATGCACGATGATATGTACATCTGGGATATTGCTATAAATAGTCAAAAGGATGAGTATCCTGTGAGTTAACAACTCCGCTGCTACCTGAAAATACTTTTTTTTTATTTTGGATTGATTTCATGTCAAATTAAAACTTACTAATTCGCTTGTTCCCGATACTATATGCGCATCATTCGCCATAATGCCGCATTCAATATGATGGCCCTCAGCTTTATGTCCTGTATACTCTGATAACAAACTCCCGGTATCGCAGTCTATAAGGCGAACCGTACTATCTTGGTATGCTGTCACAAAACATTGCTCATCTCGTGTTAGTTTTAAGAATGTTATGGGTTCTCCAATTTTATGACACACTAACTAGCCAACCCTTATATCATATTGACGTACACAACCATCCAAAGAAGACGTTATAATTTTATGTTCATTGGTTTGAATACTTGTAACACAATCCTTTGCATCTTTGATAGCCTGTACGGGATCTAAACGACGTGTTCGTATATCCCAACATAGAACTGCACTATCTCGTCCACCGCATATTGTAATAGAAGAGTCTTCATTGAAACAGAGGCAACGTACACCACCAGCATGACCTCTTAGTCGACGTACTGGAACACCTGTGGACACTTCCCAATAGATAATGCTTTTATCGAGACTCGACGAAACTATATGACAACTGCCGCAACTGCCAGCTGCATCAATAACCTCATCTGCGTGAATCCCGATTTTGGATTCCAAAGCTTGATTTTTTTAGCCGAACCACAACTCAAACAATAAGAGCCGTCAACTGAAAATTAGATTCAATAGCTAGGAACTTCATTATAGTAAGCGGCATACCATTGTACTGTATTGCTCGTACCTCACCTTGTTTAGAGTCCATAACTTTATAACGTTGAAAGTTTTCAAAATTTGTGCCCATAATGAATAATATGTGGCCAACTTCATCGTTTTTTTTTTGCGCTGTGATGTTCTCTTTCGACAAAATGATAATGGGTTAGAAGGAAATTTCCATGTGGTTGTTGTACACAGATATAGGGTGTGCCGAAAAGCGCAGAAGTGTTCTGCGCAGAAATACTGGTGATCGCGTAGCCGGTGTTGGACCCGCGAAGGGTTATTTTTTTAAATCGCGCCCGAAGGCCGCCCATGCAGAATAGTGTTCTGTATGGGAGGGGGCCCAGTTGTGACGCAGTCCCAGTTGTCACGCAGCTAAATATTTTTGACATGACTGTTTGAGCCCTGCCAATCATGTTCGTTTGACGTTCCGCAGTTTTTGGACAGACACCAACGTTAGTAGTCGCATTGTGTATACGCGCACCAAACATCGTGTTGAAAATCGTGCCAAAAAGTTATTTTGATTTTTTTTCAAAGTACCAAAATTTTGTGAAATTAACAGTGAAATGGTGAGTGTAATGCATCAAAATATTGTATTTGCCGTATATTTTGTGGTTCTATATGGATTTATGTGATTATGTGGTGTCTATAAAAAATTTGCTTGTCATACACAAAATAGCGTCGTGACCGGGTTGTGACAGCAGCGGGTGGCCCAGTTATGACGCACCCGGCGTTTCTTCATGAAACAGTTGTCGAAACGCATTTTAATTGCAATTTAATTCGTGTTTTGCTTTTTTTTTGCGTTTTCAGCCATGTCACTTCCAAAGGAATCTCCCGCGGCTAAGAAAACCGATAATAATGTGGTGCTTAAAGCCATCAAATCTTGCATTATCGATGAAAATGCAATCCGTAAAAGTGCGAGAGAGCATGGTACATATAAACGACAGGACCTTATCGCGATACGTACAGAAAATGAAAGATAATTTTGAAGATATTTCGAAAGTGAAAGATGAGGATTTGTTGGAATCCATTCGTGGTGTTGGCACAAGAACTCCATCAAATATGGTTTTCTCTCCCACTCAAGAGAAAGATCTCGTTGGATACATCCTGAAGTGTGTCAGTCACTACTGAGCATCAATGAATTGAAAGAGCTGGCGTACCAGTTTGCAAGGAAGCTGTCTCTCAGGTACCCATCTGAATGGGATAACGATTGTAAAGCGCATCGTAAGTGGTACAGACTCTTCATGCAACGGCATAGCGAACTGACGCGCCAACCAGAGTTTGTCCGATACATTCGTCATTTCATCATGTTCGTGAAACCATCAAAGGATCATCCGGTGCTGCTGTTGATGGACAAACACGTTTCGCACATGTCGGTGGAAGCTCTCGACATTGCAGCTGCAAACGGTGTCCATATCTTGTCTTTCCCGCCGCCGCAGCCGCCGTCTACAGCCACTGGATGTGTCCGTATTTGGCCCAGTGAAGACTTATTATAAGTCACAATGTTCCGCTTGGCAAAAGAACAATGCAAATAAGGTAAGAAAACAAAATATGATTTGTGTTATGATTGCTGTTCTAGTTTTCGTGCTTTTTTCGACAGGTTTTGGAAATTCGACAGATTGATGGGCTTGTGTGCGCTACCTTGGATTTGGCTTTAACGCCAAAAATAATTAAGGCGGGCTTCGCTGCAACGGGCATTGCTCCACTCAATCCCGACATCTTCACAGACGCCGATAAGCTGTTGCACAAAATGAGGAACAAGTTGCTTTTGATGCTGGAATCACGGAAGATGACCAGCGACGTACCGTTTTGAGCAATACCATGGACATAGCACGCGGAGAAGAGGTGCTAACTTCCGAACCCTCTACCTCACGATCCTTATCTCTAATCTCATTGGTGACCAGCAGTTCATCGATTTTGGATGAGATTGGTCCTCTTCAGGCCGCTGCTCCAAAAAAGCCTTCCAATCGTGGACGAAAGCCGATGCAAAGTGCTGAACTGACCTCTCCTGAAAATCGTGCTGTTTTGAAGGAAAAGGCAGCAGCAAAAGCAGCCAAAGGGGCGAAGAAGCCAGCACCGAAGAAGGCAACAACGAAACGCGCAACACCATCCCGAGCGGCCAAGCGCGTCAAACCAACATCACCACCATCTTATGAAGAAACAGATTCTTGCATCATTTGCTTACAGCTGTTGACGCAGAAATTGACAGCTGCCAACTCGATCAATTGCAATGTATGCAAGCGTCCAGTTCATTTGAAGTGCGCCAACATGCAGGCAAGTTATTTCACTTGCAAACACTGCGACAGTGACGTGAACGACTACGGGGAATATTTCGATGACGATGATGAATAAAAATCGTTGTCATTTATGGCCATTGAAGGCCATTTTCTTTTGTATTTGTCATTATTTTTGCCATTGAAAGCCTTGATAATAAATAAATCATTAAATGACAACAATTGGTGTGACATTGCTTTCATATTTTCTCATTTCCAGTGAATTTCTTGAGGTGCGTCACAACTGGGCCACTTTTTTTTCGGCCTAAAAAAGTTATCCTGAAAAAATTTGTTTTGAACTGAGGAAAAAATTTTAATTTTTTTCAAAACCCGCGTCACAACTGGGCCCCCTCCCCTACATAAAATAAAGGTAATTATTTCCTTTAGGAGACAACTGCTAAAACACGTCCAAAAATATCGGGAGACGTATCAAACAACGCGTTTTGACTTCGGTATTAACAATCCGAAAGCGGATTTTAAATTTTTTGTTTCAGTGAAAAGTTATTCGCGAAAAACCCAAAAATGACCCAGGTCCAATCCCAAATAGGGGGATTGATCCAAGGTATTAATATGCAGAACACCTTTCTGCGTAGGCGGCCTTTGGCCGTGCTTCAAAAAAAATAACCATTAGCCGGTCTAACACCGGCTACGCGATCCACAATATTTCTGCGCAGAACACACTTTTCGGTACACCCTAATCTGTGATTACAACAACCACATGAAAATGACAAAAAATTTTCAACTTTGATGGCAAATATCTCTTCACTGAAACAAAAACTCGAAAATCCGCTTCCGGATTATTGTTACCGAGGTCAAAACGCGTCTTCTCATACCTTTCCCGATAATTTCGGACGTGTTTTAGCAGTTGTCTCCTAAAGGAAACAATTACCAAAATAAAATTTATTATCAACCACACCTAATACATAATTATGTATTTAGCTCACATACCTTATTGAACTATGTGCCAAATCCTCAGTCCCGATTACATGCAGCACATATGAAGGCTACAACGATGCTGAGGTTTATGCTGAACCGCTTGATAAAGCCACATCTTTTAGAGCCACCAACAATGATTCACCCTCAACATAGGCAAAAGATAAATTTAAACAACCACTATAAGTTTGTTCCAGATCACCATTACGTATGACATGTGGAAGCTTTGAAGTGATTTTATTCCATTTATTTGAAGGCAAGGTCACATGCATACGTCCAGATAAATTATGTCCAGATATTGACATTAAATCGATATTCATTGCATTGATATCAATTGGAATTTTGCCTATTGCCTGTGCTGCGTCCGTATGAAAGACTATTTTTCGTGGGCGGCAAAGTGCTCATATTATAACGTCTGTTACCGGTTGTTTAACACCTGCGTGGAAACTTATATTTTCAAATTATCAAGATATAGATATGTAAAAGATACTTACCAATTTAATTGTTTGCAGTAATACGACGGCTTTATCACATAAGATTGGTCAAATCAGCCGTTTTATAAGGTTATCTAAAGCGCACCGATAACTGCTATAGGATTATTGACAGTCTCACGATATGCATTGGAACGCTGGTGCCCACAAGGAAAGATTTGATGAGTGGCTCAAAAATGGTTCTACGTTTCGTTAGCATCCATGCAATGCATATAAATAGAAGTTTTAGAATGGCTTATCTTTTTATAACCTGGAAAAAAATAAAAATTTATGTTATATCTGACTTAATAAGTTGACTTATATAGTAACCTTGCAAAATAGTCTCCGATCAAACTCGACCGCATAAAAGAGGCTTCCGTTTCAGTTTGAGTTTCTATCGGGTATTCATCTGCGGTTTCAGTGGCATCTTCAGTTTGCCAGAGATCTTCATCGGAGGGGTCTGCATCACTGTTTTTGCGAGCGATGTTGTGTAAAACAGAGCATGCAATGACGACTCCCATTGCTGTATCTTGGGAAACCCGAAATCCTATGGAAAGCACAGGAAAGCGACGCTTCCACACACCGAAGCACCTCTCGATACAATTTCTGGTCCGTATTTGAGATTCATTGTATAAACGTTCCGCCGCAGTGTTAGGATGTAAAAGTGGGGTCAGTGGCTTGTGAAAACGGTTTTTAGCCAAATCACCGATTAAATTCCGATTAAGCACTAACCGGCTTTTATGAAAGCGGGCCTAAATCTCTAAAAAAAAGGTCAGATATGGAACTGAAGCACATCGCTTATTGCAGCACTCATTAGCACCTGTTGTTTAATCAAGCTCTCGAAATAATGGATAATTTAAATTTTAAGTTTAGATATCTAATAATGCAATTCGATTCATCAGTTTTGATTGATACGGGCCCAAACATACAAACTGACAAAAATTAAAAAAAAATATTACTTACCTATAAATTCATAGCACCAAATATATGTTTATGCGTGTTCTTTATCCGCGCTCTTCCGTACATACACACATACGTATGTACAAAGGTGCAGGAGAAAAATTTACCGCTTCAAATTTGGAATGCTGGAATTATTGTGCTAGATAACTGAAAATTAACAGTAGGAGAAAATATTATAAAAGGATGAAAAAGTAAACATTAAAACACAGTCTATTAGTAATCGGCAACAGTGGCCGCCGTGGTGTGAAGGTAGTGTTGCCGGCCTACCACACCGAAGGTCCATGGTTCGAGCCCTGGTACAGGTAACATCAAAAGTGAAAATTCAAATCGGCACACCACAAATTGGAAGAGAAGCTTGGCGCAAAAATCTCTTAGGAGGTTTATGATGATATACCTGTTGTATATCCCGCCATAGAGAGAGAGAACAGCGGCATTTTATTAAATACGGTTGACAGGCAGTGTATCAAGTATTAGTTTGTGGTTCCCTAAAGTTAATTATTGAAGTGACCTTTTCATTGTTAAAAAAATTAGCAATTTTTTCATGGCGTCCGAGCAGGGACTCAGTGCAAGTTAAATTAAAATTGATTATGGAAGTGAGTGCATCAAAAAAAAAGTTAAATAAAATTGAAAAACAAATTTAAAAAGACAATCTTCAAAAAATCATAAAACATTTAAAATATAAATTGCCTGTAGCGGTCGTGTGTAATAACGAAACTATAGCCCATAATCATAGTCGTTGCTTAACACGCTTTTTAATTAAAATCTTTACTTAACTTAAAAAGACATTTAAAATGTTGGTCAATCATAGTCAGATTAAATAAAGAGTTTAGCTAAAATCAAAAGGAACAGGGTGTTCTTATGAAAAAAAATTTAGTTGCTTGGTGGCATCAATAAATTTGTTATGCTTTGCAAGGTCACCCTGTGTCAGCTATTTAATTCACAAACCATAGTATTTCTGTAGCAACAAGCGAAAAAAGCGAAACTCAAATTTGGAGTAAGGGATGTCACAAGCACAACCGTAGATACAAACCGTGATTTTAAAATGCTAAAATGAGACTTTCGTCATTTTAAAATTAAAACCCCGTCTTAGGCATAAAATGTATTTTGAGTTGACTATGACAGACATGATATGAGGTTTATTATAGAATCATGGTTACGTTAATAAAACTCTATTTTTATTTGACTATGATTGCAGACCTTTAAGTTAAATGCAGTGGCTGAAGAGAAAAGAGCAAAATAAAGTACTTATTATTAAAATACTTACCTATATTGAAAAAATAAAATTAAATTAAAATAAAAAAAGCAATTTTTTAATAAACTCTTAAATAAAAGTGGTACTCACCCAAAATAATGCTTCTGTTTATATACTAAAGAGGAAGTACGTACCCATAACTAAAAAAAATACATCTTATTCCAGAAATTCTGGCAGTTAAAATGGTTAAGTGAAAGTGTTCGGCTGCCTATGTATACAAAACGGAAAATAATATTTGCTGAAAATTTAGAAATATATAAAATAAAAAGGTTTATTGCAATCGCGCTATTAATTGTGCTGCACAACCGCAAAACACTCTTGTGAGTTTATTTCAAGTGCGGTTGTTGGAGACATGAGCTCAAATTTAATTGAATTTTAAATTGCTCACCCCTTTTAGTTTTAATTATAATTTAATTTTTTCATGAATTTAAAAAATTAATTACATCTACATATATATATATATATATATATATATATAGATTAAAAACACTTACCTTTGCCCATATATGTACTTACCTTTGCTCATATACTTACTTTTGCTCATACTTACCCTTTTTGCTGATAATTACCAAACACCCTGTAAAGGTACAAGTACTTACCGTTTCCTAAATTTACTTGTACTTACCGTTTGCCTAAATATGATACACTCTTTACTCACATATATATGTAGGATTTCCGAGGGTCAGACACTGTAAACGCTCAAGTGTTTTTAGTTTAATCACAAATGTTAATGTTTATTGATAATATATTTCACACGCATTTACTTAGGTGTAGCTTAGTAGTTTTTAACTTATTGGATTAATTGCACTACTGGCTTAATCTAGGCAATTAGGTACCACGTCCCCTCAAATTAAAAGTCACGAACCAGTGTCGTTGCTGTTCGGTTCTCTTTAGCGCCGTAGTTCGTGTTTCGTCTTTGCTAGTATGTTCCTACTTGTCAGGGTTGCAGTTTGCGTAGAGTAGGTTTGCATAAAGTCTAAGGACATGTTTAGATATTCCCACATTCGGCCATCCTGACATATCGTTTGGCCTCAAACGATGGTTGCCACTTCTTCATGAACTCGGCCGTGGTAGTTGTTCTTCGGACCTTCACTCTCGCCTATCTTTTCTACTTCGTACTTGTCGTGGTTAAGTATTTTAGCAACTTTATATGGTCCGAAGAATCGTGGTCGTAGCCTTAGGGAACTTCCGAACTGAGTTCGCTTAATGGCTATCAGTTCGTCAACTCGGTATTTGATCGCTTCTTTTCTTTTTGAGTCGAAGCTTTTCCGGTTTTCCTGCTGTATTTTAAAAATATTTTCTTGGGCCTCTCTTCTCATATCATCTCTCTCTTTATCGAGCTCACTAATAGCTTCATCTTCTAAAAACTCTCTTAGGTCTGTGATAGCGTTAACGCGCATTTCAACACCTGTTAACAGTTTTAACGGCGATACCTTTGTGCTTCTGGGTGGCGTGCTTTTTATTGTTTGCTGTACTTGTTCAACGTATTTGTACCAACTAGTTGGATTTTCGGAGCATAGTTTGGCCAGCATGGGCATGACCATACGGTGCACCCTCTCGACTTGGCCGTTCCCTCTTGGGACTCCTGTCGCTATTCTTAGATGCTGAAGGCTAGCGTTTTTGCAATACTCTTCAAATATGTGAGACATAAATGCAGCTCCTCTGTCGGATATGATGCGTTTTGGGTTTCCAAAAATGTATGCCTGTCTCTTTAGGCGTTCGATTACTTCATCGGTTCCAGTGCTTCGCGTCGGGTATAGCCAAACAAATTTGGAGAAGGCGTGAATGATTACAAGGATGTAGGAGTATCGCTTATTTGTTTTCTCCATTGGGCCAACGTGATCGATATGATAGGTTCCCAGTGGGCGATCCTCTTTATGTATTGGCTCGAGAAAACCTTCTTTCTTACCAGCTTTGGCTTCCGTGATGATGCACTGCAAACAGCTTCTAACTATTTGCCTCACTTTCGATGCTACTTGTGGTATAAAAAATGTCTTTTCCAAAACGTCCTGTGTCCGCTTTGCGGAAAAGTGACCTTGATTGTGAGCTACTTTTATGATTTCCTCTTCCTCTTCATTTTACTTCCCGACCGGTGCTCAATTGTGTAACTAAAATTTTGTAAAAATAGTGCCCATCGTGTAACTCTTAATGGAACGTCACTTTTATTAATAGTCATGGCAAATGCATTGCAGTCAGTAATGATTTTGAAGGAGATACCCAACAAATACACCCGCCATTTCTTTAACGCCGCCACGATGGCCAGAACCTCCAGCTCGTAGGAATGGTAACGTTCCTCAGCTTCAGTAGTTTTGCGGCTCATGTACTGTACCGGGTGGTATTGCTGGTCCTCACTATCCTTTTGGAGGAGTACTGCTCTATAGACGTACATTGAAGCGTCGGTGTGAATTTCTGTCAAGGCTTTTGGGTTATACAACTTTAGTACTGGGGCACTCACTAACGCGGCTTTCAGTTGTTGAGATGCTGCGACCTGTTCATCTTTCATTTCAAACTTTATACCTTGACGCAAAAGATCTGACAGTGGTTTAGCGACCATTGCGTAGCTATCTATGAAGCGTCGGAAGTACGATGTTAGCCCTTAAATTCGCTGGACTGTTTTTCGGTCCTTGGGTATTGGGAAACTCTCAACTGCATGAGTTTTCTCTTGAGATGGTTTTATAGTGTCGGCTTCAATAATGTAGCCTAGAAAACTTACTTTTTCCTTCAAAATTTTGCATTTGTTCCATTTAATTCGCAGGTTGTACTCAGCGGCTCTATTCAAAACTATCTTAAGTCTGTCTATACCTTCCTGTTCATCTTTTGACGGTATAATAAAATCATCCATATAAGTGACAATGATATTATCTTCTACTAGGTCTCGAAATACCGCAGAAATGTACCTTGAGAAAACTGCAGGGGCGTTGCAAATGCCGAAGGGCACAAACGGAAACTCGTACTGACCTTGATGGGTCACGAACGACGTAATCTTCCTTGAATTTTCTTCGATTGGAACATGAAAGAACCCGTTGCGTAAGTCGATGGTAGTGAAAATACGCGCACTCTGCAGTTTCTCGATCACATAATTCATCAGTGGCATAGGAAAGTGATCCTTTATAATTTTTTCGTTAAGTCGGCGGTAATCACAACAAAGCCTTTGGCTTCCATCTTTCTTCGCCACCAGTACGACCGGAGACGCGTATTCTGAATTACTCGGCTGTATGATACCCTTTTTCAGCCACTCTGATACCTGTTTATCAACGACACACCTATTAGCGTAGGACATGCTTCTCGGGGTTTGATAGACAGGCACGTCATCAAGTACACAAATTTTCATTTCGATGGGAGATGTGTGCTGCGACTTGGGTGCGTAATTCCTAACAAGTACTTCCACTTCATTGGCATACGGAGAATTAAGGTGTGATAAATTTACTTCAGTGCTTTCTTTATCTAAAGCGTCTAGTGTAAGACATAGGTCTTTGAACTCATTCACTAGTTCGATTGCATTGACATGATCTACCGTACCCACTACCGTACCACTATCATTCTTTTGCTTAAAGACCACTTCATCCTCAGACACTACGAGATCTACTTGTTTTAAAATATCATTTCCAATGATAGCTTGGTATATAATATCCCGCTCGCGCACTGCATGGAAAGTTATTTCTAGCTCTATACCATCCACGACTAACTTCATATTACAACTACCCGTTGTGCAGAGACCACTGTTGCCTATTCCCTCTAGCCGATGCCTTTCACGAGATAACTGGATATCCCCCATCATTAATAAAACGTCATACAGCATCAGACATAGGTCGCAACCAGTGTCTAACAATGCCGTAAATTTAAAGTTATTAAATTCTATGTCCTTAAAAATAACACATCCCATTGATTTGGTACGTTGCGTTGACCCCAAAGTATTTATTTTTGGTTTTTCTTGTTTAGTCACAGCTTGTCTCTCCGGACACTGGACCACCCTATGGCCAGGCTTAGCGCACCCGTAACATACCGATTGCTTTTGGGAACAATATGGGGCTAAGTGACCAACTTTTCCGCACCTGTAACAACGCTTTGAGTTATTTGTACCTTGACTGTTTGATGCATTATTTTGTTATGGTTTACTTTCAATTGATAGTAATTGTTATTTGGTTCAATGCGATTGGTTGGGTGACAGTTTTGATTCACCTTCCGGTTTGACGTTTAGCTACGGGAAAGTGAGTGATTTTTGCTGAGGTGGCAGCACCAAATGGTTCAATCCGTTCATAGCAATCATCTGATGGTAACGACCAATCAGAATGTTCCACTTGGCAATAATCACGCCACGTCAACGGGTAACGGAACTTTTCCATTGCGCAGTCGCGTTAAGTGAATAATTTTGGGCATAGCAGCGTCACCGTCATTCGACCAATTCAAAAAGTATACATGATTTGAACCGAGCGGTCGTGCGCGTGTAAAAAGAAAAAAAATGTTAGTAGCATTTCGCGAAAAAGTTGTTTAAAAAAGTGATTGCGTTGTTTTTCTTCTGTATATGTATATGTGTGTACATACAGAAGTATAAATTTAATTATTTCCACGATAATTGCAACAAGAAAACAGAAGAATAAATATAAACGCAAATTTAAAGTGCGTGCGTAAACAAAATTAACAAACAAAAGAAAAAAAAAAATTTCCAAAAAGAATATAAAAGCAAACTAAAGCTACAAAATTAAACTACAAAAACCACCACAAAAATAACAACTTGGTGATAATAAATAGCTAAAACAAACAAACCAACAACAGGAAAAGTTCACAGAACAACAAAAATAAATCACAACAACAACCACATCAGTAGCAGCAGTCGCAGCAGCCACAACAATATTTCTGGATATCCAGCAACGACAACAACACCAGCATTGACAACAGCGGGGGCCGCCTTCACATAGGCCCACCGCCATAAACCGCAACAACAACAACGCGCACCAGGGCGCACGACGACAACCAGCAGTAACATCAGCGAGGGCCGCCGTAATATAGGCCCGTCGCACTAGCAGCAACCACAACAATACCAGCAGCGGTAATTACAGCGAAGGCCGTTCTAATATAGGCCCACCGCACTAGCCTCAGCAGCAGTAGCAACAACCAAAGGTAACAACACAACCAGCAGTGAAATTAGCGGGGGCCGACGTATTATAGGCCCACCGCAGTAAACCATCGGCAACAACAACACCAGCAGTGACATTAGCGGGGGCCGACGTATTATAGGCCCACCGCAGTAAACCACCAGCAACAACAACATAACCAGCAGTGACAACAGCAGGGGCCGCCGTAATGTAGGCCCGCTGCACTATTACCTACAACAACAACAGTAGCGCCCGACCAACAGCCTACTGCAACAATGGGTGAGATCAACCTGATGTAGTTAGTTTTGTTTTTTTTTGCAAATAATATAGAATTAAATTAAACAAAGTGAATGTAGCTTAAGCTAACTTAGTTTAACCTGAGCTTGACGAACGTATAAAACCCTAGGCCGTAGTATTCAAAAACAAAAAAAATTTCATATGAAATGAAAATTGATTTACTTTGACGCATTCCTCAAAAAAAAAAAAACAAAAAAAAAAAAAAAGAATTTGACTTCATATTAGAGCAATGCGTCTAAGTGTTTGTTGTCTTTATTATAAAATCTAGTATTTAAATGGCCAAATTATCAAGTACTTCAATTCTTTAAAATTACAAGAATGTGAGTTACTTAATACTTTTGCTGCGATTTTACGAAAACAAAAATGTTTGCTTATAATGCAAAATTCTTTATTGCTATTTGAGCGTTTATTAATAAGTGTTTAATGTACAACTTTTTTTTGATTAGCATACGTATACATGAAAAACAATACAAAAAGGTTTAAACAAGTAAATTAAATTTCGACTGCTTTACTGCCTTTTTTTATTTATAAATATAATTAAATTTATAGCTATTGGTTTTTTTTTATAAAATAATTGTAATATCGATTTCCATTTAAATGGTAGTCCGTGGACCGTTAGGGTCATTTATTAAGTTTAGTTACACTTTTGGAAAGTTAAGACAGAGTATGGGCGAAAAACAAAAAAATTAACTAAGAATTTTAAGATATAATGTCCCTTCGATTCCAATTAAACTTCTAAATACATCAATATTGATACCAAAATTTGTAGCCTAGCAGTAATTTTCAATAATATAATATTGCGAAATAGGTATAAGCGTAGATCTATTATTTCATAAAGCGGTTATAAATAAAACTTAAACAAAAATTTATTTAATAAAATAAATGAACATAATAATAATAATATGTGACTTAAAAATAAAATAAAATTCGAAAACCCTAACTTAAAATACCTAATCAAAAAAAAAAAGTAACAACGGCCAAACCCAGACAAAATAAAATAAAATAAAATGAATAACATAACTATCTAATAAGACCAAAACCCAAATTTTTTTTTGAGAAAACTCGGTACAACCAAATAAATTTTTTTCGTTTGCTATAAAATAGTTATACTAGCGTAAGTCGATTTAATTAGTTGTAAATGAATTTTGAATAAATTTGTTAAAAATGGGAATGCTGAATCTTTCCATTAATTAGAAGGTATATAGGAATCCTGGTAAGGGGCCATCGGGATTGGTTTGGTGCACCGATAGCCATGGATGAGGGTGGGTCAGCACCAGGGCGTCGCAACAACACCCGCGGCGCCCCCTTATAATGTTCGGCCTCCTTTTTTTAAACTTTTTTCTTTTGCAGCAGGGTAACCGGTCATTTCCGGTTCGTTTAAAATTTCAGGGTTTCTTTTCGGTTAATTTAAATTTATCTTTGTTTTCTTCTTCCGTTCGTTATTTCAGTTTTAATTTCGTTTCATTTTCGGTTATTTTTAAATTTATATTTAAGTTAGTTTCGCTTTTGGTTATTTTTGAATTTTGATTTTCATTTTAAATATTTTAGTTGCCCGTTTCTTTTGAATTTATTTGATTTTCCGTTTTATTTGAGTTTTTGTATTTTGAATATTTAAATGTCAACGGTCTGTCCGTGGCATCCGGTGTTTTAACCGGATGTGGTTTTTATATAGTTGTTTTTGCGCGGTTTTGTGCATTTCCCCGCGTATTCAAAGGCATGATTAGACCTTTTTCTGATTATGGCGCAGGACGGTAAGGTTGGCAAGAGCCCACCCCAGCCGACAATGACTAGCCACTGTGCACCATTGATATCATGCCGACCGCCTTCCTTACTGCTCCATTTTTGTTGCGATACCATAACAATTTTTCTCATCTATTTTTTGAAAATTGCTAACGGGTTGACGCCCTGAATGCACCTTTTCATATATCTCTATCTGTTCCTTCAACTCATGTATGGTTTTTGCTTTATACAAATTGCTTTTACCAGTTCTAGAATCAGGAATGCCCTCAACAAAATATTCAATCAGGCTCCTATCATCTAAAGAAATGGATTTCCCTATTTCAATGAGGCTGTATAAATATTCACGCAAATCTTCATTTGAACGTTTGCGATGGTTCCTGAGCAAACGATGTACATCAATTGATGCAGTTACTACGCCAAATTCGGCTTTGAGTGAACGCTTTAATGAGCTCCAACTCGTAACGTTACGTTGGCTCCGAATGAACGTTTTAGCGGCACCCTTTAAAAGTTGATTTCCATAAATGTACTTTTGCAACTCGTCCCACTGTACTGCCGATGCATTACCTTCAAACAATGCGAGCCATTCCTCTACAGTGGGGTACCCTGATCCGCTAAATGCTAACATCGAGCTTTCAATATCTCGCAGAGTGAAGGTTGCGCGTACATTACTAACCGTTGGCGAAACGAAGCTTTGTACAGATTCGACCTCATCGTTTGAGCCATGATCATCAGTCACAGTCAGGCCGAAGTGTTCACATAATCTGTCCTGTAATGTCGCTTTACGACCAGTTGTGGAAGGATTAAGACCTACCAGTTTTTCTTTCAGTTCATTAACTGTGAGCCTAAATATTTGTTCTCTAATTTAAATTGTGCTAATTTAAATTATATTACTTATAGGGCTTAAGGTAAGTACTATAAGCGATAGCTGATATTTAATGTGCAGAACTTCACTTGAATATGGACTTTACTTAACAACTCGATCTTAATAAGTCGCAATTCTCTTTAATCTGCACCATGCAATTTAGCTTAGCAACGATAAAATTTTAATTTTGGGTCACCTTCTTTTCCAGTGTAAAATTTACACACACTAAATATTCGGCTTGTTTGATTACCGTCTTATTTTTTGTATTTTCTTTTCTCTTAACTACTCTATTTATTCTTATTGGATTCTTATTTTAGTTTCAAAATCTTTTCAAACAACAAAACAATGAAACACAAGTGAATTAAAACAATAGAAAATTATTTTTTTTTTTACATGTGGTTGTGCATCTCATACAAATGTATTTATTTTTACTTTTACATATTGAAACAAAATCATCAACTTCTCCTTACTTTGTAACATACATTAATTCTTATTGGAATTTTACTTTGACTTGACAAAAGGAACAATTTGAACTATAAAATGGGTACACATTAATTCTTATTGGAATTTTACTTTGATTTTAATAAGAACAAAAAGGAACAATTGAACTGTCAACAACAAATACCTGTATAGAAATGTGTTTAACTCATACCTTTCGCTTGCAAATACGATTCGGTTCAAATTACCAGTTGTTTCCTTTGTCTCGTTTACTGAGAAATCTTTGGCGCTCTCCCTCTCTGTTAATTTTCGCCAACAATATTGCTGCTGTTGTAATGATCGGATTATTTTACTTCGTAACTGCACGATGTTTTGGCTTCGCTGCTCTGCTTTTATTGGAGTGTTTTGCGCACTGCTACCACGCACACGGTGGTTGATTACTCCACTCACAAGTTCCACTGCTGCCTCACACAGAAGCGTTGGCAACGGCGTGCGTTTGTTAAGTACTTCACTCAGAGGTTTACTGCTGCCTGACACAGAAGCGTTGACAATAGCGTGCGTTTGTTAAGTGCTTCACTCAGAAGTTTACTGCTGCCTCACACAGAACGACGATAATGTGCTCTGCTACTGCACACACGCTGTTTATCGACTTCACTCAGAAGTTGTATTTGGCTGCTTCACACATAAGCTCTGAGTGTGCTCTGCTACTGCACACCCGCTGGTTATTGACTTCAATTAGAAGATTCGGTCTTACACTTCACACAGAAACTTCGACGTTAGTGTGCTCTGCTGCTGCACACGTACGGCGCGGCTTATTGTACGCGCTATAATATACTAAAGCTGACTTTTTTGTTTTTGCTGTTTTGCGGTTTGGAGACTGCGAAAATTGCAATGCGCAAATAACTGGAAATGTTACGTTAGAATGCGTTTTATCGTTTTTGCATTGACTTTGGATATCTGGTACTGCGCTAACGCGCTACTCTTTCTCGACACACTGCTTCCTTTGGCGATTAACGGGATTCAAATTTTTGCTTGCGGGCCTAACGGCGCCCTTAAATCTGGGGTACAGTTTGATGACTAATTAATTCACCGAGAAAATTTCGATTAACTGAATAAAACGGAACGTGGTACTACCTCAGGCATATCAATTTCATCGAATCGTTTGGCGATTAACGGGATTCAAATTTTTGCTTGCGGGCCTAACGGCGCCCTTAAATCTGGGGTACAGTTTGATGACTAATTAATTCACCGAGAAAATTTCGATTAACTGAATAAAACGGAACGTGGTACTACCTCAGGCAATTCAATTTTATCGAATCGATTATGAAAAAATTCGCACATGGAAGTTCACTTGTTAAGCGTAGGATTTTTAGCGCAATCCCACTCTGACACCAATTGTAGGATTTCCGAGGGTCAGTAACTGTAAACGCTCAAGTGTTTTTAGTTTAATCACAAATGTTAATGTTTATTGATAATATATTTCACACGCATTTACTTAGGTGTAGCTTAGTAGTTTTTAACTTATTGGATTAATTGCACTACTGGCTTAATCTAGGCAATTAGGTACCACGTCCGCTCAAATTAAAAGTCACGAACCAGTGTCGTTGCTTTTCGGTTCTCTTTAGCGCCGTAGTTCGTGTTTCGTCTTTGCCAGTATGTTCCTACTTGTCAGGGTTTGCTGTTTGCGTAGAGTAGGTTTGCCTAAAGTCTTAGTACATGTTTAGATGTTCCTAGGTTTGCATAAAGTCTAAGGACATGTTTAGATATTCCCACATATATATATATAATGTATATTATACATACATACTTCCAGTCTCCTAGCTGCGCAGGAGGCTAATAGAATTTAAGCTTACCCTGTAAAAAACGATGGAGCATCAGAGTACTCCAACACTTATCCTCATTCATATCAAAAAGGTGCTCTAATTTACATAGCGATGTCCGGTGACTGGATCACCTAATTCTACTCGGAGTACCATTTACTTTGCTTCCGAATAGTCTATAGAGCACCTTTAAACTCGTTTACCTCCAAGCGGTGTTTAATACGGCTGTTGTTAAATATGTTTGAGTCATGTGCGGAGCCAGGCCATCGACAAACAATATCTCTTATAACTAGGTCTGCATCGCAGATTGCTTGCACATTGTAGGAAAAGTATCCTTTTCGATTTCGAAATATTTCCGCACTTTCTCCACCAGGTGATTGGATCTTAATATGGGTGCAGTCAATGCAGCCAACAACTTTGGGGAAACTCGCAATACGGTGGAAACTACGGTTGGTAATTTCCAGCTCTGTACTGGTTTTAGGCATTTGTATGTATTCCTTGGAAAGTTCTGCATTTGCATGAGACACTTTCTTTACGCCACACTCGCTCCACAGAAATAAGCTACTGTAATTAAGAAGCTTCCTGCCGCATAAAAACGCAAGGCTAACAATAGCATCTCCATTGGGCTAAGAGCTCGGTTTCTGTAAATCGAATTTTATTAATATAAGCGATAGAATTAATACATTTTCACAAACCTTTCAGTGTAGTTTCGTATTTTTCCTTCAATGTTCTCTAAAACACCAGAAACACTTTGTTTGGAGAGAGGAAACCTTTGAATAAAGGTGTCATCGTCATACTTACATATTGTATAGCGCCAACAGCCCCAACGTGACATATTGTATAGCGCCAACAGCCCCAACGTGACATATTGTATAGCTCCATATTACGCTCTATTACTTTATTAGTGCGCTAAATACCTTTATATTAATTTTTGGCAATTCTATACGACAACACGTAACTGCTAATATACGTCCAAGAATCTCGGGAAATGTATCAAACGACGGGTTTTAACCTCCGTATCAATAATCCGAAAGCGGAATTTTACGTCTGTTCAGAGATATTTGCAATCAAAGCAGAAAAATTTCGGTAATTTTCATGTGGTTGTTGTAATCACAGATTAGGGTGTACCGAAAAGTGCTGAAATGTGTTCTGCGCAGAAATAGTGTTGGACCGCCTACGCAGAAAGGTGTTGTGCACATAAATACCTTGGATCAAGCCCCCTATTTGGGATCGGACCTAGGCCATTTTTGGGTTTTTGCTAATAACTTTTCACTGAAACAAATTATTTAATTTCCGCTTTCGGATTATTGATACAGAGATCAAAACACGTCCTTTGATACCTTTCCGAGATTTTTGGAGGTATATTAGCAGTTACGTGCTGTCGTATAGAATTACCTAATTTTTATTGTACAATTTACGTTTGTTGTTCCACGTTTCACTTGGCCACAGTTATAAATAAAAAACGAAAACCTTTCGGTATGATGTATATTGGAACGATTTTTCGTCATCCCTTGTCAAATTTGGTTTTGAGACAAACCGGTTTCGGCGTTGTGCCATCATCAGTGTCGATTTTCGTTCGAGAACGGAAAAACAACAAAACAAAATAAAACCTTTCGGTATGATTAACTAGCCTAAATTTTACAAAATCTTTGAAAACAATACGGAACACTAACGAAGTAGCAGTTAGTTAATAAATTCAAAACCTTTTTTTTTTCCACAGCTGACAAATGTCAATTTTTGCTCGGTTAACAGATAATCGGCCATCCATCGCCAGTAAAGTTTATCGGCCGTTAATCGGCCGATTTGTACTAATCGGCCTTTGTGAAAACGGTTTTTAACCACCGATTTAATTCCGACTAAGAACTAACCGGCTTTTATGAAAGCGGGCCTAAATCTCTAAAAAAAAGGTCAGATATGGAACTTAAGCACATCGCTTATTGCAGCACTCATTAGCACCTGTTGTTTAATCAAGCTCTCGAAATAATGGATAATTTAAATTTTAAGTTTAGATATCTAATAATGCAATTCGATTCATCAGTTTTGATTGATACGGGCCCAAACATACAGACTGACAAAAATTAAAAAAAAATATTACTTACCTATAAATTCATAGCACCAAATATATGTTTATGCGTGTTCTTTATCCGCGCTCTTCCGTACATACACACATACGTATGTATGTACAAAGGTGCAGGAGAAAAACTTACCGCTTCAAATTTGGAATGCTGGAATTATTGTGCTAGATAACTGAAAATTAACAGTAGGACAAAATATTACAAAAGGATGAAAAAGTAAACATTAAAACACAGTCTATTAGTAATCGGCAACAGCGGCATTTTATTAAATACGGCTGACAGGCAGTGTATCAAGTATTAGTTTGTGGTTCCCTAAAGTTAATTATTGTAGTGACCTTTTCATTGTTAAAAAAATTAGCAATTTTTTCATGGCGTCCGAGCAGGGACTCAGTGCAAGTTAAATTAAAATTGATTATGGAAGTGAGTGCATCAAAAAAAAAGTTAAATAAAATTTAAAAACAAATTTAAAAAGACAATCTTCAAAAATTCATAAAACATTTAAAATATAAATTGCCTGTAGCGGTCGTGTGTAATAACGAAACTATATCCCATAATCATAGTCGTTGCTTAACACGCTTTTTAATGAAAATCTTTACTTAACTTAAGAAGACATTTAAAATGTTGGTCAATCATAGTCATATTAAATAAATAGTTTAGGTAAAATAAAAAGTAACAGGGTGCCCTTATGAAAAAAAATTTAGTGCTTGGTGGCATCAAGAAATTTGTTATGCTTTGCAAGGTCACCCTGTGTCAGCTATTTAATTCACAAACCATAGTATTTCTGTAGCAACAAGCAAAAAAAACGAAACTCAAATTTGAAGTAAGGGATGTCACAAGCACAACCGTAGATACAAACCGTGATTTTAAAATGTTAAAATGAGACTTTCGTCATTTTAAAATTAAAACCCCGTCTTAGGCATAAAATGTATTTTGAGTTGACTATGACAGACATGATATGAGGTTTATTATAGAATCATGGTTAAGTTAATAAAACTCTATTTTTATTTGACTATGATTAAAGACCTTTAAGTTAAATGCAGTGGCTGAAGAGAAAAGATCAAAATAAAGTACTTATTATTAAAATACTTACCTATATTGAAAAAATAAAATTAAATTAAAATAAAAAAAAACAATTTTTTAATAAACTCTTAAATAAAAGTGGTACTCACCCAAAATAATGCTTTTTTTTATATACTAAAGAGGAAGTACGTACCCACAACTAAAAAAAATACATCTTATTCAAGAAATTCTGGCAGTTAAAATGGTTAAGTGAAAGTGTTCGGCTGCCTACGTATACAAAACGAAAAATAATATTTGCTGAAAATTTAGAAATACAGTCGAACTTCTCTATAACGAACTCCTATATAACGAAGTGTTCTCTATTGCGAAGCAATTATAAGAACACTGTGTTTTGGGTCTGCTTTGTATGTATTGTAATCTCCATATAACGAATTACGAATTTCCCTATAGCGAATATTTCCTTATAACGAAGCATTCTTGCTACCGTAACTTAAAGATCGAAGCGTCTTCAATCTCCATATAACGAATTTATTCAAATAATTTTTCGTTATTACATATTTACATACATCATTGGAAGACAAAACCGAACGCACTCACACAAAAACGAAATCGACGTCACTTTGTTGTGTCTTATTGGGTTTGTTACCATAAAATTGAAAGTGTATTTTGGGGAACCACCGAATTATGCAAGTGACAACTGGAATCATTACCATCTCTCACATTTCTTGCAGTCGCTATTAGTTTGTCTTTGACTATCGCGCTATGTAGTAAGTTGTAAAATGACTCCGCGCATAAGTATTACTGTGGAAAAAAAGCTGTTGATCATAAAAGAAGTTGAAAATGGAAAAGCTTCAAAAAAAGACATTGCTAAGCAATTTGGGGTTACCTTCCAGTACCTTATCTACGATTTTAAAAAACAAGGATAAGCTTTTAGCCAGTGTCACAGGTAATACATCCAGTATTAAACGCAAGAAGCTTCGAACTTGTACCTTTGATGATATTGACGAAGCAATGCTGAAATGGCTATTAGCCGCAAATACTGTGTTTACTTCTCTAAATGTATTAGAAAATTATATTGAGAAAGAAAAGTGGAAAAATGTACTTCAATCCCAAATAACTGACTACTGCAAATAAAAAATGTTAAAAGGAACAAAATTGTTTTTCTTTTCTATGTAGCGAATTTTCTTTATAGCGAAGTAAATATCCAGTCCCTTGGAATTCGTTATAGAGAAGTTCGACTGTATATAAAATAAAAAGGTTTATTGCAATCGCGCTATTAATTGTGCTGCACAACCCCAAAACACTCTTCTTGTGAGTTTATTTCAAGTGCGGTTGTTGGAGACATGAGCTCCAATTTAATTGCATTTTAAATTGCTCACCCCTTTTAGTTTTTGTTTTAATTATAATTTTATTTTTTCATGAATTTAAAAAATTAATTACATCTACATATAAATATATATACATATAGATTAAAAACACTTACCTTTGCCCATATATGTACTTACCTTTGCTCATATACTTACTTTTGCTCATACTTACCCTTTTTGCTGATAATTACCAAACACCGTGTAAAGGTACAAGTACTTAGCGTTTCCTAAATTTACTTGTACTTACCGTTTGCCTAAATATGATACACTCTTTACTCACATATATATGTAGGATTTCCGAGGGTCAGACACTGTAAACGCTCCAGTGCTTTCAGTTTAATCACAAATGTTAATGTTTATTGATAATATATTTCACACGCATTTACTTAGGTGTAGCTTAGTAGTTTTTAACTTATTGGATTAATTGCACTACTGGCTTAATCTAGGCAATTAGGTACCACGTCCGCTCAAATTAAAAGTCACGAACCAGTGTCGTTGCTGTTCGGTTCTCTTTAGCGCCGTAGTTCGTGTTTCGTCTTTGCCAGTATGTTCCTACTTGTCAGGGTTTGCTGTTTGCGTAGAGTAGGTTTGCCTAAAGTCTAAGTACATGTTTAGATGTTCCTAGGTTTGCATAAAGTCTAAGGACATGTTTAGATATTCCCACATATATATATATAATGTATATTATACATACATACTTCCAGTCTCCTAGCTGCGCAGGAAGCTAATAGAATTTAAGCTTAAAAAACGATGGAGCATCCGAGTACTCCAACACTTATCCTCATTCATATCAAAAAGGTGCTCTAATTTACATACCGATGTCCGGTGATTGGATCACCTAATCCTACTCGGAGTACCATTTACTTTGCTTCCGAATAGTCTATAGGACACCTACGTTGGAGTACTTTGAAAATGCTGCCAAAAAATTACTCTATAGCCTATTCTAGACGAAAGCGAAGGACCACCTACTCCCTCTCTCGCTTTTCTGTTGAATACTCCATAGAGTAATCCCAAGGGAGTATTTTGAGAGTACTCTCACGTAGGTGGTCTATAGAGTATTCAAAAGCAAAGAAACGGAGTAATCCGAGATGGATTAGGTGATCCAATCACCGGATATTGCCATGTAAATTGGACTACCTTTTTTATATGAATGAGGATATGTGTTGGAGTACTCTGATACTCCTTTAGGAGTACTCTTTGGAGTATGAAACGGAGTAGTTGGTTCGATTACACCCGTCTCGCTACTACCACCGTGTAAATTTGAGTGAAGTGCGCGAGCATTAAATATATTTTAATAAAATTTATAAATATATATAGATAGTGAAAATATAGTGAGGTTTTACTATATGGTTTAGTGATTCGAAAGTGACCCATAGTTCCTCCAAATTATACATGGTCCATTGAAGCCATAAGTGAGAAAGAAAATATTATGAAAATAACCTATAAATATTAAAAAATAAAAAGCAGAAGAAGAGTGCTAAAAAGTATATCTACTTACCTGTGTTGAAAAAATAATAAATACAAAAATATTTATTAAGATACATACGCGGTACGCGGTGCAAATAATAAAATAAAGTCCAAATACGTTAAAATAAGGGAAAAGTGCCAACTAAAAGAAATAATAAAACAAAATTTGATTTAGATAAATAACAAATAGTGCAACCAAGATCAAAAATAAATTATAATTTGAACACAAAAGGAAAATTAACAGTGCCCAAACAACAACAAAACACAGGTGGTATTAAAAACGAAATGAGAAAGTAAGTACACCCTGCTCAAAATACTATACTTACATAAGTACAGCAAGCCCCGAAAACGCTTATTTATTTGCCCACACCTCATATCTGCATTTTTTTTTAAGACCACTTTCACCCAAAGTTAGGTGCTACCCAAATATATTACAGTTGCATATAATATTGCAACAGCAAAAAGCCCTATAAGTTCATATATGCACTTTTCTTAGTTGCATATATAAACTCCTCCTACAGTTTTTACAAAATACTTAAACTCAAAATAACAACAAAATTATTAACTCTGCCCCAAAAAAAATACTTATTAAAAGTTGCGCACCCTAATACTCAAATATTAAACGCAAAAACTTGCCCACAACTCGCACTCAATTAATAACTCTATTCATATATAAATAATTGCATCGAAAAGCAATTATAACTCCAACCACTTTTTTCTATTTTCCACTGTGATACATACATATACACACACTTGTACTTAGACGCGCTAAGCCAAGTGATCTCGCACCCTCAACACAAAAGCCGGCCGTCCACTTGTGATAAATAAATTCCGCTTCACAAATAGCAGAGTGGGCCTGAGCATATAAAACAGTGGGAACAAACTCTTGAAATCGAACCAGATTTTATACTCAAATATCAATATGACCGATAAGCAGGAAAAACCAAAGACCCTACTGCCATTGGCAGGACCCGTTACTCGATCACGGTCTCAGTCCGAAAAGGAGTATGGCGTTTTTCAAAAGAAGATCTTTTTCGAAATAAACAAGCTGGAAAAATTCTGCGAAAAATGGTGGAACATAGCGGAGACGTGGAACTCAATAGAGGTGGAGGAACTCAATAGACGTATAGACGCGGTGGAATCTGCATATGAAGCGGCACACCTCAACATACCGGGGGAAAGATCAAGGACGGCATGCGAAGAAGCATACGACACATCACTCGACACAGCAATGAACACAAAACTCAGGATCAGCGAGTTAGTTAGCACCCTGCAGCCCATTCAACTCAACGTTAACCCAACACAACGGATTCAGACCCCCTAGGAACACCACCCCTATCCCAAAGTCCCCGCATGTGATACGGGGGTCTTCTACGGTGGGTATGAAGACTTGCCGTCGTTCCGGGATATGTTCACTGCGGTCTACATAAACCACCCCAAGTTATCTTCGGCACAGAAGCTCTATGACCTGAGAGAGAAACCCGAGGCAAAGCAGCTCTGATCATTAAAAAAATATTCACTCAATAATCAAAATTTCGAGCTGGCCTAGGGAGCACTCAAATCCCGATAAAAGAACCTCAGGATTCTCGTAGATAATGTATTAAAGACCCTATTTAACATGCAAACAGTGTTTTCAGAAAGTGGTGAAAGAATTCAAGAAATTCAAACCCCCATAAACAACTGTATTTCGACCCTAAATGCAAACGATGTCCCAACCGATAACTGGGACCCCATCCTCGTATATTTGTGTTCATCAAAACTCCCTGATGAAAGCCTAGCTCTTTGGGAGCAATCACTCGAATCAAGGAAAGAGCTACCACTTTGGTCGACTCGGCACTTATAGATCCAATAAACCACGCAACCCTAACTCTAGCGTCAACCACAGATCTTCGATACCCCAAAACCAGTCGAACTTCAGGAATAAGACCCATGTGGACTCAAGAAAGCAACCCTCTTGCAAGCTCTGCAATCTGAATCAGTCATTGATGAGCTGTATAAAATTCAGAAATCCCTCGACTCAAGACCGAAGAAATTTTTGAAAGAAAACAATTATTGTACAAATTGTTTAGCTTGCTCGCACTTGGAAAAAGATTGTCGTAGCAATTCCACATGCGTATATTGCCAAGAACGACATCACTCTACTCCATTTCCAAGCAAAACCCCAAACTCAAAACTCATTACAGAGGCAACAAAGGAGCAAGGCGTATACCACACACGACGTGGCGCCACCCACGGTTGAAGACCGAGACAGGCCATCGGCCTCAAAAGATGCCAGTCGACCCCAATCAATACAAAACCCCAGTGAAAAAAACACAACATCGACCCACTTTGCGAGTAGTAGCGAAACTACCTTTTACCCACAGCTTTAGTTACAGTGTCAGCTAACGGCGAATATCACAAAATTCGTGCACTGATAGCCCAAGGCTCCGAAAAACCCTTTGTAGCCTCTACAATACAAACCCTCTTACAACTTCCGACCAAAGAAACTCACAATAAAATATCGGGAATGGGAGGGAATGGGAGTAGTTTAAAACTCAAATAAGATCTGCTCGGCGGATTTGAAAACACGAATTAACACAAAGGCAATTTTACTGCCAAAATTGACTCACTTCCTGCCTAGGGTTAAAGTGTCAACAGTAAATTTGAAGAAATTTGCAACATTGCCACTTGCTAACCCTCAATGTTTCACTCCCTCGAAAACTGATAAGGTTATAGGCAGCGATCTCACCCCACAAGTACTACTCTACGGACTACATGCCAATGTAAGTGGTTCCTTACTAGCCAATGTAAGTGGTTCCTTAGTAGCGGACCCATTAAAGAGCAAGTGAACTCATTCTCTACCCAAGTTCACGAAAACCCCGATGACACACTCAGCACATTATTGCAGCAGTTCTGGCAACAAGAAGAACTACCAACTACCCAAGCTCAGGCGGAAGATGACAAATTTTGCGAGGAGCTCTATCGCAAAACTACACACCGCCTGGATGATGGTCGATATATGTTAAATTACCATTCAAACCCGATTTTTTACACACTCTCGCTCTAGGACACTCACGCATTGCATCCGATTTTTCACACTCTCGCTCTAGGACACTCACGCATTGCAGCACAACAACAATACATCAGCGTCGAAATATCCCTGGAACGGAACCCATATTGAGAGAAAAGTATTCCAAAGTCCTGGAAGAATACATCTCACTGAACCATGTGAAAGCAACCACATCCCACGAGGTCATCGAGAAGGGAAAGTACCTCTCCTTCTATCACCCTCACCATGCTGTCTTAAAAACCGACAGCAAAACCACCAAGGTGCGAGCTGTCCTTAACGCATCTAGAACCACCCACTCTTTTAGCTCGTTAAACGACGTTTTACACACAGCCCCTTTACTCCAAAACGACTTAATGCTTGTCTTACTCAAATGGCGATTTTTTAGGTACGTGTTCAACGGCGACCTCGAAAAGAAGTATCGACAGATACTCATTCACCCGGAAGATCAGGCTTTCCAAAGAATTCTCTTCCGGAAATCCCCTCATTTGCCGATGGAAGACTTCAAATTGAAGACTGTCACGTTTGGCGTCAACCGTGCCCCGTATCTCGCTATACGCACACTACATCAACTCGCAGCAGATACAAAACTCACCCACCCACTTGCCCATAACATATTGCTACAAGAAACCTACGTAGACGATATATTCTCTGGCGAGCACAATATACAGTCCACTCTCAACTCGCTTCATCAAGTTATCGAAGCTTTAAAATCAGCCGGTTTTCCATTAAAGAAAATCACGGCAAATCACCCAGAAATATTGAAATGCATCCCTAAATCTGACCTCTTGAATACAGACTTTCTCAAATTTCACGACACCAGCTCAACAAAAACCCTCGGCATAAAATGGAATGCGATTAACGACTAATTTTTGTACTCTTACGACCCTCTTACAGCGGCAAACTCGGTGGTTGCTAAATGGTTTGACTCGGCAGGATGGCTATCGCCAATAATGGTATTAGCTAAGAGTCTCCTCCTTAAAATCTGACTTGAAGGAACAGACTAGAACGAACAAGTCAAACCCAGCGCCTTCAGCAAATGGATGCATCGATTTCTCACCCGACAGCCCCTTCAAGATGTACGGATTCTCAGATGCCTCAGAGAAAGCTTTCTGCGCATGTGTGTATCTGCGAGTACGGAATAGCGAAAGCAATATCTCCACTCATTTACTCGTAGCAAAGAGCAAAGTCGCTCCTTTGCAAACAGTGAGCCTCCTTCGGCTTGAACTCTGCGGAGCAGTACTACTCACAAAAGTAGTAAAACAAATACGGTCCCACTCAAATCTGACCACCCATGAGCTCTATCTCTGGTCCGACTCCTCCGTCGTACTAGCATGGTTTTGAAAACCCCCTCACACTTGCAAGACCTATGTGTCAAACAAGACCTTGCAAATCTTGGAAAACGTCGGCAATGCCACTTGGCGTCATGTACCAAGTGGAGAAAATCCGGCAGACCTCGGCACCCGTGGCTGCACACCCAAGAATCTAGCAGATTGTTCTCTATGGTGGAAGGGCCCGGAGTAGCTATCAAAATCATCGACGTATTGGCCCAAAGTATATATGTATCGTTTTATACGTAGGGCAAAAAAACTCGATACCTCAAGAACGCTCACCCCAACCCAAGAGGAAGTTCATCAGGGAAAAGTTCGCTTAATTTTGCTGGCACAACTCAAATATTACCCTTTCGTAATTGCTGACCTACAATCAGGTAACCCAGTCAGAAAAAAAAACCCTCTATTATCTTTGAACCCTATGCAGGCATAATGTGCGTGAAGGGTCGACTCGCATATGCTACTCTCACCTATAACGAGCGCCACCATATTATTATACCCGAAAGTTCTAGGTTTTTCTCTTTACTAGATTTTATTCACTCCACCTTGTTGCATGCAGAAAAGCAGAGAGAATAGATATATTGCATTCACTTTGAAATAAAATTGTTTATTGATACAAATTTTGTGAAACAAGATTCGAGATATCGTAGTGAAAAACGATATCGTACAATTTCCGACAAGGTTCTAATTAGCAAAAGTGTCGCATATTTTCGTAAGCTATTCTGCTTTAATTGTTGGGACAAATCGTTGACCATATTTGCACTCACGGTTAGGTCTTCCGATTCTCCGACATTTGGCCAGGTTTACTTCTTGTAAGGATCGTTAGATACCATCCCTTGGTCAGACCTTTCTTGTTCTTTTCGATAGTTCTGGTAAAGTTACAGCCTATATTTGGGTACAAAGTTATTGTACATATAGCGCATGAAGATGAGCAAAAGTTAAAATCAATTAGGCACGGTGAAATACGCCAAGGCTCTAAAGCAGGGGTACGCATTTTTTTTGTGAGGCTGTATTGGTGAATGCGAGAGTAACTTCGCTACAGTGGAGCTAAGAACGAAATGTTAACGCCAGTTGCTTAACCCTCCGCAAGGAAGTAACAACGTGATTGCTGTGACGCAAATTTGGATGATAATATTTGTGCGCGACTAAAAATGACTGACACAAATTTTTTCATTTCAGATGCCTTTGGGGGAATGCAATGTCTCTTATGTTACGCTTCTATGGGGAACCGGGAATATAATATTAAGAGACATTATAACTCTTTTCATAAAGATTTTGATAAGTATGAGGGTGTGGAAAGGGAAAATATTTTTTTGGAAAAAAAGAATATACTTGTACAAAAGTATAAAGAATGGGTTTCGGAAAATGATAATGAAAATCGGAGAAATGCGGAAACCACCTTAAAAAGGGATCTGTCAAATTTGATAAGTAAAAGCTTACTTAGGAAGGGAAGACCATTTTCAGACGGCATTTTTATTAAAGAAATTGTTCTACAAATTTTAGAAAAACTTCATAGCCCCCTATACGTTTTTTTTGAAAAAGTTCCTCTATCAACCAAAAAATATGAACAAAGCAGCGATACTTGTCATTACGTGTCATCCGTTTGCTGTATGCAGCACGACTGGCATTAAAATTCTATTCTAAGACCACTGTGGCGCAATTGATTTTTCGCTCTCAACAGCAACTGAAATGAAGAGCATAAGAATACGTGTGCAGAGCGTAAGGCTCAATTGAGTTAGGTTTGCGTACCCCTGCTCTAAAGGAATTGTCGATAAGTCACTTTCATCGAGTCCTTCGGTCTCGAAATACTGAATAGTTACAGCGAAAATATTCTCAATGTCAGTACGCAATCGATAAAAATGATGACACTCGTGACAGCCTTGAAAATTTTATCGTAGAAACCAACCCGTTGTTAAAATCGATGCTATCAGATAGCAATAAATAAAAGGGTCTGACACCTCCTTCATAGCACCTCACAGCTCAAGACTTCCAAAGATGTCGCTTATGTATCTTATATAATTACCTAAATACCTTAATCATACTTACCTTTAAATTATGAAAATAACTTTTGACTACTTAAAATGTTACTTACCTATAAATAAATAGCACCAAACTAATGTAAGTAAATGCATCTCTATGCGCGTTCTTTGTTAGCGCTCTTCCGTACATACACACATACGTATATACAGAGGTGCAAGAGAAAAACTTACCGCTTCAAATTTGGTATGCTGGAATTATTGTGATAGATAACTAGAAATTAAGAGTAGGAGAAAATATTATAAAAGGATGAAAAAGTAAACATTAAACACAGTCTATCAGTAATCGGCAAACAGAGGTGTTTTATTTAGTACTGTTGACAAGCAGTGTATCAAGTGTTAATTTGTGCTCCCCTAAAGTTAATTATTAAAGCGAACTTTTAATTTTTTTATTCATCATTTTTTGTTGGAATAAAATTCGGCATTTCATTGGAAATAGTGTTGCAATCAAAAAAAAAAGTATGTCAGTTGCAACACCTTGTGTCTTGCCTTCTTTATTAATCTTATAAACAAAAATAAATGTGTGTCTGTGTCTTTTATAGACGTCCAAAGTACTGAACCAATCTTTATGAAATTTTCACAGTACATTCTTGAGTTTACTGGGTACAGCGTAGGCTATATATGGTTTTGGAAACTTTCACGATAGCTTCGGGAGTTTGCTGGGCACGACAAAGGCTATGTATGTATTTTTTTTTTGGGATGGGGGCAATGCCATGCCCCTATGCTATATAAAATTTAAATTCGTCATAATTCAGAGGTAATTGGTAATGAGCTAAACAGCGTATTGTTTATGTTTGTAAAACTTTCACGGTGGATTCAGGGGTTCGCTAGATACGACACAGACAATATATAGTAGGGTGGGTCGATTTGTATGGACGAAAGTTAACCGATATCGCGCCACCGATTTTTTGATAGGTTTTGGGCTCAGGAAAAAAAAGTATAAATAATACTTAAACTTTTTTGACTTTTTTCGACTTTGATATTGGCGCGATATTGGTTACTAAATCGACCCAGTCTAATATATAGTTTTTTGAAAAAGTCCACAGGTTATATAATGTTGCAATTCGTCCTAGCTAGGAATTGATTTGGTTCAAGTTAATGGTATTCTAGAGCACTGAGCTAATTAGTTCGCGAACTTTCTAACTCTAGTGTACACGTTCGCGGAACATCTCACTACAGCAAAATCGATTATTTCGCAGCAGCAAAAGAATTCTTAACTGAAAAAGTCTGCGAGGTGGTAATATTGAGGGGCAAAAAGATGATTTATGTTATTGATATTATTAAATCTGGTGCTGGGTACGACCGTGTTTCTAATGTTTCTAATACTAGCGACCAAATCCATTTGGCGAGGTCTCGTTGTGGAGACTCGTATATGTGTTTCAAGCGCTCGTAGAAAGAATACTTTTCCATGCCGTCCTTTTCTTTCATCGGTGCATGTGAGCAGATAAATGAGATGGTGAAAAATCCTGTTTTTTTGTGGGTTGAGCTAAGACGCTCATCCACAGGTGTCAATACTTGTCGACAAAGTATCTCTCCCGCCACAAATCCGACGCCTAATCTGACCACTCCCGCTGATGTGGCAAGGGGCAATGGTCGGCTTTTTCTTCACGAAAACATCAACCAGCGGCACCTACCCTATTAAGGAACAATGTGTCCAGGTGATAGAAAAAAAGAGGCTAGACACCAAAGCAATTGGTTTTGAGTTGTCCGAAAATGAATGTGACAATATACCAGCAATGGCGTTGTTAGATGCATCCCTTGTAAATGCAGTCGGCATCTCTGGGTTAAAGTGTACCAAAACTTTATCTGACGCAACTTTTTGACCAATGGAGCGTAACGTTTTTTGTAATCTTTTTGACAATTTTACTCAACTTTTAAGCGCCTAGACCATTGTCAAAAACTTCAAAAAATTAATTTTTTAGTTCCT
Organism: Merzomyia westermanni; assembly: GCA_949987695.1. Classification (NCBI taxonomy): domain Eukaryota; kingdom Metazoa; phylum Arthropoda; class Insecta; order Diptera; family Tephritidae; genus Merzomyia; species Merzomyia westermanni. Next base: position 82,038,559 of record OX465291.1, read on the forward strand.
CAGCAATTATGGAAGATCGATTAGTGTCACTGATAGAATTTACTTGCACTAGCTCAAAACCACATTTTTTCAAAATTTTCACTGCATGGTGAACCCGAATCACATAATATATCCATAGGAACTCCGCCTTTTTTAACAGATACACTGTGCAGCTTAGTTGAACCGTCACATTTGCTTGATTGATACTGTAAATACAAAAATTATGCGTATCATTTGTATTGTTACGAACTCGATGAGCCTGATTATTTCCTCCTGTGTTCGATCAGTATAAAGTCCAATAAACATATCCGCAAATAGTGTTTATAAATGCTAGTTTAATGTACTGTCATGATATTTTAGTGGTGGCAGTGTTATTGAGTTAGGTACATGCTTGAGATTATTCGCCACACTGCATTTGTCGCGATCAGACACATTTCCCGAACCAAATGCCGCTAGCCTTTCCAGGTGGATTACCTTCATCTTATTTCTTGGCCTTCCAACGTTTGTATGAGATAGACAACGTTCCCAGTTTCACTGCAATTTCGGGGACAAGCCTTTCTTACAGTGTGGGTTGTATAGCAACACTAAACCTCCTCCCATAAATCTTTTCGAATTTGTTTATTTGTCGTACCTGATTTTCATTTTATCACTCACGATCTTGATTCGTTGAACGACAAGGCCGTGTATTTCTTGCATTTCCTTTTCCAAGACACTAGTGGATTTTTGAGCATTTATTCCTGCATCAGCATTTATCCCAAAATTGTCAGCAGACAACCGAAGATCATTTCCAAAAATTATCTTTGCCATGTGTTCCTCTAAAGTTCTATAGAATAGTTACACCATGCCATCTGACTGAGGATGCAGAGCAGTTGTTCGAGTTTTTCGAATGCCCAATGCCTTGCACATTTCCTGGAACACATCTGATTCGAAATGCCTGCCTTGGTCAGAATATAGCTCCATCGGTGTACCAAACCTCGCTACCCAATTGTGAGCCCTTCTGCTATGATTTCTGCCTCTTCATTTGGAACAGGGTACATTTCTGAAATAGGCCATAACTGCTAGTACATATTTGTTTCCGAGTTTGCTAGTAGGAAATGGACCAGCCACATCTATGGCAATCCTTTCAAATGTTGCACCTGAGTTATACTGTTTCGTTTGCCCATGGCTCCTCGATTTCGGTCTTTTAGCTTTGATACACACCTCACAGTTGCTAATTCACTCCGCGACCAATATCCACTATCATTTTGATACGCCCTTGTGTAGACACGCGTAATCGTATTCAGCGTGCTTATGTGCAACTGAAATAGTACTTTGCTATCTTAAAGTGCTTGTGGGAAGTTAGAGTAGGAAATCTAAACTTGATATCGGCAGTGTCGAAGGACTGACAAAATCAATTGAACGATGACAGCCACAAAAGTGACACTTAGTGAATTCCATAGAATATTGACTACATGTCATTTACACATTTTTATTTTTTCAATTCTTTTGCTGCAATATTTTTTTGTAGTGGAGTTTTAATGAATCCAAGATGACCTCCGCTTGGAACACTATGTAATTCATTGAGAACATCATGGGTCTTTTTCGACCACCCTCACTCTCCCATATTCGATGCAAGCAACCGGATTCCAATTGTAAACTGTTTTACTGTGCCCAATATGACTTGGCAACAGGACTCTCTGCTGACATCTTCCTTAATTGACCCATGTCCCATTCGTTCGTAGATGTTACAGTCATTAACCGCACATCTATAATGTCTTCTTTGGCTTGGAAAAGTCATAACTTTGCAGTCGCTCTATCCACCGAGCCAATTGACCTTCCGGATTACGAAACTGCAAGAGCCACTTCAGCGCTGCATAGTCTGTCCTGAAGTGAAAGCGCTGCCCATAGAGGTACTTGTAGAAATGTTTGAAGAACCCCCGATTGTTTGGCTATAGTATGCCATTACCTTCTCCTTCCCTTCGACGATCTGTGAGAAAACCCTTTCTATAGCATACATCTGTATATAGAATAAATGCTGAGCCGAGGATTTGATATGCTAACATTGGAGCTGTGCACAGTCGATCCTTCAAGGTTTGGAATGGGACTACGTGTTCCTTCTTACATTAAAAGCACATGTTTTTTCTGGTAAGATAATGGAGGTTACTGGCTGGGCCGGCAAAATTCAGTACAAATCGGCGATAATACGTGCACAGCCCAAGGAAACTTTGTAACTCATGCTAATTCCTCGGCCTTGGCCAATTCTTTACGGCTTCGATCTTTTCCTTAGCAGTGCAGATGCCCTCCGTCGTTAACTTGGGACCCAAATAACTTACTTCCTTTTTAAACAAGGAACACTTCTTGGGACTCAATTTCAGACCAGCACCATCTATCCTTTGGAAAACTTCCTCCAAGTTCTTTAGGTGTTCCTCAAAACTTTTTCCCAACACGATGATGTCATCACACCAAACATGTTTCCCAATGCAATCCTTTCAGTACCTGATCCATGAGTCTCTCAAAAGTAGCTGGAGCATTGCAGAGTCCGAAAGGCATTGCCGTAAATTGCCAACTCCAACGCTGAAGGCTGTCTTTTCTTCACCTTTACCTCCACTTGCCAGTATCCGCTTTTCAAGTCCAGTGCAGAAAACCATTTCGTGCCAGATAACGAGTCCAGAGTATCGTCGATTCTTGGCAATGGATAGCTGTCTTTCTTAGTTACTCCGTCCTTATTTTTCACTAGTAGTACCGGTGAGCTCCATGGACTAACTGATGGCTTGATCACGCCGCACAGTGTAACTTTTTTCACTTTTAGGATGCCTAAAGTCCAAAAAACAATGTTCTCCAATCTCATATATTTTTTGACATGCAACTGATTAATAACCAACTGTTAAGAAAATGTATAAAAAGGAAAATTAAAAAACCCAAGATCACCATGATAAGCATTCTGAAATTTGGATAACTGAAACAAGTGTAAAAATCATTACACAGTCCAAAATTTTTGACCAACTTTGTGGCCGCGTGGTGGATTTTTGGTTCACTGTTTTGACTTCAAACTATATTATTTAACATACTTAGGTAGTTTATAACAGCATTGGTAAGTTTAAGCCACGTAGGCATTTAAAAATTTTTTTTTTTGTTTTAGACAGCCACTAAAAGTTTGGTAAGCTTATACAATTTTTCATTTTCAATAGAATAAAACTTGCATGATTAGGCGAAATTTGATTGAACGAATACATATACATTATAGGGCATTTCATATAGTTTCAGATTAAAAAAAAACCATTGCGAAATTTTGCCTTTTTCTTTGTAATCACCAACTTAAGGTCTCTTTGCCCTCGCTCACGTATGAATGCAGTGACCTAACAATGGAATGCCCTCAGTTCAAGGCTACAATACTACATCCCAAAAAAAGACAGTTATACCTGAAATGGTAAAAACCCAGAAAAAGGAAACTTGTGCACTGAATAGCCTTCATTGTTTGTCATATGGGTTTTCCCATAGTTAACGAGTTGTGCACTTATCCCATCAACTTTTGTTGTGTATGCACGCCTACCTGTGGGTCGTCTATTATGGGTGATACTTCTAAGCAATTGAGTGCTTCGGGAATATACATATGTATGTTTACATCACATAAATGTCTACCTAAAGCTCGCTCGGGGTTTGAGATCTTAGGTAGATCTTTAAAACCAAGAAATGGGTAAGTATATTTTTGTTAAGTATTAGCAGGTATTATTTTTCCGTAAAAACCCAGTTTCTTATGCACTGTACAAAATTTTCCTATATCAGCAACTAGTTATGGCTATTTCACGAACTACACTCTTTGAAGTTTGCCTAAAAAGGAAAAATGGATAAACGAACAAAGCCATACTAAACCATATAATGAGTATAATTGGAAGAGATGTGGATCATTCAGAATTTAAAAAATACATCATTCAGCTAACTATAATATTCGTAAGAGATCGGCATGTTGTTTTCGATCTACAAGTAGATTTGTTGAGAAAAACTTCGAATGGTTATCAGAAAATCTGGATTTCACTGATTATATGCTTGATGTTGAGCCATGCACTTCTCGTGATAGTCCTAAGCCGGTGAGTCCAACAAAAACTTCTCTGAGTCATCTATGAGCACAAAAAAACGAAAAGCTAAGGAACTAGTTAACAATGTCGACAATGATCAACTGTTAATGGCAGCGGAATTGAAATTACGATCATCAGGGAAAAGAAGTTCTGCAAAAATAATTGAGAAGTTGTCCACAGCATCACCATCAAGAGGCACCGCAATGAAAAAGTCCCGACTATCGGAAGAAAAAAAGACAAGTTTGTCACCAGATCGAGCAATTGCGGGTGATAGTTGATTCAAATCTTTCAACACATGAATACTCCCTGATCCGGTAACACAACAGAAAAGTATATCCTTAATTTAACTGTTTAAAAGAATCAAAGGTTTATGCTATCCTGAAAAAATAACCGTAACGGAAACCTATGCTGAAATTGAATTGCAATCCCTAATTGATCACAGCTTACGGAGATTGTGTCTTGCACTAGAAGAGGTATTCCTTTCTATTCCTAAGGTTAAAGAACTAAATGCAATTATAAAATGGGGATGTGATGGAGTTGAGCATAGCTGTTACAAACAACAATTTTTGGAAGAAAACAAATGGGACACTAGTATGTTTTTCATTTCACTAGTACTCCTTCAAATGTATACAATGGTTGACGAACGAAAGGTTATAGCTTGGAGTAATCCTGCTCCATCTTCCACGAGATACTACCGCCCGATGAAATTTCTTTTACAAAAGATACACGAGATATCATTTCAAAGGAGGTGCAATCTGTCAAAGACCAAATTTCCAGTCTTCGTCCTACAACAATTCAAACAGATAACCTAAACTTACTAGTGAAATCAACGTTTGTGTTGTGCATGATTGAACTCTCTGTCGACATATAAATCATCGCATATTTGGGGCTTCTCCAAAAGATATGAACAATATGCGAGCCCTGTCAGAGCGAAATGTTGACGAAAGCATGCTTGCTTTCGGAATTTCCCCTTTACATTCTTGAATACGATGCATGGAATGTATGCTACACATCGCTTATCGAATGGAAATGAAGACCTGGTGTGTGCGGGGCGAAGAAAATAAGGAAAATATGAAAAAGAAGAAAGAACATATCAAAAATAGATTCAGGAAAGAAGTTGGTCTTATGATTAAAATACCAAAACAAAAAACCGGCAACACAAATGATGGCAACACTGCGAGAAGATTCTTTGGAGATCCTGAAATAACATCAGACATAACCGGCATAAACATCAATCTTTTGAAAAGGTTTCATACAATACCTTCATGCATAGGATGTGGGTTTCAAATAAATTCTGAAGCTTTTGACCACTATGTGACAGAGACAAGGGAACTATATTTATCAGAAAATGTGCGTGGTACAATATGCCAGTGAGCGTACATAAAATTCTGTTTCATGAAAGAGTATAATCGTCTCTGCTACTCTTCCTATTGGCCAACTTTCGGAAGAAGCTCAAGAGTCCAGAAACAAAGATGCACGAAACTATCGTGAACTTTTCACCAGAAAAAATTCAAGAATTTGTAGCAACTTGGATTTGCTGCACAGATTGCTGAAATCGTCACACCCGTTCATAAACAGTTTGCGGAAAACCCCTAGGTCAAAGCGGCGAGCATCAACGAGTGAAGTTATTGGCCTATTATCTGAAACAGAGCATGGCGACGAATCAGAGCATTGACTCCGACTTACTTTATACCAGTTATAATATCACTTTTTATTTATAAGTATGTGTTTCGATTTAGTTTTTACAAATATGTGTACCGATGTTGTGTTTGACTTTGAAAATAAAACTTTTTAAAAAGTAATCAAAAGCCTCTAAGGTAAAGTTAAGAAATCTAAACAATTTTTTTTTATGTTGGCACTGGAAAATGCTTTTAAAGTAGAAAATATGATTATGTGAAATTTCACTTTATATGAGGGCAAGGAGAAAAAGTGGGCGGATCACGCCCATTTTTATTGTCAATTCAGATTTAGGTATCTGCAACCACACTGCAATTTCAAATTAATTGCTCCATTGGTTTGGCTGTTACTAATTTTGGCATCCTAGAAATGACAAAAGTTGCACTGTGCGCTGCTATCACTCATTTCTTGTACAATTTCCCTTACCATGTGGCGTTTGGCTAAAGGAACACTACGAGGAGCTTGGCGGATTGGCCTTGCATCGCTAGTATCTTTTTGACGCTTCACAACGTTGGTCCGACCTGGGTTGGAACCATCTTTATCAAATATGCTAGACTACTTTAGTAGAAGCTGTTTCACCTTGTTCTGGTCTTTTTCCAGCCCTTCCGCCCATGCCCTAATGCGATCTGAAAGATCAGTCTTGCTAGTAGAACCATTTTCCTTCAGCTGTTTACAATTAATAACTACCTCGACTTTTTGGCATTGTCCCAATGAAGCTCCTCTGAAGAGTTTTATTGGCGATATGAACTCATTAAGTACTCGTACTGGTATACGTCCATCTTGTTTTGTCATAGCCAGGGTTTTAACAACTAGTATATTCGTCTTTGATTTGTTTTCTGCCTCCACAACCCTCAATTTGTTTGCCCCATAATCTACATTAATCTTTTCCCATATCATTGCTTCCGACCTCCGTGGAATTTGTTGGCTCTCTTCCACAAGCACTCGGTTACTAACCTGTTTCCGTAACTAAAATTTATTGGCACATCTATGTTCTGGTAATTCATGATCCTGTTTTGTATATCGGTTTTGATGCCTCGCTCAATGAAGAAGCCCAGACAAATTATGATTTCGTCAACAATATCTGCCACTATAAAATTGTGTAGAACTACCACATTCCCAATTGCAATTTGACATGTTGCTTTTCCTAGGACATGGGTATCCTCACCAGTGGCCGTATGTAACTTTGCGCCATGCAATGGTCTTACCTCCTTGTTGACTAAATCCGATCGGAATATGGAATGAGATGATCCCGTATCCAGTCAGTAAATGCTCCTTTCCATCCACAAATGCCATAACAGTAACATTACTAGTTTTCCTTCCGATTTGTGAGACAGAGATTATGAGGCATTCAGTTGCGCTAGCCAGTCCACGCGCCTTTCGGCTGGCTTTATTTAGTTTAACGAATGACATGATTTGCTCATCTCCTTCAGCTTTGCGTTTCCGTCCTCCTGAATTGCGGGATTTATTGGAGCCAGTGCCGCAATAATTGTAAATTGTGTCTACCCAAGTCGGAGTTTCCCCCTCTACGCGATGAGACTTGTATGTAGGTTTACTCAAAGTCAGAGCATGTGATACCGTCCCTGCGAATGATCTCTTTGGATTTGCGTAAAGTTTTGGATTTGTGGATTTGTACCCCTTTTGTGTACTCTACGGGTGCGTCTGCGTTTGCTAGATGAGTCAAAGTCTCGATGTCCGACGCGAATTTCTGCAAAGTCTCATTAGCCTTCTGGAAGCGATTCTGCATCTCTATTGGGCAATATATCTGCTTCCCATGCTCGCTACCATAGCGTCTCTTAACTGTACCATTAATGCTTCGTAATTATTTCGGTCGTCGTCGGGAATAGTCTGTAAGATTTCAGCTGCAGGCCCCTTCAATGCCACGAATTGTGCAGTAACTTTGTCTTCAGAGCCACAATTCTTTACCGCGGCCGTCTTCTCAAATTGTAACACCTGGAAAGGAACAGAACCATCAAAGAATGGGGGTTTTACCTTGAGACCTCGACGAGTGGCGTTCCGATCTCTTCTTCGGTGAGACTCGCGTTGACTATGGCTCGTACGAGCAGGTGCTTCGCCGACTTCACTTTCGCCCTCCATAGCCCGCTGAAGTTGGGCGCCCTGGGAGGTATAAAGGTGAACCTGAATCCTTCTTCTGCGGCGTATTGGAGTACCTCGTCCTTCTGACTCAGAAATACTTCCTTCAGTTTCTTGAGCTTGCGATAGGCTCCCACGAAGCTCGTCGCGTTGTCGCAGTGTATCGTCGACGCTATTCCCCGGCGTCCAACGAACCTTTTAAGGGCGACAATGAAATGATTAGAACTTAAATCGTACACTAGTTCTAAATATACATCTTTTGAGGTAAAACACACAAAGACTGCAATGTACCTTTTTTACAGAGGGCGACCCCTTATCTTTTGTGTTACGCAAATTGGACCGCAAAAATCTACCCCACAAACCAGAAATTGTCGCAGATCACGCAACCAGTCGGCTGGAAAATTGACCATAATTTGGCTGATTGAAATAGTGGGCTCCACTCGGGATTTTATTATGAGTGGGACTCATGCGGCCCAATGCCAAGTACACTTCCATGAAGTCCAGATACATTTGTCGAAGTTCTGGATCTTTCAATGCACGTCTCTCCAGGGCCTAAAACCGCCGAGCTGAGGTTTCAAATTATTGACCTAATACCTTGTAGTCGGTTTTAATCGGTAAACTCACGTGAAGCAGTCCCGACGGTAATACCTCAGTGGTCTTGTAGCCTGTGCTTCTGATTTAATCAATTGCTTCCAAGTCATCTTCATCTTTGCATAAGGCACTGCTAGGTTGGAAATGCTCACTTTGGTCGAAGGCGTATTTTTCTGAAATAACCCAACCCAAAGGTGTTTTTTGAAGTATTGGAAGCTTTGGGGCAGTTTTAATTTGACCTACCGAGAGAAGATCAAAGAATGTTTCGGCTCCCAACAAAAGATTGACTTTTGAGAATTTAAAAAACCCAGGATCGGCTAACTCAATATTGGCTGGAATTTTCCAGTCTGCCGTATTAATAGCCCGATCGTTCACTCAGGACTTAACAGTTGCACTAACTTTAGGCGGAACCTTTTGATTTGCATTACCAATTCCGATGACATTTCACGTTGCCTATGTACATAACTTGTGAGGTCGAAGGTTGTGGTGTTGTTTACAAAGATATTGGGTATTGGTGTAACATGGTATGATGTGACCTATTACAAACCCGACACCGTTCCAATTTACATTTCGAAACCGTATGTCCCTTGCGTAAGCAATTTATACACAGTGGAACTGTATCTCTGCTGAGGAGAGAGAGTTTTAAATTTCGGGCAGCGGCTCAAAAGTGTCCCTAAAAATTGCAGTGAAAACACGTTGTTGGCTTGGCTTTCGCAGCCACAAAAGATGATTTCGGCCTTTCAACACTTTTGTTGCCTTGCCTCTGGGTGTAGTGTGATTTCGACACTTCCCCAAACGAGAGGTGCTGGTGCTGACATCTCTTATTGAGAGCAGCTACGCATTCGCTCCATAGTAGAAGTATGTTGTAGTTTAGTTGCTCCTGCCATTTCGACCGCGTAGTGGGATCAACCTTCGACATAACTAAATGTATCAGCATCGCATTTGATATATTTTTGTCATCACCTAAGGACAACAAGGAGTCATGAACCACTGATACGGTGTCGATCATGGACCGCAGCGAAAGCGACGATGATGTTTGAATTTTCGGGAGCTCAAACAATTTCGCAACTGTATTCGACAATATCAGACATTTCTTGTCATATACCTTTTTTAGGCTTGCCCACGCCTTCGAATAATTTTATTCCGTCATTCGCCCAAAATTGTTGTCACCCGATCTGAGATCAATGCTCTTATTAGCAGAAAAACTCAATAACTAACTTTAGTAAATTTGTTTGTAAAATGTTCGCTGTGAATTTGTGCCTCATAAGAGAAGCTGTTAATAATTAAGTTATATTTAATACGCTTCTTTCTCTTCTCTTGTTTTTGTTGTTCTTGCGCTGCTCTATTTTCCCGTATACTTCGACTTTTTGCTATTATATTTCTAAACTTAACTAAATGTCTTCTCAGCTGCCTTGGATTTCTTATTTCTTTTTTCCTATTTTCTTCTTACTTCACGCTACTCCTCTGCATAATTATACAAGGTGGCGCAGTGTGTGCTGTTGCACCGTCTTGTTGGAACCACATGTTTTCCAGTCCCAATTCATCAACTTGCGGCAAAAAGAACTCGTTGATCATTGCTCTGTAGCGCTCACCATTCACAGTAACCGTTTGGCCCCGACCGATTATTGGTCAAATAAATAGTCAGCAATATTCCGCGTTCTGGAGCAGTGTAGCGTAACATTGTTTATTAACGTGTATTTCGCATGTGTTTACTACACAAATGTCAAAACAGAACTGACTTTAGGGGCCAATCGCAAAATTTATAGCATTTTCTGATAGGAGGATTACTTTTGCGCCACCCTGTACATATAGTTACATACATACACTTATGTTTTCACGAGATCTATAGGTCTATGCACTTTGTAGATGTCGCATTTCACACTCATCATGTTTGATCTAAGCCCCTGTAGGAAATCAGTCTCCAGCAATGTCGAAAACCATAAAATATTGATTGATATTTTCTGGAAAGCTCAAAATGGGCTTAATGTAGTACATTTTAATGCACGCAGCCTTAGTAGTGACAAGTTGGACTACGTTAGGGATATTTTCGGGGAATCGGGTGTCGCTGTCATTTGTGTCTCAGAGACTTGGTTCACTCCCAATATCTCCGACCAGTACTATAGCATCCCAAATTATAAGATTATAAGGCATGACCGGCAAAATAAGAAAGGTGGAGGAGTAGCAATATATTGCAAATCGACTCTGAAAATCAAAATTCTAGCAGTATCGGATAACTCTGATATTGAATTTATCATCGCTGAAGTTGCTGATAATGTAACTAAAGTTCTAGTGTCTTGTGTGTATAACCCTCATAGATGTTTTCTGTTAGATTCGTTTTTCTCCGAGTTATCTTTGTTTGCAATTCACTATGAAATGAACGTTATGCTATACGTGGTGACTTCAATGTAGTGGGCTCGTGAAAATTGTCTTTGCCTAAATGTCACGAATAAAGTAAAAAAAATTTGATGGTGGTTAGCTGTTCGGATCATGTCAACAAAATTGTTAGTAATATTTATGTGACTTTGTGTAGATTATACCTGTCTGCAACATTCACACCCCTTGAAATACGTAGATCCATCCATCCAATTGATCGTACCGCATATAACTTATTCTGAGCTCGTATATAGCAGACTAGATTCACGCGCTTCGCACAAATTAGATGTAGCTTTTAATAACGTCACGCGTTATGTCTATGGTCTCAAGAGATATGACCACATTTCTTAATGGAAATACAAAATTCTTGGGTGCAACATATTCGAATATCTGGCAGCTAGAAACTGTATACATATATATACGAGTATATACAAACTTATTGAATTACAAAGTCCTAAATACCTATACGTGAAATTGCAATTAACTAACTCTAGCAGACTTCGTAGCCTGATAATCCCTATATATACCTACCTGTCCTCATCTAGGCTGTTCTTCGTCAATGCTGTGAGGCTTTGGAATTTGATTCCTGAATCTATTAAGGCGGTGATGAATGCGTCTAACTACAAAGTGATCATAAATAACTACTTTAGAACTCTTGGATAAATGTCAATGTAACACGACTCTTCCGTCTTTTCTGTCTCTGTATCTTTCCTCCTTTTGCCAAGCTAATTTAATTTTTGTATGCATTATTTTTAATATGAAATATTGTATGTTATATATGCAATTAATTGACCAACTATTGATGTACTATAAAAGAACTAGAGGTCTTGAACGTACAACGTTATGTTTAAATAAATTGAATTGAATTGAATTTGGAAGGCCTTCCAAGGTTTCACCAGACAAATATGAAACTAAGTGGGTGCATTTTTCTATGTCTGGAAGCGCGCGGTTGTTATGAAAGAGGCTCTCAAACAGACTCATATAATTTTTAAACCCCGAATACTGCCCTCGAAACTTAGGCACCAACATCTGTGGAAGTCTTTAGCTGTGAGGCGCGACGGAACGAAAAAAAAAGGGCTGAAACTTTATTAGAACTAAAATACTTGCAAGAATTAAACTAGTAGTCATAACCGTGGCGAAAAAGTGGTCAAGATTTTACCAAACACCTAAAGCAGAATAGTTTTCGAAATATGCGACAGTTTTGGTAATCAGAATCTTGTCGGAAACTTGTTTCACGAAAATTGTATAAATAATCAATTTTATTTCAAAGTGAACACAAGAGATGCCAATAATTAAAGCTTGTTTGGTACTTTTTGCAGCAATTTGATAAAATTAATTTCAACAGCTTTTTATTGTTCGCACTCAACATCTGTTCTTTGTGGACGGGTTCGTGTCCTGCTTCTACCTCCCTCTTGCAAAGTACGCAGCTGCACTTCATTACCGTGATGTCCAACGCTGGAGGAAATCTGTTGTGGCCAAATCTTGGCGGCGGCAACGATGTTAATCACAAATATAGTACTTGACACAGGCTCACAACAACAGTGTTTGTGTTTGTGCAGCACAGTTGATAGCGCTAATAAAACAAAGAATTTTTATTAATAATTTTCCTTTCTCGGGCGGCATGAAAAATTTGTTAATATTTTTATACCTAGTCGCGTAACGGTGTATGTAACGGCATAATCGGATCGAGATAGATATTGACTTACAGTACTATCTCGTTTTTCCGGACTCTCACTTTTCCGGACTTCCCAGTAATGCGGACACCTGCACACTCCGTACATTTTTCATATTTTACCTCTATAATTCGGACAGAAAAAACTCTAGCATGTTTTGTTTTCAAATTAACTGTCCGCTTTTACATCAAGTAGGCTTTGACTTTCAAATGCATGTATGTATGCACATATGTACACACATATGTATAGTTAATTCAGTCTGTGTAGGGAATTTTTGTGTGCACGTAAGTTTACATTTACACATGAACATATGTAAAGGTATTTTTGGAAACGATAATAATTTCTTATTATTTATGTAATATGTACATATGTTTATGTACTTGAAACCTATATACAAAACATTTTAATAAAAGCTATTTAATGAATAAAGCTCAAATATGAATTTTACATATAATTGTGTCAATAATTGCACAGCTTTCTATATTCCGGACAAATCCAGTATTTCGGACATACCCCGGAACTATATGTGTCCGGAAAAACGAGATAGTACTGTATATATATCAAAATGTTCAGGAGGAACAAATAAATTGATTAAGCCATGTTCGTCCGTCCGTCTGTTAACACGATAACTTGAGTAAATTTTGAGATATCTTAATAAAATTTGGTACGCAGGTTTCTTGGCACTCATCTCCGAGCGCTATTTAAAATGGGATAAATCGGATTATAGCCACACCCACTTTTAATGTATAGAATATTTTGGAAAATACAAAAAAAGTGATTATTCAGTACATAATACACTTATAAGGATAAAATTTGGTGTGTACATTAATGTTAAGGCAGAAAATAAATGTTTCAAGAAGTGTTTCAAAATGGGTGTGGCCCAATTTTGATTAAGTCAAATTTAGAAATAATATTAATCATAAATCAAAAACTGTTCAAGATATTGAAACGAAATTCAGCACACATATTTACATTAATACACGGGGTGTTCCGGGAAAAAATGGGCGGAATCGGTTAAGGTCCACGCCCACTTTTATACGAATGATTTTGAAAAGGGTCATAGATATATTTAGTAGGCAATAACTTTGCGTACAAAAGCTTTATATCATTTACATTTCACTTTCAAAGTGTCCGTGAACGAAGAAAGTCGAAAAATAAAATTATAGTGGATTATGCCACAAAACTTTTTATGCCATAACTCCGGCAAAAATTGATTTATAGAAACGATATTTGGCGAAAATGTTGAACGTATAAAGGTAAGTGTTTGCTGTAAAATGTTCGCTGTGAATTTGTGCCTCATAAGAGAAGCTGTTAATAATTAAGTTATATTTAATACGCTTCTTTCTCTTCTCTTGTTTTTGTTGTTCTTGCGCTGCTCTATTTTCCCGTATACTTCGACTTTTTGCTATTATATTTCTAAACTTAACTAAATGTCTTCTCAGCTGCCTTGGATTTCTTATTTCTTTTTTCCTATTTTCTTCTTACTTCACGCTACTCCTCTGCATAATTATACAAGGTGGCGCAGTGTGTGCTGTTGCACCGTCTTGTTGGAACCACATGTTTTCCAGTCCCAATTCATCAACTTGCGGCAAAAAGAACTCGTTGATCATTGCTCTGTAGCGCTCACCATTCACAGTAACCGTTTGGCCCTGACCGATTATTGGTCAAATAAATAGTCAGCAATATTCCGCGTTCTGGAGCAGTGTAGCGTAACATTGTTTATTAACGTGTATTTCGCATGTGTTTACTACACAAATGTCAAAACAGAACTGACTTTAGGGGCCAATCGCAAAATTTATAGCATTTTCTGATAGGAGGATTACTTTTGCGCCACCCTGTACATATAGTTACATACATACACTTATGTTTTCACGAGATCTATAGGTCTATGCACTTTGTAGATGTCGCATTTCACACTCATCATGTTTGATCTAAGCCCCTGTAGGAAATCAGTCTCCAGCAATGTCGAAAACCATAAAATATTGATTGATATTTTCTGGAAAGCTCAAAATGGGCTTAATGTAGTACATTTTAATGCACGCAGCCTTAGTAGTGACAAGTTGGACTACGTTAGGGATATTTTCGGGGAATCGGGTGTCGCTGTCATTTGTGTCTCAGAGACTTGGTTCACTCCCAATATCTCCGACCAGTACTATAGCATCCCAAATTATAAGATTATAAGGCATGACCGGCAAAATAAGAAAGGTGGAGGAGTAGCAATATATTGCAAATCGACTCTGAAAATCAAAATTCTAGCAGTATCGGATAACTCTGATATTGAATTTATCATCGCTGAAGTTGCTGATAATGTAACTAAAGTTCTAGTGTCTTGTGTGTATAACCCTCATAGATGTTTTCTGTTAGATTCGTTTTTCTCCGAGTTATCTTTGTTTGCAATTCACTATGAAATGAACGTTATGCTATACGTGGTGACTTCAATGTAGTGGGCTCGTGAAAATTGTCTTTGCCTAAATGTCACGAATAAAGTAAAAAAAATTTGATGGTGGTTAGCTGTTCGGATCATGTCAACAAAATTGTTAGTAATATTTATGTGACTTTGTGTAGATTATACCTGTCTGCAACATTCACACCCCTTGAAATACGTAGATCCATCCATCCAATTGATCGTACCGCATATAACTTATTCTGAGCTCGTATATAGCAGACTAGATTCACGCGCTTCGCACAAATTAGATGTAGCTTTTAATAACGTCACGCGTTATGTCTATGGTCTCAAGAGATATGACCACATTTCTTAATGGAAATACAAAATTCTTGGGTGCAACATATTCGAATATCTGGCAGCTAGAAACTGTATACATATATATACGAGTATATACAAACTTATTGAATTACAAAGTCCTAAATACCTATACGTGAAATTGCAATTAACTAACTCTAGCAGACTTCGTAGCCTGATAATCCCTATATATACCTACCTGTCCTCATCTAGGCTGTTCTTCGTCAATGCTGTGAGGCTTTGGAATTTGATTCCTGAATCTATTAAGGCGGTGATGAATGCGTCTAACTACAAAGTGATCATAAATAACTACTTTAGAACTCTTGGATAAATGTCAATGTAACACGACTCTTCCGTCTTTTCTGTCTCTGTATCTTTCCTCCTTTTGCCAAGCTAATTTAATTTTTGTATGCATTATTTTTAATATGAAATATTGTATGTTATATATGCAATTAATTGACCAACTATTGATGTACTATAAAAGAACTAGAGGTCTTGAACGTACAACGTTATGTTTAAATAAATTGAATTGAATTGAATTTGGAAGGCCTTCCAAGGTTTCACCAGACAAAGGTGAAACTAAGTGGGTGCATTTTTCTATGTCTGGAAGCGCGCGGTTGTTATGAAAGAGGCTCTCAAACAGACTCATATAATTTTTAAACCCCGAATACTGCCCTCGAAACTTAGGCACCAACATCTGTGGAAGTCTTTAGCTGTGAGGCGCGACGGAACGAAAAAAAAGGGCTGAAACTTTATTAGAACTAAAATACTTGCAAGAAGGAAACTAGTAGTCATAACCGTGGCGAAAAAGTGGTCAAGATTTTACCAAACACCTAAAGCAGAATAGTTTTCGAAATATGCGACAGTTTTGGTAATCAGAACCTTGTCGGAAACTTGTTTCACGAAAATTGTATAAATAATCAATTTTATTTCAAAGTGAACACAAGAGATGCCAATAATTAAAGCTTGTTTGGTACTTTTTGCAGCAATTTGATAAAATTAATTTCAACAGCTTTTTATTGTTCGCACTCAACATCTGTTCTTTGTGGACGGGTTCGTGTCCTGCTTCTACCTCCCTCTTTTAAAGTACGCAGCTGCACTTCATTACCGTGATGTCCAACGCTGGAGGAAATCTGTTGTGGCCAAATCTTGGCGGCGGCAACGATGTTAATCACAAATATAGTACTTGACACAGGCTCACAACAACAGTGTTTGTGTTTGTGCAGCACAGTTGATAGCGCTAATAAAACAAAGAATTTTTATTAATAATTTTCCTTTCTCGGGCGGCATGAAAAATTTGTTAATATTTTTATACCTAGTCGCGTAACGGTGTATGTAACGGCATAATCGGATCGAGATAGATATTGACTTACAGTACTATCTCGTTTTTCCGGACTCTCACTTTTCCGGACTT
Source organism: Merzomyia westermanni (assembly GCA_949987695.1). Classification (NCBI taxonomy): domain Eukaryota; kingdom Metazoa; phylum Arthropoda; class Insecta; order Diptera; family Tephritidae; genus Merzomyia; species Merzomyia westermanni. The sequence continues at coordinate 82,055,149 of OX465291.1, forward strand.
CCCAGTAATGCGGACACCTGCACACTCCGTACATTTTTCATATTTTACCTCTATAATTCGGACAGAAAAAACTCTAGCATGTTTTGTTTTCAAATTAACTGTCCGCTTTTACATCAAGTAGGCTTTGACTTTCAAATGCATGTATGTATGCACATATGTACACACATATGTATAGTTAATTCAGTCTGTGTAGGGAATTTTTGTGTGCACGTAAGTTTACATTTACACATGAACATATGTAAAGGTATTTTTGGAAACGATAATAATTTCTTATTATTTATGTAATATGTACATATGTTTATGTACTTGAAACCTATATACAAAACATTTTAATAAAAGCTATTTAATGAATAAAGCTCAAATATGAATTTTACATATAATTGTGTCAATAATTGCACAGCTTTCTATATTCCGGACAAATCCAGTATTTCGGACATACCCCGGAACTATATGTGTCCGGAAAAACGAGATAGTACTGTATATATATCAAAATGTTCAGGAGGAACAAATAAATTGATTAAGCCATGTTCGTCCGTCCGTCTGTTAACACGATAACTTGAGTAAATTTTGAGATATCTTAATAAAATTTGGTACGCAGGTTTCTTGGCACTCATCTCCGAGCGCTATTTAAAATGGGATAAATCGGATTATAGCCACACCCACTTTTAATGTATAGAATATTTTGGAAAATACAAAAAAAGTGATTATTCAGTACATAATACACTTATAAGGATAAAATTTGGTGTGTACATTAATGTTAAGGCAGAAAATAAATGTTTCAAGAAGTGTTTCAAAATGGGTGTGGCCCAATTTTGATTAAGTCAAATTTAGAAATAATATTAATCATAAATCAAAAACTGTTCAAGATATTGAAACGAAATTCAGCACACATATTTACATTAATACACGGGGTGTTCCGGGAAAAAATGGGCGGAATCGGTTAAGGTCCACGCCCACTTTTATACGAATGATTTTGAAAAGGGTCATAGATATATTTAGTAGGCAATAACTTTGCGTACAAAAGCTTTATATCATTTACATTTCACTTTCAAAGTGTCCGTGAACGAAGAAAGTCGAAAAATAAAATTATAGTGGATTATGCCACAAAACTTTTTATGCCATAACTCCGGCAAAAATTGATTTATAGAAACGATATTTGGCGAAAATGTTGAACGTATAAAGGTAAGTGTTTGCTGTAAAAATAGGCGAAATCGGTAAACGGCCACGTCCAGTTTTTTAACATAGTTCTGATAAACCTGTATTTTTATAACCATGCTAGCTATATCAATCATATCTTGCACACATAATAAGCTTTTTAAGCAAAACTCGACCGCAGACCGCGCTGCCCACTTTTCAGCATAAAAATTCTGCTACATTTCTGCGATTGCTTGTAGTTTGAACTAGATATTTCAATCAAAATTGGTCAGCTGTTTCTCAATAGTACGTAGTATACTCCTGCTATAAATTAAGCAAATCGTATAACGCACAAATAAAATATTCGGGGAAGTTTTTAATACCCCACTGCAATGTGGAAGTTATGTACCTTTTTCGATTTTCATGCCTTTAATGAACAGGAAATGTTTGTAAGTATGAGAAGAAGATGTGGGCCCTTCAATAAGTAAACTAAAATAATAAGGACGATGAGCTGGGTCGCTTTAGCAATGTCCGTCTCCCCGTCCGTCTGTCCGTCTGTCCGTCTGTCTATTTGAACGCAAATTTTTCAAACATAAAATGTGCATGTATTGGTATTTTGAAAGTGTGGTTAGCAGTTGTTGGTAGGGAAGCTATTTATATACAAATAAATTAATGGCGGCCGCCGTAGTGTGGCGGTAGTATTGCCGGCCTACCACACCGAAGGTCCAAGGTTCTAGTCCTGGGACAGGTAACATCAAAAGTAGTTTGAAAAAGTTTTTCAAAACGGGGTCGCCCCTCGGCAGGGGTTGTGCAAACTCTCTCTTTCTGCTATGGAAGGCTTCTCAGCAAAAATTCATCTCCTTTGTAGATGCCGATCGAAGCCGTCAAAAATCTGTAGGTCCCGCCAATTTGTAGGAAAAAATTCGAAACGGCACACCACAAATTGGAGGGGAAGCTCGGCGAAAAAATCTCTTAGGAGGTTTATGATACCTATTGTATATCGCGCCATACATTTATACTTTTTTAAAATTAATTTACCCCTCAAAACTCATAACAGAAGTGTTTTTATTGAAAACAATCAGCTGGCTTTATAATACAAACTGAAAAGTATAATATGTATATACCTGCGTAAATTGGTATGCCATAATAAATCACTACTAGGTATATGTTTGGTTCCACCCAAACTTAGACTTCCTTACTTGCTTAGCAATAAGAATTTACTTCTACTACTTGGTTTTTAGGGGGGCGCAAAATATGTACACAAACAATTGCTTGTTAACCGTATTAAATCAAATACCGCTGTTGCCGATTACTAACAGACTGTGGCCCATAATCATAGTCGTTGCTTAAGACGCGTTTTAATTAAAATCTTTACTTAACTTTAAAAGACATTTAAAATGTTGCTCAATCATAGTCATATTAAACAAAGATTTTAGCTAAAATTAAAAGTAACAGGGTCCCCTTAAGAAAAAAGATTAATTTGGTTGGTGGTATGAAAAATTTTTTTAAGGTTTTTAAAGTCACCCTGTGTCAGCTATTTAATTCACCAACCATAGCATATCTGTAGCACCAAGCTAGCGAGTTTGGAGCTAGCGATGTCACAAGCAAAACCGTAGATACACGCCGTAATTTAAAAATTTTTAAATGACATTTTCGTTATTTTAAAATTAAAACTCCGTCTTAGACATAAAATGTGCTTTAATTTGACTATGACAGACATGAAATGATGTTTATTAAAGAATCATGGTTAAGTTGATAAAACTCTATTTTAGTTTGATTATGATTGTGGACCTGTGTCTTTAGTGTTAACCTTTTCATCCTTTTATAATATTTTCTCCTACTCTTAATTTCAGTTAACTAGCACAATAATTCCAGCATTCCAAATTTGAAGAGGTAAGTTTTTCGCCTGTACCTATTCAGGCTGGGTCGCGACGCCAATTTTGTGGCGTTGATAGCATGAAGCCAGCGCCATAGCTGGTATCAGCGTAGTGCGTTACGCAATTGCGTTAGATGCTTTTTTGGCGCAATGATACCATATTGCTAGTGGCGCAGTTTATGAGTCATCACCGAAAACTAATACAAATCTTATCTGAAGACACGTATTCATGCCAAGATCAAGAATCCCTAGGCGGAGTCTAACTTTTTGTACCCGTTCAAAAGTAATGGACAAAAGGCAAATTATTCAAAGTTTTTTTGTTAATAACTTTTAAATTGTTTCAAATCTTAATTGTGATTCCTTAAATTGAAACGCGTCTTTGGGTATACCTCTCAACATTTTTGGGTAGCGCCTTGGTAGTTGTAGCGCGGATGTTCGCGTCACTTTTTTTTACTTTATTTGTGATACCTTTATTTGTGATACCGTAACGCCATGATGCCAGCAGCGTCAGAAACACCTTCAAGTTAATAACGCCAGTGCAGCGAGACTAGAGCAAAACATAAACTCAATGACGCCAGCAGCGCCAGATAAAATAGAAGTACAAAACAGCAATTGGCAACACTTTCAGGCAGGTTCTGGAATCCGAGTGAAAGTGAATATGAAAATGAATCTTAAAACGAGTGAATTCAAATTTGGTGTTCTGAAAAACGAGCTTTTCATTCATTCTACAGGTCGTTTTTAATTCACCCAAAAAATGAACTGACATTTGACAGTTGCCACTGACAGTAAAAATAATAAATTAAACGAAAATTAAACTTAAATTGAAAAAATGAGTGCTGCAACTACGCTAGCAGTTATTTTGGTGGAAAATGAGGGTCATGCAGAAGAAGCAGTTTATAGAAAGAGACTACGTGATCACTCAAATCCCTTAGAGGTGCCTGAATCTGTGTAAGTTTGCATTGCATGAGTTGTAATTGGCTTTCTGATTACCAAAAGTTTTTACAGATTCGTCTCAAGCTATCGAGTGAATAAAGAAGCTTTCATCATGCTATTAAACACTATTGAGCCCCACGTGAGACACACGTCTATTCCAACGTCCTTGCAAATGGCTGCAACTTTGCGCTTTCTAGCCGAAGGTGGGTTTCAAAAATCTGTGGGCAAGGATAGCTACATCGCGATGGGGCGAAGTACTGTAGCAAAGGTACTTAAACAAGTGTTGCGAATTTTAGAAAAGTACTTGTGTCGCCGGTGGGTGAAATTACGTATGACTGAAAGTGAAACGACTGAATCGATGCAACACTTTCAACAAAAATTTGGAATTCCTGGAGTCATTGGCTGCATCGACGGTACACACGTAGAAATCACTAAGCCGCATAAAGACCACCACCTCTTTTATAATCGCAAAGGATATTTTAGCATGAATGCATTAGTTGTAAGTATACAAAATATTTTAAATGTAGGTAAATATTTCCTATTAAGATTTACGGTACATATGTTTGCTTGCAGATCTGTGACTACAACATGGTTATTCGCGCTGTTGATGCACGCCACCCTGGGTCAAGTCATGATTCTTTGATATGGAGCGTAAGTAGGGCAAACGACTACTTCCAACAGCGTTACGACAATGGAGAACGCGGTTCTTGGCTGTTGGGTGATGCAGGATATCCACTCCAACCATTTTTGCTAACACCATTCAGGTCTCCACAACTTGACACAGCAGAGCATACGTTTAACAAAAAGCATTCTTCAGGACGTAATCTTATTGAGAGAACTATAGGGGTGTTGAAAAGTCGGTTTAGATGTTTGGCACGCACTCTTCAATACCAACCACAGAAAGTGGTACAGATAATAAATGTTTGCTGTATTTTACACAACGTGTGCAAACACTACAGAGTGCAGGATATAGTTGAGGTTGAAATAGGAAATGAAGGCGATGCGTCTGCTGTTGCTGACGAGACATTAAACGATACCACACCTGATGGCGAAGCTGTGATGATAAGAGGAAGTATTGCAACCCGTCTTCATACAAATTCCTGAAGATTGTACACACCAAATAATAATTTGAATTCATACTCGTTTTAAACAATGTGTAATTTTTACTGCACTAATGAAATAAATCACATTTAAAGATACAAAACTAAAAAAGAATTCAATTCATTTTTAAAAAGAAGGCACATAAGTCACGTTATAGAACCTACTCCTTGGTTCCTTGGTATTGGTATTTTAGGTACATTTTCAGCTCCGTCATTTCGATCTCCTTAAGTTTCAGCTCGTTATCTGCTTCCCACAGCCTCTCCATTTGAAGATGGTGTCTCTTAGTCTCTGCGTTGCCCTCGTTGATAGCAGTCGTCAATGATTTCACTCCTTCACAGAGACGGTCAACTGAATCACTGATATAAACTGTCGCCTCTATATTACCTTTGAAACCATTTACAAGGTCTTTCATATGCCTAGTTTGCTCGGCGATATTTGATTTTAAACACTCAGTTACAGCTGGCTCAGATTTACGGGATCGAGGTGACGCAGCAGCAGCGCTTGTAGAAGGCTGGTCATCATCTTCGGATGATGTGCCTGACGAAGACTCATTATCAGTTGACCCACAGTCTCTGGTTTTTGAGACACCTTCCACAGAAGTGTATATGTTACATAAACGCGCAACCGCATCTTATGTTGGTGTTAGTACGTACTTATTAAAAGGGCCACCTCCGGTTGCCCTGCCCTCTTTATTGTTATGTGTCACTTTCTTCCTTACAACAGCTCTCCAATCCATCCAAACCTGCAAAATAAAATATACAAATGCATAAGAATAAATAATTTCACATGGAAATAAATTGGGCACCTTTTTCCATCCGAAAACATCTTTATGTGGTGGGCCATGCTTATTTAGTTCTACAACTACCTCCGCCCACAACGCATCACCTTTAACTCTGTCACCTTTTGCAAATCCTGTCGCTATTTCGGGACGCTTTTCCATAAACTGGAGAAGAATGGTCTCCTGGCGCACATTTTTATGTTTACCCCTAAAAAATATAAACAATTACTTTATTTATTTCTTCTTATGTTTAAATTAACTAATTTCGTAAATTCTTATTGCAATTCAGTTTACTTACATGCCTTCTTGCACGAAATTCGCCAATTCAAATAGAAGTGATTGCTAACCGAATGTTTAATGTGAATTCGTTTTCCAGAACAATCATATTCACTCGGAGTTCATTTTAGAAAAATATGTGAAAATGAAACTGTGAAAGTGAAACACAGAACAGGGTATGTCGGATTCACAGTGAATTTGATTGATATTCACTCGGAAGTGAATCGCAGAACCTGCCTGTTTAACTTAATGGCGCCAGTAGCGCCACTCCAGTCCAGCGGTGTTTTGTAGAAGTTTAGTGCTTCTGTCGCCGCTGGCGTCATGGCGTTACGGTATCACAAATAAAGGTATCAGCGCCAGTGACGCCAACACCGGTATCAGCGCAATTTCGTGAAGCCACGCAGCGTTAGACAGCCTTAGTACCTATCTACATACGTATATGTGTATGTACGAAAGAGCGCGGATAAAGAACGCGCATATTAGCATACACACACCACATAGGTATATCCCTGCAAAAACGATACGGGTTAAATGGTTAGTGAAATTACCCGGAGCCATACCGAAAGTTTCCGTATTTCTCCCATCACGTTTTTAAGAGCATCGGTAGACTTTTTGACTGTTTCTTTCCTCGCGTTTTTGTGTGTGTGGTTTTACATCTCGCTCTCTCTCATTTATTTTTTGACCCAAGATAAACATATAGCTGTACTTCTCACACCGGTGTCACAGATACTAGTCATTTGACTCGTAAATAACACGTAAAATTACGGGATATTTTACCGACTAATTGGAGTTTCAGTCATTCGATTTTTGCAGGAATGCGTACATTAACTACTGTAAACATGCGTTAACTTACATTAGGGTGGTGCTGCAATTTTATAGGTAAGTATTATTTATATTCAAAATTCATTTAAATAATTAAAAGGTAAGTATGAGGTAAGTATTTAGGTAAGTATAATTAATTCAAATGTAAATTTATTGTTATTAACATTTAATTTCAGGCGTACATGCATATTTCTTAATTTATCGTCGTCTGCTTTAATAGTTGTCGCGGTGGGTGTTCCCCACGTTGGGCTTTCTTTTCACTTAGTCAGGATTCCTGAAAATAAACAAAAGAATATAATAATTACACCATCTTTTACTGGACCGCTCTGAGTCGATGTAAACAAAGGAGTAGACTTGGTTGGTTTGTACAACAGCCCTGTTACAAGCCACCTCCAATATGCGTACATCAATTTAGTTTGGAACACTTTCTTTGACATACCTCTTGAGGACTACTTTTTTTTTTTTTTGCAGGGAAAGCAAGATATTTTTTTATTTTATTTACTTTCGCTTTTAGTTTACTGCCGGCTTTGGTATGTTCCTATAATTTGGGTGAGAAATGTCAAAACAATGACAGGTCACAATAGGAAAAAGAGCTTTTTTCACAAAGTGTTGCCAGACACAAATTTAGGATGCGGCACAAAGAATAAAATAGGAAATTTTAAAGTCACTGACCGAGATGATGATTAGCGGGCAAACGAATAGGAAAAAAGGAGTAACGTTATTGGAATAAGGAGGTGAGCGAATGGAAGGGTATAAAAGGGGAAGATAGGAGTATTGCGAGAGGAGATAGCAAACTGTATCGTCAAGGCACATCATTGCCTCCGCGCTGTGTGTAGTTAAAAGTATTTTATTTTAACTCTGATTTTTTTAAATACTACCAAGTGGTGGTTTTGTATTAAAAGAAATTTAAAGTGCCGAACGGCTAATATCGTGAGGATTTGATAGTTCCGGAATTTAACAGGCAGTGGCGGTACTTTAATTCCCTGGTTTGCGGACTAAATTTTATAAAAGGCACAACTCGCTTTTTTGGAAACTTACAAAATTACAATTTTTGACACACAAGCGAAAATCCCAGAAATTTGCATGGTTTAAACGGGTATCGTACGGAGAGGGCGATATTAATCCGATGAGAAGATAGCCATCGCTGATGGGCATCAGAACTCCAATAACGGGGATAATGGGAGTGGAATAATTATAGTGGTGATTCTTGGATATCTGGCAGTAAAATCGTGATACATACCGACGTTGAAAGTGCATATGGAGAAACCGTCGCAAATTCGGTGATGTTTTCGATTTCACTTATGTTTATAGATATTAAAGTTTAAATCGCATTTTTTTTGTATTATATACTTAACATATAATTTGTGAAAGAGTCAGCCAAAAGGCAGTAAAGTCCTAAATTACGGTCCTCAAAAGCAGAGGCTAATTTAATTTTTTCATATGTCGGTGAGCGCACACGTACAAAATCGAACTTCGATCAGTCCCCAATTTTGTACAAAGCTTTTAGTTGCTTGTAGTTATAGCTTTCAATTTTATAGCTAAGCCGTTTATGGCATGAGCTGAGCTGATATGAAGGTGTACGCTACAGCCAGCATCTAATGCAAATTACTACATTATAAAATTTTAAAGTTTCCTTTTATTGGCCTGCAAAATTAGTTTTAGTGTTTTATGTATATTAGTGTATAGGTGTAATATAAGTCCTACCTCTGTTCAAAAGCGGATCTGCCCCTTTGATAAACCGAGTACAAATTTGATTTTTTGAAGATAGAGGAAGGTATAGGGAAGAATTTCTGATTGAGCTCGATTAGGTAGGCATTCCCAAAATCCCCTCAGATTACGAATTTACATTTCGGTTTTAAATTCTACTTTCGTTGATATTTATGATTTATGATTCTGCTGACCGCTTTAGCGGCAGAGCGTTTTTTTTTTGTCGAGTATGTATTTTAAAAATTTGAATAAATTTGTTATACTTTGATGTTGTTACTAAATTGAAAATGATGAGATAGAATATTTGTGGGCGGGAGGTAAAGATGGTCTGATGATGAGGTAAGTCAGGAGTCGGGAGTATCATAAGGGGGATCGCTGGGCAGGACGGAAGATGCGAGCGGTCCAAGGTAGGGAGGGCTTCCTGCGGTCGAAAGGGATGCGAACAAGAGGGAAGGTGAACGAAGATGATGTGAGTAAATGTATGTCCGTCCGGTTCCGAAGGTGGAGGGTTAAGGACCACTACTCATCTTCATACTGAGCTAGCCAGGGACACCACCAGGAACCGATCGTACGTGTACGTGCCATATATCTATAATGGCGCCCAAACTAAAAGTAAGTAAGTTTGTTAGTGCACTGTGGAGTTGGACGGCAAGTCACCCATAGTGTTAGGCGCGCAAGAAGTTTAAATTGGCGCCCACACAAGGAGCAGTTACAATCTTTAGGGGATTAAAATTGGGATAACAGGAAAACTATGTTGATCCTTGCTCGCAAAATTTATTTAAACTTCTTTCTTTTTATCCGTTCATTCAAAAGGGTCTTGATGACAACTGGCATCCGCGCTAGCTAGGTGGCCGGTTTGAGTTTTCGTTATAAGCTGTTTTGCACCAGTGTGCGAGGATCCAGCTCATCAGACCCCATCAAATAGCCATTCGGTGACATAGAAATCGCCAAGATGTTACTATCTGCACCGACACAATTCAATGCATTCAGAATCGTAATATATAGCCAAAGTTTTCCTATATATATATACATAATTAGTTTCAGTATTTGAATACAAGATGAATGGAGACCAAGATTTCATACATGGGTTTTGATGCTCCATGCCTAAAAAAGTTAGTGACCTCAACCAGCTGTTAACGGTTGTGATGCCTAATTTTTTTTAATATTTTTTTTTGAACCAAATTAATTTTTTTAAAGTTCACATACTTTGTAGATCACAGGAACGCTAAAGTATGCTCCAGACCGTTTCGAACCTCATCGTAGAGTCAGCCATCTGAACTCCCGCAAATAACTTCTAAAGTTTTGAAATTTGAATTTAAAATTTTTTTGTAGAACCATAGTCGTTTTTATTATTTTTTTATATTGCCTAATAGGTTTTGTTTATATATGTATATATTTCATTATTATTTGTAGGTAATTATATATGTATATGTATTTATAAGATATATCTATTTAAATTCACATTTTTATTTATATTCATATTTGGTTTATTTATCGATTTTCTTTTAACCACGTATATGAGCCATTTACCACCTGCTTTTAACACGCGATCTAAATCAAAATCTAATACCATGCCTCAAAACGATCTGAATGCCAAGCTACCGACCGAGGGTGACTCGACATTTTTCGATTTATCCGATAGGATAGTAGTCTCGAAGATTAATGGGGGGAAGCTTCAGGCGGTATAGGTCTACAAGATCCCAAAGGCATGCCACCGGCGGAACGCCTGAGTACAGGAGCGCTACCAAGACGCAATACGGGAGCCCAGGTTACCCAGTCGGTGCTCTTAAAGCCACCAATGTTACAATTTCCGTGACTTCCTAATCCCAATAACGATACATACAATCTTCCATATAATCGGCCGATGCCAAAAGTCCAAAATCTGCGCGACGATATAACCCCAATAGTTAAACAAATGGTTCATGAAGCTCAAGAGGCGATGTTAGGCGAAATGCGTGTAGGCATGCAGGAGATGCTTAAGAGCGTTCGTAACTCAAACGGCGAGGTGGGAGCTACCGGACAAAATAATAGGCCACGCGGTCAGTATAAAAAAAGAAAGCATGATTTAAGTAGTGAGTCTATTGAGTCGAGGCGTTCAATGCACGAGAATGAGTTAGTTGGCGAAAGGGCCAATAATTATAATCAAATTCGAAATCCAACCCCGGGAAGGCCTATTATGGGTCAGTTTCCTGTGGTCAATGCACAGTCGCAACAGTTTCAGGTTCAAGGTCAGAGGCCTATGGGCTACACACAATCATATCAGCACCAATTTCAAGGTCCGTCTCCAACGTTTAATGCGCGTTCATACCAGCGCCGATTTCAGGATCCACCAAGGGTAAACCAAAGTTCCTTCCAGGAAAATATTCCATCGGAGATACAAAGTCGAGCCGTGGGATGTAGATCTGAGCTTAATATCGAGAAGTTGGGGATTAGCTACCAAGGCCATCGCGATGCTATGACCATCGAAGATTTTCTGTTTAGGCTTGAGTACTTGAAGGAACAATATCGTTGTTCATGGGGTGAAATACTAAGAGATTTTCATCGGTTGTTGAGTGGAGAGGCACGGGAATGGCACTGGTTGTACATTCGGTCAAACCGCAACCTATACTGGCCGAGCTTACAGTTCGCCTTGCAGAGGCAGTTCGCCTCCCAACAGACCGACTTCGAACTCATGAGGGAAATGACCGAAAGGAAGCAAAAGCCCACTGAAACGATTGACGAGTATTTTCATGCTATGGGCATACTTCGTTCTCGGTTGAGAAATCCAATTCCCGAGTATGAAATGGTGCGCCTCATGAAGGGAAATTTGAGAGAATCCCTGGCCAAACTTGTTTATCCCATAGCCGTATATTCGGTAGAGCAACTCCGAATGGAGTGCAAAGAGGTAGAGCGTTGTTTTCCTCGCAGGGAACGGATGCAGCAAAGTGGATTCGCTCCACGTACTTATCATGTCAACGAGATCGGTTGCAATCAGGCAGATGAGCAGGAGCCTCCCGGAGATGAGGGTCAAGTCTCCGTGGAAGAGCTCCGCTATCAACGAGTAACAAAGCACCCTTCAAACCGCGATGCGTCAAGCCGCAAGAATTTATTATGTTGGAATTGTGGAGCAGAGGGACATGTATCCACCGACTGCATGTCTCTACAAAGACGCATCTTTTGTTTCAAGTGTGGCAAGTTGGATGTCATCACTCCAAAGTGTCCCGTCTGTAGCCAGGCGGGAAACGCGAAGCGGAACGCGATGACAGCGGGGGTGTCGCGCTCCACACAAGTCCCGCAAGAGTAGATGCGTCTACCAATACTAACTTTGATGAGGTCTTAAGTTTAGATTATCAGTTGGCTCCAAAGCCAAAATTAAGTATGAAGCAAATACAAGTACATGAAAAAATTAATAGTACCACACCCAACCCAACCATGATTTCACTGGAAGAACGGATGAGGAGATATAAGGGAGCGCGCGCTCGAATCTTCGCCGATTGCATCTTATTAGGTCGTCGAACAGTATCTCGAAAGATCCAAAAAGCTAGGGATCGGTTTCGTAAACGCAAATTACTACGTCGAAAAGTTGTAGAAACCGTGAAAAGAGCAGACCGAGATGACCCAAGGGTATACGCAGACATTGATATAAAGGGAGTGCATGCACGAGGGCTGCTGGATACAGGCGCATCTGTCAGCATATTAGGTCGGGGTTGTCGCGAGTTGATTGAAAAGTTGGGGGTAAAGATAGAGCGTTTCGTGTCGAGCGTGACAACAGCAGGCGGTGGCACACATACCGTGTTGGGAAAAATAACGCTACCTGTGAAATACAAAGATGTAGAAAATAGTATGACTTTTTACTTATGTCCATACCTGGAGCAACACGTATATCTCGGCATCGATTTCTGGCGAATCTTCCAGTTGGATCCAGATGTAGTAACGATAGAAGAAATTGACTTGAGTAAGTTAGAGCAGCAAACGGTTACGGGTGAAGATAGGTGCGAACGTCGGGTGTTACATGATCTTACGGTAGAGCAACAACAGCGACTAGAGCAGGTTATAGATGGCTTTATGACGTTTGAGGAAGATGGGCTAGGCCGTACTCCGCTAGAGAAACACTCGATTAAGCTCGTGGAGGAGGCAGTTCCCGTTAAAGATCGCCACTATCCCTTGTCTCCGGCAATGCAATCGATCGTGTATGCTGAAATAGACAAGATGTTAGAATTAGGCGTAATCGAAGAAAGCGAAAGTCCATGGAGCAATAGGACAACGGTTGTAAGGAAGCCTGGCAAAAATAGGTTTTGTTTAGACGCCCGGAAGCTAAATGCTGTTACCATTAAAGACGCGTATCCTTTACAAAATATTGAGGGCATAATCAGTCGAATAGATGATACCCATTTCATTAGTAGTGTAGATCTCAAGTTCGCCTTTTGGCAGATAGAGTTAGAGGATAGTTGTAAACCCTACACCGCTTTTACAGTCCCGGGTCGACCGTTATACCAGTTCGTGGTAATGCCTTTCGGCTTGTGTAACGCGGCGCAGCGTTTATGCCGACTTATGGATCGAGTAATACCACAGCGCTTAAAGTCAAACGTTTTCATTTATTTGGATGATTTGCTCATCATTGCCCCAGATTTTGATTCCCACTTGCGATTATTAGAAGAGGTCGCAATTTATTTAAAAGAAGCCGGGTTAACCATAGGGTTGAAAAAGTCCATGTTTTGTTTTAAGGAGTTGCCGTACCTTGGGTATATTGTGGGCGGGGGTATGCTTAAAACCGACCCCGAAAAAGTAAAGGCGATTCTTAACATTCCCGTGCCTAAAACCGTGAAGCAGGTCCGAAGTTTCTTAGGAACCGCGGGTTGGTATAGACGCTTCATAAAAGATTTTGCCACATTGGCTGCTCCTTTGACTGATGCACTTAAGAAAACAAGTAAATTCGAATTAACTCCCCACGCAATCGAGGCTTTTAATAGTTTGAAAAGGGCGCTTACTAGCGCACCAGTATTAAAACACCCTGATTTCAAAAGGCATTTTTGGGTCCAATGCGATGCCTCTGACTATGGCGTAGGGGCGGTCTTATACCAAAAGGATGATAACGGTGCTGAAAATCCTATCGCATATTACTCGCAAAAACTAAATGAATGCCAACGCAAATACAGCACGACCGAAAAAGAATGCCTCGCGGCGATAATGGCAGTGCAAAAGTTCCGTCCATATATTGAACTTATGCCCTTTACAGTGGTCACTGATCACGCCAGCCTTAAGTGGCTAATGTCACTTAAAGACCTTAGCGGCAGATTGCCAAGATGGTCACTGCATTTGCAGGCATTTAACTTTAATATCGAACATAGGAAGGGTTCAGAAAATGTAGTAGCAGACACCTTATCTCGTTGCATCGAGGATTTGATACAATCGCCAATAGCAGGCATGGATACAATTGAGTTTGAGTCTGAGGCATATAAAGGTTTAATAAGCACGATTGAGAAGAACGCAGATAAACTCCCTGACTTAAAAGTCGAAGACGGTTTTGTTTTTAAAAAAATATTAGCTAAACATGCTGAGTTTGAGGAAAGCGAATGGAAATTGTGGGTACCCGCGGCCTTGACATCGAAGCTGGTTGAAAACGCGCACTGCGCTGAGACAGCGGCACACGGGGGTAGGGCCAAAACTTTAGATCGCCTAAGGCGCATGTATTATTGGCCGAATATGGTTGTGCAAGTGCGCAATTTTGTGCGCGACTGTCAAGTTTGTAAAGAGTGTAAGCCTAGTAATACGATATTGAAACCGGGTATAGGTACAGAGGTTGTCACCGAACGACCCTTTCAAAAAATTTATATCGATTTTCTCGGTAAGTACCCTAGGTCTAAACGGGGGAATAGTTATATTTTCATTGTGGTAGACCACTTCTCAAAATTTACGTTTTTAAAGGCGATGCGTGAAGCAACGGCGCCAAACGTTGTGAAGTTCCTCACCGAGGAAATCTTTCACAAGTTTGGCGTACCAGAGACCATCCATTCGGAAAATGGACAGCAGTTCACATCCAAGCAATTTGCGAAGATGATTGAGACATATGCGATAAAACACTTGAAAACTGCATTTTACTCCCCACAGTCGAACGCAGCAGAACGGGTTAATCAATCGGTTCTGTCTGCAATTCGATCGTATTTAAAAACAGACCATAGAGATTGGGATCTCTACCTATCGGAGATTGAGTGTGCATTGCGCAACGCTGTTCATTCCGCAACAGGCGTTTCCCCATACTTTGCCTTATTTGGCATAAACATGTTTACCAGCGGCGCGGATTATGCGTTGGCTCGAAAGCTAAGTTCTCTAGATGAGAACGAGATACTGTTGCTAAACAATGGCGACAAAATGAGCCTCATGAGGGATAAAATCAAAGAAAATCTTCACGAAGCGTATAAAACAAACGCGGCGCGGTATAATAAAAGGATCCGAGAGGTGTGTTTTGTACCCGGTCAGGAAATTTACAAACGTAACTTTGTCTTAAGTGACTTTAAAAATAACATAAACGCGAAATTTTGCATAAAATTCGCTGAGTGTCGCGTGACTAAAGCACTGGGTAAAAACATGTACCTGTTAGAAAATTTGTCGGGAAAAAGCATAGGTGCATGGCATGCAAAAGACCTCAAACAATAGTTTTCGTATAGTAGTTCTCCGGCGGTGAGGGTCAAGCCGTCCGGAGAAACGCAGCAATCACACAATTTTAGAAGCATACCTGAAAATAAACAACATAACCACAAAGTAACCTCCTCTTAACCACGTTTCATATACAATACTTCCCTAAACTTCCTTGCAGGCCTTATCTTTTCATTATGCCCGGTCTAGCTCTCGAAGCAGGAGACAGTGTCGCGGTGGGTGTTCCCCACGTTGATCTTTCTTTTCACTTAGTCAGGATTCCTGAAAATAAACAAAAGAATATAATAATTACACCATCTTTTACTGGACCGCTCTGAGTCGATGTAAACAAAGGAGTAGACTTGGTTGGTTTGTACAACAGCCCTGTTACAAGCCACCTCCAATATGCGTACATCAATTTAGTTTGGAACACTTTCTTTGACATACCTCTTGAGGACTCCTTTTTTTTTTGCAGGGAAAGCAAGATATTTTTTTATTTTATTTACTTTCGCTTTTAGTTTACTGCCGGCTTTGGTATGTTCCTATAATTTGGGTGAGAAATGTCAAAACAATGACAGGTCACAATAGGAAAAAGAGCTTTTTTCACAAAGTGTTGCCAGACACAAATTTAGGATGCGGCACAAAGAATAAAATAGGAAATTTTAAAGTCACTGACCGAGATGATGATTAGCGGGCAAACGAATAGGAAAAAAGGAGTAACGTTATTGGAATAAGGAGGTGAGCGAATGGAAGGGTATAAAAGGGGAAGATAGGAGTATTGCGAGAGGAGATAGCAAACTGTATCGTCAAGGCACATCATTGCCTCCGCGCTGTGTGTAGTTAAAAGTATTTTATTTTAACTCTGATTTTTTTAAATACTACCAAGTGGTGGTTTTGTATTAAAAGAAATTTAAAGTGCCGAACGGCTAATATCGTGAGGATTTGATAGTTCCGGAATTTAACAGGCAGTGGCGGTACTTTAATTCCCTGGTTTGCGGACTAAATTTTATAAAAGGCACAACTCGCTTTTTTGGAAACTTACAAAATTACAATTTTTGACACACAAGCGAAAATCCCAGAAATTTGCATGGTTTAAACGGGTATCGTACGGAGAGGGCGATATTAATCCGATGAGAAGATAGCCATCGCTGATGGGCATCAGAACTCCAATAACGGGGATAATGGGAGTGGAATAATTATAGTGGTGATTCTTGGATATCTGGCAGTAAAATCGTGATACATACCGACGTTGAAAGTGCATATGGAGAAACCGTCGCAAGTTCGGTGATGTTTTCGATTTCACTTATGTTTATAGATATTAAAGTTTAAATCGAATTTTTTTGTATTATATACTTAACATATAATTTGTGAAAGAGTCAGCCAAAAGGCAGTAAAGTCCTAAATTACGGTCCTCAAAAGCAGAGGCTAATTTAATTTTTTCATATGTCGGTGAGCGCACACGTACAAAATCGAACTTCGATCAGTCCCCAATTTTGTACAAAGCTTTTAGTTGCTTGTAGTTATAGCTTTCAATTTTATAGCTAAGCCGTTTATGGCATGAGCTGAGCTGATATGAAGGTGTACGCTACAGCCAGCATCTAATGCAAATTACTACATTATAAAATTTTAAAGTTTCCTTTTATTGGCCTGCAAAATTAGTTTTAGTGTTTTATGTATATTAGTGTATAGGTGTAATATAAGTCCTACCTCTGTTCAAAAGCGGATCTGCCCCTTTGATAAACCGAGTACAAATTTGATTTTTTGAAGATAGAGGAAGGTATAGGGAAGAATTTCTGATTGAGCTCGATTAGGTAGGCATTCCCAAAATCCCCTCAGATTACGAATTTACATTTCGGTTTTAAATTCTACTTTCGTTGATATTTATGATTTATGATCCTGCTGACCGCTTTAGCGGCAGAGCGTTTTTTTTTTGTCGAGTATGTATTTTAAAAATTTGAATAAATTTGTTATACTTTGATGTTGTTACTAAATTGAAAATGATGAGATAGAATATTTGTGGGCGGGAGGTAAAGATGGTCTGATGATGAGGTAAGTCAGGAGTCGGGAGTATCATAAGGGGGATCGCTGGGCAGGACGGAAGATGCGAGCGGTCCAAGGTAGGGAGGGCTTCCTGCGGTCGAAAGGGATGCGAACAAGAGGGAAGGTGAACGAAGATTATGTAAGTAAATGTATGTCCGTCCGGTTCCGAAGGTGGAGGGTTAAGGACCACTACCCATCTTCATACTGAGCTAGCCAGGGACACCACCAGGAACCGATCGTACGTGTACGTGACATAGTGTCGTTCAGTGAACTACTGTGAAGTTACCAAACTCTTAAATTTGTATTGTGTTTTTTACTAGTAAATAAAACCAGCTATTTGTTATAGGATTTGTGCATGTGTTTATTTGACTTTATAGTGATCGAACTCAGGATTATTAATCCAGGATTCATCGAATTCGTAACAATTGGTGTCAGAAGTGGGATTGTTAAATAAATACCGAAAATTTTAAGGATAACAACGACAAGGCGAAGTTGAATGAATCAAAGATTCAGCAACTCAAAAATGAGTTAGAACAATGCGGATTAAACACTACAGGCAATAAATCAGAGTTACAGTCACGATTGCGAGAGGCTATGGAAACGGAAGGAATTAATGTTGACGAATATGTGTTTAATCTTGTGGAAGACGCATCGACAAAAAAGGAAGAGAAGAAGAAGCCTTCGAATCCAGTGGCAAATGTGGACACAAACATGATATTATATTGGATGTATTGACTCAGATATCGACTAAAAGGGAAGAACGGGAGACTCGTATTACATCTCGCATGGCATCTCAACTTGAAGAACAGGAGACGCGTACTGCATCTCAGCTGGAAGAACAGGATACACGCATCGCATCCAAGTTGAAAGCACGTATTTCCGAAATATCATCACAAAGTTCAGCACAAGTGTTATCGAAGATCTCTGCAAAGCTGGAAGAGCAGGAAGCTCGGATGTCATCCAAACTAGAGGCACGCATGGACAAGAAAATAATGCAGTTTGAGGAGGAAATCGAGGCCGAGATAACTGCGTTAAGAGGTAGTATCCAGGAGTTACAACTGAATCGTCCAATTGCTTCGACGAGCATTCCCAAGCTAAACACCTCATTTTTGATGGTTCTGTTCCTTTCCAGATATTCAAGTTGCTGCACTGTTCGTGGCATTGAAGGGATCTGCAGCTGAAATCTTAGAAACTATTCCTGACGGAGAACGGAGCAATTATAAAGCATTGATGGGTGCAGTTGAAAGATGATATGGTAGCGAACATCGGAAGCAAATATAGCAAATAGAGCTGCAGAATAGCTTCCAAAAGGCTAACGAGACTTTGCAAGAATTTGCATAGGACATCGAGAGGTTAGCCGATATAGCAAATGAAGGCGCACCGGAGAGGGTGAATATGCAAAGTCTTATACTCAATAACACCCCCACCACTAGTTAAACACAAAAGAAATAACGATGGCTACGCTTATGCATGCAAGTAGAATAGATATCGCGCGAGTTACGTCACCTCCACCGTCTACTTATACACCAACAATAACTTTTACTAAATAAGAACGCAACTATGCATTCTTATTTTGCTTATTGAACGCAGAAATAAATAAAGTCGCTAAATACAAATAAATGCAACCAATGCATTTATATTTTTTGCTTATTGAACGCGGAAATAAATAAAGTTGCGAAATATCAATAAATACAACTAATGCATTTATATTTTGTTTATTGACCTAAATAATGAATAAATGCAAGAGGTGCGAATTCGATAGTTAAGCAAATAGACATGTAAGCAACAACTAAATAAGCAAATAAGTATAGCTAAGTAAAAATATAGAGTAAGCAATAATTAGTTATAAATATTACTTGTTAACATTAAGACAAGCAGTTCTGAAGAACCAATAAGGCGAATAGCTACAAACTTAAATTTATTTTTTTGATCAGAGTAGCATCTACTCTGATAAGTGGCGCAGTCAACGGCGAACCGCGAAGCTAAAAAGTTGTCTTATAAAAGATCCTGTAAACGTAAAAACGTGAAAAAAAGGGGAGTCTTATAAAAGATCCGGCAAACGCAAAACCGCGAAGCTAAAAAGTTGTCTTATAAAAGATCCTGTAAACGTAAAAACGTGAAAAAAAGGGGAGTCTTATAAAAGATCCTGTAAACGTAAATAATAAACTGCAAAAACTACTGTGTGAAAGAAAGATTTCAATAACCATGGAAGGACCAAACAACATTACGATACCCGTATCAGAGCTCCTGAAAGAAGCAAGCAGGATAAAAGAATATAGAGGAACAAAAGATTATGATCTCACATCATTTATAAGGGAAGTAGAAATTTTTCTGCCACTCTTCGAGAACACTCCAGTGCAAGAGTACGTATTCCAGAGATGTGTCATTAATAAAATACAAGGGGAAGCACTAAATGTCGTCAGAGGAATAGGAAACAATCCGCCATGGGACATCATAAAACGAGAACTAACAAAAAACTTCGGGATAAGAGAGTCGTACCACCAACTATACTATAGAGCGATAAGTGCAAGAAATAGTAATGTAAGTCACTATTATAACTACCTTAAAAATATTCTCGACAATTTAAATACAAAATTTGAGCAAGACAACAATAGACCAGCAGAATTCTGCCCAACCGTTAACGAGTCTATGATTTTGAAAACATTCTTAAATAACATTCCAGCGCACTTAGCAAGTATAATACATAGCAGGAATATAAAATCACTTAGGGAAGCATACTATACCTTAGAAGAAACAGGATTGGTAAAATCAGTAAAAAAATCTGAAAATATAGGGTCAAGAAATATAGCACAAAATCTAGGACAGCCCAATTGCAGTAGTAATCCCCCAGAAAGCAAGCAAGACCAACCAAAGCCAAAAACCTCAGGATTAAGTAAACAATATCCGTCAGGACAATCACGACAAAGTTACCACAATCAAAGATCTACACAATCTCGTCGATACGAGCCAATGGAAGTGGATCATTTGCAGGAGGATATAGGATCAAATGAACATGAGGTAAATTTTCTGTCGGCTACGAACAGGGAAATATTCCGTTAGTAGAATTAAGCATAGGCAAACACAAATTAATTTGTTTAATCGATACAGGATCCTCAACAACCCTTCTAGATAAAGACGCACTCCCCAATTACAAAAGGATGAAACTAGATAAACCTATAATATTTAATACATTGAATGGACAAAGTTACACAGAATACGAAGTTATTTCTGAAATACCCAAGGAATTCGACAACCCAAATTTAATGGCTTGGAAAATTACCACATTTAAAAATAAAAGATTTCAGGGACTCATAGGCCAAAACATTCTAGCAAAACTTGGAGCAATAGCTAACCTAGAAGAAAATTATCTTGAAATAAATAAAAATAAAATCACATTTCTAAACGCTTGCCCATACAAGTACGAAAACATTCACACACTAGAAAGCCAAGAAAACGACTTAGGTTCGGAAGTACTAAACAAACTTTTGAGGACCGACATGAACAAGGAGGAACAAGACGAACTAAGAAAAATTGTTGAACACAACAGGACCTATTTTTTAAAGAAGGCGAACCCTTAAGCCATAATCATGAGGTGAAACACGAAATTGTCACCACAACTAATAATGCTGTATATTCTAAAATATATAGGTATCCGAAAATTCACGAAGAAGAAATCAACAAACAAATCGACGAAATGTTGAAACAAAATATAATCATAGAAAGTACGTCCCCATATAACTCACCATTGTGGATTGTCCCTAAAAAGATCGACAATTCAGGTAAAAAAAAGTGGAGGATCGTCATTGACTATAGAAAACTAAACGAAGTCACAGTAAGTGATAAGTTTCCAATTCCGAATATTGAAAATAGTCTGCATAAACTGGGCAAAGCCCAATACTTCACAACACTCGACCTAGCCAAAGGTTTCCACCAAGTACTAGTCAAGGAAGACGATAGAAAAAAAACCGCATTTTCTACACCTTTAGGCCATTACGAGTTTGTTCGAATGCCATTCGGACTGAAAAACTCACCTGCCACATTCCAAAGGCTGATAAACTCGGTCTTGAGGGAATACATAAACAAAATATGTGTAGTTTACCTAGACGACATTCTAATTTTTAGTACAAGTCTAAAAGAGCACATTAGTAGTGTGACCAAAGTCTTAGATAAACTAAGACAACACAACCTCAAAATGCAAATAGACAAATGCAATTTCTTCACGAAAGAAACAGAGTACCTAGGCCATATCCTCTCACCAGAAGGAATTAAGCCCAACCCAAAGAAAATTGAAACCATTCAACACTTAAAATTACCAGAAACTCAGAAACAAATCAAGCAGTTTCTAGGGATAACCGGCTACTATAGGAAATTCATAAAAGACTACGCTAAAGTAGCCCACGGACTCACAAAATACCTGAAGAAAAACACAAAAGTCAATAAAAACGACCCACTTTATATAGACGCATTTCTTAAACTAAAACGATTTCTTACAAATCCACCAATTCTTAGCTATCCAGATTATTCGAAGAAATTTAAATTGGTAACTGATGCAAGTGACTTTGCAATAGGAGCAGTGCTCATGCAGAATGACCGCCCTATTAGTTATGCAAGCAGAACCTTAAACGACCACGAAAAAAGGTATGCAACTGTAGAAAAGGAACTACTCGCCATAGTTTGGGGAGTTACCTACTACAGACCATATCCCTATGGAAAAGAGTTTGAGCTCTCAACAGACCACCAGCCACTAGTCTGGCTATATCATAAGCATAAAGGTAAGGACATTAACGCAAGGCTACAACGTTGGCTACTAGAACTTGGCGAATACAATATAAATATAAACTACATAAAAGGTAAAGAGAATAGAGTTGCAGATTTTCTTAGCAGGATTAATAACGAGACAGGAGAAATTCACATGACAGAAGAAAACGACAATAACACGAGTACATGTGCAACAATTCACTCACAAGAAGAAGAACAAAATAACCACATCCCCATACTAGAGACAGTCGTAAACCGATTTTCAACACAAATTATCCTGACAGACCAACCTGACAGACTTATCCTGCAACCAATGCATTTATATTTTTTGCTTATTGAACGCGGAAATAAATAAAGTTGCGAAATATCAATAAATACAACTAATGCATTTATATTTTGTTTATTGACCTAAATAATGAATAAATGCAAGAGGTGCGAATTCGATAGTTAAGCAAATAGACATGTAAGCAACAACTAAATAAGCAAATAAGTATAGCTAAGTAAAAATATAGAGTAAGCAATAATTAGTTATAAATATTACTTGTTAACATTAAGACAAGCAGTTCTGAAGAACCAATAAAGCGAATAGCTACAAACTTAAATTTATTTTTTTGATCAGAGTAGCATCTACTCTGATAAGTCGCGAGTGTTTGCAAATACGATGCAAAGAAGAGATGCCAATAAATAACACCGGCCCTTCGAGAATACGAAGAGAGAGCAACCAAGAAACTTCCGGGTGCAGAGGGTAACACCCTGGTGAACTATATATGGCATTGACCAAGCAAAGCAGGTTGATCAGTTTATTTTCAAGTTTCGTTAAGGGAAGTACTGTGAAGTTACCAAACTTTTTTTGCTAGTAAATAAAACTAGCTATTTGTTTTTGGGGTTTTTATTTGACTTTGTAGTGATCGAACTCAGTATTATTAATCGAGGATTCTTCGAATTCATCGCACTATCAAATTCACCGCTTTACCTTTCAGATTCTGATACGTAATTAACTACCTTTTCTCTTGATTTTCGAACTGATGCTAAATGCCCAATTTTCCCGCACTTATGAAATTTGCCATTCTTACGACATTCGTTAGTTGTGTGGTTTCGCCAATACAGTGACTGCATACCTTTGTGTGTTTTGTTGTTGTACCGGGTGTTTCTTTCTTCCTCTTAGGGTCATATTTGCTTACTTGATTTGAAGCGTCAAAATTAGAGCTGTTTGGTTTGTTGGTATATTTTGCTACTTTTGGTATAAACCGTACTTTGTCGATGATAGTTTCATTTCCATGATAAGAGCTTTTGGGATTGCTTGGTCACAGGTTGTCACCAAACTTGCATGATAGCGCAAGTTTTTTTTCTCTTGCGTGCCATTGCGATACCGTTTTACCTTCAGCCCGAGTTGCAGAGTGAAAACTCTTACGCTCGCGGAAAACAATTGACGGTGGAGTATATTGAGCTTTGAGTATATCACACAACCCTTTATACGTTTTCGATACTGGTGCCGCTGGTTTGCACAGATTGTGCAAAACCTCGTAAGGTGTTGGTCCAATGGCTTTTAGTAAAGTAGCTTTTTTTGTGATAGCCACGATTATGTTTGTGGAAAATATTGCTGCATATTATTTCGGTGGTATATGGTTGCTGTGCCATTTTGAGTTTTGTTGGGCATTATGCACTATGACTTTTGTCCAGTTATTATTTATTTATGTTACCACAAATCACTTGTGCAATTTATAATTGTTTTTCTTTAGTTATTTTTTTGCTTGTCTGCTTC
This sequence comes from Merzomyia westermanni, assembly GCA_949987695.1. Taxonomy (NCBI): domain Eukaryota; kingdom Metazoa; phylum Arthropoda; class Insecta; order Diptera; family Tephritidae; genus Merzomyia; species Merzomyia westermanni. The sequence continues at coordinate 82,078,948 of OX465291.1, forward strand.
ATTTTTAGTTGTTAGCATAACAAGATATGTAATTACAGTTACTGCACTTTCAACCTCATTTGTACGTCCGAAGAAATCTTTTTGTATCCCATCCTCGTCGCCAAGATATAGTGTACCGAGTGAGACTCGCAGAAGAGTTGTTGGCTCATGACTTTTTATTGGCTAACTGTGTAATTCTTATGGACTAACAATGAGTAATAAATAAGACTAGTATGTAACCCCCGAAAATCGGGTGTGTTTTTTTTAGTTAGCTCAGCTAACAGTTGCGCTTTGGAATCCGCCCATTGCTGTGCTCATTAGAACAGAGAGATAAACAAAGCAAGTACATATAGAAAATCCAAACATACATACATATGTATGTATATGTGTATGCTTATGCGTCACCACGCTAGAAAATGCTGTGGTGAAAATCGAAATAATAAATGCTAATATCTCATAAACAAATGAACTAATTTAAATTTTTATATTTTTGTGCAAAATTACTCATCGAAAGCTTTCATTTGATATATATTTTATTTATCTACGTGTTGTAGTTAAGGCTAGCTAAGCGCCTCGTCTAGAAATAATACTATAGATTATTGTTAAGGTAAACAAGTAAGGAAGTCTAAGTTCGGGTGGAACCGAACATTATATACCTAGTAGTGATCTATTATGGCATCCCAATTTAGGGATCTCTTTTAATACTTTCAGTTCGTATTTGCGTTCAAATAGACAGACGGACAGACAGATAGACGTATCGAGAGACGGACATGGCAAATCGACTCAGCTCATCCTCCTGATCATTTCAGTATACTTTTTGATGGGACTATCTCTTTTTTCTTCTCATATGTACAAACATTTCATGTTCATGAAAAGTATGAAAATCAAAAAAGATATACAACTTCGCTTTTGCAGTGGGGTATTAACTACTTGCCCGGATATTTTGCTTTTCATTCTGAACATTTTGATATACATTAATAAATATATATCTCGATTCGTTTATGCTGAATGAAAAAATGTGTGTCCTTTATAGGCGCCAAAGTACTCAACCGATGATTTTTGTTGGAACGATTTTCCGTCATCCCTTTTCAAGTTTGGTTTTGTGCCAAACCGGTTTCGGCGTTCTGTCATTTTCAATGCCTAGTTTCGTTCTCGATTCAACAAAAATCAGCTTACTACCCTGTCGGAAGACCAACACAACAAAATACTCAACCAATCTTTATGAGATTTTCACAATATATACTTGAATTCACTGGGTACAGCATAGACAGTATATAGTTTTGCAAAAGTGGGCAGAGCCACTCCCCCAGGCTATATAAACTTTCAATTCGTCATAACTCCGAACTTTTTTGGTCTAAATTAATGATATTTGGATATAGGTGTCACTCATGGGTGTTACAAAAAAGATACCGGATTTGCCAAGTGTCGGAATTTGAAACTGATATCGGTTTGAAATGGTGTTATGAAACCGAATTGATTTTGCTTTTTTCGAAGATAAGCAAAACCGATATTCGAAATCAGCTGTTTTGTTTATTGTGAAGCAAAAAATATGACTTCGGCCGTGATTGCGTTTATTTTAATGAATGAGGGCAGAGAAGTTTCTCAAAAAATAAAGCGCAAGATTTTGAGAGATAAGAGTAATCCACTGGAGCTCCCGGAGGCAACGTAAGTGTAGTGTCTCAATTTTTCTGTGTCTTCAGGATTCTTCGTCGCTTTTGCAGGTTTGTTGATCAATATCGCCTAAATAAGGATGCTTTTGTTATGATGCTAGATACTGTAAAATGTAAGCTCAATCGGCTGTCTATTCCTCCAGTGTTGCAACTTGCAAAGATCGGTAGGTAACGATCTGAGCGTGTGCTTGGCAAGGAGCACGGTGTCTGTGGGGATAACAGAAGTGTTGAAAGCCGTAGAACAGTTGATATGCAGGTGCTGGGTTAAACTTGAAATGAGCGAAAGTGAGAAACGAAGGGCTAGAGAATATTTCTACACAAAACACCGCATTCCAGGTATTACTGGGTGTATTGACGGAACGCACATAAAGATTGTTAAACCCTCTGTTGATGAACATTTATATTTTAATAGAAAGGGATATTTCAGTGTCAATGCTATGATTGTAAGTAAAAAATGTAGATTGAATGTCATCTCTTAATTTTTTATATTTCAGTACCATACTCCACATCACACAGAGCAGACGTGTTAAGAAAACTCTGTAACCTTGAAGACTATTGCCGTAGAGCAATCGAAATATATCGGTTTTGTGGAAAGTAAGCTTCCGATGTTCAGCATATCGGTTGTGGCACGTGCAGTGTGTGCTGTTGCACCGTCTTGTTGGAACCACATGTTTTCCAATCCCAATTCATCAAGTTGCGGCAAAAAGAACTCGTTGATCATTGCTCTGTAGCGCTCACCATTCACAGTAACCGTTTGGCCCCGACCGATTATTGGTCAAATAAATAGTCAGCAATATTCCGCGTTCTGGAGCAGTGTAGCGTAACATTGTTTATTAACGTGTATTTCGCATGTGTTTACTACACAAATGCCAAAACAGAACTGACTTTAGGGGCCAATCGCAAAATTTATAGCATTTTCTGATAGGAGGATTACTTTTGCGCCACCCTGTAAAACACGGACCTCGAGCCAGCAAAACAGGATAATTAGTTAAAGAAAAAAGTCGCCAAAAATTATAATTTTTATATTTACTTTTTTCAAAGATTGCGACAACGACATATTAATTCGGGCGGTTGATGCCAGGTATCCTTGTTCAAGTCACGACGGTTTTGTTTGGAACGTAAGCAGAGCGCGAATATGCTATCTTAATCAATATGAGGACGCCGAAAAAAATCATAGGTTGCTAGGAGATGGCGGATATCCAATTGAACCATTCCTTTTAACGCCATACAGGGATCCACAATACAACTCCCGTGAATACAAGCGAGAAATCTCACTGAAAGGACGATTGGAGTGCTAAAAATGGATTTCGCTGTTTGATACGAACGCTGCATTATTGCCCAAAAAAAATGGTTCAAATTGTGAATGCTTGTTGTGCACTTCACAACATTTGCAGACATTACAAAATACAATGTATCGAGAATCATTTGAAATCCTTCGAAACTTTGGCTGACGATAGTGATTCACTCCCTACCTTGTCTTTACAAAATGAAGGTCAAAGAATAAGGAATGAAATCGCAGCCACCCTTCAGTAAACGTATTTAAGATTGAAATAGAAAGCTTTATTTTCAACTATTTTCAATTGTCACATTTTATTTATTTATTACAGTTCATTTCAGTCTATTTATTTCAACATAAAAACAAAAAACTAAAAAAAATAATTCACATCTTATTAATAGTATAAAAAAATAAGTCTTTAGATACATATGTTCCAAAGGTCAATAGTCCAGATCGGAATGAAAATTTACCATGCAAATACAACAGCATCTCTGTGATCCAGATATTCGTTGTTGTTTCATTTGCATACCACATTTTGATCTGAATCTGGATCTTTCATTCTTCATTTAATTATTTCTTCTTCGTTTCATATTCATATTTTAAAATATCTAAATCTAACTGCCTCTTCTTCAATTAATTTTTCTCGTTCATGGCAGTTAACACGCCGACACTGATGCTACACAGCTCATTTTTAAATTCTACTGCTTTCTTCTCAACCGACTCAGTAACTTTTTCAATGGCTTTATATACCCGTCGTATATTACTAGCATTTTCTTTTTGTATATGTATAAGTTCACCGAGCAAACTATACAAGTCCTTTTTATTTTCAGTGTCCTCTTCCAAAAATGATGTGAGCTGCTGCGAAATGTCTTCTTTACGTTTCTTCGGTGTGTTGAGAGCAGGTGGAGTCTCGGCTCTCCTCCTTGATGATGTCGTGGGAGTATCATCACTTTGTTCATCGTCCGCCTCCTGCCTTGGGCCTAGTGCCTTGCCTGGTATCCCGTCAACAGCCTTTGCCATTTCACATATTCGAACAATACCCTCTTCCGTCTGTGTTAAAGTGTTTTTAGAGTAAGGCCCTCCACCAGTTGGTCGCATTTCTTGTTTATTCTCTCCCAACTTCTTTTTTGTGTCGCTTTTCCACTCGGCCCATACCTATAGAAGATGAACCGTTATACAAAATCTAAGATTTCATTTAAAGTTCTTAATTACTTTTTTCCATCCACTAACCTCCTTTGTTGGTGGACCTGCAGCGTTTAACGACTCTGCTAATTCCTGCCATAAGGAGTTTACGAGGGAACTATCTCGCTTGGAAAATCCCTTAGTTAAATCTGGATTCTCTGATTTTTATGTTTATGTTTGCCCCTAAATAAGTAGGAGAAAAAACAATTAAAGAGTAAAAATGTATTTTATTTGTATAATTAAATTACTAACGCACATTTTACCACTCTCAAATATAAAAAAAAAAAGTAAGCACAAAAGCGACCAAGGGCGAAAAACGACTATTTGCGCATTAAATTTACAATTCCGTTAACTCAAAGCGCTTCGGTTTAGTTCAGATAAATAAACCGATAAATCAGTTTCTGTAACACCTAAAATCGATATCAATTCAGATTCGAACATCAAACCGATAAAATCAGAATCTGTGACACCAAACCCGAATTTTTGTCGGTTTCAATTCCGATTCCGATAACGATAAAAATCCATAACACCCCTGACTTAGTCAATATCTACATAATTTTGAAAAAGTGGGCGGTACCACGCCCACATATTTTGTGTTTTATTTTTGCTCTTGAACTTTCACGATAGGTTCAGGAGTTCGTTGGGCACGACACAGTCTGTATATAGCTTTTGGAAAAGCTTATTATGTGTGCAAAATCTGATTGATATAACTTGCTTAGTTGTAGAAATATCGCTTTTAAAATTAAAAAAAAAAAAATTTCAGAACTATGTTAAAAAACTGGACGTGGACATGAACCGCCCCCATTTTCGAACTTTTTTATTTTTCGATTTCTTAGTTTACGGAAACTTCAAAAGTGAAATATAAATGATGTAAAGCTATTTTACCCAAAGTTCCTGCCTATTTAATTTATCTACGATCCTCTTCAAAATCTTTCATATAAAAGTAGGCGCGGACCTTAACCGATTTCACCCATTTTTTCCTCGAACATTCCTTGCACACCTGGAAACCTGCGTGCTGAATTTCGTTACCATATCTTGAGCGGTGTTTGATTTATGATTAATCACATTTTTAAATTTGACTTAATCAAAAGTGGGTGGTGCCACACCCATTTTCCAAATTTTCTTGAAAACTTTATTTTATGCCTCAATCTCAATGTATGCACAAAATTTTATCCTTATAGGTGTATTATGTACTGAGTAATCACTTTTTGTGTGTTTTCGAAAATATCTAGTCACTAATAGAGACATTTTGTGGTCAATTTAAGTTTTGAGACAATTTGTTATTCAGTAAGCTGCCTCACATATTTACTCTCAAAAAAGGTCACTAATTTGTCAGCTGGTTCTAGGCAGTTCACAAACAGAAAAGTATTAGGTTAAAAATGTAATTAATTTAAAAAAAATTGTTTTAAGCTTAGAACCATTGATATATTAAAATAAATAATTTTGTAAGTTTAACGAGCTCAAGACCAGTTGATAATAATTCTTAGTTAATTATTATTATTTTTGATTAGAGGAAAAATTGAAAGCAACTAACATATACAGGCTATAGTTATAACAGACCGTAAAACCAACAACAAAAAATAAATAATTTTTAATTAACAAAAAAATTTATTTAAATAATAAATTGTTTCGAACCTGCGTCGCACACGTTGTACTCGAAACACTTACTACCTGCGCTCTTGCGCACTTCAATGCTCAAAACTTGCCAAACAGCGAAGATTTGATTCACTACAGGTATTGAATACTATTCAATTTTTTGTGTTTAGAGATCTGCAATCCACTTATTGCTCTCTTATCTCCTCTAATTTTGGTCACAGCTGGCGCAGCTACAAAAATATAAGTTCGGTGCCAGCGTGAGGACAGAACAATATAAGTAGGAGCAGGGCGACACACATGCATCCATTCAAACAACAATAGTACTCCAAAGCAATCCCCTATCATATAAAGAAGTTGGTCCAATTTACATGGCGATGTCCTAGACATGGATCACCTAATCCATCTCTTGAGAACCATCTACTCCCTCTCTCGCTTTGGTGTTGAATACTTCATGGAGTAATATTTTGGGAGCATTTTGAAAGTTCTCTCACGTAGCTGCTCCATGGAGTATTCAGAAGTACTCCGATATGGAGAAGGTGATCCAATCCTCGGGCATCGCCATGTAAATTAGAACACCTTTTTATATGAATTAGGATAATTTTTGGAGTACTCTTTGGATGGTTAAACGGAGTATTTCCGTTTTAAAGCAGGGAAGCAGTTCTACGCTCAATACAATCAATGTTTGGACTTACTACAGGTATTGAGTATTACAGAAATCAAAGTTCGCTCGCAGCCCCGAGGCAGAACAATACAGGTGCAAGCACATCCATCCATTCAAACAAGCAGTTCGAGGCTCATAACAATCGAACAAGTGTTATAACTATTTGCGTTCGTTGTTTGTGTTTCTAAACATTGAAAACATACAAACTAAAAGTTCCACTTGGCTTTGTGAACTTGCAATTATCACTTCGAAAAATTCGCAGCCGAAGAAACTAGAATTATTATTAGAAATTGAGCAAAATATCGTCGAAGTACAAACCCTATGGGTCGGTTTCACCGACTCGACTTAACTTAGTTAAGTTTTATTTTTCACTTATTCAGTTTCATCACATAACTAAGCTAAAAAGCTGTTTACATTAGTCAACTTTGAAATTAATTTCAGTTGCACGAGATGTTGATTCAACTTATTACGTGCATACCCGTTTACACCAGGAAAATTGCATGAATCAACAGGAAGTTGACTGTGAAATTGACTAATCTAAACAGCTTTGAAGTCACAAATTAACCAATCTCATTGTGTATCAGTACAAGTGTGATTTGTTATCTGTCAAACGTTAGACAGGTATATCAACATGGAGGCATTGTTTATAACTACGGCACTTTAATATGGCTGCTATCGCCGAACATTGCCGAATGGTAGAAAAACATGCACCCACGGATGCCTCTGGAGAATTTTTTCGGGAAAATCTGGGTTGCTAATGTGGTTTTCGTTGACATCGGCAAATCAGGGGTAAAAAGATGAAACAGGGTTCATGTTTGCACAAAAGTATTGCTGTGTTGCACCTTTTCATTTTAATTCGTTTTGAAAATATTTTATCATGGAAATTTTAGCTAATGGTTTAAATATATTTCGCATAAAATAAAATAGAAAAAACAAAATAAAAAAACATAAAACTAAGAATTTTTATTTTATTTTAAAGGAAAAATCTTAAGTTAGTATCTTCCAAACGAGAAATTATACAGGAAAAGCGACGACAATGCTTGATTTGTAAATATAATAAAGTCTTGTATTGCACGCCCGTTCTTTTTTACTTTTCTCAATGTCCGGTTAATGCTAGTCGGCAGTTTAATTGACAGAAGCTCCTCGGTTATATGTAAAAAAAGTGCCGGTTAGCGTTCCAGTTGACAGTGATCCACATACGGATAAAATTTGTGCAAGTAAATGCAGCAACAATGTGATCCGGATGACAACTGTTAATTGGAACGTAATTGGTTCGGGGACACTGCACAACTTTAGCAATTTAACATATTTTTGTAAGTTTAACGAGCTTAAGACCAGTTAATAATAATTCTTAGTTAATTATTATTATTTTTTGATTAGAGGAAAAATTGAAAGCAACAAACATATACAGGCTATAATTATAGTACTATTTCGAAAACAGCCATGATTTCTCGTCAGACTAATTCGTATAGTTTTTTTGATATTTTTCAGAGGATCTTGTGGAGAATCGAACCCACTCACTCTGATTGCAAGCGCAGCTGCCTAACCTATAGGCTATGCTGCGTGCAGTTTTGCAAGCTGCTTAATTCAAGTTTTCCTATAATTCTTGTTTGTTATCTTGTATTATTGTATACACAATATTGTTAGACATTCTATCTATATGTAAATCATGTATGCTGGACTTTGTTTTTGCACATTCTTCTTTCTATTTTTAGAAGATAGTTATTGTACATAACCGCGTGCTGCGGTATAAATTTATTTTGTTGTTGGTTTTACGGTCTGTTCATTTTACATATTTTTGTAAGTATAACGAGCTTAAGACCAGTTGATAATAATTCTTAATTAATTATTATTATTTTTTGATTAGAGGAAAAATTGAGAGCAACAAACATATACATAGTTGCCACTGCGGGTTAGGGGTTTAGAATATGCCCGAGGTAGGCATACCGGTAATATGCACAAAGGTAATGCCGTGCAACTCGATGGTTGATCTAGGGATATGATGTCTCTCACCTCTCATTACCCATCTTATCCTTCCTGACGGAAGGAGGGGTGACATGACCTAGAAGGTTTCACTGGTCATAAATCGCTACCACGACAGTCGGGCAGTACCGCAAGGGAGTACCGGAGCGTACCGGGTTCAAATCCGGCCAAGGACTGTTAATTCGACAACACTCCCTAAAATCTTCGGGGAGTGTTTTTGTCATTACCACAACAACAACAGGCTATAGTTATAGTACTATTTCGAAAACAGCCACGATTTCTCGTCAGACTAATTCGTATAGTTTAAGTTAAATGAATGAACCACTATATGATTGTTCAACAACAATAAACTTTTGGCTTGATCTCGCAATATTTTTATTTACACATGTATACCATTCCAAGAAAATTAATTAAATATATATAAGGATTATTGCGTTGCATATATGTATATGGCAATTAAATGCAACAATTCCCCACAGGAAAAACAAATGCACTGATGAATATTGCACTTCCGTTAATTTACGGCCTTGTCAGTGTGGATTTTCTAAGAGTACGTGGTAAACGCATTACGATATAATTACACACAAATAAATTTGCAATTTTCACCAAATTTTAACATTTTCATTGTTTACACACGAAGAACGATCGGAATATGGTAACAAAGTTGCCTGCCAAAACACATTGTTGCATTTTGCAGTACATTCTTAAAATTTTAAAAAAGTTTAAGAAGTATTAGCAACGACTGTGTAAAAAGTGTTTGTGACATGTTCAAAATTTAAAATAAGCTTCATAAATTAAAGGTGAACTTTCAATTGTTATTTTTCAACTTTTTCAAAATATACGCAACTATGTCACCTTTAGGTACTTGAATTCAACTCAGCCCAAAATACATGGCTCCTGCGCCAAAAATAACATATCTAACGATCAGGTGTTACAAAACGCGTCGTTTGATACCTTTCCCGACATTTTTAGTAGTGTTTTAGCAGTTGTCTCCTAAAGGAAACATATACCGTCTGGGCAGAAATATAAAATCTCCGCTTTCGGATTACTGAGTATTGATACCGAGGTCAAAACGAGTGTTTTTATACCTCTCCCGCCATTTTTCGACACTTTTTAGCAGTTGACGCCTAATGTAAAAAATTACCGAGCAATAGCGATATAAAGTGCAATGAGAGTATAAAAGAATGAACAACGTGTAAAAACTAAAAACTATGATTTCGTGACACTTGACTGTAACACTTGATTGTGCTGACGAATACTGCAAAAGCAAAGATATTACCAAAGTGAACTTTTTGATAAAAATGTACAAAAAACTTGTTGGTGATTCACAAAATAAAGATGACAAAAATGATGCTGATATCTCTGCGTTCTCCAGCAAAATACTAAAGCTTGCCCAGCGCTATTCGTCAAATTCAAAAAAATATGAATTTAGCAGCAGAATGCGATTTATTGCTAAGTTTGTCATCAAACCAAAATGTTTTGAATGTCTGGAGGGAAAAGGCGGCTGCAATGCCGTTATTATCTAAGTTAGCACGAAAAGAGCACACCCAGTGATCTGGGTTTTTACATTGCTGGGCTTACCTTTACTAATAAAAGGTCACAACTTAGTCCTCATAACGTAAATAAAATAATTTTTGTTCATAGCAACTACGATACTTGTGCCAATGATCTTGAATAACTAATTTTTTCATGTATTTATAACATGCGAAATGCAAAATCTTCTTTATGAAAGAGTTAAAGATTAATTCAATAATTATTATTTATTTCAATGTATGCAAGGACTGAATTGATAAAATCATACTATTCATTTATATTTTAAGTTACATATATGTAGATAAATACAGTAGCTGGACTATAAAACATAAACTTTAGTAAGCTAAAAATTACTTCATATGTGATATTATTCATATGTAGTTTAAGTTATGCAGTCAAGGAATTTTTTTGTTTTTCGTTTTGTAGTTTCAACAAAACAACTTTTTTATAAAAATCAGTTAAAATTTTTTAATTTTGAATCTTTATTTACTGCCGCTTAAACGGCTAGGTGGTTTTCGCCGGTCATCCTCTTCCCGCTTTTTTTAATCTTAGTCGAGGCTTACCTCTTCCTCTGCTGCTGAATTCAGTTGTCTTGGGCTTTAATTCCCTGCATTCTCATACCATCGTTAAATTTAATTCGGTACTTGCCATTACAATCATGGAAAAGGCCATAAATCTTCCTTAAAACGTTTGCCTCGAATACTCCAAGGGACATCTCTTCTTCTAAAGACACTGTATATGATTTCAAGCCTTACATCATCACAGGTATGATGACGAACTTATAGGAGCCTGATCTTTGTTAGTCGAGAAAGGATTTAATTTTCTGCATTAAAGTTTAATAGCTTAACTATTTATACCATTACGCCGGCGTCGCCGCCGCCGCCGGTATTTTTTTACACCTACGCCGCCTCCGCGGATTGAGCGATCGGCGTAAAACTCTAGTATGTACGTAATAGGAATATTTCAGTTATTTTTACATAGTAATATGTATTGTGCTAGATTTTTAAGCAAGAGATTTCGGATTAAAAATTCAATGTATTCACCGTATTAGGATGCATGTGCTTTATGTTTCGACGTATGTACAATTGTGTGCATAACAGTGATGTCGCGAATATTTGCATGCGCATTTGCGAATATTCGCACGTTTTTGGACATTCGCATTCGCAAAATTTCTGCGAATGTTTTGCGAATATGAATAGCAGAAAAAAGTAAACTATAAATATATGTTATCTAAACAAACAAACAAAAAATTGTAGACGCTAAAGCAAAAATACTTCTCTCTTAAAAAATAAAAATGCACTTCAGCCATTGAAATATAACAATAAATCGCACTGCAGCTTCAAAGAAAACCCCGTGACTGACAGGCTTTGACAGAATCTGCTCCCGTTCTCAATCACGGTTGCAATAATCGCAATCACGTATTGGCTTCGTCATTATGAACCAATGAATCTGTGATTTGTGTTATTTAGATGATACAGGAATGCAGATGCGAATTTAAATTTATAACACAAACAAATACGTGCAGACTAAAAAATGGACGCCTTTTCCCCAATGGTTTTAAATGCTTATTGCAACATGAATTATCATGGGCTTGCTTTAATTTTCGAATGATCAATTTTAAAAAATGTGAATATTGTCTTTTGATAATTGATATTAGAGGAAAAATTACAACGATATGCACAGCGATGGTATGGGATGACATGTTTCGCAGTGCCCAACTTCTCATCAGACCCCTTCCCGGACAGTGATGTTTTGATGTTTAAAAGGAAATTACTTTGGAAATTTCGTTTAAAAAACAAAACTTATAGTTATTTTTGGTAGTTTTTTGGAAAAGTGGGTAATAATTTTGCTATTGCTATTGTTTTAATTTGATTAAGAGTTTCTTAAATTTTCCAATATTCTCATCAGACCCCTTGTCGGACACTGGAATACGAACCCAAGTGTCTGCACCAAAGCCGCTGTTAGAGTACTCTAACAACTAAGCTATGATGCCCTCTAGCGTCACGATGCATTTTTACTCTAATGTGCCATTTGCTTATTCCTTTTATATATTCTTTGATACATATATTTTTATATGTCAACTCAAGGAAAGTGGAATATTTTTAGGCGCGTTCATAGAACAGTTTTAGATACAGAAGGGCTTTTTTGCATATTGTGGCGATTATTCTCAAGCATGTACCATCCCTAACTCAATAACACTCCCAGCACTAGTTAAACACAGGTGAGATAACGATGGCTACACTTATGCATGCAAGCGTGTAACTAGGAAGAGGAAGAGAGATGGCGCGAGTGTTTGCGAATACGATGCAAAGAGGAGATTCCAATAAATAACACCGACCCTTCCAGAACACGAAAAGCGAATAACCAAGAAAGTTCTCGGTGCGTAGGCAAGTACCCTGTTGGACTATATAAGGCGGTGACCAAGCATTGCAGGTTGTTCAGTTTATTTTCAAGCGTTCAATAGTGAACTACTGTAAAGTTATCAAACTCTTAAAATTGTTTTGCGTTTATTACTAGTAAATAAAACCAGCTATTACTTACATTATCTGTGCGTGTGTTTATTCGACTTTATAGTGATCGAACCCAGGATTGATAATCAAGGAATCATCGAATTCGTCACAATTGGTGTCAGAAGTGATATTGTTAAATAAATACCGAGAGTTTTCAAGGATAACAAAGGCATGGCAAAGTTGAATGAGCTGAAGATCCAGCAACTCAAAAATGAGCTGCAACAGCGTGGCTTGAATACAACAGGCAATAAATCAGAGCTACAGTCACGATTGCGAGAGGCTATGGAAGCTGAAGGAATTAACGTTGACGATCATGTGTTTCAGCTTGTGGAAGAAGCATCGACAAAAATGGAAGAGAAGGAGTCTACAATTCCAGCCGCAAGTGTGGACACTAATGCGTTGTTGACTGTATTGACTCAGATGTCATCTAGCATATCGACACAGCTGCAAGAACAAAAGACACACATGGAATCTCAGTTGCAAGAACAAAAGACACACATGGCATCTCAGTTGGAAGAACAAAAGACACACATGGCATCTCAGTTGGAAGAACAAAATACACAAATGGCATCTCAGATGGAAGAACAAGAGACGCTTATTACACCTCGAATGGCATCTCAGCTCGAAGAACAGAAAACTTGCATGGCATCTCAGCTGGAAGAACAGAAAACACACATTGCATGTCGAATGGAGGCCCAAGAGACTCGTATTATAGAAATGTCGTCTCAAATTTCGGCCAATATTTCATCACAGCTCTCCGCTCAACTGGAAGAACAAAAGGCGTATATGTCATCGCAGTTGGAAGCACAAGATGCAAAAATTGCACAATTTCAAGATAAAATAGAGATCGAGGTAGATGCGTTAAGGGGCCGTATCCAGGAGTTGCAACTGAACCGTCCATCTGCTTCAGCGAATACTCCCAAGGTAAAATCCCCGTCATTTGATGGTTCTGTTCCTTTCCAGGTATTTAAGCTACAGTTTGAGAAGACGGCAGCAGTGAATAATTGGGGCACTGAAGACAAAGTTGCTGCACTGTTCGTGGCATTGAAGGGTCCTGCAGCCGAAATCTTACAGACGATTCCAGACGGTGAACGCAATAATTATGAAGCATTGATGGGTGCAGTTGAGAGACGCTATGGTAGCGAACATCGAAAACAGATATACCAAATAGAGCTACAGAATCGCTGTCAGAAGGCTAATGAGACATTGCAGGAATTTGCATCGGATATCGAGAGGTTGGCCCATCTAGCAAATGCGGACGCACCTGTAGAATATACGGAGAGGGTGAAAATCCAGTGTTTCATAAATGCAATACGCGATGTGGAGACGAAGCGGGCCACATATGCAAACCCCAAAAGGACATTCGCTGAAACGGTATCGCATGCTCTGACGCAGGAAACAGCCTCGCTTTTGAGTAAACCTACATACAAGGCTCATCGCGTAGAAGTGGACACTCCGGCTTGGGTAGACAAAATTTTGGAAGCGTTGAACGGAGTACAGAAAAAAAGTGATGGTGCCATTAAATGCTTTAAGTGCGGAAAACCAGGTCACATAGCACGTTATTGCGGCACTGGCTCCAGTAGCCCCAGCAATTCAGGTGGGCGAAAACGCAAAGCTAAAGGAGATGAGCAAACCTCCCAACAAAATCAGTTGTTAAACTAAATCGAGCCAGCCGAAAGGGGCGTGGACTGGCTCCCGCAAATGAATGCCCCGTAATCTCTGTCTCACAGATCGGAAGGAAAGCTAGTAATGTTACTGTTGTTGCATATGTGGATGGAAAAGAGTACGTACTAACTGTGGATACAGGCGCATCGCATTCCATAATTCGATCTGATTTAGTCAACAAGGAGGTGAGACCATTGCATGGAGCAAAGTTACGTACGGCCACTGGTGAGGCCACCCATGTCCTGGGAGAAGTAACATGTGAAATCGCAATTGGGAACGTGGCCGTTCTACACAGTTTTATAGTAGCAGATATTGTTGACGAAATCATAGTTGGTGTGGACTTCTTAAGCGAGCAAGGCATCAAGATTGACATGGAAAACAGGATTATGAATTACCAGAACATGGATGTGCCATTAAATTTTGGTTACGAAAACAAATACGTTAGTAAGCGAGTGCTTGTGGAGGAGAGCCAACAAATTCCACCGAAGTCGGAAGCAATCATATGGGCAAAGATTGATGGAGATTATGGGACAAACAAGTTGTGGGTTGTCGAGGCAGCAAACAAATCAAGGACGAACATATTAGTAGGAAAAACCTTGGGCATGACAAAACAAGATGGACGTGTACCGGTAAGAGTACTTAATGAGTTCAAATCGCCGATTAAACTTTCTAAAGGAGCAATATTGGGACAATGCCAAGAGGTCGAGGTAGTTATCAATTGTGAGCAGCCTCTGGAAAATGATTCTGCCGTCAAGATTAATCTTTCAGATGATATCACGTCGTGGACGGCAGGCCTCGAAAAAGATCATCAGGAAAAGGCAAAGGAACTTCTATCAAAGTACTCGAGCATATTTGACAAGGATGGTTCTAAACCAGGTCGGACCAAAGTTGTGAAGCATCAAATTGATACTGGTGATGCAAGGCCCATCCGCCAAGCTGCTCGTAGTATTCCATTGGCCAAACGCCAAGTAGTAAGAGAAATTATACAGGAAATGAGTGCCAGGGCGTGATCGAACCATCAGCTAGTCCATGGAGCTCACCGGTAGTACTAGTGAAAAAGAAAGATGGACAAATGAGGTTCTGTGTGGATTACCGGAAATTGAACGACGTAACGAAAAAGGACAGTTATCCATTGCCAAGAATCGACGATACTCTGGACTCCTTATCTGGCACGAAATGGTTTTCCACACTGGACTTGAAAAGCGGCTACTGGCAAGTGGAGGTAAAGGATGAAGATAAAGAGAAGACGGCTTTCAGCGTTGGAGAAGGGCTTTGGCAATTTACGGTAATGCCCTTCGGGCTATGCAATGCTCCAGCTACTTTTGAGAGACTCATGGACCAGATACTAAAAGGATTGCACTGGCAAACATGTTTGGTGTACCTCGACGACATCATCGTGCTGGGAAAAAGCTTTGAGGAACACCTAAAGAACTTGGAGGAAGTTTTCCAAAGAATAGCTGGTGCTGGTCTGAAACTAAGTCCCAAGAAGTGTTCCTTGTTTAAAAAGGAAGTAAGTTATTTGGGTCACAAGGTAACTACGGAGGGAATCTGTACTGCTAAGGAAAAGATCGAAGCCGTAAAAGATTGGCCAAGACCGAGAAATTTGCATGAGTTACGGAGCTTCCTGGGGCTGTGCACGTATTATCGCCGATTTGTACCAAATTTTGCCAGCGTAGCTAGTAGTCTCCACGACCTTACAAGGAAGAATATGAGTTTTGAATGGAAGAAGGAACAGGAGGTGGCTTTTCAAACATTGAAGAAACGACTATGCACTGCCCCGATGTTAGCATATCCAATTCCAGGTTCAAAGTTTATTCTGGATACAGATGCGAGTGGTTATGCTATAGGAGGTGTTTTGTCCCAGATTGTCGATGGACAGGAGAAGGTAGTTGCATACTATAGCCGAACAATTGGGAAGCCTGAAAAGAACTATTGTGTAACCCGGAGAGAACTGTTGGCATTGGTAGAGTGCGTTAAGCATTTCCACAAGTATCTCTATGGGCAACGATTCCACGTCAGGACAGACCATGCAGCGTTGAAATGGCTCTTACAGTTCCGTAATCCGGAAGGTCAATTGGCACGGTGGATAGAGCGACTGCAAAATTATGACTTTTCCATAGAGCATCGCAAAGGTAGCACCCACGGAAATGCTGATGCAATGTCACGAAGACCATGTAACTTGGAATGCAAGCATTGTTCCAAAGCTGAGACCAAGGAAGACATTATAGATGTGCGGCTCATGACTATAACATCTTCGGACGAATGGGACATGGATCAATTAAGAAGGCTTCAGCACGAAGATTCAGATCTTGCACGTGTAATGCAAGGAATCGAACGAAACGAGCGACCATCAAGAGAGGAAATGTCAGCAGAAAGTCCTGTTGCCAAGTCATATTGGGCACAGTGGAATAGTTTGCAATTAGAATCCGGTTGTTTGCATCGAATATGGGAGAGTGAGGATGGTCAATGTGTTCGAAAGCTGATAGTCGTCCCAAGGAAGAAAATCCCTGGTGTACTCAATGAATTACATAACGGTCCAAGCGGAGGTCATCTTGGAGTCACCAAGACCTTGGAGAAAGTCAAGCAAAGATTCTATTGGGTTGGTTGCCGTCAATCGGTCGCGGAGTGGATTGCCAACTGTGAAGTATGCATCAAAGCTAAAGGACCGAAATCCAGGAGCCATGGCCAAATGAAACAGTATAACTCAGGTGCGCCATTTGAGAGGATAGCCATGGATGTAGCTGGTCCGTTTCCTACTAGCAAACTCGGAAACAAATATGTGCTGGTGGTTATGGACTATTTCAGCAAATGGCCAGAAGTGTACCCTATTCCAAATCAAGAGGCAGAAACAATAGCAGAGGTGTTTACTAACAATTGGGTAGCTCGGTTTGGTGCACCGATGGAGATACATTCTGACCAAGGCAGAAATTTCGAATCAGCTGTGTTCCAGGAAATGTGCAAGACATTGGGCATTCGGAAAACTCGAACAACTGCACTACATCCTCAGTCAGATGGCATGGTGGAACGATTCAATAGAACCTTGGAAGAGCACCTGAGGAAAGTAGTGGATAAGTTCCAGAAGGATTGGGATACTCACATCTCCTTATTCCTAATGGCATATCGCTCTGCAGTACATGAAACAACTGGTCAGACTCCTGCAAAGGTAATTTTCGGGAATGGTCTTCGATTGCCAGCTGACTTAAAGTTTGGGATAAACGCTGATGCAGGAGTGAATGCTCGGAAATCTACTAGCGTATTGGAAGAAGAAATGAGAGAAATTCACGACCTTGTGAGAAAACGGACTAAGATCATGAGCGATAAAATGAAGGCCAGGTACGACAAAGCAATAAATTCGGAAGGTTTTATAGAAGGAGATTTAGTGCTGCTATACAACCCACAGCGTAGGAAAGGTTTGTCCCCAAAACTACAATGTAACTGGGAAGGCCCATACAAAGTCATAAAACGGATCAACGATGTGGTATATCGCATACAAACTATGGGAAGGCCAAGGAATAAGATGAAAGTGGTCCATTTAGAAAGGCTAGCTGCGTTTGGTTCCGGCAATGTGTCTGATCGGGACGATCAGACTTAGGTGGAGGGCAGTGTGGCGATTATTCTCAAGCATGTACCATCCCTAACTCAATAACACTCCCAGCACTAGTTAAACACAGGTGAGATAACGATGGCTACACTTATGCATGCAAGCGTGTAACTAGGAAGAGGAAGAGAGATGGCGCGAGTGTTTGCGAATACGATGCAAAGAGGAGATTCCAATAAATAACACCGACCCTTCCAGAACACGAAAAGCGAATAACCAAGAAAGTTCTCGGTGCGTAGGCAAGTACCCTGTTGGACTATATAAGGCGGTGACCAAGCATTGCAGGTTGTTCAGTTTATTTTCAAGCGTTCAATAGTGAACTACTGTAAAGTTATCAAACTCTTAAAATTGTTTTGCGTTTATTACTAGTAAATAAAACCAGCTATTACTTACATTATCTGTGCGTGTGTTTATTCGACTTTATAGTGATCGAACCCAGGATTGATAATCAAGGAATCATCGAATTCGTCACAATATCAACACTTCCGTGTTATTTGTTTATGCACCGGCACTGTACCTGTATCAATTATAGTTATGGTGATTGTTGTTGGAGCAGTGCTCGAATTTTTATGTTTGTTTGTTAATTGATATTAGAGGAAAAATTACAACGCTATGCACAGCGATGGTATGGGATGACATGTTTCGCAGTGCCCAACTTCTCATCAGACCCCTTCCCGGACAGTGATGTTTTGATGTTTAAAAGGAAATTACTTTGGAAATTTCGTTTAAAAAACAAAACTTATAGTTATTTTTGGTAGTTTTTTGGAAAATTGGGTAATAATTTTGCTATTGCTATTGTCTTAATTCGATTAAGAGTTTCTTAAATTTTCCAATATTCTCATCAGACCCCTTGTCGGACACTGGAATACGAACCCAAGTGTCTGCACCAAAGCCGCTGTTAGAGTACTCTAACAACTAAGCTATGATGCCCTGTAGCGTCACGATGCATTTTTACTCTAATGTGCCATTTGCTTATTCCTTTTATATATTCTTTGATACATATATTTTTATATGTCAACTCAAGGAAAGTGGAATATTTTTAGGCGCGTTCATAGAACAGTTTTAGATACAGAAGGGCTTTTTTGCATATCAACACTTCCGTGTTATTTGTTTATGCACCGGCACTGTACCTGTATCAATTATAGTTATGGTGATTGTTGTTGGAGCAGTGCTCGAATTTTTATGTTTGTTTGTTAATTGATATTAGAGGAAAAATTACAACGCTATGCACAGCGATGGTATGGGATGACATGTTTCGAAGTGCCCAACTTCTCATCAGACCCCTTCCCGGACAGTGATGTTTTGATGTTTAAAAGGAAATTACTTTGGAAATTTCGTTTAAAAAACAAAACTTATAGTTATTTTTGGTAGTTTTTTGGAAAAGTGGCTAATTATTTTGCTATTCTCTCTCTATGGCCCGATATACAACAGGTATATCATCATAAACCTCCTAAGAGATTTTTGCGCCAAGCTTCTCTTCCAATTTGTGGTGTGCCGATTTGAATTTTCCCTACAAATTGGTGGGACCTACAGTTTTTTTCCGACTCCGAACGGCATCTACAAAGAAGACGAATTTTTGCTGAGAAGCCTGTCATGGCAGAAATACACTCGGAGAGTTTGCCAAACCACTGCCGAGGGGTGACCCCGTTTTGAAAAACTTTTTTCAAATCACTTTTGATGTTACCTGTACCAGGGCTCGAACCATGGACCTTCGGTGTGGTAGGCCGGCAACACTACCTTCACACCACGGCGGCCGCTATTGCTATTGTTTTAATTTGATTAAGAGTTTCTTAAATTTTGCAATATTCGAAAACGGCAAATAAAGTTGCATAACTAAAACAAAGATAACAATAGTCATTAGGTGTTTTCGGTGACAAAACTTGCAAATAAGTGTTAGCAAAGTGAGAATGAAGTAAAACTTTCTCGAAGCGCCGAACAGGAGTCAGTAAAAACTTGCAGCAAAACATCTGTTACCATTTTGATTGGTTTATCCTAAAAAATTTGTATTTTTGTTGTTGCTTTCCCAGGTGACGATCAGCTGTTATCACTTGCAAGTTTCACTGAGTGAAATTCCCCTAGAAGAAACATGCAACTCTCTTTCTCAATGAAATGTCAAAATGCGTTCTCTCGCTGCAAATGTTTTGTGTCACCGAACACTTTCTAGTAAAAATTTTATAAAATTTAAAAAAAATTTATTCTCACTGAACACAGCTACTGCTTATGCTATGTCTATCACTGTGCAGTCACAGCTTCGGATCAAAATAGTTGCGACTGAGAAATTATAGTCACAAGACACACTATTCATAAAAAAACTAACTCATATTTCAACAGAGCGCTGTGACGATACACATTTTTTATATCACTTTGGTGCCACTCTTCGAAAAATTTGCGAGCTAGACCTGCTTTATTTTCAATTATTTGTGAATTTTATGGGTCAATATTATATTATTTCAATTTGTTTGTTTTAATATTGAATGCAAACCACCCTGTGTTGGTTTGTGTTGTGGGTCTTCGGAGTAAGTTGCGCTACGTGTCGACATATACTCTGGCCAGGGGCCAGAAACACTAGATTATTTATATTTATAAAAACTCATCGTAGACAACTTCGTAGACGGCGCCATGGAAAATGTCGAGAGGGGTACCCCGGAGCATAGTATATGGAGTACCTTTATCCACTGGCCTCACTCCGATTCGCAAAAGAATATGTCAAGCTAGTAAGAGTAAACAATGCCCAGCAGTCTTGGCAACATGTCGATTCGCGAACAAAATGCAAACGAAACGCACGCCTTTCGAATGAGACTGCATAGCCCTACACATTTATCGACAAATTAGAACAAAAACTGAATATTCGCATTCGCGAATATGATTAGTGGATATTCGCATTCGCGTTCGCGAATGTTCAAAAAGTGGCATTCGCTACATCACTGGTGCATAACCAGTAGTTACATTTGTTTATTCGAATACTTACTATTCGAATAGTTTTTTATTCGGCAAATGTACATACGTACATAGGTACGTAAAAAGGTATGGTCATAGAAATTTGTGAATTCTTTGGATTACATGACTTGTTTAAGGACGATCATTATTAGGTAGATTTCTCTAATTGTCCTGCCTGCAATTTTAGCTGCCTTCATTTAACAAATTGTACTCTCTTCCCACCCCCATTTGGCGCTTCCTTGTAATTTATTCCTTATTTGTTTTAAAAAAAAATTTTCATTCCACCAACTGCCTACTTATCCATAAGTACATAGCTACGTAAAAAGGTATGGTCATAGAAATTTGCGAATTCTTTGGATTAAATGGCGTGGTTATTCAATGAATCAGTAGTAGGTAGATTTTTCTTCATGTTTCTGCAACTGAAGGAATTGCGTAAAGTGAGACAATGTAGGAACTACTGTTTACCATTTATTTTGTATTTGGGTGTCTAAATTCGTTAATTTAATAAGGACAAAAGACTACTTGCATGACCGATTGACCATTTACCCCGTAGTAGCAGGTTTATGTATATTTTCTTCTATTATATTTCGTTGTAAACCATTTATATATTTTCAACAATGATTAGGTATACTGAATGCGTTTGAAAAAATGAAAGTTTCTGCTTACTATGTGTTCAACGCCATAAACTGTGTTACACACGGGTTTGTTTCCGGGAGGCATAAAGGTCGCATCGCTTTCACCTCTTTGTGGCACCAGAATACCATCCAGCGCTGCTACTCGAACGGCTCACGAACCGCTACACCCTCCCCTGTTGCATGCCTCAAATCACCGCGCGGTATGCTTGCTTCTAGCACGAGCTAGCTCGTCGGACTGGGGTGGTTCTTGCGGCTTCAAGGCATGCGCACCGCGTCATACAAAAAAATACATACCTGCTGATGGGCTGCATCGGAATACCACACAGACTTCATATCACTATGGACCAAGGGTGTCACTTGGCCGGCCTTCATCACCCTCCCTACCTGGTCGACTATGGCACATGATTGCGTCGACCCCAAAATCGGGTATTAAAACCCCCCCCTCAAAATTCCATCTCCCTGTCCGTTCGTCCGTCCGTCATCATCACACCGCCCAAGATCACACGTCACTATTTCGTATTCAATCGATATTAAACATCATTTTATTGCTTATTCAAGAAATCAAGTAACATTCAACGAAGCCGCAGAGGGCAGCTTGTACACTTAAATTCAAAGTACTCCCGCGTATCTTACATTTCCTTGATACGCCACTATTTTCAAAACATATCTTAATCGTACGTTCGGATTCTTAAACCATGTAAACTCTAATATATCGCGTTATTTCTATCATCACATGAATGGATACCGACCCTATCTATGGGTTCAGCAGGCATTCAAATGTGTTTAATTAAGATGTAGTAATAAAAGTGAAGCTTGAATATTCATAAATCTCAATTCATTTACGGTTGGCGACAATATGTTCCGCCCTACGATTAGTACAAAGAATTACGCTTTAGCCGCCCAAAAAGGTTCTGAAAACGAAAAGGGGTCAGGCCTACCCAAAGACGTCTTTAAGCTTTTATCAATTCCCATTCTTACCCCCCCCTACCGCTTTGCAACCTGCCTGGACTTGTGCCAAAGCAATCAAAATATATACTTATACTCCTAGTCTAACTATTCCAGTTTTGGTTGAGGAATCTTACCCATATAAATACACGATATGTATGGCAATGTTATATTAAATCTAATGCGGCACCCTCAAGCGCCTATCAAATAATCCAAAGTAATATTTATGTGCCCTAGCATTGGTACTCACACGCTTATGGCGTTTAAACATACATAGCTAAGAGTTGAATCCTGAGATTTCAATTCGACAGTCCAGTGCTCACTGCACTATAAGTATATACATATTTACGTGTTGTGAATAGCAATAACATGCAATTGCAAATTTAGTGCGCCATATCCACACGACTGTGGCCTCAAGAAAAGACCCTACTCATTAATAAGTTGTATTTTAAATCTCAATGCTTGGTGCCGACTTCCTCACAGCAAGTCTGTGTTTATGTGCTCGCAGCACTTGAATTATGTCAATATGTATTTCGTTTCTGAACTTAAAGAAGAGTGATACAGCTCACCTCGTCCCTCTGCTTCACCATCGGCCGCAATTTCTGCTCTGGTTAACGCTGGGTCTTCCACTGGTCGTTGCCCCTTCTATTGCTGTTGTTGCTGTTGGCAAATCGTCCGGCCCTGTCCAAACGAAATCTGCCTTCCCACCGTCGAACTTTTGCTGACATTTATTCATTTATTTTGGCCCTCCTCATTTCATGCGTACATACTTGCTTTGTTTACTTTTCCCATGCGAGACTCGATTCTCGTTCTTGTGCGCTGCGAACTCGTTGCTATTTGCTCGCAGGCTATGCTTACCCTTGCTTGCTATTATCGCTGGTTCACTTCCAACAGACGAACTGCCGGTTCGATGATTCGCTAAAGCGCGCCTCCGCTGCTACTGCGTGGCTCCACTGCTGACGTCGCTTTGGGGTTGACGTCTGCGCTTCTATGACTGCGCCTCGTTTGCGAGCGACCGTGCTATGCTTAGCGCACCGTGTGTTATCGTAATTATTCTAGCCCTGGGTGGCGCGTAGCGCTAGTACTGGCGTGCTGAGCCTTTCGCGAACAAGTATTTTCTAAGCGCGCCGCGCCCCTTTAAATTAATACCTTTCAAAGACGATTGGCCCGCTCCGGGCGATATGCTGAGCGCGTCGCTACCTGCGCTGGAGCTCCGCCGCGCCCAAGTTACTCAGATAAGTGTGGTGAAACTCGCTGCGGCGTTTTGGTCTATTGCGCGCTGTACTTTGCTGACGGCGCCGCTGTGCCGCTGGTCGCTTTTTGTTGACACGTTGCGGTAGCTTTTGGTGGCGAATTGAATAGATGGTCTGACTCTGATCCACACTGCTTGAAATCCAAATTGAAAAGAACTTTTCTTTTCCGGAAGTTAACGAGTGCGCTCTTTGTCAAGTCGGTTTGTCAAAGACAGCTGATCGAGTCGAGGTGCGTTCGCGTGGTGCGTTCGCACGGACAGTGTCATATATTTGCGCTGCCTAAACTCTTACGTACGGCCCGCACCTTCTGACCGCAACAGGGCGAATGGTTCACCAAGCCCGCGACGGGGAAGCAATCGAAAAGCTGGAACTAAGTACTTTAGGCACCGGCTTCAAGCCCGCAGATCCTTCGCGTGAAATATTCCGACGGATCGCCCGCTCATGTCACCTATTTCGTACAGGGAGTTGCCCTTGGCGGCGATGACCCTCGATTTAAGGTATTTGGGTGCGAGTTTGGCGTTATACCTCCTTGCCGCATCGCTCAGCTTAAAATTCTTACGATAGACCGTCTGGCCTGCTTTATACTGAATTGGACGAGACCTAGTGTTATACGCCCTCTGTCCCTTCTCGTACGCTACCTCCAAGTTTCCAATCAACCGCTCTCTCATTAGCCCTATCCGGTCTGTTGCTGACAGCACATCAGCCTCACCCTCCCGCAACAAACTGACCCTTCGGAGCACCTCATATGCCGACCCATGCTGCACCATAGCTTGCCCGAAGACGGCTTTATAGGGCTCCATGCCAATAGCTTCATGTACTGCGCTTCGAAGCGCAAACGCGGCGTGTGATATATGCTGATCCCAGCTACGTTGGTCCTCTCCGGCGATATAGGTGCGCAGAACTGCCAGAAGGGATCGGTTTACGCGCTCCGAAGCGTTGGCCTGCGGCGCGTAAGGCGCAGTTCTGATATGCTGCACGCCATACTCTTTCAAAAACCTCGCAAACAGCTCCGACACGAATTGCTTGCCGTTGTCCGAATGTACGAACTCCGGCACCCCAAAAGTATGAAATATATTGCTTTCCATGCACTTTATTACTTCCTCAGCCGTGGCCCTTCGCATCGGCTTCAAAAATACAAATTTAGACAAGTGGTCTAACACCACGAAAACAAAAGCGTTTCCGGAACGCGTGTATGGGTACGGACCGCAAAAATCTATATATATTCTCTGAAATATTCTCTCGGAGCGGAACCTATCGACCATCGGTGGACGCGAGATCGTATTTGGGGACTTGGCGCATTTGCATGCGTCGCAGGCGGAAACAAAGCTGTTTACGTCCTTCACCATACCTGGCCAGTAGTACCACACTCTTAACCGGTACAACGTCTTACCAGTCCCACCATGTCCTGCCGACCGCTCGCAATGCATCTCCTTAAGGAGGGATTGCCTAAGGCCCTCTGGTACCCACACTTTCCACATCGACTCACTCGTCTCCTCCGCCCGCCTGGGAAGAACCCTTTTGTACACAACGCCTTCTTTAACTTGGATGTCTGGCAGCCTGTCTGCGTTGAGTTGGACCTGTCGCTTTAGGTCCTCGTACGCTACGCTGGTGAACTCTGGCGAACCGAAGTCTAGTCCACGCTCCGGTTCCAACTCCCCGATCTCCTCCATGTTCATCCGGCTCAAAGCGTCCGGAACCACATTCTGAGTCCCTTTTCGGTGTTCTATCACAAAATCAAACATCTGCAATTTTAAGCTCCACCGAGCCAGACGCCCTGATAGGTCTTTCTGCCTCATCAGCCACTTTAAACTCATGTGGTCGGTGATTATCGTGAACGGGAGACCATCTACGTATGCGCGGAACTTCTGCACGCTGACGACCGCTGCCAAGCATTCCAACTCGGTGATCGTGTAATTTCTTTGAGCGGAGTTGAGCTTTTGTGACATAAAGGCAATAGGCCTTTCATACCCATTGTCATCCAGCTGGAATAACACACTACCGATGCCCTGTGTCGATGCGTCGCATTGGATAAAGAAGTGCTTCCCGAAGTTTGGGTTGACCAGCACATCGGCCGAGGTTAGCGCTCGCTTCAGCTCTTCAAAAGCCTGGATCGCTGGTCCGCTCATCACGAATGTTTTCGCTTTCTTCAAGCAGTCTGTCATTGGTGCGGTGATGCTGGCAAAGTTGGGAACAAAGCGCCGATACCATCCGCACATCCCCAGAAACCTGCGAAGTTGCTTCATAGTAACCGGCACGGGAAACTCCAGCATTGCCTCTATCTTTGAGGGATCTGTCTTCAGCTCGCCCTGGCCAACTATAAACCCGAGGCACTTCAGTTCCCTCTGGCAGAACTTGGATTTCTGAAGGTTTATAGTCAGCCCTGCGCCTGCTAAGCATTCAGCTACCTCCGCCAAGTGCACTAGATGTGCATCAAAACTGGGAGAGCAAATCAGCAAGTCGTCGATGTATACGAATACATTCTCGCGCAAGCGAGAAGGGATTATTTTGTCCATCAGCCTACAGAGTCTCTGGCTGGCGTTGCACAGCCCGAACGGCATGACCTTAAACTGGTACAATGGCCGTCCGGGAACTGTGAAAGCAGTCTTCTCTTTGGACGACATCTCCAGAGGAATTTGCCAAAAGGCGTCCTTTAAGTCTATTCCCGATATATAATAAGTTTCCCTCAAGCGCGACAGAATACCCTCAACATGTTGCGTCGGATACGCATCCTTCTTTGTTCGCTCGTTCAACTTGCGCATGTCTACACACAGTCGCTTCTTTCCGGGTTTTTCTACAAGTACGATGGGAGAGCTCCACGAGCTATTGCTCTCCTCGATGACATCGAGACTAAGCATTCGGTCAATTTCGTCGTAGGCGTACTTTTGTTTCACTGGAGACATGGGGTAGTGCCTTTGCTTCACAGGGACAGTGTCATCAGACACCTCTATAACATGTTCCATGACATGCGTTCTACCCAATCCCAGCTCCGCAAACGAAGGGAAAAGCCTCTTCATATTCTCCAACCTACGAGAATCCTCCACCGACAGCTCCAACTGGTTCGGGTCCCTAGCCTCGAGTTCCGAAACCACCATTGGCGCTAACCCAAAAGCCTCCCAAAAATCGACCCCCAGATATAACTCCTGCTGCAGACTTGGGACCAGGTATAGGCACATTTGCACCGTCTTATCCCGCCAACTAACCTTGACGTCCACTTTACCGACGATGGCCTGTGACCTTCCGTCCGCTGTTTTTAGGGTTTTGCTTCTGGCGCGAACCGATCCCTTCAGCCTTTCCATCCATACGTCTGAATTTGAGCCGAAGCAACTGATGGACGCTCCGCTGTCCAGCAGACCTTGCACCTGGAAACCCTCTATATCCACCCTAACGTAGGGTCGTTTATCTACCGCGTCCCGCAACACTGTCTCTTCTATGTGCTTATCTTCTTTCTTTCGGTCGCTACTCAGCTTCCTGATTCGAGAAATTTTTCTCCATGTCCGGTTTAGTCTCGGTAGGGCTACAGCTATGGCGTCCTTTTCTCCGAATATACGCCTCCTAGCGGCCTCGTACCTCTCCTGTCTCTCCGATAATGTAAGCAAAGGATTGAACCCCTGCTTGGATCGCTCAGTGCTGTTAGTGTATGAGCTTCCTCGAGATTTTACTGTTCCGGGGCTGGATTGCGTTGGCAAGGCTCCCCGGTCTTCCTGCCCGCCTCGTGGTTTCCCTGCTCCAGCTTCCTTTCCTCGCACCCTTGACATCGGACGCTGGCTTGATTGCATTTGAAACATACCATTTGATGAAGCTTCCCGTCGCAAGCGGTGGCCTTCACGCTTCCCTTGCCTTCCACGGAACTCCTCAATGGTTCATCTCCCCTCTGCTCTCTCTTCGGGAACCTATCCCTGGCTGGCCGATGGATCGCTTCAATCGCATCCGGGTCCTCTTCAATGGCGCCGTCCTCCACAGCTTCCAACGTCTTCCTCTTGTAGGTTTTTGGCTCCAGTTCAGCAATATGCTTCTCGGCTCTTCGGCACTCTGTCCGTAGCTCCGCCAGAGTATTTATTCGGCAGCCGAACACTAGGTTTTTCAGGCGAGGTCTCAGATTCCGACGGAGGAGATTCACCAGGCTTAGCTCCGGCATCCGCGTGCTCATCGTGAGCTCCATCCCTCTGATGACCGCGTAATACTCCTCGAACTTCTCCTGATAGTCCTGCTTCCGCTCGTTCATAGCCTGACGGATCTCCTCGTCGCAATCGGCTTTACGGAAGTGTTCTACTATCGCCGCCCTGAACGCCCAAAAGTCCGCCACCTTGTCTTGCGCGTGCTCTTCCATGTATAGCCAATACCATTCTCTTGCTTGGCCGTCCAAAAGCAAATGAAAGTTGGCATACAGCTCTTGTGGAGGCACACTGTGTCTCTGACGAAGGGTCTCAATCCTAAATAGGAAACGCTCTACGTATACGGACTTCGGCCCCCCATCGAACCTCAAGTTCCAATCCCTAATAATTTTCGTAGCATTTCTTTCGCGATACCGGCTTCTACCGCCTTCACGCTCAGGTGTTGACAATTTGAGCCTATGGTCCGCATCCGCGGACTGTGCAAGCTTCATTGGGCTGCCACTGTCACCCCCCAATCGAACTTCGACGCCCTCTTCCGAGAGCCATCTCCCGTTTTCTTCTACCAAGGGACCGCGCGCGCTTTCCTTCTCCAAGCTCGTCAGCCTTCCCGCCAGACCATTTATGTCGCTCCTCAGCGTTTGAATCGCACCTTTCACCGCATCCGTCGTCATCCGGCTCACGTCCATTTGGTATTGGAAGAACATGCTCTCGAACTTTTGCATGAGTTCACCCCCAATGGCACCCAGACTACCAACAGTGGCAGCCTGCGCCTCCGATGGAGAGTCTACACCTCCTACTGCGCCAGCCCCTACTCCATTGGACTCATCCGCAACTTCAATTGCTTCCTCCTGTTCCTTGCTGACGGGAGTCTGCTCCGAGAGATCGCCCTCACTAAGAGTCCTCTGAGCCTGACTCCTAAGACCCTCCCTTCTGGACAATCCCCTCATGATTCCGCCTATTCCCGCAGAGAACACTAGAGAACACTTCCCAATAACGAAATATATATGTATATGGAAAAACGAGATAAAAATAAAAAAAATTTATCGAATATCGGTCGGTCTTACCTATGAACTCAGACCGGCATCCGACTAAATGCTCAAAATAAAATTCAAATTATATACGTATGCAAAATTTATGAACGTGGATAAGCAATGCGAAAGCTTGCACCTTCGCTTGAAGAAAAGTATGTGTAAAATGAAAGTGTAAGTAACTATATTAGAAAATTATACGCATGCTTCTATACCTGCACGTGTATATACGCTCAGATATCTATGGCAAAACTTTGCTCAGACTATAAATGTTAAATCGTGACGGTGACTTTGTTTGATATGGCGTGATGTCTGTTCGCCTAGCGTCGTTCGTATTCTGTCCAGCTTAACGTCCTCGTCCCCTTGCGATGTCCGATCTCGGTACAACAGTCCAACTTAATCATCTAGTCCAAACTGGCTACCGACAGATCTCATCTCTAACGCTCCCATTCAAGACACAATCAGCTGGCGCTACCACGTCCAACTGAGATATCTTGACCGCTAGCTAGTTCCCTGCGGTGTCACGACACATTCGTCCACTTTAACTTAAAACAGCAGAACGAGCTACCAGTGACCACCTGAACTTCTCTAGCACGGACACAATTGAAAGGGTCTGAAATTACCGCCCTATCAAGATATCGCGTACCAGCCCCCCATTAGAATGGAAAAAAAAAAAAAAAATTTTTAAAAGGAAATGTGATATTAAAAGTTTATACAAAGCTGCAATATGGTATTCCTTCTGCCCCGTCCAAAGATGTTAATCAAAAAGAAAAAGGAAATATATAGGAGCACCATCTAATCTTCGGGCCCCACGTTGGGCGCCATTTTGTTACACACGGGTTTGTTTCCGGGAGGCATAAAGGTCGCATCGCTTTCACCTCTTTGTGGCACCAGAATACCATCCAGCGCTGCTACTCGAACGGCTCACGAACCGCTACACCCTCCCCTGTTGCATGCCTCAAATCACCGCGCGGTATGCTTGCTTCTAGCACGAGCTAGCTCGTCGGACTGGGGTGGTTCTTGCGGCTTCAAGGCATGCGCACCGCGTCATACAAAAAAATACATACCTGCTGATGGGCTGCATCGGAATACCACACAGACTTCATATCACTATGGACCAAGGGTGTCACTTGGCCGGCCTTCATCACCCTCCCTACCTGGTCGACTATGGCACATGATTGCGTCGACCCCAAAATCGGGTATTAAAACCCCCCCCTCAAAATTCCATCTCCCTGTCCGTTCGTCCGTCCGTCATCATCACACCGCCCAAGATCACACGTCACTATTTCGTATTCAATCGATATTAAACATCATTTTATTGCTTATTCAAGAAATCAAGTAACATTCAACGAAGCCGCAGAGGGCAGCTTGTACACTTAAATTCAAAGTACTCCCGCGTATCTTACATTTCCTTGATACGCCACTATTTTCAAAACATATCTTAATCGTACGTTCGGATTCTTAAACCATGTAAACTCTAATATATCGCGTTATTTCTATCATCACATGAATGGATACCGACCCTATCTATGGGTTCAGCAGGCATTCAAATGTGTTTAATTAAGATGTAGTAATAAAAGTGAAGCTTGAATATTCATAAATCTCAATTCATTTACGGTTGGCGACAATATGTTCCGCCCTACGATTAGTACAAAGAATTACGCTTTAGCCGCCCAAAAAGGTTCTGAAAACGAAAAGGGGTCAGGCCTACCCAAAGACGTCTTTAAGCTTTTATCAATTCCCATTCTTACCCCCCCCTACCGCTTTGCAACCTGCCTGGACTTGTGCCAAAGCAATCAAAATATATACTTATACTCCTAGTCTAACTATTCCAGTTTTGGTTGAGGAATCTTACCCATATAAATACACGATATGTATGGCAATGTTATATTAAATCTAATGCGGCACCCTCAAGCGCCTATCAAATAATCCAAAGTAATATTTATGTGCCCTAGCATTGGTACTCACACGCTTATGGCGTTTAAACATACATAGCTAAGAGTTGAATCCTGAGATTTCAATTCGACAGTCCAGTGCTCACTGCACTATAAGTATATACATATTTACGTGTTGTGAATAGCAATAACATGCAATTGCAAATTTAGTGCGCCATATCCACACGACTGTGGCCTCAAGAAAAGACCCTACTCATTAATAAGTTGTATTTTAAATCTCAATGCTTGGTGCCGACTTCCTCACAGCAAGTCTGTGTTTATGTGCTCGCAGCACTTGAATTATGTCAATATGTATTTCGTTTCTGAACTTAAAGAAGAGTGATACAGCTCACCTCGTCCCTCTGCTTCACCATCGGCCGCAATTTCTGCTCTGGTTAACGCTGGGTCTTCCACTGGTCGTTGCCCCTTCTATTGCTGTTGTTGCTGTTGGCAAATCGTCCGGCCCTGTCCAAACGAAATTTGCCTTCCCACCGTCGAACTTTTGCTGACATTTATTCATTTATTTTGGCCCTCCTCATTTCATGCGTACATACTTGCTTTGTTTACTTTTCCCATGCGAGACTCGATTCTCGTTCTTGTGCGCTGCGAACTCGTTGCTATTTGCTCGCAGGCTATGCTTACCCTTGCTTGCTATTATCGCTGGTTCACTTCCAACAGACGAACTGCCGGTTCGATGATTCGCTAAAGCGCGCCTCCGCTGCTACTGCGTGGCTCCACTGCTGACGTCGCTTTGGGGTTGACGTCTGCGCTTCTATGACTGCGCCTCGTTTGCGAGCGACCGTGCTATGCTTAGCGCACCGTGTGTTATCGTAATTATTCTAGCCCTGGGTGGCGCGTAGCGCTAGTACTGGCGTGCTGAGCCTTTCGCGAACAAGTATTTTCTAAGCGCGCCGCGCCCCTTTAAATTAATACCTTTCAAAGACGATTGGCCCGCTCCGGGCGATATGCTGAGCGCGTCGCTACCTGCGCTGGAGCTCCGCCGCGCCCAAGTTACTCAGATAAGTGTGGTGAAACTCGCTGCGGCGTTTTGGTCTATTGCGCGCTGTACTTTGCTGACGGCGCCGCTGTGCCGCTGGTCGCTTTTTGTTGACACGTTGCGGTAGCTTTTGGTGGCGAATTGAATAGATGGTCTGACTCTGATCCACACTGCTTGAAATCCAAATTGAAAAGAACTTTTCTTTTCCGGAAGTTAACGAGTGCGCTCTTTGACAAGTCGGTTTGTCAAAGACAGCTGATCGAGTCGAGGTGCGTTCGCGTGGTGCGTTCGCACGGACAGTGTCATATATTTGCGCTGCCTAAACTCTTACGTACGGCCCGCACCTTCTGACCGCAACAACTGAAGAAAAGTTTTTATTTGCTAATAAAATTTTGATTGTTTATTGCTCTTATATTAGGATAACGAAATTAATTTAAAATACACATTTTAATATTACACTAGTTTACTCAAATACTAAGAAAGATTAAGTATAATTATTTCTTCTATTTAGGTGTAAAAGCACTAAAGCCGAAACAAAGTATGGTTTTAATTTGCTTCTTGACTGTTTAGCAATACTTCCAGTATTGGAGAAAAATCTTTCAGCATGCTAAAGTGGCTGGAATAGCTAAACTTTTCTTTGGCTAGTAGTCTCAGGATTCGATTGGACTCTTCATGGTCCTTCCACCAAACCCTCGCCTTCAAATTGTGGCTTATTTGAGGCTATTTTTCAAATTCATCATGAGCATCCAGTACGTTATCTTTCCAATGTGGAGGGAGTTTAGACACCCAAATCTTATAAATAAAAATTAATGTGCGCCCAAAGTACTCAAATAGTCTTAATGAAATTTTCAAAGTATGTTCTTGGAAAAGTATTATAGTTTTGGAAAAGTAACGGCACGCCCGAATACTTTGCGTTTTGTTTGTGCTTCATTAATATTCACAGTTTATTGTCGATGTCTATGAAATTTCCACGATAGGTTCAGGAGTTTGCTGGGCAAGACACGGGATGTACGAGTATACAGTTTTTGAAAGAGTTTGCAGTTCCACGTCCCCAGACTTTATATAATTTCAATTATTCATAACTCTTAATGTATTTGATCTAAATTCATGATATTTGGGAATATGTATCCTTTAGTCAAGATTTACATAATTTTTTAAAAGTCGGTGGTGCAACGCCCACATATTTTATGTTTTCTTTGTGCTTCATTAATGTCCACAGTTTATTGTCGATCTCTCTGAAACTCTCATGGTAGGTTCAGGAGTTCGTTGGGCTGCATATAGTTTTTGGAAAGGCTCCCAGGTTATATAAAGCTGCAATTGGGTACAGCTACTACTAATTTATTTGGTTCAAGTACATCATATTTTATATATAGATATATGCTCCGAAGAAGAATTACTCTTGCAAACAAATGCTACCTCGGACTGAGTAGGCAATTGAAAAGTAAACTCCTTGTCACAGAACGACCATCTACCGAATGAGGCGCATTTACAATTTGGTATATAGTGACCGATCAGATACCTTACCATTCATGTGGGATTGGGGAGTCCCAGAAGCAGGCGTCAACCCTAATATAGAGCAAACATGCTAAAGCGACAACTAAAACGACGGCAAAGATGAGAACTACAACTCGAACACAGAAGAAGCTTGGAAGTTGTAATCGGAAGCCTAAAAATTTCGCAACATTTTTGAAGAAAATTTCAAGTGAAAACCATGTTTTAGGTATATTTAACCAGGCGTATGAAACTGAAGTTCATACCGACGCATCCATTGATGGCTATGGTGCTGTTCAAAAATTTCCTGACGATAACCAGTTACATCCAATCTTCTATATACAGGGTGGCGCAAAAGTAATCCTCCTATCAGAAAATGCTATAACTTTTGCGATTGGCCCCTAAAGTCAGTTCTGTTTTGACATTTGTTTAGTAAACACATGCGAAATACACGTTAATAAACAATGTTACGCTACACTGCTCCAGAACGCGGAATATTGCTGACTATTTATTTGACCAACAATCGGTCGGGGCCAAACGGTTACTGTGAATGGTGAGCGCTACAGAGCAATGATCAACGAGTTCTTTTTGCCGCAACTTGATGAATTGGGATTGGAAAACATGTGGTTCCAACAAGACGGTGCAACAGCACACACTGCACGTGCCACAACCCATATGCTGAACATCGGAAGCTTACTTTTGCGCCACCTTGCCTCCCATACAACTGGACTTTTTTATATTCCATATCTCTGGAAGTATTTAGGCTAGACCAATGAAATTTGGAAAGGGGTTACATGAAGTTAATCCCTAACACTTCCAAGAAAACTGGGAAAAACGAAAAAGGGGGCGTGGCACCCTCCATACAAATGACATTTTTCATAGTCCGTATCTCTGGAAGTATTTACGTTAGACCACTGAAATTTGGTAAGGGTTTATATGAGGTTAATCCCTACCACCTCCAAAAACTGGGGATAACAAAAACGGGGGCGTGGCACCTCCCATACAGCTGACATTTTTTTATAGGAATGTGGGGTGAAACCGACGGGTATAAGCTAGTATATTATATAAGCAAGAAAACATCTGT
Organism: Merzomyia westermanni; assembly: GCA_949987695.1. Classification (NCBI taxonomy): domain Eukaryota; kingdom Metazoa; phylum Arthropoda; class Insecta; order Diptera; family Tephritidae; genus Merzomyia; species Merzomyia westermanni. The sequence goes on from OX465291.1 coordinate 82,113,017, forward strand.
CGCAGAATTCAAATACACAAGGTACGAACTGGAAAAGTGTCGAGTGTACTTGCTTGGTTTACACTTTAAACTGGTTACTGATTGTAATGCTTTTACGAAAACGTTAGAAAAAAAGATTTATGCACCAGAGTAGCCCGGTGGATTTTATACCTTCAGGAGTATGACTATAAGGCAAAACATCGCAAAGGTCAGTTAATGAGACATGTAGATGCCTTAAGTCTCTACCTGATCATGATGATAAACGATGCAGATTTTTTTGCAGATGAAGAGATAAGAGCTATTACTGAAGTTTTACACTAGAAAACTACATACAAAGATTATTTTGAAAAGGGCGGTATTCTTCACAAACTAGTCGACGACATCGAGTTGGTGGTAGTTCCGAAGTGCATGCAGCGAGACGTGATTAGACGTGCACATGAAAAGGACCATTTTGCAGTGCGAAAAACCAAGGAGCTTATTAGTCGAGAATTTTTTATTCCGAAGCTAGAAGACGAAGTACAAATGCATATTGCCAACTGCGTGGCTTGTATTGTTTCTAATCGTAAATTGTGCAAGCAAGAGGGAAAAAGGCATCCGTTACACAAGGGCGAAATGCCACTTCATACCTACCACGTAGATTTTCTTGGTCCTTTGGGGTCTACAAGCAAGTCACATAGGCACATTTTCAAAATAACCACTGGCCTTCCGCTTGCTAACGGTCAAGTGGAAAGATTGAATGGCGTTATATCGGGCGTTTTTATCAAAGCTAAGTAAAGAAGATCCCACAAAATGGTACAAGTATTTCGACAAAGTACAAGAAGTTGTTAACTCCACATATAATCGAAGCATCGACATGACACCATTCGAGCTGCTGACAGGGATTAAAATGCGCACAAGTGACGACTTTCACATTAAAACTTTAATAGAAGAGGAGATGCGACAACAATATGTAGAAATGAGAGATGACATTAGCAACAAGCCAAAAAACAGATTTTGAATATGCAAACTGAAAACAAAATAACGTTCAACCTTCGACACAAAGAAGCTAAGAAATATTTTATTTTTTTTATTGAATACATGTATTTGCAATCTATTCGTAGAACAATAAGCAAATTAGTTAACTATGAAAATTTGACTTGTATTATTGGTCTCCAGTGAGGTCAATAATAATATACTTATGTATATAAAGGGTGTTTTTTTTAGGGGTATAGAACTTCGAATTGAAATAAAACACAAGAAAATCGTTTTAAGGTCCATCAATTTGGCTTTATTGGAAGGATAATTTTATGCCATTAATGTTTAAATATGATTTCGGGCATGTGGAAGTCGCGGCTGGCTCGAATAAAGCCAATTCTACAGGTCCAATTTTCAACCACTTTTTCGAGCATATGGGGCCGTATGTCGGCAATAACGCCACGAATGTTGGCTTCCAATTCCCCTAACGTTTCTGGTTTGTTGGTGTAGACGAGCGACTTCACATATCCCCAAAGAAAATAATCCAATGGTGTCAAATCACACGACCTTGGTGGCCAATTGACAGGTCCATTCCGCGAAATTATGCGCTCATCGAATGTTTCCTTCAATAAATCGATTGTGACGTGCGCTGTGTGGCATGTAGCGGCGTCTTGTTGGAACCACAACTCATCCACATTCATGCCATCCAATTCGGGAACAAAATAGTCGGTTATCATGGCTCTATACCGGTCTCCATTAACGGTAGCTGCCTCTCCAGCATTATTGCGGAAGAAGTATGGCCCAATGACTCCACCAGCCCATAGAGCACACCAAACAGTCAGTTTTTGTGGATGTAATGGCGTTTCAAGGGTCTCATGTGGATTCTCTTCACTCCAAATGCGGCAATTTTGCTTGTTGACGTAGCCATTCAACCAAAAATGAGCCTCATCACTGAACAAAATTTTGCGATGAAAATCAGCATCGAAATCAATCTCATTTTCGGCCCATACACCAAAATCACGACGCATTGCATGGTCTCGCGGCTTTAATTCTTGCACAAGCTGGATCTTGTAAGGTCGCAAGCCAAGATCTTTGCGCAAAATCTTCCATAAAGTTGATGGACAAAGCTCCAATTGCTGTGCACGGTGGCGAATCGATTCATTCGGGTCCTCTTCAACACTTTGCTCTACAGCGGCAATTGTTTCTTCGGTGCGCACTGTTCGACGTCTCTGCGGATGCGTATTATCACATAGAGTAAACGCAGTGCGAAAACGATCCATGGTTAACCGAATTAATTGCTCTGATGGACGATTATGTCGACCATAAAATGGACGGAGCTCACGGTAAACTTCGCGAACTGAACCATTATTTTCGAAATAAATTTGCACGATTTGCAAGCGTTGTTCTATTGTCAACCTGTTCATGATGAAATGGCAAACCAAACTGAACATAAATAACATTAGAGTTGCCAGATTTGACCACAAAATGCCAGTTTTATCTCTATTCGAAAAACAAACCTGTAAAAAAAACACCCTATACAACAAGCATTTGATAAAGTTTGGCACCATGGCCTGTTATATAAAATGAAAAAAATCTTCCCCTCACCAATATATCTAATTCTTAAGTCGTATCTCGCTAATAGATCCTATTATGTCAAAGTAAATGATGAAATCTCTACCATAACATACATCAAAGCTGGTGTACCTCAAGGATGCGTTCTCGGACCAGTCCTTTATACAATTTTTACATCAGACATGCCACAAACTGAAAACGTATTTATTGCTACATATGCTGACGACACTGCTATATTGGCATCAAATATATCTCCAATTGAAGCTTCCAACTTAGTCCAGAAACATCTGAATGAGATACAGTCCTGGTTAGATCGTTGGAAAATAAAGGTCAATACAGATAAATCTGTACACGTGCTATTCACTTTAAGGCGAAAAGACTGTCCTCCTTGCCGCATATATGGCAGTATGATTCCGAAACCTGACAGCGTCAAATACTTAGGCTTGCATTTAGACAAACGCCTAACATGGAAATGTCATATTCAAGCCAAAAATAAACAACTAAAAATGAAAACTAAAAAACTGTATTGGTTACTTGGGCCTAAATCAACTTTATATCTCGAGACTAAACTCCTATTATATAAAGCTTTATTAAAGCCAGTATGGACTTATGGTACAGGTAACATCAAAAGTGATTTGAAAAAAGTTTTTCAAAAACGGGGTCGCCCCTCGGCAGTGGTTTGGCAAACTCTCCGAGTGTATTTCTGCCATGACAGGCTTCTCAGCAAAAATTCGTCTCCTTTGTAGATGCCGTTCGGAGTCGGCAAAAAACTGTAGGTCCCACCAATTTGTAGGGAAAATTCAAATCGGCACACCACAAATTGGAAGAGAAGCTTGGCGCAAAAATCTCTTAGGAGGTTTATGATGATATACCTGTTGTATATCGCGCCATACAGAGAAAGAGGGACTTATGGCATTCAGCTTTGGGGCACAGCCTCAAATTCAAACATAGAAATATTGCAAAGATATCAGTCTAAAACTTTAAGACTAATTATAAATGCTCCCTGGTACATCACGAATAAAGCCATACATTCAGATCTAAATATTAATTTGATAAAAAATGAAATTAAAAGGCTCAGTACGGCATACTTACGCACAATTAGTTATCATGAAAACCTAATGGCAATCACGCTATTAGATGAAACCAATGAAATCATTCGACTTAAAAGACATCATGTTTAGATCTCCCCTTTAGAAATTAATTAATTATTAAATTAAATTAAACAAAATGTATATGTATGTACAGGGTGTTTTTTTTACAGGTTTGTTTTTCGAATAGAGATAAAACTGGCATTTTGTGGTCAAATCTGGCAACTCTAATGTTATTTATGTTCAGTTTGGTTTGCCATTTCATCATGAACAGGTTGACAATAGAACAACGCTTGCAAATCGTGCAAATTTATTTCGAAAATAATGGTTCAGTTCGCGAAGTTTACCGTGAGCTCCGTCCATTTTATGGTCGACATAATCGTCCATCAGAGCAATTAATTCGGTTAACCATGGATCGTTTTCGCACTGCGTTTACTCTATGTGATAATACGCATCCGCAGAGACGTCGAACAGTGCGCACCGAAGAAACAATTGCCGCTGTAGAGCAAAGTGTTGAAGAGGACCCGAATGAATCGATTCGCCACCGTGCACAGCAATTGGAGCTTTGTCCATCAACTTTATGGAAGATTTTGCGCAAAGATCTTGGCTTGCGACCTTACAAGATCCAGCTTGTGCAAGAATTAAAGCCGCGAGACCATGCAATGCGTCGTGATTTTGGTGTATGGGCCGAAAATGAGATTGATTTCGATGCTGATTTTCATCGCAAAATTTTGTTCAGTGATGAGGCTCATTTTTGGTTGAATGGCTACGTCAACAAGCAAAATTGCCGCATTTGGAGTGAAGAGAATCCACATGAGACCCTTGAAACGCCATTACATCCACAAAAACTGACTGTTTGGTGTGCTCTATGGGCTGGTGGAGTCATTGGGCCATACTTCTTCCGCAATAATGCTGGAGAGGCAGCTACCGTTAATGGAGACCGGTATAGAGCCATGATAACCGACTATTTTGTCCCCGAATTGGATGGCATGAATGTGGATGAGTTGTGGTTCCAACAAGACGGCGCTACATGCCACACAGCGCACGTCACAATCGATTTATTGAAGGAAACATTCGATGAGCGCATAATTTCGCGGAATGGACCTGTCAATTGGCCACCAAGGTCGTGTGATTTGACACCATTGGATTATTTTCTTTGGGGATATGTGAAGTCGCTCGTCTATACCAACAAACCAGAAACGTTAGGGGAATTGGAAGCCAACATTCGTGGCGTTATTGCCGACATACGGCCCCATATGCTCGAAAAAGTGGTTGAAAATTGGACCTGTAGAATTGGCTTTATTCGAGCCAGCCGCGGCGGCCACATGCCCGAAATCATATTTAAACATTAATGGCATAAAATTATCCTTCCAATAAAGCCAAATTGATGGGCCTTAAAACGATTTTCTTGTGTTTTATTTCAATTCGAAGTTTTATACCCCTAAAAAAACACCCTTTATATCCAAAAACACAGCAGAACAATATTCTTTTCGTTCAAAAGAGTCAACAATGAAATTTACAACTCGATGGCATTGTTCAGGTGTGCCATGATGTCGGCGAAAATCAAATTGGTGTTCAGGTATTATGTTATTTTCTTTGAGTATTGGCGAAATTCTGCGTAAAAATATTCTCTCAAATATTTTTGAGAACAGCGCCAGTAGACTGATAGGTCTATACGAGGTTATTTCGTTTTCTGGTTTGTTGGGCTTGGCAACCTTCACAATTTCTGCACATTTCCACTGCGTAGGGAAATGGCTTAACCTTAGTATTGAATTATATATTAGTGTCAAAAACATAATACCTTTTTTTGGTAAGAACTTAGCTATTTTAGCATCGATTTTGTCATATCCTGGAGATTTATTATTGTCAAGCTTTTCGATTTCAATACAAATTTCTGCAGGTGTTATATGTTTGATTGGCAATGACAATTGACATGGGGCATCAAGAAATTGAAGAACATCGGAATGGTTGCTATTATTAATTGTAATTGGTGTAAAGGTTGTTTCTAAATGTTTCGCATATGCATCTGCCTTGCTCTTATCAGATCTACACCATTCATCATTGCAGTCCTTTATTGGCACATTTCTCTTTTTTGGGCGTTTCAAGTACTTTGTAGCTTTCCATATTTTGTTATCATCGTTACTATTGTCATTTAGATTTTCAATATAATCTGAGATTGATTTATTTCTTAATTCTTTAAGTTTGTCTTTGAGTTCAGTTGTAGCTTTATTCAGTATAGTCTTGTCTGCTGGGCTTCTAGTATTTTGCCATTTTTTCCGTAATTTTCTCTTTTGTTGAATTAATGTTCTGATATCTGCAGATACATGCACACAGGCACGAGGTCTATGTGTAAAGTTTGCGTTATTTTCGATTGTAGATGCAGCAACTGCTTTATGAATTAACGACGTAAATGTTTCAACTGCATTGTCCAGTTCTACTAAGCTTTTGATTGAGGTCTTAAGTTCCACACTTTCTGTTATCTGGTCTTGAAAAATATTGATTTGGTTTTTATTGTTTAATCCAATATACTTCCCCTGCTTTGTATTAATAAGAGTGCTATAACTGATAATAATTGGTGAGTGGTCTGAGCTTAGTTCTTCAGAACTGGCAATGTCCAGCGATGGAGTTTGAATGCCTTTATATACAGCAAAATCTAGCAGATCAGGGATTTAAAGTGGATCACTTGGCCAGTAAGTAGGCTCACCAGTAGATAAAGTTTTAAAATTATTCTTGGTAATGCACTTATAAAGTTCCCTACCTTTTGGGTTAGGGATACGTGAGCCCCACCAGGGTTGTTTAGCGTTATAATCACCTCCCACAAGGAATCTACTGCCCAGGGAATTAAAGAAGTTTTCGTATTCCGGAGTTGTGATGCTATGTCTTGGCGGTGAATACAAAGCATAAATATGTAAAGGGTGTTTTTTTAGGGGTATAGAACTTCGAATTGAAATAAAACACAAGAAAATGGTTTTAAGGTCCATCAATTTGGCTTTATTGGAAGGATAATTTTATGCCATTAATGTTTAAATATGATTTCGGGCATGTGGCCGCCGCGGCTGGCTCGAATAAGGCCAATTCTACAGGTCCAATTTTCAACCACTTTTTCGAGCATATGGGGCCGTATGTCGGCAATAACGCCACGAATGTTGGCTTCCAATTCCCCTAACGTTTCTGGTTTGTTGGTGTAGACGAGCGACTTCACATATCCCCAAAGAAAATAATCCAATGGTGTCAAATCACACGACCTTGGTGGCCAATTGACAGGTCCATTCCGCGAAATTATGCGCTCATCGAATGTTTCCTTCAATAAATCGATTGTGACGTGCGCTGTGTGGCATGTAGCGCCGTCTTGTTGGAACCACAACTCATCCACATTCATGCCATCCAATTCGGGAACAAAATAGTCGGTTATCATGGCTCTATACCGGTCTCCATTAACGGTAGCTGCCTCTCCAGCATTATTGCGGAAGAAGTATGGCCCAATGACTCCACCAGCCCATAGAGCACACCAAACAGTCAGTTTTTGTGGATGTAATGGCGTTTCAAGGGTCTCATGTGGATTCTCTTCACTCCAAATGCGGCAATTTTGCTTGTTGACGTAGCCATTCAACCAAAAATGAGCCTCATCACTGAACAAAATTTTGCGATGAAAATCAGCATCGAAATCAATCTCATTTTCGGCCCATACACCAAAATCACGACGCATTGCATGGTCTCGCGGCTTTAATTCTTGCACAAGCTGGATCTTGTAAGGTCGCAAGCCAAGATCTTTGCGCAAAATCTTCCATAAAGTTGATGGACAAAGCTCCAATTGCTGTGCACGGTGGCGAATCGATTCATTCGGGTCCTCTTCAACACTTTGCTCTACAGCGGCAATTGTTTCTTCGGTGCGCACTGTTCGACGTCTCTGCGGATGCGTATTATCACATAGAGTAAACGTAGTGCGAAAACGATCCATGGTTAACCGAATTAATTGCTCTGATGGACGATTATGTCGACCATAAAATGGACGGAGCTCACGGTAAACTTCGCGAACTGAACCATTATTTTCGAAATAAATTTGCACGATTTGCAAGCGTTGTTCTTTTGCCAACCTGTTCATGATGAAATGGCAAACCAAACTGAACATAAATGACATTAGAGTTGCCAGATTTGACCACAAAATGCCAGTTTTATCTCTATTCGAAAAACAAACCTGTAAAAAAAACACCCTGTATGTCAATATTATTGCAATTCAGTTTGACCCCAGCAGCTTGTATTGACAATGTTTGGGTTGGTTCGAGTATATCATACTTGATATTTGATTTAACCAAAACAGCACAACCGGCGTGAGCCCTGTTACTAGGGTGATTAGTGGCGATAAGGTTGTAGTTTCTTATATTAAAAAAGGTTTTGTCTGTGAAATGGGTTTCTGAAATCAACATTATATCAATGAAGTTGTCTTTTAAAAATATTTCAGTTTCCTGTGTATGACGGCATAATCCATTGGCATTCCATATTGCTATTCTTAAGTCTGCTTGCATAGTTTGTCAATAAGTAGTGACATCATATTAAGAAGTGTGTTTGTTAATTCAATTTGTTTAGAGAGTAAACGCTCAATATTTTCCATTGATTTTTGTTCATTTACCTCATTGTTATTGTCTTTACCTTTTAAAACGCTAGCGTATGACTGCTTGTTGTTGCTTGCAGTGTTTGTGTTATTATTAGTGTTTTGCGAATTCATGTTTACACTCCCTTTCGTACGGTTGGAAAATATTGGCTTCTTTCCAGAGAGTTGCTGATAAACTATGCAGCCTTTGTAATTCGCGGTGTGGTGTTGTTGGCAATGAGTACACGTTGGTAAAGTGTCTTTTGGTTTTGTGCATTCTAAAGTTGAATGCATTAGTCCACATTTTACGCATTTATAGGGTTTTCTACAATACGTTTTGGTATGTCCAAATTCTTGGCATCGGTGGCATTGAACCATGTCACTTGTTTGCCTAGGGGGCTCTACTTTAATATTTGCATTATTCAAATATTTTAATTCATAGATTTCTTTGTTGTTGGTTCTTGGCTCCAAGTCAACAAAAAACATCGACAAAGGTTGTTTTGTTACTCTACTCTTAACATTAAATACATTTCTGACTTTATGTCCTAATAGAGTAATTTCATTTTTTATATCTTCAGTAGGAGTTGAGCAGTGTAATCCCTTTAGTACTACTCTATATGACCACTCCTGTTTGGGCTGATATGTATGATAACTTATCTTCCCTGCTTCTATTCCCTGTTCCTATATGAATCTATGTTATTTATTAATAGCCTAATTTGTCCATCTTTTGACGACTTATAACTAAAATCTTTCTTAGAAATCAAAGTTGAAATAGAGCTTATCATTTCACTTATGTTAACTACTCCAGGTATGATCAACGGTGGTGGCTTTGGAATATTCGGCATTGTTGCTTCATTCGCTTCGATATTATTGTTCTTACCAGCCTCGGGTTCATCATTGTCGTCGTCACTCAATAGATCGTATCGGTTTGGGTGTATAACTACTTGTTTTCTGTGGGTATACAAGCTAGGGGATTCTTCGTTGGCACGCTTTCCATTTTTGTTTGTAACATTTTGCCATTTGAAGAGAGTATTCTCACCTTCTGCATTCATTTCGCGACTTTACAATTGTTAGATGTTTATTAGCAAATCGATTTTTCTACACTCTGATATATAGATCTCCACGTGACACGTGTGTTCACTGGCGCATTCAGAAAGAGACTGGCTAAGAAATATGCGCTTAACGATTTGGTGGCAATAAAACGTACACAGGAGTTAGCTTCTTCGACGACGACCACGATGCATTTGAGGGCAAATGAGCAGCAGGATGGCCGAATTGTGCGATTGGGGAATCCCAGAAGCAGGCGGCAACCCTAATATAGAGCAAACATGCGAAAGCGACATCTACAACGATGGCAAAGATGAGAACTACAACTCGAACACAGAAGTGCGGGAGTAAGCCTGGAAGTTTCGATCGAGATACACGCGCAGCCGTATAACCGCATAAAGACGATCTCATTTTATAAAGACAATTTCATTTTAATTACATTTAATAATTTCTCGAACTTGAATTTCAAACTTTGAAACTAAATTTCTTTTATTTGTATAGCTATTTCAAAATAAAACGTGTTAAAAATATCCACTAGGAAAACCCCGGAACCTCCAACTATTGCAATGGAGTCTGAACCAATCGTTAGTAAGCTGGTTGTGGTCCCTCGCAAAAAATCTATTCTTGTGTCTAGGTTCCATCCAGACACGACCGAGGATGATTTGATGTACCATATTTCTTCTAAAGTTAAGGATCAAAGCGTAACTGTTAGAAATTTTAATTTCACATATCAAAGAAGTATGTCTTCGTTTAAGATTGATGTATTTGGGAAAGATTTCGATACTCCTTTGGACAGCTCTTTTCGGCCTCCCGGGGCTCTTGTGCGGGAGTTTGAATACAGACCGAATAGGAATGTTCAAAATGTAGCGAAAATTTCTCGTAATAACGTTGAGTCAAAAAACTGAGCACTAAATTCATGCATATCTTTTATCAAAATGTCAGAGGTTACCAAATTAACTCATCTAAATATAACGTAATTGCTTTTTACCGAAACTTGGCTAAAACCTCATGTTTTCAATTTAGAGTTTTTATGTAATAAATATCAAGTATATAGAAATGATCCCTTGAACAGAGTCGGAGGTGGTGTTCTACTTGCCGTTCATTCCTCCATCCCTTCAGAAGTTAATATTCCTAAACTCGATTTCATTGAGTTCAAATGCATCCGCATTCAGCTAGAATACGTCTCTATGTACAAGGTGGCGCAAAAGAAATCCTCCTATCAGAAAATGCTATAAATTTTGCGATTGGCCCCTAAAGTCAGTTCTGTTTTGACATTTGTGTAGTAAACACATGCGAAATACACGTTAATAAACAATGTTACGCTGCACTGCTCCAGAACGCGGAATATTGCTGACTATTTATTTGACCAAAAATCGGTCGGTGAAAAACGGTTACTGCGCAAAAGTAATCCTCCTATCAGAAAATGCTATAAATTTTGCGATTGGCCCCTAAAGTCAGTTCTGTTTTGACATTAGTAAACACATGCGAAATACACGTTAATAAACAATGTTACGCTACACTGCTCCAGAACGCGGAATATTGCTGACTATTTATTTGACCAATAATCGGTCGGGGCCAAACGGTTACTGTGAATGGTGAGCGCTACAGAGCAATGATCAACGAGTTCTTTTTGCAGCAACTTGATGAATTGGGATTGGAAAACATGTGGTTCCAACAAGACGGTGCAACAGCACACACTACACGTGCCACAACCGATATGCTGAACATCGGAAGCTTACTTTTGCGCCACCTTGTACTTATATATTTGCTACATGCCTCCAGCATCAGATTTTTCAGTTTACATGCAACATGTCTCTCTGCTCAAAACTGTTAACTTTTTGACTAAAGCTTCAGATTCAATTATTGTTTTGGGTGATTTTAACTTACCTCATATATCGTGGAACATATCTGATGGAAACATCCAAATCCGTCCAAACTGGGGTACAATGACTTTTTAGATGGAATTTCCAACCTTTGCCTTAATCTAATAAATGTTACTGCTAACAAGTTTGGGAAAGTCTTAGATTTAGTGTATGTTGATAATATAAACCAATTTTCTGTAAATCGTTGTGATCCGTTGGTTTTACCAAAAGACCTTTACCACCCTTCTATGGAAATAGTCTACGAAACCATAACTAATGGCCAAGGTACTCAATGCTACTCATGTAGTAGCTTTGATTTTAACTTTTCGAAAGCAAACTACAAGAAATTAAATAAAGATCTGTCTAAATGGACTTGGCCTGAATTTGGTAGTGATATCGATCTAAACGTCTCACATTTCAATCAAACTATTTACTGCCTATTTGAGAAGTTTATTCCTAAACGTAAATTAACTTATGATCATCCTACGCGAGCTTGGTTTACTAAAGAGCTTAAGGCTCTGAAAAATAGGAAAAAGCGATCATTTAATTTATACAAGAAATCCGGATTAAACAAACATTACTTACTGCATTCCATTCTACATCAGAAGTACATATATTTAAATAATAAGTGCTATAAAGTTTATATCTCTAAAAAAAAAGAGGCATTATTCTCAATCCAAAGTCATTTTATGGTTTCGTAAATTGTAAACGTAAATTATCGGGGTTTCCCTCAGCTATGAAATATCAAGAAATTATATCTAGCGATAATCAAGATATCGCAAAATTTCTTTGCTCAATTTTTCACTTCTAACTATTCTGCCGTCACCAATTCAAACTTTCAAAACTATCCCTATAAGCTACACGTGACAAATTTAATTAATTCACCAATTATATGCGCCAAAGAGGTTCTAATTTACCTTAAAACCTTGAAAGAATCTTTTAAATATGGTCCTGATAGGATTCCTACGTGTTTCTTGAAAGATTGTGCTAAACATATTTACCAACCCCTTACCAATTTGTTCAATCTATCACTAAAGTATGGAAAGAATCGTTTCTTTTACCGCTGCATAAAAGCGGGAGTAGGTCTTCTATAGAGAACTATCGTGGCATAGGAAAGCTTTCTGCCATCCCAAAATTGTTTGAAGCTATTTTTACAAATCAAATTACGGGTCCGATCTATACTTTGATAGCTGACTGACAACACGGGTTCAGTAAGGGAAAGTCCACAGTTACGAATTTACTTGAGTTTACCAGTCATGTCTCAAATGGCTTTAGACAAAAACTTCACACCGACGTTATTTATACGGATTTCAGCAAAGCTTTTGACAAAGTGTGTCACTCATTACTTATTCATAAACTCGATCAGTTGGGCTTCCAGCCGAGTCTCAATCGCTGGAACTCTTCTTATCTTAGTGACAGAACACAAAGAGTAGTGTTTAAAAATTTAATATCCGATGTCATTTATGTCTCTTCGGGGGTTCCTCAAGGAAGCCATCTTGGCCCGACTCTCTTCTTGTTGTTTATAAATGATATTTCTACAATAATAAGATTTTCAAAAATGTTAATGTAAGCTGACGACGTAAAGCTTTTCATGTCATTCGCGTCATTTGAAGATAGAAATAAGCTACAATCAGATTTAGATACACTAGTTACTTGGTGCCATTGAAATTATATGCCACTTAACCTTAAAAAAGTGTCACGCCGCATAATTACGTCCCTGCTTATACCATACATCTGCAACACCTGCACCACGAATCCATTGGCGTGGGTATATACGAATATATCCGAACAACAGCGACAGGTGAGTACAAACGGCGCGTCGATTAACTTGTTCAGCTTTTGAAATCAATATCAGTTATTGTTATACCGATTGTTTAAACTTAACATTCTTAATTATATACTTTAATTCTAACTCTAGTGTTTTTACTAAAAACGGACAAAGTGAGTAAGTAATTGCGGTTGTGTATGTAGATATGTGCGTCGAAAATATCTTATGCACGACAAAAGTAAATACAAGGTGGCGCAAAAGTAAGCTCCGATGTTCAGCATATCGGTTGTGGCACGTGCAGTGTGTGCTGTTGCACCGTCTTGTTTGCACCACATGTTTTCCAATCCCAATTCATCAAGTTGCGGCAAAAAGAACTCGTTGATCATTGCTCTGTAGCGCTCACCATTCACAGTAACCGTTTGGCCCCGACCGATTATTGGTCAAATAAATAGTCAGCAATATTCCGCGTTCTGGAGCAGTGTAGCGTAACATTGTTTATTAACGTGTATTTCGCATGTGTTTACTACAGAAATGTCAAAACAGAACTGACTTTAGGGGCCAATCGCAAAATTTATAGCATTTTCTGATAGGAGGATTACTTTTGCGGCACCTTGTACATGGGTTTTCCGCGTGGAATTTCTCAGCCGGCTTCCTATACAATTACAAATTATAGTCTTGAGCAAGTGTATGATTTTGTTGACCTGGGGGTTACTATGGATTGGAATGGAGATCCTGCAAACTACGCCATTCATCGCGGAATCAGTCTTTTGAATATCGAATATAAGGTCCTATCAAGCGTATTGTGCAAAAGACTGAAGCCTGATGTGAACAGACTGATTGGACCTTATCAGTGTGGCTTCAGACCTGGTAAATCTACCATCGACCAGATTTTTACAATACGCCAAATCTTGGAAAAAACCCGTGAGAAAAGAATCGACACACATCATCTATTTGTTGATTTTAAAGCCGCTTTCGATAGCACGAAAAGGAGCTGCCTGTATGCCGCTATGTCTGAATCTGGTTTCCCCGCAAAACTTATACGGCTATGCAAAATGACCTTGAGCAACACCGCCAGTTCGGTCAGAATTGAGAAGCATCTCTCCGAGCCGTTCGAAACTAAGCGAGGTTTCAGATAGGGTGACCCCCTATCGTGCGATTTCTTTAATTTAGAAAAAGAAGCGGAAAAATGGGTTTGGTGGTGAACGGGGGCAAAACGAAGTACCTTCTGTCATCATGCATATTGGCAGCAATGATTTTGAAATAGCAAGGGACTTCGTTTACCTGGGAACCAGCATTAACACCAACAATAATGTTAGCCTAGAAATCCGACGAAGATTTATTCCTGCAAACAAATGCTACTTCGGACTGAGTAGGCGAAAATAACACTCTACAAGTCACTCATCGCACCCGTCCTGCTATATGGTTCAGAAGCGTGGACACTAACAACATCTGATGAAGCGGCTCTGGGAGTATTCGAGAGAAAGGTTCTTCGAAAGATTTGTGGACCTTTACGCTTTGGCGACGGCGAGTACCAAAGAAGATTTAATGATGAGCTGTATGAACTCTACGCAGACGCCGACATAGTTCAGCGTATTAAAACACAGCGCCTTCGCTGGCTAGGCCACGTAGTACGAATGAGCACCCGCCGGTGGAAGCAGAGGAAGAGGGAAACCACCACTCCGATGGAAGGGCCAAGTGGAGAACGATTTGCGATCCCGCGGTGTTTCTAATTGGCGCCAGTTGGCGTAACGAAGAAACGACTGGCGAGCTATGTTGGACGGTCAAAATCGCCCGGGCGGTTAGATGACCATTTAAAGAAAGAAGAAGGGAGTTACTATGGACTATAAACTCAGTTTCAACCGCCATATTAACACAACAGTCAATAAGGCTTGAGGTGTCCTAGCATTCGTTAAACGATGGTCTAAAGAATTTAGCGACCCTTATGTAACTAAAGCCCTCTTCACTACATTAGTCAGACCGATACTTGAATACGGTTCTATAATTTGGAACCCGCGTTACCAGGTTCATGTAGATCACCTAAAATCAGTTCAAAAACAATTTTTACTATTTGCCTTAAGATATTTTGATTGGGATCCCTTGTATAATCTGCCACCCTATACGAATCGTTTAAAACTCATTAATCAGCACACACTTTCTAGTCGGAGGGAAATGCTTGGAATTGTTTTTATGATTAAATTGCTAAATAGTTCACTCTCCAGCCCATTTCTTCTAAGTGAAGTGAACTTCAATGTACCGTCTCGTCCTTCAAGGCATTTTCAACCTCTAGTCTTAAAACAGTGCCGAACCAATTTTCAGTTAAATGAGCCTTTTCGCTGTTTGTGTCAAGATTACAACTCCCTTTCTGGTAAATTTGATATTTCAGACTCGCTTTTCAGTATAAAAAAATCAATTCTTTCTATCCTAAATACATAGCTACTAATTGTTACTAATTGTTTCTTATTCTTTGACTTCTATATTAACTTCTAACAATAATTTTATTCTGTTAACTAGTTATTTCTTAATGTATAATCTATCTTATATCTACTTTACATAGCTCTCTGTAGCTGAGCAGTTTTAGATCTCGACGATTAACAAACCAAAGCCTTTCAACGACTCGGCACAAACGAATAATCCGCGCGCTATGCGGATGCGCCCCTCGCGCCGGTCGGTCGGGATATGGTGGGTACTCCGTTTGGGAATTATTATTATTATTATAAAATAGTGAAACATATAAAAGGTCCCACATTCATAGTTACTATTGGGTTTCATTTTATTCGTTGCATTACATTTTGAAATATTTATGTAGAATGAATTGAATTTGAATTTCTTGTCAATGTTATCGTTTAATTTGTACTGCTGAGAGTTGGTACGACTGCGCAATTTATTTTTCGAATTCACTCCTGGGTGGGCCTCCAGACAAACTACAGCAGAATAAACTGTTTAAACCGTTTCATCCGTTTTAGCTGCTTTAACCGTTTCAACGTTAAACAAAGTTGTATTACCTTTTCAATTGAAAATATATGTAATTTTTATTCTGCTTTATTCGTAGTGAAAATTTGCCGCAATATTTCCCTAACCGTATTACGTTTGTTTAGTAATTCATTGCCGCCGCCCGTCTATCTCCACAAATGTTATTGCGTACTCCACCACGAAGGAGTCCCCGCTTAAACAATAATTTGCCGACCAGGCATAGCAGTGTGGATAACAATTTGATCGCTTTAGGGTCAATTCCTAAAAAATCGTCTAGTGCTACAAGAATTATCCAGCCAGATATGAGTGTATTATCCGCCATAACTGTACCCACGACTGACGCCAACAGTGAAATTACAACAAATTTAGCCACGGATGCTAGGACCTCTGAATCATCCAGAAACAACACTACGCACCCGCCGGCCAATTCAGTATATGATTTCAACGCCATGGGACAACGTCTAGACATGTTATAAAGTAATTTGAGGGCCACACAGGTTCAATTAAGGGAGCGAGACATCCAAAACGAAACCCTCAGAGCAGAGCGTCGTTCCGTCGTCACATACGCTAGCAGCGCAGTAGCGGTGTCGCAGCCAGCGATGCCAAAGTCAACGTCAGGGTCGACGTCAGTCGCACATACTATTACAAGTCAACTGTATCCTGGGGTTCGTTAGTACGTCAACTCACAGCCAATAACTCAACGCCAACTATATGCTGATTATATTCATGGCGTCAGTTCATTGCCAACACCTCAACACCAATTTAATGCTGATTGCTTTCATGGCGTTAGTTCACAGCCAACCACTCAAGGCAAACTATATGCCGATTCTCTTTTCGGCGTAAGTTCACAAGCAACAAGTCAACGCCAACTAGATGCCCCACCTCGTTATGGTGTTTACTCACAGCCTACTGCCTTTCGTACAGTATCGTCAGCCAGCAATCTGTACACGTCCTTTAACAACAATGATGTATTTTTATCACATTCGCCTAACATATCCATGCCGCCGCCTAACGCCAACATACAAATGTATCCAGCGTCAACCGTATACATGCCTCGGATGTAACTAGATTTGCTAGACTTTAGTGGCCGTCCAGAAGAATGGCCGGTATTTCATACAGCTTTTGTCGAGTCAAGGGCAATGTATGGCTACTCCAACTTCGATAACAACCAGAAAAAGTGCCTGAAGGGAGAAGCGCGCGAGATGGTTTAGTCTCTGTGCATTCACCCCAACAATGTTATCTGCATTATAAATCAACTGAAGAGCCGATTTGGACGCCCGGAGCAGCTCATTCGAAGCCAACTGCAACAAGTGGAGGAGATTGCACCGAGCCTTAGGTAAGCTAGTACCTTTCGCCACAAAGGTCAAAAATACTTGCGCCTTTTTGCAATCCGCCAACGCCGACCATTATTTAGCCAACGAAATGCTTGCACTTGCCGATGTCATCAGCTGAGTGCTACTTCAAGTAGACGAAAAGCGGCAACCACACAAATGGCCAGTTTGCCAGGGTCAGCACAAACCATACGAGTGTAAACGTCTTCTCGACGCATGGGTGGCTAACAGGTGAGCTGAGGTAAAAGCTCACCGCCTATGTTTTGCATGCCTTAATGCAGATCATTCCTCACGAGTATGCAGGCAACGAAAGGTTTGTGGTATCGATGGATGCAACCGCACGCACAACAAATTACTTGTGCAAAAAAAGAGGCTAAAGGCAAAAAAAAGGTTAGAAAAAGCTAAAATTAAGAAAAAAAGATTTTTTCTAGCATCTTTTTTTCTTAATTTTAGCTTTTTCTAACCTTTTTTTTTGCCGATTTAGCCTCTTTTTTTCTTTCAGAAATTTTTTTACGAAATCCATTTCAAATTTTTTATTTTAGTTTAAACAATCATAGTACCTCTTCTTCTTTAAATGGTCATCTAACCGCCTGGGCGATTTTGACCGTCCAACATAGCTCGCCAGTCGTTTCTTCGTTGCCCCAACTGGCGCCAATTGGAAACACCGTGGGATCGCAAATCGGTCTCCACTTGGTCCTTCCATCGGAGTGGTGGTCTCCCTCTTACTCTGCTTCCACGGCGGGTGCCGATAAGAATACCTTCTGGGCTGGGGCATCTTCGCTCATTCGCACTACGTGGCCTAGCCAGCGAAGCCGCTGTGTTTTAATTCGCTGAACTATGTCGGCGTCTGCGTAAAGTTCATACAGCTCATCATTAAATCTTCTTCGGTACTCGCCGTCGCCAACGCGTAGAGGTCCACAAATCTTTCGAAGAACCTTTCTCTCGAATACTCCCAAAGCCGCCTCATCAGATGTCGTTAGTGTCCACGCTTCTGCACCATATAGCAGGACGGGTGCGATGAGTGACTTGTAGAGTGTTATTTTCGTTCGTCGAGAGAGGACTTTACTTTTCAATTGCCTACTCAGTCCGAAGTAGCATTTGTTTGAAAGAGTAATTCTTCGTCGGATTTCTAAGCTAACATTATTGTTGGTGTTAATGCTGGTTCCCAGGTAAACGAAGTCCTTTACTATTTCGAAATTATTGCTGCCAACAGTGGCTTGGTTGCCAAGGCGCGAATGCGCTGACTCTTTGCATGATGACAGAAGGTACTTCGTTTTGCCCTCGTTCACCACCAATCCCATTTTCTCCGTTTCTTTTTCTAATTTGGAGTAAGCAGAAGTTACTGCGCGGTTGTTAAGGCCAATGATATCAATATCGTCAGCATATGCCAACAGTTGCACGCTTTTATAAAATATTGTTCCAGCGCGGTTAAGTTCTGCAGATTGTATTATTTTCTCCAGCATTAAATTAAAGAAATCGCACGATAGGGGGTCACCCTGTCTGAAACCTCGTTTAGTTTCGAACGGCTCGGAGAGGTACTTCCCAATTCTGACCGAGCTGGCGGTGTTGCTCAAGGTCATTTTGCATAGCCGTATAAGTTTTGCGGGGAAACCAAATTCAGACAAAGCGGCATATAGGCAGCTCCTTTTCGTGCTATCGAAAGCGGCTTTAAGATCAACAAAGAGATGATGTGTGTCGATTCTCTTTTCACGGGGTTTTTCCAAGATTTGGCGTATTGTAAAAATTTTGTCGATGGTAGATTTACCAGGTCTGAAGCCACACTGATAAGGTCCAAT
Organism: Merzomyia westermanni; assembly: GCA_949987695.1. Lineage (NCBI taxonomy): Eukaryota > Metazoa > Arthropoda > Insecta > Diptera > Tephritidae > Merzomyia > Merzomyia westermanni. Next base: position 82,131,972 of record OX465291.1, read on the forward strand.
CAGTCTGTACACATCAGGCTTCAGTCTTTCGCACAATACGCTTGATAGGATCTCAAGCTGCTTTATTTCACGCTTTTCTGCTTCTCTTTTTTTCGCCCGGAAAAGCCGCCTCGCTTCCCTCTTCAACTGGCGGTAGTGTTCACACACACTCCTCGTTGCATTCGATCTCAGCGTTGCCTTGTAGGCTTCGTCCTTTCTTTTCGTTGCAGCGCGGCACTCTTCATCATCATACCAGTTGTTTCTTCGCGTTCGCCGGAATCCAATTACTTCTTCGGCTGCGGTACGGAGTGCTCCTGAGATATGATCCCACTGCTCATGCATTCCACTAGGTTGAATTATGCTCTCGGAGAGCAGGTGTGAGAGGCGATCTGCGAAATAATTGGCGGTCTGTTGCGATTGCAGCTTTTCGACGTCCAGCTTTCCCTGCGTTTTTTGTTGCACCTGTTTTGTCGTACAGAGGCGGGTACGAATCGTGCCTGTTACTAGGTAGTGATCAGAGTCGATGTTAGGTCCTCGTATTGTGCGAACATCTAAAACGCTGCCGTCCGTCTATCACAACGTGGTCGATCTGGTTGCGTGTTTTTCGATCGGGGGACAGCCATGTAGCTTGATGGATCTTCTTGTGCATAAACCTAGTGCTGGATATGACCATGTTTCGGGCACCGGCGAAGTCGATCAGCCTGAATCCATTTGGCGAAGTCTGATCGTGGAGACTGAACTTCCCGACAGTGGGGCCGAATACACCCTCCTTACCCACCCTGGCGTTAAAGTCGGCAAGCACGACTTTGATATCATGACGGGGGCATAGTGGTCGATATAAGAAGGAATAATTAAAATGCAGTCAAGTGGCAACCCTAGGTGGCAATCGTACTTAAAAATATTCTGGTTGGTATACGGCCTTAAATACCTTCCGTTTGATACCCATATTGCCATATATTGCTTAATATTTAAAGAAAAATCGGAAAGGTGGCAATCCTCTAAGCTTCCTTTAGTGGCAACATCCAAGTAGAAAATCTTAAAAGGAAGCATACTATCCATCTACCAAATTTCATCGAAATCGGTTTAGCCGTTCCCGAGATAGTGGTCGATATCTGAAGGAATAAATAAAATGCGGTCAGGTGGCAACCCTACTCGAAAATACTTTGGTTGGTATACGGCCTAAAATACCTTTCATTTGATACCCATATTCCTATATATTGCTTAATATTTAAAAAAAATTGATTTAGGTGGCAACCCTGTGAACCACCCCAAGTGGCAACACCAAAGTAGAAAATCTTAAAACAAAGGATACTACCCATATACCAATTTCATCCAAATCGGTAGAGTCGTTCCTGAGATAGTAGTGGATATACAAATATACAACTATACAAATATACAAGAATAACTCGTTTAAAGTAATTTATAGTATTATTTCTAGACCAGGCGCTTAGCTAGCCTTAACTACAATACGTAGATAAATGAAATATATATCAAATGAAAGCTTTCGATGAGTAAGTTTGCACAAAAATATAAAAATTTAAATTAGTTCATTTGTTTATAAGATATTAGCATTTATTATTTCCATTTTCACCACAGCATGGGGCGGATTCCAAAGCGCAACTGTTAGCTGAGCTAACTAAAAAAACACACCCGATTTTCGGGGGTTACATACTAGTAAGATATATTATTTCTGTAAGATCTTTTTGTGTTAGCTCCTATTTTTCTGCTGTCATTTTGAAGCAATATTAATAAATAAGATATCGTTTTAAAGGTGGGGGTTAGCTCTACATGCAAAACCATGTTTTAATTAGCTGAGTGCTTTGGTTTAAGCGTATTTTATAAAAATGAATTCTTTAAAATAAACGATTGTGGATGCACAAAAAAATCAATTTGTACTGCAACGCTATTGTGACTGTGACATTCACATGCCACGCGACATCTACATTTGAATACTAAGACTGAACAGTGCTACAATAATTAAAGGCATTGCGAATATCACAGCGCTTAACCCACTGCGAGCGCGCCATCTACACTTGAACATTGCTAAAATAAGTGAATAAGACTGCGTTCACATTGGGTCATAAACTTGTGTTAAAGGGAAATTTTTGGGTTAATTCATATTGATGTTCATGAATCAACTCAAGTTTATGGCTCAACGTGAATGTAATATAAGTGGTGGAATTTCAAATAGCTGTTTGTGCATATTTGTATAATTTTTGGTGGTCTCACTACAAGTGTAGCTGAAAATCTTTTTTAATAATTTGAGAAAAAGTTTTGAAAAATCCTGGACCTGGACTAATAAAAGGTTTCAAACCATTTTTGTTTTTTTTTGGGCAAGGCGCGCACGGGTCCACCTAGTTTGTATATAAAGCTGTAGACATAACTTAAAGGAACTATTCTTGTTTCAACACATATCAGACACATTTTCCTTGACCAGGAATTTTCTCTAAGAAATACATACTATAGAAAAATCACTACAAACTAATTAATTTTATAATATATTATTCGTTTGATAAATCAGAAGAGCTTGAATCTGCGTACAAAGTTTAGGTATTTATCATAGAAATTAGATCATCAGTAATTTCAAAATCAGTGCAACATTTGGATAAGTGTTTTAACGAACATCTAATATTCAGCAGCCAGTTAAGCATTTTAATTTTTAATCTGTTCCTTAACCTAGTTTTAAAATGTTCACGGCACTGACAATTCTTTCAACCTCCGTATTACTGAAAGGTGATATCAAACAGTTAAATACGAATTCGACCAGTTCTAAAAAGGGGTGTTCGTTTAACGAATTTTTATGTTCTCGGACTTCCGCCGAAACTCTATGGTAGAGGTCACACTTGTCCACTGTACGGTTATTAGCTTTCGCCACTGCAGCGCAGTCAATGCTACTTGACTTGAAGAGTATCTAAACTTTTTTCTTGAAAGTGAGAAAATATATCCGGCTTTGTAACTTTCAAAGTATTATCAGCTGAAAAAAAGGTATCTTTTCTAAAGAGTTCATATTATCAGGTAAGCGATGTCGCAGTTGGATTATCTCTCTCTATGGCGCGATATACAACAGGTATATCATCATAAACCTCCTAAGAGATTTTTGCGCCAAGCTTCTCTTCCAATTTGTGGTGTGCCGATTTGAATTTTCCCTACAAATTGGTGGGACCTACAGTTTTTTGCCGACTCCGAACGGCATCTACAAAGGAGACGAATTTTTGCTGAGAAGCCTGTCATGGCAGAAATACACTCGGAGAGTTTGCCAAACCACTGCCGAGGGGCGACCCCGTTTTGAAAAACTTTTTTCAAATCACTTTTGATGTTACCTGTACCAGGGCTCGAACCATGGACCTTCGGTGTGGTAGGCCGGCAACACTACCTTCACACCACGGCGGCCGCCGTTGGATTATCAACTCCATTAAAATACTTGACAATTTTTACGAGTAATTTTCTGTATTTCTTCATCAATACTACCTTCATTCAACTTTAATTTTATATCTTCCTCGAAGTTTTATGAAAAACATGGTGTTGTATGAAAAACATGGGTTTGGAGTAAAAAAAGGCTAGAAAAATACCACGAAGCTAAAACCAAAATTATGAGGCTAAAGGACAAAAAAAGGCTAAATCTAGCCTCAAAAAGGCTAACCTGGTCACACTGCTTCTCTCTTAGAAAATAACAATGAGTTAGTAATTAAACTTCAGCCACTGGAATATAACAATAAATCGCACGACATCTTCAAAGAAAATCGCGTGACTGACTGGCTTTAACAGAATCTGCTCCCGTTCTCAATCACGGTTGCAATAATCGCAATCACGTATTGGCTTCGTCAATATGAGCTAATGAACCTGTGATTTGTATTACTTAGATGATACAGGAATGCAGATGCGATTTTAAACTTATAACACAAATAAATACGTACAGACTAAAAAAATGGATGCCTTTTCCCCAATGGTTTTTAATGTTTATTGCATGGGCTTGCTTCAAGTTTCGAGCGATCAATTTTAATAAATGTGAATATTTTATTTTGGTGTGTCAATGGAAATTACTTTGGAAATATCGTTTAAAAACCAAAACTTATAATTATTTTTTGTAGTTTTTTGCAAAGGTGGGTAATTATTTTGCTATTGCTATTGTTTTAATTTGATTGAACATTTCTTAAATTTTGCAATATTCGAACACTGCAAATAAAGTTGCATAACCAAAACAAAGATAACTATAGTCATTAGCTGTTTTCGGTGACAAAACTTACAAAGAAGTGTTAGCAAAATGAGAATGAAGTAAAACTCTCTGGAAGCGCCGAACAGAAACCAGTAAAAACTGGCAGCAAAACATCTGTTGCCAGTTTGATTGGTTTATAGCTCAAACTTTTTAATTTTTGTTGTTGCTTTCCCATGTGACGATCAGCTGTTATCATTTGCAAGTTTTACTGAGTGAAATTCCTCCAGCAAAAACTTGCAACTCTCTCTCTCAATGAAATGTCAAAATGCGTTCTCTCGCTGCAAATGTTCTGTGTCACCGAACACTTTCCAGGAAAAATTTTATAAAATTTTTAAAAAATTTATTCTCACTGAACACAGCTACTGCTTATGCTATGTCTATCACTGTGCAGTCACAGCCTCGGATCAAAATAGCTGCGACTGAGAAATCATAGTCACAAGACAGACTGTTCATAAAAAAACTAACTCTAATTTCAACAGAGCGCTGTGAAGATACACATTTTTTATATCACTTTGGTGCCACTCTTCGAAAAATTTGCGAGATAGAACTGCTTTATTTTCAATTATTTGTTAATTTTATGGGTCGGTATTATGTTATTTAAATTTGTTTGTTTTAATATTGAGTGCAAACCACCTTGCGTTGGTTTGTGGTGTGGGGCTTCAGAGTTGCGCACCTTGTAGACATAGAGGAACTGCGGTAATTATAGGCGGCTAATGTGGTACACCCTTATATCTCAGTTTCCAAATAGTTTATGAAGATGACGGTTTTAAAATTTCGTGTGAAATTAAAAAGAAATTAATGTGACGCTTGCAAGCGCTGTATTTGATTATGTGTCGTTGACTTTTTTAATGGTCTACTACTTTGTTTCATTTCTAGTAAATAAAGTTTCATTTTCTGTTCCGCAAATCAATTTGTAATAAACTAGGTGCTAAATTTTATGAAATAAGTGCTATTATCACCATATTAAGAGTGTGTAAGATACAAATTGTTCATTACTTGAAGCGCGCCGAAACGGCCATTGTGGTACATCAGAAGACGGCTAATGTGGTACTATACAACTCATTAAAGTTTTGTTGTTTCTTAAAGTTTAATCCGCCTCGTCTTCACTCACCAGCTGACTCTCGGAGTAAAGCCTCCTGAGAGCCAAACAACCATCTGACCTTGATGAGGCGTACCCACTTTGGTCAGCCGCCTTGTCCTCGTCCACCTCCATCTCGCCATCGCTGGGAGGTTCGTCGTCCACACGGGCCTCTAGGTTGACGGAGGACTTAACATCGGCCTTGTATACCCGAAGGTTTACATTCTTGAAACCGTAGCTGACGCTAAAGTCACGCTTCGCGAGAGCTTCGTCGCTTACGCTGTCTAGCAACAGAACTACCTGCATCGTGGCCCGTTCGGTCTTTTCCACGTTGATCACTTTCCAATTTTGGGTCGGTATATCTAGTATGTCAGCTGGATCCGTGGGCGTTACTGGAACCCAGGCTCTAGCCGTTGGCCGTGAAGGGAAGTCACGCGCTTCCACCACTTTGAGGCGTGCACCCGGATACACTTGGCCTATCATGAACACGGCGGCTTTATGCAGCTCTGCCGACCTGGCGTCAGCAGAAGCGATGAGTTTGACATAACCCTGGAACTGGTGTATGATGGTGGTGGCCCAGGGTTGTCTCTCTTCACCTTTACGGCAACTTCTGCAAGTGCGGCCTCGACCCACTTCCATTGTTGTTTAGGGCTCCTGCCATCTGCGCTGCTTTCGTCGATCACACCAATGGTCTTCCGCTCCTTGGCAATTTCTGCGAAGGACCGTGTCCAGCCTCCTTGAGTTTTGGCCCTTTTCAGGCCACGCTGCGCTTTCACCCTGTCCTCCGCAGAAACATCCCCCTTTCTTATCGGTGAGGTGGCGTTGATAGCTTGGCTTCTTCGCTGCCTTTTTCTCCTGCCCCTTGGCCCTATAGGCGGCCACCCCGCATTCCTGGAACCCACAGCAGCCGACTCACCAAACGCTTGATGCTGGGTGGCAAGCCAAGTGGGGGTTAAAGGATGGGCGATAACTGCACTTATGGCCTCCCGGTCCAAACCCCCTCTCTGAGAGGTACTGGCCTTTGGACCACTCGGACTGGATGGCTTCCTCTCAACTCTGCTCTGTCTAGCTGTCGCTGCGGCAGCAAACCGCTGAGGCGTCTTCTCAGCTTTGGTTATAAGGGCCGGCTGAGCCGTAGCCTTAGCGGAGCAAGCTCCTGTCGGCTTTTTGGAGATCCGCACTCCTCCCTTGCAAAAGGAAAAGGGGGGTAAGGAAGGAGAGGAAGATACAGGGTTAGGGGAGGGAAAAGGTCGCCGCTCGAATTTGCCGCTGAAGCGTTACTAGGTGTCACCACGAGGAGGCTCCGCCCCTGTTTGAGGGAGGGAGGGTGCAAAAACACCTACGAGTCGACGCTTTGGGGTGACGCTGGTGAGTGCAAGGCGTAACACCCCTGAACAACTGCGACAATGGTGCTTCGCTGGAGCGGCCGTGGCTCGAAAGCACAGCGGTCGAATTGTGGTTTTGAATAGGAAAAGAAATAAGAAAACGAGAATCCTTGTTATAATAAATATGGCCGTTTATTTTGTAAAAAATTACAATTAGAAATTATTTTACCTTTAAGAATATTTCGCTGCAATGGGAAATCCTGGGGTGGCCGTGATGTGACTGCGTTGATTGTTGCTGAAAGAGTAGACGGTTTTCCAATCGAGGACAACCGTTGAACCTAAAAATTATTCTCCGGTTTTAAGGGGAGGTGAACCCACACATGCACACCCCCATGCATGTATATGTGTGCTGACAAAACACGAATATGCATGCATGTACACACAGGTGGATGGGTTGGTGGTAGTGATTGGAAGGGCGCTAAAGTTACATTAGGGTGGCACATTTTTTGGGAATTTAGGCATCTCGCCTAAACATGCCGGCTTTCTTGCGATACGCTACATCTTGACCAGGCCCAGTATTTCCGACCACATTCTTTTACATCTATGATCTTAACCTCGAACGTGTGAGGGCCGGATAGCCCCGTCATAGCTCCGTGTGCCTCCGAACTACCCCCCGAAGGTTGGAGTTTTTTTGACTCTGGTGGCCCCATCGTTTCGCACCGAGAGCTATAGAATAGGAGGAAGAAACTTTTAAAAAATAAAAACGCTGTATATTTCTTGCCAGGAAATTGTTTATATTATCTTTATTAAATAAAAACAAGAAAAAAGAAAAAAAAATGTTATTTTACGCTTAACTCTAACCTTACATGCTACATGCTCCGATAATACAAAGCCAAAAATAGTGCTTTGGGCAAGCAATGTACCAAACGACACTGGTAGCGCGCCCGAGGTTACGACGTCGGCATAAACGTCGCCGCCGAGTACGAGGTGTATCGGCGCTGAGATAAAAAACTGCGGATCAGCCAGCCAAATATGCTCATAAGGAGCGGCAACTCGGGCGTCGACGTTCTGGGTTGGGCTGATCTGCTGCAAATTGTGCACGCATAACGCATGCGCAGTTATACTTTTCGGGTTTCCATGTTTCCCGCAGACTCAGAGGAAGCAGCCGCGTTCTCCGCCCGAGTGGGTCGTATGCAGCCCTAACTCTTCCACCAAGCTGTGGTCGATCACTGTGAGGGGGGAGCAGGCATCAATGAGCACCCGGATGCGTATCAATCCCCCACCGACTTCCAGCTTCACAATCGCAGTCGGCGAAAGAGTGGTCATGGGGCGCAACGGAGGGCCCACCTGGGAGAGAACACCGTCGCGGAAGCCTGAACCCCGTGGTAGCTGCCGCGGCTGAAGGGCCAGTCTACCGTCGAAGGGCGCGTTGGTGCGTAACTGGCGCGGCTGGGGGCGAGTCTACGCTCATCGGTAGGTGTGCGGCGATTGTGGGTGAGACGGCGCTGGCGCGGCTGAGTGTCCAATCGACGTTTGCCGCTATTTCGGTGCGCGCGTCATGGAGTCCGGTTGGACGTGTTGTGATGATCTCCGGCGTTGCGGATGTTGCGTTGTGGGGACCGCGGGGTATGCCGTTGGAAGGCGCGCCGCTCGTGGGCTAGAAGGGGCCGGAACGGCCGTGGTTCAGGTACCGGCTCGATGATCTCGCCGAGTTCTGGTGACCAAGCTGCCTCCAAGGCGTGCAATGAGAGCGCCTCTTCGTCGGTTGGGTCCAGTGACGCTTCTTCCTGTTCGGCCTCTTCCACTTGTTGGGCCCAGCTTTTATAGGGCGTCGGTGCGCGTGGTGGATCGTTCATTGGAGCGTGTTGTGGGTCGTCCATTGGCAGATGGGTGGTGTGGTGCCGGCACCTGGCGTCGCTAGTGCACTCCCTGGAACATGGACCATCGATAGGCAGTTATCGCAGTAGCCCGCCCGGATAACTTCCTTAAGGCGCTGCAGGGGCGCCATCCCACGAACGCAAAGGGTGGCTTTCGCCACACAGCGGGCATGGCTTCGTATACCGGGCGGCTAGACGCTCGGCCCGTTTGCGGAGGGAGGCGTCGCTAGTCATGCTGCAGATGACCGAAAAAGAAAAGAAACAAAAAAACTTTGTGAATATTTATTCGGACGCCCGTGTACGTGGGTGGCGAGCGACCTCGTTCGGAGGTTTTAATTTCAACGGCAATAGTATTAATGCCGACTTTTTACAAAGGCCTTAGAAGTTTCAAAAACTACCGGAGGATAGAAAGAACTGTAATGAAATTCTAAAGTTTAAGGCAAAACTTTATGAATTTTGTAAAACCTTAAATATAAGATAGAAAATTGTTAATTATTTTATGAATTAGGCTTTTTGGCCGTAATAAATAAATAAATAAATAAAATATTCATATTCTCTTGAAATTAGTTCTTTGTTTTTCCGCATGTATTTCGTTTCGCCACTGGCCCTCATGCAGAGATGTGTAGGTGGTGAAGGTTCGGGTTTATTTTTTTGTTGTTGTTTTGTGGGCAAAACAGTCCTGCCCCTCCGAAAACAAACCAAAAACCAGAGAAAAAATGATTAACAGAAAAAATTTTTGTTTTCTTAGCGTAAAACAAAAACCCAATTTTATTTTTTTTTGAAAATTTATTCAGCCGTATTAATTTTGCATTTAGATCTAATCGGCATCTTCGCCGGTCGGGTACGAACGTAGATTTCGTCACCCTATTTACCCCGCAGTGAGCGGTACCGATTTTGGCACATCGGGATCTCGGTACCCGTTGACCAAAATATAGCATCACTAGCGTGGTGGTAAAATTATGCATATATACGAGGTGTGTTCAAAAAGTATCGCGAATTTTGTGTTTTTTCAAAAATTATTTATTTATTCATGAATATCTTCAAAGTAATCCCCATGAGATATTATACACTTGTGCCAACGGTTTGGTGGCATAATCTCATGTTTGTCTGGTGTGGGAGGCAGCAATTTTGTGGGTGTATTAAATGTTTTAGCCGGGCTTGTCAACACTTTCAATTCAATGGTATCAAATTCCTTAAGTGGCACTACCGGTGTTGGTTTTCGCGGGCGTGTCGTCGGCGAATTGAGTAAGGCCATTGATGGGAAGGGGCCTATTCACACAACGATCGTTACCGTGCTGGTGTTAATGTCGTCGATTCAGTGATGCCAATTGGACGGGGCCAACGTGAATTGATCATTGGTGACAGAATGGCAAAACTGATTTGGCTATTGACGGCATTGTCAACCAGAAACGTTTCAACGATGGCCAAGATGAAAGCAAGAAACTGTACTGTATTGACGTCGATATGAGTCAGAAGCGTTCAACTGTAGCCCATATCGTAAACGTTTGACCGATTCCGGTGCCATGGGTTCCTCCACTATTGTCTCAGCTACTGCTTCCTGTGCAGTACTTGGCTCCTCACTCTGGCTGTGCCATGGGTCAATATTTGCGCGACAAGTGCAACCATGCTTTAATCAGCTATGATGAGTTGTCCCAACAGGCTGTAGCCTACCGTGAGCTGTCCTTGCTGCTTCGTCGTCCACCAGACCGTGAAGCATACCCTGGTGAAATGTTCTCCTTGCCCTCGTCTGTTTGTACTTCGTCTGTTAAAGCGCGTAATAAATATGGAAAGAACGCAATGAGGGAAAGTGGTGATGCCGAAGTAATTTTTCGTATGTCTACAAGGACTGAAATACTTTCCAGCTCATTTGACGACAACTTTTACAGGGATGTCATTTCAAATGTACGCAAAAACCTTTTATACCTTTTGGATGGCAAACCTTTTGATAATGTTGGCAGTGCTATAAATTGAAATTCGACAATTAACAACGGCAACGTTAAACGTCAAATACCAAAGATTCGAAGTGATTTGGCAGAAAGTGCTGTTGTTTTGCATGAAAGTTATTCCCTAGAAACTGAAATACATGGTGCAATAAGTTTATCAACAACAACAGCTTTCCCAACTCTTCTAACAGCAAAACAATATGGTGGCGATGCGGTTATGTCGAAAATTCGACGACCTCTATGTTCGACAGTATTATTATTTCGAATACAAACTCAACCCCGTCACCTAACCTATTTAATTTTGGTAAACTGAGACGAAGTAATAGCGGAACTTTAGAGCTACCAACACTAGAAAGTTCCGAAGCTGAATTTAAACGAGGAGGTGTTGCTCGAGCTACCGCAGGTGGACGTATAGAGTGGACGGCACATTCTTCACCTACATCAACATCTAAGACCTACAAAGAATGGACAGCACAAGACGTATGCAACTGGCTGTGTGATCTTGGTTTAGGTTGCTAGGCTGACGATTGTAGGTTAGTAAATTTAATAGTTTCATTTTTCAAGCGTTTAATAACCCTTAGTCGGTCCCACACCGGCTACGCCGTCCACAGTATTTCTGCGCAGAACACACTTTTTGCACGTTTCGGTACACCCTAATCTGTGATTACAACAACCACATGAAATCACAGAAAATTTCCAACTTTAATTTCAAATATCGCTTCACCGAGACAAAAACTCGAAAGTCCGCTTTCGGATTATTGTTACCGAGGTCAAAAAGAGTCTTTTGATACCTTTCCTGATATTTTCGGACGTGTTTTAGCAGTTGTCTCCTAAAGGGAACAATTACCGACTTTCAAACTCACTGATTGCGTTACGTCCCAACAATCGGTAAATGTTTGTCAAAATACTTTAAAGTAAACTTGCTACAATAAGCGATATGTAGGCTTTCTCAGTTTTAATTTATTTGCAAGTTTCAGGTAGACCTTTTATAAACTTCAAGAAAAAACTGTTACCAATAATTTCAATTCAAAAGTGACATGCGAATTTCTTTTCAACTTAAACTATTCCCAATTCTTTTCAAACAAGATTTTATATGAGGGTGACGGCGAAAAAGCAAAAATCATGGCTGCATCTTAACCACTTCCGAAAACTGGTAAGTTGGTTTATTTTAGGTGGGCTTTTCAAACAAGATTTTATTGTTGGCTGCAAAGTGGAATGTCGTAGTCTTTTATGCCTCTCTAATGTGAAATTAGAACTGTACGTCTCATTACATCGATCACAAGGATGACTTTGTAGCTGGCTACTAGTTTTGTTGTCGTGTACTAAATAATGTTTATTTAAAGATTTCTCATTTTTAAAGTTACGGTTGCATATATCACATATAAAGTGGTCGATTGTTATCTCCCTAAAGTTTTCATCATATTTTCGCTCTGCTGTTGAAGTGAATGGCGGTCGGTGATGCTTTGTGGCTGCATGTTTTCTTTTATATTCAGATATCTCTATCCCTTAGAAAATATTAATATTACTAGACCATATGGGAAGAGAACGGTAGGCGGGTTACACCGAGGAGACAAGAGTGAATAACACTTTTAATTTTCTTATATAAAATTTTATATTGATATATATACTCATGGGGGTACATATCCGAGGGTTGGACCATCTGCTACCAACTTGTCGTGGCAGATGGATAGCTTTTCAGTGGCAGATTGGTTCGCCTTTCTGCGTTAGGTTTTCTGTGGCCTAGTTCTCGAGAACAATTACCTTTTCTGTGGCAGAATGGTTCCCCCTTCTGTGTTAGGCTTTTCTGGTGTCCTCGTTAAATGTAGCGAGTGAAGGGTGGAACATTTAGGATATGGGGAGTCGAAAGGTGTGGGAGGAGAGGGAGTGGATGGTTAAGATAAGGCAGCAGGCCTCTCGCCATCCATTGCCTCCATAGGGAGCAGAATCAGTTTGACCAACGGTCTTCTGATCTGACCCTTTTCGGTCGCAAGGTCAACGACACGAATCCGGTTATCTTCGCCGGGGTGTACGTTGGTAACTCGACCGAGCCTCCATTCGTTCGGGGACAAGTTGTCTTCTTTGATAACAACGAGATCCTCCACCTTAATATTTTGTTTCGGATGCTTCCATTTCACTCGTTTTTGAAGTTCGGATAAGTATTCCACTTTCCATCGCCTGCAGAAGGTTTGATGAAGAGCCTTGGGCTTCTGCCACCTATTGATAATGGAGGCAGGGCTCTCATTCACCTCTGGTTCTGGCGGAGCCAGGAGATGACTTCCGGTTATGAAGTGCCCAGGGGTTAATGGCTCCAAGTCCGTAAGCTCATTTTAGGCTGGACGAAGTGGCCGCGAGTTGAGGCTTGCCTCAATCCGGCACAATAGCGTGTGGAATTCCTCATGCGTGAATTTATGAGGCGAGGCTAACTTCTTGAAGGGGCTTTTGAAGGTCTTCACTCCCGGCTCCCAGAGTCCCCCCATATGTGGAGCCCCGGCCGGAATAAAATGCCATGTCATGGTTTGATGGCTATACTTGGAAATAGTTGTATCTCGGACTTCCGAGATAAATGCTTTAAATTCAGATCTTAAAGATCGTGAAGCTCCGACAAAATTAGTACCATTGTCGGAGTAAATGTTTCTCGGACATCCTCATCTAGTGATAAAACGGGAAAAAGCTGCTAGGAAGGATGGGGTAGTAAGATCACTTGTCACTTCCAGATGGATCGCTTTAGGTGTGAAACAAACAAAGTCGACATCCTCTACCGCGGTAATTTTTAATGTCGAAAGGCCCGGTATTGGTAAGCGCGCGGGTGAACGTAGTGCGTTCGCAAGGAAGGGTACCCATCAGTTGGGTTTGCGCCCTTTTTTTATAAATGGTGCAGACTGTAAAGTTATGGATGGCGGCCCTAATCATGTTCTTGACATTCGGAATCCAGTATTGGGTGCGGATGAGACGGAGCATTAGTTGGTTTTCCCAATGGAGGGAGATTTTATGTATCATTTGTACAGTCAGAGGCGTCAACCTACAATTGTACGGCAGTATGATTGGGTGGCGCTCGTTATAATCGAGGTCTTGAGACGCTCCAAGACGACCACCCGCCCTAATAATATCATCTTTGTCATTATAATGTAGCTTCTATACAGTTTAATCAAGACTTGCGTCGTGGTCTTGATCTCATGGATGAGATTAGGCACGATTTTTCTTGAAAGGAAGCTTTTGTCTTGAGATGAGTTCTTCGAAAGAACCTCATAATATATAATAGTACCCTCAAAGCCCTCGGTAAATTCGAAAACCGGTCGAGAATCTCGATCTCCTTTTGCGTAGGCCTGCGCTCTCTTTTCCTCCACGGATGTATTATACTCCTTTCCTTGTACTGGCCATTGTGAATTGTCTTCTTGCAGCCAAGAAGGTCCCTGCCACTACAAAAAATTGTCGACCAAATCCGATGCCGGTAGTCCTCTGCTTCTTAAGTCTGCTGGATTCGTTTCCGAGTTGACATGAAGCCGGTCCTTTCTGCCGACTAGGTCGATGATTTTTGTTATCCTGTGACCAGGAACAGGGTGGCTTCCTTATCCATGCCAAAACGATGGTGGAATCCGTCCATAGATATTGTTTCACTGGTCCCAGTTTGATGTTTCGGAATATTGATTCCATCATCTCCGCTAACAGTACTGCTCCGCAAAGTTCCAAACGCGGAAGTGAGATGGTCTTCACTGGTGCTACTCTGGTTTTGGCCAGAAGTAGATTTACGAAGATATCATCATTCCTTTTGACTCGCATGTAGACAGCTGCAGCGTAGAAGCATCGCAGAATCTATGTATTTCGACACGATCTTCTGGTGAAAAGTTTACCCATCGTGGTATCTTTATTTTGTCGATTTCGTGGTATTGATGTCTGAAGTTGTGCCATCGTTCCAATGTATTGGACGAAACTGGCTCATCCCAATCGGTGCCCTCTAACCAGATGTGCTGCATCAAAATTTTGGCCACAATGACCATTGGTGCAAGCCATCCTAAAGGGTCGAAGAGTCTGACGATGGCGGATAGAATCACTCGTTTTGTCAACTTTTCATTTTCTTCTATTGACCCTGCTTTAAAGTAAAACAGGTCTGAATGGGCATTCCATCTTATGCCCAATGCCTTAACGGTGCTGGTATCTTCGAATGCCAGAAAGTCCTCGGTCCGCCGATCCGATATTGGGATGTCTTTGAGAATTTCCTCAGCATTCGAAGTCCATTTCCGTAGTGGGAAGCCTGCGGAGAGTAAGACTTGGCGAATCTCATTCCTCGCGAGTGTGTGTCCCCCCGCTAGTACGTCATCTACGTACATGCCTTCCCTTAGTATGCTAGATGCTGTAGGGTGCGAACTCTCTACTTCATCTGCTAGTTGCTAATAAGGCGCACAATTAACCCCGAAAGGGACCGTTTTCAGCTCGTAAAGGCTTATGGGTTCTTGAGGCGATGTTCGGTAAACAATCCGTTGGAATTTGACGTGGTCATCGCTCAGCCAAATTTGCATATACATCTTTTCGATGTCACTATTGAAAACGAAGCGATATAGTCTCCATCGCAGTATAAGTACTGGAAGATCTGACTGAAGTACTGGGCCTGGCAGGAGAATGTCATTTAAACTTGTACCATTTGCCGTCGGGTTTGACGCAATAAAAACGACGCGTCCTTTGTGGTGGTACTCTCCGCCTTTACTACGGCGTGATGGGGCAAAAAGTAGTTGTCCGCCGAATCGGCTGGTACAATGGCATTAACTTTTCGCATATGCCATAATGTCTCGTATTCAGACAGGACCCTCATATATTCTTTCCCTAATTCGGGGTTCTTTGCTAAACGCGTTTCATTCCGGAAGAATTGCGTACACGTCCGCCTAAGGGAGGTTTCTATATTTTCCTATCTGGGTAGTCCTTCGCTGTAAAAGGACACCATGTTTCTGGTTGGATTCGGTGCTTCTATGCGCCCGGTTAATATCCAACCGAACACCGTTTCTTGGGTGAGAAGCATATATGTAATACTTCTGTATTGCGGGTTCAATATTCCGGCAATGCGTTCCCAATTCGAAATCAAAAGAGGACAGACTACATGATATTTTGAGCTTGTAGTAGTATACGTGAATATTTGTAACGCAAAAATAAATAATTACCACACGAGCGGCTGAAGTCTGTATGAAGAAACAGGCCCCTTGCATGGAATCTTCGAAATCCGTTTTGCGTTACAAAGTACCTCCTAAACTGCTAATATCTTTATGTAAGGCGCCGCAAAATCTTATCTAAGCAATTACTTCTTTGTACAAAGATTTATTTAAATTTTTCAAAATTTGTTTATTTTATTTATTTGTTGATAGCATACGAATGTTCATTAATTTTTTTTTCAATGACGATTTGATACGCTCATGTATTTTTCAAAGCTGTAATTTTAGGAACATTCGATTATATGATCTCTCATTCTATTTTCTTTATTTCTGCACTCTGATATTGGGGAATGTACTATGTGCTTTCCAGCAATATAGAAGTATTACATATATGGTACGAAGTGTACTAAGTACATTCTTTTTCATCCCACTCAATATAATTTGCGGATATACGTCTCCGCCAAGTATAATATCAACTTTCTCGTTGATGTAGAATCGATTATCTGCCAAGACTAAGTCTGGGAAAGCCTGCATAGTCGTCGCGTCGATATGGCAGGATGGCAGATTCCCAGTTAGCTTGGCTACAATTAGCACTGATGTTGTTAAGCTGAAGCAAGGGTCCACTGGTGAACGAAGTTCAATATTGGATGCCTCCTTGATTTGAGCGGACACGGCATTAGTGATGCCCGAAACTTGAGCATGCATCCTTTTTGCCGGTAAATTGATTCTGCGTTTGAGTCGTTCTGTCATAAACGAGCACTCTGAACCAGAATCAATCAGTGATCTTGCTGGGAAATCTGTACCATTATAATGAATGGTTACTCGAGCTGTCCCTAGCAGCATAACTTCGCTTGAATGCACATGGCAGGATTTAACATTTCGGCTTACGGCCGAAACAGATTTTTCAGCTTCCCGTCTCTCTTGTGCCTGTTTTGAAGTTGAGGCAGCATTATCAGCATGATACTGATTCCGCATGCAGGAGCATATTATGTCGAGAGTGGCACTTGTTGCAGGGGATAGGTAGTTCAAACAACCCTTGGTGGATTTGACAAAGTTAATTCTCTCCACCGGAGTTAATTTAAGAAAACGGGGACAGTTTCGTAATCTGTGGGCATTCGATTTGCACTTTGTGCACAGTAATTTTGTCACATATGCTTGGTATGTACCAAGCCTTTTTGCAGGGGTTTCGTTGGCATTCCGCGTACTTTGCGGTTTTTGCGCTTTCGAAGAACTCCCTATGAACCCAGACACTGTTTCGAATGTCTGGAAGCGGTTGGACAAAAATTTGTCCATATCCTCCCACTTGGATATTTCCACTTTGTGGTCTATGCTTTGCTACCATAGACCAAGCGTACTCTCCGGCAATTTCGTCGAACACAAATATGTAATAATTGCATCCCAGTTCAAAGTGTCAATTTTATGACTTCGCAGGGACGAAAGGCAATTATTTATTTCGCGATGAAGTGTTTTAATCGCGCTACCACACTCACTCTCTACCTTTTTCAAGTTAAACAAAATTTAGAGTTGCGAGTTCATTAAGATACGTTTGTTTTCGTATCTCTCGCATAAATTTCTCCAGGCCGTATCAAATCCCTCATTCGTGAGCGGACTTTTTTTAACAATAACTTTTGCCTCACCTGGTGTCTTATTGTTCAGATGGAACAATTTCTCCACAGGAGTTAGGCCTTTGTTCAAGATATATATGGCCGTGAACATGTTACGAAATGTTGGCCATGACAGATAATCGCCCTTAAAAACTTCAGTATCAACTGGAGGCAGGCGGATACTGTGCAAAATCGGTCTTTTCTTTAGTTTTATTTTCTGGTTTGTTGTATGTCGCTTGGCGTGTAGCCATATCTGACATGCAGCGTAAATATACTGCATATGCTCTCTTATATTTCTGTTTAACAGAAACTATACCAGTGGCTTCTAACTTATCTGAATTAAGTAAGTCGTCATAAGCCGTTATGGTTTTCCTCCACATGGCTTTCAAGTCCTCTTGTTGAAACCCAAGATTGTACTTGCTGTGGACAGACCTCTAATTTATTGTAGTCTGATTCGAATTCAAAAATCGAATCAGCCAGCCTAATGAAACTATCCATATTTTGGACTTAGAGAATAAATAGAATCGAAACAAAACCGAAAAAATATAGCTGAAGGTACGATCAAATGCTCAACTGTACAAGATAATTTTACCCAGGAAAATCAAAAAAACCCAACTCAATAAAATTTCAATCAACGCAGTTAATGTATTTTTTAATTCAATTATCGTTAATTTTATTCATACAGGGTGGCTAATGAAAGCCGCTACCAAAAAAAATTTAAATAACTTTTTTTCTATTTAATGAATCTGGTTAATTTTTTTTTTATTTTGCAGATTGACTTTTACATTTAACAAAAATGGATAACTGGGACACTGAAACAAGAATTTGGATTGTCCGCCGCTATCACGCACTGTAGTCCGTAGTTTCGGTTCAAAGAGAGTATAGGCGCACGTTTGGCGGCAATCCTCCGAGCAGATGGACCATAATAAGACTTGTAAACAATTTTGCCGAGCATGGGACAGTCAACAGAAGACCTTACCATCGAAACCCTTCAGTTCGAACGGAGGAAACAATCGCTGCTGTAGCTGATGCCATACAAAACAATCCACGTGTTTCGACAAGAAGCTTATCTGCTCAAATGGGTGTAAGCAGACAGTTTTGGACTTATTCCCATATAAAATTCAAATGGCCAACAAACTGAACGCTGCAGACTTGCCGATTCGCTTGGAATTTTGCCAGAAGATGCTTCAAATGGTGGAAGAGGATGGAAACATATTGAACTGTCTTTTCATGTCTGACGAGGCCCATTTCGATTTAAACGGCAACATAAACAAACAAAATTGTCGAATATGGAGTGCTTCCAACCCACAGATACTCCATGAGACGGAATTGCATCCACTTCGTGTCACAGTGTGGTGTGCAGTTTCATCACGGTGCATTGTCGGGCCCTACTTCTTCGAAGAAAACGGTTACACCGTTACGGTTACTGGAGACCGTTACTTGAGCATGTTGAGAGAGTTTTTCTTTCCAGAATTACGCCGAATGAGAATTTCTTTCAACTCTGTGTGGTTTCAGAATTATTCAGTTATGACAGAATTGCGACGAAAATTTCCCAATAAGCTGATATCCAGAAACTCCACATTCCGTTGGCCACCCAGGTCGCCTGACCTTACTGCACCTGACTTTTTCTTGTGGGGTTATTGCAAACAGGAAGTCTTCAAAGCAAAACCAACAAATTTGAATGAACTAAGGCAATCCATTCGAGAAACAATTGCGGCTATTCCTGTCTCAACTCTCCAAGCAGTAATGAACAACTTTTTGGTAAGATGCCGCACATGCATCGACGAGCAGGGGGGGCATTTAAATTCCATTATTTTTAAAACTAATTAAGCTATATTTAATAAAATTTAATGATCTTTAACATGAATAAAAGAAAAATGAATATATTGCAGACTTGGCCGATTTGTGTGACTAATATTTTGTTTGCTACACAAGCAAAAATTTAAACACAAGCTCTGTGACTTACTCGCCACCCACACGTATAAGGAGATATGTATATCTTATATATAAATAGACAAGATGAATGCAATGTAGAACAGTTTTCTGCTAAACTATAATTCTAAGGTATACAAATTATATATGTATAGATAGGAAATTTTGAGGTGTACTTTTATCCGTAAGTAAAAAAAATTTAAAAAATCATTTTAATATAAAAAATTTAACATAAAAGTCACACCACTACACATTTACTTATTCACACTATAGGCACGCTGTGTGTGTGTGTAGTTGCTTTTTGTGTACTATGCTGAATTGTGAGCATGGCCGAGGAGTTGCTTTGTAGGAAAAAATTAAGAGCCGTAGTAGTGTGAGTAGACTTGCCATGCATGTTTTTGTGTTATTCGTGTGGTCGGCTCTCACTGTGAGTGCGAAGAGTTGGTAGTGGACCAATGAAAAATAAGTATTCGCACTATAGATACTCTGTTGTGTCATGCATTTTTGCTTTAGTTGTTGTTATTGTATTGATTACTGGCTACGATGCCCAGAGTCAGCTTATCTCCTGAGAGCACGAAAAGTTGCTTTGTTGGATACATTAAACAAGCAATGTAAAATATGAGCAAATATGTAAAATTCATTGCTGATACCTACAACAGGGTTTACAAAAATAAAAAACTCATAAAGAGTATTAAACACCGAAAAAAATTAAAGGAAAATAGAGGAAAGGAAAAGAATTGAAAGGAAAGATAAGGAAAAGGAAAGGAAGGAAAGGGAAGGGAATGGAAAGGATAGGAAAGGAAGGAAAATTAAAGGAAAGAAAGGAATGGTAAGGAAATGAAAGGAAGGGAAAGGGAATTAAAGGAAAGGTAAGAAAACGAAGGGGAAAGAAAGAAAATAAAAGGAAGGGAAGGGAAAGGAAAAGAAGTTTGAGGAAAGTAAAAAGTAAAATAAGAGAGTAAAAAAAGAAATCAAGGAAAATAAAAATATGTTAGAGGAAAGGAACGACATAGAAAGGAAGAAAAAAAGGCGGATAAAACATACCTACAGCAAAAAAATAAAATAAAATAAAGTTTATTGGTTGAATTTCAACCACTGGGCGAACTCTAGTATAAATAAATAGGTATATGTATGTTGCCGCAATAAAGAAGTACACAAAAAACACAGATAAAGTGCGCGGTGTATCAAACGGGCGAAAGTGAATATTAAATGAAAAAAAAATGTGATAACAAATGAAAAGTGCTATAAATTTTGTGAATTTAATAAGAAAATAATAAACTAGCCTTCGATTGAAATGCTGTTGTGTATATTACCGAAAAAAAACAAGTGGAAAAAACAAAAACAAACTGAAGATCGAAACGCTAAGTGAGATTATTGTGAAAGTGAGGTTATGTTATCTCTTGCCTTGCGCTGTGTCCAAAAAATCCTTACCACTGGTGGGGGGATAATCCGGATAGTCGCAAGGATTTTGAAGCGTTTAATTTAATTTAAAAATTAAAGAAAATAAAGCACTTAACTGTTCACAAAAATCACTATTATTAAATATTCACCTAACGCACTTATGTTTGATTACACTCGCGGGCGGCGCTTTTAAACAACTTGTTTGCAACACAAAAAAAACTAAGTGGCAAGAAATATACAACTTACGTGCTTTGATGTGATGATCGGCCGAATTTGTTGTAAATAACTTGTGTGTTATATTATGTTGGTTGTGGTATGTGGCAGAGTATATATGGCAGAGTTGTTTGTTGTTGATTCTTTGTTGAGAATTGCGGCAGTGCGTTTGTGGCAAATGAAATATTGAGTTTTTTTCCAATTTTTCCTTATGTGTGGCAGCTTCTAATATTGACCCAAATAATTGTTGTGGTTTGATCCAAGTGATGTGAATAAATGTTTGTGTTGTGGACTGTATAGGCTTGTTCCTTTCTACGGGGAGATGGACCATGAACAATTGCGACAATGGTGCTTCGCTGGAGCGGCCGTGGCTCGAAAGCACCGCGGTCGAATTGTGGTTTTGAATAGGAAAAGAAATAAGAAAACGAGAATCCTCGTTATAATAAATATGGGCGTTTATTTTGTAAAAAATTACAATTAGAAATTATTTTACCTTCAAGAATATTTCGCTGCGATGGGAAATCCTGGGGTGGCCGTGATGTGACTGCGTTGATTGTTGCTGAAAGAGTAGACGGTTTTCAATCGAGGACAACCGTTGAACCTGAAAATTATCCTCCGGTTTTAAGGGGAGGTGAACCCACACATGCACACCCCCATGCATGTATATGTGTGTTGACAAAACACGAATATGCATGTAAGTTAACGGCAGCCTCCACACACCAGCCTTACGGTAATTGTAAACAATTATTGAGATTTTTCCAATATCCATAGTGGCCTGCTACTGCAAGTTTTAAGTAAACAATCCAAGTCACTTCTGTTACACATCGAAGTATTAAATAAACCCAAGCTCAATTCGCAGTCTAAAAATTATCGTTTGTTTTTTCAGCTAAAATAACAAACTCATTCTTTGTTTTTGCAGTTGGCTACTTTTGCATCTTTAAAGATATAACGCAATGCAATGATCCGTTTAATTGATGGATTTTGATATCTTCATTTCAAGGATAAGCCTATTTCATCGAATGATGAAATTAATTTTAAGTAAACATTTAAAGAATGTATAAATAGACGTAAATTTGAATAAGCAAGTCAGATTTTGAGTACCGCGTGAAGCACACGTTTGGAAATCGTTATACGGTTAATAAAACGACTTTTAATAATATAAAATAAAGCTAAGTGTTTTAATGTAGGTATCTAAACTCGTTCGCTAGCGCGAACTAAAATAAAGTTTTTAAAAACGTTTAGAATAAACTCTAAACATTAATTTGCATGCCCACACAGGTGGATGGGTTGGTGGTAGTGATTGGAAGGGCGCTAAAGTTACATTTGGGTGGCACATTTTTTGGGAATTTAGGTATCTCGCCTAAACAACCCCCATGAAAGACACCCCAAAAAAAAAAAGGCAGTATTATTTTATA
Organism: Merzomyia westermanni; assembly: GCA_949987695.1. Lineage (NCBI taxonomy): Eukaryota > Metazoa > Arthropoda > Insecta > Diptera > Tephritidae > Merzomyia > Merzomyia westermanni. The sequence continues at coordinate 82,154,087 of OX465291.1, forward strand.
TATGTTGCTTTACGCAATTTAAACTATGTACTTAGATACACTTCCACACGTATGAACATAAAAAATCAGCACAAACCAGCTCTTTGCCTGCCATAATAAACAGTACGAGTATATGTGTATGCCCACAATGCATTTCGATCCTGGCATACCTTGCTCAACAACCTAACACAAAACCTGCCATGCAAATATTTCTGCAATAAACATACAATTGTTTTAATATCTATTATATAATAATCTTTTTATAGAAATTTTAAAGGACGCTCTAGATAAGCTTCATTTATTCACAAGAAATTTATTTAATTATTGCCAGTTATTTAGTTATTTAATTATTCGAATAATAAATATAAAAAAAACTATTCAAACCCGATTTGCCGTATAAAGAACTATTCCAGCTAATGACAACTTTTCGAATAAATAAATGTAACTACTGGTTATACACACAATTGTACATACATCCAAACTTATTCACAAACATAGAGCTCTACAAACAAAGGCAAATACTTGGTTTAACAAGCAATGTTTAGAATTGAATGTCACACCAAAGTTTGCTCGCATCAAAATAAAAGCGAATACCCAAGCGAGCAGAAGGGCAATCAAGAAAGCGGAAAAGGACTTTTTAAGATACGAAATACAGAGGTTATACGCCAAAAAAAGACATACTAAACGCGGAAATATTAAGGACACATTTGCAACTAACGAAATTCATGCCTACAACTGCACTGATGGACTGCTTCAACCTTATACAGACTGAAACCAAAAATTAGATGCAACAGAAATACAAAGTATTGAACCAAAAATTAGACAAGCTAACAGAACGACGTGATCGCAAAAATAACCAAGAATCACACAAATTTACCAATAGAATCGTGAACCTAACGACTGTAAACATCAGTAAAGAAGAAGCACAGCTGCTCGAAAAGGGCCTTAAGCACAACATCGCAGACACCAGCAAGGCAAGGAAACCCGAGCAATCGATAGTAGATGCAGAGGTTGCAATATCGCTCCTACCATATGAGGAACAAGACCGCGCATGTGCAGAGAAATGATCAGCATGGAAGGAAAAGCCCAAGTACAAAAAAAAAAATAAGGAGGAAAAACAATGAAAGACCTACAACGAAAGCTTAAAAGAAAGAACATTGTTACAACAAAAGCGGACAAAGGTAACACGACAGTGCTAATATGCAAAAACGAGTATACAACAAAACTAAGAACCGTCATCGAAGAAATGAAGTGCCGTATAATTAGGAAAAACCCCACCAGGCCAAAATCAAAGGCGCTGTAAAAAATGCCACAAAAATAATAGATGAGAGGATTGCACATACCCTGACTCAAATAAATCCGTCGGCTCCTTCACTCAATGCGCTACCGAAAGTCCACAAGCCGGATATTTCTATGAGACGCGTTGTAAATTTTGAGTCAGCGTCGGGCTATAAGCTATCACAAAGAACAGCACGATCGTATCGTTTGACATAAAGGACTTATATGCATCGATACCGCTGCCAGAGATAATGGATATAGTCAATAGAACACTCCTGGACAAAACAAAACACAAGGTCAGAACTGCACAAATTACCAACACACTAAAAACAACTCTAAAGCAAATCAAGTTCCAGTTTAACAGCAAAATGTATAGACAAACAAACGGACTTGGAATGGGAAACCCAACATTGGCCATTCTCATGGAAGCGTTCATGTATCGTAGAACTTGGAAGGAAAATATATGCAGACTTTGAAAACGGAGTTTGGCGTGACATTTTACGCTAGGTACGTTGATGACATCATCTGTAACATGGAAACATTAAATTCAAGATGGAGACTGAAAAGGATGGAGGAATGAACTATCTGGACCTAACGATAAGCAATGACAAAGTTAAAGATAAGATAAGTTCAGAAACCCACCGCCACGGACCCCACAATACATTATACGTCAAACCATCCGCAACAGTATAAAAAGGCAACATTAAGGCAGTTAGTGGACAGACTCCAAAGAACTCCTCTTTAACAGGAGGCCTACAAGAGAGAAATGAATACAATATATAGCATAGCCACAAACAATGGATACAAAAAAGGAATGGTGGATAAGCTCCGAAGGAACCGAACACAAGAAAGGGCCAACGAAGAAGAAAATACAAAAATCTGGACGGCAATGACATACACGGCAAAAACGACGTACAAATTGGCCAACTTTTTTAAGGAACACAAGAACAACGTAGGAGAAAAACTAAAAACCAACACTAACTCGGAAGATCGATTTAGCAAATAGGGAGTATACAAACTTACCTGCGAATGCCAATACAGCTACATAGGGCAAACAGGACGGAAAGTTAGTACGCAACTCCGAGATCACATCAGGGACTACAACAAAAAAACCTAGAAACCCACCACCGTACCAGAATCTAGTTTCGCAAATCACATGTTTGAAAGTAAATGCACCAGCAAACATCAAAAAACGGCTCAAATACTTCAAATACGGGGAAAGGTACTACTTGAAAACATGGAAATATACAAACTGAGAACATTTGACGGGCGAATAATAAACGAACAAACATAAACTCTGACGAGATATTTGAACCTTCAAAGCTGATTTACGAAAAACGAAGCAATACCGCTGGTACAACACCAAAACAAGTAACAGGCGAACACACAAAATAAACCAAAAGGAGAATATCATGGTTTGTTACAAAACCAAATTTGACTAGGGATGACGGAAAATCGTTCCAATATACATCAACTTTCCACCCTGTCGGAAAATCAACAAAGCAAAATAAATCAGGTACACCATAAACATTCTACGAGAGGTTCGAGCCGAGCTTCTGTTCCAATTTGTGGTGTGCCGATTTGAATTTTTTCCTTCAAATTGGCGGGACCTACAGTTTTTTTTTCCTACTCCGAACGGCATCTACAAAGGAGATGAATTTTTGCAGAGAAGCCTTTTATGGCATAAATACACTGGGAGAGTTTGCCAAACCACTGTCGAGGGGTTACCCTGTTTTAAAAAAACTTTTGCACCGGCAAGACCGTCGTGTAAAAATAACTGAAATATTTCTATTACCGTACATACAGATACCAAATTTAGAGTAAATCCCCTATTAGAGTATCATTTATGCACTTGAATAGTAGGTAATTATTAGCATTCCACCCGATAGTGCAATACAACTATTCGAATAAGTATTTGAATAATACTATTCGAATAAAAGTATAAATTATTCGAACTACGAAAAGATTTTTTATTTATTTATTTTATTTATTTATTTACTATCATTTCCAATTAAGCGTTATTTTAAGAGGTCCATAATGCTAGCAGAGCAAAGTCAGCAGAACAATAAACGAACTTATGGAAATTATGTGCTCAAAAGTTGCTAATTAGGTGCCCTAATCCGAAAAAAAGTGCTCCTCTATTTTTTTTTCCGAAAATTGATGTTCTGCTAGCTTTAGGCTAAACCTAGCAGAGCAATAAGCGTAAACATTCAAACAGGATGATTAAATCAAAAATTATTATGCAGAAATTATGTGCTCATTAAGTGCCCATCCCCGCAAATATAGAAAACGAATATGTTTAGCATAAGAAAATTATTTATTAAGTATTTTGAAAAACTTTTTTGAAAGTTAACATGCTTGGACAACATAGCATTGTGTCTCATGTCGTTTTTTCATTTTCTTGCAAATCGTCAAATTCTGTCCACTTTCCGTCTGGGCGGGGGCAAATTGCAATATAATGCCCGACAAATGGGAGTCGTGGCTTGACGTTTTCCTTTTCTTCCTTCTTTATCGATCTTCGCACAGGTGCAGTGTGTGGGTAAGTGTAAAACGAACTACCCCAGTCAGTTCGTATTGTGTGACTTCATTCTCTTTCGCGACTCGTGGCTCAAGGTCGGCATCGCATACTTCCAAAAACATAAAAAATTCTGAAATTATTTATACACGTGTTAGGAAAAAATTTTTTTTATGTAACAGCTCATACGTCCTTCGTAAAAACAAAAGACAAAAAAAAGGATCTACCATGAGCATCTCAAATTATTTTCGTCCGCCGAATACTTCAAAAATATTCTCAGGATCCGAATTTTTTCTTCTTTAAATGGTCATCTAACCGCCTGGGCGATTTTGACGGTCCAACATAGCCTGCCAGTCATTTCTTCGTTGCGCCAACTGGCGCCAATTGGAAACACCGCGGGATCGCAAATCGGTCCCCACTTGGTCTTTCCATCGGAGTGGTGGTCTCCCTCTTCCTCTGCTTCCACCGACAGGTTCCGATAATAATACTTTCTGGGCTGGTGTGTATTAACTCGCTGAACTATGTCGGCGTCTGCGTAAAGCTCATAGAGCTCCTCATTAAATCTTCTTCCGTACTCGCCGTCGCAAACGCATAGAGGTCTACAATTCTTTCGAAGAACCTTTCTCTCGAATACTACCAGAGCCGCCTCATCAGATGTGGTTAGTGTTCACGCTTTTGCACCATATAGCAGAACGGGAGCGATGAGTGACTTTTAGAGTGTTATTTTCGTTCGTCGAGAGAGGACTATACTTTTCAATTGCCTACTTAGTCCAAAGTAGCATTTGTTTGCAAGAGTAATTCTTCTTCGGATTTCTATGCTAACATTATTTTTGGTGTTAATGCTGGTTCCCAGGTAAACGAGGTCCTTTACTATTTCGAAATATTGCTGCTAACAGTGGCGTGGTTGCCAACACGCGAATGCGCTGACTGTTTGCATGATGACAGAAAGTACTTCGTTTTGCCCTCGTTTACCACTAAATCCATTTTTTCCGCTCCTTTTTCTAATTTGGAGTAGGCAGAAGTTACGGCGCGGTTGTTAAGGCCAATGATATCAATATCGTCAGCATATGCCAACAGTTGGTCGTTCAGTTTCGATAGGCTCGGAGAGGTCCTTTCCAATTCTGACCGAGCTGGTGGTGTTGCTCAAGGTCATTTTGCATAGCCGTATAAGTTTTGCGGGGAAACCAAATTCAGACATAGCGGCTATAGGCAGCTCCTTTTCGTGCTATCGAAAGCGGTTTTGAAATCAACAAACTTATGATATGTGTCGATTTTTATCTCACGGGGTTTTTCCAAGATTTAGCGTATTGTAAATATTTGGCCGATGGTCGATCTGTCTGAAGTCACACTGATAAGGTCCAATCAGTCTATTCACATCCGGGTTCAGTCTTTCGCACAATACGCTTGATAGGACCTACTATGCGATATTCAAAAGGCTGATTCCGCGGGAGTTGGCGCAGTTTGCAGGATCGCCTTTCTTGTGGATTGGACATAGAACACTTAGTTTCCAATCTTCAGGCATGCAATTATCCGACCATATTCTGCATAGAAGCTGATGCATGCGTCTACCAGCTCCTCGTTTCCGTGTTTGAATAGCTCAGCAGGCAAACCATCAGCGACAGATGCTTTATTGTTTTTCAATAGGGATATTGCTATTCGGACCTCATTATAGTCGGGTTGTGGAACGTCAATACCATCATCCTCGGTTGTGGGCTCGGCTTCGGATCTTTTCTGGTTTCTTGCTCAGCTTCTCCGTTTAAAAGGGCAGAGAAGTGATCCTTCCATATTCTGGGTGCTTTCTGAACATTGACCACCAGGTCGCCGGTCTTATTCTTACAGGAGTTTGCCCTGGGTTTAAAACCTTCCGTCATTCACCGAACTTTTTAATAGAATTTTCGGACGTTGTTCCCGTTGGCCAGCACTTCAATCTCCTTTATTTCACGCTTTTCTACCTCTCTTTTTTTCGCCCGGAAAAGCCGCCTCGTTTCCCTCTTCAACTCGCGGTAGTGTTCACACACACACCTCGTTGAATTCGACCTTAGCATTGCCTTGTAGGCTTCGTCTTTTCTTTTCGTTGCAGCGCGGCACTCTTCATCATCATACCAGTTGTTTGTTCGCGTTCGCCGGAATCCAATCACTTCTTCGGCTGCGGTATGGAGGGCTTCTGAGATATGATCGCACTGCTCATGCATTCCACTACATTAAATTGTGCTATCGGAGAGCAGATGTGAGAGGCGATCTGCGAAATAATTGGCATTCTATTGCGGTTGCAGCTTTTCGACGTCCAGCTTTCCCTGAGTTTTTGGTTGCACCTGTTTTGTCGTACAGAGGCGGGTACGAATCTTGGTTGCTACTAGGTAGTGATCAGAGTTGATGTTCGGTCCTCGTAGTTTGCGAACATCTAAAACGCTGGAAGAATGCTGTCCTTCTATCACAACGTGATCGATCTGGTTGCGTGTTTTCCGATGGGGATGGATGGATCTTCTTGTGCATAAACCTAGGATTGGATATGACCATGTTTCGGGCACCGGCGAAATCGAACAGTCTGTATCCATTTGGCGAAGTCTGATCGTGGATACCGAACTTCACGACAGTGGGGCCGAATACACCCTCCTTACCCTCCCTGGCATTAAAGTCGCCAAGCAGGCCTTGGATACCATGACCAGGGCAGTGCTCGTATGCTTCTTCCAGGCGCTCGTAGAAGCATCCTTTTCCATGTCGTCCTTCTCTTCTGTCTGTGCATGAGCGCAGATAAACGATATGGTGAAAAATCGTACTTTTATGCGGATCGCATGGAGACGCTCGAGCATCGAAGCTCTCGACTCTACGATGTTAGTGCATTCGTTGCTGCTCTTTGAAATCCCCCTACAGCTCGGTGCCGACCTGAACGCATGTAGTACAGCGCCTACTATTCCAATTTGCAATTATTTACTGTGACTATTCTGTCTACGTCATAATCCATATACTGATTCAACAATTCAATTCGTTTACGATAGACTTCCGCACCATTTTGAAAAATACACAAAGCCAGTTCGAACATTTTATTTCCGGTCTCTTTAAGCTTTTAGGGAAGAGAAGTATTCTCGGAAAGAGCAAATAAAATGATTTTCAAAATTGAATCGAATGCGCAAGTGCTCTTTTTTATTTTTGTGACCTACTATTTTCTCTTTTGTCGTTATTTGACCTACTCCATAAAGGCAATTTTTTATTATGGGAAAGTTCGACTTTTTTCCCAAACCTCTCTAATTTTCAGGAGCAGCCGGCATATCATTGTATATTGAACAAATTCTTTTTTTTTTTTTCATTTTCACAATCAGGATCTGAATAAAATACAGTGGTGCTGTTAAAACGTGAAATGCTTTTTCACAAATGAGTCCTGGCAAATTTGGATCTAGTCTGAGTCAAAATAGGCAAAGATTTAAAAAGGTCTTCACATTCGTTACTTTCCGAATTAAGTTCTGAATTTTTTCTGTTTTCATGTTCATTATCGTCAAAAATATCTCCACCGTAATTATAAACTTCCATTTAAGAACTATCTGCGCACTCGATTCCTTCGATAAGATCGACTGTTGTTGATGTACGGCATTGTCCAACTTATTCAACGGAGTCAAGTCATCTTCTATTTTTGATTCTCCAATAGAAGTCCTATCAGAAAAATCTGCGTCTGTTGAGAAAACGGCTTTTTCCATCTCTTCAAGGTCATTGTTTGGAGGGTCGATCATGTCTGCCTGTACAAGATTTTCTTGGCCATCTAAAGTCTTGATATGACTTTCTATAAATCTATCGACCCCTATCTTTCCTAGTTCTCCTTAAAAAAAAAACATTTTTCATTTTGTTAAATTCTGCTTCAAAAGCAGCGCTTGTTGCTGGAACTCTTTCGAATCCAAATTCATCACGATAAATACATAACCATATATGTGTCAAATTTCTGACCAACCGCCTAGAAAAATCGGGACAGAAATGTGCATTTGGAGATAATCCTTTTTGCAATTTCTTTAATGCCTCTTGATTAAGGTTTCTAGCCTATTCGGGCCAACGATTAATGGGAGAATCTTCGGAAATCTCATTAAGCTTTTTTTCAACGTCTGATTCGACTGCTTCCTCTTACTGATTTCCTCCAAAATCGGCAGCCCCGTTATAAGAGCCGAACAGTACTGCTTGTGGGCAGAGCATGTAACCTTCGCTTCACCCCCTTCGTGTCGTCCTTCCGTTTCGCTGTTTGAAACAATTAAGGCCGATTAATGATTTTTTAGCTTCATTTAAATTTCGCGACATTATAAATCTTCCAATGACGCCCATGCTTTCGCATAAAAATGGATAAAGTGGCTTACGTCTATCCTCACGTAACAGTCCGGGAGGGTTCTAGTTAAAAAGTAGTAGCAATGCTTTTCTACCGTCTTAAATCCAGTGAAGGTTCTCACGATTGCTGTGAGCAAGGCCCTCGTTGAATTACATATTGTTTCTTTTGGGGGTGGTATACCGGCAAGGATCCATTGGAGCAGCCACTTTTGTAGCATTGGCGTGTTGTGGGTTTGGATAGCATTGCCTAGAAGGGTAAGAAATGACTGCCAAGTACATATAAACATGTTGGCTGCTTGTTTCATCGGCCATTATGATTTTAGATACAAATTTCCCCGAATCGTCGATCTTCAAATATGCGTTTTCACTCTGTGATCATTTTTAAAAATTTGTATCTATAAATTCGTCCAGTAATGAATAATAAAAGGATTAATTGATAATTTTAAATTAGCTTCACCTTTTTTCAGCTTGTAGATTGCAATAACCGGATCGCATGTAAAAACGTTTAAATGGCACAAATGAAATATTGAAATTTTAAATGTGCTTCAAAACTGTAGTTTTTTGTTGCTGAGCGACTTTTAATAAAAATATGCCTTAAGCGTTAAATTTCATATATTTTTTCTTTCATTATAAAAACTGGTCTAGTGTAAAATATTTTTTTTTCGTCCCTTAAGCCCTTTTGGCGGTTATGGCTCGATATGCTTCGAAAAAGGCCTTTTAAAATTGATCACCCCATTATTTTTGACTATGAATATAATTTCCCTTGAATAAATTTTTCTACCCAGTAGTGCTACGCACACAAGGAATATAAACTTTAGTCGCAAAACGGTGGTATGTAACGGAATAAACGGATCGAGATAGATATTGACTTATGTGTATCAAAATGTTCAGGAGGAAAAAAGAGATTGATTAAGCCATGTCCGTCCGTCCGTCCGTCCGTCCGTCCGCCTGTTAACACGATAGCTTGAGTAAATTTTGAGATATCGTGATGAAATTTGGCATGCAGTTTCCTTGGCACTCATATTTGAGTTCTATTTAAAATGGGCGCAATCGGAGTATAGCCACGCACATTTTTTATGTATAGAATATTTTCGAAAATACCAAAAAAGTGATTATTCACTTATAAGGACAAAATTTGGTGTGTACATTAATGTTAAGGCAGAAAATACATTTTTCAAGAAATTTTTGAAAATGGGAGTGGCACCGCCCACTTTTGATTAAGTCCAATTTAGAGATAATGATAATCATAAATCAAAAACCGTTCAAGATATCGAAACAAACTTTAGCACACATATTTTTATTAATACGAGGTATGTTTCGGAAATCGGTTAAGAACCACGCCCACTTTTATACGACAGATTTTGAAAAGGATCATAGATATATCTAATAGGCAATAACTTTGCTTACAAAAGCTTTATATCATTCATGTTTCACTTTCAAAGTGCCCGTGAACGAAGGAAGTCGAAAAATAAAAATTTTTGAAAATGGGCGTGGCCCCACCCCTTGTATAGTGCATTATTCCACAAAATTTTTTATGCCATACCTCAGGCAAAAATTGATTCATCGAAACGATATTGAAATGAAAATGTTGTACATATAAAGGTAAATGTTTATTTTAAAAATGGGCGAAATCGGTCAACGGGCACGTCCAGTTTTTTAACATAGTTCTGAAAAATTTGTTTGTAAAATGTAAAAGGTTATGCTTTTATAACCATGCAAGCTATATCAATCGGATCTTGCACACATAATTATGTGCTTATTATAATAAGCTTTTTAAGCAAAACTCGACCGCAAAAACAATTTGGTGAATTTTGGGGAAGTAGGCGTTGCGCCGCCCACTTTTCAGCATAAAAATTCTGCTACTTTCAAAGGCGTTTGCTTGTAGTTTGAACTCGATATTTCAATCAAAATTGGTCAGCTGTTTCACAATAGTATCCAGTATACTCCTGCCAAAAACTAAGCAAATCGTAAAAAGTAAAATATCCGTTCAAGTGGTTAATACCCCACTGCAATAGGGAAGTTATATACCTTTTTTGATTTTCATACCTTTAATGAACATCAAATGTTTGTAGGTATGAGAAGAAAAAGAGCTGGGCCCATCAATAAGTAAACTGAAATAATAAGGACGATGAGCTGAGTCGATTTAGCAATGTCCGTCTGTCTATTTGAACTAAAATTTTTATTTATTGGTATTTTGAAAAAATGTGGTTAGCAGTGTTTGGTAGGGAAGCTATTTATATACAAATAAATTATTGGCGGCTGCCGTGGTGTGGCGGTAGTGTTGTCGGCCTACCACACCAAAGGTCCAAAGTTCGATTCCTGGGACTGGTAACATCAAAGGTGGTTTCAAACAGTCGGCTTGAAACAGTCTGGCTTTGTTCGAGGCACGTAATAATAGCGGCAACACTGCTGCGCTGATTAAGATTTGCAAGCCTGTTGCAACTGCTGATACTTTTCTGATGTTCTGCGCTTGTTTTGCAAATTAGTTTGCAAATAAAAGAAATTTTTTTCCAAATAAAATAAATTTGTTTCCAAATAAAAGATAATGGAGTTTTCTATTTATCTATTGCTGGAAAATTTGGAAGCAGGCGGAAATTTTTTAATGGCAATGACAAAGAAAAGAATGAAGCGCATTAAGCAAAGAAATTGGATGAGATACGAATTGTGTAGGAGGAGAAGCGTGACGAAAGCGGTTCACTTTTTTAAAACCATTAAATTGTATCCAGAAGACATTTATTTTTCACACTTTCGGATGTCCCGTGAAACATTTATTGTAAGTAGTATGACATTTATTTAAAAAAAAAATGTTAACAGTTGTATTTACAGAAATTAAAGACTGAACTTCAACCCTTTTTCTCAGTTGTGCCCGGTGAGTACTCATTGGACCAAAGCTTGCATATAACATTATGGAAACTGGGAAATAGCAGGATCACCTATCGTGAGCTTTCGGACAGATTTGGTATTTTTCAAAACTGTTGAGGCTATATGTAAGCTTAAAAACGAGATTTCTTGGCCCTCTGTTTCTCAGCAGACCAGAATCATGGAAAATTTCCAAGAAAGCCGAGTGAACTCTTTTCCATTTGTTATAGCGTGCCTTGATGGTACCCATTTTCACATAAACACCCCAAGTACAGATGCTACAAGCTACTATGATCGGAAAGGAAGCTATTCAATTGTTATGCAGGTTTGATTTTCCAACATTTGTTTTAAACCAGTTTACATACATATGTATAATCTTTTAGGGCATATGTGACAGCACATTTCGCTTTCTAGACGTTTTCATCGGCTTCCCGGGCAGCTGCCATGACGCTAATGTTTGGAAAAACAGTCCAATTTGCAAAGGAATCGTTTCTGGGCAGATTCAGCTAGCTAAAAATGCTGTAATTTTGGCAGACTCAGCATATCCTCTTTCAAAATACCTTATGGTTCCATACAGAGATAATGGACATTTGTCAAGAGAAGAGAAGCAGTTTAATTACTATTTAAGTTGAACTCGCGTTTTTATTGAGCAAGCCTACGGAATTTTAAAGAAAAACAAAAGAAAAAGTTTAATATTCTAAATCACATTGATGTTAATTCTCAAAAATAAATCTCAAAAGTTTTCTTAGCTTGTACAACTTTACATAACTTTATAATACGAAATAGTGAAACAAATTTTGAAGTTGATAATATATCAGTAAATTTAGAGGATAACGATTCTGAAATCGAATTACCAGAAAACATCAGTAGCACTACAGAAGGCGTTGAAAGAAGGAATAATTTGAAGATGTTATTCGTTTCATAAGACTTCAACAACTTACTTACATCAAAATTTCATAATCAGTTTTTTTGTCAAAGCCATTTATCTTTACAGATTAATATAAATATAAACACACATTTTAAGCTGTTAAGTTGAATTCATTTTTATTTTTAAAGCTAAGTTTTTAACCATATATGTGCACGAATATTTGAGGTACATAAATATATATTTAAATAAATATTATTATTATTAAATAAAGTCATATTGATTTCAGGTAGCTGTAGGCTTGAATTATATTAAATTTTCATAAAATCAGTTCTGCGTCCTCTTTTCCAACACTTGCCTCAACTCCTCCATGTCTTTAATTTTCTGCTTTTCTACAAGGTGGCGCAAAAGTAAGCTTCCGATGTTCAGCATATCGGTTGTGGCACGTGCAGTGTGTGCTGTTGCACCGTCTTGTTGGAACCACATGTTTTCCAATCCCAATTCATCAAGTTGCGGCAAAAAGAACTCGTTGATCATTGCTCTGTAGCGCTCACCATTCACAGTAACCGTTTGGCCCCGACCGATTATTGGTCAAATAAATAGTCAGCAACATTCCGCGTTCTGGAGCAGTGTAGCGTAACATTGTTTATTAACGTGTATTTCGCATGTGTTTACTACACAAATGTCAAAACAGAACTGACTTTAGGGGCCAATCGCAAAATTTATAGCATTTTCTGATAGGAGGATTACTTTTGCGCCACCTTGTATTTGAAGTTTTTCTTTTTCTAACTTAAGTACTTCCTCATGAGGCTTTTGTTCTTTAGCAGCTTCTTGCTTAAAAAAGACAAGTGTTTCATTTGCTGAAGGCTTACTGCGTTTTCTGGATATGCTTGCAACGCTCGTTTCCACGTCTATCTCATCCAAATCGCTATCATCATTTCTTTCATTCAACTCTGGGAGAGAGGACTGCAGATTTTGCTGTGGAGGTTGAATGGAGTGTCGCCTGCCATACACATTATCAAAATCGTCATAGAAATCCCATGTTGTAGCGTCCCTCCCAGTTGAATTGTTCCGCTTTTTAATTCTTTTGTATGACGCCAGCAAGTTCAGGAATTTTCTTTTCAGCACTTCATTCGATAGATCTATTTCGGGGTTCACCTCTTTCATTTTCTGCAACACTTTAACCCAGAGCACACATTTTTTCCTCTTTCCGGCTTCGAACTCTGGCTCCATATCCAGCCGGCATCTTATTAACAGCTTGGTCATGGTGCTGCTTAACTTTTCGCTGAAAAATAAATAAACACAAATATTAGGAAATTAGGTAATTTTTGCGATAATATATATGATAAATTTTAATTTAAACAATCATTTTGCTAAACTTTCTTCTTCCATTTTGATTGTGCAAACAAAAAATTTGTGATGCCGATTTTGTTTACTTCGCGCGCAACCATTGCCGAATTTTTGACAGCTAAAACGTGATGCTTTTGCAAATGTTGCCACAATTTCACATCGAACGTGATACTTTGCAACACAGCTGCTGTGATTGAAACTCGAAAAAAGCCTCTTTCTGCTATGAAAGGCTTCACAGCAAAAATGCATTTCCTTTGTAGATGCCGTTCGCAGTCGTCAAAAATTTGTAGGTCCTGCCAATTTGTAGGAAAAAATTCAAAACGGCACACCACAAATTGGAAGGGAAACTCGGCGCAAAAATCTCTTAGGAGGTTTATGCTGATATACCTGTTGTATATCGCGCCATACATTTCTATTTTTTTAAAATTAATTTACCCCTAAAAACTCATAACAGAAGAGTTTTTATTGAAAACAGTCAGCTGGCTTTATAATGTGAACTGACATTTTTAAAATAGACCTGCGTGAATTGGTATGCCATAATAGATCACTACTAGGTATATAATGTTCGGTTCCACCCGAACTTAGACTTCCTTACTTGTTTTAATTATTTGTGATTGTAGTTATTTACTTCTCTAATGTATACTTGTATTGCATTTCTGTGCATTAAAATGTTTATAATATACCTTTGGCACTTCCTGCGTTTCGCAAATAATGATTTTTGAAACTGAAGCCACATTTGAGTTTTGTTTTGTTCCAGAGTCTTTCAGAAATCTGTCCAGCTGGCCTCAGTTTCGTCACTTGACGACCTTTGTAAATTTTTCCTTCCAGCATTTGGTCGAAATTGTTCCTGCTCATTGATAAAATCACTCGTTCCGTTTTGTCCTGTTCCTTAAAGAAAAGTGCTTATTGAATTGTTTGCTGGCTCGAGGTCAATTTTTGGTGTTAATAAAAAATACAAAGCTTACTTTGTTTCATTCCAATATATTTCGGTTACTCCACGGTAACCGTCTTAAGGGTAACTACATATGTATAAAGGGCGAAATAAGGCGCGGAGTTTCATACTGTCGGTTTATTCGTGAGTAGATATGGATATAGGTGAGCAAGCTTATCAGTGTCTGTTTTGTAGTGCAGTCTTATGTTTGGCGGAGTGTTTATGATGTGTAATATTTCCAGTGTGAAGCGTTTGTTGTAGTGTTGTTCTTGTTGTAAAATAGATGCTTTTTCGAAGAAGAGAGTCCCCACTGCTAGCACAATGGGCCATGAGTGCTTTTTTTTTGGCTGTGGAGTGATTGCAGTGTTTCGCATCGTATTTGTGTTGTGATATTCGGGTTTTCAATTTCGATACAGTTTGGCACGACTCATGTTCATTACCTTTGCACGGTATTTTGTAGATGAAGTGGCTTTTTTCCATCATAGGTATCTTTGATTTTGTCTTAATAAACATACGCTGCAGCCAACTGCCAAACTGGTTAGTAAACATTCTAGTTCATTAACTAGAATTTCGTTAGCTTATTCATATCAGTTTGAGCGACTGTAACGTTTCCGCTATCATAAGCAGCAACAACCCTTTAAAATTGTCGATACATGCATACACAATCGAAAAAGAAAACAATTCACTATTCGGGCCACAATCGTTCAGTTAACAACACCATCCTACATGTTAATTTTCTATTCAACTAATATTCTGAGTTTTTAAATGTTCATTTAATTAAATTAAATATAAAACTTTCTTATAAATAATAGTTCTAATAGTAAAATCATAATTCTTTTGAGAATTTAGTGGTTTAAATAGTACATTTGGGTTGCACATCATGCACGTTCGTGCATGTCAACAAAATCACCCTTATTTTTGCCACGTCGCTACTGTAATAACGGCGCAGCAGCGAGGCAACAACGAATAAAAAATGTTCAAATGAAACCACGAAGAAAAGTGAAAACGAAACGATCATTTGTCAAATCAGTCGTGTAAGTAAATAACATTTGATTTTTGTTGGAACGATTTTCCGTCATCCCTTGTCAAGTTTGGTTTTGTGACAAACCGGTTTCGACGTTCTGCCATTTTCAATGCCTAGTTTCGTTCTGGTCTGTGTCTATCCGCTGCGTTGTTTTTATAGTCCGTGGGTGCTGTGGCAGGTAATGTCAATCTGTGTGTTCGTGGTAGGTAACGTTAATATGCGTGTGTGTGTGCGCGGTATTGATACGTCCGAATTGTTATCTGTCCCAAGGGTTGTTTTTGTAGGTATGTAGACATACCGCTTGTTAGCTAAGCGGTAGGTTGAGGTAGATAGAAATCGGTGATTTTTGCAGTTTGGTTCATATTTCGTTTTTGCTTGTTCATTGTTACGTGTTTCGTTGCTGTACCTGCTGGCTTGTGCTGTTTTTTGTAAACTAATTTTAAGGGTTCAAATATTTCGTCAGAGATAGTGTTGGTTTGTTCGTTTATGATCCTGCCGTCAAATGTTTTTAACTTGTATATCTCCATGTTCTCAAGTACATTAAGCCGCCGGCCTTTTCCTTGTACGTGAAGTATTCGAGCCGTTGTTTTTATGTTAGCTGGGGCGCAGTTGTTCTCGAACATGTGGTTCGCGAAATTAGATTCTGGTATTATGGTGGGTTTTCGTGTTTTTTTGTTGTAGTCCCTGATATGCTCTCGGAATCGTGTGCTTATTTTTCTTCCTGTTTGTCCTATGTAGCTGTATTGACATTCACAAGTAAGCCTATACACTCCGTGTCTGTTGAATGGGTCATCAGAATTAGTGTCGGTTCTTAGTTTTTGTCCGACGTTGTTAGATGTTCTGAATGCTGTGTTGATGTTATATCTTTTAAAGAAGTTTGCTAATTTGTACGTCGTTTTTCCAGTGTATGTCATTGCCGTCCAAACCTTTGGATTTTCCTCTACGTTTACTCTTTTTTGTGTTCCATGGCTACTTCTGAGTTTATCCACAAGTGCTTTCTTGTATCCATTATTTGCCGCTATGTTATATATTGTATTAAGCTCTCTCCAGTATGCTTCCTGTGTGAGCGGCGTTCTCTGAAGCCTATCCACTAAGTGCCTCAATGCTGCATTTTTGTGCTGTTGCGGATGGTTGGATGTAGAGTGTATTATGGTGTCCGTGGCAGTCGGTTTTCTATAAATGCCGTAGTTGCACCTATTTGTTATTTTGTCAATCCCTATAGTTAGGTCCAGATAGTTCATTATTCCATCTTTTTCTACTTCCATTGTGAACTCTATGTTGCTATGTTGCCTGTTGAGGAACTCTAGGCAGACAAAGGAAACACAACGGTGCTAATCAGTAAGGATGAATATATAGCAAAGACAGAGAAGCTCATCGAGAAAAATGAAATGCCGCATTATTAGGGATAACCCCACGGATAAATACCAGGCCGAAGTTAAAGAGGTTATAAAAAATGCTACCAAAATAATAGACGAGAGGATGGCATATACCCTAACACAAATGAATCCATCTGCTCCTCCACTCATTGCGTTACCTAAAATCCACAAGCAGGATACGCCGATGAGACCTATAATTAATTTTAAGTCCGCGCCGGGTTATAAACTGTCGAAACATCTAAAAACGATTTTAAAGGACACTCTGAAACTAGGGCACGAATACACAATAAGCAATACGATAGAACTACTACAAAGACTTGAGACCGTTAAACTCACAAGGAGCAGTAAACTCGTATCCTTTGACATAAAGGAGTTATACCCGTCAATACCACTAACAGATACAATGGATATAGTCAACAAAACACTACTGGACAAAACTGAAGATAAGGTAAAAACTGCGCAAATTACCAACGCGCTAAGAACAACGCTGCGGCAAAACTATTTCCGGTTCAACAACAAAATATATAGACAGACAAACGGACTAGGAATGGGTAACCCAACATCGGCCATTCTCATGGAAACATTCATGCAAAACTTGGAAGGAAAATATATACAGGAGTTAAAAACCAAGTTAGGCGTGGCATTCTACGCTAGATACGTGGATGACATCATCTGCATCCTAAATGACGATAACGAAGAGCAAATACTAGAGTTCCTCAACAGGCAACATAGCAACATAGAGTTCACAATGGAAGTAGAAAAAGATGGAATAATGAACTATCTGGACCTAACTATAGGGATTGACAAAATAACAAATAGGTGCAACTACGGCATTTATAGAAAACCGACTGCCACGGACACCATAATACACTCTACATCCAACCATCCACAACAGCACAAAAATGCAGCATTGAGGCACTTAGTGGATAGGCTTCAGAGAACGCCGCTCACACAGGAAGCATACTGGAGAGAGCTTAATGCAATATATAACATAGCGGCAAATAATGGATACAAGAAAGCACTTGTGGATAAACTCAGAAGTAGCCATGGAACACAAAAAAGAGTAAACGTAGAGGAAAATCCAAAGGTTTGGACGGCAATGACATACACTGGAAAAACGACGTACAAATTAGCAAACTTCTTTAAAAGATATAACATCAACACAGCATTCAGAACATCTAACAACGTCGGACAAAAACTAAGAACCGACACTAATTCTGATGACCCATTCAACAGACACGGAGTGTATAGGCTTACTTGTGAATGTCAATACAGCTACATAGGACAAACAGGAAGAAAAATAAGCACACGATTCCGAGAGCATATCAGGGACTACAACAAAAAAACACGAAAACCCACCATAATACCAGAATCTAATTTCGCGAACCACAGGTTCGAGAACAACTGCGCCCCAGCTAACATAAAAACAACGGCTCGAATACTTCACGTACAAGGAAAAGGCCGGCGGCTTAATGTACTTGAGAACATGGAGATATACAAGTTAAAAACATTTGACGGCAGGATCATAAACGAACAAACCAACACTATCTCTGACGAAATATTTGAACCCTTAAAATTAGTTTACAAAAAACAGCACAAGCCAGCAGGTACAGCAACGAAACACGTAACAATGAACAAGCAAAAACGAAATATGAACCAAACTGCAAAAATCACCGATTTCTATCTACCTCAACCTACCGCTTAGCTAACAAGCGGTATGTCTACATACCTACAAAAACAACCCTTGGGACAGATAACAATTCGGACGTATCAATACCGCGCACACACACACGCATATTAACGTTACCTACCACGAACACACAGATTGACATTACCTGCCACAGCACCCACGGACTATAAAAACAACGCAGCGGATAGACACAGACCAGAACGAAACTAGGCATTGAAAATGGCAGAACGCCGAAACCGGTTTGTCACAAAACCAAACTTGACAAGGGATGACGGAAAATCGTTCCAACAAAAATCAACTTACTACCCTGTCGGAAGATCAACACAACAAAATAAATTAAATAACATTTCTTTTTGGAATAATTTAAGTAACATTTTTCTAGTAAAAAAGTTTTAAAAAATTCACAAAAGAAATATTGAACTGTTATTTTTCATTGATTTATTGTGATTGTGAAATGCAGTTTTCATAAATAAAATAACAATGATGCTCCAACGGAATCGTTTAAAAGCTGCACCAGCGAAATTGGCAAGCAGAGGCACATACAATAACAAGGTGGTTAAAATATCACTTTTTTCAGACACTAAGAACTTTCACTATATGTACTATAATTTTATAAGCGAGTTATCTGTATGGTTATTTGTAAAGAACCCCGAAACTTAAAATTTTCGCCATAAAAAGCTAATCTTCCTTGAATTTCCTTAATTTTATATATGAGATTAATATTTAAATTTTAAAATTTTGCATAAAAAGTTTCAAGAAAATTCAAAGATTTATGCCTGGAAATCAATAATAAAATTCAATCAAAAAAGGACTATTGTTAAAAAAGAAGAAAATTACTTTTTAGAAATGTTTTACAAGGGTAAAATTGCCTATATTTTTATTGAAATTGGTTTCATTTGTTTAATATAGTGATAGATATATTTTTATATCTGATGGCATATATTTTATATCTGATGACTGAATTTTCAATAAAGTGATTGTAATGTAATTGTGCAATTTTCGTATATTTTTAAACCAAAAATGAGCTAACCTGCTATGAAGCGGTACAGTAACTGCTATGATTCTGGTGTATGTACTGACTAGTATGTAAACTGGTATGATCCTGATGTATATACAGACTAGTATTTTGAATGGTATGATCTCGATGTATATGATGACTAGGATGTCGACTGGTATATTGCTGATACAGAGACTGACTAGTATGCCAATTGGTATGGTGCTATGCAGAAAGGGACAATTGCCTTCTCGTAGGACATTGCCGTGTTAAAAATACCAGTTGCTAATATGGAAAAATTACAGAACTCAAACTAGTTGAGCCGGTTTGACTGCAGGATAGTTTTAAGAGTATTGGTTGGTTTTTGTGCTATTTTAGTTTGCTCTTTACTGTAGCAGTCCCACTTGTTAGCGTTCTTACAAATGAGGAACTTATGGGAGCGATTTGAATTATTTTGTCGTCTCTGTTTTTTGTGGTTTATCTGTAGATTTGGATCTTCTTATAAATGTTTTCATAACTTTTTCGGGGAAGTCATTCTTTTTTAATAATAATATTTTTTCTGTCTCAATTGAAAGTTAATGATTCGTCTTGAAGCTGTTGGTTTCGTATACCACTTGAGTTTTAGCTGATTTCCACGTCGAATTACAATGGAATCTAAATAAGGTAATTTGCCTTTTACCTCCAGTCCTATAGTACATTTTACATGCCTCTCAAATTAATTTAGTGCATGCAGCGTATTTTGTAACTGGGAACGCAGGGGATCCCATCGGCATTCCTCTCAATTGCGTGTATACTGTGTCATTAAATTTGAAATATCTACTCTCTTCAATGCAAAATTTTAGTATTTCCAAAAATAGTTTTTTTGATATATTAGTATATTCTTTGATAATCGTTAATTTTTCTTGTATTATGTCAAGGGCCAAACGCGTTGGTATGCTTGGAAACAGGGAAACCACGTCAAACGAGATAAGTTTTTCATCGTCGCATATAAATGTATTGTTGGTCCCTTCCTTAAAACCCAATGCGTTACTTATATTATATTTGGACCTCGCCGTTACAGTTTTCAATATGTTGATTATGTGTTTACATGTACCAAATAATGGTGATCCTATCGCTGAACATATAGGTCAGAGTGGGGTTCCTTCCTTATGCGTTATTCTAGATGGTAGCGCAGTAACTAGTGGAGGAAGTTTAAGATTTTCGGCTCTCGCGATACATCCGAATTTAAAAAGTTTGTCGACTAGACTGTTGTTCTTGCTTTGTAATTTTGATGTAGGATCCTGTCTGTGAATTCTGTAAAATTAGTTTAAAACCATTCGTATATATTTTGTTAATATAGACAATTATCATCAAACTTGTTTAATCCATATACATTTGTAGTAGGCCTGCAGGGAAAACAACCAGTTGCAAACTAAAACTCTACCCAGGCCTCCATGGATATGACCAACTTTATATCAAATCAGTCTAATACTCGTACATATCTACTCAGAAAAAACTAAGCTTTAATTTATGAAGAAAAAATATTGATACAAGAATATATGTAGTTTATGAAATCAGAATGTCTTATAATTTAGTACCTAGTTACCCATATCATAGCTTTTAGTAAAACTGAATAAAAAATCATTGATTAATATTAAGAAAGGCTTGGGTCGTACATTTTTTTGAAAATGGTGTTGTGATTTATACTTTAATAATAAAATTTTGAAAAGCTTTGATTATCATGATATTATCCAGACATCCAAAGTAATAATTATTTGCCTTTCGACTTTCTTATAAATCACAGAAATTTCAACAGGTATAAAAACTTTTCCTGCAGAAGCTGCGGCGATGGCAAGAGAACGTGATCAAGTGAGACTCACCAGTCCCGCAGATCCCAGAATCAAAGATCTCAATGCGGAAATTCGTAGGACAGTCAACGAACACAAACTGACCAAGTGGAAACAACACCTTGAGGCATGCTACCTCTCCGGCGGAGTCGGCAAATTATGGTCGACTGTCAAGGCCCTATCCAATCCGACCAAATACAATCACAAGGTAGACATTGCATTCGGCGACAGTGTCAAATCGGACGCCAGGAAATGCGCGAGCTTCTTTTGCCGGCTGTTTATAATGCATCCACCTGCGGATAGGACTAAGAGAAGAGTCTTCAGACGAGCGCACAAACACAAACACTCCACTGCGCCTAAAACCAGGGAAGCCGGCGAACCAAGGAGATTCTTATCGTCCGATATCCCTCCTTTAGCCGGTTGCGAAATTACTAGAGACCATTCTGCTCCCTTACTTTATTGCAAATCTGAAATTGGCCGATCACCAGCATGGTTTCCGCAAATCTCACAGCACTACATCCGCTTAGAATGCCATTACATCACAGATAAATTATGGTTTGAATAAACACCCACCAAACCAAAGGACGGTTCCCGTGGCACTTGACTTATCAAATGCATTTGATACGGTCAACCACGCCACACTCCTTCGAGAGACACCGCTCCCTGCCGGCCTTAAAAGGTGGACCGCTAATTACCTCAATCGTCGACAGGCATCAGTCAAATTCAGGAACAAGAAATCTAGTCCACGAAGAATAAAACAAGGGGTGCCGCAAGGTGGTGTTCCCTCCCCCCTTTTGTTTAATTCACCGAGTCTCCTAGACTATTTTATTTTCTCGGACCCCGCAATCGTTTTAAAGTTCGATCAGATGTCATTCATATCTGACCATGATCTTATTTTTTGCTGTTTTGATATGGATCTTGGCCAACGCAATGTAGACACCGCCTCATGCAGCTCGTTAGATTATAGATATTTAGATGGTGCTCGCCTTTTTTTTGCACTCTCGAGTGTAAACTGGTCTGATTGCCGGGCCATGGGGTCTGTGAATGCAAAACTCACTTTTGTTAATAATAACATTCTAAATGCACTTAATAGTCATGTCCCGGTGCGTCGTTTTGCAGCGAAAACTTCCTGCCCTTGGTATGACTATACGGTCAAAGCCATTATAAAGAAAAGGAATAAGTGTAGCACTGCGTGGAGAAGAAACAGCACTGATGCGACTTGGCGTATCTTCAAAGCTAGCAGGAATGAAGCAACAGCTGTTATTAAACGCGAAAAGTCCAAACTCTTTGCTAAAAGCTGAATCCTTCTCTTCCAACGGGTATGTTGTAGCGCAACATCAAACATCTCCGTGTCCATGCAAATGACAGTCAAGATTGTACACTTGATCCAGAAGCGTTGAACAGTGCGTTTTCCATGCCAACCCACACACTGCATACATCGTTTATTCCCCCATTACCCTCTACCAGTGCTGCTTTTTCTGAAAGGCCCTTTGAATTTGAAACGTGTGTACATATATAAAGTACGGACTAATGCGATCGGCGAGGACGGCATTCCAATAAAATTTATTAAAATTATTCTCCCTATAATTTTGCTTTTTTCTTACCCATATTATAAACCATTCCATTACTACGTCCTGCTTTCCTGATATATGGAAAATCGCCACGATACTTCCGATAGCAAAAAATAAATCTGCTTGTATCCCTGATGATTTTCGTCCCATAAGTATCCTACCTGCACTGTCCAAAGTTTTTGAGATGCTGATGGCAAAGCAAATTTATTCGCATATTGAATACTTCGATTAAATGTCTTCATCTCAGTCCGGCTTCAGGGCCCAGCACATTTGTGCAACTGCCATGATTAAAATCCTGGATGATGTACGAATTGTGTTTGATAGTAATCGCTTAACTTTGCTTTTTTTATTAGACTTCTCAAGGGCTTTCAACTCAGTCAGTCATGATCTTCTTTGCTTTGAACTTAAACACTACTTTGGTTTTGGTGAATATTCAATACGGCTTATGAAAAGTTATCTTAGTGGCAGGTCGCAACGTGTAAAAGTAGGATCTAAGCTCTCTGGACTTAAACCTGCCATTGCTGGCGTACCCCAAGGGGCAATCGTGGGTTCGCTTCTCTCTAGTTCATTCATTAATGATGTATTCTCGACTTGTGGGATGGCAAAAGTACATGCATACGCTGATGACATTTAACTCTACATGTCTAGTCCTCTTGAGCGAGTGAACGAGCTGTGCTGTGACTTCAATCTGGTTTTGCAGTCCATTACGTCTTGGCCTTTGCATAATGGACTTTGCCTGAATTGCGATAAGTCCTTTGTTCTACCTATCTACAGAAATCCCATCTGCACAGATGCTCTCCCACATCTGTATATCGAAGATAAAGCTATTAAATATATGACTAAAATTACAAATCTTGGATATGTTGTAAACTCTGGACTTACATGTGTTGATCAAGTAAATTCTATTGTTAGGAAAGTTTATCTTACACTAAGAAATGTGAGAATGTCTGCGCCACACACTCCTATTGGTGTTAGGAGAAAGCTTGCCCTTCAGCTAGTAATGCCAATAATAAGTTATTCTGAGCTTGTGTACAGCGAGCTTGACTCCTGGTCAACTCGGAAAATTGAACTTGCGTTTAACAAAGTAGCTCGATATGTCTATGGGTTGGCTAGGTACGGCCATATATCTAGTTGGAAGACTGTGTTTAATTACCTCAAAGCAAGAAATTGTATATTCATTTTTCGTATTTTGCTGGTAAAAGCACCAGGGTATCTTTATGAGAAAATACTCTTTCCCAGATCATCAAGGGTTACCGACCTGATTATTCCTAGGTACAACTACCTCAACTCCACAAGGCTCTTCTTTGTAAGTGCCATTCGCTTGTGGAACTCGATGCCTAACTCCATACGCAGCAGTTTAAGCCGAGGAAATTTTAAGAACGGTCTGTACTTATATTTTCAGTTACACTAAGTGCCTCTCAGAGTTTCGATGTCTACTATTATTGTTCTTACCTAAAATTGTCTCTTTACTTTATTATTACCCACAATTGTTGGGTTTGCTTTGTTCTTAAGATGTATAAACCTATTAATAGTATTTTATATTTTATATTTCTTCTATGAGTTATTTTGTTAAATATTTCAAGTTTAAAATTTACTCTATGCTGTAACTTCTACTTAAACCCTCTTTTTGTTGTGCTATAAAATATCGTAGGTCTTATTGCGTCACATTATTTTAAATATATTAAAAAACTGCTTAATAAAACAAACGTAAGAGTTGTCCCAAAGAGTAAAAATAACTTGAAATCTTTGCTAAAATCGACGAAAGACAAGTGTCACAGCTTGGATAAACCGGGGGTTTATTCAGTGACGCGCTCTAATTTTAATGACGACGGAGAGATATGCGGGGCAAAATACTTCGGCCAGTCAACGCGCACAATACGCACAAGGATGAACGAGCATTTCAAATATATTAGGAACATCGAACCGAAAAGCGGAATAGCCGAACATGCTCTTGAGAATAAACATGCTATAAGTGAAGACGATTTCAAATTAATTAAATCTGAATCAAATAGTAATAAATGAAATATCTTAGAATCCCTACATATTTATGTAAATAAAAAGGTTGCTGTTAATAGGGATATTGGTCCACTGTACTCAAGTCTTTTTGCAGCTTTCCGATAAACTTAAATATTTTTTGTTAATGTAATTGTGGGAATACTGTAATTTCTCTCTTTGTTTGTTTATTGTTTTATGTTAGACAATGGCTAGTTGAACGCTATCAGCTGAAGAAGGCACTACGCGAGTGCCGAAACAATTGTATTGTTATTATTATTTTTGTAATAATAAATTGCAAAATCATTAAGTGACTTAAAAGGTGTTTGCGTTTTAATTTCTACTGTGTATCAAGTCACTTAGCACTCAAAATTAACTAATTATAACCGTTAAGGCAGAATATTAATTTTTCTAGAAATTTTTGAAAATGGAAGTGGCACCGCCCACTTTTGATTAAGTCAAATTTAGAAATAATATTAATAATATTAGCATTTTAAAAGCGAACTTATGTCAGTGACGTTAATTCGCTTTTCGCGACATTTTTTATTCCAAATTTTAGCCTACGGCGCTTTTCTTTAAATTATCAAAATTCATCAAACACAATTTTTTTATTTCATATACATACATATATAATATATAAAATGAAAATTTGGAATACAAAATCGCGCGATTTTTACTCCAAATTTTAGCCTAGGGCGCTTTTTTGAATAGTTCCCAAACTTGTAATAAGGTTGTTTGATTTCGTATAATAGCATAAAATGAAAATTTGGAGTAAAACCTGCTTAGTCCAGTATATACGAGTATGTACATAACTGCACCTGAAATAGCAGTTGCGTTGTAGTTAAGGAAATTAGTAGAGCATTTATGATATTTGGCTGTTAAGACATTAGTTCTCTTTGCACAAGCGAATTATTGTCAAATTTTTAAGAGATTTAAAGTGGGAAAGCGAATTCCTCTGACATTTTGACACGTCACCGACCGATGCTTTTGCACACACAATAGACCGAATCAAAAAAAGATTTGGTTTGCGCAAAATCTACTTTTTTTTCACCTCAGACTTTTACTTCCAGATAAATTTAATGTATGCTATAGTAATATCGAACAAAATTCTTTACATAAAATATTAATTTCGTGGATGAGAATATTTGAAGTATCGATATCAAAATGAATATAGTGTTTAGCACCACGCATCATGATTCTGATTTCCTTCTACAATATATTGCCTCTTACAGATTGTTAAAATTCAGATCTGGACCCTATTCCACAAAACAACTTATCAACTTTTCACTTGCACTTTGCCAATTTTTCGTCAATTTGCAAAACTTTGTGTTACTCAAAACTGTAAAATTTGATAAGGGATAAGTTGAAGTTGATAAGTGTAATTTGCAAAGTCTTTGCAATTTTTGTACTCTCTTTGCAATTTCTGTTCCACGTACGTTCTCTTGTGCAAACTGCAAAGCTAATATTGAAAAGTGTAATTTGCAAAGACTTTGCAAATAAATGCGCTCTTGCGTTCCTCAAAAACTGTAAATTCTATGTTTGCAAAGCAAACTTTGATAAGTTTGTCAAACATTTGCAAGGTAAACGATCGCTTTACAAATTCATATTGTTATAACTAGGCAAGCTTTAAAAATGTTACGACGTGAGTTTTTGTTTTGTTTTTTGAAGACGCGGTTACAACTAAAAATTATAGAGACCGAATTAATTTTTCGGGATACAAAATTTTAATTTTAAAGAATTCTTCCGTTTAAATCAAATCCAAGTTGATTTCCTTTTAAATAAAGTTGGAAACAAAAATAGAGCACAATACACAGCGCAGTCATGCTTTGTCGGCTGAAAATCAACTACTACTGTGCTTGCATTGGCTGGGAAATGGCTGCCAGTACCATGGAGTTGCAGCTATGCATGGTGTTGCAAAATCAATAGTTTGCAGAACTATCTATAGAGTTGTCGACATTATAAAAGACGTTTTATTTAAAAACACAGTGTGATGGCCCGATTATGTCAGTGGTATTGCTGAAAAGTTTTTTATGATGGGTGGATTCCCTTGTGTGTGTGGTTGCGTGGATGGCACAATCAATAAAATTGATGTGCCTACGGTACACGAGGAAGGATATGTGGACCGGAATGGAATGTGTAGATGATATGCGGGCCAGACTACACATTTTACAGGGTAAATGCAAGTTGCGGGCAGCGTTCATTACTCAAGGGTGTTACGGAATTCGGCTGTAAGTCAAAGATTGGACAATGGATGGAGACCATTTCCGGATGCTGTTGTTTTGGGTGATAGTGGTTACGGGCTACAAAAATGGTTTATACCACCATTACGCCGAAATCCCGATAACCCTGCTGAAGAGGCTTTCAATCGTTGCCACAAAAAAAACACTGCGCGTAATTGAAAATAGTTTTGGTATTCTTAAAGAGAGATTCCCGTGTCTAAATTATTTACGACTGAAGCCTGAGTTTGCAGGAAAGATAGTCATTGTTTGTGCCATCTTACACAATATTGCCAGTGGCATCGGAAGGGGTAGTGAAAACTTGCAACTCTTTGAAGACACCGACAATGAAATCGAGGAATTACATAAAAGTGCTGAAGAAGAAAATGATGCCCTTAATAATATAGATCATGCGAGTGGAATGGAAAGGGTTACTTCTCTACTGCAATACTTCTCCTAATGGCAACCATTAAAGCGAAATAAAAGTGGTCCTTTGGCTATGATCTTTTTCCACTACAAAAGCGTTGTTTCTTTTGGGGTTTGAGATTAACAGTAACAAGTTTTATGTAACCCAATTTTCAATATAGAAAGTAAGAATATTAAATTAACTTATTTTTTATTTTTAAATAAAAAACATAAAAAAATAAACAAATACTAAATGAGAAAATAAAAATAATAATACACAAAAAACTCAAAACTCCTCAATTATGGCAGAGGGTGGAAGTTGGAGCTCCCTGTCCAATTTTAGGCATTGAAGTTTTCTGTAGTAAACCTCAACCTCAAGGAGCTCCAGCCGACATTTTTTCTCTCTATCCAAAGTTTCACTTGCAAACTTGGTAGAGCTCTTCGTTTTCCTTGGGTTTGGAGGGGGATTGCCAGGTGTTTCTTCTGTCATCGATATTCTGGAATCACACTCAGCTGATGGTAGATTTTCTGAGTTTCCATAACTTTCTGGCAAATTCAATCCATCTACCACAGCTGAGTCTGATTCCAGATTATCGAGGATGGCCAAGTAAGCTTCATCCATAACTCTGTCCTTCTCCCTCCGGATCCAGTTTTACTCTGCAAATTAACAAAATAAAATTAAAAATAAATTTAAAAAATTAGCTTATTTTTAAATATAATAATCAGAACAATATATTTCATGTCAACGGGGTGTATTTTAACTTTATTGAGCCACTGTATTCACAAGGTACATACATACTCGTACATACGCGGAATGAATATTTGCCTATTCAAATACTTACGGTATATTTTTACAGTACATATAGCAAATAATTATATTGTGCATTTACCCGTTCTTCTAATCAGCAAGAGTGGTTTATTGAGCGCACTGTGTTGTTGTTGTCAACAAGATGCTTGTTAGTTATTAGCATTGCACAATATAAGAATAAATAGAAATTTCCACAGTAACAAATGAGGCAAGTATAAATATTTGCTATGTGTAGGCAATAAATTGTTGTACTTACCAGTGTCCGGCTCTTCCAGAGCCCAAACAAACTGCCCCTCGCATAGGTGTATGTTTTTTGGGCCGACGCCAGTTGCAGGGATTGGGCTTTTTTCAAAACATCCTCCCAGGGAGCCTGCTTATCTAATTTGTTAACTTTCAAAATGAAATATAAACTTAATTATGTTTGAAATTTACAATAATTTTATAAAAAGAAATACTTACTTTATTGTTTTGAAAATTTGCAATTAAAATGTCTTTTTTTTCTTTTATCATATCTTTTCAAAAATATGCTCTCTTAGCAAAGCCTTTGCAAAACTAAGCTCAGCGCATAGTGAGATTTGCAAAGAATATTGTGGAACAGAAACACTTTTCACTTTGCAATAAAATACAAATCGATAAGTGCAAAGTGAAAAGTCGATAAGTTGTTTTGTGGAATAAGGTCCTGGTCTCCATAAATATTTTTAAATTGATTGCTCAGTAACCAGTTTCATTAAATACCACGGTCTACAGTCTATTTATTATGCACACAAGCTAATTATTTGTGCACAGCTTCCGTTATGTGTATTTGTAAATTTGTTGAGGAGGAATATTAGGGGAGTTTCAAAATCGCGGCAAGTGACTAACACAACTTCTTTAAGGAAGATCCAGCATATTCCTTTCATTATTACCTACTAGAATTGGTAAACCATCGAATGCATAAGAAATTTGGAAAACTATTGGTATTCAATGCGTCGTTATCTATCCGAATAATTTTCAAACTGGTGATACTAATTTTATTTATAATATACAATATCTTCGTTTTGAAGTGTGAAAGTTGAATTTTCGTGGCCGATGTTGGATAGTTCTTTAACCAATTGACTTAGAATGAAATTTTAATGTCTTAACAAGTACCTTTATTGAGTTTTTAGTTCTGTCATAAGAGCCAAACAAACCCCCTTTTATTCAAGAAAGCAAACCACTTTCATTTGTAAAAAATATTATCCTTCACATAATGGTAAAAATAGAAAAAAGAAAAAATTACTGATTTTGGAAATGCCCCGTTTGGCTTAGAAAAATATTTTTCTTCTTCTTCTTTAAATGCTCATCTAACCGCCTGGGCGATTTTGACCGTCCAACATAGCTCGCCAGTCGTTTCTTTGTTGCGCCAACTGGCGCCAATTGGAAACACCGCGGGATCGCAAATCGGTATCCACTTGGTCCTTCCATCGGAGTGGTGGTCTCCCTCTTCCTCTGCTTCCACCGGTGGGTGCCGATAAGAATACCTTCTGGGCTGGAGCATCTTCGCTCATTCGCACTACGTGGCCTAGCCAGCGAAGCCGCTGTGTTTTAATTCGCTGAACTATGTCGGCGTCTGCGTAAAGTTCATACAGCTCATCATTAAATCTTCTTCGGTATCGCCGTCGCCAACGCGTAGAGGTCCACAAATCTTTCGAAGAACCTTTCTCTCGAATACTCCCAGAGCCGTCTCATCAGATGGTGTTAGTGTCCACGCTTCTGCACCATATAGCAGGACGGGTGCGATGAGTGACTTGTAGAGTGTTATTTTCGTCGAGAGAGGACTTTACTTTTCAATTGCCTACTCAGTCCGAAGTAGCATTTGTTTGCAAGAGTGATTCTTCGTCGGATTTCTAGGCTAACATTATTGTTGGCATTAATGCTGGTTCCCAGGTAAACGAAGTCCTTTACTATTTCGAAATTATTGCTGCCAACAGTGGCTTGGTTGCCAAGGCGCGAATGCGCAGACTCTTTGCACGATGACAGAAGGCACTTCGTTTTGCCCTCGTTCACCACCAATCCCATTTTCTCCGCTTCTTTTTCTAATTTGGAGTAAGCAGAAGTTACGGCGCGGTTGTTAAGGCCAATGATATCTTAGAGAGAAAAATATTTTTTTTTCGATAAATTCGAGGCCGTTTTGGCGTGGTGCAAGAAGCAAGAAGAAGATTAGAAAAAACCATTCATACATATATAATTCAATGATTCATTGGATGAAGGTTCTATGTCGTGTTTTTTGGTTTTCACAGTTTTTCATGGAACGTGCATATTTTTTCCGCATAAAAAATGTATGTCGCTTTCTTGAAAATATGGAAAGTATATATTTGAGATGGGTATTTAATGGCATGACATTTGCTAAAAATTGATAGCTTTAGACGCAATAGTCTCAAGAACTAAATTTTTGCGACATAAGACCTTTAGTCGCGAAAACTCCGAAGAACGGCGGTGCCAAAAATTAATAAATTGACTGATTTTAGAGGAAAATATGACAACTCCGACAAAATTTTATTTATTTTAAAATTATATTAGCGACCGATGTCGCATTAGGTTCCTATAAATAAATATTGCGCACCAGGCGACCATACAATATGCGCATACAACTTTTCATCTGCAGCCAAAGAACCTATAACCATAAGAAGGTGCAACAGCGAATGAAAGTGAACGCTGTCAAATCGAGGGTAGGTAATTCACCTTTTTACCTTCGTGTAAAATACTTGAATACACTGAGTTATAGTTGTACGAGTATATTTACCCAAAAAATTATAGTTGGAGGTACAAAAACGTTTAATTGTGAATATTGAATACAAATAAAAGTGCTAATGGCCTGAAAACTCGCGGTTTAAATGGGAAATTTCCCCAGTGGTGAATTGCCTACCAGCGAATTGATGGTTTATTGTGTTTCGCACTATTCGTCGGGTTGAACCTTCTTTGGTACTTACGTTCTTTGCTGCAGCTAAAGAACATATAACTTTTATTTTTATTAAATATTCGCAATTAAACGTTTTTGTAAATATTTAGCTAAAACACAGTGAATTCAAGCATTTTAAATGCAAGGACAGTGGTGAATTACCTACCATCGATTTGACAGCGTCCACTTGCATTCGCTGTTGGATATGTTCTTTGCTGCAGCGGAACTTTTCGACAATTTTACCTTACTTAAGCACGTGCAATATGATTGTAGCCATATTTTTGTGTAATTGCGTACACATGTATGTAAAGTGTTTGTGAGGTTGGTATTTCGTTAGCAAGAGGCATACAGGAGGAGTGCATTCCATTTTTTTTATAGTGCTAACAAATGAGATATCGAACGCACAATCATAGATTTGTAAATCGGTATTTCTTTGACTTGCATAAGTGTAAACAAGAAAGCATGTCAATCATCTAGGATTGTTAACATATTTTTATTAGATCGGCGTCATTCGTGGTAAGCTACTGAAATTCGTTCTTCTGGATCTGACTCGCTGAAAATCGGGCCGATTAGCATGTTTTCCATTCTTACAAATCTATGTTTTTTGTTGTCTTGCCATAATCGGTACTGCACACATGTATGCACACATGTATGTAGACTTTTCTATTGCCAATTTTGTGCTATGTATTGCGCAGTCAGCGAAACATTGCAACACAGACATACAATGCGAAAAGGATATAAGATCTCAGTTGCGTGGGTTAAATGTTGCCAGATAGTCACACATACATTTGTCAAGATCATTCAGCCAGGGTGGTGACAGCGTTTGTTATTATGTCCCAAGCACTTGTTACTCAAGCTGACCAGCTACGATCGCTACTGCATCAGTTTTTTCTTTATAAATGTCCACAGATGCAAATGTGCACTTTTGACGTAATAATCATGTTGAGTGTTTACGCTTATTGCTCTGCTAGCTTTGGCCTACAGCTAGCAGAACACCAAATTTTTTTTAAAAAAAGGGGAGCAATTTTTTCGGGGATAGGGCATTTCATAAGCACCTTTTGAGCACATAATTTCTGCATAGTAACTTTTGATTTATTCATCATGCTTGACTGTTTACGCAAAAAGTCGCAAGAACAAACATTCGTAGCAATTTAACGTTTTGCCGAAATCATCGATAGCTGTTGCCATTAGCGAAATAATTGCAAAGTATGCTCTGCATATTTTTTCAACATTTCATCCTGATAGTAGTAGACTTCGATAACCAATAAAACAAAACAGGTGGTCGGAATAACTTCCGCAAAAAAACCTTTTTCAACTGGAGTGCATTGATTATAATTGGATTTGCTCAATATATTCTTGGTATTTTGCTCCATTTACTGCTAGTACTGTCTTTTCTCTATCTTTCATTTTAATGAGGATTTGGTGGAACCCTGATCCTAAGTCTATAGTCTAAGATTTTTTAGTTTTCCTAGACTTTGCATAGAAATGTGCACTTCGGGTATATATCTGTTTCTGTGGGAATTTCTTTTCTTGTAATCATCCACCATCTATCTCTTGGTTGGGTCTTCCTTGGTCGTATATGCTCTGTTTATTTGTCATAATCATATCGTAGTAGTTTTGCTTATCAATGTCATATAAAGATTAGTGATTTCCGAATAGTGTAAGGACTGTTTTTGATTTTATTACAGAGTTTCTATGCAATCCGACTTTCTTATATCATAATTATTAATTTAATTAATTTTATTTTCGCTTTTATCACACCGGCCAAAAAGCTCTTAGGAATACCCAAATCAAAATAAACACTGGCCCAACAAAGAAATTAGTACATAAAACTAATATAATTATTTGTAGCTCCTGTATATACTAAAACCCTAACTGGTTTACCAGTCATAATACATTTTGTTAGAATACATTGCAAACCTTTCACACGCCTAAAAAATACTTCCTGTTTCAAACTTGTTTCCAAAACTATTTAGATTTTCTTCTCTGTCTTCTTCGTAGATTCCACGATTAATACTTTGTATTTTTTGATGATTTATATTTTCATTTGATGTCACTCTCCCTCTTTTCAACGGGCTATTATCTTTACCATAATCTAGGTTATCGACTTCCGTGGGGATTGGTTTATGCGGCTGCTTCTGGGTTTTTGTATTTCTGGGTTATATATGTAGATGTTTCCTGGTGCTTGGCGATTTTCGGAATAATGGTAACGAACTGGATTTGATCCCTCCAGCTGTATATCAAAATGTTGATTCACATTATCATTGTATATACTCGTATACGAGGTGTGTTCAAAAAGTATCGCGAATTTTGTGTTTTTTCAAAAATTATTTATTTATTCATGAATATCTATTTTGTCCCCTTCAAAGTAATCCCCATGAGATATTATACACTTGTGCCAACGGTTTTTCCAATCTTCGAAGCACTTCAAAAAATCATTTTTTTGTATCTTGTTCAGCTCTTCCTTCGATGCCGTCTTTATCTCGTCAAGAGAAGCGTAACGTCGTCCTTTCATGGGCCTCTTCAGTTTAGGGAACAAGAAAAAGTCACAGGGGGCCAGATCTGGGGAATACGGTGGCTGCGGCATCATTAGTGTGTTGTTTTTGGCCAAAAAGTCGCGCACAAGCAACGATGCGTGAGCAGGGGCGTTATCGTGGTGCAAAAGCCAATTTTTGTTCTTCCACAAATCCGTGCGTTTCTGGCGGATTGCTTCGCGCAAATTGCGCATAACTTGCAGGTAATATTCCTTATTGACCGTTCTTCCCTGTGGCAAGAACTCATGATGCACCACGCCCCTGCAATCGAAGAAAACTGCCAGCAAAACTTTATGGCTTACTATCAAGAAATTTGAAAATGAATCTCGATTATTTAGAATGCCACAAATAAACCCTACCAACCATGGCTAACCGTGTTGAAACTCTGATTCCACAAATTGACAAATTTTTACTAACACCAACGCATGTTTATGGAATTACCTGCAAAAATTGCAATTAGTCTAGTATGGATCCGGGATGAGTCGCAAAGAAGCATGCGACCAATGCCAGCTTTGATCTTTTTGTATGGGTTGGAGTGATCCCTGAGCATGTCCTATGAAGAGATCAATTGGTCTCTTTCATGCCCAAACGGGTAGTGTCGGACAGATTCCCTTTGTTCCCCTACGGGTACGGTCGGACAAGTTTACTTTCAACACCTAAAAGTAGGCTACAGAATTTAAAATCTACTTACCCCAACTACGCCTTAACTAGTGCCTAAAATCACTGAAAATCATTTTCAACATGGGTAAAAAGTGAACCTCGCCGAACAAAATTGCCCACTTTTTTATCTATTTGTTTGGTAAGCGCGACTCGCTGTTTATCCAGGTTTTTATCCACTGCTGGTTGCAGGGCCGGATTTACTTGAAATGCCGCTCTGTGCCCTGTTAAAAATGCCGCCCTTTTATCTTCATGAAATATAGTAAAAATGTATTTTACGTATGCAATTCATAACTGAAATATTTATATATAAAAACTAAATCCCTGCAAAAATTACCAAAATTATTAGAACATACCTCTTTTAATGAAAAAATGATGTAGCTTCGGAGTTTTGCTCAAAATTTCCACTTCTTTTTTAGTTTTGTCCAAAGCTCGGTTTTTATATGCAGCACCGCTTAATCTTTTGCGCATCACTCATATTTTCAAAATATAAAGAAACTATTTCACCCAAAAGGATTATTATCGATTGAAATTATAAGAAGTTAATTGCTAATAAAATCACAGCTGATCAGTGTTGACCAGGGTTAGAACTTTATTACGATCGTAGCGGGCTTACTACTTTTTTGGAAAAATGGAAATCTACTTCGCCACTACGCGTTACTCATAATCTACTACGATTTCTTAGATTTGAAAAAAGAGTGATAGGTATTCTGTAAGTAGTTAAGGCCGTGTTCCTCAAACTCAAATAAGTGGAGCATAGCATGAAAACTGTCATTTAAAAAATGCCCTAATGAAATTCGTGTTGAATAATATGTTTCCCGACTACATATGTTACGCAATGCTAAGTAAGAATAACTAAAGCCTCAAAAATTTTGTTTTTCACGCAAGATATACTGAAGGAAACCTAACCAAGAAAATGTTTACAGTTTTCCGGAACATTTAGTACTCAAGTAAAGCAAGAGGGTCCCAAAAAATATTTAAATCAACTTGAAGTATACAACCCACGGTTGGGTATTTGCTATTCTGGTAATCGCCTTGGACTCCCTAATAATTTCCATTTCACTTCGACAGGCAAATCGAAAAATGATCTCGTTTTTGGGAAAAACAGAATAGCTGTCAGAGCTGTAACTTCGGAAATTTTAATACTACCGAAATTTGTACGATGTATTTCAAAATATACCATAGACTTTTAAGAGAGGAGTGATCTAAATTAAAAAGTAATAAAAATGTTTGCAAAAAAGATTAATAGTGAAAATACCAAATAAAAACTATTAAGAGGCAAAAGGTACACATTTTAGTTGACTGTGGATTTTGAAAAAATATACTTTAAAACAATCTACCACAAAATTATGATTTTTACCAAGATTTATTTCGTCATTTACTACGATTGTTCTCCAGGAGTTCTAACCCTGCTGCTGAAAAGAGCTTAACAGAATAAAAGGTACTACAGTTTACATAAAATAGTTTTTTGTGGCATAGTTTTAGGTACTTTCCATGGTGAATAACCGCATCACTTTGAGTTATTAGTTCCTATTGATTTCTAAACACAAACGTGAAACTTTTGATTCGTACAGAAACAAAAATTGAGCCCATTATCAAAAATATTTGTAAAAATTTTAATTTATGTTTCGAAATCTGCCGCCCCCAAAATCTGCCGCCCTGTGCCAGTGCTCCGAGAGCACCTAGTGTAAATCCAGGGCTGGCTGGTTGGCAGGGAAATAACGACCTATTTGACCTATTGGTTTTAAAGGAAGAATATTTTTATAGCCGCTATCGACTATACAAAGCAACTGTTCACTTTGCGATCGAAATTTTAAATATAGAGGCACCTAGCATACAGGTGCTTTGTGCTCTGCGATTATCATCCGTAAATCGTGCTGCTTATTTTCGATGATATGTATGTGGCAGTTAAGAGCTCCGGTAATCAGTCCATCTCTCGGGTACTCCAATTCTGTTCACGTTTCTTTTCCTATATAAATTTTCAATTTACTTACTGTTTGCATTTTCGCAACCAATCGCAACAAGTTAATATGGAAAATAAACACCAACTTGAATAAACGTCAAGTCACAAGGTTGCATACTTGTCAGAATTGAGTAATAGATGTATTGTAAAGTAATAAAAGTTTACTTAAAGTATACTCCTGGTAGAGCACATCACTAAACTGACTATTATGTACTTAAAAATGAAGTGCACATCTTTTTGGCATTACTCTAACTAAAGTGTGCACTAATTCAGGACTATGATTATGCGCCAATGTTTTACTAGACAAATTTGCGTTTACGGTTAATATTAGTATGTAATGCTAATCGTACCATTTTATCTGATACTATGAAATAGTTTCGGATAAAATCAGCACTTCTAAGTTTATCATGTAATTTTCTTTACATTTTGCAAACTTTTTTTACCGACATTTAACAATCTGTTCCATCTTCAACAACATGTCAACATATAAGATTCATGTACATATGTACGATATGCGCTCTGCTCTACATCGTCGTTGTTTTTATTGCTAATTGTTGGGGAGAGAGCGAGGATCGAAATATTCTTAACATTTTATTACAAAAAGACGTTGTTCGAAGGAATCCGTTTTCGAAACCAAATGTATGCCTTGTGTGGCAGTAGAAAAGTGTTAATATTCAAACAAATTTTATACCTGATGATGGCATATAAACGATTGATTGCATGTTCCTCCTTAGAAGCGTATTTCAGGAATTTCAGGAATTTAATGAATATGTGATATGTGAACGTGGAAGACACGTCATATTCTCTTTCTCTTTGACATTTTGAGTTACAAATATCGGAGGCGAATCAGGCCGAATATACTTGAATTCGCATTGTTATCAGCTCATAGAGATCTATCTCTTGTTTGTATCTTGCCAGGAACATCAATGTGGTAGAATAAAAATGTTTGGAAATCAAGTTTAAAAGAATATTGGTTTAAAAACTTAAAATACAAAGTAATTTGGTTCTCTTCAAGGCATGCTACTCGCAATTTCATTGTGAAACTTTTAAAATACCAATTTTAATCAATTTATGTGATTTGAAAATATAAAGGTGAAACGCAATGAGTAAATTTTAAATGTTGTTAGTTGCCAAACTACCATTTGGGCTCTAAGAAATTGATTGGCTATATTTAGGAAGGTCCACTCCACCGTGATATTTACAAACCTCAAAAATTTATCACAAATGGTATGATTAAAATTTCTAAAGAAACACTCACAGACACCATGTCGTCGGTTAAGGATAAATTCGCTCCTGCTTTTGGGCGGCATTGATGTGAAGACAGTCTTCAACATGTTTTTTATCCTTTTTGTTTGATATTAAAATAATGTATGAGTTATATATTTGAACTTGTTTTTGACGACATAGTAATTTTTGAGTATTTTTAAAGAAACAAAGTTGCAAATATAGTCGACTTTAGAGTGGAGACCGGTAGTAAAAACGGCTTTGTTCGGAAGTCTTATATATAGTATGTAAATAATGCACTATGCATTCAATAAGATGCAAATAATCGTCATGCTACGTAAAATTTGTTGTATTTGAGTTAGCAGGTTTACACTCTAAACCGGTGATATCCCAAGTGCAACTAATTTTGCTGCAATTCTAAGGATGTTTAAACTTGTTTAATTTTAGGGGAAATACAAATATCCACATATCCTGGACGCATTATTGTAACTGAACCAAAAGGCATGGTGCAACCTCGTATAAATGTTGAAAAGCATTCTCTCCGACATGTCGTTCTTAACGGACAAACCACACTACCTTGTATTGCCCAAGGTCATCCGGTCCCAACTTACAGGTAAGTGTTTAGTTGGTTTCATGCAAAAAAAAAGAAAATTCGATCGGTCTCCAATTGGTCATTCCATCACGGTGGTGGTCTCCATCTTTCTCTGTTTTCATTGACTGGTGCCGGTAAGAACGCTTTCTACACGGCAGTACCTTTACTCATTCGTACAAGATGGCCTAGCCAATAAAACCGCTGGCAATTTTATTTGTTGAACTATGTCGCTCTCTGCATGCAGACCAATTAGCTCGTCAACGCAGAGAGGTCTCGTCAGATCAAGGACAGCTTCTGTACCATATATCATGATAGATACGATAGTTATGGTATTATTTCCGTTCTTCGAGAGAGGACTTTACTTCTCAGTAGCTTACTCAGTCCGATTAGTTGGATTTCATGGCTGACATTATTATTGGTGTTAATGCTGGGTCCTACATAAACGAAGGCCGTTACTATTTCTAAAGTATGGCTGCCAAAAGTGAGGTGGTTGTCAAACGCAAATGCGCTGACTTCAAAATTTGGCGTATTGTAAAAATCTGGTCGATGGTAGATTTAGTAGGTCTGAAGCCACACAGATAAGGCCCAAACAGCCTGTTCGTATCAGGCTTCAGTTTTTCGCACAATACGCTTGATAGAACCTTATATGCCATATTTGAAAGGTTGATCCCGTCCTTGAACAGGTAAATTTTACTAGTTATACATCCGTTTTCTTGAAAAAAAATACCCCAACCTTGTTGCTTAAACTCATTTCTGAGTATATAACATTCGGTTACGACCTAACTTATGGTGCTATTCTCAGCTTGCTTGTCATCTACAAACGAGGTGGTGACAGCTGCGATGACAATTGCAAATTATAGGAACAAGTGGAATTGGGCTATACAAATTGTGAGTAGTCTGCCCGAGAATAGTCAATTCCTTCGCTGCAATTTCCGGTCTCTCCAACTATACTTTGTAATACTTAATGACCTGAAGAACAGATATTACTAAATATTATAATTTCAGATGGTTCAAGGAGGAAAATGAGCAACTACTGCCACTGCAACTTAGTGACCGAATTACAATCGTTTCTGCAGGATTACTTAAAATTGCAAAGGTAAGAATTACCAACTGAAGAAAGTGCTGTATTGCTCTGCCGAAGGCTTTATACCTTTCTTGAAAACGCATCACCGTTTTCAGTGTCCGTGTTTATTTACAATAAGTACAAACTGTGCAAAATTTGACGGTGTTACCCCGTTAATTGAAACATACATAGCTCAAAACCAGTTTATCGGAACAAGAAATTGTATGGGAGCTATGTGTTTTGTTAGTCAAATCTTACTGATCTTCACCACACATACTACATATATAATATTTACAGTAGCTGCATAATTGTATGTTCCTAGCTATTGATTTGCAAGAGTAACAGCCCAAAACCCGTTTATCGGAACAATCAATTGTATGGGAGCTATGGGCCGGTTTCACCAACGCGACTAAGACTAAAACTAAGTCGTGACTTAAGTTAGCACAGATTCGAGACTAACTTAATTTCGGGTTTCACCAACTGAGCGACTTAAATAATTTTGAACACAACAACCCGATCAGCTGTTTTAGGCATAGTAGTAATTTTTCATACCAGACAATTCTGCGCATCCCAATACCACAGTGCGAAATTGGTATGTATGGCCATACACGAAGGAATGTATTGATCTTACACCCATTTCTCTTTAGTTGGAAGGTACTAAAATTAGCGCTTAATTGAAAACGATAGTTTCGTAATGGTTGCATGCTAGAAAACAAGCGTCCACATGCATCTACGCATACGCCGTAAAAGTTATATTGACGAATTTTCCGGCTGGGACATTGTACAAAACAAATTAGGAGCATTACTGACATTTGGGTTTTGAACGACAGCCACACTGACTTAGTCGAGAATAAGTCAGCTGGCAGGCTGACTACGTTGTGACTTAGTTAAGTTAGATGGTGAAACCGAAAAAGTGAAAAACTCGACTTAACTTAGTTAAGTCGAGCTGGTGAAACCGGCCCTATGTGTTTTGTTAGTCAAATCTTACTGATCTTCACCACACATACTACATATATAATATTTACAGTAGCTGCAAACATTTTGTGTTCCTAGCTATTAAATTGCAAGCGTTATAGCCCAAACCCCGTTTATCTGAACAACCGATTGTATGGGGGCTATGCGTTGTATTGGTCCGATCTTGTTGGTTCGGACAAATTATTAATTTTCTACAAAACGGCGCCCCATACTAAATTTCAGCCAGATAACCCAAAAACTGCGAGACTAGTTTGCGTTCAAACAGACAGACAGACGGACGGACAGGCATGGCTTTATCGACTCAGCTCATCGCCCCGATCATTTCGGTATTTATGAAAATTAATGACAGACTCAAACTCGACTTTGGTTGTTAACTTAACTTAAGTTTAGCTGTCCTCCAAAACGTCAGTTTGCAATGCAACACTTTCGTGGTAGATCTGCCATGTGTTTGATTGTCTGTCACTTCTACCACAGGCTCGTAAACCTACCACCTTATTATACCTTTCATGAACATGAAATGGTATTATAGATTTGGTCCGATGTTTGTAAGTATGAGAAGAAGAAAAGATAAACCCACCAATAACCGAAATAATCAGGGCGATGAGCTGAGTTGATTTATCCATGTCCGTCTGTTTGAAAGCAAACTTGTCCCTCATTTTTTGAGATATCTCGCTGAAATTTGCTAACGGGCCGCCATTTTGCGCAACATTAATCATTTGCCGGAACCAGTAAGATCGAACCAATACAGCGCATAGCTCCCATACAATCCATTGTTCCGATGAACGGGTTTCTTGAAGTTAAAAAGCTAGGAACGTGAAATTTTGCAAGTTTGGTACATATTATATATGTAATGTGTGTCGTGAAAATTACCCAGATCGGACTAACATAGCATATAGCTCCCATATAATCGATAGTTTCGATAAATGGGGTTTGGCCTATAAATTTTGCAATTAAAAAGCTAGGAACGTAAAATTTTGCAGGTTTGGCACTTTTTAGATATGTAATGTGTGTAGTGAAAATCAGCCAGAGCGGACCTACGTAATATACGAGGTGTGTTCAAAAAGTATCGCGAATTTTGTGTTTTTTCAAAAATTATTTATTTATTCATGAATATCTATTTTGTCCCCTTCAAAGTAATCCCCATGAGATATTATACACTTGTGCCAACGGTTTGAGCAATTTTGGTAAAAAAATAGGTAAAAATCGAAGACGATCCAAAACACGTGCAAGCAAAGCAGCTGTCAACAATTAACTGAACATTCAAAATGGCCGAGCTTGTCGGCATAAGTGAGAGACATGAGTACCAACATAACGCCACAAAAAATTCGAAATTCGAATATACGTAACCAGCGAAAATTCAAAATTCGCGATACTTTTTGAACACACCTCGTATATCTCCATACAATCGATTGCTCCGATAAATAGGGTTT
This sequence comes from Merzomyia westermanni, assembly GCA_949987695.1. Lineage (NCBI taxonomy): Eukaryota > Metazoa > Arthropoda > Insecta > Diptera > Tephritidae > Merzomyia > Merzomyia westermanni. The sequence continues at coordinate 82,195,420 of OX465291.1, forward strand.
GGTCTATGTATCTTTAATTTGACAGTTTTGCAGAGTTTGTACTAATTGTAAGTAAGGATCGGACACTTAAAACCGTAATGCGTATTCATGAAAGGTATAAAGTCTTCGGTACAGTCGAAGGCAGCCCTTTCCTTATTTGTTTTAAAAGCGTTTTATATAGAAACCCATAACTGTATACTCACTTAAATTTTTGTTAAAGAAAATCAGGCTGCCAGCTGAAGCTGTTTGCAGTAAAATTTGTTGTCACTTTTTAAAGAAACATGTGATGGATGGCCCTTTCCCCAATTTAATACATTTACATAGATACTTCAAATTTAGAGATATATAGGCAATTCACAAGGTCTCTTATAGTCTCATGTAGTCATATATGTAATACTTCTATATTGGTAGTACTGTATCTTCTCAATGTGTAAAAATTACGAAATCATTTTGAGGCAGGCTAGTACCGTTTTTGTGAATTTATTGTGTATGTGTATATTTATAAACGAAAAAATTTAAAAAGTTGTTAAAGCGATCCAGCAGCGGATTCCCTTGATAGGGGCCCAAATTTAAACAATATTTAAGACATTTTAAAAAGGAAAAAGAATATATCTGTTGGAGCGAGTAATAATGATTGTTGTCAAAAGTATAATAAAGTATAAATCGTTTTTGGCCTTAATTATTTGTATAGCTATAACTTTAAAGGATCTATTTTTGTGTGTTGGAATATCCGCTCCTATCTCGCTGCATAACCGATCTTGAAATAGATAACATGCTACATTTTTCTCTGTTATAATAACCGAGGTTGTTTATCAAAAATAAGTATGTTTCAAAAGCCTTGGCAACTAACCTCAATTACATACATTTTCTGAGCCCAAGAATACTCACAAGCTCTTAAGTTAAAAGAGCGTCTTTTGGGAAACTTATTCCTATTTATTTTATTTTGTTTTAAGAGCAATGTGATGTTAACGCACTTGTCTAATATTGTATTCGTTCCTCTTCTGCTGGAACACACGAAACAGCCTACAGAATTGATACAATATAAACGACTATAGCCTAGACATAGTTTATTTTCTTTCAATGACCGCTTTAGTGAATTTTTATTTTTTTTTGAAGCGCTCATGACTTTTTGAAATATTTTTGTAAATAAAAATATATGCCTGCCTCGCTCAAAAATAATATATCTGTACTGTAATGTTTTCGAACGGTATTAGCTCTTACTGCCAATATAGAAGTAATATATATACGTTGTAGTATTTCTTTGAATACAACTCTTGTGAACACTAAATTGAGTTGTGTGTCATATTCTCATATATCAAATTGAATTTTATTGAAAACCTGTCATTTGTAGATAGAAAATAAAAATTAAATATGAAAAGTAAAATAGCACACTTGATATACATACAGCCGGTTTCACGAAGCCAACTTAAGTAAATAATAAATTTTTTCAGTTTCACCATTTAAATAATTTTCATTTAAGTGGCCACCTTCGCTCACTTAAGATTTATTTAAGTATGATTGCATGTGGCAATGTTGACGTTTTCGATCAGCTGATTTAAAAGCAACAAGAAATATTTATTTATGAATATTTGTGAAAAATGGAATCTTCCGATGAAAGTGATATGGAGTGCGAGATTTTATTAAACTTATTTATAAATAAACGACCTCGTATAATGAGAGCACGGCGAAATTGTTTTATGTGCTATGATGAGGCTGACTTTCGATGTAGATTTCGTTTGACAAAAGAATCAGCTTGGATGGTCCTCGAAATGATTAGGGACAAAATTCAGCACAAAACTAAAAAGTTAGTAAACATGTACATATATTTCATGTCACACATTTTTTAATGTTTTTGTTAATATAACAGAAATGGCGCAATGTCTCCAGAAGTTATGCTTTTATTAACATTGCGTTTTTTTGCAACTGGCTGCATGCAAAGGACTGGTGGCGATATATGCGGCGTATCAAAAAGTTCTTCCTGTCGCGCAATAAAGAAAGTTTGCCACAATATTGCATTGTTAAGAGAACGATTTGTATTTTTTCCTTCGGAAGTGGAAAGCCAAAGAGAAATCCAGAAACAATTTTATAAGACTGCAAAATTTCCGCGCGTGCTAGCTGCCATAGACTGCGCTCATGTGAGAATAGAATCTCCAGGTCAGTATAAATATTATATAAACTCCAATCATGATAATCTTAAATGTATGACTCATTAGATGGGAACGATGCGGAAATCTTCCGCAACAGAAAAGGCTACTTTTCGATTAATGTGCAAACACTTTGTGACAGTGCACTGAATATAATGGACATCGTAGCCCGCTGGCCGGGGTCCTCACATGATGCATTAATACTAAAAAATTCACGTATATTTAGCCGATTTGAAGCAGGGGAGTTCGGAAATGCACTAGTCGTTGCCGATAGTGGCTACCCATGCAATAGGTGGATAATGACACCTTTGTTAAAAGTACAAACTCCGGCTGAGGCATTATTCAATGAATCACAAATCAGAACTCGCAATTGTGTAGAACGCCAATATGGAGTATGGAAACGGCGATTTCCTGTCTTGGCGTTGGGTATACGTATGCGACTAAAGGAAGTGGAGGGGATTATAGTCGCTACTGCAGTTTTGCATAACATTTGCAACTTAAACAGGGATAATGTTGCTCCGCCAAACTCAAGTGAAATAAATGATGTCATCGATAGAATCGCTGAAGTGCCTACAATCTCAGCTGCAGGCCAAAATGACAATTTATATAGAAAAGATATAATACAAAACTATTTCGAAAACTTGTAATTTTTATTACTTATCTACATATGTAAAATATAAATAAACGCGATGTACCTCTTCCAATTTGCGTGAAAGTTAGAAAGAGGGTATGGGGGAGGGGATGAGAAGAAGGTGTTTTTGGAAGGAGGGATGATAATCTACAAGAGAGTTGTCATTGGCTGCCGACTCGCGATTTATGAGGCTAGCGATGATTATTGAGATGTCAGACGAGCTGCTGCGATTCCCAACTATGGTGGGGGCGTCTCCATCCACAGTGCTGAACATAGTACCGTCCATAAGTTCTGCGAGCTCCCGGATCCTGGCATCTGAAGAGATGTTAGAATTCCAGAGCTCGTGGTGCGCATTGAAGTCGCCGAATATTATGCGATTTCCCCCTCGAGCAACGCACTTATATCAGTTGAATCTGCTGTACAATAGTACCAATGTGTCATTTCCAACATGGGCGTCCCAAATGTGGACTATTTTGAACATCCACGCCAATGGCACTACGCCTTATAATTGTTTGTAATAAACATCTGGCAAGTAGGAAGAGATCCCCTAAGGTTTTGAACCTACTCAACTAAATTGAGGTATTTTTCAAGATTGAGGTATTTTGCGTTCTTTTCAGTTGCTCCTCTAATATTTGCATTTCAAGAGAATGCTTCTCAATAGCAAACTGTTATGGTGATTGTTGTTGGAGCAAAGCTCGAATTTTTATGTTTGTTTGTTAATTGATATTAGAAGAAAAATTACAACGTTATGCACAGCGATGGTATGGGATGACATGTTTCGAAGTGCCCAACTTCTCATCAGACCCCTTCTCGGACACTGAGATATGAACCCAAGTGTCTGCACCAAAGGCGCTGTTAGAGTACTCTAACAACTAAGCTATGATGCCCTGTAGCGTCACGATGCATTTTTCCTCTAATGTGCCATTTGCTTATTCCTTTTTATACATTCTTTGGTACATATATTTTATATGTCAACTCAAGGAAAGTGGAATATTTTTAGGCGCGTTCATAGAACAGTTTTAGATACAGAAGGGCTTTTATGCATATCAACACTTCCGTGTTATTTGTTATGCACCCGCACTGTACCTGTAACAATTATAGTTATGGTGATTGTTGTTGGAGCAAAGCTCGAATTTTTATGTTTGTTTGTTAATTGATATTAGAAGAAAAATTACAACGTTATGCACAGCGATGGTATGGGATGACATGTTTCGAAGTGCCCAACTTCTCATCAGACCCCTTCTCGGACACTGAGATATGAACCCAAGTGTCTGCACCAAAGGCGCTGTTAGAGTACTCTAACAACTAAGCTATGATGCCCTGTAGCGTCACGATGCATTTTTCCTCTAATGTGCCATTTGCTTATTCCTTTTTATACATTCTTTGGTACATATATTTTATATGTCAACTCAAGGAAAGTGGAATATTTTTAGGCGCGTTCATAGAACAGTTTTAGATACAGAAGGGCTTTTATGCATATCAACACTTCCGTGTTATTTGTTATGCACCCGCACTGTACCTGTAACAATTATAGTTATGGTGATTGTTGTTGGAGCAAAGCTCGAATTTTTATGTTTGTTTGTTAATTGATATTAGAAGAAAAATTACAACGTTATGCACAGCGATGGTATGGGATGACATGTTTCGAAGTGCCCAACTTCTCATCAGACCCCTTCTCGGACACTGAGATATGAACCCAAGTGTCTGCACCAAAGGCGCTGTTAGAGTACTCTAACAACTAAGCTATGATGCCCTGTAGCGTCACGATGCATTTTTCCTCTAATGTGCCATTTGCTTATTCCTTTTTATACATTCTTTGGTACATATATTTTATATGTCAACTCAAGGAAAGTGGAATATTTTTAGGCGCGTTCATAGAACAGTTTTAGATACAGAAGGGCTTTTATGCATATCAACACTTCCGTGTTATTTGTTATGCACCCGCACTGTACCTGTAACAATTATAGTTATGGTGATTGTTGTTGGAGCAAAGCTCGAATTTTTATGTTTGTTTGTTAATTGATATTAGAAGAAAAATTACAACGTTATGCACAGCGATGGTATGGGATGACATGTTTCGAAGTGCCCAACTTCTCATCAGACCCCTTCTCGGACACTGAGATATGAACCCAAGTGTCTGCACCAAAGGCGCTGTTAGAGTACTCTAACAACTAAGCTATGATGCCCTGTAGCGTCACGATGCATTTTTCCTCTAATGTGCCATTTGCTTATTCCTTTTTATACATTCTTTGGTACATATATTTTATATGTCAACTCAAGGAAAGTGGAATATTTTTAGGCGCGTTCATAGAACAGTTTTAGATACAGAAGGGCTTTTATGCATATCAACACTTCCGTGTTATTTGTTATGCACCCGCACTGTACCTGTAACAATTATAGTTATGGTGATTGTTGTTGGAGCAAAGCTCGAATTTTTATGTTTGTTTGTTAATTGATATTAGTTTTAATTCATGGCTTTCCTTCATTTGCTTGATACGTAGTGTGTGCTCAATTTTTGCTAAATCTAATTCCTCCTTAAGTTTCTTCTCCGACCATTTTGTCTTTATTTCTGCTAGCTTAGCCCAGGAAGTTTGTTTTCTGTTTACATTTTCAACGCACAGCTTTTTGTTTTTTTGGGTTTTTAATTGCGCTGATGTATAGTTTTCCCAAGGCTCAAAACCTGCGAACAGTTGGTTAAAAATTTGTAAGTCATGAAGTTACAATTGTGTACCATTTTTTTCAGTTGGACTTGAAGTACCGAGATTTTTCCTAGTTGCTTGTTCGTTTAAGTCTATATCAATTGCACCACAATCTGATAGCACAAATTACGGAAAGCGTTTCAAAATTACATTTACAAAAATATACAAAATCTTATATACCATTCCTTTCTCCCGTCATTAGGCTATCCATTGCTTGCTTACTTGAAATGTCTTCATATTGATCATCACTCAAAATTGTTGAAAATCCTTCACAGAGAAATCATGCATGCATATAAAAATAATGAATAACATATTAATGGTAATAGTTAGTATTTTATAATGCCAACAACCTGATTGATCCAAATCTTCTTTATTTTGCTTGTCGTTATCGTAATTCGGATTCATCCCCTGGACTTGCCTCTCCGGAAGAATTCCACTTAGTAATTTATCAATTTCGGAAACAGGTTGCTTCCTAGGTGGCCCTCCACCCGTTCCATAACAATACTTTTTGTGCTCGGCAGATCGTTTTTTCATATCTGTTTTTAGGTTTGAATACTTGGTTCGCAAAGTCTTTGCCGACCGAGGTATTCCAGAGCACGTTGAGTTAAAACTTTCCGATAAATTTTCCCAAGCTTTATCTTTTTGATCGGGCCGCACTTTCCCAGTGACTTTACACTCCAAAACATCTGCATTTTGCCTTACCAAGTCAAGCAAAATATTAATTTCATGAGACGTAAAATTTTTTGTACGAGTTGCGTTTTCCATTTTTGACTTTTACACAATTTATGCGTTTGTTTACAAAAATCAGCTGTTATTCTGGTAGCAACATCTCTGATGTTACATTTTTTAGTTGTCAAAACTGAAGAATGGTGAAATGCGGGAAATTTAAGTGCAAAGTTAAATAGAAATAAAAATTAAATTTAAATTAGACTTAACTTTAAGAAAAAGAGTTCGTGAAACCGGCTGATAGGCTGCTCAATTGTATTGTGCTATTAAAATTTTATATCAGAAATAACAATAGAGACAATTGATGGTCGTAAAATCAAAGCACATACGACGAAGAGGAGAGTAATAGTTTTTCTTCCATCAGGAAACATATATTTTGTTAAAAAAATATTTATTTAGACTACCCTATGTATGTACAAAGAAAGATGTGTGAAAATGAATTGTTATTCAATAAATTCCAATATTTAAGTTAAACAATATTCGTCCACTTTCTTATAAAATCTAGCACTTATTTTAGCAATTACTACCACCAAATAAAATATTCAAGTAAGGGCATTGATTCTCACAACAGTTGTACAAGGAGTAACAGCATCAAACTCAAGTTTAGTTGTTAAACTAACTTCAGTATACATGCCAGCTAAATTTGTACTCTCTAAAATATTATTAAATTGAGAATTATAAATGAATACTAAGTCCTATCAAACAAAGAAAAAAAAATAATTGAAATCGTCCAAGCCGTTATTTACTTTTAAACGTACTATGGCACACAAATTCATTTTTATCTATACACTGGGAAAAATTTGTGAACAATACATTTCGTCTACAGTGGGCTATGATTGATCCCAACTATTCCATTATAGGCATAGTTTGGATAGGATTGGTTAGGTTGCAAGAGCTAGGCTGAAGCACTGGGGATCAGCCCGTTACTATCCACTTCGTGGAGTCAACGAATTTTGCTAACACCTTTAGTTCCACTTTTGATACTGGGCTGGGAATGATGATAATCCCTTATCAGGGATAATATACCCGATTTATTTAGGGTCAGAAGTGCTTTATTATGTCCTTTATCGTAAGCAGGCCAAGTGAGCCTGGATATGTCACACGTCGAGAGACCTGACAAGGGCCTATTATGATGTTGATGCCAGCACGAAGCTTAAAAGAGGGCATGGGTATTGCCACCGAATCATTCGCTGGGTGGTACCTCTCCTGGCCAGTTTCCTTCAATGTCCCTATGTCCAGACCCATATAAAGCTAATACTGAAGTACTGGGCTATCTCGTTAAGAGATCTGCAGCATTCAGTGATCGACTTTGTGTTGTCGACACATGAGTCCAATCCCCACCATGCCGGCATTTTTTTTAATATACTGCCGAGTCGTTGAAAGGCAGGGGTTTGTTTCTAGATCTAAAACTGATCAGCTGCAGGGAAAACTCATCTGCTAAGTGACACAAGAAATTAAAAGATATAAATAATGTATTAAGAGAAGATAGTAATGAATATATTCATAAAGTTACTATTGATTAGGCGAGGATGGTATAGATTTTTTAATCCTGAAATGTGCTGGTATGAGTGTTACAAACCATCGTTATTCCCAACTCCACAAAATCATGCATTTGTTCAAGACTATGATTGTTGATTGTCTAGCAAGCTGGCTGTGTATTTCTGCGCGAAAAACACATGTATTTACATTTTTTAAGATTGAGTGGAATATATGTTAGGTTGCACCAAGCACCTAGACTATCAAGATCTGATTGCAGAAAAGCTCTATTTTCGCTCAACATGTAAGACATAAAAATCTAATCGTCGTCAGCTTACATCAAAGTTTTTGAAAACTTGATAGTACTGGACAAATCATCAATGAACCGCGAAAACAGAATCGAACCAAAATGGCTGCCTTGAGCAACTCCTGCAAAGAAGATATCAAGCGGGTGAAACTCTGTTATAGGCCCAGTAGAACAAGTTTATGAATAAGTAACGAATTGCATACTTTGTCAAACGCTTTACTGAAATCTGTGTGCATATTTTCTCTAAACGCGTTTGAAATATGAGTTATGAATTCAAGTAGGTCAGTACTTGTATATTTTCCTTTACAAAAGCCGTGCTGGCAATATGCAATCAATGTGGAGATATAAACTGTAAGTTGATTTGTATCGATGGCTTCAAATAACTTTGGAATAGCGGAAAGCTTTGCAACGCCACGATAGTTATCTATAGAAGACCTACTCCCACTCTTATAAAATGGCTTAAGGAATGATTTTTTCCAAGCAGTTGGGAAGACGCAACTTTTTAAAGGCAGATTAAATAGATCAGTTAGAGGATGGTGGTTGTTGTTGTTATTAACAGAGATTTGCCCTGCTCCATGAGCACGATCACTCTGAGAATCGTCATTAAGCTCTTCTAACGGAAGTCCAAGGAAATGCGCAGTTTCAACAGGGTTGGGCCATAGCGATGTCTCTGTTAAAGTAGTAATTGAGCAGGAAAAGAGATGTTTAGTATCATGAGGGGCCGTACCACATGCAGGGAACGTATTTGGTATGGTGGAGTTGAGTCTGGATAAGTAAGAGTTTAACCTGTTACAATATTCAGAACGAAGCTGTGCTCGCATGACTCTAGTCTCCCTCGGAAAAACGAGCTCCTCATCAGCTATTTCAGGTGGTTGGATGCCAATAACGAGCTTCACATGCCGAAATATGAGGGATCTGTCTACCGACTCGGTGTGGAGGTCGTTTAGAGCCCCCTATGGTTACGCAGATCGAACGGCAAGGAAATGTGGTGCCTGATCTCATTATAGTGCTTACGAAGATGTTTCCTTATGTCTCTAGGGGGCCGATCATCATCCAATAGATAACGGTTTGGATGACTAAGTTTGTGGCAGTTCCGTAAAAACTGTCTGCTCAACAGTTCCGCATAATCAGGAGCATTGAGCATTTTTGCCTCTTGATGGAGGTGAGACTCAGATGTCATTAGCAAACATCCCGTAGCAGTTCTGATAGCGGTGTTTTGGCAGACTTGCAATTTCCTCCAATTGGTGTCAGCGAGGTTGTGCGACCATATGGGGGCAGGGTAATCAATAAGCAGTCGGCCAATAGCCTTTTATGTAGCTAGCAACGTTTCTTTATCTTTCCCCCAAGTACTGCCGGCTCTGTATCTTTGAGGCAAAGGTGAGGCTGTTGTCGAACGTCACACTCAGGTTTTTAGTGTGGTTGACAATAGGAAGAGGTCCTCCATCTACGTGGACGTTTAACTCTTGTCCCATCTGGGAATTCCACGTCGTAAAAAGAGTCGCCGTCAATTTAGTCGGAGGCAGGGTCAAAATACGCTCGGTGAAGAAGCTGGAAAGGTCTCGGAGGTAACGGTTAATTCTCGTACAGATTTCGTCAATGGGGGCCCTTGCCCGAAGCCATAATCTCGCAGTTGTCAACAAGGGATACAATGGAGACTTCGTCTGGTGAGGGGGAAGCCTCGAAATATAAAAAATAAACAAAAGGAGGGATAGGACACTGTCCTGCCGCACCTGTTGTTTGATTCTTCGTGGTCTAGATTTCATGTTCCTGAACTTAACCCACGCCTGCCGATCGGTGAGATAGGGAGCGTGTCTCTTCCAGATCTCTTGGAAGCGTGGCGTGATTGACCGTATCGAAGGCTTTCGAGAGGTCAAGTGCCACCAGCACCGTCCTATGGTTTGTTGATGTGCGGCCAAGTGCAGGTTTGCTGTGTAATACGGGAGCATAGTGGTCTCCAATAACTTCGCAACCGGAAAAAAGAGAGATATCCGTCGATATGATTCTCCTTGGTTTGCCGGCTTCCCTGGGTTTGGTAGGGGTAGTAGGGGGCCCACAATAGCTTGCTTGCGAATCTCTGGAAAGACGAAAGTGGTTAACGAGAAGGCAAAGAGGCCCGCTAAATAACTCTGTACCTCGTGACCTAGGTGTTCCAACATCTTGATGACAATACCTTCGGATCCGATTGATCTTGGCCTTCATTATGGCTTCCTTGACTTCGGCGACTGAGACTTCAATGGGCGTTGTGTTGTGTTTGTGTTTATGCGACCGAGGGATGTCTAGTATGTTGGCCCTGGCAGTGGGTGGATGCATTATAAACTGCCGGAAAAAGGAAGTCGCGCATCGCCTGGGGTCCGATTTGGCGCTGTCACCAAATGTAATGGCGACCTTGTAATTGTATTTAGTTGGATTTGAAAGGGTCTTAACTGTTGACCATAATTTGCCGACTCCGCCGTAGAGCTTGCATGCCTCTAGGTGTTGCTTCCACTTGGTCAACTTGTAGTCTTCGACATCCGCATTGAGATCTTTAATTATGGGGTCTGCGGGACTGAGAAGTCTCACTTGGCCACGTACTTTTGCCAGAGCCGCTACTTCCGCAGGGAAATTCGGTCGAATTTTCGGGATTTTTCCAGCGGGAATGAATCGGCCGGAGGCTGAGTCGATAACCTTGCGACACTCTCGTTCACCTTTGCGTAAGTATGTCGGTGTGGGTAGGGCCCCGAAGGAGTGCTCTGCTGATGAAAGTACGTCAGAACGGGTTATGAAGTTCGTCTGTCGTTCGATTGAGATTGATTGGCAGGTGGTTACATGCCAATGGCAAATCAGTCGCCAGTTGACGCAGCTTATGAGTCCTGCGCTCACGATTCAGATGTCTGGCGAGCTGTGGCAGTTGCCTGCCACTCTGGTGGGGGCGTCTCTGTTCACTGTACAGAATGCTTTGCTCTGCAAGTACATGCCCTCTGCTTTCTACTGGCAGATTAAAGTGCCAGAGATCGTGGTGTGCGTTGAAGTCGCCGAGGATTAAACGGTTAGCAGCTCTTAGCAAAGCACTTATGTCGGGGTGATAGCCACTCGATCAACACTTTACAGGGGGTATGTAAGGGTTAATAATTTGCAGATCGACATCGCCTGACCGAACCACCATACCTTGGCATTCTAAGGTAAAGTCGATGTCGGGAACAAATAGATTATATTTTACAGTGTGGTGTGTTATGAACGCGATACCACCCCCATTACTGCTGGGATGGTCTTTCTGATGTACATTATACGCATCACAAGCTCGTAAGTCAGAACTTGTGTTCAGTTTGGTCTCTTGAATTGCAGCGATTTTGATGTTGTTTAGCTTCATAAATTCAGTTATGTCCGCAAACTTGCCAACTAATCCGTTGCAATTAAGCTATACAATTTTGAAGTGCGCAGGAGGCGAGGTAGAGGTGATAATAGGCGTGAGGGACGGATGTGTCTGGGACTAGGTGGTGGTAGGAGGGGAATAACGTTCAGCAGTGCTCATGCCTGGGCTAATCCGGAGGAGGTAGGAGTGACGAGTGGCTGTGCGAAATGGAAACGCTATTGAGCGTGAGTGGCAGCTAGAGGCCGGTAAATGTAGTTAGCACAGTTTTTGAGAAAACATACTTTGTTCATATCAGGGCCCCATTTACGTTGAGAGATTGCGAAACCATAAAATTACTTTGGGTATCAGATAAAGTTCTTTTTAATTGTACAGATATAAGATGTGTACAATTTTTATTCAGTGCAAAATATTTCTGTCGTAGATTGGAGTACTACTCGTATAAGTAATCTTTGTTTAAACCCGAATTCATGTATATCTTGAAACAGTGGCGTAGACAGGGGGGAGGATATATCTCTCACGTCTATAAAAATCCGAATTTAAAAGGTCTGAAAATGCTAGTGCGTGCAGGCTTATTAATTTAATGCAAACAGTGACGGAAAAATAGATAGATTACACGTTTTTTATAAAAGTGTAGCCCATTATGTAATAAAAAACGTGCAAGGAAAATTAAACCAAGTTTCATCAAAATTCCACACTTTTTAATCCAAATTTTTTATACGTTGCAGTTTTATGACCTATTAAATTTTAGTATTTGTAATAAAGTGCCAGGGTGAAGTTGGCAAAAAATAGTGCCAATTATGGGAATTTATTGATAAATTTAGATAAGAACTAGGAAAACGTATAATTTTTCACAATTAAACCACAGCGGAATTGTACAACTACACAGCAATAATGACGCTTCCGTTCTTTTTTAAGCTTGGTACACACTACAATGATCGGGAAGGCAGAAAGGGATCTCTAGTCCAAAACCGGTTTGAAGATGCCCCTCCCACCTACAATGGTCAATGTGTGTTATATAAACAGAGCTTTAGTACTCAAAAATCGTGACATGTCCACTTGTTCCATTTAACCAAACGCCGGTTTTTCTAGTTCGCAAAAGCCGCGATAACGTCTACTTCCTTCGCCACCAAGTCCAGTGGTGGTAGGTACAGCATAGTGTTGTGTGCTCCCGTCGGAATAGAACCAAGAACACCAGCAGTAAACTGCTTTGGGGAACACCCCCACGAAACAGCAATTGCTCTCTTGTAGAAAAACAACGCCGATGCTGCTAGTTCTGTAATATTGTCACTCCAGAGTAACTTCCTTTCTAGAATCGGCGAATCACGTTCTAACCTAGCTCCGTTTTAAACTGCCTGTGGGTAAGCAGTGTGCGAATAAACTCCACCAGGCAAACGTCCACTCGCAAACCCGTCAACTCTGAAGTAAAAGCTTCCATAAAAACGTTTTTGAAGGCATCCGCTCTATCCAGGAATGCCACCAGTGTGTACTCGTTGAGGTCAAGTGACCTGTAAATAACGGATACCACGGAGTGCAAGTATCTGCTTTACTATAGGCGTGTTGGGCTTGTGAAAAAAGCTATGAGTCGATTTAGTCTGGAGTATGCAGCTTTGTAGTTCATTAAATTGTAATGCAATAGACGAGCTAAAGTGTTTTCTTTTATATAGAAGAAACTGCGTCCATAGACATATTTGAAAGAAAATATCAAAAATCAGCAAAATGTGTCACGAACTGAAGATTAAAAAATTATTGTATTAAAATTTAAAGAACTATAAAACTGCATACCCCAAAAAGTTCTAAAAGTTTTGTGAAAACAATTTTAAATTTTGATAAAATTTGGCCAGTGGAAAGTCCAGTTATTAATTTTAATAATAAAAAGGGAGTTGCAGTGTGGTCAAAAATGCGTGAAAGGCACGAGTTGAACCCCAATATTTAATGAAGTTAGTCTTTTGTAGCAGTACTTATTAATTACTTTTTTTTATTGAAATTTATGAGAGAAATATGTATCTACATAGAAAACACATGTTCACATTTGTTTAAGAATTCCATTGGTCATCGGAATATGACTTGATATCGCACACAGGCGATTTAAGCAAATCTACAGCATCACTCTCGAAGCTAATATTTTGTTTAGTCCCTTTTTGTTTTAACGAAATATCGGAAATAATAGGATCGGAAAATAGTAAGAAGTAAATAAATAAATATTTATTAGTATTGTTTGCAGAATCTTTTCTGGTTCTGTGCTCTATAATAAATTTAAAGTTTTTATTTTTTGCTTCTTGTGCTTCTCCTCCTAGCTGTCCGATGGGCAAAATTGCATATTTATTGTATTATAGAACCATGGGTAATTAGAAACAAGCTTCCTAGCAGTGGCCATGGCATATTTGTTGAATTTTTCATATCCACAAGATATTACCTTCAGAATGATGTAAAACCTGCGAACAAGTTCTTCGTGAACTCCTGTAATAGTTATCTGCAGCTTTTTTCGAGTTTCGATACTTAGCTCGGCTTTACGCTTCTCTTGAATCATCTTGTTCCTTGCCTCTATATTTACTTTATCTTCTCCTCTTGCCTTCAAATCTTTATTTCCATTCTGTACCACAAGTGTAAGCAACACTCGAAAAATCGGATCCATGAATGGAGAGTGGATAAACCAAACTTATGGTGGTAGGTCTTTGCTGGCATTTGCTCGATCATGTACAAGCAGTTCTAATTTTTGCTCCACAAATATAACAGCTTTGGGTAGATTTTGTGTGAGTCGATGTGTTGCAAATCTTGCTGTCTACCATTGTTAAAACGAGTTCCAAATTAACAGTCCTTTATAATAAAAGCTGTCTAACGCGTCTATTTCTGCCTGAATCCTCTCAGTAATACTTTGTATCAACTCGGGTGTATGTTTTGCAAAAAAAAAAACTGAATAGCGAGTAGATAAAACCACTACATTTTGCCATTTTATATGGGTTTCATCATAACAATCACGTAATAACATGAATAAATAACAATCAGGAATAAATGACACAATTACTACAGATAAATCGTTTTTGTCTGCGCTTGTCATTTTTCGAAAGCTGTTTTGTCCAGAGCTTCCGTCTATACCCCACTTAGATACTAAAGTTATTCCAGAGCTAGTAAAGGAATCAATCATTACTTTTTCGGAAAGGGGAGAAAAAATAAAAATACACGTGTATCGGCGATTTTCATGTACACGTCAGAATTTTATTTTTTTTAGTCGTGTGCGACTATTGCTATAGATTTTTATCGAAGTTTACTGATGGAAGGTCAAAAATGAAGTACGCTGTACCAACAATTTGGCTACCACGTACGGAGCACTGCAAGACAAAAAAAAAAAAATTCTGACGTGTACATGAAAAGCGCCGATACACGTGTATTTTTAGTTTTTCTTCCCTTTCCGAAAAAGTATATTTGGTTCATAGGACACAAAATAAAGAAAAAAATTCTGACTTGTACATGAAAGTCGCCGATACACGTGTATTTTTATTTTTTCTCCCCTTTCTGAAAAGTTATATTTGGTTCATAGACAGAACTAAAGCTCGTTTTTGTTACGCAGTGTAATAATCGGCGACAGAGCTTTATCTGGATTTATAACTGCACGTTTTTGTGGAGCTCTTTTCCAACATGTACATTTTTTTGTCAAATTTCCGGGAATTTGTAGCAGTAACTTTTCCAACAATTGTGGCTGCACTTCGTTCTTCTCTTTTTCGTAAGCGAAAGAAATTTCTTCAGTGGTACAGGCTGAGGTGCGCGTAGGTTTTCTGCGCTTTAAAGACCCAGGCTGAAATTTCTGACTTTCTATAGGAAATGAAATGTTAACCTAGTGGTTATATTATGCTTTGCAGAAACAAAACATTGTAAGGCACTACAGCAGTCTTCCTTCAGCTACTCATCAGACCGTTTCATACGGGTGATTGCCTGAGGGCACTCTAAAAAAAATTTTCGAAATTATTTTTTTTTTTTTAATATTGCCAAAACGTGAAAATACTTGCATTTTTTATATAATTAAAAATGTTCGAAAACTTACCTTAAAATTGATCGTTTATAAAATAAGCCTTTTTAAAATGCAATATTTATTCCATTCATTAAAAACTTATAAGACTTACCTTTTGATAATTTTACCATGAAGTGCACTGAAAAAAATACAGTTATACAAGAAAAGCACGTGTAGTTACGACCGATTGCAAGCTGTATATAAACTACGCGTCCGGCGACTTTACGGGTACACACCTGTTGAGCACGATATTTATTCATATAAAAACACTTATTGCAAGTTACATTAACAGGTACCATAATACTGCCCAACGGTGCACATTTTGCTCACGTTGCCAGGCATGTGACTTATTTATTTCACCAAAGAACATTCGCTGACGCGCAACCATCGATCAGGTCAATTTACAAACAAGTAAGGAAGTCTAAGTTCGGATGGAAACGAGCATTATATACCTAGTAGTGATCTATTATGTCATCCCAATATTTGCGTTCAAGTAGACAGACGGACAGACAGATAGACGTATCGAGGTACGGACATGGCCACATCGACTCAGCTCATCCTCCTGATCATTTCAGTATACGTACACACATTTCATGTTCATGAAAGGTATGAATATCAAAAAAGATATACAACTTCGCTTTTGCAGTGGGGTATTAACTACTTGCCCCGATATTTTACTTTTCATCCTGAACGTTTTGATATACATTAATAAATATATATCTCGATTCGTTTATGCCGAATGAACCGAATGAACCGAATATACCTTGTGTGCGTAACAAAAATAGATATAAAAAATGTGTGTCTTTTATAAGCGCCAAAGAACTCAACAGATCTTTATGAAATTTTCACAATATATACTTGGGTTCACTGGGTACAACATAGACAATATATAGTTTTGGAAAAGTGGGCGGAGCCACGCCCCCAGGCTATATAAAGTTTCAATTCGTCATAACTCCGAACTTTTTTGGTCTAAATTAATGAAATTTGGATATATGTGTCACTTAGTCAATACCTACATAATTTTGGAAAAGTGGGCGGTGCCACATATTTTGTGTTTTGTTTTTCTCTTCAACTTTCACGATAGGTTCAGGAGTTCACTGGGCACGACACACTCTGTATATAGCTTTTGGAAAAGCCCCCAGGTTATATAAAGCTGCAGTTCGATATAGTTAGGAGTTTATTTAGTTCAAGCTAATGACATTTAGATGTGTTCTATGTATCAAAACGTCAAAACAACGTCTACCGGGGTTCCTAGTATATTATAAAATGGCGAAAGCAAACAACGAATTTTAGCATTCTTTTGTAAAACTGAGAGACTAGTTTGCGTTTAAATAGACAGACGGGCAGACAGACGGACGGAGAGACGGGCATGGCTAAATCGACTCAGCTCATCGTACTGATAATTTTAGTGAACTTTTCTCTTCTCGTTCTCATACTTACATACATTTAATGTTTATGAAAGCTATGAAAATCAGAAAAGATAACTTCGCTATTGTAGTGGGCTATTAATTACGTGCCCGAATATTTTGCTTGTGTGTTTTCCGATTTGGCTAATTTTTGCCAGGAGTATAATGCATACTACTGAGAAGCAGCCTACCAATTTTCATTGAAATATCAAGATTGAATTATAAGCGATTGCCTTTGAAAATAGCAGAAATTGTATGCTTAAAAGTGGGCGGTGCCACGCCTACTTCTTCAAAATTGACAAAAATTTTTTGCGACCGAGTTTTTCTTAAAAATCTTATTATGTGTGCAAAATCTGATTGATATAACTTGCTTGGTTGCAAAAATATCGCTTTTTAAATTTTGCAAACACATTTTTCAGAACTATGTTAAAAAACTGGGCGTGGACATTAACCGATTTACAGCAACCAGACACCTTTATATTTAGAATATTATCACCAAATTTCGTTTCGACAAATCAGTTTTTAGCGGAGTTATGGCATAAAAAGTTTCGTGGAATAATCCACTATAAAAATGGCGGAGCCACGCCCATTTGCGAAAATTTAAACTTTTTAGATTTCTTTGTTCACGGAAACTTTAAAAGTGAAATATAAATGATGTAAAGCTATTTTACGCAAAGTTATTGATCGTTCATATAAAAAATAATAAATAAATCTTTCATATAAAAAAGGGCATAGACCTTAACCGATCCCGCCCATTTTTTCCTGGCACATTCCTTGCATACCTGGAAACCTTTCATTTCGATATCTTGAACGGTTTTTGATTTATGATTAATATTATTTTTAAATTTGATTTAATCAAAAGTGGGCGGTGCCACTCCCATTTTAAAAAATTTATTTATGATTCAATCTCAATGTACTCGTATTCACCAAATTTTATCGTTATAGGTGTATTATGTACTGAGTAATCACTTTTTTGTGTTTTCGAAAATCTTCTATATATAAAAAGTGGGCGTGGCAATCATCCGATTTCGCCCATTTCAAATAGCGCTCGGAGCTGAGTGCCAAGGAACCCGTATACCAAATTTCATTAAGTATCTCAAAATTTACTCAAGTTATCGTGTTCACAGACGGACGGACGGACGGACGGACATGGCTTAATTAATTTTTCTTTTCGTCCTCAACATTTTGATATATATAAGTCAATATCTATCTCGATCCGTTTATGCCGTTACGTACTGCCGTTTGGCGACTAAAGTTAATATACCTTGTGTGCGTAGCACTCTCTCTCTCTCTATGGCGCGATATACAACAGGTATATCATCATAAACCTCCTAAGAGATTTTTGCGCCAAGCCTCTCTTCCAATTTGTGGTGTGCCGATTTGAATTTTCCCTACAAATTGGTGGGACCTACAGTTTTTTGCCGACTCCGAACGGCATCTACAAAGGAGACGAATTTTTTGCTGAGAAGCCTGTCATGGCAGAAATACACTCGGAGAGTTTGCCAATCCACTGCCGAGGGGCGACCCCGTTTTGAAAAACTTTTTTCAAATCACTTTTGATGTTACCTGTACCAGGGCTCGAACCATGGACCTTCGGTGTGGTAGGCCGGCAACACTACCTTCACACCACGGCGGCCGCCACTAGGTAGCACTACTAGGTATAAAAAGGGTGGGAATTGCATAGTCAGCAATACCTCAAAGCATGGGAACTGCAAAATTAACACTTTATCTAGGCTTAAGAGGTTACTTAGCAAGTAAAGAAGATAGTTTAAGTCAGTCAATAATTAGGGTGCAAATAGCGCACAATAAATGTTTATAACGTTTAAATAAATTAACTTGTTTTATTCAGTTTATCGGAGGACTATAAGTCCAGCGCAACCTAAATTTTTTTATAACTCTCGCGACACGAGAGTTAACTTGCATATACATTTTTTCTGATTTATATTGCATACCCCTTCGACTATTAGTGGAGCTTACAAAAAAATTAGTATACCAAAAGTCAAAAACATTGCGAAGAAGAAATAACAGTGGTAGAAGAAATAACAGCCTCAAACTCAACTTGGTTTGCTAAACTAACTTCAGTTTGTATGCAAGCTGATAATAATTATTATTCTTTATTTTTAAGGGAAAAATTTAAAAGCAATAAACATATACCGGTTATAGTTATAGTCCATCCAAACTATGCATTTTAAAGCCGTTTTTCAATATAACAACAACAATAAATCAGACCGTTTTGATGATAAAGGTTCTGAGACGTGCCGAGTCGTGGCCGGGTTTTCTAGTATAGAATATTATGACAAAGGGGAGGTTTATAGCTGCAATCAATGATTCTCCTGGTGAAAGTCAGAAGAAAAGCAGCAACATCAATACAAAAGTACAATATTTCAACACTGTGCCAATAGACCACAGGACATCCTCTGCACCATTAGTACGCAATGAAACAGTTATTCTAGAGCTTAAAAATTGTCCAACTTCTCATCAGATCCCTTCTCGAACACTAGGATGCGAACCCAATTGCCTGCATCAAACCCGCTCTTAAAGCTAATATTCTAACAACTCAGCTTTTATGCCCTGTAACGTGACGCTGCCATGTTCCTCTTATGTCCCATTTTTACATTATTCCTTTTACCTTCTTTGGTACTTATACCGACAAGGTGGAATATTTTCAGGCGTGTTCATAGAACAGATCGGTATCGCCGGGTATTTTTGCATATCAACACTGTAAAATTATTGAAATTGTTCGGTCAGCCGATGTCGATCTCGAGATTATTATATCCCTTTATATCACCTATTGTCCGAAAGATTATCGCCCTGACATTCGTGCGTTAGTTAGCGGTTAGAATCGTGTAACAATCGGAGACTTCAACGCGTACTACGACCTCTGGAATTCAAGCCTCCAGTTCGATATTAGGGAGCATTAGTTACCATCATCAGAGCAGGTCTTATTAACTGCATTGACTGGCTACCAATGGTAGCTCTTGCATCGGATCATTTACCAAATATCCTCTCAATCGATCGCCCCTCTTAAGTTTGTAAACGGATCTATATCAATCTGGACAAAGCTGATTTGGACGGTTTCGTGAATTCGCTGAGAGATTCTTCGCTGCTCTTTCGGCCCCACTTGGCGTACCAGAAAGGGGCGACAATTAAGGAAATTCCCCGAATTTCCCCACAGAGGCAACGGCCCTGAAAAACGAGCATAATCGTGTGCGACGCTTTGACCTTGGGGATTCTCAAATCAAGGATCTCAATGCGGAAATCCGACGACTAGTTGATCAACACAAACGCGTCAAGTGGAAGCACCTAAGGTCCTGCAACCTCTTTGACAACTTGTGGTCCACAGTCAAATCCTTGTCGAATCCTAGGAAGCCTATATATATTATGTACAGCATCCTCCCGTTGCAAGTAAAAGTTGCGTGTAAAGGCACAAGGAAAGCTGGACGTCGCAACTCATCTTATTGGGATATGCGAGCAGTGGGAGCATATCTCTGGAGCGCTCACTTGGTACGAAGAAAAGTACATCGCTGCAACGGAAAGAAGCGACGTTGCTATAAGGTATGCGAACGCCGCCGAAAGTTGAAGAAGGAAGACAGGCGCCTTTTCCGAAAGAAAAAAAAGGAAGGCAGAAACGCGTTAGTGCGAAGAGCTCGAACTACCAGCTAGCAAGAAAAACGCTCGAACACATGTAAGGACGAAAACGCCGACCTAGTAAGCAATGACAAAGAGTGCTTAGATTATCGAGGGATCACTTATATACCCTCCTAAATGTAAAAACCGAGCAACTATAAAGAGAAGAACTCTACCCCACAATCGAAGATGATGGAATTAATTTTTCCTCATAATTTTCCTAATAAAGCCTCGGGCGCTGACAGTTTCCGGGCTGAGCTTTTCAAGTACGGCTTCTATGCAGAATATGGTCGGAAGAGTGCACGCCTGCCGATTGGAGTCTAAGGGTCCTCTGCCCAATCCACAAGAAACAAAATCCTGCAATATGCACCAGTCATCGCGGGATCAGCCTCCTTAATATCGCCTATAAGTTTCTATCATGGAAAAAAGTTAAACCCAACTTAGACTCATTGATTGGAAATTATCAGTGTGGCTTCAGAACTGGTAAATCTAAAACCACTATGCGCCAAATCTTGAAAAAAAACAAAGCGAGAAGACAATTGACGTACACCACCTCTTTGCTGATTTAAAAGCCGCCTTCGACAGTGCTATAATATCACACCTGTCATGGTGGGTGTATGAGGGAATATTTCACTGCACTCACTGCACTTTAATTTCGTTTTCAATTTTTTTTATAATTATAAAAAATTAGTAAACGCTTAGAAACCATTGCACATTCCTTTAGGTAATTGCCACTTTTGTTCAGCAGCAACTGATCACATCAAAAGGTTTGCAAGCCGTTTTTTCTTTTGTTTTTGGCTTCATTTTATTTAATAAGCATTTTTCGCAATTTCTGACACATGTAGCAAAGTCACGAATCATACCTTTCCAACTATATTTTTTACGTATTTTTGCGTAAAGTTTTTTATTTCCGCAATGTCCACCTGATGTCTATTAGGTAAGACATGTTTTCTTGGTGCTCTAAAATACTTGCATTATTTCTCTATTAAAAGTGTTGAAATTTGCCTAAAAACACCAACCATCCTGTGTACGAGTGTGCTGTGAGCTGTTCTTGTCGTTGGTTGCCCACGTACTGATTTTCCTGGTTGTATTCACGCTCCTGAATTAACTTTTCTATTAATAAGCATAAGCCTAATGTCTGTTCCACGGAGAAATTGCACGCGAAAGCCCTGTTTTGCCACCTAAAACCACGCTCCCACCGACGTCGTCAGCATTTGAGAAGTTGGAGCGAAAGCTAGAGCAGCAGAGAGATGTCCTCATAACAGTTGTCTGGAGTGATGAAAAAATCCGAAGAGAGGGTGATGCAGAAGATCGGTCAGTTGGTTGCTGAAATAGTTTGAGTGTTGCAGCTGTAGCAAAAAGGGAAACTGCAGTCGAGAATGCGTGTGCTGATGTTACCACTATTCGCAGTGAGATGGCCACTACTAGGGCTTAGATTAGCGCTCCTAAGAGTAACACAGTCTCCACTGATATTATTGTTAACGATATCCTCCTAGTAGCTGGTGAGTGTTTAGTGGACATTTTTACAAAAGATCTGCAGTGCAGCTGAGTACAAACCTCCACCTATTCGTGATGCTTTTCGGTTGCGAAGTGCTAAGAGTAGTGGGAAAAAAAACAAACAATGCATGCCCTATTGTTATACAACTCTTCTCTTCTAATGATCGTATCCAGCTATTGCATTATTTTGCAAGACAAAGAAACGATCACTAGCCCTCTCTGACATGTTGTTGTTGTTGTGGTAACGACAAAAACACTCCCCGAAGATTTTGGGGAGTGTGGTCGAATTAATAGTCCTTGGCCGGATTTGAACCCGGTACGCTCCGGTACTCCCCTGCGGTACTGCCCGACTGTCGTGGTAGCGATTTATGACCAGTGAAACCTTCTAGATCATGTCACCCTTCCTTCCGTAAGGAATGATAAGATGGGTAATGAGGGGTGAGAGGCATCATATCCGTAGATCAACCATCGAGTTGCACGTCATTACCTTTGTGCATATTAGTCGCCTCTTACGATCGGTATGCCCACCTCGGGCATATTCTAAACCCCTAACCCGCAAGGGTTTCCCTTTCTGACATCGAGCTGCCTGGTCACGGACCGATTTACTTGCATGAGAGTCTGCCTTAACTACGAAGAGAAATAATGACTTATGCATCTGAGCTTAGGCGTAAGAAGATTTTGGCGTCGGCGTACTCTGTTCGTGGGAAATGTATGTCAGACCCAAGACTGGGTGTGAGGAAAAAATTGTGAGCAGCAGAGCCGAAGTTAATGCTCTTATGGGCACCTGAATATAGAATAAATATTTGTGCTTTAAAATTGCCTTTTCGTTTTTGTTTATGTAAAGTCCGTTAGTAAATTTTTTTTCACTCAAAACTGCTATCTTGTTCTTCTCAATGTTTGTTTACTTTTTTTCTACTTTTCCTCTACCCCTCTTTTTCTTTCTATGCAGTGTTTGCTTTCTTTCTATTCACTCTGTGTTGAATTGCAATCACTTTGTACAGGGTGGCTAATGAAAGCCGCAACAAAAAAAAAAATTAAATAACTTTTTTTCTATTTAATGAATCTGGTAAATTTTTTTTTATTTTGCAGATTGACTTTTACGTTTAACAAAAGTGGATAACTGGGACACTGAAACAAGAATTTGGATTGTCCGCCGCTATCACGCACTGGGGTCCGTAGTTTGGGTTCAAAGAGAGTATAGGCGCACGTTTGGCGGCAATCTTTCGAGCAGATGGACCATAATAAGACTTGTAAACAATTTTGCCGAGCATGGGACAGTCAACAGAAGACCTTACCATCGAAACCCTTCAGTTCGAACGGAGGAAACAATCGCTGCTGTAGCTGCTGCCATACAAAACAATCCACGTGTTTCGACAAGAAGCTTATCTGCTCAAATAGGTGTAAGCAGACAGTCATTACAGTCAATTATGCACAAAGATTTGGACTTATTCCCATATAAAATTCAAATGGTCAACAAACTGAACGCTGCAGACTTGCCGATTCGCTTGGAATTTTGCCAGAAGATGCTTCAAATGGTGGAAGAGGATGGAAACATGTTGAACTGTCTTTTCATGTCTGACGAGGCCCATTTCGATTTAAACGGCAACATCAACAAACAAAATTGTCGAATATGGAGTGCTTCCAACCCACAGATACTCCATGAGACGGAATTGCATCCACTTCGTGTCACAGTGTGGTGTGCAGTTTCATCACGCTGCATTGTCGGGCCCTACTTCTTCGAAGAAAACGGTCACACCGTTACGGTTACTGGAGACCGTTACTTGAGCATGTTGAGATAGTTTTTCTATCCAGAATTACGCCGAATGAGAATTTCTTTCAACTCTGTGTGGTTTCAGCAAGATGGTGCAGCTCCTCTTATAGCCCAACCTGTTATGACAGAATTGCGACGAAAATTTCCCAATAAGCTGATATCCAGAAACTCCACATTCCGTTGGCCACCCAGGTCGCCTGACCTTACTGCACCTGACTTTTTCTTGTGGGGTTATTGCAAACAGGAAGTCTTCAAAGCAAAACCAACAATTTTGAATGTACGAAGGCAATCCATTCGAGAAACAATTGCGGCTATTCCTGTCTCCACTCTCCAAGCAGTAATGAACAACTTTTTGGTAAGATGCCGCACATGCATCGACGAGCAGGGGGGGGCATTTAAATTCCATTATTTTTAAAACTAATTAAGCTATATTTAATAAAATTTAATGAGCTTTAACATGAATAAAAGAAAAATGAATTCCATACACTGAAAAAAAAATTATTTGAGTTTCTTAATGTAGCAAAATTCATCAGCCACCCTGTATTTGTATTACATGCGTTTTGTAGATATTTAGGACAACAGTCTCTAGCACTAATGATCACAATAACCATAAGACATTAATAAATATTTTATGCCAGCAGTATAATGGGTTAAATGTGGTGCATTTCAACGCGCGAGGCCTTAGTTGTGATAAGATTGACTATGTTATACCAGAGAACGTTTATATAATGAGAAGGCGTCATTTTTGTGTTCCATGGATGGCTTCCATTCTCGTGCAACCGTCTCAGTTGATTCACCACTGTGTCAGTTATCACCACTGTGTCAGTTGATTCACCAAATAATTGAGAATTTCTGTACCTTTTAAATAACATATAATAATATAATAATAATAAAATTGTTTATTTTGCCAACAATTGTTCAAGTACGCCAACATAAGTGATAACAGCAGAGAATTTATTTGCAAGCAAACATACAGCAGAAAACATACATTTAACAGCGCTGAGAATGGTGGTGAGTCAATTAAGTTGGAAAAATCTGAAATTAGTTGAAACATATGGACGGGTGGTGAATCAACTGAGACGGTTGCGTGGGAAAAAGTTGGAACCTATCAATTCCGCCTTCTCAATATGTATAAGTTCTCTGGTTTTACCTAAAGGAAAATGTCAAACAAAATGCAAATGAGCTAATGTAAATGGGTTTGAAATTACTCATTTGAATTTTCCAAATGCAATGCAGTGTAAATGTAGTATTAGGGATATTTTTAGGGATTCAGGTGTTGATATCATATGTGTGTCTGAAACATGGTTTAACCCTGGTTTTTGATTCTTATTATGGTATCCATAGTTTCAATATCACTCGTCATGATCGGAAGCATAAAAAAGAAGGAGGTGTTGCAATATATTGCAGGTCTTAGACCGATAGCTGTATCAAACCAATCTGAAACGAAGTATATTATTACTGAAGTTTCAGACAGTGTGTCTAAAAAACTAGTGTCCTGTGTATATAACCCTAATAGATGTTGCCCATTAGATCCTTTTTTTTTGTTGACTTATCTATGTTTGTGATTGATTATGAAGGTTATGTTATTTGTAGGGATTTTAATGTTAACCTTCTTGTAGCTGACTCATGTGCAATAAAACTGCTTGATCATGCCTCGGCTGATGGTCTTACTGTAGTAAACAGGCTAGTACCAACCAGATATGCAAATAATTCGAGCCCAAGTTTGTTAGACCTTATTATTGTACAGGGTGTTTTTTAGAGGTTTGTTTTTCGAATAGAGATAAAACTGGCATTTTGTGGTCAAATCTGGCAACTCTAATGTCATTTATGTTCAGTTTGGTTTGCCATTTCATCATGAACAGGTTGACAAAAGAACAACGCTTGCAAATCGTGCAAATTTATTTCGAAAATAATGGTTCAGTTCGCGAAGTTTACCGTGAGCTCCGTCCATTTTATGGTCGACATAATCGTCCATCAGAGCAATTAATTCGGTTAACCATGGATCGTTTTCGCACTACGTTTACTCTATGTGATAATACGCATCCGCAGAGACGTCGAACAGTGCGCACCGAAGAAACAATTGCCGCTGTAGAGCAAAGTGTTGAAGAGGACCCGAATGAATCGATTCGCCACCGTGCACAGCAATTGGAGCTTTGTCCATCAACTTTATGGAAGATTTTGCGCAAAGATCTTGGCTTGCGACCTTACAAGATCCAGCTTGTGCAAGAATTAAAGCCGCGAGACCATGCAATGCGTCGTGATTTTGGTGTATGGGCCGAAAATGAGATTGATTTCGATGCTGATTTTCATCGCAAAATTTTGTTCAGTGATGAGGCTCATTTTTGGTTGAATGGCTACGTCAACAAGCAAAATTGCCGCATTTGGAGTGAAGAGAATCCACATGAGACCCTTGAAACGCCATTACATCCACAAAAACTGACTGTTTGGTGTGCTCTATGGGCTGGTGGAGTCATTGGGCCATACTTCTTCCGCAATAATGCTGGAGAGGCAGCTACCGTTAATGGAGACCGGTATAGAGCCATGATAACCGACTATTTTGTTCCCGAATTGGATGGCATGAATGTGGATGAGTTGTGGTTCCAACAAGACGCCGCTACATGCCACACAGCGCACGTCACAATCGATTTATTGAAGGAAACATTCGATGAGCGCATAATTTCGCGGAATGGACCTGTCAATTGGCCACCAAGGTCGTGTGATTTGACACCATTGGATTATTTTCTTTGGGGATATGTGAAGTCGCTCGTCTACACCAACAAATCAGAAACGTTAGGGGAATTGGAAGCCAACATTCGTGGCGTTATTGCCGACATACGGCCCCATATGCTCGAAAAAGTGGTTTAAAATTGGACCTGTAGAATTGGCTTTATTCGAGCCAGCCGCGGCGGCCACATGCCCGAAATCATATTTAAACATTAATGGCATAAAATTATCCTTCCAATAAAGCCAAATTGATGGACCTTAAAACGATTTTCTTGTGTTTTATTTCAATTCGAAGTTCTATACCCCTAAAAAAACACCCTTTACCTAGTCCTGAACATATTTTGAAATTCGAACAATTATTTTTTATATCTGACCATGACCTATTATTCTGTTCAATGGAGGTATCGTTTAATTGCCCTGCTAAGAGTAATACTTTCATGTATCGTGATTTGAAGTATGTAAACGTTAGTGACCTATATGCTGATATGTCAAATGTTAACTGGTCTGAGTGTTGGTTCCTTGAGACTGTAAATGCTAAACTTGACTCCTTAAACAACACCTTGACCCAATTGTTTAATGACCTTGCACCTTTGCGTACTGTTCGGGCTCTGAACAGCTCTTGTCCCTGGTATAGCACTAAATTCAGATTGGCAATAAAAGCTAATTTCAAAACACTAAATTAATACGGGATATAAATACAAATACACTTAATAATTATTTCATTAGTATCTGTAAAAGTATGGATTGTATTCCACTGCACAGCTTTGTTAATAATCCTCCTTTAAAAGAGAAATTTCAATTTAGTGGAGTTACTGAGGCTGAGGTTTCTGAATCAATTATGATGATAAAATCGAATGCGGTAGGCAATGATGGAATATCCTTGCGATTTGTGAAACTTGTCTTATCTTTTATACTGGGCACTCTAACTCACACAATTAACCATTTCTTTACTACTGCCTTTTTTTGCTGATGGGTGGAAAAACGCTGTCACTATTCTAGTCGCTAAAAACAATAATGCCAATAACCCCAGTGACTTCAAGCGCACACTTCCAGTGTTTTCCAAAGTGTGTGAGTTCATAATGGCAGCACAAATTTCAGTTTTCATTGCTCGGAATCATCTGTTATCTCAATTTCAGTCAGGCTTTCGAGCAAACCATAGCTGCTTCAATGCTATGATGAAAATAGTTGATGACATAAGGGTACAGTTTGACAATGATAACCTTATATAACTTCTTTGTCTTCTTGACTTTTCTAAAGCGTTTGATTCGGTAGACCATGTCCTCCTACTTAAAAGGCTTAAATGTTATTTTGGGTTTTGGAAAGCTCTCTCAAGGTTATGGCCAGCTGTTTTATTTGTTTTGTTGTTTTTCTAACAGGGTGGGTGAACAATTGATGTATATTGGAACGATTTTCCGTCATCCCTTGTCAAATTTGGCCAAACAAACCGGTTTCGGCGTTCTGCCATCATCAGTGTCGATTTTCGTTCTGATCTGTTGTTGTCGTTTGTCTTGTATTTATGTGTATGTACGTGTGTGTATGTGTTGTGCGTGTTCATTCAGTAACGTGGTGGTTGAGTCAGGTAGGTAAAAGTTGGTGATTTTTGTTGCTTGCCCTTTTTTGCTCGTTTGTTTTTTTTTTGATCGTTTGCTGTTTTGTGTTTATTTGTCGGTGCGTGTGTGTTTCTTGTACCTGAGTGATTGCATTGTTTTTTGTAAAGTAGTTTTAAAGGTTTGAATATTGTGTCGGAAACAGTGTTTGTCTGTTCATTTATTATTCTATCGTCGAATGTTTTTTGTTTGTAGATTTCCATGTTTTCGAGTATGTTCAGACGTCGGCCTTTTGCTTGTACTTGTAGGACCTTGACTGCGTTTATTCTCCATCATGTGATTCGCAAAGTTGGACTCTGGTATGATGGTTGGATTCCGTGTCTTTTTGTTGTAATCTCTAATGTGTTCTCTGAACCTCGTTCTTACTTGTCGTCCTGTTTGTCCTATGTAACTGTCCTGGCCTTCACAAGTGAGCTTGTATACACCATGGCTGCTAAACGGATCTTCTGAGTTAGTTTTGGTTCTTAGCTTCCGTCCTAAATTGTTCGATCTTGCAAACAGAACACAAAAGGTGACTTGTAAGGCGGAATCCTCCATGTTTAGTGTCGTTACTTCTGGGAAGTGGCGTAGCTAGAATTTTTCGAAGGGGGGCGATGAAAAAAAAATAACAATTTTCATCGATAACTGACATTTTAGACAAACAATGGCTAGCGGTTTCGCCTTTGCCAATTAGTTCATATGTGCGTATGTCGTTCTCACAGTAATATTTCATGCCTACTCGTTATTTCACGGGGTATTCTTGATTTATTAAAATTTAAAAAATAAACTTACTGTATTTTTTAAATTAATTAGTGTGTAATCCAGTTTTTTGTGAAAGTTTGTACTTCAGTTTTTACACATTGAACATATCTACATGTATATATGCACGCGTACAAATAATTTTGTACAAGTTCACAAAATATTATTACTTATAAAACGAGTTTTAATCTTCTTTGCTTAACACACATTTTTCCAATTACTTCCTGTGTTGAAATGGGCATATTTCTATGTACCGCCAATATCGTTAAAGCACTTAACCGATCCTTAATTGTATAAAGAGAAGTGATAAATAATGTGACGAATTCGATGATTCCTTGATTATCAATCCCTGGGTTCGATCACTATAAAGTCAAATAAACACACGCACATATATTGTAACTAAAGCTTGTTTTATTTACTAGTAATAAACGCGGCCGCCGTGGTGTGAAGGTAGTGTTGCCGGCCTACCACACCCAAGGTCCATGGTTCGACCCCTGGTACAGGTAACATCAAAAGTGATTTGAAAAAGTTTTTCAAAACGGGGTCGCCACTCGGCAGTGGTTTGGCAAACTCTCCGAGTGTATTTCTGCCATGACAGGCTTCTCAGCAAAAATTCGTCTCCTTTGTAGATGCCGTTCGGAGTCGGCAAAAAACTGTAGGTCCCACCAATTTGTAGGGAAAATTCAAATCGGCACACCACAAATTGGAAGAGAAGCTTGGCGCAAAAATCTCTTAGGAGGTTTATGATGATATACCTGTTGTATATCGCGCCATAGAGATAGAGAGATAAACGCAATACAAATTTAAGAGTTTGGTAACTTCGCAGTAGTTCACTGAACAACACTTGAAAATAAACTGATCAACCTGCCTTGCTTGGTTACTGTCTTATATAATCCGACAGTGTGCTACCCCACACACCTAGAAGTTTCTTGGTTGTTCGCTTTTCGTGTTCTGGAAGGGTCGGTGTTATTTATTGGCATCTCCTCTTTGCATCGTATTCGCAAACACTCGCGCCATCTCTCTTCCTTTTCCTAGTTACACGCTTGCATGCATAAGCGTAGCCATCGTTAACTCGGTTGTGTTTAACCAGTGGTGAGAGTGTTATTGAGTTAGGGATGGTACATGCTTGAGAATAATCGCCACAATAAGATAGGATATTCAATAAGTGTAAAGCATAACGTACATAGCAACATTTTAATTACCTGTCCGGTAGAGTTACTTAGATAAGTGTTTAGCCTCTTTAGAGCTTTTTGCCTGGGAATCAGCATTAACACCAACATTTATGGTAGCCTAGAAATCCAAGAAGAATCACTCTTGCAAACAAGTGCTCCTTCGGTTTGAGTAGTCAATTGACAAGTAAAGTCCTCTCTCGAAGAACGAAAATAACACTCTTTGAGTCCCTTATAGTATCCTTCCTGGTTTATGGTGCAGAAGCTTGGGCACTGACACCCAAACCCTCCGCCCCCCTGGCTACGCCACTGTTTCTGAAGTACCGCAAGGTTCTGTTATGGGTCCTTTCTTGTTTAGTATTTTTGTGAATGACGTATTCTCTGTATGTCAGCATGTAAAAATTAACAGTGATCTGTTAGCAATTGAACAATGGGCCTTTGATAATTGTCTTCTTCTTAATGCTTCTAAGGCATATGTGTTGGCCATTAGTAATAGTTCAGTGTATGTAGAAGATATTCCAAAATTGTCTATTGGTAACAGTATCCTAAAGTTTACGGACAAGATTCGAAATTTTTGTAAGTTGAGTTATTCTGACCACATAAATAAAGTTGTTAGTGATTTATTTTGTTGTGTTGATCTTCCGACAGGGTAGTAAGCTGATTTTTGTTGGAACGATTTTCCGTCATCCCTTGTCAAGTTTGGTTTTGTGACAAACCGGTTTCGGCGTTCTGCCATTTTCAATGCCTAGCTTCGTTCGGGCAGAGAACTTATACATATTGAGAAGGCGGAATTGATATGTTCCAACTTTTTCCCACGCAACCGTCTCAGTTGATTCACCACCCGTCCATATGTTTCAACTAATTTCAGATTTTTCCAACTTAATTGACTCACCACCATTCTCAGCGCTGTTAAATGTATGTTTTCTGCTATATGTTTGCTTGCAAATAAATTCTCTGCTGTTATCACTTATGTTGGCGTACTTGAACAATTGTTGGCAAAATAAACAATTTTATTATTATTATATTATTATATGTTATTTAAAAGGTACAGAAATTCTCAATTATTTGGTGGATCAACTGACACAGTGGTGATAACTGACACAGTGGTGAATCAACTGAGACGGTTGCACGAGAATGGAAGCCATCCATGGAACACAAAAATTACGCCTTCTCATTATCAGAGAACTTATACCAGAGAACGTTTATATCTGACCCTGTCTCCGACTAAATCTACGGCGACCCTGTTTACCACATGGAATGCGCAGATGGGGCAAGAGTTAAATGTCCACGTAGATGGAGTACCTCTACCTACTGTCAACCACCCAAAAATCTTGGGCGTGACATTTGACAACGGCCTCACCTTCGCTGGTCATGCCACCGCAATAGCCTCAAAGGTACAGAGCCGCAATAAGATCCTCAAGTCACTGGCCGGCAGTACTTGGGGAAAAGACAAAGAAACATTGCTTGCTACATATAAGGCTATTGGCCGGCCGGTTATTGACTATGCTGCGCCTATATGGTCGCCCAACCTTTCTGACACCAATTGGAGGAAATTGCAAGTCTGCCAAAACACCGCCATCAGAACTGCCACGGGATGCCTGCTTATGTCATCTGAGTCTCACCTCCATCAAGAGGCGAAATTGCTCTATGTTCAAGAGCACGCGGAACTCTTGAGTAGACAGTTCCTTCTGAACTGTCACAAACCTAGTCATCCAAACCGACTTCTTTTGGATGTAGCACCGCCCCCCAGAGACATAAGGAGACATCTCCGTAAGCACTACGATGAGATTCGGCATCATATCTCTTTGCCGTTTGATCTGCGGAACCATAGACGGGCTCTAAATGACCTCCACACTGAGTCGGTAGACAGATCCCTCAGATCTCGGCCTGTGAATCCCGTTATTAATACTCAACCACCTGAATTGGCTGAAGAGGAGCGTGTACTTCCGAGGGAGACTAGAGTCATACTAGCACAACTTCGCTCTGGATATTGTAATAGGTTAAACTCTTACTTATGCAGACTGAACCCCAACATACCAAATACATGCCCTGCATGTGGTATGACCCCTCATGATACCATACATCTCTTTTCCTGTTCAGTTGAACCCACTCTTCTAACACCCACATCACTCTGGTCCAACCCTGTGGAAACCGCGCATTTCCTCGGACTTCCGTTAGAAGAGCCTGATGACAATTTAGAGTGATCGAGCCCATTGGGCAGGGCGAAGCACTGTTAACAACAACAACAACAACAACTGAGACGGTTGCGTGGGAAAAAGTTGGAACATATCAATTCCGCCTTCTCAATATGTATAAGCAGAAGGCGGAATTGATATGTTCCAACTTTTTCCCACGCAACCGTCTCAGTTGATTCACCACCCGTCCATATGTTTCAACTAATTTCAGATTTTTCCAACTTAATTGACTCACCACCATTCTCAGCGCTGTTAAATGTATGTTTTCTGCTATATGTTTGCTTGCAAATAAATTCTCTGCTGTTATCACTTATGTTGGCGTACTTGAACAATTGTTGGCAGAATAAACAATTTTATTATTATTATATTATTATATGTTATTTAAAAGGTACAGAAATTCTCAATTATTTGGTGAATCAACTGACACAGTGGTGAATCAACTGAGACGGTTGCACGAGAATGGAAGCCATCCATGGAACACAAAAATGACGCCTTATCATTATATAAACGTTCTCTGTCATTATATAAACGTTCTCTGGTTCTGGTCTGTGTCTATCCGCTGCGTTGTTTTTATAGTCCGTGGGTGCTGTGGCAGGTAATGTCAATCTATGTTTTCGTGGTAGGTAACGTTAATATGCGTGTGTGTGTGCGCGGTATTGATACGTCCGAATTGTTATCTGTCCCAAGGGTTGCTTTTGTAGGTATGTAGACATACCGCTTGTTAGCTAAGCGGTAGGTTGATGTAGGTAGAAATCGGTGATTTTTGCAGTTTGGTTCATATTTCGTTTTTGCTTGTTCATTGTTACGTGTTTGGTTGCTGTACCTGCTGGCTTGTGCTGTTTTTTGTAAACTAGTTTTAAGGGTTCAAATATTTCGTCAGAGATAGTGTTGGTTTGTTCGTTTATGATCCTGCCGTCAAATGTTTTTAACTTGTATATCTCCATGTTCTCAAGTACATTGAGCCGCCGGCCTTTTCCTTGTACGTGAAGTATTCGAGCCGTTGTTTTTATGTTAGCTGGGGTGCAGTTGTTCTCAAACATGTGGTTCGCGAAATTAGATTCTGGTATTATGGTGGGTTTTCGTGTTTTTTGTTGTAGTCCCTGATATGCTCTCGGAATCTTGTGCTTATTTTCCTTCCTGTTTGTCCTATGTAGCTGTATTGACATTCACAAGTAAGCCTATACACTCCGTGTCTGTTGAATGGGTCATCAGAATTAGTGTCGGTTCTTAGTTTTTGTCCGACGTTGTTGGATGTTCTGAATGCTGTGTTGATGTTATATCTTTTAAGGAACTTTGCTAATTTGTAGTATATTATTACTGAAGTTTCAGACAGTGTGTCTAAAAAACTAGTGTCCTGTGTATATAACCCTAATAGATGTTGCCCATTAGATCCTTTTTTTTTGTTGACTTATCTATGTTTGTGATTGATTATGAAGGTTATGTTATTTGTAGGGATTTTAATGTTAACCTTCTTGTAGCTGACTCATGTGCAATAAAACTGCTTGATCATGCCTCGGCTGATGGTCTTACTGTAGTAAACAGGCTAGTACCAACCAGATATGCAAATAATTCGAGCCCAAGTTTGTTAGACCTTATTATTGTACAGGGTGTTTTTTTAGAGGTTTGTTTTTCGAATAGAGATAAAACTGGCATTTTGTGGTCAAATCTGGCAACTCTAATGTCATTTATGTTCAGTTTGGTTTGCCATTTCATCATGAACAGGTTGACAAAAGAACAACGCTTGCAAATCGTGCAAATTTATTTCGAAAATAATGGTTCAGTTCGCGAAGTTTACCGTGAGCTCCGTCCATTTTATGGTCGACATAATCGTCCATCAGAGCAATTAATTCGGTTAACCATGGATCGTTTTCGCACTACGTTTACTCTATGTGATAATACGCATCCGCAGAGACGTCGAACAGTGCGCACCGAAGAAACAATTGCCGCTGTAGAGCAAAGTGTTGAAGAGGACCCGAATGAATCGATTCGCCACCGTGCACAGCAATTGGAGCTTTGTCCATCAACTTTATGGAAGATTTTGCGCAAAGATCTTGGCTTGCGACCTTACAAGATCCAGCTTGTGCAAGAATTAAAGCCGCGAGACCATGCAATGCGTCGTGATTTTGGTGTATGGGCCGAAAATGAGATTGATTTCGATGCTGATTTTCATCGCAAAATTTTGTTCAGTGATGAGGCTCATTTTTGGTTGAATGGCTACGTCAACAAGCAAAATTGCCGCATTTGGAGTGAAGAGAATCCACATGAGACCCTTGAAACGCCATTACATCCACAAAAACTGACTGTTTGGTGTGCTCTATGGGCTGGTGGAGTCATTGGGCCATACTTCTTCCGCAATAATGCTGGAGAGGCAGCTACCGTTAATGGAGACCGGTATAGAGCCATGATAACCGACTATTTTGTTCCCGAATTGGATGGCATGAATGTGGATGAGTTGTGGTTCCAACAAGACGCCGCTACATGCCACACAGCGCACGTCACAATCGATTTATTGAAGGAAACATTCGATGAGCGCATAATTTCGCGGAATGGACCTGTCAATTGGCCACCAAGGTCGTGTGATTTGACACTATTGGATTATTTTCTTTGGGGATATGTGAAGTCGCTCGTCTACACCAACAAATCAGAAACGTTAGGGGAATTGGAAGCCAACGTTCGTGGCGTTATTGCCGACATACGGCCCCATATGCTCGAAAAAGTGGTTTAAAATTGGACCTGTAGAATTGGCTTTATTCGAGCCAGCCGCGGCGGCCACATGCCCGAAATCATATTTAAACATTAATGGCATAAAATTATCCTTCCAATAAAGCCAAATTGATGGACCTTAAAACGATTTTCTTGTGTTTTATTTCAATTCGAAGTTCTATACCCCTAAAAAAACACCCTTTACCTAGTCCTGAACATATTTTGAAATTCGAACAATTATTTTTTATATCTGACCATGACCTATTATTCTGTTCAATGGAGGTATCGTTTAATTGCCCTGCTAAGAGTAATACTTTCATGTATCGTGATTTGAAGTATGTAAACGTTAGTGACCTATATGCTGATATGTCAAATGTTAACTGGTCTGAGTGTTGGTTCCTTGAGACTGTAAATGCTAAACTTGACTCCTTAAACAACACCTTGACCCAATTGTTTAATGACCTTGCACCTTTGCGTACTGTTCGGGCTCTGAACAGCTCTTGTCCCTGGTATAGCACTAAATTCAGATTGGCAATAAAAGCTAATTTCGAAACACTAAATTAATACGGGATATAAATACAAATACACTTAATAATTATTTCATTAGTATCTGTAAAAGTATGGATTGTATTCCACTGCACAGCTTTGTTAATAATCCTCCTTTAAAAGAGAAATTTCAATTTAGTGGAGTTACTGAGGCTGAGGTTTCTGAATCAATTATGATGATAAAATCGAATGCGGTAGGCAATGATGGAATATCCTTGCGATTTGTGAAACTTGTCTTATATTTTATACTGGGCACTCTAACTCACACAATTAACCATTTCTTTACTACTGCCTTTTTTTGCTGATGGGTGGAAAAACGCTGTCACTATTCTAGTCGCTAAAAACAATAATGCCAATAACCCCAGTGACTTCAAGCGCACACTTCCAGTGTTTTCCAAAGTGTGTGAGTTCATAATGGCAGCACAAATTTCAGTTTTCATTGCTCGGAATCATCTGTTATCTCAATTTCAGTCAGGCTTTCGAGCAAACCATAGCTGCTTCAATGCTATGATGAAAATAGTTGATGACATAAGGGTACAGTTTGACAATGATAACCTTATATAACTTCTTTGTCTTCTTGACTTTTCTAAAGCGTTTGATTCGGTAGACCATGTCCTCCTACTTAAAAGGCTTAAATGTTATTTTGGGTTTTGGAAAGCTCTCTCAAGGTTATGGCCAGCTGTTTTATTTGTTTTGTTGTTTTTCTAACAGGGTGAACAATTGATGTATATTGGAACGATTTTCCGTCATCCCTTGTCAAATTTGGCCAAACAAACCGGTTTCGGCGTTCTGCCATCATCAGTGTCGATTTTCGTTCTGATCTGTTGTTGTCGTTTGTCTTGTATTTATGTGTATGTACGTGTGTGTATGTGTTGTGCGTGTTCATTCAGTAACGTGGTGGTTGAGTCAGGTAGGTAAAAGTTGGTGATTTTTGTTGCTTGCCCTTTTTTGCTCGTTTGTTTTTTTTTTGATCGTTTGCTGTTTTGTGTTTATTTGTCGGTGCGTGTGTGTTTCTTGTACCTGAGTGATTGCATTGTTTTTTGTAAAGTAGTTTTAAAGGTTTGAATATTGTGTCGGAAACAGTGTTTGTCTGTTCATTTATTATTCTATCGTCGAATGTTTTTTGTTTGTAGATTTCCATGTTTTCGAGTATGTTCAGACGTCGGCCTTTTGCTTGTACTTGTAGGACCTTGACTGCGTTTATTCTCCATCATGTGATTCGCAAAGTTGGACTCTGGTATGATGGTTGGATTCCGTGTCTTTTTGTTGTAATCTCTAATGTGTTCTCTGAACCTCGTTCTTACTTGTCGTCCTGTTTGTCCTATGTAACTGTCCTGGCCTTCACAAGTGAGCTTGTATACACCATGGCTGCTAAACGGATCTTCTGAGTTAGTTTTGGTTCTTAGCTTCCGTCCTAAATTGTTCGATCTTGCAAACAGAACACAAAAGGTGACTTGTAAGGCGGAATCCTCCATGTTTAGTGTCGTTACTTCTGGGAAGTGGCGTAGCTAGAATTTTTCGAAGGGGGGCGATGAAAAAAAAATAACAATTTTCATCGATAACTGACATTTTAGACAAACAATGGCTAGCGGTTTCGCCTTTGCCAATTAGTTCATATGTGCGTATGTCGTTCTCACAGTAATATTTCATGCCTACTCGTTATTTCACGGGGTATTCTTGATTTATTAAAATTTAAAAAATAAACTTACTGTATTTTTTAAATTAATTAGTGTGTAATCCAGTTTTTTGTGAAAGTTTGTACTTCAGTTTTTACACATTGAACATATCTACATGTATATATGCACGCGTACAAATAATTTTGTACAAGTTCACAAAATATTATTACTTATAAAACGAGTTTTAATCTTCTTTGCTTAACACACATTTTTCCAATTACTTCCTGTGTTGAAATGGGCATATTTCTATGTACCGCCAATATCGTTAAAGCACTTAACCGATCCTTAATTGTATAAAGAGAAGTGATAAATAATGTGACGAATTCGATGATTCCTTGATTATCAATCCCTGGGTTCGATCACTATAAAGTCAAATAAACACACGCACATATATTGTAACTAAAGCTTGTTTTATTTACTAGTAATAAACGCGGCCGCCGTGGTGTGAAGGTAGTGTTGCCGGCCTACCACACCCAAGGTCCATGGTTCGACCCCTGGTACAGGTAACATCAAAAGTGATTTGAAAAAAGTTTTTCAAAACGGGGTCGCCACTCGGCAGTGGTTTGGCAAACTCTCCGAGTGTATTTCTGCCATGACAGGCTTCTCAGCAAAAATTCGTCTCCTTTGTAGATGCCGTTCGGAGTCGGCAAAAAACTGTAGGTCCCACCAATTTGTAGGGAAAATTCAAATCGGCACACCACAAATTGGAAGAGAAGCTTGGCGCAAAAATCTCTTAGGAGGTTTATGATGATATACCTGTTGTATATCGCGCCATAGAGATAGAGAGATAAACGCAATACAAATTTAAGAGTTTGGTAACTTCGCAGTAGTTCACTGAACAACACTTGAAAATAAACTGATCAACCTGCCTTGCTTGGTTACTGTCTTATATAATCCGACAGTGTGCTACCCCACACACCTAGAAGTTTCTTGGTTGTTCGCTTTTCGTGCTCTGGAAGGGTCGGTGTTATTTATTGGCATCTCCTCTTTGCATCGTATTCGCAAACACTCGCGCCATCTCTCTTCCTTTTCCTAGTTACACGCTTGCATGCATAAGCGTAGCCATCGTTAACTCGGTTGTGTTTAACCAGTGGTGAGAGTGTTATTGAGTTAGGGATGGTACATGCTTGAGAATAATCGCCACAATAAGATAGGATATTCAATAAGTGTAAAGCATAACGTACATAGCAACATTTTAATTACCTGTCCGGTAGAGTTACTTAGATAAGTGTTTAGCCTCTTTAGAGCTTTTTGCCTGGGAATCAGCATTAACACCAACATTTATGGTAGCCTAGAAATCCAAGAAGAATCACTCTTGCAAACAAGTGCTCCTTCGGTTTGAGTAGTCAATTGACAAGTAAAGTCCTCTCTCGAAGAACGAAAATAACACTCTTTGAGTCCCTTATAGTATCCTTCCTGGTTTATGGTGCAGAAGCTTGGGCACTGACACCCAAACCCTCCGCCCCCCTGGCTACGCCACTGTTTCTGAAGTACCGCAAGGTTCTGTTATGGGTCCTTTCTTGTTTAGTATTTTTGTGAATGACGTATTCTCTGTATGTCAGCATGTAAAAATTAACAGTGATCTGTTAGCAATTGAACAATGGGCCTTTGATAATTGTCTTCTTCTTAATGCTTCTAAGGCATATGTGTTGGCCATTAGTAATAGTTCAGTGTATGTAGAAGATATTCCAAAATTGTCTATTGGTAACAGTATCCTAAAGTTTACGGACAAGATTCGAAATTTTTGTAAGTTGAGTTATTCTGACCACATAAATAAAGTTGTTAGTGATTTATTTTGTTGTGTTGATCTTCCGACAGGGTAGTAAGCTGATTTTTGTTGGAACGATTTTCCGTCATCCCTTGTCAAGTTTGGTTTTGTGACAAACCGGTTTCGGCGTTCTGCCATTTTCAATGCCTAGCTTCGTTCGGGCAGAGAACTTATACATATTGAGAAGGCGGAATTGATATGTTCCAACTTTTTCCCACGCAACCGTCTCAGTTGATTCACCACCCGTCCATATGTTTCAACTAATTTCAGATTTTTCCAACTTAATTGACTCACCACCATTCTCAGCGCTGTTAAATGTATGTTTTCTGCTATATGTTTGCTTGCAAATAAATTCTCTGCTGTTATCACTTATGTTGGCGTACTTGAACAATTGTTGGCAGAATAAACAATTTAATTATTATTATATTATTATATGTTATTTAAAAGGTACAGAAATTCTCAATTATTTGGTGAATCAACTGACACAGTGGTGATAACTGACACAGTGGTGAATCAACTGAGACGGTTGCACGAGAATGGAAGCCATCCATGGAACACAAAAATGACGCCTTCTCATTATATAAACGTTCTCTGTCATTATATAAACGTTCTCTGGTTCTGGTCTGTGTCTATCCGCTGCGTTGTTTTTATAGTCCGTGGGTGCTGTGGCAGGTAATGTCAATCTATGTTTTCGTGGTAGGTAACGTTAATATGCGTGTGTGTGTGCGCGGTATTGATACGTCCGAATTGTTATCTGTCCCAAGGGTTGTTTTTGTAGGTATGTAGACATACCGCTTGTTAGCTAAGCGGTAGGTTGATGTAGGTAGAAATCGGTGATTTTTGCAGTTTGGTTCATATTTCGTTTTTGCTTGTTCATTGTTACATGTTTGGTTGCTGTACCTGCTGGCTTGTGCTGTTTTTTGTAAACTAGTTTTAAGGGTTCAAATATTTCGTCAGAGATAGTGTTGGTTTGTTCGTTTATGATCCTGCCGTCAAATGTTTTTAACTTGTATATCTCCATGTTCTCAAGTACATTGAGCCGCCGGCCTTTTCCTTGTACGTGAAGTATTGGAGCCGTTGTTTTTATGTTAGCTGGGGTGCAGTTGTTCTCAAACATGTGGTTCGCGAAATTAGATTCTGGTATTATGGTGGGTTTTCGTGTTTTTTTGTTGTAGTCCCTGATATGCTCTCGGAATCTTGTGCTTATTTTCCTTCCTGTTTGTCCTATGTAGCTGTATTGACATTCACAAGTAAGCCTATACACTCCGTGTCTGTTGAATGGGTCATCAGAATTAGTGTCGGTTCTTAGTTTTTGTCCGACGTTGTTGGATGTTCTGAATGCTGTGTTGATGTTATATCTTTTAAGGAACTTTGCTAATTTGTACGTTGCTTTTCCAGTGTATGTCATTGCCGTCCAAACCATTGGATTTTCCTCTACGTTTACTCTTTTTTGTGTTCCATGGCTACTTCTGAGTTCATCCACAAGTGCTTTCTTGTATCCATTATTTGCCGCTATGTTATATATTGTATAAAGCTCTCTCCAGTATGCTTCCTGTGTGAGCGGCGTTCTCTGAAGCCTATCCACTAAGTGCCTCAATGCTGCATTTTTGTGCTGTTGCGGATGGTTTGATGTAGAGTGTATAATGGTGTCCGTGGCAGTCGGTTTTCTATAAA
Organism: Merzomyia westermanni; assembly: GCA_949987695.1. Taxonomy (NCBI): domain Eukaryota; kingdom Metazoa; phylum Arthropoda; class Insecta; order Diptera; family Tephritidae; genus Merzomyia; species Merzomyia westermanni. Next base: position 82,235,835 of record OX465291.1, read on the forward strand.
TGCCGTAGTTGAACCTATTTGTTATTTTGTCAATCCCTATAGTTAGGTCCAGGTAGTTCATTATTCCATCTTTTTCTACTTCCATTGTGAACTCTATGTTGCTATGTTGCCTGTTGAGGAACTCTAGTATTTGCTCTTCGTTATCGTCATTTAGGATGTAGATGATGTCATCCACGTATCTAGCGTAGAATGCCACGCCTAACTTGGTTTTTAACTCCTGTATATATTTTCCTTCCAAGTTTTGCATGAATGTTTCCATGAGAATGGCCGATGTTGGGTTACCCATTCCTAGTCCGTTTGTCTGTCTATATCTTTTGTTGTTGAACCGGAAATAGCTTTGCCGCAGCGTTGTTCTTAGCGCGTTGGTAATTTGCGAAGTTTTTACCTTATTTTCAGTTTTGTCCAGTAGTGTTTTGTTGACTATATCCATTGTATCTGTTAGTGGTATTGACGGGTATAAGTCCTTTATGTTAAAGGATACGAGTTTACTGCTCCTTGTGAGTTTAACGGTCTCAAGTCTTTGTAGTAGTTCTATCGTATTGCTTATTGTGTATTCGTGCCCTAGTTTCAGAGTGTCCTTTAAAATCGTTTTTAGATGTTTCGACAGTTTATAACCCGGCGCGGACTTAAAATTAATTATAGGTCTCATCGGCGTATCCTGCTTGTGGATTTTAGGTAACGCAATGAGTGGAGGAGCAGATGGATTCATTTGTGTTAGGGTATATGCCATCCTCTCGTCTATTATTTTGGTAGCATTTTTTATAACCTCTTTAACTTCGGTCTGGTATTTATCCGTGGGGTTATCCCTAATATTGCGGCATTTCATTTCCTCGATGAGCTTCTCTGTCTTTGCTATATATTCATCCTTACTGATTAGCACCGTTGTGTTTCCTTTGTCTGCCTTCGTTGTGACGATGTTGTTATTTTTTAGCTTTCGTTGTAGCCTTTTCAATATTTTCAGCTCCTTATTTCCTTTTTGTGCTTCCTGGGCTCTTACTTCCTTGCTTATGATTTCTCTGCACATGTGCCTTGCGTGCTCCTGTTCCTCATATGGAAGAAGCGATATTGCAACCTCTGCATCTACTATCGCTTGCTCAGTTCTTTTTGCTTCATTGCTATCCGCGATGTTGTGCTTCAGGCCCTTCCCTAGAATTGCGCTTCTTCGTTGCTAATGGCCACTGTTGTGCTTCGGGCCCTTCCCTAGAGTTGCGCTTCTTCGTTGCTAATGGCCACTGTTGTTAGGTTTACGAACCTTTTGTTAAATTCGTGTGTTTGTTGACTGTTACTGTGATCGCGTCGGCCCGTTAACTGGTCCAATTTTCGGTTCAGTTTTTCATATTTGCGTTGTAGTTCGCGTTTGATTCCCGTCTTTATGTGGTCGAAGCATTCCATCAATGCAGTCGTGGGCAAGAGTCCGGACAATTGCAGATGTATCCTCAGTAGTTCGGTGTTTATCTTGTCTTTCTTAGCGTATAGGCTTTGTAATTCGAACTTTAAAAAGTCCTTTTCCGCCTTCCTGGTCGTTCTCCTACTTGCTTGTCGCTCATCGAGGAAATGAAATGCCGCATTATTAGGGATAACCCCACGGATAAATACCAGACCGAAGTTAAAGAGGTTATAAAAAATGCTACCAAAATAATAGACGAGAGGATGGCATATACCCTAACACAAATGAATCCATCTGCTCCTCCACTCATTGCGTTACCTGAAATCCACAAGCAGGATACGCCGATGAGACCTATAATTAATTTTAAGTCCGCGCCGGGTTATAAACTGTCGAAACATCTAAAAACGATTTTAAAGGACACTCTGAAACTAGGGCACGAATACACAATAAGCAATACGATAGAACTACTACAAAGACTTGAGACCGTTAAACTCACAAGGAGCAGTAAACTCGTATCCTTTAACATAAAGGACTTATACCCGTCAATACCACTAACAGATACAATGGATATAGTCAACAAAACACTACTGGACAAAACTGAAGATAAGGTAAAAACTTCGCAAATTACCAACGCGCTAAGAACAACGCTGCGGCAAAGCTATTTTCGGTTCAACAACAAAATATATAGACAGACAAACGGACTAGGAATGGGTAACCCAACATCGGCCATTCTCATGGAAACATTCATGCAAAACTTGGAAGGAAAATATATACAGGAGTTAAAAACCAAGTTAGGCGTGGCATTCTACGCTAGATACGTGGATGACATCATCTACATCCTAAATGACGATAACGAAGAGCAAATACTAGAGTTCCTCAACAGGCAACATAGCAACATAGAGTTCACAATGGAAGTAGAAAAAGATGGAATAATGAACTACCTGGACCTAACTATAGGGATTGACAAAATAACAAATAGGTTCAACTACGGCATTTATAGAAAACCGACTGCCACGGACACCATTATACACTCTACATCAAACCATCCGCAACAGCACAAAAATGCAGCATTGAGGCACTTAGTGGATAGGCTTCAGAGAACGCCGCTCACACAGGAAGCATACTGGAGAGAGCTTAATACAATATATAACATAGCGGCAAATAATGGATACAAGAAAGCACTTGTGGATGAACTCAGAAGTAGCCATGGAACACAAAAAAGAGTAAACGTAGAGGAAAATCCAATGGTTTGGACGGCAATGACATACACTGGAAAAGCAACGTACAAATTAGCAAAGTTCCTTAAAAGATATAACATCAACACAGCATTCAGAACATCCAACAACGTCGGACAAAAACTAAGAACCGACACTAATTCTGATGACCCATTCAACAGACACGGAGTGTATAGGCTTACTTGTGAATGTCAATACAGCTACATAGGACAAACAGGAAGGAAAATAAGCACAAGATTCCGAGAGCATATCAGGGACTACAACAAAAAAACACGAAAACCCACCATAATACCAGAATCTAATTTCGCGAACCACATGTTTGAGAACAACTGCACCCCAGCTAACATAAAAACAACGGCTCGAATACTTCACGTACAAGGAAAAGGCCGGCGGCTCAATGTACTTGAGAACATGGAGATATACAAGTTAAAAACATTTGACGGCAGGATCATAAACGAACAAACCAACACTATCTCTGACGAAATATTTGAACCCTTAAAACTAGTTTACAAAAAACAGCACAAGCCAGCAGGTACAGCAACCAAACACGTAACAATGAACAAGCAAAAACGAAATATGAACCAAACTGCAAAAATCACCGATTTCTACCTGCATCAACCTACCGCTTAGCTAACAAGCGGTATGTCTACATACCTACAAAAACAACCCTTGGGACAGATAACAATTCGGACGTATCAATACCGCGCACACACACACGCATATTAACGTTACCTACCACGAAAACATAGATTGACATTACCTGCCACAGCACCCACGGACTATAAAAACAACGCAGCGGATAGACACAGACCAGAACGAAGCTAGGCATTGAAAATGGCAGAACGCCGAAATCGGTTTGTCACAAAACCAAACTTGACAAGGGATGACGGAAAATCGTTCCAACAGAAATCAAAGTTGTTAGTAATATATATGCTGTTCTACGTAGATTGAGAATGTCTGCTTTGTTTAGCCCCTTAGATACGAGAAGCGAGTTAGCTGTGCAACTCATATTGCCTCACATTACGTATTCTGAACTTGTGTTTCGTCTCATAAAATTGAAGTTGCATTCAACAATGTTACACGTTATGTGTATGGACTAAAAAGATATGGCCACATTTCTTCATGGAAAACTAAAATTCTTGGTTGCAGTATTTGCAATTATCTAGTTGCAAGAAATTGTATATTCATGTACAAACTTTTAGAATATAAATCCTAAATATCTTTACCAGAAGTTGCGATTGATAAGGTCTAATAACCATCAACATCTTATAATTCCCAAGTATTTCTACCTGGCCGCCTCAAGGTTGTGCTTCATTAATGCTCCGAGGCTTTGGAATTCCATTCCAAAATCTGTCAAGACTGTTATGTAAGTTTTTCCTTTTTTTTTTGTGTTTTCCTCTATCTGGCACTCTAGCTGTTTCTTGATCTGTCCCCCTTTTCCGATAATGTTTTCCACCTTCTAATTTTTCCTAAAATTAGGTTTAAATTATAATAGTATGTATCTCAACTTAACAACTTAAATATTAGATATAAGTTTACATTGCATTGTAATAGGTTAAGAATCAAATATTTTTAATTTAATTTTGTTGACGTGCTATAAAAGACTAAAGTCTTACGAGTACTACCTATTAATTTAAATAAATAAATAAATATTGGATACATAAATGATACCTTGTATTCGACATTGCCATACCGGAAAATATTTTATTGGAAAAAGAACTAAAAAAGGCCACCCCGGGCCTTATTTAAAAAATAAAAAGTTTTAATGAACTGTTGATAATAGATGTCCTCGAAATTAAAAAAAAAATTTCGACCCCCCTTCCCAAAATCTTGGATAAGCCACTGTCATATTTCATATTTGTTTTTATTCTTGGCATACTTTTTGACTAGTTGTAGGCAAATTTATCGTAAACTTGTAACGTTTTTGATTGTATTTGTTGGGCATTGTTTTGTAACTGTACGTCCGCTATTTGTTTCGTCATCATTCGTGTTCATAGTATATGTCTACTAGTAGCGCAACTTCCCTGTGGGGAAGTCAGTAACTAGTGAGAACAATTTATGGTTCAGAACTAGAGATAAAGAAGATTAATAAGAACTAGTGCGATAGAACTGATTCTCACTAGTTCGAAACCGGCAGTTGTGTAATCATTAAAAGGCATTTGGATTCGCATTTGGAAAAATGTTTTATTCTTACAATGTTCTTTAAAGAAATTACTAAATTTAAAACCATAAATAAAAAAAATGTATCAGTTGGTAGAATTCGAGCCAACGCATCCCGCATCATAGTCGAGTGATCTACCCACTAAGCTACGGCGTACTCATCAGCAGTTTTAGAAAAGTATACATTTATATACATTATAAATCAATGGTTTCTGGCTCAAATTATTAATAATGCATGAAGTAACCAGCATGGTATGGCAATAGTAGCAATAAACGAACTACATGCAAACTGTCGAAATTTTAACTAGTTTGCAACTGTTGAAGAGGTTATGCAGCGGGGTACAATTTTCACCGCCTAGGACATCGCCATGTTAAATTTTGCCAGTTAATTACATGTAAAAGAGATTGAAGGCGAACTAGTAGCGGTTCGGAACGCCCTAGAAGTGCACCAGTTCAGAAGCAGAGATTTTCCCCACAGGGTACTCCGAATTTTCACACACACAAACAACACAGGGTGCGTTGTATTCAATAATAAAACAATCAATTATTGAATATAAAGCAGTTATAAACACCTTATCAGTTACTATAGAATGTAAATTTTAATTTAAATTGAAGTTTTTAGTTGTAATTTTTACTTTAAAACAACTCTTTTTTGCTTGATTGCAAAGTAAATTGCCAACAGTTCTAGTTCTATAATTGCCTTTTTTTGTTCAGACTTGTTAAAGGCTTTAGAAGCGAAACAAATAGGTAAATCATTGCCACTATGATTTTGGCTTAGTTCCGCACCACAACTTAACTTTGAAGCATCTACCGTAATTAAGAATTCTTTAGTGAAATCGGGATATCAAACGATTCAATGGGTCTGCCAGAGAAGCAAAGTCCGGAATAAATCGTCTATAATAGTTGTCGAATGCAACAAATCGTCTGACAGCGTCTTTATAACGCGGCTCAGGGTACCTTTTTATTGATTCTATTTTTGAATCATCAGATAGCAAACCCTTAGCTGAGCACTTATGCCCCAATAAAGTTAGCTCAAAGGGCAAGACTTTCCAACGAAAAACTCAGCGATATGTGCAACAATATTTCCTTTTAGGCTTTCCAATTGTTCGGCTATAGTATGTCCTTCTCCTGTCCATCAACAATCTGGGACAAAACATCTCCTATAGCATAACCACTCGCATCTGTATCCAGAATAAACTTTGAACCTGGAATTGGATATGCTAACATCGGGGCAGTGCATATTTGTTTCTTCAATGTTTGAAAAGCCACCTCCTGTTCCTTCTTCCATTCAAACCTCATATTCTTCCTGGTAAGGTAATGGAGATTACTAGCTACGCTGGCAAAATTCGGTACAAATCGGCGATAATACGTATACAGCCCAAGGAAGCTCCGTAACTAGTGCAAATTTCTCGGTCTTGGCCAATCCGTTACGGCTTCGATCTTTTCCTTAGCAGTGCAGATTCCCTCCGTAGTTACCTTGTGACCGAAATAACTTACTTCCTTTTTAAACAAGGAACACTGTTCGGGACTTAGTTTCAGCCCCAGCACCAGCTATTCTTTGGAAAACTTCCTCCAAGTTCTTTAGGTGTTCCTCAAAGCTTTTTCCCAGCACGATGATGCCGTCGAGGTACACCAAACATGTTTGGCAGTGCAATCCTTGTAGTATCTGGTCCATTAGTCTCTCAAAAGTAGCTGGAGCATTGCATAGCCTGAAGGGCATTGCCGTAAATTGCCAAAGCTCTTCTCCAACGACGGAGGGCGTCTTCTTTTTATCTTCATCCTTTACCTCCACTTGCCAGTAGCCGCTTTTCAAGTCCAGTGTGGAAACCCATTTCGTGCCAGATAACGAGTCCAGAGTATCGTCGATTCTTGGCAATGGATAACTGTCCTTCTTCGTTACGTCGTTCGATTTCCGGTAATCCACACAGAACCTCATTTTTCCATCTTTCTTTTTCACTAGTACTACCGGTGAGCTCCATGGACTAGCTGATGGTTCGATCACACCGCTGTCACTCATTTCCTTTATAATTTCTCTTACTTCTTGGCGTTTGGCCAATGGAATACTACGAGGAGCTTGGCGGATCGGCCTTGCATCACCAGTATCAATTTGATGCTTCATAACTTTGGTCGGACCTGGTTTAGAACCATCCTTGTCAAATATGCTCGAGTACTTTGATAGAAGTTCCTTTGCCTTTTTCTGATGATCTTTTTCGAGGCCTGCCGTCCACGACGTGATATCATCTGAAAGATTAATCTTGATGGTAGAATCATTTTCCTGAAGGTGTTCACAATTGATAACTACCTCGACCTCTTGGCATTGTCCCAATATTGCTCCCTTGGAACGTTTAATCGGCGATTTGAACTCATTAAGTACTCTTACCGGTACACGTCCATCTTGTTTTGTCATGGCCAGGGTTTTTCCTGCTAATATGTTCGTCCTTGATTTGTTTTCTGCCTCGACAACCCACAATTTGTTTGTCCCATAATCTCCATCAATCTTTGCCCATATGATTGCTTCCGACTTCGAATTTTTTGGCTCTCCTCCACAAGCACTCGCTTACTAACGTATTTGTTTTCGTAACCAAAATTTAATGGCACATCCATGTTCTGGTAATTCATAATCCTGTTTTGCATGTCAATCTTGCTTAAATTGCTGGGGTTACTGGAGCCAGTGCCGCGATAACGTCCTATGTGACCTGGTTTTTCGCACTTAAAGCATTTAATGGCACTATTACTTTTTCTCTGTACTCCGTTCAACGCATCCAGAATTGTGTCTACCCAGTCTGGCTATTCTACATCCACGCGGTGAGCTTTGTACGCCGGCTTACTTAATAGCGAGGCTGCTTCCTGCGTCAGAGCATGTGATACCGTCTCATTGAATGATCTCTCATCTATAAAGCTTTGGATTTTTACCCTTTCTGTGTATTCTACGGGTGCGTCTGCGTTTGCTAGATGGGCCAACCTCTCGATATCCGTTGCAAATTCCTGCAATGTCTCATTAGCCTTCTGAAAGCGATTCTGTAGCTCTATTTGGTATATCTGTTCCGATGTTCGCTACCATAGCGCCTCTCAAATGCACTCATCAATGCTTTATAATTATTGCGTTCACCGTCGGGAATCGTCTGTAAGATTTCGGCTGCAGGACCCTTCAATGCAGCAACTTTGTCTTCAGTGCCCCAATTATTCACCGCTGCCGTTTTCTCAAACTGTAGCTTAAACACCTGGAAAGGAACAGAACCATCAAATGACGGGGATTTTACCTTGGGAGTATTCGCTGAAGCAGATGGACGGTTCAGTTGCAACTCCTGGATACGGCCCCTTAACGCATCTACCTCGGCCTCTTTTTTATCTTGAAATTGTGCAATTTTTGCATCTTGCACTTCTAGTTTCGATGACACCTTTGATTCCTGTTCTTCCAACTGCGATGAGATATATGCCTTCTGTTCTTCCATTTCAGATCTCATGTAGGCCTTCGTTTCATCTAGTTGAGCTGAAATCTGGGATGTCATATGTGCCTTCTGTTCCTCGAGCTGAGATACTATACAAGTTTTCTGTTCTTCCATTTTAGTCGACATCTGAGTTAATCCACCCAATATAATGTTTGTGTCCACGGTTGCTCCTGGATTCGGAGACTCCCTTTTTTCTTCCATTTTTGTCGGTGCCTCCTCCACAAGATGAAAAACATGATTATCAACGTTGATTCCTTCTGCTTCCATAGCCTCTCGCAATCGTGACTGTAACTCTGATTTATTGCCTGTAGTGTTTAGTCCGCGTTGTTCCAACTCATTTTTGAGTTGCTGAATCTTTAATTCATTCAGCTTCGCCATGTCCTTGTTATCCTTGAAATCACTGGTATTTATTCAACAATATCGCTTCTGACACCAATTGTGACGAATTCGATGATTCCTTGATTATCAATCCCTGGGTTCGATAAAGTCAAATAAACACACGCACATATATTGTAACTAATAGCTAGTTTTATTTACTAGTAATAAACGCAATACAAATTTAAGAGTTTGGTAACTTCACAGTAGTTCACTGAACAACAGTTGAAAATAGACTGATCAACCTGCCTTGCTTGGTTACTGTCTTATAAAGTCCGACAGGGTGCTACCCCATGCACCTAGAAGCTTCTTGGTTGTTCGCTTTTCGTGTTCTGGAAGGGTCGGTGTTATTTATTGGCATCTCCTCTTTGCATCGTATTCGCAAACACTCGCGCCATCTCTCTTCCTCTTCCTAGTTACACGCTTGCATGCATAAGCGTAGCCATCGCTAACTCGGTAGTGTTTAACCAGTGGTGAGAGTGTTATTGAGTTAGGGATGGTACATGCAGAATAATCGCCACAATAAGATAGGATATTCAATAATTGTAAAGCATAACGTACATAGCAACATTTTAATTACCTGTCCGGTAGAGTTACGTAGATAAGTTTTTAGCCTCTTTAGAGCTTTTTACCTGGGAATCAGCATTAACACCAACATTAATGTCAGCCTAGAAATCCAAGAAGAATCACTCTTGCAAACAAGTGCTACTTCGGTTTGAGTAGTCAATTGAGAAGTAAAGTCCTCTCTCGAAGAACGAAAATAACACTCTTTGAGTCCCTTATGGTATCCTTCCTGGTTTATGGTGCAGAAGCTTGGGCACTGACACCCAAACCCTCAACCCCCCTGGCTACGCCACTGCTTCTGAAGTACCGCAAGGTTCTGTTATGGGTCCTTTCTTGTTTAGTATTTTTGTGAATGACGTATTCTCTGGATGTCAGCAAATAAAAGTGCATGGTTATGCTAATGATATTCAATTGTATTTTTCCAGACGTGTTGGTCTAGTTTAGGATTTGTATTTCAAAATTAACAGTTGTGAGGACCCCAACCTGGAGGCTTGTTGAGCCCTCACAACACATATATATAGATATCTTAATGAATGAAGTTAATTTGAGTTTTATGAAATATACTGAATTTTTATATTTTTGCACATATGCCGTTCTATAAATAAACCACATACGTATTTTTGCACGAAAACCCCCTTAACTAATATATATACGATTATATATATATTTGAAATATTTTTAAAAGAACATACCATTCGAATATCAATTTCTTACAAATAGGAACACGCTAATATACATATATACATATGAGCTTTACCCTACACTAGATTTGGCAGCGATGCTAAGAGGTTAGAAACCTGCCTATGCAAAGGAGACGGCAAACAATAACAAATGTTCGCTACGATACTAGGAGCCGGCATATGAAATATACGGTAGAATTTATAAGGCAAATAGGATAATAATAAGAAAAAGTTTAACTTATAAGATTATGTACTATAAGTATATAAGTATTTATTGTTGTTAAGTAACAGGTTTCCTGCGTGCAAATTAGTATAAAAGGGCGATGAATTCCTTAGGAAAATTGAGTAGTTAGCTACTAGCTAGGCATAGTAGTCGGTGGTTTTCACCTCCGACGAACGTACACCTGGGAGTTTTCATCTCACGAGTACTATTTTTATATTCTGCAGGGGTTTTCACCTCAGTGGACGTTAGGGCTAAGTAGGGGTTTTCACCTCTGCCGCCTTTAATTTAGCCAGGAGCAACTTTAGTTATAGTAAGTGGTGGTTTTCACCTCCGCCGAGCGTAGGGCTGAGTAGGGGTTTTCACCTCCACCACCTTTAGCGTAGTTAGAGATAAATTTAAGATTGTAGATGATATTTGGAAAAAAATGAATTAAAGAAAAATATCAAAACTAAAATAACTAACAGGGTTTTATCATTTGGAGAAAACCCATAGGGAACTCTATTTGTAGGAACCCTGGACGGACTGAGCATACCCCAGCAATTTGGAAAGTCCGTCACAAATGGCGCCCGAGCAGGGACGTCTTTTTGTCAATTTTACGGAGTTTGAGGAATTATACTATGAGAAAGCAAGCAACGAGGTAAAACAAGTGGAAACTACGAGAATATAATAAAACCAAAAAAATAATAAAGAGGATACGCACAAAGCCAAGAGTATTATACGAGTCAGCAAGGAAGAAAGTTAAAACAAAGCATTATGGTAAGGGTAACATGGGTGTACTACCTCATTTGTGAGGATCTAGTGGCATATAATGAGGAATTTTGCTTGGAAGGCACGGGAACGGTGGAAGAAGAAAACGATTATCAGGATATATGCAGACGCACGGTGACGATGAAAAATTAGAGGAACGCTTTACCGAGTTAGCTCTTCGTCACGCTCGGCCAACGATAACGGTCAATCCACCAACACCCAAAGATGGCGGCGAACAACCACTACCAGGCCGCATCGGGGCATCCGAGGTAAACTTATGCGGTGACCGGCACAAAGAAGCACCAGCATATAGATTTAACCATCCGCAATCGTTTGCTAACACCATGGACCGCATACGCAAGGGGGGTTTGAGGTACGACGGCGAGAGGGACCCACTTGGATTTATAGAGCGGGTAGAAGAACTCGCCGACAGCTATGCGATGAACCGCAACTCTATTCCACGAGCTCTACCTGAGCTTCTCAGAGATAAGGCGTTGGTATGGTTCCGCAATAATAACCGACACTGGCAAGAATGGGAAACCTTTAAGAAGGATTTCTTGAAATTCTTTTTGAGTTCAAGATATTTCGAACGCTTAGACGACGAAATCAGGCAGCGAGTCTAACGCACAGGAGAAAAATTTAAGGATTACGTACTTACGTTACAGGGGCTTATGCGGCACTCCGATAACAGCATCGAGCAAAAGCTGAACCGCATATACCGGAACTCGAGGAGAGAGTACCAACTGTACGTCAAACGAAGTGAATTCAGCAATCTGGAGGAGTTGTTAAGCCTGGTCGAAGACTACGAGAATATCGCACAGATCCAAGGACAGCATGCAGGCGGTGCGGAGAGAACGGACACTTCGCTTATGGGTGCCGTAACTCTCGACGCGAATTCTGCTGGACGTGTGGTAGAAGAGAGGTTTAGACACGCGACTGCTGTCGCAGACAGCAGGGAAACGACCAGAGGTCCCATTGGCAGCGAGGGGTGGGGTCTCAAGAGGTTCAACCTCGTACTCAAGGGCGAATATTGGCGGCGGTTACAGTGAACGGCAAAGACGTGATGGCATCAGTGGACACCGGAGCAACTAGGAGTTTTGTAAGCGAGTCGATGGCAACAAGCTTAAATGCACGCAATATCAAAGAAGTAGATACTCGAGTGGTGATGGGCGATGGTAGATCGAAGGACGTAGGGGAAGCGATAGACGCAGAGGTAAAGTTGGGCGATCAAGTACACCGGAGCGAGTTATTGGTATTACCAGGGCTAGTAGATAAAGTGGTTATTGGAACAGACTACCTGGCAAAGGCAAACATGGAGTTGAAGTGCGGTAACCAAGAAATAGTATTACGAGCAGAGGATCAGAAGCAGGACATGGCAAGATGTACAACAATAGTAGAAGAGAATAAAGATATCCAGGAGAATGCAAGGCCCGAACCCACTACAGAAGCAAAAAGTACCACAGATATCGCGGTGAGTGAATTTCTTAACCATGAATTAAAGATTTTTGAAGAAATGTCGGGAGTATCTAATGTAACCGAGCATAAGATAGTCATGCGAGATGACCGCCCAATTAAACAGCGATACATTCCTAAAACCCGAAGATGCAGGAGATAATTAACAAGGAGATTTATGAGCTTATAGCGAAGGGTTGCATTGAACCATCGCACAGCCCTCACAGCGCACCTTTAGTTTTAGCGAAGAAGAAGAACGGGAGATGGAGACTTTGCGTCGATTATCGGCAGCTCAACGCCCGGTCAGTACCAGACGCATATCCGTTGCCACGCATACAACATATCTTAGACAGGCTTAGAAGTGCTCGGTTTATCAGCAGCCTGGATTTAAAGAACTGCTATTGGCAGATCCCTATGGAGGAAGGCAGTAAGCAGTATACCGCATTTACGATACCTGGACGAGGACTTTATCAGTGGAAAGTAATGCCATTCGGACTACATTCCGCTCCAGCAACGTTTCTGAGGGCACTTGATCGTGTTATAGGCCCCGAATTAGAACCACATGCGTTCGCGTACCTAGACGATATTATAATAACAAGCAGCACATTGGAAGACCACATAAGGCACCTCAGAAGTTTTTCAGCGTCTGAGGCGAGCAAACCTTAAGATTAATCCCGGGAAGTGCGAGTTCTTTAAGAAAAGTTTGAAGTACTTAGGCCACGTCGTCAGCGAAGAGGGCATACACGCTGATCCAGACAAAGTAGCGGCGATAGAAGGGCTCACACCACCAGGCAACATACGAGAGTTACGAAGGTTTCTAGGAATAGTGTCATAGTATAGTGTATACGAGGTTCGTCCCTGATTTTTCAAAAGTGGCAAATCCATTGACGTCGATGTTGAAGAAGGGAAACAAATGGAAATGGTCCAAGGAACAGCAGACGGCGTTCGAATCGTTGAAGAGTGCGCTTATACAAGCACCGGTATTAGCTTGCCCGGATTTCACGAAGAGGTTTAGATTGCAAACGGATGCGAGTGACTTTGGCCTCGGAGCTCTACTCACACAAGGAGTGGACAAGGAAGAGCGGGTGATAGCATACGCGAGCCGGAGATTGAACAAAGCAGAAGCAAATTACTCACCGACAGAGAAGGAATGCTTGGCCATAGTTTGGGCGATACGGAAAATGCGACCGTACCTAGAAGGATACAATTTCACGGTGATCACAGACCACTTGGCATTGAAGTGGCTGAACGCAATCGAGAGTCCGTCAGTTCGTATTGCTAGATGGGCGCTCGAGCTACAGCAATATTCATTTGACGTCCAGTACAGGAAGGGGAAGTTGAACGTCGTAGCGGACGCACTATCACGACAACCATTAGAGGAACAATTTGGAACGATGACCACGCAGCCGAACGAAAGCAGCTGTAATTGGCACGAATCGAAAATAGCAGAGGTAATAAATCCACCAAAGAAGTTTCCGGACTACGTTATCCAAGACGGGAAATTATACAGGCGAATTGTAAGTCAGATGGATAGTGAAGATTCCATTCCATGGAAGTTGTGCGTACCGACACCACAACGCCGAAGAGTGCTAAGCGAGATTCACGACACACCAAGCGCTGGACATATGGGAATACGAAAGACGATTGCACGAGCGATGACACGTTACTACTGGCCAGGTATGTTCAGAGACGTGAGGAAGTATGTGCAGCAGTGTCATGCATGTCAGATTTATAAACCCAGCCAACAACAAGCGGCCGGGAAGATGCTGACACGAATCCCGGAGGAACCTTGGGCAACAGTATTCGCGGATTTCGTAGGACCACTTCCGCGTTCCAAGCATGGCAACACGATGGCTTTAGTATTCGTGGATAGAAGTGGGTAGAAGTTGTGGCACTACGAAAGGCAACGACGGAGGGTTTAATACGAGGGTTAAGAGAACGAATTTTGGCTAGATTTGGATCACCAAAGGTATTGATAACAGATAACGGACCACAGTTCGTAAGTAGAAGTTTCAAGCGATTTTTGGAAGAGCTCGGCGTAAAACACCAGCTAACAGCACCATATACACCACAGGAGAACCCGACATAGAGAGCGAATCGTAATATTAAACGATTAATAGCACAGTTTAGCGGCAAAGATCAGAGGAATTGGGACGAGTTCATACCAGAGATAACGTTAGCATTAAATACGAGTGTGAGAACCAAGAATAGCAGGCGCTTTTTACGACGCATAAACATTTGGAACGGGAGAGGAAAGAGTTATTCTGAGCGAGAAGGGACACGGATAAAGGAAGTGTACACCATGGTACGACGTAGGCAGCAAAGCGCGTCCACAGAGCAAGCAAGGTATTACAACTTACGTAGAAGACAATAGCAACCGGCCATAGGCGACTTAGTATTGGTGAAAGAGCATCAATTGTCCAAAGCAGTAGACAATTTCGCGGCAAAACTAGCACCCAAATACAGTGGCCCCCACCGAGTGATGAACTTCGTGTCACCGGTGATCGTAGAACTGGACAAAGTGCGCAAGGGCAAGAGCAGGAGAGCACACGTAAGCGAATTAAAGGCATACCACGAGGCCGAAATAGCGAAGGACGACAGACCAGAGAGCGAGAAACGTCACCAGGAGGCACGGTCACGTAGATCAAGCGGGCGTAACAAAACAAACGCGTCTGCAGGCACGCCGAACGGGCAAGTTACAGAGTCGAAAGGACCGAGTTCGTCGCAGAAAACACAGCAAGAATCGACGTCACAAACAGTAGTACGAAAGGCCAATCCAGAACGCAATACCGAGCATGGTCTAGTAGTGAGATGTGGATCTCTATCGATAACAAATTCAGTTGATAATAGTCCGAGGGTCGAAGTTATAGTAGAAGAGATACGGGGTCAAGCATCAACCATGGAAATCGGAATGCAGATGGCAGCGGAATACGCAAACAATATGGCCAGTAAGCATAGTAATAATATAATCGATTATTTCGTCACTTTTAGTTTTACAACGAGAGAGGGAAACGCGGAAATACCTATTGGCATGGATGATAACCATCCCACACAGACAAGGAGTACAGAAAATAGTTTCACTAGGCGCAAGGCGATAACTTATTAAACACCTTCCTAAGCATAAGTGTTTTGGCGAGTAATCCAGATCACAGTGGTAATATGAAGCAAACCTAAACAGTTCTCATATAATATCCAAATGAAATAACAAATCAGAAAAATGTATCACATAATTAAACATTTTAAGCGGATTTATTTATTTTTATTTATTTTTTTATTTATTATTGAGTCTATGGTTTACAAACCTTACAGACTATGGCGTGAATAGGTTTTAATTATATTAAAAATAGTACAAACAAAGTTTTTCTTTAAATACATTGCGATTTACAAATATATCTAAATTTATTTCTCTACATAAAAAATTAAATTCCGCTAGTAGTCTGATAATTGGTTCATTTTGAGCATACCTGGTTTTGCAGAGGTCAATAGCAAATAAATCATGGTGTCGCATGTTTCTAGCTGGAACATTGAGTTTAATACAATGCAATAAGAACGGGCAATCAATAGTCCCATTGAGGACATCTCGAATAAAAACTAATCCAGAAATCAATCGCCTACTAGCAAGAGTAAGCAGACTGATCAGTCTACAACGCGGAACATAAGACGGAATAGGCATGATAAACCTAATACTGGATAATGCAAATTTCAAAAACTTTTTCTGTACACGTTCAAGTCTATTGGAATACACTACATAGAACGGATTCCAGATTATAGAAGCATATTCCAATTTGGACCTTACAAATGTACTAAACAGTAATTTTTTAGTATAAGGATCCTTAAATTCCGAACTATTTCGTCTAATGAAAGCAAGAGAGGAATATGCTTTAGGTATGATGTAATTCAGGTGATCAATAAACGTGAAATTCGAATCAAAAACTACCCCAAGGTCTTTGATTTTATAACTGGAACTTAGGACAGATCCAGAAATAGAGTACGAAGATAAGAGTGGCAATCTAATTTTGTTGTAGGTGACCGAGCAGCATTTTTCGATATTAATCTTTAACTAATATATATACGATTATATATATATTTGAAATATTTTTAAAAGAACATACCATTCGAATATCAATTTCTTACAAATAGGAACACGCTAATACACATATATATATATGAGCTTTACCCTACACTAGATTTGGCAGCGACGCTAAGAGGTTAGAAACCTGCCTATGCAAAGGAGACGGCAAACAATAAGTATTAGAAAATGCGAACATTTAAGCGCACACCAATGCAGAGCAATACAAATCTACACCCGAGAAACACTGGAAGTGACCAACGCAAGCGTACAGGCGTGTGTACATATGTTCGCTGCAATGCAAGAAACTGGCATATGAGGGAAGGAAAGCGTACAGGCGTGTGTACATATGTTCGGTGCAATGCAAGAAACTGGCATATGAGGGAAGAAAAAGTACAGGCGTGTGTACAAATGTTCGCTACGATACTAGGAGCCGGCATATGAAATATACGGTAGAATTTATAAGGAAAATAGGATAATAATAAGAAAAAGGTTAACTTATAAGATTATGTACTATAAGTATATAAGTATTTGTTGTTGTTAAGTAACAGGTTGCCTGCGTGCAAATTAGTACATATAAAAGGGCGATGAATTCCTTAGGAAAATTGAGTAGTTAGCTACTAGCTAGGCATAGTAGTCGGTGGTTTTCACCTCCGACGAACGTACACCTGGGAGTTTCCATATCACGAGTACTATTTTTATATTCTGCAGGGGTTTTCACCTCAGTGGACGTTAGGGCTAAGTAGGGGTTTTCACCTCTGCCGCCTTTAATTTAGCCAGGAGCAACTTAAGTTATAGTAAGAGGTGGTTTTCACCTCCGCCGAGCGTAGGGCTGAGTAGGGGTTTTCACCTCCACCACCTTTAGCGTAGTTAAAGACAAATTTAAGATTGTAGATGATATTTGGAAAAAAATGAATTAAAGAAAAATATCAAAACTAAAATAACTAACAGGGTTTTATCATTTGAAGAAAAACCATAGGGAACTCTATTTGTAGGAACCCTGGACGGACTGAGCATACCCCGGCAATTTGGAAAGTCCGTCACACAGTGATTTGTTAGCAATTGAACAATGGGCCTTTGATAATTGTCTTCTTAATGCTTCTAAGTCATATGTGCTGGCCATTAGTAATAGTTCAGTGTATGTAGAAGATATTCCAAAATTGTCTATTGGTAACAGTGTCCTAAAGTTTACGGACAAGATTCGAAATTTTTGTAAGTTGAGTTGTTCTGACCACATAAATAAAGTTGTTAGTAATATATATGCTGTTCTACGTAGATTGAGAATGTTAGCTTTGTTTAGCCCCTTAGATACGAGAAGCGAGTTAGCTGTGCAACTCATATTGCCTCACATTACGTATTCTGAACTTGTGTTTCGTCTCATAAAATTGAAGTTGCATTCAACAATGTTACACGTTATGTGTATGGACTAAAAAGATATGACCGTATTTCTTCATGGAAAACTAAAATTCTTGGTTGCAGTATTTGTAATTATCTAGTTGCAAGAAATTGTATATTCATGTACAAACTTTTAGAATATAAATCCTAAATATCTTTACCAGAAGTTGCGATTGACAAGGTCTAATAACCATCAACATCTTATAATTCCCAAGTATTTCTACCTGGCCGCCTCAAGGTTGTGCTTCATTAATGCTGCGAGGCTTTGGAATTCCATTCCAGAATCTGTCAAGACTGTTATGTAAGTTTTTCCTTTTTTTTTTGTTTTTTCCTCTATCTGGCACTCTAGCTGTTTCTTGATCTGTCCCCCTTTCCCGATAATGTTTTTCACCTTCTAATTTTTCCTAAAATTAGGTTTAAATTATAATAGTATGTATCTCAACTTAACAACTTAAATATTAGATATAAGTTTACATTGCATTGTAATAGGTTAAGAATCAAATATTTTTAATTTAATACTACTACCTATAAATTTAAATAAATAAATAAATATTGGATACATAAATGATACCTTGTATTCGACATTGCCATACCGGAAAATATTTTATTGGAAAAAGAACTAAAAAAGGCCACCCCGGGCCTTATTTAAAAAATAAAAAGTTTTAATGAACTGTGGATAATAGATGTCCTCGAAATTAAAAAAAAATTTCGACCCCCCTTGGAAAAAAATCATAATTTTTTTCATTTCATTTCATTTTATTTAAAACATAAAAATTAGTACAATGAGATTTAACATCTTTTGTAGTACAACACAAAGTATAATAAAAAAAAAACACAATAAAACCATAAATACAAAATATGAGAGTGAAAAAAAAGCAAGAAAAAATATAAAAATAAATAAATAAGTACTTAAAACTAACAGGATTTTATCAGTAAATTAAGTAAGGCATGATGGTCGGTCTGAATTATGTAATAAGGTATAGAAATATGACAATATTATATTCTTGAAATTGCCTTTGTTTAGCTCACTTCTAATTACGGCAGGTATCGAATTCCAGGTTCTTAATGTGTTGACAAAAAACAGGCTAGTAGATGCTACAAAGTTAAAGATAGGGACGATTAGATCACTCGTTCGCGCAGACCTCGTGAATATAAGTTTATCGTACAAATATGAGGGCGATTTCAGACACATGAGGCGAAAAAGAAAAATACAGCTCCTAGCCTTAACGTACGCATCTATGTTACATCCTAAGAGCTGACATCTCCAAGTGGAGATGTGATCGTACTTCTTTAAACCATATACATAGCGTGTAATATGATTAAATAATACGCCGATCTTGTGAGCAGATTGCGAGTCCAGCTTATTATAAACTAATTCCGAGTATGAGATTATTGGTAGCAGTAGCTGAATTGCAAGTTTGCGCCTTATGGCCAAAGGTGTAAAGGCAGCGGTTTGCCTCAGACTTCACAGGGAGGCATACACTTTAAACACTACAGCATTTGTGCGATCAACGCAGGTCAAGTTTGAGTTGATAATAAATTTTATATTTGTTTTTATTCTTGGTATACTTTTTGACTAGTTGTAGGCAAATTTATCGTAAACTTGTAATGTTTTTGGTTGTATTTGTTGGGCATTGTTTTGTAACTGTACGTCCGCTATTTGTTTCGTCATCGATCGCGTATGTCTACTAGAACCGCAACTTCCCTGTGGGGAAGTCAGTAACTAGTGAGAACAATTTCTGGTTCAGAACTAGAGATAATGATGCTAATAAGAACAAGTGCGATAGAAACTAGATTCTCACTAGTTCGAAACCGGCAGTTGAGTAATCATTAAAAGGCATTTGGATTCGCATTTGGAAAAATGTTTTATTCTTACAATGTTCTTTAAAGAAATTACTAAATTTAAAACCATAAATAAAAAAAAAAATGCGTCCTGCAGCATAGTCGAGTGATCTACCCACTAAGCTAAGGTAGTAGTTTTAGAAAAGTATACATTTATATATATTATGAATTAATGGTTTAAAATTCTGGCTCAAATTATTAATAATGCATGAAGTAACCAGCATGGTATGGTAATAGTAGCAATAAGCGAACTACATGCAAACTGTCGAAATTTTAACTAGTTTGCAACTGTCGAAGAGGTAATGCAGCGGGGTACAATTTCCACCTCCTAGGACATCGCCATGTTAAATTTGCCAGTTAATTACATGTAAAAGAGATTGAAGGCGAACTAGTAGCGGTTCGGAACGCCCTAGAAGTGCACCAGTTCAGAAGTAGAGATTTTCCCCACAGGGTTACTCCGAATTTGCACACACACAAACAACACAGGGTGCGTTGTATTCAATAATAAAACAATCAATTATTGAATATAAAGCAGTTATAAACACCTTATCAGTTACTATAGAATGTAAATCTCAATTTAAATTGAAGTTTTTAGTTGTAATTTTTACTTTAAAACAACTCTGAACGCCATTTCCTTTATTACACTTTCTCGTAGTACCTTCATCCACTACCTTCCACTCTGATTCGCAAAAGCAGATGCCAAACTAGTAGGGGTAAAGAATGATCGCGTTGTTACCGCTAAAATGTGTTTTGTCAAAGAACGTTTAACCATAAGAAGGTCCAACAGCGAATGCAAGTCGACGCTGTCAAATCGATGGTAGGTAATCCCGCACTATACCTGCTTGTAAAATGCTTGAATTCACCGTGTTTTAACTGAATATTTACACAAAAACTTATAGTTGGGGTTCCAAAAATATTTAATAGGGAATAGTGAATAAAAATAAAAGTGCTAAAAGCTTTAAAACTCGTTATTTAAACACAAATTTACCCAGTGTTGAATTACCTATCCGCGAATTTTTGGTTTTGTAGAGTTCTTATGTTCGTGTAAAGTTATGCATGAGAGAGCGTCTGCGTCCACATCTATTTTACTCTTTGTATACTCGATTGAACAAATATATTCTGATAACTCTAAGCGTATTCTACAAGGTGGCGCAAAAGAAAGCTTCCGATGTTCAGCATATCGGTTGTGGCACGTGCAGTGTGTGCTGTTGCACCATCTTGTTGGAACCACATGTTTTCCAATCCCAATTCATCAAGTTGCGGCAAAAAGAACTCGTTGATCATTGCTCTGTAGCGCTCACCATTCACAGTAACCGTTTGGCCCCGACCGATTATTGGTCAAATAAATAGTCAGCAATATTCCGCGTTCTGGAGCAGTGTAGCGTAACATTGTTTATTAACGTGTATTTCGCATGTGTTTACTACACAAATGTCAAAACAGAACTGACTTTAGGGGCCAATCGCAAAATTTATAGCATTTTCTGATAGGAGGATTACTTTTGCGCCACCTTGTATGTGTTGCTTATATAAGAATTCAATGTGATACTATGTTAAGAAAATGTGTATACGAGGATTACTTTTGCGCAGTAACCGTTTTTCACCGACCGATTATTGGTCAAATAAATAGTCAGCAATATTCCGCGTTCTGGAGCAGTGTAGCGTAACATTGTTTATTAACGTGTATTTCGCATGTGTTTACTACACAAATGTCAAAACAGAACTGACTTTAGGGTCCAATCGCAAAATTTATAGCGTTTTCTGATAGGAGGATTACTTTTGCGGCACCTTGTAGATAGTTTAGATAAAGGATCTTTCATATTGAATAAGTACGAGTATACTAATGGACGATGATCTGATCTAACTATGAAATGAGTGAGGAAATTGCTTGATTGCAAAGTAAATTGCCAACAGTTCTAGTTCTATACAACTTAACTTTGAAGCATCTACCGTAATTAAGAATTTAGTGAAATCTGGATATTGCGTTAGTTTCGGAGACATCAAAATTTTCTTTTAAATTTTTAGAAAGCTAGCTTACACGACGTATCCCACTTAAATTCAATCTTTTTTCTACTCAAACGATTCAATGGGTCTGCCAGAGAAGCAAAGTCCGGAACAAATCGTCTATAATAGTTGTCGAATGCAACAAATCGTCTGACAGCGTCTTTATAACGCGGCTTTTATTGATTCTATTTTTGAATCATCCGATAGCAAACCCTTAGCTGAGCACTTATGCCCCAATAAAGTTAGCTCAAAGGGCAAGACTTTCCAACGAAAAACTCAGCGATATGTGCAAAAAGATGTTATGCCTCTAGAAGAGATATACCCACCAATAAGTATACCGAAATGATCAGGGCGATGAGCTGAGTCGATTTAGCCATGTCCGTCTGTCCGTCTGTCTGTTTGTAAATGTGTCTAATGTAGAGACTGTATCTGTAGTTACTTCAGTAATATTAATGGTATAATCGCTATTAATTGAGGAATTTTTATGAATAGAAGAAATTATAATTAACGAATTGTCAGCTTGCGTGTCGACTAAAATTTACTATTCGGTTAGTCGATTAATCGAGTTATTCGAATACATCGAGTTGGTTAGCAGTATGCGAATAGTCTACTGATGACGGTTACTCGACTAATCGTCCACTTTCGACTATTCGATTAACCGCATATTTTCGGATAGTAGATTATAATGAACAGGTTCCTGTTTTACTTTTTAACTTTCTAGTGACATTACAATCACTGATTACTTTGTATTGAGTTCATATTTTCGTTTTGCATTTTTTTTTTATTGATTTTCAATTATTTGGTAGTCATGACCCTATAGGTAGGGGCCAATGCAAGAATTGATATAACTTGCACATTGCATTATCAATTAACTACCATTTTTTACAGGGCTATCTTAACGTACATAGCTAATTTTGTTGAACTAACCCTGCAATATGTAACTTCTTATAAAAGTAATAATTTTAAAATTAGCGTAGTGGAATAGCTTTTTATGAAAGAAATTCACTTGTAGGTCTTTTTAATGAAAATGGGGTTTGAGGGGTTCAACCTCCGCCCTGAAAGCAAGCACTACATCCTTCCTTAACCGTCCAAAGTACTCAACCGTCATCATGAACGCACATTTTTCGGGAATTGTTTCTCTTTTCCCATCTCCCCGTATCACAAACAAACTTCTAAAAGTCGAAGATGTATTTGGGAGGAAAAGTAGGTATTCTGAATGTAGAAAAAAAGGGCCGCTTCATTCCCGCCAGAAGAATACCTGGAATTCGACCGAATTTCCCTGCGGAAGCAGCAGCTCTGGGAAGAGAATGTGACCAAGTGAGACTTCCCAATCTTCTCAATCCCGCAGAATTGAAGATCTCAATGCGGAAATCCGACGGACGGTCAATACTTAAAAGTTGACCAAGTGGGAGCAACGCCTAGAGGCATGCAACCTCTCCGGCGGAGTCGGCAAATTATGGTTAACAGTCAAGGCCCTGTCAAATTCGACCAAATACAATGACAAGGTTGCCATTACATTTGGTGACAGTGTCAAATTGGACCCCAGGCGATGCGCGAGCTCTTTCTGTCGACAATTTATAATGCATCCACCTGCTGGCAGGGCCAAGATACTAGCCATCCGTCGGGTGCATAAACACAAACACAACACAGCGCCCATTGTCATGTCCGGCTCTCTGCAACCTCTTGCTAACCACTTTCGTCATTCCAGACTAAATCTAAGAAAGCAGGCGAACGAGGGAGAATCATAACGTCCCATATCTCTCCTGTAGCCGGTTGCGAAGTTATTGGAGACCAATCTGCTCCCGTATTACACTGGAAACCTGCACTTGGCCGGGTAATTGTCTCCTTTAGGAGGCAACTGCTAAAATACGTCCGAACATGTCAGGAGAGGTATTGAAAGCGGATTCTCGATTTTTTGTCTCAGTATAAAGTTAAAAAAAAGAAAAACACATAAGAAGACCCTTGGTCCGATCGCAAATAGGGGGCGTGTTTCAATTTATTTATATGCAGAACAACTTTCCGCGTAGCCGGCCTTCAACCGCGCTTCAAAAAAATAAGCCTCAGCAGGTCCAACATCGGGTACGTGATCCCCAGTATTTCTGCGAAGAACACACTTCTCCACTTTTCGGTATAACCTATATCTGTGTTTACAACAACCACATGAAAATTTCAAAAAATGTTCAACTTTGACTGCAAATATCTCTTGACAGAAATATATAATCGATTTTCCGACATGGGCCGGCCGCAAGAGGCTTTTAAAATGCATAAAGGTAATGCCGTGCAATTTGATGGTTGATCTACGGATATGATGCCTTTCATTAACCATCTTCTCCTTCCTTACGTAAGGAGGGGTGGCATGACCTGGAAGGTTGCACTGGTAATGCCAAATCGCTCCCGCCACAGTCGGGCATATACCGCAAGGTAGTACTCATAGTACTCTTGAGCTGTATATGAACCCTAGACGGGATCAGGCTTATAGAACGCTGTGTCACCTCCACCACTACTCTCGGCACTCCTTCGCCACTTCTTTCGCCGATCTCTCTATCGGGAAAGACGACTACATTCGCCGATACGACCGCCGACAACACCATTTTGTAAAAGTAACGTTGACCGGCCTGTGTTGAGTTGGAACGCCACTACCACTAACACCTTCGCCAGTCATACGATTATGACAAGCACGCAAACACCTTATTTTATTTGAAACATAATTTAGTTTACATTAATCTTCATTATTTTTATTAAATAGTTAACTTTTAATAATGTAAAAAAAAGTTGTCCCAACATTTGTTCACATTTTTATACCTACGAGAATTGTGAAATTTGTTCGAAACAGCTGATTCGTGCTTCGAATTCGTTTTCCCAAAATTTTTGGGAAAAGTCTTCTCCCAGTAAGTTCGTAGTTGGGATAATTCGCTTTTGGGAGAGACAAGTTTTTGGGAGATGAACTCCCATGGGAATGTTTAGAATTGGGCTGAGTATATTCTTGGGATCATGGGTTAAAGCATAGGCTATATATAGTTTTGGAAAAGTGGGCGGTGCCACGCCCGCAAGCTATATACAATTTCAGTTCGTCATAACTCTGAACTTATTTGGTCTAAATACTGATATTTGGATATATGTGTCCTTTAGTCAATCTTTACATAATTTTAAAAAAGTGGGCGGTGCCACGCCCCCAGGTTATATATAAAATTTCAATTCTTCATAATTCTGACCGTATTTGGTCTAAATTAATCATTTTTTTATATACGTGTCCTTTAGTCAATATCTACATAATTTTGGAAAAGTGGCCGGTGCCACGCCCACATTTTTTGTATTTTGTTTGTGCTTCTTTAATGTCCAAAGTATAGAGTCAATCTCATTGAAACTTTCACGATAGGTGCGTACGTATCACCAAAAAGTATATAGGATCCCGTCCCCGGCCGCCATATAATATCGCACTCATCTTGGTGAGTGTCTCAGGGAATATTTCACTGAAGTAACTGCACTTCTATTCCGTTTAAAACTTTTTTTTTATTCGCTCAATGTCTTCAATTACAAGGCAGTGCAATCTGCTCCTTTTGGTACATGTCAAGTGGACCAGGCGGTCGGAAGGGCAGTCCTTCCAGCTCGCATCTGTGCCACTTACATATGTTCCCTTCAAGCACTTGCGCATTTGCTTCCACTAACGTAAAATACAGTTGGAGAGGCAGGGTCTCCAAACTCTTTTTTCGAAGGCTTATGTTTTCAAACCGAAATTCGATGTCACTATCTGACGAGTTGGAGAGACCTTGTCTCCCATCCGTCTTTTTTCTACGCGTTTTTTGCTCTTTGCCTTAGTCTTCCCTGCTGCGCCGCAGCCGTTCCAGACTTCTTAGCCACTTTATGGTTTTCGCGATCACGTCAGACGCTGCAGTCCATTTTTGAAGGGAATTCAAGTCCTGTTGCAAATTCCACTACATGGATTTCGCAAGTGAGGATGGAATTAGACCTCTGCGGCGATGGAACACTCACCGGACGATGTTGAAGCCCTGGCAGAACACTGCACTCAGAACTGCCAAATGCTCGGTTTTAAGGAGCACAACGAAATGTGGAACAGCAATTCTTGTAAAATTTTTTCGAACCGCACCAAGCACTTGCCTGAGGAATATCCGCCTCCCCAGAAAGTAAGGAAACATCGCCGTAAGCAGTAGCACGAGACATGGCAACACATAATATCGCCGTTTGATCCCAAGTGTACTGGCAGGCCATCAACAACATCCACACAGAGTAGCTATGTCCCGTCCAAGGAGTGACGTACTTCAGGTACAGGTTGCCGCAGAGGAACGCGAACTTTAAAAGTAGGGAAGAGTTACACTGGCCCAACTTCGATCTAGACAATATTAAAGGCTAAACCTACCGATGTGGTGTATACCCCGATAATACAATCCATCTGCTCGACGGAGCAGACCCTTCTAACACCAACTTCACACTGGGTTCACACATATTTCAAAATCCCAGTTTCCTGGGACTTCCATTGAAAGATACTGCGCACAATGCTGGGTAAAGAGAGTGAAAAAAAGTCGCTCATATTAAATATTATATAGATTCTCAAATTTCTTTCTTAAACGATCGAATTTGTTATAATGTGCAACTTGATTCGATTTCTTATGTCTTTTGTACGCCTCTGTTCTTGCGTTTTTTTAAACGGCGCAATGTTGCATTCAACCAAGGTGGTTTATCTCGAAGAACTAATTCCGCATAGGAATTCAACATTAAATTATATCGGACATTTGACAACAAAAATTTAATAACTTACAGGAACTCTCTCTGTGCCCAAAAACGACCAATCTACTTATATGATATAATTTTAAAATATTCGCGAGACTTTTTATTCTAAACTTTCGACTGCGGCATTTTTCTGAATAATTTCGAAAATTATACCATTGAACATCTTAAACTCATATCATATAGTAAAATGAAATTGGAGTTAAACATCGCGTGGTTTTTAGTCGGCATGCTATTGGCATTGAATTAGGAAATAAAGTTGTTACAGACGGCAGGAGTTTAAATGTAAAACGCACAAAAATATTGTGAACAATACGATTTGTATAGTTTTAATATCTGATGGGGATGGATAAAATTGATTAATTACATTAAATTTGAGGAATGTAGTAAAGAACTTACTTATTCGTGCATTTCAATGGATTCTTTCCAAGAGAAAGAGCCGGAAGCGCACAAGATGGCTACCAATTTAGCAGAGTTGCTCAGAGCGTACATAGTTAGAATAACAGAATTTAAGGAAGTAGGTAACTCGGTACAAATACGTTATGCATGAAATTACTAAATCTAACTTCTATCAGTAACATCCTCCTCCCCGTGATTCGATGCACGGCAGACAGAATCACCCTTTACGTCGAGTACAGCGATCTTTGATGCCGGCCTTAACAAGTTTCCTGCAGAAGTTTTCACCAGCACTGACCTAACCTGACCATCGGCAGCCGCTTTTGCCTCCAACACGATGACTTTCTTCTATTGTCCTCGGCTTTCGTTGTCGTCGCAAACAATTACCACGTCGCCAACGCATATCGGCTTCACCCGCTTGAACCATTTTGTCCGTCTCGTCAAGGTTGGAAGATACTCGAGAACCCATCTCTTCCAAAAGGTTTTCTTTAGCTGCTGTGATATATGCCACTGCTTTCTTAGACATCCCATTTCGGACACATCAGCTGTTTGGGTGAAGTTGGGACACCCTAGCAAGAAGTGGTTTGGTGTGATTGGTTCGTCGTCGATATGCTCTAGCGGAACATGCGTCAGCGGGCGAGAATTTACTAGGTTCTCTGCTTCAATAAGTAGACTGTATAAAGTCTCCACTTTCGGAGCTCTTTCTTTCAACGTAAACTGCAAAACTCGCTTAGCTGTACGAACCATTCGTTCCCACACGCCTCCCGCCGATGGATATGCCGGCGCATTGAACAACCACTCGATGCCCCTGCGACAGCATTCGCTAGATATACCCTTCTCAACCTCAAACCACGCTTCTTTGCTAGCACCAACAAAATTTGTGCCTCGATCGCTCTCATACGGATCGGAACACCCCTGCGATTAATAAAGTTGCGACATACTATAATAGCGGCATCCGTAGATAGGTCTTTCGCTAGCTCCACGTGGATTGCCCTGATTTTAAGGCAAGTAAATATTGCCACCCATCGCTTTTCACGGCGCCGTCCAATAGATACCATAACTGGACCGAAGTAATCTACGCCTGTAAAGGAAAATGGTCTCACAAAAGGAGTTAGCCTGTCCTTGGGAAGTTCACCCATCAACGGTGTTTGCGGAACAGCTGCCAAATGTTTGCATAGTTGACAGTTTACTTTAATTGTTCTTAACAAACGGCGAACGCTTGGAATGCAATACTTGTAGCGCATAGCGGCAACTATAGCTTCGAAATTGTGGTGGTGAAACATTTCATGGTAGTGTCTAGCCACTAAGAGAGAAAACGGATGACGTTTTGGTAGTATTACTGGTCATTTAGTTGATACAGACACGAAATCAGCGTATTCAATTCGGCCACCTAAACGAATAACCACATCTTCATCAAATGTCGGACATAATTTGTAAGTTGAACTGGTTTTACTTATTGACGAACCACTCGACAACGTCTGTACTTCATCCACAAACTCAGTTTTTTGTATAAGGCGGTAAATAAATGTCTCTGTTTGGTTGATTTGTGTTGCCGATAACGATTTATGCGTGACAAAATCTTTCTTCTGTGCCAACGAGCGAAATTCTGATACTGCTATGCGCACCCATTACTTGAAGAAATTTGTACTCCTAATACGGCGGACTGTAACTCCAAGCGGGGTATTGACAGGGGCTTTAGCGGGCTACATCTTGATCGTCCAGCCACAAACACGAGATCTACTTCATCCTCAAAGCTGATGCGCCAGTAAGCGACGGCTGAAAATGCAAGCTCGCTTGCATCAACAAATATGTGTAGTTGAATGTTGGCCTTGGCATTTAAAAATTTTGGATGATAGCATCGTGGTACCTTCAAATCTTCTACAGCATGCAATCCCTTGTACCAGTCAAATCACTTCTTGTATACGTCGTCGGGAATGGGATTATGCCAATCCACGTTTCGTTGCCACAGCCGTTGTAGCAGTACCTTGGCGCAGATCGTAGCGCTACATAGCAGACCAAAAGGGGCGAATATCGACATTAATACGCTAAGCATTTCCCCCTTTGTAGGCTTTCGCAAGCCATCCAACACCGCTCTTGGTACCCTAACAAACGACAGCTTAAAACAAAAGTAGTCACTTTTCGAGCACCAGTGCATACCAAGCACTTTTTCAGTTGTACCTTCACCCTTGCAAGTGTTAACCTCGTTTTCCGAAAGCGGTGCTGAACTATTTCCTACAGCTTGCATGAGCTCATCGGAGTTCGATATTATATTTCTCAGCTCAAATCCCCCAAGGCCGTGTATTTCTATCACCTTCTTGGTAACATCGATAGCGTTTCCAACGTCGTCGAAGCTATCCATATAGTCATCCACATAGTGGTGGCAGATGATGGCTTCGACTGCCCTTGCGAAAGTATTTTGGAAGGTTTCCGCGTTTAAGTTTTTTATATAATGAGCGGAGCAAGGCGAGCTTATTGACCCACATATCATAACGCTCATTACATATACGTCTGGATGATCGTGAGAATTCCCTCCTCTCCATAGAAAGCGCTGTGAATTTCTATCTTCATCGCGAATGAGTACCATGTGGAACATCTCACGAATATCCCCACATACGGCTACCTTTCCAGCTCTAAAATTCAATAAAATTGCCAACAATGACCTCGGTTGATATTCCGCCGGACCTTTCATTAGAGCACTATTTAGCGACACATCTTTTACTTTTGCTGCAGCATCAAAAACCAAACAGCGCTTATTTCCTTTGTTTGGATTGCATGCTGCAAAATGCGGCAAATACCACGTACGCTCATCAACCTTGTTAGCCTCAGTCGCTGATAATTTTTTTGCGTAGCCTTGCATACGTATTCATCAATTTTGTTAGTATACCAATCTCGATATTCGGCATCTGCATTCATTTTTGCTTCAATTTGTTGTAAACGTTTTAAAGCTGTATCATAGCTTTTCGGAAAACTAACATGTTCAGTGCACCATAGCAAGCCAGTTTCATATCTACCGTTTCCGAAAGTAGTAGTCTCCCTGAGCAATTGTTCTGCTCGGATGTCTGCTTCTGACTTGACCATTGGTACTGATTTTTCTTCAAAATTATCGGCAACAAAATACTCAGCGATTTGCTGATTTAGTTCGTATACATCTGTCGCTTCAATGTTTACATGACCCACAGTTATATTATTGGTACATTCTTCATTTGACCCAAAAACGGTCCATCCTAATTTGGTTTGATGTGCAGCAAACCCTTCGTCAATATTTATTACGCTAATCGGTCGAATTAAGTGCGTATGTGGCAAGCCTATCAATAATTGTGGAGTTGCGTGGCGATAATAAAAAACATTTCCATCTCTCAGCTGTTGACATATAAATTCGTCTAAGTACAAAGACTGTGCAGGCAAATACAGTTTTTTTGTGGTACGAACACCACTCATTTGATACGTTGTGGATTCTGCAGAAACACCTGCGATTTCAAACGAGACTCGCTTCGAAGGTTCACTTGTCGTTTGATTGCCAATCCACTTTAAGCGAAGCATATCACTTTTACCCTTTACTCCAATGGCATTTGCAATACTCTCTTCTAGAAGTGTTATTTTCGCTCCTTCGTCGATGAAGGCAATTGCAGTGACTTCGCCCTTTGGCCCTTTTAGTTTGACAGGTAGATATTTCAGCAGTGTTTGTCGATGTTTTGTATTACCTGATTTACGGGTTGAACGTGGAAAAGTTTGAAAGCCACTGACTGTGGCTACTGATGTGTTATCTTCATCGTATTCATTATTTTCATATGAATTCTTATTAGAAATTTCTTTGTGTAACAGCTGATTGTGGAATCTGTCACATTCTTGAATTCCACATGTCGTCGTTTTGTGCAGCTGTATAAGTTGTGACCTGGCTGCAAGCAAGAAAAACATAGATTGTGTTTCTTCACAATATTCCATCTTTCAGAATATTGTGAGTCTTTAAACTTGAATAGATAGTGGTTTTCTCCGCACATTGAACACTGTTGGTCATCTCTACGTATAGCCATTACTGGCTTTGTTGACCATCTCTCTTTTCTCTTTATGGCGCGATATACAACAGGTATATCATCATAAACCTCCTAAGAGATTTTTGCGCCAAGCTTCTCTTCCAATTTGTGGTGTGCCGATTTGAATTTTCCCTACAAATTGGTGGGACCTACAGCATCTACAAAGGAGACGAATTTTTGCTGAGAAGCCTGTCATGGCAGAAATACACTCGGAGAGTTTGCCAAACCACTGCCGAGGGGCGACCCCGTTTTGAAAAACTTTTTTCAAATCACTTTTGATGTTACCTGTACCAGGGCTCGAACCATGGACCTTCGGTGTGGTAGGCCGGCAACACTACCTCCACACCACGGCGGCCGACCATCTATTTTTGGTAAAAGGTTGTTCATTTGCAGAGGATTGTTTCACGGGCATAATATCAGTGGCCTTTGACACATACAACGCAACCTTTTGTAGCCAATTCGCGAAATCCCTTACTAAGGGGTATGGTTGTGGCAAGGTTAATACATGGCGAGTCCATTCTTCTCTTTTGCTAAACGGTAGCTTGCTTAACAACTCATCTAGTAAAATTGGGTTATTCAAATGAGGGGCAGCGCCGGGCCTTTCGAGGAAAGCTGCCAAATTTGCAACCATTGTGCTAAAATTAAGAATTTCACTGATCTTTACGCTAGTGATGGTAGGATAAGCACGTGCCTTTGCAATCTGGCTACGAATGAGCATCTCTGGACGTCCGTAATGGTGCTCTAAAGTGCTTATGATGACATTTACATTCGCAATATGTATAAGAAGTGATTCTACTTGCTGGCGCGCCTTGCCTTTAAACGCTTTTTGCAGACGTAGCAGATTTTCTAAATCTGTGTATGCGTATAACCTGGTGGTTTCTTTATATGCTACTGAAAACATTGGCCACTCTTCTGGTGAACCATGAAATTCGGGTAAATCGAGAACTTTGCGTATGGGTGGATGGCCACCAAGGCCCAATGGCATCTGATTATAGTTTACTATTGGAGTTGTCGGTGAGATATGGCTAGAAACGTAAGGAGTTCCCGCTGCATATACTGATGGAGTGGCGGTTGATGGGGTGTTCCAGTTCGGAGCAACGTAATGAGATGTGGGACTTACGAAGTTAGCGTTATAAGGCATTGTATGAACACCGCTACCTGATGCAGCGACGAATAAGTTGGGGCATGTGCCAGCAGTGGCATGAGTGGTGTCAAAGGCAAGGGCATGGGCAGTGTGAGAAAAAATTGTATTTTGATTTACATACATACCATTGGCAGCGCTGTTGGCGTAAGCGCAGGCAGCATTATTAGTTGATGCGACTGTGTTACATACGGACGAGTTTTTTGAGCTTGTTGTGTATGAGGCGACTGTTGAGGTTAGGTCAGCTCCTGTGCTGGCGACGTGGGCGTTGGTGGATACAGCTTCCGTACTTTGTTTGTTGAGGTTGTTAGTCATTTGTTGGGGACTTATAACGTCTTGCAGTTGGATCTTTTCCTGTTCCGACGAGGCTAGGGCTAATTGCAGCTGCCTTATGTGTTCGCGCAGCTCCTCTACGGCATTTTTTTGTGGTGTCATGGTGCGATCGGCTTCATCGCCACTGTTTTCATTGCTGCTAGGCATTTTGTCAATTGTTGTGCTATTATTGCTGCGCAAGTTATATTTTCGTGAATTTTTTGCTTTTTCCGAAGTTTTTTTCATCGAGCAAAATTAAATTCTGTGGAAATTCAACTCTCGTCGAATAAATATTAAAAGAATGTTACAGACGGCAGGAGTTTAAATGAAAAACGCACAAAAATATTGTGAACAATACGATTTGTATAGTTTTAATATCTGATGGGGATGGATAAAATTGATTAATTACATTAAATTTGAGGAATGTAGTAAAGAACTTACTTATTCGTGCATTTTAATGGATTCTTTCCAAGAGAAAGAGCCGGAAGCGCACGAACAAGATGGCTACCAATTTAGCAGAGTTGCTCAGAGCGTACATAGTTAGAATAACAGAATTTAAGGAAGTAGGTAACTCGGTACAAATACGTTATGCATGAAATTACTAAATCTAACTTCTATCAGTAACAAAAGTCAATGACTATATTTCCAAATTTTTATTTGAAAAGATGCGAAATAAAGTCAATTGACCTTATTTCTGTGGATCCTGTGACCTGTCCTTTTCACTTCCTTTTTTTGCTATGCACAGACTGTAGTTGCCGTCCTAAGGCTTCTCGCAAGGATAGCATTGCATTATAGGATAAACACTTCAAAAGCTATAAACACAAATATATCAAATATAATTTTCAAAGAAATAGTTGGGTGCACTTCAACTCAGACTTTTTTGTTTATAAATAAGTGCTCTCACATTTAATAATTTGTGTTCAATAAATTTTTCACATGTATCTGTTTTTTTTTTCCTTTCTTATGCTTCACTACAGGCTAGACTAGAAGACAGTGGGAAGTATCTTTGTTGGGTAAATAACACCGCTGGTGAGGAAACAATACAGGTGTCCCTAACTGTAACTGGTGAGTATTGTATAGATAACTAACTATATTTTTTTGTTTGAAGACCTAACTGTTAGTTTTGCGAAATTCGTTATTTCTACACTGTTTTTCATTGTTTACACAATGTATTTGTTTGCGGTTAAGCAAGCATATATTGGGTCAGGTTTTGACTTTAATCTATGTAGGGTCTATGTTAATTGCTTATTTAACGTTTAATATGTAAACACTTTGATTATTCCTTTGTGTTTCTAAAATTTGTAATTAATAATATTGACCCGTAGTCATAGTCAAACTAAAATAGAGTTTTATCTACTTAAACATGATTCTAAAATAAACATCATATCATGTATGTCATAGTGATCTTAAAATACATTTTATGTCTAAGGCGAAGTTTTAATTTTTAGTTTTTACATTTTAAGATTACAGTATGTGTCTATGGTTGTTTTTGTGACATTGTTTACTCCAAAACATATACCATGGTTTGTGGATAAAGTAGCAAACACAGGGTGACATTGCAAAACATAAAAAATTTCTTCATACCACCAACCAACTAAATTTTTTTTCATATGGGGACCCTGTTACATTTCATGTTAGCTAAAATCTTTGTTTAATAAGACTATGATTGACCAACATTTTAAGTGTCCTTTTACGTTACATAAGTAAAGATTTTAATAAAAACGCGTGTCAAGCAACGACTATCTTTTCAAAGATAAGATTTTTGTGTTATTAAAAATATTATATTACGCAAATGTAACTTACTACATTTGTATGTCTCGAGTTACTTCATATCATTTAAAGGAACAATTCTATCATATTAAGGCATTCACTTCCTTCAGTGACTGTCAGTAAATGAGAACTGAAGAGAGAGAAAATCATCTTTGCTATGTGAATTTCTTGGGTATTACATACGGATGCAGTTAAATTGGAGTGACTGCAACGCAACGTGTCACAGTGACTTACATAATCAGCCCCTTAGGTTCTAGTTTGTAAGATATTCCGTGAGACGCAGCGAAATGTTGCCGGGTTTTCTAGTGTTAAATGACATAAATCTTGCCTCCGGGTTATTAATATTGACATCAATACGAATATTTTCACACATTTCACATTTTTGGACTTATTTAAGCTATTTTATTAGGGAGCATGAAGCAGAGAGCTGTCAAAATCTTCAATGGCTCACAAACCTAGTATATATAATTCAAAAATGATATTAATTTAACGAAAGTATTAAAACTAATCAACTAAGATACACGAATTTGGAAATTGTTAACTAATGTTTAATATAATCAGAGTATTCGTTTGTTTTCTTACATGCCTCGTAAATCGTGTAAAGCTCATATATATGTAATTTTTCTTACAAAATTACTAGGTTGACATTGTACTTAAGCCTTACGAGGCATCCTGAACACTTCAAAATTAAGCGCTGGATGCTGTACAAAAAAAATCTAAAACAAATTTCTTAATTGGTTCTTGATCATGAAAACGGAACAGTAAAGAAATGTTGACATTCAATTGTGCACCCGGAAATTTGCAATAAAATAAAACACATTTTTTTCCTTTAAAAATATGCTAGAGATCGCCCAGTTTTTGAAATTCAACCACAAAAGTTTTTTTTAACACCAAATTCAATTCTTTACAATCGTTTTGAACAGGCCTAGGATAATCCAAACCGATTTCAGTAATGCATTTGACCAAATTTTCCAATCTTGATCCATTATAAACTTGATGCGATTAGCTTGCAACCTGGTCTCACCCGTTAGAACACAAGGAATAATTTTTAAAACAATTTTTTATAATACCAGTTATGATTTTTCTGGTGTTCTTCAGGGCAGCCACAGATGCGATATTTGTACAGCAATACATACATACATACATATATAGGTTAACAACCCTCAAGTGGCTTTGTTTAACCGTCTAAGCCATTTTGATCTTCCAAGACAGCGCCACCTAATTCTATCTTTTCCCAGGTGACGCCAAGGGATCGCAGATGGCTCTTCACTTTGTAATTCCAATGCAGTGAGGGCCTCTTTCTTCCTCTGCTGCCATAGGTAGGTTCCTACAAGAATAAAGCCGAAACATCTTCTTCACATCACATGGCCAAGCCAACGTGGCAGCAGGGTTTTAATTCATTAGACTGCGCGGAGCTCATAAAACTCACCATTAAATCTTCTTCTATAAATTCCGTCGGCATCGGCGCGTAGGAGCCCATACATCTTCGAAGAACTTTTCTTTCTAATACTGCAAGGCCCGACTCATCAGCGGCTGTCATCGTCCATGGTTCTGTTCTATATTGAACGACGGGTATTACGAGCGACTTATAGAGTAAGATTTTTGTTCGTCGAGAGAGGACTTTCCTTCTCAATTGTATCCTTAGTCCAAAGAAACATTTATATCAAGGGCAATTCTTCGCTGGATTTCTGAGCTGACATTATTGTTAGTGTTAATGCTTGTTCCCAGGTAAACGAAGGCCTTTGCTTTTTGAAACTTATGGCTGTCAGCAGTGGCGTAGGTGCCAAGGCTCAAATGCGTTGACTCTTAGCATGATGATAGACGGTACTTCGCTTTGTCCTCGTTCACCTCCAAACTGACTTTTTCGCTTTTTTCTACAATTTGGACTAGGTAGAGATTACAGTGCGATTATTTGAACCGATGATGTTAATGTAAGAGGGATACGCCAGCAATAGCATGCTTTTGTAATAGATGGTTAATGAGAAGAAATGCACGAGCGCTTTTTGCCGGAAATACGTACTTCGGTGGACTAGGAAATTAGACGTGCCACCAGGGAAGCGCACAAACAAAAAAATAAACAAGCGCCCATTTCCATCTCCATCACAGAGGTTCAGAAGGCCATACGGAAGTCTAAATGCTCCAAAGGGACATGCATTTCGATACGATACGATACCATATTGATACTTTTGCCCTTCGATAACGATATTTTGTACTCGTTCCTTTTGTAGGGATACTTTTTGGCATCGAGTATTATATTCCGGTATCGTATCGAATTTGTAGACCAAGCCATTGCTTTGTTGGATGCCCCCCATGGTCTTAGTATCACCGAGCAATGGAAACTATTATCATTCTTATTGCAACATGTGCTTATTTCCTTTTGAATTTCTACTGCGAAAAAAGAAAATCGCAATGAAAACACAAATTTTTTACTATACTAAATTTAATGGGCTACAAATGCACACCCAAATAAAAATCTAAAAATTCGGAAAAAACTCGAATTTGTCGATATTTCGCGAATTCTGGAAACATTTTTATACCCAGCGTGTACTAGCTTACAGGGTATCATAGTCATATAACGGTGGTTTGTAACGTTACAAAATAATGGAGATATGTAGATATATAGTTCCATATATCAAAGTTCTTAGAATGAACAGAGGAATCAATTAAGACATGTCCGTCCGTCCGTCCTTCCGCCGTGGACACGAAAACTTGAGTAAAAATTGTGATATTTGAATGAAATTTCGCACACAGGCTGCTTTCTGACCAAGCTAGGTTGCTATTTAAAATGGGCGAAATTGAATCATAACCAAGCGCGTTTTTTCGATATCGAAGATTTCGAAAAACTTTTCAAATGAGATAATTCAATAATAAAAGCAGCTACAATAATGAAACTTGGTAGATTTATTGAGTTGGTCGTCTTTTTGACAATTTTACCAAATTTTTAGAAACTGGGCGTGACACCACCCACTTATGAGTCAAGCAAAATTTCAAATTCGACTGTTAATAACTTCAAAACGGTGTAAGATAGAATTACGAAACTTAATACGAAGTATACTGTAAGCATGCAGAGCACGCCCACGGATTATAAGCAAAATCGGTGGACAAACACGTCCACTTTTGAGCCAAAGTTTTTTAAAAGAGAGGTAGGAAACCGGAATATGCCATATCTCCTTCACTGATGCAGATAGAATGCTAGAATTTCGTAGTTACAATAATCTGATGATCTTATTAATTATTTTTTTTTTTTTTAATTTTGGAAAACGGGCGTGGCGCTGCCCACATAGAAATGAACAAAATTTCAAATTTCAACTATTATTAACTTCAGAACCGTGTTAAATAAAATTACGAAACATGATACGAGGTATACTATCCACGCTTTTCAAAATTATATATAGCCTATGCTGTAACCAGTGAACCCAAGAATCTACTGTGAAAATGTTCTTAAAGTCGATTGGGTACCTTGGACGCCTATACGAGATTAAAATTTTATATAGCATGGGGGCGAGGCAGTGTGCACGTTTCCAAAATTAATATATCGAAAATACTGCAACCAGTGAACCCAAGCTACTGTGAAAATTTCATAAAGATCGGTTAACACTTTGGACGCCAGACACACATTCATTTTTATACCTAGTAGTGCTACGCACACATGGTATATTAACTTTAGTCGTCTAACGGCAGTACGTAACGGCATAAACGGATCGAGATAGATATTGACTTATTTGTATCAAAATGTTCAGGACGAAAAGAGAAATTGATTAAGCCATGTCCGTCCATCCGTCCGTCTGTGAACACGATAACTTAAATAAATTTTGAGATATCTTCACGAAATTTGGTATGCGGGTTCCTTGCCACTCATCTCCGAGCGCTATTTAAAATGGGCGAAATCGGATTTATGTATAGAATATTTTCGAAAACACAAAAAAAGTGATTACTCAGTACATAATACACCTATAAGAATAAAATTTGGTTAACACATTGAGATTGAGGCATAAAATAAATTTTTCAACCAATTTTTAAAAACGGGAGTGGCACCTCCCCCTTTAGATTAAGTCAAATTTAGAAATAATATTAATAATAAATCAAAAACCGTTCAAGATATCGAAACGAAATTCAGCACGCAGGTTTCCAGGTATGCAAGGAATGTTCCAGGAAAAAATGGGCGGGATCGGTTACATGAAAGATTTTGCAGAGGATCGTAGATATATTAAATAGGCAATAACTTTGCGTAAAATAGCTTTACATCATTTATATTTCACTTTTAAAGTTTCCGTAAACAAAGAAATCCAAAAACGTAAAATTTTCGAAAATGGGCGTGGCCCTGCCCCTTTATAGTGGACTATTCCACAAAACTTTTTATGCCATAATTTCGCCAAAAATCGATTTGTCGAAACGAAATTTGGTGATAATGTTCTATATATGAAGGTAACTCCTTGCTGTAAAAATGGGCGAATTTGGTTGATGTCCACGCCCAATTTTTGAACATAGTTCTGAAAAATTTTTTTGTAAAATTTAAAACGCGATATCTCTACAACTAAGCAAGTTATATCAATCAGATTTTGCACACATTATAAGCTTTTTAAGAAAAACTCAGCCGCAAAAAGTTTTGTCAATTTTGAAAAAGTAGGCGTGGCGTCGCCAACTTTTCAGCATAAAATGTCTGCTATTTTCAAAGGCAGTCGCTTATAATCCAATCTTGATATTTCAATCGAAATTGGTCAGCTGCTTCTCAGTAGTATGTATTATACTCCTGCCAAAAATTAGCCAAATCGGGAAACACACAAGCAAAATATTCAGACACGTAGTTAATAGCCCACTGCAATAGTGAAGTTATGTATCTTTTCTGATTTTCATACCTTTCATAAATATTAAATGTATGCAAGTATGAGAAGAAGAAGAGAAAAGTCCACTACAATTATCAGCACGATGAGCGAAGCCGATTTAGCCACGCCCGTCTCTCCGTCCGTCTGTCTATTTGAGCGCAAACTAGTCTCTCAGTTTTACAAAAGAATGCTGAAATTCGTTGTTTGCTTTCGCCATTTTATAATATACTAGCAAACCCGGTAGACGTTGTTTCGACGTTTTGATACATAACACATCTATATATAAAATGTCATTAACTTGAACCAAATAAACTCCTAACTATACCGGACTGCAGCTTTATATAACCTGGGGGCTTTTCCAAAAGCTATATACAGACTGTGTCGTGCCCAGCGAACTCCTGAGCCTATCGTGAAAGTTCAAGAGCAAAACAAAACACAAAATATGTGGGCGTGGCACCGCCCACTTTTGAAAAATTATGTCGATATTGACTAAGTGACACGTATATCTAAATTTCATTAATTTTGGCCAAAAAAGTTCGGAGTTATGACGAATTGAAACTTTATATATCCTGGGGGCGTGGCTCCGCCTACTTTTCCAAAACTATATATTGTCTATGCTGTACCCAGTGAACCCAAGTATATATTGGGAAAATTTCATAAAGATCGGTTGAGTTCTTTGTCGCCTATGAAAGACACCCTTTTTTATACCTAGTAGTGCTACGCACACAAGGTGTATTACTTTATTCGGCATAAACGAATCGATATATATAGTTATTAATGTATATCAAAACGTTCAGGATGAAAAGTAAAATATCCGGGCAAGTAGTTAATACCCCACTGCAAAAGCGAAGTTGTATATCTTTCTTGATGTTTGTACGTATATTGAAATGATCAGGAGGATGAGCTGAGTCGATGTAGCCATGCCCGTCTCTCGATACGTCTATCTGTCTGTCCGTCTGTCTGTTTGAACGCAAATACGAACTGAAAGTCTTAAAATAGACCTGCGTAAATTGGGATGACATAATAGATCACTACTAGGTATATAATATTCGGTTCCACCCGAACTTATACTTCCTTACTGGTTATTTATAAGATTGCTCACATGGTAGTACAAAAAGTGTAAAACGTCTATAGGTCATAACTCCGCAACAATTTACCATTTTACCACGACCACTTTTACACAGCTGGGTATTTAATGTTCGGTTCCACCCGAACTTAGACTTTCTTAATTGTTATAACATAATTTAATTTTTTCGTATTTAATTTAGGCCTAAATATTTGGAGAAAATCATTTTAAATGTTCACTAAAAATTGATGAAAAGGAAAAAACCTACCTGAACGCAGATTTATTTTGTCTAGTGTATTTAGATCTAAGCCATTACTATTTTTGTTGTTTACGGCCTTAAATTTGTCCGAAAAAAATTTTAATTATGAGCTCTAGGCCAATAATCAAAAGAAAGAACTTACATTTTTCTTTTGATATTTTTATTTTATTTGAGTTAGTCCGATATTTCAATTTCAATCTGAAATCATCATCAGGGACCATAGTATATGTCTACTAGTAGCGCAACTTACTCCGAATCTGCACACACACACAAACCACACAGGGTGAATTGTATGCAATAATAAAACAATGAAATTTAAATGCTGCAATATGGAACGTGAAGACTTAAAACACCCAAATTATTGAATATAAAGCAGTTATAACACCTTATCAGTTCCTGCAGAATGTAAATTTCAGTTTAAATTGAAGTTTTTAGTTGTACTTTTTACTTTAAAGCAACTCTGAACGCGATTTCCTTCATTACACTCTCTCGGAGTACATTCATCCACTGCCTTCCACTCCGATTCGCAAAAGAAGATGCCAAACTAGTACGGGTAAACAATGTCAGGGACTTATGGCTGAGCCTGATCAACTAATTTGCTATCGATCTTTACAAGGCAAAAGAACATAAAAGTAAATATAAACAGTCATCCCTTGTCAAGTTTGGTTTTGTGACAAACCGGTTTCGGCGTTCTGCCATTTTCATAATATATAGCAAAGACAGAGAAGCTCATCGAGGAAATGCCGCATTATTAGGGATAACCCCACGGATAAATACCAGACCGAAGTTAAAGAGGTTATAAAAAATGCTACCAAAATAATAGACGAGAGGATGGCATATACCCTAACACAAATGAATTCATCTGCTCCTCCACTCATTGCGTTACCTAAAATCCACAAGCAGGATACGCCGATGAGACCTATAATTAATTTTAAGTCCGCGCCGGGTTATAAACTGTCGAAACATCTAAAAACGATTTTAAAGGATACTCTGAAACTAGGGCACGAATACACAATAAGGAATACGATAGAACTACTACAAAGACTTGAGACCGTTAAACTCACAAGGAGCAGTAAACTCGTATCCTTTGACATAAAGGACTTATACCCGTCAATACCACTAACAGATACAATGGATATAGTCAACAAAACACTACTGGACAAAACTGAAGATAAGGTAAAAACTGCGCAAATTACCAACGCGCTAAGAACAACGCTGCGGCAAAACTATTTCCGGTTCAACAACAAAATATATAGACAGACAAACGGACTAGGAATGGGTAACCCAACATCGGCCATTCTCATGGAAACATTCATGCAAAACTTGGAAGGAAAATATATACAGGAGTTAAAAACCAAGTTAGGCGTGGCATTCTACGCTAGATACGTGGATGACATCATCTGCATCCTAAATGACGATAACGAAGAGCAAATACTAGAGTTCCTCAACAGGCAACATAGCAACATAGAGTTCACAATGGAAGTAGAAAAAGATGGAATAATGAACTACCTGGACCTAACTATAGGGATTGACAAAATAACAAATAGGTTCAACTACGGCATTTATAGAAAACCGACTGCCACGGACACCATTATACACTCTACATCAAACCATCCGCAACAGCACAAAAATGCAGCATTGAGGCACTTAGTGGATAGGCTTCAGAGAACGCCGCTCACACAGGAAGCATACTGGAGAGAGCTTAATACAATATATAACATAGCGGCAAATAATGGATACAAGAAAGCACTTGTGGATAAACTCAGAAGTAGCCATGGAACACAAAAAAGAGTAAACCTAGAGGAAAATCCAATGGTTTGGACGGCAATGACATACACTGGAAAAGCGACGTACAAATTAGCAAAGTTCTTTAAAAGATATAACATCAACACAGCATTCAGAACATCTAACAACGTCGGACAAAAACTAAGAACCGACACTAATTCTGATGACCCATTCAACAGAAACGGAGTGTATAGGCTTACTTGTGAATGCCAATACAGCTACATAGGACAAACAGGAAGAAAAATAAGCACAAGATTCCGAGAGCATATCAGGGACTACAACAAAAAAACACGAAAACCCACCATAATACCAGAATCTAATTTCGCGAACCACATGTTTGAGAACAACTGCACCCCAGCTAACATAAAAACAACGGCTCGAATACTTCACGTACAAGCAAAAAGGCCGGCGGCTTAATGTACTTGAGAACATGGAGATATACAAGTTAAAAACATTTGACGGCAGGATCATGAACGAACAAACCAACACTATCTCTGACGAAATATTTGAACCCTTAAAACTAGTTTACAAAAAAGAGCACAAGCCAG
The DNA here is from genome assembly GCA_949987695.1 of Merzomyia westermanni. NCBI lineage: Eukaryota > Metazoa > Arthropoda > Insecta > Diptera > Tephritidae > Merzomyia > Merzomyia westermanni. The sequence continues at coordinate 82,278,288 of OX465291.1, forward strand.
CAGGTACAGCAACCAAACACGTAACAATGAACAAGCAAAAACGAAATATGAACCAAACTGCAAAAATCACCGATTTCTACCTACGTCAACCTACCGCTAAGCTAACAAGCGGTATGTCTACATACCTACAAAAACAACCCTTGGGACAGATAACAATTCGGACGTATCAATACCGCGCACACACACACGCATATTAACGTTACCTACCACGAACACATAGATTGACATTACCTGTCACAGCACCCACGGACTATAAAAACAACGCAGCGGATAGACACAGACCAGAACGAAACTAGGCATTGAAAATGGCAGAACGCCGAAACCGGTTTGTCACAAAACCAAACTTGACAAGGGATGACGGAAAATCGTTCCAACAAAAATCAGCTAACTACCCTGTCGGAAGATCAACACAGCAAAAGTTATTTTGATTCAAGCCATTGTAAACTGAAACTTCAGGTACATATCAACATGTATAATCTTATTCGTTATAAATAAGCATTATAATTTTCATCGTTAGGATATCTAGAACTCCAGAGTAAGCCACAACTTCCTATTTTAGAATAACACACCTATGTTAAGGTACAACTTTGCGTGATTTTACTGCTTATTTATGTGTAGATTAAGATAGTAGTAGATACTTGGAGTATCGAATATTTTTGTTTCGATACTATGGGTTACACGATACTTGTACAGCGATACTTCAAATGAGTACAGCATCGATACTTTGCATTCGATAGTTTAACAAATGTCTTAAACCCGTCGATTACCACCTTCGTGATTCCTGAAAAATGGAAACAGACAAATATGATGCCACTACTAAAGCCTGAGAAACCAACTAACAAAGGGGAGTCATATGGCCAGAGATCTCTCCTCTCGCCAGTAGTGAAGACCCTGGAGACGGTCTTGCTCCCATAAACAGGCAGATAAATGTCGGTATCTACCAAAGTAGTCCAAACGACAGGACTGTGATACTGGCGCTTGACCTGTCGAAAGCGTTCGACACGGTGAATCACGCGCAAATTCTTAATGACCTTGAAGACTCAACTCTACTTCACTGTCTAAAGCGTTGGGCCGCCAATTATCTGAGTACTGGGAATCATCGCTGGAATTCAGGGGCGAACGATCAAAACCACGTATAATTAAGCAAGGGGTGCCAGAAGGTGGTGTCCTATCTCTTTAATTATTACATATCGAGGCTCCCCTCTCCACCACAGGGTGTCTCTGTCGTCTCTTACGTTGATGATTGAACGATTTTGGCTACCGGCCCTTCGGCCAATAAATTGTGCTCAAGGATCAATTCGTACTTCTCGTCCTTGTCCGGTTTTTTCGCTGGGCAAAATCTGGCATTGTCACCGACTAAATCGTCGGTCAGCGCAGGTGAACATGGATTTAGACGTCTACGTCGACGTCATCAAGCTTACGTATGTCTCACACCACAAAATTAAAGGGGTCCTATTTGATAACATGCTCAACTATGGTGGCCACGCAGCCGCGATTGCTGGGAACGTACAATGGCAACTGACCAGCCAGTTCTGATCTACGCGTCACCAATATGGTCGCCGGAGCTATCACACACCAACTGGAGGAAGTTGCAGGTCTGTGAATAAACCGCACTCAGAACTTCAACGAGATGTTTCCTCATGTCACCTGAAAATTAACGTGAGGCAAAAATTCTCGGTGTTAAAGAGCATAATGAAATGTTAACCAGCCAATTTCTCAACTGTTATAAACCGCAACACCCGATTCGGCACTTGCTTGAAGAAAACTTGCCTCCCAGGAAACTAAGGAAGCATCTCCGTAAGCACTATGATGAAATCTGACCCTAGATATTTTCGCCGTTTGATCCAGTGGTGCAGCGAACGGGAACTGCCAAGGGAAGCAAGATTCATGCTGGCTCAACTTTATTCTGGATACTGTAATAGGTTAAACTCTTACCTATCCAGACTGAAACCTAATATGCCAAATGTTTGCGCGGCATAAGGTGTGTCCCCCCATGACACCAAATATCTATTCATCTGTTCGACAGAGCAGAATCTCCTAACACCAATCTCACTTTGGTCTAACCGTATTGAAGGCGCGACTGGGACTACCGTTAGAAGATTTTGATGGCGATGATAGGTAAGGAAAGTTATGACGAGGCAGGGCGAGGCATTATTACACCAACAACAAAAACATGGTTCCGGAGGTGAGAAGTGCAATTTTCAGAAATTCCGACAAGACACAATCCAGACATAATAAAATCACGACATAATAAAATGCGGACAGTACACAATCGAGACAATGCTTGCCCTAATTTTTCTTTAAAATAAGAAAACATAAAATGTTTTATACCTTAGCAAATGTTACATTGGCGGCCGCTGTGGTGTGAAGGTAGTGTTGCCGGCCTACCACACCGAAGGTCCATGGTTCGAGCCCTGGTACAGGTAACATCAAAAGTGAATTGAAAAAAGTTTTTCAAAACGGGGTCGCCCCTCGGCAGTGGTTTGGCAAACTCTCCGAGTGTATTTCTGCCATGACAGGCTTCTCAGCAAAAATTCGTCTCCTTTGTAGATGCCGTTCGGAGTCGGCAAAAAACTGTAGGTCCCACCAATTTGTAGGGAAAATTCAAATCGGCACACCACAAATTGGAAGAGAAGTTTGGCGCAAAAATCTCTTAGGAGGTTTATGATGATATACCTGTTGTATATCGCGCCATAGAGAGAGAGAAATGTTACATACATATCTAATTTAGGGGAAAACGGTTTAAGCTAGTCCCAACTGCGCAGCTATATATATTTTAATAAGGCTTCTTTGCAATAGTTATCTTTTTCAAACGGAATTGTTTTAATGCTGTCTTCTTCCTCTTCATAACATCACCTTTTTGGTTGATTCCACTGCGGTAATTTTTTCAATTTTCGTTTCAACTGTTATTTGTTTCTCTATTAAATTTTTGAGTAAATGATAAACATTAGTGTGGGTATGACCGATTAAGCAACCTAACCGTCTATGCCAAGCCTCCAGTTTGTTTAGAGTTTAAGGAAGATTAAATAAAACATTGTCGTAAACTGACCAAAATTTTGGATTAAATAAAAGGCGCATGATTCTTTTTACCACGTTTAGATTTTTCCCCGTATAAATAATTATATTCCAAAAATTTAGCTATTTTCAAAAAGCCTTTGTTCCCGTTCTTAATGGACCCATAGTATTCTGGTATCTCTTCAGATGAAACAAAAGCAAGAGCTTTGAGTTGCCTTATTTGCAATGAAAACAATTCGCCAGTGCCATATTTTTTTTCTAATTTTTCCTTACGAATCTTTCGCCATAAAATTTGGTCAAAATGATAAAAGCAACCCTTAAAATTTTGCTTCAGGAAAATAGGACTTAAAAACTTTAACACTTCTTCTTTCAAAATCAGAAAGAATTAGATTAGGATTAAGGGCAATATTATGCCCACATGATATATTACAGAGTTCATATAAACTAAAGCAACTATGTTGTTGCAGCTGTCAGTTCCTAGGCGACCTTTTATTGTGAATAGTTGTCTTAATAGTAAAGGCACTATTTTAAAAGTACCATCCATTATCCATATATTAGATTTTGCATAAATCGCAGGTTATCTTTTATTAAAAGTTGTGACTCTTCCCTTACCAAAGTTAGCTTTTCGTTTTTCACATATCCAATGTATCCTTAAATCTCTTTTTTTTATTCAAGTGATAGATATATCCCTTAAAAGTGAGTTTGATTCCCCCTTTATATGAATTTCCGATATGTATTTCATCAATTTTAAAATAAATAAATAAAGAAATATGTAACTATATATGTACCTATTTTCAAATAATTTACTGACGTCGAAGAAAATAGCAGCAACAAAATTGTGTTATTATTTTAATATTTCACTATATTTGCACTGTTTTGAAAAAAATTTTATTTTTGAATACGAAATGTATGATTTTTGCAACTATTTTCAAGCATTCACGAAAAAATGTAATGATTTTTTTTCATAACTGAACAAGTAATATGACATTTCATTCTGTTCGGTAGTATTCATCATTTTCACCTAGTTGAGCCATGGTGTTATATTACTTGTTCATTATTTCATTGTACACTTTCCATAACATCCCATTGTGACTTAGTGTTTCGTTTATGTCATTACATTATTCTTTCATCAATTTGTATGTAGTATACAAAAAGCACCTAAGTAATAAAAATTTCGATTTTGTCCAAAAAAAGACATTGAAGCCAAGTAATAATAACTCAACGTTTTTTATTTCTATTTAATGTGTTTATCCAACACATTCAAAGGTAAATTGTTTAGATATAGATTTCATAGAGTCAAGTAGTTTAATGCCAAGTGTAAGAGTGAGAACAGCTCAACAACCGTGCATTTAGTTGTTGCATGTTGAATGCCACATGCATATCGCCATTTTAGATCGTCCCTCTATATTACTGGAAGAAAAAAAAAAAGATGACGAAGATGATGATAATGATGGCGATGAAGATGAAGATAACGACTAAGATGAAGAAGAAGAATAAGTAGAAAATTTTGAAGAATAAGATGAAAAAGACGAATAAGAAAAAAAACGAAGAAGAAGAAGATGCATCCTATCGTACCTGGCTTTCATTTTAGCACTCATGATTTTGGGCCAGTGTTTCACAAGGTCGAGTATCTCTCTCATTTCCTCCTCCAAGACGCTGGTACATTTCCGGGCCTTTATTCCCGAATCAGCATTTCTCCCAAACTTGAAGTCACCGGTCAACCGAAGATCATTTCCAAAGATTATCTTTGCAGGAGTCTGATCATCAGCATTTCCGTGGGTCCTACCTTTGCGATGCTCTATGGAAAAGTCATAACTGCAAGAGCCATTCAAACGCTACACGGTCTGTCCTGACGTGGAAATGTTTGACGCACTCTACCAATGCCAACAGTTCTCTCAGTGTTACGCAATAGTTTCTTTCATGCTACCAGATTGTTCGGCTATAGCACACATGGTAAGGTATCGGATGTCCATCGACAATCTGGGGAAAAAAATATATATAGCGTAACTACTCGCATATGTATCCAGAATAAGCGTTGAACCTGGGATTGGATATGCCAATTTTAGGGCAGTGCATAGTCGTTCCCTCAAGGTTTGGAAAATTACCCCATGTTGCTTCTTCCATCCAAAACCCATATTTTTCTGTAAGCTCTTGAAGACTACTAGCTACTCGGGCAAAATTTGGTACAAATCGGCGACAATACCTGCACAGTCAAAGGAAACTTCGTAACTCATGCAAATTTCTCGGTCTTGGCTAATTCTTTACCGCTTTTACCGCTTCGATATTTTCCTTAGCAGTGCAGATGCCCTCCGTAGTTACCTTGTGGCCCAAATAACGTACTTCCTTCTTGAACAAGAAACACTTTTTGGGACTTAATTTCAGACCAGCTATCCGATGGAAAACTTCCTCCAAGTTCGTTAGGTGTTCCTCAAAGCCTTTTTCCAGCACAATGAGGTCGTCCAGGTACACCAAACATGTTTTCCAATGCAATCCTTTTAGTACCCGAGTCTCTTAAAAGTAGCTGGAGCATTGCATCCGAAGGGCATTACCGTATATTGCCAAATGCTTTCTCCAGCGTTGAAGGCTGTCTTTTCTTTATTTTCATCCTTTACCTCCACATGCGAGTAGCCGCTTTCAAGTCCAGTGGGGAAATTGGTAACTTGGATTACTGTCCTTCTTCGTTACGTCGTCCAACTGTCGGAAATCCACACAAAACGTCATTTTCGTTTTTTTCCTGTGTATTTTTTCTTACCACTTGGCGTTTGGCCAATGGAATACTACGACGAGCTTGTTGTTGTTGTTATTAAAAGTGCTTCGCCCTGCCTAATGGGCACGATCACTCTGAGAATCGTAATCAAGCAGAGTGATATTGGTGTTACAAGAGTAGGTTCCATTAAACAGAAAAAGAGATGTTTGATATCATGAGGGGACATACCACATGCAGGGCACGTATTTCGTATAGCGGCGTTCAGTCTGGATAAGTAAGAGTTTAACCTGTTACAATATCCAGAACGAAGTTGTGCTAGCATGACTCTAGGCGCTTCGGAATAACACGCTCCTCATCAGCTATTTTAGGTGGTTGAATGTCAATTACAAGTTCACAGGCCGAGATCTGAGGGGTCCGTGTACGGACTCGGTATCAAACAGCAAAGCAATGTGGTGCCGGAACTCATCATAGTGCTAACTAAGATGTTTCCTTTCGTCTTTAGGGGGCGGAGCTAAATCCAATAGATGCCGGCCTTGGATGACTAGGTTTGTTGCAGTTCAGTAATAACTGTCTGCCAAACAGTTCCGCATGTCACGAACATTGGGCATTTTAGTCTCTTGATGGAGGTGACATAAGCAGACATCCCGTGGTATTTCTGATGGCGGTCTTTTGGCAGACATACAACTTCCTCCAGTTGGTGTCAGCGAGGTTAGCCGACCATATGGTCGTAGCATAATGAATAACAAATAGCCTTACATGTAGCTAGCAACGTTTCTTTATCTCTTTCCCAAATACTGTCGGCCAGCAACTGAGGCTGAGCGAAGGTGAGGCTGTTGTCGAACTCACACCCAGTAGGTAGAGGCTGAAAAGGTCTCGGAGGGAACATCTAATCCTCGTACAGAGTTCGTCAATGCAGGGGCCCTTACCCAAGGCCATAATCGTGCAGTCGTCTGCATAGGATACAAATGAGACTCCCTCTGGTAGGCATACCGGTCGTAAGAGGCGACTAATATGCACAAAGGTAATGACGTGCATGTCTCTCACCTCTCATTACCCACCTTATCCTTCCTTACGGAAGGAGGGGTGACATGACCTAGAAGGTTTCACTGGTCATAAATCGCCACCACGACAGTCGGGCAGTACCGCAAGGGAGTACCGGGGCGTACCGGGTTCAAATCCGGCCAAGGACTGTTAATTCGACAACACTCCCCAAAACCTTCGGGGAGTGTTTTTGTCGTTACCACAACAACAAAAACAACTCCCTCTGGTTGGGAGGAAGCCTCGAAACATAGAATTTATACAAAAGGGGGATAGGACACCACCCTGCTTCATCCCATGTTCAATTAGTTGTGGTCTAGGTTTCTTGTATCTGAACATAATTGAAGCCTGCCGACCGTTGAGGTAGTTAGCGTTTCACCTTTTCAGGCCGGAAGGGAGCGGTGTCTCTTCCAGATCTCTTAAAAGCGTGGCGTGATTGACCGTGTCGAAGGCTTTCAAGAGGCCAAGTGCCACGAGCACCGTCCTATGGTTTGGAGGATGTTGGTTGAGACCATAACTTATCTGCGTCGTTATAGCATTCAAAGCGGATATTGTGCTGTGTGTCTTCCGGAAGCCGTGTTGGTGTCTGGGAAAGCGCAGGTTTTTCTGGGTAATACGGGATCAGAGTGGTTTCCAATAATTTCGCAACCGGAGAAAGGAGTGATACCGGACGTTATGATTCTCCTTGGTTCGCAGGCTTCCCTGGTTTTAGTAGCGGGACCGCAAGTGTTTTTTTCCAAATCTCTGGAATGACGAAAGTGGTTAGCGAGAGGTTAAAGAGGGCCGCCAACAACTCTGTCCCTCGTGGTCTTGGTGTTTCAACATCTTAATTTCAATAGCGTCGGTTCCGATTGATCTTGAGGGCTTGGCCTACATTATGGCTTTCTTGACCTCGGCGACAGAAACGGTAACGGCGACGGAAACGGAGCGATGTGTTGTGTTTGTCTCTTGCCCTATCAGCAGGTGAATGCATTACAAACTGTCGGCAAAAGGAGGTTGCGCATTGCCTGGGGTCTGATTTAACGCTGTCACCAAATGTTACGGCGACCTTGTCATTGCCTTTTTTTGGATTTTGTAGGGCCTTAACTGTTGAGCATAATTTGCCAACTCCGGCGGAGAGGTTGCATGCCTCTAAGTGTTACTTCCACTTAGTCAACTTATAGTTATGGACCGTCCATCGGATTTCCGCGTAGGGATCTTCAATGCTAGGGTCTGTGGGGTTGAGAAGCTTCACTTGGTCACGTTCTCTTGCCAGAGTTGATGCTTCCGGCATTCTTCCAGCGGGAATGAAGCGACCGGTGGCTGAATCGATAACCTTGTGAAACTCTCGTTAACCTTGCCGTACGTCTGTCGGTGTGGGTAAAACGGTCCCAGTCCGCTTTGTTAAAGTTTATGAAAGTACGTTATTCTGAGGTTATGAAGTCCGTCTGTCGCTCGATTGAGAGTATGATTGGCAGGTGGTCAGATGCCAATGTCAAAATCGCTCTCCAGTTGACGCAGTTTATAAGTCCTGCGCTCACGATTAAAATGTCTGGTGGGCTGTGGCAGTTGCCTGCCATCTGGTGGGGGCGTCTCCTTTCACTATACAGAATGCTGAGACATCTACTTGTTCTGCGAGTGCATGCCCTCTGCTGTCTACTGGCAGATTGCAGTGCCAGAGATCGTGATGTGCTTTGAAGTCGCCGAGGATTAAGCGATTATCACCTCTAAGCAACGCTCTTGTGTTGGGGTGATATTCCCTATGTGGGTATGTAGATATTAATAGTCTCCATCGCCTGACCGGACCTCTATACCTTGGCATTCTAAGGTAGAGTCCCTTGGGTCGATGTCGGGAGCAAATAGATTGTATTGAACAGTGTGGCGTGTTATGAACACGATACCACCCCCATTACCGCTGGGACGGTCTTTCCGATGTGCATTATACCTCCAATATATACAAGTTTGTAAGGCAGATCTTGTGTTCACTTTGGTTTCATGAATCGCTTTATAAATTCAGTTATTTTCGCGATGTTTCCAGCTAATCCGTTTCAAGTAAGCTGTACAATGTTGAAGTGCGCCGGAGGCGACTTAGAGGTCATAATAGGCGTGAGGGACGGATGTGTCTCCCTAGGTAGTGGTAGGCTGAGGCCTAAGCTATGTCGCAGTCTGAAAGGTGATGAACCTTGAACATTACATGGAAGGGCCAGATTATCTGGCGTGGACGGTTGCGGCGTGTTGCAACAAGGCGCTATGAACGTATCCGTCCTGAGGTTTCTGTTCGCGAGCCTAGAGCACTTAAGAACGTGACATATAATCTTTGCCTACAAGAAGTGCACTTTGGCAAAGGCACAAGGAGATGGTGGTCCTGCCCAATTTACATACTGGAAGTGGGGGGGGACATCGAGGACAGAGACAGATGGGACTGACGCTCATTTCGGACTTATTCCAGAGCGGATAGGAGTGATGTTGAGACGGTGTTGAGCGTGAGCGGCAGTCAGGAGTGGGTGAGGCGGACATTGCAGCAGTGCTGCCAGTCGCGAAAGTGTAGCCATAATTGTGGTCGCTTGAAGATAGTAGGGGTGGTGGGGGTGCGCTAGAGCGACGTGTACCGCGGGACGCTCTAAAGCGTGAACAACATGGTGCCTCGAAGGTACTGAAGAAAGTACGGGGTCTGTGAATGGCAAGGTGACGCCCTGATCATCCAGTTTTGTGGAGCCATCTCTTACGCTTGACGCATTGAACCGAATGCGACCGTCTAATATATATTTTCTTCCAGCAGAGGCAGCAGATCCAATCTCTTGGTCCGGGGTTGGGTTCGATACAAGCCCCTAACATGAGAAAGGGGAGAAACATCACTGCAAGGTTTTGCTCCGAGGATGACGAATAATGCAGGAACTTTGTCTTCAATGGTCCAATTATACACAGGGGCCTCAATTTTGTCCTGGCGTTCTCTGAGCACCGCCTGCACTTAAGTTATTTTTGCGTCCTGCATTCTAAGCTGTGATACCACACGTTCTTCCAGTGCCTCCAGCTGCAGTGCAACTCTCGACGAGAACTGGTCCTCCTGTCACTCTTCTGTTCTTCCAGCTGTGTTGAAATGCTTGATCGCATCTGAGTCAACAGCTGATGAATCTTTAATTCATTCAACCTTGCCATGTGCTTGTTATTCGGGCAATTCTAGTATTTATTTAAGAGTACCTCTTTTGACACCAATTGTTAAAACAGCCGGTTTGTACATTCCCACAACAGCCGGTTCTATCGCACCGGAATGACCCGGGTTTTTTTACCCGGCCAAGGGCTGTTATTTTAGTGTAACCCTGTCCAATCTGACCCGTCCCACCTTTAAATTGTCATCCTTGCTCTATTGTCTCTTGTTGACCCAACCCTGGACCAAGAGATTGGATCTGCTGCGTTTGCTGAAAGAAAATTTATATTAAGCGGTCGCATTCGGTTCAACGCGTCAAGCGTAAGAGATGGCTACATAAATCTGGATGCTCAGGGCTTAACCCTGCCATCCACAGACCCCGTACTTTCTTTATTACTTTCGAGGCACCATGCTGTACACGCCTAAGGGCGTCCCGCGGCAGTCGTCGCTCTCGCACTCGCCTACCGCCCCTACCAGCTTCAAATAGCCACAATAGTGGCTCAGTTTACACGACTGGCAGCACTGCTGCCATTCCCGCCTCACCCACTCCAGACTGTCGCTCACGCTCACCAGCGTCTCCATCTCGCACGGCTGCTCAACACTCCTATCCCCTCCGGAATAGGCCAGATATGAGCATAGCCGAGCGTCAGCCCCCTCTTTATCTGCCCCCCCTGCTTCCAGCCTGCACGTGGGCCAGGACCACCTAGTACCTTTCACTACGTGCACCGTTTGTCGGCAAAGATTATATACGCCTGCGACATCGGTCAAGTGCAACAATTGCCTTGGCCTGTGTCACACCCTTATATGCTCTGGGGTCGCAAACGGTATCCTTTGGACGGATACGTTCAGAGCCCACTGTTGCAGTACACAGCCGCCTTCCACACCAGACAACAACAGCGATGGCGGTGTTAACTCTAGACTGCGACTTAGTTTAGGCCTACCTCCACCTATTCAAGCGCATCCGTCCCACACGCCTAGCATGTCCCCGTCTCCCCTCCTACACGCCTCAAAATTTTACAGCTGAACTGTAACAGATTAGCTGGAAAGATCGCGGAGATAACTGACTTTATGAAGTCGCGCAACATCAAAATCGTCTCGATGCAAGAGACAAAACTGAACACAAGATCGGACTTACGAGGGACTCTACCTTAGAATGCCAAGGCATAGTAGTCCGGTCAGGCGACGTCGACCTGCAAATCATAACCATCTATATTCCCCCTGCCGCGTGTTGTCCTAGAGATTATCATCCCGGTATTAGTGCGTTGCAAAGGGGCGATAACCGTCTAATCCTAGGCGACTTCAACGCACATCACGATCTCTGGCACTCCAACTTGCCAGCAGACAGCAGAAAACACGCAATTGCATACCAAATAGACAACTCAGCACTCTGTACAGTCAATGGAGATACAACCACCAGGGTGGCAGGTAACTGCCACAGCTCGCCAGACATCTCTATAACGAGCGCGGGCCTAATTAACTTCGTCATATGGCGACCGATGCTTATCATACCACCTACACATCATACTCTTCGTTGAACAACCGGCCGACTGATAAACTAACATACATCAACTTCACCAAAGCGGACTGGGATCGTTTAAGGAACATAAAGAGCGCTCCTACGCTGCTGAAAGAGAGTTTCGCAAGGTCATTGATTCAGCCTCAGGGAGTTGGACCCGACGGAATCGCCATGAAGACGATTAAACACCTAGGCCGGGGATAGGGGGATAGGCGAGGGACAGAGTTCTTTAGCGGCTCTTTTCAACCTATCTCTAACTACTTTCGTCATACCTGAGATATGGAACTAGGCGATTGTAGTGCCCCTACTAAAACAAGGGAAGCCGGCGAACCAAGGAGATTCTTATCGTCCGATATCCCTCAAATCAGAAATTGGCTGATCACCAGCATGGTTTCCGCAAATCTCACAGCACTACAGCCGCTTTGAATGCCATTAAAACGCAGATAAACTATGGTTTGAATCAACACCCACCAAACCATAGGACGGTTCTCGTGGCACTTGACCTATCAAATGCATTTGATACGGTCAACCATGCCACACTCCTTCGAGACCTTCGAGGAAGGGACGCCGCTCCCTGCCGGCCTTAAAAGGTGGACCGCTAATTACCTCAATGGTCGACAGGCATCAGTCAAATTCAGGAACAAAAAATCTAGGCCACGAAGAAAAAACAAGGTGTTCTCTCTCCCCTATTTAGAGACTTCCCCCCCCCCCCCCCCCGTCGTACCAGAGGGATTCCCCATTGTTTCCTACGCTGACGACTGCACGATAATGGCCTCGGGCAAGGGTCCCTCCATTGACGAACTCTGTACTAAAATCAACAGTTACCTCCGTAACCTTTCCAGCTTCTTCACCGAGGGAAATCTAGCCCTATCTCCGACTAAATTGACGGCGACCCTGTTTACGACATAGAATGCAGAGATGGGGCAGGAGTTAAATGTCCACGTAAACGGAGTACTTTTACCTACGATCAACCACCCGAAAATCTTGGGTCATGCCACCGCAATAGCTTCAAAGGTACAGAGCCGCAATAAGATCCTCAAATCGCTGGCCGGCAGTACTTGGGGCAAAGATAAAGAAACGTTGCTAGCTACATAAAAGGCTATTGGCCGACTGCTTATTGATTACCCTGTCCCCATATGGCCGCACAACCTCGTTGACACCAATTGGAGGAAATTGCAAGTCAGCCAAAACACCGCTATCAGAACTGCTACGGGATGTTTGCTAATGACATCTGAGTCTCACCTCCATCAAGAGGCAAAATTGCTCAATGTTCAAGACGGGCTCTAAATGACCTCCACACCGAGTCGGTAGACAGATCCCTCAGATCTCGGCCTCTGCATCCCGTTATCAATACTCAGCCACCTGAATTGGCTGAAGAGGAGCGTGTACTTTCTAGGGAGACTAGAGTTATGCTAGCACAACTTCACTCTGGATATTGTAATAGGTTAAACACTTGCTTATCCAGACTGAACCCCAACATACCAAACACATGCCCTTCATGTGGTATGTCCCCTCATGATACCAAACATCTCTTCTCCTGTTCAGTCGAACACACTCTTCTAACACCTACATCACTCTGGTCCAACTCTGTGGAAACTGCGCGTTTCCTCGGACTTCCGTTAGAAGAGCCTGATGACAATTTAGAGTGATCGAGCCCGTTGGGCAGGACGAAGCACTGTTAACAACAACAACAACAACAGCAATTGTGACGCATTCGATGAGTCTTAGATTATTTCTTCCTGGGTTGGATCATTGTAAAGTCAAATAAACACACGCACCAATACTGTTTGTAAATGTAAGTTTTATTTGTTCCACTGTACAACACTTGAAAATAACCAGATCATAATGCCTTTCTTGGTTACCGCCGTTTTTACAGGGTGCTACCTTACTCACCTAGAGCTTTTTAGGCTGTTCGCTCTTCGTGTCGCCATCTCCTCTTTACCTCGTATTCTTAAACACTCCTGCTACTGCTCTTTCTCCTGCTTACATGCATAAGTGTAGCCACCGTTATCTCTGTTGTGTTACTAGAGGTGGGAGTGCTATTGAGTTAGGGATGGTACCTACTTGAGAATATTCGCCACAGTATTTACCATTTGTCATCCAATTCTAAGTTTTTCTACAAATCCATACAGCGTCAGCAAAGATGGCTTTTTGCTGAGAAGTCTTCCATGGCAGAAATATATACGTACTTTGCCGAACCACTGCTGAGGAGCAACCCCGTTTTGAGACAACGTTTATTTATATGTTTTTCCAACCTTAATTGATGATAATTTGTCGCGATATACCTCCGAGGAGATTAAGGCCGAGCTTCTCTACCAATTTGCGGTGTGCTGCTTCCAATTTTTCCATGTTTTATGTTGACCCCGTACGGCAGATGTATTTTTTTGAGAAACTTTTTAATGCCAGAAATACACTCGCACGATTGCCCACAATAGTCCGTTTTGAAAAACTTGTTCCAAGCATTTTGTTGTTATTTGCAAGGGTTCACTTTCGTTGTTTCCAAAGTTGTTCACAAAAGTTTTACAAAGGTTGTTAAAGGTTAACAAATGTTGAGCTTACTGAAGCAATTTTATAGCAAGCTTATAGTAAATGGATTTTTCTTATTGGATAGATTTACGTAGACTATATAAATGAACATGAATTGGTAGTTTTATTAATTACTCTTTATCCAATTACAGCGCCGTTAACAGCCCATTTACAACCTCAGGTGCAAACAGTGGATGTTGACAAGGATGCGCAATTTCAATGTATTGTTTCCGGGCACCCTGTACATGATGTTAATTGGTTACATGATGGTAAGCCAATACTGCGCGACAATCGGGTCGAGGTAAGTCGAAACTCTGAGCTTAGTAATGTTCTATGCAGCTGCTGTATTTATCCATCATACGTGAAGAGGTAGAAAAAACTAGATTTTGCTTAAAAAGCTATTTACATTGATCAATTTCACAGTCAACTTTTTGTTGATTCATCCAAGTTGCATGGCGTAAACGAATCGTGCAATAATTATATAAAACTAAGTTGGGAGGCAGTCAACTTTGCATCAACTTCTCGTGTAACTGAAATATATAGATTCCGAAGTTGATTAATGTAAACAGCTCTTAACCCTGGAAGGACAGTGACTAGCATTTGATATAACATTTGATACCCCAGTTTGATGTAAACCTACATCACGGCGTAGAACAAAATGTACATCAAGTTTTTAAAGACAATATGCAAAACTTGATGGACCCAAGATAATACATGTGACCTTGCATCTTCTTCCCACTTACAAGTGTCTCCGTTCAATAAGTCACATAGCTGCACCATTCTCCCCTACGGGTTTCCTGCATCAAAATAGCTGTTTACGTGTATTACACTTGAGCCCTCAACCTTGACGTTAATATGTGTCACAGTTGATCCATCAAACTTGATGTCAGCATGTGTCATACTTGATCCACAAAATTTGAATTGATATAAAAATACTAAGGTGAAACGTTATAAAATAATTATTATTACATATAAATAAATTTTATTGCAAATAAAAGTAAAACAAAACATGTTCGGCTTTTTTCTCTGCCCAAATTAAAATATAAACTTAAGTTAAAACAAAAGGGAATTCCTTTTATTCTATATCAAATTCAAATGAAGTGCACTGCAATGTGTGACTGAAAAGGCAATATTTATACTTTTAGTGTTGCTGTTGCATTCACACACTGCATCAACAAAGAGTGGCTGATGCCCCAAATTTTTGTTTTAGTTTTTTTGATTGACGGCACTGCAGTTTGGCAATACCTATCCATAGATATACAATTGTTAACACCTTAAATGTATAGTTTGGCCATAAAGTGGGACAATTTCCCCTCAACTTGGTAGTGGACCAATGAAATACAAGTATTCGCACTAAAGAGCCTCTGTTGTGTGAGTAAACGTGTCATGCATTTTTGCTTTAGTTGTTTTTATCGCATTGATCACTGGCTACGATGCCGTGTCAGAGGCTCTCCTGAGCGCACGAAAAGTTGCTTTGTTGGAGACATTAAACAAGCAATGTAAAATATGAGGGAATATATAAACTTCATTGCTGATACCTACAAACAGTGTTTACAAAAACAAAATGATTATTCATAAAGAGTATTCAACACCGGAGTTTGTTTTGTTTTTGTATTTGTGGTTGGGTTTGTGTGAATAAAATAAAACAAAGTGTTTTAAAAGAAAATGAAGGGAAGGACAAGAAAGGAAAGAAAAGAAAGGGAATGGAAAGGAAAGGAAAGGAAAGGAATTGAAAGACAGGGAAATGAAAGGAAAGAAAAGGAATTGAGAGGAAAGAAGAGGAAAGGAAAAGAAAGGAAAGTAAGGGAAAGGAAAGAAGAGGAAAGGTGTTTACGCGACATCGGTAGCCACACGTCCCAATCCCAAACCCATAATATTCATTATAAACATATTTCCTGAATTGTACATAAAATAATACTCGTTACACATATTTGTCATGAATTGTATATAATATCATTATAACGCATGGATTACATTATATTTTATTATTATTACATTATTTACTCATCACAACTTATGAACTCACCTTTAGATTTAGTGCAGCGTTTGTGAATGGTGATCCTGAAGTACAACAATTGAAGATTGTAATAAATTAGTATAAATTGTAATTATATAGTGCCTACTTGCGAAAGTGAATTTTCTACCCTTTTTTAGTGCAAAAACAATAAATAAAAACCCACACCAATATTCGGCTTTAATTTTTGTAAAAGGAAGAGCTAAAGAAGTCAAATCGGAAGATTTGGTACGCCTTTTATAAGTTGTAGCTGGCTGTGATCTTGATAAGCGTTTTGCGTGCGAACACAAAGATTTTCAACCAACCATTTTCCACCTCATCGTTGCCTCTGGCTAATTGCAATACAAAGAAATAGTACCCCAATATAAAGGCCAGGATTCCCAACAACCGTGAGTATTACATGAAATTATACATGGTCCTTCTTCGCCATTGAAGAAACCAGCCCCTGCCCATACATTATAATAATATAAAATTATAATCCCCAAATTATAAGTCCCAAATTTCAATTTGTTGGCTCCCGCCAAAAACAATATTTCCCGCCAAATTACTTTAATACTTCGGTATACCCAAATCCCTTAAGGCGAAATTTCGCACACACACAAAGTTATATTGTACACTAAAATCCCTTGCGGTACAAAATATATATACAACCCAAAACACAGTGGGCCTCATAGCCAATTTCACCCAACAGAAAATATATTACTTTACTTCACGGTAAACGAAAACTACATTCTCCTAAGCTGTAGCAAGCCCAATTTCAAATAAAAGCCAAATGAAGCAGCACGATAAATAGTGTTGTAACTCGCATAGAATTAATTAATAAAATTAAACTATCCCCAAACTATTGCTCTGATTTAACACACGCACACATATATATATATATAAACGAAATAGTTAAACCATATAAAAAGAGTTATCCCCTGAACAGTGGTACAAGACTGCTACATCCCCCATCAAACTTTTTTTCGTAAATAAACGCAACAGTCTCTACAAATAATCCCCAAAATTGCCACCGTAAAATTCAGTAAATCATTTTTCAAAATGACTACCGTTGCCGAAAATAAATTTATTTCCGAAACGGATATTTTTACGGATTACTGCACTCGGTTCCGCTCAACCCCAATCCAAGATAATACCGAGGCAACCCTAAAATTAAAAGACAAAAATATAGATGTTTTTTGGTCAAGAGTACACAGCGCGTACGACGTGGTAGTAGAGACAGACGACCAGGACCTCCCCAAGGACTTTAAGTCCGCCGCTTTCGGTAAATACCGAGCCTGCCTTATCGCATATGAGGACACCAAAGCTCAAATAGGCGACCAACTCCAACTCATAGCATTGAGTAACCCCGCGCCTAAAGAGCAACCTCAACCCCCCCAAGAGTCCTCCCATATGAACCTGAAAGTCCCCCCATGTGATACAGAAATTTTTTATGGAGGGTATGATCAATGGCCGTCCTTCCGAGACATGTTCACGGCGGTCTATATCAACCACTCGAAACTCTCCAGTGCCCAGAAACTGTATCACCTCAGACATAAGACTAAAGGAAAGGCAGGACAAATAGTGGAACAATTCCCGTTAAGCGCCGACAATTTTGCCCTAGCATGGGAAGCTCTCAAGTCGCGTTATGAAAACAAAAGAGTCCTGGTCGACAACCAAATACGAATTCTCATGAATCTATAAGCGATTCAATCGGAAAATAGCGATGAGATCCAGAGGTTACAATCCTCAGTTAACAACTGTCTCCAAATACTAGCGACACAACAAGTCGAAACCTCCAGTTGGGATCCCATATTAATATATCTGGTAACCTCGAAACTTCCAGAGAATACAGTTGCCCTGTGGGAGCAATCATTAAGCTCTAGAAGAGACCTGCCGAACTGGTCCCAAATGAACCAGTTTCTGACCACTCGCTACGAGATAGTGGAAAGGGTGGATCAATGGCGACCTGCCAAACCCCGATATAATCCACCCTCCACAAACTTCTCAAGGCCTCACCCCAGTCAAAACAATTCCCAGTTCAGGCAGGCTCAACCCTAAAACCACGGCAACACCATGTAATGTTTATTTACGATATAGTGTCTGGGGCCATCGATTGTTCAGCTCTCCTTAGTCAGCTATGTTTCAACATTCCCAATCGACCCCTTCGCTCTCACAATATTTTTTATGTCGAATTTCTTAGAGCTAATTATCTTAGCTTTGCTCCCCTTATAAGAGGGTTCGAAGAATTCAATCGGATTTCTAGAAGGCTTGACTTCGATTTTTCAATGCCAAGACTCCAGTTTAAGTTACGTGTTGAATCTTATTATCGAGCAAATTAATTAATTAATTGATTTCATTATATTTATTATTACTGTTATTATATTAATAATTAGTTTTAAGTAATATTGTAATCTAGTCAGTAAGGTTTTGAACCATTGGACTTAATAAAGATATGAAATATGAAACAACTCCCGCAAACAAAATCTCATGCGACAAAACACCAACGATTTTATACCTGCAAATTATGCAAACAATCCACCCACACCCTACAAAGCTGTTTGCGGTATAAAAGGTTGCCAATCTCCGAGCGTAAAAAATTCGTAAGAGAAAATAATATTTGCGAGAATTGTTTAGCTCAAACCCATGTGCTAAAGGACTGCCAAAGCACGAGAACGTGCATGCACTGCCAAGGCCGGCATAACACCATCCTTCACGACACAGCAACCCCCAGTACCAGTTCCGGAATCCAAAGGACACGATCCCAGGTAGCCACAATAGAAGCCAGCAATCCCAGCCTTCAGGACGTCAGCCAGGCGGCACCCCAGGAAGGAGAACCCTCTACGCCCAACAGTTCCCAAGTACAATCGTTCCATGCTGATAATGATAACCAAATCATACTCCCTACAGCAGTAGTCTTGGTAGAACATAGAGGGGATCTATTTAAGCTTAGAGCCTTAGTGGACCAAGGCTCCGAAAAAAGGCGATCTCAAACAGCAGTATGACCAGGTACTAGAAGAATACCTGTCCCTCGGCCACATGGAAGAGTGCAGTCAAAATGAATTGGAATCCCAAGGAAAATACTGCTCTTTCTATCTCCCTCACCATGCCGTCGTCAGGGCAGACAAAAAGACAACAAAAGTCAGAGTTGTATTCAATGCTTCCAAGAAGTCAGGTTCCGGTCACTCCCTTAACTATGTGTTATGTACCGGACCAACCCTCCAACCCGATCTCCGACTTATGTTGTTAAAATGGCGGACATATAAATATGTGTTTAACGGCGATGTAGAAAAAATGTACCGCCAGATACTCTTACACCCCGATGACCGAGACTACCAACGGATAATATTCCGAACTCCCGAAGACAGTCCAATAAAGGACTTTAAGTTGAAAACGGTCACCTTTGGGGTGAACTGCGCTCCCTTCCTGGCTATTCGCACGCTACACAAGCTGTCGAAAGATATAGCCGACTCCCACCCACGCGCAGCCCCAATATTAAAGTCCGAGACGTATGTTGACGATATTTTATCCGGCAGTCATGATCTTCCCTCAGCCGAGCAATCCCTAAAAGAGACTATTGATGCTCTCAACTCAGGCGGCTTCCCTTTAAAAAAGATCACGGCAAACCATCCGGACATACTCAAACAAGTTCCCAAGGCGGACTTACTTGAAACCGACTTCCTCGAGTTCGAGAAAAGTAGCACCGCCAAAACCCTAGGAATTCAATGGAATGCGCTCTCGGACACATTCTCCTATACTGTGGACTCAGAGCCAGCCTCAACAGCAGCCACCAAGCGGCAGATACTTTCCTCTATCGCAAAACTTTTCGACCCCGCAGGGTGGCTGACGCCAGTCATGATACAGGCAAAAATCCTGATGCAGGAATTGTGGTTGGACGGGACTGATTGGGATGAACGGGTCAAACCGATACGTCTCGTAAAATGGACGCAATTCTCAAGAAATCTGCAGTTAATCTCAGATATACAAATACCCCGATGGATTAACTTCGCCCCTGACCATCTGGTCGAGCTCCATGGGTTTTGCGACGCCTCTGAAAAGGCTTATTGCGCAACCCTCTATGTGCGATTTACTGTCGGCACTCAAGTTTACTCTCATCTCCTCGTGTCCAAAGGCAAAGTAGCTCCTCTCAAAACTATAAGTCTGCCACGCCTGGAACTATGTGGAGCTCTCTTACTAGCTAAACTAGTTGCAGTAGTGCAACCCCATCTCGGCCTCACTAGAAGAAAGTTGACCATGTGGTCTGATTCCGAGATCGTGTTAGCCTGGCTCGAAAAGCCACCTCACTCATGGAAGACCTATGTCTCGAATCGAACAGCCCAGATCATAGACTTCGTAGGTGATGTCCCTTGGCGACACGTGCGAAGTAAAGATAACCCCGCATATCTGGGAACCCGAGGTTGTACGCCAGTCGATCTTTCCAATTCTGCCTCTGGTGGAATGGTCCAGAGTGGCTTTCCAAACCCCCCGAAGATTGGCCTCAACCAACAGTTCGCAACATCAACCCCCCAGAGTCACGTAAAGTAGAAGCCCTACGTGCTACGGAAGAGACGGAGGATCTCTGAGATCGGTTCTCTTCCTACCCTCGTGCTGTACGTGTAATAGCTTACGTTCTCAAATTTGTACGTCGGCTAAAAGACGCGGTGAACGGTATTAATGACCCAGCCGACCCCTCTCTAACTCATGCCGATCTCAAAAGATCGAAACATCGTCTGATCATAATGGCCCAAACTCGATACTACGCTCTTGAAAGATCATGTCTAGAAGACTCAAACCCCATTGGAAAACGGAGCTCCCTACTCGTACTCAATCCTTTCCTAGACAAGAGCGGAGTCCTCCGAGTGAATGGCCGACTAGCCCATGCAACCCTCACTTACAATGAGCGTCATCCCATCATCCTACCCGAAAAGTCTCGGCTCTGTACTCTATATATACGATTCCTTAACGAAATGCTCCTACATGCCGAAGCTCGTCTCATGCAACAAATCTTAAGGCAAGAATTTTACATTGCCCGTCTCAAACCACTGATCAAAAAATGTATATTCCAGTGCAAAGTCTGCACCACTCACAAACAACAAACGCGATCACAAATTATGGCAGCCTTGCCCCCCGAACGTTGTAGATTCGCTCCACCCTTCACCACGACTGGTGTGGATTTCGCTGGCCCATTTCAATTGAAAGCATCCATGCTCAGATCTCAAACCCTCGTAAAGGGCTACCTGGCCGTATTTGTCTGTTTTACCACCAAAGCGGTCCACCTGAAATTATGCTCAGACCTCACCAGCAAGGTTTTTCTTGCCGCCTTTGCCCGATTTGTAGGACGCCGAGGATACCCGAATCAGATGATGAGCGACAACGGCAAAACATTCATCGGCGCCAAGCGGGCTACCGAACTGGAATTCGTAACGTTCCTGAAAGAAGTATCGACGGATATCGTACAGAAGTACGCCCCCCAAGGAATCAATTGGAAGTTCATACCCCCAGCGCACCTCACATGGGCGGATTATGGGAATCCGCTGTCAAAAGCTTTAAAACACACTTTAAAAAGGTCGCCGGAACCCACAGCTTTACCTTCGAGGAGTTCTCGACTTTATTAATTCGGATAGAGGCCGTACTTAACTCTCGTCCCATCTCCCAGCTTTCTCAGGACCCGAATGACCTCACCGCCCTCACGCCAGGTCATTTTCTTCGAGGAGCACCAATGCTCTCGCTTCCCGAACCGAATCACGAAAATCTCTCTCTGATGAATAGGTGGGAACGACTGAAAGTTCTGCATCATCAGTTCAGCAAACGCTGGAAAACTGATTACCTCACGGACCTTCAAAAGCGTTACCGTTGGAAAAATGCTCAAACTCCCCCGAAAATTGGCGACCTAGTCATCATTAAAGAAGACAACTTACCTCCCACCGAGTGGCGACTAGGTCGATTAGAAAGCCTACACCCAGGACGAGACGGACACATTCGTGTCGTAGCCGTCCGCACCCAGAACGGAATTCTCACAAGACCTCTCACGAAACTGTGCTTTCTACCGTCATCTGAGAGTGACGAGGGCCCTCAGTGCCCACTCCCCTCTCCCTAACTTAATACAGTCCACAAAGCTCATACTATCGTTAGCACTCAGGCAACAACTTAGGCACTCCCCAAACATGTGCTTAATCCCAGGCGTATAACTAATATGCATATATTACTCTCTCTTTTCAACAGATGGATCGTCAACGCCCTCCGGTCCCAACACCACGCCGCTCATTGGCATCGCAAGTGACCCTGCCCGCAGCCCGTCCGCGCCGTAGCGAACCCGTACCGGATTACCGCAAATGTAAATTGTGCATGCGTCATCACGCGCTGCTGATGTGCCCTGTGTTCACGGCCATGCAGCCGCAACAACGCTTCTTGGTCGCTAGGGCACATCAGTATTGCACCAACTGCTTAGCGCTGTCCCATCGCACCAACCAGTGCACCTCCACAGAAAGCTGCCGGGTCTGCGGGCAGCATCACCATACATTCCTTCATCGGGACACCGGAGGTCGCCAGCCCGCGTACGTCGCACCACCTGCAGCGGAAATACCTCCGACACCACGAACCGCGCCGTCGAGCAGCAAGTCGCCGTCGCCGTCTTCAACCACAGCCTCCCAGGGCTAATGGTCGTGCTCCAAATACACGTCAACCATCACGACCAACCAGCGTCGGGGATCGCACCATCCGGTGCACCCAAAAGCTTATGCAGCGTTTGTGAATGGTGATCCTGAAGTACAACAATTGAAGATTGTAATAAATTAGTTTAAATTGTAATTATATAGTGCCTACTTGCGAAAGTGAATTTTCTACCCTTTTTTAGTGCAAAAACAATAAATAAAAACCCACACCAATATTCGGCTTTAATTTTTGTAAAAGGAAGAGCTAAAGAAGTCAAATCGGAAGATTTGGTACGCCTTTTATAAGTTATAGCTGGCTGTGATCTTGATAAGCGTTTTGCGTGCGAACACAAAGATTTTCAACCAACCATTTTCCACCTCATCGTTGCCTCTGGCTAATTGCAATACAAAGAAATAGTACCCCAATATCAAGGCCAGGATTCCCAACAACCGTGAGTATTACATGAAATTATACAAAAGGAAAGGAAGTGATAGAAAAAAATAGTTACGGAAAGAAAAGGAAAGGAAAGCAATGGAAAGGAAAGCAATGGAAAAGAAAGTAAAGGAAAGGCAAGGTAAGAAAAGGAAAGGAAAAGAAAGGTAAGGAAGGGAAGGGAAAGGGAAGAAAAGGAAGGGTATGGAAAGGAAATTGAAGGAAAAGGACAGGAAAACAAAGGAAAGGAAGGAAAAGGAAAGGAAAGGAGAGGAAAGGAAACCAAAGAAAAAGAAAGGAAAGTGAACGTAAGGAAAGGAAAGGAAAGAATAAAATAAATTAAAATATAAACTACAGAGAGTAAAAGAAGAAATCAAGGAAATTGAAAATATGTAAGGGAAAAGGAACGATAAAGAAAGGTAGGAAAAGAGGCAACTGAAAGGTATAGGTATAAGGGCGGGTCAAATCCATCAGCAAAACGTAATCTACAGATGATTTTAGAAAAAGTGCTGAAGACACCATAGCTCTCAGTCCTGTTTTTGCAAAATAGATATTTTGCCATATGAATGTAGGGTTCGGCCAAAAAATCTTCATAGCTTCTGATAGAATTATAAGAAAAACATCATATTAGGCTTTCTTTAAAGGTATCTTACGTACATTTCAGAATCTGTATTAATATTTATAGTGTTTTTGAATTTTAGTAGAGATATCAGGTTTAAATTATGAGAAATTAGCCTGAAATGAACTTTTAACTATTATATTATTATTTTTAACAAATTTCTTATGGAAAATTTTTTTTTCTTTACAGCTAAAATAAGTTCAGAACATTTCCAACAACTTTCATTCAGACAGCAAAATTTTTGTATTTTAATTTAAAATGGATGAACCAAATCCTTCTACATCATCTGAATCTACTTTATCACACATACTTGTACACGATATTATTGCATTAGGTTTATCAAGTGAATTAAATAATCTGAGTTTACCGTCTAGTCGTGACATTTTAAGATTTTATTAAGTGATCATGCTAAAATTCAAAGTAAAATGTTTTCGCATAAAAATTTAACTGCTCATGTAATTGATAAATTGGTTGAAATTTGGAATAAATTGAATATTCAACTAATTGATAGACGTAGTATTTTAAGAAAACTAAATGTTTTAATTAAAAAATATCACGAAAGCATTAAACACAGAAAAAAGGTTCAGGAATTTACAGCATTCGTACAATCAACAAATGAATTATTTTACATTGAAAATGTTAATGCAAGTTAAAAACAACAGAATGCTTATGTGGTTTAATACCAAACCATTTAAAAGAATTTCTGATGGGCCAACATAATGATAGAAAATTCACAATACCTGAATATATGGATGACATTGTAGAAGAAACACCTACAACAATAATAATAATAATAATAATAATTCCCAACGGATTACCCACCATATCCCGCCCGACCGGCGCGAGGGGCGCATCCGCATAACGCGCGGATTATTCGTTCGTGCCGAGTCATTGAAAGGCTTTGGTTTGTTAATCGTCGAGATCTAAAACTGCTCAGCTACAGAGAAAACCTCATCAGCTAAGTAAAGTAGATATAGGATAGATTATACATTAAGAAATAACTAGTTAACAGAATAAAATTATTGTTAGAAGTTAATATAGAAGTCAAAGAATAAGAAACAATTAGTAGATATGAATTTAGGATAGAAAGAATTGATTTTTTTATGCTGAAAAGCGAGTCTGAAATATCAAATCTACCAGAAAGAGAGTTATAATCTTGACACAAACAGCGAAAAGGCTCATTTAACTGAAAATTGGTTCGGCACTGTTTTAAGACTAGAGGTTTAAAATGCCTTGAAGGACGAGACGGTACATTGAAGTTCACTTCACATAGAAGAAATGGGCTGGATAGTGCCATTTAGCAATTTAATCATAAAAATAATTCCAAGCATTTCCCTCCGACTAGAAAGTGTGTGCAGATTAATGAGTTTTAAACGATTCGTATAGGGTGGCAGATTGTACAAGGGATCCCAATGAAAATCTCTTAAGGCAAATAGTAAAAATTGTTTTTGAACTGATTCAAGGCGATCTACATGAACATGGTAACGCGGGTTCCAAATTATAGAACCGTATTCAAGTATCGGTCTGACTAATGTAGTGAAGAGGGCTTTAGTTACATAAGGGTCGCTAAATTCTTTAGACCATCGTTTAACGAATGCTAGGACACCTCTAGCCTTATTGACTGTTGTGTTAATATGGCGGTTGAAACTGAGTTTATAGTCCATAGCAACCCCCAGGTCAACAAAATCATACACTTGCTCAAGACTATAATTTTTAATTGTATAGGAAGCCGGCTGAGAAATTCCACGCGAAAAACCCATGTGTTTAAATTTTTTAAGGTTAAGTGGCATATAATTTAAATCGCACCAAGTAACTAGTGCATCTAGATCTGATTGTAGCTTATTTCTATCTTCAAAAGACGCGAATGACATGAAAAGCTTTAAGTCGTCGGCATACATTAACATTTTTGAAGATTTTATTATTGTAGAAATATTATTTATAAACAACAAGAACAGAATCGGGCCAAGATGGCTTCCTTGAGGAACCCCCGAAGAGACATAAATGACATCGGATACTAAATTTTTAAACATTAGTCTTTGTGTTCTGTCACTAAGGTAAGAAGAGATCCAGCGATTGAGACCCGGCTGGAAGCCCAACTGATCGAGTATATGAATAAGTAATGAGTGACACACTTTGTCAAAAGCTTTGCTGAAATCCGTATAAATAACGTCGGTTTGCAGATTTTTTCTAAAGCCATTTGAGACATGCCTGGTAAACTCAAGTAAATTCGTAACTGTGGACTTTCCCTTACTGAACCCGTGTTGGCAGTCAGCTATCAAAGTAGAGATCGGACCCGTCAGTTGATTTGTAACAGTAGCTTCAAACAATTTTGGGATGGCAGAAAGCTTTGCGATGCCACGATAGTTCTCTATAGAAGACCTACTCCCGCTTTTATGCAGCGGTAGAAGAAACGATTCTTTCCACGCAGTTGGAAAAACACCACACTTTAGTGGTAGATTGAACAAATTGGTAAGGGGTTGGTAAATATGGTTCGCACACTTTTTCAAGAAACATGTAGGAATCCTATCAGGACCATATTTAAAAGATTCTTTTAAGGTTTTAAGGTAAATTAGAACATCTTTGGCGCATATAATTGGTGAATTAATTGAATTTGTCCCGTGTAGCTTATAGGGATAGTTTTGAAAGTTTGAATTGGTGACAGCAGAATAGTTAGAAGTGAAAAATTGAGCAAAAAAATTTTGCGATACATTGATTATCGCTAGATATAATGTCTTGATATTTCAATACCAACAATGCCAACATTTAGTGATGATCCAACATACGAACCACCTGGAACAGATATGGAAACAGGTCAAGCACAAATTGCAAATGAAGCAGTTGCAGAAGTATCTGTAACAATGAAATGAGGACATTATACTCAACGAAGCGATGCTATAAATTTTGCTATGATGTGTGACAGATTCGGTGTTTCAGATAGAGTTCCTTCATGTTTAGCAACAGCCCTTTTCGAAGATATAAATTTTCCAGATGTTCGTGGTGAACTTGTCATAATGGATAAATCTAAAGTTGCAAGAGAAAAAATTAAAGCTAGAGATGAAGTGCTTCGTAAACGATACAAGGATTCCAACATAACTGAATTTTCTTTCGATGGCAGATGAACTAACTAGAAAGAATTGATTTTTTTATGCTGAAAAGCGAGTCTGAAATATCAAATCTACCAGAAAGAGAGTTATAATCTTGACACAAACAGCGAAAAGGCTCATTTAACTGAAAATTGGTTCGGCACTGTTTTAAGACTAGAGGTTTAAAATGCCTTGAAGGACGAGACGGTACATTGAAGTTCACTTCACATAGAAGAAATGGGCTGGATAGTGAACCATTTAGCAATTTAATCATAAAAATAATTCCAAGCATTTCCCTCCGACTAGAAAGTGTGTGCAGATTAATGAGTTTTAAACGATTCGTATAGGGTGGCAGATTGTACAAGGGATCCCAATGAAAATCTCTTAAGGCAAATAGTAAAAATTGTTTTTGAACTGATTCAAGGCGATCTACATGAACATGGTAACGCGGGTTCCAAATTATAGAACCGTATTCAAGTATCGGTCTGACTAATGTAGTGAAGAGGGCTTTAGTTACATAAGGGTTGCTAAATTCTTTAGACCATCGTTTAACGAATGCTAGGACACCTCTAGCCTTATTGACTGTTGTGTTAATATGGCGGTTGAAACTGAGTTTATAGTCCATAGCAACCCCCAGGTCAACAAAATCATACACTTGCTCAAGACTATAATTTTTAATTGTATAGGAAGCCGGCTGAGAAATTCCACGCGAAAAACCCATGTGTTTAAATTTTTTAAGGTTAAGTGGCATATAATTTAAATCGCACCAAGTAACTAGTGCATCTAGATCTGATTGTAGCTTATTTCTATCTTCAAAAGACGCGAATGACATGAAAAGCTTTAAGTCGTCGGCATACATTAACATTTTTGAAGATTTTATTATTGTAGAAATATTATTTATAAACAACAAGAACAGAATCGGGCCAAGATGGCTTCCTTGAGGAACCCCCGAAGAGACATAAATGACATCGGATACTAAATTTTTAAACATTAGTCTTTGTGTTCTGTCACTAAGGTAAGAAGAGATCCAGCGATTGAGACCCGGCTGGAAGCCCAACTGATCGAGTATATGAATAAGTAATGAGTGACACACTTTGTCAAAAGCTTTGCTGAAATCCGTATAAATAACGTCGGTTTGCAGATTTTTTCTAAAGCCATTTGAGACATGCCTGGTAAACTCAAGTAAATTCGTAACTGTGGACTTTCCCTTACTGAACCCGTGTTGGCAGTCAGCTATCAAAGTAGAGATCGGACCCGTCAGTTGATTTGTAACAGTAGCTTCAAACAATTTTGGGATGGCAGAAAGCTTTGCGATGCCACGATAGTTCTCTATAGAAGACCTACTCCCGCTTTTATGCAGCGGTAGAAGAAACGATTCTTTCCACGCAGTTGGAAAAACACCACACTTTAGTGGTAGATTGAACAAATTGGTAAGGGGTTGGTAAATATGGTTCGCACACTTTTTCAAGAAACATGTAGGAATCCTATCAGGACCATATTTAAAAGATTCTTTTAAGGTTTTAAGGTAAATTAGAACATCTTTGGCGCATATAATTGGTGAATTAATTGAATTTGTCCCGTGTAGCTTATAGGGATAGTTTTGAAAGTTTGAATTGGTGACAGCAGAATAGTTAGAAGTGAAAAATTGAGCAAAAAAATTTTGCGATACATTGATTATCGCTAGATATAATGTCTTGATATTTCAATACCAACAATGCCAACATTTAGTGATGATCCAACATACGAACCACCTGGAACAGATATGGAAACAGGTCAAGCACAAATTGCAAATGAAGCAGTTGCAGAAGTATCTGTAACAATGAAATGAGGACATTATACTCAACGAAGCGATGCTATAAATTTTGCTATGATGTGTGACAGATTCGGTGTTTCAGATAGAGTTCCTTCATGTTTAGCAACAGCCCTTTTCGAAGATATAAATTTTCCAGATGTTCGTGGTGAACTTGTCATAATGGATAAATCTAAAGTTGCATGAGAAAAAATTAAAGCTAGAGATGAAGTGCTTCGTAAACGATACAAGGATTCCAACATAACTGAATTTTCTTTCGATGGCAGAAAGAATGATTCATTAACTAGAGAGAAAATTAATGAGAAATTTTATGCAAATATGGTAAAAGAACCCCATTTAGTTGTTCTAAAAGATCCTAATGCTGAATTACTTGGATATGTTAATTTGGGTGAAGAAGAAAATGCAAAACACAAATTAAAAAAATTAAATAAATTCTTCAATAGCAAAAAACTGTCAATAGATCAATTAATTGGCATATGCAGCGATGGGGAACCAGCTAACACTGTTATAAGACTTTTTTAAAAGCATCTAAATAGACCACTGGTTTATATGTTTGCTTCATTTCAATGAATTACCATTTGGTCATTTATTCAGAGCATTAGATAAAACAGTCACGAGTGGACCAAGAGCATCAAGTGGAAATATATTCAAAGACATTCAAGACTGTGAAAAATTTCAGGTATGCATTTGTTAAAATTATTTTATAATATTTTTTCAATTAAATTAAAATAGGAAAATTCTACTAATTTTAATTGATCTAAAAAATGTATTTTTCAGGTTGTAAGTGATTTTGAATCAATAGCATTGGAAAATATGCCTGGTATGATCAGTGATGAACAAGAATGAGAATTATCTACAGATGTTAAATATTTATATCAAAAGGCCAAAGCAATTTCAAATAGTGCTGTTTCAGTTGATTTAGCTAACATAAAACCAGGACGAGTTGTACATTCTCGATGACTAACCAAAGCAAGCAGGGTATTACGTCTATAAACAACAACTAATACACCATCGGAAAATTTGAAAACTCTAGCAGTTTATATTATTAGAATTTATGTGCCAATGTATTTCAATGTAAAATACTATAATTCTGTTGTATATGGCAGTGTACTTTTATCAAAGTTTATTCGTTGGACTCAATACCTACCACGTCATTTACTTAATATTGTAGATGGTATAATCCGAAATAATTCATATTACGCTCATCCAGAAAACATTTTATTAACAATGTTATTTGATGGTAGAAAAGCCATACGGGATAGAGCTATCAAAAAAATGTTGTACTATCGAGAAAAAATACTTGATCCAACTAAACTCAGAGTTTACAAAAAATATAATATTTTAATTTTAATGCTTCAGATTATACTGATATGATTGATCTGAATGACGCTAATTTACTATCTGAACCGGCATTCACAAGAAATATTCCATAGGATCACTTGGTGCAATTCTTAGATTATGATGATCCAACACTAGATGAACAGAAAGATATGTACAGTTGTATGTGAAAGTGTTATGGCTGTTAAAGCAGAAAGTCGTGAAAAGCAACCACGAATGGAAAGCTAAAAAGATTTTAAAAAATAATAACATAACATTACTTTTATTTTGAAAAATACGTTAAAATGGTCAATTCTAAGTAAAAAAAATTATTTTTTAAATAAGTTACACTAAAATTATAAAAATTGTCTAAGTTCGGAACCGAACAATTAATACCCAGCTGTGTAAAAGTGGTCGTGGTAAATTGGTAAAATTTCTTTAAAATACCAATACATGCATATTTTATGTTTGAAAAATTTGCGTTCAAATAGACAGACGGACAGACCGATAGACGGACATGGCTAAATCAACTCAGCTCATCGTTCTGATTATTTCCTATTTCCCAAAAATCCACAAAATTTTTCTGAGGTCGAGTTTTGCTTAAAAAGCTTATTATGTGTGCAAGATCTTATTGATATAGCTTGCATGGTTATAGAAATATCGCATTTTACATTCAATACTCGTTTATTTATTTAACGCAGTTCTAAAGTTAATAATAGCTGAAATTTGACATTTTGTTTATTTATATGTGGGCGCCACGGGCGTTTTCCAAAATTAAAAAAAAAAATCAATATTAAGATCGTCAGGTCACTGAGCACTCTATCTGCATCAGTGAAGGAGATATGGCATGTTCCGGTTTCCTGCCTCTCTTTTAAAAAACTAAGGTCCACCGATTTTGCTTACTATCCGAGGGCGTTGTCTACATGTCTATAGTATACCTCATATTAAGTTTCTTAATTCTATCTTACACCGTTCTGAAGTTATTAACAGTCGAATTTGAAATTTGCTTGACCCATAAGTGGGTGGTGCCACTCCCATTTTCCAAAAGTTTGCAAAAACCATATAAAGAATCAGAAAATTGAGGTCACTGCCAAATTATATCATTCTACCTGTACCACTCAATGCGATATAGGCAGTTCAGTAGTTCTACCTCCTTTTCAGATAACTTTTATGAAAAAGTAAGCGTGGTCAAAAACTTTCGCTTATTTTCTGTGAGTCTATGTACCACAACCATAGTATACCTCCTACCAAATTTCATTATTCTAGCAGAAACGAATATGTAGTTATTACCAGTCGAGGTTTGAAAATTTGTTCACTCATATGTGGGCGGTGGCATGCCCTTTTTCCAAAAATTTGGTAAAATCGTCAATAAGACAGTCAACTAAACAAATCTACCAAATTTCATTATTTCAGCTGCTTTTATAATTGAATTATATATTTTAAACATCTTTCGAAATTGTCGATATCGAAAAAGGGGGGTGATTCAAGTTCGATTTTGCCCATTTAAATAGCAACCTACCTTGGTCAGAAAGCAACCTGTGTGCGAAATTTCATTCAAATATCACAATTTTTACTCAAGTTATCGTGTTCATTATAAGAACTTTGATATCTATCTCTATTATTTTGTACCGTTACAAACCACCGTTATATGACCAAAACTATAATACCCTGTGTACTAGTACACGCTGGGTATAAAAAGGACAACAATTTTCAAATGGCCATAAAACAGGATAAACATTTTTTTTCGAAAAATCAAAGATAGGCATTCGTTTGTATTGTTAATAGATACCAAATGATATCATTACTGCTCAAAAATAAGTTTTCTCAATTTTGAGTGATCCGTTTCACAAATTCTTACCCTTTATTTAAAACGGTCTAATTTCATATATCATATTTGTTCTCTTAATCGGCTTTTTTTGGACTCAAAGAAGATTTTTTACAAAGCATTTTTAGATTCATTGATGACCATTACAAAATTCATAAAATAAACCTTTCGGGCTTTTAAATTACGCCGTGTTGGCAGTGAAATCGGGACACTAGAATTGGTGAAAGATACCTGAACCTTCGATAAAAAAGAACCTTTTTCAATAGATTTTACTGAGGAAATAAGTGAAATGTGCTTTGTTTGTACGTACTTACATACCAAGGAATGCTTCCCCATAGAATAATATAAACGAAGCCCAGTTCAATGCAAATCAGGGGTCGAAATATGTTATACATATAGTGATCGGAAGTGGATTTTTAAATCCCAATAGCTCTAAACCCGCAATTTGGAATGACGTTATACGTCTGAATATTTGTTCCGAAGCAGGTTTGTTAAATGAAGGGAAGGATTGGCTTATTAGTTTGATCATACCGGCGAGTGGCGTAGTGAGCTTAGCTCGCCCCCGGTGAACAAAACTTGTTTAGCGCCCGCCTCCCCTCAATCCCGAAACCATATAATATTGCATATATGTAAAAAAACAATAACCACAAAGCTACATACTCGCAAAAAGCTCCGCAAGTCACTCGAATACTGTGATTGGGGGAAAAATAAAGAAACGTCGCTAGATAAATATAAGTCTACTAGCCTACAGACCTTACAGTAGACTGTGTCCGGTCTTAATCACTGTTTCTCCCAAACTGTTGAGATATGGGACTTAATCTGATCGCTAATTGCAGTACTCTTTAACACAATTAACAATTTATTGTTACAAATGAATAAAAGGTAAATATATGTATATGGATCCACATATTTCTTTTCTTTTGAACAATAAGGTCAAACAGCGAATGTAAGTGCCCGCTTTCAAATCGATGGTAGGTAATTCACCACTGTGCCGGACCGTAAAATGTTCAACTTTACTGCGTTTTAATTGAATATTTACAAAAAAATTATAGTTAGAGTTACAAAAACGTTGAGTTTTCAATCTTATAAATTAAAATCAATGTGTGTCTCTTATAGGTGTTCAAAGTCAGGATATAAAAAATTTCAATTTTTATTTTTTTTTTAATTCTTAAAAAACTTTTTCTTTGAGGCTTTTAAAATAAAAGTATTTCGAAAATAATTATGGACAATTTTTACTTTTTTAGGTCTTTAAAATCATTTTTTTATAATGTTTTTGTCGTCAAATAAGAAATTTATACAAAGCTTTTTACACTCACATTGTCAATAAAGTCTAACTAAGCTGAAGCTTAAAATAGAACATGGCCCAGGTTAGCCTTAGTGAAGGTGAAAGCTAAAGAAAGGGCGTCTATTACCTACGGTGTCAATATTGCGCCAAACCTAACATATCTAAATATTGATATTGAGATGAAAATATTCGTAATTAACGATTATCTCCAGGTTTTATCCAGTTTTTTACGTTGAGCGGAACTTGTCATTATCCCCTACCAAGTCCTCGGCCCCGATGAGTGAGGTGGCACAAGCAGGTGAACAAAGAATTAGACATGCAGGCTGATGCCACCCTACTAATTCTCAACCACCCTTATATCTTGGATGTGTCTTTACATGAAATTTTCACCTTCGTGGTTTATGCAATCCCGATTGCAATCAAAGTTAAAAGCGAGCAACAAATTCGCCAGAAAAGATAAAGAAACTTTGCTGGTAACATACAAAGCAATCTGCCAGCCGGGACTGAGTTACTATTCTCTAATAAAGTTTCCGAGAATAGCAGATACACATTAGATGCGCCGAGAAATACGGCTGTGCTATCCTTTGCCCGGCGCACTGACGGGCCATTAGCAGTATTCACAAATATCTATCCCTTAAATACCTTAACTCAAGGAGAATACGTATCCACATTATACCCTGATATGCGCAATGAAAGTTCTTTATAAGGCAAAATTACCTGTTAAACAAGGTGATAAATATAAAAAGTTTTACTAAAGCACATCATTGAAATACTAGTTATATAAAAAGCTTGTCTAATTTCCGTCTCACATTGAATAACTTTGAAGACTTAAAAAAATATATCTTACAAAACGTTATTACTGTGAGACTTTTATAATATAAATTAAAAAACAAAAGTCTTTGAAGACTTTTAAAAAACAATTTCGGATAATTTACAGCATTGTTTAATTATACAAGGCAAGGCGAATTTATACCAGGTCGTTGCTGTATAAACACACCTACTTCATGCGTTTTGTTTTTGCTTTCGCGGCTTCTCCTCTCAGATTGCATAGAAATTTATTATTTTGACACTAGATGCCACTGCTCATATGTTCTTATCATGGCGGAATTACTAAGGTAGAGTCCAAACCTCTAGTCCTTTCCAAAGAAAATTAAATACTCACATCAAGTTATCTACTACACTCCCGTTATTATAAGCAGTAGAATTCAACGAATTTATGGAGAAACGGAAGATTAGAAGCTATATTACGGAAAAGCCAAGAAGAAATGCAGTATGTATGCAATCCTTAGGTGTGTTCGGCGTGAAAGCTTGCAAGAATTCTAAGCCCATGTGCCAATCCGTTGAAAATTATAAAATTTGATAGAGCGAACGAAAATTCTGACAGTTATCGCGGAGAATATGAATGTCAGAATTTACCCTAGCCTATGGAGATTGGCACAGCAAAATGGAAAATATTTTTTCACCATAGAAACTTGTTTCACCTCATTTTTCCTCTGAGTAGAATGTTTCCGATTAGCACAAGGTCTAAGTAAAGAAAGAATTGCGTCAATCTCTCTGGAAACCGCAAAAATTAAAAAGGAACAGGAATTTATAAACACTTGCAAGCAAAACAGCAGTTGCTGCTTTCATTCGTTTATACCAAAGTTTGAAGTTTTTGTTGTAGTTTTGCTTGATGACGAGCAGCTGTTTTCACTTGCAAATTTTACCAGTGAAATCTCCCCAACAGACCCAACAGACTTCCTCTTCCAATTAATGTCAAAATGCGTTCTCTCACTGCAAGTTTTTTGTGTCGCCGAACACAATTCAGAAAAATGTTATAAAATTTTTAAAAGTTTTAAGCTCCTCTAACAGAGCTACTGTCTAATTAATATTTGCTAAGAAGTTGGAAAACCACTTAATGCATATATATATATATATATATGTATATTTCTCATGCTCGCATACGAAACGTATGTGAAATAGTAACTGGAGCTTGGGTGAATTTTTCGTTCAATAGTTTGCTAAGGGCTAATGAAAACAATTTACTGACCCATACGAATTATTTCAAATACGTTTTGTCAAATAAGCATGTTGTCAGTGGCTGGCTCACTGTTTCACTATGGCGACTTGAAGCTCCCCGTTTAAATTACATCTGATTGGCATTCACCGGCTGTGTTGCTTCTTTTTAATAATGTCTGAAAATGGTACTAAAAACCTAAAATATAAATGCCAAAAAAATTGCAGCAACACTGGCTTTTGTTTTGCATTTATTCTGATTATTTGAGTTTTCTGATATCGTTGTATCTGGTAAGTTTGTTGGAAAATTATGAAAATTTACCAAAATTATAACAATTTAATTCTCTTACAGCCTTTTCATTTCGTTGCATATTTTCCATATACAGGGTGGCGCAAAAGTAATCCTCCTATCAGAAAATGCTATAAATTTTGCGATTGGCCCCTAAAGTCAGTTCTGTTTTGACATTTGTGTAGTAAACACATGAGAAATACACGTTAATAAACAATGTTACGCTACACTGCTCCAGAACGCGGAATATTGCTGACTTTTTATTTGACCAATAATCGGTCGGGGCCAAACAGTTACTGTGAATGGTGAGCGCACGAATGAACAATCCTCAACTTTGCGATGACTAAAAACGTATTTGAGATCAACAATGTCTGAAGATCGTCTGAACGGCTTAGCCTCACTCAATGTACATCGCGATGTCAAAATCGATCAGCAAATAATTTTGAAAGAGTTTTTTTCAGTACCTCGAAAAGTTGATTTATTAAATAATTGTAACTTAATATGCCTTTTGACAATAAAATTTCCGTAATCCGAAAATAAATTTGTTATCTTTCAACATTGATTACGTAACTTGAGTTTAAACCCCCCCTGGGATATTTTATGCGCACGGGCCTGGGTAGATAGCATCGTACTTAAAAAGATTGGTCTCAGAGATCTCATTCGCCATACAACAAAGCCAACAGAGGCTGCCGGGACCCTTTCTAGTGGAAAACAGGAGTCTTCAGTCTCTGATGAGGTGCCAACCACATTTGTTCCCCTACTTTTCCTTCATGTGCTGCTTCAGGGGCGGCAATTAATCTACTTGATCCCTTCTGTTCGCAGGGCCTCTTTAAAACAAAATGCTACCTATAGTTTAGCTTAAGACCAGCCTTCGGGTCCCGTTGTATGGGTATTCGTTCATATTTAAGTTTAGATGAAGACCCGTATCCTCAACCCTTCTATTGGTAATAGGCCACATCTACGTGCTCAGACCCTCGTTTATAGGCGGTATATCGTTTACTTTTCTTGTGCACAAGATTCATACATAATGGGAATAGATACGACTGTGAACGTATATCGCGATACCAATAATGGCCCCTATACGATCAGTAACGTCAACCTTTTTGATAAGATTGACGACTCGATCACCGAGTACACAATTCCACCCAAGGTAGACGCACTAGGAAAAATTAACTTTGCCAGCTTGCCAGCCATATATTTTGTCGTTGCTTGAATAGCCTAAATTTTCAAACGAGAAATTGATAAATTAGTTAAAACACTCACTCATTCAAACAAGTTTTGACAATTTCGAAACCATATAATATTACATATGTATATGTAAATATGTAAAAACCAATAACCACTAAGCTACAGACCCGCAAAAAGCTCAGAAAGTCACTCGAATACTGCAATTGGGGAAAAAATAATGAAACGTTGCTAGATAAATATAAGTCTACTAGCAGACCGCCCACGCTTCCCTGCGTCTCAGACCTTATAACAAACTGTGTCCGGTCTTAATCATTGTTTCTCTGAAACAGTTGAGATATGAGACTTAATCACATCGCTTATTGCAGCACCTTTCATTTGATAGCCATATTGTACCAATACATTTTGGGTCACCCTGGTCCATATATTGGTCGATAACTCTGAAACCGGTCGAGACATCGAATTAAAGAATAGCTTGGATTTTAAAGCAGACGTGACGTCATGCAAGTCCCATTCAGACAAACAAAAATTCAAAAAGCTGTTGATTTGGATTCTTTTGACTCAATAATGATCCCTCCTATAATTAATCAGTCAACTATAATACAAATAAAATCCATTCAGCCATTTATTGTTTTGCGGACCATTTGGCGCCCTTTGTGAGTAGCGCCCGGGGCATGATGCCACCCCATTCCCTCCCTTACTACGCCATTGTCAGTAGTGAAAATCGGACATTCATCTGCGTGCAACCAATGCGATGCAATACAGCAAAGACGCTGAAAGTGGTTCAACATTTTTGAGTAAACAACCCGCTTCGATGAAGTAAATTCCAATGAAGAAGAGGTTTCGTATTTTTTCCCCCAGCAAGAACTGACATACTCGTACAGCATTTCATTTCCTAATTACAAAGATACGAGGAAACTAAAAATAATCCGGAAGGTGGAGGGCTTTATTCCTTGCGACATGTAAAAATGTTGTACGGCATGAGCTTAATACTGCGGATTATTGTGCGCTGACCGGCATTAAGGTAAGTTGCTATTGCTGTTGAATTGAAGATAAAAGCACTGTCCAACGGTTTTAGGAAATGTTGCCGAAGTGACAGAGCTTTACCGATAGATAACGAGGGCGTTGTCTAACGCTGAATATAAATTTTCTTATTATTGCCAGCCGTTCATATAATTATCGTGACAGGTTTAAGTAAAGGAACAAGTAACATCTAAAATACTTTAAATTTGTTTCGTCATTTCCACCCCTCTGCAATAGTTTGACCAGATGTCCGTGTGTGCTTCTGCCATGCAAAGCTTGGTAGATGCCGTTAAAACATGTAGGTGGGACTTCAATTTCCTCTCCTTATTCGCCCACATTATTTTTATTATTATTAACATTGAGGATACAATACATTTAAAGAAGAGAGAGACCGGGGGAGACCGAGAGAAGTAAGAGAGTTAAAAGCATAAAATTAGGGAAAGGGAAGAGGAGGCATTCGGGAAGAAAAAGGGGGAGATAGAGCTATTAGGGGAGAGGGGAGGAAGGGTTAGCGACAGGAACTTTTTGCCGAAGAGGAACGCGAACTGCCTAGGGAGACAAGAGTCATGCTGGCTCAACTTCTGGATATTGCAACAGGTTAAACTCTTACCTATCCAGACTGAACCCTGACATACCAAATGTCTGAACGGCATGCGGCGTGTCTCCCCATGACACGAATCATCTATTTATTTGCTCAACTACCGTTAGAAGAGCTTGATGACAATTCTAGGTAAGGAAAACTACGAACGGCAGGGCACGTATATCTAATACAACAACAACAACATAGAAACTAAATAGTTTTTGGAATTTGTGGTTTTCTGTTTTTATTTGCCATAATTTTGGTTCTGGTTTCAGATCGGAATCTAATCAATATTCCATAACAAGTGGTTGCTGGCGATACCGCCTTTGAGTAAATTGCATTCTCACAACAGCCGGTTCTATCGTACCGAAATGACCGGGCTTTTATTACCTGGCCAAGGGCTGTTATATCAGTGTAACCCTGTCAAATATAACACTCAAATTGTCATCCTCAAAACAAACACTTGCAGCGTGGTTGCTCTACTTTCTTCTGTGCTTAGGGTTAACCCTGCCATTCACAGAATAAGTACTTTCGAGGCACCCTGTTGTTCACGACGTAGGGCGTCCCGCGGTGAACTTCGCTCTAGCGCACCCCCACCATCTTCAAGTGGCCACAATGGTGGCACAGTCTCCACGACCAGCAGCCCTGCTGAAGTGACCGCCTCACCGATTCCCGACAGTCGCTCACGCTCAGCAGCATTTCCATCGCTCATGGACGCTTATCACCATATCCTTGTGCCTTTCACAACGTGTACTGTTTGTCGCCAAAGATTATATAAGCCTGCGCCATCGGTCAAGTGTCACAATTGCCTTGGCCTGTGTCACGTTCTTTTGTGCTCTGGGCGAACCTACCAGTTATCCTCTCAATCGAGCGACCGACTGACTTCATAACTTCCGAACGCCGTACCTTTATTAACTTCAGTAAAGCGAACCACTTTACGGACTATACAGAGGGCTCCTTCGCTGCCTTACCCACACCGGAAGACGTACGCCAAGGTGAACGAGAGTTTCGCAAGGTTATCGATTCAGCCTCCGGTGGCTTCATTCCCGCTGGATGAATTCTCGAAATTCGCCCAAATTTCCCTGCAAAAGAAGCGGCTCTTTCAAGAGAATGTAACCAATTGAATAAAAGATCTCAACGCGGAAGACCGACGGAAAGTCAACGACTACAGACTGACTAAGTGGAAACAACACCTAGAGGCATGCAGCCTCTCTGCCGGAGTAGGCAACTTATGGTCAACAGCCAAGGCCCTATAAAATCCAACCAAATACAATGAAAAGGTCGCCATTACAATTGGCGACGGCGTCAAATCGGGCTCCAGGCGACGCGTGAGCTAATTTTCCCGACAGTTTATGATGCATCCATTGTCATGAAGATGTTGAAACACCTAGGTCACGAGGGACAGAGTTAGTTATCGGCCCATTTCAACCTTTTGCTAACTACTTTCGTTATTCCAGAGATTTGAAAGCAAGCGATTGTGGTTCCTGTACTAAAACCAGGGAAGCCGGAGAACCAATGAGAATCATATCGTCCGATATCTCTCTTGTAGCCGCTTGCGAAGTTATTACATCCGAATTACCGAATTACCCTGCAAACCTGCACTTCACTTTCGACGCGGTCAATCACGCCACACTCCTGAGAGACATGGACACCGCTTCCTGTCAGTACAAAAAGGTGGTCTGCTAACTACCTCAACGGTCGGCAGGTGTCAGTCAAGTTTAGGAACAAGAAATCTAGACCAAGAAGAATCCTACCCCCCTCTTGTTTAATTTCTATATTTCGAGGCTTCCTCCCCCCCAGGAAGGAATGGGCCGATGGGGTGAGAGTTAAACATCAACGTAGATGGAGTACCTCTACCTACTATCAACCACGTCAAAATCTTGAGCTTGACGTTTGACAACGGCCTCACCTTCGCTAGTCATGTCACCGCAATAGCCTCAACGGTACAAAGCCGCAACAAGATCCTCAAGTCACTGGCCGGCAGTACTTGGGGAAAAGATAATGAAACGTTGCCAGCTACATATAAGGCTATTGGCCGACCGGTTATTGGTTATGATGCGCCCATATGGTCGCCCAACCTTGCTGACAGCAATTGGAGGAAGTTGCAAGTCTGTCAAAACACCATCATCAGAACTGCCACGGGATTACATACATCTGAGTCTCACCTCTATCAAGACGCGAAACTGTTCAAAAGACAGTTTTTATTGAACTGCCACAAACCTAGTCATCCAAAACCGTCATCTATTGATCTGCGTAACCACAGGTGGGCTCTAAACGACCTCCACACCGAGTTGGCAGAGAGATCCCTTAGACATCGGCCTGTGAACCCCGTTATTGACATCCAACCACCTGAAAAAGCTGAAGAGGGGCACTTACTTCCGAGGGAGAATAGAGTCATGCTAGCCCAACTGCGTTCTGGATATTGTCATAGGTTAAACTCTTACTTATTCACCATACCAAATACTTGCATGTGGTATGTCTCCTCACGATACTAAACACTTTTCGTGTTCAATTGAGCCTACTTTTCTAACACCAATATCATTCTGGTCCAACTTCCGTTAGAAGAGCTTGATGACAATCAACAACTAAATTGTTTCACATATATATAAGTATATTTTATAACTTAGAACGAGCTATTCTTGTATATTTGTATGTCCAGACTATCTCGAAAAACGCTCAACCCATTTGGATGAAATTTGCTATATATAGCGAATATAAGAATTTTTATCCAGGAGTTGCCAATTAGGATGTTTTAATGGGGTTGCCGCCTATCTGAATTTTTTAAATGAAATGAAATATGCCAATATGGGTATCAAACAAAAGGTATTTTCCTGCGTGTTAGGAAAAAACATTTCTAAGTAGGGTTGACACTTTTGTTCGACAATAAAATCCGACAAAGAAGTACATATACCAAGAATCACACTAGGCTGTACAATGCAACGGCATTAATTTCCAGTAAGGCCAACATTTGCCATGACTGCGCATAAAGCTCAGGGACAAACTCTTGAGTTTATCGGAGTGGAACTAAATTCATCGATGTTCATGCATGGTATGTTATATGTGGCGTTTTCAAGAGTTAAGGGACCAAGCACGTTAAAAGTAATGCTTACGAAACGCACTCGGAACATGGTATGAAAGGACGTGTTGGCTTAGATTTCATATGTATGTATTAAATATACAAATTTTTGGATAATTCTATCTTGAAAAAGAAAGGGGAAATCAAGTGATGTTGACCGATATATAAATATACCCATTCGACTCTATTGTTTCTCGATTATTTGATAACTAAATTGTATGCAACTTATGAAAATGCCGAGCAAAGCCCGGTCGCCCAAGTACTGAGTACGAGTATATACCCTGCGCATTAATATTTCGATCAATATTGAGGTAAAGTGCTCAAATTTTGCTATTCGAGGATCTAAAGTTTATTGTAATTTAGAGAGAATACCAGCGAAAGATAATAATTGTTTTGATATAAAACATCCAGTATCTGTACACAAATAATCAAAAATAAATAAATGTGTGCTTTCCTTTATTTTGTTAATTGTAGTTCTTATATATTTTATATATTTAATACCACTGGTGTGGTTTAACATTCCAACGCATTGCAATCTGTAATCTGTAATTAAACATATTTTAATAATATTTAGCAACAATAATAACCAATTAACGAGTATGTTACTTACGAAATTATTTGAGTTAACATAGCCCATTGTACTGTTACGTTAGATACACATTTCAACACAAAATACTACAAAAAGATATGGATTTGGATACTTTCGATATTTTTTGCATTTCCATTTGCTATGGGTACGAAAACTTCTGTGTGCCTTCTTATTTAAGGCTTGGTTTGCTCGAAAAGCGTTGCCGCTATATTACGGCCACCAAATAACGTTAAAGCTTTGGTTTCTTTGGAAAGCGGTGCCGCAATGTAATATTCCTTACAATGCAACAGAAATGTCCGAATTGTTGTTTTGTTTAGAAATATTTGATAGAGTTCTCACCGTTTTGAATAAAAACGTTGCCGAAGGAATTACCACCGTGATTACGGCCGCAATATTTTCTTCTTAGTTTACACGTAATTACTTTTACATTGCTATGTTTTTGACAACCTACTCTACCGCTATGTGATGGCTGATTTATAGCGGCACCGCTTTCTAAGAAACCACGCCTTAAGAGTTATGGAAGACTTTGTATGGACTGTTATATTATAGAAATTTGGAAGTAGGTTTCGAAGTTGCCTTACATTGTTGAAAAAAATTTGATCTTTTGTTTATTTATTTATTTATTGAATAGTCTACAAATTGAATAATTCTTACAGCCTAAATTTGAAAATGTACATAAAGACAGCATGATGGTATTGTAAAGAAGAATATAAAGTATATGTCTGAAGTTTACAACCAGTTAGTTACAGGTTACGAATTAAAATGAAGAAATAAATATTACAAGTATATAAAGTAAAAATCATCCAAATTTAACTTTCTTAACATAATAGTTTACAAACAGGTATAAGTGTACTATAATTATGTTTATTGTATGCAAGCTGATACATAGTGCCCAGAAGGGGGCGCATTAGCCAGGAAGGGCACTATAGAATAGGGACACGAATTTCGATCCGATACGATACCATATCGATACTTATGCCCATTGATATC
The DNA here is from genome assembly GCA_949987695.1 of Merzomyia westermanni. Classification (NCBI taxonomy): domain Eukaryota; kingdom Metazoa; phylum Arthropoda; class Insecta; order Diptera; family Tephritidae; genus Merzomyia; species Merzomyia westermanni. The sequence continues at coordinate 82,320,956 of OX465291.1, forward strand.
GATATTTTGATACTTTTATAGCGATCCTTTTTGGCACAGAGTATGTAGACACCGGAATCGAATCGTATTTTAAGAAAAATGTGGCAATATACAATAGAAAGGACTAACAGATCAAAAACACTGCTCTGGTGGTTGTCTCTCTCTAACTTGTGCCGCGAATCGACGGAAAATCAGCGCCAAAGTATTTACAGTCAATTTATAAATTTATAAAATTTATAAAAAAAATCTAAAAATTCCGAGAAAAACTTTGAAAATTTTGATGGAAATTCATTTTAAAATTTTCGTATTTAATTTCGACCTATATATCGAGCTCTAACTGCAACTTTAGTGTAACCAACAAAAATATAATTTTACAGGAGAAAGTTTTTTAGTTTACAAATATACAAAATTTTAAAGCAACATGTTTCGTTACATCATAATTGCCTTTGCTTAATTTTTTTAATGGTACATACGAGTATAAGAGTTGTAATATTTTGTTAGATGGTTTAAAATAAACAGAATTATCGATACGGATACGGATTTTCAGAATTTTTTTGGTTACGCCAAAATCTCGGTTAGGGCTCGATATTTGGAGTAACGTATTATTTAAAATTATTTCACTGAAGCCAAAATTGGTGAACATGGGAAAAAAACTTATTCTGTCTAGTGTATTTAGATGCAAGTCATTGTAAACAGAAAGTTAAGGTGCATATCTGTATGTATAATCTTACTCAAACATGGCATGTTATAAATAAATATGTATGTACATATAAATTATTATTTTTTATCATTAGGATATCTAGAACTCCAGAGTAAGCGACAGTTTCCAATTGGAACATAACATACTGATTTTAAGGTACAAATTTTGCATTTCGTTATTGAACTGCTTGTTTGTTATCAGTATATTTATGGTTTTGTTTCGATACTATCGGATATCCGATACTTGTACAGCGATACTTCAAATGAGTACAGCATCGATACTTTGCATTCGATATCGTGTTCCTAATGTTGAATAAGCTCAGTAGGTAGCTGATGCGTAGTGCCCAGAAGGAGGCACGTGAGCCAGGAAGGGCTCATCAGAATCAGCGAACACGGAGCTTGCGAACAACAGTTTGAATCTCATTACATGTTCGTGTAAATATAGATGTTGTGTAGTTGATGTTGTCGCAATAGGCGCGATTCCGAGCAACACGCGTTTCTAATCCTCCCATTCTTGCTTCCCAGCTCAAGACTATCGTAGAACCTTTTGATTTATTGGTATACTTATTTAAACGTGGTCTTGTTGTTGAGGTGTTTATTATATTTATGATATCAGGCTGTCGGTACCAAAATTCTTGCAGGTACTATTGTAGTCCTGGCACAGGCATCAAAAAGTTTCATGCAACTTAAAATTTGATCTGCAAGTGCTTAGGAGAATCGGCTGAAAAAACCCAGATGGCCTAGTAGGGATATTAAGCAGAAATGGGCTACTCACCAGCCCTCTTAATAGTTTTACCATAAATAAAACGCCGAGCATTTTACGACGACTTTGCAACGTAGGCAGATAAATAAGTTTAAGACAACTGCTATACGGAGGAAGATTCCTCACCGGATCCCATAGCAAGTCACATAAAGCGAAAAGCAAGAACTGTCTTTGAACCGATTCCAATTTATCACAGTAAATCTGATAACGCGGGTTCCAGATTATTTTCAACATGAAGTATATAATTTTAAAGGTTTAATAAGTATGTAATAAATGAAACACAAACTACACTGAAAAACATTTTTTGCGCGTTTTAGACAGACAACAGCTTGGACTGTTACGTTACACGAAAATACTGTTACGTTACATGTGCGATTTGCGTTTGGATAAGAAGTGTATTGAAGCATTTAATAAAGCTTTGAGTGTTGAATTTAATTGTAGATAACCTATATTCAGTTGTCTTAGGATTAGATATCCAAAAATTTCTAATCAATGAACAAGAGATTCGAAGGAACCAAAAACGTATTTATTAATCTCGTTGAATTAGTGGACATAAATAGCAATTGTGTCTATTAGCTATTCCGGCGGGAGAAATGCAATAGATCTTGAGAGAAATCAATCGATTTATTCGGAATTTGGCAGTGAATTTCGGTTAAGTACGGTCGGCAGCTTCGCCGGAATAGCTGATATACTGCAATATGGCGAGCGATGTTGGGCGGCCAAAAGATAAAAGTAGGAATCGCTCCACTACGTCTTTCAATGAGATTTTTCAGTTTTGCAATCGGCATTTCGTCGTCGGCCTCCTTAATCTTCTTTCCCCGTTCATTCTGGACAGCTGCTCGTCTCTTTTTAAGATAATCAAATTTATTTGATCTTTTAAGTTTTTCGATGAAATTCTGGTTTTTTGAGGCTTGTTCAGCTTTTCCTAAACATCAAATAAATTTTGGGAGATAGTCGAAGTAAAAAGACTGTTACGTTACAAACTACTTTTTGCTCTGATACATAACTACAAACACTACTAATATTAAGCTTTATATGAAAAATAGACTGGAAATGCTAAAAGAAAATTGATTTTTTGCCGTTTGTTGACGTGCTAGGTTTTTCACACAAAACAACTATTTTGAATTTCGGACTGTTAAGCCGTGGTTTCCTCGAAAAGCGGTGCCGCTAATTTAAGGCAGCCAAATAACATAAGCTATTGTCCCCGCCATGAGCGGCCCCGCTTTTTTGTAAACTTACATGAACGTATTTCCCACATTCTGGCGATTTCATATAATGTGATAATAATTATTTCCAAAACATTGAAATGCCCGAATTTTTGCTTTTAAAAATATTTCAAGTATTTGATTGAATTCACTATGACAATGACGGTGAGAAATAACGTTGAAGAACTAGTTTTCACCGTCATGACGGCCGTAATATATTGTGCTTTCAGCTATATTACGTTGTGCTGAACTTCACCGTCTTCTTGGTTTACACGTTATTACTTTAACATTGCAATGTTTTTGACAACTGTTTTGTCACGATACATGAAAAAATGCGGTCGAATTCATTGTGATCCAAAATACTCATAAAATGTGTCTCCTCGAAATATTTTATTGTTTTACTTTCAGCTAACCTAACGTTGCCTGTGTCATTTAAGTTTTCAGCATTTCGTGTTGGAAATTATTTGTTATGTGCAACTACATACTACAATTGAAGGGCGTAGAACCAAAAGGATCTAAGTAACATCGACGTTGAATTGAGATAATTAACGTTAAAGTAAATTACTTATTGTAAATTCTGGGTAAATGCGTTTGAAATGATTCCTGTCTAAATGAATGCAGGTTAGTCAACTAATTCAAAGGATGTTTACTGCAGATGGAAAATAACTGTAAATTTCCAAAAATTATTGCAAACATTTCCAAAAATTATTGCAATAAAATTTCGAACTTTGATTGCTCGGCCAAAAGAACATGTAGAATGGGGAATATTCATATAAAAATCGTGGTGGACGGGTGGAATGTACGGAAGAAGCTGGGTCAACTTTTCCCATTTTAGGTATAGAATCTTCAACGGAGTTGAGTGTAACGGCTTAAACACATCTTCGTTTAGCAGGAAAGATGGTCTTCCGACCTTAAGCGCTGAGCATTTTTCGGTTTGGTTCACGGGAGCATAAAAATTTCTTACTAAACTATAGCAAAAATAAAAGAAGTTCCCTTTCTTGTATTGAAGCCGTACCATCTCACACCACTTTGTTGGCCCTTTTTCAGCATCCTTTTTTGGGTCAATCAATATGCTGTTTAGATAATCGAATGAAACAAATCAGTTTGTTTCATTTCATACACAGTGAATTTTTTTGATGTTTTTTTATAACTCTTTTCCAGTCTTCTGGAACAAAAACAGATAATAAGGAGTTCTTAGCTTTTTCAATGCGGGCGAAAGAGCGGTCACAATCCATGTATGAATGCCCAATTTCAAAAAAAATGTGATCTATTTTTTCCAATTTAGTAGATTGGACAAGATACCGTGTATTTCGCATGTGTTTACTACACAAATGTCAAAACAGAACTGACTTTAGGGGCCAATCGCAAAATATATAGCATTTTCTGATAGGAGGATTACTTTTGCGCAGTAACCGCTTTTCACCGACCGATTATTGGTCAAATAAATAGTCAGCAACATTCCGCGTTCTGGAGCAGTGTAGCGTAACATTGTTTATTAACGTGTATTTCGCATGTGTTTACTACACAAATGTCAAAACAGAACTGACTTTAGGGGCCAATCGCAAAATTTATAGCATTTTCTCATAGCATAGCTCTTGAGTTGTAATATTTGGCCAGCTAACGTAACAGTGCAGCCGTTTAAATTTTTTCAAAAGCAGGGGCCTGCAGCATTAACAACATGACGTGTATTGCTGCACCTCTAAACTTCAGTGTATCAAAGAGTATTGATTATTCGCTTTATTATCACAATGCTGGTGGTATACGTACAAAATCAAGCCAAATACATCGGGATATTTCGATGCATGAGTATGACTTCGTTGCGATTACTGAAGCTTGGCTTAATTGTACTATAACATCCAGCGAATACTTCGATAATAATTACAATGTCTACCGAAAAGATCGAGATGTTACAGCTACTGGACATGAAATGGGTGGTGGTGTTCTGCTTGCTGTAAGAGCGAACTTATGCAGTAATTTAGTTACCCTTGATTTAAGCGATGGCCTGCTGGATCAAATATGTGTTAGCGTTAAATTTTCTTGCTATAGATCATTATTATTTCTTGTTTCCTATATCCCTCCAGGCAGTGGTATAGAATTATATATAAAACATTTAGAAAATGCCATTTTAATTACAAACGCTCTGAGGACTTACGATGAAGTTGTTTTCTTAGGCGACTTTAATCTGCCCAACATCTCTTGGGTGAATCATAAAAACAGTGTAATATCTCATAATCTGAGCTCAAATGTAGAAATTTATGTAGTAAGTACATTACTCTCTCATGGCTTTGTGCAGCACAACGGAGTTCAGAATGATAATCATAGAATCCTAGATCTAGTATTTGCAACAAATGAGTTAAAAGTAACATGTCATGAATGTCTATCACCAATTTTGAATAATACATAGTATCCATCATAAGGGACTTTTACTCAATATAATGTTTTACAGTTTCGATAGCGTAAAAGATGAACCTTCAGTTCGACGTGATTATAGGAGCGCAGATTATTTATCGATTAACAATTTTTCACAATCCTCCGACTGGGAGTTTCTAAGTAGCTCTGACTGTCCTACTATCTCTTATGAAAGATTGTGTGCGATAATTTCACAAGCCATATGTGATTTTGTTCCTTTAAAAAGATGCACCGCTATAAATAAACCTCCATGGTTCAATTTGAAGCTTTCTAATTTAAGAAACAAAAAGAATAAAGCTTTTAAGAGGCTTCGAAAAAATGATTCTGTAGTTTATCGCATTGACTTCTATCGTTTAAGGAAAGAATATGATTATCTTCATAACTTTTTATTTCGGCACTACATGTACACCGTAGAAGAGAACTTAAAATCCAATCCTGGGAGTTTTTGGAGATTTATAGATTCGAGAAGGAAAACAAATGGTTTCCCAACCAACTTGGAATTTGAGGGTACTATCTCCGAAAATACTGTCGGCTCCTGTGACTTGTTTGCAAAATTCTTTCAGGGAGTTTATGAAAATCATGGCTCTCTTACTCCGCCCACCTTTCCGTCTTCGGCATTGCCGTTTATAACATCCTTCCGAATCACCGAAGAGGATGTACTCTTAGCTATTGCTTCGCTAAAGTCCAGCTCTAAACCCGACTCCGAGGGTTTTTCACCAATATTTTTCAAGCATTGTCGATATACCTTAGCTGCTCCCTTATCCCAGATTTTTCAACATTGTATTAACAAAGGTACTTTTCTGGAACAGTAAAAATTGTGCTACATTGTTCCAATCTTCAAATCCGGCGATCGTAATAGTGTTTGCAATTACAGGCCTATTGTTATACAAGGTACGGTTGCTAAATTGTTGGATTTTATAATCCAAGCAAAGTTGTTTGACCACGTTGGCGATGCAATTTCTCAATTTCAACACGGTTTCTTTCGTGGAAGATCAACCTGTTCAAATTTAGCTCTTTTAACGAACCAAATAGTGACTGCTTTCGTACAGCAGGCGCAACTTGATGTAATTTATACAGACTTCTCAAAAGCCTTTGACAAGGTTTGCCACTTCATACTTCTGCAGAAGTTGAGGAGTTACGGAGTTGGCGGCGTTCTCATCGATTTCTTCGCCAGCTTCCTATCTGACAGAAAATTGTGTGTTAAGATGGGGAACACAACCTCTAGAGTATTTGTTAACGCTTGGTCTGGTATACCTCAGGGAACCCACTGTGGTCCACTTCTATTTCTTTTATTCATAAACGATTTACCAAATTGCTTTAACTTCGCTAAGTGCCTAATGTTTGCGGATGTTGTCAAACTTTTTTGCACTGTACGTGACTCTTGTGATAGTCAAAATCTGCAACTTGACCTGAATTCACTCGCTCAGTGGTGCACTTTCAATTGCCTCAAGTTAAACATTAATAAATGCTGTGTTGTCACCTTTTCTAAGCGACCTAGTAATATACATAGTGTATAATTATAACATTGATAACTTTGCCTTAACTAGATGCAATGAAATGAAAGATTTGGGAGTCATTTTTGATTCAAAACTGACTTTTAGCCAACATATAGATTTCATTGTATCCAAATCATTCACAATGGTCGGCTTCATAAGAAGAAAAACAGTAGACTTCAGAGATCCGTCCACTCTTAAATCCCTTTACTTATCCCTGGTGAGAAGTCGCCTAAGGAAGTCACCGTGGCAAGGGAATCTCCCCTCTTATATTGGGAGACGAAAACTTCTGGGCTTGCAGTCTCTGCACGAAAGAAGAATCTACTCATCTATAATTTTTATTTATAATGTCATAAACAGCAACATCCAATGTACTGACTTATCCAATTTGATCAATTTATATGATCCGCCGCGAATCTTGAGAAATAATCGTTTACTGGTAGACACGGTACAATCCACTAATTACGCTATGAACGAGCCGATTGCTAGGAGCATTAGACTTTGTAATACCCATGCAAGCGTTATTGATTTTAATCTACGTTGAAGTATGTTTAAATTAAATTTATATAGGATTTTCAATTGATTTACTTTTAATCGATGAATTATTGTTGTATATCTACAGGGTGGCTAATGAAAGCCGCTACCAAAAAAAAAATTAAATAACTTTTTTTCTATTTAATGAATCTGGTTAATTTTTTTTTATTTTGCAGATTGACTTTTACATTTAACAAAAATGGATAACTGGGACACTGAAAGAAGAATTTGGATTGTCCGCCGCTATCACGCACTGGAGTCCGTAGTTTCGGTTCAAAGAGAGTATAGGCGCACGTTTGACGGCAATCCTCCGAGCAGATGGACCATAATAAGACTTGTAAACAATTTTGTCGAGCATGGGACAGTCAACAGAAGACCTTACCATCGAAACCCTTCAGTTCGAACAGAGGAAACAATCGCTGCTGTAGCTGCTGCCATACAAAACAATCCACGTGTTTCGACAAGAAGCTTATCTGCTCAAATGGGTGTAAGCAGACAGTCATTACAGTCTATTATGCACAAAGATTTGTACTTATTCCCATATAAAATTCAAATGGCCAACAAACTGAACGCTGCAGACTTGCCGATTCGCTTGGAATTTTTCCAGAAGATGCTTCAAATGGTGGAAGAGGATGGAAACATGTTGAACTGTCTTTTCATGTCTGACGAGGCCCATTTCGATTTAAACGGCAACATACTACTTGTTTACTAGCACTCGCTTTTGGAATTGCTGTATGTTTTTTGCCATGAATGATAACACCTGACATGAATTTATTGATTCTTTTGAAAATCTCAAGCTGTAGCTGCATCTGCTGTAAAAACGGTGCCTTAAAATTTTTTTTCATATTTTCCAACTTGTTTACGTTAATATTACCTTGCCAAGATAGTTGTATGCATTCACAGACGAATTAAGTATGTCGAACCATTTATCAATGGCGTTTACTACATCCAGAGAGCAGCATCAAAGAGTGGCTTTTGCTGTCGTGTTGGATAGCAACTGTGCTGCTAATTTTACCTTGTGTCTGCCTGAAAATTTTGTTAAATTAAAGTCGGTAATCGATTATTGAACAGCATACCATTCCCTTTCACAGGCAAGTGATCTTCTGTCAACTTAAAAGTTATAGACAGATCGGAAACAAATGTGCGGTTCATGGCATCTACGCGTGTATTCATAAGACGGACTTCCCAAATTACCATATTGTATATTATATTTTTAAATATATACGAGGTGTGTTCAAAACGTATCGCGAATTTTGAATTTTCGCTGGTTACGTATATTCGAATTTCGAATTTTTTGTGGCGTTATGTTGGTACTCATATCTCTCACTTATGCCGACAAGCTCGGCCATTTTGAATGTTCAGTTAATTGTTGACAGCTGCTTTGCTTGCACGTGTTTTGGATCGTCTTCGATTTTTACCTATTCAAAAAAATGGATCAAAGAACCTGTATCAAATTTTGTGTGAAAAACGAAATTAAGTGCGCGGATGTATTCCGAATGTTGACTGTGGGATACGGAGAAGCTACCTTGGACCGAAGCAACGTTTATCGGTGGTACAAAATGTTCTCAGAAGGCCGAGAAAATGTGCAAAGAAGAACAAAAATTGGCTTTTGCACCACGATAACGCCCGCGCGACTTTTTGGCCAAAAACAACACACTAATGATGCCGCAGCCACAGAATTCCCCAGATCTGGCCCCCTGTGACTTTATCTTGTTCCCTAAACTGAAGAGGCCCATGAAAGGACGACGTTGCGCTTCTCTTGACGAGATAAAGACGGCATCGAAGGAGAAGCTGAACAAGATACAAAAAAATGATTTTTTGAAGTGCTTCGAAGATTGGAAAAACCGTTGGCACAAGTGTATAATATCTCATGGGAATTACTTTAAAGGGGACAAAATAGATATTCATGAATAAATAAATAATTTTTGAAAAAACACAAAATTCGCGATACTTTTTGAACACACCTCGTATGCATATATGTATATGTGAGTATAAACTTGGTTGGATGTGCCCATGTCGCGAACTGTCGCAAGAACAGGAAAGCCACCATCATGTAGAGCCGAAATTATTTGATGCAAAATTTTAACGATTATTTTGCAATCTAAATCGAAAAATACTGGCTGCTAACACGGTTTCCATAATCCGAGCCATCACCACTTGAACGTAATTTGCTGTCTTTCTGACGACGTTGTCGCCAGGCTCACACGCGGAAGCTTCCGTTACCTTTATCTCGTCGAAAGCTAGAACACACACCATTTCCGCAGCAGTGAGCTCACTAATTTGGCGCATTAAGTCCAAAGGCATAGCCAAAATCCCCCCTGTAATACTAATTTTGCGGGATCACCGTTGTGACATGTGGTAAAGGGAAGCGCTTTTCGTATAAATGCCTATAGGATCGGGGTCCGTAGCATGGATACATATATTTAGTATTTGTTTTGGAATAAGCCACGACCGTTTCACATTTTTGCCAGCATAACAAATAAAAACTAGTGTGGCAAATTTATATTTTTTACACTATGTACATACCATTCGCCATCATTTTGGGCACCTGGCCATCTGTGAATACTGACCGAATGTTCGACATCACAGATGAATTTTCTGCATCAATTTTTATTAACTTTGCGTTTTCCTTCAGCAGCTGCTTGCTTTCAAGTCTGCAATCTCCAGTTCCATTGCACACTGCAGAGCTATGAGACTAAACAAATGTATTTTGTGGAAGAAATAACGACGTATAAAAGTAAATATACCATGTAAGGTCCCAAACAACTTACTCAGTTTGTGTACGACTGCTTGTACATGCCACACATTGATTAGTGGTTCCTCAGGAACTACTTTTTTTCATCAGTGGTGTGCGTTCTGCGCCACAAATAAATCCATGCATACGACATCGCTTAGACTCCGTCCTTTAATCATTTTTTCTTGCATAATCTGCACTTGAACATATTAATTTAATTATTTGAGACAAAAAAACTCACACAATTTGCTATAATATGAATAAATTACTTTCAAAAAATTCTTTCTCAAAACCCAAAGGTAATAAAACTTGGCTTTGATCACATGTAAACAAACATTGTTATGTTAACAGAGTGTGACAATTAAGATTATAAGCGAAAAAGAAAAAAATCAAACTGCCAACTCTGGTACTGCTACATCGTTGAGTATGCTATAATTGTTTTTCTGGATTTTCTGTCAACAAAATAGGGCGTTTATATATCATTAGAAGCGGCAAAATGTCATCTTGTAATTGGCTTCATCAGGTTGTCGTGATTCTGAGCCAGATAAAAAATTTTACATGTAAATGGAATAACAACGATTTGAGCCAGATAAATTCATATATGTGGTTCACTTTGTGAACAAGATAGTTTTGCTTATTTCTTAAGTTTAGTATGGACACTGTTTAGGACGACACCTTAATACTCCTTCGCCACTTGTAGGTGTCGCTGTTAAGCAAGCGGGTCCAAGTACTCGGTACAGGAATTACTGCTGAATTCCTTTGGAATTCTTGTTCCGAGGCCCGTTGCACAAATCGGTTAATGGGCTTCGCCTTCTGCGATCACCCAGCTCTCTTCCACTTTGGAAAAGAACACAAACCGAGTAAGTGCTACCATACTTTTATATTGAATTTTTTGTTTGTACGAATATATATGTATAAATATATAGCGTGATATCTAGGCCCCCCTTTCTTTTTTTGCGTGAATAAAACACTTTTGAAATTTTAAAATTAACTCTGGGGATAACTCAGTTAGTTAAAGGTGAAGTGTTTCAACTTCGAAGGACTTTGGGATACGGCACCTCAACGTCCCTCGTTTGCCGCAGAATTCATAAGGAATTTCCGGCCCCTATCTCATCCCGTCCGGAACAGACACGATACCTTTTGATAAACCAAATTTTTCAATAGCTAAGGCCCTATAGCCCGTTTCTGTAACCTTTCGATAAGAATTTTAACGCAAAGTGCAACCCAGTTATGTAGTAATCGCTGAATAGGGTTTCTATAATTGTGGTAAAAATGTATTTTCGTTATGGATTATAAATAATAAAATAACGATGCCTATAATGGCAGTGATAATAAGTGTAAAATCCAAACTAATTGCATAATGTGAAAATTTTTAATGTTATTAATATTTATTAAAAATTAATTGTTATAAAAAAATAAAAACAAAAATAAAATGTAAGAAAAAGTTGAAGAAGAATAAAAATTTTGCCACCATTCGAACTCGATTCTCCCGCTAGTTGGAGCTATCTATGTATGATGCTATTATAAGTACGTATATAAATTAATTTTTGTTTAAATATTTTCTTCAATTTCTTTTATTTTTAATAACAGGTGGACTGTCGGCGACGTCAGAAAAGCCCGATAAGCATTATGCATTACGATTGGTCTATCAATGAGACTGTCTTATGCAAAGACCAGAATAGGCACTATTTGTATAGTCCATTTGCTCTAGCATCTGACTGTATTATGCATAGACAAAACCGTCTATCTTTGGTCTGGACTATACACGGCATAAATAGTACAATGGTAGACCAAGCCAACCCAGAAATAACTTAGCTTAGAAACTTGGAAAACTACAGATTTTTGATTTCCAAGTTAAGTTTCTTAGTTCAAAGAGAGACGTGAGAGAATTGAATAGCATACCAAATTTTTGGATGAATGAAATTCATATGGTAATTAGAAAGCAATACATCAAATTAAAAAAAATTTTTAAACTAAGTCAAGGCAAGTTAACTCTAAATCTAGGCTAATCCGACCATTAAAGGGTTGTTGCTGCTTATGATAGCTGAAACGTTGCAGTCGCGCAAACTGGTAAGAGGCTACCCCAAAACCTTCGGGTAGTGCTTTTGTCGTTACAACAACAATAAGCCCACGAAGTCTTAGTTAACGAACTAGAATGTTTACTATAGCGTTATATATATCGTGACCTGACTGTGTGAAAACATTTCTGCCGCAAACTTTACCTTCTGACGTCCAATGTTTTATACCGTCAGATGCCCCTCCGTCAATTTATACGTAACCGACGCATCCGACAATGACGTCAGAGTGAGCCACTAAGCAATCGTTCTAGGGGAAAGCTATTTATCATGAACTTTGTAGCCGGTGTCATTAAAGTTGTTGCGAATTAATTTTAGAAGATGCGGTGCATCTGGAAATACAAATATCTTGTGAAGAAAGTTTTAGTTAGCTTTGAACAAATTTTAGGCACATACTGGAAAAAGTTAAAACTACATTTATCTTTGCAACTTTTGCCGTTTAACTTAACATTAGTTTACACTCATACCGAAGATGAGGACATTAAACAAGTAAACCTACCATTTCTGATTTGCAGCTCTGTCCAGAGAGATTGATTTCCTGCGACCATGTCAGATACAATCCCTACCACAGTGTATCTACTTCTTGCATTTTTATAACTATGTCTTCTAGAATTTCTTTGGACATCTTGCAGTCATAGGCACAGAACACTGGCTGTTTCCATGACGACTTCAAACCACGCGCGATAGCCATCTGGACGTTCTTGTATGGTTCTCTAACGGTGTCAGATAAGGCATCGTACTCGTACAAATACTCTACTTTCATTTCGTCGAAGCTTAAAATGCACAGTCTGTCGGCTAGGGGTATTTATTTTGCGGCCTTCAAAATGTTGAGTGAAAATCGAAGCACGCCGTCGTCCACTGTAACTTTCCTCAGCCAACTTCGAATAAAAGATTCACTCGGGAAATATCTTCCCACCCTAGTATTCTCTTCAGCAGATCTAGTAATTTTCGTACCTGGCCTGGGAGAAACTGATTTCTCAACCTTCTCATATTCACTAACCCGAACTCGCAAATTGGCTACTTCCGTCTCTAAAAATTTCATTTGGTCTTCGTTGCTGGATCTAAAGCAAGATAAATATATGGAATTATGCAATTGCTAAATATAACTATTATTTGCTTTGCCTGGGTTGCGACATCAATGGACTCGAAATAATCTTCAGCCACCTTAATTCTTAACGGCAAGGCATCGCCCGCTAATCTTAAATTTTTGCGATAGATTTCCGATATGAAAACGCTTGAGGTGAAGTATTTATAAAACACTAATTTTCGCAATCGCTGTAAGGGGTTCTCCACACGAGTCAGACCAGCTTTTTCTTTTCAACTCATTTTGGGAGACGTGATCATTTTGACTCCTTCTAGAGTCCATGTTTTCTTGTACAAGGCACAACTAGCTTTGGGCATTTTTTAAATTGCTCATATATAGATTAATAGAAATATAATTAGCATATTTATATTCCAATACGAGCTCGAAACTGCTAAAGGTTATATGCATGTAATCAAACGAAACAATTACTTTGTTTGATCTTTATTTAGTACCAAAGTCACTCAAACTATTTCTATATTTAGTAACTATAGCTACTTTCATATACTACTTAATATATAAAAATCCAGTGTCCAGTAAAAGCTGGCATTTATGTGTACTTTGGTCCATCTTGAGAGATCGTGGCTTTTATTATTTTTAGAAAAAACTTAAATTGCTACTAGCTCCGTGTTTATTTGGTTGAGACTAATATTAATTATAGGAAACGATTTGGAAGAGGAAGAACGAGAGGGAGACGGAGCGGCAGGAGAATAGGAATCGAGAGCTGAGGAAGGAGAATAAAATTTTTAACATGTAGGCAAGTAAAATTTTGGGCAGGACAACGTCTGACGGGTCTGCTAGTACATGTATATACATATATTTAATTAATCTAATTATCTATCTATTATCTTACCTGGGTACTAAAATTAGACTTACTCCACTTAAAATTTGGGAAGGTGCATAGAATAAACACGCTCTGCTTTATTGATTCTAGTTTTGTGTGCAACCACTTTTGGAGATACCTATATTGTGCACTAGCTTTTCTTATAAATTATCTGGGTAATGCCGCGTAGAAATATTCCGGAAACAGTCCTCTATGACCAGCTTTTAGCTGTGTAAATAATATAGCTGAATATCGAATCGAATTGAAGTCTAAGAGGCTAGTCATGGAGTTCTATCTTAAAGTCGGAACTCCACAGCTACAACACCTGAAACATCTAGGTGGCTAGGTGTGGGCTTGTAGTTTTATTGCTTTAATTTTATTGTATTATATAAAAGAGACTAAGGAACGCTTTCGCCAAAGCCAGTTAACCGAGCGATTTATATCAATTAAACCCGAAGATTTTGAAAACGGCCCTAAAACTTACTTGTCGCACTTTTAGTTGAAAATCAATGTATTTATAAACAATCCGCTTCAAAAAGTGGGTGGCACTGTACGTACTAGAAATACAACTACTAAATTTTCCGATGTTTAGTATAAAGGATATTTAGACTTACGTGTGTGTTTGGCTGCTTTTTTGAACGAAAAGTTCACCCAAGCTCCAGTTACTATTTCACATACGTTTCGTATGCGAGAAATATTCATATATATATATATATATGCATTATGTGGTTTTCCAACTTCTTAGTAAATATTGATTAGACAATAGCTCTGTTAGAGGAGCTTAAAACTTTTAAAAAATTTTAAAATTTTTCTGAATTGTGTTCGGCGACACAAAAAACTTGCAGTGAGAGAACGCATTTTGACATTAATTGGAAGAGGAAGTCTGTTGGGTCTGTTGGGGAGATTTCACTGGTAAAATTTGCAAGTGAAAACAGCTGCTCGTCATCAAGCAAAACTACAACAAAAACTTCAAACTTTGGTATAAACGAATGAAAGCAGCAACTGCTGTTTTGCTTGCAAGTGTTTATAAATTCCTGTTCCTTTTTAATTTTTGCGGTTTCCAGAGAGATTGACGCAATTCTTTCTTTACTTAGACCTTGTGCTAATCGGAAACATTCTACTCAGAGGAAAAATGAGGTGAAACAAGTTTCTATGGTGAAAAAATATTTTCCATTTTGCTGTGCCAATCTCCATAGGCTAGGGTAAATTCTGACATTCATATTCTCCGCGATAACTGTCAGAATTTTCGTTCGCTCTATCAAATTTTATAATTTTCAACGGATTGGCACATGGGCTTAGAATTCTTGCAAGCTTTCACGCCGAACACACCTAAGGATTGCATACATACTGCATTTCTTCTTGGCTTTTCCGTAATATAGCTTCTAATCTTCCGTTTCTCCATAAATTCGTTGAATTCTACTGCTTATAATAACGGGAGTGTAGTAGATAACTTGATGTGAGTATTTAATTTTCTTTGGAAAGGACTAGAGGTTTGGACTCTACCTTAGTAATTCCGCCATGATAAGAACATATGAGCAGTGGCATCTAGTGTCAAAATAATAAATTTCTATGCAATCTGAGAGGAGAAGCCGCGAAAGCAAAAACAAAACGCATGAAGTAGGTGTGTGTATACAGCAACGACCTGGTATAAATTCGCCTTGCCTTGTGTAATTAAACAATGCTGTAAATTATCCGAAATTGTTTTTTAAAAGTCTTCAAAGACTTTTGTTTTTTAATTTATATTATAAAAGTCTCACAGTAATAACGTTTTGTAAGATATATTTTTTTAAGTCTTCAAAGTTATTCAATGTGAGACGGAAATTAGACAAGCTTTTTATATAACTAGTATTTCAATGATGTGCTTTAGTAAAACTTTTTATATTTATCACCTTGTTTAACAGGTAATTTTGCCTTATAAAGAACTTTCATTGCGCATATCAGGGTATAATGTGGATACGTATTCTCCTTGAGTTAAGGTATTTAAGGGACAGATATTTGTGAATACTGCTAATGGCCCGTCAGTGCGCCGGGCAAAGGATAGCACAGCCGTATTTCTCGGCGTATCTAATGTGTATCTGCTATTCTCGGAAACTTTATTAGAGAATAGTAACTCAGTCCCGGCTGGCAGATTGCTTTGTAAAGGGTGTTTTTTTAGGGGTATAGAACTTCGAATTGAAATAAAACACAAGAAAATCGTTTTAAGGTCCATCAATTTGGCTTTATTGGAAGGATAATTTTATGCCATTAATGTTTAAATATGATTTCGGGCATGTGGCCGCCGCGGCTGGCTCGAATAAAGCCAATTCTACAGGTCCAATTTTCAACCACTTTTTCGAGCATATGGGGCCGTATGTCGGCAATAACGCCACGAATGTTGGCTTCCAATTCCCCTAACGTTTCTGGTTTGTTGGTGTAGACGAGCGACTTCACATATCCCCAAAGAAAATAATCCAATGGTGTCAAATCACACGACCTTGGTGGCCAATTGACAGGTCCATTCCGCGAAATTATGCGCTCATCGAATGTTTCCTTCAATAAATCGATTGTGACGTGCGCTGTGTGGCATGTAGCGCCGTCTTGTTGGAACCACAACTCATCCACATTCATGCCATCCAATTCGGGAACAAAATAGTCGGTTATCATGGCTCCATACCGGTCTCCATTAACGGTAGCTGCCTCTCCAGCATTATTGCGGAAGAAGTATGGCCCAATGACTCCACCAGCCCATAGAGCACACCAAACAGTCAGTTTTTGTGGATGTAATGGCGTTTCAAGGGTCTCATGTGGATTCTCTTCACTCCAAATGCGGCAATTTTGCTTGTTGACGTAGCCATTCAACCAAAAATGAGCCTCATCACTGAACAAAATTTGCGATGAAAATCAGCATCGAAATCAATCTCATTTTCGGCCCATACACCAAAATCACGACGCATTGCATGGTCTCGCGGCTTTAATTCTTGCACAAGCTGGATCTTGTAAGGTCGCAAGCCAAGATCTTTGCGCAAAATCTTCCATAAAGTTGATGGACAAAGCTCCAATTGCTGTGCACGGTGGCGAATCGATTCATTCGGGTCCTCTTCAACACTTTGCTCTACAGCGGCAATTGTTTCTTCGGTGCGCACTGTTCGACGTCTCTGCGGATGCGTATTATCACATAGAGTAAACGTAGTGCGAAAACGATCCATGGTTAACCGAATTAATTGCTCTGATGGACGATTATGTCGACCATAAAATGGACGGAGCTCACGGTAAACTTCGCGAACTGAACCATTATTTTCGAAATAAATTTGCACGATTTGCAAGCGTTCTTCTTTTGTCAACCTGTTCATGATGAAATGGCAAACCAAACTGAACATAAATGACATTAGAGTTGCCAGATTTGACCACAAAATGCCAGTTTTATCTCTATTCGAAAAACAAACCTGTAAAAAAAACACCCTGTATGTTACCAGCAAAGTTTCTTTATCTTTTCTGGCGAATTTGTTGCTCGCTTTTAACTTTGATTGCAATCGGGATTGCATAAACCACGAAGGTGAAAATTTCATGTAAAGACACATCCAAGATATAAGGGTGGTTGAGAATTAGTAGGGTGGCATCAGCCTGCATTGCTAATTCTTTGTTCACCTGCTTGTGCCACCTCACTCATCGGGGCCGAGGACTTGGTAGGGGATAATGACAAGTTCCGCTCAACGTAAAAAACTGGATAAAACCTGGAGATAATCGTTAATTACGAATATTTTCATCTCAATATCAATATTTAGATATGTTAGGTTTGGCGCAATATTGACACCGTAGGTAATAGACGCCCTTTCTTTAGCTTTCACCTTCACTAAGGCTAACCTGGGCCATGTTCTATTTTAAGCTTCAGCTTAGTTAGACTTTATTGACAATGTGAGTGTAAAAAGCTTTGTATAAATTTCTTATTTGACGACAAAAACATTATAACAAAATGATTTTAAAGACCTAAAAAAGTAAAAATTGTCCATAATTATTTTCGAAATACTTTTATTTTAAAAGCCTCAAAGAAAAAGTTTTTTAAGAATTAAAAAAAAAATAAAAATTGAAATTTTTTATATCCTGACTTTGAACACCTATAAGAGACACACATTGATTTTAATTTATAAGATTGAAAACTCAACGTTTTTGTAACTCTAACTATAATTTTTTTGTAAATATTCAATTAAAACGCAGTAAAGTTGAACATTTTACGGTCAGGCACAGTGGTGAATTACCTACCATCGATTTGAAAGCGGGCACTTACATTCGCTGTTTGACCCTATTGTTCAAAAGAAAAGAAATATGTGGATCCATATACATATATTTACCTTTTATTCATTTGTAACAATAAATTGTTAATTGTGTTAAAGAGTACTGCAATTAGCGATCAGATTAAGTCCCATATCTCAACAGTTTGGGAGAAACAGTGATTAAGACCGGACACAGTCTACTGTAAGGTCTGTAGGCTAGTAGACTTATATTTATCTAGCGACGTTTCTTTATTTTTCCCCCAATCACAGTATTCGAGTGACTTGCGGAGCTTTTTGCGAGTATGTAGCTTTGTGGTTATTGTTTTTTTACATATATGCAATATTATATGGTTTCGGGATTGAGGGGAGGCGGGCGCTAAACAAGTTTTGTTCACCGGGAGCGAGCTAAGCTCACTACGCCACTGGCCGGTATGATCAAACTAATAAGCCAATCCTTCCCTTCATTTAACAAACCTGCTTCGGAACAAATATTCAGACGTATAACGTCATTCCAAATTGCGGGTTTAGAGCTATTGGGATTTAAAAATCCACTTCCGATCACTATATGTATAACATATTTCGACCCCTGATTTGCATTGAACTGGGCTTCGTTAATATTATTCTATGGGGAAGCATTCCTTGGTATGTAAGTACGTACAAACAAAGCACATTTCACTTATTTCCTCAGTAAAATCTATTGAAAAAGGTTCTTTTTTATCGAAGGTTCAGGTATCTTTCACCAATTCTAGTGTCCCGATTTCACTGCCAACACGGCGTAATTTAAAAGCCCGAAAGGTTTATTTTATGAATTTTGTAATGGTCATCAATGAATCTAAAAATGCCTTGTAAAAAATCTTCTTTGAGTCCAAAAAAAAGCCGATTAAGAGAACAAATATGATATATGAAATTAGACCGTTTTAAATAAAGGGTAAGAATTTGTGAAACGGATCACTCAAAATTGAGAAAACTTATTTTTGAGCAGTAATGATATCATTTGGTATCTATTAACAATACAAACGAATGCCTATCTTTGATTTTTGGAAAAAAAATGTTTATCCTGTTTTATGGCCATTTGAAAATTGTTGTCCTTTTTATACCCAGCGTGTACTAGTACACAGGGTATTATAGTTTTGGTCATATAACGGTGGTTTGTAACGGTACAAAATAATAGAGATAGATATCAAAGTTCTTATAATGAACACGATAACTTGAGTAAAAATTGTGATATTTGAATGAAATTTCGCACACAGGTTGCTTTCTGACCAAGGTAGGTTGCTATTTAAATGGGCAAAATCGAACTTGAATCACCCCCCTTTTTCGATATCGACAATTTCGAAAGATGTTTAAAATATATAATTCAATTATAAAAGCAGCTGAAATAATGAAATTTGGTAGATTTATTTAGTTGACTGTCTTATTGACGATTTTACCAAATTTTTGGAAAAAGGGCATGCCACCGCCCACATATGAGTGAACAAATTTTCAAACCTCGACTGGTAATAACTACATATTCGTTTGTGCTAGAATAATGAAATTTGGTAGGAGGTATACTATGGTTGTGGTACATAGACTCACAGAAAATAAGCGAAAGTGTTTGACCACGCTTACTTTTTCATAAAAGTTATCTGAAAAGGAGGTAGAACTACTGAACTGCCTATATCGCATTGAATGGTACAGGTAGAATGATATAATTTGGCAGTGACCTCAATTTTCTTATTATTTATATGGTTTTTGCAAACTTTTGGAAAATGGGAGTGGCACCACCCACTTATGGGTCAAGCAAATTTCAAATTCGACTGTTAATAACTTCAGAACGGTGTAAGATAGAATTAAGAAACTTAATACGAGGTATACTATAGACATGTAGAGAACGCCCTCGGATAATAAGCAAAATCGGTGAACCTTAGTTTTTTAAAAGAGAGGCAGGAAACCGGAACATGCCATATCTCCTTCACTGATGCAGATAGAGTGCTCAATGACCTGATGATCTTAATATTGATTTTTTTTTTTTAATTTTGGAAAACGCCCGTGGCGCCCACATATAAATAAACAAAATGTCAAATTTCAGCTATTATTAACTTTAGAACTGCGTTAAATAAATAAACGAGTATTGAATGTAAAATGCGATATTTCTATAACCATGCAAGCTATATCAATAAGATCTTGCACACATAATAAGCTTTTTAAGCAAAACTCGACCTCAGAAAAATTTTGTGGATTTTTGGGAAATAGGAAATAATCAGAACGATGAGCTGAGTTGATTTAGCCATGTCCGTCTATCGGTCTGTCCGTCTGTCTATTTGAACGCAAATTTTTCAAACATAAAATATGCATGTATTGGTATTTTAAAGAAATTTTACCAATTTACCACGACCACTTTTACACAGCTGGGTATTAATTGTTCGGTTCCGAACTTAGACAATTTTTATAATTTTAGTGTAACTTATTTAAAAAATAATTTTTTTTACTTAGAATTGACCATTTTAACGTATTTTTCAAAATAAAAGTAATGTTATGTTATTATTTTTTAAAATCTTTTTAGCTTTCCATTCGTGGTTGCTTTTCACGACTTTCTGCTTTAACAGCCATAACACTTTCACATACAACTGTACATATCTTTCTGTTCCTTGTACGAGTATATGCATTGGAATATTAGGATCATCTAGTGTTGGATCATCATAATCTAAGAATTGCACCAAGTGATCCTATGGAATATTTCTTGTGAATGCCGGTTCAGATAGTAAATTAGCGGTTCAGATAGAAATATGCAATCTGAGAGGAGAAGCCGCGAAAGCAAAAACAAAACGCATGAAGTAGGTGTGTGTATACAGCAACGACCTGGTATAAATTCGCCTTGCCTTGTATAATTAAACAATGCTGTAAATTATCCGAAATTGTTTTTTAAAAGTCTTCAAAGACTTTTGTTTTTTAATTTATATTATAAAAGTCTCACAGTAATAGCGTTTTGTAAGATATATTTTTTTAAGTCTTCAAAGTTATTCAATGTGAGTCGGAAATTAGACAAGCTTTTTATATAACTAGTATTTCAATGATGTGCTTTAGTAAAACTTTTTATATTTATCACCTTGTTTAACAGGTAATTTTGCCTTATAGAGAACTTTCATTGCGCATATCAGGGTATAATGTAGATACGTATTCCTCCTTGAGTTAAGGTATTCAAGGGACAGATATTTGTGAATACTGCTAATGGCCCGTCAGTGCACGGGTCAAAGGTTGGCACAGCCGTATTTCTCTATGTCTGCTAGACTACTACTTTATTAGAGAATAGTAACTCAGTCCCCCCTGTCGGGATTGCATAAACCACGAAGGTGAGAATTTCACGCAAAGACACATCCAAGATATAAGGGTGGTTGATAATCGTTTAGTTACGAATATTTTCATCGCAATATCAATATTTATGGTAGGTTTGGCGCAATACTGACACTGTAGGTAATACACGCCCTTTCTTTAGGTTTCACCTTCACGAAGGCTAACCTGGGCCATGTTCTATTATAAGCTTCAGCTTAACTATACTTTATTGACAATGTGAGTGTAGAAAGCTTTGTTTACATTTCTTATTTGACGACAAAAAACTTTCAAAAATATGTTTTTAAAAACTTAAAAAAAAATAAAAATTGTCCATAATTATTTTCGAAAGACTTTTATTTTAAAAGTCTCTAAGAAAAGTCTTTTAAGACTCAAAAAAATAAAAATTGAAAATTGAAATTTTATATAGCCTGACTTTGGACGCCTAAAAGAGACACACATTGATTTTAATTTATAAGATTGATAATTCAACGTTTTTGCAAGTCTAACTATAATTTTTTTGTAAATATTCAATGAAAACGCAGTAAAGTTGAACATTTTACGGTCAGGCACACTGGTGAATTACCTACCATCGATTTGATAGCGGGCACTTACATTCGCTGTTTGACCTTATTGTTCTACGTTCTTTGTGCAGAGCGAAAGTAAAAGAACAGAATTATGTGGATCCCTACACATATATTTACCTTTTATTCATTTGTAACAATAAATTGCCCACACAATAAAAAAATGAAGTATATGTATTAGGCCGGGTCGATTTGTGGGGAGGCAAAAAAATCGCCCATTGCTCTGTGAAAATCACATTCTAGGGATCAAAATAAGAAACTTTGCCGAAGGAACCATACCTCTCGAATTCTGATGTCCCCCAATTTGGGTCAAACTTTTGGGTAGGGGCAAATTTTGAAAAATCCCAATTTGACCCATTTAGAGTGCTCCAATCGAGTCCAAATGTATGACCGACCCCCACTAACTTTGGAGGCCCAACCCACCGATGCCAGTGGCACAGCCCCTGGAACCCCCCTGGGGGTTCACCATACAAACATTTCATAAAATCGCCGGTTTTGCACTTTACATGAAAAAATCAGCGAAATGCATCACTGTGATGCATTTACATGTCGTAAACATAGTTGTGTGGGTTTTTTATTCAACCGTTTTAAAAAATGAAGGTATCACTGTGACACAATTGCAGATCGTAAAATTGCTTGTGCTGTTTTTTTTAAGCCACCACAAGACACAGCAGGTTGAATTGAAACTACCATTTCATTCTTATTACCTCGTCTCGTAGAACATATATTACGCAACAATTTTTGTGAATGCATTAAGTCGTTGTGAAGAACTCAAAGTGTGAAGTGCTAATTTCAGATAAAAAAATATTTCAAAAAAAATAATAAGTGAAGTGACCATTCCAAATCAAAAAGTTTACAATGAATCCACCATCCTCTACACCGCAAGATGAAGCAACTACATCAACAACTATCGAAAACCAAATGAGTCATATACCCAAGCATGATGTTACTGTTTTTGGTGTGTCTACTGATTTAACTGATCTTAATCAAGAGAAGAAACAACACCCAACAATTTACAGAGTATGTAAAATCTCTGGAAACAATTTTTTACATTGGAACATGTAAATGCGATTTGAAGGCAGCTCCATGTGCATGCGGCTTAGTTCCCGAACGCCTCAAAGAGTTCATGCACGATCAACATAATCAGAGAAGACTAACAATGAATGCATTTGTGATGGAAACTGAAGAGCAAGGAGCAACGTCTATGTCATCAATGCCAACATACCAAGATCCCGATGATTCAACATACGCACCGCCACCGGTTCAAGAAGATATGGATAGAAGCACAAGTTCACAATACACAGAGAGATACGATTGTTTTAACTTTGCCTTCGTATGTGACAGATTTGGCTTGCCTGACAGAGTAGCATCAGCATTGGGAGCCGCTCTTTTGCAAGATTTTAAAATTAAAGATAATCATGGGAAACCTCTCATCATGGATAAATCGAAAGTTCGCAGAGAAAAACAGCAAGATTTTAAAATTAAAGATAATCATGGGAAACCTCTCATCATGGATAAATCGAAAGTTCGCAGAGAAAAACAGAAATGCAGCAAGAAGTGCTTCGCAAACGGTTAGATGATACCAATTTGTTAGCGTTTTCATTCGATGGCAGAAAAGAAGATACTTTAACGATAGATAAAATTGATGAGAAGTATCATACAAGGATGGTAAAAGAACGTCATCTTGTTATTTTGAGAGAACCCAATTCTGAATTGATTGGTTACGTAAGATTGAAACATGAAACCGCTGAATACAAAACAACCAAATTAAATGGTTTTTTCAACGATAAAAATATATCACTGGATGCATTAATTGTAATATGCACTGACGGTGAGGTAACAAACACTGGCCCACACGGTGGAATTATACGACGATTCTAATTGCTGTTAAAAAGACCATTGCATTGGTTCGTTTGCCTTCTACACTTCAACGAACTTCCGTTTCGGCATTTGTTTGAAGCTTTGGATAAATCAACCAGCACTGGACCAAGATCGGCAACCGGAAAACTGAGCCGTCAAATCGAAACTTGTGAAACTCTTCCGGTAAGTTATTGCTATCACTCATTTATTATAATTGTCAACCATTTTTAATTATTTTATTATTATATATTTTCAGGTGGTGGACGCCTCCAGAAAATTGAGTTGCAAAATATGCCCCCTGCTCCAGAAAAAAATGAATTTTCCACCGATTCGAAGTAGTTATACGACATGGCCCATGCAATTACTAGCGGCGTGGTTCCGGTGGATCTGGCTAACATCAAACCAGGGAAAATTGTACATTCTCAGTGGCTCACCAAGGCCGCTAGATTATTGCGATTATATGTGACAACGGAAAATCCAGATGCAAATTTAAGAATTCTGGTTGAATTTATAATTAAATGTTATGTGCCAATGTACTTCAATATCAAGTATTACAGCTCTGTCGTGTACGGCAGTGCATTATTTTTCAAGTTCATTGGTTGGTCACGATTTCTACAACCTCGTTTACGCAAAATTGTCAATCAAGTAATTAAAGATAATTCATATTATGCGCATTCGGAAAATATCTTGTTATCAATGTTGTTTGATGATAGAAAAGAAAAGCGCGACTGTGCCATCAAGAAAATTCTACGCTATCGAACTGATGTTGACGAGCTAATGGAACTTAGAGTTTATAAAAAACCAGATATAAACTTTAATTGCACACGTTATACGGAAATGATCAATTTGAATGATATAAATATCGTATTTGAACCACCATTCACGCGAAGCATTCCGTACGATACATTGAAAGAATATTTAAATCAAGATGATCCACCGTTTAATGATCCAAAAATTCCATCACACATACAAGGAACGGAACGACATGTTCAATTGCTAGCTAGCGTTTCCAAACGGGTTATACCGGAAAATGCAGAGGCTGTTATGGCGACGACATTAGAGAGCCGTGCGAAATTGCCCAGACTTGAAAGTAAAAAAGACTTCAAACAATAATTTTTCTTAGTTTCTTTTCTATAACTCACTTAAATTAATTTTTTCATTTACATATGTTCTGACTAAATAAATTTCTTAAGACAAAAAATAGATATTATTATAAATAAATAATAAATATTATTATAAATAAATAAATAAAAATAAAGAAAAAACATAGACATTTCGCTGATTTTTTCATGTAAAGTGCAAAACCGGCGATTTTTTGAAATGTTTGTATGGTGAACCCCCAGGGGCGTTCCAGGGGGTGTGCCACTGGCATCGGTGGGTCGGGCCTCCAAAGTTAGTGAGGGTCGGTCATACATTTGGACTCGATTGGAGCACTCTAAATGGGTCAAAGTGGGATTTTTCAAAAGTTCGAACCGGAATGGGGGGACATTAGAATTCGTTTTAGAGGTATGGTTCCTTCGGCAAAGTTTCTTATTTTGATCCCTAGAATACGATTTTCACAGAGCAATGAGTGATTTTTAAATCGACCCGCCCTAATGTCCCTAGAATATTTGGGAATAAAGTTTTTCTATAAAATAAATATTACCGAAGTTAAGAACAATTTAAGCGAGCCATAGTGAGAAAAATACAATTTTTAGCAAACTTTGTGGGCTCAAGGCACGCCCAATGATTATGCAAACGATCTAAAATTTTTTATATATAATTTTTTCTAATTTGGAATAAATCTAAAGGATTTGCCAAGTGAAAATACGAAAAAAAAAATTCTATATAATTTGCGGTCACACTAATATACATATATCACTCTAAATTATTTTTATTAGTATGTTAGACGACTCTTTAGACATTAGTAGCACAATTTTTTGTAGGGTTTATTTTATTAAAATACTAACAGAATACTTTATGACAGCATTTTATGCATATTTTTTACAGATATTAAGTGATCCATCAAGACTGATAATTAAAAAAGTACAAAAAGATGACCCCGGCATGTATCAATGTTTCGTTTCGAATGAATGGGAGCAAATTCAATCCACAGCTGAATTACAACTAGGAGGTAACGTTTAATCTCAAATCGCTTGACATTTCCTGTGTATATACATATATATTAGGGCTCTTAATAATTCTGTGGCAATAAGGCAAAACTACCAAAGTAATTTTTTGGAATTTTATAGTAGAGCGCTTGAAAGTTGAAATTGTAGTTAAATGTATGGAGTTTTGAAACAGTTTTTTGTCCATAAAATCCACAAGGTTTTTTCCGCTTATTGCCACAGAATTATTCGAATATAAAAAAAAAGTTACTACTGAAAATCCACTAGCAGTATTGGAATAGTCTACCGATGACGACTGATCGATTAACCGCACACTTTCGACTATTCGGTTACATGAAAATTTTTACATTTTACTTCTTTTTTCGTGACATCAACGATTGTCAGAAAGCATGAATTTGCAAATGATCGGATTTTAAGTCAACAGTCTCAATGGATTAACTATTGGACTTTCTATGTTTGACAAAAATCCCGAGTACCGTGCAAGAATACTAGATTCTATGCGATGCGACATCTGAAATTAAAAGCTGAAAATCACTTACAATAACGTATGTGAGCTACAAGTTCACCTTAACATATTTCACCATAAATAAAGTGCAGTAAGACCAGTCATTATACGACAAGTCCATTTGATCTGAAGGTACTTGGGCAGCACGGTGTACGCTGTTATAAAGGTATAACCACCGCCGATAGCTGGAGAACTTCCATGAATAAAAAGGGCACTTAGCAACGCTGAAAATATCCGTATAAATTTTCACTTAAATATAATGTATAAATATATTTAATACTTGGTTATAAGGTAAAAAACCTAAAGTAGAATATTTTCCCTAGTAAAGATATGATAAATAACAAGTAATTCTTATTTGGTCATAGTTGGAATTTTGAAATGTTTGTAACAGTTATCTTTTGTTATTATTATTTACCATATTAATATGTTTTAGAAAAACCATTATTCTGTATCACTGCTTCACACCTCCCTTTTAAATTTTGGCATCTATCCAAAGGATTCGAGTTCCATGCTTCCTGTACACCTACACAAAGTTTACCGATATTTTTAAATTTTTTTCGCCCAACCATAGTCTTAACATCATTCCACAAGTTCTCGATTGGGTTGAGGTCCGGACTTTGAGCTGGCCAATCAAGCTGTGTAATCTTTTCTTGTGCAAAGCCAGTTTTTGACCACTCCTATAGTATGTTTGTGGTCGTTGTCGATAATAAATGTCCAGTTTACAGGTATAAACTCGAAGTATTGTATTTTCATCTTATTCATGAGTATGTCAAGATATACGTATATATATGCCTATCCATATTTGTTTTCTATCTAGCGGCCCAACCTTGCGCCACGAAAATTACCCTTAAACTTTTAAGTTCATCCCCGCCATGTTTCGCCATCCTTTTTTGGTCTTGGAATTTTTTCACGGTGCATATACGAGGTGTGTTCAAAAAGTATCGCGAATTTTGAATTTTCGCTGGTTACGTATATTCGAATTTCGAATTTTTTGTGGCGTTATGTTGGTACTCATGTCTCTCACTTATGCCGACAAGCTCGGCCATTTTGAATGTTTAGTTAATTGTTGACAGCTGCTTTGCTTGCACGTGTTTTGGATCGTCTTCGATTTTTACGCGAAATTCGTACCAAAATTGCTCAATTGTGACCAAAAACAGCATCGCATGAACATTGCTAATGAGATGTTAAACTCTCTCCGCGACGACCCAAATTTGCTCCAGAGGGTCATAACTGGTGACGAATCGTGGGTTTATGGTTATGACGTGGAAACCAAAGCTCAATCATCTCAATGGAAGCTGCCGCACGAAGCAAGACCGAAAAAAGCGCGCCAAGTTCGGTCGAATGTGAAAGTTTTGCTGACAGTTTTCTTCGATTGCAGGGGCGTGGTGCATCATGAGTTCTTGCCACAGGGAAGAACGGTCAATAAGGAATATTACCTGCAAGTAATGCGCAATTTGCGCTAAGCAATCCTCCAGAAACGCCCGGATTTGTGGAAGAACAAAAATTGGCATTTGCACCACGATAACGCCCCTGCTCACGCATCGTTGCTTGTGCGCGACTTTTTGGCCAAAAAACAACACACTAATGATGCCGCAGCCACCGTATTCCCCAGATCTGGCCCCCTGTGACTTTTTCTTGTTCCCTAAACTGAAGAGGCCCATGAAAGGACGACGTTACGCTTCTCTTGACGAGATAAAGACGGCATCGAAGGAGGAGCTGAACAAGATACAAAAAAATTATTTTTTGAAGTGCTTCGAAGATTGGAAAAACCGTTGGCACAAGTGTATAATATCTCATGGGGATTACTTTGAAGGGGACAAAATAGATATTTATGAATAAATAAATAATTTTTGAAAAAACACAAAATTCGCGATACTTTTTGAACACACCTCGTAAGTTCTTGATCAGGAATAAAGTAGATTTTAGTTTATCAACATATATTTTATTTTAGTTGCCGCCTTGTTGTTTAAAAAAAAAAAATTTGAAGTAAGTAAAAGTTAAAAAAAAAAAACAGGCAGCAAAATAATTCAAATAAAATCGGCCAAATTGACCGCAACGCTCATCGAAATTTACAGTAAAGCGGTGCCTTTCATAGCGGTGAGTATAACTGCCGTTATTTGGCGACCGTTATACGAGGTGTGTTCAAAACGTATCGCGAATTTTGAATTTTCGCTGGTTACGTATATTCGAATTTCGAATTTTTTGTTTCGTTATGTTGGTACTCATGTCTCTCACTTATGCCGACAAGCTCGGCCATTTTGAATATTCAGTTAATTGTTGACAGCTGCTTTGCTTGCACGTGTTTTGGATCGTCTTCGATTTTTACCTATTCAAAAAAATGGATCAAAGAACCTGTATCAAATTTTGTGTGAAAAACGAAATTAAGTGCGCGGATGCATTCCGAATGTTGACTGTGGCATACGGAGAAGCTACCTTGGACCGAAGCAACGTTTATCGGTGGTACAAAATGTTCTCAGAAAGCCGAGAAGATGTGCAAAGAAGAACAAAAATTGGCTTTTGCACCACGATAACGCCCCTGCTCACGCATCGTTGCTTGTGCGCGAATTTTTGGCCAAAAACAACACACTAATGATGCCGCAGCCACCGTATTCCCCAGATCTGGCCCCCTGTGACTTTTTCTTGTTCCCTAAACTGAAGAGGCCCATGAAAGGACGACGTTACGCTTCTCTTGACGAGATAAAGACGGCATCGAAGGAGGAGCTGAACAAGATACAAAAAAATGATTTTTTGAAGTGCTTCGAAGATTGGAAAAACCGTTGGCACAAGTGTATAATATCTCATGGGGATTACTTTGAAGCGGTTGCCGTGGTGTGAAGGTAGTGTTGCCGGCCTACCACACCAAAGGGCCATGGTTCGAGCCCTGGTACAGGTAACATCAAAAGTGATTTGAAAAAAGTTTTTCAAAAAGGGGGTCGCCCCTCGGCAGTGGTTTGGCAAACTCTCCGAGTGTATTTCTGCCATGACAGGCTTCTCAGCAAAAATTCGTCTCCTTTGTAGATGCCGTTCGGAGTCGGCAAAAAACTGTAGGTCCCACCAATTTGTAGGGAAAATTCAAATCGGCACACCACAAATTGGAAAAGAAGCTTGGCGCAAAAATCTCTTATTAGGTTTATGATGATATACCTGTTGTATATCGCGCCATAGAGAGAGAGATTACTTTGAAGGGGACAAAATAGATATTCATGAAGAAATAAATAATTTTTGAAAAAACACAAAATTCGCGATACTTTTTGAACACACCTCGTATAGCGGCACAGCTTTTGGAGAAAACCATAACTTAACCCATCGTTGCTCAATGAAATTAAAACAGAAGTCAAGAAAGAGAACTAATGAAAAATACGAATGATTTGAAGACATGAATATATAATACTCCTACTATGTTTAAGGTAAAATTATGAAATTAACACTCTTTAAGAGGAATAAAAAGTGCGCTAAGCCACTAACCACAGCTGTAGGATATGTAAGATAACACAACAGCCTACCCTAATCCGTGAGACTTGAACATCACCAACAGTAACCTACTCTGCACGAACAAACCAATAATTGCTAACACTGCATTAGCATTGTCAAGCCAATAAACAACAATAAGCAATACTTCAGGTAAACAACTATCAGCAATACTTCCAGTAAACAACATTCAGCTATATTTCCAGCAGGGTTGGGTCTCTTTCAATAAAAAACTAAACTAAAATAAAAACAAAATTGTATTCATTATTCAAAAAAAATTAAGTGATGAGTGAAATGTTATTGGTTATTCAACAAATTTTTAGTAAAGAATAAAATTTCAATTTTTATTCAAGCTTTTGAAAATATCGAGAAATTATACCCATATGTACCTTGGCTCACCTTACAACTCTTTTACTTTTCTGTCCTTGACCTGAGAAGCGGCTTCCACCAGATTCCCTTGAAGGAATGCGACATTGAGAAAACCGCTTTTTTTGTCACCCGCCTTCCCTGCGGACTGAAGAGCGCACCAGCAATATTTCAAAGAGCGCTAGATGACATTTTAACAGACCATATAGGGAAAATTTGTTATGTCTACATAGATGACATAATAGTTTTCGGCAAAGACGAACAAAGTCATCTTCAAAATGTCGAACAAATTTTCCACACGCTCGAAAAAGCAAACATGAAAATCCAGCTGGAAAAATGTGAGTGTCAGGGAAGAAGTCGAGTTTCTAGGCTTCATAGTCTCCCCACAGGAATAAAAACCATTCCTACAAAAGTAAAGGCAATTCAGGATTTCCCTTGCCCAATAACGTTGAAGGACTTAAGACCTTTCCTTGGCCTATCTGGCTAATATTGACGCTTCATCAGAGACTACGCAAAATTAGCGAAACCTCTGACCTCGCTTTTAAGAGGGGAAGATGGATATGTGTCCAAAATGACTGCTTTCAATAAAATAAAATCCGCTCTGACATCTCAAGAAGTAATAGTATCGTATCCCTTACCACAGACGCCTCGAACTATCTCGATCACTTAACAAAACAGAGGAAAGCTATGCCGCAAACGAAAAAAAATGCTGGCAATAATCCGGGCTCTTACTAATTTACGAAATTACTTATATGGATCCGCTAAAGTCGTAATCTTCACAGATCACCTTTGCACTAAGTAATAAAAATCATAATGGAATAATTAAAAGGTGGAAGTGGATCCTCGAAGAGTACAACAACGTAATGAAATATAAGCCCGGCAGGACAAACGTCATCGCAGACGCGCAATGCAGACCGCCACAAACTGACATTAATACCCTTACAACTACAGACCATAGCAACGAAAGCTCCTCACACCTTCTTATCCCTGCCACTGAAGCCCCTATAAATGCCTTCAAGAGCCAACTCTTCTTAATATTTGGGTACGAAGATATCTATTCATTCCAGTTACCTTTTCAAAGTTTCCATAGGCACACTATTGCAAAGAAAATGATTCTGACCAGGACACCTACCCACTATTCATCCTTTGCATTATTATTGCAACATTTTCATCGGACGTACAAATTTTAGACTACAGTAAATCAGAACTAGTAAATATGGACAACGGTCAAGCTAGAATACAAGACGGTACATTCCTATTTAATCATCTCATTGACTTAGAAAAATACGAACAGTTTTTGACAGAGACATATGACGAGATGACCAACCAAATCCCTAACGATCACTTCCTATATCCCATCCTAAAACACGACACCATGCAAACCTTTGAAATCCTAATTCGGAGCGGTCTGGAAATATATTGCCTGATCTCCTGGTCACGAAGACCTAAATATAATAACTAATAACTTTATTTATTTATTTATTTATTTATTTATTTATTGTAATACCGTCAATGAAACAAAGTTTCTTACAGACTACTAACAAAAAGTACATACATTTTATATAAAGATTACAAGTATATTACATTGTTATGTGGAGTTACATACTGAAATTAATATGCTGGCACTCAGAACAAGTTTAAATATCTATAGATAATGAGCGAAAAAAATTACGAAAGCTTCTGTGGTCATTGAAAAATCAATGACGATTGTTTGAGACAAAATATTAAATTCTCGCATAGATCTTGCAAGAGGAGCATTACTGGCGAATGTAGTTTTAACCTTTTTGCAGTAAAAAGGGTAAGTGACTCGGAGGTTATGCCTAGGAACATTAAAGGTAATCCTTTCCATGAGAGAGGGGCAATCAAGGATGCCTTGAATAATATTGAATATAAAAGTCATCGACAACATAGACCTACGACTATCCAATGATTGTAGGTCAAGAAGCATGAGACGCGAAGCATAAGAAGGGACAGGATCGTCGAATTTTAAGGTTCTTAGAGCGAATTTAAGAAATACCTTTTCAATACGTTCTATTCTTTTAATAGAAACTTGGCTATAGGGCCTCCATATGAAAACTGCGTACTCAACACGCGAACGTACAAATGTTATAAATAACATTTTCAGAGTGTAAGGGTCAGAAAACTTAGTGGAATTCCGACGGATAAAGCCAAATACTGAGTAAGACTTTGCAATTATGAAGTCCACATGATTATTAAAGTTCAACTTCGGGTCAAAGATAACCCCTAGATCTTTTACTTCAGTAACATTGCGCAGGAAAGTATTCGAAATGCTATAGTTCGTATTACGAACATTCAAAATTTTAGCAAACGTCATCTTAAAGCATTTATTAATATTTAAAGAGAGACTATAACGTAGACACCACGAATGAACTGCGTCAATATCACGTTGAAACTTAATTTCGTCAGAAGTATCCTTGACAACCGCAAAAATTTTGAGGTCATCTGCGTATAGTAAATAATTTGCAAATGAAAAGCAACTACTTATGTCGTTTATGAAAAGAACAAATAGTAGAGGGCCTAGAACGCTTCCTTGCGGAACACCGGATGAAGCAAAGAAAGGTTCTGACAAAACACCATCGATGGTAACAACACAGCGTCTATTAGAGAGGTAAGATTGTATCCATTTCAAAAAGCAGGAATGGAAACCCATATGAGCAAGCTTTTCAAGTAGTACTCCATGACTTTGTCAAAGGCCTTCGAGAAGTCTGTATATACGCAGTCAACCTGGAATCCAGCAGAGAAAGCAGTATGACAGTAATCTACAAATACAGCTAAATTCGTGGCTGTGGATCGCCCAGACACAACCATGTTGATTTTGGCAAATAAGAGATTTGGTTGCAAAATACAATTTATCTTTTACAATGCACTCAAAACGCTTAGAAATGGTAGAGAGCTTTGAGATGGGTCTATAATTCCGAACATCGTTTTTCTTACCTGATTTTAAGATTGGGACTATGTGAGCAACTTTCCAATCATTAATGAAGGTTCCTAGCGCAAGAGATTTATTAAAAATAATTTTCAATGGCGTGATTAGAGCAGGACATTTTTTTAAAAGGAGTGCCGACAGGCCATCAACATCAGTTTGAGAAGACAGCTTAAGTGTGGCAAGCCCATTGGCAATGTCTTCTGAAGATAAGGTGAGATACCCAAAATTAAGGTGTGAGAAGTTTGAAGGAAAGCTAGATGTGGGGACATCATTTTCAGAAGTAAAATTAGACCTAAAAAAGTTAGCAAACAGATTAGCTACATCTTTGGGCCCATCAGCGAACTGATCATCAAGAAACACTGACGTTGGAATAAAAGAGCGTGATCTTTTTGATTTGATAAACGTCCAAAAATATTTTGGATTACTTTTAATACTCCACTCGACGCCGCGAATAAATTTATTGTACAGATATTTATCTAGGCGATTGAACTCGACAGCAAAGTTTTTATATTTATAATAAAAATATATATTATTAGTGAGCAGAAAACGTTTGTGAAATTTGTTTCTTAGGTTTTTAAGCTTTTTTAATTCTTTTGTGTACCACGGAATACAATGTGGTCGCTTCTTTTTAATGGAAATATTATTCATACAGAACTCATGCATAAATGTTTTGAATTTGGAAAAGCACTCATCGATACTTGAATCTGATATTAGAGCAGACCAGTTGACATCCAATAATAAACTATTGAGATTCGAAAAATCACAGGTATCATATTTGAAAATGATTTTATAATTAGCATTTAGAAAAGTCGGAAGGTATTCGTAAGACTCAACGCTTAGAGTAATGGCCTTATGATGTTTATCACATTGACTCATGGGCGACATGCACTCAGAAATAACGTAGTTAATATTATCACTGACAAATATGAGATCTAGGATTTTGCCTAGCTCGTTAAAAAATAAATTGATTTGCTTCAAATTAACACTTAAAATACAATCTATAAGATAAGTCTCGTTAGAGGCTGTTACATTAGATGGCATGAGACAAGAGTTACAAGCATTATTAGTCCAGAGGACGTTACTCAAGTTAAAATCGCCTAAAATACATAGGTTATCGTCTAGTACATTGTTTTCGACAAGCGATGTGATATTGTCAGCATGCATTTTATAAAGTTCAAAATCACTACTAGGAGGAATATATGAAGCTACGATATAGAGCGATCCGGATCTGGAAGAGCCTTTTATACAGACACATAGCTGGTCAATCAAAGAGTCGTCATTTAAAAGAGTTATTAAGCAGGCACGGTATTTGCGTTTCACAGCGATGAGAACGCCTCCACCTCTGCGATAGCCAGTCTTGGCTGGATCTCGGTCCTTACGGAAGACATCGTAGGCGTTTAAATCGAAGAATTTACCATCGAAAAAATCAGGGTTTAACCACGTCTCGACAATGACAATGATATCAAAGTCCATTTGGGCGCTGAATGAGTTAACAATGTGGGATTTAGTTCTTAAGCCGGAAATATTTTGAAAGTACATCTTAAGACCAGAAGAAGCGGTAGAGGATGTAGGACGTTGTGAATTAGTAAAATCACTACCAACTAGGTTTTGTCTGCTCCCAGCCCTGGCTTTTGGAAAAAAGGCTTGATCCTGACATGTTTAGGCCATAGCGACTCATTAAGGACTATAGAAACATAATCTGTTGGTACGCCAAGTTTAAAGTTGAAAAACTTTCGCTCAGTATTTTCGTCTTCGTCTTTTCTAAGAAGTTTGAAACACATTAGCTCCTCCACACTAATGTCAGTTTTCTGAGAGACGTACTCGTATTTAATAATATCATCCTTTGTAACAGAAGATGCGAAAGAAGATATATGAAGCCAAGATTTGCGAACAGCAACAGTGAGATCATTGTTGTTGCTAGAACCAAATACAACTCCTGACTTATATTGGTTATACACATGTCTTCTCCTAGAGTACGTTGGTTTGTTGTTGGAACCATCACTCAGATTATTCACGTTTACATTTGATGTTGAGTTTTTGTTATTCTGCGAGCTAGCGAGTGCAGTATCACTACTTTGTTGATTGCGAATAGGAGTAGGCAAAATCGGCGATAACACATCAGCAGAGGCTTGATGCTCAGTAGCTTCAGCTAAAGCGACGCCAGCAGTAGCAGAGTGCACACACGAGGCAGCGCGGTTCTCACTATCTGTAACAACAAGCATGGGTGCTGCCGCGCTATTGTCAACTGTTTGTAGTTGGTCCGGCTGAGCGCGCTTAGGCTGAGAAGATGTGGGAGAGGGTTCATTACCCTTTTTATGCGAGCGCGTGACAATTGTTTTAGCACACTTTTCAACAGTTGAGGGAGTGAGATTTGCACTAACACTAACACTATTAACACCCACCAAAACTTTTTTGATTTCTCTCAAAGACGAATAGATTTCGTCAAGTTTGGATGTGTAGAAAGGTAGAGTTTTGTTAACACAAATGTCACATCTATACAAGATGTTTGCATTTGATTTTAAAAGTTTTACACAGTTCGAGTTTAATCTTGCACATTTTAAATGCACTTGTTGGCAACAAATATTACAGGAGATACCGGTATTTTCCAAGAGTTTATTGTCACAAATTATGCACTTAGACATAGCAAAATAATAAGAAAATAAAAAGAGTTGTGCGAGCGAATTGCAACACGTCTGAACGCAACGATTGCTTTCACATGAAAATAATAATAATCACAAAGTATTTAACAAACTATTCGAGAAGGGAATAAATAATATAACCCATATAGTAACTAAAATGTTAAATACGATTAGAAAAGATGAAGATACTGTAACGGAAATAATAATAAATTTGCAAAATAGAATTAGGCTAAATAAAGAAGAGCTACTAAATAAAAGATATGCCATTCATTGGGCAAAATAAAATATATTTAATTTAGTAACATGAAGCAAAGAAGAAATGAAATTGTCAATTAATAAATTAAAAGAAAGAAAAATACCTTTTTAAAGTGCCGAAGAAACACTGGAACTTTTAGAAGTTAAAAAATATATTAAGCAAAGAAATTTAAATTTTATGTATGGTAAAAATGCCTCTAACACTAAGAGAAACATTTAACAGAATAAACCTTTGAAACGGGCAAACAATGTTATAATTAAAGCCGAATATAAGGAAACTAGAGGGACCGGCAGACTTTGTCCTGCCAAGATATTTACCTGAATGGATCTAGAAATATTGGCTTTTCCTATCCCTATCACTATCCCTATCCTTATTTCCATTCCTATCCCTATCCCTATCAGTATAGATGTAACTATTTCACACACACGCAATTCCACTTTATCATAGATTGATCCATTATTGAGCTTTTCTAACAAACAAAACAAAATTATAAAAATTGGCACCATACAAAATTTATAGGAAAATAACATTTTTTTCAGGAATTTTTCGGAAATTTGATTGGGTATTCTCCTATTCTGGTCAGAGAACAATCTAAATTAGTGTCAATCATCCAAATCGGTGCAGGCTTTCTTGAGTTATGAGCCTTGGAACTAACGTCACTTTCTTTTATATATATATATATTGAAAGGAACAAATTTAATTTTCGGAATAAAAGATAAATGGGAAAGTTATAATGAACTAATCATTTGTAAAGAAACCGATTTAATAGATTTAAGCAATGACTTATGTGTAGCTAGGATTGTTAGTAAGTTAAATTCAACTTGTTCGTCCACAAACGGTCACCATGTTCTCACTTTAAAAGTAATAAAACAAGGAGTAATATTACTAAACCAATTTGACGGCAACCTAGAAGCTGATGCAACAATTAGTGAAATAAACGAAACCCACGTAATAATATTTTACAGCGCAACAATTAGAAGTAGCAGTTAAATATGCAATAACCTTGAAGCCAATAGACGCCATCCCCGCAATATAACAGCCGTGCAGTCAACAGCCAAACTGGTTAGTAAACATTCTAGTTCATTAACTAGAATTTCGTTGGCAGTTTGAGCGACTGCAACGTTTCCGCTATCATAAGGAGCAACAACACACTAAAGATGTCGATACGTACATACGCGAGCGAAAAAGAAAACAACTCAGTATTCGGGCAGCAACATTATTTACCCCTACTACTTTGGCATCTTCTTTTGCAAATCGGAGTGGAAGGTAGTGGATACCTTCATCCGAGAGAGTGGATTGAAGGAAATCACGTTCAGAGTTGTTTTAAAGTAAGAAATATAACTAAAAAATTCACTTTAAACTGAAATTTATATTCTGTAGGAACTGATAAGGTGTTATAACTGCTTTTTATTCAATAATTTGCTTTCACGTTCAATATTGCAGTATTTAAATTTGATTGTTTTATTATTGAATACAACGCAGATTCGGAGTAAGTTGGGCTACTAGCAGACATATACTATGGGCAGCGATCGTTCTGTTAACAACGCCGTCCTACATTTTAATTTTTTCTTCAACTACTATTCTGATTATTTAAGTATGCGTTTATTAAAACTAAACATAAAACTTTCTTGCAATTAATATTTCTTGGATCGTTCTGTTAACAACGCCGTCCTACATTTTAATTTTATCTTCAACTAATATTCTGATTATTTAAGTATGCGTTTATTAAAACTAAATATAAAACTTTCTTGCAAGTAATATTTCTTATGGTTAAATCATAATCCTCTTGAGAATTTCGTGCTTCAAATTGTACATTTGGGCTGCAGATCATGTACGTACGTGCATGTCAACAAAATCACCCTAATTTTTTTGCGACGTCGCTACTGCATAACGGCATACCAGCGACGCAAAAACGAGTAAGCAGTACTCAAATGAAACCACGGAAAAAAGTGAAAACCAAAGGATCACTTGTCAATTGAGTAAGTAAATAACATTTCTTTTTGGAATAATCAAAGTAACGTTTTTCTGAAGAAATATTTTTTAACAAATTCATAAAACAATATTGAATTGTTTTTATTTTTCAGGGTTGACTTATTTTGATTGTGAAATGCAGAATAAATAAAATAACAAGGAATAACGGAATTGTTTAGAAGCTGCAAAAACGAAAATGGCAAGCAGAGACACGTACAATAACGAGGTGGCTAAAAATAGAACTTTTAAAGAAATTTAGTTACTAAGAACTTGAACATTATGTGGTAGAATTCCATACTCGAGTTACCTGCATGATTATTTGCAAAGAACTCCGAACTTATAATTTTCTCCATAAAAAGCTTATACTTTCTCGAATTTCCTTAATTTTATATAAAGATATTTCTACAAGTATGGATTAGATTCTATCTGAGATCAATATTTAAATTTTCCATAAAATGTTTCAAGAAAATTTAAAGACTTATGAATGTGAAAGCAATTATAAAATTCATTGAAAACAGGACTACTTAAGAAAGAAAAAATTACTTTTATAAATGTTTTCCAAGGGCAAAATTGCTATAAATAGCGGCTATACTTTTATTGAAATTTGATTTAATTGTTCAATATAGTGAAGTAATATTTATTTTGATAGACACATATTTTATATATGCTGACTGCATTTTTATTAAAGTAGTTTGAAATGTAATTTTGCAATTTTCGTGTATTTTTCCACACAAAATCAACTAACCTACTATAAAGTGGTAAAGTATTTGGTATGATACTGATGCAGAAGCTAACTAGTATGTCGGCTGGTATGATACCGGTGTATGTACTGACTTGTATGTACCCTGGTTGTTGTTGTTGTTATTGTATAAGCGACTATTTAACCTGCCTAAAGTATCACCTCTTATCCAACATTGATTTAAACTGGTATGATCCTGTTGTATATACGGACTAGTATGTTGAATGGTATGATCTTGATGTATATAATGACTATTATATGAACTGGTATATTGCTAATTCAGAGACTGACTAGTATGCCAATTGGTATGGTGCTGATGCAGAAGCGGACAATTGCCATCTCGTAGGACATCGCCGTGTTAAAAATACCAGTTGCCAATATGGAAAAACTACTCTAACTAGTCGGTTTGGTAAACTAGTATTTGACTAGTATAAAACTAGCATAATTGACTGCAGCGAGCCAACTCCATAAAACCACATTGAGTTACTTTCTTTAGAGGCTTTGAAAGATCTTCTTATCGAAAATGCACTTCGGATTCATTTCATTAAAATGGCTCTCGGTT
Source organism: Merzomyia westermanni (assembly GCA_949987695.1). Lineage (NCBI taxonomy): Eukaryota > Metazoa > Arthropoda > Insecta > Diptera > Tephritidae > Merzomyia > Merzomyia westermanni. Next base: position 82,360,309 of record OX465291.1, read on the forward strand.
GGAAGCATAACAACGGGAGCAATTTTAATAATAACAATACTTCCCTTTTTCCTAAAAAAAGAACAATAAAAATTCCATATATAGAAAAGGAAAAATAAAGCCAGCACTTGCAAGCATGAGCCAGGTAAATAGCCTGCCAAGCGCAACCAGTCATACTCCAACATATGTAAGCTTCAATAATCTACCATTTTACTGATGATCGAGGACAATCAAAGCTTAAGGGGGAAGAGTCAACACAACAGCGTACCCTAACCCGTGATAGTTGACCAACACCAACAGTCACCAACTCTGCAGGAGCAAACCCACCCTACTGCATTAGTATTTTCAAACCAATAAACAACAATCAGCAATACTTCCAGTAAACAACCGTCAGCCATATTTCTAGTAAACAACAGTCAGCAGAAATATCGATTTCTGCAAAATTCATAAGCAACTTGTGGTTAGTCTTAAGTTGGATATAAAAAATAGAGTACGGACATAGTCTGGGATAATGTAGTTTTCTTTTAGAATAAATATAGAACAAGTTTTTAACTTATACATATATCTAAATTGTAATTTAGCAAAGAACGCAGAACATACGTTCTTTGGATTTAGCGGTTGTTGGTTTGGATTCTGACTTTACGGGGACCGTTTTCAAATATCTATTGAGTGCAGATGAAGGTGAATTGAAGCAATCTCCCCTACGACAAATAGCTCAATACATATGCTTGTCAATAAAGCTGTTCATTATATAAATCATGACGGAATATGGTACATAATGGTCTAAAAATAAGCGTGTAGACTTGGATAACTTTTAGAACTAACACGTTGAATTTGACAATTTTGTAAATAGCTGAATATAATTTCAAGAAAATATCAAAATTTTAGATTGGACGTAACTTTTTAGTGTTTGAAACGGTAACAAAAATTTAAAGTTTTGGTAAATAGCTTATATTTTATTTTGATGGCTGATTACCCAGAAATATTTCGAAGAAAACAAGACAGTACAAGTTCTTAGAAGATATAAATAATATTGGCGAAGAGTTTTCGGAAATTGGTGAAGATACATTTTCTGAAAATTAAGATATATTGGTTCCAAGTAAAAATGAGTTTTATTATTATTATTATTATTATTATTATTATTTATTAAACATTTTGCTTATATCCAAACATCTCTTAACATTTTTTATAGAAAAATACTAAATTACCGCTTAATAAAAGATACAAAATATAAGAAAAGTTAAAGCATTTCATATGTTAACCATAATGCTCCCACAGCTTTTTTTGCTGGCCAGCTCTTTACACATAAGAGAGCAGAATTCTAATAGCGCATCTTCAGTTGAGCGGCCCGACCTAAACCCGAATTGTTTTGAATTGAAAAAACTCTTGCTTTCCAGGCATTGTAGTAAGCGTTTTTTAAGCGCTTTCTCGAAAACCTTGGAAACGGATGGCAATAGCGAGATAGGCCTGTAATTATTTTTATCGTTCTTGTTACCCTTGTTAAACAGAGGGATGATAACCGCACATTTGAGTTTATCGGGGAAAATCCCTGAGTAAACGCTGCTATTAAAAATACATTTCAGAGGGTCCACCAAATTAAGGGCTGTGATCTTAAGCAATTTATTTGATACGCCATCATATCCACATGAACTGGAGTTATTTAAATTTTTAACAATTGTAGGAATCTCTAATCCTGTGAATGGTTCAAATAAGACACTATTGCTGGGCCTATCAGTGTCATTACGAGATATGACACACTTGCAAGGGTTGAGATTAGATTGCCCTACCTATACAAAAAAATCATTGAATATGCTTGCAACAGCGGATGGGTCGGAAATAGCCATAATATTTTCTTTTAAGGTGATAGCTCGATCAGCACTTGCGCATTTCCTGTTTACCACGCTATTAATAACCTCCCATTCCTTTCTTAAGTTGCCTCGACAATCTCTAAATTGGGTACGAATAAATATCTCGCTGCAGGCGGATGTCCTTGTTTAGTTGCTTGCAAAGTTTGCTATGACGCGAACGAAGTTCCCGGTTATCTGGATGCCTACGACACTTACTACCTAGCTTGTTTTTCAGATTTAATTTCCTGATAAGATCAAAACTAATCCATGGCTTCAACTTTGTTTTAAAATTCCGTGGGGCAATGGTGTAACTTACAGAACGAATGTGAAAATTTAGTGTATCTATAAATAGTGCACACGCTTTTGAGGTATCCTTCTCAGAATAAACTCCAGCCTAATCTTCATGACGTAGCCTTTCATTCAATAACGCAAATTTGATTTCAGTACTCTTACTTTTGATTCTAGGTTTCTTAAACCTGTTGTAAAAATTTTCCAGTTTGATTCCAGTCATTGTATGGTCTCTAATTTGAAGATCCAGATTTATACTCGTGCAAGTGCATGTGCTACTGAATCTACAAAAGACATGATCCAAGCAAGTGTCTGAGCAATTCCTTGTTGGCTCCTTGATGTAAGAAAAAAAGCCATGATTAGCCATGAGGGTTCGATAGTTCTCAGATATTGCATTCGATTGCAGTATATCCAGGTTAATATCACCTAATACAATAGTGTTACTCGATCTCTCGTCGTTAAGGAGCTTAGCAAACTCATCCAGGAAGACTTTAGTGGACTCAGCATGACGCCTTTAAACGCATATTAAAGTTAAGTTCTTGTTGTTGCATTTTAGCAAAACTTTTAAAACATCTGCACTTAGCAGGTTATACCTAATTACATCACATTCAAATGTACTACGCACAAAAAACTCCTACCCCGCCTGCAGAATATTCATCATTGCTATTTGCAAGAAAGTTATAATTAGGTATAATGTAGGATTCGCACTCCTGCGAGTAAATCCATATTTTCGACACGAATATGACATCGGGTAAAATTAAAAAAGCTTCCAGATTGCAAAGTAAAGATCCGAAATTTTGCCGTAGACTACGAATATTTTGGTGGACCATGTAAATACAATTTGTATGAGAAGTTAGCAATTTGGTATTGTTAATGGGGGTGTCAATGGATGGGATTTCGTTGTTGAGATCAATCGGAAAAAGTTGGTTCATAACTTAAATCTTTTATCTAAAAAAAAGAACAAAGAAAAAGAAAAAAATAACTAGTCTGGAATTGCAGACAAGTCATCGAAAGATCTCAAAACAACAACATCACCACCATCCGCCTTTCTTAATAATATTTTAGAATTCTTAACCCATAGATACTTATAACACTTCTCCTTTTTAATTTTATTAGCTGCAGTATATAAAGCCCTATTGTAATTCGTGAGGTTGTCATTAGTATAAATGTTCTGCTTTTTGTTTTCTTAGCGATCGATTTCGCACGCATAATTTGTTGTTTTACCTGAAGCGAAGAGAAACGTACACATATGGCGGTGCGCCGGGTCGAGGTGCCACTGCTATATTTGGATTTTTTTAAGTAGCATTTCTCAATTTGTTCAGCTGAAACAGACACACCCAATGCGTTGGTAAACATATTTTGCAGACAATCGTTGATGCTGTTATGCTCTCCGGTAGGTACACCAACTATTTCGATTTCGCTTTCTATCTGCTTTTGTGCATTCCAATTCGCTTGCCGCTCCAGATTAGCAACCTTCTCTTTTAAAGCTTTATTTTCCTCTCTTAAGCTTTCAATAGATTTTAGAAAATCAATGTTCATGTTCTTAAGGCACAAGATCTCTTTGTATAAGAGCTGTAGCGTTACATTTTCTACATTCTCTACGTCACTCACAGACTTTCCACTTAAGTGCTCGCTATTTTCATTGCTAACCATTAAGCTAACAATACGCTGGTTTTTGTCAAAAGAAAAGCTATGGCAGTTGTCTCTAAACATTTTTCCTACTCTATTCAATCAAAACACTTTTAATAATTAATTAAAATGATTATTAATAAATAAAAACAATAATAATTTTCATAAAAATTCAAAAAGTGAAAAATTATTATTCTTGGCCTTGAGCTCGTTTCATGAATACTTGAAAATGTACAGGCCGTAAATCAACAAAAATTGTTGGTATAAAAAAGCAATAACAAAACCGAGAGCACACGGTAAGGCAGTTCTGATGATAAAACAGATCTGTCAAAAATCCATCATGATCACACTACTAACTGTCAAATGGCGGAAGTGGTTCATGCATATGGTAAAAAGAAGAATAGAACTAGGAGTTTAGATGACATCAAAACCAGCGTATTGTTAGCTTAATGGTTAGCAATGCGTGCCAAAATTTATCTGATGAGTGAAGTCTAGCAGCTTCCGAAATGGATCTATAAAAAAAGCTATGGCAGTTGTCTCTAAACATTTTTCCTACTCTATTCAATCAAAAAACTTTTAATAATTAATTAAAATGATTATTAATAAATAAAAACAATAATAATTTTCATAAAAATTCAAAAAGTGAAAAATTATTATTCTTGGCCTTGAGCTCGTTTCATGAATACTTGAAAATGTACAGGCCGTAAATCAACAAAAATTGTTGGTATAAAAAAGCAATAATAAATTATATTTTTATGTTTATTTCCATCCTAACATCCATATTTCATACATTCAAGCAGGCACCGTAAAGTCGGGTCATTTGACCCGTTATGATAGAAATAGGTATCTAAAAAGTGTTGGTATGATTAGTGTTAAAGAATCTCCATCGAGGTAAATATCCGATCAAAAATTGCTATTCACCCTATTAAAGATGCTCTATCGCTCTAATAACCTGCCATATAAAGTCTTCCAATTGGATTATGAGTATAAGAATTGCCAGTAAATGAATTTAAAAAATCGGGCACATTTTCCATCAGCATCGTCACCAACACTTAAAAGCAGTAATTCTTTTGCATTTACTTTGAGGTGGTATTGGAGATCGATCAAATGCAAGTAATATATGTCCAAACTATGAAATATAATAAGAAAGTTGTATCAAATGTATAAAGTTATCTTTTCGATACTGTATTTTTAGATCAAATCGAAACAATTATTTGAGTGTTTAGTTGAAAATTCATTTGAAAAGTTCAAAAGTATCGATGCAAACTTTTTACTCTATGCGGTTTCGATTCCTTATTTACAATTCTTATAAGTTTTTTCCTGATTTTTTTATTTGGAGTTCAATTGGTTCAAGGAAATATGATTGTACTGTCAACTCACTGAGAAAAGCAATAATAATACATAGTAATAAATCAAAATATACTAGGACTCAGCCATTCTTATCAGTTTTTGTAGACATCTACTAGAAAACAAACAACACAAGAGCAAAATTGGTAAGGCTTACGATTCAAGATTGTATGTTTTTTTTTTTATGTGTAAACATCTTTGGGCTCGGTAGGGGCTGTCCAGAAAAGTTACGCGTCGCTGCTTGTAAGCGTAAGTATAAGCACCTTTGGGCTGGGCAGGGCAACGAAATTACGCGTAAGATCTGCCTGCATCTGTGTCTGTGCCTTGCTGTTGATGTTGTTTCTGTGCATATCTGAAATTTGTGCTTTGCTGATTCGTATGTGACTCTCTGGTTATGTCGGTGTGTATGTATAAAAAAATAAAATACAAGAAAATAAAATAAAATTAAATGAAATTAAATTAATTAACGTGAAGGAAAAGAAAAGAAAAGAAAAGGAAAGAAAAGAAAAGAAAAGAAAAGAAAAGAAAAGAAAAGAAAAGAAAAGAAAAGAAAAGAAAAGAAAAGAAAAGAAAAGAAAAGAAAAGAAAAGAAAAGAAAAGAAAAGAAAAGAAAAGAAAAGAAAAGAAAAGAAAAGAAAAGAAAAGAAAAGAAAAGAAAAGTAAAGTAAAGTAAAGTAAAGTAAAGTAAAGTAAAGAAAAGAAAAGAAAAGAAAAGAAAAAACAAATAAGGAAAGGGTACCGAAGACTTTATGCCTTTCATGAATACGCATCACGGTTTTAAGTGGGAGCTATGGGAGCTATATGTTCTGTATGGGAGCTATATGTTCTGTAGATCCGATTTGGCTGATTTTCACTACACACCTTACATATCTAATATGTACCAAACCTCCGAAATTTACGTTCCTAGCTTTTTAATTGCAAAATTTATAGCCCAAAAACCATTTATTGAAATTATCGATTGTATGGGAGCTATTCGTGTTGCTCCGAGCTTGCTGATTCCGCAAATGATTAATCTCATGCAAAATGGCGGCTCCATACCAAACTTCATCAAGATATCTCAAAAAAAAACTGAGAGACTAGCTTGCGTACAAACAGACGGACGGACATGGCTTAATCGACTCAGCTCATCGCCCTGACCATTTCGGTATACTTATTGGTGGGTCTATTTCTTCTTCTACTCATACTAACAAACATCAGACCAAAGTTATTTTTTACAGGATACACATATTTACACATCAAACCCCACGAGTACTCGGTACTCACGCCTTTTTTTTATATTTTATAGTTACATTAATGTTTATTGGTCTGTAAGTGTTAAATTCAAATACTTTTTCCAGCTTAAGACCGGTTTTGCTAAGTTTTGTAAAATGGTAATTTTTCAAATTTTAATAAACGAAACAAATATAAAAGCTATTTCGATAAATCTATATCGGAAGCTGCACAGCTTCACTTATCAATACTCTTTGGCACTGCTCTGTCAATATGTGACCATCTGGCGGTTTTTTTTTGCTTTTTAAACCCACCGTGTAGTAGTACACAGGGTATTATAGGTTTGTCCCTATAACGGTGGCTTGTAACGGTACAAAATAATGGAGATAGATATAGAGTTCCATATACCAAATTTCTTAGAATGAACAAAGGAATCCATTGTGACATGTCCGTCCGTCTGTAAACACGATAACTTGAGTAAAAATTTGAATATTTGAATAAAATTTGGGACACGGGTTGCTTTCTTGCCAAGGTAGTTTGCTATTTGAAATGGGCAAAATCTAGCCATAACCACGCCCCTTTTTTCAATATCGAAAATTTTGAAAAGTGTTTAAAATGAGATAATTCAATAATTAAAGCAGCTACAATAATGAAGATCGGTAGTGTTATTAATTTGGTCGTCCTTTTGACAATTTTATCAAATTTTTGGATGGCATGGCACCGCCGACATATGAGTTAACAAATTTTCAAACTTGGACTATTAGTTACTATAGAACCGTTTATTGTAGAATAATGAAACTTGGTAGGAGGTATAATATGCTTGTGGTTCATACACCCATAGCAAATAAGCGAAATCGCTTTTCGACCACGCCTACTTTTTCATAAAAGTTATCTGAAATGAATTAATGAATTTACATACATTTTCTCATCCTTTTTACGATTTTGCCAAATTTGGGAAAGTGGGTGTGGCACCGCACTTTTGTACTAAAGAGTTTTAAAAGAGAGGTAGGTGGAACATTCCATATCTCCTTCACTGGTACAGATAGAATGCTAGCATTTCGTAGTTACAATAACCTGATGATCTTATTAATGATTTTTTTTAAAATTATATTATAAAATTTTGGAAAATGTTAGTGGCACTGCACGAAATGTCAAAATTCAGCTATTATTAACTTCAGAACCGTGTTAGATAGAGTAAGGAGGTATACTATGTACGTGTAGAGTACGCTCACTGAAAATATGCAAAATCGGTGGCCGATTACGCGGGTTAGAGGTTCAGAATGTTTTCGTTTCTTTATACCTATTAGTGTTACGCACACAAGGTATATTAACTTTAGTCGCCTAACGGCAGTATGTAACGGCATAAAGGATCGATCCGACCGTCTGTTAACACGATAACTGCAGTAAATTTCAGATATCTTAATGAAATTTGGTATGCAGGTTCCTTGGAACCCACCTCCGAGCGCTACTAAAAATGGACGAAATCGGATGATAGCCACGCCCACTTTTTATATATAGAATATATTCGAAAATATAAAAAGTGATTATTCAGTACATAATACACTTATAAGGTTAACATTTGGTGTATACATTAACGCTAAAACAGAAAATCAATTTTTCAAGAAATTTTTTAAAATGGGAGTGGCACCGCCTACTTTTGATTAAGTCAAATTTAGAAATAATAATAATCATAAATCAAAAACCGTTCAAGATATCGCAACATATTTATATCAATACAAGGAATGTTCCGGAAAAAAAATGGGCGACATCGGTTGAGGTCCACGCCCACTTTTACACGAAAGATTTTGAAAGGGATCACAGATATATTTAACAGGCAATAACTTTGCGTAAAATAGCTTTATATCATTTCCATTACACTTTCAAAGTGTCCGTGAACGAAAAAGTCGAAAAATAAAAATTTTCGAAAATTAGCGTGGCCCCGGCCCTTTTATGGTGGATTATTCCACAAAAATTTTTATGCTATAACTCCGGCAAAAGTTGGTTTATCGAAACGATATTTGGCAAAAATGTTGAATATATAAAGGGATTTCCCTTTTGTTTGTCGCAAAAATAAGCGGAACCGGTCAACAGCCACATAGTGCTGAAAAATTTTTTTGTAAAATGTAAAACGCGATATTTCTATAACTATGTAAGCTATATCAATAACATCTGGCACACGTAATAAGCTTTTTAAGAAAAACTCGTCCACAAAAAATTTTTGTGGATTTTGGGGAACAGGCGTGGCGCCTCTCACTTTTCAGCATAAACATTCTACTACTTTAAAGGCAATTGCTTGCAATTTTAACTAGATATTTCAATGAAAATTGGTCAGCTGCTTTCCAATAGTATGCAGTATACTCCTGCCAAAAATTAGCTAATCGGAGAACACACAAGTAAAATATACGGGCAAGTTTTTAATAGCCCATTGCATAGGGAAATTATATACCTTTTTTGACTTGCATACCTTTAATGAACATGAAATGTTTGTAAGTATGAGAAGAAGAAGAGATGGGCCCATCAATAAGTAAACTGAAATAATCAGGACGATGAGCTAAATCGATTTAGCCATGTCCGCCTCTCCGTCCGTCTGTCTGTCCGTCTATTTGAATGCAAATTTTTCAAACATTAAATGTGCATTTATTGGTATTTTGAAGAGATTTGATTAGCAGTGGTTGGTAGGGAAGATATTTATATACAAATAAATTAATGGCGGCCGCCGTAATGTGGCGGTAGTATTGCAGGCCTACCACACCGACGGTCCAAGGTTCGAGTACTGGGACAGGTAACAGCAAAAGTGGTTTGAAAAAGTTTTTCAAAACGGGGTCGCCCCTCGGCAGTGGCTTGGTAAACTCTCCGAATGTCTTTATGCCATGGAAGGCTTCTCAGCAAAAATTCATCTCCTTTGTAGATGCCGTTCGAAGTCGGCAAAATCTGTAGGTAAGCCAATTCGTAAGAAAAAATTCAAAACGGCGCAGCGCAAATTGGAAGGGAAGCTCGGCGCAAAAATCTCATAGGAGGTTTATGATGATATACCTGTTGCATATCGCGCCACACATTTACATTTAAAAAAATTGATTTACCCCTCAAAACTCATAACAGAAATGTTTCTATTGACAACAATTAGCTGGTTTTATAACACGAACTGAAAAGTATTAAAATAGACCTGCGTAAATTGGTATACAATAATAGATCACTACTGTGTATATTGTTCGGTTTCACCCGAACTTAGACTTCCTTACTTGTTTTCCCTAATCTTGCTCGTATTAATAACAAACGAAACATCCAAAAGGCTGGTTCAGTCGTTTTCAAGTTTTAGTGTGACGAACAAACCACGACTCATTTTTATTTACATCTGTAGATTAAGTTGTGTTGTTCTTTTTCTTTTTTATACACAGCGTGTACCAGTACACAGGGTATTATAGTTTTGGCCAAATACCGGTGGTTTGTAACTGCACAAAATATTGGAGATAGATATAAAGTTTCAAATTTTAAAGTTCTTAGAATGACCAGAAGAATCCATTAGGACATGTCCGTCCGTCTGTCTGTCCGTGGACACGATAGCTTGAGTAAAAATTTAGATATTTGGATGAAATTTGGCACACAGGTTGCTTTCTGGCCAAGAATAGGCGATAACCACGCCCCTCTTTTCGATATCGGAAAATTTCGAAAAACGATTAAAATGAGATAATTCAATAATAAAAGCAGCTGCAATAATAAAATTGGTAGATTTATTCAATTGACCGCACCGCCCACATATGAGTAAACAAATTTTCAAACTTCGAATGTTAATAACTACAGAACCGTTTATGGTAGAATAATGAAATTTGGTCGGAGGTATACTATGCCTGTGGTACATACATCCATAGCAAATAAGCGGAATCGATTTTTCATCTCATCTCATTGACTTATACAGGTAGAATGTTATAATTTGGCAATTACATAAATTTTCTTATTATTTTTACCATTTTTGCAAAATTTTGGATATGATGCCTCTCACCTCTCATCACCCATCTTGTCCTTCCTTACGGAAGGAGGGGTGACCTTTGGGAAGTGTTTTTGTCATTACAATAACAACCACGCCCTCTTTTGTGTTAAAGATTTCTAAGAGGGAAGTATCAAAACAGTACATGACATACCTCCTTTTTTTAATTTTGGAAAATTGGCGTGGCGCCGCCCATAAATGAAAATTTAGTACCGCTCACTTTTTCCAGTTTTTTTTTCTTAAATACTATAAAGGGTGATTCAGTTCAAGTAACATAAAATGCGAATTAGTTCATACTGAACATTTTCGTCCTCTAAGAACGAATGTTCTTAACTTTCTTCTGTGTTTCCGTCGCTGACATCGTGGAGGTCAGGCTTCGATTCCGAGATGGGCAAGATGCAAATTTTGGAAATAGGTCGTTTCAATAACTTTCCGTTGCAGAAAAGAGTTACTACTCTCATCAAACCATCATTTCCGGTGTAACATTGATGTATTCTGGCTAATGGCCAGTGGCCGGGAGAGCTACGCTCATGAATTAACAACACCACATCTCCAACAGCAGGATTGTTCTTTAGTACGTTTCTGAAGGAAGTGCAAATATTTATCGGTGCATCGCTGCCAGAAGTGCTGCTTAGGTTTCCAGTGAGTAAGATGATCTATCTATATTGTTGTCGAGCAAATTCTCTTCGGAAATGCAGGTGTTTGTCACCCACCAAAAAATGAGCAGGTGTTAGTTAGTACTTGCAAAGCATCAGGGTGAGTAGTGTAAGTAGCGTGCTTAGCTTTTCGTAAGTGAGTATACGATCTTTAATTACGCGACGCAAATGATCTTTGGTCGATTTCACACCAGCTTCTCATAAGCCTCCGAAGTGAGGAGACGCTGGCTGAATAAAGTGACAGGTTGTTTCTGCGTTTGCTAGGGCTGCTGCTAGATGCTCAGATACCTCAGACCTTTGCCTTTAAAGGAATTTTGCTCCCACAATCGGAATGTAGGTCGGTGCACCGACCTCTTCTACTCACAAATCGACGAAAGGCGGCAATAAAGTTGTCTGACGTTTGATTAGCAACTGCTTCCAAATGAATTGCTTTAATGCTTATGCCAATGAACAGGCAGTTATAACCTTTTGACGTTGTTGCTTTACGCGCTGTTGATTGTTTAATAGTTAGCCTGCATAGTCTAGTCCGCTGTGGAGAAATGCTTTTGTGGATTGTGGTCGAACAGCAGGCAGGTTCCCCCTTTTGTTGTTGCTGTGCCTTAGCTGTTTATTTGAAACACACAACGCATTAACTAAGCACAGAGCGAGGTAAAGAACGTGACGAGAGAATCCAGTAACGGCGCATTACATACGACGCCATCAGCTGTACTCCGCGGTGCAGTTTTGTGATGAGCATCAGTGAAAATAAGCAAAGATAGTGGGTTTGTTTTTGTCAACAACGTTGACAACATTGGATGTTTTTTGTCAACTGCTGCTTGCCTCCTACTCTCTGTAGATCTTGAACGTCCAGAAAAGGTGAAAGGTTTAAAAACTTACAGTTTTTTGATAATGAAAGTGTTTTTTCCAAGCAACTGATTTCATGCGCAAAATCCATATGTTGCACCGCTTTTATGAGAGTGTTAAGCTTTAGCTCATAGGTCTTGAGATAGCTTGATTCTATAAAATTTCCCTCTGCGTTAGTGGAATTGAGCACCCTATCTCTCGTGTTATGAAAGAAGCGTAGGACATATGCCGTTACACCTTTATGTCGTGAGAAGGAACAAAAATTTAACATGAAGGGAGGATACGTGGACTCCGGCAGAGCAACATGTGTTGCCCACAAACACAAACACTCCACTTCGCCTATTGCCGTCTCAGTCGCAGAGGTCAAGGAAGCCACAATGAAGGTCAAACCCTCAAAATCCATCGGACCCGACGGAATCGCCATGAAGACGATTAAACACCTAGGCCGCGAGGGACAGAGTTATAAAGCGGCTCTTTTCAACCTCTCTCTAACTATTTTCGTCATACCTGAGATATGGAAACAGGCGATGGTAGTTCCCCTACTAAAACCCGGGAAGCCGGCGAACCAAGGATATTCTTATCGTCCGATATCCCTCCTTTCGCCGATTGCGAAACTACTACAGACCATTCTGCTCCCTTACTTTATTGCAAAACTGAAATTGGCCGATCGCCAGCATGGTTTCCGCAAATCTCACAGCACTACATCTGCTTTGAATGCCAATACAACACAGATAAATCATGACTTGAATCAACACCCACTAAACCACATGACCTATCAAATGCATTTGATACGGTCAACCGCGCCACACTCCTTCGAGACCTGGAAGAGACACCGCTCCCTGCCGGCCTTAAAAGGTGGACCGCTAATTACCTCAATGGTCGACAGGCATCAGTCAAATTCAGGAACAAGAAATCTAGGCTACGAAAATAAAACAAGGGGTGGCGCAAGGTGGTGTTCCCTCTCCCCTTTTGTTTAATTTCTATATTTTGGGACCTCCCCCCTTTCCAGAGGGAGTCTCCATTGTTTCCTACGCTGACGACTGCACGATAATGGCCTCGGGCAAGGGTCCCTCCAGTGACGAACTCTGTACTAGAATCAACAGTTACCTCCGTGACCTTTCCAGCTTCTTCACCGAGCGAAATCTAACGTTATCTCCGACTAAACCGACGGCGACCCTGTTTACGACATGGAATGCTCAGATGGGGCAAGAGTTAAATGGCCACGTAGACGGAGTACCTCTACCTACTGTCAACCACCCGAAAATCCTGGGTGTGACGTTTGACAACGGCTTCACCTTCGCTGGTCATGCCACCGCAATAGCTTCAAAGGTACAAAGCCGCATTAAGATCCTCAAGTCACTGGCGGCAATACTTGGGGAAAAGACAAAGAAACATTGCTTGCTACATATGAGGCTATTGGCCGACCGGTTATTGACTACGCTGCGCCTATATGGTCGCCCAACCTTGCTGACAGCAATTGGAGGAAATTGCAAGTCTGCTAAAACATCCCGTCAGAACTGCTACGGGATGTCTGCTTATGCCATCTGAGTCTCACCTCCATCAAGAGGCAAAATTGCTCAATGTTGAAGAGCACGCGGAACTCGTGAGTAGACAGTTCTGAACTTCCATAAACCCAGTCATCCAAATTGACATCTATTGGACGTAGCCCCGCCCTCCAGAGACATAAGGAGACATCTTCGTAAGCACTACGATGAGATCCGGCACCACATCTCTTTGCCGTTTGATCTGCGGAACCATAGGCGGGCTAGAAATGACCTCCACACTGAGTCAGTAGACAGATCCCTCAGATCTCGGCCTCTGAATCCCGTTATCAGTACTTAGTCACCTGAATTGGCTGAAGAGGAGCGTGTACTTCCGAGGGAGACTAGAGTCATGCTAGCACAACTTCGCTCTGGATATTGTATAGGTTAAACTCTTACTTATCCAGACTGAACCCCAAAATACCAAACACATCGAACCTACTCTTCTAACACCTACATCACTCTGGTCCAACCCTGTGGAAACTGCGCGTTTCCTCGGACTTCCGTTAGAAGAGCCTGATGACACTTTAGAGTGATCGAGGCCATTGGGCAGGGCGAAGCACAACAAGAATTTACGTTGCTCTAAAGAAGTATCGTATTCAAGATTGGAAAGAGGCCATTTACTTTCATTTTCTATGAGCCATTGTGGCCCGTTCCACCATAAAGGGTACGATACAATTTCATGTGAAGTTAATCCCCTTGTCAAACAGTCAGAAGGGTTATCTTTGGTACGTATATATGTCAACTGATCTGTCGTGGTACAACGTTGAATTTCTGCAACTTTGTTTGCTACGTAAACCATCCACCGTGTTGAACAACTTCGTATCCAACCTAAGACGACCATACTATCCGTCAAATATTGGATGCATTGCAGCTCACGATCGAAATAACTTTAACTTTTTCCACGAATTTTACTTTACTTTGAATTTAGTTTTGGATTGAATTAAGAGGGACTCTGTATGCTTATCGCTTTAGCGAGTCTCGATACTGCATGCATTCGTTGTTATTGTTGTTGTAACGACAAAAACTCTCCCCGAAGGTTTTGGGTTGTGCTATAACTGACAATCCTCGGCTTGATATGAATCCGATACGCTCCGGTACTCCCTTGCGGTACTGCCCGACTGTCGTGGTAGCGATTTGATATGACCAGTGGAACCTTCTAAGCCATGTCACCCCTCCTTCCGTAAGGAAGGAGAGATGCGTAATGAGAGGTGAGAGGCATCATATCCGTAGATCAACCATCGAGTGATATTAGTCGCCTCTTACGACCGGTATGCCTACCTCGGGCATATCCTAAACTCCTAACCAGCAGGGGGTTCGTTATTGTTGTTGTTGTTCGGGTAACGTCATGTAGCTTAGTTGGAAGTGAATCCTGCTAATCCAACTTTTCTTTCCACAGACGCTGAAACATCAGTTTGGCTATTATGGTGACCGGTGCAAGCCTGCCTAGAGGGTCAAACAGTTTTGAGGCATCCGATAGAATACTACCCTTGGTTATAGTCGAAGCGAAACTAAAGTTAAGTTTGAAGCAGAAGTTATCATCATTTACTTCCCAATAAAGCCCCAAAGCTTTAACAAAATTCTGATCTTTCAATTGAAATGAATCAACGTTATCTCGATTGTCAGGCGGGATCGAATTCATTAGTTCTTGAGAGTTTGAGTTCCATTTTCTTAAGTTAAATCCTCCGCTATTCGTGAGACTATTTAGCCGATGTTGTACTTCTATTGCCTCTGCGATAGAATCGCCTCTTGATATTATGTCATCAACATAACTGTCTCTCAGAAATTTTTATCAAGGGCTAACTGTCGTAGAACACGATAGTCCCACAGGTAACTGTTCGCAGTTTATAAATACCTATTGTCTTTCTAACATCATCTCTCCATAAAATGCACTGAAAGAGTTGATGTTTATGGCAAACCTCTACATTTTCCCCGAATCTGCTGTAAAAGCTATTTTATGACAACGCCATCTTGTAATTATACTAGGTAGATCATTCTGCAAAGGTGGACCAGAAGAGAGCTCCTACGGGAGAGATATACTCTGGTGTCGGCCACTTCCTCCATCAAATAGAACTATTAGCTTAGTCGTAGTACTGCTGTCTCTCAAAACACCAGAGGTTAGGTTAGGTTAAGGAAGCGCACTTAGGCCCAATGGCCCATTGTGATACCACTGAACGGGTTGCGACCCTTCCTCCTTTGTTAAACAGTCTTAAAGTGAAACCACCCTGTCCGCTTAGTAAAGCGCAGAATGTCTCCGATTTCGGCAGAGCCCAGCTCCGCTAAACTAGTGAATAGGCACCTGTTTAGGCACTCCGAACGAGTCTTGGCAAGTGCAGGGCAGCTGCAGAGGAAGTGTTCAACACTTTCTATTTCCTCCTCGTCCCTGCAGTTGCGACAGAAGTCATTTGAAGAGGCCCCCATGCGCTGAGCAAGGAAAGATCGTTTTAGATTGAGTATGGACTCGGTTCGTTTCCTACACATGCAGGGCCACGTTTGCTGAACACTTTACATGTCGGGTCCCTAGTCCATCTAGAATTAGCTTTTTCTTCGAATTCGCGTAGGCGCCAGAGCTTAGTCGTGGCAAGGGGGGGGGGGGGGGGGGATGCTGCTTGTTTGGTTTACCTCTGATTGATCTGTGGCCTTCCTTGCCAACTAGGTATGCCAGGTATGTCCCTGTGCCCAGGAACCCATATCACTGCTGTGGCCAGTTCATTGAGCGATTGCCTGCAGTCGAGTGCTACCTTCGGAGCAGCCTTTGATCGCTGCTTGGCTGTCGCTGTATATAGATACTGATGTGCAGTTTTTCGAGAGCAGCCAGCGCGCTGCCTCCTCTATGGCGGCAAGTTCAGCCGCGAATACGCTGCAGTGGCTAGGTAATCTGATGCCTAAGAAGAGTGAAAGTTCCTCTAAGTAGACGCCGCTGCCGTTGAGCTTTGAGCCGTCTGTGAAAATGGAGGTTGAGCACGACCTCCAAAGCTTTTGTGGGCATTGATGGAAGTGCCCCCGTAATAAGCACCGCCGCCGGTCGCTGTACTCTGGCCATCCTGCCTATGTTGTTGCTACTCTCGTGTGCTGGCCACCACACAGCAACGCCATAGAAGAGGATGGGTCTAACTATCGCGATGCACAGCCAGTGCATAATTCGGGGATTCAATCCCCATCTCTTCCCCACGGCTGCTTTGGATGCATATAGAGCAGTAATAGCCTTCCTGGATCTGTCCTCAACATGTTTGTTCCAGTTGAGTTTACTATCTAGGATTACGCCGAGGTACTTGACCTCTGGAGAGAGTTTGAGCCTGACCCTATTCAGGCGTGGTGGTACAAAAACTGGTATTTTGTACTTTCTGGTGAATTCCGGCTCGAAGGACCATATATATTTCTAGGGGCACTTCACTTCACTTTTCACTCTCACTCACCTCGACTCGACACTTGCTCGTGTAAAATAAATAAAAAGAATGGCTTTATATTTTTTTTTAAATTATGTTTATTTCGCTAGGCTCAGGTGCTACGTGACCGTCTTGCTTCAGGATTTTTACGAATAGTGTTTTGTTTACAAAGTGTGTGTGTGTTCGGTGTTGACAATTTATACGTGCGTGACTGTGTAAGTGTGGGTGTGTGATGTGGGGAATGTTGGCGGTAGGGTTGCACCCGCCAGTGTTGTGGCTAATCTAGCCATCCCGGCCCCCCTAGGCGAGTCATCAGCCTAGCAAACGTTGCAGCTGCTGCAGGGTCTCTACCACGTTGCTAAGCCCGGTTGGGCGACGTCGGCCTCGACTTGCTGGCTGTCGCTGGTATGGTCCGTTTTAGACGGATTTACACTGTCACTTTCCAAGGCCCAGTCCTCCACGAGGTTCAAGGCGGTTTGGAGCAGTTCGCTTAGGATCTGAAGATGCATAAGCAAAGATTTGGCAGCCGGTGTTTTCCAACTTCGGAAGTAGGGTGTTACCTGTTAGGTTCCACAGAAGAGGAGATAAAACTCCTCCTTGAGGAGTGTCCCTGGATGCGTATCGCACTATTGAGGCCTCTCGCAGATTAGTTTGGATAGTTCTCCTTGACAGGAGCTGTCTAACGAATTCCACTATCGGAGGCTCCAGTCCCAATCTCACAAGAGACTCAATGACCGCTTGAGGATTTACGTTATTGAAGGCTCCTTCAATGTCGATAAAGATACCCAGAGTGTAGTCCTCGAGGGCAAGTCCTTTTTCTATCTTTGCGGTGATAGCATGGAGTGCTGTTTCCACTGACTTGCCCTTGGAGTATGCATGTTGAGCCTTCGAGAGGCTTTATGAGCGTAGATTATTCCTAATGTGCGCACCCAATATTCTTTCCAAGACCTTGAAAAGAAAAGATGTAAGGCTTATAGGCCTGACGTCCTTTGGATTCGTCTGTGAAGCTCTTCCTCCTTTGAATGAAGAATATCTTCGCTTCGGTCCATCTCTGTGGAACGTAGCATAGCCTTAGACATGCTGTGTAGATTTTAGACAGCACAGGACAGAGAATGTCTCTCGCCATTTGAAGTTCAGCGGGAAAGATGTTATCGGGTCCCGGAGATTTAAATGGGTCGAAGGTTCTGATAGCCCATTCAACTTTTTGAGGAGTAATTAACTTCTCCATAGAGTGGTAATTTCTTTCAATGTAGTCGGCTGTTGGTGGCTCCGTGGAACAGCCCGGAAAGTGCGTGTCCATTAGAAGTTCGACCATTTCGGCGCTGGATGATGTCCAAACTCCATCAGGTTTCTAAAGGAAACCCGGAACGGTTGGACTTTTTGATAGAACTTTACGCAGTCTATTTGCCTCCGAGTTGGTTTCAATGTTGTTCCAGAAGTCCCTCCATGAATCCCTCTAGGCTTTGTTGACTGCTTTTTTGAAAAGTTTTAAGGCTTCTTTATATTTGTGCCAAGAGCCAATCCGCTTAGCTTGATTAAAAAGTCTCCTACTGTTTTTCCTGAGCCGGGAAATTTCGGAGTTCCCCCATGGTGGTCTCTTCTTATTCCTCAGTCTGGTAACAGGACAGGAGGCTTGAAAAGCAGCATTACAGGACTCTGTGATCAAGTCTACTGCTTCATCAATTTTAGACGATGAGTCAAGCTCACCGATCGAAGCTGACTCGTTTTCAGAATTTGTGTGCGCTTCATTGGATCTTACCGGTAGGCTTACCCTATCGTGAGAAGCGTGCTCGTAGAACGAACGTGATAGAACGTTTTTAAACACATTCCAATCCGTTCGCTTTTTGTTTCTGTAGGCTGCAAGAGTAGGTGGTCTCACGTGGAGACAGATGCATATGTATCTGTGATCAGGAAGGAGTTGTCCCTTGATACATCCCAATCCTCGATTTTTCCCAGTATCGGGTCAGAGACTAACGTGATATGAAGCACTTCCTTCCTATTTGCGGTAACAAACGTTGGTTCATTTCCAGAGTTACTTATATTTAGGTTGTGAGATAGAATAAAGTCTAAAAGGCGCTCACCTCTAGGGTTAGTGCCTGTGGAACCCTACACTACATTGTGCGAATTGGCGTCGGCTCATATTACAATCGGCATCTTCCGTCGGTTTCCCTCTTTCACTGCGTTGATTGAGCAGGTGGATGGAAATTGCTGAGCGTCATGCGCCATGTAGGCTGCAATCAGCCAAAACTGTCTGCCTTCCAGTTCAAGGCTGGCGGTCACCGTATCTGCGTCACTAAAATTTGATAACAGACTCGACAAACACTCGCGCCATCTCTTTTCCTCTTCCTAGTTACACGCTTGCATGCATAAGCGTAGCCATCGTTAACTCGGTTGTGTTTAACCAGTGGTGAGAGTGTTATTGAGTTAGGGATGGTACATGCTTGAGAATAATCGCCACAAGAAGATAGGATATTCAATAAGTGTAAAGCATAACGTACATAGCAATATTTTAATTACTTGTCCGGTAGAATAACGTAGCTAAGTTTTTTGCCTCTTTAGAGCTTTTTCCCTGGGAATCAGCATTAACACCAACATTTATGGTAGCCTAGAAATCCAAAAAGAATCACTCTTGCAAACAAGTGCTACTTCGGTTTGAGTAGTCAATTGACAAGTAAAGTCCTCTCTCGAAGAACGAAAATAACACTCTTTGAGTCCCTTATAGTATCCTTCCTGGTTTATGGTGCAGAAGCTTGGGCACTGACACCCAAACCCTCCGCCCCCCTGGCTACGCCACTGCTTCTGAAGTACCGCAAGGTTCTGTTATGGGTCCTTTCTTGTTTAGTATTTTTGTGAATGACGTATTCTCTGTATGTCAGCATGTAAAAATTAACAGTGATCTGTTAGCAATTGAACAATGGGCCTTTGATAATTGTCTTCTTCTTAATGCTTCTAAGTCATATGTGTTGGCCATCAGTAATAGTTCAGTGTATGTAGAAGATATTCCAAAATTGTCTATTGGTAACAGTGTCCTAAAGTTTACGGACAAGATTCGAAATTTTTGTAAGTTGAGTTATTCTGACCACATAAATAAAGTTGTTAGTAATATATATGCTGTTCTACGTAGATTGAGAATGTCAGCTTTGTTTAGCCCCTTAGATACGAGAAGCGAGTTAGCTGTGCAACTCATATTGCCTCACATTACGTATTCTGAACTTGTGTTTCGTCTCATAAAATTTAAGTTGCATTCAACAATGTTACACGTTATGTGTATGGACTAAAAAGATATGACCACATTTCTTCATGGAAAACTAAAATTCTTGGTTGCAGTATTTGCAATTATCTAGTTGCAAGAAATTGTATATTCATGTACAAACTTTTAGAATATAAATCCTACATATCTTTACCAGAACTTGCGATTGACAAGGTCTAATAGGCATTAACATCTTATAATTCCCAAGTATTTCTACCTGGCCGCCTCAAGGTTGTGCTTCATTAATGCTGCGAGGCTTTGGAATTCCATTCCAGAATCTGTCAAGACTGTTATGTAGGGTTTTCCTTTTTTTTTTTGTTTTTTCCTCTATCTGGCACTCTAGCTGTTTCTTGATCTGTTCCCCTTTTCCGATAATGTTTTTCACCTTCTAATATTTCCTAAAATTAGGTTTAAATTATAATAGTATGTATCTCAACTTAACAACTTAAATATTAGATATAAGTTTACATTCCATTGTAATAGGTTAAGAATCAAATATTTTTAATTTGATTTTGTTGACGTACTATAAAAGACTAAAGTCTTACGAGTACTACCTATCAATTTAAATAAATAAATAAACATTAGATACATAAATGATACCTTGTATTCGACATTGCCATACCGGAAAATATTTTATTGGAAAAACAAATAAAAAAGGCCACCCGGGCCTTATTTAAAAAATAAAAAGTTTTAATGAACTGTGGATAATAGATGTCCTCGAAATTAAAAAAAAAGTTTCGACCCCCCTTCCCAAAATCTTGGATACGCCACTGTCATATTTTATATTTGTTTTTATTCTTGGCATACTTTTTGACTAGTTGCAGGCAAATTTATCGTAAACTTGTAACGTTTTTGATTGTATTTGTTGGGCATTGTTTTGTAACTGTACGTCCGCTATTTGTTTCGTCATCATTCGCGTTCATAGTATATGTCTACTAGTAGCGCAACTTCCCTGTGGGGAAGTCAGTAACTAGTGAGAACAATTTATGGTTCAGAACTAGAGATAAAGAAGATTAATAAGAACTAGTGCGATAGAACTGATTCTCACTAGTTCGAAACCGGCAGTTGTGTAATCATTAAAAGGCATTTGGATTCGCATTTGGAAAAATGTTTTATTCTTACAATGTTCTTTAAAGAAATTACTAAATTTAAAACCATAAATAAAAAAAATGTATCAGTTGGTAGGATTCGAACCAACGCATCCCGCATCATAGTCGAGTGATCTACCCACTAAGCTACGGCGTACTCATCAGCAGTTTTAGAAAAGTATACATTTATATACATTATAAATCAGTGGTTTCTGGCTCAAATTATTAATAATGCATGAAGTAACCAGCATGGTATGGCAATAGTAGCAATAAACGAACTACATGCAAACTGTCGAAATTTTAACTAGTTTGCAACTGTCGAAGAGGTAATGCAGCGGGGTACGATTTTCACCGCCTAGGACATCGCCATGTTAAATTTTGCCAGTTAATTACATGTAAAAGAGATAGAAGGCGAACTAGTAGCGGTTCGGAACGCCCTAGAAGTGCACCAGTTCAGAAGTAGAGACTTTCCGCACAGGGTTACTCCGAATTTGCAGACACACAAACAACACAGGGTGCGTTGTATTCAATAATAAAACAATCAATTATTAAATATAAAGCAGTTATAAACACCTTATCAGTTACTATTGAATATAAATTTCAATTTAAATTGAAGATTTTAGTTGTAATTTTTACTTTAAAACAACTCTGAACGCCATTTCCTTTATTACACTTTCCCGGAGTACCTTCATCCACTACCTTCCACTCCGATTCGCAAAAGCAGATACCAAACTGAAAGGGGTAAACAATGATCGCGTTGTTACTGCTAAAATGTGTTTTGTCAAAGAACGTATAACCATAAGAAGGTCCAAAAGCGAATGCAAGTCGACGCTGTCAAATCGATGGTAGGTAATTCCCCACTATACCTGCTTGTAAAATGCTTGAATTCACCGTGTTTTAACTGAATATTTACACAAAAAATTATAGTTGGGGTTCCAAAATATTGAATAAAAATAAAAGTGCTAAAAGCTTTAAAACTCGCTATTTAAACACAAATTTACCCAGTGTTGAATTACCTATCCGCGAATTGTTGGTTTATGGTTTCCCACTATTCGTCGCGTTCAACCTTCTTTGGTTTTGTAGAGTTCTTAAGTTCGTGTAAAGTTATGCATGAGAGAGCGTCTGCGTCCATACCTGTTTTACCTTTTGCATACTCTATTGAACAAATATATTCTGATAACTCTAAGCGTATTCTAGATAGCTTAGATAAAGGATCTTTCATATTGAATAAGTATGGAACGATGATCTGATCTAACTATGAAATGAATGAGGAAATTGCTCGATTGCAAAGTAAATTGCCAACAGTTCTAGTGCTATAATTGCCTTTTTTTTGTTCAGACTTGTTAAAGGCTTTAGAAGCGAAACAAATAGGTAAATCATTGCCACTATGATTTTGGCTTAGTTCCGCACCACAACTTAACTTTGAAGCATCTACCGTAATTAAGAATTCTTTAGTGAAATCTGGATATTGCGTTAGTTTCGGATACATCAAATTTTTTTTTTTTAATTTTTAGAAAGCTAGCTTACACGACGTATCCCACTTAAATTCAATATTTTTTCTACTCAAACGATTCAATGGGGCTGCCAGAGAAGCAAAGTGCGGAATAAATCGTCTATAATAGTTGTCGAATGCAACAAATCGTCTGACAGCGTCTTTATAACGCGGCTTAGGGTACCTTTTTATTGATTCTATTTTTGAATCATCCGATAGAAAACTCTTAGCTGCGCACTTATGCCCCAATAAAGCTAGCTCAAACCGCAAGACTTTCCAATGAAAAACTCAGCGTTATGTGCAACAATATTTCCTTTTAGGCTTTCCAATTGTTCGGCAATAGTATGTAACTACCTTCTCCTGTCCATCAACAAAAGCCACCTCCTGTTCCTTCTTCCATTCAAATCTCATATTCTTCCTGGTAAGGTCATGGAGATTACTAGCTACGCTGGCAAAATTCGGTACAAATCGGCGATAATACGTGTACAGCCCAAGGACGCTCCGTAACTCATGCTAATTTCTCGGTCTTGGCCAATCCTTTACGGCTTCGATCTTTTCCTTAGCAGTGCAGATTCCCTCCGTAGTTACCTTGTGACCCAAATAACTCTCTCTCTCTCTCTATGGCGCGATATACAACAGGTATATCATCATAAACCTCCTAAGAGATTTTTGCGCCAAGCTTCTCTTCCAATTTGTGGTGTGCCGATTTGAATTTTCCCTACAAATTGGTGGGACCTACAGTTTTTTGCCGACTCCGAACGGCATCTACAAAGGAGACGAATTTTTGCTGAGAAGCCTGTCATGGCAGAAATACACTCGGAGAGTTTGCCAAACCACTGCCGAGGGGCGACCCCGTTTTGAAAAACTTTTTTCAAATCACTTTTGATGTTACCTGTACCAGGGCTCGAACCATGGACCTTCGGTGTGGTAGGCCGGCAACACTACCTTCACACCACGGCAGCCGCAAACCCAAATAACTTACTTCCTCTTTAAACAAGGAACACTGTTTGGGACTTAGTTTCAGACCAGCACCAGCTATTCTTTGGAAAACTCCCTCCAAGTTCTTTAGGTATTCCTCAAAGCTTTTTCCCTAGCACGATGATATCGTCGAGGTACACCAAACATGTTTGCCAGTGCAATCCTTGTAGTATCTGGTCCATGAGTCTCTCAAAAGTAGCTGGAGCATTGCATACCCCGAAGGGCATTACCAAAGCTCTTCTCCAACGCTGAAGGCCGTCTTATCTTTATCTTCATCCTTTACCTCCACTTGCCAGTAGCCGCTTTTCAAGTCCAGTGCGGAAAACCATTTCGTGCCAGATAACGAGTCCAGAGTATCGTCGATTCTTGGCGAAACCTCATTTTTCCATCTTTCTTTTTCACTAGTACTACCGGTTAGCTCCATGGACTAGCTGATGGTTCGATCACGCCGCTGTCACTCATTTCCTGTATAATATCTCTTACTACGAGGAGCTTGGCGGATTGGCCTTGCATCACCAGTATCAATTTGATGCTTTACAACTTTGGTCCGACCTGGTTTAGAACCATCCTTGTCAAATATGTTCGAGTACTTTGATAGAAGTTCCTTTGCCTTTCTCTGATGATCGTTTTCGAGGCCTGCCGTCCACGACGTGATATTATCTGAAATATTAATCTTGATGGTAGAATCATTTTCCTGAAGCTGTTCACAATTGATAACTACCTCGACCTCTTGGCATTGTCCCAATATTGCTCCTTTGGAAAGTTTAATCGGCGATTTGAACTCATTAAGTACTCTTACCGGTACACGTCCATCTTGTTTTGTCATGGCCAGGGTTTTTCCTACTAATATGTTCGTCCTTGATTTGTTTGCTGCCTCGACAACCCACAATTTGTTTGTCCCATAATCTCCATCAATCTTTGCCCATATGGTTGCTTCCGACTTCGGTGGAATTTGTTGGCTCTCCTCCACAAGCACTCGCTTACTAACGTATTTGTTTTCGTAACCAAAATTTAATGGCACATCCATGTTCTGGTAATTCATAATCCTATTTTGCATGTCAATCTTGCTTGAATTGCTGGGGTTACTGGAGCCAGTGCCGCGATAACGTGCTATGTGACCTGGTTTTCCGCACTTAATGGCACTATTATTTTTTTTCTGTACTCCGTTCAACGCATCCAGAATTGTGTCTACAGAGTCTGGCCATTCTACCTCCATGCGGTGAGCTTTGTACGCCGGCTTACTTAATAGCGAGGCTGTTTCCTGCGTCAGAGCATGTGATACCGTCTCATCGAATGATCTCTTGGGATTTGCATATGTGGCTTGCGTCGTCTCCACGTCACGTATTCCATTTATAATGCTTTGGATTTTTACCCTTTCTATGTATTCTACGGGTGCGTCTGCGTTTGCTAGATGGGCCAACCTCTCGATATCTGTAGCTCTATTTGGTATATCTGTTCCGATGTTCGCTACCATAGCGCCTCTCAAATGCACCCATCAATGCTTCATAATTATTGCGTTCACCGTCGGGAATCGTCTGTAAGATTTCGGCTGCAGGACCCTTCAATGCAGCAACTTTGTCTTCAGTGCCCCAATTATTCACCGCTGCCGTCTTCTCAAACCGTAGCTTAAATACCTGGAAAGGAACAGAACCATCAAATGACGGGGACTTTACCTTGGGCGTATTCGCTAAAGCAGATGGACGGTTCAGTTACAACTCCTGGATACGGCCCCTTAACGCATCTACCTCGGCCTCTATTTTATCTTGAAATTGTGCAATTTTTGCATCTTGCATTTCTAGTTTCGATGACACCTTTGATTCCTGTTCTTCCAACTGCGACGAGTTATATGCCTTCTGTTCTTCCATTTGAGATCTCATGTATTCCTTCGTTTCATCTAGTTGAGCTGAAATCTGGGGTGTCATATGTGAGATACTATACAAGTTTTCTGTTCTTCCATTTTAGTCGACATCTGAGTTAATACAGGCAATATCATGTTTGTGTCCACGGTTGCTCCTGGATTCGGAGACTCCCTTTTTTCTTCCATTTTTGTCGGTGCCTCCTCCACAAGATGAAAAACATAATAATTAACGTTGATTTCTTCTGCTTCCATAGCCTCTCACAATCGTGACTGCCCGCGTTGTTCCAACTCATTTTTGAGTTGCTGAATTTTTAATTCATTCAGCTTCGCCATGTCCTTGTTATCCTTGAAATCACTGGTATTTATTCAACAATACCGCTTCTGACACCAATTGTGACGAATTCGATGATTCCTTCATTGCCAATCCCAACAACACTTGATAATAAACTGATCCACCTGCCTTGCTTGGTCACTGCCTTATATAGTCCAACAGGGTGCTTGCCTACGCACCGAGAACTTTCTTGGTTATTCGCTCTGCGTGTTCTCGAAGGATCGGTGTTATTTATTGGCATCTCCTCTTTGCATCGTATTCGCAAACACTCGCGCGATCTCTCTTCCTCTTGCTTGGTACATGCTTGCATGCATAATCCTAGCCATCGTTATCTCTGTTGTGTTTAACTAGTGGTGGGAGTGTCATTGAGTTAATGATGGTAAATGCTTGAGAATAATCGCCACATTATGATTTTAGGTTAGTGATTTGGTTAAGTTAAACGCTTAAATTTTAAAACAATTTTTTGTAGCAACAAAATAGATATGTATGTATCTTTGAAATCCTGGTACTGTCAATACTGATTTGCCTTGCCGGGCCCCCAAAAACCTTCCGGGCCCCAGGGGAAATGCCCTGGCTGCTCCCCCTCCCCGCGGCCCTGGGTATGGGGTGTCCGTGATTCTAAAAATAAGCAACAAACCAAACAGCGCTGACTCGTACATGCAAATACGACCTCTGCACACTTCACCGC
The DNA here is from genome assembly GCA_949987695.1 of Merzomyia westermanni. Taxonomy (NCBI): domain Eukaryota; kingdom Metazoa; phylum Arthropoda; class Insecta; order Diptera; family Tephritidae; genus Merzomyia; species Merzomyia westermanni. The sequence continues at coordinate 82,386,701 of OX465291.1, forward strand.
AGTTCAATATACTTGTTCCTTTTGTCACAAGCATCATCAGTTGTACAAATGTTTTAAATTTTCTGCTCTCTCCGCATCTGATAAAAAACAATTTGTTCTGCAAAATAATTTGTGCTTCAACTGTTTAGGTAAGGGTCACACCTACAGGGAATGCAAAATTAACTCGCGGTGTCAAGAGTGCAAACAATCTCATCATACCATACTTCATACAGCTTTCCTATTACGCCGTTCCAATGACAATAATGGTGAGTTAAACGCTAATGTCTCACTTTGTACAAAAGGCGTACCTGCTAACATAATAACAGAGCATTCTGCTCAATTACTGAACCTCAATAAAACCAATGTAAACATTTCGTTTAGTGGTATTGGGGGCATTCCAGGTCTAACTGCCAAAAAAGTAGTTAGCTTCACCTTGTACTCACACAGACAGATAGCCGTATCGAGACACGGACATGGCTACCTCGACTCAGCTCATCATCCTGATCATTTCAGTATACGTACAAACATTTCATTTTCATGAAAGGTATGAATATCAAAAAAGATATACAACTTCGCTTTTGCAGTGGGAAGGTGTCTGTTATAGGCGACAAATTACTCAACCGACCTTTACGAAATTTTCACAATATATACTTGGCTTCACTGGGTACAGAATATACAATATATAATTTTGGAAAAGTGTGCGGAGCCCCGCCCCCACGCCCCTACGCTATATAAATTTTAAATTCGTCATAACTCCGATATTTTTTGGTCTAAATTAATGATATTTGGATACATGCGTCACTTAGTCAATATCTACATAATTTTTCAAAAGTGGGCGGTGCCACGCTCACATATTTTGTGTTTTGTTTTGCTCTTGAACTTTCACGATAGGTTCAAGAGTTCGCTGGGCACGACACGGTCTGTATATAGCTTTTGGAAAAGCCACCAGATTATAGTATTAAGCTGCAGTCCGGTATAGCTAGGAGTTTATTTGGTTCAAGTTAATGACATTTTACATATAGATGTGTCCATGTATCAAAACCTCAAAACAACGTCTACCGGGTTTGCTAGTATATTATAAAATGGCGAAAGCAAACAACGAATTTCAGCATTCTTTTGTAAAACTGAGAGACTAGTTTGCGTTCAAATAGACAGACCGACAGACAGACAGACGGACGGAGAGACGGGCATGGCTAAATCGACTCCGCTCATCGTGTTGATCATTTTAGTGAACTTTTCTCTTCTTGTTCTCATACTTACATACATTTAATGTTTATGAAAGGTATGAAAATCAGAAAAGATACATAACTTCACTATTGCAGTGGGCTATTAACTACGTGCCCGAATATTTTGCCTGTGTGTTTCCCGATTTGGCTAATTTTTGTCAGGAGTGTAATACTCACTACTGAGAAGCAGCTGACCAATTTAGATTGAAATATCAAGATTGGATTATAAGCGATTGCCTTTGAAAATAGCACATATTTTATGCTGAAAAGTGGGCGGTGCCACGCCTACTTCTTCAAAATCGACAAAATTTTTTTTAAAAAGCTTATTATGTGTGCAACATCTGATTGATATAACTTGCTTAGTTGTAGAAATATCGCTTTTTAATTAAAAAAAAAATTTTCAGAACTATGTTAAAAAACTGGGCGTGAACATTAACCGATTTCGCCAAATTTTACAGCGAACAGTTACCCTTATATATAGAACATTATCACCAAATTTCGTTTTGACAAGTCAATTTTTGGCGGAGTTATGGCATAAATAGTCCACTATAAAAGGGGCGGTGCCACGCCCATTTTCGAAAATTTTAAGTTTTTGGATTTCTTTGTGTACGGAAACTTTAGAAGTGAAATATAAATGATGTAAAGCTATTTTACGCAAAGTTATTGCCTATTTAATATATCTACGATCCACTTCAAAATCTTTCATATAAAAGTGGGCGTAGACCTTAACCGATCCCGAACATTTTTGCCTGCAACATTCCTTGCATACCTGAAAACCTGCGTGCTGAACTTTGTTTCGGTATCTTGAACGGTTTTTGATTTATGATTAATATTATTTCTAAATTTTACTTAATCAAAAGTGGGTGGTGACACGCCCATTTTCAAAAATTTCTTGGAAAATTTATTTTATGCCTCAATCTCAATGTATTATGTACTGAGTAATCACTTTTTTTGTGTTTTCAAAAATATTCTATATATAAAAAGTGGGCGTGGCTATTTTCCGATTTCGCCCATTTTAAAGAGCGCTCGGAGATGAGTGCCAAGGAACCTGCTTGCCAAATTTCATTCAGATATCTCAAAATTTACTCAAGTTATCGTGTTCACAGACGGACGGACGGACGGACATAGCTTAATCAATTTCTCTTTTCATCCTGAACATTTTGATATACATAAGTCAATATCTATCTCGATCCGTTTATGGCGATACGTACTGCTGTTAGGCGACTAAAGTTAATATATGTACCTTGTGTGCATAGCACTACTAGGTATAAATATATGTTATGTTAATTTTTTTACTGGATTGAGTTTATTTTTTAGGGGAGCCCGTAAACGCGTCCCAGGGGCCCGGCTCGGCTCTCTACTGTCCTGCTCATACCATCATTTTCGTCTCATTCTCTCCTTCAACAAACTCAACAGCGCGATAAATGTTCTTAAGGAATTTGAGGAAACTCTGTACTTGAGGAATGTCATTACTTCTATGCAACGACTGTTCCCATTCTTTTCGCGTTTTCTTATCCAGTTTTTGAGTGAGTACAAAGATAAGCAAATGTTCTCAGAAGTGCTAGACAATTGCGAGTCAAATCCAGAAGAGTTTTTTTACTTCGTAGAGCTCTATCTGTAGGGGCTGCGTTAAAAAGTTTCTTTAAAATTTGGTCAACTAATTTTCTTTTGTTATGGTATCTGTTTACTAAGACTGTCCATGCAAGCGCATAGCTTGCGTCCGCTGATGGATATTTATCAATTTCTTTTGGTGTACCCGTACAAGAACCTTTTAAATAAAAATATTTTTGAACATCTGTCAAGACCGTGTTGTTGTGAACTAGGGACAGAAATATATCGCGGACAGGAATCAATTCCACATAATCTGAAGTGTCATAATGTGAATTTAATTCATGTCTGCGAAAATTTTCTTTGATCAGTTACTTATTTCAAAAACAATAAAGTTTGTATTTATTTATACTGCGTAGATATGTAACATTTCTTTATGTTAATAAATATTTGTTAAATCCAGATACGTAAACTCTGTTGTGAATTTTAGTTATAAAAATATGGAGTGGAGTTTGTGATGTCCATTTTGATTTTGTGGATTCTGGTTTTGGGGACTTGGATTTGGCGATTTTGATTTGTGGACTTAAATTTTGTAGACTTTGTGGTACACCCATCTTTTGCAAAAGCAAAAATCAAGTATTTATAACTACAAGGTGGCGCAAAAGTAAGCTTCCGATGTTCAGCATATCGGTTGTGGCACGTGCAGTGTGTGCTGTTGCACCGTCTTTTTGGAACCACATGTTTTCCAATCCCAATTCATCAAGTTGCGGCAAAAAGAACTCGTTGATCATTGCTCTGTAGCGCTCACCATTCACAGTAACCGTTTGGCCCCGACCGATTATTGGTCAAATAAATAGTCAGCAATATTCCGCGTTCTGGAGCGGTGTAGCGTAACATTGTTTATTAACGTGCATGTGTTTACTACACAAATGTCAAAACAGAACTGACTTTAGGGGCCAATCGCAAAATTTATAGCATTTTCTGATAGGAGGATTACTTTTGCGCCACCTTGTACTAGTATCGCACGAGGTCGAAATTCGACCAACTTAAATTTATTCCATAGAAGATCGAAATAAAACCAAAGTAAATTTAAAAAAATACTGCAGTTAATAGCTGAAATAAAATATTGCATTATATCAGCCATTTTCAAAAGTTTCTAAGAAAATTTGCCTTTTCCGCACCACCCGAGAGGTATTCAATTGGCGCGTTACCGAAGTTAGTTTTGGGTGCTCCGTTCCCCAGTAGGCCTATTTCACCCATATAAATTATATACAACATATTGAGCCCGTGGTCGAAATTCGGCCAATTGGTTCAGCTTGTTAAAGCTTCTGCCTTTAGACTTGTTCAAGAGCCTAAGTGCTAAAACTCTTTTCAGATTTCGCCAAATATTTTTAAAGCTTACGCGTAAGTAATAAAGAGAAGTAGATCAATAACTTATAAGTATCGCCAGAAATATGTAAGTTGGTTTGGCATATATTTGTGTATTAGGGTGGGTCAATTTGTATCAACGAAAGCTAACCGATATCGCGCCGTCGATTTTTCAACCGGTTTTGGGTCAAAAAAATTATTTTCGAACGCGCGAAATTTCATTTTTTTGACTTTTTTCGACTTTTAAGGGTTTTTTCATGACCTACTAAAAAAAATTTCGTTTGATTTTAAAATTTTCATGTATACCCTGTCCGACCCAAAAATGTCCGCTAAAAACGTTGGCGATAACAGTTTTTTGAAAAAAAAATTATTTTCGGGTTTTGGGTCTTGTTTTGGTCGAAAAATCGGCTTTACAAAAAGCCATCTCAGAGACTAATGATCAGAACTTTGTACCAACCGGTCTTCTTGCCTCACAAGAATTTGGTGAAACACTTTTGCTAAATCGATGGTTGTGAAATATTGGGCCCGACCTAGTTTGTCCAATATACTTTCAATATTCGGGATAGAAAATTTGTCATCGACCGTTATGTTATTCAAGGTACGATAATCCACTACAATTCTCCAAGACTTTTCCCCTAAGCTGTCGGGACTATCCACAGTGGGCTGTTATATGGGAAATTGCTTTCTCTAATGATTCCCTGTCTCAGCATGTCATCGATTTGTTTACATTTTTCTCGTTCATATATTTGTGGGTAAACATACATCGTTGAATACACCGGTTTGTCTGTAGATGTTTTTATATCATCTTCTATTATATAAAAATAAGTCGCGTTTTTTTCCCTGACGCTATAACTCCAGAACGGCTGGACCGAATTAAATGAAATTTTGCACGTAGTTTTCGATTGAGCCGGACATGGTTTATGGCCAAAAAAAGTATAAGAATGCAGGAAGGTTTTGGAGATATTCCACAAAATGTGGACCAGGGTAACCCTATAACGGGTTCGTACGATATGGGTATCAAATGAAAGGTGTTGACGAGTGCTTGAACATGGTAGCTATTGGTCCCATATAAGACCCCGTATTCGAGGTATTTCCCGAAATATGCACCAGGCGTGACCCCAGACGGGTTTTCTACAAAATGGGTATCAAATAAAAGGTGTTGGTGAGTATTTAAAAAAGCGGTGATTTTCAAGACCTTATGCGACCCGTTTTCCGAGATATCGCCAAAAATGTGGACCAGGGGTGACCCTGGTATAATATAAAAATAAGTCGGGTTTTTCTTCCTGACGCTATATCTCAAGAACCCACGAACCGATTTCAATGATTTTGCATTCGTTGGAAAAGTCTCGGGCGCCGTGAGGTTTATAGCAAACAAAATTCAGGAAAAATTTCAAAAGAAAAGCAGGAAAATAGGGGAAATCATTTTTTACATACAGCGCCATTAATTTTATGTGACATTTTTTATTATACGCACGTTCTTTCAAACGCAAAATTAAAACCGGTATTGTGTTCACTGTGAAATTGAGGTTGAAGTTATTCGTTTCCTAACAGATCAATTGGAAACCATCAAAACAATCACGCGTATTGTGCAAGTTAACACAGCAGTAGAGGTATACCAGCATTAGGTTAAATATTGTATGTATGCCTGTGTGTTATCCCAATAACAAACCTACATAAATACTCATCAGTGGTTGTTGTAAGCAGGCATTGCATTTTATTGGCATACATATTTACATGTATGTACGTTTGTACGGTGGTGGCTGACCGCCCGCACTAATCAATCAACTGCTGCTGTTATAATCCAATCCTTTGCTTAAATACTTTTTTCCACGCCGACGCTTCGAGTTAGCCGAAGTAAAATCGTGCTCTCGATGTACCTGAAAGGTTCGTCGCTAAAAAAGTACTTAACCCATCTTCGGCCGCTACATGATCCCGTTATAATTTTTTGTTCTCCTTTAAAGGAAAGGCTTTTAGGACCATAATCAAGAAAAATTTCAAATATAAAAAGATTCTGACCAGCCGTTTGCTTTTTGTGGACTGGTCGAAAAATCGACCACTGGCCAAAATCCGTCAAGTATGTAAAAAAAATAAATTGCTTCATGACAAAAAATGTTGCCTTAAACTTGAGTTATTTGTTTTTATTTCAAAGAAAACTGCTTAGTATTGAAATGTTATACATTCTTATACATATACATACATATTTTATAAACATTGATAGAGACGTCAATTTACAAATTTTTATGATATTCATCAAAGCATTTAGTATTTAAGTAAATATTGGATTTTTTGCAAGTAAAAATAGTATGTTTCTTGCATAATTTACAGGGCCGATATTTTTTTTCAAGACTCTTTATTACAGAATGTATCCTTTCGTTGCTCCGAAGTAGGTTCGACGGCTGGTTTAAGTCTCCGCCTTCATGTCCACGTCTGCCTTCTTCTTCATTGTCATAAACACACAATTTTGTTGTGACTTCAGAACGAAAATTAATTTGCGAAAGTGGGGATGTCTTTTGGATTTTTGCAATCATACAATGCAGCTTCCACGCATTGACCATGGCGTTACCACGAAGGTTTGTCCTAGTGGACACCACCACTTCTTTCCTCGAATACAAATACGATAATTTGCTACAGCATTATCATGCAGATCTACACCACCCTACCCTTATTATACTCTTGAATAACTTATGGGTGCGATATAGCAATAGTTTTTTTTGTTTACGGCAATATCTTTTAGCAGAAACAATTGGCTCCACACTCGAGTTATTGGTTATAACATTGACAAGAGCATTGTCTTTCCACCGGACAGTCAATATTTCTTGATTATTATCGAGTAGCTGGTCAAATGCTCTGCGCTTTTCTTTTTTAAACATCTTAGCGGTGGTTTTCCCATTCTATTTTCGCGTACAGTGCCAGTTGCAAAGAATCGACGTTCATTCAAAAGACACATGAGGTAATAAGAAGAAAAAAAATTATCGAGGAAACAAATGTGGCACTCAGGGTCAGATACGTTAGAAAGCAAATCTAAAACAGTTTGCGCGCCTAGACCTATATCCAGATTGTGAGGAGTTGCTACGCCGCCGTAAAAGGAGCTGGAATATAAATATCCACTTTCTGAGCATAAACACCACGACTTGAATCCAAACCTGATCGGCTTTCCTTTGATAAACATCTTGCAAGAGTGGCGACCAAAGTACGGAATCATCTGTTCGTCGATAGAAAGAATATGACTAAAGACTCCAAATTGCATAAATCTTTCGTTTAGAGCATCAGTAATAGGGCGTACCTTTGCAAATCGATCTGCTGTATTTAAATTGTTGTTATATGAGAGATGAAGAAACTGTTTAATTTTTTGAAAGCGATTATGACTCATCGCTTGTTTCACTATCGGAATCCCCATGTCGGGGATTGGTCGAACAGACCAATAATAGTCAATGTGAGGCAAAGTATGGTACCCCGAAAGGTACAAAATACCAATAAATCTATGTATTTCTAATGGCGTGACGTCAATTGAAGTATTGTGTTGATTGGCATATTCATTTGTAAAAGTTGTAATCTCTTCAATAACTTTTTCATCAAAAAACAATGCAAATAGATCATAGGGAGATTTAGAGCCTGGAAAAAAGGAGATGAAATATACGTACCAAAATAATAGATAGTAATGTTGTTGACAAAGTGAAACGGTTCTTACCAATTTCAGCAAAAATATCTTCCATTTTGTGACTTTCTACATTTATTGGCTTTCTTGTGTATTGAAAATTTCTAGGCTTTCGCCAAACCTTCTTCTTCTTTAAATGGTCATCTAACCGACTGGGCGATTTTGACCGTCCAACATAGCTCGCCAGTCGTTTCTTCGTTGCGCCAATTGGAAACACCGCGGGATCGCAAATCGGTCTGCACTTGGTCCTTCCGTCCGAGTGGTGGTCTCCCTCTTCCTCTGCTTCCACCGGCGGGTACCGATAAGAATACCTTCTAGGCTGGAGCATCTTCGCTCATTCGCACTACGTGGCCTAGCCAGCGAAGCCGCTGTGTTTTAATTCGCTGAACTATGTCGGCTCATCATTAAATCTTCTTCAGTACCAACGCGTAGAGGTCCACAAATCTTTCGAAAAACCTTTCTCTCGAATGCTCCCAGAGCCGCCTCATCAGATGTTGTTAGTGTCCACGCTTCTGCACCATATAGCAGGACGGGTGCGATGAGTGACTTGTAGAGTGTTATTTTCGTTCGTCGAGAGAGGACTTTACTTTTCAATTGCCTACTCAGTCCGAACTAGCATTTGTTTGCAAGAGTAATTCTTCGTCGGATTTCTAGGCTAACATTATTGTTGGTGTTAATGCTGGTTCCCAGGTAAACGAAATTATTGCTGCCAACAGTGGCTTGGTTGCCAAGGCGCGAACGCGCGAATGCGCTGACTCTTTGCATGATGACATAAGGTACTTCGTTTTGCCCTCGTTCACCACCAATCCCATTTTCTCCGATTCTTTTTCTAATTTGGAATAAGGAGTAAGTAAGATTTTTTCTTAAATCCGCCACATGCATTGGATGTTGATGGATTTTCTGCGTCACCCAGATCGTTACCGCATTTGGAATATTCTCTGCTTCTGAGTATTGTAGCTCAACTGTGCTTGCTATTTTGAGGTAAAATATTTATCAGGTCATCATCCAAGTCTTCTTCGTCCGTCATGCACTCCACATCAGGCGGTGGAATGTATACAATGTCGACCTCCTTTGCGTTCGATACAGCTTGATCCTCCTCATCGTCTGAAAATGGCTCATTAAAATGGCCATAATTTCACAAATTTTTATTGATTTACGAACCGGCATTGTATTCGCCTATTGCCCGCATAATTTTAAAAAATGAACTGACCAAAATCAAAGCAAAACAATCCGTGGAATACCCTTTTCAAACTTTAAGCAACGATGGATAGAGGGAGACAAATATATGATACAAAAGTATTGCAAAGCCACGGGAGTTGCCAGACTTTTACTAAAAAAGGAGAACTTTAAATAGAGCTAAACCAAAACCTTATACATTTTCAGAATTCAGATGATACTAGTTTGCATTTATACAATGAATAAAACGAATACTGCTTTGAATTTTTTTTAACCTACTTGACGATTTCTGGCCAGCGGTCGATTTTTCGACCACTGAAATTAACGTTCTTGGAAAAGTTAGAAAATTGGCAAAATTAAAGTGGAAATTTTTTTTATTCTTACAGGCTGATATTTTATCTTCCCAAGATGTTGGTGTTAATTACTTTTAACATTTGTCTTCTAATAATTTTTATTTAAACAAAAAACTGTTAAAAATATGTATATTTTCTTCCTATCACTAAAATTTTAATTCAAGCATTTTTTCAAAATATCTATACTCACGGCGCCGCCGATATTCCAAATTTACTAACCCTGTAAACGGATCAGAAAATCAACATTTAGTTTGAGAGCTATGGACCTCTAAAAATGGTGGTCGAAAAATCGACCATTGGCCGAAAATGGGTTAAGCACGCATAATTTTAAGGTCAGACACGTGAATAATGATTTAATAAAAGTGGATAAAAAGTATTTAAGCAAAGTGTTGGATTATCACAGCAGCAGTTGATTGATTAGTGCGGGCGGTACAAACGTACATAAATGTAAATTTTTGTGCCAATAATATAAAATTAAAAGATCAAAAATTATGTATCTTTGGAAACTTGCAAATTTTTGTTTAAGGTGGTAAGTTGAATTGTGTAAATTATATGGATAGTGCATTTGAGGTTCAATTCACCAGTCTGTCCAAACTTGCAAATTTTTAGTCAAAAAGATCAAAAAATTATCGTATTTTGCAAAAAGAACAAAAATCATATAACTTTGGAAGTGGCATAAAAAAAACTTGCAAATTTTTTTTTGTAAGGTGGTAAGGTGAATTGTAAATTCACCATCTGTCCATAGTCCAAAATGCCCAGAGGACGACGTGCAAACATCGGCCGGCGCGCACGGCATGCAAGCCAGTATATTCCCGAAACTTAAGTGAAGAAAGACAAAATATAATAAGAGAAAATGACCGATTGAGACAACGCGTGAGCACACGAAGATCATTGGCATCATACAATCGCTTGGCATTCCAATATAATCCCACTACAAACTACAGTGATGATGAAAATTTAGATATTGGACCAATTACGACTGTATGCCGATATTGCAATGCGTTAAAGTTCAAAAGAGAAACGGATGGATTGTGCTGCGCAAGTGGAAAAGTCAAACTGGAGCTATTACTTACACCACCACAGCCACTGAAAGCATTGTTCGATGGAAGTGATTCTGATTCCAACCATTTTCTTCAACACATCCTTGAATACAATAACTGCTTTCGCATGACTTCATTTGGGGCTAATATCATTCGCGAACGCGCCTTCATGCCGACTTGCAAGGTAAAAGATACAACACACGCAACCAATCACTCACACCAATCAATTGCAATAAATAACAACTACACATACACCACACACTACACCATCACACGATCAGAAGTCACACCGTATTCTTCAACAAATGATTGTTTGCAGATACAAGGACAAATATATCATTTGCATGGTTCAATGGTGCCAACACCAGATGAACCGCATCAATTTCTGCAAATACATTTTATTTCGTCGATGCTGAATGTGCGGTGCAATATACAGGGAACACAACAGTTAAAGCGACAAATTATTGAACAGTTGCAAGCATTTTTCCACGATAATAACGCTGTGGTTAATATGTTCAAAACAGCATTGGAACCAATGCCATCGGATACGCACAAATTTGTCATAAGAGCGAATCGTACCCCAACAGGTGAACATGTGCGAAGATTCAATGCACCCACCGTTGATGATGTTGCTGCAATTATTGTTGGCGATCAAACTAAATCACGAGACATTGTCGTTCAGCGAAGAAGCAGTATCATGCATCGTGTAAACGAGACACATCGTTTGTACGATGCGTTACAATATCCAATTCTTTATTGGCAAGGGCAAGACGGATACGACATCACGTTGAAGATGGTCGATCCAATTACAGGTACAATATATACACACTAATTATTGCTATTATTGGGTTCCATTAACAATCCATTTAATTTTGCATATTCAGGCGTATCAACGAACAAAAATCTAAGCGCAATGAATTACTATGCCTATCGTATTATGATTCGTACACATGAGGACAATCTCATCCTGAAGTGCCGTCGCCTATTCCAGCAGTTCGCTGTCGATATGTATGTCAAAGTCGAGACCGAACGTTTAGCGTTCATCCGATTCAATCAGCCAAAGCTACGATCTGAGGACTATATACACTTGCGTGATGCTATTCATTCAGATGGTAATGTTCAGAATATTGGACGTCTGAAGATTCTCCCATCATCTTATATCGGAAGCTCACGCCACATGCACGAATACGCTCAAGACGCTATGACGTACGTGCGAAATTATGGAACTCCGGATTTATTTATTACGTTCACATGCAATCCGAAGTGAACGGAAATTGAACGTGAGTTGGACCCGGGCCAACAACCGCAAGATCGCCAGAGTTTTTTAGCAAAAACTTAAGGTTATGATTGCTGTGCTTACTAAGTATCGAGTTTTTGGTGACGCACGTTGTTATATGTACTCTGTGGAATGGCAGAAGCGTGGACTACCGCATGCTCATATCCTAATTTCGTTGCTGAACAAATTACATTAAAATGAAGTGGATGACATCATATCAGCTGAAATTCCTGATCCAGTCAATAATCCCCATCTACACGACATTGTGACGACACAGATGGTGCATGGACCGTGCGGTGCATTAAATCCATTATCGCCTTGCATTGCTGATGGAAAGTGCACCAAACGATATCCGCGACCGTTAGTTGCTGAGACACACACAGGGAACGATGGATATCCAATTTATCGTCGGCGTTCAAAAGAAGATAATGGCCGAACTATCAAAGTTAAAGTTCAAAATCAAGAGATCGAAATCGGAAATGAATTCATTGTACCATATTGCCCGCTGCTATCACGAATTTTCAAGGCACATGTGAACGTTGAAAGTTGTCATTCGACCAAATCAGTCAAATATTTGTGCCAGTACGTCACAAAAGTCAGCGACATGGCTGTGTTTGGTATTGCGTCGGAAAATGCGAAGGACGAGGTTAGCAACTTCCAAATGGGCAGATACGTCAGTACTAATGAAGCAATGTGGCGATTATTGTCATTTCAAATCCATGAAAGATATCCCACAGTTGTACATTTAGCAGTGCATTTGGAAAATGGACAAAGAGTTTACTTCACTGAGGCTAATGCGGCACAACGAGCTGAGAGAACACCATCGACAACATGGACTAGCTTCTTTGCAATGTGTGAAGCATATCCATTCGCAGCGACGCTGATGTACGTTGAAATGCCCAAGTATTACAATTGGAATCAATCAGCAAAGAAATTTCAACGTCGCAAACAAGGAACCCCAGTTTCAGGTTGGCCACAGGTGTTTTCCACTGATGCGCTAGGTCGCATGTATACTGTTCATCCTATAAATTATGAATGTTTTTATTTGCGACTGCTGTTGGTAAATGTATGTGGACCAAAATCATTTGCGCATTTGAAAACTGTGAATGGCTACCAATGCCAAACATATCGAGAAGCATGTCAACTATTGGGTTTGCTGGATAACGATTCTCATTGGGATTTAACACTTGCGGATTCAGTTGTTTCATCAAATGCGTACCAAATACTAACGCTGCTCGCAATAAACATCACCACATGTTTCTCTTCACAACCAATTCAGTTATGGAACAAATACAAAGTCGACATATGTGAAGGTATCTTGCATCGCCTGCGCATTCAAACGAAAAATCCCGACATGCAAATAACCGATGAAATCTACAATGAAGGATTGATTCTGATTGAGGATCAATGCTTGAATATTGCAAACAAGCTACTCATTGAAGTAGGAATGATTGCGCCAAATAGATCGATGCACGATGGATTCAACCTAGAATTTAATCGAGAGCAGCAATACAATGTTGATATATTGCAGGAATTCGTTCGAAATAATGTGCCGTTGCTGAATGAACAGCAAAAACTAGTATACGAAACATTAATGCAAGTGGTGGACAATAATACTGGTGGTCTATTCTTCCTGGACGCACCCGGAGGAACAGGAAAAACATTTGTACTTTCAGTGAGTTTGGTCACTGTTCGATCAAGATGTGACATAGCCTTGGCGTTAGCATCATCTGGAATTGCGGCGACTCTTCTAGATGGCGGTCGTACTGCAAATTCTGCGCTTAAGTTGGCACTCAATTTAAACATACTTAGTTGATACTCCAGCATGCAATATTTCCCGATCCAGTGCAATGGGAAAATTGTTGATGCAATGCAAGCTCATTCTTTGGGATGAGTGCACAATGGCAAATAAGAAATCACTTGAAGCACTCAACTTTACACTGAAGGATCTTCGGCGAAATAACAACATATTTGGCGGATTGATGATATTGTTGGCAGGCGATTTCAGGCAGACGTTGCCAGTAATTCCTCGTGGAACGCCTGCAGATGAATTGAATGCTTGACTGAAGGCATCACCTTTGTGAAATAACGTAAAATCATTATCGTTAACCACTAATATGAGAGTTCAACTTCAAAATGATCAAAGTGCTGCACAATTTTCAAAACAATTGTTAGCTATTGGAAATGGAAAAGTTCCAGTTGATGCGACAACTGGATTAATTACTCTTACCAACGACTTTTGCCGATTTGTAAAATCTCAATCAGCTCTTATTGGAAATGTTTTCCCAACCTATCTATCTATCTATGGCGCGATATACAACAGGTATATCATCATAAACCTCCTAAGAGATTTTTGCGCCAAGCTTCTCTTCCAATTTGTGGTGTGCCGATTTGAATTTTTCCCTACAAATTTTTGGGACCTACAGTTTTTTGCCGACTCCGAACGGCACCTACAAAGGAGACGAATTTTTTGCTGAGAAGCCTGTCATGGCAGAAATACACTCGGAGAGTTTGCCAAACCACTGCCGAGGGGCGACCCCGTTTTGAAAAACTTTTTTTTTTTTTTCAAATCACTTTTGATGTTACCTGGACCAGGGCTCGAACCATGGACCTTCGGTGTGGTAGGCCGGCAACACTACCTTCACACCACGCCGGCCGCCAACCGTTTTCCCAACCATTAGTGCGAATTATCAGAATTATGCTTGGTTAAGTCAACGACCAATTCTGTCCGCAAAGAATAATGATGTACACGCACTGAATTTCACCATTCATTTAAAAATCGCTGGCAATTTGGTGACATACAAATCCGTTGATTCCATAACAAATCCCGATGATGTAGTCAATTATCCAACGGAGTTTTTGAACTCTCTGGTGTTACCAGGATTTCCACCACATAACTTGCAACTCAAAGTTGGTTCAGGTATTATGATATTGCGTAATTTGAATCCACCACGACTTTGCAACGGTACTCGACTTGCGGTGAAAAAACGTATGCCGAATTTGATTGAGTCAACAATTATTAACGGAAAGTACGCGGGTGAAAATGTAGGTATGTATTCCTCGAATACCAATGATTCCGACTGATCTTCCTTTTGACTTCAAACGATTGCATTTTCCGGTTAACCTTGCGTTCGCAATGACAATCAACAAGTCGCAAGGCCAATCGCTTAGTGTTTGCGGGATAAATTAAAAAATCATTGTTTTTCACATGGTCAGCTATACGTTGCGTGTTCACGAGTTGGGAAGCCATCCGCTTTGTTTGTGTTAACGTCAGACAAAAAAACAAAAAATGTGGCTTACCAAAGAGCACTTCAATGAGACGGATAATTTGCGGACACGTATAACGCTTCGCTTCGAAACGAAGTTCGCCGGGTTTGCTAGTATTGTATAATATTAGTATGGGTAAGAGTTTGCCCTTCGACAAAAAATAAATCTACAAAAGAATGAAGAATTTTATTAAGGGCTATCTGTTCCTGTGGATTTAATCCAATATATAGACGATCTACGATATTTTGATCAATATTTATTTTCTTTAAAGCAAGTATTTCGTGATAGGTGTAAGGAATAGAATTCAAAAAATGTACTACGGCATTATTAAAGGTAACGGTTTGCTTACTCATATATAGTGCCGTTCATTGGTGTGAAAATATTTTGCCTTAAAATAGCATCGAAATTGTTCCCTTGAAAATCCGCAAGCTTCCAAGACATTGTCGCCTTCTCCTTAAACTCTAAGGGCACATCGGTGACTATTTCATGGGTAATTTTAGTAGTGATGTAAAAATATATTTCCTTTTATTGGTATTCGTTTATACTGCGGAAACTTGCTGAAATGAAGTAGGGAAGTAGTGAAACCTGTATCTATAAAAGCGACAAGCTTTTCGTTGTGAATTGTTAACTCAATTAGTGGTAAGGATTTCCCCAGGCTATCGTAAGAATATTTATATCGTCACTATTTGGGTCTTGAAATATGGCTTGATTATCTACCTGCAAATGGTCAATTTCCATTTGAGAAATATTATTATTGTTATTGGTTTGATATTGCACGAAAGGTTTTCTTGGCAAAGCCTCATTGTTTTGCCTTGTAAATACCCTTTTTGGTTAAAAGAAGCTTGTGCACTTCGCTGATGCGATGTTTGAGGCTTATAATAATTAGAGACTTGAGATATTTCGTTGCAATTTTGAATTTGAATTCTCCAATCGGTGATTACTATTTTTCTTAAAACTAACTTGTTGTATTCTTGTAGATTCATTATTTGTACTATCAACACGAATTAATCCGTGTTCCTCAAGTAAATAAAATGCTTCTCTTATGTTTGTACATTTGGCATTCATCATAACTGATGCCCGGTTTACATCAACGTTACTTAAAAAGGTACGCAAAATGAACCGATCAACACGTTGTAGCTCATATTTAGTAGGCTTTTCGGTATGGAATTCAAATTTTTCGTTAATATTAGAACCTAAGCTACGAAGATAGTTAAAATAACTAACAATATTGTGATTAACAGCAGTGTGTGCACGCTGGTACCATTCATTGTATGATTCCTTAACACCAAAATTTTTTATAAAAGCTTTTTTTACCTCACTCCACGGCGCATTTGCACCAAGTGTGCGAAGTACATCGAAAGCTCGTCCTTGTATTTTGTTGAGTACAACCCTTAGGTGAATGTAGTATTATAGCCTTGGCTATCGGTGCACCGTCTTCACTTCACAAATAAATGACGAAAGCGCATAAGAATCATCACCTTTAAAGTTATGTATAGTTTGCGCGTCTTTTATGACATCACTTAATGTCGTTTGCAATGTCGCAGCCATTGTGAACTTTGGATATGATTTAAAAATAGAGTGTTTTTAAATGTTCCAGTTTAAATAGTCTTTTGCTTTATTTCATTATACGAGTATGCTATGCATAGTATGTTCTCTTGAGAGTGATTTTACACTCTGAGTACAACAGCCTAAAAAAGTTTCGTTCTTTTTTTCTTTTGTTGTATTATTATTGATGTATTTAAAAATAATTTTACCCTTGTTGTTGTGAGTATTTACTCTGAGTTTAATAAATCTTTCATTCACTTTATACAGTTAGTTAACTTTTCCAATTTATCTTTAGTTGCGTTCCAATCAGCTATCCAAATCAGTATCACGATCAAGATCTCACGGGAATGATACGGATCAGTTGTATAAGAGTTGTTTGTGCATATATGTGTGTTTATATATGTATGTCTGTGCTACCAAGCAAATAAGGGTTCGCTGTTAAAAAATCTACTACCAAAAACTAAACGAACAGAGCTTCCATAGGGATCCGAAATTGATCCAGATAAAAATCGAGATCACCACGTTGTCTATCTGGATCTGGATCACTCCTGATTGGAACACACCCATTGTTGTTCTTTGTTACTGTTTTTGTTTTTAAACGTATGTTGCTCTCTCGTTACAACAATTATATACGTATGTACGTTGTTTTATTTTCCAAATAGCTTCTAGAACATTTTAGAACTCATGCTAAATTTTGAAAGTACCGGTAAGTTTTTTTTCCAAATTGCTTATTTTCTTGTACACTGAATATCCTTGGTGTTTTTAGTCATCTATTACTCCGGTTTAAACTCCAAATAGCACTTATAAGTTTGGTTGCTAATTAAGCATGTGTATAGCACAGAAGGTAATTTTCTACGGATTTTTAAAAGTTTGTTTCAAAATTATGCACTATAACTTTAGTTATTAATGTACACTTATATTAATTTTTTACTTTTTTGATTCGCCGTCGACTGCGCCAAATATGTAAGTTGGTTTGGCATATACTTGCGTATACTTTTACTCGATTTAAATAAAACGAACTTATTTTTGTTGTTGGTTTTATGGTCGGTTCATTTTAAATATTTTTGTAAGTTTACCGAGCTCAAGACCAGTTGATAATAATTCTTAGTTAATTATTATTATTTTTGCTTAGAGGGAAACTTGAAATCCACAAACATATACAGGGTATAGTTATGGTACTATTTCGAAAACAGCTACGATTTCTCGTCAGACTAATTCGTATAGTTTTTCTATTTCAGAGGATCTTGTGGAGAATCGAACCCACTCATTTTGATTGCAAGCGCAGCAAGCAAACAAGCTGCTCAATTCAAGTTTTTCTCTAATTGTTGTTTGTTATCTTGCCAAAGGTAGACACAATATTTTAGATATTCTGTCTATATGTAAATCATGTATGCCGGACTTTGTTTTTGTACATTCTTCTTTCCATTTTTAGAATATAGTTATTGTACATAACCGCGTACTCCGGTATAAATTATTATTTTGATCTTTCGTATATTTATTTTATTCTGTGCGTAAACGTTTAGATCATATGAGCGGTGATACTAGAATGATTTTATTAGGTAGGTAGCGGTTTCAATTATTGGAAATATTGAGCAGTAGGAGTGTAAAAATAGTGTGTGGAAGTGGGAGTATGCTGGTGTGAGAAACTTAAGGTAGGAGTATTTTTTGAGAGTGTGAACATAGTGAGTAAAGCTGCCTGGCGACACGCAAGCATATGCTGCTGGTAGAGGAAATCGACACCTCAAAAGGGGACAATTGTGACGAAATTCAAAAATTTTTGGATGGGCGTTACGTTGGCTCCACATTCTGTAAATCGACCTAACATTCTTCTACCTCAAAGACAAAATGTTGTGTTTAGAGATGGCCAGGAACAACAAGCCGTTTAGAATTTGAAAAAACCTAAACTTTTGGCATTTTTTCAGTTGAATATTGATGATCCTTCGGCACACTCATATAAAAACATTGGAACTCCGTTTCATTATATTTGGGAAGATTACGGAAAAAAGTGAAAAAAAGACAGAGAGGCGGTGATGAAATGAATCGCATGTACTCTTCCATTTACGTTTGCTTCTTTTACATGTGACTGCTCCAAAAAATTTTTGGATGTTCGAACATATAATGGGGTTCTATATAATACATTTGTAAAAGCGTGTCATGCTCGGGGAATCGCCTCAAATGATAACGAATGGCGAGAGTGCTTAGAAGAAGGGCGGAAATTACATACGCCTAAACAAATGCGTCACTTATTTGCTGTGATATGTGCACTGAATACTCCTGCAAATGCTTTAGCATTGTGGAATGAGTTTAAATATTCACTCTCTAAAGATTTTCTGAGCGAAAGCGATGAACCATTTTCATTTAATCGAGCACTTATGGAAATCGAAGATGTGTTACTTAGTCATAATGTGACATGTCATAGCCTTGGATTACCCGTGTCTGCAGTAATCCCCAATGTGACGAGTATAAATATTCCACAACCTGAAAATGAGCTAATTTTATTTAAAGACTATTACTAGAGCTCTTGATAATCGACTAATCGAATAGTCGATTAATCGATTTCAAGTAGTTGTTTGAAAAAGTAATCGATTATCACTAATCGACTAGTCGACTAATTGTTTGCATTCGACTAGTTGTGTTTTTATTGACAATGGATGCTCTATTCGCATGAAACTGATTTCCATTACCTTCATAAACATGCGTTGCAACTATAGAAAATGTTGAATTTTTAATTTTTTTTTTTAAATTGGTAATTCTATACGACCGTACGTAACTGCTAAAACACGTCCAAAATTATCGGGAAAGGTATCAAAAGACGCGCTTAACCTCAGTATCAATAATCCGAAATTGTGTGTTCGAATTACCAATTACTGTTGTCGAAAATTCAGTCCCGAATATCACGCCAAACAGCTCTCGAAGTAGATACATAAATTCAGCTGCGCTGATAATAATTGCTGAAATTTCGATGTGCACACTTTTAATTTTGAAAGCCATATATAGATTTCTGCTACCGACGTTTGCATGGAAAACAATTCTCCTCTGTGGCGATTTTAGAAAAATTTTACCCGTTGTCCCTAGTGGATCACTTGCAGTTTTGGTTGAAAACTGCATTGTCGGTTGAAATGAATTTACTTCATTTCATCATGAAACATTAAACCAAAATATGAGATATTGGAAATGGTCAAACGGTGTTATACCTACAGTTTTGAGATAACATCATTCAAATAGCACAGCAATTATTGGGAAATGAAAAAAAAAAAAAACCTAATTGCTAACGTATTTGGAAATATTGAGGAAAATTGGCTTTCAGATGAAGTTGTGAACTTTGTGAGTTATCCTTGCTGAAGGAGGGATGACATGACCTAGAAAGTTCGACTGGTCATACCAAAACGCTACCACGACAGTCGGGCATTGCCGCAAGGGAGTACCGGAGCGTACCGGATTCATATGCGGCAAAGGACTGTTATTTCGACAGCACTCCCTAAAACCTTCGGGGAGTGTTTTTGTCGTTACAACAACAACAGCAACATCGTCATTTGAACATTCCTTATTCGTTGTTGCTTCGCTGATGCGCCGCTATTGCAGTAGCGACATCGCAACAAATAAAGGTGATTTTGTTGACATGCACATACGTACATGATCTGCAACCCAAATGTAATATTTGAAGCACGAAATTCTTAAAAGGATTATGATTTAACCATTAAAACTAGTACTTACAAGTTTTATATTTAATTTAAATAAATTAATATTTAAAAACTCAGAATATTAGTTGAATAGAAAATTTAAATGTAGAACGGCGTTGTTAACTGAACGATTGCTGTCCGAATACTGAATTCTTTTCTTTCTCGCTCATGTACAAGGTGGCGCAAAAGTAAGCTTCCGATGTTCAGCATATCGGTTGTGGCACGTGCAGTGTGTGCTGTTGCACCGTCTTGTTGGAACCACATGTTTTCCAATCCCAATTCATCAAGTTGCGGCAAAAAGAACTCGTTGATCATTGCTCTGTAGCGCTCACCATTCACAGTAACCGTTTGGCCCCGACCGATTATTGGTCAAATAAATAGTCAGCAATATTCCGCGTTCTGGAGCAGTGTAGCGTAACATTGTTTATTAACGTGTATTTCGCATGTGTTTACTACACAAATGTCACAACAGAACTGACTTTAGGGGCCAATCGCAAAATTTATAGCATTTTCTGATAGGAGGATTACTTTTGCGCCACCTTGTATGTATGTAGCTTTCGACAGTTCGGAGGGTTGATGCTGCTTATGGTCAGCGTGACCATGTGATAGAAAATAGAGGCTAAATTGGCAAAAAAAAAGGTTAGAAAAAGCTAAAATTAAGAAAAAAAAGAAGCTAAAAAACTGCCAGAATTTTTCTTACGAAATCCATTTAAAATTTTTTATTTTAATTTAAACTTGTTGTATATAAAGTTGTAGACATAACTTAAAGGAACTATTTTTGTTTCAACACATATCAGGCACATTTTCCTCGACTATACATTTTTTCAAAGAAATATATGCTATAGAAAAATCACTAGAAACAAATTTATTATTCAATATTTTCTTCCTCTGATGAATCAGAAGAGCTTGAGTCATTATCATGAGTATTTATCATAGAGATGAGATCATCGGTAATTTCAGAATCAGTACAACATTTGGATAAGCGTTTTAACGAACATCTAATATTAAGGAGAGAGTTAATTTTTAATCTGTTTCTTAACTTAGTTTTTAAAATGTTCATGGCACTAGAAATTCTTTCAACCTCCGCATTACTGAAAGGTAATACCAAAAAGTTATATACGAATTCGACTAGATCTAAAAAAGGGGGTTCGTTAAATGAGTTTTTATGTTCCCGGATTTCCGTCCAAAATTCTATGGTAGATGTCACACTTGTCCACTGTACGGTTATTAGCTTTCGCCACTGCAGCTCAATCAATGCTACTTGACTTGGAGAATACCTAGACGTTTCTTCTTGAAAGTGAGAAAATACATCCGGCTTTGTAACTTTCAAAGAATTATCCATTAAAAAAAAAATGTATCTTTTGTAAAGAGCTCATATTATCAGGTAGAGGATGTCACAATTGGGTTATCAACTCCATTAAAAATTATTGACAATTTTTACGAATATTTTTTTGTATTTCGTCACCAATACTACCTTCATTTAACTTTAATTTATATGAAAAATACGGTGTTAAGACCAGAAAAGTTTGGAGTAAAAAGAGGGTAAAAGAAGCCACGAAGCTAAAACCAAAACTATGAGGCTGAAGAACAAAAAAAAAAGGCTAAATCTAGCCCCGAAAAGGCTTATGATAGCGGAAACGTTGAAGTCGCTCAAACTGGTATAAAAGAGCCCACGAAATTGTAGTTAATGCACTAATGAAGGGTATATACCTTTTTTAATTACGGATATATATGACGCGCCATCTTTTGAAATATGTTTAAACATATTTTTTCCTATATTCATAAATAAAATAGGTTATAAGCTCTTATAACTGAACATTCTCTGAACTGTCATTTTAAAAAGCTTTATAAACCTTTTTTAATTTTTATGAATATGGGGTTTGTATATCATTACCTTAAATCATAAAAGGCCCCAACCAACATTTTTTTTGAAACTGTTTTTCAAAATAAATTAAAATGCAAACAAAATGTTAAAGTCGTAAAAAGTTAAGTTTTGTATTCGCTTGAACGAAATTCGTATGGCGTAACTTTACTGTCAAAGGTAAAGTCGGGCGAAAAGTTATATGAGTCTCCAGTCTAAAGCTGCATGCTTGTAATGTAAAATTGAAACGTTTTCTGGTTTCTCCTGTAAAATTTTAAATCTGTTAGTTTGAGTCTTTGTGAATTAAGGTGAAGATATATTTAAATTTTTATGTATCTTTTTTTTGATACTTTTGAAATTGTTTGCATACTTTATAAGGCAATTTGTTTAGCTTATTTATTTATTGTATTTATGACTATTTGCCTGAGTATGTCTAACATATCAAGCCCTAATAGCATAAAGAAAGTAGGTTGAAGAAGCTTTTATAATTGAAAATTTGTCTGAAAATTTATTTTAAAAAGCTTCGTAAGCCTTTTTTATTTTTTACGAATATGGGTGTTTCTATATATTTTATTTTCGATTTTAATTTTTATATATTATTGTTTTCTTGTACCAAAAATTTTTGATGATTTTACGGCCTGTACATTTTCAAGTATTCATGAAACGAGCTCAAGGCCAAGAATAATAATTTTTATTTGTTTTTAATAATCATTTTTAATTAATTTTTAAAAGTTATTTAATTGAATAGAGTAGGTAAATTTTTAAATTTTTTTTTCTTGTCTCTAAAATAGGCCTACGGGGGAACCGAACACCCAAAACTAACTTCAGTAACGCGACAATTGCAAACATCACGGGTGGTGCGGAAAAGGCCAAATTTTCTTACAAACTTTTGAATAGGGCTGATATAATTCAATATTTTATTTCAGCTATTAACTAAAACATTTTTCTCAAATTTACTTTGGTTTTATTTCGATCTTAGACGATCTTTTATTGAATGAATTTACGTTGGTCGAATCTGGATAGTCTAACTATGTTGTTGGTATATGTCCACCAACTTCAATGGTTAGATCCAAACACCCCGCTTCTTTTTATTACGCATAAATTTTGAAAATTCTGTCAACACTGATATAATCAAAGAAGGAATCAAAGAAAACGAAAATATGTTAGAGGAAAGGAATGGCAGAGAAAGGAAGGAAAATAAGGCGAATAGCAAATATTTAAAATAAAATAAATTTTTGTGGTAGAATTTCAACCACTGTGCGATCTATAGTTAAATTTATACCACAAAAGATCGTCTAAGGTCGAAATAAGAACAATGTAAATTAAAAAAAATTTTCATCCGTATTCAAAAGTTTGTAAGTTGTGCAAAATTTGACTTTTCCACACCACCCGTGAGGTATGCAATTGTCGCATTATCAAAGTTAGTTTTGGGTGCTCGGTTTTCCCGTAGTCCTATTTCACCCATATAAATTATATACAATATATTGCGCCCGTGGTCAAGGGTCGACCAACTTAAATTGGTTTAGACTTGTTCAAAAGCCTAAGGACTAAAACGCTTTTCAGATTTCGCAAAATATTTTTCAAGCTTACGCGTAATAGAGAGAAGTAGACCAATAACTTATAATTATCGCCCATAAATTTATACCCTAAAAGATCGCCTAAGGGCAAATTAAGAACAGAGTAATTTTGAAAAAAGTTTTGTAGTTAATAGCTGAAATCAAATATTGAATTACGATATATCAGTGTTGACAGAATTTTCAAAATTTATGCGTAATAAAAAGAAGCGGGGTGTTTGGATCTAAGCATTGAAGTTGGTGGACATATACCAACAACATAGTTAGACTATCCAGATTCGACCAACGTAAATTCATTCAATAAAAGATCGTCTAAGATCGAAATAAAACCAAAGTAAATTTGAGAAAAATGTTTTAGTTAATAGCTGAAATAAAATATTGAATTATATCAGCCCTATTCAAAAGTTTGTAAGAAAATTTGGCCTTTTCCGCACCACCCGTGAGGTTTGCAATTGTCGCGTTACTGAAGTTAGTTTTGGGTGTTCGGTTCCCCCGTAGGCCTATTTTAGAGACAATAAAAAAAAATTTAAAAATTTACCTACTCTATTCAATTAAATAACTTTTAAAAATTAATTAAAAATGATTATTAAAAAAAAAAAAAAAAATTATTATTCTTGGCCTTGAGCTCGTTTCATGAATACTTGAAAATGTACAGGCCGTAAAATCATCAAAAATTTTTGGTACAAGAAAACAATAATATATAAAAATTAAAATCGAAAATAAAATATATAGAAATACCCATATTCGTAAAAAATAAAAAAGGCTTACGAAGCTTTTTAAAATGAAATTTTCAGACAAATTTTCAATTATAAAAGCTTCTTCAACCTACTTCTTTATGCTATTAGGGCTTGATATGTTAGACATACGAGGTGTGTTCAAAAAGTATCGTGAATTTTGAATTTTCGCTGGTTACGTATATTCGAATTTCGAATTTTTTGTGGCGTTATATTGGTACTCATGTCTCTCACTTATGCCGACAAGCTCGGCCATTTTGAATGTTCAGTTAATTGTTGACAGCTGCTTTGCTTGCACGTGTTTTGGATCGTCTTCGATTTTTACCTATTTTTTTACCAAAATTGCTCAATTGTGACCAAAAACAGCATCGCATGAACATTGCTAATGAGATGTTAAACTCTGTCCGCGACGACCCAAATTTGCTCCAGAGGGTCATAACTGGTGACGAATCGTGGGTTTATGGTTATGACGTGGAAACCAAAGCTCAATCATCTCAATGGAAGCTGCCGCACGAACCAAGACCGAAAAAAGCGCGCCAAGTTCGGTCGAATGTGAAAGTTTTGCTGACAGTTTTCTTCGATTGCAGGGGCGTGGTGCATCATGAGTTCTTGCCACAGGGAAGAACGGTCAATAAGGAATATTACCTGCAAGTTATGCGCAATTTGCGCGAAGCAATCCGCCAGAAACGCCTGGATTTGTGGAAGAACAAAAATTGGCTTTTGCACCACGATAACGCCCCTGCTCACGCATCATTGCTTGGGCGCGACTTTTTGGCCAAAAACAACACACTAATGATGCCGCAGCCACCGTATTTCCCAGATCTGGCCCCCTGTGACTTTTTCTTGTTCCCTAAACTGAAGAGGCCCATGAAAGGACGACGTTACGCTTCTCTTGACGAGATAAAGACGGCATCGAAGGAGGAGCTGAACAAGATACAAAAAAATGATTTTTTGAAGTGCTTCGAAGATTGGAAAAACCGTTGGCACAAGTGTTTAATATCTCATGGGGATTACTTTGAAGGGGACAAAATAGATATTCATGAATAAATAAATAATTTTTGAAAAAACACAAAATTCGCGATACTTTTTGAACACACCTCGTACTCAGGCAAATAGTCATAAATACAATAAATAAATAAGCTAAACAAATTGCCTTATAAAGTATGCAAACAATTTCAAAAGTATCAAAAATAGATACATAAAAATTTAAATATATCTTCACCTTAATTCACAAAGACTCAAACTAACAGATTTAAAATTTTACAGGAGAAACCAGAAAACGTTTCAATTTTACATTAAAGGCATGCAGCTATAGACGGGAGACTCATATAACTTTTCGCCCGACTTTACCTTTGACAGTAAAGTTACGCCATACGAATTTCGTTCAAGCGAACACAAAACTTAACTTCTTACGACTTTAACATTTTGTTTGCATTTTAATTTATTTTGAAAAACAGTTCAAAAAAAATGTTGGTTGGGGCCTTTTATGATTTAAGGTAATGATATACAAACCCCATATTCATAAAAATTAAAAAAGGTTTATAAAGCTTTTTAAAATGACAGTTCAGAGAATGTTCAGTTATAAGAGCTTATAACCTATTTTATTTATGAATATAGGAAAAAATATGTTTAAACATATTTCAAAAAATGGCGCGTCATATATATCCGTAATTAAAAAAGGTATATACCCTTCATTAGTGCATTAACTACAATTTCGTGGGCTTTTTTATACCAGTTTGAGCGACTTCAACGTTTCCGCTATCATAAGCCTTTTCGGGGCTAGATTTAGCCTTTTTTTTGTTCTTTAGCCTCATAGTTTTGGTTTTAGCTTCGTGGCTTTTTTTACCCTCTTTTTACTCCAAACTTTTCTGGTCTTAACACCGTATTTTTCATATAAATTGAAGTTAAATGAAGGTAGTATTGGTGACGAAATACAAAAAAATATTCGTAAAAAGTGTCAACTATTTTAATGGAGTTGATAACCCAATTGTGACATCCTCTACCTGATAATATGAGCTCTTTACAAAAGATGCATTTTTTTTTCAGTGGATAATTCTTTGAAAGTTACAAAGCCGGATGTATTTTCTCACTTTCAAGAAGAAACGTCTAGGTATTCTCCAAGTCAAGTAGCATTGCTTGAGCTGCAGTGGCGAAAGCTAATAACCGTACAGTGGACAAGTGTGACATCTACCATAGAATTTTGGACGGAAGTCCGGGAACATAAAAACTCATTTAACGAACCCCCTTTTTTAGATCTAGTGGAATTCGTATATCACTTTTTGGTATTACCTTTCAGTAATGCGGAGGTTGAAAGAATTTTAAGTGCCATGAACATTTTAAAAACTAAGTTATGAAACAGATTAAAAATTAGTTCCTTTAAGTTATGTCTACAGCTTTATATACAACAAGTTTAAATTAAAATAAAAAATTTTAAATGGATTTCGTAAGAAAAGTTCTGGCAGTTTTTTAGCTTCTTTTTTTTCTCTTAATTTTAGCTTTTTCTAACCTTTTTTTTGCCAATTTAGCCTCTTTTTCTATCACATGGTCACGCTGACCATAAGCAGCATCAACCCTCCGAACTGTCGAAAGCTACATACATACAAGGTGGCGCAAAAGTAATCCTCCTATCAGAAAATGCTATACATTTTGCGATTGGCCCCTAAAGTCAGTTCTGTTTTGACATTTGTGTAGTAAACACATGCGAAATACACGTTAATAAACAATGTTACGCTGCACTGCTCCAGAACGCGGAATATTGCTGACTATTTATTTGACCAATAATCGGTCGGGGCCAAACGGTTACTGTGAATGGTGAGCGCTACAGAGCAATGATCAACGAGTTCTTTTTGCCGCAACTTGATGAATTGGGATTGGAAAACATGTGGTTCCAACAAGACGGTGCAACAGCACACACTGCACGTGCCACAACCGATATGCTGAACATCGGAAGCTTACTTTTGCGCAACCTTGTACATGAGCGAGAAAGAAAAGAATTCAGTATTCGGACAGCAATCGTTCAGTTAACAACGCCGTTCTACATTTAAATTTTCTATTCAACTAATATTCTGAGTTTTTAAATATTAATTTATTTAAATTAAATATAAAACTTGTAAGTACTAGTTTTAATGGTTAAATCATAATCCTTTTAAGAATTTCGTGCTTCAAATATTACATTTGGGTTGCAGATCATGTACGTACGTGCATGTCAACAAAATCACCTTTATTTGTTGCGATATCGCTACTGCAATAGCGGCGCATCAGCGAAGCAACAACGAATAAGGAATGTTCAAATGACGATGTTGCTGTTGTTGTTGTAACGACAAAAACACTCCCCGAAGGTTTTAGGGAGTGCTGTCGAAATAACAGTCCTTTGCCGCATATGAATCCGGTACGCTCCGGTACTCCCTTGCGGCAATGCCCGACTGTCGTGGTAGCGTTTTGGTATGACCAGTCGAACTTTCTAGGTCATGTCATCCCTCCTTCAGCAAGGATAACTCACAAAGTTCACAACTTCATCTGAAAGCCAATTTTCCTCAATATTTCCAAATACGTTAGCAATTAGGTTATTTTTTTTTTCATTTCCCAATAATTGCTGTGCTATTTGAATGATGTTATCTCAAAACTGTAGGTATAACACCGTTTGACCATTTCCAATATCTCATATTTTGGTTTAATGTTTCAAGATGAAATGAAGTAAATTCATTTCAACCGACAATGCAGTTTTCAACCAAAACTGCAAGTGATCCACGAGGGACAACGGGTAAAATTTTTCTAAAATCGCCACAGAGGAGAATTGTTTTCCATGCAAACGTCGGTAGCAGAAACCCATCTTCGATTTCCATAAGTGCTCGATTAAATGAAAATGGTTCATCGCTTTCGCTCAGAAAATCTTTAGAGAGTGAATATTTAAACTCATTCCACAATGCTAAAGCATTTGCAGGAGTATTCAGTGCACATATCACAGCAAATAAGTGACGCATTTGTTTAGGCGTATGTAATTTCCGCCCTTCTTCTAAGCACTCTCGCCATTCGTTATCATTTGAGGCGATTCCCCGAGCATGACACACTTTTACAAATGTATTATATAGAACCCCATTATATGTTCGAACATCCAAAAATTTTTTGGAGCAGTCACACGTAAAAGAAGATTTCATCACCGCCTCACTGTCTTTTTTTTCACTTTTTCCGTAATCTTCCCAAATATAATGAAACGGAGTTCCAATGTTTTTATATGAGTGTGCCGAAGGATCATCAATATTCAACTGAAAAAATGCCAAAAGTTTAGGTTTTTTCAAATTCTAAACGGCTTGTTGCTCCAGGCCATCTCTAAACACAACATTTTGTCTTTGAGGTAGAAGAATGTTAGGTCGATTTACAGTATGTGGAGCCAACGTAACGCCCATCCAAAAATTTTGGAATTTCGTCACAATTCTCCCCTTCTGAGGTGTCGATTTCCTCAGAGGTTAATCGCACGGTTGCGCTGTCATATCCTTGTAAATGTATTTTACACTTTTAAATTAAATTTAATTTTAAATTTGGCAAGCAAATATAGATTATATGGAACAACATAACGGTTATCAAGAGATGCACCACGAACATCTACACTTACACCATTATTTCGTCTTCTATATAATGGACATCCATTTACCTCTTCGCGTGTAGACTCGGAAAAATCTTTGGGAAAATTTTTGGAGCATTCACCACTCCTCATGCACACCGCGTTGGTATTCATGTGGTTGGCCCATGCATCATATGTTTCGAAACGTATTCATGCTTTTTGGGTTTGTTTCAATGTCAATAATTTCAGCACTCACGGCTTTGTCAATATCACTAACACCATCCGGTTTATCTCTTTCATGTAGTGTTATCGAAATGTGTGCATGAAATTTTGAAATCCTATAGTGTAAATGTGAGCAGCAACAGAACCAAACATTTTTTGTGTACATATTGTGCTTATTAAATCCTTTAGTTTCGCCTGAAACACTCGAACTATAATTTCAGATCTTTAATTTGGCGCTTCATTAAAATCTATATTTCTAGTAATCTCTGGCCAACTGGGATTGCATGTCATTGTAATAAACAAAGAAGGTTTGCCAAAATGAGGAACGATGGTCATAGCGTCCAAATAATTTTGAAACATGAAACATTTTCGTAGCCATTTCCGTTAGGATTAGTGTTCAATGCCAATGGGTCCAAAGATGAAATGTTTTTCATCATACCATTGCATTTGTAAAACGAGACCATTCTTCTGTCGAATAGAGGTTCGCCATCTACCGTACTGAATATCACGGCAACATCAGTAGCAAGAGCGTCATTGTATCTACATCATTGTATTTGCCATGTCATGGTTTACAGTAATAAGTAAACACATTTCTTTGCATACATTTTCCGGTCTACTACAGTGTTCTTTTATAGAAATAAAGGACCGCACAAAAGGATTAACCTAATTTAATTCGAAAGGTATTTCTTTCATTAAGCCTCTATGGCATGATACATTTGATGGTTCCCTCGATTTAAAAGTATTTGCGGTATCGACATCATAGAAATATAATTCCATAGCAGGAATTACTCCGAACATTTTGCCCATGCGTCAAATGCCCAGCTCTATGATAAAATATATTGTGAATTTCAAAATTATTAATGGTTTGCGTTACGTTCTCTGCAATATTCGCTTCCGAACTAACCATCGCAAAAGATGAATAAAAACCTTCATACGGGTTATTGAAAAATTGATTTTGTATTAATGGTGGCAGTGTTACTTTTCCCTTTGGCAACACATCGAAAAAGAGTTTCTGTTTCTTGCACTCTTGAAATGCAAGGCGTTACAAAGCCCACAACGTAAATCCATAGGACCACAATCTGAGCTAAGAAAATTAGAGGTTACATTATTTACAGCACCCTTGAAAGTGTCAACTAAAGCAACAGATGTGTTAAAACATTATGACGTCTCTCCCTATCTATAACCCTTTCCCTTCTTCTTGTAAGTCGCGGCATTTGATATGACTAAAAATAAAGATGATTGAACAACTCAATTAAAAATTGTTCAGAAATGTTTGAGAAAATATCCCAGGAGTAAACGGTCTCAGAAATAACCGCATCCTCCCAGGACAGTCCTGGTATAAACTCTCCCTGATATAAAATGGCCCAGATTAATCCCGAAATACATAGACATAAGATCTTATGATTACTGCCGTTGCAGGTTTATTGAAAAGGAGGGCGTTCAGCATCTGCTATGTCAATGCCCGGCAGCAGAAGACGTTTGGCTATGATCTCATCTAGGTACCAAAATTTGAGATAAAGGCTCTAAAATGCCAAATCTTTTGTTCAACTTAAATCCTAAATGACTCCGAGATTATAAAAATCTCTCGATTCCGAAGGGTATCTGCAAAGCAGATGAACTTTTGCTGAGAAGCTTCCATGGCAGAAATACACTCGGAGAGTTTGCCAAACCACTGTCGAGGGGCGACAAAGTTTTGATAAAAGACTTGCAAACTACTTTCAATGTTACCTGCCCCAGGGCTCGAGCCTTGGACCCTCGGTGTGGTAGGCCAGCAACACTACCACCACACCACGACGGCCGCCAAAGGAATACAAAAGTAAAAAAATTGTGTGCAAAAATACCTAAAAGTGCATGTTTCTTAGTTTTTTTATATATATAACTTTGAATACATTTTAAAGAAATTTAATATATCCAAAAACCTCATTCAAAGTTTAGGCACTACTGAAGAATATGATTTTTTGAGGATCAGGCCCCATGTAATTAAATGGGATGGAATATAATGCAATAAATTTCAATGGAATTACTCGATTAAATTAAAATAATCGAAACCAAATTTAAAGATACTAAATAAAAGTGAAGAAAATCATTGTATTTTTTATTAATAATTCATTTTATTATACTATATTTTACTTTATTTATAACATTAAATTTAACTCTATGTAATTTTATTATACTTTATTTTATTCATGTCA
This sequence comes from Merzomyia westermanni, assembly GCA_949987695.1. Taxonomy (NCBI): domain Eukaryota; kingdom Metazoa; phylum Arthropoda; class Insecta; order Diptera; family Tephritidae; genus Merzomyia; species Merzomyia westermanni. The sequence continues at coordinate 82,417,955 of OX465291.1, forward strand.
TTTAGTGTTACATTTTATGTTATATTTTATTTTATTTTACTTTATTGCTTTTTTAATTTAATTTTCTATAAAATTTCTTTTTATTATATTTCACTTCAAATGTTCACAGTAAAGTTTAATAAAATAAATAAAATGAAGTAAAACAACATAAACAAATCAAGTAAATAAAATAAACTTAAATGAGTTACAATAAGAATAAATAAATAAAATACAACAAAATAAAATGATGAATAAAATGAAATGCAACATATAATATAATAAAATGCAATAAATAAAATAAATAATATCAATAAAATTAAAAAAATGTATAATAAAATAAACGATATGGAAAAACAAACTATTAAATTAAAGTAACTGAATTTAATAAAACAAAAGAAAGTAAAATAAATAAATTAAATTAATTGAAATATTGATACAGTGTAAGTAAATAATATGTAAAACATAAAAAAGAACAAAATGATAATACAGGCAGTAAAATTAATAAAATAAAATAAAAATTAAATTAAATAGAAAATAAAAAAAAACACCAAATAGAATTAAGTAAATAAAATAAATAAGAAAAATAAAAAAATTAAACAGTAAAAAAAATAAAAAAAATATAAAAAAATTAAATTGATGAAAAAGATAAAATAAAAAATAAACATATTTTAATAATTCTTAGTTAATTATTATTATTTTTGATTAAAGGAAAAATTGAAAGCAACAAATATATACAGGCTATATAATTTTATTTACGAGCTCTAGGCCAATAATCAAAAGAAAGAACAACTTGACTTTTTCTTTTGATAATTTTATTTTATTTGAATTGATCCGATATTTCGATTTCAATCTGAAATCACCATCAGGGACTTATGGCTGAGCCTGATCAACTATAGTTATAGTACTATTTCGAAAACAGCCACGATTTCTCGTCAGACTAATTCGTAAAGATTTGCTATTATAAACAAATAAAAATAAAAATATAGATAGAAAATAGTATAAAATAATATAAAAATAAAAATAAAATAAAAAATTACTAAGCGAGTTCGTTCATGAAACAAGAAAAAATAATTAAATAAAATAAAATAAAAAATAAATAAAATTAAAAAAAATTATATGAAAAAAAATTTAATAAAAATAAAGTATTATACAGAATATGAAATAAAACAAACAATAAAATAAAATGATATCAAAAACAACAAAAAAAATAAATTAAATATAGTATAGATGACAAAATTAAAATAAACTAATTGAATAAAACAAAAGAAAATAGAATGAAAAACAAAATAAAATAAAAACAAATCTATAACAATAAATTTTAATGAAATTAATGAAACTGAAATGAAATTAAGTTATAGCAAAAGTAAATAATATGAAAATCATAAAATAAAATAAAGTATAATATAGAAAATGAAATTAAATAAATAATAAAATAAAATGATATAGAAATAAAAATTAATATAGAATGCATCACAATATTAAAATAAATGAATTTAATACAACAAAAGAAAGTAAAATACAAAATAAAATTAAATAAATTAAAATATAGTGAAAAAAAATATTAAGTAAAATTTAAATAAAATTAACTAAATATAAAACGTAATGAAATCAATAAATGAAAGTAAGTTACAGTAAAAGTAAAAAAGTAAACATAAAATAAAACAAGTAAGGAACTCCAAGTTCGGGTGGAACCGAACATTATATACCTAGTAGTGATCCATTATGTCATCCCAATTTACGCAGGTCTATTTTAATACTTTCAGTTCGTATTTGCGTTCAAATAGACAGACGGACAGACAGATAGACGTATCGAGAGACGGACATGGCTACATCGACTCAGCTCATCCTCCTGATCATTTCAGTATACGTACAAACATTTCATTTTCATGAAAGGTATGAATATCAAAAAAGATATACAACTTCGCTTTTGCAGTGGTGTATTAACTACTTGCCCGGATATTTTACTTTTCATCCTTAACGTTTTAATATACATTAATAAATATATATCTCGATTCGTTGTGCCGAATGAAGTAATATACCTTGTGTGCGTAACAAAAATAGATATAAAAAAAGGGTGTCTTTTATAAGCGCCAAAGTACTCAACCGATCTTTACGAAATTTTCACAATATATACTTGGCTTCACTGGGTACAGAATATACAATATATAATTTTGGAAAAGGGTGCGGAGCTACGCCCCCACGCCCCTACGCTATATAAATTTTAAATTCGTCATAACTCCGATATTTTTTGGTCTAAATTAATGATATTTTAATATATGTGTGACTTAGTCAATATCTACATAATTTTTCAAAAGTGGGTGGTGCCACGCCCACATATTTTGTATTTTGTTTTGCTCTTGAACTTTCACGATAGGTTCAAGAGTTCGCTGGGCACGACACAGTCTGTATATAGCTTTGGGAAAAGCCCCCAGGTTATATAAAGCTGCAGTCCGGTATAGTTAGGAGTTTATTTGGTTCAAGTTAATGACATTTTATATATAGATGTGTCCTATGTATCAAAACCTCAAAACAACGTCTACCGGGTTTGCTAGTATATTATAAAATGGCGAAAGCAAACAACGAATTTCAGCATTCTTTTGTAAAACTGAGAGACTAGTTTGCGTTCAAATAGACAGACCGAAAGACAGACAGACGGACAGACGGACGGAGAGACGGGCATGGCTAAAACGACTCTGCTCATCGTGCTGATCACCTTAGTGAACTTTTTTCTTCTTGTTCTCATACTTACATACATTTAATGTTTTTTAAAGGTATGAAAATCAGAAAAGATACATAACTTCACTATTGCAGTGGGCTATTAACTACGTGTCCAAATATTTTGCTTGTGTGTTTCCCGATTTGGCTAATTTTTGGCAGGAGTATAATACATACTACTGAGAAGCAGCTGACCAATTCCGATTGAAATATCAAGATTGGATTATAAGCGATTGCCTTTGAAAATAGCAGAAATTTTTTGCTGAAAAGTGGGCGGCGCCACGCCTACTTCTTTAAAGTCGACACACATTTTTTTCGGCCGAGTTTTTTGTAATAAGCTTATTATGTGTGCAAAATCTGATTGATATAACTTGCTTAGTTGTAGAAGTATCGCATTTTAAATTAAAAAAAAAAAATTTTCAGAACTATGCAGCAAACAGTTACCTTTTTATACGAAACATTATCACCAAATTTCGTTTCGACAAGTCAATTTTTAGCGGGGTAATGGCATAAAAAGTTTTGTGGAATAGTCCACTATAAAAGGGGCGGTGCCACGCCCATTTTCGAAAATTTTGAGTTTTTGGATTTCTTTGTTTACGGAAACTTAAAAGTGAAATATAAATGATGTAAAGCTATTTTACGCAAAGTTATTGCCTATTTAATATATCTACGATCCTCTTCAAAATATTTCATATAAAAGTGGGCGTAGACCTTAACCGATCCCGCCCATTTTTGCCTGGAACATTCCTTGCATACCTGGAAACTTGCGTGCTGAATTTTGTTTCGATATCTTGAACGGGTTTTGATTTATGATTAATATCATTTCTAAATTTGACGTAATCAAAAGTGGGCGGTGCCACGCCTATTTTCAAAAATTTCTTGAAAATTTTATTTTATGACTCAATCTCAATGTATTCACCAAATTTTATCCTTATAGGTGTATTATGTACTGAGTAATCACTTTTTTTTGTGTTTTTGAAAATATTCTATACATAAAAAGTGGATTTTCCGCTCATTTTAAATCGGAGATGAGTGCCAAGGAACCCGCATACCAAATTTCATTAAGATATCTCAAAATTTACTCAAGTTATCGTGTTCACAGACGGACGGACGGACGGACGGACATGGCTTAATCAATTTCTCTTTTCGTCCTGAACATTTTGATATACATAAGTCAATATCTATCTCGATCCGTTTATGCCGTTACGTACTGCCGTTAGGCGACTAAAGTTAATATACCTTGTGTGCGTAGTCAATTAAATTTATTATTACATATCTTTGGTGTCACTGCAAAACCGCGTAACGCACAATTGCAAAACCGCGTAAATGACATTTGTGTCAAAAACTTTTATAGGCCCCTGCCATCAAGATCTATTCATTTATTCTCAAGTAAACTACATTTTGGTTTGAAAAATAATTAAAAGAATGGATCTTAATGGGAACTTTTTCCATAAAGTCAATATTCCTCTAAAAAATAAAGACTTTGTAGTGACAAAACGGCTAAACTGAGATATCACTTACGGGGTTTTGCAGTGTCTTCGCCGATATAATCAAATAAGCTAAAATAATAAAATTTAACAAACCTGAATGATCAAATAAAATAAAATATAATAAAATGAAATTTGAATGAAATCAAATAAAATGAATTAAAAATGATATGAGAACCATACTTTACCCCCCAAATTTTTTGACAAAGTTTTAAATTGACGGTGCTGCATTTCAATTAACTTTAAGTCGAATAATAAATTTAAGCTTTTGTTAATTTTTTTTTTACTTTTCACTTACGTTTCCTTTTTCTGCTTCCGGAATTAGCTGAATAATGATGTTTTTGTGATACTGTATATTTTTCTATTTATCTACATGTATGTGTATTTTTCTGAAAAAAATAAAATTAAAATATTATAAAATTTAAAAGAGAAATAAAAGGTGGTTGATTTATCTGATTAAGCTGCGATATTGTCCTAAATAAAAAGAAGAAAAAAAATATTAAATATAAATTAAATTTGTAGCAGACCTGTATTACGTATATTCGTTACGTTCCGTTATTGTACTCAATTGCACAACACTGTTACATACAACTCTGTGTTAGTACTGTAAGAATGCAACCATGCATACATTTTATGTTTTTATGTATAACGCAACACTGACCAGCACTTGTGTGCGCTTGTATCATACTTTCGCTTAGCTTAATTTTTTCAATCAGCCACTGGCCACTGACGAGTGCGGTTCTCGTCCGATATTGCTTCGGACAGTTCCAACTAATAAAAAGCTAAGCTGATTATTGTTTTGTTGTACTTCGCCTACACACACAAATATATTTTTTTACTGTTAACCATTTAATTGTTCAATAAATGACGTATAATTTACGTACAAAAAACAACACCTTATCATTTAAGAAGGATCAAACCTTTTCACTGGCGCCCAACTTAGTGGCTACGAACCACTCCAATCGTGACTCACCAACAACAGCAAGCATGGCTACTTTTTCACCAGAACAGTTTAACCAAATTTTAGCTGCAATTTCAAGCAACAAAAATAGCGGTTCTTTCACGCAATGTACATCACGTTTTCGAGGTCAACGCGATCCCGCAGCAGTCGAAGAATTTATTACCGCCATAACGGTGTATAAAGACATCGAAAAGATTCCTGACAAAGATGCTTTGCGTGGTATGCCACTACTGCTCGAGGACTACGCTGCAACGTGGTGGATTGGTGTGAAGGAAACGGTGAATACTTTTGCCGCTGCAACAGAGCTGCTCCGCTCAACATTTTCGCCTCCAACTCCTGATTGGAAAATTTTTCTAAATATGTTTGAGCAAAAACAACAAGTGCGTGAACCCAGTGATAGCTTTATCTGCAAAAAGCGACTGTTTTTTTCACAGTTGACTCATCCCGTTAGTGAAACTGTGCAACTAAACATGGTATACGGCCTCTTATCGGTAAAAATAAGAGAGCGCGTTCATCGTGAAGCATTTTTATCATTCGATGAGTTAATTGCACGTTGTCGAGACGCAGAATTATTTTTAGCAGAAGCAAAGCAGGTCACGCCACTGGTTAAAGAAAAAGCCGAACACGCGGAAGTACCGAAACGGTGTTCATTTTGTAGACTACGAGGCCATAATGCAGATGTTTGCTTCAAAAAGAAAAAGGAGCAACAGTCGCAACAGGCACAACAACAACAACAGGCTACAGCAAGTACTAGTACAGCTGCGCCGCAAGTCAAACGCGGTGCTTCGTTTTCATGCTACGGCTGTGGTGCACCTGGATTTTACCGTGCAAACTGTCCAAAATGTAGTGGGCATAGCAATGAGAGCCCACAATATCTTTCCTTCAACAGCGTATCCACTACCATTGTTGGAAGAGCAATTCCATCGGTCCAGATTGAGATGTTTGGAATGCAAGGTGAAGCGTTATTTGATTCTGGAGCAAAAACCAGTGTAGCTAGCGCTCATTTAAAGAAAATATTGACGAGCAAGGGGTGTGTATTTCAGGATGTGGTGGCAGATGTCACGTTGGCAGATGGTACCACCACCACACAAAAGGTACTGTCCACGATATGTGACATTACGATCGGCAACCGCCAACGGAAGATACGAATGATATCGCTACCTAACGCAAAGAAAAATCGTACACTCATAGGGGCAGACTTTTTGGAGCAAGCTGGTATCGGGCTGAATTTGGCACAACGTTTTTGGTACTTCAAAGGTGAACCTAAAGTGAAGTACGATTTTGCGAAACCCAACTCGAGTAAGTTACCGTTAGCTATCGATATTGCTGGTGCGCACGTCGTAACAAGCTATTTGCAGTCACCGCGTACAAAAGCTACAAACGAGTTGTCGAACTTCATAAGCTACGTTGAGAAATATAGCACCACCGACGTTGCGCCTGACTCCCCAGAGATTTGTACAGAGAGTAACTATGGTCCAGCGGTAAAAAATAAACGCACGCACTCAAACGATTATTCACCACACTCCGTTCAAAATATATTCAGGAACTGTCTACCAGAAGGCGAAACTACACCTGAGAACTCTTCGCGTCTATTCGCACCTCCAATCAAAGTTAAAACGCAGATAACTGATTTCACCAAGTTTGGCGACGATAATTTTTTCCCAATCAACTCCTTGGACGTGGAATTGCCAACTGTCCATGAGTTGACCGCAATAGAGAAGGCCAGTCTGGATGCATTATTGTCAAAGCACTCCGAAATCTTCGAAATACCGACGTCTGCAACACCATTCGCAACGCATAGGATCGACACGGGTCAACATCCCCCAATTGCTTTGCCACCGTACCGTCTATCATCACAGCGGAAAGAGCAATTAAGAGTGGAACTGGACAAAATGATCAATACTGGGGTAATAGTTAATTGCGAATCACCATGGGCAGCCCCAGTCGTAATTGTTCCAAAGAAATCAGGCGGTATACGTGTGTGCATTGACTATAGGGAGTTAAACGCTATCACTAAACCAGACAGGTACCCGTTGCCTCGAATTGATGATCTGTTGCATGAAGCTAAAGTTACCAAATATATGTCAACGTTGGATCTACAATCAGGATATTGGCAAGTCGGTATGGAGAAGGAGGACCAAGACAAAACTGCTTTTGTTACGCCATTTGGGATGTACAAATTTACTCGAATGCCCTTCGGCCTACGCAATGCGCCAGCAACCTTCCAGCGCTTGATAGATCGCCTCAAAATATCGCTGAGTGAGATTGTCCTGGTCGCGTACTTGGATGATATTATTTTATGCTCCAAGAATTTTGAAGAACACTTGGATGAACTAAGTGCACTTTTTGAACAACTCAAACGCTTTGGTCTCAAGATTAATAGAGAGAAATGTCGATTTGCTTGTCAATATGTGAAGTATCTGGGACATATATTAACGCCAGATGGTATCAAGGTCGATCCTGACAAGATTACAGCAATAACACTCCGTAAGCCTCCGAGAAATTTTAAGGAAATTTTATCGTTTTTACAAACGTGCTCATGGTACAGACGCTTCGTACCTGGCTTCGCAGATGTCTCAAAACCGCTTTCGCAATTGACGAAGAAAAATGCTATGTGGGTTTGGTCTGATCAGCAACAGAAAGCGTTCGACGAATTAAAAAAGCTTTTGACAACGACGCCCATACTAAAGCAAGCAGACGAGAATCTACCTTTTATCCTCAAAACAGACGCTAGTGGATATGCACTAGGAGCAGTTCTAATCCAGGGGGAGGGGCCAGATGAGCATCCCATAGAGTACGCTAGTAGATTGCTGTCAAAAGCCGAGCAAAATTATTCCACTATAGAGCGGGAAGCCTTAGCCATTGTGTGGGCTGTACAGAAATTCCGCGGATACATTGAAGGCTCCGATGTGAAGCTTATCACGGACCACCGACCCTTAAAGTGGTTGATGACATTGAAATCTCCAACAGGAAGGCTCGCGCGATGGGCATTGCTTATACAGCCCTACAATATCCAAATTGACTATAAGCCTGGGAGAACCAATGTTGTAGCTGATATGTTATCACGGCCACCATGTAATGCAGAGCATGATCCACCCGAATCCTGCGACATATGCTCCTTTGAAGTTGATCTTCCACGACGAGGCGCGAAGCAGATTCGAGAAGGACAATTGGGCGATCCAGAGCTTAAAGAGATTATTGAATGTTTTGAAAATAAAACCGACGATGCGATTCATTGGTCCAAAAGAGGATACATCATGAATGATGGTGTATTATATTGCTACCATGATGAAGCTAGTGAGGAGGCACAATTGATCATTCCTACATCTGAACGTCCAAGAATATTGGACCACTATCATAATAAAGATACAGCGGGTCACTATGGAATCGATCGAACAATAAATAAGATAACGTCTCGCTACTACTGGCCTGGAATTCGCAAAGATATAGAGAACCACGTGAAGAATTGTACAGATTGCCAAAGATACAAAATATCCAATCTGAAGCCAATGGGCTTATATCAAACAACGTCAAGTAAACAACGCTTTGAAACCATAGCTATCGATTTGCTTGGGCCGTTGCCACCAGATCACAATGGAATGCAGTGGATATACATTGTCGAGGATGTAGCAAGTCGTTGGGTGGAGCTATTTGCACTAAAAGAAGCTTCTGCAGAAAATTGTGCAAGAACGCTGATAGACGAGGTGTTCCTGCGGTATGGAGTTCCAAGGCGAATCATCAGCGATAATGGGGTGCAATTCGTATCTGCGGTCATGCAAAAGGTCACCTTCTGCCTCGAAATAAGCCAAGTGTTTACACCTCTGTATCATCCTCAAGCAAATCCCGTTGAAAGGAAGAATCGCGATATGAAGACGCAACTGGCTATACTGGTTGGCAATCAACACCGCACTTGGGCAGAGAAGCTTCCAGCTATTCGTTTTGCCATGAACACAACACGCTGCCGAAGTACTGGATATTCTGCCGTCTATCTAACATTTGGGCGCGAATTAAGAACAATCGACGATGTTCAACATGATCTTAGGGCTATCATTCAGTCCGAGAATTTTATCGCGGAAATCACTCCGTATCTCGCTACTCTCACCAAGGTATTCCAAAATGCTCGTGAATGTGAGCAAACGCAGCAAGATTTAAATAAAGACGCAACTAATCCTCGAAGACGTGAGCAAGAAGGGTTAGAAGTTGGCTCCAAGGTTTTAGTCAACACTCATATTCTCAGTAATGCCGCTAAAGGTGTGACGTCAAAATTTGCACCACGACGAGATGGACCTTATATAATTATAGCTGAAAAAGGCTCTTCTACCTACACTATCGCACATGAGGATAATCCACAACTTCCTCTGGGCACATACCACGCATCATCATTAACGCCGTATCAAAGTACAAACGATGTTCCTGGTAAGCCAGTAAATATGATACGTCGACGAGGACGTCCCCGAAAAGTTACTTAGTAGGATACATCATCGAGGCGATTTCAGCATCCTAGGGGGAGACTGTAGCAGACCTGTATTACGTATATTCGTTACGTTACGTTATTGTACTCAATTGCACAACACTGTTACATACAACTCTGTGTTAGTACTGTAAGAATGCAACCATGCATACATTTTATGTTTTTATGTATAACGCAACACTGACCAGCACTTGTGTGCGCTTGTATCATACTTTCGCTTAGCTTAATTTTTTCAATCAGCCACTGGCCACTGACGAGTGCGGTTCTCGTCCGATATTGCTTCGGACAGTTCCAACTAATAAAAAGCTAAGCTGATTATTGTTTTGTTGTACTTCGCCTACACACACAAATATATTTTTTTACTGTTAACCATTTAATTGTTCAATAAATGACGTATAATTTACGTACAAAAAACAACACCTTATCATTTAAGAAGGATCAAACCTTTTCAAATTTAATTTTAATTTAAAAGAGCAATGAAATTAAGTGAATACAGTTTAACTTTGTTTAATTTCATTGGTCTTTTAAATTTAAATTTACTTTTTTATTTTAGTTTTTCTTACCTGGGCTTGGTTGACGTTTCTTCATCCAGAACCATTGTGTACCATATCAAGTATGTAATCTAAGGCATAGACGTCAAAAAAAAAAAGTTAACACCTGATCGTTAAAGGGTTTTTTTTTGCGTAGGAGCTATGTATTTTGGGCTGAGTTGCATTCGATTACCTAAAATAAGTTAGTAGTACATAAAGGTGAAATGGTTGGGTATATTTTGAAAAAGGTGAAAAATAGCAATTGAACTCTTAAGAAAATTACAATTTATAAAGTTCGCCTATAACTTATAAAGCTTATTTTAAATTTTGAACATGTCACAATCACTTTTTGCAAAGTCCTTGCTAATACTTCTTATACTCAACGTACTGCAAAATGCAACAATGTGTTTTGGTCGGCAACTTCGTTACCATATTCCGATCGTTCTCCGTGTGTAAACAATAAAAATATCAAAATTTGGTGTCATTTTATGGTGTGTAACTTTTACGCAACACCCTTACCACATACTTTTCGAAAATCCTCACTGACGAGGCCATAAATTGACGGAAGTGCGATATTCATCAGTGCATTTATTTGTCGTGTAGAAAGTTGTTGCATTTAAGACCATACTATGCAAAACGATGATCCTTATTTATTGGATTTGCTTGCATTGGATTTTGATCCAAAATATAAATGTAATACATTTAATTGTTAAAGAAAAATAAAGAGCAATCGGGCTCCACATAACTTTCGGACTCTGGCATGGATTTCAACAGTAAAACCCGCAAATCATCCCAATCGGTCGACGAGTCAGGTGGTAATTGGGTAATTCCACCGCGTTACACACATTCTGTCCTATGAACCAAATATACTTTTTCGGAAAGGGGAGAAAAAATGAAAAAAAAGTGCTCTATACGACCGTACGTAACTGCTAATATACGTCCAGAAATATCGGGAAAGGTATCAAACGACGCGTTTTGACCCCTGTATCAATAACACTGTAAAACAGGATTTTTAGTAATTGATGAAACCAACAAAATCTGAAGCTCTATCCTTCTCGTATCAAAACCTCATACCAGGTTTTTGGCCTATAGGTCTGGTTTTTATTTTATTATTTACTTCTTTAATTTAGCATTCACCGTCTATCCCGAGCCCCGTTCTTATCTTTCGGCATATCGATCCCATGCATGGAATGCATGATTGTGATAACTGTTGTTATCGGTAAACATCGTGGCAGAGATATCAGAGAAAAAGTAGAATATCTCATGAGCGTTTGATGAGCTCGGTGTGCACATGAGTTTGAAGATCCATATTCTCCATCACCATATGGATTGGTTTGAGCACCAGCTTTCCACCGAATCAGACCAACAAGGAGAAACGTTTTCACCAAGTAGCTTTCACAATGGAGACAAGATATAAAGGGAAAAAACTACAACGCATGTTAGCAGATCTATGCTGGCGGTTACAGATAACAAATGAAGATGATAATACGAATGACGAAGAGGATCCAGAAAATGAGAGAGAGGGATATAGCAGTGATGAGTTAAACTTACCAGCTTCAAAAAAAATATTATTATAGTTTTAAGCTTCATTTTTACTACAAAACTTTTTACACTTATACTTTTTATCAAGACCGAACTGTCTTCTTTTTTTTAAACTGTGTAATCCTCGTTTTAGTGTCATCAACGATCACTTCTAATATAAAACAGGATAAAACATTACTATTTCTACTTAGAAACTGTTAAAATACTCTTTTTTCATAAAAATTTTTAAAAAATAATTGTAAAATTGTACCGCAGCGCCACCTATCTTAAGATTTATTAAAAGATTAATGTTGAAAATGAGTTGCTCGACCCTAAAAACATTACTTTAACACACATTTCGTAAGCAATTGTTACTATTTCTACTTAAAAACTATTAAAATACTATTTTTGCATGAAAAATTGTTAAAAAATTTGAAAAATTGTACCACGGCGTCAAAACATCAAAATGAATTCTTTGCCCCAAAAAACATTCATTTAGCCACTATTTTGTAACCAATTGCTTTATTTTATCAAGTTTTCCTCACTTAACCCCTATAAAGGTGTTCTGCACATAAAAACCATGGATCAGGTCATCGGTTGTAGACAGATTTACGGGAATTTTTTGCTGATAATTTTTCACAGAAATAAAATGTTTTGAGGAAAATTAGGCAATGAATAGTCTTGTAAATTGGAAAAATTTTCTGTCATTTCCATGTGGCTGTACTAGACGGATATATAGCGTGTTTCGAAAAGCGCGGAAGTGTGTTCTACGCAGAAATACTGGAGATTGCGAAGCCTGTGTTGAACCGGCTAGGGGTTATTTTTTGTTAAAGCGCGGCCGATGGCCACCAACTCCAAAAGCTGTGCTGCGCATAAAAAGTACAGATCCCGACATTTCTGGATGATTAGCACTCGGTAGCGGTCGTGAACAATTTACGCTAAATATATTATGCCAATTTGAAATATTGTATTGGATTTATTGGATAGTTTCTCTGATGGTGAATTGAAGCGTGAAGTGAAACCGGAGGGTCGTAACGCTGCTAACGCAACTGTTAAATCGGTTATTTTGCTAGCAAGTCGTTTGCCTGGTCAAGAAGATATGATTGTGATTTGGAAATGTTTCAAAATGATTTTGCGCTCACTGCAAGTTTCTAGCCTCAATGGAAAAATGAATGCATTTAATGAAACCAACAACGGATACAACATTGTTTGCCGGATAATGAGATGGATTTGTAGGCGGCAGAGTGTATGGCGGCAAATAAATGTAAAAAGATAACAAACCATCCTGAAGCATTAATATGTTTTTTTTATTACCTAACAGAATTGGATAAAAGACTCTGATGTATTTGGCAATTGTCCTAAAGGACTCATTGCATCAGGCGCAATATGTAGGAAGGAACTGGAAGATAATACACTTTCTTATAAAAGAAGATGCATTGACACTGGAGGATTTGGATGCTGTCTGGCGGGTGAAAGCTGGCAAGCATAAAGAAATTGTTTAGAACATCCATGATATTTTGGAAGAGTTATCTTGGGAACAATTAGACCATTGTGCTAATCATCCCAGGTAGTTCTTGCTTCAGCTGAATACAATACAATTGCATCCCCCCTCCCCCCCCCCCCCCCCCCCCTCCCTCTCGACGGGCCTGTACAAAGGTATACTTATAATGAAGATTGGTCACCAAATTTAATATTTTTATGTCTATAGGCTAGCATAACAACCACCAATAACCATTAGCGTGAAACACTACTTGAATTAATAAGACACCTGGCAGAGGACGATAAGAATGGTGTGATGGCGTAAACAATTTTGAAGCTGTTCTGGTCTCTAACGCAAAGTCACGAAATACCGCCAGAAGTATTAGATCAAGCTTTAGCAGCACATGTTAAAATATTAGAAATTTCAAGTATATTTAAGGACAGCCTAATTTTTACACGCATATAGGAAGAAAAACCTTTTACTTTTCTAACCAATATAGTTTCTTTTATATTAAGTAATAATTTTTCTAAAATATTACAGTTTTTGAAAACTGTCTTTTGTTCTTGAGAATATACAAGTTGTTATCGAAACGCAACAAAATGGAGCAGTAAGGAAGGCGGTCGGCATGATATCAATGGTGCACAGTGGCTAGTCATTGTCGGCTGGGGTGGGCTCTTGCCAACCTTACCGTCCTGCGCCATAATCAGAAAAAGGTCTAATCATGCCTTTGAATACGCGGGGAAATGCACAAAACCGCGCAAAAACAACTATATAAAAACAACATCCGGTTAAAACACCGGATGCCACGGACAGACCGTTGACATTTAAATATTCAAAATACAAAAACTCAAATAAAACGGAAAATCAAATAAATTCAAAAGGAACGGGCAACCAAAATATTTAAAATGAAAATCAAAATTCAAAACATAATCGTAAATGGAAACGAAATTAAAACTGAAATAACGAACGGAAGATAAGAAAAAAACAGATAAATTTAAATTAACAAAAAAGAAACCCTGAAATTTTAAACGAACCGGAAATGACCGGTTACCCTGCTGCAAAAGAAAAAAATAAAAAAAAAGAGGCCGAACAATATAAGGGGGCGCCGCGGGTGTTGTTGCGACGCCCTGGTGCTGACCCGCCCTCATCCATGGCCACCGGTGCACCAAACCGAATCCCGATGGCCCCTTACCTAGGATTCCTATATACCTTCTAATTAATGGAAAGATTCAGCATTCCCATTTTTAACAAATTTATTCAAAATTCATTTACAACTAATTAAATCGACTTACGCTAGTATAACTATTTTATAGCAAACGAAAAAAATTTATTTGGTTGTACCGAGTTTTCTCAAAAAAAAATTTGGGTTTTGGTCTTATTAGATAGTTATGTTATTCATTTTATTTTATTTTATTTTGTCTGGGTTTGGCCGTTTTACTTTTTTTTTTTGATTAGGTATTTTAAGTTAGGGTTTTCGAATTTTATTTTATTTTTAAGTCACATATTATTATTATTATGTTCATTTATTTTATTAAATAAATTTTTGTTTAAGTTTTATTTATAACCGCTTTATGAAATAATAGATCTACGCTTATACCTATTTCGCAATATTATATTATTGAAAATTACTGCTAGGCTACAAATTTTGGTATCAATATTGATGTATTTAGAAGTTTAATTGGAATCGAAGGGACATTATATCTTAAAATTCTTAATTAATTTTTTGTTTTTCGCCCATACTCTGTCTTAACTTTCCAAAAGTGTAACTAAATTTAATAAATGACCCTAACGGTCCACGGACTACCATTTAAATGGAAATCGATATTACAATTATTTTATAAAAAAACCAATAGCTACAAATTTAATTATATTTATAAATAAAAAAAGGCAGTAAAGCAGTCGAAATTTAATTTACTTGTTTAAACCTTTTTGTATTGTTTTTCATGTATACGTATGCTAATCAAAAAAAAAGTTGTACATTAAACACTTATTAATAAACGCTCAAATAGCAATAAAGAATTTTGCTTTATAAGCAAACATTTTTGCTTTCGTAAAATCGCAGCAAAAGTATTAAGTAACTCACATTCTTGTAATTTTAAAGAATTGAAGTACTTGATAATTTGGCCATTTAAATACTAGATTTTATAATAAAGACAACAAACACTTAAACGCATTGCTCTAATATGAAGTCAAATTCTTTTTTTTTTTTTTTTGTTTTTTTTTTTTTTTTTTGAGGAATGCGTCAAAGTAAATCAATTTTCATTTCATATGAAATTTTTTTTTTGTTTTTGAATACTACGGCCTGGGGTTTTATACGTTCGTCAAGCTCAGGTTAAACTAAGTTAGCTTAAGCTACATTCACTTTGTTTAATTTAATTCTATATTATTTGCAAAAAAAAACAAAACTAACTACATCAGGTTGATCTCACCCATTGTTGCAGTAGGCTGTTGGTCGGGCGCTACTGTTGTTGTTGTAGGTAATAGTGCAGCGGGCCTACATTACGGCGGCCCCTGCTGTTGTCACTGCTGGTTATGTTGTTGTTGCTGGTGGTGCGACGGGCCTATGATAGGACGGCCCTCGCTGTTGTCACCGCTGGTTACAGTTGTTGCTGCTGCTAGTGTGGCGGGCCTATATTACGGCGGCCCTCGCTGATGTCACTGCTGGTGTTGTTGTTGCCGATGGTTTACTGCGGTGGGCCTATAATACGTCGGCCCCCGCTAATTTCACTGCTGGTTGTGTTGTTACCTTTGGTTGTTGCTACTGCTGCTGAGGCTAGTGCGGTGGGCCTATATGAGAACGGCCTTCGCTGATGTCACTACTGGAGGTCGTCGTGCGCCCTGGTGCGCGTTGTTGTTGTTGCGGTTTATGGCGGTGGGCCTATGTGAAGGCGGCCCCCGCTGTTGTCAATGCTGCTGTTGTTGTCGTTGCTGGATATCCAGAAATATTGTTGTGGCTGCTGCGACTGCTGCTACTGATGTGGTTGTTGTTGTGATTTATTTTTGTTGTTCTGTGAACTTTTCCTGTTGTTGGTTTGTTTGTTTTAGCTATTTATTATCACCAAGTTGTTATTTTTGTGGTGGTTTTTGTAGTTTAATTTTGTAGCTTTAGTTTGCTTTTATATTCTTTTTGCAGATTTTTTTTTTGCTTTTGTTTGTTAATTTTGTTTACGTACGCACTTTAAATTTGCGTTTATATTTATTCTTCTGTTTTCTTTTTGCAATTATCTGTAAAGACCAAAAGTTTTTGGTTTGGTTTAATATTTAAAATACGTTTCCGCATGTCTGTGAAATCACTGTTCTATAGGTTTTAGGCCGAATGCTAACAATTTTCAGATTCAATGGCAATTCTATACGACAGCATTCAACCGCCAATATACGTTCAAAATTCTCGGAAAAGGCATCAATCGACGCGTTCCGACCTCTGTACCAACAATCCGAAGGCGGGAATCAAATAATTTGTCTCGGTGGAAAGCTATCAGCAAAAACTCAAAATGCGCTGGGTTCGATCCCAAATAGGCGGCTTCATCCAAGGTATTTATGTGCACAACACCTTTTCGCGTAGGCGACCTTTGGCCGCCTTTCAAAAGAATAACCCTTAGCCGGTCCAACCCCCGGCTACGCGGTCCACAATATTTTTGAGCAGGACACACTTTTTGCACTTTTTGGTACACCCTAATCTGTGATTACAACAACCACATGAAAATGACGACAAATTTTCAACTTGGATTGCCAATATCTCTAAACAGACACAAAATATAGAACTCCCGCCCCCGGACCATCGACATGGAGGCCAAAACCCGTCGCCCGATACATCCTCCGACACTCTCGGACGCACATCAGCAGCACGTGCCGTCGTACAGAATTGCCGTTTCAATAGCTCAATTTAACTTGATTCAGAATGCTTTCATAAAAGTGAGCTGCGTATTTATTAGTAATTTTTTCCAGATTTTTTTCACTACACACTCGCACACACACTGATTTTGCTGTCCAGGTATATTAATATTTAGGTACTTCACAATAGTAAGCCTATATGTAAACGCTGCAGGTTAGCTGTACAGTATATTCACACGCGTAACACGATTTCTTTTACCGTGGAAATAATTAAATTTATACTTCTGTATGTACACACATATACATATCCAGAAGAAAAACAACGCAATCACTTTTTTAAACAACTTTTTCGCGAAATGCTACTAACATTTTTTTCTTTTTACACGCGCACGACCGCTCGGTTCAAATCATGTATACTTTTTGAATTGGTCGAATGCCGGTGACGCTGCTATGCCCAAAATTATTCACTTAACGCGACTGCGCAATGGAAAAGTTCCGTTACCCGTTGACGTGGCGTGATTATTGCCAAGTGGAACATTCTGATTGGTCGTTACCATCAGATGATTGCTATGAACGGATTGAACCATTTGGTGCTGCCACCTCAGCAAAAATCACGCACTTTCCCGTAGCTAAACGTCAAACCGGAAGGTGAATCAAAACTGCCAACCAATCGCATTGAACCAAATAACAATTACTATCAATTGAAAGTAAACCATAACAGGCCTGCTTCGCTTCGAAGACCGGTCGATGAAGCGAACAGGAAAAAGGTTTACCTGCAAGGAAGCCATTTCTGGGTAAAAACGTGGGGCACGACTCACCCCTAGATAAGAGTCTCTAGTTCTACCACGAGCTAGCCGGGCAAGAAGATCCGCCAGTAAAGGAAAATTTTTGAAGTATTTTGTTTCATAGTTTAGTAGGCTTTGCGGCAAATGGAAATTTGTTAAGTGGCTTTACCCCCACCGAAATAGGCTTATAAGAAAAACGTGTAATTTAGTTAGACATTTTGATATCGGAGAACGCGTCAAAACTCCGAGGCAAACGGAGAATTTATTTTGGTTTCCTAGTTACAATGCTTCGCGGCTGTAGACATTTTAATAAAGGAGAACTCGTCAAAACTCCGAAAATTTTTGGTTCTAGTGGTTTCACCCCCACAAAAAGGTTTAGCAAAAAAATAACCGGAGAAGCTTGTTCCATGGAAAAAAAACTTTTCACCCGGTAGACATTTTAATTAAGGAGAACTCGTCAAACCTCCGAAAGACAATCCGCATAACCGAGGATTGCCAGGTTATCCACTACTTCCGATGGAAGCGTATGTAAATACCCTATTAAGTCAATGCTCGGGGAGGATACTGGGCGAGTTGTCCCCGACCGCCAAAACGCCCAGGTACGGTTCCAAATGTCAAAATGTATATGTGAAAAAAAAAAAATCAAAATTGTTATTGCGGGCGAATATCCGAAGCGTGAAAGCGACCTATCAGTTTCCCTGTCAGGTCCTCTAGATCGTACAACGCATTGCCTACTTTTCGACGCACTCGGCACTTGAGGTATTTCGGCAAGAATTTGGCGTTTATGCCTTGTTTAAAGTTACTCAAAGCAAAATTTTTCCTGAAAACCTCCTGACCTTCCCTATAGTTAACTTGCCTAGAGCGTTTGTTATAAACGTTGTTTCCCCTATCCTTCGCCTGATCTAGATTCCTACGAATTTGCTCGCGAATGGAGGACAACTTATCCGCCCTAGTTACTATTGGAATGTCATCTTCCCTAAGAGTACCGAGTTTATCTAATATATTATAGGCTGAGGCGTGTTGGACCATGTTCTGACCGTATAAGGCAAAGTATGGAGAGCACTGAATTGAGGTATGAAAATCGCTTCTTAACACCGCTAAAATTTCGGGTATATGCTTGTCCCAGTCGGTATGATCCTGTTTATCTTTAAGGAAAATTCTTATTTTTGAAACAATGTCTCTCCATAATTCTCGAGGAATTGTTTCATTTCCTTAGAGATAAACTGTTTACCATTATCGCTATGGATATATTCAGGAACCCCAACCGATGGAAAAATTTCAGAGGTAAAGTAATTCATAACATTAACAGCTGTTGCTCTCTGCATGGGCTTCAACCAAACATACTTTGCAAAATGGTCTAGAACAATGAAGAGAAACTGATTGCGCCGCTTAGATCGCGGGTAAGGTCCTAGAAAGTCGCAATAGAACCGCTGAAATGGTCTTTCTGAAGCAAAAGTGTTCGCTATAGGTGGTCTTGACTGCTGATTTGTTGACTTAACAGCCTTACAAGTGTCGCATTTCTGTACATAGTCTCTAACGTCTTTAGCTTGCCTAGGCCAGAAGTAATTTTGTCTGACACGCTCTAAAGTTTTCTGCCAACCCCCATGGTAACTCCTATTCGCATCATGTGCAAGACTTATCGCTTTCTCAGTTAACCCTGTCGGTAACCACACCCGCCATAACGAGTCCTCCTCATCCGCCACACCCTTACGAAATTTAACCCTTTTTAAAACCACGCCATCATTTACACTCAAATCTGGTAGCGCATCTTTCTTTTCCAAAATGGTTCTGCAAAGATCCAAGTATTCCGCGCTTTCAAATTCCGGCGATGCTAAGTCAATTTCGTGAGGTGGGGCGGAGAAGGTTAGCTCGTCTACATCAAAACGCGAGAGGGCATCCGGTACTATATTCAGGGTTCCCTTGCGATGCTCCATGGCAAAATCGTATCTTTGCAGTAGGAGTGACCATCGAGCCAGCCTGCCACTCAAATCCTTCTGAGTCATCAACCACTTGAGACTTGAATGGTCAGTTATGATTCGGAATGGCAAACCCTCTATGTAAGGTCTAAAACGCTTGACACTTATAATGGCGGCGAGGCATTCCAGTTCGGTTACAGTATAATTGCGCTGAGCATTGTTAAGTTTTTTTGAAACAAACGCGATTGGATGCTCAGCGCCCTCGTCATCGAGCTGGAATAACACGCCCCCTACACCTATTTTTGAAGCATCACACTGAATAACAAATTCCTTTGAGAAATCGGGTTGGGCCAAGACAGGAGCGGAGCTCAAGGCTTCTTTTAACTTTTCGAATGCTTCTACCGCTTCAGGGGTAAGCTTAAATGGGCCTGCTGACTTGCGAAGACAATCAGTCAAAGGACCTGCTAGGTCAGCAAAATTTGTAATAAATGCCCTATACCAATTTGCCATGCCCACAAATCTACGAACCTGTCGCGGAGATTTAGGGATCGGAAAGTTCTGCATTGCTTCTATTTTCCCAGGATCCACCTTCAAGCACCCGCTACCTATCAAGTACCCTAAATACCGAATTTTCTTCTGACAAAATTTGCTCTTCTTCACATTGATTGTGAGGCCTGCGTCCCTCAAACAATTCGCCACTTCCGCCAGCAACTTTAGGTGGTCTTCAAAGTTAGTGCTGCATACCATTAGATCATCCAGGTAGACGAAGACATTCTCCCGCAACCGCGAGGGAATTGCCTTGTCCATCAGGCGGCTCATAGTCTGCGGTCCATTGCACAGACCAAAGGGCATCACCTTAAAGTGGTACAGAGGCTTCCCAGGAACTGCGAATGCTGTTTTTTCCTTGGAAGACTCTGTCAGCTTGATCTGATCAATGCCACTAATGAAGTGCGTGTCTTTCAGTCTGCTCAATAGGCCGTTGATATGAGGCAACGGGTACGAGTCCTTTTTAGTTACCGCGTTGACCTTGCTGGAATCTATGCAGAGCCTGACCTTCCCTGGCTTCCGAACTAGAACAACTGGACTACACCAAGGCGAGTTTGACTCTTCTATAACTCCCATTTCGAGCAGCCTATCTATTTCGCTAAAAGCTTCGGCTTGCCTCGGTGACGAAAGAGGAAAATGTTTACTTCTGATTGGGACTGCATCACCAGTATCAATATGATGCTCAACCAATCTCGTTTGCCCCAATCCTAACTTTTCGAAAGAAGGAAACGTCTCTATGACCTTCTGCAAATTGACTTTCTGGGTTGGTGACAAATCATGGAAATTTATTTCGTCATCATTTTTATTATTAAAGTCTATGCACTCCACACTGGGAAATATTTCGGGCGCCAGCGCAAAGGCTCTCCAAAAATCAACCCCGAAGTAAGCTTCTTGAAGAAGCGAAGGAACAAGGTAAAACCGGATGGACTTAGTAACATTTTTGAAAGTGACAGGTAAAGATATCGAGCCCAAGATTTTCTGTTTGTTGCCACCCGCGGTATAAACGAACGCATGTAGGGGGTGATACTCGAAGTTGTTCTCTTTTAAAAATTCTTCACAATTTTTCCCCAAAATAGAGACGTTGGCTCCCGAGTCCAACAAACCCACTACAAAACTGTCTTCTATCTTTACCCTTACCAAAGGTCTTTCATCCTCGGTCAGCATTAGCGTAGTGGTTTGCAACATCCTGCGCTCCTGGACCCGCTGACTATATCTCTGCCTACACTTCAAAATATTTACCGACACCGGTGGCTTTCCAAAAATCGAATACCTTACTTGCTCATACCTATGTTCCCTCTCTTCTAAACTAAGTGGAAAATGCGTCTGGCAAGCGACGTCCCTATTCAGACGTTGCAAAATTCTGATCGGTTTAACAATCGCGGATGAGGACGTTGGACTATCTGAGTCTGAACTATTGGAATTGTCTGTACTGTCAGGAAAAGTCAATATCACATTTGGGTACTCCTTCGCCAGGGTGCCACTACTCCTCGGAAGCTCACTAGCTCCATGCATACCCTCGAAGGATTCACTTGGTTCAGTGCACGAGACGGCTCGAGCACTGGCTGATATGGGGGCTATAGTGTCGAACGAGTTTCCCCCATCTTCTCGCTCGGGTACTGGTTTCCCTGCCTGCGATGGTCCCTAGGGCATTTTGGAGTAAAGACTCCCCTATTCCCACACTTAAAGCAAAACGGATTCTTGATGGGTTCCTCGCAATAAATATACGAATGCCCCATGGCCTGACAATTCCAACATTGGATTCCGGAATAATCCGGTTTTCTATTGCGCCGGTACTCCAACGCCTCTATCTGCGGGTCAGCTTCGCAATCCTCGCCTTCCATCCTCATGTCCGGTGTTATCGTGCGGGCCTCGTTGACCTGACGTCCATGGTAAGTGGTTCCCAATATTTTGCTTTCTTTCAGAACTTGTTCCCCTCTTCGTGCTATATCGCGTAGATCATGCAAGGTCCTGGCATCCGCATTGAAGAGCATTAGCTTAAGGCCACTGTTGACGTTCCGCTTTATTATGTCCATCAGCAGGACTTCAGACATCGGTTCTCTGAGGCGTGCGTTAAGTGCTACTATGTCAGTGTGGAACACGTCGTATGACTCACGTAACTTCTGCTTACGCATTGAGATTTCCATCATAATCTCGTGGTCACTTTTCAATGTTCCAAACTCACGCTTCAGGGAATAGCACAAAAAGGGATAATTCGCGGTTGGATTCTGCTTTGTGAACAGCCAATACCATTCTTCCGCCCGTCCTGACAAAAAGAGATGAAAACTCGCCATAAGTTGGTCGCTAGAGCATTGAGTCCGCTCACATAGGGTGTCCAACTTAAACAAAAAATCAGCAACGCTTCCAGTACCATCGAAGGAAATCTTCCAATCCTGTGGTTTCACTGCCACGCTATTCGAAACGATGTTGCCCTGGTTACTAACGAGTGTCGGGGCTTGGTTCCTTTCCTCCCTATTGGTGTTCCTGGTATAGGTCGCACTACCCTGCGACGATGTTACTGCGGCGTTGAGTAAGTCCATGTTCTCCCTGATCGTCCTCATTTCGTTCCGCATCTCCTCCTGCGATGTCCTGAACAGCTGATGTAGCACGTTCACCCACGAATCTACAGGAGGGACCTCGGCATTGCTCCTTTGCGTAGTGATCCTATCACCTAAAGTGTCAGGAGGTATACGGTCTTGAACCGAAGCTCTAGCTTTCCCCTGTATACCTGTTAACACGCCAGTTGAAGGGTCAAAAATATTTTGCATTGGATCTGCTGCCATGGACGAGTCAAGGATATTAGTACTAGCTGGTCTATCCATTTTATGGTTGGAAGCAGGATTCAACACTATCCTGGTCGGATCTCCCGCGCCCGGACTACCTATTGGAGAATGCAGTACCAGAGGTCGATTGGTGGGTTGCTTCGGAAGCGCCCCTCTACCCTGACTTCTAGGCTTGCCCCCACTTCCTCGTACCGAGTTCCTAGTAGTCATGCGTTCAGCCGACCTGTCCATGTTGAATTAAATCTCCGAACCAAATTGAAAAAAAGAATTTACAGAAAAGGGTCGGTTACAAGGGGCGGTTGGAAGGTATAAAGTCACGATTCACTCCCCCCACCCTATAATACCGACGATTCACAAGTTCTGAAAAATAAAAATTTAATTAATGCAAATTTTCTTAACCGATATTTGCATCAACTGATTACCGTGAATATGTCAAAAAAAAAATATATACATATAAATATATATATGCTGAAAGAAATTGATTATTAGTAAATATACGTGTTGAAATGTACTATGTAAAAAGCAAAAACGGTATAAAGTTTGGCAAAAGCTAGTTGTGTATTTATATGTTGCATGGGAATGCTGACATCCCATCATTAGAAGGCATAGGCATAACAAAAAAAAACGAAATAACACTAGACAAGGACATTCTTCCAGGTACACCTACCGCAATGCAGGGGTGGTTATAAGACACCTCGCCCTGAGACATGTTGGTGTACCGTGGCGAAAATTGGCAACATTTTTTTAAACTTATTTGGACTCCAGTACTCCGGACCGCAATGCAGGGGCTGCTAATGGCTGCCTCCCTGAGACTGGTCGGAGCACTGGACACCAGCGATCAAAACGTCAAAACTTTATTTTTTTTTTTTTTGAAACACCCCTCCTCAACCACGCCGCAATGAAAGGATGCGGTTAGGTACCGCTTTTCCCCAGACTTGCGCAGTTGGAAGGGGGTGGATATGGGGTCCCTACTCCTCCTCCCGCAATGCAGGGGCTGCTAAGGGCTGCCTCCCTGAGACTGGTTGGAGAAGTAAGGATCCTACAAATAAAAATGCATACAAAAAAAAACGAAGACAAAACAAAACATCACGTTCGGCAAAAACCTAAATATTAATAATCCCAAAAGAAAACTAAACCCCACTTAGCGGACATAATATTTTCCCGAAGCCGACATCGGACAACAGACCCGGGACAAAAAAAAAATTTTAGTCACTACAAAAAAACTAAGTGCGTTTAGCACTGCCTCACCGGGTGAAATGAAAACTTCCGGTGGACATGACGTTCAGTCTCGTGGAGCCCATAGCTACTGAACACGATGACTAATCCGGACAACTTGATCAGTCCCACCATCCCGTCGCAACGCAGGTGGCGGCTCCTGGGCCTGCCTACCTGGGACTTACGGAATGGTGAAACCTCACAAGCTGACCCGAAAAGTCACCGCGATCAGCGCTTCAGGGCCCCACGTTGGGCGCCATCTGTTATCGAAACGCAACAAAATGGAGCAGTAAGGAAGGCGGTCGGCATGATATCAATGGTGCACAGTGGCTAGTCATTGTCGGCTGGGGTGGGCTCTTGCCAACCTTACCGTCCTGCGCCATAATCAGAAAAAGGTCTAATCATGCCTTTGAATACGCGGGGAAATGCACAAAACCGCGCAAAAACAACTATATAAAAACAACATCCGGTTAAAACACCGGATGCCACGGACAGACCGTTGACATTTAAATATTCAAAATACAAAAACTCAAATAAAACGGAAAATCAAATAAATTCAAAAGGAACGGGCAACCAAAATATTTAAAATGAAAATCAAAATTCAAAACATAATCGAAAATGGAAACGAAATTAAAACTGAAATAACGAACGGAAGATAAGAAAAAAACAGATAAATTTAAATTAACAAAAAAGAAACCCTGAAATTTTAAACGAACCGGAAATGACCGGTTACCCTGCTGCAAAAGAAAAAAATTAAAAAAAAGAGGCCGAACAATATAAGGGGGCGCCGCGGGTGTTGTTGCGACGCCCTGGTGCTGACCCGCCCTCATCCATGGCCACCGGTGCACCAAACCGAATCCCGATGGCCCCTTACCTAGGATTCCTATATACCTTCTAATTAATGGAAAGATTCAGCATTCCCATTTTTAACAAATTTATTCAAAATTCATTTACAACTAATTAAATCGACTTACGCTAGTATAACTATTTTATAGCAAACGAAAAAAATTTATTTGGTTGTACCGAGTTTTCTCAAAAAAAAATTTGGGTTTTGGTCTTATTAGATAGTTATGTTATTCATTTTATTTTATTTTATTTTGTCTGGGTTTGGCCGTTTTACTTTTTTTTTTGATTAGGTATTTTAAGTTAGGGTTTTCGAATTTTATTTTATTTTTAAGTCACATATTATTATTATTATGTTCATTTATTTTATTAAATAAATTTTTGTTTAAGTTTTATTTATAACCGCTTTATGAAATAATAGATCTACGCTTATACCTATTTCGCAATATTATATTATTGAAAATTACTGCTAGGCTACAAATTTTGGTATCAATATTGATGTATTTAGAAGTTTAATTGGAATCGAAGGGACATTATATCTTAAAATTCTTAATTAATTTTTTGTTTTTCGCCCATACTCTGTCTTAACTTTCCAAAAGTGTAACTAAATTTAATAAATTACCCTAACGGTCCACGGACTACCATTTAAATGGAAATCGATATTACAATTATTTTATAAAAAAACCAATAGCTACAAATTTAATTATATTTATAAATAAAAAAAGGCAGTAAAGCAGTCGAAATTTAATTTACTTGTTTAAACCTTTTTGTATTGTTTTTCATGTATACGTATGCTAATCAAAAAAAAAGTTGTACATTAAACACTTATTAATAAACGCTCAAATAGCAATAAAGAATTTTGCTTTATAAGCAAACATTTTTGCTTTCGTAAAATCGCAGCAAAAGTATTAAGTAACTCACATTCTTGTAATTTTAAAGAATTGAAGTACTTGATAATTTGGCCATTTAAATACTAGATTTTATAATAAAGACAACAAACACTTAAACGCATTGCTCTAATATGAAGTCAAATTCTTTTTTTTTTTTTTGCGTCAAAGTAAATCAATTTTCATTTCATATGAAATTTTTTTTTTGTTTTTGAATACTACGGCCTGGGGTTTTATACGTTTGTCAAGCTCAGGTTAAACTAAGTTAGCTTAAGCTACATTCACTTTGTTTAATTTAATTCTATATTATTTGCAAAAAAAAACAAAACTAACTACATCAGGTTGATCTCACCCATTGTTTCAGTAGGCTGTTGGTCGGGCGCTACTGTTGTTGTTGTAGGTAATAGTGCAGCGGGCCTACATTACGGCGGCCCCTGCTGTTGTCACTGCTGGTTATGTTGTTGTTGCTGGTGGTGCGACGGGCCTATGATAGGACGGCCCTCGCTGTTGTCACCGCTGGTTACAGTTGTTGCTGCTGCTAGTGCGGCGGGCCTATATTACGGCGGCCCTCGCTGATGTCACTGCTGGTGTTGTTGTTGCCGATGGTTTACTGCGGTGGGTCTATAATACGTCGGCCCCCGCTAATTTCACTGCTGGTTGTGTTGTTACCTTTGGTTGTTGCTACTGCTGCTGAGGCTAGTGCGGTGGGCCTATATGAGAACGGCCTTCGCTGATGTCACTACTGGAGGTCGTCGTGCGCCCTGGTGCGCGTTGTTGTTGTTGCGGTTTATGGCGGTGGGCCTATGTGAAGGCGGCCCCCGCTGTTGTCAATGCTGCTGTTGTTGTCGTTGCTGGATATCCAGAAATATTGTTGTGGCTGCTGCGACTGCTGCTACTGATGTGGTTGTTGTTGTGATTTATTTTTGTTGTTCTGTGAACTTTTCCTGTTGTTGGTTTGTTTGTTTTAGCTATTTATTATCACCAAGTTGTTATTTTTGTGGTGGTTTTTGTAGTTTAATTTTGTAGCTTTAGTTTGCTTTTATATTCTTTTTGCAGATTTTTTTTTTGCTTTTGTTTGTTAATTTTGTTTACGTACGCACTTTAAATTTGCGTTTATATTTATTCTTCTGTTTTCTTTTTGCAATTATCTGTAAAGACCAAAAGTTTTTGGTTTGGTTTAATATTTAAAATACGTTTCCGCATGTCTGTGAAATCACTGTTCTATAGGTTTTAGGCCGAATGCTAACAATTTTCAGATTCAATGGCAATTCTATACGACAGCATTCAACCGCCAATATACGTTCAAAATTCTCGGAAAAGGCATCAATCGACGCGTTCCGACCTCTGTACCAACAATCCGAAGGCGGGAATCAAATAATTTGTCTCGGTGGAAAGCTATCAGCAAAAACTCAAAATGCGCTGGGTTCGATCCCAAATAGGCGGCTTCATCCAAGGTATTTATGTGCACAACACCTTTTCGCGTAGGCGACCTTTGGCCGCCTTTCAAAAGAATAACCCTTAGCCGGTCCAACCCCCGGCTACGCGGTCCACAATATTTTTGAGCAGGACACACTTTTTGCACTTTTTGGTACACCCTAATCTGTGATTACAACAACCACATGAAAATGACGACAAATTTTCAACTTGGATTGCCAATATCTCTAAACAGACACAAAATATAGAACTCCCGCCCCCGGACCATCGACATGGAGGCCAAAACCCGTCGCCCGATACATCCTCCGACACTCTCGGACGCACATCAGCAGCACGTGCCGTCGTACAGAATTGCCGTTTCAATAGCTCAATTTAACTTGATTCAGAATGCTTTCATAAAAGTGAGCTGCGTATTTATTAGTAATTTTTTCCAGATTTTTTTCACTACACACTCGCACACACACTGATTTTGCTGTCCAGGTATATTAATATTTAGGTACTTCACAATAGTAAGCCTATATGTAAACGCTGCAGGTTAGCTGTACAGTATATTCACACGCGTAACACGATTTCTTTTACCGTGGAAATAATTAAATTTATACTTCTGTATGTACACACATATACATATCCAGAAGAAAAACAACGCAATCACTTTTTTAAACAACTTTTTCGCGAAATGCTACTAACATTTTTTTCTTTTTACACGCGCACGACCGCTCGGTTCAAATCATGTATACTTTTTGAATTGGTCGAATGCCGGTGACGCTGCTATGCCCAAAATTATTCACTTAACGCGACTGCGCAATGGAAAAGTTCCGTTACCCGTTGACGTGGCGTGATTATTGCCAAGTGGAACATTCTGATTGGTCGTTACCATCAGATGATTGCTATGAACGGATTGAACCATTTGGTGCTGCCACCTCAGCAAAAATCACGCACTTTCCCGTAGCTAAACGTCAAACCGGAAGGTGAATCAAAACTGTCACCCAACCAATCGCATTGAACCAATTAACAATTACTATCAATTGAAAGTAAACCATAACAAAGTATATGTAAGGACAGCCTAATTTTTACGAAAATGTTAAACTATTGTTATGGTTTGTGCACGCCTATAGAAAGACAAATCTATTACTTTTCTAACCAATATATAATTATTTTTGTAAAAAAAATCAATTTTTGAAAAACACTTTTGCACATGAAAATATACATGAGCAAATTTGAAGTATATATAAGGACAGCCTAATTTTAACAAAAATGTTAAATTATTATTATGGTTTCTGCACGCTCAAAGGAAGATAAATCAATTACTTTTTTAATCAATATAATCAATATAATTTCATTTTTGTGAAAAACTGTTTTTCGTTGTATACTTTTGTACTTACTTTTCAAGTGCCTTATGCCAGAGAAATGTAATAAATACACAAAGTTTTATATACATAGTTTGTACTGAATTAAGTGCTTTGTTTTTATAAACAAAGCATAAAACAACAATGTTTGGATGCAAGAGCGGCATGTTCAGACAAAAATAGTAATTCAAAAATGCATATCTTTGTTATTAACCTTGCTTTTAAAGAAGTAATCAAATTGAGAATGAAATATGATCGCGGTAGTTTTATACGACATCACATAACTTCTAAACACATCCGAAAATGCCGGAAAAGTTGTCAAAATACGCATTTTGACCTCGATATCAAAAAATCGAAAGCGGAAAACAAATATTATTTTTCAATGAAAAGTTATTGGCAAAAACCCAAAAATCCCGCCAAAACACCGCAGCCACTGCAGTCCGCATCCAACAAGGCCCCAGCACTCCCCCCCAGAATCAAAGGTAGACCGCTCAGTTCCATTTTCTATATTTTCTTATATTTCCACTTTTTAAAGAAATAAATATAAATTTTTCGAGTTTTGTGCATGTGTATGTGGATATACACAAGACAGGGTTGCATAAAAAAGTAGTTCACTAGAACTTAGAAATAAGTGTGACTGTTCATAAAATATATATTACCAACTTTCCAATTGTATAAACGCTAACTATATTAAATTATTGAACAAAATAACACCATAAAAAACTTTGTGGATGGAAGCCTTTTTTGTGCATGTGCACTATTACATAACCTAGTTGTAAAAAAACAAAATATATGGGGGCATAGTCAAAGTTAAGTATGACTTAAATTTAGATTAAGTTTTTTTGACAAATAGCCCTATATTATTGTACCAAATAGTTACAACTAAATTTAAATTTCACAATAACTATGCCCCATGATGTTACAAATATGTCGTCTCCCTTTTACCAGAGAGATACAGGTGTAAATAAAAATCAATCATATAGTGCTTTTTTCATTTAACTTAAATTCCAAAAGTAATGCAGTTTCCTTAAACCCATTCTATATTCAACGGTAAATCTTACTAAAAAGAGCCATGATATACCAGTAATAAAAACAGAAAGATATCCAAATTGGAACCTAGTCACTTTTAACATTTGCATACAATTTTAAAAGGTTCTGCTAAAAGCTGTTGACAATGATCAATTAGAAAATAAACTTATAGCGTCATTCCCTCAGGACAGTTTTCTTGATAAGTGCTTTTCAATTGACAGTGATCCAGATATGGATAAAATTGTTGCATGTAAATGCAGCAACAGTCTGATATCTGGATTATTGTTGTTGCAATTACATGCAAACATTTTATTCGTATCTGGATCGCTGTCAATTGAAACGCTAAACTTTTTCGACACAACCGAAGAACTTCCGTCAATTAAACTGCCGATTAGCGTTAAGCGGACATTGAGAAAAGTAAAAAAGCACCGGCATGCAAAACAAGAATTTATTGGCCCGTAGAAATAAAATAAAATTTCTTAGTTCTATGTTTTTTTTATTTTGCTTCTTCTATCCTCTTTTATGTGAAATATATTTAAATTATTAGCTAAAAGTTCCAAGATAAAATATTATCGAAACGAATTAAAATGAAAAGGTTGTGCAACACACCAATACTTTTGTGCAAACATGAACCCTGTTTCATCTTTTTACGGTCCTGCACAAAGCGCTGATTTGCCGAAGTCAACAAAAACAACAATAGCAACCCAGATTTTCCCGAAAAAATTCTGCTAAGGCATCCATTCGGCGCATTCTTTTATACCATTTCGCAGTCTATGATTTTCACCTTACAGACTATATACAAAGACCTATTAAAAACTAAATAATAAAAATATGTTCCATAAAAAGCTAAATTCTATAATAGACTTGAATATATCTCTAGATAGAGAAAAATCAATAGTTAGACTCTTTGAGAGCTTATTGAATTCAAATAGGGCACGAAAAATTGGATTAAAATAATAATAGTTCGCTCTGGGAGCAGGCAAATAAAAAGGTAGAAATGACCGTAGGCACCTGTGAGGCACATTAAATGATACCATCTCAAGGGGGCCTGGACAGTCTAAGGTACCAGTTATGATGTCATAGACAAACATAAGCATGTGCACACCTCTGCTAGAATCGAGTGATTGCAGATTATGAAGGGATCGGGTCCTCAAAATTAAGGGGATCTAGGCCAAACCGGACAAATTTTCCCTGGGCCCTTTCAATTCTGGCAGAGTGGGAGCTATAGATAGGATTCCAGATAATGGAAGCGTATTCAAGTTTAGAGCGGACTAAAGAAATATATAGGGCTTTTCTCGTGTAGGGATCCTGGAAGTCTTAAGCGTATCTACGAAAGAACGCCAGATTGGAGTAAGCCTTTGGGAGCACGCAGCAAATATGATTGACAATGGTAAAGTTTTTGTCGAAAACGACACCTAGGTCCACAAATTCACTGACAGAGGCCAGCTGTCTACCTGAGATATCATAGAATGAAGTAAGAATGTGTGAAGACTTAGTGAACGACATATGGAAGCATTTTTTAACGTTTAAGAAAAGGTTGTTGGCTAGGCACCAGTCGACAAAATTATTGAGGTCATGTTGCAGGAGAGCGCGGTTCGACGGACCATTTATTCTTCGAAAGATCTTAAGATCATCCGCGAAGATAATAAATTGGATGATTTAAAGCAGGATCCAATATCATTGCGCAAGACAAACAAGAGTGGGCCAAGGATGCTACCCTGAGGAACTCTCGACGTTGCTACAAATGGCAGCGACAAGCAACCTTCTATTTCCACGAACATGGTTCTATTTTACAGATAAGATTTGAGCCAGAATAGAAATACAGAGTGCAAGCCAATATGCTGAAGTTTATTCAGTAAGATCTGGTGAGAAACTTTATCGAAGGCCTCGGAGAAATCCGTATATACAGTATCTACTTGAGAGCCGACCTTGAATGCTGAGATACAGAAATCAGAGAAATGTGCCAGATTGGTAACGGTCGAGCGCCCAGCAACAAACCCATGTTGGTGCGGCTCAACAATACTCTTGAGGACAAATGAAAACTTTTGCTTTATGATCTTTTCGAAGAGTTTGGAACAGGTTGGCAGTTTAACGATTCGACATTAAAAATAGGAGTGATGGCTGATTTCTTCCACCTGTTAATAAATGTACCAGACGACAGAGATAAATTGAAAATGAGACACAGAAGGGTAGATAGGGACATACTGCAGTGCTTCAGGACGAAACCGCAAAGGTCATCACTGTCACATTTGAGCGAAGACATAGCTTTGCTAACGTCCCCCTCGGTGATTGTGAGGGAACCAAAGCCAATGCGCTCAAAGGCGCAAGTACTTTTCACAGAGTACAGAGGTATCATCTTCAAAATTAGACTTGAAGAAGTCTGCGAAGAGTTCCACAGTGTCCTTGAGAGACTGGGAGGATATGTCATTCCACTTCATCTCTCTCTATGGCGCGATATACAACAGGTATATCATCATAAACCTCCTAAGAGATTTTTGCGCCAAGCTTCTCTTCCAATTTGTGGTGTGCCGATTTGAATTTTCCCTACAAATTGGTCGGACCTACAGTTTTTTGCCGACTCCGAACGGCATCTACAAAGGAGACGAATTTTTGTTGAGAAGCCTGTCATGGCAGAAATACACTCGGAGAGTTTGCCAAACCACTGCCGAGGGGCGACCCCGTTTTGAAAAACTTTTTTTTTTTTTTTTTCAAATCACTTTTGATGTTACCTGTACCATATCGGTATATTGGAAGAGCCACGTTTAGAGCGGATAAATTTCCAAAAAGCTTTAGCTCACTTTGGAACCTTCCAAGATATCGATTGTAAAGAAATCTATCTAGAACAATCAACTGTTTCACACTGAGTAAGTATTGATCTCTGAAAAAGGTATTGTCAGTATTTGACTTGTACAACCTATTAAATTTGTTGTGCTTATTTTTTAACTTTTTAAGAGTTTTGTTGTACCAAGGTAATTTGTGCGGCCTAGTCTCAAAAAGATGCACATTGTAATAAAAAATCTCAGCCAACTGAGATAAGAATGTCTCAAAGCAGACACTGACATCGTTCGAAGCCAGGATAGCATCCCAATTTAATGGTAAAAGCGCTTCGTTAAACTCACAGAGATTAGTAGATCGAAAATTAAAAGATGAGTTCAATAAAAGAGATGAGGCCGGAATCGCATCAAAATTTTGTAAAAAAATAGTAAGCGGGACATAATGTTTATCGGACGCACATAAAAGAAGAGTACTCTCAGAGAGGCTAACTATGAAATTTTCATCAACAAAGACAAGATCAAGTAACCTAGAGAGCGTTTTAAAAACGTTATTAATTTGAATAAGGTTACAACTTAAAATACTATCGATAACATTGATTTCAGAAGATCGCGATACATTCGTACGAGTTAAGATACCATTGTCTTGAAGATCCAACCAAACTATATCAGGCAGATTGAAATCACGGAGAATACAAAAATTAGCGTGAGGATTAGATTCGCACAGATTGACAATATTCTCAATATGAAAATTGTACAGACTGTCTGAACTACTTGGCGGAATGTACATATGACACACTGATGAAAGTAGTGCGAGGCGAACCAAAAATGCAAGACACAAAGTTGATCAATTAAGGAATCATCATGCATTAATTAATGCCCGGAAACGCGTAGATCTCTCTTCAAGACAATAAGAACCCCACCTCCCTTACGAAGACCGGTCTTAACTGCATCCCTGTCCTTCCGAAAAGTGTAAAACATGTTTGGATCGAAGAACTCCTCGTCGAAAAAGTCGGAATTGAGCCAAGTTCCTGCGAACACAAATGCATCATAATCGGAGCGAGATGTAGCTAGGAAGATTTCCTTAGATTTTGTGCGCATGCCACCCATTGAAGTGCCTTAGATGTAAACAATGGACTCCATCTTGATGTTCCTCTCTAACGTTTGACAGATAAAATATCACCCTTGATATACAATATTCAGAACTTTTCTGATACTATGCCGCGATTTTATACTCACTTAACTTATATTTATTTGACACGTTTTGAGTAGATTAAAATACGTTACACGCTCACGCTTTCTTGCTTGCCCACATGGCATAGTAAAACAGGTAATAGCACGCCGGCCATATTGGAAATTGCTTTTCGAAAACATCAAAACAGCACAGCACATGTTAAAGTTTGACAGTTTAGCGAAAATTTAAATGAAGAAAATCTAATCAGCTATTGAGATGATAAATATTACCTGTATAGGTATACCATGGCTTACCCATCACAATTGAGTTATTTTGAAATATTAGAAAGCCCACCAACAGTGTTGCCAGAAATTTCAAAAATTACTCGTAATAAAAAGAAACGTGGTATTTGAATCTAACCATTGCGTTTGATCGAGACCAACAACAAAGTTAGACTAATAATACATATAAT
Organism: Merzomyia westermanni; assembly: GCA_949987695.1. Taxonomy (NCBI): domain Eukaryota; kingdom Metazoa; phylum Arthropoda; class Insecta; order Diptera; family Tephritidae; genus Merzomyia; species Merzomyia westermanni. The sequence continues at coordinate 82,452,128 of OX465291.1, forward strand.
GGTCACTTAGAATGATACCATATCTAACAAACTGGAAGTACACCACTACTTTAACTCCACCTCTACTTTATGTCCACCGTTTAGATTTTTGAGTTATACGGCGGCAAGGGATGCTTTTAAATCCCATTTTAATGTTGTAGTCTTATGGACACATAAAATTTTGATTGCATTTTTTAAAAAAATTTACATTTTATTGTAAACACTTAAGTTTTTCGGGATTTTAGGATGCACCTAAATAACCGACCGAAAATAGTGGCCATGAATACATTTGAATCTCATTTTTATTATAGAATTTTACAAAAAAGTAGAAGTTTGAGAGCCTTTTAAAAAGAAAAAAAAAATTTTGAATTATATGAACAGAGGCGACTATGGGTGCTTTTGAACCTAATTTTTATAATGGAGTTCTATAAAAAAAATAAAACTTTTATTGTGTTTTCCCTACAAATTTTAATTTTGAACTATTGTTTGTAATAAAACGCGCGGTATATGTTGAAAATAAATATTTTACGACGCACCTAAATAACTGACCGAAAATAGTGGCCATTAATACATTTGAATCTCATTTTTATTATAGAATTTTACAAGAAAGTAGAAGTTTAATTGCGTTTTTAAAAATATGAATTATATGAACAGGTTCGACTATGAATGCTTTGGAATCTAATATTTATAATAGGGTTCTATTAAAAACATAAAAATTTTATTGTTTTCGCTAAAAATTTGAATTTTGAAATATTGTTTGCAATAAAACGCGCGAGATATGTTGAAAACAAATTGGTAATTTTTTTTTTTAAGATTTTGGTACAGATCAGTCTAAGGGAGGGTAACTCTCGCTCAAAATCAAATTGGACACACGCGCCGACGCCTTTGTATACTTTAACTCAATTTGCTTAATGAGTAAGAGAATGAAAATATTTCTACTATTTGGAGAGCAAATGAAATATAAGTTGGACTCACCGACGCCACTACTTTAACTCAATGTGCTCAATGAGCGAGAGAATGAAAATATTTTACCGTTAGGAGTGTGTACACATATACATATTTTTATTGAAAATGAATTTAGCGTTTATTTTGAAGTTCCTGAAATTTCTCAATATGAGCATGACGCCGGTTTCCATTTTAGATTATTTTTTTTTTGTTTGATATGCAGGCAGTGCTGTCAATTTAGCAATTTTCCCTTTCTGCCTGTTTTGAAACCCATTTAGCGGGGGAAAATTACAACTTCAGCATATGTTGGTTTTCTAGTTTTTTTCTTTAACCATAATTTAGACACATATAAAGACATTTCATATTGACTTTTAAGGAAGTTTCTCATCTGTACTGGTCACATTTAGTCTACATCTATTAGGGTCAGGGTTATATGTCTGCCTTTTATAAATTAAAATATATGAAGCGCGAAATAGTTGATGTCTTCCGAAAACTTAACACGAATTCTAACCACTTAGTAAATATATTAAAGGAGCTAAAAACTGTGTTTTCAGTTTTTGTATTTTGTATATGGAGTCTAATAGCATTTCCGTTTCTACTTGAAAACCGATAGAAATAACGTTATTTAACGAAATTATCTGTCGACGGAACTGCTGATGACCTGATTTCTAAAAATATTGAAACAAAAGCGAAATTGTATAATTGGTTATAGCATTATGTATATGACCTCAACTTATTATTTCATATGGGTGTGCATATATGTTTACCCTAAGTCTTATATTATTCAAAAGAGATAAATGCCATAAAAAAGATTCAAAAAACTATGTAAGTAATTACGTTACATAGTTATGGTAAATTTTAGTAATTTTCTGGCAGTTTTTGCAAAAAATTGATTTTAGACCAATATTGCTTTAAAAACTTAACAAATTCAAAAGTTAAGATAAAAAATTGCTTTAAAAACTTATTAAATTCAAAGGTCAAGATAAGAAATTCTATTTATATAAAAAAAAATTAATGGTCCGGAACCAGTACTCGAACCATGAAACGCACGCGCCCCCTACCCCGGACGCTTACCCCTTGCGCTACTCCTGTATGTATGTATAATGATGCGGTCAGATACTGTAGTTAAGCTGGCTTTTTGCAGGAAACTTTATTTAACTACCTATATCTTCTTCTTTAAATGGTCATCTAACCGCCTGGGCGATTTTGACCGTCCAACATAGCTCGCCAGTCGTTTCTTCGTTGCGCCAACTGGCGCCAATTGGTCCTTCCATCGGAGTGGTGGTCTCCCTCTTCCTCTGCTTCCACCGGCGGGTGCCGATAAGAATACCTTCTGGGCTGGAGCATCTTCGCTCATTCGCACTACGTGGCCTAGCCAGCGAAGCCGCTGTGTTTTAATTCGCTGAACTATGTCGGCGTCTGCGTAAAGTTCATACAGCTCATCATTAAATCTTCTTCGGTACTCGCCGTCGCCTACGCGTAGAGGTCCACAAATCTTTCGAAGAACCTTTCTCTGGAATACTCCCAGAGCCGCCTCATCAGATGTTGTTAGTGTCCACGCTTCTGCACCATATAGCAGGACGGGTGCGATGAGTGACTTGTAGAGTGTTATTTTCGTTCGTCGAGAGAGGACTTTACTTTTCAATTGCCTACTCAGTCCGAAGTAGCATTTGTTTGCAAGAGTGATTCTTCGTCGGATTTCTAGGCTAACATTATTGTTGGTATTAATGCTGGTTCCCAGGTAAACGAAGTCCTTTACTATTTCGAAATTATTGCTGCCAACAGTGGCTTGGTTGCCAAGGCGCGAATGCGCTGACTCTTTGCATGATGACAGAAGGTACTTCGTTTTGCCCTCGTTCACCACCAATCCCATACAAAACGTATCGCTAATTTTGAATTTTCACTGGTTTCGTATATTCGAATTTCGAATTTTTTGTGGCGTTATGTTGGTACTCATGTCTCTCACTTATGCCGACAAGCTCGGCCATTTTGAATGTTCAGTTAATTGTTGACAGCTGCTTTGCTTGCACGTGTTTTGGATCGTCTTCGATTTTTACCTATTCAAAAAAATGGATCAAAGAACCTGTATCAAATTTTGTGTGAAAAACGAAATTAAGTGCGCGGATGCATTCCGAATGTTGACTGTGGCATACGGAGAAGCTACCTTGGACCGAAGCAACGTTTATCGGTGGTACTAAATGTTCTCAGAAGGCCAAGAAGATGTGCAAAGAAGAACAAAAATTGGCTTTTGCACCACGATAACGCCCCTGCTCACGCATCGTTGCTTGTGCGCGCCTTTTTGGCCAAAAACAACACACTAATGATGCCGCAGCCACCGTATTCCCCAGATCTGGCCCCCTGTGACTTTTTCTTGTTCCCTAAACTGAAGAGGCCCATGAAAGGACGACGTTACGCTTCTCTTGACGAGATAAAGACGGCATCGAAGGAGGAGCTGAACAAGATACAAAGAAATTATTTTTTGAAGTGCTTCGAAGATTGAAAAACCCGTTGGCACAAGTGTATAATATCTCATGGGGATTACTTTGAAGGGGACAAAATAGATATTCATGAATAAATAAATAATTTTTGAAAAAACACAAAATTCGCGATACTTTTTGAACACACCTCGTAGATACAAATATACAACTATACAAATATACAAGAATAACTCGTTTAAAGTTATAAGATTTTAGCTAATACAAGTTTACAGGCATACAAACTGAAGTTAGCTAAACAACCAAAGTTGAGTTACGTGTTCAACTGAAGTTAGTTTAACAATGAAAGTTACCAACTCAATCACACATTTTTTCCGACACAGAAAGTGCCTAGAAGTATATAGCCTCTTATACTTCTCAACGCACGAAGAAGCAATTTACATGGTGAAAAAGTGACCCTGCCAGCCAGCAATGGATAAAAATCTGTATAAACAGTGATTCGCGCGTACCAAACAAGTGGATGACAAAGTGGACAATTTTGTTCGGCGAGATTAACTGTTTAACCATGTTGAAAATGTTTTTCCGTGTACGTGTGAGGGCATACTTTTTGGCCCTTGTTGCTTTCCATACAGATTCCAAAAATATGCATTGGTGTTAGTAAAAATTTGTGAATTTGTGGAATCAGAGTTTCACCACGGTTAGCCATGGTTGGTATGGGAAAAACATTTTCAACATGGTGAAAAGGTGAACCTCGCCGAACAAAATTGCCCACTTTTTTATCCAGTTGTTCGGTAAGCGCGACTCGTTGTTTATCCAGATTTTTATCCACTGTTGGTTGGCAGGGGTACAGACTAGTCAGCCACTGCATTAGCTTTATACCAGTTGACGTCCTAGCCAGTATATACGCCAATATCATACCAGTTTACATACTAGGCAGCCTATGCATCGGAATCATACCAGTTGACATACTCTGGAAAGACGGGTTTTAAATGACGGAAGGCTTCACCTTCTTTGTCCAAAGGCTTAACAAAGTTTTTAATAAGGCCGAGCTTGATGTGGAGCGGAGGTAGAATAATTTTTTCTTTCTTTATAAGAGGGAAGTATTTTATGTTATCCACACCAACTTTAAATTCGATTCGGTCTGGCCAATCCTTTATGGTGTAGTGGTATTGACGAGCTCGGCTATCCCATTTCCAGAGAAAGCAAACGCATTTTGCGTACCCACTTTGTATAGCATTCCAACGACTTTAAGATCGGCACATATTTTCCAATAAGATTAAGTAATTTTTGCATTATCTCGTAGGTTTAATCAGGATAGAAGGCGTTTGGTTGCCAGAATGTAACAGTACGGCCTTTAAACTTAGTTTATTGCCGTCTATGAACAATCGCCACTCTTTGGAACTTGGAAAATGGTTCGTGACGAGTTCCATAATATGTAACCTTAACATCGGATGAAAGGAATTTAAATTGTTGCATACGAGAGGCGTGTAGCTCGGCCTTTACCTTGGATAATTCCAAATCTCTTCTCCAATCATTGAGTTGTGCTTGTTACAAAGCGTTTCTTTCGTTTTCCGTATGAAGTTCAGGACAGCTTGATGCTGTTGACAATGGAACTGGACCCGGAACTAAAGTTGAATGTGGCAATGGCAATGTAGTTAGAGGAGCAACTTCCGTTGAATTTGGTACTGGCAATGACGCTGAAGATACGCTGGCATGCGTTACTTTTCTTGACTTTCCAACCCCAAATACTTCTGTAGTACAAATATAGCAGTCCGTCGATTAGAAAGTTTGTTCCCTCCACTTCATTTGTGTACTAAATTTCATATGTTGCCTAAGTAGATGGTTTCATAAATTAGTCAGATATGCATTAAAAAGTAGCAAATTCCTAAATTTTACTACGCACCTTTTTGTTCCGGTTTCCGAATGAATCAATTCGATTAGACATGTGGTGCACACAGTATTCGGTGTCCATGATTTTCCAGTGTTGTTAGGCTGAATGCCAAAATACTTATAGTATGTAACTTTCAAAGGATTTGAAAACGCATCCTTTTAACAATATATTGATCGCAGATGAAACATAACATGTCTGGATAATTTTTACACTCAAACTCTCGCACCCTTTTATTCATATTATTTTTTTAAGTAAATGACGAGTTATAAAATGCACTTATAGACTGAACAGTATTAGTTACTCCTATTTATACTCAGATCAAGTAAAAATCGAGGCCTACCTAGATAAAGAGGCTCCTAAGTTATACAAAGGAAACACTACGTGCTTTAAAAAATTTGCTCTTGCTTCAAATATACCTGGGTTTGAAATATTAAAGTTTACCTACTTGAGAAAACGACATTAACAGTTTTTTGTATCCAATAACCCTTCGAAAATCTACCTACGTACTAAGTAATATTTGAATACTAATGCATATGTACGTGTAGGGTTCTTCAGTATTATATAACTATACTTATTTGAATGCTTATAACTTTGTATTAGTCCATCGATTCTATTGGATGGAAGCTTATTTTTTTTTGTAATAAAACAGAGCTTACAGATAAAAAAACAAAATGTTTTCGATATCCTTCCTCGCAAAGTACAATTTTTTTTATATTTTTACAAAAAAAAAGGTAAAAATCCGTATTGATTTTTCATTATCTATGAACCTACAGGGCCTAGCGAAATGTTTTGTATGCATAGCTTATGGCAAATTTTATTAGCTTTTTGGAATTGCTCAATTTGTTCTTGAGATATACATGGTTAAATGAAGCCATCTTTTTGAAATAACGTTAAATCGAAAATATCTCAAAAACCGTACTATAGAATCAAAAATAATTTCGATTTTCGGAATCAGGGGGTGGTTTTACATACGAATTTCATATTCGCGTCTCTGGTGGTTTTTGGCTTTAGACCAGTGTTATTAACCTGGGCTCGATCACTATAAAGTCAAATAAACACATGCACATATACTGTAACTAATAGCTAGTTTTATTTACTAGTAATAAACGCAATACACATTTAAGAGTTTGGTAACTTTACAGTAGTTGACTGAACAACACTTGAAAATAAACTGATCAACCTGCCTTGCTTAGTCATTGCTATATATAGTTCTTGGTTGTTCTCTCTTAGTGTTCTCGAAGGGTCGGTGGCATTATTGGCATCTCCTCTTTGCATCGTGTTCGCAAACACTGGCGCCATCTCTCTTCCTCTTCCTTGGTACACGCTTGCATACATAAGCGTAGCCATCGTTATATGTGTTGTGTTTAACTAGTGGTGGGAGTGTTATTGAGTTAGGGATGGTATACGCTTGAAAATATTCGCCACAGTATCTATCTACAGTTTTGGAGGGTTGTTGGCAGGCATGGGCTTATTTTGGAAAAATATTCGAATAAACGAATAAAAATATTCGTTTCAAAAAATTTGAAAAATTTATTGGAATTATTTATTCGTTTATTCGAATAGTATTATTCGAATAGTTGTATTGAACTACAAGAGACTTAGAAAGCGAAATTAAATATTTTCTTCTTCGTATCCAGGGGCGTCGCGAAGGTTCCGACAATGGGGGGGCTGAATCTTACTGATATGCCGACTGATCTCGAAAAATTGCCGACTCTTTTGTATAGGAATAATAATGGATTAGAATTTAATTCAAATAATAGTTAATTAGTAATTAAGAATTTTAGCGTATTTAGAAAACTAAGTAAACATGCAACTATTTCTGACAAAATCTTTGTTGCTCAAAAGCAGTATTGTTCATAGTGAAATGCATTTGTTAACTGAAAATGCACAATATGTTACCGAATGAATTAAAACTTACAGTTATTGTTTACTCTTTTTTTTTATTTTCATCGTATACAATGTTTTACAAAATAAAATACATGCCAAAAGGATACCCTTTTCACAAGAATCGAAATAATTTTACAAAGAAAAAAATTTTCACGAAAAATGGAAGAATTAAATTCAAATTTTGACTCTGCGATGTTTTAGTAAATACCATTTTTGAACAAGTTCACAAAGGTCATATACTCGTACTTTATCTTTTGAAGAGAGGAGCAGCATCAGCGAATTTAAACGATCATCTCCCATTGTTGTGCGCAAATCGTCGAAAACTATTTTCAATTTACTGAAGGAACGTTCACACGATGCTGACGTGACAGGAGCAGTCAAAATGTAACGAACTAGTTTATATGCTAAGGGGGTAATTCGTTTTAACTTGAATGCCACCGTGGAAATATCTTCGAACGATTTACAACTTTGACATGAGTGAAAAAGAATTTTTAACTCACAAAGCAAATATTCGACTTCTTCCTTGAAGAATTCGGGTTCCAATTGTACAATAGAGTTTATCAAATCGATCAATAGTAAATACGACGTTCTGTGATTAGAAATCTTTCGAATCGCACTTCCAATTTCTTCAATTAAAAAACATTTTAATTAACTCCAGTTCAAACTTTAGCGCGTTGAATTCTATGAATAATTCTTAATAATTCACCATCTTGTGTGTATTGCTATCAACTTCAGCTTTGAATCGTCATCTCGAAAAAACCATATTTTTCAAATCGTCTAATGATAATTTTACAACACAACTTGTAGAACAACTAAATATGGTGAATTAGTCCATTTTGATGATATTCTCAATTTTTTACAAGTTTTAAGATAAGAAATTTAGTCAAATTCCGATTTTTTTTTTAAATTTTCCGGAATTTAGTTGCATACTTACTTTAAAGCTACTATGTATAAGTAAATATGTATATGTAGATATGTATTAATAAATTTGTAAGTTTCTTGCAGTTATATTTGCATGGCAGGTTTGGTGCTAGGGCTTTAAGCAACAGATGCCAGAAGCGAAATAACAAATATCACAATTGCCCTGCAGTCAACTACCAAACTGGTTAGTAAACATTCTAGTTCATTAACTAGAATTTCGTGGTCTTATTCATACCAGTTTGAGCGACTGCAACGTTTCCGCAATCATAAGCAGCAACAACCCTCTAAAAATGTCGATACATGCATATTCGAGCGAAAAAGAAAACAGCTTAAGTTAAATATAAAACTTTCTGGCAAATAACATTTATTATAGTAAAATCATAATCCTTTTGAGAAGTTCCAGCCACGCAAAAGCGAGTAAGCAGTTCTCAAATGAAACCACGAAAAAAGTGAAAACGAAGCGATCACTTGTCAAAGCAATTGAGCAAGTAAATAACATTTCTTTTTTAAATAATCAAATAAACCTTTTTCTGATGGAAATTTTTTTAAAAATTCATAAAAGATATTGAATTGTTTTATTTTGCAGGGTTGACTTATTGTGATTGTGAAATGCAGTTTCATAAATAAAATAACTAGGAATAACGGAATCGTTTAGAAGCTGTAAAAACGAAAATGGCGAGCAGAGACACGTACAATAACAAGGTGGTTGAAAATAGCACTTTTTAAAACATTAATTGCTAACCACTTGCACATTATGTACTAGAATTTTATCAGCAAGTTATCTGCATGGCTATTTGGAAATAAATCCGAAACTTATAGTTTTCTCCATAGAAAGCTAATCTTTCCTTGAATTTTCTTAATGTTATATAAAGATTTATTTACAAGTATGGATTAGATTCTACCTGAGACTAATATTTAAATTTTTAAAGATTTATGCCTGTGAAATCAATTATAAAATTCATTGAAAAAGGGACTATTTGAAAAAGAAGAAAACTAAATTTTAGTAATGTTTTCCAAGGGCAAAATTGCTATGAATAGCGACTGTACTTTTATTGAAATTTGTTTCAATTGTTCAATAAAGTGAAGTAATATTTATTTTGATAGACAAATATTTTATATTATGATGACTGAATTTTCATTAAAGTGGTTTGTAATGTAATTCTGTAATTTTCGTGTATTTTTCAACCTATTGTGAAGAATGTACCACTGATACTGATGCATAGGCTGACTAGCATGACGGCTGGTATGATTCTGGTGTATGTACTGCCTAGTATATAAACTGGTATGATCCTGATGAAAATATGGACTAGTATGTTGAATGGTATGATCTTGATGTATATAATGACTAGTATGTCAACTGGTATATTGCTGATGCAGAGGCTGACTAGTATACCAATTATTATTGTGCTGATTCATAAGCGGACAACTGGCATCTCGTAGGACATCGTCGTGTTAAATATACCAGTTGCTAATATGGAAAAATTACAGAATTCGAACTAGGCGCGCCAGTTGGGCAAACTAGTATTTTACTAGTATAAAACTAGTAGAATTAACTGCAGGGTGCTTCTGCACACATTTCTACACGCAACCATATATACATACATATGTACATACAAAGAGTGCATGCGCATAGGTACACGGAGCGCAAACGTTCATAAATTCAACGAATTTGGACATTGGTTTCAATGAAATATTCATTAATATCGTGCCAACGTATGTACAAATTCATAATAATTTAATGATTGATATTCATAAGCTGTAAAATTTATGAACGCAATTTATGATTATGAAAAAATTAACGAACGGGTTCATAAAATGTAATAACCTAGTTCATAAAATTCAAATGAAATTTTTCATAGATTTTATGAATTTATCTGTAGATTTGAATGAACATATTCATTGATTGTATGAATTTGTTCGTAGATTTTGATGCATTTTTTCATAGATTTTAATGAAAAGGTTTATAAGTTTTATGAATTTTTTCAATAATCCGCAATCTGGAGCAGTGTAGCGTAACATTGTTTATTAACGTGTATTTCGCATGTGTTTACTACAGGGTGGCTGATGAATTTTGCTACATTAAGAAACTCAAATAATTTTTTTTTCAGTGTATGGCATTCATTTTTCTTTTATTCATGTTAAAGCTCATTAAATTTTATTAAATATAGCTTAATTAGTTTTAAAAATAATGGAATTTAAATGCCCCCCCTGCTCGTCGATGCATGTGCGGCATCTTACCAAAAAGTTGTTCATTACTGCTTGGAGAGTTGAGACAGGAATAGCCGCAATTGTTTCTCGAATGGATTGCCTTAGTTCATTCAAATTTGTTGGTTTTGCTTTGAAGACTTCCTGTTTGCAATAACCCCACAAGAAAAAGTCAGGTGCAGTAAGGTCAGGCGACCTGGGTGGCCAACGGAATGCGGAGTTTCTGGATATCAGCTTATTGGGAAATTTTCGTCGCAATTCTGTCATAACAGGTTGGGCTATATGAGGAGCTGCACCATCTTGCTGAAACCACACAGAGTTGAAAGAAATTCTCATTCGGCGTAATTCTGGATAGAAAAACTCTCTCAACATGCTCAAGTAACGGTCTCCAGTAACCGTAACGGTGTGACCGTTTTCTTCGAAGAAGTAGGGCCCGACAATGCAGCGTGATGAAACTGCACACCACACTGTGACACGAAGTGGATGCAATTCCGTCTCATGGAGTATCTGTGGGTTGGAAGCACTCCATATTCGACAATTTTGTTTGTTTATGTTGCCGTTTAAATCGAAATGGGCCTCGTCAGACATGAAAAGACAGTTCAACATGTTTCCATCCTCTCCCACCATTTGAAGCATCTTCTGGCAAAATTCCAAGCGAATCGGCAAGTCTGCAGCGTTCAGTTTGTTGGCCATTTGAATTTTATATGGGAATAAGTCCAAATCTTTGTGCATAATTGACTGTAATGACTGTCTGCTTACACCCATTTGAGCAGATAAGCTTCTTGTCGAAACACGTGGATTGTTTTGTATGGCAGCAGCTACAGCAGCGATTGTTTCCTCCGTTCGAACTGAAGGGTTTCGATGGTAAGGTGTTCCGTTGACTGTCCCATGCTCGGCAAAATTGTTTACAAGTCTTATTATGGTCCATCTGCTCGGAGGATTGCCGCCAAACGTGCGCCTATACTCTCTTTGAACCGAAACTACGGACTCCAGTGCGTGATAGCGGCGGACAATCCAAATTCTTCTTTCAGTGTCCCAGTTATCCATTTTTGTTAAATGTAAAAGTCAATCTGCAAAATAAAAAAAAAATTAACCAGATTCATTAAATAGAAAAAAAGTTATTTAATTTTTTTTGGTAGCGGCTTTCATTAGCCACCCTGTACACAAATGTCGAAACAGAACTGACTTTAGGGGCCAATCGCAAAATTTATAGCATTTTCTGATAGGAGGATTACTTTTGCGTAGTAACCGTTTTTCACCGACCGATTATTGGTCAAATAAATAGTCAGCAATATTCCGCGTTCTGGAGCAGTGTAGCGTAACATTGTTTATTAACGTGTATTTCGCATGTGTTTACTACACAAGTGTCAAAACAGAACTGACTTTAGGGGCCAATCGCAAAATTTATAGCATTTTATGATAGGAGGATTACTTTTGCGCCACCCTGTATATATGTATATAGGGTACACGGTTAAAAATTTGAGCCTAAATTTTAAAATTTTTTGGACTACAACCCCAATTTAGAACTAGACCAGTTTTGAAGAAAATTGGTTAAATAAGTGGGGTTTCAATTGTAAACCAGAAATGCTTAACAATTTTTTAAAGAAAAAATAGTTTTCTCTCCGCAGTATACATGACTGCTCTACCACTGAGCTACATCGCACACATAAATGTCGTGGACAAAACTCAATGACTTGAAAAAGCTTTCAAAAATAAAAGAAAACGAAACAAAAAATTTTAAACCGAAAAGTTTTATTTCTAAGCCGAAAAGTTTTAATTTTAAACCGAAAGATTTTAATTTTAAGCCGAAAAGTTTTAATTTAAAACGAAAAAGTTTTAATAACAAAAAAAATATAAAAAATGTTGTGAAAATTAAATGAAAATGAAACAAAAAATGTTAAGCCGAAAAGTTTTAATTCTAAGCCGAAAAGTTTTATTTTTAAACCGAAAAGTTTTAATAACAAAATAAAAATAAAAAATTTTGTGAGTTGTCAGGACTCGAGCTGAGGCGCTCTGAATCACAGCTGATTGCTCTACCACTGAGCTATGCCGCACACAAAGTTTTTGTGGGCAAAATTCAATGACTATAAAAAATCTTTCAAAAAAACTAAAAAACAAAAAAATTTTTTGGCAAATTTGTTTAGCCGTGTATTTAATTACGAATAAATTAAATTGAAAATGGTTTTATTCGTAACATATATTACTTAAGGGTTTTTAATACTTTTCATTCAAACAATAGCGAAAGCTATAACAGAAACCACATAAATTAAAGTGAAAAATATTTTGTTATCATCCAAGTATAAGAAAAATTTATCAACATTTGTGAAATTTTTGTCGCCCAGCGCCAAAATTAGAAACTGAATGCTCGCACCGCGTTGCTTCAAAAAATGAATGTGATCATCGAGTTGTTGAAGAGTTTGTCCAATGAAAACAAACGACTCTTGCGGATCTTTAATGGTAAATCTGCATACATCTTTTTTGCCAGCGTTAGTTTTTTTAACAACTTTTGTTGAACTGTCTTCCAACACGCCAGGCTTTTGGAGAAAATTAAATAAACTTAACAATTCTTGTTGACAGCTCAGAAAATTTGTTGTATTTGGAAATATTACCGCGAAATCAAGATCGCTCTGAAAAAAAAACATTTAAAATAATTTGTTAGTAAATGCCAAAACAAAACCTATGATTTAAGATTTCTTTACCAGGCGATATCCATCAGATCTCTTATATTCCGGCACTCGCGAAATATTTGTTGCATGTTTACAAATTTTGTTGATTGATTTCTTCTACATTTGGCGCAGGCTTTCCATGCGTTTTCGAACTCCTCCGCAGTCTTATTGTCAAATTTTACACGCTGAACCATTTCTCCCGCACCAATTTCTGGAACTTAGAAAGAATTAAGAATTATGTAAACTTGAAAATAAGGTAATATAATACAACACCTACCGCATCATTTCTTACAAGAGCGGAGCGTTCGGAACACAATTCCTTAGTTAACTGCCTATCTGCCGTACAAAATCTACAAAAAAAGCCAATTGAACGATTTATTAAAACCTAAAATACTATTAAGCCCCAATTATTGCCAAGAATTAATGCTGGTATCAAATGGGCATTGTAAGATAGGCAATTTGATTGGCTTAACTGAACCCTTTCTTTTTAGAGAACGACAAGCTGGTCGAATAAGCCTGCCAAGCATTTTTCATTCCAAATTCTATGAAATCTTTTGATTTAACAACGGCAGCTAAAAATACATTTGTTTGTTTGGTATCATTTATGGGCAAGCATGGAAAAGAATAGTAAAACTGACAAACAGAATACTTCCCAGAATGCGAACCTAACGCATTGTTAATTTCTATGTCGTCTGCATACAAAAAGTATGGTATCAATAATTTACCAGGATACAATGCACATTTTTTTTGACACAAATCACCTTGAACAATGTTTGTAAACTTATCAGATATTTTAAGTGCTTCTATGTTGCTGACCATTTTCCGCAGGATATCATCCTTTTCTAAAAAACATTAGAAAGCGTGAAAAAGTGTCATTTTTGACCCGCTGCTAACTTTCCGTTTTTTAAAACAAAATTTAGCTCTCTATTAACAACAATTTCTCTAAGGTTTTTGGCAAGGCCTTTTGATACTAGAGTTTTCGTTAACACATATTGGGACTTAGTTGTTTCAGAAAGCCTTGAAAGCGAGTTTATGAGGCTTAAAAAATCCAGTTTAAATCGAAATTGTGTTCAAGTTTATGCTGAACAAAACTTTTCAATAAAACCAAAACTGGGCTCATTATCAAATGTTCAACCTTACTCGCAATATCCATGGCATCTTTTCTGGAAAAATTACTGTGCCCATGTAGAAAAGTCATAAACTTTAGATAATAATCTTGCATTTTTTTCCACTCTTCTTCAATATTTAAATCCTCCATAAAATGGGTTCTATCCGCTGTGAAATTATTTACAACTGCGGACAATCCCCCTTCAACCAGATTGCATATATCGACAGAATTTGTACTAACACTGGCAGCAATGGAACCTGCCGAAACATCGACATCCAACTCTAACAATTTGCTATTTACACCAGCTTCAGACGTACAAAACAAACTGGAATGCTTGCGCTTCAAATGCCTTTTATAAATACTGGCACTACCAAACAGTTGTTGGCAAATTTGGCACCGTAGTCTGTCGCTCCAAAGCAAGTGAATGAGGCTTAAAAAATCCAGTTTTAGATCGAAATTGTGTTCAAGTTTATGCTGAACAAAACTTTTCAATAAAACCATAACTGGGCTCATTATCAAATGTTCAACCTTACTCGCAATATCCATGGCATCTTTTCTGGAAAAATTACTGTGCCCATGTAGAAAAGTCATAAACTTTAGATAATAATCTTGCATTTTTTTCCACTCTTCTTCAATATTTAAATCCTCCATAAAATGGGTTGTATCCGCTGTGAAATTATTTACAACTGCGGACAATCCCCCTTCAACCAGATTGCATATATCGACAGAATGTGTACTAACACTGGCAGCAATGGAACCTGCCGAAACATCGACATCCAACTCTAACAATTTGCTATTTACACCAGCTTCAGACGTACAAAACAAACTGGAATGCTTGCGCTTCAAATGCCTTTTATAAATACTGGCACTACCAAACAGTTGTTGGCAAATTTGGCACCGCAGTCTGTCGCTCCAAAGCAAGTGAATTCAAATGTTGAACAAAACCGTCAACACTTTGAAATTCTTGCTTGCACAGATCACAGATCATTTTGTTTTTTGTTATTTGATTAATTCACTCACACAAACACTGTTTCGCAAAAAATTTACGTTCACTTTTAACTCTTCTTCAGCGTACAGCTGATGACGCGAAATTCAGTGGTGTCAACTTTTGAAAAGTATCCCTCTCGTGTAATTCTGCAGCGTAAACATGCCGGGATTCGCAATTTTACCCCGATTATTGACACAAAAGAATCGATTGGCATTACTAGCACAATCAGTTGTATGAATAAATTCATTGCCTTTATAAAATGATCCATAACTCAATGAATAGTTTCATAGAAATGTGTGAAAAGCAATTATAAACATTGTTCATGAAGCATAAAAGCGAGAAAATTTTAAATTTTTGTTCTAAGACCGCTTCGTGAGTTTTCATTCATTACATTTATGAACATTTTCATAAATGTCTAGGAAATTATTCATTTAATTTATGAAAAATTCATTAAAGTCAATGAATTTATTCATAAAACAAAAGACAGAGGGTTTATGAACGCCGTTCATGAAAAATGTATGAATAATTTTTATCCGTGTACAAGCGATGAAAATATTAAATTTCGCCTTCTAAGTCTCTTGCATTTCAATACAACTATTTGAATACCACTATTCGAATAATAATATTCAAATAAACGAATAAATCATTCGAATAAATATTATCAAACTCAAAAAAAAACTAACTCAAAAAAAGATTCATTACATGTAATTTATATAGGTTTCCCTCTCATTTTTTTAATGAGAGCAGATGCTTGTTTACCATGACGAGACATGTACGTTCACATACTTTAGAATGTCCTCCGATACTGGGTAGCCTTTGATTTTTTCATTCAAAATATAAAACCAATAAGGAAGTCTAAGTTCGGGTGGAACCGAACTTTAAAGACCTAGTAGTGATCTATTATGACATCCTAATTTATGCAGGTCTATTTTAAAACTTTTTAGGTCGTGTTATAAAGCCGGCTGTTTGTTTTCAATAAAACATTTCTGTTATGGGTTCTGCGTGGTAAATGAATTTATTTGTATATAAATAGGTTCCCTACAAACCGCTGCTTACCACATTTTTAAAAAATTCCATACTTTCATATATTTAAAAAATATGCGTTCAAATAGACAGAGGCACAGCCAGACAGACGGACATGGCTAAATCGACTCAGCTCATCGTCTTAATAATTTTAGTATACTTATTGATGGGCTCATCATTTCTTCTTTTCATACTTACTGAAAAGGATTGTTTGAGACTTTTTAAGTTTAACCCTCTGCGACTGACGTGGTAGTCTGACAGACACCAATAAACAGAAAACATTCTGTTGCGCCACTATTTCATAGTCATCGATTCCCGCGCTTTCCTTACCTTTTTATTCTATCCTCATGCGTAGATTACTGTGCTAAAAAGGGTCGAATCGAGCACACGCTTCGGTGAGAGCGGAAAAGTGTCTGGCAGACAACCACG
Organism: Merzomyia westermanni; assembly: GCA_949987695.1. Taxonomy (NCBI): domain Eukaryota; kingdom Metazoa; phylum Arthropoda; class Insecta; order Diptera; family Tephritidae; genus Merzomyia; species Merzomyia westermanni. The sequence continues at coordinate 82,468,605 of OX465291.1, forward strand.
TCAGTAATGAGGCAGCTGTCTGAGAGACAACCACGTCAGTGTTTGTGTAACATTTGTGTAACGTATCCTTAACAACATTTGGTCAGTTTTGTTTTAATTGATAACCAGAAAACTTTGCTCAATATGCCCATCAAAAATAAAAAAGTTACCAGATATTTTTGCTGTGACTGCTCGAAGCCAATTTACCTGTAGTGCTCAAAGTAATTGTACGAAATCTGCCAAAATATGTAATTCTTATCAAACTTTTAATATGATCCCTTGCTGGAGAGGCTGAGTAGATTTTAAAATTCGCTATACCTAATACGACAAATTTTGTTCATAATTATAAGCGTTGGAAAGTTAAACTGTGGAACTCTAATACAGGGTGTTTTTTTTACAGGTTTGTTTTTCGAATAGAGATAAAACTGGCATTTTGTGGTCAAATCTGGCAACTCTAATGTCATTTATGTTCAGTTTGGTTTGCCATTTCATCATGAACAGGTTGACAAAAGAACAACGCTTGCAAATCGTGCAAATTTATTTCGAAAATAATGGTTCAGTTCGCGAAGTTTACCGTGAGCTCCGTCCATTTTATGGTCGACATAATCGTCCATCAGAGCAATTAATTCGGTTAACCATGGATCGTTTTCGCACTACGTTTACTCTATGTGATAATACGCATCCGCAGAGACGTCGAACAGTGCGCACCGAAGAAACAATTGCCGCTGTAGAGCAAAGTGTTGAAGAGGACCCGAATGAATCGATTCGCCACCGTGCACAGCAATTGGAGCTTTGTCCATCAACTTTATGGAAGATTTTGCGCAAAGATCTTGGCTTGCGACCTTACAAGATCCAGCTTGTGCAAGAATTAAAGCCGCGAGACCATGCAATGCGTCGTGATTTTGGTGTATGGGCCGAAAATGAGATTGATTTCGATGCTGATTTTCATCGCAAAATTTTGTTCAGTGATGAGGCTCATTTTTGGTTGAATGGCTACGTCAACAAGCAAAATTGCCGCATTTGGAGTGAAGAGAATCCACATGAGACCCTTGAAACGCCATTACATCCACAAAAACTGACTGTTTGGTGTGCTCTATGGGCTGGTGGAGTCATTGGGCCATACTTCTTCCGCAATAATGCTGGAGAGGCAGCTACCGTTAATGGAGACCGGTATAGAGCCATGATAACCGACTATTTTGTTCCCGAATTGGATGGCATGAATGTGGATGAGTTGTGGTTCCAACAAGACGGCGCTACATGCCACACAGCGCACGTCACAATCGATTTATTGAAGGAAACATTCGATGAGCGCATAATTTCGCGGAATGGACCTGTCAATTGGCCACCAAGGTCGTGTGATTTGACACCATTGGATTATTTTCTTTGGGGATATGTGAAGTCGCTCGTCTACACCAACAAACCAGAAACGTTAGGGGAATTGGAAGCCAACATTCGTGGCGTTATTGCCGACATACGGCCCCATATGCTCGAAAAAGTGGTTGAAAATTGGACCTGTAGAATTGGCTTTATTCGAGCCAGCCGCGGCGGCCACATGCCCGAAATCATATTTAAACATTAATGGCATAAAATTATCCTTCCAATAAAGCCAAATTGATGGACCTTAAAACGATTTTCTTGTGTTTTATTTCAATTCGAAGTTCTACACCCCTAAAAAAACACCCTTTATTTACATAAAAAAATATTTTTATTCAACCATTCATACCACTTAAAATAAATTAGAGTTTTGAAATACAAATATACAATAAATGAAACCCTTAGTATTTGAACTAAAGATCGCGATGGTTTCATTAAGTTCTTGAAGCAGGACGAGACGAGATAAACCATTGATATGTCTGCTGGACTGCCACGTCAGTGGAATAGTAAAAAAAATGCAAGTCCGTCGCAGAGTGAACAATGTGTATATAAATTTATTCAATAATGAAATGAATTTCATTAGGTACATATATTTGATGTACATTTCATATAGTGATATATATACATATATATATATATATATGTTGCATGTGTTTTATGCACAGATATATGTCGATGTTAAAAATGCTTTTAATATAATTTTGAAGAAAATGTAAATGGTAAGTAAACTTATTAATTTCAAAATACTTATTGATGGGCGGCAAAACACAAGTTGCTTGTTCATGATTGTTGATCGCAGAAATGATTTTTGAGCAATGCTTCAAAGCCAATAATGCTCGCCCCCAATTAATACATAAAAGGTGTAACAGTTGCTCCACACCCCCCGTTCTATATAGAAAAAATAATTTAAGTAAATAAAAAATAGTATTACCAAAGATCCGGCTTGAAGGACCATGTAAAACCGTCAGTGGTGATTCTTGATGAGCGGTTGTGGCTCGAAAGCACGTTCGTCGAATTTATTTAGGAAAGACAAAAAAAAACAAACGAAAATTCTAGTTTTATTTTATGCAAAAACTTAATTAATTATAAAATTTACTTCTTACAACTGGCTGGACGTGGTTGAAAAATCCTGGGGGCTTATGTGACTGCGTCGACGATGGCTGCCAAAGTAAACGGTTGTCAAATCGTGCACTATCGTTGAACCCGAAAACTCATCCTCCGGTTAAAGGGGAGGTGAACTCACATGCATGTATATTTGTGCTGACAAAACACGAATATGCATGCATGCACATACAGGTGGGTGGCTTGGTGTGGGTGATTGGAAGGCCGCTAAACGTGGCATTAGGGTGGCACATTTTTTAGGAATGTAGGCATCGGACCTAAACATGCCGGCCCCCTTGCGATACGCAACATCTTGACCCGCCCCAGGATTTCCAACAACGCCTTCTCTCAATTTTTCTGCTGGCGGCGCAAGAGCAATAATGGGGCATAGCGGAGGACCCACCCTAGACAGAGCGCGGCTGAGACTGTCGCGGAAACCTGTAACTTGTGGTAGCTAGCGCGTCTGCAGAGCCGGTCTAACGTCGTGGTCCGCACTGCTCGAAGCGCTGAGGTTGCGTACCTAGCGCGGCTTTGTGGCCGGTCTACGCTGGTCGGAGTCCCGGTGGGATGTGCGGCGGTTATTGTGGTCGACGGAGCTGGTACGTAGCTGGCGCGGCTGAGTGGCCAATCTACGTTTACGACTGTTCCGGTGAGCGCGGCGTTGACTACGGGTGGGTATGTTGCTGTTGCCGTTGGCGACGCGGGTATGGCGCACAGTGCCGCGACTCCATACAAAAGATGGGCAAAAATAGAAGGAGTGGTCCGAATTGGCTGAAACTTCACACCTTGAAGTATTATACCACGCTAATTTCAAAAATGAAATCGGGTTTTCTGTACCGGTTACTCATTTCGAGAAAACCGAGTTTTTCTCGCATTTTTTGTAGGAAAATAGTTATTGCGGACATGTGTTGATATAAGTAGAATGAGAATGGGCCGAAACTTCACACCTCAAAGGACTATATCACGCCCATTTCAGAAAAAAAAATCTGTTATTCAATCCCGGTTACCAATTAATTTAAAACAATTTTTTTTTACAAGTTGATAAAAAGGTAAAATAAGCCATAATCATCGTAGACATATGTTATGTGTGCGACGACTGATTGAAAATCCGGGTTTTTGCACGTTATTATATAAAAGTGAAATGTGGCATATAATTGTTTGTAAATGTTCAGAAAAATATAATTTTTAGTTATAATTTGTCGCACCTTTACATTAGAGTAATTTAATACATTACGGTAATTTTAAAAATTAAGTCGGTTTTTTTTTACATTTTACCCGTTCTGTAAAAAAACAAATTTTTTTTTGATTTTGATATGGATTTAAAATAAAGCATAATCGCTGTTGACTATGTAAATAAAAACAGAACTATTTTTTATAATCTCTGAGTTTCAGAGTCTTCAGAAGATTCCATGTCGTTGTCTGCTTCATCACTTTCAACAATATATTTTTTAAAGCTGAGATCACAACCCTTCGAATATTTGTTAGTCTGTTTTATATTTCTTTTAAATGCAACTAATGGATCTGATGATAATATCAAACGGGTCATTAAATCCGTATTGCTTTGTATTCTTCGTGTATTATTAAGCCGATATTTTCTTATGTTTTTGTGTGAACATTCCAAAGCTTCTTCTGATAATGAACCTGATAAAAAACGTGGAAGCACAGATAAAGACAAATAAATCAAAACATAGCTTAAAAATCATTACCTATTGGTAAATCAAAGTATTTAATTACATCACATCCATGTACTAAAACTTTATGCCTTCGCGTTTGCGCCGCTCGTTGGCTAGAAGGGGTCGGAACGGGAGTGATTCTGATTTGCCTGTCGGAACGGCCGCGGTTCCGATCCCGGTTCGACGATTTCGCCGTTTTCAGGCGACAATTCTTACTCCAACGCGTGTAATTAAAGCGTGTTGTTGTTGTTGTGGTAACGACAAAAAACACTCCCGGAAGGTTTTGGGGAGTATTGTCGAATTAACAGTCCTTGGCCGGATTTGAACCCGGTACGCTCCGGTACTCCCTTGCGGTACTGCCCGACTGTCGTGGTAGCGATTTATGACCAGGGAAACCTTCTAGGTCATGTCCTTCCGTAAGGAAGGATAAGATGGGTAATGAGAGGTGAGGGGCATCACATCCGTAGATCCACCATTGAGTTGCACGTCATTACCTTTGTGCATATTAGTCGCCTCTTACGACCGGTATGCCTACCTGGGGCATATTCTATACCCCTAACCCGCGGCCAGGGTTGGTGTTCGCGCATTCCCCTTGTTCCAGGCGTACCGAGTCATGCTGCAGAGTACCGACGCACAAAAAAAACTACCGGCCTCCATTAAGCTTAAACATGGTCCTTCGAGCGGGATTCGAACCGGCGACTTATGAATATCACAAGACGACTAAGCCGTCTAGGTGGGCGAGTATGTTTAAGTGACATAAGCTGTAGTAATTTCTTTCGTTTATTTCATTTGCAATGCATGCAATTCGCAATCAGCTTATGAAATATTCCAGAGATATAGTTTATATTTTGCAATCCCAAATCGGGGTTTTTCACAGCGAAAATGAGGAAGCCAATCCCGCACAATGCCTTAGAGCCAATAGTGCTCGCCCCCAATTAATACATAAAAGGTGTAACAGGTGCCCCGCTCCCCCCGTTCTATGTAGAACAAATAATTTGAATAAATAAAAAAGAATATTACCAAAGGTTGCCACTATGCAACATGTGCTCCGCCCCCTTCCGTTCTACTCTCTAAACAAATAATAATATAATATACTAAAATAACTTTCAAAAAACGACTGGCCCTCCATTAAACTTAGACACCGATGACGTGATAAGAGAGTGATTTATGGTTTTGCACCCGCTTTTATAGATTTGGTTAATGGCAACCTCCATCTCGCATTCCAGGGAAATCGAAACTGGGTCGCCATTTACGGGTGCGCAGGGATGCATTGTTTAAGGGAGCAAGTTCCTTATACACGGCGCTCCTGTTGCACTTGTGTAACCTTTGTACCTTCTTTAATAAACCTATGGCTTCGGCACCACTCGACTTGCTTCATTATTTGGGCGTATGTTGTACGCTTTTGGCTTTTCAATGGGTACGCGATGTAGCAATGTATGATGTGGTCGGCCGCATGTTTTGGTGCATTGCTTTACAGTATGAGTTCATGCCAAGCAGTTGGTACAACACCTGTACTTTCGCGCACAATGTATGCGATCTGATATGCTTAGCTCCAAAAATATCTTGTGAAATCTTAGTGCGTGGTAGTGATGACAAACTAGATACAGGTGTATGGTAGGATCACGCCGTCGAAGTGCAATGTCGCGAGGTGCCGTTACGCTACGGATGTTTCTCCGCGTCGTTTCCACCCGGGGAGTGTTTCCACGCTATGTACTTCTGCGAGATGTTAGTCATAGTGATAATACTCGGTCATTGCGGCGACGAGTTGGAGATGGGCTGCTGTAGCGAACCATGGTATTGCTGTGAATAAAAAAGGTTTTAGTTAGGATTGTCCAAAAAATTATGTCTAGACACATAAAAAAATATAAGCTGTTGTCAAGATTACGATAGAGATAGGTGTGTTTGAAATGGTAACGGGCATAGATTTGCGATAGGTCGCGTAGACAGGCCGCTTTCTTCTTCTCTTTCCACCGTAGGCTGAAATTCTGATGTAGCACCTTTAGCTTTTCCCAACCACTTTGCAGAGATAGGTCTTTTGCTTCCGGTTCGGCGATAGCCAGAAGTGGTGCGGATCGTCTCACATGGCAGATAGGGGTCGGGAATTAAGGACTGCCTGGATGCGCACGAGCAATGTCCCGAATTCTTCAAATGCAAAACTCAAGTTTCCAGCTATACGTTTTAGATGTAACTTAAAGCTTTTTACGCAGCTTCCCATAAGCCACCCATGTGTGGGGTATGTGGGGGAATAAAGCGTCATTCTAACCGTGAAGGGTATATTTTGAACGAATATCTGATCAAGCTTTCTGAGGAAATTGATTTAAGTCTTTTTGTACCGCACGACTGGCTCCTACAAAGTTTTTTCCGTTGTCAGAAAATATTAATTGCGGTAATCCCCGCCGACCAACAAAACTTGCAAAGGCTGCTTGAAATGCTTTCGTAGACAGGTCAGCGCAAAACTCCAAATGTATTGCTTTGGCCGCAAAGCATACGAATACACAGACATAGGCCTTGAGAAAGGGCGCCCTCCGAGTGTTTGCCGACTTGATGTTAAAAGGGCCTGCAAAGTCTATTCCCGTTCGAGTAAATGGTAGAGAATATGTGGATCTTTCTGGCATGATTTGACTTCGGAGGTTTTGTTTATGGATTGTACACGTCTTGCAATTGAAAATTATTTGCTTAACCTTTGATTTGATTCTTGAGATAAAATATTCCTGTTTGGACATTCTTATCATGAGTTGATGCTCTGCGTGTAATAGCAGTGTATGAATGAATTGATGATATAAATGACAAAATTGTGAGGATTGTGGTAAAGTTATGGGACGTCTCTCATCATAAGAAAGAGATGCGTTTGCTAAACACCCGTTTACTCTAAGGACACCATTGTTATCCAGGAATGGATTGAGTGTAAGTAGAGAACTTCGTTTCGGAATTTGTTGGGCGCTAGCGAGTTTTAAATATTCCTCCGAATTATATCGTTTTTGAGAAAGTGCAATGAGTCGAGTTTTCACAGCTCGAATTTCGTTTAGAGAAATTTTAAATAAGCTTTGGAAGTGGACTGTATTTGCGTTGATTTAAGACGATTGAAAAAACGAAATAATTAACAACCACTCTGGGCCGTGCCACCAAAGGGCATTGTTTATTAACTCCTGCGGTTTGCAGCCCCGTGTACCCAAATCTGCTGGGTTTTGATTCGAGGTAATATGTCTCCATTTCATATTTCCAACGTTTTGGATAATTTGTGTAGTTCGGTTTGCCACATATACTTTCCATGTGCACGGTGGCTGTTCAAGCCACGATAGGACCATAGATGAGTCACACCATGGATACAACTCGAATTTTTCTAGAGGGAACTTTATAAAACGTTTTTTATTGCTTTTTAAAATAAGGCCGCTCCGCATAGCTCTAAGCGCGGAAGGCTTATGGCTTGTAATGGAACTACTTTAGTTTTGGAAAAAAGTAGATTTGCTGTAATGTGGTTACTTTTTGAATGCGTATGTATATACACGGATGCGCAATATCCTTTTTCCGTTGTTTTACAAAAGCCTTGAATTTGTATTTTTCGGTCGGGAGCGAATTCGGTCCAACTAGGAATTTGGACTTGCTCAATAGCTGATAAGTCGGAAAGAAATTGGTTCAATTTGTTCAATGAGAGAGGCTTGACGCAGTCGTCCCAGGCCCTCCAACCACAGCTGTTGCAATAACATTTTTGCTTTAATGATAATGAAAGAATTTGGCGCTTTGTTGCGGCTGTGGATGGTTTCAGAGTTTTGGTGGAACTAGAACTGTCAAATTTGAGAAAATTTGAATTTAATAGATCTTCGGTTGGAATATTCTTTAAGAGGTCTGGATGATTGGCTATGATCTTTTTTAATGGGAATCCAGCCGATAATAAAAGCTGAATTAGTTGACCTTGTGCATTTTGTGACGATGCTAAGTCAAGACCTCCGGACGATATATCGTCCACATATGTCTCGGTTGTAAGAATGTATTTGGCTAAAGGATATGTTAGCTTTGAATCCTCTGCCAATTGATGTAAGGTACGAATTGCAAAAAACGGAGCGCAATTGACGCCGAAAGTGACAGTTTTTAGTGCATCCCTGAGCATAGAATCATTCCCCCTTCGGAAAAGAATGCGTTGAAATTGCCGATCCTTTTCATGCACTAGGATTTGTCGATACATTTTTTGGATGTGTCCATTGGAAACATATTTATAAAGTCTCCACTTTAAAATAACCATCATTAACTCGGTTTGCAACGTTGATGGATGATTGTCTGTCACCTCCTCTATTTCCCCAAAATTTATTTAATTGAGTATTTAGTGTTTCATCCTGGTCTTCGAAAACTTGCGTGTGGTACGAGGAAAGTACTTCATGTTTGAGGGGTCCACTCAAGTACCAACCAAATATGGAATTTTGTGCCAGAAGATTGTTGGCAACATTGTGTCTAACACCTTGCAATAGTATTTGTGGCCTACGGTCAATGCCGATAACTAGGTCAATTTAGGAAGGTTTGAACAAGTATGGATCTGCCAAATCGATATTAGTTAATCCCGAAAGATCGGGCTTTGTCATTTCGAATGGTGGAAGAAAACTGGTTAGTTTTTGAAGAAGGCTTTGGCTGCAATTCTTATGTTTCGTCCTTTAGAGAATAGTACGATGGGGCAAACTTGATTCACATTGCGCCATCCATTCCCGTTATTGAGAAATGTTCTTTGATTGTTGGTAGCTGCCTTTTTTGCGAAATAAAAGTTTTTTGCGAACCCTGATCGATCAGCGCTCTCAAGGAGTAAAATTCGCCGAGATGTTAAATTTTTACCATAGTTGTTTGTAACAAAGTTGTTTCGTTATTGCTTGAAAAATTGCTTTGAATAACAGCCGGACCACTTTCGGAAGTAGGGTTGCTGTTTATCGACGATTCAACTATCGGATAGTTCAATGCATTTTGGTTTGCATCCGATTGATTGATTTGGGTATCCAATACCGCAGTAAACTTTTTGGCGGTTTGGCTTGGCTAGGGTTTTTTGGTGAGTTGGAGTCGAATTGAAACAGAGTATGGTGCGGTTTTCTGCACGTGAAGCATTTAAAAGTGCTTCTTCAATCCTTTACCCGGTGGTTGTATGCCAAGCAATTTACACAATGTCCGTTTTTTTCTACGAATTTCTTTCGTTCTGGTAAATTAAGCTGTCGAAAATTTTCGCAAATCTTTCAATGAATGTGAGTTATTACAAAGTTTGCATTTAAAAGATAAATTCTTTTTTGAGTAAAAGGTGGAGATTTTACTAGAACGTTGCGTAAGTGAGGTTCGTCCTTTTGCCAACCGCATACTACTGAGTCGTTTGAGTTTTGTTGAGCAAAGATATATGAGAATTGGAGCCCAATTTGCCACCGAAACACCTTGTGAAGTGAGAGAGGAGAGACAATCATTAATCGTTGTCTGAATTTTCTGAATAGCTTCACTGTTTTTAGTATTAGCCGATTGAATGTTGAAAAGGGTTTTCAACTGATTGTCAACAAGCATACTCGTACGTTTGTTTTCGTAACTTGCTCTGAGCGCTTCCCAAGGCAGTGCAAAATTCTCATCAAATAATTTATATTTTTGAACTAGGCCACCTGCTTTATCCCATGTTTTGAGGCGTAGATAGTAAAGTTTCTGAACTCAACTTGGGATGATTTAGATAGATGGCAGTGAACATATCACGAAAGGTGGTCCAGTCTTCATAATTCCCGTTGTTGTTGTTGTGGTAACGACAAAAACACACCCGGAAGGTTTTGGGAAGTGTTGTCGAATTAACAGTCCTTGGCCGGATTTGAGCCTGGTACGCTCCGGTACTCCCTTGTGGTACTGCCCGACTGTCGTGGTAGCGATTTATGACCAGTGAAACCTTCTAGGTCATGTCACCCCTCCTTCAGTAAGGAAGGATAAGATGGGTAATGAGGTGAGACGCATTATATCCGTAGATCAACCATCGAGTTGCACGTCATTACCTTTGTGCATATTAGTTGCCTCTTACAACCGGTATACCTACCTCGGGCATATTCTAAACCCCTAACCCGCAGAAAACATCAGTGTCACAGGGAGGCACTTTAATAAACGTCGGTTTGACGGACTGGGACTGAAGTGACTGATTTAAATTCGAATTTTTTTTAGGCCGTTCTTGGAATAGCTTGAGTTGGTCTAAAATTTGGGCCTTACAAATGTAGAAACTATCTGAACATACTTGAAAGTTGTTAATTGATATTAGAGAAAAATTACAACGATATGCACAGCGATGGTATGGGATGACATGTTTCGAAATGCCCACCTTCTCATCAGACCCCTTATCGGACACTGGGATACGAACCCAAGTGTCTGCACCAAAGCCACTGTTAGAGTACTCTAACAACTAAGCTATGATGCCCTGTAGCGTCACGATGCAATTTTCCTCTAATGTGCCATTTGCTTATTCCTTTTATACAAGGTGGCGCAAAAGTAAGCTTCCGATGTTCAGCATATCGGTTGTGGCACGTGCAGTGTGTGCTGTTGCACCGTCTTGTTGGAACCACATATTTTCCAATCCCAATTCATCAAGTTGCGGCAAAAAGAACTCGTTGATCATTGCTCTGTAGCGCTCACCATTCACAGTAACCGTTTGGCCCCGACCGATTATTGGTCAAATAAATAGTCAGCAATATTCCGCGTTCTGGAGCAGTGTAGCGTAACATTGTTCATTAACGTGTATTTCGTATGTGTTTACTACACAAGTGTCAAAACAGAACTGACTTTAGGGGCCAATCGCAAAATGTATAGCATTTTCTGATAGGAGGATTCCTTTTTCGCCACCCTGTACATTCTTTGGTACATATATTTTATATGTCAACTCAAGGAAAGTGGAATATTTGTAGGCGCGTTCATAGAACAGTTTTAGATACAGAAGGGATTTTTTTTTTGCATATCAACACTTCCGTGTTATTTGTTATGCACCCGCACTTTACCTGTATCAACTATAGTTATGGTGATTGTTGTTGGAGCAGTGCTCGAATTTCTTATGTTTGTTTGTTAATTGATATTAGAGGAAAAAGTACAACGATATGCACAGCGGTGGAATGGGATGACATGTTTCGAAGTGCCCAACTTCTCATCAGTTGTTGTGTGATTCCGCCTTAAATTCAGCTGAGACAGCTGTATCGTCAGCTATGCAGACGTTAGCATAAGCTGTATGTAAACTTTCCCAACGTGTGTTGAGATCTTGAAGCTTTACTTCCAGTAGTGAATCCGTATGATCGTTGAAATCTTCTTTTCCGAAATTCGAACAGAACTGGATTAACCTATTTGATTCACAAATGAATCGTGAGCTTAGCGATTGACCGAGAGAAATTTTAAGGTTTGGTAACATTGCCTAATTGAAAATATCTTAAAATGCTCCCGGGTGTAACAATTGATATGGTAAAATACCGAATGAAACCTTAGTCACTTTGATGCGTTACGTAAGCGGTGCGACGTAACAGCACTTTAAGCTAACTAATTAGATATGGAACTTGATTCGACGGGCAGCACTGGTAGTTGGAACTTGGTGTCGTTCCTTGTGAGTTACGTAAGCAGTACGACGTAACAGCACTAGGAAGTTGGAACGTTAGTTATTTAGGGGTGAGCTACTTAAGCAGTAAATTTACAATATAATTGTAGTCTTCTAAAATGTTGCTTAAGCGATGCGATGAAACACTTTTTAGTTGACTGATGCAAATAAAATTTGGGAATTACTACTACGAAACGTAAGCGATGCGACGTCAGCGTAGGTTGTAAATGAATCGAATGGTAAATTTGGATTACCTTTTTGGTTTGAATGATTTGCTCAGGATGCGTAAGCGGTGCGACGTAATCCGTATGTCTAAGCTTTATGGACGGCGAGTAGTTGTTTTAAGTTAATTTATTGTATATTATTTTATTATTTGTTCAGAGAGTAGAACGGGGTGCGGATTACATGTTGCATAGGGGACAACCTTTGAGAAATATTATTGGTTTTTATTATAATTATTTGCTCTATATAGAACAGGGAGTGCGAGGCACCGTTACACCTTTTATGTATTAATTGGGTGCGAGCACTGTTGGCTCTGAGGCATTGCGCGGGATTGGCTTCCTCATTTTCGTTGTGAAAAACCCCCGATTTGGGATTGCAAAGCATAAACTATATCTTTGCAATATTTCATAAGCTGATTGCGGATTGCATGCAATGCAAATGAAATAAACGAAAGAAATGACTACAGCTTATGTCGCTTCAACACCGTAGATTGCAAATCTTCGAACGCTAGATGTTGGTAAAATTTTGTATTTTTTTTTAATTATTTGCCTAGGTTAGTAAGCGGTGCGACGTAATTATAGGTTTCAAATATTTGAATGGTAAATTTTGAATAAGAAGTGCGTTGTATTATTGGCCTAGGGTACGTAAGCGTTGCTACGTAACTCGTAGATTCCCAATACTTGAGGGATAAATGTTGGTAACATTGGTGGGAATCATTTGCCTAGGCTAGTAACCGGTGCGACGTAACCGTTGGTTTCAAATATTCCATGATAAAATTTTATTGCTTTAATTGTTGTTAGGTAAGCGGTGCGACTTAACCACTCAGCAATTTTTCGATTATGGTAAATCTCGGTAATAGCAATGGCAATTTTCAAACTTGATTGTTACGTAAGCGGTGCGACGTAACTACTGTCAATTGAAAAATAATCAAAAAAAAAAATCAATTAACAAACAAAACTATTTTGTTTGATACGGTGGATTATGTGAATTAGTTATTACTGTTGCGTAAGCGGTGTGACGCAACCTTGGTAATAAATTCTTTGTCAAATTGACTAAATTAGTTTTGTATGTGTGAAGTAAACACTCATTAATACAATTCTATAAAGTGAGACATTTTGAATTTGATGATTAGTTAAGTGAAGTATATTTTCAAACTTTTCACAGACCATCATTTTAAAGTGAATTTAAAGCGCGGAATTGGCTTCGAGCGCACAACCTATTCGCAAAGGTTTGCTGGGATATGCATACATGCATTTAGACTGAGTTAACAGCGCCCTTGATTTCTTTTCCAACTATCTTTTACCTACTACCAACAGCGAGCACTGTTAAGCCGTCAAAAAACTGCCATTAATGTTCAAAATGCTTTTACAAACGAATGACTGCTAATAACACACAGAATTTGACAGCGTAATTTTAGAAGATATTTTTAACAACGCACTGACAAATGTTTAGTGATTATACATTTTTGACGAAACAGGCATATGCTAGCAAGTAATGTGGATATAGGAACTAACATACGCTTATCTATATATATATTTTTTGCTTTTTTGTACCAACAATTTTTGTTGATTTTACGGCCTTTCTTCTTCTTTAAATGGTCATCTAACCGCCTGGGCGATTTTGACCGTCCAACATAGCTCGCCAGTCGTTTCTTCGTCGCGCCAACTGGCGCCAATTGGAAACACCGCGGGATCGCAAATCGGTCTCCACTTGGTTCTTCCATCGGAGTGGTGGTCTCCCTCTTCCTCTTCTTCCACCGGCGGGTGCCGATAAGAATACCTTCTGGGCTGGAGCATCTTTGCTCATTCGCACTACGTGGCCTAGCCAGCGAAGCCGCTGTGTTTTAATTCGCTGAACTATGTCGGCGTCTGCGTAAAGTTCATACAGCTCATCATTAAATCTTCTTCGGTATTCGCCGTCGCCAACGCGTAGAGGTCCACAAATCTTTCGAAGAACCTTTCTCTCGAATACTCCCAGAGCCGCCTCATCAGATGTCGTTAGTGTCCACGCTTCTGCACCATATAGCAGGACGGGTGCGATGAGTGACTTGTAGAGTGTTATTTTCGTTCGTCGAGAGAGGACTTTACTTTTCAATTGCCTACTCAGTCCGAAGTAGCATTTGTTTGCAAGAGTAATTCTTCGTCGGATTTCTAGACCAACATTATTGTTGGTGTTAATGCTGGTTCCCAGGTAAACGAAGTCCTTTACTATTTCGAAATTATTGCTGCCAACAGTGGCTTGGTTGCCAAGGCGCGAATGCGCTGACTCTTTGCATGATGACAGAAGGTACTTCGTTTTGCCCTCGTTCACCACCAATCCCATTTTCTCCGCTTCTTTTTCTAATTTGGAGTAAGCAGAGGTTACGGCGCGGTTGTTAAGGCCAATGATATCAATATCGTCAGCATATGCCAACAGTTGCACGCTTTTATAAAATATTGTTCCAGCGCGGTTAAGTTCTGCAGCTTGTATTATTTTCTCCAGCATTAAATTAAAGAAATCGCACGATAGGGGGTCACCCTGTCTGAAACCTCGTTTAGTTTCGAACGGCTCGGAGAGGTACTTCCCAATTCTGACCGAGCTGGCGGTGTTGCTCAATGTCATTCTGCATAGCCGTATAAGTTTTGCGGGGAAACCAAATTCAGACATAGCGGCATATAGGCAGCTCCTTTTCGTGCTATCGAAAGCGGCTTTAAAATCAACAAAGAGATGATGTGTGTCGATTCTCTTTTCACGGGGTTTTTCCAAGATTTGGCGTATTTTAAAAATCTGGTCGATGGTAGATTTACCTGGTCTGAAGCCACACTGGTAAGGTCCAATCAGTCTGTTCACATCAGGCTTCAGTCTTTCGCACAATACGCTTGATAGGACCTTATATGCGATATTCAAAAGGCTGATTCCGCGATAGTTGGCGCAGTTTGCAGGATCGCCCTTCTTGTGGATTGTGCAGAGAACACTTAGATTCCAATCTTCAGGCATGCATTCATCCGACCATATTCTGCATAGAAGCTGATGCATGCGCCTTACCAGCTCCTCGCCTCCGTGTTTGAATAGCTCAGCAGGCAAACCATCAGCGCCAGCTGCTTTATTGTTTTTCAATATTGCTATTCGCACCTCATTATAGTCGGGTTGTGGAACGTCAATTCCATCATCTTCGATTGTGGGCTCGGGTTCGGCATCTTCTTTGGTTTCTTGCTCAGTTTCTCCATTTAAAAGGGCAGAGAAGTGATCCCTCCATATTCTGAGTGCTCTCTGAACATCGGCCACCAGGTCGCATTCGAGAAACGAGCTCAAGGCCAAGAATAATAATTTGCATATGCATGAACCAATTCCGCCATCTGACAGTTACGCCCTAATTCTAGTGTGATAACAACATTCGTTTTAGTGGCTAATAAATCATTTGGAAACTTATACACCCTTTTGGTATTCTGCCGGCTTAAGTTGCAGTTTAATTTCTTTTTGGAAATATTTTTGTGGACAGAAAATATCGCAAAATATTGTACCCATACTAGTTCACAATAATTAATAAACAATATAAGCTCTTTTTTACACGAAGTTTCGTTCACGTTTGCATTTTATTCTCTATTGCGCATTATTGGTCTTTGACAGCGTTGCCATGTACGCTAGAACCGCGGTTACATAAACTGCATTGCCAACGGTTACGATTTTCGGTTAGATAATTTTCCAGGTACAAAATTACCGGTTACGCACAGAATTGACTAGTTAGTAGTGTGATCATGATGGATTTTTTGGCAGATCTGTTTTATCGTCATCAACATAAAATTGTTGGTACAAAAAATGCAATAACAAAAAACCGAGAGCGCACGGTAAGGCAGTTCTGCTGATGATGATAAAACAGATCTGCCAAAAAATCCCTCATGATCACATTACTAACTGTCAGATGGCGGAAGTGGTTCATGTATATGGTAAAGAAAAATAGAATTAGGAGTTTAAATGACATCAAAACCAGCGGGTTGTTAGCTTAATGGTTAGCAATGCGTGCCGAAATTTCTCTGATGTAGAAGCTTAGCAGCTTCCGAAATGGATCTATAAGAAAAGCTATGGCTGTTGTCTCTAAAAATTTGTCCTACTCTATTCAATTAAAACAACTTTTAATAATTAATTAAAAATGATTATTAAAAAAAAAAAACAATAATTTTCATAAATATTGAAATGTGAAAAATTATTATTCTTGGCCTTGAGCTCGTTTCATGAATACTTGAATATATATATACATAGATATATATACCCAAACGCAGCGTTGGAGAAGAGTGGTAATTAAACATGAAATGGTGTAATCGTATGTATTTATATACATATATGTTATTGCAACGAAGATCTACCATGAAACCTAACAGGGCATGTATCAGTGTTATAAATAACTAGAACTTTTCGACTTGATGTAATCTTTAAATTTTGCCAGAACTAAAATAAATAATTCATATTTATCCTATATGAATATATGTATGGTTTGTTTGTCAGTCTTACGTATATGATATAATAATAAACAAATCACTCGGTAAGTTGTACTTCTGCTAACGAGTGTACATACATATGTACACTTCAATTTGAAATGAAGTATGCAATTAGGTATATGAAATTGGGTATATCACTGATTGAGTACATACAGGGTGGCGCAAAAGTAATCCTCCTATCAGAAAATGCTATAAATTTTGCGATTGGCCCCTAAAGTCAGTTCTGTTTTTACATTTGTTTGTCAGTCTTACGTATATGATATAATAATAAACAAATCACTCGGTAAGTTGTACTCCTGCTAACGAGTGTACATACATATGTACACTTCAATTTGAAATGAAGTATGCAATTAGGTATATGAAATTGGGTATATCACTGATTGAGTACATACAGGGTGGCGCAAAAGTAATCCTCCTATCAGAAAATGCTATAAATTTTGCGATTGGCCCCTAAAGTCAGTTCTGTTTTTACATTTGTGTAGTAAACACATGCTACACTGCTCCAGAACGCGGAATATTGCTGACTATTTATTTGACCAATAATCGGTCGGGGCCAAACGGTTACTGTGAATGTTGAGCGCTACAGAACAATGATCAACGAGTTCTTTTTGCCGCAACTTGATGAATTGGGATTGGAAAACATGTGGTTCCAACAAGACGGTGCAACAGCACACACTGCACGTGCCACAACCGATATGCTGAACATCGGAAGCTTACTTTTGCGCCACCTTGTACATGTGCTGATTTGATTTGATGCAAGAATGTTATTCTATGTTTGATTTAGGGGTTGAAAATTTGAAAGAACTTGTTTGCGGCAACGCCATCAGCTAACGATCGCTCTAAAGCTGCCTGGCGACATGCAAGCATATGCTGCTGTATCCATAGCAACGGGTGGTTGTGTGCGTAATCGGCGCGAACGACGGGTAGTCGTGCTCACACGTACTTGTTGTCGGCTTTCGTTGATGAAAATAAAAAATTTTAGATTTTTTCGCTTGACAGCTGGTCTATTTGATCGTTGCCAACGTTTGACAAGCATTAGTGTGTTAGTTTTGTGAGAACGTGAAATGAGGAAGCTCGCGGAAGAAAAAGATTTTACGTTGCGGTTTATTGAAACCTACGAGTGCATGATGCTTTTAACTCTTTTAAGAGGTTCTCATGCGTAAACTGTTTACGTTTTGCATACAAACTTTTCATCCACAATTTTTATTTTTTTTTCGCCAAAACAACTGCAGTTACAAGCAATAAAAAATCGTCATCCGATGACATGTTTACGTCCGCACGCTACGAATTTTCAATACAAATGGCGCTTTATGCTTTATGCTTGTATGGTGGCCGGGCAAACGACAATCACCTGATTACACAACCACCCGTTGCTATGGCTACAGCAGCATATGCTTGCGTGTCGCCAGGCAGCTTAACAATACGGATATACATATATGTATGTACATAGGTAGGATAACGCAAGCATATGTATGTATGTACGAATATATGGCTGTGTATATAGTACTCTCGTCAAAAGCAGCGAGCAGATTTTGAACTCAACCGGCAAGACCCCGCTTGAGAGTGTACTTTTGTGTAGCAGTATATAGACGTATACGAATTTAGATTTGCCGTTGGGTAACGGTTTTTCGTACATTTGTATGTGGATACACTATATAGTGTATAATATACGTAATTAATTTTAAGCTTACTTACAGTGATTTTAATTCGGATACTTATTTTGGTGTTTGGAAAATTCCTGCTTTCCGGCAGGTGAAGTTACTGCAATCGTTAACTGGTGAGCCTTATGCGGAGAGTATTCATTTAACAGAGCCAAGGTGAATCTATATAAAGTGACATTTTCCCATCAGCTGATTGCTTCTGCTTCCCTGTACTGAAATGGCGAAAGTTTCAAATTATTTCTTTTGGTTTCATAACCATTTTTTATATACTCGTGAGTTTAAAAAAATAGAATAGGGGCGTGAGAAAAAACTTTGCATGGGAGACTTGATTATAAAACATTCCATACAGCACCGTACCATTTGTTGTTTATAATGGTCATTAAAATTTTTTGTCTGAGTAAAACTATTTCTAGTAATAGAAATTCTAAAAATAAAGATTTGGTAGTTTTCGACCTTTTCTCAATTTTTTATAAAGTAAAGTGGGCCCAATGACTCCCAAAAATATCATAATAGCAGCACGCAAGCGTTAATTTTGCTTCAGGCTAAATTATACTTTTATACACGTACGATACGAGATCAAGATAAACACAAACCTCAGCAACGATATTGTCATAAAACTCGAAATGTCAAAAATACACTGGATAGATTTAAATTGAAATTGAAAAAGAATATTATTATTTTTTTTAGACGGTTTAGTGAAAAATAGCCCCTATTTAAAACATTCTTGAATAAAGCCCTACTTCAGATTGTTTTCCGAAACGCCCCATTTCTAATTTTTTTTTCTATCCTATCTCAATTCGTTTTTCAATAGGAGCTATTTTCGGTTTTTATTATATCAACTGAAAATGTATTAAATTTACTTTGAGATAGGCCATTTTTTAACCTCTCTGAACTAGGCAGTTTTTTCAAAGTAACTTAGTTTAGCATTATCACTCAAGGATTTTTGAAAATTTATTGATCCACATTGGCTCTAAGAACTTCCGTTATTCATATAAAAAAATACCAAAAGGTTGAATGTTTCCATAACAGCGGGCAAATATTTACAGAAACCACCACAAGTAAATTAACATTAGGTTTTAGCTGATACTTCAATGTTAACAATGAGATATTTTTAGCAAGTTCGATGAGGGGCTAAGCCCCAAAACAACCCCACCAGTATGAGTGACAACAGCAAAATAAATCATCATCATTTGAAAATAAACATCACAAAAATGATAACAATCTTTAATCAATAGTGGATCATGTTTCTCATGTTGTGGCTTGTGTTGTAAAATCAGCCCTCCAATCTAAAACACGATGCCCTTTAGCTCCTTAGGCTACGATGTTCAAATAGGTTGCAGGTCTACCTACCCACACTACATTCTGTTTTCAGCTATTGTTTTTGTTGGGACGTTCTGTGGGGCACAATATCATAAAACACTACCAGGCTCTGCCGCCAATCTGGATGAAGTTCGTGATAAAATTAATACCCGTATATATTTAAAAACTATTAATATGTAAAAGTTTCTTCAAAAAAAAAAAAATTAATTTATTTAATTTTTGACATTGCACTCACTTTCTACAACTACATGAGCGTAGCCAGCAAGCCATCAAGAGAGGAACGAGTATATACAAATTCTTGTG
The DNA here is from genome assembly GCA_949987695.1 of Merzomyia westermanni. NCBI lineage: Eukaryota > Metazoa > Arthropoda > Insecta > Diptera > Tephritidae > Merzomyia > Merzomyia westermanni. The sequence continues at coordinate 82,488,262 of OX465291.1, forward strand.
TGGATATTTTTAGTTTAGAAAAACTACTCTTTTGGGAGTAATTAAGTCCAGTCATTCAACTCAGAATGGAAGATAAGAAATTCGCAATTCATATCTTCATTTAGAAACATTGTATTATTTTGCAAAGTATAGAAATACCTGATTTTTATCAAAAATTATCGAGGGGGTGTAAAAGGACGGGTTTTGGCCTCAGTTTTTATAATCCGATGGCGGTGTGAAAAGTTTTTGATAACACTTTTTAATAACGAATATTTAATTTTTTTGACATATATTTTATGGATCAAGGTTAAAAGCACGCTATATATACATTATATTTGTGATGAAGCACGTGCGAATTAGCAACATCATTTTGTTGATAACTTTTGGAAGAAGTAAGATGATAAATTTCGTCCCCTTGAACTATGAAATGGTATAATATTATACATAGAAGGTACTACCCGATCGAGCTTGGTGACTTGATCTTCGCTTTTGTGAGTGAACTTTGCCTTGAAATATGATACTCCTCAAATGTGCACTTTTCTTGATATAAGTTCTTTATAGAATAATTGTACCTTTCCAAATTTGCATTTACGGAATATCCCCACCCCGGTACAACTCTAGATCTTTTGATGTTAGATATCAAACTCACTTATATTTCTCAATTGTAAATAAATAAAATACATAAATGTATGGGCTGCTCAAACAGTACTTGAAATGTAGACTTAAATTTTTCAGTGAGGCAACTTCCCAAGACAAAATATCATATCAACCAAAACGTGTTTAAAGAACATACTTTTTTTGGATGGACCTAAAAATATATAAATCTTTTTATGGAGCTCAATGCAATATCAAACTTCCGGACCGTTATATTCATTGCTGCTTCTGGAAACTATTTTATGACTAACGCATGATGGTATACGCAATGGCTATCTGCTTAAGATTATTGAAAAGATGTGGAGGAAATACCAACAAAAAATAACGAAAAATACGAACTGCTTTAGTGGCTTTAACTTTTCGAATTTAATACAGCTAATTTGATAAAAGAGTGGTCAGGGACTTTAGTTGGATCTCCCCCCTTTATCTGTGCCTCTTCACTCTAATCCGGGTATTTTAGTTTATCTGCCATTTCAGCCATTCCAAAGCAACAACCAAATACATGGAGCAGATGTGTTTATGCTGTTGCGATCACCTTATATGAATTCGCCTTGGTTGGTATACAAAACCAATTTTTTATATTTTCTTTCATTTTGACATTTTTAAATACCAAAATTTGAAGCGAATCGAACGAGTATTGCCGAATTCGCCTTGCATGGTGAAAGTAATGTATTCGCCTTGGTGAAAATTAAAAAATGATGTACTCTTATTTGTTTTATTGGTCATAAATCTTATTATATTGATTTTCTGTGTATCGTCTTCTAATTTACACAGATGCTTCTCCTGAATTACTCTATTGGTTTTCCGAACAAACATTGCAACCAGGACCAACAGTATCGTTGAAATGTGTAGCAACTGGAAATCCCTTGCCACAATTCGCATGGTCACTTGATGGTTTTCCGGTAAGTTTCAGTAAAAGGCACATTAACTGTAGTTAAAAGCAAATAAATAATTTTTAGCTCGAGTGAAACTCAATTGCATATCTCTACATACAATAAAATTGTAACAGATCGATGTCTGTACATTGCAGATATTTAAGAGCCAGTAGAATCCACAGCAACAGTCTTAAGAGTTTTTATCTGTCTGGTCGCTTATCACTCATTAACTGCTGAATAGAATTTAATGCATTACACCTGCAGCATTACTAGACGTCTAATTTAAAATGTAAGATATCTATATTTCGATAACTCGTCCGGTTTCGGTGTTATCGACAAATATGTGGACCAGATTGACCCAAAATATGTTAGTACAATATGGTGCTAGTGAGTGTTGCAATAAGCGATGTGCTTACTTTCGATAAATTGGGGTATTAAGGGCTCAGGGGCATTCGCACACGCGCATCATTTTTGGGTATCCTTAGCATTGCTGATGGGCATCAATTTACTTACGCGGTAACTCTCCGGATAAGATAAAACACGTGTTCACTTTAAAGGGAGTAACTTTACTTTATAAGGACCAACTTTAATAAGTGGATACTACGAAAAAATTGCAAAACTTTTTTTAAGTAGAACGATGGTGTGCTACATTGCGTGTGTGTGAATCAGTGACGAGATCTTAGTAAAGGGTGTTTTTTTAGGGGTATAGAACTTCGAATTGAAATAAAACACAAGAAAATCGTTTTAAGGTCCATCAATTTGGCTTTATTGGAAGGATAATTTTATGCCATTAATGTTTAAATATGATTTCGGGCATGTGGCCGCCGCGGCTGGCTCGAATAAAGCCAATTCTACAGGTCCAATTTTCAACCACTTTTTCGAGCATATGGGGCCGTATGTCGGCAATAACGCCACGAATGTTGGCTTCCAATTCCCCTAACGTTTCTGGTTTGTTGGTGTAAACGAGCGACTGCACATATCCCCAAAGAAAATAATCCAATGGTGTCAAATCACACGACCTTGGTGGCCAATTGACAGGTCCATTCCGCGAAATTATGCGCTCATCGAATGTTTCCTTCAATAAAGCGATTGTGACGTGCGCTGTGTGGCATGTAGCGCCGTCTTGTTGGAACCACAACTCATCCACATTCATGCCATCCAATTCGGGAACAAAATAGTCGGTTATCATGGCTCTATACCGGTCTCCATTAACGGTAGCTGCCTCTCCAGCATTATTGCGGAAGAAGTATGGCCCAATGACTCCACCAGCCCATAGAGCACACCAAACAGTCAGTTTTTGTGGATGTAATGGCGTTTCAAGGGTCTCATGTGGATTCTCTTCACTCCAAATGCGGCAATTTTGCTTGTTGACGTAGCCATTCAACCAAAAATGAGCCTCATCACTGAACAAAATTTTGCGATGAAAATCAGCATCGAAATCAATCTCATTTTCGGCCCATACACCAAAATCACGACGCATTGCATGGTCTCGCGGCTTTAATTCTTGCACAAGCTGGATCTTGTAAGGTCGCAAGCCAAGATCTTTGCGCAAAATCTTCCATAAAGTTGATGGACAAAGCTCCAATTGCTGTGCACGGTGGCGAATCGATTCATTCGGGTCCTCTTCAACACTTTGCTCTACAGCGGCAATTGTTTCTTCGGTGCGCACTGTTCGACGTCTCTGCGGATGCGTATTATCACATAGAGTAAACGTAGTGCGAAAACGATCCATGGTTAACCGAATTAATTGCTCTGATGGACGATTATGTCGACCATAAAATGGACGGAGCTCACGGTAAACTTCGCGAACTGAACCATTATTTTCGAAATAAATTTGCACGATTTGCAAGCGTTGTTCTTTTGTCAACCTGTTCATGATGAAATGGCAAACCAAACTGAACATAAATGACATTAGAGTTGCCAGATTTGACCACAAAATGTCAGTTTTATCTCTATTCGAAAAACAAACCTGTAAAAAAAACACCCTTTACAATAAGTAATATGCAGCCATTGTACAACTCTACAAGTGAGTTATGTTTGTTCCTTTCTCTTTCTAACACACAGGCTTTTGACACTGACAAAAACGTCAAACCAACGTTTGACACTGGCGATAATGTCAAAAAATAACCTGGAGTGGCAACCCCAATCGTAGCATAGATGTAATTTTCAATCAGAAATTCATAGAAATTCCAGTGCAGGGTTGCTGTGTAGCTTACATTTTTAAACCAATTTAGTATGAAAATGTTCAACTACTAATTTAAATGTAAGACAAATTTTATAGCTAAAATTGTCGAAAAATAAATGGATTTTGCAGTTTTAATTTAATAGTTTGCGACATTTGTGGGGATTCTGGTCAGGTAAGGGTTTCAAATATTTAATGACCCAAAAATTATGCCAAGATAAAATAGAAAACTTCTTTGGACATACTCGTAGAAGCGGATCTTTTGATTCAAAAATAACTCCGCAACGTTTCCAAACCTCTTCAGACAAGCCTGGGGCATAGGGTACATTAGATGAGTCGATAAAGGCAATGGCGTAATAGTGGTTTTTGGGAATCAATTTCGACCAGCACACTTCAGGAAGCCTGTGGTGATGATTTAGTCAGGGACACCTCCAGGCAAATATTTCAAGGTCTACCTAGACCTACGTTGAGCTCGTTTCAAAATATTCATATATGTAGATGAAAGCAGTTTTCTTCATTGTAGTGCCTTCGTATATTTTTATGGTTATTTATATTTTAAATATTTTAAAATGCATAATTGCTTAATGCCTTGCCCAGATTTGATAGTGGTGTTAGTGAAAATGACTTCCTCTTTACAATGGAGAAACAGTTCAGCAACTCCGAACTTGTGAAGTCGCCTTGTGAACTTTTTGACTTTATTTCAAATAACGAAAAAATTTATTCGGATAATTTCGATTCCACTTGCCATAGAGTTGGATTTTCCCAAATACTCTTCGATAAAATGGTGGACGAAGGGCTTTATTTTTGTTGAGAAAACTCAAACCAGACATCATTAAAGCTGTTTTTATAAGAATAAAAACATATCTTTTAATAAACCATTTTAATAAAAAAGAGAATCAGCCTAATTTTAAAAATGTGTATTTTTTGTGCATTACACAACACTAGTGCTCGGTTTCCTTCGGGGTGTCTGTCTGCCATAGCCCGCAATTTTCCAACTTCCACCTCCTCTTATTTGCCAATGGAATGTTTTTTTACGGTTTAAACTTTACTTTATTTAAGTAGTTTTGTTAAGTAATGTTTTATAAGTGGTTTTCTTTAGCTTTTTTCATATTTCTTTTTAGTTATTGTAGCTATATTTTTGAGATGTGCAATTTTTTATTTGTATGAAATATCTAGTTTGATTTTCTATTTTTATGTTTACATATATAAGGTTGAATGTAGGCTCTACAGGCTGGCATAGCTTTCAATCAGCCATATCTGTCAGTTGATTCCTCCACTGATACATGTCTAGCAGGGTAGTTATCTATAAATATATATATATATAAAGGGAGCTTCTGGCGGTGGCTTATTACAAGCACAGTAGTTTGTTATGGGAAAGAGATTCAGCTATCATTAGCTCAATTGCGAAAAAGCTGCATATATTGTACAGGTCTACAAGTAGGTTATCAATCAGCTGTTCGATTCACAGCTGTTCAAACCTGATGGGGATCACCCAATTCAGAGCCGATTCAGCGAAGGGTCTTACTCATTGGTACCAAAAAAAAGTACTAGCTGATATAGAAAACTATATAAAAACTAATTGTTTTATTCTCGTATAGTATGTTATTTACACTAGAATAGTTTAATCAAAAGTTTCAATGGGGTTTTTGATAATTTTATGGAATTTTGTAAAACATCATACAAATTTATCTGATACTCAACAAAACAACCGTGATGTCATGTCACATCTCTTGTTCTCCTTTGTTTACAATAAAATGGCCAGCAGTGAGTTTTATTTTCTTCATTTTGTTCTTAAATATTACGTATAATAAACAATTTTACATCTTTACAGTGCAAATGAATCGAAAAGAACTAGCCTTGTTCATGTGTCTGCCAACAAAAACAAAGCGCATATGTCCTTAAGCATTGTTTACAATACAGTGCCACACGGTAAGGTTTTCTTTATATTTTCGTTGAATAATTTAGCTAGTTGAGCATTTTACGTATTCACAGGGCATCAAAAGGATAGGATACATTTCTTCTTCAGTATGGAGAGTTGGAATTTGCCGACAGTGAACGTCAAACACCACAACAAACGAAGAAAAAGGAGTACATGGAGCAGGCAACAGCAACAGGTTCAACAAGAACAAGGCTTTCGCTTAACGACAGCCACCGCACCGAGTGGTGAAAATACGTCGAAAAATATCGGGAGAGATACGAAAAACAATTAATTTTAATAGTTTCCAAGCAAAGTTAACAATTTTCTGTCATTCAAATTCTGTTGTTGTACCGGGTGTTATAGTTGTAAGCAATTACCTTGCTTTCTACCAGCAACAATTCAATATTAAAACAAATTAGTTGGTCGTCAAACGGTGCGGTTGTGTTTTGTGGTGCTCTTGTTTGTTTGCATTTATTTCAATTTCAATTATATTATTGATATTTAAATCCACTAAAATTTGAGACAGTGACTTTCATTAACAATGGTTGCATAGACTTTTTCTTCTGTAAAATTTCAAACATAACGACTGTGAACCTCCTTTAGTTTCTTTTAAATTCAAATTTCGGTGAAAACATTTAATTTAATTTACATACATATATTTTCGACATCATGCCGTGTGTGTGTGCACAAAGAGTCGATCGCTCTCGACCCAAAGCTCAATGCAACAACTGCAAAGAGTTCTTTCACCTTGAGTGCATCGGTCTTGTTCCAGCTGATGCTGACAAATTGTATGTATGTAAAGTATGCAGTAGGGTAAATAGTGGTTTGACCACTTTAGCTGCTGATAATTTAAATGTTAGCAACAATTTCATCAACAACAATAATAACAATAATACGCCGCAAGTGCCTCGCTTTTCTCTGCTTAAAGAAATTGCTGAGCTCAAATCTGACAATAAGCGCATTCAGTCGCTTTTAAATACTCTCGTTGATTTTAAAACTGAAGTAGGGGTAATGTTTGGACAACTTATTGCTGAAATTATCTCGCTGAAATCATGCGTTTGTGAGAAAGATGCAAACATATGTGAGCTTACATCTGAATTAAAGAAACTGCAGTGCAGCTCAACCAATTCTGCTGCTGCTAATATTGCTCCCGAACACGCGTCCAACCTACCCGTCGCACCTAATGCCAGTGATACTGCTTCAATCAATAATACCAATGCCGATGCAACTAATAGCAATACGAGGTGTGTTCAAAAAGTATCGCGAATTTTGAATTTTCGCTGGTTACGTATATTCGAATTTCGAATTTTTTGTGGCGTTATGTTGGTACTCATGTCTCTCACTTATGCCGACAAGCTCGGCCATTTTGAATGTTCAGTCAATTGTTGACAGCTGCTTTGCTTGCACGTGTTTTGGATCGTCTTCGATTTTTACGCGAAATTCGTACCAAAATTGCTCAATTGTGACCAAAAACAGCATCGCATGAACATTGCTAATGAGATGTTAAACTCTGTCCGCGACGACCCAAATTTGTTCCAGAGGGTCATAACTGGTGACGAATCGTGGGTTTATGGTTATGACGTGGAAACCAAAGCTCTATCATCTCAATGGAAGCTGCCGCACGAACCAAGACCGAAAAAAGCGCGGCAAGATCGGTCGAATGTGAAAGTTTTGCTGACAGTTTTCTTCGATTGCAGGGGCGTGGTGGATCATGAGTTCTTGCCACAGGGAAGAACGGTCAATAAGGAATATTACCTGCAAGTTATGCGCGAAGCAATCCGCCAGAAACGCCCGGATTTGTGGAAGAACAAAAATTGGCTTTTGCACCACGATAACGCCCCTGCTCACGCATCGTTGCTTGTGCCCGACTTTTTGGCCAAAAACAACACACTAATGATGCCGCAGCCACCGTATTCCCCAGATCTGGCCCCCTGTGACTTTTTCTTGTTCCCTAAACTGAAGAGGCCCATGAAAGGACGACGTTACGCTTCTCTTGACGAGATAAATACGGCATCGAAGGAGGAGCTGAACAAGATACAAAAAGATGATTTTTTGAAGTGCTTCGAAGATTGGAAAAACCGTTGGCACAAGTGTATAATAAATATCTCATGGGGATTACTTTGAAGGGGACAAAATAGATATTCATGAATAAATAAATAATTTTTGAAAAAACACAAAATTCGCGATACTTTTTGAACACACCTCGTATGTACATCTCTTTCTGCCATGGATGACCACTGCGCATCGCCCAATTTGTCGTACGCTGAACGGCTAGCCGCCGCATCCAATAAGTCTGCCAATCCTACAACTAATAATAATAGTCAGCATAATGCTTCTAGTGGACTTAATTCCTCTGTCGCAGCCGCTACTGTTGCTGCTGGGACCTAGGGCGCCTCTGCTGCTGCTACTACAAGCGCCACTAGTTTGAGGGCCATAGTGTATGGCCGTAATAAAAAATGCCGAGCTTGAAGTTGCTGTTAAGATGAAATGGGTTCATGTGTCTTCGTTTAAGCCCACAGTGACATCAAAACACATTATTGATTATGTTTCTAAGCACGCCGGCATTGACCGTGGCCACATGCGTTGCCGTATGCTTATAAAAAATGGTGTACCGCTTGACAGCCTTGAAAGCGTGAACTGCAAGCTTGGAGTATCTACTGAATTTTTTGATAAAATATTGGAGCCTAATGTTTGGTCAATTGACATCAATGTCAGGCCCTTTCGTTTTTACCAAAGCCAAAAATATGGCACCTAATAACGCTCTTACAAATCGCAGTGTGGGTACGTCTTTAAAAATCTATTTCCACAATATGGGTGGAATGCACACTAAATCTAAAGAAATATTCGTGGATACCTCGCGCTTGGACTATGATGTGTTCCTCTACGTCGAAACTTGGCTCAATTCCGATTTCCGAAGAATACTTCAATCCAAACATTTTTCACACCTTCAGGAAGGACAGGGACAAAGCTAAGATCGGTTTACGAAAAGGGGCGCAGTTCTAATAGCTTTAAAGAGAAGTCTACGCGTCTCAGTACATCAACTCATGCATCACGACTCTTTAATTGATCAGCTTTGTGTTAGAATTTCTGGATGTTCTCGCACTTCTTTTATCTGTTTGTCGTATATTCCGCCAAACAGTTTTGATAGTCTGTACAACTATCATGTTGAAAATATTGTGAAGCTATGTGAATCTAATTCCCATGCCGACTTTTGTATTCTCGGAGATTTTAATCTGCCTGACATTGTATGGGTGGACTTTGAATATAATGGAATTTTAACTCCTACTAACGTTACGCGCTCCTCTGAAATTAATGTTATCGACTGTATTTTAAGTTGTAATCTTATTCAAACTAATTACTTATTTAATACGCTCTCTAGATTGCTTGATCTTGTCTTTGCTAGTGAAAATGTAATAGCTGGTCTCTCCCTTGATATTTATTTACAAAATTTCGACGCTATGCCGGCGTCATCTCTTTCAGGGACCTCCTCTTTTAACTTTCGATCCTCGAATCTAGGTGGGCTTAACGATTCCCTACTTGCTATGAACTGGGACTTTATCTTTTCCTCTAAGGATGTTAGTGTCTGTTTTGAATCCTTCCTATCTTCATTGGGTGAGATATTTCGTTCCAAGGTGCCTCTTTTTGGCTCTAAACGGCACAAGCTTCCTTGGTACAACAAGACTAAAAAAGTTAAAAAATAAACGTAACAAATATAATAAGTTTTATAAGTCTAACACTGCCAACTCTATCCTCAGAGATCAGTACTTATTCAGTGTAAAACAATTTAATGTGCTGGATAGATTTCTTTACAACCGATACATTGGAAGGCTCGAAAGTGATCTTAAAGAAAATCCAAAGGCTTTTTGGAATTTCATCCGCTCTAAACAGGGCTCTTCCAATGTACCGATTTGTATGAAATGGAATGAAATATGCTCCCACTCTCCCAAGGAGACTGTGGAACTCTTCGTTGATTTCTTTAACTCTAACTTTGAAGATAACACTTCCAATTTGTGTGACTATTATCAGCGCTCGTGTCCCCGTGAGCGTTTAGATTTTGGTTCCCTCACAATCACTGAAGAAGACGTAAGCAAAGCTATGTACACCCTTAAGCCCTCGCTTAAATGTGACAATGATGGCCTTGTGGTTTTGTTCTCAAGCACTGCAGTACATCTCTTTCGGCTCCGCTATGTCATATCTTTAATCTGTCTCTATCTTCTGGAATTTTTATCGACAGGTGGTGGAAAAAGTCAGCTATCACTCCAATTTTTAAGTCGGGGAACAAAAATTACGTTTCTAACTACAGGTCAATTGCTAAGCTCACAGTGTGTTCTAAGCTTTTCGAAAAAGTTATAAAAGAAAAATTTCATTTGCGATCAAAAGCGTTATCGACCCGCCCCAGCATAAGTTTGTTGCTGGGCGGTCGACTGTAACTAACCTAGCGCACTTTTCTGATTTCTGCATGTCCGCTTTCAAGGATGGCTCTAATGTGGATACAATATACACCGATTTCTCAAAGGCTCTCGATAAAGTATCTCACGAGATCTTGTTATACAAACTGGAGCTCATTGGATTTCACTCTGTTTTTTTGATCTGGCTCAAATCCTATTTGTCGAAGAGAACCATGTATGTGGATATAGAAGGCTGCAGGTCCCACCCGTTTATAGCAACGTCTGGTGTTCCTCAGGGCAGCATTCTTGGCCCACTTTTGTTTGTTCTATTTATTAATGATATCGGTTCCTGCATAAAATATTCCAACTTTATGCTTTATGCTGACGATCTTAAGATTTTTCGTAGGACAAGAAGACAAAGGCATACTCAAATCTGGCTTTCCTTCGTAGATATGCCAAAGACTTGAAGGATTCCTACACGAGGAAGACTCTTTATATTTCTTTAGTTCGTTCGAAGCTAGAGTATGCATCCGTTATCTGGAACCCTATCTATAGCTGCCATTCTGCTAGAATCGAAAGAGTTCAACGAAAATTTATTTGGTTTGGCTTAAATATCCTCAATTTTGAGGACCCGATTCCGTCATACTACTCGCGCTGTACGCTTATTAACCCCTTGATATTAGGCGAACTGTGCACATGCTTATGTTTGCCTATGACATAATAGCTAGTTATCTAGACTGTCCACATCTTCTCGAGAAGGTCTCATTTAACGTCCCTCACAGGTGTCTACGTTCCTTTTTACCTTTTTATTTGCCTGCTCCCAGTGCGAATTATTACAATTTTAACCCAATTTATCGTGCCCTTGTTCAGTTTAATAAGCTCTCAAGAGGTCTAACTATTGACTTTTCCCTATCGAGAGATACATTCAAATCTATTATTGTAGTTAGCCTTTCATAAAACATAAATTTTTTTATTTTTAGCTTTTAATTTTACTTTGTATATAGTCTGTAAGATGCGAAATCATAGACTGAATAAACATAAATAAATAAATAAATATGTGTGCTGACAAAACACGAATATGCATGCATGCACATACAGGTGGGTGGCTTCGTGTGGGTGATTGGAAGGGCGGTAAACGTGACATTAGGATGGTAAATTTTTTAGGAATTTAGGCATCGGGCCTAAACATGTATTTTCAACAACTCCCTCTCTTAATTCTATGGTCTTAACCTAAAACGTTTTAGTGCCGGATGGCGCCTTCATAGCTCCGTCTGCCTTCGAGTAACCTCCTGAAGTTTGAGGTGTTGACCTCGGGTAGCTTCATCGTTTGTGGTTAAAGCAAAGAAACTTCGAAATAAAAACAGTGTTTATTTCTTGCCAAGCGTTTACTTAACGAAAAAAAGGTAAAAGTATTTGATATTATGCACTTAAATCTAACTATAAACTAGTGGCGCCCGATAGCACCCATCCAAAGATCGTGCTTTGGGCAAGAAGCGACCCAAAAGACGGTGGCATAGTGGCCGGGGTTACGACGTCGCCGTACACATCGCCGACGAGAATTAATTGTATTGGCGCTGCCATATAAAAATGTGGATCCGCTAACCGGATGTGCTCATAAGGAGCAGCGATTTCGGTGTCAGCGTTATGCACCGAACTGATTCGGGGCAGATTTTCGACGCACAACGCGTAAGCAGTGATTGCCTTGTTGCTGCCGTGTTTCCCGCGGACCCGGAGGAAGCAACCGCGCTCTCCGCCAGAGTGAGTGGTGTGCAGCCCTAACTCTTCCGCCAGACCGCGGTCGATAGCTGTGCGAGGGGAGCATGCATCAATAAGCTCACGAATGCGCAGTAGTCCCCTCCGGCTTCCACTTTCGCGACCGCTGTCGGCGTAAGAGCTATCATGGGGCGTGGAGGGGTACCCACCCTGAAGAGAGCGCGGCTGAGACCGTCGCGGAAACCTTGAACTTGTGGTGACTGGCGCGGCTGGAGAGCCAGTCTACCGTCGCGGTTCACGCTGTATGAAGCACTGAGGTTGCGTAGCTGGCGCGACTGTATGGCCAGTCTACGCTGGTCGGAGTCTCGGTGGGATGTGCGCCGGTCATGGTAGTTGGTACGTAGCTGGCGCGGCTGAGTGGCCAGTCTATGTCTGCGGCAGTTTCGGTGGGCGCGACGTTAAGTATGGTTGGGCGTGTTGTTGTTGTCGCTGGAGGGCGGGTGTTGCGTTGCGGTGACCGTCATAAGGACCGGATCTCTGCTTCCCGTAGGTTGCAGCTCGTGGGTCCGAGTTTGCCGGTCGTAACAGCCGCGGTTCCGATCCCGGCTCGACGATTAAGCCGTCTTCTGGCGACAAAGCTGGATCTCTTCTTCTCGTAGGCGTTGGTACTGCATCTTCCCTCCAAGCTTCCATCGGCAAATGGAGAGTGTTGTGGTGTTTGCCACCACATCGTCGGAACCTGGCGAACTCGCTTGTGCACTCCTTGGCATGGTGAACCATTGACAGGCAATTGTCGCAGTAGCCCGCCCGAAACGCTGGAGGGGTGCCATCCCGTGGAATACGGCACACGCCCGGATGAGGTGGATTTCATCGCATAGTGGGCATGGATTAGGGTACGGGGCGGGTAGGCGTTCCCATTTTGCGTAGGGGGCGTAGCAAGTCATGCTGTAGTTGACCGAAAAAGAAAAGAAAAAAAAAATTTTTGTGAAATATGTATACGGGCGCCCGTATACGTGAGTGGCGAATAGCTCTCTGGCATGGTCATGTTTTATTGCATAGCTAATAATATTTTATAATTATTTTGAAATCATTAAATTGATTTTAAGCTATATATTTGTGAGCTCTGTGAAGGCCTCAAAACCCTTTTTTAATGCGGGCGCAGTGGCGTTAGTGCCGTGAACACAGAGACATTTTCCGTACCGAGTCGGGTAGAGAGTAGGTGGGAGTGGTGAATGGTTTTGGGTTTATTTGCTGTTTTGTGGGCAAAACAGTCCTGCCCCATCCGGAAGCAAACAAACCCGTTGTATAGATCGGTGAATACACAAGGAAGAAATATTGTGACATACAGAGGGTGGAAGACAAGTGGCAAAACAACAGTTTTGCCATCAACTTTAGTTATTAATCGATATACAAAGTTTATTGAAATTAAACACCTAAAAAGCAAAAGTGAACAGTCAAAAATGAAAGCTTCTGAGGTCAAGCAAATAGTTGAGCAGATATTTGTAAATAAGTGTTCTCAATTAAAAAACCGCATCATAACAGACTTCAACTCCCTTCTGGAGCATAATAGAGATGTTAAAATAAACGAAATGAAAAACGATATTATTAGGGACATATCTAAAGAATTTCATAAAAGTACGGAAAATAATAGTAATTTACAAGTAGCCAACGAGAATGTTAATAAGAAAATGAAATTTTCTCAAGCGGTTAAATCAAATGAGAAAAATATTGTTATTAAACCTAAAAATAAAAGTAAGAAAACAAAGGTAACGAAAGAAGCTTTGAAAAAGGTATTAGAGCCTTTAGAGGGCCTCGTAAGAAATGTGAAGGAGCTATAACTGTCGAATGTAAGAATAAAGAAGCTTGCGAGCAAGTACAACAGAAAGTTCTAGAGGCTATAGAAAATGACTATGAAGCAGAAAAAACAAAAAGTAAAAGTGAGATAAAAAAGATGTTTAAGATAGTTGGTATAACTGAAAAAATTACCAATGAACGTTTGGTCGAGTGTTTAACAAAGCAGAACGATTCATGTGCTGGAAAAGACTTCAAAATATTAAAGGTTTATGAAAACTTCATTCGTAGGGAAGGATGTTATATTGCATTAGTAGAAACTGATGCAGTAACATTCGAAAATATTGTGCAACAAAAGAGACTGCATATTGAGTGGGATACCTGTGTCGCTAATGAACATTTAAATGTTCTAAGGTGCTTCAAGGGCTCGGAATATAATCACTAAGAAAGCGATTACACAAATTAAGTGGCTTGTAGCAAATGTGCTGGATCTCATGACAGCAAAGAATGTAAACTCGACTACAATTAAATGTGTTAACTGTAGCGAATTAGGTAAAAAGAAAGTAATTGACGTAGATGTCAACCATCGGGCAGTCAAAATTTAAAATTCGAGTTTAGCAACGAACAGTCAAAGAACTGAGCTGTGTGTATTTAAATATAAAGGGTGTTTTTTTTAAGGGTATAGAACTTTGAATTGAAATAAAACACAAGAAAATCGTTTTAAGGTCCATCAATTTGGCTTTATTGGAAGGATAATTTTATGCCATTAATGTTTAAATATGATTTCGGGCATGTGGCCGCCGCGGCTGGCTCGAATAAAGCCAATTCTACAGGTCCAATTTTCAACCACTTTTTCGAGCATATGGGGTCGTATGTCGGCAATAACGCCACGAATGTTAGCTTCCAATTCCCCAAACGTTTCTGGTTTGTTGGTGTAGACGAGCGACTTCACATATCCCCAAAGAAAATAATCCAATGGTGTCAAATCACACGACCTTGGTGGCCAATTGACAGGTCCATTCCGCGAAATTATGCGCTCATCGAATGTTTCCTTCAATAAATCGATTGTGACGTGCGCTGTGTGGCATGTAGCGCCGTCTTGTTGGAACCACAACTCATCCACATTCATGCCATCCAATTCGGGAACAAAATAGTCGGTTATCATGGCTCTATACCGGTCTCCATTAACGGTAGCTGCCTCTCCAGCATTATTGCGGAAGAAGTATGGCCCAATGACTCCACCAGCCCATAGAGCACACCAAACAGTCAGTTTTTGTGGATGTAATGGCGTTTCAAGGGTCTCATGTGGATTCTCTTCACTCCAAATGCGGCAATTTTGCTTGTTGACGTAGCCATTCAACCAAAAATGAGCCTCATCACTGAACAAAATTTTGCGATGAAAATCAGCATCGAAATCAATCTCATTTTCGGCCCATACACCAAAATCACGACGCATTGCATGGTCTCGCGGCTTTAATTCTTGCACAAGCTGGATCTTGTAAGGTCGCAAGCCAAGATCTTTGCGCAAAATCTTCCATAAAGTTGATGGACAAAGCTCTAATTGCTGTGCACGGTGGCGAATCGATTCATTCGGGTCCTCTTCAACACTTTGCTCAATTGTTTCTTCGGTGCGCACTGTTCGACGTCTCTGCGGATGCGTATTATCACATAGAGTAAACGTAGTGCGAAAACGATCCATGGTTAACCGAATTAATTGCTCTGATGGACGATTATGTCGACCATAAAATGGACGGAGCTCACGGTAAACTTCGCGAACTGAACCATTATTTTCGAAATAAATTTGCACGATTTGCAAGCGTTGTTCTTTTGTCAACCTGTTTATGATGAAATGGCAAACCAAACTGAACATAAATGACATTAGAGTTGCCAGATTTGACCACAAAATGCCAGTTTTATCTCTATTCGAAAAACAAACCTGTAAAAAAAACACCCTGTACATAGTATCGTAGCTAACAAAGGCAAGCTAGAGCGTCTGATAGAAATACAAAAACCACATTTGATCCTTTGTTCGGAGACTTGTTCGACAGACGAAATAAAAAATCAAGAGTTAGAAATAAAAACCTATCAAATTAAACGATGTAATCCTCAAGTATACATACAGGCTGAGTCCTAGTATATGTCAATGACTCAATTGAATATTACATAAGCTACAACAGTTAAACAAAAATATCTGGTTTATTGTAACTAAAATAAAGAACGTTTTTCCTAAATACCAAATAGCTCTTGTCTATCACTTCCCTAGTTCCAGCGTTGCAGCTTTTTTTGCAAACCTACTTAAGATTTTAAATTAATTATTAATATCTATAGTGTTTTTGAATTTTAGTAGAGATATCAGGCTTAAATTATGAGAAATTAGCCTAAAATGAACTTTTACCTACTATATTATCATTTTTAACAAATTTCTTATGGAAAACTTTTTTTTTCTTTACAGCTAAAACAAGTTCAGAACATTTCACAGTCTTGAATGTCTTTGAATATATTTCAACTTGTTGCTCTTGGTCCACTCGTGACTGTTTTATCTAATGCTCTGAATAAATGACCAAATGGTAATTCATTGAAATGAAGCAAACATATAAACCAGTGCAGTGGTCTATTTAAATGCTTTTCAAAAAGTCTTATAACACCATTTTCTATTCCAGTATTAGCTGGTTCTCCATCGCTGCATATGCCAATTAATTGACCTATCGAAAATTTTTTTTTTTTAATTTTAAGGATTCATTTAATTTTTTTAATTTGTGCTTTGCATTTTCTTTTTCACCCAAATTAACATATCTAAGTAATTCAGCATTGGACTCTTTCAGAACAACTAAATGTGGTTCTTTTACCATATTTGTATGAAATTTCTCATTAATTTTCTCTCTAGTTAATGAATAATTTTTTCTGCCATCGAAAGAAAATGCAGTTATGTTGGAATCTATGTATCGTTTACGAAGCACTTCATGTTGTTAACAGTGCTTCGCCCTGCGCCAGATTGGACAGGGTTACAGTGAAATAACAGCCCTTGGCCGGGTGAAAAAACCCGGGTCATTCCGGTGCGATAGAACCGGCTATTGTGGGAATGAAGCACTTCATCTCTAGCTTTAATTTTTTCTCTTGCAACTTTAGATTTATCCATTATGAGAACATCTCGAAAATGTCGAAAATGTATATCTTCGAAAAGGGCTGTTGCTAAACATGAAGCAACTCCATCTGAAACACCAAATCTGTCACCCATCATAGCAAAATTTAATTTCAACCAATTTATCAATTACATGAGAAGTTAAATTTTTATGCGAAAATATTTTACTTTGAATTTTAGCATGATCCCGTAAAAAAAATAAAATGTTAAAATGTCACGACTAGACGGTAAATTCTGATTATTTAATTCACTTGATAAACCAAATGCAATAATATCGTGTTCAAGTATATGTGATAAAGTGGATTCAGATGATGTAGAAGGATTTGGTTCATCCATTTTAAATTTAAATACAAAAAATTTGCTGTCTGAATAAAAGTTGTTGGAAATGTTCTGAACTTATTTTAGTAGTAGAAAAAAAAATTCCATAAGAAATTTTTTAAAATATATATAGTAGTTAAAAGTTCGTTTTAGGCTAATTTCTCATAATTTAAGCCTGATATCTCTACTAAAATTCAAAAATACTATAGATATTAATACTGATTCTGAAATGTACGTAAAATACCTTCAAAGAAAGCCTAATATGATATTTTTCCTATAATTCTATCAGAAGCTATGAAGATTTTTTGGCCAAACCCTACATTCATATGGCAAAATATCTTTTTTGCAAAAGTGCCTTCAACAATTTTTCTTATAATCATCTGTAGATTACGTTTTTGCTATACTCCTGTTGGAAAAAAATTTTACCCGCTCTAATATGTATATATTTTCAAAAGATTCGAATTCTCGTAAAATAGTACGGACGAGTAACATAGCAGCACAGTTGGCCCAATGGTACTCTGATAAGAGTTATTTTTGGATATGTTCCGTACATGGGTGAGTTTAACCACATATCGCGATCTCTGCGCAATCTAGCTCAATTTTGTTTTCAGCAAACCATACTGTCATTGGGTCCTGACCTTTATGCTAAGCTTCAAGTCCTTAGGTCGACGAGAAATTAGTTAAAACCCGATGACCAGATTTCCCTCATTTTTCAGCGATTCTCAGTTATCACGATAAGCGCACCATCAAGCGGACTTTTGATTTCTAAAAATTATATTGTCATAGCGTCCTGACCTATGTGCTAAGTTTCAAGTCCCTAGGTCAAGAAATAGTTAAAAATCGATCGCAAGATTCCCAATTTCAAACGAATTTTCCAAATATGTAGATCCGTGCGCCACTTACCGAATTTTTTTTGAGGAAATATTGTGTTGTCACCGGGTTCCGAACTATGTGACAAGTTTCTAGCTTACTAACAAGTTACTCAGAAGTTGATCGCCAGATTCCCCCCGTTTTTCAGCGCTTTTAAGTTTTCTTGATAAATAAATTTTCCGTATATCTCGATCCGTGTGACACCTATCGGATATTTTTTTCGTCCACATTGCATTGTCACGGAGTTCAGAACTATGTTAAAAGTTTCAAGGGTCTAGCTCAACGAGAAGTTCCCTAAAAAGACTTTGCAATATTCCGAAAAATATTCCGCCATTGCATTACTTTGCAACACGTTATTTACCGGTTTCCATTTCGAAAGTTTTAAGATAGCTTGGCTTTGGCTTCTTTTCAACCTGTGCCATTTCGGAAAGTCTTGGGTAGTTTTGGTTGTGGATGAGAGATTATCGATATCTGAAGGAAACTTTGACGTCGGTAATCTGCGTATGACACAGACAGGCGGAGAGCCCTAACGATGTAACCGAGCAATGGGAGAATATCTCACACTCATAACGTACTGCCGCTGCGGACACTATAGGATTCTAGCGAGCCCTGACAACAATTGGTATGATGCGGAATGTCGCGCCGCCTCTGACAAGAAGGATGCTGTATACAGGGACATGGGCAGTGTATGGGAGCGCTATCGTGAGGCGAGGAAGGAAGAGAGACGTCTTTTTAGGAAAAAGAAACGTGAGGCTGACAGGAGTGAGTGTGGGGAGCTTGAGATGCTGCCTGACAAAAATGATGCTCGAAAATTCTATCAAAAGATCCGGCGGATGACGGAGGGTTTAAAGCCTGGGGTGAGTTCCTGCAGATACAATAAACGCGACCTGGTAACCGACGTACCTAGCGTACTTAAGTTGTGGATAGAACACTTCTCCTAATTACTGAATTGCAAGGAAAACGACTACCCCAATCCCTGACGATGGGAAATACGTGCCACAGTCCGACAATGATGAAGTGAGGATCGCTATGTTTCGGCTCAAAAACAACAAAGCACCGGAAAAAACGGATTACCGGCCAAGGTGTTCAAACACGGATTCGAAGAGCTGTTTGAAAAGCGTGCATCAACTCTAACTGAGAATATGGGCGGACGAGTGCATGCCTGAAGATTGGAACTTAGTTGTATTTGGTTTCCTAGTTGAAGCGGCTTTTCTAGCTGACCACCTCCACTTTCCATATTGTTGTTGTATGCCTTTTTAATTTAATTTAATAAAACACAGCCGTTCTGCTGGGATCCAAAATTATACTGACCGATCACGAGTTGAACATCGTTCGCCAATAGGTTGCGCATATGTTCAATCGTATCTTTTATTCTTTTCAACATTGGGTAATTGTATGACAGTGTGGTTACAAATATAGTTATCTCTGTCTTACAATTTTATGTTACTAAACTAATAAACACAGCTCGCGTTGCCAACAATGGCATCGCCAGCAGTGTTTTGCGTACGTAATGTTCACGTAGCAAGTTGACGTCGCCGTATCCTTACATCATCCTTTTTGGGGAAAAGAAAAATTTGACAAGGTGATCAATTTTGTCAGATTCTTCTTGCCCATATATACTTATAAAAATTGTTGCGAATGAACGAATATGTTAACATTAGGGTGTTTCTGCCCTTTTTGGATTCGTTCGTTAGGAACCATTTTTATGACTAACTAAAAATACTTAGAAACTTAAAAATGCTCAAATTTTAGTTACATTTGTGTTAGTTTATTAAAGTTTAAGTAACTATAAAAAGTAGTTAGATTTTATTTTAGTAAAATATTTTGTTTTTTCTTTGAATTTTTCTTTGTACAATATTTATGTTTTCGACTTGAACTTTTTTGGTAAGTTTTAATTTTTGTTACATGTAAAATATGTTTTTTTTTAGTTTTATAAAATATTTTGAAAAAGGAATTGGTTTTTTTTTTGTTACTTAAGAAATACAGTTATGGTTATAACTATAAGCTTTTGTTAAAAAGAAGTTTGTGTGTAATTTTTGTTTCAGATTTTGTACAACTTCTATGAAATACTTTTTTTTTTTGTTTTGTTTTCGGTTTAATGGTTTTTTTCTTGCGCCTTCATGGCTATTTATAAATGCTGACAATAAAACTAATGTTTAATATTTTTGGGTTTTTTTTTTTGTTTTTTTTTTTTGGGGTAGTGAATTTTAAAGTTAAATGAAATGTTAATTTACTTTACTAAGGCGATTTTTGTGTACAACTTTTTCTCTATTTTTAACTTCGTCTCGAAAATAGTTACATTAGGTTCGTTTATTTTTGTTATAGTAAACGGACCTTGGTATATATTTTCATGTTTGTGACGTGGTTCTTGTTGTAAAAGAACTTTATCGCCGATTTTAACAATTAACGGACGAGCCGTTTTATCATAAAAATTTTTACTTTGTAATTTATGTTTATTTATTAGATTTTGTGCCATTTTGTGTGCTGTTTGCATTTGATTTCTTTAGCATAGTTTTCGACATTATATATTGGATCAATTTTTTCTATTTTATTGCTTTTTTATACCAACAATATTTGTTGATTTACGGCCTGTATATTTTCAAGTATTCATGAAACGAGCTCAAGGCCAAGAATAATAATTTTTCACTTTTTCAGTTTTATGAAAATTATTATTGTTTTTATTTTTTAATAATCATTTTTAATTAATTATTAAAAGTTTTTTTTTTTTTAGTGAATAGAGTAGGAAAAATGTTTAGAGACAACTGCCATAGCTTTTCTTATAGATCCATTTCGGAAGCTGCTAGACTTCACTCACCAGAGAAATTTTGGCACGCATTGCTAACCATTAAGCTAACAATACGCTGGTTTTGATGTCACCTAAACTCCTAGTTCTATTATTCTTTACCATATGCATGAACAAACCCCGCCATCTGGCAGTTAGTAGTGTGATCATGATGGATTTTTTGACAGATCTGTTTTATCAGTAGAACTGCCTTACCGTGCGCTCTCGGTTTTTTATTATTGCTTTTTTATACCAACAATATTTGTTGATTTACGGCTTGTATATTTTCAAGTATTCATGAAACGAGCTCAAGGCCAAGAATAATAATTTTTCACTTTTTGAGTTTTATGAAAATTATTATTGTTTTTATTTTTTAATAATCATTTTTAATTAATTATTAAAAGTTTTTTTTTTTTTTATTGAATAGAGTAGGAAAAATGTTTAGAGACAACTGCCATAACTTTTCTTATAGATCCATTTCGGAAGCTGCTAGACTTCACTCATCAGAGAAATTTTGGCACGCATTGCTAACCATTAAGCTAACAATACGCTGGTTTTGATGTCACCTAAACTCCTAGTTCTATTCTTCTTTACCATATGCATGAACAAACCCCGCCATCTGGCAGTTAGTAGTGTGATCATGATGGATTTTTTGACAGATCTGTTTTATCAGTAGAACTGCCTTACCGTGTGCTCTCGGTTTTTTATTATTGCTTTTTTATACCAACAATATTTGTTGATTTACGGCCTGTATATTTTCAAGTATTCATGAAACGAGCTCAAGGCCAAGAATAATAATTTTTCACTTTTTGAGTTTTATGAAAATTATTATTGTTTTTATTTTTTAATAATCATTTTTAATTAATTATTAAAAGTTTTTTTTTTTTTTTATTGAATAGAGTAGGAAAAATGTTTAGAGACAACTGCCATAACTTTTCTTATAGATCCATTTCGGAAGCTGCTAGACTTCACTCATCAGAGAAATTTTGGCACGCATTGCTAACCATTAAGCTAACAATACGCTGGTTTTGATGTCACCTAAACTCCTAGTTCTATTCTTCTTTACCATATGCATGAACAAACCCCGCCATCTGGCAGTTAGTAGTGTGATCATGATGGATTTTTTGACAGATCTGTTTTATCAGTAGAACTGCCTTACCGTGTGCTCTCGGTTTTTTATTATTACTTTTTTATACCAACAATATTTGTTGATTTACGGCCTGTATATTTTCAAGTATTCATGAAACGAGCTCAAGGCCAAGAATAATAATTTTTCACTTTTTGAGTTTTATGAAAATTATTATTGTTTTTATTTTTTAATAATCATTTTTAATTAATTATTAAAAGTTTTTTTTTTTTTTATTGAATAGAGTAGGAAAAATGTTTAGAGACAACTGCCATAACTTTTCTTATAGATCCATTTCGGAAGCTGCTAGACTTCACTCATCAGAGAAATTTTGGCACGCATTGCTAACCATTAAGCTAACAATACGCTGGTTTTGATGTCACCTAAACTCCTAGTTCTATTCTTCTTTACCATATGCATGAACAAACCCCGCCATCTGGCAGTTAGTAGTGTGATCATGATGGATTTTTTGACAGATCTGTTTTATCAGTAGAACTGCCTTACCGTGTGCTCTCGGTTTTTTATTATTGCTTTTTTATACCAACAATATTTGTTGATATACGGCCTGTATATTTTCAAGTATTCATGAAACGAGCTCAAGGCCAAGAATAATAATTTTTCACTTTTTGAGTTTTATGAAAATTATTATTGTTTTTATTTTTTAATAATCATTTTTAATTAATTATTAAAAGTTTTTTTTTTTTTTATTGAATAGAGTAGGAAAAATGTTTAGAGACAACTGCCATAACTTTTCTTATAGATCCATTTCGGAAGCTGCTAGACTTCACTCATCAGAGAAATTTTGGCACGCATTGCTAACCATTAAGCTAACAATACGCTGGTTTTGATGTCACCTAAACTCCTAGTTCTATTATTCTTTACCATATGCATGAACAAACCCCGCCATCTGGCAGTTAGTAGTGTGATCATGATGGATTTTTTGACAGATCTGTTTTATCAGTAGAACTGCCTTACCGTGCGCTCTCGGTTTTTTATTATTGCTTTTTTATACCAACAATATTTGTTGATTTACGGCCTGTATATTTTCAAGTATTCATGAAACGAGCTCAAGGCCAAGAATAATAATTTTCCACTTTTTGAGTTTTATGAAAATTATTATTGTTTTTATTTTTTAATAATCATTTTTAATTAATTATTAAAAGTTTTTTTTTTTTTATTATTGAATAGAGTAGGAAAAATGTGTAGAGACAACTGCCATAGTTTTTCTTATAGATCCATTTCGGAAGCTGCTAGACTTCACTCATCAGAGAAATTTTGGCACGCATTGCTAACCATTAAGCTAACAATACGCTGGTTTTGATGTCACCTAAACTCCTAGTTCTATTATTCTTTACCATATGCATGAACAAACCCCGCCATCTGGCAGTTAGTAGTGTGATCATGATGGATTTTTTGACAGATCTGTTTTATCAGTAGAACTGCCTTACCGTGCGCTCTCGGTTTTTTATTATTGCTTTTTTATACCAACAATATTTGTTGATTTACGGCCTGTATATTTTCAAGTATTCATGAAACGAGCTCAAGGCCAAGAATAATAATTTTTCACTTTTTGAGTTTTATGAAAATTATTATTGTTGTTATTTTTTAATAATCATTTTTAATTAATTATTAAAAGTTTTTTTTTTTTATTGAATAGAGTAGGAAAAATGTTTAGAGACAACTGCCATAACTTTTCTTATAGATCCATTTCGGAAGCTGCTAGACTTCACTCATCAGAGAAATTTTGGCACGCATTGCTAACCATTAAGCTAACAATACGCTGGTGTTGATGTCACCTAAACTCCTAGTTCTATTCTTATTTACCATATGCATGAACAAACCCCGCCATCTGGCAGTTAGTAGTGTGATCATGATGGATTTTTTGACAGATCTGTTTTATCAGTAGAACTGCCTTACCGTGTGCTCTCGGTTTTTTATTATTGCTTTTTTATACCAACAATATTTGTTGATTTACGGCCTGTATATTTTCAAGTATTCATGAAACGAGCTCAAGGCCAAGAATAATAATTTTTCACTTTTTGAGTTTTATGAAAATTATTATTGTTTTTATTTTTTAATAATCATTTTTAATTAATTATTAAAAGTTTTTTTTTTTTTAGTGAATAGAGTGGGAAAAATGTTTAGAGACAACTGCCATAGCTTTTCTTATAGATCCATTTCGGAAGCTGCTAGACTTCACTCACCAGAGAAATTTTGGCACGCATTGCTAACCATTAAGCTAACAATACGCTGGTTTTGATGTCACCTAAACTCCTAGTTCTATTCTTCTTTACCATATGCATGAACAAACCCCGCCATCTGGCAGTTAGTAGTGTGATCATGATGGATTTTTTGACAGATCCATTTTATCAGTAGAACTGCCTTACCGTGTGCTCTCGGTTTTTTATTATTGCTTTTTTATACCAACAATATTTGTTGATTTACGGCCTGTATATTTTTAAGTATTCATGAAACGGGCTCAAGGCCAAGAATAATAATTTTTCACTTTTTGAGTTTTATGAAAATTATTATTGTTTTTATTTTTTAATAATCATTTTTAATTAATTATTAAAATTTTTTTTTTTTTTCATTGAATAGAGTAGGAAAAATGTTTAGAGACAACTGCCATAGCTTTTCTTATAGATCCATTTCGGAAGCTGCTAGACTTCACTCATCAGAGAAATTTTGGCACGCATTGCTAACCATTAAGCTAACAATACGCTGGTTTTGATGTCACCTAAACTCCTAGTTCTATTCTTCTTTACCATATGCATGAACAAACCCCCCCATCTGGCAGTTAGTAGTGTGATCATGATGGATTTTTTGACAGATCTGTTTTATCAGTAGAACTGCCTTACCGTGTGCTCTCGGTTTTTTATTATTGCTTTTTTATACCAACAATATTTGTTGATTTACGGCCTGTATATTTTCAAGTATTCATGAAACGAGCTCAAGGCCAAGAATAATAATTTTTCTTTTTTTAATTCATTAGGCAAAGTTGCCTTTTTTCCAAAAACTAATTCGAAAGGCGAAAATTGATTGTCGAAAACTGTGCTTGTTGTAGTATTGTGTAAAAATGTGAAATATTTTAAATATACATCCCAGTCTTAAAATGATTCGTTTAAATATGCACGTAAGTATTCATTAAAGACTCTATGATTACGTTCAATTGTACCAACAGTTTCATGATGGTATGCAGTTGAAAAATTATGTTTAATATTTAAAAGTTTAGTTAATTCTTCAAATAATTCATTTTTAAATTCTGTACCTAAATCTGATTTTATGGCATTCATTGTGCCGTATGTTAAAATAAAACTTTCAAAATTTGCAGATGCAATTGTTTTTGCTGATTTATCTGGTACAGCTACTGTTACCAAATATTTAGTCATGTCACAAATCATGGTAAGTGCGAACTTGTTACCATATTTGGACTCAGGTAAGGGTCCTATTGTATCTATTACTAATACAGGTTTACAGGGTGTTGGAGTTATAACAAGATTTTCTTTTGTTTTTGGTTTAACCTTGTTCAAGAGACATTTGTTACAACTTTTAACATAATTTGCTATATCACGAGTCATGTTTTTCCAATAAAATTTTGTTCTTAGTTTTGCGTAAAGTTTTTTCATACCACAATATCCGCCTGAAATTGGGTCGTCGTGGTAAATAGTCATTAACTTAAGTTTTTGTCGTTGTCAGTTACATGCTCTACGGGATCTGTTAGAATAATTTCTAGAGATTTAAAAATTTTATTTCCGCGGTCTTTTAAATTTGTAATAGTAAAATGATTGAAAAAAATATCATCTTTAGGCCATCCTATTTGCTTAATTTTGCGTTTGCTGGCTTCTGATTCAAGCCTCGAAAGTAATTTCTCTAAAGTAATTATTTCGGCCTACTACACCGAAGGTCCATGGTTCGAGCCCTGGTACAGGTAACATCAAAAGTGATTTGAAAAAAGTTTTTCAAAACGGGGTCGCCCCTCGGCAGTGGTTTGGCAAACTCTCCGAGTGTATTTCTGCCATGACAGGCTTCTCAGCAAAAGTTCGTCTCCTTTGTAGATGCCGTTCGGAGTCGCCAAAAAACTGTAGGTCCCACCAATTTGTAGGGAAAATTCAAATCGGCACACCACAAATTGGAAGAGAAGCTTGGCGCAAAAATCTCTTAGGAGGTTTATGATGATATACCTGTTGTATATCGCGCCATAGAGAGAGAATTATTTCGTTAGCAACCTCAAAACTAAGTAACTCGAGTTTCTTATGTTGAATATAATAAAATAATAAAAATTCTCAAATTTGTTGTTTTTATATCTTTATCGTAAGTAATTTCAGATCTTATACGCGGAATCTTTTTTGAAAAATGGAATGAAAATTTGTCGTAAACTTTTAAAGTACATATGTTGTTTTTCTGTATTTATGTCGTTTTTCCTAAGCAAATTTGTGTCGTTTGTCAGTTTTGTCATTGCCCTTGTCTCTACTGCTAAGATTTGTTTGTTAGTTTCTCAAATTTCGTCTATTGTAATGCGTGATAAAGTATCAGCGCCAACGTTTGATTTACCCTTTATATAAATTATAGTAAAGTTATATTCTGCTAATTCTAGCCTAATTCTCGAAAGGAAGAGGGATCTTTCATGTTGAATAGGTAAACTAGTGGTCTATGGTCTGATTTTACAGTGAAATGGGTGCCATAAACATATGGTTGATTGCAAAGTAAATAGCTAAAAGTTCTAATTCTATAGTGGGTTTTTTCTGTTCGGTTTTATTAAATGCTTTAGAAGCGAAACAAATTGGTAAATCACTGCCTTGCTGTTCTTGACTCAAAATAGTACCGCATCCAGTTGTAAAATCTGGGTATTGTAGTAATTTCGGTGAAAGTAATGCTGCTTTCAAAGATAAAAATGCCCTTTCGCACTCAACATCCCAAACAAATTCAACTCTTTTTCTGCTTAATCGACTTAGAGGCGCTGCCAGAGACGCAAAATTTGGTATAAACCTCCTGTAATAATTTGCAAACGCGACGAATCGTCATACCACGTCTTTATCAGTCGGTTTTGTATACTTTTTAATTGCGTTTATTTTGGAGGCGTCTGGCAACAAACCTTTGGCTGAACATTTGTGACCTAAAAATGTAACTTCTGGTCGTAAAAAGTTGCATTTATTTGGGTTAAGTTTGAGATCGAAAGACCTACAAGTATTGAAAACTTTTGAAAGATTTTTAATATGATGTGCTTCACTACAACCGATGACGATAATATCGTCGACGTACAAAAATGCGACATTGGGTGATATACCCGAAAAAGCGATTGTCATCATTCGTGAGAATGAATTTGGTGCTATATTTAGGCCAAATGGAAGAACTTTCCATTTAAATGCACCTCGGTCAGTGCTGAAAGAAGTAACGTCACGTGAGTCAGGATGCAAGGGGATTTGATGAAATCGCGAAAAAAGGTCTAATGTCGAAAAATACTTTGCCCTACCTAGGTTGTCTAAATTATCGTCAACTCTAGCTAGCGGAAATTTATCAGCAATGAGTTTTTTGTTAACTGCACGAAAATCTACGCACATACGATAAGCTTTTTGACCATTAGTATCTTTTTTTGGGACTGCAATCAAAGGACTATTGTAATTAGAGTAACTAGGTTCAATCAAATCGTTGTCTAACAGTTTATTTACTTGGCGGTTTATTTCTTCATGTTGGGAGTAAGGCAATCTATAGTTTTTTACATATACCGGATCGTTGTCTGTCTAGGCGGCCGCCGTGGTGTGAAGGTAGTGTTGCCGGCCTACCACACCGAAGGTCCATGGTTCGAGCCCTGGTACAGGTAACATCAAAAGTGATTTGTAAAAAAAGTTTTTCAAAGCGGGGTCGCCCCTCGGCAGTGGTTTGGCAAACTCTCCGAGTGTATTTCTGCCATGACAGGCTTCTCAGCAAAAATTCGTCTCCTTTGTAGATGCCGTTCGGAGTCGGCAAAAAACTGTAGGTCCCACCAATTTGTAGGGAAAAATTCAAATCGGCACACCACAAATTGGAAGAGAAGCTTGGCGCAAAAATCTCTTAGGAGGTTTATGATGATATACCTGTTGTATATCGCGCCATAGAGAGAGAGAGGATCGTTGTCTGTCAATCTTAATTTTTGCTCATAGAAGTTGTTTAAAGTCATTTTGTCCGTGTCAAGAGCGAAAATGTCAGCATAATCTATGCAAGGGTCAATTAATTTACTTTGAGCATTTTGAGGTATTTGGTTTTTTAAAATTGAAATCATTTTTTCGTACGTTTGTCTTCTGTTTTATTCATTGAATAAACGTTGTAATTTGGAAGTTTTTCTGTCCTAATACTGTTTCTTTTTACATATTTTACATCATCCGTGGTGTTCATGACTTTAATTATTGGGTTACTTGAATTAACAATGCACTTTTTCAATTTCCTGAGAGTCCACGAAAAGTGGATCAGGTGAATCTCCTAAATCAAAAAGTCTGAAAATTTAACATCTGGAAGGAATTATACAACTGTCGCTTTCTGTTCCGTGTAGGATTGGTACCGCGACTTTTTCATTACCTATCCAAAGGAAATACTATTGCTTTCATAATTAATAATGCATTTGTTAATTTTCAGAAAATCGTTACCCAATATGCCATCGGATGGAATATTAAAGTCTTCGTTTACTATATGCAATATGGAAAAGTTAGAAAAATTCAAATTTACGGTAATTTTACCTAAAGTAGAAACAGTATTGGAAGTGACCCCGGTAATGTTAATAATGTCATTTCTATTTAAAGGAAGATTTCTGTCTATACTTGAGATTTTTACTAAAGAAATGTCAGCTTGAGTGTCTACTAAGAAAGAGCAAAATTTTTGTGACTCGTTAAGTTGTAACTCGATAAAATCAGAATAGTTTAAATTTAAACAATAAATACTCTTTGGTGAAGAAAAATCGCTTACTCGCTCAATTCGTCCTCTCCCAGTGTTCGCTCCTGAGGGGCACTCGCGTTTAAAGCGCGGACGTTTGCATTTCTGCCTCTACCGTTTGACGATCTTGAATTGTTACCTCTATTGTTACCGTTATATGAATTAGAACGTGTATTACTATTGCTGCTATTTTGGTACCTATTTCCGTTAGTGTTTCTCTGACTATTGTTACCGTGAAGGTTGTTATTGTATGAAAATGACCTATTATTACTATAACCAGTAAAGTTGCGATTTGGATAAAAGCCCCGATAACTACCACGTGAATTTCTAAATGCGTTGTTACCACGCGATCGAAAAGCTAAAACCTGAGGCTCTTTTACTTCATTATTCTAATTAATTTCACTACTACGTCTTTTGGATCAGTAAATGCTGTTGAAGCCAGAATAGTTTTAACTAAATCGGATCTAGCGTTTAAACGACACACGTTAACCGTTTGTTCAACTGCCATTTCATGAGCTTTTCCTTGAGTGATCCCTTCAATAATAAGAGACCGCTCAAGTGAGTCAGCTATTTCTTCAATTTTTTTTGGCAAAATCTGTATAATTGTTATTGTTAACGTGCAACGCTGCTATTTTCCCTGCTACAACTTTCGAGTTGTCTGGCTTGATCCTATTTCGTAGTGCTATTTTAATTTCGCTAACTGAATTTACTTGCGTCGGTATAGCTTCGCGAGCTTTTCCCTCTAACTTTGATTTAGGCTAGGCCTTCTTCTACTAACTCCTCAATCAAATTAATTTTATCTAAAAACGACTCGAGAGCTAACGGATCCCCACTATAATTTTCCCTGATTATCGAAGCACAAAGGCTTATGAGTGATTTCTTTTCTTCCGTTGTAGGCATTTTAGTAAAAACTTTACTAATACTCTGAATTATTTGGTGTACTATTAACTGGTGTAAGTGAATTTTTGATATCGGAAAATGAAGTGCTTTTTAAATCTTTGAAATTTTCTGTAAATAAGTTACTAGCATCTGAGTACTTTTCGTCAGAGTCTACTTTGATCTGATCGCTATATTCAATGAGACTCAGCATTTCTGCTGGAATTTCTATTTCGCACTTTAACTTATCAAAACACTTCACCAGTAATTCCCGAATACGATCGAGTTTAACTTGAATATCCTTAAGGTTATGGGTTTCACTTTGCTTTGAGGTTATTATAATATTGTTATATGTGCTTATGAGAGACTCTTAGAATAGAAATCTTGAAATATTTGAAGAATTAGAAATATGGAAATAATTTTGAACATTTGGGGTTAATTGAATTAGTTAAGAAAAATTTGAAATATATACTTTACGTTTTAAATGACTGCCACTTTAATGTTCAATTATTGGAAACCCGCTGAAAAGTTTTCATGCAAAGAACGGGAAAAAGGTAATGGGTTTCACATGCAAGTTCAAAAACGCAAATTTATTCAGTTGAAAGCAAAATAGTAATACAAGGCTGTATGTCCCAACAAATATTCCAAATTAGCCAAAAGTTTTAAAAAAATTCAATTTTACGAACCAGGCTAATGGTAAATTTGTTGAAGGATTGTACGGAAAGTTTAAATACGGACAAAATTCTATTGTAAACTACTTTAAATGGCAAAATTACAAATTTATTACGGAAAATTGTTGGAGTTTTTAGAGGTTATCCAAAGTCGGAATAAAAAGAAACCAATTGTGAAATGCTATGTGTAGTTTTAATGAACGTATGTATTATAAACGATGACTGTTACATATGAGTTAATTTACAGAACTGACTAGAGAGCTTTGACATCTCTTTTATAATTTACTTTACATGACATTTGCATTGTTACATAAGGGTTACCATCAATCATATATTTCAACAAAAATTAATGAATTTACAAAGTTAAATGGAAAAAGTTCTATTGTACAGGTTGTGCATAAGTATGCGCGAAGCGGACGCACCGCTTAAGTAAGTTTCGACAGTACCACCGTTGTAGTAAAAAATCCAAAAATTTGTTAAAGTTAAAAATAATCAAGATTTGTTATATACATATATATATATGGAAGCAAAAAAAATTGTAAGCAAAAAAACTACTTATACATATATATATACTTATAACTGCTTGCCGCTGCTATCTCGCTGCCGCTGCCGGAATAATTCTGCTGCCGAAGTTGCTGCCGGCTCGGTGTAGTAATTTGTGCGCCGTTATTTTGTGTTGTTGCTTTTTTTTTCTCCTATTGGTGGCGTGGGTATATGGCGCCGTTGGCGTTATTAATTTTTATTAAATTTTATTTAAATTTTCAAATTATTTGTCTCTCTATATCTGTTTAAATTAGCGCTTTTTGTTATATTCTTTTTTTTTGTTGCGTTGCATTAATTCTGTTTAATTTAGTAGATTTTAATTATTTAAAAAATGTCTTTAGTTTAGTCTAGTGTTATCTCTGTTAATTTTAGTTTAATTTATTATTACGATTTTTAAAAATTGCTTTTATTTCTGTTGCTTTTAGATTTTGTTTATTATAATTGTTGCAAAATGTTTTTTTTTTCTAATTTTTTGATTTTAAAATTTGTTACAAAACGTTGGTTTTAGTTTCTGATTGTTGAAGATCTTTTTTTTTCTTTTTAAAATTTATTAAATTTTCACCACCACAGGACTTAAACCACGCCCCTCACCTTAGCTGTCCCACTTGAATCTTTGAAAATCAAAGTTTCAAATTTCGCCATCACTCCGGCATGAGGCTCAAGCCTCACGGTCGCCATGTTGTATTTGGTTTCCTAGTTGAAGCGGCTTTTCTAGCCGACCACCTCCACTTTCCATATTGTTGTTGTATGCCTTTTTAATTTAATTTAATAAAACACAGCCGTTCTGCTGGGATCCAAAATTATACTGACCGATCACGAGTTGAACATCGTTCGCTAATAGGTTGCG
Source organism: Merzomyia westermanni (assembly GCA_949987695.1). Classification (NCBI taxonomy): domain Eukaryota; kingdom Metazoa; phylum Arthropoda; class Insecta; order Diptera; family Tephritidae; genus Merzomyia; species Merzomyia westermanni. Next base: position 82,519,834 of record OX465291.1, read on the forward strand.
CAGATGTTCAATCGTATCTTTTATTCTTTTCAACATTGGGTAATTGTATAACAGTGTGGTTACAAATATAGTTATCTCTGTCTTACAATTTTATGTTACTAAACTAATAAACACAGCTCGCGTTGCCAACAAGCAAGTTGACGTCGCCGTATCCTTACACTATGCCCAATCCACAAGAAAGGCGATCCTCTAACAGTACCACCTACTATCAGCCTGCTTTATATCGCATATAAGGTCCTATTAAGCGTATTGTGCGAAAGACTGAAGCCCACCGTTGACAAACTGATTGGACCTTATCAGTGTGGCTTCAGACTCATGATAAGCGGGTAGACACGCACCATCTCTTTGTCGACTTCAAAGCCGCTTTTGACATTGCGAAAAGGAGTTGCGTATATGCCGCTATGTCGGAATTTGGTTTCCCTGCAAACCTTATACGACTTTGCCAAATAACGTTGCGCAATACCAACAGTTCCGTCAAATTGGAAAGAGCCTCTCCGAGCCTATCGAAGACGAACGAGCTTCAGACAAGGCGACTCCCTCTCGTGCGATTTCTTCAATTTGATGCTTGAGAAGATAATTCGAGCAGCGGAACTCAACCGCAACGGTACAATCTACTACAAGCGCGTGCAATTGCTGGCTTATGCCGATGACATTGATATCATCTGCCTTCACAACCGCGCCGTAAGTTTTGCCTTCTCTAGCCTGGATAAATAAGCGAAGTATGTGGGTCTTGCGGTGAACGAGGACATGACGAAGTACTTGTTGTGTTCGAAGAAAAAATCGGCGGCCACGTGACTTTTGATATGTAAAAAATTTCAAACTGTGAGGGACTCCATCTACTTGGGAACCAGCGTTAACAACGAAAATAATGTCAGCCGATAAATTCAACGAAAAACAAGTGCTACTTTGGACTGAGTAGACAACTGAGAAGTAAAGTCTTCATTCGACGAACAAAGATCTCGCTCTATAACTTACTCATTATACCTGCCCTCATGTACGGCCCGGAATCATGGACAGCGTCCAAATAAGATGAGATGCCCCGTACATTTTATGGTTCTTCCCGTAATGCCAACGGATAGTATCGAAGGAAATGTAACGATTAGCTGTATGACCTTTACACAGACCTGACCATAGTGCAGCGAATAAAAGACCAAAGACTGCGCTGGCTGGGTCATGTTATGGGAATGGACAAAGAAGCTCCAGTCCAAAGGTTTTCCTATCTACAATAGAATTCAGCAGTAGAGTGAGAGAGTGAGTTGGAAAAAACAGGTGGAGGATGACTTGAGCTTCCTTGGTGTTTCCAGTTATCGATGGAAGCGGATGACTGGCGTGCATTGATACGCAACGACCAAAATCGGCTAGGTGATTAAGCACGAATAAATGATAATGATGAATGTTGCGCATTAATTTTAACATTCTAATTAACTTGTAAGCTGGTAAATGAATAATTCCGAACACTGCTTATAACATACATTTCTTTACAAAAAAGTTTGAAAGTGTGTCGCCCGGTGGTTTTTGTGGCATGCAATGCTTCTTAAAGAAACTTTGTAGGAAAAATAATCCCTCCATATAATAAATTCAGATATTCCCGAAAAACTTATAGGTTGATCATTATCTAGCTATTAGAAGCCAAATCAACAATTTTTAGAATTTTTGTCTGTCTGTATGTTTGGGCTCGTATCACTTAAAAACTGCTGTGCAGAATTGAATGATACTTTCACCATTGCATTACTTGACGTCTAACTTCAAATTTAAGATATTCGTTGTTTCGATTACCCAACCAGTTTCGGAGAGATCGACCAATATGTGGACCAAGGTGACCCAAAATGGGTTAGTACAATATGGGTATTAAACAAAAGGTGATAACGAGTTACGATAAGCGATGTGATTAAGCTCCATATCTCAACTGTTTTCCAAGATATAATGATTAAAATCAGATTCAGTCTCTTATAAGTTCTGAGACGCAGCGAAGCGTGGCCGGGTTTACTAGTATGTAATATATCACAAATCCGAAAAGAAGTTCATCGGAGGTATAACTTGTAACTTTAAAATTTCAAATATTTTTGTATGTAGTGGCCTAGCGCAACAAAATTCCTATATGAAAACCCATGCATATCTTCTTAGTTTATATACTTTACATGCATACCTTTTAGTTACCTAATATATGTTCCTCTTCTGTATTTTGCAGATCCCAGACAACTCCCGGTTCTTGGTTGGACAATATGTAACCATTCATGACGACGTTATAAGCCACGTAAATATTTCAAATGTCAAAGAGGAAGATAGCGGTGAATACACATGCACAGCGCAAAACGCTATCGGAAAGTAAGTGCTTTAAATATTTGATTAACACACACATTCAGAAGACCAGGCCGACTTGCACTGGTTGAGTTGCAGAAAAAATTAGAGAATACTTAGTATTGAAAATTTGATTTTAAATTTGAAACCATTCAACGGTTTTATAATACATTTCTGACTCTCTTTTTAGCATTAAAAAATCGATACTATCCTCTCTTAATCAATAGTAACTTTATAAATATAATCTTAACAATCGAACTGATTATTTCTTCTCTTTATGACTTTACACTTTGAATGTTCAGATTATTTCGAAAACGGCTCAACCGATTTGTATGAAATTCTGTATGTACATAGTGTACTACATTCTAAGAATTTGTAACTAGGTGTTGCCAAATAGGATGTTTTTACGGGGTAACCTATAATTTTTTTGAGGTGATGCGTGCCTATTCTTTTTGCGGGTTTTTTTTCAAGATTTGGTGCATATTGAAAATCTGATCGATTGTAGAGTTACGAGGTCTAAAGCCGCACTGATAAGGTCCAATCAATTTGTTAGCGTTGGGCTTTAGTCTGTCGCACAATACGTTTAATAGGACCTTATATGCGATACAAAGCAGGGTGATCCCGCGATAATTAGAGCAGTTTGTAGTATCTCCTTTCTTGTGGATTGGGCAGGGGACACTTAGATTCTAATCGCCAAGCATGCATTCTTTCGACCATGTTCTGCATAGCAGATGGTCGGTTTCTCCATTTAGGAGTGTAGAGAAGTGGTCCCTCCATAATCTAAGCACTCTCTGTACATTGCATACTATGTCGCGATTTTTGCACGTGTTCGCTTCCGTCATTTGCCCGGTTTTTTGGTAGAATTTTCGAGCGTTGTTCTTTCTGGCTAGTAGTTCAAGCTCCTCGCTTCCTTATTCAACTGTCGGTAGCGTTTGCATACCCCTCGTGTTGCGTTTGACCTCAACGTAGCCTTATAGGCACCATCCTTTTTTTCCATTGCAGCGCTGCATTCTTCGTCGAACCAAGTTTTTTTGGGTCCGCCGGCATTCAACTACTTTATCAGCGGCGGTACGGAGCGCTCCAGAAATCTGCTCCCACCGCTAGCATACCCAAAAAGGTTCAGTTGTGCTCTCAGAGAACAGGTGCCCCTTACGATTACAGTTTCGATGTCGGCTGTTACTACACTGAAAAAAATTAGATTAGTCTAGGTTGAGTCCGGGATGGTTTGCAAAAGAGCATGCGACCAATGCCAGTTGTGATCTCATTGTATGGATTACTTTTGTTTGAGCATGTCCAATGAAGATACTAATTGTGCACTTTTATGCACTGACGGGCAAATTAAAATTCACTTATACCACTATAGACCAAAAGTATTGATTGCGGATTTGTAGCAGGGTACAGTTGCAAAAGTGATTTGAAAATGCAACAGTTGCTTCAATTTGCAATGCTATAATAGCTAAGTTAAAGACAACTATAGTGGTTAAAATTATATTTTTATTTAATTTAATATTTTAACATTTATTTTTATTGCATCAAAATTTTCAATTTTAATAATCATTTTTTATATATCTATCAAAAAATGTCTCTTTGAAAATATACCAATTTTAAAATTAAAAATACACTAAGTATAAAATGAACATGTAAAAGTTATCATTAAAATGAACCCTACATATACTCCCCCACCAGTGCAACAAAAATAAATATAAAAATCCAATTAATAAATATTAAAAGTAAGCGTTTTGGTCTTCTTTTTTTGTAGTGTATTTGAATTAAAAAGTGAAGAAGTAAGAGTGTTTGCTGGTTTTAATAAATCAATTGAAAAAGTTTTAATAGTGTTTCCATATTGTATTTTAAATGTTTTATTTTGTTTGGAGATAACTTTGAATGGTCCTTCATAAGGTTCTTCTAGGTTAGATTTATGAAGAACTTTAACAAAAACAAAATCACAACTATCTGAATTTTTGGGAATAAAACAATTTTCTTTATCGTGATGTATAACTTTTGAAAGAACTAGAGAAAAATGTTTTCTTAATTTTTGAAGAAGTTCATTTGAAGAATTATTTTCGTTATGATTAACTGTCGAACAAATTCAGGTTAGCAATTAGTAAGGTCGATTCTGAGAGTGAGGGGTGAAAATTGAGGCTAAATTAGAAGACCCGTATCGCGGCGTTTGTTTATGTTAGTTCGAATTTTTTTTTAACTTTAAAGTCAAATGCCGATTTTCAGTGTATTGTTTGTAGGGTTTTTTGGCTATAACTCGTCGACTAATTGATAGTTTTTCAATCTGTTAAAGCCAAATTATTGCTAGAGACCTGTGCAGCAATTACATTTTTTTTTCATGCTTTTGGAACATATTTTCCACAAAACTAAGTCTTTTTTCTTTCTGTTTGATCTATAATATGCTTCTCAATATTTTCAGTGTTGGTTTTGAAGAAACATTGCAAAAGAAATTATAAAAATAATTATGAAAAGTTTAAAGTAAAAAAATTAAATAAATTAAATTAATGATTTGGCCAGTTGCCCTTTGGCAGGCGGCTGTGGATCAACATCACTGCTCTCTTTAATATCTTGGTCACCGTCATCATCATCAGAAAGGTCGAAAAATTCGTCCAATCTATATTCTGGAATTTCATCTTTGTCTTCCCCTTCTTCCTATTTTTTCTCGGCTTCCTCTTCTTCAAATTTCAGCGAGTATTGCATCTGGAGATTCCTTTCCTCTGTGTAGGCTTATATACTTCCGTTATATATTACTTAATTAATTTTTAAAATTGTGTTTGGTTCACTGTTGTTAAATGTTAATTATCAAAATGAAAATATTTCATTCAATTTTTGTTCTTTCAAAAATAAAGATACATTTTGAATTTAAATAAAAATATAAATAAAGTTTTTCAACTATAATTGGCGATCCTGCCAGGAGTTTAAAAACCGTTGTGATCACATACATATTTAAAAAAAAAGATTGTTGCTAATTTTAATTTATACACGTCCCACGTTATTCATGGATTATAAATCATTGTGTCATTAGATCAATACAATTTGTACGATTAAATTGATTGAAAATTTTTAAAAACACAAAACCACAAATATGTGAAAATATTTCAAATTTACAACAAAAATTAATGCGACAAAAACAAAAAAAATGATTTGACATTAATTAAAAAAGACAAAACAGTAATCAAAAGAACCTTATTGTCAGAAACAAATGATACAAATAAAAAAAAAATAGAAATGTGAATGTGTGTTTACAATCGTAAAAGATAATAACTTAAACTTTAGTTTAAAGAATTACAAAAAACAAATCCAGAATACAAACCGAGAAATGATTTTTTAATATTAGTTGTGAACGAATATAATTTTGAAAGGAAACAAAAAAAAAAATAAGATACTTTGGAAGATATAAAATAATTTTATTGACACAATCATTAAGAACCAACCAAAGCGAATTAAGAAAGCAACTATTACAATAACGACAACAGCAACAAAAAGCATAACAAAAATTTTCAACAATCAAATAATACATAAACAATAATAATATCGATACCATCAATGAATGCACGCTTTTCATCTTTTTCTTTATATGTTGGATTCTTTATTATATTATATCCTCATCAATTGAACCCTGTGCTACTCACTTCAAATATTATGTAAATAAATGTCATTTATTTGGGATCTATATATACCATCTACAATTGACACAATTCTTCGGTGAGCTGTATTGTTCATATTCTATCTTTGGGATCTATATATACCATCTACAATTGACACAATTCTTCGGTGAGCTGTATTGTTCATATTCTATTTTGATATTAAATTACAAATCTCTAATTAAATATCTATGTATTTTTAAATATTTATCAAACTTTAGATAAAATAATTAATTCTAAACGAAATATCACATTTAAAACATTTTTTTTTTTTATTCATTCATTAAAAGTTCGTTTCTTAAATTTTTCGTTCAATTTATATAAATACAATTTATATGTACAAAACCATAAAAATAAATTATTTTATTACGAATATTTAATGAAATTATTAAAATCAAAAGCCATTAATTGTATTTTATAATAAACTTTTTCAAATTATAATCTATTTTCACATATTTTAATTAATTTTCTTATTAAATTGTTAATTTAATATTTATTTTTATTGATATTAATATTTAAATTTTTATTATTGTGTACACTCTTTCTCCAGTTAACTAAAATGATTCGATCACCTATTCATACAAGAAGTTTCACAACAACAGAAACTCAAAACGAAAACAACAACTCAATTCCAAGACACTTCACATCAACAGAGACCCAAAACGAAAACAACAATTTAATTCCAAATTTGAACCTCACACAAAATATTCATACTGATAATATACTTCCAGATAATAACACAATGTTTAGAGATAATTTTAATTTTTCAAAATCAGTTAAGTTGCCTTATTTTTGGGAACAATCCCCTGAAACTTGGTTTATTCTCGTTGAAGGACAATTCCAAATAAACAACATTCAAAATGACAATATAAAATATCAGAATATTTTAATTGCACTTCAACGAGAAACCATTTCAAAAATTATAGATATAATTAATCCATATGAAACTATTAAAAAAGCATTAATTGATAGATTTGCTCTTTCCGAAGAAAAAAGATTAGAACAACTTATTTCAAAAACAGAAATTGGTGATCGTTCTCCATCAGAATTATTCCGACAAATGACCTCTCTAATTAGTTCTTATTCTATAATTAGTAAAGAACTTCTTTTTAAATTATGGATTAGTAAATTACCAAAAGAAATACAGATTCATTTAATCTCTTGTAACAATAAAACTACTGATGAAATTATTACTTTAGCAGATAAAATTTTTAATTTAATTAATAATCAACAATCTTCTAAAATTGCTGCAATAGATAGTTCTGAAAATGTGTTCAAAATGTGACTGAATTAACTACTGTCATGTTTTAAAATTTAAATAAAATTACTGAAGATATAAATGAACTTCAAATTCGATCTAGATCTAGAGAACGACATCGATCTACATCACGTAATTTTTCTAATCCCCGAAATTTCAATAATCAAAATAAGAATATTATTTGTTGGTATCATCAAAAATGTAAACACAACGCTTATAAATGTATTAAACAATGTAATTTTAGCTAAAATTATAATACAAATTCAAAGACTTTAAACTAAAACGTCACGTTATGACAGTGGCTAGTAGCGAAAGTGACGTTAAACCTTCTCGCCGCCTATTTATTTTTGACAAATTTAATAAATTAAACTTTTTAATAGATACGGGTGCTATTGTTTCTGTAGTTCCCTCTTCTAAATTCAAATCTAAATATAACTGCTGCTGGTTCTTCAATTAAAACTTTTGGTACAAAACTTTTAAAACTTGATCTAGGTTTAAGACGCGATTTCGAATTTCCTTTCATACTAGCAGATATTTCTACTCCCATATTTGGCGCTAACTTTTTAGAAAAATTTGGTTTACTTGTTGATATTAGAAATAAAGAAATTACTGACTTAAAAATAAAATTAAAAGTTGCTGGCTCTAGTGGATTTTGTGATATATTTTCTCTCAAAATACCAATTTCTGAAAATAAATTTACCAATCTCTTAAAAGATTTTCCCTCAATAACTTGTGAACCAGATTACACCAAACAGTTCATAGAATTGAAACTAAAGGCGTTTTACCGTTCTCAAAACCTCGTCGTCTAGATCAAATTAAATTTAAAATTTCAAAAACAGAATTCGAATTTTTGGTCAAAACAGGTATATGTGGACCTTCTAGTTCTCCTTTACTTTTGGTCCCAAAAAAGAACCAAATGATTGGAGACCATGTGGAGCATATCATCAGATACCCATGGCCGAAGAAGACATTAATAAAACAGCAATAACTACACCATTTGGAATGTTTGAGTTCGTACGCATGCCTTTTGGTTTACGAAACAGCGCACAAACATTTCAACGTTTTATAAATGAGGTATTTTCTGAGTTTGATTTTGTTTTTGTCTATATTGATGATATACTTGTTGCTAGTGATGACGAAGATCAACATTTTGAACATTTAAAATCTGTTTTTGAAAGGTTGGCGAAATATAATTTAAATATTAAACCTTCGAAATGTATCTTTGGAACGAATAAGTTAGATTTTTTAAGTTATGAAAATTCTAGTGAAGGAATTAGGCCTTCCTTAGAAAGAATTGAGACTATAAGCAACTTCAAAAAACCTATTTCTATAAATAAATTACAAAAATTTTTATGAATGGTTAATTATTACCATAGATATGTTGAAATGTTAGCAGCAGAACTTGGTCCACTGCATGAAATGTTAACATTTGCTACTAAACATAAACTTAAAGAACTTAGTTGGGCAGAGAAGACTATTAATGCTTTTGAAAATATCAAACAGCTTTTTGCACAGAAAACTTTACTCACTCATTTTGATAAAAACGGTAAATTATCTCTTGCTGTAGTCGCTTCAAATGTAGCAATTGGTGCAGTCTTACAACAAGTTAGTAACAATGTTTTAGAACCACTCGCATATTTTTCACGTAAATTATCTCCTACTGAAATGAATTACTGTAGGTCCCACCAATTTGTAGGGACAATTCAAATCGGCACACCACAAATTGGAAGAGAAGCTTGGCGCAAAAATCTCTTAGGAGGTTTATGATGATATACCTGTTGTATATCGCGCCATAGAGAGAGAAATGAATTACTCAACTTTTGACAGAGAGCTTTTAGCGTTTTATAATTCAGTTAAACACTTTAAACATTTTCTTGAAGGTAGAACATTCACCATTTACACTGATCATAAACTCTTAACACAAATTCTTAATTCAAAAACAGACAGATCATCACGACAAGCTCGACATCTAGAATACATAGCACAATTTATAAATGACATTCAATACATTTCAGGAAAAAAAAATATTGTTGCTAATACACTTTCTCGTATTCCGGATATTAACACAATTTTAGCTAAAGACATAAATTTCCAGACCTTATGAAGAACAGCAAAAAGACCAAACTCTTCAAAACATAATATCTGATCAAAATTCAAACAGTAATTTAAAAGAAATTGGTATTCCAGTCCTTTACCTTAATATATGGTGTGATATTTCCCAAAAACCTATTAGGCCGTTTGTTCCTAAATCTATGAGAAAAATTATTTTTGACAAAATTCACTGTTTATCGCATCCAAGTGTTCGCACAACTAGACAATTGATTCAATCTAAATACTTCTGGCCTAATAAACACAAAAAAATAAATAATTGGTCTGCTACTTGCTTAAATTGTCAAAAATCAAAATTTTCCAAATATACAAAAACACCTATACAAAAAATTGAGATACCTTTTGGACGATTTGAACACATTTATATGGATCTGGTTGGTCCATTACTTTTATCAAAAGAAAATCGGTACATTTTAACTATCATTGACAGGCATACACGTTGGCCTGAAGCATATCCGCTTAGGGATATTTCAGCAAATACTATAGCAACAACTTTTGTCTATAATTACATTCCTCGTTTCGGTATTCCACTAAACGTAACTGTTGATCAAGGATCACAGTTCACATCAAAATTATTCACAGAGCTAACTAAGTTATTAGGATCTCACAAAATTCATACAACTCCATACCATCCTCAATCAAATGGAATGATAGAAAGATTTCATAGGACATTGAAAACAGCTATCACTTCCTCAGATGATTCAATGCTCTGGTCTTAAATTCTCCCATTCATTTTATTAGGTTTACGCACATCTTTCAAAGAAGATTTAAAATGTTCTTCTGCGGAATTAGTACTTAGATTACCAGGTGAACTAGTTGTTTCCAATAATAATGGTAATGAAGTAGATAATACGATTGAAATTCTTTCTAAATTAAGAAAATATTTTTCACATGTTAGATCAAAGGTCCTACATCACAACACTGAGTATTCTTTCATTCCTAAAAATTTAGATTCTTGTGAATACGTATTGGTTAAAGTTATTCACAAGTCGAATTTACAATCACCTTATGATGGTCCGTTTAAAGTTATATCTAAACATGATAAAGTATTCAAAATTCAACATGGAAATACTATTAAAACAATTTCAAAAGATTTACTTAAACCTGCAAACATAATTACAGATACATTACTTAACACTAACTCATCAACACTTTCAAAAAACAAAAAGAAAATAACATTTAACATAAATTAATTGATCGTTTCCCTGGAGGGGGAGTATATGTAGGGTTATATATTACTTTATTAATTTTTAAAATTGTTTTTGGTTCACTGTTGTTAAATGTTGATTATCAAAATGAAAATATTTCATTAAATTTTTGTTCTTTCAAAAATAAAGATATATTTTGAATTTTAATAAAAGTATAAATATAGTTTTTCAACTATACTCTGTACCTGAAAAGAAAATAGTTTCGTTAACATGTTTAAATTGTGCACTCTGACAAAGATATTAGAAAAATCTAGTTACCTTATTTCAAATGGAAGTGTAGTTTGGTAATCAATGAAACTATTTTGAGGTCGCAGCAAATGCGCCACTGGGGTTCGTTATAATTGACTACTTCCAGAATGTGTTTCAAATTATCGAAATTTCCACTAGTGTCAGTGCTATACGCAATTGGAACAGAAGGCATTCTATTCGTCTTGTGCAAAAGCGCAACTTTTAATCTGATTAGTGAACTATTGATGAATAAACGCCAATTATCTTTTTTATTGAAATATTTTAAATTGAAATATATAAATTAATTATGCTATGTTAAATTGCGTTGAAATATGTACCATAAATTTACTCAAATCCCAATATCAATCTCATACATTCATAGATCTCGTGTAATCATACAACCTTTTTTTAAATAAATTATTATCACAATTTTTGATGTATTCTGGTAACTCATTGAAGCATTTTAATCCTTTATAAAAAAGGCTATTTTTTAACTTCGGTTTTATAATTAGGTAGTTTGAAATTGTTTCTTTGCCTTGTATTCGTGTCATGGACCTCATAGTTGAATTTAATACCTGATCTTAGAAATTTCATTGTATAAAAATAAATTTGTTGCTTTACACTCATCCAATTTAAACTACGTAGCATGTCTTTTATGGGAGTATCATAACGTTTGCATAATATAAAACGCATGGCTTTATTCTGCTTTTTTTGTAGTTTTTCAATTTGAAAATCTTTCATTATAAAGAGGATTGTAGCACAATAGATAAAGTAAGGCTCAATTATAGACCTGTATACTTTCACTTTATAGTAATTACTTAAGTTCTTACAAGTTCTTTGAATAAACCATATTTTTGTTGCTATTTTGCTTACTACGTAATCAATATGAGCATCGAATTTTAATTTGCAATCTATTAATATACCCAAATACTTAATTGTATGAACTTTTTCAATTTCCGCATTATTTATTTTGATAGTTTCAAGATCAGTAACGTTCTTTCTTGTAATTACCATATATTTCGTTTTTTCAATGTTAATTTTAAGTTTGTTAGCACACAACCATAAATAAAGGGCATTTAAATCTCTTTGTAAGTTTTCTCTTATATCATGTTCATTCTTTCCACTTTTCGATATAAGCGCATCATCCGCAAAGAGTTTAATGGAACTGAATTTTAAGATTGAGTTAATATCATTAATATAAATGTTGAATAAAATGGGGGCAAGAACAGAACCCTGGGGTAGGCCAATCTTAACGTCCACTTTATCTGATACCGACGAACCAATGATTGTTCTTTGTTCACGCTTTATAACAAAATTTCGAAACCATTCTAATTCTACATTTCTGATACCAATGCATGCTAATTTCTCAAGTAATATGCTTTGATCGATAGTTTCAAAAGCTCTTTTGAGATCAACGAAAACTGCTATTATTGTCTTTTTATTATTGAGATCTTCTTTCCATTCGGCTAAAACCATGTTGAATGCTTTTGTCTAAATCCCGATTGTTGCGGTATAAGTATCTTGTTAATCTCTAAATATTTGACTAACTGATTTTTTACAACTTCTAAAATTTTTTCATCACTGGCCAATGTGTTTATTGGTCTTAACTCTTCTGCTTTAATCGTATTCTTGACCTTCTCTATAGGGACAACAGTTGAAGTTTTCCACATGGCAGGGACTAAGCCACTAATCAAGCTTTCGTTTACTATTTGAGCATAGAAAAAACCTAGGTAAGGTATCACATCTTTGATTACTCCATCGGACAATAATTTTTTTCTACCCCTCTTCGCTTTAAACTTACTGACAAGTTCTTCAATGTCAACCGTGCTAACTTGGAGAAATTTAAAGACGCAATTTGACTGATTACTAATATTAACGTCTCTATCAACTACTTCAATCTTACTGCAAATATCTTTAATGCTATCTACAAAATAACTGTTTAGTTTGTTTGCAATATCGGATTCATTATGGTATAACTGATCGTTAATTACGATCTTTTTGATTGATGAACTTTCATTCACCATACTCACTGCCTGTTTTAAATATTTCCACATTGTCTTACTATAATGACTATTGATGTCAATATTATTCTCCATATACTTGGCTTTTTTGATTTTGATAAGCTTTTTATATTCTTTTTTTATGTTTCTATATGCATCCCACTCTCCCAATATTTGGGCCCGTGTAGTTCGAACTTAAGTTTGTTCATATTTGCTAGCTCATTGTCATACCACTTATTCATTATTTTTAACTGATCAACTTTTTCGTACGTCAAACTTCGCATAGCATTCAAAATATAGTTATTAACTTGCAATACCTTACTCTCCAAACTAATTCTACCAAAATTACTGAAATCACCTAATCGTAGTAAGTTTATTAGTGATTCATTATTTTAGTACTCCCATGACGTTATATTTATAGTGTTTCTCATTTTAAATTTAGAGCTATTTTTAATTTTAAATTGAATGGTTTCATGATCGGATATTTGATGATCATCTAGCGTTTCACATATGATATCATTTGTATTCGAAAATAGTAAATCAATTTTTGTCTTGGAAACCTCGGTTACACGTGTATCAAACTCAACTCTTTGATACATAGAGTATGATTTAAAAAGATCAATTAGGTGGGTGCTATAAGTTGATATTGTATTTAAATTAATATTAAAGTCTCCTAACAGAATATTACTCTCAGACAGTTCACAATTACTACCTAAGACGTTACGTAAGTAGTTAATAAAATCAGCATCACTTGTGCTAGGTGAGTGGTAAACCACGCCGATCTGCCATTTGGGGTTAATGTGCTTCAATTTGATAAAGATACACCAAATGTGTTTGTCTATTGCTTTGTTATATTTAATACTACTAGCTGGACCCGTGCGCTCCTTGCGCAAAAAAAAAAACCAAAATGGTTTGAAACCTTTTGTTAGTCCAGGTCCAGGATTTTTCAAACCTTTTTCTCAAATTATAAAAAAAGATTTTCAGCTACACTTGTTGTGAGACCACAAAAAATGGTAATTCTATACGACAGCACGTAACCGCTAATATAGGTCCAAAAATCTCGGAAAGGTATCAAACGACGCGTTTTGATCTCTGTATCAATAATCCGAAAGCGGAAATTAAATAATTTGTTTCAGTGAAAAGGTATTAGTAAAAAACCCAAAAATTGCCTAGGTCCGATCCCAAATAGGGGACTTGATCCAAGGTATTTATGTGCACAACACCTTTCTGCGTAGGCTTCAAAAAAATAACCTTAGCCGGTCCAACACCGGCTACGCGGTCCACAATATTTCTGCACAGAACACATTTCTGCACTTTTCGGTACACCCTAATCTGTGATTACAACAACCACATGAAAATGACAGAAAAATTTCAACTTTAATTGCAAATATCTCTGAAAAGACATAAAATATCGAATTTCCGCTTTCGGATTGTTGATACGAAGGTTAAAACCCGTCGCTTGATACCTTTCCCGATATTTTTGGACCTATATTAGCAGTTACGTGCTGTCGTATAGAATTACCCAAAAAATTATACAAATATGCGCAAACAGCTATTTGAAATTCCACCACTTATATTACATTCACATTGAGCCATAAACTTGAGTTGATTGCCAACATCAATATGAATTAACTCAAAAAATGTCCCTTTAACTCGAGTTTATGACCCAGTGTGGACGCAGTCTTATTCACTTATTTTAGCAATGTTCAAGTGTAGATGGCGCGCTCGGCTTTAATTATTCTAGCACTGTTCAGTCTTACTATTCAACTGTAGATGTCGCGAGGCATATGAATGTCACAGTCACAATAGCGTTGCAGTACAAATTGATTTTTTTGTGCATTCACAATCGTTTATTTTAAAGAATTTATTTTTATAAAATACGCTTAAACAAAAGCACTCCGCTAATTAAAACATGGTTTCGCATGTAGAGCTAACCCCCACCTTTAAAACGATACCTTATTTATTAATATTGGTTTCAAATGAGAGCAGAAAATTAGGAAATAACACAAAAAGACCTTACAGAAATAATATATATGATACTCAATAGAATCGTGAACATAAATCAAAACACCTCCAGTGTGCCTACTGTGAGAATCACATCGCACAAGTTTGTAGTTTTGTATATTCAACTCTTGATTTGTAATCTGGTTTGTGGTACATGTTTCAGCGCATAATATTATTGCTGGACTTTTAGTTTCAATTAGTTTTCCTAATTCAATTTTATTACCTAAAATACTGTTAATGTTTAAGTATACACAGTTGAGATCATTATTTCTTGATTGCTACTTTCTAGTTTTAGATGTAGATTTATTATCACTATATCTTTTAAATGCTGGACATTCTTTACTGAAGGCAGTATGATGTACGAGGTGTGTTCAAAAAGTATCGCGAATTTTGAATTTTCGCTGGTTACGTATATTCGAATTTCGAATTTTTTGTGGCGTTATGTTGGTACTCATGTCTCTCACTTATGCCGACAAGCTCGGCCATTTTGAATGTTCAGTTAATTGTTGACAGCTGCTTTGCTTGCACGTGTTTTGGATCGTCTTCGATTTTTACCTATTTTTTTACCAAAATTGCTCAATTGTGACCAAAAACAGCATCGCATGAACATTGCTAATGAGATGTTAAACTCTGTCCGCGACGACCCAAATTTGCTCCAGAGGGTCATAACTGGTGACGAATCGTGGGTTTATGGTTATGACGTGGAAACCAAAGCTCAATCATCTCAATGGAAGCGGCCGCACGAACCAAGACCGAAAAAAGCGCGCCAAGTTCGGTCGAATGTGAAAGTTTTGCTGACAGTTTTCTTCGATTGCAGGGGCGTGGTGCATCATGAGTTCTTGCCACAGGGAAGAACGGTCAATAAGGAATATTACCTGCAAGTTATGCGCAATTTGCGTGAAGCAATCCGCCAGAAACGCCCGGATTTGTGGAAGAACAAAAATTGGCTTTTGCACCACGATAACGCCCCTGCTCACGCATCGTTGCTTGTGCGCGACTTTTTGGCTAAAAACAACACACTAATGATGCCGCAGCCACCGTATTCCCCAGACTTTTTCTTGTTCCCTAAGCTGAAGAAGCCCATGAAAGGACGACGTTACGCTTCTCTTGACGAGAGAAAGACGGCATCGAAGGAGGAGCTGAACAAGATACAAAAAAATGATTTTTTGAAGTGCTTCGAAGATTGGAAAAACCGTTGGCATAAGTGTATAATATCTCATGGGGATTACTTTGAAGGGGACAAAATAGATATTCATGAATAAATAAATAATTTTTGAAAAAACAAAAAATTCGCGATACTTTTTGAACACACCTCGTACATCCGCATTCAATAGCTTTTTTGAACAAGTTCACAACAATTTACGCAATTATAAGCATTTGATACACAATCTTTAGTGTCGTGATTTGCTCCGCATTTACCACAAGCTTTTTTGTTTATACATTCAACCGCCTGGTGATTGAATCCCAAGCATTTAAAGCATCTAAATACCCTTACATATTCCATAGTAATGCAAGAGTCCCACTCTACATTAATTCTTCTTTGCTCTAAAATTTTCTCATACGTTTCGATATCAGTTTCAATAAGCGCATTATAACATTCTTCCCTACGACTATAATTTTCAAAAATCTTCAAAACTTTAAATTGTTTACCTTCACATATGCTATTTTGCTTGGTAATGCATTCCACCAAGCGCTCACTACTTAGTCTCTCTGTTAGGCCAATAATCTTAAATACTTTTCTAATCTCTCTCTTATCTCTACTTTTCTGCATCTCGAATTCGTTTCCAATTTGTTCTGCTATCTTCTTCTGTAATAGTTCGCATGATTCCTTATTCTTGCATTGTACTACTATCCCGCCATTGTTTATATCTTTCACATTTGTGACATGACATTCGGTAGGCTCTATCACTGCTTTTAGCGCTATTTTCGTGTGTCACTTCGCTTTTAGACGTCGTCGCGTAGAGTCGGCAAATATATCCCTGCATCTCAACCAAATTGAAACAAAAAAAAAACAGACTGCACTTTTGGTTGAGATGAAATTTTTGGACCTGAGGGATATTTTTTGCTTTCTCCAAAAAGTATTTTCGTTATACTAAAGTATCAAATAACTCAACATAGGAAATGAATCCTATACATTTTAATAAAATTTCGACTTAACTAAAAATTTCAACAAAACTGTATATCCGAGATAACGGTTCTCAGCAAAAACGGGAATCTTCAAACGGAAAATTAATTATATGGGGTGATAGCCTCCATAACCATGGAGGTGATAGCCTATATAACCAAAAATTGTTTGGTGTCGTTTTAAATTAAGGAACGTTTCAGTGTAAATGACTAATTATTTAACATACTTTGAAAAATACATTTGTAAAGTGTAATAATTGCATTAAAAAATAATACAATTGGACAATAACCTGGCTTATGATACGTATCTGATACGTCTGCCATTGAATCTAACTCAAAAAAAGAGTATAAAATATAAATAACACAAAGAAAAATAATGAACTATATTTTATTTAAAATACTTGAATTATACATGTGCATATTGCAACCAAGAAGATAATACCCGAAGGAAAAACAGAAAACGCAAATATACGAGGTGTGTTCAAAAAGTATCGCGAATTTTGAATTTTCGCTGGTTACGTATATTCGAATTTCGAATTTTTTGTGGCGTTATGTTGGTACTCATGTCTCTCACTTATGCCGACAAGCTCGGCCATTTTGAATGTTCTGTTAATTGTTGACAGCTGCTTTGCTTGCACGTGTTTTGGATCGTCTTCGATTTTTACGCGAAATTCTTACCAAAATTGCTCAATTGTGACCAAAAACAGCATCGCATGAACATTGCTAATGAGATGTTAAACTCTGTCCGCGACAACCCAAATTTGCTCCAGAGGGTCATAACTGGTGACGAATCGTGGGTTTATGGTTATGACGTGGAAACCAAAGCTCAATCATCTCAATGGAAGCTGCCGCACGAACCAAGACCGAAAAAAGCGCGCCAAGTTCGGTCGAATGTGAAAGTTTTGCTGACAGTTTTCTTCGATTGCAGGGGCGTGGTGCATCATGAGTTCTTGCCACAGGGAAGAACGGTCAATAAGGAATATTACCTGCAAGTTATGCGCAATTTGCGTGAAGCAATCCGCCAGAAACGCCCGGATTTGTGGAAGAACAAAAATTGGCTTTTGCACCACGATAACGCCCCTGCTCACGCATCGTTGCTTGTGCACGACTTTTTGGCCAAAAACAACACACTAATGATGCCGCAGCCACCGTATTCCCCAGATCTGGCCCCCTGTGACTTTTTCTTGTTCCGTAAACTGAAGAGGCACATGAAAGGACGACGTTACGCTTCTCTTGACGAGAGAAAGACGGCATCGAAGGAGGAGCTGAACAAGATACAAAAAAATGATTTTTTGAAGTGCTTCGAAGATTGGAAAAACCGTTGGCACAAGTGTATAATATCTCATGGGGATTACTTTGAAGGGGACAAAATAGATATTCATGAATAAATAAATAATTTTTGAAAAAACACAAAATTCGCGATACTTTTTGAACACACCTCGTAGTTACAATTGTACCTCTAGCAAGCTGCTACACATGGTTCTGGCCATTGCGGTATTACCTATGTGTACTGGTGGAGCAAATTGAGGAAAAACAACAATCCGACGACATAACAATCTGAAGAGTCCAACCTGGCGTTGGGGTACACCAATCCCGTGCCATTCAACCAAACCCCAAAAAAAAAAATTTTCGTTTGTTTGTTTTTCTTTGCTTTGTCTTTTGGTTTGCTGACAATTCTATTTTCACTTTGTGTGGCTGCTTGTGCATATGTTATTTTATTGTTACCATTTGTCTTGTTGTTGTTTACTTTTGTGATCGGCAAGACTTCATTTACGTGTTGATTATTATTTGCTATTGTTTTTGTTAACTCTGCTAGTACAAGGTGGCGCAAAAGTAATCCTCGTATCAGAAAATGCTATAAATTTTGCGATTGGCCCCTAAAGTCAGTTCTGTTTCGACAATTGTGTAGTAAACACATGCGAAATAAACGTTAATAAACAATGTTACGCTACACTGCTCCAGAACGCGGAATATTGCTGACTATTTATTTGACCAATAATCGGTCGGGGCCAAACGGTTACTGTGAATGGTGAGCGCTACAGAGCAATGATCAACGAGTTCTTTTTGCCGCAACTTGATGAATTGGGATTGGAAAACATGTGGTTCCAACAAGACGGTGCAACAGCACACACTGCACGTGCTGAACATCGGAAGCTTGCTTTTGCGCCACCTTGTATGTCTTTTCTCATTTGGTTTATTTTAATTTCTATATTAAGTGCAATTAATGAGTTGAAATCTGTTATCAAACTGCTTTTCAACTGTTGTATCTTATTAAAAAGTACTTCTTCTATTATGTCTTTCATATCTTTCTTTCCAATTCTGTTTTGATCGCAACTTTGTATCTTCTTCTTCTTTAAATGGTCATCTAACCGCCTGGGTGATTTTGACCGTCCAACATAGCTCGCCAGTCGTTTCTTCGTTGCGCTAACTGGCGCCAATTGGAAACACCACGGGATCGCAAATCGGTCTCCACTTGGTCCTTCCATCGGAGTGGTGGTCTCCCTCTTCCTACTAAAGTTTTAAACATTACTCTTTGTGTCCTGTCACAAAGTGGCGGTAAATTTTTAAACATTACTCTTTGTGTCCTGTCACTAAGGTAAGAGGAGATCCAGCGATTGAGACCCGGCTGGAAGCCCAACTGATCGAGTTTATGAATAAGTAATGAGTGACACACTTTGTCAAAAGCTTTGCTGAAATCCGTATAAATAACGTCGGTGTGCAGATTTTTTCTAAAGCCATTTGAGACATGACTGGTAAACTCAAGTAAATTCGTAACTGTGGACTTTCCCTTACTGAACCCGTGTTGGCAGTCAGCTTTCAAAGTAGAGATCGGACCCGTAAGTTGATTTGTAACAATATCTTCAAACAATTTTGGGATGGCAGAAAGCTTTGCGATGCCACGATAGTTCTCTATAGAAGACCTACTCCCGCTGTTATGCAGCGGTAGAAGAAACGATTCTTTCCACGCAGTTGGAAAAACACCACACTTTAGTGATAGATTGAACAAATTGGTAAATTTGTGAAATTTCAAATGTTGAATGTAAGTGCAATGTCTAAAAATGTGTTATGTGTTTTGATTGAAACTAATTGCTAATGTTTTTTTGTTTTATGTTATATATTTACATGTGAAAAAATATAGAATCTCCCTGAAGAAGATGCGGTAATGCATCGAAACGCGTAGGAGAAAAAAGAAAAAACTTTCGTTTTTGTCTTAAAATTATCGGCCGAATAAGCTCAAAATCCCACAAGAATCTTTAAGGTTAACCCTATCGTCTCCATTAACTTTTCGATATCGTTGCAATAAGCGAAATTTTTTGCATCACTCATATTAAAGAACTTTTCTAACTCTTTTTGGCGTTTTCGATATGCTGTTACTTTGGTACCTTTCGCCAGAAAATTATTTCCTTTCAAAAATGAAGCCAGTTCTTCTGATTTCTTCTGAGTCAAACACAAAATTGCAACAATTGCATCCAATTGCTTTTGTGTGACTAGGATTAGGTCCATTGATGTTTCATAGGATGTACCTTCACCAGGGTTGTATTTTGAGAAGAGGTTGTAGTACTGATATCTGTTTGAAGATCAATACTTCGGTATGTTGGTACTGGAACGAATTCTGAGTGCGGTAATGGTAATTGGGCACTTGCACTGCTACATAAGTTTTATTCTTTTGGTTTCCTTCTAATAATTCCCAACGGATTACCCACCATATCCCGCCCGACCGGCGGGGGGGCGCATCCGCATAACGCGCGGATTATTCGTTTGTGCCGAGTCGTTGGAAGGCTTTGGTTTGTTAAACGTCGAGATCTAAAACTGCTCAGCTACAGAGAAAACCTCATCAGCTAAGTAAAGTAGATATAGGATAGATTATACATTAAGAAATAACTAGTTAACAGAATGAAATTATTGTTAGAAGTTAATATGGAAGTCAAAGAATAAGAAACAATTAGTAGCTATGAATTTAGGATGGAAAGAATTGATTTTTATGCTGAAAAGCGAGTCTGAAATATCAAATCTACCAGAAAGAGAGTTATAATCTTGACACAAACAGCGAAAAGGCTCATTTAACTGAAAATTGGTTCGGCACTGTTTTAAGACTAGAGGTTTAAAATGCCTTGAAGGACGAGACGGTACATTGAAGTTCACTTCACTTCGAAGAAATGGGCTGGATAGTGAACCATTTAGCAATTTAATCATAAAAATAATTCCAAGCATTTCCCTCCGACTAGAAAGTGTGTGCAGATTCATGAGTTTTAAACGATTCGTATAGGGTGGCAGACAGTACACGGGCTCCCAATGAAAATCTCTTAAGGCAAGTATTTAGTAAAAATTGTTTTTGAACTGATTCAAGGCGATCTACATGAACCTGGTAACGCGGGTTCCAAATTATAGAACCGTATTCAAGTATCGGTCTGACTAATGTAGTGAAGAGGGCTTTAGTTACATAAGGGTCGCTAAATTCTTTAGACTATCGTTTAACGAATGCTAGGACACCTCTAGCCTTATTGACTGTTGTGTTAATATGGCGGTTGAAACTGAGTTTATAGTCCATAGTAACCCCCAGGTCAACAAAATCATACACTTGCTCAAGACTATAATTTTTAATTGTATAGGAAGCCGGCTGAGAAATTCCACGCGAAAAACCCATGTGTTTACATTTTTTAAGGTTAAGGGGCATATAATTTAAATCGCACCAAGTAACAAGTGTATCTAGATCTGATCATAGCTTATTTCTATCTTCAAATGACACGAATGACATGAAAAGCTTTACGTCGTCGGCATACAATAACATTTTTGAAAATTTTATTATTGTAGAAATATCATTTATAAATTAAAAGAACAGAATCGGGCCAAGATGGCTTCCTTGAGGAACCCCCGAAGAGACATAAATGACATCGGATACTAAATTTTTAAACATTACTCTTTGTGTCCTGTCACTAAGGTAAGAGGAGATCCAGCGATTGAGACCCGGCTGGAAGCCCAACTGATCGAGTTTATGAATAAGTAATGAGTGACACACTTTGTCAAAAGCTTTGCTGAAATCCGTATAAATAACGTCGGTGTGCAGATTTTTTCTAAAGCCATTTGAGACATGACTGGTAAACTCAAGTAAATTCGTAACTGTGGACTTTCCCTTACTGAACCCGTGTTGGCAGTCAGCTTTCAAAGTAGAGATCGGACCCGTAAGTTGATTTGTAACAATATCTTCAAACAATTTTGGGATGGCAGAAAGCTTTGCGATGCCACGATAGTTCTCTATAGAAGACCTACTCCCGCTGTTATGCAGCTGTTCCGTATGAACCCACCTTCATACGAAGTAATGTGTTTATTAACATTGATCTGGCAACGATGAGTCGATAGATATTGATCTGGTAACGATGTGCGGTGAACGATGGATACATTCAATAAGTGCCAGTCGTGCGAGAAGTTGTTGTGCTAGTCGTGCTAGTAAAATATGTAGTTAATTTGAGCTAGTTGTGATAAGTGGAATTATGAACAAATAAAAGTTGGTTTTTTACTCAATGTTTTCCAACTAAAATAAAGTGTGTTTATTTGGGCTTGGGAATTATTGGGGCTTAAACATTGGTCCATGTAGAGCCGGATAGGAGTTGGCGCAGTCGTTTCTCGCCTTTCTCCTTTTTACTTCGCAAAAGTGCTGTGCAAGACAAAGAGCTATGAATACATACATATACATATGTACGTATAAATTACATTGAGCTAGTTGAGTTAGTTTATCATGAGCGGAAAAGAGCTAGAAACACATGTGTTGAGCTAGAAGAAAATTGAGCTAGAGTGCAATAGAATATGCGAAGTTCGTGAAATCGAACATGTCAGAGCGTGGAAAATATACGGGTGCAAATTGTTTCTTGCGCATTGTGCAAAAGATGAGAAAGGTAAGAGCTAGGTGTTTCAATAATAATGGAACAATCTAGAGAGCTTGCGTGCATGCATATTCATGAAAATACAGCGATTTGAATAAACGATCGAAGAAGAGCCATTGTACTGAAAATCTTTGCGAAGTGAAGGTGTAAAAGTGCGATTTGTCGAAAAATTAAGATAAAATTGATACAGAGCTAGTGAAAGAGCATTTCTTATTACCGGTGAGCGCTTGTATACAGTCCACATAAATAGAGCACAGAAAAACTGAGCGATTGCAATAAAAGACAAAAATTTGTCATTAGACGTGCTAGTGAATTAAAAATCAACAAAGTGCATAGATATTTGTTCATTGTGCTAGACGTGCTTGGTAAAGACGAGCATGTTGAGCATGTTTAGATATGGTTGTTCTGCTGAAACATACCAATGTGCCTGCGCCAATTTATTTATGTTGGTCAAAGTCGAGCTAGAGTGTGCTTAAAATTTCTGCGCTTGCAAATTTGTGTGCTAATGGCAAATAATTATCAAATTATTTTCAGGTTCATAAGGGTGAAATCACAAAATGGCGAAATTTGAGATGTTGTCCGCATGTGTTCGGGCGATTGAGCGAGCAGCGCTTTATGTGCAGAGCGAGGAGTTTGACTCGATTACCTATCCTGGTGCTAGTGCGCGTTTACAAGCGTTGGAAGGGAGGTGGAAACAGTGCATTGCCATGCATGATGAGCTAATAATTAATATGAAAGAGGGCGACGATATTAAAGAATACGACGATGAGCTAGAAAAGGCCGAGCAAGGTTATTTTGCAGCCAATGCTGCCCTGCAGGGAAAAATAAATGAGCTAGGTCCAGCGCCAGTGCAAGTAAATACGCCAGCCAACATTCAAGTAGAGCTACAATATCCACAACGGCAAATGGACTTGAAAAACAAGTGGGGCGAGTTTGATGGCACTTTGACGAAGTGGAAAGGTTTCCATGACCGTTTCAAAGCTGCAGTGCATGATAATGAGCTAGTAGCGCCAGCTTTCAAGTTCACCTATTTACAAAAATCTCTAGTGAGCAAGGCAGCGCGTACTTTGGGCGAATGGCAATTATCAGATGAGAATTATCATGAAGCATGGAAGCGCTTGAAGCAGCTGTATGATAAAAAGTACCATACTTGCCGCGAATATTTGCGTCAGTTTTATCGATTGCCTTTCTTGGAGCGTGCATCATCTGATGGGCTACAGCGTATGGCGAATGTCACCCATGAGACATTGCGTCAGCTGCGGGCACAGGGGTTACCTGTTGAAAGTTGGGACATGATCGTTGTGCATAATTTACATGAGCGCTTAGATGAAGACACTAGCAAGGCATGGGAGCTTCAGCGACAGTCAGAAACGACGACAGCGAACGAGATGCTCTCATTTCTAGACAAGCAAGCTGCAGCATCATCACAGCAAATAGACAATAGGCGTGCACGTGAGGCGAGGGTGGCATCGACTGCACGTAGTAGCCAACCCAAGAGGGGTCAGCAGGGAGCTAGTCATGGAGCTAGTTACAGCAGAGCTAGTATTGGGCATCAGAGCAACGAGCGCGAGAAGAAAACATATCCATGTTACCTATGCAAAGGGGATCATGGGCTCTATAAATGCCCAGATTTCTTGAGCTTGAATTTAAAATCGCGCAAATCATACATAGAGCAACATAAATTATGTCCAAATTGCTTAAAGCAGGGGCATGTCGTGAAAGATTGCTACTCCGGACCGTGTAATCGTTGTCCAGGCAAAATTCTCCATAACAGCGTTTTGTGTCCAACCAGGGATGTCAACAAGCATCTATTGGTAGTGCAAGATAAAGGTGAATCCCAGCGAGCTAGTACTCAATCAAAGGCGGCAACCAAGCGCAAAGCGGATAGAGGTAACTCGACAATCTGACAACCAGGTAAGCGGAGCAAGACGCAGTCGGATGTAGAAGAGCTTACTGAGCTAGATGAGCATAATAATAATAATAAACAGGTAGATGTGCCTACCTCATCGTATAGCTGTGCGTTTAATTTGATGGATAGTCAAGATGAGCTAGGGCAAGATTTCAGAGATCAGTCCTCAGGGCATGATATAGGAGCTAGACAGAGCAGATCGCTTTTACCCACCGCGCTTGTCAGGTTGGAGATTGGTGGGATCAAAATTGGGCCTTTTTATGCGCTGCTAGATTCGGGAGCGCAACCGAATCTCATCGCACATAAAATTTTCAAGGCATACCAATTGCCTGCAGCTTATGGCTGCAGACATATGGTAGGGATAGAAGGGCAACCATTTGTGGTCAAGCAGAAGATAAGTGCTAAGGTCATACCATGGTATGAATCGAATCAATATGTCGGAGCGGAATTTTGGATACTGCCACGGCAGGGTGGGCTAGAGCTTGTAGTGCCATCTGGCCAGTCCAGCTTGGTTAGATTAAATAATCCAGTGAATGTGCCGTTTGCTAATCCACATTATTGGGAATCCAACGAGATTCAGATCGTGCTAGGAGTGCAAGTGTTTGCGAAATGTTTAATTGGGTTAGTAGCCAGGCGCTCTGACCAAATTACTATGGTAGAAACTACCTTTGGGCTAGTAGTGCTTGGTGCATATATCGATCAAATGGATCATGGAACCGGGGCAGATACATCCAGCATAGGTTGTATCAGTTATGAAGAGCTAGACAAGAATGTGCAAAGATTGTGGGAAATGGATCAGATCAGTGATTCACCCCTTCGAACAAAAGAGCAAGAGCTAGTTGAGCAAATATTTGAAGATACACATTTTCGAGATGATACTGGGCGATTTGTAGTTACGATTCCAATGAAAGAGGCTAGGAGATTGGGCAGCTCTCGTGAAACCGCATTAAAACAGTTCTTCTATTTGGAGAAAAGATTAGCTAGAAACCCTGAAATTGCGAGCAAGTACATAGATTTTACGCGGGAGTACGCGAGGCTTGGGCATATGAAAGAAGCTCTGAGCGATCCAATGCCTGGTGAGCTAGTCTATTATATTCCACACCACTGTGTGCTTAAGAAGTTTCGTGTGGTATTTAATGCGAGCTGTAAAACAGATACAGGAGTATCTTTGAATGAGGTGCAAATGCTTGGAGAAAAGTTGCAAAGAGATTTAGCTGATATCATAATGCGATTTAGGCGTCATAGGATTGGCATAAGCTGTGACGTGAAAATGATGTTTAGGCAAGTGCGAATAGTAGAGAGCCAGTATGACCTGCAGCGAATATTTTGGCGCGAGAGTCCCAGGGAAAAGTTGCGCGAGTATTGGTTGACAGTCGTTACATATGGGATGACGGCATCGGTCCACTTGGCGGTGCGTTGCTTAATCCAAGCAGCCACAGATGAGCTTGAGCATTTCCCATCAGCAGCTAGAGCGATTATAAATGACTTTTATATGGATGATGGTATCGCTGGAGCAAGCAATGATGATGAGGCGATCAAATTGGGTAGGGAAATGAAATTCGTGCTAGGTAGTGCCGGTATGGAATTGTGCAAGTGGCATTCCAATAGTAAGCGGTTTGCAAGTGCTTTCCAATCAGAAGAATCAAATGCAGTGTTGATGGCTGACAACACTGATACATCCGTGCTAGGCCTGAAATGGCAAATTGATAGTGACAATCTCACATTTAGAGTAAAGGCGCCAGAGATACCTGCGGTAATTAGCAAGCGCATTGTTTTAAGTTGTGTTGCGCAACTTTATGACCCAAACGGTTACATAACACCGGTTACAATTATTGGCAAAATAATAGTGCAAGACTTGTGGAGATTGAAAATGGGCTGGGATGACGAGGTGCCCAAGAATATTAAACTCAGATGGTGCGAATTCTGGGAAGATATTTCAGAGCTAGAAAAATTCGAATTGCCTCGATTTATCGGTGCTAGTGCTGATGCGACCGTCCAGTTGCACGGGTTCGCAGATGCATCTGAGAAGGGCTTCGGGGCAGCGATTTACGTGCGAGTAGTATCGAGCAAGGGCGAGATAAGTTCTGAGTTGCTAGTGTCCAAGGCTAGAGTCGCGCCACTGAAAACCATCTCAATTCCTAAACTTGAGCTAGCTGCTGCGGAGCTGTTGAGCAGGTTATACTTGAGCGTTATACGGAGCATGGAATGGGAGTCAGCCGATTATGTGTTATGGTCTGATTCCATGATAGTTCTGCATTGGATACGGAAACTACCATGTGAAATGAAGGTCTACGTAGCGAATCGGGTAGCTTCTATCCAGGCAAACACAGATATCAGTAAGTGGCGACATGTGAGAACGAGCGATAATCCAGC
The DNA here is from genome assembly GCA_949987695.1 of Merzomyia westermanni. Lineage (NCBI taxonomy): Eukaryota > Metazoa > Arthropoda > Insecta > Diptera > Tephritidae > Merzomyia > Merzomyia westermanni. Next base: position 82,546,868 of record OX465291.1, read on the forward strand.
AGACCTTCTAACTAGGGGTATCAGTGCTAGCAAGATTGTGGGCAATCAACTATGGTTGCACGGGCCGATATGGCTCGGGCTGCCGAGCGAGGAGTGGCTAAGAAGTGCCTCTGGGCAAGGGAGCGTACCAGAAGGTACATTGCCTGAGCTGAAAGTGCATGTCGCATTCGAAGCAAGACCAACATGGAGTGCTAGGAGCAACGCTAATGTGGAAGAAATTCCACTGGTGCAACGTGCTAGTTCCTTGGACAAACTGATTGGAGTCATGTCACAAGTGCTAAGGTTTGTGCGTCTGTTGAGAGCTAGTGTTAATCAGAGGATCCGGAAATCAAACCGGGGAGCTCCTCAGGTGGCTGTTCCGACCATTGAGGAACGCTCTAGAGCTTTAGATCTAATAATTAAAGAAGCGCAGGGGCTAGTTTACATGAAGGAGATCCATGCTTTGTCCGAGGAGACGCCAGTGCCTGATGGGAGCAAGATCGAATCATTGAAACCTGTGCTAGATAAAAATGGGCTTTTACGTGCAGGTGGTAGAATCGGAAGAGCAGAATGTGATTATGAAATGAAACATCCAGCTATTATTCCACCGGGTTCTAGATTGTGCCAGTTAGTTATGAGCAAAGCGCATCAAGCCACTAAACATGGAGGAATCCAGGTTATGATGCAATATATTCGACAACGGTTTTGGATACCGCGACTGCGAAGTGAGCTTAGGAAATTTATCCATCAGTGCGTCATCTGTGCTAGATATGCCAAAAGATTAAGCGAACAGCTAATGGCTGATTTGCCAGCTGATCGGGTGCAAGTCGGGAAACCATTCCTACACACTGGAGTGGATTATGCAGGTCCCTTTGAGATCAGACAACTGGATAAGAATGAGCGTTGTGTAGTGAAGAGAAAGAGTTGGGTCGCTATATTTGTGTGCCTTAAAACAAGAGCTGTGCACATCGATATGATCACTGACCTAACTGCTAAATCCTTTATAGCTGGCTATGAAAGATTCATTGCCAGGCGTGGCAGATGTGAGAGCATGTACAGCGACAATGGGACATCCTTTGTCGGAGCATCGAAAGAAATTGCTAGAGCTTATGAGCGCTGGAGAGCTAGTGATATGTTTGCTGAGCTAACGTTAAAGGGGACAGAGTGGCATTTCATGACCCCAGCTGCACCGCATCAAGGCGGTATTTACGAGGCAGCGGTGAAGTCGATGAAACATCACTTGACACGCGTGATAGGGCAAAGATGCTTAGAATATGAACAGTTTCTAACTCTTCTAGTGCAAATAGAAGCCATATTAAACTCGCGTCCACTATATCCGCTGAGCGATGATCCATTGGATGTGCAAGCGCTAACACCGGGTCATTTCCTGGTGGGCGAACCTTTGGTGCTACCTCCTCCATTCGAGCTGGCACCGCAACCTGGATGCAGAGGACGAAAGCTATGGCAAGAAAGACAGAGCATGGTAAAACATATATGGAAGCGCTGGCAAGATGAATATCTTACAACTTTACTAGAGCGAAAAAAAATGGCGCAAGGAGCGTGAGGGCTTGAAGATTGGCCAACTGGTCATCATTAAGAGCGAGAGCTTCCCATGCGGCATGGGCTTTGGGAAGAGTTGTAGAGCTTATAACGAGCAAGGATGAGCTAGTGCGCAATGTGGTCGTGCAAACAGCTACTAACAAGCTAACCCGACCAGTGCAAAAGATTTGTGTATTACCGATTGATACGAGTGCTAGTACCTAATCATAGTGAGAGCTAGTTTGAGCAAGCTCAACAGGGCAGTGTTCCGTATGAACCCACCTTCATACGAAGTAATGTGTTTATTAACATTGATCTGGCAACGATGAGTCGATAGATATTGATCTGGTAACGATGTGCGGTGAACGATGGATACATTCAATAAGTGCCAGTCGTGCGAGAAGTTGTTGTGCTAGTCGTGCTAGTAAAATATGTAGTTAATTTGAGCTAGTTGTGATAAGTGGAATTATGAACAAATAAAAGTTGGTTTTTTACTCAATGTTTTCCAACTAAAATAAAGTGTGTTTATTTGGGCTTGGGAATTATTGGGGCTTAAACAGCAGCGGTAGAAGAAACGATTCTTTCCACGCAGTTGGAAAAACACCACACTTTAGTGATAGATTGAACAAATTGGTAAGGGGTTGGTAAATATGGTTCGCACACTTTTTCAAGAAATATGTAGGAATCCTATCAGGACCATATTTAAAAGATTCTTTTTTGATTTTTTGAATTAATTGAATTTGTCCCGTGTAGCTTATAGGGATAGTTTTGAAAGTTTGAATTGGTGACAGCAGAATAGTTAGAAGTGAAAAATTGAGCAAAAAAATTTGCGATACATTGATTATCGCTAGATATAATCTCTTGATATTTCATAGCTGAGGGAAACCCTGATACTTTACGTTTAGAATTTACGAAACCATACTATTCAAAGTTTTATGGTAGTTGATACATCCATAGGAATTTTCTTGTTGATGCGGGCTGTTGTCTAACCACATTATTAGTATACCAAAAGGCATAGCTTTCCATTGCATAACACTTGAATAGCAATTAAAGCAAACTTTTTTAGGGGCATAGTTTACGTCAGTGATAAACTCTTGCGAGAAATATTGTTTATAGGCATCCAAAAAACAATCACTGGCATTGCCACATTTTTGATCGCTTGCTATGAAACGTCCACTAACATTACAAAAATGGTCCATTTTACATTTTGGCTCCAACATTTTTAATACAATATATATTATACAATGTTGTTTTTGTTATTTTTATGAAACCGATGCACTTAACTTAAATCACTCACAAAATGAAATAAGTTCCAAAACAATTAAAAGCGAATTTTATCACGACCGAGCGAAAATTAAAAGACATCAGCTTCGTCTGAGTTTCGAGTCTTAACTGAATCTTTATTTTTGATATTAGTTCGCATGTATAAAATAATTAAAAATCGCTACCTGTGCGGTGGTTGAAAAAAAAGAGGAAGACGACGAAAAGGAGGAAGAAGGGGAAGAAATTTATTGCATTTGACTGCAAAGTTCGAAGGTCGATTAAAAAAAAATTCGAACTAACATAAACAAACGCCGCGATACGGGTCTTCTAATTTAGCCTCTATTTTCACCCCTCACTCTCAGAATCGACCTAACTTTTTCTAACCTGAATTTCTTCCACAGTGTTATTAGAAACAACGAACTCACCAGGCAGTCGAAGAGTTTGTCCATACAAAAGTTCTGCAGAAGAACATTTTAAATAATCTTTAATTGATGTTCGTAAGCCAAGAAGTATTCATGGCAAAATTTCAGACCAGTGAGTAGAATAATTTGAAGCAATAATAGTTGTTTCAAGTGTTCTATGAAAGCGCTCTATCATACCATTTGCTTGAGGATGGTATGGTGAAGTATGAATTTCATATGCACCTAATAATTTGGTTAGTTCATTAACCATTTTTGAAGTTAATTGGGAACTGTTGTGTCCCACATATTATCTTATGTTACACAATACGCCAATATGGCATCACTTTTCATAAGGGACAGTTCATGACAGGTTAAATATATGTATTAGTTTTTAGATGAGAAATAAAGTGAGGAAATAGAAACCGCGTGCTTTTCCTTGATGTCCATCCTGACTAGAATTCCAGATCTAACAAGTGGCGACGAGAAAATGAGGCCAGCGACAAATTGTACCAAAAATGGATGCTAGCCAATTTCAGGAAATATTAGATGCATTTAGTAAAGCACAACGAGAATTAATTCAACAAATACGCACAAATACGACATCGCAGCAAACACAACAACAAAATGTGCCGCCATTACAGGTGCTTCTCCCGCCTTTCGAAAACTTCGACAGCAAAAAAGAAAACTTATACTTTATAGGCAGAGATTTGAAAACTATTTAGTTATGAAAGGAGTTTTCAATAACAAAATATTGTGCCACCAAATGCTCATCAATTCTATCGGTTCGACACACTTAAAACTCTTAGTTTCACTGATTGCTCCCTTAAAAAAGTGGGCGAAATCGAGCATGAAGAATTAGTCAAGAAACTCGAAATACATCTATGCCCAAGGAAAAATACTCTTGTAAGTCAACATCGATTTCTATCTACATACCAGGGTGAAGAACAAACCATTGCTGAATATGTAGCAGTGCTACGTCAAGTTACAAGCGACTGCGAATTTACATCAGCTTGTGCATGCAAGTTTGATATTTCAAACATATTCCTACGAGCGCAATTTATTCGGGGACTCAGGGACAACACAATTAGAGAACAACTGTTGCAATCCGAAGAAGCTGAATTTAGCAAAATAGTTGGGAAAGCGTTGCCATTAGAAGCTTCAAAAATCGGTAGCCGCGAGCTTGACAACAAGAGTACCTATAGTAGCAATGACGTCAATAAAATTCGCTCCACATCTACAAACCATCGTAGAAGTCGGTCAAGAAGAACAACATCACCTAAATCCACTGCGCGCTCGAAATCCAAAATCGACTTCAAAAAATTAGGAATTGACCACCTGTGCATCCGATGTGGAAGAGACAATCATAAATCAAACGAATGTCGCACTAATCCGAAGAACTTGAAATGCAAATCGTGTGGGAAGTCAGGCCACGTAATGCAAGTTTGCATAAAAACATTAGTAAATTCGTCAAACAATAAACCAGTTTCGAAGGATGATGAAAAGGATAAGTCGATACATCAAATTTACGGCATAATTCAAATAATCGACATTCACCATAACCAGCATTCCGGCAATGATATGGAAAAGTATTACGTAGACGTGGAAATAAACGGACACCGCCAAAAATTTTAAGTCGACTCGGGTGTTGGATTCACGTTAATACCACGAAATAAATTCAGACGTCTCGATATCAGTACTAAACTACAACCTTCAAACATCGCTTTTAGATCGTGCACCAAAAATATAGTAATCCCTGAAGGAAAAATCAAAGTTTTAGTCAAATACAATAACCAGTGTTCAGAGGAAGAGATGTACGTTGTGCCAGATGGCTATGACGCTTTACTAGGCCGAACGTGGATAAGGCATTTGAATATCAATCTCCAGCAAGTCGACAAACAGCAAGTAAGTAACATCCATTCAATCGATGATTTTACTCCAATCGAGTAAATCATAAATAATTTTCAAGACGTATTCACCGAAAAAGTTGGGTGTGTACCAAACTTCGAAGTAACTCTGGATCTTCAAAAGAATGCTAAACCGGTATTTTTCAAAGAGAGGGAAGTTCCGTATGCACTTCGCGAACGAGTAGAAAAAGAGTTACAAGAACTAGAGACCTGCGGAATAATCTCTAAGTGCGAACGAAGTGATTGGGGGTCACCATTAGTCATCGTCCCCAAACCTGACGGGGGTGTAAGGCTGTGTGTCGACTACAAAATAGGAGTAAATCCACAGTTAGTATCGTCAAATTACCCAGTTCGCCGAATTGACGAGATACTACATACCCTCAAAGGATCGACATATTTTTGTCGACTCGATCTTTTTAAAGCTTATTTACACCTTCGAGTGTGCCCGGAGTCGAGTGTAATACAGACAATATCAACACATAGGGGTACCTTCAGAGTAAATCGATTGTCGTTTGGTATTAAAACCGCCCCATCAGAATTTAATCGAATTATCGAACAAATACTATCAGGCCTCAAAAAAACAATGTCATATTTCGATGACATAATTATACATGGAGCTACGAAAAAAGAGTGTGAGGAAAACCTTATTAATTGCCTTCAACGGTTAAAAAAGTACAATCTGCACCTAAACAAGAATAAATGTTCTTTTTTTAAAACACGTGTGGAATACCTTGGCTTTGTTATTCTCTCTCTATCTCTATGGCGCGATATACAACAGGTATATCATCATAAACCTCCTAAGAGATTTTTGCGCCAAGCTTCTCTTCCAATTTGTGGTGTGCCGATTTGAATTTTCCCTACAAATTGGTGGGACCTACAGTTTTTTGCCGACTCCGAACGGCATCTACAAAGGAGACGAATTTTTGCTGAGAAGCCTGTCATGGCAGAAATACACTCGGAGAGTTTGCCAAACCACTGCCGAGGGGCGACCCCGTTTTTGAAAAACTTTTTTCAAATCAATTTTGATGTTACCTGTACCAGGGCTCGAACCATGGACCTTTGGTGTGGTAGGCCGGCAACACTACCTTCACACCACGGCGGCCGCCTTGTTATTCAATTGAACGAAATTTCGAAATCCCCATCAAAAGTCCAAGCAATCACTGAAATGCCACGTCCAGCTTCTGCCGACGAAGTCAGAAGATTCTTAGGCATGGTGACGTACTACTCGCGATTTGTTCCAAATTTGTCGTCCATAACATACCCCTTACGTCAACTACTACAAAAAAACATAAAGTTTTATTGGTCTTCTAACTGCGAAGCAGCTTTTTCAAAATTGAAAGCTATCATTTCCAGCGAAAAGGTCTTAACACCTTTCGATCCAGAATTGCCAGTTATTGTTGCCTGCGATGCAAGTCCCACAGGAATCGCTGGGGTAATATCACACAAAATCGGCGACATAGAACGTTCGATCGCGTACGCATCAAGGTCGTTAACACCGGCTGAACAAAATTATAGCCAACTAGATCGCGAAGCGATTGTGTTCTCCGTAAACCATTTGTACCTGTATGGAAGGAAGTTCCAACTGGTAACTGATAATAAGCCATTAACACGTATATTTCACCATAGTAGCAAACTTCCGTCTATGACATCAGCAAGATTGTTGAGGTATGCTGAATTTCTATCCAGCTTCAACTACGAAGTTGTGTATAAGAAAGGTTCAGAACACGTTAATGTCGATTGCCTTTCCAGGGCAACAAAAGCCGGGGGGATACTAAGCACAGACAAACTTATCAACGAAGAGGTAAATGAGTTATGCTACTTATCAATTTTCGAAATTTCAAATGAATACATTAATGCTGAAACACTAGCACAGGAAACAACAAAAGACCCTAAACTCTCCAAAATTTTATCTTATTTACTTAATACAAATGAAAACAAAAACTATTATACTCTTTGCAACGGTATTATATTCAAAGGCCAGAGAATTTTGATTCTCAAGAACATACAGCCTCATATTTTACGAGAACTCCATCGTACACATCCAGGCATTACGAAAATGAAGCAGCTCGCAAGGAGATACTGCTACTGGAAGGGAATGGATCGCGATATTGAGAGAATGGTAAGATCGTGTGAAGCGTGCGCTCATGTTCAATCAAAGCCCGCAAAAGTCCAACTCCATCATTGGGAGGAACCGACCGGAAATTGGGAAAGGATACATATTGACTATGCCGGCCCTTTCCAGAACCACCACTTTCTAATAGTTGTCGATGCAAAATCGAAATGGATTGAGTTTCGAGCCGTTCAGAATTCACCAACCACACAAATAACCTTAAACCTTCTCACAGATATATTTTCCACGCACGGATTTCCCGTCAGTATTAGTATCCGACAATGCCACTATTTTTACTACGGAAACCTTTAAAGCATACTGCAAGGGAAATGGTATTTTTCAAAAATTCACTGCTACAGGACACCCAAGTACCAACAGACTGGCTGAAAGAAATGTACAGACGCTGCAAAATAAATTGAAAGCCATGACGTACGAACCAGTATCTATACAATCAAAACTTAACGAAATTTCACAAATATATAGAGCAACACCACTTATATGTGGAAAAAGTCCAGCAGAACTGTATTTAAACTGACGCATTCGTATCAGATTGGACGCACTCAAACCTACCGCCAAAATTAAGTCAAACTTGAAAACTCCAGGCGTTCGTACAATAAGCGTGGGAGAGAGAGTACAAACACTACACACAATGAATAATAAAACCGTATGGAAAATGGGAATTGTCCTACGTAAGTACGGCCAGCTGCATTATTTAGTAAAACTCGATGACGGATACACATTAAAGCGCCATATCGACCAGCTCAAAGTAACTAACGTCGAGAAACGAAAAGTTAGATTCGACCCAAAAATTGATATAAAAGACTCCACGAGGGACAGTTGAAACCAACACGAAGTCAACCCCACAATATTACCAAACCGATACAATGTGCAGCCATCAGCACTAATAAACTACCCGAATGTCGAACCACCAACATGCCAAATCAATCCCGAACCGCAATTACCGCCAAACCAAGGAAGCCGAGACGGGACTGAAATGGAAACACCTATTACACAAGTTCCAGAAGTTGAAAATCCTCAACAAAGTCAAGAACCAAGCATACGCAGATCACAACGTGTGCGCAAGGAACCAACGCATCTACAAGATTTTATAGCTGATTAATATATTAATAATGCATTGTAAAAAATTTCAAAACACAAATATCAGAGAAAATGAAATGATATTATCTTATGTTACACAATACGCCAATATGGCATCACTTTTCATAAGTGACAGTTCATGACAGGTTAAATATATGTATTAGTTTTAAGATGAGAAATAAAGTGAAGAAATAGAAACCGCGTGCTTTTCCTTGATGTCTATCCTGACTAGAATTCCAGATCTAACAGGAACCTTGCTCTATTGTTATGTTGAATGGAATACTAAATCTTGGTACATAATTTTGAACGAAAGTAATTGCTATGGTACTTGCTATAATATCTTTAAGTGGATAAGCTTCAGGCCAACGAGTATGTCTATCAATAATGTTACAAAAACGAGCTTTAGTTCTGTCCTATGGACCAAATATACTTTTCCAGAAAGGAGTGAAAAAATAAAAATACATTTGTATCGGCAATTTTTATGTACACGTCAGAATTGGTTTTTTTTTATGTATCCGTCTGTCCGCCTGTGTGAAAGACTTTAGACTTTGGATAGATTTTTAACCCTTTTTCCGTGATCCAATCGAGCTGAATTTTTGCAGGCAGACTCGTGGAAATGTCTGTATCACGTCAAATTTTTTAAAAAATTGATTTTTATCAATTCTCAGATTTTCCTGAATTTTTTTTTTACTTTTTTCGGCATAACTTGAAGGGACTCCAAATTTTTAAACTAGTAAAGCGTTCCGAAAAAAAGAAATGTTTTTCGACCCATCCTATATTTGCAGTTTATCAATAGTAACTTTCTAACACTAAACTGTTTATGACTTTTACAACACTTACAACTGGTATGACAGATGAAACATTGAATTGCAAAAGGGTTAAAAATCTATCCAAAGTCTTTCACACAGGCGGACAGACGGACACTACGAGCTTTACACTTTCTCCATAAAAATAAAATTCTGACGTGTACATGAAAATCGCCGATACACGTGTATTTTTATTTTTTCTCCCCTTCCCGAAAAAGTATATTTGGTTCATGGGACAGAATGTGTGTAACGCGAGGTAATAGTTAGAAGATAACGATAATCTTTCGATATAGGAAGAGGACCAACAATGTCCATGTGAATATGTTCGAAACGACCAGAAGGTATTGTGATTTTCTGTATTGGAGTTTTTGTATTTCTTTTAATTTTAGACTTCTGACAAATAATACAAGATGATGCCCATTCATTAATTTCTTTACACATACTAGGCCAAAGATATTTTGTTTGGATTAATTTTCTAGTGGTTCGAATTCTTGGATGAAATAGAGAATGAATTTTGTTAAATATAATTCTTCTCATAGAAAGTGGAACATATGGCCTAAATGGTTGTTTAGAAACATCACACCAAATTTTCAAATTTATGATTGGATTATCTACTTCTTTTAAATTAGTTTTAAAATTTGGACCAGATATAATTTTTTGTAATATCTTATCTGTTTGTTGTTTTATAAATAAAGTTTCTAAATTTATATCTTGAGTTGAAATTACGTTTACTTCTGGAATACGGGAAAGTGTATCGGCAACTATGTGGTTTTTTCCACGTATATATTGTATATCATTAGTGAATTGTGCAATATATTCAAGATGACGTAGTTCACGAGGAGACCTGTCTACTTTAGAATTTAAAACATGGGTTAAAAGTTTGTGATCGGTAAAAATGGTAAACGTTCTACCTTCAAGAAAATGTTTTAAATGTTTAACCGAATTGTAAATAGCTAAAAGTTCCCTATCAAAAGAAGAATAATTACTTTCTGTTGGAGTTAGTTTTCTTGAAAAATAAGCTAAAGGTTGTAATAAATTGTTAATCTTTTGTTGTAAGACAGCTCCTATTGCAACATTTGATGCATCTACATTTAAAGATAATGTACTATTTTTGTCAAAGTGAGTAAGTAAAGTATTTTTAGCAAAAAGTTTTTTAACATTTTCGAAAGCGATAGTAGTTTCATCTCCCCAATTAAGTTGTTTGTGTTTATTTTTGACATTTAGAAGGTTTGATATTCGTCAATATAAGTGAATACAAAATCAAAATCAGAAAACACTTCATTAATAAAGCGTTGAAATGTTCGAGCACTATTTCGTAAACCAAAAGGCATAGGAACTAACTCAGACATTCCAAATGGAGTAGTAATTGCAGTTTTGTGGATGTCTTCTTCCGCCATAGGAATTTGATGGTAAGCACGAATAAGATCAATTTTAGAAAAAATTTGTTTGTTTTTCAAATCGATAGTTAAGTCGTGAATATGTGGTAACGGATATCGATCCGGGGTAGTAATAAAATTTAATCTTCTGTAATCTCCACAAGGTCCCCAATCATTTGGTTCTTTTTTTGGAACGAGATGAAGAGGAGAAGCAATGAAGAGCTTGACGATCAAATACATATACCAGTTTTAACCAAAAATTTGAATTCGGTTTTTGCAATTTTGAGTATAATTGGATCAAGATGTCGAGGTTTAGAGAAAGGAAGTATACCTTTTGTTTCAATCCTATGAACCGTATTGTGTTTCATTTTAGTGTAATCTGGTTCACAGGTAATAAAAGGAAGTTCGTTTTATAATTTAGAAATATTTTTTTCCGTAATTGGAATTCTAAGAGAGAAAATATTACAGAAACCCGATGATCCACAAACTCTTAATTTAGTAGTCGAATCTATAATTCCTTTATTTTCAATATTAACTATAATTCCAAATTTTTCTAAAAAATTCGCGCCTAAAATTGGTGTAGTTATATCTGCAATAATAAATGGAAATTCAAAATCTCTTCTTAAACCAAGATCAATTTTTAAAAGTTTTGTTTCAAAAGTTTTCGATAGAAGAACCGTTCGCAGCTGATAATGTAAGATCCGAATCACGTTTGTAGGTTTTGAATTTAGAAAATGAAATAACTGATACTACTGCACCGGTACCGATAAGAAAATTAACATTAATAAATCTATCGAAAACATATAGGCGACGAGTTGGTTTGGAAATGTTTCCATTATCCATCACCGTCATAATGGAACGATTTAATTTAAATTTTGTTCAGAATTACGATTATTGTTATTAAAATTAAAAGGTTGAATGCATTTAAGTGCATTATTTATATTTCCTCTGATACCAAGAAATGTTGTTTGTGGGATTAAAATTTCTTTTATTAGAAAAACTTCTAGATCTATATCTATGTCTTTGTCTCTCTTTGGATTTAGATCTAATTCGTAATTCACTAACATCGTTGGTTATTTTGTTTAAATTTAGAAAAATAGCTGAAGCTAATTCAGTTAAATATTTTATGCATTGTTCGAGATTATTATTGTTCATACTAGCAATGGCAGATTTTGTTGAATTAGATTGATTAAGTAAATCGAAAACTTTGTCCACTTAAAGAATAACTTCATCTATATCTGAATTATCTGATGATGTTAAATGAACTTGAATTTGTTGTGGTAATTTTCTAATCCCCAATTTAAAAACTAATTCCCGACTAACTATCGAATTGGAGCCTAAAAGAGATTTCCTATAATGAAACAGTTCGGATGGTGAACTATCATAAAGTTCCATTTTTGAAAGTAACTGTTCAAGTCTCTTTTTTACACTGAGAGAAAATCTCTCACAAAGTGCTTTCTTAATAGTCTCAAATTTATTAATAGTAGAAGGAGGATTAATAACATCTATAATTTCAGCTATTGTTCCTCGCTGAATGGCATTTAGAATATTTTGAGATTTAATATTATCGGCTCTAATATTATTTATTTCAAATTGTCCTTCAATAAGGACAAAATTGAGGAAGTTTAATTTTGTTTGATTCGACTTTAAGTTATTTTTTTCATGTGTTAGAGAATTAGATTGTAAGTTTTGTGTTAAATTTGAATCTTTGTTTTGTTGTGATGAGTCTTCTTGGGGGTTGACGCGTGTCTGGTGGCGTTTATACACAATCTGCTCACACGTAGGCAGATTAAAACGGAGCTAGGTGGTAGCGTGATTCACAGGGAGGGAGGCGTTCTCTCTCTGCTATTATGGGTGGTTACCGTAAACCAACTACAACGCCTCATGGAATCAGAAGGTCACCAAATGATCGTGTATGCAGATGACATCTGTGTCATTATGCGGGGAAATTTCCCGCAAACTCTTTGCAACTTGATGGAAGGGACATTATCCAAAATATTACACTGGGCCACTGGTTTGAAAGTTAACCCGTATAAAACCAATCTAATTCTTTTCACGAGGAGGTACAAAGTACCAAATCTAACACCGCCAAGAATTTGGGGTACGTCTTTAGCGTTTATTAATAAAGTGAAGTATTTAGGAGTCATTCTATATAGGAAGCTGCTCTGGAGCGACAACATAATGGAGCGAGCCAAGAAAGCAGCAGCAGCGCTGTTCACCTGCCAGAGGGCAATTTGCACCTCCTGGGGTTTCTCCCCTAAAGTGGTCTATTGGATATACACAGCCATCGAGCGGCCGATTATTCTATATGGTGTCTTGGCCTGGTGGCCTGCACTAGCCAAAAATACGTACCTTAAAATGCTACAAAAGGTGCAACGGAGTTCGGAGCTCTGCATAACCGGGATTCTCTGCCTCTTCTTACCTCTTGACCGGGAGACGAAAGAAGTATCCGTCATCGCTGCTCTACGTATCAGGGAAATCGGTCTCTGGTCAAATTGAGCTCGTGGACAAACCACAATCCTGGGCTCAAACACCACAGTCCCAATACCAGTACGCACTGACTATTGTACGCCAAAGAACGTATTCGTTAAGGTTTATGTAGTCGACATACCATCACGACAAGACTAGAATTTTAGGCAACATACGGTCCCAGGCGCCACCAACAAATTTACAGATGGTTTTAAGCTTGATGGGAGCGGGCATATTTTCACCGGATCTGGGTTTATAGGTCTCTTTCCACCTTCCTGATTACTGTAGTGTGTACCAAGCGGAAATGCTGGCAATTCACAGGGCTGTGAACCATCTTGTGTCTATACCTAAGGATGGCAAACGGGTTTTTGTTTTCTCAGACAGCCAGGCCGCATTAAAGGCCTTGGACTCATTCGTCGACAACACAAAGTCGGTCACTCTTAGCGAGATGGCTCAGTATCAGCCTTATATGGGTACCTGGGCACAGGGATATTGAAGGCAACTGCCCTATCCTTCCGGGAAATGATTCGGTAGGTATACCCATGGCCACCTTCAGACTTCGTTTGAACACAAGCACAATAAGAAATGCAAACGGACTATGGTCAGTCATCTCATCGTGTGAGACATCCAGGCTGACGTGGCCCTCATATGATAAGGGGCGTACAAGAGCGCTTCTGACTCTACACAAATCAGTTTTAGCATCCCTGATAAGGGTCCAAACAGGTCATTGTTTAACAGGCACGCACGGTGCTAGAATGGGGGCTACAACCCTCGATTACTGTAGCAGCTTCAGATGGAAGAGAGCGTCCAGCACCACCTCTGTCAGTGTCCAGCACTCATCAGACGGCGGTTAGCCATCCTAGGTAAACCTTTTCTATGCGACCTTGCTTAGGTCTCAAGATGTGAAGTCAAGGCTTTGGCGAAATTTATCAACTCCACGAAGTGGTTTGCCCCACTTTAGGCATGTATAGGGTATCACAACGGGCCCACTTGGCGGCCTATGAGTCGGGCAGAGTTTCAGCTCAGCCCTAAAGAAATATAAATAATAAAATATTTATAAATCAATTATTTAAAATGGTAGAAACAACTTATTAAAATCTCTGGAGTGAGAGTTCACAACTCTTTGAAAAGTTAAGCCGAGAGCACGCGGTAAGGCAGTTATGCTGATAAAACTGATCTGTCAAAAAATCCATCATGATCACACTACTAACTGTCAAATGGCGGAAGTGGTTCATGCATATGGTAAAGAAGAATAGAACTAGGAGTTTAGATGTCATCAAAACCAGCGTATTGTTAGCTTAATGGTTAGCAATGCGTGCCAAAATTTCTCTGATGAAGAAGTCTAGCAGCTTCCCAAATGGATCTATAAGAAAAGCTATGGCGATTTTCTCTAAACATTTTTCCTACTCTATTCAATTAAAGAACTTTTAATAATTAATTAAAAATGATTATTAAAAAAATAAAAACAATAATAATTTTCCTAAAAATTCAAAAAGTAAAAAATTATTATTCTTGGCCTTGAGCTCGTTTCATGAATACTATAAAATTATTTAATTTTAAAAAAAGTTATAAGTTAAAATAATTTTAAAAATTATTAAATAAAAGAATATTAAAAACTTGCGCGGACTCCAATTCTTTGTAATAATTGTAGGTTGATTGTTGTTGTTGTTGAAAAATTAAAGTTTCCGTGAAAATATTGCGTAACCAAATATAGGATTTGTTGAAAATTTGATTGCAGTTTTAAATTGTTGTGGAATGAATTGACTACAATTTAGAGAAAAATACAAGTACGTTGATTGATTGTTGATTTTTAGGATTGTATTGCAGGAACGGCGGCCGCGTGGTTTGAAGGTAGTGTTGCCGGCCTACCACACAGAAGGTCCATGGTTCGAGCCCTGGTACAGGTAACATCAAAAGTGATTTGAAAAAAGTTTTTCAAAACGGGGTCGCCCCTCGGCAGTGGTTTGGCAAACTCTCCGAGTGTATTTCTGCCATGACAGGCTTCTCAGCAAAAATTCGTCTCCTTTGTAGATGCCGTTCGGAGTCGGCAAGAAACTGTAGGTCCCACCAATTTGTAGGGAAAACTCAAATCGGCACACCACAAATTGGAAGAGAAGCTTGGCGCAAAAATCTCTTAGGAGGTTTATGATGATATAGCTGTTGTACATCGCGCCATAGAGATAGAGATAGATTGCAGGAACGATGTTATAGATTTCCATTGTAGTTGAATGTAGGACGAATTATATAATCGAATGTCAAACTCGTATTGCAGGATCGCCAATTTATAGTGATTAAAACTATATTGTTATTTAATTTAATATTTCAACATTCGATTTTATTGAATCAAAATTTTCAAAAATCTCTTAGGAGGCTTATGATGATATACCTGTTGCATATTGTGCCATGGATTTCTTTATTTTTAAAAAGACCAGTTGGGGCAAAAGTAAAAAGCGTATTATCTATCATTTTCGTTCACCTCTTTCTACGTTCGTTCACCTGTTTTCTACGTTATGTCAAAAAGGAATAGGATAGAATTTCTGAAATGAATGTTGCCGTATGTAATTTATATATACTTATATACACCTGTAATTTTTTTTAAGTTTTTCATTATATTCTCTTCAAAAAACAAATATTGTACGCATTTCTGTTTTTAAAAACTTGTGTTTGCACGTGAAAATATTGTGTTAAAAATGTATGCAGCCGCTCTATCCTTATTTTAATAACTGAAGACAACTAATTTATTTTATTTGACATTTATTTTGCTGAGAGAATTTTAATTTTTTCATGTTTTTGTCACGTAAAAAACAGCTGGTTTCGTCTGTTGCTATCATTGTGAATACATGCAAGCGGCGAATGTGTGACAGAACATTCACAATAGATAACAGCTGTGATCACCTCATTTGCAGAGTTGCATTTGGTAGTGCGCAAAATCTATTTAATTCAAACGTAAAATTAATAAATTATATTTAATTCGGGCACAAAAGTAAATATGGTTAACTTAGAAAATACCGGTCCTTAAGGAACATAATCAGCTTTTACATTAGTAAGAAAAACCTGAGTTTAAGCGGAGCTGTTGTTTTTTCCATATTGAAAAATATTTTAATAATTTTTTTTTAATTTCGAGATACAACGTCATTAATTTGCAAAAAAAATGTATAAACGACTGGCAAATAAAAATTTTCGACAGTTGGGTAAGGGGACAGATGAATTGTCCAAGATTTTCACCTGTACGATATTACAATGATCTAAGAGTAATAAATAAAATGTGTTAATTTAATGTGAATTGATTTCGATAAAAATTTGAATTAGGTTAGGTTAAGTTGCAAGATCTGCCGGAGAGGCGCACTTAAGCCTATTCAGAATATCCGTTGTGATACAACATAAATACACCGTCACTCCTCTCTTACGAACCCTGATGAGTTAATATTATTAAATTAATTAATTCATACGAGCACCGTACTGAATGATAAAACCTTTCGTTGCAATATACAATAAAATCGACTCTGAGGAATTAAAATTTTAAATATAAAACGCATTTTTTGAGGTTAATAATACACAGTTATTGCAATGACGTGTTTACGCACAGCTGAAGCAAGTTCGGTTTGGTCAGTTCCATTGCAACTTGTACGAGATTTATAGATTCGGAACTGTTGTATTTAATCTTTTGAAAAACACCTCTTGAAATATACAACAAAACATATTTTTGTCATTAGGCATACATTTAAAAATCACTTTCTTTCTAATATTTCAAATTAAAATTAATTTTAATTAAATTAACTCAATAAGAATTTAAAAATGTATGAGATGATAACTAAACACGGTAGCAAACCGCGCATAATTTTTCATTAGCAACCCCAAACTTCCTTTATACTCCAATTGTTCGCGTGGTAGAATTCCTCCACTCTTATGTCATTCGCGAGGCGAAATTCCGCCTTTTCAATATAACTCCGCCCGTCTTACTGATAGTTTCCCTGTCACACTTTTTGACAGGGGAATAAGCAGAGAATGAAGGAATTCGTCTCTTAGGCGAAATAAAGGCGAATTAATACAAGGTGGAAGCAAGGCGAATTACAAACACACATACATACATTTTAAATGTGCTTTGTTTTTGTAACTGCGAAATTTGTAGTGTCAAAATTCGAGAAAAAAATAGGTATCAGCTGACTGCATAGTTTCACCTTGTACTAAATTCGCCTTGGGCGAAAAGAACGAACGTGATTGATCCGCCGATTTTAGCGAGAAGATTGGTTTCAGCTTCGAACAAAGTTACACAGCTACAACCGGGATATTGCAGTAGGTTAAATTCTACATTGCCCGTACTGCACCCGGATATATTAAGGCAATGGTCTTTGTGGAAACAGAGGCCTTCCTTGTCTTGCCCTGGAATTAGCACGACAAAAAGTATATCTAGTTTTAGCGCTGATCAATGCAGTGTCGCAGATGCTGCGGCTTGTGGTATGCCGAAAATTGGTTCCGATTTTCCCTTTCTAGAAAAATCAGACGTTTGGTCGATCAACACAAACGGACCAAATGGGAGGAGTACCTAAGTACTTGTAAACCTTGAGAAAACAATCAATTTTCTTTCACGATAAAGTTTTTGATGACGTCCACACTACGTCGGATAGGCTACATGGGGAACGAGAATTCCCTCAGATTATCGATTCAGCTTCGACCCGCATTATATCGCCTGGTAGAATACTGGGAATTCGTACGTAGCAGATATAGTCCGAAGGTAGTCTTTTCTCGCGGTTCCTTCAACAACACAGAGCAGCTCTTACTCTTAGCTATCAGCAATCCCTACGGAACACTTGACAGCTAGCCGTTGCTAGAATGCCATCACCAATTCCGCCGGAAGAACGTAACTTTATCGACTTATAGGAATACCGATTCGCCGACTGCAAGCCGCCAAGTGTCCGTCATGTTTTTACCATTTGACGTTATTTTATAATCTACTGGCAGACCCTCAGACGTTGCCGTCACCGATAATATTTCTTCCTTCAATTTATCAAGTTTTCCATGAAACTGAATAACTGGTCATATTGTAACTTTTATCTCCCTCTACATATCTCACTCCCTCCACCATTTCATTCTCTTCCCACCCTTCCCTTATCATCATACATGTCACCCTCTGCATCAGTAATATGCCAGTTTCATTATATAAATTAGAATCCTACCAGTTGGCATACTAGTCAGTATATGCACCAGGATCATACAAGTTTTCATATAGCCATGAAGGTGTTGATAAAGGTTTTAAGGAGTGGTCCTTAGTGGCATATGAGAACCCTGTTCCGAGAAATGTGGAGATAAGGATATAGTCGGAGTGTAAAAAGAAGGTCAAGATAAATTGAGAAGGAGCCTGAGAGTGAGAGGGATAGGTGAAATAGAAAGTGAGAGTTCGAGTAAGGGGAAGGGCGAGTAACGGGGGAGGAAGTGGGAGTGAGAGGGAGGGCTAGATCAAATTAATAGTTTGGAAGTACCGCGAGAAAAAGCTGCTTTCGGACTATGTATGCTACGTTCGAATTTCCTGTATTCTACCGGGCGCTATAATGCCCGGCGAAGCTGAATCTTATTCCCACAACAGCCGGCTCTATCGTACCGGACTGACTCGGGGTTTGCCCGACTAAGGGCTGTTATATCGATGTAACCCTGTATAACTCGTCATAAAGTGCGTTGACTGGCGACCGATGTTGACTCTTGCACCAGATCAATTGCCGATTGTCCTCTCAATCGATCGCCTCACCGACTTTGTCACCTCCGAAAATCGCACTTCGACTAATTTCAACAAAAGCTTGCTGGGTTGGTTTTCCTAATATCACTGAGAGCTCCTTCGCTGTTCTTCCCACTCCGCCTAACGTACGAGATGGGGGAAAAGCGTTTCGCATGGTTTTAGCTTCAGCCTCAAATCAATACATTCCGTCGTGGAGAATTAATGAGGTGCGTCCGCATTTCCCCGCATAGGCAGTGGCCCTGGCAAATGAAAGTGACCATGTGCGACGCTTAGACACTACGAATCCCCAAATTGAGGATCTCAATCCGAAAATCAAACGGCTGGTTGATCAACACAAACGCGCCAAGTCGGAGGAGCACCTAAGGTCCTGTAACCTCTATATTGGTGTTGGCAAGTTATCGTCCACTGTCACTGTAACGACAAAATATCCATTGACTTCGGCGATAAGGTCCAGTCGAAACCGAAGAGATGCGCTAGCGCTTTCTGCCGGCGATTTGTACAGCAACTTCCGGTTGACAGGGAAATCAGACGCTCCACCAGGGAAGCGCTTAAACGAAAAAATAGTCAAGCTCCCATTGCCATCACCACCATAGAGGTTCAGGAGGACATTCGGAGGTCTAAAGGCTTAAAATAGATTGGCCCCGACGGTATATACATGCTGATCTTAAAACATTTTGGTGAAGAGGGAGTATGATACCTAACAACTGTCTTCAATCTGTCCATGACCACCTTTGTCGTTCTAGAAAAATGGAGACAGGCTACTAAAGCCTGAAAATCCAGATAGCGAGGGGAGTCTTATCGACCGATATCGCTCCTCTCGCCAGACAGTCGTGCTCCCTTACTACACCGCTAACTTGCGGCTCGCCGAACATCAGCATGGCTTCCATAAAGTGCTCTTAACGACATTACCAGTCAGATAGTTGTTGCTCTCAACCAAAATCGCCCTAATAACACGACTATACATACTAGAGCTGTCGAAAGCTTTCGACACGGTCAATCACGCGCAGCTTATTAATGACTTCCGACTGTTACACATCCCAAAATCTTAGGGGGCACGTTTGATAATATGTTCAACTACGGTGCTCACGTAGCCGCGATTGCCACCAAAGCCGCAATAAAATTCTCAAGTCACCAGGTGGCAGCACTTGGGTAAAACACAAAGGAACGTTGCTGGCAGAACTCAGCTCAGCTCAGAACCGGCTAAGCAATTGCCTTGTATTGCTTAGCCGGTTCTGAGCTACGCGACGCGTATATGGTCGCCGGGGCTAGCAGACACACACGGGAAGTTGCAGGATGCCTCCCTATGTGACCTGAACACCACCTACACAGCGAGATGTTGACCAGGCAATTCCTGTTCAATTGTTGCAAGCCCCAACACCCAAACAGACGCCTGCTCGACGAAAATCCGACTCCTAGGAGAATAAGGAGTCATCTGTGTAAGCACTATGATGACATCCGGCATCAAAGTCTTTCGCCGTTTGATCCAAAGATACATCGACGGGCCCTCAAACTGATCCATACAGAGTGGGTAAACTCCTTTGTCAGCTCTCGTCCAGCGAATGCCGTCATTCAGACACAAGCTCCAGCTTTCGCCGAATGGGAACGCGAACTGCCTTACGAGACAAAAGTCATGCTGGCCCAACTTCGTTCGGGATAGTGTATTATCCAGTTATCTATACCGAACCCTGACATGCCAAATGCCCGCCCGGCATGCGGCGTGTCTCCCTATGACACGACCATCTATTCATTTGCTCAACTGAGCCGACTCTTCTAACACCAATTTCACTTTGCTCCAACCCTATTGAAGCCACGAGGTTTCTGGGACTTCCGTTAGAAGAGCTTAATGACAATGCTAGGTAAGGCAAATGAAGACTAGGCAGGGCACGTATCGCTAATACAACAACAACAAACGCTTGAATAATACTCAATAACCTCAGTGAATCAATAGTATATGAGTAAGATACGACGGCATCTCTTTATCTTCCTTCTCTCTCTAAGTCATAGGCGTTTGACACTCACTCACATGCCAAACATGTGTTTGACGCTCACTATAGTAGGGTTGCTGGTTAGCTAACAACGCAAAGATGTAAAGGCTTAGTGATAAAATGGGCTGAATTTCACAGCTTGGTTGCTGTGTTAGTTAATTTCTTCTACTAAATTTAATATCAGCACATACAGGGTGGCTGATGAATTTTGCTACATTAAGAAACTCAAATAATTTTTTTTTCAGAGTATGGAATTCATTTTTCTTTTATTCATGTTAAAGCTCATTAAATGTTATTAAATATAGCTTAATTAGTTTTAAAAATAATGGAATTTAAATGCCCCCCCTGCTCGTCGATGCATGTGCGGCATCTTACCAAAAAGTTGTTCATTACTGCTTGGAGAGTTGAGACAGGAATAGCCGCAATTGTTTCTCGAATGGATTGCCTTAGCTCATTAAAATTTGTTGGTTTTGTTTTGAAGACTTCCTGTTTGCAATAACCCCACAAGAAAAAGTCAGGTGCAGTAAGGTCAGGCGACCTGGGTGGCCAACGGAATGTGGAGTTTCTGGATATCAGCTTATTGGGAAATTTTCGTCGCAATTCTGTCATAACAGGTTGGGCTATATGAGGAGCTGCACCATCTTGCTGAAACCACACAGAGTTGAAAGAAATTCTCATTCGGCGTAATTCTGGATAGAAAAACTCTCTCAACATGCTCAAGTAACGGTCTCCAGTAACCGTAACGGTGTGACCGTTTTCTTCGAAGAAGTAGGGCCCGACAATGCAGCGTGATGAAACTGCACACCACACTGTGACACGAAGTGGATGCAATTCCGTCTCATGGAGTATCTGTGGGTTGGAAGCACTCCATATTCGACAATTTTGTTTGTTTATGTTGCCGTTTAAATCGAAATGGGCCTCGTCAGACATGAAAAGACAGTTCAACATGTTTCCATCCTCTTCCACCATGTGAAGCATCTTCTGGCAAAATTCCAAGCGAATCGGCAAGTCTGCAGCGTTCAGTTTGTTGGCCATTTGAATTTTATATGGGAATAAGTCCAAAACTGTCTGCTTACACCCATTTGAGCAGATAAGCTTCTTGTCGAAACACGTGGATTGTTTTGTATGGCAGCAGCTACAGCAGCGATTGTTTCCTCCGTTCGAACTGAAGGGTTTCGATGGTAATGTCTTCTGTTGACTGTCCCATGCTCGGCAAAATTGTTTACAAGTCTTATTATGGTCCATCTGCTCGGAGGATTGCCGCCAAACGTGCGCCTATACTCTCTTTGAACCGAAACTACGGACTCCAGTGCGTGATAGCGGCGGACAATCCAAATTCTTGTTTCAGTGTCCCAGTTATCCATTTTTGTTAAATGTAAAAGTCAATCTGCAAAATAAAATAAAAATTAACCAGATTCATTAAATAGAAAAAAAGTTATTTAATTTTTTTTTGGTAGCGGCTTTCATTAGCCACCCTGTATTTAGAAATAAATAATAACAGGCCTATCCTGAGTAAAAGTAAAGTTACTTTGAGTACTTAGGATAATAAAATGTTGGTTTCGCTATCAATGAAGTTATGGTAATTCTTTCCATTCCGGCCGCCGTGGTGTGGAGGTAGTGTTGCCGGCCTACCACACCGAAGGTCCATGGTTCGAGCCCTGGTACAGGTAACATCAAAAGTGATTTGGAAAAAGTTTTTCAAAACGGGGTCGCCCCTCGGCAGTGGTTTGGCAAACTCTCCGAGTGTATTTCTGCCATGACAGGCTTCTCAGCAAAAATTCGTCTCCTTTGTAGATGCCGTTCGGAGTCGGCAAAAAACTGTAGGTCCCACCAATTTGTAGGGAAAATTCAAATCGGCACACCACAAATTGGAAGAGAAGCTTGGCGCAAAAATCTCTTAGGAGGTTTATGATGATATACCTGTTGTATATCGCGCCATAAAGAGAAAAGAGAATTCTTTCCATCCTACGATAACTTCTGTAACGCGTCGAAAAATGTCGGAGTCAAAAGAAGCGCCTCGGTAGCAGGAATCATAATCGGGAGGGAGAAAAGTGATACTACAGTGACACATATTCGTATAAACGCACTCTTAGTTTTAATTCTAAAACGTTCCTTCTCTTTTCTTAAAGCTTTAATAACAAAATATGTTAACTCAAATTGTTTGCAAAGTAACGGTAACTTATATTGAGAACTTTTGCTTTTTTCATTGTTGTTGTTGTATTTTAGTTAATGCGCTTTCCATTTATTACTCAAAAAACGTACATATTCGTTTAAACGCATCTGAACAAAGAAGCCGTAAACATAGTTGTGGTTTAAACAAACTTTAGTTTCGAAGTCAGATTGGCCTTACTAAGTTCCCTGCAGTCAACTCTTCTAGTTTTATACTAGTCAAATACCAGTTTGCCAATCCGGCTCTACTAGTTCGAGTTCTGTGATTTATCCATAGTAGCAACACGGCGATGCCTACGAGATGGCAATTGTCCGCATCTGCATCAGCACCATACCAAATGGCATACTAGTCAGTCTCTGCATCAGCAATATACCAGTTGACTTACTAGTCATCATATATGTACATCAATATCATGCCATTCAAAATACTAGTATGTATATACATCAAGATCATACCAGTTTACATACAAGTCATTACATTCCGAGAACGAAAATCGACACTGATGATGGCACAACGCCGACACCGGTTTTACTCTAAACCAAATTTGACAAGGGATGACGAAAAATCGTTCCAATATACATCAATCATTACATTCCCCAGAATCATACCAGCCGTCGTACTAGTCAGCCTATGTATCAGTATCATACCAGTTACTGTACCACTTCATTGTAGGTTAGTTCATTTTTGGTTGAAAAATACACGAAAATTGCAAAATTACATTACAAACCACTTTATTGAAAATTCAGTCATCAGATATAAACATATATCTTGGAAAACATTTCAAAAAAGTAATTTTCTTCTTTTTTATTAATAATCCTTTTTTAAATGAATTTTGTAGTTGATTTCACAGGCATAAATCTTTAAATTTTCGTGAAACATTTTATGGAAAATTTCAAAATTTAAATATTAATCTCAGATAGAATCTAATCTTTTAAAAATAGCTTTACATCAAATTAAGTAAATTCAAGGAAAGATTAGGTTTCTATGGTGAAAATTTTAAGTTTCGGAGTTCTTTGCAAATAACCATGCAGACAACTTGCTTATGAAATTCTAGTACATAATGTGCAAGTTCTTGTTAACTAAGTTTTTTAAAAGGTGCTATTTTAACCACCTTGTTATTGTATGCGCCTCTGCTCGCCAATTTCGTTGTTGCAACTTTTAAACGATTGGAGATTCATTATTATTTTATATATAAAAACTGCATTTCACAATCACAATAAATCAATCCTGAAATATAACAACAATTCAATATTTCCTGTATGAATTTTTTGAAAAATTTTTCATTACAAAATATTCACTTAGATTATTTCAAAAAGGAATGTTATTTACTTTTAATTAGAACTGGTATTTACAAGAAAGTTTTATATTTAATTTAATTAACAGCCCTATTCCCTATTTGTTATAGCTAGCAATTGTTATAGTTCAATAGATATAATTTTGTCACTTGAAATTGTTATAGGTATGCACAGCCGACAGTGACAAGCGAAAAGCTTTTTCACTTCACCATACGAAAGGTGAAAAGCTTTGAAAGAAAATATAGTCAAAGAAACTTTCAAAATTTTATTTATTTATGAAAAAGTAAACAAAAACAAGTAAGGAAGTCTAATTTCGGGCGGAACCGAACATTATATAGGTAGTGATCTATTATGGGATCCCAATTTACGCAGGTCTATTTTAATACTTTCAGTTCATATTTGCGTTCAAATAGAGAGATGGATAGACAGATAGACGCAGCGAGAGACGGACATGGCTACATCGACTCAGCTCATCCTCCTGATCATTTCTGTATACTTTTTGATGGGACTATCTCTTTTTCTTCTCATACGTACAAACATTTCATGTTGATGCAAGGTATGAAAATCAAAAGAGATATACAACTTCGCTTTTGCAGTGGGGTATTAACTACTTGCCCGGATATTTTACTTTTCATCCGGAACGTTTTGATATACATTAATAAATATATATCTCGATTCGTTTACGCCGAATGAAGTAATATACCTTGGGTGCGTAACAAAAATAGATATAAAAAATATGTCTCTTTTATAGGCGCGAAAGAACTCAACCGATTTTTATGAAATTTTCACAATATATACTTGGATTTACTGGGTACAGCATAGACAATATATAGTTTTGGAAAAGTGGTCGGAGCCACTCCCCCCGGTTGTATAAAGTTTAAATTCGTCATAACTCCGAACTTTTTTGGTCTAAATTAATGATATTTGGGTATACGTATGTGTCACTTAGTCAATATCAACATAACTTTGGAAAAGCGGGCGATGCCCCCTCATATTTTGTGTTTTGTTTTTGCTCTTGAACTTTCACGATAAGGTCAGGAGTTCGCTGGGCACGACACAGTCTGTATATAGCTTTTGGAAAAGCCCCCAAATTATATAAAGCTGCAGTTCGGTTTAGATAGGAGTTTATTTGGTTCAAGTTAATGACATTTTATATATAGATGTGTTATGTATCAAAACGTCGAAACAACGTCTACCGGGTTTGCTAGTATATTATAAAATGGCGAAAGCAAACAACGAATTTCAGCATTCTTTTGTTAAACTGAGAGACCAGTTTGCGTTCAAATAGACAGACCGAAAGACAGACAGACGGACAGACGGACGGAGAGACGGGCATGGCTAAAACGACTCTGCTCATCGTGCTGATCACCTTAGTGAACTTTTTTCTTCTTGTTCTCATACTTACATACATTTAATGTTTATGAAAGGTATGAAAATAAAAAAAAGATATATAACTTCGCTATTGCAGTGGGCTATTACTTTCGTGCCCGCATATTTTGCATGTGTGTTTTCCGATTTGGCAAATTTTAGGCAGAAGTATAATAAATACTACTGGGAAGCAGCTGACCAATTTTCATTAAAATATCAATATTGAATTATAAGCGATTGCCTTTGAAAATAGCAGAAATTTTATGCTGAAAAGTGGGCGGCGCCACGCATACTTCTTCAAAACTTACACAGTTTTTTTTGCGGCCGAGCTGTCCTTTAAAAGCTTATTATGTGTGCAATATTTCATTCATATAGCTTGCTTAGTTGTAGAAATATCGCTTTTTAAATTTTACAAAAAAAAATTTCAGAGCTATGTTAAAAAACTGGGCGTGTACAGTAACCGATTTCGCCCATTTTTACAGCAAACAGTTGCCTTTATATATAGAACATTATAAAAAAATTTCATTTCGACAAATCGATTTTTGGCGAAATTATGGCATAAAAAGTTTTGTGGAATAGTCCACTATAAAAGGGGCAGGGCCACGCCCATTTTCGAAAATTTTACGTTTTTGAATTTCTTTGTTTACGGAAACTTTAAAAGTGAAATATAAATGATGTAAAGCTATTTTACGCAAAGTTATTGCCTATTTAATATATCTACGATCGTCTTCAAAGTCTTTCATATAAAAGTGGGCGTATGCCTTAACCGACCCTGGAACATTCCTTGTATACCTGGAAACCTGCGAGCTGAATTTCGTTTCGATATCTTGAACGGTTTTTAATTTATGAATAATATTTTTTCTAAATTTGACTTAATCAAAAGTGGGCGGTGCTAGGCCCATTTTGAAAAATTTCTTGAAAAATGTATTTTATGCCTCAATCTCAATGTATTCACCAAATTTTGTCCTTATAGGTGTATAATGTACTGAGTAATCACTTTTTTTGTGTTTCCGAAAATATTCTATATATAAAAAGTGGGCGTGGCTATGGTCCGATTTCTCCCATTTTAAATAGCGCCCGGAGATGAGGGCCAAGGAACCCGCATACCAAATTTCATCAAGATATCTCAAAATTTACTCAAGTTATCGTGTTCACAGATGGACGGACGGACGGACTACTAGGTATAAAAATGAATGTGTGTCTGTGTGCCTGGCGTTCAAAGTAAAAGAAAAGTAGTCGGTACCACGCCCCCAAGCTATATAAAATTTTAATCTTGTGTAGGCGTCCAAGGTACTCAACCGATCTTTATGAGACTTTCACAGTAGATTCTTGGATTCACTAGGTACATTATAGGCTACATATAATTTTGAAAAGCGTAGATACTATACCACGTATCATGTTTCGTAATTTTATTTAACATGGTTCTAAAGTTAATAATAGCTGAAATTTGACATTTTGTTCATTTATGTGTGGGCGGTGCCACTCCCATTTTCAAAATTTAAAAAAGATCATTAATAGGATCATCAGGTCATTGTAACTACGAAATTTTATCTGCATCAGTGAAGGAGATATGGCATGTTCCGGTTTCCTAGCTCTCTTTTAGAAAACTTTGGTCTACCGATTTTGCTTATTTTCCGTGGGTGTACTCTACATGTCTATAGTATACCTCGTATCAAGTTTCGAGATTCTATCTTAGACTGTTCTGAAGTTATCAACAGTCGAATTTGAAATTTGCTTGACTCATAAGTGGGCGGTGCCACCCCCACCTTCTAAAAGTTTGCAAAAATCGTATAAGGGATAAGAAAATTTGGTAACTGCTAAATTATATCATTCTACCCGTATCAGTCAATGAGACATGGGCAGTTGTGCTTCTATCTACTTTTCAGATAACTTTTATGAAAAAGTGGGCGTGGTCGAAAAGCGATTTCGCCTATTTTCTATGGGTGTATGTACCACAATCATAGTATACCTCCTACCAAATTTCTTTATTGTAGCATAAACGGTTCGGTAGTTATTAACAGTCAAGATTTTAAAATTTCTTCACTCATATGTGGGTGGTGCCTCACTTCTTTTCCAAAAATTTGATAAAATCGTCAATGGGACAACCAAGTTAAGAAATATAGCAAAATTTCATCATATTTTTATTATTGATTTAACCGATTTTAAACGTTTTTCGATGTTTTCGATATCGAAAAAAGGGGCGTGGTTATGGTTCGATTTCGCCCATTTCAAATAGCAGCCTACCTTGGCTAAAAAGCAACCTGTGTGCCAAATTTCATTCAAATATCTAAATTTTTACTCAAGTTATCGTGTCCACGGATGGACGGACGGACATGTCTTCATTCTAAGAAATTTGATACATGGAACTTCATATCTATCTCTATTATTTTGTACCGTTACAAACCACCGTTATATGACCAAAACCAGAATGCCCTGTGTACTAGTACACGCTGGGTATAATGAGAACGGCGCCCTGGTGGCCGATGTTCAGAGAGCACTCAGAATATGGAGAGATCACTTCCTTGCCCTTTTAAACGGAGAAACTGAGCAAGAAACCAGGGAAGATGCCGAACCCAAGCCCACATTCAAAAATGATGGAATTGACGTTCCACAACCCGACTAAAATAAGGTGCGAATAGCAAAATAGCGAATAGCTAATAGCAGTTTATGAGACATCACCGAAAACTAATACAAAGCGTTTGGAGGGGGTATCTAGAGACACGTATTCATGCCAGGATAAAGAATCCGAAGGCGGAGTCTAACTATTTTTACCGGTTCAAAAATAATGAGCAAAAATAGTTTGCTTCGGTAATAATATAGTTTGGGAGACACCATCGAGTACTGAACGAAAACGGTCCGATGGGGTATCTACACCCACGTATCCATGCCTTGATGTAGAATCCGAAGGAGAAGTGTAACTTTTTTTACCCGTTTAAAAGTAATGAGCAAAAGGCAAATTATTCAACCTTTTTTTGTGAATAACTTTTAAATTGTTTCAAATCTTAATTTTCCGCACTAGGATTGTGATTCCTGAAACCGAAACGCGTCTTTGGGTATCCCTCTCGACATTTTTGGTAGCGCCTTGGTAGCTGTAGCGCGGATGTTGGCGTCACTGGCGCTGATACCATTATTTGTGATACCATAACGCCATGACGCCAGCAGCGCCAGAAAAACGTTTAACTCAAAAGCAACAGTAGCGCCACGGCTTTACTGGAGCCGTGTTTTGTAGTAGTTTAGTGTTTCTGGCGCTACTGGCGTCATGGCGCTACGGAATCACAAATAAAGGTATCAGCGCCAGTAACGCCAACACCGGTATTATCGCAATTCCTTGAAGCCGCGCAGCGTTACACACCCTTACTTTTTAGTATCGCATATAAGGTCCTATCAAGCGTATTGTGCGAAAGACTGAAGCCTGATGTGAACAGACTGATTAGACCTTATCAGTGTGGCTTCAGACCTTGTAAATCTACCATCGACCGTAAGAAAAGAATCGACACACATCATCTCTTTGTTGATTTTAAAGCCGCTTTCGATAGCACGAAAAGGAGGTGCCTATATGCCGCTATGTCTAAATTTGGTTTCCCCGCAAAACTTATACGGCTATGCAAAATGACCTTGAGCAACACCACCAGCTCGGTCAGAATTGGAAAGGACCTCTCCGAGCCGTTCGAAACTAAACGAGGTTTCAGAGAGGGTGACCCCCTATCGTGCGTTTCCTTTAATTTAATGCTGGAGAAAAAAATACAATCTGCAGTACTCCACCGCGCTGGAACAATATTTTATAAAAGCGTGCAACTGTTGGCGTATGCTGACGATAGTGATGTAATTGGCCTTAACAGCCGCGCCGTTACTTCTGCTTACACCAAATTAGAAAAAGAAGCGGAAAGAATGGATTTGGTGGTGAACGAGGGCAAAACCAAGTACCTTCTATCATCATGCAAACAGTCAGCACATTCGTGCCTTGGTAACCACACCACTGTTGGCAGCAATAATTTCCAAATAGTAAAGGACTTACCTTGGAACCAGCATTAACACCAACAATAATGTAAGCCTAGAAATCCGAAGAAGAATTACTATTGCAAACAAATGCTACTTCGGACTGTGTAGGCAATTGAAGAGTAAAGTCCTCTCTCGACGAACGAAAATAACACTCTATACCCGTCCTGCTATATGCTGCAGAAGAGTGAACACTAACAACATCTGATGAGGCGTCTCTGGGAGTATTGGAGAGAAAGGTTATTCGAAAGAATTGTGGACCTCTACGTGTTGGCGACGGCGAGTACCGAACAAGATTTAATGAGGAGCTGTGTGAGCTTTACGCAGAGGCCGGCATAGTTCAGCGAATTAAAACACAGCTGTTTCGTTGGCTAGGCCACGTTGTGCGAACGAGCGAAGATGTTCCAGTTCAGAAGGTTTCTAATAGGCACCTATCGGTGGAAGCAGAGGAAGAGGGAGACCACCACTCCGATGGAAGGACCAAGGGGATACCGATTTGCGATCCCGCAGTGTTTCCAATTAGCGCCAGTTGTCGCAACGAAGAAATCACTGGTGAGCTATGTTGGATGGTCAAAATCGCACAGGAGGTTAGATGACCAATTTAAGAAGAAAGAAGAAGTTTCACAGAGATCGACAATAAATTTTGGAAATTAATGAAGGAACAAAAAAAACACTAAAAATTTGAACGTGGCACCCCAACTTTGCCAAATTTATGTAAATTTTGACTAAAGGACACATATCCAAATATCATTAATTAAGACCAAATACGGCCAGAGTTATGACGAATTAAAATTTTATATACCTTGGGGGTGTGGCACCGCCCACTTCGCTATGCCGTACCCAGCGGACTTCTGAACCTATAGTGCAAGTTTCATAGCGATCGACTCTAAAGTCTGTACATTAATGAAGCACACACAAAACACAAAAAATTTGGGCGTAGCACCGTCCACTTTAACCTGTGATCCCAAGAATATAATGTGAAAATTTCATAAAAATCGGTTTCAGTACTTTGGACGCTTATACAAGATTAAAATTGGTTTGAAAAATGTAATACGCTATATTTCTATAACCATGCAAGCTATATCAATAAGATCTTGCACACATAGCAAGCTTTTTGAGCAAAACTCGATCGCAAAAAATGTTTGTGGATTTTTAGGAAGTAGGCGTGGCGCCACCCACTTTTCAGCTTGTAGTTTCAACTAGATATTTCAATAAAAATTTGTCATTTGCTTCTTAGTGGTATGTAGTAAACTCCTGAAAAAAATTAGGCAACTCGGACAACACAATATCCGGGCAAGTTGTTAATACCCCAATGCAATAGGGAAGTTATATGTATATCTTTTTTGATTTTCATGCCTTTAGTGAACATCAAATATTTGTAACTATGAGAAGAAGAAGAGGTGGGCCCATCAATAAGCCTACTGAAATGATCAGGACGATGAACTGAGTCGATGTAGCCATGTCAGTCCCCCGTCCGTCTGTCTATTTGAACTCTAATTTTTCAATCATAAAATGTGCATGGATTGATATTTTGAAAAAATGTGATTAGCAGTTGTTGGTATTGAAGATATTTATATACAAATAAATTAGTGTTGCCGGCCCGTAGTGTTGCCGGCCTTCCACACCGAAGCTCTAAGGTTTGAGTCCTGGGACTGTTGTAAATTGATTATTCCACGCAGTTTAAAAAAAAAACATGACACATTCTGAAGTAATTCAAACCGGAAGTAAGTAGATATTTATTCAGTAGAAAAGTGGATACATATTCAGGGTTGCATTTTATGGTTTTAAGTGTCGTTCGATTTTACACTTCAATACTTTTCCTAAGATTAACTAATATATTTTTCGTGAATTACATTGCTTGCGTGCTTATTCAAGATCATTAATTCAAACAGTATAATTAATTGTAATTAACATTTTCATTTCATTTGTAAATGAAGCATTTCATTATTATTTTTTTTTAAGTTTTTTGTAGTCTAAATGATTTACAAATATCATATACGGGATTTTCGACATATCACGCTGTTCAGACTCGTTAGTAGGACACATTGTGGCTGTCATCGACAGCACTGGT
This sequence comes from Merzomyia westermanni, assembly GCA_949987695.1. Classification (NCBI taxonomy): domain Eukaryota; kingdom Metazoa; phylum Arthropoda; class Insecta; order Diptera; family Tephritidae; genus Merzomyia; species Merzomyia westermanni. Next base: position 82,578,426 of record OX465291.1, read on the forward strand.
GGCGAACACGGTGGCATCACTGGCATAGGGCAATGATAGGCAATGATAGGCAACCGCAGCCAGCTTCCAGTTTTTGCACAGCCGCAACCAGCTTTCAGTTTTTGGACAGACACATTTTTTCATTGGACGATTCACCACCGGGAAAGAATATCAAATTCAATTTTCTTTTTCTTTATTTGTCATTATCATAGTCAATTTTACATTTGTCATAATTTGTCGTGAACTAAACAAGTCTATTATATGTTTATCTTAATAAAATGTGTTTCATTTATCATGTCGCCATTTAAACAAATGGCAGAGCTGCCGTCATAACAATTTTTGAATTTGTTCTTTGCCCGGTGCGCAAAATTATTTGCCGCCTAGAACACATTTTGCCGATATCTATTGCCGATTGCCGCCATCATTGCCAATTGCCGCCATCATTGCCGGGATATATTGCCGATTGCCAGATGATCATATATGTATACACGTCTGTGGGTATATTTTTCGCTTATATATATATATTAACTGAGTCATGTTATTTTTTGCCGCTGAATTTTTATAACGGATTGAGACTTTTGCCAATAGTCGTCGCCGATTTACAACAGCATTACAGTTCGGCTGTTAATAATTATATCTACCCAACTTTAAAAAAAACCTACAGTTGCTGCCGGTCAATCATATTAATTTTTGCCGTATATTATCTGTACCAAATTATTCACACAATTTATTAATATAATTACAATCACCGCCATTTAAGCCAAGCTAATTTCTGTATATTCAGCCGTATTGAAGTAAAATTAATTCTACTGAGTCAAATTATCGTTGCTGCAGTTGCATAAATAATTCTATTGCAACAAATTATAGGGGCCGCCTTACAATCCCAAATAGTTTGACAAAGTTTCATCGTTTCCCAGTAGCTTTGCCATTAGCCAATTTTTTATTAGTTGCAAAGCGAGTGTCCGTTCATTTGCCAATAGTTTTTGCCATATTATACATTGTGTTAACAGGTAGTACTTGCGGTACTAATGTTAACAAGAGGTAAAATGAGCCAGCAGCATCGTGCAGATTCCGAAGGAGAATCAGAATTGAACGAGACAGTCATACAAGCCGCATGTGATCCTTCGGTGCAGCCGCCAATGGATTCCAACGATAGGTTAACAGCTTTAGTCGCTTCGATCACTGCATTACGCGAATCGATCATCGAGCTATGAAACGATACGAACTCACAGCGAGCTGATATTCAGCAATTACATCAGCGAATGGACAACGAGGAAGTAGGAGCCATAAACCGTAATACATCGATGCATCAAGCAAATAGGGATCAGCAAGTTAGCGTTCCAGCTCCTCAACAGCAGTCATCATCGTCTACAGTCACGCCTCAGCCACAGACACAGTCCAACTACGCACCGGTCCTTATGGACAATGCCTCGACAAGATTATACCCGCTGCCAGTGTTCGAAGGGTGCGCAGAAGACTGGCCGTTGTTAATCGCTTGCTACAATGACACAACGAACGAGTTCAACTATAGCAACAGGCAGAATCTTATACGTCTGCAGAAAGCCTTGAGAGGCGAAGCAAGACGTGCAGTTACGTCACTTTTGATACACCCCGAAAATGTGTCCAACGTGATGAGCGAATTGCAATTTAATTTCGGTCGTCCGGAGTTGTTAGTCCGTTCTCAACTACATAAGGTGCAAAGTTTTTCCAACATTCCAGAAAACCGTCTAGACATGATTCTGGAACTGTCCACTAAGGTGCGTAACATAGTAGCATTTTTTAAATCAGCCAAATGTGAGCATCATTTGACTAACCCAACGTTGTTGGAGTCATTGATAGCGAAGTTGCCCCCTTCAAAACAGTTTGAATGGAGCAGACGTGCCGCCGAAACCGTAGCATACCCCACAATTGAATATTTTTCGCAATGGTTGAGCGAGTTAGCGCGAATAGTTGCCTTAATGCCTAAGGTTGCTGATAGAAAAATTGTCACACCAACTTCGCGTACGGTCACTCAACCGGCTAACAATCGACAACCAATAGCAGGAGGTGGCAGTCGCCGACTACTACATGCTCAGGAAAGACCTCAGCAAAAACAACAACGGTGTGTTCTATGCAGTCAAGGGCACCAGCTAGCAGACTGTCAACAGTTTAAGTCAAATAATGTTAATGAGAGGTGGGCAGTTGTAAAGCGTCATCAGTTCTGCTTCGGTTGTTTGGTCAGAGGCCACAACTTACTTACATGCCAGAGACGTGCTACATGTGGCATTAACGGGTGCCAACGCAAACATCACCAGCTACTACATTCGCAGAACGAAACTTGTGAAAATGATGCCGAAGGTCAGGTCGAACGCGTGTACAATTGTCAACAAGAAAATGAATCAACTTTATTTAAAATTTTGCCGGTAACTCTGATAGGACCTCGAGGCAAGCTGAATACTTACGCTATGATCGACGAAGGGTCGTCAATATCGCTGATAGATGACAAAGTAGCTCACCGCTTGGGTCTACAAGGACAATCTTCGCTTTTATCGTTACAGTGGTATGGGAAGAATAAAACCACTGAAAAGTCAAAAAGGGTAACAGTAGAGATTCGAGGTCAAGGTGTCAGTCAGAAATTTGCAATTAAAAATGTACGAACTATAGCTAATTTAAATTTGCCAACACAATCTTTCAACAGGAACAATTTTGAGTATTTGAAGTCAGTGCCATTACCAAGGTACGCAGACGCAACGCCCGATATTCTTTTAGGGCTGGATAACTCCTTTCTAGGTATAGCGCAGGCAACTGTCTACAAAGGACCGAACCAACTGGTCGCCGCCAAAACAAAGTTAGGCTGGATGGTTTATGGACCATCAGAGAAGCATGTAAATCGTGAAGCTCGAGTTATGGTGGTCAGAAAACCAACCACGATGAAGCAGTAACATAGTATGGTAGAGGATTATATCACGGGTGATACGCTGATATTAAAATCATACAGTGACACAATCGAATCTGACGACGATAGTAGAGCAAGAAAGATTCTAGCTGAAACCACCAAGTATGATGGACGCCATTACGAGGTAGGGTTGTTGTGGCGAACAGACGAGGTTGAGTTACCTAATAGTTTCGACATGGCAAGCAAGCGTTTACAAAGTATTGAGGCTCGTATGAGAAAAGATGCAGATTTTGCTTTAAAGTACAAGCGCGAAATCAACAAGTACATTAATAAGGGATATGCTAGACAGCTATCGGATGAGAAAATCAATATAACCAAGCCAACAACGTGGTATCTACCGCACTTTGGAGTTGTCAATATGCACAAACCGGAAAAGTTGCGTATAGTCTTTGATGCGGCCGCAAACGTATCGAACGTATCACTCAACAGCGTCTTGCTCAAAGGGCCAGAAAAGGTCCAATCACTTTTATCCATTTTATTTAAATTCCGTCAAGGAGCCATCGCCGTAGCTGGAGACATTGAGGAGATGTTTTCACAAATCCACATTAGAGCGGAAGATCAAGATGCCCAGCGGTTCTTGTGGCGAGGCGATGACTTCAGTCAACCGGTACGCATTTATGCTATGGCGTCAATGATATTTGGAGCCGCCTGCTCACCATGTTGTGCGGAACACATTAAAAATCTAAATGCCTCTAAATTTGTTTCACAACTGCCAAAAGGTGTCGATGCTGTCGTGAACAAAACATATGTAGATGATCTTGTCATTAGTTTTAACGATGTTCAAGAAGCCGAGAAAACTGTTCGGGAAGCTATTGAAATCAATGCTGCATTCCGACTTCGTAAGTTTGTATCAAATGAGAAGTCAGTGCAAGTAAGCCTAAATCGCGAAGAGGACCCTCAGTGGACAGTTGTCAATATGGAAAGACAACCAACATCTGATAAAATACTCGGTATGTTTTGGAGTACAACAACAGACACGTTTAAGTTCGAGTTCAAGTTCATCAAAGTGTCTAAAGATATTTTAAATTGCCAACGAGCGCCTACAAAGAGGGAATTGTTGAGCATTGTAATGTCGATTTATGATCCTTTCGGTCTTCTATCGTACATTACAATAACAGCCAAGTTAATTTTACAATCGTTATGGAAGGAAAATGTAATGTGGGATGAGGAACTGCCTCTTCAGTATGCCAAACGGTGGGAAAACTGGTGGTTGAAATTCCAGTCCGTCAGCGCATTATCAATACCCCGCTGTTATTCAAAGCTATTAGCCAAAGCCGAAGACATACAATTGCCATTTTCGTTGATGCAAGTACAAGTGCATACGCTGCCGTTGCATATATACGTGTAGAGCTTGGGGACACAGTAGAAGTAACACTGGTTTGCGCCAAAGCAGTATGCGCACCAATCAAACCAATGACAGTTCCACGCCTGGAGCTGCAAGCCGCAGTTCTGGGAAGCCGCCTGAAAACATTGGTGGAAGAAAATCATGAATTTATAATCAACAATACAACATTTTGGACGGATTCACAGACGGTTATCCTGTGGATACGCTCTCATTCCCGATCATACAAGCCGTTTGTTAAACACAGGCTCGCTGAAATATTGACGACAACAACGACCGATCAGTGGCACTGGGTGCCAACATCCTTGAACGTAGCCGACGACGCCACACGAGCGATGTCAACGGATACACTACCGCATAACACCCGCTGGTTTTGCGGTCCAGAATTTTTATACCAGGATGAGGAGCACTGGCCTCAAGAAATTACGATTTCAGCAGTTGGGGCCGAGAAAGAAGAAATTACCAGTCGACGCCTACTCATTTGTGAAGCAGATGATAAGTTAATAAATTTTACAAAATTGTCGAGTTTTCTGAAATTAGTCAGAGTTGTCGCCTGGGTACTACGTTTTGTCAATAACACTCGAAGCATAAAACGACTAGATGAACTACGAGCCGACGAAGTAATTGTGGCTGAAAACCGTATACGTCTCATGGTACAAAAGGAAGCGTATTCACGTGAAATCAAGCTACTTCAAAATAAGATCGCCATTTCCAAAGATAGTGCGCTACATGCACTGACGCCGTATTTGGACTATGACGGTCTGTTGAGGGTATATGGCAGAGTGGACTCAGCGTATTGTTTACCGCTGTCTGCACGCCGGCCGATTATTTTGCCATCGCGACATTACGTCACCAGCTTATTGGTGCGTGATCATCATAGGAGACAACATCACCAGAACGAATACCTGACAATCAACGAAATCCGCCAACGCTATTGGATCCCGTCTATTCGTAGCGTGCTAAAGTCGGTAAAGAGGAAATGCCCAGTTTGCATTCAGGACAGAGCGAAACCAGCCGTACCATTAATGGGTCAGTTGCCATCTGACCGACTAACACCATATGTACGCTCATTCACCTATAGTGGGGTGGACTACTGCGGGCCGTTTCATGTCGCTATTGGACGTCGCAGAGAGAAACGATGGATTTCATTGTTCACATGCCTGACCACGCGAGCGGTACATTTAGAATTAGCCGAGAACCTGTCTACGGATGCCTTCATATTATGTCTTCGAAACTTTGTAAACCGTCGTGGAGTACCTATACGTATGCGCAGCGACAATGGTACAAATTTCGTAGGGGCACAGAAAGAGATGAAAGAATCCGAACGTATATTTGATTTCAACGCAATCGAGCGCGAACTGTCCAGACGCAGAATTGAATGGATTTTCAATTGTCCCACAGATCCTGAGAGCGGAGGCTGTTGGGAACGGCTTATTCAATGCACTAAGCGCCTATTACATAAAGTACTGAAAGAAGAAGCCCCGCGAGTGGAAACCTTCCGTAGTGTCATAATAGAAATCGAAAACATCATCAATAGTCGACCGCTGACCGATCTACCGATTTCACCTGCAGAGGAAGAACCTCTCACCCCAAATCATTTTTTACTGGGTTGTCCGAATTCGACACAAACACCACATCCGGATGAAGAGCATATCTGTCCTCGGAAGCAATGGAGGATTGCGCAAAATTTGAAAGATCGCGCATGGAAGAGATGGACGGTGAAGTATTTGCCAAGATTAATATGTCGTTCCAAATGGAGAGACGACACGAAACCTCTGACGCCCGGACAGATAGTAATAGTGTGTGATCCCTCAGCGCCCCGCAGCCAATGGGGAAAAGGAAGGGTCGTGAAGATCTTCAAGGGAAAAGACGGACGAGCACGCAGCGCTGATATACAGACTCAACATGGCATTATTCGTCGACCTATCCGCAGGTTAGCCGCCTTAAATATTTGCGAACCAACAGACGATTCGCCAGGAGGTGGAATGTCATCGACAGCACTGGTGGCGAACACGGTGACATCACTGGCATAGGGCAATGATAGGCAACCGCAGCCAGCTTCCAGTTTTTGCACAGCCGCAACCAGCTTTCAGTTTTTGGACAGACACATTTTTTCATTGGACGATTCACCACCGGGAAAGAATATCAAATTCAATTTTCTTTTTCTTTATTTGTCATTATCATAGTCAATTTTACATTTGTCATAATTTGTCGTGAACTAAACAAGTCTATTATATGTTTATCTTAATAAAATGTGTTCCATTTATCATGTCGCCATTTAAACAAATGGCAGAGCTGCCGTCATAACAATGGCACTCAAACGCTGATTCAAGTCAATTGGTGTTGCCACCGGGTTGCTATCAAGCATTCCAAAACGATTCAACATATCTGTTATATATTGAGACTGGTCAACTTCGATAGTGCCCTTCTTAATGTCTCTAGTAATACGCATACCTAATACTGATGATACTTCACCAAGATTTTTCATCTTAAATTCTGATGAAAGTTGCTTTTTCACCGTTATCATGTTAGATTCGTCATTTGAAAACAAAAGTACGTCGTCGACATATACGGCAACAATACACACATTGGTCTACGGTACTTCGGGTAAGACCTATCTTTAGCAAAACATGATTGAATTTCTCATTCCACAATCGACTTGATTGCTTCAGTCCGTATAAAGATTTTAATAGCTTACAAACACGACCAGAACCATCATCAAATCCGTTGGGTTGTACCATATAAATCTCGTCGTTAATTTCAGCATTGAGAAATGCTGTGACTGCATCCATCTGATGGATTCGCAGGTCATGTTTTGCAGCTAACGTCAGGAGAAAACGCAGCGAGGTGTATCTAACTACAGGAGCAAACGTATCCTCATAGTCAATACCCTTTATTTGACTACACCCTTTGATCACTAATCTAGCTTTCCGTCGTACTACCGCGCCATTTGCGTCTGTTTTGGTTTTAAACACCCACCTGGATTTCAGTGCTTTCTTACCAGGTGGCAGTTCACTCAAATACCATGTATTGTTCGAATGGTGAGAGTTCATTTCACTATTTACAGCGGCTTTCCACTCATTTGCGTGTTCTCCGGCCATTGCTTCTTCTAGATTTTGAGGTTCATTCGATACAAAATCGGTTACACAAAAATTGTAACCATCTCTTTTTGCTGCGATTCTTTTTGATCGTCTTATGATATGACCATCCGAAACTTCGACTTCATCGGAGTCATTTGCACTTTCAAAACTAGAACAGTCAGATTCTGCTTTATTGTCAATATCGCGCTCTGTATTATTGTTTACAGTGACGGAATCGCTATCACAATCGGCATATTGTTTTATTTCAATTTTCTTAACAGTTGGTGATTCTTTGCTATCTGCCTCTTCTGAATTGCCAATGTTAAGTAGTTCACTCGCGCCTGATAGGTCAACTATATAGTTCATTTCACCCGTGCTTTTCTCTTTCTTTTCAAAGAAAACCACATGCCTACTTGTTATGATTTTTTGCGTTTTAGGATTGAACAATCTATACGATTTTGATCTTTTGCAATAACCCAACATGATGCACTCAGTAGACTTGGCGTCTAGCTTTCAATTGATTTGACTTTCCCTTAAAGTTGGACTTTGTGGTTGAATAAAGTGCATTCTCACCACATGTATTCGCGTTATCAAATTTAACATCTTGCAACAAGAGTGTTTTTATGCTATCGATCGTAAGTTTATCTTTGGTGTTTTCGACGGCTAATACAAGTGAACGAAATTCGTCTGGTAGCTCCGCCAACATTAACGATGCGGTAAGCTTTTCGTCGATGTTGAGGTCGGCATTTTGCGCTTTAAGTGACGTCATCACCACCGAATTTACGTATTCCTGTACTGATACGTAATTAGAAAGTTTACAATGCACTAGTTTTTTAATAACTCTACTTTTCGCGTAAGACCGGTGTCTTCATATGCGGAAAATAATGCTTTCCATGCTTGATGAGCCGTTGTAGCCATTGCGATATGTGAAAAATCATTTGGCTCTATCATCAGGGTTATTTCAGCTAGTGCACGTTCATTGCTGTCTTTTTCCTTGTCTGAAGGTTCTGCGGGTAGTTCTGTTTCAACTACCTTCCAGCAGTTCTTTATTACAAGATAGGATTTGGCGTGGCGCTTCCAAACGTCGAAATTTTCGCGACCTTTTATTTTTCGAATGGAAAGGTTACTGCGTTTGTCGCCATGATGAAAAAAAAATCACTGATTATTCTGTTAAAAACAATCAATCCGAGTTTAATAAATGTTCAACCGTTTAGAAAATATACTTTATAAAACTTTATCAATAATATTTCGCGTATTAAGGCCCATAACCTGCTGTAAATTGATTATTCCAAGCAGTTTAATAAAAGACACGACACATTCTGTAGTAATTCAAACTGGAAGTAAGTAGATATTTATTCAGTAGAAAAGTGGATACATATTCAGGGTTGCATTTAATGGTTTTAAGTGTCGTTCGATTTTACACTTCAATAGGGACAGGTAACATCAAAAGTGGTTTGAAAAAGGTTTTTTAAAACGGGGTCGCCCCTCGGCAGGGGTTTGGCAAACTCTCCGAGTGTCTTTCTGCTATGGAAGGCTTTTCAGCAAAAATTCATCTGCTTTGTAGATGACGTTCGAAGTCGGCAAAAATCTGTAGGTCCCGCCAATTTGTAGGAAAAAAATCAAAACGGCACACCACAAATTGGAAGGGAAGCTCGGTGCAAAAATCGCTTAGAAGGTTTATGATGATATACCTGTTGTATTTCGCGCCATACATTTATATTTTTTTAAATTAATTTGCCCCTCAAAACTCATAACACAAATGTTTTTATTGAAAACAATCAGCTTTATAATACGAACTGACTGCCATAATAGATCACTACTAGGTATATAATGTTCGGTTCCACCCGAACTTAGACTTCCTTACTTGTTCTTTCTACTTTTGCTTTTCCTCTTTACACTTTTCTCTGCGGTTACTGATATGTACATAGTTTCGAAAATGTAGTGCATTAACTTTTATTTAATCCCGGTAGCGCTTTCTGTTTGTAAGGTTTTTTTTATATATAGAACACTTATCTATATATAAAATATCATTAACTTGAACCCAATAAATTCCTAGCTATACCGAATTGCTACTTTAAATAACCTAGGGGCTTTTCAAAAACTATGGTCTGTGTTGTCCCCAGCGAACTCCTGAACTCATTGTGAACGTTTCATTGAAATCAACAATAAACTTTGTACTTGAATGAAGGATAAACAAAACGCAAAAAATGTGGGCGTGGCACCTCAAATTTTTTTTTTTATATATAGGACACTTTTATATAAAAATCATTATCCGGAATCAAATAAATTCGTAGTTATGCTAAATTCCAACTTTATATAGCTTCGCACCCAGAGGCCCCCTGAACCCAGAGAACACGGCCAAGTGAACCCTTATGAATATAACAAAGGAAGGTTTGGGAAACGGATAACCAATGCAACCCCGCAATGTCGAGAAGCTTGGCGAGCAACTCCCACTCATCCAGCTACCCAGAGACGATGTTGAGATCGGTCGGCTTGAAGAGAGGTTTAAAACCTCTATAGGTCATAACTCCACAACAATTTACCAATTTATCGCGACCACTTTGATACAGCTGGGTATTTAATGTTAGGTTCCATCCGAACTTAGACTTCCTTACTTGTTTTTACAGGAGTTTGCCCCAGGTTTAAAACCTTTTGTCATTCGCCAAGTTTTTTTTTATAGAATTTTCGGGCATTATTCCCGTTGGCCAGCATCTCAAACTCCTTTATTTCATGCTTTTCTGCCTTTTTGTCTCCCTGGAAAACCCGCCTCGCTTCTCTCTTCAATTCGTGGTAGTGTTCACACACACTCCTCGTTGCATTCCATCTCAGCATTGCCTTGTAGGCTTCGTCCTTTCTTTACGATGCAGCGCGGCACTTTCATCATCATACCAGTTGTTTCTTCGCGGCCGCCGGAATCTAATTACTTCTTCGGCTGCGATACGGAGTGCTCCTGAGATATGATCCCACTGCTCATGCATTGCACTAGGTTGAATGTGCTCTCAGAGAGCAGGTGTGAGAGGCGATCTGCGAAATAATTGGCGGTCTGTTGCTATTGCAGCTTTTCGAAGTCGAGTTTTCCCTGCGTTTTTTGTTGCACCTGTTTTGTCGTACAAAGGCGGGTACGAATATTGGCTGCTACTAGGTAGTGATCAGGGTCGATGTTAGGTCCTCGTATTGTGCAAACATCTACAACGCTGCAAGCATGCCGTCCGTCTATCACAACGTGGTGGACTTGGTGGCGTGTTTTCCGACGGGGGACAGCCATGTAGCCTGATGGATCTTCTTGTGCATAAACCTAAGGCTGGATATGACCATGTTTCCGGCACCGGCGAAGGCGATCAGAATGTATCCATTTGGCGTAGTCTGATCGTGGATACTGAACTTCACGACAGTGGGGCCGAATACACTCTCCTTACCCACCCTGGCGTTAAAGTCGCCAAGCACGACTTTGATACCATGACGAGGGCAGTGCTCGTATGCTTCTTCCAGGCGATCGTAGAATGCATCCTTTTCCATGTAATCCTTATTTCGTTGGCGGGTGTTGTCATCTAAAAAAGGGGTTCTCCTATCAGAAGCTTCGTTGTTGAACCTCATTGGAACGTTTTTTTATTTGGTAAGTCCCAAACCCAACGCACAACCCGTTTCGCGGGAGGTTGAATTCAATTACACGTTTGTATAGCGAGCCGCTTGATCCAAGACAGACGCCCGCTTGCAGCCACACCACATGGTGATCAGACGCTGCTGTTTGAATCCCCCCAGAGGATACTTGGACGCAAGCGCCCGGAAGTAGTGAGCTGCTTGAACCGCATGCAAAAGAATCGCTCTGGCCATTCCCAGGTGAATGGCGCTCAGAAACTTTCCTCACTTGCGTGGCAAAGCCTCCAGGCTATTTAAAGTAGCAATTCGGCATAGCTTATTTGGTTTAAGTTAAGGATATTATGTCTATGTCATATATATATATATACTCGTATATTCTATATGTCAAAAGACTTTGGAAACAGAAAGCAGTACCAGAATCAAATAAAAGTTAATTCGATATATTTTCGAAAGTATGTACCCGCAGAGGAAATGGGAGAAGAAGGGGAGTAGGAATAGAAATTTGAGATATATAGGTGATGTTAGAGTAAAATTAGGGGGGTTGAGGAGAGTAATGATAAATGGGGATGAGGGAAAAGCAAAAGTTGAAAGAAAAAGAAGGAGATAAGGATAAATGAAGGAGATGCGAAAAGTGGGGAGGGAAAAGAGTACAATTGGTTATATGTAGTCCGCTAGTTTTATATATACAAGGTGGCGCAAAAGTAAGCTTTCGATGTTCAGCATATCGGTTGTGGCACGTGCAGTGTGTGCTGTTGCACCGTCTTGTTGGAACCACATGTTTTCCAATCCCAATTCATCAAGTTTCGGCAAAAAGAACTCGTTGATCATTGCTCTGTAGCGCTCACCATTCACAGTAACCGTTTGGCCCCGACCGATTATTGGTCAAATAAATAGTCAGCAATATTTCGCGTTCTGGAGCAGTGTAGCGTAACCTTGTTTATTAGCGTGTATTTCGCATGTGTTTACTACACAAATGTCAAAACAGAACTGACTTTAGGGGCCAATCGCAAAATTTATAGCATTTTCTGATAGGAGGATTACTTTTGCGCCACCTTGTAGATATGTGTTCTATATAACAATAGAACGTTGGAAACAGAATCAGAAGAGGATCAAATAAAAGTTAATTCGCTACATCTTCGAAACTATGTACATATCAGTAGGAAGGAAGGAAGATATAAGGATAAATTTAGAAGAAACGCCAAGTGGGGAGGCAAAAGAGTACAATTTGTTACATGTAGGCAAGTCAAATTTTAGGCAGGACAACGTCTGTCGGGTCTCCTAGTATATAATAATAATTTCATTATTGTAGCTGCTTTTATTATTGAATTATCTGATTGTATACTTCTTTTGAAATTTTCGATATCGAAAAAATGGGGGTGGTTATGGTTCGTAAACCGCATCATACCGTGGGCGGAAAGTAAACTGTGTGTTATATTTGGTTCACGGAATTACGAACTAACATGTCTTAATAGATTCTTCTGTTCATTCTAAGCACTTTGCTATGTGGAACTCTACATCTATCTCCATTATTTTATACCATTACAACCCACCGTTATATGGACAAAACTATAACACCCTGTGTAGTGGTACAGCTGGGTATAAAAAGCTTGTTTGCGCCGTGTTGGTAAATATTATTTTCTGTAAGGCTACACCGATTATGACTTTTATTACTGCTTTCGCTGGCACTGTAATTATAATTCCAATAGAACACTTCATTTGTTTTCGTTTTAATTTGCAGGGTTTCCCATAGTGCCAAAGTGAATATATACGGTCTTCCATACATACGAGAAATGCCAAAAATAACTGGGATATCAGGCTCAGATTTAGTTGTGAAATGTCCTGTAGCTGGCTATCCAATAGATAAAATTCATTGGGAGCGAGGTAAGTATTCATACATATGTCTATGTCATTGTTTTTCCAGTGATCATGAGTACAACTTCAGCGGGAGTTATCCTTGGCCCACAGAAGTCGCCAGGAGGTTGGGTTCCAAGAAAACAATTAACATTCTAATTAAATGTTAATATGACAAAAGACCTAGATAAAAACAAAATAGGTCCGTGAATCTTTCCATAGACAAAATTTCCAAAAATGATTGCGTACACATTTTTTATCCTAGAATAATCGTATTTTTTGCTTTCCATGTCAAAAATAAAAAAAATTTCGTTGAGCGTTTCCTTACGAACTGCATTCAGCCCGTAACAGTGCAACTTCATATAAACGCAGTTCGGTAAATCCCCTTTGTTCCCCTTCGGGTACGTTGGGACAAATTTACTTTCAACACCTATAGTATGCTACACAAATTAAAATCGACACACACATCTTATTCAAAAACGGATACCCAAAACAGTGGTGAAGAAATTGAACACTCAAACGAAAATCAAAAAACAAATAACCAAGACAAAATTTTTACTGATACGTCATATGTGACAGGATTAACGGACCGAAAAAATGTAAGCACACATATACCAAACACCAGAATATCTGTCGCTCACCGCCACATCACACACTCAATACCATATTTACAAAAACACAAAACAAACAAGTAAGGAAGTCTAAGTTCGGGTGGAATCGAACATTATATACCTAATAGAGATCTATTATGGTATACCAATTTACGCAGGTCTATTTTAATACTTTTCAGTTCGTATTGTTTTCAATAAAAACACTTCTGTTATGAGTTTTGAGGGGTAATTACTTTAAAAAAATATAAATCTATGGCGCGATCTTCAACAGGTATATCATCATAATTTTTGCTGAGAAGCAGTCCATGGCAGCAAGACACTAGGAGAGTTTGCCAAACCATTGCAGAGGGGCGACCCCGCCTAGAAAAACTTTTTCAACCCCTTTTGATGTTATCTGCCTCAGGACTGGAACCTTGGACCTTCGGTGTAGTAGGCCGACAACACTACCGTCACACCACGGCGGCCGCCATTAATTTATTTGGATATAAATAGCTTCCCTATCAACAACTGCTAACCACATTTTTTTTAAAATACCAATACATGCATATGTTTGAAAAATTTGCGTTCAAATAGACAAACGGGCAGACATGCAGACGGACAGACAGACAGACGGACGGTGAGACGGACATGGCTAAATCGACTCAGCTCATCGTCCTTGTTATTTCAGTTGACTTATTGATGGACCCATTTCTTCTTCTTAACATACTTACAAACATTTCATGTTCATGAAAGGTATGAAAATGAAAAAAGATATATAACTTATCTATTGCAGTGTGGTACTAACTATTTACCCGGATATTTTGCTTCTGTGTTTTCCGATTTGCCTAATTTTTTCAGGAATATACCACATACTTTTAGCAGCTGACCAATTTTTATTGAAATATCTAGTTGAAACTATAAGCAAACGCCTTTGAAAATAGTAGAATTTTTATGCTAAAAAGTGGGCGGCGCCACGCCTATTTCCCCAAAATTTACAAACTTTTTTCCCGGTTGAATTTTGCTTAAAGGCTTACTAACTAGATGTGCAAGATCTTATTGCTATAGCTTGCATGGTTATAAAAATATCGCGTTCTTCGTTTTGCAAACAAATTTTTCAGATCTATGTTAAAAAATTTGGCGTGACTGTTACCGATTTCGCCCATTTTTACATCAAATAGTTATTTTTCTATATTCAACATTTTCGCCAAATATTCCTTCGATAATATTATTTTTACCGGAGTTATGGCATAAAAAGTTTTGTGGAATAACCCACTATAAAAGAGCGGGACCACGACCATTTTGAGAAATTTATATCTTTTAACTTTCTTCAATCACGGACACTTTGAAAGTGAAATAGAAATGATAAAGGCTTTTGTACGCAAAGTTATTGCCTGTTAAATATATATATGATCCTTTTCAAAAACTTTCGAAAAAATCTACGGTTTCGTTTTGTTATCTTGCACGGTTTTTGATTTATGATTAATATTATTTATAAATTTGACTTAATCAAAAGTGGGCGGTGCCACTCCCATTTTCAAAAATTTCTTAAAAATGTTATTTTGCGCCTTAAATTTAATGTACTTACCAAATTTTATCCTTATAAGTGTATTATGTACTGAATCACTTTTTTTGTATTTTCGAAAATATTCTATATATAAAAAGTGGGCGTGGCTATCGTCCGATAAGATATCTCAAAACTAACTCAAGCTGTCGTGTTAACAGACAGAGGGACGGGCATGGCTTAATCAACTTATTTTTTCCTCCTGAACATTTTGATATATATAAGTCAATATCCATCTCGATCCGTTTATTCCGTTACATACCAATGTTAGGCGACTAAAGTTAATATACCTTGTGTTCGTAGCGCTACTAGGTATAAAAAAGAACCACAACACAATGTGATTTATGAAATTAAATGCAATGTCAAACAAGGCGAACACTTCAACAAAATGTATATAAGAACAACGAAGGGAGCTTTGGGAGTTAGAATAGGCGAACATAAAACAGGCGCAAAAAATAAAAAGACGACAACTGCACTACCACTACCTCACAAAAAGTGTTCAAACAAAGAAAAGATTAACATTGAAAAGACTGCGAATTTAGCAAGAAATACACCTCGCAATTAACTACAAAGAAGATGTAAATAGGCGTGTTCCAATCAGGAGTGATCCAGAAATTTAACATGTAAATGCAACAACGTTGTGATCTTGATATTTATCTGGATCAATTTCGGATCCGTATAAAAGCTCTGTTCGTTTAGTTTTTTGTAGTAGATTTTTTGACAGCCAACCCTTATTTGCTTGGTTGCACAGGCATACATATATAAACACACATATGTACACAATCAACTCTCATACAACTGATCCGTATCGTTCCCGTGAGATCTTGATCGTGATACTGATCTGGATAGCTGATTGAAACGCAACTAATACCAACTGCGCCAAAGAACGTAGAGATATAAGGTTCAACTTGACGAATAGTGGGAAACAGTAAACAATCAATTCGCGGGTAGCTAATTCACCACTGGAGGGTTTTGCTTTTATTTCTTGAGTTTTAATGCTTGTAGCACTTTTATTTTTACACAATATTCACAAGTAAAAGGTTTTGCAATTTTGATGATAAATATTTATGCAAATAGTCAATTAAAACACAATGAATTTAAGCAGTTTACGGGCAGGTACTGAGGTGTATTACCTATCACCGATTTAACAGCGGCCACTTGCATTCGCTGTTGCACCTTCGTTTTGTTTTACGTTCTTTGACTGAGCTTATAAAAACATAATAGCAAACACTTGACGAACAGCTGTAAAAGAGAAGAGTTGCTAAGTTTAAATGTGAAAATGTATTGTTATAAATGTATATATATATATGTAAACTACCTGAAGAAGACACAATAACCCTACCAACCATGGCTAACTGTGGCGCAACTCTGATTCCACAAATTCACAAATTTTTACTAACACCAACTCATATTTTTAGAATTTGTATGGAGAACAAAAAGTTGCTGGTTGGCAGGAAACGTGTCGAAACTCGTCGGAGACGGAAAAGAAAAACTGATGTTTTTGCTTTAAATAAAACGACCAAAAAAATCTCTTAGTATAGCAAAATCGACTTATCTCAACTATGCCTATAACGAAATATTTGGGATCAATTATAGCCCACTGTAGACGAAAGGTATTGATAGCGGATCACTCTCTCTACAGAACAGTAGACCGATCTAAGCTATAAACAATTATATATCGATAGATCTGCTCAAGAGGCAATACATGAATAAAAAAAAAAGTTGATTAAATTAATTGTAACATAGAAAGATCAGTTTAAAAATTACGACTCTACAAATGACAAACATGTATTCAAACCATAGAGCCGTTGTTGTATGAGCTCTGCAAAAAATGCACGAAAAAATCGGTCTACTGTTCTCAAAAGGTATTGTCTACAGCGGGCTTTAATTGATTCCAAATATATTACGTTTCAGGCATAGTTGGGATTAGTCGATTTTAATTTGTGTAGCATACTTATAGGCGTTGAAAGTAAACTTGTTCCACCGTAATCGAAGGGGAACAAAGGGGATTTACCGGAGTGCGTTTATATTAAATTGGAATGTTATGGGCGGAATGCAGTTAGCAAGGAAACGCCAAAATAAATTTTTTTATTTTTGGCATAGATACCGCCAAATTTAAAGTTAACTTTATTTTAAAGTTTGTATGTATATGGCTTTCTCTAAGCATTTTATTTATAAAATGCGTGTTAGTTTTAGTTTTAATTAATTGTTGATTAAATTTTTGAGAGAAAATAACAACCACTTCAAACTGGCGGGTGACAAACCAGCCGCTGTTTCGATGACACCGCGATACATCACTTTTTTGTAACCTCCTAAGAGATTTTTGCGCCCAGCTTCCCTTCCAGTTTGTGGTGTGCCGTTTTGAACACAGATTTTTGCCGATTTCGAACGGCATCTACAGGAATGAATTTTTGCTGAGAAGCCTTCCATGGCAGAAAGACACTAGGAGAGTTTGCCAAACCACTGCAGAGGGGCGACCCCGTTTGGAAAAACTTTTTCAACCCCTTTCGATGTTACCTGTCCCAGGCCGGCAACGCTACCGCCACACCACGGCGGCCGCCATTAATATATTTGTATATAAATAGCGCCTTACCAACAACAGCTAACAACATTTTTTTAAAATACCAATACATGCACATTTTATGTTTGAAAAATTTGCGTTCAAATAGACAGAGTGACAGACGGACGGGGAGACGGACATGGCTAAATCGACTCAGCTCATCGTCCTTATTATTTCAGTTTACTTATTGATGGGCCCATCTCTTCTTCTTCTCATACTTACAAACATTACATGTTCATGAAAGGTATGAAAATCAAAAAAGATATATAACTTCCCTATTGCAGTGGGGTATTAACAACAACAACAATATGTTACTTATGTGGTATCCGATTTGCTTGAGTATACCAAATACTATTGAGAAGCAGCTGACTAATTTTCAATGAAATATCTAGTTGAAACTACAAGTAAACGCCTTTGAAAATAGCAGAACTTTAATGCTGAAGAGTCGGCGGCGCCACGCCTACTTCCCCAAATTCTACAAAATTTTTTTGCAGTCTGGTTTTGCTTAAAAAGCTTATTATGATTTCGACCATTTTTACAACCAACTTTGAGATTTACATATTCAACATTTTCGGCAAATATCGTTTCAATAAATAAATTTTTGCCTGAGTTATGGCATAAACATTTTTGTGGAATAAGCCACTATAAAAGGGACGGAACCAAACCCATTTTCAAAAATTTAAATTTTTCGACTTTTTTCGTTCATGGACACTTTGAATATGAAAGAGAAATGATATAAAGCTTTTGTACGCAAAGTTATTGCCTATTAAATTTATCTATGAGCCTTTCCAAAATCTTTCGAATAAAAGTGGGCGTGGTTCTTAACCGATTTCACCCTTTTTTTCGGAACATACCTTGTATTAATATAAATATGTGTGCTAAATTTGGTTTCGATATAGTGAACGGTTTTTGATTTATGATTAATATTATTTCTAAATTTGACTTAATCAAAAGTGGGCGGTGCCACTTCCATTTTCAAAAATTTCTTGAAAAATTTATTTTCTGCCTTAACATTAATGTACACACCAAACTTTATCCTTACAAGTGTATTATGTACTGAATAATCACTTTTTTGTATTTTCGAAAAAATTCTATATATAAAAAGTGGGCGTGGCTATTATCCGATTTCGCCCATTTTAAATATACCAAATTTCATTAATACGAGTATATCTAAAAAGTTACTCAAGTTATCGTGTTAACAGACGGACATGGCTTGATCCATTTCTTTTTTCCTCCTAAAAGCGGCGAAAATTCTCAATACAAAATACAATACTTCTCCAACACTTTGGAGACAGTTTACCTGTAAGAATCAGTTACAACCTACTTTATTTCCCCCAAGCATGGCCGCTTTGTGGCCAAAGCTGATTACATACCTCTTTACTAGTAATGGAATAAGTGAACACTCCCCGAACAACGTTCGGATGCTTATTACAATTGATACACCTTTCTGAAATCGTAATCGACATTGTAGGCAGGCCATCCACTTAACGATACACGATTTTGGAAGGGTAATGAACCTTATAATACAGTCATTCTACGACTTTATGTACTTTTAATAGAAGAAGTAAACTATATTATATAGAATACCATTCTAGGGCTCATTTTGACAAAGCATACTTTTATTAAATTTTAATAGGCAGTATGAGTAGTGCAATTATTCACATTTTCAAAATAATTAGGCAAAATTTATTAGAACTTTATAATTAATTCATTCCATGAATAAAAATTTTCCGAAGCGTACATCTATAACGCTACAAAACGAATGACGCATGAGACGAAGCAATCAAAAAATAGCATGTTTGCAAAGACAAAACAAATGAAACAAAGTACGAACTTTCACGAAGTTTTAAGACGAATAATCCATAAAAATATCTATTTTACATCTTGGTATACAATGTAAGCGATTTGTAATGCATTATGTGGAAGGAGCTCAAACTCATTTCGCCGCTTGGAAGAAGACTGAGGAGAGATTAATGCACGATTTGGTGAGTTGTCGGCGGAGAAAGCAAAATATACCCCAGAATATAGCAGCAATGCAGAAGAGAGTAACTGCAGTGGAGAACCGAGTTGCCTGTGCTCGCGCAACACTCTTTGTTTTGCGCAGTATTAAAATTTCTTAATACATATTTATGTATTTAGAGAATGTCAGTACAAAAAATAATCAACCAATGCAAGGCGAATTCAATACAAGGTGGTATTGTCCAATCAGCTGATACCTACTTTTTTCTAGAATTTTGACACTACAAGTTTCACCGCAGCACGATTTTGACATTAGATCCATTAATTACAAAAACAAAATACATGGAAAATATGTGTCTGTATATGGAAAATATGTGACCTTATATTGAATTCGCCTTGAACCAAAGCAACTTCTTCCCGTGTTTAAACAACAAAAGCAACACAAAAAGAAAATTGAAGATCAAAGCAACTCTGAGTTTCTCTGTTGGACACGGACAGTCGTGTTCAACGCAAACTACCCTCACTGCGTGATGTGTTTCCTATGAGTAGCACAAAAACGAAATTACAAAAAGGCAACAACATTCATTCGCCAATTTTAGTGTAGCTGGTCTCTGCATATGATCGCTCCCAGTTGCTTAGAGTCACAGCTACATTTCGCAAGAGTAATAAGAGGGCGCTTGCGATAGCGCATATTGACCTGCCAGGTTATGGTACTATTTACCTGAAGTGTGACCATGTGATAGAAAAAAAAAGTGGATAAATCGGCAAAAAAAAAGGTGAGAAAAGGCTAAAATTAAGAAAAAAAGAAGCTAAAAAACAGTCAGACATTTATTTACGGAATCTATTTCAAATTTGTTATTTTAGTTTAAACTATTTGTACATATATAATTGTATATATGTAGACATAATTTAAAGGAACTACTCTTGTTTCCACACATATCAGGCACATTTTTCTTGACCAGGAATTTTTTCATAGAAATACATACTATAGAAAAATCACTACAAACTAATTAATTATATAATATTTTCTTCATCTGTCATCAAAAAGATGAGATCATCGGTAATTTCAAAATCAGTGCTACATTTGGATAAGCGTTTAAACGAACATCTAATCTTAAGCAGCGAGTTAAGCATTTTAATTTTTAATCTGTTCCTTAACTCAGTTCTTTCAACCTCCCTATTACTGAAAGGTAATACCAAAAAGCTAAATACGAATTCGACCAGTTCTAAACAAGGGGGTTCGTTTAATGTATTTTTATGTTCTCGGACCTCCGCCCAAAATTCTATGGTAGCGGTCACACTTGTCCACTGTACGGTTATTAGCTTTCGCCAATGCAGCTCAATCAATGCTACTTGACTTGGAGAATACCTAGACTTTTATTCTTGAAAGTGAGAAAATACATACATCCTGCTTTGTATCTTTCAAAGAATTATTAACTGAAAAGAAATGTATCTTTTGTAAAGAGTTCATATTATCAGGTAGGCGGTGACGCAATTGGGTTATCAACTCCATTAAAAATAGTTGACAATTTTTACGAATAATTTTCTGTATTTCGTCATCAATACTACCTTCATTTAACTTTAATTTTATATGAAAAGTATGGTGTTGGTACCAGAAAAGGTTTGGAGTAAGGAAATGCTAGAAAAAGCCAGGAAGCTGAAACCAAAATTATGAGGCTAAAGTAGAAAAAAAGGCTAAATCTAGCCTCGAAAAGGCTAACCTAGTCACACTGTTAACCTGCATGAAAGCCTGCCTAAGATGCTCAGAGAAGTGATGTCACATGCGTGAGCTTAGGAGAAATAAAAAAGTGTTCTCGGTGTTATCTATCCGAGGAAATATTTACGTGTGCTTAAAATCTAATCAAAGGCCAAAATTGTATCCACCATAGTGGATGTGAATTCTCTTATGAACACCGCAACTCCATATTTATTGCTGGATTATTCAAATTGGATTTTAAAAATTTTTTTTTTCATGCTATCGCTTGTGTTATACAAACCTTGTTAGTATTATATCTATTAGCTGAATGGTTAGCGATGCGCGCCAAAATTTCTCAGATGAAGAAGCTTCGCAGCTTCCGAAATGGATCTATAAGAAAAGCTATGGCAGTTGTCTCTAAACATTTTTCCTACTCTATTCAATAAAATTTTTTTTTTATTAATTAATTAAAAATGCTTATTAAATAATAAAAACCATAATAATTTCAATAAAAATTCAAAAAGTGAAAACTTATTATTCTTGGCAAAATTTGAAACCGTTCAGTTATAATGTATACAAATGTATACTTTTCTCACACTATTCATGCTTGCGCCGTATATCAGTGGGTAGAGCATTCGACTCTGATGCGGGACGCATTGGTTCGAATCCTACCAAATGATACTTTTTTTATGGTTTAAAATTTAAATCCTTTTTTAAAGAACATTATAAGAACAAAACATTTATCCAAATGCGAATCCTGATGCCTTTTAATGATTACACAACTGTCGGTTTCGAACAACGAAAATGTAGTTCCTATTGTACTAGTTCTTATTAGCCACTTTATCTCTTGCTCTGAACCAGAAATTGTTCTCACTAGTTACTGACGTCCCCACAGGGTTGGTTGAGAGGTTATAATAATGACAAGTTAATTTTGCCCTATATTATTGGCCCTCTTACTCACATTATACATTTTTCATTGACAAAGTCTAGGTTTCCTAACATTTGAGAAGTGGCCAATATAATACCTGTGGCCGAAATATGTAATGCAATTTGCCATCATTGTCAAAGATTTTTGAAAGATTAATGCTAAGCCAAATGAGAGGGTATCTATCAGATAGTGGTCCTATTTCCGAATATCAGTTCCATTATCGACCGGGGCATAGCTGTGCAACTGCCGTGTTAAAAGTGATGGAGGATGTACGGCCATTCTTTGACAAATGAGATCTCACAATTCTCACGTTACTGGACTTTTCTAAGGCTTTTGACACCGTTTGGCACAAAATTCTTCTGCAAAAACTATATGCATGATTTGGATTTAGCCACGATGCAATTGCATTCGTTGCAAGCTATCTAATAAATATACAACAAAGGGTTTTATCAAAAAAACAAACACCGGGGGTACCGCAGGCTATATACTCGTATTAATGACATTGTTAGGTGCTGATGACGGAAATCGTTCCAATATACATGTTGTAAAAATGTTAATATTCATCTATACGCTGATTACGCACAAATGTATCTATCTGCACCGCTGGGGCTTAATGAGGATTTAGTGTTCAGAATTAACGAGGATCTTGAATCAATGTACTTGTGGTCAAAACAAAATAGGCTTAATCTTGATGCGTCTAAGACACAAGCAATAGCCTTATCTCATTGTTCATATAGCATGAAAGATGTTTCTTCACTGAATGGTACTATTAATTAATACGAAATGGTCAGTAAAACCCTTGGCTTCAAGTTGAATGCATCTCCAACATGCGCTTATCATGTAAATGATGTAAATGCACCACTCGGTAAGTCGTACTCTTTGTTGAGACAGCTTTGGAAGACAGCAGCTCATTTCCCTCAAAATAATAATTCAGCTAGATATGTACACTTAAAAAGAAAAGTTGACCATATATGTGAACTGTCCATACAAACTCTTGGTTACAGTGTACCTACATTTTATGATCGCCTTTTATGACTATTTATACATAAGCTAATCCGTGCTCGTTGCCCTAGTTATCTCTTCTCAAAATAAACTTTTGCACACTTTAATCGAACTTGCAATCTCATAGTACCACACTTAAATATTCAGTTACCTCAAAATGTTTTTCGTTAGAACCGTGCAGCTGTGGCACTCGTTGCCTAAGAAACTAAAAATCGTAACAAATCCAAAGCAATTCAAGTGGGCTATTGAATCTTTCACCGTTAAATGGGTTATTCTGTGTCGCCAATAAAGTTTTAATTAACTAACTTCCACAAAGTTGTATACAAAATTAAAATTAAAACATAGCGGAACCCTACCAACCATGGCTAACCGTGGTGAAACTCTCATTCCACAAATTCACAAACTTTTACTAACTTCAACCAGAGAATGTCAATGATATAGAGAAGGTCCATGAACGAATTTCAGTGTGAATTGTCAAAACTCGTCAATTCACGGCTAGGGAATTCACCACCGGCTGGCTGGTTGGGCATGTTAATATAACAGAATTTAGTGTGATCAATGTTGATTAACATGAATTAATGTTGCTTAGCATGAATACATTTCTGCAGTATAAATTCAGCACTGTTAATTTCTGATGGCTTTCAGTTTATATTTCAAGAAAGCAATAATGCAGTTCAACAAAAAATGTTTATCGTATCTCATATATTTATACCATAGAGAATAAAAAAAATGTTCATACAAATCACAAGCAATTTTTAATAATTTTAATAAAACTTAAGTGGAAGTTGTTAAAAATTCAACATTTGTGGGTATATGAGCAAATAAATGATTTCGATGTTTTGAATCAAGTCTTTTAGTTTCCTAAATTTTAGTTTTTTGAAGTCGAAATAATCATATGATAATATACAAAAGGAATTTTGCACGTATCACGTGATTTTGTGCAAAAGGAATAATCACATGATAATATACAAAAGGAATTTGTGTGTGTTGTAGAAAATCGATTAAATTTTACAAAACGAACAAATTTATGTAATAAACGTTTGAAATGTTTTATGTAGGTCTCTTTATAAATTTCCAGGTAGTATTTTTTATCATATAAAAATATTTCCAAAAATTCATCAAATGACATACAGTGTTTTGCCGACGGCAATTACACAAAAATCCCAAAAAGTACAAATGAATATATAAAATGTAATTTATCGAATAAATAACACCGACCCTTCGAGAACACGAAGAGCGAACAACCAAGAAAGTTCTCACTGCGTAGGGAAGCACACTGCTGGACTATATAAGGCAGTGACCAAGCAAGGCAGGTTGATCAGTTTATTTTCAAGCGTTGAACAGTGAACTACTGTGAAGTTTGCCAAACTCTTAAATTTGTATTGCGTTTATTACTAGTAAATAAAACTAGCTATCAGTTACAGTAATTATGCGTGTGTTTTTTTGACTTTATAGTAATCGAACCCAGGATTAATAATCAAAGACTCATCGAATTCGTCACAATTGGTGTCAGAAGCGATATTGTTCAAAAAATACCAGTGATTTCAAGGATAACAAGGACATGGCGAAGGTGAATGAACGGCCAAAAGTGTAGACACAAACGGGTTGTTGGCTGTATTGACTCAGATGTTGGACTATATGTCAGGTTGATCAGTTTATTTTCAAGCCTTGAACAGTGAACTACTGTGAAGTTACCAAACTCTTGAATTTGATTTCGGAGATGACCTCCGCTTGGACCGTTATGTAAATCATTGAATACATCTATGATAAAATGTATGGCTTTGTGTAATGACAAAGTCTTTTTTAATGTGTTTGTGTAATTACATATAGCGTTTTGCCGACGGCAATTACGCAAAAATTGCTAAATGTATAAATGGTATCCAATGTAATGAGAGTTGGTTATTGTAATATGTATAAGTGAATGTCTGAAATGTAACACAATTTCGATAAATATAAAACATTTAAAAATATATACATATAAATAGCTACAATAAATATGCTACAGTATAAAAACATTAATAAATGTATGGAAATGATTGTATACTTTGATACGAAATAAAATAAGTTTCAAAATCGGAAGCCAATAACTTAACAGATAATTGAATTGGTAATGAAAAGCCCAAAGCATCCTTCGATGCACATCCATTCATCTATATGCATACATCACATATGCACATATACTCAAATGTACTACCAGCTGATGATCCAAATTAGATCAATGCACATGCACATCTGTTTGTATGACACACGAAATTACATACTTCACGCGCCGTCACAAAATTGCAAACACACATTACATACATGCTTTCATCATAAACTTTTATTTTATTTATGTCTATACACATATTCACATACCTACATCTGCACATGACATGCGCGCGACGAGCTAAATAGCACGATGTTTGATTCTTTTGCGCCGGTCAATATGCGCAATTGAAGCGGGCGCAGGCCTTATTTCTTCAGCACGGCCCGTCAAAACCACAAATTCTCTTCCGAACGTACACGTACAGTGAAAAAAAGTTGAATGTATCAAAAGAATATATTTTTAACACAATTTTGCCCAACTTCACATTATTTGGTTGCTCGCATAGTGGCAATACGAGCAGACAAATAAATTGTGATAGGGCCTGATCCGCCCCTACAAAAATCAGAGCCAAATCCCATCCCCAAATGGCAAATTCTGCCGCGCGATGGCTTCGATCGTCAAAAGTACTGCCTACCTCAAATTTCAGACACTATCAAAAGCAAGTTATGTAGTAGGGGGAAAAATTGTGTAGTATGAAAATAATCTAAATTATTACATAATTCTTGAATAAGGGCATGTACTTTG
Source organism: Merzomyia westermanni (assembly GCA_949987695.1). NCBI lineage: Eukaryota > Metazoa > Arthropoda > Insecta > Diptera > Tephritidae > Merzomyia > Merzomyia westermanni. The sequence goes on from OX465291.1 coordinate 82,604,336, forward strand.
GTCATACCGTTCGGGATATTAAGTCACTACTTCTGATGCATGTTTTCATTATAAAAATTTCTAAAAGAAGTACATAATGTTGATTACGAGTGAAAAAATACTATTTTTCAAGGAGATGTGCAAGTGCGCATTTGTGCCTAAAAAGGGCAAAGTTAGCACTTATCTGGGACAACGGCAACATTCCAGCAAAAAAACATGGCTGACCAAATTTTCGACCGAATTTCAGCAAGAACAAGAAGAAACTCAACAGTCACTCCAAAGTGTGTTGCAAACGATATCCCTTATACTACAGCTTATACAAATAAGCAAACTCCTTATGAATAAGGGAATCTTTTATTAAATTAATAAAAATATGTAGAGAAACGTTTTCGTAATTATTTTTTCACAATTGTCTGGGTCTGCTGCTGAGCAATAGCTATGCATTTTTTTTATTTTTTTCTATAACATAAATGCTTCCTTGAAACAAACTAAAGTTTTTGTACCAACTTTTGTTCGCAAAGGCGCGCATTTGAAGGAGCGCTATGTGTGGAATACCCCGTATGGATTCAAGTTGGATTTTATAAAATCGACAAAAATTTAATATTTCATATTTCTGATTTTGTTAAAATGCTTTGTTGCAACATTTCATCATAGCTTCCTCGACAAAGTTTTACGTTTTTATGAATGAATGACTTTGTTGTTGAATTCTGAGGTTTGTGCGTAGAAATATGTAGTTTTTGTTGTTGGATATAAGTTTTGGTCAGACATCATATGCTTGTAGAGGGGTTAGCGCGGTGATGTGAGGAAATGCATGGAATGGATTTTGTTGTTGTAGGTCATTGATTCGTATGCAAGCAGACAAACATATATACATATGTATGTCGGTACGTTTGCATATTTGTGTTCATATTTATGCGTGTATATTTATGTTTACTTTTTGTAGGCTGTATACAGTGAAATTCCCCAAGACGGATAGTCCTTATAATCGGATAGCTCCAATAACCGGACAAATTTTGTGTACACAGGTTTTTCAATCATTTTTTCATACAAATATCATTCTAATAAACGGACGCTCTAATAACCGGACGCGGACACTGTATTTCAAGCCATTTCCATGAAAAAATGTCTCATAAACGGACAAAATTCAAAAACATCGCAAGCAAGCTTTGTTGTTCATTATAAAAATGAAATAGAGGATTCCCCTTTTAACATGTATGCACACATTCAAGCCGCCCGTGTCAAGTAAAAGGTGGTTGCGTTCAAAGTTCGTAATAATATGGCCCCGAAAAAGAAGCTACTTCCTATTAAAGGGAAAATGGAAATTATTAATGTTTTCGAAAAAGAAAAGCAATCAGTACGTGGAATTGCAAAAATGTAAAGTATGGTGAGTCCAAAATTTAACTTGTAGGTACACGTTTCCTCTGCTTTAAAAGGTTCAATATTGGCAAAACGGAAGCTGCTGAAATTAATAAAAATAAAGAAAAAATTCGTTCTAAATGGGAGTCTGGATCTAATATTCACCAAAAGCGAAGTTTCCTTAAAGAAGGCGGCTCGGAAATAGAGAGGATGTGTTTTGATCTTTTCGCTAAGGCTAGAAGTCAAAAAATTCCGATTTCTGGTCCAATTTTGAAAGCAAAGGCAATGGAAATTTGCAAGAAAACTGGGTGTACCTAATTTTAATGCTTCGGATGGATGGCTAAATAAATGGCGATTAAGGAATAATGTTTCCTTCAAATACATATCTGGTGAAGCTGCAGATGTGAATCAGGATGATGTCGAACAGTTTCGGACAAAGCTGCAAACTCTGTTGAATGGGTACAAGCCTGAAGACATTTACAACGCCGATGAGAGTGGGCTTTTCTTTCGTGCCTTGCCGGACAAAACCCTCGCTCTTAAATCCGAAAAATGTGTGGGAGGTAAGCTATCAAAGGAAAGACTCACAATTTTGTTCTGTGCTAATATGGCTGGAGATAAGGAGCCGCTTTTGGTTATAGGGAAAGCAGCCCGTCGTCGATCCTTTAAACATGTTCCAATTGCAAAACTTCCAGTGGATTGGAAGTCTAATAGAAAAGCATGGATGACTCGAGAAGTGATGAGCGAATGGCTGCAGCAGTTCAATCGAAGAATGAAAGCCCAGAATCGAAAAATTATCTTGTTTCTAGATAACGCGGCTTCTCATCCAAACGAATTAGACTTGACCAACATAAAAATTTGTTTCTTGCCACCAAATACAACGGCAGTTAGCCAACCCCTTGATCAAGGTATAATCCAAAATTTTAAAACTTTGTATAGAAGCATAGTTTTAAAACACTTGATAACTAAAATTGGCGATACAAGTTCAGCCTCAGAGCTCTCAAAATCGATTAATGTACTGGAAGCTGTGTATTTCATCAAAGCATCGTGGGATAAAGTGGAAGCCTCAACAATCCGAAACTGCTTCCGTAAAGCAGGATTTTTGGAAGCTTTAGAGGATCCTTCAGATTTGATCCCGAAGATGACATTCCACTGGCAGTCTATGCTAGGCTTCAGGAAGGACTAGATTTGGCAAATGATTTCGAAGGTTTTCTCCAAATAGATCAAAATGTTTTCACTGAGGACAACAATATAGAAATTCAATTTGACCAACCAGATGATACTATGGACTTAAGTGATTCAGAAGATGAACCTTCAGAAGAAATAAGTGGCCCCATAACATCATATGATGAGGCTTTAAAACTTGTTGCGCCCTTGAAACAATATGCAAAAAATGACTATGTAGCTTTTCAGCAGGTTAAAAATATCGAGAGTCACTTTGAAAATGAAAATTTTAAATTAAAGGAATCAATGTTAAAACAAACAAGCATCACACAATTTTTTCAATCAAACTAGTCGATATTGAAATGTAAGACTTGTACAATGTATGTAATTGATATATTTATGTATGTATATGTAATACTAAAGTATTTAAATATTCTTTACTTCGAAAAATTTCTTAAATAAACTACAATGAATTTTATATGTGTAGTATATATTTTTTGACCTCATCCCCTATAAGCGGACATCTCCCATAACCGGACAAAAACACTGGGACCGTGAGTGTCCGGTTATGAGGAATTTCACTGTATTTGGTATTTGGGTTGATGTAGCAGATTTATTTGTTTACGTTGGATATGGGACTGACTTTGTTGTTGTGTTGATCATTTTGTATGCATATAAGCGTGCGTAAATGCTCGTATGAATGTAAATATTTCTACGACCATTCATGATAAGTTTTGTAGTTTCTTTGGAAGGCAAAAATAGATTAGACATATGTATCTATAAAAAATCTATTACCAATTGGAATATATCTTTTAGGCTTTATTTAATGTAAACTCGGCAATAATTGATTTGTGTTGTTATATTGCAAACTACTGTAGGTAATAACATTGATGATATTTAAAATTTTTGTTGCAAGTTTTCTGTCGTTATACCTATTTATCGGTTCTACATTATTTATTTCACTTATTGAATTTTTTTGTGTGTATTTGAGGAGTTTTTATTTTAGGAAAATGCACTTGCAGTGGGATGAATGGATTTTTTGGGTATTTATTCGTAGTACGTACGATATGTTGAGTTATTTACCAAATTTGGCATCTACGATACAAACTAAAACTAATATGTTGTGTTTTATAGGAGAGATATAGGGTTATTAAGGAACTAAAACAAAGTAAAAGGGTAATTGTTTCCTTTAGGATACAACTGCTAAAACACGTCCGAAATTATCGGGAAAGGTATCAAAAGACGCGTTTTGACCTCGGTAACAATAATCCGGATTTTCGAGTTTTTGTTTCAGTGAGGAGATATTTGCAACCAAAGTTGAAAATTTTCTGACATTTTCATGTGGTTGTTGTAATCACAGATTAGGGTTTACCGAAAGCAAAAGGCCGCCTACGCAGAAAGGTGCTCTGCTCTTTTAGGTTTTTTGCGAATAACTTTTCACTGAAACAAAAAAATTAAAATCCGCTTTCGGATTGTTGATACCGAAGTCAAAACGCGTTGTTTGATACCTCTCCCGATATTTTTGGACGTGTTTTAGCGGTTGTCTCCTAAAGGAAACAATTACCTGTAAAAGTACAAGGGATGACATTCACTGCTCAAATGCTAGCAAAAATTATCCTGCTGCCAAAAGCTTTAAATGTGGGAGGAATTGGCCTACCTTCAAATTATGTAAATACAAAAAAGCTTTTTTATGAAGTATTCTATATATTTATACGCATGCAATGCAATGGTAAAATCATTCCTGTATAAATTTAGAAGTGCATGGACGATTTTTATAGTTACCGTATCAGATATTTCCCAAACAAAAACTTAACACCAATTTTAATTTTATATGATAAATGTACCTACACATATATTTATTGCCAATTTGTTTATATGACATGCACATAATTTTGAAATATAATTATTATAAAATATACTATTGAACCATAATTCCACCGTCTTTAAAATGTAACCATCCCCTATGTTAGCAAAGAATTCTGTTGTTCCCTATGTAAGCACAAGAATTCTGTTGTTTGTGCTAGTTCCCTATGTAAGCACAAGAATTCTGCTATTGTGCTGCTAAACAAAAATAGCATGGTGAATTCCCTACCCGCGAATTGGTGGTCTACTGCTTCACACGAAATTCGTTCATGGACCTTCTCTATATCATTGACATTCTCTGACCTCTCCAAACAAAATTGCCCACTTTGTTATCCACTTTTTTGGTACGAACGACTCGCTGTTTATCCAGATTTTTATCCGCTGCTGGTTGGCGGGGTAGTTATGAGAACTTAACCCTTTTATTAATAATGTCCACTACAGTGGACATGACTTCAGAGCTGCGGTTATTTTAAATTTGAAGTTTTCTTACAATCAATTTCGTGGAAACCGACGCGTCGCGACGAAGCGGTATATTGCGATCATAAAAATATCATTTCTGTTAATTTATTTTAAGTTTTGTCGGTAGTACACAGGTTTTTGCAAAAGAAGGTTGTAAACTAACATTGAGTGAGTTTTTTCTTTAAATCTAAATTAGAAAAAGTGTTTTTATATATATTTGTATAAGCTATAGTCTTTTTCTCCTTTAATCGACTGGAAGTGGATTACGATTTAAGTCAAGGTGTTTCAGGAATAGAAAACCGCATGTACTTTGTCATGTACATATGTACGTAGTCAAGAGTTGTGATTCATGAGAGAATAATATAACTTTGCAGACATAAAGTATAATGGCTAGGCGCAAAGCGTTGACTGAAACCCAGCTCTTTGGACTTCTAAATGATTTCTCTGATTTCGACGATGAATCTGATAATGATGAAATTGATTCAGTGAAGTTCAAAGAGCTTAGGGAGGAACAAATTAAAGGAGATGAGGAAGAGGAAAGCGAAGATCCGAGCACAGAAGAAATGGAAGTGGGATAAGATCTGAATCCAAAAAGTATAAAGAGCGAACAAAGTGTTACACGAAAGGAATATTTTTCGGTGAGAGTATTACGTTCAGTAGCTACTAGCAAAGTAAGTATACCAGATATAGAAGCAGGAAGCGAAACCTATGATATGACAAAAGTGAATACGAATATTTTCGAAAATATTTTCCGACTTCGTTTTTGAAGATGTATCTTATTTCACTAATCTATATAGTGTTCAGAGATAATCGAACTTTTGACCTAGGATATCTGCGGAACGGAAGTGTTGTCAGTTGGTATGGATTTTTTTGTGTAAGGCGCGCTGGGCATACCTCGGGGTCGCAAGAACCATCCCACAGTCCGACGTGCTAGCATACCTGCGCGGCGTCTGAGGCACGCAAGAAGAGGGTGAGGACTGCGAGAAGAATCGGTTACACGCCCGGCAAGCCAGCACGTAACATAAATGGCTAGTCCAGGGGAAATTCAACAGTTTTTTTTTGGGTATATTGAAGTTTCCCCGCATATAAATGTGGGAAAGGTACTGCAGTACCAATATTTACTAACAATATGACGCGCAATCGTTTCTATGAGCTACGAACACATTTGCATTTAGTAGATGCTAGTCTTCCCCAGCAAAACAACGATAAATTGTATCGCCTGAGACCAATAATTATAATGGATGCTATTCGGAAACGACTATCGGAACACCAGTTGGAAGAAACCCTTTGCGTTGACGAACAGATTATTTCATTCAAGGGGAGATATATACGTGGAAAGCCTTGCCCATGGGATATTAAACTTTATTTTCTCTGCTGTAAAAGTCGAATGCCGTAAATTTGGTTTCGGTGCTTCCATTACATTAGAATTTCTAAAAATAGTTCCCCAGAAGCCAGTTGCTTGAACTGTTTCAGAAAAGGAAAGCTATTTCCGTTGGTTCAATTCGTGTTAATCGCTTCCGCAACCCACCGTTGTCCACGGATGCAGTTATCCGAAAGAAAGGTCGAGGATATGCCGAGCAAGTTACGAGCCGTGATGGAAAGGTTGTTGTAACAAAATGGTACGACAACAAAAGCGTTTACTTAGCTTCTAATTTTGTGGGAATCCGTATCAAATATAAAGTACAACGCTACGACAAAAAGGAAAATCAATTTATTGAAATTGAAAGATTCTAGGTTGTTGAGATATATAATAATGGAATGGAGGTGTAAATCTTTTCGATCAAATGTTACAGTATTATTATCAAATCTAAAAAGTGGACTCTACGAGTAACCATGCTCTTCTTAGATATTACAATAGCAGCGAGTTGGTTCGAGTATTAAGCTGACCTAGATAAAGATGGTATAGCCCGAAAGGATCAAATGGACTTACTGGGTTTCAGAAAAGAACTGGCTAATACCCTCGCAATATGCCCAACAAATACTCGGTCTCTTAAAAGCGAGACCAGCCGTCGTCGATCCTCAAATACTTTGAACGACGAAGAGGAACCAGCTCCTAAACGGTTGAAATATTTCCAACAACCTCCAATTGATACGCGTTATGATAGAAGTGATTACTTACCAAAGTTTGAAGCTTCACAAAATAATGCAGTTCGCTGTAGAAACGAAGCCTGTATGCATAAAACTTACTTTTGCACTTACACACCTCTGTATTCGTTGAAATTCTCACTGTTTTTAAGAATATCATTCTAAATAACCAATACAAGTGAAATGTTAAACATTTAGCTGTTTGCTATGATAATTTATTCTTAAATAAAACTGAGCTCAATAACAAAATTAACGCAATTTGAATCTTTTTTCGAAATGTTATCCAATTCCCTCTATTCTGTATTGACTACCTTGACTACTCATGCCCACTTATGAGGACATCAAATTTCGACTACACCCATATAAGTAGGCGGTTTTTGTTTTCACTAATGTGCTTCACTAATGAGCTCCTTGCCATAATTAAATAATTAACATTACTTAGTAATAAATTTGTAATACGTACAAGCTGTCGGTAGTGAAAGGGTTAAGGGTAAAAATAGTACCATTATCATACATTTTAAAGCTTAGCTTATTTTTCACTTAATATTGTAGACTTTTCGTTTTTATGATGTCCTTGTTGTAAAGGTTTTGTTTGGCAAAGAAAAATCGGATAAGATGCAGAAGAAGCCTATAAGCGAAAAATTTTCTTTCTCTATGGGTTTCTGTATTCCTCCTTAAATTTAAAATTTTACTACTATTTTGAAAGTTGATTGTGAAGATGGAAAAACTTAGTAGATATAAGTTATTTATTCTTATTCTTAAGAAAATTAGTTGTATAATGAGATTAAATATGGTAAATAAGGAAAATATCAGGTTAAGAGTGCAAAGCATCAATGCTGAGGAAAGTGACGTGCTACTCAGTGTGGGCACACTCAAAGAAAATCTAAATTACTGGTGTTTAGAATTTAAGATAGATGCGTTTCCAATCTTTTAAAAATGCTAAAAAATTGAGAACTTTGTGTACCTTTCAGCGTTAGCGTTGTTAGCAAAAAAATTTATCACGAAATCGGAATTTTACTTCTAGCTTTAATTTTTTTTTGATAAGCACATAATCAGTGTTCCATCCTTTGATAACTTTTATCATAATATAATCAGCGAATTGTCCCTAATCAGACATTGAGTGAACGGTTTTTGGTGCCAGCCTCTTAATCAGGACGTTAAGCGGATTATCAGACATTGAGTCCACGACCCTGAGCTATACAAGGTGGCGCAAAAGTAAGCTTCCGATGTTCAGCATATCGGTTGTGGCACGTGCAGTGTGTGCTGTTGCACCGTCTTGTTGGAACCACATGTTTTCCAATCCCAATTCATCAAGTTGCGGCAAAAAGAACTCGTTGATCATTGCTCTGTAGCGCTCACCATTCACAGTAACCGTTTGGCCCCGACCGATTATTGGTCAAATAAATAGTCAGCAATATTCCGCGTTCTGGAGCAGTGTAGCGTAACATTGTTTATTAACGTGTATTTCGCACACAGCGCTTATTGGTTGTTCCAAATGCACCCAAAAAGGTGTGCGAATCACTAAACGGACATCTATTTTGCAAATAGGACTGATAGAGATTTTTATTTGTAATTTTTAGGATAAGGTCTGCAATGCGAAATGATCTTATCGGTCCATGATGTCAACAGCTTAGCCAACAGTCTTGTAAAGGAACGTACAGCCAGCCTTCCTTGACCACAAAAGACCAAAAGGACATCAAAATAACACAAATGTTTAGCCCTATACTAAGTCGAAAATCCGCCGTTAAAAAGGTATTCCAAAAAAACTCATTGAGTTTTCGTGTTCGTTATAGTCCAATTACGTACGTACGTTTGAGGGAATCTTGTGCCCGTGGCGCCAACGGAGAAATCAGCCATTTCTGTTGTTTACATTCAATACAATGTTGCCATTGATCAGTTTCATGCATGCTAACTCAAACGTGTACTTTTAAAACAATTATTTTTCATTTTCAGTTCTCGACAGGTACTCAGTCTGAGCAGACGTGTTTGTTTACTCTCAATTTTCTGTTGAAACTTTTCTCTTGGTGTTTGATAAAAGTACACGTGTTTCTTTTGTAAACCTTTTCTTTAATTTCCTTAAACAAGTGCATTCAAGCCAAGTGTGTATAGTGAAAAATAAAAAGCATAGCCCCCGGGCCACCAAATCTCGGGGATAATAGGTTTGCTCCGCTTGCCTTAGATCCCCAACCGAAAAGGAAAAAATCCACGTATACGCCCATAGTGTATCCAAAATTACCAGAAATTAAAAGAGAAAACCCTAAATTCATTACCATTCGTTCTACTGATACAAACAAACCAATCTCTAAGTATTCGTGTTTTGCGGTTCATAAAGCATTAGAATCAATAAGCAGGGAAATTGTCTCGATATCGGAACTACGTGACGGCAACCTTTTGCTTCTAGTTAAGAGCCCGCAAATAGCAGACAAATTTGTCTCGGCGAAAAAACTTCCTGGTGTGTGTCAAATAGAGGCGAGCTATCACGAAAACTTGAATAGTTCAAAGGGAACTATTTATGCTCCATGCCTTAATAATGTTGAGGAAGAAGAAATAGTGGATAACAAGAAGTCACAAGGTGTCGTGTCAGTGTACAAGTTTAAGAAAACACTCGATAATGAAACCAAGCACACCGGAGTCGTACTTCTTACTTTCAATCTCTACAAACTTCCCGAAAAAGTTGAAGTATCTTGGCGAAGTGCTAAAGTTAGGCCGTACTACCCTAACCCTATGAGGTGTAAAACATGTCAACTCCTGGGACATACAACCAAGCGTTGTAATAATTCGCCGGCCTGTCATACATGCAGCCTTCCCCCTCATCCCCCTCCATGCTCACGTACCTTATGCGTAAATTGTTCAGGAAATCACCCATCCTACTCTAATGCATGCCCTAAGTACATGCAGTCAAAAGAAATACTGAAAATCCAATGCCAAAACAAGTGCACAATGAGAGAAGCGCTGAAGCTCTACAAACAACAAACACCAACAATGCTCGACACATCTTATGCCGATGCCGTTAGAGCACAGCAAAAGCAAAGCAACAATGAATCTAACATTGCTAAGCCCCTTCCCTCGTTTCCCCAACAAACATCTAACACTCATTCCCATTTATCTAATTCTTCTTTGAACACTCAACCGCAAGCACTCTCTAAGTCAACCAACTCCATAACAGAAAATAACAATCAAGCAAATAAAATTGAAAAACCAATTGCCGATTCACTAGATATCACATCCAACACCTTATACGAAAACGCATCGAATTTACACAATTTTACTCTTCAGAATAATAATAATCAACAAATTAACATACAACCTTCATCATTATTTGAAACAAATAAAACCAACTTTGATTCTATACCACAAACTTTCTGCAATACACCTCTCCTTTTGGATTCCACTCTCTCGCAAATTCTCACACAAGTCCATAACATCCAAACTCAACATGTCCCACAAAACTCAGCAGCACAAACTGCTGGTACATCAATAAACAATCAAAATAACCCACATCATAATAATGATGTACAATTTATGTCCGATGATGACCAACAATAATAAAAGGTGTTTTTTTTAGGGGTATAGAACTTCGAATTGAAATAAAACACAAGAAAATCGTCTTAAGGTCCATCAATTTGGCTCTATTGGAAGGATAATTTTATGCCATTAATGTTTAAATATGATTTCGGGCATGTAGCCACCGCGGCTGGCTCGAATAAAGCCAATTCTACAGGTCCAATTTTCAACCACTTTTTCGAGCATATGGGGCCGTATGTCGGCAATAACGCCACGAATGTTGGCTTCCAATTCCCCTAACGCTTCTGGTTTGTTGGTGTAGACGAGCGACTTCACATATCCCCAAAGAAAATAATCCAAGGGTGTCAAATCACACGACCTTGGTGGCCAATTGACAGGTCCATTCCGCGAAATTATGCGCTCATCGAATGTTTCCTTCAATAAATCGATTGTGACGTGCGCTGTGTGGCATGTAGCGCCGTCTTGTTGGAACCACAACTCATCCACATTCATGCCATCCAATTCGGGAACAAAATAGTCGGTTATCATGGCTCTATACCGGTCTCCATTAACGGTAGCTGCCTCTCCAGCATTATTGCGGAAGAAGTATGGCCCAATGACTCCACCAGCCCATAGAGCACACCAAACAGTCAGTTTTTGTGGATGTAATGGCGTTTCAAGGGTCTCATGTGGATTCTCTTCACTCCAAATGCGGCAATTTTGGTTGTTGACGTAGCCATTCAACCAAAAATGAGCCTCATCACTGAACAAAATTTTGCGATGAAAATCAGCATCGAAATCAATCTCATTTTCGGCCCATACACCAAAATCACGACGCATTGCATGGTCTCGCGGCTTTAATTCTTGCACAAGCTGGATCTTGTAAGGTCGCAAGCCAAGATCTTTGCGCAAAATCTGCCATAAAGTTGATGGACAAAGCTCCAATTGCTGTGCACGGTGGCGAATCGATTCATTCGGGTCCTCTTCAACACTTTGCTCTACAGCGGCAATTGTTTCTTCGGTGCGCACTGTTCGACGTCTCTGCGGATGCGTATTATCACATAGAGTAAACGTAGTGCGAAAACGATCCATGGTTAACCGAATTAATTGCTCTGATGGACGATTATGTCGACCATAAAATGGACGGAGCTCACGGTAAACTTCGCGAACTGAACCATTATTTTCGAAATAAATTTGCACGATTTGCAAGCGTTGTTCTTTTGTCAACCTGTTCATGATGAAATGGCAAGCCAAACTGAACATAAATGACATTAGAGTTGACAGATTTGACCACAAAATGCCAGTTTTATCTCTATTCGAAAAACAAACCTGTAAAAAAAACACCCTGTATAACCAATAACTATCATACAAAAATTCCTATGTTTAAAATATTGCAATGGAACATTAAAGGTTTTTACAACAACTACACCGAGTTAGAGCTTCTAATAAAAGAGCAATCCCCGAGCTTTATTGCTCTGCAGGAAACTCACTTGGCTGTGGGTAAAACCGCCCCTGTTCCTAAACAATATATAAGTTATTTCCATAACTTACCAGACAACAAACAGAATAAGCAAGGCATTGCTGTTCTGGTCAAAAAAAACGTCCAGCATAAAATGATCCATATAACTTCTCCTATTTCTGTCCTTGCAGTAGAAATATCTCTTAGCTTTAAGTTCACTATCTTATCTTTATATATTCCGCCACAACAAAAGTTCACTCGAAGGGAGTTAAGCAATATGATAAATGGCATTTCGGGTCCTATTATGATAGTTGGGGATTTTAATGCGTGGAGCCCTCTTTGGGGCTCCCATACTTGCAACAAACGCGGCGAGGTCTTAGAAGACTTGATTCTTTCTGAAAATCTTACAGTTCTGAATGACAACAAACCTACACACTTCTCTACACATAGCTCTTTTACCAATATAGATTTAACAATATGCTCCACAAATATAGCCCCAAAGTTCTGCACTAACACATTAGGCCACCTACACGGTAGTGACCACTATCCAGTCACTACCGTGCTTCAGACTAATTTAGTTATCATTACGCCTGTTTGCCCCAAGTTCTTAACAGACAAAGCCAATTGGGACAGCTTTCAATCCATATGTGCCAAACTTTCCAGCGAAACGCCTATTTCCGAAAATATTAACCAAGAAGCAGCCTTGATCACTAAAATCATCCGCACCGCAGCCCATTACTCAATTCCCCAAACATCTAGGAAAATGCATCAAAAATATGTTCCTTATTGGACAGAGGAGCTTTCCAAGTTGAGAAATTCCAAAAACAATCTCTGGGCGGAATTTAAAAGAAATAGGTCGGACCTTAACTTAGTTAACTATAAAAAAGCGAATGCCTTGTTCAGGAAACAATCTAAAATTGCAAAAAGAGATGCTTTTAATAAATTTTCCGAGAAAATCGACCACAAAACGAACACAAAAAAAGCTTGGGCAGATATCAAAAAGCTCTCAGGCTCCTACAATCAAACAAACATTCCCTTCGTTAATAGTTCTAGCGGTCCCATCCTTGACTCAAAAGACATGGCTAATCACTTTTCTGCAGTTTGGTCGAATTACTCATCAGATTCAAACTTCGACCCATCCTTCATATTAGCTAAAAAAGAGTTTTTAAGCAAATCTATCAGCCCAAGCAATGGCTCTGCGGAGCTTGGTGACTATAGAATCGATTTCAAAGAAATAGAATCTGCTCTCGTGACTATGACGGGCAAAACTCCAGGCGCCGATAGAATAACCTACCCGATGCTCCAGCATCTTCCCAACAGCTTAAAATTAAGACTAATCGAATTATACAACAACATTTTATTAAAAGGGATATATCCGCAAGTTTGGAAAAGCGCAATAGTAGTTCCTATACCTAAATCGTCCAACGTCTCCACAGAAGTTCTTGGTTATAGACCGATTTCTCTTCTTTGCTGCCTGGGAAAATTGTTAGAAAAAATAATCGCCAAACGCATCTCCTGGTACGCTTCAAAACACAATCTTATAAGCCCGCATCAAATTGCATTCAAACAAGGTCAGGGCACTATCGACGGCTTACTTATTTTCGACAATTATATTTCCACTGCACTTTCTAATAGAGCTCATGTTTCGTGCTTAAACCTCGACTTTGAAAAGGCTTTTGATCGAGTCGGCGCTCATGTAGTATTGCGTCAAATTGAAAAATGGAACATGAATACATCAATACTCATCTTTGTCAAAAATTTTCTCACAAATCGCAAGTTTAAAACTAAAGTAAATTCCACACTATCAGATATGTTCGATATAGACAATGGCATACCGCAAGGATCACCTTTATCAGTAGTTTTGTTCAGCATCGCATTTAACGAAGTAAATAACATAATTATTAAATACAAACAAGTTTCACATATTTGCTATGCCGATGATGTTCTGCTCTTTACAAAAATTAACGATCTAAACGTAGCCAAAAATTACTTTCACGATATCCTTTCTAGTATAACAAACTGGTCTAGAAATTCAGGCGCAAACATTAATGTAACTAAATGTCAAACTCTTCATTATTGTCGTAAGCAAAAATGTAGTAGCTTAAGTCTGGGTCTTAATAATGTAAATATTATAAGTTCAAATAGTCTTAAGTTTTTGGGTATTATCTTTGATAAAAGATATACTTTCAAGGAACACTGTTTGTACATTAGAAAGCAGCTGGCTGCCAGGTTAAACATTATTAAATATTTAACATCCAAACACTGTTTGATTAACATCTCGACCACAGTTAATGCTACTAAGTCGTTTATTCTGTCAAAGATAGACTATGGTCTTCCAATATATGGACACTGTGCAAAAAGCAACATTAAACTTTTGTACGCACCATACCACTCCTCCGTCTGTCGCAGCATCAGAGCGTTCCCAAGGTCACCTACGAAATTTGTACTTGCGGAGGCTGGTCTGCCAACGATCGAAGAGCGAATTGTGATTAACACCAAAAAACTGATTTCAAAACTCTTTGTTTGTAACAACATCACACTATACCAAACGGTTAGTGCCGAAATCAATCGACATCGCCCGCTTAAGCGAAAGTCAGTAATATCCAGATGCATAGAATACGGAAAAGAGCTTGGAATCAATACACCGATACAAAGCATCAAAGATACATTTCCACCATGGTCGTTGGATAAGTCATCCTTTATCTTAGAACTCAGCAAACATGCAAAAGACACAAGCAGCCCAATGGTTTACCAACGATTGTTCGCCGAAACTCTGGCTTACTTTTCTCCTGTTTGGAGTACCATATTCACGGATGGTTCTAAGACTGCCGACTACACTTCATTTGCAGTAGTCAAAGCTAGCGGGGAAACTTTAATCGCAGGCCACTTACCTAATTTTTCATCCGTCTACACAGCGGAAGCTGTGGCGATTTTGAAAGCAATCGATCTCGCCCAAAGATTCACCTCTAAAACTATAATCTGTACGGACAGCATGGCAACTATAAGGTCTATACTAAATACATCGAACAAAAACTATATCATATCCTGCATACGAAACAAGCTAATTGTAAACTCGAATAACATAAAAGTAATGTGGGTCCCTGGACATAGGGAAATAAGAGGTAATGAGCTTGCGGATCAGCGTGCCAAATTCGCTGGGATAGAGCCACTAACCACTTTTCAATTTCTCGACAAAAGAGACTTGTATAAATTTTTCTTAACACAACAGAAAAACAAACAAATAGCTGACTGGAAATCCATTCAGCATCACTACACGCAACTGAATGAGGAGAGAATCAAACCAGAATACCCACCTTCAATCCGGTGTAACGACATCAAAGCCTTCGTTCGTCTTCGCATAGGGCACACCACAGGCACACATGCATACAGACTCGCAGGTCAAAGCCCACCAGGTTGCCAATACTGCTCTGTTACACCCTTAACTTTCACGCACCTGCTCAACGAATGCCATCAGTTTTCTGCCATTCGACTCGAAGTATTCAAACATAATACACCAACCGATCTGATGATGAAAACTCCTTCCTCCGATAATATTGAAAAAATCGCAACATTCCTAAAACTGGCTAACTTGAAGCAATTTATTTAATGTAAGATTATTGATATACAAAATGTAATTGATACTACATATATCTAGCATAAGCTTTTATTTATTTTCAACTTTACGGCATGATTTAACGTTGCTATATTAAGCCCGAAGTAGCCAGTTTGCACGGCTGTTTGTTGTTTTTGGAAAATTGTTAAAAATTGGTTTAAATATATCCCAATTTTGTGCCAAATCGAAATTTAGCAACGGTTAATCATGTGGTATAGTTCAGGAAATCATCAATCAAAATTTTCTATATTTTGCAAAATTCTTCAGAAATATATAGCAGCACAGATTGGTAGCTCAGAAGTTTCTCTAAAATTGAAAGCAATTGTTTATATTCGGAGAGTACAATATTGTTCCCTCGCGTGGTTTTAAAAACGAAGAAACATACAAAAGGGCTTTGAATGATTCAAGAAAGAAAATTGCAGCTGTGCAACAAACAGAAAGTCCGTTGGTTCAAGAAGTTGAAATATTTGAAGCACCATTAAGCGATAATAAGACGGATCATAGCATTTGGGACGAATACGACAGAGAATTTCTTTTGCTCACCAATTCAACAAATAATACTGTATCATCGACAAGAGAGCTTGATAAATATTTAAACGAGGAATATATTGGCGGAAAGGATGACCCATTAAAATGGTGGTGCGAGCGGAAAAAGATATATCCTCGGCTATATACCTATGTTTTGAAACGGCTCTGTATAGTTGCAACTTCTGTACCATGCGAGAGGATTTTCTCAATAGCTGGCCAAATTATTACCGACCGAAGAACTCTTTTATTGCCTGAAAAGGTGTCATATCTAACTTTTTTGCATGAAAATATGTAAGAAATTCAATTTTAGTCCGGCCCAAAAACAGTAGCGACAGTGGAAAATTCGCATACGGCTGAAAGTTATTATGGCCGCTCGAACATCATTACAAATAAAAGCTGCAAAGTCCTCACCGAAGACCGCAATCCTTGGACAAACCTTTACATCAAACTAAATCCATTATGAATGATGCAAATTTAATCAAACTTTGTATTTGAACTAACATTACAGTCACAAAGAAGAAAGTTGAAAAAATTTTTTTTTAGTAGAAAATTAACGATTTTTCACAATTTCATTGTTTATAGATCAAACCCCAACTTTTTTGTCCTTGACAAATTCTCAATATTGATAAATATTTAGTTGCTGAAATTTTTTTGAGCTGTTTTTGATACAAAATTCAAATCAAAAAACATGATATAAATATTTTTCCGGGGATACATGCTTTTTTAATTTAACTGATTAAAAATGCTATACTTTTCGGGAATGCTGACACATCGCGTCAAGGATTTGTTGACAATTTATTAAAATTAAGTAGGTATGTACTATTTTTATTCAATTATATTAGTTTTTATTAAGTATGTATGAGAGGTGCCACGCCCCCTTTTCGTGTAACGCAAATTTTTTCCCGTTAATATTGATTTGATATCGTTTATCTCCACACCAATTTCCAGGACCCTACCTGAAACCCTTTAGAGATATTCAGCATGAAAAATTAAGTTTGTATGGGAGGTGCCACGACCCCTTTTATGATAACCCCCACTTTCCTGCGTGAGAAGGGTTTTGATACCATCTAGCTCTATATCAATTTTCAGCTTCCTCCCATGAACTCTTTTAGAGATAATTAGCTTTAAAAATTAAGATTGTGTGTGAGGTACCACGCCCCCTTTTCCGATAACCCTCACTTTTTTGCATTAGAATGGTTTTGATGTAATATAGCTCTATACGGATTTCCAGGGCCCTACTTGAAACCCTTTTAGAGATATTCAGCATGAAAAATTAAGTTTGTATGGGAGGTGCCACGCCCCCTTTTCTGATAACCCCCATTTCTCTGCGTGAGAAGGGTTTTGATATCATCTAGCTCTATATCAATTTTCAGCTTCCTACCTTGAACTCTTTTAGAGATAATCAGCTTGAAAAATTAAGATTGTATAGGAGGTACCACGCCCCCTTTTCCGATAACCCTCACTTTTTTGCATGAGAATGGTTTTGATGTAATATAGCCCTATACCAATTTTCAGGTCCCTGCCATAAATCCTTTTGGAGATATTCAGCTTGAAATATTAAGTTTGTATGGGAGGTGCCACGCCCCCTAATATTTTGTTATTTTTTTTTTAAACTGACCTGCGCGTGGTAATAACAAACAAACCCCCCAAAGGAAGTATTTGATTTGGTTTAGCCGTTTTCAAGTTTTATCATTTCGATTAAACACCAAATCATTTTTATATATATGGAGATATGCTGAAATGCATAAAAATGTCCTTCGTATATAACGATGTGTAAGGATGGAATTCGATACTTTTTGGTAATATTTCAGAAGACGGTGCTTAATTTTCATCAACAAAATTTTTGGATTTTTGATACTGTATCAAAATGCGTCTTTTGATAACCCTATGGATAGTTTTTGTTCAATTTCTACCTTTTTGATTATTTTATTAGTTGCATGTTCTCGCCATTTCATACATAGCCCCATATGATCTTAATTAATCACATTGCTCGTAAACACCAGCAGCGGTGAACAAGAATACAGTAAAAAAAAAGGAACAAATGAACAACACGCAATGCAACACGAGCAGCAGTGAGCAAGCTTACCTACAACAAAAAAAGAACTAGTAAACAAAAAGAACGATTTGTTCGTTCATTAGAAAAAGAACAGAAGAACAGAATCCCCGAAAAGAACAAAAATGCCCAACTCTACTGGGAAGGCCCATACAAAATCATAAAACGGATAAACGATGTGGTATATCGCATACAAACTACGGGAAGGCGAAGGAATAAGATGAAGGTGGTCCATCTGGAAAGGCTAGCTGCATTTGGTTCGGGCAATGTGGTGGAGAACTGTGTGGCGACTATTCTCAAGCATGTACCATCCCTAACTCAATAACACTCCCACCACTAGTTCAACACAACAGAGATAACGATGGCTACGCTTATGCATGCAAGTATGTATCCAGCAAGAGGAAGAGAGAGCGAGCGAGTACTTGCGTATACTATGCAAAGAGGAGATGTCAATAAATAACACCGACCCTTCGAGAACACGAAGAGTGAACAACCAAGAAAGTTCTCGGTGCGTAGAGAAGCATCCTGTTGGACTATATAAGGCACTGACCAAGCAAGGCAGAATTCGTCACAATATGTTATGTAGGTCCGATCTGGCTGATATTCACTACACACATTACATATATAATAAGTACCAAACCTGCAAAATTGTACGTTCCTAGCTTTTTGATTGCAAAATTTATTCGTCGAAACTTTATCGAAACTATGGGAGCTGCATGCTACATTGGTCCGATCTGGGTGATTTTCACTACACATACATTGGCCCATAATCGTTGTCAAATTAAAACAGAGTTTTATCAACTTAAACATGATTCTATAATAAACATCATTTCATGTCTGTCATAGTCAACTTAAAATACATTTAAATTTTTTTTAAGGGAGCTATATGTTATGTTGGTCCGATCTGGGTGATTTTGATTTGAGTTTTATCAACTGAAACATGACTCTATAGTAAACATCAATTCATGTCTGTCATAGTCAACTTCAAATACATTTTATGTCTAAGACGGAGTTTTAATTTAAAAATGACGAAAATGTCATTATAACATTTTAAAATCACGGTTTGTGTCTACGGTTGTGCTTGTGACATCGCTTACTCCAAACTTGAGTTTGGCTCTTTTAGCTTGTTGCTACACATATGCTATGGTTTGTGAATTAAATAGCTTACACAGGGTGACCTTAAAACCCTTAAAAAATTTCTGTATACCACCAACCAACTAAATTATTTTTCATAAAGGGACCCAGTTACGTTTCATTTTAGCTAAAATCTCTGTTTAATATGACTATGATTGGCCAACGTTTTAAATGTCTTTTTAAGTAAAGATTTTAATTGAAACGCGTGTTAAGCAACGACTATGATTATGGGCCAATAAGTTTATTACTTTAAATGAATAATTTCCATGGAAATATGCTTTTCAATTACAATAAATATGTTAATATAATTTACCGATCTGATGCGCTTCGAGAACGGTCCTAAATGTAGGCAGCGGATTTTACGGATGTACATCATCGATTTTTTAGTTTAGGAACATTTGCCTTTGTACTAATGCAGAGCACCTGACGTTTAGGAAGTCAGCCTATTGACCCCCCTGGGGTCAATTCTTATTTTGCGTTATAGTGAAGTGAAATATATCTTTTCATTTTAGTTATCACTTGACGTTTTCCTTTTTTCGCTTCACTTAGCTCTAAAATGCGATTGTGATATGCGATGTGCGGTGAAAACTGTTTGCTGAAGATTTTTAATTGTGTCGACACAGCTTGCGCTTGCTAAATGATACTTTATTATTGAATTCTAACGATAAAAGCAATTTTTATCAATTAAAATGTTTACATTTTTAAAAATTTTATGTTTGAATTTTTTTAAATCTTAACGTTAACACCTAAGTTTCCTCGGAATGCGGTGCCGCAAGCATTCGGGAATTGAAAATCGCGGTGAATTGGTATGGTAAAAAAGTTTTGTTGTTAATGTAGTTTCTTTTATATGTTGTGCTATATAGTTTAAAACTTGAGTGACACATAAAATTTTTAATAGTGTCTTCAGATAGTACATCTTTGATTTTATCGAAGTATTTTGAAAAATTCACTTCATAACTGTCACTATTGAACGTGAAATTAATAATAATAAAAATTGGCGCGATATATACCTCTGAGGCTCAGCTTTTCTACCAATTTGTGGTGTACTGATTTTAATTTTTCCTTCAAATTGGCGGTCGCTACAGTTTTTGCCGATCCCGAACGGCATCTGCAAAGCAGATCAATTTTTGCCGAGCAGCCTTCCAAAGATGTCAAATTTATTCTTGATGAAATATTTTACGAATATGACTTCAGTTCTCTGTGTTTGGACTAAAATGGGAGCGTCCTCAAATATTTTAGAGGACCTAGCGTTTGAATAATTCTACAATAGTGGTTAGGTATGTTTTGGGCAGTACTCACGATTGTAGGGAATTCTTACTCAATAATTATACAATAAATCCTTTAATACATCAACAATTCAATTATACAGCTTGCTGACAAAAGCTAAGCCGTAAGCCTTTACAAAATTTAATATGTTTGTGTTCGAGGTTGGCTTATATTCGATGTCAATCTCCTTAGCAAGATACTTTTCACGGATGTAATGGAATTTTATGTCTATGTATTTACTTCGTTTATGCGCAATTGGATTCTTCACAAAGAATTGTGCACCCTGGTTATCGCATAGAATTTTTGTAGAGCCATCAACATAAACGTAAAATTTCATTTCCCTAAGTATACTCAGAGAATGTCAATGATATAGAGAAGGTCCATGAACGAATTTCAGTGTGAATTGTCAAAACTCGTCAATTCACGGCTAGGGAATTCACCACCGGCTGGCTGGTTGGGCATGTTAATATAACAGAATTTAGTGTGATCAATGTTGATTAACATGAATTAATGTTGCTTAGCATGAATACATTTCTGTAGTATAAATTCAGCACTGTTAATTTCTGATGGCTTTCAGTTTATATTTCAAGAAAGCAATAATGCAGTTCAACAAAAAATGTTTATCGTATCTCATATATTTATACCATAAAGAATAAAAAAAATGTTCATACAAATCACAAGCAATTTTTAATAATTTTAATAAAACTTAAGTGGAAGTTGTTAAAAATCCAACATTTGTGGGTATATGAGCAAATAAATGATTTCGATGTTTTGAATCAAGTCTTTTAGTTTCCTTAATTTTAGTTTTTTGAAGTCGAAATAATCATATGATAATATACAAAAGGAATTTTGCACGTATCACGTGATTTTGTGCAAAAGGAATAATCACATGATAATATACAAAAGGAATTTGTGTGTGTTGTAGAAAATCGATTAAATTTTACAAAACGAACAAATTTATGTAATAAACGTTTAAAATGTTTTATGTAGGTCTCTTTATAAATTTCCAGGTAATATTTTTTATCATATAAAAATATTTCCAAAAATTCATCAAATGACATACAGTGTTTTGCCGACGGCAATTACACAAAAATCCCAAAAAGTACAAATGAATATATAAAATGTAATTTAAGGTTTTTATGATAAAATGTATGTCTTTGTGTAATGACAAAGTCTTTTTTAATGTGTTTGTGTAATTACATATAGAAAATAACACTCTACAAGTCACTCATCGCACCCGTCCTGCTATATGGTGCAGAAGCGTGGACACTAACAACATCTGATGAGGCGGCTCTGGGAGTATTCGAGAGAAAGGTTCTTCGAAAGATTTGTGGACCTCTACGCGTTGGCGACGGCGAGTACCGAAGAAGATTTAATGATGAGCTGTATGAACTTTACGCAGACGCCGACATAGTTCAGCGAATTAAAACACAGCGGCTTCGCTGGCTAGGCCACGTAGTGCGAATGAGCGAAGATGCTCCAGCCCAGAAGGTATTCTTATCGGCACCCGCCGGTGGAAGCAGAGGAAGAGGGAGACCACCACTCCGATGGAAGGACCAAGTGGAGACCGATTTGCGATCCCGCGGTGTTTCCAATTGGCGCCAGTTGGCGCAACGAAGAAACGACTGGCGAGCTATGTTGGACGGTCAAAATCGCCCAGGCGGTTAGATGACCATTTAAAGAAGAAGAAGTGTAATTACATATAGCGTTTTGCCGACGGCAATTAAGCAAAAATTGCTAAATGTATAAATGGTATCCAATGTAATGAGAGTTGGTTATTGTAATATGTATAAGTGAATGTCTGAAATGTAACACAATTTCGATAAATATAAAACATTTAAAAATATATACATATAAATAGCTACAATAAATATGCTACAGTATAGAAACATTAATAAATGTATGGAAATGATTGTATACTTTGATACGAAATAAAATAAGTTTCAAAATCGGAAGCCAATAACTTAACAGATAATTGAATTGGTAATCAAAAGCCCAAAGCATCCTTCGATGCACATCCATTCATCTATATGCATACATCACATATGCACATATATTCAAATGTACTACCAGCTGATGATCCAAATTAGATCAATGCACATGCACATCTGTTTGTATGACACACAAAATTACATACTTCACGCGCCGTCACAAAATTGCAAACACACATTACATACATGCTTTCATCATAAACTATTATTTTATTTATGTCTATACACATATTCACATACCTACATCTGCACATGACATGCGCGCGACGAGCTAAATAGCACGATGTTTGATTCTTTTGCGCCGGTCAATATGCGCAATTGAAGCGGGCGCAGGCCTTATTTCTTCAGCACGGCCCGTCAAAACCACAAATTCTCTTCCGAACGTACACGTACAGTGAAAAAAAGTTGAATGTATCAAAAGAATATATTTTTAACACAATTTTGCCCAACTTCACATTATTTGGTTGCTCGCATAGTGGCAATACGAGCAGACAAATAAATTGTGATAGGGCCCGATCCGCCCCTACAAAAATCAGAGCCAAATCCCATCCCCAAATGGCAAATTCTGCCGCGCGATGGCTTCGATCGTCAAAAGTACTGCCTACCTCAAATTTCAGACACTATCAAAAGCAAGTTATGTAGTAGGGGGAAAAATTGTGTAGTATGAAAATAATCTAAATTATTACATAATTCTTGAATAAGGGCATGTACTTTGGTCATACCGTTCGGGATATTAAGTCACTACTTCTGATGCATGTTTTCATTATAAGAATTTCTAAAAGAAGTACATAATGTTGATTACGAGTGAAAAAATACTATTTTTCAAGGAGATGTGCAAGTGCGCATTTGTGCCTAAAAAGGGCAAAGTTAGCACTTATGTGGGACAACGGCAACATTCCAGCAAAAAAAACATGGCTGACCAAATTTTCGACCGAATTTCAGCAAGAACAAGAAGAAACTCAAGAGTCACTCCAAAGTGTGTTGCAAACGATATCCCTTATACTACAGCTTATGCAAATAAGCAAACTCCTTATGAATAAGGGAATCTTTTATTAAATTATTAAAAATATGTAGAGAAACGTTTTCGTAATTATTTTTTCACAATTGTCTGGGTCTGCTGCTGAGCAATAGCCATGCATTTTTTTTATTTTTTTCTATGACATAAATACTTCCTTGAAACAAACTAAAGTTTTTGTACCAAATTTTGTTCGCAAAGGCGCGCATTTGAAGGAGCGCTATGTGTGGAATACCCCGTATGGATTCAAGTTGGATTTTATAAAATCGACAAAAATTTAATATTTCATATTTCTGATTTTGTTAAAATGCTTTGTTGCAACATTTCATCATAGCTTCCTCGACAAAGTTTTACGTTTTTATGAATGAATGACTTTGTTGTTGGATTCTGAGGTTTGTGCGTAGAAATATGTAGTTTTTGTTGTTGGATATAAGTTTTGGTCAGACATCATATGCTTGTAGAGGGGTTAGCGCGGTGATGTGAAGAAATGCATGGAATGGATTTTGTTGTTGTAGGTCATTGATGCGTATGCAAGCAGACAAACATATATACATATGTATGTCGGTACGTTTGCATATTTGTGTTCATATTTATGTGTGTATATTTATGTTTACTTTTTGTAGGCTGTATACAGTGAAATTCCCCAAGACGGACAGTCCTTATAACCGGACAGCTCCAATAACCGGACAAATTTTGTGTACACAGGTTTTTCAATAATTTTTTCATACAAATATCATTCTAATAAACGGACGCTCTAATAACCGGACGCGGACACTGTATTTCTAGCCATTTCCATGAAAAAATTTCTCATAAACGGACAAAATTCAAAAACATCGCAAGCAAGCTTTGTTGTTCATTATAAAAATGAAATAGAGGATTCCCCTTTTAACATGTATGCACACATTCAAGCCGCCCGTGTCAAGTAAAAGGTGGTTGCGTTCAAAGTTCGTAATAATATGGCCCCGAAAAAGAAGCTACTTCCTATTAAAGAGAAAATGGAAATTATTAATGTTTTCGAAAAAGAAAAGCAATCAGTACGTGGAATTGCAAAAATGTAAAGTATGGTGAGTCCAAAATTTAACTTGTAGGTACACGTTTCCTTTGCTTTAAAAGGTTCAATATTGGCAAAACGGAAGCTGCTGAAATTAATAAAAATAAAGAAAAAATTCGTTCTAAATGGGAGTCTGGATCTAATATTCACCAAAAGCGAAGTTTCCTTAAAGAAGGCGGCTCGGAAATAGAGAGGATGTGTTTTGATCTTTTCGCTAAGGCTAGAAGTAAAAAAAATTCCGATTTCTGGTCCCATTTTGAAAGCAAAGGCAATGGAAATTTGCAAGAAAACTGGGTGTACCTAATTTTAATGCTTCGGATGGATGGCTAAATAAATGGCGATTAAGGAATAATGTTTCCTTCAAATGCATATCTGGTGAAGCTGCAGATGTGAATCAGGATGATGTCGAACAGTTTCGGACAAAGCTGCAAACTCTGTTGAATGGGTACAAGCCTGAAGACATTTACAACGCCGATGAGAGTGGGCTTTTCTTTCGTGCCTTGCCGGACAAAACCCTCGCTCTTAAATCCGAAAAATGTGTGGGAGGTAAGCTATCAAAAGAAAGACTCACAATTTTGTTCTGTGCTAATATGGCTGGAGATAAGGAGCCGCTTTTGGTTATAGGGAAAGCAGCCCGTCCTCGATCCTTTAAACATGTTCCAATTGCAAAACTTCCAGTGGATTGGAAGTCTAATAGAAAAGCATGGATGACTCGAGAAGTGATGAGCGAATGGCTGCAGCAGTTCAATCGAAGAATGAAAGCCCAGAATCGAAAAATTATCTTGTTTCTAGATAATGCGGTTTCTCATCCAAACGAATTAGACTTGACCAACATAAAAATTTGTTTCTTGCCACCAAATACAACGGCAGTTAGCCAACCCCTTGATCAAGGTATAATCCAAAATTTTAAAACTTTGTATAGAAGCATAGTTTTAAAACACTTGATAACTAAAATTGGCGATACAAGTTCAGCCTCAGAGCTCTCAAAATCGATTAATGTACTGGAAGCTGTGTATTTCATCAAAGCATCGTGGGATAAAGTGGAAGCCTCAACAATCCGAAACTGCTTCCGTAAAGCAGGATTTTTGGAAGCTTTAGAGGATCCTTCAGATTTGATCCCGAAGATGACATTCCACTGGCAGTCTATGCTAGGCTTCAGGAAGGACTAGATTTGGCAAATGATTTCGAAGGTTTTCTCCAAATAGATCAAAATGTTTTCACTGAGGACAACAATATAAAAATTCAATTTGACCAACCAGATGATACTATGGACTTAAGTGATTCAGAAGATGAACCTTCAGAAGAAATAAGTGGCCCCATAACATCATATGATGAGGCTTTAAAACTTGTTGCGCGCTTGAAACAATATGCAAAAAATGACTATGTAGCTTTTCAGCAGGTTAAAAATATCGAGAGTCACTTTGAAAATGAAAATTTTAAATTAAAGGAATCAATGTTAAAACAAACAAGCATCACACAATTTTTTCAATCAAACTAGTCGATATTGAAATGTAAGACTTGTACAATGTATTTAATTGATATATTTATGTATGTATATGTAATACTAAAGTATTTAAATATTCTTTACTTCGAAAAATTTCTTAAATAAACTACAATGAATTTTATATGTGTAGTATATATTTTTTGACCTCATCCCCTATAAGCGGACATCTCCCATAACCGGACAAAAACACTGGGACCGTGAGTGTCCGGTTATGAGGAATTTCACTGTATTTGGTATTTGGGTTGATGTAGCAGATTTATTTGTTTACGTTGGATATGGGACTGACTTTGTTGTTGTGTTGATCATTTTGTATGCATATAAGCGTGCGTAAATGCTCGTATGAATGTAAATATATCTACGACCATTCATGATAAGTTTTGTAGTTTCTTTGGAAGGCAAAAATAGATTAGACATATGTATCTACAAAAAATCTATTACCAATTGGAATATACTTTTAGGCTTTATTTAATGTAAACTCGGCAATAATTGATTTGTGTTGTTATATTGCAAACTACTGTAGGTAATAACATTGATGATATTTAAAATTTTTGTTGCAAGTTTTCTGTCGTTATACCTATTTATCGGTTCTACATTATTTATTTCACTTATTGAATTTTTTTGTGTGTATTTGAGGAGTTTTAATTTTAGGAAAATGCACTTGCAGTGGGATGAATGGATTTTTTGGGTATTTATTCGTAGTACGTACGATATGTTGAGTTATTTACCAAATTTGGCATCTACGATACAAACTAAAACTAATATGTTGTGTTTTATAGGAGAGATATAGGGTTATTAAGGAACTAAAACAAAGTAAAAGGGTAATTGTTTCCTTTAGGATACAACTGCTAAAACACGTCCGAAATTATCGGGATTTTCGAGTTTTTGTTTCAGTGAGGAGATATTTGCAACCAAAGTTGAAAATTTTCTGACATTTTCATGTGGTTGTTGTAATCACAGATTAGGGTTTACCGAAAGCAAAAGGCCGCCTACGCAGAAAGGTGCTCTGCACATGAATACCTTGGATCAGGGGACCTATTTGGGATTGGACCTGGGTAATTTTTAGGTTTTTTGCGAATAACTTTTCACTGAAACAAAAAAATTAAAATCCGCTTTCGGATTGTTGATACCGATGTCAAAACGCGTTGTTTGATACCTCTCCCGATATTTTTGGACGTGTTTTAGCGGTTGTCTCCTAAAGGAAACAATTACCTGTAAAAGTACAAGGGATGACATTCACTGCTCAAATGCTAGCAAAAATTATCCTGCTGCCAAAAGCTTTAAATGTGGGAGGAATTGGCCTACTTTTAAATTATGTAAATACAAAAAAGCTTTTTTATGAAGTATTCTATATATTTATACGCATGCAATGCAATGGTAAAATCATTCCTATATAAATTTAGATGTGCATGGACGATTTTTATAGTTACCGTATCAGATATTTCCCAAACAAAAACTTAACACCAATTTTAATTTTATATGATAAATGTACCTACACATATATTTATTGCCAATTTGTTTATATGACATGCACATAATTTTGAAATATAATTATTATAAAATATACTATTGAACCATAATTCCACCGTCTTTAAAATGTAACCATCCCCTATGTTAGCAAAGAATTCTGTTGTTCCCTATGTAAGCACAAGAATTCTGTTGTTTGTGCTAGTTCCCTATGTAAGCACAAGAATTCTGCTATTGTGCTGCTAAACAAAAATAGCATGGTGAATTCCCTACCCGCGAATTGATGGTCTACTGCTTCACACGAAATTCGTTCATGGACCTTCTCTATATCATTGACATTCTCTGGTATACTTCAATGAAATGAAATCTCTTTCGATATATTCCGCTTCCATAGAACTAAGCGAAACAACATTTTGCCTTTTGGATTCCCAGACAATGGGACCGTCTGCAAAAAATACAACAAACCCGCTGTACGTTTTTCCATCCGTGTTTTCAGAACCCCAATCTGCATCTGTAAGACACAGCAAATTTTCATTAGTAGAATTGTACTTTAACATACCTTTCATGTGTGATTTCAGGTAACGCAAAACATGTTTAGCAGCAACAAAATGCTCTTTGTGGGGATGTGAGTTGAATTGTGCCAACTTTGAGACGGTGTGTGATATGCCAGGCCGTGATATAACCGCCAAATACGTGTATGCCTCCAATCAGCGACTGATAACTTTTCACATCAAACACCTCGCAGTTATTGTCATCACATTTTTCCAAAATCGTACCAGTCGCAAATGGCGTTGATGCTGGATTACACTCCTTCATGTTCCAACGTTTTAATAATTCTTGCGTATATCGATTTTGATGAATCGGAATTTCCCCACGTAGGCCCTGTCGCTCCACTTCCATACCCAAATACAACTTTAATGGACCTTTATCAACCGCTTCCACCTGTGCGAGTAGCTTGCTTACTACATCGCACATAGTTGATTTAAAAGAGCACTCCAGCAAAATGTCGTCAACATAAATTGCAATAATGTTGATTTCGCATTCACTCTCCATTATATACACACAAGTATCAGTTTGACAACGAACAAAACCGATGTCTGTTAGAATGGAATTTATTTTGCTATTCCAATCCCTTCCGGCTTGCTTAAACCCGTACAGTGACTTTTTCAGCTTACATACCTTGTGTGGATATTTTTCGACCACGAACATTTCGGGTTGCCGCATAAAAACGTCTTCCAACAGCTCTCCCTTAAGGTACGCTGCCACGATGTCAATATTGTTTACAAATAATTTGTGTTGAACGGCTAGTGCTAAAATTAACCGAATTGTGGAGTGTCTCGCTACCGGTGCATACGTGTCCAAAAAATCTTCGTTTTGCCTTTGACCGCAACCTTGAGCAACTGTGTTGAGTGTACAATGCCATGGCGCTTGAAAAACTCTTTAAACTCCTAATTAACATATTCAAGCCCATTATCGTTTCTCAGACACTTAAATTTTTTGCCACTTTGCTTTTCTACATGGGCCATAAAATCAACGAATACTGAAAACGCTTCTGATTTTTGTCGCAAAAAATTAGTTTCCGTGTATCTTGAATAACCATCTATAAAGGTGATGAAATATTTCGAACCACCTTGAGAGCATACCCGCATTGCACCACAAATGTCACTATGCACCACTTCAAAAATTGCTTTAGATTGCAGATTGCCATAGTGTCTGAAAGGCTTGGTACTTATCTTGGAAACCGCACAAGTCATACATTCAAAATTATTAGGATTTTGTACAGAAAAACCGCGTACCATATTTTGATTCGCTAATTTGCATAAATCGCCCACATTCAAATGTCCGTAAATACGATGCTATAACCTTTTTTCATCATTATTCATTGCACTTGTACTCATAAGCTTATTGCTTGCTTTTGAGGGAAAATTGGCATAAAATATACCGTCAACCATGTCTGCAGAGACGACTTGCTTATTTCTTATTGTTTTTACATAAGCTGCATTTTTTCCAAACTGTACCGTATGACCATTGCTAATTACTCACTGATAAAAAATTAGAATGCAAACTCGGCACATATAAAACATCACACAGAGTAATATTAGAGTTACGTGACTTTATTATCACATTACCAATTCCCACTGCGTTCACCCCTTCGCAAGTACTACTTTTTGTGTACGACTCTTGATTTCAGTGAAACAACTCTCATCTCGGCACATATCTGACGATGCCCAGTTATCCAGTATCCATATATTTGTATTGGAGCAATACTCATTAGAAAGACTTAGTACCGATGATGTGGTGTTTGCTCTCGACCTGCATTCAGACCGAATGTGGCTTCTCTTACCGAATGCATAACACCTCATATTTCTCTTATTTGAAATATCTCTTTTTCCGCTTTGGTCCGACTTGACATTGCGTTTTCCAGCAAATTCAACCTGTTTGTCCTTCACAGCAAATACAGTTTCTCCCTTAATCTCCTTCCGCTCCCCGCGACGTTGCTCTTCTCCTAATATCTTAACTTTCAAATGTTCCAATTTCGGTAGAGTGTACCGACTTTCTATGGCAATAATAAAACTGTCCATATCCGGTATACTGCACAGAAGTAAAATGGTAAGTAATTCCTCTGGTACCTCCAGTCCAATGTCTTTGAGACCATCTGCCACCGTACAAAACTTGTTTATTTTGTCGGCACATTTTTCGCCCACTCCAAACCGAAACCTCATTACTTTTTCAAATATATTTACTTCACGCGCAGGCCCACTTGCCTTGTATAGGTCACTCAATTTCAACCATGCACCCTTTGCTGTTGAACATTTTTTAATGTGGATAAGTTCCGACGGTTTGACACACAAAGTTATCATCGCCAACACTTTTTGGTCATCTTTGACCCAAGCCGCCTTAACTTCGGCCGATGCTGATGCTGGGCACGCCTTCTCCACAACTTCCCAGTGATCTTGTGTTATTAGCAAACTTTACGTGCTAACACACCATGTCGCGTAATTCTCGCCATTTCATTTTCCGATTTGCGCGAAAGTGTTACTCATTTTTAAACGATTGAACAAAAACTTTAGACAATTAAACGAAACACGTGTTATAATATTATAGCTCTGGGCACATAACCCTTGTAAGCATATACGAGCTTTACGCAGTAGACAACACGACCGTTCGGTTACACAATATTTATTCAATTAGTTAACTAGTCTAGTTATGTTACAATGAACAGATCACTTATACAAGGTGGCGCAAAAGTAAGCTTCCGATGTTCAGCATATCGGTTGTGGCACGTGCAGTGTGTGCTGTTGCACCGTCTTGTTGGAACCACATGTTTTCCAATCCCATTTCATCAAGTTGCGGCAAAAAGAACTCGTTGATCATTGCTTTGTAGCGCTCACCATTCACAGTAACCGTTTGGCCCCGACCGATTATTGGTCAAATAAAGAGTCAGCAATATTCCGCGTTCTGGAGCAGTGTAGCGTAACATTGTTTATTAACGTGTATTTCGGATGTGTTTACTACACAAATGTCAAAACAGAACTGACTTTAGGGGCCAATCGCAAAATTTATAGCATTTTCTGATAGGAGGATTACTTTTGCGCAGTAACCGCTTTTCACCGACCGATTATTGGTCAAATAAATAGTCAGCAATATTCCGCGTTCTGTAGCAGTGTAGCATGGCATTGTTTGTTAACGTGTATTTCGCATGTGTTTACTACACAAATGTCAAAACAGAACTGACTTTAGGGGCCAATCGCAAAATGTATAGTATTTTCTGATAGGAGGATTACTTTTGCGCCACCTTGTACATACAAATGAACGATAAAAAGAATGCAATTTGGGTTGCCAATATTGATACAAACAAATATGAATACAAAGTTACCATATGTATGTCTACATACACTTTAAATGGCTTGGTTTTATTTGAATTTCACGAACTATTTCTTACTAAGAAAAACTTGCACACATTTTGCTTGTAAAAAAAGCTTTCACATTTGGCGAAAAAATATATATATAAATTAGCGTCGTATGTAAAAAAGTCGGTAGAAAAACCATAAGAAATATAATAGAAAAATCTAATAAGACCGCTGCACCAATAACAAAGATAATAAAAAAGTGATGGCCGCCCAGCTGTCAGCTGTGCGGCGAATTGTTCCAAATTTAATAGTTAAACCTAAAGGTAAGTTCATACTCTGAGGTGATTAAATATAATGTAAGAATAATATGTGATATAATAAATGCGTTATAATAAAATTCTTTAGAATTCATGGGAAATATATATAAGGAGTATATTTTGATGTACAATCCATGAGTTTTTGGGATTGGGACGTGTGCCTACCTATGTCGCGTAAACATTCTGCATCCCCTAGGTGTGCAAAGCCCCTAGTGTATGCTGAAACTCTTGCAGGGCCCGAACTGCTTCCTGAATAAGGATCCGTCCCACCTTCTTTTTGTATGTTGCTGTGCGTAAACCGGTTGCGGTGCATCGGATGGTGCGGTCGCCGGCGCTGGTTGGTCGCGTGGGTTGACGTGTCCTTGGAGCCCGATCATTAGCCCTGGGAAGCTGCGGTTGAGTACAGGTACGATGAGCTGCGGCCCGACGGCGCGGCTCCTGGCGGGGTGGTGGCGGAGGTATTTCCGCTACAGGGGGCTGCGACCTCCGGTGTCCCGATGAAGAAATGTGTCGTGATGCTACCCGTAGACTAGGCAGCTTTCTGTGGTGCACTGGTTGGTGCGATGGGACAGCGCTAAGCAGTTAGTGCAATACTGATGTGCCCTAGCGACTAAGAAGCGTTGTTGCGGCTGCATGGCTGTGAACACAGGGCACATCACGGGTTCGCTACGGCGCGGGCGGGCTGCAGGCAGGGTTACCACCGATGCCAATAAGCGGCGTGGTGTTGGAACCGGAGGGCGTTGGCGCTCCACCTGTTGAAAGGAGAGAGTAATATATATGCATATTAGTTATATGCCTGGGATTAAGCATAGTTTTGGGGAGTGCCTAAGTGGTTGCCGATAGCGTCCACAAATGTTTTAAGTTAGGGAGATGAGAGTAGGCACTGAGGGCCCTCGTCACTCTCCGATGACGGTATAAAACATAATTTAGTAAGAGGTCTCGTGAGAATACCGTTCTGGGTGCGGACGTCTACGACACGAATTTGTCAGTCTCGTCCTGGGTGTAGGCTTTCTAATCGACTTAGTCGCCACTCGGTGCGAGGTAAGTTGTCTTCTGTAATGTTGACTAGATCGCCAATTTTTGGAGGAGTTGGAAATTTTTTCCATCGGTAACGCTTTTGAAGGTAGGTGAGGTAATCAGTTTTCCAGCGTTTGCTGAACTGATGGTGCAGAACTTTCAGGCGGTCCCACGGGTTTATCATGAAGAGACGTTCCTGATTTGGTTTAGGACGCGAGAGCACTGGTGCTCCTCGAAGAAAATTGCCTGCTGTGAGGGCGGTGAGGTCATTCGGGTCCTGAGAAAGCTGGGAGATGGAACGCGACCCTTTTAAAGTGGGTTTTAAAGCTTTTGACAGCGGATTCCGAGAGCGTTGAGAGAACGTAAGCCATCAAACGGAAAGCACGAGGGTAGGAAGAGAACCGATCTAAGAGATCCTCGGCCTCTTTCGTAGCATGCAGGGCTTCTACTTTACGTGACTCGGGGGGATTGACGTTACGAGCAGTTGGTTGTGGCCAATCTTCGGGGGATTTGGAAAGCCACTCTGGACCATTCCACCAAAGGGAAGATTTTGTGAGATCGACTGGCGTACAACCTCGGGCTCCCAGATCCGCGGGGTTATCTTTACTTCGCACGTGTCGCCAAGGAACATTACCTACGAGGTCTATGATCTGGGCTGTTCGATTGAAGACATAGGTCTTCCATGAGTGAGATGGCTTTTCGAGCCAGGCTAACACGATTTCGGAATCCGACCACATGGTCAACTTTCTTCTAGTGAGGCCGAGATGGGGTTACAATACTGCGAATAGTTTGGCTAGTAAGAGAGCCTCGCATAGTTCCAGGCGTGGCAGACTTATAGTTTTGAAAGGAGCCACTTTGCCTTTGGACACTAGGAGATGAGAGAAAACTTGGCTGGCGACAGTAGTTCGCACATAGAGTGTTGCGGAAATAAGCCTTTTCAGAGGCGTCGCAAAAGCCATGGAGCTCGACCAGATGATCAGGGGCGAAGTAAATCCATCGGGGTATCTGAATATCTGAGATTGACTGCAGATTTCTTGAGAATTGCGTCCATTTTACGAGAGGTATCGGTTTGACCCGTTCATCCCAATCAGTATGTATCATGACTGGCGTCAACCACCCTGCGGGGTCGAAAAGTTTTGCGATAGAAGAGAGTATCTGCCGCTTGGTGGCTGCTGTTGAGGCTGGGTCTGAGTCCACAGTGCATGAGAATGTGTCCGAGAGCGCATTTTATTGAATTCCTAGGGCCTTGGCGGTACTACTTTTCTCGAACTCGAGGAAATCGGTTTTAAGTAAGTCCGCCTTGAGAATTTGTCTGAGTATTTCCGGATATTTTGCCGTGATCTTTTTTAAAGAGACGCCGGCTGAGTTTAGAGCAATAATAGTCTATTTTAAGGATTGCTCGGCTGATGGAAGATCATGAATGCCGGATAAGATGTCGTCAACATACGTCTCAGACTTTAATATTGGGGCTGCGCGTGGATGGGAGTCGGCTATATCTTTCGACAGCTCGTGTAGCCTGCGAATAGCAAGGAAGGCAGCGCAGTTCACCCCAAAGGTTCCCGTTTTCAACTTGAAGTCCTTTATTGGACTGTCTTCGGAATATTATCCGTTGGTAGTCTCGATCATCGGGGTGTAAGAGAATTTGGCGGTATATTTTCTCTACATCGCCATTAAACACATATTTATATGCCCGCCATTTTAGCAATATAAGTCGGAGATCGGGTTGGAGGGTTGATCCGGTGCATAACACATCGTTTAGGGAGTGACCGGAACCTGACTTCTTGGAAGCATTGGATACAACTCTGACTTTTGTTGTCTTTTTGTCGGTTCTTTCGACCGCATGGTGCGGGAGATGGAATGAGCAGTATTTACCGTGGGATTCCAATTCATTTGGACTACATTCTTCCATGTGGCCTAGGGACAGGTATTCTGCGAGTACCTGGTCATACTGCTGTTTGAGATCGCCCTTTTTCGAGAGAGTGCGTTCCATTCCATGGAACTGTCGTAGGGCTGCAGTACGGGATTGGCCTAGGCCGATATCGTTCGGGAATGATGATGTAAACGGGAGGCGAACCATATAACGACCGCCATCCATTCGAGTGGTTGTGCTTTGATAGAACTCTTCGCACATTTCATCTTCAGGGGGTTTCCACTCGAGTTCTGGGTATCTCTTCGATTTCCCAGAACTGTCTCAGCTGTTCTTTCAGCTGAACATTTGTAATTTCCCAAGCTTGAGAGGAATGTCCTCCAACCTTTTCGGGAGTTTAACCACTTATGATCCATCCAAAGGTTGTATTTAGGGCTAGCAGGCTGGGAGAGATCTTTTCGATGCCATTTAGCATAATTTGTGGGATAAGATCACTACCCATTACCAGATCGATTTGGGATGGGTTCTGGGAGCTTTGTTCTGCTAATTTGAGATGGTACCATTTGCGCCTTTGGCTGTCATTCAGCCTGAATGTTGGGAGCTGCCTAGTGAGGCGGGGAAGTACTATTGCCTGGGCCTTTATTCTCCCCTTATTGTCATTTGAGACCAGGGTCAACGAGCACAGCTTATTGGATGTTTGTACCACTCCGCCTCCCATACCCGATATTTGAAACAGGGAGTGGGCTGAGCTTTGGAGCCTTGGTCCACTAAGGATCGAAGCTTGAATAGGTCCCCTCTATGTTCTACCAAGACGCTTGCTGTTGGGAGTAGAATTGGGTTATCATTTTCGGCATGGAACGACTGTACTTGGGAACTGTTGGGCTAAGAGGGTTCTCCTTACTGGTGTGCTACTTGGATGACGTCTTGAAGCCTGGTATTGCTGGCTTCTATTGTTGCTACCTGGGATCTTGTCCTTTGAATTCCGGAACTGGTACTGGGGGCTGGTGTGTCGTGAAGGGTGGTGTTATGCCGGCCGGCAGTGCATGCACGTTCTCGTGCTTTGGCAGTGTTTTAGCACATGAGTCTGAGCTAAAGAGTTCTCGCAAATATTTTTTCTCGTACGAATTTTTTTCGCTCTGAGATTGGCAATCTTTTATACTGCAAACAGCTTTGTAGAGTATGGGTGGACTGTTTGCATAATTCGCAAGTATAAAATCTTTGGTGTTCTGTGGCGTGGGATTTTGTATGCGTAAGGGAGTTGTTGCTGTGGTTTCGGGGTGGAGCCCGCCTGAACTGAGGATTGTTCTGCCTGGGGTGAGGCCTTGAGAAGTTTGTGGAGGGTGGATTATATCGGGTTTTGGCTGGGTTTGGCCTTTCCACTCGTGGTGAGTGGCACAAACTGGTTCATTAGCGACTAGTTCGGGAGGTCTCTTCTGGAGCTTAACGATTTTTCTCACAGGCCAACTGTATTTTCTGGAAGTTGCGAAGTTACCAGATATATATTAAAATGGGATCCCAACTGGAAGTTTCGACTTGTTGTGTCGGTAGTATTTGGAGACAGTTGTTTACTGAGGATTGTAACCTCTGGATTTCATCGCTGTTTTCCGAATGAATCGCTTTTAGATTCATGAGAATTCGGATTTGATTATTGACCAGGACTCTTTTGTTTGCGTTACGCGACTTGAGAGCTTCCCATGCCAGCGAAAAATTGTCGGCGCTTAAAGGGAATTGTTCCACTATTTGACCCGCCTTGCCTTTAGTCGTATGTCCGAGGTGATACAGTTACTGGGCAGTGGAGAATTTAGAGTGGTTGATATAGACCGAAGTGACATGTCTCGGAAGGACGGCCATTGATCATACCCTCCATAGAAAATTCGTGTATCACAGGGGGGGACTTTCAGGTTCATATGGGAGGACTCTTGGGGTGCTTGCGTTTGTATTTGAGGCGCGGGGTTACACAATTCTTTGAGTTGGAGTTGGTCGCCTATTTGCGCTTTTGTGTCCTCATATGATATGAGGCAGGCTGGGTATTTACCGACAGCGGCGGACCTAAAGTCCTTGGGGAGGTCCTGGTCATCGGTTTCTACTACCATGTCGTAGGCGCACTGTACTCTTGACCAGCATACATCGATTTTTTTATCTTTTAATCTTAGGGCTGCCTCGGTATTATCTTGAATCGGGGTTGAGCGGAACCGAGTGCAGTAACCCGTAAAAATATCGGTTTCGGAAATAAATTTATTTTCGGCTACGGTAGTTAGTTTGAAAAAGGATTTACTTAATTTTATGATGGCAATTTTGGGAGTTATTTGGAGAGATTGCTGCGTTTATTTACGAAAAAAAATTTGATGGGGGATTTAGCAGTCTTGTACCACTGTTCAGGGGATATTCGCTGTAAACTCTTTTGTGTAAGCTTTGTTCACTTTATATATATAAAAGTGTGTCGGTATAATCACAGAGAGGTATTTTGGAGATTATTTATAATTTTAATAATTAATTTAATAGGGCTTATAACACTATTTATAGTGCTTTTTTAACCGCAAGGGATTTAAGTTTGTGTGAGAAATTTCGCCGTAAGGAATTTGGGTTTACCGAGGTATTAAATTTGGCGCGAAAAATTGTTTTTTGGCGGGAGCCAACAAATTGAATTTCGAGAATTGTAGTTATATTGGGGATAACATGACTATGAATGAGCTCAAGGCCACTGATAATTTTTCTGTAG
The DNA here is from genome assembly GCA_949987695.1 of Merzomyia westermanni. Lineage (NCBI taxonomy): Eukaryota > Metazoa > Arthropoda > Insecta > Diptera > Tephritidae > Merzomyia > Merzomyia westermanni. The sequence goes on from OX465291.1 coordinate 82,641,592, forward strand.
CGAAAATTATTATTGTTTTTTTTAATTTTTTTAATAATTTATTTAATTATTAAAAGTTTTTTAATTGAATAGAAAAGGAAATATTTTAGAGACAACCGCCATAGCATTTCTTATAGATCCATTTCGGAAGCTGCTAGACTTCACTCATCAGAGAAATTTTGGCACGCACTGCTAACCACCATTAAGCTAACAATACACTGATTTTTCTGTTCTCTAAACTCCTTATTTTATTCTGTTTACCATATACATGAACAATACCGCCATCTGGCAGTCAGTTTTTGATCATGATGGATTTTTTGCAGAGCTGCTTTGTTGTCACAGGATGCTACCGGGTGCTCACGGTTTTTTAATTATTGCTTTTTATTCCAACAACTTGTTGGTTTTTGCGGCCTATACATTTTTCAAATATCATGACTATGAATGAGCTTGGGGATATATAATTTAATATATTATTGTAATGTATGGGCAGGGTCTGGTTTCTTCAATGGCGAAGAAGGACCATTAGTTATGTTTTGGGTAGTACTTACCATTGTAGGGAATTCTTACTCCTGGGGTTGACAATTGGCGCTCCAACTGGCTGCCAGGTTTTTCTTGCCTTCTGTTTAGGAAAATCTAGAATACGGTCTCACTTGCTTACACTGCCTAAATTTTCCTATTTCTTCAACTTTCAAATATCTTCGGATTTTCTGATGCTTATTGTTCTTCTGCGATTTTACTATCTCCTTAGTTTATTTACAAAGTCTAATGAAAATCTTAATATTTAATACGTTTTATTTGCATTTAACACTTTAAATGTCTTGGTTTTATTTGAATTTCACGAACTATTTCTTAGTAAGAAAAACTTGCACACATTTTGCTTGTAAAAGAAGCCTTCACATTTGGCGAAAATATATATATATCAATTAGTGTCGTATGCATAAAAGGCGCTGGAAAAACAATAAGAAATATAATAGAAAGATCTAATAGGAACGGTGCACCAATAACAAAGATAACAAAAAAGTGATGGCCGCCCAGCTGTCAGCTGTGTGGCGAATTGGTGTGGGGTGATTTGCGCGCGGTTGCCACAAGTCCCAAATCGTTCCAAATGTAATACTTAAAACTAAAGGTGAGTTCGTACTCTGAGGTGATTAAATATAATGTAAGAATAATATAATGTGACATAATACATGCGTTATAATGAAATTCTTTACTATTCATGGGAAATATATATAAGGAGTATATTTTGATGTACAATTCATGAGTTTTTGGGATTGGGACGTGTGCCTACCTGTGTCGCGTGAACAGTGGTTAAGGTGATGCTTTGGTTTAAGTGTGTCGTTGAAATGTTTGGTATATTCTTTGTTATGAAATGTAATATGTTCTCTTAAATCGCCTATATCCGATTTACAGCGCTATTCTCTGGAATTGACAAATTATCAATAAGATTTTTATCAAGTTGATAAATTTTCTTATTCTGTGCATAGCTTGACAGTCCTAAAAAGCTCTAACACCTGTGCTTTTCCCCACATTGTGGTGAACTAAATGTTGTAAACACAAAACAGCTGTTAAGCGTAAGCAATCATCAAATGGAGTCTGCAAAAACGTAAGTATTTAATATTTTTCATTATTATACCTAGTTCTTTAGTTAAAATTGTATTAAACCCAGTTTTTTTATAGGAAATCAAAATTGGATCGTGCAATGTTTTATTTTACGGTACTAAAAAATGCGCTGTTTATGGACGCGACTTGCGGACGAATTAAACGCATTAAAGGGACCAACACGTTCTGCAGAAAAATGGAAGGAGGTAGGTTTTAGTGATCAATTAGTGGTAATTCTGTCGGGAAAGGTGTCAAAAACGCGTTTCAATAATCCTAAAGCGAAAATTTCATTTCATAATCCTGTCAAGAGATATTTGCAATAAAAGTTGAAAACTCTTTATCATTTTCATGTGGTTGTTGTAATAACAGATATTGGGTGTTCCGAAAAGCACAGAAGTGTGTTCTGTGCAGAAATACTGAGGACCGCGTAGCCGGTGTTGTTGTTATTTTTTTTGAAGCGCGGCCGACATTTATTGACGCGTTGACGTTGGATGGAAAAAATTACCGAATCTGTTAATGGTATTGCATATAAATTTTTTACGTTTAGACGCTTGGAGTATGAAAAAGCCATTTATGTACACGAGCACGACGTGTTAAAATTAGCCAAAGGGTTACTGGTGGTGGTCCACATATCAGGGCAATGAACGAATTCGAAGAGCGCGCTTTGGCTACTTTTGGTTTTTTAGCGGTTGATAGTGCCTGTTTGGGAAGTAGTGGACTGAATTTGCCACCACAAGAACTGCTATCAAAAACATCTCCTTCTATACTACAGAGTTCGTCACCAGCTGAAAGTCATGCACAATCTCCAAGCCGTGCCCCCCGGATGAGTCCTATGCAATCCCCAACCGTTTTGCGGCAACAAAACCCTGCATCACCCACATTTGCACCAATGTTGAGCCCATAATTTTCTGTATTTCGTCGTCAATACTACCTTCACACTGGTGGTCACACTGATGAGAACAAAAGTATACCATTCTGGTGTGTGTTACATTAATATGAGTGTGTTATGTAAGTGAGAATTATTAAGAGAGAATGAGTAATGGAATGAAAAATTAAAATTAGGAGTGACACGACATTTTTTGCAAACTAATGCGTGTATATCACGAAATTAAGAAAAATTTACTATATTATTTTTCAATATGGAAAAGCAACCGCTGGCTAAAACTCAGGTTTTTCTTACTAATGTGTAAGCTGGTAATTCCCTTAAGGACCGGTATTTTCTAAGTTAACAATACATACTTTTGCGTACAGCCAAATGCAACTCTGTGCAAAAAGCAACCATGCCAATCGGGTGATCACAGCTGTTATCTATTGTGAATGCTTCTGTCACACATTCGCCACTTGTATGTATTCACAATGATTCACAATGGTAATGATTTAGGTTCAACTTAGCATTAAACTAACTGATTTGTAGAAAATTTTGATATATATGTTACTGGCAGACACGGCATACTTTGTCCTGTCTAACATTTGACTTGCCCACATTTAACAAATTGTACTCTTTTCCCTCCCACTTGGCGCTTCTTCTACATTTATCCTCATATCTTCTTTTTATACCGTTCATATACATGAAATGGTATTATAACTTTGGTTCGATGTTTGTAAGTATGATAAGTATACCGAAATGATCAGGGCGATGAGCTGAGTTGATTTAGACATGTCCGTCTGTCTGTTTAAGCGCAAACTAGTCCCTCAGTTTTAGAGATATCTCGATGAAATTTGGTAAGAGGCAGCCATTTTGTCAAGCATTAATAATTTTTCGGAACCAACATGATCGGACCAATACAACACATAGCGTCCATACAATCGATTGTCCCGATAAACGGGTTTTAAACGTAAAATTTTGCAGGTTTCAAACTTTTTATATGTGTAATGTGTGTGGTGAAAATTAGCCAAATCGGTCCCATACAATCGATTGTTCCGATAAATGGGGGTTGGGGTATAAATTTTGCAATTAAAAAGCTAGGAACGTAAAATTTTTCAGGTTTGGTACATATTGTATGTGTAATCTGTGAAGTGAAAATCAGCTAGATCGGACCTACATAACATATAGCTCCCATACAATCGATTGTTCCGATAAATGGGGTTTGGGCTATGTATCTTAAAATTAACAGTTTTGCAGAGTTTGTACCAATTGTAAGTAAGGATCGGACTTTAAACCGTGATGGGTATTCATAAAAGGTATAAAGTCTTCTTTATTTTATTTAATCGTGTTACCACTTTCCGTTTTCAAGGTTTTTTTGATATATAGAACACTTATCTAAATATAAAATATCATTAACCTGAACCAAATAAATTCCTAGCTATGCCGAATTGCTACTTTAAATAGCCTCGTAGCCCGTTTCTGTAACCTTTCTATAAGAATTTTAACGCAAAATGCAACCCAGTTATGTGGTTATCGCTGAATAGTGTTTCTATAAGTGTGATAAAAATGTATTTTCGTTATGGATTTCGATAAAAATAACGATGCCTATAATGCCACTGATAACAAGTGTAAAATCCAAACTAATTGCATAATGTGAAAATTTGTAATGTTATTATTATTTATTAAAAATTAATTGTTATAAAAAAATAAAAACAAAAATAAAATGTAAGAAAAAGTTGAAAAGAATAAAAATTTTGCCACCATTCGAACTCGATTCTCCCTCTAGTTGGAACTATCTACTAGGCTATTGAGACCATTTATTTGTCACTGTTTAAGCGACATAAGCTATAACGATTTATTTCGTCTATTTTATTTGCGCTGCACTCTTATTTGCGCTGCACTCTGTAATTCGCAAGCAGCTTATAAAATATCCCAAAGATATAGTTTATGTTTTGTAATCCCAAAGAGCCAACAGTGCTCGCCCCCAATTAATACATACAAGGTGTAACAGGTGCACCGCACCCCGTTCTATATAGAACAAATAACTCAAATAAAAAATACTCATAATTCAATAATTTACTATTCCCAAAACATCGCCCCTATGCAATATGTGCAAGGGGGGTTTTTCACAACGAAAATGAGGAAGCCAATCCCGCGCAATGCCTCAGAGCCAACAGTGCTCGCCCCAAATTAATAAATACAAGGTGTAACAGGTGCACCGCACCCCGTTCTATATAGAACAAATAATTTAAATAAATAAAATAATAATATTTTTGTAAGTATAACGAGCTCAAGACCAGTTGATAATAATTCTTAGTTAATTATTATTATTTTTGATTAGAGGAAAAATTGAAAGCAACAAACATATACAGGCTATAGTTATAGTACTATTTCGAAAACAGCCACGATTTCTCGTCAGACTAATTCGTATAGTTTTGCTATTTTCAGAGGATCTTGTGGAGATCGAACCCACTCACTCTGATTGCCAGCGCAGCCGCCTAACCCATAGGCTATGCTGCGTGTAGTTTTGCAAGCTGCTTAATTCACGTTTTCCTCTAATTGTTGTTTGTTATCTTGCCAACGGTATACACAATATTTTAGACATTCTGTCTATATGTAAATCGTGTATGTTGGACTTTGTTTGTGTACATTCTTCTTTCTATTTTTAGAAGATAGTTATTGTACATAACCGCGTGCTCCGGTATAAATGTATTTTGTTGTTGGTTTTACGGTCTGTTCATTTTACATATTTTTGTAAGTATAACGAGCTCAAGACCAGTTGATAATAATTCTTAGTTAATTATTATTATTTTTGATTAGAGGAAAAATTGAAAGCAACAAACATATACAGGCTATAGTTATAGTACTATTTCGAAAACAGCCACGATTTCTCGTCAGACTAATTCGTATAGTTTTGCTATTTTCAGAGGATCTTGTGGAGATCGAACCCACTCACTCTGATTGCCAGCGCAGCCGCCTAACCCATAGGCTATGCTGCGTGTAGTTTTGCAAGCTGCTTAATTCACGTTTTCCTCTAATTGTTGTTTGTTATCTTGCCAACGGTATACACAATATTTTAGACATTCTGTCTATATGTAAATCGTGTATGTTGGACTTTGTTTGTGTACATTCTTCTTTCTATTTTTAGAAGATAGTTATTGTACATAACCGCGTGCTCCGGTATAAATGTATTTTGTTGTTGGTTTTACGGTCTGTTCATTTTACATATTTTTGTAAGTATAACGAGCTCAAGACCAGTTGATAATAATTCTTAGTTAATTATTATTATTTTTGATTAGAGGAAAAATTGAAAGCAACAAACATATACAGGCTATAGTTATAGTACTATTTCGAAAACAGCCACGATTTCTCGTCAGACTAATTCGTATAGTTTTGCTATTTTCAGAGGATCTTGTGGAGATCGAACCCACTCACTCTGATTGCCAGCGCAGCCGCCTAACCCATAGGCTATGCTGCGTGTAGTTTTGCAAGCTGCTTAATTCACGTTTTCCTCTAATTGTTGTTTGTTATCTTGCCAACGGTATACACAATATTTTAGACATTCTGTCTATATGTAAATCGTGTATGTTGGACTTTGTTTGTGTACATTCTTCTTTCTATTTTTAGAAGATAGTTATTGTACATAACCGCGTGCTCCGGTATAAATGTATTTTGTTGTTGGTTTTACGGTCTGTTCATTTTACATATTTTTGTAAGTATAACGAGCTCAAGACCAGTTGATAATAATTCTTAGTTAATTATTATTATTTTTGATTAGAGGAAAAATTGAAAGCAACAAACATATACAGGCTATAGTTATAGTACTATTTCGAAAACAGCCACGATTTCTCGTCAGACTAATTCGTATAGTTTTGCTATTTTCAGAGGATCTTGTGGAGATCGAACCCACTCACTCTGATTGCCAGCGCAGCCGCCTAACCCATAGGCTATGCTGCGTGTAGTTTTGCAAGCTGCTTAATTCACGTTTTCCTCTAATTGTTGTTTGTTATCTTGCCAACGGTATACACAATATTTTAGACATTCTGTCTATATGTAAATCGTGTATGTTGGACTTTGTTTGTGTACATTCTTCTTTCTATTTTTAGAAGATAGTTATTGTACATAACCGCGTGCTCCGGTATAAATGTATTTTGTTGTTGGTTTTACGGTCTGTTCATTTTACATATTTTTGTAAGTATAACGAGCTCAAGACCAGTTGATAATAATTCTTAGTTAATTATTATTATTTTTGATTAGAGGAAAAATTGAAAGCAACAAACATATACAGGCTATAGTTATAGTACTATTTCGAAAACAGCCACGATTTCTCGTCAGACTAATTCGTATAGTTTTGCTATTTTCAGAGGATCTTGTGGAGATCGAACCCACTCACTCTGATTGCCAGCGCAGCCGCCTAACCCATAGGCTATGCTGCGTGTAGTTTTGCAAGCTGCTTAATTCACGTTTTCCTCTAATTGTTGTTTGTTATCTTGCCAACGGTATACACAATATTTTAGACATTCTGTCTATATGTAAATCGTGTATGTTGGACTTTGTTTGTGTACATTCTTCTTTCTATTTTTAGAAGATAGTTATTGTACATAACCGCGTGCTCCGGTATAAATGTATTTTGTTGTTGGTTTTACGGTCTGTTCATTTTACATATTTTTGTAAGTATAACGAGCTCAAGACCAGTTGATAATAATTCTTAGTTAATTATTATTATTTTTGATTAGAGGAAAAATTGAAAGCAACAAACATATACAGGCTATAGTTATAGTACTATTTCGAAAACAGCCACGATTTCTCGTCAGACTAATTCGTATAGTTTTGCTATTTTCAGAGGATCTTGTGGAGATCGAACCCACTCACTCTGATTGCCAGCGCAGCCGCCTAACCCATAGGCTATGCTGCGTGTAGTTTTGCAAGCTGCTTAATTCACGTTTTCCTCTAATTGTTGTTTGTTATCTTGCCAACGGTATACACAATATTTTAGACATTCTGTCTATATGTAAATCTTGTATGTTGGACTTTGTTTGTGTACATTCTTCTTTCTATTTTTAGAAGATAGTTATTGTACATAACCGCGTGCTCCGGTATAAATGTATTTTGTTGTTGGTTTTACGGTCTGTTCATTTTACATATTTTTGTAAGTATAACGAGCTCAAGACCAGTTGATAATAATTCTTAGTTAATTATTATTATTTTTGATTAGAGGAAAAATTGAAAGCAACAAACATATACAGGCTATAGTTATAGTACTATTTCGAAAACAGCCACGATTTCTCGTCAGACTAATTCGTATAGTTTTGCTATTTTCAGAGGATCTTGTGGAGATCGAACCCACTCACTCTGATTGCCAGCGCAGCCGCCTAACCCATAGGCTATGCTGCGTGTAGTTTTGCAAGCTGCTTAATTCACGTTTTCCTCTAATTGTTGTTTGTTATCTTGCCAACGGTATACACAATATTTTAGACATTCTGTCTATATGTAAATCGTGTATGTTGGACTTTGTTTGTGTACATTCTTCTTTCTATTTTTAGAAGATAGTTATTGTACATAACCGCGTGCTCCGGTATAAATGTATTTTGTTGTTCGTTTTACGGTCTGTTCATTTTACATATTTTTGTAAGTATAACGAGCTCAAGACCAGTTGATAATAATTCTTAGTTAATTATTATTACAGACCGTAAAACCAACAACAAAATACATTTATACCGGAGCACGCGGTTATGTACAATAACTATCTTCTAAAAATAGAAAGAAGAATGTACACAAACAAAGTCCAACATACACGATTTACATATAGACAGAATGTCTAAAATATTGTGTATACCGTTGGCAAGATAACAAACAACAATTAGAGGAAAACGTGAATTAAGCAGCTTGCAAAACTACACGCAGCATAGCCTATGGGTTAGGCGGCTGCGCTGGCAATCAGAGTGAGTGGGTTCGATCTCCACAAGATCCTCTGAAAATAGCAAAACTATACGAATTAGTCTGACGAGAAATCGTGGCTGTTTTCGAAATAGTACTATAACTATAGCCTGTATATGTTTGTTGCTTTCAATTTTTCCTCTAATCAAAAATAATAATAATTAACTAAGAATTATTATCAACTGGTCTTGAGCTCGTTATACTTACAAAAATATGTAAAATGAACAGACCGTAAAACCAACAACAAAATACATTTATACCGGAGCACGCGGTTATGTACAATAACTATCTTCTAAAAATAGAAAGAAGAATGTACACAAACAAAGTCCAACATACACGATTTACATATAGACAGAATGTCTAAAATATTGTGTATACCGTTGGCAAGATAACAAACAACAATTAGAGGAAAACGTGAATTAAGCAGCTTGCAAAACTACACGCAGCATAGCCTATGGGTTAGGCGGCTGCGCTGGCAATCAGAGTGAGTGGGTTCGATCTCCACAAGATCCTCTGAAAATAGCAAAACTATACGAATTAGTCTGACGAGAAATCGTGGCTGTTTTCGAAATAGTACTATAACTATAGCCTGTATATGTTTGTTGCTTTCAATTTTTCCTCTAATCAAAAATAATAATAATTAACTAAGAATTATTATCAACTGGTCTTGAGCTCGTTATACTTACAAAAATATGTAAAATGAACAGACCGTAAAACCAACAACAAAATACATTTATACCGGAGCACGCGGTTATGTACAATAACTATCTTCTAAAAATAGAAAGAAGAATGTACACAAACAAAGTCCAACATACACGATTTACATATAGACAGAATGTCTAAAATATTGTGTATACCGTTGGCAAGATAACAAACAACAATTAGAGGAAAACGTGAATTAAGCAGCTTGCAAAACTACACGCAGCATAGCCTATGGGTTAGGCGGCTGCGCTGGCAATCAGAGTGAGTGGGTTCGATCTCCACAAGATCCTCTGAAAATAGCAAAACTATACGAATTAGTCTGACGAGAAATCGTGGCTGTTTTCGAAATAGTACTATAACTATAGCCTGTATATGTTTGTTGCTTTCAATTTTTCCTCTAATCAAAAATAATAATAATTAACTAAGAATTATTATCAACTGGTCTTGAGCTCGTTATACTTACAAAAATATGTAAAATGAACAGACCGTAAAACCAACAACAAAATACATTTATACCGGAGCACGCGGTTATGTACAATAACTATCTTCTAAAAATAGAAAGAAGAATGTACACAAACAAAGTCCAACATACACGATTTACATATAGACAGAATGTCTAAAATATTGTGTATACCGTTGGCAAGATAACAAACAACAATTAGAGGAAAACGTGAATTAAGCAGCTTGCAAAACTACACGCAGCATAGCCTATGGGTTAGGCGGCTGCGCTGGCAATCAGAGTGAGTGGGTTCGATCTCCACAAGATCCTCTGAAAATAGCAAAACTATACGAATTAGTCTGACGAGAAATCGTGGCTGTTTTCGAAATAGTACTATAACTATAGCCTGTATATGTTTGTTGCTTTCAATTTTTCCTCTAATCAAAAATAATAATAATTAACTAAGAATTATTATCAACTGGTCTTGAGCTCGTTATACTTACAAAAATATGTAAAATGAACAGACCGTAAAACCAACAACAAAATAAAATAATAATAAATAAACATAGAAAAGGGCTCCCTATACTAAACATGTGCTCCGCACACCCCCTTTTCCTCTCTAGACCAATAATATAATATAAATAATAAAATAAAAAAAAAAACTTAAAAGAACTACTCGCCCTCCATAAAGCTTAGACAGTCACCTAGGCTTTTTTGCCTATCATTTTCTCATTTTTACATAACACACCACGAACATATCGCAAAGTGAATTTTTTTCATGCAGAAACGCTTTTCATAACGAAATCGTTACAAGCCATGGGATACATAATCATTCGTTATTATAGCGAAAAGTTACAGAAACGGGCTACCGGGGGATTTAAAAAAAAAAACTTGTGTAGTTTCACAGAGATCGACAATAAATTTTTGGACATTAATGAAGCACAAACAAAACACAAAAAATTTGATCGTGGCACCGCCCACTTTTAGAAAATTATGTAATAGCTGTATTCTGTAAGTCTGTATCATCTTAAGTCACTAAATTTGAGATTTTTTATTAGAGACAATTTTTGTGACTTCAAATGATTTGGATAGTCTGTAAGCGAAAATCACAAAAAGTTCACCAATGATATGAGGTGAAAACACACTTGCATACATCCTCAGTACAGCATTTGACAGCGGCTGCATACATATCGCTATAGCCCAGGCAGTAAGTGTCTCGAGTACAACGTGTGAGACGCAGTTTCGAAGCCAGGGTCGCGGACAATTTATTATTTTTATTTTAAATCTTGACTAAAGGACACATATATCGATATATCAATAATTTAGACCAAATAAGTTCAGAGTTTTGAAGAATTAAAATGTTATATAGCCGTGGGCTATTTTCCAAAAAATATATATAAACTATATCGAACCCACCGAACCTCTAAACTTATCGTGAAAGTTTCTTAGAGATCGACTCTAACCTTTGGGCATTAATATAGCACAAAGAAAACACAAAAATGGGGGCGCCCACTTTTCCAGAACTATATGTAGCTTATGCCGTAACCATTGATCCAAAGAATATTGTGAAAATTTCATAAAAATCGGTTAAGTACTTTGGACGCCTATAAAGGACACACAGGCACACATTAATTTTTATTTCAGAATAGCACGAATTGCTGAGAATTGCCTGCTTAATATCTAAACTGTGTGAATGAGTTTGAGTGCCTGTCGAGGCACCTTTGGATCAAACGGTGAAGAAATGTGGTGCCGGATCTCATCATAGTGCTTACAGAGACTTACCTGGGAGACGGATTTTCGTCGAGCAGGCGCCTGTTCGGGTGTTGGAGTTTGCAGCAATTGAACAGGAATTGCCTGGTCAACATCTCAATATGCTCTTTAACTCCGAGCATTTTTCCTCGCTGTAGAGTTGGTGTTCAGGTGATATAAGGAGTGATCCCGTGGCAGTTGTGAGTGCGGTGTTCTGACAGGCCTGCAATTTCCTCCAATTTGTGTTCGATAGCCCCGGATACCATATTGGCGAAGCGTACTTCAGAACTGGCTGGCCAATCGGCTTGTACGTTTCTTTTTATTTTCCCCAAGTACTGGCTGCCAGTGACTTGAGGAAACAAACGTCAAACGTAAGATTGTGGAAAGTGTATAATTTCATGTTCACTTGCGGCGTAAATAAGGTGCCAGATTTCGCCCAATGCAGACACCGGACAAGGACTGCGGATAAGAATTTGTTCATGAGCACAGGTCATTTACGGAGGGGCCAATAGCCATAATCATGCAGTCATCGGCGTAAGAGACGATCGGGGCACCCTCTGGTGGGGGGAAAAGCTTCGAAATGTAATAATTAGACAAGAGGGGAAATAGGACACCACCCTGTGACACACCCTGTTTGATTATGGGCGATATGACTCCCCTGCGTTAGCTGGTTTCCCAGTCTTTAATAGTGGGACCACCTTTGCCTGCTTTCATTCTTCAAATGACGAAAGTGGTCGTGGACAGGTTGAAGACAACTGGTACGAATCTCACTCCCTCGTCGCCGAGATGTTTCTACACCAGCATGGATATAACGTCTGGGCCTATGTATTTGGAGCCTTTTGACTTGCGAATGGTCTTCTCAAGCCCTGTGGGGGTGATGGCAATAGGCGGTCGACTTTTTGTGCGCTTCCCTGGTGGCGCGTCTAATTTCCTTGTCCACCGGAGGATGTAATCCATATTTCCCGCAAAAAGCGCTTCTGCATTTCTTCGGTTTCGACTGAACCTTGTCGCCTAAGGCTTAGTCGCATGGGACAAGGAATTGATTGTGGACCACAATTTGCCAACACCAGCAAGCATTGAGATCCTTGATTTGGTCAAAGCGTGATCACGTTCATTTTTCAGGGCCGCTGCCTCTGCGGGGAAGTGTGGACGAATTTTTTTAATTCTCCCTGACGGAGTGTCTTGAGTTGAGGATAAGTGCACCGAAGGAGCTTTCAGTGAAGTTACGGTAACCGACCTAATCAGTTTTACTAAAATTAAAAAATATTTGATTTTCCGAGGGCACAAAATCGGTAGGGCGACCGATTGAGAAGACAATGGGTGAATTATCAGTCAAACTCGCCAGTCAACGCAGTTTATGAGGCCCGCCCGCATAATGGTTATGTCTGGCGAAATGGTACAATTTAGTGCCACGCTTATGGGGACGCCCCCATTCACCGTATAAAATGCGTCATTTGCTAGGCCAGCTCCTGTCCCTTATCATCGACCTGGAGGCTTGAGTGCCAGAGGTCGTGGTGGCCGTTGAAGTCTCCCAGGATTACGCGATTCTCTCCTCTGAGTAACGTGCGAAAATCCGGGCGATAATTTCTCGGACAACAGGTGACTGTAGGCATACATATTTAATGATCTCAAGATCGACATCGCTTGACCGAGAAACAATACCTTGACGCTCCAGGGACCACTCTCGGTGTCGGGCTCAAGTCGACGATATTGTACGGATTGATGTGTAATGGACGCAAGTCATCGCTCACGATCACATCAATGGATATTGTAGCCCTTACAGATACGAAGATCTGATCGGGCGTCGAGCTCCTGTATGGCGGCTTTTTTGATGTTAAGCCGCTTCATAAAGATAACTGTTTCCCCACCTTGCCGGTAAGGCCATTGAAGTTAAACTGCATTACGCAGAAAAGCAATGGAGAAGACACTGATAGGGAAGGACTGGTGCGTATGCCGAGGTTAAAGCATGCTAGGTTGTGTGCATCGTGGCAGCCTAGAGGGTGACGGATCAGGGCCACGTAAAGGAGGAGACGAAGGCGTCGACGTTGTAGGAGGATCAGCTCGCCAAAATGGCCCAACGGCCGTGTGAGCATAAATTACTGTTTCCGAGTTCAGAGTATATTATCAGATAATACATTCCAAGGAAAGAGATGCATTTGCCTGATGCCGCCGGCGAATAAAATCTTAACCTAGAAGAAGTGTAAAGGACCAGGAGCTGATGGTGAAAATGGAGTCGATGGTCCTCTCTTAGGACATCGCCATGTAAATTGGACCACCTGTATTTTACGAATTAGGATAAGTGTTGGAGTACTCTGATAACCCATTTTTTTGCAGGGAATTGCCACGAAGAAGCAAAGCGTGGCGTGGAAGCAAAGTAGTCGAGAGTTGGATATGTCTAAAAGTAGCGCAACCCAGCAAAAACACGATTGCCACGGAAATTAAAGTTTAATCGAAATAAACCAGCAATCGCTTAAACTGTTCCTTCTGTAATTCTTTACGGATTTAAATAAATATATGTCATGTATGTATATATTCTGTAAAGAAATATATGTCATATTTCGCGCAGAAAATGTATGTGTAGAAGAAAGCAAATGCAAAGTGCATATCGAGCCTTATACGATTTTAGGTGACGTGTCGTAATGCCAATGGAATTAATTAATTGATAATTAAGGCAGTTTTCTACCAAAAAAATCGCTATTCAGATCGATACACGTTTCAAGAATACGATCTCAAAATTTCGAGTTGAAATCCGTTAAGTTACGAAAGTTATCGGCCATTTGGTGGAGCGGTGTCAAGCGCGCTTGTGCGCCGCGGCCTTTTTTTCAAACGCGTTTTTCTCGAAACTACATTTTCGGAGTTGGTGGAAGTCCTGCAGGGCGCAAAAATTAAGCAATCGCGATGAATTTTTTTTTTTACATGTTTATCAGGAGCTTGTGCAGCCGTGGAACTAGTATTTTCCAGAAATCTTTTTGTTGTTGGTTTTATGGTCTGTTCATTTTTTATTTTTTACATATTTTTGTAAGTTTAACGAGCTCAAGACCAGTTGATAATAATTCTTTGTTAATTATTATTATTTTTCGTTAGAGGAAAAGATGAAAGCAACAAACATATGCAGGCTATAGTTATGGTACTATTTTGAAAGCAGCTACGATTTCTCGTTAGACTAATTCGTATAGTGTATGCTATTTCAGAAGATCTTGTGGAGAATCGAACCCACTCACTCTGATTGCAAGCGCAGCCGCCTAACCCATAGGCTATGCTGCGTGTAGTTTTGCAAGCTGCTTAATTCAAGTTTTCCTCTAATTGTTGTTTGTTATCTTGCCAACGGTATACACAATATTTTAGACATTCTGTCTATACGTAAATCATGTTGCTGGACTTTGTTTTTCTACATTCTTCTTTTCTATTTTTAGAAGATCGTTAAGGTACATAACCGCGTGCTCCGGTGTGAATTTATTTTTGTTGTTGGCTTTATGGTCTGTTCATTTTTTACATATTTTTGTAAGTTTAACGAGCTCAAGACCAGTTGATAATAATTCTTAGTTAATTATTAATATTTTTGGTTAGAGGAAAAGATGAAAGCAAGAAACATATACAGGCTATAGTTATGGTACTATTTCGAAAGCAGCCACGATTTCTCGTCAGACTAATCCGTATAGTTTTTGCAATTTCAGAGGTTCTTGTGGAGAATCGAACCCTTTTAAAACAAGTAAGGAAAGGGCTGTCTTCGACTATGCCGAAGACTTTATACCTTACTAACAATAAGTACAAACTCTGCAAAACTGTTAACCGATCTAGCTGATTTTCACTTCACACATTACATATCCAAAAAGTACTAAACCCCATTTATCGGAAAAATCTATTATATGCAGCTATATGTTATGTTGGTCCGATCTTGGTGATTTTCGGTACACTATTTACATATATAATATGTACCAAACCTAAAAAATTTTGCGTTCCTAGCTTTTTCATTGCAAAACTTATAGCCCAAAACCCATTTATCGGAACTATCGATTATATGGGAGCTATATGTTATGTTGGCCCGATCTGGGTGATTTTCACTAGTCACATTTCGTATGTAATATGAACTAAATCCGCCAAATTGAAAGTTGCTAGCAGTTAAATTTCAATATTTATAGGTCAAACTACGATAATCGGAACAATCTATTGTACGGAAGCTATGCGTTGTATTGGTCCGATCATGCTGGTTCCGACAAATGATTAATGCTTTACAAAATGGCTGTCTCTTATCAAATTTCATCGAGATATATTTTCAAAACTGAGGGACTAGTTTGCGTACAAACAGACAGACGGACATGGCTAAATCGACTAAGCTTTTGGTAGGTCTATATCTTCTTCTTCTCATACTTTTAAACATCGGATTTCACCCATTTCTTTCCCGAACATTCCTTTTATTAATATAAATATGTGTGCTAAATTTCGTTTCGATATATTGAACGGTTTTTGATTTATGATTAATATTATTTCTAAATTTGACTTAATCAAAAGTAGGCTGTGCCACTACCACTTTAAAAAATGTATTAAAAAGTTTATTTTCTGCTTTAAAGTTAATGTACACACCAAATTTTATTTTTATAAGTGTATTATGTATTGAATAATCACTTTTTTTGTAATTTCGAAAATAAGTGTATTATGTATTGAATAATCCCTTTTTTTGTAATTTCGAAAATATTCTATATATAAAAAGTGGGCGTGGCTTACATCCGATTTCGCCCATTTTAAATAGCGCTCGGAGATGAGTGCCAAGGAGCCTACATACCAAATTTCATTAAGGTATCTCAAAATTTACTCAAGTTATCGTGTTAAAAGGCGGACGGATGGACGGACGGACATGGCTTAATCAATTTCTTTTTTCCTCCTGAACATTTTGATATATATAAGTCAATATCTATCTTGATCCGTTTATGCCGTTACATACCACCGTTAGGCGACTGAAGTTAATATACCTTGTGTGCGTAGCACTACTAGGTATAAAAGACGTAACAGCCACTCTGCCCTCAACAAAAATGTGAATAAAAAAACTTTTGTACTTACGACTAAATTGCTTTTTCTCTGAATTCATAACGGTACGTTTCACAGCGACGAAACTTTTGGAGGTTATGTGTGTGATAATAAATTATCGACTTTCATAAAAAAGATATAATAGGGTGACGTGTCATAATGTCAATGACATTAATTCGCTTTTGCAAAGAGGATTAATGTCAAATTATTTTGAGAATTAATGTCAGAAACGCTAAATATCATAAATGCTTTACTAATTCCTATACTTACAACGCATTTGCTATTACAGGTGCAGTTACATAGATAATGGACTAAGCAGGTTTAACTCCAAATTTTCATTTTACACCTTATATACTCGTATGTATGTATATGAAAAAAAAAGTTTTATTAAATGAATTTTGAAAATTTCATTTTATACCTTATTTATATAGGTGTCTGTTTTGAATCTGTATAAAAACGAGTTTTATTGCGGGGTTACCCAATATATTTCAATCTCCTTCGGAGATCGTCTTCAGGGGCTATAACAATATTTAACAGTTTTAACATTCTCATACATCAACACAAATAAATAAATGCATACATACATTTAATGTGAATTCTAAGCACACAGCCTCCGTTTAGTTCGCCATGCAATTTTGAACTGATTTGATTTTTTACTTTTTAAGTCTAGTAAGTGTTGGTATATATGAGCACATCCCTCTATATCTTTCTTGTAGTTTAATCTCTTGGCTTCAGCTAAGTTAGTAATGTGGAGCATTTCCAATGTGAAACGTTTATTATAATGTTGCTCTTGTTGTAATATGCTCACTGATTCAAAGTTTGGTTTGTGGCCGCTCTCCGCACAGTGGGCCGCAAGGGCTCTTTTTTGTGTGTTTTGTGATTGTATATATTTAATGTCCGATCGCTGCCCTGCTATTCGTGGATTCTCTAGTGTATGGAATGAATAATAAAATTAAAATTGATTGGTACCAAAAGCCCACATCATCAGGACGCATAATAAACTATAAATCGAAACATCCAAAAAGCATTATAAACAACACGGCAAGGAATTTTATAGGAAGGGTTTTGGATACCAGCGACGCAGTTTTCCAGCCGGAAAATAAGGAACGCATAACGAATATCCTAAAAATGAACGATTTTCCAGCTAGAATTATAAAAAGTATGATTAATTCATATCGAAGAGATAGATCCCAGGAGGGCGAAAAGAGAGAAAAAAAGCCGTTAATATATAAATCCGTGGTATACATAACCCGGTTTCTCGGATAGACTACAGGTTTTTAATATCGATTGTTTGTCGATTTAACTGTTGCAATTAAAAAGCGAGGAAAGTAAAATTTTGCCGGTTTGGTAAATATTATAAATGTAATGTGTGTAGTGAAAATTACCCCGAGCGGATCAGCATAACATATAGCTCCCATATAATCGATAGTCTCAATAAATGGGGTTTGCTCTATAAATTTTGCAATTAAAAGGCTAGAAACAAAAACTTTTGCAGGTTTGGTACATATTACATATGTAATGTGTGTAGTGAAAATCACCCATATCGGATCAACATAACATATAGCTCCCATACAATCGATTGTTCCGATAAATGGGGTTTGGGCTATACGAGTATATCTTTAAATTAACAGTTTTGCAGAGTTTGTACTAATTGTGAGTAAGGATCGGACACTTATATCCGTGATGCGTATTCATGAAAGGTATACAGTCTTCGGCACAGTCGAAGACAGCCCTTTCCTTACTTGTTTTATTACTAGTTATATTTTCTTAAGTTAAATTGTTATATTTTTAGGACAATTTATTAATGTAGAAAGATATATGTACATTAGATTCACTAGTATACGACTTTTTTTCTCCTCTTGAGTCATTTTAAAGTCTCGGTACCATACAGCAGGCAGACAGCACTTAGACTCCAATCTTTATTTTTGCATTTATCCGACCATATTCTGTATAGAAGCTGATGCATGCGTTTTATCATCTGCTCACCGCCGTGCTTGAATATCTCATTAGAAAATCCGACAGTGTCTGGTGCTTTTCACATATGAGAGTACAAATAATTTGAAATAAAAAACGGAAAGTGCCGAAAACCAACTTTTGTTTTTGTATTTTTGACATAACAGCCAAATTATCAAAAAGTAGCCTGATATGGTGAGTGCAAAAAAGACAAGTGCGCCTAAAATTACGCTTATATTACGTATTCAAAAGTTCAATTGCCTGCATTATATAGGTTGGGCTAAAGAAAAATTAAGTATCTAATTTCATGGCAATACATAAACTGAAAACATTTAAAAAAAATTGTCTCCTGTTAAATTTTATTTTTGAGTCTTACGTCTTTTTTGCGCACCGAGCCCGTTCTATGTTCACTGAAAAGTTTCTAAGATCCAAAAGACAAAAAGAAAAGAATGCACTTTTAGGAGTGAAAAGTGATGGAACATGTCTTCTGTTAAAATGTGTTTAAAAATAAATAGCCCCATTTATAAAATTAACTGGAACCCTCTCGGCTTTCGCACTAAGCCCTTTGGAATAAAAGGTCTCAAAGACCGTAATAGTACAAGTACCCACCGACGCACGTACGTAGTATATACGTGTCAGCTGACACGACCTGTCTTATGAGAGTGCCATGTTAACGAAAATCATAACTTTTGAACCAATGAAGATATTTTAAAAATTTAAAATGCAAATAAAAGCTAGTTATTTGAAGTCTTATTGTGTGAAAGCTCAGAATGTCACAGATACAGGGTGCTTCTAAAAAATTCGCCAAAGTCGAAAATTTTTAGAAAAATGCAAAAACAAAATGTTTTTAGTAAAAAATAAAAAAAATAAAATGAGATTTGTCTTATTATTTAAGCATTAAATAAGATAAGCTAATGATTTCGATAAGATAGCGTGGCACTGCCCACTTATGACAAAAAGTTGTATCTAAGTAGTCACGTAATCAATAACTACCAAAATCGATAGATTTTTAAATGGCAATACTCTTATAAAACTCAAATGTCCGTTTTTGGTGCCACAATAACAAGGTGCTTCAAAGTTCATCGTAAAATTTTACATGTTTTTTTTTTAATTAACAAGCCAAATATGTATTTTATTAATAACTAAAAGTTATTGAAAGTGGTTCAATGAAATTTTATTTGAGATAAAGATTTAATAGCCAACGAATTTTGGAAAAGGGGAGTGGCACTGCCCATTTATGCTAAAAAGTTTGATCTTAGTAACCGCTTTACCAATTTGTACCAAACTCGATGGACGTATTGTGTTCTATAAAAATTTAATACTCGTTTGAAGGCGAAATGCTTAAGCTTTAAAATAAATTTGATAGACTTTAGAGAAATGCAATAACGAAAAGTATGTATTTATAAATTACTAAACTAATTAATTCTTTTATTTGAAATACAAAATTAACTTGCACATAGATATCTTATTTTTAATAAAGTAACAAAATTGATTAGTAAATCTCTTTTTCATTGTTGTGATAAGAAGTGAGAAACTTATTTTATCTTAACATAGTCATCGTCACTGGAACATATATCTAACAAAGCAACCATTTCTGAGCTATACGCATTTGTAAGATCTTTTTGTGTTACTACATAACTCATAGATGATATGACTGGATCAGAAGAGATAGCTAACATGTTGAAAAGGTCTTCGGTTTGTCTAACTCGTGATACTTTGCAGGCGTTCATACATCTACATCTTTTGTAGTCCTTGTTCTAAGATTCTTGAGCTTCTTCAGACAATTCTCCTAATAGTAAGGACTTGTACTCTATTAAATCTTTTCCATGTGCTAAAACTTTATGTACCGTAAGTGTGTAAGTTTCTTCATATTGGATATCATGCATATTCTCCAAATTTGGGTCCATTAACTCGTTCATGGCAGTTTAAAATATTTAAAATTACTCCCAATCTTTTCACAATATCTCTATCAACTCCTGTTATGCGAGCAGTCACTTCATCGTTTTCAAAAAATCTTCTTGAGGAGTTACCATCATTTGTATTTCCGTATCCATACTTCGGACAGTCAACTCTAAGGCCAATCTTTTTATAGAATGCATCCTAAATTATTTTTTTCTTCTGCAGCTTCAAAACAAATTTCATACATCTTATCCTAGCATGCAAAGGAGATATTCCATATTCATAATTTAGTTCGTCAGTTATTGAATCATCAAGATTTTCAAAGTCCTTTTGGCTCTTGTTACAAATTGGACATTTAATTGTAGATGTCGTATTTGTTATTAAGTTCAAAACTTTCCCATCGACCATTGTTAGAAGAAAATCATGCTTTATTGTAATGACATTCCCCTCTTCAATTTTAATTATTGTTGGTTCTAATTTGGCAATTTAATTTTTTATATCACTCACTGTAGCTTTTATGAGTTCCGAAGACTCCTTCTCGTATTTAAATAATATCGGGCGGCACAATATAATTGATGACGGACGTGGATTTTTCCAATATTCTAAAGCTTCATCTTTTAGTCGTAATGGAACAATAGAAGCCATAAACATATTACTATCTGTAATTGTTGTATCGTCTACATTTATTCTTTGTTTATATGCGCTTTGTCCTGATGATCCACTACAGCCCCACTTCGTTATCAATGCTAGCTCCTATGGCAGTGATTTCAACTTTTCTTCAGTAAAACTTTGAAGGAATCGTGTAGACGTATGATACATTAGGTTTTGTAGCTCAATTTCAGCTGATACTTCGGTTATTTTGGACTTAGAGGAACTGATTCTTTCTTGGCTTGAGTAATTATTTTGTATCCAGGTAAAATATCGGCATTACGGTGCAATAATGACTCACGCAATATAATATATTTTTTCTTCGTTAAACAGAGATCTATAAACAGCGCCAACGCTTCTTCGGGAGTGTATTTCCTAGGTAGCGCATTTGGTGGTGTGGGAATGCTGTTTTTGATCCTCATCAGTCGCACTGGACTTGCTACCACAACTGCTTCTGTTATATGAGACTTCACGTTTTCTTCGTCTTTTTTATATTTAATAGCCAGTGCTTCTGAAAGATGAGTCGTGGCCATAGCTTTTGTGGTATCAGACAGCTTCCTTTTCCTTGTGTAGGTAGAACACTCTTCTATGGGTTTTGTTGGTCTCCCTCTAGTTGGATTGGTTGACGTGCTAGGCGTTTTTTCGTCCAAAAAAGTTTTGTCAGCTAGCCACTTTTCATGCTTACTTAGAAATTTTGAATTGTTACGATAGACATCCTTCCATTTTCTTTCTATCATAATGTATGCTAAACCAATTTTTTCTTCCAGGCCTTCCTTTTCTTTAATGCTTGTTTCACTCGCTAATTCTCTCATAATAGCCTCAACGAAGTCCCGTCTTGACTTTGTAGATTTAAACACCGCAAATAGTTTCGAGTTTTCTAGATACATATTAGAATTGGTGTATCTGACTAAATATTAGACTGTGAACTATATTTAAAAATACTATTCACTTTATTTAAGTAAACAGAATACTAAGTTCCTTAATCTCCAAAAGACGAATGATAATGTGCATTGTATGATGGATAGCTTTATATACCTACTCAAATTATTAAGATGAATTTCAGGTATATAATTCGTAACCAAACAAATTTATGTTGTTAACAAGTTCCAATAACAAAAACGACCTTACGGCCGTACTGAATTATATATACCTGCTGCGTACTGAATTATATATACAGGCGCGTATTTATGCCCAAGGTTGTTTAACTTTATTTGATGTAAAAAGTGAAGTTGCAGATGGACGCAGGTAGACGTTATGAATTTAGGTAACGGAATATTTCACAAATAACTACTGTTAATTTGACGGAGCACATATTTTAACATTTTTTTTTTCCATCAAAGTTTTAAAAAGGGCCTAAAAATAGGCATTTTGAAAAACAGGTATATCCGCCAACTTTTAACAAAAAATAACGATTTTTTTTGTTTCAATCCCAAATTAAATTATCTTTAATTGCTATACAAGAAAACGACAACCGGCCGCCTTATTTACTCACAAAACCATTTTGAATACAACGAAAAATAAAAATGTCAAATTTTTCCCAACGTCGGAAATTGGTCAACTTTGAGCGGCTCTAACTGGTAAACTATAATTTTCTGTGAAAAAACAGTTGTATATTCTTGTAAAGGGTGTTTTTTTTAGGGGTATAGAGCTTCGAATTGAAATAAAACACAAGAAAATCGTTTTAAGGTCCATCAATTTGGCTTTATTGGAAGGATAATTTTATGCCATTAATGTTTAAATATGATTTCGGGCATGTGGCAGCCGCGGCTGGCTCGAATAAAGCCAATTCTACAGGTCCAATTTTCAACCACTTTTTCGAGCATATGGGGCCGTATGTCGGCAATAACGCCACGAATGTTGGCTTCCAATTCCCCTAACGTTTCTGGTTTGTTGGTGTAGACGAGCGACTTCACATATCCCCAAAGAAAATAATCCAATGGTGTCAAATCACACGACCTTGGTGGCCAATTGACAGGTCCATTCCGCGAAATTATGCGCTCATCGAATGTTTCCTTCAATAAATCGATTGTGACGTGCGCTGTGTGGCATGTAGCGCCGTCTTGTTGGAACCACAACTCATCCACATTCATGCCATCCAATTTGGGAACAAAATAGTCGGTTATCATGGCTCTATACCGGTCTCCATTAACGGTAGCTGCCTCTCCAGCATTATTGCGGAAGAAGTATGGCCCAATGACTCCACCAGCCCATAGAGCACACCAAACAGTCAGTTTTTGTGGATGTAATGGCGTTTCAAGGGTCTCATGTGGATTCTCTTCACTCCAAATGCGGCAATTTTGCTTGTTGACGTAGCCATTCAACCAAAAATGAGCCTCATCACTGAACAAAATTTTGCGATGAAAATCAGCATCGAAATCAATCTCATTTTCGGCCCATACACCAAAATCACGACGCATTGCATGGTCTCGCGGCTTTAATTCTTGCACAAGCTGGATCTTGTAAGGTCGCAAGCCAAGATCTTTGCGCAAAATCTTCCATAAAGTTGATGGACAAAGCTCCAATTGCTGTGCACGGTGGCGAATCGATTCATTCGGGTCCTCTTCAACACTTTGCTCTACAGCGGCAATTGTTTCTTCGGTGCGCACTGTTCGACGTCTCTGCGGATGCGTATTATCACATAGAGTAAACGTAGTGCGAAAACGATCCATGGTTAACCGAATTAATTGCTCTGATGGACGATTATGTCGACCATAAAATGGACGGAGCTCACGGTAAACTTCGCGAACTGAACCATTACTTTCGAAATAAATTTGCACGATTTGCAAGCGTTGTTCTTTTGTCAACCTGTTCATGATGAAATGGCAAACCAAACTGAACATAAATGACATTAGAGTTGCCAGATTTGACCACAAAATGCCAGTTTTATCTCTATTCGAAAAACAAACCTGTAAAAAAAACACCCTGTACCCTGGAAAATTCTCTATTAGATTTAGCGAACGCTTTCATGATTTTTTTTGATTTTCGCCACTGTGCGACGTTCAATTTTTCCGTATACGTAGTACGTAGCGTAGAAATCAAAGAAATTTTGATTTTTTTCGTAAGAACGTGTCCGCTGATTGCTCGCTCATATGACAGTGTTGCCTATTCATACGTGTGTATGCTGGTTATGGATCGTTTGCAGTTGCTTTACAAAAATACCTCAAAATACCTTTTAAATTTTCGTAACAATGTTGAAATAACCTGAAATTACGATATTAAGTTGTTGCTTTTAAATAAATTGACTGGCTATAATTATTTAATATTAATTTCGGACACTCATAAAATGAAAAATATTTATTTATTTTTATTTATAAAGTGAAGCAACAATACAATTGTTATTACACTAAAGAAAGAGCGCTGGCTGCCAGGGCCTTCGGCTCGCTTGTACAAGATTATATAGGGTGTTTTTTTTACAGGTTTGTTTTTCGAATAGAGATAAAACTGGCATTTTGTGGTCAAATCTGGCAAAATTTTGTTCAGTGATGAGGCTCATTTTTGGTTGAATGGCTACGTCAACAAGCAAAATTGCCGCATTTGGAGTGAAGAGAATCCACATGAGACCCTTGAAACGCCATTACATCCACAAAAACTGACTGTTTGGTGTGCTCTATGGGCTGGTGGAGTCATTGGGCCATACTTCTTCCGCAATAATGCTGGAGAGGCAGCTACCGTTAATGGAGACCGGTATAGAGCCATGATAACCGACTATTTTGTTCCCAAATTGGATGGCATGAATGTGGATGAGTTGTGGTTCCAACAAGACGGCGCTACATGCCACACAGCTCACGTCACAATCGATTTATTGAAGGAAACATTCGATGAGCGCATAATTTCGCGGAATGGACCTGTCAATTGGCCACCAAGGTCGTGTGATTTGACACCATTGGATTATTTTCTTTGGGGATATGTGAAGTCGCTCGTCTACACCAACAAACCAGAAACGTTAGGGGAATTGGAAGCCAACATTCGTGGCGTTATTGCCGACATACGGCCCCATATGCTCGAAAAAGTGGTTGAAAATTGGACCTGTAGAATTGGCTTTATTCGAGCCAGCCGCGGCGGCCATCTGCCCGAAGTCATACTTAAACATTAATGGCATAAAATTATCCTTCCAATAAAGCCAAATTGATGGACCTTAAAACGATTTTCTTGTGTTTTATTTCAATTCGAAGTTCTATACCCCTAAAAAAAACACCCTGTATAAAGAAATTTAATGGTCAATAATTAACGTTTTCCGCTGTCCAAAATGTTTCGTCCGATACTGTAAATACCCATAGCAATTAAAATGCACTTTCTTAAATAGTGTAGGTAATGAAATGTGCCGTTAAATCTCGAATATTTCTATTTTATGATACTTTTTGTGGAGTTAACGGGTTTTCTTTGAAAAAATTTAATTTTATTGGGCTTAGCAGGATTTATTTTAAATAATTTTTAGCGATTCAAAAGGCAAGAAAAGGCAATTTTCCTGTGCCAACGTGTGGAGAATTTTTCCCTCTATCCGTAAGAGCCAAAAAACCATTTTGACCAAAAAGTGGATTTAGCAGCTTTTACCACGTCGTCGATGATATGTGGAACCTCGAAAAGAGTACATTTAATTTTTTTGTCACACAGTATAATAATGACCAATTAAAAAACCTTCTAATCGATTGATTACTAATCCTAATGAAAATTTAACAATTTTGATTAAAGCTAAGCCTCACCTTTGAAAGAGTAACATTCTGCTCAGCAGATAACTCTGTAGTAATTTCATAAAATGGCTTCAAAATAGGTAGTATTTCATCTATGACAACCCACTCCTGTAGCCCGATTCTGTAACTTTTAACCACTCGCCGAGCGTTAAGCTTATCGCCAAATTTCGGCGTTTGTTCTTAACGAAAGTACGATTCTGTAACTCTCCTTTAACGCCGCTAAAAAGCTGACTCTTGATGGTGATAAAATATGGCAATACTTCTCTTTTCGCCGTATTTTGCACTGTATTACATGCAGAAAACTCAAAACTATTTTTTTTACTTTTTCCAAACGCTAAAACACTTGCAAATATATTAAAGCTATTGTTAACACCTCGAAAATAATTCGCGACAGCTAACCACACAAAAAGTGTTAGCTAACACTTTTCGTGTGGTTAAAAGTTAGTGAATACGGAAAAGCGTTAAAAATGGTGTTGAGGGCAGTTAACGCTAACACCTGGCGTTAAAATAGTTACAGAATCGACCAACTGGTGAGTCATACACAGCTCTGGCTTAAGGCGAGGCAGAACTACTGCTAAGGCATCTTTAACCTTTAAGAGACGGTCAAACATCTCATAGGTTGAGTTCCATCGAGTCTGCACATCCATTTTAATTTTAACTCAGGCAGGTTTAGCTGTCTTTGCGTTTCTTTTAGTTTTTGCTGACCAATAGTGCTGCGATGAAAAAACTCGACAGTTGCTTTGGATTTTACCCTTACATCTTCTATTTTGTGCAGACTTTTTTGCACTATTAAATTTAGGGTGTGTGCAAAACATGGAATTGAACGCCAGCCTCCTATATTTATGGCTGCAATAATGTTAAATGCATTCTCAGATACAACAGCAGCAATTTTATTATAAATTCCCCAATCATACATTATTTGTTTTAGCATTGCACAGAGGTTATCACTGGTATGGCGCTCAACACTTTCAATACACGCTATAAGGTGGGACTTTAATATACCTTGTGTAGGCTCTATAAAATGTGCAGTTACTGCAATGTAGCTTTGATCCGCCTTCGATGTCCACGCGTCTGTACTTAAGCATACAGCAATCGCTAAACGTACCTCCTCAGATATTTTCGCCTTTATCTCGTTATAAACGTTGGGCAAAATTGAGTTTGACAAACTTTTGCGCGCAGGTAGACTGTATCCTGGACACGTCGAAATCATTTGCACTAAAATCTTAAATTCGGGTTCTTCTACTATGCTAAGAGCATGATTGCCTTTTGCTACCCATTTTAGAGCTTGACGGTCAATCAACTCTACCTTTCGTGCTGGAGGTGGGCGACGCATAAAATTACTAATAATTTGTTAGCCAGCAATGGATACCATTGTAGGAG
Source organism: Merzomyia westermanni (assembly GCA_949987695.1). Lineage (NCBI taxonomy): Eukaryota > Metazoa > Arthropoda > Insecta > Diptera > Tephritidae > Merzomyia > Merzomyia westermanni. The sequence goes on from OX465291.1 coordinate 82,668,452, forward strand.
TTAATGTAGTCTGCTGTGCATCCACCGATGACGTTTCTTGTCGTACGACGGATAAGCTGACTGTTGGATGTTTCGTCTTCAAATGCTTAGCAAGATTGCTTTGTGAGCCCCCTGCAATACTCAATGTGCCTTTGCAATCTTCGGTGACAATAAAGTGGTTCCATATTTTTGATCGCTTTCTTTTTGCAGCCATAAGAAAATGTTTATTAACTTTAACTTTTTTATGAAAGAAATGCTAATAATACAAACAATGCGAAAAACGCAACACTAGCAACTGAAATTCTGTAAATGTGATAAATGAAAATTCTTTCACATAAAAGTGATTTATAAGTGCAGATTCAACGTTAATTTATATAAGCACCGATCAAAACCTCTAAAGAAAATAGCGCCATTTCGTTTATTTGACATTCCAAAATGCATTGGGAACTAGCAACAACAAGTGGAAGAACAATCAATCAGCTGTCAATCAATTCGCCTTCATATTCATATGAACAAGAAGAGCGAACAAGGTAGCAACAAACAAACATAATTAGAAGAGCAAATAGAACAAAAAGAACAAAAATCAAAGAATAAGTTCACTTATTCAGTTTAAAAACCCGGTCAATTGAACAAGTTCAGAATAGAACGACCCAACTCTACTTCCCAGTTACATTGTAGTTTTGGGGGCAAACCTTTCTTACGTTGTGGGTTGTATAGCAGCTTAAAATCTCCTTCTATAAAACCTTTCGAATTTATTGCTTTGTCGTACCTGGCCTTCATCTTATCGCTCATGATCCGTTGTCTCACAAGGTCGTGTATTTCTCTCATTTCCTCTTCCAAGATGCTTGTGAATTTCCGAGCACTTATTCCTGCATTAGTAATTATGCCAAACTTCAAGTCAGCCGGCAACCCAAGATCATTCCCAAAAATTACCTTTGCAGGAGTCTGACGTGGTGTCTCATGTCCTACAGATCCATATGCGATCAGGAACAAAGATATATGAGTATCACAATCTTTCTGGAACTTATCCACTACTTTCCTTAGGTGTTTCTCCAAGGTTCTATCGAATCGTTAAATCATGCCACCTGACTGAGGATGCAGTGCAGTTGTTCGAGTTTTCCGAATGCCCTATGTCTTGCACATTTCCTGGAACACAGCTGATTCGAAATTCCTGCCTTGGTCAGAGTGTAGCTCCATCGGTGCACCAAACCTCGATACCAAATTATTAGTGAACACTTATGCTATGGTGTCTGCCTCTTGATTTGGAATAGAGTACACTTCTGGCCATTTGCTGAAATAGTCCATGACTACTAGTACATATTTGTTTCCGAGTTTGCTGGTAGAAAATGGGCCAGCTACATCCATGGCAATCCTTTCAAATGGTGCACCTGAGTTATACTGTTTCATTTGCCCACGGCTCCTCGATATCGTTCCTTTATCTTTGATACATACTTTACAGTTGGCAATCCACCCAATAGAATCTTTGCTTGACTTTCTCTAAGGTCTTGGTGACTCCAAGATGACCTCCGCTTGGACCGTTATGTAATTCATTGAGTACATCAGGGATTTTCTTCCTTGGGACGACTATCAGCTTTCGAACACATTCTCCTCCATCCTCCTTCTTCCATATTCGATGCAAACAACCGGATTCTAATTGCAAACTATTCCACTGCGACCAATATGAATTGGCAACAGGACTTCCTGCTGACATCTCTCTTGATGGTCCCTCGTTTCGTTCGATTCCTTGCATCACACGTATAAGATCTGGATCTTCGTGCTGACACCTCCTTAATTTATCCATGTTCCATTTGTACGTAGATGTTATAGTCATGAGCCGCACATCTATAATGTCTTCCTTGGCCTCAGCTTTCGAACAATGCTTGCATTCTAAGTTACATGGTCTTCGAGCCATTGCATCAGCATTTCCGTGGGTGCTACCTTTGGGATGCTCTATGGAAAAGTCTTAATTTTGCAGTCCCTCTATCCACAGTTCCAGTTGACCTTCCGGTTTACGGAACTGCAAGAGCCATTTCAACGCTGCATGGTCTGTCCTGACGTGAAATCGCTGCCCACTAATACTTAACGGACTCTACCAATGCCAACAGTTTTCTCCGTGTTGCGCAATAGTCCCTTTCAGGCTTCCCGATTATTCGGCTATAATATGCAACTACTTTCTCCTGTCCATCAACAATCTGGGACAAAACACCTCCTATAGCATAACCACTCGCATCTGTATCCAGAACAAACTTTGAACCTGGTATTAGATATGCTAACATCGGGGCAGTGCATAGTCGTTCCTTCAATGTTGCAAAAGTCACCTCCTTCTCATTCAAAACTTATATTCTTCCTGGTAAGGTCATGGAGCCTATTAGCTACACTGGCAAAATTCAGTACAAATCGGCGATAATACGTGCACAGCCAAAGGAAGCTCCGTAACTCATCCAAATTTCTCGGCCTTCCTTTACGGCTTCGATCTTTTCCTTGGCAGTGCTGATTCCCTCCGTAGTTACCTTGTGACCCAAATAACTTACTTCCTTTTTAAACAAGCCACTCTTCTTGGGACTTAGTTTTAGATCAGCACCAGCTATTCTTTGGAAAACTTCCTCCAAGTTCTTTAGGTGTTCCTCAAAGCTTTTTCCCAACACGATGATGTAGTCGAGGTCCACCAAACATGTTTGCCAGTGCAATCCTTTTAGTATCCCGTCCATGAGTCTCTCAAAAGTATCTGGAGCATTGCATAGCCCGAAGGGCATTACGTTAATTGCCAAAGCCCTTCTCCAACGCTGAAGGCCGTCTTCTCTATATCTTCGTCCTTTAGTTCCACTTGCCAGTAGCCGCTTTTCAAGTCCAGTGTGGAAAACCATTTCGTGCGGGATAACGAGTCGAGAGTGTCATCGATTCTTGGCAATCGATAACTGTCTTTCTTAGTTACGTCGTTAAACTTCCGGTAATCCACACAGAACCTCATTTTTCTATCATTCTTTTTCACTAGTACTACCGGTGAGCTCCATGGACTAGCTGATGGTTCCATCACGCCGCTAAGACTCATTTCTCACTAACATAACAGTATCAATTTGATGCTTCACAACTTTTCTCCGACTTGGTTTGAAACCATCCTTGTCAAATATGCTCGAGTAACTTAGTAGAAGTCCCTTTGCCTTTTCCTGATGATCTTTTTCGAGGCCTGACGTCCACGCCGTGATATCATCTGAAAGATCAATCTTGCTAGTAGAATCATTTTCCTGAAGCTGTTCACAATTGATAACTACCTCGACCTCTTGGTATTGTCCCAATATTGCCCCTTTGGAAAATTTAATCCGCGATTTGAACTCATTGAGTACTCTTACCGGTACACGTCCATCTTGTTTTGTCATGTCCAGGGGTTTTCCTTCTCATATGTTCATCATTGATTTGTTTGCTGCCTCGACAACCCACAATTGGCTTTTCCATAATCTCCATCAATCTTTGCCCATTTGATTGCTTCCGACTCCGGTGGAATTTGTTGGCTCTCCCCCACAAGCACTCGCTTACTAAGGTATTTGTTTTCGTAACCAAAATTTAGTGGCACATCCATGTTCTGGTAATTTATAATCCTTTTTTGCATGTCGATCTTGATGCCTTGCTCGCTTAAGAAGTCCACACCAACTATGATTTCGTCAACAATATCTGCTACTATAAAACTGTGTAGAACGGCCACGTTCCCATTGCGATTTCACATGTTACTTATCCTAGGACATGGGTGTCCTCACCAGTGGCTGTACGTAACTTTGCTTCATGCAATAGTCTCACCTCCTTGTTGACTAAATCAGATCGAATTATGGAATGCGATGCGGCTGTATCCACAGTTAGTAAGGGCTCTCTTCCATCCACATATGGAACAACAGTAACATTACTAGCTTTCCTTTCGATCTGTGAGACAGAGATTATGGGGCATTCAGTTGCGGGAGCCAGTCCACGCCCCTTTCGGCAGGCTCGATTTAGTTAAATGATTGATTTGGTTGGGGGATTTGCTCATTTCCTTCAGCTTTCCGTTTTCATTCACCTGAATTGCTGGGGTTACTGGAGCCAGTGCGGCAATAACGTGCTATGTGACCTGGTTTCCCGCACTTAAACCATTTAGTGTCACCATCACTTTTTTTCTGTATTGCGTTCAACGCTTCCAAAAATTTGTCTACCCTAGCCGGAGTTTACACTTCTACGCGATGAGGTTTACTCACAAGCGAGGCTGTTTCCTGCGTCATAGCATGCGGTACCGTTTCAGCGAATGTTCTTTTGGGGTTTGCATATGTGGCCTGCTTCGTCTCCACATCACGTATTCCATTCATAAAACTTTGGATTTTTACTCTCCCCATATACTCTACAGGTGCGTTTGCATTTGCTAGATGGGCCAACCTCTCGGTGTCCAATGCAAATTCCGGCAAAGTCTCATTAGGTTTCTGGAAGCGATTCTGTAGCTCTATTTGGTATATCTGCTTCAGATGTTCGCTACCATAGCGTCTCTCAACTCACCCATCAATGCTTCATAATTGCTCCGTTCTCCGTCAGGAATAATCTGCAAAATCTCAGCTGCAGGTCTGTTCAATGCCACGAATAGTGCAGCAACTTTGTTTTCAGTGCCCCAATTATTTACAGCTGCCGTCTTATCAAACTTTAGCTTAAATTCCTGAAAAGGAACAGAACCATCAAAGGAAGGGGTTTTACCTTTGGAATTTTCGTGGAGGCTGTTGGACGATTCAGTTGCAGCTCCTGGATACGACCTCTCAGTGCATCAACCTCAGCCTCAATTTTGTCCTGCCGTTCCCTGAATACCTCCTGCACTTTCGTTATTTTTGCGTCCTGCATTCTTAGCTGTGATTCCATTCGTTCTTCCTGTGCCTCCAGCTGCAATGCAATTCTCGCCATGTGTGTCTTTTGTTCTTCCAGCTATGTTGAAATGCTTCATAACATCTGAGTCAATACAAACAACAACGCGTTAGTGTCCACACTTGCGGCTGGAATTGTAGACTCTTTCTTCTCTTCCATTTTTGTCGATGCTTCTTCCACAGGATAAAACACATAATCGTCAACGTTAATTCCTCCAGCTTCCATAGCCTCTCGCAATCGTGACTGTAGCTCATATTTATTCCCTGTGGTGTTTAGTCCGCACTGTTTCAACTCAGTTTTGAGCTGCTGAATCTTTAATTCATTCAACTTAGCCATGTCCTTGTTATCCTTGCAACCAGTGGTATTTTCCTAACAATTGTGACGAATTCGATGAGTATTCGATTATTAATCCTGGGTTTGATCACTATAAAGCCAAATAAACACACGCAGTAATAAGCGCAATACAAATTTAAGAGTTTGGTAACTTCACAGTAGTTCACTGTTCAACTATTGAAAATAAACTGATCAGCCTGCCTTGCTTGGTCAGTGCCTTATATAGTCCGACAGGGTGCTTGCCTACGCACCGAGAACATTCTTGGTTGTTCGCTCTTCATGTTATTGACATATCCTCTTTGCTTGTATTCGCAAACATTCGCGCCACCTCTCTTCCTCTTTCTAGGTACACTCTTGCATACATAAGAGTAGCCATCGTCATCTCTATTGTGATTAACTAGTGGTGGTAGTGTTATTGAGTTAGGGAGGGTACATGCTTGAGAATAATCGCCCCAGTAAAGATCCCATTTAATCGATAGTTTCGATAAATGGGGTTTAGGCTATACATTTTGCAATTAAAAAGCTAGGAACGTTAAATCTTGCAGGTTTGGTACTTATTATACGAGTATATGTAATGTGTGTAGTGAAAATCAGCTAGATCGGATCCCTATAACGTATAGCTCCCATACAATCGATTGTTCCGATAAATGGGGTATGGGCTATTTATCTTTAAATTAATAGTTTTTCAGAGTTTGTACTAATTGTAAGTAACGATCGGACACTTAAAACCATGATGTGTATTCATGAAAGGTATAAAGTCTCCGGCACAGTCAAAGACAGTCGTTTCCTTACTTGTTCATTTAATGAATTCTCAAAATTCATATTGAATAATTATAGCCGGTCAATTAATTTAAAAGCAACAACTTAATACAGTAATTACAGGTTATTTCAACATGATTAGGTAAATTTAAAAAGTATTTTCAGGTATTTTTGTAAAACAACTGCAAACGATGCAGAACCAGCATACAAACGTATGTATAGGCAACACCATGGGACAAAAAAATCAAGGTATTTCCAATTTGACGTAAACTGTGTTGGTTATCATTCGCACCTTTTGTCAGTTGTGCAAATAGCTTTCCCACCTCAGAAATAATTTTTTTTGGTAATTTCTGTGATATTTAAGGGAATGTTCTGAATATAAGAAAAATTAAATTTATTAAAAAATCGGATTCATACAACTGCTTTTAAAATTTGTAAATGGTACAAATTATATATCTCTGCTGCCAAGTCAACATATATATTTGTATTTCGTTAATACTAAAATAAAACATGTTCAGGGGGTTTTAACGCAGAGACTAAGCTTTTCAGGTTTTTGCAACGCGATTTTTAGCTTTATTTTTATGGTTATAGTGGTGAGAACACCCGTTGTCACAGCGTAGAAAAATTTTTTTACACCTGTAAACAAAGAAAAAAAGTTCCGAAATAGCTTACCGTCAGAAAAGGCGCCAAATAATAACAATTAAGTAAATTTTTTAGTAATTATGTTGTAATTTCTTTTATTTTTTCGGATACGTTTTCATTCTTAGTTCGATTATATTTTCTGTTCAAATATCGTATTCTAAACTACGTCCTACCCAGAAGAAATCTCTAACTTTGTCTTTAAATTTGCCAATTTTTAGCATAGGAAATTAAATTTTCCAGGAGAATCGTTTACCGGTACCGCGGCAAGTCGGAAAAACTTTACTTTGCTTTCTTTGCACGTAGATCTGGTGTTTGTGCAACTTCTAAATATACAGCTCATGTTGTTAAAAATAGATTATAGTAAATAAATACTTTATTTATGTCAGTGAAAAAAGTAGACCAATATTTTAATTACCTTTCGATTTATTTTACGAACCTATAAAAAACTTATTTCAGAAATATAAATTATTTTACTCAATTTCAAATCGCTTCCGTTTGAAGTAAAAATCAGTTAGTTTTTGGTACATGAATACGGTAGATACGTTTTCAAAAGGAAATGTCACAAAAACAGTTTATGTCAAATGGTGGCAGTGGCGGGGAAGAAGAAGAAGTGGAAGTAATTATACTTTTACCAGGGGCAACACTGTCAACTAAGAAAACAATCAGCTGATTTGTACGGTACGTTCTACGTACACGGAAAAATTTTACGTCGGTTAGTGTTTATTTACATTGCACCCTCATAAGACAGGTCGTAACAGCTGACACGTACTACGTGCTTGCGTTCGTGAGTAATTGGACTATCAAAAATTCTTGCGACCAAACCTCTTTTTTTATTATAATAAATATTTGTTTCATGAAAAATTTACATTTGCAAGAGTTTAATTATATATAAAAAAAATATAATTAGGGGATTCACAAGGTGTCATAAAGTCATATGTCATATAGAAATATAGAGCAGATATACATATAACACCTGTGAGCACACCATCATAACTCTGAGTAATATTTTCCGTCTTGATCAGCTGATTGCGTAAAAACGTTAAAAATGCCAAGGGAATCTGAGAAAAATAGAATCATTTCTTACATGTGTACAAATCAGATAGTGGACATGATGTTAGCCACGGCCGAAAGCTCAAAATCCAAATTGCCATGAAAGTCAGTAATATGAATGATTAATTTCAGAACACCATTTTGACATAATTACTAATAAACGCAACGAATTTATCTTTTTATGCACTCAAATTAGATCAACTAATTGAAAGGATTCGAACAAAAACCAATCAAAAAATGATTGTTCTTTCTGATAAGCGAGTTTCACCGGTGTTTTTTAACTAAGTGGAGTTGTCTTGAATCTATATTTATTGCAGCAATGAAAAAAAGGAAAAAAGAGATGAACATAATGTTTATTGAAATTAAGTACATTTCAACCTATTCGTCGACAGATTAAAGATGTAGTTTTGTTACAAAGATGTTTTTGACGTGGTAAAGTTCGAGCGATATATTCGCATAATTGATCAGCCAAACTCGTAATTTTTTCAAACAATTCCGAAAAGTTACCATCCGCATTTACCCTATAATTTCGGAGTACATTGAGTGTGCTATTCAAAGCTTCAGTAGCATGATTCAAATCAATAGAAGAAGCTTGTAAAATTAGACTCAATGGTAGCGTTACTGAAAGAACATTGCTCAAACAAATCATTGAAATTATGAATTCTGTGTCGCAAATTGCCTTTATCAACGAACGAGCTTCTGATGTCGATCTAGCCATCTTGTGAATTCCTTCAAAGCATTCGCAATTTCTGTGATACTGTCTTCAAATTGTATAACACCATGATGTTTTTCTTACCAACGTGTCCCACACAGTTCACTTAAAGATTCCTTGAAATGCTTTTTGAAAATCAGGTGACGTATACCTGAAGAATTAGCAAAACTTATAATTTTTTTTTTCAAGGCAATGCAACCTCTTGTTTGAGGAACATTTGAGGTTTTTGCAAGTGAGTTATTGAGTGCATGATTGAAACACGGGCAAGATCTAGCGTACAAACAAAATTTGACACTTTTTTGAACAGCCCCTTTTATATCTGAAACCATGACTGAACACGAATGTTAAAAAATCTCGAATTCTACCTTCATGAAGATAACGCAAGCAAAGGCTGAGTTGTTCAATATGTCCTGAATCTGTTGTCTCATCAAATTCAATTGCATAACAGTCCGCAGTCTTTATCCTGTCTATCAAAAAAAAAATATATATATATATATATACAGGGTGGCGCAAAAGTAATCCTCCTATCAGAAAATGCTATAAATTTTGCGATTGGCCCCTAAAGTCAGTTCTGTTTTGACATTTGTGTAGTAAACACATGCGAAATACACGTTAATAAACAATGTTACGCTACACTGCTCCAGAACGCGGAATATTGCTGACTATTTATTTCGGTCGGTGAAAAACGGTTACTGCGCAAAAGTAATCCTCCTATCAGAAAATGCTATAAATTTTGCGATTGGCCCCTAAAGTCAGTTCTGTTCCAAACGGTTATTGTGAATGGTGAGCGCTACAGAGCAATGATCAACGAGTTCTTTTTGCCGCAACTTGATGAATTGGGATTGGAAAACATGTGGTTCCAACAAGACGGTGCAACAGCACACACTGCACGTGCCACAACCGATATGCTGAACATCGGAAGCTTACTTTTGCGCCACCTTGTATATATATATATAAATAGACAAGATGAATGCAATGTAGAACCGTTTTCTGCTAAACTATAATTCTAAGGTATACAAATTATATATGTATAGATAGGAAATTTTGAGTTGTACTCTTATCCGTAAATAAAAAAAATTTAAAAAATCATTTTAATATAAAAACTTTAACATAAAAGTCACACCACTACACATTTACTTATTCACACTATAGCCACGCTGTGTGTGTGTACTTGCTTTTTGTGTACTATGCTGAATCGTGAGCATGGCCGAGGAGTTGCTTTGTAGGAAAAAATTAAGAGCCGTAGTAGTGTGAGTAGACGTGCCATGCATGTTTTTGTGTTATTCGTGTGGTCGGCTCTCACTGTGAGTGCGAAGAGTTGGTAGTGGACCAATGAAAAATAAGTATTCGCACATTTTTGCTTTAGTTGTTGTTATTGTATTGATTACTGGCTACGATGCCCAGTGTCAGCTGCTCTTCCGAGAGCACGAAAAGTTGCTTTGTTGGATACATTAAACAAGCAATGTAAAATATGACCAAAAATGTAAAATTCATTGCTGATACCTACAAACAGGGTTTACAAAAATAAAATAAATGATTACTCATAAAGAGTATTAAACACCGAGGAAAATTAAAGGAAAATAGAGGAAAGGAAAAGAAAGGAAAGAAAAGGAAAAGGAAAGGAAAGGAAAGGAAAGGAAAGGAAGGAAAGGGAAGGGAATGGAAAGGATGGGAAGGGAAGGAAAATTAAAGGAAAGAATGGAATGGTAAGTAAATAAAAGGAAGGGAAGGGAAAGGGAATTAAAGGAAAGGTAAGAAAACAAAAGGAAGGGAAGGGAAAGGAAAAGAAGTTTAAGGAAAGTAAAAAATAAAATAAGAGAGTAAAAAAAGAAATCAAGGAAATAAAAATATGTTAGAGGAAAGGAACGACATAGAAAGGAAGAAAAAAAGTCGGATAAAACATACCTACAGCAAAAAAATTAAATAAAATAAAGTTTATTGGTTGAATTTCAACCACTGGGCGAACTCTAGTATCTTGAATTGCTTCACTGCAACAGTTAATCAACGCCTTTTGCGTGGTTTTGCTTACATAATACACGGCTTTAGAAGATGCAGTTTGTAAATGATTTTCTAATACACTATCACCACCACTGATTCGGTACTGAAGAAGAGCGCGAAAATTATCTTGATTCGCTGAGGATTCATGAGGATCCAGTTTGCCATTATCTCGATGACCTCTGAATGCAAGATTTTGACGCCCCAAAAAAATTACGTTCTGGATCATCACACGCAATATGTTTTTGTTCTTTTCAATTTGAGCTACGCGATGAGAATTGAGTATATTTGAAATATCTTTTTCGGGATTTTTATATGACTTAATAAAATCAGTATCAGCAAGAACGGCATCGATGTGATATTTATTAGATGCGTGGCACGCTATAGCACCATCTTTACCAGATAATTTAGCAAATGACAACAACGGTATCTTTACAAGTTTATTCAAAGGCGTATTTGATCGCGGATTTCTTCGCATTATATTTTCAGTATGACCAAATGCTATGTGGAAGGAACGTCAACATTACTGATGCTAAGATTGCTCACACCACATTGCGTCTAATTTGAAAAATTTTCAGGCAATGTATTTTCGCAAAACATAAACACTGTCAAAATCAAAAACAGGTCTCTGAACGCGCTTTTTCCAAGTCTTATTTCGTAAAGTTCTAAATTTTCGACGGAGTTTAGAAGTTAACGGTTCTTTTCTTGCTCTTATCTTACTATTTGATAGTTGCCAAATAGCCCTAATAGATGGGCCCTGTATTCTGTAGTAATCTATGTGGTTGGCGCGAAATCACTATAGATTATTATAGTGGTCTATAGTGTATTTTTTACAAGCGGGTGGCCGAAGAACTCCACATACTGTTTCAAATACAAATTATTGAGTAAAAATATGAATCACAAAAATCAATACGGTGGTAAAAATCATATACATTGATCGAAGTACACTTGAACAGAGATGTAAATGTTTTTAAAATATAATAAATACACCTTAACATTGTGTATTTATTATGATATATATACTACACTTCCTTACTATAAGAGAATATACGAGGTAACGGAAGCTTCCGCGTCGTCAGAAAGACAGCAAATTACGTTCAAGTGCTGATGGCTCGGATTATGGAAATCGTGTTTGCAGCCAGTATTTTTCGATTTAGATTGCAAAATAATCGTTAAAATTTTGCATCAAATAATTTCGGCTCTACATGATGGTGGCTTTCCTGTTCTTGCGACAGTTCGCGACATGGGCACATCCAACCAAGTTTATACTCACATATATGTGCATACGAGGTGTGTTCAAAAAGTATCGCGAATTTTGGTATTTTTCAAAAATTATTTATTTATTCATGAATATCTATTTTGTCCCCTTCAAAGTAATCCCCATGAGATATTATACACTTGTGCCAACGGTTTTTCCAATCTTCGAAGCACTTCAAAAAATCATTTTTTTGTATCTTGTTCAGCTCCTCCTTCGATGCCGTCTTTATCTCGTCAAGAGAAGCGTAACAAATAATAATAATAATAATAATTCAGTTTATTCAGTCTATGATTTACATCTTACAGACTAGATACAAAAATTGTAAAACTATAAAAACTTTTAATATTGATAATAGAAAGTATATGCATAAAAAATAGAAAACGTTTAACTATATATCTAAATGTATATGTAAAAGAATTTGTGATTTGAAAGCATCCCTCGACAGAGAGAAATCAATATTTAGCCTTCTCGAAAGAATATTGAATTCCGCTAGAGAGCGAAGTATAGGATCGAAAAGGACATAGTTAGACCTGAAAGAGGTCAAATAAAAAGGTAGGAAAAAACGAAGGGATCTATTGGGCACATTGAACGTGATTTTCCCGAGGAGGTCAGGGCAATTTACCGAACCAGCAACGAGATCAAACACGAACATAAGCCCGTGCAGAGTTCTTCTGGAGTGAAGGGGTTGTAGGCTAATCAGCGAACACCGAGACACATAAGAAGGCATCGGATCCTCGAAATTAAGAGATCCAAGGCCAAACCGAATAAATTTCCTTTGAACCCTTTCAGTTCTAGTCGCATGACAGCTGTAAATAGGGTTCCAAATAATAGAAGCATACTCGAGCTTTGAGCGCACCAAATATATATATAAAGTCTTCCTGGTGTAGGGATCCTTAAAGTCGTTTGCATAACGACGTAGGAAAGCAAGATTTCTATAAGCTTTCGGAAGAACATAACAGATATGATTAACAAAAGAAAAATTAGTATCAAATACAACACCAAGATCAACAAATTCTTTGACTGCAGTCAAGCGACTGCTTGCCAAATAGAAATGTGAAACAAAATTATTACTGGACTTCGAGAGAGACATGTGAAAACATTTTTTAACGTTTAGATAGAGCTTGTTAGTATTACACCATTCAACAAGTTTATCCAAGTCGTGTTGCAAAAGGGAAACATCTGATGGACTATCAATCCTACGAAAGATCTTCAGGTCATCAGCATACAGAAGAAAATTGGAGAACTGAAAGCAAGCACCAATGTCATTGATAAAGAGAACGAACAAGAGCGGCCCCAGGATACTACCCTGAGGAACCCCTGAAGTTGCCACAAAAGTGTGCGACTTACAATTTTCAATATCAACACAAAGGGATCTGTTTGACAGGTAAGACTTCAACCAACTTAAAAACACCGAGTGGAAACCAATGAACTCCAATTTCTTTAGTAATATCTGATGAGACACTTTGTCAAATGCCTTCGAAAAGTCTGTATATATGGTATCCACCTGCGAACCGACTTTAAAGGCTGATATGCAGAATTCCGAAAAAGATGCCAAGTTAGTGACTGTAGAGCGACCCGAAACAAATCCATGTTGGCGCGGATCTATAACACTCTTAGCAACAAAGAAAAGTTTTTCCTTAATAATTATTTCGAAAAGTTTAGAACAAACTGAAAGCTTAGCAATGGGTCTGTAATTAGAGACATCATTCTTATTTCCAGACTTAAAGATCGGCGTGATTGACGCTGTCTTCCACCTGTCGATAAATAAGCCAGAAGATAGAGACAAATTAAAAATGTAGCAAAGAGGAATGCATAAAGTTGAGCTACAATGTTTCAGAACAAATCCACAAAGTCCATCAGGGTCACATTTCAGCGAAGGCTTTAACGTACACATAGCTTTACTGACATCCTGCACAGTTAATGACAGTGAACCGAAATCAATGCGTTCAAATAAGTATGGGCTAGAGTGGAGGGTATCCTGAGTAGTAACTTCATCTTCGAAATTAGATTTGAAAAATTCTGCAAAAAATTCAACAGTGTCATTTAGAGACTGTGAGCAGTTGTCATTGAACTTCATGCAAATAGGTATATTGGAAGAACCACGCTTGGACCGAATAAAATTCCAAAATGCTTTTGGATTTCCATTCAACTCCGATTCTACCTTACTCATATACTGATTAAACAAAAATTTATCAAGAACATTGAACTCCTTCACACTATTTAAATACTGATTTCTAAGAGCAGAATTCGAAGAATCAGCCTTGTACAATTTTCCATATTTATTACGTTTATTTTTCAACTTTTTGAGAGTAGTATTGTACCAGGGTAATTTATGTATTTTGGGGGCCCGGCGAGGCACCTTATCATAAAAAACCTCAGCCAACGTCCTCAAGAAAATGTCGAAACAGACTCGAACATCATTAGACTGCATAATAATTTCCCAACGTCGTCCTTTCATGGGCCTCTTCAGTTTAGGGAACAAGAAAAAGTCACAGGGGGCCAGATCTGGGGAATACGGTGGCTGCGGCATCATTAGTGTGTTGTTTTTGGCCACAAAGTCGCGCACAAGCAACGATGCGTGAGCAGGGGCGTTATCGTGGGGCAAAAGCCAATTTTTGTTCTTCCACAAATCCGGGCGTTTCTGGCGGATTACTTCGCGCAAATTGCGCATAACTTGCAGGTAATATTCCTTATTGACCGTTCTTCCCTGTGGCAAGAACTCATGATGCACCACGCCCCTGCAATCGAAGAAAACTGTCAGCAAAACTTTCACATTCGACCGAACTTGGCGCGCTTTTTTCGGTCTTGGTTCGTGCGGCAGCTTCCATTGAGATGATTGAGCTTTGGTTTCCACGTTATAACCATAAACCCACGATTTTGGTCACAATTGAGCAATTTTGGTAAAAAAATAGGTAAAAATGGAAGACGATCCAAAACACGTGCAAGCAAAGCAGCTGTCAACAATTAACTGAACATTCAAAATGGCCGAGCTTGTCGGTATAAGTGAGAGACATGAGTACCAACATAACGCCACAAAAAATTCGAAATTCGAATATACGTAACCAGCGAAAATTCAAAATTCGCGATACTTTTTGAACACACCTCGTACTTATTATAAATTCACATTTTACGCTAGACAAGCAGACAAAAGAAGATAAAAAATATTTCAAAAAATTTCGCTCCCGCAAAGAGCGTAACACCAAAGAAGGTTCAACGCGACGAAAAGTGCGAAACACTAAACCATCAATTAGCGGGTAGGGTAATTAAATCGCTAGTTTTAAGGCTTTAAGCACTTTTATTTGCATTCAATATTCACAATTAAACGTTTTTGTAACTCCCACCATAATTTTTTGTGTAAATATACAATTAAAACATAACGAATATAATATTTGGGAGTTAGTCGTTGTGTACCATATCAAGGTGATGTCTAAGGCATAGACGTCAAAAAAAAAATTTATTAACATCTGATGGTTAGAGGTGCTTTTTTGGCGTAAGAGATCTCTATTTTGAGCTGAGTTGCATTAGATTACCTAAAAGAAATTAGTAGTACATAAAGGTGAAATCGTTGGGTATATTTTAAAAAATAACAATTGAAAGCTTGAGAACATAAAAATTTATAATGTTCACCTTTTATTTATGCAGCTTATTTTAAATGTTGAAAATGTCGCAATCATTGTTTGCAAAGTCGTTGCTAATACTTCTTAAACTTTTCTAAGAATTTAAGAACGTACCTACTGCAAAATGCAACAATGTGTTTTGGCTGGCAACTTTTTTAGCATATTCCGATCGTTTTTCGTGTGTGAACAAAAGGTAAACAACGAAAATGGCAATTGTGTTTATGACAACGAGCAAACACAAATCATTATTGACGATTTCGCAAAAAAAAAACAAATTGTCAAATCGCTAAGCATCTTAATAGACTGGCAAAGATATTGAAAAACAGACATGGACAATGGGTAGGCTTCCATTTAAAAGTTAATTAATTTGTGGATTATATTTATTGACTTATGTATTATTACATTTTTAGTGACTTGGTGCCAGGTTCACCTGAAATCCGTTTTCAGGTGAATGGTGAAATAATAGTTTATGCTGTTAGCGAATTGTAGTGCTGCAGAGCATATATGTACATATGTACAGAGTCAATCACGTCAATCACTTATTCTAACGACTCATTGTATGACGGAAGGGTACAAGACCGTCTTGTAAAATGGTACCGATGCAAGCCGTGTATTTTATTAGTGGTACCGTTCAACCTGAAGTCGAAGTTCGTGGTGATACGGGGAGATGGGAAAAAAGTTTTAAAAGAAGTGCGTTCATGATTTTGGAAATGGGAAAAAGAAGAAATCTCCCCAGAAATTTCTGGTTAGAATCTCTATGTGTCTGAAATATTATATTTTCCAAATAAACAAAAATTGCAAATGTGCTATAAACTACAAAAATGTATTGTCATGTGTACAAAATGTCCACAAACTTAAGTTCTTGCTATTCTTAAATTCTGAAAACGTTTGTAATAAATTTGGTAATTGTTTACAACCGCCACCGAGTGATAATATTAATCCAAAAATGACGAAATTGGTATCCAAAGACGCTTTTCGCTTCTAGAAATGAGAATATGGCTCCGGGGAACAGATATTTTAATTATTTTGGAAAATGTTTGCAAATAACCGGAAAAACCCTAGGCCGATCCCATACATACTAGCGGTTCAAACGTCCGTGTTTTTTTCGTGCGGAATAGAAATATGCGCTGGGGGCTTTAATTAGCCTATATAATAATTAAAGTGGTTAGCATCAGCAAGCAGGTGGAGTTCTTCGCTAGTTAACTGTGCCGTGATATTTAACAAAATTTAAAGTAAATATTTGCTTATTTCGTGCCGTCAAAGAAAAGGGATTTGCTTGCTGTGTATCTGTGAAAGCAGAAAACTAAGAGAATAGAGGAAATATGGATAAGTGCAACAGATGTCGCAAACCTTTAAAGGGGAGACAGGTGTAAGATGTGAAGGTGTATGTGGTAAAATGTATCACTAATCATGAGCATATGTATCTATAGATGATTATTGTTTAAAAGGAGTGGAGTCTTGCCCCTATATAAGATTTATGTGTGATGGATATATGCTGTACATTTCGAATGTTGACGAGGCATTTAGAGAAATACTCTCAATATCCGAGACAAAATAAATAATAAACCTAAGAGAGCAAAAAGTAGAAATTGAGAAAATGTTGACCGATCACAAGAATAAAATCAATGCATCCATAACACATAAAGAAGGAGAAATGAAAAAAGTCTTAGAAAAAATTAACAAAATAAACATATAGAAAGTAGAATTATTGAAAAAAGTAGAAAATCTATGCATAGAAAACAAAGAAAAATTAAGCAAAGCAAACATGCCAAATGAGTCGTTCTCAAAGCAAAAAAAAGAAATAATTAATAATGTTGCCTGCTGCAGAAGTAGCAAAGGGAATACCTCCAATTGTATTTAAACCAAAAGTTAAGCAAACATTAGAAAAAACCAAAACAGATTTAAACAAAATAGACCCATCTCGGTTGAAAATAGTTAGGGTAGTAAATAAATACATTGGGGCCGCTGCTCTGTTGTAATAAGGTGCTATAAGTGTCTAGGATTCAACCACATAGCAATTAATTGCACTCAAAAACAGAGATGTAGCAAATGTTTAGGGGAGCATAAATTTGAAGATTGTATTGAAAATACGCAAGTTAATAAATGGGAGAATTGTATGGACGCAAATAAGCAATTAGGGTTTAAGTTAAATACTGACTACAATATTATTAGTCATGAATGCCCAGTTTATCAAACAAATTGTAAGCTGGAAAAGCAAAGAGTTGGTTTTTAGCAACCCGACCTTACCAGACGGGAAAGAAATGATTTTAATTAGAAATGTATTTATTTAAATATTTTTAGTTTCTTAGCTAACAAAGCTGAACTTGGGAGGCTTATAGAAGAAGTAGATCCGGACCTAGGCTTATAGAAGAAGTAGATCGGACCTAGTATTGTGTTCCGAAACATGCTTGACATCAGATATTACTGATGGTGAAGTAAATATTTCATGTTATACAGCACTTCGATGCGAATCTCATAGCATACATAAAGGCGGTGTAGTTCTACTACTAAAAAAAGGAATTGAGTTTCAGGTCAGCTATAATAGAGCAGTAGGAAATAACGTCTGGTGTGTAATAATCAAATTAAAGAACTTCTTCTTCTTTAAATCGTCATCTAACCGCCTGGGCGATTTTGACCGTCCAACATAGCTCGTCAGTCGTTTCTTCGTTGCGCCAACTGGCGCCAATTGGAAACACCGCGGGATCGCAAATCGGTCTCCACTTGGTCCTTCCATCGGAGTGGTGGTCTCCCTCTTCCTCTGCTTCCACCGGCGGGTGCCGATAAGAATACCTTCTGGGCTGGAGCATCTTCGTTCATTCGCACTACGTGGCCTAGCCAGCGAAGCCGCTGTGTTTTAATTCGCTGAACTATGTCGGCGTCTGCGTAAAGTTCATACAGCTCATGATTAAATCTTCTTCGGTACTCGCCGTCGCCAACGCGTAGAGGTCCACAAATCTTTCGAAGAACCTTTCTCTCGAATACTCCCAGAGCCGCCTCATCAGATGTTGTTAGTGTCCACGCTTCTGCACCATATAGCAGGACGGGTGCGATGAGTGACTTGTAGAGTGTTATTTTCGTTCGTCGAGAGAGGACTTTACTTTTCAATTGCCTACTCAGTCCGAAGTAGTATTTGTTTGCAAGAGTGATTCTTCGTCGGATTTCTAGGCTAACATTATTGTTGGTATTAATGCTGGTTCCCAGGTAAACGAAGTCCTTTACTATTTCGAAATTATTGCTGCCCACAGTGGCTTGGTTGCCAAGGCGCGAATGCGCTGACTCTTTGCATGATGACAGAAGGTACTTCGTTTTGCCCTCGTTCACCACCAATCCCATTTTCTCCGCTTCTTTTTCTAATTTGGAGTAAGCAGAAGTTACGGCGCGGTTGTTAAGGCCAATGATATCAATATCGTCAGCATATGCCAACAGTTGCACGCTTTTATAAAATATTGTTCCAGCGCGGTTAAGTTCTGCAGCTTGTATTATTTTCTCCAGCATTAAAATAAAGAAATCACACGATAGGGGGTCACCCTGTCTGAAATCTCGTTTAGTTTCGAACGGCTCGGAGAGGTACTTCCCAATTCTGACCGAGCTGGCGGTGTTGCTCAAGGTCATTTTGCATAGCCGTATAAGTTTGGCGGGGAAACCAAATTCGGACATAGCCGCGTATAGGCAGCTCCTTTTCGTGCTATCGAAAGCGGCTTTAAAATCAACAAAGAGATGATGCGTGTCGATTCTTTTTTCACGGGTTTTTTCCAAAATTTGGCGTATTGTAAAAATCTGGTCGATGGTAGATTTACCAGGTCTGAAGCCACACTGATAAGGTCCAATCAGTCTGTTCACATCAGGCTTCAGTCTTTCGCACAATACGCTTGATAGCACCTTATATGCGATATTCAAAAGGCTGATTTCGCGATAGTTGGCGCAGTTTGCAGGATCGCCCTTCTTGTGGATTGGGCAGAGAACACTTAGATTCCAATCTTCAGGCATGCATTCATCCGACCAAATTCTGCATAGAAGCTGATGCATGCGCCTTACCAGCTCCTCGCCTCCGTGTTTGAATAGCTTAGCAGGCAAACCATCAGCGCCAGCTGCTTTATTGTTTTTCAATCGGGATATTGCTATTCGCACCTCATTATAGTCGGGTTGTGGAACGTCAATTCCATCATCTTCGATTGTGGGCTCGGGTTCGGCATCTTCTCTGGTTTTTTGCTCAGTTTCTCCATTTAAAAGGGCAGAGAAGTGATCCCTCCATATTCTGAGTGTTCTCTGAAAATCGGTCACCAGGTCGCCGTTCTCATTCTTACAAGAACTGCGAAGTGGCAAATAGGTGTTATGTACCATTCTCCGAGTTCTAGCAACAGTGAATGTTTAGATTATCTAGATATGGTACTTTCACAAGTATGTGAAACAGGAACAAATTCCCTATTAACTGAAGATTTAATTAAGTTAATAGAATGTGAATTCAACATGTAGCGGTATTTTAAAGAAATTTTTGCACGAAGTGCAATGAAACAAATGATAAAATTTAATACCAGGATATCCTATTATATGCATATGCATACTTAGAGTCTTGTGTAAATCTCGTGAACAACAGAATTTCAGATCATTAAACCGTTTCATTCTCAGTTAAAGTTAATAATTCAAATCCTTTGCGAAAAGTGATTACATCAACGTATTGGGAAATTTACTTTGCAGAGAACATGATAGATTTGTTATGACAATTTGACTTCAGTATATTGAATACTATGAATATCAATGGTATGGTTGATCACATAAATGCTTGTTTAATGAGTTGTAGGGGATCATTAACCTCCGAGGAAACCCGAACATTAAAATAAATAAATGGTACGACCATGAATTGACCGAAATTAATAAACATAAATATTTCTTGCAGTTGCAAGCCAGGTTAACGGGTGACTATACGGAATACAACGCCATTGCAAAGCACTACAAAAAGCTCATAAAAATAAAGAAAGCTAAGTAATGGAGAATACAATTTATGTAAATAGTGCTGACAGTAAATTATTGTGGAAGCACCTGAAACAGGCAGTCAATTCAACTGAGGAGCAAGACAGTACCTTGAGGGTGATTGTACAAGGTGGCGCAAAAGTAATCCTCCTATCAGAAAATCCTATAAATTTTGCGATTGGCCCCTAAAGTCAGTTCTGTTTTGACATTGGTGTAGCAAACACATGCGAAATACACGTTAATAAACAATGTTACGCTACACTGCTCCAGAACGCGGAATATTGCTGACTATTTATTTGACCAATAATCGGTCGGGGCCAAACGGTTACTGTGAATGGTGAGAGCTACAGAGCAATGATCAACGAGTTCTTTTTGCCGCAACTTGATGAATTGGGATTGGAAAACATGTGGTTCCAACAAGACGGTGCAACAGCACACACTGCACGTGCCACAACCGATATGCTGAACACCGGAAGCTTACTTTTGCGCCACCTTGTAAAAGGGGTGATGGATGACACCCAAAGACATAGCTGAAACTATAAACTAATTTTTATTGACAGCATTATTGATATAAAAAGGGAAATTGAAGAAGTGGCTAGTAGCAAACACATTCCGTGCACTAACAAGAAATTTATGAAATTGGAGGAAATAAACTTAGATGATGTGGTTAAGATTGTCAATAGATTTAAAAATAAAATTGGCGGTAAAAACTAACTTGCGGAAGGAGTAATAAAGGATTCGATTTCTTACATGGGATATTTTTATTATTTTTATTAAAACTGGAATAGTGCCTACCCCATGGCAAATATCAACAATAGAACAATAAGAAAGGTAAAAAATTCAGTTATAGGCGAGAAGTTTAGACCGATTAACACTTTGCCAAATATCGAAAAAATTCTTGAGATAGTAGTTAGTAAAAAACCCACTTCTTAATTATATAGAAAATAATAAAATATTTATAAAAGAACAATCCAGTTTCAGAGAAAGCCATTCATGCGAAACCGCATTAAATTATGTTATCTCGAGTTGGAAAGAAGAACTTAATGCAAAGAAAAGTAGAGTTTTCATTAGTTGAAGAGAGCATTTGAAAGGATAGACAGAGATCTAATGCTCGCCAAATTACAGAAAATCGGCATTAGGTATATTGAGCTGAAGTAGTTTTTTTTAACAAACCTCAAGAAGAGGCCGTGGTGAAAATAGGACTGCCACAAGGATCCATGTTAGCGCCTGTCATATTTAACATGTATATAAATGATATAACCCTGGCCTTGAAACATAGCAATATAAGGCTTTTTGCGGATGATGCTTTGTGAAGTGAATCAGATATTATGGTAGCAAGGAGTAAAATGCAGGAAGACCTAAACTCCCTACACAGGTGGTTTGTAGTAACATATTAAAACTTAATGTTAGTAAAACAAATTCCATGGTCATATCTTCTGAATACTTCTTCTTGCTTTAAATGGTCATCTAACCGCCTGGGCGATTTTGACCGTCCAACATAGCTCGCCAGTCGTTTCTTCGTTGCGCCAACTGGCGCCAATTGGAAACACCACGGGATCGCAAATCGGTCTCCACTTGGTCCTTCCATCGGAGTGGTGGTCTCCCTCTTCCTCTGCTTCCACCGGCGGGTGCCGATAAGAATACCTTCTGGGCTGGAGCATCTTCGCTCATTCGAACTACGTGGCCTAGCGAGCGAAGCCGCTGTGTTTTAATTCGCTGAACTATGTCGGCTCTGCGTAAAGTTCATACAGCTCATCCTTAAATCTTCTTCGGTACTCGCCGTCGCCAACGCGTAGAGGTCCACAAATCTTTCGAAGAACCTTTCTCTCGAATACTCCCAGAGCCGCCTCATCAGATGTTGTTAGTGTCCACGCTTCTGCACCATATAGCAGGACGGGTGCGATGAGTGACTTGTAGAGTGTTATTTTCGTTCGTCGAAAGAGGACTTCACTTTTCAATTGCCTACTCAATCCCAAGTAACATTTGTTTGCAAGAGTAATTCTTCGTCGGACTTCTAGGCTAACATTACTGTTGGTGTTAATGCTGGTTCCCAGGTAAACGAAGTACTTTACTATTTCGAAATTATTGCTGCCAACAGTGGCATGGTTACCAAGGCGCGATTGCGCTGACTCTCCGCTTCTTTTTCCAATTTGGAGTAAGCAGAAGTTACGGCGCGGTTGTTAAGGCCAATGATATCAATATCGTCAGCATATGCCAACAGTTGCACGCTTTTATAAAATATTGTTCCAGCGCGGTTAAGTTCTGCAGCTTGTATTATTTTCTCCAGCATTAAATTAAAGAAATCGCACGATAGGGGGTCACCCTGTCTGAAACCTCGTTTAGTTTCGAACGGCTCGGAGAGGTGCTTCCCAATTCTGACCGACCTGGCGGTGTTGCTCAAGGTCATTTTGCATAGCCGTATAAGTTTGGCGGGGAAACCAAATTCGGACATAGCCGCGTATAGGCAGCTCCTTTTCGTGCTATCGAAAGCGGCTTTAAAATCAACAAAGAGATTATGTGTGTCGATTCTTTTCTCACGGGTTTTTTTCCAAGATTTGGCGTATTGTGAAAATCTGGTCGATGGTATATTTACCAGGTCTGAAGCCACACAGATAAGGTCCAATCAGTCTGTTCACATCAGGCTTCAGTCTTTCGCACAATACGCTTGATAGGACCTTATATGCGATATTCAAAAGGCTGATTTCGCGATAGTTGGCGCAGTTTGCAGGATCGCCCTTCTTGTGGATTGGGCAGAGAACACTTAGATTCCAATCTTCAGGCATGCATTCATCCGACCAAATTCTGCATAGAAGCTGATGCATGCGCCTTACCAGCTCCTCGCCTCCGTGTTTGAATAGCTTAGCAGGCAAACCATCAGCGCTAGCTGCTTTATTGTTTTTCAATCGGGATATTGCTATTCGCACCTCATTATAGTCGGGTTGTGGAACGTCAATTCCATCATCTTCTATTGTGGGCTCGGGCTCGGCATCTTCTCTGGTTTCCTGCTCAGTTTCTCCATTTAAAAGGGCAGATAAGTTATCCCTCCATATTCTGAGTGCTCTCTGAACATCGGCCACTAAGTCGCGGTTCTCATTCTTACAGGAGTTTGCCCCGAGTTTAAAACCTTCTGTCATTCGCCGAATTTTTTGATAGAATTTTCGGGCATTATTCCCGTTGGCCAGCATCTCAAGCTCCTCTATTTCACGCTTTTCTGCCTCTCTTTTTTTTGCCCGGAAAAGCCGCCTCGCTTCTCTCTTCAACTCGCGGTAGTGTTCACACACACTCCTCGTTGCATTCGATCTCAGCGTTGCCTTGTAGGCTTCGTCCTTTCTTTTCGTTGCAGCGCGGCACTCTTCATCATCATCCACTGAATACAGATTACCATAAAATTGAGCTAGAAATTATGAATACAGAGATTGAGGAAGTGAAAATATTCACGTATTTAGGGGTTAAGATTGACAATACGTTGAAGTTTAATGATCATATTGAATTGCCCTACATTATTGTTTATTGCCAGTGACGCACAAGTCGATAAATTACAAGTTATGCATAACAAAGCTATGAGATTAATCCTAAACTGGCGCTATGACGCTCCAGTACAATGCATGCTCGAAATACTCAATTGGACCAGAGTAAAACAGCTAATATTTTATCATAGCATGAAATTTGTATTTAATATGAAACGTTGTATAATACCTGTGTATTTGAGCGCTAAACTTATGTATGTCAATGAAACCGACTCATGTGCAGTTAGAGAGAATAATAATTTTAGATTAGGCTTAAAATCTTTAATTGAACTTCCAAGTCATCAAAAAGATAGTAAAGTTTGATGGTATACTCGTATTGTAAAACCCTCCCAATAAGACAAAAATCTTACAATTTGTTCTTCTCTTTCATGGAGGATTAGAAACGAGGGCTTTCCAACTTTATAAACAATTGTCTAAACAAACACACAATTGTCTTCTAGGAGCTGGAGTATGGGTGGATTGGAAACACGTCCTTTCCTACCTCCCAAAAACAAGAGGCGCTTCGTTTAAACTGCCATGTATTTTATTTTATGTTGTTCATCGGAATCGTGTCCATTCCGACAGCATACAAATTGATAAAAAGAAAGAAACTGTAGCAGTGGAACATTGGAGGGTTCTTAACGCGTCCTTTCTAACCTCCTAACAAGAGTTGCGTCACAACTGGTCCTTTGAACTGCCAGTTACAGCGCTGATCGGAGTCCTATGCATTTCGATAGCATGAATGTTTCCAATATTATTTGTATATAGTTAATAAATGTATTATTCTAAGTAACATTAAATAAATAAATAAAAATCTGGGGCGTGATCTATAGTTTTTGTGTGTAGAACACACTTCCTCACTTTTCGGTACACCCTATATCTGTGTCTACAACAACCACATGGAAATGACAGTACATTTGTAACTTTGCTTGCAAATATCTTGCATTGTTCTCCGGGTTCGGATTATGATTCCTGGGACCGATACGCGTCTCTTGATACCTCTTCAGATATTTTTGAAAGTGTATTCCCACTCGGTGTCGATCGTAAACAATTACCATACATTTTTCGAATTATGTGCATGAAAAAGTAGTTCGCTAAAACCTTGAAATAAGTTTGCCTATTCAAAACATATATCTTGTATAAATGCTAACTATAGGTTGCATGATGCAAACAATTGTTACAAATTTTCATGATTTTTGTATAATGCGCGTTAGTGATGTCGAAAAAATTTGCTGGTGAGAGGAAATTGAGAGAGCGAAATGCCACTTAGATAAAGGAGAAGTTGCCAATTCTTGCTGGATAAATTTCGGCCAGCAAGAATTTGCTGATTTTAACACATGGTTACGTTGTTTCAATTTGCATATATTTTTAATTTTTATACCCAGCGTGTACTAGTACACAGGGTATTATAGTTGTGGTCATATAACGGTGGTTTGTAATAGTACAAGATAATGGAGATAGATATAGAGATCCATATATCAAAGTTCTTAGAATGAACAGAGGAATCCATTAAGACATGTCCTTCCGTCCGTCCGTGGACAAGATAACTTGAGTAAATATGGAGATATTTGAATGAAATTTAGCATACAGGTTGCTGTCTGGATAAGGCAGGTTGCTATTTAAAATGGGAGATATCGAACAATAATCACGCCCCTTTTTTCGATATCGAAAATTTCGAAAAACGTTTAAAATTAGATAATTCAATAAAAAAGCAGCTACAATAATGAAATTTGGTAGATTTATTAAGTTTGTTGCCCTATTGACAGTTTTATCAAATGTTTGGAAAATGGGCGTGGTGCCGCCCACATATGATTTAACAAATTTTCAAACTGTGACTATAAGTAACTATAGAGCCGTTTATTGTAGAATAACCAAACTTGGTAAGAGGTATACTATGGATGTGGTACAAGTTAGCACCAATGATATTAACTCTAGTCAGCCGAATAATGCTGATCACCAATATTGCAAACATTGCAATAAAAGCTTTTGACTAAAAGCATCCGGCATGCGCAGACAAAGAAATGAATGAAAATCAACATCCGGCCAAAAGTAATTGGGACGCAAGAAAACAATAATAATTTATGCTAACATAAGTTATTTTTAAGTTATAAATTGCAGGGTAAATATTTGTAAAAGTTAGTCGATAAGCAGCGACTCATCAATAAAGGTCATACAACCAGAAAACAATTTTTTTAAGGGCTGCTAACACTGGTCTACAAATTCGAACTTTTTTTCTCCACCAGAGACGCGAATATAAAATTCGTATGTACAACCACCCCCTGATTCCGAAAATCGAGGTTATTTTTTATTCTATGGCACCGTTTTTGAGATATTAACGATTTACCGTTATTAAAAAAAAAAAGATGGCTCCACTTGATTATGTATATCTCAAGAACGATTTGAGCAATTCCAAATGAGTTTGAAAAATTTAAAAGATAATAAAATTTGCTATAAACAATGCATACAAAACTTTTCGCTAGGACTTGTAGGTTCGCAGATAATGAACAATCAATGCGGATTTTTACCTTTTTTTTGTAAAAATATAGAAAAATTAGTATTTTGCGAGGAAGGATATCGAAAACTTTTTATATTTTTCCAGATATGTTTTTTCTGCAAGGTCTGTTTTATTATAAAAAAAATTTGTTTTCATCCAATAAAATCGATGGACTAATACAAAAGTTGTAAGCATTCAAAAAAATTTAGCCATATAATACTGAAGTACCCTACACGTACATATGTATTAGTATTCATACATTAGTTAGTACGTAGGTAGATTTTCGAAGGGTTATTAGATACAAAAAACTGTTAATGCCGTTTTCTCGAATAGGTAAACTTTAAAATTTCAAACCCAGGTATATTTGAAGCAAGAGCAAATTTTTTAAAACAGGCAGTGTTTTCTTTTATAACTAAGGAACCTTTTTGTCTAGATAGGCTTCGATTTTTACTTGATATGAGTATAAATAGGACTAAATGCGATTTGTTCCTTTATAATATATGCAAGGCTCACCGGATACTTTTCAGTCTATATGTGAATTTTATAACCCGTCATTTACTTAAAAAAGAATATGAATAAAAGGGCGCGAGAGTTTGGGTGTACAAATGATACAGATATGTTCTGTTTCATCTGCGGTCCATATATTGTTAACAGGACGCGACGTGTGTTTTAAAATAATTTGAAAGTTACATACTATAAGTATTTTGGCATTCAGCCTAAAAACACTGGAAAATCATGGACACCGAATACTGTGTGCACCACATGTCGAATCGAATTGATTCATTCGGAATCCGGAACAAAAAGGTGCGTAGTAAAATTTAGGAAAACGAAATAAACGCCTTGTCACAAGCACAACTCAATGATTGGGTAAGAGATTTGGAATTGTCGTATGCAACAATTTATCATCCGATGTTAAGGTTACATATTACAGAACTCGTCACGAACCATTTTCCAAATTCCATACGAAGGAGGACAGTGTTTGTTACTGCAAACACATTACTGGCTTATTCAACCCGTTTGGTGAACTATATGATTCCAAAGAGTGGCGATTGTTCATAGACGGCAATAAACTAAGTTCAGAGGTCGTACTATTACATATTGGCTATCAAAAGCCGTCTATGCCAATCGCGCATGCAGTAAATACGAAGGAAACCTACGAGATAATGCAAAAATTACTTAAACTTATCAAATATAAAGTTCATGGTTGGGAAATATGTGCCAATCTTAAAGTCGTTGGAATGCTATGCGGTATACAAAGTGGGTACACGACATACTGTTGCTTTCTTTGTAAATGGGATAGCCGAGCTCGTCAAGACCACTACATCATAAAGGATTGGCCAGACCGAATCGACTTATAAGTTGGTGTGGATAACATAAAATACTCCCCTCTTATAAAGAAAGAAAAATTATTTTACCCCACTCCACATCAAGCTCGGCCTAATCAAAAACTTTGTTAAGGCTTCCGTCATTTAAAAACCATCTTTCCAGAGATTTCAGAAGCCTAGATAAAGGATGGCATTTTTGTTGGGCCGCAAATAAGAAAGATGCTTAACAATAACCAATTCAAAGAACTATTGTCGCCAGTGGAGGCAGCAGCGTGGATTCCTTTTGAAAAGGTCTTTGCTTCTTTTTTAGGCAAACGCAAAAGTCCTAACTACGAGATGATAGTGAACGACTTAATCAACAACTATGCGAAAAGGGGTAAATAAAAACATATTTAAGGTCGTTTTCTAAAGTAAGCTTTAAAACCTCTCTTCCTGATAAACAAAAAATTTGTATAAAAATTTTAAAGTTTACATGAGAAAACGGCCCTAAATCTGAATTCATCGTTCAGTTCCGAACAAATTTTTTGTTTACATTTTGCTCGTTCATTTCTCCTTCTGTATCAGAGAAGTGGGAAAAGAACGAGTAAAATGAAAACAAAAAATTTGTTAGGAACAGAACGATGAATCCAGCCTAAAAAAATGGCACACTAATATATCACTTATTTATCTAGTTTACTTATTTATTTACTTTTCAGGAGTAAATGTCTTTAAAAATTAATTTTCTGCACTCCCAAATTCTTTTCCGCAAAATCTTGGTGACGAAAGTGATGAGCGTAGCGAACGGTTTCATCAGCAAATACTCGTAAAGTTAATTGAAATTCGGTATAAGGATTCTGTCGCAATGATGGGTGACTACTGTTGGTTTCTCATAAGAGAAACCGATCCTAATCTAAATAAGAGTCAAAACAAAACAAATAATTTTTTCAAGTATAAAATAAGATCATAGAGTTAAGACAAAACTTACATACATTGTTATCGTCTCATATGTACATATGCTAATATTTGTAGGGTAATTAAGTATTATATGGCTATATTTATTTGAATGCTTATATCTTTTGTATAAGTCCATCGATTTTATTGGATGAAAGTTTATTTTTTTTGTAATAAAAGAGAGCTTACAGGGGAAAAAACATCTGGAAAAAAATTTAAAGTTTCCGATATCCTTCCTCGTAAAAATCCGTATTGATTGTTCATTATCTTCGAACCTACAGGGCCTAGCGAAAAGTTTTGTATTCATTGTTTATAGCAAATTTTAATTGCTCAATTTTTTCTTGAGATATACATGATTAAGCGTAGCCATCTTTTTTTTTTTAAATAACGGCAAATCGTAAATTTCTCAAAAACGGTACCAGCGAATCAAAAATAACCTCGATTTTCAGAATCGGGGGTTGTTTTACATACGAATTTCATATTCTCGTCTCTGGTTTTTGGCTGTAGACCAGTGTAATCAATCAGCCAATAAGTTACATACACCCACAGAAAACCACGCCTACTTTTTCATAAAAGTTATCTGAAAAGGAGGTAGAGATACTGAACTGCCCCTATCTCATTGACTGATACAGGTAGAATGATATAATTTGGTAGTTACATACATTTTCTTATTATTTTTACGATTATTGAAAAATTTTGGAAAGTGAGCGTGGCACCACCCGCATATGAATGAACAAAATGTCAAATTTCAGCTGTTATTAACTTCAGAACCGCGTTAGATAGAATTACGAAACTTGATACGAGGTATACTATCTACGTGTAGAGTACTCTCACGGAAAATAAAAATACGCAAAATCGGTGGACGACCACCCCCACTTTTGTACTAAAGTTTTCAAGGAGGGAGGTATCAAAACAAAACATGCCATATCTCCTTCACTGACGTAGATAGAGTGCTATGATTTCGCAGTTAAAGAGTTTTCCGAAGGCATCCATTCGACGCATGTTTTTCTACCATTCGGAAATATTGAAGCCATGTTGAAATGCCTCAGATGTAAACAATGATGTAACTGCCTAACTTTTGACAGATAACATATTACACTTTTACTGATACACAATGGAGTTTGAAGCTTTATATGTACATACAGTGTATAAAGCGATTTTAAATTTTTTTGTTATGTTGATGGTGTAAAAGGTAATTTGTTGATTAATTTAATATTGTCATAAAATAATGTGTTAAACTTAAATGTCCCAAGTTTTACCATACTCGTAAGTACACTAATTTCGATCTTTTCGGTAGTTTTCCTTTTTTTTGTAATTTGTTCAAAAATGTTGAATTGTATCAAAAATGGGTTCTGGTTAATGAGGCTTTTCACTTTACTGCCCTTTCAGATCCGAAATTTTTTTTCGACTTATTACGGATCTCAAAACGCCATGAGCGTTTTAAAAAATATTTTTTTTATACTAAAGCGGCATAAAATACAATTTCAATTTTGATGATATTTTCACATTATACGCAAGTTAAATATTCATATATGTAAATAAGACAAATAAATATGTCGACAGTATGTTGCGTGTGTTCTAACAGAAGACGAACGAATGCAATAAATATTACGTGAGTTAACGCTATTTAATAAAAATTCCCTGGGCGCCAGAGCTTAGAGTTGGTAGACTTCTTTCAATTTAAAGATCGAACGAATTAGTTCTTGTTTCAAAAGTGAACTAGGTCGCTCACTTCGTTCAGCTGTTCAATTTCTGTTTTCTTTTTAATCAGCTTGTATATCCATGAGTACAGGAAACAAAAGAAAAAGCGTGGACACAAAACGACGAACAGTGGCGCCTCTGCCGTTAAAGCATGGCAAAAATCAAAAAAATCATTAAAATTGTTTTTTTTTTTTGTTAAAAGTTGGCGGGTATACCTGTTTTTCGAAATGCCGATTTTTAGGCCCTTTTTAAAACTTTAATGGAAAAAAAAATGTTAAAATATGTACTCCGTCAAATTAACAGTAGTTATTTGTGAAACATTCAGTTACCTAAATTCATAAAGTATACCTGCGTCCAGCTGCAACTTCACTTTTTACATCAAATAAAGTTAAACAACCTTGGACATAAATACGCGCCTGAGCAGGTATATATGTATATAATTCAGTACGGCCGTAAGGTCGTTTTTGTTACTGGAACTTGTACATACTCGTACATTAAATTTTTTTAGTTACAATTTGTATACCTGAAATTCATTTTAATAATTTGAGTAGGCATATAAAGCTATCCATCATACAATGCACATTATCATTCGTCTTTTGGAGATTAAGGAACTTAGTATTCTGTTTACTTAAATAAAGTGAATAGTATTTTTAAATATAGTTCACAGTTTAATATTTAGTCAGATACACTCGAAGCCAATTCTAATATGTATCTAGAAAACTCGAAACTATTTGCGGTGTTTAAATCTACAAAGTCAAGACGGGACTTCGTTGAGGCTATTATGAGAGAATTAGCGAGTGAAACAAGCATTAAAGAAAAGGAAGGCCTGGAAGAAAAAATTGGTTTAGCATACATTATGATAGAAAGAAAATGGAAGGATGTCTATCGTAACAATTCAAAATTTCTAAGCAAGCATGAAAAGTGGCTAGCTGACAAAACATTTTTGGACGAAAAAACGCCTAGCACGTCAACCAATCCAACTAGAGGGAGACCAACAAAACCCATAGAAGAGTGTTCTACCTACACAAGGAAAAGGAAGCTGTCTGATACCACAAAAGCTATGGCCACGACTCATCTTTCAGAAGCACTGGCTATTAAATATAAAAAAGACGAAGAAAACGTGAAGTCTCATATAACAGAAGCAGATGTGGTAGCAAGTCCAGTGCGACTGATGAGGATCAAAAACAGCATTCCCACACCACCAAATGCGCTACCTAGGAAATACACTCCCGAAGAAGCGTTGGCGCTGTTTATAGATCTCGGTTTAACGAAGAAAAAATATATTATATTGCGTTAGTCATTATTGCACCGTAATGCCGATATTTTACCTGGATACAAAAAAATTACTCAAGCCAAGAAAGAAGCAGTTCCTCTAAGTCCAAAATAACCGAAGTATCAGCTGAAATTGAGCTACAAAACCTTATGTATCATACGTCTACACGACTCCTTCAAAGTTTTACTGAAGAAAAGTTGAAATCACTGCCATAGGAGCTAGCATTGATAACTAAGTGGGGCTGTAGTGTATCATCATTACAAAGCGCATATAAACAAAGAATAAATGTAGACGATAAAACAATCACAGATAGTAATATGTTTATGGCTTCTATTGTTCCATTACGACTAAAAGATGAAGCTTCAGAATATTGGAAAAATCCACGTCCGTCATCAATTATATTGTGCCGCCCGATATTATTTAAATACGAGAAGGAGTCTTCGGAACTCATAAAAGCTACAGTGAGTGATATAAAAAATCAAATTGCCAAATTAGAACCAACAATAATTAAAATTGAAGAGGGGAATGTCATTACAATAAAGCATGATTTTCTTCTAACAATGGTCGATGGAAAAGTTTTGAACTTAATTACAAATACGACATCTACAATGAAATGTCCAATTTGTAAGAAGAGCCAAAAGGACTTTAAAATTCTTGATGATTCAATAACTGACGAACTAAATTATGAGTATGGAATATCTCCTTTGCATGCCAGGATAAGATGTATGGAATTTGTTTTGAAGCTGGCTTATACACTACCACAAGAAGGAGAAGTTTTCGACGACAATACAACATGTAAGGAGAAACAAAGCAGGAGAAACAAAAATAATGCAGGATGCATTCTATAACGAGATTGGTCTTAGAGTTGACTGTCCAAAGTAAGGAACGGAAATACAAATGATGGTAACTCCTCAAGAAGATTTTTTGAAAACGATGAAGTGACTGCTCGCATAACAGGAGTTGATAAAGATATTGTGAAAAGATTGGGAGTAATTTCAAATATTTCAAACTGCCATGAACCAGCTAATGGACCCAAATTTGGAGAATATGCATCTAAAACTACAGAGTTGCTGCATCGAAAGTATCCTGAGGAGAAACTTACACCAACGGTACATAAATTTTAGCACATGGAAAAGATTTAATAGAGTACCAGTGCTTACCATTAGGGGAATTGACTATGTTAAGATAAAATAAGTTTCTCACTTCTTATCACAATAATGAAAAAGAGATTTACCAATCAATTTTGTTACTTTATTGAAAAATAAGATTTCTATGTACAAGTTAATTTTTTATTTCAAATAAAAGAATTAATTAATTTAGTAATTTATAAATACATACTTTTTGTTATTGCATTTATCTAAAGTTTATCAAATTTATTTTCAAGCTTAGGCATTTCGCCTTCAAACGAGTATTAAATTTTTATAGAAATCAATATTTTTTACTAAAAACATTCTGTTTTTGCATTTTTCTATAAATTTTCGACTTTGACGAATTTTTTAGAAGCACCCTGTATCTGTGACATTCTGAGCTTTCGCACAATAAAACCTCAAATAATTAGCTTTCATTTTCATTTTAAACTTTTAAAATATCTTCATTGGTTCAAAAGTTATGATATTTGCAAAGAAAAAACTCAAAAGGCGCCACTGTGCGACGTTTTAGAGATGGGGTAGAAGTTAACCCGTTCTGTAGGTAAAATTTATTGTGGTAATGAAAGCCAATATTGACGGAGCAAAAAACAGTCAAGAACCTACAACATAAACTCAGGATAAATAACATTGTCGCAATGAAGGCGGACAAAGGCAACACAACTGTGCTAATTAGAAAAGATGAGTATATAACAAAAACCGAAAAACTCATCGAGGATATGGAATGTCGTAGAATAAGAGTGAACCCCACGGATGAATACCAGAAAGAAATCAAAGTGGCTATAAAAACGGCAACAAATATAATAGATACAAACTCGGCATATACATTAGTCCAAATGAACCCGTCAACTCCACCACTAATTGCGCTACCAAAAATCCACAAGGCAGGCAATCCAATGAGACCAATCATTAATTTTAAATCGGCACCATGCTATAAGCTATCCAAATATTTAAAAACAGTATTGAAGGACACACTGGAACTTAGCAACGAACACACCATAACTAATACATCTGAACTAATAAACAAACTTAGGACCGTTGAAGTGACAAAGGACAGCAAATTGGTATCTTTCGACATAAAAGATCTGTACACATCAATACCACTAGCAGAGACATTGAACATAGTAAACTCTATAATACTACGTAAAACAAAAGATAAAGTAAAAAGTACGCAAATCACGAACACGGTAAGAACAACACTACGTCAAAACTATTTTCAATTCAACAATAAAATATACAGACAAACAAACGGACTTGCGATGGGAAACCCAACAACGGCTATTCTTATGGAAGCGTTTATGCAAAACCTGGAACAAGAGTATATACAGGAATTAAATTCCAAATTAGGAGTGCTATTTTACGCAAGGTACGTGGATGATATCATATGCGTTTTAACTACCAACAACGAAGAGCAAGTACTGGAGTACCTCAACAAGCAGCACGGGAACATAAAATTCACAATGGAAAACGAAAAAGACGGAGCAATCAATTATCTGGACCTCACAATAAGTATTGATAAAGCTACCAATAAATTCAACTACGACATATATAGGAAACCAACGGCCACCGATACAATAATACATAATACCTCGAACCACCCACAACAACATAAAAATGCAGCGCTAAGGCACTTGGTACAAAGATTGGAAAGAACACCTCTTACACAAGAAGCATATAGAAGAGAGCTTGGAATAATATATAACATCGCTACAAACAACGGTTATAAAAAAGCACTAGTAGATAAACTCAGGAGAGACCTTAGAGAACAAAAAAGAAACAATGGAGAAGAAAGTACACAAACCTGGACGACAATGACATATACTGGAAGGGCAACATATAAATTAGCAAATTTCCTTAGAAAATACAACATCAACACAGCGTTCAAAACATCGAACAGTTTAGGACGGAAGCTAAGAACCAAAACTAACTCAGAAGATCCGTTTAGCAGCCATGGTGTATACAAGCTCACTTGTGAATGCCAGCACAGTTACATAGGACAAACTGGACGACAAGTAAGAACGAGGTTCAGAGAACACATTAGAGATTACAACAAAAAGATACGGAATCCAACCATCATACCAGAGTCCAACTTTGCGAACCACATGGCGGAGAATAAATGCCCCCCCGGAAACATCAAAAAAACAGTCAAGGTCCTACATGTACAAGCAAAAGGCCGACGTCTGAACGTACTCGAAAACATGGAAATCTACAAACAAAAAACATTCGACGGTAGAATAATAAACGAACAGACAAACACTGTTTCCGACACAATATTCGAACCTTTAAAATTGGTTTACAAAAAACAAAGCAACCACTCAGGTACCACAAACACACACGCACCGACAAATAAGCACAAAACAGCAAAAGATCAAAAACAACAAACAAGCAAAAAAGGTCAAACAACAAAAATTACCAACTTTCACCTGCCTCAGGCAACCACACAAAAAACCGATCGA
This sequence comes from Merzomyia westermanni, assembly GCA_949987695.1. Lineage (NCBI taxonomy): Eukaryota > Metazoa > Arthropoda > Insecta > Diptera > Tephritidae > Merzomyia > Merzomyia westermanni. The sequence goes on from OX465291.1 coordinate 82,703,458, forward strand.
TGCAAAACCACCCCCGTTTCTGAATGTACACACTCAACACATGCACACACGTACACAAACAGACACCCATGCTGACGTTACCTGCTACCTACTGTAAATACAAGACAAACGACCACAACAGATCAGAACGAAAATCGACACTGATGATGGCACAACGCCGAAACCGGTTTGTCTCAAAACCAAATTTGACAAGGGATGACGAAAAATCGTTCCAATATACATCAATATTGACTAACTTAAGCTGTTTTTCCAAACCAAAATTACGTTGGGTTGACATAGCAAACTTTAGTTCGCCTTTGGTTGTTATTGTCGCTGCCACAGGAGCATTTGCCCTTCTTACGTTAGCGTCGTACATAAAGAGGGTGCAACATTGCCATTCACTGAACGAGGTTGAAAACATTTGAACGTTGTCGTTTAGTGAACTGATTCGTTCAATTGAACTAGTTCGTTCGCGAAATACGCAACTCTTATGTATACTACACAAACATATAATTGACGCAATATGCCAACCCTATTGAAACATACCTTTTGTTTGATAACCAACATGTCTTATTAATAATTATAATAACTAGAGTTCGCCCAGTGGTTGAAATTCAACCAATAAACTTTATTTTATTTTATTTTTTTGCTGTAGGTATGTTTTATGCGCCTTTTTTTCTTCCTTTCTATGTCGTTCCTTTCCTCTAACATATTTTTATTTTCCTTGATTTCTTTTTTTACTCTCTTATTTTATTTTTTACTTTCCTCAAACTTCTTTTCCTTTCCCTTCCCTTCCTCTTATTTTCTTTCTTTCCCCTTCGTTTTCTTACCTTTCCTTTAATTCCCTTCCCCTTCCTTTCATTTCCATACCATTCCTATCTTTCCTTTAATTTTCCTTCCTTTCCTATCCTTTCCATTCCCTTCCCTTTCCTTCCTTTCCTTTTCCTTTTCTTTCCTTTCTTTCCTTTAATTTTCCTTCCTTTCAATTCTTTTCCTTTCCTCTATTTTCCTTTAATTTTCTTCGGAGTTTAATACTCTTTATGAGTAATCATTTATTTTACTTTTGTAAACCCTGTTTGTAGGTATCAGCAATGAATTTTACATATTTGCTCATATTTTACATTGCTTGTTTAATGTATCCAACAACGCAACTTGTCGTGCTCTCAGGAGAGCAGCTGACACTGGGCATCGTAGCCAGTAATCAATACAATAACAACAACTAAAGCAAAAATGCATGACACAACAGAGTATCTATAGTGCGAATACTTATTTTTCATTGGTCCACTACCAACTCTTCGCACTCACAGTGAGAGCCGACCACACGAATAACACAAAAACATGCATGGCAAGTCTACTCACACTACTACCGCTCTTAATTTTTTCCTACAAAGCAGCTCCTCGGCCATGCTCACGATTCAGCATAGTACACAAAAAGCAAGTACACACACACACAGCGTGTCTATAGTGTGAATAAGTGAATGTGTAGTGGTGTGACTTTTATGTTAAATTTTTTATATTAAAATGATTTTTTTAATTTTTTTTATTTACGGATAAAAGTACACCTCAAAATTTCCTATCTATACATATATAATTTGTATACCTTAGAATTATAGTTTAGCAGAAAACGGTTCTACATTGCATTCATCTTGTCTATTTAGATATAAGATTATAATATTACTATAACAGATAAGAATGTAGCCTATTTCAAAATCGCTCATGCCATCTTTGATATAGTAGCATATATTTCCATACACAAGAATAGATCCTTTAAAGGTATTAGCTAAACACATAATTAAGGCGAAAAAATATTTACTTTTTACCATTATAATTGTGGCATCAAGCATAAACCGCTACATCTCAGATGGAACGAAAGTTCTTTTGCTGTTATTGTTGCCACAGATATATTCTTTTTCAAAAATTCATTTCGTATGTATTAATCATTGAGAAGATACATTACTATCAAAATAGGAGTATAACATACATGTATTATAGAATGTAATTGCTAGACGAAATCGGCAACAGAAGATTCGTCGTCTCGGTTTTCGTTCACAATAAAGTCAACGAAAGTTTTGTTCAGATGTAAGTATAAGAAGTTATTGGTAGCCTGATTGATCATCAGCGATCCTACTCCCAGGAAAAACCGTTGAAAATATGTATCGCGATCTTATCGAAACAGCTGCCAGTTTGTCCACTCGCTGTACGTGGTTATTTTTCTCTCAATAATTTAATCAACAAAATCATTTTCAATGTATGTCAATGTTATAAAACCCCAACAAGCGAATTAAACTTAAAATAAATCTTTAAAAAGTTTTCTGAAATAAATATTAAGCTTTCAAAATTCTGATTTTTCGTTATAAAACGTTTGAAAAAAAGCGTTTCGTAATCAAAACGGCAAGTTGTTTAAAAGGTCATTAATGTCAGCCTATTAACAATGTTCAAAAAAAGGCTTTTTGTAAATGGTTTTTCTGAAACTTGATTTAAACGATATATTTCATACCATTTAGATGTGGCAATAAAATAAATAAAAAAGTTCTAATTATACATTGAATGCTTCAACTTAAACCAGTTATTAGCAGATTGCGGAAGTGGTTAAGGTGCAGCCATAATTTTTGCTTTTGTGTCGTCATTCTCATGTAAAATCTTTTCTGAAAACAATTAGAAATATTTTAAGTTGAAAAGAAAAAAAGTGACAAATAGATTTTTCTGAATTTTTTTACACATTTCCTTTTTCTTGAAGTTTATAAAAAGTTTACTGTTAACTTTAAAATAAATTAAAAATTAAAAGGCTTACATTTCGCTTATTGCAGCAAGTTTACTTTAAGTTATTTTTAAAAACATTTACAGAAATGCTTGTTGGGAAGTTGAGACTAGGCAAAAAACATAAAACATAAAGAAGGTTGAACGCTACGAATAGTGGGAAACACTAAACCGTCAATTCGCGGGTAGGTATTCACCACTGGAGAAATTTGCTTTTAAATCGCGAGTTTTAAGGCTATTAGCGCTTTTATTTTTATTCAACATTCACTGTTAAACATTTTTGTAGCTTCAACTATAATTTTTTGGGTAAATATACACAAAACACATCGAGTTCAAGTATTTTACACGCAGGTACAGTTTTGAATTACCTACCATCGACTTGACAGCTTCCGCTTGCATTCACTGTTGGACCTTCTTAGGATTATACGTTCTTTGGTTTACGCTGACTTTGCCTTTGACTTTGACGTCCAAGTATTCTTTGTGTTCACATTCATGAAACGTATACGCCGAATCTTTGCTGTCAAAGGCAAAGTGGGGCGAAAAGTTATATGTGTTTCCCGTGTTAGTTGTTACATATTGTCCGCATTATTCTGAGCTTTTGTTTTTTTTTTTTAAATACTTACCAACAGATGGACAAACGTTGCCAATAAATCGCAGACAGCGAGCTTATAACAATGGTACCCTGATTATTGAGCAGCTTCAGCGACTGGAAGATGCAGGCACATATACATGTATGGCACAAAATAAACAGAAGCAAACATCCCGACGCAATGTGGAAATTCAAGTATTAGGTAAATATCGTGGATGCCTCTTTTTAGAGACCAAAAATCTCTGGATTTCTTTCCTACCGGGGTTTGCATAAGGTTACTAAAAACTGAATATATCTGATTGACGTATGATACATATCTTTATTTTTTTGGTGAATATTTGTATTTTGTTTGCTGATTGTGTTATTTACATTAACATGAGTCTTCCTGATACTAACAAACAATGCGGGTTTTTTTATTCAAATGTAACGTCAACAAATCTGTGGCAATAAGGACAAAATACCAAAGTCATTTTCGTGAGGTTTTCAGTAGAGCGCTTTGAAAATTGAAATTGTAGTGCAAATGTATAGAATTGAGATATAGTTGTTTGTCCATAAAATCTACAATTTTTGAGCAAAATTCGTGAACTTTTGTTGGGTTGTAGATCCTCACAAGAGGACTCAATATTGGTACTATCTCGGTTTCGACCAAACTTGAGGTCGGTAGTTTGTGCCTATTGCCACAGAAATATTGAACGACTTTAAACTTTACGAAAGTGCTATTTTCTCATGAGAGTTGTAAAATTTATCAGCCTGATAAACAAAAATATTTTTTACAACGATTATGTTTATCAAGCTGATACAAGTAAACGGTTTCACAAAAACGGAGTAAGTTAGGAAAATAAACATATGTGCTCTGCAGTACGTTTCATAACTATTGCACTAACAAAATTCCACTATTTAATGACGTGCAAAAAGTTTAGAATACAGATTTATATGACTTTCGAACATGGAAACTATAGAGAAACTATTTAATGTATTCAATGATTACAACATGTGAATGGTTATTAATGAAAGCGGCCCACAAAAATAATTTGCATGATATCTTGAGTGCACAAATTTCAAGTTTCTTATATACTTAGTGGACTTAAAATGTATATTCTAATCACTATTAATTTTCCAAATAATCTTCTAAGCGGAACTCTCGTGTCAAATACATAAATGCGGTACCGTAGCACAATCCCAAGTTATGGCAGATTTGAGCCTAAAGATGGAAACAACTTTACAGGTTCTATGGTTTTATTAGATGATACAGATTGGTGTCAGAAGAAGTTTAATTAAACAAATACGAGAGATCGCAAGAATAGGAAGACATGGAAAATTGATCCAGCAAGTCAAACTAAATTTGACGATTATGTTTTCCATTTTGTGGGAGTGGTATCGACAAAATGGAGGAGGAGACCCGAACCAAGTGGTAGGAGTGGACAGAAAAACGATTTTTGTTGTATTGACTCAAATATGCTTCCGATGTCCCTCAGGGTAGTCATATAGGCTCCTTGTACTTTACCCTGTTTATAAATGACCTACGCCAAATAATCTCTCTTTCCCGAACTCTTATGTATGCGGACGATGTGAAACTTTGTTTCACATATTCGCCTACTGTACCTTCCCGTGGGGATCTCTTCCAGGCCGATTTGGAGTTATTTTCCTGCTGGTGTACAGTTAATTTATTAATATTGAATAGCTCGAAAAGCCCTAAACTAAGTTTTAATATGCACATCTCATCTATTGCTAACAAAGCCATGGGTGTGCTTGGTTTTGTTAAAAGATGGGCTAAAGAGTTTGATGACCCGTACCTCACGAAAGTCCTTTACACATCACTGGTTCGCCCAATACTTGTGTGTTGCTCGTGTGTCTGGTGTTCCTTATATCAAGTTCATATACAGCGGATTGAGTCAGTACAAAAGCAATTCTTGCTTTTTGCTTTGCGTGGTCTTAATTGGAATCCAAATATTCACCTACCCCCTTATAGAAATAGGATTCTCTTCTTAAATTTACCTTCTCTGGAAAATCGTAGGGTTTTACTAGGTGTACTGTTCCTCCATAAGCTGATTATTGGTGAAATTGACTCATCTAACCTTATTAGCCGAGTGAGTTTTGCTGTACCTGCTAGGACGTTCAGGCTCTATGTGCCTTTTCAATTACCCCTTTGTGGACAAAACTTTGCCAAAAACAACCCTCTGAACGTTTGGTGTTCATGCTACAACGAGTTATATAGCTGTATCAGCTTTGAATGCTCTTTTGCCTCGCTTCAAAATGCAATACTTGCATGTCTGCTAACTGCTGACTGATAACATGATAGGTTGTACCCGTTGCTGATCTGAACGCTGCGTGGAATCGCGTCCATTCCACCGGCACCACAAATAATATTCAAGAATAAAAATTAACAACTAATAATCAACAAAGTTTGCCGATATGCTAATAGCTATAATTGGATGCTGCGGGGAATCGCGTCCATTCCGCCAGCAAATCTCATATTGCAATTGTACCTATACTGGAAGAATGTTTCTCGGAATCGCGTCCATTCCGACAACATGAACAACTTTTCCAGTCAGCCCTTAATGATTTTTACGTACAATAAATTGGCTCATTAAAAGTTTGGACTGGAGACTCGGCCTCTACAACTATCCTGCTGGTCCCTATCGATCAAATGAGCGGGTGAATTCGTGACACAGCCCTCCTTACTTGCTGCACATAATACTATAAATAAATAAACACTTGTGTGCTTTCCATATTTCCTGTTAATTATACTTTTGTTATTTTTTATATACGAGGTGTGTTCAAAAAGTATCGCGAATTTTGAATTTTCGCTGGTTACGTATATTCGAATTTCGAACTTTTTGTGGCGTTATGTTGGTACTCATGTCTCTCACTTATGCCGACAAGCTCGGCCATTTTGAATGTTCAGTTAATTGTTGACAGCTGCTTTGCTTGCACGTGTTTTGGATCGTCTTCCATTTTTACCTATTTTTTTACCAAAATTGCTCAATTGTGACCAAAAACAGCATCGCATGAACATTGCTAATGAGATGTTAAACTCTGTCCGCGACGACCCAAATTTGCTCCAGAGGGTCATAACTGGTGACGAATCGTGGGTTTATGGTTATAACGTGGAAACCAAAGCTCAATCATCTCAATGGAAGCTGCCGCACGAACCAAGACCGAAAAAAGCGCGCCAAGTTCGGTCGAATGTGAAAGTTTTGCTGACAGTTTTCTTCGATTGCAGGGGCGTGGTGCATCATGAGTTCTTGCCACAGGGAAGAACGGTCAACAAGGAATATTACCTGCAAGTTATGCGCAATTTGCGAGAAGTAATCCGCCAGAAACGCCCGGATTTATGGAAGAACAAAAATTGGCTTTTGCACCACGATAACGCCCCTGCTCACGCATCGTTGCTTGTGCGCGACTTTTTGGCCAAAAACAACACACTAATGATGCCGCAGCCACCGTATTCCCCAGATCTGGCCCCCTGTGACTTTTTCTTGTTCCCTAAACTGAAGAGGCCCATGAAAGGACGACGTTACGCTTCTCTTGACGAGATAAAGACGGCATCGAAGGAGGAGCTGAACAAGATACAAAAAAATGATTTTATGAAGTGCTTCGAAGATTGGAAAAACCGTTGGCACAAGTGTATAATATCTCATGGGGATTACTTTGAAGGGGACAAAATAGATATTCATGAATAAATAAATAATTTTTGAAAAAACACAAAATTCGCGATACTTTTTGAACACACCTCGTATTTGTATAGTATGTTTATGTGCTGTAATAATACCTGTGATGTAAACAGTCGACCGCTTTGTGTTGGTGTCGACTTTAAATAAATAAATAAATATCGACCAAAGTGAAAGCACATGAGATTAGTATATAGTCTCAGCTTGAACAAGAAGAGAAGCGTATATTATCTCAATAGTTGTCTGCACATGTGGAAGCACAAGAGACACGCATTTCAGAAATGTCGGTACAAATTTCAGCAAATGTGTTATCACCAAAAACTTTAGGCATGTACGATATAGACGCTCAGTTATCCGTCGCAATAAAAGCGCCTGCAGTGGAAATCTTACAGACTATTCCGCGCGGTGAAAGAGATAGAGCGCATTAATGGTAGCCGTCGGAAGGCGGTATGGTAGCGGAAATAGGAGACAGATATATTAAAGAGATCTGTAGAACCGCTTCCGGAAGTCGAATGCTTGCAGGAATTTCTTATAGACATCGCGAGGCTGGCCCATCTAGCTTTATAAATAAAATACGTGATGTTGAAACGAAGCGAGCTACTTACGCAAATTCGCTGAAATGATATCACAGCGGCCGCCATGCTGTGGCAGTAGTGTTTTTAGCCTACCACACCGAAGGTCCAAGCTTCGTCAACTTCATAAAGCGGAGGAACATCAGAATAGCCGCCATTCAAGAGAAAAACCTCCGCACCCGATCACACCGGTGAGAGGACTAGGGGTGGACTTGCATTCATTGAAGCGGAGGATTCGTTACTCATCAATCCGCCCAATGTCCTATACTTGAACCTGGCATCGACCCCATCCTAGAACGTCAAGGTATTATTGTTCGGTTAGGTGACGTCGTGCTCGAGCTTATAAATAAATATATACCTTCCTTGTAGTTCTCGGAGACTACAACGCACTTCATCTCGATGGCAGGCAAAGGGAGATGCCCCAGCAAATAGATGATTCGACGTTCTGCTCGATGAACGGGGATGCGACAAGTAAATTATACCAGCTCTCCTGACATTACCACCATCAGCGCAGCCCTTATAACCTGTGTTGACTTTCTACCTATGCTGACAATTACATTGGATCATTTACCCGTTATCCTGTGTATCGAAGAGAACCGGATCCACAACAACTTTAACAAAGCTGACTGGGGCGGTTGTCGTGAGTACACAGAGAGCTCCTTCGCTGCTCTTCCCACCCCGACTTACATGCGAGCTCGGTCTCAGCTCAATACAATCCGTCAGGAATTTCCACGCAGAGGCAGCGGCCCTGGAAGACGAGCGTGATGATGTGTATCACTTCGACCCTGCGGATCTTCAAATAAAGATCAGCACAAACGCGCCAAGTGCCACCTTCGAGATTGAAAAGGCCATCCGGAAGCCTAAAGGCTCCAAATCAATAAACCCAGACTTTATATCCATGCTGATGTCAAAAGATTACGGCGATGGGGGAGTAAAATAACTAACTGCTATCTTCAATTTGTCTTTGACAACTTCTGTTATTCCTGAAAAATTGAAACAGACAAACGTGCCACTAATATTTTAAACTGGCTGGAAATAGGAGACAGGTCCGTCCGGGTTTATCGGCGGGTGAAACCTGGAATTGTCACCGACTAAGCCCTCGGCCACTTTATTCACGACTTAGGCGGCGCAAGTGAACATGGAACAGCATAACGCATCTAAGTCAACGGTATGAAGCTTCCGACTGTCCTTAGCCACAAAATCTCAAGGGTGAGGTTTGATAACATGCTCACTTTTGCTGCTCATTCAACAACATTGAAACATTGGACATATTTTACCAGTAACGTATACTACTATCTGTAGTACGCGGTTCTAGCAAAAAATATTATGAGCCGAGCTTCAAAATGAATCCGAAGATACAATTCATGTATGCTAAATGGCATATGCACAAATCGACTTCCACTTGAGTTGTTTACTGAAGAAAAGGCGGTGATGGATATCCTTGGTATAGCGAAAAAACCTCTCTGATGGTGGATACACATCTACTATCAAGAAGCGAAATGTAGATATAATATTAATAATAATAATTCCCAAACGGATTACCCCCAAATACGGCCCGACCGGCGCGGCTTATTTTTAGTGAATGACAAGAAACGATTGCGGTTTACAGATTTAGAGATATAATGAAAGAAGACAATTAACGAATATTTGACAGATTTGCCTGACGACACCATCCAACCCTGAATAGATTTGATCTACAATGCCTCGACACCATTGATTACGTGGCAAGGAACTGTGGCAAATGAAAACAATATCGCCAATCTCTAAAAATCTTGTGGCGTCACACCACTTCACATGTCTGGTTAACGTTGGCAAGTATTCAGCAAACCAGCTCTTCCAGAAGTGGTCTCTTAATTGGCGGTCAATTCGCAACGCACATTACCTCTGTGCCTCCATGGAGTACGCTGATGTTTGCGATGTATTGGCTGCGCCAAGTGAGTGGCGTGAGTGGTTCCTGCTGCTCAAGCGATATTGTCAGATGAGTGGGAGGACCAGAATTTAAAGTATCGCTTCGATGAAAACGAATATCAGTGTGTGCTCCTTCATACTTCTTTCAATGTTTGACGTAACACTCGTTTTACACACTGCACCATACGTTCCTACACACGCCCTTGTGATATGTTGATTGGACAGTTGAACCACCACTCTACGCTTTTTCACACTTCGCTAAACCGTTTTGATTCCTGGTTGGCGCCCACAAAGTTTTTGCTGTTATCCGACCTCATTCGTAAAAGAACTCCTGGATTGCCCTTACAGTGAGGCATGTTAACAGCGCCATCCAGCGCTTCTCTTGACGGCGACCGATCGTAACGTTTATGGGGCCAAAATAGTCCAGAATGGTGTAGGAAAATTGTCTTACGTATGACGTTAAACAACAAATGGCCAGTGGACCCATAGATGGCACAACAGGCGTTGCTTTGGACGCTCGGTAGACTTGACCACTCTGTTAATGACAATTCGCATAAGCTTCTGTAAACGAGGTATCCAGTATTTAGGACGGATATCGCAAATTATAGCTTCTGTGTTTTGATGTTTCATGGATACGTGGTTTACACGAAGCTTTGTAAACTGTGTTCAACGGTTAATGCTTCTGCTTGAACTTGACGGTATAGAACAAACTTCGCGGCTTCCAACTCCCATGACGTTAACCCATAAATCTCATCAGGTTGCTTAACATTGCGACATGGATGCACGAAGCGATTCATCCACTCCATTGTTCGTATCAATCAATGAAAAGCGATTATAATCAATAAGTCCATTACTTACAACGGCCAGGGCGTATTTCGGTCGGAGCTCTTCATCGTCAGGAATTTGGCACACTTGGATCTCGTGACCAAATATCCAATGTTCTGCATCCATTCCTAAAAAGTGTGGGTCCGTGAACCAGCAGGATTCGGTCCCGAGGCATAGACGTCGAGCACGGGTGGCTTCGTCGCCAACGTTATGAGCTATTGGTATCCATATCCAATTGAACAGTGTTGTCACAGCTAGGCTTTCCAACGCTGAATGCGACGCTTACTTCACCAGTTGAGGTTTTTGTTCTTCAGTATGCTACTGCTGGGAACGCCTGTTCGCTAGCGTCGACGAAGATGTGGAGCTGAACATATTTTGGTTCCCCGCTCTGAAAGTAATATCTTGGGATTTGCAAGCAAGTCGTTGATGATAGTTGTTGTTGCCATGAACACCAAGCATAGATCAGATCGTCGTTCCTTGTTAACAATAGGTATCGCTGCTTTAGTCCCATTCAGAGCCTTTAAAACTTGATGTAAATTCGATGTAAAGCTGCGTAACTCGAATCCTGCCAGCCCCAACGGCATTAAATTCATTTCGTAAACGTCGAGTTGTTTTGATATGTCGCCGTCACCCCCCAAGCATCGTTCCGAACATCGGTCCGCCTCACGTATGCGTACTTGGTGGAACATTTCCCTTATATCGCCGCATACTGCTACCGCTCCTTCGCGGAAGTGGAATAACTCATACGCCAGAGGCTGGTATTCTTGAGGACCCTTTAGTAGCTGGGAGTTGAGCGAAACACCATGGGATTCGGCGGCGCCAGCAAACACTAGATGAGTTTCCCTCGCTTGTTGGGCTTGGTTACATCGAAGTGTGGCAAGGACCACGTTTATAGGCAACTCCTTGTTGCTTCATCTGGCTTGAGCTTATACGCGTAATCCTTATTAACGTACGAGCTAGTGTCCTTGGCCGCTTTGGTGAATACTACACCCTTTTTCATTTGCCTTTCGATGCCAACCAGACGTTTATGTGCAGTTGCATAGCTTTCAGGCAAATGGATAACTTCATCCTTCCAAAGCAGGGCGATTTCAAAGTGCCCTTCTACGCGGCGTGTTGTTGAAGCAAGCAAGGAACGCGCACCCGCACCAGCTGTACCCTCGATTTGCGGCGATGATTTTACTCCAAAACCCTTCGTACTAAGGTAGTCACCAATCATTGCGTCAATCGATTGTTCAAACATATGCCCTACGAAGAGGCTTGTGCTGGATTCTGGCGACCGCGAGGTAGAGGGCCTAAATAAGGTCCATCCCAACTCGGTATGTGCAGCATACGATCCGTTGACGTTGATTCGCCTCAGTGGCGTAGCCGGGGTATAACTCCCCCCCCCCCCTACCTTCAGCAATAAACTACTAGTTTTTATTTATTTAATAATCCGAATTAAGAAGGTCTGAAAATGGAAGTGAAACTTTTTACAAAACCTAAGAAAATTTAATCAAGTTTCATCAAAATTCGACACTTTTTGATCCGAATTTTTATAAAAACTTTCGACGTGCAGTTTTATGACCTATTAAATTTAAGTATTTATAATAAAATGCGAGGGTGAAGTTGGCAAGAAATAGCGCCAATCATCGGCATTTATTGATAAATTTATGGTGTCAGTTTTTTTTTAAATAATAAACGCAGTCTTTTGGCAATTTTTGTAACACAAAACTAAAAATCCCTTACTAAAAAACGGTGCGTTCTGCCCAAAAGACTTAGTGGCGTTCCGACGAACATTACTTTGAAATATTGTTCAGAGCTTGTGAAAAAATGCAGACAACATGGATGTTGAAATCAAAAAGAACCTATACAAATCTACAAGCATGGAACCCAGATATTTATTTCAAGATTTCTGTTTTCTATCCGTTTATTGATCATATAATAATGGAAATAGATACTCGATTCACTCAACATAAAACGTTCTTTAGAAGTTTTGCTTCGAGTTTGTAACAAACCACAGTGAAGAAAATGCCACAAATTTATTTAAGCTTGCTGAATTTTATAAACCACGTTTTCAAAACCAAAATATAACTTATACACATTGCTGCAAATTTTTTCAACTCTTCCCGTTTCCACTTCAACAGCAGTACGCACCTTTTTAACTCTTCTTCTGCTTTAAGTAGCGCTTAACCGTCTCAACGATTTTGACCGTCCAACATAGCCGCCAGTCGTTCTTCTTTCTGCAACTGGTGCCGAATGGCAACACCCCAGAATCGCAAAACGGGCTCCACTTGGTACTTCCATGGAAGCGTTGGTCTCTCTCTTCCTCTGCGACCAGCGGCGGGTGCCGAAAATAATACTTTCTGGTCCGGAGCATCTTCATTGATTCACACAACATGGCCTAGCCAACAATTCTGCTGGGTTTTAATTCGTTGGACTATGTAGGTGTCTGCACATAGCTCATACAGCTCGTCATTAAATCTTCTTTGGTACTCGCTGTCGCCAACGCGTAAGGGTCTGCAAATTTTTCGAAAAACTTTCTCTCGAATACTTCCAAAAGCCGACTTATCAGATGTTGCCGGTCGCCAAGCTTCTGCACCATAAAGCAGGACCAGTACGGGTAAACGTGACTTAAAGAGTGCTATTTTCATTCTTCGAGAAGGCTTTACTTCTCAATTGCCTACTCAGTAGCACTTGTTTGCAAAGGCGATTCTTCGTTGGACTTCTAGGCTGACATTAAAGTTGGGGCTTATGCTGGTTTTCAGATAAAAAACTCTGAAGAGGTTAAACACTTTTTTATGTAACTCTACCGGGCAAGTAATTCAAATATTGATATGTACATTAGCTTTACAGTTGTTGAATATCCTATCTTATTTACCCTTCTTTTTATACAATTAAAAAGGGGTTAAATGGTTTAACGACGTTGGCGGTACATAAATATGTGCCCATTACAACACAAGAAGTAATTAACCAAATTTATGTTAAGCAAGAAAGATTAAAATTCGCTTCATAAATAATATTTTGTTGGCTTGTACATAAATACATGATCGCGTAAAAACATGTAGATATGTTCAGTTTGTAAAAACTGAAGTATATAACGAGGAAGAGATCATACATTACCCCTGCGGGTTAGGGGCTTAGAATATGGCCGAGGTAGGCATCCCGGTCGTAAGAGGCGACTAATATGCACAAAGGTAATGACGTGCAACTCGATGGTTGATCTACGAATATGATGCCTCTCACCTCTCACCCACCTTATCCTTCCTTACGGAAGGAGGGGTGACATGACCTAGAAGGTTGCACTGGTCATAAATCGCTACCACGACAGTCGGGCAGTACCGCAAGGGAGTACCGAAGCGTACCGGGTTCAAATCCGGCCAAGGACTGTTAATTCCACAACACTCTCCCAAACCTTCGGGGAGTGTTTTTGTCGTTACCACAACAACAACAACAGATCATACATTATAAACTTTCATAAAAAAACTGGATTACGCACTAATATATAAAATATATTTTTAAAATTTTAATAAATCATTGGCGCTCCGGGAGGCTTGAATAAAACAGGCGATTTTCAGACGGATACTGCATACACAGGTACATGGACAGGCACAGGCACAGCCACAGTTTTATTTCCTGGTGAAATTTTAAAATCAATTATTATTAATAACTTAGATTTGGTTAGGGAGGCGCTATCGCTTGCCGCTCAACGAAGTTTTAAAGTACAATGATGAAATGCAGTTTTATGCGAGCGAAAGGAGGTGCCAGATGAACCAAATGTTTACATTGTCTTTTACGTCAAATTTTTTGTCAAAGACAGGGTTACACAAAGGAAAACAAACAAACAACAGTTCTCGCCAACGAGTATTTTACGGCAAGTGTCCGAACAAATTCATGATCATATCAGGAAATATACACTGCTTTCCCCATTTCAATCAGGTTTCAGAGCAAAACACAGCTGCTCCACGGCTATCTTAAAAGTTTTGGATGATATTAGGGTACCCTATGATAAAAATCAACTGTCTTTACTGTGTTTACTTGACTTCTCAAAAGCCTTCGGCTCTGTGAATCATCATTTACTCTGTATGAAGTTGAAAAACTATTTTGGTTTTGGGAATTCCGCAACGCGTCATCTGCGGAGCTATTTGACGGGTAGATCTCAGCGTGTCAAAATTGGCTCCGAGACTTCTGGTCTAAAACCGCTAATGGCTGGGGTACCCTAAGGATCCATCTTGGGACCACTCCTATTTAGTATTTTTATAAATGACACATTCGATGCGTGTCAGCATGTGCATATGCATGCTTACGTCCAGCTGTATCTCTCCGGTAATCATGAGGAGACTAGTGTTATATGTTCAAAGTTAAATAACGACTTAGCATCCATCTTTTATTGGGCGAAGAGAAATGATCTGCATCTTAACAGTGATAAATCGTATGTACTACCGATTGCTAAAAAACGCATAGACTTATCTCACATTCCTGCATTATACGAGTACATTGCCGATAAAGCGCTAAAGCTAGTATCAAAAGTGACCAATCTTGGATTCATTATTAATTCCACGTTATCTTGCGATGATCATGGGAACTCGGTTGTTAGTAAAGTATATAATATTTTAAGAAACTTGAGATTATCTGCAATTTATACACCGGTAGATGTTAGAAGAAAGCTTGCTATCCAGTTAATTATACCGATAATATGTTACTCAGAACTAATTTATAGTAAGCTCAGTTCTCAATCAGCGCATAAAATTGATGTTGCATTTAACAATGTTACGCGTTATGTGTTCGGTCTAGCAAAGTTTGATCACATTTCTGGCTGGAGATCTCGTTTGTTAGGCTGCGAAATCAGTGATTATTTGAAAGCCAGAAATTGTACTTTTCTTTGTCGGCTCATGTTGTATAAGCAGCCCAGTTACTTATACAATAAACTAATCTTCCCTAGGTCTCCTCGAATAACTGACTTGATAGTGCCTACTTATAACTACTTAACTTCTGCGCGGCTATTCTTCGTTAATGCTATTCGAATCTGGAACTCAATCCCAGTTTCTATCAGAGTCAGTATAAACAAAAGCAACTATAAAAATGTTCTTTATACGTATTTTAGCGGAAACAAATCAATTTATATTAGGTTTGCGCTCTCTATAAAATTGTATGTTGTTTCATTCTTAATTGTGTTATATATATATATAAGTTCTAGCTTTAATTATTCTTAAAGACTAGTTATTTAGTTTGAAAATCTACATAGTTGTTCGTACTCTGTTTTTATTCCTTTTGTTGCACTATACAAGATCGTAGATCTTATTGTAGTAATATTTTTTTGCAATAAATGAAAAAAATGAAAACATATGCACATATGAACGAATAGGCACAGTTGAAGCCGCTAGCCATTGTGTGTCTCAAATTTCAGTTATCGATGAAAATTTTTTCTCATTCGCCGCCTTGCCAAAATTCTGGCTACCTAGGCGAAGTGATCTAGCCCTATAAACAGTTTTGGTTTAGCCCCATTATAAGGAAATAGTTACAGGAGCCGATGGCTAGTACGCTGACGAATATTGGTCTCATTCAGACTTTGGCATGGCAAATGCAGATCGCATATACATACTGCAAAACATTGGGAAGCGTGTGCTTCTTCTTCATACCACTCCCGCTGACCAATATGTTTACCACAGTGGCTGGCTGTTGTGCCTTGTGGGCATCAAACCAACTCACGTGCAAACTTCGCCCTTCATCCTCTAGACCTAACTCTTCAACTATTGAACTGCCGACCATGGTCATCGAAGAACTTTCGTCGACTTCTTTCGTATTGTTGTACAACGTCACGGGTATAATACGAAATAGGTGTTTGTTGGACTTGGTGTTAGCGACGCAGCTAAGGACTGAGGCTGAGTTTGAGGCATGACGTTCTTGTGCATTTGAAGTGGACTTCTCTACAGGATGGTGCACTTGCGTCGAATCATGAAGAAGCTTATTATGTGTTCTCTTGCAGTCCTTGAATGAGCAAGCCTTGCGTTGTCGAGACTCACGAGATGAATGGCCCCTGGCTAGGCAGGCAAATCATAGTCGATGGCTTTTCACAAACTTCCACCTGTCAACCCAACCCACTATCCCGCCCAACCGACACGAGGGGCGCATCCGCATAACGCGCGGATTAGATTTACCGAGTTTTTGAAAGGCGAAGGGTTGTTAAGCGTCAAGATCTCAAATTGCTCAGCTACAGGAAAAAGTCCATCAGCTGAGAACGATACATACATACATTAAAATACATAAACACTACAATATAAGTCATTTGTTACGAGAGGATAGAATAGTTTTGTTTTTTATTGCAAAAAGCGAATCCGAAATACCAAAAGTGCCTGAATGAGAGTTAAAATCTTTGTGTAATTGAAAATTTGTTATGTATTGCTTCAGAGGAATAGGTTTAAAATGTCTTGAAGCTCGGTAAGAAATATTAAAGTTAACTTCGTCCAGAAGAAATGGGCTAGAAATTGATCCATTTAAGAGTTTAGACACAAATATTACAGAAGGAATTTCCCTACGACTTGTCCGGGTTGGCAGATTTATAAGTTTCAAACGATTAATGTAAGGTGGAAGGATATACAGGGTGGCTGATTAATTTTGCTATATTAAGAAACTCAAATAATTTTTTTTTCAGTGTATGGAATTCATTTTTCTTTTATTCATGTTAAAGCTCATTAAATTTTATTAAATATAGCTTAATTAGTTTTAAAAATAATGGAATTTAAATGCCCCCCCTGCTCGTCGATGCATGTGCGGCATCTTACCAAAAAGTTGTTCATTACTGCTTGGAGAGTTGAGACAGGAATAGCCGCAATTGTTTCTCGAATGGATTGCCTTAGTTCATTCAAACTTGTTGGTTTTGCTTTGAAGACTTCCTGTTTGCAATAACCCCACAAGAAAAAGTCAGGTGCAGTAAGGTCAGGCGACCTGGGTGGCCAACGGAATGTGGAGTTTCTGGATATCAGCTTATTGGGAAATTTTCGTCGCCATTCTGTCATAACAGGTTGGGCTATATGAGGAGCTGCACCATCTTGCTGAAACACACAGAGTTGAAAGAAATTCTCATTCGGCGTAATTCTGGATAGAAAAACTCTCTCAACATGCTCAAGTAACGGTCTCCAGTAACCGTAACGGTGTGACCGTTTTCTTCGAAGAAGTAGGGCCCGACAATGCAGCGTGGTGAAACTGCACACCAAACTGTGACACGAAGTGGATGCAATTCCGTCTCATGGAGTGTCTGTGGGTTGGAAGCACTCCATATTCGACAATTTTGTTTGTTTATGTTGCCGTTTAAATCGAAATGGGCCTCGTCAGACATGAAAAGACAGTTCAACATGTTTCCATCCTCTTCCACCATTTGAAGCATCTTCTGGCAAAATTCCAAGCGAATCGGCAAGTCTGCAGCGTTCAGTTTGTTGGCCATTTGAATTTTATATGGGAATAAGTCTAAATCTTTGTGCATACTTGACTGTAATGACTGTCTGCTTACACCCATTTGAGCAGATAAGTTTCTTGTCGAAAGACGTGAATTGTTTTGTATGGCAGCAGCTACAGCAGCGATTGTTTCCTCCGTTCGAACTGAAGGGTTTCGATGGTAATGTCTTCTGTTGACTGTCCCATGCTCGGCAAAATTGTTTACAAGTCTTATTATGGTCCATCTGCTCGGAGGATTGCCGCCAAACGTGCGCCTATACTCTCTTTGAACCGAAACTACGGACTCCAGTGCGTGATAGCGGCGGACAATCCAAATTCTTGTTTCAGTGTCCCAGTTATCCATTTTTGTTAAATGTAAAAGTCAATCTGCAAAATAAAAAAAAAATTAACCAGATTCATTAAATAGAAAAAAAGTTATTTAATTTTTTTTTTGGTAGCGGCTTTCATTAGCCACCCTGTACAATGAATACCATTGTAGATTTCTCAAGGCAAAAAGTAAGAGTTGTTTTTAAATCGATTCTAGCCTATCAATATAAGCTTGATAACGCGAATTCAAGATAATCCCTCCATATTCTAATATAGGTATAACTAAAGTAGTAAAAAGAGTTTTAGTGTGGTAACAACATTCGTTTTACCAGCAAATAAATAGTTTGGAAACTTTGACACCCTTTTGGTATTCTACCGGCTTAAGTTGCCGAAATAGGTGGTTACGTCGCGCAACCACGAAAAATTGCACGTGTTTTGTAAATATTTTTGTGGACAGAAAATACCGCAAAATTTTGTACACATACTAGTTCACAAGAATTAACAAACAATATAAACACTTTTTTACACGAAGTTTCGTTCGCTTTTGCATTTTATTCTCTATTGCGCATTGTTTGTTTTTGACATCGTTGCCATGTACGCTAGAATCGCGGTTACATGAATTGCTTTGCCAACGGTTACGATTTTCGGTTAGATAATCTTCCAATTACAAAATTACCAGTTACGCACAGAATTTACTCCTTAGTAACATAAGGGTCGCTAAATTCTTTTGTCCACCTTTTCACAAAGGCTCAAACGCCTCTAGCCTTTTTGACTGTAGCCTCAATATGAGAAATAAAATTAAGTTTGCTGTTCATCGTCACACCCAAGTCGAGACACACACATTAACTTGTTCAAGACTGTGGTTCTTAATTGCATAAGAAGCTAGCTGTATATATCTACGTGACAAACACATGAACGATGTTCCGCCGACGCATATGACTTAAATAGTTTTACATCGTCTGCATACATCAAGATTTTTTAATAAAGGGTGTTTTTTTTAGGGGTATAGAACTTCGAATTGAAATAAAACACAAGAAAATCGTTTTAAGGTCCATCAATTTGGCTTTATTGGAAGGATAATTTTATGCCATTAATGTTTAAATATGATTTCGGGCATGTGGCAGCCGCGGCTGGCTCGAATAAAGCCAATTCTACAGGTCCAATTTTCAACCACTTTTTCGAGCATATGGGGCCGTATGTCGGCAATAACGCCACGAATGTTGGCTTCCAATTCCCCTAACGTTTCTGGTTTGTTGGTGTAGACGAGCGACTTCACATATCCCCAAAGAAAATAATCCAATGGTGTCAAATCACACGACCTTGGTGGCCAATTGACAGGTCCATTCCGCGAAATTATGCGCTCATCGAATGTTTCCTTCAATAAATCGATTGTGACGTGCGCTGTGTGGCATGTAGCGCCGTCTTGTTGGAACCACAACTCATCCACATTCATGCCATCCAATTCGGGAACAAAATAGTCGGTTATCATGGCTCTATACCACTCTCCATTAACGGTAGCTGCCTCTCCAGCATTATTGCGGAAGAAGTATGGCCCAATGACTCCACCAGCCCATAGAGCACACCAAACAGTCAGTTTTTGTGGATGTAATGGCGTTTCAAGGGTCTCGTGTGGATTCTCTTCACTCCAAATGCGGCAATTTTGCTTGTTGACGTAGCCATTCAACCAAAAATGAGCCTCATCACTGAACAAAATTTTGCGATGAAAATCAGCATCGAAATCAATCTCATTTTCGGCCCATACACCAAAATCACGACGCATTGCATGGTCTCGCGGCTTTAATTCTTGCACAAGCTGGATCTTGTAAGGTCGCAAGCCAAGATCTTTGCGCAAAATCTTCCATAAAGTTGATGGACAAAGCTCCAATTGCTGTGCACGGTGGCGAATCGATTCATTCGGGTCCTCTTCAACACTTTGCTCTACAGCGGCAATTGTTTCTTCGGTGCGCACTGTTCGACGTCTCTGCGGATGCGTATTATCACATAGAGTAAACGTAGTGCGAAAACGATCCATGGTTAACCGAATTAATTGCTCTGATGGACGATTATGTCGACCATAAAATGGACGGAGCTCACGGTAAACTTCGCGAACTGAACCATTATTTTCGAAATAAATTTGCACGATTTGCAAGCGTTGTTCTTTTGTCAACCTGTTCATGATGAAATGGCAAACCAAACTGAACATAAATGACATTAGAGTTGCCAGATTTGACCACAAAATGTCTCTATTCGAAAAACAAACCTGTAAAAAAAACACCCTTTACTTTATTGTTGTAGAGATGTCGTTTACGAACAGCAAAAATAGAAGCTAGCCAAAATAGCTACCCTGGGGAACACCTGAGGTCACATCAATGGCATTAGAAAAACCATTTTTGAAAATTTATTTTGTGTTCTACCACTTAGATAGGAGGACATCCAACGGGTAAGATCAGGTTGAAAACCAATCAGATCGAGTTTTTGAATGAGTAAAGGGTGACAAACTTTGTTGTTGTTGTTGTTGTTGTTAACAGTGCTTCGGCCTGCCCAATGGGCTCGATCACTCTAAATTGTCATCAGACTCTTCTAACGGATGTCCGAGGAAACGCGCAGTTTCCACAGGGTTGGACCAGAGTGATGTAGGTTCGACTGAACAGGAGAATAGATGTTTGGTATCATGAGGGGACATACCACATGCAGGACATGTGTTTGGTATGTTGAGGTTCAGTCTGGATAAGTAAGGGTTTAACCTATTAAAATATCCAGAGCGAAATTGTGCTAGCATGACTCTAGTCTCCCTCGGAAGTACACGCTCCTCTTCAGCCCATTCAGGTGGCTGAGTACTGATAAAGGGATTCACAGGCCGAGATCCCGACTCGGTGTGGATCAAACGGCAAAGAGATGTGGTGCTGGATCTCATCGTAGTGCTTACGAAGATGTCTCTTTATGTCTCTCGGGGGCGGGGCTACATCCAATAGATGTCGATTTGGATGACTGGGTTTATGACTGTTCAGAAGGAACTGTCTACTCAAGAGTTCCGCGTGCTCTTGAACATTGAGCAATTTTGCCTCTTGATGGAGGTGAGACTCATATGACATAAGCAGACATCCCGTCGTTGTTCTGATGGCGGTGTTTTGACAGACTTTAAATTTCCTCCAATTGCTGTCAGCATGGTTGGGCGACCATATGGGCGCAGCGTAGTCAATAACCGGTCGGCCAAAAGCCTTAGATGTAGCAAGCAATATTTCTTTGTCTTTCCTCAAGTACTGCCGGCCAGTGACTTGAGGATCTTATTGCGGCTCTGTACCTTTGAAGCTATTGCGGTGGCATGACCCAAGATTTTCGGGTGGTTGATCGTAGGTAAAAGTACTCCGTTTACGTGGACATTTAACTCCTGCCCCATCTCTGCATTCTATGTCGTAAACAGGGTCGCCGTCAATTTAGTCGGAGATAGGGCTAGATTTCGCTCGGTGAAGAAGCTGGAAAGGTTACGGAGGTAACTGTTGATTTTAGTACAGAGTTCGTCAATGGAGGGACCCTTGCCCGAGGCCATTATCGTGCAGTCGTCAGCGTAGGAAACAATGAGGACTCCCTCTGGTAGGGGGGAAGTCTCTAAATAGGGGAGAGAGAACACCTTGTTTTTTCTTCGTGGCCTAGATTTTTTGTTCCTGAATTTGACTGATGCCTGTCGACCATTGAGGTAATTAGCGGTCCACCTTTTAAGGCCGGCAGGGAGCGGTGTCTCTTCCAGGTCTCGAAGGAGTGTGGCATGGTTGACCGTACTGCATTTGAGAGGTCAAGTGCCACGAGAACCGTCCTATAGTTTGGTGGGTGTTGATTCAAACCATAGTTTATCTGCGTTTTAATGGCATTCAAAGCGGCTGTAGTGCTGTGAGATTTGCGGAAACCATGCTGGTGATCAGCCAATTTTAGATTTGCAATAAAGTAAGGGAGCAGAATGGTCTCTAGTAGTTTCGCAACCAGCGAAAGGAGGGATATCGGACGATAAAAATCTCCTTGGTTCGCCGGCTTCCCTGGTTTTAGTAGGAGAACTACAATCGCCTGTTTCCATATCTCAGTTATGACGAAAGTAGTTAGAGAGAGGTTGAAAAGAGCCGCTAAATAACTCTGTCCCTAGTGGCCTAGGTGGTTGATCATCTTCACGGCGATTTCGTCGGGTCCGATGGCTTTTGAGGGTTTGGCCTTCATTATGGCTTCTTTGACCTCTGCGACTGACACGGCAATAGGCGCAGTGGAGTGTTTGTGTTTGTGCGCTCGTCGGCGACTCTTTTCTTAGTCCTATCCGCAGGTGGATGCATTATAAACAGCAGGCAAAAGAAGCTCGCGCATTTCCTGTCGTCCGATTTGACACTATCGCCGAATGCAATGGCGACCTTGTCATTGTATTTGGTCGGATTGGATAGGGCCTTGACAGTCGACCATAATTTGCCGACTCCGCCGGAGAGGTTGCATGCCTCGAGGTGTTGTTTCCACTTGGTCAGTTTTTGTTCGTTGACTATCCTACGAATTTCCGCATTGAGACTTTTGATTCTGGGATCTGCGGCATTGATGAGTCTCACTTGGTCACGTTCTCTTGCCATCGCCGCAGCTTCTGCAGGAAAATTCGGACGAATTTCTGGTATTCTGCCAGCAGGAATAAAACGGCCTGAGGCAGAATCAATGACCTTGCGAAACTCTCTTTCAGCACCGAAAGGGCGCTCTGTATGGTCCGCAAAGCGATCCCAGTCCGCTTTGGTGAAATTGATGTATGTTAGTTTATCAGTCGTTATGAAGTCGGTCGGTCGTTCAACGGAGAGTATGATGCGTAGTTGGTCTGAAGCTAATGTAAGCATCGGTCGCCAGTTGACAAAGTTAATTAGGCCCGCGCTCGTTATGGAGATGTCTGCCGAACTGTGGCAGTTACCTGCCACCCTGGTGGGGGCATCTCCATTGACTGTACAGAATGCTGAGTTGTCTATTTGGTCTGCAATTGCGTGTCTTCTGCTGTCTGCTGGTCGCCTGACCGGACTACTTACCTTGGCATTCTAAGGTAGAGTCCCTGGGGTCGACGTCAGGGGAAAATAGATTATATTGTACAGAGTGATGTGTAATGAACGCAAGGCCACCCCCATGACCGCTGGGACGGTCTTTTCGATGTACATTATACCCATCACAAGTTCGTAAGTCCGATCTTGTGTTCAGTTTTGTCTCTTGCATCGCGACGATTTTGATGTTGCGCGACTTCATAAAGTCAGTTATCTCCGCGATCTTTCCAGCTAATCCGTTACAGTTTGGCTGTAAAATTTTGAAGCGTGTACGGATGCGCTTGCGTAGATGGAGGTAGGCTAAGGCCTAAACTATGTCGCATTCTAGAGTTGACAACGCCATGGCCGTTGTTGTCTGGCGTGGAAGGCGGCTGTGTACTGCAACAGGCTATGAACGTATCCGTCCGGGGGTTACCGTTTGCGAGCCCAGAACACATAAGGGTGTGACACAGGCCAAGGAAATTGTTGCACTTGACCGATGTAGCAGGCCGACAAACGGTGGACGTAGTGAAAGGTACGAGGAGGTGGTGGTCCTGGCCCGCGTGCAGGCTGGAAGCAGGGGGGGGGGGGGGGGGGGCATTGGGGACAGAGAAAGAGGGGACTGACGCTCGGCGATGCTCATATATGGCCTATTCCGGAGGGGATAGGAGTGTTGAGCGGCCGTGCGAGATGGAGACGCTGGTGAGCATGAGAGGCAGTCGGGAGTGGGTGAGGCGGGAAAGGCAGCAGTGTTGCCGGTCGTGTAGACTGGGCCACCATTGTGATTACTTGAAGTTGGTAGGGGCGGTAGGGGAGCGCCAGAGCAACGAGAACAGCGGGACGCCCTTAGGCGTGTACAGCATGTTGCCTCGAAAGTACTAAAGAAAGTACGAGGTCTGTGGATGGCAGAGTTAAGGCCTGAGCATCCAGATTTATGTAGCCATCTCCTACACTTGGCGCATTGAACCGAATGCGACCATTTAATATAAATTTTCTTCCAGAAAACGCAGCAGATCCAATCTCCTGGTCCAGGGTTGGGTTCGACCCCAGCGCGTAACAAGAGACAATGGAGCAACCCAGCAGACATGGTTTGCTCTGAGGATGACAATTTAAGGGTGGGACGGGACAGATTGGACAGGGTTACACTGAAATAACAGCCCTTTGCCGGATAAAAAAAACCCGGGTCATTCCGGTACGATATAGCCGGATGTTGTGTGAAACTTTGTCAAATGCTTTACTAAAGTCGGTATATAAAAAGTCGGTGTGGAAATTATCTCGAGTAGCGACCCCATTCGATTCGCTTTGACATCGGCCACTTGTTGACCTGGTCGGAGATCAGAGTTGGATTGGCTAAATGTTGATAACCGCCAGCCGACTGTAAAAAGGTTGACAAGTTATTAACTTTTGTATGGTAATAATTTTGCAACTCCGCTCTCCAATATCGGATTTATATCTCTCACCACAGATAGTTACCTTTGGATAAGCTGCTCTGGACGGCCGAACCTAAAACGAAGTTACTCCATGATAACGTCGATGTGGTCAGGGTGTTTTAGCAGCTATTTCACGGTCTCTCTAGCTTCGCCCTTCAAACATGTTTGGAGGCGTTTATTGTTTTGCAGACGTAGACTTTATAAACGCGTTGATAAAAAGTCGCCAACCTTCAGCCAGTCCACTGAACTCCGGCAGATCTTAGAGCTTCCTTAGAAACATTACACTAGATGGCATGGTAGTGGGACGGTTGACGTATGATGGCGGCAATGATTTATTTACGTTACCATATGGGGATGATATAGCAGGAGTTGAAGCTCGAGGCGCGTTGTATACTGATGACGGCTGACCCATATCGGCGTTGACAGATTAAGTATGACCAGCAGGAGTGCCGGATATAGCGTTATAGGCAGAAGATATTGATGCTGATGAGCGCGCTGTATTGGTGACTCCATACGTTGCTTCAAAGACGAGGGTGTGACTGACTCCGGTGATTGGTCCAGCGACATTGAATGGCGTTGACAACGGCTGTGGCCGAAATTGGCGAATACGGCTGTATTGGCGTTCGCGACGGATGAGTTGGTATAGCTCTGTAGAAGAAAACAGATCTTATAAATAACAAGTAAGGAAGTCTAAGTTCGGGTGGAACCGAACATTATACACCTTGTAGTGATCTATTATGGCATCCCAATTTACACAGGTCTATTTGAATACTTTCAGTTCCTATTTGCTTTCAAATAGACAAACGGACAGACAGATAGACGTAAGAAGTATATATAGTTAGTATATAAAGAAAGTGACGTTAGTTCCAACGCTCATAACTCAAGAACGTCTGCACCGATTTGGATGATTGACACTAATTTAGTTTGTTCTCTGAACAGAATAGGAGAATACCCAATAAAATTTCCGAAAAATTCCTGAAAAAAACATTTATTAATAGAACTGTATTTTTAAAATAAAATTGTTTATTCATTTGAAAAGACTTCTCAAGTTGTGACCCCTTATTGTCCGTATTATTGTAATTAGTGCGGGAAAATTTACGGTTTTTGTCACTGAAGTATTGGGCTTTGTCGCAACACGCTACCAAAACCAAGGTGAAGCGGGGGTCTATTGGTTCGGGATTTCAAATGAAAATTTGATGGCTAAAGTGGATAAAAAAGAAGGATAGTTCACGGTCCAGCATTTTAGCTCTTGTCTTGATAACGAGTGGGGAATCCTTTGGCAGGTTCCCTGGTTTGAATTGTAAATCCACAGTATCCGGTTAATAATGCATACATACATATAAAGTTTAAAATTAAACAAACAGGTAGAATTTTATTTTTTATAGTTCATTTTCCAATGAAGTATACAAAGTTTTTCAACCCACACAAAACTTTTCAATAATTTCTCAAACAAAGTTTTTATTGGAACTGGTGGCACAAAGTGTCATCATCTCTTTAGTTGTGAAGTACGAGTAGCTAACATGGCGACCTACAATTTTCAATGGAACTAACTTCTTTTGCACTACTTCTGTATGGATGTAGCTCATGATGCAATCACTAGAAGGCATAGATAAATAGATTTCAGACTCTTTGTTTGCATGCCACTCCATGAAAAATTAATAAAAAGGATTTGTATTTAATTCGACTTATATAGCGAATTAAATTTTTGCAATTGGATCAAAAGCACTATGTCAGCCGTCATTTGGTGGATCGGGGCTGATCTCCGACTTCAAATATCTAAAGTTCTGCCACCAAAATCAATAAAAGTGGTCGAAATTAAAAATTTAGTTAACGTTTTTTGTTAATAAGTTTTGATAGTTTATAGTTACCCTCTGCGGATTATTATCAGGGACTCCGAGCCGCGTGTTTTGATATCGCACTCAACATTTTTTATTGTTTCTACCCTTGCCCCGTAAACTAATGAATTGCCGACTATTTCGGTACATTTTACGTTGTCTTAGTCCGGCCTTCGGTGAAGCGGGATTTATTTTGACTCTATGCTGGCAACAAAGCCAAATAAATAGACGGTGAGAGCGAAAAAATGAGAGAGTGAACCAAAGTCTCATATCAAGTCATCTTTGCTAGAAAGTTAGCTCTCTAGTGACATACTTTGACAATTGCAGCCATCTTACTGCCTGAAAAATTGTCAGTTACATTCTGGGATGCCTTTAGTTGTGATATTATCAACATTTTTAATAGGTTGATTTGTGAAAATGGATTAATTTACACTATTTATTAGATCGAATTTCTCGGAGTGTAGTTTTGCATGCCGCTGGATCTAACCGTGGACTTTTAAAACTCGAGACATTCAGGTATGTAGCAACGGTTTTCGTAAAGTTTTGGCCCTGCAAACTTACCTATTTACTACCGTCAATCGTGACTTCAAAGCATTTCCTTATGTGATTCAAAGTCTGTTATTTTTGACAAAACTTGACTACTATTCCCTGGGTTTGATAATCAGTTCTGGCTTAACTTATGTATAAAGTACAAGTTTTAAGTCAACTTCTGTTCTGAATGTGCATGAATAAATAGGAGTCAATCTTATCTCATTGAAACTTACACCTTTACTTTTCGCTTCGTAGACTATATCCGTTTGTCTTTATGCCCTGAAAAGTTTCCAACAAATATGCATCTCGTCAATTTGTCATTATTATTATTAAACAAGTAAGGAAACGGCTGTCCTCGATTGTGCCGAAGACTTTATACCTTTCATGAATACGGATCATGGTGTTAGGTTTTCGATCCTTACTCACAATTAATACAAACTCTGCAAAACTGTTAATTTAAAGAAACATAGCAAAAACCCCATTTATCGGAAGAATCGATTGTATAGGATCTATATGTTATGTTGGTCCGATCTGGGAGATTTTCACTACACGCATTCCACATATAATATGTACCAAATCTGCAAATGTTTACGTTCCTAGCCTTTTAATTGCAAAATTTATATCCCATAACCCATTTATCGAAACTATCGATTATTTGGGAGCTATATGTTATGTTGACCCGCTCTGAGTGGTTTTCACTATACACATTACATATATAATATATACTAAAACTGCAAAATTTTATGTTCCTAGCTTTTTATCGGAACAATCGATTGTATGGGAGATATGCGTTGTATTGGTCCGATCATGCTGGTTATTAATGCTTTACAAAATGGTTGCTTCTTACCAAATTTCAACGAGATATCTCTAAAACTGAGGGATTAATTTGCGTTCAAACAGGCAGATGGACACGGCTAAATCGACTCAGCTCATCGCCCTGATCATTTCGGTATACTTATGGGTTCATCTCTTCTTCTTCTCATACTTACAAACACCGAATCAAAGTTATAATACCATCTCATGTTCATGAAAGGTATAAAAACGTAGCCCCCTAGTCAGAAGCACGAATGTGCAATTATTTCCAGTTAGAGTTAATAAGTTTGACGAATATCCCTTACACCGAAACCACAATATTTTGCAGTCCACTTGAACCGAATGAGCCGAAAATCAAACTTTTAGGGCCGTTTTCTCAATGACCGGTTAACGCTAATCGGCAATTTAATTGACAGAAGCTCCTTGGTTACTGTCAAACAAAGTGCCGGTTAGCGTCAACCGAATATTAAGAAAATGGCCCTTAATCTTGTTTGACCAACATTTTCATTTTAGCACATGTATGCTTCTGGTAGTTGATTTTGCAAAATGTACAAGGTGGCGCAAAAGTAATCCTCCTATCAGAAAATGCTATAAATTTTGCGATTGGCCCCTAAAGTCAGTTCTGTTTTGACATTTTTGTAGTAAACACATGCGAAATACACGTTAATAAACAATGTAACGCTACACTGCTCCAGAACGCGGAATATTGCTGACTATTTATTTGACCAATAATCGGTCGGGGCCCAAACGGTTACTGTGAATGGTGAGCGCTACAGAGCAATGATCAACGAGTTCTTTTTGCCGCAACTTGATGAATTGGGATTGGAAAACATGTGGTTCCAACAAGACGGTGCAACAGCGCACACTGCACGTGCCACAACCGATATGCTGAACATCGGAAGCTTACTTTTGCGCCACCTTGTATTACTACTAATTTCCTTCTTCTTTGAATTTTCTATTACCATTTCCTAGACAAATGAAAAAAATACTCCGGATTTTTTCGTTCGCAAAAGAAGCCCGTACAAATTTAGAAAATGGAAATGTCGAAAGTAAAAGTCAGCTAGAGAGCTAACCTTTTTATGATTGAACCATGGATGTGTCTGAATTAATTCTGAACGAATACTTAAGCACTAGGACATATACATTTTATTTTTAAATTGTACTTTTTGGCGACCTTTTTTCCTTAATTCGCTAGTTACGCTGGCTCGCGGTCCGTTTTTCGATTTTTATTTTCACTAGAGATCGCCCAGTGGTTGAAATTCAACCACAAAACTTTATTTTATTTTAAATTATTTGTTATTCCCTTCATTTGCCTTTTTCCCTTTCTTTCTCTACCATTCCTTTCCTCTAACATATTATTTTTTCTTTGATTCCGGCTTTTACTCTCTATAGTCAATATTTTAAATTTATTTTATTCTTTACTTACCTTTCCTTTTATTTCCTTTCCTTTCCTTTCCTTTCCTTTCCTTTCCTTTCCTTTCCTTCCTTTCCTGTCCTTTCATTTCCTTTCCTTTCCCTTCCTTTCCTTTTCTTACCTTTAATTTCCTTTACTTTCTTTTCCACTACCTTCCTTTCCTTTCCATTCCCTCCCCTCCTTTCCTTTTTTTTACTTTTCTTTTCTTTTCGTTTCTTTTATTTTCTTTTCTTTTTTTTCTTTTCTTTTCTTTTCTTCTTTTTCTTTTCTCTTCTTTTTTTTCTTTGTTTTCCATCCTTTATTTCACTTTCCTTTCCTTCCTTTTTCTTTTCCTTACTTTCCTTTCCCTTCTCTTCCTCTCTTTTCCTTTCCACTTCTTACCTTTCCTTTCCTTTCCTTTCCTTTACTTTTCTTACATTGCCTTTCCTTTATTTTCCATTCCTTTCCTTTCCTTTTCTTTTCCCTTCCTTTTCTTACCTTTCCATTTCCTCCTTTTACTTTCCTTTCCATTCGCTTACTTTCGTTTCCTTTCCTTTCCATACCTTTCCTGTCCTTCCTTTCACTTTCTTTTAATAAACTATGTTTTATTCTTTTTTTATCTTATTTCAGTTACTTTATTTTACTTTATTTCAATTCACACAAACGCAACCACAAATACGAAACAAACTTCATTTATTTTGTTTTTGTAAACACTATTTGTAGGTATCAGCAATGAAGTTTACATTTTTGCTCACATTTTACATTGATTGTTTAATGTCTCAAACAAAGCGACTTTTTGTGATCTGAGGTGGGCCGCTGTCACTGGGCATCGTATCCAGTGATCAATACAATAACAAAAACTTTTTACTCACACAACAGCGGCTCTATGGTGCGAATACTTGTTTTCATTGGTCCACTACCAACTCTTCCCACTCGCATGCCATTTATACCCACACAACTACGGCTCTATAGTGTGAATACATGTTTAGCATGTTGGTCTCATTTTTAAACTACTTTGTCTATATTATAATTAATTTTTTTATACCTAGTAGTGCTACGCACACAAGGTATATTAACTTTAGTCGCCTAACGGCATTACGTAACGGCATAAACGGATCGAGATAGATATTGCTTTATATATATCAAAATGTTCAGGACTAAAAGAGAAATTGATTAAGCCATGTCCGTCCGTACGTCCGTCCGTATGTAAACACGATAACTTGAGTAAGTTTAGAGATATCTTAATGAAATTTGGTAAGGAGGTTCCTTGGAACTCATCTCCGAGCGCTATTTAAAATGGGCGAAATCGGATGATAGCCACCCCCACTTTTTATATATAGAATATTTTTGAAAACACAAAAAAAGTGAGTACTCAGTACATAATACACCTATAAGGATAAAATTTGGTGTATAAATTAAGATTGAGGAAAAAAATAAATTTTTCCAAAAATTTTTGAGAATGGGAGTGGCACCGCCCACTTTTGGTTTAGTCAAATTTAGAAATGTTATTAATAAGAAATCAAACTCCGTTCAAGATATCGAAACGAAATTCAGCACGCAGGTTTCCAGATGTGAAAGGAATGTTCGAGGAAAAAATTGGCGAAATCGGTTAGGGTCCACGCCCACTTTTATATGACAGATTTTGAAGAGGATCGTAGATATATTAAATAGGCAATACATTTGCGTAAAATAGCTTTACATCATTTACATTTGACTTTTAAAGTTTCCGGAAGCTAAGAAATACAAAAAAAAAATTTTCGAAAAGGGGCGTGGCCCCGCCCGTATTATAGTGGATTATTCCACAAAACTTTTTATGCCATAACTCCGCCAAAAATTGATTTGTCGAAACGAAATTAGGTGATAATGTTCAATATATAAAGGTTACTGTTCGTTGTAAAAATGGGCGAAATCGGTTAATGTCCACGCCCAGTTTTTCAACATAGTTCTGAAATATTTTTTTGTAAAGTTTTAAAAACGCGATATTTCTACAACTAAGCAAGTTATATGAATCAGATTTGCACACATAATAAGCTTTTAAGAAAAACTCGACCGCAAAAAATTTGGTCAATTTTGAAAAAGTAGGCGTGGCGCCGCCCACTTTTCAGCATAAAATTTCTGCTATTTTCCAAGGCAATCGCTTATAATTCAATCTTGATATTTCAATGAAAAATTAGCCAAATGTAAGTATGAGAAGAAGAAGAGAAAAGTTCACTAAAATGATCAGTACGATGAGCGGAGTCGATTTGGCCATGTCCGTTTCTCTGTCCGTCTGTCCGTCTGTCTATTTGAACGCAAACTAGTCTCTCAGTTTTACAAAAGAATGCTAAAATTCGTTGTTTGCTTTCGCCATTTTATAATATACTAGCAAACCTGGTAGACGTTGTTTTGACGTTTTGATGCATATAAATAAAATGTCATTAACTTGAACCCAAAAAACTCCTACCTACAGTGAACTGCAGCTTTATATAACCTTGCGGGCTTTTCCAAAAGCTATATACAGGCTGTGTCGTGCCCAGCGAACTCCTGAACCTATGGTGAAAGTTTAATAGCAAAACAAAACGCAAAATATGTGGGCGTGGCACCGCCTACTTTTGAAAAATTATGTAGATATTGACTAAGTAACACAAATATCCAAATTTCATAAATTAGACCAAAAAAGTTCGGAGTTATGACAAATTGAAACTTTATATAGCCTGGGGGCGTGGCTTCGCCCACTTTTCCAAAACTATATATTGTCCAATTTGTAGGGAAAATTCAAATCGGCACACCACAAATTGGAAGAGAAGCTTGGCGCAAAAATCTCTTAGGAGGTTTATGATGATATACCTGTTGTATATCGCGGCATAGAGAGAGAGAGATATATTGTCTATGCTGTACCCGGTGAACCCAAGTACATATATATTGTATATGTATATATTGTGAAAATTTCAATTCAAAATCGGATGAGTTCTTTGGCGCCTATAAAAGACATCCTTTTTTATATCTATTTCAGTTATGCACACAAGGTATATTACTTCATTCGG
Organism: Merzomyia westermanni; assembly: GCA_949987695.1. Taxonomy (NCBI): domain Eukaryota; kingdom Metazoa; phylum Arthropoda; class Insecta; order Diptera; family Tephritidae; genus Merzomyia; species Merzomyia westermanni. The sequence goes on from OX465291.1 coordinate 82,735,536, forward strand.
CATAAACGAATTGAGATATATATTTATTAATGTATATCAAAACGTTCAGGATGAAAAGTAAAATATCCGGGCTAGTAGCAGTAGTGCAAAAGCGAAGTTGTATATCTTCTTTGATTTTTATACCTTTAATGAACATGAAATGTTTGTACGTATGAAAAGAAAAAGAGATAGTCCCATTAAAAAGTATACTGAAGTGATCAGGAGGATGTGCTGAGTCGATGTAGCCTTGTCCGTCTCTCGATACGTCTATCGTCTGTCTATTTGAACGCAAATACGAAGTGAAAGTATTAAAATAGACCTGCGTAAATTGGGATGCCATAATATATCACTACTAGATATATAATGTTCGGTTCCACCCGAACTTAGACTTCCTTACTTGTTTTAAGTTGGTTTGAATGACTGCACTGCAGTTTGGCCATACCTATGCATACATATATAATTGTTAATACCATCGAAGGTATAGTTTGGCCATACAGTGGGACAATTTCCCTCAACTTGCACATTTATATTATAGATATATATATATAGATATATAGATTTAAAAAAAGTTAATAGTTTTTTCAAGAATACAAAGAAAAATCGAAGAATACTCAACTGTGTACGATACGTGAAGTACAACTCAGTAAAGTGTTTAGTTTTCAAATTAAATTGCTTTTCACTTATACAGCATGCCTTTTTTCATGCATACAAGAAACTCATTCACCATGCATATTTTTTTGTGAATAAACATGTTTTCAATTTGAAAACTACCCACTTTGCATAATTTTTCATTCATACGGCATGCATGCTTTTGCATGCGTACAACTAATTTCAACTGGGAAATTTGAGCCCTTCCGATAACTTCGCTCTCAATGTTTTACGAGTGTGTTTGAATAAATGCCCCTTACCATAAATTAAAAAATTATTTATATGACAAATGCATGTGTTTTATTCCATACTTTGTAATTTTAATAAGGGTGTCGCTCTAATATAGGGAGTTCTGTACTCGGCTTCCATACTATAGTTTTCACTTTTGATACCCGGTAGATAACAGTTGAAATCAATAGTACAAACACATTGAATTCTATTGTTTTATGAGGCTGAGAATGGTGTTAGAAGAGTCTGCTCCACCGAGCAGTTGAATAGATGATAGGTATCATGAGGGGGCGATCTGTATGCCGGGCATACATACGCTTAGTCTGCATAGGTAATAGTTTAACCTATAAAAGTAACCAGATCAAAGTTGGCGCTTGTCTCCATTTTTGTATGACGTGTGTAAATATATTGTTGAAGGCCTTTCTGTGCAGCTTTGGTTTAAACGACGTGGTTACGGGTCACATTGGAAACATCTCGTAGACGTCCTGTGTAGACGCGTAGTTCAGGACCGACTGGCCGATTGCCTTCTACTGCCAGCTAATGACTTGTTGCGGTTTTGGACTTTTGTGCAACTCGCAACTGAATGGGCAGCGAAGGTGAGCTGGTTATCCATAAGTCACCTCTAAGATTTTGACATACAGTCGGAGCATTGGTGCCACCGAAGTAGACTCCTAATTGAATGTTCACTTGCGCTGTCCAAGTCGTGAATAGGGTGGTCGAGGATTTAGTCGGTGACAATGTCAGGTTTCTTGCTGCTTAAATCTCGGAAACAGATGGGGGATAACCAATTATTCTGTGTCTGCTTAAATAATAAGCAAAATCGGTGGACGACCACGCCCACTTTTGAATAAAATTTTTCTAAACAATAGTTAGGAAATTGGAAAATGCAATATCTGTTTCACTGATGTAAACATAATGCTAGAAATTGGTACTTGCAATCACCTGATGATATTATTAATAATTTTTTTTGTATTTTGCAAAGTGGGCGTGTCACCGCTATTATATGAATGAGCAAAATATCAACATTTCGCTATTAACAACTCACTGTGAAAGTACCATAAAGATCGGTGATTAAGTTTGGACGTCAATAAGGGACAAGCACATTAAAATATATGCGCGTGACACCACCCACTTTTCTAAAATTATGTAAATATTGATTAAATTACACATACGAGTATATCCATATATCATTAATTTAGACCAAATTCGCTAAGAGTTATGGCAAATTGTAATTTTATACAGCATGGCGGCGTAGCACCCCCACTTTTCCAAAATTATGCATACCCCATGCTGTAACCCGTGAACCTGAGAGTATACTTTTGACGCCTGTAAAAGGTTACAAATTTATATGCATGGAGCGTGGCACCGCCTACTTTTACAAAATTATATATTGCCTATGTGCCAGTGAATCCAAAAATCATCGAGATCGGTTGATTACTTTGGACGCCTATAAAAGACACACATTCAGTTTTATACCCAGCCTGTACTAGTACACAGGGTATTACAGTTTTGGTCATATAACGGTGGTTTGTAACGGTACAAAATAATAGAGATAGATATGGGGTTCCATATATCATAGTTCTTAGAATGAACAGAGGAATCCATTAAGACATGTACGTACGTCCGTCTGTGGGCACGACAACTCGAGTATAAATTGAGATATTTGAATGAAATTTGGCACACATGTTGCTTTCCGTCCAAGGTAGGTTGGTACAAGTGGCGCAAAAGTAATCCTCCTATCAGAAAATGCTATAAATTTTGCGATTGGCCCCTAAAGTCAGTTCTGTTTTGACATTTGTGTAGTAAACACATGCGAAATACACGTTAATAAACAATGTTACGCTACACTGCTCCAGAACGCGGAATATTGCTGACTATTTATTTGACCAATAATCGGTCGGTGAAAAACGGTTACTGCGCAAAAGTAATCCTCCTATCAGAAAATGCTATAAATTTTGCGATTGGCCCCTAAAGTCAGTTCTGTTTTGACATTTGTGTAGTAAACACATGCGAAATACACGTTAATGAACAATGTTACGCTACACTGCTCCAGAACGCGGAATGTTGCTGACTATTTATTTGACCAATAATCGGTCGGTGAAAAACGGTTACTGCGCAAAAGTAATCCTCCTATCAGAAAATGCTATAAATTTTGCGATTGGCCCCTAAAGTCAGTTCTGTTGTGACATTTGTGTAGTAATCACATGCGATTTACACGTTAATAAACAATGTTACGCTACACTGCTCCAGAACGCGGAATGTTGCTGACTATTTATTAGACCAATAATCGGTCGGTGAAAAACGGTTACTGCGCAAAAGTAATCCTCCTATCAGAAAATGCTATAAATTTTGCGATTGGCCCCTAAAGTCAGTTCTGTTTTGACATTTGTGTAGTAAACACATGCGAAATACACGTTAATAAACAATGTTACGCTACACTGCTCCAGAACGCGGAATATTGCTGACTATTTATTTGACCAATAATCGGTCGGGGCCAAACGGTTACTGTGAATGGTGAGCGCTACAGAGCAATGATCAACGAGTTCTTTTTGCCGCAACTTGATGAATTGGGATTGGAAAACATGTGGTTCCAACAAGACGGTGCAACAGCACACACTGCACGTGCCACAACCGATATGCTGAACATCGGAAGCTTACTTTTGCGCCACCTTGTGTTTGAAATGGTCGAAATCGAACCATAACCACGCCCCTTTTTTCGATATCGAACATTTCGAAAAAACGTATAAAGTGGGTTAATTCAATAATAAAAGCAGCTACAATGATGAAATTTGCTAGATTTATTAACTTGGTTATCCCATTGCCGATTTCATAAACTTTTTGGAAAGGGGCTTGGCACCGCCCACATATGAGTGAAGAAATTTTCAAACTTTGACTGTTAATAACTTGAGAACGGTGTAAGATAGAATTACGAAACTTAATACGAGCTATACTACAGGGTGGCTGATGAATTTTGCTACATTAAGAAACTCAAATAGTTTTTTTTTCAGTGTATGGAATTCATTTTTGTTTTATTCATGTTAAAGCTCATTAAATTTTATTAAATATAGCTTAATTAGTTTTAAAAATAATGGAATTTAAATGCCCCCCCTGCTCGTCGATGCATGTGCGGCATCTTACCAAAAAGTTGTTCACTACTGCTTGGAGAGTTGAGACAGGAATAGCCGCAATTGTTTCTCGAATGGATTGCCTTAGTTCATTCAAATTTGTTGGTTTTGCTTTGAAGACTTCCTGTTTGCAATAACCCCACAAGAAAAAGTCAGGTGCAGTAAGGTCAGGCGACCTGGGTGGCCAACGGAATGTGGAGTTTCTGGATATCAGCTTATTAGGAAATTTTCGTCGCAATTCTGTCATAACAGGTTGGGCTATATGAGGAGCTGCACCATCTTGCTGAAACCACACAGAGTTGAAAGAAATTCTCATTCGGCGTAATTCTGGATAGAAAAACTCTCTCAACATTCTCAAGTAACGGTCTCCAGTAACCGTAACGGTGTGACCGTTTTCTTCGAAGAAGTAGGGCCCGACAATGCAGCGTGATGAAACTGCACACCACACTGTGACACGTAGTGGATGCAAATCCGTCTCATGGAGTATCTGTGGGTTGGAAGCACTCCATATTCGACAATTTTGTTTGTTTATGTTGCCGTTTAAATCGAAATGGGCCTCGTCAGACATGAAAAGACAGTTCAACATGTTTCCATCCTCTTCCAACATTTGAAGCATCTTCTGGCAAAATTCCAAGCGAATCGGCAAGTCTGCAGCGTTCAGTTTGTTGGCCATTTGAATTTTATATGGGAATAAGTCCAAATCTTTGTGCATAATTGACTGTAATGACTGTCTGCTTACACCCATTTGAGCAGATAAGCTTCTTGTCGAAACACGTGGATTGTTTTGTATGGCAGCAGCTACAGCAGCGATTGTTTCCTCCGTTCGAACTGAAGGGTTTCGATGGTAAGGTCTTCTGTTGACTGTCCCATGCTCGGCAAAATTGTTTACAAGTCTTATTATGGTCCATCTGCTCGGAGGATTGCCGCCAAACGTGCGCCTATACTCTCTTTGAACCGAAACTACAGACTCCAGTGCGTGATAGCGGCGGACAATCCAAATTCTTGTTTCAGTGTCCCAGTTATCCATTTTTGTTAAATGTAAAAGTCAATCTGCAAAATAAAAAAAAAATTAACCAGATTCATTAAATAGAAAAAAAGTTATTTAATTTTTTTTTGGTAGCGGCTTTCATCAGCCACCCTGTATATACATGTAGAGTACGCCCACGGCAAATATGAAAAGTCGGTGGACGACCACGCCTACATGCCTTATCTCCTTCACTGATTCAGATAGAATGCTATAATTCCGTAGTTACAATGACCTGGTGATCTTATAATTGGTTTTTTTTAAATATTGGAAAATGGGCGTGGCTGCACCTACATATAAATAAACAAAATGTGAATTTATTAACTTCAGAACCGTGCCAAATAAAATTATATATTAGGGTGGGTCGATTTGTATGGACGAAAGTTAACCACATGTAGAAAAAGCTTAAAACCTTTATAGCTCATAACTCCACAACAATTTACCACGACCACTTTTACATAGCTGGGCATTTAATGTTCGGTTCCACCCGAATTTAGACTTCCTTACTTGTTATTTATAAAATTGTCCACATTGTAGTAGAAGCAGTTTAAAACCTCTACAGGTCATAACTCCACGACCGCTTTTACACAGGTGGGTATTTAATGTTCGGTTCCACCCGAAGATATACTTCCTTATTTTTAAAACTAACATTTAATGTATTTGTATTTATTTACTGCGGGATATATCAGTGCAATAAGATTTAGGAATCTTTTATGGGACAACAGTAGTTATGAACAACTTAATACAGAATAAGAACTAGTAATAGTAATATTAACTAGGTATAATAAATAAAATATTATATAAATATATGTAAATAAGTGGATTTTAATAAGAGATAATATACCTGGTCATTCTAATTATGTTTGAGTAGTTTGATTACTGAAATGCGCATAAAGGGATTGTTTTAAGTTGCTTCTGTTTACCTTTCTTGGTACTAGGTGGGGAATCGCGTTCCATAGGCGTATAGTGTTGACAAAAAATAGTCCCTGAAGCTGAAGAGCTAAACTGGGAAACACTAATTTTGAGTAGAGACAGTTCGGCTCTGCCAACTTCATGAGTTTGAACAGGAAAATGCAATCCCTTTCTCTTAAATAGTCTACGATGTCACAACCCAATAGACGATGCCTCCAAGGTGAAATATGGTCAAACCTAGGTAAGCCGTACACATATCGCGTGACATTGTTAAACATAACTTGAGCTTTTCCAGCGAACTGACAGCATGTTTGCTATACACCAACTCGGAGTAAGTAATTAAAGGGAGTATAAGTTGCAAAGCAAATTTACGCCTTGTAGTAAAGGCCGTATATTGGGCAGACTGCGCAAGGTTAGATTTACCTTGCTGTCGACAGAGTTTATATGATCACTACACGACAGTCTACAGTTGATTTTAAATTCCACATTTTTTATTTTGTCTACTACTTTCAGGTTCACATTATGAATGTGCACTTGTGGCAGCGTACAAAGTGAGTTAGCATTTTTATAATAAGTAGTACAAAGGAGTTATTACAGTAGAGTAGTAAACCATTTTCTGTCGCCCAACTGGATATTGCTGACAAGTCCTCATTAATATTACAACAACGACGATCAACTTGCTTAATCGAGTCAGATAAATAGAGCTGAATGTCATCCACAAACGCTTGAAGCCTTACATGTTTACATTGACCAAAAATCCCATTAATGAAAAGACTGAAAACAAGAGGGCCCAGAAGTCAGTTATTTAAGTTGTGACACCTCAGAACCAATTAGAATACTCTGAAACCCTTTTTATTAGATAGATAAGCACTAAACTCAGATCATGTTTGCCAAATCCGAAGTAAAACTTCAGCTTGCTTGATAGTTGGATATGGTTGAAAAAGGCGAATGCTTTGGAGAAATCAAGCAGACACAACAAAGTTAGATTACCCTCGTCAAAAGGAATTCTGACGTCATCCCATATCTTAAGCATTGCAGTAGCATAGCTGTGGTTGTTTCTAAAACCCGTCTAAAGGGGGAGAGTAGATTATGCTCATTAACATATTCATAATGCATAATTGTTTCAAATACCTTGGAGAGGGCAGGCAAGACGCTAATCGGACGAAACTAGGACGGAGAGGAAACATCACTCTTTTTAGGTACAGGTAACACATTTGCCACTTTCCAAAGGCTAGGAAAATATGAGGTAGTGACAGCATGATTAAAGATGTAGGTAAGAGTTCCAATGATGCATTGTAGAAGCAGTTTAATAAACCTGATAGGCAGTCCATCTTCACCTACTGCATTGGAATGGATTTTAAAAACACACCTCCCCACATCATATTCAGTCACTATGAGAAATTCAAACTGCGCTCCTCTAAAACACTGATCTGAACAGGGAACAAACGGTGGGATTTCCAAGCAAGACGTGCTACTAGACAGGAAAGTATCATTAACTACATCAGGAGAAAACAGACACTCAGGCTCATCTTTGCTATGAACCTGCTATTAATATTACGCCACAGAACACTTGTTGGCAGAGAGGTTTGCAGCTTGGAACCGAAATACTTTCGCTTTTCTTGCCTTGTAAAAAACATAGCTCTATTTCTTGAGCATTTGAAGGCTTGCCAGTTATACTTCCCTGCAGTCAATTCTACTGGTTTTATACTAGTCAAATACCGGCTGAACTAGTTCGAGTTCTATAATTTTTCCATATTAGCAACTTGTATTTTTAACACGGCGATGTCCTAAGAGATGGCGATTGTCCGCTTCTGCATCAGCACCATACCAATTGGCATACTAGTCATTAAATACATAAAGATCACACCATTCCACATACTAGTCTGTATATACAACAGGATCATACCAGTATACATATTAGGCAGTACATACACCGGTATCATTTCAGCCGTCATACTAGTTAGCCTATGCATCTTTATCATACCAATTACTGTACCACTTCATAGTAGGTTAGTTCATTTTGTGTTGAAAAATACACGAAAATTGCAAAATTACATTACAAACCACTTTACTGAAAATTCAGTCATCATATATAAAATATGTGTCTAACAAAATAAAAATTACTTCACTATATTGAACAATTGAAACAAATTTCAATGAAAGTATAGTCTCTATTTATAGCAATTTTGCCCTTGGAAAACATTTATAAAAAGTAATTTTCTTCTTTTTTTAATTAGTAATTTTTTCAATGAATTTTATAATTGATTTCACAGGCAGACATCTTTAAATTTTCTTGAAACATTTTATGGAAAATTTAAAAATAAATCTTAGATAAAATCGAATCCATACTTGCGTTGTTAACCGAACGATTGCTGCCCGAATACTGAGTGGTTTTCTCTTTCGCTCGCGTATGATAGTATCGACAATTTTAGAGGATTGTTGCTGGTTATGATCAGTGTGACCAGGTTAGCCGTTTTTTTGGTTTTAGCTTCGTGTCTTTTTTCTAGCCTTTTTTACTCCAAACCTTTTCTGGTCCCTTCACTATATTTTTCATACAATTTCGAGGAATATATAAAATTAAAGTTGAATGCAGGTAGTATTGATGACGAAATACAGAAAATTATTCGTAAAAATTGTCAACTATTTTTAATGGAGTTGATAACCGAATTGCGACATCGCCTACCAGATAATATGAACTCTTTACAGAAGATACATTTTTTTTCAGTTGATAACTCTTTGAAAGTTACAATGCCACATGTATTTTTTCACTTTCAAAAAGTAAAGTCTATATACACTTCAAGTCAAGTAGCATTGACTGCGCTTCAGTGGCGAAAGCTAATAACCGTACAGTGGACAAGTGTGAACTTCTGCCATTGAATTTTAGGGGGGAAGTCCGAGAACATAAAAATTCATAAACGAACCCATTAATGCGGAGGTTGAAAGAATTTTAAGTGGAATGGACATTTTAAAAACTAAGTTAAGGAACATATTAAAAATTAAAATGCTTAGCTCGCTACTTAATATTAGATGTTCGTTAAAACGCTTACACAAATGTTGCACTGATTTTGAAATTACCGATGATCTCATCTCTGTGATAAATACCCAAACTTTGTACACAGACTCAAGCTCTTCTGATTCATCAGATGAAGAAAATATTATTAAATTAATTAGTTTGTAGTGGTTTTTTTATAGTAAATATGTATTTCTTTGAAGAAGTTCCTGGTCAAGGAAAATGTTCCTGATACGTGTTGAAACAAGAATAGTTCCTTTAAGTTATGTCTATAGCTTTATATACAAATAGTTTAAACTAAAATAAATGTACAATAACTATCTTCTAAAAATAGTAAAGAAGAATCTACAAAAACAAAGTCCAGCATACATGATTTACATATAGACAGAATGTCTAAAATATTGTGCATACCGTTGGCAAGATAACAAACAACAATGAGAGGAAAACTTGAATTAAGCAGCTTGCAAAACTACACGCAGCATAGCCTATGGGTTCGATACTCCACAAGATCCTCTGAAAATAGCAAAACTATACGAATTAGTCTGACGATGATGAAAAATAATAATGATTCTCTCTATCTCTATGGCGCGATATACAACAGGTATACCATCATAAACCTCCTAAGAGATTTTTGCGCCAAGCTTCTCTTCCAATTTGTGGTGTGCCGATTTGAATTTTCCCTACAAATTGGTGGGACCTACAGTTTTTTGCCGACTCCGAACGGCATCTACAAAGGAGACGAATTTTTGCTGAGAAGCCTGTCATGGCAGAAATACACTCGGAGAGTTTGCCAAACCACTGCCGAGGGGCGACCCCGTTTCGAAAATTTTTTTCAAATCACTTTTGATGTTACCTCTACCAGGGCTCGAACCATGGACCTTCGGTGTGGTAGGCCGGCAACACTACCTTCACACCACGGCGGCCGCCAAATAATAATGATTAACCAAGAATTATTATCAACTGGTCTTGAGCTCCTTGAACTTACAAAAATATGTAAAAATGAACAGACCATAAAACCAACAACTAAAACTAAAATAAAAAATTTAAAATGGATTTCGTGAAAAAATGTCTGACTTTTTTAGCTTCTTTTTTCTTAAGTTTACCCTTTTCTAACCTTTGTTTTTACCGATTTAGCCTCTTTTTTTCTATCACCTGGTCACACTGGTTATGATAGCGGAAACGTTGCAGTATACATAAGACCACGAAATTCTAGTTAATGAACTAAAATGTTTACTAAACAGTTTAGCAGTTGACTGCGGGGTTGTTTCTCTCCTTAACAGCAATTTCTACTTTCTTAGTGAACCAAGGACAAGATGAGCACTTAGCGGAGACTTCACGTACAGGCACATTTTTGTCAAAAGCACATTTAAGGGCACATACAAGAAAGTCAAGTTTTTCGTCAGTAGTTTCACGAAGCCAGCATAAGCTCCAGTCAATGCCTCCTAGGGTAATATGTTTAAAAAAAAGTGTCATGTGCAAGTTACATCTAGAACATAGTGCTACCCCTCCGCCTCTTCTTCCAATCCTATCATTTCGTAACAGCTTAGAGTTATTTATTCCCGTGAGGGATTCATTTAGACTGCTCTCAAACCAAGTCTCAGAAACGCAAATAACATCAATACACGAGTTCTCGAAAATAGAGCTAGCATAATCTAGTTTTTCATCATTTAAGCCACGTGCGTTGAAATGTACCATGTTAAGACCTCTTTGTCGGCTGCATAATACATTAGGCTTAGCCAGACCATATTCATCAGCACTACAATTCCTATTGGTTAACACCATAGAAAATATAAACAAAAGCAACACTGAAAATAAACAGTTCACTAGCGGAGAGAAATGGAATGGCCAGCTTCGCAAGCATAAGGGAACATGGGAAAATACAAGATAATAATAACAAAAATATAAAGAAGAATAATAAAAACAATAATAACAAATATAAAAATATGAAGAAGTATGCAATTCTAGCGAAATCGCCCCAAGTCATCGTCATTGCTAATTTTTATAGCGGGAGAAGTGTTTTCATGCCTCACGTATACATCACCAGAAGAAGATTGAAGATTGGAATCTAAGTGTTCTCTGCCCAATCCACAAGAAGGGCGATCCTGCAAACTGCGCCAACTATCGCGAAATCAGCCTTTTGAATATCGCATATAAGGTCCTATCAAGCGTATTGTGCGAAAGACTGAAGCCTGATGCGAACAGACTGATTGGACCTTATCAGTGTGGCTTCAGATCTGGTACATCTACCATCGACCAGATTTTTACAATACGCCAAATCTTGGAAAAAACCCGTGAAAAAAGAATCGACACGCATCATCTCTTTGTTGATTTTAAAGCCGCTTTCGATAGCACGAAAAGGAGCTGCCTATATGCCGCTATGTCTGAATTTGGTTTCCCCGCAAAACTTATACGGCTATGCAAAATGACCTTGAGCAACACCGCCAGCTCGGTCAGAATTGGGAAGTACCTCTCCGAGCCGTTCGAAACTAAACGAGGTTTCAGACAGGGTGACCCCCTATCGTGTGATTTCTTTAATTTAATGCTGGAGAAAATAATACAAGCTGCAGAACTTAACCGCGCTGGAACAATATTTTATAAAAGCGTGCAACTGTTGGCATATGCTGACGATATTGCTATCATTGGCCTTAACAACCGCGCCGTAACTTCTGCTTACTCCAAATTAGAAAAAGAAGCGGAGAAAATGGGATTGGTGGTGAATGAGGGCAAAACGAAGTACCTTCTGTCATCATGCAAAGAGTCAGCGCATTCGCACCTTGGCAACCAAGCCACTGTTGGCAGCAATAATTTCGAAATAGTAAAGGACTTCGTTTACCTGGGAACCAGCATTAATACCAACAATAATGTTAGCCTAGAAATCCGACGAAGAATCACTCTTGCAAACAAATGCTACTTCGGACTGAGTAGGCAATTGAAAAGTAAAGTCCTCTCTCGACGAACGAAAATAACACTCTACAAGTCACTCATCGCACCCGTCCTGTTATATGGTGCAGAAGCGTGGACACTAACAACATCTGATGAGGCGGCTCTGGGAGTATTCGAGAGAAAGGTTCTTCGAAAGATTTGTGGACCTCTACGCGTTGGCGACGGCGAGTACCGAAGAAGATTTAATGATGAGCTGTATGAACTTTACGCAGACGCCGACATAGTTCAGCGAATTAAAACACAGTGGCTTCGCTGGCTAGGCCACGTAGTGCGAATGAGCGAAGATCCTCCAGCCCAGAAGGTATTCTTATCGGCACCCGCCGGTGGAAGCAGAGGAAGAGGGAGACCACCACTCCGATGGAAGGACCAAGTGGAGACCGATTTGCGATCCCGCGGTGTTTCCAATTGGCGCCAGTTAGCGCAACGAAGAAACGACTGGCGAGCTATGTTGGACGGTCAAAATCGCCCAGGCGGTTAGATGACCATTTAAAGAAGAAAGTATACATCACCATTGTACGTAAATACTCCCCACGCCTTTTCTCCACGTCTAAGTTGTCTTGCAGTATGCAGGAGCTTGCGGTAATGTTTAGTTTATAGAGGCTTTAAAAAATATTGAAACTACATCAAATCCAACAGCACTAAGAGGGATGTTCGCATTAGAATTTTACTTAATGGCTGTGTTCGGATGGCCAGCTTACGTTTTTGTACGAAAAACTTCACTTATTTTCGGGACCATAAAATCAATTGATAGGCAGATTTGATTAAAAATGCCTTTCAAATTTTAGACACTTTAGATATTTTTTCTTTCCGCCGTATATTTTCAATAAACTTTCGCAGGTCAGCTATCTCACCTTCATGGTTTTCAGTTTCAGCGTCGAACATCTTAATTTTCACAGCAGACTCGTCAATTTTCAACACACACGCAGAAATTTCATCATCCATCCGTTTCACAAGTCTTTCCTCTAACTACGCTAGCTTAGAAGAGAAGTTTCCAAAGAGAGTGTTAAGCTGTTCAGTTTTAGCCCTAATTTTCTATTCCAACTCTCTTACCGCTGCCAGAATAGTGGGTACGGCACTGCTATCATCGAGCTTAGCGGCTTTGGCAAACGGGGACGCTCTGCTTTAAAAGCGAATTGAGCAGTGACGGAAATCTTAACAGTGTGACAGGTAATGGAAAAAAAAGAGGCTAAAGCGTCAAAAAAAGGTCAGAAAAGGCTAAAATTAAGAAGAAAAAAAATAAGCTAAACAGAATTCTGAAATTTTTTTACTAAATCCATTTAAAATTTTTTACGACGAAGGAATAAAGCTAAAATTGCTTGCTCCACGTCAACAGATAAGTATTATTCGGGGCAAACGCCCATCAGGGTCGAGACCAGTAAGGCTCTGATTATGGTATACTAGAAATACGATAGTGGAATAGGTGAACAAAGGGCTTTGTGAAAGTAGCATTCTACCACCTTAGTACGAAGGGTAATGCTATACGTTCGATGTCACGTCGCCATAAGCGTGGCCGTACCGGTTCAATTGAGATGTACTCCTGATTAGCGCCTGTCCCGGCTATGAACACAAAATCTCATAAGGACTTGTGTCAACCCTAGCGTTTCCTCCCTGCACAACCACGGGCCCCTTTTGTTGGGCGACTGTACAATGGGCAGAGATAGCGGCTTGGAGCGGGGACCCAATACACAATAAAACAAGTAAGGAAGTCTAAGTTCGGGTGGAACCGAACATTATATACATATCTAGTAGTGATCTATTATGTCATCCCAATTTACCCAGACCTATTTTAATACTTTCAGTTCGTATTTCAAATAGACAGACGGACAGATAGATAGACGTATCGAGTATATATGCATAAAAGAAAGTGACGTTATTTCCAAAGCTCATAACTCAAGAACGCCTGCACCGATTTGGATGATTGACACTAATTTAGATTGTTCTCTGACCAGAATAAGAGAATACCCAATAAAATTTCCGAAAATTCCTGAAAAAAAATTGTATTTTCCCATACATTTTGTATGGTGCGAATGTTAATATTTTTTTTTTGTTAATTGATATTTTTTTTTTGTTAGAAAATCTCAATAATGGATCGATCGATGGTGAAGTGGAATTGTGTGTGTGTGAAATATTACAATCTATAGGGATAGGAATGGGGATAGGGATAGGGGTAGGGATATTGATAGAGATAATGATAGGGATAGGAAAAGATAATATTTCTAGGTCCATTCAGGTAAATATCTGGGCAGGACAAAGTCTGCCGGTCCCTCTTGTAAAGTATATGTTTTGATGGGACTATCTCTTTTTCTTCTCATACGTACAAACATTTCATGTTCATGGAAGGTATGAAAATCAAAAAAGATATACAGCTTCGCTGTTGCAGCGGGGTATTAACTACTTGCCCGGACATATTACTTTTCATCCTGAACGTTTTGATATACATTAATAAATATATATCTCGATTCGTTTATGCCGAATAAAGTAATATATGTGTGCATAACAGAAATATATATAAAAAAGGGTGTCTTTTATAGGCGCCAAAGAACTCATCCGATCTTTTTGAAATTTTCACAATATATACTTGGGTTCACCGGGTACAGCATAGACAATATATAGTTTTAAAAAAGTGGCCGGACCCACGCCCCCAGGCTATATAAAGTTTCAATTCGTCATAAATCCGAACTTTTTTGGTCTAAATTAATGAAATTTGGATATATGTGTCACTTAGTCAACATCTACATAATTTTTCAAAAGTGGGCGGTGCCACGCCCACATATTTTGTGTTTTGTTTTGCTTTTGAACTTTCACGATAGGTTCAGGAGTTCGCTGGGCACGATACAGTCTGTATATAGCTTTTGGAAAAGCCCACAAGGTTATATAAAGCTGCAGTTCGGTATAGCTAGCAGTTTATTTGGTTCAAGTTAATGACATTTTATATATAGACTAGCAACCTGCCCCGGCTTCGCACGGAAATAAAATATTAGGCCTATCTCAGCTCTATATCTATCCCGAGCCTGACTAAAGCGAGCCTCACGTTCCGTTGACGATTTTTCATTTCTTGCTGAACGTAGTCTTCTGGCGTTCACTGTACTTCGACCTATGTCCGAACGACGACGTCTTCCAGACATGACTTTATAATTTTAGTACAAAATTTACTCAGCTCTATATTTATGATTAACTATGCACAAATTGCCATATTATTAGAGCCTCACGCTCTACTGAAGATTCTCTCTCTCTCTCAGCTCTATATCTATGCCGAAGCTGACTGAGTCGGGCCTCACGCTCTACTGACGATTCTCTGTCTCTCTGAACCGTATGCCTATCTCGATCCCGGCTGTGGCGAACCTCACGCTCTACTGGAGATTCTCTCTCTATCTCAGCTCTATATTTTAATTATGTGCGATTTATTAATATAGAACGTGAACAGAGCGGCTTATTTCGCTGAAAAAATATAATGTACATATAATTACATGGAATTCAGTACGGCAATAAAGACATGAATTGAAAATACATACATACATACATATTACATACGTCCGAAATTTAATTATGCGAGAAATTCGTACATATTTACTTACATACATACGTACCGAGTTCTTTCACCATACGATCTAATTCAACATGAATGAGGTGGGGTGAGATTCCCGCATAACTTCTAATGTTTCATTCGGTTGACAGCGAACAAAAACACAAACAGCGTTTTTTGGAAAAAGTGCTTTTTGTTTGAACAATTTTGGTTAAATAAGATATGAATCAACTATTTTTTTTGATGCAGAACGAAAGTAAATATTTCAAAGTTTAACTTCAAGTAAGTTTCATTTTAATCGGTGAATTCTTTTATGATTTATGGCTGTGTAAACAAAAAATTTATGGTTTTTACCACATTTTGTCCGATTGCCAAGCCCCCTTTATATATTTCTTCACATTATAATGACATAAACCTTCCTCTTCAACCATCTATCTATTAAAAAAACCCGCATCAAAATCCGTTGCTTAGTTTTCAAGATTTGAGCATTTAAGGGGACATAGGGACAGAAAAAGTGACTTTGTTTTATAATATGTAGTGATGTGTTCTATGTATCAAAACGTCAAAACAACGCCTACCGGGTTTGCTAGTATATTATAAAATGGCGAAAGCAAACAACGAATTTCAGCATTTTTTTGTAAAACTGAGAGACTAGTTTGCGTTCAACTTGCGTTTATCGTGCTGATCATTTAAGTGAACTTTTCTCTTCTTGTTCTCATACTTACATACATTTAATCATTAAATTTTAATGCTTATGAAAGGTATGAAAATCAAAAAAGATGTATAACTTCGCTATTGCAG
Source organism: Merzomyia westermanni (assembly GCA_949987695.1). Taxonomy (NCBI): domain Eukaryota; kingdom Metazoa; phylum Arthropoda; class Insecta; order Diptera; family Tephritidae; genus Merzomyia; species Merzomyia westermanni. Next base: position 82,751,729 of record OX465291.1, read on the forward strand.
TGGGCTATTAACCACGTGGCCTAATATGTTGCTTGTGTGTTTCCCGATTTGGCTAATTTTTGGCAGGAGTATAATAAATACTACTGAGAAGCAACTGACCAATTTTCATTGAAATATCAAGATTGAATTATAAGCTATTGTCTTTGAAAATAGCAGAAATTTTATGCTGAAAAGTGGGCGGCGCACGCCTACTTCTTCAAAATTGACAAAATTTGTTTGCGGCCGAGTTTTCCTCAAAAAGCTTATTATGTGTGCAAAATCTGATTGATATAACTTGCTTAGTTGTAGAAATATCTCTTTTTAAATTTTACAAACAAAACTTTCAGAACTATGTTAAAAAACTGGTCGTGGACATTAATCGATTTCGCCCATTTTTACAGCAAACAGTTACCTTTATATATAGAACATTATCACCAAATTTCGTTTCGACAAACCAATTTTTGGCGGAGTTATGGCATAAAAAGTTTTGTGGAATAGTTTTATTTTTTGGATTTCTTAGCTCACGGAAACTTTTAAAGTGAAATATAAATGATGTATATAATGATGCAAAGTGCCGATTTTCGTTCTGATCTGTTGTTGTCGTTTGTCTTGTAGTTCTAGTAGGAAGCATATAGAAGAGAGCTTGGAATAATATATAACATCGCTATAAACAACGGATATAAAAAAGCACTAGTAGATAAACTCAGGAGAGACCTTAGAGAACAAAAAAGAAACAATGGAGAGGAAAGTACATAAACCTGGACGACAATGACATATACTGGAAGGGCAACACATAAATTAGCAAATTTCCTTAGAAAATACAACATCAGCACAGCGGTCAAAACATCGAACAATTTAGGACGGAAGCTAAGAACCAAAACTAACTCAGAAGATCCGTTTAGCAGCCATGGTGTATACAAGCTCACTTGTGAATGCCAGCACAGTTACATAGGACAAACTGGACGACAAGTAAGAACGAGGTTCAGAGAACACATTAGAGATTACAACAAAAAGATACGGAATCCAACCATCATACCAGAGTCCAACTTTGCGAATCACATGGCGGATAATAAATGCCCCCCCGGAAACTTCAAAAAAACAGTCAAAGTCCTACATGTACAAGCAAAAGGCCGACGTCTGAACGTCCTCGAAAACATGGAAATCTACAAACAAAAAAACATTCGACGGAAGAATAATAAACGAACAGACAAACACTGTTTCCGACACAATATTCGAACATTTAAAATTGGTTTACAACAAAACAAAGCAACCACTCAGGGACAACAAACACACACAACTTTTACCTGCCTCAGTCAACCACACAAAAACCGATCGATGCAAACCACCCCCTTTTCTGTATGTACACACACAACACATGCACACGCGTACACATACAGACACCCATGCTGACATTACCTGCTACCTACTATAAATACAAGACAAACGACAACAACAGATCAGAACGAAAATCGACACTGATGATGGCACAACGCCGAAACCGGTTTATCTCAAAACCAAATTTGACAAGGGATGACGAAAAATCGTTCCAATATACATCAGTCTATATATAGCTTTTGGAAAAGCCCCCAGGTTATATAAAGCTGAAGTTCGGTATAGTTAGGAGTTTATTTGGTTCAAGTTAATGACATTTTATATATAGATGTGTTCTATGTATCAAAACGTCAAAACAACGTCTACCGGGTTTGCTAGTATATTATAAAATGGCGAAAGCAAACAACGAATTTCAGCATTAGTTGGTAAAACTGAGATAATAGTTTGAGTTCAACTAGACAGACGGACAGACAGACAGACGGACGGACGGAGAGACGGACATGGTTAAATCGACCCCGCTCATCGTGCTGATCATTTTAGTGAACTTTTCTCTTCTTGTTCTCATACTTACATTTAATATTTATGAAAGGTATGAAAATCAAAAAGGTATATACCTTCGCTATTGCAGTGGGCTATTAATTACGCACCCGAATATTTTGCTTGTGTGTTTCCCGATTTGGCTAATTTTTGGCAGGAGCATAATACTTACTACTGAGAAGCAGCTGACCAATTTTCATTGAAATATCAAGATTGAATTATAAGCGATTTCCTTCGAAAGTAGCAGACATTTTATGCTGAAAAGTGGGCGGCGCCACGCCTACTTCTTCAAAATTGACCAAAAAATTTATTGGGGCAGAGTTTTTCTTAAAAAGCTATTATGTGTGCAAAATCTGATTGATATAACTTACTTAGTTGTAGAAATATCTCTTTTTAAATTTTACAAAAAAAATTTCAGAACTTTATTAAAAAAGTGCGGGTGGACATTAACCGATTTCGACCATTTTTACAGCAAACAATTACTTTTATATATAAAACATTATCAATAAAATTCGTTTCGACAAATCAATTTTTGGCGGAGTTATGGCATAAAAAGTTTTGTGGAATTGAAGTTTTTGGATTTCTTTGTTTACGGAAACTTTAAAAGTGAAATATAAATTATGTAAAGCTATTTTACGCAAAGTTATTGCCTATTTAATATATCTACGATCCTATTTAAAATCTTTCATATAAAAGTGGGCGTAGACCTTAACCGATCCCGCCCATTTTTTCCTGGAACATTCCTTGCATACCTGAAAACTTGCGTGCTGAATTTCGTTTCGATATCTTGAACGTTTTTGATTTATGATTAATATTATTTCTAAATTTGACTTAATCAAAAGTGGGCGGTGTCACTCCCATTTTCAAAAATTTCTTGAAAAATTTATTTTGTGCTTCAATCTCAGTGTGCCCACCAAATTTTATCTTTATAGGTGTATTATGTACTGAGTAATCACTTTTTTGTGTTTTCAAAAATATTCTATACATAAAAAGTGGGCGTGGCTATCATCCGATTTCGCCCATTTTAAATAGTGCTTGGAGATGAGTGCCAAGGAACCCGCATACCAGATTTTATTAAGATATCTTAAAATTTACTCAAGTTATCGTGTTCACAGACGGACGGACGGACGGACATGGCTTAATCAATTTCCCTTTTCGTCCTGAACATTTTGATATATATAAGTCAATACCAATCTCGATCCGTTTTTGCCGTTACGTACTGCCGTTAGGCGACTAAAGTTAATATACCTTGTGTGCGTAGCACTACTAGGTATAAAAATGTGTGTCTTTTATAGGCGCCAAAGAACTCAACCGATCTTTATGAAATTTTCACAATATGTACTTGGGTTCACTGGGTACAGCATAGACAGTATAAAGTTTTGGAAAAGTGGGCGGAGCCACTCCTCCAGGCTAAATAAAATTTCAATTCGTCATAAATCCGAACTTTTTTGGCCTAAAGTATTGAAACTTGGATATCTGTGTCACTTAGTCAATATCTACATAATTTTTCAAAAGTGGGCGGTGCCACGCCCACATATTTTGTGTTTTTATTTGCTTTTGAACTTTCACGATAGGTTCAGGAGTTCGCTGGGCACGATACAGTCTGTATATAGCTTTTGGAAAAGCCCACAAGGTTATATAAAGCTGCAGTTCGGTATAGCTAGCAGTTTATTTGGTTCAAGTTAATGACATTTTATATATAGACTAGCAACCTGCCCCGGCTTCGCACGGAAATAAAATATTAGGCCTATCTCAGCTCTATATCTATCCCGTGCCTGACTAAGGCGAGCCTCACGTTCCATTGACGATTCTTCATTTCTTGCTGAACGTAGTCTTCTGGCGTTCACTGTACTTCGACCTATGTCCGAACGACGACGTCTTCCAGACATGACTTTATAATTTTAGTACAAAATTTACTCAGCTCTATATTTATGATTAAATATGCACAAATTGCCATATTATTAGAGCCTCACGCTCTACTGAAGATTCTCTCTCTCAGCTCTATATCTATGCCGAAGCTGACTGAGTCAGGCCTCACGCTCTACTGACGATTCTCTGTCTCTCTGAACCGTATGCCTATCTCGATCCCGGCTGTGGCGAACCTCACGCTCTACTGGAGATTCTCTCTCTATCTCAGCTCTATATTTTAATTATGTGCGATTTATTAATATAGAATATATATATTATATATATTATTTCGCTGAAAAAATATAATGTACATATAATTACATGGAATTCAGTACGGCAATAAAGACATGAATTGAAAATACATACATACATACATATTACATACGTCCGAAATTTAATTATGCGAGAAATTCGTACATATTTACTTACATACATACGTACCGAGTTCTTTCACCATACGATCTAATTCAACATGAATGAGGTGGGGTGAGATTCCCGCATAACTTCTAATGTTTCATTCGGTTGACAGCGAACAAAAACACAAACAGCGTTTTTTGGAAAAAGTGCTTTTTGTTTGAACAATTTTGGTTAAATAAGATATGAATCAATTATTTTTTTTGATGCAGAACGAAAGTAAATATTTCAAAGTTTAACTTCAAGTAAGTTTCATTTTAATCGGTGGATTCTTTTATGATTTCTGGATGTGTAAACAAAAAATTAATGGTTTTTACCACATTTTGTCCCATTGTCAAGCCCCCTTTATATATTTCTTCACATTATAATTACATAAGCCTTCCTCTTCAACCATCTATCTATTAAAAAAAACCGCATCAAAATCCGTTGCTTAGTTTTCAAGATTTGAGCATTTAAGGGGACATAGGGACAGAAAAAGTGACTTTGTTTTATAATATGTAGTGATGTGTTCTATGTATCAAAACGTCAAAACAACGCCTACCGGGTTTGCTAGTATATTATAAAATGGCGAAAGCAAACAACGAATTTCAGCATTATTTTGTAAAACTGAGAGACTAGTTTGCGTTCAACTTGCGTTTATCGTGCTGATCATTTAAGTGAACTTTTCTCTTCTTGTTCTCATACTTACATACATTTAATCATTAAATTTTAATGCTTATGAAAGGTATGAAAATCAAAAAAGATATATAACTTCGCTATTGCAGTGGGCTATTAACCACGTGGCCTAATATAATGCTTGTGTGTTTTTTGATTTGGCTAATTTTTGGCAGGAGTATAATAAATACTACTGAGAAGCAACTGACCAATTTTCATTGAAATATCAAGATTGAATTATAAGCTATTGTCTTTGAAAATAGCAGAAATTTTATGCTGAAAAGTGGGCGGCGCACGCCTACTTCTTCAAAATTGACAAAATTTGTTTGCGGCCGAGTTTTCCTCAAAAAGCTTATTATGTGTGCAAAATCTGATTGATCTAACTTTCTTAGTTGTAGAAATATCGCTTTTTAAATTTTACAAAAAAAATTTCCAGAACTATGTTAAAAAACTGGTCGTGGACATTAACCGATTTCGCCCATTTTTACAGCAAACAGTTACCTTTATATATAGAACATTATCACCAAATTTCGTTTTGGCAAACCAATTTTTGGCGGAGTTATGGCATAAAAAGTTTTGTGGAATAATTTTATTTTTTGGATTTCTTAGCTTACGGAAACTTTAAAAGTGAAATATAAATGATGTAAAGATATTTTACGCAAAGTTATTTAATATATCTACGATCCTCTTGAAAATCGTTTATATAAAAGTGGGCGTAGACCTTAACCGATCCCGCCCATTTTTTCCTAGAACATTTCCTGCATACCTGGAAACCTGCGTGCTGAATTCCGTTTCGATAATTTGACCGGTTTTTGATTTATGATTAATATTATTTCTAAATCTGATTTAATCAAAAGTGGGCGGTGCCACTCCCATTTTCAAAAATTTCTTGAAAAATTTATTTTATGCTTCAATCTCAATGTAGTTACCAAATTTTATCCTTATAGGTGTATTATGTACTGAGTAATCACTTTTTTTGTGTTTTCGAAAATATTCTATGTATAAAAACTGGGCGTGGCTATCATCCGATTTCGCCCATTTTAAATAGCTCTCGGAGATGAGTGCCAAGGAACCCGCATACCAAATTTCATTAAGATATCTCAAATTTTACTCAAGTTATCGTGTTCACAAACGGACGGACGGACGGACATGGCTTAATCAATTTCTCTTTTCGTCCTGAATATTTTGATATACATAAGTCAATATCAATCTCGATCCGTTTATGCCATTACGTGCTGCCGTTAGACGACTAAAGTTAATATACCTTGTGTGCGTAGAACTACTAGGTATAAAAAGGAAAACGAAAAACAAAAACAACAAGAAGAAGACGTATGTCAAAGCGGGAGAGCTGCACTCAGAAGAAGGACACCGCTGTTACAAACAATAGCGACACCGAAAGCAACAACAGCAGCAACACCGGTCTCGCGAGCAAACGTTGACGCCCCCATAGCCCCCAAAGCAGCGGAAAACGACGAAAATCCCCACGGCAGGAATTTATTCGCCAAACAAGAACAGAGGAGGAAGCACCTTGGAGAAAATGCAAAACTATAATAAAAAAAAGAAGCAAGCATTAATTAGGCAAAATAATATAAGTCTGGACATTAGAACAGGACTCTCAGAGATAGAAATAACAATCGACGTGATCGCCAGCTACCGTCGTAACTGGATCAGAGCCGAGCTCGAGATTAAAAAAAACCGATGCACTAGAGAGATGCATTGTCGGAACAACGGAGACATGGCCACACTGGCGGTAACCCGGTCCAAATTACGTGCGACTAGCCCCGCGGAAACTCAAAAACCGAGCGGCAATAGCGGAAAATGGCAAGTAGTAAACGGGAAGAGTAAGCTTCTCTAGAAAACCACCGAATCACCTGCAAAAGCTGTCCCAAAACAAAATAGGGAAGAAAAGGCAAAGAAGGAGAACCGATCTCACAAGACAAAGCAACAGACCGAGGCGTTGCTAATCAAGCCAACAGATGGAAACAGTTACTCCGATGTTCTGAAAAACCTCCGGAGCAGCATAAAGATGACTGACGACGAGGTTAAAGTTAAAGCTGTTCGGAAAAGAAGAACCGAAGCAATACTGGTTGAGCTGGAAAGAGGAGAGGACATACAGCCCGCCTTCTGTTAAGCGCTCAAGGTTACACTGAAAAAATCTGCCATTATATCTGACCTTAAACCAAAAGTCACGGTGGAGATACGCGACCTGGATTCTCTCACTACAAAGGAGGAAGTTATCAACGCTTTGAAGTCAAATTTCAGCATTGACTCGGAAGCGCCTAAAGTCAGCGTCATAGCGCCAAACACAAGAGAACAGCTCCGAGCATATGTGACTTTAACTAAAGAAAACGCGGACATATTACTCAAAAGCTCGCGCGTAAAAATATACTTGGTATATGGTAGAATGAGACCACACTAGACGAAGAAGCGATACATCAAATGCTTTCGCCCAAATCACACCACTTGGACCTACAAAGGCCCTGATAGAAGGGTGCAGGGATTATGCATCCGGTGTGGGGCCCCCGGCTACAAACTCGCAAAGTGCTGCTTGTGTACGGCGGAAGAATTTAAGCACACAGACCATATACCAGGCTCGGGTAGATGGGCAATGTACAACGGCTGCGGGAAGCCATGATGATTGCACTACAAGGCAACATGCACAGAAGCAAAACCGCAGACACCCTCCTTACGTAACTGACAAAAGGGAACTGCGGCAATTTGGTTCCCGCTTGGAAGGAAAGCGACAGCATAGGAGAGTTTCAAAACAAATTAAGTAAATGATATCGAGGACACAGCCCGAGAAATATGTGGATCAGTAATCATTGCAAGCCACTTCAACTCAAGAGCCATCGAATGTCAACGACGAACCCAAGAGGACGACAGGTTCTGGACATGGCTGCCAGGCCGGGACTAACAGTTATTAACTCCGGAACATCAAACACTTTTAGGAGATAAGGCTGCAATGAAACAATACCAGATATCACGATGGCATCTGAAAGCGTATCCGGGATCATACAAAAGTGGAAAGTCCTTGAAGATTTCACTGGCAGTGACCACCAATATATATCCATTGAAGTAGGCCCACGAGAAGGGGCTAGGACGGAACAAAGTAAAACAACCCGAAGATGGAACGCATCGAAACTAAACAGTGAAGAGCTAATTGCTGCAATCGATACATACCTGTTAAGGGATCACACACCTACGAACGCCAGAGAGTGTGTCAAAGCTTCCATGTCCATGAAGATTGGGCTACAGGATGGTATTGAAGAAGATTATGGCCAGAATGCCGGCACCTGATTTAGATGCAAACGTAATGAATAACATTGTGAACGAACTTGTCTCTACTCATGAAGTCAGGGAAGTCAGTGAAGATCCGATCAACATGCCCGAAGAACCTCCAGCATTTACCACAGCAGAACTGCAAGCCGCAGCACGGAGCATGAAGAACAATAAGGCCCCAGGGCCGGACGGCGTTCCAGCAGAAGCCATCAGATGCAATTGAAACGCTTTCAACAGCGTGACATGGACAGACATGCTGACTGCCTTAGAGCAACGATTTCGAATCCCATGTTACTTGCAGCAAGTAATCAGAAGCTATTTAAGAGACCGCATCCTTATGTACACAACTTCAAATGGCCCGCGGTGCATCTACGTCACATGCGAAGCAGCGCAAGGTTCAATTCTTGGTCCTGGCCTATGGAACGTCAGCTAAGATGAAATCTTTAACCTAGAAATGCCCGATGATACCTTCTTAGTCGGATAAGCAGACGACATTACCGCAGTCATCAACGCCCGGAATACACAAGAAACACGCAGGAAGCTCAATCAGGGTATGATAAGCTCAATCAGGTTATGCGTTTTTTAACCTACGTGGCCTCCAACTGGCGGCAGAAAAAACTGAGCCGATACTCTTGACAAAAAAGTACATACCGTTAGAGGTTGGTTTCGAAACCCTCTCCGGAACAATACATCAAAGAAAGTAATTAACTATTTAGGCGTAAGACTAGATTCCCGACTAACATACTGGGCACAAATTCAGTGTTCGACAGAGAAGGCATGCAAGCAGGTATTGTTACTAAGCAGGCTAATGGAAAACCTATAGAAAGCAAGCGGAAGTTACTGATGGACACTACCCTGTCCACTCTACTATATGGCTCCGAACTATGTGCAGACACACTTAAGATAAAGAACCGCTGTAAACTCCTAACATCTGTACAGCGGACAGCAGTTTTGAGAGTATTATCCGCTTATCAAATAGTATCAGGACCAGCCGTTCAGGTGATAACCGGAGTGATCCCCATCGATCTATTAGCGCTGCAAAGAAGAAGAGTATGGGAAGCAAAAAATTACACGGATGAGGAGCTAATAGGAGGCGCTTACCAAGAACTCAGCTAGGAAACGTTTGGGCTTTGGCAAGAGCGCTGGGAAAGTGAACACCGAGGCAGATGGGCAGCAAGACTTATCCCTGACGTTAAGGTATGGAGCACCAGAAACTTTGGCGAGGTTAACTTTTACGGTACCCAAATGCTCTTTCGGCATGGGTATTTTAAAAAGTACTTATATAAAATGGGAAAAGTGGGAGATGAGAAGTTCGTGTACGATGTAGACGAAGACGATGCTGAACACACATTCTTCAAATGCTCAAGATGGACCGAGGAGCGATAAGTGCTCGAGCGAAGGGTCGACCAAATTACCCCCGATAACACCATAGAAAAAATGTTAAGCGGCCCGAGAAGAAATCACCAACTTTGGAGAAATTACACTCAGAGCAAAAAGCGGGACCTGGACGCAGGTACAATAGAAGACTCTCAAGGAATGAGAAATATGGAACGCCACCCTGAAGCAATACGAAAGTGGTCCCGGGGTGGGGGAAGTTGTTTAGTCCACGGACACACGGCTGGTGCTACGGCATCAGCTACGGTGCGTTAGGAATTTTTTTCAACCCCAACCACTACAAACTAATTAATTTTTTAATATTTTCTTCGTCTGATGAATGAGAAGAGCTTGAGTCTGCGTACAAAATTTGGGTATTTATCATAGAGATGAGATCATCGGTGATTTCGAAAACATCTAGTATTAAGCAGCGAGTTAAGCATATTAATTTTTAATCTGTTCCTCAACTTAGTTTTTAAAATATTCATGCACGGCTAAAAGTTTGAGCCTAGATTTAAAACTTTTTTGGGCTAAATATGTGTCCAAAGCAAATTTGGTTTAGAATTTGAATTATGCCAGTTTTCGAGAAAATCCAAGTGAAGAAAAGTGTTTCAATGTTAACCAAAAATGTTTAACAATCAAAAAAACATAAAAAACATTCGTATCAGTTGGCAGGATTCGAACCGACTGTCCCCGCATCAGACTCGTCTTCTCTACCCACTGAGCTACAGCGCATACAAAAATGTTTAGAGAAAATTCAATGACTTGAAAACCCCTTTCAAAAATAAATGAAAACAAATTTTAGACGTTTTTTTCAATTCAGTTTTAAATCTAAACCACAATAAATTGAAAATTGGTGTAGATAATTGAACGGTTTGGAATTTATAACAACCTCCGCACTACTGAAAGGTAATACCAAAAAGTTAAATATTAATTCGACCAGTTCTAAAAAAGGGGGTTCGTTTAATACATTTTTATGTTCTCGTACTTCCGCCCAAAATTCAGTGGTAGAGATCACACTTGTCCACTGTACGGTTATTAGCTTTCGCCACTGCAGCTCAATCAATGCTACTTCACTTGGAGAATACCTAGACTTTTCTTCTTGAAAGTAAGAAAATACATGCGGCTTTGTAACTTTCAAAGAATTATCAGCTGAAAAAAATGTATCTTTTGTAAAGAGTTCATATTATCTGGTAGGCGATGTCGCAATTCGGTTATCAACTCCATTAAAAATAGTTGACAATTTTTACGATTAATTTTCTGAATTTCGTCATCAATAGTAGTACCTTCATTTAACTTAGCGTGTTGGGACCAGGGGGTCAATTCTGGTTTTGCGTTGTCGTGAAATGAAATGACGTTTTCCTTTCTTCACTACACTGAGCTCTAAAATGCGATTCTGGTATGGGCGCTCAAAATTACTTGCTGAGCAACATTTTTAATCGCGTCGACACAAGTTGATCTTGCTAAATGATAGTTTATTAAGGAATTTTAAGAATAAAAGTAATTTTGATCACTTAATACGTTAACATTTGTAAAAAATCCGATGTTTGAATTTTTTTTGTAATTTTGACGTTAACCCCAAGTTTATATTGGCGTTAACTTTATTCCATCTACTTGAAATCGAAAATTTAAAGTAAAACGAAAATCGAAAATCGTGGTGAATTGACGTATTTTCTTTTCACTTCACGATAACGAAAAACCAGAATTGACCCCCAGAAAAGGTTTGGAGTAAAAAAAGGCTAGAAAAGGCCACGAAGCTAAAACCAAAATTATGAGGATAAAGGAAAAAAAAGGCTACATCTAGCCTCGAAAAGTCTAACCTGGTCACACTGCATCTTAATAGACAAATAAGATGTATATTTGAATGTAGGTTTGCTCTTGGCGCAAAGTGTAAAGTGTAAACGCGAAAAGCAATGAGAAAATAGTTTATTTTTTATCATTTTGCACGCAAAAATGTGTGTCAATAAACAAACAAAGAACCTGGTAATTTATTCACTCGCACCCAAAAAACAAATATTCCGTAAAATAGCCAGTTAAACTGTGGTATTATACAGGAATCGAATTAAATCTCGGGCTGAACTAAATACATGTTTGTGCGAAATGAGAGTAAAAATGTAATAAAAAAATTCTCAGAGATCCTGTGGTCTCGGGCCAGTTAAAACTTTTTAAGTTTAGAAGTATTAAAATATTTTTTAAAATAACATTTAATAAAAATTAAATTAATAAAATTGCTGAGTAATAAGTAGTCTTAGAGTGTGATGTGAAAATATGTGTATTCTGTACATAAATTTATTTTAATTAGAGAGCGCAGGTGGTTGAAATTCGACCACAAAACTTTATTTTATTTCAGTTATTGCTATTCCTTTAATTTCCTCTTTCCCTTCTATCCCATGTTGCTCCTTTCCTTTAATGTATTTTCCTTTTATTTGCTTTCCTTTCCTGTCCATCCCCCCGTTATAGTTCCTTTTAATTAAATTTATTTTATTTTATTTCTTTATTTTATATTAGTTAATTTTTTGCATTTCATTTTCTATAAATATAAAGATTACACAAACAAAACAAAGTGTTAAGTATTCTGAAAAATAATAATTTTAATATGAATCAACACTTATTTTGTTTTTGTAAACAATATGTATGTTTATTATGAACGCAGTTCGGGTCGTCTTTTTTGCCGATTGATTACGAAACATAACAATCAAGAAAGCACCGCTGTAAAAAACGATAGAGTATCGGAGTACTCCATAGAAATCCCCTTTCATGATAAAAAGGTGGTGCAATTCACATGACGATGCCCGCTGATTGGATCACCTAAACCATCTCGGAGTGCTCCATTACTTTGCTTCTGAGTAGTCTATGGAGCACCTATGTGAAAGTACTTTCAAAATGCTGCCAAAAATGCACCTCCTCCCTCTCTCGTTTTGGTGTAATCTTTTGGGTGCATTTTGATAGTACTTTCACGTAGGTGTTCCATGGAGTATTCAAAAGCAAAGAAACGGAGTACTCCGAGAAGGAGTAGGAGATCCAATCAGCACATCGCCATGTAAATTGAAGCACCTTTTTATACCTTTCATGAACATGAAATGGTATTATAACTGTGGTTGGATGTTTGTAAGTATGAGAAGAAGCAGAGATAGACCCACCAATAAGTATACCGAAATGATCAGGGCGATGAGCTGAGTTGATTTAGCCATGTCTGTCTGTCCGTCTGTGTGTTTGAACGCAAAGTAGTTTTAGAGGTATTTTCATGACATTTGGTAAGAGGCAGCCATTTTGTAAAGCATTAATCATTTGTCGGAACCAGCATGATCGAACCAAGAAGTATGGGTATAATTTTTCCGTATCTCGATGTGCTTATTTTTATATCTAGTAGTGCTACGTACATAAGGTATATTAACTTCATTCGCCTAACGGTAGTATGTTTATATCAAAAAGTTCAGGAGAAAAAGAGAAATTGAGTAAGCCATGTCCGTTCGTCCGTCCGTCTGTTAACACGATAACTTGAGTAAATTTTAAGATATCTCAATGAAATTAGGTATGCAGGTTCCTTGGCACTCATATCCGAGCGCTATTTAATGTGCGAAATCGGATGAAGGGATTATTCAGTACATGATACACTTATAAGGATAACATTTGGTGTGTACATTAACGTTAAGGCGGAAAATAAATATTTCAAAACATTTTTGAAAATGGGAGTGGCACCGCTGTCTTTAGATTGAGTCAAATTTAATAATAATAATAATTCCCAACGGATAACCCACCATCCCGCCCAACCGACACGAGGGGCGCATCCGCATAACGCACGGCTTTTTTTTTTGTATATATATACGAGGTGTGTTCAAAAAGTATCGCGAATTTTGTGTTTTTTCAAAAATTATTTATTTATTCATGAATATCTATTTTGTCCCCTTCAAAGTAATCCCCATGAGATATTATACACTTGTGCCAACGGTTTTTCAAATCTTCGAAGCACTTCAAAAAATCATTTTTTTGTATCTTGTTCAGCTCCTCCTTCGATGCCGTCTTTATCTCGTCAAGAGAAGCGTAACGTCGTCTTTCATGGGCCTCTTCAGTTTAGGGAACAAGAAAAAGTCACAGGGGCCAGATCTGGGGAATACGGTGGCTGCGGCATCATTAGTGTGTTGTTTTTGGCCAAAAAGTCGCGCACAAGCAACGATGCGTGAGCAGGGGCGTTATCGTGGTGCAAAAGCCAACTTTTGTTCTTCCACAAATCCGGGCGTTTCTGGCGGATTGCTTCGCGCAAATTGCGCATAACTTGCAGGTAATATTCCTTATTGACCGTTCTTCCCAGTGGCAAGAACTCATGATGCACAACGCCCCTGCAATCGAAGAAAACTGTGAGCAAAACTTTCAAATGCGACCGAACTTGGCGCGCTTTTTTCGGTCTTGGTTCGTGCGGCAGCTTCCATTGAGATGATTGAGCTTTGGTTTCCACGTCATAACCATAAACCCACGATTCGTCACCAGTTATGACCCTCTGGAGCAAATTTGGGTCGTCGCGGACAGAGTTTAACATCTCATTAGCAATGTTCATGCGATGCTGTTTTTGGTCACAATTGAGCAATTTTGGTAAAAAAATAGGTAAAAATCGAAGACGATCCAAAACACGTGCAAGCAAAGCAGCTGCCAACAATTAACTGAACATTCAAAATGGCCGAGCTTGTCGGCATAAGTGAGAGACATGAGTACCAACATAACGCCACAAAAAATTCGAAATTCGAATATACGTAACCAGCGAAAATTCAAAATTCGCGATACTTTTTGAACACACCTCGTATATTGCCGAGTCGTTGAAAGGCAGGGGTTTGTTAACTGTCGAGATCTAAAACTGCTCAGCTACAGAGGGAAACTCATCAGCTAAGTAACACAAGAAATTAAAACTTATAAATAATGTATTAAGAGAAGAAAGAATCAGTTAGATTGCAAAGAGTAAATTCATAAAGTTGCTATGAGTTAAGCGAGGATAGTATCGATTTTTAATGCTAAAAAGCGAGTCAGAAATATCAAATGTACTGGAGTGAGTGTTATAATTGTCACACAAACATCGGAAAGGCTCATTTAATTCAAAATTAGTCCTACACTGTTTGAAGAAAATTGGTTGAAAATGTCTTGATGGCCGACAAGGAATGTTAAAGTTTACTTCTCCCAACAAAAATGGGCTAGAGACCAACCCATTTAATAATTTAATCATAAATATTGCTCCGAGCATTTCTCTACGACTAGCAAGAGTAGGAAGGTTAATAAGTCCCAAGCGATTAGTATAGTGAGGTAAATTATACAGGGAATCCCATGAAAGATCTCTCAAAGCGAAAAGTAAACATTGTTTTTGAACCGATTCTAACCGATCAACGTTAGCGGTAACGGTAGCTCGGATTCCAAATAATTGAGCCATATTCTAATATCGGTCTTACTTATGTTGTAAAAAGGGCTTTAGTTACGTACGGATCAATAATTTCTTTCGACCATCGCTTAACGAATGATAAAACGCCCCTAGATTTATTGACTGTTGCATTAATATGGAGATTGAAGCTAAGTTTACAATCCATCGTAATTTCCAAGTCCATAAAATCATGCACTTGTTCAAGACTATGATTGTTGATTATGTAGGAAGCTGGTTGTGTATTTTTGAGCGAAAAACACATATATTTACATTTTTTTTAAATTGAGTGGCATGTAGTTTAGATCGCACCAAGCACCCAGTCTATCAAGACCTGATTGAAGTAAAGCTCTATTTTCGCTCACCGAGTAAGACATAAAAATCTTAACGTCGTCAGCGAACATAAAAATTTTTGAAAACTTGATAGTACTGGATATATCATTAATGAACAGCAAAAACAGAATCGGGCCAAGATGGCTACCTTGAGGAACTCCAAAAGATACAGCGATGACATTAGATAGCGCATTCTTAAAAACTACTCTTTGTGTTCTGGGAAGAAGATAAGAAGATATCCAGCGGGGGAGACTGGGTTGAAAGCCCAGTAGAAAAAGTTTATGAATAAGTAACGAATGACAAACTTTGTCAAACGCTTTACTGAAATCTGTATACGAGTATGTATCATCTGTGTGCATTTTTTCTCTAAACGCGTTTGAAACATGGGTTGTGAATTCTAGTAGGTCTGTACTTGTTGATTTACCTTTACAAAAGCAGTGCTGGCAGTCTGCATTCAATGTGGATAAAGAAGATGTAAGCTGATTTGTAACAATGGCTTCAAATAATTTGGGAATAGCGGAAAGCTTTGCGATTCCGCTGTAGTTATCTACAGATGACCACTCACTCTTATAAAGTGGTATAAGGAATTATTATTTTCAAGCAGTTGGAAAGACGCCGCCTTTTAAAGACAGATTAAATAGATCGGTTAGAGGCTGGTAAATGTAGTTAGCACAATTTTTGCGAAAACATGCCGGGATCATATCAGGGCGACATTTAAATGATTGCTTTAAGGTTTTCAGATAGAAAAAAACATTTGCAGGAGAAATTATAGGAATATTAATAAAGTTGTTCGTATTTAACTGATATGGATATTTGTTTAATCGAAAAAAGGTAGCAGTAGAATAATTAGGTTTAAAAAATTGGGCAAAGAAATTTGCAATATCTTTATTATCGCTGGATATACAGTCTTGGAATTTCATGGCAGAAGGAAACCCTCTTATATTACGTCTAGAGTTTACGAAACCATAGAATGACTTTGTGTTACATATTGGGTTCTTTTTAATTTTACAGATATAAGCAGTGTAACATTTTTTATTCAGTTTGAAGTATTTCTGCCGTAGGATGGAGTATTTTAAGTAATCTTGGCTTAAACCGGATTTATTTTATAGCTTGAATGAGCGGTTCTTTTTATTTTTGAAAGCTTTCAGTTCTTTAGTAAACCATGCTTGCGGGGGTTCATCAGAGAAATATTTACATTTAAGTACATGCTTTTCAAAGAGCCTATAAATAGTATTATTAAAGTGTGAAATGTTAAGCTCAATATCGTCATAATATTTAGGCCAAGTTAATTTAGACAACTCTTTATTTAATTTTTTAAAGTTGGTTTTAGCAAAATCGAAGTCAAAGAGTCTACTAGAATCGCATGGTTTAGTATCACTGCCTTCTTCATTAGTTATGATTTCGTAAACGATCTCAAAAGAAGGATGGTAAACGTCTTCCGGTAAAACCAAAGGATCGCACCTACTCAAACAGAACCTAGATGTATCATCGACGAAGATAAGTCCAGGACCTTTCCGAAATTGTTAGGGATAACATTTATTTGATTAAGACAAAGGTCTGCCATTTCATCCAAAAAGTCATTATAGACCGCTTTGGATGGAATTGGGACAATGCTTCCGTCAAAGATATTCCACGATACATGCGGTAGGTTAAAATCGCCCAGAACGATCATCGAATCGGAAAGTTTAGTCATTAAATGTACAGTTTTCAACAATGAGATAAGCTGCATGTAGATTGAGATATCAAATGAGGGAGGAATATAACAAGCCGCTAAGTATATATAAGCGTTGTCCAGCCGTATTCGGACGCATTTGAATTCACATGACTCGATACAAGGAACATTAACCTCCTCAGAGGGCCACCCCCGACTCTGTTAATGCGATAGTTTCTGAATACCTAATAATCATCAGATAAGACTTCAGCGTTAAAAATAAGGATTATGAGATAAGGGCATGTACCTGGAATGTCCGGTCCCTTAATATGGAAGGTGCCGCTGCCCGGCTGGTTGAGGTCCTGAGGAAAGCAAAAGCTGACATCACCGCCATACAAGAGATGCGATGGACGGGGCGAGGAAACACGATCAAAACACCTTGCAACATCTACTGGAGTGGGCATGAAGACAAGCGCAGATTCGGCGTGGGATTTGTGGTGGGAGAGAGACTCCGTCACCGAGTACTGTCGTTCACACCCGTGAACGAGCGTCTCGCTGCAATCCGCATAAAAGTACGATTTTTCACCATATCGTTTATCTGCGCTCATGCACCGACGGAAGAGAAGGACGACGTGGAAAAGGATGCATTCTACGAGCGCCTGGAAGAAGCATACGAGCGCTGCCCCCGTCATGATATGAAAGTCGTGCTTGGCGACTTTAACGCCAGGGTGGGTAAGGAGGGTGTATTTGGCCCCGCTGTCGGGAAGTTCAGTCTCCACGATCAGACTTCGCCAAATGGATTCAGGCTGATCGACTTCGCCGGTGCCCGAAACATGGTCATATCCAGCACTAGGTTTATGCACAAGAAGATCCATCAGGCTACATGGCTGTCCCCCGATCGAAAAACACGCAACCAGATCGACCACGTTGTGATAGACGGACGGCATGCTTCCAGCGTTTTAGATGTTCGCACAATACGAGGACCTAACATCGACTCTGATCACTACCTAGTAGCAGCCAAGATTCGTACCCGCCTCTGTACGACAAAACAGGTGCAACAAAAAACGCAGGGAAAGCTGGACGTGCAATCGCAACAGAACGCCAATTATTTCGCAGATCGCCTCTCACACCTGCTCTCCGAGAGCACAATTCAACCTAGTGGAATGCATGAGCAGTGGGATCATATCTCAGGAGCACTCCGTACCGCAGCCAAAGAAGTAATTGGATTCCGGCGAACGCGAAGAAACAACTGGTATGATGATGAAGAATGCCGCGCTGCAACGAAAAGAAAGGACGAAGCCTACAAGGCAACGCTGAGATCGAATGCAACGAGGAGTGTGTGTGAACACTACCGCGAGTTGAAGAGGGAAGCGAGGCGGCTTTTCCGGGAGAAAAAAAAGAGGCAGAAAAGCGTGAAATAAAGGAGCTTGAGATGCTGGCCAACGGGAATAATGCCCGAAAATTCTATCAAAAAATTCGGCGAATGACAGAAGATTACAAACCCGGGGCAAACTCCTGTAAGAATGAGAACGGCGACCTGGTGACCGATGTTCAGAGAACACTCAGAATATGGAGGGATCACTTCTCTGCCCTTTTAAATGGAGAAACTGAGCAAGAAACCAGAGAAGTTGCCGAACCCGAGCCCACAATCGAAGATGATGGAACTGACGTTCCACAACCCGACTATAATGAGGTGCGAATAGCAATATCCCGATTGAAAAACAATAAAGCAGCTGGCGCTGATGGTTTGCCTGCTGAGCTATTCAAACACGGAGGCGAGGAGCTGGTAAGGCGCATGCATCAGCTTATATGCAGAATTTGGTCGGATGAATGCATGCCTGAAGATTGGAATCTAAGTGTTCTCTGCCCAATCCACAAGAAGGGATCCTGCAAACTGCGCCAACTATCGCGAAATCAGCCTTTTGAATATCGCATATAAGGTCCTTTCAAGCGTATTGTGCGAAAGACTGAAGCCTGATGTGAACAGACTGATTGGACCTTATCAGTGTGGCTTCAGACCTGGTAAATCAACCATCGACCAGATTTTTACAATACGCAAAATCTTGGAAAAACCCCGTGAAAAAAGAATCGACACGCATCATCTCTTTGTTGATTTTAAAGCCGCTTTCGATAGCACGAAAAGGAGCAGCCTATATGCCGCTATGTCTGAATTTGGTTTCCCCGCAAAACTTTTACGGCTATGCAAAATGACCTTGAGCAACACCGCCAGCTCGGTCAGAATTGGGAAGTACCTCTCCGAGCCGTTGGAAACTAAACGAGGTTTCAGACAGGGTGACCCCCTATCGTGCGATTTCTTTAATTTAATGCTGGAGAAAATAATACAAGCTGCAGAACTTAACCGCGCTGGAACAATGTTTTATAAAAGCGTGCAACTGTTGGCATATGCTGACGATATTGATATCATTGGCCTTAACAACCGCGCCGTAACTTCTGCTTACTCCAAATTAGAAAAAGAAGCGGACAAAATGGGATTGGTGGTGAACGAGGGCAAAACGAAGTACCTTCCGTCATCATGCAAAGAGTCAGCGCATTCGCGCCTTGGCAACCAAGCCACTGTTCGCAGCAATAATTTCGAAATAGTAAAGGACTTCGTTTACCTGGGAACCAGCATTAATACCAACAATAATGTTAGCCTAGAAATCCGACGAAGAATCACTCTTGCAAACAAATGCTACTTCGGACTGAGTAGGCAATTGAAAAGTAGAGTCCTCTCTCGACGAACGAAAATAACACTCTACAAGTCACTCATCGCACCCGTCCTGCTATATGGTGCAGAAGCGTGGACACTAACAACATCTGATGAGGCGGCTCTGGGAGTATTCGAGAGAAAGGTTCTTCGAAAGATTTGTGGACCTCTACGCGTTGGCGACGGCGAGTACCGAAGAAGATTTAATGATGAGCTGTATGAACTTTACGCAGCCGCCGACATAGTTCAGCGAATTAAAACACAGCGGCTTCGCTGGCTAGGCCACGTAGTGCGAATGAGCGAAGATCCTCCAGCCCAGAAGGTATTCTTATCGGCACCCGCCGGTGGAAGCAGAGGAAGAGGGAGACCACCACGCCGATGGAAGGACCAAGTGGAGACCGATTTGCGATCCCGCGGTGTTTCCAATTGGCGCAACGAAGAACGACTGGCGAGCTATGTTGGACGGTCAAAATCGCCCAGGCGGTTAGATGACCATTTAAAGAAGAAGAACATAAACCAAATGCAATAATATCGTGTTCAAGTATATGTGATAAAGTGGGTTCAGATGGTGTAGAAGGATTTGGTTCATCCATTTTAAATTTAAATACAAAAATTTTGCTGTCTGAATGAAAGTTGTTGTAAATGTTCTGAACTTATTTTAGCTATGAAGAAAAAAAAATGTCTATAAGAAATTTGTTAGAAATGATAATATAGTAATTAAAAGTTCATTTTAGGCTAATTTCTCATAATTTAAGCCTAAGGAGACTCGAAATCGGACCTAGAGCTATGGTGTCTTCAGCAATTTTTCTTAGAATCACCGCAGATTACGTTTTTGCTGTACTCCCGATGGAAAAAAAAATTTGAAAATTTTTTGAATACTAATCAAAAGCCTCTAAGGTAAAGTTAAGAAATCTACACCATTTTTATTTATATTGACACTGGAAAATGCTTTTAAAGTAGAAAATATGATTATGTGAAATTTCACCTTATATGGGGGCAAGGAGAAAAAGTGGGCGGATCACGCCCATTTTTATTCTCAAATCACATTTAGGTATCTGCAACCACACTGCAAAAATTTCAAATGAATTTCTCCATTGGTTTGGCTGTTGTTAATTTTGGCATCCTTAAAATAACAAAAGTTACACTGTGCGACGGTTTGCGGTTGTTGCATACAGTGAAAGGACCATCATCATTCATTGCTTTGAAAAAAATCCTAAAAAATTAATGTTTTTCACACGGTCAACTGTATGTCGAAAAATATACTTTATCTAATAGTGTTTCAATTAGGGGATATCCAATTCAAAATTGATAAGACCACAATCAAATCCCACACAAAGCATCAGTTACAATGAACGATTGACCACAGCTTTGTGCAATTTGAAATGACTGCCGATTTAAATCCTTTTGGGGAAAGATTTAAAAATTTCCAAGTTATTCAGTTTAACAATTTGCAGTCAGTTTAAGATTGACTACAATGTTCCAAGCTATGAAAACACGATTTATTTATATATTCAATTTTGTTTATTTTAATTAATGTTGAGTACTCAGTTCTTGAATAAAATTCATACATATAAAAGTGAATGAGGCTTTTTATTGTTAAATCACTGTATGCAGTTCAAAAAACAACCAAGATTTCCATAGAAAATGACGTTTGTCAAAATTTCATAATCAGGATGCAGGCCCAAAATAATTTCTACTACTGTATTCCAAATAAATGATATACCATTCATTTCTTCAACAAAAGTGACAGCAGCCTTAGATGAATTTAACATCTATAATTTCTACATATAATAAAATTTTAACAGGTCGATGCGGAACATTGCAGATACTCAAAACCAATTGATAGGAGGGAACATTATTAAATCACTAGAATCAAAATCAACAGTTTTTAGAATTTTTGTGTCTGTATATTTGGGTGCGTATCACTCAAAAACTAGTGAATTGAATTGAATACAACCGCTGCTTTGCTAGACGTTTAGGTTACCAATTGTTTCTTGAATATGAAATGGTAGCAGCCAAACATATTTCACGTTTCATTGTGCATTCGGAAAGCTGCAATAAAAGAAAAAGAAGCACTAATTTTTGTTTTTAAAATATTAGTCCACGCGACAGGGATTTAACACGGAAGTGGCGCGGACCATAGGTTTTTTTGGTTTATCTAACTCTCCTACTAGTGGACATGAAAGGGTAAAAAAATAATCAAAAACCAGTAATTAAAGGGCTGTGTTCAACTGTGCCGAAGCCTTTATACCTTTCATGCGCATCACGGCTTAAAGTGTCCCATCCTCACTTACAATTAGTACAAACTCTGCAAAGCTGTTAATTTTAAGATACATACAAAGAGTGTTCAAAAAGTATCGCGAATTTTGAATTTTCGCTGGTTACGTATATTCGAATTTCGAATTTTTTATGGCGTTATGTTGGTACTCATGTCTCTCACTTATGCCGACAAGCTCGACCATTTTGAATGTTCAGTTAATTGTTGACAGCTGCTTTGCTTGCACGTGTTTTGGATCGTCTTCCATTTTTACCTATTTTTTTACCAAAATTGCTCAATTGTGACCAAAAACAGCATCGCATGAACATTGCTAATGAGATGTTAAACTCTGTCCGCGACGACCCAAATTTGCTCCAGAGGGTCATAACTGGTGACGAATCGTGGGTTTATGGTTATGACGTGGAAACCAAAGCTCAATCATCTCAATGGAAGCTGCCGTACGAACCAAGACCGAAAAAAGCGCGCCAAGTTCGGTCGAATGTGAAAGTTTTGCTGACAGTTTTCTTCGATTGCAGGGGCATGGTGCATCATGAGTTCTTGCCACAGGGAAGAACGGTCAATAAGGAATGTTACCTGCAAGTTATGCGCAATTTGCGCGAAGTAATCCGCCAGAAACGCCCGGATTTGTGGAAGAACAAAAATTGGCTTTTGCACCACGATAACGCCCCTGCTCACGCATCGTTGCTTGTGCGCGACTTTTTGGCCAAAAACAACACACTAATGATGCCGCAGCCACCGTATTCCCCAGATCTGGCCCCCTGTGACTTTTTCTTGTTCCCTAAACTGAAGAGGCCCATGAAAGGACGACGTTACGCTTCTCATGACGAGATAAAGACGGCATCGAAGGAGGAGCTGAACAAGATACAAAAAAATGATTTTTTGAAGTTCTTCGAAGATTGGAAAAACCGTTGGCACAAGTGTATAATATCTCATGGGGATTACTTTGAAGGGGACAAAATAGATATTCATGAATAAATAAATAATTTTTGAAAAAACACAAAATTCGCGATACTTTTTGAACACACCTCGTACTTAGCCCAAACCCATTTATCGAAACTATAGATTATATGGGAGCTATATGTTTTGTTGGTCCGAACTGGGTGATTTTCACTATACACATTACATATATAAAAAGTACCAAACCGGCGAAATTTTACGTTTCTAGCTTTTTAATTGCGAGAGTTATAGGCCAACGCCCGTTTATCGGAACAATCGGTTGTATGGGAGTTATGCGTTGTATTGGTCCGATCATGCTGGTTCCGATAAATGATTAATGCTTTACAAAATGGCTGCCTCTTGCCAAATTTCATCCAGATATCTCTAAAACTGAGGGACTAGGTTGCGTTCAAACCGACAGATGGACGGACAAACGGACATGGCGAAATCAACTCAGCTCATCGCGCTGACCATTTCGGTATACTTAATGGTGGGTCTATATCTGCTTCTTCTTATACTTACAAACATCGGACCAAAGTTATAATACCATTTCATGTTCCTGAAAGGTATAAATATGCAGAGCATACTTTTCTGCTGCCATTTAAAGTGCATTTTTTGGTTTTTGTTTTAATTATTTTGGTAAGTTTAACATCTGTAAAAAATTTTTTTTCACAGTTTGCTGGTGAGTTGATTCTCCATCAAAAGTGTCTTTACAGGTTTTCTTGTAAATGCTATAGTTTTCCCGCTATAATCACATTTTTCCTGTGCATTATTACAAAAACCATGCAAACAAGTAGATTTTTCTGATGCATTTTGTATGTGGCAAAAAAAATGTTGTTTGCAAAATTTTCTTTTTTTTACGGATTTCGGTAGAATGTTAAATTTCTATGAATGCTTGTTCTAGTGATTTCTTGCTAAAGGTGACTAACCCCTCGGGCGTGGCAGCCACCCTACCTATGTTCAGCCACCCTACCTACATATGTTCAAAATTTAATAATTTGTTAAGTTATCCGCCAAACCTACGGCTCCTGTCACTATTCTTGAAGAAATAAATAGAACTATTAAATCCGCTGTCGTCAAAACGAAACATCATTAGAAAAAAACGTTTTTGAAAAATTATTTAACTTTATTGCATACACATAAATGTATTTAAAACAAAGATGATAAACAAATTTTAAAGGCTATCTTTATATTTATGTCGCCAAAAAGTAGCAGGAAATTTGCCCTCAACCAAAGACATGGTATCTGTAAGTTATAGTTTTGAAACTTTAATCATCCCACTTGTTATCAATTTTTTTGAGATTTGAAAATATAGAGGTGGAGTGGAACTAATAGACTTTAAATGTTTTGTCAATTTCTGAACTTCCATTTGGGCTTCAAAAAAATTATTTGCCTTAGCTTGGAAACGTGCACCCAGCTTTATATTTTCAAATCTCATAAAATTATTGCAAGTGGGAGGAGTAAAATTTCCAAACTGTAACTCACAGATACCATGTCTTTGTTGAAGGACAAATTTGCTGGTACTTTTGGGCGACATAAATATGAAGGTAGTCTCTAAAATTTTTTATCATCTTTTTATTTTATAGTTTTTAGTGCCATCTACAAACAGGCAATCGCAATTGTGATTAGTACTTAGTGATTCCTAAGCGAAAATGCTTCAGTTTATTTATTTAGATCTAGCTACCCATTATTCGGTGTAGTATATATATATGTATATTAGGGCAGGTCGATTTAAAAATCGCTCATTGCTCTGTGAAAATCGTATTCTAGGGATCAAAATAAGAAATTTTGCCGAAGGAACTATACCTCTAAAACGAATTCTGATGTCCCCCAATTTGGGTCGCAAATTTTGAAAAATCCCACTTTGACCCATTTAGAGTGCTCCAATCGAGTCCAAATGTATGACCGACCCCCCCTAACTTTGGAGGCCCGACCCACCGATGCCAGTGGCACACCCCCTGGAACCCCCCTGGGGGTTCACCATGCAAACATTTCAAAAAATCGCCGGTTTTGCACTTTACATGAAAAAATCAGCGAAATGTCTAGGTTTTTTTTTTTTTTTTATTTATTTATAATAATATTTATTATTTATTTATAATAATATCTATTTTTTCTCTTAAGAAATTTATTTAGTCAGAACATATGTAAATGAAAAAATTAATTTAAGTGAGTTATAGAAAAGAAACTAAAAAAATTATTGTTTGAAGTCTTTTCAAGTCTGGGCAATTTCGCACGGCTCTCTAATGTCGTCGCCATAACAGCCTCTACATTATCCGGTATAACCCGTTTGGAAACGCTAGCTAGCAATTGAAAATGTCGTTCCGTTCCTTGTATGTGTGATGGAATTTTTGGATCATTAAACGGTGGATCATCTTGATTTAAATATTCTTTCAATGTATCGTACGGAATGCTTCGCGTGAATGGTGGTTCAAATACGATATTTATATCATTCAAATTGATCGTTTCCGTATAACTTGTGCAATTAAAGTTTATATCCGGTTTTCTATAAACTCTAAAATTAAAATGATTAAAATGCTATAAATTTTGCGATTGGCCCCTAAAGTCAGTTCTGTGTTGACATTTGTGTAGTAAACACATGCGAAATACACGTTAATAAACAATGTTACTATTATTTGACCAATAATCGGTCGGGGCCAAACGGTTACTGTGAATGGTGAGCGCTACAGAGCAATGATCAACAAGTTCTTTTTGCCGCAACTTGATGAATTGGGATTGGAAAACATGTGGTTCCAACAAGACGGTGCAACAGCACACACTGCACGTGCCACAACCGATATGCTGAACATCGGAAGCTTACTTTTGCGCCACCTTGTACTTGCTTTGTTTATCTCTCTGTTCTAATGCGCACAGCAATGGGCGGATTCCAAAGCGCAACTGTTAGCTGAGCTAACTAAAAAAACACACCCGATTTTCGGGGGTTACATACTAGTGTAAATTATTTAAAAACAATCTCCTATTAATTCTGTTTTCAAAGACATATAACTTTTTTATATCCGCGTAGATCTTCCTGGGATTTTCTACTTTAGTACATTTCTACTGTGATAACTATCTTTGGTGGATGTGCCTGATTGATGGAAGCAGTAAGTGTTAGAATAGCGATAAATGTCTTCACTTTTCTTCCAAATATATTATTTTCTTATTGAGGTCTTAATTGTCGCATCTGCTCCATTTCTTTCTTTGCATCCTCGTTGCATGGTATCTTTCCCACTAGTTTGGTACAATCTAGCTCTTCTATGCTAAGACCGTTTAAAGATCTAACGCAGCTCATTGCTACGTAGGCCTGGCCTTTGGCAAATAATGCAGATTCGAGATACACCTCTGCGTTATCAACGGTACATCTTTGCAATTGAAGGCTGTACTCTTTCAACTGTACCGTAGTTTCGCAGAGCATGTAACTGTACCGCTCTTTGTTTAATCAAATGGATGCGATCCCGTCCAAAATCAATACGCACAGATGGAATACTGTCTTCATATGTTTGGTCCAGTCATTTATAGCACCATTAGCTCACCGGGAAGTTACTCAAATCAAGATTCCCCCCATTTTTCAGCGATTTGCAGTTATCACGAAAAGCGCGCCACCTATGGGAATTTTTATTTCTAAAAATTATATTGTCATAGCGTGCCGAACTATGTGCTAAGTCCCAAGTCCATAGGTGAAGAAGAAGTTAGTTAAAAATCGATCCCAACATTCCCAATTTCAACCGAATTTTCCAATATGTAGATCCGTGTGCCACCTACCGAATTTTTTTTTATGAAATATTGCATTGTCACTAAGAATTTTGTGAAGGTGTCAAGTTTCAATGCTCTAGCTTACCGAGAAGTTACTTAAAAATCAATCGCAAAATACCAAATATTAAATAAATTTTGACGTATATCTCGATCCGTGCGCTACCTATCGAATATTTTTTCGTCCACATTCTATCCTCACGGAGTTCGGAACTATGTTACAAGTTTCAAGTGTCTAGCTCAACGGGATATTTCCTAAAATTACTCTGCAAGATTCCGATATTTCGTATGGAAATGAGCGGACAAACAAAAAAAGAAAGGTTAGTAAAATGTTTCATGTATTTCCCTACTTGGATACATATGCATGCGTCATTAACCTTCAAGAAGTCGCGCGTAGTCTTTTCGACCGCCCATGGTGAATAAAGTATTATAGTTTTGGTGTATATAATCCCAGATATTTGGCAGCTCTAGTAGCTTGAGGTTAGTTGATTTCCAATCGAATGCACTATTTCCATCTCTTTTTAACGCTTGTCGACTGTTTATAGCAAGCATTTACTTCAGACTACGCGCGCCTGACGTCGTTTAGTTTACGCGCGACTCTCTGTGCATATTTCCTGATATAATAAAGTGTTGCAATTATTGGTAAAAATGGCTAAAACAAGAATAAGTGAAAGCGAAATAATGAAAATTCTGCTAGAGGAAGACGATGAAAGTGATGAAACCTTAAGTGATGAAGGATCAGAAGTCTCTGACCACTTACCTGATGTGGAATGTAATGAGGAATCAGAAATATCTGAATGCAGTCCAGATGTGGAATCTGATGAAGAAATGGAACATTCAAACGAAGAAAGTAA
Source organism: Merzomyia westermanni (assembly GCA_949987695.1). Taxonomy (NCBI): domain Eukaryota; kingdom Metazoa; phylum Arthropoda; class Insecta; order Diptera; family Tephritidae; genus Merzomyia; species Merzomyia westermanni. Next base: position 82,779,107 of record OX465291.1, read on the forward strand.
CTCGGAAGAGGAAAACATTCCTTTGGCTGATAGAGCTGCATACTTCATGGCACGTGATAATGTTACAAAATGGAAAAAATCAAATAGGGATAGAGTCAGGTATCCACCCCATAATATTCTGACTCAAGAGGCTGGTGTTATTGGAAAAGGCATTGGCGTAACAACATCTATAAAAGCATGGGACTTGTTCATATGCGATAAAATTATAACGACAGTAGTAAAATATTTATACAGAAAAAAGAAAGCGCATACTCCAGAGCTCGAGATTGCAAAAATTACGGATTCTGTTGAGATTCGGGCACTGTTCGGATTATTATATATTGCTGGAACCTTACGAATGTCTCATGGAAACTTGGAGGATATGTATACTGATGCTACTGGTATTGCCATATTTCCAAATACTATGCCTCTTAAAAGGATGAAATTTCTTCTAAACTCCCTCGGGTTTGAGGATGCATCCACAAGAAGTTTTCGCCGAGCCCAAGACAAAGCTGCGCCCATACGAGAAGTGCTAAATATGTTTTATGTTATTATTCTGTTAGTGAGAATGTTGTAATAGATGAAATGATGTGCAGATTCCGCGGAAAATGTCCTTTTAAACAATACAACAAATCAAAACCTGACAAATATGGGCTAAAAATGTATGCATTAGTGGATTCAAAAAACTTTTACACGTTGAATATTGAGCTTTATGCTGGGCGACAACCAGAAGGACCGCTTCAAATCAGTAATTCAGGAAGTGATGTTGTAAAAAGGTTAATTTCACCAATTTCTGGAACCGGACGAAGTTTGACCATTGATAACTGGTTCACCAGCATTCCTCTTGTAAAAGATTTAGCCACAAATGATAAAATGTCTATTGTTGGCACTTTTCGTAAAAATAAAAAACAAAATTCCCCCGTGTTTCATTGCGAAGGGAACGCCAGAGTATTCTAGTCAATTTGGGTTTTCAAATATTTCTACCCTGGTATCGTATGTACCTAAAAAGAACCGATCTGTTGTTCTGATTTCATCACTTCATCGTACAGCTGAAATTGACACCAGCTCTAACCAGAAGCGAAAACCAGCTATTATAACTTTTTACAACAAAACAAAAGGTGTAGTTGATGAAGTAGATAAAAAGGTAAAATTGTATTCCGTATCAAGGAAGTGCAATAGGTGGCCATTGGCACTCTTTTTCGCTTGCTAGATATTGCTGGAGTAAACTCAATGGTAATTGTGAGAGAAAATGGTATAGTTATCAAAAAAAGACGTAAATTTCTACGCGAATGGGGAATAGAAATGACGAAAGAACATATGAAAAGAAGAGCTGATAAAAACTTACCAAGGAATTTGAAAAGAAGTATAAGAGGTTTTTTGAAATTAGATGATGAGCCCAATAGTAAGGCAAGTACATCCGAAGCCAGTAGAGGAAGCTGCAAAATATGTCCAGCAAAAAAAGGAGGCAAACAGAACCCCATGCAAAATCTGTGAAAGAAATATTTGTCGAGACCATACGGTATTTATTTGCAATGAGTGTATTGTGACCGATGAATCTGATGAATCTGACTATTGAACTATTCTAACTTTCTATAAGATATTAATGTATTTACATTCTATTCAATGTATTCTATGAATTTTTATGTTTTCCCCTAATTTTGAAAAAAATATGTTTGCTTTTTTGTTAAGATTAATGAATTTACTTTGCATTCAATGAATAATATTACTTTTTATGTTTTTCCCTCATTTAAAATGACAAAAAAAAGTACTTTTCCTGTAATATATTATTTTATGATTACATAATAACTAAAACTAATAAAAAAATTAATTCCACAACTTAAACCACTTTAAATCTCGCATTTCAATTGAGGCGTTGAAAAGACTACGCGCGACCGCTTTTGTTACAAAAGATGGCGCGCCCGCTTGAAGGTTAATATTTCAGACATGAATTAGAGCTTTTCATTCATACCAATATAATTGCTTGATAATTTAAATTTTACACGTGTTTTTGCTACTTCTGTATCATGTATCGGTATTAATGCTGAAAGCACCCTGTAGTGAAACATCAGACTAGTCAAAAAACATACTATTATACAACTATAATTTTCGTGTAGAATTCATACTAGTCATAAAAAGTTCGGTCCATACTTATAAACAACTATAATTTTCTGGTTGAAATGATTTTAGGACTATTCTTAGGATATTCTGATCGAAATCTGGCAATTTACATCTCGTAGGGCATCGCCATGTTAAACATACCAGTTGCTTATATAGAAATAAGACAGTTCACTATTTCACTAACCTTGCCGGTTAGGCCGTTGCAGTTCAACTGCAGGACATGAAAGTACGAAGGGGGAGAAATAGTCACTCTGGGAGTCAAGGTGCGTATGTCTAGGTGGAAGCAGGTTAGGTCGCATGCTTCGTCACAGTCGAGGGGGCGAAGGATTCGGACCACCCAAAGAAGGCGAATCAATCGACATTGTAGGCTCCATCTCGACAACATGCCGCACCGTACGTATCAGTCCATAAATTCCTGCTTCCAAGTTCAGAACATCAAGGTGCCTCAATAGTTTTGAAAAAACAAGCGGGTCTGTGTGTGAAGGGATTTAGCCCGGAGCAACTTGTTTTGTGCAGCCATCTTTTACATTTGGAACTTTGAACGAATTGTGAACGTTTGAAAAAAATGTTCCTTCAGCAAACGCAGCAGATCCAGCCACTTGAGCAAGAGATTACGAGCTAGACAGGGTTACATCGAAATAACAGCAATTGGTCGGGTAAAAACCGAGTCATTCCGGTACGATAGAACCGGCTGTTCTTCTACTGATCGCCCTGAACCAGGTCATTTAATCCAACGACCCTTGCTGGTTAGGGGTTTACAAGAGGCGATTAAAATGGCGAGCAACTCGATGGTTGATCTACGGATATGACGCATCTCACCTCTCATTACCCATCTTCTCCTTCCTTGCGGAAGAGTGTTTTTGTCGTTACAACAATCCAAAGTAATCGCAAATTTCCACGACCCTACTTACTTACGTACCTATGTATGTAAATATGTATGAGTAGGTAGATGGTGAAATGAAGAATTTTCTTAATAGTTTTACGTGTGGCAAGTTCTAAAACGCTCATATGAATACCTCCCTTCTCTTTCTTTGAATTTCTGGTGTGTGTTGCAAAAAAACTTTCCCCAATTAAAATGCAGTTTTTTTAAGATCATTTTGCATATTTAGATTATTCCATAGTGTATTTTTACATTTCACGTCAATTCTTCGCTATAAGAGCAACATGTTCAATGAAATAATTGAAGTCACCCAAGCTATATTAATGCAACTAGTTGGATGGTGAATGCTTAAAGAAACAAGTCCATTGATACGCTCTTGACTCATGGTGTTTCTGAGATAAGCCTTTATTCTATTTAAGGTCGAAAATGATAGTTCTGGAGGTGCTGCTGTTACGGGTAATACCGCCAGAACTAGTAAGATCGTGTTGACGTTTTCAACAGTCTTCATTAATCACCTGGAAAATTCTGTGATTCTGAACACAAAATTTATTCCTAAATAAATAATGGAATTCAAAAGTACTCACTGATAATGCTTTGAGAGCATTATAGATTTTCTGATCGCAGATTCGTTGTACCCACATTTTTATACCCAGCGTGTACTAGTACACATTTGTTTTGGACATAATATGACCAAATAATCTATACATATAAAATTCAAATTATGTATGTATCTATAGAGCGACTTGCGTCCTAAATGTATAAACCGATCGTAACCAAATTTGAAACACGAACTGGATTCCTTACCGGGATGGTCATGGGCTAAAAAATATTTTGATATATATAGGGGGCGTGGCACCTCCCATACAAATAGAATTTTTAACAGTCCGTATTTCTGGAAGTATTTACGTTAGACTACTGAAATTTGGTAAGGGGTTATATGACATTAATCCCTACCACCTCCAAGAAAACTGGGAAAAACGAAAAAGGGTTCGTGGCACCTACCATACAGCTGAAATTTTTTATAGTCCGTATCTCTGGAAGTATTAACGTTAGACCACTGAAATTTGGTAAGGGTTTATATGAGGTTAATCCCTACCACCTCCAAAAAAACTGGGGATAACAAAAACGGGGGCGTGGCACCTTCCATACAGTTGACATATTTTTATAGAAATGTGGGGTGAAACCGACGGGTATAAGCTAGTATGTTATATTATAACGGTGGTTTGTAACGGTACAAAATAATGGACATAGATAAAGAGTTCCATACATCAAAGATCTTAGAATGAACAGTGGAATCCATTAAGACATGCCGTCCGTCCGTGGACACGATAACTTCAATAAAATTTTAGATATTTGAATGAAATTTAGCACACAGGTTGCTTTCTGGACAAGGTAGGTTCGTATTTTCGATATCGAAAATTTAAAAAAACGTTGAAAATTACCTAATTCAATATTAAAACCAGCTACAACAATAAAGTTTTGTGGATTTATTTATTTGATCGTCCTATGGACGATTTTACGAGGTCTTTGGAACAGGGGCGTGGCACCGCCCACATATGAGTGAACAAATTATCAACCTTCGACTGTTAATAACTACAGACCCGCTTATGCTAGAATAACGAAATTTGGTAGGAGGTATACTATGGTTGTGGTTCATACACTCATAGATATTCGTTTCTCGACAGTGCCTACTTTTTCATTAAAGCTATCTAAAAAGGAGGTAAAAATACTTAACTGCCCATATCTCATTGACTGATACTTTCAAATTCGACTGTTAATAACTTCATAACCGTGTAAGATAGAATTAAAAAACTTGGTACGAGGCTTTCTATGGACATGTAGAGTACGCCCACGAAAAAAAAGTGAAGTCGGTAGACGACCACGCCCACTTTTGTACTACAGTTTTCTAAGAGGGAGATATCAAAACAGAACATGCCATATCTCCTTCACTGACGCAGATAGAGTGCTATAATTTAGTAGTTACATTGACCTGATAATCTTATTAATATTTTTGTTTTTATTTTGGGAAATGGGCGTGGCACCGCCCACAGACAAATGAACATTTAGTATCGCTCAGTTTTCCAAATTTTTCATTTTTTTATACATATATAGAACACGTTTAAATAAAATATCATTATCTGGAATCAAATAAATTCCAACTTTATATAGCGTCGCACCCAGAGGCCCGCTGAACCCACTGGGAAAGTATCATAAATATCCACAGCTCACTTTTCTAAAATTCAGTAAATATTGATTATTGAACACATATATCCAAATATCATCCAAGTATCATTAATAAGACCAAATACTTTCAGAGTTATGACGATAATTTTATACAGGGGGTGTGGCCTATTCTGTAACCAGTGAACCCGAGAAGCCACTATAAAAATTGCATAAAGATCGGTTGAGTACTTTGGAAGTCAGACACACAAACACACATTCGTTTTTATTTATAGGATTGAAATTTAGCTAAACAGAATGAGCCTGGTATTGCCCACATGGTAGTAAAATAAGTTTTAAACATCTACAGGCCATAACACCACAACAATTTATCCATTTATGGGTATTTAATGTTGGAGGATGGGGCCGTGTGCAGAAGTCCACGCAAGTGGGGAAAGTTTCTGATCGCCATTCACCTGGGAATGGCCAGAGCGATTCTTTTGCATGCGGTTCAAGCAGCTCACTACTTCCGGGCTTTGCGCCCAAGTATCCTCTGGGTAACCACCGAACACCCGTTTGGTGGTGAGCTAAACGTGAGAAGGCGACAACCTGGTAAGGCCACTCCGACATAATCAGCAGCGTCTGATCACCATGTGGTGCGGCTGCAAGCGGGCGTCTGTCTTGGATCAAGCGGCTCGCTATACAAACGTGTAATAGTAGAATTCAACTTCCCGTGAAACGGGTTGTGCGTTGGGTTTGGGACCCACCACATAAAACAACGTTCCAATGAAATTCAACAACAAAGCCTCGCATATGAGAACCCCTTTTTTAGATGACAACACCCGCAAACGAAATAAGGATTATGAGATAAGGGCATGTACCTGGAATGTCCGGTCCCTTAATAGGGAAGGTGCCGCTGCCCGGCTGGTTGAGGTCCTGAGGAAAGCAAAAGCTGACATCACCGCCATACAAGAGATGCGATGGACGGGGCGAGGAAAGACGATCAGAACACCTTGTAACATCTACTGGAGTGGGCATGAAGACAAGCGCAGATTCGGCGTGGGATTTGTGGTGGGAGAGAGACTCCGTCACCGAGTACTGTCGTTCACACCCGTGAACGAGCGTCTCGCTGCAATCCGCATAAAAGTACGATTTTTTACCATATCGTTTATCTGCGCTCAAGCACCGACGGAAGAGAAGGACGACGTGGAAAAGGATGCATTCTACGAGCGCCTGGAAGAAGCATACGAGCGCTGCCCCCGTCATGATATCAAAGTCGTGCTTGGCGACTTTAACGCCAGGGTGGGTAAGGAGGGTGTATTCGGCCCCACTGTCGGGAAGTTCAGTCTCCACGATCAGACTTCGCCAAATGGATCCAGGCTGATCGACTTCGCCGGTGCCCGAAACATGGTCATATCCAGCACTAGGTTTATGCACAAGAAGATCCATCAAGCTACATGGCTGTCCCCCGATCGAAAAACACGCAACCAGATCGACCACGTTGTGATAGACGGACGGCATGCTTCCAGCGTTTTAGATGTTCGCACAATACGAGGACCTAACATCGACTCTGATCACTACCTAGTAGCAGCCAAGATTCGTACCCACCTCTGTACGACAAAACAGGTGCAACAAAAAACGCAGGGAAAGCTGGACGTCGAAAAGCTGCAATCGCAACAGACCGCCAATTATTTCGCAGATCGCCTCTCACACCTGCTCTCCGAGAGCATAATTCAACCTAGTGGAATGCATGAGCAGTGGGATCATATCTCAGGAGCACTCCATACCGCAGCCGAATAAGTAATTGGATTCCGGCGAACGCGAAGAAACAACTGATATGATGATGAAGAGTGTCGCGCTGCAATGAAAAGAAAGGACGAAGCGTACAAAGCAACGCTGAGATCGAATGCAACGTGGAGTGTGTGTGAACACTGCCGCGAGTTGAAGAGGGAAGCGAGGCGGCTTTTCCGGGCGAAAAAAAGAGAGGCAGAAAAGCGTGAAATAAAGGAGCTTGAGATGCTGGCCAAAAAATTCGGCGAATGACAGAAGGTTTTAAACCCGGGGCAAACTCCTGTAAGAATGAGAACGGCGACCTGGTGGCCGATGTTCAGAGAGCACTCAGAATATGGAGGGATCACTTCTCTGCCCTTTTAAATGGAGAAACTGAGCAAGAAACCAGAGAAGATGCCGAACCCGAGCCCACAATCGAAGATGATGGAGTTGACGTTCCACAACCCGACTATAATGAGGTGCGAATAGCAATATCCCGATTGAAAAACAATAAAGCAGCTGACGCTGATGGTTTGCCTGCTGAGCTATTCAAACACGGAGGCGAGGAGCTGGTAAGGCGCATGCATCAGCTTCTATGCAGAATATGGTCGGATGAATGCATGCCTGAAGATTGGAACCTAAGTGTTCTCTGCCCAATCCACAAGAAGGGCGATCCTGCAAACTGCGCCAACTATCGCGGAATCAGCCTTTTGAGTATCGCATATAAGGTCCTATCAAGCGTATTGTGCGAAAGACTGAAGCCTGATGTGTACAGACTGATTGGACCTTATCAGTGTGGCTTCAGACCTGGTGCGAATACGCCAAATCTTAAAAAAAAACCGTGAAAAGAGAATCGACACACATCATCTCTTTGTTGATTTTAGAGCCGCTTTCGATAGCACGAAAAGGAGCTGCCTATATGCCGCTATGTCTGAATTTGGTTTCCCCGCAAAACTTATATGGCTATGCAAAATGATCTTGAGCAACACCGCCAGCTCGGTCAGAATTGGGAAGTACCTCTCCGAGCCGTTCGAAACTAAACGAGGTTTCAGACAGGGTGATTTCTTTAATTTAATGCTGGATAAAATAATCGTGCGATTTCTTTAATTTAATGCTGGATAAAATAATACAAGCTGCAGAACTTAACCGCGCTGGAACAATATTTTATAAAAGCGTGCAACTGTTGGCATATGCTGACGATATTGATATCATTGGCCTTAACAACCGCGCCGTAACTTCTGCTTACTCCAAATTAGAAAAAGAAGCGGAGAAAATGGGATTGGTGGTGAACGAGGGCAAAACGAAGTACCTTCTGTCATCATGCAAAGAGTCAGCGCATTCGCGCCTTGGCAACCAAGCCACTGTTGGCAGCAATAATTTCGAAATAGTAAAGGACTTCGTTTACCTGGGAACCAGCATTAACACCAACAATAATGTTAGCCTGGAAATGCGACGAAGAATTACTCTTGCAAACAAATGCTACTTCGGACTGGGTAGGCAATTGAAAAGTAAAGTCCTCTCTCGACGAACGAAAATAACACTCTACAAGTCACTCATCGCACCCGTCCTGCTATATGGTGCAGAAGCGTGGACACTAACAACATCTGATGAGGCGGCTCTGGGAGTATTCGAGAGAAAGGTTCTTCGAAAGATTTGTGGACCTCCACGCGTTGGCGACGGCGAGTACCGAAGAAGATTTAATGATGAGCTGTATGAACTTTACGCAGACGCCGACATAGTTCAGCGAATTAAAACACAGCGGCTTCGCTGGCTAGGCCACGTAGTGCGAATGAGCGAAGATGCTCCAGCCCAGAAGGTATTCTTATCGGCACCCGCCGGTGGAAGCAGAGGAAGAGGGAGACCACCACTCCGATGGAAGGACCAAGTGGAGACCGATTTGCGATCCCGCGGTGTTTCCAATTGGCGCCAGTTGGCGCAACGAAGAAACGACTGGCGAGCTATGTTGGACGGTCAAAATCGCCCAGGCGGTTAGATGACCATTTAAAGAAGAAGAAGAAGGGTATTTAATGTTCGGTGCAACCCGAACTTAGACTTCCTTACCTGTTTTATTTATTTTAATTTTTTGAGACCTTTTTTCTACATTGAAATAACTAGAAAAGTATTAGGATTATCAAAAAATATTATTTAACAAATGATTGAGTTTCGTCATAAAATAAAAATTTATAAAAAATTATCAAAATTTTTATTATTTGTTTATTACGTAAATTTTTGGTTTAGTTAAAAACTTTGAAGGGGACCATCGATTTTCTTTAAAAAAATACGTACAATCTTTGAAGTATCCTTAAACTACTCTCAAAATTTAAAAGACATCTTATTTTTAGTTTTAGATACATAAGTTTTTGAAAATTTTGGGACATTACACACAATGAGAAATACTCATAGTACGTTTGTCATACAAGAACTGCTATTCTTTATAACATAATGAAATCACATAATTACAAGGAATCGATGTTTTTAATATATGTTATCAATATTTGAATAGATATTTTACAATTTTAATTACGTTTAACAGTGTATATTAATTTCCGTAGGAGATACAGGTGACTATTTTTATTTAATTTGTTTACATTTTTATATTATTTTGAAAACTTTGCAATGGATATTATCACAAGTGGGCACATTTACATTTTATTTCGTGTTTTGAAATAGGTTAAAACAATGAAATGACCGTGTTCCCTTAATATGAATCGCGCTATTGAAACCGCTTCTCTAAAAATTTTATTTCTCGTTGATAATTTTTATTGGAACAAAAATTTAACTTTATTGTTTTAAATTCGTCTTTTATAGTATTATAAAATTTAATCGGCGTAGTAATAGGTGTGGAATCGGGCCGACGTAAGCTTTCTGACGCACAAATCTTTTATCCGTTCTACCGACTCCATTACAGGAGTTTTTACCAGGTGATGTCTCAAAAAAGTGGCATTCAGCTTTTATATAAAAATCTTGAAAGTGGTGCATAAATTTTAAAAAATTATATTTATTTTTGTACTGTGAAGCTGCACCATCTGAATTTAGATATCTTATTAACATTGCATTTTTTATATTTTGGTACGAGCTGAGTGATAATTTTCTTTTGAAATAAATACACAGAATTTGCATCATGTATTCTACACTCTGATTTTACAAACAAAGTTTTCATATTTTAAGTAATTATATGTATCATGTTCTCCGCGATAAACAACAACATTATTAATGGTAACTTAACATTTTAATATAAAAACTGAATGTCACTTTTTTGCGACATCACATGGTAAAAACTCTTGTGATGGTATCGGTGGAACGGTGAAAATATTTGAACGACGAGAAAGCTTACGTCGCACTGTGCTGTGTCTCCATATAAAATGTGGGTAAAAATATAATCTATCTCTATCTCTATGGCGCGATATACAACAGGTATATCATCATAAACCTCCTAAGAGATTTTTGCGCCAAGCTTCTCTTCCAATTTGTGGTGTGCCGATTTGAATTTTCCCTACAAATTGGTGGGACCTACAGTTTTTTGCCGACTCCGAACGGCATCTACAAAGGAGACGAATTTTTTGCTGAGAAGCCTGTCATGGCAGAAATACACTCGGAGAGTTTGCCAAACCACTGCCGAGGGGCGACCCCGTTTTGAAAAACTTTTTTCAAATCACTTTTGATGTTACCTGTACCAGGGCTCGAACCATGGACCTTCGGTGTGGTAGGCCGGCAACACTACCTTCACACCACGGCGGCCGCCGTAAAAATATAATAATGGGTGTAAAAATCCGTTTCTAAGTTGATTAGGGTACGGGGATTTTAAATATAAAATTTGTCTTTACCTAGCTCTTATATTTTTCATGGAAACGGAGATTGAAATTGCAAAATTTAACTACCACTAGTAGTTCCAATAAAAAGTAGTTCCTTTATTATTTACATAGGGCGTTTTGTTACCATCATTTAAGGATTCGAGGGTTACATTCTATGGCTTAATTCATGACAAGTAAGATCTTTTAGGTCTCTTTTACTCAAACACTATAAAAGCCAGTAATTTTTATTTTTTTGACTGCAAAATGCTCTTTAAAATTATTGTCTCTTTTGACGTGGATGTCACATGCTCAAAAAATTAGATGAATTCAAGAGGTCATTAAATGCTCTAAAAGGCTAAGCATATTTTACTCTTTTTACCAGTTACTTTGCACGATCAAGATATGTTGAAAAATACTGAATCAAGAATTAGTTTTTTTAATGTAACGCTGTTTATTGAAGAATTAAATTCGTCAGCGTCTACTTATTTTGACATGTATCGATGGTTCACCGTCCAGTCTAAAAAAAAATGCATCACCATTGTTGACCATAAAAAACAATATTTAACAGATATTGTTGTTTTTCCGACAGGGTAAATTATTGATGTATATTGGAACGATTTTTCGTCATCCCTTGTCAAATTTGGTTTTAAGACAAGCCGGTTGCGGCGTTGTGCTATCATCAGTGTCGATTTTCGTTCTGATCTGTTGTTGTCGTTTGTCTTTTATTTATAGTAGGTAGCAGGTAATGTCAGCATGGGTGTCTGTCTGTGTACGTGTGTGTATGTGTTGTGTGTGTACATTCAGAAGCGGGGGTGGTTTGCACCGATCGGTTTTTGTGTCGTTGACTGAGGCAGGTAAAAGTTGGTGATATTTGTTGTTTGAACTTTTTTGCTCGTTTGTTGTTTTTGATCCTTTGCTGTTTTGTCTTTATTTGTCGGTGAGTTTGTGTTTATTATAAAGGGTGTTTTTTAGGGGTATAGAACTTTGAATTGAAATAAAGCACAAGAAAATCGTTTTAAGGTCCATCAATTTGGCTTTATTGGAAGGATAATTTTATGCCATTAATGTTTAAATATGATTTCGGGCATGTGGCCGCCGCGGCTGGCTCGAATAAAGCCAATTCTACAGGCCCAATTTTCAACCACTTTTTCGAGCATATGGGGCCGTATGTCGGCAATAACGCTACGAATGTTGGCTTCCAATTCCCCTAACGTTTCTGGTTTGTTAGTGTAGACGAGCGACTTCACATATCCCCAAAGAAAATAATCCAATGGTGTCAAATCACACGACCTTGGTGGCCAATTGACAGGTCCATTCCGCGAAATTATGCGCTCATCGAATGTTTCCTTCAATAAATCGATTGTGACGTGCGCTGTGTGGCATGTAGCGCCGTCTTGTTGGAACCACAACTCATCCACATTCATGCCATCCAATTCGGGAACAAAATAGTCGGTTATCATGGCTCTATACCGGTCTCCATTAACGGTAGCTGCCTCTCCAGCATTATTGCGGAAGAAGTATGGCCCAATGACTCCACCAGCCCATAGAGCACACCAAACAGTCAGTTTTTGTGGATGTAATGGCGTTTCAAGGGTCTCATGTGGATTCTCTTCACTCCAAATGCGGCAATTTTGCTTGTTGACGTAGCCATTCAACCAAAAATGAGCCTCATCACTGAACAAAATTTTGCGATGAAAATCAGCATCGAAATCAATCTCATTTTCGGCCCATACACCAAAATCACGACGCATTGCATGGTCTCGCGGCTTTAATTCTTGCACAAGCTGGATCTTGTAAGGTCGCAAGCCAAGATCTTTGCGCAAAATCTTCCATAAAGTTGATGGACAAAGCTCCAATTGCTGTGCACGGTGGCGAATCGATTCATTCGGGTCCTCTTCAACACTTTGCTCTACAGCGGCAATTGTTTCTTCGGTGCGCACTGTTCGACGTCTCTGCGGATGCGTATTATCACATGGAGTAAACGTAGTGCGAAAACGATCCATGGTTAACCGAATTAATTGCTCTGATGGACGATTATATCGACCATAAAATGGACGGAGCTCACGGTAAACTTCGCGAACTGAACCATTATTTTCGAAATAAATTTGCACGATTTGCAAGCGTTGTTCTTTTGTCAACCTGTTCATGATGAAATGGCAAACCAAACTGAACATAAATGACATTAGAGTTGCCAGATTTGACCACAAAATGCCAGTTTTATCTCTATTCGAAAAACAAGCCTGTAAAAAAAACACCCTGTACCATGAACATGGTTTGTCTCAAAACCAAATTTGACAAGGGATGACGATACTGTTGTATTAGCAAAGCAATCTTACATCAACATTAGTCCCAAAGTGATGTTTTTTAAATTAGAAATCCAATTGGATGTTATACTAAACAATGTTCAGAGTCTGGCAACACTTCCCTTTAAACATCGACCTGACACATCCATATTTGGAAACCTTAAGAGAAATTATTGTCCAATTTAGACATTGCAAAGTTTTTTGTTTTAAATGCTGCGATGTACTTTAGATTAGATTTTGTGTCAGCTGCATTGCCGACGGTTACGATTTTCTGTTAGATAATATTGCAGGTAAAAAATTACCGTTACGCTCAGAATCGACAAGTTAATATCGAAACTTTAAGTTTCTTTTCAACTGCGTACAGCGTTTTTATAGCGCTGCGCTTTTTTGCAACTGTCCGCATGCACAGTGAAATGTGAAATATTTCTTGGCTGCTCAACAAACGATTGAAATAAATTCTTGCGGTATTTCTTTTGAGCAGCATACAGCGTTTAAACAATAAATATTTCTAATTAGCGAGCTATTACACTGGTAGCTGATTTTCAAAATCTCCTAGCGAAATAAAGATCGGCCGAATAACCAATTTTTTTCTCCACCAGAGGCGCGAATGTGAAATTTGTATGTAAAACCACCCCCTGATTCCGAAAATCGAAGTTATTTTTGATTCTATGAAACCGTTTATGAGATATTTACGATTTACCGTTATTTAAAAAAAAAAGAAAAAGATGGCTCCACCTAATCATGTATATCTCAAGAACAAATTGAGTAATTCCAAAACGGTTTAAAAAATTTAAAAGATAAGAATGCTATACACCGTGAATACAAAATTTTTCGCTCGGACCTTGTAGGTTCGAAGATAATGCACAATTAATACGGATTTTTACCTCTGTTTTTTTGGTAAAAATATAAAAAATGTGTAGTTTACTTTTTTTACTTTTACTTTTTTCCAGATATTTTCTTCTCTCTGTAAGCTCTGTTTTATTGCAAAAAAAAAAAGGTTTCAACCAATAAAATCGATGTACTAATGCAAAAGTTATAAGCATTCAAATAAATATAGCCATATAAAACTGAAGTACCCTACACGTAAATATGTATTAGTTAGTGCGTAGGTAGATTTTCGAAGGGTTATTATATATAAAAAAACTCTTAATGCCGTTTTCTCAAGTAGGTAAACTTTAAAATTTCAAACCCAGGTACATTTGAAGCAAAAGCAAATTTTTTAAAACAGGTAGTGTTTTCCTTATATAACTAAGGAACCTTTTTGTCTAGGTAGGCTTAGATTTTTACTTGATCTGAATATAAAAAGGAGTAAGTGCGAATTGTTCCCTCATAATATCTGCAAGGCTCACCGGGTACTGTTCAGTCTGTAAGTGCATTTTATAACCCATCATTTACTTAAAAAAAATAATATGAATAAAAGGGCGGGAGGGTTTGAGTGTAGAAATGATCCAGACATGTTCTGTTTCATCTGCGGTCAATATATTGTTAAAAGGTTGCGACGTGTGTTTTAAAATCCTTTGAAAGTTACATACTATAAGTATTTTGGCATTCAGCCTAACAACACTGGAAAATCATGGACACCGAATACTGTGTGCACCACATGTCGAATCGGATTGATTCATTCGGAATCCGGAACAAAAAGGGGCGTAGGAAAACGAAATAAACGCCTTGTCACAAGCACAACTCAATGATTGGATAAGAGATTTGGAATTGTCCAAGGTAAAGGCCGAGCTACACGCCTCTCGTACGCAACAATTTAAATTCCTTTCACCCGATGTTAAGGTAACATATTATAGAACTCGTCACGAACCATTTTCCAAGTTCTATACAAAGGATGACAGTGTTTGTTACTACAAAGACATTACTGGCTTACTCAAACAGTGTGGTGAACCATAGACGGCAATAAATATCAAATATGAAGAGCATGATTGGAAAATATGTGCCGATCTTAAAGTCGTTCGAATAGAATGCGGTCTACAAAGTAGGTACACAAAATACTGTTCATTTCTCTGCAAATGGTATAGCCGAGCTCGTCAAGACCACTACATCAGGCCCGTGCGCAGAAAATATAAAAAATTTATTTTCGGAGTACGGAAATTTGATTGTCAAAAGTCGTATTTAGTTAGAATTATTTAAACTCTTCGAGGTACTGAAAAAATTCTTTCAAAATTATTTGCGGTTCGATTTTGACATCGCGATGTACATTGAGTGGGGCTAAGCCGTTCAGACGATCTTCAGACATTGTTGATCTCAAATACGTTTTTAGTCATCGCAAAGTTGAGAAGGATCGTTCATTCGTCGCTGTTGTCACAGGCAAAACTGCCATAACGCGAAGCATTTGGTTAATATTTGGAAACGCATCCTCATTACAAATATCGAGTGCTTCAAGTGAGTTTTTTCTTTCTTTTCCGGCAATGAGCTTCCGTCAAAGTTGTACTTCGTTCACCCAGATGTCACGGGAATCGTCGTGCAAAACTGCGCAGCATGATTGGATTAGTTGAGCGCAGGACTCTTCTTCGAGAATGTTCATTTAGTTGGGAAAAAAGCAAGCGAAACTCGATAAAATATTGCGGTGATTTAAAAATCGATCTTTCAATTGTGGCAGAAAGGAATCAATGTACGGTATGTAGATTGTTATACGGAAATAATCTTCAACTGAATCAGCTTGTACGTTGGAACGTTGGGTCTGTTTCGACGCAATCCTTGGCTTTCGTATTGCTCGCTAATTTAGCTCACGGTTTTGAAAATTTGTCTGAATTCTCCTCAGCGTTTTCTCTTCTTTCCATCACAATTTGTTTCGCAGCATCAGCCAATTTGATAGCCTCTCCCAGATCTTGATTTTCTCCTTGAAGTACTCGACTCAGAGACAATGTGAGAGAATGCACCGAGCTCAAAATATGCATGGATATCTGGAAGTTTGCGGTTTTTATAGCTGAAAGTAGTTGGAAAGCTCCAGAAGAGATCGTTGGGTTTTTACAGTTGGTGGAAATCACTTCAAGAGCGCAAATTACTGCTGGTTGCAAATGGAGATATGTTGCGACGGACTCATGCTTTTCTACCCATCTGGTTTTATAAAATTTTTTCAATTTCTTCACTCAAGTTTCCGATAGATGTTCGTTTTCACTTATCGCATCCTGAAGGGCGTTTTGGCGTTTCGGATAAATGAAGTAGGAATGGATATTCTCTAGAACTCCCAGACAATTTTTGATTCCCGTTATATTGCACGCAGAGCTTACCGCCAAGTTGAGGCTATGATCAGCATAATGGGAATAGAGCGCGAGTGGATAAGTTTTTCTGACAAGAGCTTGAGCCCATTGGAACTCTGCGCTATCCGCTCTCGCACCATCATATCGTTGCCCATGCAATCCAGTCCGGAAGATTTTAGGAAATCAAGGTAAGCTGTTCCTATTCCCTTTCCAGTGAAATTGGTGATAGGAATAAAACACAAAAAACCTTCCTGAATGATGAACTTTTCGCCGCATTTATCCAAGTAGCGAATGCAAATTGAACTTTGTTCTACTCCTGCAATGTCTGGCGTGTCATCTCCGAGAAAAGAAAAGCCCTTCGATTTGTTCACTCGATCGATGTTGTAACTCATGATGAGGTGGTGATCAATTATTTCATTCTGGACACGGTTGGTTATGTACATAGCATTCTTTGGTGAATCACTCAGGTGTTTTTTCAACTGCTCATCAGTTTTCGCTCGATATTTTAAGAGAGCTCTAAAGTTTGCATCATTCGTCAACTGTTCGTCTTCAGAAATTCTTCCCGTATCATTGTAACCTCTGAGAGCAAATCCTTGTCGGCCACACAGGATAACTGTTCAATAATTGGAATCATGGGTAGTTTGCTTTCATTCAGAAAGTCTAATTTTTGTTTCTACAGTTGCAAATCGATGGATAAAGCAATTCAAACCACTTTAAAGGGTGTTTTTTTTAGGGGTATAGAACTTCGAATTGAAATAAAACACAAGAAAATCGTTTTAAGGTCCATCAATTTGGCTTTATTGGAAGGATAATTTTATGTCATTAATGTTTAAATATGATTTCGGGCATGTGGGCGCCGCGGCTGGCTCGAATAAAGCCAATTCTACAGGTCCAATTTTCAACCACTTTTTCGAGCATATGGGGCCGTATGCCGGCAATAACGCCACGAATGTTGGCTTCCAATTCCCCTAACGTTTCTGGTTTGTTGGTGTAGACGAGCGACTTCACATATCCCCAAAGAAAATAATCCAATGGTGTCAAATCACACGACCTTGGTGGCCAATTGACAGGTCCATTCCGCGAAATTATGCGCTCATCGAATGTTTCCTTCAATAAATCGATTGTGACGTGCGCTGTGTGGCATGTAGCGCCGTCTTGTTGGAACCACAACTCATCCACATTCATGCCATCCAATTCGGGAACAAAATAGTCGCTTATCATGGCTCTATACCGGTCTCCATTAACGGTAGCTGCCTCTCCAGCATTATTGCGGAAGAAGTATGGCCCAATGACTCCACCAGCCCATAGAGCACACCAAACAGTCAGTTTTTGTGGATGTAATGGCGTTTCAAGGGTCTCATGTGGATTCTCTTCACTCCAAATGCGGCAATTTTGCTTGTTGACGTAGCCATTCAACCAAAAATGGGCCTCATCACTGAACAAAATTTTGCGATGAAAATCAGCATCGAAATCAATCTCATTTTCGGCCCATACACCAAAATCACGACGCATTGCATGGTCTCGCGGCTTTAATTCTTGCACAAGCTGGATCTTGTAAGGTCGCAAGCCAAGATCTTTGCGCAAAATCTTCCATAAAGTTGATGGACAAAGCTCCAATTGCTGTGCACGGTGGCGAATCGATTCATTCGGGTCCTCTTCAACACTTTGCTCTACAGCGGCAATTGTTTCTTCGGTGCGCACTGTTCGACGTCTCTGCGGATGCGTATTATCACATAGAGTAAACGTAGTGCGAAAACGATCCATGGTTAACCGAATTAATTGCTCTGATGGACGATTATGTCGACCATAAAATGGACGGAGCTCACGGTAAACTTCGCGAACTGAACCATTATTTTCGAAATAAATTTGCACGATTTGCAAGCGTTGTTCTTTTGTCAACCTGTTCATGATGAAATGGCAAACCAAACTAAACATAAATGACATTAGAGTTTCCAGATTTGACCACAAAATGCCAGTTTTATCTCTATTCGAAAAACAAACCTGTAAAAAAAACACCCTTTACAAGTGAATGCACGAACGTAAATGACAATTTGAATACATATGCCAACCATATGCCCAATGGGGGGGGGGGCCTGCACTACATCATAAAGGATTGGCCAGGCCGAATCGAATTTATGTTATGGTTTGGATAACATAAAATACTTCCCTCTTATAAAGAAAGAAACAATTATTTTACCCCCGCTCCACGTCAAGCTCGGCCTTATAAAAAACTATGTTAAGGCTTTGGACAAAGAAGGCGCAGCCTTCAGTCATTTAAAAACCATCTTTCCAGAGATTTCAGAAGCCAAGATAAAGAAGGCATTTTTGTTGGGCCGCAAGTAAAAAAGATGCTTAACAATAACCAATTCAAAGAACTATTGTCACCAGTGGAGGCAGCAGCGCGGGTTTCTTTTGAAAAGGTCGTAGCTTCTTTTTTAGGCAAACGCAAAAGTTCTAACTACAAGATGATAGTGAACGACTTACGCAAGAACTATGCGAAAAGGGGTAAATAAAAAAACTGCTCTCTCATTTAAATTTTTTTCCGCAAAATCTTGGTGACGAAAGTGACGAGCATGGCTAACGGTTTCATCAGCAAATGAAGTGAATTGAAAGTCGGTATCAAGGATTCTGGGATGTCGCAATGATTGGTGACTACTCATAAGAGAAACCGCTCCTAATCTAAATAAGAGTCAGAACCAAACAAATAACTTTTTCAAGTAGGCGTATTTTCTTCTAAGTGAGTGTGACAAAAACGCCCAACTCGGTAAAAATTTCCCTGTGTGTATTTAACAACACTGGACACATTTCAACTGTCAAAATCATCTGTTGCTTGTTATTGACATATTGTTTGTTTATTTTTGAGCCAAAATTTAAATATTTGATTAAAGCATAAATATATATTTGCTGAGTTTGCAACTTCTTTTTGTATTAATTTTCATACAACAATTTTTATAAAATGAGTGATTCTGAAAATGTGATGGTAAATTAGGAAATAATTAAACAAGTTTTGAAAAAAATAGTCCTATGTGCAATTTTGCAGTTTGGATCTTTTCTCTTGGATGACCAGAGTGAAGTGCGAGCCCATATTTACGAGGAAGTAGTAAATGAGATCCTGGATACTGTTTTCGCAAGTTCCAGCTCTTCGAACGAGTCGGATACTGAAAGCGAAGATCATCCCAAATGCGATAATTTCGAAGCTACGCTTGATGCGATGAATGATAAGGATTTCAAGATGAATATAAGATTAAAACGGGAAACTGTGGAGTACCTTATAAGTAATATTCAAAAAATTATTTATATACTTATGTATATACAAAAGACTGCAAATTATTTTTGCTTTCAGTGAGATACTCGGAATCCAATTATGGCCCCCACCCATCATATGGCGGACGGCCACCAGTGACATCAAAAAAATCATTGATTGGGTTGGTTTTCTTAACTTCACTGAGAGCGCCTTCGCTGCTCTTCCCATCCCGTCTGACCTGCGATAAGGGGAAAAAGCGTTTCGCATGGTAATAGCTTCAGCCTCTCCTCTCATCAATACATTTCGTCAGCTAAAATTAAGGAAGTACGTTCGTATTCCCCCGCAGAGGCAGTGGCCCTGGCAAATGAACCCGACCATGTGCGACGCTTGGACCGTACGGATCCACAAATTCAAGATCTCAATGCGGAAATCAGACGTCTGGTTGATCAACACAAACGCATCAAATGGGAGGAGCACCTAAGGTCCTGCAACCTCTCTGCTGGTGTTGGCAAACTATGGTCCACTGTTAAATCCTTGTCAAATCCGACCAAACCTATCGACAAAATATCCATCACCTTTCATGATAAGGTACAGTCGAAACCAAGAGATGTGCGAGCGCTTTCTGCCGGCAATTTGTACTGCATCCTCCGGTCGACAAGGAAATTAGAGGAGCCACCAGGGAAGCGCACAAACGAAAAAATAGCCAAGGGCCCATTGCCATCACCACCACGGAGGTGCAGGAGGACATACGGGGGTCCAAATCGATCGGCGCAGACGGTATATCCATGCTGATGCTAAAACATCTAGGAGAAGAGGGAGTAAGGTACCCAACAACTGTCTTCAATCTGTCAATGACCATCTTTGTCATTCCAGAAAAATGGAAACAGGCAAAGGTGGTGCCACTACTAAAGCCCGGCAAGCCGGCCAACGAGGGGGAGTCTTATCGACCGATATCACTCCTCTCGCCAGCAGTGAAGACCTTGGAGACGGTCTTGCTCCCTTAATTCACCGCTAACTTGCGACTAGCCGAGCATCAGCATGGATTCGTTAAATTCATAGCACTACCACCGCGCTAAACGCCATCACCACACAGATAGGTAGCGGTCTCAACCAACCTTGTCCAAATGACAGGACCGTGCTAGTTGCGCTTGATCTGTCGATAGCTTTCGACACTGTCAATCATGCGCAGCTCATTAACGACAGCGCAGTGAATGGGGACGCCCCCTCCGAGTGGTAGGAAAGGCTTACAAAAGTGAACCATTAGTCGATCCAACACCGGGTACGCTATCCGCAGTGATTGTTGTTATTATTAACTTTGCTTCAACCTGGGTAATTGGCACGAACAAACCAGCAGTTTCAACATCGTTGGACCCAAACGAAATTGGTGTTAGAAAAGTAGGTTCTATTAAAAATTTGAAGATGATTGGTGTCAGGAGGGAATAGTTCTTAGTTTCTTTTAGGATACTGCTGCTAAAACACATCCTGAAATATCCGGAGAGGTATCAAAAGACGCGCTTTGACCTTGGTACCAATAATTGGAATGCGGATTTTTGTTTTTATCAAGATATATTTGCAATTAAAGTTGAAAATTTTCTGTCATTTTCATGTGGTTGTTATAGCCATAGATATAGGGTGTACCGAAAAGTGCGGAGGTGTGTTCTGTGCAGAAATATTGGAAACCGCGTGGCCGGTGTTGTACCGGCTGAGGGTTATTTTTTTGAAGCGCGGCCGATAGTCGCCTCCCGCAGAAAGTTGTTTCTGCACATAAATACTTTGGATCACGTCCCCTATTTGGGATCGGACTCGGGACTTCTTTTGGGGTTTTCCAATAACTTTTCACTGAAACCAAAAATTTAAGTTCCGCTTTCTTTTTGTTTATACCGAGGTCAAACGCGTCCTTTGATAAATCTCCCGACAGTTTTAGACGTGTTTTAGCAGTTGTCTCCTAAAGGAAACTATTACCGGTAATTTTTTTGAAGGGCGGTCGAAGGCCGCCTACGCAGAAAGGTGTTTCTGCACATAAATACCTTGGATCCCCTCCCCTATTTGGGATTTCTTTTGGTTTTTTTGTCAATAACTTTCACTGAAACAAACTTGCATTTCCTCCATGTTATGTGTTTTCACTTTGTTTATTTATTTTTTTTCCGCAGTCTGAGTGAAGTTGGCTGCGATAAATTAGTCTGTCAAAATATTTCCCTGGTATATTTCAATAGCTCATTCACAATGGAGCGGGTTTTTCACAGTCCAACACTACGTTTCAAGTCGCGTATTGAATAGCCGACTTTATTAGCGAGTGCTTAAAATAGACGAGTTGTGTTGTTGCTTTGAACGTAATTCGATAAATAAGCGAGTATTCTTTTCAGACTCGCTTCGATTAGAATACGCCTAGTATAAAATAAGATCATATAGTTAAGACAAAACTTACATACATTGTTATCGTCTCATATGTACATTAAGCTGTTCGTTATATCAACTTTTTTTGAAAATGTATAGTACGCCGGGCGGAATATGGTGCATTATGGTCTAAAAATAAGCCGTGCAAAATTTCACTCGAATTGGATAAGGTTTAGAACTTGCACGTTGCATTTGAAAATTCTGAAAACCATATGCATTCAAGGTGCAACAGTTTATATAAAAAAAGTGATAACCGTAAACTTAGTACATACTTATTATGTGAAAAAACTTGCAGAATCCTGTTCTGAAGACAAAAATTAAAAAGATGCGATAGGTTTTGAGATTTCGCGAAGTTATCGGTTTTTACAAAGTGAAAAAACGCCATTTACGTATTATTTAAAAAATCTCCAGTTCTACATATCCGATCGAAAAACGATTTTCACTCAATTAAAGATCTTCTATCGTCCCAACAAACTGTCATATAAAACTTGCCAATTGGGATATGCGCTTAAGAGTTATTTGTAAATGTATGACAGAAAACGGACACATTTTCTATTTGCATCGTCATCAAGGTTAAATAACGCTTAAACGCAGTAATCATTTTGCATTTATTTTGATATCATATTGGAGATGGATCGATCGCAAACAATACAGGTCAAAAATCGGTATACAAATATAGAAGTTATAGCAAATTTAGCAAGTGCTATTTTTTCATTCTGTATATCGATGCCGCATTGCCCGTTCAATCGAATTTTTTTTTTTAAATTGACATATTATCGACTTTTTTGTTTTTGAAACTCGCATGTCTACGTTTTTTATATATCGCAATACAAAATTAATCAATATAAAAAATGAGTCGTGAGCAGAACCAAGTCCCCTTAGTTGGACATACAATGGCGGAAATAATGGGAACCAACTTGCCATCGAACAGGCAGGTGTTACACACAGCAGGTCTACCACAAACGTAGCAGAAACTTGGGTGATAAAAAGAGTGCAAACTTGGCTGCTGGCGCCGCTGTAAGCTTTTGGAAACGCGCAGGTATACCTACGCAACATCTCCACAAATGTGACCTAAAACTTAAACAAATATGTAAGACATATCGACTGGCGCTGAAGGGCGCTGCTAATGCAAGAATAAAACTGCGAAAAACACTGGTAATGTTGTTTGACATTGCTTATTCTAACGCACTACAGCTCATTCGCGATGATCAGACAAAGCAATTTTTATTGCAGCAACGGCAAAAGAAGCGGCCCGGCCATTTACGTAGTGTACAAATTAAAAGAAGATCAAAAAGCAAAAGTTCGAGTTTGCAAAAACACCAAACCAAACAAGTGCAACATAATGGTATTTGAGACACTTTAAAAAATCATTATATATGTGTCCCGTACCTAATTTTTTACAGATCCTGAAAGTTTCACAGAAGAGAGTGATACTACTTATCATTATCCTTCATCAGATTATACAATCAATTCTGAAACAGACGATACTATGAGTGACGTCAGTGAAATTCAATGTAAAAGAGGTCGGAAACAAATTATTACCCCCCATCTCAGTGGTGCACTGGATGACGCAGAAGATAGGAATAGCAATGTGTGTTTTGAAAGAAATTTCGATTGAATGTGAACTTTCAAATAAATTTTTCGATTGGATCTGAAATACAGTATCGATATACTTAATGAAAAAATAGCACTTTCTAAATTTGCTATAACTTCTATATTTGTATACCGATTAGCAAATTTTTTTGACCTGTATTGTTTGCGATCGATCCATCTCCAATATGATATCAAAATAAATGCAAAATGATTACTGCATTTAAGTGTTATTTAATGTTGATGACGATGCAAATAGAAAATGTGTCCGTTTTCTGTCATACATTTACAAATAACTCTTAAGCGCATGCCCCAATTGGCAAGCTTTATATGACAGTTTGTTGGAACGAAAGAAGATCTTTAATTGAGTGAACATCGTTTTTCGATCGGATATGTAGAACTGGAGATTTTTTAAATAATACGAAAATGGCGTTTTTTCACTTTGTAAAAACCGATAACTTTGCGAAATCTCAAAACCTATCGCATCTTTTTAATTTTTGTCTTCAGAATCGGATTCTGCAAGTTTTTTCACATAATAAGTATGTACCAAGTTTACGGTTATCACTTTTTTTATATAAACTGTTGCACCTTGACTGCATATGGTTTTCAGAATTTTCAAATGCAACGTGCAAGTTCTAAAACTTATCGAATTCGAGTGAAATTATGCACATCTGATTTTTAGACCATAATGCATCATATTCCGCCCGGCAAAAAAAAATTTTTTCTTAACGAACAGCTTAATGTACATATGTTAATATTTGTAGGGTACTCAAGTATTATATGGCTATATTTATTTGAATGCTTATAACTTTTGTATTAGTCCATCGATTTTATTGGATGAAAGCTTATTTTTTTTTGTAATAAAACAGAGCTTACAGAAAAAAAAATATCTGGAAAAAAATAAAAAAATTTCGTAATGATTGTTCATTATCTTCGAACCTACAGGGCCTAGCGAAACGTTTTTTATGCATTGTTTATAGCTTTTAAATTTTTCAAACCGTTTGGGTATTGTTTCATTTGTGCTTGAGATATACATGATTAAGTAAAGTCAACTTTTTTTTTTTTGAAATAACGGTAACTCGTAAATATCTCAAAAACGGTACCATAAAATCAAAAATAACCTCGATTTTTGGAATCAGGGGGGGGAGTTTTACATATGAATTTCATATTCGCATCTCTTGTAGTTTTTGGCTGTAGACCAGTGTTATCAGAAAGGCTTTGTATCAGAATTTTAATTTACAATATACATTTTACGCAGCAAGTAAGGTAAATTGAAAATTTGGCGACACTATATGATATTTGTAACTGTGTCTAGAATATCAGTTATGTTGTTATTATCACTGGAGTAGACGCGCGGCCTACTATAGTAGACCACGGTTATATTTTTGTTGATAACTTAACAGCGTTGTATGTTAGAGCGCCGCAGTTCCAGGAAAGCCCTCTGCATTAAACTTGTCGTCAAGTCAGTACCGTGCGTCTTTCTGTGGATTAGGGGAAAAATCTCTAATTTTTCGAAGGTAATTTTTAATGAAACTGGGTGGTTGGCATATTTAGGCTTTTAGTAGTCAGATCGCACTTTGGGATAATCTGGTTGGGCATCACATAACAAACTATCAGCAGAAAAAATTACGACGCGGCAATGGAACGGGAGTTATTTACTTTTTTAAACGATTCTTGCTGGATATTTATATATTTATTACAAACTAGGATCTGAAAAACGTAAATAACTCCCATCCGGTTGTCGGGCCCCAATTTGCCCAACATATCCGGAAGCGTGATCTGACAGCGGCATTCTACTTCACACTCTCAAAATAATTTAGCATTAATTTGCTCTGGACATGCGAATTTCACATGCCTAGAACGAGTTAATGTTACTGACATTAATTCCTTTGACATTATTACATTTAACCTAGTACAAGTGTAATATTAGCGTTATTATTCATAAAAACAACATAAATTTTCATTAAAGTACATAATTTTTTCTCGACTAATTTTCTTTTTTAGTTCCTCCAAAAATTATGCCAATTCAAGCGATGACTAATATGTTGCGAGAGGGTATGCGTGCTGCGATTTCATGCCAAATACTTGAGGGAGATTTGCCTGTAAGTTTTCGATGGGAGCGCAATGGCAAACCGTTAATAGGAACAGGGTAAGGAACAAACTATCGAAAACATCTGGTAACAGTTTGCGAATTTTCCTAGGTTATTGAACCTAGCATATGGAATTCACTTAGTGTAAATTAATTTGATCTCAGTTAATGTCTATGAATAGAATTAGTGTACTGAATAGTAGATGCGTTTAACAAAGCATGAATTTAGTTTTCCAGGAAGTCCACACAAAATATTTGAATTCTTTACATTCAATTATAGTTGCCAAAATTTTTTCAGAAATATATAGTACTAGCTTATACCCGTGGGTTTCACCGCACATTTCTTTAAAAAATATGCAATGTAAATAAAACAACTTAAATTTTTGTATGAAAAATCCCATTTGTATAGGAGGTGTCACACCCTAGCTTTAGTTATCACCAGTTTTCATGCAGGTGTTAGGGATTGACTTCATATAACCCCTTATCAAATTTCAGTTGTCTAGCCCAAATACTTCCAGACATATGGACTATGAAAAATTGCAGTTGTATTTTTTTTT
The DNA here is from genome assembly GCA_949987695.1 of Merzomyia westermanni. Lineage (NCBI taxonomy): Eukaryota > Metazoa > Arthropoda > Insecta > Diptera > Tephritidae > Merzomyia > Merzomyia westermanni. The sequence goes on from OX465291.1 coordinate 82,805,188, forward strand.
TAATTATTTATTTAAAGTCGATACAAACACAAAACGGTCGACTATTAACAATTAAATGGTATATATATAAGTCATTAATACAGATTCAAATTATTACTAAAATTCCATATTAAACGAAAACATAACAATAGTATAGGTTAGGTTAGGTTGCAAGGGCTAAGCTAAAACTCTAAAGTAACTGCCCGACACATAGGCCACCAAGTGGGCCCCTTGTGATACCCTATACGGTCTTAGAAAAAGACCCCTAAAAAAAACAATAGTATAACTAAAATAACATTTAAGATAATGATGCCAATGTTGTCAGGAAGCACGGTATTTCAATCGGCTGCTCGAGAGGTTGGAAAAGACGTGTTTTCAATCCTCCCTTATTCCAAATGTTAACTTTATTTATTTTAGTGGTTTAGTTTTATCATATTAGCTGTTGGAATGCAACGGATTCCCGTGAATACAAATCGATTTAGTTTAGGATTTTAGTTTGGATTTAGTTTTAGTTTTAAAACGTTTGTTGCTAAGTTTTTTTAAGGCAGGATTAGCATTCGACTTTATGGTGAAGAGATGTATCACAGTATGCTCCGGCCAAAAAGAAGGATAAAGCACGCTGTCAAGGAAAGAAACAGGAACCGTTATTTTGAAAGAAGAAATGTCTCTCTCGTATTTAAAATTAAATTTGTAAGCCTTGATGTTACTAGAGGGAGCAACACCAAGCTTAAAGCAGACATGGTTTGAAATATCTTTCTCTGTCAACGACGAATGAAGTCTGCACACAAACATATCTTTACGAGGCGGCACAGCAGTCACGGGCCTTGAAGCAACAGCCTCAGTGCTGGCGACTGGTAGAGGAGGAAGTGTCGAGGTACGAGGGGTTGTACTTCTAGAAGTAGGTGGTTTCGAAGGCAACTGCAAGGCCAGAATTGGAGGTACTAGGAAAACTAATAATTCCAGAGCTTAACAAGGAATCGGCAAAAGTAATCGCCTGCGCTTGGGGGACAACAAGCGAGAGCGTGCTCAGTGTAGGGTTTACGGAGGCTTCGGTAGTACCCACATCTGATATGGCCTCGACTTGACCAGTAGAAGGTACAATTGAGGGACCATGAGGAGATTCATTGGAAAGTTCCTTGCTTAAATCTTTCTCCAGAGTACACAAAGAAATTAAAAATCGGATGTACTCGTCGTAAGGGGAGCCAAGTCGGAATTCGTTTGTTTCTCTAACAAACACTTCTTCCGTTTCGGCGATTCCGAGATGACTTTCAGTGTTTTGAAGTGGGTTTCAGTCATCTTAAACTTCTCGTTTCAATCATCTCAAACTTCTCGTGAAGATCACGAAAACCAATCAAAATATTGTTGAACTCTTGCTGGGTTTGTCCCATGAAAGCCCGCATATCACTTCCAATATTTCGGCATTCAGTACACGTCCAGTTCAGTCCGATTTTATTTGAAATCAGGTCGACAACCGTCCACTAACGCTGCCCATGCCGGCACAAGTAACGTGAGCCATATTCTCACAAAGCCAGCAACAGACATATGTTTCACCACGCGATATTTTCTTTTGGCTAGAGCAATTCTTAATGCAACAATCCAGCATGCTGATGGGTGAAAAAAGAACTACAAAAGAGAACAAGGTTTTAATACAACTTAAAGCCTGAGTGTTATTCAGGAGCACTGGACTGTAAGTTAACCGGGAGCACGGGATTTTAAGTTCTTCAGGAGCACGGGATTTTAAGTTCTTCAGGAGCACTGAATAAAATAGTTAATCAGGACCATTGAAAATTTTGCGCAAAAGATTTTGTGTAGTCAGCCTTTACTAAACACAGAAGAAAATAGTTACACTGGAACTCTGCAAAACTTCAATAAAGAATGTGCAGTCGGTATGCAGTAAACAAAGGGAGAATGAGCGCACAAAGCAGTAAACACAGAAGTATGAGCGCACAATAATATGCAAACAGCAACACACAAACTGATATACAGTCCAGATTTTATATAATCTATAAAATTGTCGCACAACTTATTTGTTAAACTGCCTAAGTCACTGTTTTTATACCTAGTAGTGCTACGCACACAAGGTATATTAACTTTAGTCGCCTAATGGCAGCACGTGACGGCATAAACGGATCGAGATAGATATTGACTTATATATATCAAAATGTTCAGGACGAAAAGAGAAATTGATTAAGCCATGTCCGTCCGTCCGTCTGTGAACACGATAACTTGAGTAAATTTTGAGATGTCTTAATGAAATTTGGTATGCGGGTTCCTTGGCACTCATCTCCGAGCGCTATTCAAAATGGGCGAAATCGGATGATAGCCACGCCCACTTTTTATACATAGAATATTTTCGAAAACACAAAAAAAGTGATTACTCAGTACATAATACACCTATAAGGATAACATTTCTTAAATACATTGAGATTGAGGCATAAAATACATTTTTTATGAAAATTTTACAAATGGGAGTGGCACCGCCCACTTCTGATTAAGTAAAATTTAGAAATAATATTATTCATAAACCAAACACCGTTCAAGATATCGCAACGAAATTCAGCACGCAGGTTTCCAGGTATGCAAGGAATGTTCCAGGAAAAATTTTGAAGAGGATCGTAGATATATTAAATAGGCAATAACTTTGCCTAAAATAGCTTTACATCATTTATAATCCACTTTAAAAGTTTCCGTAAACAAAGAAATTCAAAAACTTTAAATTTTCGAAATTGGGCGTGGCCTCGCCCCTATTATAGTAGACTATTCCACAAACTTTTTATGCCATAACTCGCATTTTGCACACATAATAAGCTTTTTAAGCTTGGCCGCAAAAAAATTTTGTCAATTTTGAAGAAGAAGGCGTGGCGCCGCCTACTTTTCAGCAAAAAATTTATGCTTTTTTCAAAGGCAATCGCTTATAATTCAATCTTGATATTTCGATGGAAATTGGTCAGCTGCTTCTCAGTAGTATTTATCATACTCCTGCCAAAAATTAGCCAAATCGGGAAACACACAAGCAACATATTCGGCCACGTAGTTAATAGCCCACTGCAACAGCGAAGTTATATTTCTTTTTTGATTTTCATACCTTTCATAAGCATTAAATGTATGTAAGTATGAGAACAAGAAGAGAAAAGTTCACAAAAATGATCAGCACGATGAGCGGAGTCGATTTAGCCTTGCCTGTCTCTCCGCCCGCTGTCTGTCTGTCCGTGTGTCTAGTTGAACGCAAACTAGTCTCTCAGTTTTACAAAAAAAATTCTGAAATTCGTTGTTTGCTTTCGCCATTTTATAATATACTAGCAAACCCGGTAGACGTTGTTTTGACGTTCTGATACATAGAACACATCTATATATAAAATGTCGTTAACTTGAACCTAATCAACTCCTAACTATACCGAACTGCAGCTTTATATAACCTGGGGGCCTTTCCAAAAGCTATATACAGACTGTGTCGTGCCCAGCGAACTCCTGAACCTATCGTGAAAGTTCAAGAGCAAAACGAAACACAAAATATGATCAGGAGGATGAGCTGAGTCGATGTAGCCATGCCCGTCTCTCGATACGTCTATCTTTCAGTCCGTCTGTCTGAACGCAAATACGAACTGAAAGTGTTAAAATAGACCTGCGTAAATTGGGATGACATCATAAATCACTACTAGGTATATAATGTTCGGTCCACCCGAACTTCCTTACATGTTATTTTAGGTTTCAGCAAGTGAAATTATTGAAATTAATTTCACAAAAAACTCAAATTATTGCCTCTCTGGATTTAACCTAATTACAATTTTAAACATCAATGATTGTAGGCAAAACGTACATGCAACCAATGCAATGCTGATACGGGACTAATCAAATTCTTCCAAATGATTGATGGCTGTAATTTTAGCAAAATCAATGATTTTAACAGTTACAAATATGTATAAAAGTAATAACTTGAGTTTGCAATCAAAACAGATTGCAATTGTAAATGTATTTTATGATTTCAATGATTGCTTCACAACGCTGCTATTTATACATGTTTGTAAAATTTATCGCACTTTTAAAGGATTTTTTATAAGCAATGTATTTTTTTGTACTTCTGTCAGTTTGATTTTATTTAATATTTCTGTGGCAATAAGCACAAACTACCAAACTTAAGTTTGGTCAAAAAAGAGATAGTACCACCATTGTGTTCTCCGTGTAAAGATCTATAATCGAACAAAATTTCACGACGTTTGCTCAATAATTGTGGATTTTATTGACAAAAAACTATATCTCAATTCTATACACTTACACTACAATTTCAATTTTCAAAGCGCTCTACTGAAAACCTCACGAAAATTACTTGGTAGTTTGTCCTTATTGCCACAGATTAATTTTTCCTATGGATATAGCCTCTCGGTTTCTATCTTCTCGCCATTTCGTATTCATGGTAGAAAAATTATTTCTGTTTAAGTAAATTTGGTAAAGGATTTTAATTAAAAGCTAGGTATGTAGTAAAATGGCTACGACCCAGGTCCCCCAAGTAGCTTTTAGAAGCCGTTTTGATGCCATCAAAACTCGTCTAGCGTACCGAATATAATACGGTTATATGCTACAAGCAACCAGGCTGTTTGGAATTACTATTTCAGATACCGTCTCGAGGTTTTCCAAAAAGGGGCTCTCAAACGATCTCTTTGGTAGCTATGTCCTTGCAACTTCTGCAGTGATCATGGTGCGGAATGCTCACCTTTTCCTCGTGTGTACATATCGCCCAGTGACCAGTGCAGGCAGCTATAAGTTTGCGGGTGCCAGCTCTTAGCCATAGTCTCGCCAGGTGCATCTTGACATTGCACAACTAGTGGTATTCTTCCACTTCAGTTCAGTAGCATGTCGTTCATAGTAGGGAGCCACAGTGGAGCTGAGATCATTCCATCCTGCGGCGTGCCTGTACATATGCGTTTACTGACTTTTGCTCCCCCTATATCGCGGTTAAGAAGTAGGGACGAGATCCAAACCCTTGTTAACTCCTCCACCCCTTCCCCAGCGAGTGCTGATGATATTGCGTCGGCTTTTATGTTATTGAAAGCGCCCCCCACACCAACAAACGCACTTACAGTAAATTCTTTATATAAAAGGGACTTCTAGACTATTCGCACTACTTCGTGCAGTGGCGTTTCTGTGGATTTCCCCCTGAGATATGCGTGCTACGCGCCAGAAAGAGGGGTGAACAATTGCGACAATGGTGCTTCGCTGGAGTGGCCGTGGCTCGAAAGCACCGCGGTCGAATTGTGATTTTGAAAAGAAATAAGAAAACGAGAATTCTCGTTATAATAAAGTTCTCGTTATAATAAAGTAAAATATAATTACAAACAGTTGGTTTACCTTTATGAATATTGCGCTGCGATGGGAAATCCTGGGGTGGCCGTGATGTGACTGCGTTGACTGTTGCTGAAAGCGTAGACGGTTTTCCAATCGAGGACAACCGTTGAACCTGAAAATTATCCTCCGGTTTTAAGGGGACGTGAACCCACACATGCACACCCGCATGCATGTATATGTGTGCTGACAAAACACGAATATGCATGCATGCCCACACAGACAAAAAAAATTATTTTAAGCTTAAACCTAACCTTACATACTAATGGCATCCGACAGTACCCAACCAAAAACTGTGCTTTGGGCAAGCAACGGCCCACACGACGCTGGTAGCGTGCCCGAGATTACGACGTCGGCATATACGTCGGCCCCCAGCACGATTTGTGTCGGCGCCGCTGTATAAAAATGGGGATCTGCCAACCGGATGTGCTGGTACGGAGCAGCGATCTGGGCGCCCGCGTTATGCACGGGACTGATTCGGCGCATATGTTTCACGCACAATGCGTGGGCGATGACAGCTTTGTTATTCCCGTGGTTGCCGCGGATTCGGAGGAAGCAACCGCGCTCTCCGCCCTAGTGGGTGGTGTGCAGCCCTAGCTCTTCCGATAGCCCGCGGTCGATGACTGTGCGAGGGGAGCATCGAAAAGCGCACGGATGCGCAGTGGTCCCCCTCGGCTTCCAGTTTCATGACCGCGGTTGGCGCAAGAGCAATCATGGGGCGTAGCGGTGGACCCACCCGGGCGAGAGCGCGGCTGAGACCGTCGCGGAAACCCGTAACTAGTGGTGGTAGGTGTGCGGCGATTGTGAGTGAGACGTCGCTGGCGCGGCTGAGTGGCCAGTCGACGTTTGCCGCTATTTCGGTCAAAACGGCTGGGAGGTGATGGAAGGGGATGGTTAAGATGCCGCCAGCCACTCCCTCCATAGGGAGCAGAATCAGCTTGACCAAAGGTCTTCTGATCTGACCCTTCTCGGCCATGAAGTCCACTACACGCACTCGGTTATCTTCGCCGGGGTGTACGTTGGTAACTCGGCCGAGCCTCCATTCGTTCGGGGACAAGTTCTCTTCTTTAATAACAACAAGATCCCCCACCTTAATATTTTGTTTCGGATGCTTCCACTTCACTCGTTTTTGAACTTCGGATAAGTATTCCACTTTCCATCGCCTGCAGAAGGTTTGATGAAGAGCCCTGAACCTATTGATAATGGAGGCAGGGCTCTCATTCACCTCGGGTTCTGGCGGAGCCAGGAGATGACTTCCAGTCAGGATGTGCCCAGGGGTTAATGGCTAACTTCTTGAAGTGGCTTTTGAAGCTCTTCACTCCCGCCTCCTAGAGTCTCCCCATATGTGGAGCCCCGGCCGAAATAAAATGCCATGTCATGGCTTGATGGAATTGGAAATAGTCGTATCTCGGGCTTCCGCGATAAATGCCTTAAATTCAGATCTTAAAGATCGTGAAGCTCCGACAAAATTAGTACCATTGTCGGAGTAAATGTTTCTCGGAAAACGGGAAAAAGCTGCTAGGAAGGATGGGGTAGTAAGATCACTGGTCGCTTCCAGATGGATCGCTTTAGTCGTGAAACAAACAAAGAAGCAAACCTAGCCCTTTGATAGTCGACATCCTCTACCGCGGTAACTTTTAATGTCGAAAGGCCCGGCAAAGTCCACTCCGGTATTGGTAAACGCGCGGGTGAACGTAGTGCGTTCGTAAGGAAGGGTCCCCATAAGTTGGGTTTGGGCCCTTTTTTTATAAATGGTGCAGACTTTACAGTTATGGATGGTGGCCCTAATCATGTTCTTGACATTCGGAATCCAGTATTGGGTGCGGATGAGACGAAGCATTAGTTGGTTTTCCCCATGGAGGGAGATTTTATGTATCATTTGTACAATCAGAGGCGTCAACCTACAATTGTACGGCAGTATGATTGGGTGGCGCTCGTTATAAGCGAGGTCTTGAGACGCTCCAAGACGACCACCCGCCCTAATAACATCATCTTTGTCGATGAACGGGTTGAGTGGCAATATCTCGCTTTTCCTATCGATTACCTGTCCTTTCTTCAAGTTTACATATTCCTCATTATAATGTTGCTTCCGATACAGTTTGATCAAGAGTTGCGTCGTGGTCTCGATCTCATCGGATGAGATTAGGCACGATTTTTCTTGAAAGGAAGCTTTTGTCTTGGGATGAGTTCTTCGAAAGAATCTCATAATATATGATAATACCCGCAAAGCCCTCGGTAAATTCGAAAACCGGTCGAGAATATCGATTTCTTTTTGGGTTGATATTGCGTAGGCCTGCGCTCGCTTTTCCTCCACGGATGTATTATACTCCTTTTCTTGTACTGACCATGGGGAATTGTCTTCTTGCAGCCAACAAGGTCACTGCCACCACAAAGAATTGTTGACGAAGTCCGATGCTTGTAGGCCTCTGCTTCCTAAGTCTGCTGGATTAGTTTCCGAGTTGACATGAAGCCAGTCCTTGCTGGCGACTAGGTCGATGATTTTTGTAATCCTGTGTGGGACGAATGTGGACCAGGAACAGGTTGGTTTCCTTATCCAGGCCAAAACGATGGTGGAATCCGTCCATAGATATTGTTTCACCTGTCCCAGTTTGATGTTTCGGAATATTGATTCCATCATCTGTGCTAACAGTACTGCTCCGCAAAGTTCCAAACCCGGAAGTGAGATGGTCTTCACTGGTGCTACTCTGGTTTTGGCAAGGAGTAGATTCACGAAGATATCATCATTGCTTTTGACCCGCATGTAGACAGCTGCAGCGTACGCCTTTTCCGAAGCATCGCAGAATCAATGTATTTCGACCTCATCTTCTGGTGAAAGGTTTACCCATCGGGCGTAAGACTTGGCGAATCTGATTCCTAGCGTAAATGGCCGATGCGAGTGTGTGTCCCCCCGCTAGTACGTCATCTACGTACATGCCTTCCCTAAGTATGCTAGATGCTGTAGGGTGAGAACTCTCTACTTCACTTGCAAAAGGGTTCTAATTGCCAGATAAGGCGCACAATTAACCCCGAAAGTGACCGTTTTCAGCTCGTAAAGGCTTATGGGTTCTTGAGGCGATGTTCGGTAAACAATCCGTTCTAATTTGACGTGATCATCGCTCATCCAAATTTGCCTATACATCTTTTCGATGTCACTATTGAAAACGAAGAGATATAGTCTCCATCGCAGCATAAGTACTGGCAGATCTGACTGAAGTACTGGGCCTGGCAGGAGAATGTCGTTCAAACTTGTGCCATTTGCCGTTGGGCTCGACGCATTGAATACGACGCGTACCTTAGTGGTGGTACTCTCCGCCTTTACTACGGCGTGATGGGGCAAAAAGTAATTGTCCGCCGAATCGGCTGGTACCATTTCTCCTGCAAGTGACAAGTGTTAAGTTGTGAAAATTTATGCTCTGTGAAAAAATATTATTTAGTGAGGAATAAGTGTTGATTCCCTACCAAAAATATAAAAAACCCATAGTTTATAAAACTCTCCAGGCCGGAGTAATAAATTCGAGCAAATAAAATTGCAAAAAATAACAAAAATTAGTTGAAATTATATATATATTTTTTTCCGCCAAAGGGGCGATGCATGTATGTGTGGTGTATGCATATATGAAGAAAATCGACTTTTGGATAAACAAAAAATAACTCACATAAGCAATCAATGGATTGCAGAAGGTGCATGGTGCAGATCCGCGGAGAGACGGGAATAAGATGTGCGGGTGTATGCGGCCCGGGAATAGACCAATGCATGCTAAATAAATTGGATGAATTTCCTAACGTTCGATATATTTGTGATGATTGTGTTGCCTACATTAGTAACGTTGACTTTGCTATTAAAGATATACAGAATGTAGTCGAAAGGTATACGTCTGTCGGAATATAGGCGTGAATTTGAAAGCGCGCTTAAAACCAACGAACAAGAAATAAAAAACCTGCTGGAAGTAATTGAAGCAAAATATAGCGAAAGAATAGAAGCAATGCAAAAGGCACAAGAAGTCTGTGAACGAAGTGTGCGAGAAATGCATAAAATTAGTGAAATATCTGCTGGTTTGAATAAGCAAAGCGAAAAAATATGTAAGGAAACAGAAACAAACACAAATCAAAATGCAAAGATATGTAATGAAATCAAAGAAATAAGTGTTAAAAAGAAAACAACTGATAATAGCCAAACGTCATATGCAAATGTGGTGAAAACAAGACAAATCGGTAATGTCAGACCTAAGAAAAGAGGCACCTCTAGTGGTAAAGCCAAGATCTAAACAAAAAAGTGAAAAAACAAAATTAGACTTAAATGCGAAGGTCGACCCAGGAAATTTACGTACGAGTATATCTAATATTGAATCTAGAGGTAATGGAGTTTTAGTAATTGAGGCTGAAAACGCAAGCGAAAGAGAAAAAATAAATAATAAATGATATCGTTAATGAGATACAAGCACGATGAAAATTCATTAGTGGAGAAACTAAAGAAGCAAAACAAAATACTTGAAAATAGTGATGTAAAAATTGTTAGAATGTATGAAGTAAAGAAGGAGAACAGCGTTCTCTATAATGCAGTTCTGGAAATTAATCCAGACAGCTTCCCGGCTGTGATGAACAATGAAAAAATTAACATTGGCTGGGAACGATGTAAAGTTTTCGATAGTGTAGAAGTTATGAGATGTTATAAGTGTCAAGGCTTCAACCATAAAGGATTGCAAAAATGAAGAAGTGTGCTTTAAATGTCTAGAGAAACACAGATCAAAGCAGTGTAAAAAATTAGTTACACAGAAATGTATGAACTGTATCCGTGCCAATGAGAAATTTAACCTCGGTATTGACATAAATCACTCAATACAGAGTAGGCTATGCCCGGTATATCTAAACAAAGCAGCACTGAAGCGAAGAAAGATCGGTTACTAGCAACCAAAGCAACTCTGTGGCTTTTATACAAATATCCAAGGGCTTGTTAATAATTTTAATGAAATCGAAGTTATAGCTGATAGTTTGCAATACGATTTTCTAGTTTTAACGGAAACACATCTCACGAGTGATATCGAAGGATCTGAAATCCAACTCAATAACTATGAACATTTGTGTTGCCTCTCTAATTCTGTGAGGACAGGTGGTGTGACAATATATATAAGAAAGGATCTGAATGCTGCTGTATGGTTTGAGACGATCGTTCCATCAAAAATATGGATCCTTGCATGCAATTGTCAGCATCTCGGAAACCAAATCACAATTATCGCGATTTATAGATCACCGAATAGCTCTGAGAGAGAGTTCTGTAATATATTTCAAGAAACGGTTGAAGCAGTGTCACATGAAGTGGGTAAAATTACAATTGTTGGAGATATAAATATTGATTGGTACAAAAACAGCATTTATAAACGAGAATTAATAAGGACATTGCACGATAACTGTTTGAAGCAAAAGGTAAACGAATATACCAGGATAACGCACAACAGTAAGACGTTAATCGATAACGTTATAACTAATATCTCTATCTCTATGGCGCGATATACAACAGGTATATCATCATAAACCTCCTAAGAGATTTTTGCGCCAAGCTTCTCTTCCAATTTGTGGTGTGCCGATTTGAATTTTCCCTACAAATTGGTGGGACCTACAGTTTTTTGCCGACTCCGAACGGCATCTACAAAGGAGACGAATTTTTGCTGAGAAGCCTGTCATGGCAGAAATACACTCGGAGAGTTTGTCAAACCACTGCCGAGGGGCGACCCCGTTTTTGAAAAACTTTTTTCAAATCACTTTTGATGTTACCTGTACCAGGGCTCGAACCATGAACCTTCGGTGTGGTAGGCCGGCAACACTACCTTCACACCACGGCGGCCGCTAACTAATATAACTAATATAAATGAAACAAAAGCACAAGTGAATACGAGCAAAAAAATAACCGATCATGAGGCAATCGAAATTAATATTCCAGTTTTTAATTCGACTAGAAATCACACCCTTTGCGAAGTAGAATATTTTAAATATAAAAGAGATACGTTCGCACAACATTTAGGATCCCATGACACCACATACAAAGACACCAGGAGTGTTAATCAATATATGGAAAACTTAGAGAGATGCTTAACAGACGTTATAAAAAAGAATATAATTATAAAAAAAGTGAACATAAATAATAATTCTCCTATATGCCGCTATGTCTGAATTTGGTTTCCCCGCAAAACTTATACGGCTATGCAAAATGACCTTGAGCAACACCGCCAGCTCGGTCAGAATTGGGAAGTACCTCTCCGAGCCGTTCGAAACTAAACGAGGTTTCAGACAGGGTGACGCCCTATCGTGCGATTTCTTTAATTTAATGCTAGAGAAAATAATACAAGCTGCAGAACTTAACCGCCCTGGAACAATATTTTATAAAAGCGTGCAACTGTTGGCATATGCTGACGATATTGATATCATTGGCCTTAGCAATCGCGCCGTAACTTCTGCTTACTCCAAATTAGAAAAAGAATAGGAGAAAATGGGATTGGTGGCGAACGAGGGCAAAACGAAGTACCTTCTGTCGTCATGCAAAGAGTCAGCGCATTCGCGCATTCGCGCCTTGGCAACCAAGCCACTGTTGGCAGCAACAATTTCGAAATAGTAAAGGACTTCGTTTACCTGGGAACCAGCATTAACACCAACAATAATGTTAGCCTAGAAATCCGACGAAGAATTACTCTTGCAAACAAATGCTACTTCGGACTGAGTAGGCAATTGAAAAGTAAAGTCCTCTCTCGACGAACGAAAATAACACTCTACAAGTCACTCATCGCACCCGTCCTGCTATATGCTGCAGAAGCGTGGACACTAACAACATCTGATGAGGCGGCTCTGGGAGTATTCGAGAGAAAGGTTCTTCGAAAGATTTGTGGACCTCTACGCGTTGGCGACGGCGAGTACCGAAGAAGATTTAATGATGAGCTGTATGAACTTTACGCAGACGCCGACATAGTTCAGCGAATTAAAACACAGCGGCTTCGCTGGCTAGGCCACGTAGTGCGAATGAGCGAAGATGCTCCAGCTCAGAAGGTATTCTTCGAGAGAAAGGTTCTTCGAAAGATTTGTGGACCTCCACGCGTTGGCGACGGCGAGTACCGAAGAAGATTTAATCATGAGCTGTATGAACTTTACGCAGACGCCGACATAGTTCAGCGAATTAAAACACAGCGGCTTCGCTGGCGATCCCGCGGTGTTTCCAATTGGCGCCAGTTGGCGCAACGAAGAAACGACTGGCGAGATATGTTGGACGGACAAAATCGCCCAGGCGGTTAGATGACCATTTAAAGAAGAAGAAGATATATGTATGTGGCAGAGTATATATGGGAGAGTTGTTTGTTGTTGTTGTTAATTCTGTGTTTGGAATTGCGGCAGTGCGTTTGTGGCAAATTAAATATTGAGCAGCTTCTGATATTAATTATTTTTTTAAAATATGTTGGTGTTGTGGTTCCTTTCTACGAGGAGAAGGACCATGAACAATTGCGACAATGATGCTCCGCTGAAGCGGCCGTGGCTCGAAAGCACCGCGGTCGAATTGTGATTTTGAAAAGAAATAAGAAAACGAGAATTCTCGTTATAATAAATTGGCCGTATATTTGGATAAAATATAATTACAAACAATTGGTTTACCTTTATGAATATTGCGCTGGAATGGGAAATGCTGGGGTGGCCGTGATGTGACTGCGTTGACTGTTGCTGAAAGCGTAGACGGTTTTCTAATCGAGGACAACCGTTGAACCTGAAAATTATCCTCCGGTTTTAAGGGGAGGTGAACCCATACATGCACACCCCCATGCATGTATATGTGTGCTGACAAAACACGAATTGCATGCATGCCCGCAAAGGTGGGTGGGTTGGTGTTAGTGATTGGAAGGGCGTTAAAGTTATATTAGGGTAGCACATTTTTTAGGAAATTAGGCATCTCGCCTAAACAAGGGGCTTCCTGAAGAAGTTCCCTTATAGGTACGCTAATAATCTCTCAAAAGTTTTTAGCACTAATGATGTGAGGCTTATTGGCCGAAAATTCTTGGCCAGTTCATGCCCCCTTCTGGCCGACTTCGGAATGAGAACCACTCTTGTTTTCGTCCATGCGGCCGGGATGTGGTTATGAATGATCCGTGCTGCGAAAATCTCCTTTAGTTCCCTAACCAAAGATGTTTGGGTCTTCTGCAGCATAATGGGGGTATTTTATGGTGAGAAGCTATTTATCGCATAGGCAATTTTCTCTATTAAAAATTTAGGTACTTCCTGCTGTACCATTTCTCTTCTTTGCTCCGCTTCCGCCCGGGAAGTGGGCTTCTATAAGGATGTTAAGGGTTTCCGCTGATGATCCTGCCTGCGTTTAACGAGGGTCTTGTTTGAGTTATTACTGGAAAGGATCTTTCCAAGCCTTGCTGACTCCTTTGTCAATCGACTTGCAGTGTGCCTGCCAAGTTCTCGTCTTTGCGATTCGCAAAGCTTTTTTATGCTCCCTCAAACAGGTCTTGAACTTCTGAAAGTCCCTCCTTGAGTAGCATTCATTGAAAAGCTTTTTGGGATTTGACCTTAGATCCTTGCTGCTGGATATTGGACGGGCAACTTTATAGGCTACCTGGAAGCTTTTCTCTAGAGACTTAACTCGGTCATCCAGACAGTCGGATGAAAATCATGTCAATTAAGCCCCACGAATTTTTGTAAGGATTTCTATGCGGTTGACTTATCTCCCTATCCCACTCTATATCAAAGTTGATCACTCGATGATCAGACAGAGATAAAGGTTTCGGTACTTCCCAGTTCTTTACCAAAAGATTTGTGGAGTCAGTTGCTATAGTGATATCCAGTACTTCTTCCCATTTTCCGTAGTTCTGTGAACACGAAAAGATAAAGGTGGAGTACTGCCTTCTTACATACCGAAAGATTATTTGATGACATAATAAAGTCAAAAAGAGAATCACCTCGCTCGTTTATCTCCCTGTTGCCGAACAGAGCATGACTGGCTTCCCTTCTTCTAAAAGAGGTGGTAGTTTCGGGTCTGTTAGCTTAATGGTTAGCAGACTGTGCCAAAATTTCTCTGATGAAGAAGTCTAGCAGCATCCGAAATGGATCAATAAGAAAAGCTATGGCTCTAAAATTTTCCTTGTCTATTCAAATAAAAACTTTTAATAACACTGGTCTACAGCCAAAAACCACCAGAGACGCGAATTTGAACTTCGTATGTAAAACCACCCCCTGATGCCGAAAATCGAAGTTATTTTTGATTCTATGAAACCGTTTTTGAGATATTTACGATTTTCCGTTATTTCAGAAAAAAAAAAAAAGATGATGGCTCCACTTAATCATATATATCTCAAGAACAAATTAAGTAATCCCAAAACGGTTTAAAAAATTAAAAAGCTAACAAAATTTGCTATAAACAATGCATACGCTAGGACCTTGTAGGTTCGAAGATAATGAACAATCAGTACGGATTTTTACCTTTTTTCTGGTAAAAATATAAAAAAAATGTGTACTTTGCGAGGAAGGATATCGGAAACTTTTATTTTTTTCCAGATATTTTTTTTCTCTGTAAGCTCTGTTTTATTACAAAAACAATAAGCTTTCATCCAATAAAATCGATGGACTTATACAAAAGTTACAAGCATTCAAATAAATATAACCATATAACACTGAAGTACCCTACTCGTACATATGTATTAGCTAGAACGTAGGTAGATTTTCGAAGAGCAAATTTTTTAAAGCAGGTAGTGTTTTATTTGTATTACTAAGGAACCATTTGTCTGAGTATAAATAGGAGTAAATGCGAACTGTTCCTTCATAATATCTGCAAGGCTCACCGGATACTGTTCAGTCTATAAGTGCATTTTATAACCCGTCATTTACTTAAAAAAAGAATATGAATAAAAGGGCGCGAGAGTTTGGGTGTACAAATGATACAGATATGTTTTGTTTCATCTGCGGTCCATATATTGTTAACAGGACGCGACGTGTGTTTTAAAATCCTTTGAAAGTTACATACTATAAGTATTTTGGCATTCAGCCTAAAAACACTGGAAAATCATGGACACCGAATACTGTGTGCACCACATGTCGAATCGAATTGATTCATTCGGAATCCGGAACAAAAAGGTGCGTAGTAAAATTTAGGAAAACGAAATAAACGCCTTGTCACAAGCACAACTCAATGATTGGGTAAGAGATTTGGAACTGTCGTATGCAACAATTTATCATCCGATGTTAAGGTTACATATTACAGAACTCGTCACGAACCATTTTCCAAATTCCATACGAAGGAGGACAGTGTTTGTTACTGGAAACACATTACTGCCTTATTCAACCCGTTTGGTGAACTATATGATTCCAAAGAGTGGCGATTGTTCATAGACGGCAATAAACTAAGTTTAGAGGTCGTACTATTACATATTGGCAACCAAAAGCCGTCTATCCCAATCGCGCATGCAGTAAATACGAAGGAAACCTACGAGATAATGCAAAAATTACTTAAACTTATCAAATATGAAGATCATGGTTGGGAAATATGTGCCAATCTTAAAGTCGTTGGAATGCTATGCGGTCTACAAAGTGGGTACACGACATACTGTTGCTTTCTTTGTAAATGGGATAGCCGAGCTCGTCAAGACCACTACATCATAAAGGATTGGCCAGACCGAATCGAATTATAAGTTGGTGTGGATAACATAAAATACTCCCCTCTTATAAAGAAAGAAAAAATTATTTTACCCCACTCCACATCAAGCTCGGCCTAATCGAAAACTTTGTTAAGGCTTTGGACAAAGAAAGCGAAGCCTTCCGTCATTTAAAAACCATCTTTCCAGAGATTTCAGAAGCCTAGATAAAGGATGGCATTTTTGTTGGGCCGCAAATAATAAAGATGCTTAACAATGACCAATTCAAAGAACTATTGTCGCCAGTGGAGGCAGCAGCGTGGATTTCTTTTGAAAAGGTCTTTGCTTCTTTTTTAGGCAAACGCAAAAGTCCTAACTACGAGATGATAGTGAACGACTTAATCAACAACTATGCAAAAAGGGGTAAATAAAAACAGATTTCAGGTCGTTTTCTAAAGTAAGCTTTAAAACCTCTCTTCCCGATAAACAAAAAATTTGTATAAAAATTTTAAAGTTTACATGAGAAAACGGCCCTAAATCTGAATTCATCGTTCAGTTCCGAACAAATTTTTTGTTTACATTTTGCTCGTTCATTTCTCCTTCTGTATCAGAGAAGTGGGAAAAGAACGAGTAAAATGTAAACAAAAAATTTGTTCGGAACAGAACGATGAATCCAGCCTAAAAAAATGACACACTAATATGTCACTTATTTATCTAGTTTACTTATTTATTTACTTTTCAGGAGTAAATCTCTTTAAAAATTAATTTTCTGCACTCCCAAATTCTTTTCCGCAAAATCTTGGTGACGAAAGTGATGAGCGTAGCGAACGGTTTCATCAGCAAATACGAGGTGTGCTCAAAAAGTATCGCGAATTTTGTGTTTTTTCAAAAATTATTTATTTATTCATGAATATCTATTTTGTCCCCTTCAAAGTAATCCCCATGAGATATTATACACTTGTGCCAACGGTTTTTCCAATCTTCGAAGCACTTCAAAAAATCATTTTTTTGTATCTTGTTCAGCTCCTCCTTCGATGCCGTCTTTATCTCGTCAAGAGAAGCGTAACGTCGTCCTTTCATGGGCCTCTTCAGTTTAGGGAACAAGAAAAAGTCACAGGGGGCCAGATCTGGGGAATACGGTGGCTGCGGCATCATTACTGTGTTGTTTTTGGCCAAAAAGTCGCGCCCAAGCAATGATGCGTGAGCAGGGGCGTTATCGTGGTGCAAAAGCCAATTTTTGTTCTTCCACAAATCCAGGCGTTTCTGGCGGATTGCTTCGCGCAAATTGCGCATAACTTGCAGGTAATATTCCTTATTGACCGTTCTTCCCTGTGGCAAGAACTCATGATGCACCACGACCCTGCAACCGAAGAAAACTGTCAGCAAAACTTTCACATTCGACCGAACTTGGCGCGCTTTTTTCGGTCTTGGTTCGTGCGGCAGCTTCCATTGAGATGATTGAGCTTTGGTTTCCACGTCATAACCATAAACCCACGATTCGTCACCAGTTATGACCCTCTGGAGCAAATTTGGGTCGTCGCGGACAGAGTTTAACATCTCATTAGCAATGTTCATGCGATGCTGTTTTTGGTCACAATTGAGCAATTTTGGTAAAAAAATAGGTAAAAATCGAAGACGATCTAAAACACGTGCAAGCAAAGCAGCTGTCAACAATTAACTGAACATTCAAAATTGCCGAGCTTGTCGGCATAAGTGAGAGACATAGTACCAACATAACGCCACAAAAAATTCGAAATTCGAATATACGTAACCAGCGAAAATTCAAAATTCGCGATACTTTTTGAACACACCTCGTACTTATTATAAATTCACACTTTACGCTAGACAAGCAGACAAAAGAAGATAAAAAATATTTCAAAAAATTTCGCTCCCGCAAAGAGCGTAACACCAAAGAAGGTTCAACGCGACGAAAAGTGCGAAACACTAAACCATCAATTAGCGGGTAGGGTAATTAAATCGCTAGTTTTAAGGCTTTAAGCACTTTTATTTGCATTCAATATTCACAATTAAACGTTTTTGTAACTCCCACCATAATTTTTTGTGTAAATATACAATTAAAACATAACGAATATAATATTTGGGAGTTAGTCGTTGTGTACCATATCAAGGTGATGTCTAAGGCATAGACGTCAAAAAAAAAATGTATTAACATCTGATGGTTAGAGGTGCTTTTTTGGCGTAAGAGATCTCTATTTTGAGCTGAGTTGCATTAGATTACCTAAAAGAAATTAGTAGTACATAAAGGTGAAATCGCTGGGTATATTTTAAAAAATAACAATTGAAAGCTTGAGAACATAAAAATGTATAATGTTCACCTTTTATTTATGCAGCTTATTTTAAATGTTGAAAATGTCGCAATCATTGTTTGCAAAGTCGTTGCTAATACTTCTTAAACTTTTATAAGAATTTAAGAACGTACCTACTGCAAAATGCAACAATGTGTTTTGGCTGGCAACTTTTTTAGCATATTCCGATCGTTTTTCGTGTGTGAACAAAAGGTAAACAACGAAAATGGCAATTGTGTTTATGACAACGAGCAAACACAAATCATTATTGACGATTTCGCAAAAAAAAAACAAATTGTCAAATCGCTAAGCATCTTAATAGACTGGCAAAGATATTGAAAAACAGACATGGACAATGGGTAGGCTTCCATTTAAAAGTTAATTAATTTGTGGATTATATTTATTGACTTATGTATTATTACATTTTTAGTGACTTGGTGCCAGGTTCACCTGAAATCCGTTTTCAGGTGAATGGTGAAATAATAGTTTATGCTGTTAGCGAATTGTAGTGCTGCAGAGCATATATGTACATATGTACAGAGTCAATCACGTCAATCACTTATTCTAACGACTCATTGTATGACGGAAGGGTACAAGACCGTCTTGTAAAATGGTACCGATGCAAGCCGTGTATTTTATTAGTGGTACCGTTCAACCTGAAGTCGAAGTTCGTGGTGATACGGGGAGATGGGAAAAAAGTTTTAAAAGAAGTGTGTTCATGATTTTGGAAATGGGAAAAAGAAGAAATCTCCCCAGAAATTTCTGGTTAGAATCTCTATGTGTATGAAATATTATATTTTCCAAATAAACAAAAATTGCAAATGTGCTATAAACTACAAAAATGTATTGTCATGTGTACAAAATGTCCACAAACTTAAGTTCTTGCTATTCTTAACTTCTGAAAACGTTTGTAATAAATTTGGTAATTGTTTACAACCGCCACCGAGTGATAATATTAATCCAAAAATGACGAAATTGGTATCCAAAGACGCTTTTCGCTTCTAGAAATGAGAATATGGCTCCGGGGAACAGATATTTTAATTATTTTGGAAAATGTTTGCAAAGAACCGGAAAAACCCTAGGCCGATCCCATACATACTAGCGGTTCAAACGTCCGTGTTTTTTTCGTGCGGAATAGAAATATGCGCTGGGGGCTTTAATTAGCCTATATAATAATTAAAGTGGTTAGCATCAGCAAGCAGGTGGAGTTCTTCGCTAGTTAACTGTGCCGTGATATTTAACAAAATTTAAAGTAAATATTTGCTTATTTCGTGCCGTCAAAGAAAAGGGATTTGCTTGCTGTGTATCTGTGAAAGCAGAAAACTAAGAGAATAGAGGAAATATGGATAAGTGCAACAGATGTCGCAAACCTTTAAAGGGGAGACAGGTGTAAGATGTGAAGGTGTATGTGATAAAATGTATCACTAATCATGAGCATATGTATCTATAGATGATTATTGTTTAAAAGGAGTGGAGTCTTGCCCCTATATAAGATTTATGTGTGATGGATATATGCTGTACATTTCGAATGTTGACGAGGCATTTAGAGAAATACTCTCAATATCCGAGACAAAATAAATAATAAACCTAAGAGAGCAAAAAGTAGAAATTGAGAAAATGTTGACCGATCACAAGAATAAAATCAATGCATCCATAACACATAAAGAAGGAGAAATGAAAAAAGTCTTAGAAAAAATTAACAAAATAAACATATAGAAAGTAGAATTATTGAAAAAAGTAGAAAATCTATGCATAGAAAACAAAGAAAAATTAAGCAAAGCAAACATGCCAAATGAGTCGTTCTCAAAGCAAAAAAAAGAAATAATTAATAATGTTGCCTGCTGCAGAAGTAGCAAAGGGAATACCTCCAATTGTATTTAAACCAAAAGTTAAGCAAACATTAGAAAAAACCAAAACAGATTTAAACAAAATAGACCCATCTCCGTTGAAAATAGTTAGGGTAGTAAATAAATACATTGGGACCGCTGCTCTGTTGTAATAAGGTGCTATAAGTGTCTAGGATTCAACCACATAGCAATTAATTGCACTCAAAAACAGAGATGTAGCAAATGTTTAGGGGAGCATAAATTTGAAGATTGTATTGAAAATACGCAAGTTAATAAATGTGAGAATTGTATGGACGCAAATAAGCAATTAGGGTTTAAGTTAAATACTGACTACAATATTATTAGTCATGAATGCCCAGTTTATCAAACAAATTGTAAGCTGGAAAAGCAAAGAGTTGGTTTTTAGCAACCCGACCTTACCAGACGGGAAAGAAATGATTTTAATTAGAAATGTATTTATTTAAATATTTTTAGTTTCTTAGCTAACAAAGCTGAACTTGGGAGGCTTATAGAAGACGTAGATCCGGACCTAGGCTTATAGAAGAAGTAGATCGGACCTAGTATTGTGTTCCGAAACATGCTTGACATCAGATATTACTGATGGTGAAGTAAATATTTCATGTTATACAGCACTTCGATGCGAATCTCATAGCATACATAAAGGCGGTGTAGTTCTACTACTAAAAAAAGGAATTGAGTTTCAGGTCAGCTATAATAGAGCAGTAGGAAATAACGTCTGGTGTGTAATAATCAAATTAAAGAACTTCTTCTTCTTTAAATCGTCATCTAACCGCCTGGGCGATTTTGACCGTCCAACATAGCTCGTCAGTCGTTTCTTCGTTGCGCCAACTCGCGCCAATTGGAAACACCGCGGGATCGCAAATCGGTCTCCACTTGGTCCTTCCATCGGAGTGGTGGTCTCCCTCTTCCTCTGCTTCCACCGGCGGGTGCCGATAAGAATACCTTCTGGGCTGGAGCATCTTCGTTCATTCGCACTACGTGGCCTAGCCAGCGAAGCCGCTGTGTTTTAATTCGCTGAACTATGTCGGCGTCTGCGTAAAGTTCATACAGCTCATGATTAAATCTTCTTCGGTACTCGCCGTCGCCAACGCGTAGAGGTCCACAAATCTTTCGAAGAACCTTTCTCTCGAATACTCCCAGAGCCGCCTCATCAGATCTTGTTAGTGTCCACGCTTCTGCACCATATAGCAGTACGGGTGCGATGAGTGACTTGTAGAGTGTTATTTTCGTTCGTCGAGAGAGGACTTTACTTTTCAATTGCCTACTCAGTCCGAAGTAGCATTTGTTTGCAAGAGTGATTCTTCGTCGGATTTCTAGGCTAACATTATTGTTGGTATTAATGCTGGTTCCCAGGTAAACGAAGTCCTTTACTATTTCGAAATTATTACTGCCAACAGTGGCTTGGTTGCCAAGGCGCGAATGCGCTGACTCTTTGCATGATGACGGAAGGTACTTCGTTTTGCCCTCGTTCACCACCAATCCCATTTTGTCCGCTTCTTTTTCTAATTTGGAGTAAGCAGAAGTTACGGCGCGGTTGCTAAGGCCAATGATATCAATATCGTCAGCATATGCCAACAGTTGCACGCTTTTATAAAATATTGTTCCAGCGCGGTTAAGTTCTGCAGCTTGTATTATTTTCTCCAGCATTAAAATAAAGAAATCACACGATAGGGGGTCACCCTGTCTGAAATCTCGTTTAGTATCGCACGGCTCGGAGAGGTACTTCCCAATTCTGACCGAGCTGGCGGTGTTGCTCAAGGTCATTTTGCATAGCCGTATAAGTTTTGCGGGGAAACCAAATTCAGACATAGCGGCATATAGGCAGCTCCTTTTCGTGCTATCGAAAGCGGCTTTAAAATCAACAAAGAGATGATGTGTGTCGATTCTTTTCTCACGGGTTTTTTTCCAAGATTTGGCGTATTGTGAAAATCTGGTCGATGGTATATTTACTAGGTCTGAAGCCACACTGATAAGGTCCAATCAGTCTGTTCACATCAGGCTTCAGTCTTTCGCACAATACGCTTGATAGGACCTTATATGTGATATTCAAAAGGCTGATTTCGCGATAGTTGGCGCAGTTTGCAGGATCGCCCTTCTTGTGGATTGGGCAGAGAACACTTAGATTCCAATCTTCAGGCATGCATTCATCCGACCAAATTCTGCATAGAAGCTGATGCATGCGCCTCACCAGCTCCTCGCCTCCGTGTTTGAATAGCTTAGCAGGCAAACCATCAGCGCCAGCTGCTTTATTGTTTTTCAATCGGGATATTGCTATTCGCACCTCATTATAGTCGGGTTGTGGAACGTCAATTCCATCATCTTCTATTGTGGGCTCGGGCTCGGCATCTTCTCTGGTTTCCTGCTCAGTTTCTCCATTTAAAAGGGCAGATAAGTTATCCCTCCATATTCTGAGTGCTCTCTGAACATCGGCCACTAAGTCGCGGTTCTCATTCTTACAGGAGTTTGCCCCGAGTTTAAAACCTTCTGTCATTCGCCGAATTTTTTGATAGAATTTTCGGGGATTATTCCCTTTGGCCAGCATCTCAAGCTCCTTTATTTCACGCTTTTCTGCCTCTCTTTTTTTTGCCCGGAAAAGCCGCCTCGCTTCTCTCTTCAACTCGCGATAGTGTTCACACACACTCCTCGTTGCATTCGATCTCAGCGTTGCCTTGTAGGCTTCGTCCTTTCTTTTCGTTGCAGCGCGGCACTCTTCATCTTCATCCACTGAATACAGATTACCATAAAATTGAGCTAGAAATTATGAATACAGAGATTGAGGAAGTGAAAATATTCACGTATTTAGGGGTTAAGATTGACAATACGTTGAAGTTTAATGATCATATTGATTATATGGTGGCCAAAATTAGCAAGAAGATTGGATTCTGGAAAAGAGCATGTAAATATACAGGTAAAGAATATAAGTTGTAAGTCTAAAGGTCCATAATAGAGTCACATTTCATTTATTGCCCTACATTATTGTTTATTGCCAGTGACGCACAAGTCGATAAACTACAAGTTATGCATAACAAAGCTATGAGATTAATCATAAACTGGCGCTATAGTATAGTATATTTTTAATTTAAAAACACAACAAAACAATGTAAAAATATAAAAAACCTGAACTATTATATTATGACAAATTCGATGATTCCTCGATTAATAATCCTGAGTTCGATCACTTTAAAGTCAAATAAACACATGCACATATACTGTAACAAATACCCTACCAACCATGGCTATCCAGTTTTTATCAATTTCTTATCGATTTGAAAAACCATCTCTATTTTTTTCTCCTTTATACCAACACCAACGCATGTTTTTGGGATATTTTTCAGGGTTGTAAAAAAATTTAATGAGTGCGAATGAGACAGTAAGATGCTCATTACTCAACTGAAAAGAAAATTTACTTTCGGTGACATTTGAAGAGGAAATTCGAAGAGTTCGCGTGAATTTTTGGAAAAATGAAAATAAATAAAAACAAATAAATTCGTTCTTGGAAGAATATTTAATCTGGTAAGTATCAATCAAGATCAAGAAAATGTTATAGTGTCACCGCAATATACAAATGTACATGCGCTTGTGCATTTGTTGATTATGGTTTTGGCCAAAGTGTGTTTAGTGTACCTGACCAAGATCAGGAAAATATTATGGTGTCACCACAATATACAAATGTACATTCGCTTGTGCATTTGTTGATTATAGTTGTGGCCAAAGTGTGTTTAGTTTAGTGTACCTGACCAAGATCAGGGGTAAATTATGGTGTCACCATAATATGCAAATGTACATGCGCTTGTGCATTTGTTGGTTATAGTTGTGGCTAAGGCGGTCAATAAAAAATAGGGAACAAATAATTGATAAGAATATTATTAGTTTGTCCATAAGTTCGGTAAAAACTTGGGTAATTGTTTCCTTTAGGAGACAACTGCTAAAACACATCCGAAGTTATCGGGAAAGGTATCAAAAGACGAGTTTTGACCTCGGTAACAATAATCCGGAAGCGGACTTTCCAGTTTTTGTTTCAATGAGGAGATATTTGCAACCAAAGTTGACAATTTTCTGTCATTTTCATGTGGTTCTTGTAATCAAAGATTAGGGTGCACCGAAAAGTGCAAAAGTGTGTTCTGCGCAGAAATACTGTGTACGGCGTAGCCGATGTTGGACCGGCTAAGGGTTATTTTTTTGAAGCGCGGCCGACGGCCCCCTACGCAGAAAAGTGTTCTGCACATAAATACCTTGGATCAAGCCCCTATTTTGGATCGGGCCTGGGTAATTTTTGCGAATAACTTTTCACTGAAACAAAAAATTTAAAATCCGCTTCCAGGTCATTGTTACCGAGGTCAAAACGCGTCTTTTGATACCCCTCCCGACATTTTTGGGCGTGTTTTAGCAGTTGTCACTTAAAGGAAACAATTACCAAAACTTGTAAAGAAAGCGCTGTGTTCGGCTGTGTCGAAGGCTTTATACCTTTCATGAATATGCATCACGGTTTTAAGTGTTCAGTCCTTATGTACGATGATGCAAACTTAAGCAATTTACTTTTTCCTTGTTAAGTAAGTGATATCTAGCCAAATCCCATATTGCCGGAACAATCGTTTGTTTGTAGGGAGTGTTGTGCAAATTATAATTGTTAAAACAATTAATAATTAAAAAATTAACAATTAATTGTTAGTTGCAACTTCTAAAATTAACAATTTTGAATCTAATTTGTTAAAAGTTACAATTAACTTAATCTAAGGAATTGATTTAATTGCAGCTAATTTCTTAATTAATTAATAAGTCAATTAAAAATTTAATTATTTAACGCCCAGCACCCCGAGTAAACATAAGTTCAAATATATGTAATGAAACACGTTTTTAATTTCAGATGCCCGTAGTGAGGTACTGGCCCAAGGCGTATTACTGTAAGGTGCTGCTTTTCATATTTTTACTTTGAGTGATTAATTAATTATTTATTCGTATTTTACAGGCATTCATTCTTTGGGAAACGCGAAGCCTGCGAATATATGTATTTAAAAATATGTCTTTTGTAAATATTAATAATATGTTGATTGTAAATTTTGTGTAGTAGAAAAAAATCCATGGACTTTTTTTAAGTGTAAGAAAGATAAGTTTTTTCTGTAAAAATAACTTAAAATTCAATAGTTGTTTAGCATCAAAAGAAAGGTTATTAAATTACCTTTCATTTGATGCAGATTGCGTTAAAATCGCAAAATAATTGATTGTAAATTTTGTGAATTTTGTAAACATATATGTGTAGTAAGAAAAAAATCCATGGATTTTTTTAAAGTGTAAGAAAAAAATCCATGGACTTTTTTTAAAGTGTAAGAAAGATAAATTTTTTTTGTAAATATAACTTAAAAATCAATAGTTGTTTAGCATCAAAAGAAAGGTTATTAAATTACCTTTCATTTGATGCTAATTGCGTTAAAATCGCTAAATAATTTACTGTAAATATTTTCAATTTTGTAAACACTTATATGTGATCAGAACGAATGTCACATATTTTGTAAATTTCAGTAAAAATAGCTTATTTTGTATTTATTTACATATAATAACTTTAAAAAAATTTTTATATTGTTTTATTGAAATATGTATCCTTATTTTGTATAAAACAGATATAAAAACCGAAGTTGTGTTGAATTATTTGTATATTTATTTCTCAATTTAGGCGATTTTTCGGGCTTTTTGCCTTTTTTGTTGGGTATTTTTTGGGCATACCATGTTTCAGATCTGGCAACCCTGTGAAAATTGCAACCCTTTGTTTTGGGAAACTTTCTTACTTAGAACGGCGTAGATATATTTTTTCTTACGGCGTTTATGATTGTGTGCGAGGGTGATGCAAGGTCACAGGTACACGAAATGTACATGGGGAAAGTGGATAATATCTGCACGCCGCCCATACAAAACCATCCATTTTTTTATCTTCATTTGTGGACACCGCGACCTATGTTTTATCCACTTTTTTATCTGCGTATGGTTGGTAGGGTAGCTAGTTTTATTTACTAGTATAAACGCAATACAATTTGCCGAGCTTGGTAACTACACAGTAGTTCACTGAACGACACTGTTAAAGCCGACGACGATAAATTAAGAAATATACATTTACACCTGAAATTAAATGTTTAGAACAATGAATTAAAATTTGAATTAATTATACTTACCTTTTAATTATTAAAATGAATTTTGAATATAAATAATGCTTACCTATAAAATTGCAGCACCAACCTAATGTAAGTAAATGCATTATTATGTAAAAATTACTGAAATGTTTCTATTAACGTACATACACATACATATTTATACTAAATTTACGGTAAATCTTTTATAGTACTATTCGAATAATACTATACGAATAAAAGTATAAATTATTCGAATAAATATTATTCGAATTTTTATAGTCTTCGAATAAATGTATTTTTACACATTATTAAGTGCGTTCAAAGAAGCTATCCGTATCACGATCAAACATTCACATTATAAGAAACATTCCTCGATATCGACGGTTTGTAAAAAATGTGTCGGTGACTACCGATGTAGTAGACTTCCGCTAGATTGCGATATATGTGCTATGTTGGCAGTTCTGGAATGGAACGAAATGGTTCAAAAGATTTTCAAGTATATCTCAAACCATTCTCAAATTGAAAACGACGTTGTTACTTTCAAATGATAAATAATGTTGCAAACCTGAATTAGTTGAAACAAGAAAGCATGTCAATCGCCTTTGTTTACATTTTGTTATTAGATCGTCATCACCACAAAGCGAATTCAGTAATATTTGGTTAAGTTTGCAAGTAAGAAAACTAGTGTGAGGCATGTGGTAAAAATTTGTGCTTCTGTAGTAGCGTGTTTTCCATTCTTATGTATCTATCTTCTTTGCTAGTTATCATTTTGCATATTGCTATTTAAACGAGCATATATTTTGCTAATTACTTGTTTACAAATGGCGGGAATTCATTTCGCCGCAAGATTTTTCTTATACGAATGACGATGCAAAAAGTATGGTCATTGTTTACTCCTACTAGTTTGGCATCTTCTTTTGCGAATCGGAGTGGAAGGTAGTGGATGAAGGTACTCTGAGCAAGTGGAATGAAGGAAATCGCGTTCAGAGTTGTTTCAAAGTAAAGACAAGTAAGGAAGTCAAAGTTCGGGTGTAACCGAACATTATATACCTATTAGTGATCTATTATGGCATACCAATTTACGCAGGTCTATTTTAATATACAACAGGTATATCATCATAAACCTCCTAAGAAATTTTTGCGCCGAACTTCCCTTCCAATTTGTGGTGTTCCGTTTTGAATATATACATATTATAAAAAGTAAACACTTTTTTTCTTGTCGCCACTTGACGCTCAAACGCGTGGACAGATTTAACCAAACTTACACACAGGTCAGGTACATAGCCCGACATGGTTCTTACGTACTTTGTTTTGGAATCGGGAAAGGGGGCGTGGCACCTACCATACAAATGGGAACTTTCATACTCAATATCTTTGGAGGTATTAATGCAAGACTACTAAATTTTGGCAAGGCGTTGTATAAAGTAAGTCCCTTTCCTAATACCTATCCCTTTTTGATATCGGAAAAGGGAGCGTGGTACCTCCCATACAAATGGGATCTTTCATACCCCCTATCCATGCAACTATTATCGCTTGACGGTTTTAACCAAACTTACACATAGGTCAGGTACATAGCCCGACATGGTTCTTACGTACTTTGTTTTGGAATCGGGAAAGGGGGCGTGGCACCTCCCATACAAATGGGAACTTTCATACTCAATATCTTTGGAGGTATTAATGCTAGACTATTAAATTTTGGTAGGGCGTTGTATAAAGTAAGTTCCTTTAATAATTAATACCTGTCCCTATTTGAAATCGGAAAAGGGGGCGTGGCACCTGCCATACAAATGGGAACTTTCATACCCCCTATCCATGCAACTATTATCGCTTGACGGATTTTAACCAAACTTACACACAGGTCAGGTACACAGTCCGGCATGGTTCTTACGTCCTTTTTTTCTGAAATCGGAAAAGGGGGCGTGGCACCTCCCATACAAATGGGATCTTTCATACCCCCTATCTATGCAACTATTATCGCTAGACTACTGAAATTTGGTTAGACGTTGTATAAAGTAAGTCCTTTTCCAATTACCTATCACTTTTTTAAATCGGAAAAGGGAGCGGTGCACCTCCCATACAAATGGGAACTTTCATACTCAATATCTTTGGAGGTATTAATGCTAGACTATTAAATTTTGGTAAGGCGTTGTATAAAGTAAGTCCCTTTAATAATTAATACCTGTCCCTATTTGAAATCGGAAAAGGGGGCGTGGCACCTGCCATACAAATGGGAACTTTCATACCCCCTATCCATGCAACTATTATTGCTTGACGGATTTTAACCTAACTTACACACAGGTCAGGTACATAGCCCGACATGGTTCTTACGTACTTTGTTTTGGAATCGGGAAAGGGGGCGTGGCACCTCCCATACAAATGGGAACTTTCATACTCAATATCTTTGGAGGTATTAATGCTAGACTATTAAATTTTGGTAAGGCGTTGTATAAAGTAAGTCCCTTTCCTAATACCTGTCCCTATTTGAAATCGGAAAAGGGAGCGTGGCACCTCCCATACAAATGGGATCTTTCATACCCCCTATATATGCAACTATTATCGCTAGACTACTGAAATTTGGTTAGACGTTGTATAAAGTAAGTCCTTTTCCAATTACCTATCACTTTTTTAAATCGGAAAAGGGAGCGGTGCACCTCCCATACAAATGGGATCTTTCATACCCCCTATCTATGCAACTATTATCGCTAGACTACTGAAATTTGGTTAGACGTTGTATAAAGTAAGTCCTTTTCCTATTACCTATCACTTTTTTAAATCGGAAAAGGGAGCGGTGCACCTCCCATACAAATGAGATTTTTCATCCATACATAATCTATACATATTATAAAAAGTAAAAACTTTTTTTCGGGTCGCCACTTGACGCTCAAACGCGTGTACGGATTTTAACCTAACTTACACACAGGTCAGGTACATAGCCCGGCATTGTTCCCACGTACTTTTTTTTGAAATCGGAAACAGGGGCGTGGCACCTCTCATACAAATGGGAACTTTCATACTCAATATCTTTGGAGGTATTAATGCTAGACTATTAAATTTTGGTAAGGCGTTGTATAAAGTAAGTTCCTTTAATAATTAATACCTGTCCCTATTTGAAATCGGAAAAGGGGGCGTGGCACCTCCCATACAAATGGGAACTTTCATACTCAATATCTTTGGAGGTATTAATGCTAGACTATTAAATTTTGGTAAGGCGTTGTATAAAGTAAGTTCCTTTAATAATTAATACCTGTCCCTATTTGAAATCGGAAAAGGGGGCGTGGCACCTGCCATACAAATGGGAACTTTCATACCCCCTATCCATGCAACTATTATCGCTTGACGGATTTTAACCAAACTTACACACAGGTCAGGTACACAGTCCGGCATGGTTCTTACGTACTTTTTTTCTGAAATCGGAAAAGGGGGCGTGGCACCTCCCATACAAATGGGATCTTTCATACCCCCTATCTATGCAACTATTATCGCTAGACTACTGAAATTTGGTTAGACGTTGTATAAAGTAAGTCCCTTTCCTAATACCTATCCCTTTTTGAAATCGGAAAAGGGGGCGTGGTACCTCCCATACAAATGGGAACTTTCATACTCAATATCTTTGGAGGTATTAATGCTAGACTATTAAATTTTGGTAAGGCGTTGTATAAAGTAAGTTCCTTTAATAATTAATACCTGTCCCTATTTGAAATCGGAAAAGGGGGCGTGGCACCTGCCATACAAATGGGAACTTTCATACCCCCTATCCATGCAACTATTATCGCTTGACGGATTTTAACCAAACTTACACACAGGTCAGGTACACAGTCTGGCATGGTTCTTACGTACTTTTTTTCTGAAATCGGAAAATGGGGCGCGGCACCTCCCATACAAATGGGATCTTCCATACCCCCTATCTATGCAACTATTATACTGAAATTTGGTAAGACGTTGTATAAAGCAAGTCCCTTTCCTATTACCTATCACTTTTTGAAATCGGAAAAGGGAGCGGTGCACCTCCCATACAAATGAGATTTTTCATCCATACATAATCTATACATATTATAAAAAGTAAACACTTTTTTTCGTGTCGCCACTTGACGCTCAAACGCGTGGACGGATTTTAACCAAACTTACCCACAGGTCAGGTACATAGCCCGGCATGGTTCTTACGTACTTTTTTTTGAAATCGGAAAAGGGAGCGTGGCACCTCCCATACAAATGGGAAGTTTCATACTCAATATCTTTGGAGGTATTAATGCTAGACTACTAAATTTTGGTAAGGCGTTGTATAAAGTAAGTCCCTCTTCTAATACCT
This sequence comes from Merzomyia westermanni, assembly GCA_949987695.1. Taxonomy (NCBI): domain Eukaryota; kingdom Metazoa; phylum Arthropoda; class Insecta; order Diptera; family Tephritidae; genus Merzomyia; species Merzomyia westermanni. The sequence continues at coordinate 82,835,704 of OX465291.1, forward strand.
ATCACTTTTTGAAATTGGAAAAGGGGGCGTGGCACCTACCATACAAATGGGAACTTTCATACTCAATATGTTTGGAGGTATTAATGCTAGACTACTAAATTTTGGTAAGGTATTGTATAAAGTAAGTCCATTTCCTAAAATTTATCCTTTTTTGAAATCGGAAAATGGGGCGTGGCACCTCCCATACAAATGGGATCTTTCATACCCCCTATCTATGCAACTATTATCGCTAGACTACTGAAATTTGGTAAGACGTTGTATAAAGTAAGTCCCTTTTCTATTACCTGTCGCTTTTTGAAATCGGAAAGGGAGCGGTGCACCTCCCATACAAATGAGATTTTTCATCCATACATAATCTATACAAATTATAAAAAGTAAACAGTTTTTTTCGTGTCGTTACTTGACGCTCAAACGCGTGAACGGATTTTAACCAAACTTACACACAGGTCAGGTACATAGCCCGGGATGTTTCTTACGTTTTTCTTTTTGAAATCGGAAAAGGGGCGTGGCATCTCCCATACAAATGGGAACTTTCATACTCAATATCTTTGGAGGTATTATTGCTAGACTATTAAATTTTGGAAAGGCGTTGTATAAAATAAGTCCCTTTCCCAATGCCTTTCCCTACTTGAAATCGGAAAAGGGGGCGTGGCACCTACCAAACAAATGGGAAATTTCATACTCAATATCTTTGGAGGTATTAATGCTAGACTATAAAGTAAGTCCCTTTCCTAATACCTATCACTTTTTGAAATTGGAAAAGGGGGCGTGGCACCTCTCATACAAATGGGAACTTTCATACTCAATATCTTTGGAGGTATTAATGCTAGACTACTAAATTTTGGTAAGGCGTTGTATAAAGTAAGTCCCTTTTCTAATACCTAACACTTTTTGAAATCGGGAAAGGGGGCGTGGCACCTCCCATACAAATGGGAACTTTCATACTCAATATCTTTGGAGGTATTAATGCTAGACTCCTAAATTTTGGTAAGGCGTTGTATAAAGTAAGTCCCTTTCCTAATACCTATCCCTTTTTTAAAACGGGAAAAGGGGGCGTGGCACCTCCCATACAAATGGGAACTTTCATACTCAATATCTTTGGAGGTATTAATGCTAGACTACTAAATTTTGGTAAGGCGTTGTATAAAGTAAGTCCCTTTTCTAATACCTAACACTTTTTGAAATCGGGAAAGGGGGCGTGGCACCTCCCATACAAATGGGAACTTTCATACTCAATATCTTTGGAGGTATTAATGCTAGACTCCTAAATTTTGGTAAGGCGTTGTATAAAGTAAGTCCCTTTCCTAATACCTATCCCTTTTTTAAAACGGGAAAAGGGGGCGTGGCACCTCCCATACAAATGGGAACTTTCATACTCAATATCTTTGGAGGTATTAATGCTAGACTACTAAATTTTGGTAAGGCATTGTATAAAGTAAGTTCCTTTGCTAATATCTATCCCTTTTTGAAATCGGAAAATGGGGCGCGGCACCTCCCATACAAATGGGATCTTCCATACCCCCTATCTATGCAACTATTATACTGAAATTTGGTAAGACGTTGTATAAAGCAAGTCCCTGTCCTATTACCTATCACTTTTTGAAATCGGAAAAGGGAGCGGTGCACCTCCCATACAATTGAGATTTTTCCTCCATACATAATCTATACATATTATAAAAAGTAAACACTTTTTTTCGTGTCGGCACTTGACGCTCAAACGCGTGGACGGATTTTAACCAAACTTACACACAGGTCAGGTACATAGCCCGGCATGGTTCTTACGTACTTTTTTTGAAATCGGAAAAGGGAGCGTGGCACCTCCCATACAAATGGGAACATTCATACTCAATATCTTTGGAGGTATTAATGCTAGACTACTAAATTTTGGTAAGGCGTTGTATAAAGTAAGTCCCTCTCCTAATACCTATCACTTTTTGAAATTGGAAAAGGGGGCGTGGCACCTACCATACAAATGGGAACTTTCATACTCAATATCTTTGGAGGTATTAATGCTAGACTACGAAATTTTGGTAAGGCATTGTATAAAGTAAGTCCATTTCCTAAAATCTATCCTTTTTTGAAATCGGAAAATGGGGCGTGGCACCTCTCATACAAATGGGATCTTTCATACCCCCTATCTATGCAACTATTATCGCTAGACTACTGAAATTTGGTAAGACGTTGTATAAAGTAAGTCCCTTTCCTATTACCTTTCACTTTTTTAAATCGGAAAAGGGAGCGGTGCACCTCCCATACAAATGAGATTTTTCATCCATACATAATCTATACATATTATAAAAAGTAAACAGTTTTTTTCGTGTCGCCACTTGACGCTCAAACGCGTGGACGGATTTTAACCAAACTTACACACAGGTCAGGTACATAGCCCGGCATGGTTCTTACGTACCTTTTTTTGAAATCGGAAAAGGGAGCGTGGAACCCCCCCTACAAATGGGAACTTTCATGCTCAATATATTTGGAGGTATTAATGCTAGACTACTAAATTTTGGTAAGGCGTTGTATAAAGTAAGTCCCTTTCCTAATACCTATCACTTTTTGAAATTGGAAAAGGGGGCGTGGCACCTCCCATACAAATGGGAACTTTCATACCCCCTATCTATGCAACTATTATACTGAAATGTGGTAAGACGTTCTATAAAGCAAGTCCCTTTCCTATTACCTATCACTTTTTGAAATCGGAAAAGGGAGCGGTGCACCTCCCATACAAATGAGATTTTTCCTCCATACATAATCTATACATATTATAAAAAGTAAACACTTTTTTTCGTGTCGCCACTTGACGCTCAAACGCGTGGACGTATTTTAACCAAACTTACACACAGGTCAGGTACATAGCCCGGCATGGTTCCCTTTTTTTTGAAATCGGAAACAGGGGCGTGGCACCTCTCATACAAATGGGAACTTTCATACTCAATATCTTTGGAGATATTAATGCTAGACTACTAAATTTTGGTAAGGCATTGTATAAAGTAAGTCCATTTGCTAATATCTATCCCTTTTTGAAATCGGAAAATGGGGCGCGGCACCTCCCATACAAATGGGATCTTCCATACCCCCTATCTATGCAACTATTATACTGAAATTTGGTAAGACGTTGTATAAAGCAAGTCCCTTTCCTATTACCTATCACTTTTTGAAATCGGAAAAGGGAGCGGTGCACCTCCCATACAAATGAGATTTTTCCTCCATACATAATCTATACATATTATAAAAAGTAAACACTTTTTTTCGTGTCGCCACTTGACGCTCAAACGCGTGGACGGATTTTAACCAAACTTACACACAGGTCAGGTACATAGCCCGGCATGGTTCTTACGTACTTTTTTTGAAATCGGAAAAGGGAGCGTGGCACCTCCCATACAAATGGGATCTTTCATACCCCCTATCTATGCAACTATTATCGCTAGACTACTGAAATTTGGTAAGACGTTGTATAAAGCAAGTCCCTTTCCTATTACCTATCACTTTTTAAAATCGGAAAAGGGAGCGGTGCACCTCCCATACAAATGAGATTTTTCCTCCATACATAATCTATACATATTATAAAAAGTAAACACTTTTTTTCGTGTCGCCACTTGACGCTCAAACGCGTGGACGGATTTTAACCAAACTTACACACAGGTCAGGTACATAGCCCGGCATGGTTCTTACGTACTTTTTTTGAAATCGGAAAAGGGAGCGGTGCACCTCCCATACAAATGAGGTTTTTCATCCATACATAATCTATACATATTATAAAAAGTAAACACTTTTTTTTCGTGTCGCCACTTGACGCTCAAACGCGTGGACGGATTTTAACCAAACTTACACACAGGTCAGGTACATAGCCCGGGATGTTTCTTACGTTTTTTTTTTTGAAATCGGAAAAGGGGCGTGGCATCTCCCATACAAATGGGAAGTTTCATACTCAATATCTTTGGAGGTATTATTGCTAGACTATTAAATTTTGGAAAGGCGTTGTATAAAATAAGTCCCTTTCCCAATGCCTTTCCCTACTTGAAATCGGAAATGGGGGCGTGGCACCTACCATACAAATGGGAACTTTCATACTCAATATCTTTGGAGGTATTAATGCCAAACTACTAAATTTTGGTAAGGCATTGTATAAAGTATGTCCATTTCCTAAAATCTATCCTTTTTGAAATCGGAAAATGGCGCGTGGCACCTCCCATACAAATGGGATCTTTCATACCCCCTATCTATGCAACTATTATCGCTAGACTACTGAAATTTGGTTAGACGTTGTATAAAGTAAGTCCTTTTCCTATTACCTATCACTTTTTTAAATCGGTAAAGGGAGCGGTGCACCTCCCATACAAATGAGATTTTTCCTCCATACATAATCTATACATATTATAAAAAGTAAACACTTTTTTTCGTGTCGCCACTTGACGCTCAAACGCGTGGACGGATTTTAACCAAACTTACACACAGGTCAGGTACATAGCCCGGCATGGTTCTTACGTACTTTTTTTGAAATCGGAAAAGGGAGCGTGGCACCTCCCATACAAATGGGATCTTTCATACCCCCTATCTATGCAACTATTATCGCTAGACTACTGAAATTTGGTAAGGCGTTGTATAAAGTAAGTCCCTTTTCTATTACCTATCACTTTTTGAAATCGGAGAGGGAGCGGTGCACCTCCCATACAAATGAGGTTTTTCATCCATACATAATCTATACATATTATAAAAAGTAAACACTTTTTTTTCGTGTCGCCACTTGACGCTCAAACGCGTGGACGGATTTTAACCAAACTTACACACAGGTCAGGTATATAGCCCGGCATAGTTCCCACGTACTTTTTTTTTAAATCGGAAACAGGGGCGTGGCACCTCCCATACAAATGGGAACTTTCATACTCAATATCTTTGGAGGTATTAATGCTAGACTACTAAATTTTGGTAAGGCGTTGTATAAAGTAAGTCCCTTTCCTAATACCTATCACTTTTTGAAATCGGGAAAGGGGGCTTGGCACCTCCCATACAAATGGGAACTTTCATACTCAATATCTTTGGAGGTATTAATGCTAGACTACTAAATTTTGGTAAGGCATTGTACAAAATAAGTCCATTTCCTAATACCTATGCCTTTTTGAAATCGGAAGAGGGGGAGTGGCACCTCCCATACAAATGGGATCTTTCATACCCCTTATCTATGCAACTATTATCGCTAGACTACTGAAATTTGGTTAGACGTTGTATAAAGTAAGTCCTTTTCCTATTACCTATCACTTTTTTAAATCGGAAAAGGGAGCGGTGCACCTCCCATACAAATGAGATTTTTCATCCATACATAATCTATACATATTATAAAAAGTAAACACTTTTTTTCGTGTCGCCACTTGACGCTCAAACGCGTGGACGGATTTTAACCAAACTTACACACAGGTCAGGTACATAGCCCGGCATGGTTCTTACGTACTTTTTTTTGAAATCGGAAAAGGGACCGTGGCACCTCCCGTACAAATGGGAAATTTCATACTCAATATCTTTGGAGGTATTAATGCTAGACTACTAAATTTTGGTAAGGCGTTGTATAAAGTAAGTCCATTTCCTCATACCTATCCCTTTTTGAAATCGGAAAAGGGGGCGTGGCACCTCCCATACAAATGGGATCTTTCATACCGCCTATCTATGCAACTATTATCGCTAGACTACTGAAATTTGGTTAGACGTTGTATAAAGTAAGTCCTTTTCCTACTACCTATCACTTTTTTAAATCGGTAAAGGGAGCGGTGCACCTCCCATACAAATGAGATTTTTCCTCCATACATAATCTATACATATTATAAAAAGTAAACACTTTTTTTCGTGTCGCCACTTGACGCTCAAACGCGTGGACGGATTTTAACCAAACTTACACACAGGTCAGGTACATAGCCCGGCATGGTTCTTACGTACTTTTTTTGAAATCGGAAAAGGGAGCGTGGCACCTCCCATACAAATGGGATCTTTCATACCCCCTATCTATGCAACTATTATCGCTAGACTACTGAAATTTGGTAAGGCGTTGTATAAAGTAAGTCCCTTTTCTATTACCTATCACTTTTTGAAATCGGAGAGGGAGCGGTGCACCTCCCATACAAATGAGGTTTTTCATCCATACATAATCTATACATATTATAAAAAGTAAACACTTTTTTTTCGTGTCGCCACTTGACGCTCAAACGCGTAGACGGATTTTAACCAAACTTACACACAGGTCAGGTATATAGCCCGGCATAGTTCCCACGTACTTTTTTTTTAAATCGGAAACAGGGGCGTGGCACCTCCCATACAAATGGGAACTTTCATACTCAATATCTTTGGAGGTATTAATGCTAGACTACTAAATTTTGGTAAGGCGTTGTATAAAGTAAGTCCCTTTCCTAATACCTATCACTTTTTGAAATCGGGAAAGGGGGCTTGGCACCTCCCATACAAATGGGAACTTTCATACTCAATATCTTTGGAGGTATTAATGCTAGACTACTAAATTTTGGTAAGGCATTGTACAAAATAAGTCCATTTCCTAATACCTATGCCTTTTTGAAATCGGAAGAGGGGGAGTGGCACCTCCCATACAAATGGGATCTTTCATACCCCTTATCTATGCAACTATTATCGCTAGACTACTGAAATTTGGTTAGACGTTGTATAAAGTAAGTCCATTTCCTATTACCTATCACTTTTTTAAATCGGAAAAGGGAGCGGTGCACCTCCCATACAAATGAGATTTTTCATCCATACATAATCTATACATATTATAAAAAGTAAACACTTTTTTTCGTGTCGCCACTTGACGCTCAAACGCGTGGACGGATTTTAACCAAACTTACACACAGGTCAGGTACATAGCCCGGCATGGTTCTTACGTACTTTTTTTTGAAATCGGAAAAGGGACCGTGGCACCTCCCGTACAAATGGGAAATTTCATACTCAATATCTTTGGAGGTATTAATGCTAGACTACTAAATTTTGGTAAGGCGTTGTATAAAGTAAGTCCATTTCCTCATACCTATCCCTTTTTGAAATCGGAAAAGGGGGCGTGGCACCTCCCATACAAATGGGATCTTTCATACCCCCTATCTATGCAACTATTATCGCTAGACTACTGAAATTTGGTTAGACGTTGTATAAAGTAAGTCCTTTTCCTATTACCTATCACTTTTTTAAATCGGTAAAGGGAGCGGTGCATCTCCCATACAAATGAGATTTTTCATCCATACATAATCTATACATATTATAAAAAGTAAACACTTTTTTTCGTGGCGCCACTTGACGCTCAAACGCGTGGGCGGATTTTAACCAAACTTACACACAGGTCAGGTACATAGCCCGGCATTGTTCCCACGTACTTTTTTTGAAATCGGAAACAGGGGCGTGGCACCTCTCATACAAATGGGAACTTTCATACTCAATATCTTTGGAGGTATTAATGCTAGACTACTAAATTTTGGTAAGGCATTGTATAAAGTAAGTCCATTTCCTAATACCTATCCCTTTTTGAAATCGGAAGAGGGGGCGTGGCACCTCCCATACAAATGGGATCTTTCATACCCCTTATCTATGCAACTATTATCGCTAGACTACTGAAATTTGGTTAGACGTTGTATAAAGTAAGTCCCTTTCCTAATACCTATCACTTTTTGAAATCGGAAAAGGGGGCGTGGCACCTCCCATACAAATGGAAACTTTCATACTCAATATCTTTGGAGGTATTTATGCTAGACTACTAAATTTTGGTAAGGCATTGTATAAAGTAAGTCCATTTCCTAATACCTATCCCTTTTTGAAATCGGAAAAGGGGGCGTGGCACCTCCCATAAAAATGGGAACTTTCATACTCAATATCTTTGGAGGTATTAATGCTAGACTACTAAATTTTGGTAAGGCGTTGTATAAAGTAAGTCCCTTTTCTAATACCTAACACTTTTTGGAATCGGGAAAGGGGGCGTGGCACCTCCCATACAAATGGGAACTTTCATACTCAATATCTTTGGAGGTATTAATGCTAGACTACTAAATTTTGGAAAGGCGTTGTATAAAGTAAGTCCCTTTCCTAATACCTATCCCTTTTTGAAATCGGAAAAGGGGGCGTGGTACCTCCCATACAAATGGGAATTTCATACTCAATATCTTTGGAGGTATTAATGCTAGACTATTACATTTTGGTAAGGGGTTGTATAAAGTAAGTCCCTTTCCTAATACCTGTCCCTATTTGAAATCGGAAAAGGGGGCGTGGCACCTGCCATACAAATGGGAACTTTCATACCCCTTATCCATACAACTATTATCGCTTGATGGATTTTAACCAAACTTACACACAGGTCAGGTACACAGCCCGGCATGGTTCTTACGTACTTTTTTTCTGAAATCTGAAAAGGGGGCGTGGCACCTCCCATACAAATGGGAACTTTCATACTCAATATCTTTGGAGGTATTAATGCTAGACTATTAACTTTTGGTAAGGCGTTGTATAAAGTAAGTCCCATTCCCAATACCTTTTCCTATTTGAAATCGGAAAAGGGGGCGTGGCACCTACCATAAAAATGGGAAATTTCATACTCAATATCTTTGGAGGTATTAATGCTAGACTACTAAATTTTGGTAAGGCATTGTATAAAGTAAGTCCATTTCCTAATACCTATCCCTTTTTGAAATCGGAAAAGGGGGCGTGGCACCTCCCATACAAATGGGATCTTTCATACCCCCTATCTATGCAACTATTATCGCTAGACTACTGAAATTTGGTAAGACGTTGTATAAAGCAAGTCCCTTTCCTATTACCTATCACTTTTTGAAATCGGAAAAGGGAGCGGTGCACCTCCCATACAAATGAGATTTTTCCTCCATACATAATCAATACATATTATAAAAAGTAAACACTTTTTTTCGTGTCGCCACTTGACGCTCAAACGCGTGGACGGATTTTAACCAAACTTACACACAGGTCAGGTACATAGCCCGGCATGGTTCTTACGTACTTTTTTTGAAATCGGAAAAGGGAGCGTGGCACCTCCCATACAAATGGGATCTTTCATACCCCCTATCTATGCAACTATTATCGCTAGACTACTGAAATTTGGTAAGGCGTTGTATAAAGTAAGTCCCTTTTCTATTACCTATCACTTTTTGAAATCGGAGAGGGAGCGGTGCACCTCCCATACAAATGAGGTTTTTCATCCATACATAATCTATACATATTATAAAAAGTAAACACTTTTTTTTCGTGTCGCCACTTGACGCTCAAACGCGTGGACGGATTTTAACCAAACTTACACACAGGTCAGGTACATAGCCCGGGATGTTTCTTACGTTTTTTTTTTTGAAATCGGAAAAGGGGCGTGGCATCTCCCATACAAATGGGAAGTTTCATACTCAATATCTTTGGAGGTATTATTGCTAGACTATTAAATTTTGGAAAGGCGTTGTATAAAATAAGTCCCTTTCCCAATGCCTTTCCCTACTTGAAATCGGAAATGGGGGCGTGGCACCTACCATACAAATGGGAACTTTCATACTCAATATCTTTGGAGGTATTAATGCCAAACTACTAAATTTTGGTAAGGCATTGTATAAAGTATGTCCATTTCCTAAAATCTATCCTTTTTGAAATCGGAAAATGGCGCGTGGCACCTCCCATACAAATGGGATCTTTCATACCCCCTATCTATGCAACTATTATCGCTAGACTACTGAAATTTGGTTAGACGTTGTATAAAGTAAGTCCTTTTCCTATTACCTATCACTTTTTTAAATCGGTAAAGGGAGCGGTGCACCTCCCATACAAATGAGATTTTTCCTCCATACATAATCTATACATATTATAAAAAGTAAACACTTTTTTTCGTGTCGCCACTTGACGCTCAAACGCGTGGACGGATTTTAACCAAACTTACACACAGGTCAGGTACATAGCCCGGCATGGTTCTTACGTACTTTTTTTGAAATCGGAAAAGGGAGCGTGGCACCTCCCATACAAATGGGATCTTTCATACCCCCTATCTATGCAACTATTATCGCTAAACTACTGAAATTTGGTAAGGCGTTGTATAAAGTAAGTCCCTTTTCTATTACCTATCACTTTTTGAAATCGGAGAGGGAGCGGTGCACCTCCCATACAAATGAGGTTTTTCATCCATACATAATCTATACATATTATAAAAAGTAAACACTTTTTTTTCGTGTCGCCACTTGACGCTCAAACGCGTGGACGGATTTTAACCAAACTTACACACAGGTCAGGTACATAGCCCGGCATGGTTCTTACGTACTTTTTTTGAAATCGGAAAAGGGAGCGTGGCACCTCCCATACAAATGAGGTTTTTCATCCATACATAATCTATACATATTATAAAAAGTAAACACTTTTTTTTCGTGTCGCCACTTGACGCTCAAACGCGTGGACGGATTTTAACCAAACTTACACACAGGTCAGGTATATAGCCCGGCATAGTTCCCACGTACTTTTTTTTTAAATCGGAAACAGGGGCGTGGCACCTCCCATACAAATGGGAACTTTCATACTCAATATCTTTGGAGGTATTAATGCTAGACTACTAAATTTTGGTAAGGCATTGTACAAAATAAGTCCATTTCCTAATACCTATCCCTTTTTGAAATCGGAAGAGGGGGAGTGGCACCTCCCATACAAATGGGATCTTTCATACCCCTTATCTATGCAACTATTATCGCTAGACTACTGAAATTTGGTTAGACGTTGTATAAAGTAAGTCCTTTTCCTATTACCTATCACTTTTTTAAATCGGAAAAGGGAGCGGTGCACCTCCCATACAAATGAGATTTTTCATCCATACATAATCTATACATATTATAAAAAGTAAACACTTTTTTTCGTGTCGCCACTTGACGCTCAAACGCGTGGACGGATTTTAACCAAACTTACACACAGGTCAGGTACATAGCCCGGCATGGTTCTTACGTACTTTTTTTTGAAATCGGAAAAGGGACCGTGGCACCTCCCGTACAAATGGGAAATTTCATACTCAATATCTTTGGAGGTATTAATGCTAGACTACTAAATTTTGGTAAGGCGTTGTATAAAGTAAGTCCATTTCCTCATACCTATCCCTTTTTGAAATCGGAAAAGGGGGCGTGGCACCTCCCATACAAATGGGATCTTTCATACCCCCTATCTATGCAACTATTATCGCTAGACTACTGAAATTTGGTTAGACGTTGTATAAAGTAAGTCCTTTTCCTATTACCTATCACTTTTTTAAATCGGAAAAGGGAGCGGTGCACCTCCCATACAAATGAGATTTTTCATCCATACATAATCTATACATATTATAAAAAGTAAACACTTTTTTTCGTGTCGCCACTTGACGCTCAAACGCGTGGACGGATTTTAACCAAACTTACACACAGGTTAGGTACATAGCCCGGCATGGTTCCCACGTACTTTTTTTGAAATCGGAAACAGGGGCGTGGCACCTCTCATACAAATGGGAACTTTCATACTCAATATCTTTGGAGGTATTAATGCTAGACTACTAAATTTTGGTAAGGCATTGTATAAAGTAAGTCCATTTCCTAATACCTATCCCTTTTTGAAATCGGAAGAGGGGGCGTGGCACCTCCCATACAAATGGGATCTTTCATACCCCTTATCTATGCAACTATTATCGCTAGACTACTGAAATTTGGTTAGACGTTGTATAAAGTAAGTCCCTTTTCTATTACCTATCACTTTTTGAAATCGGAGAGGGAGCGGTGCACCTCCCATACAAATGAGATTTTTCCTCCATACATAATCTATACATATTATAAAAAGTAAACACTTTTTTTCGTGTCGCCACTTGACGCTCAAACGCGTGGACGGATTTTAACCAAACTTACACACAGGTCAGGTACATAGCCCGGCATGGTTCCCACGTACTTTTTTTGAAATCGGAAACAGGGGCGTGGCACCTCTCATACAAATGGGAACTTTCATACTCAATATCTTTGGAGGTATTAATGCTAGACTACTAAATTTTGGTAAGGCGTTGTATAAAGTAAGTCCATTTCCTCATACCTATCCCTTTTTGAAATCGGAAAAGGGGGCGTGGCACCTCCCATACAAATGGGATCTTTCATACCCCCTATCTATGCAACTATTATCGCTAGACTACTGAAATTTAGTTAGACGTTGTATAAAGTAAGTCCATTTCCTAATACCTATCCCTTTTTGAAATCGGAAGAGGGGGCGTGGCACCTCCCATACAAATGGGATCTTTCATACCCCTTATCTATGCAACTATTATCGCTAGACTACTGAAATTTGGTTAGACGTTGTATAAAGTAAGTCCTTTTCCTATTACCTATCACTTTTTTAAATCGGTAAAGGGAGCGGTGCACCTCCCATACAAATGAGATTTTTCATCCATACATAATCTATACATATTATAAAAAGTAAACACTTTTTTTCGTGTCGCCACTTGACGCTCAAACGCGTGGACGGATTTTAACCAAACTTACACACAGGTCAGGTACATAGCCCGGCATGGTTCCCACGTACTTTTTTTGAAATCGGAAACAGGGGCGTGGCACCTCTCATACAAATGGGAACTTTCATACTCAATATCTTTGGAGGTATTAATGCTAGACTACTAAATTTTGGTAAGGCGTTGTATAAAGTAAGTCCATTTCCTCATACCTATCCCTTTTTGAAATCGGAAAAGGGGGCGTGGCACCTCCCATACAAATGGGATCTTTCATACCCCCTATCTATGCAACTATTATCGCTAGACTACTGAAATTTGGTTAGACGTTGTATAAAGTAAGTCCTTTTAATATTACCTATCACTTTTTTAAATCGGTAAAGGGAGCGGTGCACCTCCCATACAAATGAGATTTTTCATCCATACATAATCTATACATATTATAAAAAGTAAACACTTTTTTTCGTGTCGCCACTTGACGCTCAAACGCGTGGACGGATTTTAACCAAACTTACACACAGGTCAGGTACATAGCCCGGCATGGTTCCCACGTACTTTTTTTGAAATCGGAAACAGGGGCGTGGCACCTCTCATACAAATGGGAACTTTCATACTCAATATCTTTGGAGGTATTAATGCTAGACTACTAAATTTTGGTAAGGCATTGTATAAAGTAAGTCCATTTCCTAATACCTATCCCTTTTTGAAATCGGAAGAGGGGGCGTGGCACCTCCCATACAAATGGGATCTTTCATACCCCTTATCTATGCAACTATTATCGCTAGACTACTGAAATTTGGTTAGACGTTGTATAAAGTAAGTCCCTTTCCTAATACCTATCACTTTTTGAAATCGGAAAAGGGGGCGTGGCACCTCCGATACAAATGGGAACTTTCATACTCAATATCTTTGGAGGTATTTATGCTAGACTACTAAATTTTGGTAAGGCATTGTATAAAGTAAGTCCATTTCCTAATACCTATCCCTTTTTGAAATCGGAAAAGGGGGCGTGGCACCTCCCATAAAAATGGGAACTTTCATACTCAATATCTTTGGAGGTATTAATGCTAGACTACTAAATTTTGGTAAGGCGTTGTATAAAGTAAGTCCCTTTTCTAATACCTAACACTTTTTGGAATCGGGAAAGGGGGCGTGGCACCTCCCATACAAATGGGAACTTTCATACTCAATATCTTTGGAGGTATTAATGCTAGACTACTAAATTTTGGAAAGGCGTTGTATAAAGTAAGTCCCTTTCCTAATACCTATCCCTTTTTGAAATCGGAAAAGGGGGCGTGGTACCTCCCATACAAATGGGAACTTTCATACTCAATATCTTTGGAGGTATTAATGCTAGACTATTACATTTTGGTAAGGGGTTGTATAAAGTAAGTCCCTTTCCTAATACCTGTCCCTATTTGAAATCGGAAAAGGGGGCGTGGCACCTGCCATACAAATGGGAACTTTCATACCCCTTATCCATACAACTATTATCGCTTGACGGATTTTAACCAAACTTACACACAGGTCAGGTACACAGCCCGGCATGGTTCTTACGTACTTTTTTTCTGAAATCTGAAAAGGGGGCGTGGCACCTCCCATACAAATGGGAACTTTCATACTAAATATCTTTGGAGGTATTAATGCTAGACTATTAACTTTTGGTAAGGCGTTGTATAAAGTAAGTCCCATTCCCAATACCCTTTCCTATTTGAAATCGGAAAAGGGGGCGTGGCACCTACCATAAAAATGGGAAATTTCATACTCAATATCTTTGGAGGTATTAATGCTAGACTACTAAATTTTGGTAAGGCATTGTATAAAGTAAGTCCATTTCCTAATACCTATCCCTTTTTGAAATCGGAAAAGGCGGCGTGGCACCTCCCATACAAATGGGATCTTTCATACCCCCTATCTATGCAACTATTATCGCTAGACTACTGAAATTTGGTTAGACGTTGTATAAAGTAAGTCCTTTTCCTATTACCTATCACTTTTTTAAATCGGAAAAGGGAGCGGTGCACCTCCCATACAAATGAGATTTTTCATCCATACATAATCTATACATATTATAAAAAGTAAACACTTTTTTTCGTGTCGCCACTTGACGCTCAAACGCGTGGACGGATTTTAACCAAACTTACACACAGGTCAGGTACATAGCCCGGCATGGTTCTTACGTACTTTTTTTTGAAATCGGAAAAGGGAGCGTGGCACCTCCCGTACAAATGGGAAATTTCATACTCAATATCTTTGGAGGTATTAATGCTAGACTACTAAATTTTGGTAAGGCGTCGTATAAAGTAAGTCCATTTCCTCATACCTATCCCTTTTTGAAATCGGAAAAGGGGGCGTGGCACCTCCGATACAAATGGGAGCTTTCATACTCAATATCTTTAGAGGTATTATTGCTAGACTACTAAATTTTTGTAAGGCGTTGTATAAAGTAAGTCCCTTTCCTAATACCTATCACTTTTTGAAATTGGAAAAGGGGGCGTGGCACCTCCCATACAAATGAGAACTTTCATACTCAATATTTTTGGAGGTATTAATGCTAGACTACTAAATTTTGGTAAGGCATTATATAAAGTAAGTCCCTTTCCTAATACCTATCACTTTTTGAAATCGGAAAAGGGGGCGTGGCACCTCCGATACAAATGGGAGCTTTCATACTCAATATCTTTAGAGGTATTTATGCTAGACTACTAAATTTTGGTAAGGCATTGTATAAAGTAAGTCCATTTCCTAATACCTATCCCTTTTTGAAATCGGAAAAGGGGGCGTGGCACCTCCCATACAAATGGGATCTTTCATACCCCCTATCTATGCAACTATTATCGCTAGACTACTGAAATTTGGTTAGACGTTGTATAAAGTAAGTCCTTTTCCTATTACCTATCACTTTTTTAAATCGGTAAAGGGAGCGGTGCACCTCCCATACAAGTGAGATTTTTCATCCATACATAATCTATACCTATTATAAAAAGTAAACACTTTTTTTCGTGTCGCCACTTGACGCTCAAACGCGTGGACGGATTTTAACCAAACTTACACACAGGTCAGGTACATAGCCCGACATGGTTCCCACGTACTTTTTTTTGAAATCGGAAACAGGGGCGTGGCACCTCTCATACAAATGGGAATTTTCATACTCAATATCTTTGGAGGTATTAATGCTAGACTACTAAATTTTGGTAAGGCATTGTATAAAGTAAGTCCATTTCCTAATATCTATCCCTTTTTGAAATCGGAAAATGGGGCGTGGCACCTCCCATACAAATGGGATCTTCCATACCCCCTATCTATGCAACTATTATACAGAAATTTGGTAAGACGTTGTATAAAGTAAGTCCCTTTCCTATTACCTATCACTTTTTGAAATCGGAAAAGGGAGCGGTGCACCTCCCATACAAATGAGATTTTTCATCCATACATAATCTATACATATTATAAAAAGTAAACACTTTTTTTCGTGTCGCCACTTGACGCTCAAACGCGTGGACGGATTTTAACCAAACTTACACACAGGTCAGGTACATAGCCCGGCATGGTTCTTACGTACTTTTTTTGAAATCGGAAAAGGGAGCGTGGCACCTCCCGTACAAATGGGAACTTTCATACTCAATATTTTTGGAGGTATTAATGCTAGACTACTAAATTTTGGTAAGGCATTGTATAAAGTAAGTCCCTTTCCTAATACCTATCACTTTTTGAAATTGGAAAAGGGGGCGTGGCACCTCCCATACAAATGGGAACTTTCATACTCAATATCTTTGGAGGTATTAATGCTAGACTACTAAATTTTGGTAAGGCGTTGTATAAAGTAAGTCCCTTTTCTAATACCTAACACTTTTTGAAATCGGGAAAGGGGGCGTGGCACCTCCCATACAAATGGGAACTTTCATACTCAATATCTTTGGAGGTATTAATGCTAGACTCCTAAATTTTGGTAAGGCGTTGTATAAAGTAAGTCCCTTTCCTAATACCTATCCCTTTTTTAAAACGGGAAAAGGGGGCGTGGCACCTCCCATACAAATGGGAACTTTCATACTCAATATCTTTGGAGGTATTAATGCTAGACTACTAAATTTTGGTAAGGCGTTGTATAAAGTAAGTCCCTTTTCTAATACCTAACACTTTTTGAAATCGGGAAAGGGGGCGTGGCACCTCCCATACAAATGGGAACTTTCATACTCAATATCTTTGGAGGTATTAATGCTAGACTCCTAAATTTTGGTAAGGCGTTGTATAAAGTAAGTCCCTTTCCTAATACCTATCCCTTTTTTAAAACGGGAAAAGGGGGCGTGGCACCTCCCATACAAATGGGAACTTTCATACTCAATATCTTTGGAGGTATTAATGCTAGACTACTAAATTTTGGTAAGGCATTGTATAAAGTAAGTCCCTTTGCTAATATCTATCCCTTTTTGAAATCGGAAAATGGGGCGCGGCACCTCCCATACAAATGGGATCTTCCATACCCCCTATCTATGCAACTATTATACTGAAATTTGGTAAGACGTTGTATAAAGCAAGTCCCTGTCCTATTACCTATCACTTTTTGAAATCGGAAAAGGGAGCGGTGCACCTCCCATACAAATGAGATTTTTCCTCCATACATAATCTATACATATTATAAAAAGTAAACACTTTTTTTCGTGTCGCCACTTGACGCTCAAACGCGTGGACGGATTTTAACCAAACTTACACACAGGTCAGGTACATAGCCCGGCATGGTTCTTACGTACTTTTTTTGAAATCGGAAAAGGGAGCGTGGCACCTCCCATACAAATGGGAACATTCATACTCAATATCTTTGGAGGTATTAATGCTAGACTACTAAATTTTGGTAAGGCGTTGTATAAAGTAAGTCCCTCTCCTAATACCTATCACTTTTTGAAATTGGAAAAGGGGGCGTGGCACCTACCATACAAATGGGAACTTTCATACTCAATATCTTTGGAGGTATTAATGCTAGACTACGAAATTTTGGTAAGGCATTGTATAAAGTAAGTCCATTTCCTAAAATCTATCCTTTTTTGAAATCGGAAAATGGGGCGTGGCACCTCCCATACAAATGGGATCTTTCATACCCCCTATCTATGCAACTATTATCGCTAGACTACTGAAATTTGGTAAGACGTTGTATAAAGTAAGTCCCTTTCCTATTACCTTTCACTTTTTTAAATCGGAAAAGGGAGCGGTGCACCTCCCATACAAATGAGATTTTTCATCCATACATAATCTATACATATTATAAAAAGTAAACAGTTTTTTTCGTGTCGCCACTTGACGCTCAAACGCGTGGACGGATTTTAACCAAACTTACACACAGGTCAGGTACATAGCCCGGCATGGTTCTTACGTACCTTTTTTTGAAATCGGAAAAGGGAGCGTGGAACCCCCCTACAAATGGGAACTTTCATGCTCAATATCTTTGGAGGTATTAATGCTAGACTACTAAATTTTGGTAAGGCGTTGTATAAAGTAAGTCCCTTTCCTAATACCTATCACTTTTTGAAATTGGAAAAGGGGGCGTGGCACCTCCCATACAAATGGGAACTTTCATACCCCCTATCTATGCAACTATTATACTGAAATGTGGTAAGACGTTGTATAAAGCAAGTCCCTTTCCTATTACCTATCACTTTTTGAAATCGGAAAAGGGAGCGGTGCACCTCCCATACAAATGAGACTTTTCTTCCATACATAATCTATACATATTATAAAAAGTAAACACTTTTTTTCGTGTCGCCACTTGACGCTCAAACGCGTGGACGGATTTTAACCAAACTTACACACAGGTCAGGTACATAGCCCGGCATGGTTCCCACGTACTTTTTTTTGAAATCGGAAACAGGGGCGTGGCACCTCTCATACAAATGGGAACTTTCATACTCAATATCTTTGGAGATATTAATGCTAGACTACTACATTTTGGTAAGGCATTGTATAAAGTAAGTCCATTTGCTAATATCTATCCCTTTTTGAAATCGGAAAATGGGGCGCGGCACCTCCCATACAAATGGGATCTTCCATACCCCCTATCTATGCAACTATTATACTGAAATTTGGTAAGACGTTGTATAAAGCAAGTCCCTTTCCTATTACCTATCACTTTTTGAAATCGGAAAAGGGAGCGGTGCACCTCCCATACAAATGAGATTTTTCCTCCATACATAATCTATACATATTATAAAAAGTAAACACTTTTTTTCGTGTCGCCACTTGACGCTCAAACGCGTGGACGGATTTTAACCAAACTTACACACAGGTCAGGTACATAGCCCGGGATGTTTCTTACGTTTTTTTTTTTGAAATCGGAAAAGGGGCGTGGCATCTCCCATACAAATGGGAACTTTCATACTCAATATCTTTGGAGGTATTATTGCTAGACTATTAAATTTTGGAAAGGCGTTGTATAAAATAAGTCCCTTTCCCAATGCCTTTCCCTACTTGAAATCGGAAAAGGGGGCGTGGCACCTACCATACAAATGGGAAATTTCATACTCAATATCTTTGGAGGTATTAATGCTAGACTACTAAATTTTGGTAAGGCATTGTATAAAGTAAGTCCCTTTCCTAATACCTATCACGTTTTGAGATTGGAAAAGGGGGCGTGGCACCTCCCATACAAATGGGAACTTTCATACTCAATATCTTTGGAGGTATTAATGCCAAACTACTAAATTTTGGTAAGGCATTGTATAAAGTATGTCCATTTCCTAAAATCTATCCTTTTTGAAATCGGAAAATGGCGCGTGGCACCTCCCATACAAATGGGATCTTTCATACCCCCTATCTATGCAACTATTATCGCTAGACTACTGAAATTTGGTAAGGCGTTGTATAAAGTAAGTCCCTTTCCTATTACCTATCACTTTTTGAAATCGGAGAGGGAGCGGTGCACCTCCCATACAAATGAGGTTTTTCATCCATACATAATCTATACATATTATAAAAAGTAAACACTTTTTTTTCGTGTCGCCACTTGACGCTCAAACGCGTGGACGGATTTTAACCAAACTTACACACAGGTCAGGTATATAGCCCGGCATAGTTCCCACGTACTTTTTTTTAAAATCGGAAACAGGGGCGTGGCACCTCCCATACAAATGGGAACTTTCATACTCAATATCTTTGGAGGTATTAATGCTAGACTACTAAATTTTGGTAAGGCGTTGTATAAAGTAAGTCCCTTTCCTAATACCTATCACTTTTTGAAATCGGGAAAGGGGGCGTGGCACCTCCCATACAAATGGGAACTTTCATACTCAATATCTTTGGAGGTATTAATGCTAGACTACTAAATTTTGGTAAGGCATTGTACAAAATAAGTCCATTTCCTAATACCTATCCCTTTTTAAAATCGGAAGAGGGGGAGTGGCACCTCCCATACAAATGGGATCTTTCATACCCCTTATCTATGCAACTATTATCGCTAGACTACTGAAATTTGGTTAGACGTTGTATAAAGTAAGTCCTTTTCCTATTACCTATCGCTTTTTTAAATCGGAAAAGGGAGCGGTGCACCTCCCATACAAATGAGATTTTTCATCCATACATAATCTATACATATTATAGAAAGTAAACACTTTTTTTCGTGTCGCCACTTGACGCTCAAACGCGTGGACGGATTTTAACCAAACTTACACACAGGTCAGGTACATAGCCCGGCATGGTTCTTACGTACTTTTTTTTGAAATCGGAAAAGGGACCGTGGCACCTCCCGTACAAATGGGAAATTTCATACTCAATATCTTTGGAGGTATTAATGCTAGACTACTAAATTTTGGTAAGGCGTTGTATAAAGTAAGTCCATTTCCTCATACCTATCCCTTTTTGAAATCGGAAAAGGGGGCGTGGCACCTCCCATACAAATGGGATCTTTCATACCCCCTATCTATGCAACTATTATCGCTAGACTACTGAAATTTGGTTAGACGTTGTATAAAGTAAGTCCTTTTCCTAATACCTATCACTTTTTTAAATCGGTAAAGGGAGCGGTGCACCTCCCATACAAATGAGATTTTTCATCCATACATAATCTATACCTATTATAAAAAGTAAACACTTTTTTTCGTGTCGCCACTTGACGCTCAAGCGCGTGGACGGATTTTAACCAAACTTACACACAGGTCAGGTACATAGCCCGGCATGGTTCCCACGTACTTTTTTTGAAATCGGAAACAGGGGCGTGGCACCTCTCATACAAATGGGAACTTTCATACTCAATATCTTTGGAGGTATTAATGCTAGACTACTAAATTTTGGTAAGGCATTGTATAAAGTAAGTCCATTTCCTAATACCTATCCCTTTTTGAAATCGGAAGAGGGGGCGGGGCACCTCCCATACAAATGGGATCTTTCATACCCCTTATCTATGCAACTATTATCGCTAGACTACTGAAATTTGGTTAGACGTTGTATAAAGTAAGTCCCTTTCCTAATACCTATCACTTTTTGAAATCGGAAAAGGGGGCGTGGCACCTCCGATACAAATGGGAACTTTCATACTCAATATCTTTGGAGGTATTTATGCTAGACTACTAAATTTTGGTAAGGCATTGTATAAAGTAAGTCCATTTCCTAATACCTATCCCTTTTTGAAATCGGAAAAGGGGGCGTGGCACCTCCCATAAAAATGGGAACTTTCATACTCAATATCTTTGGAGGTATTAATGCTAGACTACTAAATTTTGGTAAGGCGTTGTATAAAGTAAGTCCCTTTTCTAATACCTAACACTTTTTGGAATCGGGAAAGGGGGCGTGGCACCTCCCATACAAATGGGAACTTTCATACTCAATATCTTTGGAGGTATTAATGCTAGACTACTAAATTTTGGAAAGGCGTTGTATAAAGTAAGTCCCTTTCCTAATACCTATCCCTTTTTGAAATCGGAAAAGGGGGCGTGGTACCTCCCATACAAATGGGAACTTTCATACTCAATATCTTTGGAGGTATTAATGCTAGACTATTACATTTTGGTAAGGGGTTGTATAAAGTAAGTCCCTTTCCTAATACCTGTCCCTATTTGAAATCGGAAAAGGGGGCGTGGCACCTGCCATACAAATGGGAACTTTCATACCCCTTATCCATACAACTATTATCGCTTGACGGATTTTAACCAAACTTACACACAGGTCAGGTACACAGCCCGGCATGGTTCTTACGTACTTTTTTTCTGAAATCTGAAAAGGGGGCGTGGCACCTCCCATACAAATGGGAACTTTCATACTCAATATCTTTGGAGGTATTAATGCTAGACTATTAACTTTTGGTAAGGCGTTGTATAAAGTAAGTCCCATTCCCAATACCCTTCCCTATTTGAAATCGGAAAAGGGGGCGTGGCACCTACCATAAAAATGGGAGATTTCATACTCAATATCTTTGGAGGTATTAATGCTAGACTACTAAATTTTGGTAAGGCATTGTATAAAGTAAGTCCATTTCCTAATACCTTTCCCTTTTTGAAATCGGAAAAGGGGGCGTGGCACCTCCCATACAAATGGGATCTTTCATACCCCCTATCTATGCAACTATTATCGCTAGACTACTGAAATTTGGTTAGACGTTGTATAAAGTAAGTCCTTTTCCTAATACCTATCCCTTTTTGAAATCGGAAAAGGGGGCGTGGCACCTCCCATACAAATGGGAACTTTCATACCCCTTATCCATACAACTATTATCGCTTGACGGATTTTAACCAAACTTACACACAGGTCAGGTACATAGCCCGGCATGGTTCTTACGTACTTTTTTTTGAAATCGGAAAAGGGAGCGTGGCACCTCCCGTACAAATGGGAAATTTCATACTCAATATCTTTGGAGGTATTAATGCTAGACTACTAAATTTTGGTAAGGCATTGTATAAAGTAAGTCCATTTCCTAATATCTATCCCTTTTTGAAATCGGAAAATGGGGCGTGGCACCTCCCATACAAATGGGATCTTCCATACCCCCTATCTATGCAACTATTATACAGAAATTTGGTAAGACGTTGTATAAAGTAAGTCCCTTTCCTATTACCTATCACTTTTTGAAATCGGAAAAGGGAGCGGTGCACCTCCCATACAAATGAGATTTTTCATCCATACATAATCTATACATATTATAAAAAGTAAACACTTTTTTTCGTGTCGCCACTTGACGCTCAAACGCGTGGACGGATTTTAACCAAACTTACACACAGGTCAGGTACATAGCCCGGCATGGTTCTTACGTACTTTTTTTTGAAATCGAAAAAGGGAGCGTGGCACCTCCCGTACAAATGGGAAATTTCATACTCAATATCTTTGGAGGTATTAATGCTAGACTACTAAATTTTGGTAAGGCGTTGTATAAAGTAAGTCCCTTTTCTAATACCTATCACTTTTTGAAATCGGAAAAGGGGGCGTGGCACCTCCGATACAAATGGGAGCTTTCATACTCAATATCTTTAGAGGTATTATTGCTAGACTACTAAATTTTTGTAAGGCGTTGTATAAAGTAAGTCCCTTTCCTAATACCTATCACTTTTTGAAATTGGAAAAGGGGGCGTGGCACCTCCCATACAAATGAGAACTTTCATACTCAATATTTTTGGAGGTATTAATGCTAGACTACTAAATTTTGGTAAGGCATTGTATAAATTAAGTTCATTTCCTAATATCTATCCCTTTTTGAAATCGGAAAATGGGGCGTGGCACCTCCCATACAAATGGGATCTTCCATACCCCCTATCTATGCAACTATTATACAGAAATTTGGTAAGACGTTGTATAAAGTAAGTCCCTTTCCTATTACCTATCACTTTTTGAAATCGGAAAAGGGAGCGGTGCACCTCCCATACAAATGAGATTTTTCATCCATACATAATCTATACATATTATAAAAAGTAAACAGTTTTTTTCGTGTCGCCACTTGACGCTCAAACGCGTGGACAGATTTTAACCAAACTTACACACAGGTCAGGTACATAGCCCGGGATGTTTCTTACGTTTTTTTTTTTGAAATCGGAAAAGGGGCGTGGCATCTCCCATACAAATGGGAACTTTCATACTCAATATCTTTGGAGGTATTATTGCTAGACTATTAAATTTTGGAAAGGCGTTGTATAAAATAAGTCCCTTTCCCAGTGCCTTTCCCTACTTGAAATCGGAAAAGGGGGCGTGGCACCTACCATACAAATGGGAAATTTCATACTCAATATCTTTGGAGGTATTAATGCTAGACTACTAAATTTTCTTAAGGCATTGTATAAAGTAAGTCCCTTTCCTAATACCTATCACTTTTTGAAATTGGAAAAGGGGGCGTGGCACCTCCCATACAAATGGGAACTTTCATACTCAATATCTTTGGAGGTATTAATGCTAGACTACTAAATTTTGGTAAGGCGTTGTATAAAGTAAGTCCCTTTTCTAATACCTAACACTTTTTGAAATCGGGAAAGGGGGCGTGGCACCTCCCATACAAATGGGAACTTTCATACTCAATATCTTTGGAGGTATTAATGCTAGACTCCTAAATTTTGGTAAGGCGTTGTATAAAGTAAGTCCCTTTCCTAATACCTATCCCTTTTTTAAAACGGGAAAAGGGGGCGTGGCACCTCCCATACAAATGGGAACTTTCATACTCAATATCTTTGGAGGTATTAATGCTAGACTACTAAATTTTGGTAAGGCGTTGTATAAAGTAAGTCCCTTTTCTAATACCTAACACTTTTTAAAATCGGGAAAGGGGGCGTGGCACCTCCCATACAAATGGGAACTTTCATACTCAATATCTTTGGAGGTATTAATGCTAGACTCCTAAATTTTGGTAAGGCGTTGTATAAAGTAAGTCCCTTTCCTAATACCTATCCCTTTTTTAAAACGGGAAAAGGGGGCGTGGCACCTCCCATACAAATGGGAACTTTCATACTCAATATCTTTGGAGGTATTAATGCTAGACTACTAAATTTTGGTAAGGCATTGTATAAAGTAAGTCCCTTTGCTAATATCTATCCCTTTTTGAAATCGGAAAATGGGGCGCGGCACCTCCCATACAAATGGGATCTTCCATACCCCCTATCTATGCAACTATTATACTGAAATTTGGTAAGACGTTGTATAAAGCAAGTCCCTGTCCTATTACCTATCACTTTTTGAAATCGGAAAAGGGAGCGGTGCACCTCCCATACAAATGAGATTTTTCCTCCATACATAATCTATACATATTATAAAAAGTAAACACTTTTTTTCGTGTCGCCACTTGACGCTCAAACGCGTGGACGGATTTTAACCAAACTTACACACAGGTCAGGTACATAGCCCGGCATGGTTCTTACGTACTTTTTTTGAAATCGGAAAAGGGAGCGTGGCACCTCCCATACAAATGGGAACATTCATACTCAATATCTTTGGAGGTATTAATGCTAGACTACTAAATTTTGGTAAGGCGTTGTATAAAGTAAGTCCCTCTCCTAATACCTATCACTTTTTGAAATTGGAAAAGGGGGCGTGGCACCTACCATACAAATGGGAACTTTCATACTCAATATCTTTGGAGGTATTAATGCTAGACTACGAAATTTTGGCAAGGCATTGTATAAAGTAAGTCCATTTCCTAAAATCTATCCTTTTTTGAAATCGGAAAAGGGGGCGTGGCACCTCCGATAAAAATGGGAAATTTCATACTCAATATCTTTGGAGGTATAAATGCTAGACTACTAAATTTTGGTAAGGCGTTGTATAAAGTAAGTCCCTTTTCTAATACCTATCACTTTTTGAAATCGGGAAAGAGGGCGTGGCACCTCCCATACAAATGGGAACTTTCATACTCAATATCTTTGGAGGTATTAATGCTAGACTACTAAATTTTGGTAAGACATTGTATAAAGTAAGTCCCTTTCCTATTACCTAGCACAATCGGAAAAGGGAGCGGTGCAACGCCCATACAAATGAGATTTTTCATCTATACATAATCTACACTTATTATAAAAAGTAAATACTTTTTTTTCGTGTCGCCACTTGACGCTCAAACGCGTGGACGGATTTTAACCAAACTTACACACACGTCAGGTACATAGGGGCGTGGCACCTCCCATACAAATGGGATCTTTCATACCCCCTATCTATGCAACTATTATAGCTAGACTACTGAAATTTGGTTAGACGTTGTATAAAGTAAGTCCTTTTCCTATTACCTATCACTTTTTTAAAACGGAAAAGGGAGCGGTGCGCACCTCCCATACAAATGAGATTTTTCATCCATACATAATCTATACATATTATAAAAAGTAAACACTTTTTTTCGTGTCGCCACTTGACGCTCAAACGCGTGGACGGATTTTAACCAAACTTACACACAGGTCAGGTACATAGCCCGGCATGGTTCTTACGTACTTTTTTTTGAAATCGGAAAAGGGAGCGTGGAACCCCCCTACAAATGGGAACTTTCATGCTCAATATCTTTGGAGGTATTAACGCTAGACTACTAAATTTTGGTAAGGCGTTGTATAAAGTAAGTCCCTTTCCTAATACCTATCACTTTTTGAAATTGGAAAAGGGGGCGTGGCACCTCCCATACAAATGGGAACTTTCATACCCCCTATCTATGCAACTATTATACTGAAATGTGGTAAGACGTTGTATAAAGCAGGTCCCTTTCCTATTACCTATCACTTTTTGAAATCGGAAAAGGGAGCGGTGCACCTCCCATACAAATGAAATTTTTCCTCCATACATAATCTATACATATTATAAAAAGTAAACACTTTTTTTCGTGTCGCCACTTGACGCTCAAACGCGTGGACGGATTTTAACCAAACTTACACACAGGTCAGGTACATAGCCCGGCATGGTTCCCACGTACTTTTTTTTGAAATCGGAAACAGGGGCGTGGCACCTCTCATACAAATGGGAACTTTCATACTCAATATCTTTGGAGGTATTAATGCTAGACTACTAAATTTTGGTAAGGCATTGTATAAAGTAAGTCCATTTGCTCATATCTATCCCTTTTTGAAATCGGAAAATGGGGCGCGGCACCTCCCATACAAATGGGATCTTCCATACCCCCTATCTATGCAACTATTATACTGAAATTTGGTAAGACGTTGTATAAAGCAAGTCCCTTTCCTATTACCTATCACTTTTTGAAATCGGAAAAGGGAGCGGTGCACCTCCCATACAAATGAGATTTTTCCTCCATACATAATCTATACATATTATAAAAAGTAAACACTTTTTTTCGTGTCGCCACTTGACGCTCAAACGCGTGGACGGATTTTAACCAAACTTACACACAGGTCAGGTACATAGCCCGGCATGGTTCTTACGTACTTTTTTTGAAATCGGAAAAGGGAGCGTGGCACCTCCCATACAAATGGGAACATTCATACTCAATATCTTTGGAGGTATTAATGCTAGACTACTAAATTTTGGTAAGGCGTTGTATAAAGTAAGTCCCTCTCCTAATACCTATCACTTTTTGAAATTGGAAAAGGGGGCGTGGCACCTACCATACAAATGGGAACTTTCATACTCAATATCTTTGGAGGTATTAATGCTAGACTACGAAATTTTGGTAAGGCATTGTATAAAGTAAGTCCATTTCCTAAAATCTATCCTTTTTTGAAATCGGAAAATGGGGCGTGGCACCTCCCATACAAATGGGATCTTTCATACCCCCTATCTATGCAACTATTATCGCTAGACTACTGAAATTTGGTAAGACGTTGTATAAAGTAAGTCCCTTTCCTATTACCTTTCACTTTTTTAAAACGGAAAAGGGAGCGGTGCACCTCCCATACAAATGAGATTTTTCATCCATACATAATCTATACATATTATAAAAAGTAAACAGTTTTTTTCGTGTCGCCACTTGACGCTCAAACGCGTGGACAGATTTTAACCAAACTTACACACAGGTCAGGTACATAGCCCGGGATGTTTCTTACGTTTTTTTTTTTGAAATCGGAAAAGGGGCGTGGCATCTCCCATACAAATGGGAACTTTCATACTCAATATCTTTGGAGGTATTATTGCTAGACTATTAAATTTTGGAAAGGCGTTGTATAAAATAAGTCCCTTTCCCAATGCCTTTCCCTACTTGAAATCGGAAAAGGGGGCGTGGCACCTACCATACAAATGGGAAATTTCATACTCAATATCTTTGGAGGTATTAATGCTAGACTACTAAATTTTGGTAAGGCATTGTATAAAGTAAGTCCCTTTCCTAATACCTATCACTTTTTGAAATTGGAAAAGGGGGCGTGGCACCTCCCATACAAATGGGAACTTTCATACTCAATATCTTTGGAGGTATTAATGCCAAACTACTAAATTTTGGTAAGGCATTGTATAAAGTATGTCCATTTCCTAAAATCTATCCTTTTTGAAATCGGAAAATGGCGCGTGGCACCTCCCATACAAATGGGATCTTTCATACCCCCTATCTATGCAACTATTATACTGAAATTTGGTAAGACGTTGTATAAAGTAAGTCCCTTTCCTAATACCTATCACTTTTTGAAATTGGAAAAGGGGGCGTGGCACCTCCCATACAAATGGGAACTTTCATACTCAATATCTTTGGAGGTATTAATGCCAAACTACTAAATTTTGGTAAGGCATTGTATAAAGTATGTCCATTTCCTAAAATCTATCCTTTTTGAAATCGGAAAATGGCGCGTGGCACCTCCCATACAAATGGGATCTTTCATACCCCCTATCTATGCAACTATTATACTGAAATTTGGTAAGGCGTTGTATAAAGTAAGTCCCTTTCCTATTACCTATCACTTTTTGAAATCGGAGAGGGAGCGGTGCACCTCCCATACAAATGAGGTTTTTCATCCATACATAATCTATACATATTATAAAAAGTAAACACTTTTTTTCGTGTCGCCACTTGACGCTCAAACGCGTGGACGGATTTTAACCAAACTTACACACAGGTCAGGTATATAGCCCGGCATAGTTCCCACGTACTTTTTTTTTAAATCGGAAACAGGGGCGTGGCACCTCCCATACAAATGGGAACTTTCATACTCAATATCTTTGCAGGTATTAATGCTAGACTACTAAATTTTGGTAAGGCATTGTACAAAATAAGTCCATTTCCTAATACCTATCCCTTTTTGAAATCGGAAGAGGGGGCGTTTCACCACCCATACAAATGGGATCTTTCATACCCCTTATCTATGCAACTATTATCGCTAGGCTACTGAAATTTGGTTAGACGTTGTATAAAGTAAGTCCTTTTCCTATTACCTATCACTTTTTGAAATCGGAAAAGGGAGCGGTGCAGCTCCCATACAAATGAGATTTTCCATCCATACATAATCTATACATATTATAAAAAGTAAACACTTTTTTCGTGTCGCCACTTGACGCTCAAACGCGTGGACAGATTTTAACCAAACTTACACACAGGTCAGGTACATAGCCCGGCATGGTTCCCACGTACTTTTTTTTTAAATCTAAAACAGGGGCGTGGCACCTCCCATACAAATGGGAATTTCATACTCAATATCTTTGGAGGTATTAATGCTAGACTACTAAATTTTGGTAAGGCGTTGTAAAAAGTAAGTGCCTTTCCTAATACCTATCCTTTTTTGAAATCGGAAAAGGGGGCGTGGCACCTCCCATAAAAATGGGAACTTTCATACTCAATATCTTTGGAGGTATTAATGCTAGACTACTAATATTTGGTAAGGCGTTGTATAAAGTAAGTCCCTTTCCTAATACCTATCACTTTTTGAAATCGGGAAAGGGGGCGTGGCACCTCCCATACAAATGGGAACTTTCATACTCAATATCTTTGGAGGTATTTATGCTAGACTACTAAATTTTGGTAAGGCATTGTATAAAGTAAGTCCATTTCCTAATACCTATCACTTTTTGAAATCGGAAAAGGGGGCGTGGCACCTCCCATAAAAATGGGAACTTTCATACTCAATATCTTTGGAGGTATTAATGCTAGACTACTAAATTTTCGTAAGGCATTGTACAAAATAAGTCCATTTCCTAATACCTATCCCTTTTTGAAATCGGAAGAGGGGGCGTTTCACCTCCCATACAAATGGGATCTTTCATACCCCTTATCTATGCAACTATTATCGCTAGACTACTGAAATTTGGTTAGACGTTGTATAAAGTAAGTCCTTTTCCTATTACCTATCACTTTTTGAAATCGGAAAAGGGGGCGTGGCACCTCCCATAAAAATGGGAACTTTCATACTCAATATCTTTGGAGGTATTAACGCTAGACTACTAAATTTTGGTAAGGCGTTGTATAAAGTAAGTCCCTTTTCTAATACCTAACACTTTTTGAAATCGGGAAAGGGGGCGTGGCACCTCCCATACAAATGGGAACTTTCATACTCAATATCTTTAGCGGTATTAATTCTAGACTACTAAATTTTGGTAAGGCGTTGTATAAAGTAAGTCCCTTTTCTAATACCTAACACTTTTTGAAATCGGGAAAGGGGGCGTGGCACCTCCCATACAAATGGGAACTTTCATACTCAATATCTTTGGAGGTATTAATGCTAGACTCCTAAATTTTGGTAAGGCGTTGTATAAAGTAAGTCCCTTTCCTAATACCTATCACTTTTTGAAATCGGGAAAGGGGGCGTGGCACCTCCCATACAAATGGGAACTTTCATACTCAATATCTTTGGAGGTATTTATGCTAGACTACTAAATTTTGGTAAGGCATTGTATAAAGTAAGTCCATTTCCTAATACCTATCCCTTTTTGAAATCGGAAAAGGGGGCGTGGCACCTCCCATAAAAATGGGAACTTTCATACTCAATATCTTTAGCGGTATTAATGCTAGACTACTAAATTTTGGTAAGGCGTTGTATAAAGTAAGTCCCTTTTCTAATACCTAACACTTTTTGAAATCGGGAAAGGGGGCGTGGCACCTCCCATACAAATGGGAACTTTCATACTCAATATCTTTGGAGGTATTAACGCTAGACTCCTAAATTTTGGTAAGGCGTTGTATAAAGTAAGTCCCTTTCCTAGTACCTATCCCTTTTTGAAATCGGGAAAGGGGGCGTGGCACCTCCCATACAAATGGGAACTTTCATACTCAATATCTTTGGAGGTATTAATGCTAGACTCCTAAATTTTGGTAAGGCGTTGTATAAAGTAAGTCCCTTTCCTAATACCTATCCCTTTTTGAAATCGGGAAAGGGGGCGTGGCACCTCCCATACAAATGGGAACTTTCATACTGAATATCTTTGGAGCTTTTAATGCTAGACTACTAAATTTTGGTCAGGCGTTGTATAAAGTAAGTCCCTTTCCTAATACCTATCACTTTTTGAAATCGGGAAAGAGGGCGTGGCACCTCCCATACAAATGGGAACTTTCATACTCAATATCTTTAGCGGTATTAATGCTAGACTACTAAATTTTGGTAAGGCGTTGTATAAAGTAAGTCCCTTTTCTAATACCTAACACTTTTTGAAATCGGGAAAGGGGGCGTGGCACCTCCCATACAAATGGGAACTTTCATACTCAATATCTTTGGAGGTATTAATTCTAGACTCCTAAATTTTGGTAAGGCGTTGTATAAAGTAAGTCCCTTTCCTAATACCTATCCCTTTTTGAAATCGGGAAAGGGGCCGTGGCACCTCCCATACAAATGGGAACTTTCATACTCAATATCTTTGGAGCTTTTAATTCTAGACTACTAAATTTTGGTAAGGCGTTGTATAAAGTAAGTCCCTTTTCTAATACCTATCACTTTTTGAAATCGGGAAAGAGGGCGTGGCACCTCCCATACAAATGGAAACTTTCATACTCAATATCTTTGGAGGTATTTATGCTAGACTACTAAATTTTGGTAAGGCATTGTATAAAGTAAGTCCATTTCCTAATACCTATCACTTTTTGAAATCGGAAAAGGGGGCGTGGCACCTCCCATAAAAATGGGAACTTTCATACTCAATATCTTTGGAGGTATTAATGCTAGACTACTAAATTTTGGTAAGGCATTGTACAAAATAAGTCCATTTCCTAATACCTATCCCTTTTTGAAATCGGAAGAGGGGGCGTGGCACCTCCCATACAAATGGGAACTTTCATACCCCCTATCTATGCAACTATTATACTGAAATGTGGTAAGACGTTGTATAAAGCAAGTCCCTTTCCTATTACCTATCACTTTTTGAAATCGGAAAAGGGAGCGGTGCACCTCCCATACAAATGAGATTTTTCCTCCATACATAATCTATACATATTATAAAAAGTAAACACTTTTTTTCGTGTCGCCACTTGACGCTCAAACGCGTGGACGGATTTTAACCAAACTTACACACAGGTCAGGTACATAGCCCGGCATGGTTCCCACGTACTTTTTTTTGAAATCGGAAACAGGGGCGTGGCACCTCTCATACAAATAGGAACTTTCATACTCAATATCTTTGGAGGTATTAATGCTAGACTACTAAATTTTGGTAAGGCATTGTATAAAGTAAGTCCATTTGCTAATATCTATCCCTTTTTGAAATCGGAAAATGGGGCGCGGCACCTCCCATACAAATGGGATCTTCCATACCCCCTATCTATGCAACTATTATACTGAAATTTGGTAAGACGTTGTATAAAGCAAGTCCCTTTCCTATTACCTATCACTTTTTGAAATCGGAAAAGGGAGCGGTGCACCTCCCATACAAATGAGATTTTTCCTCCATACATAATCTATACATATTATAAAAAGTAAACACTTTTTTTCGTGTCGCCACTTGACGCTCAAACGCGTGGACGGATTTTAACCAAACTTACACACAGGTCAGGTACATAGCCCGGCATGGTTCTTACGTACTTTTTTTGAAATCGGAAAAGGGAGCGTGGCACCTCCCATACAAATGGGAACATTCATACTCAATATCTTTGGAGGTATTAATGCTAGACTACTAAATTTTGGTAAGGCGTTGTATAAAGTAAGTCCCTTTTCTAATACCTAACACTTTTTGAAATCGGGAAAGGGGGCGTGGCACCTCCCATACAAATGGGAACTTTCATACTCAACATCTTTAGCGGTATTAATGCTAGACTACTAAATTTTGGTAAGGCGTTGTATAAAGTAAGTCCCTTTTCTAATACCTAACACTTTTTGAAATCGGGAAAGGGGGCGTGGCACCTCCCATACAAATGGGAACTTTCATACTCAATATCTTTGGAGGTATTAATGCTAGACTCCTAAATTTTGGTAAGGCGTTGTATAAAGTAAGTCCCTTTCCTAATACCTATCCCTTTTTGAAATCGGGAAAGGGGCCGTGGCACCTCCCATACAAATGGGAACTTTCATACTCAATATCTTTAGAGCTTTTAATTCTAGACTACTAAATTTTGGTGAGGCGTTGTATAAAGTAAGTCCCTTTTCTAATACCTATCACTTTTTGAAATCGGGAAAGAGGGCGTGGCACCTCCCATACAAATGGGAACTTTCATACTCAATATCTTTGGAGGTATTTATGCTAGACTACTAAATTTTGGTAAGGCATTGTATAAAGTAAGTCCATTTCCTAATACCTATCACTTTTTGAAATCGGAAAAGGGGGCGTGGCACCTCCCATAAAAATGGGAACTTTCATACTCAATATCTTTGGAGGTATTAATGCTAGACTACTAAATTTTGGTAAGGCATTGTACAAAATAAGTCCATTTCCTAATACCTATCCCTTTTTGAAATCGGAAGAGGGGGCGTGGCACCTCCCATACAAATGGGAACTTTCATACCCCCTATCTATGCAACTATTATACTGAAATGTGGTAAGACGTTGTATAAAGCAAGTCCCTTTCCTATTACCTATCACTTTTTGAAATCGGAAAAGGGAGCGGTGCACCTCCCATACAAATGAGATTTTTCCTCCATACATAATCTATACATATTATAAAAAGTAAACACTTTTTTTCGTGTCGCCACTTGACGCTCAAACGCGTGGACGGATTTTAACCAAACTTACACACAGGTCAGGTACATAGCCCGGCATGGTTCCCACGTACTTTTTTTTGAAATCGGAAACAGGGGCGTGGCACCTCTCATACAAATGGGAACTTTCATACTCAATATCTTTGGAGGTATTAATGCTAGACTACTAAATTTTGGTAAGGCATTGTATAAAGTAAGTCCATTTGCTAATATCTATCCCTTTTTGAAATCGGAAAATGGGGCGCGGCACCTCCCATACAAATGGGATCTTCCATACCCCCTATCTATGCAACTATTATACTGAAATTTGGTAAGACGTTGTATAAAGCAAGTCCCTTTCCTATTACCTATCACTTTTTGAAATCGGAAAAGGGAGCGGTGCACCTCCCATACAAATGAGATTTTTCCTCCATACATAATCTATACATATTATAAAAAGTAAACACTTTTTTTCGTGTCGCCACTTGACGCTCAAACGCGTGGACGGATTTTAACCAAACTTACACACAGGTCAGGTACATAGCCCGGCATGGTTCTTACGTACTTTTTTTGAAATCGGAAAAGGGAGCGTGGCACCTCCCATACAAATGGGAACATTCATACTCAATATCTTTGGAGGTATTAATGCTAGACTACTAAATTTTGGTAAGGCGTTGTATAAAGTAAGTCCCTCTCCTAATACCTATCACTTTTTGAAATTGGAAAAGGGGGCGTGGCACCTACCATACAAATGGGAACTTTCATACTCAATATCTTTGGAGGTATTAATGCTAGACTACGAAATTTTGGTAAGGCATTGTATAAAGTAAGTCCATTTCCTAAAATCTATCCTTTTTTGAAATCGGAAAATGGGGCGTGGCACCTCCCATACAAATGGGATCTTTCATACCCCCTATCTATGCAACTATTATCGCTAGACTACTGAAATTTGGTAAGACGTTGTATAAAGTAAGTCCCTTTCCTATTACCTTTCACTTTTTTAAAACGGAAAAGGGAGCGGTGCACCTCCCATACAATTGAGATTTTTCATCCATACATAATCTATACATATTATAAAAAGTAAACAGTTTTTTTCGTGTCGCCACTTGACGCTCAAACGCGTGGACAGATTTTAACCAAACTTACACACAGGTCAGGTACATAGCCCGGGATGTTTCTTACGTTTTTTTTTTTGAAATCGGAAAAGGGGCGTGGCATCTCCCATACAAATGGGAACTTTCATACTCAATATCTTTGGAGGTATTATTGCTAGACTATTAAATTTTGGAAAGGCGTTGTATAAAATAAGTCCCTTTCCCAATGCCTTTCCCTACTTGAAATCGGAAAAGGGGGCGTGGCACCTACCATACAAATGGGAAATTTCATACTCAATATCTTTGGAGGTATTAATGCTAGACTACTAAATTTTGGTAAGGCATTGTATAAAGTAAGTCCCTTTCCTAATACCTATCACTTTTTGAAATTGGAAAAGGGGGCGTGGCACCTCCCATACAAATGGGAACTTTCATACTCAATATCTTTGGAGGTATTAATGCCAAACTACTAAATTTTGGTAAGGCATTGTATAAAGTATGTCCATTTCCTAAAATCTATCCTTTTTGAAATCGGAAAATGGCGCGTGGCACCTCCCATACAAATGGGATCTTTCATACCCCCTATCTATGCAACTATTATCGCTAGACTACTGAAATTTGGTAAGGCGTTGTATAAAGTAAGTCCCTTTCCTATTACCTATCACTTTTTGAAATCGGAGAGGGAGCGGTGCACCTCCCATACAAATGAGGTTTTTCATCCATACATAATCTATACATATTATAAAAAGTAAACACTTTTTTTCGTGTCGCCACTTGACGCTCAAACGCGTGGACGGATTTTAACCAAACTTACACACAGGTCAGGTATATAGCCCGGCATAGTTCCCACGTACTTTTTTTTTAAATCGGAAACAGGGGCGTGGCACCTCCCATACAAATGGGAACTTTCATACTCAATATCTTTGGAGGTATTAATGCTAGACTACTAAATTTTGGTAAGGCATTGTACAAAATAAGTCCATTTCCTAATACCTATCCCTTTTTGAAATCGGAAGAGGGGGCGTTTCACCTCCCATACAAATGGGATCTTTCATACTCAATATCTTTGGAGGTATTAATGCTAGACTCCTAAATTTTGGTAAGGCGTTGTATAAAGTAAGTCCCTTTCCTAATACCTATCCCTTTTTGAAATCGGGAAAGGGGGCGTGGCACCTCCCATACAAATGGGAACTTTCATACCCCTTATCTATGCAACTATTATCGCTAGACTACTGAAATTTGGTTAGACGTTGTATAAAGTAAGTCCTTTTCCTATTACCTATCACTTTTTGAAATCGGAAAAGGGAGCGGTGCAGCTCCCATACAAATGAGATTTTCCATCCATACATAATCTATACATATTATAAAAAGTAAACACTTTTTTCGTGTCGCCACATGACGCTCAAACGCGTGGACAGATTTTAACCAAACTTACACACAGGTCAGGTACATAGCCCGGCATGGTTCCCACGTACTTTTTTTTTAAATCTAAAACAGGGGCGTGGCACCTCCCATAGAAATGGGAATTTCATACTCAATATCTTTGGAGGTATTAATGCTAGACTACTAAATTTTGGTAAGGCGTTGTAAAAAGTAAGTGCCTTTCCTAATACCTATCCTTTTTTGAAATCGGAAAAGGGGGCGTGGCACCTCCCATAAAAATGGGAACTTTCATACTCAATATCTTTGGAGGTATTAATGCTAGACTACTAATATTTTGTAAGGCGTTGTATAAAGTAAGTCCCTTTCCTAATACCTATCACTTTTTGAAATCGGGAAAGGGGGCGTGGCACCTCCCATACAAATGGGAACTTTCATACTCAATATCTTTGGAGGTATTTATGCTAGACTACTAAATTTTGGTAAGGCATTGTATAAAGTAAGTCCATTTCCTAATACCTATCACTTTTTGAAATCGGAAAAGGGGGCGTGGCACCTCCCATAAAAATGGGAACTTTCATACTCAATATCTTTGGAGGTATTAATGCTAGACTACTAAATTTTGGTAAGGCGTTGTATAAAGTAAGTCCCTTTTCTAATACCTAACACTTTTTGAAATCGGGAAAGGGGGCGTGGCACCTCCCATACAAATGGGAACTTTCATACTCAATATCTTTGGAGGTATTAATGCTAGACTCCTAAATTTTGGTAAGGCGTTGTATAAAGTAAGTCCCTTTCCTAATACCTATCACTTTTTGAAATCGGGAAAGGGGGCGTGGCACCTCCCATACAAATGGGAACTTTCATACTCAATATCTTTGGAGGTATTTATGCTAGACTACTAAATTTTGGTAAGGCATTGTATAAAGTAAGTCCATTTCCTAATACCTATCCCTTTTTGAAATCGGAAAAGGGGGCGTGGCACCTCCCATAAAAATGGGAACTTTCATACTCAATATCTTTGGAGGTATTAATGCTAGACTACTAAATTTTGGTAAGGCGTTGTATAAAGTAAGTCCCTTTCCTAATACCTATCACTTTTTGAAATCGGGAAAGGGGGCGTGGCACCTCCCATACAAATGGGAACTTTCATACTCAATATCTTTGGAGGTATTAATGCTAGACTCCTAAATTTTGGTAAGGCGTTGTATAAAGTAAGTCCCTTTCCTAATACCTATCCCTTTTTGAAATCGGGAAAGGGGGCGTGGCACCTCCCATACAAATGGGAACTTTCATACCCCTTATCTATGCAACTATTATCGCTAGACTACTGAAATTTGGTTAGACGTTGTATAAAGTAAGTCCTTTTCCTATTACCTATCACTTTTTGAAATCGGAAAAGGGAGCGGTGCAGCTCCCATACAAATGAGATTTTCCATCCATACATAATCTATACATATTATAAAAAGTAAACACTTTTTTCGTGTCGCCACATGACGCTCAAACGCGTGGACAGATTTTAACCAAACTTACACACAGGTCAGGTACATAGCCCGGCATGGTTCCCACGTACTTTTTTTTTAAATCTAAAACAGGGGCGTGGCACCTCCCATAGAAATGGGAATTTCATACTCAATATCTTTGGAGGTATTAATGCTAGACTACTAAATTTTGGTAAGGCGTTGTAAAAAGTAAGTGCCTTTCCTAATACCTATCCTTTTTTGAAATCGGAAAAGGGGGCGTGGCACCTCCCATAAAAATGGGAACTTTCATACTCAATATCTTTGGAGGTATTAATGCTAGACTACTAATATTTGGTAAGGCGTTGTATAAAGTAAGTCCCTTTCCTAATACCTATCACTTTTTGAAATCGGGAAAGGGGGCGTGGCACCTCCCATACAAATGGGAACTTTCATACTCAATATCTTTGGAGGTATTTATGCTAGACTACTAAATTTTGGTAAGGCATTGTATAAAGTAAGTCCATTTCCTAATACCTATCACTTTTTGAAATCGGAAAAGGGGGCGTGGCACCTCCCATAAAAATGGGAACTTTCATACTCAATATCTTTGGAGGTATTAATGCTAGACTACTAAATTTTGGTAAGGCGTTGTATAAAGTAAGTCCCTTTTCTAATACCTATCCCTTTTTGAAATCGGGAAAGGGGGCGTGGCACCTCCCATACAAATGGGAACTTTCATACCCCTTATCTATGCAACTATTATCGCTAGACTACTGAAATTTGGTTAGACGTTGTATAAAGTAAGTCCTTTTCCTATTACCTATCACTTTTTGAAATCGGAAAAGGGAGCGGTGCAGCTCCCATACAAATGAGATTTTCCATCCATACATAATCTATACATATTATAAAAAGTAAACACTTTTTTCGTGTCGCCACATGACGCTCAAACGCGTGGACGGATTTTAACCAAACTTACACACAGGTCAGGTACATAGCCCGGCATGGTTCTTACGTACTTTTTTTGAAATCGGAAAAGGGAGCGTGGCACCTCCCATACAAATGGGAACATTCATACTCAATATCTTTGGAGGTATTAATGCTAGACTACTAAATTTTGGTAAGGCGTTGTATAAAGTAAGTCCCTCTCCTAATACCTATCACTTTTTGAAATTGGAAAAGGGGGCGTGGCACCTACCATACAAATGGGAACTTTCATACTCAATATCTTTGGAGGTATTAATGCTAGACTACGAAATTTTGGTAAGGCATTGTATAAAGTAAGTCCATTTCCTAAAATCTATCCTTTTTTGAAATCGGAAAATGGGGCGTGGCACCTCCCATACAAATGGGATCTTTCATACCCCCTATCTATGCAACTATTATCGCTAGACTACTGAAATTTGGTTAGACGTTGTATAAAGTAAGTCCCTTTCCTATTACCTTTCACTTTTTTAAAACGGAAAAGGGAGCGGTGCACCTCCCATACAAATGAGATTTTTCATCCATACATAATCTATACATATTATAAAAAGTAAACAGTTTTTTTCGTCTCGCCACTTGACGCTCAAACGCGTGGACAGATTTTAACCAAACTTACACACAGGTCAGGTACATAGCCCGGGATGTTTCTTACGTTTTTTTTTTTGAAATCGGAAAAGGGGCGTGGCACCTCCCATACAAATGGGAACTTTCATACTCAATATCTTTGGAGGTATTAATGCTAGACTCCTAAATTTTGGTAAGGCGTTGTATAAAGTAAGTCCCTTTCCTAATACCTATCCCTTTTTGAAATCGGGAAAGGGGCCGTGGCACCTCCCATACAAATGGGAACTTTCATACTCAATATCTTTAGAGCTTTTAATTCTAGACTACTAAATTTTGGTGAGGCGTTGTATAAAGTAAGTCCCTTTTCTAATACCTATCACTTTTTGAAATCGGGAAAGAGGGCGTGGCACC
Source organism: Merzomyia westermanni (assembly GCA_949987695.1). Classification (NCBI taxonomy): domain Eukaryota; kingdom Metazoa; phylum Arthropoda; class Insecta; order Diptera; family Tephritidae; genus Merzomyia; species Merzomyia westermanni. The sequence goes on from OX465291.1 coordinate 82,874,939, forward strand.
TCCCATACAAATGGGAACTTTCATACTCAATATCTTTGGAGGTATTTATGCTAGACTACTAAATTTTGGTAAGGCATTGTATAAAGTAAGTCCATTTCCTAATACCTATCACTTTTTGAAATCGGAAAAGGGGGCGTGGCACCTCCCATAAAAATGGGAACTTTCATACTCAATATCTTTGGAGGTATTAATGCTAGACTACTAAATTTTGGTAAGGCATTGTACAAAATAAGTCCATTTCCTAATACCTATCCCTTTTTGAAATCGGAAGAGGGGGCGTGGCACCTCCCATACAAATGGGAACTTTCATACCCCCTATCTATGCAACTATTATACTGAAATGTGGTAAGACGTTGTATAAAGCAAGTCCCTTTCCTATTACCTATCACTTTTTGAAATCGGAAAAGGGAGCGGTGCACCTCCCATACAAATGAGATTTTTCCTCCATACATAATCTATACATATTATAAAAAGTAAACACTTTTTTTCGTGTCGCCACTTGACGCTCAAACGCGTGGACGGATTTTAACCAAACTTACACACAGGTCAGGTACATAGCCCGGCATGGTTCCCACGTACTTTTTTTTGAAATCGGAAACAGGGGCGTGGCACCTCTCATACAAATGGGAACTTTCATACTCAATATCTTTGGAGGTATTAATGCTAGACTACTAAATTTTGGTAAGGCATTGTATAAAGTAAGTCCATTTGCTAATATCTATCCCTTTTTGAAATCGGAAAATGGGGCGCGGCACCTCCCATACAAATGGGATCTTCCATACCCCCTATCTATGCAACTATTATACTGAAATTTGGTAAGACGTTGTATAAAGCAAGTCCCTTTCCTATTACCTATCACTTTTTGAAATCGGAAAAGGGAGCGGTGCACCTCCCATACAAATGAGATTTTTCCTCCATACATAATCTATACATATTATAAAAAGTAAACACTTTTTTTCGTGTCGCCACTTGACGCTCAAACGCGTGGACGGATTTTAACCAAACTTACACACAGGTCAGGTACATAGCCCGGCATGGTTCTTACGTACTTTTTTTGAAATCGGAAAAGGGAGCGTGGCACCTCCCATACAAATGGGAACATTCATACTCAATATCTTTGGAGGTATTAATGCTAGACTACTAAATTTTGGTAAGGCGTTGTATAAAGTAAGTCCCTCTCCTAATACCTATCACTTTTTGAAATTGGAAAAGGGGGCGTGGCACCTACCATACAAATGGGAACTTTCATACTCAATATCTTTGGAGGTATTAATGCTAGACTACGAAATTTTGGTAAGGCATTGTATAAAGTAAGTCCATTTCCTAAAATCTATCCTTTTTTGAAATCGGAAAATGGGGCGTGGCACCTCCCATACAAATGGGATCTTTCATACCCCCTATCTATGCAACTATTATCGCTAGACTACTGAAATTTGGTAAGACGTTGTATAAAGTAAGTCCCTTTCCTATTACCTTTCACTTTTTTAAAACGGAAAAGGGAGCGGTGCACCTCCCATACAAATGAGATTTTTCATCCATACATAATCTATACATATTATAAAAAGTAAACAGTTTTTTTCGTGTCGCCACTTGACGCTCAAACGCGTGGACAGATTTTAACCAAACTTACACACAGGTCAGGTACATAGCCCGGGATGTTTCTTACGTTTTTTTTTTTGAAATCGGAAAAGGGGCGTGGCATCTCCCATACAAATGGGAACTTTCATACTCAATATGTTTGGAGGTATTATTGCTAGACTATTAAATTTTGGAAAGGCGTTGTATAAAATAAGTCCCTTTCCCAATGCCTTTCCCTACTTGAAATCGGAAAAGGGGGCGTGGCACCTACCATACAAATGGGAAATTTCATACTCAATATCTTTGGAGGTATTAATGCTAGACTACTAAATTTTGGTAAGGCATTGTATAAAGTAAGTCCCTTTCCTAATACCTATCACTTTTTGAAATTGGAAAAGGGGGCGTGGCACCTCCCATACAAATGGGAACTTTCATACTCAATATCTTTGGAGGTATTAATGCCAAACTACTAAATTTTGGTAAGGCATTGTATAAAGTATGTCCATTTCCTAAAATCTATCCTTTTTGAAATCGGAAAATGGCGCGTGGCACCTCCCATACAAATGGGATCTTTCATACCCCCTATCTATGCAACTATTATCGCTAGACTACTGAAATTTGGTAAGGCGTTGTATAAAGTAAGTCCCTTTCCTATTACCTATCACTTTTTGAAATCGGAGAGGGAGCGGTGCACCTCCCATACAAATGAGGTTTTTCATCCATACATAATCTATACATATTATAAAAAGTAAACACTTTTTTTCGTGTCGCCACTTGACGCTCAAACGCGTGGACGGATTTTAACCAAACTTACACACAGGTCAGGTATATAGCCCGGCATAGTTCCCACGTACTTTTTTTTTAAATCGGAAACAGGGGCGTGGCACCTCCCATACAAATGGGAACTTTCATACTCAATATCTTTGGAGGTATTAATGCTAGACTACTAAATTTTGGTAAGGCATTGTACAAAATAAGTCCATTTCCTAATACCTATCCCTTTTTGAAATCGGAAGAGGGGGCGTTTCACCTCCCATACAAATGGGATCTTTCATACTCAATATCTTTGGAGGTATTAATGCTAGACTCCTAAATTTTGGTAAGGCGTTGTATAAAGTAAGTCCCTTTCCTAATACCTATCCCTTTTTGAAATCGGGAAAGGGGGCGTGGCACCTCCCATACAAATGGGAACTTTCATACCCCTTATCTATGCAACTATTATCGCTAGACTACTGAAATTTGGTTAGACGTTGTATAAAGTAAGTCCTTTTCCTATTACCTATCACTTTTTGAAATCGGAAAAGGGAGCGGTGCAGCTCCCATACAAATGAGATTTTCCATCCATACATAATCTATACATATTATAAAAAGTAAACACTTTTTTCGTGTCGCCACATGACGCTCAAACGCGTGGACAGATTTTAACCAAACTTACACACAGGTCAGGTACATAGCCCGGCATGGTTCCCACGTACTTTTTTTTTAAATCTAAAACAGGGGCGTGGCACCTCCCATAGAAATGGGAATTTCATACTCAATATCTTTGGAGGTATTAATGCTAGACTACTAAATTTTGGTAAGGCGTTGTAAAAAGTAAGTGCCTTTCCTAATACCTATCCTTTTTTGAAATCGGAAAAGGGGGCGTGGCACCTCCCATAAAAATGGGAACTTTCATACTCAATATCTTTGGAGGTATTAATGCTAGACTACTAATATTTGGTAAGGCGTTGTATAAAGTAAGTCCCTTTCCTAATACCTATCACTTTTTGAAATCGGGAAAGGGGGCGTGGCACCTCCCATACAAATGGGAACTTTCATACTCAATATCTTTGGAGGTATTTATGCTAGACTACTAAATTTTGGTAAGGCGTTGTATAAAGTAAGTCCATTTCCTAATACCTATCACTTTTTGAAATCGGAAAAGGGGGCGTGGCACCTCCCATAAAAATGGGAACTTTCATACTCAATATCTTTGGAGGTATTAATGCTATACTACTAAATTTTGGTAAGGCGTTGTATAAAGTAAGTCCCTTTTCTAATACCTAACACTTTTTGAAATCGGGAAAGGGGGCGTGGCACCTCCCATACAAATGGGAACTTTCATACTCAATATCTTTGGAGGTATTAATGCTAGACTCCTAAATTTTGGTAAGGCGTTGTATAAAGTAAGTCCCTTTCCTAATACCTATCACTTTTTGAAATCGGGAAAGGGGGCGTGGCACCTCCCATACAAATGGGAACTTTCATACTCAATATCTTTGGAGGTATTTATGCTAGACTACTAAATTTTGGTAAGGCATTGTATAAAGTAAGTCCATTTCCTAATACCTATCCCTTTTTGAAATCGGAAAAGGGGGCGTGGCACCTCCCATAAAAATGGGAACTTTCATACTCAATATCTTTGGAGGTATTAATGCTAGACTACTAAATTTTGGTAAGGCGTTGTATAAAGTAAGTCCCTTTCCTAATACCTATCACTTTTTGAAATCGGGAAAGGGGGCGTGGCACCTCCCATACAAATGGGAACTTTCATACTCAATATCTTTGGAGGTATTAATGCTAGACTCCTAAATTTTGGTAAGGCGTTGTATAAAGTAAGTCCCTTTCCTAATACCTATCCCTTTTTGAAATCGGGAAAGGGGGCGTGGCACCTCCCATACAAATGGGAACTTTCATACCCCTTATCTATGCAACTATTATCGCTAGACTACTGAAATTTGGTTAGACGTTGTATAAAGTAAGTCCTTTTCCTATTACCTATCACTTTTTGAAATCGGAAAAGGGAGCGGTGCAGCTCCCATACAAATGAGATTTTCCATCCATACATAATCTATACATATTATAAAAAGTAAACACTTTTTTCGTGTCGCCACATGACGCTCAAACGCGTGGACAGATTTTAACCAAACTTACACACAGGTCAGGTACATAGCCCGGCATGGTTCCCACGTACTTTTTTTTTAAATCTAAAACAGGGGCGTGGCACCTCCCATAGAAATGGGAATTTCATACTCAATATCTTTGGAGGTATTAATGCTAGACTACTAAATTTTGGTAAGGCGTTGTAAAAAGTAAGTGCCTTTCCTAATACCTATCCTTTTTTGAAATCGGAAAAGGGGGCGTGGCACCTCCCATAAAAATGGGAACTTTCATACTCAATATCTTTGGAGGTATTAATGCTAGACTACTAATATTTGGTAAGGCGTTGTATAAAGTAAGTCCCTTTCCTAATACCTATCACTTTTTGAAATCGGGAAAGGGGGCGTGGCACCTCCCATACAAATGGGAACTTTCATACTCAATATCTTTGGAGGTATTTATGCTAGACTACTAAATTTTGGTAAGGCATTGTATAAAGTAAGTCCATTTCCTAATACCTATCACTTTTTGAAATCGGAAAAGGGGGCGTGGCACCTCCCATAAAAATGGGAACTTTCATACTCAATATCTTTGGAGGTATTAATGCTAGACTACTAAATTTTGGTAAGGCGTTGTATAAAGTAAGTCCCTTTTCTAATACCTAACACTTTTTGAAATCGGGAAAGGGGGCGTGGCACCTCCCATACAAATGGGAACTTTCATACTCAATATCTTTGGAGGTATTAATGCTAGACTCCTAAATTTTGGTAAGGCGTTGTATAAAGTAAGTCCCTTTCCTAATACCTATCACTGTTTGAAATCGGGAAAGGGGGCGTGGCACCTCCCATACAAATGGGAACTTTCATACTCAATATCTTTGGAGGTATTTATGCTAGACTACTAAATTTTGGTAAGGCATTGTATAAAGTAAGTCCATTTCCTAATACCTATCCCTTTTTGAAATCGGAAAAGGGGGCGTGGCACCTCCCATAAAAATGGGAACTTTCATACTCAATATCTTTGGAGGTATTAATGCTAGACTACTAAATTTTGGTAAGGCGTTGTATAAAGTAAGTCCCTTTCCTAATACCTATCACTTTTTGAAATCGGGAAAGGGGGCGTGGCACCTCCCATACAAATGGGAACTTTCATACTCAATATCTTTGGAGGTATTAATGCTAGACTCCTAAATTTTGGTAAGGCGTTGTATAAAGTAAGTCCCTTTCCTAATACCTATCCCTTTTTGAAATCGGGAAAGGGGGCGTGGCACCTCCCATACAAATGGGAACTTTCATACTCAATATCTTTGGAGCTTTTAATGCTAGACTACTAAATTTTGGTCAGGCGTTGTATAAAGTAGGTCCCTTTCCTAATACCTATCCCTTTTTGAAATCGGGAAAGGGGCCGTGGCACCTCCCATACAAATGGGAACTTTCATACTCAATATCTTTAGCGGTATTAATGCTAGACTACGAAATTTTGGTAAGGCGTTGTATAAAGTAAGTGCCTTTTCTAATACCTAACACTTTTTGAAATCGGGAAAGGGGGCGTGGCACCTCCCATACAAATGGGAACTTTCATACTCAATATCTTTGGAGGTATTAATGCTAGACTCCTAAATTTTGGTAAGGCGTTGTATAAAGTAAGTCCCTTTTCTAATACCTAACACTTTTTGAAATCGGGAAAGGGGGCGTGGCACCTCCCATACAAATGGGAACTTTCATACTCAATATCTTTGGAGGTATTAATGCTAGACTCCTAAATTTTGGTAAGGCGTTGTATAAAGTAAGTCCCTTTCCTAATACCTATCCCTTTTTGAAATCGGGAAAGGGGCCGTGGCACCTCCCATACAAATGGGAACTTTCATACTCAATATCTTTGGAGCTTTTAATTCTAGACTACTAAATTTTGGTAAGGCGTTGTATAAAGTAAGTCCCTTTTCTAATACCTATCACTTTTTGAAATCGGGAAAGAGGGCGTGGCACCTCCCATACAAATGGGAACTTTCATACTCAATATCTTTAGCGGTATTAATGCTAGACTACTTGTTGTGAATTTGCTTAGTGAATGACCCTTCTCTACATATTTAATGCAACCCTGAAGTATATCATTAAATGTCAAATAAAGAACATGTCTTCACTTCCGTCTGAATTACAATTGTGCTTACACGCCTTTAATTTATCTACTGCGAATATCGGTTTGTATCATATCATCCAACAGGTTATGGGCCTATATGATAACGCGTATAAATTGTAAATTGTATAATTCGCGAAGTCTGATATAATCTTAGCGATCGGCTGCATAAAACATATACTCTTTGTATATTTTGTAAATTTTTCACATCATCATGGCGGCCAACCACAATAATATATCATTTGATAAGCTAAAAGGCCGTGAAAATTTTGATGTGTGGAAGCTCCATGCAAAATCGTATCTTGTGATAAAAGGGTGCTGGGATGTAGTAAAAACAGGACTACAAGCAACTCCTTCAGATAAAGATAAGCAGGCAGATCAGCGGGCGCTTGCAGAAATCACGCTAATGATTGAACCTATAAACTTTTCGCACATCGCGACAGCCACGACGGCCAAGGAGGCTTGGGATGCCTTAGTATCAGCATATGAAGATTCCGGACTAACGCGTAAAGTTGAATTGTTAAAACAACTCGTACAATGCAAGCTTTCAGACTTCTCTTCTATGCAGGAGTATCTAAATACCTTGGTGATGACGTCTATAAAGGTGAGAACTGCTGGTTTGAATATTGATGACGAAGTTACCGCATCATTGATATTGGCAGGCTTACCAGATGAATTTCGAGCTTTGGTCTTAGCCATCGAAAATTCGAAACAACAGCTTACGATCGATAATGTAAAAACATTATTATTGCAAGAGGCGAAATTTGATAAACCCAATGGTGATTGCGCTTTGTATTCCAAAAATAAAAATAAGCCTAAATTCGTCAAGTGCCACAATTGCAAAGAATTGGGGCATTACGCTAAACAATGTCCAAACAAAAGAAAAAGTAACAACACTGGCGCAAAGAATGAGAAAATACTCTTTGCTTCTCTGCTTTCACATGACAGCCGCACAGCTGATTGGTACGTAGATTCTGGTGCAACAGCACATATGACGCAAAACAAACAATTGATTTCTAATGAAGAGCAGACAATTGGCAAAAATACTATTGTGGCGAATAATAAAACAATTCCAGTGGTATCAAGCGGTACAGCAAAATTAAGTTTGTCTACAGGATATGATGCAGTGCTCAACGTTGATTACGTGCCCGAATTGTGTGTGAATTTACTGTCCGTGCGTGAGATGACCAAAAACGGCAACAAAGTTGTGTTTAAAGAAAATTACTGCCGAATTTTTGATAACAAAGAAAATCTGATTGCTACCGCGACTGCGGTCAATGACCTCTATCGTCTAAATGTTCGTGAAAGCAAAATAAATAATGCACTTATGGCAAATAGTGACTATGAGTTATGGCATCGTAGATTAGGTCATATTTGCAACGAAAATTTGAAGAAAATCAAAAACACCAGCATTGGTGTAGATTTTAGCAACATTAGTAAAGAGCAATGTGTAGTGTGCATTAAGGGAAAACAAACCCGTGCCTCGTTCAAAGACAGTGGTACTCGAGCTGAAAATCTGCTTGACCTGGTGCACTCAGATGTGGCAGGACCTTTCCAAGTAAAGTCACATTCGGGCTGCAGATTTTTTGTGACCTTTATAGACGATTTCTCTAAAAAAATTACCGTGATACCAATCAAACACAAATCAGAAGTTTTCGAGGAATTCGTTAAATATAAAAGGTTAGTTGAAAATCAATGTTCCCGTAAAATTAAGATACTTCGTTCGGACAATGTCACTGAATACACGAACAACAAATTTAAAGAATTTATCATGAAAAATGGCATTGTCCACCAAACGTCTGCGCCGTATACACCTGAACAAAATGGTGTGGCAGAACGTTTTAATAGAACAATCGTGGAGAGAGTGCGTTGTATGCTTGTTGATTCGGGTTTGAGTAAAAGCTTTTGGGCTGAGGCATCGGTAACTGCAGCTTACATTTTGAACCGAACTCCGTGCGGTAAAGAGCTGCGTTGTCCAGAAGAAATCTGGTCAAGCAAAAAACACTCGCTTAAGCATATACGAGTTTTTGGCTGTAAGGCTATGGTGCATGTGCCAAAAGAAAAACGACAAAAACTGGATGTAAAATCCGTAGAGTGTGTAATGGTTGGTTACTGTAGCGCATCAAAGGCATATCGATTATTTGAGCCAAAATCACGTAAAATTATTGTAAGCCGGGACGTTGTTTTTATTGAAAGCCGCGAATCAAAAGCACACGATAGCCAACTTTTCTTTGACTTATCTGACTCGAGTGAAGTTCTCAATCCAGGGGAAGAAAAGTGCGATGAATTATCGAACTTTAAAGACGAACCAAAAGTAAAAGCTGAAGATCGGTCAAATGAAGATGCGCGTGCAGACTCACCAAGCTTCGAAAGTGCAGATTCCGACTTAGGTACTGACGAAAAGCTCCTGAGGCGTTCCGAAAGAATAGCAACCAAACAAGGTAATTGTAATTTTAATTTTGTTGCTGTCGATTATGTTTTAAAAGATCCAGAAACGCTTAATGATGCAATCTCTGGCGAAAACGCCGAGGACTGGATGCTAGCAGTGAACGAAGAAATGTCGTCGCTCCGTTCAAATAATACTTGGGTATTGACTAAACTACCACCTGGCAAAAAGGTTATAAAATCAAAATGGGTTTTTAAGACCAAACAAGACGCTACTGGTGAAGTAGTTCGACGTAAAGCTAGACTAGTCATTAAGGGGTTTAGCCAAGAGAAGGGCGTTAACTACGATGAAACATTTGCTCCGGTTGTCAGGTACACATCCATTCGATTGCTGCTCGCCACTGCAGCTAAGTACAACTTGTTTATTCATCAAATGGATGCTGTCACCGCGTTTTTGAACGCTGAATTAAAGGACGAAATTTATATGGCGCAGCCAGATGGCTTCGACGATAAATCTGGACGCGTATGCAAGCTACAAAAATCACTTTATGGGCTTAAGCAATCGAGTAGGCTTTGGAATGAGAAGTTTAACGATGTTTTGTTGAGCCTTGGTTTAGCTCGTAGCGACATCGATCAGTGTGTGTACTATCGTACAAATGATAACGAAAAGTTGTTTGTTGCTGTATACGTCGATGATGTTCTTCTCTTCTCCAACAACATTGAGTCGATATTAAAGCTTAAGCGAGAGTTGTCATCTACCTTCAAGATGAAAGACATAGGTGAAGTCTCTTCGGTATTGGGTATGCGCGTTAAAAGAAACAATGATACAGGTACTATAAAAATAGATCAATCACAGTATGTAGCTAACTTATTGCAACGATTCGGTATGTCTGATTGTAACCCCGTATCAAGGCCGATTGATTTAAACCAACGAATTAGTTCCAAAATGTGTCCGTCAACTGAAAGTGAAAAACAAGAAATGCTGGAAATTCCATATATGCAGGCAATTGGATGCTTACTTTTTGCATCACAAACAACACGTCCAGACATTTGTTTTGCCGTAAATTTACTGAGCAGGTTTTCTACAAACCCAGGAAAGGCGCATTGGGTGGCAGTCAAGCGTATTATGAGATACCTCAAGGGTACCATTGACACAGGCTTGTGACAGCCAGAAAATATTTGGCATAAGGCAAATTAACAAAATTTTTGTGCAGATAGACCGATAAAATACGGCTCTGTTGTACCAATCATGTGAACTGTTGTACAAATCAAGTAAATACAAAAAATGGACAAATGTACCTATAATTTTATCTGCCACTGCAGGACCAATCACAGTGACCAATCAATTCAAATAAAGCCAAAATTATGTTTTTTTTTATTTTTATTATTATGTATTTAGTTTGTTTCATAAGCTGAGATCACACGATTGGTCAAATGTACCGATTTTTGACAAAATTTTTCTGTACAAATTTGTACAAAATAAATTTTGTGTACCGATACAATTTTCAGTGTTCACACGATTGGCGTATTTGAGCCAGAATTTTTCTGTACTGATTTGTACACTGCAATAATATGACAGATATTTGTGCAACCCTGTCACATGATTGGGTTTGTCATCTTGAATACAGTAGACATAAGCTTTGTAAACATACATATATTTGAACGTAATTTTATAGTTTTTAAATAAAAATGATTTCTTCATCAAGAAAAAGGAAAATAGTGGCAATTATGTGTATTTGTGTACACCTAATTAAGCTAAAAAAAAACCGTGATTGTCCATACTTGTTAGTGGCGGATGATGCATTCCGCATGCAAAAGCACATTTTAAAACCATACCCTGGTAAAAATTTAACTGCCGGTCAACGCATATTCAATTACCGATTGTCACGTGCTAGGCGCGTTATCGAAAATGCATTTGGCATTATGGCAAAGCGGTTTCAAATTCTATATCGACCAATTCAACTGAATGAGCATAAAACGACCCAAATAACACTGGCCTGCTGTGCCTTGCATAATTTTTTAATTAAAAAAAATGCCAGTTATATAGAAGGTTTAACTACAGATAGTAATGATCAACAAGACAATTCAGTTCATGAGCAAGGTACTCAAAATTGCCAACAAGGAGCAGAGGAACGTCCAACGACATACATAACCAATGAAGCCAAAGAAATTCGTGAGGAGTTCGAACAATATTTTATGACAGCCGCTGGAGAAATACCATTTCAATATAGATGTTTATGTTAATTAAAATTAATGATTTAAATATGTCTGTAACTTTATTAATATAGAAGAAAAACAATTCAATGAAATATCAATCATCATTTAATTCTGAAAGCGCATCTATAGTGCACTTCATAATATTAATTTCAAGTTTTTTTGCTGCTTTCTCATTTTTTGCATTAATTTCACGCATTTGCGATGCTATGTACATGCCGAAGGAATACCACTTGTCCTCTTTTTCTGCATACAATAAATCTGTTGCGCGTTTTAAAAGATCTTCTGGCGAATTGGTTGCTGCATCAGCTGGCGATGATGTTGATGCGTTGGATTGCATGTTGATGGATTGAAAATGCGTGTTTGGTAAACTTTCACTATCAGGGCTTATATTTGAAACAGATGAAGTCGTTTTTTCTTTGTCGTGGTTATGATAAAACTGCATTGCAGTCCAAAATTGCCAATGAGGTTGTGAACTTGACGCACTCTGACCAGACTTTGCCTTTAATTTGTTTTTTGTATTATTGTACGCTGTTTTCACATTCGCCCACTTGGCTTTGCACTCATCAACGCTACGGCCATGACAGTTCGCTGCAACTTCTCTCCATGCGTTCTCTCTCTTCTGTCGGTTTTTATAGTCTGATGAAGAATATTCCCACAGACAAGGATGTTTTTCTATTATTTCTATTAAATTAAACACATCTTCCGAGGACCATGCCGTTGTAACTTGAAAACGCTTTCTCTTTTTATTTGGCGTTGGTGTTGGTTCTGCAGACATATTGGATATATTTTCGCATATTGCGGTAGTCAAATTATCAAAGATTTCATCTTCATCTGTATCCATATTCTGAAAAATAAATGAACAATATTAATATATTAAATGTAAATAAATAAATATATATAAACATATCATAAATATCTATACTCACCAATAGATGTAGTGACTTGTTTAATAACGGACAAATGGAATAAAGAGCAGTGGTGCATCAATTGTTTTTGCAGATATCAGTGCTGCCAAGTTTAATAATTATTTATTATTATTAGTTTAATAATACAGTAAATAATGAAATTCCAGCCAGGTGTAAAGTATTCCTAGGATTCAATGTCGTTTAATAATGATAAATCAAAATAAGTCGTTTAATCGAATTAAATTAAATTAAGTATTAATCCTAGGGTATTATTTCGAAACATATTAATCCTAAATAATACCCATTATCTGTATGAAACAAACTAAATACATAATAATAAAAATAAAAAAGAACATAATTTTGGCTTTATTTGAATTGATTGGTCACTGTGATTGGTCCTGCAGTGGCAGATAAAATTATAGGTACATTTGTCCATTTTTTGTATTTACTTGATTTGTACAACAGTTCACATGATTGGTACAACAGAGCCGTATTTTATCGGTCTATCTGCACAAAAATTTTGTTAATTTGCCTTATGCCAAATATTTTCTGGCTGTCACACGATCTGTACATATAAATGACAAAAAATTGGTACATTTGACCAATCGTGTGATCTCAGCTATACAGATAATGGGTCTTATTTAGGATTAATATGTTTCGAAATAATACCCTAGGATTAATACTTAATTTAATTTAATTCGATTAAACGACTTATTTTGATTTATCATTATTAAACGACATTGAATCCTAGGAATACTTTACACCTGGCTGGAATTTCATTATTTACTGTATTATTAAACTAATAATAATAAATAATTATTAAACTTGGCAGCACTGATATCTGCAAAAACAATTGATGCACCACTGCTCTTTATTCCATTTGTCCGTTATTAAACAAGTCACTACATCTATTGGTGAGTATAGATATTTATGATATGTTTATATATATTTATTTATTTACATTTAATATATTAATATTGTTCATTTATTTTTCAGAATATGGATACAGATGAAGATGAAATGGATACAGATGAAGATGAATGGCCGTAGCGTTGATGAGTGCGAAGCCAAGTGGGCGAATGTGAAAACAGCGTACAATAATACAAAAAAAAATTAAAGGCAAAGTCTGGTCAGAGTGCGTCAAGTTCACAACCTCATTGGCAATTTTGGACTGCAATGCAGTTTTATCATAACCACGACAAAGAAAAAACGACTTCATCTGTTTCAAATATAAGCCCTGATAGTGAAAGTTTACCAAACACGCATTTTCAATCCATCAACATGCAATCCAACGCATCAACATCATCGCCAGCTGATGCAGCAACCAATTCGCCAGAAGATCTTTTAAAACGCGCAACAGATTTATTGTATGCAGAAAAAGAGGACAAGTGGTATTCCTTCGGCATGTACATAGCATCGCAAATGCGTGAAATTAATGCAAAAAATGAGAAAGCAGCAAAAAAACTTGAAATTAATATTATGAAGTGCACTATAGATGCGCTTTCAGAATTAAATGATGATTGATATTTCATTGAATTGTTTTTCTTCTATATTAATAAAGTTACAGACATATTTAAATCATTAATTTTAATTAACATAAACATCTATATTGAAATGGTATTTCTCCAGCGGCTGTCATAAAATATTGTTCGAACTCCTCACGAATTTCTTTGGCTTCATTGGTTATGTATGTCGTTGGACGTTCCTCTGCTCCTTGTTGGCAATTTTGAGTACCTTGCTCATGAACTGAATTGTCTTGTTGATCATTACTATCTGTAGTTAAACCTTCTATATAACTGGCATTTTTTTTAATTAAAAAATTATGCAAGGCACAGCAGGCCAGTGTTATTTGGGTCGTTTTATGCTCATTCAGTTGAATTGGTCGATATAGAATTTGAAACCGCTTTGCTATAATGCCAAATGCATTTTCGATAACGCGCCTAGCACGTGACAATCGGTAATTGAATATGCGTTGACCGGAAGTTAAATTTTTACCAGGGTATGGTTTTAAAATGTGCTTTTGCATGCGGAATGCATCATCCGCCACTAACAAGTATGGACAATCACGGTCACGATTTAGCAATGGTTGTGGTAAAGGCAATCTCAGTGTGTTATTGTCCAAAGCTTTCTGAAATGTGGACTTTCCAAAAACGCCGCCGTCCGAAACTCTGCCATTGCACCCGACATCAATATATATAAATCGGTAGTCCGCATCCGCAATGGCCATAAGTACAATACTATTAGTACCTTTATAATTATAAAAGGTACTTCCAGACCGCGGCGGAGCCTTCATCACAATGTGTTTCCCGTCAACTGCGCCTATACAATGGGGAAAATTCCATTTATCATTAAATTTTTGGGCAATGTCAATCCACATTTGTTCGTTGTTTGGAACCTTGCAAATGTGTAATGTGATATCAATTTATATTTGTTATGTGATTTTGTAAAGCTACCTGTAAATATTCATTTTTCAAAGCTTTGTAAATTGCATCGCAAACCTCCGGCACAAATATAGATATGGTATTCGGCGCAATGCGAAAGTCAACAGATAAACTTTTGAAGCTGTCTCCAGAGGCAAGGAAGCGAAGTGTAACCGCCAAACGTTCATTGGCTGGTATTGCTTTGCGCATATTGGTGTCACTTTTTTTTATGTTTGGAGAGACTAATTCAAGAATATAATTAAAAGTGGCTTCGTCCATGCGAAGATAATTTTTAAACAAATATTTTTGATTGTTCACTTCACGAAACTCGCGCAGAGTTTTTGCATACGCGCCGTCAGTACTTCTCCTCTGAAGCCAATCCAGCACCCAAACACTTCGCTTCTTCAATGTTCGTTTTTCTTTTATTTGTTTCTTTTTATTAATTAGGTGTACACAAATACACATAATTGCCACTATTTTCCTTTTTCTTGATGAAGAAATCATTTTTATTTAAAAACTATAAAATTACGTTCAAATATATGTATGTTTACAAAGCTTATGTCTACTGTATTCAAGATGACAAACCCAATCATGTGACAGGGTTGCACAAATATCTGTCATATTATTGCAGTGTACAAATCAGTACAGAAAAATTCTGGCTCAAATACGCCAATCGTGTGAACACTGAAAATTGTATCGGTACACAAAATTTATTTTGTACAAATTTGTACAGAAAAATTTTGTCAAAAATCGGTACATTTGACCAATCGTGTGATCTCAGCTTTAGAAACAGGGGCAATGAAGTCACTTATTTTACATTGCGATAATAAAAGCGCAATTCAGATTGCTACGAATAATTCATACTCACCACGAACCAAACACGTACATATCAAGCATCAATTTATTCAACAAAATTTAGAAGGCTCCAAAATCAGTCTTAATTACATTTCTACAAATGACATGGCTGCTGACATTCTCACCAAAGGCGTATCTAAGGGTAAACACAGTCATCTCTCTGAAGCTCTTGGTCTTGCTTAAGTAAATACTTAATATATTCATTAATTTCTGTAAACATTACATCAAAGCATGTACATAACCCTTACTTGTAAACATATTTAAAAAGAATTGTCATTCAGGAAAGGTGTTGTGAATTTGCTTAGTGAATGACCCTTCTCTACATATTTAATGCAACCCTGAAGTATATCATTAAATGTCAAATAAAGAACATGTCTTCACTTCCGTCTGAATTACAATTGTGCTTACACGCCTTTAATTTATCTACTGCGAATATCGGTTTGTATCATATCATCCAACACTACTAAATTTTGGTAAGGCGTTGTATAAAGTAAGTCCCTTTCCTAATACCTATCACTTTTTGAAATCGGAAAAGGGAGCGTGGCACCTC
Source organism: Merzomyia westermanni (assembly GCA_949987695.1). Lineage (NCBI taxonomy): Eukaryota > Metazoa > Arthropoda > Insecta > Diptera > Tephritidae > Merzomyia > Merzomyia westermanni. Next base: position 82,890,841 of record OX465291.1, read on the forward strand.
CGATACAAATGGGAAATTTCATACTCAATATCTTTGGAGGTATAAATGCTAGACTACTAAATTTTGGTAAGGCGTTGTATAAAGTAAGTCCCTTTTCTAATACCTATCCCTTTTTGAAATCGGAAAAGGGGGCGTGGCACCTCCCATAAAAAATGGGAACTTTTATACTCAATATCTTTGGAGGTATTAATGCTAGACTCCTAAATTTTGGTAAGGCGTTGTATAAAGTAAGTCCCTTTCCTAATACCTATCCCTTTTTGAAATCGGGAAAGGGGGCGTGGCACCTCCCATACAAATGGGAACTTTCATACTCAATATCTTTGGAGTTTTTAATGCTAGACTACTAAATTTTGGTAAGGCGTTGTATAAAGTAAGTCCCTTTCCTAATACCTATCACTTTTTGAAATCGGAAAAGGGGGCGTGGCACCTCCGATACAAATGGGAAATTTCATACTCAATATCTTTGGAGGTATAAATGCTAGACTACTAAATTTTGGTAAGGCGTTGTATAAAGTAAGTCCCTTTTCTAATACCTATCACTTTTTGAAATCGGGAAAGAGGGCGTGGCACCTCCCATACAAATGGGAACTTTCATACTCAATATCTTTGGAGGTATTAATGCTAGACTACTAAATTTTGGTAAGACATTGTATAAAGTAAGTCCCTTTCCTATTACCTAGCACAATCGGAAAAGGGAGCGGTGCAACTCCCATACAAATGAGATTTTTCATCTATACATAATCTACACTTATTATAAAAAGTAAACATTTTTTTGTGTCGCCACTTGACGCTCAAACGCGTGGACGGATTTTAACCAAACTTACACACAGGTCAGCTACATAGCCCGGGATGTTTCTTACGTACTTTTTTTTGAAATCGGAAAAGGGGGGTGGCATCTCCCATACAAATGGGAACTTTCATACATACACAACATTCCTCGATATCGACGGTTTGTAAAAAATGTGTCGGTGACTACCGATGTAGTAGACTTCCGCTAGATTGCGATATACGAGGTGTGTTCAAAAAGTATCGCGAATTTTGTGTTTTTTCAAAAATTATTTATTTATTCATGAATATCTATTTTGTCCCCTTCAAAGTAATCCCCATGAGATATTATACACTTGTAGCAATGGTTTTTCCAATCTTCGAAGCACTTCAAAAAATCATTTTTTTGTATCTTGTTCAGCTCCTCCTTCGATGCCGTCTTTATCTCGTCAAGAGAAGCGTAACGTCGTCCTTTCATGGGCCTCTTCAGTTTAGGAAACAAGAAAAAGTCACAGGGGGCCAGATCTGGGGAATACGGTGGCTGCGGCATCATTAGTGTGTTGTTTTTGGCCAAAAAGTCGCGCACAAGCAACGATGCGTGAGCAGGGGCGTTATCGTGGTGCAAAAGCCAATTTTTATTCTTCTTTGCACATCTTCTCGGCCTTCTGAGAACATTTTGTACCACCGATAAACGTTGCTTCGGTCCAAGGTAGCTTCTCCGTATGCCACAGTCAACATTCGGAATGCATCCGCGCACTTAATTTCGTTTTTCACACAAAATTTGATACAGGTTCTTTGATCCATTTTTTTGAATAGGTAAAAATCGAAGACGATCCAAAACACGTGCAAGCAAAGCAGGTGTCAACAATTAACTGAACATTCAAAATGGCCGAGCTTGTCGGCATAAGTGAGAGACATGAGTACCAACATAACGCCACAAAAATTCGAAATTCGAATATACGTAACCAGCGAAAATTCAAAATTCGCGATACGTTTTGAACACACCTCGTATGTGCTATGTTGGCAGTTCTGGAATGGAACGAAATGGTTCAAAAGATTTTCAAGTATATCTCAAACCATTCTCAAATTGAAAACGACGTTTTTACTTTCAAATGATAAATAATGTTGCAAACCTGAATTAGTTTAAACAAGAAAGCATATCAATCGCCTTTGGTTACATTTTGTTATTAGATCGTCATCACCACAAAGCGAATTCAGTAATATTTGGTTAAGTTTGCAAGTAAGAAAACTAGTGTGAGGCATGTGGTAAAAATTTGTGCTTCTGTAGTAGCGTGTTTTCCATTCTTATATACAGGGTGGCTGATGAATTTTGCTACATTAAGAAACTCAAATAATTTTTTTTTCAGTGTATGGAATTCATTTTTCTTTTATTCATGTTAAAGCTCATTAAATTTTATTAAATATAGCTTAATTAGTTTTAAAAATAATGGAATTTAAATGCCCTCCCTGCTCGTCGATGCATGTGCGGCATCTTACCAAAAAGTTGTTTATTACTGCTTGGAGAGTTGAGACAGGAATAGCCGCAATTGTTTCTCGAATGGATTGCCTTAGTTCATTCAAATTTGTTGGTTTTGCTTTGAAGACTTCCTGTTTGCAATAACCCCACAAGAAAAAGTCAGGTGCAGTAAGGTCAGGCGACCTGGGTGGCCAACGGAATGTGGAGTTTCTGGATATCAGCTTATTGGGAAATTTTCGTCGCAATTCTGTCATAACAGGTTGGGCTATATGAGGAGCTGCACCATCTTGCTGAAACCACACAGAGTTGAAAGAAATTCTCATTCGGCGTAATTCTGGATAGAAAAACTCTCTCAACATGCTCAAGTAACGGTCTCCAGTAACCGTAACGGTGTGATCGTTTTCTTCGAAGAAGTAGGGCCCGACAATGCAGCGTGATGAAACTGCACACCACACTGTGACACGAAGTGGATGCAATTCCGTCTCATGGAGTATCTGTGGGTTTGAAGCACTCCATATTCGACAATTTTGTTTGTTTATGTTGCCGTTTAAATCGAAATGGGCCTCGTCAGACATGAAAAGACAGTTCAACATGTTTCCATCCTCTTCCACCATTTGAAGCATCTTCTGCCAAAATTCCAAGCGAATCGGCAAGTCTGCAGCGTTCAGTTTGTTGGCCATTTGAATTTTATATGGGAATAAGTCCAAATCTTTGTGCATAATTGACTGTAATGACTGTCTGCTTACACCCATTTGAGCAGATAAGCTTCTTGTCGAAACACGTGGATTGTTTTGTATGGCAGCAGCTACAGCAGCGATTGTTTCCTCCGTTCGAACTGAAGGGTTTCGATGGTAAGGTCTTCTGTTGACTGTCCCATGCTCGGCAAAATTGTTTACAAGTCTTGTTATGGTCCATCTGCTCGGAGGATTGCCGCCAAACGTGCGCCTATACTCTCTTTGAACCGAAATTACGGACTCCAGTGCGTGATAGCGGCGGACAATCCAAATTCTTGTTTCAGTGTCCCAGTTATCCATTTTTGTTAAATGTAAAAGTCAATCTGCAAAATAAAAATAAATTAACCAGATTAATTAAATAGAAAAAAAGTTATTTAATTTTTTTTTGGTAGCGGCTTTCATTAGCCACCCTGTATCTATCTTCTTTGCTAGTTATCATTTTGCATATTGCTATTTAAACGAGCATATATTTTCCTAATTACTTGTTTACAAATGGCGGGAATTCATTTCGCCGCAAGATTTTTCTTATACGAATGACGATGCAAAAAGTATGGTCATTGTTTACTCCTACTAGTTTGGCACTTCTTTTGCGAATCGGAGTGGAAAGTAGTGGATGAAGGTACTCCGAGCAAGTGGAATGAAGGAAATCGCGTTCAGAGTTGTTTCAAAGTAAAAACAAGTAAGGAAGTCTAAGTTCGGGTGGAACCGAACATTATATACCTATTAGTGATCTATTATGGCATACCAATTTACGCAGGTCTATTTTAATATACAACAGGTATATCATCATAAACCTCCTAAGAAATTTTTGCGCCGAACTTCCCTTCCAATTTGTGGTGTTCCGTTTTGAATATATACATATTATAAAAAGTAAACACTTTTTTTCTTGTCGCCACTTGACGCTCAAACGCGTGGACAGATTTAACCAAACTTACACACAGGTCAGGTACATAGCCCGACATGGTTCTTACGTACTTTGTTTTGGAATCGGGAAAGGGGGCGTGGCACCTCCCATACAAATGGGAACTTTCATACTCAATATCTTTGGAGGTATTAATGCAAGACTACTAAATTTTGGCAAGGCGTTGTATAAAGTAAGTCCCTTTCCTAATACTTATCCCTTTTTGATATCGGAAAAGGGGGCGTGGTACCTCCCATACAAATGGGATCTTTCATACCCCCTATCCATTCAACTATTATCGCTTGACGGATTTTAACCAAACTTACACACAGGTCAGGTACATAGCCCGACATGGTTCTTACGTACTTTGTTTTGGAATCGGGAAAGGGGGCGTGGCACCTCCCATACAAATGGGAACTTTCATACTCAATATCTTTGGAGGTATTAATGCTAGACTACTAAATTTTGGAAAGGCGTTGTATAAAGTAAGTCCCTTTCCTAATACCTATCCCTTTTTGAAATCGGAAAAGGGGGCGTGGTACCTCCCATACAAATGGGAACTTTCATACTCAATATCTTTGGAGGTATTAATGCTAGACTATTAAATTTTGGTAAGGGGTTGTATAAAGTAAGTCCCTTTCCTAATACCTGTCCCTATTTGAAATCAGAAAAGGGGGCGTGGCACCTGCCATACAAATGGGAACTTTCATACCCCTTATCCATACAACTATTATCGCTTGACGGATTTTAACCAAACTTACACACAGGTCAGGTACACAGCCCGGCATGGTTCTTACGTACTTTTTTTCTGAAATCTGAAAAGGGGGCGTGACACCTCCCATACAAATGGGAACTTTCATACTCAATATCTTTGGAGGTATTAATGCTAGACTATTAACTTTTGGTAAGGCGTTGTATAAAGAAAGTCCCATTCCCAATACCCTTCCCTATTTGAAATCGGAAAAGGGGGCGTGGCACCTACCATAAAAATGGGAAATTTCATACTCAATATCTTTGGAGGTATTAATGCTAGACTACTAAATTTTGGTAAGGCATTGTATAAAGTAAGTCCATTTCCTAATAGCTATCCCTTTTTGAAATCGGAAAAGGGGGCGTGGCACCTCCCATACAAATGGGATCTTTCATACCCCCTATCTATGCAACTATTATCGCTAGACTACTGAAATTTGGTTAGACGTTGTATAAAGTAAGTCCTTTTCCTATTACCTATCACTTTTTTAAATCGGAAAAGGGAGCGGTGCACCTCCCATACAAATGAGATTTTTCATCCATACATAATCTATACATATTATAAAAAGTAAACACTTTTTTTCGTGTCGCCACTTGACGCTCAAACGCGTGGACGGATTTTAACCAAACTTACACACAGGTCAGGTACATAGCCCGGCATGGTTCTTACGTACTTTTTTTTGAAATCGGAAAAGGAGCGTGGCACCTCCCGTACAAATGGGAAATTTCATACTCAATATCTTTGGAGGTATTAATGCTAGACTACTAAATTTTGGTAAGGCGTTGTATAAAGTAAGTCCATTTCCTCATACCTATCCCTTTTTGAAATCGGAAAAGGGGGCGTGGCACCTCCCATACAAATGGGATCTTTCATACCCCCTATCTATGCAACTATTATCGCTAGACTACTGAAATTTGGTTAGACGTTGTATAAAGTAAGTCCTTTTCCTATTACCTATCACTTTTTTAAATCGGTAAAGGGAGCGGTGCACCTCCCATACAAATGAGATTTTTCATCCATACATAATCTATTCATATTATAAAAAGTAAACACTTTTTTTCGTGTCGCCACTTGACGCTCAAACGCGTGGACGGATTTTAACCAAACTTACACACAGGTCAGGTACATAGCCCGGCATGGTTCCCACGTACTTTTTTTGAAATCGGAAACAGGGGCGTGGCACCTCTCATACAAATGGGAACTTTCATACTCAATATCTTTGGAGGTATTAATGCTAGACTACTAAATTTTGGTAAGGCATTGTATAAAGTAAGTCCATTTCCTAATACCTATCCCTTTTTGAAATCGGAAAAGGGGCGTGGCACCTCCCATACAAATGGGATCTTTCATACCCCCTATCTATGCAACTATTATCGCTAGACTACTGAAATTTGGTTAGACGTTGTATAAAGTAAGTCCTTTTCCTATTACCTATCACTTTTTTAAATCGGAAATGGGAGCGGTGCACCTCCCATACAAATGAAATTTTTCATCCATACATAATCTATACATATTATAAAAAGTAAACACTTTTTTTCGTGTCGCCACTTGACGCTCAAACGCGTGGACGGATTTTAACCAAACTTACACACAGGTCAGGTACATAGCCCGGCATGGTTCCCACGTACTTTTTTTGAAATCGGAAACAGGGGCGTGGCACCTCTCATACAAAAGGGAACTTTCATACTCAATATCTTTGGAGGTTTTAATGCTAGACTACTAAATTTTGGTAAGGCATTGTATAAAGTAAGTCCATTTCCTAATATCTATCCCTTTTTGAAATCGGAAAATGGGGCGTGGCACCTCCCATACAAATGGGATCTTCCATACCCCCTATCTATGCAACTATTATACAGAAATTTGGTAAGACGTTGTATAAAGTAAGTCCCTTTCCTATTACCTATCACTTTTTGAAATCGGAAAAGGGAGCGGTGCACCTCCCATACAAATGAGATTTTTCATCCATGCATAATCTATACATATTATAAAAAGTAAACACTTTTTTTCGTGTCGCCACTTGACGCTCAAACGCGTGGACGGATTTTAACCAAACTTACACACAGGTCAGGTACATAGCGCGGCATGGTTCTTACGCACTTTGTTTTGAAATCGGAAAAGGGAGCGTGGCACCTCCCGTACAAATGGGAAATTTCATACTCAATATCTTTGGAGGTATTAATGCTAGACTACTAAATTTTGGTAAGGCGTTGTATAAAGTAAGTCCCTTTTCTAATACCTATCACTTTTTGAAATCGGAAAAGGGGGCGTGGCACCTCCGATACAAATGGGAACTTTCATACTCAATATCTTTAGAGGTATTATTGCTAGACGACTAAATTTTTGTAAGGCGTTTTATAAAGTAAGTCCCTTTCCTAATACCTATCACTTTTTGAAATTGGAAAAGGGGGCGTGGCACCTCCCATACAAATGAGAACTTTCATACTCAATATTTTTGGAGGTATTAATGCTAGACTACTAAATTTTGGTAAGGCATTGTATAAATTAAGTTCATTTCCTAAAATCTATCCTTTTTTGAAATCGGAAAATGGGGCGTGGCACCTCCCATACAAATGGGATCTTCCATACCCCCTATCTATGCAACTATTATACAGAAATTTGGTAAGACGTTGTATAAAGTAAGTCCTTTTCCTATTACCTATCACTTTTTTAAATCGGAAAAGGGAGCGGTGCACCGCCCATAAAAATGAGATTTTTCATCCATACATAATCTATACATATTATAAAAAGTAAACACTTTTTTTTCGTGTCGCCACTTGACGCTCAAACGCGTGGACGGATTTTAACCAAACTTACACACAGGTCAGGTACATAGCCCGGCATGGTTCCCACGTACTATTTTTTTAAATCGGAAACAGGGGCGTGGCACCTCCCATACAAATGGGAACTTTCATACTCAATATCTTTGGAGGTATTAATGCTAGACTACTAAATTTTGGTAAGGCGTTGTATAAAGTAAGTCCCTTTCCTAATACCTATCACTTTTTGAAATCGGGAAAGGGGGCGTGGCACCTCCCATACAAATGGGAACTTTCATACTCAATATCTTTGGAGGTATTAATGCTAGACTACTAAAGTTTGGTAAGGCATTCTACAAAATAAGTCTATTTCCTAATACCTATCCCTTTTTGAAATCGGAAGAGGGGGCGTGGCACCTCCCATACAAATAGGATCTTTCATACCCCTTATCTATGCAACTATTATCGCTAGACTACTGAAATTTGGTTAGACGTTGTATAAAGTAAGTCCTTTTCCTATTACCTATCACTTTTTGAAATCGGAAAAGGGAGCGGTGCAGCTCCCATACAAATGAGATTTTCCATCCATACATAATCTATACATATTATAAAAAGTAAACACTTTTTTCGTGTCGCCACAAAAGCGTGGACAGATTTTAACCAAACTTACACACAGGTCAGGTACATAGCCCGGCATGGTGCCCACGTACTTTTTTTTTTAAATCGGAAACAGGGGTGTGGCACCTCCCATACAAAAGGGAATTTCATACTCAATATCTTTGGAGGTATTAATGCTAGACTACTAAATTTTGGTAAGGCGTTGTATAAAGTAAGTGCCTTTCCTAATACCTATCCTTTTTTGAAATCGGAAAATGGGGCGTGGCACCTCCCATAAAAATGGGAACTTTCATACTCAATATCTTTGGAGGTATTAATGCTAGACAACTAATATTTGGTAAGGCATTGTATAAAGTAAGTCCATTTCCTAATACCTATCCCTTTTTGAAATCGGAAAAGGGGGCGTGGCACCTCCCATAAAAATGGGAACTTTCATACTCAATATCTTTAGAGGTATTATTGCTAGACTACTAAATTTTTGTAAGGCGTTGTATAAAGTAAGTCCCTTTCCTAATACCTATCACTTTTTGAAATCGGGAAAGGGGGCGTGGCACCTCCCATACAAATGGGAACTTTCATACTCAATATCTTTGGAGGTATTTATGCTAGACTACTAAATTTTGGTAAGGCATTGTATAAAGTAAGTCCATTTCCTAATACCTATCCCTTTTTGAAATCGGAAAAGGGGGCGTGGCACCTCCCATAAAAATGGGAACTTTCATACTCAATATCTTTAGAGGTATTATTGCTAGACTACTAAATTTTTGTAAGGCGTTGTATAAAGTAAGTCCCTTTCCTAATACCTATCACTTTTTGAAATTGGAAAAGGGGGCGTGGCACCTCCCATACAAATGAGAACTTTCATACTCAATATTTTTGGAGGTATTAATGCTAGACTACTAAATTTTGGTAAGGCATTGTATAAATTAAGTTCATTTCCTAAAATCTATCCTTTTTTGAAATCGGAAAATGGGGCGTGGCACCTCCCATACAAATGGGATCTTCCATACCCCCTATCTATGCAACTATTATACAGAAATTTGGTAAGACGTTGTATAAAGTAAGTCCTTTTCCTATTACCTATCACTTTTTTAAATCGGAAAAGGGAGCGGTGCACCGCCCATAAAAATGAGATTTTTCATCCATACATAATCTATACATATTATAAAAAGTAAACACTTTTTTTTCGTGTCGCCACTTGACGCTCAAACGCGTGGACGGATTTTAACCAAACTTACACACAGGTCAGGTACATAGCCCGGCATGGTTCCCACGTACTATTTTTTTAAATCGGAAACAGGGGCGTGGCACCTCCCATACAAATGGGAACTTTCATACTCAATATCTTTGGAGGTATTAATGCTAGACTACTAAATTTTGGTAAGGCGTTGTATAAAGTAAGTCCCTTTCCTAATACCTATCAAGTTTTGAAATCGGGAAAGGGGGCGTGGCACCTCCCATACAAATGGGAACTTTCATACTCAATATCTTTGGAGGTATTAATGCTAGACTACTAAATTTTGGTAAGGCATTCTACAAAATAAGTCCATTTCCTAATACCTATCGCTTTTTGAAATCGGAAGAGGGGGCGTGGCACCTCCCATACAAATGGGATCTTTCATACCCCTTATCTATGCAACTATTATCGCTAGACTACTGAAATTTGGTTAGACGTTGTATAAAGTAAGTCCTTTTCCTATTACCTATCACTTTTTGAAATCGGAAAAGGGAGCGGTGCAGCTCCCATACAAATGAGATTTTCCATCCATACATAATCTATACATATTATAAAAAGTAAACACTTTTTTCGTGTCGCCACATGACGCTCAAAAGCGTGGACAGATTTTAACCAAACTTACACACAGGTCAGGTACATAGCCCGGCATGGTTCCCACGTACTTTTTTTTTTAAATCGGAAACAGGGGTGTGGCACCTCACATACAAATGGGAATTTCATACTCAATATCTTTGGAGGTATTAATGCTAGACTACTAAATTTTGGTAAGGCGTTGTTTAAAGTAAGTGCCTTTCCTAATACCTATCCTTTTTTGAAATCGGAAAAGGGGGCGTGGCACCTCCCATAAAAATGGGAACTTTCATACTCAATATCTTTGGAGGTATTAATGCTAGACTACTAATATTTGGTAAGGCGTTGTATAAAGTAAGTCCCTTTCCTAATACCTATCACTTTTTGAAATCGGGAAAGGGGGCGTGGCACCTCCCATACAAATGGGAACTTTCATACTCAATATCTTTGGAGGTATTTATGCTAGACTACTAAATTTTGGTAAGGCATTGTATAAAGTAAGTCCATTTCCTAATATATATCCCTTTTTGAAATCGGAAAAGGGGGCGTGGCACCTCCCATAAAAATGGGAACTTTCATACTCAATATCTTTGGAGGTATTAATGCTAGACTACTAAATTTTGGTAAGGCGTTGTATAAAGTAAGTCCCTTTTCTAATACCTAACACTTTTTGAAATCGGGAAAGGGGGCGTGGCACCTCCCATACAAATGGGAACTTTCATACTCAATATCTTTGGAGGTATTAATGCTAGACTCCTAAATTTTGGTAAGGCATTGTATAAAGTAAGTCCATTTCCTAATACCTATCCCTTTTTGAAATCGGAAAAGGGGGCGTGGCACCTCCCATACAAATGGGATCTTTCATACCCCCTATCTATGCAACTATTATCGCTAGACTACTGAAATTTGGTTAGACGTTGTATAAAGTAAGTCCTTTTCCTATTACCTATCACTTTTTTAAATCGGTAAAGGGAGCGGTGCACCTCCCATACAAATGAGATTTTTCATCCATACATAATCTATTCATATTATAAAAAGTAAACACTTTTTTTCGTGTCGCCACTTGACGCTCAAACGCGTGGACGGATTTTAACCAAACTTACACACAGGTCAGGTACATAGCCCGGCATGGTTCCCACGTACTTTTTTTGAAATCGGAAACAGGGGCGTGGCACCTCTCATACAAATGGGAACTTTCATACTCAATATCTTTGGAGGTATTAATGCTAGACTACTAAATTTTGGTAAGGCGTTGTATAAAGTAAGTCCCTTTCCTAATACCTATCACTTTTTGAAATCGGGAAAGGGGGCGTGGCACCTCCCATACAAATGGGAACTTTCATACTCAATATCTTTGGAGGTATTAATGCTAGACTACTAAATTTTGGTAAGGCGTTGTATAAAGTAAGTCCCTTTTCTAATACCTAACACTTTTTGAAATCGGGAAAGGGGGCGTGGCACCTCCCATACAAATGGGAACTTTCATACTCAATATCTTTGGAGGTATTAATGCTAGACTCTTAAATTTTGGTAAGGCATTGTATAAAGTAAGTCCATTTCCTAATACCTATCCCTTTTTGAAATCGGAAAAGGGGGCGTGGCACCTCCCATACAAATGGGATCTTTCATACCCCCTATCTATGCAACTATTATCGCTAGACTACTGAAATTTGGTTAGACGTTGTATAAAGTAAGTCCTTTTCCTATTACCTATCACTTTTTTAAATCGGTAAAGGGAGCGGTGCACCTCCCATACAAATGAGATTTTTCATCCATACATAATCTATTCATATTATAAAAAGTAAACACTTTTTTTCGTGTCGCCACTTGACGCTCAAACGCGTGGACGGATTTTAACCAAACTTACACACAGGTCAGGTACATAGCCCGGCATGGTTCCCACGTACTTTTTTTGAAATCGGAAACAGGGGCGTGGCACCTCTCATACAAATGGGAACTTTCATACTCAATATCTTTGGAGGTATTAATGCTAGACTACTAAATTTTGGTAAGGCGTTGTATAAAGTAAGTCCCTTTCCTAATACCTATCATTTTTTGAAATCGGGAAAGGGGACGTGGCACCTCCCATACAAATGGGAACTTTCATACTCAATATCTTTGGAGGTATTAATGCTAGACTACTAAATTTTGGTAAGGCGTTGTATAAAGTAAGTCCCTTTCCTAATACCTATCCCTTTTTGAAATCGGGAAAGGGGGCGTGGCACCTCCCATACAAATGGGAACTTTCATACTCAATATCTTTGGAGGTATTAATGCTAGACTACTAAATTTTGGTAAGGCGTTGTATAAAGTAAGTCCCTTTTCTAATACCTAACACTTTTTGAAATCGGGAAAGGGGGCGTGGCACCTCCCATACAAATGGGATCTTTCATACCCCCTATCTATGCAACTATTATCGCTAGACTACTGAAATTTGGTTAGACGTTGTATAAAGTAAGTCCTTTTCCTATTACCTATCACTTTTTTAAATCGGTAAAGGGAGCGGTGCACCTCCCATACAAATGAGATTTTTCATCCATACATAATCTATTCATATTATAAAAAGTAAACACTTTTTTTCGTGTCGCCACTTGACGCTCAAACGCGTGGACGGATTTTAACCAAACTTACACACAGGTCAGGTACATAGCCCGGCATGGTTCCCACGTACTTTTTTTGAAATCGGAAACAGGGGCGTGGCACCTCTCATACAAATGGGAACTTTCATACTCAATATCTTTGGAGGTATTAATGCTAGACTCTTAAATTTTGGTAAGGCATTGTATAAAGTAAGTCCATTTCCTAATACCTATCCCTTTTTGAAATCGGGAAAGGGGGCGTGGCACCTCTCATACAAATGGGAACTTTCATACTCAATATCTTTGGAGGTATTAATGCTAGACTCTTAAATTTTGGTAAGGCATTGTATAAAGTAAGTCCATTTCCTAATACCTATCCCTTTTTGAAATCGGAAAAGGGGGCGTGGCACCTCCCAAACAAATGGGATCTTTCATACCCCCTATCTATGCAACTATTATCGCTAGACTACTGAAATTTGGTTAGACGTTGTATAAAGTAAGTCCCTTTCCTAATACCTATCACTTTTTGAAATCGGGAAAGGGGGCGTGGCACCTCCCATACAAATGGGAACTTTCATACTCAATATCTTTGGAGGTATTAATGCTAGACTACTAAATTTTGGTAAGGCGTTGTATAAAGTAAGTCCCTTTTCTAATACCTAACACTTTTTGAAATCGGGAAAGGGGGCGTGGCACCTCCCATACAAATGGGAACTTTCATACTCAATATCTTTGGAGGTATTAATGCTAGACTCTTAAATTTTGGTAAGGCATTGTATAAAGTAAGTCCATTTCCTAATACCTATCCCTTTTTGAAATCGGAAAAGGGGGCGTGGCACCTCCCATACAAATGGGATCTTTCATACCCCCTATCTATGCAACTATTATCGCTAGACTACTGAAATTTGGTTAGACGTTGTATAAAGTAAGTCCTTTTCCTATTACCTATCACTTTTTTAAATCGGTAAAGGGAGCGGTGCACCTCCCATACAAATGAGATTTTTCATCCATACATAATCTATTCATATTATAAAAAGTAAACACTTTTTTTCGTGTCGCCACTTGACGCTCAAACGCGTGGACGGATTTTAACCAAACTTACACACAGGTCAGGTACATAGCCCGGCATGGTTCCCACGTACTTTTTTTGAAATCGGAAACAGGGGCGTGGCACCTCTCATACAAATGGGAACTTTCATACTCAATATCTTTGGAGGTATTAATGCTAGACTACTAAATTTTAGTAAGGCGTTGTATAAAGTAAGTCCCTTTCCTAATACCTATCATTTTTTGAAATCGGGAAAGGGGACGTGGCACCTCCCATACAAATGGGAACTTTCATACTCAATATCTTTGGAGGTATTAATGCTAGACTACTAAATTTTGGTAAGGCGTTGTATAAAGTAAGTCCCTTTCCTAATACCTATCCCTTTTTGAAATCGGGAAAGGGGGCGTGGCACCTCCCATACAAATGGGAACTTTCATACTCAATATCTTTGGAGGTATTAATGCTAGACTACTAAATTTTGGTAAGGCGTTGTATAAAGTAAGTCCCTTTCCTAATACCTATCCCTTTTTGAAATCGGAAAAGGGGGCGTGGCACCTCCCATAAAAATGGGAACTTTCATACTCAATATCTTTGGAGTTATTAATGCTAGACTACTAAATTTTGGTAAGGCGTTGTATAAAGTAAGTCCCTTTTATAATACCTAACACTTTTTGAAATCGGGAAAGGGGGCGTGGCACCTCCCATACAAATGGGAACTTTCCTACTAAATATCTTTGGAGGTATTAATGCTAGACTCCTAAATGTTGGTAAGGCATTGTATAAAGTAAGTCCATTTCCTAATACCTATCCCTTTTTGAAATCGGAAAAGGGGGCGTGGCACCTCCCATACAAATGGGATCTTTCATACCCCCTATCTATGCAACTATTATCGCTAGACTACTGAAATTTGGTTAGACGTTGTATAAAGTAAGTCCTTTTCCTATTACCTATCACTTTTTTAAATCGGTAAAGGGAGCGGTGCACCTCCCATACAAATGAGATTTTTCATCCATACATAATTTATTCATATTATAAAAAGTAAACACTTTTTTTCGTGTCGCCACTTGACGCTCAAACGCGTGGACAGATTTTAACCAAACTTACACACAGGTCAGGTACATAGCCCGGCATGGTTCCCACGTACTTTTTTTGAAATCGGAAACAGGGGCGTGGCACCTCTCATACAAATGGGAACTTTCATACTCAATATCTTTGGAGGTATTAATGCTAGACTACTAAATTTTGGTAAGGCGTTGTATAAAGTAAGTCCTTTTCCTATTACCTATCACTTTTTTAAATCGGTAAAGGGAGCGGTGCACCTCCCATACAAATGAGATTTTTCATCCATACATAATCTATTCATATTATAAAAAGTAAACACTTTTTTTCGCGTCGCCACTTGACGCTCAAACGCGTGGATGGATTTTAACCAAACTTACACACAGGTCAGGTACATAGCCCGGCATGGTTCCCACGTACTTTTTTTTTAAATCGGAAACAGGGGCGTGGCACCTCCCATACAAATGGGAACTTTCATACTCAATATCTTTGGAGGTATTAATGCTAGACTACTAAATTTTGGTAAGGCGTTGTATAAAGTAAGTCCCTTTCCTAATACCTATCACTTTTTGAAATCGGGAAAGGGGGCGTGGGACCTCCCATACAAATGGGAACTTTCATACTCAATATCTTTGGAGGTATTAATGCTAGACTACTAAATTTTGGTAAGGCATTCTACAAAATAAGTCTATTTCCTAATACCTATCCCTTTTTGAAATCGGAAGAGGGGGCGTGGCACCTCCCATACAAATGGGATCTTTCATACCCCTTATCTATGCAACTATTATCGCTAGACTACTGAAATTTGGTTAGACGTTGTATAAAGTAAGTCCTTTTCCTATTACCTATCACTTTTTGAAATCGGAAAAGGGAGCGGTGCAGCTCCCATACAAATGAGATTTTCCATCCATACATAATCTATACATATTATAAAAAGTAAACACTTTTTTCGTGTCGCCACATGACGCTCAAACGCGTGGACAGATTTTAACCAAACTTACACACAGGTCAGGTACATAGCCCGGCATGGTTCCCACGTACTTTTTTTTTAAATCTAAAACAGGGGCGTGGCACCTCCCATACAAAAGGGAATTTCATACTCAATATCTTTGGAGGTATTAATGCTAGACTACTAAATTTTGGTAAGGCGTTGTATATAGTAAGTGCCTTTCCTAATACCTATCCTTTTTTGAAATCGGAAAAGGGGGCGTGGCACCTCCCATAAAAATGGGAACTTTCATACTCAATATCTTTGGAGGTATTAATGCTAGACTACTAATATTTGGTAAGGCGTTGCATAAAGTAAGTCCCTTTCCTAATACCTATCACTTTTTGAAATCGGGAAAGGCGGCGTGGCACCTCCCATACAAATGGGAACTTTCATACTCAATATCTTTGGAGGTATTTATACTAGACTACTAAATTTTGGTAAGGCATTGAATAAAGTAAGTCCATTTCCTAATACCTATCCCTTTTTGAAATCGGAAAAGGGGGCGTGGCACCTCCCATAAAAATGGGAACTTTCATACTCAATATCTTTGGAGGTATTAATGCTAGACTACTAAATTTTGGTAAGGCGTTGTTTAAAGTAAGTCCCTTTTCTAATACCTAACACTTTTTGAAATCGGGAAAGGGGGCGTGGCACCTCCCATACAAATGGGAACTTTCATACTCAATATCTTTGGAGGTATTAATGCTAGACTCCTAAATTTTGGTAAGGCGTTGTATAAAGTAAGTCCCTTTCCTAGTACCTATCACTTTTTGAAATCGGGAAAGGGGGCGTGGCACCTCCCATACAAATGGGAACTTTCATACTCAATATCTTTGGAGGTATTTATGCTAGACTACTAAATTTTGGTAAGGCATTGTATAAAGTAAGTCCATTTCCTAATACCTATCCCTTTTTGAAATCGGAAAAGGGGGCGTGGCACCTCCCATAAAAATGGGAACTTTCATACTCAATATCTTTGGAGGTATTAATGCTGGACTACTAAGTTTTGGTAAGGCGTTGTATAAAGTAAGTCCCTTTCCTAATACCTATCACTTTTTGAAATCGGGAAAGGGGGCGTGGCACCTCCCATACAAATGGGAACTTTCATACTCAATATCTTTGGAGGTATTAATGCTAGACTCCTAAATTTTGGTAAGGCGTTGTATAAAGTAAGTCCCTTTCCTAATACCTATCCCCTTTTGAAATAGGGAAAGGGGGCGTGGCACCTCCCATACAAATGGGAACTTTCATACTCAATATCTTTGGAGCTTTTAATGCTAGACTACTAAATTTTGGTAAGGCGTTGTATAAAGTAAGTCCCTTTCCTAATACCTATCACTTTTTGAAATCGGGAAAGAGGGCGTGGCACCTCCCATACAAATGGGAACTTTCATACTCAATATCTTTAGCGGTATTAATGCTAGACTACTAAATTTTGGTAAGGCGTTGTATAAAGTAAGTCCCTTTTCTAATACCTAACACTTTTTGAAATCGGGAAAGGGGGCGTGGCACCTCCCATACAAATGGGAACTTTCATACTCAATATCTTTGGAGGTATTAATGCTAGACTACTAAATTTTGGTAAGGCGTTGTATAAAGTAAGTCCCTTTCCTAATACCTATCCCATTTTGAAATCGGGAAAGGGGGCGTGGCACCTCCCATACAAATGGGAACTTTCATACTCAATATCTTTGGAGGTATTAATGCTAGACGACTAAATTTTGGTAAGGCGTTGTATAAAGTAAGTCCCTTTCCTAATACCTATCCCATTTTGAAATCGGGAAAGGGGGCGTGGCACCTCCCATACAAATGGGAACTTTCATACTCAATATCTTTGGAGGTATTAATGCTAGACTACTAAATTTTGGTAAGGCGTTGTATAAAGTAAGTCCCTTTCCTAATACCTATCCCATTTTGAAATCGGGAAAGGGGGCGTGGCACCTCCCATACAAATGGGAACTTTCATACTCAATATCTTTGGAGCTTTTAATGCTAGACTACTAAATTTTGGTAAGGCGTTGTATAAAGTAAGTCCCTTTTCTAATACCTATCACTTTTTGAAATCGGGAAAGAGGGCGTGGCACCTCCCATACAAATGGGAACTTTCATACTCAATATCTTTAGCGGTATTAATGCTAGACTACTAAATTTTGGTAAGGCGTTGTATAAAGTAAGTCCCTTTTCTAATACCTAACACTTTTGAAATCGGGAAAGGGGGCGTGGCACCTCCCATACAAATGGGAACTTTCATACTCAATATCTTTGGAGGTATTAATGCTAGACTACTAAATTTTGGTAAGGCGTTGTATAAAGTAAGTCCCTTTCCTAATACCTATCCCATTTTGAAATCGGGAAAGGGGGCGTGGCACCTCCCATACAAATGGGAACTTTCATACTCAATATCTTTGGAGCTTTTAATGCTAGACTACTAAATTTTGGTAAGGCGTTGTATAAAGTAAGTCCCTTTTCTAACACCTATCACTTTTTGAAATCGGGAAAGAGGGCGTGGCACCTCCCATACAAATGGGAACTTTCATACTCAATATCTTTAGCGGTATTAATGCTAGACTACTAAATTTTGGTAAGACGTTGTATAAAGTAAGTCCCTTTCCTAATACCTATCACTTTTTGAAATCGGAAAAGGGAGCGTGGCACCTCCGATACAAATGGGAAATTTCATACTCAATATCTTTGGAGGTATAAATGCTAGACTACTAAATTTTGGTAAGGCGTTGTATAAAGTAAGTCCCTTTTCTAATACCTATCCCTTTTTGAAATCGGAAAAGGGGCGTGGCACCTCCCATAAAAATGGGAACTTTCATACTCAATATCTTTGGAGGTATTAATGCTAGACTCCTAAATTTTGGTAAGGCGTTGTATAAAGTAAGTCCCTTTCCTAATACCTATCCCTTTTTGAAATCGGGAAAGGGGGCGTGGCACCTCCCATACAAATGGGAACTTTCATACTCAATATCTTTGGAGCTTTTAATGCTAGACTACTAAATTTTGGTAAGGCGTTGTATAAAGTAAGTCCCTTTCCTAATACCTATCACTTTTTGAAATCGGAAAAGGGGGCGTGGCACCTCCGATACAAATGGGAAATTTTATACTCAATATCTTTGGAGGTATAAATGCTAGACTACTAAATTTTGGTAAGGCGTTGTATAAAGTAAGTCCCTTTTCTAATACCTATCACTTTTTGAAATCGGGAAAGAGGGCGTGGCACCTCCCATACAAATGGGAACTTTCATACTCAATATCTTTGGAGGTATTAATGCTAGACTACTAAATTTTGGTAAGACATTGTATAAAGTAAGTCCCTTTCCTATTACCTAGCACAATCGGAAAAGGGAGCGGTGCAACTCCCATACAAATGAGATTTTTCATCTATACATAATCTACACTTATTATAAAAAGTAA
This sequence comes from Merzomyia westermanni, assembly GCA_949987695.1. Lineage (NCBI taxonomy): Eukaryota > Metazoa > Arthropoda > Insecta > Diptera > Tephritidae > Merzomyia > Merzomyia westermanni. The sequence goes on from OX465291.1 coordinate 82,909,747, forward strand.
ACATTTTTTTGTGTCGCCACTTGACGCTCAAACGCGTGGACGGATTTTAACCAAACTTACACACAGGTCAGCTACATAGCCCGGGATGTTTGTTACGTACTTTTTTTTTGAAATCGGAAAAGGGGGGTGGCATCTCCCATACAAATGGGAACTTTCATACATACACAACATTCCTCGATATCGACGGTTTGTAAAAAATGTGTCGGTGACTACCGATGTAGTAGACTTCCGCTAGATTGCGATATACGAGGTGTGCTCAAAAAGTATCGCGAATTTTGTGTTTTTTCAAAAATTATTTATTTATTCATGAATATCTATTTTGTCCCCTTCAAAGTAATCCCCATGAGATATTATACACTTGTGGCAACGGTTTTTCCAATCTTCGAAGCACTTCAAAAAATCATTTTTTTGTATCTTGTTCAGCTCCTCCTTCGATGCCGTCTTTATCTCGTCAAGAGAAGCGTAACGTCGTCCTTTCATGGGCCTCTTCAGTTTAGGAAACAAGAAAAAGTCACAGGGGGCCAGATCTGGGGAATACGGTGGCTGCGGCATCATTAGTGTGTTGTTTTTGGCCAAAAAGTCGCGCACAAGCAACGATGCGTGAGCAGGGGCGTTATCGTGGTGCAAAAGCCAATTTTTATTCTTCTTTGCACATCTTCTCGGCCTTCTGAGAACATTTTGTACCACCGATAAACGTTGCTTCGGTCCACATTCGGAATGCATCCGCGCACTTAATTTCGTTTTTCACACAAAATTTGATACAGGTTCTTTGATCCATTTTTTTGAATAGGTAAAAATCGAAGACGATCCAAAACACGTGCAAGCAAAGCAGATGTCAACAATTAACTGAACATTCAAAATGGCCGAGCTTGTCGGCATAAGTGAGAGACATGAGTACCAACATAACGCCACAAAAATTCGAAATTCGAATATACGTAACCAGCGAAAATTCAAAATTCGCGATACGTTTTGAACACACCTCGTATGTGCTATGTTGGCAGTTCTGGAATGGAACGAAATGGTTCAAAAGATTTTCAAGTATATCTCAAACCATTCTCAAATTGAAAACGACGTTTTTACTTTCAAATGATAAATAATGTTGCAAACCTGAATTAGTTTAAACAAGAAAGCATGTCAATCGCCTTTGGTTACATTTTGTTATTAGATCGTCATCACCACAAAGCGAATTCAGTAATATTTGGTTAAGTTTGCAAGTAAGAAAACTAGTGTGAGGCATGTGGTAAAAATTTGTGCTTCTGTAGTAGCGTGTTTTCCATTCTTATATATCTATCTTCTTTGCTAGTTATCATTTTGCATATTGCTATTTAAACCAGCATATATTTTGCTAATTACTTGTTTACAAATGGCGGGAATTCATTTCGCCGCAAGATTTTTCTTATACGAATGACGATGCAAAAAGTATGGTCATTGTTTACTCCTACTAGTTTGGCACTTCTTTTGCGAATCGGAGTGGAAAGTAGTGGATGAAGGTACTCCGAGCAAGTGGAATGAAGGAAATCGCGTTCAGAGTTGTTTCAAAGTAAAAACAAGTAAGGAAGTCTAAGTTCGGGTGGAACCGAACATTATATACCTATTAGTGATCTATTATGGCATACCAATTTACGCAGGTCTATTTTAATATACAACAGGTATATCATCATAAACCTCCTAAGAAATTTTTGCGCCGAACTTCCCTTCCAATTTGTGGTGTTCCGTTTTGAATATATACATATTATAAAAAGTAAACACTTTTTTTCTTGTCGCCACTTGACGCTCAAACGCGTGGACAGATTTAACCAAACTTACACACAGGTCAGGTACATAGCCCGACATGGTTCTTACGTACTTTGTTTTGGAATCGGGAAAGGGGGCGTGGCACCTCCCATACAAATGGGAACTTTCATACTCAATATCTTTGGAGGTATTAATGCAAGACTACTAAATTTTGGCAAGGCGTTGTATAAAGTAAGTCCCTTTCCTAATACTTATCCCTTTTTGATATCGGAAAAGGGGGCGTGGTACCTCCCATACAAATGGGATCTTTCATACCCCCTATTCATTCAACTATTTTCGCTTGACGGATTTTAACCAAACTTACACACAGGTCAGGTACATAGCCCGACATGGTTCTTACGTACTTTGTTTTGGAATCGGGAAAGGGGGCGTGGCACCTCCCATACAAATGGGAACTTTCATACTCAATATCTTTGGAGGTATTAATGCTAGACTACTAAATTTTGGTAAGGGGTTGTATAAAGTAAGTCCCTTTCCTAATGCCTGTCCCTATTTGAAATCAGAAAAGGGGGCGTGGCACCTGCCATACAAATGGGAACTTTCATACCCCTTATCCATACAACTATTAGCGCTTGACGGATTTTAACCAAACTTACACACAGGTCAGGTACACAGCCCGGCATGGTTCTTACGTACTTTTTTTCTGAAATCTTAAAAGGGGGCGTGACACCTCCCATACAAATGGGAACTTTAATACTCAATATCTTTGGAGGTATTAATGCTAGACTATTAACTTTTGGTAAGGCGTTGTATAAAGTAAGTCCCATTCCCAATACCCTTCCCTATTTGAAATCGGAAAAGGGGGCGTGGCACCTACCATAAAAATGGGAAATTTCATACTCAATATCTTTGGAGGTATTAATGCTAGACTACTAAATTTTGGTAAGGCATTGTATAAAGTAAGTCCATTTCCTCATACCTATCCCTTTTTGAAATCGGCAAAGGGGGCGTGGCACCTCCCATACAAATGGGATCTTTCATACCCCCTATCTATGCAACTATTATCGCTAGACTACTGAAATTTGGTTAGACGTTGTATAAAGTAAGTCCTTTTCCTATTACCTATCACTTTTTTAAATCGGTAAAGGGAGCGGTGCACCTCCCATACAAATGAGATTTTTCATCCATACATAATCTATTCATATTATAAAAAGTAAACACTTTTTTTCGTGTCGCCACTTGACGCTCAAACGCGTGGACGGATTTTAACCAAACTTACACACAGGTCAGGTACATAGCCCGGCATGGTTCCCACGTACTTTTTTTGAAATCGGAAACAGGGGCGTGGCACCTCTCATACAAATGGGAACTTTCATACTCAATATCTTTGGAGGTATTAATGCTAGACTAGTAAATTTTGGTAAGACATTGTATAAAGTAAGTCCCTTTCCTATTACCTATCCCTTTTTGAAATCGGGAAAGGGGGCGTGGCACCTCCCATACAAATGGGAACTTTCATACTCAATATCTTTGGAGGTATTAATGCTAGACTACTAAATTTTGGTAAGACATTGTATAAAGTAAGTCCATTTCCTAATACCGAACACTTTTTGAAATCGGGAAAGGGGGCGTGGCACCTCCCATACAAATGGGAACTTTCATACTCAATATCTTTGGAGGTATTAATGCTAGACTCCTAAATTTTGGTAAGGCGTTGTATAAAGTAAGTCCATTTCCTAATACCTATCCCTTTTTGAAATCGGGAAAGGGGGCGTGACACCTCCCATACAAGTGGGAACTTTCATACTCAATATCTTTGGAGCTTTTAATGCTAGACTACTAAATTTTGGTAAGGCGTTGTATAAAGTAAGTCCCTCTAATAACACCTATCCCTTTTTGAAATCGGAAAAGGGGGCGTGGTACCTCCCATACAAATGGGAACTTTCATACTCAATATCTTTGGAGGTATTAATGCTAGACTACTAAATTTTGGCAAGGCGTTGTATAAAGTAAGTCCCTCTAATAATACCTATCCCTTTTTGAAATCGGAAAAGGGGGCGTGGTACCTCCCATACAAATGGGAACTTTCATACTCAATATCTTTGGAGGTATTAATGCTAGACTATTAAATTTTGGTAAGGCGTTGTATAAAGTAAGTCCCTTTCCTAATACCTGTCCCTATTTGAAATCGGAAAAGGGGGCGTGGCACCTCCCATAAAAATGGGAACTTTCATACTCAATATCTTTGGAAGTATTAATGCTAGACTACTAAATTTTGGCAAGGCGTTGTATAAAGTAAGTCCCTCTAATAATACCTATCCCTTTTTGAAATCGGGAAAGGGGGCGTGGCACCTCCCATACAAATGGGAACTTTCATACTCAATATCTTTGGAGGTATTAATGCTAGACTCCTAAATTTTGGTAAGGCGTTGTATAAAGTAAGTCCATTTCCTAATACCGAACACTTTTTGAAATCGGGAAAGGGGGCGTGGCACCTCCCATACAAATGGGAACTTTCATACTCAATATCTTTGGAGGTATTAATGCTAGACTCCTAAATTTTGGTAAGGCGTTGTATAAAGTAAGTCCATTTCCTAATACCTATCCCTTTTTGAAATCGGGAAAGGGGGCGTGACACCTCCCATACAAGTGGGAACTTTCATACTCAATATCTTTGGAGCTTTTAATGCTAGACTACTAAATTTTGGTAAGGCGTTGTATAAAGTAAGTCCCTCTAATAACACCTATCCCTTTTTGAAATCGGAAAAGGGGGCGTGGTACCTCCCATACAAATGGGAACTTTCATACTCAATATCTTTGGAGGTATTAATGCTAGACTACTAAATTTTGGCAAGGCGTTGTATAAAGTAAGTCCCTCTAATAATACCTATCCCTTTTTGAAATCGGAAAAGGGGGCGTGGTACCTCCCATACAAATGGGAACTTTCATACTCAATATCTTTGGAGGTATTAATGCTAGACTATTAAATTTTGGTAAGGCGTTGTATAAAGTAAGTCCCTTTCCTAATACCTGTCCCTATTTGAAATCGGAAAAGGGGGCGTGGCACCTCCCATAAAAATGGGAACTTTCATACTCAATATCTTTGGAAGTATTAATGCTAGACTACTAAATTTTGGTAAGGCGTTGTATAAAGTAAGTCCCTTTTCTAATACCTAACACTTTTTGAAATCGGGAAAGGGGGCGTGGCACCTCCCATACAAATGGGAACTTTCATACTCAATATCTTTGGAGGTATTAATGCTAGACTCCTAAATTTTGGTAAGGCGTTGTATAAAGTAAGTCCATTTCCTAATACCTATCCCTTTTTGAAATCGGGAATGGGGGCGTGGCACCTCCCATACAAGTGGGAACTTTCATAATCAATATCTTTGGAGCTTTTAATGCTAGACTACTAAATTTTGGTAAGGCGTTGTATAAAGTAAGTCCCTTTCCTAATACCTATCACTTTTTGAAATCGGAAAAGGGGGCGTGGCACCTCCGATACAAATGGGAAATTTCATACTCAATATCCTTGGAGGTATAAATGCTAGACTACTAAATTTTGGTAAGGCTTTGTATAAAGTAAGTCCCTTTTCTAATACCTATCACTTTTTGAAATCGGGAAAGGGGGCGTGGCACCTCCCATACAAATGGGAACTTTCATACTCAATATCTTTGGAGGTATTAATGCTAGACTCCTAAATTTTGGTAAGGCGTTGTATAAAGTAAGTCCATTTCCTAATACCTATCCCTTTTTGAAATCGGGAAAGGGGGCGTGGCACCTCCCATACAAGTGGGAACTTTCATACTCAATATCTTTGGAGCTTTTAATGCTAGACTACTAAATTTTGGTAATTCGTTGTATAAAGTAAGTCCCTTTTCTAATACCTAACACTTTTTGAAATCGGGAAAGGGGGCGTGGCACCTCCCATACCAATGGGAACTTTCATACTCAATATCTTTGGAGGTATTAATGCTAGACTACTAAATTTTGGTAAGACATTGTATAAAGTAAGTCCCTTTCCTATTACCTATCCCTTTTTGAAATCGGGAAAGGGGGCGTGGCACCTCCCATACAAATGGGAACTTTCATACTCAATATCTTTGGAGGTATTAATGCTAGACTCCTAAATTTTGGTAAGGCGTTGTATAAAGTAAGTCCATTTCCTAATACCTAACACTTTTTGAAATCGGGAAAGGGGGCGTGGCACCTCCCATACAAATGGGAACTTTCATACTCAATATCTTTGGAGGTATTAATGCTAGACTCCTAAATTTTGGTAAGGCGTTGTATAAAGTAAGTCCATTTCCTAATACCTATCCCTTTTTGAAATCGGGAAAGGGGACGTGGCACCTCCCATACAAGTGGGAACTTTCATACTCAATATCTTTGGAGCTTTTAATGCTAGACTACTAAATTTTGGTAAGGCGTTGTATAAAGTAAGTCCCTTTCCTAATACCTATCACTTTTTGAAATCGGAAAGGGGGCGTGGCACCTCCGATACAAATGGGAAATTTCATACTCAATATCTTTGGAGGTATAAATGCTAGACTACTAAATTTTGGTAAGGCGTTGTATAAAGTAAGTCCCTTTTCTAATACCTAACACTTTTTGAAATCGGGAAAGGGGGCGTGGCACCTCCCATACAAATGGGAACTTTCATACTCAATATCTTTGGAGGTATTAATGCTAGACTCCTAAATTTTGGTAAGGCGTTGTATAAAGTAAGTCCATTTCCTAATACCTATCCCTTTTTGAAGTCGGGAAAGGGGGCGTGGCACCTCCCATACAAGTGGGAACTTTCATACTCAATATCTTTGGAGCTTTTAATGCTAGACTACTAAATTTTGGTAAGGCGTTGTATAAAGTAAGTCCCTTTCCTAATACCTATCACTTTTTGAAATCGGAAAAGGGGGCGTGGCACCTCCGATACAAATGGGAAATTTCATACTCAATATCTTTGGAGGTATAAATGCTAGACTACTAAATTTTGGTAAGGCGTTGTATAAAGTAAGTCCCTTTTCTAATACCTAACACTTTTTGAAATCGGGAAAGGGGGCGTGGCACCTCCCATACAAATGGGAACTTTCATACTCAATATCTTTGGAGGTATTAATGCTAGACTACTAAATTTTGGTAAGACATTGTATAAAGTAAGTCCCTTTCCTATTACCTAGCACAATCGGAAAAGGGAGCGGTGCAACTCCCATACAAATGAGATTTTTCATCTATACATAATCTACACTTATTATAAAAAGTAAACATTTTTTTTGTGTCGCCACTTGACGCTCAAACGCGTGGACGGATTTTAACCAAACTTACACACAGGTCAGCTACATAGCCCGGGATGTTTCTTACGTACTTTTTTTTGAAATCGGAAAAGGGGGGTGGCATCTCCCATACAAATGGGAACTTTCATACATACACAACATTCCTCGATATCGACGGTTTGTAAAAAATGTGTCGGTGACTACCGATGTAGTAGACTTCCGCTAGATTGCGATATACGAGGTGTGTTCAAAAAGTATCGCGAATTTTGTGTTTTTTCAAAAATTATTTATTTATTCATGAATATCTATTTTGTCCCCTTCAAAGTAATCCCCATGAGATATTATACACTTGTGGCAACGGTTTTTCCAATCTTCGAAGCACTTCAAAAAATCATTTTTTTGTATCTTGTTCAGCTCCTCCTTCGATGCCGTCTTTATCTCGTCAAGAGAAGCGTAACGTCGTCCTTTCATGGGCCTCTTCAGTTTAGGAAACAAGAAAAAGTCACAGGGGGCCAGATCTGGGGAATACGGTGGCTGCGGCATCATTAGTGTGTTGTTTTTGGCCAAAAAGTCGCGCACAAGCAACGATGCGTGAGCAGGGGCGTTATCGTGGTGCCAAAGCCAATTTTTATTCTTCTTTGCACATCTGCTCGGCCTTCTGAGAACATTTTGTACCACCGATAAACGTTGCTTCGGTCCAAGGTAGCTTCTCCGTATGCCACGATCCAAAACACGTGCAAGCAAAGCAGATGTCAACAATTAACTGAACATTCAAAATGGCCGAGCTTTTTGGCATAAGTGAGAGACATGAGTACCAACATAACGCCACAAAAATTCGAAATTCGAATATACGTAACCAGCGAAAATTCAAAATTCGCGATACGTTTTGAACACACCTCGTATGTGCTATGTTGGCAGTTCTGGAATGGAACGAAATGGTTCAAAAGATTTTCAAGTATATCTCAAACCATTCTCAAATTGAAAACGACGTTTTTACTTTCAAATGATAAATAATGTTGCAAACCTGAATTAGTTTAAACAAGAAAGCATGTCAATCGCCTTTGGCTACATTTTGTTATTAGATCGTCATCACCACAAACCGAATTCAGTAATATTTGGTTAAGTTTTCAAGTAAGAAAACTAGTGTGAGGCATGTGGTAAAAATTTGTGCTTCTGTAGTAGCGTGTTTTCCATTCTTATATATCTATCTTCTTTGCTAGTTATCATTTTGCATATTGCTATTTAAACGAGCATATATTTTGCTAATTACTTGTTTACAAATGGCGGGAATTCATTTCGCCGCAAGATTTTTCTTATACGAATGACGATGCAAAAAGTATGGTCATTGTTTACTCCTACTAGTTTGGCATCTTCTTTTGCGAATCGGAGTGGGAAGTAGTGGATGAAGGTACTCCGAGCAAGTGGAATGAAGGAAATCCCGTCCAGAGTTGTTTCAAAGTAAAAACAAGTAAGGAAGTCTAAGTTCGGGTGGAACCGAACATTATATACCTATTAGTGATCTATTATGGCATACCAATTTACGCAGGTCTATTTTAATATACAACAGGTATATCATCATAAACCTCCTAAGAAATTTTTGCGCCGAACTTCCCTTCCAATTTGTGGTGTTCCGTTTTGAATATATACATATTATAAAAAGTAAACACTTTTTTTCTTGTCGCCACTTGACGCTCAAACGCGTGGACAGATTTAACCAAACTTACACACAGGTCAGGTACAGAGCCCGACATGGTTCTTACGTACTTTGTTTTGGAATCGGGAAAGGGGGCGTGGCACCTCCCATACAAATGGGAACTTTCATACTCAATATCTTTGGAGGTATTAATGCAAGACTACTAAATTTTGGCAAGGCGTTGTATAAAGTAAGTCCCTTTCCTAATACTTATCCCTTTTTGATATCGGAAAAGGGGGCGTGGTACCTCCCATACAAATGGGATCTTTCATACCCCCTATCCATTCAACTATTATCGCTTGACGGATTTTAACCAAACTTACACACAGGTCAGGTACATAGCCCGACATGGTTCTTACGTACTTTGTTTTGGAATCGGGAAAGGGGGCGTGGCACCTCCCATACAAATGGGAACTTTCATACTCAATATCTTTGGAGGTATTAATGCTAGACTATTAAATTTTGGTAAGGCGTTGTATAAAGTAAGTCCCTTTCCTAATACCTGTCCCTATTTGAAATCGGAAAAGGGGGCGTGGCACCTCCCATACAAATGGGATCTTTCATACCCCCTATATATGCAACTATTATCGCTAGACTACTGAAATTTGGTTAGACGTTGTATAAAGTAAGTCCTTTTCCAATTACCTATCACTTTTTTAAATCGGAAAAGGTAGCGGTGCACCTCCCATACAAATGAGATTTTTCATCCATACATAATCTATACATATTATAAAAAGTAAACACTTTTTTTCGTGTCGCCACTTGACGCTCAAACGCGTGGACGGATTTTAACCAAACTTACACACAGGTCAGGTACATGCCCGGCATGGTTCTTACGTACTTTTTTTTGAAATCGGAAAAGGGAGCGTGGCACCTCCCGTACAAATGGGAAATTTCATACTCAATATCTTTGGAGGTACTAATGCTAGACTACTAAATTTTGGTAAGGCGTTGTATAAAGTAAGTCCCTTTACTAATACCTATCACTTTTTGAAATCGGAAAAGGGGGCGTGGCACCTCCGATACAAATGGGAACTTTCATACTCAATATCTTTAGAGGTATTATTGCTATACTACTAAATTTTTGTAAGGCGTTGTATAAAGTAAGTCCCTTTCCTAATACCTATCACTTTTTGAAATTGGAAAAGGGGCGTGGCACCTCCCATACAAATGAGAACTTTCATACTCAATATTTTTGGAGGTATTAATGCTAGACTACTAAATTTTGGTAAGGCATTGTATAAAGTAATTTCATTTCCTAAAATCTATCCTTTTTTGAAATCGGAAAATGGGGCGTGGCACCTCCCATACAAATGGGATCTTTCATACCCCCTATCTATGCAACTATTATAGCTAGACTACTGAAATTTGATTAGACGTTGTATAAAGTAAGTCTTTTTCCTATTACCTATCACTTTTTTAAATCGGAAAAGGGGGCGTGGCACCTACCATAAAAATGGGAAATTTCATACTCAATATCTTTGGAGGTATTAATGCTAGACTACTAAATTTTGGTAAGGCATTGTATAAAGTAAGTCCATTTCCTAATACCTATCCCTTTTTGAAATCGGAAAATGGGGCGTGACACCTCCCATACAAATGGGATCTTCCATACCCCCTATCTATGCAACTATTATACATAATCTATACATATTATAAAAAGTAAACACTTTTTTTCGTGTCGCCACTTGACGCTCAAACGCGTGGACGGATTTTAACCAAACTTACACACAGGTCAGGTACATAGCCCGGGATGTTTCTTACGTACTTTTTTTTGAAATCGGAAAAGCGGGGTGGCACCTCCCATACAAATGGGATCTTTCATACCCCCTATCTATGCAACTATTATAGCTAGACTACTGAAATTTGATTAGACGTTGTATAAAGTAAGTCTTTTTCCTATTACCTATCACTTTTTTAAATCGGAAAAGAGGGCGTGGCACCTACCATAAAAATGGGAAATTTCATACTCAATATCTTTGGAGGTATTAATGCTAGACTACTAAATTTTGGTAAGGCGTTGTGTAAAGTAAGTCCCTTTCCTAATACCTGTCCCTATTTGAAATCGGAAAAGGGGGCGTGGCACCTCCCATTCAAATGGGATCTTTCATACCCCCTATCTATGCAACTATTATAGCTAGACTACTGAAATTTGATTAGACGTTGTATAAAGTAAGTCTTTTTGTTATTACCTATCACTTTTTTAAATCGGAAAAGGGGGCGTGGCACCTACCATAAAAATGGGAAATTTCATACTCAATATCTTTGGAGGTATTAATGATAGACTACTAAATTTTGGTAAGGCGTTGTATAAAGTAAGTCCCTTTCCTAATACCTGTCCCTATTTGAAATCGGAAAAGGGGGCGTGGCACCTCCCATAAAAATGGGAACTTTCATACTCAATATCTTTGGAGGTATTAATGCTAGACTACTAAATTTTGGTAAGGCATTGTATAAAGTAAGTCCATTTCCTAATACCTATCCCTTTTTGAAATCGGAAAATTGGGCGTGGCACCTCCCATACAAATGGGATCTTTCATACCCCCTATCTATGCAACTATTATAGTTAGACTACTGAAATTTGATTAGACGTTGTATAAAGTAAGTCTTTTTCCTATTACCTATCACTTTTTTAAATCGGAAAAGGGGGCGTGGCACCTACCATAAAAATGGGAAATTTCATACTCAATATCTTTGGAGGTATTAATGCTAGACTACTAAATTTTGGTAAGGCGTTGTATAAAGTAAGTCCCTTTCCTAATACCTGTCCCTATTTGAAATCGGAAAAGGGGGCGTGGCACCTCCCATAAAAATGTGAACTTTCATACTCAATATCTTTGGAGGTATTAATGCTAGACTACTAAATTTTGGTAAGGCGTTGTATAAAGTAAGTCCCTTTTCTAATACCTAACACTTTTTGAAATCGGGAAAGGGGGCGTGGCACCTCCCATACAAATGGGAACTTTCATACTCAATATCTTTGGAGGTATTAATGCTAGACTACTAAATTTTGGTAAGGCGTTGTATAAAGTAAGTCCATTTCCTAATACCTATCCCTTTTTGAAATCGGGAAAGGGGGCGTGGCACCTCCCATACAAGTGGGAACTTTCATACTCAATATCTTTGGAGCTTTTAATGCTAGACTACTAAATTTTGGTAAGGCGTTGTATAAAGTAAGTCCCTTTCCTAATACCTATCACTTTTTGAAATCGGAAAAGGGGGCGTGGCACCTCCGATACAAATGGGAAATTTCATACTCAATATCCTTGGAGGTATAAATGCTAGACTACTAAATTTTGGTAAGGCGTTGTATAAAGTAAGTCCCTTTTCTAATACCTAACACTTTTTGAAATCGGGAAAGGGGGCGTGGCACCTCCGATACAAATGGGAAATTTCATACTCAATATCTTTGGAGGTATAAATGCTAGACTACTAAATTTTGGTAAGGCGTTGTATAAAGTAAGTCCCTTTTCTAATACCTATCACTTTTTGAAATCGGGAAAGAGGGCGTGGCACCTCCCATACAAATGGGAACTTTCATACTCAATATCTTTGGAGGTATTAATGCTAGACTACTAAATTTTGGTAAGACATTGTATAAAGTAAGTCCCTTTCCTATTACCTAGCACAATCGGAAAAGGGAGCGGTGCAACTCCCATACAAATGAGATTTTTCATCTATACATAATCTACACTTATTATAAAAAGTAAACATTTTTTTTGTGTCGCCACTTGACGCTCAAACGCGTGGACGGATTTTAACCAAACTTACACACAGGTCAGCTACATAACCCGGGATGTTTCTTACGTACTTTTTTTTGAAATCGGAAAAGGGGGGTGGCATCTCCCATACAAATGGGAACTTTCATACATACACAACATTCCTCGATATCGACGGTTTGTAAAAAATGTGTCGGTGACTACCGATGTAGTAGACTTCCGCTAGATTGCGATATACGAGGTGTGTTCAAAAAGTATCGCGAATTTTGTGTTTTTTCAAAAATTATTTATTTATTCATGAATATCTATTTTGTCCCCTTCAAAGTAATCCCCATGAGATATTATACACTTGTGGCAACGGTTTTTCCAATCTTCGAAGCACTTCAAAAAATCATTTTTTTGTATCTTGTTCAGCTCCTCCTTCGATGCCGTCTTTATCTCGTCAAGAGAAGCGTAACGTCGTCCTTTCATGGGCCTCTTCAGTTTAGGAAACAAGAAAAAGTCACAGGGGGCCAGATCTGGGGAATACGGTGGCTGCGGCATCATTAGTGTGTTGTTTTTGGCCAAAAAGTCGCGCACAAGCAACGATGCGTGAGCAGGGGCGTTATCGTGGTGCCAAAGCCAATTTTTATTCTTCTTTGCACATCTTCTCGGCCTTCTGAGAACATTTTGTACCACCGATAAACGTTGCTTCGGTCCAAGGTAGCTTCTCCGTATGCCACGATCCAAAACACGTGCAAGCAAAGCAGATGTCAACAATTAACTGAACATTCAAAATGGCCGAGCTTTTTGGCATAAGTGAGAGACATGAGTACCAACATAACGCCACAAAAATTCGAAATTCGAATATACGTAACCAGCGAAAATTCAAAATTCGCGATACGTTTTGAACACACCTCGTATGTGCTATGTTGGCAGCTCTGGAATGGAACGAAATGGTTCAAAAGATTTTCAAGTATATCTCAAACCATTCTCAAATTGAAAACGACGTTTTTACTTTCAAATGATAAATAATGTTGCAAACCTGAATTAGTTTAAACAAGAAAGCATGTCAATCGCCTTTGGTTACATTTTGTTATTAGATCGTCATCACCACAAACCGAATTCAGTAATATTTGGTTAAGTTTTCAAGTAAGAAAACTAGTGTGAGGCATGTGGTAAAAATGTGTGCTTCTGTAGTAGCGTGTTTTCCATTCTTATATATCTATCTTCTTTGCTAGTTATCATTTTGCATATTGCTATTTAAACGAGCATATATTTTGCTAATTACTTGTTTACAAATGGCGGGAATTCATTTCGCCGCAAGATTTTTCTTATACGAATGACGATGCAAAAAGTATGGTCATTGTTTACTCCTACTAGTTTGGCATCTTCTTTTGCGAATCGGAGTGGGAAGTAGTGGATGAAGGTACTCCGAGCAAGTGGAATGAAGGAAATCCCGTCCAGAGTTGTTTCAAAGTAAAAACAAGTAAGGAAGTCTAAGTTCGGGTGGAACCGAACATTATATACCTATTAGTGATCTATTATGGCATACCAATTTACGCAGGTCTATTTTAATATACAACAGGTATATCATCATAAACCTCCTAAGAAATTTTTGCGCCGAACTTCCCTTCCAATTTGTGGTGTTCCGTTTTGAATATATACATATTATAAAAAGTAAACACTTTTTTTCTTGTCGCCACTTGACGCTCAAACGCGTGGACAGATTTAACCAAACTTACACACAGGTCAGGTACATAGCCCGACATGGTTCTTACGTACTTTGTTTTGGAATCGGGAAAGGGGGCGTGGCACCTCCCATACAAATGGGAACTTTCATGCTCAATATCTTTGGAGGTATTAATGCAAGACTACTAAATTTTGGCAAGGCGTTGTATAAAGTAAGTCCCTTTCCTAATACTTATCCCTTTTTGATATCGGAAAAGGGGGCGTGGTACCTCCCATACAAATGGGATCTTTCATACCCCCTATCCATTCAACTATTATCGCTTGACGGATTTTAACCAAACTTACACACAGGTCAGGTACATAGCCCGACATGGTTCTTACGTACTTTGTTTTGGAATCGGGAAAGGGGGCGTGGCACCTCCCATACAAATGGGAACTTTCATACTCAATATCTTTGGAGGTATTAATGCTAGACTATTAAATTTTGGTAAGGCGTTGTATAAAGTAAGTCCCTTTCCTAATACCTGTCCCTATTTGAAATCGGAAAAGGGGGCGTGGCACCTCCCATACAAATGGGATCTTTCATACCCCCTATCTATGCAACTATTATCGCTAGACTACTGAAATTTGGTTAGACGTTGTATAAAGTAAGTCCTTTTCCTATTACCTATCACTTTTTTAAATCGGAAAAGGGAGCGGTGCACCTCCCATACAAATGAGATTTTTCATCCATACATAATCTATACATATTATGAAAAGTAAACACTTTTTTTCGTGTCGCCACTTGACGCTCAAACGCGTGCACGGATTTTAACCAAACTGACACACAGGTCAGGTACATAGCCCGGCATGGTTCTTACGTACTTTTTTTTGAAATCGGAAAAGGGAGCGTGGCACCTCCCGTACAAATGGGAAATTTCATACTCAATATCTTTGGAGGTATTAATGCTAGACTACTAAATTTTGGTAAGGCGTTGTATAAAGTAAGTCCCTTTCCTAATACCTATCACTTTTTGAAATCGGAAAAGGGGGCGTGGCACCTCCGATACAAATGGGAACTTTCATACTCAATATCTTTAGAGGTATTATTGCTAGACTACTAAATTTTTGTAAGGCGTTGTATAAAGTAAGTCCCTTTCCTAATACCTATCACTTTTTGAAATTGGAAAAGGGGGCGTGGCACCTCCCATACAAATGAGAACTTTCATACTCAATATTTTTGGAGGTATTAATGCTAGACTACTAAATTTTGGTAAGGCATTGTATAAAGTAATTTCATTTCCTAAAATCTATCCTTTTTTGAAATCGGAAAATGGGGCGTGGCACCTCCCATACAAATGGGATCTTTCATACCCCCTATCTATGCAACTATTATAGCTAGACTACTGAAATTTGATTAGACGTTGTATAAAGTAAGTCTTTTTCCTATTACCTATCACTTTTTTAAATCGGAAAAGGGGGCGTGGCACCTACCATAAAAATGGGAAATTTCATACTCAATATCTTTGGAGGTATTAATGCTAGACTACTAAATTTTGGTAAGGCATTGTATAAAGTAAGTCCATTTCCTAATACCTATCCCTTTTTGAAATCGGAAAATGGGGCGTGGCACCTCCCATACAAATGGGATCTTCCATACCCCCTATCTATGCAACTATTATACATAATCTATACATATTATAAAAAGTAAACACTTTTTTTCGTGTCGACACTTGACGCTCAAACGCGTGGACGGATTTTAACCAAACTTACACACAGGTCAGGTACATAGCCCGGCATGGTTCTTACGTACTTTTTTTTGAAATCGGAAAAGGGAGCGTGGCACCTCCCGTACAAATGGGAAATTTCATACTCAATATCTTTGGAGGTATTAATGCTAGACTACTAAATTTTGGTAAGGCGTTGTATAAAGTAAGTCCCTTTCCTAATACCTATCACTTTTTGAAATCGGAAAAGGGGGCGTGGCACCTCCGATACAAATGGGAACTTTCATACTCAATATCTTTAGAGGTATTATTGCTAGACTACTAAATTTTTGTAAAGCGTTGTATAAAGTAAGTCCCTTTCCTAATACCTATCACTTATTGAAATCGGAAAAGGGGGCGTGGCACCTCCGATACAAATGGGAACTTTCATACTCAATATCTTTAGAGGTATTATTGCTAGACTACTAAATTTTTGTAAGGCGTTGTATAAAGTAAGTCCCTTTCCTAATACCTATCACTTTTTGAAATTGGAAAAGGGGGCGTGGCACCTCCCATACAAATGAGAACTTTCATACTCAATATTTTTGGAGATATTAATGCTAGACTACTAAATTTTGGTAAGGCATTGTATAAAGTAAGTTCATTTCCTAAAATCTATCCTTTTTTGAAATCGGAAAATGGGGCGTGGCACCTCCCATACAATTGGGATCTTTCATACCCCCTATCTATGCAACTATTATAGCTAGACTACTGAAATTTGATTAGACGTTGTATAAAGTAAGTCCTTTTCCTATTACCTATCACTTTTTTAAATCGGAAAAGGGAGCGGTGCACCTCCCATAAAAATGAGATTTTTCATCCATACATAATCTATACATATTATAAAAAGTAAACACTTTTTTTTCGTGTCGCCACTTCACGCTCAAACGCGTGGACGGATTTTAACCAAACTTACACACAGGTCAGGTACATAGCCCGGCATGGTTCCCACGTACTATTTTTTAAATCGGAAACAGGGGCGTGGCACCTCCCATACAAATGGGAACTTTCATACTCAATATCTTTGGAGGCATTAATGCTAGACTACTAAATTTTGGAAAGGCGTTGTATAAAGTAAGTCCCTTTCCTAATACCTATCCCTTTTTGATATCGGAAAAGGGGGCGTGGTACCTCCCATACAAATGGGATCTTTCATACCCCCTATCCATGCAACTATTATCGCTTGACGGATTTTAACCAAACTTACACACAGGTCAGGTACATAGCCCGACATGGTTCTTACGTACTTTGTTTTGGAATCGGGAAAGGGGGCGTGGCACCTCCCATACAAATGGGAACTTTCATACTCAATATCTTTGGAGGTATCAATGCCAGACTACTAAATTTTGGCAAGGCGTTGTATAAAGTAAGTCCATTTTCTAATACCTATCCCTTTTTGAAATCGGAAAAGGGGGCGTGGCACCTCCCATACAAATGGGAACTTTCATACCCCTTATCCATACAACTATTATCGCTTGACGGATTTTAACCAAACTTACACACAGGTCAGGTACACAGCCCGGCATGGTTCTTACGTACTTTTTTTCTGAAATCTGAAAAGGGGGCGTGGCACCTCCCATACAAATGGGAACTTTCATACTCAATATCTTTGGAGGTATTAATGCTAGACTACTAAATTTTGGTAAGGCATTGTATAAAGTAAGTCCATTTCCTAATACCTATCCCTTTTTGAAATCGGAAAAGGGGGCGTGGCACCTCCCATACAAATGGGATCTTTCATACCCCCTATCTATGCAACTATTATCGCTAGACTACTGAAATTTGGTTAGACGTTGTATAAAGTAAATCCTTTTCCTATTACCTATCACTTTTTTAAATCGGAAAAGGGAGCGGTGCACCTCCCATACAAATGAGATTTTTCATCCATACATAATCTATACATATTATAAAAAGTAAACACTTTTTTTCGTGTCGCCACTTGACGCTCAAACGCGTGGACGGATTTTAACCAAAGTTACACACAGGTCAGGTACATAGCCCGGCATGGTTCTTACGTACTTTTTTTTGAAATCGGAAAAGGGAGGGAGGGAAATTTCATACTCAATATCTTTGGAGGTATTAATGCTAGACTATTAAATTTTGGTAAGGCGTTGTATAAAGTAAGTCCCTTTCCCAATACCCTTCCCTATTTGAAATCGGAAAAGGGGGCGTGGCACCTACCATACAAATGGGAAATTTCATACTCAATATCTTTGGAGGTATTAATGCTAGACTACTAAATTTTTGTAAGGCGTTGTATAAAGTAAGTCCCTTTCCTAATACCTATCCCTTTTTGAAATCGGAAAAGGGGGCGTTTTACCTCCCATACAAATGGGAAATTTCATACTCAATATCTTTGGAGGTATTAATGCTAGACTACTAAATTTTGGTAAGGCATTGTATAAAGTAAGTCCATTTTCTAATACCTATCCCTTTTTGAAATCGGAAAAGGGGGCGTGGCACCTCCCATACAAATGGGAACTTTCATACCCCTTATCCATACAACTATTATCGCTTGACGGATTTTAACCAAACTTACACACAGGTCAGGTACACAGCCCGGCATGGTTCTTACGTACTTTTTTTCTGAAATCTGAAAAGGGGGCGTGGCACCTCCCATACAAATGGGAACTTTCATACTCAATATCTTTGGAGGTATTAATGCTAGACTACTAAATTTTGGTAAGGCATTGTATAAAGTAAGTCCATTTCCTAATACCTATCCCTTTTTGAAATCGGAAAAGGGGGCGTGGCACCTCCCATACAAATGGGATCTTTCATACCCCCTATCTATGCAACTATTATCGCTAGACTACTGAAATTTGGTTAGACGTTGTATAAAGTAAATCCTTTTCCTATTACCTATCACTTTTTTAAATCGGAAAAGGGAGCGGTGCACCTCCCATACAAATGAGATTTTTCATCCATACATAATCTATACATATTATAAAAAGTAAACACTTTTTTTCGTGTCGCCACTTGACGCTCAAACGCGTGGACGGATTTTAACCAAAGTTACACACAGGTCAGGTACATAGCCCGGCATGGTTCTTACGTACTTTTTTTTGAAATCGGAAAAGGGAGGGAGGGAAATTTCATACTCAATATCTTTGGAGGTATTAATGCTAGACTATTAAATTTTGGTAAGGCGTTGTATAAAGTAAGTCCCTTTCCCAATACCCTTCCCTATTTGAAATCGGAAAAGGGGGCGTGGCACCTACCATACAAATGGGAAATTTCATACTCAATATCTTTGGAGGTATTAATGCTAGACTACTAAATTTTGGTAAGGCATTGTATAAAGTAAGTCCTTTTCCTAATACCTATCCCTTTTTGAAATCGGAAAAGGGGGCGTGGCACCTCCCATACAAATCGGATCTTTCATACCCCCTATCTATGCAACTATTATCGCTAGACTACTGAAATTTGGTTATACGTTGTATAAAGTAAGTCCTTTTCCTATTGCCTATCACTTTTTTAAATCGGAAAAGGGAGCGGTGCACCTCCCATACAAATGAGATTTTTCATCCATACATAATCTATACATATTATAAAAAGTAAACACTTTTTTTCGTGTCGCCACTTGACGCTCAAACGCCTGGACGGATTTTAACCAAACTTACACACAGGTCAGGTATATAGCCCGGCATGGTTCCCACGTACTTTTTTTGAAATCGGAAACAGGGGCGTGGCACCTCTCATACAAATGGGAACTTTCATACTCAATATCTTTGGAGGTATTAATGCTAGACTACTAAATTTTGGTAAGGCATTGTATAAAGTAAGTCCATTTCCTAATATCTATCCCTTTTTGAAATCGGAAAATGGGGCGTGGCACCTCCCATACAAATGGGATCTTCCATACCCCCTATCTATGCGACTATTATACTGAAATTTGGTAAGACGTTGTATAAAGTAAGTCCCTTTCCTATTACCTATCACTTTTTGAAATCGGAAAAGGGAGCGGTGCACCTCCCATACAAATGAGATTTTTCATCCATACATAATCTATACATATTATAAAAAGTAAACACTTTTTTTCGTGTCGCCACTTGACGCTCAAACGCGTGGACGGATTTTAACCAAACTTACACACAGGTCAGGTACATAGCCCGGCATGGTTCTTACGTACTTTTTTTTGAAATCGGAAAAGGGAGCGTGGCACCTCCCGTACAAATGGGAAATTTCATACTCAATATCTTTGGAGGTATTAATGCTAGACTACTAAATTTTGGTAAGGCGTTGTATAAAGTAAGTCCCTTTCCTAATACCTATCACTTTTTGAAATCGGAAAAGGGGGCGTGGCACCTCCGATACAAATGGGAGCTTTCATACTCAATATCTTTAGAGGTATTATTGCTAGACTACTAAATTTTTGTAAGGCGTTGTATAAAGTAAGTCCCTTTCCTAATACCTATCACTTTTTGAAATCGGAAAAGGGGGCGTGGCACCTCCGATACAAATGGGAACTTTCATACTCAATATCTTTAGAGGTATTATTGCTAGACTACTAAATTTTTGTAAGGCGTTGTATAAAGTAAGTCCCTTTCCTAATACCTATCACTTTTTGAAATTGGAAAAGGGGGCGTGGCACCTCCCATACAAATGAGAACTTTCATACTCAATATTTTTGGAGGTATTAATGCTAGACTACTAAATTTTGGTAAGGCATTGTATAAAGTAAGTTCATTTCCTAAAATCTATCCTTTTTTGAAATCGGAAAATGGGGCGTGGCACCTCCCATACAAATGGGATCTTTCATACCCCCTATCTATGCAACTATTATAGCTAGACTACTGAAATTTGATTAGACGTTGTATAAAGTAAGTCCTTTTCCTATTACCTTTTAAATCGGAAAAGGGAGCGGTGCACCTCCCATAAAAATGAGATTTTTCATCCATACATAATCTATACATATTATAAAAAGTAAACACTTTTTTTTCGTGTCGCCACTTCACGCTCTAACGCGTGGACGGATTTTAACCAAACTTACACACAGGTCAGGTACATAGCCCGACATGGTTCTTACCTACTTTGTTTTGGAATCGGGAAAGGGGGCGTGGCACCTCCCATACAAATGGGAACTTTCATACTCAATATCTTTGGAGGTATTAATGCCAGACTACTAAATTTTGGCAAGGCGTTGTATAAAGTAAGTCCATTTGATTTTTGTTGGAACGATTTTCCGTCATCCCTTGTCAAGTTTGGTTTTGTGACAAACCGGTTTCGGCGTTCTGCCATTTTCAATGCCAACGAAACTAGGCACACACAAAACCAAACTTGACAAGGGATGACGGAAAATCGTTCCAACAAAAATCAGCTTACTACCCTGTCGGAAGATCAACACAACAAAATAAATAAGTCCATTTCCTAATACCTATCCCTTTTTGAAATCGGAAAAGTGGGCGTGGCACCTCCCATACAAAAGGGGAACTTTCATACCCCTTATCCATACAACTATTATCGCTTGACGGATTTTAACCAAACTTACACACAGGTCAGGTACACGCCCGGCATGGTTCTTACGTACTTTTTTTCTGAAATCTGAAAAGGGGGCGTGGCACCTCCCATACAAATGGGAAATTTCATACTCAATATCTTTGGAGGTATTAATGCTAGACTATTAAATTTTGGTAAGGCGTTATATAAAGTAAGTCCCTTTCCCAATACCCTTCCCTATTTGAAATCGGAAAAGGGGGCGTGGCACCTACCATACAAATGCGAAATTTCATACTCAATATCTTTGGAGGTATTAATGCTAGACTACTAAATTTTGGTAAGGCATTGTATAAAGTAAGTCCTTTTCCTAATACCTATCCCTTTTTGAAATCGGAAAAGGGGGCGTGGCACCTCTTATACAAATCGGATCTTTCATACCCCCTATCTATGCAACTATTATCGCTAGACTACTGAAATTTGGTTAGACGTTGTATAAAGTAAGTCCTTTTCCTATTGCCTATCACTTTTTTAAATCGGAAAAGGGAGCGGTGCACCTCCCATACAAATGAGATTTTTCATCCATACATAATCTATACATATTATAAAAAGTAAACACTTTTTTTCGTGTCGCCACTTGACGCTCAAACGCCTGGACGGATTTTAACCAAACTTACACACAGGTCAGGTATATAGCCCGGCATGGTTCCCACGTACTTTTTTTGAAATCGGAAACAGGGGCGTGGCACCTCTCATACAAATGGGAACTTTCATACTCAATATCTTTGGAGGTATTAATGCTAGACTACTAAATTTTGGTAAGGCATTGTATAAAGTAAGTCCATTTCCTAATATCTATCCCTTTTTGAAATCGGAAAATGGGGCGTGGCACCTCCCATACAAATGGGATCTTCCATACCCCCTATCTATGCGACTATTATACTGAAATTTGGTAAGACGTTGTATAAAGTAAGTCCCTTTCCTATTACCTATCACTTTTTGAAATCGGAAAAGGGAGCGGTGCACCTCCCATACAAATGAGATTTTTCATCCATACATAATCTATACATATTATAAAAAGTAAACACTTTTTTTCGTGTCGCCACTTGACGCTCAAACGCGTGGACGGATTTTAACCAAACTTACACACAGGTCAGGTACATAGCCCGGCATGGTTCTTACGTACTTTTTTTTGAAATCGGAAAAGGGAGCGTGGCACCTCCCGTACAAATGGGAAATTTCATACTCAATATCTTTGGAGGTATTAATGCTAGACTACTAAATTTTGGTAAGGCGTTGTATAAAGTAAGTCCCTTTCCTAATACCTATCACTTTTTGAAATCGGAAAAGGGGGCGTGGCACCTCCGATACAAATGGGAGCTTTCATACTCAATATCTTTAGAGGTATTATTGCTAGACTACTAAATTTTTGTAAGGCGTTGTATAAAGTAAGTCCCTTTCCTAATACCTATCACTTTTTGAAATCGGAAAAGGGGGCGTGGCACCTCCGATACAAATGGGAACTTTCGTACTCAATATCTTTAGAGGTATTATTGCTAGACTACTAAATTTTTGTAAGGCGTTGTATAAAGTAAGTCCCTTTCCTAATACCTATCACTTTTTGAAATTGGAAAAGGGGGCGTGGCACCTCCCATACAAATGAGAACTTTCATACTCAATATTTTTGGAGGTATTAATGCTAGACTACTAAATTTTGGTAAGGCATTGTATAAAGTAAGTTCATTTCCTAAAATCTATCCTTTTTTGAAATCGGAAAATGGGGCGTGGCACCTCCCATACAAATGGGATCTTTCATACCCCCTATCTATGCAACTATTATAGCTAGACTACTGAAATTTGATTAGACGTTGTATAAAGTAAGTCCTTTTCCTATTACCTTTTAAATCGGAAAAGGGAGCGGTGCACCTCCCATAAAAATGAGATTTTTCATCCATACATAATCTATACATATTATAAAAAGTAAACACTTTTTTTTCGTGTCGCCACTTCACGCTCTAACGCGTGGACGGATTTTAACCAAACTTACACACAGGTCAGGTACATAGCCCGACATGGTTCTTACGTACTTTGTTTTGGAATCGGGAAAGGGGGCGTGGCACCTCCCATACAAATGGGAACTTTCATACTCAATATCTTTGGAGGTATTAATGCCAGACTACTAAATTTTGGCAAGGCGTTGTATAAAGTAAGTCCATTTGATTTTTGTTGGAACGATTTTCCGTCATCCCTTGTCAAGTTTGGTTTTGTGACAAACCGGTTTCGGCGTTCTGCCATTTTCAATGCCAACGAAACTAGGCACACACAAAACCAAACTTGACAAGGGATGACGGAAAATCGTTCCAACAAAAATCAGCTTACTACCCTGTCGGAAGATCAACACAACAAAATAAATAAGTCCATTTCCTAATACCTATCCCTTTTTGAAATCGGAAAAGGGGGCGTGGCACCTCCCATACAAATGGGAACTTTCATACCCCTTATCCATACAACTATTATCGCTTGACGGATTTTAACCAAACTTACACACAGGTCAGGTACACGCCCGGCATGGTTCTTACGTACTTTTTTTCTGAAATCTGAAAAGGGGGCGTGGCACCTCCCATACAAATGGGAACTTTCATACTCAATATCTTTGGAGGTATTAATGCTAGACTATTAAATTTTGGTAAGGCGTTATATAAAGTAAGTCCCTTTCCCAATACCCTTCCCTATTTGAAATCGGAAAAGGGGGCGTGGCACCTACCATACAAATGCGAAATTTCATACTCAATATCTTTGGAGGTATTAATGCTAGACTACTAAATTTTGGTAAGGCATTGTATAAAGTAAGTCCA
Organism: Merzomyia westermanni; assembly: GCA_949987695.1. NCBI lineage: Eukaryota > Metazoa > Arthropoda > Insecta > Diptera > Tephritidae > Merzomyia > Merzomyia westermanni. The sequence goes on from OX465291.1 coordinate 82,933,871, forward strand.
TTTCCTAATACCTATCCCTTTTTGAAATCGGAAAAGGGGGCGTGGCACCTCCCATACAAATGGGATCTTTCATACCCCCTATCTATGCAACTATTATCGCTAGACTACTGAAATTTGGTTAGACGTTGTATAAAGTAAATCCTTTTCATATTACCTATCACTTTTTTAAAGCGGAAAAGGGAGCGGTGCACCTCCCATACAAATGAGATTTTTCATCCATACATAATCTATACATATTATAATAAGTAAACACTTTTTTTCGTGTCGCCACTTGACGCTCAAACGCGAGGACGGATTTTAACCAAACTTACACAAGGGTCAGGTACATAGCCCGGCATGGTTCTTACGTACTTTTTTTTGAAATCGGAAAAGGGAGGGAGGGAAATTTCATACTCAATATCTTTGGAGGTATTAATGCTAGACTATTAAATTTTGGTAAGGCGTTGTATAAAGTAAGCCCCTTTCCCAATACCCTTCCCTATTTGAAATCGGAAAAGGGGGCGTGGCACCTACCATACAAATGGGAAATTTCATACTCAATATCTTTGGAGGTATTAATGCTAGACTACTAAATTTTGGTAAGGCATTGTATAAAGTAAGTCCTTTTCCTAATACCTATCCCTTTTTGAAATCGGAAAAGGGGGCGTGGCACCTCTTATACAAATCGGATCTTTTATACCCCCTATCTATGCAACTATTATCGCTAGACTACTGAAATTTGGTTAGACGTTGTATAAAGTAAGTCCTTTTCCTATTACCTATCACTTTTTGAAATCGGAAAAGGGGGCTTGGCACCTACCATACAAATGGGAAATTTCATACTCAATATCTTTGGAGGTATTAATGCTAGACTATTAAATTTTGGTAAGGCGTTGTATAAAGTAAGCCCCTTTCCCAATACCCTTCCCTATTTGAAATCGGAAAAGGGGGCGTGGCACCTACCATACAAATGGGAAATTTCATACTCAATATCTTTGGAGGTATTAATGCTAGACTACTAAATTTTGGTAAGGCATTGTATAAAGTAAGTCCTTTTCCTAATACCTATCCCTTTTTGAAATCGGAAAAGGGAGCGGTGCACCTCCCATACAAATGAGATTTTTCATCCATACATAATCTATACATATTATAAAAAGTAAACACTTCTTTTCGTGTCGCCACTTGACGCTCAAACGCCTGGACGGATTTTAACCAAACTTACACACAGGTCAGGTATATAGCCCGGCATGGTTCCCACGTACTTTTTTTGAAATCGGAAACAGGGGCGTGGCACCTCTCATACAAATGGGAACTTTCATACTCAATATCTTTGGAGGTATTAATGCTAGACTACTAAATTTTGGTAAGGCATTGTATAAAGTAAGTCCATTTCCTAATATCTATCCCTTTTTGAAATCGGAAAATGGGGCGTGGCACCTCCCATACAAATGGGATCTTCCATACCCCCTATCTATGCGACTATTATACTGAAATTTGGTACGACGTTGTATAAAGTAAGTCCCTTTCCTATTACCTATCACTTTTTGAAATCGGAAAAGGGAGCGGTGCACCTCCCATACAAATGAGATTTTTCATCCATACATAATCTATACATATTATAATAAGTAAACACTTTTTTTCGTGTCGCCACTTGACGCTCAAACGCGTGGACGGATTTTAACCAAACTTACACACAGGTCAGGTACATAGCCCGGCATGGTTCTTACGTACTTTTTTTTGAAATCGGAAAAGGGAGGGAGGGAAATTTGATACTCAATATCTTTGGAGGTATTAATGCTAGACTACTAAATTTTGGTAAGGCATTGTATAAAGTAAGTCCATTTCCTAATACCTATCACTTTTTGAAATCGGAAAAGGGGGCGTGGCACCTCCGATACAAATGGGAACTTTCATACTCAATATCTTTGGAGGTATTATTGCTAGACTACTAAATTTTGGTAACGCGTTGTATAAAGTAAGTCCCTTTCCTAATACCTATCACTTTTTGAAATTGGAAAAGGGGTCCTGGCACCTCCCATACAAATGGGAACTTTCATACTCAATATTTTTGGAGGTATTAATGCTAGACTACTAAATTTTGGTAAGGCATTGTATAAAGTAAGTTCATTTCCTAAAATCTATCCTTTTTTTAAATCGGAAAATGGGGCGTGGCACCTCCCATACAAATGGGATCTTTCATACCCCCTATCTATGCAACTATTATAGCTAGACTACTGAAATTTGGTTAGACGTTGTATAAAGTAAGTCCTTTTCCTATTACCTATCACTTTTTTAAATCGGAAAAGGGAGCGGTGCACCTCCCATACAAATGAGATTTTTCATCCATACATAATCTATACATATTATAAAAAGTAAACACTTTTTTTTCGTGTCGGCACTTGACGCTCAAACGCGTGGACGGATTTTAACCAAACTTACACACAGGTCAGGTACATAGCCCGGCATGGTTCTTACGTACTTTTGTTTGAAATCGGAAAAGGGAGGGAGGGAAATTTCACACTCAATATCTTTGGAGGTATTAATGCTAGACTACTAAATTGTGGTAAGGCGTTGTATAAAGTAAGTCCTTTTCCTAATACCTATCACTTTTTGAAATCGGGAAAGGGGGCGTGGCACCTCCCATACAAATGGGAACTTTCATACTCAATATCTTTGGAGGTATTAATGCTAGACTACTAAATTTTGGTAAGGCATTGTATAAAATAAGTCCACTTCCTAATAATACCTATCACTTTTTGAAATTGGAAAAATGGGCGTGGCACCTCCCATACAAATGGGAACTTTCATACTCAATATCTTTGGAGGTATTAATGCTAGACTACTAAATTTTGGTAAGGCATTGTATAAAGTAAGTATATTTCCTAATACCTATCACTTTTTTGAAATCGGAAAAGGGGGCGTGGCATCTCCCATACAAATGGGAACTTTCACACTCAATATCTTTGGAGGTATTATTGCTAGACTATTAAATTTTGGTAAGGCGTTGCATAAAGTAAGTCCATTTTCTAACACGTATCCCTTTTTGAAATCGGAAAAGGGGGCGTGGCACCTCCCATACAAATGGGATCTTTCATACCCCCTATCTATGCAACTATTATAGCTAGACTACTGAAACTTGGTTAGACGTTGTATAAAGTAAGTCCCTTTCCTAATACCTATCACTTTTTGAAATTGGAAAAGGGGGCGTGGCACCTCCCATAAAAATGGGAACTTTCATACTCAATATCTTTGGAGGTATTAATGCTAGACTACTAAATTTTGGTAAGGCATTGTATAAAGTAAGTATATTTCCTAATACCTATCACTTTTTTGAAATCGGAAAAGGGGGCGTGGCATCTCCCATACAAATGGGAACTTTCACACTCAATATCTTTGGAGGTATTATTGCTAGACTATTAAATTTTGGTAAGGCGTTGTATAAAGTAAGTCCATTTTCTAACACGTATCCCTTTTTGAAATCGGAAAAGGGGGCGTGGCACCTCCCATACAAATGGGATCTTTCATACCCCCTATCTATGCAACTATTATAGCTAGACTACTGAAACTTGGTTAGACGTTGTATAAAGTAAGTCCTTTTCCTATTACCTATCCCTTTTTTAAATCGGAAAAGGGGGCGGTGCACCTCCCATACAACTGAGATTTTTCATCCATACATAATCTATACATATTATAAAAAGTAAACACTTTTTTTTCGTGTCGCCACTTGACGCTCAAACGCGTGGACAGATTTTAACCAAACTTACACACAGGTCAGGTACATAGGCCGGGATGTTTCTTACGTACTTTTTTTTGAAATCGGAAAAGGGGGCGTGGCATCTCCCATACAAATGGCAATTTTCATACTCAATATCTTTGGAGGTATTTATGCTAGACTACTAAATTTTGGTAAGGCGTTGTATAAAGTAAGTCCCTTTTCTAATACCTATCACTTTTTGAAATCGGGAAAGGGGGCGTGGCACCTCCCATACAAATGGGAACTTTTATACTAGGTATTAATGCTAGACTACTAAATTTTGGTAAGGCGTTGTATAAAGTAAGTCCCTTTCCTAATATCTATCACTTTTTGAGATCGGGAAAGGGGGCGTGGCACCTCCCATACAAATGGGAACTTTCATACTCAATATCTTTGGAGGTATTAATGCTAGACTATTAAATTTTGGTAAGGCGTTGTATAAAGTAAGTGCCTTTCCTAATACCTATCCTTTTTTGAAATCGGAAAAGGGGGCGTGGCACCTCCCATAAAAATGGGAACTTTCACAGTCAATATCTTTGGAGGTATTAATGCTAGACTACTAAATTTTGGTAAGGCGTTGTATAAAGTAAGTCCCTTTCCTAATACCTATCACTTTTTGAGATCGGGAAAGGGGGCGTGGCACCTCCCATACAAATGGGAACTTTCATACTCAATATCTTTGGAGGTATTAATGCTAGACTACTAAATTTTGGTAAGGCGTTGTATAAAGTAAGTCCCTTTCCTAATACCTATCACTTTTTGAGATCGGGAAAGGGGGCGTGGCACCTCCCATACAAATGGGAACTTTCATACTCAATATCTTTGGAGGTATTAATGCTAGACTATTAAATTTTGGTAAGGCGTTGTATAAAGTAAGTGCCTTTCCTAATACCTATCCTTTTTTGAAATCGGAAAAGGGGGCGTGGCACCTCCCATAAAAATGGGAACTTTCACAGTCAATATCTTTGGAGGTATTAATGCTAGACTACTAAATTTTGGTAAGGCGTTGTATAAAGTAAGTCCCTTTCCTAATACCTATCCCTTTTTGAAATCGGGAAAGGGGGCGTGGCACCTCCCATACAAATGGGAACTTTCATACTCAATATCTTTGGAGGTATTAATGCTAGACTACTAAATTTTGGTAAGGCGTTGTATAAAGTAAGTCCCTTTCCTAATACCTATCACTTTTTGAGATCGGGAAAGGGGGCGTGGCACCTCCCATACAAATGGGAACTTTCATACTCAATATCTTTGGAGGTATTAATGCTAGACTATTAAATTTTGGTAAGGCGTTGTATAAAGTAACTGCCTTTCCTAATACCTATCCTTTTTTGAAACCGGAAAAGGGGGCGTGGCGCCTCCCATACAAATGAGATTTTTCATCTATACATAATCTATACTTATTATAAAAAGTAAACACTTTTTTTCGTGTCGCCACTTGACGCTCAAACGCGTGGACGGATTTTAACCAAACTTACACACAGGTCAGGTACATAGGCCGGGATGTTTCTTACGTACTTTTTTTTGAAATCGGAAAAGGGGGCGTGGCATCTCCCATACAAATGGCAACTTTCATACTCAATACAGGGTGGCTAATGAAAGCCGCTACCAATAAAAATTTAATTACTTTTTTTCTATTTAATGAATCTGGTTAATTTTTTTTTTATTTTGCAGATTGACTTTTACATTTAACAAAAATGGATAACTGGGACACTGAAACAAGAATTTGGATTGTCCGCCGCTACCACGCACTGGAGTCCGTAGTTTCGGTTCAAATAGAGTATAGGCGCACGTTTGGCGGCAATCCTCCGAGCAGATGGACCATAATAAGACTTGTAAACAATTTTGCCGAGCATGGGACAGTCAACAGAAGACCTTACCATCGAAACCCTTCAGTTCGAACGGAGGAAACAATCGCTGCTGTAGCTGCTGCCATACCAAACAATCCACGTGTTTCGACAAGAAGCGTATCTGCTCAAATGGGTGTAAGCAGACAGTCATTACAGTCAATTATGCACAAAGATTTGGACTTATTCCCATATAAAATTCAAATGGCCAACAAACTGAACGCTGCAGACTTGCCGATTCGCTTGGAATTTTGCCAGAAGATGCTTCAAATGGTGGAAGAGGATGGAAACATGTTGAACTGTCTTTTCATGTCTGACGAGGCCCATTTCGATTTAAACGGCAGCTTTAACATGAATAAAAGAAAAATGAATTCCATACACTGAAAAAAAAATGATTTGAGTTTCTTAATGTAGCAAAATTCATCAGCCACCCTGTATCTTTGGAGGTATTATTGCTAGACTACTAAATTTTGGTAAGGCGTTGTATAAAGTAAGTCCCTTTTCTAATACCTATCACTTTTTGAAATCGGAAAAGGGGGCGTGGCACCTCCGATACAAATGGGAACTTTCATACTCAATATCTTTAGAGGTATTATTGCTAGACTACTAAATTTTTGTAAGGCGTTGTATAAAGTAAGTCCCTTTCCTAATACCTATCACTTTTTGAAATCGGAGAGGGAGCGGTGCACCTCCCATACAAATGAGATTTTTCATCCATACATAATCTATACATATTATAAAAAGTATACACTTTTTTTCGTGTCGCCACTTGACGCTCAAACGCGTGGACAGATTTTAACCAAACTTACACACAGTTCAGGTACATAGCCCGACATGGTTCTTACGTACTTTTTTTGAAATCGGAAAAGGGGCGTGGCACCTCCGATACAAATGGAAACTTTCATACTCAATATCTTTGGAGGTATTAATGCTAGACTACTACATTTTGGTAAGACATTGTATAAAGTAAGTCCCTTTCCTATTACCTATCACTTTTTGAAATCGGAAAGGGAGCGGTGCACCTCCCATACAAATGAGATTTTTCATCCATACATAATCTATACATATTATAAAAAGTATACACTTTTTTTCGTGTCGCCACTTGACGCTCAAACGCGTGGACAGATTTTAACCAAACTTACACACAGTTCAGGTACATAGCCCGGCATGGTTCTTACGTACTTTTTTTGAAATCGGAAAAGGGGCGTGGCACCTCCCATACAAATGGGAAATTTTATACTCAATATCTTTGGAGGTATTAATGCCAGACTACTAAATTTTGGAAGGGCGTTGTATAAAGTAAGTCCCTTTCCTAATACCTATCCCTTTTTGAAATCGGAAAAGGGGGCGTGGCACCTCCCATACAAATGGCATCTTTCATACCCCCTATCTATGCAACTATTATCGCTAGACTACTGAAATTTGGTTAGACGTTGTATAAAGTAAGTCCCTTTCCCAATACCCCTCAGTATTTGAAATCGGAAAAGGGGGCGCGGCACCTACCATACAAACGGGAAATTTCATACTCAAAATCTTTGGAGGTATTAATGCTAGACTACTAAATTTTGGTAAGGCATTGCATAAAGTAAGTCCATTTCCTAATACCTATCCCTTTTTGAAATCGGAAAAGGGGGTGTGGCACCTCCCATACAAATGGGATCTTTCATACCCCCTATCTATGCAACTATTATCGCTAGACTACTGAAATTTGGTTAGACGTTGTATAAATTAAGTCCCTTTCCCAATACCCTTCCCTATTTGAAATCGGAAAAGGGGGCGTGGCACCTACCATACAAATGGGAAATTTCATACTCAATATCTTTGGAGGTATTAATGCTAGACTACTAAATTTTGGTAAGGCATTGCATAAAGTAAGTCCATTTCCTAATACCTATCCCTTTTTGAAATCGGAAAAGGGGGCGTGGCACCTCCCATACAAATGGGATCTTTCATACCCCCTATCTATGCAACTATTATCGCTAGACTACTGAAATTTGGTTAGACGTTGTATAAAGTAAGTCCTTTTCCTATTACCTATCACTTTTTTAAATCGGAAAAGGGAGCGGTGCACCTCCCACACAAATGAGATTTTTCATCCATACATAATCTATACATATTATAAAAAGTAAACACTTTTTTTCGTGTCGCCACTTGACGCTCAAACGCGTGGACGGATTTCAACCAAACTTACACACAGGTCAGGTACATAGACCGACATGGTTCTTACGTACTTTTTTTTGAAATCGGAAAAGGGAGCGTGGCACCTCCCATACAAATGGGAACTTTCATACTCAATATCTTTGGAGGTATTTATGCTAGACTACTAAATTTTGGTAAGGCGTTGTATAAAGTAAGTCCCTTTCCTAATACCTATCACTTTTTGAAATCGGAAAGGGAGCGGTGCACCTCCCATACAAATGAGATTTTTCATCCATACATAATCTATACATATTATAAAAAGTATACACTTTTTTTCGTGTCGCCACTTGACGCTCAAACGCGTGGACAGATTTTAACCAAACTTACACACAGTTCAGGTACATAGCCCGACATGGTTCTTACGTACTTTTTTTGAAATCGGAAAAGGGGCGTGGCACCTCCGATACAAATGGAAACTTTCATACTCAATATCTTTAGAGGTATTATTGCTAGACTACTAAATTTTTGTAAGGCGTTGTATAAAGTAAGTCCCTTTCCTAATACCTATCACTTTTTGAAATCGGAAAGGGAGCGGTGCACCTCCCATACAAATGAGATTTTTCATCCATACATAATCTATACATATTATAAAAAGTATACACTTTTTTTCGTGTCGCCACTTGACGCTCAAACGCGTGGACAGATTTTAACCAAACTTACACACAGTTCAGGTACATAGCCCGACATGGTTCTTACGTACTTTTTTTGAAATCGGAAAAGGGGCGTGGCACCTCCGATACAAATGGAAAATTTCATACTCAATATCTTTGGAGGTATTAATGCTAGACTACTACATTTTGGTAAGACATTGTATAAAGTAAGTCCCTTTCCTATTACCTATCACTTTTTGAAATCGGAAAGGGAGCGGTGCACCTCCCATACAAATGAGATTTTTCATCCATACATAATCTATACATATTATAAAAAGTATACACTTTTTTTCGTGTCGCCACTTGACGCTCAAACGCGTGGACAGATTTTAACCAAACTTACACACAGTTCAGGTACATAGCCCGGCATGGTTCTTACGTACTTTTTTTGAAATCGGAAAAGGGGCGTGGCACCTCCCATACAAATGGGAAATTTTATACTCAATATCTTTGGAGGTATTAATGCCAGACTACTAAATTTTGGAAGGGCGTTGTATAAAGTAAGTCCCTTTCCTAATACCTATCCCTTTTTGAAATCGGAAAAGGGGGCGTGGCACCTCCCATACAAATGGCATCTTTCATACCCCCTATCTATGCAACTATTATCGCTAGACTACTGAAATTTGGTTAGACGTTGTATAAAGTAAGTCCCTTTCCCAATACCCTTCAGTATTTGAAATCGGAAAAGGGGGCGCGGCACCTACCATACAAACGGGAAATTTCATACTCAAAATCTTTGGAGGTATTAATGCTAGACTACTAAATTTTGGTAAGGCATTGCATAAAGTAAGTCCATTTCCTAATAATACCTATCCCTTTTTGAATTCGGAAAAGGGGCGTGGCACCTCCCATACAAATGGGATCTTTCATACCCCCTATCTATGCAACTATTATCGCTAGACTACTGAAATTTGGTTAGACGTTGTATAAATTAAGTCCCTTTCCCAATACCCTTCCCTATTTGAAATCGGAAAAGGGGGCGTGGCACCTACCATACAAATGGGAAATTTCATACTCAATATCTTTGGAGGTATTAATGCTAGACTACTAAATTTTGGTAAGGCATTGCATAAAGTAAGTCCATTTCCTAATACCTATCCCTTTTTGAAATCGGAAAAGGGGGTGTGGCACCTCCCATACAAATGGGATCTTTCATACCCCCTATCTATGCAACTATTATCGCTAGACTACTGAAATTTGGTTAGACGTTGTATAAATTAAGTCCCTTTCCCAATACCCTTCCCTATTTGAAATCGGAAAAGGGGGCGTGGCACCTACCATACAAATGGGAAATTTCATACTCAATATCTTTGGAGGTATTAATGCTAGACTACTAAATTTTGGTAAGGCATTGCATAAAGTAAGTCCATTTCCTAATAATACCTATCCCTTTTTGAATTCGGAAAAGGGGCGTGGCACCTCCCATACAAATGGGATCTTTCATACCCCCTATCCATGCAACTATTATCGCTAGACTACTGAAATTTGGTTAGACGTTGTATAAATTAAGTCCCTTTCCCAATACCCTTCCCTATTTGAAATCGGAAAAGGGGGCGTGGCACCTACCATACAAATGGGAACTTTCATACTCAATATCTTTGGAGGTATTAATGCTAGACTATTAAATTTTGGTAAGGCATTGCATAAAAAAGTCCATTTCCTAATACCTATCCCTTTTTGAAATCGGAAAAGGGGGCGTGGCACCTCCCATACAAATGGCATCTTTCATACCCCCTATCTATGCAACTATTATCGCTAGACTACTGAAATTTGGTTAGACGTTGTATAAAGTAAGTCCCTTTCCCAATACCCTTCCCTATTTGAAATCGGAAAAGGGGGCGTGGCACCTACCATACAAATGGGAAATTTCATACTCAATATCTTTGGAGGTATTAATGCTAGACTACTAAATTTTGGTAAGGCATTGCATAAAGTAAGTCCATTTCCTAATACCTATCCCTTTTTGAAATCGGAAAAGGGGGCGTGGCACCTCCCATACAAATGGGATCTTTCATACCCCCTATCTATGCAACTATTATCGCTAGACTACTGAAATTTGGTTAGACGTTGTATAAAGTAAGTCCTTTTCCTATTACCTATCACTTTTTTAAATCGGAAAAGGGAGCGGTGCACCTCCCACACAAATGAGATTTTTCATCCATACATAATCTATACATATTATAAAAAGTAAACACTTTTTTTCGTGTCGCCACTTGACGCTCAAACGCGTGGACGGATTTCAACCAAACTTACACACAGGTCAGGTACATAGACCGACATGGTTCTTACGTACTTTTTTTTGAAATCGGAAAAGGGAGCGTGGCACCTCCCATACAAATGGGAACTTTCATACTCAATATCTTTGGAGGTATTTATGCTAGACTACTAAATTTTGGTAAGGCGTTGTATAAAGTAAGTCCCTTTCCTAATACCTATCACTTTTTGAAATCTCAAAAGGGGGCGTGGCACCTCCGATACAAATGGGAAATTTCATACTCAATATCTTTCGAGGTATTATTGCTAGACTACTAAATTTTGGTAAGGCGTTGTATAAAGTAAGTTCCTTTCCTAATACCAATCACTTTTTGAAATTGGAAAGGGGGGCGTGGCACCTCCCATACAAATGGGAACTTTCATACTCAATATCTTTGAAGGTATTAATGCTCGACTACTAAATTTTGGTAAGGCATTGTATAAAGTAAGTCCATTTCCTAATATCTATCCCTTTTTGAAATCGGAAAATGGGGCGTGGCACCTCCCATACAAATGGGATCTTTCATACCCCTATCTATGCAACTATTATTGCTAGACTACTGAAATTTGGTTAGACGTTGTATAAAGTAAGTCCCTTTCCCAATACCCTTCCCTATTTGAAATCGGAAAAGGGGGCGTGGCACCTACCATACAAATGGGAAATTTCATACTCAATATCTTTGGAGGTATTAATGCTACACTACTAAATTTTGGTAAGGCATTGTATAAAGTAAGTCCATTTCCTAACACGTATCCCTTTTTGAAATCGGAAAAGGGGGCGTGGCACCTCCCATACAAATGGGATCTTTCACACCCCCTATCTATGCAACTATTATAGCTAGACTACTGAAATTTGGTTAGACGTTGTATAAAGTAAGTCCCTTTCCCAATACCCTTCCCTATTTGAAATCGGAAAAGGGGGCGTGGCACCTACCATACAAATGGGAACTTTCATACTCAATATCTTTGGAGGTATTAATGCTAGACTACTAAATTTTGGTAAGGCATTGTATAAAGTAAGTCCATTTCCTAATATCTATCCCTTTTTGAAATCGGAAAATGGGGCGTGGCACCTCCCATACAAATGGGATCTTTCATACCCCTATCTATGCAACTATTATTGCTAGACTACTGAAATTTGGTTAGACGTTGTATAAAGTAAGTCCCTTTCCCAATACCCTTCCCTATTTGAAATCGGAAAAGGGGGCGTGGCACCTACCATACAAATGGGAACTTTCATACTCAATATCTTTGGAGGTATTAATGCTAGACTACTAAATTTTGGTAAGGCATTGTATAAAGTAAGTCCATTTCCTAATATCTATCCCTTTTTGAAATCGGAAAATGGGGCGTGGCACCTCCCATACAAATGGGATATTCCATACCCCCTATCTATGCAACTATTATCGCTAGACTACTGAAATTTGGTAAGACGTTGTATAAAGTAAGTCCCTTTCCTATTACTTATCACTTTTTGAAATCGGAAAAGGGAGCGGTGCACCTCCTATACAAATGAGATTTTTCATCCATACATAATCTATACATATTATAAAAAGTAAACACTTTTTTTCGTGTCGCCACTTGACGCTCAAACGCGTGGACGGATTTTAACCAAACCTACACACAGGTCAGGTACATAGACCGGCATGGTTCTTACGTACTTTTTTTTGAAATCGGAAAAGGGAGCGTGGCACCTCCCATACAAATGGGAACTTTCATACTCAATATCTTTGGAGGTATTAATGCTACACTACTAAATTTTGGTAAGGCATTGTATAAAGTAAGTCCATTTCCTAACACGTATCCCTTTTTGAAATCGGAAAAGGGGGCGTGGCACCTCCCATACAAATGGGATCTTTCACACCCCCTATCTATGCAACTATTATAGCTAGACTACTGAAATTTGGTTAGACGTTGTATAAAGTAAGTCCCTTTCCCAATACCCTTCCCTATTTGAAATCGGAAAAGGGGGCGTGGCACCTACCATACAAATGGGAACTTTCATACTCAATATCTTTGGAGGTATTAATGCTACACTACTAAATTTTGGTAAGGCATTGTATAAAGTAAGTCCATTTCCTAACACGTATCCCTTTTTGAAATCGGAAAAGGGGGCGTGGCACCTCCCATACAAATGGGATCTTTCACACCCCCTATCTATGCAACTATTATAGCTAGACTACTGAAATTTGGTAAGACGTTGTATAAAGTAAGTCCCTTTCCCAATACCCTTCCCTATTTGAAATCGGAAAAGGGGGCGTGGCACCTACCATACAAATGGGAAATTTCATACTCAATATCTTTGGAGGTATTAATGCTACACTACTAAATTTTGGTAAGGCATTGTATAAAGTAAGTCCATTTCCTAACACGTATCCCTTTTTGAAATCGGAAAAGGGGGCGTGGCACCTCCCATACAAATGGGATCTTTCACACCCCCTATCTATGCAACTATTATAGCTAGACTACTGAAATTTGGTTAGACGTTGTATAAAGTAAGTCCCTTTCCCAATACCCTTCCCTATTTGAAATCGGAAAAGGGGGCGTGGCACCTACCATACAAATGGGAACTTTCATACTCAATATCTTTGGAGGTATTAATGCTAGACTACTAAATTTTGGTAAGGCATTGTATAAAGTAAGTCCATTTCCTAATATCTATCCCTTTTTGAAATCGGAAAATGGGGCGTGGCACCTCCCATACAAATGGGATATTCCATACCCCCTATCTATGCAACTATTATCGCTAGACTACTGAAATTTGGTAAGACGTTGTATAAAGTAAGTCCCTTTCCTATTACCTATCACTTTTTGAAATCGGAAAAGGGAGCGGTGCACCTTCTATACAAATGAGATTTTTCATCCATACATAATCTATACATATTATAAAAAGTAAACACTTTTTTTCGTGTCGCCACTTGACGCTCAAACGCGTGGACGGATTTTAACCAAACCTACACACAGGTCAGGTACATAGACCGGCATGGTTCTTACGTACTTTTTTTTGAAATCGGAAAAGGGAGCGTGGCACCTCCCATACAAATGGGAACTTTCATACTCAATATCTTTGGAGGTATTAATGCTAGACTACTAAATTTTGGTAAGGCATTGTATAAAGTAAGTCCATTTCCTAATATCTATCCCTTTTTGAAATCGGAAAATGGGGCGTGGCACCTCCCATACAAATGGGATATTCCATACCCCCTATCTATGCAACTATTATCGCTAGACTACTGAAATCTGGTAAGACGTTGTATAAAGTAAGTCCCTTTCCTATTACCTATCACTTTTTGAAATCGGAAAAGGGAGCGGTGCACCTCCTATACAAATGATATTTTTCATCCATACATAATCTATACATATTATAAAAAGTAAACACTTTTTTTTGTGTCGCCACTTGACGCTCAAACGCGTGGACAGATTTTAACCAAACTTACACACAGTTCACGTACATAGCCCGGCATAGTTCTTACGTACTTTTTTTTGAAATCGGAAAAGGGGCGTAGCACCTCCCATACAAATGGGAAATTTTATACTCAATATCTTTGGAGGTATTAATGCCAGACTACCAAATTTTGGAAGGGCGTTGTATAAAGTAAGTCCCTTTCCTAATACCTATCCCTTTTTGAAATCGGAAAATGGGGCGTGGCACCTCCCATACAAATGGGATATTCCATACCCCCTATCTATGCAACTATTATCGCTAGACTACTGAAATTTGGTTAGACGTTGTATAAAGTAAGTCCCTTTCCCAATACCCTTCCCTATTTGAAATCGGAAAAGGGGGCGTGGCACCTACCATACAAATGGGAACTTTCATACTCAATATCTTTGGAGGTATTAATGCTAGACTACTAAATTTTGGTAAGGCATTGTATAAAGTAAGTCCATTTCCTAATATCTATCCCTTTTTGAAATCGGAAAATGGGGCGTGGCACCTCCCATACAAATGGGATCTTTCATACCCCTATCTATGCAACTATTATTGCTAGACTACTGAAATTTGGTTAGACGTTGTATAAAGTAAGTCCCTTTCCCAATACCCTTCCCTATTTGAAATCGGAAAAGGGGGCGTGGCACCTACCATACAAATGGGAACTTTCATACTCAATATCTTTGGAGGTATTAATGCTAGACTACTAAATTTTGGTAAGGCATTGTATAAAGTAAGTCCATTTCCTAATATCTATCCCTTTTTGAAATCGGAAAATGGGGCGTGGCACCTCCCATACAAATGGGATATTCCATACCCCCTATCTATGCAACTATTATCGCTAGACTACTGAAATTTGGTAAGACGTTGTATAAAGTAAGTCCCTTTCCTATTACTTATCACTTTTTGAAATCGGAAAAGGGAGCGGTGCACCTCCTATACAAATGAGATTTTTCATCCATACATAATCTATACATATTATAAAAAGTAAACACTTTTTTTCGTGTCGCCACTTGACGCTCAAACGCGTGGACGGATTTTAACCAAACCTACACACAGGTCAGGTACATAGACCGGCATGGTTCTTACGTACTTTTTTTTGAAATCGGAAAAGGGAGCGTGGCACCTCCCATACAAATGGGAACTTTCATACTCAATATCTTTGGAGGTATTAATGCTAGACTACTAAATTTTGGTAAGGCATTGTATAAAGTAAGTCCATTTCCTAATATCTATCCCTTTTTGAAATCGGAAAATGGGGCGTGGCACCTCCCATACAAATGGGATATTCCATACCCCCTATCTATGCAACTATTATCGCTAGACTACTGAAATCTGGTAAGACGTTGTATAAAGTAAGTCCCTTTCCTATTACCTATCACTTTTTGAAATCGGAAAAGGGAGCGGCGCACCTCCCATACAAATGAGATTTTTCATCCATACATAATCTATACATATTATAAAAAGTAAACACTTTTTTTCGTGTCGCCACTTGACGCTCAAACGCGTGGACGGATTTTAACCAAACCTACACACAGGTCAGGTACATAGACCGACATGGTTCTTACGTACTTTTTTTTGAAATCGGAAAAGGGAGCGTGGCACCTCCCATACAAATGGGAACTTTCATACTCAATATCTTTGGAGGTATTTATGCTAGACTACTAAATTTTGGTAAGGCGTTGTATAAAGTAAGTCCCTTACCTAATACCTATCACTTTTTGAAATCGGAAAAGGGGGCGTGGCACCTCCGATACAAATGGGAAATTTCATACTCAATATCTTTGGAGGTATTATTGCTAGACTACTAAATTTTGGTAAGGCGTTGTATAAAGTAAGTTCCTTTCCTAATACCTATCACTTTTTGAAATTGGAAAAGGGGGCGTGGCACCTCCCATACAAATGGGAACTTTCATACTCAATATCTTTGGAGGTATTAATGCTCGACTACTAAATTTTGGTAAGGCATTGTATAAAGTAAGTCCATTTCCTAATATCTATCCCTTTTTGAAATCGGAAAATGGGGCGTGGCACCTCCCATACAAATGGGATATTCCATACCCCCTATCTATGCAACTATTATCGCTAGACTACTGAAATCTGGTAAGACGTTGTATAAAGTAAGTCCCTTTCCTATTACCTATCACTTTTTGAAATCGGAAAAGGGAGCGGTGCACCTCCTATACAAATGATATTTTTCATCCATACATAATCTATACATATTATAAAAAGTAAACACTTTTTTTTGTGTCGCCACTTGACGCTCAAACGCGTGGACAGATTTTAACCAAACTTACACACAGTTCACGTACATAGCCCGGCATAGTTCTTACGTACTTTTTTTTGAAATCGGAAAAGGGGCGTAGCACCTCCCATACAAATGGGAAATTTTATACTCAATATCTTTGGAGGTATTAATGCCAGACTACCAAATTTTGGAAGGGCGTTGTATAAAGTAAGTCCCTTTCCTAATACCTATCCCTTTTTGAAATCGGAAAATGGGGCGTGGCACCTCCCATACAAATGGGATATTCCATACCCCCTATCTATGCAACTATTATCGCTAGAATACTGAAATTTGGTTAGACGTTGTATAAAGTAAGTCCCTTTCCCAATACCCTTCCCTATTTGAAATCGGAAAAGGGGGCGTGGCACCTACCATACAAATGGGAACTTTCATACTCAATATCTTTGGAGGTATTAATGCTAGACTACTAAATTTTGGTAAGGCATTGTATAAAGTAAGTCCATTTCCTAATATCTATCCCTTTTTGAAATCGGAAAATGGGGCGTGGCACCTCCCATACAAATGGGATCTTTCATACCCCTATCTATGCAACTATTATTGCTAGACTACTGAAATTTGGTTAGACGTTGTATAATGTAAGTCCCTTTCCCAATACCCTTCCCTATTTGAAATCGGAAAAGGGGGCGTGGCACCTGCCATACAAATGGGAACTTTCATACTCAATATCTTTGGAGGTATTAATGCTAGACTACTAAATTTTGGTAAGGCATTGTATAAAGTAAGTCCATTTCCTAATATCTATCCCTTTTTGAAATCGGAAAATGGGGCGTGGCACCTCCCATACAAATGGGATATTCCATACCCCCTATCTATGCAACTATTATCGCTAGACTACTGAAATTTGGTAAGACGTTGTATAAAGTAAGTCCCTTTCCTATTACCTATCACTTTTTGAAATCGGAAAAGGGAGCGGTGCACCTCCTATACAAATGAGATTTTTCATCCATACATAATCTATACATATTATAAAAAGTAAACACTTTTTTTCGTGTCGCCACTTGACGCTCAAACGCGTGGACGGATTTTAACCAAACCTACACACAGGTCAGGTACATAGACCGGCATGGTTCTTACGTACTTTTTTTTGAAATCGGAAAAGGGAGCGTGGCACCTCCCATACAAATGGGAACTTTCATACTCAATATCTTTGGAGGTATTAATGCTAGACTACTAAATTTTGGTAAGGCATTGTATAAAGTAAGTCCATTTCCTAATATCTATCCCTTTTTGAAATCGGAAAATGGGGCGTGGCACCTCCCATACAAATGGGATATTCCATACCCCCTATCTATGCAACTATTATCGCTAGACTACTGAAATCTGGTAAGACGTTGTATAAAGTAAGTCCCTTTCCTATTACCTATCACTTTTTGAAATCGGAAAAGGGAGCGGTGCACCTCCCATACAAATGAGATTTTTCATCCATACATAATCTATACATATTATAAAAAGTAAACACTTTTTTTCGTGTCGCCACTTGACGCTCAAACGCGTGGACGGATTTTAACCAAACCTACACACAGGTCAGGTACATAGACCGACATGGTTCTTACGTACTTTTTTTTGAAATCGGAAAAGGGAGCGTGGCACCTCCCATACAAATGGGAACTTTCATACTCAATATCTTTGGAGGTATTTATGCTAGACTACTAAATTTTGGTAAGGCGTTGTATAAAGTAAGTCCCTTACCTAATACCTATCACTTTTTGAAATCGGAAAAGGGGGCGTGGCACCTCCGATACAAATGGGAAATTTCATACTCAATATCTTTGGAGGTATTATTGCTAGACTACTAAATTTTGGTAAGGCGTTGTATAAAGTAAGTTCCTTTCCTAATACCTATCACTTTTTGAAATTGGAAAAGGGGGCGTGGCACCTCCCATACAAATGGGAACTTTCATACTCAATATCTTTGGAGGTATTAATGCTCGACTACTAAATTTTGGTAAGGCATTGTATAAAGTAAGTCCATTTCCTAAAATCTATCCCTTTTTGAAATCGGAAAATGGGGCGTGGCACCTCCCATACAAATGGGATCTTTCATACCCCCTATCAATGCAACTATTATCGCTAGACTACTGAAATTTGGTAAGACGTTGTATAAAGTAAGTCCTTTTCCTATTACCTATCACTTTTTTAAATCGGAAAAGGGAGCGGTGCACCTCCTATACAAATGATATTTTTCATCCATACATAATCTATACATATTATAAAAAGTAAACACTTTTTTTCGTGTCGCCACTTGACGCTCAAACGCGTGGACAGATTTTAACCAAACTTACACACAGTTCACGTACATAGCCCGGCATGGTTCTTACGTACTTTTTTTTGAAATCGGAAAAGGGGCGTGGCACCTCCAATACAAATGGGAAATTTTATACTCAATATCTTTGGAGGTATTAATGCCAGACTACTAAATTTTGGAAGGGCGTTGTATAAAGTAAGTCCCTTTCCTAATACCTATCCCTTTTTGTAATCGGAAAAGGGTGCGTGGCACCTCCCATACAAATGGGATCTTTCATACCCCCTATCCATGCAACTATTATCGCTTGACGGATTTTAACCAAACTTACACACAGGTCAGGTACACAGCCCGGCATGGTTCTTACGTACTTTTTTTTTGAAGTCGGAAAAGGGGGCGTGGCACCTCCCATACAAATGGGAACTTTCATACTCAATATCTTTGGAGTTATTAACGCTAGACTATTAAATTTTGGTAAGGCATTGCATAAAGTAAGTCCATTTCCTAATACCTATCCCTTTTTGAATTCGGAAAAGGGGGCGTGGCACCTCCCATACAAATGGGATCTTTCATACCCCTATCTATGCAACTATTATCGCTAGACTACTGAAATTTGGTTAGACGTTGTATAAAGTAAGTCCCTTTCCCAATACCCTTCCCTATTTGAAATCGGAAAAGGGGGCGTGGCACCTACCATACAAATGGGAACTTTCATACTCAATATCTTTGGAGGTATTAATGCTAGACTACTAAATTTTGGTAAGGCATTGTATAAAGTAAGTCCATTTCCTAATGTCTATCCCTTTTTGAAATCGGAAAATGGGGCGTGGCACCTCCCATACAAATGGGATATTCCATACCCCCTATCTATGCAACTATTATCGCTAGACTACTGAAATTTGGTAAGACGTTGTATAAAGTAAGTCCCTTTCCTATTACCTATCACTTTTTGAAATCGGAAAAGGGAGCGGTGCACCTCCTATACAAATGAGATTTTTCATCCATACATAATCTATACATATTATAAAAAGTAAACACTTTTTTTCGTGTCGCCACTTGACGCTCAAACGCGTGGACGGATTTTAACCAAACCTACACACAGGTCAGGTACATAGACCGGCATGGTTCTTCCGTACTTTTTTTTGAAATCGGAAAAGGGAGCGTGGCACCTCCCATACAAATGGGAACTTTCATACTCAATATCTTTGGAGGTATTATTGCTAGACTATTAAATTTTGGGAGGGCGTTGTATAAAGTAAGTCCCTTTCCCAATACCCTTCCCTACTTGAAATCGGAAAAGGGGGCGTGGCACCTCCCATACAAATGGGATCTTTCATACCCCCTATCTATGCAACTATTATAGCTAGACTACTGAAATTTGGTTAGACGTTGTATAAAGTAAGTCCTTTTCCTATTACCTATCACTTTTTTAAATCGGAAAAGGGAGCGGTGCACCTCCCATACAAATGAAATTTTTTATCCATACATAATCTATACATATTATAAAAAGTAAACACTTTTTTTTCGTGTCGCCACTTGACGCTCAAACGCGTGGACGGATTTTAACCAAACTTACACACAGGTCAGGTACATAGCCCGGCATGATTCCCACGTACTTTTTTTTGAAATCGGAAACAGGGGCGTGGCACCTCCCATACAAATGTGAACTTTCATACTCAATATCTTTGGAGGTATTAAAGCTAGACTACTAAGTTTTGGTAAGGCGTTGTATAAAGTAAGTCCCTTTCCTAATACCTATCACTTTTTGAAATCGGGAAAGGGGGCGTGGAACCTCCCATACAAATGGGAACTTTCATACTCAATATCTTTGGAGGTATTAATGCTAGACTACTAAATTTTGGTAAGGCGTTGTATAAAGTAAGGAAAAGGGGGCGTGGCACCTCCGATACAAATGGGAACTTTCATACTCAATATCTTTGGAGGTATTATTGCTAGACTTCTAAATATTGGTAAGGCGTTGTATAAAGTAAGTCCCTTTCCTAACACGTATCCCTTTTTGAAATTGGAAAAGGGGGCGTGGCACCTCCCATACAAATGGGATCTTTCATACCCCCTATCTATGCAACTATTATAGCTAGACTACTGAAATTTGGTTAGACGTTGTATAAAGTAAGTCCTTTTCCTATTACCTATCACTTTTTTAAATCGGAAAAGGGAGCGGTGCACCTCCCATACAAATGAAATTTTTCATCCATACATAATCTATACATATTATAAAAAGTAAACACTTTTTTTCGTGTCGCCACGTGACGCTCAAACGCGTTGTAATGATAAGGGAGGCTGATCACATGGTTCCCACAGGGCATTATGTGATCAGCCAAAATACTTCCCTGCATAACAAAAAGTTGTCACTTCGCTGGACAGGGGCGACACTATATGGCGCGTAAGTGTTATACGCTATGTTGGCACCTGTCCAGAGAAGAGACAACCGATGACCGACAGGAACGGCATGACCGTGAAACGTTCGGGTTCAACGGACATGTCGTTGCTGGCGGCCATCGATTAATCATGGGCCATCAAAAAGAAAACACTGTTTCTAAAACTGAGTGGATAAATAAAAAAAGTATTTAAAAGAAAACTAAAAGTATAAAGTTGTTGTATTCTTTATTCAATTAACATGGCGATCCTGCCAGGAGTCTCCACGCATATGACATCGGCAGGAGTGGCGCGGGTAAGTTAAGTGGCAGTGAATAAGCAAATTATAATAAATAAAACCTAAAGTTAACGGAAATACTAAAAGTACCTAAAATGTAAAAATTTAATAACTTATCAACTAATAAAAACGGATATAATAAAAGTTAGAAAAAAATGTAAAATCTAACACTAAAGCAAGTAATAGAACCAGAGATAATAAAAACCCTTGAAATAAATGCCAAATTTAATAAAGAACCCAATTAAAACAAACGGAAATAATAAAAATTAATTCAAATCTAAAATTTAATAAAGAAATCTTAATACAAACGGAGGTAATAGAAAAATTTAATACAAGACCACACATGGCAAAAAGAAAATTTATCACTTAATATGGAAAATTTCAAATAATACATAAAACTAAACTACAACAGTAACAGAAACAGAGATAATCAAAAAAAAAATTTTTTTAAATAATACAAAAAGAAACTATTCTAGAAAACTAAAGAATACGGAAATAATACATAAAATTAATCTACAAGTCTAAAGAATACGGAAATAATACATAAAATTAATCTACAAGTCTAAAGAATACGGAAATAATACATAAAATTAATCTACAAAACTAAAAAATACGGAAACAAAACTAAAAAAATTTTGAAAATAATACAACAAATTCTAATCTACGAAATAACTGAAGCAGAAATAATAGGTACATCGGGTGCTGTACCTAACGGCACATCATATCACGCCACTTAACTAACGGACATTTTTCAACCCACGCCACTCACACTGCACAGCAACCACCAGCAGCGAGCGAGACAGCGCAGCAGCAGGCAGGAAAAAAGGCAGCAGCGGTAGTAGCAGCGGCAGCGGTGGTAGCAGAAGTAGCAGTTTAATAGCAGAAGTAGCAGTATATATGTATATGTATTTTTCCCTTAGGGTTTTTTTCTTATACAGACATATGTACACATTCACATTAGATTTTTTTTTTGAACAAACGGTGGTTCCGTGAACAACCATATTACAATTTTTTTACAGCGGTGCGTCCGCTTGTACCCAAAACGGTGGTCCCGTACAACAACCATATTACAATTTTGATTAAAGTGGTGCGTCCACTTTGTGTATACCCTACACAAAACCCTTGCCATAGACTTTTGCCAATTAACTTTGTTTAATAATTAAAATTTTGCTTTCCTTACAACATGTTAAATTAAATTAAAATTTTGCCGGTTTCTTGCTTTGTAAATTTAACTTTGGATTTAAATAATTTTTGTACAATAGCCTAAAAATTAAACAAATACAAAATACACTTAGAAAAATTATTTGTTTGAAATTGCATGAATGCCTAAAATCCTTTTGCATGCCAAATTCCAAGTTCTATGCATGATAATTTTCAGCGGATGACGTAATTTCAGCAGATTCGGTTTTTTTTTTGTATTTTTTAGATTTTTAAAAAATGTTTCACGTTTTCGGACTTTGGTGAATATTAAGTTAATAGAATCGAGATTTTGCTTTGTTTTTTTGATTTATCGTAGTATGACTGATTTAGAAGAAGAATTTTCAAATAGATATTCAGAGTTTATAAAAGTTACTAAAAGAGTTTTGCAAAACCGACAGCTTTCGTCGAATAAAGATAAACTTAATGAATATAAGAAATTGCTAGTAGCTTCTTATAATCACATTTTAATACACGTCAAAGGTCATACAAAACTACATGAGTCCTCAAAAACACAAGTAAAATTAGAACGTTGTAGAGATCTTTTAGAAAGGTGTTTCGATAAATTAGATTTTCATATTAAAATTCCATTAGAGCCAATTAAGCTTATTTGCAAAACAGACTCAATTGAATCTGGTTCTGAGGAGGAATACTCAGATGCAAAATCACAAACTTCATCACTCGTTCCTATTTCAAAAAGCACCTCTCTGCCAAACATAAAAGATTCCTCAACTCTAGAAGATTCGTTAACTTTAATAGAAGAACCAATAGTTTCAAATAGTTCACCAAATATTTCGATTTGTACGGAAATTTCTATTAAAATGCCTACTATTGAAGAAAAAAGATCTTTAATAAGCCTTTGTGCTTCGACAATAAGGGAAAATTATAATGGAGATCCGTTAGCTCTCGAATCGTTTATTGACAAAATTAATTTGATTGAAGAATTAGTAGATGAAGGCTTAACTAGTACGTTCATAGCATTCATAAAATCAACCAAACTTACACACAGGTCAGGTACATAGCCCGGCATGATTCCCACGTACTTTTTTTTGAAATCGGAAACAGGGCGTGGCACCTCCCATACAAATGTGAACTTTCATACTCAATATCTTTGGAGGTATTAATGCTAGACTACTAAATTTTGGTAAGGCGTTGTATAAAGTAAGGAAAAGGGGGCGTGGCACCTCCCATACAAATGGGAACTTTCATACTCAATATCTTTGGAGGTATTAATGCTCGACTACTAAATTTTGGTAAAGCATTGTATAGTGTAAGTCCATTTCCTAAAATCTATCCCTTTTTGAAATCGGAAATCGGGGCGTGGCACCTCCCATACAAATGGGATTTTGCAACTATTATCGCTAGACTACTGAAATTTGGTAAGACGTTGTATAAAGTAAGTCCCTTTCCTATTACCTATCACTTTTTGAAATCGGAAAGGGAGCGGTGCACCTCCCATACAAATGAGATTTTTCATCCATACATAATCTATACATATTATAAAAAGTAAACACTTTTTTTCGTGTCGCCACTTGACGCTCAAACGCGTGGACGGATTTTAACCAAACTTACACACAGGTCAGGTACACAGCCGGGGATGTTTCTTACGTTTTTTTTTTTTGAAATCGGAAAAGAGGGCGTGGCATCTCCCATACAAATGGGAACTTTCATACTCAATATCTTTGGAGGTATTATTGCTAGACTTTAAATTTTGGGAGGGCGTTGTATAAAGTAAGTCCATTTCCCAATACCCTTACCTACTTGAAATCGGAAAAGGGGGCGTGGCACCTACCATACAAATGGGAAATTTCATACTCAATATCTTTGGAGGTATTAATGCTAGACTACTAAATTTTGGTAAGGCATTGTATAAAGTAAGTCCATTTCCTAACACGTATCCCTTTTTGAAATCGGAAAAGGGGGCGTGGCACCTCCTATACAAATGGGATCTTTCATACCCCCTATCTATGCAACTATTATCGCTAGGCTACTGAAATTTGGTTAGACGTTGTATAAAGTAAGTCCTTTTCCTATTACCTATCACTTTTTTAAATCGGAAAAGGGAGCGGTGCCCCTCCCATACAAATGAAATTTTTCATCCATACATAATCTATACATATTATAAAAAGTAAACACTTTTTTTTCGTGTCGCCACTTGACGCTCAAACGCGTGGAGGGATTTTAACCAAACTTACACACAGGTCAGGTACATAGCCCGGCATGGTTCCCACGTACTTTTTTTGAAATCGGAAACAGGGGCGTGGCACCTCCCATACAAATGTGAACTTTCATACTCAATATCTTTGGAGGTATTAATGCTAGACTACTAAATTTTGGTAAGACATTGTATAAAATAAGTCCCTTTCGTAATACCTATCACTTTTTGAAATCGGGAAAGGGGGCGTGGCACCTCCCATACAAATGGGAACTTTCATACTCAATATCTTTGGAGGTATTAATGCTAGACTACTAAATTTTGGTAAGACATTGTATAAAATAAGTCCATTTCCTAATACCTATCCCTTTTTGAAATCGGAAAAGGGGGCGTGGCACCTCCTATACAAATGGGATCTTTCATACCCCCTATCTATGCAACTATTATCGCTAGACTACTGAAATTTGGTTAGACGTTGTATAAAGTAAGTCCTTTTCCTATTACCTATCACTTTTTGAAATCGGAAAAGGGAGCGTTGCACCTCCCATACAAATGAGATTTTTCATCCATACATAATCTATACATATTATAAAAAGTAAACACTTTTTTCGTGTCGCCACATGATTTTAACCAAACTTACACACAGGTCAGGTACATAGCCCGGCATGGTTCCCACGTACTTTTTTTTTAAATCGGAAACAGGGGCGTGGCACCTCCCATACAAATGGGAACTTTCATACTCAATATCTTTGGAGGTATTAATGCTAGACTACTAAATTTTGGTAAGGCATTGTATAAAGTAAGTCCATTTCCTAATATCTATCCCTTTTTGAAATCGGAAAATGGGGCGTGGCACCTCCCATACAAATGGGATATTCCATACCCCCTATCTATGCAACTATTATCGCTAGACTACTGAAATCTGGTAAGACGTTGTATAAAGTAAGTCCCTTTCCTATTACCTATCACTTTTTGAAATCGGAAAAGGGAGCGGTGCACCTCCCATACAAATGAGATTTTTCATCCATACATAATCTATACATATTATAAAAAGTAAACACTTTTTTTCGTGTCGCCACTTGACGCTCAAACGCGTGGACGGATTTTAACCAAACCTACACACAGGTCAGGTACATAGACCGATATGGTTCTTACGTACTTTTTTTTGAAATCGGAAAAGGGAGCGTGGCACCTCCCATACAAATGGGAACTTTCATACTCAATATCTTTGGAGGTATTTATGCTAGACTACTAAATTTTGGTAAGGCGTTGTATAAAGTAAGTCCCTTACCTAATACCTATCACTTTTTGAAATCGGAAAAGGGGGCGTGGCACCTCCGATACAAATGGGAAATTTCATACTCAATATCTTTGGAGGTATTATTGCTAGACTACTAAATTTTGGTAAGGCGTTGTATAAAGTAAGTTCCTTTCCTAATACCTATCACTTTTTGAAATTGGAAAAGGGGGCGTGGCACCTCCCATACAAATGGGAACTTTCATACTCAATATCTTTGGAGGTATTAATGCTCGACTACTAAATTTTGGTAAGGCATTGTATAAAGTAAGTCCATTTCCTAAAATCTATCCCTTTTTGAAATCGGAAAATGGAGCGTGGCACCTCCCATACAAATGGGATCTTTCATACCCCCTATCTATGCAACTATTATCGCTAGGCTACTGAAATTTGGTAAGACGTTGTATAAAGTAAGTCCTTTTCCTATTACCTATCCTTTTTTTAAATCGGAAAAGGGAGCTGTGCACCTCCTATACAAATGATATTTTTCATCCATACATAATCTATACATATTATAAAAAGTAAACACTTTTTTTCGTGTCGCCACTTGACGCTCAAACGCGTGGACAGATTTTAACCAAACTTACACACAGTTCACGTACATAGCCCGGCATGGTTCTTACGTACTTTTTTTTGAAATCGGAAAAGGGGCGTGGCACCTCCAATACAAATGGGAAATTTTATACTCAATATCTTTGGAGGTATTAATGCCAGACTACTAAATTTTGGAAGGGCGTTGTATAAAGTAAGTCCCTTTCCTAATACCTATCCCTTTTTGTAATCGGAAAAGGGTGCGTGGCACCTCCCATACAAATGGGATCTTTCATACCCCCTATCCATGCAACTATTATCGCTTGACGGATTTTAACCAAACTTACACACAGGTCAGGTACACAGCCCGGCATGGTTCTTACGTACTTTTTTTTTGAAATCGGAAAAGGGGGCGTGGCACCTCCCATACAAATGGGAACTTTCATACTCAATATCTTTGGAGTTATTAACGCTAGACTATTAAATTTTGGTAAGGCATTGCATAAAGTAAGTCCATTTCCTAATACCTATCCCTTTTTGAATTCGGAAAAGGGGGCGTGGCACCTCCCATACAAATGGGATCTTTCATACCCCTATCTATGCAACTATTATCGCTAGACTACTGAAATTTGATTAGACGTTGTATAAAGTAAGTCCCTTTCCCAATACCCTTCCCTATTTGAAATCGGAAAAGGGGGCGTGGCACCTACCATACAAATGGGAACTTTCATACTCAATATCTTTGGAGGTATTAATGCTAGACTACTAAATTTTGGTAAGGCATTGTATAAAGTAAGTCCATTTCCTAATGTCTATCCCTTTTTGAAATCGGAAAATGGGGCGTGGCACCTCCCATACAAATGGGATATTCCATACCCCCTATCTATGCAACTATTATCGCTAGACTACTGAAATTTGGTAAGACGTTGTATAAAGTAAGTCCCTTTCCTATTACCTATCACTTTTTGAAATCGGAAAAGGGAGCGGTGCACCTCCTATACAAATGAGATTTTTCATCCATACATAATCTATACATATTATAAAAAGTAAACACTTTTTTTCGTGTCGCCACTTGACGCTCAAACGCGTGGACGGATTTTAACCAAACCTACACACAGGTCAGGTACATAGACCGGCATGGTTCTTCCGTACTTTTTTTTGAAATCGGAAAAGGGAGCGTGGCACCTCCCATACAAATGGGAACTTTCATACTCAATATCTTTGGAGGTATTATTGCTAGACTATTAAATTTTGGGAGGGCGTTGTATAAAGTAAGTCCCTTTCCCAATACCCTTCCCTACTTGAAATCGGAAAAGGGGGCGTGGCACCTCCCATACAAATGGGATCTTTCATACCCCCTATCTATGCAACTATTATAGCTAGACTACTGAAATTTGGTTAGACGTTGTATAAAGTAAGTCCTTTTCCTATTACCTATCACTTTTTTAAATCGGAAAAGGGAGCGGTGCACCTCCCATACAAATGAAATTTTTCATCCATACATAATCTATACATATTATAAAAAGTAAACACTTTTTTTTCGTGTCGCCACTTGACGCTCAAACGCGTGGACGGATTTTAACCAAACTTACACACAGGTCAGGTACATAGCCCGGCATGATTCCCACGTACTTTTTTTTGAAATCGGAAACAGGAGCGTGGCACCTCCCATACAAATGTGAACTTTCATACTCAATATCTTTGGAGGTATTAAAGCTAGACTACTAAGTTTTGGTAAGGCGTTGTATAAAGTAAGTCCCTTTCCTAATACCTATCACTTTTTGAAATCGGGAAAGGGGGCGTGGAACCTCCCATACAAATGGGAACTTTCATACTCAATATCTTTGGAGGTATTAATGCTAGACTACTAAATTTTGGTAAGGCGTTGTATAAAGTAAGGAAAAGGGGGCGTGGCATCTCCGATACAAATGGGAACTTTCATACTCAATATCTTTAGAGGTATTATTGCTAGACTTCTAAATATTGGTAAGGCGTTGTATAAAGTAAGTCCCTTTCCTAACACGTATCCCTTTTTGAAATTGGAAAAGGGGGCGTGGCACCTCCCATACAAATGGGATCTTTCATACCCCCTATCTATGCAACTATTATAGCTAGACTACTGAAATTTGGTTAGACGTTGTATAAAGTAAGTCCTTTTCCTATTACCTATCACTTTTTTAAATCGGAAAAGGGAGCGGTGCACCTCCCATACAAATGAAATTTTTCATCCATACATAATCTATACATATTATAAAAAGTAAACACTTTTTTTCGTGTCGCCACTTGACGCTCAAACGCGTTGTAATGATAAGGGAGGCTGATCACATGGTTCCCACAGGGCATTATGTGATCAGCCAAAATACTTCCCTGCATAACAAAAAGTTGTCACTTCGCTGGACAGGGGCGACACTATATGGCGCGTAAGTGTTATACGCTATGTTGGCACCTGTCCAGAGAAGAGACAACCGATGACCGACAGGAACGGCATGACCGTGAAACGTTCGGGTTCAACGGACATGTCGTTGCTGGCGGCCATCGATTAATCATGGGCCATCAAAAAGAAAACACTGTTTCTAAAACTGAGTGGATAAATAAAAAAAGTATTTAAAAGAAAACTAAAAGTATAAAGTTGTTGTATTCTTTATTCACTTAACATGGCGATCCTGCCAGGAGTCTCCACGCATATGACATCGGCAGGAGTGGCGCGGGTAAGTTAAGTGGCAGTGAATAAGCAAATTATAATAAATAAAACCTAAAGTTAACGGAAATACTAAAAGTACCTAAAATGTAAAAATTTAATAACTTATCAACTAATAAAAACGGATATAATAAAAGTTAGAAAAAAATGTAAAATCTAACACTAAAGCAAGTAATAGAACCAGAGATAATAAAAACCCTTGAAATAAATGCCAAATTTAATAAAGAACCCAATTAAAACAAACGGAAATAATAAAAATTAATTCAAATCTAAAATTTAATAAAGAAATCTTAATACAAACGGAGGTAATAGAAAAATTTAATACAAGACCACACATGGCAAAAAGAAAATTTATCACTTAATATGGAAAATTTCAAATAATACATAAAACTAAACTACAACAGTAACAGAAACAGAGATAATCAAAAAAAAAATTTTTTTAAATAATACAAAAAGAAACTATTCTAGAAAACTAAAGAATACGGAAATAATACATAAAATTAATCTACAAGTCTAAAGAATACGGAAATAATACATAAAATTAATCTACAAGTCTAAAGAATACGGAAATAATACATAAAATTAATCTACAAAACTAAAAAATACGGAAACAAAACTAAAAAAATTTTGAAAATAATACAACAAATTCTAATCTACGAAATAACTGAAGCAGAAATAATAGGTACATCGGGTGCTGTACCTAACGGCACATCATATCACGCCACTTAACTAACGGACATTTTTCAACCCACGCCACTCACACTGCACAGCAACCACCAGCAGCGAGCGAGACAGCGCAGCAGCAGGCAGGAAAAAAGGCAGCAGCGGTAGTAGCAGCGGCAGCGGTGGTAGCAGAAGTAGCAGTTTAATAGCAGAAGTAGCAGTATATATGTATATGTATTTTTCCCTTAGGGTTTTTTTCTTATACAGACATATGTACACATTCACATTAGATTTTTTTTTTGAACAAACGGTGGTTCCGTGAACAACCATATTACAATTTTTTTACAGCGGTGCGTCCGCTTGTACCCAAAACGGTGGTCCCGTACAACAACCATATTACAATTTTGATTAAAGTGGTGCGTCCACTTTGTGTATACCCTACACAAAACCCTTGCCATAGACTTTTGCCAATTAACTTTGTTTAATAATTAAAATTTTGCTTTCCTTACAACATGTTAAATTAAATTAAAATTTTGCCGGTTTCTTGCTTTGTAAATTTAACTTTGGATTTAAATAATTTTTGTACAATAGCCTAAAAATTAAACAAATACAAAATACACTTAGAAAAATTATTTGTTTGAAATTGCATGAATGCCTAAAATCCTTTTGCATGCCAAATTCCAAGTTCTATGCATGATAATTTTCAGCGGATGACGTAATTTCAGCAGATTCGGTTTTTTTTTTGTATTTTTTAGATTTTTAAAAAATGTTTCACGTTTTCGGACTTTGGTGAATATTAAGTTAATAGAATCGAGATTTTGCTTTGTTTTTTTGATTTATCGTAGTATGACTGATTTAGAAGAAGAATTTTCAAATAGATATTCAGAGTTTATAAAAGTTACTAAAAGAGTTTTGCAAAACCGACAGCTTTCGTCGAATAAAGATAAACTTAATGAATATAAGAAATTGCTAGTAGCTTCTTATAATCACATTTTAATACACGTCAAAGGTCATACAAAACTACATGAGTCCTCAAAAACACAAGTAAAATTAGAACGTTGTAGAGATCTTTTAGAAAGGTGTTTCGATAAATTAGATTTTCATATTAAAATTCCATTAGAGCCAATTAAGCTTATTTGCAAAACAGACTCAATTGAATCTGGTTCTGAGGAGGAATACTCAGATGCAAAATCACAAACTTCATCACTCGTTCCTATTTCAAAAAGCACCTCTCTGCCAAACATAAAAGATTCCTCAACTCTAGAAGATTCGTTAACTTTAATAGAAGAACCAATAGTTTCAAATAGTTCACCAAATATTTCGATTTGTACGGAAATTTCTATTAAAATGCCTACTATTGAAGAAAAAAGATCTTTAATAAGCCTTTGTGCTTCGACAATAAGGGAAAATTATAATGGAGATCCGTTAGCTCTCGAATCGTTTATTGACAAAATTAATTTGATTGAAGAATTAGTAGATGAAGGCTTAACTAGTACGTTCATAGCATTCATAAAATCAACCAAACTTACACACAGGTCAGGTACATAGCCCGGCATGATTCCCACGTACTTTTTTTTGAAATCGGAAACAGGGCGTGGCACCTCCCATACAAATGTGAACTTTCATACTCAATATCTTTGGAGGTATTAATGCTAGACTACTAAATTTTGGTAAGGCGTTGTATAAAGTAAGGAAAAGGGGGCGTGGCACCTCCCATACAAATGGGAACTTTCATACTCAATATCTTTGGAGGTATTAATGCTCGACTACTAAATTTTGGTAAGGCATTGTATAGTGTAAGTCCATTTCCTAAAATCTATCCCTTTTTGAAATCGGAAATCGGGGCGTGGCACCTCCCATACAAATGGGATTTTGCAACTATTATCGCTAGACTACTGAAATTTGGTAAGACGTTGTATAAAGTAAGTCCCTTTCCTATTACCTATCACTTTTTGAAATCGGAAAGGGAGCGGTGCACCTCCCATACAAATGAGATTTTTCATCCATACATAATCTATACATATTATAAAAAGTAAACACTTTTTTTCGTGTCGCCACTTGACGCTCAAACGCGTGGACGGATTTTAACCAAACTTACACACAGGTCAGGTACATAGCCGGGGATGTTTCTTACGTTTTTTTTTTTTGAAATCGGAAAAGAGGGCGTGGCATCTCCCATACAAATGGGAACTTTCATACTCAATATCTTTGGAGGTATTATTGCTAGACTTTAAATTTTGGGAGGGCGTTGTATAAAGTAAGTCCATTTCCCAATACCCTTTCCTACTTGAAATCGGAAAAGGGGGCGTGGCACCTACCATACAAATGGGAAATTTCATACTCAATATCTTTGGAGGTATTAATGCTAGACTACTAAATTTTGGTAAGGCATTGTATAAAGTAAGTCCATTTCCTAACACGTATCCGTTTTTGAAATCGGAAAAGGGGGCGTGGCACCTCCTATACAAATGGGATCTTTCATACCCCCTATCTATGCAACTATTATCGCTAGACTACTGAAATTTGGTTAGACGTTGTATAAAGTAAGTCCTTTTCCTATTACCTATCACTTTTTTAAATCGGAAAAGGGAGCGGTGCCCCTCCCATACAAATGAAATTTTTCATCCATACATAATCTATACATATTATAAAAAGTAAACACTTTTTTTTCGTGTCGCCACTTGACGCTCAAACGCGTGGAAGGATTTTAACCAAACTTACACACAGGTCAGGTACATAGCCCGGCATGGTTCCCACGTACTTTTTTTGAAATCGGAAACAGGGGCGTGGCACCTCCCATACAAATGTGAACTTTCATACTCAATATCTTTGGAGGTATTAATGCTAGACTACTAAATTTTGGTAAGGCGTTGTATAAAGTAAGTCCCTTTCGTAATACCTATCACTTTTTGAAATCGGGAAAGGGGGCGTGGCACCTCCCATACAAATGGGAACTTTCATACTCAATATCTTTGGAGGTATTAATGCTAGACTACTAAATTTTGGTAAGACATTGTATAAAATAAGTCCATTTCCTAATACCTATCCCTTTTTGAAATCGGAAAAGGGGGCGTGGCACCTCCTATACAAATGGGATCTTTCATACCCCCTATCTATGCAACTATTATCGCTAGACTACTGAAATTTGGTTAGACGTTGTATAAAGTAAGTCCTTTTCCTATTACCTATCACTTTTTGAAATCGGAAAAGGGAGCGTTGCACCTCCCATACAAATGAGATTTTTCATCCATACATAATCTATACATATTATAAAAAGTAAACACTTTTTTCGTGTCGCCACATGATTTTAACCAAACTTACACACAGGTCAGGTACATAGCCCGGCATGGTTCCCACGTACTTTTTTTTTAAATCGGAAACAGGGGCGTGGCACCTCCCATACAAATGGGAACTTTCATACTCAATATCTTTAGAGGTATTAAAGTTAGACTACTAAATTTTGGTAAGGCGTTGCATAAAATAAGTGCCTTTCCTAATACCTATCCTGTTTTGAAATCGGAAAAGGGGGCGTGGCACCTCCCATAAAAATGGGAACTTTCATACTCAATATCTTTGGAGGTATTAATGCTAGACTACAAAATTTTGGTAAGGCGTTGTATAAAGTAAGTCCATTTCCTAATACCTATCACTTTTTGAAATCGGAAAAGGGGGCGTGGCACCTTTCATAAAAATGGGAACTGTCATACTCAATATCTTTGGAGGTATTAATGCTAGACTACTTAATTTTGGTAAGGCGTTGTATAAAGTAAGTCCCTTTCCTAATACCTATCACTGTTTGAAATCGGGAAAGGGGGCGTGGCACCTCCCATAAAAATGGGAACTTTCATACTCAATATCTTTGGAGGTATTAATGCTAGACTACAAAATTTTGGTAAGGCGTTGTATAAAGTAAGTCCATTTCCTAATACCTATCACTTTTTGAAATCGGAAAAGGGGGCGTGGCACCTTTCATAAAAATGGGAACTGTCATACTCAATATCTTTGGAGGTATTAATGCTAGACTACAAAATTTTGGTAAGGCGTTGTATAAAGTAAGTCCATTTCCTAATACCTATCACTTTTTGAAATTGGAAAATGGGGCGTGGCACATCCCATACAAATGGGATCTTTCATACCCCTATCTATGCAACTATTATCGCTAGACTGCTGAAATTTGGTAAGACGTTGTATAAAGTAAGTCCCTTTCCTATTACCTATCACTTTTTGAAATCGGAAAAGGGGGCGTGGCACCTCCAATACAAATGGGATCTTTCATACCACCTATCAATGCAACTATTATCGCTAGACTACTGAAATTTGGTAAGACGTTGTATAAAGTAAGTCCCTTTCCTATTACCTATCACTTTTTGAAATCGGAAAAGGGAGCGTGGCACCTCCAATACAAATGGGAACTTTCATACCCAATATCTTTGGAGGTATTATTGCTAGACTACCAAATTTTGGTAAGGCGTTGCATAAAATAAGTGCCTTTCCTAATACCTATCCTTTTTTGAAATCGGAAAAGGGGGCGTGGCACCTCCCATAAAAATGGGAACTTTCATACTCAATATCTTTGGAGGTATTAATGCTAGACTACAAAATTTTGGTAAGGCGTTGTATAAAGTAAGTCCATTTCCTAATACCTATCACTTTTTGAAATCGGAAAAGGGGGCGTGGCACCTTTCATAAAAATGGGAACTGTCATACTCAATATCTTTGGAGGTATTAATGCTAGACTACAAAATTTTGGTAAGGCGTTGTATAAAGTAAGTCCATTTCCTAATACCTATCACTTTTTGAAATTGGAAAATGGGGCGTGGCACATCCCATACAAATGGGATCTTTCATACCCCTATCTATGCAACTATTATCGCTAGACTGCTGAAATTTGGTAAGACGTTGTATAAAGTAAGTCCCTTTCCTATTACCTATCACTTTTTGAAATCGGAAAATGGGGCGTGGCACATCCCATACAAATGGGATCTTTCATACCCCTATCTATGCAACTATTATCGCTAGACTACTGAAATTTGGTAAGACGTTGTATAAAATAAGTCCATTTCCTAATACCTATCCCTTTTTGAAATCGGAAAAGGGGGCGTGGCACCTCCTATACAAATGGGATCTTTCATACCCCCTATCTATGCAACTATTATCGCTAGACTACTGAAATTTGGTTAGACGTTGTATAAAGTAAGTCCTTTTCCTATTACCTATCACTTTTTGAAATCGGAAAAGGGAGCGTTGCACCTCCCATACAAATGAGATTTTTCATCCATACATAATCTATACATATTATAAAAAGTAAACACTTTTTTCGTGTCGCCACATGATTTTAACCAAACTTACACACAGGTCAGGTACATAGCCCGGCATGGTTCCCACGTACTTTTTTTTTAAATCGGAAACAGGGGCGTGGCACCTCCCATACAAATGGGAACTTTCATACTCAATATCTTTAGAGGTATTAATGCTAGACTACTAAATTTTGGTAAGGCGTTGCATAAAATAAGTGCCTTTCCTAATACCTATCCTTTTTTGAAATCGGAAAGGGGGCGTGGCACCTCCCATAAAAATGGGAACTTTCATACTCAATATCTTTGGAGGTATTAATGCTAGACTACAAAATATTGGTAAGGCGTTGTATAAAGTAAGTCCATTTCCTAATACCTATCACTTTTTGAAATCGGAAAATGGGGCGTGGCACCTTTCATAAAAATGGGAACTGTCATACTCAATATCTTTGGAGGTATTAATGCTAGACTACAAAATTTTGGTAAGGCGTTGTATAAAGTAAGTCCATTTCCTAATACCTATCACTTTTTGAAATTGGAAAATGGGGCGTGGCACATCCCATACAAATGGGATCTTTCATACCCCTATCTATGCAACTATTATCGCTAGACTGCTGAAATTTGGTAAGACGTTGTATAAAGTAAGTCCCTTTCCTATTACCTATCACTTTTTGAAATCGGAAAATGGGGCGTGGCACATCCCATACAAATGGGATCTTTCATACCCCTATCTATGCAACTATTATCGCTAGACTACTGAAATTTGGTAAGACGTTGTATAAAGTAAGTCCCTTTCCTATTACCTATCACTTTTTGAAATCGGAAAAGGGAGCGGTGCACCTCCCATACAAATTGGAAGTTTCATACTCAATATCTTTGGAGGTATTATTGCTAGACTACTAAATTTTGGTAAGGCGTTGTATAAAGTAAGTCCCTCTCCTAATACCTATCAATTTTTAGAATCAGAAAAGGGGGCGTGGCACCTCCAATACAAATGGGAACTTTCATACCCAATATCTTTGGAGGTATTATTGCTAGACTACCAAATTTTGGTAAGGCGTTGTATAAAGTAAGTCCCTTTCCTAATACCTATCACTTTTTGAAATTGGAAAATGGGGCGTGGCACATCCCATACAAATGGGATCTTTCATACCCCTATCTATGCAACTATTATCGCTAGACTGCTGAAATTTGGTAAGACGTTGTATAAAGTAAGTCCCTTTCCTATTACCTATCACTTTTTGAAATCGGAAAAGGGGGCGTGGCACCTCCAATACAAATAGGATATTTCATACGTGCTTTTTTTTGAAATCGGAAAAGGGAGCGTGGCACCTCCCATACAAATGGGAAGTTTCATACTCAATATCTTTGGAGGTATTATTGCTAGACTACTAAATTTTGGTAAGGCGTTGTATAAAGTAAGTCCCTTTCCTAATACCTATCAATTTTTGGAATCATAAAAGGGGGCGTGGCACCTCCAATACAAATGGGAACTTTCATACTCAATATCTTTGGAGGTATTATTGCTAGACTACCAAATTTTGGTAAGGCGTTGTATAAAGTAAGTCCCTTTCCTAATACCTATCACTTTTTGAAATTGGAAAATGGGGCGTGGCACATCCCATACAAATGGGATCTTTCATACCCCCTATCTATGCAACTATTATCGCTAGACTACTGAAATTTGGTAAGACGTTGTATAAAGTAAGTCCCTTTCCTATTACCTATCACTTTTTGAAATCGGAAAAGGGGGCGTGGCACCTCCAATACAAATGGGATCTTTCATACCACCTATCTATGCAACTATTATCGCTAGACTGCTGAAATTTGGTAAGGCGTTGTATAAAGTAAGTCCCTTTCCTATTACCTATCACTTTTTGAAATCGGAAAAGGGAGCGGTGCACCTCCCATACAAATGAGATTTTTCATCCATACATAATCTATACATATTATAAAAAGTAAACACTTTTTTTCGTGTCGCCACTTGACGCTCAAACGCGTGGACGGATTTCAACCAAACTTACACACAGGTCAGGTACATAGCCCGGCATGGTTCCTACGTACTTTTTTTTTTGAAATCGGAAAAGGGAGCGTGGCACCTCACATACAAATGGGAACTTTCATACTCAATACCTTTGGAGGTATTAATGCTAGACTACTAAATTTTGGTAAGGCGTTGTATAAAGTAAGTCCCTTTCCTATTACCTATCACTTTTTGAAATCGGAAAAGGGAGCGGTGCACCTCCCATACAAATGAGAAGTTTCATACTCAATATCTTTGGAGGTATTATTGCTAGACTACTAAATTTTGGTAAGGCGTTGTATAAAGTAAGTCCCTTTCCTAATACCTATCAATTTTTGGAATCAGAAAAGGGGGCGTGGTACCTCCAATACAAATGGGAACTTTCATACTCAATATCTTTGGAGGTATTATTGCTAGACTACCAAATTTTGGTAAGGCGTTGTATAAAGTAAGTCCCTTTCCTAATACCTATCACTTTTTGAAATTGGAAAATGGGGCGTGGCACATCCCATACAAATGGGATCTTTCATACCCCCTATCTATGCAACTATTATCGCTAGACTACTGAAATTTGGTAAGCAGTTGTATAAAGTAAGTCCCTTTCCTATTACCTATCACTTTTTGAAATCGGAAAAGGGGGCGTGGCACCTCCAATACAATTGGGATCTTTCATACCACCTATCTATGCAACTATTATCGCTAGACTACTGAAATTTGGTAAGGCGTTGTATAAAGTAAGTCCCTTTCCTATTACCTATCACTTTTTGAAATCGGAAAAGGGAGCGGTGCACCTCCCATACAAATGAGATTTTTCATCCATACATAATCTATACATATTATAAAAAGTAAACACTTTTTTTCGTGTCGCCACTTGACGCTCAAACGCGTGGACGGATTTCAACCAAACTTACACACAGGTCAGGTACACAGCCCGGCATGGTTCTTACGTACTTTTTTTTTTAAATCGGAAAAGGGAGCGTGGCACCTCCCATACAAATGGGAACTTTCATACTCAATATCTTTGGTGGTATTATTGCTAGACTACTAAATTTTGGTAAGGCGTTGTATAAAGTAAGTCCCTCTCCTAATACCTATCACTTTTTGAAATTGGAAAATGGGGCGTGGCACCTCCAATACAAATGGGAACTTTCATACCCAATATCTTTGGAGGTATTATTGCTAGACTACCAAATTTTGGTAAGGCGTTGTATAAAGTAAGTCCCTTTCCTAATACCTATCACTTTTTGAAATTGGAAAATGGGGCGTGGCACATCCCATACAAATGGGATCTTTCATACCCCTATCTATGCAACTATTATCGCTAGACTGCTGAAATTTGGTAAGACGTTGTATAAAGTAAGTCCCTTTCCTATTACCTATCACTTTTTGAAATCGGAAAAGGGGGCGTGGCACCTCCAATACAAATGGGATATTTCATACGTGCTTTTTTTTGAAATCGGAAAAGGGAGCGTGGCACCTCCCATACAAATGGGAAGTTTCATACTCAATATCTTTGGAGGTATTATTGCTAGACTACTAAATTTTGGTAAGGCGTTGTATAAAGTAAGTCCCTTTCCTAATACCTATCAATTTTTGGAATCAGAAAAGGGGGCGTGGCACCTCCAATACAAATGGGAACTTTCATACTCAATATCTTTGGAGGTATTATTGCTAGACTACCAAATTTTGGTAAGGCGTTGTATAAAGTAAGTCCCTTTCCTAATAACTATCACTTTTTGAAATTGGAAAATGGGGCGTGGCACATCCCATACAAATGGGATCTTTCATACCCCCTATCTATGCAACTATTATCGCTAGACTACTGAAATTTGGTAAGACGTTGTATAAAGTAAGTCCCTTTCCTATTACCTATCACTTTTTGAAATCGGAAAAGGGGGCGTGGCACCTCCAATACAAATGGGATCTTTCATACCACCTATCTATGCAACTATTATCGCTAGACTGCTGAAATTTGGTAAGGCGTTGTATAAAGTAAGTCCCTTTCCTATTACCTATCACTTTTTGAAATCGGAAAAGGGAGCGGTGCACCTCCCATACAAATGAGATTTTTCATCTATACATAATCTATATATATTATAAAAAGTAAACACTTGTTTTCGTGTCGCCACTTGACGCTCAAACGCGTGGACGGATTTCAACCAAACTTACACACAGGTCAGGTACATAGCCCGGC
This sequence comes from Merzomyia westermanni, assembly GCA_949987695.1. NCBI lineage: Eukaryota > Metazoa > Arthropoda > Insecta > Diptera > Tephritidae > Merzomyia > Merzomyia westermanni. The sequence continues at coordinate 82,973,262 of OX465291.1, forward strand.
ATGGTTCTTACGTACTTTTTTTTGAAATCGGAAAAGGGAGCGTGGCACCTCCCATACAAATGGGAACTTTCATACTCAATACCTTTGGAGGTATTAATGCTAGACTACTAAATTTTGGTAAGGCGTTGTATAAAGTAAGTCCCTTTCCTATTACCTATCACTTTTTGAAATCGGAAAAGGGAGCGGTGCACCTCCCATACAAATGAGAAGTTTCATACTCAATATCTTTGGAGGTATTATTGCTAGACTACTAAATTTTTTTAAGGCGTTGTATAAAGTAAGTCCCTTTCCTAATACCTATCAATTTTTGGAATCAGAAAAGGGGGCGTGGCACCTCCAATACAAATGGGAACTTTCATACTCAATATCTTTGGAGGTATTATTGCTAGACTACCAAATTTTGGTAAGGCGCTGTATAAAGTAAGTCCCTTTCCTAATACCTATCACTTTTTGAAATTGGAAAATGGGGCGTGGCACATCCCATACAAATGGGATCTTTCATACCCCCTATCTATGCAACTATTATCGCTAGACTACTGAAATTTGGTAAGACGTTGTATAAAGTAAGTCCCTTTCCTATTACCTATCACTTTTTGAAATCGGAAAAGGGGGCGTGGCACCTCCAATACAAATGGGATCTTTCATACCACCTATCTATGCAACTATTATCGCTAGACTGCTGAAATTTGGTAAGGCGTTGTATAAAGTAAGTCCCTTTCCTATTACCTATCACTTTTTGAAATCGGAAAAGGGAGCGGTGCACCTCCCATACAAATGAGATTTTTCATCCATACATAATCTATACATATTATAAAAAGTAAACACGTTTTTTCGTGTCGCCACTTGACGCTCAAACGCGTGGACGGATTTCAACCAAACTTACACACAGGTCAGGTACATAGCCCGGCATGGTTCTTACGTACTTTTTTTTGAAATCGGAAAAGGGAGCGTGGCACCTCCCATACAAATGGGAACTTTCATACTCAATACCTTTGGAGGTATTAATGCTAGACTACTAAATTTTGGTAAGGCGTTGTATAAAGTAAGTCCCTTTGCTATTACCTATCACTTTTTGAAATCGGAAAAGGGAGCGGTGCACCTCCCATACAAATGAGATTTTTCATCCATACATAATCTATACATATTATAAAAAGTAAACACTTTTTTTCGTGTCGCCACTTGACGCTCAAACGCGTGGACGGATTTCAACCAAACTTACACACAGGTCAGGTACATAGCCCGGCATGGTTCTTACGTACTTTTTTTTTGAAATCGGAAAAGGGAGCGTGGCACCTCCCATACAAATGGGAACTTTCATACTCAATATCTTTGGAGGTATTAATGCTAGACTACTAAATTTTGGTAAGGCGTTGTATAAAGTAAGTCCCTTGCCTATTACCTATCACTTTTTGAAATCGGAAAAGGGGGCGTGGCACCTCTAATACAAATGGGATATTTCATACGTGCTTTTTTTTGAAATCGGAAAAAGGGAGCGTGGCACCTCCCATACAAATGGGAAGTTTCATACTCAATATCTTTGGAGGTATTATTGCTAGACTACTAAATTTTGGTAAGGCGTTGTATAAAATAAGTGCCTTTCCTAATACCTATCCTTTTTTGAAATCGGAAAAGGGGGCGTGGCACCTCCCATAAAAATGGGAACTTTCATACTCAATATCTTTGGAGGTATTAATGCTAGACTACAAAATATTGGTAAGGCGTTGTATAAAGTAAGTCCATTTCCTAATACCTATCACTTTTTGAAATCGGAAAAGGGGGCGTGGCACCTTTCATAAAAATGGGAACTGTCATACTCAATACCTTTGGAGGTATTAATGCTAGACTACTAAATTTTGGTAAGGCGTTGTATAAAGTAAGTCCCTTTCCTATTACCTATCACTTTTTGAAATCGGAAAAGGGAGCGGTGCACCTCCCATACAAATGAGAAGTTTCATACTCAATATCTTTGGAGGTATTATTGCTAGACTACTAAATTTTGGTAAGGCGTTGTATAAAGTAAGTCCCTTTCCTAATACCTATCAATTTTTGGAATCAGAAAAGGGGCGTGGTACCTCCAATACAAATGGGAACTTTCATACTCAATATCTTTGGAGGTATTATTGCTAGACTACCAAATTTTGGTAAGGCGTTGTATAAAGTAAGTCCCTTTCCTAATACCTATCACTTTTTGAAATTGGAAAATGGGGCGTGGCACATCCCATACAAATGGGATCTTTCATACCTCCTATCTATGCAACTATTATCGCTAGACTACTGAAATTTGGTAAGACGTTGTATAAAGTAAGTCCCTTTCCTATTACCTATCACTTTTTGAAATCGGAAAAGGGGGCGTGGCACCTCCAATACAATTGGGATCTTTCATACCACCTATCTATGCAACTATTATCGCTAGACTACTGAAATTTGGTAAGGCGTTGTATAAAGTAAGTCCCTTTCCTATTACCTATCACTTTTTGAAATCGGAAAAGGGAGCGGTGCACCTCCCATACAAATGAGATTTTTCATCCATACATAATCTATACATATTATAAAAAGTAAACACTTTTTTTCGTGTCGCCACTTGACGCTCAAACGCGTGGACGGATTTCAACCAAACTTACACACAGGTCAGGTACACAGCCCGGCATGGTTCTTACGTACTTTTTTTTTTAAATCGGAAAAGGGAGCGTGGCACCTCCCATACAAATGGGAACTTTCATACTCAATATCTTTGGAGGTATTATTGCTAGACTACTAAATTTTGGTAAGGCGTTGTATAAAGTAAGTCCCTCTCCTAATACCTATCACTTTTTGAAATTGGAAAATGGGGCGTGGCACCTCCAATACAAATGGGAACTTTCATACCCAATATCTTTGGAGGTATTATTGCTAGACTACCAAATTTTGGTAAGGCGTTGTATAAAGTAAGTCCCTTTCCTAATACCTATCACTTTTTGAAATTGGAAAATGGGGCGTGGCACATCCCATACAAATGGGATCTTTCATACCCCTATCTATGCAACTATTATCGCTAGACTGCTGAAATTTGGTAAGACGTTGTATAAAGTAAGTCCCTTTCCTATTACCTATCACTTTTTGAAATCGGAAAAGGGGGCGTGGCACCTCCAATACAAATGGGATATTTCATACGTGCTTTTTTTTGAAATCGGAAAAGGGAGCGTGGCACCTCCCATACAAATGGGAAGTTTCATACTCAATATCTTTGGAGGTATTATTGCTAGACTACTAAATTTTGGTAAGGCGTTGTATAAAGTAAGTCCCTTTCCTAATACCTATCAATTTTTGGAATCAGAAAAGGGGGCGTGGCACCTCCAATACAAATGGGAACTTTCATACTCAATATCTTTGGAGGTATTATTGCTAGACTACCAAATTTTGGTAAGGCGTTGTATAAAGTAAGTCCCTTTCCTAATACCTATCACTTTTTGAAATTGGAAAATGGGGCGTGGCACATCCCATACAAATGGGATCTTTCATACCCCCTATCTATGCAACTATTATCGCTAGACTACTGAAATTTGGTAAGACGTTGTATAAAGTAAGTCCCTTTCCTATTACCTATCACTTTTTGAAATCGGAAAAGGGGGCGTGGCACCTCCAATACAAATGGGATCTTTCATACCACCTATCTATGCAACTATTATCGCTAGACTGCTGAAATTTGGTAAGGCGTTGTATAAAGTAAGTCCCTTTCCTATTACCTATCACTTTTTGAAATCGGAAAAGGGAGCGGTGCACCTCCCATACAAATGAGATTTTTCATCCATACATAATCTATATATATTATAAAAAGTAAACACTTGTTTTCGTGTCGCCACTTGACGCTCAAACGCGTGGACGGATTTCAACCAAACTTACACACAGGTCAGGTACATAGCCCGGCATGGTTCTTACGTACTTTTTTTTGAAATCGGAAAAGGGAGCGTGGCACCTCCCATACAAATGGGAACTTTCATACTCAATACCTTTGGAGGTATTAATGCTAGACTACTAAATTTTGGTAAGGCGTTGTATAAAGTAAGTCCCTTTCCTATTACCTATCACTTTTTGAAATCGGAAAAGGGAGCGGTGCACCTCCCATACAAATGAGAAGTTTCATACTCAATATCTTTGGAGGTATTATTGCTAGACTACTAAATTTTGGTAAGGCGTTATATAAAGTAAGTCCCTTTCCTAATACCTATCAATTTTTGGAATCAGAAAAGGGGGCGTGGCACCTCCAATACAAATGGGAACTTTCATACTCAATATCTTTGGAGGTATTATTGCTAGACTACCAAATTTTGGTAAGGCGTTGTATAAAGTAAGTCCCTTTCCTAATACCTATCACTTTTTGAAATTGGAAAATGGGGCGTGGCACATCCCATACAAATGGGATCTTTCATACCCCCTATCTATGCAACTATTATCGCTAGACTACTGAAATTTGGTAAGACGTTGTATAAAGTAAGTCCCTTTCCTATTACCTATCACTTTTTGAAATCGGAAAAGGGGGCGTGGCACCTCCAATACAAATGGGATCTTTCATACCACCTATCTATGCAACTATTATCGCTAGACTGCTGAAATTTGGTAAGGCGTTGTATAAAGTAAGTCCCTTTCCTTTTACCTATCACTTTTTGAAATCGGAAAAGGGAGCGGTGCACCTCCCATACAAATGAGATTTTTCATCCATACATAATCTATACATATTATAAAAAGTAAACACGTTTTTTCGTGTCGCCACTTGACGCTCAAACGCGTGGACGGATTTCAACCAAACTTACACACAGGTCAGGTACATAGCCCGGCATGGTTCTTACGTACTTTTTTTTTAAATCGGAAAAGGGAGCGTGGCACCTCCCATACAAATGGGAACTTTCATACTCAATACCTTTGGAGGTATTAATGCTAGACTACTAAATTTTGGTAAGGCGTTGTATAAAGTAAGTCCCTTTGCTATTACCTATCACTTTTTGAAATCGGAAAAGGGAGCGGTGCACCTCCCATACAAATGAGATTTTTCATCCATACATAATCTATACATATTATAAAAAGTAAACACTTTTTTTCGTGTCGCCACTTGACGCTCAAACGCGTGGACGGATTTCAACCAAACTTACACACAGGTCAGGTACATAGCCCGGCATGGTTCTTACGTACTTTTTTTTTGAAATCGGAAAAGGGAGCGTGGCACCTCCCATACAAATGGGAACTTTCATACTCAATATCTTTGGAGGTATTAATGCTAGACTACTAAATTTTGGTAAGGCGTTGTATAAAGTAAGTCCCTTTCCTATTACCTATCACTTTTTGAAATCGGAAAAGGGGGCGTGGCACCTCTAATACAAATGGGATATTTCATACGTGCTTTTTTTTGAAATCGGAAAAAGGGAGCGTGGCACCTCCCATACAAATGGGAAGTTTCATACTCAATATCTTTGGAGGTATTATTGCTAGACTACTAAATTTTGGTAAGGCGTTGTATAAAGTAAGTCCCTTTCCTAATACCTATCAATTTTTGGAATCAGAAAAGGGGGCGTGGCACCTCCAATACAAATGGGAACTTTCATACTCAATATCTTTGGAGGTATTATTGCTAGACTACCAAATTTTGGTAAGGCGTTGTATAAAGTAAGTCCCTTTCCTATTACCTATCACTTTTTGAAATCGGAAAAGGGAGCGGTGCACCTCCCATACAAATGAGATTTTTCATCCATACATAATCTACACATATTATAAAAAGTAAACACTTTTTTTCGTGTCGCCACTTGACGCTCAAACGCGTGGACGGATTTCAACCAAACTTACACACAGGTCAGGTACATAGCCCGGCATGGTTCTTACGTACTTTTTTTTGAAATCGGAAAAGGGAGCGTGGCACCTCCCATACAAATGGGAACTTTCATACTCAATACCTTTGGAGGTATTAATGCTAGACTACTAAATTTTGGTAAGGCGTTGTATAAAGTAAGTCCCTTTCCTAATACCTATCAATTTTTGGAATCAGAAAAGGGGGCGTGGCACCTCCAATACAAATGGGAACTTTCATACTCAATATCTTTGGAGGTATTATTGCTAGACTACCAAATTTTGGTAAGGCGTTGTATAAAGTAAGTCCCTTTCCTATTACCTATCACTTTTTGAAATCGGAAAAGGGAGCGGTGCACCTCCCATACAAATGAGATTTTTCATCCATACATAATCTACACATATTACAAAAAGTAAACACTTTTTTTCGTGTCGCCACTTGACGCTCAAACGCGTGGACGGATTTCAACCAAACTTACACACAGGTCAGGTACATAGCCCGGCATGGTTCTTACGTACTTTTTTTTGAAATCGGAAAAGGGAGCGTGGCACCTCCCATACAAATGGGAACTTTCATACTCAATACCTTTGGAGGTATTAATGCTAGACTACTAAATTTTGGTAAGGCGTTGTATAAAGTAAGTCCCTTTGCTATTACCTATCACTTTTTGAAATCGGAAAAGGGAGCGGTGCACCTCCCATACAAATGAGATTTTTCATCCATACATAATCTATACATATTATAAAAAGTAAACACTTTTTTTCGTGTCGCCACTTGACGCTCAAACGCGTGGACGGATTTCAACCAAACTTACACACAGGTCAGGTACATAGCCCGGCATGGTTCTTACGTACTTTTTTTTGAAATCGGAAAAGGGAGCGTGGCACCTCCCATACAAATGAGATTTTTCATCCATACATAATCTATACATATTATAAAAAGTAAACACTTTTTTTCGTGTCGCCACTTGACGCTCAAACGCGTGGACGGATTTCAACCAAACTTACACACAGGTCAGGTACATAGCCCGGTATGGTTCTTACGTACTTTTTTTTGAAATCGGAAAAGGGAGCGTGGCACCTCCCATACAAATGGGAACTTTCATACTCAATATCTTTGGAGGTATTAATGCTAGACTACTAAATTTTGGTAAGGCGTTGTATAAAGTAAGTCCCTTTCCTATTACCTATCACTTTTTGAAATCGGAAAAGGGAGCGGTGCACCTCCCATACAAATGAGATTTTTCATCCATACATAATCTATACATATTATAAAAAGTAAACACGTTTTTTCGTGTCGCCACTTGACGCTCAAACGCGTGGACGGATTTCAACCAAACTTACACACAGGTCAGGTACATAGCCCGGCATGGTTCTTACGTACTTTTTTTTGAAATCGGAAAAGGGAGCGTGGCACCTCCCATACAAATGGGAACTTTCATACTCAATACCTTTGGAGGTATTAATGCTAGACTACTAAATTTTGGTAAGGCGTTGTATAAAGTAAGTCCCTTTGCTATTACCTATCACTTTTTGAAATCGGAAAAGGGAGCGGTGCACCTCCCATACAAATGAGATTTTTCATCCATACATAATCTATACATATTATAAAAAGTAAACACTTTTTTTCGTGTCGCCACTTGACGCTCTAACGCGTGGACGGATTTTAACCAAACTTACACACAGGTCAGGTACATAGCCCTACATGGTTCTTACGTACTTTTTTTTTGAAATCGGAAAAGGGAGCGTGGCACCTCCCATACAAATGGGAACTTTCATACTCAATATCTTTGGAGGTATTAATGCTAGACTACTAAATTTTGGTAAGGCGTTGTATAAAGTAAGTCCCTTTCCTATTACCTATCACTTTTTGAAATCGGAAAAGGGGGCGTGGCACCTCTAATACAAATGGGATATTTCATACGTGCTTTTTTTTGAAATCGGAAAAAGGGAGCGTGGCACCTCCCATACAAATGGGAAGTTTCATACTCAATATCTTTGGAGGTATTATTGCTAGACTACTAAATTTTGGTAAGGCGTTGTATAAAGTAAGTCCCTTTCCTAATACCTATCAATTTTTGGAATCAGAAAAGGGGGCGTGGCACCTCCAATACAAATGGGAACTTTCATACTCAATATCTTTGGAGGTATTATTGCTAGACTACCAAATTTTGGTAAGGCGTTGTATAAAGTAAGTCCCTTTCCTATTACCTATCACTTTTTGAAATCGGAAAAGGGAGCGGTGCACCTCCCATACAAATGAGATTTTTCATCCATACATAATCTACACATATTATAAAAAGTAAACACTTTTTTTCGTGTCGCCACTTGACGCTCAAACGCGTGGACGGATTTCAACCAAACTTACACACAGGTCAGGTACATAGCCCGGCATGGTTCTTACGTACTTTTTTTTGAAATCGGAAAAGGGAGCGTAGCACCTCCCATACAAATGGGAACTTTCATACTCAATACCTTTGGAGGTATTAATGCTAGACTACTAAATTTTGGTAAGGCGTTGTATAAAGTAAGTCCCTTTCCTAATACCTATCAATTTTTGGAATCAGAAAAGGGGGCGTGGCACCTCCAATACAAATGGGAACTTTCATACTCAATATCTTTGGAGGTATTATTGCTAGACTACCAAATTTTGGTAAGGCGTTGTATAAAGTAAGTCCCTTTCCTATTACCTATCACTTTTTGAAATCGGAAAAGGGAGCGGTGCACCTCCCATACAAATGAGATTTTTCATCCATACATAATCTACACATATTATAAAAAGTAAACACTTTTTTTCGTGTCGCCACTTGACGCTCAAACGCGTGGACGGATTTCAACCAAACTTACACACAGGTCAGGTACATAGCCCGGCATGGTTCTTACGTACTTTTTTTTGAAATCGGAAAAGGGAGCGTGGCACCTCCCATACAAATGGGAACTTTCATACTCAATACCTTTGGAGGTATTAATGCTAGACTACTAAATTTTGGTAAGGCGTTGTATAAAGTAAGTCCCTTTGCTATTACCTATCACTTTTTGAAATCGGAAAAGGGAGCGGTGCACCTCCCATACAAATGAGATTTTTCATCCATACATAATCTATACATATTATAAAAAGTAAACACTTTTTTTCGTGTCGCCACTTGACGCTCAAACGCGTGGACGGATTTCAACCAAACTTACACACAGGTCAGGTACATAGCCCGGCATGGTTCTTACGTACTTTTTTTTGAAATCGGAAAAGGGAGCGTGGCACCTCCCATACAAATGGGAACTTTCATACTCAATATCTTTGGAGGTATTAATGCTAGACTACTAAATTTTGGTAAGGCGTTGTATAAAGTAAGTCCCTTTCCTATTACCTATCACTTTTTGAAATCGGAAAAGGGAGCGGTGCACCTCCCATACAAATGAGATTTTTCATCCATACATAATCTATACATATTATAAAAAGTAAACACTTTTTTTCGTGTCGCCACTTGACGCTCAAACGCGTGGACGGATTTTAACCAAACTTACACACAGGTCAGGTACATAGCCCGGCATGGTTCTTACGTACTTTTTTTTGAAATCGGAAAAGGGAGCGTGGCACCTCCCATACAAATGGGAACTTTCATACTCAATATCTTCGGAGGTGTTATTGCTGTACTAAATTTTGGTAAGGCGTTGTATAAAGAAAGTCCCTTTCCTAATACCTATCCCTTTTTGAAATCGAAAAAGGGGGGTGGCACCTCCAATACAAATGGGGTCTTTCATACCCCCTATCTATGCAACTTTTATCGCTAGACTGCTGAAATTTGGTAAGACGTTGTATAAAGTAAGTCCCTTTCCTATTACCTATCACTTTTTGAAATCGGAAAAGGGAGCGGTGCACCACCCATACAAATGAGATTTTTCATCCATACATAATCTATACATATTATCAAAAGTAAACACGTTTTTTCGTGTCGCCACTTGACGCTCAAACGCGAGGACGGATTTTAACCAAACTTACACACAGGTCAGGTACATAGCCCGGGATGTTTCTTACGTTTTTTTTTTTTGAAATCGGAAAAGGGAGCGGTGCACCTCCCATACAAATGAGATTTTTCATCCATGCATAATCTATACATATTATAAAAAGTAAACACTTTTTTTCGTGTCGCCACTTGACGCCCAAACGCGTGGACGGATTTTAACCAAACTTACACACAGGTCAGGTACATAGCCCGGCATGGTTCTTACGTACTTTTTTTTGAAATCGGAAAAGGGAGCGTGGCACCTCCCATACAAATGGGAACTTTCATACTCAATATCTTTGGAGGTATTAATGCTAGACTACTAAGCTTTGGTAAGGCGTTGTATAAAGTAAGTCCCTTTCCTAATACCTATCAATTTTTGAAATCGGAAAAGGGGGCGTGGCACCTCCAATACAAATGGGATCTTTCATACCCCCTATCTATGCAACTATAATCGCTAGCCTGCTGAAATTTGGTAAGACGTTGTATAAAGTAAGTCCCTTTCCTAATACCTATCATTTTTTGAAATCGGAAAAGGGGGCGTGGCACCTCCGATACAAATGGGAACTTTCATACTCAATATCTTTGGAGGTATTATTGCTAGACTACCAAATTTTGGTAAGGCGTTGTATAAAGTAAGTCCCTTTCCTAATACCTATCACTTTTTGAAATTGGAAAATGGGGCGTGGCACATTCCATACAAATGGGATCTTTCATACCCCCTATCTATGCAACTATTATCGCTAGACTACTGAAATTTGGTAAGACGTTGTATAAAGTAAGTCCCTTTCCTATTACCTATCACTTTTTGAAATCGGAAAGGGAGCGGTGCACCTCCCATACAAATGAGATATTTCATCCATACATAATCTATTATTATTATAAAAAGTAAACACTTGTTTTCGTGTCGCCACTTGACGCTCAAACGCGAGGACGGATTTTAACCAAACTTACACACAGGTCGGGTACATAGCCCGGGATGTTACTTACGTTTTTTTTTTTTGAAATCGGAAAAGGGGGCGTGGCACCTCCCATACAAATGGGAACTTTCATACTCAATATCTTTGGAGGTATTAATGCTAGACTACTAAATTTTGGTAAGGCGTTGTATAAAGTAAGTCCCTTTCCTAATACCTATCACTTTTTGAAATTGGAAAAGGGGGCGTGGCACCTCTCATACAAATGGGAACTTTCATACTCAATATCTTTGGAGGCATTAATGCTAGACTACTAAATTTTGGTAAGGCATTGTATAAAGTAAGTCCCTTTTCTAATACCTATCAATTTTTGAAATCGGAAAAGGGAGCGTGGCACCTCCCATACAAATGGGAACTTTCATACTCAATATCTTTGGAGGTATTAATGCTAGACTACTAAATTTTGGTAAGGCGTTGTATAAAGTAAGTCCCTTTCCTAATACCTATCACTTTTTGAAATTGGAAAAGGGGGCGTGGCACCTCTCATACAAATGGGAACTTTCATACTCAAAATCTTTGGAGGTATTAATGCTAGACTACTAAATTTTGGTAAGGCGTTGTATAAAGTAAGGCCCTTTCCTAATACCTATCACTTTTTGAAATTGGAAAAGGGGGCGTGGCACCTCTCATACAAATGGGAACTTTCATACTCAATATCTTTGGAGGTATTAATGCTAGACTACTAAATTTTGGTAAGGCGTTGTATAAAGTAAGTCCCTTTCCTATTACCTATCACTTTTTGAAATCGGAAAAGGGAGCGGTGCACCTCCCATACAAATGAGATTTTTCATCCATACATAATCTATACATATTATAAAAAGTAAACACTTTTTTTCGTGTCGCCACTTGACGCTCAAACGCGTGGACGGATTTTAACCAAACTTACACACAGGTCAGGTACATAGCCCGGCATGGTTCTTACGTACTTTTTTTTGAAATCGGAAAAGGGAGCGTGGCACCTCCCATACAAATGGGAACTTTCATACTCAATATCTTCGGAGGTATTATTGCTGTACTAAATTTTGGTAAGGCGTTGTATAAAGAAAGTCCCTTTCCTGATACCTATCCCTTTTTGAAATCGAAAAAGGGGGGTGGCACCTCCAATACAAATGGGGTCTTTCATACCCCCTATCTATGCAACTTTTATCGCTAGACTGCTGAAATTTGGTAAGACGTTGTATAAAGTAAGTCCCTTTCCTATTACCTATCACTTTTTGAAATCGGAAAAGGGAGCGGTGCACCACCCATAAAATGAGATTTTTCATCCATACATAATCTATACATATTATCAAAAGTAAACACGTTTTTTCGTGTCGCCACTTGACGCTCAAATGCGAGGACGGATTTTAACCAAACTTACACACAGGTCAGGTACATAGCCCGGGATGTTTCTTACGTTTTTTTTTTTTGAAATCGGAAAAGGGAGCGGTGCACCTCCCATACAAATGAGATTTTTCATCCATGCATAATCTATACATATTATAAAAAGTAAACACTTTTTTTCGTGTCGCCACTTGACGCCCAAACGCGTGGACGGATTTTAACCAAAGTTACACACAGGTCAGGTACATAGCCCGGCATGGTTCTTACGTACTTTTTTTTGAAATCGGAAAAGGGAGCGTGGCACCTCCCATACAAATGGGAACTTTCATACTCAATATCTTTGGAGGTATTAATGCTAGACTACTAAGTTTTGGTAAGGCGTTGTATAAAGTAAGTCCCTTTCCTAATACCTATCAATTTTTGAAATCGGAAAAGGGGGCGTGGCACCTCCAATACAAATGGGATCTTTCATACCCCCTATCTATGCAACTATAATCGCTAGCCTGCTGAAATTTGGTAAGACGTTGTATAAAGTAAGTCCCTTTCCTAATACCTATCATTTTTTGAAATCGGAAAAGGGGGCGTGGCACCTCCGATACAAATGGGAACTTTCATACTCAATATCTTTGGAGGTATTATTGCTAGACTACCAAATTTTGGTAAGGCGTTGTATAAAGTAAGTCCCTTTCCTAATACCTATCACTTTTTGAAATTGGAAAATGGGCCGTGGCACATTCCATACAAATGGGATCTTTCATACCCCCTATCTATGCAACTATTATCGCTAGACTACTGAAATTTGGTAAGACGTTGTATAAAGTAAGTCCCTGTCCTATTACCTATCACTTTTTGAAATCGGAAAGGGAGCGGTGCACCTCCCATACAAATGAGATATTTCATCCATACATAATCTATTATTATTATAAAAAGTAAACACTTGTTTTCGTGTCGCCACTTGACGCTCAAACGCGAGGACGGATTTTAACCAAACTTACACACAGGTCAGGTACATAGCCCGGGATGTTTCTTACGTTTTTTTTTTTTTGAAATCGGAAAAGGGGGCGTGGCACCTCCCATACAAATGGGAACTTTCATACTCAATATCTTTGGAGGTATTAATGCTAGACTACTAAATTTTGGTAAGGCGTTGTATAAAGTAAGTCCCTTTCCTAATACCTATCACTTTTTGAAATTGGAAAAGGGGGCGTGGCACCTCTCATACAAATGGGAACTTTCATACTCAATATCTTTGGAGGCATTAATGCTAGACTACTAAATTTTGGTAAGGCATTGTATAATGTAAGTCCCTTTCCTAATACCTATCAATTTTTGAAATCGGAAAAGGGAGCGTGGCACCTCCCATACAAATGGGAACTTTCATACTCAATATCTTTGGAGGTATTAATGCTAGACTACTAAATTTTGGTAAGGCGTTGTATAAAGTAAGTCCCTTTCCTAATACCTATAACTTTTTGAAATTGGAAAAGGGGGCGTGGCACCTCTCATACAAATGGGAACTTTCATACTTAATATCTTTGGAGGTATTAATGCTAGACTACTAAATTTTGGTAAGGCGTTGTATAAAGTAAGTCCCTTTCCTAATACCTATCACTTTTTGAAATTGGAAAAGGGGGCGTGGCACCTCTCATACAAATGGGAACTTTCATACTCAATATCTTTGGAGGTATTAATGCTAGACTACTAAATTTTGGTAAGGCGTTGTATAAAGTAAGTCCCTTTCCTAATACCTATCACTTTTTGCAATTGGAAAAGGGGGCGTGGCACCTCCCATACAAATGGGAACTTTCATACTCAATATCTGTGGAGGTATTAATGCTAGACTACTAAATTTTGTTAAGGCGTTGTATAAAGTAAGTCCCTTTCCTAATACCTATCACTTTTTAAAATTGGAAAAGGGGGCGTGGCACCTCCCATACAAATGGGAACTTTCATACTCAATATCTTTGGAGGTATTAATGCTAGACTACTAAATTTTGGTAAGGCATTGTATAAAGTAAGTCCCTTTCCTAATACCTATCACTTTTTGAAATTGGAAAATGGGGCGTGGCACCTCCAATACAAATGGGAACTTTCATACTCAATCTCTTTGGAGGTATTAATGCTAGACTACTAAATTTTGGTAAGGCGTTGTATAAAGTAAGTCCTTTTCCTAATACCTATCACTTTTTGAAATTGGAAAAGGGGGCGTGGCACCCCCCATACAAATGGGAACTTTCATACTCAATATCTTTGGAGGTATTAATGCTAGACTACTAAATTTTGGTAAGGCGTTGTATAAAGTAAGTCCCTTTCCTAATACCTATCAATTTTTGGAATCAGAAAAGGGGGCGTGGCACCTCCAATACAAATGGGAACTTTCATACTCAATCTCTTTGGCGGTATTAATGCTAGACTACTAAATTTTGGTAAGGCGTTGTATAAAGTAAGTCCCTTTCCTATCACCTATCACTTTTTTAAATCGGAAACGGGAGCGGTGCACCTCCCATTCAAATGGGAACTTTCATACTCAATATCTTTGGAGGTATTAATGCTAGACTACTAAATTTTGGTAAGGCGTTGTATAAAGTAAGTCCCTTTCCTAATACCTATCAATTTTTGGAATCAGAAAAGGGGGCGTGGCACCTCCAATACAAATGGGAACTTTCATACTCAATATCTTTGGAGGTATTATTGCTAGACTACCAAATTTTGGTAAGGCGTTGTATAAAGTAAGTCCCTTTCCTAATACCTATCACTTTTTGAAATTGGAAAATGGGGCGTGGCACATTCCATACAAATGGGATCTTTCATACCCCCTATCTATGCAACTATTATCGCTAGACTACTGAAATTTGGTAAGACGTTGTATAAAGTAAGTCCCTTTCCTATTACCTATCACTTTTTGAAATCGGAAAGGGAGCGGTGCACCTCCCATACAAATGAGATATTTCATCCATACATAATCTATTATTATTATAAAAAGTAAACACTTGTTTTCGTGTCGCCACTTGACGCTCAAACGCGAGGACGGATTTTAACCAAACTTACACACAGGTCAGGTTCATAGCCCGGCATGGTTCTTACGTACTTTTGTTTGAAATCGGAAAAGGGAGCGTGGCACCTCCCATACAAATGGGAACTTTCATACTCAATATCTTTGGAGGTATTAATGCTAGACTACTAAATTTTGGTAAGGCGTTGTATAAAGTAAGTCCCTTTCCTATTACCTATCACTTTTTGAAATCGGAAAAGGGAGCGGTGCACCTCCCATACAAATGGGAACTTTCATACTCAATATCTTTGGAGGTATTAATGTTAGACTACTAAATTTTGGTAAGGCATTGTATAAAGTAAGTCCCTTTCCTAATACCTATCCCTTTTAGAAATCGGAAAAGGGGGCATGGCACCTCCCATACAAATGGGAACTTTCATACTCAATATCTTTGGAGGTATTAATGCTAGACTGCTAAATTTTGGTAAGACGTTGTATAAAGTAAGTCCCTTTCCTATTACCTAACACTTTTTGAAATCGGAAAAGGGAGCGGCGCACCTCCCATACAACTGAGATTTTTCATCCATACATAATCTATACATATTATAAAAAGTAGACACTTTTTTTCGTGTCGCCACTTGACGCTCAAACGCGTGGACGGATGTTAACCAAACTTACACACAGGTCAGGTTCATAGCAGGGCATGGTTCTTACGTACTTTTTTTTGAAATCGGAAAAGGGGGCGTGGCACCTCCCATACAAAAGGGAAATTTCATACTCAATATCTTTGGGGGAATTAATGCTAGACTACTAAATTTTTTCTAGGCGTTGTATAAAGTAAGTCCCTTTCCTAATACCTATCCCTTTTTGAAATCGGAAAAGGGGGCGTGGCACCTCCCATACAAATGGGAACTTTCATACTCAATATCTTTGGAGGTATTAATGCTAGACTACTAAATTTTGGTAAGGCATTGTATGAAGTAAGTCCCTTTCCTAATACCTATCCCTTTTAGAAATCGGAAAAGGGGGCATGGCACCTCCCATACAAATGGGAAGTTTCATACTCAATATCTTTGGAGGTATTAATGCTAGACTACTAAATTTTGGTAAGGCATTGTATAAAGTAAGTCCCTTTCCTAATACCTATCCCTTTTAGAAATCGGAAAAGGGGGCATGGCACCTCCCATACAAATGGGAACTTTCATACTCAATATCTTTGGAGGTATTAATGCTAGACTACTAAATTTTGGTAAGACGTTGTATAAAGTAAGTCTCTTTCCTATTACCTAACACTTTTTGAAATCGGAAAAGGGAGCGGCGCACCTCCCATACAACTGAGATTTTTCATCCATACATAATCTATACATATTATAAAAAGTAGACACTTTTTTTCGTGTCGCCACTTGACGCTCAAACGCGTGGACGGATTTTAACCAAACTTACACACAGGTCGGGTACATAGCCCGGCATGGTTCCAACGTACTATTTTTTTAAGTCGGAAACAGGGGCGTGGCACCTCCCATACAAATGGGAACTTTCATACTCAATATCTTTGGAGGTATTAATGCTAGACTACTAAATTTTGGTAAGGCATTGTATGAAGTAAGTCCCTTTCCTAATACCTATCCCTTTTAGAAATCGGAAAAGGGGGCATGGCACCTCCCATACAAATGGGAAGTTTCATACTCAATATCTTTGGAGGTATTAATGCTAGACTACTAAATTTTTTCAAGGCGTTGTATAAAGTAAGTCCCTTTCCTAATACCTATCCCTTTTAGAAATCGTAAAAGGGGGCGTGGCACCTCCCATTCAAATGGGAACTTTCACACTCAATATCTTTGGAGGTATTAATGCTAGACTACTAAATTTTGGTCAGGCATTGTACAAAGTAAGTCCCTTTCCTAATACCTGTCCCTTTTTGAAATCGGAAAATGGGGCGTGGCACCTCCCATACAAATGGGAACTTTCATTCTCAATATCTTTGGAGGTATTAATGCTAGACTACTAAATTTTGGTAAGACGTTGTATAAAGTAAGTCCCTTTCCTATTACCTATCACTTTTTGAAATCGGAAAAGGGAGCGGTGCACCTCCCATACAAATGAGATTTTTCATCCATACATAATCTATACATATTATAAAAAGTAAACACTTTTTTTCGTGTCGCCACTTGACGCTCAAACGCGTGGCCTGATTTTAACCAAACTTACACACAGGTCAGGTACATAGCCCGGCATGGTTCCCACGTACTATTTTTTTAAATCGGAAACAGGGGCGTGGCACCTCCCATACAAATGGGAACTTTCATACTCAATATCTTTGGAGGTATTAATGCTAGACTACTAAATTTTTTCAAGGCGTTGTATAAAGTAAGTCCCTTTCCTAATACCTATCCCTTTTTGAAATCGGAAAAGGGGGCGTGGCACCTCCCATTCAAATGGGAACTTTCACACTCAATATCTTTGGAGGTATTAATGCTAGACTACTAAATTTTGGTAAGACGTTGTATAAAGTAAGTCCCTTTCCTATTACCTATCACTTTTTGAAATCGGAAAAGGGAGCGGTGCACCTCCCATACAAATGAGATTTTTCATCCATACATAATCTATACATATTATAAAAAGTAAACACTTTTTTTCGTGTCGCCACTTGACGCTCAAACGCGTGGCCTGATTTTAACCAAACTTACACACAGGTCAGGTACATAGCCCGGCATGGTTCCCACGTACTATTTTTTTAAATAGGAAACAGGGGCGTGGCACCTCCCATACAAATGGGAACTTTCATACTCAATATCTTTGGAGGTATTAATGCTAGACTACTAAATTTTGGTAAGGCGTTGTATAAAGTAAGTCCTTTCCTAATACCTATCCCTTTTTGAAATCGGAAAAGGGGACGTGGCACCTCCCATACAAATGGGATCTTTCATACCCCCTATCTATGCAACTTTTATCGCTAGACTACTGAAATTTGGTAAGACGTTGTATAAAGTAAGTCCCTTTCCTATCACCTATCACTTTTTTAAATCGGAAAAGGGAGCGGTGCACCTCCCATTCAAATGGGAACTTTCATACTCAATATCTTTGGAAATATTAATGCTAGACTACTAAATTTTGGTAAGGCATTGTATAAAGTAAGTCCTTCTCCTAATACCTATCACTTTTTGAAATCGGAAAAGGGGGCGTGGCACCTCCCATACAAATGGGAACTTTCATACTCAATATCTTTGGAGGTAATAATGCTAGACTACCAAATTTCGGTAAGGCATTGTATAAAGTAAGTCCCTTTCCTAAGACCTATCCCTTTTTGAAATCGGAATAGGGGGCGTGGCACCTCCCATACAAATGGGATCTTTCATACCCCCTATCTATGCAACTATTATCGCTAGACTACTGAAATTTGGTAAGACGTTGTATAAAGTAAGTCCCTTTCCTATTACCTATCACTTTTTTAAATCGGAAAAGGGAGCGGTGCACCTCCCATTCAAATGGGAAATTTCATACTCAATATCTTTGGAGGTATTAATGCTAGACTACCAAATTTCGGTAAGGCATTGTTTAAAGTAAGTCCCTTTCCTAATACCTATCCCTTTTTGAAATCGGAAAAGGGGGCGTGGCACCTCCCATTCAAATGGGATCTTTCATACCCCCTATCTATGCAACTATTATCGCTAGACTACTGAAATTTGGTAAGACGTTGTATAAAGTAAGTCCCTTTCCTATTACCTATCACTTTTTGAAATCGGAAAAGGGAGCGGTGCACCTCCCATACAAATGGGAACTTTCATACTCAATATCTTTGGAGGTATTAATGCTAGACTACTAAATTTTCGTAAGGCATTGTATAAAGTAAGTCCATTTCCTAATACCTATCCCTTTTTGAAATCGGAAAAGGGGGCGTGGCACCTCCCATACAAATGGGATTTTCATACTCCCTATCTATGCAAGTATTATCGCTAGACTACTGAAATTTGGTAAGACGTTGTATAAAGTAAGTCCCTTTCCTATTACCTCTCACTTTTTGAAATCGGAAAAGGGAGCGGTGCACCTCCCATACAAATGAGATTTTTCATCCATACATAATCTATACATATTATAAAAAGTAAACACTTTTTTTCGTGTCGCCACTTGACGCTCACACGCGTGGACGGATTTTAACCAACCTTACACACAGGTCAGGTACATAGCAGGGCATGGTTCTTACGTACTTTTTTTTGAAATCGGAAAAGGGGGCGTGGCACCTCCCATACAAAAGGGAACTTTCATACTCAATATATTTGGAGGAATTAATGCTAGACTACTAAATTTTGGCAAGGCGTTGTATAAAGTAAGTCCCTTTCCTAATACCTATCCCATTTTGAAATCGGAAAAGGGGGCGTGGCACCTCCCATACAAATGGTAACTTTCATACTCAATATCTTTGGAGGTATTAATGCTAGACTACTAAATTTTGGTAAGGCATTGTATAAAGTAAGTCCCTTTAATAATACCTATCCCTTTTAGAAATCGGAAAAGGGGGCATAGCACCTCCCATACAAATGGGATCTTTCATACCCCCTATCTATGCAACTTTTATCGCTAGACTACTGAAATTTGGTAAGACGTTGTATAAAGTAAGTCCCTTTCCTATCACCTATCACTTTTTTAAATCGGAAAAGGGAGCGGTGCACCTCCCATTCAAATGGGAACTTTCATACTCAATATCTTTGGAGGTATTAATGCTAGACTACTAAATTTTGGTAAGGCATTGTATAAAGTAAGTCCTTCTCCTAATACCTATCACTTTTTGAAATCGGAAAAGGGGGCGTGGCACCTCCCATACAAATGGGAACTTTCATACTCAATATCTTTGGAGGTAATAATGCTAGACTACCAAATTTCGGTAAGGCATTGTATAAAGTAAGTCCCTTTCCTAAGACCTATCCCTTTTTGAAATCGGAAAAGGGGGCGTGGCACCTCCCATACGAATGGGATCTTTCATACACCCTATCTATGCAACTATTATCGCTAGACTATTGAAATTTGGTAAGACGTTGCATAAAGTAAGTCCCTTTCCTATTACCTATCACTTTTTGAAATCGGAAAAGGGAGCGGTGCACCTCCCATACAAATGGGAACTTTCATACTCAATATCTTTGGAGGTATTAATGCTAGACTACTAAATTTTGGTAAGGCATTGTATAAAGTAAGTCCCTTTCCTAATACCTATCCCTTTTTGAAAGCGGAAAAGGGGGCGTGGCACCTCCCATACGAATGAGATCTTTCATACACCCTATCTATGCAACTATTATCGCTAGACTACTGAAATTTGGTAAGACGTTGTATAAAGTAAGTCCCTTTCCTATCACCTATCACTTTTTTAAATCGGAAACGGGAGCGGTGCACCTCCCATTCAAATGGGAACTTTCATACTCAATATCTTTGGAGGTATTAATGCTAGACTACTAAATTTTGGTAAGGCATTGTATAAAGTAAGTCCCTTTCCTAATACCTATCCCTTTTAGAAATCGGAAAAGGGGGCATGGCACCTCCCATACAAATGGGAACTTTCATACTCAATATCTTTGGAGGTATTAATGCTAGACTACTAAATTTTGGTAAGGCATTGTATAAAGTAAGTCCCTTTCCTAATACCTATCCCTTTTAGAAATCGGAAAAGGGGGCATGGCACCTCCCATACAAATGGGAACTTTCATACTCAATATCTTTGGAGGTATTAATGCTAGACTACTAAATTTTGGTAAGGCATTGTATAAAGTAAGTCCCTTTCCTAATACCTATCCCTTTTAGAAATCGGAAAAGGGGTCATGGCACCTCCCATACCAATGGGAACTTTCATACTCAATATCTTTGGAGGTATTAATGCTAGACTACTCAATTTTGGTAAGACGTTGTATAAAGTAAGTCCCTTTCCTATTACCTAACACTTTTTGAAATCGGAAAAGGGAGCGGCGCACCTCCCATACAACTGAGATTTTTCATCCATACATAATCTATACATATTATAAAAAGTAGACACTTTTTTTCGTGTCGCCACTCAAACGCGTGGACGGATTTTAACCAAACTTACACACAGGTCGGGTACATAGCCCGGCATGGTTCCCACGTACTATTTTTTTACATAGGAAACAGGGGTGTGGCACCTCCCATACAAATGGGGACTTTCATACTCAATATCTTTGGAGGTATTAATGCTAGACTACTAAATTTTGGTAAGACATTGTATAAAGTAAGTCCCTTTCCTAATACCTATCCCTTTTTGAAAGCGGAAAAGGGGGCGTGGCACCTCCCATACGAATGGGATCTTTCATACACCCTATCAATGCAACTATTATCGCTAGACTATTGAAATTTGGTAAGACGTTGCATAAAGTAAGTCCCTTTCCTATTACCTATCACTTTTTGAAATCGGAAAAGGGAGCGGTGCACCTCCCATACAAATGGGAACTTTCATACTCAATATCTTTGGAGGTATTAATGCTAGACTACTAAATTTTGGTAAGGCATTGTATAAAGTAAGTCCATTTCCTAATACCTATCCCTTTTTGAAATCGGAAAAGGGGGCGTGGCACATCCCATACAAATGGGATCTTTCATACCCCTTATCTATGCAAGTATTATCGCTAGACTACTGAAATTTGGTAAGACGTTGTATAAAGTAAGTCCCTTTCCTATTACCTATCACTTTTTGAAATCGGAAAAGGGAGCGGTGCACCTCCCATACAAATGAGATTTTTCATCCATACATAATCTATACATATTATAAAAAGTAAACACTTTTTTTCGTGTCGCCACTTGACGCTGAAACGCGTGGACGGATTTTAACCAAACTTACACACAGGTCAGGTACATAGCAGGGCATGGTTCTTACGTACATTTTTTTGAAATCGGAAAAGGGGGCGTGGCACCTCCCATACAAAAGGGAACTTTCATACTCAATATCTTTGGGGGAATTAATGCTAGACTACTAAATTTTTTCAAGGCGTTGTATAGAGTAAGTCCCTTTCCTAATACCTATCCCTTTTTAAAATCGGAAAAGGGGGCGTGGCACCTCCCATACAAATGGGAACTTTCATACTCAATATCTTTGGAGGTATTAATGCTAGACTACTAAATTTTGGTAAGGCATTGTATAAAGTAAGTCCCTTTCCTAATACCTATCCCTTTTAGAAATCGGAAAAGGGGGCATGGCACCTCCCATACAAATGGGAAGTTTCATACTCAATATCTTTGGAGGTATTAATGCTAGACTGCTAAATTTTGGTAAGGCATTGTATAAAGTAAGTCCCTTTCCTAATACCTATCCCTTTTAGAAATCGAAAAAGGGGGCATGGCACCTCCCATACAAATGGGAACTTTCATACTCAATATCTTTGGAGGTATTAATGCTAGACTACTAAATTTTGGTAAGACGTTGTATAAAGTAAGTCCCTTTCCTATTACCTAACACTTTTTGAAATCGGAAAAGGGAGCGGCGCACCTCCCATACAACTGAGATGTTTATTCCATACATAATCTATACATATTATAAAAAGTAGACACTTTTTTCGTGTCGCCACTTGACGCTCAAACGCGTGGACGGATTTTAACCAAACTTACACACAGGTCGGGTACATAGCCCGGCATGGTTCCCACGTACTATTTTTTTACATAGGAAACAGGGGTGTGGCACCTCTCATACAAATGGGGACTTTCATACTCAATATCTTTGGAGGTATTAATGCTAGAATACTAAATTTTGGTAGGACATTGTATAAAGTAAGTCCCTTTCCTAATACCTATCACTTTTTGAAAGCGGAAAAGGGGGCGTGGCACCTCCCATACAAATGGGATCTTTCATACACCCTATCTATGCAACTATTATCGCTAGACTATTGAAATTTGGTAAGACGTTGCATAAAGTAAGTCCCTTTCCTATTACCTATCACTTTTTGAAATCGGAAAAGGGAGCGGTGCACCTCCCATACAAATGGGAACTTTCATACTCAATATCTTTGGAGGTATTAATGCTAGACTACTAAATTTTGGTAAGGCATTGTATAAAGTAAGTCCATTTCCTAATACCTATCCCTTTTTGAAATCGGAAAAGGGGGCGTGGCACATCCCATACAAATGGGGAGTTTCATACTCAATATCTTTGGAGGTATTAATGCTAGACTACTAAATTTTGGTAAGGCATTGTATAAAGTAAGTCCCTTTCCTAAGACCTATCCCTTTTTGAAATCGGAATAGGGGGCGTGGCACCTCCCATACAAATGGGATCTTTCATACCCCCTATCTATGCAACTATTATCGCTAGACTATTGAAATTTGGTAAGACGTTGCATAAAGTAAGTCCCTTTCCTATTACCTATCACTTTTTGAAATCGGAAAAGGGAGCGGTGCACCTCCCATACAAATGGGAACTTTCATACTCAATATCTTTGGAGGTATTAATGCTAGACTACTAAATTTTGGTAAGACGTTGTATAAAGTAAGTCCCTTTCCTATTACCTAACACTTTTTGAAATCGGAAAAGGGAGCGGCGCACCTCCCATACAACTGAGATTTTTCATCCATACATAATCTATACATATTATAAAAAGTAGACACTTTTTTTCGTGTCGCCACTTGACGCTCAAACGCGTGGACGGATTTTAACCAAACTTACACACAGGTCGGGTACATAGCCCGGCATGGTTCCCACGTACTATTTTTTTACATAGGAAACAGGGGTGTGGCACCTCCCATACAAATGGGGACTTTCATACTCAATATCTTTGGAGGTATTAATGCTAGAATACTAAATTTTGGTAAGACATTGTATAAAGTAAGTCCCTTTCCTAATACCTATCCCTTTTTGAAAGCGGAAAAGGGGGCGTGGCACCTCCCATACAAATGGGATCTTTCATACACCCTATCTATGCAACTATTATCGCTAGACTATTGAAATTTGGTAAGACGTTGCATAAAGTATGTCCCTTTCCTGTTACCTATCACTTTTTGAAATCGGAAAAGGGAGCGGTGCACCTCCCATACAAATGGGAACTTTCATACTCAATATCTTTGGAGGTATTAATGCTAGACTACTAAATTTTGGTAAGGCATTGTATAAAGTAAGTCCATTTCCTAATACCTATCCCTTTTTGAAATCGGAAAAGGGGGCGTGGCACATCCCATACAAATGGGGAGTTTCATACTCAATATCTTTGGAGGTATTAATGCTAGACTACTAAATTTTGGTAAGGCATTGTATAAAGTAAGTCCCTTTCCTAAGACCTATCCCTTTTTGAAATCGGAATAGGGGGCGTGGCACCTCCCATACAAATGGGATCTTTCATACCCCCTATCTATGCAACTATTATCGCTAGACTATTGAAATTTGGTAAGACGTTGCATAAAGTAAGTCCCTTTCCTATTACCTATCACTTTTTGAAATCGGAAAAGGGAGCGGTGCACCTCCCATACAAATGGGGAGTTTCATACTCAATATCTTTGGAGGTATTAATGCTAGACTACTAAATTTTGGTAAGGCATTGTATAAAGTAAGTCCCTTTCCTAATACCTATCCCTTTTTGAAAGCGGAAAAGGGGGCGTGGCACCTCCCATACAAATGGGATCTTTCATACACCCTATCTATGCAACTATTATCGCTAGACTATTGAAATTTGGTAAGACGTTGCATAAAGTAAGTCCCTTTCCTATTACCTATCACTTTTTGAAATCGGAAAAGGGAGCGGTGCACCTCCCATACAAATGGGAACTTTCATACTCAATATCTTTGGAGGTATTAATGTTAGACTACTAAATTTTGGTAAGGCATTGTATAAAGTAAGTCCCTTTCCTAATACCTATCCCTTTTAGAAATCGGAAAAGGGGGCATGGCACCTCCCATACAAATAGGAACTTTCATACTCAATATCTTTGGAGGTATTAATGCTAGACTACTAAATTTTGGTAAGACGTTGTATAAAGTAAGTCCCTTTCCTATTACCTAACACTTTTTGAAATCGGAAAAGGGAGCGGCGCACCTCCCATACAACTGAGATTTTTCATCCATACATAATCTATACATATTATAAAAAGTAGACACTTTTTTTCGTGTCGCCACTTGACGCTCAAACGCGTGGACGGATGTTAACCAAACTTACACACAGGTCAGGTTGATAGCAGGGCATGGTTCTTACGTACTTTTTTTTGAAATCGGAAAAGGGGGCGTGGCACCTCCCATACAAAAGGGAAATTTCATACTCAATATCTTTGGGGGAATTAATGCTAGACTACTAAATTTTTTCTAGGCGTTGTATAAAGTGAATCCCTTTCCTAATACCTATCCCTTTTTGAAATCGGAAAAGGGGGCGTGGCACCTCCCATACAAATGGGAACTTTCATACTCAATATCTTTGGAGGTATTAATGCTAGACTACTAAATTTTGGTAAGGCATTGTATGAAGTAAGTCCCTTTCCTAATACCTATCCCTTTTAGAAATCGGAAAAGGGGGCATGGCACCTGCCATACAAATGGGAAGTTTCATACTCAATATCTTTGGAGGTATTAATGCTAGACTACTAAATTTTGGTAAGGCATTGTATAAAGTAAGTCCCTTTCCTAATAACTATCCCTTTTAGAAATCGGAAAAGGGGGCATGGCACCTCCCATACAAATGGGAACTTTCATACTCAATATCTTTGGAGGTATTAATGCTAGACTACTAAATTTTGGTAAGACGTTGTATAAAGTAAGTCCCTTTCCTATTACCTAACACTTTTTGAAATCGGAAAAGGGAGCGGCGCACCTCCCATACAACTGAGATTTTTCATCCATACATAATCTATACATATTATAAAAAGTAGACACTTTTTTTCGTGTCGCCACTTGACGCTCAAACGCGTGGACGGATTTTAACCAAACTTACACACAGGTCGGGTACATAGCCCGGCATGGTTCCAACGTACTATTTTTTTAAGTCGGAAACAGGGGCGTGGCACCTCCCATACAAATGGGAACTTTCATACTCAATATCTTTGGAGGTATTAATGCTAGACTGCTAAATTTTGGTAAGGCATTGTATAAAGTAAGTCCCTTTCCTAATACCTATCCCTTTTTGAAATCGTAAGAGGGGGCGTGGCACCTCCCATTCAAATGGGAACTTTCATACTGAATATCTTTGGAGGTATTAATGCTAGACTACTAAATTTTGGTAAGGCATTGTATAAAGTAAGTCCCTTTCCTAATACCTATCCCTTTTAGAAATCGTAAAAGGGGGCGTGGCACCTCCCATTCAAATGGGAACTTTCATACTGAATATCTTTGGAGGTATTAATGCTAGACTACTAAATTTTGGTAAGACGTTGTATAAAGTAAGTCCCTTTCCTATTACCTATCACTTTTTGAAATCGGAAAAGGGAGCGGTGCACCTCCCATACAAATGAGATTTTTCATCCATACATAATCTATACATATTATAAAAAGTAAACACTTTTTTTCGTGTCGCCACTTGACGCTCAAACGCGTGGACGGATTTTAACCAAACTTACACACAGGTCAGGTACATAGCCCGGCATGGTTCCCACGTACTATTTTTGTAAATCGGAAACAGGGGCGTGGCACCTCCCATACAAATGGGAACTTTCATACTCAATATCTTTGGAGGTATTAATGCTAGACTACTAAATTTTAATAATAATAATAATAATTCCCAACGGATTACCCACCATATCCCGCTCGACCGGCGCGAGGGGCGCATCCGCATAACGCGCGGATTATTCGTTCGTGCCGAGTCGTTGAAAGGCTTTGGTTTGTTAATCGTCGAGATCTAAAACTGCTCAGCTACAGAGAAAACCTCATCAGCTAAGTAAAGTAGATATAGGATAGATTATACATTAAGAAATAACTAGTTAACAGAATAAAATTATTGTTAAAAGTTAAAATAGAAGTCAAAGAATAAAAAACAATTAGTAGCTATGAATTTAGGACAGAAAGAATTGATTTTTTTATGCTGAAAAGCGAGTCTGAAATATCAAATCTACCAGAAAGAGAGTTATAATCTTGACACAAACAGCGAAAAGGCTCATTTAACTGAAAATTGGTTCGGCACTGTTTTAAGACTAGAGGTTTAAAATGCCTTGAAGGACGAGACGGTACATTGAAGTTCACTTCACTTAGAAGAAATGGGCTGGATAGTGAACCATTTAGCAATTTAATCATAAAAATAATTCCAAGCATTTCCCTCCGACTAGAAAGTGTGTGTAGATTAATGAGTTTTAAACGATTCGTATAGCGTGGCAGATTGTACGAGGGATCCCAATGAAAATCTCTTAAGGCAAATAGTAAAAATTGTTTTTGAACTAATTCAAGGCGATCTACATGAACCTGGTAACGCGGGTTCCAAATTATAGAACCATATTCAAGTATCGGTCTGACTAATGTAGTGAAGAGGGCTTTAGTTACATAAGGGTCGCTAAATTCTTTAGACCATCGTTTAACGAATGCTAGGACACCTCTAGCCTTATTGACTGTTGTATTAATATGGCGGTTGAAACTGAGTTTATAGTCCATAGTAACCCCCAGGTCAACAAAATCATACACTTGCTCAAGACTATAATTTTTAATTGTATAGGAAGCCGGCTGAGAAATTCCACGCGAAAAACTCATGTGTTTACATTTTTTAAGGTTAAGTGGCATATAATTTAAATCGCACCAAGTAACTAGTGCATCTAGATCTGATTGTAGCTTATTTCTATCTTCAAATGACGCGAATGACATGAAAAGCTTTACGTCGTCGGCATACATTAACATTTTTGAAAATTTTATTATTGTAGAAATATCATTTATAAACAACAAGAACAGAATCGGGCCAAGATGGCTTCCTTGAGGAACCCCCGAAGAGACATAAATGACATCGGATACTAAATTTTTGAACATTACTCTTTGTGTCCTGTCACTAAGGTAAGAAGAGATCCAGCGATTGAGACCCGGCTGGAAGCCCAACTGATCGAGTTTATGAATAAGTAATGAGTGACACACTTTATCAAAAGCTTTGCTGAAATCCGTATAAATAACGTCGGTTTGCAGATTTTTTCTAAAGCCATTTGAGACATGACTGGTAAACTCAAGTAAATTCGTAACTGTGGACTTTCCCTTACTGAACCCGTGTTGGCAGTCAGCTATCAAAGTAGAGATCGGACCCGTAAGTTGATTTGTAACAATAGCTTCAAACAATTTTGGGATGGCAGAAAGCTTTGCGATGCCACGATAGTTCTCTATAGAAGACCTACTCCCGCTTTTATGCAGCGGTAGAAGAAACGATTCTTTCCACGCAGTTGGAAAAACACCACACTTTAGTGATAGATTGAACAAATTGGTAAGGGGTTGGTAAATATGGTTCGCACACTTTTTCAAGAAACATGTAGGAATCCTATCAGGACCATATTTAAAAGATTCTTTTAAGGTTTTAAGGTAAATTAGAACATCTTTGGCACATATAATTGGTGAATTAATTGAATTTGTCCCGTGGAGCTTATAGGGATAGTTTTGAAAGTTTGAATTGGTGACAGCAGAATAGTTAGAAGTGAAAAATTGAGCAAAAAAATTTGCGATACATTGATTATCGCTAGATATAATGTCTTGATATTTCATGGCTGAGGGAAACCCTGATACTTTACGTTTAGAATTTACGAAACCATAAAATGACTTAGGATTGAGAATAATGTCTCTTTTCGTTTTAGAGATATAAGCTTTATAGCACTTCTTATTTAAATCTATGTACTTCTGACGTAGAATGGAATACAGTAGGTAATGTTTATTTAATCCGGATTTCTTATATAAATTAAATGATCGCGTTTTCCTATTTTTAAGAGCCTTAAGCTCTTTAGTAAACCAAGCTTGCGTAGGATGATCATAAGTTACTTTACGTTTAGGAATAAACTTCTCAAATAGGCAGTAAATAGTGTGATTGAAATGTGAGACGTTTAGATCGATATCACAACCAAATTCAGGCCAAGTTAATTTAGACAGTTCTTTATTTAATTTCTTGTAGTTTGCTTTGGAAAAGTTATAATCAAAGCTACTACATGAGTAGCATTGAGTGCCTTGGCCATTACTTATGGTTTCGTAGACTATTTCCATAGAAGGGTGGTAAAGGTCTTCTGGTAAAACCAACGGATCACAACGATTTACAGAAAATTGGTTTATATCATTAACATACACTAAATCTAAGACTTTCCCAAACTTGTTAGCGGTAACATTTATTTGATTAAGGCAAAGATCGGAAATTCCATCTAAAAAGTCATTGAACCCCAGTTTGGACGGATTTGGAATAATGTTACCATCAGATATGTTCCACGATATATGAGGTAAGTTAAAATCACCCAAAACAATAATTGAATCTGAAGCTTTAGTCATAAGGTTAACAGTTTTGAGCAGAGAGACATGTTGCATGTAGACTGAAAAATCTGATGCTGGAGGGATGTAGCAAACATATAAGTACATAGAGACGTTGTCTAGTTGAAGGCGGATGCATTTGGTAAGGCGTTGTATAAAGTAAGTCCCTTTCCTAATACCTATCCCTTTTTGAAATCGGAAAAGGGGACGTGGCACCTCCCATACAAATGGGATCTTTCATACCCCCTATCTATGCAACTATTATCGCTAGACTACTGAAATTTGGTAAGACGTTGTATAAAGTAAGTCCCTTTCCTATCACCTATCACTTTTTTAAATCGGAAAAGGGAGCGGTGCACCTCCCATTCAAATGGGAACTTTCATACTCAATATCTTTGGAGGTATTAATGCTAGACTACTAAATTTTGGTAAGGCATTGTATAAAGCAAGTCCTTCTCCTAATACCTATCACTTTTTGAAATCGGAAAAGGGGGCGTGGCACCTCCCATACAAATGGGAACTTTCATACTCAATATCTTTGGAGGTAATAATGCTAGACTACCAAATTTCGGTAAGGCATTGTATAAAGTAAGTCCCTTTCCTATTACCTATCACTTTTTGAAATCGGAAAAGGGAGCGGTGCACCTCCCATACAAATGGGAACTTTCATACTCAATATCTTTGGAGGTAATAATGCTAGACTACCAAATTTCGGTAAGGCATTGTTTAAAGTCAGTCCCTTTCCTAAGACCTATCCCTTTTTGAAATCGGAATAGGGGGCGTGGCACCTCCCATACAAATGGGATCTTTCATACCCCCTATCTATGCAACTATTATCGCTAGACTACTGAAATTTGGTAAGACGTTGTATAAAGTAAGTCCCTTTCCTATTACCTATCACTTTTTTAAATCGGAAAAGGGAGCGGTGCACCTCCCATTCAAATGGGAAATTTCATACTCAATATCTTTGGAGGTATTAATGCTAGACTACCAAATTTCGGTAAGGCATTGTTTAAAGTAAGTCCCTTTCCTAATACCTATCCCTTTTTGAAATCGGAAAAGGGGGCGTGGCACCTCCCATACAAATGGGATCTTTCATACCCCCTATCTATGCAACTATTATCGCTAGACTACTGAAATTTGGTAAGACGTTGTATAAAGTAAGTCCCTTTCCTATTACCTATCACTTTTTAAAATCGGAAAAGGGAGCGGCGCACCTCCCATACAAATGGGAACTTTCATACTCAATATCTTCGGAGGTATTAATGCTAGACTACCAAATTTCGGTAAGGCATTGTTTAAAGTAAGTCCCTTTCCTAATACCTATCCCTTTTTGAAATCGGAAAAGGGGGCGTGGCACCTCCCATACAAATGGGATCTTTCATACCCCCTATCTATGCAACTATTATCGCTAGACTACTGAAATTTGGTAAGACGTTGTATAAAGTAAGTCCCTTTCCTATTACCTATCACTTTTTAAAATCGGAAAAGGGAGCGGTGCACCTCCCATACAAATGGGAACTTTCATACTCAATATCTTTGGAGGTATTAATGCTAGACTACTAAATTTTGGTAAGGCATTGTATAAAGTAAGTCCCTTTCCTAATACCTATCCCTTTTAGAAATCGTAAAAGGGGGCGTGGCACCTCCCATTCAAATGGGAACTTTCATACTCAATATCTTTGGAGGTATTAATGCTAGACTACTAAATTTTGGTAAGGCATTGTATAAAGTAAGTCCCTTTCCTAATACCTGTCCCTTTTTGAAATCGGAAAATGGGGCGTGGCACCTCCCATACAAATGGGAACTTTCATACTCAATATCTTTGGAGGTATTAATGCTAGACTACTAAATTTTGGTAAGACGTTGTATAAAGTAAGTCCCTTTCCTATTACCTATCCCTTTTTGAAATCGGAAAAGGGGGCGTGGCACCTCCCATACAAATGGGATCTTTCATACCCCCTATCTATGCAACTATTATCGCTAGACTACTGAAATTTGGTAAGACGTTGTATAAAGTAAGTCCCTTTCCTATTACCTATCACTTTTTAAAATCGGAAAAGGGAGCGGTGCACCTCCCATACAAATGGGAACTTTCATACTCAATATCTTTGGAGGTATTAATGCTAGACTACCAAATTTCGGTAAGGCATTGTTTAAAGTAAGTCCCTTTCCTAATACCTATCCCTTTTTGAAATCGGAAAAGGGGGCGTGGCACCTCCCATACAAATGGGATCTTTCATACCCCCTATCTATGCAACTATTATCGCTAGACTACTGAAATTTGGTAAGACGTTGTATAAAGTAAGTCCCTTTCCTATTACCTGTCACTTTTTAAAATCGGAAAAGGGAGCGGTGCACCTCCCATACAAATGGGAACTTTCATACTCAATATCTTTGGAGGTATTAATGCTAGACTACTAAATTTTGGTAAGGCATTGTATAAAGTAAGTCCCTTTCCTAATACCTATCCCTTTTAGAAATCGTAAAAGGGGGCGTGGCACCTCCCATTCAAATGGGAACTTTCATACTCAATATCTTCGGAGGTATTAATGCTAGACTACTAAATTTTGGTAAGGCATTGTATAAAGTAAGTCCCTTTCCTAATACCTGTCCCTTTTTGAAATCGGAAAATGGGGCGTGGCACCTCCCATACAAATGGGAACTTTCATACTCAATATCTTTGGAGGTATTAATGCTAGACTACTAAATTTTGGTAAGGCGTTGTATAAAGTAAGTCCCTTTCCTAATACCTATCCCTTTTTGAAATCGGAAAAGGGGACGTGGCACCTCCCATACAAATGGGATCTTTCATACCCCCTATCTATGCAACTATTATCGCTAGACTACTGAAATGTGGTAAGACGTTGTATAAAGTAAGTCCCTTTCCTATCACCTATCACTTTTTTAAATCGGAAAAGGGAGCGGTGCACCTCCCATTCAAATGGGAACTTTCATACTCAATATCTTTGGAGGGGTTAATGCTAGACTACTAAATTTTGGTAAGGCATTGTATAAAGCAAGTCCTTCTCCTAATACCTATCACTTTTTGAAATCGGAAAAGGGGGCGTGGCACCTCCCATACAAATGGGAACTTTCATACTCAATATCTTTAGAGGTAATAATGCTAGACTACCAAATTTCGGTAAGGCATTGTATAAAGTAAGTCCCTTTCCTAAGGCCTATCCCTTTTTGAAATCGGAATAGGGGGCGTGGCACCTCCGATACAAATGGGATCTTTCATACCCCCTATCTATCCAACTATTATCGCTAGACTACTGAAATTTGGTAAGACGTTGTATAAAGTAAGTCCCTTTCCTATTACCTATCACTTTTTGAAATCGGAAAAGGGAGCGGTGCACCTCCCATACAAATGGGAACTTTCATACTCAATATCTTTGGAGATAATAATGCTAGACTACCAAATTTCGGTAAGGCATTGTTTAAAGTCAGTCCCTTTCCTAAGACCTATCCCTTTTTGAAATCGGAATAGGGGGCGTGGCACCTCCCATACAAATGGGATCTTTCATACCCCCTATCTATGCAACTATTATCGCTAGACTACTGAAATTTGGTAAGACGTTGTATAAAGTAAGTCCCTTTCCTATTACCTATCACTTTTTTAAATCGGAAAAGGGAGCGGTGCACCTCCCATTCAAATGGGAAATTTCATACTCAATATCTTTGGAGGTATTAATGCTAGACTACCAAATTTCGGTAAGGCATTGTTTAAAGTAAGTCCCTTTCCTAATACCTATCCCTTTTTGAAATCGGAAAAGGGGGCGTGGCACCTCCCATACAAATGGGATCTTTCATACCCCCTATCTATGCAACTATTATCGCTAGACTACTGAAATTTGGTAAGACGTTGTATAAAGTAAGTCCCTTTCCTATTACCTATCACTTTTTAAAATCGGAAAAGGGAGCGGTGCACCTCCCATACAAATGGGAACTTTCATACTCAATATCTTTGGAGGTATTAATGCTAGACTACCAAATTTCGGTAAGGCATTGTTTAAAGTAAGTCCCTTTCCTAATACCTATCCCTTTTTGAAATCGGAAAAAGGGGCGTGGCACCTCCCATACAAATGGGATCTTTCATACCCCCTATCTATGCAACTATTATCGCTAGACTACTGAAATTTGGTAAGACGTTGTATAAAGTAAGTCCCTTTCCTATTACCTATCACTTTTTAAAATCGGAAAAGGGAGCGGTGCACCTCCCATACAAATGGGAACTTTCATACTCAATATCTTTGGAGGTATTAATGCTAGACTACTAAATTTTGGTAAGGCATTGTATAAAGTAAGTCCCTTTCCTAATACCTATCCCTTTTAGAAATCGTAAAAGGGGGCGTGGCACCTCCCATTCAAATGGGAACTTTCATACTCAATATCTTTAGAGGTATTAATGCTAGACTACTAAATTTTGGTAAGGCATTGTATAAAGTAAGTCCCTTTCCTAATACCTGTCCCTTTTTGAAATCGGAAAATGGGGCGTGGCACCTCCCATACAAATGGGAACTTTCATACTCAATATCTTTGGAGGTATTAATGCTAGACTACTAAATTTTTTTAAGACGTTGTATAAAGTAAGTCCCTTTCCTATTACCTATCCCTTTTTGAAATCGGAAAAGGGGGCGTGGCACCTCCCATACAAATGGGATCTTTCATACCCCCTATCTATGCAACTATTATCGCTAGACTACTGAAATTTGGTAAGACGTTGTATAAAGTAAGTCCCTTTCCTATTACCTATCACTTTTTAAAATCGGAAAAGGGAGCGGTGCACCTCCCATACAAATGGGAACTTTCATACTCAATATCTTTGGAGGTATTAATGCTAGACTACTAAATTTTGGTAAGGCATTGTATAAAGTAAGTCCCTTTCCTAATACCTGTCCCTTTTTGAAATCGGAAAATGGGGCGTGGCACCTCCCATACAAATGGAAACTTTCATACTCAATATCTTTGGAGGTATTAATGCTAGACTACTAAATTTTGGTAAGGCATTGTATAAAGTAAGTCCCTTTCCTAATACCTGTCCCTTTTTGAAATCGGAAAATGGGGCGTGGCACCTCCCATACAAATGGAAACTTTCATACTCAATATCTTTGGAGGTATTAATGCTAGACTACTAAATTTTGGTAAGGCGTTGTATAAAGTAAGTCCCTTTCCTAATACCTATCCCTTTTTGAAATCGGAAAAGGGGACGTGGTACCTCCCATACAAATGGGATCTTTCATACCCCCTATCTATGCAACTATTATCGCTAGACTACTGAAATTTGGTAAGACGTTGTATAAAGTAAGTCCCTTTCCTATCACCTATCACTTTTTTAAATCGGAAAAGGGAGCGGTGCACCTCCCATTCAAATGGGAACTTTCATACTCAATATCTTTGGAGGTATTAATGCTAGACTACTAAATTTTGGTAAGGCATTGTATAAAGCAAGTCCTTCTCCTAATACCTATCACTTTTTGAAATCGGAAAAGGGGGCGTGGCACCTCCCATACAAATGGGAACTTTCATACTCAATATCTTTGGAGGTAATAATGCTAGACTACCAAATTTCGGTAAGGCATTGTATAAAGTAAGTCCCTTTCCTAAGACCTATCCCTTTTTGAAATCGGAATAGGGGGCGTGGCACCTCCCATACAAATGGGATCTTTCATACCCCCTATCTATCCAACTATTATCGCTAGACTACTGAAATTTGGTAAGACGTTGTATAAAGTAAGTCCCTTTCCTATTACCTATCACTTTTTGAAATCGGAAAAGGGAGCGGTGCACCTCCCATACAAATGGGAACTTTCATACTCAATATCTTTGGAGGTAATAATGCTCTCTCTCTCTATGGCGCGATATACAAGTATATCATATATAACCTCCTAAGAGATTTTTGCGCCAAGCTTCTCTTCCAATTTGTGGTGTGCCGATTTGAATTTTCCCTACAAATTGGTGGGACCTACAGTTTTTTGCCGACTCCGAACGGCATCTACAAAGGAGACGAGTTTTTGCTGAGAAGCCTGTCATGGCAGAAATACACTCGGAGAGTTTGCCAAACCACTGCCGAGGGGCGACCCCGTTTTGAAAAACTTTTTTCAAATCACTTTTGATGTTACCTGTACCAGGGCTCGAACCATGGACCTTCGGTGTGGTAGGCCGGCAACACTACCTTCACACCACGGCGGCCGCCAGGTAATAATGCTAGACTACCAAATTTCGGTAAGGCATTGTTTATAGTCAGTCCCTTTCCTAAGACCTATCCCTTTTTGAAATCGGAATAGGGGGCGTGGCACCTCCCATACAAATGGGATCTTTCATACCCCCTATCTATGCAACTATTATCGCTAGACTACTGAAATTTGGTAAGACGTTGTATAAAGTAAGTCCCTTTCCTATTACCTATCACTTTTTTAAATCGGAAAAGGGAGCGGTGCACCTCCCATTCAAATGGGAAATTTCATACTAAATATCTTTGGAGGTATTAATGCTAGACTACCAAATTTCGGTAAGGCATTGTTTAAAGTAAGCCCCTTCCCTAATACCTATCCCTTTTTGAAAGCGGAAAAGGGGGCGTGGCACCTCCCATACAAATGGGATCTTTCATACTCCCTATCTATGCAAGTATTATCGCTAGACTACTGAAATTTGGTAAGACGTTGTATAAAGTAAGTCCCTTTCCTATTACCTCTCACTTTTTGAAATCGGAAAAGGGAGCGGTGCACCTCCCATACAAATAAGATTTATCATCCATACCTAATCTATACATATTATAAATAGTAAACACTTTTTTTCGTGTCGCCACTTGACGCTCACACGCGTGGACGGATTTTAACCAAACTTACACACAGGTCAGGTACATAGCAGGGCATGGTTCTTACGTACTTTTTTTTGAAATCGGAAAAGGGGGCGTGGCACCTCCCATACAAAAGGGAACTTTCATACTCAATATCTTTGCAGGTATTAATGCTAGACTACTAAATTTTGGTAAGACATTGTATAAAGTAAGTCCCTTTCCTAATACCTATCCCTTTTTGAAAGCGGAAAAGGGGGCGTGGCACCTCCCATACAAATGGGATCTTTCATACCCCCTATCTATGCAACTATTATCGCTAGACTACTGAAATTTGGTAAGACGTTGTATAAAGTAAGTCCCTTTCCTATTACCTATCACTTTTTAAAATCGGAAAAGGGAGCGGTGCACCTCCCATACAAATGGGAACTTTCATACTCAATATCTTTGGAGGTATTAATGCTAGACTACTAAATTTTGGTAAGGCATTGTATAAAGTAAGTCCCTTTCCTAATACCTATCCCTTTTAGAAATCGTAAAAGGGGGCGTGGCACCTCCCATTCAAATGGGAACTTTCATACTCAATATCTTTAGAGGTATTAATGCTAGACTACTAAATTTTGGTAAGGCATTGTATAAAGTAAGTCCCTTTCCTAATACCTGTCCCTTTTTGAAATCGGAAAATGGGGCGTGGCACCTCCCATACAAATGGGAACTTTCATACTCAATATCTTTGGAGGTATTAATGCTAGACTACTAAATTTCGGTAAGGCATTGTTTAAAGTAAGTCCCTTTCCTAATACCTATCCCTTTTTGAAATCGGAAAAGGGGGCGTGGCACCTCCCATACAAATGGGATCTTTCATACCCCCTATCTATGCAACTATTATCGCTAGACTACTGAAATTTGGTAAGACGTTGTATAAAGTAAGTCCCTTTCCTATTACCTATCACTTTTTAAAATCGGAAAAGGGAGCGGTGCACCTCCCATACAAATGGGAACTTTCATACTCAATATCTTTGGAGGTATTAATGCTAGACTACCAAATTTCGGTAAGGCATTGTTTAAAGTAAGTCCCTTTCCTAATACCTATCCCTTTTTGAAATCGGAAAAGGGGGCGTGGCACCTCCCATACAAATGGGATCTTTCATACCCCCTATCTATGCAACTATTATCGCTAGACTACTGAAATTTGATAAGACGTTGTATAAAGTAAGTCCCTTTCCTATTACCTATCACTTTTTAAAATCGGAAAAGGGAGCGGTGCACCTCCCATACAAATGGGAACTTTCATACTCAATATCTTTGGAGGTATTAATGCTAGACTACTAAATTTTGGTAAGGCATTGTATAAAGTAAGTCCCTTTCCTAATACCTATCCCTTTTAGAAATCGTAAAAGGGGGCGTGGCACCTCCCATTCAAATGGGAACTTTCATACTCAATATCTTTGGAGGTATTAATGCTAGACTACTAAATTTTGGTAAGGCATTGTATAAAGTAAGTCCCTTTCCTAATACTTATCCCTTTTTGAAATCGGAAAATGGGGCGTGGCACCTCCCATACAAATGGAAACTTTCATACTCAATATCTTTGGAGGTATTAATGCTAGACTACTAAATTTTGGTAAGGCGTTGTATAAAGTAAGTCCCTTTCCTAATACCTATCCCTTTTTGAAATCGGAAAAGGGGACGTGGCACCTCCCATACAAATGGGATCTTTCATACCCCCTATCTATGCAACTATTATCGCTAGACTACTGAAATTTGGTAAGACGTTGTATAAAGTAAGTCCCTTTCCTATCACCTATCACTTTTTTAAATCGGAAAAGGGAGCGGTGCACCTCCCATTCAAATGGGAACTTTCATACTCAATATCTTTGGAGGTATTAATGCTAGACTACTAAATTTTGGTAAGGCATTGTATAAAGCAAGTCCTTCTCCTAATACCTATCACTTTTTGAAATCGGAAAAGGGGGCGTGGCACCTCCCATACAAATGGGAACTTTCATACTCAATATCTTTGGAGGTAATAATGCTAGACTACCAAATTTCGGTAAGGCATTGTATAAAGTAAGTCCCTTTCCTAAGACCTATCCCTTTTTGAAATCGGAATAGGGGGCGTGGCACCTCCCATACAAATGGGATCTTTCATACCCCCTATCTATCCAACTATTATCGCTAGACTACTGAAATTTGGTAAGACGTTGTATAAAGTAAGTCCCTTTCCTATTACCTATCACTTTTTGAAATCGGAAAAGGGAGCGGTGCACCTCCCATACAAATGGGAACTTTCATACTCAATATCTTTGGAGGTAATAATGCTCTCTCTCTCTATGGCGCGATATACAAGTATATCATATATAACCTCCTAAGAGATTTTTGCGCCAAGCTTCTCTTCCAATTTGTGGTGTGCCGATTTGAATTTTCCCTACAAATTGGTGGGACCTACAGTTTTTTGCCGACTCCGAACGGCATCTACAAAGGAGACGAGTTTTTGCTGAGAAGCCTGTCATGGCAGAAATACACTCGGAGAGTTTGCCAAACCACTGCCGAGGGGCGACCCCGTTTTGAAAAACTTTTTTCAAATCACTTTTGATGTTACCTGTACCAGGGCTCGAAACATGGACCTTCGGTGTGGTAGGCCGGCAACACTACCTTCACACCACGGCGGCCGCCAGGTAATAATGCTAGACTACCAAATTTCGGTAAGGCATTGTTTATAGTCAGTCCCTTTCCTAAGACCTATCCCTTTTTGAAATCGGAATAGGGGGCGTGGCACCTCCCATACAAATGGGATCTTTCATACCCCCTATCTATGCAACTATTATCGCTAGACTACTGAAATTTGGTAAGACGTTGTATAAAGTAAGTCCCTTTCCTATTACCTATCACTTTTTTAAATCGGAAAAGGGAGCGGTGCACCTCCCATTCAAATGGGAAATTTCATACTCAATATCTTTGGAGGTATTAATGCTAGACTACCAAATTTCGGTAAGGCATTGTTTAAAGTAAGCCCCTTCCCTAATACCTATCCCTTTTTGAAAGCGGAAAAGGGGGCGTGGCACCTCCCATACAAATGGGATCTTTCATACTCCCTATCTATGCAAGTATTATCGCTAGACTACTGAAATTTGGTAAGACGTTGTATAAAGTAAGTCCCTTTCCTATTACCTCTCACTTTTTGAAATCGGAAAAGGGAGCGGTGCACCTCCCATACAAATAAGATTTATCATCCATACCTAATCTATACATATTATAAATAGTAAACACTTTTTTTCGTGTCGCCACTTGACGCTCACACGCGTGGACGGATTTTAACCAAACTTACACACAGGTCAGGTACATAGCAGGGCATGGTTCTTACGTACTTTTTTTTGAAATCGGAAAAGGGGGCGTGGCACCTCCCATACAAAAGGGAACTTTCATACTCAATATCTTTGCAGGTATTAATGCTAGACTACTAAATTTTGGTAAGACATTGTATAAAGTAAGTCCCTTTCCTAATACCTATCCCTTTTTGAAAGCGGAAAAGGGGGCGTGGCACCTCCCATACAAATGGGATCTTTCATACCCCCTATCTATGCAACTATTATCGCTAGACTACTGAAATTTGGTAAGACGTTGCATAAAGTAAGTCCCTTTCCTATTACCTATCACTTTTTAAAATCGGAAAAGGGAGCGGTGCACCTCCCATACAAATGGGTACTTTCATACTCAATATCTTTGGAGGTATTAATGCTAGACTACTAAATTTTCGTAAGGCATTGCATAAAGTAAGTCCATTTCCTAATACCTATCCCTTTTTGAAATCGGAAAAGGGGGCGTGGCACCTCCCATACAAATGGGATCTTTCATACTCCCTATCTATGCAAGTATTATCGCTAGACTACTGAAATTTGGTAAGACGTTGTATAAAGTAAGTCCCTTTCCTATTACCTCTCACTTTTTGAAATCGGAAAAGGGAGCGGTGCACCTCCCATACAAATGAGATTTATCATCCATACCTAATCTATACATATTATAAATAGTAAACACTTTTTTTCGTGTCGCCACTTGACGCTCACACGCGTGGACGGATTTTAACCAAACTTACACACAGGTCAGGTACATAGCAGGGCATGGTTCTTACGTACTTTTTTTTGAAATCGGAAAAGGGGGCGTGGCACCTCCCATACAAAAGGGAACTTTCATACTCAATATCTTTGGAGGAATTAATGCTAGACTACTAAATTTTGGCAAGGCGTTGTATAAAGTAAGTCCCTTTCCTAATACCTATCCCATTTTGAAATCGGAAAAGGGGGCGTGGCACCTCCCATACAAATGGGAACTTTCATACTCAATATCTTTGGAGGTATTAATGCTAGACTACTAAATTTTGGTAAGGCATTGTATAAAGTAAGTCCCTTTCCTAATACCTATCCCTTTTAGAAATCGGAAAAGGGGGCATAGCACCTCCCATACAAATGCAACTATTATCGCTAGACTACTGAAATTTGGTAAGACGTTGTATAAAGTAAGTCCCTTTCCTATCACCTATCACTTTTTTAAATCGGAAACGGGAGCGGTGCACCTCCCATTCAAATGGGAACTTTCATACTCAATATCTTTGGAGGAATTAATGCTAGACTACTAAATTTTGGCAAGGCGTTGTATAAAGTAAGTCCCTTTCCTAATACCTATCCCATTTTGAAATCGGAAAAGGGGGCGTGGCACCTCCCATACAAATGGGAACTTTCATACTCAATATCTTTGGAGGTATTAATGCTAGACTACTAAATTTTGGTAAGGCGTTGTATAAAGTAAGTCCCTTTCCTAATACCTATCCCTTTTAGAAATCGGAAAAGGGGGCATAGCACCTCCCATACAAATGCAACTATTATCGCTAGACTACTGAAATTTGGTAAGACGTTGTATAAAGTAAGTCCCTTTCCTATCACCTATCACTTTTTTAAATCGGAAACGGGAGCGGTGCACCTCCCATTCAAATGGGAACTTTCATACTCAATATCTTTGGAGGTATTTATGCTAGACTACTAAATTTTGGCAAGGCGTTGTATAAAGTAAGTCCCTTTCCTAATACCTATCCCATTTTGAAATCGGAAAAGGGGGCGTGGCACCTCCCATACAAATGGGAACTTTCATACTCAATATCTTTGGAGGTATTAATGCTAGACTACTAAATTTTGGTAAGGCATTGTATAAAGTAAGTCCCTTTCCTAATACCTATCCCTTTTAGAAATCGGAAAAGGGGGCATAGCACCTCCCATACAAATGCAACTATTATCGCTAGACTACTGAAATTTGGTAAGACGTTGTATAAAGTAAGTCCCTTTCCTATCACCTATCACTTTTTTAAATCGGAAACGGGAGCGGTGCACCTCCCATTCAAATGGGAACTTTCATACTCAATATCTTTGGAGGTATTTATGCTAGACTACTAAATTTTGGTAAGACGTTGTATAAAGTAAGTCCCTTTCCTATTACCTCTCACTTTTTGAAATCGGAAAAGGGAGCGGTGCACCTCCCATACAAATGAGATTTATCATCCATACCTAATCTATACATATTATAAAAAGTAAACACTTTTTTTCGTGTCGCCACTTGACGCTCAAACGCGTGGACGGATTTTAACCAAACTTACACACAGGTCAGGTACATAGCAGGGCATGGTTCTTACGTACTTTTTTTTGAAATCGGAAAAGGGGGCGTGGCACCTCCCATACAAAAGGGAACTTTCATACTCAATATCTTTGGAGGAATTAATGCTAGACTACTAAATTTTGGTAAGGCATTGTATAAAGTAAGTCCCTTTCCTAATACCTATCCCTTTTTGAAATCGGAAAAGGGAGCGTGGCACCTCCCATACAAATGGGATCTTTCATACACCCTATCTATGCAACTATTATCGCTAGACTACTGAAATTTGGTAAGACGTTGTATAAAGTAAGTCCCTTTCCTATTACCTATCACTTTTTGAAATCGGAAAAGGGAGCGTGGCACCTCCCATACAAATGGGAACTTTCATACTCAATATCTTTGGAGGTATTAATGCTAGACTACTAAATTTTGGTAAGGCATTGTATAAAGTAAGTCCCTTTCCTAATACCTATCCCTTTTTGAAATCG
This sequence comes from Merzomyia westermanni, assembly GCA_949987695.1. Classification (NCBI taxonomy): domain Eukaryota; kingdom Metazoa; phylum Arthropoda; class Insecta; order Diptera; family Tephritidae; genus Merzomyia; species Merzomyia westermanni. Next base: position 83,015,646 of record OX465291.1, read on the forward strand.
GAAAAGGGAGCGTGGCACCTCCCATACAAATGGGATCTTTCATACACCCTATCTATGCAACTATTATCGCTAGACTACTGAAATTTGGTAAGACGTTGTATAAAGTAAGTCCCTTTCCTATTACCTATCACTTTTTGAAATCGGAAAAGGGAGCGGTGCACCTCCCATACAAAAGGGAACTTTCATACTCAATATCTTTGGAGGAATTAATGCTAGACTACTAAATTTTGGTAAGGCATTGTATAAAGTAAGTCCATTTCCTAATACCTATCCCTTTTTGAAATCGGAAAAGGGAGCGTGGCACCTCCCATACAAATGGGATCTTTCATACACCCTATCTATGCAACTATTATCGCTAGACTACTGAAATTTGGTAAGACGTTGTATAAAGTAAGTCCCTTTCCTATTACCTATCACTTTTTGAAATCGGAAAAGGGAGCGGTGCACCTCCCATACAAATGGGAAATTTCATACTCAATATCTTTGGAGGTATTAATGCTAGACTACTAAATTTTCGTAAGGCATTGTATAAAGTAAGTCCATTTCCTAATACCTATCCCTTTTAGAAATCGGAAAAGGGGGCGTGGCACCTCCCATACAAATGGGAACTTTCATACTCAATATCTTTGGAGGTATTAATGCTAGACTACTAAATTTTGGTAAGGCATTGTATAAAGTAAGTCCCTTTCCTAATACCTATCCCTTTTAGAAATCGGAAAAGGGGGCATAGCACCTCCCATACAAATGCAACTATTATCGCTAGACTACTGAAATTTGGTAAGACGTTGTATAAAGTAAGTCCCTTTCCTATCACCTATCACTTTTTTAAATCGGAAACGGGAGCGGTGCACCTCCCATTCAAATGGGAACTTTCATACTCAATATCTTTGGAGGTATTTATGCTAGACTACTAAATTTTGGTAAGACGTTGTATAAAGTAAGTCCCTTTCCTATTACCTCTCACTTTTTGAAATCGGAAAAGGGAGCGGTGCACCTCCCATACAAATGAGATTTATCATCCATACCTAATCTATACATATTATAAAAAGTAAACACTTTTTTTCGTGTCGCCACTTGACGCTCAAACGCGTGGACGGATTTTAACCAAACTTACACACAGGTCAGGTACATAGCAGGGCATGGTTCTTACGTACTTTTTTTTGAAATCGGAAAAGGGGGCGTGGCACCTCCCATACAAAAGGGAACTTTCATACTCAATATCTTTGGAGGAATTAATGCTAGACTACTAAATTTTGGTAAGGCATTGTATAAAGTAAGTCCCTTTCCTAATACCTATCCCTTTTTGAAATCGGAAAAGGGAGCGTGGCACCTCCCATACAAATGGGATCTTTCATACACCCTATCTATGCAACTATTATCGCTAGACTACTGAAATTTGGTAAGACGTTGTATAAAGTAAGTCCCTTTCCTATTACCTATCACTTTTTGAAATCGGAAAAGGGAGCGTGGCACCTCCCATACAAATGGGAACTTTCATACTCAATATCTTTGGAGGTATTAATGCTAGACTACTAAATTTTGGTAAGGCATTGTATAAAGTAAGTCCCTTTCCTAATACCTATCCCTTTTAGAAATCGGAAAAGGGGGCGTGGCACCTCCCATACAAATGGGAACTTTCATACTCAATATCTTTGGAGGTATTAATGCTAGACTACTAAATTTTGGTAAGGCATTGTATAAAGTAAGTCCCTTTCCTAATACCTATCCCTTTTAGAAATCGGAAAAGGGGGCATAGCACCTCCCATACAAATGCAACTATTATCGCTAGACTACTGAAATTTGGTAAGACGTTGTATAAAGTAAGTCCCTTTCCTATCACCTATCACTTTTTTAAATCGGAAACGGGAGCGGTGCACCTCCCATTCAAATGGGAACTTTCATACTCAATATCTTTGGAGGAATTAATGCTAGACTACTAAATTTTGGCAAGGCGTTGTATAAAGTAAGTCCCTTTCCTAATACCTGTCCCTTTTTGAAATCGGAAAATGGGGCGTGGCACCTCCCATACAAATGGGAACTTTCATACTCAATATCTTTGGAGGTATTAATGCTAGACTACTAAATTTTGGTAAGACGTTGTATAAAGTAAGTCCCTTTCCTATTACCTATCACTTTTTGAAATCGGAAAAGGGAGCGGTGCGCCTCCCATACAAATGAGATTTTTCATCCATACATAATCTATACATATTATAAAAAGTAAACACTTTTTTTCGTGTCGCCACTTGACGCTCAAACGCGTGGACGGATTTTAACCAAACTTACACACAGGCCAGGTACACAGCAGGGCATGGTTCTTACGTACTTTTTTTTGAAATCGGAAAAGGGGGCGTGGCACCTCCCATACAAAAGGGAACTTTCATACTCAATATCTTTGGAGGAATTAATGCTAGACTACTAAATTTTGGTAAGGCATTGTATAAAGTAAGTCCATTTCCTAATACCTATCCCTTTTTGAAATCGGAAAAGGGAGCGTGGCACCTCCCATACAAATGGGATCTTTCATACACCCTATCTATGCAACTATTATCGCTAGACTACTGAAATTTGGTAAGACGTTGTATAAAGTAAGTCCCTTTCCTATTACCTATCACTTTTTGAAATCGGAAAAGGGAGCGGTGCACCTCCCATACAAAAGGGAACTTTCATACTCAATATCTTTGGAGGAATTAATGCTAGACTACTAAATTTTGGTAAGGCATTGTATAAAGTAAGTCCATTTCCTAATACCTATCCCTTTTTGAAATCGGAAAAGGGAGCGTGGCACCTCCCATACAAATGGGATCTTTCATACACCCTATCTATGCAACTATTATCGCTAGACTACTGAAATTTGGTAAGACGTTGTATAAAGTAAGTCCCTTTCCTATTACCTATCACTTTTTGAAATCGGAAAAGGGAGCGGTGCACCTCCCATACAAATGGGAAATTTCATACTCAATATCTTTGGAGGTATTAATGCTAGACTACTAAATTTTCGTAAGGCATTGTATAAAGTAAGTCCATTTCCTAATACCTATCCCTTTTTGAAATCGGAAAAGGGGGCGTGGCACCTCCCATACAAATGGGATCTTTCATACCCCCTATCTATGCAAGTATTATCGCTAGACTACTGAAATTTGGTAAGACGTTGTATAAAGTAAGTCCCTTTCCTATTACCTATCACTTTTTGAAATCGGAAAAGGGAGCGGTGCACCTCCCATACAAATGAGATTTTTCATCCATACATAATCTATACATATTATAAAAAGTAAACACTTTTTTTCGTGTCGCCACTTGACGCTCCCACGCGTGGACGGATTTTAACCAAACTTACACACAGGTCAGGTACATAGCAGGGCATGGTTCTTACGTACTTTTTTTTGAAATCGGAAAAGGGGGCGTGGCACCTCCCATACAGAAGGGAACTTTCATACTCAATATCTTTGGAGGAATTAATGCTAGACTACTAAATTTTGGCAAGGCGTTGTATAAAGTAAGTCCCTTTCCTAATACCTATCAGATTTTGAAATCGGAAAAGGGGGCGTGGCACCTCCCATACAAATGGGAACTTTCATACTCAATATCTTTGGAGGTATTAATGCTAGACTACTAAATTTTGGCAAGGCGTTGTATAAAGTAAGTCCCTTTCCTAATACCTATCCCATTTTGAAATCGGAAAAGGGGGCGTGGCACCTCCCATACAAAAGGGAACTTTCATACTCAATATCTTTGGAGGAATTAATGCTAGACTACTAAATTTTGGCAAGGCGTTGTATAAAGTAAGTCCCTTTCCTAATACCTATCCCATTTTGAAATCGGAAAAGGGGGCGTGGCACCTCCCATACAAATGGGAACTTTCATACTCAATATCTTTGGAGGTATTAATGCTAGACTACTAAATTTTCGTAAGGCATTGTATAAAGTAAATCCATTTCCTAATACCTATCCCTTTTTGAAATCGGAAAAGGGAGCGGTGCACCTCCCATACAAATGAGATTTTTCATCCATACATAATCTATACATATTATAAAAAGTAAACACTTTTTTTCGTGTCGCCACTTGACGCTCACACGCGTGGACGGATTTTAACCAAACTTACACACAGGTCAGGTACATAGCAGGGCATGGTTCTTACGTACTTTTTTTTGAAATCGGAAAAGGGGGCGTGGCACCTCCCATACAAAAGCGAACTTTTATACTCAATATCTTTGGAGGAATTAATGCTAGACTACTAAATTTTGGCAAGGCGTTGTATAAAGTAAGTCCCTTTCCTAATACCTATCCCTTTTTGAAATCGGAAAAGGGGGCGTCGCACCTCCCATACAAATGGGAACTTTCATACTCAATATCTTTGGAGGTATTAATGCTAGACTACTAAATTTTGGTAAGGCATTGTACAAAGTAAGTCCCTTTCCTAATACCTATCCCTTTTAGAAATCGGAAAAGGGGGCATGGCACCTCCCATACAAATGGGAACTTTCATACTCAATATCTTTGGAGGTATTAATGCTAGACTACTGAATTTTGGTAAGGCATTGTATAAAGTAAGTCCCTTTCCTAATACCTATCCCTTTTTGAAATCGGAAAAGGGGGCGTCGCACCTCCCATACAAATGGGAACTTTCATACTCAATATCTTTGGAGGTATTAATGCTAGACTACTAAATTTTGGTAAGGCATTGTATAAAGTAAGTCCCTTTCCTAATACCTATCCCTTTTAGAAATCGGAAAAGGGGGCATGGCACCTCCCATACAAATGGGAACTTTCATACTCAATATCTTTGGAGGTATTAATGCTAGACTACTAAATTTTGGTAAGGCGTTGTATAAAGTAAGTCCCTTTCCTAATACCTATCCCTTTTTGAAATCGGAAAAGGGGGCGTGGCACCTCCCATACAAATGGGATCTTTCATACTCAATATCTTTGGAGGTATTAATGCTAGACTACTAAATTTTCGTAAGGCATTGTATAAAGTAAATCCATTTCCTAATACCTATCCCTTTTTGAAATCGGAAAAGGGAGCGGTGCACCTCCCATACAAATGAGATTTTTCATCCATACATAATCTATACATATTATAAAAAGTAAACACTTTTTTTCGTGTCGCCACTTGACGCTCACACGCGTGGACGGATTTTAACCAAACTTACACACAGGTCAGGTACATAGCAGGGCATGGTTCTTACGTACTTTTTTTTGAAATCGGAAAAGGGGGCGTGGCACCTCCCATACAAAAGCGAACTTTTATACTCAATATCTTTGGAGGAATTAATGCTAGACTACTAAATTTTGGCAAGGCGTTGTATAAAGTAAGTCCCTTTCCTAATACCTATCAATTTTTGAAAGCGGAAAAGGGGGCGTGGCACCTCCCATACAAATGGGAACTTTCATACTCAATATCTTTGGAGGTATTAATGCTAGACTACTAAATTTTGGTAAGGCGTTGTATAAAGTAAGTCCCTTTCCTAATACCTATCCCTTTTTGAAATCGGAAAAGGGGGCGTGGCACCTCCCATACAAATGGGATCTTTCATACTCAATATCTTTGGAGGAATTAATGCTAGACTACTAAATTTTTGCAAGGCGTTGTATAAAGTAAGTCCCTTTCCTAATACCTATCCCATTTTGAAATCGGAAAAGGGGGCGTGGCACCTCCCATACAAATGGGAGCTTTCATACTTAATATCTTTGGAGGTATTAATGCTAGACTACTAAATTTTGGCAAGGCATTGTATAAAGTAAGTCCCTTTCCTAATACCTATCCCGTTTAGAAATCGGAAAAGGGGGCATGGCACCTCCCATACAAATGGGAACTTTCATACTCAATATCTTTGGAGGTATTAATGCTAGACTACTAAATTTTGGTAAAGCTTTATATATAGTAAGTCCATTTCCTAATACCTATCCCTTTTTGAAATCGGAAAAGGGGACGTGGCACCTCCCATACAAATGGGATCTTTCATACCCGCTATCTATGCAACTATTATCGCTAGACTACTGAAATTTGGTAAGACGTTGTATAAAGTAAGTCCCTTTCCTATCACCTATCACTTTTTGAAATCGGAAAAGGAGCGGTGCACCTCCCATTCAAATGGGAACTTTCATACTCAATATCTTTGGAGGTATTAATGCTAGACTACTAAATTTTGGTAAGGCATTGTATAAAGTAAGTCCTTCTCCTAATACCTGTCACTTTTTGAAATCGGAAAAGGGGGCGCGGCACCTCCCATACAAATGGGAACTTTCATACTCAATATCTTTGGAGGTAATAATGCTAGACTACCAAATTTCGGTAAGGCATTGTATAAAGTAAGTCCCTTTCCTAATACCTATCCCTTTTTGAAATCGGAATAGGGGGCGTGGCACCTCCCATACAAATGGGATCTTTCATACCCCCTATCTATGCAACTATTATCGCTAGACTACTGAAATTTGGTAAGACGTTGTATAAAGTAAGTCCCTTTCCTATTACCTATCACTTTTTGAAATCGGAAAAGGGAGCGGTGCCCTCCCATACAAATGGGAACTTTCATACTCAATATCTTTGGAGGTAATAATGCTAGACTACTAAATTTTGGTAAGGCATTGTATAAAGTAAGTCCCTTTCCTAATACCTATCCCTTTTTGAAATCGGAAAAGGGAGCGTGGCACCTCCCATACAAATGGGATCTTTCATACACCCTATCTATGCAACTATTATCGCTAGACTCCTGAAATTTGGTAAGACGTTGCATAAAGTAAGTCCCTTTCCTATTACCTATCACTTTTTGAAATCGGAAAAGAGAGCGGTGCACCTCCCATACAAATGGGAACTTTCATACTCAATATCTTTGGAGGTATTAATGCTAGACCACTAAATTTTGGTAAGGCATTGTATAAAGTAAGTCCATTTCCTAATACCTATCCCTTTTTGAAATCGGAAAAGGGGGCGTGGCACATCCCATACAAATGGGATCTTTCATACCCCTTATCTATGCAAGTATTATCGCTAGACTACTGAAATTTGGTAAGACGTTGTATAAAGTAAGTCCCTTTCCTATTACCTATCACTTTTTGAAATCGGAAAAGGGAGCGGTGCACCTCCCATACAAATGAGATTTTTCATCCATACATAATCTATACATATTATAAAAAGCAGACACTTTTTTTCGTGTCGCCACTTGACGCTCAAACGCGTGGACGGATTTTAACCAAACTTACACACAGGTCGGGTACATAGCCCGGCATGGTTCCCACGTACTATTTTTTACATAGGAAACAGGGGTGTGGCACCTCCCATACAAATGGGAACTTTCATACTCAATATATTTGGAGGTATTAATGCTAGACTACTAAATTTTGGTAAGGCATTGTATAAAGTAAGTCCATTTCCTAATACCTATCCCTTTTTGAAATCGGAAAAGGGGGCGTGGCACATCCCATACAAATGGGATCTTTCATACCCCTTATCTATGCAAGTATTATCGCTAGGCTACTGAAATTTGGTAAGACGTTGCATAAAGTAAGTCCCTTTCCTATTACCTATCACTTTTTGAAATCGGAAAAGGGAGCGGTGCACCTCCCATACAAATGAGATTTTTCATCCATACATAATCTATACATATTATAAAAAGTAAACACTTTTTTTCGTGTCGCCACTTGACGCTCACACGCGTGGACGGATTTTAACCAAACTTACACACAGGTCAGGTACATAGCAGGGCATGGTTCTTACGTACTTTTTTTTGAAATCAGAAAAGGGGGCGTGGCACCTCCCATACAAAAGCGAACTTTTATACTCAATATCTTTGGAGGAATTAATGCTAGACTACTAAATTTTGGCAAGGCGTTGTATAAAGTAAGTCCCTTTCCTAATACCTATCAATTTTTGAAAGCGGAAAAGGGGGCGTGGCACCTCCCATACAAATGGGAACTTTCATACTCAATATCTTTGGAGGTATTAATGCTAGACTACTAAATTTTGGTAAGGCGTTGTATAAAGTAAGTCCCTTTCCTAATACCTATCCCTTTTTGAAATCGGAAAAGGGGGCGTGGCACCTCCCATACAAATGGGATCTTTCATACTCAATATCTTTGGAGGAATTAATGCTAGACTACTAAATTTTTGCAAGGCGTTGTATAAAGTAAGTCCCTTTCCTAATACCTATCCCATTTTGAAATCGGAAAAGGGGGCGTGGCACCTCCCATACAAATGGGAACTTTCATACTTAATATCTTTGGAGGTATTAATGCTAGACTACTAAATTTTGGTAAGGCATTGTATAAAGTAAGTCCTTCTCCTAATACCTGTCACTTTTTGAAATCGGAAAAGGGGGCGTGGCACCTCCCATACAAATGGGAACTTTCATACTCAACATCTTTGGAGGTAATAATGCTAGACTACCAAATTTCGGTAAGGCATTGTATAAAGTAAGTCCCTTTCCTAATACCTATCCCTTTTTGAAATCGGAATAGGGGGCGTGGCACCTCCCATACAAATGGGATCTTTCATACCCCCTATCTATGCAACTATTATCGCTAGACTACTGAAATTTGGTAAGACGTTGTATAAAGTAAGTCCCTTTCCTATCACCTATCACTTTTTGAAATCGGAAAAGGAGCGGTGCACCTCCCATTCAAATGGGAACTTTCATACTCAATATCTTTGGAGGTATTAATGCTAGACTACTAAATTTTGGTAAGGCATTGTATAAAGTAAGTCCTTCTCCTAATACCTGTCACTTTTTGAAATCGGAAAAGGGGGCGTGGCACCTCCCATACAAATGGGAACTTTCATACTCAATATCTTTGGAGGTAATAATGCTAGACTACCAAATTTCGGTAAGGCATTGTATAAAGTAAGTCCCTTTCCTAATACCTATCCCTTTTTGAAATCGGAATAGGGGGCGTGGCACCTCCCATACAAATGGGATCTTTCATACCCCCTATCTATGCAACTATTATCGCTAGACTACTGAAATTTGGTAAGACGTTGTATAAAGTAAGTCCCTTTCCTATTACCTATCACTTTTTGAAATCGGAAAAGGGAGCGGTGCCCTCCCATACAAATGGGAACTTTCATACTCAATATCTTTGGAGGTAATAATGCTAGACTACTAAATTTTGGTAAGGCATTGTATAAAGTAAGTCCCTTTCCTAATACCTATCCCTTTTTGAAATCGGAAAAGGGAGCGTGGCACCTCCCATACAAATGGGATCTTTCATACACCCTATCTATGCAACTATTATCGCTAGACTCCTGAAATTTGGTAAGACGTTGCATAAAGTAAGTCCCTTTCCTATTACCTATCACTTTTTGAAATCGGAAAAGAGAGCGGTGCACCTCCCATACAAATGGGAACTTTCATACTCAATATCTTTGGAGGTATTAATGCTAGACCACTAAATTTTGGTAAGGCATTGTATAAAGTAAGTCCATTTCCTAATACCTATCCCTTTTTGAAATCGGAAAAGGGGGCGTGGCACATCCCATACAAATGGGATCTTTCATACCCCTTATCTATGCAAGTATTATCGCTAGACTACTGAAATTTGGTAAGACGTTGTATAAAGTAAGTCCCTTTCCTATTACCTATCACTTTTTGAAATCGGAAAAGGGAGCGGTGCACCTCCCATACAAATGAGATTTTTCATCCATACATAATCTATACATATTATAAAAAGCAGACACTTTTTTTCGTGTCGCCACTTGACGCTCAAACGCGTGGACGGATTTTAACCAAACTTACACACAGGTCGGGTACATAGCCCGGCATGGTTCCCACGTACTATTTTTTTACATAGGAAACAGGGGTGTGGCACCTCCCATACAAATGGGAACTTTCATACTCAATATATTTGGAGGTATTAATGCTAGACTACTAAATTTTGGTAAGGCATTGTATAAAGTAAGTCCATTTCCTAATACCTATCCCTTTTTGAAATCGGAAAAGGGGGCGTGGCACATCCCATACAAATGGGATCTTTCATACCCCTTATCTATGCAAGTATTATCGCTAGGCTACTGAAATTTGGTAAGACGTTGCATAAAGTAAGTCCCTTTCCTATTACCTATCACTTTTTGAAATCGGAAAAGGGAGCGGTGCACCTCCCATACAAATAAGATTTTTCATCCATACATAATCTATACATATTATAAAAAGTAAACACTTTTTTTCGTGTCGCCACTTGACGCTCACACGCGTGGACGGATTTTAACCAAACTTACACACAGGTCAGGTACATAGCAGGGCATGGTTCTTACGTACTTTTTTTTGAAATCGGAAAAGGGGGCGTGGCACCTCCCATACAAAAGCGAACTTTTATACTCAATATCTTTGGAGGAATTAATGCTAGACTACTAAATTTTGGCAAGGCGTTGTATAAAGTAAGTCCCTTTCCTAATACCTATCAATTTTTGAAAGCGGAAAAGGGGGCGTGGCACCTCCCATACAAATGGGAACTTTCATACTCAATATCTTTGGAGGTATTAATGCTGGACTACTAAATTTTGGTAAGGCGTTGTATAAAGTAAGTCCCTTTCCTAATACCTATCCCTTTTTGAAATCGGAAAAGGGGGCGTGGCACCTCCCATACAAATGGGATCTTTCATACTCAATATCTTTGGAGGAATTAATGCTAGACTACTAAATTTTTGCAAGGCGTTGTATAAAGTAAGTCCCTTTCCTAATACCTATCCCATTTTGAAATCGGAAAAGGGGGCGTGGCACCTCCCATACAAATGGGAACTTTCATACTTAATATCTTTGGAGGTATTAATGCTAGACTACTAAATTTTGGCAAGGCATTGTATAAAGTAAGTCCCTTTCCTAATACCTATCCCGTTTAGAAATCGGAAAAGGGGGCATGGCACCTCCCATACAAATGGGAACTTTCATACTCAATATCTTTGGAGGTATTAATGCTAGAGTACTAAATTTTGGTAAAGCTTTATATATAGTAAGTCCATTTCCTAATACCTATCCCTTTTTGAAATCGGAAAAGGGGACGTGGCACCTCCCATACAAATGGGATCTTTCATACCCGCTATCTATGCAACTATTATCGCTAGACTACTGAAATTTGGTAAGACGTTGTATAAAGTAAGTCCCTTTCCTATCACCTATCACTTTTTGAAATCGGAAAAGGAGCGGTGCACCTCCCATTCAAATGGGAACTTTCATACTCAATATCTTTGGAGGTATTAATGCTAGACTACTAAATTTTATTAAGGCATTGTATAAAGTAAGTCCTTCTCCTAATACCTGTCACTTTTTGAAATCGGAAAAGGGGGCGTGGCACCTCCCATACAAATGGGAACTTTCATACTCAATATCTTTGGAGGTAATAATGCTAGACTACCAAATTTCGGTAAGGCATTGTATAAAGTAAGTCCCTTTCCTAATACCTATCCCTTTTTGAAATCGGAATAGGGGGCGTGGCACCTCCCATACAAATGGGATCTTTCATACCCCCTATCTATGCAACTATTATCGCTAGACTACTGAAATTTGGTAAGACGTTGTATAAAGTAAGTCCCTTTCCTATTACCTATCACTTTTTGAAATCGGAAAAGGGAGCGGTGCCCTCCCATACAAATGGGAACTTTCATACTCAATATCTTTGGAGGTAATAATGCTAGACTACTAAATTTTGGTAAGGCATTGTATAAAGTAAGTCCCTTTCCTAATACCTATCCCTTTTTGAAATCGGAAAAGGGGGCGTGGCACCTCCCATACAAATGGGATCTTTCATACACCCTATCTATGCAACTATTATCGCTAGACTCCTGAAATTTGGTAAGACGTTGCATAAAGTAAGTCCCTTTCCTATTACCTATCACTTTTTGAAATCGGAAAAGAGAGCGGTGCACCTCCCATACAAATGGGAACTTTCATACTCAATATCTTTGGAGGTATTAATGCTAGACCACTAAATTTTGGTAAGGCATTGTATAAAGTAAGTCCATTTCCTAATACCTATCCCTTTTTGAAATCGGAAAAGGGGGCGTGGCACATCCCATACAAATGGGATCTTTCATACCCCTTATCTATGCAAGTATTATCGCTAGACTACTGAAATTTGGTAAGACGTTGTATAAAGTAAGTCCCTTTCCTATTACCTATCACTTTTTGAAATCGGAAAAGGGAGCGGTGCACCTCCCATACAAATGAGATTTTTCATCCATACATAATCTATACATATTATAAAAAGCAGACACTTTTTTTCGTGTCGCCACTTGACGCTCAAACGCGTGGACGGATTTTAACCAAACTTACACACAGGTCGGGTACATAGCCCGGCATGGTTCCCACGTACTATTTTTTTATATAGGAAACAGGGGTGTGGCACCTCCCATACAAATGGGAACTTTCATACTCAATATATTTGGAGGTATTAATGCTAGACTACTAAATTTTGGTAAGGCATTGTATAAAGTAAGTCCATTTCCTAATACCTATCCCTTTTTGAAATCGGAAAAGGGGGCGTGGCACATCCCATACAAATGGGATCTTTCATACCCCTTATCTATGCAAGTATTATCGCTAGGCTACTGAAATTTGGTAAGACGTTGCATAAAGTAAGTCCCTTTCCTATTACCTATCACTTTTTGAAATCGGAAAAGGGAGCGGTGCACCTCCCATACAAATGAGATTTTTCATCCATACATAATCTATACATATTATAAAAAGTAGACACTTTTTTTCGTGTCGCCACTTGACGCTCAAACGCGTGGACGGATGTTAACCAAACTTACACACAGGTCAGGTACATAGCAGGGCATGGTTCTTACGTACTTTTTTTTGAAATCGGAAAAGGGGGCGTGGCACCTCCCATACAAAAGGGAACTTTCATACTCAATATCTTTGGGGGAATTAATGCTAGACTACTAAATTTTTTCAAGGCGTTGTATAAAGTAAGTCCCTTTCCTAATACCTATCCCTTTTTGAAATCGGAAAAGGGGGCGTGGCACCTCCTAAGGCATTGTATAAAGTAAGTCCCTTTCCTAATACCTATCCCTTTTAGAAATCGGAAAAGGGGGCATGGCACCTCCCATACAAATGGGAACTTTCATACTCAATATCTTTGGAGGTATTAATGCTAGACTACTAAATTTTGGTAAGACGTTGTATAAAGTAAGTCCCTTTCCTATTACCTATCACTTTTTGAAATCGGAAAAGGGAGCGGTGCACCTCCCATACAAGTGAGATTTTTCATCCATACATAATCTATACATATTATAAAAAGTAGACACTTTTTTTCGTGTCGCCACTTGACGCTCAAACGCGTGGACGGATTTTAACCAAACTTACACACAGGTCGGGTACATAGCCCGGCATGGTTCCCACGTACTATTTTTTTACATAGGAAACAGGGGTGTGGCACCTCCCATACAAATGGGAACTTTCATACTCAATATATTTGGAGGTATTAATGCTAGACTACTAAATTTTGGTAAGGCATTGTATAAAGTAAGTCCATTTCCTAATACCTATCCCTTTTTGAAATCGGAAAAGGGGGCGTGGCACATCCCATACAAATGGGATCTTTCATACCCCTTATCTATGCAACTATTATCGCTAGAGTACTGAAATTTGGTGAGACGTTGTATAAAGTAAGTCCCTTTCCTATTACCTATCCCCTTTTGAAATCGGAAAGGGGACGTGGCACCTCTCATACAAATGGGATCTTTCATACCCCCTATCTATGCAACTATTATCGCTAGACTACTGAAATTTGGTGAGACGTTGTATAAAGTAAGTCCCTTTCCTATTACCTATCTCTTTTTGAAATCGGAAAAGGGAGCGGTGCACCTCCCATACAAATGGGAACTTTCATACTCAATATCTTTGGAGGTATTAATGCTAGACTACTAAATTTTGGTAAGGCTTTATATAAAGTAAGTCCCTTTCCTAATACCTATCCCTTTTTGAAATCGGAAAGGGGACGTGGCACCTCCCATACAAATGGGATCTTTCATACCCCCTATCTATGCAACTATTATCGCTAGCCTACTAAATTTTGGCAAGGCATTGTATAAAGTAAGTCCCTTTCCTAATACCTATCCCGTTTAGAAATCGGAAAAGGGGGCATGGCACCTCCCATACAAATGGGATCTTTCATACTCAATATCTTTGGAGGAATTAATGCTAGACTACTAAATTTTGGCAAGGCGTTGTATAAAGTAAGTCCCTTTCATAATACCTATCCCGTTTAGAAATCGGAAAAGGGGGCATGGCACCTCCCATACAAATGGGAACTTTCATACTCAATATCTTTGGAGGTATTAATGCTAGACTACTAAATTTTTGTAAGGCTTTATATAAAGTAAGTCCCTTTCCTAATACCAACCCCTTTTTGAAATCGGAAAGGGGACGTGGCACCTCCCATACAAATGGGATCTTTCATACCCCCTATCTATGCAACTACTATCGCTAGACTACTGAAATTTGGTAAGACGTTGTATAAAGTAAGTCCCTTTCCTATCACCTATCACTTTTTGAAATCGGAAAAGGGGGCGTGGCACCTCCCATACAAATGGGAACTTTCATACTCAATATCTTTGGAGGTATTAATGCTAGACTACTAAATTTTGGTAAGGCGTTGTATAAAGTAAGTCCCTTTCCTAATACCTATCACTTTTTGAAATCGGAAAAGGGGGCGTGGCACCTCCCATACAAATGGGAACTTTCATACTCAATATCTTTGGAGGTATTAATGCTAGACTACTAAATTTTGGTAAGGCGTTGTATAAAGTAAGTCCCTTTCCTAATACCTATCACTTTTTGAAATCGGAAAAGGGAGCGGTGCACCTCCCATACAAATGGGAACTTTCATACTCAATATCTTTGGAGGTATTAATGCTAGACTACTAAATTTTGGTAAGGCATTGTATAAAGTAAGTCCTTCTCCTAATACCTATCACTTTTTGAAATCGGAAAAGGGGGCGTGGCACCTCCCATACAAATGGGAACTTTCATACTCAATATCTTTGGAGGTAATAATGCTAGACTACCAAATTTCGGTAAGGCATTGTGTAAAGTAAGTCCATTTCCTAATACCTATCCCTTTTTGAAATCGGAATAGGGGGCGTGGCACCTCCCATACAAATGGCATCTTTCATACCCCCTATCTATGCAACTATTATCGCTAGACTACTGAAATTTGGTAAGACGTTGTATAAAGTAAGTCCCTTTCCTATTACCTATCACTTTTTGAAATCGGAAAAGGGAGCGGTGCACCTCCCATACAAATGGGAACTTTCATACTCAATATCTTTGGAGGTATTAATGGTAGACTACTAAATTTTGGTAAGGCATTGTATAAAGTAAGTCCATTTCCTAATACCTATCCCTTTTTGAAATCGGAATAGGGGGCGTGGCACCTCCCATACAAATGGGATCTTTCATACCCCCTATCTATGCAACTATTATCGCTAGACTACTGAAATTTGGTAAGACGTTGTATAAAGTAAGTCCCTTTCCTATTACCTATCACTTTTTGAAATCGGAAAAGGGAGCGGTGCACCTCCCATACAAATGGGAACTTTCATACTCAATATCTTTGGAGGTATTAATGGTAGACTACTAAATTTTGGTAAGGCATTGTATAAAGTAAGTCCATTTCCTAATACCTATCCCTTTTTGAAATCGGAAAAGGGGGCGTGGCACCTCCCATGCAAATGGGATCTTTCATACCCCCTATCTATGCAAGTATTATCGCTAGACTACTGAAATTTGGTAAGACGATGTATAAAGTAAGTCCCTTTCCTATTACCTATCACTTTTTGAAATCGGAAAAGGGAGCGGTGCACCTCCCATACAAATGAGATTTTTCATCCATACGTAATCTATACATATTATAAAAAGTAAACACTTTTTTTCGTGTCGCCACTTGACGCTCAAACGCGTGGACGGATTTTAACCAAACTTACACACAGGTCAGGTACATAGCAGGGCATGGTTCTTACGTACTTTTTTTTTAAATCGGAAGAGGGGGCGTGGCACCTCCCATACAAAAGGGAACTTTCATACTCAATATCTTTGGAGGTATTAATGCTAGACTACTAAATTTTGGCAAGGCGTTGTATAAAGTAAGTCCCTTTCCTAATACCTATCCCTTTTTGAAACCAGAAAAGGGGGCGTGGCACCTCCCATACAAATGGGAGCTTTCATACTCAATATATTTGGAGGTATTAATGCTAGACTACTAAATTTTGGTAAGGCATTGTATAGAGTAAGTCCCTTTCCTAATACCTATCCCTTTTAGAAATCGGAAAACGGGGCATGGCACCTCCCATACAAATGGGAACTTTCATACTCAATATCTTTGGAGGTATTAATGCTAGACTACTAAATTTTGGTAAGGCATTGTATAAAGAAAGTCCTTCTCCTAATACCTATCCCTTTTAGAAATCGGAAAAGGGGGCATGGCACCTCCCATACAAATGGGAACTTTCATACTCAATATCTTTGGAGGTATTAATGCTAGACTACCAAATTTTGGTAAGGCTTCATATAAAGTAAGTCCCTTTCCTAATACCTATCCCTTTTTGAAATCGGAAAGGGGACGTGGCACCTCCCATACAAATGGGATCTTTCATACCCCCTATCTATGCAACTATTATCGCTAGACTACTGAAATTTGGTAAGACGTTGCATAAAGTAAGTCCCTTTCCTATTACCTATCACTTTTTGAAATCGGAAAAGGGAGCGGTGCACCTCCCATACAAATGGGAACTTTCATACTCAATATCTTTGGAGGTAATAATGCTAGACTACCAAATTTCGGTAAGGCATTGTATAAAGTAAGTCCCTTTCCTAATACCTATCCCTTTTTGAAATCGGAATAGGGGGCGTGGCACCTCCCATACAAATGGGATCTTTCATACCCCCTATCTATGCAACTATTATCGCTAGACTACTGAAATTTGGTAAGACGTTGTATAAAGTAAGTCCCTTTCCTATTACCTATCACTTTTTGAAATCGGAAAAGGGAGCGGTGCACCTCCCATACAAATGAGATTTTTCATCCATACATAATCTATACATATTATAAAAAGCAGACACTTTTTTTCGTGTCGCCACTTGACGCTCAAACGCGTGGACGGATTTTAACCAAACTTACACACAGGTCGGGTACATAGCCCGGCATGGTTCCCACGTACTATTTTTTTACATAGGAAACAGGGGTGTGGCACCTCCCATACAAATGGGAACTTTCATACTCAATATATTTGGAGGTATTAATGCTAGACTACTAAATTTTGGTAAGGCATTGTATAAAGTAAGTCCATTTCCTAATACCTATCCCTTTTTGAAATCGGAAAAGGGGGCGTGGCACATCCCATACAAATGGGATCTTTCATACCCCTTATCTATGCAAGTATTATCGCTAGGCTACTGAAATTTGGTAAGACGTTGCATAAAGTAAGTCCCTTTCCTATTACCTATCACTTTTTGAAATCGGAAAAGGGAGCGGTGCACCTCCCATACAAATGAGATTTTTCATCCATACATAATCTATACATATTATAAAAAGTAGACACTTTTTTTCGTGTCGCCACTTGACGCTCAAACGCGTGGACGGATGTTAACCAAACTTACACACAGGTCAGGTACATAGCAGGGCATGGTTCTTACGTACTTTTTTTTGAAATCGGAAAAGGGGGCGTGGCACCTCCCATACAAAAGGGAACTTTCATACTCAATATCTTTGGGGGAATTAATGCTAGACTACTAAATTTTTTCAAGGCGTTGTATAAAGTAAGTCCCTTTCCTAATACCTATCCCTTTTTGAAATCGGAAAAGGGGGCGTGGCACCTCCCATACAAATGGGAACTTTCATACTCAATATCTTTGGAGGTATTAATGCTAGACTACTAAATTTTGGTAAGGCATTGTATAAAGTAAGTCCCTTTCCTAATACCTATCACTTTTAGAAATCGGAAAAGGGGGCATGGCACCTCCCATACAAATGGGAACTTTCATACTCAATATCTTTGGAGGTATTAATGCTAGACTACTAAATTTTGGTAAGACGTTGTATAAAGTAAGTCCCTTTCCTATTACCTAACACTTTTTGAAATCGGAAAAGGGAGCGGCGCACCTCCCATACAACTAAGATTTTTCATCCATACATAATCTATACATATTATAAAAAGTAGACACTTTTTTTCGTGTCGCCACTTGACGCTCAAACGCGTGGACGGATTTTAACCAAACTTACACACAGGTCAGGTACATAGCAGGGCATGGTTCTTACGTACTTTTTTTTTTAAATCGGAAGAGGGGGCGTGGCACCTCCCATACAAAAGGGAACTTTCATACTCAATATCTTTGGAGGTATTAATGCTAGACTACTAAATTTTGGCAAGGCATTGTATAAAGTAAGTTCCTTTCCTAATACCTATCCCTTTTAGAAATCGGAAAAGGGGGCATGGCACCTCCCATACAAATGGGAACTTTCATACTCAATATCTTTGGAGGTATTAATGCTAGACTACTAAATTTTGGTAAAGCTTTATATATAGTAAGTCCATTTCCTAATACCTATCCCTTTTTGAAATCGGAAAAGGGGACGTGGCACCTCCCATACAAATGGGATCTTTCATACCCGCTATCTATGCAACTATTATCGCTAGACTACTGAAATTTGGTAAGACGTTGTATAAAGTAAGTCCCTTTCCTATCACCTATCACTTTTTGAAATCGGAAAAGGAGCGGTGCACCTCCCATTCAAATGGGAACTTTCATACTCAATATCTATGCAACTATTATCGCTAGACTACTGAAATTTGGTAAGACGTTGTATAAAGTAAGTCCCTTTCCTATTACCTATCACTTTTTGAAATCGGAAAAGGGAGCGGTGCCCTCCCATACAAATGGGAACTTTCATACTCAATATCTTTGGAGGTAATAATGCTAGACTACTAAATTTTGGTAAGGCATTGTATAAAGTAAGTCCCTTTCCTAATACCTATCCCTTTTTGAAATCGGAATAGGGGGCGTAGCATCTCCCATACAAATGGGATCTTTCATACCCCCTATCTATGCAACTATTATCGCTAGACTACTGAAATTTGGTAAGACGTTGTATAAAGTAAGTCCCTTTCCTATTACCTATCACTTTTTGAAATCGGAAAAGGGAGCGGTGCCCTCCCATACAAATGGGAACTTTCATACTCAATATCTTTGGAGGTAATAATGCTAGACTACTAAATTTTGGTAAGGCATTGTATAAAGTAAGTCCCTTTCCTAATACCTATCCCTTTTTGAAATCGGAAAAGGGAGCGTGGCACCTCCCATACAAATGGGATCTTTCATACACCCTATCTATGCAACTATTATCGCTAGACTCCTGAAATTTGGTAAGACGTTGCATAAAGTAAGTCCCTTTCCTATTACCTATCACTTTTTGAAATCGGAAAAGAGAGCGGTGCACCTCCCATACAAATGGGAACTTTCATACTCAATATCTTTGGAGGTATTAATGCTAGACCACTAAATTTTGGTAAGGCATTGTATAAAGTAAGTCCATTTCCTAATACCTATCCCTTTTTGAAATCGGAAAAGGGGGCGTGGCACATCCCATACAAATGGGATCTTTCATACCCCTTATCTATGCAAGTATTATCGCTAGACTACTGAAATTTGGTAAGACGTTGTATAAAGTAAGTCCCTTTCCTATTACCTATCACTTTTTGAAATCGGAAAAGGGAGCGGTGCACCTCCCATACAAATGAGATTTTTCATCCATACATAATCTATACATATTATAAAAAGCAGACACTTTTTTTCGTGTCGCCACTTGACGCTCAAACGCGTGGACGGATTTTAACCAAACTTACACACAGGTCGGGTACATAGCCCGGCATGGTTCCCACGTACTATTTTTTTACATAGGAAACAGGGGTGTGGCACCTCCCATACAAATGGGAACTTTCATACTCAATATATTTGGAGGTATTAATGCTAGACTACTAAATTTTGGTAAGGCATTGTATAAAGTAAGTCCATTTCCTAATACCTATCCCTTTTTGAAATCGGAAAAGGGGGCGTGGCACATCCCATACAAATGGGATCTTTCATACCCCTTATCTATGCAAGTATTATCGCTAGGCTACTGAAATTTGGTAAGACGTTGCATAAAGTAAGTCCCTTTCCTATTACCTATCACTTTTTGAAATCGGAAAAGGGAGCGGTGCACCTCCCATACAAATGAGATTTTTCATCCATACATAATCTATACATATTATAAAAAGTAGACACTTTTTTTCGTGTCGCCACTTGACGCTCAAACGCGTGGACGGATGTTAACCAAACTTACACACAGGTCAGGTACATAGCAGGGCATGGTTCTTACGTACTTTTTTTTGAAATCGGAAAAGGGGGCGTGGCACCTCCCATACAAAAGGGAACTTTCATACTCAATATCTTTGGGGGAATTAATGCTAGACTACTAAATTTTTTCAAGGCGTTGTATAAAGTAAGTCCCTTTCCTAACTATCCCTTTTTGAAATCGGAAAAGGGGGCGTGGCACCTCCCATACAAATGGGAACTTTCATACTCAATATCTTTGCAGGTATTAATGCTAGACTACTAAATTTTGGTAAGGCATTGTATAAAGTAAGTCCCTTTCCTAATACCTATCACTTTTAGAAATCGGAAAAGGGGGCATGGCACCTCCCATACAAATGGGAACTTTCATACTCAATATCTTTGGAGGTATTAATGCTAGACTACTAAATTTTTCTAAGACGTTGTATAAAGTAAGTCCCTTTCCTATTACCTAACACTTTTTGAAATCGGAAAAGGGAGCGGCGCACCTCCCATACAACTAAGATTTTTCATCCATACATAATCTATACATATTATAAAAAGTAGACACTTTTTTTCGTGTCGCCACTTGACGCTCAAACGCGTGGACGGTTTTTAACCAAACTTACACACAGGTCGGGTACATAGCCCGGCATGGTTCCCACGTACTATTTTTTTACATAGGAAACAGGGGTGTGGCACCTCCCATACAAATGGGGACTTTCATACTCAATATCTTTGGAGGTATTAATGCTAGACTACTAAATTTTGGTAAGACATTGTATAAAGTAAGTCCCTTTCCTAATACCTATCCCTTTTTGAAAGCGGAAAAGGGGGCGTGGCACCTCCCATACAAATGGGATCTTTCATACACCCTATCTATGCAACTATTATCGCTAGACTATTGAAATTTGGTAAGACGTTGTATAAAGTAAGTCCCTTTCCTATTACCTATCCCTTTTTGAAATCGGAAAAGGGAGCGGTGCACCTCCCATACAAATGAGATTTTTCATCCATACATAATCTATACATATTATAAAAAGTAGACACTTTTTTTCGTGTCGCCACTTGACGCTCAAACGCGTGGACGGATGTTAACCAAACTTACACACAGGTCAGGTACATAGCAGGGCATGGTTCTTACGTACTTTTTTTTGAAATCGGAAAAGGGGGCGTGGCACCTCCCATACAAAAGGGAACTTTCATACTCAATATCTTTGGGGGAATTAATGCTAGACTACTAAATTTTTTCAAGGCGTTGTATAAAGTAAGTCCCTTTCCTAATACCTATCCCTTTTTGAACTCGGAAAAGGGGGCGTGGCACCTCCTAAGGCATTGTATAAAGTAAGTCCCTTTCCTAATACCTATCCCTTTTAGAAATCGGAAAAGGGGGCATGGCACCTCCCATACAAATGGGAACTTTCATACTCAATATCTTTGGAGGTATTAATGCTAGACTACTAAATTTTGGTAAGACGTTGTATAAAGTAAGTCCCTTTCCTATTACCTATCACTTTTTGAAATCGGAAAAGGGAGCGGTGCACCTCCCATACAAATGAGATTTTTCATCCATACATAATCTATACAAATTATAAAAAGTATACACTTTTTTTCGTGTCGCCACTTGACGCTCAAACGCGTGGACGGATTTTAACCAAACTTACACACAGGTCGGGTACATAGCCCGGCATGGTTCCCACGTACTATTTTTTTACATAGAAAACAGGGGTGTGGCACCTCCCATACAAATGGGAACTTTCATACTCAATATATTTGGAGGTATTAATGCTAGACTACTAAATTTTGGTAAGGCATTGTATAAAGTAAGTCCATTTCCTAATACCTATCCCTTTTTGAAATCGGAAAAGGGGGCGTGGCACATCCCATACAAATGGGATCTTTCATACCCCTTATCTATGCAACTATTATCGCTAGACTACTGAAATTTGGTGAGACGTTGTATAAAGTAAGTCCCTTTCCTATTACCTATCCCTTTTTGAAATCGGAAAGGGGACGTGGCACCTCTCATACAAATGGGATCTTTCATACCCCCTATCTATGCAACTATTATCGCTAGACTACTGAAATTTGGTGAGACGTTGTATAAAGTAAGTCCCTTTCCTATTACCTATCACTTTTTGAAATCGGAAAAGGGAGCGGTGCACCTCCCATACAAATGGGAACTTTCATACTCAATATCTTTGGAGGTATTAATGCTAGACTACTAAATTTTGGTAAGGCTTTATATAAAGTAAGTCCCTTTCCTAATACCTATCCCTTTTTGAAATCGGAAAGGGGACGTGGCACCTCCCATACAAATGGGATCTTTCATACCCCCTATCTATGCAACTATTATCGCTAGACTACTGAAATTTGGTAAGACGTTGCATTAAGTAAGTCCCTTTCCTATTACCTATCACTTTTTGAAATGGGAAAAGGGAGCGGTGCACCTCCCATACAAATGGGAACTTTCATACTCAATATCTTTGGAGGTAATAATGCTAGACTACCAAATTTCGGTAAGGCATTGGATAGAGTAAGTCCCTTTCCTAATACCTATCCCTTTTTGAAATCGGAAAAGGGGGCGTGGCACCTCCCATACAAATGGGAACTTTCATACTCAATATCTTTGGAGGTATTAATGCTAGACTACTAAATTTTGGTAAGGCGTTGTATAAAGTAAGTCCCTTTCCTAATACCTATCACTTTTTGAAATCGGAAACGGGAGCGGTGCACCTCCCATACAAATGGGAACTTTCATACTCAATATCTTTGGAGGTATTAATGCTAGACTACTAAATTTTGGTAAGGCATTGTATAAAGTAAGTCCCTTTCATAATACCTATCCCGTTTAGAAATCGGAAAAGGGGGCATGGCACCTCCCATACAAATGGGAACTTTCATACTCAATATCTTTGGAGGTATTAATGCTAGACTACTAAATTTTGGTAAGGCTTTATATAAAGTAAGTCCCTTTCCTAATACCAACCCCTTTTTGAAATCGGAAAGGGGACGTGGCACCTCCCATACAAATGGGATCTTTCATACCCCCTATCTATGCAACTACTATCGCTAGACTACTGAAATTTGGTAAGACGTTGTATAAAGTAAGTCCCTTTCCTATCACCTATCACTTTTTGAAATCGGAAAAGGGGGGCGTGGCACCTCCCATACAAATGGGAACTTTCATACTCAATATCTTTGGAGGTATTAATGCTAGACTACTAAATTTTGGTAAGGCGTTGTATAAAGTAAGTCCCTTTCCTAATACCTATCACTTTTTGAAATCGGAAAAGGGGGCGTGGCACCTCCCATACAAATGGGAACTTTCATACTCAATATCTTTGGAGGTATTAATGCTAGACTACTAAATTTTGGTAAGGCGTTGTATAAAGTAAGTCCCTTTCCTAATACCTATCACTTTTTGAAATCGGAAAAGGGAGCGGTGCACCTCCCATACAAATGGGAACTTTCATACTCAATATCTTTGGAGGTATTAATGCTAGACTACTAAATTTTGGTAAGGCATTGTATAAAGTAAGTCCTTCTCCTAATACCTATCACTTTTTGAAATCGGAAAAGGGGGCGTGGCACCTCCCATACAAATGGGAACTTTCATACTCAATATCTTTGGAGGTAATAATGCTAGACTACCAAATTTCGGTAAGGCATTGTGTAAAGTAAGTCCCTTTCCTAATACCTATCCCTTTTTGAAATCGGAATAGGGGGCGTGGCACCTCCCATACAAATGGGATCTTTCATACCCCCTATCTATGCAACTATTATCGCTAGACTACTGAAATTTGGTAAGACGTTGTATAAAGTAAGTCCCTTTCCTATTACCTATCACTTTTTGAAATCGGAAAAGGGAGCGGTGCACCTCCCATACAAATGGGAACTTTCATACTCAATATCTTTGGAGGTATTAATGGTAGACTACTAAATTTTGGTAAGGCATTGTATAAAGTAAGTCCATTTCCTAATACCTATCCCTTTTTGAAATCGGAATAGGGGGCGTGGCACCTCCCATACAAATGGGATCTTTCATACCCCCTATCTATGCAACTATTATCGCTAGACTACTGAAATTTGGTAAGACGTTGTATAAAGTAAGTCCCTTTCCTATTACCTATCACTTTTTGAAATCGGAAAAGGGAGCGGTGCACCTCCCATACAAATGGGAACTTTCATACTCAATATCTTTGGAGGTATTAATGGTAGACTACTAAATTTTGGTAAGGCATTGTATAAAGTAAGTCCATTTCCTAATACCTATCCCTTTTTGAAATCGGAAAAGGGGGCGTGGCACCTCCCATGCAAATGGGATCTTTCATACCCCCTATCTATGCAAGTATTATCGCTAGACTACTGAAATTTGGTAAGACGATGTATAAAGTAAGTCCCTTTCCTATTACCTATCACTTTTTGAAATCGGAAAAGGGAGCGGTGCACCTCCCATACAAATGAGATTTTTCATCCATACGTAATCTATACATATTATAAAAAGTAAACACTTTTTTTCGTGTCGCCACTTGACGCTCAAACGCGTGGACGGATTTTAACCAAACTTACACACAGGTCAGGTACATAGCAGGGCATGGTTCTTACGTACTTTTTTTTTTAAATCGGAAGAGGGGGCGTGGCACCTCCCATACAAATGGGAACTTTCATACTCAATATCTTTGGAGGTATTAATGCTAGACTACTAAATTTTGGTAAGGCGTTGTATAAAGTAAGTCCATTTCCTAATACCTATCCCTTTTTGAAATCGGAAAAGGGGGCGTGGCACATCCCATACAAATGGGATCTTTCATACCCCTTATCTATGCAACTATTATCGCTAGACTACTGAAATTTGGTAAGACGTTGTATAAAGTAAGTCCCTTTCCTATTACCTATCACTTTTTGAAATCGGAAAAGGGAGCGGTGCACCTCCCATACAAATGGGAACTTTCATACTCAATATCTTTGGAGGTATTAATGGTAGACTACTAAATTTTGGTAAGGCATTGTATAAAGTAAGTCCATTTCCTAATACCTATCCCTTTTTGAAATCGGAATAGGGGGCGTGGCACCTCCCATACAAATGGGATCTTTCATACCCCCTATCTATGCAACTATTATCGCTAGACTACTGAAATTTGGTAAGACGTTGTATAAAGTAAGTCCCTTTCCTATTACCTATCACTTTTTGAAATCGGAAAAGGGAGCGGTGCACCTCCCATACAAATGGGAACTTTCATACTCAATATCTTTGGAGGTATTAATGGTAGACTACTAAATTTTGGTAAGGCATTGTATAAAGTAAGTCCATTTCCTAATACCTATCCCTTTTTGAAATCGGAATAGGGGGCGTGGCACCTCCCATACAAATGGGATCTTTCATACCCCCTATCTATGCAACTATTATCGCTAGACTACTGAAATTTGGTAAGACGTTGTATAAAGTAAGTCCCTTTCCTATTACCTATCACTTTTTGAAATCGGAAAAGGGAGCGGTGCACCTCCCATACAAATGGGAACTTTCATACTCAATATATTTGGAGGTATTAATGCTAGACTACTAAATTTTGGCAAGGCGTTGTATAAAGTAAGTCCCTTTCCTAATACCTATCCCTTTTTGAAATCAGAAAAGGAGGCGTGGCACCTCCCATACAAATGGGAGCTTTCATACTCAATATATTTGGAGGTATTAATGCTAGACTACTAAATTTTGGTAAGGCATTGTATAGAGTAAGTCCCTTTCCTAATACCTATCCCTTTTAGAAATCGGAAAACGGGGCATGGCACCTCCCATACAAATGGGAACTTTCATACTCAATATCTTTGGAGGTATTAATGCTAGACTACTAAATTTTGGTAAGGCATTGTATAAAGAAAGTCCTTCTCCTAATACCTATCCCTTTTAGAAATCGGAAAAGGGGGCATGGCACCTCCCATACAAATGGGAACTTTCATACTCAATATCTTTGGAGGTATTAATGCTAGACTACCAAATTTTGGTAAGGCTTCATATAAAGTAAGTCCCTTTCCTAATACCTATCCCTTTTTGAAATCGGAAAGGGGACGTGGCACCTCCCATACAAATGGGATCTTTCATACCCCCTATCTATGCAACTATTATCGCTAGACTACTGAAATTT
Source organism: Merzomyia westermanni (assembly GCA_949987695.1). Taxonomy (NCBI): domain Eukaryota; kingdom Metazoa; phylum Arthropoda; class Insecta; order Diptera; family Tephritidae; genus Merzomyia; species Merzomyia westermanni. The sequence goes on from OX465291.1 coordinate 83,042,086, forward strand.
GGTAAGACGTTGCATAAAGTAAGTCCCTTTCCTATTACCTATCACTTTTTGAAATCGGAAAAGGGAGCGGTGCACCTCCCATACAAATGGGAACTTTCATACTCAATATCTTTGGAGGTAATAATGCTAGACTACCAAATTTCGGTAAGGCATTGTATAAAGTAAGTCCCTTTCCTAATACCTATCCCTTTTTGAAATCGGAATAGGGGGCGTGGCACCTCCCATACAAATGGGATCTTTCATACCCCCTATCTATGCAACTATTATCGCTAGACTACTGAAATTTGGTAAGACGTTGTATAAAGTAAGTCCCTTTCCTATTACCTATCACTTTTTGAAATCGGAAAAGGGAGCGGTGCACCTCCCATACAAATGAGATTTTTCATCCATACATAATCTATACATATTATAAAAAGCAGACACTTTTTTTCGTGTCGCCACTTGACGCTCAAACGCGTGGACGGATTTTAACCAAACTTACACACAGGTCGGGTACATAGCCCGGCATGGTTCCCACGTACTATTTTTTTACATAGGAAACAGGGGTGTGGCACCTCCCATACAAATGGGAACTTTCATACTCAATATATTTGGAGGTATTAATGCTAGACTACTAAATTTTGGTAAGGCATTGTATAAAGTAAGTCCATTTCCTAATACCTATCACTTTTTTAAATCGGAAAAGGGGGCGTGGCACATCCCATACAAATGGGATCTTTCATACCCCTTATCTATGCAAGTATTATCGCTAGGCTACTGAAATTTGGTAAGACGTTGCATAAAGTAAGTCCCTTTCCTATTACCTATCACTTTTTGAAATCGGAAAAGGGAGCGGTGCACCTCCCATACAAATGAGATTTTTCATCCATACATAATCTATACATATTATAAAAAGTAGACACTTTTTTTCGTGTCGCCACTTGACGCTCAAACGCGTGGACGGATGTTAACCAAACTTACACACAGGTCAGGTACATAGCAGGGCATGGTTCTTACGTACTTTTTTTTGAAATCGGAAAAGGGGGCGTGGCACCTCCCATACAAAAGGGAACTTTCATACTCAATATCTTTGGGGGAATTAATGCTAGACTACTAAATTTTTTCAAGGCGTTGTATAAAGTAAGTCCCTTTCCTAATACCTATCCCTTTTTGAAATCGGAAAAGGGGGCGTGGCACCTCCCATACAAATGGGAACTTTCATACTCAATATCTTTGGAGGTATTAATGCTAGACTACTAAATTTTGGTAAGGCATTGTATAAAGTAAGTCCCTTTCCTAATACCTATCACTTTTAGAAATCGGAAAAGGGGGCATGGCACCTCCCATACAAATGGGAACTTTCATACTCAATATCTTTGGAGGTATTAATGCTAGACTACTAAATTTTGGTAAGACGTTGTATAAAGTAAGTCCCTTTCCTATTACCTAACACTTTTTGAAATCGGAAAAGGGAGCGGCGCACCTCCCATACAACTAAGATTTTTCATCCATACATAATCTATACATATTATAAAAAGTAGACACTTTTTTTCGTGTCGCCACTTGACGCTCAAACGCGTGGACGGATTTTAACCAAACTTACACACAGGTCGGGTACATAGCCCGGCATGGTTCCCACGTACTATTTTTTTACATAGGAAACAGGGGTGTGGCACCTCCCATACAAATGGGGACTTTCATACTCAATATCTTTGGAGGTATTAATGCTAGACTACTAAATTTTGGTAAGACATTGTATAAAGTAAGTCCCTTTCCTAATACCTATCCCTTTTTGAAAGCGGAAAAGGGGGCGTGGCACCTCCCATAAAAATGGGATCTTTCATACACCCTATCTATGCAACTATTATCGCTAGACTATTGAAATTTGGTAAGACGTTGTATAAAGTAAGTCCCTTTCCTATTACCTATCCCTTTTTGAAATCGGAAAAGGGAGCGGTGCACCTCCCATACAAATGAGATTTTTCATCCATACATAATCTATACATATTATAAAAAGTAGACACTTTTTTTCGTGTCGCCACTTGACGCTCAAACGCGTGGACGGATGTTAACCAAACTTACACACAGGTCAGGTACATAGCAGGGCATGGTTCTTACGTACTTTTTTTTGAAATCGGAAAAGGGGGCGTGGCACCTCCCATACAAAAGGGAACTTTCATACTCAATATCTTTGGGGGAATTAATGCTAGACTACTAAATTTTTTCAAGGCGTTGTATAAAGTAAGTCCCTTTCCTAATACCTATCCCTTTTTGAAATCGGAAAAGGGGGCGTGGCACCTCCCATACAAATGGGAACTTTCATACTCAATATCTTTGGAGGTATTAATGCTAGACTACTAAATTTTGGTAAGGCATTGTATAAAGTAAGTCCCTTTCCTAATACCTATCCCTTTTAGAAATCGGAAAAGGGGGCATGGCACCTCCCATACAAATGGGAACTTTCATACTCAATATCTTTGGAGGTATTAATGCTAGACTACTAAATTTTGGTAAGGCATTGTATAAAGTAAGTCCCTTTCCTAATACCTATCCCTTTTAGAAATCGGAAAAGGGGGCATGGCACCTCCCATACAAATGGGAACTTTCATACTCAATATCTTTGGAGGTATTAATGCTAGACTACTAAATTTTGGTAAGACGTTGTATAAAGTAAGTCCCTTTCCTATTACCTATCACTTTTTGAAATCGGAAAAGGGAGCGGTGCACCTCCCATACAAATGAGATTTTTCATCCATACATAATCTATACATATTATAAAAAGTAGACACTTTTTTTCGTGTCGCCACTTGACGCTCAAACGCGTGGACGGATTTTAACCAAACTTACACACAGGTCGGGTACATAGCCCGGCATGGTTCCCACGTACTATTTTTTTACATAGGAAACAGGGGTGTGGCACCTCCCATACAAATGGGAACTTTCATACTCAATATATTTGGAGGTATTAATGCTAGACTACTAAATTTTGGTAAGGCATTGTATAAAGTAAGTCCATTTCCTAATACCTATCCCTTTTTGAAATCGGAAAAGGGGGCGTGGCACATCCCATACAAATGGGATCTTTCATACCCCTTATCTATGCAACTATTATCGCTAGACTCCTGAAATTTGGTGAGACGTTGTATAAAGTAAGTCCCTTTCCTATCACCTATCACTTTTTGAAATCGGAAAAGGGGGCGTGGCACCTCCCATACAAATGGGAACTTTCATACTCAATATCTTTGGAGGTATTAATGCTAGACTACTAAATTTTGGTAAGGCGTTGTATAAAGTAAGTCCCTTTCCTAATACCAACCCCTTTTTGAAATCGGAAAGGGGACGTGGCACCTCCCATACAAATGGGATCTTTCATACCCCCTATCTATGCAACTACTATCGCTAGACTACTGAAATTTGGTAAGACGTTGTATAAAGTAAGTCCCTTTCCTATCACCTATCACTTTTTGAAATCGGAAAAGGGGGCGTGGCACCTCCCATACAAATGGGAACTTTCATACTCAATATCTTTGGAGGTATTAATGCTAGACTACTAAATTTTGGTAAGGCGTTGTATAAAGTAAGTCCCTTTCCTAATACCTATCACTTTTTGAAATCGGAAGAGGGAGCGGTGCACCTCCCATACAAATGGGAACTTTCATACTCAATATCTTTGGAGGTATTAATGCTAGACTACTAAATTTTGGTAAGGCTTTATATAAAGTAAGTCCCTTTCCTAATACCTATCCCTTTTTGAAATCGGAAAGGGGACGTGGCACCTCCCATACAAATGGGATCTTTCATACCCCCTATCTATGCAACTACTATCGCTAGACTACTGAAATTTGGTAAGACGTTGTATAAAGTAAGTCCCTTTCCTATCACCTATCACTTTTTGAAATCGGAAAAGGGGGCGTGGCACCTCCCATACAAATGGGAACTTTCATACTCAATATCTTTGGAGGTATTAATGCTAGACTACTAAATTTTGGTAAGGCGTTGTATAAAGTAAGTCCCTTTCCTATTACCTATCACTTTTTGAAATCGGAAAAGGGAGCGGTGCACCTCCCATACAAATGGGAACTTTCATACTCAATATCTTTGGAGGTATTAATGCTAGACTACTAAATTTTGGTAAAGCTTTATATAAAGTAAGTCCCTTTCCTAATACCTATCCCTTTTTGAAATCGGAAAGGGGACGTGGCACCTCCCATACAAATGGGATCTTTCATACCCCCTATCTATGCAACTATTATCGCTAGCCTACTAAATTTTGGCAAGGCATTGTATAAAGTAAGTCCCTTTCCTAATACCTATCCCGTTTAGAAATCGGAAAAGGGGGCATGGCACCTCCCATACAAATGGGATCTTTCATACTCAATATCTTTGGAGGAATTAATGCTAGACTACTAAATTTTGGCAAGGCGTTGTATAAAGTAAGTCCCTTTCATAATACCTATCCCGTTTAGAAATCGGAAAAGGGGGCATGGCACCTCCCATACAAATGGGAACTTTCATACTCAATATCTTTGGAGGTATTAATGCTAGACTACTAAATTTTGGTAAGGCTTTATATAAAGTAAGTCGCTTTCCTAATACCAACCCCTTTTTGAAATCGGAAAGGGGACGTGGCACCTCCCATACAAATGGGATCTTTCATACCCCCTATCTATGCAACTACTATCGCTAGACTACTGAAATTTGGTAAGACGTTGTATAAAGTAAGTCCCTTTCCTATCACCTATCACTCTTTGAAATCGGAAAAGGGGGCGTGGCACCTCCCATACAAATGGGAACTTTCATACTCAATATCTTTGGAGGTATTAATGCTAGACTACTAAATTTTGGTAAGGCGTTGTATAAAGTAAGTCCCTTTCCTAATACCTATCACTTTTTGAAATCGGAAAAGGGGGCGTGGCACCTCTCATACAAATGGGAACTTTCATACTCAATATCTTTGGAGGTATTAATGCTAGACTACTAAATTTTGGTAAGGCGTTGTATAAAGTAAGTCCCTTTCCTAATACCTATCACTTTTTGAAATCGGAAAAGGGAGCGGTGCACCTCCCATACAAATGGGAACTTTCATACTCAATATCTTTGGAGGTATTAATGCTAGACTACTAAATTTTGGTAAGGCATTGTATAAAGTAAGTCCTTCTCCTAATACCTATCACTTTTTGAAATCGGAAAAGGGGGCGTGGCACCTCCCATACAAATGGGAACTTTCATACTCAATATCTTTGGAGGTAAGAATGCTAGACTACCAAATTTCGGTAAGGCATTGTATAAAGTAAGTCCCTTTCCTAATACCTATCCCTTTTTGAAATCGGAATAGGGGGCGTGGCACCTCCCATACAAATGGGATCTTTCATACCCCCTATCTATGCAACTATTATCGCTAGACTACTGAAATTTGGTAAGACGTTGTATAAAGTAAGTCCCTTTCCTATTACCTATCACTTTTTGAAATCGGAAAAGGGAGCGGTGCACCTCCCATACAAATGGGAACTTTCATACTCAATATCTTTGGAGGTATTAATGGTAGACTACTAAATTTTGGTAAGGCATTGTATAAAGTAAGTCCATTTCCTAATACCTATCCCTTTTTGAAATCGGAAAAGGGGGCGTGGCACCTCCCATGCAAATGGGATCTTTCATACCCCCTATCTATGCAAGTATTATCGCTAGACTACTGAAATTTGGTAAGACGATGTATAAAGTAAGTCCCTTTCCTATTACCTATCACTTTTTGAAATCGGAAAAGGGAGCGGTGCACCTCCCATACAAATGAGATTTTTCATCCATACGTAATCTATACATATTATAAAAAGTAAACACTTTTTTTCGTGTCGCCACTTGACGCTCAAACGCGTGGACGGATTTTAACCAAACTTACACACAGGTCAGGTACATAGCAGGGCATGGTTCTTGCGTACTTTTTTTTTTACATCGGAAGAGGGGGCGTGGCACCTCCCATACAAAAGGGAACTTTCATACTCAATATCTTTGGAGGTATTAATGCTAGACTACTAAATTTTGGCAAGGCGTTGTATAAAGTAAGTCCCTTTCCTAATACCTATCCCTTTTTGAAATCAGAAAAGGGGGCGTGGCACCTCCCATACAAATGGGAGCTTTCATACTCAATATATTTGGAGGTATTAATGCTAGACTACTAAATTTTGGTAAGGCATTGTATAGAGTAAGTCCCTTTCCTAATACCTATCCCTTTTAGAAATCGGAAAACGGGGCATGGCACCTCCCATACAAATGGGAACTTTCATACTCAATATCTTTGGAGGTATTAATGCTAGACTACTAAATTTTGGTAAGGCATTGTATAAAGTAAGTCCTTCTCCTAATACCTATCCCTTTTAGAAATCGGAAAAGGGGGCATGGCACCTCCCATACAAATGGGAACTTTCATACTCAATATCTTTGGAGGTATTAATGCTAGACTACCAAATTTTGGTAAGGCTTCATATAAAGTAAGTCCCTTTCCTAATACCTATCCCTTTTTGAAATCGGAAAGGGGACGTGGCACCTCCCATACAAATGGGATCTTTCATACCCCCTATCTATGCAACTATTATCGCTAGACTACTGAAATTTGGTAAGACGTTGCATAAAGTAAGTCCCTTTCCTATTACCTATCACTTTTTGAATTCGGAAAAGGGAGCGGTGCACCTCCCATACAAATGGGAACTTTCATACTCAATATCTTTGGAGGTAATAATGCTAGACTACCAAATTTCGGTAAGGCATTGTATAAAGTAAGTCCCTTTCCTAATACCTATCCCTTTTTGAAATCGGAAAGGGGACGTGGCACCTCCCATACAAATGGGATCTTTCATACACCCTATCTATGCAACTATTATCGCTAGACTACTGAAATTTGGTAAGACGTTGCATAAAGTAAGTCCCTTTCCTATTACCTATCACTTTTTGAAATCGGAAAAGGGAGCGGTGCACCTCCCATACAAATGGGAACTTTCATACTCAATATCTTTGGAGGTAATAACGCTAGACTACCAAATTTCGGTAAGGCATTGTATAAAGTAAGTCCCTTTCCTAATACCTATCCCTTTTTGAAATCGGAATAGGGGGCGTGGCACCTCCCATACAAATGGGATCTTTCATACCCCCTATCTATGCAACTGTTATCGCTAGACTACTGAAATTTGGTAAGACGTTGTATAAAGTAAGTCCCTTTCCTATTACCTATCACTTTTTGAAATCGGAAAAGGGAGCGGTGCACCTCCCATACAAATGGGAACTTTCATACTCAATATCTTTGGAGGTATTAATGGTAGACTACTAAATTTTGGTAAGGCATTGTATAAAGTAAGTCCATTTCCTAATACCTATCCCTTTTTGAAATCGGAATAGGGGGCGTGGCACCTCCCATACAAATGGGATCTTTCATACCCCCTATCTATGCAAGTATTATCGCTAGACTACTGAAATTTGGTAAGACGATGTATAAAGTAAGTCCCTTTCCTATTACCTATCACTTCTTGAAATCGGAAAAAGGAGCGGTGCACCTCCCATACAAATGAGATTTTTCATCCATACGTAATCTATACATATTATAAAAAGTAAACACTTTTTTTCGTGTCGCCACTTGACGCTCAAACGCGTGGACGGATTTTAACCAAACTTACACACAGGTCAGGTACATAGCAGGGCATGGTTCTTACGTGCTTTTTTTTTTAAATCGGAAGAGGGGGCGTGGCACCTCCCATACAAAAGGGAACTTTCATACTCAATATCTTTGGAGGTATTAATGCTAGACTACTAAATTTTGGCAAGGCGTTGTATAAAGTAAGTCCCTTTCCTAATACCTATCCCTTTTTGAAATCAGAAAAGGGGGCGTGGCACCTCCCATACAAATGGGAGCTTTCATACTCAATATATTTGGAGGTATTAATGCTAGACTACTAAATTTTGGTAAGGCATTGTATAAAGTAAGTCCCTTTCCTAATACCTATCCCTTTTAGAAATCGGAAAACGGGGCATGGCACCTCCCATACAAATGGGAACTTTCATTCTCAATATCTTTGGAGGTATTAATGCTAGACTACTAAGTTTTGGTAAGGCATTGTATAAAGTAAGTCCCTTTCCTAATACCTAACACTTTTTGAAATCGGAAAAGGGGGCGTGGCACGTCCCATACAAATGGGAACTTTCATACTCAATATCTTTGGAGGTAATAATGCTAGACTACTAAATTTTGGTAAGGCATTGTATAAAGTAAATCCCTTTCCTAATACCTATCCCTTTTTGAAATCGGAAAAGGGGGCGTGGCACCTCCCATACAAATGGGATCTTTCATACACCCTATCTATGCAACTATTATCGCTAGACTACTGAAATTTGGTAAGACGTTGCATAAAGTAAGTCCCTTTCCTATTACCTATCACTTTTTGAAATCGGAAAAGGGAGCGGTGCACCTCCCATACAAATGGGAACTTTCATACTCAATATCTTTGGAGGTATTAATGCTAGACTACTAAATTTTGGTAAGGCATTGTATAAAGTAAGTCCTTCTCCTAATACCTATCCCTTTTAGAAATCGGAAAAGGGGGCATGGCACCTCCCATACAAATGGGAACTTTCATACTCAATATCTTTGGAGGTATTAATGCTAGACTACCAAATTTTGGTAAGGCTTCATATAAAGTAAGTCCCTTTCCTAATACCTATCCCTTTTTGAAATCGGAAAGGGGGCGTGGCACCTCCCATACAAATGGGATCTTTCATACCCCCTATCTATGCAACTATTATCGCTAGACTACTGAAATTTGGTGAGACGTTGTATAAAGTAAGTCCCTTTTCTAATACCTATCCCTTTTTGAAATCGGAAAAGGGGGCGTGGCACCTCCCATGCAAATGGGAACTTTCATACTCAATATCTTTGGGGGAATTAAGGCTAGACTACTAAATTTTGGCAAGGCGTTGTATAAAGTAAGTCCCTTTTCTAATACCTATCCCGTTTTGAAATCGGAAAAGGGGGCGTGGCACCTCCCATGCAAATGGGAACTTTCATACTCAATATCTTTGGAGGTATTAATGCTAGACTACTATATTTTGGCAAGGCATTGTATAAAGTAAGTCCCTTTCCTAATACCTATCCCGTTTAGAAATCGGAAAAGGGGGCATGGCACCTCCCATACAAATGGGAACTTTCATACTCAATATCTTTGGAGGTATTAATGCTAGACTACCAAATTTTGGTAAGGCTTCATATAAAGTAAGTCCCTTTCCTAATACCTATCCCTTTTTGAAATCGGAAAGGGGACGTGGCACCTCCCATACAAATGGGATCTTTCATACCCCCTATCTATGCAACTATTATCGCTAGACTACTGAAATTTGGTAAGACGTTGCATAAGGTAAGTCCCTTTCCTATTACCTATCACTTTTTGAAATGGGAAAAGGGAGCGGTGCACCTCCCATACAAATGGGAACTTTCATACTCAATATCTTTGGAGGTAATAATGCTAGACTACCAAATTTCGGTAAGGCATTGTATAAAGTAAGTCCCTTTCCTAATACCTATCCCTTTTTGAAATCGGAATAGGGGGCGTGGCACCTCCCATACAAATGGGACCTTTCATACCCCCTATCTATGCAACTATTATCGCTAGCCTACTAAATTTTGGCAAGGCATTGTATAAAGTAAGTCCCTTTCCTAATACCTATCCCGTTTAGAAATCGGAAAAGGGGGCATGGCACCTCCCATACAAATGGGATCCTTCATACTCAATATCTTTGGAGGAATTAATGCTAGACTACTAAATTTTGGCAAGGCTTTGTATAAAGTAAGTCCCTTTCCTAATACCTATCCCGTTTAGAAATCGGAAAAGGGGGCATGGCACCTCCCATACAAATGGGAACTTTCATACTCAATATCTTTGGAGGTATTAATGCTAGACTACTAAATTTTGGTAAGGCTTTATATAAAGTAAGTCCCTTTCCTAATACCTATCCCTTTTTGAAATCGGAAAGGGGACGTGGCACCTCCCATACAAATGGGATCTTTCATACCCCCTATCTATGCAACTATTATCGCTAGACTACTGAAATTTGGTAAGACGTTGTATAAAGTAAGTCCCTTTCCTATCACCTATCACTTTTTGAAATCGGAAAAGGAGCGGTGCACCTCCCATTCAAATGGGAACTTTCATACTCAATATATTTGGAGGTATTAATGCTAGACTACTAAATTTTGGTAAGGCATTGTATAAAGTAAGTCCTTCTCCTAATACCTATCACTTTTTGAAATCGGAAAAGGGGGCGTGGCACCTCCCATACAAATGGGAACTTTCATACTCAATATCTTTGGAGGTATTAATGCTAGACTACTAAATTTTGGTAAGGCGTTGTATAAAGTAAGTCCCTTTCCTAATACCTATCACTTTTTGAAATCGGAAAAGGGAGCGGTGCACCTCCTATACAAATGGGAACTTTCATACTCAATATCTTTGGATTTATTAATGCTAGACTACTAAATTTTGGTAAGGCATTGTATAAAGTAAGTCCATTTCCTAATACCTATCCCTTTTTGAAATCGGAAAAGGGGGCGTGGCACATCCCATACAAATGGGATCTTTCATACCCCTTATCTATGCAAGTATTATCGCTAGACTACTGAAATTTGGTAAGACGTTGTATAAAGTAAGTCCCTTTCCTATTACCTATCACTTTTTGAAATCGGAAAAGGGAGCGGTGCACCTCCCATACAAATGGGAACTTTCATACTCAATATCTTTGGAGGTATTAATGCTAGACTACTAAATTTTGGTAAGGCATTGTATAAAGTAAGTCCCTTTCCTAATACCTATCCCTTTTAGAAATCGGAAAAGGGGGCATGGCACCTCCCATACAAATGGGAACTTTCATACTCAATATCTTTGGAGGTATTAATGCTAGACTACTAAATTTTGGTAAGGCGTTGTATAAAGTAAGTCCCTTTCCTAATACCTATCCCTTTTTGAAATCGGAAAAGGGGGCGTGGCACCTCCCATACAAATGGGATCTTTCATACTCAATATCTTTGGAGGAATTAATGCTAGACTACTAAATTTTGGTAAGGCGTTGTATAAAGTAAGTCCCTTTCCTAATACCTATCCCTTTTTGAAATCGGAAAAGGGGGCGTGGCACCTCCCATACAAATGGGATCTTTCATACTCAATATCTTTGGAGGAATTAATGCTAGACTACTAAATTTTGGCAAGGCATTGTATAAAGTAAGTCCCTTTCCTAATACCTATCCCGTTTAGAAATCGGAAAAGGGGGCATGGCACCTCCCATACAAATGGGAACTTTCATACTCAATATCTTTGGAGGTATTAATGCTAGACTACTAAATTTTGGCAAGGCATTGTATAAAGTAAGTCCCTTTCCTAATACCTATCCCGTTTAGAAATCGGAAAAGGGGGCATGGCACCTCCCATACAAATGGGAACTTTCATACTCAATATCTTTGGAGGTATTAATGCTAGACTACTAAATTTTGGTAAGGCTTTATATAAAGTAAGTCCCTTTCCTAAGGCCTATCCCTTTTTGAAATCGGAAAAGGGGACGTGGCACCTCCCATACAAATGGGATCTTTCATACCCCCTATCTATGCAACTATTATCGCTAGACTACTGAAATTTGGTAAGACGTTGTATAAAGTAAGTCCCTTTCCTATCACCTATCACTTTTTGAAATCGGAAAAGGAGCGGTGCACCTCCCATTCAAATGGGAACTTTCATTCTCAATATCTTTGGAGGTATTAATGCTAGACTACTAAATTTTGGTAAGGCATTGTATAAAGTAAGTCCTTCTCCTAATACCTATCACTTTTTGAAATCGGAAAAGGGGGCGTGGCACCTCCCATACAAATGGGAACTTTCATACTCAATATCTTTGGAGGTAATAATGCTAGACTACCAAATTTCGGTAAGGCATTGTATAAAGTAAGTCCCTTTCCTAATACCTATCCCGTTTAGAAATCGGAAAAGGGGGCATGGCACCTCCCATACAAATGGGAACTTTCATACTCAATATCTTTGGAGGTATTAATGCTAGACTACTAAATTTTGGTAAGGCGTTGTATAAAGTAAGTCCCTTTCCTAATACCTATCCCGTTTAGAAATCGGAAAAGGGGGCATGGCACCTCCCATACAAATGGGAACTTTCATACTCAATATCTTTGGAGGTAATAATGCTAGACTACCAAATTTCGGTAAGGCATTGTATAAAGTAAGTCCCTTTCCTAATACCTATCCCTTTTTGAAATCGGAATAGGGGGCGTGGCACCTTCCATACAAATGGGATCTTTCATACCCCCTATCTATGCAACTATTATCGCTAGACTACTGAAATTTGGTAAGACGTTGTATAAAGTAAGTCCCTTTCCTATTACCTATCACTTTTTGAAATCGGAAAAGGGGGCGTGGCACCTCCCATACAAATGGGAACTTTCATACTCAATATCTTTGGAGGTAATAATGCTAGACTACCAAATTTCGGTAAGGCATTGTATAAAGTAAGTCCCTTTCCTAATACCTATCCCTTTTTGAAATCGGAATAGGGGGCGTGGCACCTTCCATACAAATGGGATCTTTCATACCCCCTATCTATGCAACTATTATCGCTAGACTACTGAAATTTGGTAAGACGTTGTATAAAGTAAGTCCCTTTCCTATTACCTATCACTTTTTGAAATCGGAAAAGGGAGCGGTGCACCTCCCATACAAATGGGAACTTTCATACTCAATATCTTTGGAGGTATTAATGCTAGAATACTAAATTTTGGTAACGCATTGTATAAAGTAAGTCCATTTCCTAATACCTATCCCTTTTTGAAATCCGAAAAGGGGGCGTGGCACCTCCCATACAAATGGGATCTTTCATACCCCCTATCTATGCAAGTATTATCGCTAGACTACTGAAATTTGGTAAGACGATGGATAAAGTAAGTCCCTTTCCTATTACCTATCACTTTTTGAAATCGGAAAAGGGAGCGGTGCACCTCCCATACAAATGAGATTTTTCACCCATACATAATCTATACATATTATAAAAAGTAAACACTTTTTTTCGTGTCGCCACTTGACGCTCAAACGCGTGGACGGATTTTAACCAAACTTACACACAGGTCAGGTACATAGCAGGGCATGGTTCTTGCGTACTTTTTTTTGAAATCGGAAGAGGGGGCGTGGCACCTCCCATACAAAAGGGAACTTTCATACTCAATATCTTTGGAGGTATTAATGCTAGACTACTAAATTTTGGCAAGGCGTTGTATAAGGTAAGTCCCTTTCGTAATACCTATCCCTTTTTGAAATCGGAAACGGGGGCGTGGCACCTCCCATACAAATGGGAACTTTCATACTCAATATCTTTGGAGGTATTAATGCTAGACTACTAAATTTTGGTAAGGCATTGTATAAAGTAAGTCCCTTTCCTAATACCTAACACTTTTTGAAATCGGAAAAGGGGGCATGGCACCTCCCATACAAATGGGAACTTTCATACTCAATATCTTTGGAGGTATTAATGCTAGACTACTAAATTTTGGTAAGGCATTGTATAAAGTAAGTCCATTTCCTAATACCTATCGATTTTTGAAATCGGAAAAGGGGGCGTGGCACATCCCATACAAATGGGATCTTTCATACCCCTTATCTATGCAAGTATTATCGCTAGACTACTGAAATTTAGTAAGACGTTGTATAAAGTAAGTCCCTTTCCTATTACCTATCACTTTTTGAAATCGGAAAAGGGAGCGGTGCACCTCCCATACAAATAAGATTTTTCATCCATACATAATCTATACATATTATAAAAAGTAAACACTTTTTTTCGTGTCGCCACTTGACGCTCAAACGCGTGGACGGATTTTAACCAAACTTACACACAGGTCAGGTACATAGCAGGGCATGGTTCTTACGTACTTTTTTTTGAAATCGGAAAAGGGGGCGTGGCACCTCCCATACAAAAGGGAACTTTCATACTCAATATCTTTGGGGGAATTAAAGCTAGACTACTAAATTTTGGCAAGGCGTTGTATAAAGTAAGTCCCTTTCCTAATACCTATCCCTTTTTGAAATCGGAAAAGGGGGCGTGGCACCTCCCATACAAATGGGAACTTTCATACTCAATATCTTTGGAGGTATTAATGCTAGACTACTAAATTTTGGCAAGGCATTGTATAAAGTAAGTCCCTTTCCTAATACCTATCCTGTTTAGAAATCGGAAAAGGGGGCATGGCACCTCCCATACAAATGGGAACTTTCATACTCAATATCTTTGGAGGTATTAATGCTAGACTACTAAATTTTGGTAAGGCTTTATATAAAGTAAGTCCCTTTCCTAATACCTATCCCTTTTTGAAATCGGAAAGGGGACGTGGCACCTCCCATACAAATGGGATCTTTCATACCCCCTATCTATGCAACTATTATCGCTAGACTACTGAAATTTGGTAAGACGTTGCATAAAGTAAGTCCCTTTCCTATTACCTATCACTTTTTGAAATCGGAAAAGGGAGCGGTGCACCTCCCATACAAATGGGAACTTTCATACTCAATATCTTTGGAGGTAATAATGCTAGACTACCAAATTTCGGTAAGGCATTGTATAAAGTAAGTCCCTTTCCTAATACCTATCCCTTTTTGAAATCGGAATAGGGGACGTGGCACCTCCCATACAAATGGGATCTTTCACACCCCCTATCTATGCAACTATTATCGCTAGACTACTGAAATTTGGTAAGACGTTGTATAAAGTAAGTCCCTTTCCTATTACCTATCACTTTTTGAAATCGGAAAAGGGAGCGGTGCACCTCCCATACAAATGGGAACTTTCATACTCAATATCTTTGGAGGTATTAATGGTAGACTACTAAATTTTGGTAAGGCGTTGTATAAAGTAAGTCCCTTTCCTAATACCTATCCCGTTTAGAAATCGGAAAAGGGGGCATGGCACCTCCCATACAAATGGGATCTTTCATACCCAATATATTTGGAGGAATTAATGCTAGACTACTAAATTTTGGCAAGGCGTTGTATAAAGTAAGTCCCTTTCCTAATACCTATCCCGTTTAGAAATCGGAAAAGGGGGCATGGCACCTCCCATACAAATGGGAACTTTCATACTCAATATCTTTGGAGGTATTAATGCTAGACTACTAAATTTTGGTAAGGCTTTATATAAAGTAAGTCCCTTTCCTAATACCTATCCCTTTTTGAAATCGGAAAGGGGACGTGGCACCTCCCATACAAATGGGATCTTTCATACCCCTTATCTATGCAAGTATTATCGCTAGACTACTGAAATTTGGTAAGACGTTGTATAAAGTAAGTCCCTTTCCTATTACCTATCACTTTTTGAAATCGGAAAAGGGAGCGGTGCACCTCCCATACAAATGGGAACTTTCATACTCAATATCTTTGGAGGTATTAATGCTAGACTACTAAATTTTGGTAAGGCTTTATATAAAGTAAGTCCCTTTCCTAATACCTATCCCTTTTTGAAATCGGAAAGGGGACGTGGCACCTCCCATACAAATGGGATCTTTCATACCCCTTATCTATGCAAGTATTATCGCTAGACTACTGAAATTTGGTAAGACGTTGTATAAAGTAAGTCCCTTTCCTATCACCTATCACTTTTTGAAATCGAAAAAGGAGCGGTGCACCTCCCATTCAAATGGGAACTTTAATACTCAATATCTTTGGAGGTATTAATGCTAGACTACTAAATTTTGGTAAGGCATTGTATAAAGTAAGTCCTTCTCCTAATACCTATCACTTTTTGAAATCGGAAAAGGGGGCGTGGCACCTCCCATACAAATGGGAACTTTCATACTCAATATCTTTGGAGGTATTAATGCTAGACTACTAAATTTTGGTAAGGCGTTGTATAAAGTAAGTCCCTTTCCTAATACCTATCACTTTTTGAAATCGGAAAAGGGAGCGGTGCACCTCCCATACAAATGGGAACTTTCATACTCAATATCTTTGGATTTATTAATGCTAGACTACTAAATTTTGGTAAGGCATTGTATAAGGTAAGTCCATTTCCTAATACCTATCAGTTTTTGAAATCGGAAAAGGGAGCGGTGCACCTCCCATACAAATGGGAACTTTCATACTCAATATCTTTGGAGGTATTAATGCTAGACTACTAAATTTTGGTAAGGCATTGTATAAAGTAAGTCCCTTTCCTAATACCTATCCCTTTTAGAAATCGGAAAAGGGGGCATGGCACCTCCCATACAAATGGGAACTTTCATACTCAATATCTTTGGAGGTATTAATGCTAGACTACTAAATTTTGGTAAGGCATTGTATAAAGTAAGTCCCTTTCCTAATACCTGTCCCTTTTAGAAATCGGAAAAGGGGGCATGGCACCTCCCATACAAATGGGAACTTTCATACTCAATATCTTTCTAGGTATTAATGCTAGACTACTAAATTTTGGTAAGACATTGTATAAAGTAAGTCCCTTTCCTAATACCTATCTCTTTTTGAAAGCGGAAAAGGGGGCGTGGCACCTCCCATACAAATGGGAACTTTCATACTCAATATCTTTGGAGGTATTAATGCTAGACTACTAAATTTTGGTAAGGCGTTGTATAAAGTAAGTCCCTTTCCTAATACCTATCCCTTTTTGAAATCGGAAAAGGGAGCGGCGCACCTCCCATACAACTGAGATTTTTCATCCATACATAATCTATACATATTATAAAAAGTAGACACTTTTTTCGTGTCGCCACTTGACGCTGAAACGCGTGGACGGATTTTAACCAAACTTACACACAGGTCAGGTACATAGCAGGGCATGGTTCTTACGTACTTTTTTTTTAAATCGGAAGAGGGGGCGTGGCACCTCCCATACAAAAGGGAACTTTCATACTCAATATCTTTGGAGGTATTAACGCTAGACTACTAAATTTTGGCAAGGCGTTGTATAAAGTAAGTCCCTTTCCTAATACCTATCCCTTTTTGAAATCGGAAAAGGGAGCGGCGCACCTCTCATACAACTGAGATTTTTCATCCATACATAATCTATACATATTATAAAAAGTAGACACTTTTTTCGTGTCGCCACTTGACGCTCAAACGCGTTGACGGATTTTAACCAAACTTACACACATGTCAGGTACATAGCCCGGCATGGTTGCCACGTACTATTTCTTTAAATCGGAAACAGGGGCGTGGCACCTCCCATACAAATGGGAACTTTCATACTCAATATCTTTGGAGGTATTAATGCTAGACTACTAAATTTTGGTAAGGCGTTGTACAAAGTAAGTCCCTTTCCTAATACCTATCACTTTTTGAAATCGGAAAAGGGAGCGGTGCACCTCCCATACAAATGGGAACTTTCATACTCAATATCTTTGGATTTATTAATGCTAGACTACTAAATTTTGGTAAGGCATTGTATAAGGTAAGTCCATTTCCTAATACCTATCCCTTTTTGAAATCGGAAAAGGGGGCGTGGCACATCCCATACAAATGGGATCTTTCATACCCCTTATCTATGCAAGTATTATCGCTAGACTACTGAAATTTGGTAAGACGTTGTATAAAGCAAGTCCCTTTCCTATTACCTATCACTTTTTGAAATTTTGCAACTATTATCGCTAGACTACTGAAATTTGGTAAGACGTTGTATAAAGTAAGTCCCTTTCCTATCACCTATCACTTTTTGAAATCGGAAAAGGAGCGGTGCACCTCCCATTCAAATGGGAACTTTCATACTCAATATCTTTGGAGGTATTAATGCTAGACTACTAAATTTTGGTAAGGCATTGTATAAAGTAAGTCCCTTTCCTATTACCTATCACTTTTTGAAATCGGAAAAGGGAGCGGTGCACCTCCCATACAAAGGAGAGTTTTCATCCATACGTAATCTATACATATTATAAAAAGTAAACACTTTTTTTCGTGTCGCCACTTGACGCTCAAACGCGTGGACGGATTTTAACCAAACTTACACACAGGTCAGATACATAGCAGGGCATGGTTCTTACGTACTTTTTTTTTTAAATCGGAAGAGGGGGCGTGGCACCTCCCATACAAAAGGGAACTTTCATACTCAATATCTTTGGAGGTATTAACGCTAGACTACTAAATTTTGGCAAGGCGTTGTATAAAGTAAGTCCCTTTCCTAATACCTATCCCTTTTTGAAATCGGAAAAGGGAGCGGCGCACCTCCCATACAACTGAGATTTTTCATCCATACATAATCTATACATATTATAAAAAGTAGACACTTTTTTCGTGTCGCCACTTGACGCTCAAACGCGTTGACGGATTTTAACCAAACTTACACACATGTCAGGTACATAGCCCGGCATGGTTCCCACGTACTATTTCTTTAAATCGGAAACAGGGGCGTGGCACCTCCCATACAAATGGGAACTTTCATACTCAATATCTTTGGAGGTATTAATGCTAGACTACTAAATTTTGGTAAGGCGTTGTATAAAGTAAGTCCCTTTCCTAATACCTATCACTTTTTGAAATCGGAAAAGGGAGCGGTGCACCTCCCATACAAATGGGAACTTTCATACTCAATATCTTTGGATTTATTAATGCTAGACTACTAAATTTTGGTAAGGCATTGTATAAGGTAAGTCCATTTCCTAATACCTATCCCTTTTTGAAATCGGAAAAGGGGGCGTGGCACATCCCATACAAATGGGATCTTTCATACCCCTTATCTATGCAAGTATTATCGCTAGACTACTGAAATTTGGTAAGACGTTGTATAAAGTAAGTCCCTTTCCTAATACCTATCACTTTTTGAAATCGGAAAAGGGAGCGGTGCACCTCCTATACAAATGGGAACTTTCATACTCAATATCTTTGGATTTATTAATGCTAGACTACTAAATTTTGGTAAGGCATTGTATAAGGTAAGTCCCTTTCCTAATACCTATCCCTTTTAGAAATCGGAAAAGGGGGCATGGCACCTCCCATACAAATGGGAACTTTCATACTCAATATCTTTGGAGGTATTAATGCTAGACTACTAAATTTTGGTAAGGCGTTGTATAAAGTAAGTCCCTTTATTAATACCTATCACTTTTTGAAATCGGAAAAGGGAGCGGTGCACCTCCCATACAAATGGGAACTTTCATACTCAATATCTTTGGATTTATTAATGCTAGACTACTAAATTTTGGTAAGGCATTGTATAAGGTAAGTCCCTTTCCTAATACCTATCCCTTTTAGAAATCGGAAAAGGGGGCATGGCACCTCCCATACAAATGGGAACTTTCATACTCAATATCTTTGGAGGTATTAATGCTAGACTACTAAATTTTGGTAAGGCATTGTATAAAGTAAGTCCCTTTCCTAATACCTATCCCTTTTAGAAATCGGAAAAGGGGGCATGGCACCTCCCATACAAATGGGAACTTTCATACTCAATATCTTTGGAGGTATTAATGCTAGACTACTAAATTTTGGTAAGGCTTTATATAAAGTAAGTCCCTTTCCTAATACCTATCCCTTTTTGAAATCGGAAAGGGGACGTGGCACCTCCCATACAAATGGGATCTTTCATACCCCCTATCTATGCAACTATTATCGCTAGACTACTGAAATTTGGTAAGACGTTGTATAAAGTAAGTCCCTTTCCTATTACCTATCACTTTTTGAAATCGGAAAAGGGAGCGGTGCACCTCCCATACAAATGGGAACTTTCATACTCAATATCTTTGGAGGTATTAATGCTAGACTACTAAATTTTAATAAGGCATTGTATAAAGTAAGTCCCTTTCCTAATACCTATCCCTTTTAGAAATCGGAAAAGGGGGCATGGCACCTCCCATACAAAAGGGAACTTTCATACTCAATATCTTTGGAGGTATTAATGCTAGACTACTAACTTTTGGCAAGGCGTTGTATAAAGTAAGTCCCTTTCCTAATACCTATCCCTTTTTGAAATCGGAAAAGGGGGCGTGGCACCTCCCATACAAATGGGAAATTTCATACTCAATATCTTTGGAGGTATTAATGCTAGACTACTAAATTTTGGTAAGGCATTGTATAAAGTAAGTCCCTTTCCTAATACCTATCCCTTTTAGAAATCGGAAAAGGGGGCATGGCACCTCCAATACAAATGGGAACTTTCATTCTCAATATCTTTGGAGGTATTAATGCTAGACTACTAAATTTTGGTAAGGCATTGTATAAAGTAAGTCCCTTTCCTAATACCTAACACTTTTTGAAATCGGAAAAGGGGGCGTGGCACGTCCCATACAAATGGGAACTTTCATACTCAATATCTTTGGAGGTAATAATGCTAGACTACTAAATTTTGGTAAGGCATTGTATAAAGTAAATCCCTTTCCTAATACCTATCCCTTTTTGAAATCGGAAAAGGGGGCGTGGCACCTCCCATACAAATGGGATCTTTCATACACCCTATCTATGCAACTATTATCGCTAGACTACTGAAATTTGGTGAGACGTTGTATAAAGTAAGTCCCTTTCCTATTACCTATCCCTTTTTGAAATCGGAAAGGGGACGTGGCACCTCCCATACAAATGGGATCTTTCATACCCCCTATCTATGCAACTATTATCGCTAGACTACTGAAATTTGGTGAGACGTTGTATAAAGTAAGTCCCTTTCCTATTACCTATCCCTTTTTGAAATCGGAAAGGGGACGTGGCACCTCTCATACAAATGGGATCTTTCATACCCCCTATCTATGCAACTATTTTCGCTAGACTACTGAAATTTGGTAAGACGTTGCATAAAGTAAGTCCCTTTCCTATTACCTATCACTTTTTGAAATCGGAAAAGGGAGCGGTGCACCTTCCATACAAATGGGAACTTTCATACTCAATATCTTTGGAGGTATTAATGCTAGACTACTAAATTTTGGTAAGGTATTGTATAAAGTAAGTCCATTTCCTAATACCTATCCCTTTTTAAAATCATAAAAGGGGGCGTGGCACATCCCATACCAATGGGATCTTTCATACCCCTTATCTATGCAAGTATTATCGCTAGACTACTGAAATTTGGTAAGACGTTGTATAAAGTAAGTCCCTTTCCTATTACCTATCACTTTTTGAAATCGGAAAAGGGAGCGGTGCACCTCCCATACAAATGAGATTTTTCATCCATACATAATCTATACGTATTATAAAAAGTAAACACTTTTTTTCGTGTCGCCACTTGACGCTCAAACGCGTGGACGGATTTTAACCAAACTTACACACAGGTCAGGTACATAGCAGGGCATGGTTCTTACGTACTTTTTTTTGAAATCGGAAAAGGGGGCGTGTCACCTCCCATACAAACGGGAACTTTCATACTCAATATCTTTGGGGGAATTAAGGCTAGACTACTAAATTTTGGCAAGGCTATGTATAAAGTAAGTCCCTTTCCTAATACCTATCCCTTTTGGAAATCGGAAAAGGGGGCGTGGCACCTCCCATACAAATGGGAACTTTCATACTCAATATCTTTGGAGGTATTAATGCTAGACTACTAAATTTTGGCAAGGCATTGTATAAAGTAAGTCCCTTTCCTAATACCTATCCCGTTTAGAAATCGGAAAAGGGGGCATGGCACCTCCCATACAAATGGGAACTTTCATACTCAATATCTTTGGAGGTATTAATGCTAGACTACTAAATTTTGGTAAGGCTTTATATAAAGTAAGTCCCTTTCCTAATACCTATCCCTTTTTGAAATCGGAAAGGGGACGTGGCACCTCCCATACAAATGGGATCTTTCATACCCCCTATCTATGCAACTATTATCGCTAGACTACTGAAATTTGGTGAGACGTTGTATAAAGTAAGTCCCTTTCCTATTACCTATCACTTTTTGAAATCGGAAAAGGGAGCGGTGCACCTCCCATACAAATGGGAACTTTCATACTCAATATCTTTGGAGTTAATAATGCTAGACTACCAAATTTCGGTAAGGCATTGTATAAAGTAAGTCCCTTTCCTATTACGTATCACTTTTTGAAATCGGAAAAGGGAGCGGTGCACCTCCCATACAAGTGGGAACTTTCATACTCAATATCTTTGGAGGTATTAATGCTAGACTACTAAATTTTGGTAAGGCATTGTATAAAGTAAGTCCCTTTCCTATTACCTATCACTTTTTGAAATCGGAAAAGGGAGCGGTGCACCTCCCATACAAATGGGAACTTTCATACTCAATATCTTTGGAGGTATTAATGCTAGACTACTAAATTTTGGTAAGGCATTGTATAAAGTAAGTCCCTTTCCTAATACCTATCCCTTTTAGAAATCGGAAAAGGGGGCATGGCACCTCCCATACAAATGGGAACTTTCATACTCAATATCTTTGGAGGTATTAATGCTAGACTACTAAATTTTGGTAAGGCTTTATATAAAGTAAGTCCCTTTCCTAATACCTATCCCTTTTTGAAATCGGAAAGGGGACGTGGCACCTCCCATACAAATGGGATCTTTCATACCCCCTATCCATGCAACTATTATCGCTAGACTACTGAAATTTGGTAAGACGTTGTATAAAGTAAGTCCCTTTCCTATTACCTATCACTTTTTGAAATCGGAAAAGGGAGCGGTGCACCTCCCATACAAATGGGAACTTTCATACTCAATATCTTTGGAGATATTAATGCTAGACTACTAAATTTTGGTAAGGCATTGTATAAAGTAAGTCCCTTTCCTAATACCTATCCCTTTTAGAAATCGGAAAAGGGGGCATGGCACCTCCCATACAAAAGGGAACTTTCATACTCAATATCTTTGGAGGTATTAATGCTAGACTACTAACTTTTGGCAAGGCGTTGTATAAAGTAAGTCCCTTTCCTAATACCTATCCCTTTTTGAAATCGGAAAAGGGGGCGTGGCACCTCCCATACAAATGGGAACTTTCATACTCAATATCTTTGGAGGTATTAATGCTAGACTACTAAATTTTGGTAAGGCATTGTATAAAGTAAGTCCCTTTCCTAATACCTATCCCTTTTAGAAATCGGAAAAGGGGGCATGGCACCTCCCATACAAATGGGAACTTTCATTCTCAATATCTTTGGAGGTATTAATGCTAGACTACTAAATTTTGGTAAGGCATTGTATAAAGTAAGTCCCTTTCCTAATACCTAACACGTTTTGAAATCGGAAAAGGGGGCGTGGCACGTCCCATACAAATGGGAACTTTCATACTCAATATCTTTGGAGGTAATAATGCTAGACTACTAAATTTTGGTAAGGCATTGTATAAAGTAAATCCCTTTCCTAATACCTATCCCTTTTTGAAATCGGAAAAGGGGGCGTGGCACCTCCCATACAAATGGGATCTTTCATACACCCTATCTATGCAACTATTATCGCTAGACTACTGAAATTTGGTGAGACGTTGTATAAAGTAAGTCCCTTTCCTATTACCTATCCCTTTTTGAAATCGGAAAGGGGACGTGGCACCTCCCATACAAATGGGATCTTTCACACCCCCTATCTATGCAACTATTATCGCTAGACTACTGAAATTTGGTGAGACGTTGTATAAAGTAAGTCCCTTTCCTATTACCTATCCCTTTTTGAAATCGGAAAGGGGACGTGGCACCTCCCATACAAATGGGATCTTTCATACCCCCTATCTATGCAACTATTTTCGCTAGACTACTGAAATTTGGTAAGACGTTGCATAAAGTAAGTCCCTTTCCTATTACCTATCACTTTTTGAAATCGGAAAAGGGAGCGGTGCACCTTCCATACAAATGGGAACTTTCTTACTCAATATCTTTGGAGGTATTAATGCTAGACTACTAAATTTTGGTAAGGTATTGTATAAAGTAAGTCCATTTCCTAATACCTATCCCTTTTTAAAATCATAAAAGGGGGCGTGGCACATCCCATACCAATGGGATCTTTCATACCCCTTATCTATGCAAGTATTATCGCTAGACTACTGAAATTTGGTAAGACGTTGTATAAAGTAAGTCCCTTTCCTATTACCTATCACTTTTTGAAATCGGAAAAGGGAGCGGTGCACCTCCCATACAAATGAGATTTTTCATCCATACATAATCTATACGTATTATAAAAAGTAAACACTTTTTTTTCGTGTCGCCACTTGACGCTCAAACGCGTGGACGGATTTTAACCAAACTTACACACAGGTCAGGTACATAGCAGGGCATGGTTCTTACGTACTTTTTTTTGAAATCGGAAAAGGGGGCGTGGCACCTCCCATACAAACGGGAACTTTCATACTCAATATCTTTGGGGGAATTAAGGCTAGACTACTAAATTTTGGCAAGGCTATGTATAAAGTAAGTCCCTTTCCTAATACCTATCCCTTTTGGAAATCGGAAAAGGGGGCGTGGCACCTCCCATACAAATGGGAACTTTCATACTCAATATCTTTGGAGGTATTAATGCTAGACTACTAAATTTTGGCAAGGCATTGTATAAAGTAAGTCCCTTTCCTAATACCTATCCCGTTTAGAAATCGGAAAAGGGGGCATGGCACCTCCCATACAAATGGGAACTTTCATACTCAATATCTTTGGGGGAATTATGGCTAGACTACTAAATTTTGGCAAGGCGTTGTATAAAGTAAGTCCCTTTCCTATTACGTATCACTTTTTGAAATCGGAAAAGGGAGCGGTGCACCTCCCATACAAGTGGGAACTTTCATACTCAATATCTTTGGAGGTATTAATGCTAGACTACTAAATTTTGGTAAGGCATTGTATAAAGTAAGTCCATTTCCTAATACCTATCCCTTTTTAAAATCGGAGAAGGGGGCGTGGCACATCCCATACCAATGGGATCTTTCATACCCCTTATCTATGCAAGTATTATCGCTAGACTACTGAAATTTGGTAAGACGTTGTATAAAGTAAGTCCCTTTCCTATTACCTATCACTTTTTGAAATCGGAAAAGGGAGCGGTGCACCTCCCATACAAATGAGATTTTTCATCCATACATAATCTATACGTATTATAAAAAGTAAACACTTTTTTTCGTGTCGCCACTTGACGCTCAAACGCGTGGACGGATTTTACCCAAACTTACACACAGGTCAGGTACATAGCAGGGCATGGTTCTTACGTACTTTTTTTTGAAATCGGAAAAGGGGGCGTGGCACCTCCCATACAAACGGGAACTTTCATACTCAATATCTTTGGGGGAATTAAGGCTAGACTACTAAATTTTGGCAAGGCTATGTATAAAGTAAGTCCCTTTCCTAATACCTATCCCTTTTGGAAATCGGAAAAGGGGGCGTGGCACCTCCCATACAAATGGGAACTTTCATACTCAATATCTTTGGAGGTATTAATGCTAGACTACTAAATTTTGGTAAGGCTTTATATAAAGTAAGTCCCTTTCCTAATACCTATCCCTTTTTGAAATCGGAAAGGGGACGTGGCACCTCCCATACAAATGGGATCTTTCATACCCCCTATCTATGCAACTATTATCGCTAGACTACTGAAATTTGGTGAGACGTTGTATAAAGTAAGTCCCTTTCCTATTACCTATCACTTTTTGAAATCGGAAAAGGGAGCGGTGCACCTCCCATACAAATGGGAACTTTCATACTCAATATCTTTGGAGTTAATAATGCTAGACTACCAAATTTCGGTAAGGCATTGTATAAAGTAAGTCCCTTTCCTATTACGTATCACTTTTTGAAATCGGAAAAGGGAGCGGTGCACCTCCCATACAAGTGGGAACTTTCATACTCAATATCTTTGGAGGTATTAATGCTAGACTACTAAATTTTGGTAAGGCATTGTATAAAGTAAGTCCATTTCCTAATACCTATCCCTTTTTAAAATCGGAGAAGGGGGCGTGGCACATCCCATACCAATGGGATCTTTCATACCCCTTATCTATGCAAGTATTATCGCTAGACTACTGAAATTTGGTAACACGTTGTATAAAGTAAGTCCCTTTCCTATTACCTATCACTTTTTGAAATCGGAAAACGGAGCGGTGCACCTCCCATACAAATGAGATTTTTCATCCATACATAATCTATACGTATTATAAAAAGTAAACACTTTTTTTCGTGTCGCCACTTGACGCTCAAACGCGTGGACGGATTTTAACCAAACTTACACACAGGTCAGGTACATAGCAGGGCATGGTTCTTACGTACTTTTTTTTGAAATCGGAAAAGGGGGCGTGGCACCTCCCATACAAAAGGGAACTTTTATACTCAATATCTTTGGGGGAATTATGGCTAGACTACTAAATTTTGGCAAGGCGTTGTATAAAGTAAGTCCCTTTCCTAATACCTATCCCTTTTTGAAATCGGAAAAGGGGGCGTGGCACCTCCCATACAAATGGGAACTTTCATACTCAATATCTTTGGAGGTATTAATGCTAGACTACTAAATTTTGGCAAGGCATTGTATAAAGTAAGTCCCTTTCCTAATACCTATCCCGTTTAGAAATCGGAAAAGGGGGCATGGCACCTCCCATACAAATGGGAACTTTCATACTCAATATCTTTGGAGGTATTAATGCTAGACTACTAAATTTTGGTAATGCTTTATATAAAGTAAGCCCCTTTCCTAATACCTATCCCTTTTTGAAATCGGAAAGGGGACGTGGCACCTCCCATACAAATGGGATCTTTCATACCCACTATCTTTGCAACTATTATCGCTAGACTACTGAAATTTGGTGAGACGTTGTATAAAGTAAGTCCCTTTCCTATTACCTATCACTTTTTGAAATCGGAAAAGGGAGCGGTGCACCTCCCATACAAATGAGATTTTTCATCCATACATAATCTATACATATTATAAAAAGTAAACACTTTTTTTCGTGTCGCCACTTGACGCTCAAACGCGTGGACGGATTTTAACCAAACTTACACACAGGTCAGGTACATAGCAGGGCATGGTTCTTACGTACTTTTTTTTGAAATCGGAAAAGGGGGCGTGGCACCTCCCATACAAAAGGGAACTTTCATACTCAATATCTTTGGAGGTATTAATGCTAGACTACTAAATTTTGACAAGGCGTTGTATAAAGTAAGTCCCTTTCCTAATACCTATCCCTTTTTGAAATCGGAAAAGGGGTCGTGGCACCTCCCATACAAATGGGAAGTTTCATACTCAATATCTTTGGAGGTATTAATGCTAGACTACTAAATTTTGGTAAGGCATTGTATAAAGTAAGTCCCTTTCCTAATACCTATCCCTTTTTGAAATCGGAAAAGGGGGCGTGGCACCTCCCATACAAATGGGAAGTTTCATACTCAATATCTTTGGAGGTATTAATGCTAGACTACTAAATTTTGGCAAGGCGTTGTATAAAGTAAGTCCCTTTCCTAATACCTATCCCTTTTTGAAATCGGAAAACGGGGCGTGGCACCTCCCATACAAATGGGAACTTTCATACTCAATATCTTTGGAGGTATTAATGCTAGACTACTAAATTTTGGCAAGGCATTGTATAAAGTAAGTCCCTTTTCTAATACCTATCCCTTTTAGAAATCGGAAAAGGGGGCATGGCACCTCCCATACAAATGGGAAGTTTCATACTCAATATCTTTGGAGGTATTAATGCTAGACTACTAGATTTTGGTAAGGCATTGTATAAAGTAAGTCCCTTTCCTAATACCTATCCCTTTTTGAAATCGGAAAAGGGGTCGTGGCACCTCCCATACAAATGGGAACTTTCATACTCAATATCTTTGGAGGTATTAATGCTAGACTACTAAATTTTGGTAAGACGTTGTATAAAGTAAGTCCCTTTCCTATTACCTAACACTTTTTGAAATCGGAAAAGGGAGCGGCGCACCTCCCATACAACTGAGATGTTTCAACCATACATAATCTATACATATTATAAAAAGTAGACACTTTTTTTCGTGTCGCCACTTGACGCTCAAACGCGTGGACGGATTTTAACCAAACTTACACACAGGTCGGGTACATAGCCCGGCATGGTTCCCACGTACTATTTTTTTAAATCGGAAAGAGGGGCGTGGCACCTCCCATACAAATGGGAACTTTCATACTCAATATCTTTGGAGGTATTAATGCTAGACTACTAAATTTTGGTAAGGCTTTATATAAAGTAAGTCCCTTTCCTAATACCTATCCCTTTTTGAAATCGGAAAGGGGACGTGGCACCTCCCATACAAATGGGATCTTTCATACCCACTATCTATGCAACTATTATCGCTAGACTACTGAAATTTGGTGAGACGTTGTATGAAGTAAGTCCATTTCCTAATACCTATCCCTTTTAGAAATCGGAAAAGGGGGCATGGCACCTCCCATACAAATGGGAACTTTCATACTCAATATCTTTGGAGGTA
This sequence comes from Merzomyia westermanni, assembly GCA_949987695.1. NCBI lineage: Eukaryota > Metazoa > Arthropoda > Insecta > Diptera > Tephritidae > Merzomyia > Merzomyia westermanni. The sequence continues at coordinate 83,070,389 of OX465291.1, forward strand.
TTAATGCTAGACTACTAAATTTTGGTAAGGCTTTATATAAAGTAAGTCCCTTTCCTAATACCTATCCCTTTTTGAAATCGGAAAGGGGACGTGGCACCTCCCATACAAATGGGATCTTTCATACCCACTATCTATGCAACTATTATCGCTAGACTACTGAAATTTGGTAAGGCATTGTATAAAGTAAGTCCATTTCCTAATACCTATCCCTTTTAGAAATCGGAAAAGGGGGCATGGCACCTCCCATACAAATGGGAACTTTCATACTCAATATCTTTGGAGGTATTAATGCTAGACTACTAAATTTTGGTAAGGCTTTATATAAAGTAAGTCCCTTTCCTAATACCTATCCCTTTTTGAAATCGGAAAGGGGACGTGGCACCTCCCATACAAATGGGATCTTTCATACCCACTATCTATGCAACTATTATCGCTAGACTACTGAAATTTGGTGAGACGTTGTATGAAGTAAGTCCCTTTCCTATTACCTATCACTTTTTGAAATCGGAAAAGGGAGCGGTGCACCTCCCATACAAATGAGATTTTTCATCCATACATAATCTATACATATAAAAAGTAAACAGTAATCTATTATAAAAAGTAAACACTTTTTTTCGTGTCGCCACTTGACGCTCAAACGCGTGGACGGATTTTAACCAAACTTACACACAGGTCAGGTACATAGCAGGGCATGGTTCTTACGTACTTTTTTTGAAATCGGAAAAGGGGGCGTGGCACCTCCCATACAAAAGGGAACTTTCATACTCAATATCTTTGGAGGAATTAAGGCTAGACTACTAAATTTTGGCAAGGCGTTGTATAAAGTAAGTCCCTTTCCTAATACCTATCCCTTTTTGAAATCCGAAAACGGGGCGTGGCACCTCCCATACAAATGGAAACTTTCATACTCAATATCTTTGGAGGTATTAATGCTAGACTACTAAATTTTGGCAAGGCATTGTATAAAGTAAGTCCCTTTCCTAATACCTATCCCGTTTAGAAATCGGAAAAGGGAGCATGGCACCTCCCATACAAATGGGAACTTTCATACTCAATATCTTTGGAGGTATTAATGCTAGACTACTAAATTTTGGTAAGGCTTTATATAAAGTAAGTCCCTTTCCTAATACCTATCCCTTTTTGAAATCGGAAAGGGGACGTGGCACCTCCCATACAAATGGGATCTTTCATACCCACTATCTATGCAACTATTATCGCTAGACTACTGAAATTTGGTGAGACGTTGTATGAAGTAAGTCCATTTCCTAATACCTATCCCTTTTAGAAATCGGAAAAGGGGGCATGGCACCTCCCATACAAATGGGAACTTTCATACTCAATATCTTTGGAGGTATTAATGCTAGACTACTAAATTTTGGTAAGGCTTTATATAAAGTAAGTCCCTTTCCTAATACCTATCCCTTTTTGAAATCGGAAAGGGGACGTGGCACCTCCCATACAAATGGGATCTTTCATACCCACTATCTATGCAACTATTATCGCTAGACTACTGAAATTTGGTAAGGCATTGTATAAAGTAAGTCCATTTCCTAATACCTATCCCTTTTAGAAATCGGAAAAGGGGGCATGGCACCTCCCATACAAATGGGAACTTTCATACTCAATATCTTTGGAGGTATTAATGCTAGACTACTAAATTTTGGTAAGGCTTTATATAAAGTAAGTCCCTTTCCTAATACCTATCCCTTTTTGAAATCGGAAAGGGGACGTGGCACCTCCCATACAAATGGGATCTTTCATACCCACTATCTATGCAACTATTATCGCTAGACTACTGAAATTTGGTGAGACGTTGTATGAAGTAAGTCCCTTTCCTATTACCTATCACTTTTTGAAATCGGAAAAGGGAGCGGTGCACCTCCCATACAAATGAGATTTTTCATCCATACATAATCTATACATATAAAAAGTAAACAGTAATCTATTATAAAAAGTAAACACTTTTTTTCGTGTCGCCACTTGACGCTCAAACGCGTGGACGGATTTTAACCAAACTTACACACAGGTCAGGTACATAGCAGGGCATGGTTCTTACGTACTTTTTTTTGAAATCGGAAAAGGGGGCGTGGCACCTCCCATACAAAAGGGAACTTTCATACTCAATATCTTTGGAGGAATTAAGGCTAGACTACTAAATTTTGGCAAGGCGTTGTATAAAGTAAGTCCCTTTCCTAATACCTATCCCTTTTTGAAATCCGAAAACGGGGCGTGGCACCTCCCATACAAATGGAAACTTTCATACTCAATATCTTTGGAGGTATTAATGCTAGACTACTAAATTTTGGCAAGGCATTGTATAAAGTAAGTCCCTTTCCTAATACCTATCCCGTTTAGAAATCGGAAAAGGGGGCATGGCACCTCCCATACAAATGGGAACTTTCATACTCAATATCTTTGGAGGTATTAATGCCAGACTACTAAATTTTGGTAAGGCTTTATATAAAGTAAGTCCCTTTCCTAATACCTATCCCTTTTTGAAATCGGAAAAGGGGGCGTGGCACCTCCCATACAAATGGGAACTTTCATACTCAATATCTTTGGAGGTATTAATGCTAGACTACTAAATTTTGGTAAGGCATTGTATAAAGTAAGTCCCTTTTCTAATACCTATCCCTTTTAGAAATCGGAAAAGGGGGCATGGCACCTCCCATACAAATGGGAAGTTTCATACTCAATATCTTTGGAGGTATTAATGCCAGACTACTAAATTTTGGTAAGGCTTTATATAAAGTAAGTCCCTTTCCTAATACCTATCCCTTTTTGAAATCGGAAAAGGGGGCGTGGCACATCCCATACAAATGGAATCTTTCATACTCAATATCTTTGGAGGTATTAATGCTAGACTACTAAATTTTGGTAAGGCATTGTATAAAGTAAGTCCATTTCATAATACCTATCCCTTTTTGAAATCGGAAAAGGGGGGCGTGGCACATCCCATACAAATGGAATCTTTCATACTCAATATCTTTGGAGGTATTAATGCTAGACTACTAAATTTTGGTAAGGCATTGTATAAAGTAAGTCCATTTCCTAATACCTATCCCTTTTAGAAATCGGAAAAGGGGGCATGGCACCTCCCATACAAATGGGAACTTTCATACTCAATATCTTTGGAGGTATTAATGCTAGACTACTAAATTTTGGTAAGGCGTTGTATAAAGTAAGTCCATTTCATAATACCTATCCCTTTTTGAAATCGGAAAAGGGGGGCGTGGCACATCCCATACAAATGGAATCTTTCATACTCAATATCTTTGGAGGTATTAATGCTAGACTACTAAATTTTGGTAAGGCTTTGTATAAAGTAAGTCCCTTTCCTAATACCTATCCCTTTTTGAAATCGGAAAAGGGGGCGTGGCACATCCCATACAAATGGAATCTTTCATACTCAATATCTTTGGAGGTATTAATGCTAGACTACTAAATTTTGGTAAGGCATTGTATAAAGTAAGTCCATTTCATAATACCTATCCCTTTTTGAAATCGGAAAAGGGGGGCGTGGCACATCCCATACAAATGGAATCTTTCATACTCAATATCTTTGGAGGTATTAATGCTAGACTACTAAATTTTGGTAAGGCATTGTATAAAGTAAGTCCATTTCCTAATACCTATCCCTTTTTGAAATCGGAAAGGGGACGTGGCACCTCCCATACAAATGGGATCTTTCATACCCACTATCTATGCAACTATTATCGCTAGACTACTGAAATTTGGTGAGACGTTGTATGAAGTAAGTCCCTTTCCTATTACCTATCACTTTTTGAAATCGGAAAAGGGAGCGGTGCACCTCCCATACAAATGAGATTTTTCATCCATACATAATCTATACATATAAAAAGTAAACAGTAATCTATTATAAAAAGTAAACACTTTTTTTCGTGTCGCCACTTGACGCTCAAACGCGTGGATGGATTTTAACCAAACTTACACACAGGTCAGGTACATATCAGGGCATGGTTCTTACGTACTTTTTTTTGAAATCGGAAAAGGGGGCGTGGCACCTCCCATACAAAAGGGAACTTTCATACTCAATATCTTTGGAGGAATTAAGGCTAGACTACTAAATTTTGACAAGGCGTTGTATAAAGTAAGTCCCTTTCCTAATACCTATCCCTTTTTGAAATCCAAAACGGGGCGTGGCACCTCCCATACAAATGGGAACTTTCATACTCAATATCTTTGGAGGTATTAATGCTAGACTACTAAATTTTGGCAAAGCATTGTATAAAGTAAGTCCCTTTCCTAATACCTATCCCGTTTAGAAATCGGAAAAGGGGGCATGGCACCTCCCATACAAATGGGAACTTTCATACTCAATATCTTTGGAGGTATTAATGCCAGACTACTAAATTTTGGTAAGGCTTTATATAAAGTAAGTCCCTTTCCTAATACCTATCCCTTTTTGAAATCGGAAAAGGGGGCGTGGCACCTCCCATACAAATGGGAACTTTCATACTCAATATCTTTGGAGGTATTAATGCTAGACTACTAAATTTTGGCAAGGCATTGTATAAAGTAAGTCCCTTTCCTAATACCTATCCCGTTTAGAAATCGGAAAAGGGGGCATGGCACCTCCCATACAAATGGGAACTTTCATACTCAATATCTTTGGAGGTATTAATGCCAGACTACTAAATTTTGGTAAGGCTTTATATAAAGTAAGTCCCTTTCCTAATACCTATCCCTTTTTGAAATCGGAAAAGGGGGCGTGGCACCTCCCATACAAATGGGAACTTTCATACTCAATATCTTTGGAGGTATTAATGCTAGACTACTAAATTTTGGTAAGGCATTGTATAAAGTAAGTCCCTTTTCTAATACCTATCCCTTTTAGAAATCGGAAAAGGGGGCATGGCACCTCCCATACAAATGGGAAGTTTCATACTCAATATCTTTGGAGGTATTAATGCCAGACTACTAAATTTTGGTAAGGCTTTATATAAAGTAAGTCCCTTTCCTAATACCTATCCCTTTTTGAAATCGGAAAAGGGGGCGTGGCACATCCCATACAAATGGAATCTTTCATACTCAATATCTTTGGAGGTATTAATGCTAGACTACTAAATTTTGGTAAGGCATTGTATAAAGTAAGTCCATTTCATAATACCTATCCCTTTTTGAAATCGGAAAAGGGGGGCGTGGCACATCCCATACAAATGGAATCTTTCATACTCAATATCTTTGGAGGTATTAATGCTAGACTACTAAATTTTGGTAAGGCATTGTATAAAGTAAGTCCATTTCCTAATACCTATCCCTTTTAGAAATCGGAAAAGGGGGCATGGCACCTCCCATACAAATGGGAACTTTCATACTCAATATCTTTGGAGGTATTAATGCTAGACTACTAAATTTTGGTAAGGCGTTGTATAAAGTAAGTCCATTTCATAATACCTATCCCTTTTTGAAATCGGAAAAGGGGGGCGTGGCACATCCCATACAAATGGAATCTTTCATACTCAATATCTTTGGAGGTATTAATGCTAGACTACTAAATTTTGGTAAGGCTTTATATAAAGTAAGTCCCTTTCCTAATACCTATCCCTTTTTGAAATCGGAAAAGGGGGCGTGGCACATCCCATACAAATGGAATCTTTCATACTCAATATCTTTGGAGGTATTAATGCTAGACTACTAAATTTTGGTAAGGCATTGTATAAAGTAAGTCCATTTCATAATACCTATCCCTTTTTGAAATCGGAAAAGGGGGGCGTGGCACATCCCATACAAATGGAATCTTTCATACTCAATATCATTGGAGGTATTAATGCTAGACTACTAAATTTTGGTAAGGCATTGTATAAAGTAAGTCCATTTCCTAATACCTATCCCTTTTTGAAATCGGAAAGGGGACGTGGCACCTCCCATACAAATGGGATCTTTCATACCCACTATCTATGCAACTATTATCGCTAGACTACTGAAATTTGGTGAGACGTTGTATGAAGTAAGTCCCTTTCCTATTACCTATCACTTTTTGAAATCGGAAAAGGGAGCGGTGCACCTCCCATACAAATGAGATTTTTCATCCATACATAATCTATACATATAAAAAGTAAACAGTAATCTATTATAAAAAGTAAACACTTTTTTTTGTGTCGCCACTTGACGCTCAAACGCGTGGACGGATTTTAACCAAACTTACACACAGGTCAGGTACATAGCAGGGCATGGTTCTTACGTACTTTTTTTGAAATCGGAGAAGGGGGCGTGGCACCTCCCATACAAAAGGGAACTTTCATACTCAATATCTTTGGAGGAATTAAGGCTAGACTACTAAATTTTGACAAGGCGTTGTATAAAGTAAGTCCCTTTCCTAATACCTATCCCTTTTTGAAATCCGAAAACGGGGCGTGGCACCTCCCATACAAATGGGAACTTTCATACTCAATATCTTTGGAGGTATTAATGCTAGACTACTAAATTTTGGCAAGGCATTGTATAAAGTAAGTCCCTTTCCTAATACCTATCCCGTTTAGAAATCGGAAAAGGGGGCATGGCACCTCCCATACAAATGGGAACTTTCATACTCAATATCTTTGGAGGTATTAATGCCAGACTACTAAATTTTGGTAAGGCTTTATATAAAGTAAGTCCCTTTCCTAATACCTATCCCTTTTTGAAATCGGAAAAGGGGGCGTGGCACCTCCCATACAAATGGGAACTTTCATACTCAATATCTTTGGAGGTATTAATGCTAGACTACTAAATTTTGGCAAGGCATTGTATAAAGTAAGTCCCTTTCCTAATACCTATCCCGTTTAGAAATCGGAAAAGGCGGCATGGCACCTCCCATACAAATGGGAACTTTCATACTCAATATCTTTGGAGGTATTAATGCCAGGCTACTAAATTTTGGTAAGGCTTTATATAAAGTAAGTCCCTTTCCTATTACCTAACACTTTTTGAAATCGGAAAAGGGAGCGGCGCACCTCCCATACAACTGAGATGTTTCAACCATACATAATCTATACATATTATAAAAAGTAGACACTTTTTTTCGTGTCGCCACTTGACGCTCAAACGCGTGGACGGATTTTAACCAAACTTACACACAGGTCGGGTACATAGCCCGGCATGGTTCCCACGTACTATTTTTTTAAATCGGAAAGAGGGGCGTGGTACCTCCCATACAAATGGGAACTTTCATACTCAATATCTTTGGAGGTATTAATGCTAGACTACTAAATTTTGGTAAGGCATTGTATAAAGTAAGTCCATTTCCTAATACCTATCCCTTTTTGAAATCGGAAAAGGGGGCGTGGCACATCCCATACAAATGGAATCTTTCATACTCAATATCTTTGGAGGTATTAATGCTAGACTACTAAATTTTGGTAAGGCATTGTATAAAGTAAGTCCATTTCCTAATACCTATCCCTTTTTGAAATCGGAAAAGGGGGCGTGGCACATCCCATACAAATGGAATCTTTCATACTCAATATCTTTGGAGGTATTAATGCTAGACTACTAAATTTTGGTAAGTCATTGTATAAAGTAAGTCCATTTCCTAATACCTATCCCTTTTAGAAATCGGAAAAGGGGGCATGGCACCTCCCATACAAATGGGAACTTTCATACTCAATATCTTTGGAGGTATTAATGCTAGACTACTAAATTTTGGTAAGGCTTTATATAAAGTAAGTCCCTTTCCTAATACCTATCCCTTTTTGAAATCGGAAAGGGGACGTGGCACCTCCCATACAAATGGGATCTTTCATACCCACTATCTATGCAACTATTATCGCTAGACTACTGAAATTTGGTGAGACGTTGTATGAAGTAAGTCCCTTTCCTATTACCTATCACTTTTTGAAATCGGAAAAGGGAGCGGTGCACCTCCCATACAAATGAGATTTTTCATCCATACATAATCTATACATATAAAAAGTAAACAGTAATCTATTATAAAAAGTAAACACTTTTTTTCGTGTCGCCACTTGACGCTCAAACGCGTGGACGGATTTTAACCAAACTTACACACAGGTCGGGTACATAGCCCGGCATGGTTCCCACGTACTATTTTTTTAAATCGGAAAGAGGGGCGTGGTACCTCCCATACAAATGGGAACTTTCATACTCAATATCTTTGGAGGTATTAATGCCAGGCTACTAAATTTTGGTAAGGCTTTATATAAAGTAAGTCCCTTTCCTATTACCTAACACTTTTTGAAATCGGAAAAGGGGGCGTGGCACCTCCCATACAAAAGGGAACTTTCATACTCAATATCTTTGGAGGAATTAAGGCTAGACTACTAAATTTTGGCAAGGCGTTGTATAAAGTAAGTCCCTTTCCTAATACCTATCCCTTTTTGAAATCCGAAAACGGGGCGTGGCACCTCCCATACAAATGGGAACTTTCATACTCAATATCTTTGGAGGTATTAATGCTAGACTACTAAATTTTGGCAAGGCATTGTATAAAGTAAGTCCCTTTCCTAATACCTATCCCGTTTAGAAATCGGAAAAGGGGGCATGGCACCTCCCATACAAATGGGAACTTTCATACTCAATATCTTTGGAGGTATTAATGCCAGACTACTAAATTTTGGTAAGGCTTTATATAAAGTAAGTCCCTTTCCTAATACCTATCCCTTTTTGAAATCGGAAAGGGGACGTGGCACCTCCCATACAAATGGGATCTTTCATACCCCCTATCTATGCAACTATTATCGCTAGACTACTGAAATTTGGTGAGACGTTGTATAAAGTAAGTCCCTTTCCTATTACCTATCACTTTTTGAAATCGGAAAAGGGAGCGGTGCACCTCCCATACAAATGGGAACTTTCATACTCAATATCTTTGGAGGTATTAATGCTAGACTACTAAATTTTGGTAAGGCATTGTATAAAGTAAGTCCATTTCCTAATACCTATCCCTTTTTGAAATCGGAAAAGGGGGGCGTGGCACATCCTATACAAATGGAATCTTTCATACTCAATATCTTTGGAGGTATTAATGCTAGACTACTAAATTTTGGTAAGGCATTGTATAAAGTAAGTCCATTTCCTAATACCTATCCCTTTTAGAAATCGGAAAAGGGGGCATGGCACCTCCCATACAAATGGGAACTTTCATACTCAATATCTTTGGAGGTATTAATGCTAGACTACTAAATTTTGGTAAGGCTTTATATAAAGTAAGTCCCTTTCCTAATACCTATCCCTTTTTGAAATCGGAAAGGGGACGTGGCACCTCCCATACAAATGGGATCTTTCATACCCACTATCTATGCAACTATTATCGCTAGACTACTGAAATTTGGTGAGACGTTGTATGAAGTAAGTCCCTTTCCTATTACCTATCACTTTTTGAAATCGGAAAAGGGAGCGGTGCACCTCCCATACAAATGAGATTTTTCATCCATACATAATCTATACATATAAAAAGTAAACAGTAATCTATTATAAAAAGTAAACACTTTTTTTCGTGTCGCCACTTGACGCTCAAACGCGTGGATGGATTTTAACCAAACTTACACACAGGTCAGGTACATATCAGGGCATGGTTCTTACGTACTTTTTTTTGAAATCGGAAAAGGGGGCGTGGCACCTCCCATACAAAAGGGAACTTTCATACTCAATATCTTTGGAGGAATTAAGGCTAGACTACTAAATTTTGACAAGGCGTTGTATAAAGTAAGTCCCTTTCCTAATACCTATCCCTTTTTGAAATCCAAAACGGGGCGTGGCACCTCCCATACAAATGGGAACTTTCATACTCAATATCTTTGGAGGTATTAATGCTAGACTACTAAATTTTGGCAAGGCATTGTATAAAGTAAGTCCCTTTCCTAATACCTATCCCTTTTTGAAATCGGAAAGGGGACGTGGCACCTCCCATACAAATGGGATCTTTCATACCCACTATCTATGCAACTATTATCGCTAGACTACTGAAATTTGGTGAGACGTTGTATGAAGTAAGTCCCTTTCCTATTACCTATCACTTTTTGAAATCGGAAAAGGGAGCGGTGCACCTCCCATACAAATGAGATTTTTCATCCATACATAATCTATACATATAAAAAGTAAACAGTAATCTATTATAAAAAGTAAACACTTTTTTTCGTGTCGCCACTTGACGCTCAAACGCGTGGATGGATTTTAACCAAACTTACACACAGGTCAGGTACATATCAGGGCATGGTTCTTACGTACTTTTTTTTGAAATCGGAAAAGGGGGCGTGGCACCTCCCATACAAAAGGGAACTTTCATACTCAATATCTTTGGAGGAATTAAGGCTAGACTACTAAATTTTGACAAGGCGTTGTATAAAGTAAGTCCCTTTCCTAATACCTATCCCTTTTAGAAATCGGAAAAGGGGGCATGGCACCTCCCATACAAATGGGAACTTTCATACTCAATATCTTTGGAGGTATTAATGCTAGACTACTAAATTTTGGCAAGGCATTGTATAAAGTAAGTCCCTTTCCTAATACCTATCCCGTTTAGAAATCGGAAAAGGGGGCATGGCACCTCCCATACAAATGGGAACTTTCATACTCAATATCTTTGGAGGTATTAATGCTAGACTACTAAATTTTGGTAAGGCATTGTATAAAGTAAGTCCATTTCCTAATACCTATCCCTTTTTGAAATCGGAAAAGGGGGGCGTGGCACATCCTATACAAATGGAATCTTTCATACTCAATATCTTTGGAGGTATTAATGCTAGACTACTAAATTTTGGTAAGGCATTGTATAAAGTAAGTCCATTTCCTAATACCTATCCCTTTTAGAAATCGGAAAAGGGGGCATGGCACCTCCCATACAAATGGGAACTTTCATACTCAATATCTTTGGAGGTATTAATGCTAGACTACTAAATTTTGGTAAGGCTTTATATAAAGTAAGTCCCTTTCCTAATACCTATCCCTTTTTGAAATCGGAAAGGGGACGTGGCACCTCCCATACAAATGGGATCTTTCATACCCACTATCTATGCAACTATTATCGCTAGACTACTGAAATTTGGTGAGACGTTGTATGAAGTAAGTCCCTTTCCTATTACCTATCACTTTTTGAAATCGGAAAAGGGAGCGGTGCACCTCCCATACAAATGAGATTTTTCATCCATACATAATCTATACATATAAAAAGTAAACAGTAATCTATTATAAAAAGTAAACACTTTTTTTCGTGTCGCCACTTGACGCTCAAACGCGTGGATGGATTTTAACCAAACTTACACACAGGTCAGGTACATATCAGGGCATGGTTCTTACGTACTTTTTTTTGAAATCGGAAAAGGGGGCGTGGCACCTCCCATACAAAAGGGAACTTTCATACTCAATATCTTTGGAGGAATTAAGGCTAGACTACTAAATTTTGACAAGGCGTTGTATAAAGTAAGTCCCTTTCCTAATACCTATCCCTTTTTGAAATCCAAAACGGGGCGTGGCACCTCCCATACAAATGGGAACTTTCATACTCAATATCTTTGGAGGTATTAATGCTAGACTACTAAATTTTGGCAAGGCATTGTATAAAGTAAGTCCCTTTCCTAATACCTATCCCGTTTAGAAATCGGAAAAGGGGGCATGGCACCTCCCATACAAATGGGAACTTTCATACTCAATATCTTTGGAGGTATTAATGCCAGACTACTAAATTTTGGTAAGGCTTTATATAAAGTAAGTCCCTTTCCTAATACCTATCCCTTTTTGAAATCGGAAAAGGGGGCGTGGCACCTCCCATACAAATGGGAACTTTCATACTCAATATCTTTGGAGGTATTAATGCTAGACTACTAAATTTTGGCAAGGCATTGTATAAAGTAAGTCCCTTTCCTAATACCTATCCCGTTTAGAAATCGGAAAAGGGGGCATGGCACCTCCCATACAAATGGGAACTTTCATACTCAATATCTTTGGAGGTATTAATGCCAGGCTACTAAATTTTGGTAAGGCTTTATATAAAGTAAGTCCCTTTCCTAATACCTATCCCTTTTTGAAATCGGAAAGGGGACGTGGCACCTCCCATACAAATGGGATCTTTCATACCCCCTATCTATGCAACTATTATCGCTAGACTACTGAAATTTGGTGAGACGTTGTATAAAGTAAGTCCCTTTCCTATTACCTATCACTTTTTGAAATCGGAAAAGGGAGCGGTGCACCTCCCATACAAATGGGAACTTTCATACTCAATATCTTTGGAGGTAATAATGCTAGACTACCAAATTTCGGTAAGGCATTGTATAAAATAAGTCCCTTTCCTATTACGTATCACTTTTTGAAATCGGAAAAGGGAGCGGTGCACCTCCCATACAAGTGGGAACTTTCATACTCAATATCTTTGGAGGTATTAATGCTAGACTACTAAATTTTGGTAAGGCATTGTATAAAGTAAGTCCATTTCCTAATACCTATCCCTTTTTAAAATCGGAAAAGGGGGCGTGGCACATCCCATACCAATGGGATCTTTCATACCCCTTATCTATGCAAGTATTATCGCTAGACTACTGAAATTTGGTAAGACGTTGTATAAAGTAAGTCCCTTTCCTATTACCTATCACTTTTTGAAATCGGAAAACGGAGCGGTGCACCTCCCATACAAATGAGATTTTTCATCCATACATAATCTATACGTATTATAAAAAGTAAACACTTTTTTTCGTGTCGCCACTTGACGCTCAAACGCGTGGACGGATTTTAACCAAACTTACACACAGGTCAGGTACATAGCAGGGCATGGTTCTTACGTACTTTTTTTTGAAATCGGAAAAGGGGGCGTGGCACCTCCCATACAAAAGGGAACTTTCATACTCAATATCTTTGGGGGAATTATGGCTAGACTACTAAATTTTGGCAAGGCGTTGTATAAAGTAAGTCCCTTTCCTAATACCTATCCCTTTTTGAAATCGGAAAAGGGGGCGTGGCACCTCCCATACAAATGGGAACTTTCATACTCAATATCTTTGGAGGTATTAATGCTAGACTACTAAATTTTGGCAAGGCATTGTATAAAGTAAGTCCCTTTCCTAATACCTATCCCGTTTAGAAATCGGAAAAGGGGGCATGGCACCTCCCATACAAATGGGAACTTTCATACTCAATATCTTTGGAGGTATTAATGCTAGACTACTAAATTTTGGTAAGGCTTTATATAAAGTAAGTCCCTTTCCTAATACCTATCCCTTTTTGAAATCGGAAAGGGGACGTGGCACCTCCCATACAAATGGGATCTTTCATACCCACTATCTTTGCAACTATTATCGCTAGACTACTGAAATTTGGTGAGACGTTGTATAAAGTAAGTCCCTTTCCTATTACCTATCACTTTTTGAAATCGGAAAAGGGAGCGGTGCACCTCCCATACAAATGAGATTTTTCATCCATACATAATCTATACATATTGTAAAAAGTAAACACTTTTTTTCGTGTCGCCACTTGACGCTCAAACGCGTGGACGGATTTTAACCAAACTTACACACAGGTCAGGTACATAGCAGGGCATGGTTCTTACGTACTTTTTTTTGAAATCGGAAAAGGGGGCGTGGCACCTCCCATACAAAAGGGAACTTTCATACTCAATATCTTTGGAGGAATTAAGGCTAGACTACTAAATTTTGGCAAGGCGTTGTATAAAGTAAGTCCCTTTCCTAATACCTATCCCTTTTTGAAATCGGAAAACGGGGCGTGACACCTCCCATACAAATGGGAACTTTCATACTCAATATCTTTGGAGGTATTAATGCTAGACTACTAAATTTTGGCAAGGCATTGTATAAACTAAGTCCCTTTTCTAATACCTATCCCTTTTAGAAATCGGAAAAGGGGGCATGGCACCTCCCATACAAATGGGAAGTTTCATACTCAATATCTTTGGAGGTATTAATGCTAGACTACTAAATTTTGGCAAGGCGTTGTATAAAGTAAGTCCCTTTCCTAATACCTATCCCTTTTTGAAATCGGAAAACGGGGCGTGGCACCTCCCATACAAATGGGAACTTTCATACTCAATATCTTTGGAGGTATTAATGCTAGACTACTAAATTTTGGCAAGGCATTGTATAAAGTAAGTCCCTTTCCTAATACCTATCCCGTTTAGAAATCGGAAAAGGGGGCATGGCACCTCCCATACAAATGGGAACTTTCATACTCAATATCTTTGGAGGTATTAATGCTAGACTACTAAATTTTGGTAAGGCATTGTATAAAGTAAGTCCATTTCCTAATACCTATCCCTTTTTGAAATCGGAAAAGGGGGGCGTGGCACATCCTATACAAATGGAATCTTTCATACTCAATATCTTTGGAGGTATTAATGCTAGACTACTAAATTTTGGTAAGGCATTGTATAAAGTAAGTCCATTTCCTAATACCTATCCCTTTTAGAAATCGGAAAAGGGGGCATGGCACCTCCCATACAAATGGGAACTTTCATACTCAATATCTTTGGAGGTATTAATGCTAGACTACTAAATTTTGGTAAGGCTTTATATAAAGTAAGTCCCTTTCCTAATACCTATCCCTTTTTGAAATCGGAAAGGGGACGTGGCACCTCCCATACAAATGGGATCTTTCATACTCAATATCTTTGGAGGTATTAATGCTAGACTACTAAATTTTGGCAAGGCATTGTATAAAGTAAGTCCCTTTCCTAATACCTATCCCGTTTAGAAATCGGAAAAGGGGGCATGGCACCTCCCATACAAATGGGAACTTTCATACTCAATATCTTTGGAGGTATTAATGCTAGACTACTAAATTTTGGCAAGGCATTGTATAAAGTAAGTCCCTTTCCTAATACCTATCCCGTTTAGAAATCGGAAAAGGGGGCATGGCACCTCCCATACAAATGGGAACTTTCATACTCAATATCTTTGGAGGTATTAATGCTAGACTACTAAATTTTGGTAAGGCATTGTATAAAGTAAGTCCATTTCCTAATACCTATCCCTTTTTGAAATCGGAAAAGGGGGGCGTGGCACATCCTATACAAATGGAATCTTTCATACTCAATATCTTTGGAGGTATTAATGCTAGACTACTAAATTTTGGTAAGGCATTGTATAAAGTAAGTCCATTTCCTAATACCTATCCCTTTTAGAAATCGGAAAAGGGGGCATGGCACCTCCCATACAAATGGGAACTTTCATACTCAATATCTTTGGAGGTATTAATGCTAGACTACTAAATTTTGGCAAGGCATTGTATAAAGTAAGTCCCTTTCCTAATACCTATCCCGTTTAGAAATCGGAAAAGGGGGCATGGCACCTCCCATACAAATGGGAACTTTCATACTCAATATCTTTGGAGGTATTAATGCTAGACTACTAAATTTTGGTAAGGCATTGTATAAAGTAAGTCCATTTCCTAATACCTATCCCTTTTTGAAATCGGAAAAGGGGGGCGTGGCACATCCTATACAAATGGAATCTTTCATACTCAATATCTTTGGAGGTATTAATGCTAGACTACTAAATTTTGGCAAGGCGTTGTATAAAGTAAGTCCCTTTCCTAATACCTATCCCTTTATGAAATCGGAAAACGGGGCGTGGCACCTCCCATACAAATGGGAACTTTCATACTCAATATCTTTGGAGGTATTAATGCTAGACTACTAAATTTTGGTAAGGCTTTATATAAAGTAAGTCCCTTTCCTAATACCTATCCCTTTTTGAAATCGGAAAGGGGACGTGGCACCTCCCATACAAATGGGATCTTTCATACCCACTATCTATGCAACTATTATCGCTAGACTACTGAAATTTGGTGAGACGTTGTATGAAGTAAGTCCCTTTCCTATTACCTATCACTTTTTGAAATCGGAAAAGGGAGCGGTGCACCTCCCATACAAATGAGATTTTTCATCCATACATAATCTATACATATAAAAAGTAAACAGTAATCTATTATAAAAAGTAAACACTTTTTTTCGTGTCGCCACTTGACGCTCAAACGCGTGGATGGATTTTAACCAAACTTACACACAGGTCAGGTACATATCAGGGCATGGTTCTTACGTACTTTTTTTTGAAATCGGAAAAGGGGGCGTGGCACCTCCCATACAAAAGGGAACTTTCATACTCAATATCTTTGGAGGAATTAAGGCTAGACTACTAAATTTTGACAAGGCGTTGTATAAAGTAAGTCCCTTTCCTAATACCTATCCCTTTTTGAAATCCAAAACGGGGCGTGGCACCTCCCATACAAATGGGAACTTTCATACTCAATATCTTTGGAGGTATTAATGCTAGACTACTAAATTTTGGCAAGGCATTGTATAAAGTAAGTCCCTTTCCTAATACCTATCCCGTTTAGAAATCGGAAAAGGGGGCATGGCACCTCCCATACAAATGGGAACTTTCATACTCAATATCTTTGGAGGTATTAATGCCAGACTACTAAATTTTGGTAAGGCTTTATATAAAGTAAGTCCCTTTCCTAATACCTATCCCTTTTTGAAATCGGAAAAGGGGGCGTGGCACCTCCCATACAAATGGGAACTTTCATACTCAATATCTTTGGAGGTATTAATGCTAGACTACTAAATTTTGGCAAGGCATTGTATAAAGTAAGTCCCTTTCCTAATACCTATCCCGTTTAGAAATCGGAAAAGGGGGCATGGCACCTCCCATACAAATGGGAACTTTCATACTCAATATCTTTGGAGGTATTAATGCCAGGCTACTAAATTTTGGTAAGGCTTTATATAAAGTAAGTCCCTTTCCTAATACCTATCCCTTTTTGAAATCGGAAAGGGGACGTGGCACCTCCCATACAAATGGGATCTTTCATACCCCCTATCTATGCAACTATTATCGCTAGACTACTGAAATTTGGTGAGACGTTGTATAAAGTAAGTCTCTTTCCTATTACCTATCACTTTTTGAAATCGGAAAAGGGAGCGGTGCACCTCCCATACAAATGGGAACTTTCATACTCAATATCTTTGGAGGTAATAATGCTAGACTACCAAATTTCGGTAAGGCATTGTATAAAATAAGTCCCTTTCCTATTACGTATCACTTTTTGAAATCGGAAAAGGGAGCGGTGCACCTCCCATACAAGTGGGAACTTTCATACTCAATATCTTTGGAGGTATTAATGCTAGACTACTAAATTTTGGTAAGGCATTGTATAAAGTAAGTCCATTTCCTAATACCTATCCCTTTTTAAAATCGGAAAAGGGGGCGTGGCACATCCCATACCAATGGGATCTTTCATACCCCTTATCTATGCAAGTATTATCGCTAGACTACTGAAATTTGGTAAGACGTTGTATAAAGTAAGTCCCTTTCCTATTACCTATCACTTTTTGAAATCGGAAAACGGAGCGGTGCACCTCCCATACAAATGAGATTTTTCATCCATACATAATCTATACGTATTATAAAAAGTAAACACTTTTTTTCGTGTCGCCACTTGACGCTCAAACGCGTGGACGGATTTTAACCAAACTTACACACAGGTCAGGTACATAGCAGGGCATGGTTCTTACGTACTTTTTTTTGAAATCGGAAAAGGGGGCGTGGCACCTCCCATACAAAAGGGAACTTTCATACTCAATATCTTTGGGGGAATTATGGCTAGACTACTAAATTTTGGCAAGGCGTTGTATAAAGTAAGTCCCTTTCCTAATACCTATCCCTTTTTGAAATCGGAAAAGGGGGCGTGGCACCTCCCATACAAATGGGAACTTTCATACTCAATATCTTTGTAGGTATTAATGCTAGACTACTAAATTTTGGCAAGGCATTGTATAAAGTAAGTCCCTTTCCTAATACCTATCCCGTTTAGAAATCGGAAAAGGGGGCATGGCACCTCCCATACAAATGGGAACTTTCATACTCAATATCTTTGGAGGTATTAATGCTAGACTACTAAATTTTGGTAAGGCTTTATATAAAGTAAGTCCCTTTCCTAATACCTATCCCTTTTTGAAATCGGAAAGGGGACGTGGCACCTCCCATACAAATGGGATCTTTCATACCCACTATCTTTGCAACTATTATCGCTAGACTACTGAAATTTGGTGAGACGTTGTATAAAGTAAGTCCCTTTCCTATTACCTATCACTTTTTGAAATCGGAAAAGGGAGCGGTGCACCTCCCATACAAATGAGATTTTTCATCCATACATAATCTATACATATTGTAAAAAGTAAACACTTTTTTTCGTGTCGCCACTTGACGCTCAAACGCGTGGACGGATTTTAACCAAACTTACACACAGGTCAGGTACATAGCAGGGCATGGTTCTTACGTACTTTTTTTTGAAATCGGAAAAGGGGGCGTGGCACCTCCCATACAAAAGGGAACTTTCATACTCAATATCTTTGGAGGAATTAAGGCTAGACTACTAAATTTTGGCAAGGCGTTGTATAAAGTAAGTCCCTTTCCTAATACCTATCCCTTTTTGAAATCGGAAAACGGGGCGTGACACCTCCCATACAAATGGGAACTTTCATACTCAATATCTTTGGAGGAATTAAGGCTAGACTACTAAATTTTGACAAGGCATTGTATAAACTAAGTCCCTTTTCTAATACCTATCCCTTTTAGAAATCGGAAAAGGGGGCATGGCACCTCCCATACAAATGGGAAGTTTCATACTCAATATCTTTGGAGGTATTAATGCTAGACTACTAAATTTTGGCAAGGCGTTGTATAAAGTAAGTCCCTTTCCTAATACCTATCCCGTTTAGAAATCGGAAAAGGGGGCATGGCACCTCCCATACAAATGGGAACTTTCATACTCAATATCTTTGGAGGTATTAATGCCAGACTACTAAATTTTGGCAAGGCATTGTATAAAGTAAGTCCCTTTTCTAATACCTATCCCTTTTAGAAATCGGAAAAGGGGGCATGGCACCTCCCATACAAATGGGAAGTTTCATACTCAATATCTTTGGAGGTATTAATGCTAGACTACTAGATTTTGGTAACGCATTGTATAAAGTAAGTCCCTTTCCTAATACCTATCCCTTTTTGAAATCGGAAAAGGGGTCGTGGCACCTCCCATACAAATGGGAACTTTCATACTCAATATCTTTGGAGGTATTAATGCTAGACTACTAGATTTTGGTAAGGCATTGTATAAAGTAAGTCCCTTTCCTATTACCTAACACTTTTTGAAATCGGAAAAGGGAGCGGCGCACCTCCCATACAAATGGGATCTTTCATACCCCCTATCTATGCAACTATTATCGCTAGACTACTGAAATTTGGTGAGACGTTGTATAAAGTAAGTCTCTTTCCTATTACCTATCACTTTTTGAAATCGGAAAAGGGAGCGGTGCACCTCCCATACAAGTGGGAACTTTCATACTCAATATCTTTGGAGGTATTAATGCTAGACTACTAAATTTTGGTAAGGCATTGTATAAAGTAAGTCCATTTCCTAATACCTATCCCTTTTTAAAATCGGAAAAGGGGGCGTGGCACATCCCATACCAATGGGATCTTTCATACCCCTTATCTATGCAAGTATTATCGCTAGACTACTGAAATTTGGTAAGACGTTGTATAAAGTAAGTCCCTTTCCTATTACCTATCACTTTTTGAAATCGGAAAACGGAGCGGTGCACCTCCCATACAAATGAGATTTTTCATCCATACATAATCTATACGTATTATAAAAAGTAAACACTTTTTTTCGTGTCGCCACTTGACGCTCAAACGCGTGGACGGATTTTAACCAAACTTACACACAGGTCAGGTACATAGCAGGGCATGGTTCTTACGTACTTTTTTTTGAAATCGGAAAAGGGGGCGTGGCACCTCCCATACAAAAGGGAACTTTCATACTCAATATCTTTGGGGGAATTATGGCTAGACTACTAAATTTTGGCAAGGCGTTGTATAAAGTAAGTCCCTTTCCTAATACCTATCCCTTTTTGAAATCGGAAAAGGGGGCGTGGCACCTCCCATACAAATGGGAACTTTCATACTCAATATCTTTGGAGGTATTAATGCTAGACTACTAAATTTTGGCAAGGCATTGTATAAAGTAAGTCCCTTTCCTAATACCTATCCCGTTTAGAAATCGGAAAAGGGGGCATGGCACCTCCCATACAAATGGGAACTTTCATACTCAATATCTTTGGAGGTATTAATGCTAGACTACTAAATTTTGGTAAGGCTTTATATAAAGTAAGTCCCTTTCCTAATACCTATCCCTTTTTGAAATCGGAAAGGGGACGTGGCACCTCCCATACAAATGGGATCTTTCATACCCACTATCTTTGCAACTATTATCGCTAGACTACTGAAATTTGGTGAGACGTTGTATAAAGTAAGTCCCTTTCCTATTACCTATCACTTTTTGAAATCGGAAAAGGGAGCGGTGCACCTCCCATACAAATGAGATTTTTCATCCATACATAATCTATACATATTGTAAAAAGTAAACACTTTTTTTCGTGTCGCCACTTGACGCTCAAACGCGTGGACGGATTTTAACCAAACTTACACACAGGTCAGGTACATAGCAGGGCATGGTTCTTACGTACTTTTTTTTGAAATCGGAAAAGGGGGCGTGGCACCTCCCATACAAAAGGGAACTTTCATACTCAATATCTTTGGAGGAATTAAGGCTAGACTACTAAATTTTGGCAAGGCGTTGTATAAAGTAAGTCCCTTTCCTAATACCTATCCCTTTTTGAAATCGGAAAACGGGGCGTGACACCTCCCATACAAATGGGAACTTTCATACTCAATATCTTTGGAGGTATTAATGCTAGACTACTAAATTTTGGCAAGGCATTGTATAAACTAAGTCCCTTTTCTAATACCTATCCCTTTTAGAAATCGGAAAAGGGGGCATGGCACCTCCCATACAAATGGGAAGTTTCATACTCAATATCTTTGGAGGTATTAATGCTAGACTACTAAATTTTGGCAAGGCGTTGTATAAAGTAAGTCCCTTTCCTAATACCTATCCCTTTTTGAAATCGGAAAACGGGGCGTGGCACCTCCCATACAAATGGGAACTTTCATACTCAATATCTTTGGAGGTATTAATGCTAGACTACTAAATTTTGGCAAGGCATTGTATAAAGTAAGTCCCTTTTCTAATACCTATCCCTTTTAGAAATCGGAAAAGGGGGCATGGCACCTCCCATACAAATGGGAAGTTTCATACTCAATATCTTTGGAGGTATTAATGCTAGACTACTAGATTTTGGTAACGCATTGTATAAAGTAAGTCCCTTTCCTAATACCTATCCCTTTTTGAAATCGGAAAAGGGGTCGTGGCACCTCCCATACAAATGGGAACTTTCATACTCAATATCTTTGGAGGTATTAATGCTAGACTACTAGATTTTGGTAAGGCATTGTATAAAGTAAGTCCCTTTCCTATTACCTAACACTTTTTGAAATCGGAAAAGGGAGCGGCGCACCTCCCATACAACTGAGATGTTTCAACCATACATAATCTATACATATTATAAAAAGTAGACACTTTTTTTCGTGTCGCCACTTGACGCTCAAACGCGTGGACGGATTTTAACCAAACTTACACACAGGTCGGGTACATAGCCCGGCATGGTTCCCACGTACTATTTTTTTAAATCGGAAAGAGGGGCGTGGCACCTCCCATACAAATGGGAACTTTCATACTCAATATCTTTGGAGGTATTAATGCTAGACTACTAAATTTTGGTAAGGCATTGTATAAAGTAAGTCCATTTCCTAATACCTATCCCTTTTTGAAATCGGAAAAGGGGGCGTGGCACATCCCATACAAATGGGAACTTTCATACTCAATATCTTTGGAGGTATTAATGCTAGACTACTAAATTTTGGTAAGGCATTGTATAAAGTAAGTCCATTTCCTAATACCTATCCCTTTTTGAAATCGGAAAAGGGGGCGTGGCACATCCCATACAAATGGAATCTTTCATACTCAATATCTTTGGAGGTATTAATGCTAGACTACTAAATTTTGGTAAGGCATTGTATAAAGTAAGTCCATTTCCTAATACCTATCCCTTTTTGAAATCGGAAAAGGGGGCGTGGCACATCCCATACAAATGGAATCTTTCATACTCAATATCTTTGGAGGTATTAATGCTAGACTACTAAATTTTGGTAAGGCATTGTATAAAGTAAGTCCATTTCCTAATACCTATCCCTTTTAGAAATCGGAAAAGGGGGCATGGCACCTCCCATACAAATGGGAACTTTCATACTCAATATCTTTGGAGGTATTAATGCTAGACTACTAAATTTTGGTAAGGCATTGTATAAAGTAAGTCCATTTCCTAATACCTATCCCTTTTTGAAATCGGAAAGGGGACGTGGCACCTCCCATACAAATGGGATCTTTCATACCCACTATCTATGCAACTATTATCGCTAGACTACTGAAATTTGGTGAGACGTTGTATGAAGTAAGTCCCTTTCCTATTACCTATCACTTTTTGAAATCGGAAAAGGGAGCGGTGCACCTCCCATACAAATGAGATTTTTCATCCATACATAATCTATACATATAAAAAGTAAACAGTAATCTATTATAAAAAGTAAACACTTTTTTTCGTGTCGCCACTTGACGCTCAAACGCGTGGACGGATTTTAACCAAACTTACACACAGGTCAGCTACATAGCAGGGCATGGTTCTTACGTACTTTTTTTTGAAATCGGAAAAGGGGGCGTGGCACCTCCCATACAAAAGGGAACTTTCATACTCAATATCTTTGGAGGAATTAAGGCTAGACTACTAAATTTTGGCAAGGCGTTGTATAAAGTAAGTCCCTTTCCTAATACCTATCCCTTTTTGAAATCCGAAAACGGGGCGTGGCACCTCCCATACAAATGGGAACTTTCATACTCAATATCTTTGGAGGTATTAATGCTAGACTACTAAATTTTGGCAAGGCATTGTATAAAGTAAGTCCCTTTCCTAATACCTATCCCGTTTAGAAATCGGAAAAGGGGGCATGGCACCTCCCATACAAATGGGAACTTTCATACTCAATATCTTTGGAGGTATTAACGCCAGACTACTAAATTTTGGTAAGGCTTTATATAAAGTAAGCCCTTTCCTAATACCTATCCCTTTTTGAAATCGGAAAAGGGGGCGTGGCACCTCCCATACAAATGGGAACTTTCATACTCAATATCTTTAGGGGTATTAATGCTAGAGTACTAAATTTTGGTAAGGCATTGTATAAAGTAAGTCCCTTTTCTAATACCGATCCCTTTTAGAAATCGAAAAGGGGGCATGGCACCTCCCATACAAATGGGAAGTTTCATACTCAATATCTTTGGAGGTATTAATGCTAGACTACTAAATTTTGGTAAGGCATTGTATAAAGTAAGTCCCTTTCCTAATACCTATCCCTTTTTGAAATCGGAAAAGGGGGCGTGGCACCTCCCATACAAATGGGAACTTTCATACTCAATATCTTTGGAGGTATTAATGCTAGACTACTAAATTTTGGTAAGACGTTGTATAAAGTAAGTCCCTTTCCTATTACCTAACACTTTTTGAAATCGGAAAAGGGAGCGGCGCACCTCCCATACAACTGAGATGTTTCATCCATACATAATCTATACATATTATAAAAAGTAGACACTTTTTTTCGTGTCGCCACTTGACGCTCAAACGCGTGGACGGATTTTAACCAAACTTACACACAGGTCAGGTACATAGCAGGGCATGGTTCTTACGTACTTTTTTTGAAATCGGAAAAGGGGGCGTGGCACCTCCCATACAAAAGGGAACTTTCATACTCAATATCTTTGGGGGAATTATGGCTAGACTACTAAATTTTGGCAAGGCGTTGTATAAAGTAAGTCCATTTCCTAATACCTATCCCTTTTTAAAATCGGAAAAGGGGGCGTGGCACATCCCATACCAATGGGATCTTTCATACCCCTTATCTATGCAAGTATTATCGCTAGACTACTGAAATTTGGTAAGACGTTGTATAAAGTAAGTCCCTTTCCTATTACCTATCACTTTTTGAAATCGGAAAACGGAGCGGTGCACCTCCCATACAAATGAGATTTTTCATCCATACATAATCTATACGTATTATAAAAAGTAAACACTTTTTTTCGTGTCGCCACTTGACGCTCAAACGCGTGGACGGATTTTAACCAAACTTACACACAGGTCAGGTACATAGCAGGGCATGGTTCTTACGTACTTTTTTTTGAAATCGGAAAAGGGGGCGTGGCACCTCCCATACAAAAGGGAACTTTCATACTCAATATCTTTGGGGGAATTATGGCTAGACTACTAAATTTTGGCAAGGCGTTGTATAAAGTAAGTCCCTTTCCTAATACCTATCCCTTTTTGAAATCGGAAAAGGGGGCGTGGCACCTCCCATACAAATGGGAACTTTCATACTCAATATCTTTGGAGGTATTAATGCTAGACTACTAAATTTTGGCAAGGCATTGTATAAAGTAAGTCCCTTTCCTAATACCTATCCCGTTTAGAAATCGGAAAAGGGGGCATGGCACCTCCCATACAAATGGGAACTTTCATACTCAATATCTTTGGAGGTATTAATGCTAGACTACTAAATTTTGGTAAGGCTTTATATAAAGTAAGTCCCTTTCCTAATACCTATCCCTTTTTGAAATCGGAAAGGGGACGTGGCACCTCCCATACAAATGGGATCTTTCATACCCACTATCTTTGCAACTATTATCGCTAGACTACTGAAATTTGGTGAGACGTTGTATAAAGTAAGTCCCTTTCCTATTACCTATCACTTTTTGAAATCGGAAAAGGGAGCGGTGCACCTCCCATACAAATGAGATTTTTCATCCATACATAATCTATACATATTGTAAAAAGTAAACACTTTTTTTCGTGTCGCCACTTGACGCTCAAACGCGTGGACGGATTTTAACCAAACTTACACACAGGTCAGGTACATAGCAGGGCATGGTTCTTACGTACTTTTTTTTGAAATCGGAAAAGGGGGCGTGGCACCTCCCATACAAAAGGGAACTTTCATACTCAATATCTTTGGAGGAATTAAGGCTAGACTACTAAATTTTGGCAAGGCGTTGTATAAAGTAAGTCCCTTTCCTAATACCTATCCCTTTTTGAAATCGGAAAACGGGGCGTGACACCTCCCATACAAATGGGAACTTTCATACTCAATATCTTTGGAGGTATTAATGCTAGACTACTAAATTTTGGCAAGGCATTGTATAAACTAAGTCCCTTTTCTAATACCTATCCCTTTTAGAAATCGGAAAAGGGGGCATGGCACCTCCCATACAAATGGGAAGTTTCATACTCAATATCTTTGGAGGTATTAATGCTAGACTACTAAATTTTGGTAAGGCGTTGTATAAAGTAAGTCCCTTTCCTAATACCTATCCCTTTTTGAAATCGGAAAACGGGGCGTGGCACCTCCCATACAAATGGGAACTTTCATACTCAATATCTTTGGAGGTATTAATGCTAGACTACTAAATTTTGGCAAGGCATTGTATAAAGTAAGTCCCTTTTCTAATACCTATCCCTTTTAGAAATCGGAAAAGGGGGCATGGCACCTCCCATACAAATGGGAAGTTTCATACTCAATATCTTTGGAGGTATTAATGCTAGACTACTAGATTTTGGTAACGCATTGTATAAAGTAAGTCCCTTTCCTAATACCTATCCCTTTTTGAAATCGGAAAAGGGGTCGTGGCACCTCCCATACAAATGGGAACTTTCATACTCAATATCTTTGGAGGTATTAATGCTAGACTACTAGATTTTGGTAAGGCATTGTATAAAGTAAGTCCCTTTCCTATTACCTAACACTTTTTGAAATCGGAAAAGGGAGCGGCGCACCTCCCATACAACTGAGATGTTTCAACCATACATAATCTATACATATTATAAAAAGTAGACACTTTTTTTCGTGTCGCCACTTGACGCTCAAACGCGTGGACGGATTTTAACCAAACTTACACACAGGTCAGGTACATAGCAGGGCATGGTTCTTACGTACTTTTTTTTGAAATCGGAAAAGGGGGCGTGGCACCTCCCATACAAATGGGAACTTTCATACTCAATATCTTTGGAGGTATTAATGCTAGACTACTAAATTTTGGTAAGGCATTGTATAAAGTAAGTCCATTTCCTAATACCTATCCCTTTTTGAAATCGGAAAAGGGGGCGTGGCACATCCCATACAAATGGAATCTTTCATACTCAATATCTTTGGAGGTATTAATGCTAGACTACTAAATTTTGGTAAGGCATTGTATAAAGTAAGTCCATTTCCTAATACCTATCCCTTTTTGAAATCGGAAAAGGGGGCGTGGCACATCCCATACAAATGGAATCTTTCATACTCAATATCTTTGGAGGTATTAATGCTAGACTACTAAATTTTGGTAAGGCATTGTATAAAGTAAGTCCATTTCCTAATACCTATCCCTTTTAGAAATCGGAAAAGGGGGCATGGCACCTCCCATACAAATGGGAACTTTCATACTCAATATCTTTGGAGGTATTAATGCTAGACTACTAAATTTTGGTAAGGCTTTATATAAAGTAAGCCCCTTTCCTAATACCTATCCCTTTTTGAAATCGGAAAGGGGACGTGGCACCTCCCATACAAATGGGATCTTTCATACCCACTATCTATGCAACTATTATCGCTAGACTACTGAAATTTGGTGAGACGTTGTATGAAGTAAGTCCCTTTCCTATTACCTATCACTTTTTGAAATCGGAAAAGGGAGCGGTGCACCTCCCATACAAATGAGATTTTTCATCCATACATAATCTATACATATAAAAAGTAAACAGTAATCTATTATAAAAAGTAAACACTTTTTTTCGTGTCGCCACTTGACGCTCAAACGCGTGGACGGATTTTAACCAAACTTACACACAGGTCAGGTACATAGCAGGGCATGGTTCTTACGTACTTTTTTTTGAAATCGGAAAAGGGGGCGTGGCACCTCCCATACAAAAGGGAACTTTCATACTCAATATCTTTGGAGGAATTAAGGCTAGACTACTAAATTTTGGCAAGGCGTTGTATAAAGTAAGTCCCTTTCCTAATACCTATCCCTTTTTGAAATCCGAAAACGGGGCGTGGCACCTCCCATACAAATGGGAACTTTCATACTCAATATCTTTGGAGGTATTAATGCTAGACTACTAAATTTTGGCAAGGCATTGTATAAAGTAAGTCCCTTTCCTAATACCTATCCCGTTTAGAAATCGGAAAAGGGGGCATGGCACCTCCCATACAAATGGGAACTTTCATACTCAATATCTTTGGAGGTATTAATGCCAGACTACTAAATTTTGGTAAGGCTTTATATAAAGTAAGCCCTTTCCTAATACCTATCCCTTTTTGAAATCGGAAAAGGGGGCGTGGCACCTCCCATACAAATGGGAACTTTCATACTCAATATCTTTAGGGGTATTAATGCTAGAGTACTAAATTTTGGTAAGGCATTGTATAAAGTAAGTCCCTTTTCTAATACCGATCCCTTTTAGAAATCGAAAAGGGGGCATGGCACCTCCCATACAAATGGGAAGTTTCATACTCAATATCTTTGGAGGTATTAATGCTAGACTACTAAATTTTGGTAAGGCATTGTATAAAGTAAGTCCCTTTCCTAATACCTATCCCTTTTTGAAATCGGAAAAGGGGGCGTGGCACCTCCCATACAAATGGGAACTTTCATACTCAATATCTTTGGAGGTATTAATGCTAGACTACTAAATTTTGGTAAGACGTTGTATAAAGTAAGTCCCTTTCCTATTACCTAACACTTTTTGAAATCGGAAAAGGGAGCGGCGCACCTCCCATACAACTGAGATGTTTCATCCATACATAATCTATACATATTATAAAAAGTAGACACTTTTTTTCGTGTCGCCACTTGACGCTCAAACGCGTGGACGGATTTTAACCAAACTTACACACAGGTCGGGTACATAGCCCGGCATGGTTCCCACGTACTATTTTTTTAAATCGGAAAGAGGGGCGTGGCACCTCCCATACAAATGGGAACTTTCATACTCAATATCTTTGGAGGTATTAATGCTAGACTACTAAATTTTGGTAAGGCATTGTATAAAGTAAGTCCATTTCCTAATACCTATCCCTTTTTGAAATCGGAAAAGGGGGCGTGGCACATCCCATACAAATGGAATCTTTCATACTCAATATCTTTGGAGGTATTAATGCTAGACTACTAAATTTTGGTAAGGCATTGTATAAAGTAAGTCCCTTTCCTAATACCTATCCCTTTTAGAAATCGGAAAAGGGGGCATGGCACCTCCCATACAAATGGGAAGTTTCATACTCAATATCTTTGGAGGTATTAATGCTAGACTACTATATTTTGGCAAGGCATTGTATAAAGTAAGTCCCTTTCTTAATACCTATCCCTTTTTGAAATCGGAAAAGGGGGCGTGGCACCTCCCATACAAATGGGAACTTTCATACTCAATATCTTTGGAGGTATTAATGCTAGACTACTAAATTTTGGTAAGACGTTGTATAAAGTAAATCCCTTTCCTATTACCTAACACTTTTTGAAATCGGAAAAGGGAGCGGCGCACCTCCCACACAACTGAGATTTTTCATCCATACATAATCTATACATATTATAAAAAGTAGACCCTTTTTTTCTTGGCGCCACTTGACGCTCAAACGCGTGGACGGATTTTAACCAAACTTACACACAGGTCGGGTACATAGCCCGGCATGGTTCCCACGTTCTATTTTTTAAATCGGAAACAGGGGCGTGGCACCTCCCATACAAATGGGAACTTTCATACTCAATATCTTTGGAGGTATTAATGCTAGACTACTAAATTTTGGTAAGGCATTGTATAAAGTAAGTCCCTTTCCTAATACCTATCCCTTTTTGAAAGCGGAAAAGGGGGCGTTTCACCTCCCATACAAATGGGAACTTTCATGCTCAATATCTTTGGAGGTATTAATGCTAGACTACTAAATTTTGGTGAGACGTTGTATAAAGTAAGTCCCTTTCCTATTACCTATCACTTTTTGAAATCGGAAAAGGGAGCGGTGCACCTCCCATACAAATGAGATTTTTCATCCATACATAATCTATACATATTATAAAAAGTAAACACTTTTTTTCGTGTCGCCACTTGACGCTCAAACGCGTGGACGGATTTTAACCAAACTTACACACAGGTCAGGTACATAGCCCGGCATGGTTCCCACGTACTATTTTTTTAAATCGGAAACAAGGGCGTGGCACCTCCCATACAAATGGGAACTTTCATACTCAATATCTTTGGAGGTATTAATGCTACACTACTAAATTTTGGTAAGGCGTTGTATAAAGTAAGTCCCTTTCCTAATACCTATCCCTTTTAAATCGGAAAAGGGGGCGTGGCACCTCCCATACAAATGGGATCTTTCATACCCACTATCTATGCAACTATTATCGCTAGACTACTGAAATTTGGTAAGACGTTGTATAAAGTAAGTCCCTTTCCTATTACCTATCACTTTTTGAAATCGGAAAAGGGGGCGTGGCACCTCCCATACAAATGGGAACTTTCATACTCAATATCTTTGGAGGTATTAATGCTAGACTACTAAATTTTGGTAAGGCATTGTATAAAGTAAGTCCCTTTCCTAATACCTATCCCTTTTAGAAATCGGAAAAGGGGGCATGGCACCTCCCATACAAATGGGAAGTTTCATACTCAATATCTTTGGAGGTATTAATGCTAGACTACTAAATTTTGGTAAGGCATTGTATAAAGTAAGTCCCTTTCCTAATACCTATCCCTTTTTGAAATCGGAAAAGGGGGCGTGGCACCTCCCATACAAATGGGAACTTTCATACTCAATATCTTTGGAGGTATTAATGCTAGACTACTAAATTTTGGTAAGACGTTGTATAAAGTAAGTCCCTTTCCTATTACCTAACACTTTTTGAAATCGGAAAAGGGAGCGGCGCACCTCCCAAACAACTGAGATGTTTCATCCATACATAATCTATACATATTATAAAAAGTAGACACTTTTTTTCGTGTCGCCACTTGACGCTCAAACGCGTGGACGGATTTTAACCAAACTTACACACAGGTCGGGTACATAGCCCGGTATGGTTCCCACGTACTATTTTTTTAAATCGGAAACAGGGGCGTGGCACCTCCCATACAAATGGGAACTTTCATACTCAATATCTTTGGAGGTATTAATGCTAGACTACTAAATTTTGGTAAGGCATTGTATAAAGTAAGTCCCTTTCCTAATACCTATCCCTTTTTGAAAGCGGAAAAGGGGGCGTTTCACCTCCCATACAAATGGGAACTTTCATGCTCAATATCTTTGGAGGTATTAATGCTAGACTACTAAATTTTGGTGAGACGTTGTATAAAGTAAGTCCCTTTCCTAATACCTATCCCTTTTTGAAATCGGAAAAGGGGGCGTGGCACCTCCCATACAAATGGGAACTTTCATACTCAATATCTTTGGAGGTATTAATGCTAGACTACTAAATTTTGGTAAGGCGTTGTATAAAGTAAGTCCCTTTCCTAATACCTATCAATTTTTTAAATCGGAAAAGGGGGCGTGGCACCTCCCATACAAATGGGATTTTTCATACCCCCTATCTATGCAACTATTATCGCTAGACTACTGAAATTTGGTAAGACGTTGTATAAAGTAAGTCCCTTTCCTATTACCTATCACTTTTTGAAATCGGAAAAGGGAGCGTGGCATCTCCCATACAAATGAGAACTTTCATACTCAATATCTTTGGAGGTATTAATGCTAGACTACTAAATTTTGGTAAGGCGTTGTATAAAGTAAGTCCCTTTCCTAATACCTATCCCTTTTTTAAATCGGAAAAGGGGGCGTGGCACCTCCCATACAAATGGGATCTTTCATACCCCCTATCTATGCAACTATTATCGCTAGACTACTGAAATTTGGTAAGACGTTGTATAAAGTAAGTCCCTTTCCTAATACCTATCCCTTTTTGAAATCGGAAAAGGGGGCGTGGCACCTCCCATACAAATGGTAACTTTCATACTCAATATCTTTGGAGGTATTAATGCTAGACTACTAAATTTTGGTAAGGCGTTGTATAAAGTAAGTCCTATCCCTTTTTTAAATCGGAAAAGGGGGCGTGGCACCTCCCATACAAATGGGATCTTTCATACCCCCTATCTATGCAACTATTATCGCTAGACTACTGAAATTTGGTAAGACGTTGTATAAAGTAAGTCCCTTTCCTATTACCTATCACTTTTTGAAATCGGAAAAGGGAGCGTGGCATCTCCCATACAAATGGGAACTTTCATACTCAATATCTTTGGAGGTATTAATGCTAGACTACTAAATTTTGGTAAGGCGTTGTATAAAGTAAGTCCTATCCCTTTTTTAAATCGGAAAAGGGGGCGTGGCACCTCCCATACAAATGGGATCTTTCATACCCCCTATCTATGCAACTATTATCGCTAGACTACTGAAATTTGGTAAGACGTTGTATAAAGTAAGTCCCTTTCCTATTACCTATCACTTTTTGAAATCGGAAAAGGGAGCGCGGCATCTCCCATACAAATGGGAACTTTCATACGCAATATCTTTGGAGGTATTAATGCTAGACTACTAAATTTTGGTAAGGCGTTGTATAAAGTAAGTCCCTTTCCTAATACCTATCCCTTTTTGAAATCGGAAAAGGGGGCGTGGCACATCCCATACAAATGGGATCTTTCATACCCCTTATCTATGCAAGTATTATCGCTAGACTACTGAAATTTGGTGAGACGTTGTATAAAGT
The DNA here is from genome assembly GCA_949987695.1 of Merzomyia westermanni. Classification (NCBI taxonomy): domain Eukaryota; kingdom Metazoa; phylum Arthropoda; class Insecta; order Diptera; family Tephritidae; genus Merzomyia; species Merzomyia westermanni. The sequence goes on from OX465291.1 coordinate 83,102,135, forward strand.
AAGTCCCTTTCCTATTACCTATCACTTTTTGAAATCGGAAAAGGAAGCGGTGCACCTCCCATACAAATGAGATTTTTCATCCATACATAATCTATACATATTATAAAAAGTAAACACTTTTTTTGGTGTCGCCACTTGACGCTCAAACGCGTGGACGGATTTTAACCAAACTTACACACAGGTCAGGTACATAGCAGGGCATGGTTCTTACGTACTTTTTTTTGAAATCGGAAAAGGGGGCGTGGCACCTCCCATACAAATGGGAACTTTCATACTCAATATCTTTGGAGGTATTAATGCTAGACTACTAAATTTTTGTAAGAGGTTGTATAAAGTAAGTCCCTTTCCTATTACCTAACACTTTTTGAAATCGGAAAAGGGAGCGGCGCACCTCCCACACAACTGAGATTTTTCATCCATACATAATCTATACATATTATAAAAAGTAGACACTTTTTTTCGTGGCGCCACTTGACGCTCAAACGCGTGGACGGATTTTAACCAAACTTACACACAGGTCGGGTACATAGCCCGGCATGGTTCCCACGTACTATTTTTTTAAATCGGAAACAGGGGCGTGGCACCTCCCATACAAATGGGAACTTTCATACTCAATATCTTTGGAGGTATTAATGCTAGACTACTAAATTTTGGTGAGGCATTGTATAAAGTAAGTCCCTTTCCTAATACCTATCCCTTTTTGAAATCGGAAAAGGGGGCGTGGCACATCCCATACAAATGGGATCTTTCATACCCCTTATCTATGCAAGTATTATCGCTAGACTACTGAAATTTGGTGAGACGTTGTATAAAGTAAGTCCCTTTCCTATTACCTATCACTTTTTGAAATCGGAAAAGGGAGCGGTGCACCTCCCATACAAATGAGATTTTTCATCCATACATAATCTATACATATTATAAAAAGTAGACACTTTTTTTCGTGGCGCCACTTGACGCTCAAACGCGTAGACGGATTTTAACCAAACTTACACACAGGTCGGGTACATAGCCCGGCATGGTTCCCACGTACTATTTTTTTAAATCGGAAACAGGGGCGTGGCACCTCCCATACAAATGGGAACTTTCATACTCAATATCTTTGGAGGTATTAATGCTAGACTACTAAGTTTTGGTGAGGCATTGTATAAAGTAAGTCCCTTTCCTAATACCTATCCCTTTTTGAAAGCGGAAAAGGGGGCGTTTCACCTCCCATACAAATGGGAACTTTCATGCTCAATATCTTTGGAGGTATTAATGCTAGACTACTAAATTTTGGTAAGACGTTGTATAAAGTAAGTCCCTTTCCTATTACCTATCACTTTTTGAAATCGGAAAAGGGGGCGTGGCACCTTCCATACAAATGGAAACTTTCATACTCAATATCTTTGGGGGTATTAATGCTAGACTACTAAATTTTAGTAAGGCATTGTATAAAGTAAGTCCCTTTCCTAATACCTATAACTTTTTGAAATCGGAAAAGGGGGCGTGGCACCTCCCATACAAATGGAAACTTTCATACTCAATATCTTTGGGGGTATTAATGCTAGACTACTAAATTTTGGTAAGGCATTGTATAAAGCAAGTCCCTTTCCTAATACCTATCCCTTTTTTAAATCGGAAAAGGGGGCGTGGCACCTCCCATACAAATGGGAACTTTCATACTCAATATCTTTGGAGGTATTAATGCTAGACTACTAAATTTTGGTAAGGCATTGTATAAAGTAAGTCCCTTTCCTAATACCTATCCCTTTTTGAAAGCGGAAAAGGGGGCGTGGCACCTCCCATACAAATGGGAACTTTCATGCTCAATATCTTTGGAGGTATTAATGCTAGACTACTAAATTTTGGTGAGACGTTGTATAAAGTAAGTCCCTTTCCTATTACCTATCACTTTTTGAAATCGGAAAAAGGAGCGGTGCACCTCCCATACGAATGAGATTTTTCATCCATACATAATCTATACATATTATAAAAAGTAAACACTTTTGTTCGTGTCGCCACTTGACGCTCAAACGCGTGGACGGATTTTAACCAAACTTACACACAGGTCAGGTACATAGCCCGGCATGGTTCCCACGTACTATTTTTTTAAATCGGAAACAGGGGCGTGGCACCTCCCATACAAATGGGAAATTTCATACTCAATATCTTTGGAGGTTATAATGCTAGACTACTAAATTTTGGTAAGGCGTTGTATAAAGTAAGTCCCTTTATTAATACCTATCCCTTTTAATACCTATCCCTATCTATGCAACTATTATCGCTAGACTACTGAAATTTGGTAAGACGTTGTATAAAGTAAGTCCCTTTCCTAATACCTATAACTTTTTGAAATCGGAAAGGGGGGCGTGGCACCTCCCATACAAATGGAAACTTTCATACTCAATATCTTTGGGGGTATTAATGCTAGACTACTAAATTTTGGTAAGGCGTTGTATAAAGTAAGTCCCTTTACTAATACTTATCCCTTTTTGAAATCGGAAAAGGGGGCGTGGCACCTCCCATACAAATGGGATCTTTCATACCCCTATCTAAGCAACTATTATCGCTAGACTACTGACATTTGGTAAGACCTTGTATAAAGTAAGTTCCTTTCCTATTACCTATCACTTTTTGAAATCGGAAAAGGGAGCGGTGCACCTCCCACACAAATGAGATTTTTCATCTATACATAATCTATACATATTATAATAAGTAAACACTTTTTTTCGTGTCGCCACTTGACGCTCAAACGCGTGGACGGATTTTAACCAAACTTACACACAGGTCAGGTACATAGCCCGGCATGGTTCTTACGTACTTTTTTTTTGAGAAGCAGCTGACCAATTTTCATTGAAATATGATGATTGTACGATTGCCTTTGAAAATAGCAGAAGTTTCATGCTGAAAAGTGGGCGCCACGCCTACTTCTTCAAAATTGACAACATTTTTTGCGGCTAAGCTTATAAAGCTTATTATGTGTGCAAAATCTGATTGATATAACTTGCTTGGTTGTAGAAATATCGCTTTTTAAATTTTACAAAAAAAATTTTCAGAGCTATATTAAAAATCTGGGCGTAGACATTAACCGATTTCAGCCATTTTTACAGCAAATAGTTACCTTTAACATTATCACCAAATTTCGTTTCGATAAACCAATTTTTGGCGGAATTATGGCATAAAAAGTTTTGTGGAATAGTCCACTATAAAAGGGGCGGGGCCATGCCCATTTTCGAAAATTTTAAGTTTTTGGATTTCCTTGTTTACGGAAACTTTAAAAGTGAAATATAAATGATGTAAAGCTATTTTACGCAAAGTTATTGCCTATTTAATATATCTGCCATCCTCTTCAAAATCTTTCATATAAAAGTGGGCGTAGACCTTAACCGATCACGCCCATTTTTAGCTGGAGCATTCCTTGCATACCAGGAAACCTGCGTGCTGAATTTCGCTTCGATATCTTGAGCGGTTTTTGATTTATGATTAATATTATTTATAAATTTGACTTAATCAAAAGTGGGCGGTGCCACTCCCGTTTCCAAAAATTTCTTGAAAAATTTATTTTATGCCTTAATCTCAATGTATTCACTAAATTTCAGGTGTATTATGTACTGAGTAATCAATTTTTTTGTGTTTTCGAAAATATTCTATATATAAAAAGTGGGCGTGGCTATCATCCGATTTCGCCCATTTTAAATAGCGCTCGGAGATAAGTGCCAAGGAACCCGCATACCAAATTTCATTAAGATATCTCAAAATTTACTCAAGTTATCGTGTTCACAGACGGACGGACGGACATGGCTTAATCAATTTCTCGTTTCGTCCTGAACATTTTGATATATGTAAGTCAATATCTATCTCAATCCGTTTATGCCGTTACGTACTGCCGTTAGGCGACTAAAGTTAATATACCTTGTGTGCGTGGCACTACTAGGTATAAAGAAATTTTTTTTTCAGAGATCGGCATGTGTTCATAGTTTATGATAAAGCCAACTTGCTTACATTCAAATTGTATATCTTTTTTTCTACTCGTAATATCTTAGTCCGCCGGCGTGGCGTGAAGGTAGTGTTGCCGGCCTACCACACCGAAGGTCCATGGTTCGAGCCCTGGTACAGGTAACATCAAAAGTGATTTGAAAAAAAGTTTTTCAAAACGGGGTCGCCCCTCGGCAGTGGTTTGGCAAACTCTCCGAGTGTATTTCTGCCATGACAGGCTTCTCAGCAAAAATTCGTCTCCTTTGTAGATGCCGTTCGGAGTCGGCAAAAAACTGTAGGTCCCACCAATTTGTAGGGAAAATTCAAATCGGCACACCACAAATTGGAAGAGAAGCTTGGCGCAAAAATCTCTTAGGAGGTTTATGATGATATACCTGTTGTATATCGCGCCATAGAGAGAGAATATCTTAGTCATTTTTCCTTTTAATATTTACTTTATAACTCTGTTAAAAAATATTTAATTTTATAAAAAAAAATAATGAATAAAAATTAATTTTTTTAAAAAGTTATTACATACTCGCCACCCCCACGATTTTTGAAAGAAATATATAATATGCGCTGCACTTTCATCTAAAAGCCCCATTTTATTTCAAAGTAGAGACTTTTGTGCCCTCGAGGAGCTTGCCAGTCATACGTGCCATTAATGGTATACCGCCAACGCGTGCCTGTGTATGCATACATGGTCAACCCACTAGGACTTTTTGTTAGGTCCTACGAATGTTATTCATACCAGAATATATGATTTTGTTAGATTGATGGCAAGTACTTGAAAAATGTATTGCCTGGTCATCAAAACTTTGAGTGCAAATTTCCAACTTACTACAGCAGTTTTAAAGTAGGTGGAGCCAAAGTTATCAGATAACAAATGAAGGCAGTGAGCAGCTCCGAATTGAGCATATTAATGACAAGTGCGAGATACGAAAGCAAGAGATATGATCGTGAAAAGTGCTACTAATTAAGAAAACTATGTAATAAACTGAAGTTTGTTTATAATTTTTTTACCATCTAATTTAATTGGAGAATATAAATTTTTAAATTAAATAAATATATAAAAACATAAACAAATATTATATACAAAGAAAGGCAAAACTATTAACAAATACGTGAAACTGCCAGTTGTGAAATTAGATCTCATGCTTTTTTCAGCAATGAAGCAGTCATATACTGAGCTGGTTCATAAATGCCCAATTATACCTTCTTTCTACCTATCCCTTCTATCATAAAGCACCTTTGTAAGCATGTACCCACGATCGTTTAAGAACGATTTTTCTTCATTGCTGTTTTTTATAGCGAAAGTCACTCATTCGAAGGCGGCCATCGCCGTGCGTTAGTCATGGGGAATAATCATGGAACTTGTTATGATCCGCACATGACAAGTATTGTTGAAAGTATTAATGATTGGTAGCTTCGGCGTCCTACTGGGAAGTTATAACTTAACATGTGTGCTAACTTAGTAGGTAGCTAGTAGTTTTGTTTTACTAAATCATTATTGGAGTACAATATACGGTCTAGTAAAATAGGTAATACAACCATTTATGTATGTATACTTGCAGCAAGCGACGTTGTAGTAAGCCTCGTAAGGCTGCAGCCTGATTAAAGTTGCTAGTAAAGGTATATAATTCTAAGTAAGAGTTTCTTATATATATCTTATATATCATGTATTTATATTTAAGGATAAACATAAATAAATGTTTTCTATTCTTTAAGTGATTTTGTAAATTTAATTTTTAGTGACACATATAAAGGTATGCACACTTCAAAACCGTCGTAAAAACAAAATATATGTGTCATTGAAATATTTATTTAGTGTTGCAAATGATTTAAAGCAAATACCCTGTTTTAATAGAAACCCAGTTTTTATTTATGCAGTTTAATTTTATTCAATATTTTCTTCAGATAGTTCAACAAAAAAATTATAATAATGCACAAAATTAGTCTCAGACAGTTTACATTGCACAACATTCGGTTTATAAAAAATGTTACCTTATAAAAAATAACCAACTGGCGCGATATATACCTCCAGGGCATATTAAGGCCAAGCTTCTCTAACAATTTGCGGTGTGCTGCTTATAATTTTCCCTACAAATTGGCGGGACCTACAGTTTCTTGCCGATTCAGATGGGCATCTGCAAAGCAGATGAATTTTTGCTGAGAAGCCTTCCATGGCGGAAATACACTCGGAGAGTTTGCCAAACCACTTCTGATGGGCGACCCCGTTTTGAACAAACGTTTTGAAACGACTTTTGATGTTACCTGTACCATCTTATAAATAACAAGCAAGGAAGTCTAAGTTCGGGTGGAACCGAACATTATATACCTAGTAGTGATCTATTAAGGCATACCAACTAACGCAGGTATATTTTAATGCTTTTCAGTTCGTATTATAAAACCAGCTGATTGTTTTCAATAAAAACACCTCTGTTATGAGTTTTAAAAGGTAAATTAGTTTAAAAACAGGTAAGGAAGTCTAAGTTCGGGTGGAACCGAACATTATACACCTAGTAGTGATCTATTATGGCATCCCAATTTACGCAGGTCTATTTTAATAATTTTTTCAGTTCGTATTTGCGTTCAAATATACAGACGGACAGACAGATAGACGTGTCGAGAGACGGACATGACTACATCGACTCAGCTCATCCTCCTGATCATTTCAGTATACTTTTTGATGGGACTTTTTCTTTTTCTTCTTATACGTACAAACATTTCATGTTCATGAAAGGTATTAAAATCAAAAAAGATATACAACTTCGCATTTGCAGTGGGGTATTAGCTACTTGCCCGGATATTTTATTTTCGTTTTTATGAACGTTTGATGAACATTAATAAATGTATATCTCGATTCTTTTATGCCGAATGAAGTAATATACCTTGAGTGCGTAGCACTACTAGGTATAAAAATGTGTGTCTTTTATAGGCGCCAAAGTAGTCAACCGATCTTTATGAATTTTCACAATATATACTTGGGTTCACTGGGTAAAGCATAGACTATACATAATTTTGGAAAAGTGGGAGGTGCCACGCCCACATATTTTGTGTTTTGTTTTTGCTCTTGAACATTCACGACAGGTTAAGGAGTTCGCTGGGCACGACACAGTCTGTATATAGCTTTTGGAAAAGCCCCCAAGGTTATATAAAGCTGCAGTTCGGTAAATCTAGGAGTTTATTTGGTTCAAGTTAATGACATTTTATATATAGATGTATTCTATGTATCAAAACGTCAAAACAACTTCTACCGGGTTTGCTAGTATGTTATAAAATGGCGAAAGCAAGCAACGAATTTCAGCATTCTTTTGTAAAATTGAGAGACTTGTTCGGGTTCAAATAGGCAAACGGACAGACAGACAGACAGACATGGCTAAATCGACTCCGCTCATCGTGCTGATAATTTTAGTGAACTTTTCTCTTCTTCTTCTCATACTTAACTACATGCTTCAATATTTTGCTTGTGTGTTTCCCGATTTGACTAATTTTTGGCAGGAGTATAATACATGCTACTGAGAAGCAGCTGACCAATTTTCATTGAAATATCATGATTGTACGATTGCCTTTGAAAATAGCAGAAGTTTCATGCTGAAAAGTGGGCGCCACGCCTACTTCTTCAAAATTGACAAAATTTTTTGCGGCTAAGCTTAAAAAGCTTATTATGTGTGCAAAATCTGATTGATATAACTTGCTTGGTTGTAGAAATATCGCTTTTTAAATTTTACAAAAAAATTTTTCAGAGCTATATTAAAAATCTGGGCGTAGACATTAACCGATTTCAGCCATTTTTACAGCAAATAGTTACCTTTATGGCGGCCGCTGTGGTGTGAAGGTAGTGTTGCCGGCCTACCACACCGAAGGTCCATGGTTCGAGCCCTGGTACAGGTAACATCAAAAGTGAATTGAAAAAAATTTTCAAAACGGGGTCGCCCCTCGGCAGTGGTTTGGCAAACTCTCCGAGTGTATTTCTGCCATGACAGGCTTCTCAGCAAAAATTCGTCTCCTTTGTAGATGCCGTTCGGAGTCGGCAAAAAACTGTAGGTCCCACCAATTTGTAGGGAAAATTCAAATCGGCACACCACAAATTGGAAGAGAAGCTTGGCGCAAAAATCTCTTAGGAGGTTTATGATGATATACCTGTTGTATATCGCGCCATAGAGAGAGAGAGAGTTACCTTTATATATAGAACATTATCAAAAAATTTCGTTTCGATAAACCAATTTTTGGCGGAATTATGGCATAAAAAGTTTTGTGGAATAGTCCACTATAAAAGGGGCGGGGCCATGCCCATTTTCGAAAATTTTAAGTTTTTGGATTTCCTTGTTTACGGAAACTTTAAAAGTGAAATATAAATGATGTAAAGCTATTTTACGCAAAGTTATTGCCTATTTAATATATCTGCCATCCTCTTCAAAATCTTTTATATAAAAGTGGGCGTAGACCTTAACCGATCACGCCCATTTTTAGCTGGAGCATTCCTTGCATACCTGGAAACCTGCGTGCTGAATTTCGCTTCGATATCTTGAACGGTTTTTGATTTATGATTAATATTATTTCTAAATTTGACTTAATCAAAAGTGGGCGGTGCCACTCCCATTTTCAAAAATTTCTTAAAAAATTTATTTTATGCCTCAATCTCAATGTATTCACTAAATTTCATGCTTGTAGGTGTATTATGTACTGAGTAATCAATTTTTTTGTGTTTTCGAAAATATTCTATACATAAAAAGTTAGCGTGGCTATCATCCGAGTTCGCCCATTTTAAATAGCGCTCGGAGATAAGTGCCAAGGAACCCGCATACCAAATTTCATTAAGATATCTCAAAATTTACTCAAGTTATCGTGTTCACAGACGGAAGGACGGACATGGCTTAATCAATTTCTCGTTTCGTCCTGAACATTTTGATATATATAAGTCAATATCTATCTCGATCCGTTTATGCCGTTACGTACTGCCGTTATGCGACTAAAGTTAATATACCTTGTGTGCGTGGCACTACTAGGTATAAAGAAATTTTTTTTTCAGAGATCGGCATGTGTTCATAGTTTATGATAAAGCCAACTTGCTTACATTCAAATTGTGTATCTTTTTTTCTACTCGTAATATCTTAGTCATTTTATAAAAAAAAATAATGAATAAAAAATAATTTTTTTAAAAAGTTATTACATACTCGCCACCCCCACGATTTTTGAAAGAAATATATAATATGCGCTGCACTTTCATCTAAAAGCCCCATTTTATTTCAAAGTAGAGACTTTTGTGCCCTCGAGGAGCTTGCCAGTCATACGTGCCATTAATGGTATACCGCCAACGCGTGCCTGTGTATGCATACATGGTCAACCCACTAGGACTTTTTGTTAGGTCCTACGAATGTTATTCATACCAGAATATATGATTTTGTTAGATTGATGGCAAGTACTTGAAAAATGTATTGCCTGGTCATCAAAACTTTGAGTGCAAATTTCCAACTTACTACAGCAGTTTTAAAGTAGGTGGAGCCAAAGTTATCAGATAACAAATGAAGGCAGTGAGCAGCTCCGAATTGAGCATATTAATGACAAGTGCGAGATACGAAAGCAAGAGATATGATCGTGAAAAGAGCTACTAATTTAAGAAAACTATGTAATAAACTGAAGTTTGTTTATATTTTTTTTACCATCTAATTTAATTGGAGAATATAAATTTTTAAATTAAATAAATATATAAAAACATAAACAAATATTATATACAAAGAAAGGTAAAACTATTAACAAATACGTGAAACTGCCAGTTGTGAAATTAGATCTCATGCTTTTTTCAGCAATGAAGCAGTCATATACTGAGCTGGTTCATAAATGCCCAATTATACCTTCTTTCTACCTATCCCTTCTACCATAAAGTACCTTTGTAAGCATGTACCCACTATCGTTCAAGAACGATTTTTCTTCATTGCTGTTTTTTATAGCGAAAGTCACTCATTCGAAGGCGGCCATCGCCGTGCGTTAGTCATGGGGAATAATCATGGAACTTGTTATGATCCGCACATGACAAGTATTGTTGAAAGTATTAATGATTGGTAGCTTCGGCGTCCTACTGGGAAGTTATAACTTAACATGTGTGCTAACTTAGTAGGTAGCTAGTAGTTTTGTTTTACTAAATCATTATTGGAGTACAATATACGGTCTAGTAAAATAGGTAATACAACCATTTATGTATGTATACTTGCAGCAAGCGACGTTGTAGTAAGCCTCGTAAGGCTGCAGGCTGATTAAAGATGCTAGTAAAGGTATATAAGTAAGAGTTTCTTATATATATCTTATATATCATGTATTTATATTTAAGGATAAACATAAATAAATGTTTTCTATTCTTTAAGTGATTTTGTAAATTTAATTTTCAGTGACACATAGAAAGGTATGCACACTTCAAAACCGTCGTAAAAACAAAATATATGTGTCATTGAAATATTTATTTAGTGTTGCAAATGATTTAAAGCAAATACCCTGTTTTAATAGAAACCCAGTTTTTATTTATGCAGTTTAATTTTATTCAATATTTTCTTCAGATAGTTCAACAAAAAAATTATAATAATGCACAAATTAGTCTCAGACAGTTTACATTGCACAACATTCGGTTTATAAAAAATGTTACCAACCACTTTTTCGAGCATATGGGGCCGTATGTCGGCAATAACGCCACGAATGTTGGCTTCCAATTCCCCTAGCGTTTCTGGTTTGTTGGTGTAGACGAGCAACTTCACATATCCCCAAAGAAAATAATCCAAAGGTGTCAAATCACACGACCTTGGTGGCCAATTGACAGGTCCATTCCGCGAAATTATGCGCTCATCGAATGTTTCCTTCAATAAATCGATTGTGACGTGCGCTGTGTGGCATGTAGCGCCGTCTTGTTGGAACCACAACTCATCCACATTCATGCCATCCAATTCGGGAACAAAATAGTCGGTTATCATGGCTCTATACCGGTCTCCATTAAAGGTAGCTGCCTCTCCAGCATTATTGCGGAAGAAGTATGGCCCAATGACTCCACCAGCCCATAGAGCACACCAAACAGTCAGTTTTTGTGGATGTAATGGCGTTTCAAGGGTCTCATGTGGATTCTCTTCACTCCAAATGCGGCAATTTTGCTTGTTGACGTAGCCATTCAACCAAAAATGAGCCTCATCACTGAACAAAATTTTGCGATGAAAATCAGCATCGAAATCAATCTCATTTTCGGCCCATACACCAAAATCACGACGCATTGCATGGTCTCGCGGCTTTAATTCTTGCACAAGCTGGATCTTGTAAGGTCGCAAGCCAAGATCTTTGCGCAAAATCTTCCATAAAGTTGATGGACAAAGCTCCAATTGCTGTGCACGGTGGCGAATCGATTCATTCGGGTCCTCTTCAACACTTTGCTCTACAGCGGCAATTGTTTCTTCGGTGCGCACTGTTCGACGTCTCTGCGGATGCGTATTATCACATAGAGTAAACGTAGTGCGAAAACGATCCATGGTTAACCGAATTAATTGCTCTGATGGACGATTATGTCGACCATAAAATGGACGGAGCTCACGGTAAACTTCGCGAACTGAACCATTATTTTCGAAATAAATTTGCACGATTTGCAAGCGTTGTTCTTTTGTCAACCTGTTCATGATGAAATGGCAAACCAAACTGAACATAAATGACATTAGAGTTGCCAGATTTGACCACAAAATTCCAGTTTTATCTCTACTCGAAAAACAAACCCGTAAAAAAAACACCCTGTATTTATTTAGTGTTGCAAATGATTTAAAGCAAATACCCTGTTTTAATAGAAACCCAGTTTTTATTTATGCAGTTTAATTTTATTCAATATTTTCTTCAGATAGTTCAACAAAAAAATTATAATAATGCACAAAATTAGTCTCAGACAGTTTACATTGCACAACATTCGGTTTATAAAAAATGTTACCTTATAAAAAATAACCAACTGGCGCGATATATACCTCCAGGGCATATTAAGGCCAAGCTTCTCTAACAATTTGCGGTGTGCTGCTTATAATTTTCCCTACAAATTGGCGGGACCTACAGTTTCTTGCCGATTCAGATGGGCATCTGCAAAGCAGATGAATTTTTGCTGAGAAGCCTTCCATGGCGGAAATACACTCGGAGAGTTTGCCAAACCACTTCTGATGGGCGACCCCGTTTTGAAAAAACGTTTTGAAACGACTTTTGATGTTACTTGTACCATCTTATAAATAACAAGCAAGGAAGTCTAAGTTCGGGTGGAACCGAACATTATATACCTAGTAGTGATCTATTAAGGCATACCAACTAACGCAGGTATATTTTAATGCTTTTCAGTTCGTATTATAAAACCAGCTGATTGTTTTCAATAAAAACACCTCTGTTATGAGTTTTAAAAGGTAAATTAGTTTAAAAACAGGTAAGGAAGTCTAAGTTCGGGTGGAACCGAACATTATACACCTAGTAGTGATCTATTATGGCATCCCAATTTACGCAGGTCTATTTTAATAATTTTTTCAGTTCGTATTTGCGTTCAAATATACAGACGGACAGACAGATAGACGTGTCGAGAGACGGACATGACTACATCGACTCAGCTCATCCTCCTGATCATTTCAGTATACTTTTTGATGGGACTTTTTCTTTTTCTTCTTATACGTACAAACATTTCATGTTCATGAAAGGTATTAAAATCAAAAAAGATATACAACTTCGCATTTGCAGTGGGGTATTAGCTACTTGCCCGGATATTTTATTTTCGTTTTTATGAACGTTTGATGAACATTAATAAATGTATATCTCGATTCTTTTATGCCGAATGAAGTAATATACCTTGAGTGCGTAGCACTACTAGGTATAAAAATGTGTGTCTTTTATAGGCGCCAAAGTAGTCAACCGATCTTTATGAATTTTCACAATATATACTTGGGTTCACTGGGTAAAGCATAGACTATACATAATTTTGGAAAAGTGGGAGGTGCCACGCCCACATATTTTGTGTTTTGTTTTTGCTCTTGAACATTCACGACAGGTTAAGGAGTTCGCTGGGCACGACACAGTCTGTATATAGCTTTTGGAAAAGCCCCCAAGGTTATATAAAGCTGCAGTTCGGTAAATCTAGGAGTTTATTTGGTTCAAGTTAATGACATTTTATATATAGATGTATTCTATGTATCAAAACGTCAAAACAACTTCTACCGGGTTTGCTAGTATGTTATAAAATGGCGAAAGCAAGCAACGAATTTCAGCATTCTTTTGTAAAATTGAGAGACTTGTTCGGGTTCAAATAGGCAAACGGACAGACAGACAGACAGACATGGCTAAATCGACTCCGCTCATCGTGCTGATAATTTTAGTGAACTTTTCTCTTCTTCTTCTCATACTTAACTACATGCTTCAATATTTTGCTTGTGTGTTTCCCGATTTGACTAATTTTTGGCAGGAGTATAATACATGCTACTGAGAAGCAGCTGACCAATTTTCATTGAAATATCATGATTGTACGATTGCCTTTGAAAATAGCAGAAGTTTCATGCTGAAAAGTGGGCGCCACGCCTACTTCTTCAAAATTGACAAAATTTTTTGCGGCTAAGCTTAAAAAGCTTATTATGTGTGCAAAATCTGATTGATATAACTTGCTTGGTTGTAGAAATATCGCTTTTTAAATTTTACAAAAAAATTTTTCAGAGCTATATTAAAAATCTGGGCGTAGACATTAACCGATTTCAGCCATTTTTACAGCAAATAGTTACCTTTATGGCGGCCGCTGTGGTGTGAAGGTAGTGTTGCCGGCCTACCACACCGAAGGTCCATGGTTCGAGCCCTGGTACAGGTAACATCAAAAGTGAATTGAAAAAAATTTTCAAAACGGGGTCGCCCCTCGGCAGTGGTTTGGCAAACTCTCCGAGTGTATTTCTGCCATGACAGGCTTCTCAGCAAAAATTCGTCTCCTTTGTAGATGCCGTTCGGAGTCGGCAAAAAACTGTAGGTCCCACCAATTTGTAGGGAAAATTCAAATCGGCACACCACAAATTGGAAGAGAAGCTTGGCGCAAAAATCTCTTAGGAGGTTTATGATGATATACCTGTTGTATATCGCGCCATAGAGAGAGAGAGAGTTACCTTTATATATAGAACATTATCAAAAAATTTCGTTTCGATAAACCAATTTTTGGCGGAATTATGGCATAAAAAGTTTTGTGGAATAGTCCACTATAAAAGGGGCGGGGCCATGCCCATTTTCGAAAATTTTAAGTTTTTGGATTTCCTTGTTTACGGAAACTTTAAAAGTGAAATATAAATGATGTAAAGCTATTTTACGCAAAGTTATTGCCTATTTAATATATCTGCCATCCTCTTCAAAATCTTTCATATAAAAGTGGGCGTAGACCTTAACCGATCACGCCCATTTTTAGCTGGAGCATTCCTTGCATACCTGGAAACCTGCGTGCTGAATTTCGCTTCGATATCTTGAACGGTTTTTGATTTATGATTAATATTATTTCTAAATTTGACTTAATCAAAAGTGGGCGGTGCCACTCCCATTTTCAAAAATTTCTTAAAAAATTTATTTTATGCCTCAATCTCAATGTATTCACTAAATTTCATGCTTGTAGGTGTATTATGTACTGAGTAATCAATTTTTTTGTGTTTTCGAAAATATTCTATACATAAAAAGTTAGCGTGGCTATCATCCGAGTTCGCCCATTTTAAATAGCGCTCGGAGATAAGTGCCAAGGAACCCGCATACCAAATTTCATTAAGATATCTCAAAATTTACTCAAGTTATCGTGTTCACAGACGGAAGGACGGACATGGCTTAATCAATTTCTCGTTTCGTCCTGAACATTTTGATATATGTAAGTCAATATCTATCTCGATCCGTTTATGCCGTTACGTACTGCCGTTATGCGACTAAAGTTAATATACCTTGTGTGCGTGGCACTACTAGGTATAAAGAAATTTTTTTTTCAGAGATCGGCATGTGTTCATAGTTTATGATAAAGCCAACTTGCTTACATTCAAATTGTGTATCTTTTTTTCTACTCGTAATATCTTAGTCATTTTATAAAAAAAAATAATGAATAAAAAATAATTTTTTTAAAAAGTTATTACATACTCGCCACCCCCACGATTTTTGAAAGAAATATATAATATGCGCTGCACTTTCATCTAAAAGCCCCATTTTATTTCAAAGTAGAGACTTTTGTGCCCTCGAGGAGCTTGCCAGTCATACGTGCCATTAATGGTATACCGCCAACGCGTGCCTGTGTATGCATACATGGTCAACCCACTAGGACTTTTTGTTAGGTCCTACGAATGTTATTCATACCAGAATATATGATTTTGTTAGATTGATGGCAAGTACTTGAAAAATGTATTGCCTGGTCATCAAAACTTTGAGTGCAAATTTCCAACTTACTACAGCAGTTTTAAAGTAGGTGGAGCCAAAGTTATCAGATAACAAATGAAGGCAGTGAGCAGCTCCGAATTGAGCATATTAATGACAAGTGCGAGATACGAAAGCAAGAGATATGATCGTGAAAAGTGCTACTAATTTAAGAAAACTATGTAATAAACTGAAGTTTGTTTATATTTTTTTTACCATCTAATTTAATTGGAGAATATAAATTTTTAAATTAAATAAATATATAAAAACATAAACAAATATTATATACAAAGAAAGGCAAAACTATTAACAAATACGTGAAACTGCCAGTTGTGAAATTAGATCTCATGCTTTTTTCAGCAATGAAGCAGTCATATACTGAGCTGGTTCATAAATGCCCAATTATACCTTCTTTCTACCTATCCCTTCTATCATAAAGCACCTTTGTAAGCATGTACCCACTATCGTTCAAGAACGATTTTTCTTCATTGCTGTTTTTTATAGCGAAAGTCACTCATTCGAAGGCGGCCATCGCCGTGCGTTAGTCATGGGGAATAATCATGGAACTTGTTATGATCCGCACATGACAAGTATTGTTGAAAGTATTAATGATTGGTAGCTTCGGCGTCCTACTGGGAAGTTATAACTTAACATGTGTGCTAACTTAGTAGGTAGCTAGTAGTTTTGTTTTACTAAATCATTATTGGAGTACAATATACGGTCTAGTAAAATAGGTAATACAACCATTTATGTATGTATACTTGCAGCAAGCGGCGTTGTAGTAAGCCTCGTAAGGCTGCAGGCTGATTAAAGATGCTAGTAAAGGTATATAAGTAAGAGTTTCTTATATATATCTTATATATCATGTATTTATATTTAAGGATAAACATAAATAAATGTTTTCTATTCTTTAAGTGATTTTGTAAATTTAATTTTCAGTGACACATAGAAAGGTATGCACACTTCAAAACCGTCGTAAAAACAAAATATATGTGTCATTGAAATATTTATTTAGTGTTGCAAATGATTTAAAGCAAATACCCTGTTTTAATAGAAACCCAGTTTTTATTTATGCAGTTTAATTTTATTCAATATTTTCTTCAGATAGTTCAACAAAAAAATTATAATAATGCACAAATTAGTCTCAGACAGTTTACATTGCACAACATTCGGTTTATAAAAAATGTTACCAACCACTTTTTCAAGCATATGGGGCCGTATGTCGGCAATAACGCCACGAATGTTGGCTTCCAATTCCCCTAACGTTTCTGGTTTGTTGGTGTAGACGAGCAACTTCACATATCCCCAAAGAAAATAATCCAAAGGTGTCAAATCACACGACCTTGGTGGCCAATTGACAGGTCCATTCCGCGAAATTATGCGCTCATCGAATGTTTCCTTCAATAAATCGATTGTGACGTGCGCTGTGTGGCATGTAGCGCCGTCTTGTTGGAACCACAACTCATCCACATTCATGCCATCCAATTCGGGAACAAAATAGTCGGTTATCATGGCTCTATACCGGTCTCCATTAACGGTAGCTGCCTCTCCAGCATTATTGCGGAAGAAGTATGGCCCAATGACTCCACCAGCCCATAGAGCACACCAAACAGTCAGTTTTTGTGGATGTAATGGCGTTTCAAGGGTCTCATGTGGATTCTCTTCACTCCAAATGCGGCAATTTTGCTTGTTGACGCAGCCATTCAACCAAAAATGAGCCTCATCACTGAACAAAATTTTGCGATGAAAATCAGCATCGAAATCAATCTCATTTTCGGCCCATACACCAAAATCACGACGCATTGCATGGTCTCGCGGCTTTAATTCTTGAACAAGCTGGATCTTGTAAAGTCGCAAGCCAAGATCTTTGCGCAAAATCTTCCATAAAGTTGATGGACAAAGATCCAATTGCTGTGCACGGTGGCGAATCGATTCATTCGGGTCCTCTTCAACACTTTGCTCTACAGCGGCAATTGTTTCTTCGCTGCGCACTGTTCGACGTCTCTGCGGATGCGTATTAGCACATAGAGTAAACGTAGTGCGAAAACGATCCATGGTTAACCGAATTAATTGCTCTGATGGACGATTATGTCGACCATAAAATGGACGGAGCTCACGGTAAACTTCGCGAACTGAACCATTATTTTCGAAATAAATTTGCACGATTTGCAAGCGTTGTTCTTTTGTCAACCTGCTCATGATGAAATGGCAAACCAAACTGAACATAAATGACATTAGAGTTGCCAGATTTGACCACAAAATGCCAGTTTTATCTCTATTCGAAAAACAAACCTGTAAAAAAAACACCCTGTATTTATTTAGTGTTGCAAATGATTTAAAGCAAATACCCTGTTTTAATAGAAACCCAGTTTTTATTTATGCAGTTTAATTTTATTCAATATTTTCTTCAGATAGTTCAACAAAAAAATTATAATAATGCACAAAATTAGTCTCAGACAGTTTACATTGCACAACATTCGGTTTATAAAAAATGTTACCTTATAAAAAATAACCAACTGGCGCGATATATACCTCCAGGGCATATTAAGGCCAAGCTTCTCTAACAATTTGCGGTGTGCTGCTTATAATTTTCCCTACAAATTGGCGGGACCTACAGTTTCTTGCCGATTCAGATGGGCATCTGCAAAGCAGATGAATTTTTGCTGAGAAGCCTTCCATGGCGGAAATACACTCGGAGAGTTTGCCAAACCACTTCCGATGGGCGACCCCGTTTTGAAAAAACGTTTTGAAACGACTTTTGATGTTACCTGTACCATCTTATAAATAACAAGCAAGGAAGTCTAAGTTCGGGTGGAACCGAACATTATATACCTAGTAGTGATCTATTAAGGCATACCAACTAACGCAGGTATATTTTAATGCTTTTCAGTTCGTATTATAAAACCAGCTGATTGTTTTCAATAAAAACACCTCTGTTATGAGTTTTAAAAGATAAATTAGTTTAAAAACAGGTAAGGAAGTCTAAGTTCGCGTGTAACCGAACATTATACACCTAGTAATGATCTATTATGGCATCCCAATTTACGCAGATCTATTTTAAAAGTTTTTTTAGTTCGTATTTGTGTTCAAATATACAGACGGACAGACAGATAGACGTGTCGAGAGACGGACATGACTACATCGACTCAGCTCATCCTCCTGATCATTTCAGTATACTTTTTGATGGGACTTTTTCTTTTTCTTCTTATACGTACAAACATTTCATGTTCATGAAAGGTATTAAAATCAAAAAAGATATACAACTTCGCATTTGCAGTGGGGTATTAGCTACTTGCCCGGATATTTTATTTTCGTTTTTATGAACGTTTGATGAACATTAATAAATGTATATCTCGATTCTTTTATGCCGAATGAAGTAATATACCTTGTGTGCGTAGCACTACTAGGTATAAAAATGTGTGTCTTTTATAGGCGCCAAAGTAGTCAACCGATCTTTATGAAATTTTCACAATATATACTTGGGTTCACTGGGTAAAGCATAGACTATACATAATTTTGGAAAAGTGGGATGTGCCACGCCCACATATTTTGTGTTTTGTTTTTGCTCTTGAACATTCACGATAGGTTAAGGAGTTCGCTGGGCACGACACAGTCTGTATATAGCTTTTGGAAAAGCCCCCAAGGTTATATAAAGCTGCAGTTCGGTAAATCTAGGAGTTTATTTGGTTCAAGTTAATGACATTTTATATATAGATGTATTCTATGTATCAAAACGTCAAAACAACTTCTAAAGGGTTTGCTAATATGTTATAAAATGGCGAAAGCAAGCAACGAATTTCAGCATTCTTTTGTAAAATTGAGAGACTTGTTTGGGTTCAAATAGGCAAACGGACAGACAGACAGACGGACTGAGAGACGGACATGGCTCAATCGACTCCGCTCATCATGCTGATAATTTTAGTGAACTTTTCTCTTCTTCTTCTCATACTTACATACATTAAATGTTTATGAAAGGTATGAAAATCAAAAAAGGTATATAACTTCGCCAGGAATATAATACATACTACTGAGAAGCAGCTGACCAATTTTCATTGAAATATCAAGAATGAATTATAAGCGATTTCCTTTGAAAATAGCAGAAATTTTATGCTGAAAAGTGGGCGGCGCCACGCCTACTTCTTCAAAATTGACAAAATTTGTTTGCGGTCGAGTTTTTCTTAAGAAGCTTATTATGTGTGCAAAATCTGATATACATAACTTGCTTAGTTGTAGCAATATCGCTTTTTAAATTTTACAAACAAATTTTTCAAAACTATGTTAAAAAACTGGGCGTGGACATGAACCGATTTCGCCCATTTTTACATTATCATTATTTCGTTTCAAAAATCAAATTTTGGCCCATTTCCGAAAATTTTTATTTTTTGGATTTCTTAGTTTACGGAAACTTTAAAAGTGAAATATAAATGAACATTTCTTGCACACCTGGAAACCTGTGTGCTGAATTTCGTTTAGATATCTTGAACGGTGTTTGATTTATGATTAATGTTATTTCTAAATTTGACTTAATCAAAATCTTAATGTACAATCAATCTTAATGTACACACCAAATTTTATCCTTATAGGTGTATTATGTACTGAGTAATCATTTTTTTTGTGTTTTCGAAAATATTCTATACATAAAAAGTGGGCGTGGCTATCATCCAATTTCGTCCATTTTAATAGCGCACGGAGATGAGTGCCAAAGAACCTGCATACCAAATTTCATTAAGATATCTCAAAATTTACTTAAGTTATCGTGTCCACAGACGGACGGACGGACATGGCTTAATCAATTTCTCTTTTCGTCCTGAACATTTTGATATTCATAAATCAGTATCTATCTCGATCCGTTTATGCCGTTACATACTGCCGTTGGGCGACTCAAGTTAATATAACTTGTGTGCGTAGCACTACTATGTATAAAAATTAATGTGTGTCTGGCGTCCAAAGTACTTAACCGATCTTTATGAAATTTTCATAGTAGATCCTTGGATTCACTAGGTACATTATAGGCTACATATAATTTTGAAAAGCGTAGGTAGTATACCTTGTATCATGTTTCGTAATTTTATTTAACACGCTTCTGATGTTAATAATAGCTGAAATTTTATATTTTGTTCATTTATATGTGGGCGGTGCCACGCCCATTTTTCAAAAAAATCATTAATAAGATCATCAGGTGATTGTAACTACGAAACTCTAGCATTCCATCTGAATCAGTGAAGGAGATATGGCATGTTCCGGTTTCCTACCTCTCTTTTAGAAAGCTTTGGTCCAAAAGTAGGCGTGGCCGTCCGCCGAATATACCTCGTATTTAGTTTCGTAATTGTATCTTACGCCGTTCTGAAATTATGAACAGTCGCATTTGAAATTTGCTTGACCAATAAGTGGGCGGTGCCACCCCCACTTTCCAAAATTTTGCAAAAATCATATAAAGAATAGGAAAATTGATGTACTCGTAAGTACTAAATTATCAGTTGATTAGATATGGGCAGTTCAATATTTCTACCTCCTTTCCATATAACTTCTATGACCACGCCGAAGACGGTTTAGCTTATGTTCTATGGGTTCATTTATCACAACAATAGTATGAACAGTTAAAATTTGAAAATTTCTTTACTCATATGTGGGCGGTGCCATGCCCCTTTCCCAAAAATTTTATAAAATCGTCAATAGGACAACCAAATTAAGAAATCTAGCAAATTTTATCATTGTAGCTTCTTTTATTATTGAATTAACCGATTTTATACGTTTATTTTCGATAGCGAAAAAAGGGGCATAGTTACCAAGCTACCTTGGCCGGAAAGCAACCTGTGTGCCAAATTTCATTCAAATATCTCAACTTTTACTCAAGTTATCGTGTCGGACGGACGGACATGTCTAAATGGATTTTCATTCTAAGAACTTTGATATCTATCTCTATTATTTTGTACCGTTACAAACCACCGTTATATAACCAAAACTATAATACCCTGTGTACTAGAACCCGCTGGGTATAAAAATGAATGTGTGGCTGTGTGCCCTTTACAGGAGTCCAAAATACTTAACCGATTTTTATGAAATTTTCGCAGTATATTCTTTGGATCACTGGTTACAGCATAGGCTATACATTGTTTGGGAAAGTGGGCGGTGCTAGAGCATAAAGTAGAAAGAAAAAGGAAGATACAAGGATAAAGGTAGAAGCAATACCAAGGGAAGAAAACGAGTACAATTTGTTAAATGTAGGCAAGTAAAATTTTAGCAGGACAACGTCTGCCGGGTCTGCTAGTGATTAATATATTACAAAGGGCGGCAGCATACCAAATGTCAGCCAGATAACTCTAAAACTGAAAGACTAGTTTGCGTTCAAACAGACAGACGGGCATGGCTATAAAGACTCAGATCATCGTCCTGATCATTTCGGTATAGTTATTGGTGGGTCTATCTCTTCTTTTCATACTTATAAACATCGCACCAAAGTTATAATACCATTTCATGTTCATGAAAGGTATAAAAAGAGTTGTTAGTCATTCATTGGGGAATACATTATTTTAGGACATACCTTTATGGTAGAAAACTGTTTGTCGTAACTGGCCCCTAGTGTCATTATTTTCACATATGAATCCATCATCAAAAATTACAAAAATTAGAATAGATTTGTCAGATTACGATTTCGAAATTGTATAGCAGCAAGGTATAAGAAAGACCAATGCAGATGCATTATCACGCACCAAGTTAGACAGAGACGTCCCTGATCCCTGTTGGTAAAAAGGAGAAAGAAGATAGGAAAATAATAAATGTATTGACAAGGAAAGTATCAGCATTGACACATAAATTATCATCACTGTCAATAAAAAGTGTGAGTGTGTTAGTAAAGAAATCAGCGTTTCTTGTAGGGTAGCTGTGCAAGCGAATGTTGGTGTACTTATGTACAAGGTGGCGCAAAAGTAAGTTTACGATGTTCAGCATATCGGTTGTGGCACGTGCAGTGTGTGCTCTTGCACCGTCTTGTTGGAACCACATGTTTTCCAATCCCAAGTCATCAAGTTGCGGCAAAAAGAACTCGTTGATCATTGCTCTGTAGCGCTCACCATTCACAGTAACCGTTTGGCCCCGACCGATTATTGGTCAAATAAATAGTCAGCAATATTCCGCGTTCTGGAGCAGTGTAGCGTAACATTGTTTATTAACGTGTATTTCGCATGTGTTTACTACACAAATGTCAAAACAGAACTGACTTTAGGGGCCAATCGCAAAATTTATAGCATTTTCTGATAGGAGGATTACTTTTGCGCAGTAACCGTTTTTCACCGACCGATTATTGGTCAAATAAATAGTCAGCAATATTCCGTGTTCTGGAGCAGTGTAGCGTAACATTGTTTATTAACGTGTATTTCGCATGTGTTTACTACACAAATGTCAAAACAGAACTGACTTTAGGGGCCAATCACAAAATGTATAGCATTTTCTGATAGGAGGATAACTTTTGCGTCACCTTGTATATGCGCGTACTGTGTAGAAAACAGAATATTAAACAGGGTATCTGAAATATAAATAGCCAATATGTTAAAGTTCTTAGAATTTCTACACAAAATGTAGATGCTTGTTGAGGGTGTCCAATATGCTCGCTACATACACTCCCCCTCGCATAGCACCGTCCAGAACATATTAAGAATATTTATTTGGAATTTAAGAATATTTATTTATTTTGTATGCTCTTCGGTTACTGTTTTGTCGCTCTTGATGTATCTATAGATTTTGTTGTCGCTGCGATTTTTATATGTGCCTTTGGTCATATGTTGGTCATATATGGGTTTCAAACAATCTATGCTTATCTTTCGAACTTCATGTCCCACTTCGACATCAAAGTTTTTCGCCTAGCGGTTGACCACTTTAAAGGGGCCATCAAATTGTGTCTTTAAGGGATGGCGTACGCTATCGTCCCTAACAAATACGTGCGTACAGCTTTGCAAGTCTTTATGGATAAACGCAGTGGGGGAAGAGTGATTTGAAGCGGGCACTGCTTTCAGCTTCGTCATGATTTTTCGTAGTGCACTTACAAAGTCGCTCTCAGTATACTCATCACTTGTTTGGTCGAAAAATTCTCCAAGTAGTGACAATGTTGTTCCGTACAGCATTTCTGCGGGTGAGGCCAGGATGTCGGCTTTGAAGGTTGTGCGGAGTCCTAGCAAGACGAAAGGAAGACTGCTAATCCAGTCCGCCGCAGTATCGCAGTTTATCGCGCTCTTCAACGTTCGATGCGTTCTCTCGTCGAGCCTGTTGGCCTGCGGGTGATATGTTGTATGCTTGGACTCGAACTGCCCACCCTGGTCGGTTGTAATGGCTCTAGGTACCCCATAGTTTGCGGTCCATCCAGATAAGAAAGCCCCAGCGACTGTTTCTGCTGCGATATCTGGAATGGGTAACGCTACGGGCCCTTCGCGTAAATCGGTCGGCGCAGGTCAAATAGTATTTAAAACCGCCGGACAGTGGGAAAGGCCCTATTAGGTCGATGTTGACGTGTTTAAACCGTGTGTCAGGTATTTTAAAGTTATCGATTGCGGCGCGGTTGTGTCTCCCAACCTTGGATTTCTGACAGTTGATGCAGTGTTTAGCCATTCTTGCGGCATCTTTTTTCAGGTTTTTCCACATAAAACGTTCCGATAGCATTTTTACTGTGGACCGTATACCTGGATGGGACAAATTGTGCAAAGAATTAAAAACTTGCTTTCTAAATTAACCTGTTACAAAAGGACGTGTCCGGCTGGTGGAGATATCACACCATAACGCGTTGCCTGGGTTTGGTATGTCGATCCACTTTAACTGCAGCTTCTCGCTTTTCTCAATTCATCTAGCTCGGTGCTTGATTTTTGGCTCTTGGCAAGCTTCTTGAAGTCGATTTGCTGTCCGCTGAAAAAAAATCCGATCCGCGACAGCAGGTCAGCTACAACGTTGTCCTTCCCAGCAACATCTGGCACGTCTGTGGTAAACTGGCTGATGTAGTTTAGCTGGTGCGTTTGTACCGGAGCAGTTTTTTCTGGGGTTTGGTCGAAAGCGAAGGTCAGAGGCTTGTGGTCAGTTAGGACTGTGCACTTTCTTCCCTCGAACAGATAGCGAAAGTGTTTTACCGCCAGGTACATCGCTAATAAGTGCTTTGCTTCTTTTTGGAATCGGACATCCTCTTCGAAAATAAACCTAGTGGCTTGACCTCCCGGTCGACCATTTAATGCAAAGCTGCACCGACGAAGTAATTGCTCTCGTCAACGTTAAGTATCAGGTGAGCGCTTGGCGAAGGATGGGCCAACAATGTCGCCTCTGCCAAGTCCCTTTTTGCATTTTTCGAACGCTTCATCGCTTTCGGCGTCCCATTTGACTGGTGTAGAGTCCCGTTTTTTGTTCCCCTTTATAAGTTTTTGTAGTTTGCCGTGAATATGCGCCGCGTTGAGGAGTATGCGGCGGTAAAAATTAAGTATTACCAGAAATCTGTAGTTGACGCTATGCAAATATCGTCAATATAAACGATTACGAAATTCAGGTCGAAGAAAATTTGGTTCATGTAGCGTTGGAAGGTCTGTCCGGCGTTTCTCAAGCCGAAGGTCATCACATTAAATTCGTACCGTCCGAATGGCATGATTATCTCTGTCTTTTCGCGGTCTTCCGGAGCGATTGGGATCTGGTGGTAGGCCCTTTCTAGGTCAATTAAAGAAAATATAGTTTTTCCACACATTCTTTTCGAGAATTCTTGGATATGTGGGGTCGGGTAGCGATCCGGTTTTGAAACAGCGTTTCACCGCCACACGGGCCCAATGCGCCTGATGACTTCTTTGGGGCCATGTGTAATGGGTGAGCCCACTGACTACTGCTGGGGCTACAAATGCCTTGCTTTAGCATGTAGTCAAATTCTCTTTTCGCTATGGCGTATTTTTCTGCGTTGAGCCGGCGCGCTTTTGCATAGACGGGCCGGCGAATTGTGATGATATGGTGCTGCACTGTGGTAGTCGGTGGGGACGTTGTTGCTTGGACTGGTTGCGTCAGGTCTTTATATTTTTCGATGAAAGATTTTGCTACCCGTGTTGTGCCTGGTGAAAATGTAAAATCTTTTGTATGGAGTCATCACATTTCTTACCAGTTATTTTGAACTTCGTTTTATCATCGATAAGCTTCTGTCTGCGTACGTCGACTAGCAGATCATATTCGAACAAGAAATCTGCGCCCAAAAGTGTGGATGCTTTTGCAGAAGAGCGGCTGGTCGGTGGAACGACCGAAAAGTCAGCTCCTGTATCTAACAGGCATTGGACTTTGGTTTTACGATCAGTGACGTATAAACGACGGCTTTTCCTTACGCTTGCTCTGCTCGTCGTTTGGGACAGAGCAGCCGTTAGTTTTCCGTAGCCGAGGGCGCGAGCTTTTTGTATTGACAGGGCTCAAAGCATTTCTTGGTTGGTCACCAAATCGGTGATGATACTTACAGAAGGCAAAACGTCTCCTGCTTTGGCTGCGGTCTCGGCTTCGGTCTACCTGTAAAAAACCAGGACAAAAAATGGGATCCACATGTTTCATGTAACTCTTGCAGAAGCATTCTGGAGCGTAAGTTTATTTTCTATTTTTATTGTACTAACTGTTTCATATATATATCTATATTTAATTATATCTATATATAATTGCATAATAACTGAAATTGGTATCAAATGCTTTACGTTTTATTATAGTTTGGTACCAGGGTGAGAAAAGAGCCATGAAGTTCGCAGTGCCGATAATTTGGACGGAACCTAGTAATCATGACACTGATTGCTATTTTTGTGTAGTGAAACCACTGAAAGGGAAACGTTTAATGAAACCAATATATCCGGAACTACCATCGACATCCGCTCCAGTACCACATTCGGAACAAAATCCTGTACCTGATCCACCAGTGTTGGAAAAGCAACTATTCCCTCAAGGCAGCTTTCAAACACCGAGTTCATCTGCATCCGTACATTCCGAATTTGTTCCTCAATTTGAACCAGGAATACCACATCTCATCAACTCTGGAGATCTCAATGACTTAATAAGAGACTTAAATATATTAAAAGAAAAAGCAGAGTTATTAGCATCGAGGCTTAAACAACGAAATTTACTTACTTCTGATGTTCGAATATCTCGGCAAAGAAGACTCTGTTTTTGCTATGACGTGAAAGGTTTATTTGAAGCAATTGGTATTCCTTGTAAAACAAATGAATGGCGCCTCTTTATCGACAGCTCAACAAAAAGTCTAAAAGCAGTTCTACTACACAATGGGAACAAATTTCCATCTATTCCACTGGCACATTCCATACATCTCAAAGAAAATTATGACAGTATTAAAATGCTATTAACTGCAATCAAATATACGGAATACAAGTGGGAAGTTATTGGAGACTTCAAGATGGTTTGTTTTTTTACTGGAATGCAAGGTGGATATACCTGTTATCTTTGCCTATGGGATATCAGAAATGATGCCGCCCACTATCGCCAAAAACATTGGCCTGAACGTACTGAGTATGGAGTGGGAAGATTTAATATTAAACAAGAAGCAATTGTCGATCCTAAAAACATATTGTTGCCGCCATTGCATATTTAATTGGGCCTTATTAAACAATTTGTGAAAGCTCTTAATATTGAGTCTAAAGCTTTCAAATATTTGCAGACTTTCTTTCCAAAGCTGTCAGAGGCGAAAATTAAAGCTGAAGTCTTTGTTGGCCCTTCAAAAAAAAAAATTGTGAACTGCGATATTTTCCCGAACCTACTTAGCAATGAGGAGAAACTAGCGTGGAACAGTTATAAGGTAGTAGTTCATGGCTTTCTTGGAAATCATAGGGATGAAAATTATGAAGAGCTGATAACTCGGATGTAGAATGTCGCTAAAGATGAACATGTTATATTCACATCTGGATAAATTCAAAGATAATATGGGAGCTTATTCAGAAGAACACGGGGAGCGATTCCATCAAGATATAATGTAGTTTGAGAAACGCTACCAAGGCCAGTATACGGAAAGCATGATGGGGGACTATATTTGGACGTTAATAAGAGAAAATGTTACCGAATATGGCAGGAAAAGCAGGAAAAAGCATTTTTAAACATTTAAACTGTATTCTAAAACTAAATTTATAAGAATAAATCTTAAATTGATTTTTACTATACTAGAATAAATCAAATCTATGTATGTCAAATTTTGATGAATTTTCATGTTTTTCGTTTTTCTCATTTTTTTCGAACAAAACCAAATCAAAAACTTGTTTATGTTCATATTCTTATTTCTGGGTGCAAAAGCAATAAAAAAAATATACGCACGAACCATGTACAAAAATGTTGTTGACCAGTGTAATCCGCCCGTTATGCGCCGGTCGGGCGGGATATGGAGAGTAGTCCGTTTGGGAATTATTATTATTATTATTATTATAACTAGGTTACCCCGCTAAGAAACCGTGCTAACTCGGGGTCACCAGTTTGGTGGTAACTTAACCGTATAAGAAAAATGACACTCAAAGGGCGATTGTTAACGAACTGATTCAACTTTTTATTAAACTTTTGCTTAAATACCAATTGTCATAGTAAACTAAGTCCAGCGGTAATTTTACCTAACAAGTAGCTATGCAGGCGAATGTTGTTGTACTTATGTACATATACCGGGGCATTAGGCATTTACTTATATATGCGCGTACAGTGTAGAAAATGGAATTTTAAACAGGGTGTCTGAAATATAAAGAGCCAATATGCTAAAGTTCTTAGAATTTCTAACCAAAATGTAGGTGCTTATTGAGGGTGTCCAAATATGCTCGATACAAGTTTTTTTATCATTAGTCTTGACTTAGATTAAAAATGATAAGCTTATGGCAGGGACTATAGTGCGAAATGTGTATTCTGCGATACTCGCATAAAGGGGAATAAAATATTTTATCAAATTTTTTGAAGCACATGCGTGTAAAGCATCCCGAAAAGTATACGGGATTCAGAAAATCGAACAACTCAACAATTTTATCAAACGAGAAAAGCTTTGACGGCAGAGTGATGAACTATATTATTGACTCCGCAGCACTTCTCACAACTGTCGAAAAGGAATCCTTTCGAAAAATGTTTGAAAGGACGTCGCTGAGGGTGATGAGCCGCCCTATAAGGATAAAATTTGGTGACTACATTGAGATTGAGGCATAAAATAAATTTTTCAAGTAATTTTTGAAAATGTGCTTGGCACCGCCCACTTTTGATGAAGCCAAATTTAGAAATAATATTAATCATAAAGCCAAAACCGTTCAAGATATCGAAACGAAATTCAGCACGCAGGTTTCCAGGTACGCCCACTTTTATATGAAAGATTTAGAAGAGGATCGTAGATATATTAAATAGGCAATAACTTTGCGTAAAATGGCTTTTCATCATTTATATTTCACTTTTAAAGTTTCCGTAAAAAAAGAAATCCAAAAACTTAAGATTTTCGAAAATGGGCGTGGCCCCGCCCTTTTACAATGGATTATTTCACAAAACTTTTTATGCCATAACTCCGCCAAAAATTGATTTGTCGAAACGAAATTTGAGGATAATGCTCTATATATAGAGGTAACTGTTTGCTGTAAAAATGAGCGAAATCGGTTGATGTCCACGCCCAGTTTTTTAACATAGTCCTGAAAATTTTGTTTGTAAAATTTAAAAACCGATATTTCTACAATTAAGCAAGTTATATCAATCAGATTTTGCAAACATAATAAGCTTTTTAAGAAAAACTCGGGCGAAAAAAAAACTTTGTCAATTTTGAAAAAGTAGGCGTGGCGCCGCCCACTTTCAGCATAAAATTTCTGCTATTTTCTAAGGCAATCGCTTATAATTCAATCTTGATATTTCAATGAAAATTGGTCAGCTGCTTCTTAGTAGTATGCATTATACTCCTGCCAAAAAATAGCCAAATCGGGAAACACACAAGCAAAATATTCGGGAACGTAGTTAATAGCCCACTGCAATAGCGAAGTTATATATCTTTAGATGCACGATTTGCAGAAATTGTTGAAAAAAAAAAAAACTAATCTCTTTAAATAAGTACTTTTGTACGACGGCAGATATATGGTCCACAAAACACAAAAGCTACTTTGGATATACATGCCAGTGGTTGGATGACAAATTCTGTAGGAATTCGGTTGCACTAGCATGTAAGAGGGCTTCTGGAGTGCACAACTACATTCGAATACATGAAATGTGGACATAAATAGTAATTTCGGTCATGTAACATCAAAAGTTGTAGAAACTGTGACAGATAATGGCTCTAATTTTATAAAGGCCTTCAAAGAGTTTGGCATTAGTGGCCTGGAGGAGTCTGATGACTCTGAGGATGACATACACTTAAGTACTGAGAATGGAGCACTGGAAAGTATTGGAGCTTTACCAAAACACATAAGGTGGGGCAGTCATACATCAAATTTACTTACTACTACCGATTCCATAAAATTATGAACATTTAATTCTCTTTCATTATTAAAAATATTTTTGATTAGAGGAAAAATTGAAAGCAACAAACATATACAGGCTATAGTTATAGTACTATTTCGAAAACAGCCACGATTTCTCTTCAGATTAAATCGTATAGTTGTTTTTGCTATTTTTCAGAGGATATTGTGGAGAATTGAGCCCACTCACTCTGATTGCCAGCACAGCTGCTTAACCCATATGCTATGCTGCGTGTAGTTTTGCAAGCTGCTTAATTCAAGTTTTCCTCTAATTGTTGTTTGTTATCTTGCAAAAGGTATACCCAATATTTTAAACATTCTGTCTATATGTAAATCATGTATGCTGGACTTTGTTTTTGTACATTCTTCTCTCTATTTTTAGAAGATAGTTATTGTACATAACCGTGTGCTACCGTATAAATTTATTTTTGTTGTTGGTGTACGGCCTGTTAATTTTTACAAATTTTTGTAAGTTTAACGAGCTCAAGACCAGTTGATAATAATTCTTGGTTAATTATTATTATTTTTGATTAGAGAAAAAATGTAAAGCCACAAATATATACAAGCTATAGTTATAGTACTATTTCGAAAACAGCCACAATTTCTCGTCAGACTAATTCGCAAAGTTTTTTTTGCTATTTTTCAGAGGATCTTGTGGAGAATTGAACCCACTCACTCTGATTGCCAGTACAACTGCCTAACTCATAGGCTATGCTGCGTGTAGTTTTGCAAGCTGCTTATAGTTAATTAAAGTATTGTTGCAATTATAAAGTAATAAGGTTATACAAAGTATATCATTGATTCGTTGAATTAGTTTGTGGTTTTTGTAGTTAACGCGATGACGGTTGCAAACAGACTTCGTCTTGCGCTATCTTCGTTTTCTTAGCTTGCCTCACCACAGGGTGATTCATGAACAAAGTATGGGGTGATTCATTATTATGCGACTCATCTCATGAGGTTGACTCATATGGACTCATCCATTACAGAAGTAATGTCTCCTTTTTCTGAAACTATTGATTTTTTACAAAGGAAAGATCATATGGTTCATGGTTACCTTCTTCCGTAAATCTAATTTATTTAAAGGAAGTGGCGAGAAAATTGGATTAACGATTAATTTTTCGCTTTGAATCATACTTTAAGCTATGTGAAGAAGAAAATGATGCCGTTATAGCAGCCTTTTTATGTCCTATCAAGCTCAAGTGGTTTAAAGCCTTGCAAAATATATCAAGTACAAAATTTACCCCCGAAGATATGTACAAAATTGTTTTATCTGAAGCTACTCGCCACGCAAAAACAAATATGGAAATGGAATTTTCAAATTCTGGGTCAAGCAACGCACAAAAAGATGAGGTGTTTTTTGGCTTTAGAACTACAGGTTTTTATAGCTCATTTCCATTTCGCATATGTATCTTTACTACATACTTTTCAGTATTTGCAAACCGATGATCAACCACCACCCTAACGGTCAACCAACTATGAAAAAATGGTTGAAGAAGAGTTCTACAAATACCTTTCTGATGCGTCAAAAGATTTCAACATGCTTCATAAATATCCTTTTATGAAGGATTTATCACTTGAAATGAATACACCCTTATCATCGTCCGCCCCAGTAGAGCGTTTTTTTCCTTAGCAGGCATTGCTCATTCTCCCAGAAGGCAATCAATGACGGACTATTCTTTTGAACAACTATTCATGATTACTAGGAATTCGCTAGTACAAGTACTAGTATTTAGCAAGTATTTCCAAGTGCTTTGTTGCTACGAGATGTCACATTGCTCCATACTTTTGGAATAGAAATGCACAGAACCTGTTAGAACAGTTTTATTGAATATGAGTTAATTTCAAACAACAAAAAGTAAAAAATGTAAAATAATCATAAATATTCAGAGGCAATCTTATTTTAGCAGTTTTGTATTTGCCTTCATGATTACTAGTTGTTCAAAAGAATAGTCCGTCTTGTACTTTCGAATTAAAGTACAAGTAGTACGGCACTTGTACTTTGTACTTGGTTTTTAAGTACTAGAGTACTTGTACTTACTTGGTACTAGTACAAGTATATACTCAGTACTTTACAGGTCTGGTCAGTACATACACCTGTTTCATACCAGTCGTCATACTATTCAACCTATGCATCAGCATCAAACCAGTTACTGTCCCACTTCATAGTAGGATCTGGCGCATATTCTGGAAGATTTTTAAACTGGTAACATTCTGTCCAATATGTATATCGCGTGTATGCCATATACAGACACCCAAGTTCTTCCCGAACTTTTTGGTCTTTATAACAACGTTCGCTGTGTGCCGGCAAAGATTATATACGCCTGCGGCATCGGTGATATGCAAGTATCGTCTGGGTATATGCCACTGGCTTGTATACTCTGAGATTGGCAACGGAAACCTTTGGAGTATACGTACCGTCAGCAGTGATGTCGACGTTAAGCAGGGTTTACTACCCTCTAGGTTGTGACAATGCCCTACATCCAGATTATCTTGACGACAGCCATACCTTACCGTGCGTATATTCTAAGCCTACTAACCTGCTCCGAGTACCTCGCTTTCATAAAACTGTGCAGTAAAATCTATTTAACTTCGATATCAATCCCAGGGACAAGAATGTCATGATATTCTTGCTCGGTCAGTCTATTTCAACCTCGAAATTATAATAAGGTACATATATATTTAGGAGGTACATATATATATCTGTCAAAAATCGTCCCAGTATTATTGATTTACTCAGAACCGAAAATCGTATACTCCTAAAGGATATCTACAGAGAGCTGAATTTAATTTGAACTTTTTCGCTACCCTTGAAATTCCGTTTGACGTACAACAAAGGAAACGAGAGTTGAATGCGCGTCAGATTAGAATTTCGAGAAATTTGGAAAATACTCCTTTATGATAATTGTTTTATGTTTTATATGACAGTCAGTACTGACAATATGAATAAATCGCCTAGGGCATACTTACATAGAGTCATGGCGAGCATGATAACCATCAAGTATATCTGTCTCACATGCAGAACGATGTCTACAGTTTGTTATGGCTCAGGGAGCTTCGGGCTGCCCAGTTTGAGTTCTCCCCAATGGGTATAAGTGGGTGTTAGGTACCAGCCGCCACTCGTGTGAACAAAATAACTTACTTTTAATTGAGTGTCAGTATTTTGGGGAATGCCAATTTAGAGTTTGAGTGTGTTAGTAAATAAAATCAGCGTTTCTTGTAAGGTATATTTTTCAACATCATGCTTTTTCGAAGTTTTTTTTTAATTTTCCGAAGGGGTACAAATTATAACTTTTATATTTGTGCATGGTACAAAGTGAGAGAAATCTATTTCCATCATTTTATTTTTTTAGAAAATAAAACAATTTCGTGCCAGGAGTATACATGTCTTTTGCATTTTTGGGTTTTTCGAAGTTTTTTCATTTTCCGAAGGGATACAAATTATAACTTTTATATTTTTGGATGGTACAAATTGAGAAGAATCTATTTCCCAAATTTTGTTAAAGAAAATAAAAAATTTTTTTGCCAGGAGTATATGTTTTCAACATTTGGGTTTTTCGTAATTTTTTCCATTTTCCGAATTGTTACAAATTATTCTACACCTATTTTCAGAAGGTACAAATTGAAGTGGTTCTAATGGTATGTGATTTTTCGATGAAATAAATAATATTTGTGCGGGGGTCAACGCAATCACTCTTATAAGACTGGTCGTGTCAGCTGACACGTACTACGTACTTGCGTTCGTGAGTAATTGTACTATTAGTACTTTCGTTACGTAATGCCTGGTTTTCATTTGATCATATATGACGTCAAATGTTGTCAAAGTAATGAAAACGGGATAGCATACAGTGTCGATTGCGTTTGCAGTCAGTTTTGACGACTCACTGCCATATAAAATGACAGCCATGTGAAAACGACAAAATTTCAGTTTGCCAGCGGAGTTGGCAACGTTTGACAGACAAAATGAATTGCTAGCATGTTAGTAAATCTGTTTCATTTGACGAAATTCGTTCCCCTTATCCAACTCGTAGTAGCTTTGATGCGCGGGTTCGCACCCCAAATTTTGTAAAATTTTCTTTTACTCTATTAATTATTTTTTTAGTTTTTACTATTGCTTTATTTTTAGTTTTTATAATATCAACATTTTTGGTCGACTACGTTACATTCATGTCTCAAATTTGTATGTTTTTTATTTAGGATAAAGTACAGGAGTGAATATTTGCAATTAACAATTAAAGAAAAATTATTGTAAAGTTAAAAACCATTCAGCAAAAGTTAGGGTGCGAACTTGCAATCCTACAATTGGTAGTGAAGTAGCTTTCCAAACAACTGACTACTGCACGTATGACATCAGTGGTGAAAACGGAATGTCAATCGGCTGACACTACAATTTGACGACAGCCTTTGGCACGCACTGCTATATCGACCTCACGTCAGTTTTTAAAGCGTAATGAAAAACATTTGACACCAAATCCGCGTGGTGATAGTGTAGTCAGTGTTTGAGGTCAGTCATTTTGACCTAATGAAAACCAAGCATAATACTCAGGTTTTATCGCTTTGACTATCGTACTGCTATTCATGTTACAAACACACGAACCATGATTGTTATGTATCGCCAAAGGAAATTAGACTGTATAGTTTGTCTTCTTAGTAGTTCTGCGGATCTTTTTTGGAAATTAAATAAATTTCAAAGATTATTTAAAACTCTAAAATTATTAATGGTTTCTCTCTCTCAGGAACGAAGTCTTTCGCAGGTTAGATGAATACTCTGCTAGTTTAGTAATTGAACATATTTCTTCGGAACATTCGGGAAACTACACATGCATTTCAAGCAATATCGCCGGCACAGAACGTTTCACAGTACCTTTGACGGTAAACGTACCTCCTAAATGGGTACTAGAACCAAAGGATTCAAGCGCTCAAGCTGGGCAGGATATTTGGCTGCACTGCCAATCTTCCGGTTACCCAAAGCCAACAATTACGTGGAAAAAAGCTATTGGCCCTACACCGGGTGAATACAAGGACTTTCTGTATGAGCCAACTGTACAACTATTTCCAAATGGCACTATATACTTTAAGAAAATAAATAAGGAGTCACAAGGACACTTTCTTTGCGAGTCCAAAAATACTATTGGCTCAGGAGTTAGCAAAGTTATATTCCTGAAAGTCAACGGTAAGTTAAGTTATTTTAATATATGCTCTTTCACATGTGCATGCAGTTATTCACATACTAAGGGGTTTGCTAGATTTTGATGACGTACAGGATGACGTGCAACTCGATGGTTGATCTATCAATATAACGTCTTTAACCACTAACTAGCAATTCCCTGTATTCCCTCTAGCTGTAAACTTTAAACATTTTTATGGAGGATATAAACGAGGTGAGACAACTCTTAAGGTCGACGAGGTTCACATCCTTAAAACCGGGGTCGTCGGTAAAGCTGCCAGATACTTAGGGCCAAAAATCTGTACATATGAAAAAATCAGTACAAATCAGTACGGCATCAGTCAAATACGTAAAAATTTGTACTTTTCCATGAAATCGCTGCAAGCAAAGAAAGAGGCTGACTTCCTAAACGTCAGTTGCTCTGCATAAGTACAAAGTCGTATGCTCCTCAACTCAAAAGCCTATGATCTGCCATCGTCAAATTCGCTACATACATTTAGGCGCATATCAAGCATCACCAATTTTGTTGATGCTTTTCATATTTATCGAAATGGCCGAAGCTGAAGTGTAAGTACCCATATCTTTATGGAAATTACTATTATATATTACTTTTTATATTCAGGGTATTCGTTTTATTTCTTATATGCCTCGTGAAGCTTGTAAACAATTCAAAGCACGTAAACTTGTATGAAAAATTATATATATACGAGATTTTAAATTTTTGCCGTTTAGATTTAAAACTAAACTGAAAAAAACGTGTAAAATTTTTAAAATAACCTTTCACTTATTTCTGAAAGATTTTTCAAGTCATTGAATTTTTCTTTAAGCAGTTTTGTGTGCGCCGTAGCTCAGTGGGTAGAGCAGACGAGTCTAAGGTGAGGAGCGTCGGTTCGAATCCTGCCAACGGATACAAATGGTTTTTATGTTTTTTTAATTGTTAAGGCATTTCTGGATTCAGATGTCAACTCTTCCCGCTAATTTACTCGAAAACTGGCATAATTTAAATCCTAAACCAAATTTGGTTTAGACATAGATGTAGCCCAAAATAGTTTTAAATTCTTAGCCGTGTAAAAAAAGGCATGATTTATGGAATGTATCACCATGACAAAATACGAGGTGTGTTCAAAAAGTATCGCGAATTTTGTGTTTTTTCAAAAATTATTTATTTATTCATGAATATTTATTTTGTCCCCTTCAAAGTAATCCCCATGAGATATTATACACTTGTGCCAACGGTTTTTCCAATCTTCGAAGCACTTCAAAAAATCATTTTTTTGTATCTTGTTCAGCTCCTCCTTCGATGCCGTCTTTATCTCGTCAAGAGAAGCGTAACGTCGTCCTTTCATGGGCCTCTTCAGTTTAGGGAACAAGAAAAAGTCACAGGGGGCCAGATCTGGGGAATACGGTGGCTGCGGCATCATTAGTGTGTTGTTTTTGGCCAAAAATTCGCGCACAAGCAGCGATGCGTGAGCAGGGGCGTTATCGTGGTGCAAAAGCCAAAATTTGTTCTTCTTTGCACATCTTCTCGGCCTTCTGAGAACATTTTGTACCACCGATAAACGTTGCTTCGGTCCAAGGTAGCTTCTCCGTATGCCACAGCCAACATTCGGAAT
Source organism: Merzomyia westermanni (assembly GCA_949987695.1). Taxonomy (NCBI): domain Eukaryota; kingdom Metazoa; phylum Arthropoda; class Insecta; order Diptera; family Tephritidae; genus Merzomyia; species Merzomyia westermanni. The sequence goes on from OX465291.1 coordinate 83,138,686, forward strand.
GCATCCGCGCACTTAATTTCGTTTTCACACAAAATTTGATACAGGTTCTTTGATCCATTTTTTTGAATAGGTAAAAATCGAAGACGATCCAAAACACGTGCAAGCAAAGCAGCCTTCAACAATTAACTGAACATTCAAAATGGCCACACTTGTCGGCATAAGTGAGAGACATGAGTACCAACATAACGCCACAAAAAATTCGAAATTCGAATATACGTAGCCAGCGAAAATTCAAAATTCGCGATACGTTTTGAACACACCTCGTATTACTGCGGTTTTCATATCGCAGTGTTGCATTGCAAACTGATATTTAGGAAGTCAGCCATATTCTGTGCAAACAGTTTACTATAAAACTAATTAACATAAATTAAATTAAACTATAAACAAAAAAATATCCATATTTCAAGTCTAAAAAACAGTATTTCATTATTTTTTGGTTTCAGGTGAGAAACTTATATCCATATACATAAATAAATAAATATTCATAAATAAATAATTATAAATAAATATTCATTGTCACGTTGCCTTTGTGATACACTGCATAAATCATGACTTTCTTTAGGAACACAACTTGTCACTTTTAATAGTTTTCCCTAATATAATGTAAAAAGTAATAAATTTATAACTTTAAATGAATAATTTACATAAAGATATGCGTACGCGCGCTTCAGTATCGGCCATTTCTCAATTGCAATAAATATGAAAAACATCAACAAACTTGGCAATGATCGATTTTGCACCTAGAATGCGCCAAAATGTATACAGCCAGTTTGACGAGTGCGCATCATCGACTTAGCCAAAGAGCATGTATGAATCTTTGTTTATCGTAGTCTGCTACTAGTAAGGATGAAATGTGGGAAAAATAATGGAAAAAATAGGTAGACCTTACTTTGCAGCACCTATTTAAAATGCGAAATATCTGTATTATTGTTTTTTTTTTTCAAGCTATAGCTGTCGAGCTGTAGCTGGACAATTTAAAAAGTATGCAAATAAGTTAAGTTTTGCAAGGCATTTTGTAAGGCGTCAAACAAATTTTTTTATGGAATGGTAATTGTTTTTAGTTGCTACTCCCAATCTTGCTGTACTCACAATCTTTCACAATAGGTACTACCCCTAAAGATATATTGAATTCATTATCGAATTTTGCTAAACAAAATATTTGGGCTTTGCACGATGGAGCACATGCAATGATAGGTGTACGATTGGGCTTAGCTAACAAATTGTGTTAATTATAGGCAAACTTTGGCTTCCAATAGATTGCAACATTGATTAAGCCGGACTCGGCTAGAAAGAGTATGAATTCTGATCACAAAGTTCTTTTGTTGCATATAGAAGTAAGCTTCTGTTTCTTGAGTAAAATAATTACAGGCTGGCAATGGAGGTTGGCCTATGTAATTGACATTATGATTGTATTCAGGGGTTCATAGCAAAGCTTCAACTTTGGAATCAAAAATTATCGAGTCAAAGTCACCAATATCGTACACGACAAGAAATCGATTTGCCTGTTGGCATTTAATTCGAAACTGCCCTCTATTGTTAGACGAGTACTAGTTATTTCTTCTTCAACTGACTTGTGTGAGGCAGGTTTTTCTGCTCTAGTTTTAATTATAACCAAACACGATGAAAGTTTTGTGCTAACATCAGTGGGTCAGGGGCTTCGAATTTACACGCGGTAAGGCATGTCTATCGTAAGAGGCGACTAAATGTACAAAAGTGAAAGTTGATGGTTGATCACTGGCGCCCTTAGCTTGATGCTTGAAAATAGGGTAATACTACCTGGTACGGGGTCGGTGTCAACAACCCGCCAGGTGAGCAGGGGACCCCCAGGGCCTACTTCTACGGGTCGTTTCACTGAACGAGATTCTACTGGAACTCAACAAAGATGGAGTAAAGTAGTCGAATACGCAGACGACATTGTCATTGCAGTATCAGGTCCTTTCCCCTCAACCCTGGTGGACTTGCTGGAGGAATCGCTCCGCAAGGTACTTGCATGGGTCGGCAAGAAGGGGCTCAGAGTTAATCTTAGTAAGACGAGCCTAATTTGGTTCTCCAACAAGGTCAAGATACCGCAGTTCAGAATGCCCACACTAAAAAATACTGTACTATCCCTTTCCACTAGAGTTAAATATCTGGGCGGGGAAATAGACAGTAAGCTAAGTTGGGAAAACAATATCGAAAGAAGGATAGATAAGGCCTACACAGCCTACTACGCGTGTAAAAGAACAGTCAGCAGAAACTGGGGTTTGAAGCCGAAAATCATGATGTGGCTCTACACGGCCGGGGTTAGACCTATACTAGCCTAGGGGGTGGCAGCATGGTGGTCAGCCTTAGACAAACAATGCAACACCAAAAAGACAAATAAAATACAGCGGGCGGCCCTCGTCGGGGTGACTGGATGGCTACGGTCGTGTCCACTGCACTGTACGTTATCCTCAACTAGTTACCCCTGGACCTTCGCATAGGTGAGACTGGCTGCTGGAACTTGAGGTAGAATAGTAATGGTGGTATCCTTCGCGGGTTACCTGGTATAGTTTCGTCAACGACAGATTATCACGCGCATTTGTTGAATTTCTACTGATATGATGCCTTTCATTACCCATCTTCTCCTTCCTTACGGGAGCAGGGGGTGACATGAGCTAAAAGGTTGCACTGGTCATATAAAATCGCTCCCGCGACAGTCGGGATAGTACTACAAGGTGATAATCAGTGATGTAACGAATGCCACTTTTTGATATTCGCGAATGCGAATGCGAATATACAGTTTTTGTTCAAATTTGTCGATAAATGTGTAGGGAAATGCAGTCTTCTTCGAAAGACGTGCGTTTCGTTTGCATTTTGTTCGCGAATCGACATGTTGCCAAGACTGCTGGGCATTGTTTACTCTTACTAGTTTGACATCTTCTTTTGCGAATCGGAGTGGAGAGCAGTGGATAAAGGTACTCCATATACTATGCTCCTTGGTACACCTCTCGACATTTTTCATGGCGCCGTCTACGAAGTTGCCTACGAAGAGTTTTTATAAATATAAATAAACTGGTGTTTCTGGCCCTCCTGGCCAGAGTATTTATGTCTACAAGTCAACTTACTCCGAACAACACAAACCAACATTCAATAATAAAACAAACAAATTTAAGTAATATAATATTGACACATAAAATTCACAAATAATTAAAAATAAAGCAGTTCTAGCTCGCTAATTTTCCGAAGAGTGGCACCAAAGTGTTATAAAAATGTGTATTTTCAGATCGGTCTGTTGAAATTAGAGTTAGTTCTTTTTATGAACAGTGTGTCTTGTGCCTATGATTTCTCACTCGCAGCTATTTTGATCCGAGACTGTGACTGCACAGTGATAGACATAGAATAAGAGCAATAGCTGTCTTCGGTGAGGTTAAAAATTTTATAAATTTTTTACTGGAAAGTGTTCGGGGACACAGAACATTTGCAGCGATAGAGCGCATTTAGACATTTCATTGAGAGAGAGAGTTACAAGTTTCGGCGGGGGGAATTTCACTCAGTAAAACTTGCAAGCAGGGTTCGAATTTACACGCACGTGTGCTGCACATTTGTATATTGTGTGCTGATTCGAATTAGGCACATGCACACGTGTGTGCTTTTATATCAAATATTTATGCACGTACTCTCGTGCTGTGTGAAGGAAAAAATTATACTTTTAAACGGAAATTTTTATTTCAAAAACAAAACACAGTTTTTTTCTGCCATATAAGTAAAGCGAAAAAGAAATTTAAAGCAAGTAATTTTTCAAAAATTGTATCGGAGCGATAGTAAAAAAAAAATATGGAAAACTAAAAATTGTTCGATGTCATTGTGAAAGAAAAAAAGATGAAATGCTTAACGTGTGATAAGATGATTTGTTTGGTGTTGGCGGTTCTTATATGGATTCTATATTCGCTTTATAATTATACGTTATACTTTTTGCTCTGTTACTTTTTATTTAAAAATAAAACACTTCTTCCCTGGAAATGGGCCAAAAACCAAAACCTTTGTTAAAATTACAAACTCAAACTCGGTTAAGAAATTATCTTGTCTCTAGCCTACGGTTGTAATGCTCCTTGAGTTTAGTTAAGGTGTAGTTCACTTGGCTATACATAGTTCAATCAGCATATACATAAGCTGGGAGCTAAAAGTTTCTGATATCCCGCAACACATGTATAAGAGCAACCAATGTGCTGCACACGTGTGCGCAAATCCGAACCCTGTCACTAAACTCAGCACAATTATGTTTTCAACAAAAACACACACGGATGAGTATGTGCCTTCATATTTTCAATACAAAACACACATATGTGTAAGTGCTTTGCCTCAAACTGCACACACACGTTCTGTGTGCTCAAAATTTTTTTTATAAGCACACACATCATGTGCATGAGCAATAAATTTTGTGAGTATTTTTTAGCACGTGTGTGTTCGCCATGTGCGTGAGTGCAAATTCGAACCCTGCTTGCAAGTGATAACAGCAATTAAATATTTGAGCTATTAATCAATCAAAATGGCGACAGGTGTTTTGCTGCAGAGAGAGTTTTACGTCATTCTCACTTTGCTAACACTTCTTTGCAAGTTTTGTCACCGAACACAGCTAATGACTATTGTTATCTTTGTTTTGGTTATGCAACTTTATTTGCAGTGTTCGAATATTGCAAAATTTAAGAAATTTTTAATCAAATTAAAACAATAGCAATAGCAAAATAATTACCCACCTTTTCAAAAATCTACCAAAAATAACTATAAGTTTTGGTTTTTAAACGACATTTCCAAAGTAATTTCCTTTTACACACCAAAAGACAATATTCACATTTATGAAAATTGAGTATTGGAAACTTGAAGCATTGGGGAAAAAGCATGTTTGTGTTATAAATTTAAATTCGCAACTGCATTCCTCTATCATCTAAATAACACAAATGACAGATTCATATTGACGAAACCAATACATGATTGCGATTATCGCAACCGTGATTGAGAACGTGAGCAGATTCTGTCAAAGCCTGTCAGTCACGGGGTTTTCTTTGAAGCTGTCCTGCGAATTATTGTTATTTTTCTGTGGCTGAGGTTTAATTATTAACTGAAAAAATTTGTTCAAAAAAAACATTCATTGTTATTTTCTAAGAGAGAGGTATTTTTGTCTAAGCGTCTACAATTTTTTGTTTTTAGAAACCCTTACCACGCTTCGCTGCTTCACAGAACTTGTAATAGCCTAACTGGTAGAGTTATCGAAATAAGGGATATCTTAAGTCTAAAATTGGACGTCTAGCAAGTGCAACGGTGAAAGTTCCTTTAAATTATATTTAGCAGTTTTTGAATGATGCGCGTCCAAACACACCGGCAGACAGACAGACAAAATTTTAAAACTATTGATTTCGATTCCATCGCCTTAATAATGATCTCTACTATCAATTTTGCATAAATATCTGCAATGTGCAGACATCGACCTGTTACAATTTTATTAAATGCAGAGATGGTCCTGGAAGCCTCACCAAAAACAAAAGGTTGGGAAACCCTGATCCATCTAAACCCCTTTCAACACAAGACGATATATAGAGACTATTTCAATTTTTAGCTAAGATTGTTCCTGCTACTTGAGTAGTGTACTTCAGAGTTAACTCGCCAGCTAGACCTTTAGAGATTTAAGCTCTACATTCATCTATTATTACACAGGCTATTTATTTTGTTAGTTTGCTGTTATTATATTTCGAATTTTGGCTGTTATCAATTCATACGACTGGTTGGCCTTGTCGATAATATATGCCGTGGGTAGGTCGAAAACTCGATGTTTGAAAATTACTCACATACAAACATATATATGTTTCTCCATTTAGAAGGATATAGAAGTGTTCTCTCCATAATCTAAGCACCCTCTGTACATTGCCATTTTTGTCCTTGCACGTGTTCGCTCCCGTCTTAAATCCTTTCGTCATTTGCCGGATTTTTTGGTAGAATTTTCGAGCTGGCTAGTAGCTCAAGCTCTTCGCAATCAGGTCTTTCTGCCTTTATTTTTGTCTTACGGAAAAGGCGCCTTCTTCAACTGTCGGTAGCGTTCGCATACTCCTCGCGTTGCATTTGTCCTGAACATATCTTTGCAGACATCATCATTTCTTTCCTTTGCAGCGCTGCATTCTTTGTCGTACCACACTTCATCAGCGGCGGTACGGAGCGCTGCAGAGATATGCTCTCACTGCTCGCATACCACAATAGATTCAGTTGTGCTCTCATAGAGCAGGTGTGAGAGTCGAGTTGCGAAATCTTTGGCTGTCCGTTGCGATTGCAGTTTTTCGCCGTCTAGCTTTCCTTGCTCTCTAATCGTGCGTACATCTAAAACGCTGGAAGCATGTAGTCCACCTACCACAACGTGGTTGCGTGTTTTTCGATCAGGGGACAGCCACGTAGCCTGACGTATCTTCTTCTGCATAAACCTAATGCTAGGTATGACCACGTTTCGGGCACCGGCAAAGTCAATCAGTCTGTATCCATTTGACGAAGTCTCATGATGGAGACCGAATTGTCCGACTGTGGGTCCAAACACATCTTCTTTGCCCACCTTGGCGTTAAAGTCGCCCATCAAGACTTTGTTATCATGTCGGGGCAGCACTCATATGTGTTCTCTAAGAGCTCGTAAAATGCGTCCTTTACCACATCGTCTTTATTTGAAAAATTTGGCCTTTATACGGATCACGGCGAGATACTCGTCTAACAACGAAACAGCGATGGATTGCATGGCTATTCCAGTAAATGTCACAATATGTAATGGTATTGTTACCTTGCCCCGTCCATCGCATCTCTTGTATGGCGGTGATGTCAGCATTTACGCTTACGAGGACATCAACAAGCCAGGCAGCGCCACCATCCCCATTAAGAGATCGCACGTTCCAGGTGCATGCCCTCAATTCATAACCCTTAAGTGTTTGCGGGGTTGTCATCAAAATTGAGTTGTCTCATTATCCGAGGCTCTGCTTGTGGTTTCATTGAAACTTGTTTTTACGCGGCGGGCTCCAAACCCAGCGCACAACCCGCTTGGCGGGGAGGGATTTCTTATGACACGTTTGTATAGCGAGCCGCTTAATCTAAGACAGACGCCCGCTTGCAGCCGCACTCATTCGGAGTGGCCTTGCCGGGCTCTCGCGCTCTCACGTTTAGTTTACCACCGAACGGGTGTTCAGGGGCTATCCAGAAGATACCGGACGTAGTGAGCTGCTTGAACCACATGCAGAAGAATCGCTCTGGCCATTCCCAGGTGAATGGCAATCAGAAACTTTCCCTACTTGCGTGGAAAAAATATTTTTTTTTGTTCAAAAAACTGTTATCGCCAACGTTCTTAGCCGACATTTTTGGGTCGGACAGGGTATACATGAAAATTTTAAAATCAAATGAAAATTTTTTTAGTAGGTCATGAAAAACCTTAAAAATCAAAGTCGAAAAAAGTCAAAAAAATTAAATTTCGTAGGCTCGAAAATAATTTTTTTTGGGTATGCGTAGTAGAACTTTTTTTTCCTGAGCCCAAAACCTATCGAAAAATCGATGGCGCGATATCGGTTAATAAATCTACTCAGTCTACTTGTTATAGCTAATCGAATAGACCTAGAAGACAAATATCATCAGTTGGGAAAAAATTTTCGCAGAGTTTGTGGATTTGACCAAAGTATACAGTAGACCAGATAAGCACAACAAAAAATGTAAATATGCTTATTAATTTGTTACATTTCTTTCTAAAAGTTGTCATTTGCCTTAACCCAAAATGAATACATTTTTCTGAACTGTTATAAACTTTTAATTGCTTCCCGACAAAATAGTATAGAAAAAATAAATGACAAATAATTCGTCTTTCTTGTATAAGAATGCTAAATGCTTCGAGTCTGGCTGCTTAAAAATATATGAACGTAGGGACAAGATGCCATAAGTTCCAGGAGACAAGAAAGTTTACTCGTTGAGGTGCGCATTCTGTGGGGAAATTTTTTTTTGCGTTGGCAGTGGCTCAAGTTCATTTTTCACAATTAAAAAAAGGATTCGGGACAGGACTCAGAAAGCAATGCTCAAAAACAGAGTCAGATCCGTTTATATTTAATAGGCAGGAATGAGCATCCGAATACTACTGTACTGTATGTATAATTTTTTTGGCACATTTTAGCAATGAACACAAATGAACCAGATAAAGTAAGTCAACTGTTTTTAGCAGCTGATTCAGCTTAGCTTCCGATTCTGGAATTTTAGCTATCTCGTAAAATCTCTATGTTTCTCCTAAAGCCTAGTAATGTTTTTACTCGGGAAAGATTTTGAAAGTTGTCTAGCAACCATTTGAAATCACATTCCCAATGTTTCGAATAAAATATGTGTTTCTGGCATCGTTACCCATCATTCGGCTTGAATATTCATTTTAAGGCTTGAATATGTTTTTTTATTGTGTAATCTCTTTGGCAACATTTTTCACCGTGAAATGTTGCTAACGGCTTCAGTTCTAAATCCTTTGATTTAACATCTTGAAAAATGGTATTAAAATGTTGCAATATAATGAAAGAGGCCATCGTTCTATATATGCATTGGAATATTAGGATCATCTAGTGCTGGCTCATCATAATCTAAGGATTGTATCAAATGATCGTATGGAATAGTTCTTGTGAACGCCGGTTCAGATAGTAAATTATCGTCATTCAGATCAATCATATCAGTATAATCTGAAGCATTAAAATTGATATTATATTTTTTGTAAACTCTGAGCTTAGTTGGATCAAGTATTTTTTCTCTATAGTATAAAATTTTTTTGATAGCTCTATCACGTATGGCTTTTCTATCATCAAATAACATTGTTAATAAAATGTTTTCTGAATGAGCGTAATATGCATTATTTTGGATTACACCATCTACAATATTAAGCAGATTACAAGTAATATTGGTCCATCATAAATTCTTTTAAATGGTTTGGTATTAAACCACATGAGCATTCTCTTGTTTTTAACTTACATTTACATTTTCCAATGTAAAACAATTCATTTGTTGATTGTACAAATGCTGTAAATTGCTGCACTTTTTTTCTGTTTTTAATGATTTCGTGATAATTTTCAATTAAAACATTTAGCTTTCTTAGAATACTTCGTCTATCAATTAGTTGAATATTCAATTTATTTCAAATTTCAACCAATTTATCAATCACATGAGGAGTTAAATTTTTATGCGAAAACATTTTCCTTTGAATTTTAGCATGATCAGTTAAAAAAAATAATATCTTAAAATGTCACGCCTAGACGGTAAATTCAGATTATTTAATTCACTTGATAAACCAAATGCAATAATGTCGTGTTCAGGTATATATGACGCAGGATGACGGTTCATAATCACAAGTTTCCTATGAATTGACGCGCACGCACTTTCAACAAACTTCCTTTCCACAATAACTCTTTTTTACCTCCTCAAATATTTTCTATACCGCTTGCATCGCCTACTAATTGTTAGTATGTAAGATTTACACCAAGTGTTTCATGAAACATCATTGTTTACCTCGCCTACTAAATGTAAGCACGTAAGATTTACAACAAGTGTTTCATGAAACAGTATTGTTTACCTCGCCTACTAATTGTCAGTATGTAAACTTTGCAACAAGTGTTTTATTAGAGAGTGCGCGCCACTTCCTCAAAGTATTTTCCAATACTCTAAACTTATTATCAGATCCGACATATGTGATAAAGTGAATTCAGATGATGTAGAAGTATATGGTTCATCCATTTTAAATTAAAATACAAAAGCTGTGAAGAAAAAAAATGTTCCATAAGAAATTTGTTAAAAGTTCATTTTAGGCTAATTTCTCATAATTTAAGCCTGATATATCTACTAAAGTTCGAAGAAATTGGTTTTAGAGCTATGGTTTCCTGGGCAATTTTTCTTAGAATCATCTGTAGATTACGTTTTTGCTATACTCCTGATGGGCAAACAATTTTACTCGCTCTATTACACATATATGCAAATTAAACATGTGTAAGTATATGTGTGTAAATACATTTTTTTTGTAAAGAATTGTTGCCAAAACGCAAAAAAAAAAAACATTTTTTTTATATTTATATATATATATATATATATATATAAAGGAAACAAAACTTTATTAACAAATAAAACCAAATATTTAGCTATCAATGTAATAATAATAATTTGTACAAGTAAAAAAACCCCTGAACGTCGCCCAGCAGTCAACATGTGAGGCCTTACATCGTTTTGCCGAGCTACATAACGTAAGTTAATTTTTCGAACTTTTATCAAACCCTCCTTTTTCCTGTTCATATTTATTTACATATATACACACAATACCCTGTGATTTTTTCTTGCTTTTGTTTGCTAGCAAATTCTGGATATCGGGATGGCCTTTGCCTTCCAGAGAGAGTGAGCAAGAGCAAAAGCAAAACTAACAACTTTTTGTTGTACTATTGCAGAAAAAAAAACACCAAACATACGAAAACTTAGCTTCTTTTGAGAGATAATAAATTAATTGCTTTGTTTGTTTTGGTCTGTTTTGCTTTCTTGTGCAAAAAGTACCATTCACTATGAATTATAAGAAATAAAAAACTTTGTAAATACATTTATTTTAAGCAGTTACTTATACATCCATGTACATATATAACTTTTATATAGTTTAAAGTATTATCATATAAAGGTACATTGCATACTTAAATGAAATACCAATCAAATCAGTAGTTTGTAAATTCCTCAATAAGATGTAATTTGTTTTTGTTAATTTGAATTTTTTTTTCCTTCCGCCATTTGTAACGGCCAAAATTTGAATATGGCACGTTATAACTTGTTAGTGAGTAACGCACTACTTTTTTTTCTCTTTTTGATGTTAATAAATTGTAAGTAAAAATGGAGTAAAATGTATGTTTTCCTTGGCGATTTGGAGGTGTTAAGGTTAGATGAAGTTGTTGGGATTCTCGTATTAGCGCCGATGAGAATCTATGGACGGAGGGCTTAGTCCAAGCATTTTTCGCGCATTCAAAACCAAGTATACAAAAATGCAGTTACCAAATCAACATAAAGACATCTTTTCAGTTTCTTTTTCTTCTAATTAGTATCGCTGTATTCGTCGAGTAGTTCCTTCGACTTGTTATAATCTCCAAAAATTTTATGAGCCAACTGGAGGCTTAGAGATAGTCGAAAACCCCACCCCACAGGCTGATTGCTGGCGGCAGACAGGAGTTCCACCTGACTAGAACCCTAAACAGACGGAAGCCAGCTTGAAAAGCTTGAAAAGCCGGCTTACTTCCTTGTGTAAGAGTTGAGAAGGGTTTGGATGTACCGTTTAAATAAAATTCGTTACTCAATAATGATTTTAATATTTAATAAAAATTTAATATCATATTGTTCGAACTCCGAAGATCATACCGAAAAATTATATTTTTCACAACTGACTTGAAATTCATTTCCAAAAACCAGAACCAGAAAACAACCTGATCAGACTATGTAAAGTTGATCACCGTACAGTTCGGCCTTCCTGATCATGCGGGACGACCCTGTTTTGCTGTTGATGTATCTTCGCTTTCTTCATCATCGGTAACATCACCATCGTCAAACATTTGAGGCAAAGCACACCATGGTTTAATTTTGTCACTGACGTATACTGAAGAGTATTGACGCTTGGTTCGTTTGGACCCAGGAATATCTTGGACAATGTATCGGTCATTATTTAGTACACGGACAATTTGAAACGGACCCTTGTACCGCGGTTCTAACTTTCGAGATACACCTGTGCTTGGTGTCTCGTATTCAACTACTACCAAATCGTTGATATTGTATTTGGTAGGAGGTACGTGCTTCTGGTAAAATCGATGCAGCATTGATAAAATAGTTCGATTGCAACGCTCAACTAACCCATTCGCTCGTGGAGTTCTCACTGCATTGGCAAGATGCTGGATATCGTTGTCTTTACAAAATCGTTAAAATTCTTTGGATGTAAAACCCGTACCGCGATCGGATATGACCCGACCTGGCATGCCCACAAAACTTTTAGCACTTTTCGGAAATGGACCAAGGTGATCCACATGAACTGTTCTAAATGGTATCGGCTCCACTTCGCCGACATGTAGCTCACCTTCCTTCTTACCACCAGGAACTTTGTTGTATGTGCATTGAATACATGACTTAATGTATGACTTAACAAAGTTCCGCATACGACTAAACGACATATACTCACCGATGCGTTGTAGTGTTTTCTCCAAACCTAAATATCCAGCCCTATCATGCGCGTTTTGAACAACTTGCCATCGTAATGCCTTTGGTACTACCCAAGTGTTATTCCCATTGACTAACCTGAACAATCTTCCGTTAACAATTTTAAAATCTTTCGTAGTATTTCGATCGTCGCGTTTTATTTTGTCGATTATTTCCTTAATATTTTCATCTTGTAACTGCATTCCAAACAGCCAATCTTCTTCAACAATGTTAACTTTATCGGTACGTAGTGATACAGTTTCAATTTCACGCGCCTCTTCAGTAGGAACACGGCTTAACGCATCCACATGCGCCATTCGTTGCCCACTACGATGCTCAATATCTAGGTCATAATCCTGAATACGCAACCACCACCGAGCGATTCGTGGTATTAACTCGCGTTTCTTCATCGTTGCTGTTATTGCACTGCGATCGGTAATTAATTTTGTTCTTTTCCCGTAAATGTAATACCGAAACCTCTCGACGGACTCGACTACCGCAAGTGTTTCAAGCTCGTAACTATGATACTTCTTTTCCACGTCCGTAGTCGCGCGACTATAATATATAACGGGCTTCCAATTATCATTTTCGTTTTGTAATAGCACGCCAGCCAAACCGATGGAACTCGCATCAGTGTGAACTTGATGTTCGGCATCAATTCGAAATGCAGTCATCACCGGTCGCGACACTAAAATTGTTTTAAGTTTGTTAAATGCATTCTCTTGTTCGGCGGACCAAACAAATCGTTCATCTTTACGTAATAATCGATTCAACGGCGCGGCTATCAGTGCATATCCCGGAACGAATTTACGGAAGTAACCGCTAAGCCCGAGAAACTGTCTTACTTCAGATAAATTTGTTGGCGCTTTGTAATCACGTATTGATCAAGTTTTCGCGAGACCGGGCGCAATACCATCTGGAGTTAGCTCATGCCCCAGAATCTCGAGTGTTTTTCAAAAACTCACATTTTTGTATATTTAACGTAACTTTTGCTTGACGTATAGCACTAAACACTCTATTTAGTTTATCGTGCATCTCGTTTATCGTTTGACTACCTATTAAAATATCATCCATATAGTTCATCATGTCGTCACCTTTAACATGATCTTTTATTTTAGCAATTAATCGTTGAAACACTGCAGGCGCGTTTTTGAGTCCGAACGGCATGCGTTTGAATTCAAACAAACCCTCCGTCGTTACAAAAGCGGTATATTTTTGACTATCAGCCGCAATAGGTATTTGATAATACCCGCTATTCAAGTCTAGCACCGTAAAATAATTATATTTCTTTGCACTTTGTAGTTGTTTCTCAATGTTCGGCATTGGAAAAACTTCTTTACGCATACGCTGATTTAACCGACGGAAATCAACACATAATCGTTCCCTACCGTTTTTCTTTTTAACAAGAATCATTGGACTCGCATACTCAGAACTAGATTTTTTTATAATGTCAGTTGCCAAAAGTTCGTTCACCATATCCGCTATAACCTGTTTTTTAGGTTCAGGAACCCTAAATGGCTTTTGTGCAATTGGCTTCGCAGTATCAAGTTCTATTGTCATTTCTACTAAATCAGTTTTACCTATTTCGTGCATGTTTGTTGCAAAAATATCACCGTACTTGTTCAATAACTCAACAAGATTTTTATTTGAATTTAAATCTTCAATACCGCACTTAACAGTATCAACATTAAATTTGTTGTCACTAGCAAATGTAATTCGCCCATCTTCAATAACAGCACGCATATCATTAAAGAGATCCTGCCCTAATAGCAAATCTGCTGACAAGAGTTCATCGTCTACCACGTATAACGTAACGAACCGTTTTAGATTCTCAATCTGCAGTTCAACAACAATTTTTGCTTTTGCATAAATAACACCCCCGCAAAACCCACTTATTTTGAGTACGCATTTTTCTTTTTCACTGTTTAAATCATTGGCTACGGTAGATCTAATCATGCTGCTTTCACTACCCGTGTCAATAAATGCCATAAATTGTTGCCCGTTTACCATAACACATTGCTCAAAAATATTATTTACTATTGTTTCTTTCAGTGTATTTGTTTTTCTTACTACCGTTTTCTTCTTTCCGCAATTTTCCGGTTCACTTCTAGGATGCACTTTATCACAGTCACTGCATCTTCGCCTACGTTGCGGTTGCGTACTCGTACATTTACTAGAAATATGCCCTGGTTCCCGGCAATTAAAACAAACCAATTGTTTATTTTTATCACTTCTTTCGTTAGCATTTTGCTCAATGGGTTTCTCATACTTAACCGAACGCGTTGGAATGTTTTTAGTGTAATCAGTAATCGCCTGCCGAAATTCGCGCATAGTATTGAACCGAGTGACTGCCATAGCCACTTGCAACTCCCGATGTTTCAACCCATCTCTCGTATATTTCACAATTGCAGATTCACTTAATGCAAATCGCTTGCCTAACGCACTCATACGAAAACAATAGTCTAATAAAGTTTCACTTGACTTTCGCACTGCCTGAGTCATTTTGTAATGTATATCAGCTTCATCTGGCACACAGCTGAACTCCTCACATAAACCTTTCGAAAGTTCACTCCAAGTGGAATATAGTATATCCGTTGAATCGAGCCACATTTTCGAGGCCCCTTTAAATCGGCTATACACGGCCACTAACAGACACTTTTCTTCCCACTGATACGCACTAATTACACTATTAACTCTGTCCACAAATTGTTCTACGGTTATCGAGGATTCGTTAGTTGGATCAAAATCTGGAATAGTTTCCGCGATTTCTTTAACCGAATATTTGTTTTTATTCGCGTTTGTTCCCGACGCTTCTGCACGCAGTTGTGCACTATGTAAATTTGACGTACTCGCATTTCCACCAAGAGACGTATTCGAACTCGCTTGCATCATTTGCATCATCGAATTGAACATTTCACGTAATTCGTTTATTTGTTGCTGTACATTTGATTGACTAAATTCAATCACGTCTGTACCAACCGCTCCGCATAATCGCAAAACTAGTTCATTTTTATTCCCTTCAGTTTCCAACCCTCTTTCACTAAGCAACTCTTTTATTTCAGCTAACTTTAAGCTGTTAATCTTTACAATCGGCATTTTAATTTTTTTTTATACGTTCAATTCAAACCGCCCAGGGATATTATTCGTTCATCCCTGTTTCGCTTCTATCCGGATATGTAACTATTCGCAACTACGTTTTTTTTTTTATCGTTCAACAAATTCCCGACCAACTTTCGCCCCGGCGGAGTTTCACTATCCCGTTTTTTGCAATTTTAAAATTTCCACGCAGATTCTCTCCACTTCTGACCTGTAAGAGTTGAGAAGGGTTTGGATGTACCGTTTAAATAAAATTCGTTACTCAATAATGATTTTAATATTTAATAAAAATTTAATATCATATTGTTCGAACTCCGAAGATCATACCGAAAAATTATATTTTTCACAACTGACTTGGAATTCATTTCCTTCAATCGGATTGCTTGTTCAGAAAACAACCTGATCAGACTATGTAAAGTTGATCACCTTACACTTGTGTTGGTTACAAATGCGTGTAGTGAAAATCACCCAGATCGGACCAACATAACATATAGCTCCTATATAATCGATAGCTTCGATAAATGGGTTTTGGGTTATAAATTTTGCAATTTAAAAGCCAGGAACGCAAAATTTTTTCAGGTTTGCTACATTATATATATGTTAGGCGTGTAGTGAAAATCACCCAGATCGGACCAACATAATATATAGCTCCCATACAATCGATTCTTCCGATAAATGGGGTTTGGGCTATGTATCTTTAAGTTGAGAGTTTTGCAGAGTTTGTACTAATTGTGAGTGAGGTTCGGACACTTAACACCGTGATGCGTATTCATGAAAGGTATAAAGTTTTCGGCACAGTCGAAGACAGCACTTTCCTTACTTGTTTTTCTTCGTATTCTCTTATTCTTTTTGCTGCAAGTTTTTTAAACAAAAAACATGCGATTCGAAACTCACAAAATGCAGCAGCAGAACACCTTTGGAAAATCTATATCCGGTCATGCAAAATGTTGCATTTTAAATTTAGCATGAATACTAAATAAGAGAGCAATTCTTTGCATATAAGGTTCCTTTTTTGAGCGTAAACGTGCTCCGGAACAATTTATTTTACATGGTTTTTGCAACTATTATAAAGATAGATATATATAAATCGAATTTTAAAGAAATAGCAAATGTGTTCCTGAAGGCTTTTTGGAAGCGAGAATATGGGTATTTGAATTATTAAAATCGGTCCAGTATATCGGTCGTTATTGAGCTTTAACTCGTCAATTTCCAGTGTCACCTGTACGTGACAGTTGTTTAAAAATTTTTTTCGACCAGTTGGCTATTCGCTTTGTGATCCTAATATTATTAACAAGTAGAGGGCACTTCGTAGCTTCTAAACAATTTTTATATCAGCACGAGCTATACGTCATCTGTCAAAATCGTTCACTTGTTTCGCTCGAATTTCGAGTTTTCTTGCTTTTTACTATTTGTTACGATATAAATTGAGATAAAAATGCCCAGACTGTAAGTATTGATTTTTTTCTAATTGCATGTGATAAATGAATAAATAAAGTACATGCAGATAATACATACTTTGTTTATTATATAGCTCAAAATATGTGGCGTCACCTGCGGGTGACACTGGACACTGTAAGACTATTGTTTATCCTACTTGTCGAAGTGAGATTTTAGTGCTTGTTTACGTCTTGTAGATTGACCTTGGCTGAAATTATCGAGGAATTGAATGCCGAAGAAAAGCCAGGCGATATTATTATATTTCCTCCGGATGATGGCGGGGTAACAGACGAAGACAGTGAAGATGAAAGCGATGTTGACATTCTCCATCTTCTTAGTCACATGCTTCGGTCTCAAGTAAAAGTACAAAATTTACAAAATATAGAATTTTATTTACTGCATAGTTCTGGAAGTCATTTAATTGTTTGCTTCTTTGTAAATAAATATTTTAATAAAAAGAAACAATGGTCTCCTTCAACAGATATAAAAGAAAAGGTGCCCCCCTTTTAAAAAGGGGTGGTTAGTTATATAAGTTTTTTTTTTTTGTGTACCTATGTATTCATTCAGTAATATTTTATTTATTTATTTATATAACAGAGGTTGTGACTGTAAGACAGGGTATTTTGTAGCACATCGACGGCTTCAGATTACAAAGACAATAAAACTTATAATATAAAATAAAGTACACATTATGAAGTAACATCAGTAGTTTGAATAAATATAAATAAGTAGTAGAATTTATTGTTGCTAATACATAGAGAAATAAGAATGATGAAAAGAGGGATAGGTAGTGGTTTCGCAATCAGATTAATCTCACTGAACTGAAGTAATCATGAATCACTCCCCTGTAATTGCTCCTACTCAAAGTACCCTTAAGAGAATCAGGAATAGAGTTCCAGAACCTTACATCATTTACAAAGAATAGCCTCGAGGAGGACAAATAGAAATATCAGTGAATAATTAAATTGTGGGTCCTACTAGATTTGGGAAGTTTAAGTTTTTTAAAGAGGTACTGCGGTGTTTTAAATTCGATGAGCTTATAAACAAAAATACAATTTCAAGCAGCAATGTACTCAAATATACTGCATCCTAGAAGTTTGCGCTTCCATGATGAGATGTGATCATATTTTTTTAAACCATAAACATATCGTGTAACGTTGTTAAAAGCAACATCGATTTTATGACACGAGGAAGCATCAAATTGACTATGAACGGGCTCAGAATACGTTAGGTGTGGGATAATCAGTTGAATTGCTAGCTTTCTTCTAGTTTCCAACGGAGTAAATGAGGCGGACATTCTCAGTCTACGTAAAATTAAATAAACATTACTCCCAACCTTATTTACGTGATCGGCACAGCTTAACTTAGAATTAATCACAAAGCCCAAATTTTTTATCTTATCAGTAAACTAAAGGACATTGTTACTAACGAACAGCTGAGGAATATCTTCAGTATGGATAATATTATTACTAATGGGCAAAACGTATGACTTTTTAGCACTCAAGCAGAGATGGTTTTCATAAGCCCATTTCGAAATAGCAGACAAGTCACTATTCATTTTGAAGCACAAATCTTCAACAAGACCAACACGACTTGACAAATACAATTGAATGTCATCAGCATAAGCGTGGGCATTAACATACTGACACCTAGAGAACACATCGTTGACAAAAAGACTGAAGAGAAGTGGGCCAAGTACAGAGCCTTGCGGTACACCAGAGGAAACAACAGAATATCTAGATGCAGAGCTTTTGCATACCACTTTTTGAGTCCTTCCATCGAGGTAGCTAGTCATAAGCTTGACCGAGGTATCAGAAAATCCGAAGTAATATTTAAGCTTCTCACATAAAAGACTGTGGTTTACCATGTCAAATGCTTTGGAAAAATCCAGGAGACAGATGAGAGTTAACTCACCATTATCAAACTTGATTCTAATGTCATCCAGTATTTTAAGCATAGGTGTAGAGCAGCTCTGCTTAGGTCGGAATCCAGACTGCAGAGGGCTTAACAGATTATTCGCTTAAACAAAAGATGAAATTTGAGCTGCCATCAAGGACTCACACACTTTAGCGAAGGCTGGAATAATGCTGATAGGTCTATAGTCACAAGGCTCGATAGCATTATTTTTTTGGCGACAGGAACAATCAGGGCATTTTTCCACTTCGTTGGGAAACACGATGTAGTGAAGCAATGGTTGGTAATGTGTGTGAGCGGTCCTAGAATAAATGGCAGTACAAGGCTCGCAAATTTCAAGGATATCCCATCCTCCCCAATGCCATCGGATTTGATGCGCATAATGGATTCAAATACATCTTTTTCACACACTGCACAGAATTGAAATTGTTTCCCCGGTAAGAAATGGCTTTCACGGTTCAGAGAGACTGCATTGCCCTGGCTAGTACTAGAGCTTCTAAAATAGTCATTCAGGGTATTAGGTTCAACCTGACACTGGGTCCTCTGCTTTCCATGAATGTTTAAGTTCTTCAAGTTGCGCTACAAGTCTTTAGATGGAAGTGACGGATTTAACTTGCTCTCACAATACATCTGCTTGGCTTTCCTAATTATGTAGGTGGCTTTGTTACATGCATTTTTATACTGCGACCAAACAGTTTCAGAGTTTGCATTTTTCCACTTAGAATACAGCCTGTTACGCAGTTTTATAGCAGATCTAACTTTGCTTTTGAACCAGGGACAAGAGTTATTTTTAATTCGGACTTCGCGTAAAGGGACGTGTATATCAAATTGTTCGCGCAAGATGTTATTTAAAAATGCAAGCTTCTCATCAACCGTGGTCATGTAAACAACTCATCAATATTCAGAGACCTAAAATCACGAAAAACAGAAGTAATAGAATCAGCTGAACAATTAAGCGTAACATCAAGTGTGCAAAAAATTAGGTCATGATCGGAAATAAAGATTATTTGATCAAATTTGCGAATGTGAGCAGGACTTGACGTGCGAATGAGATCTAGCAGACTTGGAGTTGAGTTATTAGCAAATCTTGTCGGTGCATTATTCTTAACTACGGTTAGACCTGCGGCTGCCACATGATAAACAAGTTTGCTGGTGCACGAATCGTTACATAAAAGATTGACGTTAAAGTCTCCACAAATAAGAAAACGTTCGAAATCATTTAAAAACGGAGATAATTCGGCAAAAAATGAATCTAGCTAAAAAGACCTATGGGGGTTGTACACACAAGATACTAGTACTTTTGTAACATTGTCAAATATGAGGAACTCCGTGTCAGTGTTAGTTGATTTTGCTAATACATTAATCTTCAAATTGGATTTGCAATAAATAGCGACACCTCCGCCCTTCTTTGCCGTTCTGTCAACGCGTGTGAGACTATAGCTAGGGATACTGTAGTAAACATCAGGAATGTCAGTAGAGAACCAGGTCTCAGAGACACAAATAATATGAACATTCGAATCAGAAAAAATATCCCTAACATAGTCTAGCTTATCATTATTTAAGCTACAAGCATTGAAGTGCACTGCATTTAGCCCAATATGTTGCTTACACAAAACTTCTATTAATGCCTTTTGGTTATCGTTAATGCTGAAGGCAGATTTCCTACAGGGGTTTGAGTCCATCATATGGTGAGGGAACGCTTACAAAAGGAATGAATTACATAAAAAACATACCAGTGATACAAATAAATATGACTGCAGAAAAATACAATGTTAAGAAAATATAGGCAGAATGATAATGAAGAAGAGAAAAAAGTGAGAAAAATCAGATTGAGATATAGAAACAAATAAAGAGTAGAGTAAGTGTAAGTTAAGAGATTTGAAAAAGAAGAAAACTTTTAGAACTCGAGTCAATAGAATAGAAATTGTTTTTTTTTTGTGCGAACATAGCCATGGGAATTGACAGGTTAAAACAGGATACAATTTTTTTTTTACAAGAATCAAAGATAGGCATATGTTTGATTGTCAATAGCGACTAAATAATAAAATTTTTAATCAAAAATAAATTTTCACAATTTCAAGTGATCCGTTTCAAAAATTCTTGCCCTGTTCTTAGTCGAAGTCATCAAGAAGCAATTTGACAAGCGCAAAAAGCAAAACTAGCAAAGACAATCGCAATGCGAACAAATAAGATTTACAAAACACAAATATTGCTCCCTAATTAATCTACGTTAGCCTTGAACATCCTTAATTAAAAACTTTGTTTAATCCTTCCTCCATTAATAAAAAAACACCTACCAATCAATGTTTGACTAAAACTTAGACAAACCTCATATGTGGAATACGGAGTTAAAAAAATTAGCAAGAACAAGGAAAGGACTGTCTCCCACTATGCCAAAGACTTTTTACCTTTCATGAATACGCATCACGGTGTTAATTGTCCGATCCTTACTCACAATTAGTACAAAATCTGGAAAACTCTCAATTTAAAGATACATAGCCCAAACCCCATTTATCGGAAGAATCGATTGTATGGGAGCTATATGTTATGTTGGTCCGATCTGGGTGACTTTCACTACACGCTTAACATATATAATATGTACCATGCTTTAAAAAATGGCTGCCTCTTACCGAATTTCATCGAGATATCTCTAAAACTGAGGGACTAGTTTGCGTTCAAACAGACAGAGGGACAGACGGGCATGGCTAAATCAACTCAGCTCATCGCCGTGATCATTTCGGTATACTTAATGGTAGGTCTATCTCTTCTTCTTCTCATACTTACAAACATTGGACCAAAGTTGTAATACCATTTCATGTTCATGAAAGGTGTAAAAATGAATGTGTATCTGGCGTTGAAGTATTTACCAAAAGGCTACAAAGTAACTATTGAGAGGAATACCAAAAAAGCTACAACTACCCTGCAAAAATGCGATTAGTCTAGGATGGATCCGGGATGAGTCGTATAGGACCACGCGCCCAATACCAGTTTTGATCTCTTTGTAAGGGTTGGAGTGATCCCTTTTATCTGAGCTTGTCCTATGAAGAGATTAATGGGTCCCTTTCAGGCCCAAACGGGTAGTGTCGGACAGATTTCCTTTATTCCCCTACCGGTACAGTCGGGCAAACTTTACATTCAACACCTAAATGTATTCTACAAATATCGACCTACCCCAACTATGCCTTAACGGAATAGTGGGGATCAATTGTAGTATTAATCGCGTGTCACTCTCTTTGGAGATCAGACCCACGAGTTTTTGCAGGGTATTTATACGTAAAGTACTAATAACTACAAAGTAAAATACCTGTATGCAATTATCTGAGTTACCGATAACTATATCCAACCAACCATGGCTAACCGTGGTGAAACTCTGATTCCAAAAATGTATAAATTTTTACTAACGCCAACGCATATATGTGGAATTTGTTTGGGAAACAGCAAGTACCTAAAAGTATGCACTCACCTGTACACGGAAAAATATTTTCAACATGGTTAAAACGTGAACCTCGACCCTGGAGCCTGCCAACCAGCAATGCATAAAAATCTGGATAAACAGTGAGTCGCGCGTACCAAACAAGTGGATAAAAAGGTGGGAAATTTTGTTCGGTGATGTTCACTTTTTAACCATGTTGAAAATATTTTTCCGTGTACGTGTAAGTGCTTACTTTTAGTAAATTACCTGCAAAAAAAGGGATTAGTCTAGGATGAATTCGGGACGAGTCGCAAAGGAGCATGCGACCAATGCCAGTTTTGATCTCTTCCCTGCAAAAAATCGTGCGACTGATTTCTAAAGAGAGTGCTCCGGTATCAATACGTTTCGTCTACAGTGGGCTACAATTGTTCTCAACTACTGACTTTTTGCGGGGCACAAATTCAAAAATTTGTACTAACACCAGCGCATATTTTTGGAATTTGTATCGAAGCCTCGAAGTATAGAAATTAAGCAAAAGGGGTGAAAGGACACTACCATGCGGCACCCCTTGTTTAATTCTTCGTGGTCTGGATTTCTTGTTCCTAAATTTGAGGTAGTTAGCGGTCCATCTCTTCCAGGTCTCTTAGGAGTGTGGCTTGGTTGACATTGTCGATGTTCGGCCGGCAAGTTTGCAGTGTAATACGGGAGTAGAATGGTATCCAATAACTTCACAACCGGCGACAGGAGAGATATCTGACGATATGGTTCGCCTTGGTTCGCCGGCTTCCCTCGTTTTAATAGGGGGGCTACAATCGCTTGTTTCCAAATCTCTGGAATGAGCAAAGTGGTTAGCGAGAGGTTAAAGAGAGCGGCCAAATATCTCTGTCCCTCGTGGCTTAGGTGTTTCAACATCTTCATGGAAATGCCGTCGGGACCGACTGATCTTGAGGGCTTGGCCTTTATAATGGCTTCCTTGACCTCGGCGACGGATATGGGAATGAGCGCTGTGTTGTGTTTGTATTTATGCATCCGACGAATGGCTCGTCTCTTTGCCCTATCAGCAGAATTTTAATTGTTGCAATAATTTGGCTTTAACAGATTGAAAAAATATCAATTAGTCGACGAGTTATAGCCAAAAAACGATACAAACAATATGCTGAATATCGTCATTTGACTGCAAAGTTCGAAGGTCGATTAAAAAAAATTCGAACTAACATAAACAAACGCCGCGATACGGGTCTTCTAATTTAGCCTCTATTTTCACCCCTCACTCTTAGAATCGACCTAACTTTTGCTAACCTGAAATTGTTCCACAGTGTAATTGGAACTTTTTTTTGCGAACTTCACCCTTGCATTTTATTATCAATACATTTTATAAAAACTTTGATTAAGTAGTGTGGAATTTTGATGAAACTTCGTTAAAATTTCCTAGGTTTTGTACAAGATTTGAAATTTGTTCTTGCACGTTTTTTATTAAATAATGGGCTAAACTTTCATAAAAAACGTGTAAAAAATTCTCAATCCTGTCTTTTTTTCTGCCACTGTGTACTCTGATAAAATTAATGAGCATGCACACACTAGTATTATCCGACCGTCTGAATTTAGACTCTTAGAGACGTGAGAGATAAGGGCGTAGAATTTTAGCTCAGCAATTTCAGAACCAGTGTGCACGGATACCTCGAAACCGGTTTTATCGTCTTGAAAGTATAGTGGATTTCGTAGAAGGTCTGAGAGACTAGTGGGTAAAAGTTTTTAAATGGATAATTTATTTTAATGAAATTTTGTGGTATTTTTCACATCAATCAAACAAAAATACACATTTCACTCAAATTATTTTAGAAGTAAGCTTTTGCTTTATTTTCTCGTAAAATTATTCGCAATTTTTTTAATATTTGTGACTTCTTCATCGCGGCCAGATCGTGTTTTAGGATAATGTTATTGGGCATTCCATTATTATCAGCAGAAAAAAAATTAAATAAGTAAATAATTGGCACGATATATACCTTCTGACGAGATTATGGGCGAGCTTCTCTACCAATTTGTGGTGTGCTGCTTTTAATTTTTCCTACGAATTGGCGGGACCTACCGTTTTTTGCCGATTCCGAACAGCATCTGCAAAGCAGATAAATTTTTGCTGAGAAGCTTTCCATGGCAGAAATACACTCGGAGAGTTTGCCAAACCACTGCCAAGGGGCGACCCCGTTTTGAAAAACTTTTTCAAACCACTTTTGATGTTACCTGTACCAGGGCTCGAACCTTGGACCTTCGGTGTGATAGGCCAGCAACACTATCGCCACCCCATAGTAGCATTGGGGCCGGTAATGGAACAGGAGTTATTTAATGTCGGGGTTGTGTCTATATAACACTGTTATAAAGAAAATAATATAGGAAGAATGAAGGATATAGTAATGACAACTTTTTCTAGATACTTCAAAACGTGATCAAAAATCATTCGATGTACTATTAATGCTATAACTCAGAATTCATGGTTCACAGCACGTACAATCCCTTGGAAAATTTAAATAACCTTTTCATTGTCGGGCCCATGAAAGGCAATAACTTTGCATAAAATAGCTTTACATCATTTTTTGTTTGTTTGCGTAAACTAAGAAATCCAAAAAATAAAAATTTTCGAAAATTGGCGTAGCCCCGCCCCTTTTATAATGGATTATTCCACAAAACTTTTTGTGCCATAACTCCGCCAAAAATTGATTTGTCGGAACGAAATTTGGTGATAATGTTCAGTATATAAAGGTACCTGTTTGCTGTAAAAAGGGTCGAAATCGGGTAATGTCCACACCCAGTTTTTTAACATAGTTTTGAAAATTTTTTTCGGAAAATTTAAAAAGCGATATTTCTACAACCAAGCAAGTTATATCAATCAGATTTTGCACACATAATAAGCTTTTTAAGAAAAACTTGACTGGAAATTTTTTTTTCAATTTTGAACCACTTATCAGCATAAAAATTCTGCTATTTTCAAAGGCAATGGCTTATAATTCAATGTTGGTATTGCAATGAAAATTGGTCAGCTGCTTCTCTGTAGTCCTCCTGCCCAAAATTAACGAAATCGGAAAACACACAAGCAAAATATTCCGGGACGTAGTTAATAGCCCACTGCAATAGCGAAGTTATATATCTTTTTTGATATTCATACCTTTCATAAACATTAAATCTATGTAAGCATGAGAAGAAGAAGAGAAAAGTTCACTAAAATAATCAGCACGATGAGCGGAGTCGATTTAGCCATGTCCGTCTCTCCGCCCGTCTGTCTGTCTGTCCGCCTGTCTATTTAAACGCAAACTAGCCTCTCAGTTTTACAAAAGAATGCTCAAATTCGTTGTGTGCTTTCGTCATTTTATAACATACGAGCAAAACCGGTAGAAGTTGTTTTGACGTTTTGATACATAGAATACATCTATATATAAATTGTCATTAACTTGAACCAAATAAACTCCTAGCTTTACCGAACTGCAGCTTTACATAACCTGGGGGCTTTTCTAAAAGCTATATACAGACTGTGTCGTGCCCAGCGAACTGCTGAACCTATCGTGAAAGTTCAAGGGCAAAACAAAACACAAAATATGAGGGCGTGGCACCGCCCACTTTTGAAAAATTATGTAGATATTCACTAAGTGACACATATATCCAAATTTCATTAATTTAGACCAAAAAAGTTCGGATTTATGACGAATTGAAAATTTATATAGCCTGGGGGCGTGGGTCCGGCCACTTTTCCAAAACTATATATTGTCTATGCTATACCCAGCGAACCCAAGTATATATTGTGAAAATTTCATAAAGATCGGTTGAGTTCTTTGGCACCTATAAAAGGCACACATTTTTCATATCTATTTTTGTTACGCACACAAGGCATTTTACTTCATTCGGCATAAACGAATCGCAATGTATATCAAAACGTTCAGGATGAAAAGTAAAATATCCGGGCAAGTAGTTAATACCCCAAAAGCGAAGCTGTATATCTTTTTTGATATTCATACCTTTCATGAACATGAAACGTTTGTACGTATACCGAAATGATCAGGAGGATGAGCTGACTCGATGAAGCCATGTCCGTCTCTCGATACGTCTATCTGTCTGTCTATTTGAACGCAAATATGAACTGAGAGTATTAAAATAGACCTGGGTAAATTGGGATGCCGTAATAGATCACTACTAAGTATATAATGTTCGGTTCCACCCGAACTTAGACTTCCTTACTTGTTTATTTACTGAATAGTCTACAAATTGAATAATTCTTACAGACTAAATTTGAAAGTGTGCATAAAGACAGCATGAGGGTACTGTACGGAAGAATATAAAGCAAAGTATATGTCTGTAGTTTATAATCGATTAGTTACAGCTTACGAATTAAAATGAAATAAATATTACAGGTATATAAATTGAAAAGCTTATAAATTTTACTTTCTTAACATAGCAGTTTACAAACAGGTCTTAGTATACTTCTTTTGTCTTTAAATGGTCATCTAACCGCCTGGGCGATTTTGACCGTCCAACATAGCGCGCCAGGCATTTCTTCGTTGCGCCAATTGAAAACACTGCGGGATCGCAAATCGGTCTCCCCTTGGACCTTCCATCGGAGTGGTGGTCTCCCTCTTCCTCTGCTCCCCCCTGGGCTGGATCATCTTCGCTCATTCGCATATGAATAAACGAAGAGCGAGAAGCGAACAAATACAAAAATATTAAACATTCTGCGATTTCTTTCAAAACGTCCTCTTAACACGTTCGCTGCCATGTGACCCACCGGTGGGTCACACAAGTTTTTCATCAGAGGCCGTGTGCACCACCGGTGGGCATACGTAATATGTTTTTGTATTGATCATTTTAAAGCTGTTTATAAGTAGAACTATCATTTTTTCATATATACAAGTATATGTGAGGTGCCACGTGACCCACCGGAGGTCACCCTCTTAAAACACACAAATTTTAATAGAAAATATAAATAAAACCCCCTAGATATATAAATAATACGTAAAGATGACTTTAAAATAATAAAACTATGTCGGCACCAGGGTGATGGTTTTTTTTTTGTATGGCGGCAGCGAACGTGTTAAGTAAAATTTTATGGAAAACCACACAAATCAACAACGAGTGAAAAAACCAAGTGAGTTCGTGCGACATTTTAATTCCATTGTTGCGTGTGTGCGAATAAACAAAAATTAGCAGCAAAAATATTTGTTCTAACAAAGTTAAAAAACAACAAATCAATTGAAGCCATCAACAACAACTGTTACAACAACAACAACTGCTACTTGCTCACTCATAAGCTTTGTTCAATTGCGCTTTAAGCTTTGCCGGTTTGCGCCTGTGCTATACGTAAAGTCCCATCTACTTACGTCTTCGTCCGTGCTACCACCCAGCTAAATTTAAAGCATTTTTTGGACCTTTTTCTTGATACCATGGCTATGAGTGCTGGAAAGCGTCGCGGTGATGCAATAACCCCTGACACCGAAACAATCAATAAAGTGCCTCGCATCAGCGACTATTCTCCGAGTTTCGTGCGCACTATGGATCAGCGCCTCATAAAGCTAAATGAGATACTCACTAAACAAATCTTAGAGTCAGAGAAGCGAGTAATTGACTTTGTGAGCAAAAAGCTTGAGGATAAATTTGAGGTCTTAAGCGAGATTTCAACGAATTAAGTGGAAGAGTCTCTCGGCTGGAGAACGCGTATGATCGGATTGGGCATCTTGAAGATGAGGTTTCCGCCCTAAAGCAAAAGCTGGCTAAGCAAGATAGTCATCACGCTGCATGCGAAGTCCGAGTTAGCGGTATCCCCTCTGAGGAAGGAGAAAATCTCCCAAATATGTATAACCACCTTTGCTTTACCCTAGATTTACCGCCACCCCCTTTAAAAAGTATCTTCCGGCCCCGAAAATCTCCAAACAGCACGGTGGATCCGGCCGTAATCATAAAATTTCAGTCGCCGACGGACAGAAACTTGCTTTTAAAAACGATTGCAACCTTCAGGCGTCTAAACAAAAATAATACCGACAAAAACAAAAGAGGACTGCGTCTTGTTCACGTGGGCATGAATTCTGATGCGCCGATATTTATTAATGCATCATTAACAAAAGCTAATTATGATATATTCAAGGCAGCTACACTTCTTAAAAAAAGAAAAAGACTGGCTTCGGTATTTTAGATAAAGGGCGTGGTTCATGTTAAGCGCAAAGAAGGCGACAGCCCTGAGGCTATTATGAGCCTAAACTGTCTCGAGAGCTTCGAGAATTCCGATCCCGAACACCAGGATAGCTTTCGAAACGGCGACGCAGAGGCAACGACTGTTCTCCCGGAGCAGCTGGAAGAATAATCTGTTTACTATGTTTAATATATTTAGTTTACCCCTTCATAGTCTCTTTATAATATCTAACTATACTCTAAATATCAGTATCCTGTCATTTATGTTTATATCATTTAATTGCAGTGCAAAGCCTTCATCTCTTTCCCTTTTTAATGATTGTCTCAGATCATAGTCTGTGGTGTTGCAATTTATGTTAGGAGTACTTTGCCTTGTAAACTAACTTGTCGATCCAGTCCAGGTGATAGTGTTGAATATGTATTCGTTAATATATTTTCCGACAACAACAATAAGCTCTTGATAGGATGTGTATATAGACCTAATCGGCAAGTTAACTTTTTGAGCTTCATTGAGTTTCTTGAACCGCTACTTATAAACTACGAAAATATCATCACCGCTGGCGACTTCAACAGCAACCTGCTGGTGGATTCCACCCTTAAGTTAAGCATGGCATCCCTTGGACTGCTTCCCACCAATTCTTCGGTACCAACACACTTCACTAACTCTAGCTCTTCTCTGCTCGATATATTCTTCGTAAACTCTCTTCAAAAATCGTTGCACTATACTCAATTATCTGCATCCTGCTTTTCAAAGCATGACCTTATATTTCTCTGTTACGACTTTCAAACTTCAAGCCGTCCTTGTTCTTATACATATCGTGATTTTAGAAGCATAGACTACTGTTCTCTTGCCGCAGCCGTGGAGTCGGTAGAATGGAGTGTGATTCGAACCTCAACATCGGTCGACGATCAGGCGCTATTTTTACAGAATAATATAAACTGGTTATTTGACAACTATGTTCCAGTTAAATCTAAGGTAATCCGACATTCTAACCACGCTTGGTTTAATGCTAGATTGGAGAACTTAATTCGCCTGCGGAACCTTGCTTATGCAAGGTGGAAAAGATACCGTACAACGGACACGCATAACAGTTTCAAAACGGCACGGATTGCCGTTAACAAAGCTATTAGGACAGCCAAAGTTAATTATTATAAAGATAAGTTTAGTTCTGCTCTTAACTCCAGGGATACTTGGAACTCCATCAAAAGTATTGGGATTGGTAAATCTAAAGGAGACCTCTCTGTTTTGTCCGATATTGAGATCAATGATATAAACAATAAGTTCGTAAGCCTGCCTATCCCAGTGGATAATATTTGTGTTGACAACTACTGTGATCGTGTTGATGTTGACGCCCGTCCTCTCGAGTTTGTCTGTGTCGATGACTGTGATGTAGTGCAAGTCATACTTTCTGTGAAGTCCAATGCTACCGGGTTGGATGGCATATGTGCCAAGTTCTTAAAAATCATTCTTCCCAAAGTTCTTCCATACATAACTTATTTGGCCAACTCGATTCTGACAACCTGTGTCTTCCCGAAATGCTGGAAAGCTGCAAAGGTAGTACCGGTTATAAAACAAAACAAGGAGTATAGGCCAATAGCTATACTGCCTTTCTTATCGAAGGTAGTTGAACGAATCTTGCATGATCAGATATCATCCTATGTGCACGAACACAACTTTCTGTCGGATCATCAGTCTGGTTTTAGGTCAAAAAGAAGTTGTACAACTGCTCTCCTATCTGTGATAGAGGATATTCGAGAACGAATTGATAATAACCAAACTGCCTTTCTTACCCTTTTAGACCATTCTAAAGCCTTTGACTCTGTCGACCATACTTTACTTTGCAAAAAGCTGGAAAACTTGTTCAATTTCTCCTACCATGCCACGGCCCTCATCAGGTCTTATCTTGGCGACAGATCCCAGGCAGTAAGCGTAGGTTGCAGAAAGTCTGATTTCTTAAATGTTAGGGGTGTCCCTCAAGGCTCAATCCTAGGACCACTATTATTTGTTCTGTATATAAATGACTTACCCGGTGTCCTTAGGTATTGTAATGTGCATATTTATGCAGATGATGTACAATTGTATGTGTGCTGCCCAAGCGATCGTACAAGCTCCTGCATTAATAATTTGAATCACGACTTAGACCAAATAGGTACGTGGGCTTCTAGAAACGGATTGTGTTTAAACCCCAACAAATCGAAATGCCTAGTCATTCATAGAAAGGCGCTTGCAACCAATGGCATGGATCAAATAATATTTAACAACTCCATTATAGAATACGTAGACACTGCTAAAAATCTAGGTATTGTTTTTAACAAAACATTAACATGGAAGGATCACATCCTTAGCACGGTTGGAAAGGTGTATGGTATGCTACGTACACTGTGGTCAACTCAGTACTATACTCCATTAAATATCCGGCTACTAATAGCCAAAGCTTACTTAATACCAATGCTTCTCCTCGGTTGTGAGATCTACTCCAATTGTGACTACGTATGCAAAAAGAAGCTAAATGTTGTGTATAACAACATTGCTAGATACGTATTTGGGCTGTCGAGACTCGATAACGTTTCCTATCATGCAAAGAAGCTGCTAAACATCTCCTTCGACAATCTGTTAAAAGTCAGAACGCTCATTACATTACACAAATTGATATACACGAAGGAGCCTGATTATCTATACCGAAGGCTTATTTTCCTACACTCATCAATGTCTGTCCTGCTTGCGCATGTCCGAAATCGTATGCTGATTTCTGATCGTCAATTCTTCATTACTTCGATACGTCTTTGGAACTCCCTCCCTCCCAGACTAAGGCTGATATGCAATGCTCTGCACTCCAAAAATGAGTTAACTAGTTTCTATAACGACTAAATTAAAATCAAAATTATGATTACCTACTGATAATTATGCTATCCAAAACTCTATTCCTTTCCTATGTTTCTGTTTTCCTACTCTTTACATTCTTCTGCCTATAAAAACTCCCTGCTAGACAGTATTATGACGTTCGGTTGGCTTAGTGGTGTTGCCTTAGAGGGCGTGATGGAGGATCCTGAAGTAAATATCAGCTGTTTTATATTTACTTCAGGATTTTCTATCACGTTTTCGGGGGCAGCATTGCAGAGCTGACTGAGTGTCATAATACTGTCTAGCAGGGCTATTTCTATTTCTATTTCTATTTCTATTTCCATTTCTATTTCCATTTCTATTTCCATTTCTATTTCTGTTTTGTTATTATTACTATCATAGTCCACGTTAAGTTATTTTGTTCACTCTCGTTATTTATCACTAACATTAATAATAATAATAATAATAATTAATAACTATCATTTAATTTAATTTATCAATTAATTTATTAATTTATTACTTTATTACCTTATTTAAGTCATCTTGTAAATTTACGATGTACCGACTAGCACTATAAAATAATTTTTCTAAATTGTTGTGCTAGGAAAAATTCAAATAAATACATACATACATACATACGCACATACACACATACGCACAACGTGGTCTAGCCAGCGAAGCCGCTGTGTTTTAATTCGCTGAACTATGTCGGCGTCTGCGTAGAGCTCATTCAGCTCATAATTAAATCTTCTTCGGTACTCACCGTCGCCACTGCGTAGAGGTCCACAAATCTTTCGAAGAACCTTTCTCTCGAATACTCCCAGAGCCGCCTCATCAGATGTTGTTAGTAGCCACGCTCCTGCACCACATAGAAGGACTTATAGAGCGTTATTTTCGTTCGTCGAGAGAGGACTTTACCTTTTAATTTCCTACTCAGTCCGAAGTAGCATTTCTTTGCAAAAGTAATTCTTCGTCGGATTTCTAGGCTAATATTATTATTGGTGTTAATGCTGGTTTCCAGGTAAACGAAGTCCTTTACTAGTTCGAAGTTATTGCTGCCTCCAGTGGCGTAGTTACCCTGCAGTCAACTGCCAAACTAGTTAGTAAACATTCTAGTTCATTAACTAGAATTTCTTGGGCTTATTCATACCAGTTTGAGCGAATGTAACTGTTCAGAGTTCTGAACAGCTTTCAACATCTGTAGCTGCGCACATGTATGGGAACACAATAAGTGCATGCATAACGATCATAGCTATGCATATTTAGTTAATATGTATTACGGCGAGACCGCTATCGCACTCTTGTGTTTGTCGTCTGGGACGATAACGATGGGACTCAAGTATGGCCATCAGTTAGATAAGAATAGTGTAGTGATAGATTTCACATACATGTGCCATCCACATTGTTGGGTTTACTTAGTAGTTAATTTATAGGATTATGTATTACTTACGATGTGGTAAGCGCTCCTGCTGGGATGTGAGAGAATGCCCTCCTGAGCGAAGGTCCTGGTCACGGGATGAAAGATGTACTATTTCTTTGTATTGCGTAACTTTATAGCTGGACTTCGGGGATGGCTAAGATTCCGCAACTAGTTGCACAGATCTGATTAGAATAATTCACTTATCGAATTTGCACAGTAAATAGCTTAAATAAACCGCAAGATTTAGACTTTTTATCAAAACAATAGGATACACTTTAGTTTCTTTTATGCAGCACAGTATTTATTAATATTTTTTAGGTTTTCGTTTTCCGCATATATAAAAAGTATCAAAAGGTAATAAAAAAGGAGCCGGTGTTTTTTAAAGCAAAGAAAACAATGATAATTATAAAAGGCCGGTGCCAACTTTACCAAAAACAACGATGATATATAAAAAAAGTAAAAATGATGGCCGAGCAGCTGTCAGCTGTGCGGCGAATTGGTGTGGGGTGATTTACGCGTGGTTGCCACACGTCCCAAATCGTTCCAATTTTAACACTTAAATCTAAAGGTGAGTTCATAAGTTGTGATGAGTAAATAATGTAATAATAATAAAATATAATTTAATCCATGCGTTATAATGATATTATATACAATTCATGACAAATATGTGTAACGAGTATTATTTTATGTACAATTCAGGAAATATGTTCATAATGAATATTATGGGTTTGGGATTGGGACGTGTGGCTACCGATGTCGCGTAAACACTTAGGAGTAAGATAGACATATGTATGCGTACTACGTACAATAGTTAGATTAAGCTGAATAGTTTAGTGATAGATTGTTGGGTTTACTTAGGATTAAGATATATGTATGTAGACGCATATCTACATGCGTACAATAATTAGATTAAGAAAAATTATAAATAAAGGCACTCCAGGAAACTGGAGTTGAGTTTTCTGCTAACAAGCAACCCGAGCGAGTCGTTTTAGTAAACAGTAACGTTTTCGCTATCATAAGCAGCAACAACCCTCTAAAAGTGCCGATACAGGCATATACGAACGAAAAAGAAGACAGTTCAGTATTCGGGCCGCAATCATTCAGTTAACAACATAGTATATGTCTACTA
Source organism: Merzomyia westermanni (assembly GCA_949987695.1). Lineage (NCBI taxonomy): Eukaryota > Metazoa > Arthropoda > Insecta > Diptera > Tephritidae > Merzomyia > Merzomyia westermanni. Next base: position 83,172,290 of record OX465291.1, read on the forward strand.
GTAGCGCAACTTACTCCGACAACCACACAGGGTGCGTTGTATGCAATAATAAAACAATCAAATTTAAATACTGCAATATTGAATGTGAAGACTTATAACACCCAAATTATTGAATTAACACCTTATCAGTTCCTACAGAATGTAAGTTTCAGTTTAAATTGAAATTTTTAGTTGATGAGGTACGTACTATTATTTACTTTAGTTCATTATTATTTTAGTCCATGAAGAAAAGAGTAGTTATGCATATTTAATGAAAATGTGGGTTACGGTGCATAAAGTGTAAAATGGACAAGTGGTTGGTAAAGCGGCCGAAAGTTTCCAACGAGGAAAATTTTGAAAAAATTGATAACCAAGAAGCTTCTACAAGCTGCAGAAACGATAACGAAAAAAATAAATGTATTTCATCAAGGCGTGATGTCTAACCAGTCGTCAATTTGGGTAAGATCATTGTTAAGATCTAATCTCAATTAAACTTATGATTTGATTTATATTAAAACTCTAGTACGTGTGTACCATACCTTATATCGATAAGTTACGATAACAAATTGCAATTGTCATAATATCGATGTACAAATATGAGCTTTGACATGTACAAATAAAATAACAACAATTATTATATACCTTTTCACGAAACTTCCGCTCGTAGCGTGTTTTTTTTATATCTGGAAATAGTTCATTGAACGCCAACCATCTTGTGAACTAAAAACGCTTAGTTTGCCTACAAACATTTGGAGGCCCCGGCGAGATAGCTATTTTCAACATTAATTTGCGAACATGTCCGACACTGAGCAAAGTTGTGGCAAGGCAGGCGATGCTGGAGGAGGTTCAACCTCCACTGCCTCTACAAAGGCCCAAAAGGCAGCTGCCGTGCTAAATACACGCCGTACCGTGTGTGAGCAACAAATGGATCGTACCCGCGACTTCATTGAACGTATTAAGCAAGATCCAACATTGACCTCTTCATCGGAGCTGACTATTCGCCTTGAAGCTTTGGAGAATTCGTACAGCACATTTCGCAGTGTTCAATCAAAAATTGAGGAAAGAGACCCAGAGGAAACTTTACAGCATCATCGCTCTACTTACGAGGAGCTATACTACTTAACTGCATCCAACATAAAGGTTATGCTCTCAAAATTAGACAATGCAGCTAACACAACAATCGTGGATAATGATAAAACGCCGGAGAGGTATGACACTATAAGATTGCCAAAAATAGAATTGCACTCATTTTCAGGTGAAGTTACTGCTTGGATGAGCTGGTACGACGAGTTCAACTCACTAGTACACAAAAACCAACACATCACAACTCTCGCGAAATTTCATCATCTGGTAGCAAAGTTGGAGGGTACTGCCAAGGCGACTATTGAAGGGCTGAGGATAGTATCCGAAAATTATGAGGTTGCATTACAGCGTCTCCGTGAGCGATTTGAAAACAAAAAGGTGATCGGGACTAAGCACATCGAACTTATGTTCCATCACCCTAAGATTACTAGTGCAAACTCTACCGATCTGCGAAATCTAATCGACAAAATGAATAATCACATGGTTGCACTGCGTAACCTAAATCGTCCAGTTGACCAGTGGGACGATCTTATTGTGCACCTAATAACTACAAAACTGGATGCCCAAACCGCTTTAAAATGGAATGAAGAATCCGCTACAGATCGCATGTCAACGCTTACTGAACTAATGACATTTTTGAAGAAAAGATGCCAGATATTAGAAGGTAATGTACAAACCAATCTTTTAAATAATTCTAATGCCATTGCGACGGGTCTATCATCCAAAAATCAAAAACAACATAGGGCATTTACAGCAACAAAATTTTCATGCAACTTTTGCCATAAAACAGGTCATTTAATTTATCGTTGCGTAGCTTTCATTAACCTAACCGCAAGGGATCGATTACAAAAGGTGCGAGAGCTGAGATTATGTGAAAATTGTTTAAAACAAAACAGCCATACTGCATTAAATTGTCCATCTAACTTTAAATGTCAGTCATGCGGTCATAAACATCACTCGTTATTACATCAAGCAAACGCCTCTGTCTCGCAAGCGAACAGCAACAATAACAATCAAACCGGTTCTTCTACAGGGTGTTTTTTTTACAGGTTTGTTTTTCGAATAGAGATAAAACTGGCATTTTGTGGTCAAATCTGGCAACTCTAATGTCATTTATGTTCAGTTTGGTTTGCCATTTCATCATGAACAGGTTGACAAAAGAACAACGCATGCAAATCGTGCAAATTTATTTCGAAAATAATGGTTCAGTTCGCGAAGTTTACCGTGAGCTCCGTCCATTTTATGGTCGACATAATCGTCCATCAGAGCAATTAATTCGGTTAACCATGGATCGTTTTCGCACTACGTTTACTCTATGTGCTAATACGCATCCGCAGAGACGTCGAACAGTGCGCACCGAAGAAACAATTGCCGCTGTAGAGCAAAGTGTTGAAGAGGACCCGAATGAATCGATTCGCCACCGTGCACAGCAATTGGAGCTTTGTCCATCAACTTTATGGAAGATTTTGCGCAAAGATCTTGGCTTGCGACCTTACAAGATCCAGCTTGTGCAATGCGTCGTGATTTTGGTGTATGGGCCGAAAATGAGATTGATTTCGATGCTGATTTTCATCGCAAAATTTTGTTCAGTGATGAGGCTCATTTTTGGTTGAATGGCTACGTCAACAAGCAAAATTGCCGCATTTGGAGTGAAGAGAATCCACATGAGACCCTTGAAACGCCATTACATCCACAAAAACTGACTGTTTGGTGTGCTCTATGGGCTGGTGGAGTCATTGGGCCATACTTCTTCCGCAATAATGCTGGAGAGGCAGCTACCGTTAATGGAGACCGGTATAGAGCCATGATAACCGACTATTTTGTTCCCGAATTGGATGGCATGAATGTGGATGAGTTGTGGTTCCAACAAGACGGCGCTACATGCCACACAGCGCACGTCACAATCGATTTATTGAAGGAAACATTCGATGAGCGCATAATTTCGCGGAATGGACCTGTCAATTGGCCACCAAGGTCGTGTGATTTGGCACCATTGGATTATTTTCTTTGGGGATATGTGAAGTCGCTCGTCTACACCAACAAACCAGAAACGTTAGGGGAATTGGAAGCCAACATTCGTGGCGTTATTGCCGACATACGGCCCCATATGCTCGAAAAAGTGGTTGAAAATTGGACCTGTAGAATTGGCTTTATTCGAGCCAGCCGCGGCGGCCACATGCCCGAAATCATATTTAAACATTAATGGCATAAAATTGTCCTTCCAATAAAGCCAAATTGATGGACCTTAAAACGATTTTCTTGTGTTTTATTTCAATTCGAAGTTCTATACCCCTAAAAAAACACCCTTTACTAAGTTTCTATCTCCAAATCTCAACTTTGTGCCTAACCCGCAGGTCACTTTGCATAGCAAATCGAAAGATAGCAATGTTCTGGGAACCGTTATCCCAAATTTGGTTAACCATTGTAATCAAAATATTACGTGCCGTGCACTCTTAGATTCTGGCTCTCAGCTAAATATGATTTCGGAGCGCATCGTTAGAATTGCTGGAATCAAACGTCAGCATTCTCCTACATCTTTCACGTCTGCAAACGACATGCAAACGTCAGCAAAATTTAAGGCTACCTTTACAATAAAATCACGTTTCAATGATTTCTCCTCTAACTTAGAGGCCTTAATTCTTCCTAATATAACTGGGCAAATGCCGGATCGAAAAATTAATATTGATGAATGGAATGTTCCAAAAAATATCTGTTTAGCCGACCCGCTGTTTAACATTCCCCAACGTATAGACCTTCTTATTGGTGTAGATTTATTTTACGAAATACTCTCAGTCGGCCAAATTAAGCTTGGGCCTGACTTGCCGATAGCACAAAACACTTTGTTAGGCTGGGTAGTCGCGGGAAAACTATCCGCGCATAAATCTACAAATCTAATGAGCCTTTTTGCAAAGCCTTCCGAAGCATGTAGCGAATCAACGCTGAATGACTCAATTAAAGCCTTTTGGCAAATTGAGGAAATCAGCGGTCCATCTCATGTGTTCAAAAAGTATCGCGAATTTTGTGTTTTTTCAAAAATTATTTATTTATTCATGAATATCTATTTTGTCCCCTTCAAAGTAATCCCCATGAGATATTATACACTTGTGCTAACGGTTTTTCCAATCTTCGAAGCACTTCAAAAAATCATTTTTTTGTATCTTGTTCAGCTCCTCCTTCGATGCCGTCTTTATCTCGTCAAGAGAAGCGTAACGTCGTCCTTTCATGGGCCTCTTCAGTTTAGGGAACAAGAAAAAGTCACAGGGGGCCAGATCTGGGGAATACGGTGGCTGCGGCATCATTAGTGTGTTGTTTTTGGCCAAAAAGTCGCGCACAAGCAACGAAGCGTGAGCAGGGGCGTTATCGTGGTGCAAAAGCCAATTTTTGTTCTTCCACAAATCCGGGCGTTTCTGGCGGATTGCTTCGCGCAAATTGCGCATAACTTGCAGGTAATATTCCTTATTGACCATTTTTCCCTGTGGCAAGAACTCATGATGCACCACGCCCCTGCAATCGAAGAAAACTGTCAGCAAAACTTTCACATTCGACCGAACTTGGCGCGCTTTTTTCGGTCTTGGTTCGTGCGGCAGCTTCCATTGAGATGATTGAGCTTTGGTTTCCACGTCATAACCATAAACCCACGATTCGTCACCAGTTATGACCCTCTGGAGCAAATTTGGGTCGTCGCGGACAGAGTTTAACATCTCATTAGCAATGTTCATGCGATGCTGTTTTTGGTCACAATTGAGCAATTTTGGTAAAAAAATAGGTAAAAATCGAAGACGATCCAAAACACGTGCAAGCAAAGCAGCTGTCAACAATTAACTGAACATTCAAAATGGCCGAGCTTGTCGGCATAAGTGAGAGACATGAGTACCAACATAACGCCACAAAAAATTCGAAATTCGAATATACGTAACCAGCGAAAATTCAAAATTCGCGATACTTTTTGAACACACCTCGTACATCGCGAGAAGAAAGAGAATGTGAAGCACACTTCAAAAAAAATGTTTCTCGCAGTGAGTGCGGCCGGTACCAAGTAAGGCTGCCATTTAAGCATAATTTCAATATATTAGGCGATTCGTACAACATTGCATTAAGGAGATTTTATTCGCTAGAGGCAAAATTTCGAAATAATGAACGATTGAGACTACAATACGTAGAATTTATGGAAGAATTTATTAATTTATCTCACATGGAAAGAGATATCGATACGGATATTAAGACCCCATGCTACGTAATTCCTCACCACTGTGTATTTAAGCCGTCCAGCTCTACAACAAAAATTAGAGTTGTCTTTGATGCCTCATCAAAAACGAGTACTGGCGTTTCATTAAACGAGCTGCTTATGATTGGGCCCGTAATTCAACCTGACTTGTTCACAACAATCCTCCGTTTTCGCTATTTTACATATGTTTTTACGGCAGACATCACAAAAATGTATCGTCAGATATCACTTCATCCTGATGACAGACGTTTCCACTACATTTTATGGCGATCATGCGAGACTGATCCCCTTGAGATATTTCAGTTGTGCACGGTCACTTACGGGACATCGTCTGCATCGTTTCTGGCAACACGCGCTTTACAACAGCTCTGCGAAGATGAAAGGCGATACTTTCCTGACGCCTCCCAAGCTGCTCTTAATGGATTTTACGTCGATGATTTATTAACAGGCGCTAATACGCTTCAAGATGCAAAGGTTTTGCAAGGGCAATTGCAGACAATGCTACTGCGAGGAAAATTCGAGCTAAAGAAGTGGTGCGCTAATCATAATGACATTTTATCTAATGTACCAGAAGAAGATAAGGAGAAGTTTTTTAAAATTAAAGGGAAAGATGCTATCAAAGCGTTAGGGCACATTTGGAATCCGTCTACCGATAAATTTCTTTACCAAAAGCCGAATGCACAAAGGCAAAAATCGTTTACCAAACGTAGTAATCTCTCTGAAATTGCCCAATTTTTTGATCCCTTAGGTCTAATTAGTCCGGTGGTAGTACTTGCAAAGATATTCATGCAGCAATTGTGGCGTTTAAAGCTGAGCTGGGACGAGGCATTGCCACAAGAGTACCACAGCAGATGGGAAAACTTCCGAGATCAACTACATTACTTAAATGATTTTGAGATAGAACGTCAAGCGTTTGCACCGTGTGCAAATTATGAACTTCATGCATTTTCCGACAGTTCTGAAGATGCGTACGGAGCTTCTCTGTATATAAAAAGTTTCTCCGAGGAAGGGGGAGCTGTCACCATTAAGTTATTATGCGCTAAGACAAGAGTAGCGCCGCTTAAAAAATGTTGTCTTCCAAGATTGGAGTTGTGTGCGGCTGTCATAATGGCCGAACTTGTAAAACGTATCAAAGAAATTTTTAGTTTCGTTGAATTTCAAAGCATCAACTATTGGACCGACTCCACTATTGTTTTAAATTGGCTACAACAAGACTCTTGCAGCTGGCAAACATTTGTCGCTAACCGCGTTGCGCTAATTCAGGAAAGTAGTACATTTTCACAATGGCGCTATGTACCAACCAGCCAAAATCCAGCTGACTTATTATCGCGTGGTGTATTACCTGAAGAATTAATGCGTTCGAGCCTATGGTACAACGGGCCTAGTTTTTTAATGCAATCTGAAGAATTTTGGCCTTCTTTACCTGTGGGAATACATCACAGTGACGATGTCTTACAAAGAAAAAGGGTTAAACTTGTTTTAGCAGCCACACTCGAAGAGAACTTCATAGAAAATATCAAATATCACAATAATTATCAAAGTCTACTCAACATAGTCGCATACATACTGCGCTTCAAGCATAACTCCACAACCAGTGAGTCAAACCGCCGTTCGGGTGTTCTCTCTCCACAAGAAATACGGCTTGCGTTAGTTGCTATTGTAAAATTAATTCAGCGAGTGGAGTTCTCCGCAGAGATACGAGCATTAAGTTGCGGTAGTGCTCTGCCAAAACAAAGCAAACTCAAAGCTCTCGCAGCGTTTATTGATCAAGAGGGAATTCTTAGGGTAGGTGGACGTTTACGGCATGCTGCTATAGATTTCAACAATAAGCATCCCATATTACTTCCCAAATCGCATGTTTTTACGCGAGCCCTTTTGACTCATCTTCACATCTCCAACCATCATGTTGGACCCCAGGCACTTCTTAGCATAACCAGGCAAATGTTTTGGCCTATTCACGGGAAAGTCGCTCCCGCTCCATCGTGCGCTGTTAATGGAATTGTGTGGAAGCATATACCTCCACATTTGGAGGGCTGTGGGAGGCTGCTGTTAAATCTTTTAAATATCACCTAAAACGTCTAATGAATAACTCTTCATTAACCTTTTCAGAATTTAACACTCTTATCATCCAAATCGAGTCAATACTAAATTCTAGACCAATCACGGCTGTTCCTGAAAACGCCTGCGATGTGCCTGCACTTACTCCTGGTCATTTCATTATCGGCACTGCGTTAAATGCCATTCCTGAACCAGATTTAAAGGCCGTCGCGAACTTCAATCGCCTACAGAGGTATCAGCAGCTACAATGGTACTTCCAGCAGTTCTGGGATAAATGGTACAAGGACTATCTTCAAAGCTTGCAAGGTCCCAATAAATGGACAAAGAAAGGTCAGCCTCTAAATATCGGAGACCTAGTTATTTTGGAGGAAGAAAATATTCCACCGCTTCAGTGGAAACTCGGCCGCATAATTCATCTGCATCCAGGCAAGGATGGTATCACCAGAACCGTAACAGTCAAAACTTTTACAAATGAAGTTCAGCGAGCTACCGCTAAAATAAGACGACTGCCTATTGATGGCCCTTTGTGCCCTCAAGGGCGGGTGAATGTTAAGATCTAATCTCAATTAAACTTATGATTTGATTTATATTAAAACTCTAGTACGTGTGTACCATACCTTATATCGATAAGTTATGATAACAAATTGCAATTGTCATAATATCGATGTACAAATATGAGCTTTGACATGTACAAATAAAATAACAACAATTATTATATACCTTTTCACGAAACTTCCGCTCGTAGCGTGTTTTTTTTATATCTGGAAATAGTTCATTGAACGCCAACCATCTTGTGAACTAAAAACGCTTAGTTTGCCTACAAACAATCATGTTTTCAGGAATAAACTCTTAAATCGTAGGTGTCTCGATTTTCTGTGACACACTCTTGACAAAAACAATGATTAATTTGTATAATTTTGAAGATCTGGCTGTTTTGTTGAAAGAAATGAGGGAAAATAGTGAATCACAGTTCAAAAAAGTTTTTGTTGAAATAGCCAAATCTATCGGAGAGAAAATTGAAGTTCCTCGGAAAAAAACCGAGAAAACTACGAAAACAGCTCAGCAGAAGAATATTTTCGCAGATCAATATTCATCCCGTTCATCGATCACTTCATATCTTCAGTGTCTAACAGATTCATCAAGCACAAAAACACATTGTCAATTATTGAAAATGTCATTCCAGCAGTGAACGAAGTTTTCAACATTGAGGCGTTTGAAAAATTGGATAAGGAATTCAACCGGAGAAGATAGGATGAATGGACTTGGAATGAGTATTAATACAAATATTAATGTCGCAGTGGAGGGAGTTATTGACCGATTTGCTCAAAAACAAAGGAAAATCAATTTGTAATTTCTCTCATTTGCCTTTTTACTATTAATTATTTTTTTATTTATTTATTCATTTAAGTCTATGGCTTACATACCTTACAAACAGAGAGTAATTCAAAAATTTGGGATTAATACATATACAATTTTTCCTTAAATATAATTCGATTAGCAAATATATCTAAATCTGTTTCTTTACATATCAAATTAAATTCAGCTAACAGTCTGATAACTGGTTCATTTTGAGCATATTTTGTTTTGCAAATTTCAATAGCAAATAAATCACTATGTCGCAGATTTCTAGCTGGAGCATTAATCTTAATACAGTGTAACAAATAAGAACAATCAATGGTCCCATTCAAAACATCACGTATAAAAACTAAGCCTTGATAGCTGGCTAGAGTGTGCAAGCTGATCAATCTGCACCGAGGAACATAAGATGGAATAGGCAAATCAAATCTAATACTGTATAATGCAAACTTTAAAAACTTTTTTTGTATCCGCTCTATTCTATTGGAATGTATTCCATAAAATGGATTCCATATTATTGAAGCATATTCCACTTTAGACCTTACAAATGTGTTATAAAGTAATTTTTTTGTATATGGATCCTTGAACTCCAAACTATTGCGCCTAATGAACGCTAGCGAGGAATACGCTTTGGGTATAATGTAATTCAAATGATCTATAAATGTGAAATTGGAGTCAAAAACCACTCCAAGGTCTTTTATTTTATTAGTTGAGCTAAAAGCAGTATCTAATCTAATTTTATTGTAGGTAACCGAGCAACATTTTTCAATATTAATGGCTAATTTATTACGGCGGCACCACTCATGAAACTTATTTATCTCATTCTGCAAAATTTCGATATCAGACTGGGTCTGTATCTTTTTAAAAACCTTTAAGTCATCAGCATAAAGTAAATGCTCACATATTTGAAAGCACTCAGTGCAGTCGTTGATAAAAATTACAAAAAATAAAGGACCCAAGATACTTCCTTGTGGAACCCCTGAGGTTGCTCTATATAAAGAAGATTGCACACCATCAACAACAACGCAGTTAATTCTATTTATCAAATAAGATTTGACCCAGCACAAGAACGATGATTGAAATCCGAATCTCTCTAATTTGTGGATTAGGAGAGTGTGAGACACTCTGTCAAATGCTTTAGATAAATCGGTATAGATGGCATCTACCTGGAAGCCATCCTTAAATGCTGAAATGCAATAATTTGAGAAGACAGCCAAGTTAGTAACCGTAGATCGACCTGGTATAAAACCATGTTGAGATAATGATATATATAGCTTAATAGCAAAAGAAAGTTTAGTACTGATGATTTTTTCAAACAGTTTGGCAATATTAGCTATTTTAGAAATTGGTCGGTAGTTTGAGGCCTCGTTTTTTCTCCCAGATTTGAAAATTGGAGTAACAGAGGTAATCTTCCAATCATCCAAAAAACAACCAATCCTCAGTGACAGATTAAAAAGAAGAAGAAGCGGCTTAACAATGGATGAGCTGCATTTCTTGAGAAAGAGTGATGATATTTGATGAACATCTACTTGCTTGGAACATTTTATGGCACTTATTGCGTCCAAAATGTCTTCTTCAGTTAAAACTACAGAGCGAATCGAGCGAAGACGCCAATGGTCCAAAACTAGAGATTTCACTCGTCACGCAGTCCTCAACAAAATTAGACTTAAAAAAGTCCGCAAATAAGTTAGCAGTTTCAAAAGCTGTGTTCGCGCTCTTACCATTGTATAACATTGAAGCCGGAATAATGGAAGAAGACCGTTTTGAGTTCACAAAACTCCAAAATGCCTTGGGGTTAGATTTAATATTAGTTTCAAATCTTAACAAATAATTTTTATAAAGAAATTTGTTTAAACAGTTAAACTCTTTCAAATATTTCTCATAAATTAGCTTATGCTGCAAACTCCCAGAACGTTTATAAATCCTATGGGATTTATTGCGGAGATTCTTAAGTTTTTTTAAGTCTCTATTATTTTTAATATTAATTATTACAATAATCAATAAATGGATCACTGAATCAATACAATTTGATAACTATTTCTGTCTAATCACATTATTCTATACAAAAGTACTTATCATCAATTAACAAAATTTAAATTTTAAGTTTTGTAACCACGGCTCGAATACTGAATTGTTTTCTTTTTCGCTAGTGTATGCATGTACGAGTATCGACAATTTTAGAGGCTTCTTGCTGCTTATGATAGCGGAAACGTTACAGTCGCTCAAACTGGTTTGAATAAGCCTGCAGGGTAGTTATTCAAATATTGTTCTTACCTTTCTAGCAGAGAACTTATAAGTTATACTTTTCCAGTACTTTGCGCTCGTATTGCTGAAGATAATTGTTGGTTTAGACTATATTTAGAGCTGTTAAGTTAAACCAACTGTCATGTGAATGAACTATTTTTTCATTGTAGAAAGAAGACTTATTAAATTCTTTTTCCAACCTCTTGAAAAATAAAACAAACATTTTAGTCATAAACAACAGTCCGAAATATAAATATAAGTTGTCAAACAGTCAAATATACACGTTTATTAGCAGATTTGATTTAGAGTGAAACTTCTTTAATTAAATAATTTAATTTTTTTTTTATTTTATTCATAATGCCCGTATGACCTATTTTTCTTGTATTTTTTTATGAAAGAAACGGTTTTCATATTGGTGCAAACGGGCGAGATATGTTAAAAAACTAACTAATACACTAACTAATACAACCAAAATAAAGGGTGTTTTTTTTAGGGGTATAGAACTTCGAATTGAAATAAAACACAAGAAAATCGTTTTAAGGTCCATCAATTTGGCTTTATTGGAAGGATAATTTTATGCCATTAATGTTTAAATATGATTTCGGGCATGTGGCCGCCGCGGCTGGATCGAATAAAGCCAATTCTACAGGTCCAATTTTCAACCACTTTTTCGAGCATATGGGGCCGTATGTCGGCAATAACGCCACGAATGTTGGCTTCCAATTCCCCTAACGTTCTCACGACTTCACATATCCCCAAAGAAAATAATCCAATGGTGTCAAATCACACGACCTTGGTGGCCAATTGACAGGTCCATTCCGCGAAATTATGCGCTCATCGAATGTTTCCTTCAATAAATCGATTGTGACGTGCGCTGTGTGGCATGTAGCGCCGTCTTGTTGGAACCACAACTCATCCACATTCATGCCATCCAATTCGGGAACAAAATAGTCGGTTATCATGGCTCTATACCGGTCTCCATTAACGGTAGCTGCCTCTCCAGCATTATTGCGGAAGAAGTATGGCCCAATGACTCCACCAGCCCATAGAGCACACCAAACAGTCAGTTTTTGTGGATGTAATGGCGTTTCAAGGGTCTCATGTGGATTCTCTTCACTCCAAATGCGGCAATTTTGCTTGTTGACGTAGCCATTCAACCAAAAATGAGCCTCATCACTGAACAAAATTTTGCGATGAAAATCAGCATCGAAATCAATCTCATTTTCGGCCCATACACCAAAATCACGACGCATTGCATGGTCTCGCGGCTTTAATTCTTGCACAAGCTGGATCTTGTAAGGTCGCAAGCCAAGATCTTTGCGCAAAATCTTCCATAAAGTTGATGGACAAAGCTCCAATTGCTGTGCACGGTGGCGAATCGATTCATTCGGGTCCTCTTCAACACTTTGCTCTACAGCGGCAATTGTTTCTTCGGTGCGCACTGTTCGACGTCTCTGCGGATGCGTATTAGCACATAGAGTAAACGTAGTGCGAAAACGATCCATGGTTAACCGAATTAATTGCTCTGATGGACGATTATGTCGACCATAAAATGGACGGAGCTCACGGTAAACTTCGCGAACTGAACCATTATTTTCGAAATAAATTTGCACGATTTGCAAGCGTTGTTCTTTTGTCAACCTGTTCATGATGAAATGGCAAACCAAACTGAACATAAATGACATTAGAGTTGCCAGATTTGACCACAAAATGCCAGTTTTATCTCTATTCAAAAAACAAACCTGTAAAAAAAACACCCTGTACAATCTAGGCTGTTAAAAACAAACGAAAAAGTTTGTATTTCGTTAGCTTTTTTCGACAGTTTACTGTTTTTCGTTAGTTTTTTCTGATAAATATTTTTGTTTTGAAAATAATAAATATTTGTTTACAAAAAGAAATGGATTTGGAAATTTTAAACATTGCACCAAATTGCTTGCTAAATGTTTCTGTTTTACTACCAGATTTAAAAGAGAAGCGCAAAAAAAAGAAATATATTTCGCACTATGAACTCTATTTGAGGTGATGTACATACGCGTCTTGGCATTTAAGCTTCATTTTTAGTTCGAGCACAAAAAATATCAAAATCAAATCTTTCAGTTTAATTTTTTATTTGTTTATTTTAAAATTTTATTTTCGTTCAGCTTTCAACTAAACGTCGACCCAATTGACATTACAGGTACTGTTTGTCCCCCTTCAACTACCGAACTACCGTCAAATTGTTTTTGCAATTTGATTTTCGTTAGGTTTTCGTCAGTATTTCAAACAAAAAATACAGCAAAATTACAATAAAAAATACGGGCATAAAGATTTTTACTCAAAAGTTGGTTAAAATAAGAAAATGTGTTTAAAACTTTTTAAAATGGCATTTTAATTTTTGATAAATTACTCTGCGGTATCCATCTTAATGGATATTGCATAGTGTCATAAGATCTGTGGCTTAAGTTCGTAGTTCTAATGAAATAATAACATAACCAAAAAGTTCGTATGTTGCATAACAATAATAGAAACCATTCCGGCAATTGTTGGTGAATTAAACATATCGTGAATACTTTCCGATATTTTGTCAGCTTTGGTGATCATAAATTTTGTTTTTTTGGTTTGGGATGACGCCCTCTAAGCGGACGACTTGCAAGGTCACAGTTGCACCTACGTACTTAAGACCTCTTCACTAACACCACTCTCCTAGCAAAACTACCAAAAAGGTGTTTTCTCAGATGGCTGGTTAGCTCATAGACTTCTTTTAAATTAATGTTCTTCATTTAACAGTGTTCGGACTTCAAGTATTTAATTAGTAGTATATTTGTTAAGAGATAGTGGTAGATTTGTATTTCCTTTATACATAGTTTAAGAATGGTTAATCAATGAAAATTATTTGCTTTTCCTATATAGGTAGATAGAAGTCGTAGATAGCGATATCAAATGTAATTTATTATCCTCATCGAACCAACCACAAAGCTTTAAAAAATGCAGAAGTTGAATCCTTCGAAATTATTGTTGTTGTTACTGTTGTACCAGAACTCCAAGAATTTTTACTTGCTGATCACGCATAGGTGGTATATTCGTAATTGGATCTGCAATGGTGCAGGGTTCTAAAATTATATCTAAAATAAGTTATGATTTTTAAAAAAGATGTATAGGCAAGAACCATCGATTTGACAGCAACCAGGTAAATTCGCTGTTGGCACCTCTTATTGTTTTACGTTCTTTGCAGTGGCGGAACCAGGGGGGGGGGGGGGGGTGGGGGGTGGATCCTCCATTGGTCAATGAACTACTGTTTTTTAAATTTCGATTGAATAACACAATAGCATTTTATGCTTCTGATTTATGATTTTGTTATTTTAGTACTAACGACAAAGTGCATTTTTATGAATATATCAAATGATCGGTTAGTGGATTATGCGTTGAATATTAAGTCTATATATGTATACTAGTTTTTTCAGACCTTCTACAAATTTTCGAATCGAAATATGCCGTAAAACTGCTAAAACTCTACTCCTCTATTTCCCACGTCTTTAAAAGCCCGAATTTAAGCGGTCTGAAAATACTAGAGTAGGCAGTCCCATTAATTTAATCAGAGCAAACGGTGGCGGAAAAATAGATAGCGACGAGAATTTTTCACACGTTTTTTATAAAAGTATAGCCTATTATCTAATAACAAATATTCAAGAACAAATTTCAAACTCTGTTCAAAACCTAGGAAATTCTACACTTTTTAATCCGAGTTTTTATAAAAAAATTTTATTTGTAGTTTTATGACCTATTCAATTTTAGTATTTCTAATAAAGTGCCAGGGTGAAGTTGGCAAAAAATAGTGGCAATTTTGGGCATTTAATAAATTTATGGTGTCAGTTTTGTTATGCGAAAGGCATACAATTAAAAAAATTTCAACATTTTCTCTATTGCTTAGTATTATAAAACTAGTAGGTCAACATTACAAATTATTTTTGTCTTTAAATAATAAACGCAGTTTAACACAAAACTAAAAATCCCTCACTCGAAAACGGTGCGTTCTGCCTTTGTGTAATAAACTTCAACAAATATAGATAGAATTAGCGCTTGAAGTGGATTTCGCAAAAAACTTAGTACTGGAGTTACGACGTATTCGTTCTGACGAACATGATTTTGAAAAATTGGGCAGAACTGTGACATGAATATTAAAATCAAATAGAACCGATTCAAATCTAGTCAAAGTCTGCAAGCATGTAACGTAGATGTTTATTTAAAGATTTCTGTTTTTATCCATTTATGTACTGATCATATAAAAATGGAAATAGATAGTCGATTTACTCAACATAAAACTATCCCTAGAGATTTCGATTCCGTTTTTCAACAAACTGCAGAGAAGAAAATGACAAAACTTTATTTAAGATTGCTGAATTTTATGAACCACTTGTTCTAAGCCAAAATATAGTGGTCGAAACCAATTTATGGAAAACGTACTTTCTCTCTTCTTTAAATAGCCATCTAACCGCCCGGGCGATTTTGACCGTCCAACATAGCGCGCCAGTCGTTTCTTCGCTGCGCCAACTGGCGCTGATTGGAAACACCACGGGATCGCAAATCGGTCTCCACTTGGTCCTTCCATCGGAGTGGTGGTCTCCCTCTTCCTCTGCTTCCACCGGCGGGTGCCGATAAAAATACCTTCTGGGCTGGAGCATCTTCGCTCATTCGCACTACGTGGCCTAGCCAGCGAAGCCGCTATGTTTTAATTCGCTGAACTATGTCGGCGTCTGCGTAAAGTTCATACAGCTCATCATTAAATCTTCTTGGGTACTCGCCAGCGCCAACGCGTAGAGGTCCACAAATCTTTCGAAGAACCTTTCTCTCGAATACTCCCAGAGCCGCTTCATCAGATGTTGTTAGTGTCCACGCTTCTGCACCATATAGCAGGACGGGTGCGATGAGTGACTTGTACAGTGTTATTTTCGTTCGTCGAGAGAGGACTTTACTTTTCAATTGCCTACTCAGTCCGAAGTAGCATTTGTTTGCAGGAATAAATCTTCGTCGGATTTCTAGGCTAACATTATTGTTGGTGTTAATGCTGGTTCCCAGGTAAACGAAGTCCCTTACTATTTCAAAATTATTGCTGCCAACAGTGGCTTGGTTGCCAAGGCGCGAATGCACTGACTCTTTGCATGATGACAGAAGGTACTTCGTTTTGCCCTCGTTCACCACCAAACCCATTTTTCCGCTTCTTGTTCTAATTTGGAGTAAGCAGAAGTTACGGCGCGGTTGTTAGCAATATCGTCGGCATGTGCCAACAGTTGCACGCTTTTATAAAATATTGTTCCAGCGCGGTTAAGTTCTGCAGCTTGTATTATTTTCTCCAGCATTAAATTAAAGAAATCGCACGATAGGGGGTCACCCTGTCTGCAACCTCGTTTAGTTTCGAACGGCTCGGAGAGATGCTTCCCAATTCTGACCGAACTGGCGGTGTTGCTCAAGGTCATTTTGCATAACCGTATAAGTTTTGCGGGGAAACCAAATTCAGACATAGCGGTATATAGGCAGCTCCTTTTCGTGCTATCGAAAGCGGCCTTAAAATCAACAAAGAAATGATGTATGTCGATTCTTTTCTCACGGGTTTTTTCCGTATTGTAAAAATCTGGTCGATGGTAGATTTACCAGGTCTGAATCCACACTGATAAGGTCCAATCAGTCTGTTCACGTCAGGCTTCAGTCTTTCGCACAATACGCTTGATAGGACCATATATGCGATATTAAAAAGGTTTATTCCGTGATAGTTGGCGCAGTTTGCAGGATCGCCCTTCTTGTGGATTGGACAGAGGACACTTAGATTTCAATCTTCAGGCATGCATTCATCCGACCATATTTTGTATAGAAGCTGATGCATGCGCCTTACCAGCTCCTCGCCTCCGTGTTTGAATAGCTCAGCAGGCAAACCATCAGCGCTAGCTGCTTTATTGTTTTTCAATCGGGATATTGCTATTCGCACCTCATTATAGTCGGGTTGTGGAACGTCAATTCCATCATCTTCGATTGTGGGCTCGGGTTCGGCATTCTCTCTGATTTCTTGCTCAGTTTCTCCATTTAAAAGGGCAGAGAAGTGATCCCTCCATATTCTGAATGCTCTCTGAACATCTGCCACCAGGTCGCCGTTCTCATTCTTACAGGAGTTTGCCCCGGGTTTAAAACCCGTTGGCCAGCATCTCAAGCTCCTTTATTTCACGCTTTTCTGCCTCTCTTTTTTCGCCCGGAAAATCCGCCTCGCTTCCCTCTTCAACTCGCGGTAGTGTTCACACACACTCCTCGTTGCATTCGATCTCAGCGTTGCCTTGTAGGCTTCGTCCTTTCTTTTCGTTGCAGCGCGGCATTCTTCATCATCATACCAGTTGTTTCTTCGCGTTCGCCGGAATCCAATTACTTCTTCGGCTGCGGTACGGAGTGCTCCTGAGATATGATCCCACTGCTCATGCATTCCACTAGGTTGAATTGTGCTCTCGGAGAGCAGGTGTGAGAGGCGATCTGCGAAATAATTGGCGGTCTGTTGCCATTGCACGTCCAGCTTTCCCTGCGTTTTTTGTTGCACCTGTTTTGTCGTACAGAGGCGGGTACCAATCTTGGCTGCTACTAGGTAGTGATCAGAGTCGATGTTAGGTCCTCGTATTGTGCGAACATCTAAAACGCTGGAAGCATGCCGTCTGTCTATCACAACGTGGTCGATCTGGTTGCGTGTTTTTCGATCGGGGGACAGCCATGTAGCCTGATGGGTCTTCTTGTGCCTAAACCTGAACGTCCCGACAGTGTGGCCGAATACACCCTCCTTACCCACCCTGGCGTTAAAGTCGGCAAGCACGACTTTGATATCATGACGGGGGCAGCGCTCGTATGCTTCTTCCAAGCGATCGTAGAATGCATCCTTTTCCACGTCGTCCTTTTCTTCCGTCGGTGCATGAGCGCAGATAAACGATATGGTGAAAAATCGTACTTTTATGCGGATTGCGGCGAGGCGCTCGTTCAGGGGTGCGAACGACAGTACTCGGTGACGGAGTCTCTCTCCCACCACAAATCCCACGCCGAATCTGCGCTTGTCTTCATGCCCACTCCAGTAGATGTTGCAAGGTGTTTTGATCGTGTTTCCTCGCCCCGTCCATCGCATCTCTTGTATGGCGGTGATGTCAGCTTTTGCTTTCCTCAGGACCTCAACCAGCCGGGCAGCGGCACGTTCCCCATTAAGGGACCGGACATTCCAGGTACATGCCCTTATCCCATAATCCTTATTTCGTCTGCGGGTGTTGTCATCTAAAAAAGGAGTTCTCATATCCGAGGCTTTGTTGTTGACTTTCATTGGAACGTTGTTTTATGTGGTGGGTCCCAAACCCAACGCAGACCCCGTTTCACGGGAGGTTGAATTCAATTACACGTTTGTATAGCGAGCCGCTCGATCCAAGACAGACGCCCGCTTGCAGCCGCACCACATGGTGATCAGACGCTGCTGTTTGAACCCCCCGCAAGCCCTTAAACCGATTATTTCGGAGTGGCCTTACCGGGTGTTCGGTGGTTACCCAGAGGATACTTGGGCGCAAAGCCCGGAAGTTGTGAGCTGCTTGAATCGCATGCAAAAGAATCGCTCTGGCCATTCCCAGGTGAATGGCGATCAGAAACTTTCCCCACTTGCGTGGACTTCTGCACATGGCTCCATCCTCCACTTAAGTGACATAATCTACTCGCCAAAAACTACATTTTAAGCATTTCAGAGCTGCTCGTTACGTCTTTCTCCCAATTGTCGCCAATTGAAAGCACCACGGGATTACAAATCCGTCTCCACTTCGTCCTTCCATTGGAGTGGTGGTCTCTCTCTTCCTCTGCTACAACCGGTGGGTGCCGATAAGAATACCTTCTGGGCCGGAACATCTGCATTCATTCGCCCAACATAGCCTAGCCAATTAAGATGTTGTTTTTAATTCTTTGGACTATATCGGTGTCTGCATATGGCTCACACAGCTCATCAATAAATCGGTACTCGCCGACGCCAACGCGTAAGGGTCCGTAAATCTTTCGAAGAATCTTTCTCTCGAATACTCCCAGAGTCGCCTCATCAGATGTGGTCAATGGCAAGCTTCTGCACCATAAACCAGGACGGGTACGATAAGTGAGTTATAGAGTGTTATTTTCGTTCTTCGAGAGAGGACTTTGCTTCCCAATTGCCTATTCAGTCCGAATTAGCACTTGTTTGCGTGAGTGATTCTTCATTGGATTTTTATACTGACATTATTATTGGTGTTAATGCTGGTTTCCAGGTTAAAAACTCTAAAGAAATATTTTCTTGGGGATTTCTGTATTTTCCTCAATACAAGGTTATGAAAGCAATTTTTTTTATATGAAAGAAAACACTTTAGCTCTTCGGAAAAAAAATTACCAAAAATCAGCAAAATGTGTCACGACCCTAAGATTGACACATTACCTCATTCAAATTTAATGAACTACAGAACGGCATACTACACAAAATTCAAAAAATTGTGAAAATAATGTAACTCTTTGAAAAAATTGCTATGCATTTTCTCGAATTTTGGGTACATTTTCAAAACACAATTTGTGTGTCTCAAATTTCAGATTGCGATAAAAATAAATGCGCGAAGTTTAAACCCTGAGAAAATTGATAGTTTAAATTTTATCGTTGATAGCTTTAATATCGATCTTATATGTACTCGTATTACAAAAACATGGTTTAAGGACTATATTAATGATAAGGTGGTTTCGTTTCGAGCTTACAAAGTAGTAAGATGTGATAGGGCGAATAAGGCTCGTAGTGGTGGCATTGCTTTATATTTCAAAAATAATTTTAAATGGAAAGAGATCTGCAGATCAGATCACGCGCAGGAAGTCGATTATATTTTTGTCGAGTTTCATGATAATATTAAATGACTTGTTGCATGCATTTATAACCCTAGAAAAAGAAATGATCTTTCAGTGATGTTTGATAAGTAAGCTGAGCTCACCATTTTTATGAGCACATTATTGTATTTGGGTAGTTAAATATAGACCTTCTATGCAAAGATCTCCCTTCCAGGAGGTTCAGAGACCAAACCAAATCTGTTGGATGTGTTCGGGGGTAGTGACAAGGAGTACGTCAATCATATTGATCAGTTTCCGATGGCTGGAAACTCTGATCATGAACTGATACTTCTGTCCTACAATATTCGTTTTAATAGGCAAAATAAGCTAACGAACTTGTTTATAAGGAGGAAGCTGCTCGGCTTGACCGGAATATGTGTTGGTCATATACAGGGTGTTTTTTTTACAGGTTTGTTTTTCGAATAGAGATAAAACTGGCATTTTGTGGTCAAATCTGGCAACTCTAATGTCATTTATGTTCAGTTTGGTTTGCCATTTCATCATGAACAGGTTGACAAAAGAACAACGCTTGCAAATCGTGCAAATTTATTTCGAAAATAATGGTTCAGTTCGCGAAGTTTACCGTGAGCTCCGTCCATTTTATGGTCGACATAATCGTCCATCAGAGCAATTAATTCGGTTAACCATGGATGGTTTTCGCACTACGTTTACTCTATGTGATAATACGCATCCGCAGAGACGTCGAACAGTGCGCAGCGAAGAAACAATTGCCGCTGTAGAGCAAAGTGTTGAAGAGGACCCGAATGAATCGATTCGCCACCGTGCACAGCAATTGGATCTTTGTCCATCAACTTTATGGAAGATTTTGCGCAAAGATCTTGGCTTGCGACCTTACAAGATCCAGCTTGTGCAAGAATTAAAGCCGCGAGACCATGCAATGCGTCGTGATTTTGGTGTATGGGCCGAAAATGAGATTGATTTCGATGCTGATTTTCATCGCAAAATTTTGTTCAGTGATGAGGCTCATTTTTGGTTGAATGGCTACGTCAACAAGCAAAATTGCCGCATTTGGAGTGAAGAGAATCCACATGAGACCCTTGAAACGCCATTACATCCACAAAAACTGACTGTTTGGTGTGCTCTATGGGCTGGTGGAGTCATTGGGCCATACTTCTTCCGCAATAATGCTGGAGAGGCAGCTACCGTTAATGGAGACCGGTATAGAGCCATGATAACCGACTATTTTGTTCCCGAATTGGATGGCATGAATGTGGATGAGTTGTGGTTCCAACAAGACGGCGCTACATGCCACACAGCGCACGTCACAATCGATTTATTGAAGGAAACATTCGATGAGCGCATAATTTCGCGGAATGGACCTGTCAATTGGCCACCAAGGTCGTGTGATTTGACACCATTGGATTATTTTCTTTGGGGATATGTGAAGTCGCTCGTCTACACCAACAAACCAGAAACGTTAGGGGAATTGGAAGCCAACATTCGTGGCGTTATTGCCGACATACGGCCCCATATGCTCGAAAAAGTGGTTGAAAATTGGACCTGTAGAATTGGCTTTATTCGAGCCAGCCGCGGCGGCCACATGCCCGAAATCATATTTAATGGCATAAAATTATCCTTCCAATAAAGCCAAACTGATAGACCTTAAAACGATTTTCTTGTGTTTTATTTCAATTCGAAGTTCTATACCCCTAAAAAAAACACCCTTTACTACATCTGATAAAAAGCTGCAATATTTTAATATACTGCTGAACCATCTATTGGCTAGATTCGTTCCATTGCGTGAAGCAAAAGTGCTTAGTAACAAAAAATCCTGGTTTACTTAGGTGGTGTTGTCTTTAATTAAAGATCGTAGTAAAGCCTATAAAAAATGGAAAAATGATGGGACCGCTGAATGGTGGAAAGAGTACCGTTTTGCAAGAAATAAAGTTACTTCAAGTATACGAATTTCTAAAAGGCCTTACCTTCAATATAAACTTAATGACAGACTGCCCACAAAATTCCTATGGAAAAACCTCAGATCCCTTGGTGTTTCAGGTGCGTATGAACACGTGAGTAGTCTTGATCCTGAAATATTAAACACCAATTGTCTGTCACATTGTCCAGTGGTATCACCGGACATACCTGATAAGGTTCCTTTGTTGGAGCATACTATGGTAATTTCGAATTTGTTCCTGCAGTAGAAGTGGATTTAATACAGTGTATATACGCTGTATAATTTAATGCTATAGGTTTTGATGGTATTTGCCTGAAGTTCATTAAAATAATATTACAATTTGTAACACCATCACTTACCCATATAATAAACTTTTCGTTCGCATCCTTTACTTTTCCCAATCTCTGGAAGACGGCAAATGTAATACCTGTGCCAAAAACAAATTGCCGTACCACGTCCAAACACTATTAGGCCAATAAGCATTTTACCGGCCATATCAGAAGTTTTTGAGAAATTCTTGGCGCGACAAAGTACCGGCCACTTAGACCAAACTAATCTCCTGAGTAATTTCCAATCAGGTTTCAGAAGTCAGCATAGTTCCTCCACAGCTATGCTCAAAATCTTTGAGGATATTCGACCTGCATATGACAAAAATTATCTAACAGAGTTAGTTCTCCTCGATTTCTCAAAAGCTGTCGATAGTATTGGTCACAATATGCTGCTGCAAAAATTAAGCCATAACTATAAATCTAGGTTAGGTTAGGTTGTGCTGGCAGGCCAACGCAGTGGCCTCACATAGACGCATAGCGTCCGTAGTGTTACCAGAAAAACTTTGACGACCTCTTGTTATACAGTTGACACTTCAGTGTCTATTTTACAAAACAGTAATGTTTTCTTCGCAAAAACCAGAAGCCTACTTGGGCCTATTTCTGTCAGTGAAGCTAGGTTGGGCAATTGTCCCTTTCCAAATGTTTGAAGCCGCAGTCTGGATAGAGCGGGGCATGTGCACATGACATGCTCCACAGTCTCCGTCTCCGCTTTGCATTTCCTACACATGCTGTCGGAAACAAGACCGATCTTGTGGGCATGGCCTGCCAGAAGGCAGTGCCCTGTAAGGATACCAATTAGCAGTCTACAGTCTTCCCTTTTGAGGGATACAATTGTTTTTGTAAGTTTCATGTCGTACGATTTGCACAGGATTTTGGAGATTTTACAGCCTTGCACTTCTTCCCATGCCTTATCTGCTTGTTTAACCATGTGTAAATCGCACCTACGCTTTAATTCCCTTAGCGGGATGGGTACGTTAATACTGTTGCTCGCATCTAGTGCCACTCCACTCTTTGCTAGCTCATCAGCTTTCTCGTTTCCCTCTATACCTTTGTGGCCTGGGGTCCAAAAGATATGTACTCTATGTTCTATACTAAGTTTTTCAAGACTTCTTTTGTACTCTAGTACGCTCAAAGAAGTGCTACTATTTGAGATTATGGCCTTGATAGCCGCCTGACTGTCGACGTAAAAGTTCACCCGCTCTCCGAGCGCTAGACTTTCTACAGCTATTTCTGCTCCCACTTTAATGGCTATGACTTCCGCCTGGAATATACTGCAATGATCTGGCAATTTCAATGATTTAGTGATCCCCAAGTCATTACAGTACACTGCGGCTCCTACTCCTTCCGTCATTTTGGAACCATCTGTATATATGTGTACCGTGTTTTCCGTCATTTCTGCACCTCTCCTCCAGCCCTCCTCCTCTATAGTGGCTTCCATAACCTCTTCGAAGCGCAGGCAAGGGACCGTGTAGTCTACATGTCTTATCAAGGAAGACGCTATACTACTATGGCCAAATGATCTGCACTCAAACTGCCCCGTGGCATATAGCCTGTTTGCAGTTGTTAACGCTATGTTCTTTGCCGTTATGTTTGCGGGCGGTAGATGCAAAATGGCGTGTAACGCTGCTGTCGGTGTGGTTTTAAGCGCACCCGTTATGCTTATCATAGATGTTCTATACACTCTCTCTATTGACTTCATATACTTTTTCTTCGTTAAGGCGGTCCACCAAACCAGGACCCCA
This sequence comes from Merzomyia westermanni, assembly GCA_949987695.1. NCBI lineage: Eukaryota > Metazoa > Arthropoda > Insecta > Diptera > Tephritidae > Merzomyia > Merzomyia westermanni. The sequence continues at coordinate 83,196,077 of OX465291.1, forward strand.
TGGAATAAAATTGGTCTAACAATCGCATTGAAAACCCAATAAGACAAGGCAGGCGAAAGACCCCAAGTGCAGCCCAGCATCCTCTTACAGATATACAGAGCTGCTGAGGCCTTTTTCGACCGTTCTTGTACGTTGAGTTTCCAACTCAACTTGCTATCCAGTATAATACCTAAATATTTGGTACTAACCTTCGGTTCTAATACCACATCTCCTAGTTTTGGCTTTACCCAACTTGGTACTTTGTATTTTCTGGTAAATAATATTAGGTCTGTCTTATCAGCATTTGTGCTCAGCCCAACCTCGCAGGCCCAGTCATGGATGACCCTAAGCGCCTGGTTCATCAGCGAGCTGAGCGTCGATAGACATTTCCCGCTTATTATGACTGAGACGTCATCTGCATATGCTGTCAGTTTTACTGGCCCCCCTTCGAACTGCTTGAGCAGTTTGTTAAGGGTCAGGTTCCACAGCAGCGGCGATAGTACTCCACCCTGCGGGGTGCCTCTATGTACTACTTTTGTGGTTTCGTAACCGCCCCAACTGGAAGTGATCTTCCTGCACCCCAGCATGCAGTCGATCCAATTTTCCAAGGCGGGATCCACCTCAATGTGTCGTAGTCCGTCCATTATGGCTCGCTTTGAAAGATTGTTGAATGCTCCTGCTATGTCTAGGAAGACACCTATTGCAAATTCCCCATGTTCTAGGGCTTTCTCTATGTGCATAACGACCCTATGCAGAGCTGTGTCCACAGACCTGCCCTTGGTGTATGCGTGTTGTGTATTGGAAATTAAATCCTCCTTCACATTTAATTTAATGTAAGTGTCTATCAGCCTCTCGAGGGTTTTTAGTATAAATGACGTCAGACTAATCGGCCTGTAGTCTCCAGTGTACATGTGACTGCTCTTGCCTGCCTTCGGTATGAACACCACACGGGCAGTTCTCCATACTTCCGGCACGTGCCTCAGTCTTATGCAACTTTCGAATATTACACTAAGCCATTCTATGGTTCTCTTTCCGGCCATTTGGAGCATGGCGGGGAAGATCCCATCTGGGCCTGGCGACTTAAACTTGGAAAACGAGTTTAGTGCCCACTTAATTTTGGAATGTGTTATCAGTCCTTCAATATCACGCTCCTGTATTGATGAGCCTATGCTATTTATTTGTCCGTCAATGCCTTCTTCTGATGGAAAGTGAGCATTGATGAGTGCTTCGAAGGATTCTGCACCATTACGCGCCCATTCCCCATTTTCCTTTTTAATAAGGCCCTGAACTTGTACGCCCTTCGAAAGAACCTTTCTCAATCTCGCAGTCTCATTGGAACTTTCCATGTCACCACAGAACTTTTGCCAAGAGATTCTTTTTGCTGTACGAATTTCTTTCTTGTACATCTTTAGCAGATCTCTGTACTCGTCCCAGCACTCAGCTGAGTCCGCTAGCTTTGCTAGCTTGAATAAGTCTCTAGTCTGGCTCCTTAGGGCACCCAGCTCTTTACTCCACCATGGTGGTTTCGTTTTGTTCCTGGGTTTCCTGAGGGGACAGGCTGATTTATAAGCTTTTGTTAGTGTTGTTGTTATGATATCTGTGGATTTCTCCAGATCCTCAACATTACTAATCGTCTCTGGTTGCCGAAGCTTTGATTTCAGATACCCTTGAAAGCGGGTCCAATTTGTTGTTTTGGGATTTCTAAAAAGTTCCCCTCCTTTAACTGTACTTAAAGCTATGTTATAACCAATGTACGCATGATCCGAGAAGGAGGGTCTGTTTAGGACCCTCCAGTCGGATACGGCTGTACTTGGTTCCGAACAAAGAGTGATATCTAATACGTTTTTGGACGTTGGTCCCACTTATGTGGGAGTGTTCCCTCTATTAACTACTTGTAAACTACTTTGGAGTAAGAAACAAAAAAGCGACTCACCCCGTTCATTGATGTCATCACATCCCCATACATGGTGGTGTGCATTTGCATCCGCGCCAATGACGATATTTCGCCCTACGCGCCTGTAGCCTGCCTCCAGCATCTCTAACTCACGCGGGGGAGCGTCAGCATCGTGCGCCATGTAGCAGGATGCTATGACAAGAGCATCCCCCGTTCCTCGTTCTATAGCTACTACCGCAAGGTCTTCAGTACTTCCACGTTTGCGTGATACGTCTTATATCCATGTGCGTTAAGTCCAGATACCCTTCCTCCGGCAGAGAGCCATGGCTCCTGGACTAGCGCCACATCGAACGACTTCTCCCCTAGAGCCAGGAGAAGCTCGCTCGACGCTACTTTACTGTGATGGAGGTTTATTTGAAGGACTCTTAACATCATCAATGTTATTGTCCCCCTCCACCTCCATCACCTTCGTCCCTCCTTCCCCTTCCACGATCCTCAGGCTCTCGAGTTCCTTCTCGACTTCCCCTGCTTCGATCGTGTTGTGGTTACCGTCTTTCGGATTTCTTTTCCTGAGGCGCAGGAAAACACTACCAACGCCCCAAGACATCTTCCCGAACTCTGGATATAATAAGTCTTCCGCCTCTTTGTTGATTTGGAGGAAATAGCACTGGCCCTCCTCCGTGGGCCTAGATACGTGAAGTACCTTCCAATCCCGAGTCGGTATATTCGGGTTTTGGCGCTGCAGCAAGCTCAGCGCATCGTCCGACTGCACCACACTCGGGATCCATACCTTTGCCTTAGGTATCGACGGGATCAGTGCTCTTTCCACCACTTCGAACTTGGCACTATTCTGCTTTTGGAGGTTTGGTACCACTCCCTTCAGCCATATCAGTGTTGCAGCATCGTTGCATTTTATGAGTTTTACCCCATTGTACCAGCCTGCTGCATCAAAGCTCGGTAGGGGCTTGTTTGGCTCATCCCGCATCATTTTTATGATGGCACTGAGCAGCTCCCTCTCCACAGATCGCCACTTGTCAGCGGACATCTGTCCATAGGGATCGGAGCGGTCAAGCAACGCCACCGTAAGGTGCTGCTTTGCCACTTCGCTGGTCCTTGAGGCCAGTAACCCATCCTTGCCTCCTCTTGGCCTTGCTTTCGCCGCCTCAGATGTTGTCGGCTTTTCGCCGACTACCTGACTATAGCTGATGCCCGGTTTTGCCTCTCCAGCTGTTGTCGGCTTTGAGCTGACAGCCTGGTTATAACGGCTACTCCCTGCCCCGTCATGGCGAGTAGTCCTCCTCGCAGCCCTGGAAGTGGATGGCCTGAAGTCATCCTTCCGCCGCTTGAGGTCAGACCTCTCACCCTCGGCCGAACGCTGCCGTTTCTTACTGCCGCTAAGCTGTTTTTCCTCGATACTGTTGCAGTATCGAGAACTGCTAGCGGCGTAATCCGGCCTGTCGAAGTGCTTTCGACCTGCAGCAACTGCCCCACGGGCCCATGCCAAACGCTCGCTTTCCCGGTCAGTGAGTTCGACCACGGCTCCCAAGCGTTGAATAATTTTAAGCGCCGCCCGGTATTGCGATAGGGCTCTCTTCCCCTCTCTGTTGCGCGCTTTCTTCTCTTCCTTTGTCGGGGTTTTCAGCAGCTCTCGCTCCCGCACTGAGCTCACTGACTCCGCACTGCTTTCCGAGTCCGAGCCATCGCTGAGCGCTCTGTCTCGAACTTTGGAGAGCATTTCGTCCCCTCCCTTCCGTCCGTCCTTCGTCTCTTCTCTTCCGTCCTGTTTTATTTTTATAGGTGTTGAGTTCATCATCTTGGTCGTACGACCACCTGCCCGACAAGGCGGGCTCAGTGGTCTAAAGTTTTCGTAGGGGAAAGACTTCGTACGCCGCAGCAGCGCCCCTTACTGCGGTAAGGCCACCGTTACTCTCTGAGGCGGCCCGGTATCAGAGAGGCACCGTAGAAATACAGCCGATATTACGCCCTGGCTGCAAACCTTCCAATGGGCACGGTCCGCGTAACACCCTGGATTAGGGGGGGGGTGTCAGGGAAGGGATGGGAAGGGGTGAGGAGGGGGAGAGGACAGTGGAAGGGAGGGGAGGGGGTGGGTTAGGAGAGGTGATTTGGCAGTTCTTGGTCACCCACCACCATCGCTCGGCCACGGGCAAAAAGGCTAGCATTTTCCCACATAGCTTTCCTGGCAGATGGGGGTCGGCTTAAGCCTTCGCACCAACGACAAGGTTCCTGCTCTAGCGAAGGAACTATAAATCTATCTCTATATAAAAATATCTCTACAATTGATAAAAAGCTACTTGTCGAATCGGTTGCAACGAGTTAAATGTGGTGAAAACTACTCAAGCCTAAAACCAGTTACCTCAGGTGTGCCGCAGGGCTCTATTTTAGGTCCAATTCTTTTCTGCCTTTTTATAAATGATATTGTTGAGTATTGACAAAATTCTTTTATTCATCTGTATGCTGATGACACACATTTACTTGTCAAAACCCATAGGTCTTGTTGACGACCTGATAGCACGGCTAACTGAAGATCTCGACCGGATTTCTTACTGGTCCAGTTCAAATAATTTAAAATTAAATGCCTCAAATACGAAAGCTTTAGCTATTTCCCATACAAAATATGATCATAGCTCTATGCCACCGTTATTACTTAATGGATAAGATATTAAATTTGATGAGACGGTTACAAACCTGGGCCTCAGAATCAATCGAAGATTGCCATGCGATGACCACGTTAACTCAGTTGTTAACAAGATCTACAATGTTCTTCGAAAGCTATTCGCAGTGCCTATTTACTTCCGCAACAAACTAAACTGAAACTTGTTAAATCACTTATTGTTCCACTTATATCGTACGCTGAGTTGGTGTATTTCAGTCTTGATAGCAGGTCAATATACAAGCTGCAAACTGCTTTAAATAACTCGGCGCGTTTTGTTTTTGAAAAAAGAAAATATGGCCACATATATATATATATATATGCAAACCAGATCCTTGGACATGATCTGGGCTCGTATTTCAAAATCTTATCTTCCTACATAAAGTAATATACACACATAAACCATCGTACCTGTATAAAAGCATTAATCTAGCTAAGTGCATTCGAACATCGAATCTCATCGTTCCGACATATACATACTTACTTGGACTCTCAGGGCCGGTTTCACCAACGCGACTAAGACTAAAACTAAGTCGTGACTTAAGTTAGCACAGATTCGAGACTAACTTAATTTTGGGTTTCACCAACTGAGCGACTTAAATAATTTTGAGCACAACAACCCGATCAGCTGTTTTATGCATAGTAGTATTTTTTCATACCAGACAACTCTACGTATCCCAATACCCCAGTGCGAAATGGACATGTATGGCCATACAAGAAGGAATGTATTGATCTTACACCCATTTCTCTTTAGTTGTAAGGTTCTAAAATTAGCGCTTAATTGAAAACGATAGTTTCGTAATGGTTGCATGCTAGAAAACAAGCGTTCACATGCATCTACGCTTACCCTGTTAAAGTCAAGCATGGTGAAGTTTCCGACTGGGGCGTTGCACAAAACAAATTAGCAACATTACTGACATTTAGGTTTTGAACCACAGCAACACTGCTTAGTCGAGAATAAGTCAGCTGGCAAGTTGACTAAGTTGTGACTTAGCTAAGTTACGTGGTGAAACTTAAAAAGTGAAAATCGCTACTTAACTAAGTTAAGTCGAGTTGGTGAAACCGGGCCTCAGTGTATGTTCTTTGTTAGTGTCATAAAATTATGGAACTCATTACCTACTGAAATCAAACTTATAAAACAAGCAAGGTGTTTTAAAAATACAGTTTCTAACTACTTCTGACCTCTGATCCCCCTTCTTTCCTTCCTATATTTCTCTCTCCCTTGCTTCCTATATTAAACATTAATTTATTTATGTAATAGTTTTAACCTTTAAGTTGTATTTTCGAGTATACCAACCTTGTGATTACAATTTAAAAGAAGATGTACTACCACAAGACCTATGTCTTACTATGTACAAAACAAATGAATTGAATTGAATTGAATAATATTTTTTTGGGGACTTCTGTATTTTCCTCCATACAAGTTTATGAAAGCAATTTCATAATTTAATTTCACAATTACGCTCGTCGGAAAAAATTACCAAAAATCAGCAAAATGTTTCACGAACTTAAAATTGACACATTATTGTATTAAAATTTAATGAAGTACACGACTGCATACTCCAAAAAATTCTGTGAAATGTAATACTTTGATAAAATTTCTTTGAATTTTCGCCAATTTTGCATGTATTTTTTTAAGCCAAATTTAAAGTTCTTGACATACATATGTTTTTATATAGGCTTTGTTTAAATAAATTTATTAAGGCAAAATTTGTGAAAATCGCAGAAAACGACTGCATGTACATTTATGTCCGCCACTGTATAACCGAATGGGCACAGCCGGAGCGTCTAGTAATTGTGTGTCTCTAATATTAAGTTATCGATGCACATTTTTTATTAATAAACCGTGATTTTTCTTACAACAATGCAGCACAACAGTTAAAAATAATCAAAAAAATCGAAAGTAGTCAAAAGCAATCAAAAAAATTTTTTATTACTTTTGATTTTGTCATTATTTTACAGTTTTTCCACTTCTAATCAATTTTTGAAAATAATTAAAATAATCATTGATGATTGAAAGAGTTATCAATTCAATTGATTACTCAATTCTAATGGGAATATAACAGCTCTGATCTAAATTGATACTATTTGTAGGTGCTTTGTAATGTTTGGTATAGAAATCCTTTTTATGCAGGGGGTGGGCGGCAGTGTGACCAGGTTAGCCTTTTCGAGGCTAGATTTAGCCTTTTTTTTTGTCCTTTAGCCTCATAATTTTGGTTTTAGCTTCGAGGCTTTTTTCTAGCCTTTTTTTATTATACCTAGTATTGCTACGCACACAAGGTATATTAACTTTAGTCGCGCAACGGCAGTACGTAACGGTATAAACGGATCGAGATAGATATTGACTTATACAAGGTGGCGCAAAAGTAAGCTTCCGATGTTCAGCATATCGGTTGTGGCACGTGCAGTGTGTGCTGTTGCACCGTCTTGTTGGAACCACATGTTTTCCAATCCCAATTCATCAAGTTGCGGCAAAAAGAACTCGTTGATCATTGCTCTGTAGCGCTCACCATTCACAGTAACCGTTTGGCCCCGACCGATTATTGGTCAAATAAATAGTCAGCAATATTCCGCGTTCTGGAGAAGTGTAGCGTAACATTGTTTATAAACGTGTATTTCGCATGTGTTTACTACACAAATGTCAAAACAGAACTGACTTTAGGGGCCAATCGCAAAATTTATAGCATTTTCTGATAGGAGGATTACTTTTGCGCCACCTTGTATATATCAAAATGTTAAGGACGAAAAGAGAAATTGATTAAGCCATGTTCGTCCGTCCGTCTGTAAACACGATAACTTGAGTAAATTTTGAGATATCTTAATGAAATTTGGTATGCAGGTTCCTTGGCACTCATCTCTGAGCGCTTAGGGAAATCGGTTTAGGCCACGTCCACTTTAATATGAAAGATTTTGAAGAGGATCGTAGTAATATTGAATAGACAATAACTTTGGGTAAAATAGCTTACCATCATTTATATTTCACTTTTAAAGTTTTGTGTAAACTAAGAAACCCAAAAAATAAAAATTTTCCAAAATTGGCGTAGCCCCGCCCCTTTTATAATGGATTATTCCACAAAACTTTTTATGCCATAACTCCGCCAAAAATTGATTTGTCGGAACGAAATTTGGTGATAATGTTTCAATATATAAAGGTAACTGTTTGCTGTAAAAATGGGCGAAATCGGGTAATGTCTACACCCAGTTTTTTAACATAGTTTTGAAAAATTATTTTGGAAAATTTAAAAAGCGATATTTCTACAACAAAGCAAATTATATCAATCAGATTTTGCACACATAATAAGCTTTTTAGGAAAAACTTGACCGGAACAAAATTGTGTCAATTTTGAAGTAGTTGCGTGGCGCCGACCTCTTTTCAACATAAAAATTCTGCTATTTTCAAAGTATTGCAATGAAAATTGGTCAGCTGCTTCTTAGTAGCATGTATTATACTCCTGCCAAAAATTAGCCAAATCGGGAAACACACAAGCGAAATATTCGGGCACGTAGTTAATAGTCCACTACAATAGCGAAGTTATTAATAGTCCACTACAATAGCGAAGTTATATATCTTTTTTATTTTGATACCTTTCATAAACAATAAATATATGCAAGTATGAGAAGAAGAAGAGAAAAGTTCACTAAAATAATCAGCACGATGAGCGGAGTCGATTTAGCCATGTCCGTCTCTCCGCCCGTCTGTCTGTCTGTCCGTCTGTCTATTTGAACGCAGACTAGCCTCTCAGTTTTACAAAAGAATGCTTAAATTCGTTGTTTGCTTTCGTCGTTTTATAACATATGAGCAAACCCGGTAGAAGTTGTTTTGACGTTTTGATACATAGAATACATCTATATATAAATTGTCATTAACTTGAACCAAATAAACTCCTAGCTTTACCGAACTGCAGCTTTACATAACCTGGGGGCTTTTCTAAAAGCTATATACAGACTGTGTCGTGCCCAGCGAACTGCTGAACCTATCGTGAAAGTTCAAGGGCAAAACAAAACACAAAATATGAGGGCGTGGCACAGCCCACTTTTCCAAAATTACGGAGATATTGACTAAGTGACACATATATCCAAATATCATTAATTTAGACCAAACAAGTTCGGATTTATGACGAATTGAAACTTTATATAGCCTGGGGGCGTGGGTCCGGCCACTTTTCCAAAACTATATATTGTCTATGCTATACCCAGTAAACCCAAGTATATATATATTGTGAAAATTTCATAAAGATCGGTTGAGTTCTTTCGCGCCTATAAAAGACACACATTTTTTATATCTATTTTTGTTACGCACACAAGGTATAGTAGTTCATTCGGCATAAACGAATCGCAATGTATATATATTAATGTACTCGTACAATTGCATAACTAGACACGACATATCATTTTATAGTTCACATGTAATAATATAAAAAACATTATACGAATATAACACGTATATCAAAACACGTATATCAAAACGTTCAGGATGAAAAGTAAAATATCCGGGCAATTAGTTGATACTCCACTGCAAAAGCGAAGTTGTATACCTTTTTTAATATTCATACCTTTCATGAACATGAAATGTTTGTACGTATACTGAAATGATCAGGAGGATGAGCTGACTCGATGTAGCCATGTCCGCTTCTCGATACGTCTATCTGTCTGTCTGTCTGTCTATTTGAACGCAGATAGGAACTGAGAGTGTTAAAATAGACCTGTGTAAATTGGGATGCCGTAATAGATCACTACTAGGTATGTAATGTTCGGTTTCACCCGAACTTAGACTTCCTTACTTGTTTTACTCCAAACCTTTTCTGGTCCCAACACCATATCTTTCATACAACTTCGAGAAATAAATAAAATTAAAGTTGAATAAAGGTAGTATTGATGACGAAATACAAAAAATTTATTTGTAAAAATTGTCAACTATTTTTAATGGAGTTGATAACCCAATTGCGACATCGCCTACCTGATAATATGAACTCTTTACAAAAGATACATTTTTTTTTCAGTTGATAATTCTTCGAAAGTTACAAAGCCGAATGTATTTTCTCACTTTCAAAAAGCAAAGTCTAGGTATCCTCTAAGTCAAGTAGCATTGATTGAGCTGCAGTGGTGAAAGCTAATAACCGTACAGTGGACAAGTGTGACCTCTTCCATTGAATTTTGGGAGGAAGTCCGAGAACATAAAAATTCATTATCATTCTTTTTTAGAACTGGCGAATTCGTATTTAACTTTTTGGTATTACCTTTCAGTAATGCGGAGGTTGAGAGAATTTTTAGTGCCATGAACATTTTAAAAACTAAGTTATAAAACAGATTCAAAACTAAAATGCTTAACTCGTTGCTTAATATTAGATGCTCGTGAAAACGCTTATCCCAATGGTGCACTAATTTTGAAATTACCGTGATCTCATCTTTATGATAAATACCCAAACTTTGTACGCAGACTCAAGCTCTTCTGATTTATCAGTCGAAGAAAATATTATAAAATTAATTAGTTTGTAGTGATTTTTCTATAGTATGTGTTTCTTAGAAAAAATTCCTAGTCAAGGAAAATATGCCTGATATGTGTTGAAACAAGAATAGTTCCTTTAAGTTATGTCTACAGCTTTGTATACAGATAGTGTAAACTAAAATAAAAAATTTGAAATGGATTTCGAAAAAAAATGTCTGACTTTTTAAAGCTTCTTTTTTTCTTAACTTTAGCCTTTTCTAACCTTTTTTTTTGACGATTTAGCCTCTTTTTTTCTATCACCTGGTCACACTGATGGGCGGGATAGGGATTGGGGTAAGGATAGTAATAGGGATAAGGATAGGGATATAGAGAGGGGTAGGGAAAGAGATAATGATAGAGAAAGGGATAGAAAATTTGTTGATTTGTTAATTACCTACCCGCGAATTGGTTTAGCGGTTCCCACTATTCGTTGGGTTCAACCTTTTAGCGTTATTATTTCTTCGTTTTTTTTTCTATGACATGATGTTCACTCGCTTTGACATGATCTGTATCACTGAAACTTAAGTCGTCGCTACTTCTTGCAACAGTGTATAGATCTCAATGCCCGACTGGGTATGCGCGTGTATCTAGCTTTAGGTTTTGCACTGCTGTGCTGCTGATTGCCTAGTGCTGTCGTCGTTGCCCCGAACTATATTATACAAGTTTTTCTGTATTGTAATTAATTCTATTGTTTTTCTTGCTGCATTGTACCATTGCTCAAGCACAAGAAACATGTGTACAGCTTTTGGGTTTGTATCCCAATGCTGGCACCAATTGTAGAATAGTCCTAGCTTAAACAGAAGCATGTCATTTTGATTACAAATTCAGTGAATGTCTGCCCCTCCTTCGTCCCGTCAGTCAGGGTTGGGTAGCAATTAGGGCAAAGATGTTAAGTAATGATTAGATAATGCTAAAGATTGCTAATTAACCTTCATTTGCAAATTCTCTAATTCATTAAATAATTAGAATTAGTTCAACTAATTCCCATTAGATAATTGAAATTTTTATTCCAATGGTAAATCTAATTGCAATTAGTTGCCATTAGCAAAAAAAATTGGTTTACCTTTACAATTAGAAATCTAATTGACTTCTGCTAATGCAATTAGATATTCAATTAGCTCGAATTAGAATCAATTATTTTGATAAAAATTAATTTTTTTCAAAGAATTATTGAAGTGTACGAATAATGATGTAAGTCACTGTGTTATTGCGTGAATTGATTCTAATTCGAGGTAATTGAATATCCAATTGCATTAGCAGAAGTCAATTAGATTTCTAATTGTAAAGGTAACCCAATTTTTTTTGCTATTGCAACTAATTTCAATTAGATTTACCATTAGAATAAAAATTTCAATTATCTAATGGGAATTAGTTGAACTATTTCTAATTGTTTAATGAATTAGAGAATATAAACCAATTGCTAATTCTAATTGGAATTTAACTTGTATGAATTAGGGTTACCGTGTTGTTATCTTCCCACATACATTAAACCTTTTTTTTTCGTTTTAGTTCCTGCACATTTTCAAACAAAAACAAAGCAAATTTCGGTGGCAAAAGGAAAACAGGTCCACGTGCAATGCAACGTTCAAGGTGATAATCCCATCGATATCAAATGGAAAGTACAAGCAACACAACAGTATTTGGACGAGTCACTCGATTCAAGGTAGTTTTGCACTATTCAACTTTGTCATAGCGATTTAATGTCTATATTGGGTTCTATAAAGATAAGCCAACGTTTTCTAAAAACCTTTTTTATGATTGTATTCAGAAAAAAGCATATTGTATATTAGAGCACCCAAATGTATGAAGAAACCCAACGTGTTTATTTATTCGCCACTTTTTCGGCTAGCTTGATGATAAAAAATAAGGTATCCACTAAAACAAGACCCCTGCAGTGGGAAAATCTCAAGCTCCCACAGCCAATAGGCTAAAAATGGGCTAAACAAGATACCAATAGAAGTTATTAACGAAAAAAGTTAAGTTATCCCACGAAAAAAGTGCATATAAGTAATATTATTTCATATTAATCAGTAAACATATTTTGGGTAAAAACTTTCCGCCACAGATTCACTTTAGTGGACTTTTGTGCAATTGAATTAAAAATTTGTTGCAAAAATTTGTTTGAAGTTATGTTTCATATAATTTCAGTTAAGTGAATTATATAAGCTTGATGTCATTGAATGCACTTTAACTATTGAAATTTTTCGAAATTATTAATATTAGAAGTAAGAAAATTAAAAGGGAACAAATTTTGTATTATATTTTAGTTGGCGATCGATTAAATGAAAGCTTGGAAAACTTTGAGAAATTATGCGTGTTTGGAAAGGATGTTTTATCCCCGAGTATCAAAATAAATCGATAAACATTTTTGTATAAACACTTTTGACCACTAATGCGCTTATTGCACTTTACTGCATTTGAATTAAAAATTTATTGGAAATATTTTTTCTAAACGTTTTGTTTATATTTTCAACGAAGTGAATTTTATAAGATTGTTATCATTAAATGGAATAAACGCAATTTCACCCATGTTATCCTTTTTTTTAATACAAATTTTTAGAAAGAAATAAATTTAGAGATTTGTTTTTGTTTTAAAGGGTATATTTATTATACCTAGTAGTGCTACGCACACAAGGTATATTAACTTTAGTCGCGTAACGGCAGTACGTAACGGTATAAACGGATCGAGATAGGTAATGACTTATGTTTATCAAAATGTTCAAGACGGAAAGAGAAATTGATTAAGCCATGTCCGTCCGTCCGTCCGTCTGTGAACACGAGTAAATTTTGAGTAAATTTTGAGATATCTTAATAAAATTTGACTAGCTGGACCCGTGCGCGCCTTGCGCAAAAAAAAAAACAAAAATGGTTTGAAACCTTTTATTAGTCCAGGTCCAGGATTTTTCAAACCTTTTTCTCAAATTATAAAAAAAGATTTTCAGCTAGACTTGTTGTGAGACCACAAAAAATTATACAAATATGCGCAAACAGCTATTTGAAATTCCACCACTCATATTACATTCACATTGAACCATAAACTTGAGTTGATTGACAACATCAATATGAATTAACTCAAAAAATGTCCCTTTAACTCGTGTTTATGACCCAATGTGAACGCAGGCTTATTCACTTATTTTAACAATGTTCAAGTATAGACGGCGCGCTCGCAGTGGGTTGAGCGCTGTGACATTCGCAATGCCTTTAATTATTCTAGCACTGTTCAGTTTTAGTATTCAAATGTAGATGTCGCGAGGCATGTGAATGTCACAGTCACAATAGCGTTGCAGTACAAATTGATTTTTTTGTGCATCCACAATCGTTTATTTTAAAGAATTCATTTTTATAAAATACGCTTAAACAAAAGCACTCCGCTAATGAAAACATTGTTTTGCATATAGAGCTAACCCCCACCTTTAAAGCGATACCTTATTTATTAATATTGGGTCCAAGTGAGAGCAGAAAATTAGGAACTAACACAAAAAGACCTTACAGAAATAATATATATGATATACGGGCTCCTTGGGACTCATCTCCGGGCGCTATTTAAAATGGGTGAAATCGAAAACATAAAAAAGTGATTACTCAGCACGTAATACACCTATAAGGATAAAATTTGGTGAATACATTGAGATTGAGGCATAAAATACATTTTTCAAGAAATTTTTGAAAACGGGGGTGGCACCGCCCACTTTTGATTAAGTCAAATTTAGAAATAATATTAATCATAAATCAAAAACCGTTCAAGATATCGAAACGAAATTCAGCACGTAGGTTTTCAGGTATGCAAGGAATGTTCGAGGAGATTTTGAAGAGGCCCGTAAATATATTAAATAGGCAATAACTTAGGGTAAAATAGCTTCACATCATTTATATTTCACTTTTAAAGTTTCCGTAAACAAAGAAATCCAAAAATTTAAAATTTTCGAAAATGGGCGTAGCCCCGCCCCTTTTATAGTGGACTATTCCACAAAACTTTTTATGCCGTAACTCCGCCAAAAATTGGTTTGTCGAAACGAAATTTGGTGATAATGTTCTATATATAAAGGTAACTGTTTGCTGTAAAAATGGGCAAAACCCGTAATGTCCACGCCCAATTTTTTAACATAGTTCTGAAAAATTTTTTTTGTTAAATTTAAAAAGCGATATTTCTACAACTAAGCAAATTATAGCAATCAGATTTTGCACACATAATAAGCTTTTAAGAAAAACTCGGCCGCAAAAAAATTTTGTAAATTTTGAGGAAGTGGGCATGGCGCCGCCCACTTTTCAACATAAAAATTCTGCTATTTTCAAAGGCAATCGCTTATAAATCAATCTTGATATTTCAATTAAAATTGGTCAGCTGCTTCTCAGTAGTATGTATTATACTCCTGCCAAAAATTAGCCAAATCGGAAAACACACAAGTAAAATATTTCGGGACGTAGTTAATAGGCCACTGCAATAGCGAAGTTATATATCTTTTTTGATTTTCATACCTTTCATAAACATTAAATGTATGCAAGTATGAGAAGAAGAAGAGAAAAGTTCACTAAAATAATCAGCACGATCAGCGGAGTCGATTTCGCCATGTCCGTCTCTCCGCCCGTCTGTCTGTCTGTCCGTCTGTCTATTTGAACGCAAACTAGTCTCTCAGTTTTACAAAAGAATGCTGAAATTCGTTGTTTGATTTCGCCATTTTATAATATACTAGCAAACTCGGTAGACGTTGTTTTGACGTTTTAATACATAGAACACATCTATATATAAAATGTCATTAACTTGAACCAAATAAACTCCTAACTATACCGAAATGCAACTTTATATAACCTGGGGGCTTTTCCAAAAGCTATATACAGACTGTGTCGTGCCCAGCGAACTCCAGAACCTATCTTGAAAGTTCGAGAGCAAACCAAAACACAATTTATGTGGGCGTGGCACCGCCCACTTTTGAAAAATTATGTAGATGTTGACACATATATCCAAATTTCATTAATTTAGACCAAAAAAGTTCGGAGTTATGACGAATTGAAACTTTATATAGCCTGGGGGCGTGGCTCCGCCTACTTTTCCAAAACTGTATAATATCCATGCTGTACCCAGTGAACCCAAGTATATATTGTGAAAATTTCATAAAGATCGGTTGAGTTCTTTGGCGCCTATGAAAGACACACTTTTTATACCTAGTAGTGCTACGCACACAAGGTATATTAACTTTAGTCGCCTAACGGCAGTACGTAACGGCATAAACGGATCGAGATAGATATTGACTTATATATATCAAAATGTTCAGGACGAAACGAGAAATTGATTAAGCCATGTCCGTCCGTCCGTCCGCCTGTAAACACGATAACTTGAGTAAATTTTGAGATATCTTAATGAAATTTGGTATGCGGGTTCCTTGGCACTTATCTCCGAGCGCTATTTAAAATGGGCGAAATCGGATGATAGCCACGCCCACTTTTTATATATAGAATACTTTCGAAAACACAAAAAAAGTGATTACTCAGTACATAATACACCTGTAAGGACAAAATTTGGTGACTACATTGAGATTGAGGCATAAAATAAATTTTTAAAGAAATTTTTGAAAATGGGCGTGGCACCGCCTACTTTTGATTAAGTCAAATTTAGAAATAATATTAATCATAAATCAAAAACCGTTCAAGATATCGAAACGAAATTCAGCATCCGGTTTTCAGGTATGCAAGGAATGTTCCAGGAAAAAATGGGCGGGATCGGTTAAGGTCCACGCCCACTTTTATATGAAAGATTTTGAAGAGGATCGTAGATATATTAAATAGGCAATAACTTTGCCTAAAATAGCTTTACATCATTTATATTTCACTTTTAAAGTTTCCGTAAACAAAGAAATCTAAAAACTTAAAATTTTCGGAAATGGGCGTGGCCCCGCCCCTTTTATAGTGGTAGCCTGTTTATCTGCGTCTCATAAATTCCGCCAAAGAGTTCTGACTACTTATATTCACTCCATACCAATAACTTTTTACATATCCATGAAAATCATGAAGATGCCCATTTTTGCATGCTTGGTGATTTTAATTTAAACAAGATCGTATGGTCGGACCTGCTTAGGAATGGCGTCTTAACTGCCTCTAATACAAGTCTTCCACATGAGATCCATGTCTTGGATAGTCTTTGCAGCATTAATCTAACACAAATCAATTATATTCCCAACATGCTTGGTAATTTTCTTGACCTTTTATTTATTGATGAGAACCTTATTTTTCAGTTACAAGAATGTAATTTCCCTATCTGCAAGTCTGATATGCACCATGTGCCGCTCTTTTTATCCCTTCAGTTTTGTACATTTCCTATTGTTACGATGACTTGATACTTGGTATGGCGATACCAAGTTATAAGTGCTCGTAATAAGGTGCAAGAAAGAAAGAAACAAAGAACTCGTTAGTTCGGATATATAATAACAATGTTTATTATAGTGGAAGTGCAGGAATTAACCAATTAGGGAAATTATTTAAAATTGGCATAGAATTAAAACCGCAAATATATATGTATCGGAAAAGGGCTTACCTTCGGTGACTTGGCTGCTGGCTGTTTCTTCGACGTTCGAAAAGGATGTGAGCAAGTGAAAATTAATAAATTAGGTCGTACCCACCGCCGAATCCTGGCTCTCGCTATTATCCGGCGGGGTAAACGGTTATCGGTTTTAACCGAGATAAATTATAAGAAAAGCTTTGGAAATTAGGGTGTGCTTCAATATTTAGGCCAGTGGCCTAAACATGCCGGCCCCCTTGCGGCAAGCAATCTCCAAACGTGCTCAGCGGCCAAGTCCCGTAAAGGCAAGATATTACATGTAGGACTTAAAGCTACGTGGATTCGTATCTCCGATCGTCACCCCTGCGCAGCTCCCCTTTATGCAGTCCTGTGGGTGAAAAGAAATGGTTAGTAGTTATGAACGTGGGTTAACTTTAGTGCACTTTACTTATTTTAGGATGTGGACAAGTTTATTGCTGGTGGGCTCCAGAAACCACCAAGCCAAATATGGTTGCCTGGGTTACCAGCCCCCCCACAGTCGATGGCGGTGCGCCGCTGACCATAATCTTGACGTAGACATCGGCGCCCAATGTGAGCCGGACCGGTGAGGTCCGGTGGAAAGTAGGATCCGCCAGCTTCATGAATTGGAACGCCCTTACTACTGACGGATCAAGTGAGGTGGTCGGACTGAGCCGCGAATAACGAGCCACTACTTTGGCGTCACTTCTTCGACTACCCCATATTTCCCGCGAAGGACGAGAGTGCACTTAGTATGTTAGTGCGTGCCGGTACGTTCTAACTGTAGCTCCTTGGCTAGGTTAGCGTCGATAATGGAATTGGGAGCGCACGGATCGATGAGGGCCCGCACTATGTGGAGCTCACCCGCCGCCGCGATTCGGACTATGGCCGTTGGAGCGATGGCTGCGAAGGCTCGCGTGATGGTTAAAGGCGCCTCCCCTAGGCGCCCTGTCCTAAAGCCGGATGGAGTCCTCTCGTGTAGTGCGAGAGCTGCGCCTTGATTACGCGCTGGATACGGGGCCGCCCTGCAAGCGGAACGTCTTGACGAGCGGGACGGACGTGGTTCCGTGTCACGACGGCGCCCGCCGATAGGACGGTGCGATGGGCGGAAAGGACGTGTCTCCGCGCCATCCTCGCGTGGCGTGTTTGAGGGCTTCTCGTGGTTTAGGAGTAGTCGAAAACGGCGAGGTCCCGACGCAACCTGTTGAACCCTTGACGGTAGTGCGGTAATGGCCTCCCTTCTATTCGCTTCTTCGTCAGCTACTTCTTCTGCCCATGTCATCGTCTTCTCCGCAATGTGGATGGATAGCGCTCCATCCGTGCTTGCTTCATCGTCGTCGTCCTCGTTGATGGTGCCTCGTCTGTGTGTGTTGAAGTATGGTGCTGTTCGTGGCAGCGGTGGCAACGATCTTCGCTGGGGCATGACCTCCCCTGATGAAAGGGCGACAAGTACCCTTAGTCGCTCTATGTTCGACATGCCTCGATAAATTGGGCACAGCCGAATGCTATCCGACTTCTGACACAGGCGGCACGGAATGGTGAACGTGGTGCCCCGTGTCTCAGTCTTGTTGCGTTTCACGCTGAAACCAGTCATTCTAGAATATTAAGTTGTGGTGTATTAATTTGTTACGGATGCGGATTTCCGTATGTCGGGTGGCTTTTGAGTCATTCACATAAATATACATTTGGTTTTGGCTTATTCGTGCATAAATTCAGTTCACACAGCGACCGCTGTGTATTTTTCGGTAGTTTCGCTATTTATCTTAGTCCCTACACGCATATTCGTTAGTCAACCTGCTCAACCGAACATCTTTGCCGCCAGTCTAACGTGGCATACGGCACGGCAGTGTGGCCGGGTATCTGCTCATAACATTATGCTTATGTTCACATACAACCCTGTTTCGTCGCGGACGGGTACTAGTGCTGTACAAAACTTTATTTTTCCTGAAAGTACTCATATCACAGTATTCGGATCTCAACACCGAGTAGAACTCGTCGCAACAGGTGTTAGTACTGTACAAAAAACTGAATTTTCAAGAGAGTAATCATAGCACTGTATTCGGATTCTTGGATTTAATTTGTCTTTACTGAAAAAATGAGACTTTGATATGCTTGTTGTTGTTGAAAAACCAACTAGGCCTGCCACCCAAAAAAAATTGAATTGAAATTAAATTCAGCTCGGGAACTTTGGCATTATCTTTAAGTGGGAAAATTAACCTTGGTGAAATCAAGACGGTTATGCAGCAGTTGCTAATTGGCCTTTATTGCGTGCATAGCATATCCAATGTACTTATAAATAAGCATGGAGCCTTGAAGTCGGTAATATTTAGTATACCGAAGAATGATCTAAATCTAACACCATATTACATGATGGTACAATACGACCTGGGGTTACAAGCAAATTTGTATCCAAACGCATATCCCAAGATTCAAAAGGTTGTATATATTCAGTTGCTTGTTGAATGTTAATAAACGTTCAATACGGCGTCCTGATGGTAGACGTGTAAATTCATCATTGCTCTCATCAAGCGGAAATTGCCGCGCATAGCATTTGTAAGTCGTGTCGCCCGTGCCAACTCGGTTACGTATGGGAAACGACTAATTATTCTAGTGGGACTTCTAATGGGTAGCCCATACCGATTTTGACAGATCGGGTCTTCGGTACTCGTTCATGTCAAAATCGCCATCACTAGTATAGTACGATGGTGAGTCGATAACGCAGTTATGTTATTCGATGTCATGGTAGTAGAGTGAAGAAAAAATAGAAATTCATTCGGTTTTTATTTTCTACTACCAGTGCATGCGATAGCAATGTGTACCTTGAAACGGAAGTATGCAAAAATTTGTCTAAATTGTGCGAAAATGTCGCATAGTGGCTATAACAAACGCGCAAAATGTGTCGGAGTGCGTCGATTAGTGAAAAACACAATTATTTTCCTCAACAATCTGCCGGAGGAAACCAATGAAATGATGCTTTCGCTGTTGGCAAATCAGTTCCGTGTATTGAAGAAGTGTGGTCAGGCCCAAATCGTCCTGATATTGCATTCGGATTTCAACTTACATTATCAAATTTGTTGGGTAGGCCATTTTGTCTTGCCAACGATGAACAGCCTTTTATGTGCGTCGATTTGACATATATATCGCTGCTACTGCGTGGAGAATTTGGTTTGGGTAATAGTAAAAATTAAGCTTTACAAAAAATCGATGGACATGAAATATCGTGGGCGCTAGGCTGTGCTTATAATGTCTTGACCAGTGAGGAGAAATACGATTCCTAAATTTGTACAGTAACTTTCATGCAAGGGTAACCAAACACATCCGTTGAATGTAATATGTATATAAACGTTGTAAAGTAATCGATGTACTCTCTCTCTCTATGGCGCGATATACAACAGGTATATCATCATAAACCTCCTAAGAGATTTTTGCGCCAAGCTTTTCTTCCAATTTGTGGTGTGCCGATTTGAATTTTCCCTACAAATTGGTGGGACCTACAGTTTTTTGCCGACTCCGAACGGCATCTACAAAGGATACGAATTTTTGCTGAGAAGCCTGTCATGGCAGAAATACACTCGGAGAGTTTGCCAAACCACTGCCGAGGGGCGACCCCGTTTTGAAAAACTTTTTTTTTTTTTGTTTTTTTTTTCAAATCACTTTTGATGTTACCTGTACCAGGGCTCGAACCATGGACCTTCGGTGTGGTAGGCCGGCAACACTACCTTCACACCACGGCGGCCGCCTGTAGTCGATGTACTATTTGGGTTTAAAAGGACAAGTGCTTGTAGTTTATAGTAAAAGTAAGCTAAATCAAATATGTACATGCAATATTGATGTTAGATGTATGGTTTCTGACGCATACTCTCGAGAAAACACGTATGTACATGTACAAATTTATTATGAACGAGTTATCGTTAACAAAGATATTTTATCTATGCCTGAGTGCCTTAGAAAATTCGAATATACTCACTTTTAAGATTTTACTTTGACTAGTATTGGTTGATTTTATATTTTATGGATGTGTTTGGGATTGGAAATTAGTACGTATTAAAATTTTTTAAGTTAACTACATATCTGCTGCTGATATTTGGTGTACGCTATTATTCCAAATATAGTGTTCATTGATGGCCAAGACGAAGTTGTTTCTCATCCCGGACGTATTGCCATTCACTATTTAAGTAGATGGTTCCTGATCAATTTAGTGGCTGCTATTCCCTTTGATCTGTTACTGGTTGGAAGTGATACGGACGAGGTAAAGTTCAAAATTACAAATCTATACTGATTTCTTGTTATTTATATTTTAACCAAAACGGAAATTCATTAAAACTATACTTAGTATCTCGAAACTTTGCAAACTGTGTAAACGTCCTAAACTTGTGTAGAGTTTGTGAGGTCTACTCTTTTCCCTTTTAAATGGTCATCTAACCGCCTGGGCGATTTTTGCCGTCCAACCCAACATAGCTCTGCAGTCGTTTCTTCGTTGTGCCAACTTGGAGTGGTGGCCTCCCTATTCCACTGCTTTCGCCGACGTGTGCCGATAAGAATAGCTTCTGGGCCGGAGCATCTTCATTCATTCGGACAACGTCCGCTGAACTCTGTAGGCGTCTGCGTAAAGTTGAAATGTTGAAGATCTCTCAGATCCGATGACAATAATTTGATAAGTTCATTGGAGTAGCCGCGATACAGAGGATGGAGGCCGCTTGGCTCCAACGTTTTCGACTTATTAATCATAATTCTCCTACCATTCAACTAAAAATAAATTTTAGCCTAAAAACTAAAAATAAGGTTAATGGTAATTGTTTGTTGGGGAGAAATATATTTAAATTTAATATGGACTGGAACTCCCACCATTGCGTCTTCATTGAGTCCCACAGTCATTAATTCGGTAATTGTTTACCTCAGGAGACAACTGCCAAAACACGCCCGAAACTATCGGGATAGGCATAATGAGACACGTCTCGACTTCGGCAACAATAATCCGGAAGCGGACCGTCGAGATCTCGCTTCAGTGAAGAAATATTTGCAATTAAAGTTGAAAAGTTTCTGTCATTTTTTTGTGGTTTTTATAATTACAGATTAGGGTGTACCGAAAAGTGCTAAACGTGTGTTCTGCGCAGAAATACTGTGGACCGCGTAGCCGGTGTTAAACTGGCTAAGGGTTGTTTTTTTTAAGCGCGGCCGAAGGCCGCCTACGCAGAAAGGAGTTCTGCACATTAACCTTGGATCAAGTCCCCGATTTGGGATCGGACCTGGATCATTTTGGGTTTTTTGCGAATAACTTTTCACTGAAACAAAAATTGAACTGATTGGACTGTGTTGGTCAGTACGGCCTAATGCATTAACTTTTAATTTAAATGAACAAAGATACTGGGTTTTCATTCATGTGTCTCATACTATTTATTTTTATCTTTCGTTCTGCCTACGATGCCTAGTCGCGTGACTGCCTCTTTTTTAATGATTTTTATTTCTAGATAGTTTTGGTTGGTTTCTCGACTTGTTGAGTCAGATAGCTGTCTGATTTGCCATACATTTTGCCCACGTTTTGATATGTTTGGTGGGGCGGATGGGTTCGCCCATCTTCGTTAGGTATCTCTGGTTGTCCTCGTTATGGGCTAACGAGTGAACTCTGGTATTTGGTTCGAAGGGTGGTGTTTGGTTGATTCCTCGGAGGTTTTAATTTTTGGCCCAAGGTATGCGGAACTCCCTACTTCTTTAATGTAACACTCGAGTGAATTGGACGTGGAGAGAGAGAGGTGGGGAGAGGGAAAGGTGGTATACTACTGCTTCGCCCGTCTTCACCGCTGACGGGCAGTAGAACCAATTTCGTAATTGCTTTGGTTGTTTGGCCCCTTGTTGTGTCGAGTTCGACTACTCGAACTCGATTATCCGGACCAGGACGTAGTTTGGTGATTCTTCCCAATCTCCATTCGTTGGGAGGAAAGTTGTCTTCTTTGATGACGACTAGGTCCCCTTGTTTCAAGTTCGGCTGTGGGTGTTTCCACTTGACACATTTCTGCAGTTCGGTGAGATATTCGGATTTCCACCGCTTTCAAAAACCCTGATGCAAGGCTTTCAACTTTTCCCAGCGGTTGACAAGCGAGGCACGATTCTCGCTGACGTCGATCTCTGGTGGGGCGAATAAATGCCCGCCAATGAGGAAATGTCCTGGAGTGAGTGGCTCCAAGTTAGACGGATCATTGGAGGAGGGATTTAATGGTTAAGTTGAGGCACGACTCAATTCGACAAAGTAGGGTGCTGAACTCTTCAAGAGTAAATTTGTGATCCAACGCGATCCTTTTGAAGTGGTGCTTGAAACTTTTGACCTCTGCTTCCCATAATCCGCCCATGTGAGGAGCGCCTGCTGGGATGAAATGTCATGCCAGGGTTTGCTGGCTGTATTTGGATAGGATTTGGTTGCGGGTGTCCGCTAGAAAGGCTTTAAGCTCTGAACGGAGCGCCCGGGATGCTCCGACAAAGTTAGTTCCGTTGTCGGGGTAGATGTTCTTCGGACATCCCCGTCTAGCAACGAAGCTATCGAAGGCTGCCTGAAAAGAGGCAGTACTCAGGTCGCTGGTGGCCTCTAAATGAATAGCCTTGGTAGAAAAACACACAAAGAGGCAAACGTAGCCCTTTGAAAGTCGACATCCTCTACCGCAGTAGGATTTGATGTCAAAAGGACCGCCAAAATCCACGCCGGCAAACTGGACGAAAAGACGAGTGAACCGACAAGCATAGGGGAGGATGATCGGGTGGCGTTCGTTGTAGGCGAGGTCATGGGATGCGGCAAGACGGCCGCCCACCCTCAAAATGTTATGGTTGTCGACGAAGGGGTTGAGGGTAAGGACGTCACTTTTTGTCCCGATGGGTTTCCCGGATTTTATCTTTACCAATTCTTCAGGGTAATGTTTTCTTTGATAAATTTCTATTAGACGTCGAGTCGTTGCCTTAATTTCGTCTGGCGAAATAGGGTACTACTGCCCTTTGAACGAAGACTTGGTTCTGGGATTAGTTCTTTGAGAGAACATCCTAACATACGATATATCTCTCAAAGCCCTTGCAAAATCGGAAAATCTATCGAGGATGTCCACTGTATCGTTTACTTGCCTACGTATGATGCGTGAATGTGTATCCTTTTTCCTTCGATGTTTGTCCCATATTCCTTTTCTTGGGTAGGCCATTTTGTCTTGTCTTCTTGTAACCGAGAAGGTCCCTGCCACCACAGAGCGTTGCCGACTAAATCCTTCGCTGAAAGTCCTCTGCTGGCCAAATCTGCTGGATTGTATGCGGACTCGACATGGTGCCAAGCTTTGTTTCCAACTTTCTCTACGATTTTCGTTACCCGGTGAGCGACGAAGGTCGACCAGGCACACAGGGGTTTTTTGATCCATGCTAGAACAATCGTTGAGTCTGTCCATAGATTTGTGTTGAAATTTCCTAAGTTGAGGTTTTCGCGCACGGATTCTATTGTTTCGGCCAACAAGACAGCCCCGCATAGCTCAAGTCGTGGTAATGAAATTGTTTTCATGGGCGCTACTCTTGTTTTCGCCATTAAAAGATTGACGTGTATCTGATCCCTTACCTTTGCTCGTAGGTAGACTGTAGCTCCATAAACCTTCTCCGAAGCGTCGCAAAACCCATGTATTTCCACGTCGTTAGTTGGCGTAAAATATACCCATCGTGGTATTCGTATGTGATCAATTGCGGGGTAATCCCGCATCAAGGTTTGCCATCGTTGCAAGGTAGTTGCCGACACTGGCTCATCCCAGTCTGTCCCCTCCAGCCATATGTTTCGCATTAAGATTTTTGCCACGATGATGATTGGGGCTAGCCAACCTAGGGGGTCGAAAAGTTTGGCGATAGCTGAAAGTATTGCCCTTTTTGTTAAAATATCTTGATTTTCGATTGGTTTCGCCATGAAGTAGAAACAGTCAGAATGGGCGTTCCAACGTATGCCTAGGGTTCTTACAGTACTGGAGTCTTCGAACTCCAGAAGATGTTCATTTAGCAGATGTTGTTTGGGTAATCCCTTGAGTATTTTACTGCAATTCGAAGTCCATTTTCGAAGGGGAAATCCTGCTGACTGCAGTGCTTGTGTGATTTCATCTCGGGCTTTAATCACAGAATCAATGCTGTGACCTCCTGACAAGACGTCGTCGACGTACATACTGGTCCGCAGAATATTTGCAGCTATTGGTAACGAAGGCTCCACGTCATCTGCTAGTTGGTGCAGTGTCCTTGTCGCCAGATATGGGGCACAATTCACACCAAAGGTTACCGTCTTCAGCTCGTAGACGCTGATCGGATCCTTCGGATTGGTGCGAGAAACGATCCTTTGGTATCTTGTATGATTGGACTCTACCCATGTCTGTCGGTACATCTTTGCTATGTCGCTGTTGAAAACATATTTGTAGAAACGCCCGCGCAGTAGTATAATTGTTAAATCGGCCTGGAGAACGGGGCCTGTATGTAGCACGTCGTTCAAGCTTGTGCCATTGGAGGTAGGACACGACGCGTTAAATACCACTCGGACTTTGGTTGTGGTACTTTCTTCCTTTATAACTGCATGGTGGGGCAAGAAGTAGCACTCAGTAGATTGAGGTGGTATGAGCGTAGGAGCTTTTGACATGTGTCCTAATGTCTCATATTCCGACCCTACCCTATTGTACTCTCTCTGTAGGGCCGGTGTCTTTGATAAGCGCGTCTCATTCCGGTA
The DNA here is from genome assembly GCA_949987695.1 of Merzomyia westermanni. Classification (NCBI taxonomy): domain Eukaryota; kingdom Metazoa; phylum Arthropoda; class Insecta; order Diptera; family Tephritidae; genus Merzomyia; species Merzomyia westermanni. Next base: position 83,221,324 of record OX465291.1, read on the forward strand.
GAATTGAGAGCAAACGCCCTTCAGAGAAGCCCCTAAGCAGATGTTATTAGGAAAATCCTGTTTGAAGGGGAGGGCGACTGTATATTTTCCGTCGGAGTTTCTGGTCGTTGTGGCCTTGAAGAGTGCTTCGCAATAGGCATTATCTTCGTTAAATGCCCTTTTCTTTGGCACATTTTCCAATTCCCAGAAGGAAGTTAACTGTTTGTTAAGGGCTATCTCATTGAAAAATGATACCCGCGTATTGGTTGGGTGATATGCGTCCGCACGACCGGTTATAATCCAACCGAAAACGGTTTCTTGGGCGAGAAGCGTATTTAGAACATTCTTCCGTATACCGCTCAGAATAATTTGAGAGTAAATGTCGCCTCCTAGGATGAGGTCAACTGCTTCATTAATGAAGAACCTTTTATCCGCCAGGATTAAGTCAGGGAATGCTTGACGGGTCATTGCGCTAACCTGACAAGTCGGAAGGTCCCCTGTAAGTTGTGGTAGGACCAGGACAACTGTGTCAATACGCACTAAGGGGTCTGTGAGGGAACCTAATTGGATGTGACACGACTCTTTAACCTGCGCTGATGGCATATTGTTGATGCCCGAAACTCCCTAGCCTGCTGTGAGGTTGAAAGTCTGTCATCGGTGGTGTTTTGACGCCACCTCTGGGTCGTTGCTTTTGGCTGAGCTGTTGCCAGGTGGAGCAAGGTGTTGTGCCTTGCGTGACATGAGCTACAGTTAAATGAACTAGTGCATAGTGTCACAGTATGTCCAGCCGACAGGCAGTTCAAGCAACAACTGTTGTTCTTGATGAAGGCTATTCTATCTGCAATGGTTAGCCCTCGGAATTTTTGGCAATTTCGTAGTTTGTGCTCTTTACTGCTGCACATTTTACACGATGCTTTTAGGTCGCTGGCTTGGTGTGCTACAAGCTTCGCAGGCGTTTCCCTTGTGTTGTTTTGACTCTTGGGTGCTTTAAATGCTTTGCTACCCCTGAGGTCAGAAACAGTTTCCAACGTTTGGAAACGGTTGGAAAGAAACTTGTCCATGTCTTCCCATTTCGGTATTTCTGTTTTGTTTTCTATGGTTTGTTCCCATAAGGCCAGAGTACATTCGGGAAGTTTTGTAGAACATAGATACGTGATAATTGCATCCCAGTTGGATATGTCAATTTGATGACACTGAAGTGCCTAGATGCAATTATTTATGTCGCGTTAAAGCTCTTTGATTGCTGTTCCGCATTCATGTTCGACTGACGTCAAACTTAACAGGGATTTCAATTGCGTATTAACAAGGATACGCTTATTCTCATACCTGTGGCTTAAATTTTTCCAGGCTGTGGTAAAACCTTCGTTGGTTAGGGGGCACCTTCGCACAATTTTCTTGGCTTCCCCTTGTGTCTTCCGATTGAGGTGGTATAGTTTTTCAACCGGAGTAAGACGTTTATTTAATATGTATATGGCCGTGAACATGTCCCTAAAAGTTGGCCAGGATAGGTAGTCGCCCTTAAACACATCGGTGTCACAAGGTGGAAGTCGAATGTTTTGTTCACGGCTGGAAGTTTCAGAGACTGTAGCTGTTGCTTGCACTGTTAGCTTTTCAATTTCAGCATTAATTGCAGCCATGCCTTTAGCGTAACATGCGAAGCAAGTCTTATTTTTCTGTCTCAAGCAGATCTTCCTTGGACAGGTTTGGTGAGCTCAGAAGACTTTCATAGGCAGCTTTTGTCTTCTTCCACAATGATTTTAGCTCCTCTTGCTGTATCGCAAGAGTGTGCTTATCTTGGTCTTGAGGGCCGAAGTCTTGATCAAACTCTATTATACAATCTGAGAGTCGTATATATGTTTCCATTTTTTTGATGATTTTAAAAATTTTGATTCTTTACAGTGAAACAATAGCCGACTGTAATGACTCGGAGATGTAAAATGCTTTGAATATAAGCGTAGTTACCGAAAAGTGACACAGATAGAAATTCTTCTGAAGATTTAATGTATCGTGGAGTGGTATGTGTGACACAGATAGAAATCTGGACAGGGATTTAATGTGTATTTTATTAAAGTGAAAATGAAAGTGTCAAACGCCGAATAGCCAAAACCAAGGTGTTTAAAATCAAATGAACGCAATAAATACAGTATAAATAAGTTTAAGTGGATTATTTACTAAAATGATTTACTGATAAACAAAGTATATGTAGACTCGTATATCTTTTGAACTAAGTGAATTAATGATAATTTTGTAGTGGGACGTATTATGTACGGTTTACGACAGTATATTAGTGAGTGAATATTGTGGTATTTATTTGCAAATGCATCAACGAAGTGGAAGTGTAAATTGTTGTTGAAAATCAACAAACAAAGGAAATTTATATTATAAAGAAAAGAGACTGTACAGTGCTGTGGTAATGTGTTAAAAAATAAAAAAAACAAAAGACGTTGAGCCACTGCCTGTCTGCCTTGAGCTGTGTCGAGGAGCTCTTACCACTAGAGGGGGGAACTTCTCGATAGTCAAAAGGCGCTAAGTGTGTTTTTCAAACACAACGAACTTCCACTTGCTCTGATCTACAAATCTATATCACACTTTCACTCGTGGTACGTTAATGCGTACTTAAAAAAAATTGTGCACTAAAATCAACCACTTACCTTGATGAAATTTAGAGGTTTAATATGCGCGAATAATGTGATGTGTGATGATTTGAATGGACTGTATGATGTGATGTATGCGATGTGTTGTTTGAATGGACTGTATGATGTGCTGTATGCGATGTGTTATTTGAATGGACTGTATGATGTGCTGTATGAGATGTGTTGCTGATGATGTGATGTGTGATATGACTGTCTCTGTCTGTTTGTTGCTGCCACTCGCTATTATGGCTTTTTGTGTATACTCGTATGTCTCGTTATTTACTTCTGATCGCTATGAAATTTACTTAGATTGGCGCTGGTATTTTAATGGAAAAATATGATTAATGCTCCGATTTTGTTTTGTGTATATGTCTCGTTATTTACTTCTGATCGCAATGAAATGTACTTAGATTGGTGCTGGTATTTTAATGGAAAAATATGATTAATGCTCCGATTTTGTTTTTCCTGGCGAGATGGACCAAATGTTACGATGGCTTGATACTTGGTATGGCGATACCAAGTTATAAGTGCTCGAGTTAAGGTGCAAGAAAGAAAGAAACAAAGAACTCGTTAGTTCGGATATATAATAACAATGTTTATTATAGTGAAAGTGCAGGAATTAAACAATTAGGGAAATTATTTAAAATTGGCATAGAATTAAAACCGCAAATATATACGTACCGGAAAAGGGCTTACCTTCGGTGACTTGGCTGCTGGCTGTTTCTTCGACGTCCGAAAAGGAAGTGAGCAAGTGAAAATTAATAAATTAGGTCGTACCCACTGCCGAAGCCTGGCTCTCGCTATTATCCGGCGGGGTAAACGGTTATCGGTTTTATCCGAGATAAATTATAAGAAAAGCTTTGGACATTAGGGTAGGCTCCAATATTTAGGCCAGTGGCCTAAGCACCTATAATCCGCACAATTGATCCCCAGTCCTTAAACTTCAGAAATGCCGATTATGTGTCTTTAAATGCAATTTTCCATGAAATTGATTGGAACTCCATTTTTCTATCATCTAATGTCTCCGATTGCTATTGGGTATTTCTTGAACAAATTCACGCAGTCTTAAACTCTAATCTAAGTCTGATCTCTCCTCGGAGTCACAAGCTTCCTTGGTATACGAGAAGGCTTAAGAGACTGAAGAACAAACGAAACAAATATTTTAAACTTTTCAAGTCCACTAATGATCTAAGCTTCAGAGAAAAGTATGTCAACCTTACTAATGAATTCAATGAACTTGATAAAACACTCTATAACAATTATATATCTCGGTATGAGGATGAGTTGAAGTCGAATCCCAAAGCTTTTTGGAACTACATCCGGTCCAGGAAAGGGTGCTCGAGTATTCCCAGCTGTATGACTCTCGATGGTTTTTCCTCCTCTTCTCTGTCCGATTCTGTTAATCTCTTTGTCGACTTTTGCAAATCCAACTTCTTAAGCGATGCTGGTGTGAGCACTTATAACTCATATGGTGATCATCTTGGTCCGCATTACCCAGATTTCGGAGCACTTTCGATCACCGAGTTAGATGTTCAGATGGGTATCTCTTCCTTGGAACTGTCTCAAAAAAATGATTCCGATGGCCTCTCCTCTTTTTTCCTCAAGAATTGCTGTTCGTCACTAGCCTTCCCTTTAACCCATTTAATTAACCTCTCCTTCTCCTCTGGTAATTTCATTGACAAATGGAAGGTAAGCTCCATTACCCCCATCCTTAAATCAGGTAACAAAAATGATGTCAGGAATTACCGCCCAATTTCCAAATTAACTACATTCTCAAAACTTTTTGAAAAGGTGGTAAAAGAAAAGTTATTCTTTTCACTTAAAGAAATCATTGATCCCAACCAGCATGGTTTTGTTCGTGGTCGCTCCACTGTAACGAATCTTGCGTTTTTTTCTGAGTACTGTATAGCGGCATTTAAGAGTGGATCTCAGGTGGATACCATTTACACAGATTTCTCTAATGCCTTTGATACAGTCTCTCATGATATATTATTAAACAAGCTTGAACGGTTAGGTTTCCACTCAGTGTTTCTTCTGTGGTTGCGCTCCTACCTCACGAACAGAACAACGTTTGTAGAAATTGCTGGTACTGCATCTTACTCTTTTGTGGTCACCTCTGGAGTCCCGCAGGGTAGTATTCTGGGCCCGCTTCTTTTTGTTCTTTTTATTATTGATATCCGGTCCTGTTTTAATATATGCTATATGCCGACGAGAACCAGGAAGCGCATTAGTTCAAGTTACTCGATTTTTAACAATCAACTGTTCTCAGTCGAGGTATTTTCTGATCTAGGCGTTCTGTTTGACTCTGGTTTTACCTTTTTCAGTCATGTGAACACAGTTATCCCTAAGGCCTTTTCGAATTTGGGCTTTTTGAAGCGTTATGCGAAAGACTTTAAAGATCCCTATACAAGGAAATCCCTTTTTACTTGTGTTGTCCGGCCTAAGTTGGAGTACGCATCAATTATCTGGAACCCTTTATATAGTTCTCTCCACTTCATTTTGTCGATCCCTTTCCATCGTATAATGCACGGTGTTTGCTCATAAACTCAAAATCTCTCTCTAGTAGGCGCACAATCCATTCGATAATATTCATTTTCGACATTGTTAATGGCTTAATTGATTGCGTGAATCTGCTCGATCAACTTTGCTTCAATGTCCCAAATCGAAAGCTGTTTTTTTTTAACTTCATCCTGTACCTCCACTTGCCAGTAGCCGCTTTTCAAGTCCAGTGTGGAAAACAATTTCGTACCAGATAAAAAGTCCAGAATATCGTCGATTCTGTGCAAAGTCTTTCTTAGTTACATCGTTCCACTTCCGGTAATCCACACAGAACCTAAGTTTTCCATCCTTCTTTTTCACTGTGAGCTCCATGGACTAGCTGATGGCTCGATCACGCCGCTATCACTCATTTCATTTATAATTTCTCTTACCGCTTACCGTTTGGCCAATGGAATACTACGAGGAGCTTGGCGGATTGGCCTTGCATCACCAGTATCAATTTGATGCTTCACAACTTTAGTCCGACCTGGCTTAGAACCATCCTTGTCAAATATGCTCGGGTACTTTGTTAGAAGTGGCTTTGCCTTACTCTGCTTATCTTTTTCGAGCCCTTCCGTCCACGCCGTGATATCACCTGAAAGATCAATCTCGATGGTAGAAACATTTTCCTGAAGCTGTTCACAATTGATAACTACCTCGACCTCTTGGCATTTTCCCAATATAGCTCCTTTGGAAAGTTTAATTGGCAATTTGAACTTATTAAGTACTCTTACCAGTATATGTCCATCTTGTTTTGTCTTAGCCATGGTTTTTCCAACTAGTATATTCGTATTCGAATTGTTTGCTGCATCCACAACCCACAATTTGTTTGTCCCATAATCTCCGTCGATCTTTGCCCATATGACTGCCTTTGACTCTGGTGGAATTTTTCGGCTCTCTTCCACGAGTACTCGCTTACTGACATAGTTCTTTTCGTAACCAAAATTTAGTGGCACATCCATATTTTTATAGCTCATAATCTTGTTATTCATGTCAATCTTGATGCCTTGCTCGCTTAAGAAATTCACGCCATATATGATTTGATCCACAATGTCCGCCACTATGAATTTGTGCTGTACGGTAACGTTCCCCATTGCAATTTGACATTTTGCCTCGCCCAGGACTTGGGTGTCCTCACCAGTCGCCGTACGTAACTGTTTCCTGCGTTAGAGCATGTGATACCGTTTCAGCAAATGTTCTTTTGGGGTTTGCATATGTGGCCCGCCCATATCGTCTCTCAACTGCACCCTTCAATGCATCATAATTGTTTCGGTCGCCGTCGGGAATAGTCTGTAAGATTTCTGCTACAAGTCTCTTCAATGCCACGAACAATGCAGCAACTTTGTCTTCAATGCCCCAATTATTCACAGCTTGAATACCTGGAAAGGAACAGAACCGTCAAAAGATGGTGTTTTTACCTTGAAAATGCTCGTTGAAGTGGTTTAACGGTTCAGTTGCAATTCCTGGATGCGACCTCTCAAAGCATTCACCTCAGCCTCAATCCTCTCTTCAAACTGCATTATTTTCTTGTCCATGCGTGCCGCTAGCTTAGATGGCATCCGAGTTCCTGTTCCTCCAACTTTGCATAGAGCTGAGCTAATACCTGTGCCGCACTTTGTGACGAAATTTCAGAAATACGTGTGTCTTGTGCTTCCAGCCAAGATGTAAAACGTGTCTCCTGTTCTTCAAGCTGTGTTGAAATATTTGCAGACATCTGAGTCAATACTGCCAACAACGAATTTGTGTTGACGCTTGCCACTGGATTCGTAGGTTCCTTTTTCTCTACCATTTTTGTCGATGTTTCATCCACAAAATGGAAAACGTGATAATCAACGTTAATTTCTATAGCTTTCATATCCTCTCGCAATCGTGACTGTAACTCTGATTTATTGTATTTAATTTATTTATTTATGTTCCATCTCATTTTTGAGTTGCTGGATCTTCAGCTCATTCAACTTTGCCATGTCTTTGTTATCCTTGAAAAGCCTCGGTATTTATTTAACAATCCCACTTCTGACACCAATTGTGACGAATTCTATGATTCCGAATGAGAATTTCTTTCAACTCTGTGTGGTTTCAGCAAGATGGTGCAGCTCCTCATATAGCCCAACCTGTTTTGACAGAATTGCGACGAAAATTTCCCAATAAGCTGATATCCAGAAACTCCACATTCCTTTGGCCACCCAGGTCGCCTGACCTTACTGCACCTGACTTTTTCTTGTGGGGTTATTGCAAACAGGAAGTCTTCAAAGCAAAAGCAACACATTTGAATGAACTAAGGCAATCCATTCGAGAAACAATTGCGGCTATTCCTGTCTCAACTCTCCAAGCAGTAATGAACAACTTTTTGGTAAGATGCCGCACATGCATCGACGAGCAGGGGGGGCATTTAAATTCCATTATTTTTAAAACTAATTAAGCTATATTTAATAAAATTTAATGAGCTTTAACATGAATAAAAGAAAAATGAATTCCATACACTTAAAAAAAAAATTATTTGAGTTTCTTAATGTAGCAAAATTCATCAGCCACCCTGTATTTTATTTTATTTAAGTACGTATTTTATTCTATTTAAGTATTTATTATATTTTATTTAACTATGTGTTTTATTTTATTTTATGATATATATAAGTAAGAAAAATTTGGGGAACTTTGTAGAGCTACACAAAGTGTGCTCAAACATTATGACTTGTGAAGGAACTTGACCGTGCGAATGCTTTTGTGGCACCATGCAAAACTTAAACTTAATCGTACTATTTTCATTTTTGTTTAGTGTATGTATTTTAGTTTTTGTTAAATTACTTTTTATGTAACGTTTTGGTTCAATTTATTTAAGAAGCGTTAGTTTTCTATTCTTTTTTAGTGTGGACTTTACTTAATGGATTTTTTAGTACTTAACTTAAAGATAATATCTAATTCACTAAAATTTTAAATATATGAATTAAAGTAAAATTGAATTTTTTGTAAAGTGTTTTTATTTATTATTAGATCCATTGAACCTTCTAGTCTTGAATCGCTAAGCCTAAATGGTATCATACTATCTATAGATTATTAGGTTATTTAATACTATGTCTGTGGTAATTCTTTGAAGTAGCCTAACTTTTTTTTTTAACAAATGCCTACCTGTGTATGTATTTACGAGAAAAAAGTGCTTATCAATCTGTCTTGGACACGTTTTCCAGCTGAAGATACTAAACTAGAGTTATCAGAGGTATCATCCGTCCGTGTGTCCAAGACTACGTTGATGTTATCCACCTCATTTGCCTGGTCGCCCAAACGAATGCACACGCGTTTACAACCTTACCAGCGAAACCGGGCTCATATAAAAGAACCCTTTGCGGTGACAAACAACGCCAAGTTCCTTTCAGGACCCCAAATAACCTTTCGATAGGATTCCTGGCTTTGCATAGCCCCTCATTATATTTAAATTTTGGAGAGCCTTCAGGTTGACTCGGTAATGGTGTCATGAGCCATGGCTCTAAAGGGTATCCAGAATCTCCTGCAAGTTTTGTCTTATAAAATAAAATACATTTCAAAGTAACTTTAATAGAAATACCTATCAGAAAAATATTCCGGTATCCATTTGCATGGGCTCTCTGCATGACTCGCCGCACTGCACAGGAACTCCAAATGTAGGCGTCATGACGTGCTCCAGGAAACTTTGCATTAATATTTAATATTTTAAGATTTGGGTCACATATCTACAAAAAAAATTACATCCATATATACATTTATACTAGATTTTTTATTGGATAAAGTCACCATTTGAACATTTATGGAGTGATATGCATGATGGTTTACATAAGCTTCCTCGTGCACTTTCGGAACCAAAATGGATATGTGCGTGTAATCAATCGCCCCTATCGTACCGCCCACGAATGGTGCAGGCGCCGAACAAAAAATTTCTTTGGAAGCTTGACGTTCCGCCGGCGTCATAGGGAATTTAATTTCCTAAAAAAACATTCTGGTGTTTATGGCATCGGTTACTCGATGGATATGCCCCACTGTTCCCCTACAGGCCTTTGGTAGCATCCTGTGGCATAAAATCGCAATGTACACAGCACCTTCAAAGGCAAAATATATTTGAGGAATATTCATAATTTCTGTAAGCAATAATAAGTAATACCTGTTTTTCTGCCGAAATTGCTGTAATCCTCTGACCTCTTAGACAAACATCTAACCATTCTGCAATGCATGTCGCGACTTCGGGACTCACCCGGTACAATTTCCGGAACTCGCATGGCGCAAGCTCAAAGGGATTGTCCACTTCCCTGAGCAAACGCCGATCTACTCTTGTAAAATTTTCAACTGTATTTTGGGACAAGTTATATGCAAGAAACTCAAACGCCATCTTTATTTTACTTTTTTTGTGTTAAAATTCTTTAATATTAAGGTTACCCAGTTTTAATAATAAATTAGCCACAACAACGGATACCGCGATAAGTTATCACTGTCAAGACGACAACAATAACAGCTGATTATGTTTTATCGCATTCCGTGACAAAAAATGTGACAAAAGTTAGTGAATAGCAGAGCTGTTAAAATTATGTATTAACTTAGTCACCGTCAGCAAATGTGGTTAAAAAAGTTAATGAATCGCGCTACAGATCTAGCAAGCTAGATTTGCAATTGGGTGAATAGCGTGTAGGCAAAGAACTTATAACCATAAGAAGGCTCAACTCGACTAATAGTGGGAAACACTAAACCATCAATTCGCGGTAGGTATGTCACCACTGAGAAAATTTTCTTTTAAATAGCGACTTTTAACGCTATTAGCACTTTTTTTATTCAATATTCACAATAACGAAAAGAGACATTATTCTCAATCCTAAGTCATTTTATGGTTTCGTAAATTCTAAACGTAAAGTATCAGGGTTTCCCTCAGCCATGAAATATCAAGACATTATATCTAGCGATAATCAATGTATCGCAAATTTTTTTGCTCAATTTTTCACTTCTAACTATTCTGCTGTCACCAATTCAAACTTTCAAAACTATCCCTATAAGCTACACGGGACAAATTCAATTAATTCACCAATTATATGCGCCAAAGATGTTCTAATTTACCTTAAAACCTTAAAAGAATCTTTTAAATATGGTCCTGATAGGATTCCTACATGTTTCTTGAAAAAGTGTGCGAACCATATTTACCAACCCCTTACCAATTTGTTCAATCTATCACTAAAGTGTGGTGTTTTTCCAACTGCGTGGAAAGAATCGTTTCTTCTACCGCTGCATAAAAGCGGGAGTAGGTCTTCTATAGAGAACTATCGTGGCATCGCAAAGCTTTCTGCCATCCCAAAATTGTTTGAAGCTATTGTTACAAATCAACTTACGGGTCCGATCTCTACTTTGATAGCTGACTGCCAACACGGGTTCAGTAAGGGAAAGTCCACAGTTACGAATTTACTTGAGTTTACCAGTCATGTCTCAAATGGCTTTAGAAAAAATCTGCAAACCGACGTTATTTATACGGATTTCAGCAAAGCTTTTGACAAAGTGTGTCACTCATTACTTATTCATAAACTCGATCAGTTGGGCTTCCAGCCGGGTCTCAATCGCTGGATCTCTTCTTACCTTAGTGACAGGACACAAAGAGTAATGTTCAAAAATTTAGTATCCGATGTCACTTATGTCTCTTCGGGGGTTCCTCAAGGAAGCCATCTTGGCCCGATTCTGTTCTTGTTGTTTATAAATGATATTTCTACAATAATAAAATTTTCAAAAATGTTAATGTATGCCGACGACGTAAAGCTTTTCATGTCATTCGCGTCATTTGAAGATAGAAATAAGATACAATCAGATCTAGATGCACTAGTTACTTGGTGCGATTTAAATTATATGCCACTTAACCTTAAAAAATGTAAACACATGGGTTTTTCGCGTGGAATTTCTCAGCCGGCTTCCTATACAATTAAAAATTATAGTCTTGAGCAAGTGTATGATTTTGTTGACCTGGGGGTTACTATGGACTATAAACTCAGTTTCAACCGCCATATTAATACAACAGTCAATAAGGCTAGAGGTGTCCTAGCATTCGTTAAACGATGGTCTAAAGAATTTAGCGACCCTTATGTAACTAAGGCCCTCTTCACTACATTAGTCAGACCGATACTTGAATATGGTTCTATAATTTGGAACCCGCGTTACCAGGTTCATGTAGATCGCCTTGAATCAGTTCAAAAACAATTTTTACTATTTGCCTTAAGAGATTTTCATTGGGATCCCTCGTACAATCTGCCACCCTATACGAATCGTTTAAAACTCATTAATCTACACACACTTTCTAGTCGGAGGGAAATGCTTGGAATTATTTTTATGATTAAATTGCTAAATGGTTCACTATCCAGCCCATTTCTTCTAAGTGAAGTGAACTTCAATGTACCGTCTCGTCCTTCAAGGCATTTTAAACCTCTAGTCTTAAAACAGTGCCGAACCAATTTCCAGTTAAATGAGCCTTTTCGCTGTTTGTGTCAAGATTATAACTCTCTTTCTGGAAGATTTGATATTTCAGACTCGCTTTTCAGCATAAAAAAATCAATTCTTTCTGTCCTAAATTTATAGCTACTAATTGTTTTTTTATTCTTTGACTTCTATTTTAACTTTTAACAATAATTTTATTCTGTTAACTAGTTATTTCTTAATGTATAATCTATCCTATATCTACTTTACTTAGCTGATGAGGTTTTCTCTGTAGCTGAGCAGTTTTAGATCTCGACGATTAACAAACCAAAGCCTTTCAACGACTCGGCACGAACGAATAATCCGCGCGTTATGCGGATGCGCCCCTCGCGCCGGTCGGGCGGGATATGGTGGGTAATCCGTTGGGAATTATTATTATATTATTATAAACTTTTTGTAACTCCAACTATAATTTTTTGTGTAAATATGCAATTAAAACACAATGAATTCAATCATTTTAAAAGCAGGTAAAGTGGTGTATTACCTACCATCGATTTGACAGGGGCCACTCGCTGTTGGGCTTTCTTATGGTTATACAGGGTTTCGCAAAAGTAATCCTCCTATCATAAAATGCTATAAATTTTGCGATTGACCCCTAAAGTCAGTTCTGTTTTGACATTTGTGTAGTAAAGACATGCGAAATACACGTTAATAAACAATGTTACGCTACACTGCTCCAGAACGCGGAATATCTGACTATTTATTTGACCAATAATCGGTCGGGGCCAAACGGTTACTGTGAATGGTGAGCGCTACAGAGCAATGATCAACGAGTTCTTTTTGCCGCAATTTGATGAATTGGGATTGGAAAACATGTGGTTCCAACAAGACGGTGCAACAGCACACACTGCACGTGCCACAACCGATATGCTGAACATCGGAAGCTTACTTTTGCGCCACCTTGTACGTTCTTTGTTGTAGGAAATTTATTTACAACTTTTAAGCCAGCGGAATACAAATTATCAATCAATGTAAGTGACGTCGAGTCATTGTTTAATATGTGAATGTTATATATGTGTGCGCAGTTTTGTGTCTTTTTTTTTAGTTCTCTTATTTTCTTGTCCGTTATGCAGAGCATTTACAGTGCGAAACGTTTACTATCCCTGTAAAAAACGATGGAAAAGGTGGTCCACGAAGGGTACTCTCACGAAGGTACTCTATAAAGTGTTCAAAAGCAAAGAAATGGAGTACTCCGAGATGGATTAGCAATCAGCGGACATCGCCATGTAAATTGGGACACCTTTTTTATATGAATGAGGATAAGTGTTGAAGTATTCTGATACTCCTTAAGGCGTAGTCTTTGGATGATGGAACGGATTATTTCCGTTTTTTGCAAAGATAGTGTTGCTCTTGTTGTAGTATGCTCACAGCTTCATAGTTCGGTTAATAGCAGCTCTCAGTACAGTGGGAGAGAAAAGCTATATTCTGCGCGTTTTAAAAAGCCTTACATTTTATGTCCGATCGGTGTCCTTATATTCTTGTTTTTAATTTGTTTTTCGTAGCACCCACATACTCTTTATCACATTTTGTCCATCGCCTAAACATGTAATCTTTTATACAATATTGCTTTTGTCCATCTTAGCCACTTTGCTTTTCATATTGTGGAGAAATATATTTGTTGTGTAGGCCGGTTTGTGTGCTATTCCAATATTATCATTGTCATATATATTCGAGCCCTTTAGCCTGTCGGAGAAACCTGGTATGTATACCATGGATTTTAAGATTAATGGGTTCCACGTTTATGGTGTATGTGTATCAATCCTCTTATTATTCGGAATGGGTAGTCGTTCATTTCCAAGGTGCTTCTTATCCGTTTCTTGTTTTCCGGGTGGAAATGTAAATCACTGGTGTCCAATACCCTCAAGATTAAATAATAGGGGGGGTTTTTATTATCATGTTCCTCGGATGTTTCGATTAATAGATATTCGTCCCGAAAATGTAGCCTTTTGTTATCAAACAAGTTTGATTTTGTTGTTTATTTGGCACATCAAAGAATCTTAAAAGGAGAATTTACTGTCCGTTTCCAACTCCATGGTGAATTTTATATCTTTGTGAAATGAATTGAAGGCGCTTAGGGGGTTCTTTAGTTTTCTTTCTTAACTATTGCAAACGCATCATCTACGTATTTACTTAGCTATATTGTGTTTGTCAATTTTCCTAAAATGTATTCCATAATAATATCCGCGACTATTGTAGATGCTTCAAAATTAAAATATCTTTTCGGAAATACAAAACGTCACTATTTCCATAAAGAGTTTTTTTTTGGTATACGAGGTGTGTTCCAAAAGTATCGCGAATTTTGAATTTTCGCTGGTTACGTATATCTGAATTTCGAATCTTTTGTGGCGTTATGTTGGTACTCATGTCTCTCACTTATGCCGACAAGCTCGGCCATTTTGAATGTTCAGTTAATTGTTGACAGCTGCTTTGCTTGCACGTGTTTTGGATCGTCTTCGATTTTTACGCGAAATTCGTACCAAAATTGCTCAATTGTGACCAAAAACAGCATCGCATGAACATTGCTAATGAGATGTTAAACTCTGTCCGCGACGACCCAAATTTGCTCCAGAGGGTCATAGCTGGTGACGAATCGTGGGTTTATGGTTATGACGTGGAAACCAAAGCTCAATCATCTCAATGGGAGCTGCCGCACGAACCAAGACCGAAAAAAGCGCGCCAAGTTCGGTCGAATGTGAAAGTTTTGCTGACAGTTTTCTTCGATTGCAGGGGCGTGGTGCATCATGAGTTCTTACCACAGGGAAGAACGGTCAATAAGTGTGATATATTCACTATATATACTTCAACGATTTGCCGGCGAAAAGAAAAGAACGTGCTCTTGAGTCGATTGCTTAAGATGTAGTGAAGTGTTTTATTAATACTAATAATCGATTTGTATGACAATAGTGCGTTTGGATTATATTGTAATATTGTATGCAAAACTAAGGGCCACTTTACGAGTAAATATATACATATGTACCAAGTTAAAGGCCACATTACACGCCCCCCTCACAGTTGTTCTTACAATGCTAATTATGTTTTTTTGTTCAATTCAAGTAAACTTGTTACAGCTGAAATTTTTGTTTTGTTTTATAATTCTATTTCTTACAATGTAATTATTTGTATTTGTTTAATTCAAATAATAGTGTTGAGATTTACAATTAGATCGTTTGTAATTCAAATTAGTTAGATTGTTTGTAATTCAAATTAGTTAGATTGTTTGTAATTTAAATTAGTTAGATTGTTTGTAATTTAAATTAGTTAGATTGTTTATAATTTAAATTAATTATTTAAAGTTGACAATTGATATTGTTTGTAATTCAAATTACGTAGAAAAAGAAGTTATTGATTTTTAACGGCTTTACCTTGTTGACGAGGTCTTAATATACGCCTAGGAGTTTCTACATCGGCCGGCTGAGGTGTATCCTCTTTACTGCTACTTTCATCAACGTTGACGTTGTCTGGCTGGTCACTTAAAATCAAAGAATTTGAATCAGCCTCAGCACCAACACTTGTACTAGTAACATTTGTTGATTTTGACGTTTCATCAGAATTACGACAGCGTATTTGATTCAAATGTCTTTTAATCGTTTTATTGTTTAACATTACACAGCAGTATGACCTAGGGCCCAGTTGTTTTTGAATTGTGCCTGGAGACCAGCTAGCTTTGTTAGGATTACTGTAGTCACGAATCCAAACTTTTTGACCCTGATGCAGTTCAACGTCACGTTTACCACGATAATTACGTTCACTTATTTGTTGATTTTCAACAATTTTTTGTTTTACTAAAGGTGGTTTTAGAGTCGAAAAACGAGTTTTGAGTTGTCTACCAAACATTATTTTAGCCGGTGATTCGCCAGTAGTACAATGTACGGAATTACGATAATCTGCTAAAAATCGGTTAACTATAACATCAATGTTAACACAATCTTTTGTTTTCAAGCAAGCATAAAATGACTTTTTGAAGGTTTTTACAAAGTTTTCAGCTTGACCGTTCGAAGCTGGATGACCTGGTGCTGTTAGTACTTGCTTTATACCATTGCAGCGTAAAAATTCTTTGAAATCGAATGAAGTAAATTGCGGGCCATTATCACTAACCAGTAAATCAACTAGGCCGAATCGGCTAACGTTTCTCTTAACTTATTTATAACGAAGTTAGAAGTTATATCTTTGGTTTTGTAAATCTCTACCCATTTTGAGTACGAGTCAATTACAATGAGAAAATGAAAATTTCTTATAGGTCCTGCAAAATCTAGGTGAATCCTACTCCAAACAGAATCTGTTGGTTTCCAAGAAATAAGCTTACTCTTTTCTGGACTAGACTGCAGAACTTGGCATGGCTCACAATTTTTTATTAACCTTTCAATGTCCTGATCTATCCCTGGCCACCATACGTAAGATCGCGCGAGACCTTTTGTTTTAACTATACCTAAATGTGAAAGATGAAGCGACTCCAAAATCGTTTGCCTTAACTTCTGTGGTATGACAGTTCTATAACCCCACATTACGCATCCATATTCAACACTTAATTGTTCTGCTTTGTCGCGAAATGGTTTAAAGCAGTCATCTTTCATATTTTGTAGAGTGCCATTTTGAATAGTTTCGAGCAATCTCGAAAACAAAGGGTCGCGTTTAGTTTCTTTAGCGATATCAACAAAACTTAGAGATATATGATTATCATTTTCAATATAATTTATATAGTTACTTTCTGTAACATCTTTACCAATAACATATTGTGGTATTCTGGACAGATTATCAGCATCATTCAAGCTGCCTTTGACATATTCAATAGTGTACTTAAAACCGGATAAAATAAGTGCCCATCTTTGAACTCGAGCTGATGCCATAATAGGCAAACCCTTGATTTCGCTGAAAACTGATACCAATGGTTTGTGGTCGGTCAACAATCTAAATTTGTTACCTAACAAATATTGTCTAAGTTTTGTAACTGAAAATATTATCGCTAAAGCTTCTTTTTCTAGAGTGCTGTAATTTCTTTCACTTTTGCTTAAAGCTCTGGAAACAAAAGCTATGGGTTTCATCGAATTGTCAGAAAACTTATGTGAGAGCACTCCCGCTACCGCATTATTGCAAGCATCCGTAGTTAAAATTATAGGTAAATTTTGATTGAAATGAACAAGTACTTGATCCGAACAAATATCACTTTTAATTTCATCATAAGCTCTCTGACATTTCTCTGACCAAGCAAATTTAACATTTTTTTTTAATAAATCATATAAGGGTGACATTTTTTTAGCAAAGTTATTAATAAATTTTGAATAATAATTAACCATTCCTGCAAAAGCTTTTACTTCTGAAATATTTTTTGGAATTGGTGCGTTTTTTACACTTTCAATTCTTTCGTCGGTTTTTGTTAAACCATTTTTATCGATAGAAAACTCCAAATAACTAATTTTTTCTTGAAAGAAAACCGTTTTCTTCGAATTCAAAGTTAAATTTGCTGATTTCAATTTTTCTAAAACAAGTCTTAACGTCTTTACATGCTCTTCCATATTTCTGCCTGTAATGGTAATGTCATCTTGATAAACCACGACATTTGCTATATTACGTAATAAGCTTTCAATGGTTTTTTGAAATATGGCAGCCGCAGGTTTGATTCCGAACGGTAAGCGTTTAACTTTGAGAGTTCCTATGTGTGTACTCCACGTACACAATAATTGCGATGGTTCATCTAACTCTAACTGATTATATGCATTTGATAAATCAAGCTTAGTAAATAATTCTCCACCTTGAAGAGATGCGAAAATTTCCTCAATTCGTGGTAAAGGATATTTTACGTCCACTAAATACTTGTTTAGAGTCACCTTATAATCCGCGCAAATTCTTAAATCACCATTTGGTTTCAACACAGGGACTAGTGGTGTACCCCAGTCCGAATGGTCGACCAACTCGAGTACTCCCTGCTTAATTAGATCACGTAATTTCGTTTCGACTTTATCCTTCCACGCTAATGGCAATGGACGTGGTTTAAAAAAAATAGCTTTTGAACCTTCAATCATTGATAATGAAACTTTATTAACATTGAATTTTCCAAGCGTGTCTTGAAATACGTTAGAAAATTCACCTTTTATGTTACGAGCTAGTTCGTCTTTCGAAAGTTTGTATATTGAATTGACTTGTAATAGTTCAAAATTAAAAGCGCGTAAAAATTATCTACCTAACAGAGGTGGGTGGTCATGTTTAGTCACGACTACAGTAATCTCTTTAGTGGCGCCCATGTATTTAATCTGTGCATCATACTCACCAACAATTTGTATGCGATCCCCACTATAATCGAGATAGGGTGTGTCACACCCACGAATATTTTTACTAACATGTTGGTGATAAAACTTTTCAGATATCAGCGTGCATGGCGCCCCTGTGTCACAAGTTGCTCTAATTTCAACACCATCAATGAAAACAGGCTTTTTATTATTTACGTTAAAAATAGAATAAGCAAAAACATCATCATTATAACCACTTTTAAGTTCATTAGAATTTGATACGTAATTTAGTTGTACTTTCATGCGGCATACAGACGAAAGATGTCCAATTTTACCACATGTGTGACACTTGCTCTTCTTAAATTTGCATTTATCTGATTCGTGATTACGCCAACCACAATGACTGCACATTTTTCGTTCGCTTTTGTTGTTGTTGCCTTGACTGGTACCTTTACTGTACGTCTTCTTTTGCTTCACTAAATTTACGCTAACATTGTTGTTGTTTTCAATTTTTGCCGCCATTTTACATTCGAGTACCATCGCTTTTCTCAACGCATCTTCACATGAGATATTTTCATTTTCTTCACATAATTTTTCATAAATTTTAAGCTTTGCGCCAACAACAAATTGATCGAGTATAAACGCATTTAAATTTTGACCAAATTTACAATTTAATGCAAGCTTCTTTACACGAGCGTACCATTCGGCGGCCATTTCATTGTCTTGCTGTTTGGACGAATGAAAAATTTTACGTTGTTGAAACACAATAACCGGCGGAGTATAATGTGTCTCCAAGATGTTGCAAATGTCTTTATATGTTTTTTGCATTGGTGATTGTGGACTACATAGACTGTGTAGTACGCTGTATGCTGCTGTACCCACCGTCTTAGGCAACACGTTTCTCTTTTCGCTGTCCTCCTCAACCTTCATTTCCGCCAAATAAATTTCCAGCTTCTCCTTCCAAATTGTCCATGTCTCAATTTTGGGCTCAAATTGTGGCACCATCAGCATGGATTTCATTATATCCTCCATTTTTGTAATACAAAAAATTTGATTTTTCAACTCGTCGCCAATTTGTGATATATTCACTATATATACTTCAACGATTTGCCGGCGAAAAGAAAAGAACGTGCTCTTGAGTCGATTGCTTAAGATGTAGTGAAGTGTTTTATTAATACTAATAATCGATTTGTATGACAATAGTGCGTTTGGATTATATTGTAACTAGCAACCCGCCCCGGCTTCGAACGGAAATAAAATATAATTGAATTGAAAACATACATACATACATACGTCCGAAATTTAATTATGCGAGAGATTCGTACATATGTACTTACATACATACGTACCAAGTTCTTTCACCATACGATCTAATTCAACATGACTGAGGTGGGATGAGATTCCCGCATAATCGGTTGACAGCGAACGAACACACAAACAGCGTTCTTTCACCATACGATGTCGCCCCACCTCATTCATGTTGAATTAGATCGTATGGTGAAAGAACGCTGTTTGTGTGTTTATTCGCTGTCAAGTTCTAATGGCTCATTCGTTTAACAGCGAACAAACACACAAACAGCTTTTTTGGAAAAAGTGCTGCTTTTGTTTAAACAATTTTGGTTAAATAAGATATGAAACAACTTTTGTTTTTGATGCAGAACGAAAGTAAATATTTCAAAGTTTAACTTCAAGTAAGTTTCATTTTAATCGGTGGATTCGTTTAGGATTTATGGCTGTATAAAAGAAAAATTTATGGTTTTTTACCACATTTTGTCCTATTGCCACGCCCCCTTTATATATTTCTTCACGTTATAGTGACATAAACCTTCCTCTTCAACCAATCTATGTATTAAAAAAAACCGCATCAAAATCCGTTGCTTAGTTTTCAAGATTTAAGCATTCAAGGGGAAATACAGACAGAAAAAGTGACCTTGTTTTATAATATGTTAAGATTATTATATAAGATATTGTATGCAAAACTAAGGGCCACTTTACGAGTAAATATATACATATGTACCAAGTTAAAGGCCACATTACAATAAGGAATATTACCTGCAAGTTATGCGCAATTTGCGCGAAGCAATCCGCCAGAAACGCCCGGATTTGTGGAAGAACAAAAATTGGCTTTTGCACCACGTTAACGCCCCTGCTCACGCATCGTTGCTTGTGCGCGACTTTTTGGCCAAAAACAACACACTAATGATGCCGCAGCCACCGTATTCCCCAGATCTGGCCCCCTGTGACTTTTTCTTGTTCCCTAAACTGAAGAGGCCCATGAAAGGACGACGTTACGCTTCTCTTGACGAGATAAAGACGGCATCGAAGGAGGAGCTGAACAAGATACAAAAAAATGATTTTTTGAAGTGCTTCGAAGATTGAAAAACCGTTGGCACAAGTGTGTAATGGGGATTACTTTGAAGGGGACAAAATAGATATTCATGAATAAATGAATAATTTTTGAAAAAACACAAAATTCGCGATACTTTTTGAACACACCTCGTATGTATGTGTTTTTGAATGTTTTTCTAAATACCCTACAAGCCAGATACCGGTTACCAATCTAGCTAAATGCTTGGTTTCATTAATTTCTCATATGGTCTACAAAGTGGTTATTTTTGTTCAGGCGGCGTGAAGATTTTAATCATATGTGTGACTTCGCATCTCCCTTGCACACATGGAATTTTCCCATTGACAAAAACTATAGCTGTACTTTTCAATACTTCCGGTCTTAAAAAATTTCCCTTTCCAAAACCAGTTAATGTTTCGGCTAACATGTAGTTAAAAATATTTCCTCAATTGGTTTTTGTTTTGGCGAAATTGTGGTCAAAAATATTCGTTCAGTTGGTTATTGTTTTGGCTAACATGTGGTGAAAATTATTGGCTGAATCGGTTACCATAGTGGCTAACATATGGTTAATTTTATTAGCTGAATTGGTTAATGAAATACCAGTTATAGTGGTTATTGTCAAATGGAGATACCTACACATTTTTTCCAAATAAATTGCACAAAAATGCATCATTTTTATTATATATTTTATTGAAATTATTTTTCAATACATTGGAATAAATCATATTAAAATTTAAATTTTCAATACTTTCCAAATTTTAATAGTTATTAGGGAAAAAGTAAGTAAAAACCAATATTATATATACTACGCGAATACTACTAATTACTTTAACATAAAATAATATGCTTCGGCGCATGCCACATGTCTTCAACGACGTGTGAGTCCTCTGGACTCATTGTTTCCAATAATGAATTTCGATCAATTTATAGCTAAGTTCAATTGCCCTTAACGTCTTTAAATGCTCCTCCGCGAGTACTGCAGCTAATACATATAATTTTTTAGCTCGTAGCATACTGGAATCTTGCTCTATTTCACGTTGAGCTAATTTACCAAGCAAACGTGCACCATCCAAATACTGACCAGTTTTTTTTGTAGGTCAATCGCATCAGGCAACCAATTCTCTTTAATAAGCTGAGCGGTGTATTTACTTAATAAATTGCTAATCTGTGGCATGTTGAATTTCCTTGCTAGCTTCAACGCTTCACCCTATTGCCGCAAATTGACGCATGCATCAACAGCCGCCTTGGTATCACCCATTTTTGAATAAACCTCTGCTGCTTCTAAACACATTCCTGCAATTAAAGGTTCAATAAATATGACTATATTCGATTATAACTCCTAGGAGTGTATTATGCCAAGTTTCTCCATACAATTCTTATGAGAATATCAAACAGTGTTTGCCAAAGCAAATCAACTTTTGAGAATAAACTTTTTAAGGCACCTTTGAAGCATTTCGTTTTTGGTTTTATAATACGGTACATACAACAGGAATCATACAATCAAATTGATCCTGTTTTTAGTGGTTCTCCTAAAAGTACATGGGTGAAAGCTGTATCTAATTTCACGTACTAGTGTTTGAGTTATGCGCTTATAACTCTAACGTAACACTTATTTGAAAAAGTTAAAAGTTACACATAGCGAATTGGAGGAGGGAGGAGCTTGGCCTTGCTAGCTGGAGACATTAAAAGAAAATGTAGCTTACTAACCGAAGCCAAAATTGCAATTTTAGCCAAAAGTGGACTTTTTCGGACATCTTATCAATACATTGCTCTAACTCAATAAATATTTCTAAATGATAAAGTGCGTCCATGAGGCCTCAATATGATAAGATTTTTCATAGTATTCTTTAGCGCTTTCCCTGCAAATGAGGGAATACAACTAAATAGTAAATAATAGTTCTGTATTTATCGCTTGCTCACCACGAGCGCAAACTAGCGTTGCACAGCACGAAACCAATCACACAGCGTAATCCGCAAGTTAGTCGCAAGATCTCTAAGAAAATGAATATAAAAACAATTAATCATTATCAGTATTTATTGGCTTTTGCGAAAATAAAGTTAGCCTGAAAGTTCGAAGGAGTTTAACTCTGACAAACAAGTGCTAAGCGGAATGAGTAAACAATTGAGAAGACTAGTTAAAAATATAACAATAAATTTTGATTCAATCGTGGTAAGCGAAAACGATTTAAATGTCTTGCATAAGTACGCGATATACTTCGGCGAGGTCAGAGGTTCGAGTCCTAGTGCCATAAACTGCCAAATTAAAACAAAAAGTTTTACTCGGATTTTTCAAATTCTGCACATTTTAGCAGTCTACTTAACTATTTTTCGGACTAGCTTGGTGCTTCACTTCAGAGTAGGTACTATTTCTAAATTCAATTCACTCACCTACGATCTGCGTCCATGTACAATTTCTCAGCTTCCTCAAACTTCCCGTAGAAAGCAGATACCTCAGCTTTTTTCTTATACGTCTAATTCGAATTTCTTCAATGCTGATTCAGCCAGCAAACGCCATTAACGCGGATGTGGATTATCTTCTATGAATTGTTTGACATCATTTAAGTCTACATTCTGTAGCAAATCATCGGTATCACGTAAAGATTTAACATCTAACTCTATCATATGATTAAACGAATTTTGTGTCTCACCACAAATTATATCATCAAGTAATACCCCTACAAACCACTGCTAACCACATTTTCCAAAATTACCAATACATACGCATTTTTAGTTTCACAAATTTCCAAAATATTGGAATGATTTTTTTAACCTAAAGCGACAAAAAAAAAATTGTTCTAAGTTATATTAAAACATGTGCCCATAAGTACGAAATGTCCAGCCTACGGTTAATATGCATAAGATTTGTGAGAAAGGGAAAACCTTGCAGAGTTTGTATTATTCATTTCTTATGAGTGCGAATGAAACGGCATGATATATTGTAAAATATCCCAAAAACCAAATTTCAGCGACATTTGTGAAAAAATTTTTCAATCGTTTTGAAAGCGAAAAATTAAAAAATACATAAAAAGATGTTGAAAGCAACATTTTAAATCAATTGTTTTAATTCTTTCGCAAACTAAAAGCTTCAGCAAACAAGGTAATTAATTAAGTTTTGAACATGTTTTCGACATGAATGTAACATCTAGGCATTAATTTTAGATCAAGATGAGATGTGGTGCCACGGTTCCAAAGATCAAATCCGAATTGTTTTTATCATGTTTACAAGTGCAAGTTACGGGCTGGTCTATGCTAACTGCTAACGATATAGCAGCAATTTGATATTGTAATTGAATATATGGATCGCCTGCCTTTAGGTGATTTGATAGCAACATTCCTGGCACCATACCTGCAGCAGTTGGAGGAGGCGATGACATATATGAATTATGTGATGGTGCCTGCGATGTTGGATTTGGTATTGGCCCAATAGTGATGGGGATGCTAAAGTTGATGTGAAAATTGTGGTTGTTGTTGCAGTTGATTGGATGGCAAAACATGCATGCCATTTTATACTCTTTGAATTGGTGTTCCAGATATGTCTCTTCTCTCTTTATGGCGCGATATACAACAGGTATATCATCATAAACCTCCTAAGAGATTTTTGCGCCAAGCTTCTCTTCCAATTTGTGGTGTGCCGATTTGAATTTTCCCTACAAATTGGTGGGACCTACAGTTTTTTGCCGACTCCGAACGGCATCTACAAAGGAGACGAATTTTTGCTGAGAAGCCTGTCATGGCAGAAATACACTCGGAGAGTTTGCCAAACCACTGCCGAGGGGCGACCCCGTTTTGAAAAACTTTTTTTTTTCAAATCACTTTTGATGTTACCTGTACCAGGGCTCGAACCATGGACCTTCGGTATGGTAGGCCGGCAGCACTACCTCCACACCACGGCGGCCGCCAAGATATGTGCTTATTATGAAATTGAGCTAATAGTGGCAATGACTGAAATCTTTGCATATTACCCGATGGGGAAATACTGATGTTAAATATTGTTCAAGTTGGTCAGTTGTATCAATGGTGGGGCCGATGTAGTAGGTAAAGGAGAACCTAAAGTGATATTTGGTTACCATTTCATGGATGGCGGCAGTGCATTTATGCCAACAGATGGATCGTTATTGATATTCAGAAGTGTTGAATTCAAATGACTTTTCGGTAATTCTATACGACAGGACGCAGTTGCTAAACAATGTCCAAAAATGTCAGAAGAGGTGTCAAACGACGCGTTTTGACCTTGGCATCCTGAAGCGGAGATTAGATTTTATGTTTCTGAAAAGAAATATTTGCAATCAATGTTAAAAAATGTCTGCCATTTTATGAGGTTCTTGCAACCACACAAATTTGGTGTTCCGAAACTTACGGAAATGGTGTTCTGCCCAGAAATACTATCATTGCAAATATATCTTAACATAAATATAAAATCCAATCTCCGCTTTTGGATTACTGATGCCAAGGTCAAAACGCGTCTTTTGACACCTCTCTCGACATTTTTGAACATTGTTTAGCAGCTGCGTCCTATCGTATAGAATTACCGAATGGTCATTTGAATTCAACACTTCTGAATAGCTATGACCATCCAGCTGTTGGCACCAATGGAAAGTATTGACGAATTTAGCTGTAATATTAATTATTCCAATGTATTAAACAATTATTTCAATAAAACATATAAATATATATTAAAATTATGCATTTTCGTGCAATTTATTTGGAAAAAAGTGTCGGTATATCTTTTTGACAATAACCACTATAACTGGTATTTCATTAACCAATTCAGCTAATAAAATTAACCATACGTTAGCCACTTTGGTAACCGATTCAGCCAATAATTTTCACCACATGTTAGCCAAAACAATAACCAACTGAAGGAATATTTTTCACCACAATTTAGCCAAAACAAAAACCAATTGAGGAAATATTTTTAACTACATGTTAGCCAAAACATTAACTGGTTTTGGAAAGGGAAATTTTTCAAGACTGGAAGTATTTAAAAGTACAGGTACAGTTTTTGTCAATGGGATAATTCTATGTGTGCAAGGGAGATGCGAAGTCACACATATGGTTAAAATCTTCACGCCGCCTGAACAAAAATAGCCACTTTGTAGACCATATGAGAAATTAATGAAACCAAGCATTTAGCTACATTGGTAACCGGTATCTGGTTTGTAGGGACGCTTGTAATTTCTAAATCGCCAAAGTATAAGTATCACCCGAACAAGATATCGGCTTTTCAGGATCATTGGCACGAGACACATACATTCGTGTCTTTTTCATTAATGCAAGTAGCAATGGATTATCTTTCGCCCAACAAATGGCCCAAACATCCTCACGTTCAACACGATTGAAGTTTATTTGTGATTTTCGATCATCGTCTAATCCAGTAAAGTCATAACCCCAGTATCATCGATAACAGCAGCACGACTTAAATATAAATCATTTAAAAACTGAGTGAGAAAACGGCCCTAAACGTTCTGCTTTTAAGCAAATAAAGCTGAAATTCATCGATATATCAACAAACACCATTCGGTAATTTTCTACGAGAGGACGCAACTGCTAAACAATGTCTGGATAGTTGTCAAAAGACGCGTTTTGACCTCCGCATCAATGCCCAGAAATACTTTATGTTATTGCAATCAAAGTATTTCTGGGCAGAACGCCTTTCTGCATAGGCGACCTTCAGCCGCGCTTAAAAAAAAATAACCCTTAGCCGATCGAAAACTAACTTCTGCAAGTTTCGGAACAACACAATGAAATGGCAGAAATTTTTTAATTTTGATTGCAAATATATCTTAACATAAATATAAAATCTAATTTCCGCTTTTTGATCATTGATGCGGAGGTCAAAACGCGTCTTTTGACACCCCTCCAGACATTTTTGGACATTGTTTAGCGGTTGCTTCCTCTCGTAGAGAATTACCGAATAGTCCTTTGATCTTCAGCCAATATTGTTGGCTAAATATTAAATGCGTGGTAAAAACTTAATTACATACCTTGTTTGCTGCCGCTTGTTTTCTGCAAATTGCTGGATTATTCCAACAATTTTTTTGTTATTTTAAATAAAATTTTGCTTTAAAAAGTTTTCTCTGAATTTTATTTTTGACTTTCCAATCAATTGAAAATTTTTTTAACAAATGGCGCTAAAATTTGGTTTTTGGGATATTTTACAATATTTCATGTTTTTTCATTCGCACTCATAAAATAATGAATATTACAAAATCAGCAAGGTTTTCTCTTTTTCACAAATCTTGTGCACATTAACCCTAGAAGAGATATTTGGTACTTATGGGGACATATTTTAATGTAACTTAGAACAATTTTTTTTTGGTCGCTTAAGGTTAAAAAAATCATTCCAATATTTTGGAAATTTCCGAAACTAAAAATGCGTATGTATTGGTATTGGTATATTGCCGAGTCGTTGAAAGGCAAGGGTTTGTTAAGTGTTGAGACCCAAAACTGCTCAGCTACAGAGAAAAACTCATCAGCTAAGTAACACAAAAAATTAAAACTTATAAATAATGTACATATAAAGAGAAGAACCAGTTCCATTGTAGAGTATAAATATAAAGTTACTATTGATTAAGCGATAGTATCGACTTTTTAATGCTAAAATATCAAATGTGCTGGAGTGAGTGTTAAAACTTTCACACAAACATCGGAAAAGCACATTTACACCTTAACTCTAGTGTGGGAACAACATTCGTTTTACCGGCAAATAAACAGTTTGGAAACTTTTACACCATTTTGGTATTCTGCCGGCTTAATTTGCATTTCAATTTCTTACCACCAAAATAGGTGATTAATTCGCGTAACCGCTAAATATTGCACGTGTTTTGTGAATATTTTTGTGGACAGAAAATACCGTAAATTTTGTACGCATACTAGTTCACAAGAATTAATAAACAATGTAAGCACTTTTTTACAGGAAGTTTCGTTCGCGTTGGCATTTTATTCTCTATTGCGCATTGTTTAGTTTTGGCAGCGTTGCCATGTACGCTAAAATCGCGGTTACATGAACTGCATTGCCAACGGTTACGATTTTCGGTTAGATAATCTTCCAGGTACAAAATTACCGGTTACGCACAGAATTGACCCGTTAATTCAAAATTAGTCCTAGACTGTTTCAAGAGGTTTAAAATGTCTTAATTGCCGAAAAGGAATGTTAAAGTTTACTTCTCTTAACAAAATTGGGCTAGAGACCAAGCCGTTTCATAATTTAATTTCGTGCGGGAATTTGAGTACCGGCCGAATAAAAACGCACAGAATGTAACTAAAGTTCTACATCATAATAACATGAACAGAGTCGGGGGTGGCGTCATGATAGCCGTTTATTCGTCAGTACCCATCTATGAAATTAATGTAGGTACCATCGATTCAATTGATTTCAAGTGCCTAAAAAGTAAAGAGTTGTCGAAATTAAAATAGGCAGAATTTTAAAGCGATATTGTTGCGTAACGTTTCATATTTTAAGAACACAAAACAGGAAATAGTGTTTGAAAAGTATGTATGTAAAAGTAAATCTTTCTATGATGAACCAGCTCAAGCCTGGTTTAGCAAATAGCTAAAAACCTTAAAAAATAACCGTTTATTCAAGTTATATAAGAAATCAAGTTTAAACAAAGATTACATAAAGTACTCCAATCTACGTCAGAAATACTTTGATATCCCAGGTCGTTTTATGGCTTCGTAAACTCTAAAGGGAATGTTAAGGGCTTTCCTTCCGCCATGAAATGCCAAGATTGTATATTCAGCAATAATCAAGACACTGCAAATTTCTTTGCGCACTTTTTTAAATCTAATTATTCTTCTGAAGTCTTTTCTCTTATTTCTCTTCTTTTCATAAAAAAAAAAGATTTTTAAAAAACTTAATTTAATGTGATTTGGGCACTTGATGCTTTGTGCACAGCGATTTTATGTCTGGTTCCACGTTAGTTAGATTTAATCTCATATCTCTACGTTGTGTTATGTCCAGACAATTTCTTTTTTTAATTAATAAATCACTGACTGCACTTCAGTCACATTCAGTTAAATATGATAATGGGAACGGTAATAAGATATTCCTAGCACATTTAGTGGTATTGGGGTATTTGACCCCTGTTTCATCACAAAGCCATGCCATCGCACTTTTGATATTAAGAGTTCTTCTTGACCATTGCAAATTAAATATATCAGCTAAATCCACTAAAACTGGTTGCATCATCCGTGTCGGAAAATGAATTTCTTTTAAATGAGCAAATTTCTCTTTAAAATCCGTAGATACAATTTTCAAATGATTAACAATTTCAAGTAAAGCAGAGTCAGAAACATCACACTTACTGAGCCAATGAAACTGTTCAAAATTTCTGTAGCTAACCTGTTTCTGGTTTACTTCTAGATTAGTAATAAAAACAAATAGCTTTGCCTTGGCGTCAATCAGTGTTTTATTTGGCCCTTGGAGTTGCTTGTTTAACATAATTAGCTTCTCAAATATATCGGCTAAGTAACTCACATATGATTTCCATTAGTTGTCAACAAGAACTCCATTTCAGCCTTATCTTTTAAAACCTAGCCTCATGAATCCGACTTTTTTTTACATTTCTAGGCGTGAAAATCGAAGTAACTGTGGTCCTTTTCCCGAACTTTTCCTTTAAAGTTTTAAAGAAACTTAGATCTGAGTTAATATAATCCTTGTGTTTGGCCTTCAAATGTGCTTCGACCCGTCCTTATTTCATAGATTCATTTGCCAAGCATTACTGGCGTATTAAACAAAACGGCATCCTCTCATCGTTAACTGCTGGTATAAATCCAAATTTTAGATATTCCTCTAAATATTGACGAGCTTTATTTTTCGTTGCTCCACTCATTTTTTATGGGCTAAAAAAATAATAAAATTTTGTAAAAATAGTGTATTGTGACAAAGTAAACCTAAATTCGAAAAAAAAATATTGTTTATGTGAAACTATAACACATTATGCAGCAAGTAATACCAGGGGAAAACGCAAGCCCTGAAAATTCCAGCAGAACAGATTGCAGGAAACTACTTCTGGGCTAATTTATTAATGGCACTACTGGAAGAAGTATCTAAACTAACAAAAATAGCACAATAAAATAATACTGTGACGAATTCGATGATTCCTCGATTAATAATCCTGAGTTCGATGACTATAAAGTCCAATAAACCCATGCACAAATACTATAACAAATAGCTAGTTTTATTTACTAGTAATAAACGAAACACAAATTTAAGAGTTTGGTAGCTTCACAGTAGTTCACTGAACAACACTTGAAAATAAACTCATCATCTTGCCTTGCTTAGTCACTGCCTTTTATAGTCCAACAGGGTGCTATCACACGCATCCAGAAGTTTCTTGGTTGTTCCCTCTTCGTGTTCCCGAAGCGTAGGTGTTAAGTATCGACATATTCTCTTTGCCTCGCATTCGCAAAACATTCGGGCCATCTATCTTTTAATTGCTTGCATGCATAGATATCGTCATCTCTGTTGTGTTAAACCAGTGTTGGAAGTGCTATTGAGCTAGGGATGGGTGATGTGTGGGTGAAGTGGAATTGTGTGTGTGTGAAATAGTTACATCTTTAGGGATAGCGATAGGGATAGGAATGGGGATAGGGATAGTGATAGAGATAATGATAGGGATAGGAAAAGTCAATATTTCTAGATCCATTCAGATAAATATCTGGGCAGGAAAAAGTCTTCCGGTCCCTCTAGTATGGTATATTCGCAACATTATATTAAACACTATCGATAAGTTTAGACTTTACAAACTTAGGTAGAAAGTTAAATGGTTAAAAAAAACATAAATAGAAACAAATACGTAAGAATATAACATATAAACAAATTCATCTAATCAAATAAATTGGCAGAAAAATATTTTATGTTACGACAAATAGATGGTAAACACTATTATTAAAACTATACTTAGCGAGTTTAAAGATACGAGATTTCCGCGACAAGATACAAAGCAAATTGAAGAAAAACACAATGATGGGCTGTATATTTCAAGTATGTTTGCTAGTAGATTGACCACTTCATTTATAATAGATACTAGTAGTGGGACTACTTTCGAATAATATTCGAATAAATAGTATTCGAAAAAACGAACAAAAAAAATCGAATAGTATTTATTCGAATAATTTATCCGTTTATTCGAATAGTATTATTCGAATAATATTATTCTAATAGTGGTATAAATCATGAATATTCATGGATCGGTGTTCAAAACGGAAGTGTTTTTTAGTGCGAAAAATAAAATTTTAAATAACTTGCGCCGAAGGCTTTAATCTGTCCTATAAAATAACTAAAGTGGATAGAAGCAGCAAGCAGGTGGAGTGCTTCGCTTAAATAAGTTAAGTGTTCCTTAAAAATATATAAAATTAAAAGTTAATATTTCCTTATTTCGTGCCTTCACACAAAATATATTTGCTTGCACAGTTCTGTGTAACTGTGAAAGCAGTAAAACAAATAGAACATGGATAAGTGTAACAAATGTCGCAAACCCATGATCCAATAATTGATATGGTCGTTTCACATGACATAGCGTCTTCTTCTTCCTCATCCACACCTTATGTCAAACTATCATATCTTTGTTTTTTGTTTACATTCTTTGTTTACAGTTCTTGGAAAAGCTATTGAGTTCGCTTCGTGTTTATTCGCTGTGAATTGATATCACTGGATCACAAATTCCAACTTTTTTTCTGCACCAGAGACGCCATAGTGAAATTCCTATGTAGAATCACCTCCTAATTCCGAAAATCAAGGTTATTTTTACTTGAATGGTACCGTTTTTGAGATATTTACGATTTACCGTTATTTCAAAAAACAAAAAAGATGGCTCCACTAAGCTCTGTTTTATTACAAAAAAAATAAGCTATCAGCGAACAAAATCGATGAACTAATACAAAAGTTATAAGCATTCAAGTAAATATATCCATTTAATGCTTAAGTACCCTACTGGTACATATGTGTTAGTATTCGTATATCAGTTAGTTAGCAGGTAGATTTTCGAAACGTTATTAGATACAAAAAGCTGTTAGTGTCGTTTTCTCAAACCTAGGTACATTTTAAACAAGAGCATATTTTTGAGGCAGGTAGTGTTTTCTTTGTAGAACTAGGGAACCTTTTTGTTTAGGTAGGCTTGAATTTTTACTGGATCTAAGTATAAATAAGAGTACATGCGCCTTGTTCCTTCATAATATCTGCAAGGCTCGCCGGATACTGTTCAGTTTATAATTGCAGTTTATAACCCGTCATTTACTTAAAATAAAAAATGAATAAAAGGGCGCGAGAGTTTGAGTGTACAAATGATCCAGATATGTTCTGTTTCATCTGCGGTCAATTTATTGTTAAAAGTATGAGACGTGTGTTTTCAAATCCTTTGAAAGTTACATACTATAAGTGTTTTGGAATTGAGCCTAAAAACAATGAAAAACCATGGACACCGAACACTGTGTGCACCACATGCCGAGTCGAATTGATTTCTTCGGAAACCGGAACAAAAAGGTACGTTGTAAAAATAAGAATTTGTTCCCTTTTAATGCATAGCTGACTAATTCCTGAAACTATCTATTTAGGCGACGTGTGAAATTTATTACACCAATGAAGTGGAGGGAACCAACTTGCCATTCAACGGACTGCTATATTTGTACTACAAAAGTACTTGGGGTTGGAAAGTCCAGAAAAGTAACCTATGCGAGCGTATCTACAGTGTCATTACCAGAACTAATTTCAACAGAAGCGACATTGCCAGAATCAAATTTAACTTTAGTTCCGGCTCCAGTTTCATTGTCAACAGTAGTATCTGATTACGCGGCATCATGTTGTACTGAATTTCAAACGGAAAACGAAAGAAATTCTTTGTCACAAGCACAACTCAATGATTGGATAAGGGATTTGGAATTGTCAAAGGAAAAGGCCGAACTACACGCCTCTCGAATGCAACAATTTAAATTTGTTTCATCCGATGTTAAGGTAACATATTATAGAACTCGTCACGAAGAATTTTCCAAGTACTATACGAAGGAGGACAGTGTTTGTTACTGCAAACAATTTGGTGAACCATATGATTCAAATTAAGTTTAAACGCCGTATTATTGCATATTGGCAACCAAAAGCCATTTATCCCGATCGCGCATGCAGTAAATACGAAGGAAACATATGAGATAATGCAAAAATTGCTCAAGTTAATCAAATACGAAGAACATGATTGGAAAATATGTGCCGATCTTAAAGTCGTTGGAATGCTATGTGGTCTACAAAGTGGATACACAAAATACTGTTGCTTTCTATGCAAATGGGATAGCCGAGCTCGTCAAGACCACTACATCATAAAGGATTGGCCAGAACGAATCGAGTTTCAAGTTGGGGTAGATAACATAAAATACTCTCCACTTATAAAGAAGGAAAAAATAATTCTACCTCCGCTCCACATCAAGCTCGGCCTTATCAAAAACTTTGTGAAGGCTTTGGACAAAGAAGGCGAAGCTTTTCATCATTTGAAGACAATCTTCCCAGAGATTTCAGAAGCAAAAATAAAGGAAGGGATTTTTGTGGGACCGCAAATAAGGAAAATGATGACCAATAACCATTTCAAAGAACTATTGTCACCAGTGGAGGCAGCAGCGTGGGATTCTTTTGAAAAGGTCGTTACTTCTTTTTTAGGCAAACACAAAAGTCCTAACTACGAGATGATAGTGAACGACTTAATCAAAAACTATGCGGAAATGGGTAAATAAAAAAACATATTATAATAAATTATATATTACATAAATTTACATGAGAATATATAGCCATAAATCTGAATTCATCGTCCAGTTCCGAACAAACAAGAACGGGAAAAATATAAACAAAAAATTTGTTCTGAATTGAAAGATAAATCCAGCCTAAAAAAATTATATACTAATGTGTCACTTATGTATTTATCTAATTTACTTTTTTATTTTCTTTCAGGAGTAAATATGTCTTTAAAAATTCATTTCTTACACTCCCACTTAAATTTTTTCCCGCAAAATCTTGGCGACGAAAGTGACGAGCATGGCGAAAGGTTTCACCAGCAAATGAAAGTGATTGAAAGTCGGTATCAAGGATTCTGTGATGTCGCTATGATGGGCGACTACTGTTGGTTTCTCATAAGAGAAACCGATCCTAATCTAAATAAGCGTCAAAACAAGACACATAACTTTTTCAATTATAAAATAAGATCATAGAGTTAAGACAGAACCATATGTACATATGCTATTATTTGTAGGGTACTTAAGTAATAATGGATATATTTACTTGAATGCTTATAACTTTTGTATTAGTTCATCGATTTTGTTCGCTGATAGCTTATTTTTTTTTGTAATAAAACAGAGCTTAGAGGGGGGGGAAAAAATATCTGCAAAAAAACAAAAAGTTTTCGAGATGCTTCCTCGCAAAGTACAAATTTTTTTATATTTTTACAAAAAAAATTTAAAAAATCCGTAATGATTGTTCAATATGTTTGAATCTGCAGGACCTAGCAAAAAGTGTTGTATGTACTGATTATAGTAAATTTTATAAGCTTTCAAATTTTTCAAACCGTTTTGGAAGAGCTCAGTTTGTTCTTGAGATATACACGATTAAGTGGAGCCATCTTTTTTGTAATAACGGTAAATCGTAAATATCTCAAAAACGGTACCATTTTGACATAACAATTCACCGACGTCAAACGGTAATTTCGTGTTGTTGGCCGATTGCGGCGACCATATAAATTATTTGATCATGCGCAAACCTATAAAAGACAGGTGTTAGATGTGAAGATGTACGTGGTAAAATTTACCACAAGTCATTACTATACGCATGTACAGGTGATTATTGCTTAAAAGGTATAGAGACTTGCCCCTTTATAAGATTTATGTGTGATGGAGTATTATGTACATTTCGAATGTTTATGAGGCACTTTGAGGAATACTCTCAATATCCGAAAGGAACAAAACAAACCTAAGAGAGCAAAAAGTAAAAATAGAGAAAATGTTAACACATAATGAAAGAGAAATGAAGGGAGTTTTAGAAAAAATTAACAGCGTAAACATAGAGAAAGTAGAATTATTGAATAAAGTAGAAAAACTATTAAGAATAGCTGCCCAAAATGAGATAATAAGAGATGCAAAAATGAAAAGTTTAAAAATTATCTATGTCAAGAAAGATAACAGATCTTCACATTTCAATGCGGTGATTGAAATAGAACATAAATGTTATGAAGACATATTGAAATGTAGAAAAATTAATGTTGGTTGGGACCGCTGCCCTGTTTATGATGGTGAAACAGTAAGAAGGTGCTATAATTGTTTAGGATTCAACCACATAGCAATTAATTGCGCTCAAAAACAAAGATGTAGCAAATGTTTAGGGGAACATAAACTTGAAGATTGTACTGAAAATTCGCAAGTAAATAAATGTGGAAATTGTATGGACGCCAGTATGCAATTAGGGGTTAAGTTGAATACTGACCACAATATTATGAGTCATGAATGCCCATTTTAGCTAAGAAAATGTAAACTGGAAAAGCAAAGAGTTGGTTTTTAGCAACCAGACCATAGCAGACGGGAAATAAATACTTTTAATTTGAAATGTATTTATTTAAATATTTGTAGTTTCTTAACTAACAAAGCTGAACTTGAGACGCTTATAGAAGAAGTACACCCGGACCTCGTATTATGTTCCGAAACATGCTTGACATAAGATATTACTGATGGTGAAATAAATGTTTCATGCCATACAGCAATTCCATACGACTCTCATAGCAGACTTACAGGCGGTGAAGTTATACTACTAAAAAAAGGAATTGAGTTTAAGGTCAGGTATAATAGAGCAGTAGGAAATAACGTCTGGTGTGCAATAATCAAATTAAAGAACTGGGAGGTTAAGTGGCAAATAGGTGTTCTGTACCATTCTCCGAGTTCTATCAAAAGTGAATTTTTAGATTACTTGCACAAGTATGTGAAACAGGAACAAATTCCCTATTAATTGGAGATTTCAATATTATCTTAAATGTTAACTCAACATGTACCAGTAAATTAAAGAAACTTTTATATAATAATAATTCCCAACGGATTACCCACCATATCCCGCCCGACCGGCGCGAGGGGCGCATCCGCATAACGCGCGGATTATTCGTTCGTGCCGAGTCGTTGAAAGGCTTTGGTTTGTTAATCGTCGAGATCTAAAACTGCTCAGCTACAGAGAAAACCTCATCAGCTAAGTAAAGTAGATATAGGATAGATTATACATTAAGAAATAACTAGTTAACAGAATAAAATTATTGTTAAAAGTTAAAATAGAAGTCAAAGAATAAAAAACAATTAGTAGCTATGAATTTAGGACAGAAAGAAGTGATTCTTTTATGCTGAAAAGCGAGTCTGAAATATCAAATCTACCAGAAAGAGAGTTATAATCTTGACACAATCAGCGAAAAGGCTCATTTAACTGAAAATTGGTTCGGCACTGTTTTAAGACTAGAGGTTTAAAATGCCTTGAAGGACGAGACGGTACATTGAAGTTCACTTCACTTAGAAGAAATGGGCTGGATAGTGAACCATTTAGCAATTTAATCATAAAAATAATTCCAAGCATTTCCCTCCGACTAGAAAGTGTGTGTAGATTAATGAGTTTTAAACGATTCGTATAGGGTGGCAGATTGTACGAGGGATCCCAATGAAAATCTCTTAAGGCAAATAGTAAAAATTGTTTTTGAACTGATTCAAGGCGATCTACATGAACCTGGTAACGCGGGTTCCAAATTAAAGAACCATATTCAAGTATCGGTCTGACTAATGTAGTGAAGAGGGCTTTAGTTACATAAGGGTCGCTAAATTCTTTAGACCATCGTTTAACGAATGCTAGGACACCTCTAGCCTTATTGACTGTTGTATTAATATGGCGGTTGAAACTGAGTTTATAGTCCATAGTAACCCCCAGGTCAACAAAATCATACACTTGCTCAAGACTATAATTTTTAATTGTATAGGAAGCCGGCTGAGAAATTCCACGCGAAAAACCCATGTGTTTACATTTTTTAAGGTTAAGTGGCATATAATTTAAATCGCACCAAGTAACTAGTGCATCTAGATCTGATTGTAGCTTATTTCTATCTTCAAATGACGCGAATGACATGAAAAGCTTTACGTCGTCGGCATACATTAACATTTTTGAAAATTTTATTATTGTAGAAATATCATTTATAAACAACAAGAACAGAATCGGGCCAAGATGGCTTCCTTGAGGAACCCCCGAAGAGACATAAATGACATCGGATACTAAATTTTTGAACATTACTCTTTGTGTCCTGCCACTAAGGTAAGAAGAGATCCAGCGATTGAGACCCGGCTGGAAGCCCAACTGATCGAGTTTATGAATAAGTAATGAGTGACACACGAAGTGCAATGAAACAAATGATAAAATTTAATACAAGGATTGCTGAGACGTCCCAAACTAAAATTGACCTATTATATGCAAATGCAGACATAGAGTCTTGTGTAAATCTCGTTAACAACAGAATTTCAGATCATAAAACCGTTTCATTCGCAGTTAAAGTTAATAATTCAAATCCTTTGCGAAAAGGAAACGTCTTGGGAAAATTACTCTGATACATTTGTTACGACAATGCGACTTCAGTCCATTGAATACTATGAATATCGATGATATGGTCGAATACATAAATGCTTGTTTAATGAGTTGTATGGGCTAAATGGTACGACCATGAATTGAGCGAAATTAATAAACATAACTTTACGGAACACAACGCCATTGAAAAGCACTATAAAAAACTCATAAAAAGAAGGAAATTTAAGTACATGGAAAATAAAATTGATCTAAATAGTGCTGGCAGTAAATTAATGTGGAGGCACCTGAAACAGGCAGTCAACTTAACTGAGGAGAAAGACAGTATCTTGACGGTTATTGTTAAAGGGGTGACATATGGGACACACAAAGACATCGCTGAAGCTTAAACAAACATAGCATTGTTGATATAAATAGGGGAATTGAAGAAGTGGCTAGTAGCAACAACATTACGTGCACTAAGAGGGCATGTATGAAATTCGAAGAAATAAACGTTGATGATAGATGATATGAATAAGATTGTCAACAGATTTAAAAATAAAATTGGCGCCAAAAACATACTTGCGGAAGGAGTAATAAAAGATTCAATTTCATACATGGGACATTTTTATGCTGACATTATAAATAAGTCCATTAAAACTGGAAAATATCAACAACAGTACCAATAAGAAAAGTAAAAAATTCAGTTTTAGGTGAGGAGTTTATACCGATTAACACGATAAACAGCCAAATATCGAAAAAATTCTTGAGATGGTAGTAAAAAACCAACTTGTAAATTATATCGAAGTTAATAAAATACTTATAAAAGAACAATCAGGTTTCAGAGAAGGGCATTTTTGCAAAACGGCATTGAATTACGTTATTTCGAGTTGGAAAGAAGAACTTAATGCAAAGAAAAATATAGTTGCAGTTTTCATAGATCTGAAAAGGGCATTCGAAACAATATTGATATTGAGCTGAAGTAGTTTCTTTTAACAAACCTCAAACAGAGGCCATGGTGAAAATAGGATTGCCACAAGGATTGGTGTTAGCGCCTGTCCTATTTAACATGTATATAAATGATATAACCTTGGCCTTGAAACATAGCAAAAAGAGGCTGTTTGCGGATGATGCTTTGTTAGAAGTAAGTGAATCAGATATTATGGTAGCAAGGAGTAAAATGCAGGAAGACCTAAACGCCCTAAACAGGTGGCTTTGTAGTAACAAATTAAAACTTAATGTTAGTAAAACAAATTCCATGGTCATATCCACTGAATAAAGATTACCATGAAATTGAGCTAGAAATTATGAATACAAAGATTGAGGAAGAGAAAATATTCAAGTATTTATGGGTTCAGATAATAGGTTGAAGTTTAATGATCATATTGATTATATAGTGGCAAAAATTGGCGAGAATATTAGATTCTGGAAAAGAACATGTAAATATATAAGTAAAATATATAAGTTGAAAGTCTATAGGTCCATAATAGAGCCACACTTCATTTATTGTCCAACAATATTTTTATTGCCAGTGACGCACAAGTCGATAAACTACAGGTTATGCAAAACAAAGCTATGAGATTTATTTTACACCGGCGATATGACACTCCAATACAAAGCATGTTCGAAACCCTAAATTGGGCCAGTGTAAAACAGCTAATATTTTATCATAGCATGAAATTTGTATTTAATATGAAGCCTGATATATTGCCTGTGTATTTGAGCGATAAACTTATGTATGTCAATGAAATCCACTCATATGCAGTTAGAGAAAATAATAATTTTAGATTACCTCTCTTTAAAACGGAACTGGACAAGCAAAATATATTTTATAAAGGCTTAAAATCTTATAATGAGCTTCCAAGTCATATAAAAGATAGTAAAGATGTAAGCACATTCAAAAAAAAATTGATGTTATATTGTAAAACCAGCCCAATAAGATAAAAATCTTACAGGCTCTTCTTTTTTTCTTTCATGGTCGGAAAATTAGCGGAGTACATAAATCCATACTTCATATACATTAATGGAGGAGTGGAAACCATGGATTTCCAATTTTCCAGTCAGTGGAGCCATCAAAAGGAGAGATGCTGTGTCATCGTATTACGTACATTCCGACAACATTGATAAAACAATTATCTTTGCAAACAGACAACCTTCTTCTAGGAGCTGGAGTATGGGTGGATTGGAAACACGTCCTTTCCAACCACCCTCGTCATTTAAACTGCCATTAATTTATCCTATTTTGTTGATCGGAATCCTGTCCACTCCGACAGCATACAGCATACATATTGATAAAACTAAACAAACTTAGCGGTGAAGCACTGGAGGATTGGAAACGCGTCCTTTCTAGCCTCCTGACCAGAGTTGCTTCATAACTGACTATAACTGTTCTTTGAACTGCAAGTTACAACGCTGATCGGAATACCATGCATTTCGACAGCATAAATACTTCCAATATTTTTGTAATTGTTAATAAATGTATTATACTAAGTTTTAGGCCTGAAACCCCGTAATAATGAATAAATAAATGAATAGTTGTATTGAAATGCAAGATGTCGGAAACGAAATTCACTGTCTTCATCGCTTGTACGTATGAGCATGCATTCACGTTTTGTATGTATATGTGTATACTTGCGTGTGCAAATATGTATATAATGTAATGATATTTGTTTAACTATTTGAATAATATTAGTATTCGAATAATACTATTCGAATAAAAGTAAAAATTATTCGAATAAATATTATTCGAATTATTTATAGCCTTCGTATAAATAAAGTTTTTATTCGAATAATTTTTATACGAATAGTCCCATGCCTGATAGCTACCTTTGCTCCGTCTATGTGGTGATGCCAGAATAGCTAACTTATTAATACTTAAATTTCTTATCACAAATGAATAGCTGAAAAGTTGACTTGACGACTCTAATAAATTGGGGTTTTGATGGCATCTAACTTTTTTAATAATTTAAGTCTCCTATTTAGAATATTTGCTTTTTTATAAAATTTATAATAAATAGCCCGAAGAGGTAAAGTCATGTTAAGTCAAATCTCAAATTGCCCACCTGTGGGGCGTACGCCCCACTTTGGGAAACAGTAGAGTCTAACTGATCTGTTCAATCTGTCTTTAAAATGTGGCGTTTTCCCAGTTGTTTGGAAAGAATCTTTCCTAATACCACTTTATAAGAGTGGGGAAACCAAAGCTTTCTGCTATTCCAAACCTATTTGAAGCTATCGTTACTTATTCACAAGCTCGATCTATTGGACTTTGAACCAAGTCTTGCCCGCTGAATGTCTTCTTATTTTCTGTTTAGGACACAAAGACTAGTTTTTAAGAATGCGCTATCTAATGTCATTGATATATCTTCCTCAAGGTAGCCATCTTGGCCCGATTCGGTTCTTGCTGTTTATTGATTATATCTGCAGTATTATAAAGTTTTCAAAAATTTTGATGTATGCTGACGACATAAAGATTTTTATGTCTTACACTTTGAAGGAAGATAGAGCTTTACTTCAATCAGATCTTGATAATCTATTTGCCCATCAATCTAAAAAAGTGTAAATACAACCAGCTTCCTACACAATCAACAATCATAATCTTTAACAAGTGCAGAAGTGCAAAAGAATTTAGTGACCCATATGTAAACAATTACTGTAAATTAATCAACTGTAACCGATCTACTGTAAATCTTTGAAAAAGCAAATAAGGAAGCTTTGAAATATTTTGTTACATGTTTTTTTGAATGTTGGTTTTTTTCTAGTTTCGAATGAATTGCCTAAAAACGAAGAACGAATTAAAAATTAAATATTAATTTTCTTTGATAAAATTTAACTAATATTATTAGTTCGGAAGTGAGACGAATTCGCGTCGTGTAAGAAATTAATGAACAAAAGTGTTTTAAATAAATATACAAATGAAAAAATTTTTCCTGTAAAATATACACACAAAATTTGCATTTTATAAAATAGTGCGGTTCTGTGAAATTAAAAGTGGTTTTGCAACAAGACATTACACTGAGGGAAAAAAATAGTAAAATCAAATAAAAACGTATATGCTTTAATTAAAAACGTCAATGAAAGTGCTGTATAGAGCAAAATATTTAAATCAAGTATGCACATAATTAATATGACATTAAATACGAAAGTATTCGAAGTGAATATACATTTTTGAAGTTCGATTGAATACTTCCACACTCAGTTTTACTACATAGTTCTTCAACGTGATTTGAATACGAAAATATTGGGTTTAATCAGATGATATTCAAATCCTTACCAAATCCAAAATATTAAATTTTTCAACTTTCATATTTGATTGTGTTTTGAATATTAAATAACATATTTAAATAAATAAAATACTTACATTTGCTTCTTTAAATTAAAAAACTGCGTTTTTAGGGTTTTTCTAGGTGTTTATATTGAAAATAGATATGTAATACTTCAAAGATAAGCTTATGGTTTTTATAGATGTTTACATTGAAAAGGAATACGTAAATCTTAAAGATAAGCTTAAATGCTATTGTATCTTATAAAAGTTCTGCCTCCAATTATAGAGTGCAAATGCATTGGATGTGTAGGAAAGTCTCTAATGTCTATTAATGTTATTTTATTTAGGGCGGGACCAACTTTGTAAGAGCAATAGTGTTCACCAAATTGTTTTATTTGTATAGATTTTGATAATACAGGGTGGCTAATGAAAGCCGCTACCAAAAACAAATTATATAAATTTTTTTCTATTTAATGAATCTGGTTAATTTTTTTTTTATTTTGCAGATTGACTTTTACATTTAACAAAAATGGATAACTGGGACACTGAAACAAGAATTTGGATTGTCCGCCGCTATCACGCACTGGAGTCCGTAGTTTCGGTTCAAAGAGAGTATAGGCGCACGTTTGGCGGCAATCCTCCGAGCAGATGGACCATAATAAGACTTGTAAACAATTTTTCCGAGCATGGGACAGTCAACAGAAGACCTTACCATCGAAACCCTTCAGTTCGAACGGAGCAAACAATCGCTGCTGTAGCTGCTGCCATACAAAACAATCCACGTGTTTCGACAAGAAGCTTATCTGCTCAAATGGGTGTAAGCAAACAGTCATTACAGTCAATTATGCACAAAGATTTGGACTTATTCCCATATAAAATTCAAATGGCCAACAAACTGAACGCTGCAGACTTGCCGATTCGCTTGGAATTTTTCCAGAAGATGCTTCAAATGGTGGAAGAGGATGGAAACATGTTGAACTGTCTTTTCATGTCTGACGAGGCCCATTTCGATTTAAACGGCAACATAAACAAACAAAATTGTCGAATATGGAGTGCTTCCAACCCACAGATACTCCATGAGACGGAATTGCATCCACTTCGTGTCACAGTGTGGTGTGCAGTTTCATCACGCTGCATTGTCGGGCCCTACTTCTTCGAAGAAAACGGTCACACCGTTACGGTTACTGGAGACCGTTACTTGAGCATGTTGAGAGAGTTTTTCTATCCAGAATTACGCCGAATGAGAATTTCTTTCAACTCTGTGTGGTTTCAGCAAGATGGTGCAGCTCCTCATATAGCACAACCTGTTATGACAGAATTGCGACGAAAATTTCCCAATAAGCTGATATCCAGAAACTCCACATTCCGTTGGCCACCCAGGTCGCCTGACCTTACTGCACCTGACTTTTTCTTGTGGGGTTATTGCAAACAGGAAGTCTTCAAAGCAAAACCAACAAATTTGAATGAACT
This sequence comes from Merzomyia westermanni, assembly GCA_949987695.1. NCBI lineage: Eukaryota > Metazoa > Arthropoda > Insecta > Diptera > Tephritidae > Merzomyia > Merzomyia westermanni. The sequence goes on from OX465291.1 coordinate 83,263,775, forward strand.
AAGGTAATCCATTCGAGAAACAATTGCGGCTATTCCTGTCTCAACTCTCCAAGCAGTAATGAACAACTTTTTGGTAAGATGCCGCACATGCATCGACGAGCAGGGGGGGCATTTAAATTCCATTATTTTTAAAACTAATTAAGCTATATTTAATAAAATTTAATGAGCTTTAACATGAATAAAAGAAAAATGAATTCCATACACTGAAAAAATTATTTTAGTTTCTTAATGTAGCAAAATTCATCAGCCACCCTGTATGTATATGTTATCATTCCAATGTAATATTAATAAAATTTTGAATAACTTAAAATTGTCGTTTAAAATACCTGTCTAAGCTTTATGGAGGGCGAGTAGTTTTTTTGAGTTATTTTTTATTTTATTTTATTATTTACTAGCAACCCGCCCCGGCTTCGAACGGAAATAAAATATAATTGAATTGAAAACATACATACATACATACGTCCGAAATTTAATTATGCGAGAGATTCGTACATATGTACTTACATACATACGTACCAAGTTCTTTGACCATACGATCTAATTCAACATGACTGAGGTGGGATGAGATTCCCGCATAATCGGTTGACAGCGAACGAACACACAAACAGCGTTCTTTCACCATACGATGTCGCCCCACCTCATTCATGTTGAATTAGATCGTATGGTGAAAGAACGCTGTTTGTGTGTTTATTCGCTGTCAAGTTCTAATGGCTCATTCGTTTAACAGCGAACAAACACACAAACAGCTTTTTTGGAAAAAGTGCTGCTTTTGTTTAAACAATTTTGGTTAAATAAGATATGAAACAACTTTTGTTTTTGATGCAGAACGAAAGTAAATATTTCAAAGTTTAACTTCAAGTAAGTTTCATTTTAATCGGTGGATTCGTTTAGGATTTATGGCTGTATAAAAGAAAAATTTATGGTTTTTTACCACATTTTGTCCGATTGCCACGCCCCCTTTATATATTTCTTCACGTTATAATGACATAAACCTTCCTCTTCAACCAATCTATGTATTAAAAAAACCGCATCAAAATCCGTTGCTTAGTTTTCAAGATTTAAGCATTCAAGGGGAAATACAGACAGAAAAAGTGACTTTGTTTTATAATATGTTAAGATATTATACAGGGTGTTTTTTTTACAGGTTTGTTTTTTGAATAGAGATAAAACTGGCATTTTGTGGTCAAATCTGGCAACTCTAATGTCATTTATGTTCAGTTTGGTTTGCCATTTCATCATGAACAGGTTGACAAAAGAACAACGCTTGCAAATCGTGCAAATTTATTTCGAAAATAATGGTTCAGTTCGCGAAGTTTACCGTGAGCTCCGTCCATTTTATGGTCGACATAATCGTCCATCAGAGCAATTAATTCGGTTAACCATGGATCGTTTTCGCACTACGTTTACTCTATGTGATAATACGCATCCGCAGAGACGTCGAACAGTGCGCACCGAAGAAACAATTGCCGCTGTAGAGCAAAGTGTTGAAGAGGACCCGAATGAATCGATTCGCCACCGTGCACAGCAATTGGAGCTTTGTCCATCAACTTTATGGAAGATTTTGCGGAAAGATCTATTTATTGAAGGAAACATTCGATGAGCGCATAATTTCGCGGAATGGACCTGTCAATTGGCCACCAAGGTCGTGTGATTTGACACCATTGGATTATTTTCTTTGGGGATATGTGAAGTCGCTCGTCTACACCAACAAACCAGAAACGTTAGGGGAATTGGAAGCCAACATTCGTGGCGTTATTGCCGACATACGGCCCCATATGCTCGAAAAAGTGGTTGAAAATTGGACCTGTAGAATTGGCTTTATTCGAGCCAGCCGCGGCGGCCACATGCCCGAAATCATATTTAAACATTAATGGCATAAAATTATCCTTCCAATAAAGCCAAATTGATGGACCTTAAAACGATTGTATTGTGTTTTATTTCAATTCGAAGTTCTATACCCCTAAAAAAACACCCTATATTATTGGTTTAGAGAGGAAAAGGGGGTGTGCGGAGCACATGTTAAATAGGGAGCCCTTTTCCAATATTTATTTAATTATTATCTTATTTATTTAAATTATTTGTTCTATATAGAACGGGGTGCAGTGCACCTGTTACACCTTGTATTTATTAATTGGGGGCGAGCACTGTTGGCTCTGAGGCATTGTACGGGATTGGCTTCCTCATTTTCGTTCTGAAAAACCCCCCTTGCACATATTTCATAGGGGCGATATTTTGGGAATAGTAAATTATTTTATTTGTATTTTTATTTAAGTTGTTTGTTCTATATAGAACGGGGGGTGTGGGGCACCTTTACACCTTGTATGTATTAATTGGGGGCGAGCACTGTTGGCTCTGAGGCATTGCGCGGGATTGGCTTCCTCATTTCCGTTGTGGAAAACCCCCCGATTTGGGATCACAAAACATAAACTATATATTTGGGATATTTCATAGGCTGCTTGCGAATTACAAGAGAGTGCAGCGCAAATAAAATAGACGAAATAAATCGTTATAGCTTATGTCGCTTAAACAATACCTAAATAGATATCTTTTTTATATTTTAAGTTGCCATACAATATAGTATATTCGGACACACATACATTTTCAAAATTTATATGAGCGTTTGCGGTTATTACATATTTGAAAAAATCTTTTTCTTTTAAAATGTGCATCTATACTAAATAAATTTGGCAAACCGACTGAATATTTTTGTAAAATTGAAGTAAATTTATAGCTTGCTTTTAATGCAATTGTTTTGATGCAATTAAGACGAGATGTCACATTTTGAAAGTAAATTTTACTTTCTTTATGCTTAGCCTCAAACCTCATAAACCTTATTGGCCCAAGCATCTTAATCGCTCTTGGAAAATGAAGCATACAATGATGTTTTGGTTTAAGGCATCCATATAAATTATCACGGGAAGCGCAGTCAGGTTTATAATTACCTGAAAATAAGTTGCGCATGGCCTGAGTCAGCGCTTCTCACGACTGCTGTAACAAAACACCACACAACAGGCATCACACACTATCCATGAGAACGAAATACGTTGCACATGGCCTGAGTCAGCCCTTTCCAGAGAAGTATTTTATTAATATTTGGCGCCCAACGTGCAAGAACAATCAACAAGCACAGCTACAAGTGTAACCACTACACAACGAAGCAGTACGGTATTAAATAAAAATCAACAATCAGTATCAAGCAGAAGGGGAGATCTAACTAAATTACTACACGACGAGGCAATACGGTACAAAATAAAAGCCAGCATCAGTATCAAGCAGAAGGGGAGATTTGCAACAAAATTACAACCACTACGCAACGGAGCAGTACGGCATAAAACAAAACCCACATTTTTTTTGTTGAACTAAATGGATGGCATTTGAGTGAATTGAATTAAAAACTTTAGTGAAGTGAATTAAAAATTTGAGTAATTGAATTAAGAAATTTTTTCGATTAGTTGCCCGGCATATGAACGTGCTAACAGACGATCTAACTGACTTAATTTCAAATTTCGGAAATATTGAGTTAGCAGAACAAAGTAAAATGAACGAATCACAACTTACACAGGTAATAAACGCGGCCGTATCTGCGGCTTTAGGAATGCAAAGACGAGAGTTTGAGGATAGACTTAGGGTCATGCAGGACCAAATTGTAAAGATATCCCAAAAGCCAGTAGTAGCAAACTACGAGAAAATTAAAATTCTTCCGCACAAAACTTGCGAGGAATCACTTGACGTGGTAAAAACCTTACCTGAATTTTCAGATCAACCGGAAAGTTATGTGCCCTGGCGCGAGGCGGCACATAATGCATACGAAATCTTCAAGGACTACGATGGTAGTTCAAGGCAATATCAAGCCGTTACAATCATAAGAAATAAAATTCGCGGTGCTGCCGATGCGTTGTTATCATCGTTTAGCACCGTCTTAAGCTTCGACGCTATTATTGCTCGTTTAGACTTTACGTATTCCGATAAACGACCAATCTATTTAATTGAACAAAAACTACCCACATTAAGACAGGGCTCTTCTAGTGTCCTGGAATTTTATGACGAGGTTGAGAAGAAGCTGTCTTCACTCGCTAATAAAACGAAAATGTCTCAGGAAGCAAATATTGCAGATGCAATAAATGCAAAATATCGTGAAAATGCCCTTAGGGTTTTTATTTCTGGGCTCAGAAAGCCTCTTTGCGATATCCTCTTTGCATCGAAACCCAGTGATCTGCCATCCGCGTTGGCACTCGCTCAGGAGGTCGATGCGAATCACGAACGCTACATTTTCGCAGCAAGCTTCGCAAATAGGACTATTGACGTCACAAAAAAAGCTAACAACAGCCATAAAAGTGGCAAGAACAACAATAATCAAAGTACGTACAGTAGGGCAAACACTGATAGCCAAAAAACTCCTCATTTCATGAGGCAGTATAATCAACCTGATGGCCAGTTCCGCCAGGTAAACGGTAATGGAAACAATCGCCAACAACATTATAGCCTGAACCGGCAAGGCGGAAATCGGGACGCACAACTGCAACAGGAACCAACGGATATAGATCTATTATCATCTCGCCTACGGCAACCTAGAAACTTCACAGGAAATGGAAATGGGCAACTTCAAAAGCGTCAGGCGTCCTCCGACCGTAGAACAGGACCAAAACTCCCAAGAGTGAATCACTTGAACCAAAGTCATAGCAACGAACCCAGTTCAGAATCATATGAAGAAGTATCTGAGCCAATTGTCCAGGACCTAGAGGCGGAGGAGGTGAATTTTTTAGGGGAAGGTCTCGTCTCCCCTGGATTTCTAGAACACTAGGGGGGCGAGAGCTAAAATTTCTCGTCGACACAGGCGCCTCCAAAAACTACATCAGGCCTCTAGAGGGTCTAAAAGGAGTTAAGCCTGTCGATAATGAATTTACAGTGAAATCCATACATGGATTCACCAATATTTTAAACAAATGTAAGGTACACTTATTTGGAGTTGTATCAGAATTCTTTGTTTTGCCGGACCTGACTCTGTTCGATGGCATTGTAGGCCTTGACTTACTAAATAGGGTTCACGCGAACATAAATTTAAAAAAAGACATTATTGAATATGACTCTGGAAAAGCAAAAATGCAATTCCTCAAGGGTCAAGATGTTAGCCATCTCTAGCTCCAGACCGAGTCGGTCCCGGTGAGCATAAAGGATCATTTTAACGCTATGATCAATCTCGTATCAGGAGTCTTTGCAGACCCAAACGAAAAATTACCATACAACACTGATATTGTAGCCACAATCCGCACTAGGGATAACGAGCCGACTTACGCAAAATTCTACCCATATCCACTGGGGGTCGCTGATTTTGTAAAAACGGAAATAAGGGATCTCCTGCAAAATAGCATTATACGACGTTCGTGATCGCCTTATAATAATCCCATCTGGGTAGTGGACAAAAAGGGCCTCGATGAGAACGGAGTAAAAAAGAAGAGATTAGTAATTGACTTCCGTAAATTGAACGAAAAAACCACAGACGACTCATACCCCATCCCAAACGTTGGCGTTATGCTATCAAACTTGGGCAAGGCCCAGCTCTTTACGACCCTAGACCTAAAGTCTGAGTTTCACCAAATCGAACTCGCTGAGCGAGATCGGGAGAAGACCGTGTTTTCGGTGTGTAATGGCAAATATGAGTTCTGCCGTCTTCCGTTCGGTCTGAAGAATGCCCCTGGCATCTTTCAACGAGCAATTGACGACGTGCTTAGGGCACATATTGGCAAATATTGCTTTGTTTATATCGATGACGTGATTATTTTCTCACAAGACGAGAAGGACCATTTAACGCATGTAGAGGCTGTTCTTAAAAGCCTGCTTGAAGCAAACATGAGGGTATCTGTGGAAAAATCGAAATTTTTTAAGACAGAACTCGAGTACCTGGGCTTCCAAATATCAAAAGGGGGAATACATACCTGCCCACAAAAAATTTAGGCAATTAAGAACTTCCCACAACCAACAACTTTAAGGGGTGTTCGATCCTTTCTAGGGATGGCTGGGTACTATAGGTGCTTTGTTCGCGACTATGCGAAAATAGCCAAACCTTTAACCAATATTCTCAGAGGTGAATTTGGTAAGGTGTCGGCCTCCCAATCGAAAAAAATTTTAATTACATTCGATCAAGACCAAATTAATGCCTTTAATAAACTAAAGAGCATACTCATATCAGAGGACGTCATGTTGGCGTATCCATACTTCAAAAAAGCTTTCGATTTGACTACCTATGCTTCTTTCCACGCCCTTGGCGCGGTGCTTTCCCAAGAGGGGCGACCGATTACAATGATCTCCAGAAAACTTGATAGAAAAGAAGAACATTTTGCCACAAATGAGCGTGAACTCCTTGAATTGCCTGCATCCTGATCCCGAATCAGATGCCGTCACTGTTCACAGCGAACAGTCACTTACCTATACGGTGGAAACAGTTTCAAAACCGGTGAATGTGTACAGAAATCAACTAATTTTGGAATCAGGTCAACATCCATCCAAGAGAACATTTGTCATTTTTGGAAACAAATTACGACATTTCCTCACGTTTCCTGATGATGAGAGTTTGTTTGGAATGCTGTTAGAAACAGTAAAAACTGACGTAGTCAACGGCATTCACTGCGAGCTTCCTTTGCTGGCAAAAATTCAAAATTGGCTGGTACATACATTCCCAAATACCACATTCCGTCACACGACGGAATTTGTTACCGATGTTTTCGATCCCAATGAACAAACAGAAATAATAACTCAAGAACATAACAGAGCTCATCGCGCTTCCCAAGAAAACGTAAAGCAAAATTTTGAAGGATTATTTTTTCCCGAGAATGGTAAAAAAGGCTAGGGAGGTGGCATCAAATTGCAGAATCTGCATCAAAGCTAAATACGTTAGGCACCCAGTAAAGCACCCTATAGGAAGAACACCCGTTCCAACCTTTCCTGGTGAAATTCTTCACGTCGACATCTTCTCTACCAATGCCACATATTTCCTTACTTGCGTCGACAAGCTATCAAAATTCGCGGTTGTGCAACCGATCCCTTCGCGAACAATAATCGATATTAAACCACGCATTCTGCAATTAGTCAACCTATTCGCAGGGACCAGGACCATTTTCTGCGATAATGAGAAATCACTAAATCACTCAGGGACTTCTTCAACATTGAAATCGTTAATGCTACTCCCCTGCATAGTACGTCAAATGGGCAGGTGGAGAGATTCCACAGCACCATAGGAGAAACTGCTAGATGTCTTAAATTAGAAAAAGGAGTTGAATACACGACGGATCTAATTTTACTTGCCACTATTGAATACAATAAGAGCGTTCATTCCGTAACTGGCGAAAAACCTTTAGATATCTTTCATTCGCGGGTGGGTGAGACAGAAGACAGGAATAAGATAGAAAGAGCTCAAGAGGCAGCACTAAGAATCCATAACAGGAAAAGATCAGCAAGAACATTTGCCTTAGGATAAACGGTCCTTATTAAGTCAAATAAACGCCTAGGAAACAAACTAACCCCCTTGTATGTGGAGGGAATAGTCCAAGAGGACCTGGGTTCTACGAGTTAAGTTTTTACCTTAAGCCTTATACTCTCCTTTACATCTCCTTCTCAGATTCCTGACTCTTACGCTTTTCATGACCTTGACTTCGACAAACGGCAAGGTTGTGGACTACTCCCACTCGGACTACTTACCGATTACAGACGGCGACCTAGTTTTATGAGAATCCTACGGTTACATCAGACATACTACAAATCTGTCTGACCATTGACACCCGCTCTGCACTAGGACTTTACCCAAGTAGTCACATGACGAAGCTGATGATCCGCGTATTCTCCACATTCTGGGAACTGCTTTAAAGGTTGTAGCGGGTACACCGGACTTTGATGACTTTCAAAAAGTAACGATAGAACTTGACAAGCTTAGGGACAATAACGATCGGCAAGTAACAATAAATTCCAAGAACAAGTCACCGATTTAACCAATATAGTAAATAAAATTTTAAAGGCAGAAAAACAGTAAAATAGATACCGGGCACCTTTATAAAATACTTTTGGCCAGAAATAGGGCTATTATTACAGACCTAGATAATATTATATTGTCAATCGCTCTAGCACAACTAGGATTATTAAATCCTATTATTTTTGATAACGCTGAGGTTGATTCAATCTTGAAAACTGAGTCTGTCAACAATTTAACTGTAACCGATTTGTTGTTAGTTTCTAGGTTTAAAGTTTTTCATGACAATAACCTTTTACATTTCCTAGTTAAGTATCCTAGACCTAAGCTCATTTGTAGGAGGAAAATTATATTACCTACTAGCTGACCCGCCGAACTTTGTTCCGCCTTAAAAGCACAAATCATACAGTCACCCTGGGTCCACATTTAGGTCAATTAATTGGGACCCGGGTAAAATATCGAGGTGAAAGATATCTTAAATTTTAGAAGAGACGTCTAGAGAATGATTTTTGAAAGTTTCATTCATTTCTATGCAGTCATTTTTGTGTGACGCGGGCGTTATGGTAAAAAAACCACATTTTTGGTCACATTTTGGTCAATAACTCGGGAACTGGATGAGATATCCAAATGAAAGTTGTCCTAAATTTTAAGTTAGACGTTAAGTGATAGAATGGTGAAAGTTTCATACAATTCTATCCAGTAGTTTTTGCGTGATACGCGCACAATCATACAGACGGACAGACAGAGAAAAATTCTAAAAATTGGTGATTTGGGTTCCGCTGGTCTAATAACGACCTCTCCTATCAGTTTTTCTTGAATATCTTCAATGTACAGACATCGACCTGTTACAATTTTATTATATGTAAAGATAGCACACAACAACAACAAAATGCTCTCACTACGGGACAACGCAGTGGCAGTCTGTGGTAAAGACATCTATTCCTTGGACGATTGTGCAGGGACAGCTATGAGATTTTGCAGAAAATCGGACATCACGACTTGCGCTCAACAATTAGTAGCCGGCGTCACATCGCACGGCAACAGTAATGTTCGACAATGAAACTGTTTCGCTTAAAAGAGGTACTTACCTGGTAACGTTTTCAGATGGGCAAGCGTGAACGAAACGACATTCATCAATCGGAATGCCACTAGAAAACCGACAGCTGATCAAGCAACTGAGCCATGGCTATAAGACAGGATTGACAGCAACATCAATGATCCTGATAATACTGGCCATAATCGTCGGGGTGCTTCTTATGTATTATATCTATATTGAGGCACAAACTGCCACGACTGCTGTAACAAAACACCACACAACAGGTACCACACACTAGCCGTGAGAACGAAATACATTGCACATGGCCTGAGTCTGCCCTTTCCACGACTGCTGTGACAACACCACAACTGCAATGCAACGGCGGCGCCAATAGAGAGCTTAGGGGTAATATAAGTATAGGAATTATTGTTTTCAGCTTTAGTATTAATTGTAGGTACTCATCGGTTGGACATAAGTTCCGCCGGAATAATAAATTAACAGATATCTAAGGAGAAGTCTTTTATTAATATTTTATACATTAAAATAAACCGTGTGGTGATTGTTTACTAATTGCTCTAAACGTTTAACATCATTCTCACCCAATTCTGGCTTGTTAAGTAAATCTAATATATTTACAAGATAAATTAATATTGACCAATATTTATTGTTTATTGGGATAAGATCACCTAACACTAAGGGCAGAAAACTAATAAAGCAATACACTTCAGTGGCAGTCATTTTTAAATTGCAGTTACTTAAATAATTTTTTGTAATATTAATGGAAATATTTCCGACTTGAAGCTCTGCATATGGAAAACCATTTTTCCTGTTATTGATAACGTCAAGAGAAAGTACTTTTTCTTCTATTGAAGAGGACAACATCTTTGTAACATCATATTTGCAAACTCCTTCTATCAAGTCATGCATTATGTCAAAGCAGGAGTTATCTAAAACATGATAATGGTCTAGTGTATTGAAAATACAGGGTGGCTGATGAATTTTGCTACATTAAGAAACTCAAATAATTTTTTTTTCAGTGTATGGAATTCATTTTTCTTTTATTCATGTTAAAGCTCATTAAATTTTATTAAATATAGCTTAATTAGTTTTAAAAATAATGGAATTGAAATGCCCCCCCCGCTCGTCGATGCATGTGCGGCATCTTACCAAAAAGTTGTTCATTACTGCTTGGAGAGTTGCGACATGAATAGCCGCAATTGTTTCTCGAATGGATTGCCTTAGTTCATTCAAATTTGTTGGTTTTGCTTTGAAGACTTCCTGTTTGCAATAACCCCACAAGAAAAAGTCAAGTGCAGTAAGGTCAGGCGACCTGGGTGGCCAACGGAATGTGGAGTTTCTGGATATCAGCTTATTGGGCAATTTTCGTCGCAATTCTGTCATAACAGGTTGGGCTATATGAGGAGCTGCACCATCTTGCTGAAACCACACAGAGTTGAAAGAAATTCTCATTTGGCGTAATTCTGGATAGAAAAACTCTCTCAACATGCTCAAGTAACGGTCTCCAGTAACCGTAACGGTGTGACCGTTTTCTTCGAAGAAGTAGGGCCCGACAATGCAGCGTGATGAAACTGCACACCACACTGTGACACGAAGTGGATGCAATTCCGTCTCATGGAGTATCTGTGGGTTGGAAGCACTCCATATTCGACAATTTTGTTTGTTTATGTTGCCGTTTAAATCGAAATGGGCCTCGTCAGACATGATAAGACAGTTCAACATGTTTCCATCCTCTTCCACCATTTGAAGCATCTTCTGGCAAAATTCCAAGCGAATCGGCAAGTCTGCAGCGTTCAGTTTGTTGGCCATTTGAATTTTATATGGGAATAAGTCCAAATCTTTGTGCATAATTGACTGTAATGACTGTCTGCTTACACCCATTTGAGCAGATAAGCTTCTTGTCGAAACACGTGGATTGTTTTGTATGGCAGCAGCTACAGCAGCGATTGTTTCCTCCGTTCGAACTGAAGGGTTTCGATGGTAAGGTCTTCTGTTGACTGTCCCATGCTCGGCAAAATTGTTTACAAGTCTTATTATGGTCCATCTGCTCGGAGGATTGCCGCCAAACGTGCGCCTATACTCTCTTTGAACCGAAACTACGGACTCCAGTGCGTGATAGCGGCGGACAATCCAAATTTTTGTTTCAGTGTCCCATTTATCCATTTTTGTTAAATGTAAAAGTCAATCTGCAAAATAAAAAAAAAATTAACCAGATTCATTAAATAGAAAAAAAGTTATTTAATTTTTTTTTTGGTAGCGGCTTTCATTAGCCACCCTGTACACTCCTCCGAAACACCTGAAATAATTCCCTCAAGTACATCACTTTTATAGTTTTCTTTTGTCCTGATATCCTGTTCTATTAAATGATGCTTAGTTTGCTCTTTTGATCGTCTGCAGACCCTGCAAAATGTGTTAGCGCTAAATGATTTCGAAAATCCCAATACTCCATTAATAGCAAGATTATCCCCAAGTACTGCTGTCAAAACAAATTTTACAATTTTGGTATGTATTAAAATACCTTTCTCCAATATAACTAGTTCATTTATCAAGCTATTAAATGATTTTTCGTTACCGAATTTCTTTACATTTTCCGTAGCTATGAAAGCAGCATGAAATACAGGGTGGCTGATGAATTTTGCTACATTAAGAAACTCAAATAATTTTTTTTTCAGTGTATGGAATTCATTTTTCTTTTATTCATGTTAAAGCTCATTAAATTTTATTAAATATAGCTTAATTAGTTTTAAAAATAATGGAATTTAAATGCCCCCCCTGCTCGTCGATGCATGTGCGGCATCTTACCAAAAAGTTGTTCATTACTGCTTGGAGAGTTGAGACAGAAATAGCCGCAATTGTTTCTCGAATGGATTGCCTTAGTTCATTCAAATTTGTGGGTTTTGCTTTGAAGACTTCCTGTTTGCAATAACCCCACAAGAAAAAGTCAGGTGCAGTAAGGTCAGGCGACCTGGGTGGCCAACGGAATGTGGAGTTTCTGGATATCAGCTTATTGGGAAATTTTCGTCGCAATTCTGTCATAACAGGTTGGGCTATATGAGGAGCTGCACCATCTTGCTGAAACCACACAGAGTTGAAAGAAATTCTCATTCGGCGTAATTCTGGATAGAAAAACTCTCTCAACATGCTCAAGTAACGGTCTCCAGTAACCGTAACGGTGTGACCGTTTTCTTCGAAACTGCACACCACACTGTGACACGAAGTGGATGCAATTCCGTCTCATGGAGTATCTGTGGGTTGGAAGCACTCCATATTCGACAATTTTGTTTGTTTATGTTGCCGTTTAAATCGAAATGGGCCTCGTCAGACATGAAAAGACAGTTCAACATGTTTCCATCCTCTTCCACCATTTGAAGCATCTTCTGGAAAAATTCCAAGCGAATCGGCAAGTCTGCAGCGTTCAGTTTGTTGGCCATTTGAATTTTATATGGGAATAAGTCCAAATCTTTGTGCATAATTGACTGTAATGACTGTCTGCTTACACCCATTTGAGCAGATAAGCTTCTTGTCGAAACACGTGGATTGTTTTGTATGGCAGCAGCTACAGCAGCGATTGTTTCCTCCGTTCGAACTGAAGGGTTTCGATGGTAAGGTCTTCTGTTGACTGTCCCATGCTCGGCAAAATTGTTTACAAGTCTTATTATGGTCCATCTGCTCGGAGGATTGCCGCCAAACGTGCGCCTATACTCTCTTTGAACCGGAACTACGGACTCCAGTGCGTGATAGTGGCGGACAATCCAAATTCTTGTTTCAGTGTCCCAGTTATCCATTTTTGTTAAATGTAAAAGTCAATCTGCAAAATAAAAAAAAAACTAACCAGATTCATTAAATAGAAAAAAAGTTATTTAATTTTTTTTTGGTAGCGGCTTTCATTAGCCACCCTGTATAAAGTCAAGCTTAGAACTCAAGTATTGAGGCAATGTTGGAAAATTATAATAGCAGCCACAGATGTAAAAAGTGTGTGTTCCCAGCGCATTATTTACTTGGAAATCGTCGAAGTATAAATTGTATGGTATTACGATTTCATTTGGAAGAGAAAGTACTACTTTTTTGAAAGCTGTGCCACTTACAACGTTACAAATTTTTTCGTTGTTAATAAGTTCCGTGCCATTAGAAACTACAATGTCAAGTAGGCCGTCTAATTCAAAAAAAGCCTTAAATTGAATTGACAATGGCATAACTTCAATAGTTCGTTTTTTTTCTGATAATGATGGAATACCTTTAACAATTTTTTCCTCTATTATGTTTTCAATTACAATAGTTTTGGGGCTTTCGTAAATTGTTTTTGTGTCAAATATTTTATCATACGATATTCTGAAGAAATGTCTACAAAAGGATTGCTGCAAAAATTTGAAAGAACTTCTAGCTCTGAAAATGAATTCCGGTTTGTAAAACTTTCTCGTTTCAAAGATTCGTTTAAGTATTCTGAAGCAACTTGAAAGGATTTCGCGCATTCATTTTGTATGAATAGCACATCCTTTCTAGACATTGAACTTTTTGAATATAATGTTACAGAAAATTGCAGTAAATTGTTAAATAGCTTTGATAATATTGTATTGTGGCTTTGATCTGAAACTATATTTTGTTCATGACACTTAACGCTAGAATTATCAATGAAACATGGCCCGCTGGCTAAAGTTTTTGCTATAGTTTTGCAAATATCTGTTTGTTCATTCATATGTTTAAGTAAATGGTTTTTGAAATTACCGAACGATGAAAAAAGCTGCTTACAGTTACCAAACGTACAAATTGTTGTATCACTTTGTTTAAGGAAGTGTTGTGATTTTAAATTTGCTATAGCAGCTTGTTATTTGGAATGTTTTATTACATAAAAAAACATATCATCTTTTAATATTTAAATGTTACTAAGTTTTAAGGAAATTTACAAGTGAAACAAAAGCAGGAGTTTTAATATTTAAAGTTGTTTCGATTTCAAAAAAATATCTCTGTATAAAAGTCCAAGCGTTTGCAGCAATTGCCAGATACTTTAGATTTAAAACTTGAAATATTTTAAAAGTATAATCCAGGCACTCAATAAAGGAGTCAAACTTATAAATAATTTTATCAATATAAGCATAATACGATTTAGGTGATAAATATGTTCCCTCAATAATTATAAAAGGTTGTACTGTTAATGAATTAAAATAACATTTGTCAAGGCACTTTTGAATTTCCTCATGAACATTGCTTAAACCTTCCACCTTGATAATAAAAAAACTGTGCGCGTCTAATATTGTAGCCTTAGCTCTCAATGCCCCCGAAGTGTTTTTAAATCTTGCTGTTGGAGGTAGTACCGAATGAATTAGAGTTGTTAATATACAATCTTCAGCATCTAAACAAAAAAGAGAAAATATTTTTATAAATCGCCATTTTGCACACATTACTTTTCGCCAAAAGTCACTTGACTCACCTGTTTATCTCACACAACTTAAGTCTTGTAAAAGAGATTTGCAGGCGGCATTGGCAATATTCAAATAGTAGTACTCTCGAATTTTCTGTTTAAAGTCACTCCATTTGCTTTTAAGTAAATGCTCTTTGTTTGGATACAAGCGTTTGAAGCCGGCATTTATCTATTTCCCAATAAAAAAATTTTTACACAAGTTAAAAAAATATCAAAATGAGTGGGGCATACTCATAGTCGAAATAAAATGTGATTTTAAATTAGTTGAAGAATTTTCGACAGATAGCACATATAAAATTGTGTCAAAAAGCTTTAACTAACTTAAATTTACATTTTATTTCGACTATGACTATGCCCCAGTAGTGTGTCTAAAATTGGGGCTTACCAGTTCGGGACCTCTGGCGTCTCTCAGCTTTGGCCACTCTTTTATGAAATCGAAATTACTGAGACGTGATAAATCCCGTTGGCGAATATTATGAGATCCATCCCACCTGTCCAGAACCACCTGCCAATGCGACGATTCCCTTCGTAGCTCCTGTTTTATTTTAGCCTCAATTGAATAGTCGAATTCTATTAAAAAATCAGTAGTCGATGTGTCCAAAATATTCCTCTTTTGTTTAGCGGTGCTGTCTACTTTCCTATTTTTCGCTGTAATGTTTGTGTATTAAGAATACAATTTCCCTGCAGGTGGTTTTTTTCCTTTGCGCGGAATGTAATAATATTCCTAATTTGGAAAAGTCATTAGTAAACATTTCGTATCT
Organism: Merzomyia westermanni; assembly: GCA_949987695.1. Classification (NCBI taxonomy): domain Eukaryota; kingdom Metazoa; phylum Arthropoda; class Insecta; order Diptera; family Tephritidae; genus Merzomyia; species Merzomyia westermanni. The sequence continues at coordinate 83,278,963 of OX465291.1, forward strand.
TGATATTTTTTGATTACCTACCAAGTAAGATTTTTCTTCGGGAAACAGTAACTGAATATCGTTTTAAAATTGCTCGAAGTTGAGTGGCTTTGATATTATGTTGTTTGCAACGACGTACTCTACAACAGCATTTATAATCCGATCACGATGTCCATTATTTAAATGCCCGTTGTACTCATAATGTTCTAAAATGGATCTGCCAGCAGAACAGTCGTTTAGTATCCCTTTCACAGACCAAAAGCAAATTTATTTTTAAAATATTTTACTATTTAGATGCTTTTGGATACCATTCATTTACTTGAATCTGGTTCAAATAAACTAACCCCCTTATTCATAAAAAATATTAAAGGTTTTGTAAGCATTTTAAAATGACATTTCTATACAAGTTTCCAATTATAAGAGCTTAATAAACCTATTTTATTTTTTATGAATAAGGGGGTAAATATCTAAGTATTTTGTTTTTTAGTTATGCCAGCATTGAATTAAAAGGACGATATGGACATAATTGTAGCCACTAACCACATAATGGATTTCACATTGTTTACCATTGCTCCGTAGCTCATGGGCGGTACATACCTACATGTATACAAAAATTAATAACAAACATTTTGCACTTGATTTTTTTGCGTTTTATTACACTAACAATGTACAAAGTTTTCATGAATTGTGCCGACTGCAGCCAAGAAAAAATCTTGCAGCGACGTCAAGCGTATGTGCATACAAATACGTATGTACATACATACGTATACATGGACAACACAATTCTTTCTTCTCTATAGATTATTTTCGTTAAAAAAACACATAAGCACTTTAAACAACAAAGCTTTGTACGAAATTTACTATTACTTCTTTCGCCAGGCAAACAGCTTTTCACGGAATTCAGCTCTTTTCCCAACTTTTTTTACAGCATCGGCTATATCAGCTTCGTTTAAATAACTTAAATGTTGAAATTCAATGTCAGCCACTAGAACAAACAATATTACATGCTTTATAATAATTATTTTAAAAGATTTTAATATATTTACCAGTGAGCTCTTCCAACAATTCATCTAATTCAAAAAGACGCAAAATTTCTTTCAATTTGTCACACATTTTTTCTCTTCCTTGAAGCAGCTACAAATGCATACCGTTACAAATGAGTTGCCATCTCACTCTTATGAAATATTTTTTACTTGCATATGCAATGACAATGCTTCGGCCCAAATGTGGATCACTATTGCCAAAGAGCATGATGAATAATAGCCCAATTACCCACCGACGCACGTACGTAGTACGTGTCAGCTGACACGACCTGTCTTATGAGAGTGCCATGTAAACGAACACTGACCGACGTTCAATTTTTCCGTATACGTGGTACGTAGCGTAGAAATCAAAGAAATTTGGATTTTTTCCGTAAGAACGTGTCAGCTGACTGCTCTCTCATATGCAGTGTTGCCTATTCATACGTGTGTATGCTGGTTATGGTTCGTTTGCAGTTGCTTTACAAAAATACCTCAAAATTCCTTTTAAATTTTCGTAATAATGTTGAAATAACCTGAAATTACGATATTAGGTTGTTGCTTTTAAATAAATTGACTGGCTATAATTATTAATTTTGGACACTCATAAAATGAAAAATAATTGTTTCAAAAGTACACGTTTGAGTTATCATGCATGAAAACTGATCAATGGCAACATTGTATTGAATGTAAACAACACAAAATGGCTGATTTCTCCGTTGGCGCCACGGGCATAAGATTCCCTCATAGTCCAATTACCCACCGACGTGTGTAACGTACGTTTACGTATCCCGTACGTACGTACGTTTGAGGGAATCTTATGCCCGTGGCGCCAAAGGAGAAATCAGCAATTTCTGTTGTTTACATTCAATACAATGTTGCCATTGATAAGTTTTCATGCATGCTAACGCAAACGTGTACTTTTGAAACAATTATTTTTCATTTTATGAGTGTCCGAAATTAATAATTAATAATTATAGCCAGTCAATTTATTGAAAAGCAACAACTTAATATCGTAATTTCAGGTTATTTCAACATTATTACGAAAATTTAAAAGGTATTTTGAGGTATTTTTGTAAAGCAACTGCAAAAGATCCATAACCAGCATACACACGTATGTATAGGCAACACTGTCATATGAGAGAGCAATCAGCTGACACGTTCTTACCGAAAAAATCTAAATTTCTTTGATTTCTACGCTACGTACTACGTATACGGAAAAATTGAACGTCGGTGAGTGTTCGGTTACATGGCACTCTCATAAGACAGGTCATGTCAGCTGACACGTACTACGTACGTGCGTCGGTGGGTAATTGGACTATATAAGAGGCACCAACACGTATGTTCGAGCAGAGCTACTCTCTACACTTGCTCGCCGATATCTATTAGGGTTTCAAGCATTCCCTTTTGTGCATTTTCTTAATTTATTTAGAGTGACTTTGCCAAATATCAGCTGATCGAATGAGTATCAAATTTTTATTTTGAGTAGCTGACTTCATTGACTTTTTGATGAAGTTGAGTCTTTCCGGACATTGCGTTATCATGAAGTTGAGGATATTTGCCTATTATGTTTGTGCAAATTGATCAACTTAATGGAAATAAAATATTAAATATGACAAATATCAAAATATTGGAATATTTTCATTTTATTAATTGAAAATGTTTTCCAATAGATATTTGAAGATATTTTTATTTTTATTTCCATAAAATATGCATGCAAGCTTCCATTTGACCAGACCCAGGTTCATGTCCCATCACAAGGAAGAAAATTTTTTTTTCTTTTTTTTATTAATATTTGACACTTTTTTTTAACTAGAACACGCATTTTAGATTGAAAATAAAAAAAATTCAACTAGATATGAAAAGCATGCTTCAAGATATGCAAGGCATGCTTACAAGTATGAAATATTTGATTGCAAAGTGTTCTGCTATACATACATGTATATGTGCAAAAGTAGAAATAGATATCAAATAGCTGAAATATACAGACTATTTCAATAATATTATTATAACTTTTCATTTATTTATTATAAAATTTTTATATTTGTTTACCGAATTTGAATTAAATAAAAAAAAAAAAAATTCACAAGTTCATAGTTTTCAAAAAAGCCATACGTACTTCTATTGGCAATTTTTGATTTTTATTTAAATAAGGTAATCTATTTTCTCATACCGATATTTTGGAAAAAAGCATACCTTATACTTTTATATTACTAACCAAGTTTCAATTAAATTTTCAAAAACAAAAAGTCACTAGTCCATAGTTTTCAAAAAAGCCATACCTACTTCTAATGGCAATTTTCGAATTTTATTTAAATTAGGTTATCTATTTATTCACCTATTTTTTTTAAAAAATTGATAGCTAATTCTATATATTTTTTCCTAGCCATAACCTATTATTTTTTAAATAATATACTAATATAATAGTTTTATCCAAAAAAATATTCATTCATAATCAGATATGATAAGAATATGTTTATTATCACAAAATTTTGTACGTACAAACGCCAATACGTATTATGCTATCTAATAATATACATATGTATGTAGATATTTGTGTATGTCCGAGGCTGCTGGCATCGTTGAATGGATGAAGGATATATGTGCCAACATTTAAATTTCGCAAAAACTCAGTTGAATATTCTGAATTTTCATAGACATAGCGAAAATGCTGAAGTTCAACATAACACCTTCATTCATGCAATATGAACATTCACACATAAATACATATGCATGCGAAACTTGTCGTGGAGAGCAAGGGGCGAATTTTTAAAAAAAGACTTAAGACAATTGAAAATGAATGAACTTATTCTGGAGAGACTCAAATCCAAACTGAACTCTTTTCTTTATTCAATATCAAAAGAAAGTGTAAATGAACAATGGTAAAAGTGCTTATTACTAATTAAGGTGAATTGTTTACTTAAATTTGCAATGCTTAGTCTAGCTATAATTTTGTATTCGGCCGGATGTTGTTTGCTATTTAGTTGCATTATAGTTAACAAGAATTGGGCAATATTAATTGTTGTTGACTCTACATTTTATTTATTAATTATTGGACCGGAAGTTACTTTTACTTATTTTGTTATACTTAATATGAATTTGTCGATATCGTCTGGTGCTGAGTCTGCACTTACATAAGTTGACGAATTAATGGTAGTTGGGGGGATATTGGCATTATACATAACTACTCCCCCTTTTAGATTAGAATTCTCCTGGATTCTACTGTTTAATTGAATTTTTATATATCTGTGTTTAAGTACAATAATCAATATTAGAGTTATTATGAGAAAAAAAATTGCTACGTTGCATATATAAGATATTTTACTATGATATTTTAGATTAAAAATTCTTTTGACATTTATTTTGCTTTCTTCTACTACTTCATCAAATGTAATTTTTTTTGAAAAATTTGTATTTATTTCGTATTTCATGCTTACAATATTTTCTTGTGAATCTTCAATAGAATTTAAAAAGTAGTAATCTTTGATTTTAATTGAACAATTCGTGTATATTATCAAATTATTATCATGTATTATTATTTCATCTTCCGTACATGTTTGATTTATTAATAGATTCTCTGCGTTTTTTACAATTATTTTATCTATATCTATCTCTATCTCTATGGCGCGATATACAACAGGTATATCATCATAAACCTCCTAAGAGATTTTTGCGCCAATCTTCTCTTCTTTGTGGTGTGCCGATTTGAATTTTCCCTACAAATTGGTGGGACCTACAGTTTTTTGCCGACTCCGAACGGCATCTACAAAGTAGACGAATTTTTGCTGAGAAGCCTGTCATGGCAGAAATACACTCGGAGAGTTTGCCAAACCACTGCCGAGGGGCGACCCCGTTTTGAAAAACTTTTTTCAAATCACTTTTGATGTTACCTGTACCAGGGCTCGAACCATGGACATTCGGTGTGGTAGGCCGGCAACACTACCTTCACACCACGGAAATAAATTATCTATCTAATTCTATAATTTCCAGCTCTTTATTTTTGATTGTTTGACATGAATTCTTTATTACACAATTTGTTGCTTGTTTCATAGTTTTTAATTGCTTATTTTCTTCAAATTTATACATTTTGCTATTATATTCAAATATTTTTTCAATGTTTGAATCTATTTCATTATGCTCTTTATTGGGTATTGGGATGATGTATCTAACTTTAACATTTACAAAATTTGTTGGTACTTTGATTCCAAATATTACATATGTGTTATTAAAGAGAGCTGTTCCTAATTGCATGTACTTTAACTTTGTATAATCAATATCGTATTTTATTATTTCCTCGCTCGTCAAAATAATAGTTGAATTTTAATTAATTGTTCCAAATATAAATTTCTTTCTTCTTCTTCATTAGCCCACTTACTTATGGCATTGAATTCTTGTTCTAGCTTATTCCTATCGCTACTTATCGTTTTATGTAATTGTTCAAATGAATTTTCAAAATAATCATTAATTTGTATTTGTTTACTAATTTTGTCGTTTGTTTGAGTAAGCTGGTTTTGCCTGTCCTCTTCGTCCATCGTACCAAATATCCATTTGGATAAAGTACCTACACCGTGAATTAGTCCACGTCTCGGTCTGTTTCTTCTGGGTATTAAAGTTAATAATTTATTTCTAACGTCTAATAATTCTGTTTGCAATAAGTCTCTAAAATTTGATTTCATTAATACAATATTGTCCGTCATTTCATTTAATATATCTTCTATTTTACTCACGTTTATTCTATGTATTACTATTTCCGTGTCCTTAACAATTTGTTCTTCTTTTATCTGAATATCCGTAAATCCGTTTTCGTCCTGTATTTTGGTCACACTTAAATTCGCTTTAGTTTGAGGTATCCACATTGCCATCAACAGCGTGAGGATCATTAATATCTGTAAATTTTCGAGGCCGTTTAATGTTGCATGGGTGAATATTATGTAAATGTTTTTTCTTATACCTGGGTTGCTCCTTATGTCTAACCGCTTTGTAGTTTTTAATAAATCCCTCTTTCCTTTTTTCGACATAGCTTTCCCTTTTTTCATTGACTCTAGCAATATTTTTCTTTTTGACTGATAGTAGGTTTTTCTTTACTAAATCCTGATCTACTTTATTCATCTGTACTTCGTTTGGTGTGCATTTTATCGTGGAATTAAACCTATCATTATAATTTCTGATAGCTTTATGCATAAGTTGTTTTACTGTTAATTCTTTATTCAATTTGTATAAAATTCTAAATTTTTCTGCTATTGTATTATGGAACCTTTCTATATCGGAATTTCCTGTATGACTGTTTGGTTTTGTTAAATGAATTTCGACATTTTCATTGTCCAGAAATTCTTTTATTCTCAAAGTTTTAAATTCATTATCCGCTACTATTTTCCTTGGTTTCCCTAATTTAGAAAAGTGGTCTTCCAGTTGTTCAATAATCGTTACATGATTTCTATCATTTAGTGGGTACGCTGCACCAAATTTGGAAAATTTATCTATGACTGTTAAAAAATGATGCCCTTTTATAACGTAAGTGTCTACATGAATAATGTAATTTTTTTTTGTTGGAGTTTCAGTGAGATTAAACTTTGGTTTAACTGGATTTCTATCGTATTTTACTTCCTGACATATGTCGCATTGGTTAATTACTATTTGGATAAGTTCCAATAGTTTGGGATAATATATTTTATTTTTTATTTGGTTGTATGTTTGTTGTATACCTGAATGAAGGCTTTCTCTAACGTGATATAGCGATATTTGTTTTACTGCTTCTACTTCCGTTTCTACATCCTGTGCTCTCATTGTGCACTTGAAAAATTTTATATTTGAATCATTGGAAAACATTGAAATTAGTTTTTCTTGCACTATATCGTAGCTATGCTCAGAAATTTCGGAGTATATGCCTATAATCCCTTTTGTGATATAATTTCGGAATATTTCTCCTAATCTATCGAAATCGCTTTCTGCTATAAAAATTATTTTTTTTCCATGTAAACATTTAAATTCTTCTATTTTATTATTGGTCAAAATTATTTGTGTTTTATACTTATTTACAATTTCCTCTTTAATAAAAAAATGGTCCTGAAGGTTTTCTTCTGCTGAATGCATTGTTGCTATTGTTTCGTTATCTTCTAAATTTTTTTCTTCATTTATACCTGATTATAAATAATTTTGATTTAAAACAGTAATTTTGTTATCCTTTTCATTAAAATTTCCTTCTTCCGCGTTATCTGTATTATTTTCTAGTCTACTTAAAAAATCTGCTACTTGGTTTTCTTTCCCTTTCAGATACTCTATTACGAAATCGTATTCTCCTAACTTTAGAAGCCATCTTTGATGTCTGGTGACATATCCTTTCCTTTATATTTGGTATGAAGAAATTTTATTGGTTGGTGATCAGTTAAAATTGTAAACTTTTTTCCGTATAGATATGGTCTTAAGTAGTTCACACTCCATATAATGGCTAAAAATTCTTTGTCCGTTGCGGAGTAGTTTTTCTCGTGGTTATTAAGCGTCCTTGAAATGAAACACACTGGGTGTCCTTCTTGTGATAACACGGCGCCTAATGCATAGTTTGAAGCGTCAGTTGTTAATGTAAATGGTTTGTCAAAGTTAGGGTATCGCAAAACTGGGTGGGTACTAATTAAAATTTTTAGTTTTTCGAATGCCTCTATATAAGTTAGGTCCTTTAAATTAATTTTCACATTTTTTTTCAAATATTTCGTTATAGGTTGGGCTATCTTTGCATAATCTTTAATAAACTTTCGATAATAACCCGTAATACCTAAGAAACTTTTTATTTGTTTTTCTGTTTTCGGCAATTTTAACGTTTCTATTACTTTAATTTTATCAGGGTTCGGTTTTAGTCCTTCCTCTGTCAAAATATGTCCCAAGAATTCCGTCTCCTTTTTCATAAAATTACATTTGTCTATTTGCACTTTTAAATTAGCCTTTTCTAGGACTTTGAAAATTTCCGTTATTGTTTGAACATGTTCTTGTAGGGATGTACTAAAAATTAAGATGTCATCAAGATATACTACGCATGTTTTATTAATAAAGTCACGTAAAGTTTCGTTCATCAGTCTCTGGAATGTTGCAGGTGCGTTTTTCAGTCCGAATGGCATTCTAATAAATTCATATAGGCCATGTGGTGTGGCGAATGCCGTCTTTTCCCTATCTTGTTCTCGTATTAGGATTTGATGATAGCCCTTTGCTAAGTCTAGTGTTGTAAAATATTGGGCTTTTCCTAACTTGTCTAGGATTGACTCAATGTTGGGAAGTGGATATTTGTCGTCTATGGTTACTTCGTTCAACTTTCTGTAATCTATGACAATCCTGTATTTTCGTTTTCCTGAATTATCCATCTTTTTGGGTACAACAATTAATGGGCTAGAGTATCGTGAACGACTTTTTCTAATAATCCCTTGTTCTTCCATTTCCCTTATTTGTTTTCTAACCTCTGCTTCATGTTGAGGGGGATATCTGTATAATTTGCTGTTAATTTGTTCCTCTGTCGTAGTCCTGATTTCATGTACAACCTTCGTTGTGTTTGTTAACTGATCACCTTCCTTAAAAAAAGTTTTTGAATCTTTTTATAATTTTTCCAATCTCTTCTTTTTCTTCTTTGTTTAAATGTTCAAGATTTATTCTGCTCCAATGAAAATCTTTTGCTTCCAAGGTCTGAATTTCAAGATTAGTATATGGATTGCTTTCAAAAAAATTAATTTTTTAATTTTTGCATAATTTGGTAGGTTAAATTCCCTAGGTGCTTCTGTCAGCACTTCATATTTAATTACATCATTTTTCGTTATTGTGCTAAACGCAATCGGTTTCTTTAATAAAACTTTTTCAAAATCCTTTATACTGCTATCTATTAGGCTTATACTTGCTCCTGTGTCAATTAGAGCTTTATATTCATTTTTTCGAAACCTGAGTGTTATGGTGGGAAGACAGTCCGAGCTGGTCCCTCGAAAAAATTCTGCTCATCTGCATTTTGAATTTGATTAACCTCCTTTTCATAATATTCATAATTATTCAAATCTTCCTGATTTCTTTCTTTTTCATAATATTCGCAATTATTTACTTCTTCTTTTCTTTCTTTTTTATAACATTCACAATTATTTAATTCTTTTTTTCTTTCAATTTTTTCTAAATTATCAACCTCCATAGGATCCGTACGGTCTTGCCTAGGTTGATTCCAGCGATTTTGGCCGGAATTTGGCCTAGGGTGTCCTACCTCTTGTGGGCCCCTATGGTATTGACCTGAATTATTTTGATACCCTTTATTTTGGTAATTATATTGAGAACTCTGCCTCCTTTGTAATGACATATTTTCTCTATTCTGATATGCATTTTGTTGATTTTGCTTCACTTGCCCTGAGTTACCTGTCCTATTAAAGTATGCTTGATTCTGCCTAACATTACCTGAATTTTGTTCCATATTTTTGCTATTGAACTGTGGGGTTTGATTGTAATTCCTATAGTCAGTATTTTGATTTCTCTTTGGCCATTCTCTATAGTGTGGTTTTTCTTCCCTTCTATTTATTTTTCGGTATTCTGGCCTTATGCAAGTATCCTCGAATCTTCTTTGGTTCATGATTGATATGATTTGGCCTAGATCCCTACACTCATAGATTTTGTCCCATAGGGTCCCTTGTGTCATTTCTTTTGTTGTGTTTACTAGTAAACTATCTATGTTTGTAAGAGCAATGCCCTGACCTCCCCTATAATAAACAATTAACTCATCTGACTTGTACTTAATTTTTTGGATCTCTATCGCTAATTCACTTACCGAGTTTACCCTCAGTGACGTAATTTTTCTATAGATCTCGTGTGTCTCCGTGTCTGGTTTGAACCGCATCTTCAGAGTTTCCTTTATGCACCTCCAGTCATCTGGTTGTGGGATGTTTATTATTGCATTTTTCGCTTCTCCTTGTACCACCTTGTAGAATATCATTCTTGTTGCTTCTTTCTTTAAGTCGTCGTCTGTTATTGTAGACAGTAGGTACTCACTACTGCTGAAAAATGAGTTAACTGATACATCTCCGTATCCTGTGAAGATTGGCAATTGGGCTATGTTTTTGAATAGGCGATCTGTCCTGTTGTAATCAGGAGTTTGTCTGCGTTGTAACTCAATATAGGCGTTTCTCAACTGTTCTAATTGTTGCTCCCTCCTGGCGAGCTCTTCCACCAATTCTAAAGGCGGAATTTGAGGTTGGTCCTGAGCCATTCTCCTCGTATCAAATTCTTGCTGTATTCTTGATGTAATTTTGCCTCTTACTTTGTGGGTGGCGGCTTAAATTTGGTATTAAGCCACTGCACTGCCACTTTATTTTCAATTTCAAATTTATACGATTATGGGTGGTGGCTATAATTCAATATTATGCCACTGCACTGCCACTTTTTTGTAGAATTTGTTCGTGGATAGCAGTTTTATAATCACTGTTACACTTACTACCATTTTTTTTCTTTTTAGAGTTTGTTTCAGTTTTTGTGGATAGCTGTTGGTAGTCACTGTTTTTTTTTTTTTTTTTTGAAATTGTTCCTATCACGATCCTTTTCTTATTAGTTAAAGGACTAAAGACTGCGCCAAACTTGTCGTGGAGAGCAAGGGGCGAATTTTTAAAAAAAGACTTAAGACAATTGAAAATGAATGAACTTATTCTGGAGAGACTCAAATCCAAACTGAACTCTTTTCTTTATTCAATATCAAAAGAAAGTCTAACTGAACAATGGTAAAAGTGCTTATTACTAATTAACGTGAATTGTTTACTTAAATTTGCAATGCTTAGTCTAGCTATAATTTTGTATTGGGCCGGATGTTGTTTGCTATTTAGTTGCATTATAGTTAACAAGAATTGGGCAATATTAATTGTTGTTGACTATACATTTTATTTATTAATTATTGGACCGGAAGTTACTTTTACTTATTTTGTTATACTTAATATGAATTTGTCGATATCGTCTGGTGCTGAGTCTGCACTTACATAAGTTGACGAATTAATGGTAGTTGGGGGGTTATTGGCATTATACATAACTACTCCCCCTTTTAGATTAGAATTCTCCTGGATTCTACTGTTTAATTGAATTTTTATATATCTGTGTTTAAGTACAATAATCAATATTAGAGTTATTATGAGAAAAAAAATTGCTACGTTGCATATATAAGATATTTTACTATGATATTTTAGATTAAAAATTCTTTTGACATTTATTTTGCTTTCTTCTACTACTTCATCAAATGTAATTTTTTTTGAAAAATTTGTATTTATTTCATATTTCATGCTTACAATATTTTCTTGTGAATCTTCAATAGAATTTAAAAAGTAGTAATCTTTGATTTTAATTGAACAATTCGTGTATATTATCAAATTATTATCATTTATTGATATTTCATCTTCCGTACATGTTTGATTTATTAATAGATTCTCTGCGTTTTTTACAATTATTTTATCCATATCTATCTCTATCTCTATGGCGCGATATACAACAGGTATATCATCATAAACCTCCTAAGAGATTTTTGCGCCAATCTTCTCTTCTTTGTGGTGTGCCGATTTGAATTTTCCCTACAAATTGGTGGGACCTACAGTTTTTTGCCGACTCCGAACGGCATCTACAAAGGAGACGAATTTTTGCTGAGAAGCCTGTCATGGCAGAAATACACTCGGAGAGTTTGCCAAACCACTGCCGAGGGGCGACCCCGTTTTGAAAAACTTTTTTCAAATCACTTTTGATGTTACCTGTACCAGGGCTCGAACCATGGACCTTCGGTGTGGTAGGCCGGCAACACTACCTTCACACCACGGAAATAAATTATCTATCTAATTCTATAATTTCCAGCTCTTTATTTTTGATTGTTTGACATGAATTCTTTATTACACAATTTGTTGCTTGTTTCATAGTTTTTAATTGCTTATTTTCTTCAAATTTATACATTTTGCTATTATATTCAAATATTTTTTCAATGTTTGAATCTATTTCATTATGCTCTTTATTGGGTATTGGGATGATGTATCTAACTTTAACATTTACAAAATTTGTTGGTACTTTGATTCCAAATATTACATATGTGTTATTAAAGAGAGCTGTTCCTAATTGCATGTACTTTAACTTTGTATAATCAATATCGTATTTTATTATTTCCTCGCTCGTCAAAATATTAGGGTGCAAGATATTGTACTTTGATGCTACTATGTTGTCTTGAATGTGTTCAATTTTACTTTTTAATAGTTGAATTTTAATTAATTGTTCCAAATATAAATTTCTTTCTTCTTCTTCATTAGTCCACTTACTTATGGCATTGAATTCTTGCTCTAGCTTATTCCTATGGCTACTTATCGTTTTATGTAATTGTTCAAATGAATTTTCAAAATAATCATTAATTTGTATTTGTTTACTAATTTTGTCGTTTGTTTGAGTAAGCTGGTTTTGTATGTTTTGCCTGTCCTCTTCGTCCATCGTACCAAATATCCATTTGGATAAAGAACCTACACCGTGAATTAGTCCACGTCTCGGTCTGTTTCTTCTGGGTATTAAAGTTAATAATTTATTTCTAACGTCTAATAATTCTATTTGCAATAAGTCTTTAAAATTTGATTTCATTAATACAATATTGTCCGTCATTTCATTTAATATATCTTCTATTTTACTCACGTTTATTCTATGTATTACTATTTCCGTGTCCTTAACAATTTGTTCTTCTTTTATCTGAATATCCGTAAATCCGTTTTCGTCCTGTATTTTGGTCACATTTAAATTCGCTTTAGTTTGAGGTATCCACATTGCCATCAACAGCGTGAGGATCATTAATATCTGTAAATTTTCGAGGCCGTTTAATGTTGCATGGGTGAATATTATGTAAATGTTTTTTCTTATACCTGGGTTGCTCCTTATGTCTAACCGCTTTGTAGTTTTTAATAAATCCCTCTTTCCTTTTTTCGACATAGCTTTCCCTTTTTTCATTGACTCTAGCAATATTTTTCTTTTTGACTGATAGTAGGTTTTTCTTTACTAAATCCTGATCTACTTTATTCATCTGTACTTCGTTTGGTGTGCATTTTATCGTGGAATGAAACCTATCATTATAATTTCTGATAGCTTTATGCATAAGTTGTTTTACTGTTAATTCTTTATTCAATTTGTATAAAATTCTAAATTTTTCTGCTATTGTATTATGGAACCTTTCTATATCGGAATTTCCTGTATGACTGTTTGGTTTTGTTAAATGAATTTCGACATTTTCATTGTCCAGAAATTCTTTTATTCTCAAAGTTTTAAATTCATTATCCGCTACTATTTTCCTTGGTTTCCCTAATTTAGAAAAGTGGTCTTCCAGTTGTTCAATAATCGTTACATGATTTCTATAATTTAGTGGGTACGCTGCACCAAATTTGGAAAATTTATCTATGACTGTTAAAAAATGATGCCCTTTTATAACGTAAGTGTCTACATGAATAATGTAATTTTTTTTTGTTGGAGTTTCAGTGAGATTAAACTTTGGTTTAACTGGATTTCTATCGTATTTTACTTCCTGACATATGTCGCATTGGTTAATTACTATTTGGATAAGTTCCAATAGTTTGGGATAATATATTTTATTTTTTATTTGGTTGTATGTTTGTTGTATAGCTGAATGAAGGCTTTCTCTAACGTGATATAGAGATATTTGTTTTACTGCTTCTACTTCCGTTTCTACATCCTGTGCTCTCATTGTGCACTTGAAAAATTTTATATTTGAATCATTGGAAAACATTGAAATTAGTTTTTCTTGCACTATATTGTAGCTATGCTCAGAAATTTCGGAGTATATGCCTATAATCCCTTTTGTGATATAATTTCGGAATATTTCTCCTAATCTATCGAAATCGCTTTCTGCTATAAAAATTATTTTTTTTCCATGTAAACATTTAAATTCTTCTATTTTATTATTGGTCAAAATTATTTGTGTTTTATACTTATTTACAATTTCCTCTTTAATAAAAAAATGGTCCTGAAGGTTTTCTTCTGCTGAATGCATTGTTGCTATTGTTTCGTTATCTTCTAAATTATTTTCTTCATTTATACCTGATTGTAAATAATTTTGATTTAAAACAGTAATTTTGTTATCCTTTTCCTTAAAATTTCCTTCTTCCGCGTTATCTGTATTATTTTCTAGTCTACTTAAAAAATCTGCTACTTGGTTTTCTTTCCCTTTCAGATACTCTATTACGAAATCGTATTCTCCTAACTTTAGAAGCCATCTTTGATGTCTGGTGACATATCCTTTCCTTTATATTTGGTATGAAGAAATTTTATTGGTTGGTGATCAGTTAAAATTGTAAACTTTTTTCCGTATAGATATGGTCTTAAGTAGTTCACACTCCATATAATGGCTAAAAATTCTTTGTCCGTTGCGGAGTAGTTTTTCTCGTGGTTATTAAGCGTCCTTGAAATGAAACACACTGGGTGTCCTTCTTGTGATAACACGGCGCCTAATGCATAGTTTGAAGCGTCAGTTGTTAATGTAAATGGTTTGTCAAAGTTAGGGTATCGCAAAACTGGGTGGGTACTAATTAAAATTTTTAGTTTTTCGAATGCCTCTATATAAGTTAGGTCCTTTAAATTAATTTTCACATTTTTTTTCAAATATTTCGTTATAGGTTGGGCTATCTTTGCATAATCTTTAATAAACTTTCGATAATAACCCGTAATACCTAAGAAACTTTTTATTTGTTTTTCTGTTTTCGGCAATTTTAACGTTTCTATTACTTTAATTTTATCAGGGTTCGGTTTTAGTCCTTCCTCTGTCAAAATATGTCCCAAGAATTCCGTCTCCTTTTTCATAAAATTACATTTGTCTATTTGCACTTTTAAATTAGCCTTTTCTAGGACTTTGAAAATTTCCGTTATTGTTTGAACATGTTCTTGTAGGGATGTACTAAAAATTAAGATGTCATCAAGATATACTACGCATGTTTTATTAATAAAGTCACGTAAAGTTTCGTTCATCAGTCTCTGGAATGTTGCAGGTGCGTTTTTCAGTCCGAATGGCATTCTAATAAATTCATATAGGCCATGTGGTGTGGCGAATGCCGTCTTTTCCCTATCTTGTTCTCGTATTAGGATTTGATGATAGCCCTTTGCTAAGTCTAGTGTTGTAAAATATTGGGCTTTTCCTAACTTGTCTAGGATTGACTCAATGTTGGGAAGTGGATATTTGTCGTCTATGGTTACTTCGTTCAACTTTCTGTAATCTATGACAATCCTGTATTTTCGTTTTCCTGAATTATCCATCTTTTTGGGTACAACAATTAATGGGCTAGAGTATCGTGAACGACTTTTTCTAATAATCCCTTGTTCTTCCATTTCCCTTATTTGTTTTCTAACCTCTGCTTCATGTTGAGGGGGATATCTGTATAATTTGCTGTTAATTTGTTCCTCTGTCGTAGTCCTGATTTCATGTACAACCTTCGTTGTGTTTGTTAACTGATCACCTTCCTTAAAAAAAGTTTTTGAATCTTTTTATAATTTTTCCTATCTCTTCTTTTTCTTCTTTGTTTAAATGTTCAAGATTTATTCTGCTCCAATGAAAATCTTTTGCTTCCAAGGTCTGAATTTCAAGATTAGTATATGGATTGCTTTCAAAAAAATTAATTTTTTAATTTTTGCATAATTTGGTAGGTTAAATTCCCTAGGTGCTTCTGTCAGCACTTCATATTTAATTACATAATTTTTCGTTATTGTGCTAAACGCAATCGGTTTCTTTAATAAAACTTTTTCAAAATCCTTTATACTGCTATCTATTAGGCTTATACTTGCTCCTGTGTCAATTAGAGCTTTATATTCATTTTTTCGAAACCTGAGTGTTATGGTGGGAAGACAGTCCGAGCTGGTCCCTCGAAAAAATTCTGCTCATCTGCATTTTGAATTTGATTAACCTCCTTTTCATAATATTCATAATTATTCAAATCTTCCTGATTTCTTTCTTTTTCATAATATTCGCAATTATTTACTTCTTCTTTTCTTTCTTTTTTATAACATTCACAACTATTTAATTCTTTTTTTCTTTCAATTTTTTCTAAATTATCAACCTCCATACGATCCGTACGGTCTTGCCTAGGTTGATTCCAGCGATTTTGGCCGGAATTTGGCCTAGGGTGTCCTACCTCTTGTGGGCCCCTATGGTATTGACCTGAATTATTTTGATACCCTTTATTTTGGTAATTATATTGAGGACTCTGCCTCCTTTGTAATGACATATTTTCTCTATTCTGATATGCATTTTGTTGATTTTGCTTCACTTGCGCTGAGTTACCTGTCCTATTAAAGTATGCTTGATTCTGCCTAACATTACCTGAATTTTGTTCCATATTTTTGCTATTGAACTGTGGGGTTTGATTGTAATTCCTATAGTCAGTACTTTGATTTCTCTTTGGCCATTCTCTATAGTGTGGTTTTTCTTCCCTTCTATTTATTTTTCGGTATTCTGGCCTTATGCAAGTATCCTCGAATCGTCTTTGGTTCATGGTTGATATGATTTGGCCTAGATCCCTACACTCATAGATTTTGTTCTTTTGTTGTGTTTACTAGTAAACTATCTATGTTTGTAAGAGCAATGCCCTGACCTCCCCTATAATAAACAATTAACTCATCTGACTTGTACTTAATTTTTTGGATCTCTATCGCTAATTCACTTACCGAGTTTACCCTCAGTGACGTAATTTTTCTATAGATCTCGTGTGTCTCCGTGTCTGGTTTGAACCGCATCTTCAGAGTTTCCTTTATGCACCTCCAGTCATCTGGTTGTGGGATGTTTATTATTGCATTTTTCGCTTCTCCTTGTACCACCTTGTAGAATATCATTCTTGTTGCTTCTTTCTTTAAGTCGTCGTCTGTTATTGTAGACAGTAGGTACTCACTACTGCTGAAAAATGAGTTAACTGATACATCTCCGTATCCTGTGAAGATTGGCAATTGGGCTATGTTTTTGAATAGGCGATCTGTCCTGTTGTAATCAGGAGTTTGTCTGCGTTGTAACTCAATATAGGCGTTTCTCAACTGTTCTAATTGTTGCTCCCTCCTGGCGAGCTCTTCCACCAATTCTAAAGGCGGAATTTGAGGTTGGTCCTGAGCCATTCTCCTCGTATCAAATTCTTGCTGTATTCTTGATGTAATTTTGCCTCTTACTTTGTGGGTGGCGGCTTAAATTTGGTATTAAGCCACTGCACTGCCACTTTATTTTCAATTTCAAATTTATACGATTATGGGTGGTGGCTATAATTCAATATTATGCCACTGCACTGCCACTTTTTTGTAGAATTTGTTCGTGGATAGCAGTTTTATAATCACTGTTACACTTACTACCATTTTTTTTCTTTTTAGAGTTTGTTTCAGTTTTTGTGGATAGCTGTTGGTAGTCACTGTTTTTTTTTTTTTTTTTTTGAAATTGTTCCTATCACGATCCTTTTCTTATTAGTTAAAGGACTAAAGACTGCGCCAAACTTGTCGTGGAGAGCAAGGGGCGAATTTTTAAAAAAAGACTTAAGACAATTGAAAATGAATGAACTTATTCTGGAGAGACTCAAATCCAAACTGAACTCTTTTCTTTATTCAATATCAAAAGAAAGTCTAACTGAACAATGGTAAAAGTGCTTATTACTAATTAACGTGAATTGTTTACTTAAATTTGCAATGCTTAGTCTAGCTATAATTTTGTATTGGGCCGGATGTTGTTTGCTATTTAGTTGCATTATAGTTAACAAGAATTGGGCAATATTAATTGTTGTTGACTATACATTTTATTCATTAATTATTGGACCGGAAGTTACTTTTACTTATTTTGTTATACTTAATATGAATTTGTCGATATCGTCTGGTGCTGAGTCTGCACTTACATAAGTTGACGAATTAATGGTAGTTGGGGGGTTATTGGCATTATACATAACTACTCCCCCTTTTAGATTAGAATTCTCCTGGATTCTACTGTTTAATTGAATTTTTATATATCTGTGTTTAAGT
Organism: Merzomyia westermanni; assembly: GCA_949987695.1. Classification (NCBI taxonomy): domain Eukaryota; kingdom Metazoa; phylum Arthropoda; class Insecta; order Diptera; family Tephritidae; genus Merzomyia; species Merzomyia westermanni. The sequence goes on from OX465291.1 coordinate 83,296,941, forward strand.
ACAATAATCAATATTAGAGTTATTATGAGAAAAAAAATTGCTACGTTGCATATATAAGATATTTTACTATGATATTTTAGATTGAAAATTCTTTTGACATTTATTTTGCTTTCTTCTACTACTTCATCAAATGTAATTTTTTTTGAAAAATTTGTATTTATTTCATATTTCATGCTTACAATATTTTCTTGTGAATCTTCAATAGAATTTAAAAAGTAGTAATCTTTGATTTTAATTGAACAATTCGTGTATATTATCAAATTATTATCATTTATTGATATTTCATCTTCCGTACATGTTTGATTTATTAATAGATTCTCTGCGTTTTTTACAATTATTTTATCCATATCTATCTCTATCTCTATGGCGCGATATACAACAGGTATATCATCATAAACCTCCTAAGAGATTTTTGCGCCAATCTTCTCTTCTTTGTGGTGTGCCGATTTGAATTTTCCCTACAAATTGGTGGGACCTACAGTTTTTTGCCGACTCCGAACGGCATCTACAAAGGAGACGAATTTTTGCTGAGAAGCCTGTCATGGCAGAAATACACTCGGAGAGTTTGCCAAACCACTGCCGAGGGGCGACCCCGTTTTGAAAAACTTTTTTCAAATCACTTTTGATGTTACCTGTACCAGGGCTCGAACCATGGACCTTCGGTGTGGTAGGCCGGCAACACTACCTTCACACCACGGAAATAAATTATCTATCTAATTCTATAATTTCCAGCTCTTTATTTTTGATTGTTTGACATGAATTCTTTATTACACAATTTGTTGCTTGTTTCATAGTTTTTAATTGCTTATTTTCTTCAAATTTATACATTTTGCTATTATATTCAAATATTTTTTCAATGTTTGAATCTATTTCATTATGCTCTTTATTGGGTATTGGGATAATAATAATAATAATTCCCAACGGATTACCCACCATATCCCGCCCGACCGGCGCGAGGGGCGCATCCGCATAACGCGCGGATTATTCGTTCGTGCCGAGTCGTTGAAAGGCTTTGGTTTGTTAATCGTCGAGATCTAAAACTGCTCAGCTACAGAGAAAACCTCACCAGCTAAGTAAAGTAGATATAGGATAGATTATACATTAAGAAATAACTAGTTAACAGAATAAAATTATTGTTAAAAGTTAAAATAGAAGTCAAAGAATAAAAAACAATTAGTAGCTATGCATTTAGGACAGAAAGGATTGATTTTTTTATGCTGAAAAGCGAGTCTGAAATATCAAATCTACCAGAAAGAGAGTTATAATCTTGACACAAACAGCGAAAAGGCTCATTTAACTGAAAATTGGTTCGGCACTGTTTTAAGACTAGAGGTTTAAAATGCCTTGAAGGACGAGACGGTACATTGAAGTTCACTTCACTTAGAAGAAATGGGCTGGATAGTGAACCATTTAGCAATTTAATCATAAAAATAATTCCAAGCATTTCCCTCCGACTAGAAAGTGTGTGTAGATTAATGAGTTTTAAACGATTCGTATAGGGTGGCAGATTGTACGAGGGATCCCAATGAAAATCTCTTAAGGCAAATAGTAAAAATTGTTTTTGAACTGATTCAAGGCGATCTACATGAACCTGGTAACGCGGGTTCCAAATTATAGAACCATATTCAAGTATCGGTCTGACTAATGTAGTGAAGAGGGCTTTAGTTACATAAGGGTCGCTAAATTCTTTAGACCATCGTTTAACGAATGCTAGGACACCTCTAGCCTTATTGACTGTTGTATTAATATGGCGGTTGAAACTGAGTTTATAGTCCATAGTAACCCCCAGGTCAACAAAATCATACACTTGCTCAAGACTATAATTTTTAATTGTATAGGAAGCCGGCTGAGAAATTCCACGCGAAAAACCCATGTGCTTACATTTTTTAAGGTTAAGTGGCATATAATTTAAATCGCACCAAGTAACTAGTGCATCTAGATCTGATTGTAGCTTATTCCTATCTTCAAATGACGCGAATGACATGAAAAGCTTTACGTCGTCGGCATACATTAACATTTTTGAAAATTTTATTATTGTAGAAATATCATTTATAAACAACAAGAACAGAATCGGGCCAAGATGGCTTCCTTGAGGAACCCCCGAAGAGACATAAATGACATCGGATACTAAATTTTTGAACATTACTCTTTGTGTCCTGTCACTAAGGTAAGAAGAGATCCAGCGATTGAGACCCGGCTGGAAGCCCAACTGATCGAGTTTATGAATAAGTAATGAGTGGCACACTTTGTCAAAAGCTTTGCTGAAATCCGTATAAATAACGTCGGTTTGCAGATTTTTTCTAAAGCCATTTGAGACATGACTGGTAAACTCAAGTAAATTCGTAACTGTGGACTTTCCCTTACTGAACCCGTGTTGGCAGTCAGCTATCAAAGTAGAGATCGGACCCGTAAGTTGATTTGTAACAATAGCTTCAAACAATTTTGGGATGGCAGAAAGCTTTGCGATGCCACGATAGTTCTCTATAGAAGACCTACTCCCGCTTTTATGCAGCGGTAGAAGAAACGATTCTTTCCACGCAGTTGGAAAAACACCACACTTTAGTGATAGATTGAACAAATTGGTAAGGGGTTGGTAAATATGGTTCGCACACTTTTTCAAGAAACATGTAGGAATCCTATCAGGACCATATTTAAAAGATTCTTTTAAGGTTTTAAGGTAAATTAGAACTTTTTTGGCGCATATAATTGGTGAATTAATTGAATTTGTCCCGTGTAGCTTATAGGGATAGTTTTGAAAGTTTGAATTGGTGACAGCAGAATAGTTAGAAGTGAAAAATTGAGCAAAAAAATTTGCGATACATTGATTATCGCTAGATATAATGTCTTGATATTTCATGGCTGAGGGAAACCCTGATACTTTACGTTTAGAATTTACGAAACCATAAAATGACTTAGGATTGAGAATAATGTCTCTTTTCGTTTTAGAGATATAAGCTTTATAGCACTTCTTATTTAAATCCATGTACTTCTGACGTAGAATGGAATACAGCAGGTAATGTTTATTTAATCCGGACTTCTTATATAAATTAAATGATCGCGTTTTCCTATTTTTAAGAGCCTTAAGCTCTTTAGTAAACCAAGCTTGCGTAGGATGATCATAAGTTACTTTACGTTTAGGAATAAACTTCTCAAATAGGCAGTAAATAGTGTGATTGAAATGTGAGACGTTTAGATCGATATCACAACCAAATTCAGGCCAAGTTAATTTAGACATTTCTTTATTTAATTTCTTGTAGTTTGCTTTGGAAAAGTTATAATCAAAGCTACTACATGAGTAGCATTGAGTGCCTTGGCCATTACTTAAGGTTTCGTAGACTATTTCCATAGAAGGGTGGTAAAGGTCTTCTGGTAAAACCAACGGATCACAACGATTTACAGAAAATTGGTTTATATCATTAACATACACTAAATCTAAGACTTTCCCAAACTTGTTAGCGGTAACATTTATTTGATTAAGGCAAAGATCGGAAATTCCATCTAAAAAGTCATTGAACCCCAGTTTGGACGGATTTGGAATAATGTTACCATCAGATATGTTCCACGATATATGAGGTAAGTTAAAATCACCCAAAACAATAATTGAATCTGAAGCTTTAGTCATAAGGTTAACAGTTTTGAGCAGAGAGACATGTTGCATGTAGACTGAAAAATCTGATGCTGGAGGGATGTAGCAAACATATAAGTACATAGAGACGTTGTCTAGTTGAAGGCGGATGCATTTGAACTCAATGAAATCGATGTTAGGAATATTAACCTCTTCTGAAGGGATGGAGGAATGAACGGCAAGTAGAACACCACCCCCGACTCTGTTCAAGCGATCATTTCTATATACTTGATATTCATTACATAAAAACTCTGAATTGAAAACATGAGGTTTTAGCCAAGTTTCGGTAAAAGCAATTACGTTATAATTACAATGAAAAGATTTCAAAAAGAGATCAGTTAATTTGGTATTTAGACCTCTGACATTTTGATAAAAGATATTCACGGATTTAGTGATCAGTTTTTTGACTCAACGTTATTACGAGAAATTTTCGCTACATTTTGAACATTCCTATTCGGTCTGTATTCAAACTCCCGCACAAGAGCCCCGGGAGGCCAAAAAGAGCTGTCCAAAAGAGTATCGAAATCTTTCCCAGATACATCAATCTTAAACGAAGACATACTTCTTTGATATGTGAAATTAAATTTTCTAACAGTTACGCTTTGATCTTTAACTTTAGAAGAAATATGGTACAACAAATCATCCTCGGTAGTGTCTGGATGGAACCTAGACACAAAAATAGATTTTTTGCGAGGAACCACAACCAGCTTACCAACGATTGGTTCAGACTCCATTGCAATAGTTGGAATTTCCTGGTTTTTCCTAGTGGACATTTTTGAAGGGGCGTTCTTCGACGTTGCTCGGACAACCGTACTAGGAACTGGAGAAGCCAAATCTATAAGTTCAAGGGGTTGAGGCAAGTTCGGGACTGTTGAGGTAGTAGGCCGATCATCCGTACGCCTGCGCTTGTTTTCGCGATGATCAGGGCATTCCAAATGAGGCGAATTCTCCAAAGTTTCCAAGGTTTTGAAAATATTTTCATATTTTTGGAACTTTTCAGTCAGCAATGAAAAATCTTTGCTTATTTCAGAAAAACCGTTTCTGATATGCCTAAAGATTTTACACAGATCAACTTCCGTCGACCGGCATTTGGAACAAGACCAGCGCAGGCCTTTTCCTTCGTTAAGCAGGTCAGCTATTCTACCGGTTAACCCAGTGCACTTGGCGTGGACAAGTCCATCACACAGCCAGCAAGCTACAAAGCGTTCGGACTCGCTTTTTAACTGGCAGTTTGCTATCATGCACGACATTTTCATATAAATACTTATATAAATTTATAATAAAAATTATAAGTTAAGAAAAAAAAATTTTGCGGATTAAAGAAAAGCAACCCTGACAGTTTAAATGACACAGTACTGAGCGAACAGTTTTAAACACACTGTATCTGACGTTCAACAAACCACGCAAAACAGCTGTAACGAAAAAGAAACAAGAAAAGCAAGTCAGAGCACAACAACAATTGCAATATGAAATAAAGCCTTTCAATAGCAACAAATAAAATATGCAAAGAACTCGGCACACACAAATTCAACAAAATGAATTTATAATAATGAATCACTATCAAAACTTTTTAACACTATTTACACCTAGTAGTGAAGCACAATTAGATATTTATCTCTATTAACTTTAATTTTAACTTTAGAATATAAAAGATATTATTAATTTATTAAAGATAATCACAGAGAAAAATATAAACAACTACACAGCTTGACGTTTGCGTTGAGTAATGATGATGTATCTAACTTTAACATTTACAAAATTTGTTGGTACTTTGATTCCAAATATTACATATGTGTTATTAAAGAGAGCTGTTCCTAATTGCATGTACTTTAACTTTGTATAATCAATATCGTATTTTATTATTTCCTCGCTCGTCAAAATATTAGGGTGCAAGATATTGTACTTTGATGCTACTATGTTGTCTTGAATGTGTTCAATTTTACTTTTTAATAGTTGAATTTTAATTAATTGTTCCAAATATAAATTTCTTTCTTCTTCTTCATTAGTCCACTTACTTATGGCATTGAATTCTTGCTCTAGCTTATTCCTATGGCTACTTATCGTTTTATGTAATTGTTCAAATGAATTTTCAAAATAATCATTAATTTGTATTTGTTTACTAATTTTGTCGTTTGTTTGAGTAAGCTGGTTTTGTATGTTTTGCCTGTCCTCTTCGTCCATCGTACCAAATATCCATTTGGATAAAGAACCTACACCGTGAATTAGTCCACGTCTCGGTCTGTTTCTTCTGGGTATTAAAGTTAATAATTTATTTCTAACGTCTAATAATTCTATTTGCAATAAGTCTTTAAAATTTGATTTCATTAATACAATATTGTCCGTCATTTTATTTAATATATCTTCTATTTTACTCACGTTTATTCTATGTATTACTATTTCCGTGTCCTTAACAATTTGTTCTTCTTTTATCTGAATATCCGTAAATCCGTTTTCGTCCTGTATTTTGGTCACATTTAAATTCGCTTTAGTTTGAGGTATCCACATTGCCATCAACAGCGTGAGGATCATTAATATCTGTAAATTTTCGAGGCCGTTTAATGTTGCATGGGTGAATATTATGTAAATGTTTTTTCTTATACCTGGGTTGCTCCTTATGTCTAACCGCTTTGTAGTTTTTAATAAATCCCTCTTTCCTTTTTTCGACATAGCTTTCCCTTTTTTCATTGACTCTAGCAATATTTTTCTTTTTGACTGATAGTAGGTTTTTCTTTACTAAATCCTGATCTACTTTATTCATCTGTACTTCGTTTGGTGTGCATTTTATCGTGGAATGAAACCTATCATTATAATTTCTGATAGCTTTATGCATAAGTTGTTTTACTGTTAATTCTTTATTCAATTTGTATAAAATTCTAAATTTTTCTGCTATTGTATTATGGAACCTTTCTATATCGGAATTTCCTGTATGACTGTTTGGTTTTGTTAAATGAATTTCGACATTTTCATTGTCCAGAAATTCTTTTATTCTCAAAGTTTTAAATTCATTATCCGCTACTATTTTCCTTGGTTTCCCTAATTTAGAAAAGTGGTCTTCCAGTTGTTCAATAATCGTTACATGATTTCTATCATTTAGTGGGTACGCTGCACCAAATTTGGAAAATTTATCTATGACTGTTAAAAAATGATGCCCTTTTATAACGTAAGTGTCTACATGAATAATGTAATTTTTTTTTGTTGGAGTTTCAGTGAGATTAAGCTTTGGTTTAACTGGATTTCTATCGTATTTTACTTCCTGACATATGTCGCATTGGTTAATTACTATTTGGATAAGTTCCAATAGTTTGGGATAATATATTTTATTTTTTATTTGGTTGTATGTTTGTTGTATAGCTGAATGAAGGCTTTCTCTAACGTGATATAGAGATATTTGTTTTACTGCTTCTACTTCCGTTTCTACATCCTGTGCTCTCATTGTGCACTTGAAAAATTTTATATTTGAATCATTGGAAAACATTGAAATTAGTTTTTCTTGCACTATATTGTAGCTATGCTCAGAAATTTCGGAGTATATGCCTATAATCCCTTTTGTGATATAATTTCGGAATATTTCTCCTAATCTATCGAAATCGCTTTCTGCTATAAAAATTATTTTTTTTCCATGTAAACATTTAAATTCTTCTATTTTATTATTGGTCAAAATTATTTGTGTTTTATACTTATTTACAATTTCCTCTTTAATAAAAAAATGGTCCTGAAGGTTTTCTTCTGCTGAATGCATTGTTGCTATTGTTTCGTTATCTTCTAAATTATTTTCTTCATTTATACCTGATTGTAAATAATTTTGATTTAAAACAGTAATTTTGTTATCCTTTTCATTAAAATTTCCTTCTTCCGCGTTATCTATATTATTTTCTAGTCTACTTAAAAAATCTGCTACTTGGTTTTCTTTCCCTTTCAGATACTCTATTACGAAATCGTATTCTCCTAACTTTAGAAGCCATCTTTGATGTCTGGTGACATATCCTTTCCTTTATATTTGGTATGAAGAAATTTTATTGGTTGGTGATCAGTTAAAATTGTAAACTTTTTTCCGTATAGATATGGTCTTAAGTAGTTCACACTCCATATAATGGCTAAAAATTCTTTGTCCGTTGCGGAGTAGTTTTTCTCGTGGTTATTAAGCGTCCTTGAAATGAAACACACTGGGTGTCCTTCTTGTGATAACACGGCGCCTAATGCATAGTTTGAAGCGTCAGTTGTTAATGTAAATGGTTTGTCAAAGTTAGGGTATCGCAAAACTGGGTGGGTACTAATTAAAATTTTTAGTTTTTCGAATGCCTCTATATAAGTTAGGTCCTTTAAATTAATTTTCACATTTTTTTTCAAATATTTCGTTATAGGTTGGGCTATCTTTGCATAATCTTTAATAAACTTTCGATAATAACCCGTAATACCTAAGAAACTTTTTATTTGTTTTTCTGTTTTCGGCAATTTTAACGTTTCTATTACTTTAATTTTATCAGGGTTCGGTTTTAGTCCTTCCTCTGTCAAAATATGTCCCAAGAATTCCGTCTCCTTTTTCATAAAATTACATTTGTCTATTTGCACTTTTAAATTAGCCTTTTCTAGGACTTTGAAAATTTCCGTTATTGTTTGAACATGTTCTTGTAGGGATGTACTAAAAATTAAGATGTCATCAAGATATACTACGCATGTTTTATTAATAAAGTCACGTAAAGTTTCGTTCATCAGTCTCTGGAATGTTGCAGGTGCGTTTTTCAGTCCGAATGGCATTCTAATAAATTCATATAGGCCATGTGGTGTGGCGAATGCCGTCTTTTCCCTATCTTGTTCTCGTATTAGGATTTGATGATAGCCCTTTGCTAAGTCTAGTGTTGTAAAATATTGGGCTTTTCCTAACTTGTCTAGGATTGACTCAATGTTGGGAAGTGGATATTTGTCGTCTATGGTTACTTCGTTCAACTTTCTGTAATCTATGACAATCCTGTATTTTCGTTTTCCTGAATTATCCATCTTTTTGGGTACAACAATTAATGGGCTAGAGTATCGTGAACGACTTTTTCTAATAATCCCTTGTTCTTCCATTTCCCTTATTTGTTTTCTAACCTCTGCTTCATGTTGAGGGGGATATCTGTATAATTTGCTGTTAATTTGTTCCTCTGTCGTAGTCCTGATTTCATGTACAACCTTCGTTGTGTTTGTTAACTGATCACCTTCCTTAAAAAAAGTTTTTGAATCTTTTTATAATTTTTCCTATCTCTTCTTTTTCTTCTTTGTTTAAATGTTCAAGATTTATTCTGCTCCAATGAAAATCTTTTGCTTCCAAGGTCTGAATTTCAAGATTAGTATATGGATTGCTTTCAAAAAAATTAATTTTTTAATTTTTGCATAATTTGGTAGGTTAAATTCCCTAGGTGCTTCTGTCAGCACTTCATATTTAATTACATCATTTTTCGTTATTGTGCTAAACGCAATCGGTTTCTTTAATAAAACTTTTTCAAAATCCTTTATACTGCTATCTATTAGGCTTATACTTGCTCCTGTGTCAATTAGAGCTTTATATTCATTTTTTCGAAACCTGAGTGTTATGGTGGGAAGACAGTCCGAGCTGGTCCCTCGAAAAAATTCTGCTCATCTGCATTTTGAATTTGATTAACCTCCTTTTCATAATATTCATAATTATTCAAATCTTCCTGATTTCCTTCTTTTTCATAATATTCGCAATTATTTACTTCTTCTTTTCTTTCTTTTTTATAACATTCACAACTATTTAATTCTTTTTTTCTTTAAATTTTTTCTAAATTATCAACCTCCATAGGATCCGTACGGTCTTGCCTAGGTTGATTCCAGCGATTTTGGCCGGAATTTGGCCTAGGGTGTCCTACCTCTTGTGGGCCCCTATGGTATTGACCTGAATTATTTTGATACCCTTTATTTTGGTAATTATATTGAGGACTCTGCCTCCTTTGTAATGACATATTTTCTCTATTCTGATATGCATTTTGTTGATTTTGCTTCACTTGCGCTGAGTTACCTGTCCTATTAAAGTATGCTTGATTCTGCCTAACATTACCTGAATTTTGTTCCATATTTTTGCTATTGAACTGTGGGGTTTGATTGTAATTCCTATAGTCAGTACTTTGATTTCTCTTTGGCCATTCTCTATAGTGTGGTTTTTCTTCCCTTCTATTTATTTTTCGGTATTCTGGCCTTATGCAAGTATCCTCGAATCTTCTTTGGTTCATGATTGATATGATTTGGCCTAGATCCCTACACTCATAGATTTTGTTCTTTTGTTGTGTTTACTAGTAAACTATCTATGTTTGTAAGAGCAATGCCCTGACCTCCCCTATAATAAACAATTAACTCATCTGACTTGTACTTAATTTTTTGGATCTCTATCGCTAATTCACTTACCGAGTTTACCCTCAGTGACGTAATTTTTCTATAGATCTCGTGTGTCTCCGTGTCTGGTTTGAACCGCATCTTCAGAGTTTCCTTTATGCACCTCCAGTCATCTGGTTGTGGGATGTTTATTATTGCATTTTTCGCTTCTCCTTGTACCACCTTGTAGAATATCATTCTTGTTGCTTCTTTCTTTAAGTCGTCGTCTGTTATTGTAGACAGTAGGTACTCACTACTGCTGAAAAATGAGTTAACTGATACATCTCCGTATCCTGTGAAGATTGGCAATTGGGCTATGTTTTTGAATAGGCGATCTGTCCTGTTGTAATCAGGAGTTTGTCTGCGTTGTAACTCAATATAGGCGTTTCTCAACTGTTCTAATTGTTGCTCCCTCCTCTCTCTTCCACCAATTCTAAAGGCGGAATTTGAGGTTGGTCCTGAGCCATTCTCCTCGTATCAAATTCTTGCTGTATTCTTGATGTAATTTTGCCTCTTACTTTGTGGGTGGCGGCTTAAATTTGGTATTAAGCCACTGCACTGCCACTTTATTTTCAATTTCAAATTTATACGATTATGGGTGGTGGCTATAATTCAATATTATGCCACTGCACTGCCACTTTTTTGTAGAATTTGTTCGTGGATAGCAGTTTTATAATCACTGTTACACTTACTACCATTTTTTTTCTTTTTAGAGTTTGTTTCAGTTTTTGTGGATAGCTGTTGGTAGTCACTGTTTTTTTTTTTTTTTTTGAAATTGTTCCTATCACGATCCTTTTCTTATTAGTTAAAGGACTAAAGACTGCGCCAAACTTGTCGTGGAGAGCAAGGGGCGAATTTTTAAAAAAAGACTTAAGACAATTGAAAATGAATGAACTTATTCTGGAGAGACTCAAATCCAAACTGAACTCTTTTCTTTATTCAATATCAAAAGAAAGTCTAACTGAACAATGGTAAAAGTGCTTATTACTAATTAACGTGAATTGTTTACTTAAATTTGCAATGCTTAGTCTAGCTATAATTTTGTATTGGGCCGGATGTTGTTTGCTATTTAGTTGCATTATAGTTAACAAGAATTGGGCAATATTAATTGTTGTTGACTATACATTTTATTTATTAATTATTGGACCGGAAGTTACTTTTACTTATTTTGTTATACTTAATATGAATTTGTCGATATCGTCTGGTGCTGAGTCTGCACTTACATAAGTTGACGAATTAATGGTAGTTGGGGGGTTATTGGCATTATACATAACTACTCCCCCTTTTAGATTAGAATTCTCCTGGATTCTACTGTTTAATTGAATTTTTATATATCTGTGTTTAAGTACAATAATCAATATTAGAGTTATTATGAGAAAAAAAATTGCTACGTTGCATATATAAGATATTTTACTATGATATTTTAGATTAAAAATTCTTTTGACATTTATTTTGCTTTCTTCTACTACTTCATCAAATGTAATTTTTTTTGAAAAATTTGTATTTATTTCATATTTCATGCTTACAATATTTTCTTGTGAATCTTCAATAGAATTTAAAAAGTAGTAATCTTTGATTTTAATTGAACAATTCGTGTATATTATCAAATTATTATCATTTATTGATATTTCATCTTCCGTACATGTTTGATTTATTAATAGATTCTCTGCGTTTTTTACAATTATTTTATCCATATCTATCTCTATCTCTATGGCGCGATATACAACAGGTATATCATCATAAACCTCCTAAGAGATTTTTGCGCCAATCTTCTCTTCTTTGTGGTGTGCCGATTTGAATTTTCCCTACAAATTGGTGGGACCTACAGTTTTTTGCCGACTCCGAACGGCATCTACAAAGGAGACGAATTTTTGCTGAGAAGCCTGTCATGGCAGAAATACACTCGGAGAGTTTGCCAAACCACTGCCGAGGGGCGACCCCGTTTTGAAAAACTTTTTTCAAATCACTTTTGATGTTACCTGTACCAGGGCTCGAACCATGGACCTTCGGTGTGGTAGGCCGGCAACACTACCTTCACACCACGGAAATAAATTATCTATCTAATTCTATAATTTCCAGCTCTTTATTTTTGATTGTTTGACATGAATTCTTTATTACACAATTTGTTGCTTGTTTCATAGTTTTTAATTGCTTATTTTCTTCAAATTTATACAGGGTGTTTTTTTTACAGGTTTGTTTTTCGAATAGAGATAAAACTGGCATTTTGTGGTCAAATCTGGCAATTCTAATGTCATTTATGTTCAGTTTGGTTTGCCATTTCATCATGAACAGGTTGACAAAAGAACAACGCTTGCAAATCGTGCAAATTTATTTCGAAAATAATGGTTCAGTTCGCGAAGTTTACCGTGAGCTCCGTCCATTTTATGGTCGACATAATCGTCCATCAGAGCAATTAATTCGGTTAACCATGGATCGTTTTCGCACTACGTTTACTCTATGTGATAATACGCATCCGCAGAGACGTCGAACAGTGCGCACCGAAGAAACAATTGCCGCTGTAGAGCAAAGTGTTGAAGAGGACCCGAATGAATCGATTCGCCACCGTGCACAGCAATTGGAGCTTTGTCCATCAACTTTATGGAAGATTTTGCGCAAAGATCTTGGCTTGCGACCTTTCAAGATCCAGCTTGTGCAAGAATTAAAGCCGCGAGACCATGCAATGCGTCGTGATTTTGGTGTATGGGCCGAAAATGAGATTGATTTCGATGCTGATTTTCATCGCAAAATTTTGTTCAGTGATGAGGCTCATTTTTGGTTGAATGGCTACGTCAACAAGCAAAAGTGCCGCATTTGGAGTGAAGAGAATCCACATGAGACCCTTGAAACGCCATTACATCCACAAAAACTGACTGTTTGGTGTGCTCTATGGGCTGGTGGAGTCATTGGGCCATACTTCTTCCGCAATAATGCTGGAGAGGCAGCTACCGTTAATGGAGACCGGTATAGAGCCATGATAACCGACTATTTAGTTCCCGAATTGGATGGCATGAATGTGGATGAGTTGTGGTTCCAACAAGACGGCGCTACATGCCACACAGCGCACGTCACAATCGATTTATTGAAGGAAACATTCGATGAGCGCATAATTTCGCGGAATGGACCTGTCAATTGGCCACCAAGGTCGTGTGATTTGACACCATTGGATTATTTTCTTTGGGTATATGTGAAGTCGCTCGTCTACACCAACAAACCAGAAACGTTAGGGGAATTGGAAGCCAACATTCGTGGCGTTATTGCCGACATACGGCCCCATATGCTCGAAAAAGTGGTTGAAAATTGGACCTGTAGAATTGGCTTTATTCGAGCCAGCCGCGGCGGCCACATGCCCGAAATCATATTTAAACATTAATGGCATAAAATTATCCTTCCAATAAAGCCAAATTGATGGACCTTAAAACGATTTTCTTGTGTTTTATTTCAATTCGAAGTTCTATACCCCTAAAAAAAACACCCTTTACATTTTGCTATTATATTCAAATATTTTTTCAATGTTTGAATCTATTTCATTATGCTCTTTATTGGGTATTGGGATGATGTATCTAACTTTAACATTTACAAAATTTGTTGGTACTTTGATTCCAAATATTACATATGTGTTATTAAAGAGAGCTGTTCCTAATTGCATGTACTTTAACTTTGTATAATCAATATCGTATTTTATTATTTCCTCGCTCGTCAAAATATTAGGGTGCAAGATATTGTACTTTGATGCTACTATGTTGTCTTGAATGTGTTCAATTTTACTTTTTAATAGTTGAATTTTAATTAATTGTTCCAAATATAAATTTCTTTCTTCTTCTTCATTAGTCCACTTACTTATGGCATTGAATTCTTGCTCTAGCTTATTCCTATGGCTACTTATCGTTTTATGTAATTGTTCAAATGAATTTTCAAAATAATCATTAATTTGTATTTGTTTACTAATTTTGTCGTTTGTTTGAGTAAGCTGGTTTTGTATGTTTTGCCTGTCCTCTTCGTCCATCGTACCAAATATCCATTTGGATAAAGAATCTACACCGTGAATTAGTCCACGTCTCGGTCTGTTTCTTCTGGGTATTAAAGTTAATAATTTATTTCTAACGTCTAATAATTCTATTTGCAATAAGTCTTTAAAATTTGATTTCATTAATACAATATTGTCCGTCATTTCATTTAATATATCTTCTATTTTACTCACGTTTATTCTATGTATTACTATTTCCGTGTCCTTAACAATTTGTTCTTCTTTTATCTGAATATCCGTAAATCCGTTTTCGTCCTGTATTTTGGTCACATTTAAATTCGCTTTAGTTTGAGGTATCCACATTGCCATCAACAGCGTGAGGATCATTAATATCTGTAAATTTTCGAGGCCGTTTAATGTTGCATGGGTGAATATTATGTAAATGTTTTTTCTTATACCTGGGTTGCTCCTTATGTCTAACCGCTTTGTAGTTTTTAATAAATCCCTCTTTCCTTTTTTCGACATAGCTTTCCCTTTTTTCATTGACTCTAGCAATATTTTTCTTTTTGATTGATAGTAGGTTTTTCTTTACTAAATCCTGATCTACTTTATTCATCTGTACTTCGTTTGGTGTGCATTTTATCGTGGAATGAAACCTATCATTATAATTTCTGATAGCTTTATGCATAAGTTGTTTTACTGTTAATTCTTTATTCAATTTGTTTAAAATTCTAAATTTTTCTGCTATTGTATTATGGAACCTTTCTATATCGGAATTTCCTGTATGACTGTTTGGTTTTGTTAAATGAATTTCGACATTTTCATTGTCCAGAAATTCTTTTATTCTCAAAGTTTTAAATTCATTATCCGCTACTATTTTCCTTGGTTTCCCTAATTTAGAAAAGTGGTCTTCCAGTTGTTCAATAATCGTTACATGATTTCTATCATTTAGTGGGTACGCTGCACCAAATTTGGAAAATTTATCTATGACTGTTAAAAAATGATGCCCTTTTATAACGTAAGTGTCTACATGAATAATGTAATTTTTTTTTGTTGGAGTTTCAGTGAGATTAAACTTTGGTTTAACTGGATTTCTATCGTATTTTACTTCCTGACATATGTCGCATTGGTTAATTACTATTTGGATAAGTTCCAATAGTTTGGGATAATATATTTTATTTTTTATTTGGTTGTATGTTTGTTGTATAGCTGAATGAAGGCTTTCTCTAACGTGATATAGAGATATTTGTTTTACTGCTTGTACTTCCGTTTCTACATCCTGTGCTCTCATTGTGCACTTGAAAAATTTTATATTTGAATCATTGGAAAACATTGAAATTAGTTTTTCTTGCACTATATTGTAGCTATGCTCAGAAATTTCGGAGTATATGCCTATAATCCCTTTTGTGATATAATTTCGGAATATTTCTCCTAATCTATCGAAATCGCTTTCTGCTCTAAAAATTATTTTTTTTCCATGTAAACATTTAAATTCTTCTATTTTATTATTGGTCAAAATTATTTGTGTTTTATACTTATTTACAATTTCCTCTTTAATAAAAAAATGGTCCTGAAGGTTTTCTTCTGCTGAATGCATTGTTGCTATTGTTTCGTTATCTTCTAAATTATTTTCTTCATTTATACCTGATTGTAAATAATTTTGATTTAAAACAGTAATTTTGTTATCCTTTTCATTAAAATTTCCTCCTTCCGCGTTATCTGTATTATTTTCTAGTCTACTTAAAAAATCTGCTACTTGGTTTTCTTTCCCTTTCAGATACTCTATTACGAAATCGTATTCTCCTAACTTTAGAAGCCATCTTTGATGTCTTGGTGACATATCCTTTCCTTTATATTTGGTATGAAGAAATTTTATTGGTTGGTGATCAGTGAAAATTGTAAACTTTTTTCCGTATAGATATGGTCTTAAGTAGTTCACACTCCATATAATGGCTAAAAATTCTTTGTCCGTTGCGGAGTAGTTTTTCTCGTGGTTATTAAGCGTCCTTGAAATGAAACACACTGGGTGTCCTTCTTGTGATAATACGGCGCCTAATGCATAGTTTGAAGCGTCAGTTGTTAATGTAAATGGTTTGTCAAAGTTAGGGTATCGCAAAACTGGGTGGGTACTAATTAAAATTTTTAGTTTTTCGAATGCCTCTATATAAGTTAGGTCCTTTAAATTAATTTTCACATTTTTTTTCAAATATTTCGTTATAGGTTGGGCTATCTTTGCATAATCTTTAATAAACTTTCGATAATAACCCGTAATACCTAAGAAACTTTTTATTTGTTTTTCTGTGTTCGGCAATTTTAACGTTTCTATTACTTTAATTTTATCAGGGTTCGGTTTTAGTCCTTCCTCTGTCAAAATATGTCCCAAGAATTCCGTCTCCTTTTTCATAAAATTACATTTGTCTATTTGCACTTTTAAATTAGCCTTTTCTAGGACTTTGAAAATTTCCGTTATTGTTTGAACATGTTCTTGTAGGGATGTACTAAAAATTAAGATGTCATCAAGATATACTACGCATGTTTTATTAATAAAGTCACGTAAAGTTTCGTTCATCAGTCTCTGGAATGTTGCAGGTGCGTTTTCCAGTCCGAATGGAATTCTAATAAATTCATATAGGCCATGTGGTGTGGCGAATGCCGTTTTTTCCCTATCTTGTTCTCGTATTAGGATTTGATGATAGCCCTTTGCTAAGTCTAGTGTTGTAAAATATTGGGCTTTTCCTAACTTGTCTAGGATTGACTCAATGTTGGGAAGTGGATATTTGTCGTCTATGGTTACTTCGTTCAACTTTCTGTAATCTATGACAATCCTGTATTTTCGTTTTCCTGAATTATCCATCTTTTTGGGTACAACAATTAATGGGCTAGAGTATCGTGAACGACTTTTTCTAATAATCCCTTGTTCTTCCATTTCCCTTATTTGTTTTCTAACCTCTGCTTCATGTTGAGGGGGATATCTGTATAATTTGCTGTTAATTTGTTCCTCTGTCGTAGTCCTTCGTTGTGTTTGTTAACTGATCACCTTCCTTAAAAAAAGTTTTTGAATCTTTTTATAATTTTTCCTATCTCTTCTTTTTCTTCTTTGTTTAAATGTTCAAGATTTATTCTGCTCCAATGAAAATCTTTTGCTTCCAAGGTCTGAATTTCAAGATTAGTATATGGATTGCTTTCAAAAAAATTAATTTTTTAATTTTTGCATAATTTGGTAGGTTAAATTCCCTAGGTGCTTCTGTCAGCACTTCATATTTAATTACATAATTTTTCGTTATTGTGCTAAACGCAATCGGTTTCTTTAATAAAACTTTTTCAAAATCCTTTATACTGCTATCTATTAGGCTTATACTTGCTCCTGTGTCAATTAGAGCTTTATATTCATTTTTTCGAAACCTGAGTGTTATGGTGGGAAGACAGTCCGAGCTGGTCCCTCGAAAAAATTCTGCTCATCTGCATTTTGAATTTGATTAACCTCCTTTTCATAATATTCATAATTATTAAAATCTTCCTGATTTCTTTCTTTTTCATAATATTCGCAATTATTTACTTCTTCTTTTCTTTCTTTTTTATAACATTCACAACTATTTAATTCTTTTTTTCTTTCAATTTTTTCTAAATTATCAACCTCCATAGGATCCGTACGGTCTTGCCTAGGTTGATTCCAGCGATTTTGGCCGGAATTTGGCCTAGGGTGTCCTACCTCTTGTGGGCCCCTATGGTATTGACCTGAATTATTTTGATACCCTTTATTTTGGTAATTATATTGAGGACTCTGCCTCCTTTGTAATGACATATTTTCTCTATTCTGATATGCATTTTGTTGATTTTGCTTCACTTGCGCTGAGTTACCTGTCCTATTAAAGTATGCTTGATTCTGCCTAACATTACCTGAATTTTGTTCCATATTTTTGCTATTGAACTGTGGGGTTTGATTGTAATTCCTATAGTCAGTACTTTGATTTCTCTTTGGCCATTCTCTATAGTGTGGTTTTTCTTCCCTTCTATTTATTTTTCGGTATTCTGGCCTTATGCAAGTATCCTCGAATCTTCTTTGGTTCATGATTGATATGATTTGGCCTAGATCCCTACACTCATAGATTTTGTTCTTTTGTTGTGTTTACTAGTAAACTATCTATGTTTGTAAGAGCAATGCCCTGACCTCCCCTATAATAAACAATTAACTCATCTGACTTGTACTTAATTTTTTGGATCTCTATCGCTAATTCACTTACCGAGTTTACCCTCAGTGACGTAATTTTTCTATAGATCTCGTGTGTCTCCGTGTCTGGTTTGAACCGCATCTTCAGAGTTTCCTTTATGCACCTCCAGTCATCTGGTTGTGGGATGTTTATTATTGCATTTTTCGCTTCTCCTTGTACCACCTTGTAGAATATCATTCTTGTTGCTTCTTTCTTTAAGTCGTCGTCTGTTATTGTAGACAGTAGGTACTCACTACTGCTGAAAAATGAGTTAACTGATACATCTCCGTATCCTGTGAAGATTGGCAATTGGGCTATGTTTTTGAATAGGCGATCTGTCCTGTTGTAATCAGGAGTTTGTCTGCGTTGTAACTCAATATAGGCGTTTCTCAACTGTTCTAATTGTTGCTCCCTCCTGGCGAGCTCTTCCACCAATTCTAAAGGCGGAATTTGAGGTTGGTCCTGAGCCATTCTCCTCGTATCAAATTCTTGCTGTATTCTTGATGTAATTTTGCCTCTTACTTTGTGGGTGGCGGCTTAAATTTGGTATTAAGCCACTGCACTGCCACTTTATTTTCAATTTCAAATTTATACGATTATGGGTGGTGGCTATAATTCAATATTATGCCACTGCACTGCCACTTTTTTGTAGAATTTGTTCGTGGATAGCAGTTTTATAATCACTGTTACACTTACTACCATTTTTTTTCTTTTTAGAGTTTGTTTCAGTTTTTGTGGATAGCTGTTGGTAGTCACTGTTTTTTTTTTTTTTTTTGAAATTGTTCCTATCACGATCCTTTTCTTATTAGTTAAAGGACTAAAGACTGCGCCAAACTTGTCGTGGAGAGCAAGGGGCGAATTTTTAAAAAAAGACTTAAGACAATTGAAAATGAATGAACTTATTCTGGAGAGACTCAAATCCAAACTGAACTCTTTTCTTTATTCAATATCAAAAGAAAGTCTAACTGAACAATGGTAAAAGTGCTTATTACTAATTAACGTGAATTGTTTACTTAAATTTGCAATGCTTAGTCTAGCTATAATTTTGTATTGGGCCGGATGTTGTTTGCTATTTAGTTGCATTATAGTTAACAAGAATTGGGCAATATTAATTGTTGTTGACTATACATTTTATTTATTAATTATTGGACCGGAAGTTACTTTTACTTATTTTGTTATACTTAATATGAATTTGTCGATATCGTCTGGTGCTGAGTCTGCACTTACATAAGTTGACGAATTAATGGTAGTTGGGGGGTTATTGGCATTATACATAACTACTCCCCCTTTTAGATTAGAATTCTCCTGGATTCTACTGTTTAATTGAATTTTTATATATCTGTGTTTAAGTACAATAATCAATATTAGAGTTATTATGAGAAAAAAAATTGCTACGTTGCATATATAAGATATTTTACTATGATATTTTAGATTAAAAATTCTTTTGACATTTATTTTGCTTTCTTCTACTACTTCATCAAATGTAATTTTTTTTGAAAAATTTGTATTTATTTCATATTTCATGCTTACAATATTTTCTTGTGAATCTTCAATAGAATTTAAAAAGTAGTAATCTTTGATTTTAATTGAACAATTCGTGTATATTATCAAATTATTATCATTTATTGATATTTCATCTTCCGTACATGTTTGATTTATTAATAGATTCTCTGCGTTTTTTACAATTATTTTATCCATATCTATCTCTATCTCTATGGCGCGATATACAACAGGTATATCATCATAAACCTCCTAAGAGATTTTTGCGCCAATCTTCTCTTCTTTGTGGTGTGCCGATTTGAATTTTCCCTACAAATTGGTGGGACCTACAGTTTTTTGCCGACTCCGAACGGCATCTACAAAGGAGACGAATTTTTGCTGAGAAGCCTGTCATGGCAGAAATACACTCGGAGAGTTTGCCAAACCACTGCCGAGGGGCGACCCCGTTTTGAAAAACTTTTTTCAAATCACTTTTGATGTTACCTGTACCAGGGCTCGAACCATGGACCTTCGGTGTGGTAGGCCGGCAACACTACCTTCACACCACGGAAATAAATTATCTATCTAATTCTATAATTTCCAGCTCTTTATTTTTGATTGTTTGACATGAATTCTTTATTACACAATTTGTTGCTTGTTTCATAGTTTTTAATTGCTTATTTTCTTCAAATTTATACATTTTGCTATTATATTCAAATATTTTTTCAATTTTTGAATCTATTTCATTATGCTCTTTATTGGGTATTGGGATGATGTATCTAACTTTAACATTTACAAAATTTGTTGGTACTTTGATTCCAAATATTACATATGTGTTATTAAAGAGAGCTGTTCCTAATTGCATGTACTTTAACTTTGTATAATCAATATCGTATTTTATTATTTCCTCGCTCGTCAAAATATTAGGGTGCAAGATATTGTACTTTGATGCTACTATGTTGTCTTGAATGTGTTCAATTTTACTTTTTAATAGTTGAATTTTAATTAATTGTTCCAAATATAAATTTCTTTCTTCTTCTTCATTAGTCCACTTACTTATGGCATTGAATTCTTGCTCTAGCTTATTCCTATGGCTACTTATCGTTTTATGTAATTGTTCAAATGAATTTTCAAAATAATCATTAATTTGTATTTGTTTACTAATTTTGTCGTTTGTTTGAGTAAGCTGGTTTTGTATGTTTTGCCTGTCCTCTTCGTCCATCGTACCAAATATCCATTTGGATAAAGAACCTACACCGTGAATTAGTCCACGTCTCGGTCTGTTTCTTCTGGGTATTAAAGTTAATAATTTATTTCTAACGTCTAATAATTCTATTTGCAATAAGTCTTTAAAATTTGATTTCATTAATACAATATTGTCCGTCATTTCATTTAATATATCTTCTATTTTACTCACGTTTATTCTATGTATTACTATTTCCGTGTCCTTAACAATTTGTTCTTCTTTTATCTGAATATCCGTAAATCCGTTTTCGTCCTGTATTTTGGTCACATTTAAATTCGCTTTAGTTTGAGGTATCCACATTGCCATCAACAGCGTGAGGATCATTAATATCTGTAAATTTTCGAGGCCGTTTAATGTTGCATGGGTGAATATTATGTAAATGTTTTTTCTTATACCTGGGTTGCTCCTTATGTCTAACCGCTTTGTAGTTTTTAATAAATCCCTCTTTCCTTTTTTCGACATAGCTTTCCCTTTTTTCATTGACTCTAGCAATATTTTTCTTTTTGACTGATAGTAGGTTTTTCTTTACTAAATCCTGATCTACTTTATTCATCTGTACTTCGTTTGGTGTGCATTTTATCGTGGAATGAAACCTATCATTATAATTTCTGATAGCTTTATGCATAAGTTGTTTTACTGTTAATTCTTTAATCAATTTGTTTAAAATTCTAAATTTTTCTGCTATTGTATTATGGAACCTTTCTATATCGGAATTTCCTGTATGACTGTTTGGTTTTGTTAAATGAATTTCGACATTTTCATTGTCCAGAAATTCTTTTATTCTCAAAGTTTTAAATTCATTATCCGCTACTATTTTCCTTGGTTTCCCTAATTTAGAAAAGTGGTCTTCCAGTTGTTCAATAATCGTTACATGATTTCTATCATTTAGTGGGTACGCTGCACCAAATTTGGAAAATTTATCTATGACTGTTAAAAAATGATGCCCTTTTATAACGTAAGTGTCTACATGAATAATGTAATTTTTTTTTGTTGGAGTTTCAGTGAGATTAAACTTTGGTTTAACTGGATTTCTATCGTATTTTACTTCCTGACATATGTCGCATTGGTTAATTACTATTTGGATAAGTTCCAATAGTTTGGGATAATATATTTTATTTTTTATTTGGTTGTATGTTTGTTGTATAGCTGAATGAAGGCTTTCTCTAACGTGATATAGAGATATTGTTTTACTGCTTCTACTTCCGTTTCTACATCCTGTGCTCTCATTGTGCACTTGAAAAATTTTATATTTGAATCATTGGAAAACATTGAAATTAGTTTTTCTTGCACTATATTGTAGCTATGCTCAGAAATTTCGGAGTATATGCCTATAATCCCTTTTGTGATATAATTTCGGAATATTTCTCCTAATCTATCGAAATTGCTTTCTGCTATAAAAATTATTTTTTTTCCATGTAAACATTTAAATTCTTCTATTTTATTATTGGTCAAAATTATTTGTGTTTTATACTTATTTACAATTTCCTCTTTAATAAAAAAATGGTCCTGAAGGTTTTCTTCTGCTGAATGCATTGTTGCTATTGTTTCGTTATCTTCTAAATTATTTTCTTCATTTATACCTGATTGTAAATAATTTTGATTTAAAACAGTAATTTTGTTATCCTTTTCATTAAAATTTCCTTCTTCCGCGTTATCTGTATTATTTTCTAGTCTACTTAAAAAATCTGCTACTTGGTTTTCTTTCCCTTTCAGATACTCTATTACGAAATCGTATTCTCCTAACTTTAGAAGCCATCTTTGATGTCTTGGTGACATATCCTTTCCTTTATATTTGGTATGAAGAAATTTTATTGGTTGGTGATCAGTGAAAATTGTAAACTTTTTTCCGTATAGATATGGTCTTAAGTAGTTCACACTCCATATAATGGCTAAAAATTCTTTGTCCGTTGCGGAGTAGTTTTCGTCGTGGTTATTAAGCGTCCTTGAAATAAAACACACTGGGTGTCCTTCTTGTGATAATACGGCGCCTAATGCATAGTTTGAAGCGTCAGTTGTTAATGTAAATGGTTTGTCAAAGTTAGGGTATCGCAAAACTGGGTGGGTACTAATTAAAATTTTTAGTTTTTCGAATGCCTCTATATAAGTTAGGTCCTTTAAATTAATTTTCACATTTTTTTTCAAATATTTCGTTATAGGTTGGGCTATCTTTGCATAATCTTTAATAAACTTTCGATAATAACCCGTAATACCTAAGAAACTTTTTATTTGTTTTTCTGTTTTCGGCAATTTTAACGTTTCTATTACTTTAATTTTATCAGGGTTCGGTTTTAGTCCTTCCTCTGTCAAAATATGTCCCAAGAATTCCGTCTCCTTTTTCATAAAATTACATTTGTCTATTTGCACTTTTAAATTAGCCTTTTCTAGGACTTTGAAAATTTCCGTTATTGTTTGAACATGTTCTTGTAGGGATGTACTAAAAATTAAGATGTCATCAAGATATACTACGCATGTTTTATTAATAAAGTCACGTAAAGTTTCGTTCATCAGTCTCTGGAATGTTGCAGGTGCGTTTTCCAGTCCGAATGGAATTCTAATAAATTCATATAGGCCATGTGGTGTGGCGAATGCCGTTTTTTCCCTATCTTGTTCTCGTATTAGGATTTGATGATAGCCCTTTGCTAAGTCTAGTGTTGTAAAATATTGGGCTTTTCCTAACTTGTCTAGGATTGACTCAATGTTGGGAAGTGGATATTTGTCGTCTATGGTTACTTCGTTCAACTTTCTGTAATCTATGACAATCCTGTATTTTCGTTTTCCTGAATTATCCATCTTTTTGGGTACAACAATTAATGGGCTAGAGTATCGTGAACGACTTTTTCTAATAATCCCTTGTTCTTCCATTTCCCTTATTTGTTTTCTAACCTCTGCTTCATGTTGAGGGGGATATCTGTATAATTTGCTGTTAATTTGTTCCTCTGTCGTAGTCCTGATTTCATGTACAACCTTCGTTGTGTTTGTTAACTGATCACCTTCCTTAAAAAAAGTTTTTGAATCTTTTTATAATTTTTCCTATCTCTTCTTTTTCTTCTTTGTTTAAATGTTCAAGATTTATTCTGCTCCAATGAAAATCTTTTGCTTCCAAGGTCTGAATTTCAAGATTAGTATATGGATTGCTTTCAAAAAAATTAATTTTTTAATTTTTGCATAATTTGGTAGGTTAAATTCCCTAGGTGCTTCTGTCAGCACTTCATATTTAATTACATCATTTTTCGTTATTGTGCTAAACGCAATCGGTTTCTTTAATAAAATTTTTTCAAAATCCTTTATACTGCTATCTATTAGGCTTATACTTGCTCCTGTGTCAATTAGAGCTTTATATTCATTTTTTCGAAACCTGAGTGTTATGGTGGGAAGACAGTCCGAGCTGGTCCCTCGAAAAAATTCTGCTCATCGGCATTTTGAATTTGATTAACCTCCTTTTCATAATATTCATAATTATTCAAATCTTCCTGATTTCTTTCTTTTTCATAATATTCGCAATTATTTACTTCTTCTTTTCTTTCTTTTTTATAACATTCACAATTATTTAATTCTTTTTTTCTTTCAATTTTTTCTAAATTATCAACCTCCATAGGATCCCACGGTCTTGCCTAGGTTGATTCCAGCGATTTTGGCCGGAATTTGGCCTAGGGTGTCCTACCTCTTGTAAGCCCCTATGGTATTGACCTGAATTATTTTGATACCCTTTATTTTGGTAATTATATTGAGGACTCTGCCTCCTTTGTAATGACATATTTTCTCTATTCTGATATGCATTTTGTTGATTTTGCTTCACTTGCGCTGAGTTACCTGTCCTATTAAAGTATGCTTGATTCTGCCTAACATTACCGGGATTTTGTTCATATTTTTGCTATTGAACTGTGGGGTTTGATTGTAATTCCTATAGTCAGTATTTTGATTTCTCTTTGGCCATTCTCTATAGTGTGGGTTTTCTTCCCTTCTATTTATTTTTCGGTATTCTGGCCTTATGCAAGTATCCTCGAATCTTCTTTGGTTCATGATTGATATGATTTGGCCTAGATCCCTACACTCATAGATTTTGTCCAACAGGGTCCCTTGTGTCATTTCTTTTGTTGTGTTTACTAGTAAACTATCTATGTTTGTAAGAGCAATGCCGTGACCTCTCCTATAATAAACAATTAACTCATCTGACTTGTACTTCATTTTTTGGATCTCTATCGCTAATTCACTTACCGAGTTTACCCTCAGTGACGTAATTTTTCTTCTCCTTTTCTTATTAGTTAAAGGACAAAAGACTGCGCCAAACTTGTCGTGGAGAGCAAGGGGCGAATTTTTAAAAAAAGACTTAAGACAATTGAAAATGAATGAACTTATTCTGGAGAGACTCAAATCCAAACTGAACTCTTTTCTTTATTCAATATCAAAAGAAAGTCTAACTGAACAATGGTAAAAGTGCTTATTACTAATTAACGTGAATTGTTTACTTAAATTTGCAATGCTTAGTCTAGCTATAATTTTGTATTGGGCCGGATGTTGTTTGCTATTTAGTTGCATTATAGTTAACAAGAATTGGGCAATATTAATTGTTGTTGACTATACATTTTATTTATTAATTATTGGACCGGAAGTTACTTTTACTTATTTTGTTATACTTAATATGAATTTGTCGATATCGTCTGGTGCTGAGTCTGCACTTACATAAGTTGACGAATTAATGGTAGTTGGGGGGTTATTGGCATTATACATAACTACTCCCCCTTTTAGATTAGAATTCTCCTGGATTCTACTGTTTAATTGAATTTTTATATATCTGTGTTTAAGTACAATAATCAATATTAGAGTTATTATGAGAAAAAAAATTGCTACGTTGCATATATAAGATATTTTACTATGATATTTTAGATTAAAAATTCTTTTGACATTTATTTTGCTTTCTTCTACTACTTCATCAAATGTAATTTTTTTTGAAAAATTTGTATTTATTTCATATTTCATGCTTACAATATTTTCTTGTGAATCTTCAATAGAATTTAAAAAGTAGTAATCTTTGATTTTAATTGAACAATTCGTGTATATTATCAAATTATTATCATTTATTGATATTTCATCTTCCGTACATGTTTGATTTATTAATAGATTCTCTGCGTTTTTTACAATTATTTTATCCATATCTATCTCTATCTCTATGGCGCGATATACAACAGGTATATCATCATAAACCTCCTAAGAGATTTTTGCGCCAATCTTCTCTTCTTTGTGGTGTGCCGATTTGAATTTTCCCTACAAATTGGTGGGACCTACAGTTTTTTGCCGACTCCGAACGGCATCTACAAAGGAGACGAATTTTTGCTGAGAAGCCTGTCATGGCAGAAATACACTCGGAGAGTTTGCCAAACCACTGCCGAGGGGCGACCCCGTTTTGAAAAACTTTTTTCAAATCACTTTTGATGTTACCTGTACCAGGGCTCGAAACATGGACCTTCGGTGTGGTAGGCCGGCAACACTACCTTCACACCACGGAAATAAATTATCTATCTAATTCTATAATTTCCAGCTCTTTATTTTTGATTGTTTGACATGAATTCTTTATTACACAATTTGTTGCTTGTTTCATAGTTTTTAATTGCTTATTTTCTTCAAATTTATACATTTTGCTATTATATTCAAATATTTTTTCAATGTTTGAATCTATTTCATTATGCTCTTTATTGGGTATTGGGATGATGTATCTAACTTTAACATTTACAAAATTTGTTGGTACTTTGATTCCAAATATTACATATGTGTTATTAAAGAGAGCTGTTCCTAATTGCATGTACTTTAACTTTGTATAATCAATATCGTATTTTATTATTTCCTCGCTCGTCAAAATATTAGGGTGCAAGATATTGTACTTTGATGCTACTATGTTGTCTTGAATGTGTTCAATTTTACTTTTTAATAGTTGAATTTTAATTAATTGTTCCAAATATAAATTTCTTTCTTCTTCTTCATTAGTCCACTTACTTATGGCATTGAATTCTTGCTCTAGCTTATTCCTATGGCTACTTATCGTTTTATGTAATTGTTCAAATGAATTTTCAAAATAATCATTAATTTGTATTTGTTTACTAATTTTGTCGTTTGTTTGAGTAAGCTGGTTTTGTATGTTTTGCCTGTCCTCTTCGTCCATCGTACCAAATATCCATTTGGATAAAGAACCTACACCGTGAATTAGTCCACGTCTCGGTCTGTTTCTTCTGGGTATTAAAGTTAATAATTTATTTCTAACGTCTAATAATTCTATTTGCAATAAGTCTTTAAAATTTGATTTCATTAATACAATATTGTCCGTCATTTCATTTAATATATCTTCTATTTTACTCACGTTTATTCTATGTATTACTATTTCCGTGTCCTTAACAATTTGTTCTTCTTTTATCTGAATATCCGTAAATCCGTTTTCGTCCTGTATTTTGGTCACATTTAAATTCGCTTTAGTTTGAGGTATCCACATTGCCATCAACAGCGTGAGGATCATTAATATCTGTAAATTTTCGAGGCCGTTTAATGTTGCATGGGTGAATATTATGTAAATGTTTTTTCTTATACCTGGGTTGCTCCTTATGTCTAACCGCTTTGTAGTTTTTAATAAATCCCTCTTTCCTTTTTTCGACATAGCTTTCCCTTTTTTCATTGACTCTAGCAATATTTTTCTTTTTGACTGATAGTAGGTTTTTCTTTACTAAATCCTGATCTACTTTATTCATCTGTACTTCGTTTGGTGTGCATTTTATCGTGGAATGAAACCTATCATTATAATTTCTGATAGCTTTATGCATAAGTTGTTTTACTGTTAATTCTTTATTCAATTTGTATAAAATTCTAAATTTTTCTGCTATTGTATTATGGAACCTTTCTATATCGGAATTTCCTGTATGACTGTTTGGTTTTGTTAAATGAATTTCGACATTTTCATTGTCCAGAAATTCTTTTATTCTCAAAGTTTTAAATTCATTATCCGCTACTATTTTCCTTGGTTTCCCTAATTTAGAAAAGTGGTCTTCCAGTTGTTCAATAATCGTTACATGATTTCTATCATTTAGTGGGTACGCTGCACCAAATTTGGAAAATTTATCTATGACTGTTAAAAAATGATGCCCTTTTATAACGTAAGTGTCTACATGAATAATGTAATTTTTTTTTGTTGGAGTTTCAGTGAGATTAAACTTTGGTTTAACTGGATTTCTATCGTATTT
Organism: Merzomyia westermanni; assembly: GCA_949987695.1. Lineage (NCBI taxonomy): Eukaryota > Metazoa > Arthropoda > Insecta > Diptera > Tephritidae > Merzomyia > Merzomyia westermanni. The sequence continues at coordinate 83,325,049 of OX465291.1, forward strand.
TACTTCCTGACATATGTCGCATTGGTTAATTACTATTTGGATAAGTTCCAATAGTTTGGGATAATATATTTTATTTGGTTGTATGTTTGTTGTATAGCTGAATGAAGGCTTTCTCTAACGTGATATAGAGATATTTGTTTTACTGCTTCTACTTCCGTTTCTACATCCTGTGCTCTCATTGTGCACTTGAAAAATTTTATATTTGAATCATTGGAAAACATTGAAATTAGTTTTTCTTGCACTATATTGTAGCTATGCTCAGAAATTTCGGAGTATATGCCTATAATCCCTTTTGTGATATAATTTCGGAATATTTCTCCTAATCTATCGAAATCGCTTTCTGCTATAAAAATTATTTTTTTTCCATGTAAACATTTAAATTCTTCTATTTTATTATTGGTCAAAATTATTTGTGTTTTATACTTATTTACAATTTCCTCTTTAATAAAAAAATGGTCCTGAAGGTTTTCTTCTGCTGAATGCATTGTTGCTATTGTTTCGTTATCTTCTAAATTATTTTCTTCATTTATACCTGATTGTAAATAATTTTGATTTAAAACAGTAATTTTGTTATCCTTTTCATTAAAATTTCCTCCTTCCGCGTTATCTGTATTATTTTCTAGTCTACTTAAAAAATCTGCTACTTGGTTTTCTTTCCCTTTCAGATACTCTATTACGAAATCGTATTCTCCTAACTTTAGAAGCCATCTTTGATGTCTTGGTGACATATCCTTTCCTTTATATTTGGTATGAAGAAATTTTATTGGTTGGTGATCAGTGAAAATTGTAAACTTTTTTCCGTATAGATATGGTCTTAAGTAGTTCACACTCCATATAATGGCTAAAAATTCTTTGTCCGTTGCGGAGTAGTTTTTCTCGTGGTTATTAAGCGTCCTTGAAATGAAACACACTGGGTGTCCTTCTTGTGATAATACGGCGCCTAATGCATAGTTTGAAGCGTCAGTTGTTAATGTAAATGGTTTGTCAAAGTTAGGGTATCGCAAAACTGGGTGGGTACTAATTAAAATTTTTAGTTTTTCGAATGCCTCTATATAAGTTAGGTCCTTTAAATTAATTTTCACATTTTTTTTCAAATATTTCGTTATAGGTTGGGCTATCTTTGCATAATCTTTAATAAACTTTCGATAATAACCCGTAATACCTAAGAAACTTTTTATTTGTTTTTCTGTTTTCGGCAATTTTAACGTTTCTATTACTTTAATTTTATCAGGGTTCGGTTTTAGTCCTTCCTCTGTCAAAATATGTCCCAAGAATTCCGTCTCCTTTTTCATAAAATTACATTTGTCTATTTGCACTTTTAAATTAGCCTTTTCTAGGACTTTGAAAATTTCCGTTATTGTTTGAACATGTTCTTGTAGGGATGTACTAAAAATTAAGATGTCATCAAGATATACTACGCATGTTTTATTAATAAAGTCACGTAAAGTTTCGTTCATCAGTCTCTGGAATGTTGCAGGTGCGTTTTCCAGTCCGAATGGAATTCTAATAAATTCATATAGGCCATGTGGTGTGGCGAATGCCGTTTTTTCCCTATCTTGTTCTCGTATTAGGATTTGATGATAGCCCTTTGCTAAGTCTAGTGTTGTAAAATATTGGGCTTTTCCTAACTTGTCTAGGATTGACTCAATGTTGGGAAGTGGATATTTGTCGTCTATGGTTACTTCGTTCAACTTTCTGTAATCTATGACAATCCTGTATTTTCGTTTTCCTGAATTATCCATCTTTTTGGGTACAACAATTAATGGGCTAGAGTATCGTGAACGACTTTTTCTAATAATCCCTTGTTCTTCCATTTCCCTTATTTGTTTTCTAACCTCTGCTTCATGTTGAGGGGGATATCTGTATAATTTGCTGTTAATTTGTTCCTCTGTCGTAGTCCTGATTTCATGTACAACCTTCGTTGTGTTTGTTAACTGATCACCTTCCTTAAAAAAAGTTTTTGAATCTTTTTATAATTTTTCCTATCTCTTCTTTTTCTTCTTTGTTTAAATGTTCAAGATTTATTCTGCTCCAATGAAAATCTTTTGCTTCCAAGGTCTGAATTTCAAGATTAGTATATGGATTGCTTTCAAAAAAATTAATTTTTTAATTTTTGCATAATTTGGTAGGTTAAATTCCCTAGGTGCTTCTGTCAGCACTTCATATTTAATTACATCATTTTTCGTTATTGTGCTAAACGCAATCGGTTTCTTTAATAAAACTTTTTCAAAATCCTTTATACTGCTATCTATTAGGCTTATACTTGCTCCTGTGTCAATTAGAGCTTTATATTCATTTTTTCGAAACCTGAGTGTTATGGTGGGAAGACAGTCCGAGCTGGTCCCTCGAAAAAATTCTGCTCATCGGCATTTTGAATTTGATTAACCTCCTTTTCATAATATTCATAATTATTCAAATCTTCCTGATTTCTTTCTTTTTCATAATATTCGCAATTATTTACTTCTTCTTTTCTTTCTTTTTTATAACATTCACAATTATTTAATTCTTTTTTTCTTTCAATTTTTTCTAAATTATCAACCTCCATAGGATCCCACGGTCTTGCCTAGGTTGATTCCAGCGATTTTGGCCGGAATTTGGCCTAGGGTGTCCTACCTCTTGTAAGCCCCTATGGTATTGACCTGAATTATTTTGATACCCTTTATTTTGGTAATTATATTGAGGACTCTGCCTCCTTTGTAATGACATATTTTCTCTATTCTGATATGCATTTTGTTGATTTTGCTTCACTTGCGCTGAGTTACCTGTCCTATTAAAGTATGCTTGATTCTGCCTAACATTACCGGGATTTTGTTCATATTTTTGCTATTGAACTGTGGGGTTTGATTGTAATTCCTATAGTCAGTATTTTGATTTCTCTTTGGCCATTCTCTATAGTGTGGGTTTTCTTCCCTTCTATTTATTTTTCGGTATTCTGGCCTTATGCAAGTATCCTCGAATCTTCTTTGGTTCATGATTGATATGATTTGGCCTAGATCCCTACACTCATAGATTTTGTCCAACAGGGTCCCTTGTGTCATTTCTTTTGTTGTGTTTACTAGTAAACTATCTATGTTTGTAAGAGCAATGCCGTGACCTCTCCTATAATAAACAATTAACTCATCTGACTTGTACTTCATTTTTTGGATCTCTATCGCTAATTCACTTACCGAGTTTACCCTCAGTGACGTAATTTTTCTTCTCCTTTTCTTATTAGTTAAAGGACAAAAGACTGCGCCAAACTTGTCGTGGAGAGCAAGGGGCGAATTTTTAAAAAAAGACTTAAGACAATTGAAAATGAATGAACTTATTCTGGAGAGACTCAAATCCAAACTGAACTCTTTTCTTTATTCAATATCAAAAGAAAGTCTAACTGAACAATGGTAAAAGTGCTTATTACTAATTAACGTGAATTGTTTACTTAAATTTGCAATGCTTAGTCTAGCTATAATTTTGTATTGGGCCGGATGTTGTTTGCTATTTAGTTGCATTATAGTTAACAAGAATTGGGCAATATTAATTGTTGTTGACTATACATTTTATTTATTAATTATTGGACCGGAAGTTACTTTTACTTATTTTGTTATACTTAATATGAATTTGTCGATATCGTCTGGTGCTGAGTCTGCACTTACATAAGTTGACGAATTAATGGTAGTTGGGGGGTTATTGGCATTATACATAACTACTCCCCCTTTTAGATTAGAATTCTCCTGGATTCTACTGTTTAATTGAATTTTTATATATCTGTGTTTAAGTACAATAATCAATATTAGAGTTATTATGAGAAAAAAAATTGCTACGTTGCATATATAAGATATTTTACTATGATATTTTAGATTAAAAATTCTTTTGACATTTATTTTGCTTTCTTCTACTACTTCATCAAATGTAATTTTTTTTGAAAAATTTGTATTTATTTCATATTTCATGCTTACAATATTTTCTTGTGAATCTTCAATAGAATTTAAAAAGTAGTAATCTTTGATTTTAATTGAACAATTCGTGTATATTATCAAATTATTATCATTTATTGATATTTCATCTTCCGTACATGTTTGATTTATTAATAGATTCTCTGCGTTTTTTACAATTATTTTATCCATATCTATCTCTATCTCTATGGCGCGATATACAACAGGTATATCATCATAAACCTCCTAAGAGATTTTTGCGCCAATCTTCTCTTCTTTGTGGTGTGCCGATTTGAATTTTCCCTACAAATTGGTGGGACCTACAGTTTTTTGCCGACTCCGAACGGCATCTACAAAGGAGACGAATTTTTGCTGAGAAGCCTGTCATGGCAGAAATACACTCGGAGAGTTTGCCAAACCACTGCCGAGGGGCGACCCCGTTTTGAAAAACTTTTTTCAAATCACTTTTGATGTTACCTGTACCAGGGCTCGAAACATGGACCTTCGGTGTGGTAGGCCGGCAACACTACCTTCACACCACGGAAATAAATTATCTATCTAATTCTATAATTTCCAGCTCTTTATTTTTGATTGTTTGACATGAATTCTTTATTACACAATTTGTTGCTTGTTTCATAGTTTTTAATTGCTTATTTTCTTCAAATTTATACATTTTGCTATTATATTCAAATATTTTTTCAATGTTTGAATCTATTTCATTATGCTCTTTATTGGGTATTGGGATGATGTATCTAACTTTAACATTTACAAAATTTGTTGGTACTTTGATTCCAAATATTACATATGTGTTATTAAAGAGAGCTGTTCCTAATTGCATGTACTTTAACTTTGTATAATCAATATCGTATTTTATTATTTCCTCGCTCGTCAAAATATTAGGGTGCAAGATATTGTACTTTGATGTTGTCTTGAATGTGTTCAATTTTGCTTTTTAATAGTTGAATTTTAATTAATTGTTCCAAATATAAATTTCTTTCTTCTTCTTCATTAGTCCACTTACTTATGGCATTGAATTCTTGCTCTAGCTTATTCCTATGGCTACTTATCGTTTTATGTAATTGTTCAAATGAATTTTCAAAATAATCATTAATTTGTATTTGTTTACTAATTTTGTCGTTTGTTTGAGTAAGCTGGTTTTGTATGTTTTGCCTGTCCTCTTCGTCCATCGTACCAAATATCCATTTGGATAAAGAACCTACACCGTGAATTAGTCCACGTCTCGGTCTGTTTCTTCTGGGTATTAAAGTTAATAATTTATTTCTAACGTCTAATAATTCTATTTGCAATAAGTCTTTAAAATTTGATTTCATTAATACAATATTGTCCGTCATTTCATTTAATATATCTTCTATTTTACTCACGTTTATTCTATGTATTACTATTTCCGTGTCCTTAACAATTTGTTCTTCTTTTATCTGAATATCCGTAAATCCGTTTTCGTCCTGTATTTTGGTCACATTTAAATTCGCTTTAGTTTGAGGTATCCACATTGCCATCAACAGCGTGAGGATCATTAATATCTGTAAATTTTCGAGGCCGTTTAATGTTGCATGGGTGAATATTATGTAAATGTTTTTTCTTATACCTGGGTTGCTCCTTATGTCTAACCGCTTTGTAGTTTTTAATAAATCCCTCTTTCCTTTTTTCGACATAGCTTTCCCTTTTTTCATTGACTCTAGCAATATTTTTCTTTTTGACTGATAGTAGGTTTTTCTTTACTAAATCCTGATCTACTTTATTCATCTGTACTTCGTTTGGTGTGCATTTTATCGTGGAATGAAACCTATCATTATAATTTCTGATAGCTTTATGCATAAGTTGTTTTACTGTTAATTCTTTATTCAATTTGTATAAAATTCTAAATTTTTCTGCTATTGTATTATGGAACCTTTCTATATCGGAATTTCCTGTATGACTGTTTGGTTTTGTTAAATGAATTTCGACATTTTCATTGTCCAGAAATTCTTTTATTCTCAAAGTTTTAAATTCATTATCCGCTACTATTTTCCTTGGTTTCCCTAATTTAGAAAAGTGGTCTTCCAGTTGTTCAATAATCGTTACATGATTTCTATCATTTAGTGGGTACGCTGCACCAAATTTGGAAAATTTATCTATGACTGTTAAAAAATGATGCCCTTTTATAACGTAAGTGTCTACATGAATAATGTAATTTTTTTTTGTTGGAGTTTCAGTGAGATTAAACTTTGGTTTAACTGGATTTCTATCGTATTTTACTTCCTGACATATGTCGCATTGGTTAATTACTATTTGGATAAGTTCCAATAGTTTGGGATAATATATTTTATTTGGTTGTATGTTTGTTGTATAGCTGAATGAAGGCTTTCTCTAACGTGATATAGAGATATTTGTTTTACTGCTTCTACTTCCGTTTCTACATCCTGTGCTCTCATTGTGCACTTGAAAAATTTTATATTTGAATCATTGGAAAACATTGAAATTAGTTTTTCTTGCACTATATTGTAGCTATGCTCAGAAATTTCGGAGTATATGCCTATAATCCCTTTTGTGATATAATTTCGGAATATTTCTCCTAATCTATCGAAATCGCTTTCTGCTATAAAAATTATTTTTTTTCCATGTAAACATTTAAATTCTTCTATTTTATTATTGGTCAAAATTATTTGTGTTTTATACTTATTTACAATTTCCTCTTTAATAAAAAAATGGTCCTGAAGGTTTTCTTCTGCTGAATGCATTGTTGCTATTGTTTCGTTATCTTCTAAATTATTTTCTTCATTTATACCTGATTGTAAATAATTTTGATTTAAAACAGTAATTTTGTTATCCTTTTCCTTAAAATTTCCTTCTTCCGCGTTATCTGTATTATTTTCTAGTCTACTTAAAAAATCTGCTACTTGGTTTTCTTTCCCTTTCAGATACTCTATTACGAAATCGTATTCTCCTAACTTTAGAAGCCATCTTTGATGTCTTGGTGACATATCCTTTCCTTTATATTTGGTATGAAGAAATTTTATTGGTTGGTGATCAGTGAAAATTGTAAACTTTTTTCCGTATAGATATGGTCTTAAGTAGTTCACACTCCATATAATGGCTAAAAATTCTTTGTCCGTTGCGGAGTAGTTTTTCTCGTGGTTATTAAGCGTCCTTGAAATAAAACACACTGGGTGTCCTTCTTGTGATAATACGGCGCCTAATGCATAGTTTGAAGCGTCAGTTGTTAATGTAAATGGTTTGTCAAAGTTAGGGTATCGCAAAACTGGGTGGGTACTAATTAAAATTTTTAGTTTTTCGAATGCCTCTATATAAGTTAGGTCCTTTAAATTAATTTTCACATTTTTTTTCAAATATTTCGTTATAGGTTGGGCTATCTTTGCATAATCTTTAATAAACTTTCGATAATAACCCGTAATACCTAAGAAACTTTTTATTTGTTTTTCTGTTTTCGGCAATTTAACGCTAAGTCTAGTGTTGTAAAATATTGGGCTTTTCCTAACTTGTCTAGGATTGACTCAATGTTGGGAAGTGGATATTTGTCGTCTATGGTTACTTCGTTCAACTTTCTGTAATCTATGACAATCCTGTATTTTCGTTTTCCTGAATTATCCATCTTTTTGGGTACAACAATTAATGGGCTAGAGTATCGTGAACGACTTTTTCTAATAATCCCTTGTTCTTCCATTTCCCTTATTTGTTTTCTAACCTCTGCTTCATGTTGAGGGGGATATCTGTATAATTTGCTGTTAATTTGTTCCTCTGTCGTAGTCCTGATTTCATGTACAACCTTCGTTGTGTTTGTTAACTGATCACCTTCCTTAAAAAAAGTTTTTGAATCTTTTTATAATTTTTCCTATCTCTTCTTTTTCTTCTTTGTTTAAATGTTCAAGATTTATTCTGCTCCAATGAAAATCTTTTGCTTCCAAGGTCTGAATTTCAAGATTAGTATATGGATTGCTTTCAAAAAAATTAATTTTTTAATTTTTGCATAATTTGGTAGGTTAAATTCCCTAGGTGCTTCTGTCAGCACTTCATATTTAATTACATCATTTTTCGTTATTGTGCTAAACGCAATCGGTTTCTTTAATAAAACTTTTTCAAAATCCTTTATACTGCTATCTATTAGGCTTATACTTGCTCCTGTGTCAATTAGAGCTTTATATTCATTTTTTCGAAACCTGAGTGTTATGGTGGGAAGACAGTCCGAGCTGGTCCCTCGAAAAAATTCTGCTCATCGGCATTTTGAATTTGATTAACCTCCTTTTCATAATATTCATAATTATTCAAATCTTCCTGATTTCTTTCTTTTTCATAATATTCGCAATTATTTACTTCTTCTTTTCTTTCTTTTTTATAACATTCACAATTATTTAATTCTTTTTTTCTTTCAATTTTTTCTAAATTATCAACCTCCATAGGATCCCACGGTCTTGCCTAGGTTGATTCCAGCGATTTTGGCCGGAATTTGGCCTAGGGTGTCCTACCTCTTGTAAGCCCCTATGGTATTGACCTGAATTATTTTGATACCCTTTATTTTGGTAATTATATTGAGGACTCTGCCTCCTTTGTAATGACATATTTTCTCTATTCTGATATGCATTTTGTTGATTTTGCTTCACTTGCGCTGAGTTACCTGTCCTATTAAAGTATGCTTGATTCTGCCTAACATTACCGGGATTTTGTTCATATTTTTGCTATTGAACTGTGGGGTTTGATTGTAATTCCTATAGTCAGTATTTTGATTTCTCTTTGGCCATTCTCTATAGTGTGGGTTTTCTTCCCTTCTATTTATTTTTCGGTATTCTGGCCTTATGCAAGTATCCTCGAATCTTCTTTGGTTCATGATTGATATGATTTGGCCTAGATCCCTACACTCATAGATTTTGTCCAACAGGGTCCCTTGTGTCATTTCTTTTGTTGTGTTTACTAGTAAACTATCTATGTTTGTAAGAGCAATGCCGTGACCTCTCCTATAATAAACAATTAACTCATCTGACTTGTACTTCATTTTTTGGATCTCTATCGCTAATTCACTTACCGAGTTTACCCTCAGTGACGTAATTTTTCTTCTCCTTTTCTTATTAGTTAAAGGACAAAAGACTGCGCCAAACTTGTCGTGGAGAGCAAGGGGCGAATTTTTAAAAAAAGACTTAAGACAATTGAAAATGAATGAACTTATTCTGGAGAGACTCAAATCCAAACTGAACTCTTTTCTTTATTCAATATCAAAAGAAAGTGTAACTGAACAATGGTAAAAGTGCTTATTACTAATTAACGTGAATTGTTTACTTAAATTTGCAATGCTTAGTCTAGCTATAATTTTGTATTGGGCCGGATGTTGTTTGCTATTTAGTTGCATTATAGTTAACAAGAATTGGGCAATATTAATTGTTGTTGACTATACATTTTATTTATTAATTATTGGACCGGAAGTTACTTTTACTTATTTTGTTATACTTAATATGAATTTGTCGATATCGTCTGGTGCTGAGTCTGCACTTACATAAGTTGACGAATTAATGGTAGTTGGGGGGTTATTGGCATTATACATAACTTGCGCGACAGTGAAGAACAATGTTGCCGTTGCAGCGTCTAGTAAAATGCAAGAAAAGGGGGACTAAATAAATTACTAGTGAAAACGCAAAATCCGTACTATTTTCATTTATTATGGCGTGTAACTTGGCAGGACTATAGCTAGTCGGTTTACTACGCTTTAATTTTACATTTCAGAAATGTTAATAGCATAGAAGTCTCGAAAATATCCAAATTTGCAAAAGGCAGTCACAAAGGAAGCTGGTGCTGAAAGGGTAAAATTGATAATTAGTACAACATTGTCAAGCAAATCAGTCGCTCTGCTACTGCGATCTACTTTTTTAAGGGTTCTCATCACAAAGCACGTTTAAAATAAAAATGCCAATTTTGCATGAAATATATGAAAAATATATAGAAAATTTTTAATAATAACTTTTTCGTGTTTTAGTATAGATTTATACCAATTGCTGGTCAATATCTGTATTTTTTTGTTTAAATTTTTGGAAAGATTTCCAATATATTGGTATATATAGTAATAATATCAACATATTGCATATATATATCTCGGGTCTTACTTTCAATTTCTTCATGTCACCTGTCCCGGTACTTGTACCTGGGACTTTCTGTACTGTGGGTCAGAATTTTATCCAATATACAATGCTGGTTGCCTAGCAAAGTACCTATGACGTTCCTAAATTAAAAATTTGTAGCAAATATGCCCAGTTGAATACCCCCAATATGAATTGAAGTTGGAAATTAAGATTTTTGTCAGATTTTAACTTTGTCGATTTGTGAAAGATCAGTGTTGCCACACTGCATCAGGAAATAATATTTGATTTATGAATGAAATTGTTATTGTTGTATTTATGACGACAGATTTCGCTGCTGTGACTGTGCGTAGGAATGGTTTTTGTTTCTGTATCATGGTAGTTGGTGGACAGCATATGCATTAGAGGGGGATGTGAGGACATGTGTAGGTATTTATGTGTGATTGTGCGCATACGTTTGTTTGTTTTTTTGGACATATGTATGTACACAAATATGTGCGTGCGCGGTAGCTTTACGCATGCACACTTTTTGTTGGATGATATGGGAATATGAATGTGTGATTTGCCGACGGCAAAATGCATTCTTCGCATATTAATGATTTATTGGTATGATATTCACATGCATATCTCCTTTTTTCTGCAATTTTATTATCCTTACGTAAAATCCTACTCCCTATATATATTTTTTATGTTCAATAATTCAAATTTATTTCAAATGCAATTGCTATGAAAATAATTTTGGTAATTGTTTCCTTTAGGAGACAACTGCTAAAACACGTCCAAAAATATCGGGAGAGGTATCAAAAGACGCGTTTTGACCTCGGTAACAATAATCCGGAAGCGGATTTTCGAGTTTTTGTTTCAGTGAAGAGATATTTGCAATCAAAGTTGAAAATTTTCTGTAATTTTCATGTGGTTGGTGTAATCACAGATTAGGGTGTACCGAAAAGTGCAGAAAGTGTGGACCGCGTAGCCGGTGTTGGACCGGCTAAGGGTTATTTTTATGAAGCGCGGCCGTAGGCCGCCTACGTAGAAAGGTGTTCTGCACATAAATACCTTGGATCAATCCCCCTATTTGAAATTTTAAATCCGCTTTCGGATTGTTGATACCGAAGTCAAAACACGTCGTTTGATACATTTCCCAAGATTTTTGGACGTATATTAACAGTGACGTGCTGTCGTATAGAACTTATTTAAAATGTAATGCTATGAATTTCAAGTTTTAGGTTGAATTCCAAAACGCTCGAAAATTACGAGTTTTTACTATTTCTTTGTAGAAATTTTTATAAGAAGAAATAGTATTGTTTGTTAGGAACCATTAAATAATTTTTTTAAAAGATATTCAATGAGCAAAATCAGCTTCGTTTGCGTTTTGCGAAAAAATTTAAATCTTAGATCAGATAATCTGATAACGATAAAAGGTATTTTAAGTTTAAAATGTAAACAAAGTTTGGGAATTAAAATATCACTTCGAATGAAAAAAATTAAAAAATGTAACTCTGATGTTTCTACCTGTTTATTGTACGATGCCCCGTATAACGAAAATGAAAGATATATGTGGTGCATAGTGTAATAAACAAGGTGAAGTAAGCTTTCAGTTGTCTTGCTCTAATTTCCTCTTTGTTCTGTCATTCGGCTATCTGAAAATTTTGAGGCAATGTTGTCCCCGAGAACAGTGTTGTTGTTCTATCAAGGTGTTGCTTTTTTCAGATTTTTACGTGTAAAGTCCCCTTTCTGGTAAATTTGAGCAACAAAATTTGTATTGCAACATTTCAATATAATTTGACATTCCGCTGCTATTTCTCAAAGAAAATAATCGTTAAAATTGAAATTTTCCCGTGAAATTATTAATAATGCCAAGACCGAGCTGCGCATTGTGCAAAAAAACTTGGACGGCGGAGGGTTTCAGCCTATTTAGTGCTCCTGTGGATGAGAAGAGGCTGAAAAGGTGGTGTAAAAGCAGCGGGTTAGCACTCACACACAGCACCAGAGTATGCGAATTGCTCTTTTCGAAAAATGATTTTCAGCAAACGAAAAACCGACGTTTGTTATGTAAGGAAGCGGTGCCAATGGCTGTGGAACTGCTGACGCCTTGGGATTCAGCTGAGGAAGTACTGCAAATAGTGGACAAGGCAACACAAGCTAAGTATGGTGATTTAAATATCCATACATAATTGTGTTCACTATAGAGTAATAGACACGTGCGACTCGGTAGAATGACAGTACATATTTGTATAATGGTGCATATGTTTGCAAAGTGCAGTTTTCTTTAATTTATGGTTTTTTACTTATGTTTTATAATGCTTATCTTTGCAAAATGCATTCACTTATTACCCTTAATAAAAACTAGTTCTAAAAGTATGTATATATGTATTAACGCCACATGCATCCAGTTCTCTTGTGGTCCAGTCTTGGGGCTAAATGGCATAAAGTCTTAACTATGTTAGATTTTATATGTTTATACGATCTAATAGGTAGTGCTTAGTATTGCACGTGCTGTGTTCAGTTGTCTCGCTTACTTTATAATTGAATACGTCTCATGATTTTCACTGAGTGATATATCTGAGACTGAGGGACTTGTTTGCGTACAAACAGATAGACAAATAGGCGGACATAGCTAAATCGACTTAGGTCGATTGTTCTGATCTTCTTCTCATACTTACAAAAATCGGACCAAAGTTATTGTACAGTTGCATATTCCCGAATGGTAAAAAAACATGTATTCGTGTTGTTTGGAATGTAGGTGTGAAGGTAGATTTGTCCACACAAACAATTCGACAGGGTTACCCGTTCACCGAGTCGTCAGACAGATAGCTCAACAACAACACAAGCAATACAACAATTGCATTATAACGAATATTTAATGGTAAACTAATTGCGCGTTATATAGTATATATATGCAATTTTTCAGTTGTGAAAGTGAAAACGATTTGCATATCCAAATTGCAACATTGAAGTCGCAACTTCGAAATATGGAGCTTGAGAATGTAATTTTAAAAATTAAAAGGGCAGAAAACGAGGCATTAGTAAACAATGTAAAACAAGTGTTTACTAAAGGGCAATTGAGAAAGCTGGCTCATCCCGAACAGCTTGTTCACTGGAGCTGGTTTGATATATCTATCTAATGCACTCACACTCCATGCGGCAGGGACCCGTGCGTACAGGCACCTATATCAAAAAGGTTTTCCACTACCGTGCGAGGATGATGTGCTGAATGAGTTGCCAAAGGACGGGTTAGAGTATCTGGCTGGATATATTATACGGAGGCTAAACTTGACTGCAAATGAGTCAAGCGATGAGTCGTTTACGTGAATAGACAAGTTATCCCACGGAGGCCTTAAAAAACCTTCAATGTGGTTCAAAACGAAAATTAATTTATTAGAACATTTGTTCCAAAGGTTAAATGGAGATTCCGCGTTCGCAAGCAATAACTTTTCGGAGAAGCTCATGAGCCTCAGCCAAGAGATAGAACTTCCAACAGAAGTGAAAAAACTTTTCTTTAGATGTAGAGTGCCCATGCGCATCAAATATCTCAATAAGCGTTTGAAGTCTTGAAGGTATATATGGTTAAACTTCTTCTTTCTGAAATCAGTCACTTATTATTCGTTTCTCGTACCAGACCCTCCATTTAAGGTCGTGTTGCTTTTTAGTCTGCCAAACAAAATGTAACTTATCCAGTATTTTCGTTTAACTTTTTATTCAAAAACAACGCATTTTATATATATTCGGTAAGTGGTCCTAAAATTCAAAGACCTAAAGTCGATTTTAATATTAATGACTTCCAATAGGTATTGACCTCAAGATACCATAGTTGAGCAATAAAATATCTGCAAATGCAGTCATTTCACTTTTATATTCACGAATTTGTATTTAATTGTAGTCACATCGTATAAATGCAATATGGGTTTCAATGGCTAATTTTTTATTTTTTAAGAAAAACCACAAATGAAAATATCATTCAATGGCGTTAAAATGAATTTTTGAGCTGTGCTAGTCTTTTTTTATTGCACTTAGCATGTTTTTTTTAAATCAAATACAAACGTTTAATAAATTATTTTCCCCCCTTTCTACCAAAAAGGGCAAAAACTGTTTGGCGCTTCACCCCATTCTCCCTCTACAAAATACATCCCTACCCATTCAGATAGCGCTCATTTTCTTTCTCTTTTTATTTACTTCACCTTGTGATTCAACTATGTACTCGTATGTGGTGGAACAAAAATTTCGAAAAATAAAACTAACGTTAATATACAAGTTGATACCGTAATTTTACAACTTGACATGTACGAGGTGTGTTCAAAAAGTATCGCTAATTTTGTGTTTTTTCAAAAATTATTTATTTATTCATGAATATCTATTTTGTCCCCTTCAAAGTAATCCCCATGAGATATTATACACTTGTGCCAACGGTTTTTCCAATCTTCGAAGCACTTCAAAAAATAATTTTTTTGTATCTTGTTCAGCTCCTCCTTCGATGCCGTCTTTATCTCATCAAGAGAAGCGTAACGTCGTCCTTTCCTGGGCCTCTTCAGTTTAGGGAACAAGAAAAAGTCACAGGGGGCCAGATCTGAGGAATACGGTGGCGGCGGCATCATTAGTGTGTTGTTTTTGGCCAAAAAGTCGCGCACAAGCAACGATGCGTGAGCAGGGGCGTTATCGTGGTGCAAAAGCCAATTTTTGTTCTTCCACAAATCCGTGCGTTTCTGGCGGATTGCTTCGCGCAAATTGCGCATAACTTGCAGGTAATATTCCTTATTGACCGTTCTTCCCTGTGGCAAGAACTCATGATGCACCACGCCCCTGCAATCGAAGAAAACTGTCAGCAAAACTTTCACATTCGACCGAACTTGGCGCGCTTTTTTCGGTCTTGGTTCGTGCGGCAGCTTCCATTGAGATGATTGAGCTTTGGTTTCCACGTCATAACCATAAACCCACGATTCGTCACCAGTTATGACCCTCTGGAGCAAATTTGGGTCGTCGCGGACAGAGTTTAACATCTCATTAGCAATGTTCATGCGATGCTGTTTTTGGTCACAATTGAGCAATTTTGGTAAAAAAATAGGTAGAAATCGAAGACGATCCAAAACACGTGCAAGCAAACCAGCTGTCAACAATTAACTGAACATTCAAAATGGCCGGGCCTGTCGGCATAAGTGAGAGACATGAGTACCAACATAACGCCACAAAAAATTCGAAATTCGAATATACGTAACCAGCGAAAATTCAAAATTCGCGATACTTTTTGAACACACCTCGTATGTCGTTCAAGACGATTTTTTGTCAACTGGTGTGCTTTTAGGACACTAAATTATTTTATTGCAACTATTAATAATGGTAAGTTGATTTTTAATCCGAATTCAAAAATTTATAAAACAAAAACGGAAATTAACAAAACGTACGATACATGTAAAATGCAACTATTGAAGCTTTTAAAAGAGAAAGAAATATATCCGTCTGCAAGAAGCTATGCAATAAAAATATTTCTCCGTACTCGATTTAAATAGCGGGTATTACCAAAATCCAATCGAACTTAATAGTCAGAAATATACAGCTTTTATTATTACAGAAGGACTTTATGAGTTTAATCGAATGCCATTCGGGTTGAAGAATGCGCCAACCGTTTTTCAACGTTTAATGGCACGAATTCAAGAACAAACGCAAAAGGGCGAGATGCTGCCTTATATGGAAGACATACTAATTGGAAGTAATTCAACTCTTAATCCAAAAAAAAATTAATTTATAAAAGAATCGATACACATCCTTGGTCATGAGTTGACGCCAAATGGAATCCGTCCTGTATCGCGATTCACTAACTTTTTTAACACAATTTATCAACGATAAATTAACTTAACAACAATTTTAACAAACTATGCTATTCACTAACTTTTTGTCTACTTTAAATTCGATAATTTATCGTTCAATTGGTAAATTGTTATTTTATCACAGATTCTTTTTGTGCTGTTAAAGTTTTGTTTACTAAAATACAATAAATGGTAATTGTTTCCTTTAGGAGACAACTGCTAAAACACGTCCGAAATTATCGGGAAAGGTATCAGAAGACGTGTCTTGACCTCGGTAACAATAATCCGGAAGCGCATTTTTTAGTTTTGCTTTCAGTGAGGAGATATTTGCAACCAAAGTTGAGAATTTTTTTGTCATTTGCATGTGGTTGTTGTAATCACAATAAATGGTAATTGTTTCCTTTAGGATACAACTGCTAAAACACGTCCGAACTTATCGGGAAAAGTATCAAACGACGGGTTTAACCTTCGTATCAATAATCCGGACCGCGCAGCCGGTATTGGACCGGCTAAGGGTTATTTTTTTGAAGCGCGGCCGAAGGCCGCCTACGCAGGAAGGTGTTGTGCACATAAATACCTTGGATCAAGCCCCCTATTTGGGATCGGACCTAGGCCATTTTTGGGTTTTTTGCTAATAACTTTTCACTGAAACAAATTATTTAATTTCCGCTTTCGGATTATTGATACAGAGATCAAAACGCGTCGCTTGATACCTTTCCCGAGGTTTTTGGACGTATATTAGCAGTTACGTGCTGTCGTATAGAATAACCATACCTTGGATCAAGCCCCTTATTTGGGATCGGACCTGGGTAATTTTTGGGTTTTTTGCGAATAACTTTTCACTGAAACAAAAAATTGAAAATCCGCTTTCGGATTGTTGATAGCGAAGTCAAAACGCGTTGATTGATACCTCTCCCGATATTTTTGGGCATGTTTTAACAGTTGTCCTACTTCCCTTTGCTGAAATATCTGCACAAAAAATCGGCGCGAACAATCATTTTTGTTCTATTCCTCTTTGAAGTTTTCGTAAATTTTGACATTTAAGTATCAGTGATGCCACTTTTTCTCAAATTGAAAACATTGATAACAAGTGTTGTTAAATCTGAGATAGTGAATCGCACAATCGTTAATGAAAGCAATATACGTTTACGCTAAAAATCTCGATTGCCTACACGTTAAAAGTTAGTGAATCGCGCTACTGGAAGGGTAAAGACAGCTGCTGTTCAACAGTTTCCTGAGCCACGAAATTTAACGGAAAGACGACAGTTTTAAGTTTTTCGGGTTATTTTCGAAAATTTTTTCCTTGTTACGCTGTTATTTCCGAGCCTTTACGAAAGCTATTACCCAAAAATCAACCCTTCGAATGGGAAGATGAGCAAGTGGATTCATTCAACAAATTGAAATCTGCTTTGGTTAAGAGACCAGTAGTACCTGCTTATAGAAAAATGCAGAACATTAAATTCATACCGATGCTAGTACGTTTGGCGGGTGTGCTTTTACAGAGGGAAGCAAACGATTGGAAGCCCATCGCTTATTATTCTCGATCCACAAGGACAGAAGAATGTAAATATCACAGTTATGAATAAGTTGGAAACGCTGGCTGTGGTAGAAATCTTGAAAGGTTTCGTTACTATGTGTCTGGCAAAAACATCAAAGTTGTTAGTGATTGCAGTGCAATCCAAACTGTCATGCAAAAAAAAGAATTGATCCCACGAATTTGTCGATGGTGGTTATGTATACAAGATTTTGACATAGAAGTAGAATATCGATCGGGACAATGTATCTTATATGTTGATGCGATTAGTCGGAACCCAGATGAACCGCCTAATGATATCGAAACTGCTTCACTAAAAATATATAAGTTGGAGATTGAAGAAGACTGGGTTTTTAACATGTAACTTCAACATGACAACATTAAAAAATCGTTAAAAAACTTCAAGAAAATTACAAACAATTCAAAGCCGACTATTGTCTCGAAAGCGGACGGTTGTATCGTCTGGTAAAAAATCAACGTCTTTGGATTGTGCCAAAATCTTTAAGATTTCAGATAGTTCACGATTGTCCCGTAAAATCTGGGCATCTAAGTGTAGACAAAATTTAAGAGAAGCGTCAAAGGAGCTTTTGGTTTCAAAGAATGCGAAATTATATTAAAAAGTATTTAGTTCCCTGTATCGAATGCGCGTATAACAAAAAATTGGGGAATGAAAGAAGGTCAATATCATTACAGTGATATCTAACCAATACCTTTTAAAACGATTCATTTGGGTTCATTTCCAAAGTCGGCTAAATTTAACGATAATGTCATGATTGTAGGTGATTCGTTCACCAAATTCACGATCCTAAGAGCAGTAAAGAGTACCTCAACGAGGCATGTTGTTGAGCTGTTAAAAGAAGTCAGCAGTTATGTTGGGTTGCCAGAACGTATTGTGACTGATCGTGGACCATCGTTTACATCCAAACAATTTCAGCAGTTTTGTCAAGAAAACGACCATAACGACTATGTTTCCTCTAATATCAATTAACAAAATTGACCATAAACATAAAGGGTGTTTTTTTTAGGGGTATAGAACTTCGAATTGAAATAAAACACAAGAAAATCGTTTTAAGGTCCATCAATTTGGCTTTATTGGAAGGATAATTTTATGCCATTAATGTTTAAATATGATTTCGGGCATGTGGCTGCCGCGGCTGGCTCGAATAAAGCCAATTCTACAGGTCCAATTTTCAACCACTTTTTCGAGCATATGGGGCCGTATGTCGGCAATAACGCCACGAATGTTGGCTTCCAATTCCCCTAACGTTTCTGGTTTGTTGGTGTAGACGAGCGACTTCACATATCCCCAAAGAAAATAATCCAATGGTGTCAAATCACACGACCTTGGTGGCCAATTGACAGGTCCATTCCGCGAAATTATGCGCTCATCGAATGTTTCCTTCAATAAATCGATTGTGACGTGCGCTGTGTGGCATGTAGCGCCGTCTTGTTGGAACCACAACTCATCCACATTCATGCCATCCAATTCGGGAACAAAATAGTCGGTTATCATGGCTCTATACCGGTCTCCATTAACGGTAGCTGCCTCTCCAGCATTATTGCGGAAGAAGTATGGCCCAATGACTCCACCAGCCCATAGAGCACACCAAACAGTCAGTTTTTGTGGATGTAATGGCGTTTCAAGGGTCTCATGTGGATTCTCTTCACTCCAAATGCGGCAATTTTGCTTGTTGACGTAGCCATTCAACCAAAAATGAGCCTCATCACTGAACAAAATTTTGCGATGAAAATCAGCATCGAAATCAATCTCATTTACGGCCCATACACCAAAATCACGACGCATTGCATGGTCTCGCGGCTTTAATTCTTGCACAAGCTGGATCTTGTAAGGTCGCAAGCCAAGATCTTTGCGCAAAATCTTCCATAAAGTTGATGGACAAAGCTCCAATTGCTGTGCACGGTGGCGAATCGATTCATTCGGGTCCTCTTCAACACTTTGCTCTACAGCGGCAATTGTTTCTTCGGTGCGCACTGTTCGACGTCTCTGCGGATGCGTATTATCACATAGAGTAAACGTAGTGCGAAAACGATCCATGGTTAACCGAATTAATTGCTCTGATGGACGATTATGTCGACCATAAAATGGACGGAGCTCACGGTAAACTTCGCGAACTGAACCATTATTTTCGAAATAAATTTGCACGATTTGCAAGCGTTGTTCTTTTGTCAACCTGTTCATGATGAAATGGCAAACCAAACTGAACATAAATGACATTAGAGTTGCCAGATTTGACCACAGAATGCCAGTTTTATCTCTATTCGAAAAACAAACCTGTAAAAAAAACACCCTGTATTTTAAACGCGGTGCGAACTTTGTGCAAGAATGCCCATGCAGAGCGTACGAATCGAATGGTTATGCCAATGCCTTTACCATCTACGACTACAGAAAAAAAATGGGATAATGAATTAACCAATATTCAATGGTGCATTAATACTATGTGAAACGTAACCACTAATAAAACGCCCCACGAATTACTTTTCAATTTCAAACCCCAAAATATATTACAAAATAACTCATTCTTGCTCTCAACGTTGATAATCAAACGAATTGTGATATTGACCAAGTTCCCAGAGAGATTGCTATGCGAATTAATGAAAAACGCTTAAAAGCAAAACAACGATTTGACAACCGTCATCGAATTCCGCATGTATATCAAAAAGGTGATTTAGTTTTAGCAGAGAATAAACCGCCAAGTAGTTTTTTTACGTAAGCTTGAACCACGCTACAAAGGTCCTTTCGGAATTGTTAAGAAGATTTGCCGAAAAACAACGTCGTTATTAATTTATTTACGCTTCAGATAACTTAAAGCGTTTTTGTGAAACAACAGAAATGGACGATTTTGCTAAACATTGCTTCAGACAAGATTTGCTAATCCACATGCCTGAATTTCAGTCTCAAAAATCATCTTTCAAGGGCCCAAAAAGAGCAGATTGTAAGGGACATTAATCACTCCGAAAAGCGTCGTATACGAGTCGTTCTGAAGTCCAATATGTGTCGATTATAAGACAAAAAGTTATAAAAATTATATGACTCCTGTTCAAGCTGATATGATATATGAAATTCGGCTCATATTGGACGACCATCGCAAGAGGGGAAATAACCTCATTTCGGACTCATAAAGAGCGTAAGCTCTCCAAATTTAGGGTGACGTGTGATAGTGTCAATGACATTAATTCGCTTTTGCAAAGAGAATTATTGTCAAAGTATTTTGAGAATTAGCGTCATTGACATAATTCTCTTCGTAAAAGCGAATTAATGTCAGAAACGCTAAATATCATTAATGCTTTACTAATTTCTATAATGTACTCGTAAACGCAACTGCTATTGCAGGTGCAGTTACATAGATAATGGACTAAGCAGGTTTATGAAATAAAAAAATTTTATCAAATGAATTTTATCAAATGAATATTGATTGATAATTGATAAAGCGGCGCAGCCGCGCAAATAAAACTTTTTTTTAATTTTATATACAAGTTATGTTGCTTTATACCACTATACTTCCCAATGCCGCACCCTGTGATGACATTGCACTACACGGGATTTTATTGCTCCAATTAAAGTTCACAGAAGAACTTTCGCTGACGCGACACACGCGCAAGCGATCAATAACAATATCCAATGTTTGGGAATTGCAATGCAATCATATTGGTCAACACGCGCAACCCAACGATTGCGAAATACCGGCAAGTGGTGGGAACTGCAACGTTAGCGATTAGCTTAGATTAAGAAGTTAGTTGGTAAGAAGTTTGAATTGTAAAAATCAGTTTAAATCCAAGCCGCAATGAATGCGGAATAAATTAATAAACGACTAATCGTGTGTTTTAGTGATATCGGTGAACAGTTGGTTCACCGCATCTTTAATTTTTTAAAGCCCCACTCGGACAGGGCATAAGTGGCGCCCGAGCATTCGGTGCAAAGTGACTTGTAAAAAAAAAAAAAAGTTTTATTTTATAATTTCTGGTACATAAAATAAAAATATAAACGGCGTATGAAAAATATATTTTAAATAAATGGACAGTTGCGTAAAAATATTTAAAGGAAAAAAACAATAATAAAAAAAAATAATAATAATAAAGTTTTCGTGTACATGTGAAAAAAGCAATTAGAAAAATAAAAAATTTTGTACATGTGACAAAAGCAATTAGAGAAAGAAAAAAAAAAAAAGAAAAAATTTATTCAAATTTGAATGCATGGGAAAAAAATGTTGGAAACATTTGGTTTTGGTCACGCCGTTTTTTCGAGAAGCCAATGAAATATTGGATCGTGTAAGTCTACCAATTCCTTAATCAAAATCTTCTATTTTCAGGAAAATGAACTCCGACGAGATTTCGAGTTCCCTCACGGAGATAAATATCGCTTTGAATGCCATTCTTGCTAAGGTAAAGAAGTTTGAGGAGCGCAAGGCCTTACACAGGACCTAGAACGAATAGAGAGGGAAGTACAGGAGGCAGTCCACGGACAACAGGCCAGAACCAGTCGAGCCGCTAGTTACGCCTCGAACGGAAAACAAACTAGCTCAAGTGGCCAAGCTTCCGGACTGTGTCAAGGAGCTGCAGGTGTTCGATGGTTCCTGGGAACACTACGGTTCCTGGGTGCATAGTGTAGAGTTGGTTATAAAGCATTACGAAATAGTGCGGCACAAACCGATATATACTGCCATCCTAAGACATATTAGGGGAAAAATTAGGGGGGCGGCGGATTCTGCGCTACTTGCGCACAACATCCACGATTCGGACTGGGCGAAGATTAAAAAAACCCTTTCGCTGCATTACGCAGACATTAGAGACATATAAACGTTGGAACAGCAACTGACGTTAATGCCGCAAGGGCGACAGAGATTATCCGACTTCAATTCACAAATTCAGAAACAGTTATCCCTGGTGATAAACACAATCAAACCAGAAAAATACGCACATAAGGAAACGATTGAAGAGCTGACAGAAGCGCACCTTCGAGAGCACTAGACGTGTTCATTAGGGGGCTTAACCGGGATCTACCGGCCCTGCTACTCGTTCAAAATATTAAATCCTTGCCAGAGGCATACTCTTCTTGCCTGAAGATGCTGAATGCGGACCGCAGAAATGCATTCCACTATCCATCCCTAGCAAACAGACGTGACGTGAATATTATTGATACCCCATCCTTCTCCCGTAACAGGAGGGATTACACTAGCTCAGGAAAAGGCTATTCAGACCAGTATCGCCCACGACAGCCGAACAACAAACGAACGTGGCAAGACGGCAACCGAGAAGTACCAAGACCGTCCTACTCAGGTTCGGGGCAAACGAGAACGCAAAATTGGCGGAGCATTATTATTGGCGACATAAAAGTAGGCAAAAAAGTATGTGGATATTTTTTTAAGTTTGTGGGCAAGGACACTCCCACCACATTTTTTGTCCTCCCAGGACTCAAATCGTTCGACGGGATTATAGGCGACGACACGTTGACTTAAGTTAAAGCGGTAATAGATAGGGAACTCAACGTCCTTATGCTAAAACCGAATGTAGTATTGCCCCTCAAGCGTAAAATAGCACAACAAGTTAATAAAATAGAAACAAACATCCCGCTGGATCCCAATATTTCTAACCTTAGTAAAAATAGGCTCTAGCAAATATCAGATAAATACGAAACTTTGTTTGGCCCGGTTGACCGCAGTATGAAAATTCAAACCAATGTCCAAGCCGATATAAGAACTGATACCGGAAACCCTATCTACACAAAAAGTTACCCCTACCCTGTAAACATGCGCGAACAAGTTGAGAAGCAAATCCAGAATCTACTTTCAGAAGGAATAATTCGTCCTTCAAAAAGCCCATACAATTCGCCCATATGGATTGTGCCATAATCCCAGTCTGATGGGGAAAATAAATATCGAATGGTCATAGATATTAAGCGGTTAAACGCCGTAACTGTCCCTGCCACGTATCCTATACCTGACATTAATGGCACCATCGCGAGTCTTGGTAACGCTAAATATTTTACGACACTTGACCTCACTTTGCGATTTCACCAAATTCCATTGAAAGACAGCGACATCGCAAAAACGGAATTTTCCACAATGAACCAGTGAAAATACGAATTTTTGCGGCTTCCTTTTGGTCTCAAAAATGCACCCTCTATCTTCCAACGAATGATAGACGACGTGCTCAAAGAATTCATAGGTCGTATATGTCTCATATACATCGACGACATCATAATTTTCAGCAAAGACCAGGATACTCATTTAAGGGACATCGATACCATTTTCCACAGGCTTTTTAACGCGGATCTCAGAGTTAATCTAGAAAAAACACAGTTCCTTAAAACAAGCGTAGAGTTTCTAGATTATATTGTAACCTCCGAAGGAATACTCCCAGACCCAAAAAAGGTAGATTCTATAAGAAAAATGCTACCCCCCTCCAGCTTAAAAGAGCTTAAAAGTTTCCTAGGCTTAACATCATATTATAGAAAATTCATCCGAAATTACGCTAAAATTGCAAAACCACTAACCAACCTCACACGAGGAGAGCACGCACAGGTAAAGGCAACGCAAACCAAAAAGGTACCGATAAGCTTGGACACAGAAGCGCTAAAGGCATTCGTTAATCTCAAGGAGATACTGACGACATCGGAAGTCCTAACCTTCCCCAACTTCGACAAACCCGCCAATCTGACATTGGTGCAGTGTGATTACAAGATTACGATGGTAAAGATAAACCAATAGCATTTATATCAAGAAGCCTAAGTACTACGGAGGAAACATATGCGACCAACGAAAAGGAAATGCTCGCCATCATTTGGGCATTGGACAATCTCCGGAACTACCTATATTGCGCTAAGAAGATACGAACATTCACCGACCATCAACCACTAACATTTTCCTTCAGCAACCGGAACTACAACGGAAAACTAAAGCGATGGAAGTCTAGGATCGAAGAATATAATTATGAAATAATATACAAACCAGGTAAATCAAACGTCGTGGCAGACGCTTTTTCTCGCTTAAAAACTCAGGTGAATCCCCTTACAACGCCCATATCCGGGAATGCAAGCCAAAATGCAAATTCAGGATCAGAACGGGACGCGGCAAGCGAGGACGGTTCAACAGGCAACACCGTCCACAGCGCAGAGCAAGATAATTCGGATCTGATACCGTTCGTGGAAGTGCCAATAAACGTATTTAGAAATCAGCTTGTGTTTGGAGGTAGGCTAGAAATATTCGAGGAACCCCATCCCGGTTACTCGCGACACTACCTAGGGTCAGAGGCAATTAGCGAAGCAGAGCTTATCGACGTCCTCAAGAAAAAACTAAGACCAAACGTAATCAAAGGTATTAAGATGCAAGAAGCTCAATTAGGCCTAGTGCAGAAGGTATATTTAGAAAATTTTATGCAATACAAGATCCGGGTAGCTCAGACTATGGTAGAAGATTTGGGGGATCCGGATAGGATTTGTGAGATACTATGGGGAGAACATAAAAGGGCTCACCGCAATGCCACAGAAAATAAGAAACTAATCCTAGAGAAATACTACTTTCCCAGAATGAACAGTATAATCAAAGGGTTTGTCTCGTCCTGCGAAACATGTAAGGTCAGTAAATATGATAGACATCCCAATGCACCAGAGCTGCAAAAAACACCAATTCCATCACGTCCTTGTGAGATAATCCATTTGGGCATTTTCGAAATTCAAGGGGAGAAATTCCTTAGTGCTATCGACAAATTCTCAAAATTCGCGAAACTCTTCCATTTAAGAAACAAGTCCACTTTGCACCTTAAGCACAAAATAATAAAACTCCTACACTATTTCACAACACCTGATATTCTCGTGACCGACAATGAGCGCGGTTTAATTAATCCAGAACCTGTTAGACTCTTTGGGAATAAAATTGTATCGCACACCATCCCAAAGAAGCGAAGTGAATGGTCAGGTAGAAAGACTCCACTCCACCTTAATTGTAATAATTAGATGCCTGCAGATAGACAACCCAAATTTAAGGACAAAAGAATTAATTAACATAGCAGTAGATCGATATAATAATTCAATTCACTCGGTTATAAGCCAAAAACCAAGGGAAATATTTTTTAATCGAGCAAAATCCTCTAACTATCAAGAGCTGTTAGAAAAAAGTAGAAAAACTAATAAATATTTGAAAGCCTTGCAGACAAAAAAGCAGCTAGACCAGATCAAACGTCACAATAATAAAAGATCTCTACCGAAGTGTTATGACGAAAACGATCTCATATACGTGAAGGATAAGCAGATCAAGGGAAAGCAAAAACCCGTGTATAAAAAAGAAGTTGTTGCAAAAGACAACAAAGTATCAGTCACCACGCTAAGTGGCAAGAAAATACATAAAACTCACATAAAAAATATGAAACACAGGAATACATATCCTAACACATAAAACAAAAAAAGAACATTAAAATAAAATAAAAAAATTAAAATAATAAAGAATAATACTGAATAAGAAATTAAAAGACTACCTAAATAAACTTCCAAACCGGATTCTGGCGATCTCCCCGTAGCTGGTTCGAGAACAGTATGACCCACTGTTTTATACAAGAATTTAAAATGGCTCCCTCGCCTTATTCGTTGGAGAAGAAGAACAAAAAAACATAATTGAAAATGCCTTCATCGCCTAATCAGTTGGAGATGCCTCACTCGCCTAAATCCGTTAGACAAGAAACACAAAACAAAAAAATAAAAAAAGTTTAGCTTATCCGCCTAATCCGCTAAGCAAATAAAAAAAATAAAAACAAAAAATTATTGAAAAAAATCGACGAGGTCGTGGACCGCACGAATAACGTGGCAAAGGAAACAAGTCATGGAATTCAGACAAAACGCACTTCACAACATTTTTCTTCTTCGCGAGGATGTAAACGGAATGGTGCGGGGATGTCAGTTGGCAAAGAATGGAATTGTCAACACCAACCTAGTGGATATGGACGAAGTTAACCAGACTCTATCCGAAATAGAAACGCTCCCATATCAGAATATAATAGAAGCAATCGAATACGGCCAACCGTCGGTACTGACTAACGGGACACTTTTCCTCTACGTCCTTTCAATGCCAAAGGAAACAGCTAAGAAATATAATCTCCTGGTCACTCGCGCTGGGATCTATGGAGGTAAGCAACTAAATCTTCCTTTTGACAGAATGCTCGTCAACCAAGAAGAGACGTACGGCCTAACAAAAAATTGCTTGGAAATCAGCTCATCCACGGTATGTAAATCAGAATCCTTAACTAAACTGGAAGAAAGCAGTTGCCTACCGCAACTCTTAAAAGGTGGAAAAGCCAACTGCGAGTCATCAGACAGAATGGGTCACATATAGAGCTGATAAACGAGAACACTGTGTTTACGAGTATATCAAACTTCCAAGGAGTAATCAAAAGTAGCAATGCCTCCAGTACGGTAAATGGCACCTATGTAATCCAATTAAATAACAAACAGTCACCATTGGTGACCAAGTATTTTCTAGTTATGAAACCGTTACCGCACAGGCCCTTCCAGCAGTACTATCAAAGGTGAAGAGCCATACAATGAAGGTCAACCTAGAATACGTCCACGACCTGACTATGGAAAGCATAAGGTATCGTAATGAAAAAGTAAATTTCTCTCTCGCTTCAGAAATCCTCTCGATATGCAATGCGTACCAAATCTGGATCTTTCTCCTGGCCTTGCCGAATCTTCTTCAGGAGGTAACTGTCCCTGAAAGCTTTTGGTCGATGAGCTACCTCTGCTTTACGAGGCTCCTGTTGCTTCATCTTCAAGATTACTCCCTTGGTGGTATAGCCACTATTGTGTCCAAAGACCAGAGGAACTTCTTGGCCGTTGTAAGTCATAACCCTGTTCCTTACGTTGATGTGAATGTCTCTCCCAGCCAAGAAGTCGATGCCAATGATGACTTCGTCGACAATATTCGCTACCAAGAAGTTGTGATGTGTAGCCACATTTCCAATTACAACCTTGCATGTCACTTTTCCAAGGACTGGCTTGCTATCACCAGTTACTGTCCTCAACTTAGCTTTCTGCAATCGTCTCACCTTCCCGCTGACCAAGTCACTACGAATAATGGAATGTGATGCACCAGTATCCACAGTCAGCAAGCGCTCTTTCCCGTCCACGTAGCCTTTAACAGTAACATTACTCGCTTTTCGTCCGAGTTGTGACACAGATGTTATGGGGCATTCATCTTGCTCATCTTCTCCAGCTTAATTTGCTGGGGTCCACTTAAATTGCTGGGGTTACTGGAGCCAGTGCCGCAATAACGTACTATGTGGCCTGGTTTCCCGCACTTAAAGCATTTAATGGCACCATCACTTTTTTTCTGTACTCCGTTGAACGCTTCTAAAATCTTGTCTGCCCAAGCCGGAGTTTCCACTTCTACGCGATGAGCTTTGTATGCAGGTTTACTCAAAACCGAAGCGGTTTCCTGGGTCAGAGCATGCGATACCGTTTCAGAGAATGTCCTTTTGGGGTTTGCATATGTGGCCCGTTTCGTCTCCACATCACGTATTCCATTTATGAAACACTGGATTTTTACCCTCTCCGTATACTCTACAGGTGCGTCTGCATTTGCTAGATGGGCCAACCTCTCGATATCCGATGCAAATTCGTGCAATGTATCATTAGCCTTCTGAAAGCGATTCTGCAGCTCTATTTGGTATATCTGTTTTCGATGTTCGCTACCATAGCGTCTCTCAACTGCACCCATCAATGCTTCATAATTATTGCGTTCACCGTCGGAAATCGTCTGTAAGATTTCGCCTGCAGGACCCTTCAATGCCACGAACAGTGCAGCAACTTTGTCTTCAGTACCCCTATTATTCACCGCTGCCGTCTTCTCAAACTGTAGCTTAAATACCTGGAAAGGAAAAGAACCATCAACTGACGGGGATTTTACCTTGGGAGTATTCGCTGAAGCAGCTGGACGGTTCAGTTGCAGCTCCTGGATACGCCCCTTCAAAGCATCTACTTCGGTCTCAGTCTTGTCCTGCCGTTCTCTGAATACCTCTTGCACTTGTGTTATCTTTGCATCTTGCACTTCTAGTTTCGATGACACCTTTGCTTCCTGCTCTTCCAACTGCCTTCTGTTCTTCCATTTGAGATCGCATCTATACCTTCGTTTCATCTAGTTGAGCTGAAATCTGGGATGTCATATGTGCCTTCTTTTCCTCGAGCTGAGATGCCATTCGAGATGTACTACGTGTATCCTGTTCTTCAAGCTGAGATGCCATGTGTGCCTTCTGTTCTTCAAGCTGAGATGAAATGCTTGACGACATCTGAGTCAATACAGCCAACAACGCGTTTGTGTCCACACATGCCACTGTATTCGGAGGCTCCTTTTTCTCTTCCATTTTCGTCGATGCCTCCTCCACAAGATGGAAAACATGGTCATCAACGTTGATTCCTTCCGCTTCCATAGCCTCCCGTAATCTTGACTGTAGCTCGGACTTATTACCTATAGTGTTTAGTCCACGATGTTCCAACTCATTTTTGAGTTGCTGAATCTTCAATTCATTCAACTTAGCCATGTCCTTGTTATCCTTGAAATCACTGGTATTTATTTAACAATTCCCGTTTCTGACCCCAATTGTGACGAATTCGATGATTCCTTGATTATCAATCCTGGGTTCGATCACTATAAAGTCAAATAAACACACGCACAGACATTGTAACTAATAGCCAGTTTTATTTACTAGTATAAACGCAATACAAATTTAAGAGTTTGGTAACTTCGCAGTAGTTCACTGAACAACACTTGAAAATAAACTGATCACCCTGCCTTGCTTGGTCACTGCCTTATGTAGTCCAACAGTGTGCTTGCCTATGCACCGAGAACTCTCTTCGTTATTTGTTCTTCGTGTTCTCGAAGGATCGGTGTTATTTATTGGCATCTCCTTTTTGCACCGTATTCGCAAACACTCGCGCGATCTCTCTTTCTCTTGCTTGGTACATGCTTGCATGCATAAGCGTAGCCATCGTTATCTCTGTTGTGTTTAACTAGTGGTTGGAGTGTTTTTGAGTTAGGGATGGTACATGCTTGAGAATAATCGCCACAATATCCCATGTCTGCGAATTGCAATGCAAGCATATTGGTCAACACGCGCAACCCAACGATTGCGAAAGTGGTGGGAACTGCTACGTTAGCGATTAGCTTAGATTAAGAAGTTAGTTGGTAAGAAGTTTGAATTGTAAAAATCAGTTAACTGCAATGAATGCGGAATAAATTAATAAACGACTAATCGTGTGTTTTAGTGATATCGGTGAACAGTTGGTTCACCGCATCTTTAATTTTTTAAAGCCCCACTCGGTCAGGGCATAGGTTACATATATGAGGTACAGAATGAAAATTAAAAATAAAAAATTGCGCGATTTTTTATTCCAAATTTTCGCCAGCGGTGCTTAAGTAAAAATTTAGATATTTGAATGAAATTTGGCACACAGGTTGCTTTCCGGCCAAGGTAGGTTGCTATTTGAAATGGGCGAAATCGAACCATAACCACGCCCCTTTTTTCGATATCGAACATTTCGAAAAACGTATAAAATCGGTTAATTCAATAATAAAAGAAGCTACAAAGATGAAATTTGCTAGATTTCTTAATTTGGTTGTCCCATTGACGATTTCATCCAATTTTTGGGAAAGGGGTATGGCACCGGACACATATGAGTGAAGAAATTTTCAATATTTGACTGTTAATTACTTCAGAACCGTTTACGCTAGTATAACAAAATTTCGTAGGAGGCATACTATTGTTGTGGTAAATGCACCCATAGAAAACAAGCGAAATCGTTTTTCGACCACGCCTACTTTTTCATAAAAGTTGTATGGAAAGGAGGTAGAAATATTGAAATGGCCATATCTAATTAACTGATACAGGTGTAATAATATAATTTGGAAGTTACCTCAATTTGGTATTCTTTATACGATTTTTGCAGAATTTTGGAAAGTGGGTATGGCACCGCCCACTTATAAGCAAATTTCAAATTCGACTGTTAACAGAACAGAACAGTGTAAGAATTACGAAACTTGATACGAGGTATACTATACACATTTACAATGGCCTGATGATCTTATTAATGATTTTTTTTTTAATTTTGGAAAATGGGCGTGGCACTGCCCACAATTAAATGAACAAAATGTCAAATTTCAGCTATTATTAATTTCAGAACCGTGTTAATAAGATTACGAAACATAATACGAGGTATACTATCAATATTTTTAAAAATTATATATAGCCTATACTGTAACTAGTGAATCCAACATAAGGATCGGTTAAGTACTTTGGACGCCAGACACACATCCATTTTTATTTATAAGATTGCCCACATGGTAGTAGAAAAAGTTTGAAACCCCTATGGGTCATAACTCCACAACAATTTAGCAATTTACCACTGCGACTTTTACACATCTGGGTATTTAATGTTCCACCCGAACTTAGACTTCCTTACTTTTTATTTTTATGGGTGGTCTATAGCATTTCCACTGTTTACTCTGCGAATATGAGCTCATAATTTTCACATCTGTTGTTGTTGTAAAAGCAATGCTTCGCCCTTCCTAGTCCTCACTCTCCTCACCTAACATTGTCATAAATTTTTTGTAACGGAAGTCTGAAGAACCTGGTGGTTTCAATAGGGTTGAACCAGAGTGTAGTTTGTGCTAGAAGAGTTTGCTCCTTCGAGAAGGTCAAAATGATGTTTGGTGTCATGGGAATACACACCACATGCCGGGCTAAC
Organism: Merzomyia westermanni; assembly: GCA_949987695.1. Lineage (NCBI taxonomy): Eukaryota > Metazoa > Arthropoda > Insecta > Diptera > Tephritidae > Merzomyia > Merzomyia westermanni. Next base: position 83,356,113 of record OX465291.1, read on the forward strand.
ATTCGACATATCAGGGTAAGAGTTTATCCTGTTATAATATCCTGATCGATGTTTTGCCAGTATGACTGTTTTCTCCCACCTAAGTTCGCGTTCCTCTTCGGCAAAACGTGCAGCTTGTGCCTGAATGATGTCATTCACCTGTAGAGAGCTGACAAAGGAATTTAACTATTCTGTGTGGATGTTGTTGAGGGCCTATGTAGTGTCGGATTTCATCATAGTGCTTACGGAGATGTATGCTTACATTCCGGTAAGGCGGATCTTTTTCAAGCAGTTGAAGAATAAATATCTCTATACCGACTGTATGTCCTATTCTCTTATACTTGTAGGAAATTGAATGATTTACAAAAAAAATCTGTCATAATATTTCCGTAAACCTGACCGTTTAAAAGATATTGTTTAAGGGACTTAAACTGTGGCCATTTCTCACGGATATTCCATTTGGCTTGCATGCTTTGCGATTCGCATAAACATAGTTTATGTTCGCAATCTCAAATTGGATTGCAGGAGGATCTTGCAGATATCTCTAAAACTGAGGGAATAGTTTGCGTTCGAATAGACATACAGACGGACATGCCTAAATCGTCTCAGCTCATCATGCTGATGATTTCGGTATACTTATTGGTAGGTCTATATCGTCTTCCTCTCATACTTCCAAACATCGGACCATAGTTATAATACTACTTAATGTTCATGAAAGATATAGAAATAATAATTAAAATAAAAAGTAATACTTTAATAAAGGTAATACTTTTAAAAAGGTTGACCTATGCAACGTGGAGGACATGCCCCAGTTCCACTCTCTGAACAAAGACTAAAATGATATACAACAATTTACTTAAATAAGCTACTCGCCCTCTATAACCCCAAAGATTAGATATAATTCTTCGAGCCGTATCACAGGCTCAATATAGAAAATCACTAGACGACTAAGCCGGCAAGAGGGGCGAGTATGTTTAACCGCCATAAGCTGTGGTCATTTCTTGCGTTTCTTTAATTTTCCTTGCATGCTATTGTAATTTGCACCCAGCTTATGAAATATATATTAAACGTTCAAGTCCCTATTAGCTTATAAACTTTATAAGCTTTTTGCAAAAAAAAGGGCTATGAAATCCGTTTAAATGATATTCATCAAATTTAACTATTACAAAATTTTAGTTTAATTTATAGTCCACTCGAGATATTTTGATAAAATTTTCCGGACCATCCGTTTTCTTTGCTTAGCGAAATCTACTACTCCTTATGATAAACACTCCCACAAGAGCCTGTTGTTAAACTTTCATATTTTATTCAATGTATAAGTACTTCATGTAAAAGATGTTTGCACAAATGAAGTTGTTGCGGGCTACACACAAACCTATCTAATTTTTTCAAATTTTTGTGGCGCCCTAGGGAGTCCCGTAGCCAGCGAAGCCTTGCCTTGTGGACTAATATAAAATCGCGGCATTTTTATTCCAAATTTTCGCTTGCGCCGCTTTTCTGAAAATTATGAAAACTCATTTAATACAATTTTTATACCTTTCATGAACATGAAATGGTATTATAACTTTGGTCCGATGTTTGTAGTATGAGAAGAAGAAGAGATATGCCCACCAATAAGTACGCCGAAATGATCAGGGCGATGAGCTGAGTTGATTTAGCCATGTCCGTCTGTCCGTTTGAACGCAAACTAGTCCCTCAGTTCTAGAGATATCTCGATGACATTTGGTAAGAGGCAGCCATTTTGTAAAGCATTCATAATTTTCGAAACCCGCATAATCGGACCAATACAACGCATAGCTCTCATACAATCGATTGTTCCGATAAACGGGTTTTGGCCTATAACGGTTGCAATGTGTAGTGAAAATCACCCAGATAGGACCAACATAACATATAGCTCCCATATAATCGATAGCTTCGAAACATGGGTTTTGGTCGAGCGATTTTTGATTCCAAATTTTCGTCTACGGTGCTTTTCTGAAAATTATCTGAATTCATTCAATACAATTTTTTTTATTTCATATGCATGCATATATAAGGTATAAAATTAAAATTTGGAGTAAAACCTGCTTAGTCCATTATCTATGTAACTGCACCTGAAATAGCAGTTGCGTTGTTATTATAGAAATTAGAAAAGCATTTCTGATATTTCGCGTTTCAGGCATTAATTCTCTTTACGAAACCAAATTAATGTCAAATTCTTATGAGAGTTAATGTCATTGACATTAGTTCTCTTCGCAAAATCGAATTAATGCCATTGATATTAATTCGCTTTGGAAATGCGAATTAATTCCATTGACATTATGAAACGTCACCTGCGTCGCTACCGCCGACGCTGAGGTTTCTTGCGCTAACAGCCAAGAACGTTTGGGCAGTTTCTGTTGGGGTTTACCGCTGTTCAGTTATTTACACTAAAGTGAATAAACACTGTGCAACCTAAACTTGTGTTTTCCTAAAGGCGAGTTGGCCCTAGTATATTTTTTTAGTCAGTTTTGTTAAATGGCGCCCCCAAAATAGAGTGAACATACTATTTAGATTAAACGAAAAAATAGCAAATAGCAAAAACAAGAATAAAGCAATAAAGTGAACATACTATTTAGTCGAAACACCGAGATACCCATGAACTTTAAGGTATTTTGAGCATATTCTAAAAACTCTATACCAAGATTGCATAAGAGAGGAAGTAAATAGATAGGCAAATAATTGAGCTGCTTGATACAGGGATAATATGGCCATCTAAAAGCCCTTACGATTCCCCGAAAACCGAAACCGAAACCAAATGGGGAAAAACATTATCGCATGGTAATAGATATAAACGCAACTTTGTGCATCCTTGGCCAAGCCAGCTTTTATACAACAATCGATTTGATCTCCGGATTCTATCAAATACCAATGAAAGATTCTGACATCCCGAAGACAGGCTACTCTAAGATGAACGGCGAAAACGAGCTCCTACCATATTCCAGAGAGATCGAAAAAATATGTTACGTCTACATTGACGACACAAAAGTATTCGGTAGGGACGCAAAAGAACATCTTGATAACTTGGAGAAAGTCTTTGCAAGAAGCGAATCTGAAGGAAAATTTGGAAAAAACATATTTCTTTGAAAAGGACGTTGAATTCCTTGGCTACATAATTACTCCTAATGGAGTACTCGCTGACCCAAAGAAGGTGGAAGCTATTAAGCTTATATTACTTCCTGAAAACTTGAAAGATTTAAAGAGTTTCCTGGGTGTGACCTCATACTACAAGAACTTCATTAGGGACTACGCCAAGGTTGCTAAGCCCTTGACCAACCTTACACGAGGTGAAAATGCTCAGGTAAAAGCTAACGCGTCTAGAAAGGTAGACAACTAGACAATGATGGTATGGAGGCCTTCTGCAAGTTAAAACCATTATTGGTATCTGCGGATTTCCTGGCGGTCCCTTAAATAATCAACAAGTCATTCAACCTCACAACAGATGCCTCGAACTACGCCGTTGGGGCAGTCCTCTTACAAGGACCGATTGGCGAGAACAAACCTATGGCATATACTTCGCGAACCTTGAGTAAATACGAGAAACATTACACCACTAATGAGAAAGAGCTCCTCGCCATAGTTTGTGCACTCGACAATATGCGATCTTATCTATATGGTGCCATAAATATTAAAATATACACCTATCCTTAGCCACTACCGTTTTCCCTGAGTTGCAGAAACTACAATACCCAGCTAAAACGCTGGAAGGCAAGGATTGAAGGGTATAATTGCGAGCCAATTTACAAACCGGGAAAATCGAACTTGGTTGCCGATGCTCAAAACTGAAGTTAACGCGTTGACTAATTCAGTTGTCGCTCAGCCCCCATCGGTCTCAGGTCAGGATCCCGCAACAAATACTCGTCCAAATAAAGACGCCGAAACTGACACTGCCACACAAGCTACAATGCATTCCACCGATCAGGACGATTCTGAGCTCATACCACATGTAGAAGCTCCGATCAATGTATTTAGGAACCAAATCATTTTTAGGGAAGGGGATAGCCCTCGATGCCTTGAGGAACCACATCAAGGCTAACGAAGGGTTTGAGTCTCTTTACCAGAACACGATGCAGATGCGTTGACCGCAATCCTCAAGAAAGTACTTAACCCAAATGTCATTAACGGTATAAAGATTCCCGAAACATTTCTTGGGTTGTTAAAAGATGTCTATGTCAACAACTTTCAAAGATATGGAGTAAGGATAACCCAGAGGATTTTGGAAGATTGGATTTTGGAAGAATTGAGGCCACCAATGGCGTGCAATGCCGTAGGAAGCTGGAACAAACTTCCAAGGAGATTCAAAACAAAATCATAATCTTTAAATAGGGCATATATGAACTGGTTTACGCTTGCCAAATGGTCAAGGCAGGCATAGCTAACACCAATCTACTAAGCAAGAAAGAAATAAACCGACTTATCAGCGAGATAAAAGTCCTTCCTTACAATAGTGTAGTGGAAGCCATCGAATACAGCAAACCATCGATCTGTACCCATGGCTCCCTTTTACTTTACGTCTTATTCTTACCTAAGATAGCGGAAACGAGGTACAATCACCCGATATCCAGGATATAATATTATAAAGGTATAATATTAGCTGTCGGAATGCAACAGATTTCAATCAACAATGCTCCAATTTAATTGGGAGTTTGGACGTGTTTTCAATCCTCCCTTATATCAGTAACTCGATATACAGCAACGTCAGCAAGAAGCAATTCCATTCTAAATAGATATGCAAGTATGTCATTACGTAAAGTGGCGTACGTTCAAAGCTTATACTCGTACAGCAATACAAGTCGTTGTAGTGCGAACACCAAATGCGCAGGGGCCTATTTTTGGCGAAGTTTAGACGACGAAGAGGTAAATGAAAGGCACGTAGTGCCTGAACGTTCTAGCATGAACGGCAAAACTCAATTTGCCGAGTAGTACAGAAGAGTCAATCTCACCGATAATCAGTTTATGGAGGACAATTACCCCTAGTAAAATTCTCCGATTTTCCAGAGTAGGTGAACTAATAAGGCGAAGCCGATTCCTATAAAGGGGTAGATGATTTATGGGTTCCAATTGAGTCATCGTAAGGCAAAAATTATTAGTTGCTTTTGTATAGACTCAATTAGTTTTATATGATATTGATATACGGGGCACCAAACACACGAGCAGTACTCAAGTATAGGATGGAATAACGATGTGTAGAGGGTCTTTGTGAGATACGGATCATCAAACTCTATAGCCTACTTTTTAACAAATCCCAGCATACCCATCGCTTTGTTAGTAATCGATGAAATATGCATATTAAAACACAGTTTAGGATCAAAAATCTCAGAAATCCGTCGATTACTAACTCAAGGAAGTTGGTATTGGTTGACCTACGATGTATAAAACCATGCTGACAAGGGGATAGTAAAGAAGTACACTGATATTGAAGTTGTTTAGTAATAATCTGTTCAAAAGTCTTGGGAATAGCTGAAAGCTTAGCAATGCCTCTTTAGTTCTCGATATTTGCCGTACTACCTTTTTTATACAAGGGAATAATAAAATATTAATCCTAAGAGATGGGAATGATGCAGATTCCAGAGACGAATTAAATAGTTTAAAAATCGGCTCTGACATATGTACAGCACAGTACCTAAGCACACAACGCCACCAGGATCCGGTGGCTTTAGACTCTGAACAAAAGTGTTTTAATGTCAATCACAGGATTCATAATTCTATACCAACTAGCCAAATAATATGGGTACTCACAATCTTGAGAGCAGTTAAACGAGTAGGCCGATTTAAGGAATTCAGAAAATAATTCCGCAATATCATCATCAGTATTAGCACTCTGACACCCAAACGAAAGCGACGATGGAAGTCCGGAAACTTTACGTTTTGAGTTAACCAGGCTATAACATTTTTTCGGATAATTGAAAAATTTAGTTTTACAACAGGTTAAGTTGTCCTTATATCATAACTGATTTAGACGATGAAAGTTAGAGCGGGCAACTAAATATTTTGAACAGTCAGCAGATGCTCCAGATTTCTTAAATCGCTTATAAAGCCTAGATTTAATATTGTTAAGTCTGACAAGTTGACCTGAGAACCATGGCGGCTTCCTCGACCTTACCTCGACGTACCGAGAAGGAACACAGCTTTCAAAGAAGCCATAAAGTGAATTATAAAATATGGAAGTTGCTGAATCGATGTCTGTACAGGTATAAAGTTCAGACCAGTCGTGGTCAGCTATCAGTTCGTTCAACTTAACGAAATTCGCTTTGCAAAAACATCTAATACGAGAATGGGATGTTACTTTAGTTATACCGGGCACGGTTGGTCGGTTAGTGTCAACAGCTATCTCAAGCGAAGGGTGTAATGAATCTTCTGGAAGGGATAATGGAGAGATCTGAATGAGGGCATTACCCAACGAACTATCCAGAAATACCAAGTCCAGCATCTTATTTTTACTATTCGGTACATTGTTAACCTGCAGGAGGGATAAATCTAGCAAGGCATTGGAGAAATCATGTTGGGTTAAAGATACCATGCAGTTAGAGTCACTACTATCCACCCAGTTAACCGACGGCAAATTGAAGTCACCAAGAACAACAAAACGATCTTTATCTCGAAAGTGAGAATGTAATTTATGAATAGCTGAGCTATGACTCATATAATAGCATTCGATCGTGGCGGTATATACGGGCAATAAACGAATATATTAAAGGAACAGAAAGCAAGTCTTACTGCTATGAATTCTATATTAGGTTCGACGTCCAACAAAACCAGTTCAGATAAAAAGCTTGTTAAGTTGTATATACCTCCTCTCAACGGTTGTTCGAGAGATTACCGCTCTAACATTCCTCGGAGACATCAACTCACACCACGACCTCTTCCCGATGGTAGGGACAAATGGGCCATTCGACTTTCTGCACGGTAAACGGGGACGCACCCACATGAGTGACCGTAAAATTTAGTAGTTCGCCATAAACTGCTTTGCCTGGCGACCGATTAAACGGATCTTCAAATCAAGGATCCTAACGTGGAAATTAGACTTCTAGTTGATCATCACAAACGGGCCAAGTGGGTGAAGCACCTAAGGTTAGGACCCCTAGCCAGGCTATTCTAATGACCGTGTTTCCAACCCGCATCTATGCTTCTTACCAGTGGTGTAGTAAGGGTTTTGGGAAGGGGGAGGTGATAAAAAATTTGCATCGATAACTGAAATTTGAAACACGCAACGGCTAGGGGCATCGCCTTACCCAATTCATTCATATGTGCATATGCCGTTGCTATCGTAATATATTTCTTGTCTACTCGTTTATTTAATGGGGTTCATAGTTTATTAACATTTCAAAAAATTACTGATTTTTTTAAATTAATTAGTGTGTGATCCAGTTTCTCGGAAAGTTTCTAATGTTTTATTTCTTCGTTGTTTTCTATTTCAGTTTTGGAACAATTTTCCGTCATCCCTTTTCAATTTTGGTTTGGAGGCATACCGGTTTCGGCGTTGTGCCATCATCAGTGTCCTTCTCCGTTCTGTTGCGTTCGTGTTTATTTGTCTGCTTTTATAGTCTTTCGCTGTGCTGTGCTGTTTATTTGGGTACGTTTTGTATGTACGACAGGTAGCTGGTAGTTGGTGTGTGTGTACGAATGCGCTCGTTAAGTTAGTGTTCGGTTTGTAGTCCTTCGTTCTGCTGTGTCGTTTATTTAGGTACGTTTTCCCTGCAAAAAACGGAAATACTCCGTTTCATACTCCAATGAATACTCCTAAAGGAGTATCAGAGTACTCCAACACTTATCCTCATTAATATAAAAAAAAGGTGGTCCAATTTACATGGCAATTTCCGGTGATTGGATCACCTTATCCATCTCGGAACACTCCGTTTCTTTGAGTACTCTATAGACCACCTACGTGAGAGTATTCTCAAAATACTCCTATGGGATTACTCTATGGAGTATTCAACAGCAAAGCGAGAGTGGGAGTAGGTGGTCCTCAAAAGAATACATACTCCCTTCTCGCTTTCGTCTAGAATACTCTATAGAGTAATCTTTTGGCAGCATTTTCAAAGTACTCCAACGCAGATGCTCTATGGACTATTCGGAAGCAAAGTAAATGGTACTCCGAGTAGGATAAGGTGATCCAATCACCGGACATCGCTATGTAAATTGGACCACCTTTTTTATATGAATGAGGATAAGTGTTGGAGTACTCTAATGCTCCATCGTTTTTTACAGGGTTGTATGTGTTGCAGGCAGCAAGTAGTTCGTGTATGTGTGCGCTCGCTAAGTGATTGTCTGGTTTGTTGGCATGTAGCAATAATATATGTCTACTGGTAGCGCAACTTACTCCGAATCTGCACACACATACAAACCACACAGGATGCGTTGTATGCAATAACAAAACAATCAAATTTAAATACTGTAATATTGAACGTGAAGACATAAAAAACCCAAATTATTGAATATAAAGCAGTTGTAACAACTTATCAGTTACTATAGAATACAAATTTCAGTTTAAATTGAAGTTTTTAGTTGTAGCTTTTACTTTAAAAGAACTCTGAACCCGAATTCCTTCATTCCACTCTCTCGGAGTACCTTCATTCACTACCTTCCACTACGATTCGCAAAAGAAAATGCCAAACTAGTAGGGGTAAACTATGCATGTAGCAATCTGTTAGATTTGTTTGCCCTTCGAGGGATGATTTCGTGTTTTTGTTCTCGCATCAATTGCCTGTGTTTTGTTCTTATTTCCGTATAGCAATTTGAGAGGTTCGAATAATGCGTCTGAAACGGTGTTTGTTTGTTCGTTTATTATATTTCCTTGAAATGTTTTTTGTTTATATATTTCCATGTTTTCCAGTATGTTTAAACGTAGAACTTTATGTTCTATATGGAGAAGTTTGGCTGTGTTTTTGATCTGCATCGGTTTGCATTTGTTTGTGAACATGTGGTTTGCGAAGTTTGATTCCGGTGCGCTATTGAGTTTTTGAGTTTTTTTTTCTGAAATCTCTTATGTGTTCCCGGAATCTAGTTCTAATCTTCCGGCCCGTTTGCTTTATGTAGCTTTGTTGGCATTCGCATGTTAACTTATATACACCCTGTTTGTCTAATGGATCTTATCACCCTTGGCTAAATCTTGTAAATAATTCACTACTCGTAGCACAACTCTTTAGACGTACTGAAACATTTGATAGGCTCTACAGTGAAAATTTAATATCCGTGTACGGCTTATGTATGTTTATTTTAATATCTACATACCTTGCATTTCTATGTTTTGCCATAGGTATGCCATTCGGGAGCAGGTGCTGGATGATGGGATGGTTTCTGAACTAGGCATTTCGCATACATACCGTCAGGATACAGGCATTTATATCTGTCAAGCCAGTAATGCATTCGGGCAGGTAAGTTTGTATTAAGTAATACTCGTAAATTATAAAAGTTAACACTGTGTTTCGAAAAACATATAAGGCATATTAAAATTTTATTTTTTGGGGTCATAGAATATGAGAATGCCCTAGTCTTTTTCGGGTTATAGCACCATAAGCAGTAATTTTTTAAAAGCTTTGAACACACTTTAGCATAGAACTTAAGGAAATTGTTTTACGTTCGGGAGAGACTGTGCTAGGAGATAGGGTTGACTGCTGGTCGTCGGCGTAAGCCACAATCTTTACCCGATTAGTATTCAGTTTTACTACGCGACATATACGTTTACTAACTCTTGTTCCCCCCAGCTCAGCAGATATTTCGCGGTTAAGACGTGGGGACGACATCCGTTGCTTATTGGTTTCTCCACCTCTGCCCCAAACGGGTGCTGATGATATTGCATCACTCTCGCGTTAATGAAAGCGCCTTCCACATCAAAAAACGCAGCTAGTGTAAATTCTTTCTTTAAAAGGGACTTCTCGTACAACTTCATTCAGCGCAGTCTTTGTGGATTTCCCCCTCAGGCACGCATACTGGGGGACTCCTCGAGAAGTTCCCATACATGCAGGTCTAATAATATCTCAAACATGTTTAGTACGAAGGATGTTAGACTAATTGGCCGAAGATCTTCGGCCAGTTCATGCCATCTTCTACTGGCTGTCAGGTTAGCTCATCCAGGAGTTTGTTGTAGTCGTCAATATCCAAAAAAAATTGCATAACGTTGAAAATCAAGTTGAGAACATGTTTGTTTGCATATGAAGTACACGTGCTCTAAAAATTTATTCACATTTATAAAAGAAGTATGTCAATATCTACGGAAATATTCCATATAGTCTCACAGTGACCTCACCCACAATACCTTCTCCTAATACATTCTCTTGATAACCTTCTCTTAACTATTATTATTTGACTTTTAACTATCTATTGCTCTTATTTGATTGAACTACTTTATCTCTCTTTTAAGTTTACCGTTAAGCCATTCTCATGTAAGTTTTAGTTTTAAGCTTCCGCGAATGTAAATTTAGAAATAAGCCTTAGTTTTGTAAGAGATTCCGATCAATAAAGGCACTTCCGATCAATAAAGGCACCGTCCACGTCATCATTACTATATACAGATGGACTCCCTGAAAAAACTTAATACAATTTGTTTAGTTCATGGCCATGAGTAATTGGGTGACGATGGCACAACATTGAACCATCGACCTAAATAATATATGATGAATTTCATATCAAAGCCGATACGCATTGAACCCGATCCCCTCAAATATTGATGAAATTACATTCCCACAACAGCCGGTTCTATCGCACCGGAATGACCCGGGTTTTTTCACCTGGCCAAGGGCTGTTATTTCAGTGTAACCCTGACCAATCTGGGGCAGGGCGAAGCACTGTTAACAACAACAACAACAACATTGATGAAATTTGGTTACAGCTACATTTTACCAAACAAACACGTCATTTTTAAAAATTGCATTTTTGAAAAGTTGTGTGACAAAAAGGAATCAAATAGCAATACTTTGGAAGTTATACAGACTTTTTTGTTATTCTAATAGATTAGAACAAGAGTCGTATTATCAAGCTTTTCAGACACTCCCAAAATATGGACTTGTCCTTGACAAATAATTTTAATTTTGCACAGTTCAACTGTTGGCTCTCGAAATATTTGATAACTTTTAGTGATGTTTCATGTAAAGGTATAAAAGAATGGAAGCTTTGAATTCCTATTATCTAAAACTATACTATACCTTGAAAAAAGCTCTTTTTTTGTGTAGAGTTTGTTAAGCCCAATGAGTTTGAGCCGTTTGAGTTTGGTTTTTATTTGATGCCATTCAAGAAGTCATTTCCGAAAATGGAACACAACTCTCAGACGTAGTCTCGAAACTATTTCCTCTACTAAACACACATTTGCTGACGATTTTGTAGAACACATCAATAAGCTGGAACCACATCATTTCATAGCTAAGCGCCAATCCGGATGACCTTCAAGGATACCATTGGAATAATGATCAACCCACGATACAAAGATAACGAAAAATTAATTCATAGAACCTTTGCCATAGTATCCGATTGTAATATCCATGATAGCATGGCAGATCATCTGTATATTTGAAAATGGTTTAATTTTATTAAAACCAATATAAGCAATTAAGTTATGAAAGTTATTTACTTTTCAGATGGCGCAGGAGCACAATACAAAAACAAATACAACTTATTTAATTTATTTCATCATAAAATTGATTTCGATATATTCCCCGAGTGCCACTTTTACGCAAAGAGCCATGGAAAATCTGCATATGATGCCAAATAAAAACCAAATTCAAACGGCAAAAAGCCTTTATCATTGGGTTTCACAAACTCCAGGAACTCAAAGCTTTCATTATTTTATACCTTTGCGCCCTAATTCTAGTGTGGTAACACTATTCGTTTTATTCGTTCAATTTCGTAACCACCAAAATAGGTGGTAACGTGGCGTAACCGCGAAAAATTGCACGTGTTTTGTAAATATTTTTGTGGACAGAAAATACAGTAAATTTTGGACACATACTATTTCACAAGAATTAATAGACAATATAAGCACTTTTTTACACAAAGTTTCGCTTGCGTTTGCATTTTATTCTCTATTGCGCATTGGTTGTTTTTGGCAGAGTTGCCATGTACGCTAGAATCGCGGTTACATGAACTGCCTTGCCAACGGTTACGATTTTTGGCTAGATAATCTTCCAAGTACAAAATTACCGGTTACACACAGAATTGACCCGTTAGATAAAACTTAACTGAAAGCTATCAAATATTCCGAAAGTCAACATTAGAGTTGCGCAAAACTTAAAAAATAAAAATAAATTTTTGCAGGGTAAGCCCATTTTTTAGCGGTGCTGAAATTTTTATAAAACGACTCTTGTTCTAATCTATAAAAATTACAAAAAAAATTGTATAATTTCCGAATTGTAGCTACTTCATTCATTATTGTAACACAATGTTATCAAAATATAAGCAAATTTGCAAGAGATGTATGTACTTAAAAAATAAAAAAAAAATAAAAAACTGCATTTTAGTTTTAAGATATGTTATATATAATTAATAGAAATTTCTATAAATTTTTTTTTAAGACTTGGCCTTTTAAGTGTTTTCCTAAGTTCAAATTTTTATTTTTAACAGAAAACATTTTCCTGTGCAATATAAAAGGTTTACAGTGTATATTTTCCAAAGCTATTTTAAATACCTTTCTAAAGGTACAAAGATGTTTGAAATCGGTTTAGCCCTTCCTTAGTAATCACAGCTTAAAAGTAACTATTATTGAAATTTTTACAAATATCTCGATACCTTGGGCCGCTCTCAATTTTTTGAAAGTGCAATTAATAAAAATAGGGTTGTGTTTGCGTAGGTAAAATGTACCTATATGCAAAATTTTTTTAAAATCTGAGAGGTACGGGTTCAAAATCGGCATACAATTTAGCTTAAGCCTTTGGTTGCTTGAAAGACCTTTGAAAGATATTGCGGCCGCAACTTACCCACAACTATCTTCACCTCCATGAGCGGCATCGGTTTTTTTGGAAAGTCTAACTAACGCCCTAATTCTAGTGTGGTAACAACATTCGTAAATAAATAGTTCGGAAACTTTAACACCCTTTTGGTATCCTGCCGGCTTAAGTTGTAGTTCAATTTCGTAACCACCAAAATAGGTGGTAACGTGGCGTAACCGCGAAAAATTGCACATGGACAGAAAATACCGTAAATTTTGTACACATAACAGTTCACAAGAATTAATAAACAATATAAGCACCTTTTAAATGAAGTTTCATTCGCGTTTGCATTTTATTCTCTATTTCGCACTGTTTATTTTTGGCAGCGTTGCCATGTACGCTAGAATCGCGGTTACCAGTTCATGTAACCAAAGTTTAAAATTTTTTGTTACCGGTTACACACAGAATTGACCCGTAAATCGAAAACTGGATTCATTCTTATTTATGTTAATGTCTCTAAAAATTTAAAACCGGGACAATTATTAAGAACATCAGTCCCACTTTTTATTGATTTATTGAAATAAAATTGAACAAGCGGTTACATAGTTAACTAGTATAATGAGCCTCTTATTTTTTTTTCGATAAAAAATTCGCAAGTTTGAGAAAAAATCATAACTTTGTCCCTTGCTATAATTTCGCTCTCAATGTTTTATGAGTGGGGTTGAATCAGTGGCGGAGCCAGGGGGAAAGGGGAATAGGGGGACAGATCCCCCCTGCGTCAATGAACTACTATTTTTTTACTTTCGATTGAATAACACAATACCATTTGATGCTTCTGATTTATAATTTTCTTATTTTAGACTAATGACAAAGTGCATTATTATGAATACCTGAAATTATCGGTTAGTGGAATATTAAGCCCATATACATTTACTAGTCTTTTCAGACCTTCTGCAAAATTCACTAAGCTTTCAAGACGATGAAACCGGTTTCGAGGTATGCGTACACATTGCTTCTGGTAGTAATAAAATAACAGATCGAAATAATACCGTAATTTTCGAGGTCTGATATTGCTGAGCTAAAACTCTACTCCCTTACCTCTCACGTCTTTAAAAATCCGAATTCAAGCAGTCTGAGAATGCTAGAGTTGCCAGGCTCATTAATTTAAAACGGCGGAAAAATAGATGGTGACAAAAATTTTTACACATTTTTTATAAAAGTATAGCCCGCTATCTAATAAAAATGCAAGAACAAATTTCAAGCTTTGTACAAAACCTAGGAAAATTTAACCAAATTTCATCAAAATTCCACACTTGCTGATCCGAATTTTTACAAAAAATTTGGATATGCAGTTTTATTACCAATTAAATTTTAGTATTTATAATAAAGTGCCAGTGTGCAGTTGTCAAAAAATAGTGCCAATCATAGGCATTTATTGATAAATTTATGGTGTCAGTTTTGTTATTCTTAGGTCAACATTAAAAGTTTTTTTTTTGTTTTTTAAGAATAAATGCAGTATTTTAGCATCTTTGTTAACACAATGCGTTCTGCCTTTGTGTAATAAACTTCAACAAATAAAAATGGACTTAGCGCTTGAAGTGGATTTCGCAAAAGATTTAGTACTGGAGATACGACGTATTCGTTCCAGCGAACATGACTTTGTTCAGTACTTGTGACTTGTGGATAGTGAAATCAAATAGAACTGATTCAAATCTGGTCAAAGTCTGCAAGCATGTAAACTGCATTTTACGCACTTCGGAGCTGCGACAAAACGTCGTTTCATAACCTATACAAATTGCTACATACTTTTTCAACTTCTGCAGTAGAACTCACCTTTTCAACCCGTCTTCTTCTTTAAATGCCGCTTAACCATCTAAGCGATTTTGTCCTTTTACCATAGCTCGGGCCGGAACATCTTCATCCATTCGCACAACATGGCCTAGCCAATTAAGAATTTGGGTTTTAATTCGTTGGACTATGTCGGTGTCTGCATATAGCTCATACAGCTCATCATTAAATTTTCTTCGGCACTCGCCATCGCCAACGCGTAAATCTTTCGAAGAATCTTTCTCTCGAATACTTCCAGAGCCGCCTCAGCAGATGTTTCCAGTGTCCAAGCTTTCCAAGAATTTCTAGACTGCCAATATTTTTATTTTTTTATTTATTTATTTGCTTATGTATAAAATAATTTAATTAACTATAACTTAAGAAGTAAGTTTTTAATCTAAATTGCAAAAGTGATTTACTATAAGTTAGATCAAACTCCAGAAAATTTGAGAAAAAGTTGTATTCTAAAAGAGTTCTACTCAATGGGGCATTAGCACCATAGACTGTTCTATGAACTCCAACACGAAAGACTTCAAAATTTCTTAAACTACTACAAGGCACATTAAAATGTATTCGTTGAAGAAGAGATGGGCAATCTATCTTTCCAGAGATGAGATCAAAGATAAACGAGATTGATAAGAGCGCTCCCCTATCTAATAATAATGGCAAACATATTAAACGACATCGTGCTATGTAAGATGGAATCGGTTCAGAAAAGTTTAAGGAACGCAGAGCAAAACGAATAAAGTACTTTTGGACTCTTTCTAAACGATTTATATGCACTGCATGGTATGGTCTCCATATACAGGGTGGCGCAAGAGTAATCCTCCTATCAGAAAATGCTATAAATTTTGCGATTGGCCCCTAAAGTCAGTTCTGTTTTGACATTTGTGTATTAAACACATGCGAAATACACGTTAATAAACAATGTTACGCTACCCTGCTCCAGAACGCGGAATATTGCTGACTATTTATTTGACCAATAATCGGTCGGGGCCAAACGGTTACTGTGAATGGTGAGCGCTACAGAGCAATGATCAACGAGTTCTTTTTGCCGCAACTTTATGAATTGGGATTGGAAAACATGTGGTTCCAACAAGACGGTGCAACAGCACACACTGCACGTGCCACAACCGATATGCTGAACATCGGAAGCTTACTTTTGCGCCACCTTGTATAAGCTGCGTATTCAAGCTTGGATCGTACAAAAGCAGAATAAAGAACTTTATAAGTGTATGGGTCTGAGAAATTAGAAGAGTGACGTTTAACGAAAGCAAGTGTACCAAGGGAACTAGTAATAATATAATTTAAATGCGTAGCAAAACACGCCTAAATCTTTGATTTCGTTAACTTCAGAGATGCACGAGTGTGCTAAGAAGTAACGAGTCTCAAAAGGCTTGATCATCTTAGAATAAGTCACTTTATGGCACTTATCAATATTAAGATAAAGCCTATTGGTAACGCAGTAATTATAAAAATTATTAAGTTCACCTTGTAGCACGGAAGAGTCATACGGTCCATTTATCACCGAATATATCTTAAGATCGCCTGCGTATAAAAGAAAATTAGCCAATTTGATACACGATGAAATGCCATTAATAAACAGCACAAATAATGAGGGAGCTAAAATGCTACCTTGTGGTACCCCAGAGCTGAAAACAAATGGCTTCGAAAACTCGGCATCTATAGCAACCATGCAGCTCCTGCTAAACAAGTACGATTTAATCCACTGAAGAAAACTAGAATGGAGCCCCATGCAAGAAAGTTTGAAAATAAGAATTTTGTGAGAAATTTTGTCAAACGCCTTGGAAAAGTCTGTATAAATCGTATCCATTCGTAGGCCATTACGAAAGCATGAATGGCAGTCCTTAGTAAACACAGAAAGATAAGAAACCGTCGATCTTGCGGGCACAAAACCATGCTGATTTGGGCAAATAAGATGCTTTACATTAAAGTAAAGTTTCTCCTGTACAATACATTCAAACAGCTTAGCAATTGGTCTGTAGTTAGATACATCACATTTGTTGCCATTTTTAAAAACAGGGGTGATAGATGTAATTTTCCAGTCATCAATAAAAAGTCCTGAAGATAAGGACATGTTAAAGATTAGCGTGAGAGGTTTTACCAGTGACGAGCAATTTTTTAAAAGTCTCAAGCATAGGCCATCAACATCAGTCCGAGACGAATCCTTGACTTTTATCAAACCCTCTATAACATCATTTTCAGAAAGTACCAAAGATCCTAGGGAAACAGATGAGCTTGCTATATCGTTGAGACTAAGACGTAAGGGAGCAAAATCATTGGCAGACAAATCCTCATCCAACTCAAAATTGGATGAAAAAAAGTCCGCAAATAAATCAGCAGCCTCACCAATAGAAGATACGGACATATCATTATAGAAAGCAGTTTTTGGAATACTCGATACATTCTTCTTTGACTTAATATAGGTCCAGAATTTTTTAGGATTCGATTTTATATTTCTCTCGAAGTTATTAATATATTTTTTATATAAACTCTTATTCAAGTCGTTGAATTTTGTCCTGTAGGATATAAATAACTCGTAAAAATCAAATCTGTTAGTAATTTTAAACTTCTTAAAAAACTTATTTCTCAAATTTTTTAGATGTTTAAGCTCAGATGTATACCAAGGAAGCTTACATGCTTTTTTCTTAAAAGTAGGAACAAGTTTATTACAAATATCAGATAATGAATTTTTAAATATATTAAAGCAAGTTGCAACTTCAATATTTTTAAAAAGAGAATCCCAGTCCATCTCACTTAACCCTACATCCAAAGCATTAAAATCGCACCGATCAAAATTTAATGATGGCTTAGAAGTAAAAAAGGAGGTATTGAAGAATTCTAGGAATTCCACTTCCAGTAAAGTTGGAGTGTGATGCAAATTAGGCGGCGATATAGAAGTTGCAGCTTGCGACAGCAAAAAGTTCAAATCGCTACTAATAAAAACTAAATCAAGATAGCGTTGCAACTCGTTATGCAAGCCATTAACTTGCGATAAACCCACACTCAAAAAGTTATCTATAATATACGATTCAATATTATTAGTGATATTTGAGGCAGTCAAATAAGCATCATTATCGATGTAAGTCCAGTTTACATTGGACAAGTTAAAGTCACCAAGAACGCATAATTGATTGTAGCCAATTTCACGATGAAGAGCGAGAACGGTATCAACATGTGATTCATAGACACATGCATCACTAAGAGGCGGAATATAAGAAACGCAAATATAGAGGTAACCCACAGAACCACTCAGCCGGACACAAAGTTGATCGAGGATAGAGTCATTATTATTAAAATCATAGAGCGTAGCTTGCAAATTGCAACGAGCTGCTATCAGCACACCGCCTCCTCTACTGCAGCCAGTTTTATTAGCATCTCTATCCTTATGGAAAACATCAATTGAGTTGAGCCATGTTTCAGTCAAAACAAACACATCATACTCGAAAAGAGAGCTCAGCATGCCAACACTACTAGTTTTGCCTCTTAGACCAGAAGTGTTTTGGTAGTATATTTTAATACGTTGATTATTGCGAACAATCAGGTCTGAGTTAGTTGCTTCCCTTTTTTTGGGAAAAAAATGAAAAGGAGGAACAGAAACATTCACCGGCCATATCTCCGGTTTCAGCAATTTTTCATACTCCGTTTCAATTACACCCAGCTTAAAATTCGCATATCTGAGAGAGTCTAAATTCTTCTCTTTGTTGAATAAATAAAAGCACCTCAGATGCTGCTTATCAATGTGAGCATGTTTCTCAACATACTTAATAATGTGCACTGGCAGAACTGATGTCTTAAAAGAGGCCAAATGCAGGTATTTAAAACGCGCAGCTACCGACAGATCGTTGTTTTCACCTGTGCCTACCAAAGGTTTTGGTTTTTAACGCTGCGACTGCTTTTTATTCTTATTATCATTGTTTTTGTTTTTGTTTTTATTCCGGCTCTCAACTAACTCCCACGAATTTTCACCAGGCAACGAATGCATGGCTTCAGTGTTGGTAGGGCGAGCAGCATTAGCATTGACTGCTTGAGTTAATAACTAGCAGAACCACGCAAATTAGACGGCACAGGAGGAGACGAAAAATCACCAGCAATGACTGAAGCTATAACATTCGATTTGTTTACAACGGCAGCAGAGCTGCTGGCAGAGCGTAGACAGCCCGAATTTTGTAACTGAGCTTTCAGGTCTTTCACCTCTGTCACAAGATCAGCGACAAGGGAATGCAAATTAATGTTCAAGCAAGTATCCCAATTGAACACGATGTTATTATTGTATTTTATAACATCGAAAATACTAATGTCAATTCCTTTGCACGTATGATGAAATACAGCCTTGCAAAGCGAGCAGTTTAAAGTAATGACTTTAGCTATAGATTTACCGCATACACCCCAACGCGTACGTAGAAGCGACATTGTTAAAGCAATAGAGAAATTAAATAGAAATATAAAAATTACACGGAGCTGCAAAAAAACACATCCGTACAGCTTGACGTCAAAGGATAATAGGTTAAACTCTTACTTATCCAGACTCAAACCCACCATTTCAATACTTGCCCTGCATGTTGTATGTCCCCACATGATACTAAACCGTCCATTCCAATGACGGCTAGCCCTGGTGAAACTCTGATGCCATACATATATACTAACACCAACGCATATTTTTGAAATTTGTAAGGAAAACAATAAGTGCATAAAAATCAAAGTGATATTAGCCCTGAAACTCTCGATTTAAACGCAAATTTCTTCAGTGGTGAATTACATACCCGCGAATTGATGGTTTAGTGTTTCCCACACAGGGGATCCAAAAAATGTCTATGTTATTATGTACATTAAATGTTAATTACAGTTTTAGCCACTTGTACACAGATTTACTAATAAACTTTACAATATCGAAAAACAAACGAATCTTGGTAAAGGTTGCTAAAAAAAATGTACCTGTTTTTACTAGACCTCTGATCGTATTGCGACTTTTCATGTAAATTTGCCACATTTGAACATCTAAATTACAAGTGCATGCGCAAGTATTTACTAAAGGAATGAAAGGTATTACTGAATTAAAAAACATATAACGATAAGAAGATCCAACAGCGAATGCAAGTGGACGCTATCAAATCGTTGGTAGGTAATTCACCATAAAACTGCGTGTAAAATGCTTGCATTCACTGTGTCTTAATTGAATATCTTCACAAAAAATTATAGTTGGAATTACAAAAACGTTTAATTATAAATGTTACATAAAAATAAAAGTGCTAATAGCCTTAAAAGTTGCGATTTACGGGTCAATTCCGTGCGTAACCGGTGATTTTGTACCTGGAAGATTATCTAGCCGAAAATCGTAACCGTTGGCAATGCAGTTCATTTAACCGCGATTCTAGCGTACCTGGCAGCGTTTTAAAAAACAAATATTGCGCAATAGAGAGTAAAGTGCAAACGCAAACGAAACTTCGTGTAAATTATATTGTTTAATAATTCTTGCGACATAACCACCTATTTTGGTGGTTACGAAATTGAACTGCAACTTAAGCCGGAATACCAAAACGGTGTAAAAGTTTCCAAATGATTAATTTTCCGGTAAAACGAATGTTGTTACCACACTAGAATTAGGGCGTTAAATGCAAATTTCCCCAGTGTGAATTACCCACCGCGAATTGATGGTTTACTGTTTCCCACTATTCGTAGTGTTGAACCTTTATATAGTTATATGTTCTTTGCTTTCGCTTGTATTCTTGTTTCTGTCTAATACCCTGCCAACCAGCAATGGATACAAATTTGGATAAACAGTCAGTCGCGCGTACCAAACAAGTGGATAAAAAGGTGGGCAATTTGGTTCGGCGAGGTTCACTTTTTAATCATGTTGAAAATATTTTTCCGTATACGTGTGAGGGCATACTTTTAGGCACTTGTTGGTTTCCATTAGGCATAGGACTATTCGAATAAAAATTATTCTAATAAAAAATCCATTTATTCGAAGGCTATAAATAATTCGAATAATAAAGTACTATTCGAATAGTGGTATTGAGCTATTGGATGGAATGCGAATAATTACCTACTATTCAGGTGCATAAAAGAAACTAACAGGAGATTTACTCTAAATTTAGTACAAAAATGTATGTGTATCTACGTTAGTAAAAATATTTCAGTTATTTTTACATAATCTATATATTAATAGGCTAAAATTTTTTTCATACAATCAATTGCCAGAGTATATCTAAACATGCATAATTCCAATAAAAATGTATTTTGATATCTTCGTATGGATCAGTAGCGGTGCACAGGCATATTATATTTAACAAATAATGCTTCATTTATTTGTAATAATTAATTTAAGTTTTGTGCTTAACTACAGTATCTGCCCTGCCAACCAGCAGTGGATAAAAATCTGGATAAACGGCGAGTCGCGTTTACCAAACAACTGGAAAAAAAGTGGGTAATTTTATTCGGCGAGGTTCACTTAACCATGTTGAAAATGTTTTTCCGTGTAGGTGTGAGTGCATACTTTTAGGCACTTGTTGTTTCACATAGAAATTCCAAAAACATGCTTTGGTGTTAGTAAAAATGTGTGAATTTTTGGAATCAGAGTTTCACCACGGTTAGCCATGGTTGGCAGGGTGACCGCATCATTATACATACAGCAGTAGCGCAGGTGGCAGGGCGAATTCAATATAAGGTAGAAGCAAGGCGAATTGCAAACATACAGACACACATTTTCCATGTATTTTGTTTTTGTAATTAATGGACTAATGTCAAAATCGTACTGCCGTGAAATTTGTAGTGTCGAAATTCGAGTAAAATGTAGCTACCAGCTGATTGTATAATGGCACCTTGTACTGAATTCGCCTTGGCAGGTCGTAAGCGTCTGGGGTAGGACCACGGTTGCCGTTTTGGCCGAAACGTACCATTCTTGGTACGCATTTTTTAGCCGGATACTTTGGTACGCAACTTCCAAATTTGGTACGTTTCTGCCATTTTTAATTCAACGCAACTCCGATGACACTGCTACAAATATCAAACCTGCATTTGAATGACTTCAAAAATTATTTAGTCATAATGTTGTGTCTCTTTCACTCTTCTGATTTACTGGCAGTAAAAGTTAAATGGTACCACTTGTATCAACTTATACGTAGGAGTCTTTCTCTATCATACGTCGCTTTGATATTTTTAGAAAAAGTTGTAAAGAGGTATCACTATTTGTTTGTGATAAAAATATCACCAGCATATAGTGCTAATGAAATTAAAATTATTATCATATTTGTCTTAATTCTGAAGCGGAAAAATAAAGATGGTTAGGTAAGTTTTATAATCGGGCGAATATGCGCAAGCAAATGAATGGAAGTGTGGACAATTTAATTTAGTTATTCACTTTTACTCATTATAGAGTATATTTAGAAGAATAAAATATTATATGTTTTTAGCTTTTTATGTTTATACATACACATATGTATACTAACCCCCGTTTCTGTGTAAATTTATGTCAGCAGATGAACTGCTTAAAATTGTTTTAATAAATGTTATATTGTTTGCCTAGCAAATTATTTTGGTACGTTTTTTTTTCGGTTTGGTACGAATTTTGGTACGCAAAATTTTAGGCAAACGGCAACCGTGGGTAGGACGCGTGCGTTCCAAGGTGCGAGCACAGGTTCTCAGCACAACTGTTTTTATACCTAGTAGTGCTACGCACACAAGACATATTAACTTTAGTCGCCTAACAGCAGTATGTAACGGCATAAACGAATTGAAATAGATATTGACTTATATATATCAAAATGTTCAGGAAGAAACGAGAAATTGATTAAGCCATGTCTGTCCGTCCGTCCGTCCGTCTGTGAACACGATAACTTGAGTAAATTTTGATATATCTTAATGAAATTTGGTATGCGGGTTCCTTGGCACTCATCTCCGAGCGCTATTTAAAATGGGTGAAATCGGATGATAGCCACGCCCACTTTTTATATATAGAATATGTTCGAAAACACAAAAAAAGTGATTACTCAGTACATAATACACCTATAAGGATAAAGTATGGTGTATACATTAAGATTGAGGCATAAAGTAAATTTTTCCAGAAATTTTTGAAAATGGAAGACTTTTGATTAAGTCAAATTTAGAAATGTTATTAATCAGAAATCAAACACCGTTCAAGATATCGAAACAAAATTCAGCACGCAGGTTTCGAGTAGCCCGTTTCTGTTTATAATAACGAAGGATTATGTATCGCATGGCTTGTAACGATTTCGTTATGAAAAGCATTTCTGTATGAAAAAAATTCACCTTGCGATATGTTCGTGGTGTGTTATGTAAAAATGAGAAATGATAGGCAAAAAGGCCTAGGGGGAAAAAATATAACATTTGACGCAAACCGTACAATGGTCTCAACAGCCTAGTAGATAAGATATTGCTCTTTTTTTAACTTTTTCTTACATTTTATTCTTGTTTTTGTTTTTTTATAACAATTTATTTTTAATAAATATTAATAACATTAAAAATTTGCACAGAATGCAATTAGTTTGGATTTTTACACTTGTTATCACTGCCATTATAGGCATCGTTAATTTTTTCGAAATCCATAACGAAAATACATTTTTACTACACTTATAGAAACACTTTTCAGTGATAACTACATAACAGGGTTGAACTTTGCGTTAAAATTCTTATCGAAAGGTTACAAAAACGGGCTACAGGTGTGCAAAGAATGTTCGATTTACGTCCACACCCACTTTTATATGAAAGATGTTGAAGAAGATCGTAGATATATTAAATAGGCAATAACTTTGCGTAAAATAGCTTTACATCATATATATTTCACTTTAAAAATTTCCGTAAACTAGAAAACCCCAAAAAAAAAATTTTCGGAAATGGGCGTGGCCCCGCCCCTTTAATTTGTCGAAACGAAATTTGGTGATTATGTTGAATATATAAAGGTAATTGTTTGTTGTAAAAATAAGCGAAATCGGTTCATGTCCAAGCCCAGTTTTTTAACATAGTTCGAAAAAATTTGTTTGTAAATGTAATGCGATATTTTTATAACCATGCAAGCAATATCAATAAGATTTTACACACATAATAAGCTTTTTAAGAAAAACTCGGCCGCAAAAAAATTTTGTCAATTTTGAAGAAGTAGGCGTAGCGCCGCCCACTTTTCAGCATAAAATTTCTGCTATTTTCAAAGCGCTTATAATTCAATTTCTATATTTCAATGAAAATTGGTCAGCTGCTTTTTAGTAGTATGTATTATACTCCTATCAAAAATTAGCCAAATCGGAAAACACACAAGCAAAATATTCGGGGAAGTAGTTAATAGCCCACTGCAATAGCCAAGTTGTATAGATATCTTTTTTGATTTTCGTACCTTTTATAAACATTAAATGTATGTAAGTATAAGAAGAAGAAAAGAAAAGTTCACTAAAATGATCAGCACGATGAGCGGAGTCGATTTAGCCATGTTCGTCCGTCTATTTGAACGCAAATAAGAACTGAAAGTATTAAAACAGACCTGCGTAAATTGATATGCCATAATAGATCACTACTAGGTATATAATGTTCGGTTCCACCGGAACTTAGACTTATATGTTTCGGTTTATGACCTCTATCTTGGAGTGAGAAAACTATTTTTTTTCAAAAAACCGTCAAAAAATTATTCCGATTTACCAAAACAAAATACGTTAAGCAAATGCGTACATAGCTGCAAGAATTTTTTAAGAAATTCACTTTTTTCTCAATTATATTCGACTTATCGTAAATTTATCCAGTCATAATATTATAATAATCGTATATATATCGCAATCCAATTCCCTCGGAACGAGAAACTCGATAGAGATCACGAAATTTATCAGAGTTCGGTAGATAATTTCGATAATTTTCATTATTTCTATCGGGTTTTTCCGATGAGACGGAATGGCTGATAGTCCCTATATTTAAAATACAAAAAACCAAAAACACAGTTTGTAGCTTCTTCAATTTTATATTTACGATGTGGATGGAAATCGTTTAAATTTTCCTGAACACATCAATTATTTTCTTTGTTAAATATTTTAATTTGTAAAAGGGCAGACATATAACCCGAACCCTTACATATGTAGACTAAATTTGACCAGTTAAGATGGTAACCTTCCTTAAAATTCAACATAAAATGTGTTTTAAATATGTCTAAGTTGTGGTTAAGGAAAAAATTCAGAAAACCATCATATGTTGAAGTTGTAATTTTCTCCCGCTAAATGGACTTAAAAAAAGCCAGATGTAAAGAAAACACTTGCGATACTGCCTGTATACCAAAGGACACAAATTCCAAAATGGCAACCGTCTTCCACCCATATTGAGAAATTTGCACAACTTAAAAATGAACGTTTCATTCATTTCCAAAAGGCATATCGATATGTATGTATACTCCTAACGGTGGAAACATTTTCTGAAGCTATACCGGTTAGGTATGGTATTTGACGGTGGCTTTGTAAGTATAGGAACAGCGGAGGTGTAAGCGTCTCAGGTCTCTACCTTACGTCCCATGGTTCGAGTACAGGTTCCGGACAATAAATTCTTTTTTTTTATATAAATTGAATTTCTTATCTTGGCTTTTGAATTTATTAAGTTTTTAAAGCAATATTTTTCTAAAACCAATTTTTTGCAAAAAACCGCCAGAAAATGACTTAAATTTACCATAACAAAATATGTAAAATAAATACTTACATAGTTTTTTGAATATTTTTTAACGAATTTACCTTTTCTGAATAATACAGGACTTAGGGTAAACATATATGCACACTAGAGCGTATCACCAAAAAAAAGTTGGCCGTACCTCCCCTCAACTGAAGTGTTTTTGAAAAACATTTTTAAAAAATTACTTTTTTTTTTTGTGGCAACCGTAGATGTCGCCCAATTACATTTTTCTTCACATCTTTGGCATTTGTTGTCGGATTTTAAAGTGTGACACATCAATTTTTTTGTAGGTACCACAACGGAGCTCCCGAGATCAATGAGCTTTTTTAGGAAAACCCCACTCCTTGAGACAAAAAAATTGGTGTATCACACTTTAAAATCCGACAATAAATGCGGAAGATATGAAGAAAAATGAAATTGGGCGACATCTAAGGTTGCCACAAAAAAAAAAAGTAATTTTTTAAAAATGTTTTTCAAAAACACTTCAGTTGAGGGGAGGTACGGCCAACTTTTTTTTGGTGATACGCTCTAGTGTGCATATATGTTTACCCTAAGTCCTGTATTATTCAGAAAAGGTAGGAGACGCTCTTATGCACACCCATATGAAATAATAAGTTGAGGTCATAAATATAATGCTATGACCAATTATACAGTTTCGCTTTTGTTTCAATATTTTTAGAATTCATCATTTAAATCGGTTCAGGTCATCAGCACTTCCGTCGACAGATAATTTCGATAAATTACGTTGTTTCTATCGGTTTTCAAGTTTAGACGGAATTGCTGATAGTCTCCATATATAAAATACAAAAACCGAACACAGTTTGTAGCTCCTTTAATATTATATTTACTATGTGGTGAGAAATCGTGTTAGATTTCCTGAAGACATCAACTATTTCGCGCTTCACATATTTTATATTGTATTATAACAGATGTAGCCTAAATGTGACCAGTTCAGATGAGAAACTTCCTTAAAAGTCAATATGAAATGTCTTAATATGTGTCTAAATTATGGTATTAAGCTAGATCTTAAAGGAAAATTTCTAAATTGACAGAACTGTCTATATATAAAAAAAAAAAACCAAAATGGAAACCAGTGTCATGCTCATATTGGGAAATTTGAGGAACTAAAAAATAACGCTAAATTCATTTTCAATAAAAATATGTTTATGCGTACACACTCCTAACCAGTGTGACCAGGTTAGCCTTTTCGAGGTTAGATTTAGCCTTTTTTTGTCCTTTAGCCTCATAATTTTGGTTTCAGCTTCGTGGCTTTTTTTCTAGCCTTATTTTCCTCCAAACCTTTTCTGGTCCCAACACCATAATTTTCATACAACTTCGAGGTAGATGTAAAATTAAAGTTGAATGAATGTAGTATTGATGACGAAATACTAATAATTATTCGTAAAAATTGTCAACTATTTCTGATGGAGTTGATAACCGATAATATGAACTCTTTAAAAAAGATATATTTTTTCAAGAAGAAAATTCTAGGTATTCTCCAAGTCAATTAGCATTGATTGAACGCAGTGACGAAAGCTAATAACCGTACAATGGACAAGTGTGACCTCTACCATTGAATTTTGGGCGGAAGTCCGTGAACATAAAAATTCATTAAACGAACCCCCTTTTTTAGAACTGGTTGAATTCGTATTTAGCTTTTTGTTATTACCTTTCAGTAATGCGGAGGTTGGAAGAATTTTTAGTGCCATGAACATTTTAAAAACTATGTTAAGGAACAGATTAAAAATTAAAATGCTTAACTCGTTGCTTAATATTAGATGTTCGTTAAAACGCTTATCCAAATGTTGCACTAATTTTGAAATTACAGATGATCTCATCTCTATGATAAATACACAAACTTTGAAT
Source organism: Merzomyia westermanni (assembly GCA_949987695.1). NCBI lineage: Eukaryota > Metazoa > Arthropoda > Insecta > Diptera > Tephritidae > Merzomyia > Merzomyia westermanni. The sequence goes on from OX465291.1 coordinate 83,383,331, forward strand.
GCAGACTCAAGCTCTTCTGATTTATCAGACGAAGAAAATATTATCGTTTTGCATCGATCGGATGTACACACACAACTCATGCACACACGTACACAAACAGACACCCATGCTGACGTTACCTGCTACCTACTATAAATATTAGACAAACGACCACAACAGATCAGAACGAAAATCGACACTGATGATGGCACAACGCCGAAACCGGTTTGTCTCAAAACCAAATTTGACAAGGGATGACGAAAAATCGTTCCAATATGCATCAATCATTCACCCTGTCGGAAAAACAACAAAACAAAATAAAACAGTTAATGCTTGTCAGGCTTTCAACTTAAACGAAAACGGTCTACTAATAGTTTACAAACGACGTTTACTGAAATTGCATACAACGAAGGCAAACATTTGGTTTAACAAACAATGCATAGAATTGAATGTGACACCAAAATTTGCAAAAATAACAATGAAAACAAACACCAATACAAGCATGAGGACAATTAGGAAGGCGGAAAGAGACTTCCTAAGATATGAGTTGAAAAACCAGTACGCCAAGAAAGATGGAATAAATGCCGAAATTCTATCCATCCATTTAAGGTGGGCGGAGCAATTACCTACCGATACGTTAATGGAATGCTTCGAGCGCATAAGGACTGAGGTCGAACATGAACTACAACAGAAATACAGGACGCTGAACCGGAAACTAGATAAGCTGACAGGACGTCGCGAACGCGACAATAACCAACAACCGCACCATTTCCATGCCAGGCTCGTAAACCTAACGACAGTGGCCATCACCGCGGCGGAAGAACAACTTCTTAAAAAGGGACTGAAACACAATATTATAGACCAAAACGCAAAAAGAAAAACGGAACAGGCGATCGTAGACGCAGAGGTCGCAATATCACTAATACAAGTTGAGGAACAAGAGCACGCAAGACACATATGCAGAGAAATAATAAACAAGGAAGTGAAAGCAAAGGAACAACATAAACTCAGGATAAACAACATTGTCGCAGCGAAGGCGGACAAAGGCAACACAACTGTGCTAATTGAAAAAGATGAGTATATAACAAAAACCGAAAAACTCATCGAGGATATGGAATGTCGTAGAATAAGAGTGAACCCCACGGATGAATACCAGAAAGAAATCAAAGTGGCTATAAAAACTGCAACAAATATAATAGATACTAGATATTAGTCCAAATGAACCCGTCAACTCCACCACTGATTGCGCTACCAAAAATCCACAAGCCAGGCAATCCAATGAGACCAATCATTAATTTTAAATCGGCACCATGCTATAAGCTATCTAAATATTTAAAAACAGTATTGAACTACACACTGAAACTTAGCAACGAACACACCATAACTAATACATCTGAACTAATAAACAAACTTAGGACCGTTGAAGTGACAAAAGACAGCAAATTGGTATCTTTCGACATAAAAGATCTATACACATCAATACCACTAACTAGCAGAGACATTGAACATAGTAAACTCTTTAATACTACGTAAAACAAAAGATAAAGTAAAAAGTACGCAAATCACGAACACGGTAAGAACCACACTACGTCAAAACTATTTTCAATTCAACAATAAAATATATAGACAAACAAACTGACTTGCGACGGGAAATCCAACATCGGTTATTCTTATGGAAGCGTTTATGTAAAACCTGGAAAAAGAGTATATACAGGTATTAAATTCCAAATTAGGAGTGTTATTTTAGGCAAGGTACGTGGATGGTATAATATGCGTTTTAACTACCAACAACGAAGAGCAAGTACTGGAGTACCTCAACAAGCAGCACGGGAACATAAAATTCACAATGGAAACCGAAAAAGACGGAGGAATCAATTATCTGGACCTCACAATAAGTATTGATAAAGCTAGCACTAAATTCAACTACGACATATATAGGAAACCAACGGCCACCGACACAATAATACATAATACCTCGAACCACCCACAACAACATAAAAATGCAGCGCTAAGGCACTTAGTACAAAGATTGGAAAGAACACCTCTTACCAAAGAAGCATATAGAAGAGAGCTTGGAATAATATATAACATCGCTACAAACAACGGATATAAGAAAGCACTAGTAGATAAACTCAGGAGAGACCTTAGAGAACAAAAAAGAAACACTGGAGAAGAAAGTATACAAACACGGACGACAATGACATATACTGGAAGGGCAACATATAAATTAGCAAATTTCCTTAGAAAATACAACATCAACACAGCGTTCAAAACATCGAACAATTCAGGACGGAAGCTAAGAACCAAAACTAACTCAGAAGATCCATTTAGCAGCCATGGTGTATACAAGCTCACTTGTGAATGCCAGCACAGTTACATAGGACAAACCGGACGACAAGTAAGAACGAGGTTCAGAGAACACATTGGAGATTACAACAAAAATATACGGAATGCAACCAGCATACCAGAGTCCAACTTTGCGAATCACATGGCGGAGAATAAATGCCCCCCCGGAAACATCAAAAAAACAGTCAAGGTCCTACATGTACAAGCAAAAGGCAGACGTCTGAACGTACTGGAAAACATGGAAATCTACAAACAAAAAGCATTCGACGGTAGAATAATAAACGAACAGACAAACACTGTTTCCGACACAATATTCGAACCTTTAAAATTGTTTTACAAAAAACAAAGCAACCATTCAGGTACAACAAACACACACGCACCGACAAATAAGCACAAAACAGCAAAAGATCAAAAACAACAAACAAGCAAAAAAAGGTCAAACAACAAAAATCAGCAACTTTTACCTGCCTCAGTCAACCACACAAAAAACCGATCGACGTAAACCACCCCCGTTTCTGAATGTACACACACAACACATGCACACACGTACACAAACAGACACCCATGCTGACCTTACCTGCTACCTACTATAAATATTAGACAAACGACCACAACAGATCAGAACGAAAATCGAGACTGATGATGGCACAACGCCGAAACCGGTTGGTCTCAAAACCAAATTTGACAAGGGATAACGAAAAATCGTTCCAATATACATACCAAAAGTAGTTCAAAATTAAAACTTTTAGGGAAAACACAATAACAGTTTTGTTTTTTTTAAAGAACTCCATTATAAAAATGAGGTTTAAAGGCATCGCCTTGCCTTCACGCGATTCCCCTGTTCATGTAATTCAAAATTTACATTTTGTTTTAAAACGCAACCAAATTTATACTTTTTTGTAAAGTTCTATAATAAAAATGAGATTCAAAGTATTCACGACCACTATTTTCGGTCGGTTATTTAGGTGCATTCTACAGCCCTGAAAAACTTAAGTGTTTGTAATAAAATTTAAATATTTTGGAAAATCGGAATGAACATTTTATTTGTTCATAAAACTTCAATATTACAATGGGATTTAAAAGCATCCATGGCCGCCGTGTAATTCAAAGTTTGAGATCAAAAGGAAAACAGAATTAAATAACGAAAGTGCGTCGTTGAAACGGAATTGCTGAGTTGAAATTGTAATTGTAATTTTCTCCCACTAAATGTGTGACAAAAAAGCACTGCCTGTATACTAAACACAAAAAATTTCCAAAATGGCAACCATAAACATAGGTATACTCATACCATTCTAAACGGTGGACATATTTTCACTCATTGAGCACATTGAGTTAAAGTAACTATTATATATATTATTAGTGTAACTATGTTGTTGGTATATGTCCATCAAAACCACGGCTGCGCAATCCCTACACTTTGAATATATGTCCTCAATATATATAAATACAGTTCATATGAAAGTGCCTGAGTTTCCTATGAAAGTGCAAAACAAAAACAATTCGGTATGAAGCTCAGGCACTTCCTCTAATCAAAAATAATAATATTTAACTAAGAATTATTATCAACTGGTCTTAATTGTATGTACTCGAATTTAATTGAACATAAAAGCAAAACATATGGGACCGGAATTTTGAAAAGTTTTTATGAATAAAACCAGTTTCCAAGTCTTATAAGAAACACAAAAAGGTCTAAATGAACATAAACTTGGTTCAAAAAGCAATTAAAGGAAACTAAGGTTGCTTCAGAATGGTCCAAAACGTGATCGTAACCGCAACTAGGGCAGATGGTTATAAAAATAGACTTCTGGTCTCAGATATACCAAAAAAATACCAGATTATTTCAATAGGTCGCATTTAGATGGAGACAGAATGAAATTTGGTATACCAATTTCAGTTGGCATAAGAAATTTTGTTACCGAAAATGTGTGGAATCGAGAAGTAACCACGCCTAACTTTTATATGTGTATGAAATATTTTATCAAAATCTCTCATAGTTCTGAATTTAACTTGCAAATGGTCGCTTTTCCAGCTTTGACTGAAAGCTTTAGCGGTACAAATTTGTTTGAAATTTAGTTTGTTACCGATACTATCTTCACGAGAATCCCTGCACACCCACTTTTGTTATAATTGGAGAAATTGTGCTGCTTGAGTTACATAGCTAAAATTAGCAGGAAGAATCTTCTTTCTTCTTTAAATGGTCATCTAACCGCCTGGGCGATTTTGACCGTCCAACATAGCTCGCCAGTCGTTTCTTCGTTGCGCCAACTGGCGCCAATTGGAAACACCGCGGGATCGCAAATCGGTCTCCACTTGGTCCTTCCATCGGAGTGGTGGTCTCCCTCTTCCTCTGCTTCCACCGGCGGGTGCCGATAAGAATACCTTCTGGGCTGGAGCATCTTCGTTCATTCGCACTACGTGGCCTAGCCAGCGAAGCCGCTGTGTTTTAATTCGCTGAGCTATGTCGGCGTCTGCGTAAAGTTCATACAGCTCATCATTAAATCTTCTTCGGTACTCGCCGTCGCCAACGCGTAGAGGTCCACAAATCTTTCGAAGAACCTTTCTCTCGAATACTCCCAGAGCCGCCTCATCAGATGTTGTTAGTGTCCACGCTTCTGCACCATATAGCAGGACGGGTGCGATGAGTGACTTGTAGAGTGTTATTTTCGTTCGTCGAGAGAGGACTTTACTTTTCAATTGCCTACTCAGTCCGAAGTAGCATTTGTTTGCAAGAGTGATTCTTCGTCGGATTTCTAGGCTAACATTATTGTTGGTATTAATGCTGGTTCCCAGGTAAACGAAGTCCTTTACTATTTCGAAATTATTGCTGCCAACAGTGGCTTGGTTGCCAAGGCGCGAATGCGCTGACTCTTTGCATGATGACAGAAGGTACTTCGTTTTGCCCTCGTTCACCACCAATCCCATTTTCTCCGCTTCTTTTTCTAATTTGGAGTAAGCAGAAGTTACGGCGCGGTTGTTAAGGCCAATGATATCAATATCGTCAGCATATGCCAACAGTTGGACGCTTTTATAAAATATTGTTCCAGCGCGGTTAAGTTCTGCAGCTTGTATTATTTTCTCCAGCATAAAATTAAAGAAATCGCACGATAGGGGGTCACCCTGTCTGAAACCTCGTTTAGTTTCGAACGGCTCGGAGAGGTACTTCCGAAATCTGTCCGAGCTGGCGGTGTTGCTCAAGGTCATTTTGCATAGCCGTATAAGTTTTGCGGGGAAACCAAATTCAGACATAGCGGCATATAGGCAGCTCCTTTTCGTGCTATCGAAAGCGGCTTTAAAATCAACAAAGAGATGATGCGTGTCGATTCTTTTTTCACGGGTTTTTTCCAAGATTTGGCGTATTGTAAAAATCTGGTCGATGGTAGATTTACCAGGTCTGAAGCCACACTGATAAGGTCCAATCAGTCTGTTCACATCAGGTTTCAGTCTTTCGCACAATACGCTTGATAGGACCTTATATGCGATATTCAAAAGGCTGATTCCGCGATAGTTGGCGCAGTTTGCAGGATCGCCCTTCTTGTGGATTGGGCAGAGAACACTTAGATTCCAATCTTCAGGCATGCATTCATCCGACCAAATTCTGCATAGAAGCTGATGCATGCGCCTTACCAGCTCCTCGCCTCCGTGTTTGAATAGCTCAGCAGGCAAACCATCAGCGCCAGCTGCTTTATTGTTTTTCAATCGGGATATTGCTATTCGCACCTCATTGTAGTCGGGTTGTGGAACGTCAATTCCATCATCTTCGATTGTGGGCTCGGGTTCGGCATCTTCTCTGGTTTCTTGCTCAGTTTCTCCATTTAAAAGGGCAGAGAAGTGATCCCTCCATATTCTGAGTGTTCTCTGAACATCGGTCACCAGGTCGCCGTTCTCATTCTTACAGGAGTTTGCCCCGGGTTTGAAACCTTCTGTCATTCGCCGAATTTTTTGATAGAATTTTCGGGCATTATTCCCGTTGGCCAGCATCTCAAGCTCCTTTATTTCACGCTTTTCTGCCTCTCTTTTTTTCGCCCGGAAAAGCCGCCTCGCTTCCCTCTTCAACTCGCGGTAGTGTTCACACACACTCCTCGTTGCATTCGATCTCAGCGTTGCCTTGTAGGCTTCGTCCTTTCTTTTCGTTGCAGCGCGGCACTCTTCATCATCATACCAGTTGTTTTTTCGCGTTCGCCGGAATCCAATTACTTCTTCGGCTGCGGTACGGAGTGCTCCTGAGATATGATCCCACTGCTCATGCATTCCACTAGGTTGAATTGTGCTCTCGGAGAGCAGGTGTGAGAGGCGATCTGCGAAATAATTGGCGGTCTGTTGCGATTACAGCTTTTCGACGTCCAGCTTTCCCTGCGTTTTTTGTTGCACCTGTTTTGTCGTACAGAGGCGGGTACGAATCTTGGCTGCTACTAGGTAGTGATCAGAGTCGATGTTAGGTCCTCGTATTGTGCGAACATCTAAAACGCTGGAAGCATGCCGTCCGTCTATCACAACGTGGTCGATCTGGTTGCGTGTTTTTCGATCGGGGGACAGCCATGTAGCCTGATGGATCTTCTTGTGCATAAACCTAGTGCTGGATATGACCATGTTTCGGGCACCGGCGAAGTCGATCAGCCTGAATCCATTTGGCGAAGTCTGATCGTGGAGACTGAAATTCCCGACAGTGGGGCCAAATACACCCTCCTTACCCACCCTGGCGTTAAAGTCGCCAAGCACGACTTTGATATCATGACGGGGGCAGCGCTCGTATGCTTCTTCCAGGCGCTCGTAGAATGCATCCTTTTCCACGTCGTCCTTCTCTTCCGTCGGTGCATGAGCGCAGATAAACGATATGGTGAAAAATCGTACTTTTATGCGGATTGCAGCGAGACGCTCGTTCACGGGTGTGAACGACAGTACTCGGTGACGGAGTCTCTCTCCCACCACAAATCCCACGCCGAATCTGCGCTTGTCTTCATGCCCACTCCAGTAGATGTTGCAAGGTGTTTTGATCGTGTTTCCTCGCCCCGTCCATCGCATCTCTTGTATGGCGGTGATGTCAGCTTTTGCTTTCCTCAGGACCTCAACCAGCCGGGCAGCGGCACCTTCCCCATTAAGGGACCGGGTACATGCCCTTATCTCATAATCCTTATTTCGTTCGCGGGTGTTGTCATCTAAAAAAGGGGTTCTCATATCCGAGGCTTTGTTGTTGAATTTCATTGGAACGTTGTTTTATGTGGTGGGTCCCAAACCCAACGCACAACCCGTTTCACGGGAGGTTGAATTCTATTACACGTTTGTATAGCGAGCCGCTTGATCCAAGACAGACGCCCGCTTGCAGCCGCACCACCTGGTGATCAGACGCTGCTGTTTGAACCCCCCCAGCAAGCCCTTAAACCGATTATGTCGGAGTGGCCTTACCAGGTTGTCGCCTTCTCACGTTTAGCTCACCACCAAACGGGTGTTCGGTGGTTACCCAGAGGATACTTGGGCGCAAAGCCCGGAAGTAGTGAGCTGCTTGAACCGCATGCAAAAGAATCGCTCTGGCCATTCCCAGGTGAATGGCGATCAGAAACTTTCCCCACTTGCGTGGACTTCTGCACACGGCCCCACCCTCCACAGGAAGAATCTAAGTAATTAAAAAACAAATAAATTCTTAATTAGTGGAATCCATTAACTTTATGTAACCTATCGCAGTCTGACCTGATCCTGCTAGGAGCCGGACTCGTTATTTGAAATTTTTTTTTGTGCTTGCTCGGTTTCAAAAAGGAAATCTCAGTGTACACATATTTTTGTACATGTATTGTGATTAACCCTTCCATATAAAATAATTTGAGCACCACTGATCAAATCCAATGGTTTCTATTACGCGTAAGCTTTTGAAATGTTGAAGAAATCTGAAAGGAGTGGTAACACTGATGGTGGGCTTTTACACATTCCTATGGGTCGTTTTCACTATCTCCTATTGAGGATTACTGGGGTTTAATTGACTTATTTTGTTCGGTTAGCTGTCAAATTACCCGCTGTTTAGTGTGAACCGAATTTTATGAATGCGGCCCTAAATAACTCAACTATTCATAATAAATACCATCAAGAAATATTTTTAAACCATTTCGGCCTCTAGACAGTGCTGGAGAAAAATATGAACAGAGGATTTAACAAGTTAAACTAATTTAAATTGATCGAATTTCGACCACGGGAGATACTACATATTATTAGTTTAACTATGTTGATGGTATATGTCCATCAAATCCAATGGTTTTTATTACGCATAAGCTTTTGAAATATTGATCAAATCTGAAAGGAGTTTTCACCCTCTCCTATTGAAGATTACCGGGGTTAACTGACTTATTTTGTTCGCTATTAGCATGCATGCGCTTTATGTTTGTACATATGTTTGGATGTATGTACAATTGTGTGCATAAGCAGTAGTTACCCTGTGGGGAAGTCAGTAACTAGTGAGAAATATTTCTGGTTCAGAACTAGAGATAAAGTGGCTAAGAGGAACTAGTGAAATAGTAACTAGATTTTCACTAGTTCGAAACCGGCAGTTGTGTAATTATTAAAATTTAATAAAATTTAGATTCGTGTTTGGAAAAATGTTTTGTTCTTGTAACGCTCTTTAAAGAAAGGCTAAAATTTTAAGTCATGAATAAAACGAACAAAAAAAAATTTATCAGTTGGTAGGATTCGAACCGACGCCGCCCGCATCTGAGTCTAGTGCTCTACCCACTCAGCTACGGCGCACGCATCAAAAGTGTGAGAAAAGGTTACATATGTATACATTATGATAGAATAGTTTAAAATGAGGGCTCAAATTATTAGCCGTGCATAAACTAACCGCAATGGTGTAGCGGTAGTGTTGCTGGACTATCACACCGCAGGTCCAAGGTTCGAGTTCTGGGAAAGGTAACATCAAAAGTGGTTTGAAAAAGTTTTAAAATCGGGGGTCGCGACCGCAGGCAGTCATTTGGCATAAAATCTTCGAGTGTGTAGTTCTACCATGGAAGGCTTCTCCAAATATTTTTTTTTTGATTCTTAACTAACTACATCCAAACTGGAGAATTTGGAAATTTCATTCATTTCATTTTATTTAAAACATATAAAAATTAGTACAATGAGATTTAACATCTTTTGTAGTACAACACAAAGTATAATAAAAAAAAACACACACAATAAAACCATAAATACAAAATATGAAAGTGAAAAAAAGCAAGTAAAAATATAAAAATAAATAAATAAGTACTTAAAGCTAACAGGATTTTATCAGTAAACTAAGTAAGTCATGATGGTCGGTCTGAATTATGTGATAAGGTAAGAAATATGAGAATATTATATTCTTGAAATTGCCTTTGTTTAGCTCACTTCTAATTACGGCAGGTATCGAATTCCAGGTTCTTATTGTGTTGACAAAAAACAGTCTAGTAGATGCTACAAAGTTAAAGATAGGGACGATTAGAGCACTCGTTCGCGCAGACCTCGTGAATATAAGTTTATCATACAAATATGAGGGCGATTTCATTCACATGAGGCGAAAAAGAAAAATACAGCTCCTAGCCTTAACATACTCATCTAGTACTATGTTACATCCTAAGAGCTGACATCTCCAAGTGGAGATGTGATCGTACTTCTTTAAACCATATACATAGCGTGTAATATGATTAAATAATACGTCGATCTTGTGAGCAGATTGCGAGTCCAGCTTATTATAAATTAATTCCGAGTATAAGATTATTGGTAGCAGTAGCTGAATTGCAAGTTTACGCCTTATGGCCAAAGGTGTAAAGGCAGCGGTTTGCCTCAGACTTCGCAGGGAGGCATACACTTTACACACTACAGCATTTATGTGATCAACGCAGGTCAAGTTGGAGTTGATAACAAAACCAAGATTTGTAATTTTAGTAACAACTTCCAGCGGTATCCTGTTCAGAAAAAGCGAGGGTATGGACAGATTTTCCACCCTTTTTTTCGCGATAGGCAACACAAAAGATTTTTGAGGATTTAGGCACAAGCCGTTTCTGTCAGCCCAGTGCACTATGGACGTGAAGTCACTGTTTAATTGGTTGGTTAGAGTACTGATATTTCCGAATGTATCTGATAAATGTAGGAACATACATTTTGGACAGAAAGGCAACCCGATCGGGACGAATATACTGAACGATACATTGTAGTTTAACATAGAAGGTTTTACATTTTATGAAAATATGATTTTTTCTGAATATATAAAAGGAGAAACCTTTGTAATAGTTTTTTTTTTCATTCCGAATATTGTAATATTCAAATCGTTATATTAATAAAATATTGTTAAAACCAACAAATATTAATTTATCTACACATTGGGGGCTCGTCCGGGATATGCCGTTAAGCTAAATCCCAAGTAAAGGGTGTTTTTTTTTAGGGGTATAGAACTTCGAATTGAAATAAAACACAAGAAAATCGTTTTAAGGTCCATAAATTTGGCTTTATTGGAAGGATAATTTTATGCCATTGATGTTTAAATATGATTTCGGGCATGTGGCCGCCGCGGCTGGCTCGAATAAAGCCAATTCTACAGGTCCAATTTTCAACCACTTTTTCGAGCATATGGGGCCGTATGTCGGCAATAACGCCACGAATGTTGGCTTCCAATTCCCCTAACGTTTCTGGTTTGTTGGTGTAGACGAGCGACTTCACATATCCCCAAAGAAAATAATCCAATGGTGTCAAATCACACGACCTTGGTGGCCAATTGACAGGTCCATTCCGCGAAATTATGCGCTCATCGAATGTTTCCTTCAATAAATCGATTGTGACGTGCGCTGTGTGGCATGTAGCGCCGTCTTGTTGGAACCACAACTCATCCACATTCATGCCATCCAATTCGGGAACAAAATAGTCGGTTATCATGGCTCTATACCGGTCTCCATTAACGGTAGCTGCCTCTCCAGCATTATTGCGGAAGAAGTATGGCCCAATGACTCCACCAGCCCATAGAGCACACCAAGCAGTCAGTTTTTGTGGATGTAATGGCGTTTCAAGGGTCTCATGTGGATTCTCTTCACTCCAAATGCGGCAATTTTGCTTGTTGACGTAGCCATTCAACCAAAAATGAGCCTCATCACTGAACAAAATTTTGCGATGAAAATCAGCATCGAAATCAATCTCATTTTCGGCCCATACACCAAAATCACGACGCATTGCATGGTCTCGCGGCTTTAATTCTTGCACAAGCTGGATCTTGTAAGGTCGCAAGCCAAGATCTTTGCGCAAAATCTTCCATAAAGTTGATGGACAAAGCTCCAATTGCTGTGCACGGTGGCGAATCGATTCATTCGGGTCCTCTTCAACACTTTGCTCTACAGCGGCAATTGTTTCTTCGGTGCGCACTGTTCGACGTCTCTGCGGATGCGTATTATCACATAGAGTAAACGTAGTGCGAAAACGATCCATGGTTAACCGAATTAATTGCTCTGATGGACGATTATGTCGACCATAAAATGGACGGAGCTCACGGTAAACTTCGCGAACTGAACCATTATTTTCGAAATAAATTTGCACGATTTGCAAGCGTTGTTCTTTTGTCAACCTGTTCATGATGAAATGGCAAACCAAACTGAACATAAATGACATTAGAGTTGCCAGATTTGACCACAAAATGCCAGTTTTATCTCTATTCGAAAAACAAACCTGTAAAAAAAACACCCTATATTTAGCTGCATTTATTTGTTAAATGTTTGCAAACTAATTGAAATTAATAAAAAAAGGTTAAGAAATCGGAAAAAATATGAAATAATAAAAAATATAAACGGATTAAGAAGAGACTGTTAAAAAAATACATACAAGCAAAAAATTTGGACATGAAAAATAGAATGTGTTTAAAAAATTGTATAAAACGAATTATCTTGTGTAAGAAATCGTTTGTTTGACACAAAAAGTTAAAAAAAAACTGATAAAAAAGTCAAAATTTGAATTTTATTCGTGAAAATAAGTTCAATATTGGTAAACTATGAAAAGCAAAAATAATTAAATAAAAATAGTAAATAATAAATAAACAAGATATGTGAATGTACATATATACTTATGAATTTGTGTGGCGAACATTGATATGGTAACAAGCGCCAGTGAAAACAAATAATTTTGCTATGGTCTAAAAGAGTTAGATGAAAGCAGCAGACTTATTTGGAGATAATTAAGAAATTGAGAAGAGCGATATTATAAAGAAGAGGACAGAGCAATTCAAGTTTGGAAGTCAGGAATAATTGGAGAAAATAATAACATAATTTTGCTGAAGTCAGGAATAACTGAGGAAAACAGGAAAGAAGATTGCGAATAACATTTTTGTCGTCAAGCAGATCTGGAATAAGGGGCAACAAGCTTAAAGATAAGTGGAGAAAACAATATAAGCCATTTGGGTAGAGAAGAAAAATATATCTGTTTTTTGGTTTTTGTTTTGAATTACAAATTTCAATTTTATCTTTTTCTGTTATTGTATATCATATGTATTTATGTATGTATATGTGTATATTTCATTATTTTGTTGAGTGAGTTTTAGTTTTCAATTTTCATATCTCAAAATATTATTAGGATGGATCTACCGACTATATTGAATATGAATTGTGAGACGTTAAGGCGGACTCTTAGGGAACGTGATTTAGATACGACAGGTATAAAGAAAACATTACAAGACAGACTTATCCTACATTTCGGTCTTGACTATTCAGATGATGATCGAGTGTCAAATGCTTCATTTTATGAAGATGCTGCCGTCAATGGACATCCATCCCAAAGTCGGTCTATGTTTACATTTAAAGATATTGAGGAGAGTTTATCGAATTTTAATGGTACAGGTACGGTGGATGTTAGACATTGGGTAGAGGAGTTTGAAGAAAATGCTTCTGCGGTTGGGTGGAATAACATACAGAAATTTATTTATAGTAAACAATTACTAAAGGTTGCTGCAAAACTGTATATTAGAAGTAAGCACGGGACCTGCGTACTTTATAGTACGTCCGAACTTTTTAAAAAAGAAGTTATTTTGTTGAAAGCGAGCTGCCCTTGAAGTGGTAACATCAGACTGTCTTTATTGATTTCTTTTACTTAAAATGTAACTTATACATTTGTATTAACTATGCTTATTTGTTATTGTAGAAAATGCTTACTTATCTTTAAGTGGAAATGCTTGGTTTTGTTTATTCAAATTACAATTAATTGATTTCTGCAATTCTACATTTTTAGGTAAGTTTAGCTTGAATTTACTGAATAATGCAATGCTGCATTATCATGTTAAAATGGGACCGGAAGTTGGTTTCGATTTTGTTATTGAGTTAATGAATTTATCTATATCATCAGAAAATGATATGTATGTACTAGGAGGGTCATTGTCTTTATATGTAACTACTCCCCCTTTTAGCTTAGAATTCTCCTGAATTCTACTATTTAATTTAATTTTAATGTATTTGTGCTTTGATATCAAAATTGCAAAAACCAACAAAATCATAATTGCAAGAAAAATATTTAATCCATATGTTATTTGACTATGCCATTTCATTTGAAAAATGCTTTTGTTATACCATTTATTTTGCTGATCTATTTCTTCAAATGTAATTTTATGTGTAAAATTTTTTATATTTTCATGTTTCATGCTTACAATATTTTCTTCTACAGTTTCGACAATGTTGGAAAAATAATAATCATTTATTTTTAATGAGCAGTTGTTAAATTTCAAAATATAATTTCCATTAAGAGTAACGTAATCTTTTTTGCATGTGTTATTTACAATCAAATCAATTGCGTTTTTTACAACTATTGTTTTTTCATCAAGAGATATAACTTCTAATTCTTTATTTGTCACAAGTTTACAATTACTTTTTATTACACAATGGGTGCTAGGTTTTAGTTGTTTGAAGTGTTTATTTTCTTGGTATTGTATTGACATATTTTAATAAGAAAAAATTTCCTCTATTTTCGCTTCTATTTCTTTTTGTTCTTTATTAGGCATGGGAATGATTTTTCTTATATTTACTTGTATAAATGATTTTGGTATTTTGATTCCTAATATAAGAAAAGTATTATTTAAAGTTGTTTATCTATTATAGTTAAAAACCGGAATCCTTTCATCACATAAGTGTCTACGTGAACAATTTGATTTTTATCTAATGGAGTTTCAGTATAATAGAATTTAGCTTTTATCGGATTCCTGTCGCATTTCCCTTCTTTGCATATGTCGCATTGATTAATTACTATTTGAATTAATTCCATAATTTTTGGATAATAAATTTTATATTTTATTTGATTATATGTCTCTTGTATACCCGAATGCATACTTTCTTTTACATGATAGAAGGATATTTGCTTAATAGCTTCAACTTCTGTCTCTATATCTTGTGCTCTGTGAGTGCATTTAATAAATTTAAGTTGGTTATTATTTGAATACATAGAAATTAGTTTTTCCTGTACTATATTATATTTGTGATCGCTGAGTTCAGAAAATATTCCTATATTTCCTTTCTTTATATACCTTCTAAATATATCGCCCATATTTTCAAAATCATTTTCTGCTATAAAGATTTGCTTTTTTCCGTGAATTATTTTCAATTCTTCAGTTTTATTATTAGTTAGGATTATTTGCATTTTATATTTATTTACGATTTCTTCTTTGATAGGAAAATAGTCACCTAAATTTTCTTCTGCGGAATGTATAGTAGCAATTGTTACATTATCCTCTATGTTATCGATTATATTCAGATCGGAACAATCTTCCGTATTTTTGGAAAAAAATTCTGAAATCGACTTCTCTTTTTCGTTTACTTCATTTTCATTTTCTAATCGACTTAGAAAATCAGCTACCTTATTTTCCTTTCCTTTTAAATACTCTATTTCGCAATCATACTCTCCTAGTTTTAAAAGCCATCTTTGATGTCTAGGAGATATGTCTTTCCCTTTGTATTTTGAATGAAGATATTTTATGATCAGTTAAAATTTTAAATTTTCTACCGTAAAGGTAAGGTGTGAAATATCCTACACTCCAGATGATTGCCAGAAATTCTTTATCCGTTGCTGAGTAATTTCTTTCATGATTATTAAGTGTTCTTGATGCAAAACAAACTGGGTGTCCTTCTTGGGATAGTACCGCCCCTAACGCATAATTTGATGCGTCGGTCGTTAACGTAAATTTCTTTTCGAAATTCGGAAATCGAAGTATTGGATGAGATTTAATTAAATTTTTAAGTTTTTCGAATGCTTCAATATATGTAGGATCTTTGGTGTTAATCCTTACACCCTTTTTTAAGTATTTAGTAATTGGTTGTGCAACTTTAGCATAGTCTTTAATAAATTTTCTGTAATATCCTGTGACTCCTAGAAAACTTTTAATTTGCCTCTCTGTTCGTGGCAATTCTAATCCCTCTATAATTTTTATTTTATTGGGGTTGGGTTTCATTCCTTCATTGGTTAAAATGTGTCCTAAAAACTCTGTCTCTTTTTTTAAAAAATTACATTTATCTACCTGAATTTTTAACTTGTTTTTCTCTAGTTCACTAAAGATTTCCGTAACTGCTTTGACATGTTCTTGTAAGGAAGTACCAAAGATTAATATGTCATCTAAATATACGACACAAGTTTTGTTAATATATTCTCTTAGGATCTCATTCATAAGCCTTTGGAATGTGGCTGGAGCATTTTTTAAACCAAATGGCATCCTTATGAATTCATATAATCCGTGTGGAGTGACAAACGCTGTTTTTTCTCTATCTTCTTCTTTTACTAATATTTGATGGTACCCTTTCGCTAAGTCTATTGTAGTAAAGTATTGAGCTCTTCCTAACTTATCTAGGATTGAATCAATATTTGGTAATGGATATTTGTCATCTATTGTGACCTCATTTAATTTTCTATAATCCACTACTAACCGATATTTCTTTTTACCAGAATTGTCAATTTTTTTCGGTACTACAATAAGGGGGCTTGAATATTTTGATTTACTTTTTCTTATAATACCCTGCTCTGACATTTCTTTTATTTGTCTCCTAACTTCCTCTTCATGTTGTGGTGGGTATCTATATAACTTTGAATTGATTTGTTCATTTGTAGTTGTTTTTATTTCATGTTGCACTGATGTAGTATTTGTTAGCTTATCGCCCTCCTTAAATAATAACTTTTTAAAACGTTTTAGAATTTTGATAACTGCCTCATATTCTTCTGGGTTTAAATGATTTAGTTGTATTCCTCCAATCCTTTCGTCATTTGTTTCTAGTGTGCAAATTTCATTAAATGTGTGTGGTTTATTTAAAATTAGCGATTCTTTGTTATTAAGAATTAATTTTCCCTCTTCGACATTTATGATTGCGTTTAGATAGTTTAAAATATCAAACCCTATAATGAAGTCATATTCTCTTTCTGTTAAAGGCGCCATTTTCCATCTTACTCTAGGATTTTTTGGTAAATTAAATTCTTCGGGTGCTTCTGTATGTGCTTCGTATTTAATTGTGTCCTTATTCGTTAAGGTACTAAATGTGATTGGATTCTTTAAATTTTTTATTGGAAAATCTTTTATGCCGCTATTTATAAGGCTTAGTGTTGCTCCCGTATCTATTAGCGCTACATATTTTCTTGTATTTATTGTTAACGTTATTTTTGGTAAGGATTCCGAGGCTGATTCATAAAAAAAAATTGTATTTACTTCTTCACAAAAATTGTCTTCAGGTTCTCCTTTGCTTTGCCTATCCTCATTTAAGCGATCTTGGCTATAATTTGGACTATGGTTTCCTGCTCTTTGAGTCCCTATGCAATTAACTTCGACGTTATCTACTTCCATTGGTTCTATATTTTGTTTCCTTTGACCTGATCTATTATCCTGTCTTCTTTGAAACGAATTATTTTCATTATACTCCTTATTTTTAGGAATATATTGGGGATTATGTTTAGACTGTCCCGAATTATTAACCCATCTCTTCTGGTCATATGTTTGGGGATTTTGTCTAACTTGACCCAATTTATCTTTATTAGCTTGCCCTTGATTTGCATTGACATTAAGTTGCTTGTAGTTGTTTTTATAATATCTATGATCTGAATTATTTGATCTGTTAGGGTATTGTCTATTATATTTCCTGTCGTCTCTGGCTATTTTTCTGTATTCTGGTCTAATACATGCGTCTTCAAATCTTCTCCTAGTCAGAAGTCTTAAAATTTGATTTAAATTTGTTTCCTCATAAATTTTGTCGAGTAGCGTTCCCTGAGTAATTTCTTTTACTGTGTTTACTAATAGGCTGTGCACGTTTGTCAAGTCTATGTAATGTTCGCCCCTATAATAAACTGTCAGTTCGTCTGCTTTGTATTTAATGTTTTGAATTTCAACAATTAACTCATTCACTGTATTTACTTTTAGATTGGATATCATCCTACATATATGGTGGGGTTCTACATTTGGCCTATATCTCAATTTTAACGTTTCTTTAATTAGTTGCCAATTGTCTGGCTCGGATATATTTATGACTACATCTTTTGCCTGTCCCTGGATAGTCTTATAGAATATTGTACGTACCGATTCTCGTTTTAATGCTTCATTGTGTATTGTAGATAAAAAGTATTCGACGCTGCTGCAGAAACTGTTTACGGTTATATCACCTGTACCCGTGAACGTTGGTAGATTATCTATCGCCTTGAATATATTAGCCCTGTCGGTACCATGACTTTGTTGTTGTTGATGTTGTAGTTCCAAGTATGCACTTCGAAGTTGCTCGATTTGTTGTTCTCTTCTCGCTAGTTCCTCTACAAGTTCTACTGGAGACATATTTGACTGTTCTTGAGTCTGTGCCATCCTTACTTCGTCAAATGCTCGCTGTCGGTTGATTCGCTTAATGATGATTTTTGTTTTTATTTTTGTTTTCGATTCAGTGGTGTAAGCTACGTTTTGTGTCCACTACACTGACCTTTACACTTTCAAAATTTTTGATCTTCTGTTCTTCAGTGGTGATAATAGAGATTTATGTTCACTGCACTGATATTTTTGCTTTTTAAAAATCTTCTGTTCTTTAGTGGTGATAACAAGGGTTTATGTTCACTGCACTAATATTTTCGCTTTTTGTAGTTAAGTGTTTCAAGGATTATAATTCTGGAGGGTCTGGTCAACTCCTGAGTTGGCTACAGAATCGCAGAATTTACTGAATGTATTTTATTAACGAATCTTTTTATTTTCTTTTACGGTTCGATCACTAGATTCCAAGTTGTATTGAAATCCTACCGACTGCGCCACCTGCGTACTTTATAGTACGTCCGAACTTTTTAAAAAAGAAGTTATTTTGTTGAAAGCGAGCTGCCCTTGAAGTGGTAACATCAGACTGTCTTTATTGATTTCTTTTACTTAAAATGTAACTTATACATTTGTATTAACTATGCTTATTTGTTATTGTAGAAAATGCTTACTTATCTTTAAGTGGAAATGCTTGGTTTTGTTTATTCAAATTACAATTAATTGATTTCTGCAATTCTACATTTTTAGGTAAGTTTAGCTTGAATTTACTGAATAATGCAATGCTGCATTATCATGTTAAAATGGGACCGGAAGTTGGTTTCGATTTTGTTATTGAGTTAATGAATTTATCTATATCATCAGAAAATGATGTGTATGTACTAGGAGGGTCATTGTCTTTATATGTAACTCGGGTTGACAAATTGGGTATTATTGAAAGAATCATTGATTGAAGAGTTTGGCATGAAAATTTGTTCATCAGATATACATAGGAAGTTGCGAAATAGAAAAAAAAGATATAGTGAATCCTTGCGGGAATATCTTTATACGTTAATTGAAATTTCTAAGCCGATACGATTAGATGAAGAAAGTATTATTGATTATTTCATAGAGGGTATTGTGGATTCGAAGATGAACAAGCTTTCGTTATACCAGGCAAAGACAATCAGTGATCTAAAAGATCAAATAAAAGTGTATGAAAAGATGTGTAACAAACCAAATTTTACAAACTCTTTGAAAAAACCGGTGTCAGTTAAGGAAGAAAAAACGGATGAAGGTAATAAGAAAGAGAAAAGTTGTTTTAAGTGTGGGGAGTCCACTCATTTAGCTAAAGCCTGCAAAATGCAGCAATATAAGTGTTTTCGGTGTAATGAAATCGGACATAGGGCGTTTGAATGTAGAAAAGAGTACAAAACTAAACCGGAACGTGGAAATATGATAGATGAAGGTTGTGGTCTCAAGTTTAAAAAGATACGAATCGGTAACTTTGAATATAGTGCTTTGGTAGATACAGGATCCAGCTTGTGCATAATTAGAGATGATGTGCTTGCAGAGATGAATTTGAGTGGAAACCTGCAACGTGAGAAACGTATTTTACATGGTTTATGTCATAGCGAATTAGCGACAATGGGATTTGTGGTAGTGAAGATATTGATTGATAATATAGAAATAATGTTGAAGTTTTACGTGGTAGATGAAAAAGCTATTGATTATCAGATCATAATAGGGAACACAATTTTAGAGTTTGTCGATATTAAAGTTAACAGAGAGGAGTCGAATTTTTTAATAAAGAGTTTTCTATAAACAGAAACGAAACATACGAAAGTAAACAAATGGTAATGGAAGATGCGGATATGAAGAATAGTGCACATGTAAGGGAGATACCATCCCATGATTTACTAAGTGAATTTAGTTGTCTTTGTGTACAGTATCAGGTTGAGAAAGAAGCTAGTAAGGAAGTGGATCTTTCTCATTTAAATGTATTTCATGCATCTAAAATAAAAGATTTAATTGATGAATATATTCCAAGCAGAGACGCTGCAATCTCAGTGGAAATGCAAATTGTTCTTACCGACGATATTCCAGTTTTCCAAAGACCAAGAAGGATGTCATATGACAGTCAACGTGCAGTAGATAAACAAGTTTCAGACTGGCTGGAGGAAGGGATAATACAGCCAAGTACATCCAGCTATGCTTCACCGATAGTTTTAGTTAATAAAAAAGATGGAACTAAAAGATTGTGCTGTGATTATCGTAAGTTAAATAAGAAAATTGTCTTTGGATTTATGGATGATGTTATTGACAGACTACAAGGAGCAAATGTATTTTCAACATTGGATTTGAAAGATGGGTTTTTCCATGTGCCAATGCATCCCGCGTCAAGGAAGTATACATCCTTTGTAACTCATAGCGGCCAGTATGAATTTTTATTTGCACCGTTTGGCATCAGCAATTCACCAGCCGCATTTTGCCGGTTTATTTCAGTAGTTTTTAGAGATCTTGTTAGGGATGGAACAGTTGCGATTTATATGGATGATTTGGTTATTCCATCTAGAGATGAAAATGAAGAAATTGAGAAACTAAAGCGAGTCTTAGAATTAGGAAGCAAACATGGCGTACGTTTCAAATGGAAAAAGTGTAGTTTTCTACAGCGCAAAGTAAATTTTCTAGGATACATAGTAGAAAATGGTACAATCATGCCATCCGAAGAAAAGACTAGGGCAATTAAAAGTTACCCTTTTCCTAGGGACAGAAAGGAAATTGAACGCTTTTTAGGATTGACGTCTTATTTTAGGCGATTTGTTAGGAATTACGCATTGCTTGCAAAACCATTATCTGATTTGTTGCGTAAGGACTCAGAATTTAAAATTGAAGATGAGCAGTTACAATCTTTCCAGCAGTTGAAGGAGGCGTTGATGACGGGACCGGTACTTAGATTGTATAATCCTATGGCGGAAACAGAAGTACATACAGACGCATCAAAATATAGTTATGGAGCTGTGTTGATGCAAAAATCGGCTGATGATCAAAATTTTCATCCTGTCCAATTTTTGAGTCGGAAAACTAGTCCGTCGGAACAGAAGTATAGTGCCTATGAACTTGAGGTTTTAGCAATAGTTGAGGCGCTAAAAAAGTGGAGAACATATCTTCTGGGATGTAGGTTTAAAATTATTACGGATTGCAACGCATTTGCAATGACAATGCGTAAAGATGATATCCCTCCAAGGGTAGCAAGGTGGGCAATGTTCTTGCAAGAATTCGATCATCGAATCGAGCACCGTTCTGGTTCACAAATGAAACATGTGGATGCACTTAGCAGGGTACATTGTTTACTTATTGAGGATTCATTGAGATATAGATTAAAGAAGGCGCAGGAAGAAGATAGTTGGACTAAAGCGGTTATTAAAATTTTGGAAAATAATACTTATGAAGATTTTTATATGTTTCATGGTATACTATACAAAGATCCGTCAAAAGAGCTCATTATTGTGCCAGAACAAATGGAGGAAGAAATAATAAAGTTGGGTCATAGGCAGGGTCATTTTTCTTCACGGAAAACACAAGATTGTATAGAGAAATTATATTTTATACCGAAATTAGCTTCGAAGATTGCAGAGGTAGTTTCTTGTTGTATTGAATGTATTGTGGTTAACGCAAAGGCTGGTAAAAAAGAAGGTTTTTTGTCTCCTATTGACAAGGAAGATGAACCACTATGCGCATTACATATTGATCATGTAGGCCCGATGAATTCGACAAACAAAAATTATAATTATATACTTGTTATAGTGGATGGATTTTCAAAGTTTGTTTGGTTATATCCAACAAAAGATACAGGTGTTTCAGCAGTTGTAGAGAAATTAAAGAAGCAGGCAAGCGTTTTTGGTAATCCGAAAAGGATTATTACAGATAGGGGTTCGGCATTTACTTCTAATCTGTTCAGTGATTATTGTAGAAAAGAAAATATACAGCATTGCCTTATAACAATAGGTGTACCTCGTGGAAATGGGCAGGTTGAAAGGATGCATCGCATTGTAGTGCCCATGTTAGCAAAACTTTCTCAGGATCATCCTGAACAGTGGTATAGATATGTTGATCAGGTTCAACAGTTTATTAATAGTACTCGAACAAGAAGCACGAAATATGCACCATTTAGAATTCTAGTTGGTATTGATATGCGCACAAGCAACATTCCAGATTTAAATGAATTTATGCAAGAAGCAGTTTTAGATGGTTTGGATTATGAGCGAAACGAAATTAGGAAAACAGCAAGGGAAAACTTGCAAAAGATACAGCAAGAAAATCGTAAGAGTTTTGATGCAAAACGTAAATCCGCTGAGCAATATAAAAAGGAAGACTTAGTTGCTATTAAAAGAACTCAGTTTGGCACTAACCTAAAATTGAAGGCAAAGTATTTTGGTCCATATAGAGTTTTGAAAAAGCTTAGCCACGAACGATATGAGGTGGAGAAGGTAGGGGAACATGAGGGTCCTGGTTGTACGTCGACGGTGGCAGAATTCATGAAGAGATGGGGTGAAGCATTCGGGACGAATGCTGAGTCAGGACAGCCGAATGTAGGAACATACATTTTGGACAGAAAGGCAACCCGATCGGGACGAATATACTGAACGATACATTGTAGTTTAACATAGAAGGTTTTACATTTTATGAAAATATGATTTTTTTTGAATATATAAAAGGAGAAACCTTTGAAATAGTTTTTTTTTCATTCCGAATATTGTAATATTCAAATCGTTATATTAATAAAATATTGTTAAAACCAACAAATATTAATTTATCCACATAAATACAGCTGAATATTGTCAGCGTAAGCGTGAATACTAGCAAACTTGCAGGCAGAAAATACATCATTGATAAAGAGGCTAAAGAGAAGTGGGCCAAGGATTGCGCCTTGCGGGACGCCAGAAACAATCATTTTGAGTTCGGAAACATCCGTACCGGTAATCACTCTTTGAAACCTACCAATAAGGTAACTTTTAATGAGCTCAACAGAGTTTTCACTAAAAAGAAAATTCTTACTTAGCTTTGAACAAAGTATAAGATGATCTACAGAATCGAAAGCTTTTGTAAAGTCTAACAGGCACAGTAGCGTTAATTTGTTTTTATCGAATTCTATACGAATATCATCAATGATTTTGAGCATGGCAGTAGAGCAACTGTGCCCAGCCCTAAAGCCCGACTGATATGGAGAGATAAGACTATAGCTATCGACGTGCAAGTTAATTTGGCTAGACAGAATATACTCAAACACTTTTGACAAGGCAGACAAAATACTTATTGGACGAAAATCACCGGAGGTACATGCAGATTTAGTTTTAGCCACAGGACGTACAGATGCGATCTTCCACTGGCTGGGAAAACATGAGGCAGTGATGGCGTGATTAATAATGTGGGTTAAGGTTCCAACAACATATGGAAGCACTATCTTGATAAACTTAATTGGTAAACCATCCTCACCAATAGCATTAGATTTAAAATTGAAAACAGATTTAATCACATCACTCTCAGTCACAGACACAAATTCGAACAGGGAGTTCACATTACCAGTAGAGTTAACAGGAACAAGATTTACTTGGAAAGCCTTTCAGGAAAGCATCATTTAACAAATCAGCACTAAGCTTACAGTCAAAGTCATCACGGGAATAAACCCGTAAGTTCTTCAGGTTTTTCCAGAGAATATTTGAGGGGAGAGAAGGATCCAGTTTAACAGAGTAGAACGAGCGTTTCGCGCTTTTGACGACCGATACGGCATTATTTCGGGAGCTTCGAAGAAGCTCCAAGTTTCGAGGACTTGGATTCCTTTTCCATTGGGAGCCCAATTTGTTTCTTATTTTGAGGGCCATAAGAACTTTCTTATTGAACCACGGACATGAAGAAGACTTGGGTTTGCATAAGCGAATAGGAACATGTGAATCAAAAACATGTACTAAATTGTTACAACTAGAGCAATATTAGCAATATATGAACTACATCCCAACTGTCGAATTTTTAACTAGTTCGGAACTGTCGAAAAGGTAATGCAGCGAGGGACAATTTCCACCGCCTAGGACATCGCCATGTTAAATTCGCCAGTTGATGACATGTGAAAGAGATTGAAGGCAAACTACTTGTGGTTCGAATAGTATTCTGAGAATAATTAAATACCATTCTTGAGTGTAAATGAATCTCTAGATAGATATTTACCTTAAAATTAGTATAAATAGATACTTATTAACACATTTGTATGGTTATTGTAGTTATATTTGCATGGCAGGTTTTGTGCTAGGGTTTTAAGCAAGGATAAAAATTAATTGTGTGCATACACATATACTGTTTATTATGCCAGGCAAAGACCTGGCGGCCGCCGTGGTGTGAAGGTAGTGTTGCCGGCCTACCACACCGAAGGTCCATGGTTCGAGCCCTGGTACAGGTAACATCAAAAGTGATTTGAAAAAAGTTTTTCAAAACGGGGTCGCCCCTCGGCAGTGGTTTGGCAAACTCTCCGAGTGTATTTCTGCCATGACAGGCTTCTCAGCAAAAATTCGTCTCCTTTGTAGATGCCGTTCGGAGTCGGCAAAAAACTGTAGGTCCCACCAATTTGTAAGGAAAATTCAAATCGGCACACCACAAATTGGAAGAGAAGCTTGGCGCAAAAATCTCTTAGGAGGTTTATGATGATATACCTGTTGTATATCGCGCCATAGAGATAGAGAGAAAGACCTGGTTTTAATTTCGTAAAGCAACATATGCAAAATAATATTAGCTGCTTACTATTATCCATGCACACGCATTGACACATATTTACAATGTGATCCTGGTATCTATTGCTCAATGCGCCAAGCAGATACAGCACGTCAGACTCTAGCAAAATACTTCCAAGGACGATATCTTTGCCTGCTCTAATAAACACTTAGCGATATATATACGTACATGCACCCAAAATTCCATATATACGCATTAGTATATTCAATTATGTATGTAAATAAATATGTATGTCAACAATGAATTTCGATCCTGGCAGCGCTTGCTTAAGACTCTAAAACAATACCTGCCATGCAAATATAGTTACAGTATCATATATATATTATTTCTGTAAGGTTTTTTTGTGTTAGTTCCTAATTTTCTGCTCTTATTTGGAACCAATATTAAAAAATAAGGTATCGTTTTAAAGGTGGGGGTTAGCTCTACATGCAAAACCATGTTTTAATTAGCGGAGTGCTTTTGTTTAAGCGTATTTTATAAAAATGAATTCTTTAAAATAAACGATTGTAAATGCACAAAAAATCAATTTGTACTGCAACGCTATTGTGACTGTGACATTCACATGCCTCGCCACATCTACATTTGAATACTAAG
Source organism: Merzomyia westermanni (assembly GCA_949987695.1). Taxonomy (NCBI): domain Eukaryota; kingdom Metazoa; phylum Arthropoda; class Insecta; order Diptera; family Tephritidae; genus Merzomyia; species Merzomyia westermanni. The sequence continues at coordinate 83,408,712 of OX465291.1, forward strand.
ACTGAACAGTGCTAGAATAATTAAAGGCATTGCGAATATCACAGCGCTCAGCCCACTGCGAGCGCGCCATCTACACTTGAACATTGCTAAAATAAGTGAATAAGACTGCGTTCACATTAGGTCATAAACTCGAGTTAAATGGACATTTTTTGAGTTAATTCATATTGATGTTGTCAATCAACTCAAGTTTTTGGCTCAATGTGAATGTAATATAAGTGGTGGAATTTCAAATAGCTGTTTGCGCATATTTGTATAATTTTTTGTGGTCTCACAACAAGTGTAGCTGAAAATCATTTTTTATAATTTGAGAAAAAGGTTTGAAAAATCCTGGACCTGGACTAATAAAAGGTTTCTGTAATCGTTGGCCAGGGATGAACGAATTTAACTCATCTAAATATTAAATACCAAACGCAAACACTATTGAAATTATTGTAATTTTATTGAACCTTGATTATAAGTTGTTGATGGTTTATTTCGCTGTTTCTTCTCCATATACTGGCCAACGACTGATCGAAGTGCCAAATTTTAAACGGAATCAATTAGAAAATTTTTGTACATAGGTAACTTCACATACATACTTAATAATCGACAGAGTTTAACAAACCGACCATTACAACAAAGAACATAGTTAAAATTCGAACATAAGTAGAGACAAACGGATTATTACAAGAACAATGCATATTTGACAAAGTATGTATGTAGCAAAATATAAATTGCATATTTATAGGGTAATTGGGGGTTGGTTTGACAACAGTTTCAAACCATTTTTGTTTTTTTTTTTTGCGCAAGGCGCGCACGGGTCCAGGTAGTACATATTTATTCATATATATTTATTTATAGTAGTTTTAAAGTAAATATATATTTAGATGCATGCTCAGTGTTATGGTTAATGTGAATAGAACTAGGGTTTCAGCTGACACAAAACCAGCGTTCTGTTAGCTGTAAAAATAATTATTAAAAAAATGAAAACAATAATAATTTTCATAAATTAAAAAAAAAGTTATTATTACTGGCCTTGAGCTCGTTTATAATCATGGTATCTAGAGATTCACTTACACACAAGAATGGTATGTAACTATTCGTAGAACACTATTCGAATAATTAATTAATTATTCAAGTAATAAATAAAAAGCTATTCAAACCCCGTTAACCGAAAAAATTACAACTATTCGAATAGTTAAACAAAATCACTACATCTTACGCACCCATTTGTACACGCAAACATACATACATACATACAAAACGTGATGAAGACAGTAAATTTCGCTTCCGACATCTCTCACATTTTAATACAACTATTCGAATACCACTCTTCGAATACCACTATTCGAAAAATACAAAGCAGCTTAAATTAAAATATCCTGCGTCACAATAATTTGAGTTGAGCCATGTTTCAGTCAAAACAAACACATCATACTCCAAAAGAGAGCTCAGCATGCCAACACTACTAGTTTTGCCTCTTAGACCAGAAGCGTTTTGGTGGTATATTTTAATACGTTGATTATCACGAACAATCAGGTCCGAGTTAGTTGCTTCCCTTTTTTTGGGAAAAAAATGAAAAGGACGAACAGAAACATCTTCCTTGCAGTCTTCGTCTGTCGTGGTGATGGATTCTTCATAGGGCCACATGGACTCTGGGCGACGAAGGAATGCAGGCCCTTGTAACCAACGGGCAGCGGTACTGAAATCGATTTTTTTTGTTGTATCTTGTAGCCTTATCAGCGACGTTCTCCCCTGTGGGTACCCACTTCCACTCAGATACCTTTGTGGCTGCCAATATTTCTGCGATTCTATGTTGAACAAATGGTCCAAGCTTTAATGGAGCGCATTTAGATTTCGCGCATATTAAGGAAACTTCAGACTCACCACGACTGTTGGTTGCTCTCCAATAAGCAACAGCTGCGAAGGCGTTTTCACTGGCATCAACGAATACATGAAGCTGTAATTCTGTAGGGCTACCGTTCCGAAAATAAAAGCGAGGAATAGTATACTCGCTGACGGCATCCAGTTGATTATGCCATACTTCCCATAACTCGGCGATCTTTTCGGGCAGTGGATCATCCCAACGGATTTCATGCCGCCACACTTCTCGCATGATTAGTTTGGCCCCAACGACGAAATTTGCAAGTAGTCCCAGTGGGTCAAATATTGACATAACCACACTAAGGAGCTCTCGCTTAGTAGGACGCCTGTCCCCTCGCAACACCGCCTCGCTGACGTTATTAAATTTTGGATTGAAACTGAAGCAATCCCTTGTCGGGCACCAATGTAGACCTAATACCCTCTCCGTGGACACATCTTCTTTTTTTACAGAGAAATTTTGTGTGGTCGATCCCATCCAGAGCGCCGGTTACCTCTAGTCAACTCGATGCGAAATTGCGCAATTCGAAACCAGCATCAAGATGAATAACCTCAACTTGATTGGCGATGGCGATTGCTTCGGCTGTCGTGTCGAAGCTGTCCACAAAGTCATCAACGTAATGATTGTCTACTATAGATTTTATGGCACGAGTTACAATGGAATTTTCGCTGCGGTGTTCAATGGCATTTCGGATCTTGGCGTAATGAGCTGCACTGGGTGAACAAGCTGCGCCAAACGTCATTACGCACATTTCAAATACATCTGGTGGTTTACTTGAGTCCCCGTCGCGCCACAGGAATCTTTGGGCGCATCTGTGTTCTTCGCGTATCAACACTTGATGGAACATCTCTTTGATGTCGCCGCTGACACCTACGGAAGTTGAAAAGTATCGCTGGTAACGGCCTATACTCTTGGGGCCCTTTTAAAAGATGGCGATTTAGGGACCCACCATTTACTTCGGCGGCACCATCAAATACTAATCTCAGTTTGGAAGGCTTGTTCGGATTCACTACAGCAAAGTGCGGCGTTAACAAGGCGGCTGCGGATGGCGTTAATTTTCGTGCATAGCCGTTGGTGATGTATGATTGAATGATTTGCTTGTAAGACGCAGCGAAACTAACATCATGCCTCATTCGCTTTTCAACACTCACCAATCTGTTGATCGCCATGCCATAGCTGTTGAGTAGTGTAACTTCGTCCCGCCGCCATAAAAGACCGGTCTGGAACCTCGCCCCAACGCGTCGTGTGGCTGCGTCCAGTATGCTTCTTGCGCGAATATCAGACTAACTTTCAACGGGTGGTGCTGCTCTTACACCGAAACTTTCAATTTCAAAAAAGTCGGCTACAATTTCGTGAAGCGATCTATCCACGTTGCTTTTAACCAATAGGCAGTTCGATGGCACATGAGGCCCCTTACCGGTAGGACCAAATACTACCCAGCCAAGCTCTGTGTTTGCTGCAAATGGACCATATCGCTTCATCGCGATGGTAGTGGGTGCCAGACCTAAACGGCAATTGTCTATGCCAATAAGTCATTTGGGTACCGCGACAGCATGCGGTCGAACTGGTAGTTGGCATATTTGATTGGACTCACACTGTAGATCGGCAGAACTAAGATTTTGCATAGGCAGCTGAAGGTTTTGTACGGCATAAACGTTTTTTAATTTATGTTTTTTCGCTATTCCAAGACCACTTATGCATAGGTCTACCAGGCTTGCTTGCTTACTTAAAGTTTGCCCACCAAACCATTGTACACTGAGGTGGTGTGGTCGGCCCTGCAGATCCAGCTCCTTCGCAATTCCGTCATCAATAATAGTTATAGTTGAACCTTCATCTAGCAGAGCGCACGTGTTGATTTTTCGTTGCCTTCCATATAGCATTACTGGCAGTATGCGCAAAAGTAACTTATTCTTGGTTAAGCTTGAGGCACAGCTTAAGACCGCAGCACCTGCACTGGAAGATTGTTGATGGGGTGACTCGACGCAACTTAATACTGTTGTACCTGCACCATTAGATGATCGTTGTTGCTGTTGTTGCTGACCAAGCTGAACTGACGTATCACGATTATTATTATTTAACGATGGCTGTGACATTGGCTGGTTTTCATGAAGCAATCTATGGTGAACTCTCTTGCATCCGTTTATGGAACATAACTTGCGCTGTCTACAGTCTCGTGTTGTATGACCAACATTCAAACATGAAAAACATAAGCGATGTAGCTTCACCTCAGACCACCTACCTGCTACTGTTGCATTAACAAAACGAGTACAATCGGATGACTTATGTTGGCACATGAAGAACGACTCGGCGTTTTGGTTCACTAGAAGCAAACTGATTTTCATCGTGAATTGTACATATTACTTTGGCGAGGGTGGTGAGCCAATCAGAAAAGTGAACCACGGTGGCACGTGGTTGCACAGCAGCTGCATAACACCCCCACTCAATGCGCTTAGTCATGGGCAGCTTTGAAACCAAATCGTCGATTAGCGTAGGATTAGCCAGGTGGTGGTCTGCATCAGCTGATCGTAAAAAACCGCAAATGTTTTTAACTTTGGTGGCAAACGGTATCAGCTTGTTCAAGGCATTCTCAGAAATCGGCATGATTCCTTTAACCTGTTGTAACTGGCTTCGAATAAGTTGTTCTGGACGCCCGAATCGGAATTTTAACTGCTCAATAATGCAACTTACATTGCATGGATGAATCAACAACCATTTTAATGTTTCTCGGGCGTCGCCCTTTAAGCACTTTTGAAGCCGTTGATTGTTGTCGAAATCGCTGTAACTCAGGCAAGTCCAGCAATTTACTCGGATAGCATGAGCTGTGAGCTGAGTATTGTGCAGGTATTGTTGGATTCGACGACTTTGATGGCAAAGAGTTATTAGGTACAAACATATTATACATATTGCTCGCGGCTTTAGCGGTACTTCTAGGAACTGACTGTGGCGTGGCGCTATATGTATGCACCGTTGTACCAGGTGTGTTCAAAAAGTATTGAATTTTCGCTGGTAGGTATATTTGAATATCGAATTTTTTGTGGCGTTATGTTGGTACTCATGTCTCTCACTTATGCCGACAAGCTCGGCCATTTTCAAAAAGTATCGCGAATTTTGAATTTTCGCTGGTAGGTATATTTGAATATCGAATTTTTTGTGGCGTTATGTTGGTACTCATGTCTCTCACTTATGCCGACAAGCTCGGCCATTTTGAATGTTCAGTTAATTGTTGACAGCTGCTTTGCTTGCACGTGTTTTGGATAGTCTTCGATTTTTACCTATTTTTTTACCAAAATTGCTCAATTGTGACCAAAAACAGCATCGCATGAACATTGCTAATGAGATGTTAAACTCTGTCCGCGACGACCCAAATTTGCTCCAGAGGGTCATAACTGGTGACGAATCGTGGGTTTATGGTTATGACGTGGAAACCAAAGCTCAATCATCTCAATGGAAGCTGCCGCACGAACCAAGACCGAAAAAAGCGCGCCAAGTTCGGTCGAATGTGGAAGTTTTGCTGACAGTTTTCTTCGATTGCAGGGGCGTGGTGCATCATGAGTTCTTGCCACAGGAAAGAACGGTCAATAAGGAATATTACCTGCAAGTTATGCGCAATTTGCGCGAAGCAATCCGCCAGAAACGCCCGGATTTGTGGAAGAACAAAAATTGGCTTTTGCACCACGATAACGCCCCTGCTCACGCATCGTTGCTTGTGCGCGACTTTTTGGCCAAAAACAACACACTAATGATGCCGCAGCCACCGTATTCCCCAGATCTGGCCCCCTGTGACTTTTTCTTGTTCCCTAAACTGAAGAGGCCCATGAAAGGACGACGTTACGCTTCTCTTGACGAGATAAAGACGGCATCGAAGGAGGAGCTGAACAAGATACAAAAAAATGATTTTTTGAAGTGCTTCGAAGATTGGAAAAATCGTTGGCACAAGTGTATAATATCTCATGGGGATTACTTTGAAGGGGACAAAATAGATATTCATGAATAAATAAATAATTTTTGAAAAAACACAAAATTCGCGATACTTTTTGAACACACCTCGTATACGGTATCGTGAAACGAGGCTGGCTTAATGGCAAACCGCTACTTGACGGTGGAGTTACCTCTGCTTGCATCGACTGCGGCAGAATTGGCTGGGACTGCGTGACGACGCTGCTGGCGTATGTAACGGCAGAACTACCGGTACTTTGGAGTGCAGCTCTAAGGGTTTCATTTTGCACTTCGCGCTCCCTTAGTTGCACATGTGTGGCTTCCAAATGGGACTCCAGCATAGCTAATCTCTTCTCAATTGCACGAAGATCGACAACATTACACTTTGACTTACCTAAAGTAGTTCTTTGACGGCACCGGCGGCGTTGGTGTCATGAATGAAGTTACTGTCTTCATAGGCTGGCGTACCAAAGGTTGTGTCTTTGTGTGCCCTGGCGGCGCTGGAGTTCCCAATTGTAGGCTCGAAAATTTCATCTCCGGCTGATGGTGAAGAAAACATATTAGCAGCAGCGGCTGTGGCTGAGTCCCTGGCTGGAACGGCACTTGCGTGTGCATCTTCAGTTATTGGCGATAACCCAACTGCCTGTACACTCATATTGCTATTATTGGCGGCGTTTAATCTCGAACTTCTACGAGGTGGCGTGCGTTGCATTTATTTAAAATTTACGATGGCAAATATGCAAACACAAATTACAATTAACAAAATATATTAATAAACGAAATAAAGCTTGTAATCGTTGGCCAGGGATGAACGAATTTAACTCATCTAAATATTAAATACCAAACGCAAACACTATTGAAATTATTATAATTTTATTGAAGCTTGATTATAAGTTGTTGATGGTTTCGCTGTTGCTTCTCCGTATACTGGCCAACGACTGATCGAAGTGCCAAATTTAAAACGGAATCAAGTAGAAAATTTTTGTGCATAGGTAACTTCACATACATACTTAATAATCGACAGAGTTTAACAAACGGACCATTACAACAAAGAACATAGTTAAAATTCGAACATAAGTAGAGACAAACGGATTATTACAAGAACAATGCATATTTGACAAAGTATGTATGTAGCAAAATATAAATTGCATATTTATAGGGTAATTGGGGGTTGGTTTGACAACAGTTTCAAACCATTTTTGTTTTTTTTTTTGCGCAAGGCGCGCACGGGTCCAGGTAGTACATATTTATTCATATATATTTATTTATAGTAGTTTTAAAGTAAATATCTATTAGATGCATGCTCAGTGTTATGGTTAATGTGAATAGAACTAGGGTTTCAGCTGACACAAAACCAGCGTTCTGTTAGCTGTAAAAATAATTATTAAAAAAATGAAAACAATAATAATTTTCATAAATTAAAAAAAAAGTTATTATTACTGGCCTTGAGCTCGTTTATAATCATGGTATCTAGAGATTCACTTACACACAAGAATGGTATGTAACTATTCGTGGAACACTATTCGAATAATTAATTAATTATTCAAGTAATAAATAAAAAGCTATTCAAACCCCGTTAACCGAAAAAATTACAACTTTTCGAATAATAGGTATTCGAATAGTTAAACAAAATCACTACAGCTTATGCACACATTTGTACACGCAAACATACATACATACATAAAAAACGTGATGAAGACAGTAAATTTCGCTTCCGACATCTCTCACATTTTAACACAACTATTCGAATACCACTATTCGAATAATACTATTCGAATAAACATCTAACCAGCTTAAATTAAAATATCCTGCGTCACAAAAGTTTGAGTTGAGCCATGTTTCAGTCAAAACAAACACATCATACTCCAAAAGAGAGCTCAGCATGCCAACACTACTAGTTTTGCCTCTTAGACCAGAAGTGTTTTGGTAGTATATTTTAATACGTTGATTATTACGAACAATCAGGTCTGAGTTAGTTGCTTCCCTTTTTTTGGGAAAAAAATGAAAAGGACGAACAGAAACATTCACCGCCCATATCTCCGGTTTCAGCAATATTTCATACTCCGTTTCAATTACACCCAGCTTAAAATTCGCATATCTGAGAGAGTCTAAATTCTTCTCTTTGTTGAATAAATAAAAGCACCTCAGATGCTGCTTATCAATGTGAGCATGTTTCTCAACATACTTAATAATGTGCACTGTCAGAACTGATGTCTTAAAAGAGGCCAAATGCAGGTATTTAAAACGCGCAGCTACCGACAGATCGTTGTTTTCACCTGTGCCTACCAAAGGTTTTTGTTTTTGACGCTGCGACTGCTTTTTATTCTTATTGTCATTGTTTTTGTTTTTATTCCGGCTCTCAACTAACTCCCACGAATTTTCACCAGGCAACGAATGCATGGCTTCAGTGTTGGTAGGGCGAGCAGCATTAGCATTGACTGCTTGAGTTAATAGCTCAGCAGAACCACGCGAATTAGACGGCACAGAAGGAGACGAAAAATCACCAGCAATGACTGAAGCTATAACATTCGATTTGTTTACAATTGCAGCAGAGCTGCTGGCAGAGCGTAGACAGCCCGAATTTTGTAACTGAGCTTTCAGGTCTTTCACCTCTGTCACAAGATCAGCGACAAGGGAATGCAAATTAATGTTCAAGCAAGTATCACAATTGAGCACGATGTTATTATTGCATTTTATAACATCGAAAATACTAATGTCAATTCCTTTGGACGTATGATGAAACACAGCCTTGCAAAGCGAGCAATTTAAAGTAATGTCTTTAGCTATAGATTTACCGCACACACCACAACGCGTACGTAAAAGCGACATTGTTAAAGCAATAGGGAAATAAAATAGAAAAATAAAAATTACACGGAGCTGCAAAAAAGCACGTCCGTACAGCGTGACGTCAAAGGACAAATTTTTATTTGAATGCTTATAACTTTTGTATTAGTCCATCGTTTTTATTGGATGTAAGCTTATTTTTTTGTAATAAAACAGAAAATCTGGAAAAAAATAAAACGTTTTCGATATTCTTCACCGCAGGGTACACATTTTTTTATATTTTTACAAAAAAAAAAGAAAAATCCTTATTGATTGTTCATTATCAGTTCAGTTTTGTATACATCGCTTATAGCACATTTTATTAGCTTTTACATTTTTTTAACCGTTTTGGAATTGCTCCATTTGTTGTTGAGATATACATGATTAAGTGGAGCCATCTTTTTGTTTTTTTTTCTGAAATAACGGTAAATTGTAAATGTCTCAAAAACGGTACCATAGAATCAAAACTAACCTCGATTTTCGGAATCCACCCCCTGATTTTACAAACGAATTCCATATTTACGTCTCTAGTGGAGAAAAAAAGTTCGAATTTGTAGACCAGTGTTATTGTCATTAGTCTTGATCAAGGTCAAGCGGCCAAAGCCCTGTAACAGGACAGACCTCCCTCTATTATTTTGCATATTTCGTTTTATTCTTTTACTTGCAGCTTCGTATACCGACATTGGTACAACTCGGACTGCAAAGCGCGAGGTGAGTTTCCAACTAAAACTAATACGCACACACCTTTACACAATTAGGTTCCCCAAATTTGTTTTATCAGAGAAAACTTACACACACCTTCATACATACCAGTTGTTCATTTTAAATTGAGAGTGAGCGACCACTTTCTCCCATACATATATTGTACTTGAGTAGCTTTATGCATAAGGGCTGAGCACATTAAATACGGTGGCTACAAACCACAGCTACAATAAAACAAATCTATCCGACAACTGTATTCAAGCATTGGCTACTTGATTACAATGAAAGCAGCAGCGACAGGTGTGAATTATCTTAAAAAGTAGGAAAGATTTATTGAAAAAGTACAAATTGTGTGAGAGATACATATACCTTAATAAATGAAACTTATATTATAAGTTATTCAATCTTCCTTTCGTTTTTCTTGACAAGAAGAAAACAACGCCACGATCTGTCGCTTGTAAAAATAGAAATAGATTTAATCTAGCGACAGTGGCATTGCTGGTTTGTAGCAATGTAGCTATGACGCGCTTAAAGTAATGCTAATAGGTTCTAGTTGTTGGTGTAGGTGTTGCCTTGCGGCAACTGACGGGAAGTTGGGGAAGTATGGACATAGAGGCGGACGCCTGTCTGGATGAAGGGAGCTCTACTCGGTTAGCGGAGCCATAGTCCTGTGGACAGGAGGGGTGGAAAGGCCCCACCTTACTCGAACAGGTTATTTCTCCCACTTTGCATTCTGTCACATTTTTTCTTCCAGCATTTGTATTCCTCACCAGGCATGAAAATTTATAGCCCAAAACCCTTTTATCGAAACTATCGATTATATGGGAGCTATATGTTATGTTGGTTCGATCTGGGTGATTTTCACTACACACATTACATATATGATATTCACCAAACCTGCCAAATTTTACGTTCCTATAGGCCAAAACCCGTTTATCGGAACAATAGATTGTATGGGAGCTATGTGTTGTATTGGTCCGATCTTGCTGGTTCCGACACATGATTAATGATTTACAAAATGGCGGGCACATGCCAAATTTCATCCAGATATCTCTAAAACTGAGGGACTAGTTTGCGTTCAAGCAGACAGACTGACGGACGGACAGACGGACATGGCTAAATCGACTCAACTTATCGGCCTGATCATGTCGCTATATTTATTGGTGGATCTTTCTCTTCTTCTTCTCATACTTACAGACATCGTACCAAAGTTATAATACGATTTCATGTTCATGAAAGGTATAAAAAGTTTCCTTAGTCTCAATATACTAGCAGCAAGTTTTTCAAAAATGTTTGCCAATGCTTTATTTAAACAATTTTTCTTACACGTATTTCTATTCTAAAAAGGGATTTTATTTGTGGTCCCAGCGCATTTAGTTTCGCGCTCACGGTTGTGCAAAAAACCGAATCAGCGTCTGATGGCTGCTTGGACATATTTTTTCCGATTTTCTCGTTGAAAAATATAATTTTAGTTAAAAAGAAATAATTTTCCTAGTATTAAATTCCATATTAATAAATTTATTTTTATTCACAATTTTTAGAAATTTATGTTGAATCCTCAACAGATATTTAGCGAACCGCAGTTAGAACAAATGACAGCCATTGCGATTCAATTACGGTAATGAGAATGTAGGTAATCCACGAACTGCTTTATCGGTTATGAGGGTAGCAGTTCTTCTCAATTCGATCCGCATTACTTGCGGAAGGCATCCGCCAGATACCTGGTTTTTGGCCGTTAAAAATTATATGTTGTTGTTGCTGTTAACAGTGCTTCGCCCTGCCCAATGGGCACTATCACTCTGAGAATCGTCATCAAGCTCTTCTAAAGGAAGTCCAAGGAAATGCGCAGTTTCAACAGGGTTGGACCAGAGTGATATTGGTATTAGGTAAGTAGGTTCAATCGAACAGAAAAATATATGTTTAGTAGCATGAGGATATGGAGGTCGTTTAGAGCCCCCTATGGTTACGCAAATCAAACGGCAAGGAAATGTGGTGCCGGATCTCATCGTAGTGCTAACGCAGATGTCTCCTTACATCTCTGGGGCGGGGCTACATCCAATAGATGTCGACTTGGATGACTGGGTTTATGACAGTTCAGAAGGAACTGTCTTCTCAAGAGTTCCGCGTGCTCTTGAACATTGAGCAATTTCGCCTCTTGATGGAGGTGACACTCAGATGACATAAGCAGACATCCCGTAGCAGTTCTGATGGCGGTGTTTTGGCAGACTTGCAATTTGCTCCAATTGGTGTCAGCAAGATTGGGCGACCATATGGGCGCAGCGTAGTCAATAACCGGTCGGCCAATAGCCTTATATGTAGCAAGAAATGTTTCTTTGTCTTTTCCCCAAGTACTGCCGGCCAGTGACTTGAGGATTTTATTGCGGCTCTGTACCTTTGAAGCTATTGCGGTGGCATGACCAGCGAAGGTGAGGCCGTTCTCAAACGGCACACCCAAGATTTTCGGGTGGTTGACAGTAGGTAGAAGTACTCCGTATATGTGGACATTTAACTCTTGCCCCATCGCGCATTACATGGCGTAGCCAGGGTCGCCGTCGGTACAGTCGGAGATAGGGTCAGATTTCGCTCGGTGAAGAAATTTATATTAAAAAGGGGTAGAAATCATGTTCATTTATATTAAAAAAAAACGATATGAAAACTGGCGTCAGGCTAATGTTGAGAAATTTGCGGAACTTCAAAATGAACACTTCATTTATTTCAAAAGCCATATGGATATGTACGAGTATGTATGTAGGTATACTCCCAACGGTGGAAATTTTCTGTGGCTATGGCGCCTAGGTAAGGTATTTGACAGCACGTATGTATGTATCGGAACAGCGCAGGTGTACGGGTCTGCAGTGGAACGCGTGCGTCCTATGGTTCGAGCGCAGACTCCGGACAATCATTTCTTTTTATAATAGATTTTCTTCTTATCTTAACTTTAGAATTTATTAAGACTTAAAATCAATATTTTCCTAAAACAAATTTATGCAAAAAAAACGCAGGAAAATTACTAAAATTTACGATAACAAAATATGCAAGGTAAATACTTACAAATTTTGATGGTTTTTTAAGGAGTTTGCTTTTTTACTGCCTTTATATTTGCATGTATATATAATTTTTTTTTTTTAATAGATTTTCTACTAATGTTGACTTTTGAATTTATTAAGATTTTAAAGCAACATTTTCCTAAAACAAATTTTAATATTGAATTTTCGAGCTCTAGGCCACCAATGTCACTTTACACAATAAATAAAACCAAGTACAAATAGCTTTATATATGTATATATATTTCGTCGATATTTCGAATTTATTCTAAATTCATCTTTAGGACTGAAACAAAACAAAGTATGTCAAACCAAAACATAAACAATCATAACCACCTACTTACACTCTTGAGTGCACCTGGTCGACTGATTTATCAAAATTAACATTATTCACGAGAAGCAAAAATAATAAACAAGACAAAATAAACAATAAAAAACCGTAATTGTAAACAAATTTTTACATCAACAACAATATATGAAATGATGAACAGCAAGTGAAGTTGGGACAGCATATCATGAGCCCGTGTGTTTGTTGTTGATCAATTTCCTATAAGCAGAGGCACAGCTCTCTACATCTGCTTTAAAATTCATCCGTTCGTCTCTTGGTGTGTTGATTATGTGTAGTGTTTCTTTTGTTGTAGTGTTTCTCGTGTTGTATTATAGCGACGTTTTCTAGATCGGGAGAGTGTCCGGACTCTCTGCAGTGTTGAGTTAGTGCTGTTTTAGTATCATTAGAGTGGTCCCTATTTTTTATGTTTGATTTGTGAGCGGAAATCCTTGGCTTTAATTTCGATTTTGTAGTACCCACATATACTTTGTTGCATATGTGGGACCCGTCGCCGTTGCATGGAATTTTATATATTACGTCAGATTTCTCAAGTTTTTCGATTTTGTCCTTATTGTTACTAAAAATTTGTTGAACCGTGTTGTTGTATGTGAAGGCTAACTGGAATCTTTCATGGTCATACATGTTCGAATATTTCATTCTATTGGATAGGCCGTGGACATATGTGGATGTTTTGTATATTTTATTATTGTTAGTCGTTTTTTCATACATTGTGGAGTTGGCAAAATAATCCCTTATATAACTTTTTATTAGATGTATCGGGAAGTCATTGTTTATAAGTATATTTTTAATAATTTCTATATTTTTCTTGTGATAAATTACATCACTGATGGTGAGAACTCTTCTTATAAAATTTTTTGCAGTGTTAACTATAGTTGATTTGTTGTGCTTGGAATAAAAATTAATCAATCTGCCCGACGCTGTGGGCTTTTTGTACCAATAAAATGATAATTTATTATGCCTTCTAATTACTACCGTATCTAGAAAGGGCAACTGTCCATCGTTCTCAACCTCATGAGTAAATTTAATAGATTTGTTGTAACCGCTTAAAGCAATCAACATATCTTCTACGGAGTCAGTTCTAACGACAGCAAACAGATCGTCGACATATTTGGTTAGCATACGGGGTTTGTTTCTTCGAACTTCCTTAGCAGGTCTTCCATCACTATATCTGCTATAACGGGTGATGCCGGTGACCCCATAGGCATCCCTGAACGCTGTTCGTATATTTTATTATTCAGTTTGAAGTACCTGTTCTCTTTGATGCAAAAACGCACAACTTCTAAAAACAACTCTTTGGTCAACGTTGTGTGATTTTCGATTAGGTTCCATTTTGAAGATATAATTTCCAGAGCATGATCCACTGGGATACTGGGGAATAGGGAAACGACATCGAAGGAAATTAGGCACTCATTGTCGTGTATATGTGCATCTTTGATCCTGTTTTTAAATTCGATTGCATCTCTAACATTATATTTGGAAGTTTTCGTTATATTTTTGAGGACATTGACAACATATCTACATAGATTGTAAGACGGGGAGTTGACGGACGAACATTACTAAAAACATTACTAAAAAAAAAAAAAATTTTATGCAAAAAAAACGCAAGAAAATTACTAAAATTGACCAAAACAAAATATGTAAGGTAAATACTTACAAAGTTTGAGGGTTTTTTTAAAGAAGTTGCTTTTTTACTGCCTTCATATTTGGATGGATATAGGACTTAGGGTATACTTATATGATAAATAATAAGTTGAGGGCATATATATATCACAAACTATTATTGAAATGCTATAAAAGTCAATATGAAATGGCTAAATATGTATTAATTAGGGTTTAGAAAAAAAGCAGAAAACCATCATATTCTGAAGTTGCAATATTAACCCGCCAAAAAAACCAGATCTAAAGGGACAGCAATGTTTGCATATAAAAAAACGATGAGGAAACCGGCATCATGCTCATATTGAGAAATTGAGGATCTTTAAAATAAACGCTAATTCATTTTCAAGGAAAATATGTATGTGTGAACACCTTCGTAACGGTAAAATATTTGTACTCTCTCATTGAGCACATTGAGTAACATCGGTTCGGTCAACTCATATTTCATTTGCTCTATATTTTCATTCTCTTACTCATTGAGCAGCTTCGACGCTGCTGTCCAATTTGATTTTGAACGAGAGTTCGCCTCCCCCCCTTTATGCTGATCTGTACCGAAATCTTAAAAAAAAATTCCAATTTGTTTCAACATATCTCGCGCGTTGTATTGCAGGCAAGCAATAATTCAAAATTAAAATTTTGAGAGAAAACACAATAAAAGTTTGAGTTTTTTATAAAAGTTTACTATAAAAATGATGTTCAAGAGCATCAAGCAGCCCCTGTGTAAATAACTCAAATTTGAACTTTTTAAAAACGCTATCAAACTTCTACTTTAAAGTTAAGTTCCAAATAAAAATGAGATTCATAGGTATTCATGGCCACTTTCCTCAGCCGGTTATTTTATTTTCAACATATCTCGAACGTTTTCCAAACAATGGTTTAAAATTAAAATTTTTAAGGAAAACAGAATACATGTTTTATATTTCTATATAACTCTATTGTAAAAATAAGGTTCAAAAGCATCCTTAGCCGCCTTTGTTAATAAAATTCAAAATTTTTATTTTTATTTCAAAAACGCAATCAAGCTGTAATTTTTTGTTAAATTCCACTATTACCGGTGAGTAATTTAGGTGCATCCCGAAAACGCAATAAAATTTAATTTGACCATAAAACTATAACATAAAAATGGGATTCATAAGCATCCCTTGCGCCATATAAATCGAAAATCCAAACGGTGGACAATTTGTTAGATATGGCATCATTCTACTTGAGCATTATCTATATATTAGTAGGCTAACATTTTTTTCATACAATCAATTGCCAGAGTGTATCTATATTTAAACATGCATAATTTCAATAAAAATGTATTTTGATATCTTCGTATGGGTCAGGAGCAGTGCAAAGGCATATTATGTTTAACAAATAATGCTTAATTTATTCGTAATAATTCATTAAAGTTTTCTGCATAAGGCAAAAGCTGTCAACTACAGTATCTGACTGCCTTACTGTACCTACAGTAGTAGCGCAGGTGGTAAGCGTGTCAGCTACAACGCTTACATTCCAAGATTGTTCGAGTCCGGGTCCGGACAACTTCTTTTTTTTTTTTTTTGTTAAATTTAATTTGTTTTTGAATATGTATATGAAAACTTCTTATCATTATTTTTTTTTAATTTATTTTGTTTTTAACCCAATATTTTTCTATCTTGGAGTGAAATAATCAAATTTTTGCAAAAAAAAAACGCCAGAAAATGTTTTCAGTTTATCAAAACAAAACACTTAAAAGAATACCTACATACCTTCATGAATTTTTTAAGAAATACAATTTTTTCTCTATAATATTTGACTTTAGGGAAACATATACTCGTATGTAGCGCAGATTATTCGTTCGTGCCGAGTAGTTGAAAGGCTTTGGTTTGTTAATCGTCGAGATCAAAAACTGCTCAACTACAGAGAAAACCTCATCAGCTAAGCAAAGTAGATATAAGATAGAATGTACAATAAGAAATAACTAGTTAACAGAATAAAATTATTGTTAGAAGTTAATATAGAAGTCAAAGAAAAAGAAACAATTAGTAGCTATGTATTTAGGATAGAAATAATTGATTTTTTTATGCTGAAAAGCGAGTCTGAACTATCAAATCTACCAGTGAAGAGGGCCTTAGTTACATAAGGGTCGCTAAATTCTTTAGACCATCGTTTAGGGAATGCCAGGACACCTCTAGCCTTTTTGACTGTTGTGTTAATATGGCGGTTGAAACTGAGTTTATAGTCCATAGTAACCCCCAGATCAACAAAATCATACACTTGCTCAAGACTATAATTTTTAATTGTATAGGAAGCCGGCTGAGAAATTCCACGCGAAAAACCCATGTACAGGGTGGCTGATGAATTTTGCTACATTAAGAAACTCAAATAATTTTTTTTTTCAGTGTATGGAACTCATTTTTCTTTTATTCATGTTAAAGCTCATTAAATTTTATTAAATATAGCTTAATTAGTTTTAAAAATAATGGAATTTAAATGCCCCCCCTGCTCGTCGATGCATGTGCGGCATCTTACCAAAAAGTTGTTCATTACTGCTTGGAGATTTGAGACAGGAATAGCCGCAATTGTTTCTCGAATGGATTGCCTTAGTTCATTCAAATTTGTTGGTTTTGCTTTGAAGACTTCCTGTTTGCAATAACCCCACAAGAAAAAGTCAAGTGCAGTAAGGTCAGGCGACCTGGGTGGCCAACGGAATGTGGAGTTTCTGGATATCAGCTTATTGGGAAATTTTCGTCGCAATTCTGTCATAACAGGTTGGGCTATATGAGGAGCTGCACCATCTTGCTGAAACCACACAGAGTTGACAGAAATTCTCATTCGGCGTAATTCTGGATAGAAAAACTCTCTCAACATTCTCAAGTAACGGTCTCCAGTAACCGTAACGGTGTGACCGTTTTCTTCGAAGAAGTAGGGCCCGACAATGCAGCGTGATGAAACTGCACACCACACTGTGACACGAAGTGGATGCAATTCCGTCTCATGGAGTATCTTTGGGTTGGAAGCACTCCATATTCGACAATTTTGTTTGTTTATGTTGCCGTTTAAATCGAAATGGGCCTCGTCAGACATGAAAAGACAGTTCAACATGTTTCCATCCTCTTCCACCATTTGAATCATCTTCTGGCAAAATTCCAAGCGAATCGGCAAGTCTGCAGCGTTCAGTTTGTTGGCCATTTGAATTTTATATGGGAATAAGTCCAAATCTTTGTGCATAATTGACTGTAATGACTGTCTGCTTACACCCATTTGAGCAGATAAGCTTCTTGTCGAAACACGTGGATTGTTTTGTATGGCAGCAGCTACAGCAGCGATTGTTTCCTCCGTTCGAACTGAAGGGTTTCGATGGTAAGGTCTTCTGTTGACTGTCCCATGCTCGGCAAAATTGTTTACAAGTCTTATTATGGTCCATCTGCTCGGAGGATTGCCGCCAAACGTGCGCCTATACTCTCTTTGAACCGAAACTACGGACTCCAGTGCGTGATAGCGGCGGACAATCCAAATTCTTGTTTCAGTGTCCCAGTTATCCATTTTTGTTAAATGTAAAAGTCAATCTGCAAAATAAAAAAAAAATTAACCAGATTCATTAAATAGAAAAAAAGTTCTTTAATTTTTTTTTGGTAGCGGCTTTCATTAGCCACCCTGTATTTACATTTTTTAAGGTTAAGGGGCATATAATTTAAATCGCACCAAGTAACAAGTGTATCTAGATCTGATTGTGGCTTATTTCTATCTACAAATGACGCTAATAACATGAAAAGCTTTAAGTCGTCAGCATACATTAAAGCAATTACGTTATATTTACAATGAAAAGATTTAAAAAAGAGATCAGTTAATTTGGTATTTAGACCCCTGACATTTTGATAAAAGATATTCACGGATTTAGTGCTCAGTTTTTTGACTCAACGTTATTACGAGAAATTTTCGCTACATTTTGAACATTCCTATTCGGTCTGTATTCAAACTCCAGCACAAGAGCTCCGGGAGGCCAAAAAGAGCTGTCCAAAAGAGTATCGAAATCTGTCCCAGATACATTAATCTTAAACGAAGACATACTTCTTTGATATGTGAAATTAAATTTTCTTACAGTTACGCTTTGATCTTTAACTTTAGAAGAAATATGGTACATCAAATCATCCTCGGTAATGTCTGGATGGAACCTAGACACAAAAATAAATTTTTTGCGAGGGACCACAACCAGCTTACTACCGATTGCTTCAGACTCCATTGCAATAGTTGGAGGTTCCGGGTTTTTCCTAGTGAATATTTTTGAAGGGGCGTTCTTGGACGTTGCTCGGGCTACCGTACTAAGAATTGGAGAAGCCAAATGGATAAGTTCAAAGGCTTGAGGCAAGTTCGGCACTGTTGAGGTAGTAGGCCGATCATTCGTACGTCTGCGCTTGTTTTCGCGATTATCAGGGCATTCCGCCGAATTCTTTAAAGTTTCCAAGGTTTTGAAAATATTTTCGTATTTTTTGAATTTTTCAGTCACCAATGAAAAATCTTTCCTCATTTCAGAAAACCCGTTTCTGATATGCCTAAAGATTTTACAGAGATCAACTTCCGTCGTTCGGCATTTGGAACAAGACCAGCGCAGGCCTTTTCCTTCATTAAGCAGGTTAGCTATTCTACCGGTTAACCCAGTGCACTTGGCGTGGACAAGTCCATCACACAGCCAGCATGCTACAACGCGTTCGGACTCGCTTTTTACTTGGCAGTTTACTATCATGACGACATTTTTGTATAAATAAATACTTATATAAATTTAGAAAAAATGACAAGTTTAAGAATTTGGGAGATGGAAGAAAAACAACCCTGGCAGTTTAAATAGCACTGTGCTGAGCAAGCAGTGGTTAGGGGTTTATAATATGCCCGAGGTAGGCATACCGGTCGTAATAGGCTACTAATATGCACAAAGGTAATGACGTGCAACTCGATGGTTGATCTACGGATATGATGCCTCTCACCTCTCATTACCCATCTTATACTTCCTTACGGAAGGAGGGGTGACATGACCTAGAAGGTTTTACTGGTCATAAATCGCTACCACGACAGTCGGGCAGTACCGCAAGGGAGTACCGGAGCTTACCGGGTTCAAATCCGGCCAATGACTGTTAACCCGAATCTTCCCACGATTACCATATGGTAATGCAAACATGCCGTTGCAATTTTACGTATTATGTCTGAAGTAAATAACAAAAACAAAAAAGGATAACTGTATTTCACGCAGAATAAATGCAGCTCACGGAAAAACATAAGTTTTTTGTTATTTTTAGTGCAGCTAGCAAAGCTATAAGACGTCAAAGTCAGGTGAAAAAAAAAGTGAATTATTGTGGTTTTTTAACATGGCACGTCGGTAAGTATATGAATAACTTTTTGATTTTTTGATATATTTCCAAAAAAATTACATCAGTTGGTAGCTAATGAAATAAACTAGTAAATGCAAGTTTAGTTTTGTTTGAAATTTGATTTTTTGTGTAACTTTTTTGTATTTTACTCAAGGCGTAACCATATGGTAACCGTGGGACGTCTAGGGTACAGGGTTTTAGTTACGTTTGGTGTAGTTTTTTTTTGAGATTTTTGATCATATTTATTGATATTTTGTGAATTACAGCGGTTTATCGTTGCAAGAAATGCTTGATTTCATTCAAGAACTCGATGAAGCAGAAGATCAAAATCAACTGTGTGATATTCCAACCACTCTTTATATCGAGCCTCCTGTGGATGGCAACGAATCTGGCGAAGATGACGCTGAAGATGATTGTGCGGGCATTCCAGATAATGTTTGCCCGGCTCAGCTAAGAGGTGGCTGCGAAGTTGTTATGGCTAGTGGGCGACGTATGCAAGGTTTCGATGAAGAGGAGGATATGGGAGGCATGTTTAGAGACGGTATAAGCATACCATCATTTTAATCTTATAAACCCTAAATTTTTCAGCACCAAATCCAGGAGATTTGCCTGTTATTGAGGTTGAAGGCACTTTTAGTGAGATGGAGGATGAAGAAACAACGGCTAATAGTTCAGAATCTCCAATGAGGAAGCGCTTACGTAAAATTGAACCGAAACCTTCAAACGTTGCACTGCCATCAGGAAACATGGAAACTGTATTTGAATGGGTCAAGAAGAAATCGTCATCTCTAATTCCAATTTTTCCAAGCGCAAATTACGAAGATTGTCGCCATTCACTGCCACACGAACAGTGTGAAAAATTTGTTGATGACACATTATTGGAACGTATTTGCGAACAAAGTGCGTTATATTCGCTGGAACAGAATAGACCGAACCCAAATATAACAGTCAACGAACTTAGAGCATTCATAGGCATATTGATCGTCACTGGCTACAATTATCACTCCAAACAAACATTTGTGGAGTCAGGATGAAGACATTCGGAACAATCTTGTCAGTAACACCATGCGTCGGAATCGTTTTCAAGAGATTTTGCAAAATCTCCACTTCGAAGAAAATTCCAAGGCTTCTTCAAAAGACGGCCCAAATCCTGAAAAAATGTGGAAACTGCGTCCTCTTACGGATCATTTGAAAGCAAAAATGATAGAAAATTTCCATCCGGAACAAAATCTTTCTTTCGGCGAAAGTATGATATCCTATTTTGGTAAACATGGATGCAAGCAATTTATAAAGGGCAAGCCATTACGATTTGGATATAAAGTCTGGTCCCTATGAACTCCATCTGGTTATTTGGTGAATTTTGAAATTTACCAGGGGAAGAATCCTCGATCGAATTTGGAGTACGAAGCAAAGTTTGGCATGATCGACGATTTTCCTGATGAATTGAAATCGCTGTCATTCCACTTTTATTTCGATAACCTGTTTACTAGTTATCCTCTGTTGGCATATCTCAAGTCATGCGGATATAATGGTACTGGAACAATCCGAGAAAACAGAATTCCAGCAAGCTGTCCACTAGTGCATAAAAAAGACTTCAAGTCAATGGAAAGAGGTTACTCTGAATCAATTGAAATGAAAAGCACTGGTATTTGTTTGGTGAAATGGAAAGATAACAATGTTGTCTGCATGTTATCTACCTGCTTTGGTGAGGATCCGAAATCAATGGCACAGCGTTATTCGAAGTCAAGTGGATCGAAAATAAATGTACCCCGTCCTTGCGCAATCACGGAATATAATAAATTTATGTGCGGAGTAGACCGATTAGATCAAAATCTATCCCTGCACCGCATCGCATACAGGGGAAAAAAGTGGTGGTCTAGCATTTTTACCTGGCTGTTAGATGCTTGTATTCAAAATGCATGGCAACTTTACCGAAAAGATCAACATATCAGTCAGTTAGAATTTCGACGACAACTTGCAGTATACTACTGCAAACACTATGGTATACCGCCCAAAAGTCGTGGACCTGCGCCCTTTCACAGATATGCATACCAACCAGGTCGAGTTGAACATGCTCTGCGCTATGATCAGGGTGGACATTTTGTGGTACCATCAAATCGTAGGCATTGTGCCGGTGACGGATGCAGAGTTAATGGACGAACTGCATGTGGTAAATGCAACGTAGGACTTTGCGTACAATGTTTTGCTCAGTACCACACAAAACCATGATAAATTTCAGTTCAAAAATGTTTTTTTTTTCATTGTCGTGAATTCATTTATTTTACTTATTTTTTAAATAAAAATGTTTGAAAACAGTTATTTTTTGAAAAATTAAAAATAAAACGACATTCGAAAACCATTTTGTCTTTCATTAAAAACATGTACCCTAGAGGTCCCACGATAACCATATGGTAACGCTAGTTCTCCGCACTTTCCGGAAAATCGAAGCGAGGAAAATGAAAATGGACTTCATTTTCGTGCTCAGGAGATCGAAATATATAAGTATACAATATTTCACAAAAATCCAAAACAAAAAAAGTTATGGGACTTCCCGGGTTAATTCGACAACACTCCCCAAAACCTTCGGGGAGTGTTTTTGTCGTTACCACAACAGCAACAACAACAGCAGATTTAAACACACTGCATGTGACGTTCAACAAACCACGCAAACAGCTGCAATGAAAAAGAAGTCAAAAAAAACCAAGTTAGCACACAACAACAATTGCAATACAAAATATAAGCCTTTCAAAAGCAACAAATGAAACAATTGAAATAAGCAAATAACTCGGCACACACAAATTCAAAAGTATGAATTTATAATGATTAATCACTATTAAAAAATTTTAACAATTTTCACACCAAGTAGTGAAGCACATCAACTATTTAAAGTCTATAGAAACAATTAGTAGCTATGAATTTAGGATAGAAAGAATGGATTTTTTTATGCTGAAAAGCGAGTCCGAAATATCAAATCTACCAAAAAGAGAGTTATAATCTTGACACAAACGGCGAAAAGGCTCATTTAACTGAAAATTGGTTCGGCACTGTTTTAAGACTAGAGGTTTAAAATGCCTTGAAGGTCGATACGGTGCATTGAAGTTCACTTCACTTAGAAGAAATGGGCTGGATAGTGAACCATTTAGCAATTTAATCATAAAAATAATTCCAAGCATTTCCCTCCGACTAGAAAGTGTGTGCAGATTAATGAGTTTGAAACGATTCGTATAGGGGGGCAGATTGTACAAGGAAGGAATGTAGGACACCTCTAGCCTTATTGACTGTTGTGTTAATATGGCGGTTGAAACTGAGTTTATAGTCCATAGTAACCCCCAGGTCAACAAAATCATACACTTGCTCAAGACTATAATTTTTAATTGTATAGGAAGCCGGCTGAGAAATTCCACGCGAAAAACCCATGTGCTTACATTTTTTAAGGTTAAGTGGCATATAATTTAAATCGCACTAAACTAGTGTATTTAGATCTGATTGTAACCTTCCTTAAAACTCAACGTGAAATGTGTTTTAAATATGTCTAAGTTGTGGGAAATAAAAAAAGCCAGACAACCATTATTTTATTGTAATTTTCTCCCCCTAAATTGACTTCAAAAAACCCAGATGTAAAGGAAAAATTGAGAAAACTGCCTGTATATAAAAGAAAAACCAATATGGAAACCGGCGTCACGCTAATATTGAGAAATTTTTGGAACTTCCAAATGAACGTTTAATTCATTTGCAAAAGCCATATGGATATTTATGTATACTCCTAATGGTGGAAATATTTTCTGAAGCAGGCATAGGCGTCTCGGGTGAGACGCGTGAGTTATATGTAGTACGAAATGTCCAGCCTACGGTTAATATGCATAAGATTTGTGAGAAAGGGAAAACCTTGCAGAGTTTGTATTATTCATTTCTTATGAGTGCGAATGAAACGGCATGATATATTGTAAAATATCCCAAAAACCAAATTTCAGCGACATTTGTGAAAAAATTTTTCAATCGTTTTGAAAGCGAAAAATTAAAAAATACATAAAAAGATGTTGAAAGCAACATTTTAAATCAATTGTTTTAATTCTTTCGCAAACTAAAAGCGGCAGCAAACAAGGTAATTAATTAAGTTTTGAACATGTTTTCGACATGAATGTAACATCTAGGCATTAATTTTAGATCAAGATGAGATGTGGTGCCACGGTTCCAAAGATCAAATCCGAATTGTTTTTATCATGTTTACAAGTGCAAGTTACGGGCTGGTCTATGCTAACTGCTAACGATATAGCAGCCATTTGATGTTGTAATTGACTATATGGATCGCCTGCCTTTAGGTGATTTGATAGCAACATTCCTGGCACCATACCTGCAGCAGTTGGAGGAGGCGATGACATATATGAATTATGTGATGGTACCTGCGATGTTGGATTTGGTATTGGCCCAATAGTGATGGGGATGCTAAAGTTGATGTGAAAATTGTGGTTGTTGTTGCAGTTGATTGGATGGCAAAACATGCATGCCATTTTATACTCTTTGACTTGGTGTTCCAGATATGTCTCTTCTCTCTTTATGGCGCGATATACAACAGGTATATCATCATAAACCTCCTAAGAGATTTTTGCGCCAAGCTTTTCTTCCAATTTGTGGTGTGCCGATTTGAATTTTCCCTACAAATTGGTGGGACCTACAGTTTTTTGCCGACTCCGAACGGCATCTACAAAGGAGACGAATTTTTGCTGAGAAGCCTGTCATGGCAGAAATACACCCGGAGAGTTTGCCAAACCACTGCCGAGGGGCGACCCCGTTTTGAAAAACTTTTTTTTTTTCAAATCACTTTTGATGTTGCCTGTACCAGGGCTCGAACCATGGACCTTCGGTGTGGTAGGCCGGCAACACTACCTCCACACCACGGCGGCCGCCAAGATATGTGCTTATTATGAAATTGAGCCAATAGTGGCAATGACTGAAATCTTTGCATATTACCCGATGGGGAAATACTGATGTTAAATATTGTTCAAGTTGGTCAGTTGTATCAATGGTGGGGCCGATGTAGTAGGTAAAGGAGAACCTAAAGTGATATTTGGTTACCATTTCATGGATGGCGGCAGTGCATTTATGCCAACAGATGGATCGTTATTGATATTCAGAAGTGTTGAATTCAAATGACTTTTCGGTAATTCTATACGACAGGACGCAGTTGCTAAACAATGTCCAAAAATGTCGGGAGAGGTGTCAAACGACGCGTTTTGACCTTGGCATCCTGAAGCGGAGATTAGATTTTATGTTTCTGAAAAGAAATATTTGCAATCAATGTTAAAAAATGTCTGCCATTTTATGAGGTTCTTGCAACCACACAAATTTGGTGTTCCGAAACTTACGGAAATGGTGTTCTGCCCAGAAATACTATCATTGCAAATATATCTTAACATAAATATAAAATCCAATCTCCGCTTTTGAATTACTGATGCCAAGGTCAAAACGCGTCTTTTGACACCTCTCTCGACATTTTTGAACATTGTTTAGCAGCTGCGTCCTATCGTATAGAATTACCGAATGGTCATTTGAATTCAACACTTCTGAATAGCTATGACCATCCAGCTGTTGGCACCAATGGAAAGTATTGACGAATTTAGCTGTAATATTAATTATTCCAATGTATTAAACAATTATTTCAATAAAACATATAAATATATATTAAAATTATGCATTTTCGTGCAATTTATTTGGAAAAAAGTGTAGCTTTATCTATTTGACAATAACCACTATAACTGGTATTTCATTAACCAATTCAGCTAATAAAATTAACCATACGTTAGCCACTTTGGTAACCGATTCAGCCAATAATTTTCACCACATGTTAGCCAAAACAAAAACCAATTGAGGAAATATTTTTAACTACATGGTAGCCAAAACATTAACTGGTTTTGGAAAGGGAAATTTTTCAAGACTGGAAGTATTTAAAAGTACAGGTACAGTGTTTGTCAATGGGATAATTCAATGTGTGCAAGGGAGATGCGAAGTCACACATATGGTTAAAATCTTCACGCCGCCTGAACAAAAATAGCCACTTTGTAGACCATATGAGAAATTAATGAAACCAAGCATTTAGCTACATTGGTAACCGGTATCTGGTTTGTAGGGACGCTTGTAATTTCTAAATCGCCAAAGTATAAGTATAACCCGAACAAGATATCGGCTTTTCAGGATCATTGGCACGAGACACATACATTCGTGTCTTTTTCATTAATGCAAGTAGCAATGGATTATCTTTCGCCCAACAAATGGCCCAAACATCCTCACGTTCAACACGATTGAAGTTTATTTGTGATTTTTGATCATCGTCTAATCCAGTAAAGTCATAACCCCAGTATCATCGATAACAGCAGCACGACTTAAATATAAATCATTTAAAAACTGAGTGAGAAAACGGCCCTAAACGTTCTGCTTTTAAGCAAATAAAGCTGAAATTCATCGATATATCAACAAACACCATTCGGTAATTTTCTACGAGAGGACGCAACTGCTAAACAATGTCTGGATAGTTGTCAAAAGACGCGTTTTGACCTCCGCATCAATGCCCAGAAATACTTTATGTTATTGCAATCAAAGTATTTCTGGGCAGAACGCCTTTCTGCATAGGCGACCTTCAGCCGCGCTTAAAAAAAAATAACCCCTTAGCCGATCGAAAACTAACTTCTGCAAGTTTCGGAACAACACAATGAAATGGCAGAAATTTTTTAATTTTGATTGCAAATATATCTTAACATAAATATAAAATCTAATTTCCGCTTTTTGATCATTGATGCGGAGGTCAAAACGCGTCTTTTGACACCCCTCCAGACATTTTTGGACATTGTTTAGCGGTTGCTTCCTCTCGTAGAGAATTACCGAATAGTCCTTTGATCTTCAGCCAATATTGTTGGCTAAATATTAAATGCGTGGTAAAAACTTAATTACATACCTTGTTTGCTGCCGCTTGTCGTTTTCTGCAAATTGCTGGATTATTCCAACAATTTTTTTGTTATTTTAAATAAAATTTTGGTTTAAAAAGGTTTCTCTGAATTTTATTTTTGACTTTCCAATCAAACAAATGGCGCTAAAATTTGGTTTTTGGGATATTTTACAATATTTCATGTTTTTTCATTCGCACTCATAAAATAATGCATATTACAAAATCAGCAAGGTTTTCTCTTTTTCACAAATCTTGTGCACATTAACCCTAGAAGAGATATTTGGTACTTATGGGGACATATTTTAATGTAACTTAGAACAATTTTTTTTGGTCGCTTAAGGTTAAAAAAATCATTCCAATATTTTGGAAATTTCCGAAACTAAAAATGCGTATGTATTGGTATTTTTGGAAAATGTGGTTAGCGGTGGTTTGTAGGGTATATTGCCGAGTCGTTGAAAGGCAAGGGTTTGTTAAGTGTTGAGACCCAAAACTGCTCAGCTACAGAGAAAAACTCATCAGCTAAGTAACACAAAAAATTAAAACTTATAAATAATGTACATATAAAGAGAAGAACCAGTTCCATTGTAGAGTATAAATATAAAGTTACTATTGATTAAGCGATAGTATCGACTTTTTAATGCTAAAATATCAAATGTGCTGGAGTGAGTGTTAAAACTTTCACACAAACATCGGAAAAGCACATTTACGCCTTAACTCTAGTGTGGGAACAACATTCGTTTTACCGGCAAATAAACAGTTTGGAAACTTTTACACCATTTTGGTATTCTGCCGGCTTAATTTGCATTTCAATTTCTTACCACCAAAATAGGTGATTAATTCGCGTAACCGCTAAATATTGCACGTGTTTTGTGAATATTTTTGTGGACAGAAAATACCGTAAATTTTGTACGCATACTAGTTCACAAGAATTAATAAACAATGTAAGCACTTTTTTACAGGAAGTTTCGTTCGCGTTCGCATTTTATTCTCTATTGCGCATTGTTTAGTTTTGGCAGCGTTGCCATGTACGCTAAAATCGCGGGAACATGAACTGCATTGCCAACAGTTACGATTTTCGGTTAGATAATCTTCCAGGTACAAAATTACCCGTTACGCACAGAATTGACCCGTTAATTCAAAATTAGTCCTAGACTGTTTCAAGAGGTTTAAAATGTCTTAATTGCCGAAAAGGAATGTTAAAGTTTACTTCTCTTAACAAAATTGGGCTAGAGACCAAGCCGTTTCATAATTTAATTTCGTGCGGGAATTTGAGTACCGGCCGAATAAAAACGCACAGGATGTAACTAAAGTTCTACATCATAATAACATGAACAGAGTCGGGGGTGGCGTCATGATAGCCGTTTATTCGTCAGTACCCATCTATGAAATTAATGTAGGTACCATCGATTCAATTGATTTCAAGTGCCTAAAAAGTAAAGAGTTGTCGAAATTAAAATAGGCAGAATTTTAAAGCGATATTGTTGCGTAACGTTTCATATTTTAAGAACACAAAACAGGAAATAGTGCTTGAAAAGTATGTATGTAAAAGTAAATCTTTCTATGATGAACCAGCTCAAGCCTGGTTTAGCAAATAGCTAAAAACCTTAAAAAATAACCGTTTATTCAAGTTATATAAGAAATCAAGTTTAAACAAAGATTACATAAAGTACTCCAATCTACGTCAGAAATACTTTGATATCCCAGGTCGTTTTATGGCTTCGTAAACTCTAAAGGGAATGTTAAGGGCTTTTCTTCCGCCATGAAATGCCAAGATTGTATATTCAGCAATAATCAAGACACTGCAAATTTCTTTGCGCACTTTTTTAAATCTAATTATTCTTCTGAAGTCTTTTCTCTTATTTCTCTTCTTTTTATAAAAAAAAGATTTTTAAAAAACTTAATTTAATGTGATTTGGGCACTTGATGCTTTGTGCACAGCGATTTTATGTCTGGTTCCACGTTAGTTAGATTTAATCTCATATCTCTACGTTGTGTTATGTCCAGACAATTTCTTTTTTTAATTAATAAATCACTGACCGCACTTAAGCCACATTCAGTTAAATATGATAATGGGAACGGTAATAAGATATTCCTAGCACATTTAGTGGTATTGGGGTATTTGACCCCTGTTTCATCACAAAGCCATGCCATCGCACTTTTGATATTAAGAGTTCTTCTTGACCATTGCAAATTAAATATATCAGCTAAATCCACTAAAACTGGTTGCATCATCCGTGTCGGAAAATGAATTTCTTTTAAATGAGCAAATTTCTCTTTAAAATCCGTAGATACAATTTTCAAATGATTAACAATTTCAAGTAAAGCGGAGTCAGAAACATCACACTTACTGAGCCAATGAAACTGTTCAAAATTTCTGTAGCTAACCTGTTTCTGGTTTACTTCTAGATTAGTAATAAAAACAAATAGCTTTGTCTTGGCGTCAATCAGTGTTTTATTTGGCCCTTGGAGTTGCTTGTTTAACATAATTAGCTTCTCAAATATATCGGCTAAGTAACTCACATATGCTTTTCCATTAGTTGTCAACAAGAACTCCATTTCAGCCTTATCTTTTAAAACCTAGCCTCATGAATCCGACTTTTTTTACATTTCTAGGCGTGAAAATCGAAGTAACTGTGGTCCTTTTCCCGAACTTTTCCTTTAAAGTTTTAAAGAAACTTAGATCTGAGTTAATATAATCCTTGTGTTTGGCCTTCAAATGTGCTTCGACCCGTCCTTATTTCATAGATTCATTTGCCAAGCATTACTGGCGTATTAAACAAAACGGCATCCTCTCATCGTTAACTGCTGGTATAAATCCAAATTTTAGATATTCCTCTAAATATTGACGAGCTATATTTTTCGTTGCTCCACTCATTTTTTATGGGCTAAAAAAATAATAAAATTTTGTAAAAATAGTGTATTGTGACAAAGTAAACCTAAATTCGAAAAAAAAATATTGTTTATGTGAAACTATAACACATTATGCAGCAAGTAATACCAGGGGAAAACGCAAGCCCTGAAAATTCCAGCAGAACAGATTGCAGGAAACTACTTCTGGACTAATTTATTAATGGCACTACTGGAAGAAGTATCTAAACTAACAAAAATATCACAATAAAGTAATACTGTGACGAATTCGATGATTCCTCGATTAATAATCCTGAGTTCGATGACTATAAAGTCCAATAAACCCATGCACAAATACTATAACAAATAGCTAGTTTTATTTACTAGTAATAAACGCAACACAAATTTAAGAGTTTGGTAGCTTCACAGTAGTTCACTGAACAACACTTGAAAATAAACTCATCATCTTGCCTTGCTTAGTCACTGCCTTTTATAGTCCAACAGGGTGCTATCACACGCATCCAGAAGTTTCTTGGTTGTTCTCTCTTCGTGTTCCCGACATATTCTCTTTGCCTCGCATTCGCAAAACATTCGGGCCATCTCTCTTTTAATTGCTTGCATGCGTAGATATCGTCATCTCTGTTGTGTTAAACCAGTGTTGGAAGTGCTATTGAGCTAGGGATGGGTGATGTGTGGGTGAAGTGGAATTGTGTGTTTGTGAAATAGTTACATCTTTAGGGATAGCGATAGGGATAGGAATGGGGATAGGGATAGTGATAGAGATAATGATAGGGATAGGAAAAGTCAATATTTCTAGATCCATTCAGATAAATATCTGGGCAGGAAAAAGTCTTCCGGTCCCTCTAGTATGGTATATTCGCAACATTATATTAAACACTATCGATAAGTTTAGACTTTACAAACTTAGGTAGAAAGTTAAATGGTTAAAAAAAACATAAATAGAAACAAATACGTAAGAATATAACATATAAACAAATTCATCTAATCAAATAAATTGGCAGAAAAATATTTTATGTTACGACAAATAGATGGTAAACACTATTATTAAAACTATACTTAGCGAGTTTAAAGATACGAGATTTCCGCGACAAGATACAAAGCAAATTGAAGAAAAACACAATGATGGGCTGTATATTTCAAGTATGTTTGCTAGTAGATTGACCACTTCATTTATAATAGCTACTACAAGGTGTTTTTTTTACAGGTTTGTTTTTTGAATAGAGATGGAACTTGCATTTTGTCGTCAAATCTGGCAACTCTAATGTCATTTATGTTCAGTTTGGTTTGCCATTTCATCATGAACAGGTTGACAAAAGAACAACGCTTGCAAATCGTGCAAATTTATTTCGAAAATAATGGTTCAGTTCGCGAAGTTTACCGTGAGCTCCGTCCATTTTATGGTCGACATAATCGTCCATCAGAGCAATTAATTCGGTTAACCATGGATCGTTTTCGCACTACGTTTCCTCTATGTGATAATACGCATCCGCAGAGACGTCGAACAGTGCGCACCGAAGAAACAATTGCCGCTGTAGAGCAAAGTGTTGAAGAGGACCCGAGTGAATCGATTCGCCACCGTGCACAGCAATTGGAGCTTTGTCCATCAACTTTATGGAAGATTTTGCGCAAAGATCTTGGCTTGCGACCTTACAAGATCCAGCTTGTGCAAGAATTAAAGCCGCGAGACCATGCAATGCGTCGTGATTTTGGTGTATGGGCCGAAAATGAGATTGATTTCGATGCTGATTTTCATCGCAAAATTTTGTTCAGTGATGAGGCTCATTTTTGGTTGAATGGCTACGTCAACAAGCAAAATTGCCGCATTTGGAGTGAAGAGAATCCACATGAGACCCTTGAAACGCCATTACATCCACAAAAACTGACTGTTTGGTGTGCTCTATGGGCTGGTGGAGTCATTGGGCCATACTTCTTCCGCAATAATGCTGGAGAGGCAGCTACCGTTAATGGAGACCGGTATAGAGCCATGATAACCGACTATTTTGTTCCCGAATTGGATGGCATGAATGTGGATAAGTTGTGGTTCCAACAAGACGGCGCTACATGCCACACAGCGCACGTCACAATCGATTTATTGAAGGAAACATTCGATGAGCGCATAATTTCGCGGAATGGACCTGTCAATTGGCGACCAAGGTCGTGTGATTTGACACCATTGGATTATTTTCTTTGGGGATATGTGAAGTCGCTCGTCTACACCAACAAACCAGAAACGTTAGGGGAATTGGAAGCCAACATTCGTGGCGTTATTGCCGACATACGGCCCCATATGCTCGAAAAAGTGGTTGAAAATTGGACCTGTAGAATTGGCATTATTCGAGCCAGCCGCGGCGGCCACATGCCCGAAATCATATTTAAACATTAATGGCATAAAATTATCCTTCCAATAAAGCCAAATTGATGGACCTTAAAACGATTTTCTTGTGTTTTATTTCAATTCGAAGTTCTATACCCCTAAAAAAAACACCCTTTAGTAGTGGGACTACTTTCGAATAATATTCGAATAAATAGTATTCGAAAAAACGAACAAAAAAAATCGAATAGTATTTATTCGAATAATTTATCCGTTTATTCGAATAGTATTATTCGAATAATATTATTCTAATAGTGGTATAAATCATGAATATTCATGGATCGGTGTTCAAAACGGAAGTGTTTTTTAGTGCGAAAAATAAAATTTTAAATAACTTGCGCCGAAGGCTTTAATCTGTCCTATAAAATAACTAAAGTGGATAGAAGCAGCAAGCAGGTGGAGTGCTTCGCTTAAATAAGTTAAGTGTTCCTTAAAAATATATAAAATTAAAAGTTAATATTTCCTTATTTCGTGCCTTCACACAAAATATATTTGCTTGCACAGTTCTGTGTAACTGTGAAAGCAGTAAAACAAATAGAACATGGATAAGTGTAACAAATGTCGCAAACCCATGATCCAATAATTGATATGGTCGTTTCACATGACATAGCGTCTTCTTCTTCCTCATCCACACCTTATGTCAAACTATCATATCTTTGTTTTTTGTTTACATTCTTTGTTTACAGTTCTTGGAAAAGCTATTGAGTTCGCTTCGTGTTTATTCGCTGTGAATTGATATCACTGGATCACAAATTCCAACTTTTTTTCTGCACCAGAGACGCCATAGTGAAATTCCTATGTAAAATCACCTCCTAATTCCGAAAATCAAGGTTATTTTTACTTGAATGGTACCGTTTTTGAGATATTTACGATTTACCGTTATTTCAAAAAACAAAAAAGATGGCTCCACTTAATCGTGTATATCTCAAGAACAAACTGAGCTCTTCCAAGACGGTTTGAAAAATTTGAAAGCTTATAAAATTTACTATAATCAGTACATACAACACTTTTTGCTAGGTCCTGCAGATTCAAACATATTGAACAATCATTACGGATTTTTTAAATTTTTTTTGTAAAAATATAAAAAAATTTGTACTTTGCGAGGAAGCATCTGGAAAACTTTTTGTTTTTTTGCAGATATTTTTTCCCCCCCTCTAAGCTCTGTTTTATTACAAAAAAAATAAGCTATCAGCGAACAAAATCGATGAACTAATACAAAAGTTATAAGCATTCAAGTAAATATATCCATTTAATGCTTAAGTACCCTACTGGTACATATGTGTTAGTATTCGTATATCAGTTAGTTAGCAGGTAGATTTTCGAAAAGTTATTAGATACAAAAAGCTGTTAGTGTCGTTTTCTCAAACCTAGGTACATTTTAAACAAGAGCATATTTTTGAGGCAGGTAGTGTTTTCTTTGTAGAACTAGGGAACCTTTTTGTTTAGGTAGGCTTGAATTTTTACTGGATCTAAGTATAAATAAGAGTACATGCGCCTTGTTCCTTCATAATATCTGCAAGGCTCGCCGGATACTGTTCAGTTTATAATTGCAGTTTATAACCCGTCATTTACTTAAAATAAAAAATGAATAAAAGGGCGCGAGAGTTTGAGTGTACAAATGATCCAGATATGTTCTGTTTCATCTGCGGTCAATTTATTGTTAAAAGTATGAGACGTGTGTTTTCAAATCCTTTGAAAGTTACATACTATAAGTGTTTTGGAATTGAGCCTAAAAACCATGGACACCGAACACTGTGTGCACCACATGCCGAGTCGAATTGATTTCTTCGGAAACCGGAACAAAAAGGTACGTTGTAAAAATAAGAATTTGTTCCCTTTTAATGCATAGCTGACTAATTCCTGAAACTATCTATTTAGGCGACGTGTGAAATTTATTACACCAATGAAGTGGAGGGAACCAACTTGCCATTCAACGGACTGCTATATTTGTACTACAAAAGTACTTGGGGTTGGAAAGTCCAGAAAAGTAACCTATGCGAGCGTATCTACAGTGTCATTACCAGAACTAATTTCAACAGAAGCGACATTGCCAGAATCAAATTTAACTTTAGTTCCGGCTCCAGTTTCATTGTCAACAGTAGTATCTGATTACGCGGCATCATGTTGTACTGAATTTCAAACGGAAAACGAAAGAAATTCTTTGTCACAAGCACAACTCAATGATTGGATAAGGGATTTGGAATTGTCAAAGGAAAGGCAACAATTTAAATTTGTTTCATCCGATGTTAAGGTAACATATTATAGAACTCGTCACGAAGAATTTTCCAAGTACTATACGAAGGAGGACAGTGTTTGTTACTGCAAAGACATTGCTGGTCTATTTAAACAATTTGGTGAACCATATGATTCAAAAGAGTGGCGATTGTTCATAGACGGCAATAAATTAAGTTTAAAGGCCGTATTATTGCATATTGGCAACCAAAAGCCATTTATCCCGATCGCGCATGCAGTAAATACGAAGGAAACATATGAGATAATGCAAAAATTGCTCAAGTTAATCAAATACGAAGAACATGATTGGAAAATATGTGCCGATCTTAAAGTCGTTGGAATGCTATGTGGTCTACAAAGTGGATACACAAAATACTGTTGCTTTCTATGCAAATGGGATAGCCGAGCTCGTCAAGACCACTACATCATAAAGGATTGGCCAGAACGAATCGAGTTTCAAGTTGGGGTAGATAACATAAAATACTCTCCACTTATAAAGAAGGAAAAAATAATTCTACCTCCGCTCCACATCAAGCTCGGCCTTATCAAAAACTTTGTGAAGGCTTTGGACAAAGAAGGCGAAGCTTTTCATCATTTGAAGACAATCTTCCCAGAGATTTCAGAAGCAAAAATAAAGGAAGGGATTTTTGTGGGACCGCAAATAAGGAAAATGATGACCAATAACCATTTCAAAGAACTATTGTCACCAGTGGAGGCAGCAGCGTGGGATTCTTTTGAAAAGGTCGTTACTTCTTTTTTAGGCAAACACAAAAGTCCTAACTACGAGATGATAGTGAACGACTTAATCAAAAACTATGCGGAAATGGGTAAATAAAAAAACATATTATAATAAATTATATATTACATAAATTTACATGAGAATATATAGCCATAAATCTGAATTCATCGTCCAGTTCCGAACAAACAAGAACGGGAAAAATATAAACAAAAAATTTGTTCTGAATTGAAAGATAAATCCAGCCTAAAAAAATTATATACTAATGTGTCACTTATGTATTTATCTAATTTACTTTTTTATTTTCTTTCAGGAGTAAATATGTCTTTAAAAATTCATTTCTTACACTCCCACTTAAATTTTTTCCCGCAAAATCTTGGCGACGAAAGTGACGAGCATGGCGAAAGGTTTCACCAGCAAATGAAAGTGATTGAAAGTCGGTATCAAGGATTCTGGGATGTCGCTATGATGGGCGACTACTGTTGGTTTCTCATAAGAGAAACCGATCCTAATCTAAATAAGCGTCAAAACAAGACACATAACTTTTTCAATTATAAAATAAGATCATAGAGTTAAGACAGAACCATATGTACATATGCTATTATTTGTAGGGTACTTAAGTAATAATGGATATATTTACTTGAATGCTTATAACTTTTGTATTAGTTCATCGATTTTGTTCGCTGATAGCTTATTTTGTAATAAAACAGAGCTTAGAGGGGGGGAAAAAATATCTGCAAAAAAACAAAAAGTTTTCGAGATGCTTCCTCGCAAAGTACAAATTTTTTTATATTTTTACAAAAAAAATTTAAAAAATCCGTAATGATTGTTCAATATGTTTGAATCTGCAGGACCTAGCAAAAAGTGTTGTATGTACTGATTATAGTAAATTTTATAAGCTTTCAAATTTTTCAAACCGTTTTGGAAGAGCTCAGTTTGTTCTTGAGATATACACGATTAAGTGGAGGCATCTTTTTTGTTTTTTGAAATAACGGTAAATCGTAAATATCTCAAAAACGGTACCATTTTGACATAACAATTCACCGACGTCAAACGGTAATTTCGTGTTGTTGGCCGATTGCGGCGACCATATAAATTATTTGATCATGCGCAAACCTATAAAAGACAGGTGTTAGATGTGAAGATGTATGTGGTAAAATTTACCACAAGTCATTACTATACGCATGTACAGGTGAGTATTGCTTAAAAGGTATAGAGACTTGCCCCTTTATAAGATTTATGTGTGATGGAGTATGATGTACATTTCGAATGTTGATGAGGCACTTTGAGGAATACTCTCAATATCCGAAAGGAACAAAACAAACCTAAGAGAGCAAAAAGTAAAAATAGAGAAAATGTTAACACATAATGAAAGAGAAATGAAGGGAGTTTTAGAAAAAATTAACAGCGTAAACATAGAGAAAGTAGAATTATTGAATAAAGTAGAAAAACTATTAAGAATAGCTGCCCAAAATGAGATAATAAGAGATGCAAAAATGAAAAGTTTAAAAATTATCTATGTCAAGAAAGATAACAGATCTTCACATTTCAATGCGGTGATTGAAATAGAACATAAATGTTATGAAGACATATTGAAATGTAGAAAAATTAATGTTGGTTGGGACCGCTGCCCTGTTTATGATGGTGAAACAGTAAGAAGGTGCTATAATTGTTTAGGATTCAACCACATAGCAATTAATTGCGCTCAAAAACAAAGATGTAGCAAATGTTTAGGGGAACATAAACTTGAAGATTGTACTGAAAATTCGCAAGTAAATAAATGTGGAAATTGTATGGACGCCAGTATGCAATTAGGGGTTAAGTTGAATACTGACCACAATATTATGAGTCATGAATGCCCATTTTAGCTAAGAAAATGTAAACTGGAAAAGCAAAGAGTTGGTTTTTAGCAACCAGACCATAGCAGACGGGAAATAAATACTTTTAATTTGAAATGTATTTATTTAAATATTTGTAGTTTCTTAACTAACAAAGCTGAACTTGAGACGCTTATAGAAGAAGTACACCCGGACCTCGTATTATGTTCCGAAACATGCTTGACATAAGATATTACTGATGGTGAAATAAATGTTTCATGCCATACAGCAATTCCATACGACTCTCATAGCAGACTTACAGGCGGTGAAGTTATACTACTAAAAAAAGGAATTGAGTTTAAGGTCAGGTATAATAGAGCAGTAGGAAATAACGTCTGGTGTGCAATAATCAAATTAAAGAACTGGGAGGTTAAGTGGCAAATAGGTGTTCTGTACCATTCTCCGAGTTCTATCAAAAGTGAATTTTTAGATTACTTGCACAAGTATGTGAAACAGGAACAAATTCCCTATTAATTGGAGATTTCAATATTATCTTAAATGTTAACTCAACATGTACCAGTAAATTAAAGAAACTTTTATATAATAATAATTCCCAACGGATTACCCACCATATCCCGCCCGACCGGCGCGAGGGGCGCATCCGCATAACGCGCGGATTATTCGTTCGTGCCGAGTCGTTGAAAGGCTTTGGTTTGTTAATCGTCGAGATCTAAAACTGCTCAGCTACAGAGAAAACCTCATCAGCTAAGTAAAGTAGATATAGGATAGATTATACATTAAGAAATAACTAGTTAACAGAATAAAATTATTGTTAAAAGTTAAAATAGAAGTCAAAGAATAAAAAACAATTAGTAGCTATGAATTTAGGACAGAAAGAAGTGATTCTTTTATGCTGAAAAGCGAGTCTGAAATATCAAATCTACCAGAAAGAGAGTTATAATCTTGACACAAACAGCGAAAAGGCTCATTTAACTGAAAATTGGTTCGGCACTGTTTTAAGACTAGAGGTTTAAAATGCCTTGAAGGACGAGACGGTACATTGAAGTTCACTTCACTTAGAAGAAATGGGCTGGATAGTGAACCATTTAGCAATTTAATCATAAAAATAATTCCAAGCATTTCCCTCCGACTAGAAAGTGTGTGTAGATTAATGAGTTTTAAACGATTCGTATAGGGTGGCAGATTGTACGAGGGATCCCAATGAAAATCTCTTAAGGCAAATAGTAAAAATTGTTTTTGAACTGATTCAAGGCGATCTACATGAACCTGGTAACGCGGGTTCCAAATTAAAGAACCATATTCAAGTATCGGTCTGACTAATGTAGTGAAGAGGGCTTTAGTTACATAAGGGTCGCTAAATTCTTTAGACCATCGTTTAACGAATCCTAGGACACCTCTAGCCTTATTGACTGTTGTATTAATATGGCGGTTGAAACTGAGTTTATAGTCCATAGTAACCCCCAGGTCAACAAAATCATACACTTGCTCAAGACTATAATTTTTAATTGTATAGGAAGCCGGCTGAGAAATTCCACGCGAAAAACCCATGTGTTTACATTTTTTAAGGTTAAGTGGCATATAATTTAAATCGCACCAAGTAACTAGTGCATCTAGATCTGATTGTAGCTTATTTCTATCTTCAAATGACGCGAATGACATGAAAAGCTTTACGTCGTCGGCATACATTAACATTTTTGAAAATTTTATTATTGTAGAAATATCATTTATAAACAACAAGAACAGAATCGGGCCAAGATGGCTTCCTTGAGGAACCCCCGAAGAGACATAAATGACATCGGATACTAAATTTTTAAACATTACTCTTTGTGTCCTGTCACTAAGGTAAGAAGAGATCCAGCGATTGAGACCCGGCTGGAAGCCCAACTGATCGAGTTTATGAATAAGTAATGAGTGACACACGAAGTGCAATAAAACAAATGATAAAATTTAATACAAGGATTGCTGAGACGTCCCAAACTAAAATTGACCTATTATATGCAAATGCAGACATAGAGTCTTGTGTAAATCTCGTTAACAACAGAATTTCAGATCATAAAACCGTTTCATTCGCAGTTAAAGTTAATAATTCAAATCCTTTGCGAAAAGGAAACGTCTTGGGAAAATTACTCTGATACATTTGTTACGACAATGCGACTTCAGTCCATTGAATACTATGAATATCGATGATATGGTCGAATACATAAATGCTTGTTTAATGAGTTGTATGGGCTAAATGGTACGACCATGAATTGAGCGAAATTAATAAACATAACTTTACGGAACACAACGCCATTGAAAAGCACTATAAAAAACTCATAAAAAGAAGGAAATTTAAGTACATGGAAAATAAAATTGATCTAAATAGTGCTGGCAGTAAATTAATGTGGAGGCACCTGAAACAGGCAGTCAACTTAACTGAGGAGAAAGACAGTATCTTGACGGTTATTGTTAAAGGGGTGACATATGGGACACACAAAGACATCGCTGAAGCTTAAACAAACATAGCATTGTTGATATAAATAGGGGAATTGAAGAAGTGGCTAGTAGCAACAACATTACGTGCACTAAGAGGGCATGTACAGGGTGGCTAATGAAAGCCGCTACGAAAAAAAAATTAAATAACTTTTTTTCTATTTAATGAATCTGGTAAATTTTTTTTTATTTTGCAGATTGACTTTTACATTTAACAAAAATGGATAACTGGGACACTGAAACCAGAATTTGGATTGTCCGCCGCTATCACGCACTGGAGTCCGTAGTTTCGGTTCAAAGAGAGTATAGGCGCACGTTTGGCGGCAATCCTCCGAGCAGATGGACCATAATAAGACTTGTAAACAATTTTGCCGAGCATGGGACAGTCAACAGAAGACCTTACCATCGAAACCCTTCAGTTCGAACGGAGGAAACAATCGCTGCTGTAGCTGCTGCCATACAAAACAATCCACGTGTTTCTACAAGAAGCTTATCTGCTCAAATGGGTGTAAGCAGACAGTCATTACAGTCAATTATGCACAAAGATTTGGATTTATTCCCATATAAAATTCAAATGGCCAACAAACTGAACGCTGCAGACTTGCCGATTCGCTTGGAATTTTGACAGAAGATGCTTCAAATGGTGGAAGAGGATGGAAACATGTTGAACTGTTCATGTCTGACGAGGCCCATTTCGATTTAAACGGCAACATAAACAAACAAAATTGTCGAATATGGAGTGCTTCCAACCCACAGATACTCCATGAGACGGAATTGCATCCACTTCGTGTCACAGTGTGGTGTGCAGTTTCATCACGCTGCATTGTCAGGCCCTACTTCTTCGAAGAAAACGGTCACACCGTTACGGTTACTGGAGACCGTTACTTGAGCATGTTGAGAGAGTTTTTCTATCCAGAATTACGCCGAATGAGGATTTCTTTCAACTCTGTGTGGTTTCAGCAAGATGGTGCAGCTCCTCATATAGCCCAACCTGTTATGACAGAATTGCGACGAAAATTTCCCAATAAGCTGATATCCAGAAACTCCACATTCCGTTCGCCACCCAGGTCGCCTGACCTTACTGCACCTGACTTTTTCTTGTGGGGTTATTACAAACAGGAAGTCTTCAAAGCAAAACCAACAAATTTGAATGAACTAAGGCAATCCATTCGAGAAACAATTGCGGCTATTCCTGTCTCAACTCTCCAAGCAGTAATGAACAACTTTTTGGTAAGATGCCGCACATGCATCGACGAGCAGGGGGGGCATTTAAATTCCATTATTTTTAAAACTAATTAAGCTATATTTAATAAAATTTAATGAGCTTTAACATGCATTAAAGAAAAATGAATTCCATACACTGAAAAAAAAATTTTTTGAGTTTCTTAATGTAGCAAAATTCATCAGCCACCCTGTATGAAATTCGAAGAAATAAACGTTGATGATAGATGATATGAATAAGATTGTCAACAGATTTAAAAATAAAGTTGGCGGCAAAAACATACTTGCGGAAGGAGTAATAAAAGATTCAATTTCATACATGGGACATTTTTATGCTGACATTATAAATAAGTCCATTAAAACTGGAAAATTTCAACAACAGTACCAATAAGAAAAGTAAAAAATTCAGTTTTAGGTGAGGAGTTTATACCGATTAACACTTTGCCAAATATCGAAAAAATTCTTGAGATGGTAGTAAAAAACCAACTTGTAAATTATATCGAAGTTAATAAAATACTTATAAAAGAACAATCAGGTTTCAGAGAAGGGCATTTTTGCAAAACGGCATTGAATTACGTTATTTCGAGTTGGAAAGAAGAACTTAATGCAAAGAAAAATATAGTTGCAGTTTTCATAGATCTGAAGAGGGCATTCGAAACAATATTGATATTGAGCTGAAGTAGTTTCTTTTAACAAACCTCAAACAGAGGCCATGGTGATGTCCTATTTAAACATGTATATAAATGATATAACCTTGGCCTTGAAACATAGCAAAAAGAGGCTGTTTGCGGATGATGCTTTGTTAGAAGTAAGTGAATCAGATATTATGGTAGCAAGGAGTAAAATGCAGGAAGACCTAAACGCCCTAAACAGGTGGCTTTGTAGTAACAAATTAAAACTTAATGTTAGTAAAACAAATTCCATGGTCATATCCACTGAATAAAGATTACCATGAAATTGAGCTAGAAATTATGAATACAAAGATT
Organism: Merzomyia westermanni; assembly: GCA_949987695.1. Taxonomy (NCBI): domain Eukaryota; kingdom Metazoa; phylum Arthropoda; class Insecta; order Diptera; family Tephritidae; genus Merzomyia; species Merzomyia westermanni. The sequence goes on from OX465291.1 coordinate 83,450,071, forward strand.
GAGGAAGAGAAAATATTCAAGTATTTATGGGTTCAGATAATAGGTTGAAGTTTAATGATCATATTGATTATATAGTGGCAAAAATTGGCGAGAATATTAGATTCTGGAAAAGAACATGTAAATATATAAGTAAAATATATAAGTTGAAAGTCTATAGGTCCATAATAGAGCCACACTTCATTTATTGCCCAACAATATTTTTATTGCCAGTGACGCACAAGTCGATAAACTACAGGTTATGCAAAACAAAGCTATGAGATTTATTTTACACCGGCGATATGACACTCCAATACAAAGCATGTTCGAAACCCTAAATTGGGCCAGTGTAAAACAGCTAATATTTTATCATAGCATGAAATTTGTATTTAATATGAAGCCTGATATATTGCCTGTGTATTTGAGCGATAAACTTATGTATGTCAATGAAACCCACTCATATGCAGTTAGAGAAAATAATAATTTTAGATTACCTCTCTTTAAAACGGAACTGGACAAGCAAAATATATTTTATAAAGGCTTAAAATCTTATAATGAGCTTCCAAGTCATATAAAAGATAGTAAAGATGTAAGCACATTCAAAAAAAAAATTTATGTTATATTGTAAAACCAGCCCAATAAGATAAAAATCTTACAGGCTCTTCTTTTTTTCTTTCATGGTCGGAAAATTAGCGGAGTACATAAATCCATACTTCATATACATTAATGGAGGAGTGGAAACCATGGATTTCCAATTTTCCAGTCAGTGGAGCCATCAAAAGGAGAGATGCTGTGTCATCGTATTACGTACATTCCGACAACATTGATAAAACAATTATCTTTGCAAACAGACAACCTTCTTCTAGGAGCTGGAGTATGGGTGGATTGGAAACACGTCCTTTCCAACCACCCTCGTCATTTAAACTGCCATTAATTTATCCTATTTTGTTGATCGGAATCCTGTCCACTCCGACAGCATACAGCATACATATTGATAAAACTAAACAAACTTAGCGGTGAAGCACTGGAGGATTGGAAACGCGTCCTTTCTAGCCTCCTGACAAGAGTTGCTTCATAACTGACTATAACTGTTCTTTGAACTGCATGTTACAACGCTGATCGGAATACCATGCATTTCGACAGCATAAATACTTCCAATATTTTTGTAATTGTTAATAAATGTATTATACTAAGTTTTAGGCCTGAAACCCCGTAATAATGAATAAATAAATGAATAGTTGTATTGAAATGCAAGATGTCGGAAACGAAATTCACTGTCTTCATCGCTTGTACGTATGAGCATGCATTCACGTTTTGTATGTATATGTGTATACTTGCGTGTACAAATATGTATATAAGCTGTAATGATATTTGTTTAACTATTTGAATAATATTAGTATTCGAATAATACTATTCGAATAAAAGTAAAAATTATTCGAATAAATATTATTCGAATTATTTATAGCCTTCGTATAAATAAAGTTTTTATTCGAATAATTTTTATACGAATAGTTCCATGCCTGATAGCTACCTTTGCTCCGTCTATGAGGTGATGCCAGAATAGCTAACTTATTAATACTTAAATTTCTTATCACAAATGAATAGCTGAAAAGTTGACTTGACGACTCTAATAAATTGGGGTTTTGATGGCATCTAACTTTTTTAATAATTTAAGTCTCCTATTTAGAATATTTGCTTTTTTATAAAATTTATAATAAATAGCCCGAAGAGGTAAAGTCATGTTAAGTCAAATCTCAAATTGCCCACCTGTGGGGCGTACGCCCCACTTTGGGAAACACTAGAGTCTAACTGATCTGTTCAATCTGTCTTTAAAATGTGGCGTTTTCCCAGTTGTTTGGAAAGAATCTTTCCTAATACCACTTTATAAGAGTGGGGAAACCAAAGCTTTCTGCTATTCCAAACCTATTTGAAGCTATCGTTACTTATTCACAAGCTCGATCTATTGGACTTTCAACCAAGTCTTGCCCGCTGAATGTCTTCTTATCTTCTGTTTAGGACACAAAGACTAGTTTTTAAGAATGCGCTATCTAATGTCATTGATATATCTTCCTCAAGGTAGCCATCTTGGCCCGATTCGGTTCTTGCTGTTTATTGATTATATCTGCAGTATTATAAAGTTTTCAAAAATTTTGATGTATGCTGACGACATAAAGATTTTTATGTCTTACACTTTGAAGGAAGATAGAGCTTTACTTCAATCAGATCTTGATAATCTAGGAACTTGGTGCGACGTAAACTATTTGCCCATCAATCTAAAAAAGTGTAAATACAACCAGCTTCCTACACAATCAACAATCATAATCTTTAACAAGTGCAGAAGTGCAAAAGAATTTAGTGACCCATATGTAAACAATTACTGTAAATTAATCAACTGTAACCGATCTACTGTAAATCTTTGAAAAAGCAAATAAGGAAGCTTTGAAATATTTTGTTACATGTTTTTTTGAATGTTGGTTTTTTTCTAGTTTCGAATGAATTGCCTAAAAACGAAGAACGAATTAAAAATTAAATATTAATTTTCTTTGATAAAATTTAACTAATATTATTAGTTCGGAAGTGAGACGAATTCGCGTCGTGTAAGAAATTAATGAACAAAAGTGTTTTAAATAAATATACAAATGAAAAAATTTTGCCTGTAAAATATACACACAAAATTTGCATCTTATAAAATAGTGCGGTTCTGTGAAATTAAAAGTGGTTTTGCAACAAGACATTACACTGAGGGAAAAAAATAGTAAAATCAAATAAAAACGTATATGCTTTAATTAAAAACGTCAATAAAAGTGCTGTATAGAGCAAAATATTTAAATCAAGTATGCACATAATTAATATGACATTAAATACGAAAGTATTCGAAGTGAATATACATTTTTGAAGTTCGATTGAATACTTCCACACTCAGTTTTACTACATAGTTCTTGAACGTGATTTGAATACGAAAATATTGGGTTTAATCAGATGATATTCAAATCCTTACCAAATCCAAAATATTAAATTTTTCAACTTTCATATTTGATTGTGTTTTGAATATTAAATAACATATTTAAATAAATAAAATACTTACATTTGCTTCTTTAAATTAAAAAACTGCGTTTTTAGGGTTTTTCTAGGTGTTTATATTGAAAATAGATATGTAATACTTCAAAGATAAGCTTATGGTTTTTATAGATGTTTACATTGAAAAGGAATACGTAAATCTTAAAGATAAGCTTAAATGCTATTGTATCTTATAAAAGTTCTGCCTCCAATTATAGAGTGCAAATGCATTGGATGTGTAGGAAAGTCTCTAATGTCTATTAATGTTATTTTATTTAGGGCGGGACCAACTTTGTAAGAGCAATAGTGTTCATCAAATTGTTTTATTTGTATAGATTTTGATAATACAGGGTGGCTAATGAAAGCCGCTACCAAAAAAAATTATATAACTTTTTTTCTATTTAATGAATCTGGTTAATTTTTTTTTTATTTTGCAGATTGACTTTTACATTTAACAAAAATGGATAACTGGGACACTGAAACAAGAATTTGGATTGTCCGCCGCTTTCACGCACTGGAGTCCGTAGTTTCGGTTCAAAGAGAGTATAGGCGCACGTTTGGCGGCAATCCTCCGAGCAGATGGACCATAATAAGACTTGTAAACAATTTTGCCGAGCATGGGACAGTCAACAGAAGACCTTACCATCGAAACCCTTCAGTTCGAACGGAGCAAACAATCGCTGCTGTAGCTGCTGCCATACAAAACAATCCACGTGTTTCGACAAGAAGCTTATCTGCTCAAATGGGTGTAAGCAAACAGTCATTACAGTCAATTATGCACAAAGATTTGAACTTATTCCCATATAAAATTCAAATGGCCAACAAACTGAACGCTGCAGACTTGCCGATTCGCTTGGAATTTTGCCAGAAGATGCTTCAAATGGTGGAAGAGGATGGAAACATGTTGAACTGTCTTTTCATGTCTGACGAGGCCCATTTCGATTTAAACGGCAACATAAACAAACAAGATTGTCGAATATGGAGTGCTTCCAACCCACAGATACTCCATGAGACGGAATTGCATCCACTTCGTGTCACAGTGTGGTGTGCAGTTTCATCACGCTGCATTGTCGGGCCCTACTTCTTCGAAGAAAACGGTCACACCGTTACGGTTACTGGAGACCGTTACTTGAGCATGTTGAGAGAGTTTTTCTATCCAGAATTACGCCGAATGAGAATTTCTTTCAACTCTGTGTGGTTTCAGCAAGATGGTGCAGCTCCTCATATAGCCCAACCTGTTATGACAGAATTGCGACGAAAATTTCCCAATAAGCTGATATCCAGAAACTCCACATTCCGTTGGCCACCCAGGTCGCCTGACCTTACTGCACCTGACTTTTTCTTGTGGGGTTATTGCAAACAGGAAGTCTTCAAAGCAAAACCAACAAATTTGAATGAACTAAGGCAATCCATTCGAGAAACAATTGCGGCTATTCCTGTCTCAACTCTCCAAGCAGTAATGAACAACTTTTTGGTAAGATGCCGCACATGCATCGACGAGCAGGGGGGGCATTTAAATTAAATTATTTTTAAAACTAATTAAGCTATATTTAATAAAATTTAATGAGCTTTAACATGAATAAAAGAAAAATGAATTCCATACACTGAAAAAAAAATTATTTGAGTTTCTTAATGTAGCAAAATTCATCAGCCACCCTGTATACATATAGTTATAAGCACCTACAAATATACCTACTTACATTCTTACTTACTTCTTATTATTATCATATCTTAATAACTTAAACATAATATACCTAGCCACAGTCGTACATACTTACATACAATAATATAAGTATGCATAAGCAATTAAATGTAAACAAGAAATGCATAATAGGTGTACAACAAAAACAACACACTTGTTTACAAATAGAACATAAACAAAATAACCAGCAACAGCAGCGCTATGCGAAATGTCAAATCAACAAACATCAGGTGATTAGGAGAACAGCCGAATCAACTGATCTCACTAGCTGTAGTATTGTTGTTGTAGGAGCAACACTTTATTGTAATAGCGACCCGTAAAGTGGTCCGGCTAGGATAGCAACAAATCATTAGAATAGCGGACATTAATATTTGTTTGCTCCTGACTATAAATAAGCACACCGTTTAGAATAAGTTTAAGTTTGGATGCCACCGAAGAAAGGGGTTTTCTTTAACTCACATCGCAGTGCATTTTTATTTCTTTAACTGGCGCAGTCGGTTACTGCTATAGCCTAAAAGTGTTGCAAACAAAAGTATATTTATGCTCAAGAAACAGCACAGGCAGTGAACAAACAAATTTTATTAAAAACTTTAAACAAAATTTTGAAAAAGTGTTGAAAACGAAGGCATAACTTTGTGTATGCTGCAGAAACAATATAATAAACATTTTTTAAAAAAGGAAAAAAAGGAGAAAACTGTGAGAGTGTGTAAAACTTAAAAGAGTGACAAAATATATTTATATGTTGGTTAATAAAGTTAAATACTTTTCACCACAGTGAACTCTAAAACCAGTGAACTCAAAACTAATCAAACAAAAACAGTACAGTGATCTAAGGCTAGTGACTTGTTGGTTAAAAAATACGTAAAAAAAAAACAGTGAATTGCAAAAATTAAAAAAAAAAAAAAACACATTCTATACAGTGAACTCAAAAAGTAAACAACCTACTGGTTTGTACAAGAAAAAAAAACAATAAGTGAACATTTTTCGAAACTTTAAAATTTAAAGTTAAACCAAAGCAAGCAATTTAATTATGGCTGACGGAAATTTACCAGCTAACGCCACTATGGCTGAATGTCTTGGTGCAATTACTCGGCTTTTGTGCCAATCATCAGCTCAGCAATCAACGTCCTTAAGAAATTAGATCGAAAGAGATCTTAAATACTTACCGCCTTTTAACGGCGAATCAAAAATGCTACCCGCTTTCATAAATTCTGTTGATCGAGTAATGCTAGATTACGATACACAACAGGATTTAACTTATCAAATAGTTTTCGACTTGAGGGGATGCTAAGAACTTCTTACAGTTAGATAGGCCCGAAAACTGGGATATTTGCAAACAAAGGTTTAAGCAGCATTTCAAGTCATCGAAGGACCAGATGCAGTTAACCAGAGATATTTCATCACTTAGAGTAAGTTCTATTTTAGATTTAAGCATCAGGTTAAAAAATATCATTAATAATGTTACGGGATATTGTGCATTTGATCATAATGGTGTAGTGATGAGGGATATTTTTTCTGGAATGTTAATTCAAAGGGTTAAACAGTTAGTCTCTGGAACATTAGCATACGCTATTAGAAATAAAATTTCTTTAGTAGATACAGAGGCTACCATTCACGAGTTTATAGGAATGGATCAAGGCAACTTAAATAATTTGCTTTTAATAAAAAATAGTTCGAAAAATTTTACAGCAACTAATTTCGATAAATTTCAAAGTCAATTTCAAAATGACTCAAATAATAGCCATATGATGCCAATAAATAATCGCTATCAACAACATAATACAAGTAGTTTTAGGAATAAAACCAGTGACACTAGGCCTTCAAGCGACGCTTTAGTTTCTAACAATAACCCTTCAATCGGTAATAGTTCAAATTTTATCAACCAAGCTTCTTTTTCCAACCAAATAAATAGTAATAGGCAAAATCCTAGTAGTGGTAATATGCGACGTAATAACAATTACACTAACAAAACACAGCAAACCAGGCAATCAAATGTTCCAATGGGTGTGGATACAGTGAGTCATCTGAAGAAGATTATTTTAACAATATAGAAGACACTTTTTTTTTAAACTAGCCTCGGATCATGCAAAAATATATTTAAAAATAACATTATTTAATAAACAAACAGGTTCGACATTAAGTATACTTAAAGAAAGTAGTTTTAGGAGATTTAATTTACCCACAATAAATGAAAAAGAAAGAACTATATCCTAATAAAAAGGTAGTTACACCAAGTCCAAATGAGTTTAATGCTCCTCAAAATGCAAGAATGAAGTGGATCATATTACAATTTGATAAACCATTCGATTTAATACTAGGTATGGACTGGATAATCAAAAATGTAAAAAATATTGATATAGAAAACTTAGAGCTTACACTTAATAATAATGTACGCCGTAATGCAAAATTATGGAGAAGTTATGGAAATTAGTGAAGAACAAAATAGAGATTTAAGTCACCTTAATAGCCAAGAAAAACAAGTAATAAGTAAGCTTCTGAAAAAATTTAGTAAATTAATATATAAAGAAGGTGACAGTTTAACTAATACAAATTCCATTGTTCATGAAATTAGAACTATTACTAACCAACAAATTAATTCAAGAGTGTAAAGGTTACCTCCAAAACACGAGGAGGAAGTTAGGAAGCAAATACATGATATGGAAAGGCAAGGTATCATTAGAAAGAGCAGAAGTAAATACATCTCACCAATAATTGTTGTACCTAAAAAGAAAGACAAGTCATGTATTCAAAAATATAGAATTGTAGTGGATTATAGGAGGTTAAATCAAATTACTATTGATGATAAGTATCCTTTGCCTAACATCGACAGTATTTTAGATAAGTTAGGTAAAGCGCAATACTTCAGCACATTAGATTTAGCAAAGGGTTACCACCAGATATTAATGGCAGAAAAGGATATTGAGAAAACGGCATTTGTAGCACCATCTGGTTTATATGAGTATGTAAGAACGCCATTTGGGCTCAAAAACGCCCCTTCGACGTTTCAAAGACTTATTAATGAAGTACTTAGAGAATACATTAATAAAATCTGCGTGGTGTATCTAGATGACATCCTTATATTTTCCACCTCTCTAGAAGAACATGAAATATCCTTACAGAAAATTTTTTCCAAATTACAGGAACACAATTTAAAAATCCAGCCAGAAAAGTGTACTTTTCTTCAAAAAGAAACACCTTTTTTGGGACATATTTTGACTGCAAATGGAATAAAACCCAATCCTAATAAAATCGAAGTAATACAAAATTTACAAATTCCAAAAACTGAAAAACAGTTAAAAGGATTTCTGGGTATAACTGGTTATTACCGCAAGTTCATTAAGGATTATTCTAAGATCGCATATCCAATGATCAAATATTTGAAAAAGGATAACAAAATTAATATAAATGACCCGCAATATATAGCAAGTTTTGAAAATTTAAAATCTTTAATATCTTCTCACCCAATTTTAAAATATCCTGAATATGACAAAGAATTTGTGATAACAACTGATGCTAGTGATTATGCCATTGGGGCAGTTTTATCCCAACAAGGACACCCGGTGTGTTATATATCCAGGACGCTTAATAATCATGAGCAAAATTATAGTACCACAGACAAGGAATTTTTAGCAATAATTTATGCTGTTACTTACCTTAGGCCATATATTTACGGAAAAAAATTTCGAATCGTTACAGATCATTGTCCTATAAAATACCTTAAAAATAAATATAAAGGTAAAGAATGTTCCCCTCGTCATCAACGATGGCTTTTAAAATTACACGAATTTAATTACGAAATTGAGTATTTAAATGGTAGAGAAAATAAAGTAGCGGATTTCCTAAGTCGTTTAGAAACTTCGCCAAAAATAAATGAGAATAATTCCAATGAATCGAACTTTGAAATGTCAGAAACAATTCATTCGGCAGCAGAAGAGCTGTTAGAGCACATTATAATTAGAAGTGAAATAGTAAATAAATATAAGGTTCAAATAATCTTAAACTATAGCCCGTCATTTGAAGTAAAATTAATGCATAAAAGAAAAATAATTGAAATCAATCCGCTTGATGATGAAAAAGTTATTAGAAACATTTTGAAAAATAATATTAAAATAGGTCGGATAGGAATTTTTTCTGAAGTGTCGGATAAAGATTACCATAAAATACAACTAATACTAATTTCTATGTTCTCGCTTGATAATAAAATAAAATTTGTACAATGCACCAACGTGTTACTGAAATCGAAAATGAAGAATTACTTCATAAGCAAATTTCATTATATCACAACAATGAGTCCATGCACAGTGGGATTAATGAAACGTATCATACATTAAAAAACAAAATATATTTTCCAAAATTAAAAGAGCAAATACAGCTTATTATCAACAATTGTGAAAAATGCCAGCAGATAAAATATTCTAGGAAACCGATTAAACCTTTATTTAATTTTACAGAAACAGCTACAGAAAAAAATCAAATTATGCATATAGACATATTTCATTTCAAAAAGTTAGCATTTATTACATTTATTGATAAGCTTATGAAATTTGCTTCGGCTTATAATATTACTGACTGCAATTGGCATTCGAAGAAAGAAGGTTATAATGGACAATGAGTTTAGGGCTGAACAACTCATTGAGTACTTTAAAAAGGAAGGTATTGAGGTTCATTTAACGAAAGCAAATAGCCATACCGATAATGCGGACATTGAGAGGCTACACTCAACCCTGTTAGAAAAGCTAACGGGAATTGATGACCCAAGCCTCAACCGAGATGCGAATGCAGCTGGCCATAGGTAATTATAATGACCAATACCATTCCACAATAAAATGTTCGCCTAGAATGGCTCAAACTAATATAGATCCACAAATTTTACATGATAATATAAATAAAGTAAAAAGAAAGGTAATAGATAAAAGAAATAAAGCTAGAGAACCTTATAAAGAAAGTAGAGAAATAGGTCCTATAAAAAATTATAAACGAGTTCGGCATAAAGATGAACCCTATTTTAGAATAAATCTCTTAAATAATGTTCATTTATCTAATATAAAAAGGCCTTTAAAATATTCAAATTGCAAAAATCAAGCAGCTAATAATTCTATTTCTGATGATAATTTAAGCGTAGTGGCAATGGCTGGTGATATGGATATAGAAACCTAAAAAATATAATAATACATAAAAAAAAAAAAATAATAATAAATAAAAAAAATTAAAAAAATATGTATATATAAATTAAAATTACAAACAAATTTAAATATGAATAATATGTAATTTTAGACTTTATATGGCAAATACATGAATTTATCTACTCACCATTTACACCAATATAACTCAAATATTAGTTTTAAGCTACCAATGAATTCGTACATATGCAGTTTTTTGATACAAAGATATTTCTTTTTCTATTTTTCTTAAAACACAACAAATATAGTATGTAAACTTAATTTAAAAAATATAAATATATAAATAAAAATACGGGGGAATTCTTTGAGCAGCTCGGGGGGAGTTATATGTACATACATGTACATATATTTATATACATATAGTCATAAGCACCTACAAATATACCTACTTACATACATTCTTACTTACTTCTTATTATTATCATATCTTAATAACTTAAACACTAGCTGGACCCGTGCGCTCCTTGCGCAAAAAAAAAAACCAAAATGGTTTGAAACCTTTTGTTAGTCCAGGTCCAGGATTTTTCAAACCTTTTTCTCAAATTATAAAAAAAGATTTTCAGCTACACTTGTTGTGAGACCACAAAAAATGGTAATTCTATACGACAGCACGTAACTGCTAATATAGGTCCAAAAAGGGAAAGGTATCAAACGACGCGTTTTGATCTCTGTATCAATAATCCGAAAACGGAAATTAAATAATTTGTTTCAGTGAAAAGTTATTAGTAAAAACCCCAAAAGTTGCCTAGGTCCGATCCCAAATAGGCGACTTGATCCAAGGTATTTATGTGCACAACACCTTTCTGCGTAGGCTTCAAAAAAATAACCTTAGCCGGTCCAACACCGGCTACGCGGTCCACAATATTTCTGCACAGAACACACTTCTGCACTTTTCGGTACACCCTAATCTGTGATTACAACAACCACATAAAAATGACAGAAAAATTTCAACTTTAATTGCAAATATCTCTGAACAGACATAAAATATCGAATTTCCGCTTTCGGATTATTGATACGAAGGTTAAAACCCGTCGTTTGATACCTTTCCCGATATTTTTGCACCTATATTAGCAGTTACGTGCTGTCGTATAGAATTACCCAAAAAATTATACAAATATGCGCAAACAGCTATTTGAAATTCCACCACTTATATTACATTCATATTGAGCCATAAACTTGAGTTGATTGCCAACATCAATATGCATTAACTCAAAAAATGTCCCTTTAACTCGAGTTTATGACCCAGTGTGAACGCAGTCTTATTCACTTATTTTAGAAATGTTCAAGTGTAGATGGCGCGCTCGCCTTTAATTATTCTAGCACTGTTCAGTCTTACTATTCAACTGTAGATGTCGCGAGGCATATGAATGTCACAGTCACAATAGCGTTGCAGTACAAATTGATTTTTTTGTGCGTTCACAATCGTTTATTTTAAAGAATTTATTTTTATAAAATACGCTTAAACAAAAGCACTCCGCTAATTAAAACATGGTTTCGCATGTAGAGCTAACCCCCACCTTTAAAACGATACCTTATTTATTAATATTGGTTCCAAATGAGAGCAGAAAATTAGGAAATAACACAAAAAGACCTTACAGAAATAATATATATGATAATATACCTAGCCATAGTCGTACATACTTACATACAATAATATAAGTATGCATAAGCAATTAAATGTAAACAAGAAATGCATAATAGGTGTACAACAAAAACAACACACTTGTTTACAAATAGGACATAAACAAAATATCCAGCAACAGCGCTATGCGAAATGTCAAATCAACAAACATCAGGTGATTAGGAGAACAGCCGAATCAACTGATCTCACTAGCTGTAGTATTGTTGTTGTAGGAGCAACACTTTATTGTAATAGCGACCCGTAAAGTGGTCCGACTAGGATAACAACAAATCATTAGAATAGCGGACATTAATATTTGTTTTCTCCTGACTATAAATAAGCACACCGTTTAGAATAAGTTTAAGTTTAAGTTTGGATGTCACCGAAGAAAGGGGTTTTCTTTAACTCACATCGCAGTGCATTTTGATTTCTTTAACTCGTGCGTTCCATGTTTTTTTTCTTTTTTTTATAAAATTGAATTTCTTACTTTGACTTGAATTTGTTAAGTTTTTAAAGCAGTCTTTTCTTAAAACCAATTTTTTGCAATAAGCCGCAAGAAAATTACTAAAAATTTATCATAACAAAAAATGTATGTAAGATAAATACCTATGTAGTACATAGTTTTTACTTTTTTCTGATTGATATAGGACTTAAGGTAAACTTATACGCACAGCCATTAGAAATAATAAGTTCAGATCATATACATATATATCACAAAATATTATTGAAATGCTATAAAAGTCATGTGGTTGTTGTAATCACGTATTAGGGTGTAAAAGTGTGTAGGGGTTAAAAGTGTGTTCTGCGCAGAAATACTGTGGACTGCGTAGCCGGTGTTGGACCGGCTAAGGGTTATTTTTGGGTTTTTTGTGAATAACTTTTCACTGAAACAAAAAATTGAAAATCCGCGGTAATTCTATACGACAGCACGTTACTGCTAATATACGTCCAAAAATCTCGGGAAATGTATCAAACGACGGGTTTTAACCTCCGTATCAATAATCCGAAAGCGGAAGTTCGTTTGCGGCCGCCGTGGTGTGAAGGTAGTGTTGCCGGCCTACCACACCGAAGGTCCATGGTTCGAGCACTGGTACAGGTAACATCAAAAGTGATTTGAAAAAAGTTTTTCAAAACGGGGTCGCCCCTCGGCAGTGGTTTGGCAAACTCTCCGAGTGTATTTCTGCCATGACAGGCTTCTCAGCAAAAATTCGTCTCCTTTGTAGATGCCGTTCGGAGTCGGCAAAAAACTGTAGTTCGATATTTTATGTATGTTCAGAGATATTTGCAATCAAAGTTGAAAATTTTCTGTCATTCTCATGTGGTTGTTGTAATCACAGATTAGGGTGTACCGAAAAGTGCAAAAAGTGTGTTCTGCGCAGAAATACCTTGGATCAAGCCCACTATTTGTGATCGGACCTAGGCCATTTTTGGGTTTTTTGCTAATAACTTTTCACTGAAAGAAATGATATAATTTCGGATTATTGATACAGAGATCAAAACGCGTTGTTTGATACCTCTCCCGATATTTTTGGACGGATTTTAGCAGTTGTCTCCTAAAGGAAACATTTACCCTACTGTTTTATGCAATTTTAATTATCCTTACCTGCTTTTTATATTTATTTTCAGGTTTACTATAACATATATATTTATTTAAAATGTAATGCTATGAATTTCATGTTTTAGGTTGAATTCCAAAACGCTCGAAAATTATGAGTTTTTACTATTTCTTTGTAGAAATTTTTATAAGAAGAAATTGTATTGTTTGTTAGGAACCATTAAATAATTTTTTTTTCAAAGATATTCAATGAGCAAAATCAGCTTCGTTTGCGTTTTGCGAAAAAATTTAAATTTTAGATCAGATAATCTGATAACGATAAAAGGTATTTTAAGTTTTTTTTTACCTTTAACAAATTTATTATAAATTGAAAGCAATGGCATACCTACCTACTAAAAAAATGTATCTAAGACTTTAAACTTAAAATATCCTATTGAAAAAAATTATTAAAATGATTGAACCAAAGGCTTAAGTCATAAAATACTTATTGGAAATAGAAATAATAGAAAGGAAAAATGTTTTAATCAAGGTCGGGAGTCATATACATCCATAGATTTGAGATCGGAAATCTCGAAATAATAGCACAAAGTATTTTTCAGCATTTAATTAAATGTTCGGATCAAAATTATTTTCAAGTAAAATACTTGCATTTTTTGGCAAACGAACGTCAAAATCCACGGCCATCGCATTAAAATAAGTCGTTTATTCAACTCATTCCGTTTGTTTACCTTTTGGGTTTACTTAATTCCCACTTATAAAGTACAACCTTTAACTCAAATAATTTGCAAATATTAAGGACAAAGCACAAAGAGGAATCGCTGAAACCCTAATAGAAAACATCGAGTAGCATCGAACATACGAGTGAAAATTCTGCCGATTTTGAAAAGAGCGAACTGACGCCTCTTATTCATACATGCTCTTTGATTGTTCCCTTTTTGCTTTGTTGAGTTGTGAGTTCAATGTGGTTGGTTGCGTGTGTACTTTTTTAAGAGTGAACATCCTACCTTCAAGGTAATTGTTAATGATAAAGATAGTGTAATAGTAAAAGTGGTAAATATTCCAGCCTGTATTTCACGGAGGGTAAGGCCGCAATTTACCTCAATCCAGCTTAGCACCTCCTCAACCTGCTCCTCCCTAAGCTTGCAAGGCTTTCTTGCACTCCTTGTCCATGTATGTGCCGTTTTATAGGCAATGCCAACCGATGTGGCTAGAGCTGGCCAATCTTCTCCCCTATTCGCAGAAGCCACAATCCTTTTCCTGTCTCTCACAGAGTAGGTTTTATATTTTTCACATTCAATGTCTTCGGTGTCTGCAAAATAATAGATAGATAGATTATTTGAGGATAGCACTGCGACCGGATGGCCTATTGTGCCCTCTGCAAAATAATACAAAAGGAAAATGAAATGTTAGCATTGTTTGTATATATGAAACCGTTCATTAACTCTAAATACTTTCCATCGATTTCAGCTCTGCATATTGCGCAGAGCTTAGGTCGTGCTAATAGCAATGATTCCACACATTTTTTGTGGTACAAGGTGACGCGCGGCACAAATTTTTGTACGCCATGCTCGTCAGACATATCGCACAGTTATCTTTAAGTTCCATTTGTTTAATATTAAACGTAATTTATTTTTTCCCGTTTAAATTTTATTTTTCATGCGTGTTGATAAACCACATATGTAAGTACATATATATAAAGAAAAAAATGATTTGTGAAACAATTGCTTCTAACATATGTATTCATGCCACATACAATTTACTTGCGTACAGTGAAATTTTCTGAATAGGAATTGTGAGTTTCTGAATATGAAATGAAACTTTCTGAATATGAAATGAAACTTTCTGAATATGAATTGTAACTTTCTTAATATGAATGGTAAGTTTCTGAATATTAATTGTAGTTTTCTGAATATAAAATGGAAATTCTGAATATGAAATACAAATTCTGAATATGAGTTGTAACTCTCTGAATATAAATTTTAACTTTCTGAATATGAATTGTAGTTTTCTGAATATGAAATGGAAATTCTAAATATGAATTGCAACTTTCTGGATATTAATTACAATTATCTGAATATGAAATGGAAAATCTAAATATCAATTGTAACTTTCTGAATTTGAAATGGAAATTTTGAATATCAATTGTAACTTTCTGAATATAAATTGTAACTTTCTAAATATGAATTGTAACTTTCTGAATATAAACTGAAAAATGTGTAATTATGTTTATATATTTATGTGTTTCTGGGAACAATAACGGCAGAAACGGAGTTTCGTTTCTATCCAAGGTTTTGTTTCAAGTCTCACACCTTAAGAATATACAAAAATATGTAAAAACAAGAATACATGAAGTGACAAACAAAAAGGCATACTCGTTTCTATGAGCATACCTATGTACATACAGGGTGGCACAAAAGTAATCCTCCTATCAGAAAATGCTATAAATTTTGGGATTGGCTCCTAAAGTCAGTTCTGTTTTGACATTTGTGTAGTAAACACATGCGAAATACACGTTAATAAACAATGTTACGGTACACTATTTATTTGACCAATAAACGGTCGGGGCCAAACGGTTACTGTGAATGGTGAGCGCTACAGAGCAATGATCAACGAGTTCTTTTTGCCGCAACTTGATGAATTGGGATTGGAAAACATGTGGTTCCAACAAGACGGTGCAAGAGCACACACTGCACGTGCCACAACCGATATGCTGAACATCGGAAGCTTACTTTTGCGCCACCTTGTATATACAACTTAACAGTACACCATTCACAGTGCCCTTATGGCAATTATAAACAAGTATTTAATTTCTCACGCCACTGGCATTTCATTAGCAAAACGGATGCAATGCCAAGAGCAATGTTTATACACAAATATCCAATTTCTTGGACATCAACATTTTATTAGCCAAAATGTGTATAAACAATATTCCATTTCCCACGCATCAGTATTTCAGTAGCGATAGTGCCCAGTTATTGTAAACATTAAAGTAAGTTAGGTAAGCCAATATTAAGTTTTAAATAAGAGTAACTTAAATGAATAAAGTCAGTTTTGTGCCAGCCGTGACAATCGGCAGCGAACTCATCGAAATATTTTATTTCTTTTTAAACACCGTCCTTGTTGTGCTATATGATGATTCTTACTATTGCACTGTTGTTGTCTTAAAACTAAATTCCGGTAAACGCGCGCCATGTATTGTGGTTTTTACATATTTTTGTTTATTCTTACGGTCTTTTAGATTGTTTATATTTTGATTTATTTGACTTAGACCTAGTATTGTTTCGCTCATCTTGTTAGTCGGTAAAACATACTGAATTGTGTAAGTGGTATTATGTATAGGGTGCATTTTCGCATTTTTATCTAATTTTTGTTTTTGTCCACAGTACCTGATGATGATCTCAGATTAAGATCGAAATATCGACAAATAAAATTAGAAATACAAAAAACATTTAATATTGTATTTCAATTTCAAAAAGGCCTTGAGCTCAAGAAACACTTTTACAAATTTTAATAATTGAAGGCCAATAATAATTTACATAATATTAACCCAGCAAAAATAGATGAATTTAAAGACTGTGCGTGGCTTACAATATTATTAAATATATAATATAAAACTGCAAATTGATTCTTTTCTTCGTTTTGGAATATAAATAAAAATTAAAAATTCACCTATCTTAAACTACCAGGAGTGTTTCTATTGAAACTGTTATTCACTGTCATCGCTCAGAGCGTTTCAATTATTAAAATGCGCTTGTACGAAATTTTACAATTTTAGGTTTTATAATAATTTTTGATACTTCTTATATTACTAGTATAATAATATTTAATATAATATAATTTTATATTTATTCATAAAATATTACATGTATAAATATATGGGTCAAAGCTGTTTGTTTAACCGTCTAAACGAGTTTGACCTTCTCCCCCGCTCAACTAGAGATCTGTATCCGCC
Source organism: Merzomyia westermanni (assembly GCA_949987695.1). Lineage (NCBI taxonomy): Eukaryota > Metazoa > Arthropoda > Insecta > Diptera > Tephritidae > Merzomyia > Merzomyia westermanni. Next base: position 83,467,114 of record OX465291.1, read on the forward strand.
CCTGATCGTGCCAAGAGCAGAGAGTATGATCAAAGATGAATACTTGGTATGATTTGAACAAGAAATGCTCTAAAGAATCAAAGAAACAGGTTTATGCCTATGCTCTACACAGTGGGCAAACATTGCTGTATACTTATGAAAGCTTTTGTGAGCTGAGAGTTAATTTAAAGGTTTGACGTTAACTGATATTTGGATATGATCTTATTTAAAAAAAGAATTAAAAAAATTATTAAAAAAGAGCATTAAATTCAATATTTGAGCATAGAGGGAGTGTATTTTATTTTAAAAAACACCAACAAAGTAAAAAAAAAACACAAAAACATAGGAAAATTTATTATTGCTTTGGAATAAAAAAAACTGTATATACAACCATATATTTTTATTTAAAAAAAAGAATATATTTTGATTTAAAAAACAAACAAAATGTATATAGAAATAACTAAAAGCATTACATGTTATTTTTGAACAAATCTTTAGTTAAAAAAACACGAAAAACAACAATGACATATAGAAAAGGATTAAAAAATTTTGCTATTATTTTTAAATCAAGAAAGTACCTTTTTACTAAAAAAAATTAAAACATTAAACAGTAATTAAAAACATCAACAAAAACTCAATTAAAAATAAATGTTTTTCATTAGAATAATAGTAATTTTCATATTAATCATGTTAAGTTCAAAAACTAAGAATAAAGCTATCGAAATCGCAGTTCGCCCCAGCGTCCTCTCGTAAGCACACTCATCACAAGTTGTGCTGATCATTCTTAGGTGGTGGTGCCCATATCTCTCATTTCACTACTAAGAGTTTGCTCTATTATGTGTTGCTACTTGGCAGCACTACCTAATCGAGAATGAGAACGCAAACGTCAAGCTGTGTAGTTCTGTTTATATTTTTCTCTGTGATTATATTTAATAAATTAATAATATCTTTTATATTCTAAAGTTAAAATTAAAGTTAATAGAGATAAATATCTAATTGTGCTTCACTACTTGGTGTGAATAGTGTTAAAAAGTTTTGATAGTGATTCATTATTATAAATTCATTTTGTTGAATTTGTGTGTGCCGAGTTCTTTGCATATTTTATTTGTTGCTATTGAAAGGCTTTATTTCATATTGCAATTGTTGTTGTGCTCTGACTTGCTTTTCTTATTTCTTTTTCGTTACAGCTGTTTTGCGTGGTTTGTTGAACGTCAGATACAGTGTGTTTAAAACTGTTCGCTCAGTACTGTGTCATTTAAACTGTCAGGGTTGCTTTTCTTTAATCCGCTAAATTTTTTTTCTTAACTTATAATTTTTATTATAAATTTATATAAGTATTTATATGAAAATGTCGTGCATGATAGCAAACTGCCAGTTAAAAAGCGAGTCCGAACGCTTTGTAGCTTGCTGGCTGTGTGATGGACTTGTCCACGCCAAGTGCACTGGGTTAACCGGTAGAATAGCTGACCTGCTTAACGAAGGAAAATGCCTGCGCTGGTCGTGTTCCAAATGCCGGTCGACGGAAGTTGATCTGTGTAAAATCTTTAGGCATATCAGAAACGGTTTTTCTGAAATAAGCAAAGATTTTTCATTGCTGACTGAAAAGTTCCAAAAATATGAAAATATTTTCAAAACCTTGGAAACTTTGGAGAATTCGCCTCATTTGGAATGCCCTGATCATCGCGAAAACAAGCGCAGGCGTACGGATGATCGGCCTACTACCTCAACAGTCCCGAACTTGCCTCAACCCCTTGAACTTATAGATTTGGCTTCTCCAGTTCCTAGTACGGTTGTCCGAGCAACGTCGAAGAACGCCCCTTCAAAAATGTCCACTAGGAAAAACCAGGAACTATTGCAATGGAGTCTGAACCAATCGTTGGTAAGCTGGTTGTGGTTCCTCGCAAAAAATCTATTTTTGTGTCTAGGTTCCATCCAGACACTACCGAGGATGATTTGTTGTACCATATTTCTTCTAAAGTTAAAGATCAAAGCGTAACTGTTAGAAAATTTAATTTCACATATCAAAGAAGTATGTCTTCGTTTAAGATTGATGTATCTGGGAAAGATTTCGATACTCTTTTGGACAGCTCTTTTTGGCCTCCCGGGGCTCTTGTGCGGGAGTTTGAATACAGACCGAATAGGAATGTTCAAAATGTAGCGAAAATTTCTCGTAATAACGTTGAGTCAAAAAACTGAGCACTAAATCCGTGAATATCTTTTATCAAAATGTCAGAGGTCTAAATACCAAATTAACTGATCTCTTTTTGAAATCTTTTCATTGTAATTATAACGTAATTGCTTTTACCGAAACTTGGCTAAAACCTCATGTTTTCAATTCAGAGTTTTTATGTAATGAATATCAAGTATATAGAAATGATCGCTTGAACAGAGTCGGGGGTGGTGTTCTACTTGCCGTTCATTCCTCCATCCCTTCAGAAGAGGTTAATATTCCTAACATCGATTTCATAGAGTTCAAATGCATCCGCCTTCAACTAGACAACGTCTCTATGTACTTATATGTTTGCTACATCCCTCCAGCATCAGATTTTTCAGTCTACATGCAACATGTCTCTCTGCTCAAAACTGTTAACCTTATGACTAAAGCTTCAGATTCAATTATTGTTTTGGGTGATTTTAACTTACCTCATATATCGTGGAACATATCTGATGGTAACATTATTCCAAATCCGTCCAAACTGGGGTTCAATGACTTTTTAGATGGAATTTCCGATCTTTGCCTTAATCAAATAAATGTTACCGCTAACAAGTTTGGGAAAGTCTTAGATTTAGTGTATGTTAATGATATAAACCAATTTTCTGTAAATCGTTGTGATCCGTTGGTTTTACCAGAAGACCTTTACCACCCTTCTATGGAAATAGTCTACGAAACCATAAGTAATGGCCAAGGCACTCAATGCTACTCATGTAGTAGCTTTGATTATAACTTTTCCAAAGCAAACTACAAGAAATTAAATAAAGAACTGTCTAAATTAACTTGGCCTGAATTTGGTTGTGATATCGATCTAAACGTCTCACATTTCAATCACACTATTTACTGCCTATTTGAGAAGTTTATTCCTAAACGTAAAGTAACTTATGATCATCCTACGCAAGCTTGGTTTACTAAAGAGCTTAAGGCTCTTAAAAATAGGAAAACGCGATCATTTAATTTATATAAGAAATCCGGATTAAATAAACATTACCTACTGTATTCCATTCTACGTCAGAAGTACATAGATTTAAATAAAAAGTGCTATAAAGCTTATATTTCTAAAACGAAAAGAGACATTATTCTCAATCCTAAGTCATTTTATGGTTTCGTAAATTCTAAACGTAAAGTATCAGGGTTTCCCTCAGCCATGAAATATCAAGACATTATATCTAGCGATAATCAATGTATCGCAAATTTTTTTGCTCAATTTTTCACTTCTAACTATTCTGCTGTCACCAATTCAAACTTTCAAAACTATCCCTATAAGCTACACGGGACAAATTCAATTAATTCACCAATTATATGCGCCAAAGATGTTCTAATTTACCTTAAAACCTCAAAAGAATCTTTTAAATATGGTCCTGATAGGATTCCTACATGTTTCTTGAAAAAGTGTGCGAACCATATTTACCAACCCCTTACCAATTTGTTCAATCTATCACTAAAGTGTGGTGTTTCTCCAACTGCGTGGAAAGAATCGTTTCTTCTACCGCTGCATAAAAGCGGGAGTAGGTCTTCTATAGAGAACTATCCTGGCATCGCAAAGCTTTCTGCCATCCCAAAATTGTTTGAAGCTATTGTTACAAATCAACTTACGGGTCCGATCTCTATTTTGATAGCTGACTGCCAACACGGGTTCAGTAAGGGAAAGTCCACAGTTACGAATTTACTTGAGTTTACCAGTCATGTCTCAAATGGCTTTAGAAAAAATCTGCAAACCGACGTTATTTATACGGATTTCAGCAAAGCTTTTGACAAAGTGTGTCACTCATTACTTATTCATAAACTCGATCAGTTGGGCTTCCAGCCGGGTCTCAATCGCTGGATCTCTTCTTACCTTAGTGACAGGACACAAAGAGTAATGTTTAAAAATTTAGTATCCGATGTCATTTATGTCTCTTCGGGGGTTCCTCAAGGAAGCCATCTTGGCCCGATTCTGTTCTTGTTGTTTATAAATGATATTTCTACAATAATAAAATTTTCAAAAATGTTAATGTATGCCGACGACGTAAAGCTTTTCATGTCATTGGCGTCATTTGAAGATAGAAATAAGCTACAATCAGATCTAGATGCACTAGTTACTTGGTGCGATTTAAATTATATGCCACTTAACCTTAAAAAATGTAAACACATGGGTTTTTCGCGTGGAATTTCTCAGCCGGCTTCCTATACAATTAAAAATTATAGTCTTGAGCAAGTGTATGATTTTGTTGACCTGGGGGTTACTATGGACTATAAACTCAGTTTCAACCGCCATATTAATACAACAGCCAATAAGGCTAGAGGTGTCCTAGCATTCGTTAAACGATGGTCTAAAGAATTTAGCGACCCTTATGTAACTAAAGCCCTCTTCACTACATTAGTCAGACCGATACTTGAATATGGTTCTATAATTTGGAACCCGCGTTACCAGGTTCATGTAGATCGCCTTGAATCAGTTCAAAAACAATTTTTACTATTTGCCTTAGGAGATTTTCTTTGGGATCCCTCGTACAATCTGCCACCCTATACGAATCGTTTAAAACTCATTAATCTACACACACTTTCTAGTCGGAGGGAAATGCTTGGAATTATTTTTATGATTAAATTGCTAAATGGTTCACTATCCAGCCCATTTCTTCTAAGTGAAGTGAACTTCAATGTACCGTCTCGTCCTTCAAGGCATTTTAAACCTCTAGTCTTAAAACAGTGCCGAACCAATTTTCAGTTAAATGAGCCTTTTCGCTGTTTGTGTCAAGATTATAACTCTCTTTCTGGTAGATTTGATATTTCAGACTCGCTTTTCAGCATAAAAAAATCAATTCTTTCTGTCCTAAATTCATAGCTACTAATTGTTTTTTATTCTTTGACTTCTATTTTAACTTGTAACAATAATTTTATTCTGTTAACTAGTTATTTCTTAATGTATAATCTATCCTATATCTACTTTACTTAGCTGATGAGGTTTTCTCTGTAGCTGAGCAGTTTTAGATCTCGACGATTAACAAACCAAAGCCTTTCGACGACTCGGCACGAACGAATAATCCGCGCGTTATGCGGATGCGCCCCTCGCGCCGGTCGGGCGGGATATGGTGGGTAATCCGTTGGGAATTATTATTATTAAAACATCTGACATTGAATACATATAAAATGAGCTAAAATGCAAAAACAAAAATTTACAAAAAAAATTTTCAGAAGTCAGTTCTATTTAATTTTTTGTGATTGCGCGTGTGAAAAACAGTAAACTGAAAAAAACGTCATTAATCCAAACAAATTATAGTATGTAAATATAAATTTTTATTAAAATGTGGTACGCAAAGAAGTATATAGTGAAATGTGCTGGTGGCCAGTGCTTTTATAAATTTCAAAGTAATCAGGAGAACAACTCTCGGTGATTATGTGAAAATATACCTGAGATTTCCTAATTGTACAGGTATTTCTATGGCAAATTAAGTAAATCCTTCATAATAAAATATCTTAATCTGTTGACAAAGGTTGAAATTAACATATTTTAATGTGAATATTGTGCCAACGCCGAAACCGGCTTGTCTCCAAACCAAAATTGACAAGGGATGACGGAAAATCGTTCCAGAAAAATTCATATTTCTACGCTGTCGGAAACAGCAATAATAAAAAGGAAGATATTTTAATGTAATTACTTACTTTGTAATCGAAATACCTGCACAATTTAAAAGAGGTTGAGTTATATTTTATTATGATCACTTAGATTTGTCTTTCTGATTACTCGGGAATTTAACAACAACACTGGACACCAACACATTTCACGATACACTTTTCTGCCATCCTCATTTTAAAAAATTAAACACACTGATTTCCGCAAAATGTTTTGGGCCGTTTTTAGCTTTCTGGCTCCTCATTGCTCATGTATATGATGTCTGATTTTCCTTGGACTACCGTTAGAAGAGCTTGATGAGGATACTCAAAGTGATGGTGTCCATTACGCTGCAAAGATGAAAGCGCATCCCCATCAGGAGTGATTTAGTTTTGTGTATGAGATTTTTGACAGCCAACCCTTATTTGCTTATTAGCACAGACATATATATGTAAATACACGTATGTATATACACAAACAACTCTCATACATCTGATCCGTATCGTTCCGGTGAGATCTTGATCATGGTACGGATCTGGATAGCTGATTGGAACGTAACTGAAAAATGAGGAGCCAGAAAGCAAAAAACGGACCAAAACAATTTTCAGAAAGCAGTGTGGCTGACTTCCTAAACATCAGTTTGCGATGCAACACTGCAATACATGCATAATGATACTTTGCATAAATCATGGTTTAATTAAGGAACGCAACTTTGTAATGGACTAAACCACATGCAGGGGAACTCGCAGCGGGGCGTGCATACTAGTGTTAGGGAATGTCGTGGTTCTTGATTGATATGGTACATGAACATAAAATAATTTCATGCACTACTACTGAAAAAGAAAACCGGAGCGAAACCGAAACCGGAGCTGTTTCTCCTTAACAAAAGAAAATAGCATTTGCACTGTTGCTTGCTCTTATACATATACCTTCTCAGAAGGACAATTGAATATGAGTACGGACGGACAATAAAACTTAAAAAAAGAGAATCAGATGCTTGTCTATTTATTAATGAATTATCACAAGCTCTTAATAACCGTTTTTTTTTATACGCATATACTCGTACATCTGCGTCTGCGACTAAAAAATATGGTCATCGGAAATTGCGCATAATCTATAAAACTATTTGTCAGCAATGCTCTTCAAATGTCAGACAAACAGATATTTGTTTATGAAGTAGAGCAACGCGCATACATACGAGGTGGTTCAAAAAGTATCGCGAATTTTTTGTTTTTTCAAAAATTATTTATTTATTCATGAATATCTATTTTGTCCCCTTCAAAGTAATGCCCATGAGATATTATACACTTGTGCCAACGGTTTTTCCAATCTTCGAAGCACTTCAAAAAACCATTTTTTTGTATCTTGTTCAGCTCCTCCTTCGATGCCGTCTTTATCTCGTCAAGAGAAGCGTAACGTCGTCCTTTCATGGGCCTCTTCAGTTTATGGAACAAGAAAAAGTCACAGGGGGCCAGATCTGGGGAATACGGTGGCTGCGGCATCATTAGTGTGTTGTTTTTGGCCAAAAAGTCGCGCACAAGCAACGATGCGGGAGCAGGGGCGTTATCGTGGTGCAAAAGCCAATTTTTGTTCTTCCACAAATCCGGGCGTTTCTGGCGGATTGCTTCGCGCAAATTGCGCATAACTTGCAGGTAATATTCCTTATTGACCGTTCTTCCCTGTGGCAAGAACTCATGATGCACCACGCCCCTGCAATCGAAGAAAACTGTCAGCAAAACTTTCACATTCGACCGAACTTGGCGCGCTTTTTTCGGTCTTGGTTCGTGCGGCAGCTTCCATTGAGATGATTGAGCTTTGGTTTCCACGTCATAACCATAAACCCACGATTCGTCATTATGACCCTCTGGAGCAAATTTGGGTCGTCGCGGACAGAGTTTAACATCTCATTAGCAATGTTCATGCGATGCTGTTTTTGGTCACAATTGAGCAATTTTGGTACGAATTTCGCGAAAAAATCGAAGACGATCCAAAACACGTGCAAGCAAAGCAGCTGTCAACAATTAACTTAACATTCAAAATGGCCGAGCTTGTCGGCATAAGTGAGAGACATGAGTACCAACATAACGCCACAAAAAATTCGAAATTCGAATATACGAGTACGTAACCAGCGAAAATTCAAAATTCGCGATACTTTTTGAACACACCTCGTACATACATTTTGTCTGTTGTCATTCCGCTTATTATAAAGGGATGATACAATAGATTGCTGAAAGTTGGTAAAGCAGTTTGCAAAATGTAGAGAAAACTCTTTGTAAGTACTGGTTTTATCCGCCACTATTTCACAGTGCGACCAGGTGTTAGAAAAAAAGAAGCTAAATCGGCAAAAAAAAAAGGTTAGAAAAGGCTAAAACTAAGAAAAAAAGAAGCTAAAAAAAATCAGACATTATTTTACGAAATCCATTTAAAACTTTTATTTTAGCTTAAACTATTTGTATATAAAGCTGTAGACATAACCTGAAGGAACTATTCTTGGTTCAACACATATCAGGAACTTTTTCATTGACTTGGAATTTTTTCAAAGAATCAGAAGGGCTTGAGTCTGCGTACAAATTTCGGTATTTATCATAGAGATGAGATCGCAGTAACTTAAAAATTAGTGCAACATCTAATATTAAGCAGCGAGTTAAGCATTTTAATTTTTAACCTGTTCCTTAACTTAGTTTTTAAAATGTTCATGGCACTAAAAATTCTTTCAACGTCCGCATTACTGAAAGGTAATACCAAAAAGTTAAATATGAATTTGACCAGTTCTAAAAAAGGGGGTTCATTTAATGCATTTTTATGTTCTCGGACTTCCGCCCAAAATTCAGTGGTAGAGGTCACACTTGTCCACCGTACGGTTATTAGCTTTCGCCACTGCAGCCCAATCAATGTTACTTGACTTGGAGAATACCTAGACTTTTCTTTTTGAAAGTGAGAAAATACATCCGGCGTTGTAACTTTCAAAGAATTATCAACTGAAAAAAATGTATCTTTTGTAAAAAGTTCATATTATCAGATAGGCTATGTCGCAATTGGGTTATCAACACCATTAAAAGTAGTTGACAGTTTTTACGAATAATTTTCTGTATTAGTCATCAATACTACCTTCATTGAACTTTAATTTTTATATATTCCTCGAATTTGTATGAAAAGTATGGTGTTGGGACCAGAAAAAGTTTGGAGTAAAAAAAGGCTAGAAAAAAGCCACGAAGCTAAAACCAAAATTATGAGGTAAAGGACAAAAAAAAAGGCTAAATCTAGCCTCGAAAAGCGTAACCTGGTCACACTGGTAGCAGATGAGGTTGTGCGCTTAGCAGTCCATACATAAGGTGACCATACGTCGCGATTTGGGCGGGACAGTCCCGATATAAAGCTGTCTGTCCAGCTTTCGCCAAAAGCAGAAAATAAATCTACCAATTTTCTAAAAAATCGAATAATAGCTGATTATGTCAAATTTGTGTTTTCTTTTAATCGCCGAATTTACAAGCACGAGAATACAAAACAACTATTTAATTAGATTTATTCGTGGTTATTCAATTAAAAAGATGCCTAAACGCAACTGTACTTTTAATATAGCTTTATAGATCGCCCCCACCTATCGCCACAGCCAAATCCTAATTACTATGTAAAAAATAAAATATCTAAATATGTTGTACTGTGTTAAAATGGCTATTGTACAAAGTAAGTCAATTATTTATGTATGTGCTCGTGTTTATATTCTCTTAACTTTTTATTAAAAAGTAATGAAATACCAAGGAATTTTTATTTTTTTTCGTAAAACGTCCCGCCCTGACATAAAAATTAAATGGTCACATTATCCATACAGCGCAAACGCATGTGCGTTTAAACAAAAAACAGGGCTACCCAGCAAAAACGCCGTGACCACAACTCTAACACAATTACTATTTTTTTATGATACTCACACACTCACACTCGTATTTGATTCCAAATTAATTTTTTTGTTGTTGCGCGCCACACTTGGAAATTGTGCGAGCAGTTAAGCTGATTCAACCCAATGAGACAAAACATAAACAAAAGGAAACCTGCAAAGTAAAAAGCCAAAAAATAGCAAGTAACCTGGTTGCCAAATGTCAAATGCATATTTACATTTTAATTGATGATAAATATTTTTGTGATTTTTGTGCAAATAGTGAAAAAGACTTAATTATATTGAAAAAACAAACTATTCAATAATTAATTGAAAAAAAAAAGAAGTGAACTATCATATATTTACATATATATATATAATAGTGTATTTCGTGGAAAAAAGAGGACGAGTTTCCCACAAAGTGTGTGCCAGCAATCAATTTACATCGTAAGCAACAACGATTCATTCTTTTGTACAAACGTGCCGTTAAGGAAAGTAAAGGTAAGCTCTAGTTATGAATAAAAAAACATTTTCGAATTTAATGAGCCGCGAAAATAGCGAGTGGCGGGCAAGTGTGGCAAAATATGCCAGGATGCTTGATGCTACTGATAGCACGACTCATGATGTCGAAAGTGTTTTTGAAGATAGTAACTCGGACTATTCCAATGAGTCGTTGCTCATTAGTGAAGATAGTTTTAGTGCAACAGAAACTGATAATGTGGAGTGTGAAAGTGTAACTATCATAAAGAAATGGGCAATTAGAAATAACGTGTCCCATAATGTAGTTACGGATCTTCTTCAATCACTTGTTTTGGTTGATGTTAAGGATTTACCCCTTACGGCTGAAACCCTTTTCAATACATCCAAAGAAAAAGTAGTTATTCAATCGATCCCAAGTGGTCAGTTTTTATATCGCGGAATCCAACACCATTTTAAAAAGGGCGCTTTTAAGTTTCTACATGATAAGAATGAAGTAAAAATAGACGTAGGAATTGATGGTCTTAAATTGTCTAAAAATTCAAATAAAGTTTTATGGCCTATACTTGGAGCAATCGTTGGCTTTCCAAATGAGTCGCCTTTCACTATTGCTTGCTTTTCTGGGACAGAAAAACCATGGAACGCTAACGATTTTTTGAAGGATTTTTGCGATGAAGTAGTTTATTTAAAAGTGAACGGGCTTGAAGTTGGTTCAGAGCCCGAAAAGAGAAAATTTGATGTCCGATTGTTTTGCTGTGACACACCTGCTCGTGCCTTTGTTACAGGTGTGCAATCACATAATGGTAAAAATAGTTGCTCAAAATGTAATCAAGTGCGAAAATACCTTAATAATAGGATTTGCTTTTCCAAAGAAGTTCATAACCTACGATCAGACATGTCTTTTAAAAAAAGAGCAGAACCAATCCATCACAGTTCTACTTTCAGAACTTCCTTAAGTGTTTTAGAAAGCGCTGATTTTAAAATGGTGTCACAGTTTCCACTTGATCCAATGCACCTTGTCGATCTTGGTGTTACTAAAAAATTGATTAAATTATTAATAAAGGGTGCTAACGTTACCAAAATTAATGAAAATTTTAAGTTTTTGACAAAGTTCGTACCTATAGAGTTTGGCCGTAAATGCAAAGTTAAGAACTATTTCATAAGAAATTATGGATATTATTAAGAAGATGTATATCTTGCTGAAAATTGCAATATTTATGGTGGCAAATACTAGGGGGTTGGAATTGAAAACCCCAAATTCAAAGCGCCCAGTTCATATTTGTTTACTTTTATTAAGAAAATATAACAGTAGCCGTGTTTTTTTTCGTCATCTGCGTTTGCGCTTAATATTTGTACTATTTCATAGTTGCAGATAAAGTTGTGCGCTTGTTGTGCGGATGAAAAAAAACACGGCTAGTATTTCAGGGTATAACACCCTTTTGGCCTCTGGCCGTGCGTTAGAATAACCCAATGCCGAACCTACATCGGCTAGCCTATCCGCAGTATTTCTGCACAGAACATCTTGAGTAGGGGGCCCTAAAACCCCTATTGTATTTTCTTCTGCCCTAGTCCTACCTTACTGTCTTTTCCACTCCCTCCCTTTTAATGTCACTTTATTTGTGTTTATTTTCAGAAAGCTTTCCTTTTACGGTTGAAGGGTAAAGAAGGTACCCCTGATGATTTACTTCGCCGTATATATAGCGATGACTTTGTGTCGTTTTGCAACTGGGGTGGTAAAGGAGAAAAGGAAGCATTGTCTCAGTTTTCCATTGCCTCAGAAATGTTATATGGTAAGTCATTTATACATTTGCGTGCATTCTCCCTGTTTTTAAACACGTCTCTTTATTTTTAATTTCCAAGATGTGTTCAAGCTGGATGGACGAGCTGCTTACGAAGAAAACATTCGCAACTCGGTTAATCACAGCCACCACAGAGTCAAGCAGCGAAATTATCGGCAGCGAATTTCCAAAAAGTCGCAAGTGGAAAATTTCGAAAACACCATCAACAGTAATTAGTAGCAAGCATACTTAGTTTATAAGATGTATTACTAGATACATTAATGTAGCTTATATCATAATAATAATTTTACTAACTACTATACACCAACATTTATCTGATATAACTAAATAGTTTTTTCACAAATGTATTGCCTAAAGCTTTGGTTTCCTCGGAAAGCGGTGCCGCAATATAACGTTCGCTATATAGCGGCAGTTATGCTTTCCGTCATTAGCGGCACCGCTTTCCTGTAAGATGAGCGTTGCGGTCAAATTGGCCGATTTTGTTTCCACTATTGATATATATATGTATACACATATATATATGTATATAATATCAATTTTATCTCAATATTTATTTGAACATTTTTAATATACATATATACTATCAATTCTATCTCAATATCTATTTAATAAAATATAGTTTAAGATCCGTATAAATCTGTATTATACTTAAAGGTTTACAAAACGTATGTCAATTTGTTTAAAGTTTCATAGCTATAGATTACTTAAAATTGACATGTAACTACTTATGTATATAATATATATGAATTTAAAATTATTCTCAAGGAAATCTAATTTAAAAATCCTAAGTATCTGTATTCTAAACTTTGTGCACGTCTTTAAAAATGCTATATGTGTTGAATTAAGAGTATGATATTCCTATGAAACGTAGACTAAATGTATTATAACTAAATTACGAATTAATTTCACAGCTAAACAACACCTTTGTCTTCAAATTTTAATCTAGAGTATAAACTAAATCCCAAAAATGTAATTAAACTTTTCTTATGTTAATACTATTTTTCTTAAAGGTACACGTAGAAAAAGTCTGCGCTCAGGTATATTTTTGTAATTTTCACCCATTTTTTTTTTAATAATTTTCTACAGAATAATGGGCCAAAATCTAGTACAGAAACTGTAAACTATATTTTAAAAATGTATGCAAAATTCGCCAAAAGTCGAAATTTTCATTAAAAGTTTCAAGTTTTTTCTCAGAATTTTTAGAATTTTTTGGAGTATGCAGTTTTATAGCCCGATCAATTTTAATATAATAAGGTGGTAATCTTAAGTCGGTAACACATTTTGCTGATTTTTAGCAATTTTTTCGGCCGAGCTTAAGTATTTTCTTTCATATAAAAAAAATCCGTTTATAAATTTGTGTAGAAGAAAACCACAAGTTCCAGGAAAAAAAGATTACCGCCTTATTATATTAAAATTGATCGGCCAAAAAACTGCATACTCCAAAAAATTCTGAAACTTCTGAGAAAAAACTTGAAAATTTTAATGAAAATTTCGACTTTTGGCGAATTTTGCATACATTTTTAAAATATAGTTTACAGTTTCTGTACTAGATTTTGAAAATTATTAAAAATTATTTTACCAAACCAAAAATAGTGAAAATTACAAAAATATACCTGAACGCAGACTTATTCCATATATAACCATTGTAAATAAATAACCATTGCATGCATATAAAGCTGTGATAAATAATGTAAATACATTAATAATCAGTTATATATGTTCTTAATATTTTCTAGTACCGTTAATATAAAATAGTAACAACCTTATATAATTTTAAATAAATAATATTAATGTTAATACTAATTTTGAAAGCGTTTTTAAATCGTTTCAGCTCACGTACATAAATCTCAGTATTTTTAGCATTACATATATTTCAACAGATGTCTCAACATGTAATAAATTTTATATTTCTCAAGTATTAAAAAATTAAAAGCTGGAATGATTTAAAAATGCCTCCAAGACATAATTTAATAGATTTTTGAGAACTAATAAATTCAGCCTGTAAATGATAAACTAAATCATTTGTTTATTTAATTTCTTTAAATAAATTGTAGATGACATATGAATTTGTTATAATGAAATATTAACATTCTATAATTTTTCAATTGATAACTAAATTTCAATATTTAATATGTAATGTAAATACGCTACTGATGAATCTATATTTAAATTGAAGAAATTTTATTTAAACAGTTACTTGTACTTTACTTTTGTAAAAACAACGAAAATCATATAGTCTAAATAATTTTGTAAATGTGAATAAAAAATATGCATACATGAACATATGTATTTACTAAAAAAAAAATAAAAAATAAAAATTAAGAAAAGGGTTGTTTCGTTTCGAACCTAGGACATTGCAATGGAATTAAAACCGAGGTCGCTAGCACCAGGCTACAGCACCTCGGCGCTGCCTCTGCGCTAAATTAAGTTTTACTTGTCACAACGTTAACGAAGGTATAAAAACGTATGAGTGTGACAGAGGCATATATATATAGTATTTCGCGTGAGTGCGAGTGTGATAAAAAACGCAAATGTACACAAAAAATGTGGGATTATTTTCCCAACGCTCTTAACAACGTGATTGTAAACGGCATAGATCTGTTACCGGTTTAGTGTCACGCGTGGCCGTAACGTTACTAGGTTACGTGACCGGCACTCTCTTTGCTGGGTAATGTTGCGGTGTGACATACATATATACAAGGTGGCGCAAAAGTAATCCTCCTATCAGAAAATGCTATAAATTTTGCGATTGGCCCCTAAAGTCAGTTCTGTTTTCACACTGTGTTGTAAACACATGCGAAATATACGTTAATAAACAATGTTACGCTACACTGCTCCAGAACGCGGAATATTGCTGACTATTTATTTGACCAATAATCGGTCGGGGCCAAACGGTTACTGTGAATGGTGAGCGCTAGAGAGCAATGATCAACGAGTTCTTTTTGCCGCAACTTGATGAATTGGATTGGAAAACATGTGGTTCCAACAAGACGGTGCAACAGCACACACTGCACGTGCCACAACCGATATGCTGAACATCGGAAGCTTACTTTTGTGCCACCTTGTACGTATAAGCGTAAATAACCCTACAAAAAATGTGATTAGTCTAAAATGAATCCGGGATGAGGCGCAAAGGAGCATGCGACCAATGCCAGTTTTGATCTCTTTGCATGGGTTGAAGTGATCCCTTTTGTTTGAGCATGTCCATGGAAGATACCTATTGGTTCCTTTCATGCCCAAGTAGTGTCGGACAGATTCTATTTGTTCCCCTACGGGTACCGTCGAACAAGTTTACTTTCAACAACTAAAAGTAGGCTACAGAAATAAAATCGACTTCTCCCAACTATGCCCATGACGGAATAGTTGGGATCAATTGTAGACCACTGTAGACTAAAGGTATTGATCCCGGATCACTTTCTATAGCGATTAGTCGCACGATTTTTTGCAGGAAACAATCGCCTATGTCACTTAAAGAGCGGAGATCAAAGATGTTATTCGTTCTCCATATCAGCTCCCCCATAGTATTGGGAGTCTGTTTGAACCCAACCAAAATACACTTCATATCGCCTACAAGATTTCAACTACACTTTATTCATCTTTAAAGTATATACTAATTCGATTTCTTAATTAAGAGAACATTTCTTTTCATACCTCTTCTTAAAAAATTTATGAATGAACAATTAGTATGTATGTTTAAGCCAGTGTACTTGCAAAACGGTATAAACACATTAGAGCGACTAATTGAAAAAAGAGATCATCCAGAATTATTCATTAATCTGGTTTTTTTTTACATTTTTTTCCAATTACATACGTTATGTATAGCAAACAAAAAGGAGGAAAATATGAATATATTAGTTTTACAGCGGGGAAAACGCGATGTTGATGAATGGAGCTTTTTCCTTTATATTTATTTAAGAAATTTACAACACTTTACTTTACACTTTAGCGTTTAACCGGATACGCGTGCAGTAGATTCGCTAATAATATTTTACTTATTGCGCTAATTCTCTGAATTGGTCGCAACTTGGATTGTAAAAGAGGAAACGCAAAATGATATTTAATATGCGGGTTTATTCTTAAGAATTTACCTGTGAGAAATTCTTAGTTCAAAAGTTAAAGTTAAACTTACTAATTAGCAATAATTTGCTTATGAGATTTTATTATGGCGGTTGCCAAAAGTATGTAAATATGTAGTTCGCTATTTTGTAGCGGAAAAAGGTAAGCACTAAATATGTACTAACTTTAAGTATGTAAATATGTAATTCGGAAAAAGGTAAGTAACTTAAGGTGTGTTAACTTATACATACATATATTGCTACATATATCTACATACATATAGGTTAAAATATATCTGTAAATATCTTTATGAAATTCTAGTTAATGAAAATGAGACATGGTTTCAGCTAATAACTCAAAGAGTTAACAGTTTTAAAGCAAATTATGCAAAAAAAATTAAAACTACTTGATAATGGCTATAAAGCTACAATAATTGCTCGAAATCTATATACGATCTTACACTTGCTTTGATTCTCGATTTGGATAGAGTTTATGACATGCGTCCTGCGCTGGCTAACCACTGACTTTACTGCGCCTTCGAAGGTTTGGGATTTTAGAGTTTTCGTTTATGCAAATATAAGGAAACACCTGGTAGTGCGTGCGGCGGTGGATTGCAACGTTGTCTTATTCCTTCAGCTGATGATCCCGCCACGTGGGTTCAGTGTGTAAGACCCTTGAATGAATCTTTAGTTTTCATTCTTATTCTCCTTGATCGTGGCCGAAATTAATAATTAGTAGGCTCGTCATAAATATACTTTTACGGTTGAATCGTAATATTTTTCATAATTACTTGTACGGGATTTCAAGGATATTTCCCGATTTTTACTTAACACAGTTGTATATATGCAATGTATATAGGCATATATATACTTCACCGAAAAGAGCACTTGTTAGCCTCTGTGAATCCCAAAATGAAATAGCAGAGAAAAAGTAAATGACAGAATTAATTATAGGAACAAGCGGAATTGGGCTATAACAATTGTCAGTAGTCACGATGACAAGCTGCCCCAGAATAGGGCAGTTAAGGTGAAGTTTCATCTAAAAACTAGTTGGCCATGTTAAAAGGAGTGGGTCGCGAACGCAAGTTGTTTCTTGTTACGTTGGTTTCGTATAACTTCCGAATGTTGTCACGTACTAAATCCTTTATCTAGTCAATTTGTCGTTCCCTTTTCTTTGTGTTTCTACTCTACCTTGGTCAACCATCCCGATGCTACGAAGCATCTCATATTTGTTTCCATATGTCACCATATGTTGACCAAATACCACAAAATAAGGACTTTAACGGGCGGCCACCGTGGTGTGAAGGTAGTGTTGCCGGCCTACCACACCGAAGGTCCATGGTTCGAGCCCTGGTACAGGTAACATCAAAAGTGATTTGAAAAAAGTTTTTCAAAACGGGGTCGCCCCTCGGCAGTGGTTTGGCAAACTCTCCGAGTGTATTTCTGCCATGACAGGCTTCTCAGCAAAAATTCGTCTCCTTTGTAGATGCCGTTCGGAGTCGGCAAAAAACTGTAGGTCCCACCAATTTGTAGGGAAAATTCAAATCGGCACACAACAAATTGGAAGAGAAGCTTGGCGTAAAAATCTCTTAGGAGGTTTATGATGATATACCTGTTGTATATCGCGCCATAGAGAGAGAGAGAGAAGGACTTTAACATAATGTCTGGTGTATGCAGTTCCTTAGTGAGCAGCTTATGCCATTGCCATTGACGATAAATTCAGGAACGCCGAATACATCAAAAACTTGTTGCTTTTGGGAGTTAACTATCGGAGAGGTAGTAAATTTCTTCAAGGCCATAAGAAGGTAGACTTGGAAATGTTATCGACTTTAATCAATGTGCCCAAGGGCGTTCCCAGCTCTTCACAAAGGGGGGGAACATTTTTTTTTCCAATTTCTGATTAGCTTATAGCTATAAGCGTAGTTATAAGTATAACTAAGTAAGGAAGCCTAGGTTAGAGCGATACCTTAAGCTCAAAACATTGGTGTGTTATCGGTAAACTTATAAAACAGCTGTTTCAACCAACCTTATGAGAAACAATGTAATCGATTATTGGTGCTGTATCGTAATTCCCTATCCGTATCATAATTGCATTTTGGTTTTTGGAAAATAAGAAGCAGCACAAAACAAATTGGTAGTTAGAGAACCGCCAATTATTATTGTGAAAATCGTACTTAACTACCACAACACTATTTTTTATGACAATCCCATAAAGTTTTCAGTTTCACTTGTACTAACAACAATCCACAGCAGGCAGTTATTGAATTAATTTTTAATGTGAATAGTTTACAACTGTTGAGTTCACCTATGCAAATTGTTACTTAATATATAAACATCGCAACATAAAGGGTTAACCTATTGTAATTGCTATTTCCTTTTATGCTTTGTCCGTTGCCTTGAACTAATTAACTAACTAGTAACTTATATTAAAGTATGTATTCTTTTTGAGCTCAACTCGTTCGCACGTACGCCTCCGCTAGTAATTTTGCATAGTTTTTACCGCTTTTATTAAAAGAATCAACCCGCTTATTTTATATTGTAAATAGTGTTAATTTGTTTATTAAAGTTAAGTTTAATAAGGAAAGTGAATTCCGAGAAAATCCCGCATTTTTTATTTGGACAATTTACTTGAGTAAACCGCCGCAACAACAACTTTGTTGGGATTTTGCTAGTGCAGATGTTATATTTCTAGAAAGTTAAACACATTAGAAATCTTGCTTCATATTTTATGAGTTTATCAGATAATCATATTGATCCATAGTTGTAGAAGTATAAAATTTGCAGTATTTCAGAATACACTAATTTTCCTATAGCTTTTAATCCAATACATCGGTAATCCCTTTAGCCTTAGCTAGGGATGTTTGTTAACCAATCTCTTTTTCATAAATTAAAAGCCAGCTTTATCGATAAGACAAAGATTTTAAGTTTTTAAAAACATATGTATATACGATTAACACACATATATTTCATAAGGAATGAATTCGGGAGAAATCACATGAGCAAGGAGAAGATAAAACATTTGTTTACCATGCCACAACTTGTTGTCTTAACTTTGTTAAAATTGCTACACTGTATATTCGAGGATAGCGGCCATGTTCTTTTCTGTTTATAAACAAAATAAAAATATTAAATTTTGCATACCTGACAACAGTTAAATACCCACCCGGAAAATTATTTCCTACTACATTTTTTGGAATTATCATATTACCATATAAATGTTAGAACAACTTAAAAATGCTTTCTAAAAATTGAGGCCTTATCATTGTAAATTGCCTTCATATTGAATAATATTACCCTCTTCAAGAAGGAAAAACTTATAGAATGGACACCTTGACAATTCAAGTCATAGTTCCAAATTAAGTGTAGCATCACCGCCATGTTTTCACATTGCGCAAATAGCAATTTCTAGTTATATATATTGCCGATGTTCACAAACCTATACATACATGATACAATTGAGATTTTCATATACATATATATGCAAAAACATTTTTAAATATTCTAATATAAATAATTGTTTTTGCGACCTTTCTTCTTTAACTGTGTTTGGAAGCTGGCTTGAGGTCAACTAGTTTTAAATAAAACGCAAGTTGTTTTCTTTTAATTCGATATATTTCGATTACCCACTGTAATCGTCATCAGGAAATTTTTTTCAACTGTAACAAAATATAAACACAAAATATAAATATAATAACAATTCACATTCAGTTTTTTAAAAACAAAAATTTTTTCTTTTTTCTCAAAGACATTCACTACATACATTTATTTGAGTGTCCGCATCAGTTGACGTGGTGTTTTACACTGGATTTTTGTTTGTCAACAAATGCCTAAACAAGTGTGCAGAGTTCGTATCAATGTCGCTTTTATAGTTGATTCGGTTGTTTGTTGGTGTGTTTATAATATGCAGCATTTCCAACGTAAATCTCTTGCTGTAATGCTGTTCTTGTTGGAGAACGGTCGCTTTGTCGAAGCTCGGTGTGTGGGAGTTTTTGGCACAGTGGGCCATGAGTGCTGTTTTATAGTTGTTATTTTGATGGCAATATTTGTAGTCTGATTTATGTTGTGATAGTCGTGATTTTAATTTTCCTTTGGTTGTCCCCACATATATGCTATCACATGGTTCATTTTCTTTTCCATTGCACGGGATTTGGTACACTACGTTACTTTTTTCTAAAGGCGGTATTTTTGTTTTTGTTCTATTAAACATATGTTTTAGCGTATTAATTGGTTTATGGGCTATTTTTATCTCTTCTGTGTTGTAACAATCTGATTTTACTAAGCGCTCTGACAACTTTGGTACATAAGCTACTGACTTGAATATTTTTTTGGTTTTTGATTTATCTTGATTATTTTCAATTTCATATCTTCTTAACAGGGTTTTAATAATATTGTTGGGAAAATCATTGCTTTTTAATAATATTTTAATTTCATTCTTGATCTCCGTGTGGTAAGTGTCATCTGTTATCCATAACATTCGCCGTATACAGCCCATTGCTGTATTTATAATCATCGTCTTTGGATGCTTTGAGTTAAAATTGATGATTCGTCCGCTTGATGTGGGTTTCTTATACCACGTTAGTTTCAGTTTATTTCCTCTTCTAATAACCATTGAGTCTAAATAAGGTAATTTTCCGTCGTCCTCAAGTTCTGTTGTAAAGTTTATATTTTTATTGAAGGAATTTAGTGTGTCAAGTGTGCTTTGTACATCATCTTCATGTATTACTGCAAATAGATCGTCCACATATTTTGTCAGGAATCTAGGTACACGCGCTAACTTTTTAATTGTGTTGTCTAGTAATTCTTCCATTACAATATCGGCTATTACTGGGGAGGTTGGTGATCCCATCGGCAATCCTTTTAGCTGGGTGTATACTGTGTCGTTGAATTTAAAATATCTGTTCTCTTCTATGCAAAACTTAAGTATTTCTATGAACAGTGTCTTTGGTATATTTGTGTGTTTCTCTATTGGCGTCCATTTATCTTTTATGATGTCCAGTGCTAATTGTGTTGGAATACTGGGAAAAAGAGATACTACGTCAAAAGATACTATTTTTTCATCGTCAAAAATATAGGTGTTATTGATTTTGTTTTTAAATTCCTGGGTATTTTTAACGTTGTATGCCGAATTAGCCGTTATATTTTTCAAAATGTCTGCTACATATTTACATAGGTTATGTGCTGGTGATCCGGTGGCTGAGCATATTGGCCTAAGTGGTGTTCCTTCCTTGTGTAATTTTGGTAGTCCATAAATCCTAGGAGACAGGGCCGTTGTTGTGGTAAGTTTGTTTCTTTCGATCTTTGAAATTAACTCTAATTTATAAATTTTATCGACTAGACTATTGTTTTTGATCTGTAGTCTAGATGTGGGATCCTGTCTTTGTATCCTATACATTGTCAAGTCGTTTAATATATCTTCCATTTTCTTATTATAGTCACATAGCAATGGAAATATTTGTACGTACAAACAATCAAAGTCAAAGAGAAACAAGAGGAAGCAAGAACAAAATTCTCTTTACTGCTAAAAGAGCATACTACAAGAAATAGGCAAAGTGCAATAGATCGTGCAATAATAGACACAGTGGGACGGACGCGGAAATTTCTGAGCAAAAATGATAATATTCGTATTTTAACTTCTGACAAGGGCAACAAAACGGTAGCAATGGAAATATGTGACTATAATAAGAAAATGGAAGATATATTAAACGACTTGACAATGTATAGGATACAAAGACAGGATCCCACATCTAGACTACAGATCAAAAACAATAGTCTAGTCGATAAAATTTATAAATTAGAGTTAATTTCAAAGATCGAAAGAAACAAACTTACCACAACAACGGCCCTGTCTCCAAGGATTTATGGACTACCAAAATTACACAAGGAAGGAACACCACTTAGGCCAATATGCTCAGCCACCGGATCACCAGCACATAACCTATGTAAATATGTAGCAGACATTTTGAAAAATATAACGGCTAATTCGGCATACAACGTTAAAAATACCCAGGAATTTAAAAACAAAATCAATAACACCTATATTTTTGACGATGAAAAAATAGTATCTTTTGACGTAGTATCTCTTTTTCCCAGTATTCCAACACAATTAGCACTGGACATTATAAAAGATAAATGGACGACAATAGAGAAACACACAAATATACCAAAGACACTGTTCATAGAAATACTTAAGTTTTGCATAGAAGAGAACAGATATTTTAAATTCAACGACACAGTATACACCCAGCTAAAAGGATTGCCGATGGGATCACCAACCTCCCCAGTAATAGCCGATATTGTAATGGAAGAATTACTAGACAACACAATTAAAAAGTTAGCGCGTGTACCTAGATTCCTGACAAAATATGTGGACGATCTATTTGCAGTAATACATGAAGATGATGTACAAAGCACACTTGACACACTAAATTCCTTCAATAAAAATATAAACTTTACAACAGAAC
The DNA here is from genome assembly GCA_949987695.1 of Merzomyia westermanni. Taxonomy (NCBI): domain Eukaryota; kingdom Metazoa; phylum Arthropoda; class Insecta; order Diptera; family Tephritidae; genus Merzomyia; species Merzomyia westermanni. Next base: position 83,489,560 of record OX465291.1, read on the forward strand.
TTGAGGACGACGGAAAATTACTTTATTTAGACTCAATGGTTATTAGAAGAGGAAATAAACTGAAACTAACGTGGTATAAGAAACCCACATCAAGCGGACGAATCATCAATTTTAACTCAAAGCATCCAAAGACGATGATTATAAATACAGCAATGGGCTGTATACGGCGAATGTTACGGATAACAGATGACACTTACCACACGGAGATCAAGAATGAAATTAAAATATTATTAAAAAGCAATGATTTTCCCAACAATATTATTAAAACCCTGTTAAGAAGATATGAAATTGAAGATAATCAAGATAAATCAAAAACCAAAAAAAAATATTCAAGTCAGTAGCTTATGTACCAAAGTTGTCAGAGCGCTTAGTAAAATCAGATTGTTACAACACAGAAGAGATAAAAATAGCCCATAAACCAATTAATACGCTAAAACATATGTTTAATAGAACAAAAACAAAAATACCGCCTTTAGAAAAAAGTAACGTAGTGTACCAAATCCCGTGCAATGGAAAAGAAAATGAACCATGTGATAGCATATATGTGGGGACAACCAAAGGAAAATTAAAATCACGACTATCACAACATAAATCAGACTACAAATATTGCCATCAAAATAACAACTATAAAACAGCACTCATGGCCCACTGTGCCAAAAACTCCCACACACCGAGCTTCGACAAAGCGACCGTTCTCCAACAAGAACAGCATTACAGCAAGAGATTTACGTTGGAAATGCTGCATATTATAAACACACCAACAAACAACCGAATCAACTATAAAAGCGACATTGATACGAACTCTGCACACTTGTTTAGGCATTTGTTGACAAACAAAAATCCAGTGTAAAACACCACGTCAACTGATGCGGACACTCAAATAAATGTATGTAGTGAATGTCTTTGAGAAAAAAGAAAAAATTTTTGTTTTTAAAAAACTGAATGTGAATTGTTATTATATTTATATTTTGTGTTTATATTTTGTTACAGTTGAAAAAAATTTCCTGATGACGATTACAGTGGGTAATCGAAATATATCGAATTAAAAGAAAAAAACTTGCGTTTTATTTAAAACTAGTTGACCTCAAGCCAGCTTCCAAACACAGTATTCTAATATAAAATATGTATTTTTGTACATATGTAAGTCAAACAAATTTTTGCTGACTAAGTCTGGTAAATCTGAACGAGAGGTTGTGCATTTGATAAAATAATTATAAACAAAAGAAAATTAAGTTTAGAAGTCCCACATTGAAAGCTAAAAGTACTTGGAAACATCTTATTTGAAAGTGAGTATTCGATGTATTTTTAACCTATTTCGACGTGTTTTTATAAAGCTTATTGTTACTTTTGAAATTATCGCGAGTTAAAACTGTTACTATAAATCAATTAAGTACTTTCAAGAGTAACTCTCGCGGATTTAGTTAATGAAAAGTTTTGCACCTAATAATAACGAAATCGGTTCTCCCTAGAATTGAAAGTAACACAGCCAAACGACTGGCTTGCTGCTCTCTTCATTGCTCGTGAAATAAATGGGAGCAATAATGATAAACCAATAGTGTGTAAAACTGTCAAATGAAATGAGTATTTAAACCTTTTTATTTTTATCTAATTTAAATTTCTTATTAAAAATAATACACTTAAAATGTATATACAGTTAGGTTAGTATCGATTAACGTTCAATGATGAATAGGTTAATACATTTTTAATTTAAAACAAGTAAGGAAAGGGGTGTCCTCGACTGTGCCGAAGACTTTATACCTTTCATGAATGCCCATCACGGTTTTAAGTGTCCGATCCTTACTCACAATTAGTAAAAACTCTGCAAAACTGATAATTTAAAGATATATAGCCCAAACCCCTTACATACATAATATGTACCAAACCTGCAAAACTTTAAGTTAACTTTATAGCCCAAACCCCATTTATCGAAACTATCGCTTGTATTTTAGCTATATGTTATGTTGGTACGATCGGGGTGATTTTCACTACACGCATTACATATATAATAAGTACAAAACCTGCAAAAATTTACGTTCGTAGCTTTTTAATTGCAAAATTTATAGCCCAAAACCCATTTATCGAAACAATCGATTGTATGGGAGCTATGCATTGTATTGCTCCGATCTTTCTGAATGATTAATCTCAAAATGGCGGCTCCATACTAAATTTCATCAAGATATCTCAAAAACTGAGGGACTAGTTTGCGTACAAACAGACAGACGGACAGGCGGACATAGCTAAATCGCCTCAGCTCATCGTCCTGATCATTTCGGTATGCTTATTGGTGGGTTTATCTCTTCTTCTTCTCATACTTACAAACATCGGACCAAAGTTATAATACCATTTCATGTTCATGAAAGGTATAAAAATAAAACAAATGGTTTGAAAAAAGATCGTGGGATCTCGTTCCATTAATAACTACTAATCGTAAAATTAAAATTAAATGATTTGTAGCTGCAAACCCACATAATAGGTTTTACACTCTTAGATTATCAAGAATCCCTATGCATGTTCTTAAGTTTGCAGACACGTGATCGGCAATTCCCCAAGTTCCTACTGGTAAGCTTATTGTATCATGTATATTGACAAGATAGCTTTTAATTTAGCTTGACAATTGAGTGAGCAGCTAGTGATGTCCCAGGGCCCCGTGCTGTATAAGTCCCGAAAGCTTTAGAATAAGTAAAGAATACCGAAATTTATGGTATTTCTAAAAGTCAGATATTAATCTTTTTTACCAAACGCAATTAAATATTATTAGAGAATGCATATATTCATAAATTGCAAGTATGAAGAAAATTTTGGGAAAGTAAGGTAATTTTTCTTTGAGCAGCGCATTAAAATGTGTCCTAACATTCGCATTGTAGCCGATGGAAGCATTGCGGATGAAGAGCGAATCCTCAACTATTTCCTGCTAATCGCTTCGCATCAACCTCGAACTACCAAATACGGTTATTATATATTTAATTTTGCTACAAAAGTAATTGCTATTCTGTGTACAAAAAATTAGAGATTTGTATTATAACTCTATTTATGTCTCTTAGGGACACTTTCATAAAGGCTGGTTAAGCCCAATCGGCTGTTAATTTGACAGCTAACCGTACAAATAAGTCAATTTAACCCCTGTTAGCGTTAACCGGTTTTTATGAAAGCGGCCCTTACCCATATTATAAATAACACCAATAGTAGTGACGTACTGTCATAAGTAAAGTTCTTGAAATCTATAACGTATCTTAATTACATACGTAACCTCGAAAATCCTTGAATAGCAAAACTAAAAGCAAACTACCATCCCTAGTGCAGGTTAAAATCGTTCAATGCTCTGCCAGCTTCATTAACCCATTTGATGACGCACGAACAAAACGAAGTAACTGACATCTGTTTCTCTTCTAGTAAACCTATTCGGTATCCTTATGCAAAAATCTAATAGGGAATTAAATCCACTCTTTATTATACCATTTCATAGTTCCTTAAATTATAAATGAAAAATAACCAAGTAATTGAAAATTTACAAAAAACTTAAATGAGTATAAGGCAGAAACCAATGGCAGCATGTATTTTATTAAAATAATTTGATAAATACGACATTTGTTTGTGAAAATAAGAGCTTTAACATATTTTTTTGTAATCTATGTTGTTTTGTGCACATATATATGTATATAGTAAAGTAATTAAAACAACCATTATCAAATACTTCAAAGTTTAGTTCATTAAACATTTCCTTTGACATTTTTTGCCTCAAACAACAACACTAAAAAGAATTAACCTTTATTAGTAAAAGCTTTTCAAAATTATTGTCGGATAGGGATCCACGTCGAGGTGAAAAATTTCAAAGAAGGTTTTTTATAAGTGTTTTTATGTTTTCTATATTATTATATGCTATTGTACTATAATAAATAAATAAGTTGTAACCATACATTGAATGCTGCAACTTAAACCAACCAAATTGCAGAAGTGGTTAATATGCAGCCATGATTTTTGCTTTTTCGTCCACATTCTCATGTAAAATTTCTTATGAAAAGAAATTGAAAATTTTTTAAGTTGAAAGAAAAAAAATTGACAAATAGTTTTCTCTGGATTTTTTGTAAACATTAGCACTTCACTTTCAATATAATAATAATAATAATTCCCAACGGATTACCCACCATATCCCGCCCGACCGGCGCGAGGGGCACATCCGCATAACGCGCGGATTATTCGTTCGTGCCGAGTCGTTGAAAGGCTTTGGTTTGTTAATCGTCGAGATCTAAAACTGCTCAGCTACAGAGAAAACCTCTAAGTAAAGTAGATATAGGATAGATTATACATTAAGAAATAACTAGTTAACAGAATAAAATTATTGTTAAAAGTTAAAATAGAAGTCAAAGAATAAAAAACAATTAGTAGCTATGAATTTAGGACAGAAAGAATTGATTTTTTTATGCTGAAAAGCGAGTCTGAAATATCAAATCTACCAGAAAGAGAGTTATAATCTTGACACAAACAGCGAAAAGGCTCATTTAACTGAAAATTGGTTCGGCACTGTTTTAAGACTAGAGGTTTAAAATGCCTTGAAGGACGAGACGGTACATTGAAGTTCACTTCACTTAGAAGAAATGGGCTGGATAGTGAACCATTTAGCAATTTAATCATAAAAGTAATTATAAGCATTACCCTCCGACTAGAAAGTGTGTGCAGATTAATGAGTTTTAAAATATTCGTATAGGGTGGCAGATTGTACAAGGGATCCCAATGAAAATCTCTTAAGGCAAATAGTAAAAATTGTTTTTGAACTGATTCAAGGCTATCTACATGAACCTGGTAAAGCGGGTTCCAAATTATAGAACCGTATTCAAGTATCGGTCTGACTAATGCAGTGAAGCGGGCTTTAGTTACATAAGGGTCGCTAAATTCTTTAGACCATCGTTTAACGAATGCTAGGACACCTCTAGCCTTATTGACTGTTGTGTTAATATGGCGGTTGAAACTGAGTTTATAGTCCGTAGCAACCCCCAGGTCAACAAAATCAAACACTTGCTCAAGACTGTAATTTTTAATTGCATAGGAAGCCGGCTGAGAAATTCCACGCGAAAAACCCATGTGTTTACATTTTTTAAGGTTAAGTGGCATATAATTTAAATCGCACCAAGTAACAAGTGTATCTAGATCTGATTGTAGCTTATTTCTATCTTCAAATGACGCGAATGACATGAAAAGCTTTACGTCGTCGGCATACATTAACATTTTTGAAAATTTCATTAATTTAGAAATATCATTTATAAACAACAAGAACAGAATCGGGACAAGATGGCTTCCTTGAGGAACCCCCGAAGAGACATAAATGACATCCGATACTAAATTTTTAAACATTACTCTTTGTGTCCCGTCACTAAGGTAAGAAACGATTGAGACCCGGCTGGAAGCCCAACTGATCGAGTTTATGAATAAGTAATGAGTGACACACTTTTGCTGAAAAGCTTTGCTGAAATCCGTATAAATAACGTCGGTGTGCAGATTTTTTCTAAGGGCATTTGAGACATGACTGGTAAACTCAAGTAAATTCGTAACTGTGGACTTCCCCTTATTGAACCCGTGTTGGCAGTCAGCTATCAAAGTAGAGATCGGACCCGTAAGTTGATTTGTAACAATAGCTTCAAACAACTTTGGGATGGCAGAAAGCTTTGCGATGCCACGATAGTTCTGTATAGAAGACCTACTCCCGCTTTTATGCAGCGGTAGAAGAAACGATTCTTTCCACGCAGTTGGAGAAACACCACACTTTAGTGATAGATTGAACAAATTGGTAAGGGGTTGGTAAATATGGTTCGCACACTTTTTCAAGAAACATGTAGGAATCCTATCAGGACCATATTTAAAAGATTCTTTATTTTTATTTAAACCTATGTACTTCTGACGTAGAATGGAATACAGTAGGTAATGTTTATTTAATCCGGATTTCTTATATAAATTAAATGATCGCGGTTTCCTATTTTTAAGAGCCTTAAGCTCTTTAGTAAACCAATCTTGCTTAGGATGATCATAAGTTACTTTTCGGTTAGGAATAAACTTCTAAAATAGGCAGTAAATGGTTTGATTGAAATGTGAGACGTTTAGATCGAAATCACAACCAAATTCAGGCCAAGTTAATTTAGACAGTTCTTTATTTAATTTCTTGTAGTTTGCTTTGGAAAAGTTAAAATCAAAGCTACTACATGAGTAGCATTGAGTGCGTTGGCCATTACTTATGGTTTCGTAGACTATTTCCATAGAAGGGTGGTAAAGGTCTTCTGGTAAAACCAACGGATCACAACGATTTACAGAAAATTGGCTTATATCATTAACATACACTAAATCTAAGACTTTCCCAAACTTGTTAGCGGTAACATTTATTTGATTAAGGCAAAGATCGAATTTCCATCTAAAAAGTCATTGTACCCCAGTTTGGACGGATTTGGAATAATGTTACCATCAGATATGTTCCACGATATATGAGGTAAGTGAAAATCACCCAAAACAATAATTGAATCTGAAGCTTTAGTCATAAAGTTAACAGTGTTGAGCAGAGAGACATGTTGCATGTAGACTGAAAAATCTGATGCTGGAGGAATGTAGCAAACATATAAGTACATAGAGACGTTGTTTAGTTGAAGGCGGATGCATTTGAACGCAATCGATGTTAGGAATATTAACCTCTTCTGAAGGGATGGAGGAATGAACGGCAAGTAGAACACCAACGACTCTGTTCAAGCGATCATTTCTATATACTTGGTATTCATTACATAAAAACTCTGAATTGAAAACATAAGGCTCTAGCCAAGTTTCGGTAAAAGCAATTACGTTATATTTACAATGAAAAGATTTAAAAAAGAGATCAGTTAATTTGGTATTTAGACCCCTGACATTTTGATAAAAGATATTCACGGATTTAGTGCTCAGTTTTTTGACTCAACGTTATTACGAGAAATTTTCGCTACATTTTGTACATTCCTATTCGGTCTGTATTCAAACTCCCGCACAAGAGCCCCGGGAGGCCAAAAAGAGCTGTCCAAAAGAGTATCGAAATCTTTCCCAGATACATCAATCTTAAACGAAGACATACTTCTTTGATATGTGAAATTAAATTTTCTAACAGTTACGCTTTGATCTTTAACTTTAGAAGAAATATGGTACATCAAATCATCCTCGGTAGTGTCTGGATGGAACCTAGACACAAAAATAGATTTTTTGCGAGGAACCACAACCAGCTTACCAACGATTGGTTCAGACTCCATTGCAATAGTTGGAGGTTCCGGGTTTTTCCTAGTGGACATTTTTGACGTTGCTCGGACAACCGTACTAGGAATTGGAGAAGCCAAATTTATAAGTTCAAGGGGTTGAGGCAAGTTCGGGACTGTTGAGGTAGTAGGCCGATCATCCGTACGCCTGCGCTTGTTTTCGCGATTATCAGGGCATTCCAAATGAGGCGAATTCTCCAAAGTTTCCACGGTTTTGAAAATATTTTCATATTTTTGGAATTTTTCAGTCAGCAATGAAAAGCTTTGCTTATTTCAGAAAAATGATTTATAACAGTGTTTTTTTTTTCATTAAAGTATTCCCAAAATCTTCGAAATCACTACATCAGTAGCACCAAAAAAGCGGTAATACGAAGAACAGGTATGTTAAACTTCCCGTAAGCATACCTTTTTTACATTATTATTTGAATTTTCGTAAATTGGCATATATCTTATACGGGAACAAGTGGTTTCAACTAATTTAATGTTTCTGATTTAAAAAATGGTTTTAAATTTTTTTTTCAACTTTATTTTGAAGATTTTTAGTACCATTTTAGGCAGTATATTAGCATTTTTTCAGTAACTGATTCGTACTGATTGCAAGTGTTAACACACCAAAAGTGTGAAATCAACTGATTGCGCATTCTGATTTCAAAATTTTTTCTTCGGAAATCTGATTTGAACTCTTTATGATTGCATGTGATAAATGAATGAATCATGATTTCTGTACATGATTTCTAAATGCATAAATTGAAGTCTAATTCTTCAACGATGAAAACAATTTGAAATACTGAATGCAGAAAGGCTATGATTGCTTACAGCTAATGATTTAACTGAAATGATGAACTGATTTAATTAAAATTGGTCGTTTCCTCACTGCAGATTGAATAAATTTTGCCTGGAGCACCAAGGTTGATCAAATCTTCATCACTATGGCGAACAGACATTATTTTTCTTGTACAAAAATTTATGAAAGGTTAAAAAAATATATATCAAATCTGAATATATAAATCCTGTAAGTGTATGTTGGTGATAGGTTAAAATATTAAAGCAACATAGTTACGTTATTTACGCTTCATGAACGGACTAGATGAAGCTAGTGCAAACTCATATATGTAAATCTGTATGTCTTACTAAGTTATATATATTCATTTACACATGACACCTGAAGATTACGAAAGTGTAAAACATTTGATTTATAAGAACTGCACGTTAGGTAACTGGTGGAGAATTTCAACAGTTTAATAAACTCTATTTTATACTTATTATTAGTAGTTGGACGATCGATCACATCCAAACTAATTCCGTCGCATATAATTTAGCACGCAAAACAAAGGCTCACCAAGAATATAGGCATTGTCGGGTACCACGTTGATCGCCATTTTTATGTAATGGACAAAACCACACGTTGGGGAAATCGAAGCGGGGCTATGCCAGTCGGAAATGTCGTGGTTCTTGCTTTTTGTACCCGAGCTATGGTACATAAACATAAAATAAATTTCATGCACTACTACTGAAAAAGAAAACCGGAGCGAAACCGAAACCGGAGGTGTTTCTCCAGAAGAAAAGAAAATAGCTTTTGCACTATTGTTTGCTCTTACATACCTTTTTAGAAGGACAAATGAGTATGAGTATAGTATATGTACTAGACTGGGTCGATTTATTAACCGATATCGCGCCATCGATTTTTCAATAGGTTTTGGGCTCGGGAAAAAAAGTTCCACTACGCATACCCAAAAAAATTATTTTCGAGCCTGCGAAATTTAATTTTTTTGACTTTTTTCGACTTTGATTTTTAAGGTTTCATGACCTACTAGACAAATTTTCTTTTGATTTAAAATTTTCATATAGTATACCCTGTCCGACCCAAAAATGTCCGCTAAAAACGTTGGCGATAACAGTTTTTGGAAAAAAAAGAAAATATTTTTTGGGTTTTGAGGAAGACCGATTTACGATGCTGTGATCTCTCCAATTGGAGCCAGTTTGCAAAGCGAGATAATGACTGGAGCGCTATATTATGCGGCCAAACCCATTTAAACGGTTATGCTCTATTTAAGTTAGTAAAGGTGTGGTTTGCTCGAAAGCGGTGCCGCTATAAGCGGTCGTCACATAGCGGTATAGTAAGTTGTCAAAAACATTGCAATGTAAAAGTATATACGTGTAAACTTAGAAGACGGTGAAGTTCACCGTAACGTAATACAGCGGCAAGCATAAAATATTACGGCCGTCATGACGGTGGAAATTCGTTCTTCAACGTTTTTTCTCACCGTCCTTGTCATAACAGTGAGAATTGAATCAAAAACTTCAAATCTTTCCACAAAAAAAAAAAAGAAAACCATGATTCAATTACAAGAAGGTTATCTCTCTAGCTGACGTCTACTTTTGACACTTCCATTTTCTGGGTTTCTATTGCGAACGAAAAAAAGTGGGATTTTTTTTTCATTTGTCTAAATACAACATCAAAACATGTCATCCCATACTATCACTGTATAAATCGTTGTAAATTTGCTCTATAATCAATTAAAAAACAATAAAAAACGGTCACGTACGCACTTCGCCTTCTTGCCAGGATCATGAATGTGCTAAAACTAAAATGTTGGTAAAACAAGATTAAAAGTTTGATTTTGGCTCATTCGGTGTACATGGGCATCCAAATATTGTGGTGTCGGTGTAAGCATGATACCAGAGATTTTCGTCAAACTTAGAACCTTCAATGGCTAGTACAGTAAACTTATCAACTCAAACTCTGAATAATTGCACATTCGTGCTTCTGACTATAGGGCTATGGTTTTTTTTTAATTATAATGACAAATTGACAAGATGCATATTTGTTGGAAACCTTTCAGGGCATAACGACAAACGGACATGATCTACCAAGTGGATAGTAAACTGATAAGTTTCAATAAGATAGGATTGGTTCCTATTATTCATGCCATCTAAAACAAAACTTGACTTAAAACTGTTGCTTTATACTTAAGTTAAGTCAGAACTGATTTTCAAACCCAGAGAATAGTAGTTAAGTTTTGTTAAAAACAAGACTTCGAATCACATAAGGAACAGTTTTGAAGTCAGGATTGACCTAGACAAGTATATAAGTATGCAGGGACAACATTTTAAGACAGCCGTTGCTACATACAGGAATGTCCCGAGTTTTAAACGCCCACGACTACACTACACCCCCAAAAAGCGATCTAAATAATAGTGCAAATTAATCTACTTTCTGAAACCAACATATTTAAAATTTTTAACTACTATTTTTACATAATTTCCATAAAAGGCAACCCAGAATGTAAATGACAATTTTTCAGGCAGCAAGATAGCGGAAATTGTCAAAATATGTCACTGGAGAGCTAACCTTGTAGTTATTGAATCATGAGGGAAAACAACACAAACATTTCTGTTTTATTTTTCAAAATAGATTTTATAATAACAAAAAAATTAAAACGCAGTCAAAATCGTGCAAATAGCTTAGGTCAAGTCGACACCATTCAATTGGCTGAGTTTACAACAAAGCGGTGCCGCTAATGACGGTAAGCATAGCGGCCGCTATATAGCGAACGTTACATTCCGGTATCGTTTTCCTAGGAAACCAAAGTTGAAGTAAGTAAATCTTCTTTTGTGTGAAATGTCCGATATCGGTTCAAAAAAACACATTATATTAAAGTGGGAGGACTAATTACACGAGTTTCCTGAGCTTTTGCACAGATATGCAGTGTGGTATAGGAAATATGATGTAACGTATTTATATAGTGTTGGTACACGAAGTTCACAAATCAATATATTTCTTGATTATTTTAACAATATCAATTTGGAATCAATAGAGAAAAATACAACGATATGCACAGGGATGGTATGGGATGATGAGTTTCGAAGTCCCCAAATTCTCATGATACCCGTTCGCGGACAATGGGATGCGTACCCAAGGACCTGCATCAAAGCCGCTGTTAGAACTAATACTATAACAACTCAGCTAAGATGTTCTGTGGTGTCACGATGCAATTTTCCTCTAATGTGCAATTTTTGCATTATTCCTTTACATTCTTTGGTACATATGTTTTCTACGTGGAATATTTTTAGGCTTGTTCAGAAAACATTTGCTTTTTTATTGCATATTAACACTCCGCGTCAATTATAATTGAGGTAAACGGTTCTATGAACACATCTTTAAAAATATTCGACTTGCCTTGAGTTAACACAGATACTGGGTATACTTTCCGTAAAAATGATATGTTTTGTACCAAGTTCCATCATTCAAAAATTTGCAGAAAGCTATAATAGGACGAAAAGGCCAATGTATTTTCCAAATTTTAGCATTCTATCTGTATAAGTCAATGAGATATAGCCTGGCTCTGTATTGCTACCTAATTTTCAGTTAACGTTTGTGTGACCATCGTCGAAAAGCGATTGAACTTATTTTCAGTGGGTGTACTTTTCAAAACAATAATTATTCTAGCGTAAATGGGTTTCAAGTTATTAACACTCGAAATTTGAAAATTTGCTAATTCATATGTGGCCGGTGCTACGCCCACATTCCAAAACTTATAAAAAATCCTTAATAGAATGATAAAGTTAGTATATATACCGAATCTTACCATTTTAACTGATTTTGACAATGAAATATCATATTTTATCATTAATTTGAAAAGGAAAAAAAGACGTAACAGCCACTTTGCGCTCACTAAAAATGTGAATAAAAAAACACATGTACTTACGTCTTAATCGGTTTTGCTCTAAGTTCATAACGGTACGTTTCACAGCTACGAAACTTTGGGAGGTTATGTGTGTATTAATAAGTGAGCGATTTTCATCAAAAAGCTAAAGTCGAAAATCATGGCTCTTACGTCTTTTTTGCGCATAGGGCTCGATATATAATGTGTGTAGTGAAAATCATCAAGATTGGAAAAACATAACGTACAGCCTCCATATAACACATTTTTCCGATAAACTAGGTTTGGCCTATGTATCTTTAAATTAACAGGGTAAGACCATCAAATTTTGAAGAGTGTGTACTTGTAATAAGTAAGGATCGGACACTTAAAACCGTGATGCGTAATCATGAAAGCTATAAAGCCTTCAGCACAGCCGAAGACAGTGCTTTCCTGATTTGTTTATTACTAGCTTTTACCCGCGGCTCCGCCCGCAAGAAGGAAATAAGCAAGATGAATAAAGTTCTTTTGAAGAAATTTTTATCTATCTGCGAGATAAAGGTTACATGTGAACTGACTTAACATATTTTGATATTACTCAGTGGGAAAAGGTAATGTTTAGGAATGCATAAAGTAATGTATATCGCCTATAGATTGTACATGAAAACATTCATGAATGTGTAGCTCCCAACAAAATGAAGCGACAAAGTATACATTCATTCTTATACTACTTTTTATAAATGAAAAGATGCTTTATTAGGGACATACTACATCTAGCATTACATGCTATGAGACAAAAGATGCATTATCGGCAAAGCGATATGTGCAAATTACAAACTAAGGAATGCCGATTCCTAGTCCAAGGTGTTATCAAGACCGTGCCGAGTAACTGGGACCATTGAGCTCTGCTGCGTCCGATGAGTTTTTTCACTCATCTCGCCATGTTGAGTTAGATTGAGAAGCAGATGGTTTCTGTTTGTATTTCATATGTATTTTATTTGAATTTAATTTTTCACAGTGAAGTAAAAATTTTTTTTCAAAGGCCACTTTTAAAACACATAAAAATGTTAAAATGTAGAACGAGTACTACAAATAAAAATAGAGCGACACATTACTAATTCGATTGCTTCGGGATTGATCTTTTCTTACAACAATTTTCGTATATCTTTTCATGAATGAAAAGGTAATGCATTCCCCATTTTTGCATTGGGTAATTTTTTGGCTTATTGTTTTCCGCATATACACAAAGGTTTTCGGCTCTCGACACTCGCGAGCTACCAAAACAAAGTTGCCCGTGTGAACAACAAGGGGATCGTAGATGCATTCCTGCCACTTTGTGTGCTTTCCCTTAACTCTAATTTAGCAAATATGTAGTGTTTTGTATAATCAAGTGAAATATGGCTTGCGACGCCAACGCAATTGAAAGAATGGTTTGATCATTTTTTGTAGGTTTCTTCTTTTTTTGCTATTTCATTTGAAGAAAGCTCACAAAATAAAGCTATACATTTGTAAGCTATTCAGTTGCATCCAACATTCCTTATGGCATACCTTATATTTGTGTACTTATGTCATTAGGCATAAGGGTTATCTGAAAGAAAAAGGCTTATATGTCATGTAAAGTAAGGCCTACAGGATTTATTACTCCCGCTCTGAAATATAGCCTTATATGGTCCCTGATGGACTTTAAAGTGAGGCTTGTATAAGGCTTTATTATAAGAATCTCTCTGAGTGAAGCCCTTCAAAGGCAAAGGGGTACCACAGTTCCGAATTTAAAAAAACCCCGGGCGGCACGACTTGGGGGGCGGCAAAACGGTTCTCATTGGTTTCCAAATTTCAGCACACTACTTAAAAAATGTATCTCTAACAAAATATTTTATTGAATGAAAAGGTATTTCTATTTACATCGGCATAATCTTAGTGACGAAAAAAAAACACTCGAATAGTTTTCGAAAATCGAAACTTTAAATTTTTTTCCAGAACAATATAAAGAAATTTAAAGGTGCACTGTTCTTGTTTTCGTCGCTGCAAATTCACGTATAATATCTTCATAATCTAACGTGGATGCAGTTCCACATTCTATTGAAAGAATAGCAAGATTTGATAATCTACTTTGACTTATAGTCGATCTCAAGAAAGATTTGATTATTTTGAGTTTGCTGAATGATCTTTATTTTTCTTTAATATTCTCAAAGCTGTCGCTAACGTTTTATATGCTTCTGGTCCCATTGAAGAAATGTACAATAAAAGTTGTTCAGGCGCGAATCCAATTTTTTCTGTGTTTTTCTTTGCTCTTTTCAATAGAAGTAGAACATCTTGAATATCGTTGTACAAATCTTCCTTGTCAAAATCATTTTGATAAAAATCAGCAAGTGTCTGGCATCTTTTCTTACATGTAAGTACACATAAATAGACTGGAACCTCATTATATCTGCAGCTCACAGTTTGTTTACATTTAGTTATATTCTCTCGGTTTCTATAAAGCTTCGCATATTACTGAGAATGAAGCGAAAGTTACGACTGGTATATAAGGGAGAGTAGGTATAAGTGACGGCGGCCGCTGTGGTGTGGCGGTAGTGCTGCTGGTCTACCACACCGAAGGTCCAAGGTTCGAGCGCTGGTACAGGTAATATCAAAAGTGGTTTCAAACCGTTTTTTCGAAACGGGGTCGCCCCTCGGCAGTGGATTTGCAAACTCTCCGAGTGTATATCTGCCATGGAAAGCTTCTCAGCAAAAATTCATCTGCTTTGCAGAGGCCGTTCGAATCGGCAAAAAACTGTAGGTCCCACAAATTTGTAGAAAAAATTAGAAGCAGCACACCACATGTTGGTAGAGAAGCTCGGCCTTGTTCTCCTCAGAAGGTATATATCGCACCAATTATTTATTTAGTTTTATTATTAGGTATAAGTTAAAGGGAATTAAAATGAGGTGCTACTGTAGTACTGATATCTATCATTACACATACCATATTTTTGAAAAAATCCATCTTGCGACAAGAAACGTGTGGATACATAGGGTGAGGTGGCGCAAAAATGTTATATGGCCCGGGTGCTCATTATCTTAGCTACGCCACTGCTACGAAAGTACCGAATTTCATGCAAAACACATCATAAATAAGATTTTTTTGAATAGTTCGGAATCGTATGAATACTCCTGACAAAATTGTGTAGAAATCGGTTTAGCAGGTTAGAAGCAAGATAAGATAAGGTAAGATAAGATATGACGTCTTATCTATACCTTATTTTAAATTTAGCGAGGTCTAGCCTAAGGTTTCTTATTTATTTATTTGTTTTGTAAAATAAGTGTTAAGATTTTAAATCCACATAATATGCTTTCATTTTAAAACAGGATGATATGTCGATTCAGTTAATCGTGCAAGAAGTTCCTGAACAACCGAAAAATCTGCGTATAAATTCTCAACAGTCACGTAGCCTACAGCTAACTTGGAGTCAACCGTTCGCTGGGAACAGTCCAATTGAGGGGTATCACATATTTTATAAGCAAATCTCAGGTAAGTAACATCTGCTTTCAAAATAGTTAAGTAAAAATGAGTGTGAAGTAGTATTTATGAACATGGTCTTGCAATTAATGCGTGTGCCAAGAAGATTCAACGGGAAAAAATCATCATCATTTGTTGGGGCTTAACCGCTTATTATATTTTGGTGGTTGCATATCAAAGAACGACAGTCATCTCTTTTTAGCGATACCAGTCATTCGATGACATTAGGCAATATCTCTTCGGTACCTGTTTCCCCTGACTTTCCTTTGGAGTATGCATGCTGAGCCTTCGAGACATTTGAAACGTGCAAATTATTCCTTATGTGCACGTCCAGTATTCTCTCCAAGACCTTGAGGAGAAATCATTTGGTTTCGAGTGTGAAACTCTACTTCCTTTAGCTATGAAGACTATCTCCGCCTCGGTCCATCTCTGTGGAACGTGGCATAGCCTTAGACAACTTTTTCTTTGCTAGATGATTACCAATCTCTTTTAGATAGAACTTTACGCAGTCTATTGGCCTCAGAGTTGCTTTCTATGTTGTGACAAAACAGGAGAAATTGAAAGCAGCGTTACAGAACTCTGATTACAAGTCTACTACTTCATCATTTTTAGACGATACCTCGTTTTCAGAATATTGGTGCGCTTCATTAGCTCTAAGCGGTAGTCTTAGCCCACTGTTTTAAAGACATTCCAATCAGTTCGCTTCTTATTTCTGTAAGCTGCAAGAGTAGGTGGTCTCATAAGAAGGCAGAAGCTTATGTATCTGTGCTCAGAGAAGGAGTTATCCCTTGATGTATGGCAGTCCTCGATTTGGCCCAGTAGAGGGTTAGAGACTAGCGTGATATCTTGGACTTCGATTCTGATTGCGGTAACAGATGTTGGTTCATTACCGGAACTACTTGTACTTATGTTGTTAGACAGAATAAAGTCTGAGAGGCACTCACTTCTAGATTTACTTTTATTATGGGCAGCTTACAGCGGTTGGCCTCCTTTACTGCACTACTTAAACAACTGTTTGAAAACTGCTGGGCGTCATGCGCCATATAGCTTCCAATCAACCAAATCTGTCTACCCTCCAGTTCCAGGCTGATGCTCACAATATATGCGTCACTAAAATAGAATAACAGAAAGTAGTAGAAGGAATGGAAAACACACCATAGTCCTACCTGTATTTGAGGTCGTGACCACCTGGTAGGCCTCAGAGGCTAATTCGTGTCTGAGCCCTCATCTATTACCACTGTCTCTGCGGGTTGTGCGTGACGTCAAGTGCTGCTTTCTCAGCTTCGGAGTCCAGAGGCTCTCGGACTTTTCCATCCATCGGTGGAAGGTTGACCCAACGTAACCCCACACCGAGTGATGGTGGAGGCAGAGTCGTCCGCATCGCTTAAAGCGTTGTCGGATGGCGCACCCTTTCCGTCGAACTTCTTGGAAGGCTCGGGTCCACTCAATTTGTTTCCCGGTTCCTCCATTCCAGATTCTATTATTGTCTCATCCGTGCCGAATTCACCCTTCTTCTGAGTCCGAAAGGTGATGGACTAAAAGCAGTAGCTTCTGACGATGAAGTCCCTCACAGTTTCAAATTTGTAACCATCAGCAGCTACGTGGCAGCCAAGGCGCCAGTGAGCCGATTTGATAACAGCAAATACTTTCTCTTGTCCCCGTTCATGGCGATCACCACTTCCTTCACTTCTTTATCCAAGCTAGGAAAGGCAGAAATCGCGGTTCTTAAGGGAGCAAGATCACGAAAATATGCAATCGAACAATCTTTTAATAGATTGTTCTACTGTTCGAATTATTTTCTCCAGCATCAACTTTAAGAAATAACGCAATGCTTTCGAAAGGGTCGGAGAGGTCCTTTTCAATTCTGACGGAGTTGTGGGTGATGCTCAACGTCATTTGGCATCATCGTATAAGCCTTTCACTGAAGTCAAATTCTGACAAGGGAGCATACAGGTAACAAATTTTCTAGCCCATCGAAAGCCGTTTTGAAATCGACAAAGATTGGGTGCGTGTCTATTCACTTAAAACCGTCGGTATTAGCTACTTTGAAAGAATACTAGGGATCAGTCCGATACTTAGGCCGCAAAAGGCGCCCATTGTGATACCCTATATGATCTCTAGCCATTCCTATGCCTGAGGCAGGGGAATGAACCACTTTTGATACCTCTTTGAAATCAGTTTTCTTTTTAAAATAGGAAATGGGTATGCCTACCGAACCATTCCTCGGGGCAATATGTCGGTGGTACCCCTACAGGCCAGCTCTACAGTTGCCTTTATTATCCCCATATAAAGCTGATACCGAAGTGTTGAGCCATCTCGTTAAGAGATCTGCTTTCAGTGATCGACTTTGTGTTGTTGGCACAGACTCCAATGCTTTAAGCGCTGCCTGACTGTCTGAGAAAACAAACACCCGTTTAAGAAACCAAATGGTTTACACTTCTGTGTATTGGTAGCATATTCGCTTGGTACACCCTACAATGATTAGGAAGGCGGAAAGAGATTTCTAGTCCCAAATCTGGTGAGAAGATGACCCCTCGCACCTTCAATCCAAGCTTAGAGCCATCGGGAAATATGTTGATGGGCACCCCGGACAGTATATTCTCTACTACTCCATTCTTGACGTGCTGGTATGTTCACTTCGTAATTCCTACCAAACACATTACGTGTCAGTGTGTGATGGTATAGAAATAGAGGCGTTAGTGCTCAAAATTGTGAGCGTCTGTTCAACCAAACCCCGATTTCTCTAATTCACACAGCCGCGATAACGCCTACTTCCTTCGTCATCAAGTCTAGTTGTGATAAATACAGAATATTGTTGAGTGCTTTCGTCGGAGTAGTATCTACAGTCCCGGTTAAGTAGAGCTCTGAACTCCTTTTGACTTTTGCATCGGTTTTAGGTATGTGTTTTAGCAAGTGCATGCCACTGGCTCTCTTGCAGGAAAACAACGCCGATCTAAAGCAACTTTTGTCTAAAATGCCTTCTAAATACTTCACTACATACATTTTGATAATGTAAAGAGTAGGCTGTATTTATATCCACGTTACAATTTTTAGGTGCAATAATGGTCGTTACTTTGTTGGCGCTACACCCCTTTGCTTTTTGTTAGGGACATGCGCTCCAATTGAAACGAGTTTTAAAATTTTAATATTTTTTTTTTGTTTTATAATAAAGTATATACGCATTAAAATACTTACCTTAATTCTATACTAACTATATGAACTTACCTTATATTAAAAATACCTACCCGTACCTAAAATACCAACTTATGCCTTCGGGGACAAACCTTTCTTACGTTGTGGGTTGTATAGCAACACTAAATCTTCTTCCATAAAACCTACTGATTTTTTTGCTTTGTCGTACCTGGCTTTCATTTTATCACGCATGATCTTGGTCCGTTGTCTCACAAGGTCATGTATTTCTCTCATTTCCTCTTCCAAAACGCTAGTCGATTTCCGAGCATTTATTCCTGCATCAGCATTTATCCCAAATTTCAAGTCAGCTGGCAACCGAATGTCATTTCCAAAAATAACCTTTGCAGGAGTCTGACCAGGGCCCTATCCCACAAAACAACTTATCAACTTTTCACTTTGCACTTTGCAAATTTTTCGTCAATTTACAAAACTTTGTGTTCCTCAGAACTGTAAAATTTGATAAGTGATAAGTTGAAGTTGATAAGTGTAATTTGCAACGTCTTTACAATTTTTGTCTCTCTGCAATTTCTGTTCCACGTACGTTCTCTTGTGCAAAGTGCAAAGCTAATATTGAAAAGTGTAATTTGCAAAGACTTTGCAAGTAAGTGCGCTCTTTCGCTCCTCAAAAATTGTAAGTTCTATGTTTGCGAAGCAAACTTTGATAAGTTTGTCAAATATTTGCTTTACAAATTCATATTGTTATAACTAGTCAAGCTTTAAAAATGTTACGACGTGAGTTTTTGTTTTGTTTTTTGAAGACGCGGTTATAACTAGAAATTATTCTATTTTTAGAAGATAGTTATTGTACATAACCGCGTGCTCCTGTAGAAATGAAGAATGTACAAAAACAAAGTCCATTATACATGATTTACATATAGACAGAATGTCTTAAATATAACAAACAACAATTAGAGGAAAACTTGAATTAAGCAGCTTGCAAAACTACTGTTTGTTGCTTTCAATTTTTCCTCTAATCAAAAATAATAATAACTAACTAAGAATTATTATCAACTGGTATTGAGCTCGTTAAACTTACAAAAATATGTGAAAATGAACAGACCATAAAACCAACAACAAACTAAAAATAATAACACATAAAAACTCAAAACTCCTCAATTATGGCAGAGGGTGGAAGTTGGAGCTCCCTCTTCCTCTATTTTTTCTCTCTATCCAAAGTTTCACTTTCAAACTTGGTAGAGCTCTTCCTTTTCCTTGGGTTTGGAAGGGATTTCCAGATGTTTCTTCTGTCATCGATATTCCGGAATCACACCCAGCTGATGGTAGATTTTCTGAGTTTCCATAACTTTCAGGCAAATTCAATCCACCTACCACAGCTGAGTCTGATTCCAGAATATCGAGGAACGCTGTCCTTCCCCCCTCCGGATCCAGTTTTTCGGGCGTTATCCCTTTTACTCGGCAAATTAACAAAATAAAAATAAAAAGAAATTAAAAAAATTTGCTTATTTTCAAATATAATAATCAGAACAATATATTTCATGTCAACGAGGTGTATTTAAACTTTATTAACCCACTGTATTTACAAGGTACATACATACATACGCGAAATGAATATTTGCATATTCAAATACTTACGGTATATTTTTACAGTACACATAGTCAATAATTATATTGTGCATTTACCCGTTCTTCTAATCAGCAAGAGTTGTTTATTAAGGGCACTGTGTTGTTGTTGTCAACAAGATACTTGTTAGTTATTAGCATTGCATAATATAAGAATAAATAGAAATTCCAACAGTAAGAAATGAGGCAAGTATAAATATTTGCTATGTGTAGGCAATAAATTGTTGTACTTACCAAACAAACTGTCCCTCGCATAGGTCCATGTTTTTTGGGCCGACGCCAGTTGCAGGGATTGGGCTTTTTTCAAAACATCCTCCCAGGCAGCCTGTTTATCTAATTTGTTAACTTTCAAAATGAAATATAAACTTAATTATGTTTCAAATTTACAATAATTTAAAAAAAACTTACTTATTGTTTATTGTTATTGTTTTGCAAATAAAGTGTTTTTTTTTTCTTTTATTATATTCAAAACGGTAAGTTTTTTTCCAATTTTTATTTTGCGGCTCATTTTAAATCTTTACCTTAGTAATGCAAAGTGATTAGTGATATGACAGAAATGCCAAGTTGATTAAACGCTTTGTGGAACACTTTGCACACTCAGTTTGCAAGAGAGCCCAAAGACTTAGTGAGATTTGCAAAGAATATTGTGGAACAGAAACACTTTTCACTTTGCTAAAATACAAATCGAAAAGTGAAAAGTTGATAAGTTGTTTTGTGGAATAGGGCCCAGTTCTCTTATGTACTGAAGCGCGATATGCCATCAGGAACAAGGAGATGTGGGTATCCCAATCCTTCTGGAACCTATCCACTACTTTTCTTAGGTGTTCTTCCAACGTGCTATGGAATCGTTCAACGATGCCATCTAACTGAGGATGCAGTGCAGTTGTTCGAGTTTTTCGAATGCTCAATGCTTTGCACATTTCCTGGGACACAACTGATTCAAAACTCCTGCCTTGGTCAGAGTGCTATGGTTTCTGCCTCCTGATTTGGAATAGGGCACACTTCTGGCCATTTGCTGAAATAGTCCATAACTACTAGTACATATTTGTTTCCGAGTTGGCTAGTAGGAAATGGCCCAGCTACATCCATGGCAATCCTCTCAAACGGTCTGAGTTATACTGTTTCATTTGCCCATGGCTCCTCGATTTTGGTCCTCTAGCTTTGATCCACACTTCACAGTTGCAATCCACCCCGCGACAGATTGACGTCAACCAACCCAATAGAATTCTGCTTGATATTCTCTAAGGGTTTCGCGACTCCGAGATGACCTCCGCTTGGACCATTATGCAATTTATTGAGAATATCAGGGACTTTCTTCCTTGGAACGACAATCCACATTGACGTCCTGACTTTCCCATATTCGAAGCAAACAGCCGGATACCAACTGTAAACTGTTCTACTGTGCCCAATATGACTTGGCAACAGGACTATCTGCTGACATCTCCTCTCTTGTTGGTCGTTCGTTTCGTTCAAGCCCTTGCATTACACGAGCATGATCTGGATCTTCGTGCTGACACTTACTTAATTGACCCATGTCTCATTCGTCCATAGATGTTATGTCATCAACCGCACATCTATAATGTCTTCCTTGACCCCAGCTTTGGCCCAATGCTTGCATTCCAAGTTGCATGGTCGTCGTGACATTGCATCAGCATTTCGATGAGCGCTACTTTGCCTTGCTTTTTGAAAAAGTCATAACTTTACAGTTGCCCTATCCACCGTGCCAATTTACTTTCCGGACTACGGAACTGCAAGACCATTTCAACGCTGCATGGTCTGTTATGACGTGGAATTGCTACCCATAGAGGTACTTGTGGAAATGTTTGACGCACTCTACCAATGCAAACAGTTCTCCCCGTGTTACACAGTAGTTTCTTTCAGGCTTCCCGATTGTACGGCTATAGTACGCAGCGATCTGCGACAAAACACCTCCGCTAGCATAGCTACTTGCATCTGTATCTAGAATAAATGTTGAGCCTAGGAATGGATAGACTAACATTGGATCAGTGCATTAAGGTTTCGAATGCGACTTCATGTTCCTTCTTCCATTCAAAGCACATGTTTTTCCTCGTATAATCATGGATACTACTAGCTACGCTGGCGAAATTCGGTACAAATCGGCGATAATATGTCCACAGCCCAAGTAACCTTCGTAACTCGTGGAAATTTCTCGGTCTTGGCCCATCCTTTATGGCTTAAATTTTTTCCGTAGCAGTGCAGGTGCCCTCCGTCGTTACCTTGTGACTCAAATAACTTAGTTCCTTCTTAAACAAGGTATACTTTCTGGAACTTAATTACAGACCAGCACCAGCTATCTGTTGGAAAACTGCCTCCAAGTTATTTAGGTATTCCTTAAAGCGTTTTCCCAGCATGGTAATGTTGTCCAGGTACACCAAACATGTTTTTCAATGCAATCCTTTCAGTACCTGATCTCCACCGCTGAAGGGTTTTTTTTTTTATCTTCATCCTTTACCGCCACTTACGAGTAGCCGCTTTTCAATTCTAGTGTTGAAAACCATTTAGTACCAGAAAGCGAGTCCAGAGTATCGTCCATTCTTGTCAACGGATAACTGTCCTTCTTCGTTATGTCGTTGAACTTCCACACAGAACGTCATTTTCTGCCTCTCTTTTTTACTAGTACTACGGGTGAACTCCAGGGACTAGCTGATGGTTCAATCACGCCGCTGTCACTGTTTCCATATTTCCTGTAAAATTTCTCTTATCACTTGGCGTTTGGCCAATGGAATACTACGAGATGTTTGGCGGATTGGCATTGACCAGTATCAATTTGATGCTTCACAACTTTGGTCCGACCTGGTTTGGAACCATCCTTGTCAAATATGCTCTAGTACATTGTTAGAAGTTGATTTGCCTTACTCTGATGATATTTTTCGAGCGCTTCCGTCCACGCTGTGATATCACCTGAAAGATGAATCTCGCTGGTAGAAACAATTTCCTGAAGCTGTTCACAATTGATAACTACCTCGACCTCTTGGCATATCTCCAATATAGCGCCTTTGGAAAGTTTAATTGTCGATTTGAACTCATTAAGTACTCTTACCGGTACATGTCCATCCTGTTTTGTCTTAGCCATGGTTTTTCCAACTAGTATATTCGTCTTTGAATTGTTTGTTGCATCCACAACCCACAAGTTGTTTGTCCCATAATCTCCATCAATCTTTGCCCATACAACGGCTTTCCTCCACCACTACTCGTTTACTGACATAGTTCTTTTAGTAACCAAAATTGAGGGGCACGTCCATATTCTTATAGTTCATGATCTTGTTCTGCATGTCGATCTTGATGACTTGCTCGCTTAAGAAATCCACACCAATTTTGATTTCGCCAACAATATCTGCCATGTTATGGTAACGCAACAAGATTGGAGCAGTAAGGAAGGCGGTCGGCACGATATGAGGTCGCACTGTGGCTAGTCATTGTCGGCTGGGGTGGGTTCTTGCCAACCTTACCGTCCTGCGCCATAATCAGAGAAAAGGTCAGATCGTGCCTTTAAATACGCGGGGAAATGCACAAAACCGCGCAAAAACAACTATATAAAAAACAACATCCGGTTAAAACACCGGATGCCACGGACAGACCGTTGACATTTAAATATTCAAAATACAAAAAATCAAATAAATTCAAAAGAAACGGGCAACTAAAATATTTAAAATGAAAATCAAAATTCAAAAATAACCGAAAGCGAAACTAACTCAAATATAAAAATAACCGAAAATGAAACGAAATTAAAACTGAAATAACGAACGGAAAAAGAAAACAAAGATAAATTTAAATTAACCGAAAAGAAACCCTGAAATTTTAAACGAACCGGAAATGACCGGTTACCCTGCTGCAAAAGAAAAAAAAATAAAAAAAAGAGGCCGAACAATATAAGGGGGCGCCGCGGGTGTGGTTGCGACGCCCGGTGCTTGGCCCACCCTCATCCATGGCCATCGGTGCACCAAACTAATCCCGATGGCCCCTTACCAGGATTCCTATATACCTTCTAATTAATGGAAAGATTCAGCATTCCCATTTTTAACAAATTTATTCAAAATTCATTTACAACTAATTAAATCGACTTACGCTAGTATAACTATTTTATAGCAAACGAAAAAAATTTATTTGGTTGTACCGAGTTTTCTCAAAAAAAAAATTTGGGTTTTGGTCTTATTAGATAGTTATGTTATTCATTTTATTTTATTTTATTTTGTCTGGGTTTGGCCGTTGTTACTTTTTTTTTTTTTGATTAGGTATTTTAAGTTAGGGTTTTCGAATTTTATTTTATTTTTAAGTCACATATTATTATTATTATGTTCATTTATTTTATTAAATAAATTTTTGTTTAAGTTTTATTTATAACCGCTTTATGAAATAATAGATCTACCTATTTCGCAACATTATATTATTGAAAATTACTGCTAGGCTACAAATTTTGGTATCAATATTGATGTATTTAGAAGTTTAATTGGAATCGAAGGGACATTATATCTTAAAATTCTTAATTAATTTTTTGTTTTTCGCCCATACTCTGTCTTAACTTTCCAAAAGTGTAACTAAATTTAATAAATGACCCTAACGGTCCACGGACTACCGTTTAAATGGAAATCGATATTACAATTATTTTATATCATATAGTTTTTAATTCTTTTGCTAATTTTCAATGTAAATGGAAACTGATGGTTAAAAAAAACCCAATAGCTATAAATTTAATTATATTTATAAATAAAAAAAGGCAGTAAAGCAGTCGAAATTTAATTTACTCGTTTAAACCTTTTTGTATTGTTTTCCATGTATACGTATGCTAATCAAAAAAAAGTTGTACATTAAACACTTATTAATAAACGCTCAAATAGCAATAAAGAATTTTGCATTATAAGCAAACATTTTTGTTTTCGTAAAATCGCAGCAAAAGTATTAAGTAACTCACATTCTTGTAATTTTAAAGAATTGAAGTACTTGATAATTTGGCCATTTAAATACTAGATTTTATAATAAAGACAACAAACACTTAAACGCATTGCTCTAATATGAAGTCAAATTCCTTTTTTTTTTTTTTGTTTTTTTTTTTTTTTTTAGAGGAATGCGTCAAAGTAAATCAATTTTCATTTCATATGAAATTTTTTTTTGTTTTTGAATACTACGGCCTGGGGTTTTATACGTTCGTCAAGCTCAGGTTAAACTAAGTTAGCTTAAGCTACATTCACTTTGTTTAATTTAATTCTATAATATTTGCAAAAAAAAAAACAAAACTCACTACATCAGGTTGATCTCACCCATTGTTGCAGTAGGCTGTTGGTCGGGCGCTACTGTTGTTGTTGTAGGTAATAGTGCAGCGGGCCTACATTACGGCGGCCCCTGCTGTTGTCACTGCTGGTTATGTTGTTGTTGCTGGTGGTGCGACGGGCCTATGATAGGACGGCCCTCGCTGTTGTCACCGCTGGTTACAGTTGTTGCTGCTGCTAGTGCGGCGGGCCTATATTACGGCGGCCCTCGCTGATGTCACTGCTGGTGTTGTTGTTGCCGATGGTTTACTGCGGTGGGCCTATAATACGTCGGCCCCCGCTAATTTCACTGCTGGTTGTGTTGTTACCTTTGGTTGTTGCTACTGCTGCTGAGGCTAGTGCGGTGGGCCTATATGAGAACGGCCTTCGCTGATGTCACTCCTGGAGGTCGTCGTGCGCCCTGGTGCGCGTTGTTGTTGTTGCGGTTTATGGCGGTGGGCCTATGTGAAGGCGGCCCCCGCTGTTGTCAATGCTGGTGTTGTTGTCGTTGCTGGATATCCAGAAATATTGTTGTGGCTGCTGCGACTGCTGCTACTGATGTGGTTGTTGTTGTGATTTATTTTTGTTGTTCTGTGAACTTTTCCTGTTGTTGGTGTGTTTGTTTTAGCTATTTATTATCACCAAGTTGTTATTTTTGTGGTGGTTTTTGTAGTTTAATTTTGTAGCTTTAGTTTGCTTTTATATTCTTTTTGCAGATTTTTTATTTTTTCTTTTGTTTGTTAATTTTGTTTACGCACGCACTTTAAATTTGCATTTATATTTATTCTTCTGTTTTCTTTTTGCAATTATCTGTAAAGACCAAAAGTTTTTGGTTTAGTTTAATATTTAAAATACGTTTCCGCATGTCTGTGAAATCACTGTTCTATAGGTTTTAGGCCGAATGCTAACAATTTTCAGATTCAATGGCAATTCTATACGACAGCATTCAACCGCCAATATACGTCCAAAACTCTCGGGAAAGGCATCAATCGACGCGTTCCGACCTCTGTACCAACAATCCGAAGGCGGGAATCAAATAATTTGTCTCGGTGGAAAGCTATCAGCAAAAACTCAAAATGCGCAGGGTTCGATCCCAAATAGGCGGCTTCATCCAAGGTATTTATGTGCACAACACCTTTTCGCGTAGGCGACCTTTGGCCGCCTTCCAAAAGAATAACCCTTAGCCGGTCCACAATATTTTTGAGCAGGACACACTTTTTGCACTTTTTGGTACACCCTAATCTGTGATTACAACAACCACATGAAAATGACGAAAAATTTTCAACTTGGATTGCCAATATCTCTAAACAGACACAAAATATAGAACTTCCGCCCCCGGACCATCGACATGGAGGCCAAAACCCGTCGCCCGATACATCCCCCGAGACTCTCGGACGCACATCAGCAGCACGTGCCGTCGTACAGAATTGCCGTTTCAATAGCTCAATTTAACTTGATTCAGAATGCTTTCATAAAAGTGAGCTGCGTATTTATTAGTAATTTTTTCCCAGATTTTTTTCACTACACACTCGCACACACACTGATTTTGCTGTCCAGGTATATTAATATTTAGGTACTTCACAATAGTAAGCCTATATGTAAACGCTGCAGGTTAGCTGTACAGTATATTCACACGCGTAACACGATTTCTTTTACCGTGGAAATAATTAAATTTATACTTCTGTATGTACACACATATACATATACAGAAGAAAAACAACGCAATCACTTTTTTAAACAACTTTTTCGCGAAATGCTACTAACATTTTTTTTCTTTTTACACGCGCACGACCGCTCGGTTCAAATCATGTATACTTTTTGAATTGGTCGAATGCCGGTGACGCTGCTATGCCCAAAATTATTCACTTAACGCGACTGCGCAATGGAAAAGTTCCGTTACCCGTTGACGTGGCGTGATTATTGCCAAGTGGAACATTCTGATTGGTCGTTACCATCAGATGATTGCTATGAACGGATTGAACCATTTGGTGCTGCCACCTCAGCTAAAATCACGCACTTTCCCGTAGCTAAACGTCAAACCGGAAGGTGAGTCAAAACTGTCACCCAACCAATCGCATTGAACCAAATAACAATTACTATCAATTGAAAGTAAACCATAACAGGCCTGCTTCGCTTCGAAGACCGGTCGATGAAGCGAACAGGAAAAAGGTTTACCTGCAAGGAAGCCATTTCTGGGTAAAAACGTGGGGCACGACTCACCCCTAGATAAGAGTCTCTAGTTCTACCACGAGCTAGCCGGGCAAGAAGATCCGCCAGTAAAGGAAAATTTTTGAAGTATTTTGTTTCATAGTTTAGTAGGCTTTGCGGCAAATGGAAATTTGTTAAGTGGCTTTTACCCCCACCGAAATAGGCTTATAATAAAAACGTGTAATTTAGTTAGACATTTTGATATCGGAGAACGCGTCAAAACTCCGAGAGACAATCCGCATAACCGAGGATTGCCAGGTTATCCACTACTTCCGATGGAAGCGTATGTAAATACCCTATTAAGTCAATGCTCGGGGAGGATACTGGGCGAGTTGTCCCCGACCGCCCAAAACGCCCAGGTACGGTTCCAAATGTCAAAATGTATATATGTAAAAAAAAAATCAAAATTGTTATTGCGGGCGAATATCCGAAGCGTGAAAGCGACCTATCAGTTTCCCTGTCAGGTCCTCTAGGTCGTACAACGCATTGCCTACTTTTCGACGCACTCGGCACTTGAGGTACTTCGGCAAGAATTTGGCGTTTATGCCTTGTTTAAAGTTACTCAAAGCAAAATTTTTCCTAAAAACCTCCTGACCTTCCCTATAGTTAACTTGCCTAGAGCGTTTGTTATAAACGTTGTTTCCCCTATCCTTCGCCTGATATAGATTCCTACAAATTTGCTCGCGAATGGAGGACAACTTATCCGCCCTAGTTACTATTGGAATGTCATCTTCCCTAAGAGTACCGAGTTTATCTAATATATTATAGGCTGAGGCGTGTTGGACCATGTTCTGACCGTATAAGGCAAAGTATGGAGAGCACTGAATTGAGGTATGAAAATCGCTTCTTAACTCCGCTAAAATTTCGGGTATATGCTTGTCCCAGTCGGTATGATCCTGTTTATCTTTAAGGAAAATTCTTATTTTTGACACAATTTCTCTATTTACGCGTTCCGACGCGTTTGCTTGCGGCGAGTATAACCCCGTCTTTATATGGGTCACCCCATAATTCTCGAGGAATTGTTTCATTTCCTTAGAGATAAACTGTTTACCATTATCGCTATGGATATATTCAGGAACCCCAACCGATGGAAAAATTTCAGAGGTAAAGTAATTCATAACATTAACAGCTGTTGCTCTCTGCATGGGCTTCAACCAAACATACTTTGCAAAATGGTCTAGAACAATGAAAAGAAACTGATTGCGCCGCTTAGATCGCGGGTAAGGTCCTAGAAAGTCGCAATAGAACCGCTGAAATGGTCTTTCTGAAGCAAAAGTGTTCGCTATAGGTGGTCTTGACTGCTGATTTGTTGACTTAACAGCCTTACAAGTGTCGCATTTCTGTACATAGTCTCTAACGTCTTTAGCTTGCCTAGGCCAGAAGTAATTTTGTCTGACACGCTCTAAAGTTTTCTGCCAACCCCCATGGTAACTCCTATTCGCATCATGTGCAAGACTTATCGCTTTCTCAGTTAACCCTGTCGGTAACCACACCCGCCATAACGAGTCCTCCTCATCCGCCACACCCTTACGAAATTTAACCCTTTTTAAAACCACGCCATCATTTGCACTCAAATCTGGTAGCGCATCTTTGTTTTCCAAAATGGTTCTGCAAAGATCCAAGTATTCCGCGCTTTCAAATTCCGGCGATGCTAAGTCAATTTCGTGAGGTGGGGCGGAGAAGGTTAGCTCGTCTACATCAAAACGCGAGAGGGCATCCGGTTTTATATTCAGGGTTCCCTTGCGATGCTCCATGGCAAAATCGTATCTTTGCAGTAGGAGTGACCATCGAGCCAGCCTGCCACTCAAGTCCTTCTGAGTCATCAACCACTTGAGACTTGAATGGTCGGTTATGATTCGGAATGGCAAACCCTCTATGTACGGTCTAAAACGCTTGACACTTATAATGGCGGCGAGGCATTCCAGTTCGGTTACAGTATAATTGCGCTGAGCATTGTTAAGTTTTTTTGAAACAAACGCGATTGGATGCTCAGCGCCCTCGTCATCGAGCTGGAATAACACGCCCCCTACACCTATTTTTGAAGCATCACACTGAATAACAAATTCCTTCGAGAAATCGGGTTGGGCCAAGACAGGAGCGGAGCTCAAGGCTTCTTTTAACTTTTCGAATGCTTCTACCGCTTCAGGGGTAAGCTTAAATGGGCCTGCTGACTTGCGAAGACAATCAGTCAAAGGACCTGCTAGGTCAGCAAAGTTTGTAATAAATGCCCTATACCAATTTGCCATGCCCACAAACCTACGAACCTGTCGCGGAGATTTAGGGATCGGAAAGTTCTGCATTGCCTCTATTTTCCCAGGATCCACCTTCAAGCACCCGCTACCTATCAAGTACCCTAAATACCGAATTTCCTTCTGACAAAATTTGCTCTTCTTCACATTGATTGTGAGGCCCGCGTCCCTCAAACAATTCGCCACTTCCGCCAGCAACTTTAGGTGGTCTTCAAAGTTAGTGCTGCATACCATTAGATCATCCAGGTAGACGAAGACATTCTCCCGCAACCGCGAGGGAATTGCCTTGTCCATCAGGCGGCTCATAGTCTGCGGTCCATTGCACAGACCAAAGGGCATCACTTTAAAGTGGTACAGAGGCTTCCCATGAACTGCGAATGCTGTTTTTTCCTTGGAAGACTCTGTCAGCTTGATCTGAAAGAACGCATCCTTCAGATCAATGCCACTAATGAAGTGCGTGTCCTTCAGTCTGCTCAATAGGCCGTTGATATGAGGCAACGGGTACGAGTCCTTTTTAGTTACCGCGTTGACCTTCCTGGAATCTATGCAGAGCCTGACCTTCCCTGGCTTCCGAACTAGAACAACTGGACTACACCAAGGCGAGTTTGACTCTTCTATAACTCCCATTTCGAGCAGCCTATCTATTTCGCTAAAAGCTTCGGCTTGCCTCGGTGGCGAAAGAGGAAAATGTTTACTTTTGATTGGGACTGCATCACCAGTATCAATATGATGCTCAACCATTCTCGTTTGCCCCAATCCTAACTTTTCGAAAGAAGGGAACGTCTCTATGACCTTCTGCAAATTGACTTTCTGGGTTGGTGACAAATCATGGAAATTTATTTCGTCATCATTTTTATTATTAAAGTCTATGCACTCCACACTGGGAAATATTTCGGGCGCCAGCGCAAAGGCTCTCCAAAAATCAACCCCGAAGTAAGCTTCTTGAAGAAGCGAAGGAACAAGATAAAACCGGATGGACTTAGTAACATTTTTGAAAGTGACAGGTAAAGATATCGAGCCCAAGATTTTCTGTTTGTTGCCACCCGCGGTATAAACGAACGCATGTAGGGGGTGATACTCGAAGTTGTTCTCTTTTAAAAATTCTTCACAATTTTTCCCCAAAATAGAGACGTTGGCTCCCGAGTCCAACAAACCCACTACAAAACTGTCTTCTATCATTACCCTTACCAAAGGTCTTTCATCCTCGGTCAGCATTAGCGTAGTGGTTTGCAACATCCTGCGCTCCTGGACCCGCTGACTATATCTCTGCCTACACTTCAAAATATTTACCGACACCGGTGGCTTTCCAAAAATCGAATACCTTACTTGCTCATACCTATGTTCCCTCTCTTCTAAACTAAGTGGAAAATGCGTCTGGCAAGCGACGTCCCTATTCAGACGTTGCAAAATTCTGATCGGTTTAACAATCGCGGATGAGGACGTTGGACTATCTGAGTCTGAACTATTGGAATTGTCTGTACTGTCAGGAAAAGTCAATATCACATTTGGGTACTAGGGCATTTTGGAGTAAAGACTCCCCTATTCCCACACTTAAAGCAAAACGGATTCTTGATGGGTTCCTCGCAATAAATATACGAATGCCCCATGGCCTGACAATTCCAACATTGGATTCCGGAATAATCCGGTTTTCTATTGCGCCGGTACTCCAACGCCTCTATCTGCGGGTCAGCTTCGCAATCCTCGCCTTCCATCCTCATGTCCGGTGTTATCGTGCGGGCCTCGTTGACCTGACGTCCATGGTAAGTGGTTCCCAATATCTTGCTTTCTTTCAGAACTTGTTCCCCTCTTCGTGCTATATCGCGTAGATCATGCAATGTCCTAGCATCCGCATTGAAGAGCATTAGCTTAAGGCTACTGTTGACGTTCCGCTTTATTATGTCAATCAGCAGGGCTTCAGACATCGGTTCTCTAAGACGTGCGTTAAGTGCTACTATGTCAGTGTGGAACACGTCGTATGACTCACTTAGCTTCTGCTTACGCATTGAGATTTCCATCATAATCTCGTGGTCACTTTTTAGGGTACCAAACTCACGCTTCAGTGAGTAGCACAGGAAGGGATAGTTCGCGTTGGGATTCTGCCTGCTAAAAAGCCAGTACCATTCTTCAGCCCGCCCCGACAGAAATAAGTGAAAACTTGCCATAAGTTGGTCGCTAGAGCATTGAGTCCGCTCACATAGGGTGTCCAACTTAAACAAAAAATCAGCAACGCTTCCAGTACCATCGAAGGAAACCTTCCAATCCTGTGGTTTCACTGCCACGCTATTCGAAACGATGTTGGCCTGGTTACTAACGAATGTAGGGGCTTGGTTCCTTTCCTCCCTATTGGTGTTCCTGGTATAGGTCGCACTACCCTGCGACGATGTTACTGCGGCGTTGAGTAGGTCCATGTTCTCCCTGATCGTCCTCATTTCGTTCCGCATCTCCTCCTGCGATGTCCTGAACAGCTGATGTTGCACGTTCACCCACGAATCTACAGGAGGGACCTCGGCATTGCTCCTTTGCGTAGTGATCCTATCACCTAAAGTGTCAGGAGGTATACGGTCTTGAACCGAAGCTCTAGCTTCCCCCTGTATACCTGTTAACACGCCAGTTGAAGGGTCAAAAATATTTTGCATTGGATCTGCTGCCATGGACGAGTCAAGGATATTAGTACTAGCTGGTCTATCCATTTTGTGGTTGGAAGCAGGATTCAACACTATCCTGGTCGGATCTCCCCCGCCCGGACTACCTATTGGAGAATGCAGTACCAGAGGCCGATTGGTGGGTTGCTTCGGAAGCGCCCCTCTACCCTGACCTCTAGGCTTGCCCCCACTTCCTCGCGCAGAGTTCCTAGTAGTCATGCGTTCAGCCGACCTGTCCATGTTGAATTAAATCTCCGAACCAAATTTAAAAAAAAGAATTTACAGAAAAGGGTCGGTTACAAGGGGCGGTTGGAAGGTATAAAGTCACGATTCACTCCCCCCACCCTATAATACCGACGATTGAC
Source organism: Merzomyia westermanni (assembly GCA_949987695.1). Classification (NCBI taxonomy): domain Eukaryota; kingdom Metazoa; phylum Arthropoda; class Insecta; order Diptera; family Tephritidae; genus Merzomyia; species Merzomyia westermanni. The sequence goes on from OX465291.1 coordinate 83,522,450, forward strand.
AAGTTTTGAAAAATAAAAATTTAATTGATGCAAATTTTCCTAACCGATGTTTGCATCAACTGATTACCGCGAATATGTCAAAAAAAAATAAATATATACATATAAATATATATATGCTGAAAGAAATTGATTATTAGTACATATACGTGTTGAAATGTACTATGTAAAAAGCAAAAACGGTATAAAGTTTGGCAAAAGCTAGTTGTGTATTTATATATTGAATGGGAATGCTGACATCCCATCATTAGAAGGCATAGGCATATCAAAAAAAACGAAAAAACACTAGACAAGGACATTCTTCCAGGTACACCTACCGCAATGCGGGGGTGGTTATAAGACACCTCGCCCTGAGACATGTTGGTGTACCATGGCGAAAATTGGTAAAATTTTCAAACTTATTTGGACTCCAGTACTCCGGACCGCAATGCAGGGGCTGCTAATGGCTGCCTCCATGAGACTGGTCGGAGCACTGGACACCAGAGATCAAAACGTCAAAACTTTATTTAATTTTTTTTTTGAAACACCCCTCCTCAACCACGCCGCAATGAAAGGATGCGGTTTGGTACCGCGTTTCCCCAGACTTGCGCAGTTGGAAAGACGTGATATGGGGTCCCCACTCCTCCTCCCGCAATGCAGGGGCTGCTAAGGGCTGCCTTCCTGAGACTGGTTGGAGAAGTAAGGATCACTACAAAAAAAAAATGCATACAAAAAAAACGAAGACAAAACAAAACATCACGTTCGGCAAAAACATAAATATTAATAATCCCAAAACAGAACTAAACCCCACTTAGCGGACATAATATTTTCCCGAAGCCGACATCGGACAACAGACCCGGGACAAAAAAAAAAATTGAAACTACAAAGAAACTAAGTGCGTTTAGCACTACCTCACCGGGTGAAATGAAAACTTCCGGTGGACATGACGTTCAGTCTCGTGGAGCCCCCAGCTACTGATCCCGACGACTAATCCGGACAACCTGATCGGTCCCACCACCCCGTCGCAACGCAGGTGGCGGCTCCTGGGCCTGCCTACCTGGGACTTACGGAATGGTGAAACCTCACAAGCTGACCCGAAAAGTCACCGCGGTCAGCGCTTCTGGGCCCCGCGTTGGGCGCCATCTGTTATGGTATCGCTGGCGCCCATAGCTACTGAACACGATGACTAATCGGACAACTTGATCAGTCGCACCATCCCGTCGCAACGCAGGTGGCGGCTCCTGGGCCTGCCTACCTGGGACTTACGGAATGGTGAAACCTCACAAGCTGACCCGAAAAGTCACCGCGATCAGCGCTTCAGGGCCCCACGTTGGGCGCCATCTGTTATGGTAACGCAACAAGATTGGAGCAGTAAGGAAGGCGGTCGGCACGATATGAGGTCGCACTGTGGCTAGTCATTGTCGGCTGGGGTGGGTTCTTGCCAACCTTACCGTCCTGCGCCATAATCAGAGAAAAGGTCAGATCGTGCCTTTAAATACGCGGGGAAATGCACAAAACCGCGCAAAAACAACTATATAAAAAACAACATCCGGTTAAAACACCGGATGCCACGGACAGACCGTTGACATTTAAATATTCAAAATACAAAAACTCAAATAAAACGGAAAATCAAATAAATTCAAAAGAAACGGGCAACTAAAATATTTAAAATGAAAATCAAAATTCAAAAATAACCGAAAGCGAAACTAACTCAAATATAAAAATAACCGAAAATGAAACGAAATTAAAACTGAAATAACGAACGGAAAAAGAAAACAAAGATAAATTTAAATTAACCGAAAAGAAACCCTGAAATTTTAAACGAACCGGAAATGACCGGTTACCCTGCTGCAAAAGAAAAAAAAATAAAAAAAAGAGGCCGAACAATATAAGGGGGCGCCGCGGGTGTGGTTGCGACGCCCGGTGCTTGGCCCACCCTCATCCATGGCCATCGGTGCACCAAACTAATCCCGATGGCCCCTTACCAGGATTCCTATATACCTTCTAATTAATGGAAAGATTCAGCATTCCCATTTTTAACAAATTTATTCAAAATTCATTTACAACTAATTAAATCGACTTACGCTAGTATAACTATTTTATAGCAAACGAAAAAAATTTATTTGGTTGTACCGAGTTTTCTCAAAAAAAAAATTTGGGTTTTGGTCTTATTAGATAGTTATGTTATTCATTTTATTTTATTTTATTTTATTTTGTCTGGGTTTGGCCGTTGTTACTTTTTTTTTTTTTTGATTAGGTATTTTAAGTTAGGGTTTTCGAATTTTATTTTATTTTTAAGTCACATATTATTATTATTATGTTCATTTATTTTATTAAATAAATTTTTGTTTAAGTTTTATTTATAACCGCTTTATGAAATAATAGATCTACCTATTTCGCAACATTATATTATTGAAAATTACTGCTAGGCTACAAATTTTGGTATCAATATTGATGTATTTAGAAGTTTAATTGGAATCGAAGGGACATTATATCTTAAAATTCTTAATTAATTTTTTGTTTTTCGCCCATACTCTGTCTTAACTTTCCAAAAGTGTAACTAAATTTAATAAATGACCCTAACGGTCCACGGACTACCGTTTAAATGGAAATCGATATTACAATTATTTTATATCATATAGTTTTTAATTCTTTTGCTAATTTTCAATGTAAATGGAAACTGATGGTTAAAAAAAACCCAATAGCTATAAATTTAATTATATTTATAAATAAAAAAAGGCAGTAAAGCAGTCGAAATTTAATTTACTCGTTTAAACCTTTTTGTATTGTTTTCCATGTATACGTATGCTAATCAAAAAAAAGTTGTACATTAAACACTTATTAATAAACGCTCAAATAGCAATAAAGAATTTTGCATTATAAGCAAACATTTTTGTTTTCGTAAAATCGCAGCAAAAGTATTAAGTAACTCACATTCTTGTAATTTTAAAGAATTGAAGTACTTGATAATTTGGCCATTTAAATACTAGATTTTATAATAAAGACAACAAACACTTAAACGCATTGCTCTAATATGAAGTCAAATTCCTTTTTTTTTTTTTGTTTTTTTTTTTTTTAGAGAAATGCGTCAAAGTAAATCAATTTTCATTTCATATGAAATTTTTTTTTGTTTTTGAATACTACGGCCTGGGGTTTTATACGTTCGTCAAGCTCAGGTTAAACTAAGTTAGCTTAAGCTACATTCACTTTGTTTAATTTAATTCTATAATATTTGCAAAAAAAAAACAAAACTCACTACATCAGGTTGATCTCACCCATTGTTGCAGTAGGCTGTTGGTCGGGCGCTACTGTTGTTGTTGTAGGTAATAGTGCAGCGGGCCTACATTACGGCGCCCCCTGCTGTTGTCACTGCTGGTTATGTTGTTGTTGCTGGTGGTGCGACGGGCCTATGATAGGACGGCCCTCGCTGTTGTCACCGCTGGTTACAGTTGTTGCTGCTGCTAGTGCGGCGGGCCTATATTACGGCGGCCCTCGCTGATGTCACTGCTGGTGTTGTTGTTGCCGATGGTTTACTGCGGTGGGCCTATAATACGTCGGCCCCCGCTAATTTCACTGCTGGTTGTGTTGTTACCTTTGGTTGTTGCTACTGCTGCTGAGGCTAGTGCGGTGGGCCTATATTAGAACGGCCTTCGCTGTAATTACTGCTGCTGGTATTGTTGTGGTTGCTGCTAGTGCGGTGGGCCTATATGAGAACGGCCTTCGCTGATGTCACTACTGGAGGTCGTCGTGCGCCCTGGTGCGCGTTGTTGTTGTTGCGGTTTATGGCGGTGGGCCTATGTGAAGGCGGCCCCCGCTGTTGTCAATGCTGGTGTTGTTGTCGTTGCTGGATATCCAGAAATATTGTTGTGGCTGCTGCGACTGCTGCTACTGATGTGGTTGTTGTTGTGATTTATTTTTGTTGTTCTGTGAACTTTTCCTGTTGTTGGTGTGTTTGTTTTAGCTATTTATTATCACCAAGTTGTTATTTTTGTGGTGGTTTTTGTAGTTTAATTTTGTAGCTTTAGTTTGCTTTTATATTCTTTTTGCAGATTTTTTTTTTTTTCTTTTGTTTGTTAATTTTGTTTACGCACGCACTTTGAATTTGCATTTATATTTATTCTTCTGTTTTCTTTTTGCAATTATCTGTAAAGACCAAAAGTTTTTGGTTTAGTTTAATATTTAAAATACGTTTCCGCATGTCTGTGAAATCACTGTTCTATAGGTTTTAGGCCGAATGCTAACAATTTTCAGATTCAATGGCAATTCTATACGACAGCATTCAACCGCCAATATACGTCCAAAACTCTCGGGAAAGGCATCAATCGACGCGTTCCGACCTCTGTACCAACAATCCGAAGGCGGGAATCAAATAATTTGTCTCGGTGGAAAGCTATCAGCAAAAACTCAAAATGCGCTGGGTTCGATCCCAAATAGGCGGCTTCATCCAAGGTATTTATGTGCACAACACCTTTTCGCGTAGGCGACCTTTGGCCGCCTTCCAAAAGAATAACCCTTAGCCGGTCCACAATATTTTTGAGCAGGACACACTTTTTGCACTTTTTGGTACACCCTAATCTGTGATTACAACAACCACATGAAAATGACGAAAAATTTTCAACTTGGATTGCCAATATCTCTAAACAGACACAAAATATAGAACTTCCGCCCCCGGACCATCGACATGGAGGCCAAAACCCGTCGCCCGATACATCCCCCGAGACTCTCGGACGCACATCAGCAGCACGTGCCGTCGTACAGAATTGCCGTTTCAATAGCTCAATTTAACTTGATTCAGAATGCTTTCATAAAAGTGAGCTGCGTATTTATTAGTAATTTTTTCCCAGATTTTTTTCACTACACACTCGCACACACACTGATTTTGCTGTCCAGGTATATTAATATTTAGGTACTTCACAATAGTAAGCCTATATGTAAACGCTGCAGGTTAGCTGTACAGTATATTCACACGCGTAACACGATTTCTTTTACCGTGGAAATAATTAAATTTATACTTCTGTATGTACACACATATACATATACAGAAGAAAAACAACGCAATCACTTTTTTAAACAACTTTTTCGCGAAATGCTACTAACATTTTTTTTCTTTTTACACGCGCACGACCGCTCGGTTCAAATCATGTATACTTTTTGAATTGGTCGAATGCCGGTGACGCTGCTATGCCCAAAATTATTCACTTAACGCGACTGCGCAATGGAAAAGTTCCGTTACCCGTTGACGTGGCGTGATTATTGCCAAGTGGAACATTCTGATTGGTCGTTACCATCAGATGATTGCTATGAACGGATTGAACCATTTGGTGCTGCCACCTCAGCTAAAATCACGCACTTTCCCGTAGCTAAACGTCAAACCGGAAGGTGAGTCAAAACTGTCACCCAACCAATCGCATTGAACCAAATAACAATTACTATCAATTGAAAGTAAACCATAACAGCCACTATAGAATTATGTAGAACGGCCACGTTCCCAATTGTGATTTTACATGTTACTTCCCCTACGAATTGGGTGTATTCACCAGCGGCGGTACGTAATTTTGCTCCATGCAATGGTCTCACCTTTTGGCTGACTTAATCAGATCGAATGAGATGCACCCGTATCCATAGTCAGTAAACGCTTCTTCCCGTCCACATATCCTTCAACAGTAAGATTATTAGCTTTCCTTCCGATTAGTGAGACAGAGATTATGGGGCATTCAATTGCGGGAGCCAGTCCACGCCCCTTTCGGCTATCTGGATTTAGTTTAACAATTGACTTGTTTGGGAGATTTCCTCATCTCCTTTAGCCTTGAGCTTTCGTCCACTTGAATTGGCGGGATTACTGGATCCAGAGCCGCAATAACGAGCTATGTGACCTGGCTTTTCACACTTGAAGCATTTAATGGTACCTTTATTTTTATGTTGTTTCCCATTTAATGCTTCCAGAATTGCGTCTACCCAATCTGGCCGTTCTACTTCCACGCGATGAGCTTTGTACGCTGGTTTACTTAAAAGCGAGGCTGTTTTCTGCGTCAGAACATGCGATACCGTTTCAGCGAATGTTTTTTGGGGTTTGCATGGGCCACATCACGTATTCCATTTATGAAACATTGGATTTTTGCCCTCTCCGTATACTCTACGAGTGCGTCTGCATTTGCTAGATGGGCCAACCTCTCGCTGTTCGATGTAAATCTCTGCAAAGTCTCATTAGGTTTCTGGAAGCGATTCTGCAGCTATTTTGTTATATCTGCTTTCGACGTTCGCTACCATATCGTCTCTCAACTGCTCCCATCATAATTGTTCCGTTCTCTGTCAGGAATAGTTTGTAAGATTTCAGCTGCAGGTCCCTTCAATGCCACGAAAAGTGCAGCAACTTTCTCCTCAGTGCCCCAATCGTTCACAGCTGCCGTCTTCTCAAACTGTAGCTTAAATACCTGAAAAGGAACAGAACCATTACCTTCGGGACGCTCGTTGAAGTAGTTGGACGACTTCTACTTCAGCATCGCTTTTATTCTGCAGCTGTGCAATTTTCGCATCCTCATCCACTTCTAGCTGCGAAGACATTCATGCCACCTGCATGGATATACGCTCCTCTTGTGCTTCAAATTTTGATGTTATATGGGTCTCCCGTCTTCTATTTGAGATCTCATGTATGCCTTCTGTTCATCTAGTTCTGCTGCCATACAAGCTTTCTGTTCTTCCAGCCAAGATGTAATACGGGTATCCTGTTCTTCAAGCTGAGATGCCATTTGAGATTTAATACGAGTCACCTGTTTTTCCATTTTAGTCGATATCTGAGTCAGTACAGCCCAATAAAAATTTGAGCCTAAATTTAAAACTTTTTTTGGCTATATAGTTATATGTTCAAACCAAATTTGGTTTAGAATCTAAATTAGGCCAATTTTCGAGTAAATTTGCGCGAAGAAAATTGTTTAAATTTTAAACCAGAACTGTTTAACAATTAAAAAAACATAAAAGACATTCGTATCATTTGGCAGGATTCGAACCGACTGTCCCCGCGTCAGATTCGTCTGCTCTACCCACTGAGCTACGGCGCGCACAAAACTGTTTAGAGAAAAATTCAATGACTTAAAAACCCTTTCAAAAATAAATGAAAAGAAACTAAAAAAATTTTAGACGTTTTTTTCAATTCAGTTTTAAATCTAGACCACAATAAATTGGTACGCACCCAGAAGTTTCTGGGTTGTTCGCTCTTCGTGTTCTCGAAGGGTTGGTGTTATTTATTGCCATCTCCTCTTTGCCTTGTATTAGCAAACACTAGCACCATCTCTCTTTCTCTTCCTTGGTCCATGCTTGCATGCATAAGCGTAGCCATCGTTATCTCTGTTGTGTTTAACTGTTTATGGGAGTTTTACTGAGTTAGTGGTGGTAAATGCTTGAGAATATTCGCCACGTTATACGTTTTTCACATACTACATATACACACACACATATTACAGTCTCCTTGCTGTACAGGAGATCAAAGTTAAAGTTATTGTTTAACAATAAATATATGTTTAAAAATAAACGCGGTTTTTATTTAATGAGGGACAGTGCGGATTTAGTGATCCATAATCCCTCAAATTTATACATGGTCCTACTAGCCAGATTTATACATGGTCCGTTGAAGCCCTTAAAATAACAAAAAGGATAAGTAATAAAAACCTGAAATTATATATGTGAATTTAAATAAAAAGTGTACTTACCTGTATTGGGGCGCCAAATCAGAGAGTTTAAATACAAAAATTAAGATTCCCAAAAAAAAACGAACACAAATATTTTTAAAAAAGAGTTGGGAAAATTCCAATAAAAAGTGGAAAATTTAAAAAAATATATATATATTTATATATTTCTGTACAAACCAGTGTATGTTGTGGCAGTGTATAAAAGCACTACATTTATTTTTACACCGCGAGCGGAAAAATCATACATTAAGTAATAGTGGCGCACCCTAGTGTAAAACCAGCATTTCACATACAAAAGTGAACATAACAGTGGTGTAATAAAAAATGATCTCCAACCCACACAAAACACAAAAGCCGGTCATCATCACTTGTGATAAACAAATTCCGCTACACAAAAAGCACAGGGGGCCTAAGCATATACAGTTTTGAGTACAATACAGTGGGAAAAAACACTTTAAATCGAGATAAATTTTATACTCAAATTTTAAGATGACCGATAAACAGGAGAAACCCATGACCCTACTGCCACTGGCAGGACCCGTTCCCGATCACGCTCTCAGTCCGAAGAGGAATAAGGAGTTTTTTTGAAAAAAAAAGGCATCTTTGTAATAAATTAATTGTTAAAATTCTGCCAGAAATGGTGGAACATTTCGGAGACGGAACACTCCGAGACTAGTCGCAAAATGTATCTCGATGAACTCAACAAACGTGTAGACGCGGTGGAATCTGCTTATGAAGCGGCACACCGGGGGAAAGATCCAGAACAGCATGCAAAGAAGCATACGACACCTCGCTTGATACGGCGATGAGCACGAAACTCAGGATCAGCGAGTTGATTAGCACCCTGCAGCCTATTCACCTCAACGTGCACTCAAGACAAAGATCAAGATTTGTGGCCGGATACTCGTTCACCCGAAAGATCAGAATTTCCAAATTATACTCTTTCGGATATCCCCACATTTGCCAATGGAAGACTTCAAATTGAAGACTGTCAGGTTTGGCGTGAACTGTGCCCCGTATCTCGCTATACACACACTGCATCAACTCACCTACCAACTCGCCCATAATATCTTGCTACGGGAAACCTACGTAGAAGATATACTCTCTGGCGAGCAGAATATATAGTCCACTCTCAACTCTTTTCATCAAGTTATCTAAGCTTTAAAATCAACCGGTTTTCCATTAAAGAAAATCACCCAGAAGTATTAAAATGCATCCCTAAATCTGACCTTTTAGATGCAGATTTTCTCAAATTTTATGACGCAGGTTCAACAAAAATCCTCGGCATAAAATTTAATGCGATTAATGACTGATTTTCATACTCTTATGACCTTCTTCCAGCAGCAAATCAATTTGTTCGGTAACTCTGGCTAGAAGAAACAGATTGGGACGAACCAGTCAAACCCAGCGCCTTCTGCAAATGGAACATGTTTCGCGATAAACGAAATAAAAATCCCCCAAAGGATGACCCAACTCCTCACTTCAACGGAGCGGAAGCGCACTCAAGTACTCCATATTGTAGAAACTCCGGATCTACTGGACCGGTATCGACTTTGAGGGACCTTTCTTAGTCAAAATCTCCACCCTTCGCAAAGCATCATACGCAAAGGCATAATATTTGTGTCCTTGTCTGTTTTTCGACTAAAGCAGTACACTTAGAATTCTGCCCAGACTTCACCACCGTTGCGTTCGAAGCAGCATTCTCTGGGTTAGTCAGTCGTGGAGGACTCCCACATAAAGTTATGTCAGACAATGGCAAAACTTTCATTGAGGCCAGCCGTACCCTTCTTTTTCAAAGAAGGCGAGGCTGACATAGCTGTAAAATACTCCACTTTCCGACTCTCCAGGCAATTTATCCCCACGTATGCTCCTCACATGGCGGATTATGGGAACCAGCTGTTAAGGGCTTTAAACCCATTTCTCAAAGTCGCAGGAAAACATAAATTCTCATTCGAAGAATTCACGACCCTACTCTCTCGAATCGAATCGATGCTCAAATCTAGCCGCTTTCACTAATGCCGGAAGATCCAAACGATTTACTCGCTTTTACTCCTGCACATTTCCTCCGTGGCTTCACTACTCTCATTTCCTGAATCCAACTCCGAAAATCTGCCGCTCACAAACAAATGACAGAAATTGCAAGGCGTACACCTTCAGTTTAGTAAGAGCTGAAAAAACGAGTATTTCAAGGAAAACGCAGAAAACCAACTTCAAGGAAGATCGTCGTGGTCAAAGATGGCCTTCTTCCTCCGAATGAATAACGCCTCGGACGCGTCGTTCTACTACACTCAATGCTCAATTCTCTCGTTATACCCCAATCCCAGCACCCGTACTCACCTCACACAATATTTCTCTCCTTTAAATTCTCGCTACAGACGCTACGGAGTTACAGCACATAATGTTTATGTTGCCAAAAGCACTCGTCCGGTATTGCCCTGCCTTCATGGCTAAGATACCACAGTAGTGTTATGAGTCAGTGCGGTCTCATAAGTACTATAGAAATTGTTTGGCAACTTTGGTCATCGATACTGCCTTGCATGCCGCACCCTACTACATCGACAGCCACAACAACAGAACCGCCCGAAAAAGAATAGTCGTATAGTACCGAGCATAGTATATGTCCACTAGTAGCGCAACTTACTCCGAATCTGCACACACCCACAAACCACACAGGGTGTGTTGTATGCAATAATGAAGCAATGAATTTTAAATACTGCAATATTGAACGTGAATACTTAAAACACCCAAATTATTGAATATAAAGCAGTAATAACCCTTATCAGTTTCTGCAGAATGTAAGTTTCAGTTTAAATTATAGTTTTTACTTTAAAACAACTCTGATCGCGATTTCCTTCATTACACTTTCTCGGAGTACCTTAATCCACTACCTTCGACTCCGATTCGCAAAAGAAGATGCCCAACTAGTATGGGTAAACAATGGTACCGAGACTGACGAAGAATCGCCGAGTGGTCATCCTCAAAGCGAATAAAAGGCTTCAAGATCATAGGAATACTCAGCGACGCTTGTGCGACCTGTTCTCAAAAGCTGTCACCACATTTGAAGAGATGCAGGAGTTACTGCTTCCAACAGCGAAACCAACCGGCCATCATGTTGGAGACATGAGCTCATTTAATCGAATTTCAAAATTTTAAAATTTTTTTGTTTTATCAGTCTTAATACACACAATAATGAAGTACATACGCATTAAAATACTTACCTTAATTCTACATTTGCCTTTGGTTAAAGTACTTTCTTAACTATATACCATTACCTTACATTAAAAATACTTACCCGTACCTATAATACCAACATGTGACTAAAAAACTTACCTCTGTGAAAATACTTACCCTCTGCTAAATTAATATATACCAAACACCCTGTAAAGGTAAAATGTACTCAACGTTTGCTAAATTTACTTGTTCATACCGTTGCCTAATATTATACATTTTTCACATTCATATGCACATACATACACATTATTCCGTATGCAATAATAAAACAATCAAATTTAAATACTGCAATATTAAACGTGAAGACATTAAACTCCCAAATTATTGAATATAAAGCAGCTATAACACCTTATCAGTTCCTACAGAATGTAAATTTCAGTTTAAATTGAAATTTTTAGTTGAAGTTTTTACTTTAAAACAACTCTGAACGCGATTTCTGGCGGCCGCCGTGTTGTGAAGGTAGTGTTGCCGGCCTATCACACCGAAGTTCCATGGTTCGAGCCCTGGTACAGGTAACATCAAAAATGATTTGAAAAAAGTTTTTCAAAAACGGGGTCGCCCCTCGGCAGTGGTTTGGCAAACTCTCCGAGTGTATTTCTGCCATGACAGGCTTCTCAGCAAAAATTCGTCTCCTTTGTAGATGCCGTTCGGAGTCGGAAAAAACTGTAGGTCCCACCAATTTGTAGGGAAAATTCAAATCGGCACACCACAAGTTGGAAGAGAAGCTTGGCGCAAAAATCTCTTAGGAGGTTTATGATGATATACCTGTTGTATATCGCGCCATAGAGAGAGAGAACGCGATTTCCTTTATTACACTCTCTCGGAGTACCCTCATCCACTACCTTCCACTCCGATTTGCAAAAGAAGATGCCAAACTAGTATAGGTCAACAATGAGTATAACCGTCTGAGACATTGTTTCTCGCGTTTCGCTAAAAATAGTTGAGTTAATTTTAAACAATAAATATATATTTGAAAATAAACGTGGTTTTATTTAATGATTGACAGTGCGAGTTTAGTGATCCATAATCCCTTAAGTTTATACACTTTAAAAAAAATTTAACGGCTGCACTTTTGTATTGGATGGCTGGAGTTTAAGAGTCTATCATGAAACAAAGGAGGGGTTACCAGTTTGAAATTGACTCTTTTTAAAGAGTTTTCATCATCTGCATTAATTAGAGCTGTACAAACTAAGTCTACTTTTACATTACTCAAGTTTTCAATTCAAGTCTGCTGCGACGTAGGCGAAGGGGGAGAAGAGAGGGGAAGATTATTCATTCATGCGTACCGTCAACTTGTTTATAGTTTTTCTATCTACCATGTTCTCTCTGCCTTGTATGCAGTTTTTTCTCACAATTGGTTAGGTCATGTATTTTAATGAAATCTTCATCGCGGTCAGATCGTTCTTAAGTACACACTTTTTTCATTACCCACTTTTAGCAGAAATAAAAAATAAAAATAAGAAAAGGCCTTGAGCTCATAAAAATACAACAAAATTAATTCAAAGAATTCTATAAACTAGAGTTCGCCCAGTGGTTGAAATTCAACCAATAAACTTTATTTTATTTCGTTCCTTTCCTCTAACATATTTTTATTTTCCTTGATTTCTTTTTTTACTCTCTTATTTTACTTTTTACTTTCCTCAAACTTCTTTTCCTTTCTCTTCCCTTCCTTTTATTTTCTTTCTTTCCCCTTCGTTTTCTTACCTTTCCTTTAATTCCCTTTCCCTTCCCTTCCTTTTATTTCCGTTCCTTTCCTTTTCCTTTTCTTTCCTTTCTTTCCTTTAATTTTCCTTCCTTTCAATTGTTTTCCATTCCTCTATTTTCCTTTAATTTTCTTCGGTGTTTAATACTCTTTATGAGTAATCATTTATTTTATTTTTGTAAACCCTGTTTGTAGGTATCAGCAATGAATTTTACATATTTGCTCATATTTTACATTGCTTGTTTAATGTATCCAACAAAGAAGCTTTTCATGCTCTCAGGAGAGCAGCTGACACTGGGCATCGTAGCCAGTAATCAATACAATAACAACAACTAAAGCAAAAATGCATGACACAACAGAGTATCTATAGTGCGAATACTTATTTTTCATTGGTCCACTACCAACTCTTCGCACTCACAAAGAGAGCCGATCACACGAATAACACAAAATCATGCATGGCAAGTCTACTCACACTACTACGGCTCTTAATTTTTTCCTACAAAGCAACTCCTCGGCCATGCTCACGATTCAGCATAGTACACAAAAAGCAAGTACACACACACACAGCGTGTCTATAGTGTGAATAAGTAAATGTGTAGGGGTGTGACTTTTATGTTAAATTTTTTATATTAAAATGATTTTTTAAATTTTTTTTATTTACGGATAAAAGTACACCTCAAAATTTCCTATCTATACATATATAATTTGTATACCTTAGAATTATAGTTTAGCAGAAAACGGTTCTACATTGCATTCATCTTGTCTATTTATATATAAGATGATCATCAAAAAATTGGGTTCCGGCAATGGAACGGGAGTTATTTACTTTTTTAAAGGCGGTCCTGTCTGTATGTAACACTGTTTTAAAGAAAATAATATAAGAAGAGTAAAGTATGTAATAATGACAACTGTTGCTAGACACTTCATTTTATTACCGAAAAAACAAATTTTATACAAAGTTAGTTGCAATCCTCTAAAAAAATTTAGATTTTCCGTTTGTTAGAAAGCCCCTCTCCGTCAAAATCTCTCGAAATATCAAAAATTGGACTAAACCTACATACAAACAATTTATTTGTTTAATTTTTTTAAATAGAATTTTTAAAGCTTTTTTGACAATTTGTTCTTTGAAAGCTTTTCACCTTTTATATGGTAAACTAGAAAAGGTATAGCAAAATGGGAATAGGGCTGTAAATTGTTGATGATATCTGAAGTACGTTTGCTCGTTACATACCGCCACTATCGGATATGCATGTTTATACTCAACATTACTCTGCTATTAGTAATTTGCATTCTCAGTTGCGTAAAATTGATCGTCTTCTTGTTCTTGGAGATTTAACTTACCTTCAGTTGGTTGGGTTAGCTCAAGCGATTCAAACTTTTTAACCCCTACCTCACAACATGATTTCCTCAATTACATGTCGAATACGTACCGAACTGTAATAATAAGATTCTGGATTTGGTATTTGAGGATGACTCTGTAGGTGTCGCACTTAATCGAACTTCTCCGTTATCTGTCTCTGAAGATTCACTCCATCCCACGCTTGAGATAGCATTGGATATGGCGCAACCTAGCAGCTTTGGTACAAAGATAGGAAATCAGCGATGCCGCTCGCGACGCTTCTTTAAAGCGAACTTCATAAAGCTCTATGACATGTTAGCCACCCATGACTGGACGAATCTTTATACCTGTAATGATATCGATACAGCTGTTTCCATATTCTATAACTCTCTAAATGAAATTTTCGACAGCTGTGTCGCTCTGCGTTGGGACGAATAAGCCGCTCTGGTTCTCCAAACAGCATGCGAGACTCAGCAATATTAAGTGAAGGCTATATAAGCGTTTTAAGAGATCAGGAATATCTGATGATTATTCGAAATATTTGGTTGCTCGCTCCAATTTTCAGTTGCTCAATCATCAGTGATATAAGGATTACTTAACGGGTTGCAAAACTAAATTTTTCAATAACCCTAAAAGGTTCTACAATTTCGTTAACTCAAAAAGGAAAACCTCCGGATTTCCATATTCCTTTTCTTTTGGAAGTAAGAATGCCTCTTCTGATAAGGACAACGCGGAATTATTTGCAGATTACTTCAAGTCAACCTATACATCTAATAGGTTTCAACAAATTCCCTATCCTTTCAAATTAGAAAGTTCTAACTGTATTCTCAATCCTGTTATAGATAAAAATACCGTTCTACAAAGCCTTCTAGCATTGAAACCTACATTTTCTCCAGGTCCAGATGTGCTGTAATTTTATCTGACCCGGTCTTTAAATTATTTAAACTAGCTGGACCCGTGCGCGCCTTGCGCAGAAAAAAAAAACAAATATGGTTTGAAACCTTTTATTACTCCAGGTCCAGGATTTTTCAAACCTTTTTCTCAAATTATAAAAAAAGATTTTCAGCTACACTTGTTGTGAGACCACAAAAAATTATACAAATATGCGCAAACAGCTATTTGAAATTCCACCACTTATATTACATTCACATTTATTGACAACATCAATATGAATTAACTCAAAAAATGTCCCTTTAACTCGAGTTTATGACCCAATGTGAACGCAGTCTTATTCACTTATTTTAGCAATGTTCAAGTGTAGATGGCGCGCTCGCAGTGGGCTGAGCGCTGTAATATTCGCAATGCTTTTAATTATTCTAGCACTGTTCAGTCTTAGTATTCAAATGAAGATGTCGCGAGGTATGTGAATGTCACAGTCACAATAGCGTTGCAGTACAAATTGATTTTTTTGTGCAAAGAATTCATTTTTATAAAATACGCTTACACAAAAGCACTCCGCTAATTAAAACATGGTTTTACATGTAGAGCTAACCCCCACCTTTAAAGCGATACCTTATTTATTAATATTGGTTCCAAATGACAGCAGAAAATTAGGAACTAACACAAAAAGACCTTACAGAAATAATATATATGACTATCTCTTGAATCTGCGCCATTCCCCACAGTTTGGAAGCAATCATTCATTATACCCTTGCATAAAAAATGTAGTGGGTCAAATATTGAGAACTACATGGGAATAGCTAAGCTTTCAGCTATTCCTAAAACCTTCGAGCAAATAATCACTTGCCAACTGCAATATCTGTGTAGCTCTTTATTATCACCGTGTCAACATGGTTTTGTGCGCCGTAGATCAACCACAACGAACTGACTTGAGTTCACCTCTTTTGATTTATTTTGTTGTGTTGATCTTCCGACAGGGTAGTAAGCTGATTTTTGTTGGAACGATTTTCCGTCATCCCTTGTCAAGTTTGGTTTTGTGACAAACCGGTTTCGGCGTTCTGCCATTTTCAATGCCTAGTTTCGTTCTGGTCTGTGTCTATCCGCTGCGTTGTTTTTATAGTCCGTGGGTGCTGTGGCAGGTAATGTCAATCTATGTGTTCGTGGTAGGTAACGTTAATATGCGTGTGTGTGCGCGCGGTATTGATACGTCCGAATTGTTATCTGTCCCAAGGGTTGTTTTTGTAGGTATATAGACATACCGCTTGTTAGCTAAGCGGTAGGTTGATGTAGGTAGAAATCGGTGATTTTTGCAGTTTGGTTCATATTTCGTTTTTGCTTGTTGCTGTTTTTTGTAAACTAGTTTTAAGGGTTCAAATATTTCGTCAGAGATAGTGTTGGTTTGTTCGTTTATGATCCTGCCGTCAAATGTTTTTAACTTGTATATCTCCATGTTCTCAAGTACATTAAGCCGCCGGCCTTTTCCTTGTACGTGAAGTATTCGAGCCGTTGTTTTTATGTTAGCTGGGGTGCAGTTGTTCTCAAACATGTGGTTCGCGAAATTAGATTCTGGTATTATGGTGGGTTTTCGTGTTTTTTTGTTGTAGTCCCTGATATGCTCTCGGAATCTTGTGCTTATTTTTCTTCCTGTTTGTCCTATGTAGCTGTATTGACATCCACAAGTAAGCCTATACACTCCGTGTCTGTTGAATGGGTCATCAGAATTAGTGTCGGTTCTTAGTTTTTGTCCGACGTTGTTAGATGTTCTGAATGCTGTGTTGATGTTATATCTTTTAAAGAACTTTGCTAATTTGTACGTCGCTTTTCCAGTGTATGTCATTGCCGTCCAAACCATTGGATTTTCCTCTACGTTTACTCTTTTTTGTGTTCCATGGCTACTTCTGAGTTTATCCACAAGTGCTTTCTTGTATCCATTATTTGCCGCTATGTTATATATTGTATTAAGCTCTCTCCAGTATGCTTCCTGTGTGAGCGGCGTTCTCTGAAGCCTATCCACTAAGTGCCTCAATGCTGCATTTTTGTGCTGTTGCGGATGGTTTGATGTAGAGTGTATAATGGTGTCCGTGGCAGTCGGTTTTCTATAAATGCCGTAGTTGAACCTATTTGTTATTTTGTCAATCCCTATAGTTAGGTCCAGGTAGTTCATTATTCCATCTTTTTCTACTTCCATTGTGAACTCTATGTTGCTATGTTGCCTGTTGAGGAACTCTAGTATATGCTCTTCCTTATCGTCATTTAGGATGCAGATGATGTCATCCACGTATCTAGCGTAGAATGCCACGCCTAACTTGGTTTTTAACTCCTGTATATATTTTCCTTCCAAGTTTTGCATGAATGTTTCCATGAGAATGGCCGATGTTGGGTTACCCATTCCTAGTCCGTTTGTCTGTCTATATATTTTGTTGTTGAACCGGAAATAGTTTTGCCGCAGCGTTGTTCTTAGCGCGTTGGTAATTTGCGCAGTTTTTACCTTATCTTCAGTTTTGTCCAGTAGTGTTTTGTTGACTATATCCATTGTATCTGTTAGTGGTACTGACGGGTATAAGTCCTTTATGTCAAACGATACGAGTTTACTGCTCCTTGTGAGTTTAACGGTCTCAAGTCTTTGTAGTAGTTCTATCGTATTGCTTATTGTGTATTCGTGCCCTAGTTTCAGAGTGTCCTTTAAAATCGTTTTTAGATGTTTCGACAGTTTATAACCCGGCGCGGACTTAAAATTAATTATAGGTCTCATCGGCGTATCCTGCTTGTGGATTTTAGGTAACGCAATGAGTGGAGGAGCAGATGGATTCATTTGTGTTAGGGTATATGCCATCCTCTCGTCTATTATTTTGGTAGCATTTTTTATAACCTCTTTAACTTCGGTCTGGTATTTATCCGTGGGGTTATCCCTAATAATGCGGCATTTTATTTCCTCGATGAGCTTCTCTGTTTTTGCTATATATTCATCCTTACTGATTAGCACCGTTGTGTTTCCTTTGTCTGCCTTCGTTGTGACGATGTTGTTATTTTTTAGCTTTCGTTGTAGCCTTTTCAATATTTTCAGCTCCTTATTTCCTTTTTGTGCTTCCTGGGCTCTTACTTCCTTGCTTATGATTTCTCTGCACATGTGCCTTGCGTGCTCCTGTTCCTCATATGGAAGAAGCGATATTGCAACCTCTGCATCTACTATCGCTTGCTCAGTTCTTCTTGCTTCATTGCTATCCGCGATGTTGTGCTTCAGGCCCTTCCTTAGAAGTTGCGCTTCTTCGTTGCTAATGGCCACTGTTGTTAGGTTTACGAACCTTTTGTTAAATTCGTGTGTTTGTTGACTGTTACTGCGATCGCGTCGGCCCGTTAGCTGGTCCAATTTTCGGTTCAGTTTTTCATATTTGCGTTGTAGTTCGCGTTTGATTCTCGTCTTTATGTGGTCGAAGCAGTCCATCAATGTAGTCGTGGGCAAGAGTCCGGACAATTGCAGATGTATCCTCAGTAGTTCGGTGTTAATCTTGTCTTTCTTAGCGTATAGGCTTCGTAATTCGAACTTTAAAAAGTCCTTTTCCGCCTTCCTGGTCGTTCTCCTACTTGCTTGGGTGTTGGTTTTCAACTACGGCATTTATAGAAAACCGACTGCCGCGGACACCATTATACACTCTACATCAAATCATCCGCAACAGCACAAAAATGCAGCATTGAGGCACTTAGTGGATAGGCTTCAGAGAACGCCGCTCACACAGGAAGCATACTGGAGAGAGCTTAATACAATATATAACATAGCGGCAAATAATGGATACAAGAAAGCACTTGTGGATAAACTCAGAAGTAGCCATGGAACACAAAAACGAGTAAACGTAGAGGAAAATCCAATGGTTTGGACGGCAATGACATACACTGAAAAAGCGACGTACAAATTAGCAAAGTTCTTTAAAAGATATAACATCAACACAGCATTCAGAACATCTAACAACGTCGGACAAAAACTAAGAACCGACACTAATTCTGATGACCCATTCAACAGACACGGAGTGTATAGGCTTACTTGTGAATGTCAATACAGCTACATAGGACAAACAGGAAGAAAAATAAGCACAAGATTCCGAGAGCATATCAGGGACTACAACAAAAAAACACGAACCCACCATAATACCAGAATCTAATTTCGCGAACCACATGTTTGAGAAGAACTGCACCCCAGCTAACATAAAAACAACGGCTCGAATACTTCACGTACAAGGAAAAGGCCGGCGGCTTAATGTACTTGAGAACATGGAGATATACAAGTTAAAAACATTTGACGGCAGGATCATAAACGAACAACCCAACACTATCTCTGACGAAATATTTGAACCCTTAAAACTAATTTACAAAAACAGCACAAGCCAGCAGGTACAGCAACCAAACACGTAACAATGAACAAGCAAAAACGAAATATGAACCAAACTGCAAAAATCACCGATTTCTACCTACATGAACCTACCGCTTAGCTAACAAGCGGTATGTCTACATACCTACAAAAACAACCCTTGGGACAGATAACAATTCGGACGTATCAATACCGCGCACACACACACGCATATTAACGTTACCTACCACGAACACATAGATTGACATTACCTGTCACAGCACCCACGGACTATAAAAACAACGCAGCGGATAGACACAGACCAGAACGAAACTAGGCATTGAAAATGGCAGAACGCCGAAACCGGTTTTTCACAAAACCAAACTTGACAAGGGATGACGGAAAATCGTTCCAACAAAAATCAGTTCACCTCTTTTGTTATGGATGGATTCGTGAATTGTATGCAAACTGATGTAATATACACAGACTTCAGCAAAGCATTTGACTCTGTCAACCATAAGCTTCTAATTCATAAACTTGATTTATTAGGTTTTCCAAATAATTTATTAGTATGGCTTGAAAATTACCTTGTGAACAGGTCTCAACAGGTTTTGTTTAGGAATACTTTGTTCACGTCGATCAAGGTGACCTCTGTTGTGCCTCAGGGTAGTCATTTAGGCCCCTTGCTTTTACCCTATTCATAAATGATCTACCTCAAATTATCTCTTATTCCCATACTCTCATGTATGCGGATGATGTAAAACTGTGTTACACATTTTCCCCTACTGAGCCATCTCGGGTAGATCTCCTTCAAGCTGATTTGGAGTAATTTCGGAACTGGTGTACAGTCAATCTATGTATTAAACTTGAATAGCTCTAAATGTAAACAAATGACATTTCATCGCGTGAGTCAGCTTTGACATCCTACTCACTAAATGGTACCATTTCGGAACGGATATCTGATGTAGTTGACCTAGGTGTCCTTTGTGATCATAAGCTAAGTTTTAATAAGCACACCTTATCGAATTTTTTTATAAGCACACAGCTCATGTGCATGAGCAATAAATTTTGTGAGTATTTTTTAGCATGTGTGTGTGCGCCGTGTGCGTGACTGCAAATTCGAACCCTGCTTGCAAGTGATAACAGCTGATCGTGACATGGCAAAGCAACAACAAAACATTTTAAATTTGAGCTATTAAACAGTCAAAATGGCAACAGATGTTTTGCTGCAAGTTTTTTTGGCGTTTCGAGAGAGTCTTACGTCATTGTCATTTTGCTAACACTTCTTTGCAAGTTTTTACCGAACACAGCTAATGACTAATATTATCTTTGTTTTGGTTATGCAACTTTATTTACAGTGTTCGAATATTGCAAAATTTAAGAAATTTCCAATCAAATTAAAAGAATAACAATAGCAAAATAATTACCCACCTTTGCAAAAAACTTCCATAAATAGCTATAAGTTTTGGTTTTTAAACGACATTTCCAAAGTAATTTCCTTTAACACACCAAAAGACAATATTCACATTTATTAAAATTAAGCATAAGGCAAGCAAGATAAATTAATGCAAAAAACATTAAAAAACATTGGGGAAAAAGCATACATTTTTTTAGTCTGCACGTATTTGTTTGTGTTATAAATTTAAACATAAAAGCGTGCAACTGTTGGCGTATGCTGACGATATTGATATCATTGGCCTTGACAACAGCGCCGTAACTTCTGCTTACTCCAAATTAGAAAAAGAAGCAGAAAAAATGGGTTTTGTGGTGAACGAGGGCAAAACGAAGTACCTTCCGTCATCATGCAAAGAGTCAGCGCATTCGCGCCTCGGCAACCACGCCACTGTTGGCAGCAATAATTTCGAAATAGTAAAGGACTTCATTTACCTGGGAACCAGCATTAACACCAACAATAATGGTAGCCTAGAAATCCGACGAAGAATTGCTCTTGCAAACATATGCAACTTCGGATTGAGTGAAAATAACACTCTATAAATCAGCTATACTGTGCAGAAGCGTGGACACTAACATCATCTGATGAGGCGGCTCTGGGAGTATTCGAGAAAAAGTTTCTTCGAAAGATTTGTGGACCTCTACGCGTTGGCGACAGCGAGTACCGAAGAAGATTTAATGATGAGCTGTATGAGCCTTACGTAGACGCAGACATAGTTCAGCGAATTAAAACACAGCGGTTTCGCTGGCAAGGCCACGTTGTGCGAATGAGCGAAGATGCTTCGGCCCAGAAGGTATTCTTAGCGGCACCCGCCGGTGGAAGCAGAAGTAGAGGGAGACGACCACTCCGAAGGAAGGACTGTTATGTCGGTGCATATTTCCAGTAAGGGCGAGGTGGATAACAGGCATGCTGGCGAAACCTGGCTAGCTCGTCGGTGGGTGGGCTCTTTCCACCCGCCTTAATTACACTCATGCCTGTTTAAAGGAAACGCAAAGGAATAAGAAATTAACTTACACAGAAAGAAAACATATGGGAGAAGGAAAACTTATAGGCCATTGAGATCTAAGTATGGACACCGAAAAGAGAGAACACTGTCTGTCATGTCCGTCCTATCGGTTGGAGTCGACCCTCCCCTTCTGCGAGTCGGTCTATACGCAGCCTTGGGCGTCGCCTTGACTCCTGGTTCGCAACGCCCCCTGTGTCCGTTACTTCAGTTGTCCGTCTCTACTGTACCGTTATATTGTTCCTACTCCCACGTCCCCTTTCACCCTAGTGTGACACCTGATCTCTACTCCATGGTATTTGTTCCTAACAACCAAATGAGACGACTAAGAGTATCCTTCATATATACACGTTCACAATGTTTCCATATTTACTATAATTTTTCTTGCTTATCCTACGACGTAGCCCAAATCACAAGGTTCAAAAAAACTTAATATTGCAATATCATCTCAAACTAGCAAACTAGGTCCATGAATGGCTCGTACTAAGTAAAACTTTCCATACTATGGATGGATTTTCGAAATTCAATTAAAAACAGAATCTTGGCAATGGTATAGGCTTATATCAATATGTCCATATATGCCAATATTCATGGGGTATATACCAGTCATATAAAGAATGCCACTTTTTGAATATTCAGTTTTTGTTCAAATTTGTCGTCAGTTGTGTATGGCTATGCAATCTCGTTCGATCGACGTGAGTTTCGTTTTAATTTTGTTCGCGAATCGATTTATATTCTAAGAGAGAAGTACTTTTGCCTTTAAAATTTTTGGTTTGTTTGTTTATATTACATATATTTATAGTTTATCGTTGGAGAATATATTTTTATATCATATATTATTAGTTGAGTTACTTTTTCATGCATTAAGAAACATTGAAAATAAATGGATTTTAGTGGTATTATTTTGAAATAACTTTTTTTCTGATATTCATATTCGCAAAACATTCGCAGAAATTTTGCGAATGCGAATACGAATGTCCAAAAACATGCGAATATTCGCAAATACGAATGCGAATGCGAACATTCGTGACATCACTGGTATATACGTTTATAAACATAATTCATTGGAAATCTAAAAATAAAAAAAAGAATGACATATGTAAGCACGTGTATAAATAATTACGTAATAATAGGTCAATTCATTTCAAAAACACTCACCTTTGCAGCATTCCAGCGTTATGGTACCAGACCGCGGGTTTTGCTAGAGTGGGAGAGATTAGTGTACATGCGTGGCTCGCATACATGCATTTGGCGCAAGCCTAATCACGCTCGCGTATTGGGGTTGCGAGCGGGTCATTAGTGAGTTAATCGCAGTCAATGCTTGTGCTAACCGAACCATGCGCCTCGCGGTTAACAATAATAATTTAAGATTTTTAATGGTGACAATCAGCCTACCTCATGGATCCACTGGCCTTCACATTGTCAAAAAAACCAAGGAAGGGTCAATTACCATCCGGATTATTGGAGGAAAAGGGAACTTATACAAATTAGTTAAAAACAAGTAGGGAAGTCTAAGTTCCCGTGGAACCGAACATTATATACCTAGTAGTGATCTATTATGTCATCCCAATTTACGCAGGTCTATTTTAATACTTTAAGTTCGTATTTGCGTTCAAATAGACAGACGGACAAACAGATAGACGTATCGAGAGACCGACATGCCTACATCGACTTAGCTTATCCTCCTGATCATTTCAGTATACTTTTTGATGGGAATATCTCTTTTTCTTCTCATACGTACAAACATTTCATGTTCATTAAAGGTATGAAAATCAAAAAAGATATACAATTTCGCTTTTGCAGTGGGGTATTAACTACTGGCCCGGATATTTTACTTTTCATCCTGAACGGTTTGATATACATTAATAAATATATATCTCGATTCGTTTAGGCCGAATGAAGTAATATACCTTTTGTGCGTAACAAAAATAGATATAAAAAAGAGTGTCTTTCATAGGCGCCAAAGAACTCATCCGATCTTTATGAAATTTTCACAATATATACTTGGGTTCACTGGGTACGGCATAGACAATATATAGTTTTGGAAAAGTAGGCGGAGCCACGCCCCCAGGCTATATAAAGTTTCAATTCGTCATAACTCCGAACTTTTTTGGTCTAAACTAATGAAATTTGGATATATGTGTCACTTAGACAATATCTACATAATTTTTCACGGTGCCACGTCCACATATTTTGTGTTTTGTTTTGCTCTTGAAGTTTCACGATAGGTTCAGGAGTTCGCTGGGCACGACACAGTCTGTATATAACTTTTGGAAAATCCCCCAGGTTATATAAAGCTGCAGTTCGGTATACTTAGGAGTTTATTTGGTTCAAGTTAATGACATTTTATATGTAGATGTTTTCTATGTATCAAAACGTCAAAACAACGTCTACCGGGTTTGCTAGTATATTATAAAATGGAGAAAGCAAATAACGAATTTCAGCATTCTTTTGTAAAACTGAGAGAGTAGTATGCGTTCAAATAGAGGGAGGCGCAGACAGACAGACGGACGGAGAGGCGGACATGGCTAAATCGACTCCGTGCTGATCATTTTAGTGAACTTTTCCCTTTTTGTTCTCATACTGACATACATTTAATGTTTATGAAAGGTACGACAATCAAAAAAATTATATATAACTTCGCTATTGCAGTGGGCTATTAACTACGTACCCAAATATTTTGCTTGCGTGTTTCCCGATTAGGCTAATTTTTGGAAGGAGTATAATACATAATTCTGAAAAGCAGCTGACCAATTTTCATTGAAATATCAATATTGAATTATAAGCGATTGCATTTGAAAATAGCAGAAATTTTATGCTGAAAGGTGGGCGGCGCCACGCCTACTTTTTCAAAGTTGACAAAATTTTTTTGTGGTCGAGCTTTTCTTACAAAGCTTATTATGTGCGCAAAATCTGATTGATATAACTTGCTTAGTTGTCGAAATATCGCTTTTTAAATTAAAAAAAAAAAAATTTCAGAACTATGTTAAAAAACTGGGCGGGGACACTAACCAAATTCGCCCATTTTTACAGCAAACACTTACCTTTGTAGATAGAAAATTATCCCCAAATTTCGTTTCGACAAATCAATTTCTGGCGGAGTTATGGCATAAAAAGTTTTGTGGAATAGTCCACTATAAAAGGGGCGGGGAAACGCCCATTTTCGAAGATTTTTAGTTTTTGGACTTCTTTGTTTACGGAAACTTTAAAAGTGAAATATAAATAATGTAAAGCTATTTAACGCAAAGTTATTGCCTATTTAATATATCTACGATCCTCTACAAAATCTTTCATATAAAAGTGGGCGTGGACCTTAACCTATTTCGCCCATTTTTTCCTGGAACATTCCTTGCATACCTGGAAATCCGCGTGCTGAATTTCGTTTCGATATCTTGAACGGCTTTTGATTTATGATTAATATTATTTCTAAATTTGACTTAATCAAAAGTGGGCGGTGCCACTACCATTTTCAAAAATTTCTCGAAAATTTTATTTTATGCCTCAATTTCAATGTAGTCACCAAATTTTATCCTTATAGGTGTATTATGTACTGAGTAATCACTTTTTTTGTGTTTTCGAAAATATTCTATATATAAAAAGTGGGTGTGGCTATCATCCGATTTCGCCCATTTTAAATAGCGCTCGGAGATGAGTGCCAAGGAACCCGCATACCAAATTTTATTAAGATATCTCAAAATTTACTCAAGTTATCGTGTTCACAGACGGACGGACGGACATGGCTTAATCAATTTCTCTTTTCGTCCTGAACATTTTGATATATATAAGTCAATATCTATCTCGATCAGTTTATGCCGTTACGTACTGCCGTTATGCGACTAAAGTTAATAAACCTTGTGTGCGTAGCACTACTAGGTATAAAAATGTGTGTGGAAATGAACATAAAACTAGGTAGTGGAAAAAATGTAGTGGGAGAAGTAGGGTGTGGCCAAAGTTGGAAGTATCGGCAAGAACAAAACAAAAAAAAGAGCCGGGGATCATATGTCTCAATAAACTGCCTACAAGCAGGAATCTTTACAATTACTGCCAAAACCTTAATTAGTTTAAATTACAGTGACGTTTAAGATAAAACAACTCAAAAAAATGGTCGTAACAATCGCTTGAACCGGTATTGGCAAAAATGTGATGAAAAATAAAAGGAATAGGTGACTACATCTGTACACATGCCAGTAGGTATATATCGTATATAGGTTACGTTAGGTTAGATTAAGCTGGTGGCCTCTCTGCATCGCCGAGAAGCGCACCTAGGCCGAGTGGCCCTTTGTGTTACCACTGAACGGAGTGCGACCCTTCCTCCTTTGTTAAACATTCTTAAAGCCGAACCACCCTATCCGCTTAATAAAGCGCAGAATGTTTCCGATTTCGGCAGAGCCCAGCTTCGCTAAACTAGCGAATAGGCAGCTGTTTAGGCACTCCGAACGAGGCCTGGCTAGTGCAGGGTAGCTGCAGAGGAAGTGTTCAACACTTTCTATTTCCTCCTCGTCCCTGCAGCTGCGACTCAAGTCATTTAAAGGGACCCCATGCGCTCAGCATGTATTCCCATTAGACAATGTCCAGTTAGTACCCGAATCAAGGGGGCTAGGAAGGATTGTTTTAGATTGAGTATGGACTCGGTCCGTTTCCTACATATGCAGGGCCACGAACAACTCACATGTCATCTCCCTAGTCCATCTAGAATTAGCTTTTTCTTCAAATTCGCGTAGGAGCCCAAGCTTAGTCGTGGCAAGAGGGGGGGAGATGCTCCTTGTTTGGTTCACCTCTGATTGCTCTGTGGCTTTCCTTGCCAACTCGTCAGCAGCGCAGTTTCCAGGTATATCCCTGTGCCCAGGAACCCATATCACTGCTGTGGGGCATTTCGCGGCCAGTTCATTGAGCGATTGCCTGCAGTCGAGTGCTACCTTCGAAGCAGTGTTGATACCCTGAATGGCTTTGATCGCTGCTTGGCTGTCGCTGTATATAGACACTGATGTGCAGTTTCTCGAGAGCAGCCAGCGCGCAGCCTCCTCTATGGCTGTGCTCCAGTGTTGAGCTTTGAGCCGTCTGTGAAAATGGAGGTTGATTGTTGGTTTAGAATGTGCACGTCCTCCCATTCGTGCCTCTTAGGGATTCTGGTGAAGAACTTGGTGTTTCGCTCATAGCCGGTAGGCGTAGTGTAATCCACAGCCTTCAGATTTTTGGGTATGGTCTCCAGAATGCTTCTGTGTCCAAATCTGGTGCCGCTCCAGTGTTGAGCGGCATTGAGTCGCACTGCGCTATAGCTTGCTTGGAGTTTACCATACAGGTAAACCGGAAGTAGGTTGAGCATGACCTCCAAAGCTTTTGTGGGCGTTGATGGAAGTGCCCACGTAACAAGCATTGCCGCCGATCGCTGTACTCTGCGCATCCTGCCTTTGTTGTTGCTACGCTCGATTGCTGGCCACCACACCGCAACGCCATAGAAGAGGATGGGTCTAACTACCGCGATATAAAGCCAGTGCATAATTTGGATGCTTCGGATGCATATAGGGCAGTAATAGCCTTCCTGTATCTGTCCTCAACATGTTTGCTCCAGTTGAGTTTACTATCCAGGATTACGCCAAGGTACTTGACCTCTGGAGCGAGTTTGAGCCTGACCCTATTCAGGCGTAGTGGTACAAAAACTGGTATTTTGTACTTTCTGGTGAAAAGGATCATTTCCGTTTTAGACGGATTAACACTAAGGACACTTTCCAAGGCCCAGAGGCTGTTTGGAGCAGTTCGCTTAGGATCTGAAGATGCTTTCCAGTCGCCGTAAGAGCGATGTCATCTGCATAGGCATTGATTTGGCAGCCGTTGTATTCCAACTTCAGAAGTAATGTGTTAACTGTTAGAAGAGGAGATAAAACTCCTCCTTCAGGAGTGCCCCTGGATGCATATTGCACCATTGAGGCCTCTCCCAGATTAGCTTGGATAGTTCTCTTTGACAGGAGCTGTCTAACGAATTGCACTGGCGGAGGCTCCTGTCCCAATCTCAGAACGGACTCGATGACCGCTTGAGGATTTACGTTATTGAAGGTTCCTTCAATGTCGAGAAAGATACCCAGAGTGTAGTCATTGAGGGCAAGTCCTTTTTCTATCTTTTGCGGTGATAGCATGGAGTGCTGTTTCCACTGACTTGCCCTTGGAGTATGCATGATGAGCCTTCGATAGGCTTTGCGAGCGCAGATTATTCCTAATGTGCGCATCCAATATTCTTTCCAAGGCTCCAGTCCCAGTTCCATTTGCAGTTCAGCGGAGAAGATGTTATCAGGTCCCGGAGATTTAAATGGGTCGAAGGTTCTGATAGCCAATTCGACTTTTTGAGGAGTAATTAACTTCTTCATAGAGCGGTAATTTCTTTCAATGTAGTCGGCTGTTGGTGGCTCCGTGGAACAGCCCGGAAAGTGCGTGTCCATGGGGAAATTTCGACCCGGGAAATTTCGGAGGTCCACCATGGTGGTCTCTTCTTATTCCTCGGACTGGTAACAGGACAGGAGGCTTCAAAAGCAGCATCACAGGACTCTTTGATCAAGTCTACTGCTTCATCAATTTTAGACGATGAGTCAAGCTCACCGATCGAAGCTTTCTCGTTTTAAGAATTTCTGTGCGCTTCATTAGATCTTAGCGTACCGTGAGAAGCGTGCTCATAGAACGAACGTGATGGAACGTTTTTGAACACATTCCAATCCGTTCGGTTTTTGTTTCTGTAAGCTGCAAGAGTAGGTGGTCGCACGTGGAGGCAGAAGCATATGTATCTGTGATCAGAGAAGGAGTTGTCCCTTTATACATGCTAATCCTCGATTTGTCCCAGTATCGGATCAGAGACTAACGTGATACCAAGGACTTCCTTCCTATTTGCGGTAACAAACGTTGGTTCATTTCCAGAGTTACTTATATTTAGGTTGTGAGTTAGAATAAAGTCTAAAAGGCACTCACCTCTAGGGTTAATGTGTGTAGAACCCCACACTATATTGTGCGAATTGCCGTCGGCTCCTATTACAATCGGCAGCTTCCGTCGGTTTGCCTCATTCACTGTAGGCTGCAATCAGCCAAAACTGTCTGCTTTCCAGATCAAGGCTGATGGTCACCGTATCTGCGTCATGAAATTTGATAACAGAAAGTAACAGAAAGTCTTTTTTTTAAGAATACACGCTCTGGTCCTACCTGTAACTGGGGTCTTAACCACCTGGTAGGCATCAGAGGTTGTTTCGGAAGATTCAGGGTTCTTAGATTAACACGAGCTCCTAGGCTTTGTCGCTGAGGCGCATCATCAGAAATTTACAGGTCAGTGTCTGAGCCCTCGTCCATTGCTACTGCCTCTTCGCGTTTGGGAGCGGCTATGACTGCAATGTCATGTGCCGCTTCATCCACGTCAAAGTCCAGTAGCTGGCTCTAAGACTGGTGCACCCACCGACCGAAGGTCGACCCGACGTAGCCCGACACCGAGACCGTGTCGCTCTCGGACTCGTTCGCGGTGTCGTATCCGGCCAGTGAGTTCGACCTCCCAGTAGGTTCACTTAAGGTGCTGCCTGTGGGACCATCACTGCCTGAAGCGGTTTGTGAGACTGTGAAGGCAACATCCGATTCGCTCACGGCGTTGTCGGATGATCTATCCTCTATGCTGGCTTTCTTGGAGGGGCCAGGTCCACTCAAGGTGTTTCCTGGTTCCTCCGTTCCAGGTTCATCAGTGGGGAATTAACCCTTCTTCGCAATCCGCAGGCTGATGGCTCCACCACAAGCTTCCAGAGCAGGGAGGGATTCCTCGCTAATGGCCAAGTTCACATAGCATTATTTCTCCCTGACCTCACTAACCCTCACTAACCTCCATTCACTAGTGGGAGGCCTACGTTTCCGTTCTGAATATTTTTCAGAATGGACTCTGGCGACGACGGTTCGGCTGCTGGTATCTAGGCCCAGGCTCGTAGCCTGCAAGGAATCTAGTTCCTGTGCACCGCTACCAAGTCTGCCCCAGACCACAGCTCGCCTAACGCGGAAATAGATCCCTTATAGAGCATAGCTGTGCGCTCATCGGCGCAGGAGACCATCATTATTCGCCGCTGATGACCTATTAACACGGACTTCCAGTTGTCAGGAATGATGTTACCGTCTTGCAAGTACCGCGAGAGTGAGGTGCTCTTTGGCCACTTCGCTGAACGGCCTGGATGGGTTCGCCGCAGAGGTTCTCGTAGCCGCCGCCAAAGGTCTATGTCACTTAGATTCACTAGTAGTGCTTTCCTGAGAACCCTGTCTCTTAGAGGCTAGTGCCTTCGGCCCGGCCCTAAGATGGTCTTTCTTCTCGCCGCTTTTCTCTACTTCTCGCTCCTGTCTCGCAGCGAGAAGTTTGGTTGCCCAGTCTAAAGAGGCCTTTTGGTCCTCCGTCAGTGCGCTGGGAGACACGTTTTCCAGTCGAGCTATTATCTTGGCCGCGGATCTGCGGTCACGTCCTTCCTCCCGAAGAGGGATTAGGGACAGCTCCCTCGGGCTGCATTTTAATATTGCCCTGATCGGGCATGTGGTGGCTTGCCGTCTGCCCATTGCTCCCCGTGTTTGCCTCACCCTCAAGGGGTTTAACCGCACCACTTTGTGCAGACGACCGAAAAGAGGACATTGGCCGTGAAGGCCTACCCGACCCCTTGGATGCGGTTCTCGGGTTGTTAGTCCTGGTGGGATTTTGTTTTTGGACTACTTTAGCGCCTAGTCCAGAGGCGCCAGTTGTACCCGTGCAGGGATCCGAGGCGGAGTTTAGTTTATTGATTTCATCTGTTTCGTTGGTGACCTACTTAGACGAGTCCTTTCGGCGACCGTAAAGTATAAAAAAGGGGAAGGGAACGGTCGACTACGGCAGGTGGACCGGTATCCGGGAGGCTCCGTTAGAATACAGTCGGATGCCCCTGACTGCGCACCATCTTGTAGGCACGGACACGCTCAACATCTTGGGTTAGGGAAGAGGGTAAGATCGACACCTCCGGGTCTAGATATGTAGTGTTCTGTACGAAAAACAGGGTAACCTAGTGAAGGAAGTGCTCCACCGCTCTGGCGACCCGCATTGTCAGAAGAAGTACCGGCACATACGAGGGTGCTCGTGTGTTCCGGGACCGCGTCTGCCAACACCGGCAGCCACCACAGGAGGGCTTAACCGTGCACTACGGTCTAGGTGTGAGAGAGGCTAGGAACCTGAAAGTCCAAGTTCTGTAGTTCGCATTTTCACAGTCTGCTAACAATCGTATACATGGCAACAAAAAAATGGTATAATAACATATAGAAATCGACGAAAATCGCCAGAGAATACTCCGAAAGTTCCCATTTTTCATCTCCTGGTGAGCACTGCGCACTGGTATTTAGTTGTTGGCTCGCAGTGAATTGGGAGTAGTCGCTTTATGCGCTCCTGCTCTGCTCCCACGAAGTTGATTTCCAGTCTGTACGGCTGTTGTGATTGGAAAGCCTGTGCAGAGGGCAATCACCTGCCTTATTTCCTAGCGACGATCAGCTGGGATCAGGGTGGTACAAAACTATCTTGGGGAAAATCTTCTGTTGTTGTTGCGGAATGATATCTACTGCCATATGCTTCTGTTTTTTTTCTTTTTTTGTTGTTGTTTTTGCCGTGAACCGATTCCGCGTATTGGGTGTGGGAGTCTGGTGCCTGCAATTATCTTTCCTGACTTCCTCGCTGACGTTAGATGTTATTCGAGGAAGTTCCGTAAAAAACCAAAGGTTGTATGTTGATGAGTTTCCCTGGCTTTAACCATATGTATATATAAGTATGCACCCGTAAATGTGTCAGACAACTACTTTCAGGGTTCAGGGTTGCTACTCACCTGGTGAAACATCCGGCCAAACTGGCCAATAAAGCTGTTTGGTACTGC
The DNA here is from genome assembly GCA_949987695.1 of Merzomyia westermanni. Taxonomy (NCBI): domain Eukaryota; kingdom Metazoa; phylum Arthropoda; class Insecta; order Diptera; family Tephritidae; genus Merzomyia; species Merzomyia westermanni. Next base: position 83,553,953 of record OX465291.1, read on the forward strand.
TTCTTCTGTATCCCACTATATTGCATTGCGTGTTGTAGCTGGGAACACATCACCCGCGATATTACTTTCGCTTTAATTTTCTTTCACTTCACACTTTTTTGTTGTCTACGAATGCACCGACCATACTCAATAAGAAAATCGCCACGTAATGTGGATTTTTCCCCCGTTACCGGCCTTTTATTCAAGGTGGCGCAAAAGTAAGCTTCCGATGTTCAGCATATCGGTTGTGGCACGTGCAGTGTGTGGTGCACCGTCTTGTTGGAACCACATGTTTTCCAATCCCAATTCATCAAGTTGCGGCAAAAAGAACTCGTTGATCATTGCTCTGTAGCGCTCACCATTCACAGTAACCGTTTGGCCCCGACCGATTATTGGTCAAATAAATAGTCAGCAATATTCCGCGTTCTGGAGCAGTGTAGCGTAACATGGTTTATTAACGTGTATTTCGCATGTGTTTACTACACAAATGTCGAAACAGAACTGACTTTAGGGGCCAATCGCAAAATTTATAGCATTTTCTGATAGGAGGATTACTTTTGCGCAGTAACCGTTTTTCACCGACCGATTATTGGTCAAATAAATAGTCAGCAATATTCCGCGTTCTGGAGCAGTGTAGCGTAACATGGTTTATTAACGTGTATTTCGCATGTGTTTACTACACAAATGTCAAAACAGAACTGACTTTAGGGGCCAATCGCAAAATTTATAGCATTTTCTGATAGGAGGATTACTTTTGCGCCACCCTGTACTCTTCGGTTTCTCCTGTTAGCCTAACTGGCTTGTATATTACTACTGCCTCTAATAGCTGAATTTTTCGATATTTTCACCTAGCAACCAATATGTACACATACACATCTTGGACTGCTTCCCGCGGAGTTATCGAAGATTCGCCCCAATATCGTTTGCCCTGTTTGCTTGTTACTTTTTATTTCTACTTTCACCAACATACTCACATCCGCACATACGGGGTGTGTTCAAAAAGTATCGCAAATTTTGTGTTTTTTCAAAAATTATTTATTTATTCATGAATATCTATTTTGTCCCCTTCAAAGTAATCCCCATGAGATATTATACACTTGTGCCAACGGTTTTTCCAATCTTCGAAGCACTTCAAAAAATCATTTTTTTGTATCTTGTTCAGCTCCTCCTTCGATGCCGTCTTTATCTCGTCAAGAGAATCGTAACGTCGTCCTTTCATGGGCCTCTTCAGTTTAGGGAACAAGAAAAAGTCACAGGGGGCCAGATCTGGGGAATACGGTGGCTGCGGCATCATTAGTGTGTTGTTTTTGGCCAAAAAGTCGCGCACAAGCAACGATGCGTGAGCAGAGGCGTTATCGTGGTGCAAAAGCCAATTTTTGTTCTTCCACAAATGCGGGCGTTTCTGGCGGATTTCTTCGCGCAAATTGCGCACAACTTGCAGGTAATATTCCTTATTGACCGTTCTTCCCTGTGGCAAGAACTCATGATGCACCACGCCCCTGCAATCGAAGAAAACTGTCAGCAAAACTTTCACATTCGACCGAACTTGGCGCGCTTTTTTCGGTCTTGGTTCGTACGGCAGCTTCCATTGAGATGATTGAGCTTTGGTTTCCACGACATAACCATAAACCCACGATTCGTCACCAGTTATGACCCTCTGGAGCAAATTTGGGTCGTCGCGGACAGAGTTTAACATCTCATTAGCAATGTTCATGCGATGCTGTTTTTGGTCACAATTGAGCAATTTTGGTACGAATTTCGCGTAAAAATCGAAGACGATCCAAAACACGTGCAAGCAAAGCAGCTGTCAACAATTAACTGAACATTCAAAATGGCCGAGCTTGTCGGCATAAGTGAGAGACATGAGTACCAACATAACGCCACAAAAAATTCGAAATTCGAATATACGAGTACGTAACCAGCGAAAATTCAAAATTCGCGATACTTTTTGAACACACCTCGTATACCTGATCTCACACACATACAAGACTCAGTATTAAGGGGGCAAGGCTGGCGTAACAGGACCAAGTGGAGGCCGATTTATCCCACAGTGTTTTCAATTGGCGCCAGTTGCGCAACGAAGAAACGACTGGCGAGCTATGTCGGACGGTCAAAATCTCCCAGACGGTTAGATGACCATTTAAAGAAAGAAGAGGATAAATTTAAATCCGCTTCTGCATTCCTCTATCATCTAAATAACATAAATCACAGATTCATTGGTTGATATTGACGAAGCCAATACGTGACTGCGATTATTGCAACCGTGATTGAGAACAGGAGCAGATTCTGTCAAAGCCAGTCAGTCACGGGGTTTTCTTTGAAGCTGTCCGGCGATTCATTGTTATATTTCAGTGGCTAAAGTTTAATTATTAACTCGTTATTTTCTAAGAGAGAAGTATTTTTGTTTAAGCGTCTACAATTTTTTGTTTGTTTGTTTAGATTACATATAGTTATAGTTTATCGGTGAATAATATATTTTTAGTTTGATCATGTACTTATTATTAGTTGAGTTACTTTTTCATGCACTAAAAAACAATGGAAATAAATGGATTTGAGTCTTATTAACCTGGTATTATCTTCAAATTACTTTTTTTCTGATACTCATATTTGCAGATGCGAATGCGAGTATTCGCGACATCACTGCAATGAACAAAAACTCAGAATCAGCGAGTTGATTAGCACCCTGCAGCCTATTCAACTCAACGTTAACCCAAAACAACGGATCCAGACCCCCTCGGAACACCAACTCTATCTCAAAGTCCCCGCATGTGACACGGAGGTCTTCTTCGGTGGGAATGAAAACTGGTCGTCGTTCCGGGATATATCACTGCGGTCTACATAAATCACCCTAAATTATCTCAGGCATTAGAGCTTTTAACACCTGAGAGCAAAAACCCGGGGCAAAGCAGCTCTGATCATTAAAAAATACTCACTTAATAACCAAAATTTCGAGTTGGCCTTGGGAGCACTGAAATCGGCACATTGACCCAGTAAACCCCGCAACGCTAACTCTAGCTTCACCCACAGATCTACGACACCCCAAAACCAGTCGAACTTCAGAAATAAGACCCACACGTTCCATATAGACTCAAGGAAGCAACCCTCTTGCAAACTGTGCAATCTGAATCACTCATGAGCTGTGTAAAATTGAGAAATCTCTCGACTCAAGAGCGAAGCAAATTTTTGAAAGAAAACAATTATTGCACAAATTGTCTAGCTTGCTCTCACTTGAAAAAAGATTGTCGTAGCAATTTCACATGCGTATATTGTAAAAAACGCCATCACTCTGTACTCCATTTCCAAGCAAAACCCCATTTCCACCCAAAACTCAGTACCACCCACGTGACGCCATCCATAGTTGAAGACCCAGGCAGGCCATCGACCTCAAAAGATGCCAGTCGAACCCAGTAGCGAAACTACTCTCTTACCCACAGCTTTAGTCACAGTGTCAGCTAACGGCGAATATCACAAAATTCGTGCACTGATAGACCAAGGCTCCGAAAAACCTCTAGAATACAAACACTCATACCACTACCGACCAAAGAAACACATTATAAAATATCCGGAATTCGAGGTTCTGTAGTTCAAAACTTAAATAAGATCTGCGAGATTACCCTCTGTTCGGCTGATCTGAAAGCACAAATAAATACACAAGCAATTTTACTGCCAAAATTGACTCACTTTCTGCCTAACGTTAAAGTGTCACCAGTAAACTTGAAGGAATTTGCAACATTACCACGCGGTGACCCTCAATGTTTCACTCCCTCGAAAATTGACATGGTTAAAGGCAGCGATCTCTCCTCACAAGTACCACTCCATGGACTAAATGCCAATGTGAGTGGTTCCTTACTAGCCCAAAACACTATATTTGGGTGGCTACTCAGCGGACCCATTAAAGAGCAAGTGAACTCATTCTCTACCTAAGTTCACGAAAACCCCGATGACACACCCAGGACATTATTGCAGCAGTTCTGGCAACAAGAAGAAATACCCACTACCCAAGCTCTGTCGGAAGACAAATTTTGCGAGGAACTCTATTGCAAAACTGCACACCGCCTGGATGATGGTCGATATTTGGTAAAATTACCCTTTAAAAAGGACTTTCCTCACACTCTCGCTCTGGGACACTCAGCATTGCAGCACAACAACAATATATCAGCTTCGAAAGATCCCTGGAACGTATTAAGAAAAAAGTATTTCGAAGTCCTGGAAGAATACATCTTACTGAAACATATGGAAGCAACCTCAACCCGCGAGGTTATCGAGAAGGGAAAGTACCTCTCCTTCTATCACCCTAACTATGCTGTCCTAAAACCCGACAGCAAAACCATAAAGGTGCGAGTTGTCTTCAACGCATCTAGAACACCTCACTCTGACAACTCGTTAAACGACGTTTTACACACGACTCCCATACGACTTAATGCTCGTCCTACTCAAATAGCGATTTTTTGAGTACGTGTTCAACGGCGACATCGAAAACCTGTATAGCTAGATACTCCCTAACCAGGAAGATCAATATTTCCAAAGAATACTCTTCCGGAGATCCTCTTATTTGCCGATAGAAGACTTCAAACTGAAGACGCTCACGTTTGGCGTCACCTGTCGCTTTACACACACTGCATCAACTCGCAGAAAACACAAAACTTACCCACCTTCTCGCCCATAACATCTTGCTTTGAGACACCTAAGTAGACGATATACTCTCTGGCGAGCACAGTATATAGTCCACTCTCTTCGTCCGGTTATAAAAGATTTAAACCCGGTTTTTAATTAAAGAAAATCGCGGAAAATCACAGAAAAGTATAAAAATTCATCCCTAAATCTCACCTTTTAGATGCAGATTTTCTCAGAACCCTCCGCATAAAATGGAATGTGATTAAAGACCAATTTTCGTATTTTTATGACCCGGCAGGGTGGCTATCACCGATAATAGATAAGACTCTGACCCAGCAACTCTAGCTAGAAGGAACAGACTGGGACGAACAAGTCAAACCCAGCGCCTTCAGCAAATGGAACATTTTTCGCGAAGATCTCTCCGCGATAGACGGAATCAAAAGCCCCCGATGTATAGATTTCTCACCTGGCGGAACCTTTCAGATGCACGGATTCTAAGATGCCTCAGAGAAAGCGTTCTGCGCATTTGTATGTCTACGAGTGCATTATAGCAACAACACGTTCACCACTCATCTACTCTTGGTAAAAAGCAAAGTCGCTCCTTTGAAAACAGTGAGCCTCCCTCATTTAGAGCTCTGCATCATTAGTCAGTCGTTTAATATATACTTGCAACACGGTTGCAGTCACATCACTAATACGTAACACATATATTCACCAAAGTAATAAAACAAATACGCCCACTCTTAAATATAACCCCTCGTGAGCTTTATCTCTGGTCAGACTCCGCCATCGTGCTAGCAAGGTTGGAAAAACCCCCTCATACATGGAAGACCCATGTGGCAAGCAGGACCTCTCTAATTTTGGAAAATGTCAGTTATGCCACTTGCCGTCACGTACCCGGTGGAGAAAATCCGGCAGATCTCGGCACCCGTGGACATCCCAGGATCTAGCCGATAGCTCTCTATGGTTGAAGGGCCCGGAATGGCTGCTAAAATCCTCAATGTCCTGGCCCAAAGTAGTGGCACAAACCCTCACTCCACCGGAGCAGAAGCGCACCCAAGTACTCCACACAGTAGAAACTCCGGATCTACTGGACCGCTTCTCTTCCTACTCAAGAGCCCTACGAGTAGTTGCGTATATGTACCGTTTCATTCATCGGCCGAAATAACTCAATATCTCAAAAACGCTCACCCTAACACAAGAGAAAGTTCATCAGGCAAAAGTTCGCCACAACTCAAATATTACCTTGCAGTCATTGCGGATCTACAGTCCGGCAAAGCAATCCGCAGAAAAAGCCCCCTATTTTCTCCGAATCCTATTCTCGACAAAACCAGTATAATGCGCGTGAATGGTCAACTCGCGTATGCTACTCTCACCAATAACGAGCGCCATCCTATTATTATATCCGAAAGTTCTTTACTCCTAGATTTTATTCACTCCACCTTGTTGCATGCAGAAAAGCAGTTGATGACCCACATGATACAACAAAAATATTGTAACCCTCCACTCCAAAAAAAGGTGAATAAATGCATATTTCACTACAAAACGGCCAGATCCTAAATAATGGCCGCACTCCCTCCGGAAAGGTCTACCTACTCTCTCCCATTTCATACTACCGGTATTGACTTTGCGGTACCTTTCAAAACCTCCACTCTCCGAAAAGCATCATACGCAAAGGCATATGTTTGTGTCTACATCTGGAACTCTGCTCAGACTTGACGACCGCTGCGTTCGAAGCAGCATTCTCTCGGTTCGTCAGTCGTCGAAGACTCCCACATAAAGTTATGTCAGACAATGGCAAAACCTTCATTGGGGCTAGCCGTACCCATAAATCGCAGGAACACATAAATTCACATATGAAGAATCCAATTCGGAAGCTGCTAGGCTTCTTCATCAGAGAAATTTTGGCCCGCATTGCTAACCATTAAGCTAACAAACAATACGCTGGTTTTGATGTTGAAAATAGATGTAGAAAATACATGTAGTAGGGATTATGTTTTTTTAAGCATTTGAGTGGTTTACAAGGGTTAAAAAAAACGCTATCCGGATACCAACAGAACGCTTTATTTTGTGCATTATTTTCAAATATTAATTTTAATTCATAATTATTTTTATTGGAAATTATATTATTTGCTGAAGTTTTGAATTTCCACGTTATATTTTATTACAAAATGTGCGTCATTAAGGATTTTATCTTATTTTAAAAAATCTTAGAAATTCTAACTTTATATTATGCTTTACTTATTATTTCATTTATTTTATTTGAAATACATCTTGTCTTATTTTATATGTTCCGAGCACGAAAAATTTTAAAATAAATTCGATAGAGCCTTCTGTATAACTGTTGTTTCTGTGAAATTTGCAAAATAGCCAAAAATCTACTCAAAATGCCCACATTTTGTTTTCAGCATTGTGGCACTATTGGAAAATGTTATAAAAAATTACCACTTTTAGGGAGCTCTCAGAGAGTGCTGAGTTTCGCATCTATACATATTTGGCGTGCGTGTCGCTTGTTTGGACGGCGATTAAAATATGCATGTAAACATGTAAAATTTATTACAATAGTGTGGGGAATATTCTCAAGAATGTACCATCCCTAAGTCAATAACACTCCCAGCACTAAGACAGCATGAGTGTTTGCGAATACGAGACAAACAGTAAATGCTGATAAGCAACCAGTGTTCCAGAATGCAAATACAAGACCAATCCAGAATGGTGGAGACGCTTGTAGGTGATGAAACTGGCGCTAGGCCAGACTATAAAAGGCAGCATACAAGCAAGGCAGGTTGATCAGTTGATATTCAAGTGTTATACAGTGAACTTACAATGGAGTTACCAAACTCGTGAAATTGTATTGCGGTTATTACTAGTAAATAAAAGTAGCTATTTGCAACATTATTTGTGCGTGTGTTTATTTAACTTTATAGTGATCGAACTCAGGATTAATAATCAAGGAATCATCAAATTTGTCACAATTGGTGTCAGAAGTGGGATTGTTAAATAAATACCAGTGATTGCAAGGATGGCTAAGTTGAATGAGTTAAAGATTCAGCAACTCAAAACTGAGTTGAAAAACGCGGACTAAAGACTACAGGCAATAAATGCGAACTACAAACACGATTATGGGAGGATATGGAAGCGGAACGAATCAACGTTGATGATCATGTTTTGCATCTTGTGGAGGAGGCTTCGACAAAAATGGAAGAGAAAAGAGAGTCTCCGAATCCAGTGGCAAGCGTGGACACAGATTCGTTATTGGCTGTACTGACTCAGATGACTGTTAGCCGTACACTGTTTGAAGAACAGAAGACACACATGATATCTCATATTTCAGCTCAACTGAAAGAACCAGAGACACGTATTACTTCTTGGCTGGAACAGAAGGATCCGCGAATGTTGTCAAAATTGGATTCACAAAATCAGCGTATATCCATGCAGGTGGCACAAATGTCTTCGCAGTTGGAAGCACAGGCGGTGAGAATTATATCAAAACTAGAAAAACAAGATGCTAAGATTGCACAATTTCAAGATAAAATTGAGGCTGAGGTGGATACTTTGCGAGGTCATATCCAGGAATTGCAACTTAATCGTCCAACTGTTTCAACGAGCCTTCTCAAGGTAAATGGTTCTGTTCCTTTCCAGGTATTTAAGCTACAATTTGAGAACTATAAAGCATTGATGGGTGCAGTTGAGAGACGCTACAGTGAACATCGGAACCAGATTTACCAAATAGAGCTGCAGAACCGCTTCCAGAGGACTAATGAAACTTTGAAGGAATTTGCATTTGACATCGAGAGGTTGGCCCATCTAGAAAAATCCAGACGCACACTATAGAGTATACTGAGAGGGTAAATATGTAAGGTTTCGCTAATGCAATACGAGATGTGGCGACGCAGGGCCACATACGCAAACCCTAGAAGGACATTCGCTGAAACGGTATCGCATGTTCTGACGCGGAAAACAGCCTCGCTTTTAAGTAAACCAGCATACAAACGGCCAGATGGGGTAGACGCAATTCTGGAAGCATTGAATGGAAAACAACATAACAATTAAGGTGCCATTAAATGCTTCAAGTGCGGAAAGCCAGGTCACATAGCGCGTTATTGTGCTTCTGGCTTCAGTAATCCCGCCAATTCAAGTGGACGAAAGGCCAAAGCTGAAGGAGATGAGAAAATCTCCCAAACAAGTCAATCGTTAAACTAAATCCAGCTAGCCGAAGGTGGCATGGCCTGGGTTCAGCAATTGAATGCCCCATAATATCTGTCTCATAAATCGGAAGGAAAGCTAATAATTTTACTGTTGAAGGATATGTGGACGGGAAGAAGCGTTTACTGACTGTGGAGGTTGATGGAGATTACGGGACAAACAAATTGTGGTATGTGGAGGCATCAAAGGCGAATATGTTAGTTGAAAAACCCCTGGCTAAGACAAAACAAGATGGGCGTATACCGGTAAGAGTACCGAATGACTTCAAATCACCAATTAAACTTTACAAACGAGCTATATTGGGACAATGCCAAGAGTAAGATGTGGTTATCAATTGTGAACAGCCCCAGGAAAATGTTTCTACTAGAGAGATTGATCTTTCAGGTGATATCACGTCGTGGACGGAAGCACTCGAAAAAGATCATCAGAGTAAGGCAAAGCAACTTCCAACAATCTACTAGGGCATATTTTCCCAGGCTCAACATTTATTCTAGATACAGATGCAAGTGGTTATGCTATAGGAGGTGTTTTGTCGCAAATCGTTGCGTACTATAGCCGTACAATCGGCAAGCCTGAAAGAAACTACTGCGTGACACGGGGAGAACTGTTTGCATTGGTAGAGTGCTTCAAATAAGGCTGGGTCGCGGCGCTAATTTTTCGCGGAATGGGTTGCCAACTGTGAGGTGTCAAAGCAAAAGGACCGAAATCTAGGAGCCATGGGCAAATGAAGCAGTATAGCTCAGGTGCACCATTTGAGAGTATTGCCGTGGATGTAGCTGGTTTATTTCGTACTAGCAAACTCGGAAACAAATATGTACTAGTAGTCATGACCATTTCAGCAAATGGCCAGAAAAGGTACCCTAGAAAGGTAGAAACCATAGCAGAAGCGTTCACTAATAATTGGGTAGTAAGGTTTTGTGCACCGATGGAGCTACATTCTGACCAAGGCAGGAATTTAAAATCAGCTGTGTTCCCGGAAGTGCACAAGGCATTGGGCAAACGAAAAACTCGAACAACTGCACTACATCCTCAGTTAGATGGCATGGTTGAACCTGAAAGAAGAAGGAAAGTAGGTGGAGGGCAGTGTGGCGAATATTCTCCGACCACTAAGGCAGCATGAGTGTTTGCGAATACGAGACAAAGAGTAAATGCTGATAAACAACCAGTGTTCTAGAATGCAAGTACCAGACCAATCCACAACGGTGGAAACGGTTGTAGATGATGAAACTGGGTCTCCGCCAGACTATGAAAGGCAGCATACAAGCAAGGCAGGTTGATCAGTTGATATTCAAGTGTTATACAGTGAACTTACAATAGAGTTGCGAATCCGTGAGAAAAAAATGCAACGATAACTGGAATTTAAGACACACAATGGCCATTCCCACAACAGCCGGTTCTTTCGCACCGGAATGACCCGGGTTTTCTCACCCGGCCAAGGGCTGTTATTTCAGTGTAACCCTGTCCAATCTGTCCCGTCCCACCCTTAAATTGTCATCCTCGGAGCAAACCCTTGCAGCTGGGTTGCTCCATTGTCTCTTGTTACGGGCCGGGGTCGAACCCAACCCTGGACCAAGAGACTGGATCTGCTGCGTTTGCTGGAATCTATATTAAACGGTCGTATTCGGTACAATGCGCCAAGTGTAAGAGATGGTTACACAAATCTGGATGTTCAGGGCTTAACCCTGCCATCCACAGACCCCGTACTTTCTTTAGTACTTTTGAGGCACCTTGCTGTACACGTCCTAGGACGTCCCGCGGTAGTCCCCGCTCCGGCACTCCCTTACCGCCTCTAACTACTTCCAATAGTCACAATAGTGGCTCGAACTATACGACTGGCAGCACCGCTGCCATCCCTGCCTCACCCACTCCCGACTGTCGCTCACGCACACCAGCGTCTCCATCTCACACGGCCGCCCAACACTCCCATCCCCCCCGGAATAGGTCAGATATTAGCATCGCCGAGCGTCAGTCCCCTCTGTCTCTGCCCCTAATGCCCCCCCCTGCTTCCTGCCTGCACGTGGGTCAGGTACACCACCTCCTGCCACCTTTCACTACGTGCACCGTTTGTCGGCAAAGATTATATACGCCTGCGACATCGGTCAAGTTCAACAATTGCCTTGGCCTGTGTCATATCCTTATGTGCTCTGGGCTCGCAAACGGCAACCTTTGGACGGATTCGTTCATAGCCCCCTGTTGCAGTACACATCCGCCCTCCACGCCAGACAACATCGGACATGGCGCTGTCAACTCTAGACTGCGACATAGCTTAGGCCTTAGCCTACCTCCACCTAGGCAAACGCATCCGTCCCTCACGCCTAGTATGTCCCACGTCTCCCCTCCTACACACTTAAAAATTCTGCAGCTGAACTGTAACGGATTAGCTGGAAAGATCGCGGAGATAACTGACTTTATGAAGACGCACAACATCAAAATCGCCGCGATACAAGAGACAAAACTGAACACGAGATCGGACTTACGAACTTGTTATGGGTATAATATACATCGTAAAGACCGTCCCAGCGGTCTTGGGGGTGGCCTTGCGTTCATTACACATCACTCTGTACAATACAATCTATTTTCCCCTGACGTCGACCCCAGGGACTCTACCTTAGAATGCCAAGGCATAGCAGTCCGGTCAGGAGACGCCGACCTGCAAATCATAAACATCTATATTCCTCCTGTCACGTGTTGTCCTAGAGATTATCATCCCGACATTAGTGCGTTGCTAAGGGGCGATAACCGTCTAATCCTAGGCGACTTCAACGCACATCACGATCTCTGGCACTCCAACTTGCCAGCAGACAGCAGAGGACACGCAATTGCAGACCAAATAGATAACTCAGCATTCCGTACAGTCAATGGAGATGCCCCCACCAGGGTGGAAGGTAACTATCACAGTTCGCCAGACATCTCCATAACGAGCGCGGGCCTCATTAACTTTGTCATCTGGCGACCGATGCTTACATTAGCTTCAGACCACCTACCCATCTTACTCTCTGTTGAACGACCGACCGACTTCATAACGACTGATAAAATAACATACATCAACTTCACCAAAGCGGACTGGGACCGCTTTACTGAATATACAGAGCGCTCCTTCGCTGCCTTACCCACTCCAACGGACGTACGCAAAGGCGAAAGAGAGTCTCGCAAGATCATCGATTCAGCCTCTTGCCGCTTTATTCCTGCTGGCAGAATACCAGAAATTCGTCCGAATTTCCCGGCAGAAGCTGCGGCGATGGCAAGAGAACGTGACCAAGTGAGACTTATCAATCCCGCAGATCCCAGAATAAAAGATCTCAATGCGGAAATCCGTAGGACTGTCAAAGAACACAAGCTGACCAAGTGGAAACAATACCTTGAGACATGCATCCTCTCCGGCGGAGTCAGCAAATTATGGTCGACTGTCAAGGCCCTATCCAATCCGACCAAACGCAAAGACAAGGTCGCCATTACTTTCGGCGACAGTGTCAAATCGGACGCCAGGAAATGCGCGAGTTCCTTTTGCCGGTTGTTTATAATGCATCCACCTGCGGATAGGACTAAGAGAAGAGCCTTCCGACGTGCGCGCAAACACAAACACTCTACTGCGCCCATTGCCGTCTCAGTCGCAGAGGTTAAGGAAGCCATAATGAAGGCCAAACCCTCAAAATCCATCGGACCCGACGGAATTGCCATGAAGATGATCAAACACCTTGGCCATGAAGGACAGAATTATTTAGCGGCTCTCTTCAATCTCTCTCTAACTACCTTCGTTATACCTGAGATATGGAAACAAGCGATTGTAGTTCCCCTATTAAAACCAGGGAAGCCGGCGAACTTAGGAGAGTCTTATCGTCCGATATCCCTCCTTTCGCCGGTAGCGAAATTTGCTAGAGTCCATTCTGCTTCCTTACTTCGTTACAAACCTAAAATTGGCCGATCATCAACATGGTTTTCGCAAAAATCACAGCACGACATCCGCTTTGAACGCCATTACAACGAAGATTAACAACGGTTTGAATCAAATCATCCACCAACCCATAGGACGGTTCTCGTGGCACTTGATCTGTCAAATGCATTTGACACGGTCAATCACGCCACTCTCCTCCGAGATCTGGATGAGACACCGCTCCCTGCCGGCTTTAAGAGGTGGACCGCTAATTACCTCAATGGTCGACAGGCAACAGTCAAATTTAGGAACAAGAAATCTAGACCACGAAGAATAAAACAAGGGGTGCCGCAAGGTGGTGTTCTCTCTCCCCTCTTGTTTAATTTCTATATTTCGAGACTTCCCCCCCCCACCAGAGGGAGTCTCCATTGTTTCCTACGCTGACGACTGCACGATAATGGCCTCGGGCAAGGGTCCCTCCATTGAGGAACTCTGTATTAGAATCAACAGTTACCTCCATGACCTTTCCAGCTTCTTCACCGAGCGTAATCTGACCCTGTCTCCGACTAAATCTACGGCGACCCTGTTTGCTACATGGAATGCGCAGATGGGGCAAGAGTTAAATGTCCACGTAGATGGAGTACCTCTTCCTACTGTCAACCACCCAAAAATCTTGGGTGTGACATTTGACAACGGCCTCACCTTCGCTGGTCATGCCACCGCAATAGCCTCAAAGGTACAGAGCCGCAATAAGATCCTCAAGTCACTGGCCGGCAGTACTTGGGGAAAAGACAAAGAAACATTGCTTGCTACATATAAGGCTACTGGCCGGCCGGTTATTGACTATGCTGCGCCTATACGAGGTGTGTTCAAAAAGTATCGCGAATTTTGAATTTTCGCTGGTTACGTATATTCGAATTTCGAATTTTTTGTGGCGTTATGTTGGTACTCATGTCTCTCACTTATGCCGACAAGCTCGGCCATTTTGAATGTTCAGTTAATTGTTGACAGCTGCTTTGCTTGCACGTGTTTTGGATCGTCTTCGATTTTTACCTATTCAAAAAAAATGGATCAAAGAACCTGTATCAAATTTTGTGTGAAAAACGAAATTAAGTGCGCGGATGCATTCCGAATGTTGACTGTGGCATACGGAGAAGCTACCTTGGACCGAAGCAACGTTTATCGGTGGTACAAAATGTTCTCAGAAGGCCGAGAAGATGTGCAAAGAAGAACAAAAATTGGCTTTTGCACCACGATAACGCCCCTGCTCACGCATCGTTGCTTGTGCGCGACTTTTTGGCCAAAAACAACACACTAATGATGCCGCAGCCACCGTATTCCCCAGATCTGGCCCCCTGTGACTTTTTCTTGTTCCTTAAACTGAAGAGGCCCATGAAAGGACGACGTTACGCTTCTCTTGACGAGATAAAGACGGCATCGAAGGAGGAGCTGAACAAGATACAAAAAAATGATTTTTTGAAGTGCTTCGAAGATTGGAAAAACCGTTGGCACAAGTGTATAATATCTCATGGGGATTACTTTGAAGAGGACAAAATAGATATTCACGAATAAATAAATAATTTTTGAAAAAACACAAAATTCGCGATACTTTTTGAACACACCTCGTATGGTCGCCCAACCTTTCTGACACCAACTGGAGGAAATTGCAAGTCTGCCAAAACACCGCCATCAGAACTGCTACGGGATGCCTTCTTATGTCATCTGAGTCTCACCTCCATCAAGAGGCAAAATTGCTCAATGTTCAAGAGCACGCGGAACTCTTGAGTAGACAGTTCCTTCTGAACTGTCACAAACCTAGTCATCCAAACCGACATCTTTTGGATGCAGCACCGCCCCCCAGAGACATAAGGAGACATCTCCGTAAGCATTACGATGAGATCCGGCATCATATCTCTTTGCCGTTTGATCTGCGGAACCATAGACGGGCTCTAAATGACCTCCACACTGAGTCGGTAGACAGATCCCTCAGATCTCGGCCTGTGAATCCCGTTATTAATACTCAACCACCTGAATTGGCTGAAGAGGAGCGTGGACTTCCGAGGGAGACTAGAGTCATACTAGCACAACTTCGCTCTGGATATTGTAATAGGTTAAACTCTTACTTATCCAGACTGAACCCCAACATACCAAATACATGCCCTGCATGTGGTATGACCCCTCATGATACCATACATCTCTTTTTCTGTTCAGTTGAACCCACTCTTCTAACACCCGCATCACTCTGGTCCAACCCTGTGGAAACTACACGTTTCCTCGGACTTCCGTTAAAAGAGCCTGATGACAATTTAGAGTGATCGAGCCCATTGGGCAGGGCGAAGCACTGTTAACAACAACAAAAACAACAACACACAATGGCTAGCGGATTCGCCTGTGCCCATTCATTCATATGTGCATATGCCGTTCTAACCGTAATATGTTTCTTGTCTACTCGTTTATTTCTACTTCAGTTTTCACACATTGAACATATCTACATGTTTTTATATTTAGGCGGACCATATATCGACGTGCCATACGAAAACTAACACTTTCAAATTTTCTTACGAAAACTAACACTTTTGATTTGTGGCTGACGTCAACTAACACTTTCGACTTTTGGCTGACGAAAACTAGCACTTTCGCTTTGTGTATGACGAAAACTAGCACTTTCGACTTTTGACTGAAGAAAACTAGCTAACTGTTTTTATGCTTGTTTACAGGGTCTAGATTCGTTTAAGAGGTTTTGGTTTTTATTATTAAAAAGAGACAACATAAATTGAGATGTGGTGTGGTAGTAGTCTTTTTTTAGTAAATGCCATAGAATATGTAGGGCCCGCCATTTTGTATGATAAAAACTTGACGCAGCAAATCAAAAACTGATAGAGAAGCTCGATCTTAACCTCCTTGGCGGTTTACTTGTCCGTTATTATTATTTTTTGTATATACTCGTATAAGTATCGAAATGACTGCAATTGAAAAATTAATAAAGCCACTGCAGTCTTGATATCCATGAGCTTAACTACTAGAATGAAATTCAGCACACAGGTTTTTTTTCTTTGGTACGAGGTGTACCATGGACATGTAGAGCACGCCCACGAAAAATAAGCAAAATCGGTAAACGACCACGACCACTTTTTGCTAAAGCTTTCTAAAAGAGAGGTAGGAAACCGAAACATGCCAAATCTACTGCACTGATGCAGATAGAATGCTAGAATTTAGTAGTTACAATTACCTGATAATCTTATTCATAATTTTGTTTTTTTTGGGAAATAGGTGAAGTACCGGTTTCATATACATAAATGCACATTTAGTACCGATAACTTTTTCCAAAGTTTTTATTTTTGACTAGCTGGACCCGTGCGCTCCTTGCGCAAAAAACAAAAAAAAACCAAAATGGTTTGAAACCTTTTGTTAGTCCAGGTCCAGGGTTTTTCAAAACTTTTTCTCAAATTATAAAAAAAGATTTTCAGCTAAACTTGTTGTGAGACCACAAAAAAGGGTAATTCTATACGACAGCACGTAACTGCAAAAATCTCGGGAAATTTATCAAACGACGCGTTTTGATCTCTGTATCAATTATCCGAAAGCGGAAATTAAATAATTTGTTTCACTGAAAAGTTATTAGTAAAAAACCCAAAAATTGCCTAGGTCCGATCCCAAATAGGGGACTTGATCCAAGGTATTTATGTGCACAACACCTTTCTGCGTAGGCTTCAAAAAAATATTTCTGCACAGAACACATTTCTGCACTTTTCGGTACACCCTAATCTGTGATTACAACAACCACATGAAAATGACAGAAAATTTTCAACTTTAATTGCAAATATCTCTGAACAGACATAAAATATCGAATTTCCGCTTTCGGATTATTGATACGAAGGTTAGAACCCGTCGTTTGATACCTTTCCCGATATTTTTGGACCTATATTAGCAGTTACGTGCTGTCGTATAGAATTACCCAAAAAATTATACAAATATGCGCAAACAGCTATTTGAAATTCCACCACTTATATTACATTCACATTGAGCCATAAACTTGAGTTGATTGCCAGCATCAATATGAATTAACTCAAAAAATGTCCCTTTAACTCGAGTTTATGACCCAGTGTGAACGCAGTCTTATTCACTTATTTTAGCAATGTTCAAGTGTAGATGTCGCGCTCGCCTTCAATTATTCTAGCACTGTTCAGTCTTACTATTCAAGTGTAGATGTCGCGAGGCATATGAATGTCACAGTCACAATAGCGTTGCAGTACAAATTGATTTTTTTGTGCATTCAGAATCGTTTATTTTAAAGAATTTATTTTTATAAAATACGCTTAAACAAAAGCACTCCGCTAATTAAAACATGGTTTCGCATGTAGAGCTAACCCCCACCTTTAAAACGATACCTTATTTATTAATATTGGTTCCAAATGAGAGCAGAAAATTAGGAAATAACACAAAAAGACCTTACAGAAATAATATATATGATATAGAGGAAACGTTTTTATAAAATATCATTATCTGGAATCAAATAAGTTCGTAGTTATTCCGTCTTCCAACTTTATATAGCGTCGCACCCAGAGGCCCCCTGAATCCACTGTAAAGTATCATAAAGATCCATCGCCTACTTTTCTAAAATTGTGTAAATATTGATTGAAGGACACATTCCTCCAATTATCATTAATTTAAACCAAGTACATTCATTGTTATGAGGAATTGTAATTTTATATAGCGTGGGGGCGTGGCAACGCCCACTTTTCTAAAATCATATACAGCCTATATTGTAACCAGTGAGCCCGAAAATCTATGAAAGTTTCATAAAGATCGGTTGAGTACTTTGGACTCCAGACACATAGACACACGTTCATTTTTATTTATAAGATTGAAATTTAGCTAAACAGAATGAGGTTGGTATTGCCCACGTGGTAGCAGAAAAGTTTAAACCCTCTACAAGTCATAACTCAATAACAATTGACTACGACCACTTTTACAAAGCTGGGTATTTAATATGCGGTTCCACACGAACTTAAACTTCCTTACTTGTTCTTATTATATTTACTTTATTATTATGCGATCCCTGCCATCTCAAATATGCCCCACATTTTCGGTAAGCACATGTTCGTAATTCTTTCACAAAAACGTTCAAGCCGCATTTACCTGCAAGAACAATGAAATCGGCATGCTAACTTTAAATTTAACTCACATGGTCAATTCCTATTTTAATATATATTGTTAGCAACAATTTTGTTACCGAGCCAACACCCTTCAAAAAAATAACAAACTAAATTTAAGTGCTAATTTTCGTCAGCAAGAAAACGAAATTATTACTTTTCGTCAAACGTAAATTGAAAGTGCTAGTTTTATTCAGACACAAACTGA
The DNA here is from genome assembly GCA_949987695.1 of Merzomyia westermanni. Classification (NCBI taxonomy): domain Eukaryota; kingdom Metazoa; phylum Arthropoda; class Insecta; order Diptera; family Tephritidae; genus Merzomyia; species Merzomyia westermanni. The sequence goes on from OX465291.1 coordinate 83,571,984, forward strand.
AAGTTTTTTTCTTCAATCACGAAACGAAGTTGCTACTTTTCGTCAGACAGAAATCGAGAGTGCTAGTTTTCGTCAGACAGAAATGCAATACCTCTACAAAGAAATTTGTGAAATAAGAGAAATATTTTAGAATACTCTTATTCGCTATTTTTTATCCTTTTTATTATTGCGGCCGCCGTGGTGTGAAGGTAGTGTTGCCGGCCTACCACACCGAAGGTCCATGGTTCGAGCCCTGGTACAGGTAACATCAAAAGTGATTTGAAAAAAGTTTTTCCAAACGGGGTCGCCCCTCGGCAGTGGTTTGGCAAACTCTCCGAGTGTATTTCTGCCATGACAGGCTTCTCAGCAAAAATTCGTCTCCTTTGTAGATGCCGTTCGGAGTCGGCAAAAAACTGTAGGTCCCACCACAAATTGGAAGAGAAGCTTGGCGCAAAAATCTCTTAGGAGGTTTATGATGTTATACCTGTTGTATATCGCGCCATAGAGAGAGAGATTATTGCGACAGATTTACTATGAAAATTTGCAAAATCATCAACATGTTATAATGTTTTATAAGAATCGTTTTGCCCACACTAGCCAGTTTCTCTCCGATTAAAGCATCAGATTGAACAATTGGGGAAATTAAAGAAAAAAATTATGAAATATGCTTAATTAGATGAGTTTGTTACCATGATCTAAACTCAGGTTAGGAGTCCAATATCCAAATTTCTGGTGCATATAGTAAATCCAACCAGACCTGTTAAATTTGATTAGTAATTAGTAATCAATTGATTAGACGGATTTTCTAATTGCTAATGATTATTTTAATTGGTTTTCGAGATTGACTAATTGATTAGGATTAAAAAAACCAAAAAAAAAATCAAAAAATAATAAAACAAAAAATTTTAAAAAATCTAAAGTAATCAAAAACCCTTTTTTTAATTATTTTTCAGTTTTGTTGTAAAAAATATAAACATTTGTGTATATACATACATACGAGGTGTGTTCAAAAAGTATCGCGAATTTTGTGTTTTTTCAAAAATTATTTATTTATTCATGAATATCTATTTTGTCCCCTTCAAAGTAATCCCCATGAGATATTATACACTTGTGCCAACGGTTTTTCCAATCTTCGAAGCATTTCAAAAAATCATTTTTTTGTATCTTGTTCAGCTCCTCCTTCGATGCCGTCTTTATCTCGTCAAGAGAAGCGTAACGTCGTCCTTTCATGGGCCTCTTCAGTTTAGGGAACAAGAAAAAGTCACAGGGGGCCAGATCTGGGGAATACGGTGGCTGCGGCATCATTAGTGTGTTGTTTTTGGCCAAAAAGTCGCGCACAAGCAACGATGCGTGAGCAGGGGCGTTATCGTGGTGCAAAAGCCAATTTTTGTTCTTCCACAAATCCGGGCGTTTCTGGCGGATTGCTTAGCGCAAATTGCGCATAACTTGCAGGTAATATTCCTTATTGACCGTTCTTCCCTGTGGCAAGAACTCATGATGCACCACGCCCCTGCAATCGAAGAAAACTGTCAGCAAACCTTTCACATTCGACCGAACTTGGCGCGCTTTTTTCGGTCTTGGTTCGTGCGGCAGCTTCCATTGAGATGATTGAGCTTTGGTTTCCACGTCATAACCATAAACCCACGATTCGTCACCAGTTATGACCCTCTGGAGCAAATTTGGGTCGTCGCGGACAGAGTTTAACATCTCATTAGCAATGTTCATGCGATGCTGTTTTTGGTCACAATTGAGCAATTTTGGTACGAATTTCGCGTAAAAATCGAAGACGATCCAAAACACGTGCAAGCAAAGCAGCTGTCAACAATTAACTGAACATTCAAAATGGCCGAGCTTGTCGGCGAAAATTCAAAATTCGCGATACTTTTTGAACACACCTCGTATATGTACCTACGTACACTAAGGGGGTCATAGGGTTTACAATTGTTGGTTTTGGGTAACTTAGTATCTTTGGGCGGGTATGCTACATCCCAGATCTTGTTTTTGTCCATAGATTTTAGCTCATCTCTAACTGCTGCCATCCATTTACTAGTGTCACTCCTACCAGCAATCTCTGAACAAATTTCAGACTGATCTGTGGAAATACAAGCAGCAGCAGTAGCTCTGTAACCAGTAAGGCACACTACCTTTATACCACTGTGGCCACTGCATTTTACATGGCTTTGTGCATAGGAGCATTATGCATATCCTATACATACTACGAGTATGTGCATGTACATATATATGTATTTATGTTCCTCTACAACAATACTGAAAAAACTAAAAATTATCAAAAATAATTTAAAAAAAAATCAACAAAAAATCAAAAATAATCAAAAACAAGTAAGGAAGTCTAAGTTCGGGTGTAACCGAACATTATATACCTAGTAGTGATGTATTTTGTCATCCCAATTTACGCAGGTCTATTTTAATACTTTCAGTTCGTATTTGCGTTCAAACAGACAGACGGACAGACAGACGGACAGACAGACGTATCGAGAGACGGACACGCCTACATCGACTCAGCTCATCCTCCTGATCATTTCAGTATACTTTTTGATGGGACTTTCTCTTTCTCTTCTCATACGTACAAACATTTCATGTTGATGAAAGGTATGAAAATCAAAAAAGATATACAACTTCGCTTTTGCAGTGGGGTATTAACTACTTGCCCGGATATTTTACTTTTCCTCCTGAACGTTTTGATACACATATATTAAAAAAATTTATATCTTGATTCGTTTATGCCGAATGAAGTAATATACCTTGTGGGCTTAACAAAAATAGATATAAAAAAAGGTGTCTTTCATAGGCGCCAAAGAACTCAACCGATCTTTAGGAAATTTTCACAATATATACTTGCGTTCACTGGGTACAGCATAGACAATATATAGTTTTGGAAAAGTAGGCGGAGCCACGACCCCAAGCTATATAAAGTTTCAATTCGTCATAACTCCGAACTTTTTGGTCTAAGTTAATGAAATTTGGATATGTGTCACTTAGTCCATATCTACATAATTTTTCAAAAGTGGGCGGTGCCACGCCCACATATTTTGTGTTTTGTTTTGGTCTTGAACTTTCACGATAGGTTCAGGAGTTCGCTGGGCACGACACAGTCTGTATATAACTTTTGGAAAAGCCTCCAGGTCATATAAAGCTGAAGTTCGATATAGTTAGGAGTTTATTTGGTTCAAGTTAATGACATTTTATATATAGATGTGTTCTATGTATCAAAACGTCAAAAGAACTTCTACCGGGTTTGCTAGTATGTTATAAAATGGCGAAAGCAAACAACGAATTTCAGCATTCTTTTGTAAAACTGAGAGACTATTTTGCGTTCAAATAGACAGATGGACAGACAGACAGACGGACGGAGAGACGGGCATGGCTAAATCGACGCGGCTCATCGTGCTGATCATTTGAGTGAACTTTTCTCTACTTGTTGTCATACTTATGTACATTTAATGTTTATGAAAGGTAAGAAAACCAAAAAAGATATAAAACTTCGCTATTGCAGTGGGCTACTAACTACGTCCAGCTGACCAATTTTCATTGAAATATCAGGATTGAATTATAAGCGATTGCCTTTGAAAATAGCAGACATTTTATGCTGAAAAGTGGGCGGAGCCATGCCTACTTTTTCAAAATTGACAACATTTTTTTGCGGCCGAGTTTTTCTTAAAAAGCAAAATCTGATTGATATAACTTGCTTAGTTGAAGAAATATCGCTTTTTAAATTTTACAAAAACAATTTTCAGAACTATGTTAAAAAACTGGGCGTGGACATTAACCGATTTCGCCCATTTTTACAGCAAATAGTTATCTTTATATATAGAGCATTATCACCAAATTTCGTTTCGACAAATCAATTTTTGGCGGAGTTATGGCATAAAAAGTTTTGTGGAATAGTCCACTATAAAAGGGGCGGGGCCACGCCCATTTTCGAAAAGCTTAAGTTTTTGGATTTCTTTGTTTACGGAAACTTTAAAAGTGAAATATAAATGATGTAAAGCTATTTTACGTAAAGTTATTGCCTATTTAATATATCTACGATCCTCTTCAAAATCTTTCATATAAAAGTGGGCGGAGACCCTAACCGATCCCGCCCGTTTTTTCCTGGAACATTCCTTGCATACCTGGAAACCTGCGTGCGGAATTTCGTTTCGATATCTTGAACGGTTTTTGATTTATGATTAATATTATTTCTAAATTTGACTTAATCAAAAGGATGCGGTGCCACGGCCATTTTCAAAAATTTCTTAAAAATTTAATTTCATGACTCAATCTCAATGTATTCACCAAATTTTATCCTTATAGGTGTATTATGTACTGAGTAATCATTTTTTTTTGTTTTCGAAAATATTCTATATATAAAAAGTGGGAGTGGCTATCGTCCGATTTCGCTCATTTTAAATAGCGCTCGGAGATGAGTGCCAAGAAACCCGCATACCAAATTTCATTAAGATATCCCAAAATTTACTCAAGTTATCGTGTTCACAGACGGACGGACGGACGGATATGGCTTAATCAATGTCTCGTTTCGTCCTGAGCATTTTGATATATATAAGTCAATATCTATCTCGATCCGTTTATGCCGTTACGTACTGCCGTTAGGCGACTAAAGTTAATATACGTTGTGTGCGTAGATGATCAAAAAAAAATCAAAAATAATCAAAAAAAAATCAAAATCAACAAAGAACTAAACCGTATAAAGCGGCTATACACAATATTTTTTTACCAGAATACAAATTAATGCTGGGCGGAAGTTCAATTATCGTACCAATATTCAAATTCATATTAGTTGCAAATCGAACTTTTGAGGAGTTCATTTGTTTATGATTGAAAAAGTGATGCGGAATTGTAACCGTTCTAATATCTAAAATAAAATAGATATAATTTTAATATATATATGAAATATCTTGGTTATGTTAACTCATATGGAACTTATCAGTATAAAGCGTTTAAGTAAAATATATTTTTACCACAATCAAAGTTTGCATGGACTGCAACAGTTCCAAAATTCATTCCATTTTTACTACATCCAACTTACGGTAATTGGCCTTTTTATGATGATGAGGCGGAATGCTCACAGACGTAATATCTAAAATAAATTATAGTTTATGTATATACAAATGTAAACATCCTTGTTACGAATAAAAAGGCAGCAGCTTAGTTCAGGTGGAACTCTACCGTAACAACCGCATACAAAATACCCTAGAAAAATACTTACCGGAATCAAACTCCATATTAAGATATTGCGCTTTTGGCGGAAGACGTAGTTTGGGGACAGCGCCTTCTCTTAAGTATCATGAGCCCCCGGTACCCTTGCACTGGTTCTTTTCAAAATGCTTGGAGCAAACATAAGTCGCATGTTTGGGTGTGTTGTTGGTATCGCATGCATCTATCCACCTAATTGGCAGTTCTGCATTTTTGAGTACACTGGAATGAAACTTTCGTGAAATATTTACATAAAAAGACATAGCTAACTTACCCGTGAAGACTTTCCCCTTTTCTGTTTTTTTTTGCATATAAAGCATTGCCTCACCATTATAATTTTTTTTACTCTTTTTTATTTTGAATAATTTTAAAATTATTTCTATTATATAATTTTTTCCCCAATGAACGTCTGATACGCTCATGTATTTTAACAAGTGAAATTGTAATTTTTGGTACATTCGCTTATCGGATCTCTCGTTTTATTTTCTATACATCTGCACTCTGATGTTCGTGATTGTACTTTGTAATATAGAAGTATTACATATATGAGGCGGACATATATTTATGCACAAGTCAACAAAATATTATTATTATACATCGGAATTCTATGAAATTGCATATTTTTCTTTGCCATGTCCGTCTGTCTGTCTGTCCGTCTGTCTATTTGAACGCAAACTAGTCTCTTAGTTTCACATAAGAATGCAGAAATTCGTTGTTTGCTTTCGCCATTTTATAATATACTAGCAATCGTTTGACGTTTTGATACATAGAATACATATGTGTATAAAACGTCATTAACTTGAACCAAATAAACTCCTAGCTATACCGAACTGCAGCTTTATATAACCTGGGGGCTTTTTCAAAAGCTATATACAGAGTGTGTCGTGCCCAGCGAATTCCTGAATCTATTGTGAAAGTTCAAGAGTAAACAAAACACAAAATATGTGGGCGTGGCACCGCCCACTTTTCCAAAATTATGTAGATATTGACTAAGTGACACATATATCCAAATTTCATTAATTTAGACCAAAGAAGTTCGGAGTTATGACGAATTGAAACTTTATATAGTCTAGTGGCGTGGCTCCGCCTACTTCTCCAAAACTATATATTGTCTATGCTGTGCCCAGTGAATCCAAGTATACATTGTGAAAATTTCATAAAGTTCGGTTCAGTTCGTTGGCGCCTATAAAAGACACCCTTTTTTATACCTAGTAGTGCTACGCACACAAGGTATATTAACTTTAGTCGCCTAACGGCAGTATGTAAGGGCACAAACGGATCGAGATAGATATTGACTTATACATATCAAATGTTCAGCCATGTCCGACCGTCCGTCCGTCCGTGAACACGATAACTTGAGTAATCTTAATAAGATAATCGAGATATCTTAATGAAATTTGGTATGCATGTTCCTTGGCACTCATCCCCGAGCGCTATTTAAAATGGGCGAAATCGGATGATAGCCACGCCCACTTTTCATATGTAGAACATTTTCCAAAACACAAAAAAAGTGATTACTCAGTACATAATACACATATAAGGATAAAATTTGGTGTATACATTAACATTTTTGAAAATGGGAGTGGCGCCGCCCATTTTTGATTAAGTCAAATTAAGAAATGTTATTAATCATAAATCAAACACCGTTCAAGATATCGAAAAGAAATTCCGCACGCAGGTTTCCAGGTGTGCAAGAAATGTTCGAGGGAAAAATGGTTGAGATCGATTTAGGTCCACGCCCACTCTTATATGAAAGGTTTTCAAGAGGATCGTAGATACGTTAAATAGGCAATAAATTTGCGTAAAAAAGCTTTACATCATTCATATTTCACTTTTAAAGTTTCCGTAAACCAAGATATCCACAAAATAAAAATTTTCGGAAATGGGCGTGGCCCCGCATCTTTTATAGTCGACTATTCCACAAAACTTTTTATGCCATAACTCCGCCAAAAACGGAGTTGTCGAAGCAAAATTTGTGATAATGTTCTAAATATAAAGGTTAATGATTGCTGTAAAAATAGGCGAAATCGGTTCATGTCCACGCCCAGTTTTTTACACCTAGTTTTGAAATTTTTTTTTGTAAAATCGGATCGTTTTATTGAAAACGAAGAAGATATTTTCAAATTTTGTTGCATATTTGCATATTTTTGCACATCTGTATATATTTTCCATATCTGCATATTTTTTCCTATTTCTTGCATATTTTTTTAAGTAAATTTTTTTTTCGAAATACTAGCGTAACACCATCATATCGAGCCCTGTGCGCAAAAAAGACGTAAGAGCCAAAATTAAATTTTACAGGAGAAGGTTTTTTTAAATTTATTTCACATTCAGTTTATGTAATGCCATGAAATTAGGTACATAGATTTTCTTTAGCCCAACCTATATAAAGCAATCAATTTTATTTTTATATATGTAATATAAGCATACTTTTTGGCGCATACGTCTTTTTTGTCCTCACCAAATCAGTCTACGTTTTGATAATTTGGCTGTTACGTCAGAAATTTTCTTTAACGAGGGTGGTTTTTCTGCGCTTTTCTTTTGTTATTTCAAATTATTTGTCCTAATTTTTAAAAAGCAGCGGAGTAGTGGATTGCCTGACGAGCTATTTAATCACGGGGGGGAGAAGCTGATAAAACGCATGCATCAGCTTCTGTACAGAATATGGAAGAATGAATGCATGGCTGAATCATTCTAAGTGCTCTTTGCCTGCTGTATAGTGCAGAAGGTTGGACGCTGACAACGTCTGTTGATACGGTTCTGGGAGTATGCGAGAGAAATGGTCATCGAAAGATTTATGGCCCTCTAAGCGTTGGCAATGTCCAAAAAGATTTAATGATGAGGGGTATGCAAACATCGACAAAGTTCAACATATTAAAGCACTGTGACGTATTTATATAATATTGGTGCACGAATTGCACAAATCAATATATTTTCTTGCTTATTTTAACAATATCAATTAGGAAATAATATATCAATAGAGAAAAATTACAACGAGTATGGGATGATAGGATAGTATGGGATGATGTGTTTCGAAGTCCCCAAATTCTCATGATACCCGTTCTCGGACACTGGGATGAGTACCCAAGGACTTGCATCAAAGCCGCTGTTAGAACTAATACTGTAACAACTCAGCTATGATGACCTGTAGCGCCACGATGCAATTTTCCTCTAAAGTGCCATTTTTGCATTATTCCTTCACATTCTTTGGTACATATGTTTTCTAAGTGGAATATTTTTAGGCGTGTTCAGAAAACAGTTTAGAGACAGCATGGCTTTTTAATTGCATATTAACACTCTGCACCAATTATAATTCAGGTAATTTAGTAGGAACGCACCTATAAAAATATTCGACTTTCCTTGAGTTAACACAGATACTGGGCCGTAACACTGATATGTTTAGTAACATGCTCCATTATTCAATTGATCGTGAAGTTATTATTTGTTCATTAATATGTGGGTCTCACGCCCATTTTTCAAAAATTTGCAGAAAGCAATAATAGGACGAAAAGGCCAATGTATTTCCCAAATTTTAGCATTCTATATGCATAAGTCAATGAGATATAGCATGGCTCTGTATTGCTACCAAATTTCCAGTAAACTTTTATGTGATCATGGTCGAAAAGCGATTATATTCATTGCGTGTACTTTTCCCAACAATCATTATTCTAGCGTAAATGGTTTTCAATTTATTAACACTCGAAATTTTACAATTTGCTCATTCATTTGTGGGCGGTGCCACGCCCATATTCCTATTTTTTTTTTTTTAATCAATAGAATGATAAAGTTAGTATATATACCGAATCTTACCATTTTAACTGATTTTGACAATGAAATGTCATATTTTATCATTAATTCGAAAAGGAAAAAAATACCGTAAGTATAAGTAACAGCCACTTTGCGCTCACTAAAAATATGAATAAAAAACACATGTGCTTACGTCTAAATTGGGTTTGCTCTAAGTTCATAACGGTACGTTTCACAGCTACGAATCTTTGGGAGGTTATGTGTGTATTAATAAGTGAGCGCTTTTCATCAAAAAGCTTAAATCGAAAATCATGGCTCTTACGTCTTTTTTGCGCATAGGGCTCGATATGTATCTTTTTAAGTGTGATCCACGTCTTTTTTATTGTTTGGTGTGATGAATTGTACCTGGGACTAACTAATTACGTAGTATATCAAATTTATTTCTGCTCTCCTTGTAAAAAAGAATCCATGGTGGTTTTCAAAAAATATATACGATGCCCATAGATAATTTTCGCTGAACATACTTAAAGTCCAGCGGAAATATTGATACTTTGTATTTATGCTTATACGAGTACGTTACCCTCCACCACTAGTGCTTCCGTTGTTTTTAATATTTTTATATGAGGTAAAACATAGTAAATCGTTAGCAAACATTTTACATCAATCCTTAGCAGTTTTATGAAAAAATTGCAAAATTTCATAAGTTATTGATGAAATAATACTCGATCTGTACACGTAGTGAAATTAACTTGCTGTACTATAAGTTTGTTAAAAAAAATACTCTGTTGAAAAGGTTGTTTTATAATGTTTTTTTGCTTATTTTCTTTTATAATCAAATTATTTAGTTTGAGGTTGTACGTAACTATCAACTAAAATACATATTTACTGTTGTATCTAATTGAGCTTGTCTGCCAAACATTTGCTGCGTTTTTGGTATATTTTACTATAGAGAGAACAATGCGAAATAAAATGTTGAAGTATTCGAAACACCCTCGTCTTGTAAGCTTTTTGATTTTTTGCTTCACAAAAATTTCTGTTAAATGTGTATGAATGATGAAAAATGTAACCTCTTAGGGCCACTTTCATAAAGGCCGGTTAAGCCTAATCGGCGAATTATTTGACAGCTATCCGTACAAAATACGTCAATTAAACTCCGGTTAGCAGTACCGGCTTTTATGAAAGCGGCCCTTAGTGTCGTTTTTGCTGAACCACTTCTTTGAGTGTATTTCTTTGTCTTGCAATATGTTTACTTTATTTCAATATGGAGAACTCTACCTTATTAACAGAACCAAATCAGATCAGAAATGAAAACATTCTAAAGTGATACCCTATCTAATGCCTGGTGTATCGTCAACACAAATTCGGAGGGCCTTAAATTTTGAACAGTTCCACGAACCCAAGTGTGGTACTGAACCTAAAAGCCTTTTCATGATATTCCCCTTCCGTTTTATACCCTTTTCTGGTAAGCACAATAAATGGTGCCTTTGGTCTATTTTTTTAGCTATATCTCGGAAACGGGTTAGTAAATCAAAATTAAAAATACTCTGTATCAAAGCTCTCATAAGCAGTTTTCATTTGTTATCCAAAAAGTCAATGTCGCTTCCTCTCACTCTAACTCTCCATTCCAATTTTTCTTTGCTTCTTCTCGCAAATATCCCATTCCTCTGACTTTTTTCCTCTTCGAATTTGTCTTGCTATTCGTATTCCTATTAATATCACTATTTATATTCCCCTATTTCTACCACCATCTATACCTCATTTATATCTCTACGGGAGCTGCATCTATAAATATAATTTTTTAGAAAAACATCTCACAAATAAATAAAGATGAGAGAGTGAAAATCATCCGATATTATTACCCACGTCATTACCTTTTGTTTAATACCCATGCAATATACATTCATTCTAGAACCCTACATTCCCTGGTCCATTTTTTTGCGCAAAGTCTCAACGATATCGTAACAAAAGTTTCCCCTTATAAAAGCGGATATCAACAGCTTTCATTACATACCCATATTGTACAAACAAGTTGCAGGGCTACCTGGGTCCATATATCGATCGGTACCTCCAGACCCTAGTCAAATTGTAAATTTAAACCGTTGTTGTTGTTGTGGTAACGACAAAAATACTCCCCTGAGTAGGCAGTTGAGAAGTAAAGTCCTCTCTTGAAGAACGAAAAAAAAACACTCTATAAGTCCCTTATCGTATCCGTCCTGGTTTATGGCGCAGAAGCTTGGACACTGACAAATTTGATGAGGCGGCTAGGGGAATATTCGAGAGAAAGGTTCTTGGAAAGATTTACGGACCCTTACTAGTTAGCGATGGCGAGTACCGAAGACGATTTAATGACGAGGTGCAAGAGATATATGCAGACACCGACATGATCCAACGAATTAAAACTGAGCGGGTTCGTGAGCTAGGCCATGTTTTGCGAATGAATGAAGATGTTCGGGCCTAGAATGTATTTTTGAAGGAAGGCAGCCGCCGGTGGTAGCAGAGGAGGAGGGAGACCACCACTCTGATGTTGAAGTGGAACCGGGGAGAGCTGCAAAAATTTGTGCAGTTTTTGGCGGAAGATTATGTTGCTTTAAGAACCTTCTCCATAAATTGCTTTCGGCCACTATATTTTGGCTTTGAATAACTGGTTCATAAAATCCAGTATGCTTAAATAAATTTTTGTTACTTTATTCACTGTGGTTTGTTGAAAAAATCGAAGCGAAACCATTGCAGATCGTTTTATGTTCAGTGAATTTAGTATATAATTCCATTATTATGTTATCAATTAATAGATAAAAAATAGGATCTTGAAACAAACATCTAGGTTACATGCTTGCAGATTTTGACTAGATTTATATCGGCTCTCATTGATTTTAATATCCATGTAGTTTGAATCATTTTCACAAGTTCTGAACAATTTTTCAAAGTAATGTTCGTCGAAATGAATACGTTGTAACTCCACCACCAAGTAATTTGCGAAAACCACTACAAGCGCTAAAACTATCTTCATTTGTTGGAGTTTACTAAAAAAGAAGAACGAACCGTGTTCGAGTAAGGGATTGTTAGTTTTGTGTAGACAAATATGCCAAAAGGCTGCGTTTATTACATATTTTTGAAAGTTTAACGAGCTCAAAACCATTGATAATAATTCTTGGTTAATTATTATTATTTTTGATTAGAGGAAAAATTGAAAGCAGCACACATATACATATAGTTATGGTACTATTTCGAAAACAGCAACGATTTCTCGTCAGACTAATTCGTATAGTTTTGCTATTTTCGGAGGATCTTGTGAAGAATCGAACCCACTCACTCTGATTGCAAGCGCAGCTGCATAACCCATAGGCAATGCTGCGTGTAGTTTTGCAAACTGCTTAATTCAAGTTTTCCTCTAATTGTTGTGTGTTCTCTTGCCAATGGTATACACAATATTTTACACATTCTGTCTATATGTAAATCATGTATGCTGGACTTTGTTTTTGTACATTCTTCTTTCTATTTTTAGAAGATAGTTATTGTACATAACCGCGTGCTCCGGTATAGATTCGTTTTTGTTGTTGGTTTTATGGTCTGTTCATTTTTACATATTTTTGTAAGTTTAACGAGCTAAAAATTCGGATTAGCAAGTGTGGAATTTTGATGAAACTTGGTTAAATTTATCCTAGGCTTTATAAGATGCTTAAAATTTGTTCGTGCATGTTTTTTATTAGATAACGGACTATTGTTTTATAAAAAAAGGTATAAAAAATTCTCTCCGCTATCTATTTTTCTGCCATTGTGTGTTCAGATTAAATTAATGAGCCTGCCTACTCTAGTATTTTAAGACAGCCTGAATACTGATTTTTATAGAAGTAAGAGATAGGGGAGTGGAGTTTTAGTTCGAAATGTATTTAAAGTTAAAAAAATTAAATAATAAGCAATTCAAAATATAAAGTTAAAGTTAATAAGATATTTGGAAATAAGGTAGATTCTTAACAATACACAATTTTTAATGAAATATAAAATGAAAGTCCAAACTACTGCAAATTTTATTTCCAATGAAGATAATTATAAATAATCTTCATTGAATACAATGAAATAATAAGCATCTACAAGGTGGCGCAAAAGTAAGCTTCCGATTTTCAGCATATCGCTTGTGGCACGTGCAGTGTGTGCTGTTGCACCGTCTTGTTGGAACCACATGTTTTCCAATCCCAATTCATAAAGTTGCGGCAAAAAGAACTCGTTGATCATTGCTCTGTAGCGCTCACCATTCACAGTAACCGTTTGGCCCCGACCGATTATTGGTCAAATAAATAGTCAGCAATATTCCGCGTTCTGGAGCAGTGTAGCGTAACATTGTTTATTAACGTGTATTTCGCATGTGTTTACTACACAAATGTCAAAACAGAACTGACTTTCGGGGCCAATCGCAAAATTTATAGCATTTTCTGATAGGAGGATTACTTTTGCGCCACCTTGAAATACACGTTAATAAACAATGTTACGCTACACTGCTCCAGAACGCGGAATATTGCTGACTATTTATTTGACCAATAATCGGTCGGGGCCAAACGGTTACTGTGAATGGTGAGCGCTACAGTGCAATGATCAACGAGTTCTTTTTGCCGCAACTTGATGAATTGGGATTGGAAAACATGTGGTTCCAACAAGACGGTGCAACAGCACACCCACTGCACGTGCCACAACCGATATGCTGAACATCGGAAGCTTACTTTTGCGCCACCTTGTACATACAAGGACTATCGGTAAATTAGAAAAGGTAATACTTATAGGCTAATGGTGTTTACAGACTAGGAATAAATGTAATTTAGATTATTCTATAATTAACAGACGCTGGCACTACACCATCCCTCCAAAGGAAAAAGACTGCATCAAGTTGATCAGGCTTTACTTCAACCTCGTCCTTTTTCAAGACTGTAAACTAAGCAAACTGAGCGAATAAATTTTTTAAATGAGTAGTTTGTAATTTTCTCCCTTTTTGACTTTATTCGTTCAGTTTTATCAGTTTCAAAGATTATTTTGTAAATTTATAAAAGTTATGTGATTGCGAAAATGTAGATTTTAGAAATGATATAATTCAGGTTATAAATTTTGAAAAGTTATATAATTTCAAATATATGTGTAGATTTTTAATGAGATTTTATGCGATATTTTAGTGCTAAGCTTAAATACAACTGCATACGTTTGCGTATATATGATTTAACGTTACAATTGTATGTATCCTTGGGGTGTTTTTTTTTGTTTAATTAACAATCACAACGAAACAGCTATATATTGCTTGAACTTAAATTATACAGATTTTGTTGAGCTAGGCTGCAACGATTCCCACAAAGGATGTACATTCCTTGTAGACACACAGGCAGACATCTCTTTGATTAAATTGTCTTCTTTAAATAAAAATACGCCCATAGACAGCAATGATACAATAAACATAATAGGTGTCACATCAGGTACAGTTTCTACTCTCGGAAGAATTACAACAACTTTAACAAAATCGGACTATTTTTTTAAACATACATTACATGTCGTTCCAGAAAATTTTAAGATTCCCTCAGATGCTATTCTAGGCAAAGATTTCCTCAAAAAATATAGATGTAACATAAATTACGCAAATGATCGTCTTTCGTTTTGGCTACGCAACAAAAAATTGCAGATTCCAATTTTACATGGCACAAACGGCGACACATGCATCGTACCACCTAGGTGCGAGGTATACCGCATCTTCAACTTGGGTAAACCCAATAGAAAGCTGTTCATAGAGTCGCAAGAAATTTGCGAAGGCGTTTTCACGGCAAAATGTATTGCAAACAGCAGCAATTCTATATTAAAAGTTATTAATATAACAGATAAAGTAAAGCTTGTTAACAATTGTCACGTTCAGGCAGAACCGCTAAGTAACTACAATGTCTATTCCATTACAAATAAAGCATCAGATGTAAAACGCATAAACGAATTGACAACTATACTCAAACCACAAATATCTAGCACTGGAAGTGAAAAATTATTAAACTTATGCCTTGAATATGCCGATATATTCGCATTAAAGGACGATGTCATGACGATAAATAATTTCTATGAACAGAAACTCCGATTAAAGGATCCAACGCCTGTTTATATGAAAAATTACCGGTTACCATATTCTCAGCGAGAAGAAATTGATCGGCAAGTAAAAAATTTTTTGAAAAATAATCTGATAGAAGAAAGTAACTCAAATTATAACAGTCCTTTAATTTTGGTTCCAAAAAGAAGCAATGAAAGCCAAAAAGCCTATAGAATGTGTGTTGATTTCCGCGCGATCAATAAAAATCTTATAGCTGATAAATTTCCTCTACCCCGCGTTGATGATATATTAGACAATCTAGGTAGAGCAAAGTTTTTTTCGACGCTGGATCTTTTCTCAGGATTTCACCAAATCCCACTCCATGTCGAATCGCGCGATATCACGTCATTTAGTACGGAGCGAGGTGCTTTCAGATGGAAGGTTTTGCCCTTCGGACTGAATGTTGCTCCCAATTCGTTTTCGCGGATGATGTCCATAGCTTTCTCGGGTATTTCACCAAAAGAAGCATCTTTATATATAGATGATATGATATTATTGTCATTGGATGTAGCGAAGAGCATCACTTGAAAAATCTTGCGAAAGTTTTGAAACTTGCCGAAAATTTCAACTAAAGCTTAACCCACACAAATGTAACTTCCTTCGACCCGAGGTAACATTCCTCGGTCACAAATGTACTTCAACGGGAATTTCACCGGATAACTCTAAGATCGCCAACATCCGAAACTTCCCAACGCCGACTGATAAAGATTCTTGTAGGCGATTTGTAGCTTTCGCAAATTATTATCGTAAATTTATACCAAATTTTGCCTTGCTACCAGCACCACTAAATGCTCTAAGTCGTAAAAACGTAGAATTTTTCTGGAGTAATGAATGTGAGGATTCATTTCAACGGTTGAAAAAGGCCTTAATTTCACCGAAAATATTACAATACCCCGATTTCACCAAACAATTCATAATAACTGTTGATGCATCAAAAACCGGCTGTGGCGCAGTACTAAGCCAACTCCATGATGGCAATGATTTACCGGCACATTTCGCCTCCAAGTCCTTTAATAAGTCTGCACAAAACAAACCTATCATCGAGCTAGAACTTTTGGCGATTTATTTCGCTATCAAACAATTTCGACCATATATATATGGCACACATTTCACTGTGAAGTCAGACCATAGACCACTGGTCTATCTTTTTAACATGAAGGATCCTACTTGTTCGAATCAGACTAGAACTCGCGGAGTATGATTTTACAATCGGACTTCGGATCCGAAGATTGCAGGTTCGAGTCCTGTCACGGTCGCCATGTAAAGGTACTTACTTCTTGTGGTTAACGGCCACATAAAAATAACACGAGCGGACAGCTTCAAGGTTATGCTTAGACTGACTCTTTATTAATTTAAGTTAGAGACAGTTACATGATGTCTGAGTATCGTATGATTAATACATACAAGGACTATCGGTAAATTAGAAAAGGTAATACTTATAGGCTAATGGTGTTTACAGACTAGGAATAAATGTAATTCAGATTATTCTAACAGGCGCTGGCACTACAATAGAACAATGCAAGATATCTGCGGCAACTCAAAAATAATGGGTGGAAAAACGATAGTTTTGGCTGGTGGCTTTAGGCAAACCTTACCTATAATTCCCAGAGGCACACGAGCGGATGAAATAAAGGCGTGTGTAAAGTCGTCACATTTATGGCAAAGCATAACACAATATAAACTCCGTACAAATATGAGAACCCATTTATTTAGAGATCAGTTGTCGGATAAATTTACGTCCGATTTACTAAAACTTGGCAACGGAAGTATTAATAAGCTCAAAATTAAAGTTTTTGAAAACCCAAATAGTAACTTTAGAAATTGTAACTGGTTGTGTGAGAGAGCTATTTTGGCACCTAAAAATGCTACGGTAAACAGCATAAACTTTGATTTATTGCAACAACTACCAGAAACCGAGCGAATATACAAATTTATAGATGTCAGCTAAAGCGATGAGGACACTGTTAACTATCCCACAGAGTTTTTAAATTCTATTGAGCCTGGCGGACTTCCACCTCGCAGGCTGATTCTGAAAAAGAAGCACCTGTTATTCTTTTGTGGAATCTTGACCCACCTAAACTTTGCAATGCCAAAAAAATGTTGGGAAATATAATGGAAGCACAATTGAATTACACTGCGTTACAAAAACGAGCTTTAGTTCTGTTCTATGAACCAAATATACTTTTTCGGAAAGGGGAGAAAAAATAAAAATACACGTGCATCGGCGATTTTCATGTACACGTCATGTATAGTTATACAATAAAAAAAAAAGTTCTGACTTGTACATGAAAATCGCCGATACACGTGTATTTATTAAGACAGAATGTGTGTAACGCGGTGTTATAACAGGTTGTGGCAAAGGTCAAAATGTTTTTATACCAAAAATCCCTTTGATTACGACAGCTCTCCCATTTCCTTTTAAGAGATTTTAATTTCCTCTAAGGCATTAAAAGTGACTGGGCTTCAGCTCGAAGAGCCTGGCTTTACACATGGGCAGCTATATGTCGGGTGTTCACGACTCGGTAGTCCAAATAATTCGTATGTTTATGCACCAAGTGGTAAAACCAAAAACATAGTTTATAAAGAATCTTTACTTTGAATGAATTGAAAACGCAATTGCTAACAAGAAGTAACTAATTATACCTAGTAGTGCTACGCACACAAGGTATATTAACTTTAATCGCGTAACGGCAGTACGTAACGGCATAAACGGATCGAGGTAGATATTGACTTATGTATATCAAAATGTTCAGGACGAAAAGAGAAATTGATTAAGCCAGGTCCGTCCGTCCGTCCGTCTGTGAACACGATAACTTGAGTAAATTTTGAGATATCTTTATGAAATTTGGTATGTGGGTTCCTTGGCCCTCATCTCCGAGCGCTATTTAAAATGGGCGAAATCTGACGATAGCCATGCCCACTTTTTTATATAGAATATTTTCGAAAACACAAAAAAGGTTATTACTCAGTACATAACACACCTATAATGATAAAATTTGGTGACTACATTGAGATTGAGGATCAGCACGCAGGTTTCCAGGTACGCCCTCTTTTATATGAAAGATTTTGAGGAGGATCGTAGATATATTAAATAGGCAATAACTTTGCGTAAAATAGCCTTACATCATTTATATTTCACTTTTTAAGTTTCCGTAAACAAAGAAATTCTAAAACTTAAAATTTTCGAAAATGGGCATGGCCCCGCCTCTTTTATAGTGGATTATTCCACAAAACTTTTTATGCCATAACTCCGCCAAAAATTGATTGATTGATTGATGAAATTTGAGGATAATGCTCTATATATAAAGGTAACTGTTTGCTGTAAAAATGGGCGAAATCGGTTAATGTCCACGCACAGTTTTTTAACATAGTTCTTAAATTTTTTTTTGGAAAATTTAAAAACCGATATTTCTACAACTAAGCAAGTTATATCATTCAGATTTTGCACACATAATCAGCTTTTTAAAAAAAACTCGGCCGCAAAAAAATTTTGTCAATTTTGTAAAAGTAGGCGTGGCGCCGCCCACTTTTCAGCATAAAATTTCTGCTATTTTCAAATGCAATCGCTTATAATTCAATCTTGATTTTTTAATGAAAATTCGTCAGCTGCTTCTTAGTAGTATGTTTTATACTCCTGCAAAAAATTTGCCAAATCGGGAAACACACAAGCAAAATATTCGGGCACGTAGTTAATAGCCCACTGCAATAGCGAAGTTATATATCTTTTTTATTTTCATACCCTTCATAAACATTAAATATATGCAAGTATGAGAAGAAGAAGAGAAAAGTTCACTAAAATAATCAGCACGATGAGCGGAGTCGATTTAGCCATGTCCGTCTCTCCGCCCGTCTGTCTGTATGTCCGTCTGTCTATTTTAACGCAAACTCTGAGTTTTACAAAAGTATGCTGAGATTCGTTGTTTGCTTTCCCCATTTTATAATATACTAGCAAACCCGGTAGACGTTGTTTTGACGTTTTGATACATAGAACACATCTATATATAAAATGTCATTAACTTGAACCAAATAACCACCCGAACTTGGACTTCCTTACTTGTTTTTATTTGGATGTGGTTTAAGGTCAGGTATGTACGTGGTATTGCTTTTATTTATACCCGAAGTACGTTGGGTACTCTGCTAATAAGATATAAAATGAAAATTTGGAGTTAAACCTGCTTAGTCCATTATCTATGTAACTGCACCTAAAATATCGTTGGGTTGTTATTATAGAAAATAGTAAATCATCTCTATATATATAAAAGAAAGTGACGTTAGTTCCAACGCTCATAACTCAAGAACGCCAGCACCGATTTGGATGATTGATCTACGGATATGATGCCTCTCACCTCCCATTACCCATCTCACCTTCCTTACGGAAGGAGGGGTGACATGACCTAGAAGGTTCCACTGGTCATACCAAATCGCTACCACGACAGTCGGGCAGTACCGCATGGGAGTACCGGAGCGTACCGGACTCATATCCGGCCAAGGACTGTCAGTTCGACAGCAACGCCCAAAACCTTCGGGGAGTGTTTTTGTCGTTACAACAACAACAACAACATTGACACTAATTAAGATTGTTCTCTGACTACAATAATAGAATACCCAATAAAATTTCCGAAAAATTCCTGAAAAAAAAAAGTTTTATTTGCCCATACATTTTGTATGGTGCGAATTTTTACAATTTTTTTTTCTTAGAAAATCTCAATAATGGATCGATCGATGGTGAAGTGGAATTGTATGTGTGTGAAATAGTTACATCTATGGGGATCGGTATAGGAATGGGGATAGGGATAGGGTTAGTGATAGAGATAATGATACAGATAGGAAAAGCCAATATTTCTAGATCCATTCAGGTAAATATCTGGGCAGGACAAAGTCTGCCGGTCCCTCTAGTTTATGATAATTAGCGCTTCTGACATTAATTCTCATTGTTCCGTTTGCGTCATTGACTTTAATTCGCTTTTGAAATGCGAATCAATGTCTGTGGCATTAATTCCATTGACATTATGACACGTCACCTTTATATTTATTTCTAACATGCAGGGCAGGGAAATTCGCTTCTTAGTAACTTCCATTGCTGCCCATAAGGATGTTTCGGGATTTTCGTTTGATGTTGAACGAATTGCCTCTGTAAAAAATACTTTGTATACCAAGCTGTACTAGTACACAGGGTATTATAGTTTACTTCATATAACGATGGTTTGTAACGGTATAAAATAATGGAGATAGATGTAGATTTCCATATAACAAAGTTCTCAAAATAAGCAGAGAAATCGATTAAGTCCGTCAGTGGACACGATAACTTGAGTAAAAATTGAGATATTTGAATAAAATTTGGCACTCAGGTTACTTTTTGGCCAAGGTAGGTCGCTATTTAAAATAGGCGAAATCGAACCATAACCAGGCCCCCTTTTTCGATATCGAAAATTTCGAAAAACGTATAAAGTGAGAAAATTCAATAATAAAAGTAGCTATAAAAATTAAATTTGGGAGCTTAATAGAATTGACCATTTTATTGACGATATTATCAAATATTTGGAAAAGAGGCATGGCACTGCCCGCATATGAGTGAAGAAATTTTCAAATTTTGACTGTTAATAACTTCCGAACTGTTTATGCTAGAATAGCGAAACCTGGTACGAGGCATACTATTGTTGTGATATATACACCCATAAAAAGAAGCGAAATCTCTTTGCGACCACGCCTACTTGTTCATAAAAGTTACCTGAAAAGGAGGTAGAAATATTGAGCTGGCCATATCTCATTGACTGATACAGGCAGAATAATACAATTTGGCAGTTACACACATTTTCTTATTCTTTATACGATTTTTCAAAACTTTGGAAAGTGGCCGAGCCACCGTCCACTTATGAGTGAAAAAATTTTCTAATTCGACTGTTAATAACTCCAAAACATTGTAAGATGGAATTAAGAACCTTGACAAAACATGCTGTCTAATTCACTTATGCAAATAGAATGCTAGAATTTGGTAGTTACAATGACCTAATTATCTTATAATTCTTTTTTTTTTTTAATTTTGGAAAATGGGCGTGGTACCGCCCAGCAATGAATGAACAAATTAACTGGTAATAACGCAGAACCGTTTATTGTTGTTAAAAGTATGCCCAGTGAAAATAAGAAAAATCTTCAGCCGGCCATGCCCACTTTTTCATAAAAGTTGACCAAAATTGCTGTTGTGCGAATGAACGAAGATGATGTTCTTATCAGCACCCGCGGGTGGAAGCAGAGTATGATCACACCGATGATGCCGATTTGCGATCCCGCGTTGTTTCCAATTGGCGCCAGTTGCCAGAGAGAAGAAACGACTAGCGCGCTATTATTTTATATATTTTATAGCAGCCAAAATTTATTGGCTTTGTTGAGTCATAACTTACACTAGGAGCACACAAACATACCAACTAAGAAAAATCTAAGGAAAGTGAATGTTGGTTTATGCCAGACATTGTCCTGCCCAAAAATTGACTTGCCTACATTTGAAAAATTGTTCTCTCTTCCCTTCCCATTTGGGGCTTCCTCTTTATGTATCCCTATATCTTTCTCTCTTTTCTTCTTTTTCTTTTCCTCCTTCATTTTCCATTAACACCTCCTTTATATCTCCCCTTTGCTTCTACTCCCTTCTTCTCCCTTTTGCTCTGCTATGTTTATAGCTCCGAAGATTTAGCTCACTTTTCCAATTTTTTCGATTTTATTTATATAAAATATCATTATCGTGAGTAAAATTCGTAGTTATGCTGAATTGCAACTTTATATAGCTTGTGTCGTACTCAGAGGAGCCCTGAACCCACTGTGAAAGTATCTTAAAAATCAGTATTGAAGCTTGGACATTAATGAAGGACAAACAACACACAAAAGTAAATGGGCGTGCCACCGAATTTATAGTTATGACGAATTGTAATGTTATATAGCCTATGCTATAACTTGTGAGCCCGAGAATTTGATAAAGATTTTTGTAGTTGGGTTATGAAAAATAAATTACTATTAATACTTTGGGTCACGTTTTAATTACCTTTGAGTGACTCGAAGACAGTTCTTTTCCATGCACTCCATATATCTGTGGCAAAGAGGACAAACTACCAATGTCATTTTCGTGAGGTTTTCAGCAGATCGCTTTGAAAATTGAAATTGTAGTGTAAATGTATGGTATTGAGATATAGTTTTTTGTCCAGAAAATCCACAATTTTCGATCAAAAGTCGTGAAATTATAGATCCTCACATGGAGAACACAATGGTGGTAGATACTATCTCGTTTTCAACCAAACTTGAGGTTGGTAGTTTGTGCTTATTGCCACAGATATATTGATATCAACAATAAAGTCTGGAAGTTACTTCTATTAACGTTTTTGCTAGTATGCTTTTAATAGGGCATGTTATAATTTTTGTCTTTAAATCAAAAAAGGAAACAGATTCATCGACTGTATTAAAATATCACGATATACAAAAATTATGCTTACATAAATAGCACGGCTTCCCCCTCCATAAAACCATTAAGACGCTCTAGTTCACCCACGCTATTAATGGGGAATGTAATTCGCTGTAATTAATTAATAAAAGAATTTTAACCAAAACTATATAAAATCATGTGGCAATGTCTATTACAAAAATTATAAATCTTGTTTTAAAACTGTACGCAAAATTCGCGAAATTTCCAAGAAATTTTATCAAAATTTTCAACTTTTTTATTCGAATTTTTCAGAGTATGGAGTTTTGTAGGCCATTAAATTTTATTATAATAATATGTTAATCTTAAGTTCGTAGCACATTTTGCTGATTTTTGGCAATTTTTTTCCCGACGAGCTAAAGTGTTTTCTTGCATATAAAAAAATTGCGTTCATGAAATTGTATAGAAAAAAGTACAGAAGTCTTCAAAAAATTGCCAAAAATCAGTAAAATATGCTACGGACTTAAGGTTAACACATTATGATACTAAAATTTAGTGGCCTAAAAAACTCCATACTCTAAAAATTATGAAAATTCTGAGAAAAAAGTTAAAAATTTTGCTAAAATTTTTTGGAATTATCTTGAATTTTTATGAAAATTTATAGTTTCTGTAATAGACACATATTTTTCCATAGTCTTTGTTAAAATTATTGTATTAAAGCCAAAATTTGTGAAAATCGGCGAAAACTGCTGTGCCAATACCTATGTTCATGACTGTATATGGAAATATTTTATTTTTACCTTTTTTCTTCTTGGCAGCTTTAAGCAAATAGAGTTCCCTATGATTTTTCTCCAAATGATAAAACCCTGTTAGTTATTTTAGTTTTGATATTTTTCTTTAATTCATTTTTTCAAATATCATCTACAATCTTAAATTTATCTCTAACTACGCTAAAGGTGGTGGAGATGAAAACCCCTACTCAGCCCTACGTTCGGCGGAGGTGAAAACCACCACTTACTATAACTTAAGTTGCTCCTGGCTAAATAAAAGGCGACAGAGGTGAAAACCCCTACTTAGCCCTACCGTCCACTGAGGTGAAAACCCCTGCATAATATAAAAATAGTACTCGTGAGATGAAAACTCCAGGTGTACGTTCATCGGAGGTGAAAACCACCGACTACTATACCTAGCTAGTAGCTAACTACTCAATTTTCCTAAGAAATTCATCGCCCTTTTATACTAATTTGCACGCAGGCATACTGTTACTTAACAACAATAACTACTCATATACTTATTGTACATAATCTTATAAGTGAACCTTCTCCTTATTATTATCCTATTTTCCTTATAAATTCTAACGTATATTACATATGCCGGCTCCTCGTATCGTAGCGAACATTTATACAAACGCCTGTACGCTTTTCTTCCCTCATATGCCAGTTTCTTGCATTGCAGCGAACATATGTACACACGCCTGTACGCTTTCCTTCCCTCATAAGCCAGTTTCTTGCATTGCAGCGAACATATGTACACACGCCTGTACGCTTGCGTTGGTCACTTCCAGTGTTTCTCATGTGTAGATTTGTATTGCTCTGCATTGTTGTGCGCTTAAATGTTCGCATTTTCTAATACTTATTGTTTGCCGTCTCCTTTGCATAGGCAGGTTTCTAACCTCTTAGCGTCGCTGCCAAATCTAGTGTAGGGTAAAGCTCATATGTATATATGTATATTAGCGTGTTCCTATTTGTAAGAAATTGATATTCGAATGGTATGTTCTTTTAAAAATATTTCAAATATATATATAATCGTATATATATTAGTTAAGGGGGTTTTCGTGCAAAAATACGTATGTGGTTCATTTATAGAACGGCATATGTGCAAAAATATAAAAATTCAGTATATTTTATAAAACTCAAATTAACTTCATTCCTTAAGATATCTATATATATGCGTTGCGAGGGCTCCACAAGCCTCCGGGTTGGGGTCTTCACACCCTCCCCTCACCTGCCGTAACAAGACTTACAGTCACTAAGCCCGTACGGGTGATTCGAACTCGGAACCCTTTTCCTTCTATGTCCCGGCGGAACGTCCTCTTCCTCCTACGTGCTTGCGCCTGTTGGAGGTGTGCCTCCACGTCTTTGATAAGGGCCTCTGGCAGGGGCTCGATCCCTGTTTGGTTCTCCCAGGTGCCTGGTATAGGTTTTGTGGATTCACCCAACCATCGCTCTATTTCTCCTACCAGAGCCATTGCATCTCCTTCAGCTTCGAGTGCCATATCGTCGCTGGCCGTCAGACTTAGCACGTCACTCTGACCGGTAGGTACATCTCCTTCATCTTCTCGGTCGCGGATCTGTTCCCTCAGGGTGTGCGGGGTGTGCCCTTCCGCCATCACGTCGCCATAGTAGACCCTCATCCGCATATTAACGCGTCGGGTGTAGTCTACGTACCCCGGACCGTACCGCTCTTCATCCTCCTGTCGGATGGACAACTCGCCTTGTCGTCGGCCCTCGTCATCCTCGTCCGCCTTGCCCTCTGATGACACGAAGATCGGGGTTGACTACCGTACCATCGCTCCGCCATCGTAGTCGTCACTTCCATTGTATCTTGGACTTCGGATTTGGCCTTCCGAGTCGCTTTCTAACTGCCCGAATGGTTCGGTGCAAGCGCTGTCGTCGTCGCTCTCCGTGACGAGGTCTTCCACGGAAGTCGTCTCCTCCGGTTGCTGCTGTTGGGCTATCCGCCTAATCTTAAGGCGAAGGGAACCATCTGCTGCCTTCTCGCTGGTGTAGCGTTCAATGTCGCGGGTATCCATACTGGCTTACTGTTTGATTATCCTGGCCATTGCGGCCGGTATTTATACTAAATTTTCATTGCGCGATCAACGGTGGTTTTCTAGGCAGAACTCAGTTTTGGACTTTTGATAATATTCTATTGCTGCTCTGTTAATCTGTTGTTGCTGGGTAAGTTTGTTCTTTGGTTTATGGTAACAGGACATTTCCAATCACTTGCATATTTTTTTTTAATGTTTTCGTCGCTGTGCATTGTCATTGGGTTGCTGAATCAGGTGATCGTCGCTGCTACTGCTGTTGTGCCTGATGGTACCACAGTAGGGTGTCCCTAAATCCCCTTAGAATGCTTAATTATGTGATAAATTTTTCTGATTTGTTATTTGAATATTATTATATAAGAACTGTTTAGGTTTGTTTCATATTACCACCGTGATCTGGATTACTCGCCAAAACGCTTGTGCTTAGGAAGGTGTTTGATAAGTTATCGCCTTGCGCCTAGTGAAACTATTTTCTGTACTCCTTGTCTGTGTGTGATGGTTATCATCCATGCCAATAGGTATTTCCGTGTTTCCCTCTCTCGTTGTAAAACTAAAAGTGACGAAATAATCGATTATATTATTACTATGCTTACTGGCCATATTGTTTGTGTATTCCGCTGCCATCTGCATTCCGATTTCCATGGTTGATGCTTGACCCCGTATCTCTTCTACTATAACTTCGACCCTCGGACTATTATCAACTGAATTTATTATCGATAGAGATCCACATCTTGCTACTGGACCATGCTCGGTATTGCTTTCTGGATTTGAATTTCGTACTACTGTTTGTGACGTCGATTCTTGCTGTGTTTTCTGCGACGAACTCGGTCCTTCCGACTCTGTAACTTGCCCGTTCGGCGTGCCTGCAGACGCGTTTGACGCTTGTTGACGCTTCTCGCTCTGTGGTCTGTCGTTCTTGATTATTTCGGCCTCGTGGTATGCCTTTAATTCGCTTACGTGTGCTCTTCTCCTCTTGCCCTTGTACACTTTGTCCAGTTCTACGATCACCGGTGACACGAAGTTCATCACTCGGTGGGGCCACTGTTTTTGGGTGCTAGTTTTGCAGCGAAATTGTCTACTGCTTTGGACAATTGATGCTCTTTTACCAATACTAAGTCGCCTATGGCCGGTTGCGTAAGTTGTAATACCTTGCTTGCTCTGAGGACGCGCTTTGCTGCCTACGCCGTACCATGTTGTACACTTCCTTCATCCGTGTTCCCTTCTCGCTCAGAATAACTCTTTCCTCTACCGTTCCAAATGTTTGTGCGTCGTAAAAGCACCTTGTATCACGTATGCTGGGCTATAACCAGTTGATTCGCACACAGTCGTATTTAATGCTAACGTTATCTCTGGTATGAACTCGGCCCAATTCCTCTGATCTTTGCCGCTACACTGTGCTATTAATCGTTCGCTCTCTCTGTCGGGTTCTCCTGTGGTGTATATGGTGCTGTTAGCTGGTGTTTTATGCCGAGCTCTTCCAAAAATCGCTTGAAACTTCTACTCACGAACTGTGGTCCGTTATCTGTTATTAATACCTTTGGTGATCCAAATCTAGCCAAAATTCGTTCTCTTAACCTTCGTATTAAACTCTCCGTCTTTGCCTTTCATAGTGCCACAACTTCTACCCACTTTGAAAATCTATCCACGAATACTAAAGCCATCGTGTTGCCATGCTTGGAACGCGGAAGTGGTCCTATGAAAACCTCTTCGTGAAATCCGGACAAGCTAATACCGGTGCTTGTATGAGCGCACTCTACAACGATTCGAAAGCCGTCTGCGTTTCCTCGGACCATTTCCACTTGTTTCCCTTCTTTAACATCGACGTCAATGGATTTGCCACTTTTGAAAAATCAGGAACGAACCTCCTATACCATGAAACTATTCCTAGAAACCTTCGTAGCTCTCGTATATTGCCTGGTGGTGTGAGCTCTTTTATCGCCGCTACTTTGTCTGGATCGGTGTGTATACCCTCTTCGCTGACGACGTGGCCTAAGTACTTGAAACTTTTCTTAAAGAACTCGCACTTCTCGGGATAAATCTTAAGGTTTGCTCGCCTCAAACGCTGAAAAACTTTTGTGAGATGATTTATTTTGTTGTGCTGATCTTCCGACAGGGTAGTAAGCTGATTTTTGTTGGAACGATTTTCCGTCATCCCTTGTCAAGTTTGGTTTTCTGACAAACCGGTTTCGGCGTTCTGCCATTTTCAATGCCTAGTTTCGTTCTGGTCTGTGTCTATCCGCTGCGTTGTTTTTATAGTCCGTGGGTGCTGTGGCAGGTAATGTCAATCTATGTGTTCGTGGTAGATAACGTTAATATGCGTGTGTGTGTGCGCGGTATTGATACGTCCGAATTGTTATCTGTCCCAAGGGTTGTTTTTGTAGGTATGTAGACATACCGCTTGTTAGCTAAGCGGTAGGTTGATGTAGGTAGAAATCGGTGATTTTTGCAGTTTGGTTCATATTTCGTTTTTGCTTGTTCAT
Source organism: Merzomyia westermanni (assembly GCA_949987695.1). NCBI lineage: Eukaryota > Metazoa > Arthropoda > Insecta > Diptera > Tephritidae > Merzomyia > Merzomyia westermanni. The sequence continues at coordinate 83,599,733 of OX465291.1, forward strand.
TGTTACGTGTTTGGTTGCTGTACCTGCTGGCTTGTGCTGTTTTTTGTAAACTAGTTTTAAGAGTTCAAATATTTCGTCAGAGATAGTGTTGGTTTGTTTGTTTATGATCCTGCCGTCAAATGTTTTTAACTTGTATATCTCCATGTTCTCAAGTACATTAAGCCGCCGGCCTTTTCCTTGTACGTGAAGCCGTTGTTTTTATGTTAGCTGGGGTGCAGTTGTTCTCAAACATGTGGTTCGCGAAATTAGATTCTGGTATTATGGTGGGTTTTCGTGTTTTTTTGTTGTAGTCCCTGAATATGCTCTCGGAATCTTTTGCTTATTTTTCTTCCTGTTTGTCCTATGTAGCTGTATTGCCTATACACTCCGTGTCTGTTGAATGGGTCATCAGAATTAGTGTCGGTTCTTAGTTTTTGTCCGACGTTGTTAGATGTTCTGAATGCTGTGCTGATGTTATATCTTTTAAAGAACTTTGCTAATTTGTACGTCGTTTTTCCAGTGTATGTCATTGCCGTCCAAACCATTGCATTTTCCTCTACGTTTACTCTTTTTTGTGTTCCATGGCTACTTCTAAGTTTATCCACAAGTGCTTTCTTGTATCCATTATTTGCCGCTATGTTATATATGCCATCCTCTCGTCTATTATTTTGGTAGCATTTTTTATAACCTCTTTAACTTCGGTCTGGTTTTTATCCGTGGGGTTATCCCTAATAATGCGGCATTTCATTCCCTCGATGAGCTTCTCTGTCTTTGCTATATATTCATCCTTACTGATTAGCACCGTTGTGTTTCCTTTGTCTGCCTTCGTTGTGAAGATGTTGTTATTTTTTAGCTTTCGTTGTAGCCTTTTCAATATTTTCAGCTCCTTATTTCCTTTTTGTGCTTCCTGGGCTCTTACTTCCTTGCTTATGAATAATAGCGAAGTTATGGCCGCCGTGGTGTGAAGGTAGTGTTGCCGGCCTACCACACCGAAGGTCCATGGTTCGAGCCCTGGTACAGGTAACATCAAAAGTGATTTGAAAAAAAAAAGTTTTTCAAAACGGGGTCGCCCCTCGGCAGTGGTTTGGCAAACTCTCCGAGTGTATTTCTGCCATGACAGGCTTCTCAGCAAAAATTCGTCTCCTTTGTAGATGCCGTTCGGAGTCGGCAAAAAACTGTAGGTCCCACCAATTTGTAGGGAAAATTCAAATCGGCACACCACAAATTGGAAGAGAAGCTTGGCGCAAAAATCTCTTAGGAGGTTTATGATGATATACCTGTTGTATATCGCGCCATAGAGATAGAGAGAATAGCGAAGTTATATTTTTTTTTTGATTTTCATACCTTTCATGAACATGAAATGTTTGTACGTATGAGAAGAAGAAGAGACAGTCCCATCAAAAAGTATCCTGAAATTATCAGGAGAATGAGCTGAGTCGATGTAGGCATGTCAGTCTCTCGATACGTCTATCTGTCTGTCCGTCTCTCTATTTGAGCGGAAATACGAACTGTAAGTATTAAAATAGACCTGCGTAAATTAGGATGATATAATAGATCACTACTAGGTATAAAATGTTCGGTTCCACCCGAACTTAGACTTCCTTACTTGTTTAACTTAGTTTCTTCATAAGTATTAAAAAATTTTCTGAGTTTTCAATTTAGTTCAATTATTTCAACTAAGTTAAATTACCATGTGCACGTAGGCGAGTGTAAAGGCAGAAAGGAAGTACGTATTTTTAAAAGATAAGTAATTGATGATAACGCAGGGTTGAACTTCGCGGCTAGTCCAGGCAACTTGTTTAATCGGCAACAGATATTTTTTATGAATAAAAACACTTACATATATACAGGGTGGCGCAAAAGTAATCCTCCTATCAGAAAATGCTATAAATTTTGCGATTGGCCCCTAAAGTCAGTTCTGTTTTGACATTTGTGTAGTAAACACATGCGAAATACACGTTAATAAACAATCTTACGCTACACTGCTCCAGAACGCGGAATATTGCTGACTATTTATTTCGGTCGGTGAAAAACGGTTACTGCGCAAAAGTAATCCTCCTATCAGAAAATGCTATAAATTTTGCGATTGGCCCCTAAAGTCAGTTATGTTTTGACATTTGTGTAGTAAACACATGCGAAATACACGTTAATAGACAGTGTTACGGTACACTGCTCCAGAACGCGGAATATTGATGACTATTTATTTGACCAATAATCGGTCGGGGCCAAACGGTTACTGTGAATGGTGAGCGCTACAGAGCAATGATCAACGAGTTCTTTTTGCCGCAACTTGATGAATTGGGATTGAAAAACATGTGGTTCCAACAAGACGGTGCAACAGCACACACTGCACGTGCCACAACCGATATGCTGAACATCGAAAGCTTACTTTTGCGCCACCTTGTATAAATGACTAGTCTTTGTAATTTTTTATAACAAATTTTAAGTTTTATTTTGGTGACGTGTCATAATGTCAATGGAATTAATGTCACTCACATTTTAAAATGCGAATGCCGAAACTTTCTAAACAAGCCCAAATTACAAATTCAGATGGATTTATCTTGCTTTGTTGATTTTCCTTCAGGGTGGAAAGTTGATGTATATTGGAAAGATTTTACGCCATCCTTTGTCAAATTTGGTTTTGTAACAAACCGGTTTCGGTGTTTCGCCATTCTCAGTGTTTCGTTTCGTTCTCATCTTTGTCTATCCGTAGCCTTGTATACATAAATAGTCTGTGGAAGAGGTTCCAACCGAACTTTTTTTTATAACTATTTCTTTCGTGTTTTTTCGGCCTTAAATTGACGATTGTATGTGTTGTTGAGCTCTAGGCCACCCAAATATATATGAATAATAACAATTTTAAATTTGTTAATATTATATATTTATTTAAAATGATCGATATTTCGATTTCAATTTGAAATCATCATCAGGATCTGAAACATATAAACATTGAGATCAACAAAATTCAACAAAACACTTTCATACACTTACACTATTGACTGCACCTTATCGACTAATATAACATTTATAATAGAATGCAGTATAAAGTCAAAAAATGAAAATTGTAAACAATTTCAAAAACAATAATGATCAACAAAACTTCTCCAATAACAACAATACATGAAAATATGCAAAGAAAACGGCGCTTCAATAATATAGAAACAGATGATTGCTTGTTGTTGTTGACACTCTCTGTGTGCTAGGTGTAACTCTTTTTCCTTTCTATCAAATACCGGTATGCTGGAGCGACTCTCTCTACGTCGCTCTTAAAATTCATGCGTATGTCGCTAGGTGTGTTAATAAGAGAGATGCTACACATTATTAACACACCTAGCGACATACGCATGAATTTTAAGAGCGACGTAGAGAGAGTCGCTCCAGCATACCGGTATTTGATAGAAAGGAAAAAGAGTTACACCTAGCACACAGAGAGTGTCAACAACAACAAGCAATCATCTGTTTCTATATTATTGAAGTGCCGTTTTCTTTGCATATTTTCATGTATTGTTGTTATTGGAGAAGTTTTGTTGATCATTATTGTTTTTGAAATTGTTTACAATTTTCATTTTTTGACTTTATACTGCATTCTATTATACATTTTAAATTAGTCGATAAGGTGCAGTCAATAGTGTAAGTGTATGAAAGTGTTTTGTTGAATTTTGTTGATCTCAATGTTTATATGTTTCAGATCCTGATGATGATTTCAAATTGAAATCGAAATATCGATCATTTTAAATAAATATATAATATTAACAAATTTAAAATTTTTTTTATAACTATTTGGTTGTTTACCGTATTGGTAGAAAATATTTTTGACTCACTTGTTACATCAGCTTTTTCATATATAAAGCGTCGTTTGAAAATGTTGTCTTTGTGGGGCTACCATATTCTTTGGTTGTATATGAATCGGAATCGTTGCACTGTTAAGGTCCTGTGAGATGAAAAAATTTGTTTTTCTAAAGGCCTAGATACATTTTTTGTAAACAAATTGAACTTATTTTATAGCGATATCAACAATGAAATTATTGATTTCACACGGGCCTTACTATAGTGATGTGTCAGTTACTGTATCAGGTGAAAACTCATTAAAACCTTGCAGAAACCTACAGCTTTGTGATTTCATTGAAGGATATCTCTTAAGATAAATCACCTTTTTCCGTGAAAATATCTTCCACGATACGATTTTGCTGAACTTTGCTTTCAAGAACTACCAAAAAAGCTATGAACCGAAAATATGACCGCTGACCTCGTATATTTATATAAAAAATAGTAGTAAATTTATGTACTAAAACGTACTTGTTTTACAGAAAAAACAACACTTTTGCGGATACAACATTTGCTCCACATTTTCAGATAGCCGAATGACAGAACAAAGAAGAATTTCGAGCGAGACAACTGACAGCTTACTTCACCTTGTTGATTACACTATGGTCGAGCTGCTACGACCTGTTGTAGTTGGATCATAGAGCTACACTTTTTGCTTCGAATTCTCTTTTGTATCGACTTTTCTTTCAATCATTTGTGTGACAATTCTCATAAACTAATATTGTTTATATACAAAAAGGTATAGAAATTGCATTTTGAGTGAAAATGAAGGAAAGAATTGTAGGAAAGAGCTTCTTAATTATTAATACAAGTTTAAATATGTTTTTACAGATGGTCGTTGCGATGACTTCTCTCAAATGCATAATTGACCTATCCGGCAAACCAGTTTAGGTTAGATGCTGGTGATTGCTCTCCAACATAGATAGATAGATATCAATTAAGGGTAGCTCTGCGACCATGCCCTCACCTCTTCACAACACGTAAACCAAGCAGACTTTTTTCAGGAAGGTGATTTTTTCCGGTGGCTTGGAGGTTTATATCGACTTGCCATACGAAAACTAACACTTTCAAAATTTCTTACGAAAACCAAGAATTTCAAAATTTCATACGAAAACTAGCACTTTCGCTTTGTGTGTGGCGAAAACTAGCACCTTCACCTTTTGACTGACCAAAACTAGCAACTTGGTTTTATGATTGATGAAAACTAGCACATCGTTTCTTTTTCTGCTTATTTACAGGGTCTAGATTCGTTAAAGATGTTTCGGTTTTTAATATTAAAAGAACCGAGATAAATTGAGCTCTGGAAGCATCTAGGTAAAATTCATCTGCCTTAGTAAATGTCATAAAATATGTAGGGCCCCGTGATTTGAACCTTAATTATGAAGTAGACAAAATACGAACACGGCTAAAAATTTAAGCCTAAATTTTAAACCATTCGCCGGTTTAAGCGATTTTTTAAACCTTTTTGTTATAAATTCCTAAGCTTTCAGTTACCTACACCAATTTTTAATTTATTGTGGTTTAGATTTAAGACTGAATTGAACAAAAACGTCTAAACTTTTTTAATTTTTTTTTTAATTTTATTCTAAAAGCTTTTTTCAAGTCATTGAATTTTTTTCTAAACAGTTTTGTGTGTGCTGTAGCTCAGTGATACAAATGTTTTTTTAATTATTTAGATATTTTTGGTCTAAAATTTTAACTCTATTCTTCACACTCATTTTCTCGAAAACTGACATAATTTAAATTCTAAACCAAATTCGGTTTGGACATATATGCAGCCCAAAAAAGTTTTAAGTTATTAAAAAGTTTAAATTTTTAGCCGTGAATAAAATAATAAACTTCCTGCCTAAAACTTAGTAGCTTATATTTAACAAATTGTACACTCTTCCCTCCCGACTGGCGCTTCCTCGTAATTTATTCCTATATCTAAATTTTTCTTTCTACTTTGGCCTTTCCCCCAGCCCCATATTCCGTTAGCTTATTCTACCCTCTTCATTTTTCTTTAACACCTCTAATTATCAAATTCTCTGTTCCTACTCCTCTTCTAGTCCCTCTTCATCTGCGGGTACTGATATGTACATAGTTTCGAAAATATAGCGGTTACATTTTTTTTGTCTTGATAACGCTAACTTTTTTCAAGGTTTTTTGTATGTATAGAACACATATATATTTATTAAATATCATTAACTTGAACCAAATAAATTCCTAGCTTTACCGAATTGCAGCTTTATATAACCTGGGGGATTTTCCAAAAACTATATACAGCCTGTGTCGTGCCCAACTAACTTCTAAACCTATCGTGAAAGTTTCATAGAGATCGACTCTAAACTTTGGACATTAATGAAGCACAAACAAAACACAAACAATGTGGGCGTGCCATCGCCCACTTTTCGAAAATTATGTAACTCTTGACTAAAGGACACATATATCCAAATATCCTTAATTTAGACCAAATAAGTTCAGAGTTATGATGAGTTGTAATTATATATAGAATGGTGGCGTGGTACCGCCTAAAACTATATATAGCCTATACTTTAACCAGTGATCAAAAGAATATACTGTGAAAGTTTCATAAAAATCGGTTGAGTACTTTGGACGCCTATAAAGGACACACATACACACATTAATTTTTATTTATATGATAGTTCTCCATTTAGCGCATATTAATAGATGTACTGCGTTGGCGACGGCGAGTACCGAAGAAGATTTAATGATGAGCTGTATGAACTTTACGCAGACGCCGACATAGTTCAGCGAATTAAAACACAGCGGCTTCGCTGGCTAGGCCACGTAGTGCGAATGAGCGAAGATGCTCCAGCCCAGAAGGTATTCTTATCGGCACCCGCCGGTGGAAGCAGAGGAAGAGGGAGACCACCACTCCGATGGAAGGACCAAGTGGAGACCGATTTGCGATCCCGCGGTGTTTCCAATTGGCGCCAGTTGGCGCAACGAAGAAACGACTGGCGAGCTATGTTGGACGGTCAAAATCGCCCAGGCGGTTAGATGACCATTTAAAGAAGAAGAATAGATGTACTGAATATTTGTCCAGAATTTCCGAATGAAATAAAGTGAAGTACAAGCTGGTTGTTTTCTGCATCACTTTATGGTTAACTATAAGTCAGCCTAGAAAAATTTATTAAAGATGATGCATTATTTTATTGAGAGGTTAACTTTTGCATGATTTAATAGCTAGCTCAAAGTCAGCGCATTAAACAAAACCAAAAAATTGTATTCTCAACTGGTTGATTTCTGGATGACTGTAGGGTCAACTAAAAATCAACTGATTGCTTTCCGCATGATTTTATGGCTAACTAGAAGTCAGGGTAAAAATGGAAACAAGGTCGAAAAAATTATGATGACCTTAGGGATAGCTATAAACCAAGCTGTATAGATTCGCTTAAAGTTATTTTTTGTTAACTGTCTACAAAAGTCTCAACTGGGAAGTATTTTGTACTACCTTTATATTAAGCCTCTTTCTTGTTCTCTCATTTCCATACGAATTTTCGGAATCTTGCAAAGTCTTTTTTAATAACTTCCCGTTTAGTTAGACACTTGAAACTTATAACATAGTTCCGAACTCCGTGACAATGCAATGTGGACGAAAAAAATGTCCGATAGATGGCTCACGGATCGAGATATAGGGAAAATGGATTTAAAAATTGGTATTTTGTGGTTGATTTTGAAGTAAATTCCCGGTAAGCTAGAGCATTGAAATTGAATGCGTGGATCGACAATGAAATGCCATGCACTGCCCTGTACACAAAATTCCGCTAGATTCCGCGCTGAAAATGAGAGGAATCTTGGCATCGATTTTTGAGTAACTTAGCGGTGAGCTAGAGACTCGAAACTTGTCACATTGTTCAGAACCCGGTGACAATGCAATGTTTGAAAAAAAATGTCGCTAGGTTGCGCACGGAAAACTCGTTTTGCAATTGGGAATCTTGCGATCGATTTTAACTAGCTTACTGCTGATCTAGGGACCAGTGTGACCAGGTTAAGCTTTTCGAGGCTAGATTTACCTTTTTTTAACCTTTTTTTACTCTAAACCTTTTCTGGTCCCTACACCATATTTTTCATATAAAATTTAAGTTAAATTAAGGTAGTATTGATGACGAAATACAGAAAGTTATTCGTAAAAATTTACAACTATTTTTATGGGAGTTGATAACCTAATTGCGATATCGTCTATCTGATAATATGAACGCTTTACAAAAGACACATTTCTTTTCAGTTGATAATTCTTTGAAAATTACAAAGCCGAATGTATGTTCTCACTATCAAGAAAAAAATTCTAGGTATTCTCCAAGTCAAGTAGCATTTATTTAGCTGCAGTGGCGAAAGGTAATAACCGTACAGTGGACAAGTGTGACCTCTACCATAGAATTTTGGGCGAAAGTCCGAGAACATAAAAATTCATTAAACGGACCGCCTTTTTTAGAACTGGTCGAATTCGTATTTAACTTATTGGTATTACCTTTCAGTAATGCGGAGGTTGAAAGAATTTTTAGCGCCATGAACATTTGAATAACTAAGTTAAGGAACAGATTAAAAATTAAAATGCTTAACTCGCTGCTTGTCCAAATGTTGCACTGATTTTGAAATTACAGATGATCTCATCTCTATGATAAATACACAAACTTTGTAGGCAGACTCAAACTCTTCTGATTTATCAGACGAAGAAAATATTATATAATTAATTAGTTTGTAGTGATTTTTCTATAGTATGTATTTCTTTGAAAAAATTCCTATTCAAGGAAAATATAAATATAAAGGTAGTCTTTAAAATTGTTTATCATATTTTTATTTAAATTGAATTGAAATGTAATCAAATCCTTTGGTGTGGGGAAAAGAAATTGATTACTTTTTCGAATTGCTGAGGAATGTAGTTCTAATAGAAATGAATTTACCTAGGACTGTTATATAATTTCTGAATCTCATTTCATTATGTAGATATTTGGCAAAACGCTGAGCATATAACCATCACGGGTGGTCAAACAATTGTCAACATACAGAATTTGCGACCAGCAAAAGCGTATCACATTCGAATGTCTGCAGAAAACAAATTGGGTGCATCTGAGTATTCGGAAGTTGTTCAAATTACTACTTTGGAGGAAGTACCATCAGGGCCGCCATTGAATGTGCGAACAGAAGCAAAGAGCTCTACAGAAATATCTGTCACATGGGATGCGCCAGAACGGGACAACTGGAACGGAATACTACTTGGTTATTATGTTGGATATCAGATGTCGTTATCACCCGAAGACAAGGAAGTGAACCCCACTCAAGGGTTTAGTTTTAAAACTGTCGAAGTGCGATCACACTTTGGTGGAGAAACTGTGCTGAGCAATTTAAATAAATTTACTCAATATCATATAATTGTACAAGCATACACTAGTCAGGGGAGCGGACCACCAAGCAGAGAGATTGCTGTACAAACTATGGAAGATGGTAGGTGAAATTGAAAATATGATAATATATTCATGATTAATCAAATATGAATTGGTGCTATGAATCAATGGCGAAGCCAGGATTGCGGAAAAGGGTGGGGGTAAGCTTTGATAAAAAATTGGTATCGATAACTGAAATTTGAGACACACAATGGCTAGCAGCCTTGCCTGTGCCCATTCGTTCATATGTGCAAATGCCGTTCTTACCGTAATACATTTCTTGCCTAATCGTTATTTCATGGGGTATTCTTGATTTACTATAACTTAAAAAATTAACTTACTGTTTTTTTTTTAAATTTATTAGTGTGAAATCCAGTTTTTTGTGAAATTTTATAAAGTATAATATCTTCCTTGTTTTATACTTCAGTTTTTACACACTGAACATATCTACATGTTTTTATATTTACGCGTACATATTTTTATGTACAAGTCCACAAAATATTTTGTACCCATAAAGCGAATTTTAATCTTCTTTGCTTAACACATATTTTTTCAATTACTTCGTTTGTTGTAAGAAGCACTTCCACCAATTATTGGGCTCGCAAAGCCAGCGCAGCGCTGAGATATACGGCCCTGATAAGTCCCAAATCTGCGAGGGCCTCCTTTGCTTCAGAGGCATCAAGAGCCCATCTATGGCAGGGCAGTTCATCTGCTTTTCGTTTCCCTGAAATCTAGATCGTACTTCATTGAAGAAAGGTCACAGAGAGTTAAAAAAAACCCCAGGGGCCCATGGACCTCCTTCACTGAAGAGCCGATTCATGCCGAACGAGCTTATCGGATTTTTTATTTGCCTGTAAAGAAACAATGTGCTGATTTGACTGGTTCATGGTCCACTCTCTGTACTGACGACCCAGACTCGGTATTACCGGTGCTGCCCGAGAGAACGAAGAGATGACTGGCTGTCATGCAAGATTGATTTCGTATATGTTGATTGAAATAAACTTGCTGAGTCCGGAAGACGCATGGATAAAGTCATGGCTGGGAGACCATATTGGTTTCACGGCATATGTAGTCAGTTTTCGTTATAATATAGGGATCTTTAACTTCTACAAAATGCAGCTGTACCTCTATGTGCGCCTTCCAAAGTCCCAACTCTCCAGTACTCAGTGCATATCACATTCAGAGCCTGTTTAGGCGAGATGCCTAAATTCCTAAAAAATGTGCCACCCTAATGTAACTTTAACGCCCTTCCAATCACTAACATCAACCCACCCACATGTGTGGGCATGCATGCATATTCGTGTTTTGTCAGCACACATATACATGCATGGGGGTGTACATGTGTGGGTTCACCTCCCCTTAAAACCGGCGGATAATTTTCAGGTTCAACGTTTGTCCTCGATTGGAAAACCGTGTACTTTTTCAGCAACAGTCAACGCAGTCACATCACGGCCACCCCAGGATTTTCCACCGCAGCAAAAATATTCATAAAGGTAACATAATATCTAATTGTAACTTTTTACAAATTAAACGGCCATATTTATTATAACGAGAATTCTCGTTGTTTTCTCTTATTTCTTTTCAAAATCACAATTCGACCGCGGTGCTTTCGAGCCACGGCCGCTCCAACGAAGCACCATTGTCGCATTTGTTCATGGTCCATCTCCCCGTAGAAAGGAACCAGCCAATACAGTCCACAACACAAACATTTATTCACATCACTTGGATCAAACCACATCAACCATAATTGGGTCAATACCAGAAGCTGCCACATAAGCATAAATTGGAAAAATACTCAACGTTTTAATTTGCCACAAGCCGCTGCCGAAAAGTTCCAAAGTTTATATATTACAAACAACAAACAACTCTGCCATATATACTCTGCCACATACCACAACCAACTATACAACACAAAAGCTATTTACAACAAACATCAGCCGATCACCACATCAAAGCACGTAAGTTGTATATTTCTTGCCACTTAGTTTTTTTTTGTGTTGCAAACAATTGTCTAAAAGTGCCGCCCGCGAGTGTAATCAAACATAAGTGCGCTAAGTGAATATTTAATAATAGTGATTTTTTTTGAACAGTTAACTGCTTTACTTTTCTTTAATTTTTAACTTAAATTAAACGCCTCAAAACCCTTGCGACTATCCGAATTATCCCCCCACCAGTGGTAAGGTTTTTTTGGACACAGCGCAAGGCAAGAGGTAACATAACCTTACTTTCAAAATAAGCTCACTTAGCCTTTCGATCTTCAGTTTGTTCTTGTTTTTTCCACTTGTTTTTTTTTCGGTAATATACAGAACAGCATTTTAATGGAAGGCTAGATTATTATTTTCTTATTAAATTCACAAAATTTATAGCACTTTTCTTTTGTTATCACATTTTTTCATTTAATATTCACTTTCGCTCGTTCGATACACCGCGCACTTTATCTGTGTTTGTAAGTCACAGAGATTGTGTTTGCTTCTGTAGCAAACAAAATATTCGTCAGACAAATCGGCCAAGTCTGCAATATATGAATAAAATTAACTATAAATAAATATAATTGAATTAAAGTATACATTAATTGAGTTGATTGAAATTTTATTGAGTTGGGTTTTTTTGATTTTTCTGGGTAAAATACTGCCTTTACCTTTTCTATTCAGCATTTATCTTGTACGGTTGAGCATTTCATCGTACCTTCAGCTATATTTTTTCCGGTTTGTTTTGATTCTGTACATCCTCTAAGTCCAAAATATGGAAAGTTTCATTAGGCTGGCTGATTCGATTTTTGAATTCGAATCAGACTACAATGAATTAGAGGATTCAGTGCACAGCAAGTACACTCTTGGGCTTCAACAAGAGGACTTGAAAGCAATGAAAGAACGGCTTATGACGACTTACTCAATTCAGATAAGTTAGAAGCCACTGGTATAGTTTCTGTTAAACAGAAGTATAAAAGAGCATATGCAGTATATTTACGCTGCATGTCAGATATGGCTACACGCCAAAGCGACATACAACAAAACAGAAAATAAAACTGAAGAAAAGCTCGAATTTGAACACAGTATCCGCCTGCCTCCATGTGAAATGTTAAATCCTGCCGTGTGCATTCAAGTGCAGATGTGCTTCTAGGGACAGCTCGAGTAACCATTAATCATAATGGTACAGACTTCCCAGCAAGAGCACTGATTTATTCGGGTTCAGAGTGCTCGTTTATGACAGAACGACTCAAACGCAGAATCAATTAACCGGCAAAAAGGATGCATGCTCAAGTTTCGGGCATCACTAATGCCGTCTCGGCTCAAGTCAAGGAGGCATCCAATATTGAAATCCGTTCACCAGTCGACCCTTGCTTCAGCTTAACAACTTCTGTTCTAATTCTAGCCAAACTAACTGGAAATCTGCCATCCTGCCATATCGATGCTACGACTATGCAGGCTTTCCCAGACTTAGGGCCGGTTTCACCAACGCAACTAAGACTAAAACTAAGTCGTGACTTAAGTTATCACAGATTCGAGACTAACTTACTTTTGGGGTTCACCAACTGAGCGACTTAAATAATTTTGAACACAACAACCCGAACAGCTGTTTTATGCATAGTAGTATTTTTTCATACCAGACAACACTGCGATCCCAATACCCCAGTGAGAAATGGGCATGTATGGCCATACAGGAAGGAATGTATTGATCTTGCACCCATTTCTCTTTAGTTGGAAGGTACTAAATTTAGCGCTTAATTAAAAACGATAGTTTCGTAATGGTTGCATGCTAGAAAACAAGCGTTCACATGCATCTACGCATACGCCGTCGACGTTATGCTTGGCGAATTTTCCGGCTGGGCATTGTACAAAAAAAATTAGGAGCATTGCTGCCATTTAGGTTTTGAACGACAGCAACACTGACTTAGTCGAGAATAAGTCAGCTGGCAGGCGGACTAAGTTGTGACTTAGTTAAGTCGAGCTGGTGAAACCGGCCCTTAGTCTTGGCAGATAAGCGATTATACATCAACGAGGAAGTTGATATAATACTTGGCGGAGACGTATATCCGCAAATTATATTGAGTGGGCTGAAAAAGAATGTACTCAGTACACTTCTCGCCCAAGAAACGGTGTTCGGTTGGATATTAACCGGGCGCATAGAAGCACCGAATCCAACCGGAAATATAGTGTCCTTTTACAGCGAAGTTGCTTTGGACAAACAGCTTACAGCATTCTAGGAGTTGGAAAATCTGCCCAGAAATAAAAGCCCAAACGCAGATGATAAGTACTGCGAAGATTTATATAGGGAACCTACGAGTACCAGAGAGGATGGGAGATATGTCGTCTGTCTTCCATTCAGACAGGACTACCCAGATAGGATAAACATAGGAGGGTCTCTTAGGCGGGCGTGTTCACAATTTTTTAGGAATGAGACGCGGTTATCAAAGAACCCGGAATTAGGCATCGAATATATGAGGGCCCTGTCTGAATATGAGACATTAGGGCATATGCAAAAAATTAATGAAATGGTACCAGCCGATTCGGCGGACAATTACTTTTTGCCCCATCACGCCGTAGTAAAGGCGGAGAGTACCACCACTAAGGTATGCGTCGTATTCAATGCGTCGAGCCCAACGGCAAATGGCACAAGTTTGAACGACATTCTCCTGCCAGGCCCAGTACTTCAGTCAGATTTCCAGTACTTATACTGCGATGGAGACTATATCTCTTCGTTTTCAATAGTGACATTGAAAAGCTGTATAGGCAAATTTGGATGAGCGATGATCACGTCAAATTCCAACGGATTGTTTACCGAACATCGCCTCAAGAACCCATAAGCCTTTACGAGCTGAAAACGGTCACTTTCGGGGTTAATTGTGCGCCTTATCTGGCAATTAGAACCCTTTTGCAACTAGCAGATGAAGTAGAGAGTTCTCACCCTACAGTATCTAGCATACTTAGGGAAGGCATGTACGTAGATGACGTACTAGCGGGAGGACACACACTCGCATCGGCCATTTACGCGAGGAATGAGATTCGCCAAGTCTTACTCTCCGCTGGCTTCCCATACGGAAATGGACTTCGAATGCTGAGGAAATTCTCAACGACATCCCAATATCGGATCGGCTGACCGGGGCTTTCTGGCATTCGAAGATGCCAGCACCGTTAAGGCATTGGGCATAAGATGGAAAGCCCATTCAGACCTGTTTTACTTTAAAGCTGGCTTCATGTCAACTCGGAAACGAATCCAGCAGACTTAAGAAGCAGAGGACTACCTGCATCGGGCAGGTCAGCAATTCTTTGTGGTGGCAGGGACCTTCTTGGCTGCAAGAAGGCAATTCCCAATGGCCAGTACAAGAAAAAGAGTGTAATACATCCGTGGAGGAAAAGAGAGCGCAGGCCTACGCAATATCAACGCAAAACGAGATCGAGATTCTCGACCGGTTTTCGAATTTACCGAGGGCTTTGAGGGTATTATCATATATTATGAGATTCTTCCGAAGAACTCATCCCAAGACAAAAGCTTCCTTTCAGGAAAAATCGTGCCTAATCTCATCCGATGAGATCAAGACCACGACGCAACTCTTGATTAAACTATATCAGAAGCAACATTATGGTGAGGAATATGCAAATTTGAAGAAGGGACAGGTAATCGATAGGAAAAGCGAGATATTGCCACTCAACCCGTTCATCGACAAAGATAATATTATTAGGGCGGGTGGTCGTCTTGGAGCGTCTCAAGACCTAGCTTATAACGAGCGCCACCCAATCATACTGCCGTACAATTGTAGGTTGACGCGTCTGACTGTACAAATGATACATAAAATCTCCCTCTATGGGGAAAACCAACTAATGCTCCTTCTCATCCGCACCCAATACTGGATTCCGAATGTCAAGAACATGATTAGGCCCACCATCCATCACTGTAAAGTCTGCACCATTTATAAAAAAGGGCGCAAACCCAATTTATGGGGACCCTTCCTTACGAACGCACTACGTTCACCCGCGCGTTTACCAATACCGGGATGGACCTGGCCGAGCCTTTCGACATTAAAAGTTACCGCGGTAGAGGATGTCGACTATCAAAGGGCTACGTTTGCCTCTTTGTTTGTTTCACGACTAAAGCGATTCATCTGGAAGCGACCAGTGATCTTACTACCCCATCCTTTCTAGCAGCTTTTTCGCGTTTTATCGCTAGACGAGCATGTCCGAGAAACATTTACTCCGACAATGGTACTAATTTTGTCGGAGCTTCACGATCTTTAAGATCTGAATTTAAGGCCTTTATCTCGGAAGCCCGAGACACGACTATTTCCAAATATAGCCATCAAGCCATAACATGGCATTTTATTTCGGCCGGGGCTCCACATATGGGGGGACTCTGGAAGGCGGGAGTGAAGAGTTTCAAAGGCCACTACAAGAAGTTAGCCTCGCCTCATAAATTCACGCATGAGGAATTCCACACGCTATTGTGCCGGATTGAGGCATGCCTCAACTCGCGGCCACTTAGTCCAGCCTCAAATGAGCCCGCGGACCTGGAGCCATTGACCCCTGGGCACTTCCTGACAGGAAGTCATCTCCTGGCTCCGCCAGAACCAGGCGTGAATGAGAGCCCTGCCTCCATTATCAATAGGTGGCAGAAGCTCAAGGCTCTTCATCAAACATTCTGTAGGCGATGGAAAGTGGAATACTTATCCGAACTTCAAAAACGAGTGAAGTGGAAGCATCCAAAACAGAATATGAAGGTGGGGGATCTCGTTGTCATAAAAGAAGACAACTTGTCCCCGAACGAATGGAGGCTCGGTCGAGTTACCAACTTACACCCTGGCGAAGATAACCGGGTTCGTGTCGTTGACCTTGCGACCGAAAAGGGTCAGATCAGAAGACTGTTGGTCAAGCTGATTCTGCTCCCTATGGAGGGAATGGATGGCGAGAGGCCCGCTGCCTCATCTTCACCATCCACTCCCTCTCCTCCTACATCTTTCGACTTCCCGTATCCCAAAACTCCGCCCTTCACTCGCTACCCTTAACGAGGACACCATAAAGCCTACCGCAGAAGGGCGAACCTTTCTGCCATAGAAAAGGGTAAGTGCTCTCGAGAACGAGGCTACAGAAAACCTAACGCAGAAAGGCGAACCAATCTGCCACTGAAAATCTTTCCATCTGCCATGACAAGTGGGTAGCAGATGCTGCCACCCTCGTACACATACCCCCCATCATACATACTTATACGTAAATATGGTAACACTCCAAATAAACAATATTTTCCAAACGTAGAAACCCAACAAGCAAAGTAAACTTAAAACAAATCTTTAAAAAGCTTTCGGAAATAAGTATTAAGCTTACAAAATTCAGATTTTTTGTTTATAAAACGTTTAAAAATAAACGTTGTGTAATTGAAACGACACGTTGATAAAAGGCTTATTAATTCAAACCTACAAAAAAGATTTTAAAGAAAGCTTTCTAAAAGTTTTTTTTTAACTTTATTCAAACCATATTTTGTATATTATTTAGCTATTGCACTAAAATAAATAACTAAGTTCCAATCATACATTGAATGCTGCAACTTAAACCAACTATTACCAGCTTGCGGAAGTGGTTAAGATGCAGCCATGATTTTTGCTTTTTCGCCGTCAGTCTTATATAAAATCTTGTTTGAAAAGAATTGGAAATATTTTAAGTTGAAAAGAGAAAAAAAACTGACAAATAGTTTTTTCAGAAGATTTATAAAAATTTGCATGTCACTTTTCAATTGAAATTATTGGTAACCGTTTTTTCTTGAAGTTTATAAAAGCTCTACCTGAAACTTTCAAATAAATTAAAACTGAGAAGGCCTACATATCGCTTATTGTAGCCAGTTTACTTTAAAGTATTGTTATGGTATCCTGCGCCATAAAAAGAAAAAAAGGTCAAATCGTGCCTTTAAATACAACAAACAACAAAGATAAATTTAAATTAACCGAAAAGAAACCCTGAAAATTAAATAAATAAAAAAAACGAACCGGAAATGGCCGGTTACCATGCTGAAAAAGGAATAATAAAAAAAAAGAGGTCGAACATTATAAGGGGGCGCCGCGGGTGTTGTTGCGACGCCCTGGTGCTGGCCCACCCTCATCCATGGCCATCGACGCACCTGGTTTCGATGGCCCCTTACCAGAATTCCTATATACCTTCTAACTAATGGAAAGATTCAGCATTCCCATTTTAAATTATAAATTTATTTAAACTTCATTTCAAACAAAAAAATATATATTAAATTTACCCGAAGCTAAGGAATTCATTGACAAGGATTAAGTCTGTATGAGGTTACCTATACATAGTATAAGTTACCTATATATAAGTTTACTTATACGTAGAAAAATCACCGAATACAACCAACTAAGCAAACAAAATATTGCTTGGTTGCTTATATCATTTTAGTTTTATTAATCTAATTTCGTTGCCTGCTTATTAATTCCCTTACCGGGATTTCTTTAACCTTATGTTCATTATCGTACTATTTTATTTATCTTGTTTTGTCATTTAATTATCTGATTTGCTTTTATGTATTTATTTTAGCCTATCTCTTTTTATTTATTACGGCCTTTTTTTATGTTATGTTATTTTATTATTTTCTGTTAGGATTCTAGTTGTTTCCTTTTGAAAATGACTTCTTTCCTTCAATTAATAATTTTAAGTTTTCCCTCATTTAACTCTATTACATTCTAATTGTTTGTCTTCTTATTTTCTATCTACCGAATCTTAGTTTACTTTAGTGGGTTTAATTTGTTCTGGTTTACCTAAGTTATAAACTTCAAGTTCTTTTACGTTTAACTTATTCCCTAACTAAGTTTCCTTTTATACATATATATGATATATATATGTAAATTTAATTTAGTTTCCTTAATGTAAAATCTAGATGTAAAATTAAAATCTGCAACTATATTGGCTAGGTCTCACAACGGTCGTAGTAGGCCGTTGGTGGGGCGCAACTGTTGTTGTTGTCTCTGCTGGTTATGTTGTTGTTGCTGGTGGTGCGACGGGCCTATAATAGGACGGCCCTCGCTGTTGTCACCGCTGGTTACAGTTGTTGCTGCTGCTAGTGCGGCGGGCCTATATTACGGCGGCCCTATATTACGGCGGCCCTCGCTGATGTTACTGCTGGTGTTGTTGTTGTTGCTGGGTTAGGGCGGCGGGCCTAAGATAGGGCGGCCCCCGCTGTTGTCACTGCTGGTGTTGTTGTTGCTGGGTTAGTGCGGCGGGCCTATAATAGGACGGCCCTCGCTGTTGTTACTGCTGTGTTGTTGTTGCCGATGTGGGCGGCGGGCCTAAGATAGGGCGGCCCCCGCTGTTGTCAATGCTGGATGTCGTCGTGCGGTGGGCCTATATGAGGGCGGCCCCCGCTGTAATTACTGCTGCTGGTTGTTGCGCGCCCTGGTGCGCGTTGTTGCTGTTGCGGTTTATGGCGGTGGGCCTATGTGAAGGCGGCCCCCGCCGTAATTAGTGCCGGTTGTGGTTGCTGTTAATGCAGTGGGTCTAAAAGAATCGGCCCCTGGTGTTGTCTATGCTGGTGCGGCGGGCCTATGTAAGGGCGGCCCCCGCTAAGGTCACTGCTGGTTGTGTTGTTACCGGGTTTGTTGTTTGTGGTGGTTGTTGTTGCCGGTCTTGTTACAGGTTTACTTGTGGCCGGATAGTTGTTGCCGGTCTTGTATTACCGGTATTGTTTTTTTTTTACCGATTTACTTGTGGCCGGATAGTTGTTGCCAGTCTTGTTATTACCGGTCTAGTTGTGGCCGCGTAGGTGTGTTGCTTTAACTTAATTTTTAGGCGTTAAGCAAGTAACGTCAAGTTTCTCGAGTGCTCGAAAAACGAAAATAAAAGCTTTGTATTTGTAATCGTTGTAGCTTGCTGCTTTTTTTTTTTGTCTATTTATTTTGTTATCTATGTTTATGCTTTACTAGCAAGTCTTTTACAGCACCGCACGCTATGCAAGAATTTTTCTCCAACAAATTTTTTTTCATACGCGCGCTATCTTAAACCATTTAATTTATTTATAAAACTATCGTTTATTGTGCCACTAGCAGACCGCCCGCATTAAGTTCAACTGCGACTGCATACATCCACTGGCATTATTAGCACTTTTCTTACTTGCTTCACCAACTTAATCAAAAAATTGAATAAACACTTCAACACACTAAACTTAAGTTTATTTTAATTATTTTTTTTTTCATAGATGCAGTTAGGCAATGATAATAAGTTATTGTTTACTAGTTTTGTTCAGAAAATGGTAAAACTTTTGTGAAAATTAATGAATTGATAACGGAAGATGAACACTTTTCGCAGAAATTTCACACGCGCACGACCGCTCGGTTCCGCTGAATTTTTAGTTTTAAATGGTCGAATGCCGGTGACGCTGCTATGCCCAAAATTATTCACTTAACGCGACTGCGCAATGGAAAAGTTCCGTTGGCCCGTTGACGTGGCGTGATTATTGGCAGGTGGAACATTCTGATTGGTCGTTACCATCAGATGATTGCTATGAACGGATTGCCATCAGGGTTCGAACGAGTACTTTTATTTCCAATACTTTTTGTACTACTTAATTTGGTAGGAGTACAGTACAGTACAGGAATATAAAACATAAAACTATTGAAACTAAAGGGAAGATATAATTTTACTTTTTTTTTTTCATAGTAGATTTAATGATCATTTGACTGTAGAAATTATTTAGAGCTAAAAGTACGGTAATTATACTTTTATTTTGGGCTTTAAAGAAAAGAAATTAAGTACTTTTACTTTCGCTACTATTTTGCTCATTGGTTATTTGTATTAGGGAAAATTTCTTTGGATAAAACAAGATTAGATGCAAGAACATGGATGATAATTAACTTTACTTTCCTGGAGGGTTTATAGATAAAACAAATTGACTTGTAACTATTCAGAAAGAAACACAAAACGTAGTAAATTTGGGCTAAAGTGTAGTGACTATGAAAGTTACTGCAATTTTGGTCAAGTCCGAACCCTGAAGGCACGCCTTCGTTGGCGCGCGAAAAAAGGAAGGTTCTAGAACATGCGTTTGGTGTGTTCCCTTAGTAACCCGCGGGACACCATGTTGCTGGGTTTGGGGATAGGAGGCACATGAAACTCCTCATCCGACCTAGCCTTTGACATTACTGCTTGCATGGCGTGTAATAAATGAATTCTGTCGCCAAAGGAAACAATTTAAGTTCATTTTTATTATGTTTTTTACAAAATTAATTACATTAGTTGCCATTTTTGTCTTAAGGCAGGACAGGGTTCCACGTGTCTCCCACCCTGGTCAATTTGGCTGTGACTTCATGTTCTTAATGATTTTAGCATTTTTGTGGGTTTTGTTTTCGCTATCTTGCATTAATTTCAATACACGTTTGTAGTCTGTTCATGTGTTTGTACTCTACTTCTTTTACCCACTTCGTCACGTCAATTCATTGTAAGTCGCCCTTTTCTGCCCATTTGCCCATTTCGCTCATTTGACACTTATTGGTTACCCGAAATTTAACTCTGGGCACACCAAGAACACACCAACCATTTGTTTGTCTGGCAATTAAAAGTTCCGTTATTAGTGCCTTTTCCATTCTTATGGAACCATTTGGTGCTGCCACCTCGGCAAGAATCACGCCACTTCCCGTAACTATCGATAAAGTGTCGAACCGGAGGGTGAATCTAACCTGTCAACTACCTATCCAACCGCACAAGTCCAGCAATTAAATCAGCTAAAATGACTTTCAGTCGCAGGTAAACCATAACAAACCTGCTTCGCTTCGAAGACCGGTCGATGAAGCGAACAGGAAAAAGGTTTACATGCGAGGGAGCCATTTCGAGATGCAAAACGTGGGGCACGACTCACCCCTAGATAAGAGTCTCTAGTTCTACCACGAGCTAGCCGGGCAAGAAGATCCGCCAGTAGAGGAAAATTTTTGAAGTATTTTGTTTCATAGTTTAGTAGGCTTTGCGGCAAATGGAAATTTGTTAAGTGGCTTTACCCCCACCGAAATAGGCTTATAAGAAAAACGTGTAATTTAGTTAGACATTTTGATATCGGAGAACGCGTCAAAACTCCGAGGCAAACGGAGAATTTATTTTGGTTTCCTAGTTACAATGCTTCGCGGCTGTAGACATTTTAATAAAGGAGAACTCGTCAAAACTCCGAAAATTTTTGGTTCTAGTGGTTTCACCCCCCACAAAAAAGGTTTAGCAA
Organism: Merzomyia westermanni; assembly: GCA_949987695.1. Classification (NCBI taxonomy): domain Eukaryota; kingdom Metazoa; phylum Arthropoda; class Insecta; order Diptera; family Tephritidae; genus Merzomyia; species Merzomyia westermanni. The sequence goes on from OX465291.1 coordinate 83,621,107, forward strand.
AAAAATAACCGGAGAAGCTTGTTCCATGGAAAAAAAACTTTCACCCGGTAGACATTTTAATTAAGGAGAACTCGTCAAAACTCCGAAAGACAATCCGTATAACCGAGGATTGCCAGGTTATCCACTACTTCCGATGGAAGCGTATGTAAATACCCTATTAAGTCAATGTTCGGGGAGGATACTGGGCGAGTCGTCCCCGACCGCCAAAACGCCCAGATGAAATTGTAACTGTGGAAAACAAAAATTCAAAAGTCTGGTTATTGTGGACGAATATCCGAAGCATGGAAACGGCCTATGAACCTATGACCCGTTAGATAAACAAAGAAAAAAAAAGGTGTTCGGTTACAAGGGGCGGTTGGAGGGTATAAAAAGTCAAGATTCACTCCCCCACCCTATAATACCGACGATTGCAAAATTTTTTTGAAAAATAAAGTTTGAATTAATGCAAATTTTCCTAACCGATATTTGCATCAACTGATTACCGCGGATATGTCAAAAAAAAAATAAATATATACATATAAATATACATATGCTGAAAGAAATAGATTATTAGTATATATACGTGTTTAAATGTAATATGTAAAAAGCAAAAACGGTATACAGTTTGGCAAAAGCTAGTTGTGTATTTATATATTTAATGGGAATGCTGACATCCCATCATTAGAAGGCATAGGTATAACAAAAAAAACGAAATAACACTAGACAAGGACATTCTTCCAGGTACACCTACCGCAATGCAGGGGTGGTTATAAGACACCTCGCCCTGAGACATGTTGGTGTACCATGGCGAGAATTGGCAAAATTTTTAACTTATTTGGACTCCAGTACTCCGGACCGCAATGCAGGGGCTGCTAAGGGCTGCCTCCCTGAGACTGGTCGGAGCACTGGATACCAGCGATCAAAACGTCAAAACTTTATTTATTTTTTTTTTGAAACACCCCTCCTCAACCACGCCGCAATGAAAAAATGCGGTTGGGTACCGCTTTTCCCCAGACTTGCGCAGTTGGAAAGGGGTGGATATGGGGTCCCTACTTCTCCTCCCGCAATGCAGGGGCTGCTAAGGGCTGCCTCCCTGAGACTGGTTGGAGAAGTAAGGATCACTACAAAAAAAAAATACATACAAAAAAAACGAAGACAAAACAAAACATCACGTTCGGCAAAAGCATAAATATTAATAATCCCAAAGAAAGCTAAACCCCACTTAGCGGACATATAAATTTCCCGAAGCCGACATCGGACAACAGACCCGGGACAGAAAAAAATAAATTGAAACTACAAAAAACTAAGTGCGTTTAGCACTACCTCACCGGGTGAAATGAAAACTTCCGGTGGACATGACGTTCAGTCTCGTGGAGCCCTTAGCTACTGAACACGATGACCAATCCGGACAACTTGATCAGTCCCACCATCCCGTCGCAACGCAGGTGGCGGCTCCTGGGCCTGCCTACCTGGGACTTACGAGATGGTGAAACCTCACAAGCTGACCAGAAAAGTCATCGCGGTCAGCGCCTCGGGCCCCACGTTGGGCGCCATCTGTTATGGTTCGCAACAAAATGGAGCAGTAAGGAAGGCGGTCGGCACGATATGAGGTCGCACTGTGGCTAGTCATTGTCGGCTGGGGTGGGTTCTTGCCAACCTTACCGTCCTGCGCCATAAACAGAAAAAAGGTCAAATCGTGCCTTTAAACGCGGGGAACATTGCGAAACCGCGCAAAAACAACTATATAAAAAAACAACATCCGGTTAAACCCGGATGCCACGGACAGACCGTTGACATCAAAATACAAAAACTCAAATAAAACGGAAAATCAAATAAATTCAAAAGAAACGGGCAACAAAATATTTAAACTAGAAATCAAAATTCAAAAATAGCCAAAAATGGAAACGAAATTAAAACTGAAATAACGAACGGAAGAGGAAAACAAAGATAAATTTTAATTAACCGAAAAGAAACCCTGAAAATTAAATAAATAAAAAAAACGAACCGGAAATGGCCGGTTACCATGCTGAAAAAGGAATAATAAAAAAAAAGAGGCCGAACATTATAAGGGGGCGCCGCGGGTGTTGTTGCGACGCCCTGGTGCTGGCCCACCCTCATCCATGGCCATCGACGCACCTGGTTTCGATGACCCCTTACCAGAATTCCTATATACCTTCTAACTAATGGAAAGATTCAGCATTCCCATTTTAAATTATAAATTTATTTAAACTTCATTTCAAACAAAAAAATATATATTAAATTTACCCTAAGCTAAGGAATTCATTGACAAGGATTAAGTCTGTATGAGGTTACCTATACATAGTATAAGTTACCTATATATAAGTTTACTTATACGTAGAAAAATCACCGAATACAACCAACTAAGCAAACAAAATATTGCTTGGTTTCTTATATCATTTTAGTTTTATTAATCTAATTTCGTTGCCTGCTTATTAATTCCCTTACCGGGATTTCTTTAACCTTATGTTCATTATCGTACTATTTTATTTATCTTGTTTTGTCATTTAATTATCTGATTTGCTTTTATGTATTTATTTTAGCCTATCTCTTTTTATTTATTACGGCCTTTTTTTATGTTATGTTATTTATTTTATGTTATTTTATTATTTTCTGTTAGGATTCTAGTTGTTTCCTTTTGAAAATGACTTCTTTCCTTCAATTAATAATTTGAAGTTTTCCCTCATCTAACTCTATTACATTCTAATTGTTTGTCTTCTTATTTCTATCTACCGAATCTTAGCTTACTTTAGTGGGTTTAATTTGTTCTGGTTTACCTAAGTTATAAACTTCAAGTTCTTTTACGTTTAACTTATTCCCTAACTAAGTTTCCTTTTATACATATATATGATATATATATGTAAATTTAATTTAGTTTCCTTAATGTAAAATCTAGATGTAAAATTAAAATCTGTAACTATATTGGCTAGGTCTCACCCGGTCGTAGTAGGCCGTTGGTGGGGCGCAACTGTTGTTGTTGTCTCTGCTGGTTATGTTGTTGTTGCTGGTGGTGCGACGGGCCTATAATAGGACGGCCCTCGCTGTTGTCACCGCTGGTTACAGTTGTTGCTGCTGCTAGTGCGGCGGGCCTATATTAAGGCGGCCCTCGCTGATGTTACTGCTGGTGTTGTTGTTGTTGCTGGGTTAGGGCGGCGGGCCTAAGATAGGGCGGCCCCCGCTGTTGTCACTGCTGGTGTTGTTGTTGTTGCTGGGTTAGTGCGGCGGGCCTATAATAGGACGGCCCTCGCTGTTGTTACTGCTGTGTTGTTGTTGCCGATGTGGGCGGCGGGCCTAAGATAGGGCGGCCCCCGCTGTTGTCAATGCTGGATGTCGTCGTGCGGTGGGCCTATATGAGGGCGGCCCCCGCTGTAATTACTGCTGCTGGTTGTTGCGCGCCCTGGTGCGCGTTGTTGCTGTTGCGGTTTATGGCGGTGGGCCTATGTGAAGGCGGCCCCCGCCGTAATTAGTGCCGGTTGTGGTTGCTGTTAATGCAGTGGGTCTAAAAGAATCGGCCCCTGGTGTTGTCTATGCTGGTGCGGCGGGCCTATGTAAGGGCGGCCCCCGCTAAGGTCACTGCTGGTTGTGTTGTTACCGGGTTTGTTGTTTGTGGTGGTTGTTGTTGCCGGTCTTGTTACAGGTTTACTTGTGGCCGGATAGTTGTTGCCGGTCTTGTATTACCGGTATTGTTTTTTTTTTTACCGATTTACTTGTGGCCGGATAGTTGTTGCCAGTCTTGTTATTACCGGTCTAGTTGTGGCCGCGTAGGTGTGTTGCTTTAACTTAATTTTTAGGCGTTAAGCAAGTAACGTCAAGTTTCTCGAAAAACGAAAATAAAAGCTTTGTATTTGTAATCGTTGTAGCTTGCTGCTTTTTTTTTTTTTGTCTATTTATTTTGTTATCTATGTTTATGCTTTACTAGCAAGTCTTTTACAGCACCGCACGCTATGCAAGAATTTTTCTCCAACAAATTTTTTTTCATACGCGCGCTATCTTAATAAACCATTTAATTTATTTATAAAACTATCGTTTATTGTGCCACTAGCAGACCGCCCGCATTAAGTTCAACTGCGACTGCATACATCCACTGGCATTATTAGCACTTTTCTTACTTGCTTCACCAACTTAATCAAAAAATTGAATAAACACTTCAACACACTAAACTTAAGTTTATTTTAATTATTTTTTTTTTTTCATAGATGCAGTTAGGCAATGATAATAAGTTATTGTTTACTAGTTTTGTTCAGAAAATGGTAAAACTTTTGTGAAAATTAATGAATTGATAACGGAAGATGAACACTTTTCGCAGAAGTTTCACACGCGCACGACCGCTCGGTTCCGCTGAATTTTTAGTTTTAAATGGTCGAATGCCGGTGACGCTGCTATGCCCAAAATTATTCACTTAACGCGACTGCGCAATGGAAAAGTTCCGTTGGCCCGTTGACGTGGCGTGATTATTGGCAGGTGGAACATTCTGATTGGTCGTTACCATCAGATGATTGCTATGAACGGATTGCCATCAGGGTTCGAACGAGTACTTTTATTTCCAATACTTTTTGTACTACTTAATTTGGTAGGAGTACAGTACAGTACAGGAATATAAAACATAAAACTATTGAAACTAAAGGGAAGATATAATTTTACTTTTTTTTTTTCATAGTAGATTTAATGATCATTTGACTGTAGAAATTATTTAGAGCTAAAAGTACGGTAATTATACTTTTATTTTGGGCTTTAAAGAAAAGAAATTAAGTACTTTTACTTTCGCTACTATTTTGCTCATTGGTTATTTGTATTAGAGAAAATTTCTTTGGATAAAACAAGATTAGATGCAAGAACATGGATGATAATTAACTTTACTTTCCTGGAGGGTTTATAGATAAAACAAATTGACTTGTAACTATTCAGAAAGAAACACAAAACGTAGTAAATTTGGGCTAAAGTGTAGTGACTATGAAAGTTACTGCAATTTTGGTCAAGTCCGAACCCTGAAGGCACGCCTTCGTTGGCGCGCGAAAAAAGGAAGGTTCTAGAACATGCGTTTGGTGTGTTCCCTTAGTAACCCGCGGGACACCATGTTGCTGGGTTTGGGGATAGGAGGCACATGAAACTCCTCATCCGACCTAGCCTTTGACATTACTGCTTGCATGGCGTGTAATAAATGAATTCTGTCGCCAAAGGAAACAATTTAAGTTCATTTTTATTATGTTTTTACAAAATTAATTACATTAGTTGCCATTTTTGTCTTAAGGCAGGACAGGATTCCACGTGTCTCCCACCCTGGTCAATTTGGCTGTGACTTCATGTTCTTAATGATTTTAGCATTTTTGTGGGTTTTGTTTTCGCTATCTTGCATTAATTTCAATACACGTTTGTAGTCTGTTCATGTTTTTGTACTCTACTTCTTTTACCCACTTCGTCACGTCAATTCATTGTAAGTCGCCCTTTTCGGCCCATTTGCCCATTTCGCTCATTTGACACTTATTGGTTACCCGAAATTTAACTCTGGGCACACCAAGAACACACCAACCATTTGTTTGTCTGGCAATTAAAAGTTCCGTTATTGGTGCCTTTTCCATTCTTATGGAACCATTTGGTGCTGCCACTTCGGCAAGAATCACGCCACTTCCCGTAACTATCGATAAAGTGTCGAACCGGAGGGTGAATCTAACCTGTCAACTACCTATCCAACCGCACAAGTCCAGCAATTAAATCAGCTAAAATGACTTTCAGTCGCAGGTAAACCATAACAGTATTTTGAAAAACATTTACCGCTTGTTGGGACGTAATGCAATCAGTGAGTTTGAAAGTCGGTAATTGTTACCTTTAGGAGACAACCACTAAAATACAATTGAAATTATCGGGAAAGGTATCAAAAGACGCGTTTTTACCTCGGTAACAATAATTCGGAAGCGGACTTTCGAGTTTTTGTCTCAGTGAAGAGATATTTGAAATCAAAGTTGGAAATTTTCTGTCATTTCATGTGGTTGTTGTAATCACAGATTAGGGTGTACCGAAAGGTGCAAAAGGCGTGTGCTGCGCAGAAATACTGTACGTTTAGCATGGCGAAAGCAACCTAATATCACATGCTGTGCTGGTTTATCCTATCATAAATTGTTGGTCAAACTGGGGGGAGAACAAAATAAACCGCATATTTTATAACATAAGACCAACATTCACTTCTATGCGTTGTCTAGATTTCAAGCACAGAATTTTTGCATCATTTATATTGACAATTATATCTCACTATTTTATCTTGGGTATGTTTATGCGGCACTCCCACGTCGACGGTTTCAATCACCCACTTTTCACAGGTGCACAAACTACTTTATATTGAGCATATTCCATAATATGAACTAAAAGAAGCAAAATTTGGACCATTATGTGCTGCAGTTTATAATGAAGATCAAGCATTTACCTTGCGCGCATACTGGGTCGTGTCAAGAGTGAGACTGGTACGAAGCCACAATACCGTGTGATATTCATTGACTTTCGAACCATAGCCAATCCAGATGATGTACGCATTTTACCACACGGTTTGCAAGCTTTGCCAGAATTCGCTAAACATTGACAGTGGTGGCACCATTAACTCAAACAGAAGTTGCTATCGTAACTCCTGCTATCTCACCGGTACCCTTCTCAGATCCATCTGCTATACCACATATAATCGCAACAATAGCACCAATATTACAAACACTAACAGCAATGTGAATAACACGACGAATATCTTGCCGCCCGCAATTACACCCGCCGTCGACAATAATCATACAACAGCAACAACCACAAATACAACGATTACGCACATAAATCCAAACAGTCACACAACTGATTTAGTGCCCACAGCAATTGTTGCAACAGCAGCACCACCAGCTGGAGGTGATGCACCAACACAAAAAAACCACAATATCAATAGCAAAAGTACAACAACCGCTTTGGATGAACAAGAGGCGTTACTGCAACGAGCTGTCGATGAACGTGAAGCGAATTTCAATCGTTATTCACTGGGTTTGGATCCCGCGAATGTGATGGACCCCTGGGAGAATCCCATATTTGAAATTTATCATATTACAGACAAATATGGCTTCATGTATGATTCCCGCCTACCCGAAACCCGCGATTCACAGTAGCTGCAACGTACCAAAATTGAATTGGAGCGTGATAAAAAATGGGTAAAAATGCTTGCCAATTGAAATACGCATAATGAGAAAATACATAGACGCGTTTTCAAAGGTATACCAGATCGTATGCGTTGGCCAGCGTGGAAAAAAATTACTGAATGTTTACGAATTAATAGCAGCTAATCGTGATACATATGCTTCGATGTTATCATTGGCACGCAAATATTCGACTGAGGTGCGACAAATTGATTCCGATGTGAATCGTCAATTAGCGTTAAACAATGCTCTCTATTTAATGTGCTAAATGCCTATAGTATATATAATCCAGAATTGCGTTATTGTCAGGGTATGGCATGTTTGCCTGGTGCACTATTATTGTATATGAAAGAGGAGGAAGCATTTTAGGCGCTCAATCAATTGATAATCGATCGTAAATATGCTATGCATGTTTTATTTATTGAGGGCTTCCCCAAGTTGACGCGTTTCCTGGAACATCATGATCGTATATTATCGAAAGTGATGCGCAAATTACATCAACATTTTCTGAAGCATAATGTTAATGCGATTCTATACTCGATTAAATGGTGCTTTTTGTGATTTTTGTGTCGCAATTGTTTTCTGTTGGAAGGTGAAAGGGCTGTTACCGCCATGGCTGTCACTATACTCTATTTACATAAACACGATTTATTGCGTCTTCATGATATGGACTCACTTATTGAATACATATTTACAAGTAAAATTCCATAAAAATTTCGATCACCTGAAAAGAAAAGAAAGAAAACCATTGGTATTTGCATAGAAATCTCCGTACATATATGCTTATACAGGGTGTTTTTTTTAGAGGTTTGTTTTTCGAATAGAGATAAACTGGCATTTTGTGGTCAAATCTGGCAACTCTAATGTCATTTATGTTCAGTTTGGTTTGCCATTTCATCATGAACAGGTTGACAAAAGAACAACGCTTGCAAATCGTGCAAATTTATTTCGAAAATAATGGTTCAGTTCGCGAAGTTTACCGTGAGCTCCGTCCATTTTATGGTCGACATAATCGTCCATCAGAGCAATTAATTCGGTTAACCAAGGATCGTTTTCGCACTACGTTTACTCTATGTGATAATACGCATCCGCAGAGACGTCGAACAGTGCGCACCGAAGAAACAATTGCCGCTGTAGAGCAAAGTGTTGAAGAGGACCCGAATGAATCGATTCGCCACCGTGCACAGCAATTGGAGCTTTGTCCATCAACTTTATGGAAGATTTTGCGCAAAGATCTTGGCTTGCGACCTTACAAGATCCAGCTTGTGCAAGAATTAAAGCCGCGAGACCATGCAATGCGTCGTGATTTTGGTGTATGGGCCGAAAATGAGATTGATTTCGATGCTGATTTTCATCGCAAAATTTTGTTCAGTGATGAGGCTCATTTTTGGTTGAATGGCTACGTCAACAAGCAAAATTGCCGCATTTGGAGTGAAGAGAATCCACATGAGACCCTTGAAACGCCATTACATCCACAAAAACTGACTGTTTGGTGTGCTCTATGGGCTGGTGGAGTCATTGGGCCATACTTCTTCCGCAATAATGCTGGAGAGGCAGCTACCGTTAATGGAGACCGGTATAGAGCCATGATAACCAACTATTTTGTTCCCGAATTGGATGGCATGAATGTGGATGAGTTGTGGTTCCAACAAGACGGCGCTACATGCCACACAGCGCACGTAACAATCGATTTATTGAAGGAAACATTCGATGAGCGCATAATTTCGCGGAATGGACCTGTCAATTGGCCACCAAGGTCGTGTGATTTGACACCATTGGATTATTTTCTTTGGGGATATGTGAAGTCGCTCGTCTACACCAACAAACCAGAAACGTTAGGGGAATTGGAAGCCAACATTCGTGGCGTTATTGCCGACATACGGCCCCATATGCTCGAAAAAGTGGTTGAAAATTGGACCTGTAGAATTGGCTTTATTCGAGCCAGCCGCGGCGGCCACATGCCCGAAATCATATTTAAGCATTAATGGCATAAAATTATCCTTACAATAAAGCCAAATTGATGGACCTTAAAATGATTTTCTTGTGTTTTATTTCAATTCGAAGTTCTATACCCCTAAAAAAAACACCCTTTACATACAAAATGTGTCTCAAAGCATGCGCCGGCCGCCATAGCGTGTGAGACACGTTTCTTTGTTCCTAAGTAATTTGCGCCGGCAGGCGATCCTCCACAGCAGCATCTCCATTTACCCTTTGTGCATCTGAAAAAGAGAAAAAAATTTGGTTAAATACGTTTTAAAAATATAAATATGCAATTTTACTTAACTCTGCTACTGCTGCTGCCCACGCGTGCCGGAAACAAGAAAATTATGAATTGTTTCAATTCAATGAATTTTCTTTGTTTCTTTTTCACGACTTTGCAAAATCGTATGTGTGCAAATAATTAACCACCACTCTATGCTACTCTCATTTACTCGCAAAAATTTTGCCAGTATATGTACAGGGTGGCTGATGAATTTTGCTGAATTAAGAAACTCAAATAATTTTTTTTTCAGTGTATGGAACTCATTTATCTTTTATTCATGTTAAAGCTCATTAAATTTTATTAAATATAGCTTAATTAGTTTTAAAAATAATGGAATTTAAATGCCCCCCCTGCTCGTCGATGCATGTGCGGCATCTTACCAAAAAGTAGTTCATTACTGCTTGGAGAGTTGAGACAGGAATAGCCGCAATTGTTTCTCGTATGGATTGCCTTAGTTCATTCAAATTTGTTGGTTTTGCTTTGAAGACTTCCTGTTTGCAATAACCCCACAAGAAAAAGTCAGTCCAACGGAATGTGGAGTTTCTGGATATCAGCTTATTGGGAAATTTTCGTCGCAATTCTGTCATAACAGGTTGGGTTATATGAGGAGCTGCACCATCTTGCTGAAACCACACAGAGTTGAAGGAAATTCTCATTCGGCGTAATTCTGGATAGAAAAACTCTCTCAACATGCTCAAGTAACGGTCTCCAGTAACCGTAACGGTGTGACCGTTTTCTTCGAAGAAGTAGGGCCCGACAATGCAGCGTGATGAAACTGCACACCACACTGTGACACGAAGTGGATGCAATTCCGTTCCATGGAGTATCTGTGGGTTGGAAGCACTCCATATTCGACAATTTTGTTTGTTTATGTTGCCGTTTAAATCGAAATGGGCCTCGTCAGACATGAAAAGACAGTTCAACATGTTTCCATCCTCTTCCACCATTTGAAGCATCTTCTGGCAAAATTCCAAGCGAATCGGCAAGTCTGCAGCGTTCAGTTTTTTGGCCATTTGAATTTTATATGGGAATAAGTCCAAATCTTTGTGCATAATTGACTGTAATGACTGTCTGCTTACACCCATTTGAGCAGATAAGCTTCTTGTCGAAACACGTGGATTGTTTTGTATGGCAGCAGCTACAGCAGCGATTGTTTGCTCCGTTCGAACTGAAGGGTTTCGATGGTAAGGTCTTCTGTTGACTGTCCCATGCTCGGCAAAATTGTTTACAAGTCTTATTATGGTCCATCTGCTCGGAGGATTGCCGCCAAACGTGCGCCTATACTCTCTTTGAACCGAAACTACGGACTCCAGTGCGTGATAGCGGCGGACAATCCAAATTCTTGTTTCAGTGTCCCAGTTATCCATTTTTGTTAAATGTAAAAGTCAATCTGCAAAATAAAAAAAAAATTAACCAGATTCATTAAATAGAAAAAAAGTTCTTTAATTTTTTTTTGGTAGCGGCTTTCATTAGCCACCCTGTATATATGCATAATTTTACCACCACGCTAGTGATGCTATATTTTGTTCAACGGGTACCGAAATCCCGATGTGCCAAAATCGGTACCGCTCACTGCGGGGTAAATAGGGTGACGAATTCTACGTTCGTACCCGACCGGCGAAGATGCCGATTATAGTAAAATGCAAAACTAATACGGCTGACTAAATTAAAAAAAAAAAAAGGTGGGTTTTTTGGTTTACGCTAAGAAAAATTTTTTTTGTTAATCATTTTTTCTCTGGTTTTTTGTTTGTTTTCGGAGGGTGCAGGACTGTTTTGCCCACAAAACAACAAAAAAAAAATAAACCCGAACATTCACCACATTCACACTCCCTACCCAGCTAGGTACCGAAAAAGCGAAAATGTGGCTGTGTGCACGGCACTAACGCCACTTATGACGGCGACCATGCAAGTAAGAATCTTTACATATAATAAAATTGTAACAGGTGTCTGTACATTGAAGATATTCAAGAAAAACTGATAGGAGAGGTCGTTATTGGACCAGCGGAACCCAAATCTACAATTTTTAGAATTTTTGTCTGTCTGTCTGTCTGTCCGTCTGTATGATTGTGCGCGTATCACGCAAAAACTACTGAATAGAATTGCATGAAACTTTCACCATTCTATCACTTAACGTCTAACTTAAAATTTAGGACAACTTTCATTTGGATATCTCATCCAGTTCCCGAGTTATTGACCAAAATGTGGGAAAAATGTGACCAGAAATGTGGTTTTTTACCATAACGCCCGCGTCACACAAAAACGACTGCATAGAAATGAATGAAACTTTCAATAATCATTCTCTAGACGTCTCTCCTAAAATTTAAGATATCTTTGACCTCGATATTTTACCCGGGTCCCAATTGACTTAAATGTGGACCCAGGGTGACTGTATGATTTGTGCTTTTAAGGCGGAACAAAGTTCGGCGGGTCAGCTCGTAAGAAATAAATCTCCGCATGAGGGCCAGTGGCGAAACGAAATACAAGGTGATCAACGCAATCAACTTGTCGCTACCGTGCCGTGCGGGAAAAAATAACTAATTCCTTGATACTAATAATATGCATTGTAATTATAAAATTTCTTCGTAGATCAGAATAATGCCACATTATATGGCATTTATAACCACGGAGAGAGATCGCTCGCCACCCACGTATACGGGCGTCCATACAAATATTCAAGGGGATTTTTTTGTTGCTTTTCTTTTCTCTGCGTCGGAGACCGCTTGGACGTCAGAGTACAACGAAATCGCCGAGCCGAGATCGGAACCACGGCCGTTCCGACCGGCGTAGGGAGTATCGGACCCATCGCGCGCTCACTGCAACGCAACACCCACAACGCCGGACATCATCACAACACGTCCAACCGTAATCCACGACGCGCCCACCGAAATAGCGACAAACGTCGACTGGCCACTCAGTCGCGCCAGTGACGTCTCACCCACAATCGCCGCACATCTACCGACGAGCGTAGACTAGCCTCCCAGCCGCGCCAGCTACCACCAATTACTGGTTTCCGCGACGGTCTCAGCCGCGCTCTCGCCCGGGTGGGTCCACCGTTGCGCCCGATGATTGCTCTTGCGCCAACCGCGGTCGAGAAACTGGAAGCCGGGGGGGACTACACCGCGGGCTGGCGGAAGAGCTGGGGCTACACACCACCTGGGCTACACACCAGGAACAACAAAACTGTCACCGCCCACGCATTGTGCGTGAAACATATGCGCCGAATCAGTCTGGTGCATAACGCGGACGCCCAGATCGCTGCTCCTTACCAGCACATCCGGCTGGCGGATCCCCATTTCTTTATCTCAGCGCCGATACACCTCGCACTCGGGGGCGACGCGACGTCGTAACCTCGGGCACGCTACCAGCGTCGTTTGGTTCGTTGCATGCCCAAAGCACAATTTTTGGTTGGGTTCTGTCGGGTGCCATTAGCATGTAAGGTTAGATTTAAGCATAAAAGTAACATCGTTTTCTTTTTTCTTGGGTTTTATTTAATAAATAATATAAACAATTTCCTGGCAAGAAATACACAGCGTTTTTATTTTTTAAAGTTTTTTCCTCCTATTCCTTAGCTCTAGGTGCGAAACGATGGAGCCACCAGAGACTTCAAACTTCGGGAGGCAGTTCGGAGGCAGACGGCTGTGACAGCGCCAGCCGGCACTCACTATCCTAGTTTAAGTCCGTAGCTTAAGAGGATGCGTGGTGGGAAATCCTGGGGCGGGGTAAGATGTTGCGTAGCGCAAGGGGGCCGGCATGTTTAGGCCAGATGCCTAAATTCCTAAAATGTGCCACCCTAATGTAACTTTAACGCCCTTCCAATCACTAACGCCAACCCACCCACCTGTGTGGGCATGCATGCATATTCGTGTTTTGTCAGCATACATATACATGCATGGGGGTGTACATTTGTGGGTTCACGTCCCCTTAAAACCGGAGGATAATTTTCAGGTTCAACGTTTGTCCTCGATTGGAAAACCGTCTACTTTTTCAGCAACAGTCAACGCAGTCACATCACGGCCACCCCGGGATTTTCCACCGCTGCAAAAATATTCATAAAGGTAACATAATATCTAATTGTAACTTTTTACAAAATAAACGGCCATATTTATTATAACGAGAATTCTCGTTGTTTTCTCTTATTTCTTTTCAAAATCACAATTCGACCGCAGTGCTTTCGAGCCACGGGCGCTCCAGCGAAGCACCATTGTCACATTTGTTCAGAGCCTCTATAGAACATGTTCTAATCAGTACTGTAATGGCACCGCAGCAAACTATCTGAACTTTCCCCAGCATGTTGTACATGCATTTCACATCGACTTCTTCCCCCAGTGGAATTACTTCTTTGTACATCTATGCTATGACTTAAGGGCTCAGTGCCCACTTTTGACCTACTTTTCACAAAGACACAGCTTTTGACCGTCAAGATGAGCCGACGACAAACTTTAGATTTTCCCCTTACTGGTGAAGATCACTAGCTCTGTCTTTGGGGGCTCGCGGCCAACCAATGAACTTTTTCAATGTCTATGTTACAGAGCCACAGCAGCGGTAAGATGACAGCGCCCTTCCACGGATGTTCTATAGGCTTTGGGGCTACCATTCCTTACTACAGAGCCGACAGAGCAATAGGGTCTTCCATACCCTCACTTCACCTTGCCTCTTTATTAAAAATAATTTTTTCATGATTGTCAAATGCTCAATAGGTCATAAAAAAAACTATAACAATTGATATGAAAAGAGCTTTTGAATTTTTCCAAGCATACCTAAACATGTCTATTGTCACATTTATAATGATATCTAGTCATTGAGTTGAATTTTGTTATAGTTCAAGCATAGGGCTTTAAATAACACTATTTCAGAATTTCCTTCAACAATGCATTATCTGAGAATTGGGTAAGAATTTCTGAAACGGATCACATAAAATTGTGAATATTATTTTGGATCAATAATTGAATTATTTTGTGGCTATTGACAGTACAATTCCTATCTTTGATTTTTGGAAAAAAAATTGTTTTTTATTTTATCGCCAATTGAAAATGTTTGCCCTTTTTTATATTAAAGTCAATTAACTTTCGATATATTGGACCGATCTTGATAATTCAAATGCCATTATTCTCGCTTCAGAAAATTCGGCAGGGGCCATTTTTGTCCTTTTTATATCAAAGTTATTGGACTTTCGATATATTGGGCCGATTTTGATAACTCAAATGCCAATTTTCTTGCTTCAGAAAATTCTGCACGGCCACATTTAAAATATACTTATTTTTAAAATCGGCGCAAAAACCATGCAAAAAAGTTCTTCCAGAGCAAGTTTTAGCACAAAAAAGTACCAAATATGCAAAAAAATACTCTCTAATAAAGTCCGTTGAGAAAAAATTATTTTAAAGTAAAATTTAATTTAAAGTAAATAACTATAAATGAGCTCAAGGCTAAGAATAATAATTCATTAAAAAAATAAAAGCAATAATAATTTTCATAAAAATTAAAAAATTCAAAAATTACTATTCTTGGCCTTGAGCTCGTTTCATGAATAGTTTCCAATATTATTCAATTTCATTATAAACAAAATATTGAATACTTTTTCTTCAACCGATATTTCTTATGAGAGTTTTTTTTAATAAACTAGTGAATGAGACGAAGAGAAAGATCTTTAGAGCTGACAATATTCAACCCAGGATTTTTTTCGATTGAAATGAAATAAAATAAAATAAGGGAAGGAAACAGAAAGGAAGGGAAAGGAAAGAAAGGGAAGTAAGGAAAGAAGAAAAAGAAAAGAAAGGAAAAAGAAGAAAAGAAAAAGGAAAGCAAAAGAAAAGAGAAGAATTAAAAAAAGAAATGAAAGAAAATAGAAGGAAAGAAAAAAAAGAAAAATAAAAGGGAAGGAAAGGAAAGTAAAGGAACGATAAAATAAAAAAAGTAAAAAGAATAAAAGTGGAAATAGAAACAATATCATGAAATTTTTGTTAGCTGGCTCGAGGTCAAATTTAATAAAAAACGAGTTTTATTGCGGGGTTACACAATATATTTCAATCTCCTACGGAGATCATCTTCAGGGGGCTATAACAATATTTAACAATTGTTGCGGTCACCCTGTAGTGCTCAAACCAATACGCCATCTGGCAACTCGGCTTTCAGAACATCTCCGTGCCACGTCAGCAAAACGTCATCCCAACCGCAGCTACCCATGCAAAATTTCTGCTTCCGGTCTTCCTTTTCATCACCGGCAGCCGAGGCGAGTAGCAGTTTTCTTATCAAGAATTACTAGCGTCATCCAGAAGTGGATGAAAAAGTGTTTAAGGGGTACGTAGTACACAACCCTAAAGGAATCCAGGAACATAAGACTGGCAGCGGATTGGTAATTGTTAATGGTATACGGAGGAAAAATAAATTGATTATGGTATGCTCTCTATAAACGTCCATAGTTAGTGTCACCGGGTCGTCAGTGCCATCGCTAGATTTAACATCACCGCTAGTACCAGCACCAAATACGATGCCATCATAGTTGCCGCAATCCGCACCAGTCACCACCGCCATTATTTTTATACACACTGTCACAAGACCACAAGGGAAGCATTCCCGAGGGCTCCATTTGCTACCACCACCATTGTCGCTTCGGCTACCACGGTAAGAGAGTCGGCTCCACTATGAAGCCAACAAAATTCCACCACCGACGCCCATTGCCACCGACGTCATCGCAGGCGCACGTCTATACCATTTTTTTTGGTTCCTCCTCTCGCCGGTGAACAAGAGGCCCCACGATATGGAGGAGCATGTACTAGTATGATACATCTGAAGTAGGAACCTTAACCATTTTTTTTTTATTATTGAACCCACTCTACCAAACCTTAACCCAAGACGTCTTGTAGGTCGGGGCGGGAGTAGGAATTATAAATTTTGTTTGGTATAGACCACTTCGAACTCTTACGTACCTGCTCTTATCCCTCTTGTGTACCTATAAAATTTAATTGGATATAATTTGTCATTTATAATATATTCCGGAAGTTGACTTGTAAGGAGGGAGTACGTGTGTGTGTAAGTGAGCCGACTCGAACGATAGCCATGGGGTATCGCTTCAGTCGACCATAGGCGTAGTCAGTTGGCGTTCGAATCGGCACTCGCATGCATGTAGATTCTCCTGATTAGTCAAGGTTGACTTATTGGAGGGTAGGTATTTATATAATACCCTCACAACATATACATATAATATATAGAGTATAACAAATTGACCTAGACAGTGGATTCGAAATATATGTAAAAGATTAGGTGTAGGTTAACACGTATTTAGTTTGATTCATACATTAGATAATTTAAGGAAACTCATGAAGAGTATTAATAAAATTAGCCGTAACTCCCTAACAATGCATAGGCATCATTGACCATGCGTATATGTATATTCATAATTTTCTTAATAATTAGGCAATAAATAATATGTTCCATTAATTTTGAAAATCAGTGAATTCTTTATTTCAGATGCCATGTAGACCGACGGACGGGACAATAACGAGGAGTGGGAAATTATAAGGGGGAGTAAGAGGGGGGAATTCATTTGGGGTCGGCAATAATCAGTAGCCACAGCCGACCATGGAAGGGAGGGTGTAGAGGCATTGACCATCTAGGCCATAGAGGGTATAATAAAGGGTGCGAACGGACCTTGATGGAAAGTGATAGCCAGGTATGATATTTTTTTTGTATGGTGCGGCTGACATGCCTCGGGGTCAAAGATCCACCCCACAGTGCGGCGAGCTAGTTCGGGCAATATGCAAGCATACCTGCGAGACTTCCGGGGCATGCAACATGAAGGTGAGGGAGCGCTATAGGGGTTGGCAGTCCCACTCTAAAAATCTGCACGTAACACAATTTTAACATTTTCATACATCACCACAATAAATAAATAAATAAATACATACATACATTTAATGCGAATTCTAAGCACACGGCCTCCGTTTTGTTCGCCATGTAATTTTGAACTGATTTTATTTTTTTACTTTTTACAGTCTAGTAAGTGTTGGTATATACGAGTATGAGCACATCCCTCTATATCTTTCTTGTAGTTTAATCTCTTGTTTTCAGCTAAGTTAGTAGTGTGGAGCATTTCCAATGTGAAACGTTTATTATAATGTTGCTCTTGTTGTAATATGCTCACTGCTTCAAAGTTTGGTTTGTGGCCGCTCTCCGCAAAGTGGGCCGCAAGCGCTGTTTTTTGTTTGTTTTGTGATTGTATATTTTTAATGTCGGAGCGGTGCCCTGCTATTCGTGTTTTGAGTTTATTTTTGGTTGTACCAACATATTCTTTGTCACAGTTGTGGTTTTTGTCACCCGCACATGAAATTTTATACACAAGATTACTTTTTTCCATCTTCGCCACTTTGGATTTCATATTGTGGAAAAACATGTTTGTAGTGTATGTTGGTTTATGTGCAATACCAACTGTATCCTTGTCATATATACAGGGTGGCTGATGAATTTTGCTACATTAAGAAACTCAAATAATTTTTTTTGCAGTGTATGGAATTCATTTATCTTTTATTCATGTTAAAGCTCATTAAATTTTATTAAATATAGCTTAATTAGTTTTAAAAATAATGGAATTTAAATGCCCCCCTGCTCGTCGATGCATGTGCGGCATCTTACCAAAAAGTTGTTCATTACTGCTTGGAGAGTTGAGACAGGAATAGCCGCAATTGTTTCTCGAATGGATTGCCTTAGTTCATTCAAATTTGTTGGTTTTGCTTTGAAGACTTCCTGTTTGCAATAACCCCACAAGAAAAAGTCAGGTGCAGTAAGGTCAGGCGACCTGGGTGGCCAACGGAATGTGGAGTTTCTGGATATCAGCTTATTGGGAAATTTTCGTCGCAATTCTGTCATAACAGGTTGGGCTATATGAGGAGCTGCACCATCTTGCTGAAACCACACAGAGTTGAAAGAAATTCTCATTCGGCGTAATTCTGGATAGAAAAACTCTCTCAACATGCTCAAGTAACGGTCTCCAGTAACCGTAACGGTGTGACCGTTTTCTTCGAAGAAGTAGGGCCCGACAATGCAGCGTGATGAAACTGCACACCACACTGTGACACTAAGTGGATGCAATTCCGTCTCATGGAGTATCTGTGGGTTGAAAGCACTCCATATTCGACAATTTTGTTTGTTTATGTTGCCGTTTAAATAGAAATGGGCCTCGTCAGACATGAAAAGACAGTTCAACATGTTTCCATCCTCTTCCACCATTTGAAGCATCTTCTGGCAAAATTCCAAGCGAATCGGCAAGTCTGCAGCGTTCAGTTTGTTGGCCATTTGAATTTTATATGGGAATAAGTCCAAATCTTTGTGCATAATTGACTGTAATGACTGTCTGCTTACACCCATTTGAGCAGATAAGCTTCTTGTCGAAACACGTGGATTGTTTTGTATGGCAGCAGCTACAGCAGCGATTGTTTCCTCCGTTCGAACTGAAGGGTTTCGATTGTAAGGTCTTCTGTTGACTGTCCCATGCTCGGCAAAATTGTTTACAAGTCTTATTATGGTCCATCTGCTCGGAGGATTGCCGCCAAACGTGCGCCTATACTCTCTTTGAACCGAAACTACGGACTCCAGTGCGTGATAGCGGCGGACAATCGAAATTCTTGTTTCAGTGTCCCAGTTATCCATTTTTGTTAAATGTAAAAGTCAATCTGCAAAATAAAAAAAAAATTAACCAGATTCATTAAATAGAAAAAAAGTGATTTAATTTTTTTTTAGTAGCGGCTTTCATCAGCCACCCTGTATTAGAAAACTGTAGTCTATCCGAGAAACCGTGTATGTATACCACGGATTTATATATTGTTATAGCCCCCTGAAGGCGATCTCCGTAGGAGATTGAAATATATTGAGTAACCCCGCAATAAAACTCGTTTTTTATTAAATGTTACCTCGAGTCAGCTAACACAAAACTCGTGATATAAAACAGGTCGCAAAAAAAAAATCCAAAATTCGAAACAATATTATTAAATTGAGTAGAAAGGAAAGAAAAGAAGGGACACAAAGAAGATAAACATATTAAAGGAAATGAACAGCAAAGAGAAGTAGAAAAAGAAAGGTAACCCCAGAGAAAAGCAAAATGGACTGATAGCGAGAAACTGCAAAGGAAGAATGGAAAGAAATTTTAATGAAAGGAACCGCAATTAATTAAAATAAAATAAAGTCTTGTGGTTTTATTTCCCAAAATAGACTTAGTCCGATTTGAATCAATATATCTCCGAAACCAATTGAGATACTCAACGTATAAAAAGGGTATACACCGTGTTTCTTAATTTTGTATAAAAAAACATCGGACTTCAAGCCGGCAAAATAAATTATTAAAAATTTCAAAGGTCGCCAAAAACGAAGACACTCAACTTAATTACATTGCTTATTGCATGTAGAGATAGCGAGTCGAGTGGTAGCATTCATGTAATAAACAACGGGTTTCTCCGCAACTACATTATTATAAACATTTCATAAATTTCGAATAGATTTTGTAAATGTTTCTCATATTTTTGGCATATTTTTCACTACTATGTGATTCAAAGTATATGATTAAAATAAGTAGCGCGATAAAAGAAATAACTATCTACAAAGAACATATAACTATTAGAAGATCCAACAGCGAATGAAGTGGACGTTGTCAAATCAATGGTAGCTAATTCACCACTGTATCTGCATGTAAATTGTTTGAATTCACTGCGTTTTAATTGAATATTCACACAAAAAATTATAGTTTAAGTTACGAAAACGTTTAATTGTGAATAAAAATAAAAGTTCTAATAGCCTTCAAAATCGCTATTTACGTGCAAATTTCCCCAGTGGTGAATTACCTACCCGGGAATTGCTGGCTTACTGTTTCCCACTATTCGTCGCGTTGAACCTTCTTATAGTTATATGCTCTTGCTATCTATAATATAAATGCGCAAGTTGAAAAAGTTTGTCCAACTATACATCCCTGCTAGCACTTGGAAGACCGTTTTCTAACGTCTGGAGCACTTCTAACGTAATTTGGAAGATAGTTTATATTTTACAATAACAAATTACGTTGCTATTGCGTATCTAACTTCTTTGTGTGCTTAGCGAAAAAGGTTTATATTTTGATAGAACAGCTGTTTTCATAAATTAACTTATACGACATAGGTAGCCACGTCCCAATACCAAAAACATAATACTCATTATGCACATCCTTTATGAATTGTACATAAAATAATACTCGTTATATATATTTCCCATGAATTGTAAATAATTTCATTATAACGCATATATCATATCATATCATATTATACTCTCTTATATTTACTCACCCTAACGTATGAATTTACCTTAAGATTTAAGTATTAAATTTGGAACGATTTGGGACGTGTGGCAACCTCGCGTAAAACAGCCCACACTAATTCGTCGCACAGCTGACATGTGGGCGGCCATCATCTTTTTCCTTTTATAATAACTTTGTTATTGTATTTTTTTTAACGAAAAATGTGAAGTTTCACATTTAATGTGTTAACTGCAAATAAAACGTATTAAATATTAAAATTTAATTGCCCGACACTAACATAATAGAAATACTAGTTTTTGCAAATTGTGTATAATTTTACTGTGTGAATAAAATTTCAAGGAAATTTTACATATTTCATATCATTTGTGCACAAATAGCAAAATAAGAACGTCGCATATCTGACGTGTTATAGAAATGTTGGAGTTGGACTGTTGTTGTTGTTGCAGAACTTCGCTTTACCCAAACGTCGAGTCCATTACTGAACTTGGAAAACTAACAGTTTCATCGGACGAGAGTTCATAAATGAGCTTAAGGATGATGTGTGGATATTTTTAAGGGCGTGTCTTTGAATCAAACGGGTTTGTTGTATATATATTGCGGAATATCGTTGAAGTGCTTGCAGAGATGTCACCGTTTACCGTTGAGTCGGCTAAACTCAAGTTTGTATTTAATTTTTGGTACAAAACACTATATGTTATATGTATGTACGTTAAAAAAATATGTTTTGTGACTTTTATGTAAGTTTAAATTAAAAGAAGAAAAAAGTTGAAGTAAAATTTCAGTAACGTTCCTATGTCTTTCAGACGATATTTAGAACATACTTTCGGTAGGATCGCATTCCACTATTTGTACGTACCGATTATGTCTCTTCCGGGCAGATATTTGGCATGTCGGGGTTCAGTCTGGATAGGCAAGAGTTTAACCTGTTTCAGTATCCAGAACGAAGTTGGGCCAGCATGACCGTGGGCGACGGCTTAAATAAAGGCGAACACATATTTTTGAATAATTAGATTTATTAAACACTAGTTTATACCTGTGGGTTTCACCCCACATTTCTATAAAAAATATTCCAGTTGTATGGGAGGTGCCACGCTCCCCTGTTTCCCCAGTTTTCATGCAGGTGTTAGGGATTAATCTCATATAAGCCCTAACCAAATTTCAGTGGTCTAACCTAAATTCTTCCAGAGGTATGGACTATGAAAAATTCCAGTTGTGTGGGAGGGGCCACGCCCCCTATATATATCAAAATATTTTTAAGCCCATGACTATACCTGGGAGATATCAGTGCGTGTTTAAAATTTGGGTACGATCGGTTTCTACGTCTAGGACACAAGTCGGTATATAGATACATACATTAGACTGGGTTGATTTAGTAACCGATATTGCGCCATCGATTTTTCGATAGGTTTTGGGCTCAGGATTTTTTCAGCATACATGCAAAAATGTTTTCGATGAAAACGAATTTGTCTCACATTTCCTGTCCCACTTAAAATTATGCGCTAAAAAAGTTGGCGATAACAGTTTTTTGAAAAAAAATTTTATTTTCGGGTTTTGGAAAAGTCGATTTTTCGACAAAAACAAGCAAATAATGGCGAAAGGGTAAATTTTTTGACCAAAACACTCCCCAAAGCCCAAAAAATATTTTTTTTTTTTAAAAAACTGTTATCGCCAACGGTTTTAGCGGATATTTTTGGGTCGGACAGGGTATACATGAAACTTTTAAAATGAAATGAAAATTTTTTTGTAGGTCATGAAAAAAACCTTAAAAATCAAAGTCGAAAAAAGTCAGAAAAATGAAATTTCGCAGGCTCGAAAAATATTTTTTTGGGTATGCGTAGTGGAACTTTTTTTCCTGAGCCCAAAACCTATCGAAAAATCGATGACGCGATATCGGTTAACTTTCGTCCAGACAAATCGACCCACCCTAACATACATAATTTTAATTATATATATATAGATTTGGTAAAACCATGTAACATTTAAACATTTATGTATTCGCGGGCACAATTGACAAAAAGGGGGAAAAATAACTTAGTAAAGCTGTCTAAGTACTAAAATTCGTGTCCTCATGATTGAATTCGATTTGGCAGTAAGCTGCGGTTGTCCTCTCTACATCCTTTTGTGCTTCCACTCTGCTACTATTGTACCTTAGTCGATAACATTCCACCTCTTGGCGAATTATGGATTCGCAAACTGTCAAGGCGGCTAGCCGATGGATGGCTCCACGAATTACTCCACGTGAAGTTTGAATGTTAGTGCTCCGTGCTCGACCGTCACTACCTTTGAAAACCTTCATAACTCTGCCCTTCTCCCAGTGGCTACGAGGAGCTGAAGGGTCACACACTATTACGAGTGCTCTTGGATGTACTGTCATCATACCTTCACCTCGGTCGACGCAGTAGCCTTGGGAAATATTCGAAAGTCCATCTCTTCCAGGCACGATCCTTCAGGTTTTGTGCAATCTTCCAATGCTTACGCAAGCAAGTTTTTTTTCTTCGGGGTGCGGTGTATGGGTCGAATTTAAGCAACCAGTCAAAAAATGGTTCGGCGTGAGTGACTCTTCTTCTGCAGGCGTGACTAGTATATCTGAAAGGCTGGGAGTAAAAAGTAAACTTATTTTTCATGTAAGTAAAATGAAACTTATAAAATGTTTAATAAAAAAGCGTTCAAAAAAAGCTGTTCAGTAAAAGGTAGACAAATCGTGTTTTCCAATAAAAGGAAGAAATATCTTGCTGAAAAGTAAACGTAAAGCGTTGTATTGGAACGTCAAGGCTTTCTTCGACGATATTTTTGATGCGACATCCCATTCCCGTGCCTACAGTATCCTACGGTATCGCCCTTTTGTACTCTCAAGTAAGCAGCAACAGCATAGGTACTTGTACTGGCATCGACAAATACATGCAATTGAATAGTGTGAGCACTTCATACCAAACTGGAGTAGCATCGCCGAATGGACAATGACTTGACCGACTGAAACTTTTCTCACCACATCTTCCATTGCGTAACCAGTTGATGAGAAAATCCTTGTACTTGTAATATTCCTAAGAAGTCCAAAAGGATCGTAAATAGACATTACGATGCCTAAAAGTTCTCTGTTTGTAGGTGTCAGTTTACCTTGCAATATGTCTTTGGCTATTTTATAAAATTGATAATGAAATTCTAATTTATCAGTTGTACTGTTCCAATGCATTCCTTTGTCGGCGGCGTTTTGTCGCTGTAAGTTGAAGTTATATGACGGCAACGATGTCCCATTGTTCAAGCTAATTTCTTAAGCTTTGCAATTTGCTACGAGTTTGCGAAGTTTAAAACCGGCAGCTGCGTTGATTTGTAGAGCTTCTATTATCGTATTTTCAGCTACTTTGGCGCAATGAAAACTGATTACGAGGTCATCCTCATATGTCTTTATTATTAAGGCGTCCACGGCTATGGGCATATGTTACTCAAATTTGGTGGCATTAGCATTTTTAACATATTCCGCAAAGCACGGCCAACAGGCAGTCGGTGCAGCCTAGATCCTAGATTTCATGACGTAGACCTGTATCGGCTTACTGGAATCACCATTCCTCCATTAAAAGCGCTGAGAGTTTTGATCCCCGGTTCTAAATCGAATTCGGGAGAACGTTTCCTCAATATCTCCAGCAACGGCTATATGACCTTGTCGAAATTTGAAAAGTATCGTAAGTAGCGACTGTGCCTTCTCCCGCCCTTTTAATAAAAAGTTGCTAAGCGAAACGTTGGATGTCATAGCGGAGGTGTGGGTTCACGACCCCAAAATATGGTAAGTACCAGGTCATTGGTTTCACGATGTTGACTGCGTCTGTAGTAAGTTGTCTGGCGTAATCTTTACCAATATATTTGTTGATTTCATTAATATTTCTTTTGGCAAACAGGCTATCTTTTCGAATCTTCGCGTCTACTTGCAATAAACGTTTATGAGCCCTGCTGTAACTAGGTGGAAGTATGACGTCATCGCTTTTCCACAGCAAGCTCACCTCGTAACGATCACCAAAACACTTGGTATTTTCTTCTAATATTTTTCTTGCTCTTATGTCACTACCAGATTCTAGTATGGTGTTAGTTTGGGTTCTAATGGCTACTGTGTCGGTTATTATATAATCGTCGACTAGTTTGTGAAGCTGTTTCATAGAATGCGACTAGCTGGCTTACACGTGCTGGTTTACTTATGGTTGCATGCGTTGGTCCATGCACTATCCAGCCTAGCTTGGTTTTGGCGGGAATAGGTTGGCTAGGTCCATTATCGATAATCTCATGTGTAATACCAAAGAATGAATTGTCCAATCCTAGAAGCAGTTCCTGTTTTGCATCGATTTAACTTAATACTAATATTGTTGATAGATGACGAAAATTGTTGCTATAAACATTGCGTTGGCAAGTCCAAACAGTATGTCCTTTTTTTATTGCATAAGTGCAGTCAGCACATGGTGCTCTAATTTCGATGGATACCTTGCTTGATTTGTCGGTGGTCTTATTTTTAACATACCACTGTAACGACAACAAAGACAACCACTGTCCCTACACCCCTAAGCTGGATGCGACTCTCTCACTGATAAAATATACAGAAGATCCTTCGGCGAACATGTCATATATATTGATTTCACCATGCGTTAAAACTTTAAATAGCATAGACTCATTATTCTTTCGGCAATTATAGATGCGTTGGATCTAACCTTCGTTGTTGTTGTTAATATTTTTATTATTATTATGTATTTATTGCGGCTAAAAGAGCCTAATTCAGGGTATCGTTAATAATTTCATCCTTATAGCTAGGGTTTTACAAAACTCATACAGTTTTTTCTTAAAAACTAAGATTACACTACAGTTTTTTAGATCCATAGGGAGTTCATTGAAACATTTTAGACCTTTATACAGGGTGTTTTTTTTACAGGTTTGTTTTTCGAATAGAGATAAAACTGGCATTTTGTGGTCAAATCTGGCAACTCTAATGTCATTTATGTTCAGTTTGGTTTGCCATTTCATCATGAACAGGTTGACAAAAGAACAACGCTTGCAAATCGTGCAAATTTATTTCGAAAATAATGGTTCAGTTCGCGAAGTTTACCGTGAGCTCCGTCCATTTTATGGTCGACATAATCGTCCATCAGAGCAATTAATTCGGTTAACCATGGATCGTTTTCGCACTACGTTTACTCTATGTGATAATACGCATCCGCAGAGACGTCGAACAGTGCGCACCGAAGAAACAATTGCCGCTGTAGAGCAAAGTGTTAAAGAGGACCCGAATGAATCGATTCGCCACCGTGCACAGCAATTGGAGCTTTGTCCATCAACTTTATGGAAGATTTTGCGCAAAGATCTTGGCTTGCGACCTTACAAGATCCAGCTTGTGCAAGAATTAAAGCCGCGAGACCATGCAATGCGTCGTGATTTTGGTGTATGGGCCGAAAATGAGATTGATTTCGATGCTGATTTTCATCGCAAAATTTTGTTCAGTGATGAGGCTCATTTTTGGTTGAATGGCTACGTCAACAAGCAAAATTGCCGCATTTGGAGTGAAGGGAATCCACATGAGATCCTTGAAACGCCATTACATCCACAAAAACTGACTGTTTGGTGTGCTCTATGGGCTGGTGGAGTCATTGGGCCATACTTCTTCCGCAATAATGCTGGAGAGGCAGCTACCGTTAATGGAGACCGGTATAGAGCCATGATAACCGACTATTTTGTTCCCGAATTGGATGGCATGAATGTGGATGAGTTGTGGTTCCAACAAGACGACGCTACATGCCACACAGCGCACGTCACAATCGATTTATTGAAGGAAACATTCGATGAGCGCATAATTTCGCGGAATGGACCTGTCAATTGGCCACCAAGGTCGTGTGATTTGACACCATTGGATTATTTTCTTTGGGGATATGTGAAGTCGTTCGTCTACACCATCAAACCAGAAACGTTAGGGGAATTGGAAGCCAACATTCGTGGCGTTATTGCCGACATACGGCCCCATATGCTCGAAAAAGTGGTTGAAAATTGGACCTGTAGAATTGGCTTTATTCGAGCCAGCCGCGGCGCCCACATGCCCGAAGTCATATTTAAACATAAATGGCATAAAATTATCCTTCCAATAAAGCCAAATTGATGGACCTTAAAACGATTTTCTTGTGTTTTATTTCAATTCGAAGTTCTATACCCCTGAAAAAAACACCCTTTAGAAAATGTTTTGTTTAGCTATTTCAGTTCTAAACAATGGCAGATTAAAATTTTATTTATACCTAGTATTTACGTTGTGTGTTTGCTCTACTAACAATTTTTTACTAAGGTATTCAGATACATTACCGTGCTTTATACGAGGTGTGTTCAAAACGTATCGCGAATTTTGAATTTTCGCTGGTTATGTATATTCGAATTTCGAATTTTTTGTGGCGTTATGTTGGTACTCATGTCTCTCACTTATGCCGACAAGCTCGGCCATTTTGAATGTTCAGTTAATTGTTGACAGCTGCTTTGCTTGCACGTGTTTTGGATCGTCTTCGATTTTTACCTATTCAAAAAAATGGATCAAAGAAACTGTATCAAATTTTGTGTGAAAAACGAAATTAAGTGCGCGGATGCATTCCGAATGTTGACTGTGGCATACGGAGAAGCTACCTTGGACCGAAGCAACGTTTATCGGTGGTACAAAATGTTCTCAGAAGGCCGAGAAGATGTGCAAAGAAGAGCAAAAATTGGCTTTTGCACCACGATAACGCCCCTGCTCACGCATCGTTGCTTGTGCGCGACTTTTTGGCCAAAAACAACACACTTATGATGCCGCAGCCACCGTATTCCCCAGATCTGGCCCCCTGTGACTTTTTCTTGTTGCCTAAACTGAAGAGGCCCATGAAAGGACGACGTTCCGCTTCTCTTGACGAGATAAAGACGGCATCGAAGGAGGATCTGAACAAGATACAAAAAAATGTTTTTTTGAAGTGCTTCGAAGATTGGAAAAACCGTTTGCATAAGTGTATAATATCTCATGGGGATTTCTTTGAAGGGGACAAAATAGATATTCATGAATAAATAAATAATTTTTGAAAAACCACAAAATTCGCGATACTTTTTGAACACACCTCGTATTATATATCAACTTCATGGAGTGAAAGAAAATTGTTTGCTTAATACTTAACCAGTTCAAACTAGTCAGCTTATCAGCCGTTCTGGTATCACTAGGTTTTTTAAGAATAAAGCTCATACACCTGTTTTGAAGTTTTTGAAGTTTATCAATTTCACTATCTGATATTATGAATAATATTGATGGACAGTATACAAAGTGTGGCTCAATAATAGATTTATATATATGTATTATGTATGTTTTGTGTAGATATTTGGATGTTCTCTGCATATTCCCAACTTTTTTAGCAACTTTTTCAACGGAGTATTTTATATGTTTCTCAAATTTAAGTTTATTATCGATTATAAAACCTAAATATTTTATACTATTTACTCTTTGTATACTTGCATTATTAATTTTTAAGCCAATGTTGTGGTCATTAAAGTTTCTTTTGGTTATAATCATATGTTTTGTTTTATTAATAATAAGTTTCAGTCTATTTCCGCACAACCATCTATATAAATTATTTAGTCCCAGCTGCATTTTCGACAATAGCACAAAATGAATATTATTTTCACTGATCATAATGCATCGTCGGCAAAAAGTCGAATTTCGCAGCCCTCGATAGTATTGACAATACCAATTATATAACTTAGGAGCAATATCGGTGCAATAACTGACCCTTTTGGTTACCCTATGGGTACTTCCAATTCATCCGATATCGCTGTATTTATCACTGTTCGCTGTCTTCTTTGTTTGAAGTAGGTGCTAAACCATTCTATCTCAATATCATGTATACCAATTCGTTGCAATTTTTTAGTAATATATCTCTATCCACCGCTTCAAATGGCCTCTTGAGGTCCAGGAACACCGAAACGACTACATTCTTATTGTTCAGCTCTTCTTTCCAATAAGATATCACTAAATTCAGGGCCGTCTCACACAATGATGTTTCCTAAAGCCTGATTGTTGTTAGACTAGTATTTTATTTTCTTCCAGGTACTTCACCAGTTGATTCTTAACATATATTTCTAAGATTTTAGCATCACTTGGTAGAGTATTTATGGGTCTAAGCTCCTCTGGTTGTATTGTATTTTAATGTTTTTTAACAGGTACCACTGTCGACATTTTCTACTATCATTAATTATAAGTTCGTAAAAGTACCCTAAATACTCTACAGAGTCTTTCAATACTCCATCTGATAAGAGCTTTCTGCCTCTAACTTTGTATGGTTGTTCTCCTCGAAAGCTTAAATTTACAGCTGGCTTGGCTATTGGTTATTTCCAGATCAAAAAATGGTATTTTTCTATTTATTTCTATCTACTGTTTATAAAAAATGGGTTCAGTCCATTAGCCAGTTCAATGATTCTCAACCAGTACATCATCTATTACCACCTTTTAGATGCCGTCGTTATCTTCGGTCAGACAAACCGCTTGCTTGAGGTACTTCCACATTTCATTAGCGTTATTTTCATTAATTTTTACTTTACTTTCCATATATTTAACTTTTTTAATTTAAACCAGTTTTTTGTACATTTTATTTATACTTTTGTATTCATCCCACACTCCTGTCTATACAGCATGATTACATATATTAAATTTGTTTTTATTCATTTGTGCTAGTTCCTGATCATACCATTTATTCATTAATTATACCCAGCGTGTACTAGTACACAGGGTATTATAGTTTTGGTCATATAACAGTGGTTTGTAAAGGTACAAAATAATGGAGATAGATATATTGTTCCACATATCAAAGTTCTTAGAATGAACAGATAAATCCATTAAGACATGTCCGTCCGTCCGTCCGTGGACACGATAACTTGAGTAAAAATTTAGATATTTGAATGAAATTTGGCACACAGGTTGCTTTTCGGCAACGGTAGGTTGCTATTTGAAATTGATATCAAAAATTTCGAAAACCGTATAAAATGTTTTGATTCAATAATAAAAGCAGCTACAATGATGTAATTTGCTAGATTTATTAACTTAGTTATCCCATTGACAATTTTATAAAATTTTTGGAAATGGGCTTGGCATTTCGACCACACCTACTTTTTCATAAAAGTTATATGGAAAGAAGATAGAAAAATTTAACTGCCTATATCTAATTAATTGATACAGGTATAATAATATAATTTCGCAGTTACCTCAATTTTCTTATTCTTTATACGATTTTTATAAAATTTTTGAAAGTGGGCATGGGACCGCCCACTTATAAGTCAAGCAAATTTCAAATTTGACTGTTAATAACTTCAGAACGGTGTAAGATAGAATAACGAAACTTGATACGACGTATACTATAGACATGTAGAGTACATCCACGGAAAATAAGCAAAATCGGTGGACCACCACGCTCACTTTTGGGCCAAAGGTTTCTAAAAGAGAGGTAAGAAACCGGAACATGCCATATCTCCCTCACTGATGGAATTTGTTAGTTACAATGACCTGATGATCTTATTAATGATTTTTTTTAAATTTTGGAAACGGGCGTGGCGCGGCCCACATACAAATAAACAAAATTTCAAATTTCAACTGTTATTAATTTCAGAACCGTGTTAAAAAATTACGAAACATGATACGAGGTATACTATCAACGTTTTTCAAAATTATATATAGCCTATGCTGTAAGCAGTGAATCCAAGAATCTACTCTGAAAATTTCCTAAAGATCGGTTGAGTACTTTGAACACCTATACAAGATTCAAATTTTATATAGCATGGGGGCCTGGCACCTCCCACTTTTCCAAATTATATATAGCCTATACTGTAACTAGTAAATCCAGGAATCTACTGTGAAAATTTCATAAAGATCGGCTAAGTACTTTGGATGCCAGACACACAGACACACATTCACTTTTACATAGCCGGGAACTTTAAGGTTCCACCCGAATTTAGACTCCTTACTTGTTTTATGTGCACTTCCTTTTCATACGTAAAGCTTCCCAAAGCTCCCACTATAATGCTATTTATTAGTTCCACTTTACCATCAATTTACATTATTAAAATTTAAATTATACGGCCTTAGTACGTTTATTCAACTTTCACTCTGTCCCAAGCAGTAATTTTCTTCACCATTCTCATTTTGAATGATTTCGACGTTTTAACACTGAAATTTATTACTTCATGATCAGAGATTTTGAATTCCATCAAATTTTTGCATTCTATTTCTTCTGAATTTGAATATACTAGATCAATCTTAGTTTCAGTTGTATCTGTAATTCTTGTGTTGTACTATACTTTTTGGATCATTCCAATCATAGAAAACATTTCGAACAGTTTAGTGCTATATGTAGATACTAGCAACCCGCACCTTGTTTCACACAGGTTGATAATGTTTAAAACAACTTTATAATTGGTTGGTTGTAAAAT
The DNA here is from genome assembly GCA_949987695.1 of Merzomyia westermanni. Classification (NCBI taxonomy): domain Eukaryota; kingdom Metazoa; phylum Arthropoda; class Insecta; order Diptera; family Tephritidae; genus Merzomyia; species Merzomyia westermanni. Next base: position 83,652,230 of record OX465291.1, read on the forward strand.
TACACTAAATAATATAAAAAATTGCACTGTAATGTACTTACCACTCAAAAGTCAAATTATTTATTAAATCTGCACTTTTGATTAATAAAAATCACTTCAAAATAAAACTTTATGAGCTGCGATCGTTTTAATGTACTCCCGCAACTAACATACAAATTTTAATAGCATAATTCGTGAAAAGCAACGGTTCTTTTTGAAGAAACATGTTCATGGTTGCCGAACAAAAAAAATTCAAATGGATCGGTAATCAATCTTTGGAAATCATCATACAAATTTGGATAAAACAAAATGTTGTAGAACTCAATCTCCCTACTCCACAAATAAGTACATATATGCATATATACATACAAACATACTAAAACATAGTACTTTTGTTTAAACTTAAGGAGTATATATGTACTCGTATGTTTAAAAATATGCATGCATTCTTTTTCTTTTTTGTTGCATTAATCTAGCACCATGCATAAATATGTATGTGAATCCGAAATAAAAGCGAAATTATGTAACATACATACATACATACATACGTCCGAAGTGAAGTAACGGTACCGAGCTCTTTCGCGAATTCATCAAGTGAATGGCTCACCACAGCTGTCGCTTAAAGCACGCTGACTTATTGGGGTGGCAGCGAACAAACACACAAACAGATTTTTTTGGAAAAAGTGCTGCTTTTGTTTAAACAATTTTGGTTAAATTTTTTGATGCAGAACGAAAGTAAATATTTCAAAGTTTGACTTCCAGGAAGATTCATTCCAATCGGTTGATTAGGTTATGATGTATGGCTGTGTAAACCACAAATTTATGTTTTTTTACCACATTTTGTCCGATTGCCACGCCCCCTTTATATATTCCTTCACATTATATAAAAAAAAAGTCCATCTCACACAGCTTAGCTTTAAAATGCAAAAAACCGTTTTCAAATCGGAGCATTCTGTGCGAAGCCAATTCCGTACATAGCTTTCAAGCGACTTTATTTTTATTATATAGATATATGTAGATGTAGTTCATGTTTATATTAAAATCTTATTATGGTTGCTTCTATCATAATTATCAAGTAAAATTTCTGTTAGATAATTCAAAAATCTGCATCACTTGTGCTGGGCGAATGATAAATCACCCTAATTTTGCCTTTTTTTTAATCTTTCTTAGTTTTATTTTTATGCACCATATATATTGACACTTGCATTATAAATTATGTTAAAATCAATTGTGTTATGTACATATATGAACACTCCTCCTGTGTGCCTGTTGTGTGAGTCGCATCGTACCATTTTGTATGTTGCTTTTCTAGTTCATTATCTTCCACATTTACTGTCGAAACTTGTGTGCTTCCGCAAAAACTTCCAATTCACATTTTTTGGATATTATGCCATTAACATTTAGGTAGATGCAATTGAATTTATTGTTTGTGTGAATATATTCCCCTCGTAACTTCTTCCTTATTTCAGTCTGTTTTGCCTGTGACCTGCACATTTGTTGCTAAAATCCTGGCCTTGGAAATTGTGGCACATTTTGCAACTATGCTCGTAGTTGTAGGTCAGACCGTCCGAAATTGTATTCAAGTTCATTCAGAATACCAGGACCATCACCCGGGTAAATCATTAAAGCAGCAACAGCTTGCCTAGCTGCGCCCTTCAAAGCCCTTTGTAACCGTTTTATTTCGTTTTGTTGTTTTCCAACAGGGTGAATAATTGATGTATATTGGAACGATTTTTCGTCATCACTTGTCAAATTTGGTTTTGAGACAAACCGGTTTCGGCGTTGTGCGATTATCAGTGTCGATTTTCGTTCTGATCTGTTGTTGTCGTTTGTCTTGTATTTATAGTAGGTAGTGTCAGCATGGGTGTCTGTTTGTGTACGTGTGTGTATGTGTTGTGTGTGTACATTCAGAAACGAGGGTGGTTTCCACCGATCGATTTTTGTGTGGTTGACTGAGGCAGGTAAAAGTTGGTGATTTTTGTTGTTTGACCTTTTTTGCTTGTTTGTTGTTTTTGATCTCTTGCTGTTTTGTGTTTATTTGTCGGTACGTGTGTGTTTGTTGTACCTGAGGGGTTGCTTTGTTTTTTGTAAACCAATTTTAAAGGTTCGAATATTGTGTCGGAAACAGTGTTTGTCTGTTCGTTTATTATTCTACCGTCGAATGTTTTTTGTTTGTTGATTTCCATGCTTTCGAGTACGTTCAGACGTCGGCCTTTTGCTTGTACATGTAGGACATTGACTGTTTTTTTGATGTTTCCGGTGGGGCATTTATTCTCCACCATATGATTCGCAAAGTTGGACTCTGGTGTGATGGTTGGATTCCGTGTCTTTTTGTTGTAATCTCTAATGTGTTCTCTGAACCTCGTTCTTACTTGTCGTCCTGTTTGTCCTATGTAACTGTGGTGGCATTCACAAGTGAGCTTGTATACACCATGGCTGCTAAACGCATCTTCTGAGTTAGTTTTGATTCTTAGCTTCCGTCCTAAATTGTTCGATGTTTTGAACGCTGTGTTGATGTTGTATTTTCTAAGGAAATTTGCTAATTTATGTGTTGCCCCTCCAGTATATGTCATTGTCGTCCAGGTTTGTGTACTTTCTTCTCCATTGTTTCTTTTTTGTTCTCTAAGATTTCTCCTGAGTTTATCTACTAGTGCTTTTTTATATCCGTTGTTTGTAGCGATGTTATACATTATTCCAAGCTCTCTTCTATATGCTTCTTGTGTAAGAGGTGTTCTTTCAAATCTATGTACTAAGTGCCTTAGCGCTGCATTTTTATGTTGTTGTGGGTGGTTCGAGGTATTATGTATTATTGTGTCGGTGGCCGTTGGTTTCCTATATATGTCGTAGTTGAATTTATTGGTAGCTTTATCGATACTTATTGTAAGGTTTGTTTTGTTGTTTTTCCGACAGGGTGAATAATTGATCTATATTGAAACGATTTTTCGTCATCTCTTGTCAAATTTGGTTTTGAGACAAACCGGTTTCGGCGTTGTGCCATCATCAGTGTCGATTTTCGTTCTGTGAGGTCCAGATAATTGATTCCCCCGTCTTTTTCGGTTTCCATTGTGAATTTTATGTTCCCGTGCTGCTTGTTGAGGTACTCCAGTACTTGCTCTTCGTTGTTGGTAGTTAAAGCGCATATGATATCATCCACGTACCTAGCGTAAAATAACGCTCATTATTTTGGAATTCAATTCCTGTATATACTCTTTTTCCAGGTTTTGCATAAACGCTTCCATAAGAATAGCCGATCTTGGGTTTCCCCCTCAAGTGCGTTTATTTGTCTGTATATTTTATTGTTGAATTGAAAATAGTTTTGGCGTAGAGTGGTTTTTACCGTGTTCGTGATTTGCGTACTTTTTACTTTATCTTTTGTTTTACGTAGTATTATAGAGTTTACTATGTTCAATGTCTCTGCTAGTGGTATTGATGTGTATAGATCTTTTATGTCGAAAGATACGAATTTGCTGTTCTTTGTCACTTAAACGGTCCTAAGTTTGTCTATTAGTTCAGATGTGTTAGTTATGGTATGTTCGTTGCTAAGTTCCTTCAATATTGTTTTTAAATATTTGGATAGCTTATAGCACGGTGCCGATTTAAAATTAATGATTGGTCTCATTGGATTGCCTGGCTTGTGGATTTTTGGTAGCGCAATCAGTGGTGGAGTTGACGGGTTCATTTGGACTAATGTATATGACGAGTTTGTATCTATTATATTTGTTGAAATTTTTATAACCACTTTGATTTCTTTCTGGTATTCGATCCGTGGGGTTCACTCTTATTCTACGACATTCCATATCCTCGATGAGTTTTTCGGTTTTTGTTATATACTCATCTTTTTCAATTAGCACAGTTGTGTTGCCTTTGTCCGCCTTCGTTGCGACAATGTTGTTTATCCTGAATTTATGTTGTAGGTTATTGACTGTTTTTTGCTCCGTGTTTCTCTTCTGTCCTTATTTTGCTTTCACTTCCTTGTTTATTATTTCTCTGCACATGTGTCTTGCGTGCCCTTGTTCCTCAACTGGTATTAATGATATTGCGACCTCTGCGTCCACGATCGCCTGTTCCGTTTTTCTGTTTTCGTTTTGGTCTATAACATTGTGTTTCAGGCTCTTTTTAAGAAGTTGTTCTTCCGCCGCGGTGATGACCACTGTCGTTAGGTTTACGAGCCTGGCATGGAAATGGTGCGGTTGTTGGTTGTTGTCCCGTTCGCGACGTCCTGTCAGCTTATCTAGTTTCCGGTTCAGCGTCCTGTATTTCTGTTGTAGTTCATGTTCGACCTCAGTCCTTATGCCCTCGAAACATTTCATTAGCGTATGGGTAGGTAGTTGCTCCGCCAACCTTAAATGGATGGATAGAATTTCGGCATTTATTCCATCTTTCTTGGCGTACTGGTTTTGCAACTCATATCTTAGGAAGTCTCTTTCTGCCTTCCTAATTGTCTTCCTGCTTGCATTGGTGTTTGTCTTCATTTCTGACGAAAAATCGTTCCAATATAAATCCCTTTGTAACCGTTTTAAGTTTTGTTGATTGCCATAATTTAATTCGGGTGTGATGTCCCGATAGTAACCGAGGAAAAGTGGCCAAGCCTCTGGGGTGCCTTCAAATATGGGCAGAGGATACAGATATGTGATGGCACTGTCCATAAAAACCGGTGGTTGTTGATTTTGTAGCAACGTTGTGGAAGCCTGCGGCTGTGGTGTTGTCGCCCGCGAACTTGGCCGGTACTGTTCAGCTGAAACGATGCCTTTTATATTTATTGGCTGACCAGGCGGCAATGCAAGTTGAATATTTCCTACGTGTCCACGCATACGTTCGTGGAATTGTTGTTGTTGTGTTCTAGTGTCATTTCGAAATTATGTAACTGAATCACGCAGTGCCGTAATGGAGGCAGCAAGAGCGGCTAAATTCTTAGTTGTTGCACGAGGATGTTGATTTCAATTCGGAATCGCCTTACGAATTAGCTCAAAGTTGTTCATTCATTCTTCCCCTAGTTAACATCTGTACCGCGTGTACAGGTAACTTGGCTGTGTATTCGATGACAAAACTGTAAAACGGTTTAATTATTACCGGTAAGCACCGGTCCTTACTTTATTATTCTAGAATATATGAATGTGTGTTTTGCAAATAGCGGCACTTCGATATTATTTTATGAAGTGTGTAAATGAACTGTAATTTTTTGTATGAAAAATAGTTTACACAAATTTGCTACATATACACACGCTTTTCAGTGTGTAAACCCTGTAAAATCAAAAAATGCAACCATGTGCGCACGACAGCTATTCACCGTTTGCGATTTATATTTTTATTACTTGGCGCTAATTTTGAGAAAATTAATGAAAGAGGTAAGTTACCAACAAAATGTTCGAAATTCACGCAATTTTATGTATAATTTTTTGTGTTTTAGACAACTGAAAAGAAATGCAAGCGTAGGAGGGTCAATCCATCACATAGATGGACAGAGGCAGAGGCAACTCATCTGCTAGAAGTGGTTGGGGTTGTAATTTGTTGACAAGTAATCAGCAGAATTGCAATATCCTTGTAAATGTGGCGTAGCATTGACTATGCAAACGGTTGCTAATTATCTGCTGGCAGCGACAATCGATTGCAAGTTGCTGGACGAATTTTAGAGTGATGTGGACGACGGCTTAAATAAAGGCGAACACGTATTTTCAAATAATTAGATTTATTTAACATTTATTAAAACCGTGTAACATTTAAACATTTATGTATTCGCGGGCACAATTGACAAAATGCGGTTAGAAATAATAATAAAGGGGGGGAAATAACTCAGTAAAGCTGTCTAAGTACTAAAATTCGGGTCCTCATGATTGAATTCGATTTGGCAAGTTAGCTGCGGTTGTCTTCTCTACACCCTTTCGTGACTGTGCTGCCACTCTGCTACTATTGTACCTTCGTCAATAACAATGACTCTTCTCTCCCTGGGCAGTTTGCGTTCCTCTTCGGCAACAGGTGGAGGTGAGGGCGAGAGCTGAATAAGGAGTTTACCGGCTCTGTATGGATGAGTTTGAGGGCCCGTCGATGCACCTTTGGATCAAACGGCGGAAAAATGTGGAGATGACTCCTTATCTCCTGGAAGGCGGATTCTCGCCGAGCAGGCGCCTGTTCGGGTGCTGCGCCTATTCTAGTGTATGTCTGCTAGACCCGGCGACCATATAGGTGTCGCGTAGCTCAGAACCGGCTGCTCAATTGCCTTGTACGTTGCGCTGTCCATGGCGTAAATAAAGTGGCCGACGATTTGATCGGTGACGATACCAGATTTCGTCCATTGAAGAAACCAGACAAGGATGGGAGGTAAGAGTTTATTCTCAGCTCATTTACGGAGGGTCCGTCGCCAAAATCGTGCAGTCATCGTCGTAAGAGATGATCGAGGCGCCCTCTGGGGGGAGGGGAGCCTCGACATGTAGTACTTAAACAAAGCGAGGATAGAACACCACCCTGGGGCACCTCTTGTTATACGTGGTTTTGATCGTTAGCCTCCGAATTCCACCGATGACGAAGGCTTTCGACAGGTGAAGTGCACTCAGTGCAGTCCTGTCATTAGGGCAATTTTGGTTGAGACCGACACTTATCTGAGTGGTAATGGCGTTAAACGTGGTAGTCGTGCTATGCAATTTTACGGAATCCATGCTGATGTTCAGCGAGTCTCAAGTTATCGGTGTAGTAAGGGAGCAAAACTGTCTCCAAGGTTTTCACTACTGGCGCGAGGAGCGATATCGGTCGATAAGACTCCCCTTCGTTCGCTGGCTGGCCAGGCTTTAGTAGCTTGGGGATCCGTAGGGTCTAAGCGTCGCACATGTTCACGTTCATTTTCTGCCTCTGCGGGGAAATGCGGACGCACCTCATTTATTCCTCCTGAAGGAATGTATTGATTTGAGGCTAAAGCTATGATCATGTGAAACGCTTTTTCCCCTTCTCGTACGTCAGACGAGGTGGGAAGAGCAGCGAAGGAGCTCTCATGAAGATAAGAAAACCAACTCAGTGAGCTTTGTTGAAGTTGGTGAAAGTACGGGTTTCCGAGGTAACAAGCGGGTGGAGCGATCGATACAGAGGACAATCGGAAAATGATGGGTCACCAGTCAACGCAGTTTATGAGACCAAACCTGACGTCACACTGCAGAACTTCGAATCATCTATTCAGCCAGCTCCTGTCCTCTACCATGGACCTGCAAGCTTGAGGGCCAAAGGTCTTGGTGTGTGTTAAAGTCTCCGAGGATTACACGATTATCGCACGAATGTCAGGGCGCTACTAATTCGGACAACAGGTGACAGGAATTACATAAATGTTAATTATTTCAAGATCGCCATCGCCTAACTGTACAACCATACCTTGACGTTCTAAGGTGTTGTCCCTCGGGTCGACATCAGGTACAAATAGACGGTATTGCACAAATTGATGAGTCCTCTCACACGGTCTCTCGGAAAGAATTGATCCCGGCTCACTGTCGTTAGAGATCAGTCGCACGATTTTTTGCAGGGTAATTTATTTAATATATATTTAATTAAGTTTATCTTTATAACTACAAAATATGCACATTTTATGCTTTATAAATCTTACATTATTATTTCGTATCTGTAAACTTTAAACGAGGTTTAATATTGGATTCATGGACATTGTTCAATTAGTTTTTCTAAACTTTTACTTTTCTTTGTGCCTCACATTAAGATAGTTTTTATTAAAACTTCAGTTCTATTTTCGGTAAATTGTTCTCTATTTGCATTAGTTCTAAATATAAGGTTATATCTACTTTAATACTATGTACATGGTTTGGACTAGTCCCTTTAGTTGAATAATATGTATTATAGATTTCAATAGCTTTACCAACTTGATCCGTAATTGGTAACTTATTTGCTATATTTAGAGCTGTTATTCTTTACGTCAAAGTATTATTAAATCTTTCTATGTCGGAGTTGCCTGTATGGTTTTGTATTGGTTTTGTGAAAAGAATGCCTATATCTTCTTCTCTTCAAAATTGTTTTATATTTACAGAGTTGAAGTCACTGTCGAATACTTTCTTTTTCATTTTACCGAATAGTGAAATGTATAATAAAATTTTTTCGATTAATGTTTTGTTGTTCTGATTTTCTGAATAGAATGGTGCAGCATGTTTCGAAAATTTATCAACAAAAATTATAAATGAATGCTTTGAGTTTATATGGGTATCTATATGCACTATTTCTTTAATATCTGATGGCGTCTCTGTTACTGATAATTTCTTTCTAATGGGATTTTTATCGTGCTTAGCTGCATTACAAACATCACAATTATTGCTTACTATGTTAAATATATAATTAAGGTTAGGATAATAAATTTTACGTTTGAGATCTTGGTAATTTGGTATTACGTTCTAAGAAAATTAGCAATTGTATTGCCTTTGCTATGTATGTAATCTATCTTAGCTTCGTATTACCCCAGTTGTACGAGCCAGCGTAAAAGGCGAGGGTTGATGTTTTTACCATTGTACGAGGTGTGTTCAAAAAGTATCGCGAATTTTGTGTTTTTTCAAAAATTATTTATTTATTCATGAATATCTATTTTGTCCCCTTCAAAGTAATCCCCATGAGATATTATACACTTGTGCCAACGGTTTTTCCAATCTTCGAAGCACTTCAAAAAATCATTTTTTTGTATCTTGTTCAGCTCCTCCTTCGATGCCGTCTTTCTCTCGTCAAGAGAAGCGTAACGTCGTCCTTTCATGGGCCTCTTCAGTTTAGGGAACAAGAAAAAGTCACAGGGGGCCAGATCTGGGGAATACGGTGGCTGCGGCATCATTAGTGTGTTGTTTTTGGCCAAAAAGTCGGGCACAAGCAACGATGCGTGAGCAGGGGCGTTATCGTGGTGCAAAAGCCAATTTTTGTTCTTCCACAAGTCCGGGCGTTTCTGGCGGATTGCTTCGCGCAAATTGCGCATAACTTGCAGGTAATATTCCTTATTGACCGTTCTTCCCTGTGGCATGATGCACCACGCCCCTGCAATCGAAGAAAACTGTCAGCAAAAGTTTCACATTCGACCGAACTTGGCGCGCTTTTTTCGGTCTTGGTTCGTGCGGCAGCTTCCATTGAGATGATTGAGCTTTGGTTTCCACGTCATAACCATAAACCCACGATTCGTCACCAGTTATGACCCTCTGGAGCAAATTTGGGTCGTCGCGGACAGAGTTTAACATCTCATTAGCAATGTTCATGCGATGCTGTTTTTGGTCACAATTGAGCAATTTTGGTAAAAAAATAGGTAAAAATCGAAGACGATCCAAAACACGTGCAAGCAAAGCAGCTGTCAACAATTAACTGAACATTCAAAATGGCCGAGCTTGTCGGCATAAGTGAGAGACATGAGTACCAACATAACGCCACAAAAAATTCGAAATTCGAATATACGTAACCAGCGAAAATTCAAAATTCGCGATACTTTTTGAACACACCTCGTATTTCGCTTGTCACTACTTTAGTGGTTGGTGGTCAGTATGCAAATTAAATTCCAATATATTCTAAATTTTCCAAACATAAAATGTGCATGCATTGGTATTTTGGGAAAATGTGATTTGCAATAATTGGTAGGAAAGCTATTTATGTACAAATAAATTAATTTACCACTCAAAACTCCAAAGGAGTGTTTTATTGAAAACAATCAGCTGGCTTTATAATACGAACTGAAAATATACCTGCTTAAATTGGGATGCCATAATAGCTCACTACTAGGTATATAATGTTCGTTGCAGACGAACTTAGACTTCCTTACTTGTTTTTTTAACTTAATTATTCCAGCAGAACGCTGTATCTAACTTAAAGATTTTAACAGCGTTATGAATTAAAATTTCAATTTTGTTTAAAAATCACAGAGCAAAAAGTGTTCAAATTATGACAACTAGCATCGAAATATCGGGCCATAGAAAGTAATATTTTGCATATGTGGTATTTTTTTTGTGCGAAAACTTGCTCTAGAACAATTGTTTTTGCATTGTTTTTGCACCGATTTCAAAAATAGATAAATTTAAAATTACGTTTTCAAGAAATAACAAATTTGCCCTTGAACAGTTTTTTGAAGCGAGAATACTGGCATTTTAATTTTAAAAATCCGTCCAGTATATCGAAAGTTATTATACTTTGATGTAAAAAGGACAAAAATTTTCAAATGGGCACAAAACAGCATAACATTTTTTATCCAAAAATAAAAGATAGGCATTTACTTGCATTGTCAATAACCACCAAATTATACCATTATTGATCAACAATAAATTTTCACAATTAGTGATCCGTATCAGAAATTCTTACCGAACTACAAATTTCGTTACTTGTTTTAGGTATTTAGGTATTTTTATCATATAAAGATATTTGAAAGTCTCTAACGAACCAAATGCCATATTTTCTTATAGAAAGATTTTATTTATTTTGTAAGTTTCTTAGTTTGTTGTAATAAAAGAGTTAATAGTATTAGCCTTTGTTAGATGAATCGCTCGGTTAATGTTCTTTACGTTTACTTTAACCATGTAAATTTTAAATTTATATTGTAGGATTAATGCGGTTTGTATTTCCCCTGCAGTGAAATATCAAACTAGTCAGTAAAAATACTAGTAATTTTTTGGTTGAAATCATACTCATTAAAAAAACTCCAGTCGATACTAGAACACAACTATAATTTTCTGTATGCCTGTATATGTATGATTAGACTGCAATTTTACTAGTACATTTCCTTCCATTTTGAACTACTATGAAACTGGTATTTAACGACCGTATACAAACTAGTATTTCGTGAGTAGTATATGACTAGTATGTTCTGGTCAAAGTCTGACAATTGACATCTTGTAGGACACCACCATGTTAAAAATACCAGTTGCTTATATGGAAATATGACAGTTGGCTGACTAGTTGGTGCATATACTAGTTGTAGATTAGTTTGCAACTAGTTGGTTTAACGGCAGGGTCGTTACTGCTTCCCAAAGACTTTATTATTGTTTTTTTTTTTCAAATTTGCTCTTGCTGATCCTATGAAATCTGAGGACCATTTGATTTTACTTTTAGGTAGAATATTATATTAATGTTGTTATTTTTTTCGTTATAAATGGGTATAGCGGGTTAGAAGCTGGGATGTTCCTAATGAAAATCCTTTTAATTTTGCTATTATTGTGGAATATTCTGGTATGTAAGTAATGTGGATAATCCGAGTTTGAATTTTCCCTATTATATTTTCTATGGCAACGATATAGATTGAGTGTAGTCTAGTACTACAACCAAACCAAGCTTAGGAAAAGAAATGAAATACAAAGAGACCAAGATATTCCATTGAGTGTAGTCTAGTACTACAACCAAACCAAGCTTAGGAAAAGAAATGAAATACAAAGAGACCAAGATATTCCATTTCTTCTTTAATATATTCACTTTTATGATATTGTACCTTCAATCGAGCTTTTTGCAAAGCAATGAAGATAATCTTCACATTATCGAAATACTCTTGAGTTGATTTGATTTTTTTTTTCCGACAGGGTGGATATTAGATGTATATTGGAACGATGTTTCGTCATCCCTTGTAAATTTTTGTTTTGTTGTGAAAATCGTTCCAATATACACCGAAATTCTCATCTTTGTTTTTGGTGAAAATTATAATGTCGTCTATGTAGATTTGGCAGCGAACGCCGATATGTTCTCTAAGAACGTCATCAAAAGGCGTTCCTTTAGGCAAATGGAAGTCGTGTAAACTCAATCTTTCCTTTTGCAAGAAATCGGTACTTTCGACATCAGCCTGATTTATTGCAATGTGGTGTAAACCGCTCTCAAGTTCAATAGTTGAAAAAAATTGGTTTCTCCTAAGTTGGACAAAATAATAGTAGTATCCGGAACACGATACGATAATCAATTACCATACGATATTTATGTTGATCACAATCGTTTTGTTTTTATCTACGATCCACACTGCAGATTTTATGGAGATTTCAATGGACGACTTTGTCTTCAGTCAGTAATTCTTAAATTTTCTGGTCAATTTAATTTTTTGAAGGTATGGTATATGGTCGTTATTTTACAAATCGTACACCTTTTGAGATTTCATAATTTTGATTCGGCTCAAACATTTTTTTTAAGTTGCGTGCATGAAATTAGGAAATACCTAGGGGATTTTCAGGATTTTCTCCAAAAAAAAATTTTTGCTATGATTAAGCAAACTTGTCCACATTCTTTTCTTCCAGTCGTCGTATTTTAGTAATTTTTGTTTTATTTTGAAGGTAAAATATTTACCTTATAACTAAAATTTATTTGAAAAACCCAAAAAATTAATAAAAAAATATTTTTTTGAAGAATTATTACACACTCGCCAACCCCCGAATATTTTTGAATAAAAAAAATATAATAAGATGGAGTCTTCTGTAGTTCAAAAAATATTAACTTATTTCTGACGTGACCTCGAGCAGCTTGCCTACAATACGAGGTGTGTTCAAAAAGTATCGCGAATTTTGAATTTTCGCTGGTTACGTATATTCGAATTTCGAAATTTTTGTGGCGTTATGTTGGTACTCATGTCTCTCACTTATGCCGACAAGATCGGCCATTCAGTTAATTGTTGACAGCTGCTTTGCTTGCACGTGTTTTGGATCGTCTTCGATTTTTACCTATTTTTTTACCAAAATTGCTCAATTGTGACCAAAAACAGCATCGCATGAACATTGCTAATGAGATGTTAAACTCTGTCCGCGACGACCCAAATTTGCTCCAGAGGGTCATAACTGGTGACGAATCGTGGGTTTATGGTTATGACGTGGAAACCAAAGCTCAATCATCTCAATGGAAGCTGCCGCACGAACCAAGACCGAAAAAAGCGCGCCAAGTTCGGTCGAATGTGAAAGTTTTGCTGACAGTTTCCTTCGATTGCAGGGGCGTGGTGCATCATGCCACAGGGAAGAACGGTCAATAAGGAATATTACCTGCAAGTTATGCGCAATTTGCGCGAAGCAATCCGCCAGAAACGCCCGGATTTGTGGAAGAACAAAAATTGGCTTTGGCACCACGATAACGCCCCTGCTCACGCATCGTTGCTTGTGCGCGACTTTTTGGCCAAAAACAACACACTAATGATGCCGCAGCCACCGTATTTCCCAGATCTGGCCCCCTGTGACTTTTTCTTGTTGCCTAAACTGAAGAGGCCCATGAAAGGACGACGTTACGCTTCTCTTGACGAGATAAAGACGGCATCGAAGGAGGAGCTGAACAAGATACAAAAAAATGATTTTTTGAAGTGCTTCGAAGATTGGAAAAACCGTTGGCACAAGTGTATAATATCTCATGGGGATTACTTTGAAGGGGACAAAATAGATATTCATGAATAAATAAATAATTTTTGAAAAAACACAAAATTCGCGATACTTTTTAAACACACCTCGTACGTTCCACTAATGGTATACAGCCAACGCATGCATATTATGCATACATGGTCAAGTCACCCTGCAAAAAATCGTGCGACTGATGTCTAAAGAGAGTGATCGGGGATCAATATCTTTAGTCTACAGTTGGCTATAATTCAATATACGAAAGTAAAATTTTATTTGCGTAGCATACTCATGGGGGTGTAAGTCAATTTCAGTATTTGAAGCATACTTATAGGAGTTAAAGGAACCCGTTTGGGTAGAAAGTGGATTAGTCCTTTCGTACCTGTTCGGGTATAAATGGGTACAATTAGTCTCTCCATAGGACATGCTCAAACAAATGTTAACAGTTCAACCCATACAAAGTGATCAGAACTTCCTTCTTTGCGACTCTTCCCGGATGCATCCTAGACTAATTGCATTTTTGCAGGGTGTTCAAGTTAACTAATACATACATATGTACATCAAATTAAACCTTCTAATCATTTAGTAGGTAGCTAGCAGCTGTGTCTTACCAAATTATTATTGTAGTACAATAGACGGTCTAGTAAACTAGGTAATACAACCATTTATGTATTTAGGACCAAGGACGATCATTAGGATGAGTGTGTGGCTAATAACTATGCTATCACTTTTTACGAACGTAGACGATCACTACATATGTAAATAGGTATCACATATCCCAGTGGGAGAATGGGGAATGCATTACCCTTTTCATGCATGAAAAGGTATACGAAAATTATTGTATGAAAAGATAAATGCAAAAGCAAGCGAAGGAGTAATGTGTCGCTTTATTTTATTTGTAGTATACAATTTTTTAAGGAAGAGAGATGGCACGAGTGTTTGCGAATACAAGGCAAAGAGGAGAGGGAACAACCAAGAAACTTCTGGGTGCATAGGGTAGCACCCTGTCGGACTATATAAGGCAGTGACCAAGCAAGGCAGGTTGATCAGTTTATTTTCAAGTGTTGTTCAGAGAACTATGTGAAGTTACCAAACTCTTAAATGTGTATTGCGTTTTTGACCAGTAAATGAAACTAACTGTTAGTTACAGTATCTCTGCGTGTGTACATTTAAATTTATAGTGGTCGAACCCAGGATTAATAATCAAGGAATCATCATTCGTCACAATATGAAATACAAGCAGAAACCTGCTTATTTGTTTGATTAAGGTTTAGAAATAATAGGAGTTTCGCCAATTCAGAAAAAAAGCTTTATCAAGGATGCCATTCAGCAGAAAAAATGCAGAATGTTTCTGAAGCAATTTCAGGGAAAATTTTTGCATACTGATGGCAATGAAATATTGCAAACTCTGAAAGACAAATCAATATTTTTACTATTTGCAGAGATTGGTTTTTTCGCGAAATTCTATATCATCTCCCTACTGCTATAGTTCAAATGATAACTGTTGTTATGAAAATGGCTGCGCAAATCACAAGAGTTATCCGACATTAGAAAAAGTTATTGATTTAATAACATAATTTTATGAACGCAATGAAAATAATCGTGTGATGCCCGGGAAAAGAGATTTTGTCACCGTAAAAATTAATACCGAACGGCCGCCGTGGTGTGGAGGTAGTGTTGCTGGCCTACCACACCGAAGGTCCAAGGTTCGACCCATGGTACAGGTAACATCAAAAGTGGTTTGGTAAACTCTCCGAGTGCATTTGTGCCATGGAAAGCTTCTCAGCAAAAATTCATCTCCTTTGTAGATGCCGTTCGGAGTCGGCAAAAAACTGTAGGTCCCAGCAATTTTTAGGGAAAACTCAAATCTGCACACCACAAATTGGAAGAGAAGCTTGGCTCAAAAATCTCTTAGGAGGATGATATACCTGTTGTATATAGCGCCATAGATTTATTTAGATTTTTTATTAATATGCAAAAGAAGCTACCCTACGGTTAAGTGTAGTTTTTCACCTTCAACTTTGGGACCAAAACATTGTGGTACTCATTCAGTATATGTTTGCACAATGCATTAAAACGTAAAATTGGAGGCCGTTTTAAAAAATTGAGGACTGCTTTCATAATTAGTGAAAAAGCAAAATACGTTTATGAGCGGCAAAAAGTAATCCTTATCAGAAGATGAATACATCGTTAGCTTTTTTTTTCGAAAACTATGCATTCGTCGTGCAAACTGCTGCTCAAGAAATTCACTGGAATAACAATGAGGCAAGAATTCATCCATTTGCCATTTATTAGAAGCATGAAACGGGCCAAATTCGTATAAAACGCTTCGTTGTCATTTCTGACTGTTTGCATTACAATACAACTGCCGCGCTTTATTTCAAAAACACTTAGGGCCGTTTTTACAGTGGCGAGTTAACTTACGTTCCCCAGTTAATTCTAGCTTTTCAATTTTTCAGTTGAGTTAACTAGAATTTAACCGCTCAACATTGGTGAGTTAACCTCGGGTTAGAAATAATAAAGTTGTCTATTGTGTATTGGGCAGTAAATATTTATCTAAATAGCTAAAATAAAATTGTGAATCGATAGTTAACTGTGGAATGTAAGTTAACCCGGCACTGTGAAAATGGCTTTTAGTGGAATATGTTAAAAATAACTTTGAAACTGTTTTCAAAGTTACATATTTTTCTGGTAGGGCAAGTGCACATTATAAAAACAAAAAGAATTTTGTTAATCTCACCCATCACCAAAAAGATTTCGGTTTGACTACAGAGTGGATCTTGAAAAAATGCATGCGATGTCTTGGGTGGAAGCTTAAAAAGATTGGCTGCAAGAGCAAGTCTATTGAGAGCAAATAATCCAATCCAAATGCCAAAGAAGTATTTTATTAGACAATAATGGCAATTTCTAATACTTCATTTAAATATGTGAAAAAAGAGGAACACTACGAAGAAGAAAATAATCTCGAAGCTAGATTTAAAAAGGCTGTGGGAGTGAAAGGGCTGTTGCGTGATACTAGTGGCAGAAGAAAGGGTAAAAGCAAAGCACTTTTCTTTTGGATGATCATTCAATTGAAGTTCATCTTATGAAATAATTATTTAAAAAAATAAATTTAAATTAAATTGAAAATTATTAATAATTAATAAACCCTATTTTCGAATACGAACTTTTTGATATTCCTACATATCGCGCCTAAACTCATACACACATATATTTTCTTACATCCCTTCCTTATTTGTTACTGAAAATAAAATTAATAATAAAATAATTTTCACTGAAAGAATAGAAAACATTTATTTATTTGATCCAATTAATTTAATATGATACTGGACAAAAGTTAACTTTGTGGGTGATAATTCAGGTCTCTTTGAAATATCGATATTCATTTGACAATCTGTTACATTTTTTTTCATTATAATTTTTGTTGTTGAATTGAATCATAGTTGTTTAATTATAAATTTCATTATTAAATTTAAATTCAACTACGTTTATAATATACTAGCAACCCGCACCTTGTTTCACACAGGTTGATAATGTTTAAAACAACTTTATAATTAACATTACATACATACATACGTCCGAAGTGAAGTAACGCTACCGAGCTCTTTCGCGAATTCATCAAATGAATGGCTCACCACAGCTGTCGCTTAAAGCACGCTCACTTATTCGGTTGGCAGCGAACAAACACACAAACAGATTTTTTTGGAAAAAGTGCTACTTTTGTTTAAACAATTTTGGTTAAATTAGAAAGAAATCAACTATTTTTTTTTTATGTAAAACGAAAGTAAATATTTCAAAGTTTAACTTCAAGGAAGATTCATTCTAATCGGTTGATTACACCACACATTTTGTCCGATTGCCACGCCCCTTTATATATTCCTTCACATTATATAAAAAGAGTCCATCTCACACAGCTAAGCTTTAAACTGCAAGAAACCGCTTTCAAATCTGAGCATTCTGTGCGAAGCCAATTCCGTACATAGCTTTCTAGCGACTTTATTTTTATTATATAGATACAGGGTGGCTAATGAAAGCCGCTACCAAAAAAAAATTAAATAACTTTTTTTCTATTTAATGAATCTGGTTAATTTTTTGTTATTTTGCAGATTGACTTTTGCATTTAACAAAAATGGATAACTGGGACACTGAAACAAGGATTTGGATTGTCCGCCGTTATCACCCACTGGAGTCCGTAGTTTCGGTTCAAAGAGAGTATAGGCGCACGTTTGGCGGCAATCCTCCGAGCAGATGGACCATAATAAGACTTGTAAACAATTTTGCCGAGCATGGGACAGTCAACAGAAGACCTTACCATCGAAACCCTTCAGTTCGAACGGAGGAAACAATCGCTGCTGTAGCTGCTGCCATACAAAACAATCCACGTGTTTCGACAAGAAGCTTATCTGCTCAAATGGGTGTAAGCAGACAGTCATTACAGTCAATTATGCACAAAGATTTGGACTTATTCCCATATAAAATTCAAATGGCCAACAAACTGAACGCTGCAGACTTGCCGATTCGCTTGGAATTTTGCCAGAAGATGCTTCAAATGGTGGAAGAGGATGGAAACATGTTGAACTGTCTTTTCATGTCTGACGAGGCCCATTTCGATTTAAACGGCAACATAAACAAACAAAATTGTCGAATATGGAGTGCTTCCAACCCACAGATACTCCATGAGACGGAATTGCATCCACTTCGTGTCACAGTGTGGTGTGCAGTTTCATCACGCTGCATTGTCGGGTCCTACTTCTTCGAAGAAAACGGTCACACCGTTACGGTTACTGGAGACCGTGAGCATGTTGAGAGAGTTTTTCTATCCAGAATTACGCCGAATGAGAATTTCTTTCAACTCTGTGTGGTTTCAGCAAGATGGTGCAGCTCCTCATATAGCCCAACCTGTTATGACAGAATTGCGACGAAAATTTCCCAATAAGCTGATATCCAGAAACTCCACATTCCGTTGGCCACCCAGGTCGCCTGACCTTACTGCACCTGACTTTTTCTTGTGGGGTTATTGCAAACAGGAAGTCTTCAAAGCAAAACCAACAAATTTGAATGAACTAAGGCAATCCATTCGAGAAACAATTGCGGCTATTCCTGTCTCAACTCTCCAAGCAGTAATGAAGAACTTTTTGGTAAGATGCCGCACATGCATCGACGAGCAGGGGGGGCATTTAAATTCCATTATTTTTAAAACTAATTAAGCTATATTTAATAAAATTTAATGAGCTTTAACATGAATAAAAGAAAAATGAATTCCATACACTGAAAAAAAAAATTATTTGAGTTTCTTAATGTAGCAAAATTCATCAGCCACCCTGTATATGTAGATGTAGTTCATGTTTATGTTAAAATCCCCCACTACTATATTATGGTTGCTTCTATCATAATTATCAAGTAAAATTTCTGTTAGATAATTCAAAAATCTGCATCACTTGTGCTGGGCGAATGATAAATCACCCTAATTTTGCCTTTTTTCAATCTGTTTTAGTTTTATTATTATGCACAATATATATTTACACTTGCATTATAAATTATGTTAAAATCAATTGTGTTATGTAAATATATGAACACTCCTCCTGTGTGCCTGTTGTGTGAGTCGCATCGTACCATTTTGTATGTTGCTATTTCTAGTTCATTATCTTCCACATTTACTGTCGAAACTTGTGTGCTTCCGAAAAATCTTCCAATTCACATTTGCTGGATATTATGCTATTAACATTTAGGTAGATGCAATTTAATTTATTGTTTGTGTGAATATATTCCCCTCGTAACTTCTCCCTTATTTCAGTCGGTTTTGCCTGTGACCTGCACATTTGTTGCTAAAATCCTGGCTTTTGCTTTTTAGCATTTAAATGCTTAAAGTAGACTTTGAATTGCCTACTATTGCACGGATGATTGGCATCTAGCCCTAAACTAACCTTTTAATTTGACTTTATACAGTTAATGGACTTGTTTATAGGTGGTTCATCACATTCTATGGCTCTGTGGTTCCCCAAATATTTTACGCACACTTCTTCGTTTTTCCACTCAGCAGATTTATGGTTATACCCTTTACATTTGAAGCAAGTAGTCACATCAACACCACCATATACTTTACACTTTTCCCAACCTATGTTTAGTTTATCCAATTTCAGTGCGTTAGTACACATTTTTTTTGTCCACCTCTATTATTGCATTATAGTACATTTTAGTTTTTTTTTTTCCACATTATACTGACTAATAATTTTTATTTCACACTTTTCTTAGCATTGATTTTGCTTCCTTAGACACTCCGTAATCATTACCCTTTTCAAAACTCATACCTGTTATAAATAGTTTCGGTTTATACACTCGCGGGATTTTTATTTCGTATTCATCACTAATCTTTGTGTCCATAATTTCTTTAATTTTGTCGCTTTCATCTCCGTTAATACTTTCTATTACCGTAACACCTTTGACCAGTCTTATTGTTTAGCATGGCATACCTATACAGGTAATATCGTCCCAACAGTTGATTACATTTTTTTTCATTTCACTTTTTGATAAACTGTCAAACTTGCCTGCAATCGGTTTGTTTACATTTTATCATGTGCTGTGTTGTTCTGATGTTTTAGAGAAGCAATTTCCAATATGGCCTGTTTTACTATGCTATGCTCGTTAGGGTTAATTTTTTTATTCAAATCCTGCTTTGTTTTTTCACTTGTTTGTTTGGTTTTTGGTTTCACAATAATAGGACCACGTTTCTTAAATTCTGGCACGTCTCTACCAATCTTTTTATCTACACTCATTTTCACAACATTTGCAAATGAATTTTGTGTTTGTGTTGAACTATCTTTTTTTTCTTTCACCAATGTTTTTATTTCGCTACATAACTTGTCATTTTCCCTCCCAACTATATCAGCTGTGCTTTTCTCGCACCTTCTTTATTTCTGCTGCACTTTTTACATACATTTCTTGGCTAATGGTTCAGTATATTTCACCTCCATTGCCTTCATTAACTCTCTCAGTTCTCGTTGGTTGGCTCTCAATGCTTCTTCAAACTCATTTTTATATTCCTTCAAATACATACTGTTCTTGCTGACACTCTCTGGCATGTCTCGCACTACCAAACCAACATTTTGTATATATGTACAGGGTGGCGCAAAAGTCATCCTCCTATCAGAAAATGCTATAAATTTTGCGATTGGCCCCTAAAGTCAGTTCTGTTTTGACATTTGTGTAGTAAACACATGCGAAATACACGTTAATAAACAATGTTACGCTACACTGCTCCAGAACGCGGAATATTGCTGACTATTTATTTGACCAATAATCGGTCGGGACCAAACGGTTACTGTGAATGGTGAGCGCTACAGAGCAATGATCAACGAGTTCTTTTTGCCGCAACTTGATGAATTGGGATTGGAAAACATGTGGTTCCAACAAGACGGTGCAACAGCACACACTGCACGTGCCACAACCGATATGCTGAACATCGGAAGCTTACTTTTGCGCGACCTTGTAATAACTCATCACAAATAAATTTCAACATTGGATGCGTTCCTATCACACCAGACTGGAAATTATCTATACCAGAGCATCTTGGTTGAGTTTGATATGCCTTCCCACATACACCCATTCACCTGACTCCTGTTTTCCCTCTTATTGGCACTATACATTTCACACACTTGTCGTTATCTGACATTTTGTCTTTACTGTTCACACACTTGTCGTTATCTGACATTTTGTCCTTACTTTTCGCACTGTGCTTGTCGTTCTTATTTTTTTCGCGGCAAACACGTATGCATTTGTATGGGTTTCTATTCGCTTGTTTCAGGACACCTAATAAAATATGAAATACAGAATTGAAGTATTATTTCACTGATTTTATACAACAACATCCTAATCACTTTGTGAATATGTGACAATTTTTAACAATTATTGAATAGCTTCACCATTTCTTTACAGAAATTCTAAGAGCAAAATTAAACACGACCTGCCCGGCTGAAAGACTAGACTCAATATTAATTAATACTTAATACTTTACTCAATTTCTGTGTACAACAGCTCATGATGTTTGCGTTGACAACCATTTATACCGCATAACGTTCGTTTTTGGCAATTTTGTCGACTACGACGAGACAACTAAAACATACTTGGTGACGTTTTACTAGCACCCATCGCTCATTTTCATACCCAGCGTGTACTAGTACACAGGGTATTAACGTTTTGGCTATATAACGGTGGTTTGTAACGGTACAAAATAATGGAGATATAGAGTCCCATATATCAAAGTCCTTAGAATGAATAGAAGAATCCATTAAGACATATCCGTCCGTCCGTCCCTCCGTGGACACGATAACTTGAGTAAAAATTGAGATATTTGAATGAAATTTGGCACATGCGTTGGCTTCTGGCCAAGGTAGGCTACTATTTAAAATGGGCGAAATCGAACCATAACCACACCCCTTTTTTCGATATCCAAAATTTCGAAAAACGTTTAAAATGAGATAATTCTATAATAAAAGCAGCTACATGATGAAATTTGCTAGATTCATTAAGTTAGTCGTCCTATTGACGATTTTTGCATATGTTTAGAAAAGAGGCGTGGCACCGCCCACTTCTGAGTCAAGCAATTTTCAAAATCGACTGTTAATAAATTTAGAACCGTGTTAGATAAAATTACGAAACCCACGATACGAGGTATTTTTTTTACCAATTTACCACGACCGCTTTTACACAGCTGAGTATTTAATGTTCGGTTCCACCCGAAATTAGACTTGCTCACTTGTTATTATTTTTATTGAATTGCTTGCATTTGGCCAACGGATGCCCTTCGCTGTATAGGATGCACCGTTGTTAACGTCGAACATTTGGCGTCTCGTGACTATGAAGCAGTCGACGAATCCCACCTCCTGCTATCATTGGCTGACGACTACCACTACTTAAATTACTGGCTTGATGTTTGTTAGCGTATAGAGCTCTACTGTCTGTTGTTCTTGGAATTAATGATATAACCCTTGCCAATTTGCTGAGCCAGGTGGAGAATCCACTGTTTGAAATGGCCCGATTTCGACGACACGTTTTCCCATCTCGAATTGCTTGGATGGTGGCAGTTTCGAGACTAATTAGTCCAAGCAGTAATGAAGAACTTTTTGGTAAGATGCCGCACATGCATCGACGAGCAGGGGGGGCATTTAAATTCCATTATTTTTAAAACTAATTAAGCTATATTTAATAAAATTTAATGAGCTTTAACATGAATAAAAGAAAAATGAATTCCATACACTGAAAAAAAAAATTATTTGAGTTTCTTAATGTAGCAAAATTCATCAGCCACCCTGTATATGTAGATGTAGTTCATGTTTATGTTAAAATCCCCCACTACTATATTATGGTTGCTTCTATCATAATTATCAAGTAAAATTTCTGTTAGATAATTCAAAAATCTGCATCACTTGTGCTGGGCGAATGATAAATCACCCTAATTTTGCCTTTTTTCAATCTGTTTTAGTTTTATTATTATGCACAATATATATTTACACTTGCATTATAAATTATGTTAAAATCAATTGTGTTATGTAAATATATGAACACTCCTCCTGTGTGCCTGTTGTGTGAGTCGCATCGTACCATTTTGTATGTTGCTATTTCTAGTTCATTATCTTCCACATTTACTGTCGAAACTTGTGTGCTTCCGAAAAATCTTCCAATTCACATTTGCTGGATATTATGCTATTAACATTTAGGTAGATGCAATTGAATTTATTGTTTGTGTGAATATATTCCCCTCGTAACTTCTCCCTTATTTCAGTCGGTTTTGCCTGTGACCTGCACATTTGTTGCTAAAATCCTGGCTTTTGCTTTTTAGCATTTAAATGCTTAAAGTAGACTTTGAATTGCCTACTATTGCACGGATGATTGGCATCTAGCCCTAAACTAACCTTTTAATTTGACTTTATACAGTTAATGGACTTGTTTATAGGTGGTTCATCACATTCTATGGCTCTGTGGTTCCCCAAATATTTTACGCACACTTCTTCGTTTTTCCACTCAGCAGATTTATGGTTATACCCTTTACATTTGAAGCAAGTAGTCACATCAACACCACCATATACTTTACACTTTTCCCAACCTATGTTTAGTTTATCCAATTTCAGTGCGTTAGTACACATTTTTTTTGTCCACCTCTATTATTGCATTATAGTACATTTTAGTTTTTTTTTTCCACATTATACTGACTAATAATTTTTATTTCACACTTTTCTTAGCATTGATTTTGCTTCCTTAGACACTCCGTAATCATTACCCTTTTCAAAACTCATACCTGTTATAAATAGTTTCGGTTTATACACTCGCGGGATTTTTATTTCGTATTCATCACTAATCTTTGTGTCCATAATTTCTTTAATTTTGTCGCTTTCATCTCCGTTAATACTTTCTATTACCGTAACACCTTTGACCAGTCTTATTGTTTAGCATGGCATACCTATACAGGTAATATCGTCCCAACAGTTGATTACATTTTTTTTCATTTCACTTTTTGATAAACTGTCAAACTTGCCTGCAATCGGTTTGTTTACATTTTATCATGTGCTGTGTTGTTCTGATGTTTTAGAGAAGCAATTTCCAATATGGCCTGTTTTACTATGCTATGCTCGTTAGGGTTAATTTTTTTATTCAAATCCTGCTTTGTTTTTTCACTTGTTTGTTTGGTTTTTGGTTTCACAATAATAGGACCACGTTTCTTAAATTCTGGCACGTCTCTACCAATCTTTTTATCTACACTCATTTTCACAACATTTGCAAATGAATTTTGTGTTTGTGTTGAACTATCTTTTTTTTCTTTCACCAATGTTTTTATTTCGCTACATAACTTGTCATTTTCCCTCCCAACTATATCAGCTGTGCTTTTCTCGCACCTTCTTTATTTCTGCTGCACTTTTTACATACATTTCTTGGCTAATGGTTCAGTATATTTCACCTCCATTGCCTTCATTAACTCTCTCAGTTCTCGTTGGTTGGCTCTCAATGCTTCTTCAAACTCATTTTTATATTCCTTCAAATACATACTGTTCTTGCTGACACTCTCTGGCATGTCTCGCACTACCAAACCAACATTTTGTATATATGTACAGGGTGGCGCAAAAGTCATCCTCCTATCAGAAAATGCTATAAATTTTGCGATTGGCCCCTAAAGTCAGTTCTGTTTTGACATTTGTGTAGTAAACACATGCGAAATACACGTTAATAAACAATGTTACGCTACACTGCTCCAGAACGCGGAATATTGCTGACTATTTATTTGACCAATAATCGGTCGGGACCAAACGGTTACTGTGAATGGTGAGCGCTACAGAGCAATGATCAACGAGTTCTTTTTGCCGCAACTTGATGAATTGGGATTGGAAAACATGTGGTTCCAACAAGACGGTGCAACAGCACACACTGCACGTGCCACAACCGATATGCTGAACATCGGAAGCTTACTTTTGCGCGACCTTGTAATAACTCATCACAAATAAATTTCAACATTGGATGCGTTCCTATCACACCAGACTGGAAATTATCTATACCAGAGCATCTTGGTTGAGTTTGATATGCCTTCCCACATACACCCATTCACCTGACTCCTGTTTTCCCTCTTATTGGCACTATACATTTCACACACTTGTCGTTATCTGACATTTTGTCTTTACTGTTCACACACTTGTCGTTATCTGACATTTTGTCCTTACTTTTCGCACTGTGCTTGTCGTTCTTATTTTTTTCGCGGCAAACACGTATGCATTTGTATGGGTTTCTATTCGCTTGTTTCAGGACACCTAATAAAATATGAAATACAGAATTGAAGTATTATTTCACTGATTTTATACAACAACATCCTAATCACTTTGTGAATATGTGACAATTTTTAACAATTATTGAATAGCTTCACCATTTCTTTACAGAAATTCTAAGAGCAAAATTAAACACGACCTGCCCGGCTGAAAGACTAGACTCAATATTAATTAATACTTAATACTTTACTCAATTTCTGTGTACAACAGCTCATGATGTTTGCGTTGACAACCATTTATACCGCATAACGTTCGTTTTTGGCAATTTTGTCGACTACGACGAGACAACTAAAACATACTTGGTGACGTTTTACTAGCACCCATCGCTCATTTTCATACCCAGCGTGTACTAGTACACAGGGTATTAACGTTTTGGCTATATAACGGTGGTTTGTAACGGTACAAAATAATGGAGATATAGAGTCCCATATATCAAAGTCCTTAGAATGAATAGAAGAATCCATTAAGACATATCCGTCCGTCCGTCCCTCCGTGGACACGATAACTTGAGTAAAAATTGAGATATTTGAATGAAATTTGGCACATGCGTTGGCTTCTGGCCAAGGTAGGCTACTATTTAAAATGGGCGAAATCGAACCATAACCACACCCCTTTTTTCGATATCCAAAATTTCGAAAAACGTTTAAAATGAGATAATTCTATAATAAAAGCAGCTACATGATGAAATTTGCTAGATTCATTAAGTTAGTCGTCCTATTGACGATTTTTGCATATGTTTAGAAAAGAGGCGTGGCACCGCCCACTTCTGAGTCAAGCAATTTTCAAAATCGACTGTTAATAAATTTAGAACCGTGTTAGATAAAATTACGAAACCCACGATACGAGGTATTTTTTTTACCAATTTACCACGACCGCTTTTACACAGCTGAGTATTTAATGTTCGGTTCCACCCGAAATTAGACTTGCTCACTTGTTATTATTTTTATTGAATTGCTTGCATTTGGCCAACGGATGCCCTTCGCTGTATAGGATGCACCGTTGTTAACGTCGAACATTTGGCGTCTCGTGACTATGAAGCAGTCGACGAATCCCACCTCCTGCTATCATTGGCTGACGACTACCACTACTTAAATTACTGGCTTGATGTTTGTTAGCGTATAGAGCTCTACTGTCTGTTGTTCTTGGAATTAATGATATAACCCTTGCCAATTTGCTGAGCCAGGTGGAGAATCCACTGTTTGAAATGGCCCGATTTCGACGACACGTTTTCCCATCTCGAATTGCTTGGATGGTGGCAGTTTCGAGACTAATTAGTCCAAAAGCGTTGGATTTAACAAATGAGGTTCACACTTGGCTGACTTAAAGAAGGCTACTACATTGCGCACACGTGTGGAAAACACCAAACTGTCGATACGACTTTCCGGAATAATTGGAAATTGTTGCTCACTCTCTCTGGAAGGCAAAGGCCATCCCGATATCCAGAATTTGCTAGCAAACAAAAGCAAGAAAAAATCACAGGGTATTGGGTGTATACTCGTATATGTAAATAAATATGAACAGGAAAAAGGAGGGTTTGATAAAAGTTCGAAAAATTAACTTACGTTATGTAGCTCGGCAAAACGATGTACGGCCTCACATGTTGACTGCTGGGCGACGTTCAGGGTTTTTTTTTCTTGTACAAATTATTATTATTACATTGATAGCTAAATATTTTTGGTTTTATTTGTTAACAAAGGTTTGTTTCCTTTATATATAAGTGGTACCCTGTACCATAACTGAAATTTCATTTTATCATTTTGTAATCTTTCTTTTTCTTCTAACATCTCATCGCAACCGGTTGATCCATTCTCAAATTACATTTTAATACTAAATAATTAAAGTTACGTTGTATTTAATATTGAAATTGGCTATTCGCTTTTTAATTATCTTGGAACACCTCGCGGAAGGTAAGATAGCCAACCACATACACTAAAATTGGTGACCCCGTAAAGAACATTATCACACACGCGTATTCAAGCGAGTTTGAGGTTAGCAGCGTTAAACATAATGACGGACATCGGTCCCCCCCCCCATCTGAGATTGAGGTTATGTCGCCACCTGCACCTACTCCAGCTACAGCTGAAAATATAGTCGCAGTTGTGTACGCCAGACTAGTTGTTCCACCGATGAATAGCTCCAACATAGAGGCCTGGTTCACCACCATGGATTTCTGGTTCACCGCATCAGGCATCACGACCGACAAGCAAAAAACCGCAACAGTGCTTGCAGCACTCGATCCTAATGTTATTAGCCAATTGAGTGAAGCTATTGCAGCGCTACCATCAAATGACCGCTTCGATTTCATCAAATAAAAAAATTTCGCGCATTTTGCAGACAGCGAGCAACGACGCCTTAACCGACTGCTATCAGATTTACCTCTTGGTGACAAAAAACCATCCGAGCTTTTTTACGAAATGAAACGTGTCGCAGACCAAACGCTTGCCCGACATTGCACAGCCAGTTGTAGCTGCCTTTTCCGGAGCCGCAGCCGATTTCCCTAAAATTGCAGACTTAATAGTCGATGCTATTGCTCCCAACCATATCAACTGGATTAAAGCAAACCAACCCAACGAAATCGGAGAACTACGCACAGCTATACTAGAATTAGGTAAGAAATTTGAGCAATTTACAACGCGCTCCCGCTCTCGGTCACGCAGCCGCAAGCAAAACCGGTTTCAGCAAAGGTCAAACAGCCGGGGATTTTCACACGCCACTTCATCTACACAGGACTGCTGGTACCACCAAAAGTACGGTCGCAATGCCCGCAAGTGCCGGAGCCCTTGCAGCCACAAGAATCGCTCTGTTCAATCAGTCGCCTCAACATCTACTACAGCCTGACAACTACCAAATCGTGGTGCAGACAATAGCAAAACGTCTGTCGTACAGCGAAAGGTGCTCCGCTTACAAGTGCACGATCAACGTTCAAATAACGCTTTTTTGGTATACACCGGCGCCGATGTATCCGTACTGCCACTCATAGCAAAAACATATGATATCCGACCAACAACAACGAAGCTGTACGCCGCAAATGGCTCAGCCATCAAAGTCATAGGGGAGAAGAGAGTACACCTCGATTTAGGTCTACGGCGAGATTTTCAGTGGTCGTTCATAATTGCCGACGTAACAGCGCCTATCATTGGTGCGGATTTCATGCGCTACTACGACCTGTTAATAGACCTGCGCCGCAATCGACTAACCGACAACATTACAAAACTACACTCTCCTGTGACGACAACAACGGCTCTGAAAACTGCTGAAATCAAAACGTAGGATTCAACAGGCCCGTTTGCTGTATTGCTAGGCGAGTTTTCCGATACAACAAAATTAGCCCCTCATGGAGCTAGGACAAAATCTAGGATCTCTCACCGGATAGTAACGACAGGCCAGCCCGTCTTCGCCCGGCCACGATGACTTCCCCCTGAGAAACTGGATGCAGCACGTAAAGAGTTCGAGTTCTTGATGAAAGCAGGTGTTTGCCGCCCGTCTAGCAGTAACTGGGCAAGTCCACTGCACATGGTTAAGAAAAGCGACGGTACGTGGAGACCATGTGGCGATTACAGGGCACTTAATGCACAGACAGTGCCAGACCGTTACCCATTACCATACCTTACCGATTTTACGAGCAAATTACGAGGTAAGTCAATATTTTCAAAAATTCACCTCCAGCGCGCTTTTCATCAGGTACCCATACACGAAACCGACATCCCTAAGACTGCTATCACAACGCCCTTCGGATTATTCGAGTTTAAATTTATGACATTTGGGCTCTGCAATGCCGCCCAGACCTTTCAACGCCTTATCAACGAGGTCCTACGTGGTGTCGATTGCGCTTTCCCATACATCGAAGATATATGCATCGCCTCATCATCTATCGAACAACATTGCCACGACATACGCACGGTTCTTCAACGCATTCGAGATAATAATCTCGCGATCAACACAGCCAAGTGTGAACTCGGCAAGACGGAACTAAAATTCTTGGGACATTTATTCAACGCGCAAGGAATCCATCCGTTGCCTGAACGGGTCGTTGCTATTCGTGAGTTCCCAAAACCGTCCGTCGCTAAGCAATTGAAGAGTTTCCTCGCCATGCTAAACTTCTACAAAAAATTTCTCCCGAACGCCGTCGCCTATCAGCACCACCTACAAGGTCTTATCACCGCAAACACGAAAAACGATCGCACTCCGTTAATTTGGACAGAAGAAGCCGAAGACGCATTCACGAGATTCAAGACAGAACTAGCAAATGCAACACTGTTTGCACATCCAGTACCAGACGCCGAACTAGCTCTTTATGTTGACGCATCAGATACCCCAGTTGGCGCTGCATTACATCAAAACGTAAATGGCGAACTTCAACCACTCGGATTCTATTTTTTTCGATACCCAACAGCGGCAGCCAGCTCGTATGTGACACATCAACCACCACAGTGCATCCCTATATACCAAAGGAGTTTCGAAATTCAATACTTACAAAGGTCCATGGCTTATCGCACCCAGGAGTGCGTGCAACAACGAAACTGTGCACATCGAAATTCGTGTGGCCAGGCATACGCAAAGATATCACAACCTTTGTGCGCTGCTGACAAGCTTGTCGACGGTCCAAAATACATCGTCACACCAGGACAGCGCCAGCAAAATATGAGCCTCCACACGAACGATTTTCCCACATCAATATCGATATCGTTGGACCTTTCCCACTTTGTGAGGGACAACGTTATTACCTAACCATCATCGACCGATACACTCGATGGCCAGAAGCAGTACCCATGACAGATATTTGTGCAGAATCAGTCGCCAGGGCTCTGCTTTCACAATGGATTTCACGCTTTGGCGTTCCAGCACGCATAACATCCGACCGCGGTAGACAGTTCGAGTCAGCTGTATTCGCCGAATTAATCACTGCTATTGGCGCAAGTCACTTCAGAACGACGCCGTATCATCCTCAGTCAAACGGCATCATCGAGCGATGGCACAGATGTTTCAAAGCAGCTATCTTGTGCCACGAGCCAGCTAACTGGGTTCATCATTTACCTGCTATTTTACTAGGACTACGAGTCGCGTTCAAACCAGACATAAATGCTTCCCCTGCAATGCTTGTATATGGTTCAACACTACGCATTCCAGGTGTATTTTTTCAAGAGGCCAAGTCGAAAGAAGTAACCAGCGAAGCCATTGCACAATTTCGATCTTCAATGGAAAAGCTACGCTCAACACAAACTGCGCACCATTCGCAGCCACAACCATTTTTAACTCCAGCTTTGCAACGGCAACGCACGTATTCGTGCGAAACGATTCAGTACGCCCCTCGCTAACACATCCGTATGACTGTCCATACCTCGTCGTAAAACGAAGACCAAAATTTTTCAAGCTTGTTATACGCGGACGAACCACCAACATAAGCGTCGATAGGTTGAAGCCAGCGTTTATTGCCAACGTCGAGTATGATCATCAGGCGCAGAGACAAGTTATTCAACAAGAGGCACCTCAACCACCATCAACGAGCACCACCCGCACGGGTAGACACATTAGTATCCCTCTCCGGTACCGATGATACATCTAGAGGGGAGTACTGTGGGACCCTGTACCATACCTGAAATTTAATTTTATCATTAATTTCATTGTCATACGATCTTACAACTTTTGTAATCTTTCTTTTTCTTCTAACATCTCATCGCAACCGGTTGATCCATTCTCAAATTACATTTTAATACTAAATAATTAAAGTTACGTTGTATTTAATATTGAAATTGGCTATTCGCTTTTAAATTATCTTGGAACACCTCGCGGACGGTAAGATAGCCAACCACATACACTAAATATATATATATAAATTTAAAAAAAATGATTTTTTTTTTGCGTTTTGGCAACAATGAGGAATCGGTGGAAACTTTTACACTGCTTTACAAAAAAATGTATTTATACACATATACTTACATATGTTTAATTTGCATATATGTATAATAGAGCGGGTCAAATTTTTTGCCCATCAGGATTATAGCAAAAACGTAATCTACAGATGATTCTAAGAAAAATTGCCCAAGAAACCATAGCGCTAAAACCAATTACGAGCCCCCGACTTTTGCGAAATAGATATTTTGCTATATGAATGTAGGGTTTGGCCAAAAAATCGTCATAGCTTCTGATAGAATTATAGGAAAAACATCATATTGGGCTTATTTTAAAGGTATTTTACGTACATTTCAGAATCTGTATTAGCATCTACAGTTTTTTGGATTTTAGTAGATATATCAGGCTTAAATTATGACAAATTAGCCTAAAATGAACTTTTAACAAATTTCTTATGGAAAATTTTTTTTCTTCACAGCTTTTTGTATTTAAATTTAAAATGGATGAACCATATCCTTCTACATCATCTGAATTCACTTTATCATATGTGTCGGATATGATAATAAGTTTAGAGTATTGGAAAATATTTTGAGGAAGTGGCGCGCACTGTCTCATAAAACACTTGTTGCAAAGTTTACATACTGACAATTAGTAGGCGAGGTAAACAATGTTGTTTTATGAAACACTTGGTGTAAATCTTACATACTAACAATTCGTAGGCGATGCAAGCGGTATAAAAAATATTTGAAGTGGTAAAAAAAATTATTTTGAAAAGGAAGTTTGTTGAAAGTGGGTGCGCGTCAATTCGTAGGAAACTTGTGATTATGAACATGATATTATTGCATTTGGTTTATCAAGTGAATTAAATAATCTGAATTTACCGTCTAGTCGTGACATTTTAAGATATTATTTTTTTTTTAACTGATCATGCTAAAATTCAAAGGAAAATGTTTTCGCATAAAAATTTAACTCCTCATGTGATTGATAAATTGGTTGAAATTTGGAATAAATTAAATATTCAACTAATTGATAGACGAAGTATTCTAAGAAAGCTAAATGTTTTAATTGAAAAATATCACGAAAGCATTAAAAACAGAAAAAAAGTGCAGCAATTTACAGCATTTGTACAATCAACAAATGAATTGTTTTACATTGGAAAATGTAAATGTAAGTTAAAAACAACAGAATGCTCATATCGTTTGATACCAAACCATTTAAAAGAATTTATGATGGGCCAACATAATGATAGAAAGTTCACAATACCTGAATATGTGGATGACATTGTCGAAGAAACACCTACAATAATACCAACAATGCCAACATTTAGTGATGATGCAACATACGAAACACTTGAAACAGATATGGAAACGGGTGAAGCACAAATTGCAAATGAAGCAGTTGCAGAAGTATCTGTTACAATGAAACGAGGACATTATACTTAACGTTACGATGCTATAAATTTGCTATGATGTGTGACAGATTCGGTGTTTCAGATAGAGTTGCTTCATGTTTAGCAACAGCCCTTTTCGAAGATATAAATTTTCGAGATGTTCGTGGTGAACTTGTCATAATGGATAAATCTAAAGTTGCAAGAGAAAATATTAAAGCAAAAATTTGTCAATAGATCAATTAATTGGCATATGCAGCGATGGAGAACCAGCTAATACTGGAATAGAAAATGGTGTTGTAAGACTTTTTGAAAAGCATTTAAATAGACCACTGCACTGGTTTATATGTTTTCTTCATTTCAATGAATTACCAATTGGTCATTTATTCAGAGCATTAGATAAAGCAGTGACAAGGGGACCAAGAGCAGCAAGTGGAAAAATATACAAAGACATTCAAGATTGTGAAAAATTTCCGGTATGCGTTTGTCAAAATTAATTTATAATATGTTTTCAATCAAATTAATATAGAAAAATTTTATTAATTTTAATTCATCTCATAATAATATAATAATAATTCCCAACGGATTACCCACCATATCCCGCCCGACAGGCGCGAGGGGCGCATCCGCATAACGCGCGGATTATTCGTTCGTGCCGAGTCGTTGAAAGGCTTTGGTTTGTTAATCGTCGAGATCTAAAACTGCTCAGCTACAGAGAAAACCTCATCAGCTAAGTAAAGTAGATATAGGACAGATTATACATTAAGAAATAACTAGTTAACAGAATAAAATTATTGTTAAAAGTTAAAATAGAAGTCAAAGAATAAAAAACAATTAGTAGCTATGAATTTAGGATAGAAAGAATTGATTTTTTTATGCTGAAAAGCGTGTCTGAAATATCAAATCTACCAGAAAGAGAGTTATAATCTTGACACAAACAGCGAAAAGGCTCATTTAAGTGAAAATTGGTTCGGCACTGTTTTAAGACTAGAGGTTTAAAATGCCTTGAAGGACGAGACGGTACATTGAAGTTCACTTCACTTATAAGAAATGGGCTGGATAGTGAACCATTTAGCAATTTAATCATAAAAATAATTCCAAGCATTTCCCTCCGACTAGAAAGTGTGTGCAGATTAATGAGTTTTAAAGGGTTCCCAATGAAAATCTCTTAAGGCAAATAGTAAAAATTGTTTTTGAACTGATTCAAGGCGATCTACATGAACCTGGTAACGCGGGTTCCAAATTATAGAACCATATTCAAGAAAAGCTTTACGTCGTCGGCATACATTAACATTTTTGAAAATTTTATTATTGTAGAAATATCATTTATAAACAACAAGAACAGAATCGGGCCAAGATGGCTTCCTTGAGGAACCGCCGAAGATATATAAATGACATCGGATACTAAATTTTTAAACATTACTCCTCTTTGTGTCCTGTCACTAAGGTAAGAAGAGATCCAGCGATTGAGACCCGGCTGGAAGCCCAACTGATCGAGTTTATGAATAAGTAATGAGTGACACACTTTGTCAAAAGCTTTGCTGAAATCCGTATAAATAACGTCGGTGTGCAGATTTTTTCTAAAGCCATTTGAGACATGACTGGTAAACTTAAGTAAATTCGTAACTGTGGACTTCCCCTTACTGAACCCGTGTTGGCAGTCAGCTTTCAAAGTAGAGATCGGACCCGTAAGTTGATGTGTAACAATAGCTTCAAACAATTTTGGGATGGCAGAAAGCTTTGCGATGCCACGATAGTTCTCTATAGAAGACCTACTCCCGCTTTTATGCAGCGGTAGAAGAAACGATTCTTTCCACGCAGTTGGAAAAACACCACACTTTAGTGATAGATTGAACAAATTGGTAAGGGGTTGGTAAATATGGTTCGCACACTTTTTCAAGAAACATGTAGGAATCCTATCAGGACCATATTTAAAAGATTCTTTTAAACTTTTAAGGTAAATTAGAACACGTTTGGCGCATATAATTGGTGAATTAATTGAATTTGTCCCAGGTAGCTTATAGGGATAGCTTTGAAAGTTTGAATTGGTGACAGCAGAATAGTTAGAAGTGAAGAATTGAGCAAAAAAATTTGCAATATATTGATTATCGCTAGATATAATGTCTTGATATTTCATGGCTGAGGGAAACCCTGATACTTTACGTTTAGAATTTACGAAACCATAAAATGACTTTGGATTGAGAATAATGTCTCTTTTGGTTTTAGAGATATAAGCTTTATAGCACTTTTTATTTAAATCTATGTACTTCTGACGTAGAATGGAATACAGTAAGTAATGTTTATTTAATCCGGATTTCTTATATGAATTAAATGATCGCGTTTTCCTATTTTTAAGAGCCTTAAGCTCTTTAGTAAACCAAGCTTGCGTAGGATGATCATAAGTTACTTTACGTTTAGGAATAAACTTCTCAAATAGGCAGTAAATAGTTTGATTGAAATGTGAGACGTTTAGATCGATATCACAACCAAATTCAGGCCAAGTTAATTTAGACAGTTCTTTCTTTAATTTCTTGTAGTTTGCTTTGGAAAAGTTTAAATCAAAGCTACTACATGAGTAGCACTGAAAATTTATTTTTCAGGTTGTAAGTGATTTTGAACCAATAGCATTGGAAAATATGCCTGGGATGATCAGTGATGAACAAGAAAGAGAATTATCTACAGATGTTAAATATTTATATCAAATGGCCAAAGCAATTTCAAATGGTGCTGTTTCAGTTGATTTAGCTAATATAAAACCAGGACCAGTTGTACATTCTCGATGGCTAACCAAAGCAAGCCGGATATTACGTCTATATATAACAACTAATACACCATCGGAAAATTTGAAAACTCTAGCAGTTTATATTATTAGAATTTATGTTCCAATGTATTTCAATTTAAAATACTATAATTCTGTTATATACGGCAGTGTACTTTTATCAAAGTTTATTCGTTGGGCACGGTACCTACCAGGTAATTTACTTAATATTGTAGATGGTGTAATCCAAAACAATGCATATCACGCTCATCCAGAAAACATTTTATTAACAATGTTATTTGATGATAGAAAAGCCATACGTGATAGAGCTATCAAAAAAATTGTATACTATCGAGAGTATTGTTTCTTGATCCAAAAAATATAATATCAATTTTAATGCTTCAGATTATACTGATATGATTGATCTGAATGACGATAATTTACTATCTGAACCGGCATTCACAAGAACTATTCCATACGATCACTTGATACAATCCTTAGATTATGATGAGCCAGCACTAGATGATCCTAATATTCCAATGCATATACAAGGAACAGAAAGATATGTACAGTTGTTAACATCTGTTTCCAAACGTGTTGTAGAAAAAAATCGTAAAGTTGTTATGGCTATTACAGCAGAAAGTCGTAAAAAACAACTACGAAGGGAGAGCAAACCAGATTTTAAAAAATAATAACATAACATTACTTTTTTTTTTTAAATACTCTAAAATGGTCAATTTTAGGTAAAAAAATAATTTTTTAAATAGATTACATTAAAATTATAAAAATTGTGTTTTTTGCTTATTAGTTGAAAAAAAAAAATATTTTAATTTTTTTCTACTAAAACGAATTCGAAAAAAGAAAAACTGTCTGACTGAAAGTTCTTGGAAATGTTCTGAACTTATTTAAGCTGTAAGGAAAAAAAAATGTTCCATGAGAAATTTGTTAAAAGAGTCAATCCATATGAAAACGTCTAATTCAAAAAGCTGGCTAGTCTCGGATTTCGCTCAAACTTTGAGGGACACTTTTTTGGGGTCCTAAAGAAACAAATTGACATACATTTAATTTTTATAACTACTGGTTTCGGACTGTTCGAATTTCAAAGTTTAAAAAACGTAATTTTTAGGCTTACCCTATTATAGCTGTAAAAATGTTTCTATTAGAGATATCCTTATATTCGATATGGCGTTTTAAAGGTAAAATATAGTAGTTTGTTTAAAAATAAATAGTATATCATATGGCGAGTATCTAGAATTACAAACCTGGTACTGAAAATACGTAATTTTTATCCTTTTTTGGTCAATTTTAGCTGGCTCTGGCGTCTTTACTGTTTTAAGTAGCCACTCAGAAATTAAGGGTACATATCCTAGAAGAAAATAACTCATCCGTCGGCCAAAAAAACCCACTCCTTATAGAGAAATTATTATCTCGAAATTTGTAAGTTTTCAAAAATCGTGGTTTTCAGGCTCTAAAACGAACGTATTTCTCAAGAGATAAAAATATGAATTTCTCATGAACTCCAGTCTTTACCTTTAGCTTACAATTTTTTTTTTTTTCAAACTAATTTATACGAACTATGTTTGAAAACTCATTTTATATAAAGTTCTATTAAATAAAGAGACACTAATTTTCGGTTCTGGTTATGTTGTGAATCAGTTTTGTCATTTGAAATCACAGGTTCATATTTCGATTGGTCTAATTTTTTAAGTCGACTTAGGCTGTTTTGACATGCTTGAAGTGCTTGTATCAAGTAATTTCTCAACTTGTATACTTTGTTTTAACTAAACACTGTCAAGTTAAAAAAAAATTACAAACATAGCGGTTTTGGCTTTTTTTATCTGTGGAAATCACACTACTCTTTTTTTTAAGTTGCAAAATTATAGCCGGTTTTGTATGTTCTGTGGTTTTCGGAATCGTGTTTTCTGCTATATATAATATGGAGTGCTCAATCGGTTTATTGCTGCAAGAAAATTGCCATAAACTAAAATGTTCACGGTCGTCGGAATTAATTAGTGAAGATGATATAAGTGAAAGCGATAAATACTTATTAGTGAAACGAGTTCAAGCAGTTACACATTACAACATTAGTTGACTTTTCTGAAAATTATTCGTTTATGGTACAAGATGAGGTACAAGCGTTTCATTGGACAAAAAATCAAGCTACTCTTCACCCTTTTGTGATATATTTTAAAGAAGACGGCGTACTTAAGACACAAACTTTCTGTGTGATTAGTGATTATCTAAACCACCATACTGTATCTTTTTTTTTCATTCCAAAAAATATTTTTGGACTATATTAAAATAAACTATCCACAGTTTAAATAAATGTATTACTTCAGTGACGGTGCAGCTTCCCAGTACAAAAAATAAAAAAAAATTTGTCAATGTGTGCCATCACAACGAGGATTTTGGATTGGAGGCAGAGTGGCATTTCTTCGCTACTTCTCACGGCAAAAGCCCGTGTGATGGGGCAGGAGGTACAATCAAACGGACCCTAAGGAAAGCCAGCTTACAGCGAACTGCAGAAGATCACTAACTCCAAAGTCAATGTTTGACTTTTGTTCGAACGAAATTCAAGGCATAACATTTTTTTATGTAACTAGTTTGGACGTTGAAGCAGCTGAAATGTTTTTAACTGATAGATTTAATAACATTAACCCATTCCTGCCTGCCCATAGATCCCGCCGTACGATTTTTTTGAAAATTTATAGAGGAGGTCATATCGATCATAGAAGTTGCTGTACGAAATTTCAGGTTTGTAACTTTAGGCGTACCTGAGATATGCAATGGGTATTTAAATACCCAACAGGCTAATACGGGTTCTGGGTACATGTGAAGTTTGTTAAATACGGCAACCTTTATATGATCAAAAGGGATAGTTGAAATCAGCTGTTTTGCAAAGTATTGAGGAAAACAAGTGAAATTACAAAAAAGCGCGGGTTTTTATAAATTATAGTTCGTATCAAT
Organism: Merzomyia westermanni; assembly: GCA_949987695.1. Classification (NCBI taxonomy): domain Eukaryota; kingdom Metazoa; phylum Arthropoda; class Insecta; order Diptera; family Tephritidae; genus Merzomyia; species Merzomyia westermanni. The sequence goes on from OX465291.1 coordinate 83,690,249, forward strand.
AAGTTTTGATAATGTTCAGAAAAAGAAAATTTTTGACTTGTGAGCAACTGCAAGCAGAAGTGGATAGTTGGAGCGACGAGGAAGATAGTGGCCAATATGCAGATAAAATAAATGTAATTATTACGCCACCAGATGATGTTGATGCCGTCAGTGATAACGAAGAATTGGATGAAAATATCCAAATTGTGAATGATGACAATGAGTTTCCTAGTGAAGTAGCAGGAAACTTCGAAGTGGAAAACATCTTCAACAGTGAGAATCCTATTTTGGATAAAAATCCCCAATTAGACGAAGATATCAGTTTGCAGCCATCTTCTTCTAAAAAAGCTCGCAATAATCTCGGCAACGGCGATGGTGCTGAATGGCCCAAATCAAAGTGGTGCCGCCGCCAAAATTACAAGTTTGATAACCAACCGTTCGACAACAGTGCAAATGCAGCTAAGGCGTTATATGAAAAGATTGGTGGGTGTTATCATGAAATTATTTATAACATGAACTTATTCATATTAAAATCTTGAAGGATCACTTTCTGCGCTCCAGCTGTGGGAGTGTTTTATGGACAATGAGGTACTTCAGCTTATTGTAGACAATACAAATGAGTATGCTGCACAGAACAATATACCTGGATTTCTGACTACAATTCAAGAGATTCGAACATTCATTGGTATTCTTTATCTTACTGGCTATCACACATTGCCGACTATACACGCATATTGGTCTAATAGCGAATCTTTGGGCTGCCAGCTAGTGAAAAGATCTATAAGCCGGGACAGATTCAAACGGATTAAACAAAATTTGCACGTTTGTGACAATAATGCACTCGACCAAAATGACAAATTCGCAAAAATATCTCCGTTAAATGAGTTGATTAATCAGAAGTTTATGCAGTTCGGAATATTTTCGCACAATCTTGCTATTGACGAGCAAATGATTCCTTATTACGGGCGGCATTCGTGCAAGATGTTTATTAAGAGTAAGCCCATCCGATTTGGGTATAAGTATTGGTGTTTGGCTTCTTCAGAAGGGTACTGCTACCAATTCATGCCATACGCGGGTGCATCTTCTAACTCCGATTCTAACTTTGGTCTTGGAGAAAATGTTGTTTTGAAATTACTGTCCCAACTAGAAACTCCAAAAAATCACAATATAACATTCGATAAATTCTTTACCAGTCATAAGCTTATGTGCCGATTAAATTCTCTTGGTTATTTCGCAACTGGCACTGTTCGTGACAACCGCATAAATCATGCTCCTTTATTGGCCATTAAGGATATGAAGAACAAACCGCGTGGATCATCCGATTTTGTATTTGACCAAAATAATAAGGTATTACTGGTCCGCTGGAATGATAATTCGGTAAGAACTCAATTTAAAACCCAATAGATACAGGACACCTTTTGATTTTCTTCAATATTTGACAGGTTGTAACTTTGATGAGTAACTTTTTGACACATACCCCAATGAGTCATGCTAAGAGATATGATCGAAAAAATCGGAAAATGACGGTTATTGATCAGCCGTTAATGATACGTGAATATAATCAACACATGGGTGGCGTTGATTTATTCGACAACGCCATGAACAACTACCGAATTAAAGTACGTGGAAAGAAATGGTATTGGCCATTGCTTGTAAATGCATTCGACGCAGCTATGGTGAATGCGTGGAAACTTAAGGTTTTCTGTGCAAAATATGAAAACTCTAAACCTATGAGTCAATTTGACTTCCGCGTGGAAGTTGCAGAAGCATTGATAACACAACCTGTTGCACGGCGAGCTGGTGGCGGACGTAGTACCAATGCCAACAACATCGTCATGCTTACAGATGGCTTCGACCATATAATAGAAAAATTGGACAAGCGTGCTCGCTGCAAGCAATGTGGGGGCAAAACTCAATTTGGTTGCAAAAAATGTGATGTATTGATTCACCCAAAAAAATGTTTCCTTAACTTTCATAATGGGGTCGCACCAGATAAAGAGAAAATCAAAAAAGCTAAGTAATATTGAAAGCAGAATATTTTGATAAATGAAAGTGTATTACCAATAAAAGTTAAAAAAGATCGTTTACGTACTAAAATTGTTTTTCATTTCACCAATATTTTTTGGCAGACATCACACTCTTGCGACTGTTGGGTATTTAAATACCCATGTGAGGATATTTGGCTCCTGGGCTTCAGGGGGTTAAGGAAATATTTGTTTTTTTTTTTTAAACAGATGATGATGAAAATGTAATTTGACCAAAATGTAATTTGCAAGTTTTCTATATTTTCTAGCTTACAGCAAATTATTATAAGTCCATTTTTTCCTTTTTGAAAATTCCTCAACTTTGACCTTGAGACTCGACTCCTTTCAATAGGAATTTTGTCTCATTTTAAACAGGGTAATATAATCTTTCTGAGGAAAACTTATATAAATATCTCATATGACTTCGGAGATACGCCCTTTCTCGGTAAGCATGTTTTTTGGGTATTTAAATACCCATCCGGCAGTAATGGGTTAACAGCATCAAAGACACGAGAAAATACCATAGCTTCGTTCCTGTATCTCAGCGGCAATTAAAATTACGAAAATATTCATCTTCAGATAATTTTGACATTGTCATTATATAAATTGCAAAATATAACCGTATTTCCGTAAAAAAAATTAATCAGTTTTGAGTTAAATTATGGAAGTGTTACGAAGAAAATTAGAGAGATTATGCCTCAAAAAATCCATCAGCAGGGGCCCTTAGTATGAAAATAACAAAACGAAATATTCAGGTAGTATAAGAAGCTAAAGGTAAGGACTGGAGTTCATGAGAAATTCATATTTTTATCTCTTGAGAAATACGTTCGTTTTAGAGCCTGAAAAACACGATTTTTGAGAACTTACAAATTTTGAGATAATAATTTATCTATAAGGAGTGGGTTTTTTTAGCCGACGGGTGAGTTATTTTCTTCTAGGATATGTACCCTTAATTTCTGAGTGGCTACTTAAAACAGTGAAGACGCCAGAGCCAGCTAAAATTGACCAAAAAAGAATAAAAAATTACGTATTTTCAGTACCAGGTTTTTAATTCTAGATACTCGCCATATGATATACTATTTATTTTTAAACAAACTACTATATTATACCTTTAAAACGCCATATCGAATGTAAGGATATCTCTAATAGAAACATTTTTACAGCTATAATAGGGTAAGCCTAAAAATGACGTTTTTCAAACTTTGAAATTCGACCAGTGCGGAACCAGTAGTTATAAAAATTAAAAGAGTGTCAATTTGTTCCTTTATTACCCTAAAGAAGTGTCCCTCAAAGTTCGAGCGAAGTCCGAGACTAGCCAGCAACGATTTTTGCTAATGTTAGACGTTTTCATATGGATTGACTCAAAAATGATAATATAGAAGTTAAAAGTTCATTTTAGGCTAATTTCTCATAATTTAAGCCTGATTTATCTACTAAAATTCAAAGACACTATAGATATTAATACAGATTCTGAAATGTACGTAAAATACCTTTAAAATAAGCCCAATATGATATTTTTCCTATAATTCTATCAGATTTTTTGGCCAAACTCTACATTCATAAGGCAAAATATCTATTTTGCAAAAGTCGGTGGCTCGAAATCGGTTTTAGAGCTATGGTTTCTTGGGCAATTTTTCTTAGAATCATCTGTAGATTACGTTTTTTCTATACTCCTGATGCAAAAAAATCCATCCATACAATTTGACCCGCTCTAATGTACAGGCATGCGTTGATATTTGTTGGAACGATTTTCCGTCATCCCTTGTCAAGTTTGGTTTTGTGACAAACCGGTTTCGGCGTTCTGCCATTTTCAATGCCTAGCTTCGTTCTGGTCTGTGTCTATCCGCTGCGTTGTTTTTATAGTCCGTGGGTGCTGTGGCAGGTAATGTCAGTCTATGTTTTCGTGGTAGGTAACGTTAATATGCGTGTGTGTGTGCGCGATATTGATACGTCCGAATTGTTATCTGTCCCAAGGGTTGTTTTTGTAGGTATGTAGACATACCGCTTGTTAGCTAAGCGGTAGGTTGATGTAGGTAGAAATCGGTGATTTTTGCAGATTGGTTCATATTTCGTTTTTGCTTGTTCATTGTTACGTGTTTGGTTGCTGTACCTGCTGGCTTGTGCTGTTTTTTGTAAACTAGTTTTAAGGGTTCAAATATTTCGTCAGAGATAGTGTTGGTTTGTTCGTTTATGATCCTGCCGTCAAATGTTTTTAACTTGTATATCTCCATGTTCTCAAGTACATTGAGCCGCCGGCCTTTTCCTTGTACGTGAAGTATTCGAGCCGTTGTTTTTATGTTAGCTGGGGTGCAGTTGTTTTCAAACATGTGGTTCGCGAAATTAGATTCTGGTATTATGGTGGGTTTTCGTGTTTTTTTGTTGTAGTCCCTGATATGCTCTCGGAATCTTGTGCTTATTTTCCTTCCTGTTTGTCCTATGTAGCTGTATTGACATTCACAAGTAAGCCTATACACTCCGTGTCTGTTGAATGGGTCATCAGAATTAGTGTCGGTTCTTAGTTTTTGTCCGACGTTGTTGGATGTTCTGAATGCTGTGTTAATGTTATATCTTTTAAAGAACTTTGCTAATTTGTACGTCGCTTTTCCAGTGTATGTCATTGCCGTCCAAACCATTGGATTTTCCTCTACGTTTACTCTTTTTTGTGTTCCATGGCTACTTCTGAGTTTATCCACAAGTGCTTTCTTGTATCCATTATTTGCCGCTATGTTATATATTGTATTAAGCTCTCTCCAGTATGCTTCCTGTGTGAGCGGCGTTCTCTGAAGCCTATCCACTAAGTGCCTCAATGCTGCATTTTTGTGCTGTTGCGGATGGTTTGATGTAGAGTGTATAATGGTGTCCGTGGCAGTCGGTTTTCTATAAATGCCGTAGTTGAACCTATTTGTTATTTTGTCAATCCCTATAGTTAAGTCCAGGTAGTTCATTATTCCATCTTTTTCTACTTCCATTGTGAACTCTATGTTGCTATGTTGCCTGTTGAGGAACTCTAGTATTTGCTCTTCGTTATCGTCATTTAGGATGCAGATGATGTCATCCACGTATCTAGCGTAGAATGCCACGCCTAACTTGGTTTTTAACTCCTGTATATATTTTCCTTCCAAGTTTTGCATGAATGTTTCCATGAGAATGGCCGATGTTGGGTTACCCATTCCTAGTCCGTTTGTCTGTCTATATATTTTGTTGTTGAACCGGAAATAGTTTTGCCGCAGCGTTGTTCTTAGCGCGTTGGTAATTTGCGCAGTTTTTACCTTATCTTCAGTTTTGTCCAGTAGTGTTTTGTTGACTATATCCATTGTATCTGTTAGTGGTATTGACGGGTATAAGTCCTTTATGTCAAAGGATACGAGTTTACTGCTCCTTGTGAGTTTAACGGTCTCAAGTCTCTGTAGTAGTTCTATCGTATTGCTTATTGTGTATTCGTGCCCTAGTTTCAGAGTGTCCTTTAAAATCGTTTTTAGATGTTTCGACAGTTTATAACCCGGCGCGGACTTAAAATTAATTATAGGTCTCATCGGCGTATCCTGCTTGTGGATTTTAGGTAACGCAATGAGTGGAGGAGCAGATGGATTCATTTGTGTTAGGGTATATGCCATCCTCTCGTCTATTATTTTGGTAGCATTTTTTATAACCTCTTTAACTTCGGTCTGGTATTTATCCGTGGGGTTATCCCTAATAATGCGGCATTTCATTTCCTCGATGAGCTTCTCTGTCTTTGCTATATATTCATCCTTACTGATTAGCACCGTTGTGTTTCCTTTGTCTGCCTTCGTTGTGACGATGTTGTTATTTTTTAGCTTTCGTTGTAGCCTTTTCAATATTTTCAGCTCCTTATTTCCTTTTTGTGCTTCCTGGGGTCTTACTTCCTTGCTTATGATTTCTCTGCACATGTGCCTTGCGTGCTCCTGTTCCTCATATGGAAGAAGCGATATTGCAACCTCTGCATCTACTATCGCTTGCTCAGTTCTTTTTGCTTCATTGCTATCCGCGATGTTGTGCTTCAGGCCCTTCCCTAGAAGTTGCGCTTCTTCGTTGCTAATGGCCACTGTTGTTAGGTTTACGAACCTTTTGTTAAATTCGTGTGTTTGTTGACTGTTACTGTGATCGCGTCGGCCCGTTAACTGGTCCAATTTTCGGTTCAGTTTTTCATATTTGCGTTGTAGTTCGCGTTTGATTCCCGTCTTTATGTGGTCGAAGCAGTCCATCAATGCAGTCGTGGGCAAGAGTCCGGACAATTGCAGATGTATCCTCAGTAGTTCGGTGTTTATCTTGTCTTTCTTAGCGTATAGGCTTTGTAATTCGAACTTTAAAAAGTCCTTTTCCGCCTTCCTGGTCGTTCTCCTACTTGCTTGGGTGTTGGTTTTTATTTTTATTCGCGCAAATTTCGGTGTAACATTCAATTCTAAACATTGCTTGTTGAACCAAATATTTGCCTTAGTCGTATGCATTTTTCGCAGTTTCCGTTCGTATTTCGTTAGTAGTCCATCCGTGTTTAAATTAAAAGCCTGACAGGCGGTAAGTGATTTATTTTGTTGTGTTGATCTTCCGACAGGGTAGTAAGCTGATTTTTGTTGGAACGATTTTCCGTCATCCCTTGTCAAGTTTGGTTTTGTGACAAACCGGTTTCGGCGTTCTGCCATTTTCAATGCCTAGCTTCGTTCTGGTCTGTGTCTATCCGCTGCGTTGTTTTTATAGTCCGTGGGTGCTGTGGCAGGTAATGTCAGTCTATGTTTTCGTGGTAGGTAACGTTAATATGCGTGTGTGTGTGCGCGATATTGATACGTCCGAATTGTTATCTGTCCCAAGGGTTGTTTTTGTAGGTATGTAGACATACCGCTTGTTAGCTAAGCGGTAGGTTGATGTAGGTAGAAATCGGTGATTTTTGCAGATTGGTTCATATTTCGTTTTTGCTTGTTCATTGTTACGTGTTTGGTTGCTGTACCTGCTGGCTTGTGCTGTTTTTTGTAAACTAGTTTTAAGGGTTCAAATATTTCGTCAGAGATAGTGTTGGTTTGTTCGTTTATGATCCTGCCGTCAAATGTTTTTAACTTGTATATCTCCATGTTCTCAAGTACATTGAGCCGCCGGCCTTTTCCTTGTACGTGAAGTATTCGAGCCGTTGTTTTTATGTTAGCTGGGGTGCAGTTGTTTTCAAACATGTGGTTCGCGAAATTAGATTCTGGTATTATGGTGGGTTTTCGTGTTTTTTTGTTGTAGTCCCTGATATGCTCTCGGAATCTTGTGCTTATTTTCCTTCCTGTTTGTCCTATGTAGCTGTATTGACATTCACAAGTAAGCCTATACACTCCGTGTCTGTTGAATGGGTCATCAGAATTAGTGTCGGTTCTTAGTTTTTGTCCGACGTTGTTGGATGTTCTGAATGCTGTGTTAATGTTATATCTTTCCATCTGAACATCCAACAACGTCGGACAAAAACTAAGAACCGACACTAATTCTGATGACCCATTCAACAGACACGGAGTGTATAGGCTTACTTGTGAATGTCAATACAGCTACATAGGACAAACAGGAAGGAAAATAAGCACAAGATTCCGAGAGCATATCAGGGACTACAACAAAAAAACACGAAAACCCACCATAATACCAGAATCTAATTTCGCGAACCACATGTTTGAAAACAACTGCACCCCAGCTAACATAAAAACAACGGCTCGAATACTTCACGTACAAGGAAAAGGCCGGCGGCTCAATGTACTTGAGAACATGGAGATATACAAGTTAAAAACATTTGACGGCAGGATCATAAACGAACAAACCAACACTATCTCTGACGAAATATTTGAACCCTTAAAACTAGTTTACAAAAAACAGCACAAGCCAGCAGGTACAGCAACCAAACACGTAACAATGAACAAGCAAAAACGAAATATGAACCAATCTGCAAAAATCACCGATTTCTACCTACATCAACCTACCGCTTAGCTAACAAGCGGTATGTCTACATACCTACAAAAACAACCCTTGGGACAGATAACAATTCGGACGTATCAATATCGCGCACACACACACGCATATTAACGTTACCTACCACGAAAACATAGACTGACATTACCTGCCACAGCACCCACGGACTATAAAAACAACGCAGCGGATAGACACAGACCAGAACGAAGCTAGGCATTGAAAATGGCAGAACGCCGAAACCGGTTTGTCACAAAACCAAACTTGACAAGGGATGACGGAAAATCGTTCCAACAAAAATCAGCTTACTACCCTGTCGGAAGATCAACACAACAAAATAAATCACTTACCGCCTGTCAGGCTTTTAATTTAAACACGGATGGACTACTAACGAAATACGAACGGAAACTGCGAAAAATGCATACGACTAAGGCAAATATTTGGTTCAACAAGCAATGTTTAGAATTGAATGTTACACCGAAATTTGCGCGAATAAAAATAAAAACCAACACCCAAGCAAGTAGGAGAACGACCAGGAAGGCGGAAAAGGACTTTTTAAAGTTCGAATTACAAAGCCTATACGCTAAGAAAGACAAGATAAACACCGAACTACTGAGGATACATCTGCAATTGTCCGGACTCTTGCCCACGACTGCATTGATGGACTGCTTCGACCACATAAAGACGGGAATCAAACGCGAACTACAACGCAAATATGAAAAACTGAACCGAAAATTGGACCAGTTAACGGGCCGACGCGATCACAGTAACAGTCAACAAACACACGAATTTAACAAAAGGTTCGTAAACCTAACAACAGTGGCCATTAGCAACGAAGAAGCGCAACTTCTAGGGAAGGGCCTGAAGCACAACATCGCGGATAGCAATGAAGCAAAAAGAACTGAGCAAGCGATAGTAGATGCAGAGGTTGCAATATCGCTTCTTCCATATGAGGAACAGGAGCACGCAAGGCACATGTGCAGAGAAATCATAAGCAAGGAAGTAAGACCCCAGGAAGCACAAAAAGGAAATAAGGAGCTGAAAATATTGAAAAGGCTACAACGAAAGCTAAAAAATAACAACATCGTCACAACGAAGGCAGACAAAGGAAACACAACGGTGCTAATCAGTAAGGATGAATATATAGCAAAGACAGAGAAGCTCATCGTGGAAATGAAATGCCGCATTATTAGGGATAACCCCACGGATAAATACCAGACCGAAGTTAAAGAGGTTATAAAAAATGCTACCAAAATAATAGACGAGAGGATGGCATATACCCTAACACAAATGAATCCATCTGCTCCTCCACTCATTGCGTTACCTAAAATCCACAAGCAGGATACGCCGATGAGACCTATAATTAATTTTAAGTCCGCGCCGGGTTATAAACTGTCGAAACATCTAAAAACGATTTTAAAGGACACTCTGAAACTAGGGCACGAATACACAATAAGCAATACGATAGAACTACTACAGAGACTTGAGACCGTTAAACTCACAAGGAGCAGTAAACTCGTATCCTTTGACATAAAGGACTTATACCCGTCAATACCACTAACAGATACAATGGATATAGTCAACAAAACACTACTGGACAAAACTGAAGATAAGGTAAAAACTGCGCAAATTACCAACGCGCTAAGAACAACGCTGCGGCAAAACTATTTCCGGTTCAACAACAAAATATATAGACAGACAAACGGACTAGGAATGGGTAACCCAACATCGGCCATTCTCATGGAAACATTCATGCAAAACTTGGAAGGAAAATATATACAGGAGTTAAAAACCAAGTTAGGCGTGGCATTCTACGCTAGATACGTGGATGACATCATCTGCATCCTAAATGACGATAACGAAGAGCAAATACTAGAGTTCCTCAACAGGCAACATAGCAACATAGAGTTCACAATGGAAGTAGAAAAAGATGGAATAATGAACTACCTGGACCTAACTATAGGGATTGACAAAATAACAAATAGGTTCAACTACGGCATTTATAGAAAACCGACTGCCACGGACACCATTATACACTCTACATCAAACCATCCGCAACAGCACAAAAATGCAGCATTGAGGCACTTAGTGGATAGGCTTCAGAGAACGCCGCTCACACAGGAAGCATACTGGAGAGAGCTTAATACAATATATAACATAGCGGCAAATAATGGATACAAGAAAGCACTTGTGGATAAACTCAGAAGTAGCCATGGAACACAAAAAAGAGTAAACGTAGAGGAAAATCCAATGGTTTGGACGGCAATGACATACACTGGAAAAGCGACGTACAAATTAGCAAAGTTCTTTAAAAGATATAACATTAACACAGCATTCAGAACATCCAACAACGTCGGACAAAAACTAAGAACCGACACTAATTCTGATGACCCATTCAACAGACACGGAGTGTATAGGCTTACTTGTGAATGTCAATACAGCTACATAGGACAAACAGGAAGGAAAATAAGCACAAGATTCCGAGAGCATATCAGGGACTACAACAAAAAAACACGAAAACCCACCATAATACCAGAATCTAATTTCGCGAACCACATGTTTGAAAACAACTGCACCCCAGCTAACATAAAAACAACGGCTCGAATACTTCACGTACAAGGAAAAGGCCGGCGGCTCAATGTACTTGAGAACATGGAGATATACAAGTTAAAAACATTTGACGGCAGGATCATAAACGAACAAACCAACACTATCTCTGACGAAATATTTGAACCCTTAAAACTAGTTTACAAAAAACAGCACAAGCCAGCAGGTACAGCAACCAAACACGTAACAATGAACAAGCAAAAACGAAATATGAACCAATCTGCAAAAATCACCGATTTCTACCTACATCAACCTACCGCTTAGCTAACAAGCGGTATGTCTACATACCTACAAAAACAACCCTTGGGACAGATAACAATTCGGACGTATCAATATCGCGCACACACACACGCATATTAACGTTACCTACCACGAAAACATAGACTGACATTACCTGCCACAGCACCCACGGACTATAAAAACAACGCAGCGGATAGACACAGACCAGAACGAAGCTAGGCATTGAAAATGGCAGAACGCCGAAACCGGTTTGTCACAAAACCAAACTTGACAAGGGATGACGGAAAATCGTTCCAACAAAAATCAGCTTACTACCCTGTCGGAAGATCAACACAACAAAATAAATCGCATGCGTTGGCTGTATACCATTAGTGGAACGTATTGTAGGCAAGCTGCTCGAGGTCACGTCAGAAATGAGTTAATATTTTTTGAACGACAGAAGACTCCGCCTTGAAATGAAATGGGAGTTTTAGATTAAAGTGCAGCGCATATTAAATATTTTTTTTTACCACCCCGAAGGTGGCGAGTATGTAATAATTCTTTAAAGAATTTTTTTCTTACTAATTTTTTTGATTTTATAAAATTAAATATTTCTTTAACGAGTGGAACCAAAGATATAGAATTTTGAATGTGGACAAGTTTGATTAAAATCATTAAATCTGAACAAATGCAGATCTCTTGAAAAAAAATTTTTTGGACAAAATCCTTATATAGATGTTTAGTTAAATTACGAAAAAATTCCAAGAAATAAATTTGGTGCCTTTTAAAAAAGTTAAATTAATTTTTTCTACAAATCCTATATGGAATTGTTTTTGAATAAATAGGCCTATAATTTTTTGTTCTAATTTCTGCTTTGACGTTTATAACAAAGGTTAATCTCTCGTCGGACTCGGAGAATAGGGTTGGACATGAGTTTAATAGTTGTTTTTACTTTTCGTTATCCGCAGGATTGATATAGTGAAGCAGGAGGGTAGTGTGTGTCGGGCATGTACAGCAAGGTAGTACCGGTTCGTACTGGGGGATCATATCCGGCAAAGTACTATCACTTTCGATAACACTCCCCAAACCCAACAACAACATCAACAGCAGTACTTTGATCACATGAACCAATTGATATGTATTTTAGTCACTTGTTAGACAGCGACGAACAGATAAATAGATTTGGGACTCTTTCTTTTGAGAGAGCGCTGTAAAAGTGCACCTATTTTATAAGATTTGTCATTTGTACCACTGTGAGAAATTAATAAAACTGAATAGGGCTTTTAACATACATTTTGGGAAATTTTAAGGGTTTCTGTTTTAATCCGACATACGAGTATGTAGCAAGAAATAATTGTTGGCTCTTTATTTTACAAAAATTTGCCAAACAAGAGAAAGGGTCGAAATTTAATTTCAATTAAGATAACGTTTTTTGTAGATAACTTTTGAATGCTTTGACAGGTAAATCCTATATCATCCGCCTCAAAATGATTATTATGGACACCGTACGCGTGTGTTGATACCTCGCTCATAAACTACAGAATTGCGAGTATTTTGGCACATTTTTCGTTGTCTCAGCCCAGCCTTCGTTCAAGCGGGATTTATTTGGGATATATGCTGGCAACAGAGTAAAACGAATTCTTTTGGCAAGTCATCTTTGACAAGCAAGCATATGTATTATTCTGCCCATTTTTTTGATGTAAATTGCAAATTTAAAATGGAATAATTAATAATAATAGCATTTATTTACATTATAAAAAATGTTACGTACATACATGGATATGTTATTCGCGACACCCACACGTGATGTTGGAGCGGCGACTAATACGCTAATCAGATACAATAGTTGCCTTCCAATCAGCTATCCAGATCCGTATCACGATCAAGATGTCACCGGAACGATACGGATCAGTTGTATGAGAGTTGTTTGTCTATACGTGTGTTTACATATACAGTATGCGACAAAACTAAAGCACAGATATTCCCTTTAAAACATTTTACTCAAAAAAATCGTAAGAAAATTTTCTATAATGTTTAATCCTTTTTATTAAGGAAGAATCCATTTTAGGTATTATAGATTTGAATAAATGAAAGTATCAAAATCAAATATCTATGGGGCAAACCTCGTTTTTTTCGTTATTTCGTGGAATATCTCTGGCTCTATATGGCAGACTCACATCGTGTTGGCATTGGGTGTATTATTTTTATTTATTACGACTCTTAGAGCCTAGTTCAGTACTTAAAAATAATACTGCATTAGTTAACAGATGTACAATATTTTATGGAGTAAAAAGTAAAAATAAGGATACATTGAAATATTTTAAATTGAAATATATAAATTAATTATGCTATGTTAAATTGCGTTCAAATATGTACCATAAATTTACTCAAATCCCAATATCAATCTCATACATTCATAGATCTCGTGTAATCGTACAACCTTTTTTTAAATAAATTATTATCACAATTTTTGATGTATTCTGGTAACTCATTGAAGCATTTTAATCCTTTATAAAAAAGGCTATTTTTTTCAGCTTCGGTTTTATAATTAGGTAGTTTGAAATTGTTTATTTGCCTTGTATTCCTGTCATGGACCTCATAGTTGAATTTAATACCTAATCTTAGATAATCAGGCAAGTTTCCGTTTTTTATGTTGTAAATAAATTTCATTGTATAAAAATAAATTTGTTGCTTTACACTCATCCAATTTAAACTACGTAGCATGTCTTTTATGGGAGTATCATAACGTTTGCATAATATAAAACGCATGGCTTTATTCTGCATTTTTTGCAGTTTTTCAATTTGAGAATCTTTCATTACAAAGAGGATTGTAGCACAATAGATAAAGTAAGGCTCAATTATAGACCTGTATACTTTCACTTTATAGTAATTACTTAAGTTCTTACAAGTTCTTTGAATAAACCATATTTTTGTTGCTATTTTGCTTACTACGTAATCAATATGAGCATCAAATTTTAATTTGCAATCTATTAATATACCCAAATACTTAATTGTATGAACTTTTTCAATTTCCGCATTATTTATTTTGATAGTTTCAAGATCAGTAACGTTCTTTCTTGTAATTACCATATATTTCGTTTTTTCAATGTTAATTTTAAGTTTGTTAGCACACAACCATAAATAAAGGGCATTTAAATCTCTTTGTAAGTTTTCTCTTATATCATGTTAATTCTTTCCACTTTTCGATATAAGCGCATCATCCGCAAAGAGTTTAATGGAACTGAATTTTAAGATTGAGATTAACTCATTATATAAATGTTGAACAAAATGGGGGCAAGAACAGAACCCTGGGGTAGGCCAATCTTAACGTCCACTTTATCTGATACCGACGAACCAATGATTATTCTTTGTTCACGCTTTGTAACAAAATTTCGAAACCATTCTAACTCTACAATTCTTATACCAATGCATGCTAATTTCTCAAGTAATATGTTTTGATCGATAGTTTCAAAAGCTCTTTTGAGATCAACGAAAACTGCTATTATTTTCTTTTTATTATTGAGATCTTCTTTCCATTCGGCTAAAACCATGTTCAATGCTGTTTCGCATGAATGCTTTTGTCTAAATCCCGATTGTTGCGGTATAAATATCTTGTTAATCTCTAAATATTTGACTAACTGATTTTTTACAACAACTTCTAAAATTTTTTCATCACTGGCCAATGTGTTTATTGATCGTAACTCTTCTGCTTTAATCGTATTCTTGACCTTCTCTATAGGGACAACAGTTGAAGTTTTCCACATGGCAGGGACTAAGCTACTGCTCAAACTTTCGTTTACTATTTGAGCATAGAAAGAACCTAGGTAAGGTATCACATCTTTGATTACTCCATCGGACAATAATTTTTTTCCACCCCTCTTCGCTTTAAACTTACTGACAAGTTCTTCAATGTCAACCGTGCTAACTTGGAGAAATTTAAAAACGCAATTTGACTGATTACTAATATTAACGTCTCTATCAACTACTTCAATCTTACTGCAAATATCTTTAATGCTATCTACAAAATAACTGTTTAGTTTGTTTGCAATATCGGATTCATTATGGTATAACTGATCGTTAATTACGATCTTTTTGATTGATGAACTTTCATTCACCATACTCACTGCCTGTTTTAAATATTTCCACATTGTCTTACTATCATGACTATTGATGTCAATATTGTACTCCATACACTGGGCTTTTTTGAATTTGATAAGCTTTTTATATTCTTTTTTTATGTTTGTAAATGCATCCCATTCTCCCAATATTTGGGCCCGTTTATATAGTTCGAACTTAAGTTTGTTCATTGTTATACCACTTATTTATTATTTTTAACTGAACAACTTTTTCGTACGTCAAACTTCGCATAGCATTCAAAATATAGTTATTAACTTGCAATACCTTGCTCTCCAAACTAATTCTGCCAAAATTACTGAAATCACCTAATCGTAGTAAGTTTATAAGTGATTCATTGTTATAGTACTCCCATGACGTTATATTTATAGTGATTCTCATTTGAAATTTAGAGCTATTTTTAATTTTAAATTGAATGGTTTCATGATCGGATATTTGATGATCATCTAGCTTTTCACATATGATATCATTTGTATTCGAAAATAGTAAATCAATTTTTGTCTTGCAAACCTCGGTTACACGTGTATCAAACTCAACTCTTTGATACATAGAGTATGATTTAAAAAGATCAATTAGGTGGGTGCTATAAGTTGATATTGTATTTAAATTAATATTAAAGTCGCCTACAAGAATACTACTCTCAGACAGTTCACAATTACTACCTAGGACGTTACGTAAGTAGTTAATAAAATCAGCATCACTTGGGCTAGGTGAGTGGTAAACCACGCCAATCTGCCATTTGGGGTTAATGTGCTTCAATTTGATAAAGATACACTAAATATTTTGTCTATTGCTTTGTTATATTTAATACTATACTCAATAGAATCGTGAACATAAATCAAAAACAGTGTGCCTACTGTGAGAATCACATCGCACAAGTTTGTAGGTTTGTATATTCAACTCTTGATTTGTAATCTGGTTTGTGGTACATGTTTCAGCGCATAATATTATTGCTGGACTTTTAGCTTCAATTAGTTTTTCCAATTCAATTTTATTACCTAAAATACTGTTAATGTTTAAGCATACACAGTTGAGATCATTATTTCTTGATGGTTGTATTTAAGTAAAACATCCTTGGAAATAAGTTTCCACGCCTGCTCAACTTGTGCGAATAAAGAGTCTTTGTTGCTGCAATTTTCCTCCAGATTTTTAGGATCCATCATTTGCTATAGATTATCTGTTCGGATCCATCATTTGCTATAGATTATCTGTTCGGTTGAACAGCACAGAATGGCATTCCTTCCACCTCAAGAAATAGGATGCAGATTTTATGAATATCTTTGTACATGAAATGATCCAATACCAACTCAATCGTAGGAATTGGACCCACTCCATGACCGGTAAAGCGTCTACCAACCCCTACACTGCCTCAACCGTGTTTCATCGATCAAAAAATGCAGTTAAATAAGTAAGCGTTGTTTTTTAGGCCTGGGAACAAGCTTCAGAACGTCCTAATATTTCAGAAAACTTTTATTTGACAGAAAATACGATTCCTCGTCGTATTGTATTGTACTACCACAGTTTAGGTGGAATTTTGAAAACCATTATTTTTCTTTATTTGAAATTAAAGGGATTTCAAAGCTCCAAAGTGAAGTAATCGGTCTTAAAGAGCACGTCTTTAAATGGTTCTACATGGAGTGGATATCAAAACTTCTGTCATAAAACTTCTTATAGAAACAAGAAGAAATATTTTTAGTCCACGAACGATTGCCCGATCGGAACTAAAACATCTGTAGTACGCTAAATAAGGCCATGAAAACTTTGAAGACATTTTGAACGAGTATTTTCTGGTTTCCTTTGATTAAATTTGAGTAAAATTCTTTCGCGAAGTAACACCAAATAATTATTTTCAGCAAATCTTTTCGACTTATCTTAAAGATCCATTTCGGAATCTGCTAAGCTTCTTACCAAATTGCCAAAAAGCAATAACAAAACCGAGAGCACGCGGTAAGCAGTTCTGCTGATAAAACAGACTACTAGATGTCAAATGGCGGAAGTGGTTCATGCATATGGTAAAGAAGAATAGAACTAGGAGTTTAGACGGCATCAAAACCAGTGTATTGTTAGCTTAATGGTTAGCAATGCGTGCCAAAATTTCCCTGATGAAGAAGTTTAGCAGCTTCCGAAATGGATCTATAAGAAAAGCGGTTGTCTGTAAACATTTTTCCTACTCTAAAAGCTTTTAATTATTAACTAAAAATTATTTTTAAATAATAGAAACAATATTAGTTTTCATAAAAATTCAAAAAGTGACAAATTATTATTCTTGGCCTTGAGCTCGTTTCATGAATATTTATTAATTTTTATTTTATTGTATTTTTATTTATTTAGTTTGTTTCACTTTTTACGCTACTCCCGGTGTACCCAATGTGGCCTTTTAAAACTCGATCTCTTGGAATTACTGTTCAAGATCTATGAATTAAGCACCAAAAATTTAATAAATGAGCATGCTTCAGATTTTTCAGCATCAAGTTCGGCGATTTGCTGTCTTCATGGAGGTCATGAAACTTCATCGTTTTATGCTCAATATCAATGAGCATATTGCGATACTGGAGAATCAGAAAGTATTAGTAAAGTACTTGCTAGTATCTCGTTATGGTAAATGTGCAAGGGGAACTGCACAAATTTGAATGATGAGTGAGTTGCATATTATCATACAGCAATGTATTTATCGATGTCGATGGCAGGAGGTGCAATGCTGTCAATTATATATTGAATAAGAATGCAGGGAATCTTCAACGTACAAACATACTTTGGAGCAAGCCAAAGTGATCCTATCAAAAGAAGCAATTTGTTGAAGATATTAAGCCTATTAGAAAGAGCAGTCTTGTTTTTGTTTACTTCGCTCAAACATTTAACGAGCTTCGCTAAGTAGAGCAGCGCAACAAATATGCTTGCAAATTTAAACATCATTATTCAGAATATCCAATTTCAAGAGAATACCTTGGTTTTAATAATTCTTGTAACAAAAAGTAATCACATTGACAAATAGTTTGTTACTGATGATGCTGGCACAATCATGCAAAAATTCGGACGATGAACATCCTGCAGCAAAGCTATTCGTTATGGGCAGTCAAATGCAAGACGCTAAAGTCGGTGATGGTAACAATTTTGTTTTTATCATTGCTGACGCGCAGATCGAAGCTGCCGAAGAATTATTACGTTTAGGAATTACTACCTCAGAAATTTGCTGACGGTTATGAGAAAGCTTTAGATAAATCACTAGAAATATTACCCGCACTTGTCTTTCACAAAGTTGAGGACTATCGTGATTTGATTAAAGTTAATGATTGTCTCAATATGCACAGGAAGAATTCCTTACCGACCTATTTGAATAAATCGGAAGTTGCGCTTTTTAGGAGGTGATGTGACAAGCGCAGAAAAAGCTAAAGTTGTTGTATCCTCATCCCCCTTAGACACACAAACAGTCGCAAAAGGCACTGTTTTAATTATGTACTTGAAAACATGGAAATATACAAACAATAAACAAAATTAAAAAATCTACCTGCCTTAACCTATCACTTAACTAACGAGCGTGTAAAAACAATCCTCATTACAGGCACCCATTTAGGTACATCATAATACACTAACGCATATTGACATTACCTGCTCAAGGCATGCACACACATAATAATATTACCTGCATCCACAGAATATAAATACCAGGCAAGGGATAGTCAATGATCAGAACGAAACTAAACACTGAGAATGGCGGAACGCCTGAACCGGTTTGTTACAAAACCAAAAACCCCATCGGAGAATCAGCAAAGCTTTTTTGTAATTCAACCCAGCTGAACGAAGTTTCACAACTTCAAAATATATTCCAAAGCATCTTCTTACAGAATACCATAATCATCTGAGTTAGAAGTATCTAGCTCTTGTATGTCACCCGACACTGCTTCTGGTACGCACATGTAGTCTTTGTTCATGCGCTTAAGTAAATCTAGCCGCTTCAAAGGGTTCTTTGATTTTTTAATCCGTAATAAAAAGAACTGAATTTTAAGTAATAAGAATTACCTTTCCCGGATAACCAAAAGTACAAATAAAATTAAAAAAAACTGAAAGCAGTCATTCCCGAGCTGAATAAAATCTGCAGTCTCCACTGGCCTATAAACCTTGAAACCGAGAAAACAACTGAGCTGCTAGCTTTATGCTTTGAAGTCCTAAAATTTAACGGATACTTAAAGTTACTTATACCCGTTTGGCATAACGTTGAATAGGTTATCATACCTGCTCCTTTTACTGAAATGTGTTCATCGATTATCTTGAATGCTATTGAAACATATGATTTTGGCGTATGCCTTAGTACATCGCAGAACGTTCTGTATGTCAGAAAATGTCCCTTCCATACCATGTGGTTGGCTACGAAAGGATCTCTTACCGGTTTTAATAGGTGAGGGGCGTCAGCGAAAACAAAAACCTTTAAATTTTCATCAGGGGCGTAAAGCACTGGTTGTCCGAAAATAGAATGCATTGTATCATATAATTAAACAAATAAAGATCCTAGTAGGGACAATGTTGACTTTACCTATTGTAGCGCTTAGTTCCTTCCATAGTTTGCGATCGGTAGGGCCCATATCGCACACTACAACTATCACTGGGATGATTCTTTAAAGACACAATTATCATACATAAAATGTCTTTGGTAATTTGACAATCGAGCCCACGGAAACCCGTTTGTTTCCACGACTTTCGCAACCTACGTGCGTAACCACTTGTACGTAGTTCGCTGGTATATGAACATAGTCTCCTGGCTGATCATATTTAAATGCTTCCGGGATTTTCATTTCGTCGAATGAAAGAACACATATTTTGTCATCATCACATAGTTCAGGCATGTGTTCTAGCGAATCAACTGATGCAGCTAGGAGACCCTCGCTTATATCAGTCTAACGAGACCAGTGATGCGACGTGAGATAGCGGTAACCCTTTTTCGTATAAATGGTTATACGGTCTAGGCCATGCCGCATGTAAGAATTTCGCACTGGAAATGTCATGCCATGCCCATTAGATTTTTTTGGTCTAGGTGTAAATTAATAATTTTAACCCATTAAATTTTTGTTGTTGTAATAATCAGAGCATACCTGGCAGCGTCAAGTTGCCGTTCCGTGAATACACGTTTACAGCTTTTCACCACAGCGTTTGATTCATCATTTTTGAATTGCGATACAAGGGATTCGTCAAGAGCCTTAAAAATTATAGCACTGGATATATATTTCAAAATATTAAAACTAAAATTCATTGCACGATTTATTTTTACAAGGACTTACTCTGTTTGCGTAGATTCTTAGATACGTCCTCCAGTTGTTTTTGTTTGGGAGTCTTCTACAAAAGTTTTACATATTATGCTCAACCTGCCTAAACATATCCGACCTTTTATAAAGTGCAATTTTGGAACTTTTTAACATTAATACCAAAAATACTTACTGGACATGGCACGAATCTGCAGACACACATTGCCGTAAAGTCGATGCACAACTAGCCTTTTCTCGCCGCAAATCATATCCTCGCACCTAAAATGGTCTGCACAGATAAAATCATTGTGCCTAAATTGCTGCCGGCAATGACTACCCCACAACAATCTCTTGTGGTCATCTCTTCGGAGTTGGAAAAACGTCATTTGCACAACGTGACCTAGTCAGCGAAGCTGCTGGGTTTTAAGTCCCTGGCGTCTGCGTAAAGCTCATCATTAAATCTTCTTCGGTACTCACCGTCGCCAAAGCATAGCCGTCCACAAATCTTTCGAAAAACCTTTCTCTCGAATACTCTCAGAGCCGGCGCATCAGATGTTGTTATTGTCCACGCTTCTGCACCATATAGCGGACGGTTGCGATGAGGGACTTATAGAATGTTCGTCGAGAGAGGACTTTACTTTCAATTGCCTACTCAGGCCGAAGTAGCATTTGTTTGTAATTGTAATTCTTAGTTGGATTTCTAGGCTGTGGCTGCTTTCCCTAGGCCCTGAATACGCAATGCCAACGGATGTTAAAGACTTTCTATTATACAAAATGATATCAGATGATATAAAATCACATTCAGACAATTAAGGAAAAGGGGAAATAATGAATTGAAAGGAATAGCTGACGACAATGCTGCAGAAACACATGAATAAGACGAAAACTTCGGTTAGCGATAAATTTACAATAGATACTCTGCGCTCCACAAAACAATTCTTAAAAAATAGCTACCAACTTTAAGTTCTCAATGCAGAAAAGAGAAATGTAACAGTATTAATGGACAAAATTGAATATAACATAAAGATGCAGACGATACGAAACGACATTTCCATATACAAAGTGCTAAGACGAACCTCACCAATGAACTTCAAAAGAAAAACAACGAAATAGTAGGTAAATTATATAATCACAAGGTAATTGATTTGAAAGAAAATTTTCTCGTAGTTGTCAAACATCCAAAACGCCACGAATTTATGGCCGGCCTAAAATCAATAAAACCCGAATTCTACTTAGGCCTATGAGTTAGTCCATCAATTCTACCTCCTACAGCCTATGTAAATTTGTTGTTCAAGTTCTGAAAAAACGAATCCTCTCATCTAAATACAACATAAAAGACGCGATTGATTTCAAAAACAAGATACAAAGTACGTATGTCTATAACGAAGAGATTCGAGTGTCGCACAGTGGTGCTTCTGCCGTCAAAACATAGCAAAAATCAAAAAAATCATGAAAGCGTTCGCTAAATCTAATACATGTTTCTAATAGAGAATTTTCCAGGGATCAAGAATATACAACTGTTTTTTCACAGAAAATTATAGTTTACCAGGTAGAGCCGCTCAAAGTTGACCAATTTTCAACATTGGGAAACATTTTAAATTTTTCTTCTTTTTTCGGTGTATTTAAAATGGTTTTGTGAGTAAATAAGGCGGCCGGTTGTCGTTTTCTTGTATAGCAATTAAAGATAATTTAATTTAGGATTGAAACCAAAAAAATTGTTTTTTTTTTGTTAAAAGTTGGCGGATATACCTGTTTTCCGAAATGCCTATTTTTAGGCCCTTTTTAAAACTTTGATGGAAAAAAAAATGAAAAAATATGTGCTCCGTCAAATTAACAGTATTTATTTGTCAAACATTCAGTTACCTAAGTTCATAAAGTCTACCTGCGTCCAGCTGCAACTTCACTTTTTACATCAAATAAAGTTAAACAACCTTGGAGATTAAGGAACTTAGTATTCCGTTTACTTAAATAAAGTGAATAGTATTTTTAAATATAGTTCACAGTTTAATATTTAGTCAGATACACTCGATAATAATATGTAACTAGAAGACTCGAAACTATTTGCGGTGTTTAAATCTACAAAGTCAAGACGGGACTTCGTTCAGGCTATTATGAGAGAATTAGCGAGTGAAACAAGCATTAAAAAGAGGAAGGCCTGGAAGACAAAAATGGTTTACAATACATTATGATAGAAAGAAAATGGAAGGACGTCTATCGTAACAATTCAAAATTTCTAAGTAAGCATGAAAAGTGGCTAGCTGACAAAACTTTTTTGGATGAAGAAACGCCTAGCACGTCAACCAATCCAACTAGAGGGAGGCCAACAAAACCCATAGAAGAGTGTTCTACCTACACAAGGAAAAGGAAGCTGTCTGATACCACAAAAGCTATGGCCACGACGCATCTTTCAGAAGCACTGGCTATTAAATATAAAAAATACGAAGAAAACGTGAAGTCTCATATAACAGAAGCAGTTGCGGTAGCAAGTCCAGTTCGACTCACCAGGATCAAAAACAGCATTCCCACACCACCAAATGCGCTACCTAGGAAAGACACTCCCGAAGAAGGTTTGGCGCTGTTTATAGATCTCGGTTTAACGAAGAAAAAATATACTATATTGCGTAAGTCATTATTGCAACGTAATGCCGATATTTTACCTGGATACAAAAAAATTACTCAAGGCAAGAAAGAAACAGTTCCTCTAAGTCCCAAAATAAGCGAAGTTTCAGCTGAAATTGAGCTACAAAACCTAATGGATCATACGTCTACACGACTCCTCAAAGTTTTACTGAAGAAAAGTTGAAATCACTGCCAAAGGAGCGAGCATTGATAACTAAGTGGGGCTGTGATGGATCATCAGGACAAAGCGCATATAAACAAAGAATAAATGTAGACGATGAAACAATTACAGAGAGTAATATGTTTATGGCTTCTATTGTTCCATTACGACTAAAAGATGAAGCTTCAGAATATTGGAAAAATCTACGTCCGTCATCAACTATATTGTGCCGATATAAAAAATCAAATTGCCAAATTAGAACCAACAATAATTGAAATTGAAGAGGGGAACGTCATTACAATAAAGCATGATTTTCTTCTAACAATGGTCGATGGAAAAGTTTTGAACTTAATAACAAATACGACATCTACAATTAAATGTCCAATTTGTAACAAGAGCCAAAAGGACTTTGAAAATCTTGATGATTCAATAACTGACGAACTAAATTATGAGTATGGAATATCTCCTTTGCATGCTAGGATAAGATGTATGGAATTTGTTTTGAAGCTGGCTTATACACTACCACAACAAGGAGAAGTTTTCGACGACAATACAACATGTAAGGAGAAACAAAACAGGAGAAAAAAAATAATTCAGGATGCATTCTGTAAAGAGATTGGCCTTAGAGTTGACTGTCCAAAGTATGGATACGGAAATACAAATGATGGTAACTCCTCAAGAAGACTTTTTGAAAACGATGAAGTGACTGCTCGCATAACAGGAGTTGATAGAGATATTGTGAAAAGATTGGGAGTAATTTCAAATATTTTAAACTGCCAAGAACCAGTTAATTGACCCAAATTTGGAGAATATGCATCTAAAACTACAGAGTTGCTGCATCAAAAGTATCCTGAGAAGAAACTTACACCAACGGTACATAAAACTTTAGCACTTGGAAAAGATTTAATTGAGTACCGGTGCTTACCATTAGGAGAATTGTCTCAAGAAGCTCAGGAATCTAAGAACAAGGACTACAAAAGATATAGATGTATGAACACCTGCAAAGTATCACGAGTCAGACAAAACGAAGACCTTTTCAACATGTTAGCTATCTCTTCTGATCCAGTCATATCATCTATGAGGTATGTAAGAACACAAAATGATCTTGCAGATGCGTATAGCTCAGAAATGGTTGCTTTGTTAGATATATGTTCCAGTGACGATGACTATGTTAAGATAAAATAAGTTTCTCACTTGTTATCACAACAATGAAAAAGAGATTTACTAATCAATTTTGTTACTTTATTGAAAAATAAGATATCTATGTACAAGTAAATTTTTTATTTCAAATAAAAGAATTAATTAATTTAGTCATTTATAAATACATACTTTTCGTTATTGCATTTCTCTAAAGTTTATCAAATTTATTTTAAAGCTTAGGCATTTCGCCTTTAAACGAGTATTAAATTTTTATAGAAATCAATACGTCTATCGAGTTTGGTACAGATTGGTAAAGCGGTTACTAAGATAGAACTTTTTAGCATAAATGGGCAGTGCCACTCCCCTTTTCAAAAATTCTTTGACTGTTTAATCTTTAGCTCAAATAAAATTTCATTGAACCAATTTCGATAACTTTTAGTTATGAATAAAATACATACTTGGCTTGTAAATTAAAAAAAAAAACATGTAAAATTTTACGATGAATTTTGAAGCACCTTGTTATTGTGCACCAAAAACGGACATTTGAGTTTTGTAAGAGTATTGCCATTTAAAAGAAACAATACATCTATCGATTTTGTTAGTTATTGATTACGTTAGATACAACTTTTTGTCATAAGTATGCAGTGCCACACCATCTTATCAAAATCATTAGTTAATCTTATTTAATGGTTAAATACGTCATTATAAGCCAAATCTCATTTTATTTTTTACTAAAAACATTTTGTTTTTGCATTTTTCTAAAAATTTTCGCCTTTGACGAATTTTTTAGAAGCACCAGATACAGTGACATTCCGGGTTTTCACACAATAAAAGTTCAAATAATTAGCTTTCATTTGCATTTTAAATTTTTAAAATATCTTCATTGGTTCAAAAGTTATGATTTTTGCAAAGAAAAAACTCAAAACGCGCCACTGTGTGTCGTTTGATGTTATGTCTTTATTTCCAAGCATCCTAGTAGATTTGCCGCTTGAAATCATAGGACAAAGGAGAACACGTCATGACAAAAAAACTTTTTTTGACGGTAGTAAAGTTCTGTGTTAAAGAAAATCGGTACTTGAAATAGTGATATAAAATATTTGAGCAACTATATGAGGGTTAACTGTTTCCTTCGAGATCTTTCCAGCTTCTTCATTTAGCGAAATCTGACTATTTCGCAGACTAAATCGACGGCGACTCTTTTTACGAAGTGGAATGAGCAGATGGGATAGGAGTTAAACGTCCACGTAGATGGTGTACCTCCACCTACTATCAACCACCCTAAACTCTTGGGTGTAACGTTCGACAACGGGCTCACCCTCGCTAGTCATGCCATCGCAATTGCCTCAAAGGCACCGAGCCGCAACAAGATCCTCAGTTATTGATTATGCTGCGCCCATATGGTCGCCCAATCTCGCTGAGACCAACTGGAGGAAGTTGCAAGTCTGCCAAAACACCGCCAACAGAGCTGTCACTGATGTCTGCTTATGTCATCTGTGTCTCACCTCCCTCAAGAGGCTAAAATACTCAATGTTCGTGAGCACGCGGAACTGTTGAGCCGACAGTTTTCACCGAACTGCCAGAAACCTAGTCATCCAAACCGTCATCTGTTGGGTGAAGCTCCGCCCGCTAGAGACATAAGGAAACATATCCGTAAGCACTATGATGGGATCCGGCACCACATTTCCTTTGCGTAACCATAGGAGGGCTCTAAACGACCTCCATACCCTCATGCTACTAAACAAATTTTTTTCTGTTCAATTGAACCTACTTACCTAACACCAATATCACTCTGGTCCAACCCTGTTGAAACTGCGCATTTCCTTGGACTTCCTTTAGAAGAGCTGGATGACGATTCTCAGAGTGATAGTGCCCATTAGGCAGGGCGAAGCACTGTTAACAGCAACAATAACATATCATTTTTAACGGCCAAAAACCAGGTATCTGGCGGATGCCTTCCGCAGGTAATGCGGATCGAATTGAGAAGAACTGCTACTCTCATAACCGATCGGCAAAGCAGTTCGGGAATGTAAATACTTGGATAAAGCAGTTCTTGGATTCCCTACATTCTCATTACCGTAATCGAATCGCAATGGCTGTCATTTGTTCTAACTGCGGTTCGCTAAATATCTGTTGAGGATTCAACATAAATTTCTAAAAATTGTGAATAAAAAATAAATTTATTAATATGGAATTTAATACTAGGAAAATTATTTATTTTTGAGTAAAATTATATTTTTCAACGAGAAAATCGGAAAAAATATGTCCAAGCTGCCATCAGACATTGAGGCGGTTTTTTGCACAACCGTGAGCGCGAAACTAAATGCGCTGGGACCACAAACAAAATCCCTTTGTAGAATAGAAATACGTGTAAGAAAATTGTTTAAATAAAGCATTGGCAAACATTTTTGAAAAACTTCTCTCTATCTCTATGGCGCGATATACAACAGGTATATCATCATAAACCTCCTAAGAGATTTTTGCGCCAAGCTTCTCTTCCAATTTGTGGTGTGCCGATTTGAATTTTCCCTACAAATTGGTGGGACCTACAGTTTTTTGCCGACTCCGAACGGCATCTACAAAGGAGACGAATTTTTGCTGAGAAGCCTGTCATGGCAGAAATACACTCGGAGAGTTTGCCAAACCATTGCCAAGGGGCGACCCCGTTTTGAAAAACTTTTTTTCAAATCACTTTTGATGTTACCTGTACCAGGGCTCGAACCATGGACCTTCGGTGTGGTAGGCCGGCAACACTACCTTCACACCACGGCGGCCGCTAGTATATTGAGACTAAGGAAACTTTTTATACCTTTCATGAACATGAAATCGTATTATAACTTTGGTACAATGTCTGTAAGTATGAGAAGAAGAAGAGATAGATCCACCGATAAATATACCGCAATGATAAGGGCGATAAGCTGAGTCGATTTATACATACATGCAAGAAAAGTAATAATGATGAACTTCAATTTCTATATACCATTTATTCATATAATTCCTGGTTAGTAATTATTTTCTTACAGCTTCTTAAATTCTAACTAAGCTAATCTATCCCAGCAATTTAATTCAACCGTTTTCCTATTCTTCCCTTCTTCCTTTTAACATAACAAACTTCATATAACTACTAGGCTAAGATTCAATGACGATTTACCTATTATTCTTGCTACAACAAAATACAAATTCCGAAAATTTTGTCACGGCCTAATGCCTACCTAGCTACTTTGTACAAGCATATAGGCCATTCAATACGGAGACTGCAAGCGCCATCTGTCATATTATTTTTACATACGTTCTTATGTAAAGCATTACTTTAAGCGCGTCATAGCTACATGGCTACAAACCAGCAATGCCACTGTCGCTAGATTAGATCTATTTTTATTTTTACAAGCGACAGATCGTGGCGTTGTTTTCTTCTTGTCAATAAAAATGAAAGGAAGATTGAATAACTTATAATATAAGTTACATTTATTAAGGTATATGTATCTTTCACACAATTTGTACTTTTTCAATAAATCTTCGCTACTTTTTAAGATAATTCACACCTGTCGCTGCTGCTTTCATTGTAATCAAGTAGCCAATGCTTCACTACAGTTGTCGGATAGATTTGTTTTATTGTAGCTGTGGTTTGTAGCCACCGTATTTAATGTGCTCAGCCCTTATGCATAAAGATACTCAAGTACAATATATGTATGTATGGGAGAAAGTACTGTCGCTCCCTCTCAAAATAAAATAAACTACTGGTATGTATGAAGATGTTTGTATGTTTTCTCTGATAAAACAAATTTGGGAAACTTAATTGTGTAAAGGTGTGTGCGTATTAGTTTTTGTTGGAAACTCACCTCGCGCTTTGCAGTCCGAGTTGTACCCATTGTAAAGGTCTACAAGTAAGATATGTATCAGCTGTTCGTCCACAGCTGCGCCCACCATGTAAAGAGCTTGTCATTCAGAAGCCATTAAGCGCAGAGTCGTACTCATTGGCAGCAGACAAAAAGTAGGCGATGCTATTGAAACATATACAATAAATAAATAAACAAGAGAAATTAGTTGCAGCAAATTATTGTTTAAAGCGCATAATGTCAAGTAGAACTGTTTTTGCAATAGTTTTACTTATTTAAGTACCAGTTTTTGATATCTTGGAAATCTTTATAAAAATTTCTGTGCTACCTATAAAAAACAACCATGTAGTTGATGTTGTCAGGGCAATTCGCTTGTTCTTCTTTATTTACAATAAAGTTGCACGTGCTAATTTTCAAATATTTCAACTTAAAAAGCATTTTTCTTATTTATATCGTATCGTATAAAGTTCCCTACTATTTAAAGTGTGTCTCCTAAAATCCGCATGCTTATTTCTTGTTTTTCTTTCGTGTGTGCATGGTGTGTGCCAAGCGTACATATAAGGGTGCGCTTATGTGAACTTCCACGTCGCTTGAGCGCTGTAGTTATCGTAGCTTTGCCTTATTTTTTAGAAAAGATTATAGAAGTTATATTTGAATTGATATTAGAGAAAAATTAAAACGTTTTGCGCGCGATGGTTGGGGTTCCATGTTAGGAAGTCACCCGCTTCTCATTAGACCCCTTTTAGACACTTTGCTAACCATTGTTTTCCCACACCACCCAGTAGGTCGATTCTGTAACTATTTTAACGTCAGGTGTTAGCGTTAACTTCGCTTAACACCATTTTTAACGCTATTCCCTATTCACTATTAGCTGTCGCGAATTATTTTCGAGGTGTTAACAATAGCGTTAATATATTTGCAAGTGTTTTAGTATTTGGAAATAATAAAAAAATTAGTTTTGAGTTTCTTGCATGTCATTTAGTGCAAAATACGGCGAAAAGAGAAGTATTGCCATATTTTATCACCATCAAGAGTCAGCTGTTTAGCGGCGTTAAAGGAGAGCTACAGAATCGCATTTTCGTTCAGAACAAACGCCAAAATTTGGCGACAAGCTTAACGCTCGGCGAGTGGTTAAAATTTACAGAATCGGGCTCCAGGAGGCTGCAATGTTGGTCCGCTATCTAAATTTTATTGGGTGTGCCGTTCCCCTGTAGGCCTATTATCACCCATATACATAACTGACGCAATATTTACAAATAAAATTAATACATTCAACTTTTTATTAAAAAAAAGAAAGAGTTACTAAACAAAACTACTTTAAAAAATAATAGTTAAGGTGGCTTCACAAGTTCGCAGTTACTGAACTGTTTTTCCATGGTAAAGATGTCTTTTCCAGGCTTTGTGCCAATCGGTTAAAAATTGTAAATTTTGACAGAGCGAAAGAAAATTCCGACATTTATCGCGGTGAGTATGAACGTCAGAATTTACCCTAGGGCTAGGTAAAATTTTGACAACTACGAATATGTTACACATATATGCATTCGGTAATGCCAATCATATTATTTAAAATGAATTTATATGCCAACACGTTATTAAACGATAAAATGTAATTTAACGCAAAAAATACGAAACATAATGGCTAAAAAAGAAGTACATTTAAAATTTATTCACAGACTATTTGCTTTCGCACGTGATTTTTTCAGATGTCAAAATTTACAACTGTCAAATTTTACCATTTCATTTGGCACAGCGAAATGAAAAATATTTTTACACCATAGAAAATAAGTTCACCTTATTTTTCCTCTTAGTAAAATGTTTCCGATTAGCACACGGCCTCAGTAATATTACCATAAGAAAAGTTATTGCAAATAATCCAGATATTTCTAATTAGTTAATCGTATAATTAGATGGAAAGAACTTTATTAACAACGAAAACAACGGTAATTCTGGTAAAACACGTCCAAAAATATCAGGAAAGGTATCAAAAGACGCGTTTTGACCTCGGTATCAATAATCCGAAAGCGGAAAATATTTTATTTCAGTGAAAAGTTATTGGCAAAAAACCAAAAAATGGCCTAGGTCCGGTCGCAAACGGGCGGTCTGATCGATGGTATTTATATGCAGAACACCTTTCTGCGTAGGCCGCGCTTCAACAAAATTACCCTTAGCCGGTCCAACACCGGCTACGCGATCCCCAGTATTTCTTGACACACATGAAAACGACAGAAGATGTTCAACTTTGATTGCAAATATCTCTTGATAGAAATATATAATCGAGTTTCCGCTTTCGTATTATTATTGATTCCGAGGTCAAAGCGCGTCTTCTGATAATTTTGGACGTGTTTTAGCAGTTACGTACGGTCGTATAGAATTACCATTTATTTTTATTCAGTTAGGGCTTATTATTAGTTATTTTCCAAATTTATAAACACGTTTTCATACTAAAATCAGTTAAATAAATTAACTACCACAGCAGCCCAGCTGTAAAATTCAGTCCATTTTTGCACTAAGCCTTTGCATCCCTTCATTGTTAGCTGACCAGCAACCCAGCCACGAGTGAGTGTCAAACGCTTGTTTGACATGTGAGTGAGTGTCAAACGCCTATGAGCTAGAGAGAGAAGGAAGAGAAAGGGATGCCGACATAACTTACTTGTAGAATTGTACAATGGTTGTACCAATGTCGGTATACGAAGCTGCAAGTAAAAGAATAAAACGAAATATGCAAAATAATAGAGGGAGGTCTGTCCTGTTACAGGGCTTTGGCCGATTGACCTTGATCAAGACTAATGACAATAACACTGGTCTACAAATTCGAACTTTTTTTCTCCACTAGAGACGTGAATATGGAATTCGTATGTAAAAATACCCCCTGATTCCGAAAATAGAGGTTAGTTTACCGTTATTTAAGGAAAAAACAAGAAGATGGCGTCACTCAATCATATATATCTCAAAAACAAATTGAGCAATTCCAAAACGGTTAAAAAAAATTTAAAAACTAATAAAATTTGCTATAAGCGATGCATACAAAACTTTTCGCTAAGCCCTATAGGTTCGAAGATAATGAACAATCAATAGGGATTTTTCCTTTTTTTTTGTAAAAATATAGAAAAATGTGTACTTTGCGATGAAGGATATCGAAAACGTTTTTTTTTTTCCAGATTTTCTGTTTTACAAAAAAATAAGCTTACATCCAATAAAATCGATGGACTAATACAAAAGTTATAAGCATTTAAATAAAAATTTGTCCTTTGACGTCAAGCTGTACGGACGTGTTTTTTTGCAGCTCCGTGTAATTTTTATTTCTCTATTGCTTTAACAATGTCACTTTTACGTACGCGTTGTGGTGTGTGCAGTAAATCTATAGCTAAAAACATTACTTTAAATTGCTCGCTTTGCAAGGCTGTGTTTCATCATACGTGCAAAGGAATTGACATTAGTATTTTCGATGTTATAAAATGCAATAAT
Source organism: Merzomyia westermanni (assembly GCA_949987695.1). NCBI lineage: Eukaryota > Metazoa > Arthropoda > Insecta > Diptera > Tephritidae > Merzomyia > Merzomyia westermanni. Next base: position 83,721,603 of record OX465291.1, read on the forward strand.
AACATCGTGTTCAGTTGTGATACTTGCTTGAACATTAATTTGCATTCCCTTGTCGCTGACCTTGTGACAGAGGTGAAAGACCTGAAAGCTCAGTTACAAAATTCGGGCTGTCTACGCTCTGCCAGCAGCTCTGCTGCGTCTCCTTCTGTGCCGTCTAATTCGCGTGGTTCTGCTGAGCTATTTACTCAAGCAGTCAATGCTAATGCTGCTCGCCCTACCAACACTGAAGCCATGCATTCGTTGCCTGGTGAAAATTCGTGGGAGTTAGTTGAGAGCCGGAATAAAAACAAAAACAAAAACAATGACAATAAGAATAAAAAGCAGTCGCAGTGTCAAAAACCAAAACCTTTGGTAGGCACAGGTGAAAACAACGATCTGTCGGTAGCTGCGCGTTTTAAATACCTGCATTTGGCCCCTTTTAAGATATCAGTTCTGCCAGTGCACATTATTGAGTATGTGAAACATGCTCACAGATATGCGAATTTTAAGCTGGGTGTAATTGAAACGGAGTATGAAAAATTGCTGAAACCGGAGATATGGCCGGTGAATGTTTCTGTTCGTCCTTTTCATTTCTTTCCCCAAAAAAAGGGGAGCAACTAACTCGGACCTGATTGTTTGTAATAATCAACTTATTAAAATATACTACCAAAACACTTCTGGTCTAAGAGGCAAAAGTAGTGTTGGCATGCTGAGCTCTCTTTTGGAGTATGATGTGTTTGTTTTGACTGAAACATGGCTCAACTAAAATTTTTGTGACGCAGAATATTTTAATTTAAGCTGCTTTGATGTTTTCCGTAAGGATAGAGATGCTAATAAAACTGGCTGCAGTAGAGGAGGCGGTGTGCTGATAGCAGCTCGTTGCAATTTACAAGCTACGCTCTATGATTTGAACAATAATGAATCTATCCTCGATCAACTTTGTGTCCGGCTGAGTGGTTGTGTGGGTTACCTCTATATTTGCGTTTCTTATATTCCGCCTCTTAGTGATGCATATGTCTATGAATCACATGTTGATAACGTTCTCGCTCTTCATCGTGAAATTGGCAACAATCAATTATGTGTTCTTGGTGACTTTAGCTTGTCCAATGTAAACTTGACTTACATCGATAATGATGCTTATTTGACTGCCTCAAATATCACTAATAATATTGAATCGTATATTATAGATAACTTTTTGAGTGTGGGTTTATCGCAAGTTAATGGCTTGCATAACGGGTTGCAACGCTATCTTGATTTAGTTTTTATTAGTAGCGATTTGAACTTTTTGCTGTCGCAAGCTGCAACTTCTATATCGCCGCCTAATTTGCATCACACTCCAACTTTACTGGAAGTGGAATTCCTAGAATTCTTCAATACCTCCTTTTTTACTTCTAAGCCATTATTAAATTTTGATCGGTGCGATTTTAATGCTTTGGATGTAGGGTTAAGTGAGATAGACTGGGATTCTCTTTTTAAAAATATTGAAGTTGCAACTTGCTTTAATATATTTAAAAATTCATTATCTGATATTTGTAATAAACTTCTTCCTACTTTTAAGAAAAAATCATATAAGCTTCCTTGGTATACATCTGAGCTTAAACATCTAAAAAATTTGAGAAATAAGTTTTTTAAGAAGCTTACGAGTTATTTATATCCTACAGGACAAAATTCAATGACTTGAATAAGAGTCTATATGAAAAAAATATATTAATTATTTCGAGAGAAATATAAAATCGAATCCTAAAAAATTCTGGACCTATATTAAGTCAAATGTATCGAGTATTCCGAAAACTGTTTTTTATAATGATATGTCCGTATCTTCTATTGGTGCGGCTGCTGATTTATTTGCGGACTTTTTTCATCCAATTTTGAGTTGGATGAGGATTTGTCTGCCAATGATTTTGCTACCTTACGTCTTAGTCTCAATGATATAGCAAGCTCTTTCCTTTTCCCTGGGATCTTTTGTACTTCCTGAAAATTATGTTATAGAGGGTTTGAGAAAAGTCAAGGATTCCTCTCGGACTGATGTTGATGGCCTATGCTTGAGACTTTTAAAAAATTGCTCGTCACTGGTAAAACCTCTCACGCTAATCTTTAACAAGTCCTTATCTTCAGGACTTTTTATTGATGACTGGAAAATTACATCTATCACTCCTGTTTTTAAAAATGGCAACAAATGTGATGTATCTAACTACAGACCAATTTCTAAGCTATCATCGATTGCAAAGCTGTTTGAATCTATTGTACAGGAGAAACTTTACTTTAATGTACAGCATCTTATTTGCCCAAATCAGCATGGTTTTGTGCCCGCAAGATCGACGGTTTCTTATCTTTCTGTGTTTACTAAGGACTGCCATTCATGCTTTCGTAATGGCCTACGAATGGATACGATTTATACAGACTTTTCCAAGGCGTTTGACAAAATTTCTCACAAAATTCTTATTTTCAAACTTTCTTGCATGGGGATCCATTCTAGTTTTCTTCAGTGGATCAAATCGTACTTGTTTAACAGGAGCTGCATGGTTGCTATAGATGGCGAGTTTTCGAAGCCATTTGTTTCCAGCTCTGGGGTACCACAAGGTAGCATTTTAGCTCCCTCATTATTTGTGCTGTTTATTAATGACATTTCATCGTGTTTCTTTTCTTCTTTCTTTAAATGGTCATCTAACCGCCTGGGCGATTTTGACCGTCCAACATAGCTCGCCAGTCGTTTCTTCGTTGCGCCAACTGGCGCCAATTGGAAACACCGCGGGATCGCAAATCGGTCTCCACTTGGTCCTTCCATCGGAGTGGTGGTCTCCCTCTTCCTCTGCTTCCACCGGCGGGTGCCGATAAGAATACCTTCTGGGCTGGAGCATCTTCGCTCATTCGCACTACGTGGCCTAGCCAGCGAAGCCGCTGTGTTTTAATTCGCTGAACTATGTCGGCGTCTGCGTAAAGTTCATACAGCTCATCATTAAATCTTCTTCGGTACTCGCCGTCGCGTAGAGGTCCACAAATCTTTCGAAGAACCTTTCTCTCGAATACTCCCAGAGCTGCCTCATCAGATGTTGTTAGTGTCCACGCTTCTGCACCATATAGCAGGACGGGTGCGATGAGTGACTTGTAGAGTGTTATTTTCGTTCGTCGAGAGAGGACTTTACTTTTCAATTGCCTACTCAGTCCGAAGTAGCATTTGTTTGCAAGAGTGATTCTTCGTCGGATTTCTAGGCTAACATTATTGTTGGTATTAATGCTGGTTCCCAGGTAAACGAAGTCCTTTACTATTTCGAAATTATTGCTGCCAACAGTGGCTTGGTTGCCAAGGCGCGAATGCGCTGACTCTTTGCATGATGACAGAAGGTACTTCGTTTTGCCCTCGTTCACCACCAATCCCATTTTCTCCGCTTCTTTTTCTAATTTGGAGTAAGCAGAAGTTACGGCGCGGTTGTTAAGGCCAATGATATCAATATCGTCAGCATATGCCAACAGTTGGACGCTTTTCGTGTTTCAAATCGGCTAATTTTCTTTTATACGCAGACGATTAAGATATATTCGGTGATAAATGGACCGTATGACTCTTCCGTGCTGCAAGGTGAACTTAATAATTTTTATAATTACTGCGTTACCAATAGGCTTTATCTTAATATTGATAAGTGCCATAAACTGACTTATTCTAAGATGATCAAGCCTTTTGAGACTCGTTACTTCTTAGCACACTAGTGCATCTCTTAAGTTAACGAAATCAGGCGTGTTTTTTGACTGCAAATTTAGCTTTGCTACGCATTTAAATTATATTATTACTAGTTCCCTTGGTACACTTGCTTTCGTTAAACGTCACTCTTCTCACTTCTCAGACCCATACACTTATAAAGTTCTTTATTCTGCTTTTGTACGATGCAAGCTTGAATACGCAGCTTATATATGGAGACTATACCATGCAGTGCATATAAATCGTTTAGAAAGAGTCCAAAAGTACTTTATTCGTTTTGCTCTGCGTTCCTTAAACTTTTCTGAACCGATTCCATCTTACATAGCACGATGTCGTTTAATATGTTTGCCATTATTATTAGATAGGAGAGCGCTCTTATCAATCTCGTTTATCTTTGATCTCATCTCTGGAAAGATAGATTGTCCATCTCTTCTTCAACGAATACATTTTAATGTGAATTGTAGAAATTTAAGAAATTTTGAAGTCTTTCGTGATGGAGTTCATAGAACAGTCTATGGTGCTAATGCCCCATTGAGTAGAACTCTTTTAGAATACAACTTTTTCTCAAATTTTCTGGAGTTAAATCTAACTTATAGTAAATCACATTGCAATTTAGATTAAAAACTTACTTCTTAAGTTATAATTAATTTAATTATTTTTAAGTGCCTGTTGTATTTAGACATAAGCAAATAAATAAATAAATAAATAAATATAGCCATGTAATACTGAAGTACCCTACACTTTCATATGTATTAGTATTCATATATTAGTTAGTACGTAGGTAGATTTAGGAAGGTTTATTAGATACAAAAAACTGTTAATGCCGTTTTTTCAAGTAGGTAAACTTTAAAATTTTAAACCCAGGTACATTTGAAGCAAGAGCAAATTTTTTAAAGCAGGTAGTGTTTTCTTTGTAAGGAAGCTTTTTCTCTAGGTAGGCTTCGATTGTTACTTGATCTGAGTGAATGCGAATTGTTCCTTCATAATATCTGCAAGGCTTACCTGATACTTTTTAGTCTATAAGTGCATTTAATAACCCGTCATTTACTTAAAAAAATAATATGAATGAAAGGGCGCGAGAGTGTAAAAATTATCCAGATATGTTCATACATACTATAAGTATTTTGGCATTCAGCCTAAAAACACTGGAAAATCATGGACACCGAATACTGTGTGCACCACATGTCGAATCGAATTGATTCATTCGGAATCCGAAACAAAAAGGTGCGTAGTAAAATTTAGGAATTTGCTACTTTTTAATGCATATCTGACTAATTTCTGAAACTATCTACTCAGGCAACATATGAAATTTAGTACACCAATGAAGTGGAGGGAACCAACTTGCCATTCGACGGACTTCTATATTTGTACCCCAAAAGTATTTGGGGTTGGAAAGTCAAGAAAAGTAACGCATACCAGTGTATCTACAGCGTCATTGCCATTGCCACATTCAACTTTAGTTCCGGGTCCAGTTTCATTGCCAACATCAGCATCTGATTACGCGGCATCAAGTTGTACTGAACTTCACACGGAAAACGAAAGAAACGCTTTGTCACAAGCACAACTCAATGATTGGATAAGAGATTTGAAATTGTCCAAGGTAAAGGCCGAGCTACACGCCTCTCGTATTCAACAATTTAAATTCCAATCATCCGATGTTAAGGTAACATATTATAGAACTCGTCACGAACCATTTTCCAATTTCTTTACGAAGGAGAACAGTGTTTGTTACTGCAAAGACATTACTGGTTTATTCAAACAGTTTTGTGAACCACATGTTTCCAAAGAGTGGCGATTGTTCATAGACGGCAATAAACTAAGTTTAAAGGCCGTACTATTACATATTGGCAACCGAAAGCCGTCTATCCCAATCGCGCATGCAGTAAATACGAAGGAAGCCTACGAGATAATGCAAAAATTACTTAAACTTATCAAATATGAAGATCATGATTGGAAAATATATGCCGATCTTAAAGTCGTTGGAATGCTATGCGGTATACAAAGTGCGTACACAAAATACTGTTGCTTTCTCTGCAAATGGGATAGCCGAGCTCTTCAAGGCCACAACATCATAAAGGATTGGTCAGACCGAATCGAATTTAAAGTTGGTGTGGATAACATAAAATACTCCCCTCTTATAAAGAAAGAAAAATTTATTTTACCCCCGCTCCACATCAAGCTCGGCCTTATTAAAAACTTTGTTAAGGCTTGGGACAAAGAAGGCGAAGCCTTCAGTCATTTAAAAACCATCTTTTCAGAGACTTCAGAAGCCAAGAAAAAGAAGGCATATTTGTTGGGCCGCAAATAAGAAAGATTCTTAACAATAACCAATTCAAAGAACTATTGTTACCAGTGGAGGCAGCAGCGTTGGATTCTTTTGAAAAGGTCGTTGCTTTTTTTTTAGGCAAACGCTAAAATCCTAACTACGAGATGATAGTGAATGACTTAATCAAGAACTATGCGGAAATGGGTAAATAAACATAAATAAAACATATTTAAAGCCGTTTTCTAAAGTAAACTTTAAAACCTATCTGGCCGATAAACAAAAAAGTTGTATGAAAATTTTAAAGTTTAAAGAATGGCTGATAGACCCTATATTTAAAATACAAAAAGGCGAAACACAGTTTGTAGCTTCTTCAATTTTCTATTTACGAAGTGGTTAGAAATCGTGTTAATTTTCCTGAAGACATCAACTATTTTCTTCTTCAAATATTTTAATTTGTCAAAGGGCAGACATATAACCCGAACTCTTAGATATGTAGACTAAATTTGACCAGTTAAGATGATAGCCTTCCTTAAAAATCAACATGAAATGTTTTTAAATATGTCTAAATTGTGGTTAATGAAAAAAGCCAGACAATCATCATTTCATTGTAATTTTCTCCCCCTAAATTGACTTCAAAAAAACCAGATGTAATATGGAAACCGGCGTCACGCTAATATTGACAAATTTGTGGAACTTCCAAATGAACGTTTCATTCATTTTCAAAAGCCATATGGATGTGTATGTATACTCCTAATGGTGGAAATATTTTCTGAAGCAGGCATAAGCGTCTCTGGTGAGACGCGTGCGTTCCATGGTGGTTTGTTTTTAATAAAATTGAATTTCTTACCTTCACTTTAATTTGCATTCCCTTGTCGCTGACCTTGTGACAGAGGTGAAAGACCTGAAAGCTCAGTTACAAAATTCGGGCTGTCTACGCTCTGCCAGCAGCTCTGCTGCGTCTCCTTCTGTGCCGTCTAATTCGCGTGGTTCTGCTGAGCTATTTACTCAAGCAGTCAATGCTAATGCTGCTCGCCCTACCAACACTGAAGCCATGCATTCGTTGCCTGGTGAAAATTCGTGGGAGTTAGTTGAGAGCCGGAATAAAAACAAAAACAAAAACAATGACAATAAGAATAAAAAGCAGTCGCAGTGTCAAAAACCAAAACCTTTGGTAGGCACAGGTGAAAACAACGATCTGTCGGTAGCTGCGCGTTTTAAATACCTGCATTTGGCCCCTTTTAAGATATCAGTTCTGCCAGTGCACATTATTGAGTATGTGAAACATGCTCACAGATATGCGAATTTTAAGCTGGGTGTAATTGAAACGGAGTATGAAAAATTGCTGAAACCGGAGATATGGCCGGTGAATGTTTCTGTTCGTCCTTTTCATTTCTTTCCCCAAAAAAAGGGGAGCAACTAACTCGGACCTGATTGTTTGTAATAATCAACTTATTAAAATATACTACCAAAACACTTCTGGTCTAAGAGGCAAAAGTAGTGTTGGCATGCTGAGCTCTCTTTTGGAGTATGATGTGTTTGTTTTGACTGAAACATGGCTCAACTAAAATTTTTGTGACGCAGAATATTTTAATTTAAGCTGCTTTGATGTTTTCCGTAAGGATAGAGATGCTAATAAAACTGGCTGCAGTAGAGGAGGCGGTGTGCTGATAGCAGCTCGTTGCAATTTACAAGCTACGCTCTATGATTTGAACAATAATGAATCTATCCTCGATCAACTTTGTGTCCGGCTGAGTGGTTGTGTGGGTTACCTCTATATTTGCGTTTCTTATATTCCGCCTCTTAGTGATGCATATGTCTATGAATCACATGTTGATAACGTTCTCGCTCTTCATCGTGAAATTGGCAACAATCAATTATGTGTTCTTGGTGACTTTAGCTTGTCCAATGTAAACTTGACTTACATCGATAATGATGCTTATTTGACTGCCTCAAATATCACTAATAATATTGAATCGTATATTATAGATAACTTTTTGAGTGTGGGTTTATCGCAAGTTAATGGCTTGCATAACGGGTTGCAACGCTATCTTGATTTAGTTTTTATTAGTAGCGATTTGAACTTTTTGCTGTCGCAAGCTGCAACTTCTATATCGCCGCCTAATTTGCATCACACTCCAACTTTACTGGAAGTGGAATTCCTAGAATTCTTCAATACCTCCTTTTTTACTTCTAAGCCATTATTAAATTTTGATCGGTGCGATTTTAATGCTTTGGATGTAGGGTTAAGTGAGATAGACTGGGATTCTCTTTTTAAAAATATTGAAGTTGCAACTTGCTTTAATATATTTAAAAATTCATTATCTGATATTTGTAATAAACTTCTTCCTACTTTTAAGAAAAAATCATATAAGCTTCCTTGGTATACATCTGAGCTTAAACATCTAAAAAATTTGAGAAATAAGTTTTTTAAGAAGCTTACGAGTTATTTATATCCTACAGGACAAAATTCAATGACTTGAATAAGAGTCTATATGAAAAAAATATATTAATTATTTCGAGAGAAATATAAAATCGAATCCTAAAAAATTCTGGACCTATATTAAGTCAAATGTATCGAGTATTCCGAAAACTGTTTTTTATAATGATATGTCCGTATCTTCTATTGGTGCGGCTGCTGATTTATTTGCGGACTTTTTTCATCCAATTTTGAGTTGGATGAGGATTTGTCTGCCAATGATTTTGCTACCTTACGTCTTAGTCTCAATGATATAGCAAGCTCTTTCCTTTTCCCTGGGATCTTTTGTACTTCCTGAAAATTATGTTATAGAGGGTTTGAGAAAAGTCAAGGATTCCTCTCGGACTGATGTTGATGGCCTATGCTTGAGACTTTTAAAAAATTGCTCGTCACTGGTAAAACCTCTCACGCTAATCTTTAACAAGTCCTTATCTTCAGGACTTTTTATTGATGACTGGAAAATTACATCTATCACTCCTGTTTTTAAAAATGGCAACAAATGTGATGTATCTAACTACAGACCAATTTCTAAGCTATCATCGATTGCAAAGCTGTTTGAATCTATTGTACAGGAGAAACTTTACTTTAATGTACAGCATCTTATTTGCCCAAATCAGCATGGTTTTGTGCCCGCAAGATCGACGGTTTCTTATCTTTCTGTGTTTACTAAGGACTGCCATTCATGCTTTCGTAATGGCCTACGAATGGATACGATTTATACAGACTTTTCCAAGGCGTTTGACAAAATTTCTCACAAAATTCTTATTTTCAAACTTTCTTGCATGGGGATCCATTCTAGTTTTCTTCAGTGGATCAAATCGTACTTGTTTAACAGGAGCTGCATGGTTGCTATAGATGGCGAGTTTTCGAAGCCATTTGTTTCCAGCTCTGGGGTACCACAAGGTAGCATTTTAGCTCCCTCATTATTTGTGCTGTTTATTAATGACATTTCATCGTGTTTCTTTTCTTCTTTCTTTAAATGGTCATCTAACCGCCTGGGCGATTTTGACCGTCCAACATAGCTCGCCAGTCGTTTCTTCGTTGCGCCAACTGGCGCCAATTGGAAACACCGCGGGATCGCAAATCGGTCTCCACTTGGTCCTTCCATCGGAGTGGTGGTCTCCCTCTTCCTCTGCTTCCACCGGCGGGTGCCGATAAGAATACCTTCTGGGCTGGAGCATCTTCGCTCATTCGCACTACGTGGCCTAGCCAGCGAAGCCGCTGTGTTTTAATTCGCTGAACTATGTCGGCGTCTGCGTAAAGTTCATACAGCTCATCATTAAATCTTCTTCGGTACTCGCCGTCGCGTAGAGGTCCACAAATCTTTCGAAGAACCTTTCTCTCGAATACTCCCAGAGCTGCCTCATCAGATGTTGTTAGTGTCCACGCTTCTGCACCATATAGCAGGACGGGTGCGATGAGTGACTTGTAGAGTGTTATTTTCGTTCGTCGAGAGAGGACTTTACTTTTCAATTGCCTACTCAGTCCGAAGTAGCATTTGTTTGCAAGAGTGATTCTTCGTCGGATTTCTAGGCTAACATTATTGTTGGTATTAATGCTGGTTCCCAGGTAAACGAAGTCCTTTACTATTTCGAAATTATTGCTGCCAACAGTGGCTTGGTTGCCAAGGCGCGAATGCGCTGACTCTTTGCATGATGACAGAAGGTACTTCGTTTTGCCCTCGTTCACCACCAATCCCATTTTCTCCGCTTCTTTTTCTAATTTGGAGTAAGCAGAAGTTACGGCGCGGTTGTTAAGGCCAATGATATCAATATCGTCAGCATATGCCAACAGTTGGACGCTTTTCGTGTTTCAAATCGGCTAATTTTCTTTTATACGCAGACGATTAAGATATATTCGGTGATAAATGGACCGTATGACTCTTCCGTGCTGCAAGGTGAACTTAATAATTTTTATAATTACTGCGTTACCAATAGGCTTTATCTTAATATTGATAAGTGCCATAAACTGACTTATTCTAAGATGATCAAGCCTTTTGAGACTCGTTACTTCTTAGCACACTAGTGCATCTCTTAAGTTAACGAAATCAGGCGTGTTTTTTGACTGCAAATTTAGCTTTGCTACGCATTTAAATTATATTATTACTAGTTCCCTTGGTACACTTGCTTTCGTTAAACGTCACTCTTCTCACTTCTCAGACCCATACACTTATAAAGTTCTTTATTCTGCTTTTGTACGATGCAAGCTTGAATACGCAGCTTATATATGGAGACTATACCATGCAGTGCATATAAATCGTTTAGAAAGAGTCCAAAAGTACTTTATTCGTTTTGCTCTGCGTTCCTTAAACTTTTCTGAACCGATTCCATCTTACATAGCACGATGTCGTTTAATATGTTTGCCATTATTATTAGATAGGAGAGCGCTCTTATCAATCTCGTTTATCTTTGATCTCATCTCTGGAAAGATAGATTGTCCATCTCTTCTTCAACGAATACATTTTAATGTGAATTGTAGAAATTTAAGAAATTTTGAAGTCTTTCGTGATGGAGTTCATAGAACAGTCTATGGTGCTAATGCCCCATTGAGTAGAACTCTTTTAGAATACAACTTTTTCTCAAATTTTCTGGAGTTAAATCTAACTTATAGTAAATCACATTGCAATTTAGATTAAAAACTTACTTCTTAAGTTATAATTAATTTAATTATTTTTAAGTGCCTGTTGTATTTAGACATAAGCAAATAAATAAATAAATAAATAAATATAGCCATGTAATACTGAAGTACCCTACACTTTCATATGTATTAGTATTCATATATTAGTTAGTACGTAGGTAGATTTAGGAAGGTTTATTAGATACAAAAAACTGTTAATGCCGTTTTTTCAAGTAGGTAAACTTTAAAATTTTAAACCCAGGTACATTTGAAGCAAGAGCAAATTTTTTAAAGCAGGTAGTGTTTTCTTTGTAAGGAAGCTTTTTCTCTAGGTAGGCTTCGATTGTTACTTGATCTGAGTGAATGCGAATTGTTCCTTCATAATATCTGCAAGGCTTACCTGATACTTTTTAGTCTATAAGTGCATTTAATAACCCGTCATTTACTTAAAAAAATAATATGAATGAAAGGGCGCGAGAGTGTAAAAATTATCCAGATATGTTCATACATACTATAAGTATTTTGGCATTCAGCCTAAAAACACTGGAAAATCATGGACACCGAATACTGTGTGCACCACATGTCGAATCGAATTGATTCATTCGGAATCCGAAACAAAAAGGTGCGTAGTAAAATTTAGGAATTTGCTACTTTTTAATGCATATCTGACTAATTTCTGAAACTATCTACTCAGGCAACATATGAAATTTAGTACACCAATGAAGTGGAGGGAACCAACTTGCCATTCGACGGACTTCTATATTTGTACCCCAAAAGTATTTGGGGTTGGAAAGTCAAGAAAAGTAACGCATACCAGTGTATCTACAGCGTCATTGCCATTGCCACATTCAACTTTAGTTCCGGGTCCAGTTTCATTGCCAACATCAGCATCTGATTACGCGGCATCAAGTTGTACTGAACTTCACACGGAAAACGAAAGAAACGCTTTGTCACAAGCACAACTCAATGATTGGATAAGAGATTTGAAATTGTCCAAGGTAAAGGCCGAGCTACACGCCTCTCGTATTCAACAATTTAAATTCCAATCATCCGATGTTAAGGTAACATATTATAGAACTCGTCACGAACCATTTTCCAATTTCTTTACGAAGGAGAACAGTGTTTGTTACTGCAAAGACATTACTGGTTTATTCAAACAGTTTTGTGAACCACATGTTTCCAAAGAGTGGCGATTGTTCATAGACGGCAATAAACTAAGTTTAAAGGCCGTACTATTACATATTGGCAACCGAAAGCCGTCTATCCCAATCGCGCATGCAGTAAATACGAAGGAAGCCTACGAGATAATGCAAAAATTACTTAAACTTATCAAATATGAAGATCATGATTGGAAAATATATGCCGATCTTAAAGTCGTTGGAATGCTATGCGGTATACAAAGTGCGTACACAAAATACTGTTGCTTTCTCTGCAAATGGGATAGCCGAGCTCTTCAAGGCCACAACATCATAAAGGATTGGTCAGACCGAATCGAATTTAAAGTTGGTGTGGATAACATAAAATACTCCCCTCTTATAAAGAAAGAAAAATTTATTTTACCCCCGCTCCACATCAAGCTCGGCCTTATTAAAAACTTTGTTAAGGCTTGGGACAAAGAAGGCGAAGCCTTCAGTCATTTAAAAACCATCTTTTCAGAGACTTCAGAAGCCAAGAAAAAGAAGGCATATTTGTTGGGCCGCAAATAAGAAAGATTCTTAACAATAACCAATTCAAAGAACTATTGTTACCAGTGGAGGCAGCAGCGTTGGATTCTTTTGAAAAGGTCGTTGCTTTTTTTTTAGGCAAACGCTAAAATCCTAACTACGAGATGATAGTGAATGACTTAATCAAGAACTATGCGGAAATGGGTAAATAAACATAAATAAAACATATTTAAAGCCGTTTTCTAAAGTAAACTTTAAAACCTATCTGGCCGATAAACAAAAAAGTTGTATGAAAATTTTAAAGTTTAAAGAATGGCTGATAGACCCTATATTTAAAATACAAAAAGGCGAAACACAGTTTGTAGCTTCTTCAATTTTCTATTTACGAAGTGGTTAGAAATCGTGTTAATTTTCCTGAAGACATCAACTATTTTCTTCTTCAAATATTTTAATTTGTCAAAGGGCAGACATATAACCCGAACTCTTAGATATGTAGACTAAATTTGACCAGTTAAGATGATAGCCTTCCTTAAAAATCAACATGAAATGTTTTTAAATATGTCTAAATTGTGGTTAATGAAAAAAGCCAGACAATCATCATTTCATTGTAATTTTCTCCCCCTAAATTGACTTCAAAAAAACCAGATGTAATATGGAAACCGGCGTCACGCTAATATTGACAAATTTGTGGAACTTCCAAATGAACGTTTCATTCATTTTCAAAAGCCATATGGATGTGTATGTATACTCCTAATGGTGGAAATATTTTCTGAAGCAGGCATAAGCGTCTCTGGTGAGACGCGTGCGTTCCATGGTGGTTTGTTTTTAATAAAATTGAATTTCTTACCTTCACTTGAATTTGTTAATTTTTTAAACCCAATTTTTCGCAAAAAAAAACCCCAAGAAAATTACTAAAAATTTACCATAACAAAATATGTAAGATAAACACTTACATAGTTACATAGCTTTATGAATTTTTTTAAAGAATTTACATTTTTCTGATTGATATAGGACTTATGGTCATATAAATATTATTGAAATGCTATATAAGTCAATATGAAATGTCTTTATACATGTCTAAATTGTGATTAAGAAAAAAATCAGAAAACCATATACTGAAGTTGTAATTTTCCCCCGCTAAATGGGTTTCAAAAAAGCCAGATCTAAAGGAAAATTGCTAAATTGACAGCACTGTCTGTATATCCAAAACAAACAAACCAAAATGGAAACCGGCGTCATGCTCATATTTAGAAATTTAAGGAACTTCAAAAAAACGCTAAATACATTTTCAATCAAAATATGTATAGGTGGACACACTCCTAATGGTGAAATATTTTCATTCTCTCACTCGTTGAGCATATTGAGTTAAAGTATACACTGGCGGCGGCGCGTCTGTCCAATTTGATTTTGAGCGAGAGTTGCCCTCCCCTATACTGAACTGCACCAAAATCTTAAAAAACAAGTAAGGAAGTCTAAGTTCGGGTGGAACCGAACGGCGGCCGCCGTGGTGTGAAGGTAGTGTTGCCGGCCTACCACACCGAAGGTCCATGGTTCGAGCCCTGGTACAGGTAACATCAAAAAGTGATTTGAAAAAAGTTTTTCAAAACGGGGTCGCCCCTCGGCAGTGGTTTGGCTAACTCTCCGAGTGTATTTCTGCCATGACAGGCTTCTCAGCAAAAATTCGTCTCCTTTGTAGATGCCGTTCGGAGTCGGCAAAAAACTGTAGGTCCCACCAATTTGTAGGGAAAATTCAAATCGGCACACCAAAAATTGGAAGAGAAGCTTGGCGCAAAAATCTTTAAGGAGGTTTATGATGATATACCTGTTGTATATCGCGCCATAGAGAGAGAGAGAGTGATTTTTTTTCCTTTATTGTTTGCGTATACGCATAAAATTTTACATATACATTCTCAAAAAAAATTACATTATTATGGCATCCCAATTTACGCAAGTATATTTTAATACTTTCAGTTCGTATTTGTGTTCAAATAGACAGACGGACATACAGATAGACGCATCGAGAGACAGACTCGCCTACATCGACTCTGCTCATCCTCTTGATCATTTCAGTATACTTTTTGATGAGACTGTCTCTTCTTCTTCTCATACGTCCAAACATTTCATGTTCATGAAAGGTATGAAAATCAGAAAAGATATGCAACTTCGCTTTTGCAGAGGGGTATTAACTACTTGCCCGGATATTTTACTTTTCATCCTGAACGTTTTGATATACATTAATAAATATATATCTCGATTCGTTTATGCCGAATGAAGCAATATACCTTGTGTGCGTAACAAAAATAGATATAAAAAAGCGTGTCTTTTATAGGCGCCAAAGAACTCAACCGATCTATATGAAATTTTCACAATATATACTTAGGTTCGCTTTTTCTTCTTTTTCTCATCCTTACATACATTTAACGTTTATGAAAGGTATGAAAATCAAAAAAGGTATATAACTTCGCTATTGCAGTGGGCTAATCGCTACGTGCCCGAATATTTTGCTCGTGTTTTTCCCGATTTGGCTAATTTTTGGCAGGAGTATAATACATACTACTGAGAAGCAGCTAACCAATTTTCATTGAAATATCAAAATTGAATTATAAGCGATTGACTTTGAAAATAATTTTTGGATTTTTTTTTTTTACGGAAACTTCAAAAGTGAAATATAAATGATGTAAAGCTATTTTACGGAAAGTTATGGCCTAAGTAATATATCTACGATCCTCCTCAAAATCTTTCATATAAAAGTGGGCGTACCTGGAAACCTGCGTGCTGAATTTCCTTTCGATATCTTGAACGATTTTTCATTTATGATTAATATTATTTCTAAATTTGACTTAATCAAACCATTTTAAAAAATTTCTTGAAACATTTATTTTATGCCTCAATCTCAATATACTCACCAAATTTTATCCTTATAGTTAGGTGTGCGTAGCACTCCTAGGTATAAAAATACCAATTTGTTTTCAACATATCTCGCGTTTTATTGCAAGCAATAGTTCAAAATTAAAATTTTTAGGGAAAACACAATAAAAGCTTAACTTTTTTAATAAAACTCTATTATAAAAATGAGATTAAAAAGCATCCACAGTCGCTGCTATTCACATAATGCAACATTTAAACTTTTTTTAAAAACGCAATCAAACTTCTAATTTTTGTAAGATTCTATAATGAAAATGAGATTGAAAGGTATTCATTGCCACTATTTTCGGTCGGTTATTTAGATGCATCGTAAAATATTTGTTTTCAACATATCTCGCACGTTTTATTGCAAACAATAGTTCAGAATTAAAATTTTTACTCCATTATAAAAATGAGGTTGAAAAACAACCATAGTCGCCCCTGTTCATATAATTAAAAAAATCTTTTTTTTTTTGTAAAATTCCATAATTAAAATGAGATTCAAAGGTATTCATAGCCCAGCCCCATGCGCAGGAAACTTGCGAGGGGGGCGTTTAAACTCAAGTTACCAAAAGTCATATTTAGTTACAATTATTTAATAAATCAATTATTCGACGTACTGAAAAAAACTCTTTAAAAATTATTTGCTAATCGATTTTGACATCGCGATGTACACTGAGTGAGGCTAAGCCGTTCAGATGAACTTCAGACATTGTTCATCTCAAATACGTTTTTAGTCATTGCAAAGTTGAGAAGGATCGTTCATTCGTCGCTGTGACACAGGCAAAACTGCCATAACGCGAAGCATTTGGTTAACTTTTTGAAACGCATCCTCATTATAAATATCGAGTGCCTCAAGTGAGTTTTTTATTTCCTTTCCGGCAACGAGCTTCCGCCAAAGTTGTACTTCGTTCACCCAGATGTCACGGGAAGCGTCGTGCAAAATTGAACAGTGTGATTGGAGTAGTTGAGCGCAGGACTCTTCTTCGAAAATTTTCATTTAGTTGGGAAAAGGGCAAGCGAAATTTGATAAAATATTGCGGTGATTTAAGAATCGATCTTGCAATTGTGTCAGAAACGAATCAATGTCCGGTATGTTGGTTCGTTGGTTTTTGATACCACAACTCGTGAATTAACCAATGAAGGATGTATTATAGAAGACTTTGAATGTTCTTATAGAGTATAGTTGGAATCCCATCCGACTATATCCACCCTGTGGAGTTCAAATATTTAAGGAGGTCCACAGGCTTCATGTCCCTAAGCTCTGAGAGACTTTCGAAAAAGGGCCTACCAAGCTATTTAGTTCTCTTCCCCCAGTGCACTGGACACTCGCACAGTAGGTGCTCTACCGTCTCTTTCGCCCCCGGGAGATTGCAACTGCGGCACGAAACGTTGTGCTCTAGCCCCATCCGCGCCGCGTGAGCCTCAATAGTCCAGTGCCCTGTTAGTACTGCTATCACCCTGAAAATGTACCTTCTATTCATCCTGAGAATGGATAGGGATCGTGCCTCGTTGTAAGATGGCCATATACTCCTAGAAACTCTGCAGGACTGCAGACGCTTCCACCTTTTATTTGCCTCGCTAAACCAGTGCTGAGAGATTCTGCCCTTGATAAGTCCCAGGGGTATGATGACCTCCTTCGCTCCTGTGACATCAAGAGCCGATCCACCTCGGGCTAGCTCATCTGCCATCTCGTTTCCCTGTATATTTCGGCGCCCCGGCACCCAAATTAAGGAAACGATATGCCGACTAGCCAGCCTCTTGGCCCACTCCCTGCACTGATTTACCAGGCTCGATGTTATCGTTGCAGACCCCAGAGTCCTCAGGGCTGCTTGGCTATCAGAAAATATTGCTATCAATTTAGCTGTGCCTTCCGTTTCCAGCAAAGCCTTGCATGCCTCCTGGATTGCAAAGATCTCTGATTGAAACACGCTCGCTGAGTCCGGGAGGCGCAAAGAAATGGAAAGAGCCGAGTGTGTTGCGAAGACACCTGATCCAACTCCACAGGCCATCTTCGAGCCATCCGTAAACACTGAAATGTCGAAATTGTGAGTGAATTCGCCTTCATTCCAGTCCTTTCTGGTTGGAAAGAGAATCGAATAATTTATATCTATCGCTGTCCTGGGACAGATATAGTCCGATTGGTTTGCAATGTACGAGTCGTTAATATTGAAGAGTATGCGGCCGTGTCCGTACGTGCGTTCTCTCCATAGTCCCAACTCGCGGAGCCTAAGTGCCCCCTGTGATGCTGTCTCCTTAATGAAGAGATCGATCGGTAGCATGTTGCAGATCACGTTCAGAGCCTCTGAAGGGCATGATCTGATGGCACCTGTGATTGCTCCACAGGCAGCTCGTTGAACTTTGCCAAGCATGCTACTTATGTAGTCCGCCTCGACTGCCTTCCACCACATAAGTGCACCGTAAGTAAGTATCGGTCAGATGACTGCCTTGTACATCTATGCCGTGAGTTCCGGCCTGAGACCCCACCGTCTACCTAGCATTCTTTTGCATGCATACAGAGCCCCATAAGTTTTTTTGACCCTGTGTTCTGTATTTAGTCTCCAATTCAACTTAGGCGTCAAAAATACACCTAGATACTTCACACTGTCAGAAAGACTCAACTCCTGGCCGTTGAGAGAAGGTAGAGAAAAGATTTTCGTCCTAGTTGTGAAGAGAAACAACTCCGTCTTGGAAGGGTTTACGTTGAGCCCAGCAGTCTGTGCGCATTCGCTCAGCTTCGCCAGTGCTCCCTGCATTATTCCACTGAGCACATTGGGGCATAGACCAGACACCATTATGGCTACATCGTTTGCGTAGGCCACCACCTTCACTCCTCCCCTGTTGAGTTGGCGAAGTATGCCGTCTAAAACGCAGACCCAGAGAAGTGGTCACAGAACGCCCCCCTGTGGAGTACCCCTCCACGGATGCGTAGTGACCTCACTATCTCCAAGCTTGGCACTTATCAACCTTGACGTCAGAGCAGTTCCTATCCAGTTTAAAATAGGGTCCTCTATGCCAAGTGTAAAGAGCGAATCCTCTATCGCCTCTAATCGAACGTTATTGAAGGCTCCTTCTATGTCCAAGAAAGCCGGCAGCATGTACTGTTTTCCTTCCAATGTAGCTTCCACCTTGTGTACTACTTCGTGAAGAGCGGTTTCGGTTGATTTACCCTTGAGATACGCGTGTCGAGCTGTTGACAACCCAGGGGTACCCAAACTTCCGCGAATATGAACATCCACTAGTCTTTCGAAGGTTTTTAGAACAAATGACGATAGACTAATGGGTCTGAAATCCTTAGGGTTCTCATGGCCCCTCTTATTGACCATTGGGATGAAGGCCACCCGGGTTCCTCTCCAATTTAGAGGGACGTGATCTAGCCGAATACAAGCCCTGAAAATAAAATCCAACCAGGGTATCACCACCGAGCTTGCCCTCTGCAGCATGGCTGGGAAAATTCCATCCGGACCTGGTGATTTATATGGTGAAAAACTGTTGATTGCCCATTCAATCTTCTTTTGCGTTATAAGCCCATTCACTAGCTGAGGGGAGGGTACTGTCCCAGTACGTTCCCTTGGTTCCATCTCCATGGAGCTACAGCCTGGGAAGTGTGTACTTATAAGCAGCTCAAGAGTTTCCACCGAGCTGCTTGTCCATGACCCATCATCCTTCCTGATGAAGGATGGACAGGACTTTTCTTTTGAGAGAATTTTTCCTACTCTCGAAGATTCTTTGGTCGATTCGATAGATGAGCAGAAGCCCCTCCAGGATTCCTGCCTGGCCTTTCGAATCGCCTTTTAATAGCACCTGAGACTCTCTTTGTATAGTTACCAGTAGAGTGACTCAGATTGAAGAGTTTGCGCGTCTCTCTTTTGAGCCTGAAGAGATCCGTGTTCCACCAAAGAGGATAAGACTTTTTACTAAAGCTTTTAGGACAAGCTATCCATAGAGCCGACCCCAAGGCCTTCTTTAGCTTGTTACTGCTTGCGTTCAGGTCACCCACTGATGTGATTTCCTGAACCGAAGATATACCTAGCTTGTTGCTCACCACCCTACAGAACTTATGCCAATTAGTCCTTCTTGGATTGCGGTGAGGAATAGAGGATTCTAATTTGAGACCTATATCGAAGAGTATCCACCTGTGGTCTGAAAAAGATAGACGTTCCGATACCCTCCAGTTATCTACCTGAATACTACTGTTACCATTTAGTAGCTTTACATCTAGCACCTCCTCCCACCCGTTGAAAGTATCCGTGCTAGGAAATACAAAGGTGGGTGTGTTTCCCTGATTACAAACTATTAAATCCATACTAATAATATAATCGAAAAGTGACTCACCACGCATGTTTATTTCCGAACTCCCCCATAGAGAGTGTCTTGCATTGGCAACAAGTTTCGGACCTCCTCCGGCGGAGTTTCTCTGTCGTGTGACATGTAGCACGAGGCAATAACCGTGCTGACTCCCTCAGCTGCCTCCATTGTGATCGCCGTGAGATTTAGAGAACTGTGGGAAGAAATAAGAAAAGCATTGTAGTTAGATTTTACCAAAACGCATGTCCTCGGCTTACCGTCCTCGCGTTTGTAAAACGCAGAATAGCCCCTTATCGAGAGCCCCTTCACCTCAGTGTTCCTCACCCAGGGCTCCTGTATTAGGGCAATATCAGCGTCCTCCTCCTTTAGGAAGACGGCAAGGTTGTCCGAGGCCAGCTTGAAGTGCTGGAGATTGATCTGGACAACCTTAAGACCCATCATGCCTATGAGGGTCCGGATGCTTGGTCGGCGAGCTGCAAGTCCTCCAGGAGCTTGTGAGTGTCGTCGACCTCATCCACTTCTTCCTCATCCCCCTGATGAGGTCGAAGTATTTTGATTTTGGCGCCGCAAGCCAAACTTCAGTAGAAAGTCCGTTCTTACCAGCGGCGCAATACTTTCCTCGTTGATAAGGAGTAGGGAAGATAGGCTGTTCCACTTTGACCCTTCAGCTTTGATGACCATCCAGTCACCCATCGGAACCTGAAGGTTGTGTGCCTGTAGGTATTTCAACAGCGTCCCGCTGTCAATCTTCCACACCCGAGCTCTTGGTCGTCGAGGAACTTCGGCCACTGGGATGAGCTTTAGCCGTAAGCCCTCCCAGGCACCGCACAAATCTACGAGGCCCTTCGCCAGGAAGTCTTTAGATTGTTGGTCCTCGCATTTGACCACCCTGTAACCGCGGACAACCTCCGCCGAGTCGAATGAGGGGAGATTTCCCTCCGGGTTGACCATCACGAAGTCGATGACCATTTGAGACAACCTAGCCTCAATCTGCCCCCACCTCTCCAGGACGGGCTTGCCGCTGTTTGTGGTCTCATCCACGAGGGCAACGTGAAGGTTGCACCTGGCCATGTCGGCGAAAGACTTTGCCCCCTTCAGCACTCCGGCTGAAGTGGAGGCCTCCCCACCGGTAACCCTGCTCCTCTTAGAGCCTTCAGGGGCCTCTTCCAGAGACCGATTCCTTTTACCTGCTGGGGATCTCTGCTGGGTGTTCAAGTACACCCGGTACTCGTCCACCACCGCTTGAAAACTGACGCGGTCGGCCGCATCCTTGGGATGAACGGTACCATTCACACTGTTCTGTTCTATCCTCTCCAGGACAGACAGAGCGAGCTGGTATCGTTTTCTCCCTAAAGATGCTTTAGACTGCGTCTTTTTAACAGAAGACTGCCTCCTGGCAGCCTTCGAAGAAGGTTGATTGCGTGGCGGAGTACCGTTTCCTACGGTACTTGCTCCGACGCTTCGTCCGTCCGTCTCTTCACTGGAGGAGAGGAACTCGTCATCAGAGGAGTTCGTCTTCCCCAGCCTTAGTCCCGTACTAGTGTCCTCCTTTCGTCTAATGTCGCCTGTGTTCGTCCGTGATGTCCCTGTCGTAGTGTCTGGTGTCCCTTCGTTTGTCGTTAGTTTTCGTATCTTTGTTTTGTTGTTTGTTGTTGGTATTTGTTGAATTATTCATAATTTGGTCCCACGAGTATGCACGGAAAGGGTTGGTCACCCGCCCGCAGAGCCGGCATGCGCGCGAGAAGGCACTTATACAACCGACCTTGCCCGGGCGTCGGAGGAAACCGTTCGCGATCAGCTATTCGATATACACCCGCTGACCATTCAGCCATCAGCACGGTGTCTAACACCTTGGCTTAGGGTGGCGTTGGCACGGATGTCCTCACATTTCCTGCAGTACCCTCTGCCAGAGTCTGTAGGAAATATGAGGTGTTCCTCTTCGTTCATCCCGCATTGAGAGCCGTCACCCGAGTGCTTCCAATGCGAAACTTAAGCCCCTTTTCCACGGCAAGGCGACCAACAATGAAGGAGTGTACGGTATGTAGATTGTTATACGGAAATAATCTTCAACTTAATCAGTTTGTACGTTGGAACGTTGGGTCTGTTTCGACGCAATCCCTGGCTTTCGCAGTTCAATTTCATATTGCGCGTTAATTTCGCTCACGGTTTTGAAAATTTGTCTAAACTCCCCCTTAGCGTTTTCTGTTCTTTTCATCAAAATTTGTTTCGCAGCATCAGCCAATTTGATAGCCTCTCCCAGATCTTGATTTTCTCCTTGAAGTACTCGACTTAGAGACAATGTCAGAGAGTGCACCGAGCTCAAAATATGCATGGATATCTGGAAATTTGCGGTTTTTATAGCTGAAAGCAGTTGGAAAGCTCCAGACGAAGTCGTTGGGTCTTTCCAGTTGGTGGAAATCACTTCAAGAGCGCGAAATACTGCTGGTTGCAAATGGAGATATGTTTCGACGGACTCATGCTGATCTACCCATTTGGTTATACAAAATTTTTTCACTAGAGTT
This sequence comes from Merzomyia westermanni, assembly GCA_949987695.1. NCBI lineage: Eukaryota > Metazoa > Arthropoda > Insecta > Diptera > Tephritidae > Merzomyia > Merzomyia westermanni. Next base: position 83,744,029 of record OX465291.1, read on the forward strand.
TCCCATAGATGTTCATTTTCATTTATCGCATCCTGAAGGGCATTTTGGCCTTTCGGATAAATGAAGAAGAAATGGATATTCTCTAGAACTCCCAAAAAATTTTTGATTCCCGTTATATTGCACGCAGAGCTTACCGCCAAATTGAAGCTACATATGAGCAGCACAATGGGAGTAGAGCGCGAGTGGATAAGTTTTTCTGACATCAGCTTGAGCCCCTTGGAACTCTCCGCTAACCGCTTTCGCACCGTCATATCCTTGCCGGAAGAAATACATGCAATCCAGTACGGAAGATTTTAGGAAATCAAGGTTAGCTGTTCCTATTCCCTTTCCAGTGAAATCGGTGATAGGAATAAAACACAAAAAATCTTCCTGATTGATGAACTTTTCGCCGCATTTATCCAAGTAGCGAATGCAATTTGAACTTTGTTCTACTCCTGCAATGTCTGGCGTGTCATCTCCGAGAAAAGAAAAGCCCCTCGATTTGTTCACTCGATCGATGTTGTAACTCATGATGAGGTGGTGACAAATGTTGTTTATTTCATTCTGTACATGGTTGCTTATGTACATAACATTCTTTGGTGAATCACTCAGGTGTTTTTTCAACTGTTAATCAGTTTTGGCTAGAAATCTTAAAAGAGCTCTTAAGTTTCCATCATTCGTCAACGATTCGTCTTCAAAAATTCTTCCTGTATCATTGGAACCTCTGAGAGCAAGTCCTTGTCGGCCACACGGGATAACTGTTTCAATAGTTGAAATCATGCGTAGTTTGCTTTCATTCAGAAAGCCTAATTTTTATTTCGACAGTTGCAAATCAATGGGTAAAGCATTTTCGTTTGCGAGACCCATTCTCAAAGACCATTGTAACAGACATTTTTTGTGGTATTCTAATGAACTGTGCTTTTCGAAAGTTTCCAGTGCTTTTTTCCCGTTTTTTAATGGGGTAGTAACTAACTGGCCCAGAGTTTGATTACCGACTCCTCACAATGTAGCACAAAATAAGACACAGTATTTGCAATATGCACCGTCTTCTATTGCCGAGTACGCTAGCCGTTGATATTTTTGTAGGCAAGAGCCGAACTAAGGAACTGAGATAATTTTTCAAAGAGCAAACTGGCAAAGACGAGCTTTTCGGCACCTCCAAATTAAATTCCACTCTGTAGTAGTCAGTGCTAGTCCCGTTTGTGGCTTACATGCGTCATTTTAAGCAAATTTTTCTGAGTTTGAAACTCAGTACGACTACATTCGCCAACGTCCTAGCATGAACCAAATAATATTATGCACTTAGTACGAATCTGAATTTATGCTGTATTTAATATTATGTTAAACTTACATCTTCGTTCTCGATTCGCTTTTCTTTTATTCAGAAAACGACGAATATCCATGGTAAAAAATATTAGGATAGCACCTATACAAACTATTTAATAATAATTCAAATTCTTTAATAATAGTATAAATAATTTAATAATATTCAGCTTACCGTAGTGTGTGCCTCACCAGTTTCCTCTGGTCAACGAATGATAATGAAGTGTGCGGCAAAGAATTGTCAAACATTCTAATAAAATGATAGAATACGCGCAACAACGAACCGGTTGAATACGCATTGCGGGAACAGCAACAAACAGAAAGGAGTATTTACATATGTATTGAATAAGTATAGCCCACCCCCCTGCTCACGGGGTTGGCTCATAGCCTCTATTTTCGGTCGGGTATTTACATGTATCTTAACTCCTGAAAAGCCTAAGTGTTTATAATAAAATGTAAATTATTACTGTTCATAAAACTCCAATATTAAAACGGGATTCCAAACCAGCCATGACCGCCTTATAATTCAAAATTTCAGATCAAAAAGAAAGCAGAGCCAAAATAGGAAGGTGAAAGGAGTGGTGACTTTGATGGTGGACTTTCAAACATTCCTAAGGACTGTTTTTGCCATCTCCTATTAATGATTACTGGTCTTTAATGAACTGATTTTTTTCGGTTAGTTGTCAAATTACCTGCCGTTTAGTGTGAACCGACTTTTATGAAAGCGGACCTAAATTACTCAATTATATATAATTAATTTCAGTAACAAAAATTTCTCAAATATTTCGGCCTCTAGACAGTGCTGGAAAAAAATGAACAGAGGATTTAATAACTTAAACTAATTTAAGGTGTCCGAATTTCGATCACGGGATATACTAGAGTAGTAAAAAAACGTAACCGAATTATTATGTTGTTAAATAAAAAGAATCGAATGCGATTAATCACAAAACTGTGCCAGTGTAAAACAATGTACGAAACAATAAAATTTTTGTGTGCAAAAATATCAGAAAAAAAGCAAGAGTCTGATTATAAAAAAAATATGATAACTTAATTTCTGTAATGACAAAGCAAAGTGAACCACACACATAAACAATTTCTTTGAGTGGTATAAATAAAAACTTTAAATGTATTCTTCTTCTTCTTTAAATGGTCATCCAACCGCCCGGGCGATTTTGACCGTCCAACATAGCTCGCCAGTCGTTTCTTCGTTGCGCCAACTGGCGCCCGCGGTGGAAACACCGCGGGATCGCAAATCGGTCTCAACTTGGCCCTTCCATCGGAGTGGGGGTCTCCCTCTTCCTCTGCTTCCACCGGCGGGTGCGGATAAGAATACCTTCTGGGCTGGAGCATTTTCGCTCATTCGCACTACGTGGCCTAGCCAGCGAAGCCGCTGTGTTTTAATTCGCTAAAGTATGTCGGCGTCTGCGTAAAGTTCATACAGCTCATCATTAAATCTTCTTCGGTAATCGCTGTCGCCAACGCGTAGAGGTCCACGAATCTTTCGAAGAACCTTTCTCTCGAATACTCCCAGAGCCGCCTCATCAGATGTTGTTAGTGACAACGCTTGACAAAATTGATGGTACACCAGGACGATTAAATCAAACTAATTTTTTAATAAATCGTCCTGGATTATTTTATGGTCAATGCTCCGAAATTTGTGGTACAAATCATAGATTTATGCCTATTGTAATGGAAAGAATTCCTGTTAAAATTTTTATTAAATGAATTAATAATATATTAAATTCATCATTAGATGACTGAACTTAATAGTAAATTAGCAGGACGGGTGCAATGAGTGACTTGTAGAGTGTTATTTTCGTTCGTCGAGAAAGAACTTTACTTCTCAATTGCCTACTCAGTCCGAAGTAGCATTTGTTTGCAAGAGTAATTCTTCGTCGGATTTCTAGGCTAACATTATTGTTGCTGTTAATGCTGGTTCTCAGATAAACGAAGTCTTTTACTATTTCGAAATTATTGCTGCCAACAGTGGCGTGGTTTCCAAGGCGCGAATGCGCTGACTCTTTGCATGATGACAGAAGGTACTTCGTTTTGCCCTCGTTCACCACCAATACCATTTTCTCCGCTTCTTTTTCTAATTTGGAGTAAGCAGAAGTTACGGCGCGGTTGTCAGGGCCAATGATATCAATATCGTCAGCATATGCCAACAGTTGCACGCTTTTATAAAATATTGTTCCATGTTAAATGTATTTACAGTGTGTAAATCAGTATAAAAAAAATTGGAAAAGAAAAAGGTAATTGTTTCCTTTAAAAACGTTCAAAAATATCGGGAGAGGTGTCATGCAACGCGTTTTGACTTCGGTATCAACAATCCGAAAGCGGATTTTCAATTTTTTGTTTCAGTGAAAAGTTATTCGCAAAAATCCAAAAATGGCCCAGGTATGCAGGCAAATGTCAAAAATCGTTTGACGTTATGGTAATAGCCTAGCCGCGGGAGGGGCACCCGTCTGTTACCGGAATAAGCATGAACAATTTTTGCAAATCTACGAGTATATACTACAACTGGAATTTTTCATAGTCCATTGCACATTTTTTACAGAAATGTGGGGTGAAACCCACGGGTATAAGCTAGTAAATAATAAAATTAACATACTTGTAAATTCGTGCACTTCATTGCAAAAGTTCTTTGGTATCCTCTGGGCTCCCAGATCCTGAAAATTTTTTGATTTTCCGTAAACTCCATTTCAGTACTGAATTTTGCATGCTTTCAAAAATGTGTTTTAATTTTTCACGCTTGAATCAATTGAATCAATTTTTTTCTATAAACGACGTAGCAGTAAAATTGCGGTACAATGTTATTGGCAAGTAAGTAAGAACAGCTAGCCTTAAGGTAGTATTTAAATTTTCTGACCTTCTACAAAATACCAACAGTGATAAAAATTATCAATTCAATGCTTCGTGTTACCAGCTGATGTTCACGGCAATTAATTTGATAAAACTTTCATTGAGTTCTCTATAAAAATAGCTCAAACTAGACTTAAGTATCTACTTAATTCCGATAGAACTTGAGAGTAAGCCACAACCTCAAATTGGAACATACCAAACCTATTTCAAGGCGCAAAGTTTACATTGCTTTATCGAACTGCTTATTTATCTAGTAAATATAGTATCGGTACTTTGAGTATATCTTATCTTTTTGTTTCCATATTATTGGGTAGCCGATACTTGAACAAGAATAGTTTAAATGAGTACAGTATCGATACTTTACATTAGATATCGTGTCCTTTTTCGAGAGTTTTGAATAAATTTTAAGGCATAAAGTCATGTCTTTTGAAATGCTGTCCGCCAGTTCTTAAGCATTGTTGCACGCGATAAACTTCATGAGAAAAGATAGCAAGCTTGCTATAGCTCAATCGCAGAAGAGCGATAACACTAGCTTATTTAAGAAAAGATCAAACTCGTTTTTACTTTCTATTGAAACTTTTCTACAAAACCATTTCAATTTTAATAACAACATTTAAAAATAAAAGGTTTTAATTTCGAGTCTCTAGCTCACCGGGAAGTTACTCAAAAATCTACGAAGTATCGGCATTTTGATTTCAACAAATTATATTGTCACCGTGTCCTGAACGATGTGCTAAGTCTCAAGTCCCTAGGTCATGAGGAAATCAGTTAAAAGTTGATCCCAAAATCCCCAATTTCAAACGAATTTTCCAAATAGCCCAATCCATGCACCACCTAGAGACATTTTTGGTTCACCAAATATGGTACCGTCACCACTGTACCTAGGTCATGAGGAAATCAGTTAAAAGTTGATCCCAAAATTCCCAATTTCAAACGAATTTTCCAAATAGCCCAATCCATGCGCCACCTAGAGACATTTTTGGTTCACCAAATATGGTACCGTCACCACTGTACCTGCCCGTAAAATGCTTAAACTTCCCATGTTTTTATTGAATTTTTACATAAGAAATTATTGTTAGAGTTACAAAAACTTTTAATTGTGAATATTATATAAAAATTACTGTGCTATAAGCATTAAAGAAAAATTTCTGGAGTGGTGAATTACTTACACGCAATTTGAGGGTTTAATGTTTCCCTCAATTTGCCGCATTGAGCCATCTTTATGTTCTAAATACGTTATTTGCCACCTGGTAAGTTGTAACCTGGTGTGAGACTGTGACCACCCTAAATATATTTAAGAAGTTAAAGGCTTTTCGCTTAGAACCAGATAAAGAATTTCAAAAATAAAAACATATTTGTGAAGATTTTTCCATAAAGTATATATAAGTAGATTATGATTGTCTATTTGAGGAGCTCGTAATTCTTAAAGGTTTGCTTCCTACAGTAAAAGAAAAATCCGTAGAAGGAAAATGGATGCCATACCCTAACTGCCAAATTTCGAGAAAATGTGTGACTCCATATTTTTCACACCACATTCGAACGCTGCAACATGCTTGGGAAATGTCATGTGTGAAGTATTGCCCTGAAACCAATTACAAATTTATGATTTTGAACGAAATCCTTTTTTGGACGTGAAATATACATAGATGTTTTTTGGCTTACAGTTTATTTTTAATTATGTTAATTTGTTTTATAGTAAAGCCGTAATAAGATGTAAATAAATATTTTTAAGCCCTATGTATGTATCAAAATAAACTCTTTGCACAGGATATTTCTTCATCTGTACTGAGTTAATTTCGTACTAATTTTTTCATATGTATCTGGGAGGCCTAAGTATCGTCCATTTGGCAATAATCCATTTGCGAACCAGCTTTAACACCGAAAATAATGTCAGCCGAGAAATTCAAATAAGATTCACTCTTGTCAACAAGTGCTACATCGGACTGAGTAGGCAACTGAAAATAACAAAGTTGACTTGGTTAAAACTAACAAAAACCGAGCAACCGCAACTAATTTGCGTTTACTAGTACACATGGTATTATAGTTTTGTCCGTGGTACAAGAAAATCAAGGTATTTCCAATTTGACGTAAGCTGTGTTGGTTATCATTCGCACCTTTTGTCAGTTGTGCAAAGAGCGTTGCCACCTTAGAAATCATTTTTTTTTGTGTTATTTTTGTAATATTTAATATTACAAAATCGGATCCATACAACTGCTTTTAAATTTGTAAATGGTACAAATTATATATCTCTGCTTCCAAGTCAACATATATATTTGTATTTCGCTAATTCTTAAATAAAACATTTTCAGGGGTTTTTAACGCAGATACAAAGCTTTTCATGTTTTTGCAACGCGATTTGTAGCTTTATTTTTATGACTCATGTGGTGAGAACACCCGTTGTCACAGCATAGAAATAAGTATGTTAATAAATGAATATATTGAGACATTAAGGATATTTTCTTACACCTGTAAATAAAAAAAAAAACTTTCGGAAATAGCTTACCGTCAGAAAAAGCGCCAAATGATAACAATAAAGTAAATTTGGTAGTAAATATGTTGTAATTTTTTTTATTTGTACTTTGATTATATTTTCTGTTCAAATATCGTATTCTAAAATATGTACGTCCTACCCAAAGAAATCTTTTCAAAATTTTATCTTCTAAATTTAGAAATTTTTTAGCATGAGAAATAAAACTTTCCATATATCCAGGAGAATCGGTACCGCCGGGAGTCGAGAAACTTTACTATGCTTTCTTTGCATGAAGATCTGGTGTTTGTACAATTGCTAAAAATAGATTAAAGTAAATAAATACTATATTTATAAAAGCGTGCAACTGTTGGCGTATGCTGACGATGTTGATATCATTGGCCTTGACAACCGCGCCGTAACTTCTGCTTACTCCAAATTAGAAAAAGAAGCGGAGAAAATGGGATTGGTGGTGAGCGAGGGCAAAACGAAGTACCTCCTGTCATCATGCAAAGAGTCAGCGCATTCGCGTCTTGGCAACCAAGCCACTGTTGGCAGCAATTATTTCGAAATAGTAAAGTACTTCGTTTACCTGGGAACCAGCATTAACACCAACAATAATGTTAGCCTAGAAATCCGACGAAGAATTACTCTTGCAAACAAATGCTACTTCGGACTGAGTAGGCAATTGAAATGTAAAGTCCTCTCTCGACGAACGAAAATAACACTCTACAAGTCACTCATCGCACCCGTCCTGCTATATGGTGCAGAAGCGTGGACGCGGACAACATCTGATGAGGCGGTTCTGGAAGTATTCGAGAGAAAGGTTCTTCGAAAGATTCGTGGACCTCTACGCGTTGGCGACAGCGAGTACCGAAGAATATTTAATGATGAGCTGTATGAGCTCTACGCAGACGCCGATATAGTTCAGCGAATTAAAACACCGCGGTTCCACTGGCTAGCCACGTTGTGCGAATGAGTGAAAATGCTCCAGCCCAGAAGGTATTCTTATAGGCACTCGCCGGTAGAAGCAGAGGAAGAGGGAGACCACCACTCCGATGGAAGGACCAAGTGGAGACCGATTTGGAATACCGCGGTGTTTCGCGCAACGAAGAAACGACTGGCGAGCTATGAATGACGGTCAAAATCACCCAGGCGGTCAGACGACCATTTAAAGAAGAAATAAATACTTTATTTATGTCCATGCAAAAAGTAGACCTACCTTTCGATTTATTTCCCGAACATACAAAAAAACTAAATTCGAAAATATCAATTGCTTTTTTATACCAATAATTTTTGTTGATTTAGGGCCTGTACATTGTCAAGTATTCATGAAACGAGCTCAAGGCCAAGAATAATAATTTTTCACTTTTTGAAAAAAATAAACTTTTAATAATTAATTGAAAATGATTATTAAAAAATAAAAACAGTTTTCATAAAAATTCAAAAAGTGAAAAATTATTATTATGGTTATTGTTGTTGGAGCAAAGCTCAAATTTTTTTTTTTATGTTAGTTTGTTAATTGATATTAGAGGAAAAATTACAACGTTATGCACAGCGATGGTATGGGATGACATGTTTCGAAGTGCCCAGCTTCTCATCAGACCCCTTCTCGGACACTGAGATACGAACCCAAGTGTCTGCACCAAAGCCGCTGTTAGAGTACTCTAACAACTAAGCTATGATGCCCTGTAGCGTCACGATGTATTTTTTCCTCTAATGTGCCATTTGCTTATTCCTTTTATACATTCTTTGGTACATATATTTTATATGTTTATAGTTTCAATGACGGAACTACCTTTATATATTTGTACCATGGTGTTATCCATATAACGGTGGTTTGTAACAATAAAAAATAATGGAGATAGATATAGAGTTCCATATATCAAAATTCTTAGAATGAACAGAGGAATCCATTAAAACAAAACTGAAAAGATAACTTGAGTAAAAGTTTAGATATTTGAACTGTGCCAAATACACAGGTTGCCTTCTGGCCAAGGTAGGTTGCTATTTAAAGTGGGCAAAATCCAACCATCGCCACGCCCTTTTTTTCGATATCGGAAAACTTTTAAAATGAGATAATTCAATAATAAAAGCAGCTACAATAATGAAATTTGGTAGGAGGTATACTATTTTTGTGATACATACACCCATAGAAAAAAAGCAAAATCGCTTTTCAACCAATCCTACTTTTTCATAAAAGTTACCTGTAAGGAGGTAGAAATACTGAACTGGCTATATCTCATTGACTGATACAGGTAGAATGATATAATTTGGCATTTACATACATTTTTATATTCTTTATATGATTTTTGCAAAACTTTTTCCAAAGTGGGCATGGCACTACCCACTTATGAGTTAAGCAATTTTTAAATTCGACTGTTAATAACTTCATAACCCTGTAAGATAGAATTACGAAACTTAATACGAGGTTTACTATGGACATCTAGGGTATGCCCAAGGAAAATAAGCAAACTCGGTGGACGACCACGCCCACTTTTGCACTAAAGTTTTCTAAGAGGGAGGTAGGAAACAGAGCATGCCATATCTTCTTCACTGACGTAGATAGAGTGCTAGATTTTGGTAGTTACAATGACCTGATGATCTTATTAATAGTTTTTTTTTTTAATTAATGGAATTGGGAGTGGCACAGCCCACACATAAATAAACTTTTATCTCGTTAAAAGTTACCTACGTTGCAGGGTTCAAAATTACCAAGAAACTTTGTAACAATTTACCTCAGCTACCTTGGGTATATTAAATGATACTTTGTAAAAATTACCCAAAAAGAAAGCTTAGTTAATTTTAAAATGGTTTTTCTCAGTGTGTAAAATTCTCTCTCAGTGTCGAGAGGTTGAGATGTTCCTTGAGGTATTCGAGAGAAAAGTTCTCTGGAAATTGTATGGTCCTTCCTGCAGTGTCGAAGGAATTTAACGAATAAAGCCCAAAGACTCTGTTACGTGACCGCTTGCGTATTTGGTGAGGTGTGATGGCAAGCAGGTATGCTTGCATCCCAAGCTAGCTCGTCGTGTTGGGCGGGGTGTTTCCCACCACCCTCACCTGCAGTCACATGAACAAAAGGGAGGTTCATACCTGCACAAGGGAATGTAAAAAGAAAGGGGGTATAGAGGAAGACGAAGAGAAAGGATGAGACCTGTCCTGTCAGGTGGAGTCTTCCCTCCCACTTCGTCAGTCGATGCATCGCATTGGATGTAGAAACGTCTATTGAAGTCCGGGTGCGTTAGCACTGGTGCTGAAATTAAACTTTGTTTCAGTTTCTCAAAGGACTCCATGGCTTCGTCCGTCATCGTGAACTTTTTAACTTTGTCCCTTTTGAGGCAGTCGTGTAGCAAAGCGGCAATATTCGCATAGTCCTTTATGAAACGTCGGTACCAGCCCGACATGCCCAGGAACCGTCGTAGTGGTTTCGGAGTCTTAGGTACAGGAAAGTCTCTCACAGCTGCCACCTTATTGGCGTCTGTCCTAATGCAGCCATCCCAGACCACGTATCCTATATATCGCACCTCCTTATAACAAAATTTACTTTTTTCTACGTTTATCGTTAACCTAGCCTCGCGAAGACACCGAGCGACCTTTTCCAATAAACAGATATGGGACGAAAAATTTTCGGAGCAAACCAACAAATCGTCGAGATAAACAAATACACACTCACGTAAATCAGCCGGAATGACCTTGTCCATAAGACGACACATTCTTTGAGCTGCATTGCATAACCCGAAAGGCATAACAGTAAAATGATATAGGGGTCGGCCTGGGACAGTGAAGGCAGTCTTTTCGCGGGACTTTTCTCGAGGGGAATCTGCCAGAAAGCGTCCTTTAGGTCAATTGCGGAGATAAATCGTGTATTTTGCAGCCGGCTTAGGACTCCGTCGATGTGGGGTAAGGGATACGCATCCTTGATCGTCCTTTCGTTCACTTTGCGGGCGTCTAGGCAAAGGCGATTTTTGGTACCCTTGATCACGAGTGACACTGGTGAATTCCAGCTGCCGTTGGATTCCTCAATAACTCCCACACTCAGCATACGGTCCAACTCTGCGTAGATAAGCTTCTGGATGGCGGGTGAAATAGGGTAGTGGCGCTGCTTTACTGGCAGATTCTCGTCGACAACCTCGATAACGTGCTCTTCCTTGTCCGTCTGGCCTAACACTAATACAGCGAACAACATATTGCTTTGTTCGGTGGTTAGTACATGGCGTACCGCGTCGAACGATAGGTCACCCTCAGCGGGAACGAGCTCCGCCACACTGGCCCTTTTGACATTACTATTCACACACAAAAGCTTGCCAAAAATCAATACCGAAATAAACTTCTTGCTGTAGATCGGGTACTATTAGAAATTCTAACTCCTTAATGACATTATCCCACGAGACTGGTAGCTTAATTACACCTACCACGGCGGTTTCTTCCCCATTTGCGGTCCGGATATTCTGTCCCCTGATTGGCATAATCAGGTCCTCTTTATCACGCTAAGTCTCGCCCCTGAGTCCAAGAGAGCTAAAACCTCCTGACCTCCTATTTCTGTTTTGGCAAAAACCGATTGTCTCCCCTTACTGTAACTATTGTGGAAATTATTTTGCTCTTCAATCTCTTAAAATACTTTTTCTTCTCTCTCATCTTCTCTATCTTTTTAAAATTTCTACCTTTAATTTCACTCATTGCATCACAAAATATCCTACGCCTAGCTTCCTCGTATTCCACCTTACGTTGGTGTAAACTTTTCATTTGCTGTTTCCCACTTATGTCTACTGTCTTTCCTATTTCCAATCCTCTTTCTTTTTTCTGCAAAATGTTCACTGCTGGATGGCCGGGTTGCCCGTCTCCTGGCTGGAGCTCCCGGCTATTTCCGCCAGTTTTAGGTTTCCCTAACCGGGCTTAAATACGCAAAAGGACGAGTCACTACCCCACGCGAAACAAGCCATATTGTGAAACGACGACGAACATTTATTTGGTTTTTGTGCTTCTGCCGGGTTTTTCACGTAGTGATCCACCGGCATGCCACACGAAAAACACAACATCAAGTGGAACGGGGATGCACAAAAGGAATTCATGGAGGAGTTAGGGACAGGAGTACTAACAGGTGTACCAGGATTATTGGGATTCAATGGGGTTTGGTGTTGAACATGGGTTTGTGGTTGGGGTCTCCGGTTGAAGGCCTCTATTTTCCTATCTCTTACATTCAGCGTTGAGCTCCGCCAAAGAGTCCATTTTTAGGGCGAAGGTCAAATTGGCCAGGTATCGTTGATGGCTCTACCTCTACTCTTATTTTCCTTAATCAATTTTTCCGCTCTCTTACACTCAGCGTTGAGCTCCGCCAAAGAGTCCATTTTTAGGGCGAAGGTCAAATTGGCCAGGTATGGTTTGAGGTTACCCTTAATTATACCGACAAGTTCCTTCTCAGGGATCCTCGTTCGCAACCGGAACGTCATATCGTGGATCTCCTTGTAGAAATCGTCGAAAGTTTCATTGGGCTGCTGCTTCCTTTCAATAATTTCACGGATTATTTCATAGTCGGACTCAGCAGACTTGAAGTGGCTCAGCATCTCGGCTTTCAAACCGAAGTACCCGAAATCGGGATCTTCTGAATAATCCTCGAGTACCTGCCAATACCACTTCAAGGCCCCACCGGAAACCAGACAATGAAAGTCCGAGAAAAGCTGGAAGTAGGAGATGTTGTGTTGTTCTCGCATTCGTTCCACCCGAAAGATGAAACTTTCGACGCTCATTCCCTTGTTTGTACCATCGAATTTTATATGCCATTTCTCTAAATCGAGTTTTTTCCACATTGGTTCACCGTTCGAGTAACGTGCGTCGCGATGTCCGTCTGAACCTCGGTTGGCAGCTGGAACATTAACTCGTCCACCATCACCAGTCCGGGCTTCCGGAGTGGATGCCAAGGCTGAGCGATTTCCCAGCGGATGAACGGATGTTTCCATCTCCGCTACGCGACATTTGACATGGTGTTGGCAGGTACAGTCTCCGGAGCATTTACCACGCTGGGATTCGCAGTAGCCGCAGTAGCACCCTTGCACCCAAATCCATGGTTTCGTGCATCTGACACACGAGATCGACCTTGTGGGAAAAACTCAAACTATGGTTGAATTCGTCGAAAGACAATCCGCTGGCGAACGTGACCCTCTGTATATGGTCAGGGTCAAGGGAAGAGAAAATCCGGGATGTACACCTATTGAAATAGTCGGTCGGAACAAAGTCAACCGGCCTCGGAATCCCAGTATCTATTTGATTAAAAACCGACCCTACTATTTGATTTTCTAGCGCTCTCGTAACGCTACGAGTGAGTGGCCTATTCTTAGCTAGAACTCCCAATCCACCTGATACCCTAGCCTCCTTATCCTTGTCTTTATCAGACATTCACTGTCCTGAAAGGGCTAACCAAGAACCCACAAAGCACGAACTCAAGTATAGCAATCAAAAAAAATAATTCAGTAAAAAAAAAAGGAAATGAATCAATGTAGTTTGTGTATGTATAGATATGTCTGTATTTTATAGCCGCTGTATTGAGTGTACACGTACAACTTATAATTAAATATGTTTAAAGAGAGTTATGTATGGTAAAAAAAAACTAAAAGGAAAATTCCAAAAAAAATTAGAAATCAAAAGTATAATTAAAAAAAAATGTATTTCAAATGATGTAGGATATATATAACCAATTCCGAAAAAGCAAAAATTAGGTATACGAGTACATACTTCTAGCTAATTCAAATAATTCAAACAAAAAAACAAATTTGAAAACTTATTGCTAAGAAAAAGTAGAAAAAGTTCTTGTATCTCACAAAAACTGCGAAACGTTATTCTAAATTTTCGATTTATAACTAGCAAAACTGATAATTTCCAACACAGTTTAAACTTTAAGCAAAAAGGATTTATTCGCCGATCTTAAAAATGTAATAAGACCCTAGTGTATAAAAATGTATGTGGTTGTGCTATAATCTGTGTCGGTATCAAATTAAAAATACCAGTTTTGCAATAGGACAAGAAGAAATTTAACTAAAGAAAATATATCGCTTGTTTGGTGTATTCGGTGCGGGCACTAAGTCCGTTCTAACGTCATTGTCAGTCCTCACGCTGTCCTCTGAATTTACAAGTGTGGATACCACACTTCCCTACTCCTGTCGTGGCAACTCACTGTAGACCTCACTTACCGGTAATGCTGGATCACCGGTAAGGTAGCTTGAACAGTTCGAGACGACCTCTCACGTATGTCCGTCTCCTAGCTGGGTGCTACACCAGGTACCACCTAATCAGATTCAAAAATCCCAGAAAGGAACCCTGGTATGGTCACTCAACTGTCTCCTACTCTTTTGTCATGACGACACTAGCTGCCGCGATGAATCGCAGCAGCGGTGCCACCATGACGGTCTCTGTACTAAGTCACGAGAAGGAAATTAAAGTTTGGAATAAGTTCTCTTAAAGGTATCTAAAGTATGCAATCAGGAAAAGAGGGAAAGTAAGAAAAAGATAGCTACTACGAAAGAATTGTTGTAAGTGAATGGAAAGCTAGTTGGCCTTTTTCCGTTGGGAATAGGATCATAATAATACTCGATATGGAAAACTAAGAAAAATTAATTGTAGGAACAAAAAAAGATGTGGTAATTGATAGAACATGTAATCGGGCTATTACCGTTTGGCGCCATTGTTACGTGACCGCTTGCGTCTTTGGTGAGGTGTGATGGCAAGCAGGTATGCTGGCATCCCAAGCTAGCTCGTCGTGTTGGGCGGGGTGTTTCCCACCACCCTCACCTGCAGTCACATGAACAAAAAGAAGGTTCATACCTGCACAAGGAAATGGAAAAAGAAAGGGGGTATAGAGGAAGACGAAGAGAAAGGATGAGACCGGTCCTGTCAGGTGGAGTCTTCTCTCCCACTTCCGCGCAACTTGCGCGAAACCATGGGCACTGTGCTGACTCCTAATTACTTACATTGCCCCCAAACCTGACTTAGTCTGTCTGTCCGTTGATCAGTCCATTTCCCTGATATTTACCCTCACTTACTTGACACGCGCAAGCGCAGCACCAACACTAAAACAAAAAAAAAGCCTAGCCTTGCATTTTTGCAATTAAACTCATATTTTCAACTCATCATATTCTATTACAGTTAATTTACAATAAAATTCAAAAGTTCATTTCTTAATCTATTTCGCCTAATCCTATTACTTAATTTTACAAAAACCAAAGAAAAATTCAAATGTAATTAATAGTTATAATTCAAAGTAAACCTTAATCTATCGTTTAAATACGTGGACATATAGAAGATTCTCAGTTACAAGAAAAAAAATTTGATATCTAATATATATACCGAAAAATGGCAAAAAAAATGGAATCCTAAACTAAAAGAAAAATTTTAATCCTAACACTAATCTTCATGAAACTAATTCTGCTACTGTTACGACGACCAAACAATTGGATAAATTGTAATACGCCCTAACGTATAAGTTACTATGTTCAGATGAACAGCTGATCGGGTCACTGACCTAGCCTCTAATTATGTGCTTTAAATTCTTAATGGTTGGTTATTTACTCCCTGCAAACTTATAAAAGAAATAACAAAAACCAAAAAAACCAAAACAAAGAAAAAAAAAAGAGTCGCGCAAAATGGATTTGTAATTGTTTATAGGTATGTAGGTGTGTGTTTATGTATGCACATTCTTTCGCGGTTTTGGTTTTCTCACCTAATTCAGCTTTGAGCGCTGGGACGGTTTGTGAGGTGAGCGCTAATGCACTTACATACATAAACACACACAGCATATATACTATGGAATACGCAGATCAATCACTCACCATGATCCAATAATCTATATGGTCGCCGCAATCGGCCAACAACACGAAATTACCGTTTGACGTCGGTGAATTCTTATGTCAAAATGCACATGTGAGAGGGAACAAAAAACAAAGATATGTTAGTTTGACATAAGGTGTGGATGAGGAAGAAGAGGACGCCATGTCATGTGAAACGACCATATAAATTATTTGATCAAATCACTCACCTGGTTGCTCTCCAAAGGCGCCGATGTTGAGAGCCTGTGCTGAAAGAAAATTCAAAAGCAAAAAAACTCAAGCATATATGCTCCCTAGATACCTACATGCATTTATCTACGGGCGGCAAGATCGCTCTCAATTACTCTGCAAGATCACTCGCTTGTGGTCTGGCTTCAACAGCTGATTGCTCTATCAAACACAATAGTGGCCAAATGACCTGCCATGTGTTCGCGCGGTGATGGACGAATTGAGTGCTTCCCTTCTGTTCTTCCTTTTTTTTCTGTATTTTTTTTTTTTTTTTTTGAAAAGCGATCTGCCCCTAGCTTGCAACAAATTCACCGGACCAGTGAAATCAAACGTAAAAAAACATTAAAAATAACCAATTTAGTTTAAAGGAAAAATTTCCTTACTGCAAAAGCAGTTTTAAGTATGTATCGCGTATGGACTTAAAGAGGAAAATGTGAAGGAAGAAAAAAAAATACAAACTAGTGAAGTGTGTGTGAAGGAAAACTCGCTGGATAATTTAGTATAAAAAAATTAAGAGAGGTAAAGAAATACTTCGAACCCCCTTTTTTCTTTGGGAATGGTGACCCCAACAAAAATGCCTAATAAGCTCCTAAATTCAAACAAATGAAGTTACTCCCGAACAAAACCGTGTGTCTTCTTGATTCATCTTTTTTTTTCTGACTATAAAGCGTATAATATTCACTTCTCGCTACAATTTCCTCATAACAGCGAGTAAAACAAAATCAAAGATTTAATTTAAACTAAAATTTCAAAAAAAAAAAAATACAAATTCAAAAATATGCAAATTTTAACCAAAAAGACTTAGGCAAATTCCAACACACAAAAATTAAAAAGAAAAACGGAGATAGGCTAACCACAATCAAATTCTAAAGATACTTAATTTAAGCTGCTCCGACGTGTTGTTGTTGTCGTGTTGTTGTTAGTGCCGTGTTATTGTTGTTGTGTTATTTTTGTTGCCGGTGATAAATTTACCATATAGCATAGGGTTGGTGATGGCTGTCTGGCCGTGCTCCAATGTATGTGTTTGTGTGAGTGTGGCTAGTGCCTTGTTAGATGTCCTTGGCGTTGTGACGCCAGTCTCTGTGGCAGCTTTAAGTGGCGTGGTAACCTAAAAAAACAAAACAATGCAAAGATGCTTATGTCACAGAACACATCAAGAAAGGTATCGAGGGAGGAATATAAGTAGATTTTGTGTTTGCATGTCCATGGATCCCCGTATACACATATCTTGGTACAGTCGAACTTCTTTATAGTGAACTTCCATATAATGAAGTTCTCCTTATAATGAAGTAATTTTGAAGACACAGCTTTTTGGTTCTACTTTCAGTGCATTTTTGTCTCCTTATAATGAATTTCTATATAGTGAAGTTTTCTGTATAATGAACTAATTTTACAGCTTGAAAATCAAGCTTCATACGTTTTTGTCTCCATATAGTGAATTTTTTCAAATATATTTTGGGTTACACTCAGTTATTTGTAACTACGTATTCTCAGAAATATACATACATACATACGAAGTGTAATACGGGGAATCCCAAAATTAAAATAGAAGGAGTTCAGTTGTGTTGTGTAATTGAAGTAAAAATGACGCATCGAAGCAGCATTTCACTTGAAAAAAAGTTATTAATTATTAACAAAGTGAAAGAAGGCAAGATACGAAAAAAAGATCTTGCTAATGAGTTTGGAATACTTCCCAGCACTTTATCAAACATTCTAAAAAATAAGGATGTGATTTTGAAAAATGCAGAGGATGAAGCAATTAGCACCAAACGCAAAAGACTTCGAACTTGCCAGTTTGAGGATGTGGATGAAGCAGTGCTGAAATGGATAGTTGTTGCACGTGGGAAGAATCTTCCTTTATCTGGGTCGATAGTGAAGCAAAAGGCCAAAGATTTTGCTGAAGCCCTAGGCCACCATGAATTTGAGGCAAGTACAGGTTGGTTAGACAAATTCAAAAAACGGCATGGTATTATTCAAAAAACTTTATGTGGGGAAAGTGCTGACGCCAACATGCAAAATCGCGGAGAATGGGTAATGAACGTTTTACCGAAATTGATTGAAAATTACAACGCAACCGACATCTTTAATGCTGATGAGACTGGATTATTTTTCAAATGCTTGCCAAATAAAACACTGACATTCAAAAATGAGCAATGCTTTGGTGGAAAACAAAGCAAGGAGAGAATAAGTGTCATGGTGGGAAGCAATATGACAGGATCGGAAAAACTTAAATTACTTGTAATCGGAAAGGCTAAGAATCCGAGGTGCTTTAGGGGAATAAAATCGTTAGATGTCGATTATGAGTTTAACAAAAAAGCATGGATGACCAGTGAAATTTTTACGAAATGGATTCTAAAGCTGGACGTAAAATTTGGTAAACAAAACAGGAAGGTCTTATTTTTTGTTGATAACTGCACTGCGCATCCTAAAGATGTAAAAGACAAGCTAAAAAACATTCAGCTCGCTTATTTTCCTCCCAATATGACTTCGTTACTGCAACCAATGGACCAAGGCATTATCTACAACATGAAACAACATTACAGGAAATGTATTTTAACTAATATTTTGGGCCAGCTGGATGGGGAAACTCCTGTTTTGAGCATAGACCTACTCCAGGCTATTCGAAGTTTAAGCACTGTATGGGATGTCTATGTTCAACCAGAAACAATTGCCAACTGCTTTAGAAAGGCAGGATTTTCAAAAGATGCCATGCAGAATCCATCGGAACAGTGGGATGAAGAGGCCCTTCTTTCAATATCGGATTTGGCTGCTTTGCAGGCTTCATTTAAAAGAGTGGCAAATATCGAGGCATCATTTGAGGACTATGTCAATGTTGATACTGATTTGCCGACCTCGGAAAGCCCGTCCGAAGAAGATATCCTCCGAAGCGTTCTAGAAAGTTGCGGGCTTCCAGCTGAAACTGGTAAATATTCATTTTATTGTAATCAAACAAAATGTAATATACATAGTTTCTGTTTTTACTTATTTAGATATCGATGAAAGCGATTTGGACACTGAAGAAGAATTGGCAGATACTGATAAGGCATTACCTACATTAGGACAAGTTTCTTCTTCTATTGACTGTATTCGAACCTTTATGGAGATGAGGAGTAACGTACCTATTCATGTTTTTAACTCTCTAAATCACTTAGAAGCTTTTGTTGAAAATGAAAAATGGAAGAATGTAATTCAAACCAAACTTACTGATTATTTTAAATAAAATTACAAAAGAAAAAAATTAGTTTCTATATAATGAAGTTTCTATATAGTGAAGTAATTTTCAGGTCCCGTGGAATTCACTATAAAGAAGTTCGACTGTATATACGAATCTTTCTCCATGCGCATACAACTTTCTATTTGGCTTGCTTGCGGACCTGGCTATTACAAGCCAAGATCTCAGTGGGCATGCCAGGTGCAAAATTACTGGAATTAGCGTAGACTTACTTACCTCCTTCTTAAATGCTCAGGATAAGAACTTTGGGCCTATGCCCGACGACTTTTATCACTCCGCGTAATAGTTTGACTGTCGCGGACTTTCGGGGCTTAAATCGCGCACTTCACACTTTTTTAAATTATAGATTTAGCCTTTATTAAATTTTTACTGAAATGACTTTTCACTTTACTTTAAAAGCAAACTTGGCCAGTTTACTTATTGAGCCCCCTTTTATACCTGTCACCCATCTAGTGGAGCGAATTTAACAACGTTCAATTTTGTTATGAAGCGTTCGTTTATTTCTAAGAATTATAAAGGTTCAAATATGCACATACAATTGTTAAACATTAAAACACTTACCGCAGTACGTTCTTCCACTTCCTGGCTGGCTGATCGGCGACTAAATGAAAAGATTTGCCAAAGCGCTTATTTATCCAAATATTAGACAACGGTCATACGATTTGCGTTTACCGTACATGCCTGGAAGGTGGAAGAATACACTGCAGTTTACAATAACAACAAACAGGAGAAACGTCGACACTAAAGAAGACAATAGAAAATATGCAAGACGATTAACAGTTCAAATATATATGTACTTAATAAGTACTACCTTTGTATGCTACAGAATTCCAGTTGACATAAACAAGTGTATGGGCGCACAATAAACATCGAACGACAACAAACTTTGTATGTGCATGTGTCCGTTAACATTAGTACAGCAATTATTGAACGTAATGCGATATACATAAATGAAAAGGCAGGGGTTCCCAACAATACCTTTGTCGCCGTGGCAGGATAACTGGCTACCAAGTGGAAAATTTTCACTCACACACACAAAACTTTCTTTCGGCATTTCCGTATTTTCTTGTATACACTCACCCAATCACACGATCAATCGTTTAGATCCACACATGTAAGTAATTCGTGGGTTGTCTGTAATGTTGGCTGTTAGCAGAATTTTAGCCTTTCATGGTTGGCAAGTCTTTCGGCAACATGGTGGCTGTACAGCGGCGACGCTGCAAAGGCTTAGCAACATTATTACAGACTCTTGCTGCTAATGGTTTTGGCCAGTATGGGGCAAGGCTGGCGTTACAACTTCGCTGGCTAGGTCATGTTATGCTCATGGGCATAGAAGGTCCAGCCCAAAAGGTTTCCTATAGACACTCGAATTCGGCAGCAGAGGATTGGGGAGGCTGCGACTGAGTTGGAAAAAACATCGGAAAATGGCTTGAACTCCCTTGGTGTTTCCAACTGGCATCAGTTATTAATGAAAAGGGATGACTGTCGTGCTTTAATGTGCAAGCTAGAATCGGCTGGGCGGTTCAGCGCCAATAAATGAGGATAACTCTTAACGTAAGAAGTTGACTTTTGTCACGTGTAATGTGCTCTACTCAATTTCTTACTTTTAGTTATGTCTATTGTTTGTAAATCGAAGTAACAATTGATATTTTCCACACAGCGATGATTTTCAGACATGTGACAATAAATATTTACACAGCGTCCCTATATTTTCAGTTCCTTCTTCGCCTCCAGAAAGTCCTCAATGTGACGTCCTTGGGTCCACATCAATTTACATTACATGGTCCCCTCCAGATTTAGACGGGCAGAATGGCAAAATTAAAGGCTACAAAGTATTCTACATATCTGTTAATCAACTGTATGGTAAGTAAAACTATTAGACCTAAATGGAGTTTTCTTTTCTAGAAAAAGTGTTACCCTGTTGGTATTTCTCAGCTCTCTCTCTCTCAGGTTTATTGGTTGACTTAATAAAACAATTTCGTACGGGTAAACAGCACGCCATTATCTAAAAAATCAGCCCTTTTGCAGAGCGCCAGGTTTTCTAGGTCAATAGCTACAATTAGAAAGCGTGCATTTTTTTCTACTAAAGAAACTATGGGTTCTTCTAACTTCAATCAGGAAACATTTTCAGTGAAAGTACTCACTAAAAAAGGCGTGAGTACCAAGTACTCATGGAGTTTGATATGTAAACTTGGGTATCCTGCAAATAAAGTGAATAAGAGATCGCCCAGTGGTTGAGATTCAATCACTAAACTTTATTTTACTTTAGGTATTACCTATTCCTTTAATTCTCCCACTTACCCTTCTTTCCTCTCCTTTGATATATTTTCCTCTTATTATACCTAATAGTGCTATGCACACCAGGTATATTAACTTCATTCGCCCAGCGGTGGTATGTAACGGCATAAACGAATTGTGATAGAGATATACTTATGTATATCGAAATGTTCATGAGGAAAAGAGAAATTGATTAAACCATATCCCTCCGCCCTTCTGTGAACACGAGAACTCGAGTAAATTTTGAGATATCTAATGAAATTTGATATAGAATATTTTCGAAAATACAAAAAAAGTAATTATTCAGAACATAAATCTATAATGGTACCATTAAGGCAAAAAATAAATTTTTCAAGAAATTTTCGAAAATAGGCGTGGCCCCTCCCAACAATTTTTGTGCCTTAACGCGATATTTTTATAACTATGCAAGCAAAACTCGACCGTAAAAATATTATGGATTTTCTGCTATTTTGTTTGTAGTTCAACTAGGTATTTCAATGAAAATTGGTCAGCTGCTTCTCAAAAGTATGTAGTATACTTCTCCAAAAATTAGGCAAACCGAATAACACACAAGCAAAATATCCGGGCAATAGGGAAATTATATCTTTTTTGATTTTCATACCTTTCATGCACACGAAATGTTCGTATGTATGAGAAGAAGAAGAGATGGGTATACTGAAATGATCAGGACGATGAGCTGAGTCGATTTACCAATGTCCGTCTCTCGGTCCGTCTGTCTATTTGAACACAAACTAGTCTCTGTTTTACAGATAGAATGATGAAATTTTTTGTTTGCGGTAGTTAATATCGATTGCTCGATATGAGTCAATAAAAAATATAGTTTTTTATTTTGCTACGCCGAAGTGCGTGCTCTTTTAATCACATTCTTTAGACTAACTAGTTTAAATAAATCTTAGTGCTGCTCATACTATTGAGATGCGTCTGTTTACTAATAGATAACTATTTAGGTTGTTATTGCTTATTCTTACGATAGTACATTTCTATTGTTATATTGTTTGTCCGTTGCAGTTCGTGATAAAGCATGTCAAAACAAGTTCTATTGTTTCAATGTTGTGTACAAGTAAGCGCTTATCTAGGTGTACAAGACCTGAAGTGAGGGTAGGCCGTTAACTCCCCTCCTTTTTAAAACGTAGCGTCCTCGCTACGCTGCTGCTACGAGTTGCTGTTGAAGACGGTTCATTTCGATTTCGTATAATTTGTCAATTTGCCTTTGTCTGTTAGGCATTCTTCTATGTTCGTGGTATCGGCAGAAGTGTACCATACCATAAGTGATGACTACTAAAGTAAGGAATAATGATAAAGAACGTAAACTGTACTGGGTTTTCTGCAATAGGGATCGAAAATGTTGAGAGTTTTTGGATACTGCTGAATTTGTAGATTGAATTTAAGGAAAGGATGCGGAGTACTTAAAAATTTTTGCTGTGTTGATTGTGTATGATTTCTCTGAGTTGTCGTTGATGATTGTAATACGTGATATTATCGATGTTTGTGGACTCATTTAAATGTATCAATTTAGGCCCTGATATATGCATGTTGTTTCAAGTATGCTGGAAATCCATCAAAATATATCCATTCTCTAGGATGCGGAGTGAAGCATTATTTTCATGGATTGTTTCGCATTGGGCTGAGTTGTCTTCTAATATTTTTATAGTACAATTGTCAGAGGGTTCTGATTTACAAATAAAGTTACTCATAAAATTTTTACATTTAGATATTCTTTGATAATCGTTACATTTTGCGATCTTATGGTCTAAATTAATTTTAACATGCTTATGTGCTAAAGGACATACATTAAATAGGATACATTTAGTTTCGAGGATAGGATATTTGAATATTGTTATAATTGTTTCTTGAAGGTAACAGATATGAATGTCGGCATATTCTAATATATTAATTATTGAAAGATCCAACTTAATTATTTGTTTTTGCAAAATTTATTGTGTTCGTTATTGATTGAAGTTCATTATAAATTTCTGATATAACAATGTTTTCGGTTATTGCGTTGGGATCAAGGGTTTCGAGTATTCTTTCGAACTGTAAATTAATGGTTTTTTACTTATTATTTTCTATTAGCATATTAAGAAGTATTGATTTCTACAAGGTCATCGTGGTCTGGTGTGCCAGTGAAGAATTTTAACATGGAGCCAAGAAAGTTAAGTGATCTTTTGGGTCTATAAATATTTGAAATGAGTTGAGTTTTCAGAGTGCAGATTTTGTTCACTAAAATTTGAGTTCCAGGTTGGTTTTCTAGATTGTATGATTATTTCATTATACTTTCGTATGGCTCGGTTATTTTTGAAAGATTAGATATGTGATACAAGAAAGATGTGCCCTGATAAATGTAAACAGGATCTTATACGTGGGTGTAGTAGCGTAATTCTTGATGCTCTCCATGTGTGTACAGGCACGTTTTCTCCATGACCTATAATGGTTCGTGTCACCTGTGAAGATTGGTAACGTTTTGAATATTTCTAAGTTGATTTGTGACGCAACGGTGATATTTGGTGTACAATCCTGGTATTGGTTGATGACTGTGACGTTAGGTGTTGCGTGGTTTTCGAAGAAATTCACTCTCTGTTGGGTTTCAGTGAGCGTTGTGGTCAGAGCAGCGATTTGTGCTCTCAGGCTTGCGATCTCTTGTGATGTCATTTCGGAGTTTATATCCAATGATGGAAGTGATAGATTGAAGCTTTGTTGTCGCCTTCTCCCCGAATCCAGCGTGATGTGATGTCCGTTGGTTTCAGGTTGCGTTGTACGTGTCTATAACGTTGCTTAAATGTTCTATCTATATATCAAGACTTATCCGTTATTTTCGATTTTTGCGTAATCTTAATTTTTTCTTTGTTGAATTTGAAGCACTTTTTCAAAGATTTAGTGCTGAAAGTCCTTCTTCCCGTGGAATTTTTCCTATCCTTTTCCTCAATGGATAGTGAAAGTTTGATTGAGCCCCCAGTTAATGTCGATTGCTCGATATGAGTCGATATAAAATATAGTTTTTGCGTCGGTTGTTATATGTTTACTAATAGATAACTATTTACATACAATCGACTGTACCGATAAACAGGAATATTTTAGCTAGGAACATAAAGTTTTGCAGCTTTTGCAGTTATTTCAAAATTTTATTGGTTAAGCCGAAATTGCGGTTAGGTTTCAAAACATATGCACTTAAATATATGACATTTCCTCTCTACCACTGTGCGTAACTTAATATGCACTACAAGAAAAGCTGGTAAGAGTGTGTACGTAAGTAAAAAAATTACAGTGTTCAACTTTCTGATCTTTTTCAAATTTACATATTTGATTAACTATTACAGTCTACTTGCATATACATCTTAGATTTCCTTACCTGTTTTAATTCTCTCCTTTCAACAGTTTATATTTTTGATTTATCTCGTTATATTATACGCTATTGTTTCCTTTCTTACGTATCTTTTATTTCACTTTCCCTTCCGTATTTTCCTTAATGCTACTTCCCTTACTTTTATATTTATTTCTCTTTTCGTTTCCTCTCCTTTCCCTTACCCTCCCTTTCCACCCAATCTTTTCCTTTCCTTTCATTTCCTTTCCGTTGTCATAGTTCCTTTTAATTAATTTTATTTTGTTTTTTTTTCGGTTTATTTTATATTAGTTAATCGTCTTGCATTTCATTCCGTAAGTATACCACAAAGATTACACAGACAAAACAAGTTAACTCCGTGTTGAGTATTCTGAGCTAAAATAAATTTAACATGACACAACTCTTAGTTTGGTTGTAGAGCTGTCATTTTAAATGACACAATGATGAGGAAGAAAACGATGCAGTGCCTGTAAATAAAATCGGCAGACATACAGAATATTCGCCTGATGAAAGACGTGTATACTTTTGTTTAAAATTTTCCTCACAGTCGAGCTCTTCCTTTTTCCTCTAAGCGATTGGCTTAGTAATATGATCGATTTCCCAAAAACGACGAAGTAACTGTCCAGCCGAGTGCTTGAATCACTTTCTGATGATGATCGGGCGTACAACAAATGATGAAAATTTAGGTGCTTTCAGTGCACCACCAGACAGAGCCCAACCAAAACAAGTTTTTGTAATGGCAATCCAGGTGCTAAGTGAGTTTGACCCACACAAAGAAGTTCGAAGAAGAGTCCTGCTCCTATAGGCAGATCTATGCGATGCGGTACGTTGAAACTAGGATCAGCTAGCTGGATGTTAAAGGGAATTTTCCTATCAACAGTACTCACGGTAAGACCAGGTTGACTGTCAGTGATTGTTTGTGCGACAACCACGGTAATGTTTCTTGGAAACTCTGCAGTCAGCGACTTCAGGACAAGGTCGACTGAATACCCTTCCATTGAAAAGTTAACGCCACCGATGCCAGATACTGCAGACAAAGTTTAGTTTTAGGCAATTGTAGCTGGTTTGTAAAACGAGATGTAGCAAAATACAGCTGCGAACTAGAGTCTAGCAGTGCACGACAAGATATGAAAGTGCTTCAACGATTTCTTACCAAAATGATCGCAGTGGCTAGAAACACCACATCAGATGGAGAAGTTAAGGCTTGAACCGAAGCAGATAAGGAAGCAGTTATGATATTGGGCAATTGGACCAGTGCGGTCAAAATGCAGACACGTATCAGGTTTTGATTGACAATGGCGGCAAGCCATGGATTTACAGGTGCGCATCTAACGGCCCTTTTGCTTTTAGGCAATTGATACATAGAGTAAGTTTTTTAAACTCTTTTTGTCGAAGGTTTGGCGAGGACAATGATATATGAGGTGATTATGACATCCACAGAATACACAGCCGGATACCGAGCCGCCAGAAGCAACAAATGTTTCACAAATGTCACGTTTTTGTTTGTTTTTCACCTTGACTTGTTTTCGTTTGCATAACCTGTTCAACGTTTTCGAGCGTCCCACAGCGCTTCTACAAAAATGTAGATAACTGGTCTCACGAAGGCACTTCGTTTGCCTGTGAAATCTCTTCCCTTTTCGATTGAGTTTCTCTGTCTAGCTTTTGTATAAGTAGCTGAAAAATTATGTAACTTGCTAATTGGACCCATGAGATTGTAATACACGTATGTAAGAGGTAATTTTGTCAGTTAGCTCTCGTAGCCTGCCTAAAGCTTTTTGTAGTTCGACTCATTTATGCTCCCATTGGCCAGAAGCGAGGGCCTAATAATGTTTTCGTTTGGCATTGTTCTTCGTTTTTCCACAAAAATGGGTAGTCTGTAAAGTCGAGCGAGGTGCTAACTTGGAGCGGCGGTGGCTCAAAAGCACGGCGGTCGAATTTGTGCTCGAAAATAGAAAATAAACAAGAAACGAGAATTCTCGTTATAAAAAAGTGGCCGTATATTTATATAAAATATAATTCTAAACAATGAGTTTACCTTGACAAATAAGTGATGCGGTCGAAAAATCCTGGGCTGGCCGTGATGTGGTCGTGTCGACTGTCTCTGGAAAAGTAGACGGTTTTGCAATCGAGGACAACCGTTGAACCTGAAAATTATCCTCCGGTTTTAAGGGGAGGTGAACCCACACATGCACACCCCCATGCATGTATATGTGTGCTGACAAAACACGAATATGCATGCATGCCCACACAGGTGGGTGGGTTGGTGTGAGTGAATGGAAGGGCGCTAAAGTTACATTAGGGTGGCACATTTTTTAAGACTTTAGGCATCTCGCCTAAACATGCCGGCCCCCTTGCGATCCGCAACATCTTACACCGCCACAGGATTTCCCACCACGCATCCTCTGAAGCTAAGGACTTAAACTAGGATGGTAAGTGCCGGCTGGCGCTGTCACAGCCGTATACCTCCGAACTGCCGCCCGACGTTTGAGGTTTGGTCTCTGGTGGCTCCATCGTTTCGTACCTAGAGCTAAGAGATAGGAGGAAGAAACTTTAGAAAATAAGAACGCTGTATATTTCTTGCCAGGAAATAATTGGTATTATTTATTTTAAACAAAACAAGAAAAAAAATTTAAAAAAAATGTTATTTTATGCTTACATCTAAGCTTACATGCTAACGGCTCCCGATAGCACAAATCCAAAAATAGTGCTTTGGGCAAGCAGTAGCCCAAACGACGGTGGAAGAGTGCCCGCTGTTATTACGTCCCCACCTAGTACGAAGTGGATCGGCGTTGAGATGAAACACTGCGGATCAGCCAGCCGAATATGCTCATAAGGAGCGGCAACTCGAGCGTCGACGTTCTGGGCTGGACTCATCCACTGCAAATTGGACACGCATAACGCGTGCGCCGTTATACTTTTCGGGTTTCCATGTTTCCCGCGGACTCGGAGGAAGCAGCCGCGTTCTCCGCCCGAGTGGGTCGTATGCAGCCCTAACTCTTCCGCCAAGTTGCGATCGATCACTGTGCGGGGGGAGCAGGCATCAATGATCGCCCGGATGCGTAGCAATCCCCCACCGACTTCCAGCTTCACAATCGCAGTAGGCGAAAGAGTGGTCATGGGGCGCAACGGAGGGCCCACCGGGGAAAGGACACGGCTGAGAACGTCGCGGAAGCCGGAAACCCGTGGTAGCTGGCGCGGCTGAATGGCCAGTCTACCGTCGAAATTCGCGTTGATGCGTAGCTGGCGTGGCTGGGAGGCCAGTCTACGCTCGTCTGTATTTGGGCGGCGATTATTCGTGAGAAGTCGCTGCCGCGGCTGAGTGGCCAGTCGACGTTTGCCACTATGTCGGTGGGCGCGTCGTGGGGTCCGGTTGGATGTGTCGCGTTGTGGTGAGCGCGGGGTATGCCGTTGGAAGTCGCGCCGCTCGTGGGCTAGAAGGGGCCGGAACGGCAGTGAGTCCGATACCCCTTCTGCCAGTCGGAACGGCCGTGGTTCCGGTACCGGCTCGGTGATCTCGCCTTCTTCTGGCGACCAGGCTGTCTCCGATGCGTGGAGTGACAGCATCTCCTCCTCAATCGCGTCCAATGTAGCTGCTTCTTGGTCGGCCTCGTCCATTTGTTGGGCCCAGCTCTTGTAGGGCGTAGGCGCGCGTGGTGGATCGTCCATGGGCAGATGGAGGGTGGTGTGGTGTTTTCCACCACATCGTCGGCATCTGACGTCGCTTGTGCAGTCCCTGGCAATGTGGACCATCGACAAACAGTTGTCACAATAGCCCGCCCGGATAACCTCCTTGAGGCGCTGCAGAGGTTCCATCCCCTGGTATCGGGTGCACGCACGCAGTGGGTGGCTATCGCCACACAGCGGGCATGGCTTTGGGTAGCGGGCGGCTAGGCGTTCGGCCCTCTTGCGCAAGGATGCGTAGCGAGTCATACTGCATATGACCGAAAAAGAAAGAAAGAAACAAAAAAAAAATCCCCTTGAATATTTGTATATTTGTATGGACGCCCATATACGTGGGTGGCGAGCGACCTCGTTCGGAGTTCATAAATGCCAAATAATGTGGCATTATTCTGATCTATGGCGAAATTTTATAATGACAGAGCATATGATTAGTATATGGGACTTAGTTATTTTTTCCCGCACGGCACGGTGGTGACAAGTTGATTACGTTGATCGCCTTGTATTTCGATTCGCCACTGGCCCTCATGCAGAGATTTATTCTTACTTGCATGGTCGCCGTCATAAGTGGCGTTAGTGCCGTGCACACAGTGACATTTTCGCTTTTTTCGGTACTTGGTTTCGGTACCGAACTGGGTAGAGAGTGCGAATGTGGTAAATGTTCGGGTTTTGTTGTTTTGTGGGCAAAACAGTCCTGCCCCTCCGAAAACAAACAAACCCGAGAAAAAGGAACAACAAAAAAAAATTTCCTTAGCGTGAAACTAAAAATCCCTTTTTTTTTCAAAAAAAAATTTTTTTTTTTCGAAAACTTATCGAGCCGCATTAGTCTTGGATTTTAACATAATCGGCATCTTCACTGGTCGGGTTCGAACGTAGATTTCGTTACCCTATTGATCCCGCAGTGAATGGTACCGATTTTGGCAGATCGGGATTTCGGTACCCGCTGACTAAAATATCGCATCACTAACGTGATGGTAAAATTATGCATATATACATATATACATATGCTAGCAAATTTTTTGCGAGTAAATGAGAGCTCGCATGGCGTGATGGTTGAAGATTTGCACACATACATATATGTGCGTACTTACGCCTGCAAAGTCGTGAAAAAGAAACAAAGAAACTCATTGTTCCAATTTTCTCTGCCCTAGCGTAGCAGAAAGAATTGGAACAATTCATTATTTTCTTGTTTCCGGCACGCGTGGGCAGCAGCAGTAGCAGAGGTAAGTAAAAATTGCATATTTCAATTGTAAAATGCATTTAACCTAATCTTTTCTTTTCTTTTCAGATTCATAAAGGATAAATGGTGATGCAACCTCACATTGGAGGATAGCCTGGCCGGCGCATGGACAATGGACGTGGTTTGGTAAGTATATATTAGCGCTGCCCGAAATTCTGTATCGATTCGGTAGCAGCGCAAATTATTTAGGAACCAAAAAAATGTGTGAACATATATGTACATATAGTTTGTATGCAAATATTAATCGTTTTCTTTCTTTTCAGGTCAGGAATCAGTGCCATTTTAGAAACTGATGCTAATACCCTAGTTGTGTTGGGTAATTTAGCAACACGCGAAACACCTTCCATCTTTAAATATTTGCAAAAACGAGGTTTTAAGCTGGTTTACAAATTGGCTGATGATTCTGGACGGGTTCTTTCGCGTTTTGGTGAATATCTTTACAAGAATGTCGTAATATTTGCACCCAGTGTAGAGGAATTTGGTAGCGATTTGTGTGTCGAAAAGTTTACTGAATTTGTTGATGATGGCGGCAATGTGTTAATAGCTGCCAGTGAACAAGCTGGAGATGCTTTACGTGAATTCGCATCGGAATGTGGTTTCGAATTGGATTATTTATTTGAAGCGCGGTTTTGTTTTGTTTCAACCTATTAAAGAATATCCGCATGCAGTGGGACGTGGTACATAATTAATCGCAGCGTTGCAAGCGCGCAATAATGCACGCGTAGTGTTTTCAGGATCATTACACTTCTGTTCTGATGAAGCATTCCCAGCACCTGTACCAGTTTAAGGTAAATTATGATAGAGTTGGTTATACACATCCACATTTGTAAGACCCTTATGGGGATATTCCTTTGATATTTGCATTTTTTTATTACATTTATATGGGTATGCTGGGGTTTTTGTACGAATGCAATAAATATGTTGGGCTGGCATAAATGGTTGAGAAGTTGGCCAGTCGGCTATTATCAGTGCATCGGTTTTATGTTTTAATTTCATAGAATTGGCGCTCGGACATCAGACCGATTCCCCAAGTTTTCAATTTATCTAATGTTACCATTTTGGCAGTTTCACTTGCACTATGGAAGTACAATAAATATCCTTCGCAAGTATTTGTCGGCGATACGTATTGCTACTTTGCGAGCATGACATTTGCTCTTGTCGGTATATTGGGACATTTTAGCACAACTCTGTTGCTACTCTTCATACCGAAAATTCTAAACCTTTTATACTCAGCGCCGTAATTATTTCCCGACATCGTTTACCAACATACGATCCCAAAACCGATTTCAAATATCTTTTCACTGAGACAAAAACGTGAAAGTCCGCTTCCGGATTATTGTTACCGGGGTCAAAACGCGTCTTTTGATACCTTTCCCGATAATTTCGGACGTGTTTTAGTAGTTGTCTCTTCAGGGTAACAATTACCAAAATTCACTTCACGTTCGCCATATCCTGGCTTACCGAACGATTTTCTCGGCTGAAGACGAATATTAACATTGTTGTTGCGATTATTGATATCTATCCCCTTGAAATATGTGTACTAATGTTGTCCTAATTTCAGGTACTTAGTAACAATTGCGATATAGGGGGTGGTTATGAACTCTACTAGACCATATGGGATTAGCGCTATAGGCGATGCGCACCGTAGGAAGAGGGTAAGTCCCTTATATTATTACATAGCCATGAGCACCCAACAATCATTTCTGTAAATATTTTTCAAAATAAATTTGCTGCAATAAGCGATATGTAGGCTTTTGTAGTTTTAATTTCTTTGAAAATCTCAAATAAACCTTGATAAACTTCAAGAAACTTTCAAGAAAAACTTTTACTAATTATTTAAATTTTAGAGTGAAATGCAAATGTTTATAAAAATTAAGAAAAAACTATTTATCAGTTTTTTTTCTCTTTTCGACTTAAATTATTTCCAATTCTTTTCAAACAAGATTGTATATAAGAGAATGGTGGTAAAAAATCATGGATGCATCTTAATCACTTCTGAAAACTAATAATAGTTGGTTGATTTTATTGCAATATCCAACTAATATACAAAATGTGGTTTGAATAAAGTTGAACAAACTTTTAGAAAGCGTTCTTTAAAGGCTTTCTTGTAGGTTTAAATTAATAAGCCTTTTAATAACGTGTCGTTTTAATTAAACAACGTTTATTTTCAAACGTTTTATAATTAAAGCTTTTTAAAGATTTATTTCTAAGTTTACTTTGCTTGTTGGGTGTGAAAAAAATATATATTTTTTCATAGGTATACATTTGAAAAAATGAACATGTCTATACGAGCGTGGGACCATCTGCTACCAACTTGTCGTGGCAGATTGGTCCGCCTTTCTGCGTTAGGTTGTCTTTGGCCTCGATATCGAGTGTAATCGCGTTTTCTGTGGCAGAATGGATCGCCCTTCTGCGGTAGGCTTTCTGGTGTCCTCGTTAAGGGTAGCGAGTGAAGGGTGGAAAATTTTGGGATAGGGGCGGTTAAAACGACAGGGAGGTGATGGAAGGGGACCAACGGTCTTCTGATCTGCCCCTTCTCGGTCATGAGGTCCACTACACGCACTCGGTTATCCTCGCCGGGGTGTACGTGGGTAACTCGGCCGAGCCTCCATTCATTGGGAGACAAGTTGTCTTCTTCGATGACAACGAGATCCCCCACCTTAATATTTTGTTTCGGATGCTTCCACTTCACTCGTTTTTGAAGTGCGGATAAGTATTCCACTTTCCACCGCCTGCAGAAGGTTTGATGAAGAGCCTTGAGCTTCTGCCACCTATTAATAATCTAGGCAGGGCTCTCATTCACCTCGGGTTCTGGCGGAGCCAGGAGATGACTTCCAGTCAGGAAGTGCCCAGGGGTCAAGGGTTCCAGGTCCGCGGGCTCATTTGAGGCCGGACTAAGTGGCCGCGAGTTAAGGCATGCCTCAATCCGGCACAATAGCGTATGGAATTCCTCATGCGTGAATTTATGCGGCGAGGCTAACTTCCTGAAGTGGCTTTTGAAGCTCTTCACTCCCGCCTCCCAGAGTCCCCCCATATGTGGAGCCCCGGCCGGAATGAAATGCCATGTCATGGCTTGATGGCTATATTTGGAAATAGTCTTGTCTCGGGCTTCCGAGATAAATGCTTTAAGTTCAGATCTTAATGATCGTGATGCTCCGACAAAATTAGTGCCATTGTCGGAGTAAATGTTTCTCGGACATCCTCGTCTAGCGATAAAACGCGAAAACGCTGCTAGAAAGGATGGGGTGCTAAGATCACTGGTCGCTTCCAGATGGATCGCTTTCGTGGTAAAACAAACAAAGAGGCAAACGTAGCCTTTGATAATCGACATCCTCTACCGCGGTAACTCTTAATGTCGAAAGGCCCGGCAAAGTCCACCCCGGTATTGGTAAACGCGCGGGTGAACGTAGTGCGTTCGCAAGGAAGGGTACCCATAAGTTGGGTTTGCGCTCTTTTTTTATAAATGGTGCAGACCTTACAGTTATGGATGGTGGCCCTAATCATGTTCTTGACATTCGGAATCCAATATTGGGTGCGGATGAGACGGAGCATCAGTTGGTTTTCCCCATGGAGAGAGATTTGATGTATCATTTGTACAGTCAGACGCGTCAACCTACAATTGTATGGCAGTATGATTGGGTGGCGCTCGTTATAAGCGAGGTTTTGAGATGCTCCAAGACGACCACCCGCCCTAATAATATCATCTTTGTCGATGAATGGGTTGAGTGGCAATATCTCGCTTTTCCTATCGATTACCTGTCCCTTCTTCAAGTTTACATACAGGGTGGCTGATGAATTTTGCTACATTAAGAAACTCAAATAATTTTTTTTTTCAGTGTATGGAATTAATTTTTCTTTTATTCATGTTAAAGCTCATTAAATTTTATTAAATATAGCTTAATTAGTTTTAAAAATAATGGAATTTAAATGCCCCCCCTGCTCGTCGATGCATGTGCGGCATCTTACCAAAAAGTTGTTCATTACTGCTTGGAGAGTTGAGACAGGAATAGCCGCAATTGTTTCTCGAATGGATTGCCTTAGTTCATTCAAATTTGTTGGTTTTGCTTTGAAGACTTCCTGTTTGCAATAACCCCACAAGAAAAAGTCAGGTACAGTAAGGTCAGGCGGCCTGGGTGGCCAACGGAATGTGGAGTTTCTGGATATCAGCTTATTGGGAAATTTTCGTCGCAATTCTGTCATAACCGGTTGGGCTATATGAGGAGTTGCACCATCTTGCTGAAACCACACAGATTTGAAAGAAATTCTCATTCGGCGTAATTCTGGATAGAAAAACTCTCTCAACATGCTCAAGTAACGGTCTCCAGTAACCGTAACGGTGTGACCGTTTTCTTCGAAGAAGTAGGGCCCGACAATGCAGCGTGATGAAACTGCACACCACACTGTGACACGAAGTGGATGCAATTCCGTCTCATGGAGTATCTGTGGGTTGGAAGCACTCCATATTCGACAATTTTGTTTGTTTATGTTGCCGTTTAAATCGAAATGGGACTCGTCAGACATGAAAAGACAGTTCAACATGTTTCCATCCTCTTCCACCATTTGAAGCATCTTCTGGCAAAATTCCAAGCGAATCGGCAAGTCTACAGCGTTCAGTTTGTTGGCCATTTGAATTTTATATGGGAATAAGTCCAAATCTTTGTGCATAATTGACTGTAATGACTGTCTGCTTACACCCATTTGAGCAGATAAGCTTCTTGTCGAAACACGTGGATTGTTTTGTATGGCAGCAGCTACAGCAGCGATTGTTTCCTCCGTTCGAACTGAAGGGTTTCGATGGTAAGGTCTTCTGTTGACTGTCCCATGCTCGGAAAATTGTTTACAAGTCTTATTATGGTCCATCTGCTCGGAGGATTGCCGCCAAACGTGCGCCTATACTCTCTTTGAACCGAAACTACGGACTCCAGTGCGTGATAGCGGCGGGCAATCCAAATTCTTGTTTCAGTGTCCCAGTTATCCATTTTTGTTAAATGTAAAAGTCAATCTGCAAAATAAAAAAAAAATTTACCAGATTCATTAAATAGAAAAAAAGTGATTTAATTTTTTTTTGGTAGCGGCTTTCATCAGCCACCCTGTATTCCTCATTATAATGTTGCTTCTGATAGAGTTTAATCAAGAGTTGCGTCGTGATCTTGCTCTCATCGGATGAGATTAGGCACGATTTTTCTTGAAAGGAAGCTTTTGTCTTGGGATGAGTTCTTCGAAAACCGGTCAAGAATCTCGATCTTTTTTTGCGTTGATATTGCGTAGGCCTGCGCTCTTTTTTCCTCCACGGATGTATTATACTCCTTTTCTTGTACTGGCCATTGGGAATTGTCTTCTTGTAGCCAAGAAGGTCCCTGCCACCACAAAGAATTGTTGACCAAATCCGATGCCGGTAGTCCTCTGCTTCCTAAGTCTGCTGGATTCGTTTCCGAGTTGACATGAAGCCAGTCCTTGCTGCCGACTAGGTCGATGATTTTTGTAATCCTGTGTGCAACGAAAGTTGACCAGGAACAGGGTGGTTTCCTTATCCATGCCAAAACAATGGTGGAATCCGTCCATAGATATTGTTTCACTGGTCCCAGTTTGATGTTTCGGATTATTGATTCCATCATCTCCGCTAACAGTACTGCTCCGCAAAGTTCCAAACGCGGAAGTGAGATGGTCTTCACTGGTGCTACTCTGGTTTTGGCCAGAAGTAGATTTACGAAGATATCATCATTCCTTTTGACTCGCATGTAGACAGCTGCAGCGTATGCCTTTTCCGAAGCATCGCAGAATCCATGTATTTCGACATCATCTTCTGGTGAAAAGTTTACCCATCGTGGTATCTTTATGTTGTCGATTTTGTGGTATTGATGTGTGAAGTTTTGCCATCGGTTGGTTCATCCCAATCGGTGCCCTCTAACCAGATGTTCTGCATCAAAATTTTGGCCACAATGACCATTGGTGCGAGCCATCCTAAAGGGTCGAAGAGTCTGGCGATGGCGGATAGAATCGCTCGCTTTGTTAACTTTTCACTTTCTTCTAGTGACCCTGCCTTAAAGTAAAACAGGTCTGAATGGGCATTCCATCTTATGCCCAATGCTTTAACGGTGCTGGTATCTTCGAATGCCAGAAAGTCCTCGGTCAGCCGATCCGATATTGGGATGTCGTTGAGAATTTCCTCAGCATTCGAAGTCCATTTTCGTAGTGGGAAGCCCGCGGAGAGTAAGACTTGGTGAATCTCATTCCTCGCATTAATGGCCGATGCGAGTGTGTGTCCCCCCGCTAGTACGTCATCTACGTACATGCCTTCCCTAAGTATGCCAGATGCTGTAGGGTGAGAACTCTCTACTTTATCTGCTAGTTGCAAAAGGGTTCTAATTGCCAGATAAGGCGCACAATTAACCCCGAAAGTGACCGTTTTCAACTCGTAAAGGCTTATTGGTTCTTGAGGCGATGTTCGATAAATAATCCGTTGGAATTTTATGTGATCATCGTTCATCCAAATTTGCCTATACATCTTTTCGATGTCACTATTGAAAACGAAGCGATACAGTCTCCATCGCAGTATAAGTACTGGAAGATCTGATTGTAGTACTGGGCCTGGCAGGAGAATGTCATTTAAACTTGTACCATTTGCCGTCGGGCTTGATGCATTAAAAACGACGCGTACCTTTGTGGTGGTACTCTCCGCCTTTACTACGGCGTGATGGGGCAAAAAGTAATTGTCCGCCGAATCGGCTGGTACAATGGCATTAACTTTTCGCATATGCCCTAATGTCTCGTATTCAGACAGGACCCTCATATATTCGATGCCTAATTCTGGGTTCTTTGCTAAACGCGTTTCGTTTCTAAAAAATTGTGAACACGCCCGCCTAAGAGACCCTCCTATGTTTATCTGATCTGGGTAGTCCTGTCTGAATGGAAGAGAGCCGACATATCTCCCATCCTCTCTACGACTCGTAGTTTCCCTACATAAATCTTCACAGTACTTGTCATCTGCGTTTGGGCTTTTATTTCTTGGAAGATTTTCCAACTCCCAGAATGCTGTAAGCTTTTTGTCCAAAGCAACTTCGCTGTAGAAGGACACTATATTTCTGGTTGGATTCGGTGCTTCTATGCGCCCGGTTAATATCCAACCGAACACCGTTTCTTGGGCGAGAAGTGTACTAAGTACATTCTTTTTCAGCCCACTCAATATAATTTGCGGATATACGTCTCCGCCAAGTATAATATCAACTTCCTCGTTGATGTAGAATCGCTTATCTGCCAAGACTAAGTCTGGGAAAGCCTGCATAGTCGTAGCATCGATATGGCAGGATGGCAGATTCCCAGTTAGTTTGGCTAGAATTAGAACTGATGTTGTTAAGCTGAAGCAAGGGTCCATTGCTGAACGGAGTTCAATATTGGAGGCCTCCTTGACTTGAGCGGACACGGCATTAGTGATGCCCGAAACTTGAGCATGCATCCTTTTTGCCGGTAAATTGATTCTGCGTTTGAGTCGTTCTGTCATAAACGAGCACTCTGAACCAGAATCAATCAGTGCTCTTGCTGGGAAGTCTGTACCATTATGGTGAATGTCCCTAGCAGCACACCTGCACTTGAATGCACATGGCAGGATTTAACGTTTCTGTTTATGGCCGAAACAGATTTTTCAGCTTCCCGTCTCTCTTGTGCCTGTTTTGAAGTTGAGGCAGCATTATCAGCATGATACTGATTAGGGCTGGTGGTTGCCTGCGTCTGAAGAGACTCCGCATGCAGGAGCGTATTATGTCGAGAGTGGCACTTGTTGCAGTCATAAGAACTGGTGCACTTCGACACAGTATGTCCTGGGGATAGGCAGTTCAAACAGCCCTTGGTGGATTTGACAAAGTTAATTCTCTCCACCGGAGTTAATTTGAGAAAACGGGGACAGTTTCGTAATCTGTGGGCATTCGATTTGCACTTTGTGCACAGTAGTTTAGTCACGTTTGCTTGGTATGTACCAAGTCTTTTTGCAGGGGTTTCGTTGGCAATCCGCGTACTTTGCGGCTTTTGCACTTTCGAAGAACTCCCTATGAACCCAGACACTGTTTCGAGTGTCTGGAAGCGGTTGGACAAAAATTTGTCCATATCCTCCCACTTGGATATTTCCACTTTGTGGTCTATGCTTTGCTCCCATAGACCAAGCGAATTCAAAAATCGAATCAGCCAGCCTAATGAAACTTTCCATATTTTGGACTTAGAGGATCTGTAGAATCAAAACAAAACCGAAAAAATATAGCTGAAGGTACGATGAAATGCTCAACCGTACAAGAAAAATGCTGAATAGAAAAGGTAAAGGCAGTATTTTACCCAGGAAAATCAAAACAACCTCAATAAAATTGTAATCAACTCAATTAATGTATATTTTAATTCAATTATTTTTATATATTGTTTATTTTTGAATTATATTGCAGACTTGGCCGATTTGTCTGACGAATATTTGTTTGCTACAGACGCAAAAATTTAAGCAAAATCTTTGTGACTTACTCGCCACCCACACGTATAAGGGGAATATGTATATATAAATGTGTGTATGTGTTGCCGCAATAAAGAAATACACAACAAACACAGATAAAGTGTGCGGTATATCAAACGAGCGAAAGTGAATATTAAATGAAAAAATGTGAAAAACAAAGAAAAGTGCTATAAAAATAGTGAATTTTACCAGAAAATAATAAACTAGCCTTCGATTAAAATTCTGTTCTGGATATTACGAAAAAAAAACAAGTGGAAAAAACAAAAAACAAACTGAAGATCGAAAGGCTAAGTGAACTTATTTGTGAAAATGAGGTTATGTTACCTCTTGCCTTGCGCTGTGTCCAAAAAACCTTACCACTGGTGGGGGGATAGTCCGGATAGTCACAAGGATTCTTAAGCGTTTGATTTAATTTAAAATTTAAAGAAGAATAAAGCACTTAACTGAACAAAAAAAATCACTATTGTTAAATATTCACTAAACGCACTTACGTTTGATTACACTCGCGGGCGGCACTTTTATACAATTGTATGCAACACACAAAAAAAACCTAAGTGGCAAGAAATATACAACTTACGTGCTTTGATGTGGTGATCGGCCGAATTTGTTGTATATAGTTTGTGTTGTTGGTTGTGGTATGTGGCAGAGTTATGGCAGAGTTGTTTGTTGTTTGTAATTGCGGCAGAGTGTGAACACTATTGAGTTTTTTCTACTTTTATTGTGTGGCAGCTTCTGGTGGTTTGATCCAAATTATGTGAATAATATGAGTTCTCCAATTTTTGTTGTTGTGGACTGTATGCAGGTTCCTCTAGACGGGCAGATGGACCATGTAAATTCGAGCGAGGTGCTAACTTGGAGTGGCGGTGGCTCAAAAGCACGGCCGTCGAATTTGTGCTCGAAAATAGAAAATAAACAAGAAACGAGAATTCTCGTTATAAAAAAGTGGCCGTATATTTATATAAAATATAATTCTAAACAATGAGTTTACCTTGACAAATAAGTGATGCGGTCGAAAAATCCTCGCGCTAAAGTTACATTAGGGTGGCACATTTTTTAAGACTTTAGGCATCTCGCCTAAACATAGTCACTTAATATAACTAAAATATACGAGTATTTGTTCACTTTTACTTAATTTGATTGGGTCATAAGTTGTACTTTCATTTTTTCATTTCATTTCATTTAATTTATTGAAAAATATTAGCACAATAAGATCCATGATCCTTTATAGTACAACAAAAATTTAAATGTAAACAATGGTAACAACAAAAATATTGCTTTGCAACAACAAATAAACAATAAAAGTAAAGTAATTAAAACTAGAAGTTATGATAAATAAATTTTAATAAAAACACAGTGGATATACTCGTATACGAGTACATTTGCTAGACGGCAGGTATTATCTTATAGATAGCGAAACTAAAAGACATACTTATAACTAAGTGAAGTACATATAAAGAACGTTCTTAAAATTGCTTTTACTTAGACTGCTGCTAGTAGATACTGGAATAGAGTTCCATATACGAATAGCATTGATGAAGAATAGGCGTGAAGATGCCACGTAGTTGTAGGTTGGTATGATTAAATCATTAGTTCGAGCAGACCTGGGGAAAACCAGTTTCTCATATAAGTAGGTGGGCTCTTTATATATCATGAGTCGGTAAAGAAAAATACAGTTTCTGGCTTTGAGGTAATCCCAAATTTGACATCCTAATGAGCGCGATCTCCAATCAGGTATATGGT
This sequence comes from Merzomyia westermanni, assembly GCA_949987695.1. Classification (NCBI taxonomy): domain Eukaryota; kingdom Metazoa; phylum Arthropoda; class Insecta; order Diptera; family Tephritidae; genus Merzomyia; species Merzomyia westermanni. The sequence goes on from OX465291.1 coordinate 83,783,711, forward strand.
CGTACTTAGCTAGCCCAAACACATAACGTGTAATGTGGTTAAAGGCGCTGACTGAGAACTCATTTTACTATAGACAAGCATAATTAGTTGTATTGGCATAATTAGTTGTATAGCTAGTTTTCTTCTAATATTGAAGGGTGTGTAAATTGCAGACATGCGCAGGTTTCTTGGAATAATATAAACTTTACGGATCACCGAGTTAACATGATCATCACAGGTTAAGGCTGAGTTAATTATGAACCCAAGGTTGCTTACCTTGGATACGAGTTCTAAAGGTTAATCGGCAATGTATAAAGGTGGAATATTCAATTAACTTATCCTTTTTTTTAGCTATGGGTAGCACATATGATTTATCGCTATTAAGACATAAGTCATTTTTCATCGCCCAGTCATAGATGGATGCTAAGTCATTATTTAACTTCGAACAGATTTCACTTGTCTCTTCGTGGTTTCCGGATAAGTACAGGGTGGCTGATGAATTTTGCTACATTAAGAAACTCAAATAATTTTTTTTTCAGTGTATGGAATTCATTTTTCTTTTATTCATGTTAAAGCTCATTAAATTTTATTAAATATAGCTTAATTAGTTTTAAAAATAATGGAATTTAAATGGCCCCCCTTCTCGTCGATGCATGTGCGGCATCTTACCAAAAAGTTGTTCATTACTGCTTGGAGAGTTGAGACAGGAATAGCCGCAATTGTTTCTCGAATGGATTGCCTTAGTTCATTCAAATTTGTTGGTTTTGCTTTGAAGACTTCCTGTTTGCAATAACCCCACAAGAAAAAGTCAGGTGCAGTAAGGTCAGGCGACCTGGGTGGCCAACGGAATGTGGAGTTTCTGGATATCAGCTTATTGGGAAATTTTCGTCGCAATTCTGTCATAACAGGTTGGGCTATATGAGGAGCTGCACCATCTTGCTGAAACCACACAGAGTTGAAAGAAATTCTCATTCGGCGTAATTCTGGATAGAAAAACTCTCTCAACATGCTCAAGTAACGGTCTCCAGTAACCGTAACGGTGTGACAGTTTTCTTCGAAGAAGTAGGGCCCGACAATGCAGCGTGATGAAACTGCACACCACACTGTGACACGAAGTGGATGCAATTCCGTCTCATGGAGTATCTGTGGGTTGGAAGCACTCCATATTCGACAATTTTGTTTGTTTATGTTGCCGTTTAAATCGAAATGGGCCTCGTCAGACATGAAAAGACAGTTCAACATGTTTCCATCCTCTTCCACCATTTGAAGCATCTTCTGGCAAAATTCCAAGCGAATCGGTAAGTCTGCAGCGTTCAGTTTGTTGGCCATTTGAATTTTATATGGGAATAAGTCCAAATCTTTGTGCATAATTGACTGTAATGACTGTCTGCTTACACCCATTTGAGCAGATAAGCTTCTTGTCGAAACACCTGGATTGTTTTGTATGGCAGCAGCTACAGCAGCGATTGTTTCCTCCTTTCGAACTGAAGGGTTTCGATGGTAAGGTCTTCTGTTGACTGTCCCATGCTCGGCAAAATTGTTTACAAGTCTTATTATGGTCCATCTGCTCGGAGGATTGCCGCCAAACGTGCGCCTATACTCTCTTTGAACCGAAACTACGGACTCCAGTGCGTGATAGCGGCGGACAATCCAAATTCTTGTTTCAGTGTCCCAGTTATCCATTTTTGTTAAATGTAAAAGTCAATCTGCAAAATAAAAAAAAATTAACCAGATTCATTAAATAGAAAAAAAGTTATTTAATTTTTTTTTGGTAGCGGCTTTCATCAGCCACCCTGTATAACTGGACATCATCAGCATAGGCGTGCATTTGCACATGTTTACAGACATAAAATATATCATTTATAAACATACTAAATAGTAGCGGCCTAGTATCGATCCTTGGGGAACCCCAGTGGCTTTAAACCAGAAGTTTCGGAGCCAATTTTGACACGTTGAGATCTATCTGTTAAGTAACTCCGCATAAGACGCGTTGCGGAGTCACCAAAACCAAAGTAATTTTTCAATTTCATGCAAAGCAAGTCACAATTCACAGAGTCAAAGGCTTTCGAGAAATCAAGTAAACATAATAAACTAAGTTGGTGTTTGTCAAAAGGTACTCTAACATCGTCTAAAATTTTTAAGACAGCCGTAGAGCAGCTGCGCTTTGCTCTGAAGTCTGATTGATAAGTGGACAAAAAGTCAAATGTATCAATATGATCACGAATTTGCTCGGACAGCAACATCTCGAAGACTTTTGAGAGTGCAGGCAAAATGCTAATTGGTCGAAAATCACTGGGAGTGTTGGCAGACTTGGTTTTCGCGATGGGTCGCACAGTGACAATTTTCCACATATCAGGGAAGCATGAAGTTGTAATACTGTGATTAAGGACATGTGAGAGAGTAGGTAGAATGTAGGGTGCTATTATTTTTATCTCACTGATGCACCTCGCCACATCAAATTCGAACACGGCTTTAAATTCAAAGGCTCGGTAAACGGGCTCTACAGAGGAAGGACAGGATGAGGAACAAGTATTAACTTAATCAGGAGAAATACGGCACATAAAAGCATCGTTCAGGTCTTCAGGACTAAGGGAACAACCGGGACTGTCACTTACATGCACACGAAGACTTTTCAGGTTACGCCACAGAATATGATTCGACAACGATGTATCTAACATCCTACTATAATACTTGCATTTCTCTCGCTTTAAAGGGGCAGTGGTCTCATGTCTGACTAGCTTATATGTAAGTATTCCATTTGGTTTCACTACGGTTCCTTTTCCAGCGGGTATATTGTCTATTGCGCTTCCTGATCATAGCTTGAAGCGAAGTGGTGAACCACGGACAAGATATAGGTCGACTACGGTAAGTGCGAAACGGAAAATGGGCTGTATATAGATATAGTACAGGGTGGCTGATGAATTTTGCTACATTAAGAAACTCAAATAATTTTTTTTTTCAGTGTATGGAATTCATTTTTCTTTCATTCATGTTAAAGCTCATTAAATTTTATTAAATATAGCTTAATTAGTTTTAAAAATAATGGAATTTAAATGCCCCCCCTGCTCGTCGATGCATGTGCGGCATCTTACCAAAAAGTTGTTCATTACTGCTTGGAGAGTTGAGACAGGAATAGCCGCAATTGTTTCTCGAATGGATTGCCTTAGTTCATTCAAATTTGTTGGTTTTGCTTTGAAGACTTCCTGTTTGCAATAACCCCACAAGAAAAAGTCAGGTGCAGTAAGGTCAGGCGACCTGGGTGGCCAACGGAATGTGGAGTTTCTGGATATCAGCTTATTGGGAAATTTTCGTCGCAATTCTGCCATAACAGGTTGGGCTATATGAGGAGCTGCACCATCTTGCTGAAACCGCACAGAGTTGAAAGAAATTCTCATTCGGCGTAATTCTGGATAGAAAAACTCTCTCAACATGCTCAAGTAACGGTCTCCAGTAACCGTAACGGTGTGACCGTTTTCTTCGAAGAAGTAGGGCCCGACAATGCAGCGTGATGAAACTGCACACCACACTGTGACACGAAGTGGATGCAATTCCGTCTCATGGAGTATCTGTGGGTTGGAAGCACTCCATATTCGACAATTTTGTTTGTTTATGTTGCCGTTTAAATCGAAATGGGCCTCGTCAGACATGAAAAGACAGTTCAACATGTTTCCATCCTCTTCCACCATTTGAAGCATCTTCTGGCAAAATTCCAAGTGAATCGGCAAGTCTGCAGCGTTCAGTTTGTTGGTCATTTGAATTTTATATGGGAATAAGTCCAAATCTTTGTGCATAATTGACTGTAATGACTGTCTGCTTACATCCATTTGAGCAGATAAGCTTCTTGTCGAAACACGTGGATTGTTTTGTATGGCAGCAGCTACAGCAGCGATTGTTTCCTCCGTTCGAACTGAAGGGTTTCGATGGTAAGGTCTTCTGTTGACTGTCCCATGCTCGGCAAAATTGTTTACAAGTCTTATTATGTTCCATCTGCTCGGAGGATTGCCGCCAAACGTGCGCCTATACTCTCTTTGAACCGAAACTACGGACTCCAGTGCGTGATAGCGGCGGGCAATCCAAATTCTTGTTTCAGTGTCCCAGTTACCCATTTTTGTTAAATGTAAAAGTCAATCTGCAAAATAAAAAAAAAATTAACCAGATTCATTAAATAGAAAAAAAGTTATTTAATTTTTTTTTGGTAGCGGCTTTCATCAGCCACCCTGTATGTTTTCATTTAAGAAGCTTAGTTTCTCATGCACTGAACTCAGACCCCAACAGGCAGACCAATTAACTCAGGATATAACACATAAGAGGGTATTTAAGTCCAGCAGACGATAGTCTTGTGAAACAGATGGACTAACCACCACATTAAGGTCATTAAGGGTTTTATTTTGTTGTTTTTCCGACAGGGTGAATGATTGATGTATATTGGAACGATTTTTCGTCATCCCTTGTCAAATTTGGGTTTGAGACAAACCGGTTTCGGCGTTGTGCCATCATCAGTGTCGATTTTCGTTCTGATCTGTTGTGGTCGTTTGTCTTGTATTTATAGTAGGTAGCAGGTAACGTCAGCATGGGTGTCTGTTTGTGTACGTGTGTGCATGTGTTGTGTGTGTACATTCAGAAACGGGGGTGGTTTTTCATCGATCGGTTTTTTGTGTGGTTGACTGAGGCAGGTAAAAGTTGGTAATTTTTGTTGTTTGACCTTTTTTGCTTGTTTGTTGTTTTTGATCTTTTGCTGTTTTGTGCTTATTTGTCGGTGCGTGTGTGTTTGTGGTACCTGAGTGGTTGCTTTGTTTTTTGTAAACCAGTTTTAAAGGTTCGAATATTGTGTCGGAAACAGTGTTTGTCTGTTCGTTTATTATTCTACCGTCGAATGTTTTTTGTTTGTAGATTTCCATGTTTTCGAGTACGTTCAGACGTCGGCCTTTTGCTTGTACATGTAGGACCTTGACTGTTTTTTTGATGTTTCCGGGGGGGCATTTATTCTCCGCCATGTGATTCGCAAAGTTGAACTCTGGTATGATGGTTGGATTCCGTATCTTTTTGTTGTAATCTCTAATGTGTTCTCTGAACCTCGTTCTTACTTGTCGTCCGGTTTGTCCTATGTAACTGTTCTGGCATTCACAAGTGAGCTTGTATACACCATGGCTGCTAAACGGATCTTCTGAGTTAGTTTTGGTTCTTAGCTTCCGTCCTAAATTGTTCGATGTTTTGAACGCTGTGTTGGTATTGTATTTTCTAAGGAAATTTGCTAATTTATATGTTGCCCTTCCAGTATATGTCATTGTCGTCCAGGTTTGTGTACTTTCTTCTCCATTGTTTCTTTTTTGTTCTCTATTAATTAATTGATTAAATCCCCAAAAAATGCATGAGCGGTGTCGTGTTGCCAAGATGTTGCCACGGAACGGTAATGCAACGTGATCATTTGTTATGACTGGGCAACTTGTTTGTAGTCAAGAATATGTATGGATGTTTTTGGCTTTAACTTATTTGCAATCAAGAATGAGTTTGAATGTTTGTGGCGTTAACTTAAATTCTTGTCTGTCTTGGATCGAGCGCATCACTACATAAACGTGTAACATCCCTTCAGTCAAACTTGTTAAACTTGAGTTGCAAAATACACGAAATTTGCCTAATTAGATTACAAACAAATTTATTGAAAATTCAGTCATCAGATATACAAATGTGTTCATCCAAATGAATATTACTTTTAATAATATTCTTTTTTGAGTCCACTTTGAACATATAGCTCATTTTACAGGTATCAATTCTTAAATTTTCTTGGAACATTTTATGAAAAAATTTTTAAATTAAAAGAAATGATAATTTCAGATAGAATATAATCCATACTTGTAAAAAATATTTTTATATAAAATTAAGAAAATTCACGGAAATATTAACTTTTTTTGATGAAATAACTATGCAGATAACTCAGTTAAAGAATTTAAAAAAAAAAATCGCTATTTTTAACTATGTACCTTACTATCGTATGTGTCTCTGCTAGCCGTTTTCGTTGTTGCAGCTTCTACAACCCGATGAATATTTTTTGATTTTGTATTTTATTTATTAAAACTACATTTCACAATCCCATTAATAATAAATCTGGGTCTGTTCAATAACAAAAAATTATTACTAGAAGTACCGAATTCTTACTAACTTTTTCTGTGAAAGTGTTCATTAACTCAAAAAATGTGTAAGATAGAAACGGGAAAACAGAACGACTTCAATGCGTAAGTACTAAATTATGTAAAAAATAAAATTTTTATTTATAAATACCATTTGGTATCCCAATGAGTCTTTCAGCTGAGCACTGCACTTGCAGAATTTTATTGCAATTTTCCAATTGTTTCGCTAATCAATTTTTGTTCATTTACTTTTATGTTCAATTTTTCTCTTCTAATGAAATTACTCATCATTTCACAGTAATATTTTCTATTAGAGACATGATATCAAATATCGATAATTTACTCATTTAAACTATCGCTGTACAAGTATTGGGTACCCGATAGTATCGAAACAAAAAGACTTGATATTTAAAGTATCGGCACCAAATTTAAAATACTTGATTCTGGTTTCAGCTATTTTTATAGAGAGGTCATTGAAATTTGTATTTAATATATTGCCCTGAAAATCAGCTGGTGACATAAACGTTGAAGTAATGCCCTTCATTCACAGCTTGTATTTCAATGTTTAGAGCAGTGGTCCAAAAATATGGATCTGATGAAAATTCGATACGATACCGGGATCAAAACGTCACTCCCACCACTGTGTTTAACACAACAGAGATAGCGATGACTACACTCATGTGTGAAATAACACGAGTGTTTACTAATACGAGTTAAAGAGATGTCGATACATAACACCGACCCATGGAAAACACGAAGAGGGAAAACCCTAAAAACTTCTAGGAGCGTAAGGTAGCATCCTGTCGGACTTTAAAAGGCAGTTTATTTTCAAATGTTGTACAGTGAACTTACTGTGGAGTTACCAAACTCATCAATTTGTATTGCGTTTATTTACAGTAAATAAAACTAGCACTGGCACAGTATTGGTGCGTGTTTATATTTGACTTTATAGTGACCGAACCAAAAAAGAAATAATCGAAGACTAATCGAATTCGCCAGAATTGGTATAAGAAGAGGTATTGTGAAATAAATATAAGTAATTAAGCGTATAACAAGGACATGGCAAGGTTGAATGAATAACAAATTCAGCAACTCAAAAATGAGTTGGAACAACGTGGGAATAATTTAGAGTTGTAGTTAAGATTACGGGAGGCTATGGAAGCGAAAGGAATTATCGTTGACGATTATGTTTTCCACCTTATGGAAGAAGTATTGACAAAAATAAAAGAGAAGAATCCAGTGGCAAGCGTGGACACAAATTCGTTGTTGGCTGTCTTTACTCAGATGTCGACTAATATTTCAACAGTTCGAAGAATAGAAGACACACATGGAAGAACAGGAGACACGCATAACATCAAAATTGGAAGCACAAGAGAAATGTATATCCATGCAGGTGTCGCGAATATATCCGCAGTTGGATGCACAGGAGGAGAGGGTTACATCAAAGTCAGAAGTGAAAGATGCGAAAATTTCTCAGCGGCAAGATAAAATCGATGCTGAGGTAGATGCACTAAGAGGTCGTATCCAGGAGCTGCAGCTGAATCGTCCAAAAACTGCTACCACGATTACTACAATGGTAAAATCCCCGTCTTTTGATGGTTCTGTTCATTTCCAGGTATTCAAGCTACAGTTTGAGAAAACAGCTGCGGTGAACAATTGGGGCACTGAAGACAAAGTTGATGCACTATTCGAGGCACTGAAGGGACCTGCAGCCGAAATATTACAGACCATTCATGAAGGTGAACGAAACAATTATGGGTGCAGTTGAGAGACGCTATGGTAGCGAACATAGGAAGCAGATAGACCAAATAGAGCTGAAGAATCGTTTCCAGAAGGCCAGTGACACTTTGCAGGAATTTGCATTAGATTACGAGAGGTTAGCCCCTCTAGCAAACGTAGACGCACCTGTAGAGTACACGGAGCGGGTAAAAGTCCAAAGTTTTATAAATGGAGTAGGTGATGTGGAGACGAAGCGAGCCACATACGCAAATCCAAAGAGATCATTCGCAGAGACGGTATCCTATGCTCTAACAGAAAAGAAACATCCTCGCTTTTATGTAAGCCTGCAAACAAAGCTCATCGCGTAGAAGTGAAAACTCCGGCTTGGGTTGACAAAACTTTGGAAGCAATGAAAGAAGTACAGAAGAAAAGTCATTATGGCATTAAATGCTTCAAATGCGGGAAATCTGGTCATATTGCGCGACTCCAGAGACTCCACCAATACAGGTGGGATAAGCGCAAAGCTGAAGGAGATGATCAAGGTGAATGCTCCATAATCTCTGTGTTACAACTTGGAGGGAAAGAAAGTAATGTTACTGTTGAAGGGTACGTGGACGGGAAAACATGTACTGCCTGTGGATATAGGAGCATCACACTCCATCATTCGAAGTGACTTGGTCAGAGGGGGAACGAACCCATTGCAGCAAGCTAAGTTGTGTACAGTAACTGGTGAAAGCAAGCAATTCCTGGGAGAAGTGACGTGTATAGCTGTTATTGGGAGTGTGGCTACTTGGTCAGAGGGGGAACGAAACCATTGCAGCAAGCTAAGTTGCGTACAGTAACTGGTGAAAGCAAGCAATTCCTGGGAGAAGTGACGTGAATAGTTGTTATTGGGAGTGTGGCAACGTATCACAATTTCTTTGTAGCAAATATTGTCAATGAAGCCATCATTGGCGTCGACTTCTTGGCTAAGAGAGACATTCATATTAACGTAAGAAACAGGAGTATGGCTTAAAAGGGCCAAGAACTACCTCTGATCGCAGTAATAAGAATCCGCCTCCGCAGAACAAATATTTTAACTATTTTCAAAAACATTAGCAAAAAACCGAAAAATTACCCTAAGCCTAAGTCTGGGGCGTGATACATACTTTTTAAGTTGGCGGCCTTCGGCCTTAATTTACAAAAATAACCCTTAGCCGGTCCAACATCGGCTACGCGATCCCCAGTATTTCTGCGGAGAACACACTTATGCTCTTTTCGGTACACCCTATATCTGTGTCTAAAACAGCCATATGGAAATGACATCGCTTGCAATTATCTTACAAACCATTAAAAATAATTGTTCTCCGGATTCGGATTATGATTCCTGGGACCGATACGCGTCTTTTGATACCTCTTCCGACATTTTTGGACGTCTTTTCGCACTCGGTGACGGTCGTAAACAATTACCAAACCGAGGAAGCGAATAGTTGACGCCCAGATTTGGCAACGTGTTGAAAGGGTTAAAGGACAATAAACAGCCAAGAAGAGGAGAGATAATCAGGGAGAGGAGCATCGCAAAAGCATATTGGACAGAATGGAGCAGTTTGAACCTAATATCTGGTTGTTTGCATCGGATATGGGAAAGTGCAGATGCCCCAAATCATCTTGTTATCCCCCAGCAAGAGTTCCAGATGTTATCAAAGCGTCGCATATTTGCTCAAATTTAAAGCACATGGGAATAAAGAAAACGATGCATAAGGTAAAGCGCCGGTTCTATTGGGTTGGATTGTCAAGAGTTTTGTCACGAATTCCACCAGCGGGGGCTCCAGTCCCATTGTTGTTGTTGTTGTTGTAGCGACTACTTAACCTGTCCAGGGTGTCACCCCCCACCAACATTGTCATCAGGCTCTTCTAACGGAAGTCCAAGAAACCTCGCGGCTTCAACAGGGGTGGACCAGAGTGAGATTGGAGTTAGAAGAGTGGGCTCGGTTGAGCAGAGGAACAGATGGTTAGTATCGTGGGGAGACACGCCGCATGCCGGGCAGACATTTGGCATGTCGGGGTTCAGTCTGGATAAGTAAGACTTTAGTCTGTTACAATATCCAGAACGAAGTTGAGCCAGCGTGACTCTTGTCTCCCTGGGCAGTTCGCGTTCCTCGGCGGCAACAGGTGGAGCTTGTGCCTGTAGGACCACATTCACTGGACGAGACCTGACAAAGGAGTTTACCGACTCCGTGTGGATGAGGTTGAGGGCCCGCCGGTGCATCTCTGGATCAAACGGCGAGGAGATGTGATGCCGGATCTCATCATAGTGCTTACGGAGGTGACTCCTTATTCTCCTGGGAGGCGGATTTTCGTTGAGCAGGTTCCTGTTCGGATGCTGCTGATTATGGCAGTTGAACAGGAATTGTCTGGACAACATCTCGCAATGCTCTTTGACATTGAGCATTTTTGCCTCATTATGAAGGTGATGCTCAGGAGACATAAGGAGGCACCCCGCGGCGGTTCTGAGTGCGGTGTTTTGGCAGGCCTGCAACCTCCTCCAATGTGTGTCTGCTAACCCCGGCGACCATATTGGCGTCGCGTAGCTCAGAACCGGCTGGCCGATTGCCTTGTACGTTGCCAGTAACGTTTCTTTGTCTTTCCCCCAAGTACTGCCAGCTAGTGACTTGAGGATTTTGTTACGGCTTTGTACTTTGGTGGCAATCGCGGCTACATGAGCACCGTATTTGAACATGTTATCAAACGTGACCCCTAAGATTTTGGGGTGTGTGACAGTCGGAAGCTTGATGCCGTCGACGTAGACGTTTAATTCCATGTTCGCCTGCGCTGTCCACGTCGTAAATAGGGTGGCCGAGGATTTGGTCGGTGACAGTGTCAGGTTCCGTGCAGCGAAGAAACTGGAAAGGGTTGGAAGGTATGAATTTAGTCTCGAGCAGAGCTCATCAACGGAGGGTCCAGTCGCCAGGATCGTGCAGTCATCGGCGTAGGAGACGATCGAGACGCCTTCTGGTGGGGAAGGGAGCCTCGATATGTAGTAATTAAACAGAAGCGGGGATAGGACACCACCCTGTGGCACCCCCTGCTTAATTATACGTGGTTTTGATCTTTCGCCTCTAAATTCAACCGATGACTGCCGGCCACTCAGATAGTTGGCGGTCCAACGCTTTAGACAGGGCTCCAGTCCCATTCGTGGAAGGGACTTGATGACGGCTTGGGGGTGTATTGTAAGCTCCTTCAATGTAAATGAGGGTTAATTAACTTCCTAACAGAATGATAGTATCTTTCATTGTTGTATGATAGTATCTACTTTGTTGTCTCCAAATTTCTGAATGAGCTCGGAGCGGTTGGGCCTTTTGATAGAACTTTACGTAGTCTATTGACCGCATAGTTGGTTTCTATGTTGTTAAAGAGATTCCTCCTTGAATCACTCTGGGCGTTACTGATTGCTTTTTTGAAAATTTTTAAGGCTTCTTTATATTTGTGCCAAGAACCAGTCGCTTAGCTTGATTAAAAAGTCTCCTACTATCTCTCCTGAGCCGGGAAATATTGGAGCTACACCATGGTGGTCTGGTCTTCTTCCCGGATTTGGTAAAAGGACAGGAGGCATTGAAAGCTTACAAGACCCCTTCATCGATTTTAGACGATGAGTCAGGCTCGACGATCGAAGCTAACTCGTTTTCAGAATATATGTGCGCTTTATCAGATCTTAGCGGTAGGCTAATCATGCCGCAAGAAGCGTGCTTATGGAGACATTCCAATCCGTTATCTTCTTGTTTTTTTAAGCTGCACGACTAGGTGGTCTCACGAGGAGACAGAAACATATGTATCTGTGGTCAGAGAACGACTTGACATGTGTCAGTCCTCGATTTGAGCCAGTAACTGTTCAGAGACTAGAGTGATATCAAGGACTTCCTTTATTGGTTCATGTTGCTGTTGTTATTAACAGCGTTTCGCCCTGCCTAAAGGGTACGATCACTCTGAGAATCGTCATCAAGCTCTTCTAACGGGAGTCCAAGGAAACGCGCAGTTTCAACAGGGTTGGACCAGAGTGAATTTGGTGTTGAACAGGAAAATAGATGTTTGGTATCATGAGGGAACATACCACATGCAGGGTACGTATTTGGTATGGTGGGGTTCAGTCTGGATAAGTAAGAGTTTAACCTATTACAATATCCAGCTCGAAGTTGTGCTAGGATGACTCTAGTCTCCCTCGGAAGAATACGCTCCTCATCAGATATTTCAGGTGGCTCGATGTCAATTACGGGGTTCACAGGCCGAGATCTGAGGGATCTGTCTACCGACTCGGCAGGGAGGTCGTTTAATGGTTCAAGAACAGAGGTACTTATACTTAAGTTGTTGGATAGAATAAAGTCTAAAAGGCGCTGACCTGTAGGGTTAGTATCCATACTACATTGGCGTCAGCTCCAATTATTATTGGCAGCTTCCGGAGGAGGCATCCTTTACTGAATTATATTAGCAACTGGTTGGAAACTGCTGGGCGTCATGCGCCATATAGGCTGCAATCAACCAAATCTATATACCTTCCAGTTCGATACTGATGCTCACAGTATCTGCGTCATTAAAATTGTATGAGTACGAGCTCCTCTACTTTGTCGCCTTGGTGCAAGAGAAGGGCAGTCAAAGCTGCTTTTAAGTGATGCAGGTTAATCTGTGGGACCCGCATCATCAAATTTACAGAAATTTGTCTAAGCCCTCGTCCATTGCTACTGCCTTTTCCCGTTTGAGACCGGCTATGACTGCGACGTCATGTGCAGTTTCCTCCGCTTCAGGGTCCAGTGAGTATCCAACTAGTGAGTGAATGGAACAACATTTACTCCTTTCAATGAAAAGTTATTGCTAAAAAACCAAAAAACTAACCAGGTTTATTTATGTACAGAACACCTTCCAGCGTAGGCGGCCGCGCTTCAAAAATAAATAACCCTTTGCCGGTCGAACACCGGCTAAGCGACCCGCAGTTTTTCTGCGAAAAACTCGCTTGTGCATATTTCGCGACGCCCAGTATGTGTGATTACAACAACACCATAAAAATTACAGAAAATTGTAAACTTTGATTGCCAATATCTCTTTACAAAAATATATAATCGAATTTCCGATTTTGGATTATTGATACCGAGGTCAAAACGCGTCTTTTGATAGCTTTCCCGATATTTTTGGACGTGTTTTAGCAGTTACGTGCGGTCGTATAGGATTACCCAAAATTCTTATCTATATATATAAAAATGAATTTGTGTGCGATCTGATTCAGGGCTCATTTATGACGAAAAATTTTTTTGGAAAACCTCAATTGAATAATATTTTAGCTGCTACATAATATCCGCTTGACCGATTTCAATAATTTGTTCTTTTCTTTGTTCGATTAGACTTATAGGTGAATTCTGTAACTAGTATCTAGTCACTAATAGAGACATTTTGTGGTCAATTTCAGTTTTGATACAACTTGCTATTCAGTAAGCTGTCTCACATCTCTAGTCTCAAAAAAATATTCACTAATTTGTCAGCTGGTTCTAGGCAGATCACAAACAGTAAAATATTAGGTTAAAAATTAAAGAAATCAAAAAAATAATAAATTTTAAGTGTAGAAACATTTATATATTTAAAAAAACAATATTAAATACAAAAAATAAAATTAAAATAAAAAATAGAAAAAATAAATTGTCCGCGATCCTGGGTTCGAACCAGCGTTGCTTATTTTGTACTCGAGACGCTTACTACCCGGGCTATCTTCAGATGATTTCGGTATTCTGTAAGAGAAAGTCACAAAAAGTTCACCAATGATATGTGGTGAAAACACACTTGCGTACATCTCAAGTACAGCAATTGACAGTGAATGTATAGATATCGCGATAGCCCAAGTATTAAGCGTCTCGAGTACAAAGTGAGCGAAGCAATTTCGAGCCCAGGATCGCGGACAATTTATTATTTTATTTTTTATTTTATTTTTTGTTAGTTAACTATGATTTTTTTATGTATATAAATGTTTCTACATTTAAAGTTTTTTATTTTCTTAATTTCTTTAATTTTTAACCCAATATTTTACTGTTTGTGACCTGCCTAGAACCAGCTAACAAATTAGTGACTATTTTTTGAGACTAGAGATGTGAGACAGCTTACTGAATACCAAATTGTATCAAAATTGAAATTGACCACAAAATGTCTCTATTAGTTACAGAATTCACCTATTAGTGACTTGAGATGAGACAGACTTACAGAATACAGCTATTACTGTTCATTTACAACTAAAAGAAATTGAAAACCCTCAATTTAATAAAAATTTAGCAAATTTTTTCCAACACGGCAATTTACATGGTGAAAAAGTGAAACTTTAAAGAAATCTATATCAAAGAACTTTGGAACAATAAGAAGGTCCAACGCCAAACATAGCACGCTATCAATTCATGGGTAGGGAATTCACCACGCGGTGAGAAAATACATAAGAATTATATTGGTTAAGTTCTATATCTGTGGCAATAAGCACAAACTACCAAACTCAAGTTTGGTCGAAAACGAGATAGTACCACCATTGTGTTCTCCGTGTTAGGATCTATAATCGCACAAAATTTCACGGCTTTTGCTCAAGAACTGTGGATTTTATGGACAAACAACTATATCTCAATTCCATACATTTACACTACAATTTCAACTTTGAAAACGCTCTACTGAAAAATTCAAAAAAATATATATATATCTTGGCAGTTTTCCATTATTGCCACTGCTATATTTCTTTGTCTATCTACAAAAATGACTGTGTGATCTGAATGTTATCCTTAGGCATTTTCCGGTGGCAGTTCAAGCTTAGCTCCACGCTCACTGCTCACTGGAACACGCCCGATCATTCTGGGAAACAGATGTCAGCCCGCTTGCTTCTCATTTCATGTAGAGCCCGTAGGCATCCGTAATATTAAAAAAATACCCCAAATATTTTCGTTTAGTACTAAAGATCATGATATTCGTTTTAAGGATACGTAGTAATATGATAATCTATAAACATAAAAATAAATTTGTGTGTGTGAATACGTTCAAAACTCAATAGATCAGCAGCCCTTAAAAGCTGTTTGTTTAACCGGCTAAACACTTTTGACCTTCCAACAAAGCGCACCACCTGACTCTATCCTTTGCCAGTTGACGCCAAGGGTTATAGATTGTTCTCCACTTAGACTTTCCAACGGAGTGGGGCCTCCCCTTTCCTCTGCTTCCATAGGTTTGTTCCGACAAGAATACCTTCCGGGCCGGAGCATCTTCATCCATTCGCATTACATGGCCAAACCGACGTAGCAGCTGGGTTTTAATTCATTGGACATGTCGATGTCTGCGTAGAGCTCATACAACATATCATTAAATCTTCTTCGGTAAACACCGGCGACATCGCGGTAAACACCGGCGACCTTTCTCTCGAATTCTCCAAGGGCCGACTCATCTGCGGCTTTCATCGTCCATGCTTCTGCTCCACATTGCAGGACGGGTAGTATGCGCGACTTGTAGAGCATGGTTTTTGTTCGTCGTGAGAGGGCTTTGCTTGCCAATTGTCTACTCAGTCCAAAGTAACATTTATTGGCAAGGGTACTTCTTGGCTGAATTTCTAAGTTGACATTATTGTTTGTGTTAATGCTGGTTCCCAGGTAAACGAAGTCCTTGACTATTTCAAACTTATGTCTGCCAACAGTGGCGTGTGTGCCAAGCTGACTCTTTGCATGATGACAGAAGGTAGTTCGTTTTGCCCTCGTTCACCTCCAAACCCACTTTTTCGCTTTTCTTTCTAATTTGGAGTAAGCAGAAGTTACGGCGCAGTTGATATCATCATATCACATTGTTCCAGCGCGGTTAAGTTCTGCAGCTTGTATTATTTTCTCCAGCATCAAATTAAAGAAATCGCACGATTGGGGGTCAAACTGTCTGAAACTTCGTTTAGTTTCGAACGGCTCGGAGAGGTCCTTCCCGATTCTGACAGAACTGGTGGTGTTGCTCAACGTCATTTTGCACGGTATAAGTTTTGCTTGGAAACCAAATTCAGACATAGCGACATATAAGCAGTTCCTTTAAGTGCTATCGAAAGTGGCTTTCAAATCAACAAAGAGGTGATGCGTGCGATTCAATTCTCATGGGTTTTTTCCAAGATTTGGCGCATACAGAAAATCTGGTCGATAGTAGATTTACCAGGGCCCTCACTCTGTAGTTCTATTCGAAACAAGATTTGTTCGCTTTCGAGTGATTCGAACACTGTAAGAAATTTTCGAGTAGAACGCATTCGTTGTTCGAGTTCCATTCTGTTCCCTTCGGATTTGATCTATCCCCTTTCGATTGTAGAAAATTTGGTACCCGCTATTTCGAAAGCATATGCCAATATGGTCGAAAGTTAGAAAATCCTATTCTACAACAATTCCACAAAAGCGTATATTCTTACGATTATAATAAAACAATTATTATTTTTTTCATCAAGAAATCATTTTTATCGCAGAAAGCGTTAAACAATCCCTGTTGACAGAAAATAATTGAAGAATTCTATGTAAAAAATTTAAAAAATTCAATAAAACAAAACTTTTACAGATTAGAAGTATTTACACATTTAAAAAAATAAAATTTTTTTTAATAAAAATAAAATAAAAGAACTAAAATTACTTGTGCAAGCACTTACGTTCGAACCTGCAACCGCACGCATGGTAGTCGAGATTCTTATCATTTGCGCTACTTCGACATGTTAAACTGCGCTGCCTAATACTGCAGTTGAGATTTATGCAAAGTGTTTTTGTAAACAGTGATGCCTACTATTATGGAATATTTTCTAAAGTAAATTTTAACGAACTACAAAGTGCCTATGTGTATTAGAATCGCTTTTTGCTTTCAAGTAGAATAGCCTTTCGAATAGAACTACAGAGTAAGGGCCCAGGTCTGAAGCCGCACTGATAAGATCTTTCGCAGAGTACGCTTGATAGGACCTTATATGAGATATTAATAATATAATTGGAGCAGATTGTAAGATCACCTTTCTTGTGGATTGGGAAGAGGACATTTAGATTCCAATCGCCAGACATGCATTCTTCCGAGTATATTCTGCATAGCAGCTGGTGCATGCACTTTACCAGCTCCTCGCCGCCGTACTTGAGTAGCTCAGACGTCAATCCGTCAGTGCCCGCAGTTTTATTGTTTTCGATCGGAAGTGTTCATAAATAATTTTAAAAAAATTTTGAAAACCTCAATTTAATAGTATTTTAGCTAATACAAACTAAAGATTAACAAAGAAAGTTGAGTTGAATGTTTAACTAAAGTTAGTTTAACAACCAAAGTTGAGTTCAATGTTTAACCTCACCAACCACGGCACCACTCTGATTCCAGCCCCATCCTAAATTTTTTCGAACACTGCCAGTGCCTAAAAGTATTAAGCTGTTATATTTCTCACCGGTATGGAGAAGCAATTTACATGGTGAAGAAGTGAAACATTGAAGTCTCTATCTTTTATCAATCGATCTATATATATAAAAATTAAATGTCCTTCGTATGACCGCGATGGATGTCTAAATGGCTAAACCGATTTCCATTATGTAAAAAGTACTTTCTTGAAACTTCTCTATGAAAGGGTTTTCGATAAAAAACTATTCTAAACATTCAGTTGTTGCTCCCGAAAAATGAATACAGCTGGGAGGCCACGATTTCGCAATTTTGTTGAGTTTGCCGTACATTGTTGGCCACCAAACTACTGCACCGCTTAACAGATGTGGTTCATATTTGGAACATGTGTTGTCGCTTTGGGGAATTTTTCTATCACAAATTAAGTCCTTAGATGGCGCTGGAGTTAGGCCGAGTTATTGACCAAAACGTGGACCAAGTGTTGATACGATATGGGTATCAAATGAGTGTTTTAAAACGGAGTAGTTCTTCGGCCCACATGAGAACCCGTTTAAAATTTATGTACCAAAATGTGGACCGGGCTTGGCACTAAAAGGTGTTTCTTCAACATGGGCATCAAGTGAAAGGTGTTGATTAGGGGTTCAACAACGAAAAAATCTTAGTCCCATATGATACCCTGTTTTCGAGATGTTGACCAAAATGTGGACCAGGTGTGGCTCCAGAATATCTCCACGATAGGGGTATCTATATATTAATAGGCTAACATTTTTTTCATACAATTAATTGCCAGAGTATATCTACGATATATCTAAACATGCATAATTTCATTAAAAATGTATTTTGATATCTTCGTATAGGTCAGGAGCAGTGCATAGGCATATTATGTTTAAGAAATAATACTTCATTTATTTGTAATAATTCATTAAAGTTTTCTGCATAAGGTCAAAGCTGTCAACTACAGTATCTGACTGCGTTATTGTACATACAGTAGTAGTGCAGGTGGTAAGCGTTTCGGCTACGACGCCAGGTTCCGGACAACTTTTTTTTTTTTTGCTAAATTTAATTTGTTTTTAAATATGTATATGAAAACTTCTTATCATGATTGTATTTTAATTCATTATATTTTTAACCCAATATTTTCTGTGTATGACCTCTATCTTGAAGTGAAAAAATTAAATTTTTGCAAAAAAAAGCCTGAAAATGTGTCCAGTTTATCAAAACAAAATACTTAAGAAAATATAGCTTCATGAATTTTTTCTCAATAATATTTGACTTAAGGTAAACATATATGTAGCCAAAATGTAATAGTATTCTAATAATTTTATGTATCGCAACCCAATTCCGTCGGAACGAGGAACTCAGTAGAGAATTTTGATAATTTTCATTATTTCTATCGGGGTTTTCCTATGAGACAGAATGGCCGATAGACCCTATATTTAAAATACAAAAAGGCGAAAGCACAGTTTGTAGCTTCTTAAATTTTCTATTTACGAAGTGGTTAGAAATCGGGTTCTTCAAATATTTTAATTTGTCAAAGGGCAGATATATAACCCGAACCCTTACATAAGCAGACTAAATTTGACCAGTTAAGATGATAACCATCTTTAAAAATAAACATGAAATGTGTTTTAATTATGTATGTCTATATATAAAAAAAAACACCGGCGTCACGCTAATACTCGTATTGAGAAATTTGTGGAACTTCCAAATGAACGTTTCATTCATTTTCAAAAGCCATATGGATATGTATGTATATAATAGTGGAAATATTTTGTGAAGCAGGCATAAGAGTCTCGGGTGAGACGCGTGCGTTACATGGTTCGAGCCCAGGTTCCGGACAATATTTTTTTTTTTATAAAATTAAATTTTTTACTTTGACTTGAATTTGTTAAGTTTTTAAAGCAATCTTTTCTTAAAACCAATTTTTTGCAAAAAAAAAACCGCAAGAAAATTACTAAAAATTTACCATAAGAAAATATGTAAGATAAATACTTACATAGTTACGTAGTTTTATGAATTTTTTCTAAAGAATTTACTTTTTTCTTATTGATTAAGGGCTTAAGGTAAACTTGTACCCACAATCATAAGAAATAATAAGTTCAGGTCGTATACATATATATCACAAAATATTACTGAAATGCTATATAAGGCAATATGAAATGCCTTTATACATGTCTAAATTGTGATTAAGGAAAAAACTAGAAAACCATATACTGAAGTTGTAATTTTCCCCCGCTAAATGGGTTTCAAAAAAGCCAGATCCAAAGGAAAATTGCTAAATTGACAGCACTGTCTGTATATCAAAAACAAAAAAACCAAAATGGAAACCGGCGTCATGCTCATATTGAGAAATTTAAGGAACTTTAAAATAAACGCTAAATTCATTTTCAATCAAAATATGTATACGAGTATGTGGACACACTCCGAACGGTGAAATATTTTCATTCTCTCACTCATTGAGCATATTGAGTTAAAGTAGTGGCGTCGGTGCGTCCAACTGATATTTCATTTGCTCTCCAAAAGGTAGAAATATTTTCATTCTCTTACTCATTAAGCAAATTGAGTTAAAGTATACACCGGCGTCGGTGCGTCTGTCCAATTTAATTTGAGCGAGAGTTGCCCTCCACTATACTTAACTGTACCAAATTCTTAAAAAAAAATACCAATTTGTTTTCAACATATCTCGCGCGTTTTATTGCAAGCAATAGTTCAAAATTAAAATTTTTAGGGAAAACACAACAAAAGCTTAATTTTTTTAATAGAACTCTATCATAAACATGAGATTCAAAAGCATTCAAAGTCGCTGCTGTTAACATAATTCAAAATTTAAATTTTTTTTAAAAACGCAATAAAACTTCTATTTTTTGTAAAATTCTATAATGAAAAAATCTTGGTAACTCTGGCTAAGTAAGTCAAAAGTCTCAAGCGCAATAATTCAAATAAAGAATTCTGTGGTACAAAGCTAATAAATAATCTGGTAAACGCTAAATATATGTTGCAAAATATCCATTGTTCGGAAATTGGTAAAGTTTCCGAGCCGGCTTGTTTTATTTAATCTGAAAAAATTAGTCAAAATACAACAACAACCATGCATACTATATAAGTAAAATCCATGCTTTGGTGGTGTTTGATAACTGCTAAGCGCGCCATCTGTGTGTGAAATTTTTTTCGATCTCACTTACATTAAGGTGACCATACGTTATTTATTCAGAAGGTGTCTTTGTGTTCTCCAATTATAATGTCTACTGCTGCTCTATCTGTTGCTCTAAAACGGAGACTTGGTAAATGTTCTCCATCTGCAAAAGTAGCTAAACTTGATGAAGGAGTCATTCTAGCAGCTGTCTTTGCTAAACTTAAAGACTTAGAAGATCGAGTTCAACAGCATACGGAGCAGCTACGGCCTTTAATTGAACGAGTTTCTGAGAAACTTGCTGAGGTGGAGAATAAACTCTCAAAAAGAATCGACGATGAAATGTCTGCGATTAATCTTTCGGTTGCTGACTCGGCGGCGCGTATTTCATTATTGGAGACAAATGCGTTGAAAATTTAGGAGGATATTGCCAGCATTAAAAATCAGGTGGCGGGTGTAATGCAATTGAGTGCTGCCCCTGATATTGCTGCAGACGCTGTGGCGTTCGCTATCCCATATATGGAAGGTGAAAACTTGAAGGGCATCTTTAACCAAGTTTGCATGTCGATTGATTTCATGGCTCCTCAAATAAGGGATACATTTCGCACGAAAGCCTCAACTGCAACTCCCAACAGCGCGATTGTCATAAAATTCCACTCTCCTCTTGATCGCAACCGTACGCTAAGAAATAGTATGCAATTTGGAAAAAGTATCAAGGTGATCTTAACTGGGGTGTGTATAAGAGTATCCGAAATGAAGCTACTGCCACTATTAAACGAGAGAAACGCAAGTAGTTTAGTAAGATGTTGAATTCTGAACTTCCAAGAAATCGGTTGTGGCGAAACTTGAAAAATCTTCGTATTCATGTTAAAGACATCCCGGACCGTTCGCTCGACCCTGAAGACCTTAATGATATATTTGTGAATAACACTGCCTCACCCAGTGCTACAATTTCTCACTCCATACATTCTTCTTCTGTGGCTGTATCTCAAGAACTGGAATTCTGTGCGGTGTCAGAACTTGATGTGGCAAGATGTATTTATAAGACACGCTCCAATGCGATTGGGGCGGATGGAGTTCCTATAAAATTTGTAAAAATAATTCTTTCGCTAATACTTCCTACCCTAACCCATGTTATCAACCACTGCATTACAACGTCGTGCTTCCCAGACATGTGGAAGGTTGCAACTGTCTTCCCTGTTGCTAAAAATAAGTGTGCCAGTAGTCCACGTGATTTTCGTCCCATGAGCATTCTTCCTGCTCTTTCAAAGATTTTTTAGATGTTGTTGTCAGATCAGATTCACTCGCACATGGATAAGTTCAAATTACTTTCCCCAATTTAATCAGGCTTCAGAGAAAAACATAGCTGTTCCTCGGCCGTAATTAAAATTTTGGATGATATCCGGGTTCCATAGGACAGTAATCAAATAACATTGTTGTCCCTGCTTGACTTTTCTAAAGCCTTTGACTCTGTGAACCATAAATTGCTATGCATGAAGTTAAAATCTTATTTTGGGTTGGGGATTCGGCTCTACGGCTCATGATAAGCTACTTGGGTGGTAGAAAACAGCGAGCGAAAGTGGGATCGAAGCTCTCTGGCCTGAAGCAGTTGTTGCGTGGTGTACCCCAAGGCTCTATACTTGGACAGTTATTGTTTAGTTTATTTATTAATGACATATTTAACACCTGCCAGTTTACACAAATGCATTGCTATGCTGATGATATACAACTTTGTATATCAGGAACACCTGTAGCCCGATTCTGTAACTTTTAACCACTCGCCCAGCGTTAAGCTTATCGCCAAATTTTGGCGTTTGTTCTTAACGAAAATGCGATTCCGGAATCTCCTTTAACTCCGCTAAACAGCTGACTCTTGATAGTGATAAAATATGGAAATACTACTGTTCAGACGTATTTAGCCCTAAATTACATGCAAAAAACTCAAAACTAATTTTTTTACTTTTTCCAAACGATAAAACATTTGTAAATATATTAACGCGATCGTTAACACCTCGAAAATAATTCGCGACAGCTAACCACACTTTGTGTGGTTAAAAGTTAGCCAATAGGGAAAAGCGTTAAAAATGGTGTTAAGCGAAGTTAACGCTAACACCTGGCGTTAAAATAGTTACAAAATCGACCTACTGGACAGGTAACTGAACTCTGCACCAAACTTAATTGTGACTTGTCATCTATTTCATCTTGGGCTTTAAAAAATTGCCTTTCTCTTAACAGTGAGAAGTCATAGCCGCTACCCGTATCAAAACGGCCGGTTAACTTGTTGGGTCTTCCATCGGTACACATCAATAATAAGTGTCTAAAATATGTCCCTAAAGTAACGAATCTTGGGTTTGTCATTAACTCTAGTCTCTCAAGCGATGACCACGTAAACGCTGTCGTCAGTAAAGTTTACTACATACTACGAAACTTTAGAATGTCCGCGGAGTTCACCCCACTTGGAATAAGAAGACGACTTGCCTTACAATTAATATTGCCAATTATGTGTCATTCGGAATGTATATACAGCAAATTAGATTCTAAATTTGCTCATAAAATTGATGTGGTCTTTAATCATGTCACGTGGTATGTTTTCGGGTTAGCAAAGTTTGACCACATATCTACGTATCTACGTGGAGAACGCGTCTTTTGGATTGTGTAGTATCTTAAAGCAAGGAATTGTATATTTCTGTATCGTATTATCGCTGATAAGATGCCTAATTATCTGTACAGCAAGCTAACTTTCTCGCGATCTGCGCGCGTTAGCGATTTAATTGTACCAAGCTACAACTATCTAAACTCTGCAAGGATTTTCTTCGTCAATGCTATCCGCATATGGAACTCAATACCAAACTCTATTCGCAATAGCATTTACTATGTACTCGTTCTTCCGTTAATGTATATGCAAATAGCAACTGAGATCAGCTACCTATTTTTTCTATATTTACTCATTTTATTATTTATTTTTCTATTTTTTCTGTAGTTAATCAATGCTGTGATATTTTGTGTCATGTATGTTAAATATATGTTATGTGTTCTCCGTTTCTTTTACTTACTTTTATGTAATGATTGTTGCGCTATAAAAGATCATATAGGATCTTATTGTGCTGATGTTTAACGTCAATAAATGAAATGAAATGAAAATGAGATGCAAAGGTATTCGTGGCCACTATTTTCGGTCGGTTATTTAGATGCATCATAAAATATTTGTTTTCAACATATCTTGCACGTTTTATTGCAAACAATAGTTCATAATTAAAATTTTTATTCATTATAAAAATGAGGTTCAAAAACGCCCATAGTCGCCCCCTGTTCATACAATACAAAATTTTGTTTTTTATGCGCAATCAAACTTCTACTTTTTTTTGTGTAAAATTTCATAATTAAAATGAGATTTAAAGGTACGCATGGCCTCTGTTTTCGGTCGGGTATTTAGATGCATCCTAAAATCCTGAAAAACCTAAGTGTTTATAATAAAATGTAACTTTTTAATATTCATAAAACTCCAATATTAAAAGGGGATTCCAAACCAGCCATGGCCGCCTTATAATTCAAAATTTCATATTATTATTTATGAGCTCTAGGCCTATTTTAAATAAAACAACTGGATTTGTTGTTAATATTTATTTTCGATATTTCGATATCACTCTGATATCATCATCAGGACTGAAATTAAAAACAATAAAAACAAACACATTGTATTTCACATAAAAATAACATAAATAAACATAATGCATAAGCGTGACTTACATCTTCCGCTGTGATGCAAAGACTAAAAATTGTGAAGAAAAGTGGTTATCAGAAACAACGAAAAATCTAAACAGAGAATGTACATATATATATAAACTAATAAAATCCCGTAATTGTAAACAAAAATTGAGAAACATTTACAACAATAATATAGTAAGCGGCAAAAACAATAAACTAGGTATGCATACAAGTAATCAGGTGTATAGTTATTGTACCAAGGTGCAGAGAACTGCACGAGTGTACATGTGCAGAGAACGGAGCAAATTTTTAATTTTATTTTTGTTATATTTTATCACGAGTGTTGGTTGTGCTTTAAAATCAGGTTGCGGTAGGCGTACGCACAATGGTCCGTGTCAGCCTTGAAATTCATCCTTTTATCATTGGGGGTGTCCACTATGTGAAGCATTTCCAATTATCGAAAATAAATATTAACAACAAATCCAGTTATTTTATTTAAAATAGGCCTAGAGCTCATAAATAATAATATACATATTTATTAACGGCCAATAAACTAATTAATTATTCAAAATTTCAGATAAAAAAAAAGCAGAGTCGAAATAAGACTTAGTCGGAATTGTAATTTTCTCCCGGTAAATGGATTACAAAAAGCATTGCCTGTATACTAATAACCAAAAAATTACAATATGGCAACCATGTCTAAACGGTGGACGTATTTTCACTCACTGATCACATTGATTTTAATGTAACCATTATATATATTATAAGTCTAACTATGTTGTTGGTATATGTCCATAAATTCCAAATTTTTTCCTTGAAATATTGACCGAATCTGAAAGGAGTGTGGCTCTGATGGTGGACTTTCAAACATTCCTAAGGACTGTTTTTGCCATCTTCTAATAATAATTACCGGTCTTTAATGAACTGATTTTTTTCGGTTAGTTGTCAAATTACCCACCGTTTAGTGTGAACCTATTTTTATGAAAGCGGCCCTAAATTACTCAACTATATATAATTCATTTCAAGAACAAAATTTTTTCAAATATTTCGGCCTCTAGGCAGTGCTGGAAAAAATATGAACAGAGGATTTAATAACTTAAAGTAATTTAAGGTGGTCGAATTTCGACCACGGGATATACTAGTCAAATTTAAAGTGTTGAATAGAGTATTAGCAAGCAGATGTTTCTAGGATAGGGACTGGGATAGGAATAAGGATAGCGAGACGGATAGGCAGAAAAATATGGATCTAATGAGAAGGGAGAGTCAAGTAAATTTTTTAGCAGAACAACGTCTGCCGGGTCTGCTAGTATATGATAAATTAAAACATTTTATTACCTACAAAACTTTTATATACCTACATACTTAAGCCATCAAAATAGTGAGTAATTTATTTTACCCAAACTGCAATAAACAATTAACAATCAAATTCAATTTTACCATATTAAATAGTTAACCAAAAATTAATCTATCTACAAGTGGAGTCTGGTTTTTAAACAGAATATGACCTATATCCATTTAAGAATAGTATTAACAAGAACAATAATAATCATGTATAAATACTAAGAAATACTTCCGAATATACATGAGAGTTCATACAACAATCAGATATCAACATTTATATTGCGTCTATTATATTGATATCAGTTATCAGAAGTGACGAAAATAATATCAAAATCAGCAAAAACTTAATACAGCAATAATTGAAAATGGAATATAATAGCAGTAAATTATAACTATATTCTACACATTATAATTATATTCAAATATGTAAAGATTTATAGGTAATTATATAGCCTTTCAAAATTTTTAACTGTTTTAAATATTTTAAATATATATATAAATTTTTTCTTCTTTAATAATTTCATCTATTGGATTTAAATGTAATTATTTTTAAAGTACCATGACTATAAACGAGCTCAAGTATAATAATTTTTCTTTTTTATTTATAAAAAATATTACTATTTTTATTTTTTATGAATATTCAAAATAAATAAAGCTTTTATTAGAATAGAACCGGAAATTTTTAGAGACAACCGCCATAGGTTTTCTTATAGATGCATTTCGGAAGCTGCTACACTTCTTCATCACAGAAATTTTGGCACACTCTGCTATTAAGCTAACAGAGGGCTGGTTTTTGTCAGCTAAAATCCTAGTTCTATTCACATTTACCATAACATTGAGCGTGCACCGCCATCTGGCGGCATTGATTAGTACTCAAGATGGATTTTTTGTTAGTAGTGTACAATTTTTCTTTTTGGTACACAGTCCCGATATTCGTGCCCATCGGTTTTGTTTATTTTGTATACCAACAATTCAATTGAATTTTTTTTTTACGGCCAGTACATTTGCAAAGTACCATGACTATAAACAAGCTCAAGGCCAAGAATAATAATTTTTCTTTATAAAAGTTATTATCGTTTTTATTTTTAATAGTTATTTTTAATTAATTATTAAAAGTTTTTATTAGAATAGAATAGGAAAATGTTAGAGACAACCGCCATAGCTTTTCTTATAGATTAATTTTGGAAGCTGACAGACTTCTTCATCACAAATAAAAAAGAAAAATTATTACTTTTGGCCTTGAGCTCGTTTATAGTCATGGTACTTTGCAAATCAATCCGGATTAAACAAACATTACTTACTGTATTCCATTCTACGTCAGAAGTACATAGATTTCAATAAAAAGAGATATTATTCTCAATCCAAAGTGATTTTATGGTTTCGTAAATTCTAAACGTAATGTCCCAGGGTTTCCCTCAGCCATGAAATATCAAGACATTATATCTAGCGATAATCAAGATATCGCAAATTTCTTTGCTCAATTTTTCAGTTCTAACTATTCTGCCGTCACCAATTCAAACTTTCAAAACTCTCCCTATAAGCTACACGGGACAAATTTAATTAATTCACCAATTATATGCGCCAAAGATGTCCTAATTTACCTTAAAATCTTGAACGAATATTTTAAATACGGTTCTGATACGATTCCTACATGTTTCTTGAAAAAGTGTGCCAACCATATTTACCAACCCCTTACCAATTTGTTCAATCTCTCACTAAAGTGTGTTGCTTTTCCAACTGCGTGGAAAGAATCGTTTCTTCTACCGCTGCATAAAAGCGGGAGTAGGTATTCTATAGAGAACTATCGTGGCATACCAAAGCTTTCTGCCATCCCAAAATGGTTTGAAGCTATTGCTACAAATCTACTAATCTCGTATGAGGCTACTTTGATGGCTGACTGCCAACACGGGTTCAGTAAGAGAAAGTCCACAGTTACGAATTTACTTGGGTTTACCAATCATGTCTCAAATGGTTTTAGAAAAAATCTGCACACCGACGCACAAATCACGTACGGAAAGTTGTCCGGTAAAAGTTACTAACTCCGTAAAATCGATTAACCAAACAACCGAGCCGGTACCAGTCCACAGTGACGAGGGTATTATAAAACAAATAAAGATTAACGGGCTACCGACAAATTCGTTTATAGATCCCGGAAGTACGCGTACTCTCGTTAAGCAAACTTTTGCCCGCGAACTTGGTACATCCACACAATGTTCGGTAACGCTGGATGGATTTGGGGGAGGTAAAGTAATATGCCACGAAAAAAATTACGTACTTATTGAAATAGACCGGGAGAGAATCCAAAGTGATGCTTTAATTGTAACTGATAATTTATTGAATGAAAACGTGCTACTCGGAACAGATAGTTTGTGTAAAACCGGAAACAGACTTGTTATTGAAAACGGTCGTTGTCGTATTGAAAAAGTTATGAACATACGGGCGTGTACAAATCTTGACACAAATGATAACTTCAAACTTGAAAACCTACTAAAATCGTACCGTGAAGTTTTTTCTGAAAACGTTTCCGAGCTCGGCTGTTGTAAGCTGACGAAAATGACAGTTGAACTGATTTCGCAAACTCCGATGAATATGAAACTATATGGTATACTGTTTTCAAACACGCTTTCGTGTCCGATATCGTAACAGATCTTCTCGATAACGGAATCATACGTCCTTCCGAATCTTCATATGCATCACCAATCGTCCTTGTGCAAAAACAAAATGGTGAGCATCGATTATGTGTAGACTACAGATGTCTGAATAAAATAACAACTAAAACGTCGTTTCCGATGCCAGTTATGAACATTTCGCCCAATTATCAGGTAATAAATAGTTTTCCATATTAGATTTACATATGGGGTGTTATCAAATGGAACTCGACGAAAAATCAAAATCCTTTACCGCATTTGTTACCAACGACGGTCACTATGAATTCAATCGAATGCCGTTTGGTCTAAAAACGCCCCGGCAGTATTCCAAACCCTAATGAATAGATTGATGGGCAAAATGAAAATGAAGAGAAGCTTGGCGCAAAAATATCTTAGGAGGTTTATGATGATATACCTGTTGTATATCGCGCCATAGAGAGAGAGGTTAAAATAATTTACGACCGGGGAACCGCGTATACAGCCTATTGCATCGTGTTGCGAACAAAACGGCATAAAGCACGTAAAAACGGGCAGGTGGAACGGGCAAATAAAACCATTCTAAATTCTTTACGTACTTCCGTCGAAAACACCAAGGAATGGGACCTAATGTTAAGAACCTTACAATTCTCAATAAACTCTCAAAAAATAAAACATCCGGATTTAGTCCAAACGAATTAATATTCGATTTTAATTTACGTGATATCGTGCACAATCAAATAATAGCCGCTGTGCACGAGGACATTGATGATACCGCCGGGAAAATTTCACTAGACGAAAAACGACTTTTAGCGTCCGAAAATATCGAGCGCGGAAGAAGTAAGTGGAAACAGCGGTTTGATGATAGACATTCGACTCCACGAGCTTATCGCGACAATGATTTAATCGTGGTAGAAAATGAGCCATCTAGTACCTGGGAATCGCGAAAATTAGAACCGAAATATCGCGGTCCGTATAAAGTCGCCAAGGTTTTAGAAAAAGGTATGCAAATTAAGTCGCGTAATTTTTCATCAGTTTTCGAATCCAGCAAATTGAAACCCTGGTGCCAAAACTGTCCCGAACTTGATGACGATGAAACTGTGGATGATTACACAACCGAAAGCGAAATCGGGGGCGATTCCATGTCAGGAAAGGCCGACTGTAAGCCGCCTGGCAACTCCTTTGTAAATGATAAATAAACTTAACTTTGGAAACCTTATGTAACTGAAGCAAATATGGAGGAGAGAGAATCGTGAGAAGCCGAAGTGGAGTGACGTGCCATGAAATTGTTTTCCGGAGAAAAATGTATTCTTTTAAAAAAGTTAAAATATGATTTGTAAAATGAATTTGTGAAAGAAACTAAAACCGAATTAAAAACGAAAAACTTAATTAACTATTGTCGCTTATTGACCAAAAAGATATTCCTGACAGCTTCAGAAGTGGACGTAATCCAGCCTCATACGAGAAACAGTGAAAATTTAAAATTCATTTAAATAAAGTGTTTGGTGAAAGTTTTGTTAACTATTAGCAATATTAGGCGTTCAAAGTTGTAAAATTCAATTTGCTTTGTCGAAAAATAATGAAAATATTCGAAGTTGCGTACAACAACAAGTCGAGACTCCGCCAGCGCGATCGCGGAATTTGAGACTTCTCTGCGCATTCGCTTTGCTATTGTGTTCGCCATTGAATTTGAAATTTTCATTGTGTTCGTTTTCTCAGGTTTCGTTTGTGTCGTTGTTCGCTAAGCACGAACGAGTCGAAAAACAACTTGCTGAAATTTACATTTTATTTCATTTCGGTTAAACATCAATTTTTGACATCGACGAGTTGGTGTGTTGTTATTTAATATTCGTTCTATAGATCGTGTAGCGAATAGCCGCACTGCATGACTGCTGATGTCCACTCTGCACCTACGTATATACGTACATCGGCTGCGCACATGATAAATGCCAACATTAATAATAACCACTGTTTCACGTTAATACAGATAACTTTATAACTTTATTAATAAATATAAACTTATTAACGATCGGTTTAATTATACTTTTTAGCACGGCAATTTAAATAATTCTCCTTGCACGAGATCAGATGTGGCGCGGTTGGTGGTAGAACAAATTATCAATTGCCCCGCCAATCGTCGCCCACGCTAAACCAACGTTCGATGCATCCCTGCACATATTCTGCATTGCTGACAAATGTAAGCACAATTGGTAATGCCAAAATATGTACAGAGGTGCAACGACACGTTAGTGTTGGTAAACGTGTGCGGGCGTACCAACTAAAAAGTTGGATGCATACGCAATCGCACTACACCACCCTTCCTAATGAAAAGGAGAATATGACGAGTTGACCACCCTCGTCATATTCTTCTTGTCCACCACATGACTTAAAATTGTTTTGATTGAAGGAATGTATGATATTAGGGTGTTCCTCCCCTTTTTTTTCATTCGTTCAATCAGAACAATTTTTTTTGAAAAATTTACTATTACATTAAGAATTCAATTACTTACATGTAGTTTGTTTCCTTATTTCTATTGTCTTAATCTAAGTATAATTAGTTATTTGAATTAATACATATATATGTTTATGCATGCAAGAAAATTAATTTTGGTCTTTTTTACATGCCAATTAATGTGTGGAAAATAATTATAATTGCTTATTTATACATATATGACGCAGATATGATACAATTTTTGTTTTCGTAAAATTTTGTTTTGCATGCTAATTGAAATGTATCTTAAAAAAATTCTTACAGTTAGTTTTGTTTTAGTGCATTAATAAAATTTTAAATTTGAGATTTCATGCTTTAATATTTATTAGAGTAAAAAAAAAATTAAACTAGTTAAAGTTAATTTGTAAATTTAGATAAAAAATTTTAATTTACCTTATTGACTCTGTTTTTGTGAACGGTTTTTTCCTTTTTATTCATTTCATCAAAAACCGTGACATTAACTCCATCAATTTTTGTGACTATATATGGTCCTTGGTAAATATTTTCGTGTTTATTTCTAGGTTCTTTTTGTACTACTACTTTATCGTTAATATTAATAGTTAACGGACGCGCCCTCTTATCATATAAATCCTTATTTTTAATTTTATGTTTATTAATTAAATTTTTAGCTAATGTATGTGTTTTTTGTAATCTATATTTTACCTCTTTTGCATAATTTTCAACATTGTAAATTGGATCGATTTGTTCCTTTTTTACTTCATTTGGTAAAGTAACATTTTTACCGAAAACTAATTCATAAGGAGTAAATCCATTATCGAAAACCGTACTAGCTGTTGTATTATGCAAAAATGTAAAATATTTTAAATAAACGTCCCACTCGGGAAAATTATCATCTAGAAAAGCTCTTAAATATTCATTAAACACCCGGTGATTTCTTTCAATTGTACCTAGGGTTTCATGATGGTAAGCTGTAGAAAAGTTATGTTCGATTTTTAGGAGTTTCGTTAATTCAGAAAAAATTTCATTTTTGTACTCGGTTCCTAAATCGGTTTTAATTGATTTCATTATGCCATAAATGAGGATGAAGCCTTCAAAAATGGCAGTTGCAATTGTTTTTGCAGTCTTATCAGGGATGGATATTGTAACTAGGTATTTGCTCAGGTCGCACATAATGGTAACCGCGAACCTATTCCCATTATTAGACTCAGGCAAAGGTCCTATTGTATCTATAACTACGATATCGAATGGTTTACAGGGTGTTGGTGTAAGCACCAAATTTTCTTTTGTTTTTGGCTTTACTTTATTTAATAGACATTTTTCGCAATTTTTAACGAATTTTACGATATCTCGTGTCATATTTTTCCAAAAATATTTTGTACGTATTTTTGCGTAAAGCTTTTTATTTCCGCAGTGTCCACCTGATATCGGATCATTGTGGTAAATTTCCATTAATTTAAGTTTTTTGTCGTTATCCGTGACTGTTTCGACAGGCTCTATTAAAATTATTTGTAAATGCTTTAAAATTGAATTCCCTGTATTTTTAAAATTTGTAATAGAAAAATATTTAAATAACTGATCGTCTTTTTGCCATTCTGCTTGCTTAATATTGCGATTACCAGCCTCTTTTTCAAGCTTCAAAAGTAATTCATCTAATTGCATTATTTTGTTAGTGCACGCAATATTAAGTAACTCGAGTTTTTTATGTTTTAAATGCGCATATATTTTTAAATTTATTTTATTATTACCGTTGTCATGACATATTTGGCTTTTTATCCTAGGGATTTTCTTTGAAAAATTATATGAAAATTTGTCGAAAACTTGTAATTTAATATTTTCCTCGTTTGTGACTTCAGCTTGCTGTATTTGTTCTTGTTTTTTCGTCATAGACCTCGTCTGTACTGCTAAAATTTGATTATTTGAATTTTTAAGTTCCTGAATTGAAATTCGCGATAATGCGTCTGCACCTACATTAGATTTTCCTTTAATATATTCTATAGTAAAATTGTATTCTGATAGTTCAAGCCGTATACGTGAAAGTTTTGAAGAGGGGTCGTTCATGTTGAACAGATAAACTAAAGGACGATGATCGGATTTTACGGTAAAGTGAGTCCCGTAAATGTATGGTCGAAATTGTTTTATTGCAAAATAAATTGCTAAAAGTTCAAGTTCAATTATTGCTTTTTTCTGTTCTGAGTTATTGAATGTTTTTGATGCGAAGCAAATTGGTAAATCGTTGCCATTGTGGGTTTGACTCAAAATGGCACCGCAACCAATTTTCGAAGCATCAACTGTAACTATGAATTCTTTTGTGAAATCTGGATATTGGAGAATTTTAGGTGAAATTAAAGATTTACGGAGTTTTTCAAAAGCAATTTCGCAAAAGTTGTCCCATTTAAATTATACTTTCTTCCTGGTAAGCTTGTTCAAAGGTGCTGCTATTGATGCAAAATTTGGTATAAATCTTCTATAGTAGTTAGCAAATGCTACGAATCTGCGAACTGCGTCTTTATCGCATGGTTTAGGGTATTTTTTAATTGCAACAATTTTTGAATCATCAGGCAGCAGGCCTTTGGACGAGCATTTATGACCAAGGAATGTGACTTCTGAACGCATGAAATTGCATTTTAAAGGATTTAAACGTAAATTGAACTTTTTGCATGTTTGGAAAACTTTTTCAAAATTTTTGAGATGGTGAGTCTCGCTACACCCAATAACTATTACATCGTCAACATATAAAAAAGCTTGATTTGGGGAAATACCCGAAAAGGCAATAGACATCATTCTGGAAAATGAGTTGGGAGCGACGTTTAGTCCGAAAGGTAAAACTTTCCAACGAAAAGCACCACGATCGGTACTGAAGGAAGTGATGTCTCTAGAATTTTTATGTAAAGGAATTTGATGAAAACCGGAATATAAATCTAATGTGGAGAAGTATTTTGCTCTTCCGAGATTATCTAAAATGTCGTCTACGCGCGCTATTGGAAATTTATCAGCTATTAATTTTTTATTTACCGCTCTAAAGTCAATGCACATTCTATAAGATTTTTGGCCAGTTGGGTCCTTTTTAGGAACCAAAATCAAGGGACTATTGTAATTTGAGTAACTTTCTTCAATTAAATCATTTTTTAGCAAATTATCAACCTGTTTATTTATTTCAGTACGCTGTGAGTATGGAAGTCTATAATTTTTAATGTATACCGGTGTCCTATCTGTCAATCTAAGTTTTTGTTCGTAAAAATTATTTAAAGTCATCAAGTCCGTCTTTAGGGCAAATATATCGGAGTATTTTAAGCATAAATCAAGAAGTTCGTCTTTTGCGTACGTCGGCATTTGTTTTAATAAAATTGATTTAAGTTCTTCTAAACGTTCTGGATCATCTAATGCTTTATTAATTTTGTAAATATGGAAATTGTTAATATCTTCTGTTTTAATATTCAAATCTTTAATGTACTTTACTTCGTCTGTTGTATTAATTACTTTTAAAATCGGATTTTTAGTGTCTGCTATGCATTTGGCTGTAAAAACGCCATCAGAAATCTCAATAGAATCAACAAAAACTGGATTTTTGGAATTACCTAAATTGAAAATACGGAAAACTTCGCACCTTGGTGGAATTGTTAAACTATTGCTAGATGTGCTATGTAAAATTGAAACTTTAACCCTATCTGTCCCATGAAAAATTTGTATTGTGTCGTTTGAGTAGTTTATTATGCATTTGTTTGCTTTTAGAAAGTCTTTGCCGAGTATGCCGTCTGAAGGTATATTGAAACTGTCATCAACTACATGGAGAGTATGCGGAATTAAAATGTTTGTTACTATTAAGTTTGAATCTATTGTGCCTAATGTAGTAATTGTCTCGGATGTTACGCCTGTTATATTAATAATATTGCTGTTATCTATTGCTGAAATTGTCGACAAACTGGAAATTTTAATAAGTGAAATATCTGCCTGCGAGTCTACTAGAAACGTACATGTTTTGTCGGAATCGGTAACTTTTACTTCGATGAAGTCGGAATAGTTTAAATTTAGACAATATATTGATTGGAAATTATTTAGTTGCTTAGCTCTGGCTCCCTCAGTGTTCGCGACTGAGGGGCTTCGGCGTTTAAAGCCCTAACATTGGCAGAATTCCTAGTATTTGAATTTTGGTTATTGGTATTTCTTCTATTTGCGGACCGACGATTATTATTATTGTTGTAATTATTTGGCCGATTTGTGCCCCTATTGGAATTGCTATTTCGAAAATTTGAATTATTCTGTCTATTTGAATTACCGTTAAATCTAAAATTATTGTTGTTTTGCCTGAAATTATTACTGAAATTATTGTTACTTCTAAAATTCCCTCTAAAACTTGATCTTATAGGACGTGACCGAAAAGCTAACACTTGCCGTTCCTTTACCTCCTGTTCGCGCTCTATTATCATCTTCGCTACAACGTCCTTTGAATCTTTGAATGTGGTTGACGCCAGGATAGATTTTACCATATCCGAACGGCTATTGAGTCTGCAAACACTTATGGTTTGTTCAACCGCCATCTCATGAGCCTTTGACTGTGTCATACCTTCAATGATTAAAGAACGTTCCAGCGAATCCGAAAGCTCTTCTACTTGTTTTGAAAATTCTGAAAAATTGTTATTATTTACTCTCAAAGCTGCGATTTTACCCGCGACAACTTTCGAGTTGTCTGGTTTTATTTTACCGCGTAACGCTTCTTTAATTTGGCTGACTGAATTTATTTCCGTTGGTAAGGATTCGCGAGCTTTGCCTTCGAGTTTGGATTTTAAAAATGCAATGAAAGTAGGAGTTAAAGTATCGTCAGATAATTCTTCTAATAATTCAATTTTATCTATAAATGAGGCAAGTGCTAACGGGTCTCCACTGTAATTTTCTCGCATAATCGAGGCACACGTACTAATAAAAGATTTTTTCTGCTCTGTTGTGGCCATGATTGTAGCGTTCAGACTCGGAGTTGGAAAAGAAAAGTCTTGCTCTGCGTTTTTGAAATCGAAATCTTGCTCTGAATTTTTGGGATCTGAATTTTTGGAATCTGAATTTTGGGAATCTAAATTTTGTTCTAATTTTTGGGAATTTGAATCTGGATCTGAATTTTTAGAGACTACTTTACTGTTTCTCAGTTCCATATGAATTGAAGCGAAAAGATGAAACTTAAAATTTTATTGGAGCAAGATATGTGGAATTTATTTGTGAAGATTGATTCGAAATTATGATTGAAAATTGGGTAGTGATTGGATTAAAGTAATTGAAGGTTTGTAATTTGGAAAATTGTTTGAAATTTAAGAAAAAATTTAAAATAATCAGAGTTGAAGTCGACTTGAAGTGAGGAATTGTTATGTGGATTTGAAAGAACTGACCGGTTTGAAAAAAAAATTTTACTGAGCTTGGAAGAAAAAAAAAATTTTTAAAAGTATTGTGGAAAATCTGGGCTATTGTTTTATTACGGACGCACCGCTTTTATTCGAAAATCAATTGGTTTATTTAACGTGTCGGCCGCACCGTTTCACAGCAAAAGGAATTGTTTATTATTTAACGTGTCGGCCGCACCGTTTCACAGCAAAAGGAATTTTGTTTATTATTTAACGTGTCGGCCGCACCGTTTCAC
Organism: Merzomyia westermanni; assembly: GCA_949987695.1. Classification (NCBI taxonomy): domain Eukaryota; kingdom Metazoa; phylum Arthropoda; class Insecta; order Diptera; family Tephritidae; genus Merzomyia; species Merzomyia westermanni. The sequence continues at coordinate 83,819,751 of OX465291.1, forward strand.
AGCAAAAGGAATTTTGTTTGGTTATCACGTGACCACCGTTTTATAAAAAAAATCTTGTTGGTTTTTCATCGGAACCACCGTTTACGCAAAAAAAAATCTCTTGGTTATTTTCGGAACCACCGTTTTGTGAGAAAAAAAATTAGTTGGTGTATTCACTTGAGACTGCTTATCAGGTTATCTGTGTATATGATTGTATTTTTAGCACAGTTTACCAAAACAAAATATACTGAATAGAAATAATTTTTAAACCGCTTACTTGATAAACAGACTGGCGTGAATACACCAAGTATGTTTGTTTACGGCCGCACCGTATTTCCAAAAAAATAAATCTCAAATTTTTGGGTATATTGGTTCCAGTAAGGCAGAGTAGGGCAGAAAGAAAATTTGTACCACTCGATAATAGATAAAAGAGTTTGTATCACTAACAAGTTAATTTGATATTTAATTTTAGATGATTATTGCCAACTGTTAAGCTTGTGCTGTACCAAAAGGAAAATTTTTATTTTTAAAGAGGAACCAATTCGCAAAAAAAACAAATTTCAGTTTTTGCCCTACTCTGGCACATACGCACTTGCCGAATATCCAATACCATAATAATATTAAATCTTATTATTTTTGTAAATTCAAATTTGTAATTAGTTTTTTTTTTTGTTTTGCTGTTATATGAACAATGGTATAAAGTGTGTAAGGTGGTGTAAAAATACATGTGTATGTGTATCAAAACTACTGTTCGTCATACCAAATGCCGTTCTAGCGCTGCCATCTTTTTTTCTCTGCTGCTGCTGTTGTTGCCAATGCCGCTGCTGCCGGAGTTGTTTCTGCTGCCTAATTCGCTGCTGCTGTTATTGCGCTGCTGCTATTTGCGCTGCCTTCGACAGAAGTACAAATCCAATGCGCTGCCGCCGGCGTGGCGTGACAAAATGTATGCGTATGTATTTATCGCCGTTATTTTCATGGCGTGGTGCACCGTTATGTTAAAGTGGCGTGATGGTGGTACAGTTGCTGTTGAATTTTACTTCCGTAGAATTATATCTGTAGTTTTTAGTTAAGTTGTTTATGTATTTTGGTTCGTAGAATTACTTCTGTATGCTTTAGAAAATTTTATTATTTCTGTACGTATTTCGATTATTTCTGTACGTATTTCGATTATTTCTGCTTTCTTTAGTTAAAATGTATTATTTCCGCTGGATTTTGGTTTATCTCTGTTAGATTTAGTTAATCGTATTATTTCTGTTTGTATATTTTTGTGTTATTTCTGCTTAAATTAATTAATTGTATTATTTCCGATTGTATGTTGTTTTATCTCTGTTAAACTTAATTGATTTATTAATTTTTAAATTTTGCCACCTCCACCATCATTTACACCCACTGTCTGCCTACGCCCTTTGATGTAATTTTTCCTCTAAGCCAGCATTTTTGCAAAAAAAAAAAATTTTTTGTAAAAGGTTATATAAATTTTGGATGTCTGAACCCACGTGGGAACGATTTTGACAAAAATTAAAAAAAATTCAGTTCAATTTATTGGTTTTGTAGTTTTTTAAAAAAATTTTTTTGTATAGTATATAGTTTTTTAAAATTTTTTTTGGATTTTTAATTTTTATATTTTTTTTGTAAGTTTTTATAGTTTTTTCAGAACATTTTTTTTTTTGTAGTTTTTATGTTTTTAAATTTTTTTTGTATAAATTTTTGGATTTTTTAAATTTTTGGTTTTATATATTTTTTGAAATTTGTGTAGGGGAATGGAATTCAACCCTTTAATATGTTACGAGGCTTGTCCCTTCTCGCCTCATGGCCGCCATTTTGAGGCTCTGCTCCAAGTCGCCATATAGATCGTGTAGCGAATAGCCGCACTGCATGACTGCTGATGTCCACTCTGCACCTACGTATATACGTACATCGGCTGCGCACATGATAAATGCCAACATTAATAATAACCACTGTTTCACGTTAATACAGATAACTTTATAACTTTATTAATAAATATAAACTTATTAACGATCGGTTTAATTATACTTTTTAGCACGGCAATTTAAATAATTCTCCTTGCACGAGATCAGATGTGGCGCGGTTGGTGGTAGAACAAATTATCAATTGCCCCGCCAATCGTCGCCCACGCTAAACCAACGTTCGATGCATCCCTGCACATATTCTGCATTGCTGACAAATGTAAGCACAATTGGTAATGCCAAAATATGTACAGAGGTGCAACGACACGTTAGTGTTGGTAAACGTGTGCGGGCGTACCAACTAAAAAGTTGGATGCATACGCAATCGCACTACAGTTCCCCATTATTCCACTGATTCGTTATTTCCCCCCCGGCAGTATTCCAAACCCTAATGAATAGATTGATGGGCAAAATGAAACCTGGCAAAGTCTTGGCGTATTTAGATGACGCCATTATACCAAGCCGTACAATTGCCGAAGGGCGTCTCGAAAATTTTTTGATCCTTCTAAAACAAAGCGGTTTGACGCTAAGGCTCGATAAATGTAAATTTTTATAAACGAAACTCGATAATCTCGGACACGTTATTACCGAGGAGGGTGTATTGCCTGGTCGCCGTAAGGTATCAGCAATTAGGAACTTTCCAACGCCATCAAATATCACGGAACTACGACGGTTTTTGGGACTAACTGGGGTCTTCAGAAAATTCGTTCCAGACTATTCATTAATAACGAAGCCCTTAACCACACTATTACGCAAAACAGAACAAACCTCATTTGATTGGTCCGAATTGCAACAGACGGCATTTCAACGTATCATTAATCTTTTGACAACCGCTCCCGTACTAGCTCTATATGATCAGTCCGCATGCCATGAAGTTCACGCAGATGCAAGCAGCGTCGGCCTTGCGGGAGTTTTGTTGCAGTCGACGGATGGTAAAACATGGCAGCCGACGATGTTCTTTGTCACTGCACCGATATCGAAAGCCGTTATCATTCCTATGAGTTAGAAGCTCACGCTGTGGTTGAAGTACTCGAGTGTTTTCGCATATATTTACTTGGGAAGAAATTTCGTCTTGCTACAGATTGTTCAGCAGTTGCAAAAGTACGTGACAATAAGGAGCTTAAGTTAAAAAAAGCACGTTGGTGGTTGAAAATAACAGAGTTCGATTTCGAGGCAGTCCATCGTTCGGGCGCCCGCCTATCACATGTAGACGCTATGAGTAGAGCACCCGATCAACCTGCCCGAAACGTCGAGACGGCAGGCTCGATTTTTGAAATAACATCTGACAGCAATGATTTGTTATATACGATGCAGTTGCAAGACGTGAAACTACGAGAAATATTAGCCATTTTGCAAGGTCAGGGTAATTCAACACGAGAACCAGAAGTAAAAAAATATTTTCGTATTCATAATCACTTTTTGTATCGCCAAGAAGAAGATGGGTTAAAGTTCGTTGTACCCAACTCCGTTCGCTTGCGCACAACCCAACTCTGTCACGACAAAATGGGTCATCACCCTTTGGAAAATACCATGGATCGCATACGTCAAATTTTTTGGTTTCCAAGCATGCGAAAAATTATATCACGGCGTGTATTGAATGTTGCTATCGTAAAGCACAATCCGGCAAGATTGAAGGGGTAATGCACTCTGATTCCGTAGAGCCTATTCCTTTACGTGTAATTCACATTGATCACCTCGGTCCGTTTATACGCAGTAAGAAAGGAAACTGCTACGTTTTAGCAATTTCAGATCCGTTCACCAAATATCTTATTGTAAAACCGGTACGCGACACGCGAACGATCCACGTATTAAACACGTTAAATGAGATAACAAGCTATTTCGGAATGCCGGCCGCCGTGGTGTGAAGGTAGTGTTGCCGGCCTCCCACACCGAAGGTCCATGGTTCGAGCCTTGGTACAGGTAACATCAAAAGTGATTTGAAAAAAGTTTTTCAAAAACGGGGTCGCCCCTCGGCAGTGGTTTGGCAAACTCTCCGAGTTTATTTCTGCCATGACAGGCTTCTCAGCAAAAATTCGTCTCCTTTGTAGATGCCGTTCAGAGTCGGCAAAAAACTGTAGGTCCCACCAATTTGTAGGGAAAATTCAAATCGGCACACCACAAATTGGAAGAGAAGCTTGGCGCAAAAATCTCTTAGGAGGTTTATGATGATATACCTGTTGTATATCGCGCCATAAAGAGAGAGGTTAAAATAATTTACGACCGGGGAACCGCGTATACAGCCTATTGCATCGTGTTGCGAACAAAACGGCATAAAGCACGTAAAAACGGGCAGGTGGAACGGGCAAATAAAACCATTCTAAATTATTTACGTACTTCCGTCGAAAACCCCAAGGAATGGGACCTAATGTTAAGAACCTTACAATTCTCAATAAACTCTCAAAAAATAAAACATCCGGATTTAGTCCAAACGAATTAATATTCGATTTTAATTTACGTGATATCGTGCACAATCAAATAATAGCCGCTGTGCACGAGGACATTGATGATACCGCCGGGAAAATTTCACTAGACGAAAAACGACTTTTAGCGTCCGAAAATATCGAGCGCGGAAGAAGTAAGTGGAAACAGCGGTTTGATGATAGACATTCGACTCCACGAGCTTATCGCGACAATGATTTAATCGTGGTAGAAAATGAGCCATCTAGTACCTGGTAATCGCGAAAATTAGAACCGAAATATCGCGGTCCGAATAAAGTCGCCAAGGTTTTAGAAAAAGGTATGCAAATTAAGTCGCGTAATTTTTCATCAGTTTTCGAATCCAGCAAATTGAAAACCTGGTGCCAAAACTGTCCCGAACTTGATGACGATGAAACTGTGGATGATTACACAACCGAAAGCGAAATCGGGGGCGATTCCATGTCAGGAAAGGCCGACTGTAAGCCGCCTGGCAACTCCTTTGTAAATGATAAATAAACTTAACTTTGGAAACCTTATGTAACTGAAGCAAATATGGAGGAGAGAGAATCGTGAGAAGCCGAAGTGGAGTGACGTGCCATGAAATTGTTTTCCGGAGAAAAATGTATTCTTTTAAAAAAGTTAAAATATGATTTGTAAAATGAATTTGTGAAAGAAAGTAAAACCGAATTAAAAACGAAAAACTAAATTAACTATTTTCGCTTATTGACCAAAAAGATATTCCTGACACTATGGACTATAAACTTAGTTTCAACCGCCATATTAACACAACAATCAATAAGGCTAGAGGCGTCGCACAGTGGCGCCTCTGACGTTAAAGCATGGCAAAAACCAAAAAAATCATGAGTGTTCACTAAATCTAATACATGTTTCTAATAGAAAATTTTCCAGGGATCAAGAATTTACAACTGTTTTTTCACAGAAAATTATAGTTTACCAGGTAGAGCCGCTCAAAGTTGACCAATTTTCAACATTGGCAAAAATTTTAAATTTTTCTTCTTTTTCGTTGTATTTAAAATGGTTTTGTGAGTAAATAAGGCGGCCGGTTGTCGTTTTCTTGTATAGCAATTAAAGGTAATTTAATTTAGGATTGAAACCAAAAACAAAAATTGTTTTTATGATGATTGTTGTTGGAGCAAAGCTCGAATTTTTATGTTTGTTTGTTAATTGATATTAGAGGAAAAATTACAACGTTATGCACAGCGACTTTGGTGCAGACACTTGGGTTCATATCTCAGTGTCCGAGAAGGGGTCTGATGAGAAGTTGGGCACTTCGAAACATGTCATCCCATACCATCGCTGTGCATAACGTTGTAATTTTTCCTCTAATATCAATTAACAAACAAACATAAAAATTCGAGCTTTGCTCCAACAACAATCACCATAACTATAATTGTTACAGGTACAGTGCGGGTGCATAACAAATAACACGGAAGTGTTGATATGCATAAAAGCCCTTCTGTATCTAAAACTGTTCTATGAACGCGCCTAAAAATATTCCACTTTCCTTGAGTTGACATATAAAATATATGTACCAAAGAATGTATAAAAGGAATAAGCAAATGGCACATTCGAGGAAAAATGCATCGTGACGCTACAGGGCATCATAGCTTAGTTGTTAGAGTACTCTAACAGCGGCTTTGGTGCAGACACTTGGGTTCATATCTCAGTGTCCGAGAAGGGGTCTGATGAGAAGTTGGGCACTTCGAAACATGTCATCCCATACCATCGCTGTGCATAACGTTGTAATTTTTCCTCTAATATCAATTAACAAACAAACATAAAAATTCGAGCTTTGCTCCAACAACAATCACCATAACTATAATTGTTACAGGTACAGTGCGGGTGCATAACAAATAACACGGAAGTGTTGATATGCATAAAAGCCCTTCTGTATCTAAAACTCTTCTATGAACGCGCCTAAAAATATTCCACTTTCCTTGAGTTGACATATAAAATATATGTACCAAAGAATGTATAAAAGGAATAAGCAAATGGCACATTAGAGGAAAAATGCATCGTGACGCTACAGGGCATCATAGCTTAGTTGTTAGAGTACTCTAACAGCGGCTTTGGTGCAGACACTTGGGTTCATATCTCAGTGTCCGAGAAGGGGTCTGATGAGAAGTTGGGCACTTCGAAACATGTCATCCCATACCATCGCTGTGCATAACGTTGTAATTTTTCCTCTAATATCAATTAAAAAATTGTTTTTGTTTCTGTTAAAAGTTTGCGGATATACCTGTTTTTCGAAATTCCTATTTTTAGGCCCTTTTTAAAACTTTGATGAAAAAAAAAAATTTTTTAATATGTGCTCCGTCAAATTAACAATAGTTATTTGTGAAATATTCATTTACCTAAATTCATAAAGTCCAGCTGCAACTTCACTTTTTACATCAAATAAAGTTAAACAACCTTGGGCATAAATACGCGCCTGAGTAGGTATATACGAGTATAATTCAGATGCACTCGAAGCCAATTCTAATATGTATCTAGAAAGCTCGAAACTATTTGCGGTGTTTAAATCTACAAAGTCAAGACGGGACTTCGTTGAGGCTATTATGAGAGAATTAACGAGTGAAACAAGCATTAAAGAAAAGGAAGGCCTGGAAGAAAAAATTGGTTTACAATACATTATGATAGAAAAAAAATGGAAGGACGTCTATCGTAACAATTCAAAATTTCTAAGTAAGCATGAAATGTGGCTAGCTGACAAAACTTTTTTGGACGAAGAAACACCTAGCACGTCAACCAATCCAACTAGAGGGAGACCAACAAAACCCATAGAAGAGTGTTCTACCTACACAAGGAAAAGGAAGCTGTCTGATACCACAAAAGCTATGGCCACGACTCATCTGTCAGAAGCACTGGCTATTAAATATAAAAAATACGAAGAAAACGTGAAGTCTCATATACCAGAATCAGTTGCGGTAGCAAGGCCAGTGCGACTGATGAGGATCAAAAACAGCATTCCCACACCACCAAATGCGCTACCTAGGAAATACTCTCCCGAAGAAGCTTTGGCGCTGTTTATAGCATTCCCACACCACCAAATGCGCTACCTAGAAAATACACTCCCGAAGAAGTTTTGACGCTGTTTATATATCTCGGTTTAACGAAGAAAAAATATATTATATTGCGAAAGTCATTATTGCAACGTAATGCCGATATTTTACCTGGATACAAAAAATTTACTCAAGCCAAGAAAGAAGCAGTTCCTCTAAGTCCCAAAATAACCGAACTATCAACTGAAATTGAGCTACAAAACCTAATGGATCATACGTCTACACGACTCCTTCAAAGTTTAACTGAAGAAAAGTTGGAATCACTGCCAAAGGAGCTAGTATTGATAACTAAGTGGGGCTGTGATGGATCATCAGGACAAAGCGCATATAAACCAAGAATAAATGTAGACAATGAAACAATTACAGATAGTAATATGTTTATGGCTTCTATTGTTCCATTACGACTAAAAGATGAAGAATATTGGAAAAATCCACGTCCGCCATCAATTATATTGTGCGCCCGATATTATATAAATACGAGAAGGAGTCTTCGGAACTCATAAAAGCTACAGTGAGTGATATAAAAAATCAAATTGCCAAATTAGAACCAACAATAATTGAAATTGAAGAGGGGAATGTCATTACAATAAAGCATGATTTTCTTCTAACAATGGTCGATGGAAAAGTTTTGAACTTAATAACAAATACGACATCTACAATTAAATGTCCAATTTGTAACAAGAGCCAAAAGGATTTTGAAAATCTTGATGATTCAATAACTGACGAACTAAATTATGAGTATGGAATATCTCCTTTGCATGCTAGGATAAAATGTATGGAAGTTGTTTTGAAGCTGGCTTATACACTACCACAACAAGGAGAAGTTTTCGACGACAATACAACATGTAAGGAGAAACAAAACAGGAGAAAAAAAATAATTCAGGATGCATTCTATAAAGAGATTGGCCTTAGAGTTGACTGTCCAAAGTATGGATACGGAAATACAAATGATGGTAGCTCCTCAAGAAGATTTTTTGAAAATGATGAAGTGACTGCTCGCATAACAGGAGTTGATAGAGATATTGTGAAAAGATTGGGAGTAATTTTAAATATTTTAAACTGCCATGAACCAGTTAATGGACCCAAATTTGGAGAATATGCATCTAAAACTACAGAGTTGCTGCATCAAAAGTATCCTGAGAAGAAACTTGCACCAACGGTACATAAAACTTTAGCACTTGGAAAAGATTTAATAGAGTACCAGTGCTTACCATTAGGAGAATTGTCTCAAGAAGCTCAAGAATCTAAGAACAAGGACTACAAAAGATATAGATGTATGAACACCTGCAAAGTATCACGAGTTAGACAAAACGAAGACCTTTTCAACATGTTAGCTATCTCTTCTGATCCAGTCATATCATCTATGAGGTATGTAAGGACACAAAAAGATCTTACAGATGCGTATAGCTCAAAAATGGTTGCTTTGTTAGATATATGTTCCAGTGACGATGACTATGTTAAGATAAAATAAGTTTCTCACTTCTTATCACAACAATGAAAAAGAGATTTACTAATCAATTTTGTTACTTTATTGAAAAATAAGATATCTATGTACAAGTGATTTTTTATTTCAAATAAAAGAACTAATTAATTTATTAATTTATAAATACATACTTTTCGTTATTGCATTTCTCCAAAGTTTATCAAATTTATTATAAAGCTTAGGCATTTCGCCTTCAAACGAGTATTAAATTTTTATAGAAATCAATACGTCTATCGAGTTTGGTAAAAATTGGTAAAGCGGTTCCTAATATCAAAGTTTTTAGCATAAATGGGCAGTGCCACTCCCCTTTTCCAAAATTCGTTGGCTGTTTAATCTTTAGTTCAAATAAAATTTCATTGAACCAATTTCAATAACTTTTAGTTATTAATAAAATACATATTTGGCTTGTACATAAAAAAAAACATGTAAAATTTTACGATGAATTTTGAAGCACCTTGTTATTGTGCACCAAAAACGGACATTTGAGTTTTATAAGAGTATTGCATTTAATAGAAACAATACGTCTATCGATTTAGGTAGTTATTGATTACGTGAGTACTTAGTGGGCAGTGCCACGCTATCTTATCAAAATCATTAGTTTATCTTATTTAACGCTTAAATACGTCATTATAAGACAATTCTCATTTTATTTTTTTTATTTTTTACTAAAAACATTTTGTTTTTGCATTTTTCTAAAAATTTTCGACTTTGACTAAGTTTTTAGAAGCACCCTGTATCTGTGACATTCTGATCTTTCACACAAGAAAACTTCAAATAATTAGCTTTCATTTGCATTTTAAATTTTTAAAATATCTTTATTGGTTCAAAAGTTATGATTTTTGCAAAGGAAAAACTCATAAGGCGCCACTGTGCGTCGTAGCATTCGTTAAACGATGGTCTAAAAAATTTAGCGACCATTATGTCACTAACGCCCTCTTCACTACATTAGTCAGACAGATACTTGAATACGGTTCTATAATTTGGAACCCGCGTTACCAGGTTCATGTAGATCGCCTGGAATCAGTTCAAAAATAATTTTTACTATTTGCCTGAAGAGATTTTCATTGGGATCCCTTGTATAATCTTCCACCCTATACGAATCGTTTAAAACTCATTAATCTGCATAATCTTCTAGTCGGAGGGAAATGCTTGGAATTGTTTTTATGATTAAATTGCTAAATGGTTCACTCTCCAGCCCATTTCTTCTAAGTGAAGTGAACTTCAATGTATCGTCTCGTCCGTAGCTACTAATTGTTACTTATTCTTTGACTTCTATATTAACTTCTAACAATAATTTTATTCTGGTAATTAATTATTTCTTAATGTATAAGGTTTTTCTGTAGCTGAGCAGTTTTAGATCTCGACGATTAACAAACCAAAGCCTTTCAACGACTGTGCGGATGCGCCCCTAGCGCCGGTCGGCCGGGATATGGTGGGTAATCCGTTTGGGAATTATTATTATTATAAATGTACAGGCGGTAAAAAACAACAAGTCAATTGAATTGTTGGTATACAAAATTTAATTATTTTCTTTTGGTAACATTTCCACAACAACCGGTTCTATCGTACTGGAATGACCCGGATTTTTTAACCCGCCCAATGGCTGTTATTTCACCCAATTGTCTTCCTCGGAGCAAACCCTTGCAGCGGGGTTGCTTCAGTTTCTCTTGTTAGAGGCTGGTATCGAAATCAACCACGGACCAAGAGATTGGATCTGCTGCGTCTGCTGGAAGAAAATTGATGTTAAACGGTCGCATTCATAACACGCCACACTGTAGAATATAACCTATTTGTTCTTAACATCGACCCAAGGGACTCTACCTTAGAATGCCAAGGTATAGTGGTCCAGTCAGGCGATGTCGATCTGAAAATTATTACATCTACATACTCGAGGAACTTTCAACCCGACATTAGTGCGTTGCTAAGAGGTGATACCCGCTTAATCCTCGGCGACTCCAACGAACACCCCAATCTCTGGCACTACAATCTGCCAGAAGACAGCAGAGAGCATGCACCTGCGGAGCAAATAGATGCCTCGTCATTCTGTTCAGTGAAGAGAGACGCCCCCACCAGAGTGGCAGGCAACTGCCCAGCTCGCCGGGCATCTCCACCATGAGCGCAGGATTCATCAACTGCGTCAACTGGCGACCAATTCCAGCTGCCAATTATCCTATCAATCGAGCTACCAACTGACTTCATACCCGCCGAACGCCGTGCTTTCATAAACTTTAGCAAAGCGGACTATACAGAGCGCTCCTTGGAAGAATCCCAGAAATTCGTCCAATTTCCCTGCGGAAGCAGCCGCTCTGGCAAGAGAACGTGACCAAGTGAGACTCATTATAGATCATTTAAAATATCTATTAATTTAAATAAATATTCTTTTTTGATTGAAATGGATTTCTATTATGACTTTTCAGTTCCAATATTTTCATTTACAAAAACTAACATAATTATTTTAAACAACAAAGTATATAAAAGTAAAGCATATAACCCTACATTACTCCCCGTCCAGTTTGAAAAAAGGAATAAAAACGAAAAATAATAAATTATCAGTTAGTGAAAAAATAATAAAAGTAGCTTTTTTGTGTGAGTTGGTAAACTGGAATTAATAGCTGTATTCTGTTAGTCTGTCTCATCCCAAGTTACTAAATTTGAGATTTTCCATTAGAGATAAATGTTGTGACTTCAGATGATTTCGGTATTCTGTAAGAGAAAATCATAAAAAATTCACCAATGATATGTGGTGAAAACACATTTGCATACATTTTAAGTACAGCATTTGACATCGGTTGTATTAATATCGCATAAGCGCAGGTAGAGTCTGGAGTACAACGTGAGCAACGCAAGTTCGAGCCCTGGATCGCGGACAATTTATTATTATTTTTTTTATTTTATTTTTTGTTAATTAAATATAATTCTTTTCTTACATATTTTTGTAAGTTTAACGAGCTCAAGACCACTTGATAATAATTCTTAATCAATTATTATTATTTTTGATTAGAGGAAAAATTGAAAGCAACAAACATATACAGGCTACATTTACAATACTATTTCGAAAACAGCCACGATTTCTCGTCAGACTAATTCGTATAGTTTTGCTATTTCAGAGGATTTTTTTAAATATATAAATGTTTCTACACTTAAAATTTACTATTTTTTTAATTTCTTTAAATTTTAACCCAATATTGTACTGTGAGCTGCCTAGAACCAGCTGTCAAATTAGTGACTATTTTTTTGAGACTAGAGATGTGAGACAGCTGACTGAATACCAAATTGTATCAAAATTGAAATTTAACACAAAATTCAGCTATAAGTGTTGAAAGAATATTTGCTGGTTTAAATAAATTGATTGAGATAGTTTTAACAGTATTTCGATATTGAAATTTAAATGTATTTCTGTGTTTAGATATAACCTTAAAATACCCTCCATAAGGTTGTTCTGAATTATATTTATGAAGATGAAAGTATGCACATTTTTGGAGGGAAATGGTTTTCCTTGTTGTGATGTAGGACTTTTGAAGGAACAATCGAAAAATAGTATCGTAGTTTATCAATAGTTTAATTTGAAAATTCACCTTTTTTATTATTATTAGAAACAATTAATTCACCTGGTAAACAAATAGTCTGTCCATAAACTAATTCTGCAGAAGAAAATTTTAAATCTTCTTTAATAGAAGTTCGTGAGCCTAAAAGTATCCATCCTATATCATACCATTTGAATGAGGATGATATGCAGATGTATGAATTTTGTAAGCACCTAACAATTTCGCTAGTTCATTAATCATTTTTGAAGGGTGGTCGACTATAATCTTTAAAGGAATTTCAAACCGTGGTTGGAAAAATAGTATTTTGAGAATTAAAATGGTTTTGTCTGGTAAAACTTCTTGATCTTGATCAAGCTTTTCTTTTCGATATAGATCTTATTTGAAGTTGATTAATATCAGACGTAATATTATTAAAATTTTGGTAAATAGATGTTGTTAGTTAATAAACTATTTTCATCGGTATTTTCTTTATTAAATGATGCTAAATGTATTTGAATTTGTTGTGGAAAAGTCCTCGTCCATAATTTAAAAAGGAGTTCTTTTTAGTAAATATAAATTTAAAGTTATCTTCTTGATTGATGTATATTGGAACGATTTTTCGTCATCCCTTGTCAAATTTGGTTTTGAGACAAACCGGTTTCGGCGTTGTGCCATCATCAGTGTCGATTTTCGTTCTGATCTGTTGTTGTCGTTTGTCTTGTATTTATAGTAGGTAGCAGGTAAAGTCAGCATGGGCGTCTGTTTGTGTACGTGTGTGCATGTGTTGTGTGTGTACATTCAGAAATGGGTGTGGTTTGCATCGATCGGTTTTTGTGTAGTTGACTGAGGCAGGTAAAAGTTGGTGATTTTTGTTGTTTGACCTTTTTTGCTTGGTGGTCGACTATAATCTTTAAAGGAATTTCAAACCGTGGTTGGAAAAATAGTATTTTGAGAATTAAAATGGTTTTGTCTGGTAAAACTTCTTGATCTTGATCAAGCTTTTCTTTTCGATATAGATCTTATTTGAAGTTGATTAATATCAGACGTAATATTATTAAAATTTTGGTAAATAGCTGTTGTTAGTTAATAAAATATTTTCATCGTTATTTTCTTTATTAAATGATGCTAAATGTATTTGAATTTGTTGTGGAAAAGTCCTCGTCCATAATTTAAAAAGGAGTTCTTTTTAGTAAATATAAATTTAAAGTTATCTTCTTGATTGATGTATATTGGAACGATTTTTCGTCATCCCTTGTCAAATTTGGTTTTGAGACAAACCGGTTTCGGCGTTGTGCCATCATCAGTGTCGATTTTCGTTCTGATCTGTTGTTGTCGTTTGTCTTGTATTTATAGTAGGTAGCAGGTAAAGTCAGCATGGGCGTCTGTTTGTGTACGTGTGTGCATGTGTTGTGTGTGTACATTCAGAAATGGGTGTGGTTTGCATCGATCGGTTTTTGTGTAGTTGACTGAGGCAGGTAAAAGTTGGTGATTTTTGTTGTTTGACCTTTTTTGCTTGGTGGTCGACTATAATCTTTAAAGGAATTTCAAACCGTGGTTGGAAAAATAGTATTTTGAGAATTAAAATGGTTTTGTCTGGTAAAACTTCTTGATCTTGATCAAGCTTTTCTTTTCGATATAGATCTTATTTGAAGTTGATTAATATCAGACGTAATATTATTAAAATTTTGGTAAATAGCTGTTGTTAGTTAATAAAATATTTTCATCGTTATTTTCTTTATTAAATGATGCTAAATGTATTTGAATTTGTTGTGGAAAAGTCCTCGTCCATAATTTAAAAAGGAGTTCTTTTTAGTAAATATAAATTTAAAGTTATCTTCTTGATTGATGTATATTGGAACGATTTTTCGTCATCCCTTGTCAAATTTGGTTTTGAGACAAACCAGTTTCGGCGTTGTGCCATCATCAGTGTCGATTTTCGTTCTGATCTGTTGTTGTCGTTTGTCTTGTATTTATAGTAGGTAGCAGGTAAAGTCAGCATAGGCGTCTGTTTGTGTACGTGTGTGCATGTGTTGTGTGTGTACATTCAGAAATGGGTGTGGTTTGCATCGATCGGGTTTTGTGTGGTTGACTGAGGCAGGTAAAAGTTGGTGATTTTTGTTGTTTGACCTTTTTTGCTTGTTTGTTGTTTTTGATCTTTTGCTGTTTTGTGCTTATTTGTCGGTGCGTGTGTGTTTGTTGTACCTGAGTGGTTGCTTTGGTTTTTGTAAACCAATTTTAAATTTTCGAATATTGTGTCGGAAACAGTGTTTGTCTGTTCGTTTATTATTCTACCGTCGAATGTTTTTTGTTTGTAGATTTCCATGTTTTCGAGTACGTTCAGACGTCGGTCTTTTGCTTCTAGGACCTGGACGGTTTTTTAAATGTTTCCGGGGGGGGGGGGGGCATTTACTCTCCGCCATGTGATTCGCAAAGTTGGACTCTGATGATGGTTGGATTCCATATCTTTCTGTTGTAATCTCTAATGTGTTCTCTGAACCTCGTTCTTACTTGTCGTGCTGTTTGTCCTATGTAACTGTGCTGGCATTCACAAGTGAGCTTGTATACACCACGGCTGCTAAACGGATCTTCTGAGTTAGTTTTGGTTCTTAGCTTCCGTCCTAAATTGTTCGATGTTTTGAACGCTGTGTTGATGTTGTATTTTCTAAGGAAATTTGCTAATTTATGTGTTGCCTTTCCAGTATATGTCATTGTCGTCCGTTGTTTCTTTTTTGTTCTCTAAGGTCTCTCCTGAGTTTATCTACTAGAGCTTTTTTATATCTGTTGTTTGTAGCGATTTTATATATTATTCCAAGCTCTCTTGTATATGCTTCTTGTGTAAGAGGTGTTCTTTCCAATCTTTGTACAAGGTGGCGCAAAAGTAATCCTCCTATCAGAAAATGCTATAAATTTTGCGATTGGCCCCTAAAGTCAGTTCTGTTTTGACATTTGTGTAGTAAACACATGCGAAATACACGTTAAAAAACAATGTTACGCTACACTGCTCCAGAACGCGGAATATTGCTGACTATTTATTTGACCAATAATCCGTCGGTGAAAAACGGTTACTGCGCAAAAGTAATCCTCCTATCAGAAAATGCTATAAATTTTGCGATTGGCCCCTAAAGTCCGTTCTGTTTTGACATTTGTGTAGTAAACACATGCGAAATACACGTTAATAAACAATGTTACGCTACACTGCTCCAGAACGCGGAATATTGCTGACTATTTATTTCACCAATAATCGGTCGGGGCCAAACGGTTACTGTGAATGGTGAGCGCTACAGAGCAATGATCAACGAGTTCTTTTTGCCGCAACTTGATGAATTGGAATTGGAAAACATGTGGTTCCAACAAGACGGTGCAACAGCACACACTGCACGTGCCACAACCGATATGCTGAACATCGGAAGCTTACTTTTTCGCCACCTTGTACTAAGTGCCTTAGCGCTGCATTTTTATGTTGTTGTGGTGGCCGTTGGTTTCCTATATATGTCGTAGTTGAATTTATTGCTAGCTTTATCAATACTTATTGTGAGGTCCAGATAATTGATTCCTCCGTCTTTTTCGGTTTCCATTGTGAATTTTATGTTCCCGTACTGCTTGTTGAGGTACTCCAATACTTGCTCTTCGTTGTTGGTAGTGAAAACGCATATGATATCATCCACATACGTTGCGTAAAATAACACTCCTAATTTGGAATTAAATTCCTGTATATACTCTTTTTCCAGTTTTGGCATAAACGCTTCCATAAGAATAGCCGATGTTGGGTTTCCCATCGCAAGTCCGTTTGTTTGTCTGTATATTTTATTGTTGGATTGAAAATAGATTTGACGTAGAGTGGTTCTTACCGCGTTCGTGATTTGCGTACTTTTTGCTTGATCTTTTGTTTTACGTAGTATTATAGAGTTTACTATGTTCAATGTCTGTGCTAGTGGTATTGATGTGTATAGATCTTTTATGTCGAATGATAGGAATTTGCTGTCCTTTGTCACTTCAACGGTCCTAAGTTTGTCTATTAGTTCAGATGTATTAGTTATGATGTGTTCGTTGCTAAGTTCCAGTGTATCCTTCAATGTGGTTTTTAAATATTTAGATAGCTTATAGCATGGTGCCGATTTAAAATTAATGATTGGTCTCATTGGATTGCCTAGCTTGTGGATTTTTGGTAGCGCAATCAGCGGTGGCGGCCGCCGTGGTGTGAAGGTAGTGTTGCCGGCCTACCACACCGAAGGTCCATGGTTCGAGCCCTGGTACAGGTAACATCAAAAGTGATTTGAAAAAAAAGTTTTTCAAAACGGGGTCGCCCCTCGGCAGTGGTTTGGCAAACTCTCCGAGTGTATTTCTGCCATGACAGGCTTCTCAGCAAAAATTCGTCTCCTTTGTAGATGCCGTTCGGAGTCGGCAAAAAACTGTAGGTCCCACCAATTTGTAGGGAAAAATTCAAATCGGCACACCACAAATTGGAAGAGAAGCTTGGCGCAAAAATCTCTTAGGAGGTTTATGATGATATACCTGTTGTATATCGCGCCATAGAGAGAGAGAATCAGCGGTGGAGTTGACGGGTTCATTTGGACTAATGTATGTGCCGAGTTTGTATCTGTTATATTTGTTGCAGTTTTTATAGCCACTTTGATTTCTTTCTGGTATTCATCCGTGGGGTTTACTCTTATTCTACGGCTCGAATACTTTACGTACAAGGAAAAGGCCGGCGGCTTAATGTACTTGAGAACATGGAGATATACAAGTTAAAAACATTTGACGGCAGGATCATAAACGAACAAACCAACACTATCTCTGACGAAATATTTGAACCCTTAAAACTAGTTTACAAAAAACAGCACAAGCCAGCAGGTACAGCAACCAAACACGTAACAATGAACAAGCAAAAACGAAATATGAACCAAACTGCAAAAATCACCGATTTCTACCTACATCAACCTACCGCTTAGCTAACAAGCGGTATGTCTACATACCTACAAAAACAACCCTTGGGACAGATAACAATTCGGACGTATCAATACCGCGCACACACACACGCATATTAACGTTACCTACCACGAACACATAGATTGACATTACCTGCCACAGCACCCACGGACTATAAAAACAACGCAGCGGATAGACACAGACCAGAACGAAACTAGGCATTGAAAATGGCAGAACGTCGAATCCGGTTTGTCACAAAACCAAACTTGACAAGGGATGACGGAAAATCGTTCCAACAAAAATCAGCTTACTACCCTGTCGGAAGATCAACACAACAAAATAAATCACTTACCGCCTGTCAGGCTTTTAATTTAAACACGGATGGACTACTAACGAAATACGAACGGAAACTGCGAAAAATGCATACGACTAAGGCAAATATTTGGTTCAACAAGCAATGTTTAGAATTGAATGTTACACCGAAATTCGCGCGAATAAAAATAAAAACCAACACCCAAGCAAGTAGGAGAACGACCAGGAAGGCGGAAAAGGACTTTTTAAAGTTCGAATTACAAAGCCTATACGCTAAGAAAGACAAGATAAACACCGAACTACTGAGGATACATCTGCAATTGTCCGGACTCTTGCCCACGACTGCATTGATGGACTGCTTCGACCACATAAAGACGGGAATCAAACGCGAACTACAACGCAAATATGAAAAACTGAACCGAAAATTGGACCAGTTAACGGGCCGACGCGATCACAGTAACAGTCAACAAACACGAATTTAACAAAAGGTTCGTAAACCTAACAACAGTGGTCATTAGCAACGAAGAAGCGCAACTTCTAGGGAAGGGCCTGAAGCACAACATCGCGGATAGCAATGAAGCAAAAAGAACTGAGCAAGCGATAGTAGATGCAGAGGTTGCAATATCGCTTCTTCCATATGAGGAATAGGAGCACGCAAGGCACATGTGCAGAGAAATCATAAGCAAGGAAGTAAGAGCCCAGGAAGCACAAAAAGGAAATAAGGAGCTGAAAATATTGAAAAGGCTACAACGAAAGCTAAAAAATAACAACATCGTCCTTCGTTGTGACAAAGGAAACACAACGGTGCTAATCAGTAAGGATGAATATATAGCAAAGACAGAGAAGCTCATCGAGGAAATGAAATGCCGAAATATTAGGGATAACCCCACGGATAAATACCAGACCGAAGTTAAAGAGGTTATAAAAAATGCTACCAAAATCATAGACGAGAGGATGGCATATACCCTAACACAAATGAATCCATCTGCTCCTCCACTCATTGCGTTACCTAAAATCCACAAACAGGATACGCCGATGAGACCTATAATTAATTTTAAGTCCGCGCCGGGTTATAAACTGTCGAAACATCTAAAAACGATTTTAAAGGACACTCTGAAACTAGGGCACGAATACACAATAAGCAATACGATAGAACTACTACAAAGACTTGAGACCGTTAAACTCACAAGGAGCAGTAAACTCATATCCTTTGACATAAAGGACTTATACCCGTCAATACCACTAACAGATACAATGGATATAGTCAACAAAACACTACTGGACAAAACTGAAGATAAGGTAAAAACTGCGCAAATTACCAACGCGCTAAGAACAACGCTGCGGCAAAACTATTTCCGGTTCAACAACAAAATATATAGACAGACAAACGGACTAGGAATGGGTAACCCAACATCGGCCAGTCTCATGGAAACATTCATGCAAAACTTGGAAGGAAAATATATACAGGAGTTACAAACCAAGTTAGGCGTGGCATTCTACGCTAGATACGTGGATGGCATCATCTGCATCCTAAATGACGATAACGAAGAGCAAATACTAGAGTTCCTCAACAGGCAACGTAGCAACATAGAGTTCACAATGGAAGTAGAAAAAGATGGAATAATGAACTACCTGGACCTAACTATAGGGATTGACAAAATAACAAATAGGTTCAACTACGGCATTTATAGAAAACCGACTGCCACGGACACCATTATACACTCTACATCAAACCATCCGCAACAGCACAAAAATGCAGCATTGAGGCACTTAGTGGATAGGCTTCAGAGAACGCCGCTCACACAGGAAGCATACTGGAGAGAGCTTAATACAATATATAACATAGCGGCAAATAATGGATACAAGAAAGCACTTGTGGATAAACTCAGAAGTAGCCATGGAACACAAAAAAGAGTAAACGTAGAGGAAAATCCAATGGTTTGGACGGCAATGACATACACTGGAAAAGCGACGTACAAATAAGCAAAGTTCTTTAAAAGATATAACATCAACACAGCATTCAGAACATCTAACAACGTCGGACAAAAACTAAGAACCGACACTAATTCTGATGACCCATTCAACAGACACGGAGTGTATAGGCTTACTTGTGAATGTCAATACAGCTACATAGGACAAACAGGAAGAAAAATAAGCACAGGATTCCGAGAGCATATCAGGGACTACAACAAAAAAACACGAAAACCCACCATAATACCAGAATCTAATTTCGCGAACCACATGTTTGAGAACAACTGCACCCCAGCTAACATAAAAACAACGGCTCGAATACTTCACGTACAAGGAAAAGGCCGGCGTCTTAATGTACTTGAGAACATGGAGATATACAAGTTAAAAACATTTGACGGCAGGATCATAAACGAACAAACCAACACTATCTCTGACGAAATATTTGAACCCTTAAAACTAGTTTACAAAAAACAGCACAAGCCAGCAGGTACAGCAACCAAACACGTAACAATGAACAAGCAAAAACGAAATATGAACCAAACTGCAAAAATCACCGATTTCTACCTACCTCAACCTACCGCTTAGCTAACACGCGGTATGTCTACATACCTACAAAAACAACCCTTGTGACAGATAGCAATTCAGACGTATCAATACCGCGCACACACACACGCATATTAACGTTACCTACCACGAACACATAGATTGACATTACCTGCCACAGCACTCACGGACTATAAAACAACGCAGCGGATAGACACAGACCAGAACGAAACTAGGCATTGAAAATGGCAGAACGCCGAAACCGGTTTGTCACAAAACCAAACTTGACAAGGGATGACGGAAAATCGTTCCAACAAAAATCAACTACCTGGACCTAACTATAGGGATTGACAAAATAACAAATAGGTTCAACTACGGCATTTATAGAAAACCGACTGCCACGGACACCATTATACACTCTACATCAAACCATCCGCAACAGCACAAAAATGCAGCATTGAGGCACTTAGTGGATAGGCTTCAGAGAACGCCGCTCACACAGGAAGCATACTGGAGAGAGCTTAATACAATATATAACATAGCGGCAAATAATGGATACAAGAAAGCACTTGTGGATAAACTCAGAAGTAGCCATGGAACACAAAAAAGAGTAAACGTAGAGGAAAATCCAATGGTTTGGACGGCAATGACATTCACTGGAAAAGCGACGTACAAATAAGCAAAGTTCTTTAAAAGATATAACATCAACACAGCATTCAGAACATCTAACAACGTCGGACAAAAACTAAGAACCGACACTAATTCTGATGACCCATTCAACAGACACGGAGTGTATAGGCTTACTTGTGAATATCAATACAGCTACATAGGACAAACAGGAAGAAAAATAAGCACAGGATTCCGAGAGCATATCAGGGACTACAACTAAAAAACACGAAAACCCACCATAATACCAGAATCTAATTTCGCGAACCACATGTTTGAGAACAACTGCACCCCAGCTAACATAAAAACAACGGCTCGAATACTTCACGTACAAGGAAAAGGCCGGCGGCTTAATGTACTTGAGAACATGGAGATATACAAGTTAAAAACATTTGACGGCAGGATCATAAACGAACAAACCAACACTATCTCTGACGAAATATTTGAACCCTTAAAACTAGTTTACAAAAAACAGCACAAGCCAGCAGGTACAGCAACCAAACACGTAACAATGAACAAGCAAAAACGAAATATGAACCAAACTGCAAAAATCACCGATTTCTAACTTCATCAACCTACCGCTTAGCTAACAAGCGGTATGTCTACATACCTACAAAAACAACCCTTGGGACAGATAACAATTCGGACGTATCAATACCGCGCACACACACACGCATATTAACGTTACCTACCACGAACACATAGATTGACATTACCTGCCACAGCACCCACGGACTATAAAAACAACGCAGCGGATAGACACAGACCAGAACGAAACTAGGCATTGAAAATGGCAGAACGCCGAAACCGGTTTGTCACAAAACCAAACTTGACAAGGGATGACGGAAAATCGTTAAAACAAAAATCACTTTCCATATCCTCGATGAGTTTTTCGGTTTTTGTTATATACTCATCTTTTTCAATTAGCACAGTTGTGTTACCTTTGTCCGCCTTCGTTATCTTCTTGAATTGTGTTTGTAGTTGAGTAGTAGTAATTTTGTAGTATGTCAGAATTCTGTGGTATAGTTTGTATAGTGTGTTTGTATTTTGTGTTGTATTCATTGTGTTAGTATTATTTTGGTCCAGAGCATTCTGGAGAGAGATTTAAAAAAAATGTTTTACTCGAAAGAAAGTTTTTTTCATGATTAATTAAAGTAGTTATATCTTATTATTGTGAAATGTTTCTATAAATTTAATTTCCTGAAGTAAAAATATTATTTGTATGTTTAATTAATATAAGATCTATCTATAAGTTTAAATAAAGTTTTCGACGTAAAAATATTAATTTAAATAACTTAAATTTTATTTAAGTGACTTACCAGAGTTATGATTGTATTGTATAGGTGAGTAATCTTAGTAAAATATTTTAGTATATCTTAAATTGATTTGATTTTAGTTAATTATTGTACAAACCTTCTTTTATTCAGCGTATCGTTGTTGCTTACACTAGTTATTCAAGAAGTTGTTAGAAATAATTCGGTTATTGATAATTTTGTGTTGTAAAGTTAATTTGTTGATGGTGATATAACAGGGAATTGAAAGGTTAATTGTAGTTATAGTTTAAACTGTTTTTATTTGCTTTAGTAGATTACTCTGAGAATTTTTTCATGATATATTTTGTTGTAAATTTTTTGTAGGATTTCTATAGTTGTTGAAGTACCCAAATTGTTATATTTATAGTTGATTGTTGTTTGCTTTCTTAAATTTTCCGCAGGAGATGCTTTTGTTAAGCTCTTTTAATATGTCGACCCCTTTACGCGAAATTATCGGAAGGGACACAGAGCCAAATTTTACAGAAGAGCACTTTTTTGTTTTTATCACTTTTTGTTGATTTATTAAAAACTACACTGTTAGATAGTTAATTAAAATACTGAGCCTCTTATTTTTTTTTTCTTGAAAAAATTTGCAGTTTGCGAAAACAATCACAAATTTGTTCCTTACGATAATTTCGCTCTCAATGTTTTATGAGTGTTTGAATAAATGCCCCTTCCGATAGTTTAAAAAAAATATTTGCTTAACAAATGCCAGTGTTTTATTTCATAACTAGCATTTACCCGCGTCTCCGCTCGCATCAAAGAAATAAGAAAATAACTAAGCTTCTTTTGAAAACATTTTTATTTATCAAACAACAACTTCTAATACAGGATTCTAAACAAAAGCCAAAGCTATTAATTATTTTTCAGATCAAATTGAAGAAGAGATACATACCGAACAAACCGTGAGAGCTTCATAAATTGTATTATTATATAAACCCTCATAAAAGTTTAATTTTTACGAAACAGCGAAGCAACCAAAATATAAAGAATTGCGAAACTTACTAAAAGGATATTTTCCGCAGAAACGATATCAATATCTTTGAAATGCACAACTATTTTGCTCAAACGTTACAAAAATTCATTCAAAATATTTGATTTTATGTTTGACAGGTGACGATTTACTAATATTTATTAACGACGACAATTGCCCGGCCCACATTCAAAACGACGACTGCGAACGACAACGGCGAAAAACCGAAGCTTGACGATAATTGCCGCCAAGCACCGACGACATGATAATAATGAAAGCGGCAACGACAGTTCTGCATTAGCTCAAACAACAGCAAAAAATTTAGAAAAAAGTATTGCATGTGTAAAAAAACATAAAACTAATCAACTTAAACACATATTTAAAGAAATTTGCAAATATTTTCGATTTAATTCACAACATCAACATTCTGACCAATAACTTAGTTATCGATTAATTGATCGAATCCTGTGACCTTGACCTGAATTGATCGAAATATTGCCGAGTCCCAAAGAATCCTGTGGCCTTCCCCTTTCGTTTGATACCATATTGTATGCAAATTCAGGGGTTTGGAGCAATCCCATTCTGACCGATAACTCAGTTATCGATGAATTGATCGAAATATTGCAGAGTCCTAAAGAATTCTGTGGCCTTCCCCTTTCGTTTGATATCCACCCTACCAACCATGGCTTTCCACTTTTTGTAATTTTCTTATCGAATCCCAAGACCATCTCTTTTTTTTCCTCCTCCATACCAACACCAACGCATATTTCTGGGATATTTTTCTTAAACAAAAATCATTATGATTTTTCACTATTGCTATTTCTATTAGTGTGAATGAAATAGTAAGATTTTAGTAACTAAAAACAAAGCCATAACAAAGGGAAATTAAACAGCTGTTTCCATGAATTAAAGCTTCTGTCAAAATAAGAAATATATTTTAAAATGTTTGTTCAAAATTTGTTATTCAATAAAAACAATCAAGTAAGTACTATAATTTGAAGCCATTATTAATAATAATATTAATATTGCTAATAAATTCTATGATTTTACAGGGGGCAACTATTGGGGGCAGTCGAAGATAAGCGATAACGGCCTAAATTCAACAGCCAACATGTAGAGGCGGTTAGCAGTCGTCCGTGAAGTGCGTCTATCTTCGCAATTGGTAAGAGCTAGTCGAACCCTTTAACGTTATAACGAGTTTACGTATATACGCACTGCGCTGGACATTTTGTAGGCTGTTAAGATATTGGTTCGTTCCATAGGCTTTCTACCATACCATAGAGCCATAGGTCAGCACCGGTCGCATCTGTAGTACCGTCTTCTGTTTAAGACGCCATTGTCATTAAACATCTATTTATAATTATGGAAATCTATTTCTAATTATGGAATAATGGCCTTGGAATAGCAGTGCCCATATACACAACGCCACCTAAACTTTGTGGTGTCCTTCACACAGCGTACCTGGAGGAGGAGCGAATAGGCATCGTACGAATTGATCTTCAAGGCTCGTTGGAGTCCAAAGGGGCCTTATTAGGGGTTTTGTTTTCTTACACAAGTATTTTTATTTAGTTTCTATATTTAATTGGATCCTAACTAATTTTTCTTCTCTTTCTCTGCGTATAGAGAAGTGACGTAATGGAACCAATGACCCCTTTGGTTTAGCCTTCCAGCTGGTCACCCTCTCCTCCATAGCGGGCGCACTTGTAATTTAGTTTATTTTCATTTTGTTTGTTTTAATTTTTTAGATTTCATTTGATTTCATTCCATTTCATCTAATTTTTTACATTTAATTTCATTTCATTTGATTTCACTTCACTTTATTTTATTTCGTTTGATTTCATTTCATTCCACCTGTTTTCGTTTGATCCAATTTCATTTCACTTAATGTCATTTCATTTCATTTTTGTTTATTTCATTTAATTTTTTTACATTTCATTTCATTTGATTCCACCTCATTTTATTTATTTCATTTGATTTCGTTTCATTTAATTTAATTTCATTTTATTTTATTCGGAACAACCACATTCTGACCGATAACTCAGTCATCGATGAATTGATCGAAATATTGCAGAGTCCCAAAGAATCCTGTTATCCAGTTATCGATGAACTGATCGAAATATTACAGAGACCCAAATAATCCTGTGGCCTTCCCCTTTCGTTTAACATCCATATTGTATGCAAATTCAGGGGTTTTGGAGCAACCACATTCTGACCGATAACTCAGTTATCGATGAATTGATCGAAATATTGCAGAGTCCCAAATAATCCTGTGGCCTTCCCCTTTCGTTTGATATCCATATTATATGCAAATTCAGGGGTTTTGGAGCAACCACATTCTGACTGATAACTCAGTTATCGATTAATTGATCGAAATATTGCAGAGTCCAAAAGAATCCTGTGACCTTCCCCTTTCGTTTGATACCCATATTGTATGCAAATTCAGGGGTTTTGGAGCAACCACATTCTGACCGATAACTCAGTTATCGATGAATTGATCGAAATATTGCAGAGTCCAAAAGAATACTGTGACCTTCCCCTTTCGTTTGATACCCATATTATATGCAAATTCAGGGGTTTGGGAGGAACCACATTCTGACTGATAACTCGATGAATTGATCGAAATATTGCAGAGTCCCAAAGAATCCTGTGGCCTTCCCCTTTCGTTTGATATCCATATTATATGCAAATTCAGGGGTTTTGGAGCAACCACATTCTGACTGATAACTCAGTTATCGATAAATTGATCGAAATATCGCAGAGTCCCAAAGAATCCTGTGGCCTTCCCCTTTCGTTTGATACCCATATTGTATGCAAATTCAGGGGTTTTGGAGAAACCACATTCTGACCGATAACTCAGTTATCGATGAATTGATCGAAATATTGCAGAGTCCCAAAGAATCCTGTGGCATTCCCCTTTCGTTTGATACCCATATTGTATGCAAATTCAGGGGTTTTGGAGCAACCACGTTCTGACTGATAACTCAGTTATCGATGAATTGATCGAAATATCGCAGAGTCCCAAAGAATCCTGTGGCCTTACCCTTTCGTTTGATACCCATATTGTATGCAAATTCAGGGGTTTTGGAGAAACCACATTCTGACCGATAACTCAGTTATCGATGAATTGATCGAAATATTGCAGAGTCCCAAATAATCCTGTGGCCTTCCCCTTTCGTTTGATATCCATATTATATGCAAATTCAGGGGTTTTGGAGCAACCACATTCTGACCGATAACTCAGTTATCGATGAATTGATCGAAATATTGCAGAGTCCCAAAGAATTCTGTGGCCTTCCCCTTTCGTTTGGTATCCATATTATATGCAAATTCAGGGGTTTTGGAGCAACCACATTCTGACTGATGACTCAGTTATCGATTAATTGATCGAAATATTGCAGAGTCCAAAAGAATCCTGTGACCTTCCCCTTTCGTTTGATACCCATATTGTATGCAAATTCAGGGGATTTGGAGCAACCACATTCTGACCGATAACTCAGTTATCGATGAATTGATCGAAATATTGCAGAGTCCCAAAGAATTCTGTGGCCTTCCCCTTTCGTTTGGTATCCATATTATATGCAAATTCAGGGGTTTTGGAGCAACCACATTCTGACTGATGACTCAGTTATCGATTAATTGATCGAAATATTGCAGAAACCAAAAGAATCCTGTGACCTTCTCCTTTCGTTTGATACCCATATTGTATGCAAATTCAGGGGTTTTGGAGCAACCACATTCTGACCGATATCTCAGTTATTGATGAATTGATCGAAATATTGCAGAGTCCCAAAAAATCCTGTGGCCTTCCCCTTTCGTTTAGTATCCATATTGTATGCAAATTCAGGGGTTTGGGAGCAACCACATTCTGACCGATAACTCAGTTATCGATGAATTGATCGAAATATTGCAGAGTCCCAAAGAATCCTGTGGCCTTCCCGTTTCGTTTAATATCCATATTGTATGCAAATTCAGGGGTTTTGGAGCAACCAAATTCTGACCGATAACTCAGTTATCGATGAATTGATCGAAATATTGCAGAGTCCAAAAGAATACTGTGACCTTCCCCTTTCGTTTGATAACCATTTTGTATGCAAATTCAGGGGTTTTGGAGCAACCACATTCTGACCGATAACTCAGTTATCGATGAATTGATCGATTGCAGAGTCCCAAATAATCCTGTGGCCTTCCCCTTTCGTTTGATACCCATTTTGTATGCAAATTCAGGGGTTTTGGAGCAACCACATTCTGACCGATAACTCAGTTATCGTTGAATTGATCGAAATATTGCAGAGTCCAAAAGAATACTGTGACCTTCCCCTTTAGTTTGATACCCATATTGTATGCAAATTCAGGGGTTTTGGAGCAACCACATTCTGACCGATAACTCAGTTATCGTTGAATTGATCGAAATATTGCAGAGTCCCAAAGAATCCTGTGGCCTTCCCCTTTCGTTTGATACCCATATTGTATGCAAATTCAGGGGTTTTGGAGCAACCACATTCTGAGCGATAACTCAGTTATCGATGAATTGATCGAAATATTGCAGAGTCCCAAAGAATTCTGTGGCCTTCCCCTTTCGTTTGGTATCCATATTATATGCAAATTCAGGGGTTTTGGAGCAACCACATTCTGACTGATGACTCAGTTATCGATTAATTGATCGAAATATTGCAGAGTCCAAAAGAATCCTGTGACCTTCCCCTTTCGTTTGATAGCCATATTGTATGAAAATTCAGGGGTTTTGGAGCAACCACATTCTGACCGATATCTCAGTTATCGATGAATTGATCGAAATATTGCAGAGTCCCAAAGAATCCTGTGGCCTTCCCCTTTCGTTTAGTATCCATATTGTATGCAAATTCAGGGGTTTGGGAGCAACCACATTCTGACCGATAACTCAGTTATCGATGAATTGATCGAAATATTGCAGAGTCCCAAAGAATCCTGTGGCCTTCCCGTTTCGTTTAATATCCATATTGTATGCAAATTCAGGGGTTTTGGAGCAACCACATTCTGACCGATAACTCAGTTATCGATGAATTGATCGAAATATTGCAGAGTCCAAAAGAATACTGTGACCTTCCCCTTTCGTTTGATACCCATTTTGTATGCAAATTCAGGGGTTTTGGAGCAACCACATTCTGACCGATAACTCAGTTATCGATGAATTGATCGAAATACTGCAGAGTCCCAAAGAATCCTGTGGCCTTCCCCTTTCGTTTGATATCCATATTTTATGCAAATTCAGGGGTTTTGGAGCAACCACATTCTGACCGATAACTCAATTTTCGATTAATTGATCGAAATATTGCAGAGTCCTAAAGAATCCTGTGGCCTTCCCCTTTCGTTTGATACCCATATTGTATGCAAATTCAGGGGTTTGGAGCAACTACATTCTGACCGATAACTCAGTTATCGATTAATTGATCGAAATATTGCAGAGTCCAAAAGAATCCTGTGGTCTTCCCCTTTCGTTTGATACCCATATTGTATGCAAATTCAGGGGATTTGGAGCAACCACATTCTGACCGATAACTCAGTTATCGATGAATTGATCGAAATATTGCAGAGTCCCAAAGAATTCTGTGGCCTTCCCCTTTCGTTTGGTATCCATATTATATGCAAATTCAGGGGTTTGGAGCAACTACATTCTGACCGATAACTCAGTTATCGATTAATTGATCGAAATATTGCAGAGTCCCAAAGAATCCTGTGGCCTTCCCCTTTCGTTTGATACCCATATTGTATGCAAATTCAGGGGATTTGGAGCAACCACATTCTGACCGATAACTCAGTTATCGATGAATTGATCGAAATATTGCAGAGTCCCAAAGAATCCTGTGGCCTTACCCTTTCGTTTGATACCCATATTGTATGCAAATTCAGGGGTTTTGGAGAAACCACATTCTGACCGATAACTCAGTTATCGATGAATTGATCGAAATATTGCAGAGTCCCAAATAATCCTGTGGCCTTCCCCTTTCGTTTGATAACCATTTTGTATGCAAATTCAGGGGTTTTGGAGCAACCACATTCTGACCGATAACACAGTTATCGATGAATTGATCGATTGCAGAGTCCCAAATAATCCTGTGGCCTTCCCCTTTCGTTTGATACCCATTTTGTATGCAAATTCAGGGGTTTTGGAGCAACCACATTCTGACCGATAACTCAGTTATCGATGAATTGATCGAAATATTGCAGAGTCCCAAAGAATCCTGTGGCCTTACCCTTTCGTTTGATACCCATTTTGTATGCAAATTCAGGGGTTTTGGAGAAACCACATTCTGACCGATAACTCAGTTATCGATGAATTGATCGAAATATTGCAGAGTCCCAAATAATCCTGTGGCCTTCCCCTTTCGTTTGATAACCATTTTGTATGCAAATTCAGGGGGTTTGGAGCAACTACATTCTGACCGATAACTCAGTTATCGATTAATTGATCGAAATATTGCAGAGTCCCAAAGAATCCTGTGGCCTTCCCCTTTCGTTTGATACCCATATTGTATGCAAATTCAGGGGATTTGGAGCAACCACATTCTGACCGATAACTCAGTTATCGATGAATTGATCGAAATATTGCAGAGTCCCAAAGAATCCTGTGGCCTTACCCTTTCGTTTGATACCCATATTGTATGCAAATTCAGGGGTTTTGGAGAAACCACATTCTGACCGATAACTCAGTTATCGATGAATTGATCGAAATATTGCAGAGTCCCAAATAATCCTGTGGCCTTCCCCTTTCGTTTGATAACCATTTTGTATGCAAATTCAGGGGTTTTGGAGCAACCACATTCTGACCGATAACTCAGTTATCGATGAATTGATCGAAATATTGCAGAGTCCCAAATAATCCTGTGGCCTTCCCCTTTCGTTTGATACCCATTTTGTATGCAAATTCAGGGGTTTTGGAGCAACCACATTCTGACCGATAACTCAGTTATCGATGAATTGATCGAAATATTGCAGAGTCCCAAAGAATTCTGTGGGCTTCCCCTTTCGTTTGGTATCCATATTATATGCAAATTCAGGGGTTTTGGAGCAACCACATTCTGACTGATGACTCAGTTATCGATTAATTGATCGAAATATTGCAGAGTCCAAAAGAATCCTGTGACCTTCCCCTTTCGTTTGATACCCATATTGTATGCAAATTCAGGGGTTTTGGAGCAACCACATTCTGACCGATAACTCAATTTTCGATTAATTGATCGAAATATTGCAGAGTCCTAAAGAATCCTGTGGCCTTCCCCTTTCGTTTGATACCCATATTGTATGCAAATTCAGGGGTTTGGAGCAACTACATTCTGACCGATAACTCAGTTATCGATTAATTGATCGAAATATTGCAGAGTCCTAAAGAATCCTGTGGCCTTCCCCTTTCGTTTGATACCCATATTGTATGCAAATTCAGGGGTTTGGAGCAACTACATTCTGACCGATAACTCAGTTATCGATTAATTGATCGAAATATTGCAGAGTCCCAAAGAATCCTGTGGCCTTCCCCTTTCGTTTGATACCCATATTGTATGCAAATTCAGGGGATTTGGAGCAACCACATTCTGACCGATAACTCAGTTATCGATGAATTGATCGAAATATTGCAGAGTCCCAAAGAATTCTGTGGCCTTCCCCTTTCGTTTGGTATCCATATTATATGCAAATTCAGGGGTTTTGGAGCAACCACATTCTGACTGATGACTCAGTTATCGATTAATTGATCGAAATATTGCAGAGTCCAAAAGAATCCTGTGACCTTCCCCTTTCGTTTGATACCCATATTGTATGCAAATTCAGGGGTTTTGGAGCAATCACATTCTGACCGATATCTCAGTTATCGATGAATTGATCGAAATATTGCAGAGTCCCAAAAAATCCTGTGGCCTTCCCCTTTCGTTTAGTATCCATATTGTATGCAAATTCAGGGGTTTGGGAGCAACCACATTCTGACCGATAACTCAGTTATCGATGAATTGATCGAAATATTGCAGAGTCCCAAAGAATCCTGTGGCCTTCCCGTTTCGTTTAATATCCATATTGTATGCAAATTCAGGGGTTTTGGAGCAACCAAATTCTGACCGATAACTCAGTTATCGATGAATTGATCGAAATATTGCAGAGTCCAAAAGAATACTGTGACCTTCCCCTTTCGTTTGATAACCATTTTGTATGCAAATTCAGGGGTTTTGGAGCAACCACATTCTGACCGATAACTCTGTTATCGATGAATTGATCGATTGCAGAGTCCCAAATAATCCTGTGGCCTTCCCCTTTCGTTTGATACCCATTTTGTATGCAAATTCAGGGGTCTTGGAGCAACCACATTCTGACCGATAACTCAGTTATCGTTGAATTGATCGAAATATTGCAGAGTCCAAAAGAATACTGTGACCTTCCCCTTTAGTTTGATACCCATATTGTATGCAAATTCAGGGGTTTTGGAGCAACCACATTCTGACCGATAACTCAGTTATCGTTGAATTGATCGAAATATTGCAGAGTCCCAAAGAATCCTGTGGCCTTCCCCTTTCGTTTGATACCCATATTGTATGCAAATTCAGGGGTTTTGGAGCAACCACATTCTGACCGATAACTCAGTTATCGATGAATTGATCGAAATATTGCAGAGTCCCAAAGAATTCTGTGGCCTTCCCCTTTCGTTTGGTATCCATATTATATGCAAATTCAGGGGTTTTGGAGCAACCACATTCTGACTGATGACTCAGTTATCGATTAATTGATCGAAATATTGCAGAGTCCAAAAGAATCCTGTGACCTTCCCCTTTCGTTTGATAGCCATATTGTATGCAAATTCAGAGGTTTTGGAGCAACCACATTCTGACCGATATCTCAGTTATCGATGAATTGATCGAAATATTGCAGAGTCCCAAAGAATCCTGTGGCCTTCCCCTTTCGTTTAGTATCCATATTGTATGCAAATTCAGGGGTTTGGGAGCAACCACATTCTGACCGATAACTCAGTTATCGATGAATTGATCGAAATATTGCAGAGTCCCAAAGAATCCTGTGGCCTTCCCGTTTCGTTTAATATCCATATTTTATGCAAATTCAGGGGTTTTGGAGCAACCACATTCTGACCGATAACTCAGTTATCGATGAATTGATCGAAATATTGCAGAGTCCAAAAGAATACTGTGACCTTCCCCTTTCGTTTGATACCCATTTTGTATGCAAATTCAGGGGTTTTGGAGCAACCACATTCTGACCGATAACTCAGTTATCGATGAATTGATCGAAATACTGCAGAGTCCCAAAGAATCCTGTGGCCTTCCCCTTTCGTTTGATATCCATATTTTATGCAAATTCAGGGGTTTTGGAGCAACCACATTCTGACCGATAACTCAATTTTCGATTAATTGATCGAAATATTGCAGAGTCCTAAAGAATCCTGTGGCCTTCCCCTTTCGTTTGATACCCATATTGTATGCAAATTCAGGGGTTTGGAGCAACTACATTCTGACCGATAACTCAGTTATCGATTAATTGATCGAAATATTGCAGAGTCCAAAAGAATCCTGTGGTCTTCCCCTTTCGTTTGATATCCATTTTGTTTGCAAATTCAGGGGTTTTGGAGCAACCACATTCTTACCGATAACTCAGTTGTCGATGAATTGATCGAAATATTGCAGAGTCCAAAAGAATACTGTGACCTTCGCCTTTCGTTTGATACCCATATTGTATGCAAATTTAGGGGTTTTAGGGTAACCACATTCTGACCGATAAATCAGCAGAGTCCAAAAGAATCCTGTGACCTTCCCCTTTCGTTTGATACGCATATTGTATGCAAATTCAGGGGTTTTGGAGCAACCACATTCTGACCGATAAATCAGCAGAGTCCAAAAGAATCCTGTGACCTTCCCCTTTCGTTTGATACCCATATTGTATGCAAATTCAGGGGTTTTGGAGCAACCACATTCTGACCGATAACTCAGTTATCGATTAATTGATCGAAACATTGCAAAGCACAAAAGAATACTGTGGCCTTCCCCTTTCGTTCAATACCCATATTGTATGCACATTTTAAGGTTTTAGGGCACCAAATTGCATAAATTCAGTGGATAAAATAAATTTTTGGGTTAGTTGGGTCACATTAGTGCCCATAACTCCATAACCATGTGAGCTATTGAGATTTCATGAAACTTGTTACCTATCCGAGACATCGGGAAATAAGTGTGCAAAATTTCGTACAGATCGGTACTGTAGTTTGGGCGTGAAAACATTTCAAACACACTCACTCACTCACAAACTTACGCATTTATAATATAAGTAAGATAAGATTTTGTAATTTAAATGACGCGGTCGAGGTAGTAAGGGAATAGTGTTTCCATACTATAGTTTCCAAGTTAGATTTCTGGCAGATAACATCAAAATATACAAATACATTAAATTCGAGTGAGATTGGTGTCAGAGGAGTATCCTCCGTCGAGCAGGTGATGGGTATCGTGAGGGGACCAGCTGTATCCCGGGCATACATGCGGTCAATCTCGATAGGTAAGAGTTTTAACTACCTATTACAGTACGCATATGGAACTTAGGTCCGTGTGATTTTTGTTTACCTCTGTATGAATATTGTTGAGTGCCAGGATTTGCATCTTTGGTTGCGTTGTTGTGTGATGTCTGATCTCCCCGTACCACTTACGAAGATGTGCCTTTTTCGGTCGGGGGTAACGCTGCCTCAAGCGATTGCCTCTTAGGAGGAAATTTAACAGGAAGTGCCTGCTCAGCAGTTCATTGTGCTGTTTTACATTAATCATTTTTGACTCGCTCTGTAAATGACGTTTTCGTAACATAAGGAGACATCACATACCGGTCATGAGTGCCGTGTTCTGGCAGGTCTTCCAGTGTATGTCTGCTACCACCGGCCGAAGTTATAGTGGTGACAATATCAGGCTCCCTGCTGCGAAAGAGCCGGAAAGAGTCGGGAGATAACGTTTTATTCTGGAGCACAGCTCATCGACGTAAGGACCCCTTAGAATAGAAGGGGCAGACTCAAATGTAGCAATAAACCAGAACCTGTTGCACCCCTACTAAGTCCTCCGGGGTGAATACAACATACAATGGTTTGTTTTGTTTATTTGCTTGAGTTGCTACAAAAACACTCCTCGAAGGTTATGGCGATTGTTGTCGAAAGTGACAGTCCTTCGCCGCATATGAACCCGGTAGACTACGGTACTCCCTTGCGGTACATACCCGACTGTCGCGGGAGCGATTAGGTCCTACCATTAGGAAGGAGAAGAAGGGTAACGAGAGGTGAGAGGCATCATACCCGTAGATCAAAAATCGAGTTGCACGTCATTTGCATTTAAGTCATCTCTTACGACGGGTATGCCGAACTCGGGCATATTCTAAACCCCTAACCCGCAGGGGCAACATACGATTGTCGACTACTCAGGTAGCTGGCAAACCAGCGTCTGAGAAAAGGGAGAGAGAAAAGTCGTTCTATAACGACATTCGCAATCAACATTTTATCTTAACGATGACTATAACGATTTCGTCATTAACTAGCAATGGTGATTGTTGTTGGAGCAAAGGTCGAACCTTTTTGTTTGTTTGTTAATTGATATTAGAGGAAAAATTACAACGATATGCACAGCGATGGTATGGGATGACATGCTTCGAAGTGCCCAACTTCTCATCAGAACCCCTTCAATCGGGATATTGCTATTCGCACCTCATTATAGTCGGGTTGTGGAACGTCAATTCCATCATCTTCGATTGTTGGCTCGGGTTCGGCATCTTCTCTGGCTTCTTGCTCAGTTTCTCCATTTAAACGGGCAAAGAAGTGATCCCTCCATATTCTGAGTGCTCTCTGAACATCGGCCACTAGGTCGCCGTTCTCATTCTTACAGGAGTAAGGCCTTAAAACCTTCTGTCATTCGCCGAATTTTTTGATAGAATTTTCGGGCATTATTCCCGTTGGCCAGCATCTCAAGCTCCTTTATTTCACGCTTTATGTTATACTCCTGCCAAAAATAAGCCAAATCGGGAAACACACAAGCAAAATATTCGGGCACGTAGTTAATAGCGCACTGCAATAGCGAAGTTATATATCTTCTTTGATTTTCATACCTTTCATAAACATTAAATATATGTTAGTATGAGAACAAGAAGAGGAAAGTTTACTAAAATGATCAGCACGATGAGCGGAGTCGATTTAGCCATACCCGCCTTTTCGTCCGTCTGTCTGTCTGTCCGTCTGTCCGTCTGTCTGTTTGAACGCAAACTAGTCTCTCAGTTTTGCAAAAGAATGCTGAAATTCGTTGTTTGCTTTCGCCATTTTATAATATACTAGCAAACCCGGTAGACGTTGTTTTGCCGTTTTGATACATAGAACACATCTATATATAAAATGTCATTAACTTGAACCAAATAAACTCCTAACTATATCGAACTGCAGCTTTATATGACCTGGAGGCTTTTCCAAAAGCTATATACAGACTGTGTCGTGCCAGGCGAACTCATACAATGACAAAGTTGCCATTACATTTGGTGACAGCACCAAACCGGACCCCAGGCGATGCGCGACAATTTATAATGCATCCATCTGCTGAGAGGACCAAGAGGCGAACTATCCGTATGCATAAACACAAACACAACACATCGACCCGACAGTTTTGCCATGAAACATCTAGGCCACGACTAAAACCAGGGAAGTCGTGCGATATCTCCCCTGTCGCGGGTTATGAAGTTATTGGAGAACACTCTGCTTCCGTACTACACTGCAAAGCTGCACTTGGCCGGACACCAACATGGCTTCCGGAAATCGCACAGCACAACATCTGCTTTGACTACCATATTGATACAGATAAACTATGGTTTGAACCAACAGCCTCAAAACCATAGGACGGTCCTCGTGGCACTTGACCTTTCAAAAGCTTTCGACACGGCCATTCACGCCACCTTTCTAAGAGATCGGGAAGAGACAATGCTCGGTGTAGGCCTAAAAAGGTGGACCGCTAACTAACTCAACGGTCGGCAGGCGTCAGTTAAGTTTAAGAACAAGAAATCTAGACCACGAAGAATCAAACAAGCGGCGCGGCAGGGTGGTGTCCTATCCCCCTTTTGCTTAATTTCTATATTTCAAGGCTTCCTCCCCCACCAGAGGGAATCTCCATTGTATGCTATGGACGAATATGGCTTCGGGTGAGGGTCATTCCATTGACGAACCCTGTACGAGGATTAACTGTTGGCTCCGAGACCTTTCCAGCTTCTACACCGATCGAAATCTGACTCTATCTCGAAGGCGACTCAAAAAGAAAAAAGTTTTGATTGTTTTTGATTACTTTAGATTATTTTTTTTTTTGATTATTTTGCTGTATCGTTATAAGAAACATCACAGTTTATTGCCCGCGTATGCTTATATGGTTATACCAGTACATTTGGAAGCATTTTTAAGATGTAGTCGTGAACCGTGGCAGCCTCCGTGATTTGGTGGTTGTGTGCAAGCCTACCACACCGAAAATCTCACGCTCAAATAACGGGACAGGGAACATCAAAATGTTTCAGAAAAGTGGTTTTAAAACAGGGTCGCCTTTGGCAGTAGTAGGCAACTCTCCGAGTGATTTATTCTATGAAAAAGCTTCGTAGGAATAATTAGAAGCAGCACACTAGAAAATTGGAAAAGAAGCTCGGTCTTAATCTCCTGGGAGTATATTGCGCCAAATTATTATTATTATTATTAGTAGTAAAGGGTGTTTTTTTAGGGGTATAGAACTTCGAATTGAAATAAAACACAAGAAAATCGTTTTAAGGTCCATCAATTTGGCTTTATTGGAAGGATAATTTTATGCCATTAATGTTTAAATATGATTTCGGGCATGTGGCCGCCACGGCTGGCTCGAATAAAGCCAATTCTACAGGTCCAATTTTCAACCACTTTTTCGAGCATATGGGGCCGTATGTCGGCAATAACGCCACGAATGTTGGCTTCCAATTCCCCTAACGTTTCTGGTTTGTTGGTGTAGACGAGCGACTTCACATATCCCCAAAGAAAATAATCCAATGGTGTCAAATCACACGACCTTGGTGGCCAATTGACAGGTCCATTCCGCGAAATTATGCGCTCATCGAATGTTTCCTTCAATAAATCGATTGTGACGTGCGCTGTGTGGCATGTAGCGCCGTCTTGTTGGAACCACAACTCATCCACATTCATGCCATCCAATTCGGGAACAAAATAGTCGGTTATCATGGCTCTATACCGGTCTCCATTAACGGTAGCTGCCTCTCCAGCATTATTGCGGAAGAAGTATGGCCCAATGACTCCACCAGCCCATAGAGCACACCAAACAGTCAGTTTTTGTGGATGTAATGGCGTTTCAAGGGTCTCATGTGGATTCTCTTCACTCCAAATGCGGCAATTTTGCTTGTTGACGTAGCCATTCAACCAAAAATGAGCCTCATCACTGAACAAAATTTTGCGATGAAAATCAGCATCGAAATCAATCTCATTTTCGGCCCATACACCAAAATCACGACGCATTGCATGGTCTCGCGGCTTTAATTCTTGCACAAGCTGGATCTTGTAAGGTCGCAAGCCAAGATCTTTGCGCAAAATCTTCCATAAAGTTGATGGACAAAGCTCCAATTGCTGTGCACGGTGGCGAATCGATTCATTCGGGTCCTCTTCAACACTTTGCTCTACAGCGGCAATTGTTTCTTCGGTGCGCACTGTTCGACGTCTCTGCGGATGCGTATTATCACATAGAGTAAACGTAGTGCGAAAACGATCCATGGTTAACCGAATTAATTGCTCTGATGGACGATTATGTCGACCATAAAATGGACGGAGCTCACGGTAAACTTCTCGAACTGAACCATTATTTTCGAAATAAATTTGCACAATTTGCAAGCGTTGTTCTTTTGTCAACCTGTTCATGATGAAATGGCAAACCAAACATAAATGAACATAAATGACATTAGAGTTGCCAGATTTGACCACAAAATGCCAGTTTTATCTCTATTCGAAAAACAAACCTGTAAAAAAAACACCCTATAGTACTGCATAGTACTCCTTTGCAATGCGTTATCGGGCCACCTCAGCTTATTACAACCCAATCTTTGCGAATGCTATTGGGCTGAGTTGTAAAGAAATATAAAACTATAAAATAAAAATAATGAAATCGCGCAATTGGTTCTATGTAGAATAGATACTCTATGGAGTAACAGCTTGATTTTTCGGCTCAGCCTAATGTGCGTGCATGCTTTATAATAAAACACTTGAGAAATTTTAGTTTGTTGTAATGATTTAACGCACGTGAGGTTATATTCGCTATAAGAGACAGCCTTATAAAAAGATGGCTATTCTTTTTGAAAAACGACCTTTTCATAGAACATTTAACCGAACATAATGTAATTTTTCTGTACTTAAATCATTGCCGCAAGCAACGTTGCCGCCGATTCCTTTATTTCCTACCGTCGACTACACGATTTTTTGTCGGATCCGGTTCAGCGTTCACGTGCTACTATTACATACGAGTATGAATGTACTTTATTGTATAAAAGTATATTCTTAATTTGATCAAAACTTGTATAAACACGAACTTTATACAGCGCTCATACATACTCGTATTTCCATGTAGGGTAACTGCACTAGTTTCCGGACACTATGTCAATGTTTTGGGATTAATAGACAAATAACTAACAAATAGTTACAAAGAACAACACAAATGGAAATGTACATGTTTTCTGAGTGAACGTGGAAAGTTTAAGTTGAATCAAAAGTATAGTTCAACAGTTACACGTAATTTTAGTGTTAGAAGTCTAAGCATGCGTCAAAATTGCAGGTTTTGTAAAAAAAAAATTGTGGGAGCATTTTAGAAAATAAGGGCCTTACCAAGTATTTATTAACATATTACAATAAAAGTTATTAATATTTGTTTAAAATATAATTAACTTTCATTTTATAAATAAAAAAGAAATTTACTTAAATTTTCAGCCTAAATTATTACTGTCCGGATACCAGAACCAAAATTTTAAAATTACGAATTACCATTTTAATGCTCTTAAATGATAGTTTATTATATTATATAAGCATTACAAAAAGAAAAACAATCTTTTCAGTCTTCGGACACGTTTTTTCAAGTACAAATATTTCTGTCCGGATAATGAGAAAATAAGTTTCAATGTCCGGACAGTTAGCATTTTGTACTTGGTTGTTTTTATCGATATTATTATTTAAAAAATAAATGCAGCCCTTCTAGATTATAAGGTCAAACCAAACAAGCATCAGACAAGCGGCAGCTTAGGATAGCTGTGGAACTCCTAATAGTCGAAGCCTTAATCTGGCGAGTGTTTACAGCTCTTGACTGCTTTTCAATACTCTCAATCTGATCGGGAGTTCTACGGAATACTTGTCGAGAGACTTCCCCTTCTAGGTGAAGATATCATCCCTTTCGCTTCCATCTATGCCCATATGACCCATGACCAAGTATAGATGTAGGTTCCCTCCCTGTAAATTTTTCCTAGCGATTGTTGCACTTCAAGACACTTTTAGTTGTTGTAATTTACCTCCTTTTAGGATTTGTTTAACTTCGATAAGCACAGTATAAAGCAGATTTGGAGCAATCGGTGTAAATGTGTATGGTACCAACCGAACCTTACGCCAGCCCTTCACATCTATCACATATATTGTAGCTTTAGTACCCATTTCGAAGTGCGGGCGGGACCATACAGGTTGTCGGCCCCGTTTTTGATGGAGTACTCCGAGATGGATTAGGTGATCCAATCACCGGACATTGCCATGTAAATTGGACCACCTTTTTTATATGAATGAGGATATGTGTTGGAGTACTCTGATACTCCTTTAGGAGTATTCTATGGAGTATGAAACGGAGTATTTCCGTTTTTTGCAGGGAAGTCACAAAGATTTTGCTTAAATTTTTGCGTCTGTAGCAAACAAATATTCGTCAGACAAATCGGCCAAGTCTGCAATATAATTCAAAAATTAACAATAAATAAAAATAATTGAATTAAAATATACATTAATTGAGTTTATTACAATTTTATTGAGGTTGTTTTGATTTTCCTGGGTAAAATACTGCCTTTACCTTTTCTATTCAGCATCTTTCTTGTACGGTTGAGCATTTCATCGTACCTTCAGCTTTATTTTTTCGGTTTTGTTTTGATTCTACAGATCCTCTAAGTCCAAAATATGGAAAGTTTTATTAGGCTGGCTGATTCGATTTTTGAATTCGAATCAGACTACAATGAATTAGAGGATTCAGTCCACAGCAAGTACACTCTTGGGCTTCAACAAGAGGACTTGAAAGCGATGTGGAGGAAAACCAGAACGGCTTATGACGACTTACTTAATTCAGATAAGTTAGAGGCCACTGGTATAGTTTCTGTCAAACAGAAATATAAGAGATCATATGCAGTATATTTACGCTGCATGTCAGACATGGCTACACGCCAAGCGACATACAACAAATCAGAAAATAAATCTGAAGAAAAGCCCGAATTTGAACACAGTATCCGTCTGCCTCCATGTGATACTGAAGTTTTCAAGGGCGATTATCTGTCATGGCCAACATTTCGTGACATGTTCACGGCTATATACATCTTAAATAAACGCCTAACACCAGTGGAGAAATTGTTCCATCTGAACAATAAGACGCAAGGTGAGGCAAAAGATATTGTGAAAAAATGTCCGCTCACGAATGAGGGATTTGATACGGCCTGGAGAAATTTATGCGAGAGATACGAAAACAAACGTATCCTAGTAAACTCGCAACTCAAAATTTTATTTAACTTGAAAAAGGTAGAGAGTGAATGTGGTAGCGCGATTAAAACCCTTCAGCGCGAAATAAATAATTGCCTTACGTCCCTGCGAAGTCATAAAATTGACACTTCGAACTGGGATGCAATTATAACGTATTTGTGTTCGACGAAATTGCCGGAGAGTACGCTTGGTCTATGGGAGCAAAGCATAGACCACAAAGTGGAAATATCCAAGTGGGAGGATATGGACAAATTTTTGTCCAACCGCTTCCAGACACTCGAAACAGTGTCTGGGTTCATAGGGAGTTCTTCGAAAGTGCAAAAGCCGCAAAGTACGCGGATTGCCCACGAAACCCCTGCAAAAAGACTTGGTACATACCAAGCAAACGTGACTAAACTACTGTGCACAAAGTGCAAGTCGAATGCCCACAGATTACGAAACTGTCCCCGTTTTCTCAAATTAACTCCGGTGGAGAGAATTAACTTTGTCAAATCCACCAAGGGCTGTTTGAACTGCCTATCCCCAGGACATACTGTGTCGAAGTGCACCAGTTCTTATGACTGCAACAAGTGCCACTCTCGACATAATACGCTCCTGCATGCGGAGTCTCTTCAGACGCAGGCAACCACCAGCCCTAATCAGTATCATGCTGATAATGCTGCCTCAACTTCAAAACAGGCACAAGAGAGACGGGAAGCTGAAAAATCTGTTTCGGCCATAAACAGAAACGTTAAATCCTGCCATGTGCATTCAAGCGCAGGTGCGCTGCTAGGGACAGCTCGAGTAAACATTCACCATAATGGTACAGACTTCCCAGCAAGAGCACTGATTGATTCTGGTTCAGAGTGCTCGTTTATGACAGAACGACTCAAACGCAGAATCAATTTACCGGCAAAAAGGATGCATGCTCAAGTTTCGGGCATCACTAATGCCGTGTCCGCTCAAGTCAAGGAGGCCTCCAATATTGAACTTCGTTCACCAGTGGACCCTTGCTTCAGCTTAACAACATCAGTTCTAATTCTAGCCAAACTAACTGGGAATCTGCCATCCTGCCATATCGATGCTACGACTATGCAGGCTTTCCCAGACTTAGTCTTGGCAGATAAGCGATTCTACATCAACGAGGAAGTTGATATTATACTTGGCGGAGACGTATATCCACAAATTATATTGAGTGGGCTGAAAAAGAATGTACTTAGTACACTTCTCGCCCAAGAAACGGTGTTCGGTTGGATATTAACCGGGCGCATAGAAGCACCGAATCCAACCAGAAATATAGTGTCCTTCTACAGCGAAGTTGCTTTGGACAAAAAGCTTACAGCATTCTGGGAGTTGGAAAATCTTCCAAGAAATAAAAGCCCAAACGCAGATGACAAGTACGAGTCGTAGAGAGGATGGGAGATATGTCGTCTCTCTTCCATTCAGACAGGACTACCCAGATCAGATAAACATAGGAGGGTCTCTTAGGCGGGCGTGTTCACAATTTTTTAGAAACGAAACGCGTTTAGCAAAGAACCCGGAATTAGGGAAAGAACATATGAGGGTCCTGTCTGAATATGAGACACTAGGGCATATGCGAAAAGTTAATGGCATTGTACCAGCCGATTCGGCGGACAATTACTTTTTGCCCCATCACGCCTTAGTAAAGGCGGAGAGTACCACCACTAAAGTACGCGTCGTATTTAATGCG
The DNA here is from genome assembly GCA_949987695.1 of Merzomyia westermanni. Lineage (NCBI taxonomy): Eukaryota > Metazoa > Arthropoda > Insecta > Diptera > Tephritidae > Merzomyia > Merzomyia westermanni. The sequence goes on from OX465291.1 coordinate 83,862,345, forward strand.
TCAAGCCCAACGGCAAATGGTACAAGTTTAAATGACATTCTCCTGCCAGGCCCAGTACTTCAGTCAGATCTTCCAGTACTTATACTGCGATGGAGACTTTATCGCTTCGTTTTCAATGGTGACATCGAAAAGATGTATAGGCAAATTTGGATGAACGATGATCACGTAAAATTACAACGGATTATTTATCGAACATCGCCTCAGGAACCCATAAGCCTTTACGAGTTGAAAACGGTCACTTTCGGGGTTAATTGTGCGCCTTATCTGGCAATTAGAACCCTTTTACAACTAGCAGATGAAGTAGAGAGTTCTCACCTTACAGCATCTAGCATACTTAGGGAAGGCATGTACGTAGATGACGTACTAGCGGGGGGACACACACTCGCATCGGCCATTAACGCGAGGAATGAGATTCACCAAGTCTTACTATCCGCGGGCTTCCCACTACGAAAATGGACTTCGAATGCTGAGGAAATTCTCAACGACATCCCAATATCGGATCGGCTGACCGAGGACTTTCTGGCATTCGAAGATAACAGCACCGTTAAGGCATTGGGCATAAGATGGAATGCCCATTCAGACCTGTTTTACTTTAAAGCAGGGTCACTAGAAGAAAGTGAAAAGTTGACAAAACGAGCGATCCTATCCGCCATCGCCAGACTCTTCGACCCTTTAGGATGGCTTGCACCAATGGTCATTGTGGCCAAAATTTTGATGCAGAACATCTGGTTAGAGGGCACCGATTGGGATCAACCAGTTTCGTCCAATACATTGGAACGATGGCAAAACTTCAGACATCAATACCACGAAATCGACAAAATAAAGATACCACGATGGGAAAACTTTTCACCAGAAGATGAGGTCGGCATACATGGATTCTGCGATGCATCGGAAAAGGCATACGCTGGAGCTGTCTACATGCGAGTCAAAAGCAATGATGATATCTTCGTGAATCTACTCCTTGCCAAAACCAGAGTAGCACCAGTGAAGACCATCTCACCTCCGCGTTTGGAACTTTGCGGAGCAGTACTGTTAGCGGAGATGATGGAATCAATATTCCGAAACATCAAACTGGGACCAGTGAAACAATATCTATGGACGGACTCCACCATCGTTTTGGCATGGATAAGGAGACCACCCTGTTCCTGGTCAACATTCGTCCCACACAGGATTACAAAAATCATCGACCTAGTCGGCAGCAAGGACTGGCTTCATGTCAACTCGGAAACGAATCCAGCAGACTTAGGAAGCAGAGAACTACCGGCATCGGATTTGGTCGACAATTCTTTGTGGTGGCAGGGACCTTCTTGGCTGCAAGAAGACAATTCCCAATGGCCAGTACAAGAAAAGGAGTGTAATACATCCGTGGAGGAAAAGAGAGCGCAGGCCTACGCAATATCAACGCAAAAAGAGATCGAGATTCTTGACCGGTTTTCGAATTTACCGAGGGCTTTGAGGGTACTATCATATATTATGAGATTCTTTCGAAGAACTCATCCCAAGACAAAAGCTTCCTTTCAGGAAAAATCGTGCCGGTGAGATCAAGACCACGACGCAACTCCTGATTAAACTATATCAGAGGCAACATTATAATGAGGAATATGTAAACTTGAAGAAGGGACAGGTAATCGATAGGAAAAGCGAGATATTGCCACTCAACCCATTCATCGACAAAGATGATATTATTAGGGCGGGTGGTCATCTTGGAGCGTCTCAAGACCTCGCTTATAACGAGCGCCACCCAATCATACTGCCGTACAATTGTAGGTTGACGCGTCTGACTGTACAAATGATACATCAAATCTCCCTCATGGGGAAAACCAACTGATACTCCGTCTCATCCGCACCCAATATTGGATTCGGAATGTTAAGAACATGATTAGGGCCACCATCCATAACTGTAAGGTCTGCACCATTTATAAAAAAAAGAGCGCAAACTCAACTTATGGGTACCCTTCCTTGCGAACGCACTACGTTCACCCGCGCGTTTACCAATACCGGAGTGGACTTTGCCGGGCCTTTCGACATTAAAAGTTACAGTGGTAGAGGATGTCGGCTACCAAAGTGTTAGGTTTGCCTCTTTGTTTGTTTTACCACGAAAGCGATCCATCTGGAAGCGACCAGTGATCTTAGCACCCCATCCTTTCTAGCAGCGTTTTCGCGTTTTATCGCTAGACGAGGATGTCCGAGAAACATTTACTCCGACAATGGCACTAATTTTGTCGGAGCTTCACGATCATTAAGGTCTGAATTTAAGGCCTTTATCTCGGAAGCCCGAGATAAGACTATTTCCAAATATAGCCATCAAGCCATGACATGGCATTTCATTCCGGCCGGGGCTACACATATGGGGGGACTCTGGGAGGCGGGAGTGAAGAGCTTCAAAAGCCACTTCAGGAAGTTAGCCTCGCCGCATAAATTCACGCATGAGGAATTCCATACGCTATTGTGCCGGATTGAGGCATGCCTCAACTCGCGGCCACTTAGTCCAGCCTCAAATGAGCCCGCGGACCTGGAACCCTTGACCCCTAGCACTTCCTGACTGGAAGTCATCTCCGGGCTCCGCCAGAACCCGAGGTGAATGAGAGCCCTGCCTCCATTATCAATAGGTGGCAGAAGCTCAAGGCTCTTCATCAAACCTTCTGCAGGCGATGGAAAGTGGAATACTTATCCGAACTTCAAAAACGAGTGAAGTAGAAGCATCCGAAACAAAATATTAAGGTGGGGGATCTCGTTGTCATCAAAGAACACAACTTGTCTCCCAATGAATGGAGGCTCGGCCGAGTTACCCAAGTACACCCCGGCGAAGATAACCGAGTTCGTGTAGTGGACCTCATGACCGAGAAGGGTTAGATCAGAAGACCGTTGGTCAAGCTGATTCTGCTCCCAGACAAGCCTAACGCATAAGAAGAACCTTTCTGCCACAGAAAAGGTAATTGCTTTCGAGAACGATGCCACAGAAACCTAACGCAGGAAGGCGGACCAATCCGCCACTGAAAATCTATCCATCTGCCACGACAAGTTGGTAGCAAATGGTCTCACCCTCGTATACATATACATATATGTTCATTTTTTCAAATGTACATATGAAAAAAAATATACTTTTTGTTAACACCCAACAAGCAAAGTAGACTTAAAATAAATCTTTGCAAAGCTTTCCGAAATAAGTATTAAGCTTACAAAATACAGATTTTTTCATTTATAAAGCGTTTGAAATTAAATGTTGTGTACTTGAAACGACACGTTGATAAAAGCTTATTAATTTATAAATAAAAGTTTTCTTAAACTTTATTCAAACCAGATTTTGTATATTATTTAGCTATTGCAATAAAATAAATAACTAAGTTCTGGTCATACATTGAATTTTTGGAAGTGGTTAAGATGCAGCCACGATCAATGTTTTTTCGCAGTCATTCTCATATAAAATCTTTTTTGGAAAGAATTGGAAATAATTCAAGTTGAAAAGAGGAAAAAAAATTGACAAATATTTTTATCTGAATTTTTATAAACATTTGCATTTCACTTTAAAATTGAAATAATTTTTAACAGTTTTTTCTTGAAGTTTATAGAAAGGTTACTTGAGACTTTCGAAGAAATTAAAACTACAAAAGCCTACAATCGCTTATGGCAGCAAATTTATTTTGAAAAATATTTACAGAAATGATTGTTGGGATGTTTGCTGGTGCACATATATCTATGTAATAATATAATAGACTTACCCTCTTCCTACGGTGCGCATCGCCTATAGCGCTAATCCCATATGGTCTAGTAGCGTTCATAACCACCCCCTATGTCGCAATTGTTACAAAGTACCTGAAAGTAGGACAACATTAGTACATATATTCCAAGGGGATAGATATCTATATGCAACAACAACGTCAATATTCATCTTCAGCCGAGAAAATCGTTAGGTAAACCAGGATATGGCGAAAGTGAAGTGAATTTGGGTAATTGTTACCTTGAAGAGACAACTACTAAAACACGTCCGAAATTATCGGGAAAGGTATCAAAAGACGCGTTTTGACCCCGGTAATAATAATCCGGAAGCGGACTTTCGAGTTTCTGCTTCAGTGAAGAGATATTTGAAATCAAAGTTGGAAATTTTCTGATTTCATGTGGTTGTTGTAATCACAGATTAGGGTGTACCGAAAGGTGTTCTGCGCAGGAATACTGTGGGCCGCGTAGCCGGTCTTGGACCGACTAAGGGTTATTTCTTTGAAGCGCGACTGTTCACATACTGTAACAAATTTCGAGCCAAAATAACCACTAGAATCGTGTTTACATGGATCTGGGTGACGATTTTGTAGTTCGCCAGCCGCATCTTCAGTAATGTTGGCAAACAAACTTTTTTGGCTATTTTCTACAAAGGTTAAATTAATAGGGTCCAAAAATTCAAAACAAATTTATTGGCTAGATTTGCTTCAGTTCGAAAAGGGATACATGAATGGAAGGACAAATGCTTTCCTAACTCTATTTGCGACTTAAAAAAAAAAAATCTGTCTAATCTCTTCAATTATACATAAATAAAATAACTACCAAAAGTAACATTAACCATAAAGGAAATGTACTTGCTATTAAACCCGTAGTCATAGATAAACTACAAGGTGTCTGATTTTTATGCCAAAACGACAAACGCACTCACCGCGATTACATTCCACCAACTGATCTTTGTTGGTTGCACGTCCGTGACGGCAATGCTCGTCCGTCCTGCAGTACTGACCAATTACTGCCAAACGTTTGAAGACCATTTCTTCAGAGTGCTTCTTCTTGACCACCTCGTATTGGTTCTCACAACCACATTTGCCTTCGATACAGCTTGCTCCGGGTCGCAACATCGCATGGCATTGTACAGTATCGTTGCATGCGTCCTTATATGCACGCTCTGGTATACAGTGCTCTGAGGTGTTGGAGCTTACAAAGCCTAGGTCGCACACACATTCACGATCATCGGTAAGATACATCAGGTGTGATTCATGTAACGTACAATTCAAGGTATCCTCGCACTTAGGCCGAAGTTGCGTACGCGCCAAACAAGTTTTAATGTCATCTGATAGAAATCATCATTGCAAGTGCAAAATTCAAAAAAAAAAACAAATACAACTTTTAACATTTTACCAGCTTGTGTAAAAGTGAAATAAAACAAATTTCACAATATTAATCCAGCTTGCAGTTGCAGCAAAGATGACGGTTTTGCAAAATGCACGTCTTTTGGTCTACTTATAGCGAGGCACTGATTCCTGACCTGAAAAGAAAGAAAAACCATTAATATTTGCATACAATTAATATGGACATATATGCATATACATACAAAATGTGTCTCAAAGCATGCGCCGGCCGCCATAGTTTGTGAGACACATTTTTTTGGTTCCTAAGTAATTTGCGCTGCTACCGAATCGATACAGAATTTCGGGCAGTGCTAATATATACTTACCAAACCACGTCCATTGTCCATGCGCCGGCCAGGCTATTCTCCAATGTGAGGTTGCTTCTCATTTACCCTTTATGCATCTGAAAAGAAAAGGAAAAATTAGGTTAAATACATTTTACAATTAAAATTTACAATTTTTACTTACCACTGGTACTGCTGCTGCCCACGCGTGCCGGAAACAAGAAAATTATGAATTGTTCCAATTCAATGAATTTTCTTTGTTTCTTTTTCACGATTTTGCAAATCGTGAGTACACACATATATGTATGTATGTGTGCAAATCTTCAACCATCACGCCATGCGAGCTCTCATTGACTCGCAAAATATTTGCTAGCATATGTATATATGCAGAATTTTACCACCACGCTAGTGATGCTATATTTTAGTGATCGGGTACCGAAATCCCGATCTGCCAAAATCGGTAGCATTCACTGCGGGATCACTAGGGTAACGAAATCTACGTTCGTACCCGATCGACGAAGATGCCGCTTATAGTAAAATGGTAAATAAATTATAAATAATAAATTTTCAATCACAAAATTTGGAAAAATTTGGTTTTTAAGCTAAGAAAACAAATTTTTTTGTTTGTTTTTCGTTATTCATTATTCTCGGGGTTTTGTTTTTGTTTTGTTTTCGGAGGGGGCAGGACTGTTTTGCCCACAAAACAACAAAAAATAAACACTAACAGTCACCACATTCTCACTCTCTACCCAGTTCGGTACCGAAACCAAGTACCGAAAAACGCGAAAATGTCGCTGTGTGCACGGCACTAACGCCAATTATGACGGCGACCATGCAAGTAAGCATAAGAAATAAATCTCTGCATGAGGGCCAGTGGCGAAACGAAATACAAGGTGATCAACGCCATCAACTTGTCGCTACCGTGCCGTGCGGGAAAAAATAACTAATTCCCATGTACGAATATTATGCATTGGAATTATAAAATTTCACCGTAGATCATAATAATGCCACATTATATTGCATTTATAACCACGGAGAGAGATCGCTCGCCACCCACGTATACGGGCGTCCATACAAATATTCAAGGGGATTTTTTTTTCTTTTCTTTCCTTTGCGTCGGAGACCACTTGGACGTTAGAGTACAACGAAATCGCCGAGCCGAGATCGGAACCACGGCCGTTCCGACCGGCGCAGGGAGTATCGGACCCACTGCCGTTCCGACCCCTGCTAGCCCACGAGCTGCGCAACTGCGAACGCTACATCGCGCGCCCACCGAAATAGCAGCAAACGTCGACTGGCCACTCTGCCGCGCCAGCGACGTCCCACCCACAATCGCCGCACTCCTACGGACGAGCGTAGAGTTGCCTCCCAGCCGCGCCAGCTACGCATCAACGCGCACTTCGACGGTAGACTGGCACTTCAGCCGCGCCAGCTACCACAGACTTCCAGCTTTTCTCGTTACAAAAAAATAAATAATATAAATAATTTCCTGGGAAGAAATATACAGCGTTTTTATTTTTTAAAGTATCTTCCTCCTATCCCTTAGCTCTAGGTACGAAACGATGGAGCCACCAGAGACCAAACCTCAAACGTCGGGAGGCAATTCGGAGGTATATGGCTGTGACAGCGCCAGCCGGCACTCACCATCCTAGTTTAAGTCCGTAGCTTAAGAGGATGCGTGGTGGGAAATCCTGTGGCGGGGTAAGATGTTGCGTATCGCAAGGGGGCCGGCATGTTTAGGCGAGATGCCTAAATTCATAAAAAATGTGCCACCCTAATGTAACTTTAGCGCCCTTCCAATCACTAACACCAACCCACCCACCTGTGTGGGCATGCATGCATATTCGTGTTTTGTCAGCACACATATACATGCATGGGGGTGTGTATGTGTGGGTTCACCTCCCCTTAAAACCGGAGGATAATTTTCAGGTTCAACGGTTGTCCTCGGTTGCAAAACCGTCTACTTCTCCAGCGACACTCGACGCAGCAACAGCATCACGGCCACCCCAGGATTTTCGACCTCATCAAAATTATTCGTAAAGCTAAACTAATTGCTTGTAATAATATTTTATATAAATATACGGCCACTTTATTATAACGAGCATTCTCGTTTTTTTCTTATTTCTTTTATATTCAAAATCACAATTCGACCGCGGTGCTTTTGAGCCACGGCCGCTCCAGCGAAGCACCATTGTCGACTTTTGTTCATGTTTAGATTCTTTCTGGAATAGTATGCAGGAAGAGTGGGCTAAAATCCCCGTGGCTACCCTAAAAAATGTAATAGCAAGCATCCCTAAAAGGTTGGCAGAGGTGATAAAAAATAATGGGGAGCATACAAAATATTAATTAATATTACTTATATCTAAACTAAGTAGTAAACTAATTGATATTATTTGTATTTAAACTAATTTCTGAACTAATCTATTAATTTGCAAAATAAATGTCCAACTTGAATTAAGGAACCTACTGAGTTTGTTGTTTTTTCTACTAAACTTTGAAAACTTAATAATTGAGTTTGTGCCTATTATGAACTGTGTGAAATAAAATATTAATTTATGTCCTATTTTTGAAAAATCATGCTTGTTTTTTGTGTTTTTAAAATAAGGAAAACCTTGGGTCCTTTTGCACTTTATTTTGTCCGACTGTATATTTTTTTGATTTTTATTCGATATGCTTGTTTTTTCGAATAAATTTGACAAACATAAATTAATTTTTGAAAGCACCTGCTCTATTTCCAATATTTTGAAATTTAAAATGTGCAAGGATTGGTATTTCGGGAAAATGTGGTTAGCAGTGGATGGGAAGGGAAGCTATTTATCTCGATCCGTTTACATACTACCGTTAGGCGACTAAAGTTAATATACCTTGTGGGCGTAGTACTACTAGGTATAAAATAGTCAAGTGTTGAATTCATTTCCACATACACGCATTGTACAACAGAAACGACCAACCCTGTAAAAAACGATGGAGTATCAGAGTACTCCAACACTTATCCTTATTCATATAAAAAAGGTGATCATATTTACATGGCAATAGGGCTGAACACATTGAATACGGTGGCTGCAAACCACAGCTACAATAAAACAAATCTATTCGACAACTGTAGTCAAGCATTGGCTACTTGATTACAATGAAAGCAGCAGCGACAGGTGTGAACTAGCAAAGAATTATGGAAAAAGTACAAATAGTGTGAAAGATACATATACCTTAATAAATAAAACTGATATTACAAGTTATTCACTCTTCTTTTCGTTTTTATTGACAAGAAGAAAACAACGCCACGATCTGCCGCTTGTAAAAAGAAATAGATTTAATCTGGCGACAGCGGCATTCGTGGTTTGTAGCCATGTAGCTGTGACGCGCTTAAAATAATGCTTTGCCTAAGAACTTGTGTAAAAATTATATGACAGATGGCGCTTTCCAGTCGCCGTTTTGAATGCCGCATGACCCTTGTCCCCCTAGGCAGTTCGCGTTCCTCTTCGGCAACAGGTTGAGCTTGTGCCTGTAGGACATCGTTCACCGGACGAGAGCTGACAAAGGAGTTATCGACTCAGTGTGGATGAGACTGACATCGCGTTGTAAATTGGACCACCTTTTTTATATGAATGAGGACTAGTGTTGGAGTACTATGATACTCCTTAAGGAGTATCCTTTGGATGATGTACCGAAGTATTTCCGTTTCTTTCAGGGTACATACACCTCTGTTTGCAGAGGTGCAAACATAGAAATAAATTTTCCTCAATAACCAATTGCATAGCGAAATAAGACTGGCGCGACGCTGGTAGAACATGTGACGACATGCCTAGCTCAGCAAAACGTTGCCATTGGCCATATCAGCATTATTTAGAATATGGAAGGAAAACGAAAAGAGAAGTTATGAAAATCAGTTCCCGCCCAGCCAACCAAAAGAGTCCTCACGGTGCTCCGTTAGGACTTCCTAAGTTGAGCGCTCACCCTCCTAAAGAGGCTCCAAAAAAGCTCACAATTTGGCGTATCCGACGGAGAAAAGTGCCTTTATGTATGAAAAAAGTGCTCCTCTGGGTCTCTTAAAATGTGTATTTTCGGAGCCCCAAAACGCTCCTTAAATGGGTGATTGAGGGATTTTTGCGCCGAGCTTCTCTTTCAATTTGTGGTGTGCTGTTTCGAATGTTTTCCTACTTCGAACGGCATCTACAACGGAGATGAATTTTTGCTGAAAAGCCTTCCATAACAGAAAGACATTCGGAGAGTTTGCCAAACCACTGCGGAGGGGCGACCCTGTTTTGAAAAACTTTTTCAAACCACTTTGGATGTTACCAGTCCCAGGACTCGAACCTTGGACCTTCGGTGTCATAGGTCGGTAACACTACCGCCACCCCACGGCTGCCATTTATTTATTTGTATATAAATAGCTTCCCTACTGACAACTGCTAACCACATTTTTTCAAATTTGCGTTCAAATACACAGACGGACGGGGAGACGGACATGGCTAAATCGACTCAGCTCATCGTCCTTATTATTTCAGTTGACTTATTGATGGGCTCATCTCTTCTTCTTCTTCTCATACTTACAAACATTTCATTTTCATTAAAGGCATGAAAATCAAAAAAGATATATAACTTCCCAATTGCAGTTGGGTATTAACAACTTGCGCGGATAATTTTCTTGTGTGTTAACCGATTTGCTTAATTTTTGGCAGGAGTATACTACGTACTGTTGAAAAGTAGCTGACTAATTTTGATTGAAATAGCTAGTTCAAACTACAAGCAATCTACTTTGAAAGTAGCCGAATTTTTATGTTGAAAAGTGGGCTGCGCCACGCCTACTTTCCCAAAATCCACCAAGTTTTTTTGCGGTAGAGTTTTGTTTAGAAGCTTATTATGTGCGCAAGATTTTATTAATATAGCTTTCATGGTTATAAAAATATCGTGTTTTACAATTTACAAACAAATTTTTCAGAACTATGTTAAAAAGCTGGGCGTGGCCGTTGACCGATTTCGCCCATTTTTAGCCAAATATCGTTTCAAAAAATAAATTTTTGCCGAAGTTATGGTATAAAAATGTTTGTGGAATAATCCACTATAAAAGGGGTGGGACAACGCCCATTTCCAAACTTTATAATTTTCGACTTTCTTCGTTCATGGACACTTTGAAAGTGAAATAGAAATGATATAAAGCTTTTGTACGCAAAGTCATTGCCTATTAAATATATCTGTGATTCTTTTAAAAATCTTTCGTTTAAAAGTGGGCGAGGACCTTAACCGATTTTGCCCATTTTTTTTAATACCTTGTATTAATATAGATATGTGTGCTGAATTTCGTTTCGATATCTTGAAAGGTTTTTGATTTATGATTATTATTGTTTCTAAATTTGACTTAATCAAAAGTGGGCGGTGCCACTCCGATTTAAAAAAATTTCTTGAAAAATTTATTTCTCGCCTTAACGTTAATGTACACACCAAATTTCATCCCTATAAGTGTAATTTCATTTAATTCGTGCATATCATGAAATACGTGTTGGGACTGAAGATGTGCATAAAACTGCTATCACCATTCCATTTGACTTTCAACGTTCTATAAATTAAACATTTTTATAACTTTCATGAACATCAAATGATATTATAACTTTGGTGCGATGTTTGTAAGTATGAGAAGAAGGAGATATAGACCCACCAATAAGTATACCGAAATGATCAGGGCGATGAGCTGAGTTGATTTAGCCATGCCCGTCTGTCTGTTTGTACGCAAACTAGTCCCTCAGTTTTTGAGATATCTTGATGAAATTTGTTATGGTAGATATATTAAATAGGTAATAACTTTGCGTAAAATAGCTTTACATCATTTATATTTCACTTTAAAAGTTTCCGTAAACAAAGAAATCCAAAAACTTAAAATTTTCGAAAATAGGCGTGGTCCCGCCCCTTATACTCGTATAGTGGACTATTCCACAAAACTTTTAATGCCATAACTCTGCCAAAAAGTGATTTGTCGAAACGAAATGTGGTGATAATGTTCTATATATAAAGTTAACTGTTTGCTGTAAAAATGGGCGAAATCGATAAATGTCCACACCCAGTTTTTTAACATAGTTCTGAAAATTTTTTTTGTAAAATTTAAAAAGCGATATTCCTACCACCAAGCAAGTTATATTAATCAGATTTTGCACACATAATAAGCTTTTTAAGAAAAACTCGGTCGCAAACAAATTTTTGTCAACTTTGAAGAAGTAGGCGTGGCGCCGCCCACTTTTCAGCATAAAATTTCTGCTATTTTCAAAGGCAATCGCTTATAATTCAAGCTTGATATTTCAATGAAAATTGGTCAGCTGCTCCTGCCAAAAATTAGCCAAATCGGAAACACAAAAGCAAAATATTCGGGCACGTATTAATAGCCCACTGCAATAGCGAAGTTATATATATTTTTTGATTTTCATACCTTTCATAAACATGAAATATATCTCAGTATGAGAAGAAGAAGAGAAAATTTCACTGAAATGATGAGCGGAGTCGATTTAGCCATGCCCGTCTTTCCGTCCGTCTGTCTGTCTGTCCGTCTGTCTATTTGAACGCAAACTAGTCTCTCAGTTTTACAAAAGAATGCTGAAATTCGTTGTTTGCTTTTGCCATTTTATAATATACTAGCAAACCAGGTAGACGTTGGTTTGACGTTTTGATACATGGAACACATCTATATACAAGGTGGCGCAAAAGTAATCCTCCTATCAGAAAATGCTATAAATTTTGCGATTGGCCCCTAAAGTCAGTTCTGTTTTGACATTTGTGTATTAAACACATGCGAAATACACGTTAATAAACAATGTTACGCTACACTGCTCCAGAACGCGGAATATTGCTGACTATTTATTTCGGTCGGTGAAAAACGGTTACTGCGCAAATGTAATCCTCCTATCAGAAAATGCTATAAATTTTGCGATTGGCCCCTAAAGTCAGTTCTGTTTTGACATTTGTGTATTAAACACATGCAAAATACACGTTAATAAACAATGTTACGCTACACTGCTCCAGAGGGCGGAATATTGCTGACTATTTATTTGACCAATAATCGGTCGGGGCCAAACGGTTACTGTGAATGGTGAGCGCTACAGAGCAATGATCAACGAGTTCTTTTTGCCGCAACTTGATGAATTGGGATTGGAAAACATGTGGTTCCAACAAGACGGTGCAACAGCACACATTGCACGTGCCACAACCGATATGCTGAACATCGGAAGCTTACTTTTGCGCCACCTTGTATAAAATGTCATTAACTTAAGTCAAATAAACTCCTAACTATATGGAACTGCAGCTTTATCTGACCTGGGGCTTTTCCAAAAGCTATATACAGACTGTGTCGTGCCAAGCGAACTTCTGAACCTATCGTGAAAGTTCAAGAGCAAAACAAAACACAAAATATGTGGGCGTGGCACCGCCCACTTTTGAAAATTATGTAGACATTGACTAAGTGACACATATGTATATCCAAATTTCATTAATTTAGACCAAAAAAGTTCGGAGTTATGACGAATTGAAACTTTATATTTCCTGGGGGCGTGGCTCCGCCTACTTTTACAAAACTATATATTGTCTATGCTGTACCCAGTGAATCCAAGTATATATTGTGAAAATTTCATAAAGATCGGTTGAGTTCTTTGGCGCCTATGAAAGACATCTTTTTTTATATCTATTTTTGTTACGCCCACAAGGTATATTACTTCATTCGACATAAACGAATCGAGATATATATTTATTAATGTATATCAAAACATTCAGGAGGAAAAGTAAAATATCTGGGCAAGTAGTTAATACCCCACTGCAAAAGCGAAGTTGTATTTTTTTTTTGATTTTCATACCTTTCATCAACATGAAATGTTTGTACGTATGAGAAGAAAGAGATAGTCCCATCGAAAAGTAGACTGAAATGATCAGGAGGGTGAGCTGAGTCGCTGTAGGCGTGTCCGTCTCTCGATACGTCTATCTGTCTGTCCGTATGTCTGTTTGAACGCAAATACGAACTGAAAGTATTAAAATAGACCTTCGTAAATTGGGATGACATAGTAGATCACTACTAGGTATGTAATGTTCGGTTCCACCCGAACTTAGACTTCCTTACTAGTTTATATCTATTTTTGTTACGCACACAAAGTATATTACTTCATTCGACATAAACGAATCGAGATATATATTTATTAATGTATATCAAAACGTTCAGGATGAAAAGTAAAATATCCGGGCAATTAGTCAATACCCTACTGCAAAAGCGAAGTTGTATATCTTTTTTGATATTCATACCTTTCATGAACATGAAATGTTTGTACGTATACTGAAATGATCAGGAGGATGAGCTGAGTCGATGTAGCCATTTCCGTCTCTCGATACGTTTATCTGTCTGTCCGTCTGTCTATTTGATCGCAAATACGAACTGAAAGTATTAAAATAGACCTGCGTAAATTGGGATGACATAATAGATCACTACTAGGTATATAATGTTCAGTTCCACCCCAACTTAAACTTCCTTACTTGTTATTTATAAGATTGCCCACATGTTATTAGAAAAAGTTTAAAACCTCTACAGCTCAAAACTCCAGAACAATTTACCGATTTACCACTACCGCTTTTACACAGCTGGCTATTTAATGTTTAATGATTTTTAAGTCATCAGCATACATAAGACAATCGAAGTAATTAAAACAAGCACTTACATCATTTAATAAACATAATAAAGAAATGCGGACCAAGGATGCTTCCTTGAGGAACACCCGAAGTAGCCACGTAGGGTCCGGCAATAATTTATTCTATTAGATAAGTATGAACATATCCATAAAAACCCCACTTCTGTAACTTAACCAATAATACTCAATGAGATACTCTATCAAAGGCTTTGGATAAGTCCGTATAGATGCAGTCAACTTGGCAGCCATCTGTCAACGATGAATTACAGTAATTGGAAAACACTGAAAGACTAGAAATCTTTGAACGTCCTGGAACAAATCCAAGCTGATGTGGGCAGATACATCGCTTAACCGCTTACTTGCCTATCACCACTTTCTCAAAAAGTGTCGATATAACAGGAAGTTTTGAAATTGGCCGATAATGTGAAACATTACTTTTATTACCACTCTTATAAATAAATTGGTTCAGTCTAAGTTATTTTCCATTCATCTAAAAAAGTTCCAGACTGTAAGGATAATCCAAATACATGCAAAAGTGGCGTAGCCAGGATTTTGGGAAGGGGGGGGCTGATTTTTTTTTATCGAAACCTGAAATTTGAAACACACAATAAATTTTGTTTTCAAAATGTACGCAAAAATGTTTCAAAGTCTTACATTTTTTTTTAATTTTTGGAATTTTTTGGAGAATGCAGTTTTGTAGTTCATTAAATTTTAATACAGTGATGGGTAAATTTTAAGGTCGTGACACATTTTGCTGGTTTTAGGCAATTTTTTCTTCCGAAGAGCTGAAGAAGTTGCTTTAATAACCTTGTATTGATAAAAATACAGAAACCCCCAAGAAAATATTATTATTTTTAAAGAGAGTATTAATCTTTTTGTATAAAGAGAAGGGATACATAAGATATAATATTCAACAATTGTAAAGCATGATGTACATATCAATATTTTAATTACTTCTCAGGTAGAGTTACGTAGATAAGTTTTTAACTTCTTGGAGTTTTTTGTCTGGTAACCAGCATAAACACCAACAATAATGTCAGCGTAGAAATCCAACGAAGAATAACTCGCGGAAACAAGTGCTACTTCTGACTGAGTTGGCCATTGAGATGTAAAGTTCTCTCTCCAAGCACGAAAATAAATAAGTCACTTGTCGAACCCGTCCTGGTTTATGGTGCAGAAGCTTGGACACTGTGATGTTTCCAATTGGCAGAAAGACGTAACGAGTGGCGAGCTATGGTAAGAGGCCAAAATGGCTTAGACTGTTAGGCGGCATTTGAAGAAGAAGAAGGATTGAAAAGGTGAGTTCTACTGTACTGCGTTTCAGAAACTTTTAACAATTTGTATAAGTTATGAAATGTCGTTTTGTCGCAGCTCTGAAGTGCGTAAAACGCCGTTTATGGCGAAAGATTATGTCAATTTTAAGAACCTTCTCCATAAGTTGGTTTCGGCCACTGTATTTTGGCTTTGAAGCGAAATCTCTAAAGTTAGTGTTATGTTGAATGAATCGACTATATATTTCCATTATTATATGATCAATACACGAATGGATAAAAACAGAAATCTTGAAATAAACATCTAGGTTACATGCTTGCAAACTTTGACTAGATTTGTCGGTTATATTTGATTTCAATATCCATGTCACAAGTTCTGAACAACGTAACTCTAGTACTAAGTCTTTTGCGAAATCCACTACAAGCCCGTAGTCTATCTTTTTTGTTGAAGTTTATTACACAAAGGCAGAACGCATTGTGTTAACAAAGATGCTAAAAGACCAGTTTATTATTAAAAAAAAATTGTTTTTAATGTTGACCTAAGAATTTTATAATACTAAACAATAGAGAAAATGTTGAAATTTTTTAAATTTTGAGCCTTTCGCATAACAAAACTTACACCATAAATTTATCAATAAATGCCCATAATTGGCACAATTTTTTGCCAACCTCACCCTGAAACTTTCTCATAAATACTAAAATTTAATAGGTCATAAAACTGCATATTCAAATTTTTTATAAGAATTAGGATTAACAAGTATGGAATTTTGATAGAACTTGGTTAAATTTTTCTAGGTTTTGAACAAAGTTTGAAATTTGTTCTTGAATATTTTTTATCAGATAATGGGCTATACTTTTATAAAAAACGTGTAAAAAATTCTCGTCGCAATCTATTTTTCCGCCGCTCTGTGCCCTGATTAAGTTAATGAGCCTGCCTACTCTAGTATTTTCAGACTGAATTCGGATTTTTAAGACGTGAGAGAAAAGGGAGTCGAGTCTTAGCTCAGAAATATCAGACCTTGAAAATTACGGTATTATTTCGATCTGTTATTTTATTACTACCAGAACCAATGTGTACGCATACCTCGAAACCAGTTAACGTCTGGAAAGCCTAGTGAATTTTGTAGAAGGTCTGAAAAGACTAGTATTTGTATTACGATGGGTGGATTTGTATGGACGAAAGTTAACCGATATCACGCCATCGATTTTTCGATAGGTTTCGGGCTCAGAAAGAGAAGGTCCACCACGCATACCCAAAAATATAATTTTCGAGCCTGCGAAATTTAATTTTTTTGACTTTTTTCGACTTTGATTTTTAAGGTTTTTTTCATGACTTACTAAAAAAATTTTCGTTTGATTTTAAAATTTTCATCTATACCCTGTCCGACCCAAAAATGTCCGCTAAAAACGTTGCCTATAACAGTTTTTGGAAAAAAAAAATATTTTTTGTGTTTTGGGGAACGTTTTGGTAAAAAAATTTACCCTTTCGCCATTTTTTTTTAAGGGTTTTTTCAGCATACGTGCAAAAATGTTTTCGATGAAAACGAATTTGTCTCATATTTCCTGTCCCACTTAAAATTATGCCCTAAAAACGTTGGCGATAATGAAGCAGCTTGTGTGAACTGCCACCCGAGTATCGAACTCCAACTTCTTATAATTTATAATTTCTTTTACTTTATGAGGGATATGCTTTTTTATAAGTATTGCAGTGCTGGCAGATTTATTTGTTGGTATATTTTCGAAATAGCCTATATATCGCTGAGGCTGGAATGTATTTTCATTCTTGTAAGAGAAATGTGTCTCTTGGAGACATACGATATCAGGATGGATATTGTTTATAAGAAATTGGAGTTCGATACTCGGATTGCAGTTCACACAAGCTGCTTCACTATTGAATAGTTTTGCCGTAGGTCCCAATAACTGGCAATTTTTGCAGCGCATGGGATTCGGAATATATTCCCTTACTTTCACAAAGTGCCAAGATAAGTCGGGGTTTTCTAGGAGACGGTATAGGTCAACGGAGATAAGAATTACTCCGATGGGATGAGGCTTACCTTCAATGAGTTTCGGGAATTTATAGGCCGTGACGACACCTTGCGAGCTTAGTTCTTGCAAACTTTCTTCTTCCGGTACTTTTTGAGGTACATTTGACTTTGCAATGACCATGAAGTTCTTTTGCTGATAGAAATTGGTCAGCTACAATTTTGTTTTTCACAAGTAACAAAAGATTACCACCACGGAGCTCATGGAGATTACTTCCGTGCTTATAAGATACACTGAACGCTTGCCGTTTCCGAATTCCGAAATAGGTTTTTGTCATCAGTTGAAGCAATTACCACAAACCTGGGGTTAGGAGCCTGCGCTTTAGAAAGCTCTGGAAAGTGATCGAATAAATTGCTAGTGGTGATACGTTTTTTTTCTTTTAGCTTATCACATTTTACTCACTAAAACGGAGTGTATGTTTAAAGAGTTATGCATAAAACAAGAAGAAATATGGGAGAGTGGAAAATATAAAACACGCGGTAACGCGGGTGAAAACGCCAAGTAAAGCATAGAGAAAACGCACAATAACTCAAACCGCTCTCAGCGAGTGTTAGTCCCGAGTGTTAAAGAATGATATTTTAGAACCTTTAGCTTATTTTTCTAAGAAATTTAGACCTGCAGAAAGCAAATATTCGACTTTTGATAGGGAACTATTAGGCATTTATAGAGCAATCGAACATTTTAAGCATTTTTAACAAGGAAAAGTGTTTACAGTGTTTGATATACACTACGGTGGGTCGATTTGTATGGAAAAGTCGATTTTTCGACCAAAACAAGTCCCAAAACCCGAAAATAATTTTAAGTGGGACAGGAAATATGAGACACATTCGTTTTCATCGAAAACATTTTTGCATGTATGCTGAAAAAACCCTTAAAAAAAATGGCGAAAGGGTAAATTTTTTTACCAAAACATACCATAAAACACAAAAAATATTTTTTTTTCCAAAAACTGTTATAGTCAACGGTTTTAGTGGACATTTTTGGGTCGGACAGGGTATACATGAAAATTTTAAAATCAAACGAAATTTTTTTTAGTAAGTCATGAAAAAAACCTTAAAAATCAAAGTCGAAAAAAGTCAAAAAAATTAAATTTCGCAGGCTCGAAAATTATATATTTGGGTATGCGTGGTGGACTTTCTCTTTCTGAGCCCGAAACCTATCGAAAAATCGATGGCGTGATATCGGTTAACTTTTTTCCATACAAATCCACCCATCGTAATACATATACTAGTCTTTTCAGACCTTCTACAAAATTCACTAGGATTTCCAGACGTTAACTAGTTTCGAGGTATGCGTACACATTGCACCTACGGCAAAACTATTCAATAGTGAAGCAGCTTGTGTGAACTGCAATCCGAGTATCGAACTCCAATTTCTTATAAACAATATCCATCCTGATATCGTATGTCTCCAAGAGACACATTTCTCTTACAAGAATGAAAATACATTCCAGCCTCAGCGATATATAGGCTATTTCGAAAATATACCAACAAATAAATCTGCCAGCACTGCAATACTTATAAAAAAGCATACCCCTCATAAAGTAAAAGAAATTATAAATTATAAGAAGTTGGAGTTCGATACTCGGGTGGCAGTTCACACAAGCTGCTTCATTATCGCCAACGTTTTTAGGGCATAATTTTAAGTGGGACAGGAAATATGAGACAAATTCGTCTTCATCGAAAACATTTTTGCATGTATGCTGAAAAAACCCTTAAAAAAATGGCGAAAGGGTAAATTTTTTTACCAAAACATACCCCAAAACACAAAAAATATTTTTTTTTCCAAAAACTGTTATAGTCAACGGTTTTAGCGGGCATTTTTGGGTCGGACAGGGTATACATGAAAATTTTAAAATCAAACGAAATTTTTTTTAGTAAGTCATGAAAAAAACCTTAAAAATCAAAGTCGAAAAAAGTCAAAAAAATTTAATTTCGCAGGCTCGAAAATTATATTTTTGGGTATGCGTGGTGGACCTTCTTTTTCTGAGTCCGAAACCTATCGAAAAATCGATGGCGTGATATCCGTTAACTTTCGTCCATACAAATCCACCCATCGTAATACATATACTAGTCTTTTCAGACCTTCTACAAAATTCACTAGGCTTTCCAGACGTTAACTAGTTTCGAGGTATGCGTACACATTGGTTCTGGTAGTAATAAAATAACAGATCGAAATAATACCGTAATTTTCAAGGTCTGATATTTCTGAGCTAAAACTCTACACCATTTTCTCTCACGTCTTAAAAATCCGAATTCAGTCTGAAAATACTAGAGCAGGCAGGCTCATTAATTTAATCAGGGCACAGACCGGCAGAAAAATAGATTGCGACGAGAATTTTTTACACGTTTTTTATAAAAGTATAGCCCATTATCTGATAAAAAATATTCAAGAACAAATTTCAAACTTTGTTCAAAACCTAGGAAAATTTAACCAAGTTCTATCAAAATTCCATACTTGTTAATCCTAATTCTTATAAAAAATTTGAATATGCAGTTTTATGAAATTATATACATTATTGTTGGTGTTTATGCTGGTTCCCAGATAAAAAACTCCAAGAAGTTAAAAACTTATCTACGTAACTCTACCGGAGAAGTAATTAAAATATTGATATGTACATCATGCTTTACAATTGTTGAATATAATATCTTATGTATCCCTTCTCTTTATACAAAAAGATTAATACTCGCTTTAAAAATAATAATATTTTCTTGGGGGCTTCTGTATTTTTATCAATACAAGGTTATTAAAGCAACTTCTTCAGCTCTTCGGAAGAAAAAATTGCCTAAAACCAGCAAAATGTGTCACGACCTTAAAATTGACCCATCACTGTATTAAAATTTAATGACCTACAAAACTGCATTCTCCAAAAAATTCCAAAAATTTAAAAAAAATGTAAGACTTTGAAACATTTTTGCGTACATTTTGAAAACAAAATTTATTGTGTGTTTCAAATTTCAGGTTTCGATAAAAAAAAATCAGCCCCCCCTTCCCAAAATCCTGGCTACGCCACTTTTGCATGTATTTGGATTATCCTTACAGTCTGGAACTTTTTTAGATGAATGGAAAATAACTTAGACTGAACCAATTTATTTATAAGAGTGGTAATAAAAGTAATGTTTCACATTATCGGCCAATTTCAAAACTTCCTGTTATATTGACACTTTTTGAGAAAGTGGTGATGGGCAAGTAAGCGGTTAAGCGATGTATCTGCCCACATCAGCATGGATTTGTTCCAGGACGTTCAAAGATTTCTAGTCTTTCAGTGTTTTCCAATTACTGTAATTCATCGTTGACAGATGGCTGCCAAGTTGACTGCATCTATACGGACTTATCCAAAGCCTTTGATAGAGTATCTCATTGAGTATTATTGGTTAAGTTACAGAAGTGGGGTTTTTATGGATATGTTCATACTTATCTAATAGAATAAATTATTGCCGGACCCTACGTGGCTACTTCGGGTGTTCCTCAAGGAAGCATCCTTGGTCTGCATTTCTTTATTATGTTTATTAAATGATGTAAGTGCTTGTTTTAATTACTTCGATTGTCTTATGTATGCTGATGACTTAAAAATCATTAAACATTAAATAGCCAGCTGTGTAAAAGCGGCAGTGGTAAATCGGTAAATTGTTGTGGAGTTTTGAGCTGTAGAGGTTTTAAACTTTTTCTAATAACATGTGGGCAAACTTATAAATAACAAGTAAGGAAGTTTAAGTTAGGGTGCAACTGAACATTATATACCTAGTAGTGATCTATTATGTCATCCCAATTTACGCAGGTCTATTTTAATACTTTCAGTTCGTATTTGCGATCAAATAGACAGACGGACAGACAGATAAACGTATCGAGAGACGGAACTGGCTACATCGACTCAGCTTATCCTCCTGATCATTTCAGTATACGTACAAACATTTCATGTTCATGAAAGGTATGAATATCAAAAAAGATATACAACTTCGCTTTTGCAGTGGGATATTGACTAATTGCCCGGATATTTTACTTTTCATCCTGAACGTTTTGATATACATTAATAAATATATATCTCGATTCGTTTATGTCGAATGAAGTAATATACTTTGTGTGCGTAACAAAAATAGATATAAACAAGTAAGGAAATCTAAGTTCGGGTGGAACCGAACATTACATACCTAGTAGTGATCTATTATGTCATCCCAATTTACGAAGGTCTATTTTAATACTTTCAGTTCGTATTTGCGTTCAAACAGACATACGGACAGACAGATAGACGTATCGAGAGACGGACACGCCTACAGCGACTCAGCTCACCCTCCTGATCATTTCAGTATACTTTTCGATGGGACTATCTCTTTCTTCTCATACGTACAAACATTTCATGTTGATGAAAGGTATGAAAATCAAAAAAAAAATACAACTTCGCTTTTGCAGTGGGGTATTAACTACTTGCCCGGATATTTTACTTTTCCTCCTGAATGTTTTGATATACATTAATAAATATATATCTCGATTCGTTTATGTCGAATGAAGTAATATACCTTGTGGGCGTAACAAAAATAGATATAAAAAAAGATGTCTTTCATAGGCGCCAAAGAACTCAACCGATCTTTATGAAATTTTCACAATATATACTTGGATTCACTGGGTACAGCATAGACAATATATAGTTTTGGAAAAGTAGGCGGAGCCACGCCCCCAGGAAATATAAAGTTTCAATTCGTCATTACTCCGAACTTTTTTGGTCTAAATTAATGAAATTTGGATATACATATGTGTCACTTAGACAATGTCTACATAACTTTTCAAAAGTGGGCGGTGCCACGCCCACATATTTTGTGTTTTGTTTTGCTCTTGAACTTTCACGATAGGTTCAAGAGCTCGCTTGGCACGACACAGTCTGTATATAGCTTTTGGAAAAGCCTCCAGGTCATATAAAGCTGAAGTTCGATATAGTTAGGAGTTTATTTGGTTCAAGTTAATGACATTTTATATATAGATGTGTTCTATGTATCAAAATGTCGAAACAACGTCTACCGGGCTTGCTAGTATATTATAAAATGACGAAAGCAAACAACTAATTTCAGCATTCTTTTGTAAAACTGAGAGACTAGTTTGCGTTCAAATAGACAGACGACAAACAGACGGACGGAGAGACGGACATGGCTAAATCGACTCCGCTCATTGTGCTGATCATTTCAGTGAAATTTTTTCTTCTTCTTCTCATACTTAGATCTATTTAGTGTATATGAAAGGTATGAAAATCAAAAAATATATATAACTTCGCTATTGCAGTGGGCTATTAATACGTGCCCGAATATTTTGCTTTTGTGTTTTCCGATTTGTCTAATTTTTGGCAGGAGTATAACACATACTACTAAGAAGCAGCTGACCAATTTTCATTGAAATATCAAAATTGAATTATAAGCGATTGCCTTTGAAAATAGCAGAAATTGTATGCTGAAAAGTGGGCGGCGCCGCGCCTACTTCTTCAAAATTGACAAAAATTTGTTTGCGACCGAGTTTTTATTAAAAAGCTTATTATGTGTGCAAAATCTGATTAATATAACTTGCTTGGTGGTAGGAATATCGCTTTTTAAATTTTACAAAAAAATTTTTCAGAACTATGTTAAAAAACTGGGTGTGGACATTAACCGATTTCGCCCATTTTTACAGCAAACAGTTACCTTTATATATAGAACATTATCACCAAATTTCGTTTCGAGAAATCACTTTGTGACGGAGTTATGGCATTAAAAGTTTTGTGGAATAGGGGCGGGACCACGCCTATTTTCGAAAATTTTAAGTTTTTGGATTTCTTTGTTTACGGAAACTTTAAAAGTGAAATATAAATGATGTAAAGCTATTTTACGCAAAGTTATTACCTATTTAATATATCCACGATCCTCTTCAAAATCTTTCATATAAAAGTGGGCGTAGACCTTAACCGATCCCGCTCGTTTTTTCCTGGAACATTTCTTGCATACCTGGAAACCTGCGTGCTTAATTTCGTTTCGATATCTTGAACGGTTTTTGATTTATGATTAATATTATTTCTAAATTTGACTTAATCAAAAGTGGGCGGTGCCACCCCCATTTTAAAAAATTTCTTGAAAAATGTATTTTATGCCTCAATCTCAATGTATTCACCAAATTTTATCCTTATAGGTGTATTATGTACTGAGTAATCACTTTTTTGTGTTTTCGAAAATATTGTATATATAAAAAGTGGGCATGGCTATTATCCGATTTCGCCCATTTTAAATAGCGCTCGGAGATGAGTGCCAAGGAACCCGCATACCAAATTTCATTAAGATATCTCAAAATTTACTCAAGTTATGCGACTAAAGTTAATATACCTTGTGGGCGTAGCCCTACTAGGTATAGAAATGAATGTGTGCAAAGTACTCAACCGATCTTTATGAAATTTTCAGAGTAGATTCTAGGGTTCACTGCTTGCCACGCCCCCATGCTGTAGAAAATTACTACTCGTCATAAATCTGAAAGTATTTGGTCTAAATTAATGATGTTAGTACAAAAGTGGGCGTGGTCGTTCACCGATGTTACATGTTATTAACAGTCGAAGTTAGAAAATTTGTTCACTGATATGTGGGCGTCCCTATACGATACGTCCCTTTTCCAAAAATTTGGTCAAATCGTCAATAGGACGACCCACTAAAAAAGTTACCTAATTTGATTATTGTAGCTGCTTTTATTATTGAATTATCTCATTTTAAACGTTTTTCGAAACTTTCTATAGTGTTGCAGTTTTGTTGCCAGCCTAACACACCGAAGGTCCAAGTTTCGAATCCTGGGACAGGTAGCATCAAAAGTGGTTTTGAAAAAGTGGGACCCCTCGGCAGTAATTTGGCAAACTCTCCGCGTGTATTCCTGCCATGAAAGTTTCTTCAGCAAAAATGTATCTCCTTTGTAGATGCCGTTCGGAGCAAAGGGGGGCAACACAAATTGGAAGAGAAGCTCGCACAAAAATCTCTTAGGAGGCTTTTTTTTAAATAGCAACCGACCTTGGCAAGAAAGCAACCTTTGTGCCAAATTTCATTCAAATATCTCAATTTTTACTCAAGTTATCGTATCCACGCACGCACGGACGGACACGTCTTAATGGATTCCTCTGTTCATTCTAAGAACTTTGATATATGGAACTCCATAAAATTCTTCATTATTTTGTACCGTCACAAACCACCGTTATATTAACAAAACTATAATACCCTGTGTACTAGTACACGCTGGGTATAAAAATGAGTCTGATGCTCTCACACTTCAGACAGAGTTGACTGCTTTTAACCCAGATAACCCTAAAAGTTATGCAGTGGAAATTTTTACACTTTTTCCCTTCCACACTTCTTAAAACAGATATAAAAACGTATTTATATGCTTTAAGGAGGGGTCATATATGTAGTAAAAAACATGTTTTCCTTGAAATTCGCCATAAAAAAATAAAGACAGCTCATTTCACTTATTTTACTCTGCTTTTCCAATATAAAACATTAATAAAATTTTAATTTTAGCACCCTTAAATTAACTTACCTTTCAAAGCTTATGTTATAATTTTGCATTTTCCAAGTTTCACAAACTTCAAAATCAAATATCTCAGACCTCTACAGCAAAAGAGCAAATGACAACTATTAACGCAGTTGCACAATATCTGCTGCGTAATCCAGCGCTTTCCCGTTATTTGTTAACGTTCGCGCGTGTGCGTTATAATATATTTATAAACTTGCCCTCCTATATATAGGACATTAGGGTTATCTGGGTTAAAGACTGGCGCTGCAGGAATAGCACAATCCGGACCACTGGATAATGTGGGCGTGGCACCTCTCATACAAACCAGATTTTCCGAACCGCTGGGGATAGGGATAGGCAAATATATTTTTATTAATAAACTCAAACTTCTTTTATCCCAAAAGCGGAACGCCTACTTAATTTTTAATAAGACGAAGTGAAAGTAAGGACTCATATTCAACCAACAATCAGGATCAAATGATTGCTTGTTGTTGAAGAGAAAATCTTTAAGTTCGGTCAAGAAAAATAAGTACTCATATTCAACCAACAATCAGAATCAAGTGACTGCTTGTTGTTGAAGAGAAAATGTTTAAGTTCGGTCAAGAAAATCGCGCGGTGTGACTTGTATTAAGTAAAAATCGTAACTTTCCTCCTGCCCCAGTTTACCCCCTTGTGGTAAACATAACTGGGATAGGGATAGAGATAGCGATAGGGATTGTGATAGGAATATCCAATATTTCTAGATCCATTCAGATAAATTTCTGGGTAGGACAAATTCTGCCCGGCCCTCTAGTTCCTTCATATAATTGAACGTTGCCACTCATCCGCTTTCCAGCGCTTATTTTTTCTCACGATCCCGAGCATAACAAACACGATCAGAAAATGCTCTAAATCATTTATACTCGTATAATTGAGCCTTGCAGTTTATCCACTTTTTAATATTCATTTATACTCCTAAGGTTTCCTGAATCTTAATAAAAAAAACTGGGGGTTTGATGTTTAATAAATTACACTCCAAAAAAGTTCAAATTACAGACTATTTTTGGATCATTATTTCGGAGGGCTCCGACTTTGGTTAGCTGGGTTTGATTGTTTTGAGAGTTGAAGTACTTATTTTAATGAATGCATGTGTGTCTGCGTCCACCTCCCAGCTAACCAAAAGTAGGAAAAAAGAATCCTTTCGGAGCCATAAAACGCACATTTCTCGGAGCCTTACCCTCAGAAATTAGCTCTTTTGGGAGCCCAAAAGGAGGGAAAACTCATTCTGCGCGGGCACCCTAAAAGCAGAGATGAAAAAAATCAAAAATCCAATGAATTTTGAGCGTTTTATGATATTTTTAAATGAACTTCGGAGTGTTTTTGCACTCTTTTCGGAGCCTGTTATTGAGTCTTTTTTTGACGCTTTTTAGGCATATTTTTTCCTCCATTTAGATGGTTTTCAGATCCTTCTTGGATTCATATTGAAAACTTTTATTGACTCAGTTAGGAAGCTTTATAAAACTTTTTAAGACTCGTATCAGAGTTTAACTTATCAGAAGAAAGTACACTTTTTAATGGTTTATAAAGTTTATTTACATATTTTATATTGAAAATATAATTCTAGTAGTTCTTTATTGAAAACAAGTTTTCTGTAAAAATATTTGTATAAGTAAGTATATCTGAGAGCATACATTTTTCATTACGAACTTATCAAAACATCAAACTTTGTTTTATTGTAAGAGCACTTTCCTTGACTTCTAACTTTCTACAGTTGAAAAACATTCAGAAAAAGACTCTACGCTCTGTTAGATACAGTAAAATAAAGTCAAAAAATGCTCAAAATCATTCCTTTCGGAGCGCTCCGACTTTGGTTAGCTGGGCTGTATTGTTCTGCCTTGGCGCTTGCAGCGAACATATATCCAAACAAGTGAATAAAAAAGTTCAAAGAAGTGCACTTTTTAAATCTGTTGACAATGTTTTTCCGTGTACGTGTGAGGGCATAATTTTAAGCTCTTGTTGTTTTCCGTACAAATTCAAAAAAAATGCGTTGGTGTTAGTAAAACTTTGTGAGTTTGTGGAATCAGATTTTCGCCACGGTTAGCCATCATGGTTGGTAAAGGGCTGAATGCAGTTCGCAAGAAATCGCTCAAGAACTATTTTTATTTTTGACCTGGAAGCCAAACAGCAAAGTTTTGCCACTGTATCGCTCGTGCATTTCTCAAATCATACTCCGCTTTTGTATATGTACACACGATTTTACTCTCTTGGCACGATAGTGCCGCTCTGCCCATATATGAACATATGCGCCAAGCAGATACAATACGGTAATACGTTGGAAAAACTGACAGCTAAGTAGAATGCGAGTGTCGACGTGCGTAACGACAGATTCGACGGATACGGCAAAGTACATTTTGCTCTAAATTTCGACGTATGACGTATACGTCGACGGTGAAGTACTGTATCTGCTTAACGCAATAATGCTTAATAGGCCCGATTACATTCAAGACGGCGACTGCAAAGCGCCATCCGTCATATTATTTTTACACACGTTCTTATGTAAAGCAATAAATCTATTTATATTTTATATACAAGGTGGCGCAAAAGTAATCCTCCTATCAGAAAATGCTATAAATTTTGCGATTGTTCCCTAGAGTCGGTTCTGTTTTGACATTTGTGTAGTAAACACATGCGAAATACACGTTAATAAACAATGTTACGCTACACTGCTCCAGAACGCGGAATATTGCTGACTATTTATTTGACCAATAATCGGTCGGTGAAAAACGGTTACTGCGCAAAAGTAATCCTCCTATCAGCAAATGCTATAAATTTTGCGATTGGTCCCTAAAGTCAGTTCTGTTTTGATATTTGCGTAGTAAACACATGCGAAATACACGTTAATAAACAATGTTACGCTACACTGCTCCAGAACGCGGAATATTGCTGACTATTTATGTGACCAATAATCGGTCGGGGCCAAACGGTTACTGTGAATGGTGAGCGCCACAGAGCAATGATCAACGAGTTCTTTTTGCCGCAACTTGATGAATTGGGATTGGAAAACATGTGGTTCCAACAAGACGGTGCAACAGCACACACTGCACGTGCCACAACCGATATGCTGAACATCGGAAGCTTACTTTTGCGCCACCTTATAAACGAAAGGCAGAGTGAATAACTTGTAATGTAAGTTTCATTTATTAAGCTATATGTATCTTTCACACAATTTGTACTTTTTTCATAATTCTTTCCTACTTTTTAAGATAATTCACACCTGTCGCTGCTGCTTTCATTGTAATCAAGTAACCAATGCTTGAATACAATTGGCGAAAAAATTTGTTTTATTGTAGCTGTGGTTCGTAGCCACCGTATTCAATGTGTTCAGCCCTAATACAGGGTGTTTTTTTTACAGGTTTGTTTTTCGAATAGAGATAAAACTGGCATTTTGTGGTCAAATCTGGCAACTCTAATGTCATTTATGTTCAGTTTGGTTTGCCATTTCATCATGAACAGGTTGACAAAAGAACAACGCTTGCAAATCGTGCAAATTTATTTCGAAAATAATGGTTCAGTTCGCGAAGTTTACCGTGAGCTCCGTCCATTTTATGGTCGACATAATCGTCCATCAGAGCAATTAATTCGGTTAACCATGGATCGTTTTCGCACTACGTTTACTCTATGTGATAATACGCATCCGCAGAGACGTCGAACAGTGCGCACCGAAGAAACAATTGCCGCTGTAGAGCAAAGTGTTGAAGAGGACCCGAATGAATCGATTCGCCACCGTGCACAGCAATTGGAGCTTTGTCCATCAACTTTATGGAAGATTTTGCGCAAAGATCTTGGCTTGCGACCTTACAAGATCCAGCTTGTGCAAGAATTAAAGCCGCGAGACCATGCAATGCGTCGTGATTTTGGTGTATGGGCCGAAAATGAGATTGATTTCGATGCTGATTTTCATCGCAAAATTTTGTTCAGTGATGAGGCTCATTTTTGGTTGAATGACTACGTCAACAAGCAAAATTGCCGCATTTGGAGTGAAGAGAATCCACATGAGACCCTTGAAACGCCATTACATCCACAAAAACTGACTGTTTGGTGTGCTCTATGGGCTGGTGGAGTCATTGGGCCATACTTCTTCCGCAATAATACTGGAGAGGCAGCTACCGTTAATGGAGACCGGTATAGAGCCATGATAACCGACTATTTTGTTCCCGAATTGGATGGCATGAATGTGGATGAGTTGTGGTTCCAACAAGACGGCGCTACATGCCACACAGCGCACGTCACAATCGATTTATTGAAGGAAACATTCGATGAGCGCATAATTTCGCGGAATGGACCTGTCAATTGGCCACCAAGGTCGTGTGATTTGACACCATTGGATTATTTTCTTTGGGGATATGTGAAGTCGCTCGTCTACACCAACAAACCAGAAACGTTAGGGGAATTGGAAGCCAACATTCGTGGCGTTATTGCCGACATACGGCCCCATGTGCTCGAAAAAGTGGTTGAAAATTGGACCTGTAGAATTGGCTTTATTCGAGCCAGCCGCGGCGGCCGCATGCCCGAAATCATATTTAAACATTAATGGCATAAAATTATCCTTCTAATAAAGCCAAATTGATGGACCTTAAAACGATTTTCTTGTGTTTTATTTCAATTCGAAGTTCTATACCCCTAAAAAAAACACCCTTTATATGCAGTGAATCAAAACCTCGATTGTTTTGAGCGTTAAACTTCTTATTTGAATGGATGCATGGTGTCGGCCTGCGTCGACCTTATTGTTTGCTCAGCGAACTTATATTTTTATATCTTAGCTAGTGTACCAAAAGTGACGAAGTTACAGAGCAATATTTGGTTTGTTGATACTCTCTAAGCACAAGCGCTTGAACGGCAAACAGTCTAGCAATGCGTAGCAACACTGATCAATTTAACACCTGAATAAAACATATTTTTTATTGAATGTTTAATTAAAGGAATATCATATGCCCTATTTTGGGTTGAGCATGATATTTTAAAATTTGAATTAAAAATCATCCGGAATTCGAGGTTTGATCTTTATATACATAATATAGATAAGGGATCTGATCTTAATTTTTGTTTCTAACCATGGTACAAGAAAATCAAGGTATTTTCACTTTGACGTAAACTGTGTTGGTTGTCATTAGCACTTTTTGTCAGTTGTGCAAAGGGCATTGCCACCTCAGAAACAATTTTGTTTTTGGTAATTTTTGTGATATTTAAGGGGATGTTTTGAATATAAGAAAAATACTTACAAAATCGAATCTATAGCACGGCTTTAACATTTGTAAATGGTACAAATTATTTATCTCTGCTTCCAAGTGAAGATATATATTTCTATTTCGTTAATACTTAAATAAGAAATTTTTAGAGGGTTTTAACGCAGAGACAAAGCTTTTCATGTGGTGAGAACACGCGTCACAGCGTTAAAATAAGTATGTTAATGAATGAATAATCATCAAATATTTTCAAAAACTACGTTGAAAAGTGTTTCATCCAAGGGAGGCTAGAATGAGACATTAAGGATATTTTCTTACACCTGTAAATAAAAAAAAACGTTCGGAAATAGCTTACCGTCAGAAAAAGCGCCAAATAATAACAATAAAGTATCATGACTATGAAAAAACTTAAGGCCATTAATAATTTTTCTATAGCGAAAATTATTATTGTTTTTTATTTTTTTTTATAATTTATTTAACTATTAAAAGTTTTTGATTGAATAGAAAAGGCACATTTTTAGAGGCAACGGCCATAGCTTTTCTTATAGATCCATTTCGGAAGCTGCTAGACTTCACTCATCAAAGAAGTTTTGGCACGCACTGCTAACCATTTAGCTAACAATACGCTTGTTTTTCTGTCCTCTAAACTCCTTATTTTATTCACTTTACCATATACATGAACAACACCACCATCTGGCAGTCAGCTTTTTATCATGATGGATTTTTTGCAGAGCTGCTTTGTTGTCACAGGCTGCTACCGGCTTAATTATTGCTTTTTATTCCAACAATTTGTTGGTTTTTACGTCCTATAAATTTTCAAGTATCATGACTATGAATGAGCTCAAGGTCACTAATAACTTTTCTATAGCGAAAATTATTATATTTTTATTTTTTTTTAATAATTTATTTAATTATTAAAAGTTTTTAATTGAATAGAAAAGGAAGATTTTTAGAGACAACCGAAAGAAAAACTATGGCGGAACATTCCTTGTATTCATCGAAATCTGTGTGCTGAATTTCGTTTCGATATCTTGAACGGTTTTTGATTTATGATTAATAATATTTTTAAATTTGACTTAATCAAAAGTGGGCGGTGCCCTGAACATT
Organism: Merzomyia westermanni; assembly: GCA_949987695.1. Classification (NCBI taxonomy): domain Eukaryota; kingdom Metazoa; phylum Arthropoda; class Insecta; order Diptera; family Tephritidae; genus Merzomyia; species Merzomyia westermanni. Next base: position 83,893,522 of record OX465291.1, read on the forward strand.
TTCAAAAATTTCTTGAAATATTTATTATCCGATTTCGACCATTTTAAAAAGCGCTTGGAGATGAGTGCTAAGGAACCTGCATACGAAACTTCATTAAGATATCTCAAAATTTACTCCAGTTATCGTGTTCACAGATATACGGACGAACGGAAGGACATGGCTTGATCAATTTCCCTCTTCCTCGATTCGTTTATGCTGTTCCATACTACCGGTACGCAAATGAAATTTACATATTTTATTTTGTTTTGTTGTTTTTCCGACAGGGTGAATGATTGATGTATATTGGAACGACTTTTCGTCATCCCTTGTCAAATTTGGTTTTGAGACAAACCGGTTTCGGCGTTGTGCCATCATCAGTGTCGATTTTCGTTCTGATCTGTTGTGGTCGTTTGTCTTGTATTTATAGTAGGTAGCAGGTAACGTCAGCATGGGTGTCTGTTTGTGTACGTGTGCATGTGTTGTGTGTGTACATTCAGAAATGGGGGTGGTTTTTCATCTATCGGTTTTTTGTGTGGTTGACTGAGGCAGGTAAAAGTTGGTAATTTTTGTTGTTTGACCTTTTTTGCTTGTTTGTTGTTTTTGATCTTTTGCTGTTTTGTGCTTATTTGTCGGTGCGTGTGTGTTTGTGGTAGCTGAGTGGTTGCTTTGTTTTTTGTAAACCAATTTTAAAGGTTCGAATATTGTGTCGGAAACAGTGTTTGTCTGTTCGTTTATTATTCTACCGTCGAATGTTTTTTGTTTGTAGATTTCCATGTTTTCGAGTACGTTCAGACGTCGGCCTTTTGCTTGTACATGTAGGACCTTGACTGTTTTTTTGATGTTTCCGGGGGGGCATTTATTCTCCGCCATGTGATTCGCAAAGTTGGACTCTGGTATGATGGTTGGATTCCGTATCTTTTTGTTGTAATCTCTAATGTGTTCTCTGAACCTCGTTCTTACTTGTCGTCCGGTTTGTCCTATGTAACTGTGGTGGCATTCACAAGTGAGCTTGTATACACCATGGCTGCTAAACGGATCTTCTGAGTTAGTTTTGGTTCTTAGCTTCCGTCCTAAATTGTTCGATGTTTTGAACGCTGTGTTGATGTTGTATTTTCTAAGGAAATTTGCTAATTTATATGTTGCCCTTCCAGTATATGTCATTGTCGTCCAGGTTTGTGTACTTTCTTCTCCATTGTTTCTTTTTTGTTCTCTAAGGTCTCTCCTGAGTTTATCTACTAGTGCTTTTTTATATCCGTTGTTTGTAGCGATGTTATATATTATTCCAAGCTCTCTTCTATATGCTTCTTGTGTAAGAGGTGTTCTTTCCAATCTTTGTACTAAGTGCCTTAGCGTTGCATTTTTATGTTGTTGTGGGTGGTTCGAGGTATTATGTATTATTGTTTCGGTGGCCGTTGGTTTCCTATATATGTCCTATATATGTCGGCCACCGACACAATAATACATAATACCTCGAACCACCCACAACAACATAAAAATGCAACGCTAAGGCACTTAGTACAAAGATTGGAAAGAACACCTCTTACACAAGAAGCATATAGAAGAGAGCTTGGAATAATATATAACATCGCTACAAACAACGGATATAAAAAAGCACTAGTAGATAAACTCAGGAGAGACCTTAGAGAACAAAAAAGAAACAATGGAGAATAAAGTACACAAACCTGGACGACAATGACATATACTGGAAGGGCAACATATAAATTAGCAAATTTCCTTAGAAAATACAACATCAACACAGCGTTCAAAACATCGAACAATTTAGGACGGAAGCTAAGAACCAAAACTAACTCAGAAGATCCGTTTAGCAGCCATGGTGTATACAAGCTCACTTGTGAATGCCACCACAGTTACATAGGACAAACCGGACGACAAGTAAGAACGAGGTTCAGAGAACACATTAGAGATTACAACAAAAAGATACGGAATCCAACCATCATACCAGAGTCCAACTTTGCGAATCACATGGCGGAGAATAAATGCCCCCCGGAAACATCAAAAAAACAGTCAAGGTCCTACATGTACAAGCAAAAGGCCGACGTCTGAACGTACTCGAAAACATGGAAATCTACAAACAAAAAACATTCGACGGTAGAATAATAAACGAACAGACAAACACTGTTTCCGACACAATATTCGAACCTTTAAAATTGGTTTACAAAAAACAAAGCAACCACTCAGGTACCACAAACACACACGCGCCGACAAATAAGCACAAAACAGCAAAAGATCAAAAAGAACAAACAAGCAAAAAAGGTCAAACAACAAAAATTACCAACTTTTACCTGCCTCAGTCAACCACACAAAAAACCGATCGATGAAAAACCACCCCCGTTTCTGAATGTACACACACAACACATGCACATGTACACAAACAGACACCCATGCTGACGTTACCTGCTACCTACTATAAATACAAGACAAACGACCACAACAGATCAGAACGAAAATCGACACTGATGATGGCACAACGCCGAAACCGGTTTGTCTCAAAACCAAATTTGACAAGGGATGACGAAAAATCGTTCCAATATACATCGAAATTTACATACCTTGGGTGCGTAGCACTACTAGGTATAAAAAAAGTAAATATATTTACTGCCTTTTAAAGGACCTCTTGAAATAATCTAACTTCTTAAGCATGTGACATCGACGTCAAAAGATATAATCATTTTAAAGTACGTTTTGTAGTGAAGCAGGACGAAAATAAAAATGGCTGACATTCCTAGAGTTTTTGATTTGCAGCGACCTAGAGGACCTCATTTGTTATGAATTTAGCATAGAATGTAACTCTGGAGTCTTAAATGTTGGTAGCAAAACGCCCGATATAAATAAAAACGTAGCTACTCTGTATTGGAACTACTTCTGAATATCAAATTTTGCAATTTCATTCTAAATTTCCATGAAAAATGTAAGAGCTCGGTAAAAACAAATTGATTTTTGAAATCACCTTAATATAATCCACTTTGAAAGAAATGTTTGCTCAAATGCGCCCATTATTATATGGTTGCCCACTTTTTTAATGGAAACACAACCAAGGCGAATTTACTTACAGGTGATATCAGAAAAACATAGTATGAGCAGTGGCTTCTTATGTCCGAATAAAAAAATTCTGTGCAATCTGACAGGTGAGAGAAAAACAAAACACATGAAGTATGTGTGTGTATACATCGATGTTCAATTGTTCCGTTTACGTAGAACGTTCCTTAAAAATCCAACAAATTTTGATTTTTTCTATAAGAAAGTGTCAACGTCAAGTGTAACGTACGTTTTCGTACCTCGCACATACCCAGATTTCAGCCATTCTTACGTCCGTAGAGTTAATGGAGAAATCAGCTATTTTATTTTTTTCATTTTATAAAAGTCCAATATTCATGTTAAAAAAGCAGAGCAAGTCCATTTATTTAAAATCAATAACTTACTATAGTAATTTCGTTTTATTACAACAATTTTTAGAAAATTTAACAGATATTTTTACGTATTTATATAAAACAACTGTAAACGATCTATACCTAGCATACGAAAGTATAAATAGGCAATGCTGTAGTGATAGAGCAATCGGATGAATTTCTTTGATTCCTACGGAATGTTCTACGCACAATGAAAAATTCAACATCGGTGACTTTTCATTAACATGGCACTTTCATAAGACAAGTCGTGGTAGCTGACACGTACCTCGTAATTGCGTTCTTGAGCTATCGGCTGTTATTTCACAGAATACTACGGATTTAGAGCTGGAGGGTGTCGATATTACCATTCCCCATAACCCAAGGTGTCCAGCGTGTCCGTACCTACTATGTTTTTTGCAGTCAGGGGCTCCGACTGTATTCTAACTGAGCCTCCCGGATACCTTACCACCTCCGGGAGTAACGGTTGACTTGCTACGCCATGGGGCGCTGCCGTAGTCGACCGTTCCCTTCCCGCTCTTTTTATTTATTTCTATTGATATAGAAAAGTCTTACAGACTAGATTCCATATGGGTACATATGTATAGGGATAGTACTAAACTATTTAGCTTAAAACAGAAAATAACATATTTTTACAGCAAGGTCGAAATATAAAAAAATCAATCCAATGCTTAGAATTGATTGAAATGATTACAATTAGAGCGCGTGTGATTGGTACATTCAACTCATAATTAGCCCTAAAATTTTTAATAGCAAACATGTTGTAACCATTTCTATAAGTCTTCAGTTATTTCTTCCTGGGTTCCCTCACTATAACCCAGGAAGCATTTTTTGTAAATTTTTAACAAAACGTATTCAAATATCATTCTACAGATGATTAAAAACGATCAAATTGAAAACATTTTCGAATATTAATGTATTGACGGAAGAAAAGTGTATCCTAGATATGACAATCTATGAGCAATCATTAATGATTCATATTTTTGAACACTTTTTAAACATTTTTTTGTCACATTTGGTATCATTGGAAAGTCGCATTTAATTTATTAATAAATAAATAAACAATTTATTAATTATTTTTTTGTGATAAAATTTGACTGCTCTTCGCAATAATTTTGTGATCACTTTTAATTTGATTTCAAAAACATAATTGATTATTTTTTATGAATACTTTATATTTTTTTTTATCATATTTGATACAAGTATACAACTAAAATTAATGCAATTTTATGAATTCACTTTAAATTGTTTTCGACCCCTTTTTGTGACATTTTTTAATCAAATTTAATATAATTTTCTACTGACAGTTAATGAATTTTATTATACATTTTTATACTATTTTCTACTACTATTTCGAACAAAGTTAAATGTACTTTGTGTCGAAAGATGGTCATGATCATAGATAGATGATAGACATTTTGTTTAGGCATATTTTTCAACAGACGTTCAATCAATTTTTACATATATTTAAATTTTTCTGAATTTCATGATAAAAAAAATGTGTTGAAATGGAGAAAAAAAAATTGTATTGTAAAGTATAATTTTATAAGGTACAAAATAAATTGTTAGCAGTTTTTGATCATCAAAGGTAAACAAATTTTGTAATTACATTTTATACAATTTTATTTTGCAAGTATTTAGTCTCTAGAAGTAACCAAACGTCATTCAGAATGGTGATAGAAAAAGGATTATGAGTTTTTTACCATTAAAAAATTAACATATTTCATTCTTCATTTTATTCAACTATATGACCACATAAGTATTTAGTCACCAGAAGTGATCAAATATAATTCGAAAAGGTGCTAGAAAACTTATTGTCAGTTTTTTATTTTTAAAAGTGTACGTATTTGATTATTCCCCCTGTTCAATTTTATGGTAACTCCGAATTTCATCATAAGAGTTGTTCAAAAATGATTGCTGATTTCAAGTGATTTCAAGATGATGATAAGCTTTTAATCATCCAAAGGAATCATATTTCACTATACCACATGTTAATTAAAACCCACTATTTCTTCTTCTTTTCTTAAATGGTCATCTAACCGCCCCGGCGATTTTGACCGCCCAACAATACCCGCCAATCGTTTCTTCGGTGCGGCAACTGGCGCCAATTGGTACCCGGCGGGATCGCAAATCGGTCTCCACTTGGTCCTTGGCCCAACGCGTAGGGATCCACAAATCTTTCGAAGAACCTTTCTCTAGAATACTTCCAGAGCCCCAGATGCTGTTAGTGTCCATGCTTCTGCACCATATAGCAGGACGGGTGCGATGAGTGACTTATAGAGTATTATTTTCGTTCGTCGAGAGAGGACTTTACTTTTCAATTGCCTACTCAGTCCGAAGTAGCATTTGTTTGCAAGAGTAATTCTTCGTCGGATTTCTAGAATAACATTATTGTTGGCATTAATGCTGGTTCCCAGGTTAACGAAGTCCTTTACTATTTCGAAATTATTGCTGCCAATTGTGGCGTGGTTGCCAAGGCGCGAATGCGCTGCCTCTTTGCATGATGACAGAAGGTACTTTGTTTTGCCCTCGTTCACCACCAAACCCATTTTTTCTGCTTCTTTTTCTAATTTGGAGTAAGCAAAAAATACGGCGCGGTTGTTAAGGCCAATGATATCAATATCGTCAGCATACTCGTACACTAACAGTTAAACGCGGCTCCGCTCGAATCAAAGAAATAAGAAAATAACTAAGCATCTTTTGAAAACATTTTTATTTATCAAACAACAACTTCTAATACAGGATTCTAAACAAAAGCCAAAGCTATTAATTATTTTTCAGATCAAATTGAAGAAGAGATACATACCGAACAAACCGTAAGAGCGTATGTAAACACTCATAAAAGTTTAATTTTTACGAAACAGCGAAGCAACCAAAATATAAAGAATTGCGAAACTTACTAAAAGGATATTTTTCGCAGAAACGATATCAATATCTTTGAAATGCACAACTATTTTGCTCAAACGTTACAAAAAATTCATTCAAAATATTTGATTTTATCTTTGACAGGCGACGATTTACTCATATTTATTAACGACGACAATTGCCCGGCCCACATTCAAAACGACGACTGCGAACGACAACGGCGAAAAACCGAAGCTTGACGATAATTGCCGCCAAGCACCGACCACATGATAATAATGAAAGCGGCAACGACAGTTCTGCATTAGCTCAACCAACAGCAAAAAAATTTAGAAAAAAGTATTGCATGTGTAAAAAAACATAAAACTAATCAATTTAAACACATATTTAAAGAAATTTGCAAATATTTTCGATTTAATTCACAACATCAACATTCTGACCGATAACTTAGTTATCGATTAATTGACCGAAATATTGCAGAGTCCAAAAGAATCCTGTGACCTTCCATACCAATATTGTATGCAAATTCAGGGGTTTTGGAGCAATCACATTCTGACCGATAACTCAGAATCCTGTGACCTTCCTATTTCGTTTGATACCGTTTGTATGAAAATTCAGGGGTTTTGGAGCAATCACATTCTGACCGATAACTCAGTTATCGATGAATTGATCGAAATATTGCAAAGTCCCAAAGAATCCTGTGGCCTTCCAATTTCGTTTGATATCCATATTGTATGCAAATTCAGGGGATTTCGAGCAACCACATTCTGACTGATGACTCAGTTATCGATTAATTGATCGAAATATTGCAGAGTCCAAAAGAATCCTGTGGCCTTCCCCTTTCGTTTGATACCCATATTGTATGCAAATTCAGGGGTTTTGGAGCAACCACATTCTGACCGATAACTCAGTTATCGATGAATTGATCGAAATATTGCAGAGTCCCAAAGAATCCTGTGGCCTTTCAATTTCGTTTAATATCCATATTGTATGCAAATTCAAGGGTTTGGGAGCAACCACATTCTGACCGATAACTCAGTTATCGATGAATTGATAGAAATATTGCACAGTCCCAAAGAGTCCTGTGGCCTTCCTCTTTCGTTTGATATCCATATTGTATGCGAATTCAGGGGCAACAAAATTCTGACTGATGACTTAGTTATCGATTAATTGATCGAAATATTGCAGAGTCCAAAAGAATCCTGTGACCTTCCCCTTTCGTTTGATACCCATATTGTATGCAAATTCAGGGTTTTTGGAGCAACCACATTCTGACCGATAACTCAGTTATCGATGAATTGATCGAAATATTGCAGAGTCCCAAAGAATCCTGTGGCCTTTCCCTTTCGTTTAATATCCATATTGTATGCAAATTCAGGGGGTTTGAAGCAACCACATTCTGACCGATAGCTCAGTTATCGATGAATTGATCGAAATATTTCAGAGTCCCAAAGAATCCTGTGGCCTTCCCCTTTCGTTTAATGTCCATATTGTATGCAAATTCAGGAATTTTGGAGCAACGACATTCTGACCGATAACTCAGTTATCGATGAATTGATCGAAATATTACAGAGTCCCAAATAATCCTGTGGCCTTCCCCTTTCGTTTAATATCCATATTGTATGCAAATTCAGGGGTTTTGGAGCAACCACATTCTGACCGATAACTCAGTTATCGATGAATTGATTGAAATATTGCAGAGTCCCAAAGAATCCTGTGGCCTTTCCCTTTCGTTTAATATCCATATTGTATGCAAATTCAAGGGTTTGGGAGCAACCACATTCTGACCGATAACTCAGTTATCGATGAATTGATAGAAATATTGCACAGTCCCAAAGAGTCCTGTGGCCTTCCTCTTTCGTTTGATATCCATATTGTATGCGAATTCAGGGGCAACAAAATTCTGACTGATGACTTAGTTATCGATTAATTGATCGAAATATTGCAGAGTCCAAAAGAATCCTCTGACCTTCCCCTTTCGTTTGATACCCATATTGTATGCAAATTCAGGGTTTTTGGAGCAACCACATTCTGACCGATAACTCAGTTATCGATGAATTGATCGAAATATTGCAGAGTCCCAAAGAATCCTGTGGCCTTTCCCTTTCGTTTAATATCCATATTGTATGCAAATTCAGGGGTTTTGGAGCAACCACATTCTGACCGATAACTCAGTTATCGATGAATTGATCGAAATATTGCAGAGTCCCAAAGAATCCTGTGGCCTTTCAATTTCGTTTAATATCCATATTGTATGCAAATTCAAGGGTTTGGGAGCAACCACATTCTGACCGATAACTCAGTTATCGATGAATTGATAGAAATATTGCACAGTCCCAAAGAGTCCTGTGGCCTTCCTCTTTCGTTTGATATCCATATTGTATGCGAATTCAGGGGCAACAAAATTCTGACTGATGACTTAGTTATCGATTAATTGATCGAAATATTGCAGAGTCCAAAAGAATCCTGTGACCTTCCCCTTTCGTTTGATACCCATATTGTATGCAAATTCAGGGTTTTTGGAGCAACCACATTCTGACCGATAACTCAGTTATCGATGAATTGATAGAAATATTGCACAGTCCCAAAGAGTCCTGTGGCCTTCCTCTTTCGTTTGATATCCATATTGTATGCGAATTCAGGGGCAACAAAATTCTGACTGATGACTTAGTTATCGATTAATTGATCGAAATATTGCAGAGTCCAAAAGAATCCTGTGACCTTCCCCTTTCGTTTGATACCCATATTGTATGCAAATTCAGGGTTTTTGGAGCAACCACATTCTGACCAATAACTCAGTTATCGATGAATTGATCGAAATATTGCAGAGTCCCAAAGAATCCTGTGGCCTTTCCCTTTCGTTTAATATCCATATTGTATGCAAATTCAGGGGGTTTGAAGCAACCACATTCTGACCGATAGCTCAGTTATCGATGAATTGATCGAAATATTTCAGAGTCCCAAAGAATCCTGTGGCCTTCCCCTTTCGTTTAATGTCCATATTGTATGCAAATTCAGGAATTTTGGAGCAACGACATTCTGACCGATAACTCAGTTATCGATGAATTGATCGAAATATTACAGAGTCCCAAATAATCCTGTGGCCTTCCCCTTTCGTTTAATATCCATATTGTATGCAAATTCAGGGGTTTTGGAGCAACCACATTCTGACCGATAACTCAGTTATCGATGAATTGATCGAAATATTTCAGAGTCCCAAAGAATCCTGTGGCCTTCCCCTTTCGTTTAATATCCATATTGTATGCAAATTCAGGGGCAACAAAATTCTGACTGATGACTTAGTTATCGATTAATTGATCGAAATATTGCAGAGTCCAAAAGAATCCTGTGACCTTCCCCTTTCGTTTGATACCCATATTGTATGCAAATTCAGGGTTTTTGGAGCAACCACATTCTGACCGATAACTCAGTTATCGATGAATTGATCGAAATATTGCAGAGTCCAAAAGAATCCTGTGACCTTCCCCTTTCGTTTGATACCCATATTGTATGCAAATTCAGGGGTCTTGAAGCAACCACATTCTGACCGATAGCTCAGTTATCGATGAATTGATCGAAATATTGCAGAGTCCCAAAGAATCATGTGGCCTTCCCCTTTCGTTTAATATCCATATTGTATGCAAATTCAGGGGTTTTGGAGCAACCACATTCTGACCGATAACCCAGTTATCGATGAATTCATCGAAATATTGCAGAGTCCCAAAGAGTCCTGAGGCCTTCCCCTTTCGTTTGATATCCATATTGTATGCGAATTCAGGGGCAACAAAATTCTGACCGATAGCTCAGTTATCGATGAATTGATCGAAATATTGCAGAGTCCCAAAGAATCATGTGGCCTTCCCCTTTCGTTTAATATCCATATTGTATGCAAATTCAGGGGCAACCACATTCTGACTGATGACTTAGTTAATTGATCGAAATATTGCAGAGTCCCAAGGAATCATGTGGCCTTCCCCTTTCGTTTAATATCCATATTGTATGCAAATTCAGGGGTTTTGGAGCAACCACATTCTGACCAATAACTCAGTTATCGACGAATTGATCGAAATATTGTAGAGTCCCAAAGAGTCCTGTGGCCTTCCCCTTTCGTTTGATATCCATATTGTATGCAAATTCAGGGGCAACCACATTCTGACTTAGTTATCGATAAATTGATCGAAATATTGCAGAGTCCAAAAGAATCTTGTGACCTTCCCCTTTCGTTTGATACCCATATTGTATGCAAATTCAGGGGTTTTGAAGCAACCACATTCTGACCGATAGCTCAGTTATCGATGAATTGATCGAAATATTGCAGAGTCCCAAAGAATCCTGTGGCCTTCCCCTTTCGTTTGATATCCATATTGTATGCATATTCAGGGGCAACCACATTCTGACTGATGACTTAGTTATCGATTAATTGATCGAAATATTGCAGAGTCCAAAAGAATCCTGTGACCTTCCCCTTTCGTTTGATACCCATATTGTATGCCAATTCAGGGGTTTTGAAGCAACCACATTCTGACCGATAGCTCAGTTGTCGATGAATTGATCGAAATATTGCAGAGTCCCAAAGAGTCCTGTGGCCTTCCTCTTTCGTTTGATATCCATATTGTATGCGAATTCAGGGGCAACAAAATTCTGACTGATGACTTAGTTATCGATTAATTGATCGAAATATTGCAGAGTCCAAAAGAATCCTGTGACCTTCCCCTTTCGTTTGATACCCATATTGTATGCAAATTCAGGGGCAACAAAATTCTGACTGATGCCTTAGTTATCGATTAATTGATCGAAATATTGCAGAGTCCAAAAGAATCCTGTGACCTTCCCCTTTCGTTTGATACCCATATTGTATGCAAATTCAGGGGTTTTGGAGCAACCACATTCTGACCGATAGCTCAGTTGTCGATGAATTGATCGAAATATTGCAGAGTCCCAAAGAGTCCTGTGGCCTTCCTCTTTCGTTTGATATCCATATTGTATGCGAATTCAGGGGCAACAAAATTCTGACTGATGACTTAGTTATCGATTAATTGATCGAAATATTGCAGAGTCCAAAAGAATCCTGTGACCTTCCCCTTTCGTTTGATACCCATATTGTATGCAAATTCAGGGGCAACAAAATTCTGACTGATGACTTAGTTATCGATTAATTGATCGAAATATTGCAGAGTCCAAAAGAATCCTGTGACCTTCCCCTTTCGTTTGATACCCATATTGTATGCAAATTCAGGGGTTTTGGAGCAACCACATTCTGACCGATAACTCAGTTATCGATGAATTGATCGAAATATTGCAGAGTCCCAAAGAATCCTGTGGCCTTTCAATTTCGTTTAATATCCATATTGTATGCAAATTCAAGGGTTTGGGAGCAACCACATTCTGACCGATAACTCAATATTCTGACCGATAACTCAGTTATCGATGAATTGATGGAAATATTGCAGAGTTCCAAAGAGACCTGTGGCCTTCCCCTTTCGTTTGATATCCATATTGTATGCATATTCAGGGGCAACCACATTCTGACTGATGACTTAGTTATCGATTAATTGATCGAAATATTGCAGAGTCCAAAAGAATCCTGTGACCTTCCCCTTTCGTTTGATACCCATATTGTATGCCAATTCAGGGGTTTTGAAGCAACCACATTCTGACCGATAGCTCAGTTGTCGATGAATTGATCGAAATATTGCAGAGTCCCAAAGAGTCCTGTGGCCTTCCTCTTTCGTTTGATATCCATATTGTATGCGAATTCAGGGGCAACAAAATTCTGACTGATGACTTAGTTATCGATTAATTGATCGAAATATTGCAGAGTCCAAAAGAATCCTGTGACCTTCCCCTTTCGTTTGATACCCATATTGTATGCAAATTCAGGGGCAACAAAATTCTGACTGATGACTTAGTTATCGATTAATTGATCGAAATATTGCAGAGTCCAAAAGAATCCTGTGACCTTCCCCTTTCGTTTGATACCCATATTGTATGCAAATTCAGGGGTTTTGGAGCAACCACATTCTGACCGATAACTCAGTTATCGATGAATTGATCGAAATATTGCAGAGTCCCAAAGAATCCTGTGGCCTTTCAATTTCGTTTAATATCCATATTGTATGCAAATTCAAGGGTTTGGGAGCAACCACATTCTGACCGATAACTCAGTTATCGATGAATTGATAGAAATATTGCACAGTCCCAAAGAGTCCTGTGGCCTTCCTCTTTCGTTTGATATCCATACTGTATGCGAATTCAGGGGCAACAAAATTCTGACTGATGACTTAGTTATCGATTAATTGATCGAAATATTGCAGAGTCCAAAAGAATCCTGTGACCTTCCCCTTTCGTTTGATACCCATATTGTATGCAAATTCAGGGTTTTTGGAGCAACCACATTCTGACCGATAACTCAGTTATCGATGAATTGATCGAAATATTGCAGAGTCCCAAAGAATCCTGTGGCCTTTCCCTTTCGTTTAATATCCATATTGTATGCAAATTCAGGGGGTTTGAAGCAACCACATTCTGACCGATAGCTCAGTTATCGATGAATTGATCGAAATATTTAAGAGTCCCAAAGAATCCTGTGGCCTTCCCCTTTCGTTTAATGTCCATATTGTATGCAAATTCAGGAATTTTGGAGCAACGACATTCTGACCGATAACTCAGTTATCGATGAATTGATCGAAATATTACAGAGTCCCAAATAATCCTGTGGCCTTCCCCTTTCGTTTAATATCCATATTGTATGCAAATTCAGGGGTTTTGGAGCAACCACATTCTGACCGATAACTCAGTTGTCGATGAATTGATCGAAATATTGCAGAGTCCCAAAGAATCCTGTGGCCTTTCCCTTTCGTTTAATATCCATATTGTATGCAAATTCAGGGGGTTTGAAGCAACCACATTCTGACCGATAGCTCAGTTATCGATGAATTGATCGAAATATTTCAGAGTCCCAAAGAATCCTGTGGCCTTCCCCTTTCGTTTAATATCCATATTGTATGCAAATTCAGGGGCAACAAAATTCTGACTGATGACTTAGTTATCGATTAATTGATCGAAATATTGCAGAGTCCAAAAGAATCCTGTGACCTTCCCCTTTCGTTTGATACCCATATTGTATGCAAATTCAGGGTTTTTGGAGCAACCACATTCTGACCGATAACTCAGTTATCGATGAATTGATCGAAATATTGCAGAGTCCAAAAGAATCCTGTGACCTTCCCCTTTCGTTTGATACCCATATTGTATGCAAATTCAGGGGTCTTGAAGCAACCACATTCTGACCGATAGCTCAGTTATCGATGAATTGATCGAAATATTGCAGAGTCCCAAAGAATCATGTGGCCTTCCCCTTTCGTTTAATATCCATATTGTATGCAAATTCAGGGGTTTTGGAGCAACCACATTCTGACCGATAACCCAGTTATCGATGAATTCATCGAAATATTGCAGAGTCCCAAAGAGTCCTGAGGCCTTCCCCTTTCGTTTGATATCCATATTGTATGCGAATTCAGGGGCAACAAAATTCTGACCGATAGCTCAGTTATCGATGAATTGATCGAAATATTGCAGAGTCCCAAAGAATCATGTGGCCTTCCCCTTTCGTTTAATATCCATATTGTATGCAAATTCAGGGGCAACCACATTCTGACTGATGACTTAGTTAATTGATCGAAATATTGCAGAGTCCCAAGGAATCATGTGGCCTTCCCCTTTCGTTTAATATCCATATTGTATGCAAATTCAGGGGTTTTGGAGCAACCACATTCTGACCAATAACTCAGTTATCGACGAATTGATCGAAATATTGTAGAGTCCCAAAGAGTCCTGTGGCCTTCCCCTTTCGTTTGATATCCATATTGTATGCAAATTCAGGGGCAACCACATTCTGACTTAGTTATCGATAAATTGATCGAAATATTGCAGAGTCCAAAAGAATCTTGTGACCTTCCCCTTTCGTTTGATACCCATATTGTATGCAAATTCAGGGGTTTTGAAGCAACCACATTCTGACCGATAGCTCAGTTATCGATGAATTGATCGAAATATTGCAGAGTCCCAAAGAATCCTGTGGCCTTCCGTTCTGACCGATAACTCCATATTCTGACCGATAACTCAGTTATCGATGAATTGATGGAAATATTGCAGAGTTCCAAAGAGACCTGTGGCCTTCCCCTTTCGTTTGATATCCATATTGTATGCCAATTCAGGGGTTTTGAAGCAACCACATTCTGACCGATAGCTCAGTTGTCGATGAATTGATCGAAATATTGCAGAGTCCCAAAGAGTCCTGTGGCCTTCCTCTTTCGTTTGATATCCATATTGTACGCGAATTCAGGGGCAACAAAATTCTGACTGATGACTTAGTTATCGATTAATTGATCGAAATATTGCAGAGTCCAAAAGAATCCTCTGACCTTCCCCTTTCGTTTGATACCCATATTGTATGCAAATTCAGGGTTTTTGGAGCAACCACATTCTGACCGATAACTCAGTTATCGATGAATTGATCGAAATATTGCAGAGTCCCAAAGAGTCCTGTGGCCTTCCCCTTTCGTTTGATACCCATATTGTATGCCAATTCAGGGGTTTTGAAGCAACCACATTCTGACCGATAGCTCAGTTGTCGATGAATTGATCGAAATATTGCAGAGTCCCAAAGAGTCCTGTGCCCTTCCTCTTTCGTTTGATATCCATATTGTATGCGAATTCAGGGGCAACAAAATTCTGACTGATGACTTAGTTATCGATTAATTGATCGAAATATTGCAGAGTCCAAAAGAATCCTGTGACCTTCCCCTTTCGTTTGATACCCATATTGTATGCAAATTCAGGGTTTTTGGAGCAACCACATTCTGACCGATAACTCAGTTATCGATGAATTGATCGAAATATTGCAGAGTCCCAAAGAGTCCTGTGGCCTTCCCCTTTCGTTTGATATCCATATTGTACGCGAATTCAGGGGCAACAAAATTCTGACTGATGACTTAGTTATCGATTAATTGATCGAAATATTGCAGAGTCCCAAAGAATCCTGTGGCCTTCCCCTTTCGTTTAATATCCATATTGTATGCAAATTCAGGGGCAACCACATTCTGACTGATGACTTAGTTAATTGATCGAAATATTGCAGATTCCAAAAGAATCCTGCGACCTTCCCCTTTCGTTTGATACCCATATTGTATGCAAATTCAGGGGTTTTGGAGCAACCACATTCTGACCGAAAACTCAGTTATCGATGAATTGATCGAAATATTGCAGAGTCCCAAAGAATCCTGTGCCTTCCTCTTTCGTTTAATATCCATATTGTATGCAAATTCAGGGGCAACCACATTCTGACTGATGACTTAGTTAATTGATCGAAATATTGCAGAGTCCCAAGGAATCATGTGGCCTTCCCCTTTCGTTTAATATCCATATTGTATGCAAATTCAGGGGTTTTGGAGCAACCACATTCTGACCGATAACTCAGTTATCGACGAATTGATCGAAATATTGTAGAGTCCCAAAGAGTCCTGTGGCCTTCCCCTTTCGTTTGATATCCATATTGTATGCAAATTCAGGGGCAACCACATTCTGACTTAGTTATCGATAAATTGATCGAAATATTGCAGAGTCTAAAAGAATCTTGTGACCTTCCCCTTTCGTTTGATACCCATATTGTATGCAAATTCAGGGGTTTTGAAGCAACCACATTCTGACCGATAGCTCAGTTATCGATGAATTGATCGAAATATTGCAGAGTCCCAAAGAATCCTGTGGCCTTCCGTTCTGACCGATAACTCCATATTCTGACCGATAACTCAGTTATCGATGAATTGATGGAAATATTGCAGAGTTTCAAAGAGACCTGTGGCCTTCCCCTTTCGTTTGATATCCATATTGTATGCATATTCAGGGGCAACCACATTCTGACTGATGACTTAGTTATCGATTAATTGATCGAAGTATTGCAGAGTCCAAAAGAATCCTGTGACCTTCCCCTTTCGTTTGATACCCATATTGTATGCAAATTCAGGGGTTTTGAAGAAACCACATTCTGACCGATAGCTCAGTTGTCGATGAATTGATCGAAATATTGCAGAGTCCCAAAGAGTCCTGTGGCCTTCCCCTTTCGTTTGATATCCATATCCAATGCAAATTCAGGGGCAACCACATTCTGACTGATGACTTGGTTAATTGATCGAAATATTGCAGAGTCCCAAGGAATCATGTGGCCTTCCCCTTTCGTTTAATATCCATATTGTATGCAAATTCAGGGGTTTTGGAGCAACCACATTCTGACCGATAACTCAGTTATCGACGAATTGACCGAAATATTGTAGAGTCCCAAAGAGTCCTGTGGCCTTCCCCTTTCGTTTGATATCCATATTGTATGCAAATTCAGGGGCAACCACATTCTGACTTAGTTATCGATAAATTGATCGAAATATTGCAGAGTCAAAAAGAATCTTGTGACCTTCCCCTTTCGTTTGATACCCATATTGTATGCAAATTCAGGGGTTTTGAAGCAACCACATTCTGACCGATAGCTCAGTTATCGATGAATTGATCGAAATATTGCAGAGTCCCAAAGAATCCTGTGGCCTTCCGTTCTGACCGATAACTCCATATTCTGACCGATAACTCAGTTATCGATGAATTGATGGAAATATTGCAGAGTTCCAAAGAGACCTGTGGCCTTCCCCTTTCGTTTGATATCCATATTGTATGCATATTCAGGGGCAACCACATTCTGACTGATGACTTAGTTATCGATTAATTGATCGAAATATTGCAGAGTCCAAAAGAATCCTGTGACCTTCCCCTTTCGTTTGATACCCATATTGTATGCAAATTCAGGGGTTTTGAAGCAACCACATTCTGACCGATAGCTCAGTTGTCGATGAATTGATCGAAATATTGCAGAGTCCCAAAGAGTCCTGTGGCCTTCCCCTTTCGTTTGATATCCATATCCAATGCAAATTCAGGGGCAACCACATTCTGACTGATGACTTAGTTAATTGATCGAAATATTGCAGAGTCCCAAGGAATCATGTGGCCTTCCCCTTTCGTTTAATATCCATATTGTATGCAAATTCAGGGGTTTTGGAGCAACCACATTCTGACCGATAACTGAGTTATCGACGAATTGATCGAAATATTGTAGAGTCCCAAAGAGTCCTGTGGCCTTCCCCTTTCGTTTGATATCCATATTGTATGCAAATTCAGGGGCAACCACATTCTGACTTAGTTATCGATTAATTGATCGAAATATTGCAGAGTCCAAAAGAATCCTGTGACCTTCCCCTTTCGTTTGATACCCATATTGTATGCAAATTCAGGGGTTTTGAAGCAACCACATTCTGACCGATAGCTCAGTTGTCGATGAATTGATCGAAATATTGCAGAGTCCCAAAGAGTCCTGTGGCCTTCCCCTTTCGTTTGATATCCATATCCAATGCAAATTCAGGGGCAACCACATTCTGACTGATGACTTAGTTAATTGATCGAAATATTGCAGAGTCCCAAGGAATCATGTGGCCTTCCCCTTTCGTTTAATATCCATATTGTATGCAAATTCAGGGGTTTTGGAGCAACCACATTCTGACCGATAACTCAGTTATCGACGAATTGATCGAAATATTGTAGAGTCCCAAAGAGTCCTGTGGCCTTCCCCTTTCGTTTGATATCCATATTGTATGCAAATTCAGGGGCAACCACATTCTGACTTAGTTATCGATAAATTGATCGAAATATTGCAGAGTCCAAAAGATTCTTGTGACCTTCCCCTTTCGTTTGATACCCATATTGTATGCAAATTCAGGGGTTTTGAAGCAACCACATTCTGACCGATAGCTCAGTTATCTATGAATTGATCGAAATATTGCAGAGTCCCAAAGAATCCTGTGGCCTTCCGTTCTGACCGATAACTCCATATTCTGACCGATAACTCAGTTATCGATGAATTGATGGAAATATTGCAGAGTTCCAAAGAGACCTGTGGCCTTCCCCTTTCGTTTGATATCCATATTGTATGCATATTCAGGGGCAACCACATTCTGACTGATGACTTAGTTATCGATTAATTGATCGAAATATTGCAGAGTCCAAAAGAATCCTGTGACCTTCCCCTTTCGATTAATTGATCGAAATATTGCAGAGTCCAAAAGAATCCTGTGACCTTCCCCTTTCGTTTGATACCCATATTGTATGCAAATTCAGGGGTTTTGAAGCAACAACATTCTGACCGATAGCTCAGTTGTCGATGAATTGATCGAAATATTGCAGAGTCCCAAAGAGTCCTGTGGCCTTCCTCTTTCGTTTGATATCCATATTGTATGCGAATTCAGGGGCAACAAAATTCTGACTGATGACTTAGTTATCGATTAATTGATCGAAATATTGCAGAGTCCAAAAGAATCCTGTGACCTTCCCCTTTCGTTTGATACCCATATTGTATGCAAATTCAGGGTTTTTGGAGCAACCACATTCTGACCGATAACTCAGTTATCGATGAATTGATCGAAATATTGCAGAGTCCCAAAGAGTCCTGTGGCCTTCCCCTTTCGTTTGATATCCATATTGTATGCGAATTCAGGGGCAACAAAATTCTGACTGATGACTTAGTTATCGATTAATTGATCGAAATATTGCAGAGTCCAAAAGAATCCTCTGACCTTCCCCTTTCGTTTGATACCCATATTGTATGCAAATTCAGGGGGTTTGAAGCAACCACATTCTGACCGATAGCTCAGTTATCGATGAATTGATCGAAATATTGCAGAGTCCCAAAGAATCCTGTGGCCTTCCCCTTTCGTTTAATATCCATATTGTATGCAAATTCAGGGGCAACCACATTCTGACTGATGACTTAGTTAATTGATCGAAATATTGCAGAGTCCAAAAGAATCCTGCGACCTTCCCCTTTCGTTTGATACCCATATTGTATGCAAATTCAGGGGTTTTGGAGCAACCACATTCTGACCGAAAACTCAGTTATCGATGAATTGATCGAAATATTGCAGAGTCCCAAAGAATCCTGTGCCTTCCTCTTTCGTTTAATATCCATATTGTATGCAAATTCAGGAGCAACCACATTCTGACTGATGACTTAGTTAATTGATCGAAATATTGCAGAGTCCCAAGGAATCATGTGGCCTTCCCCTTTCGTTTAATATCCATATTGTATGCAAATTCAGGGGTTTTGGAGCAACCACATTCTGACCGATAACTCAGTTATAGACGTATTGATCGAAATATTGTAGAGTCCCAAAAAGTCCTGTGGCCTTCCCCTTTCGTTTGATATCCATATTGTATGCAAATTCAGGGGCAACCACATTCTGACTTAGTTATCGATAAATTGATCGAAATATTGCAGAGTCCAAAAGAATCTTGTGACCTTCCCCTTTCGTTTGATACCCATATTGTATGCAAATTCAGAGGTTTTGAAGCAACCACATTCTGACCGATAGCTCAGTTATCGATGAATTGATCGAAATATTGCAGAGTCCCAAAGAATCCTGTGGCCTTCCGTTCTGACCGATAATTCCATATTCTGACCGATAACTCAGTTATCGATGAATTGATGGAAATATTTCAGAGTTCCAAAGAGACCTGTGGCCTTCCCCTTTCGTTTGATATCCATATTGTATGCATATTCAGGGGCAACCACATTCTGACTGATGACTTAGTTATCGATTAATTGATCGAAATATTGCAGAGTCCAAAAGAATCCTGTGACCTTCCCCTTTCGTTTGATACCCATATTGTATGCAAAATTCAGGGGTTTTGAAGCAACCACATTCTGACCGATAGCTCAGTTGTCGATGAATTGATCGAAATATTGCAGAGTCCCAAAGAGTCCTGTGGCCTTCCCCTTTCGTTTGATATCCATATCCAATGCAAATTCAGGGGCAACCACATTCTGACTGATGACTTAGTTATCGATTAATTGATCGAAATATTGCAGAGTCCCAAAGAGTCCTGTGGCCTTCCCCTTTCGTTTGATATCCATATTGTATGCAAATTCAAGGGCAACCACATTCTGACTGATGACTTAGTTATCGATTAATTGATCAAAATATTTCAGAGTCCAAAAGAATCCTGTGACATTCCCCTTTCGTTTGATAACCATATTGTATGCAAATTCAGGGGTTTTGAAGCAACCACGTTCTGAGCGATAGCTCAGTTATCGATGAATTGATCGAAATATTGCAGAGTCCCAAAGAATCCGGTGGCCTTCCCCTTTCGTTTAATATCCATATTGTATGCAAATTCAGGGGTTTTGGAGCAACCACATTCTGACCGATAACTCAGTTATCGATGAATTGGTCGAAATATTAAAGAGTCCTAAATAATCCTGTGGCCTTCCCCTTTCGTTTAATATCCATATTGTATGCAAATTAAGGGGTTTTGGAGCAACCACATTCTGACCGATAACTCAGTTATCGATGAATTGATCGAAATATTACAGACCCCCAAATAATCCTGTGGCCTTCCCCTTTCGTTTAATATGCATATTGTATGCAAATTCAAGGGTTTTGGAGCAACCACATTCTGACCGATAACTCAGTTATCGTTGAATTGATCGAAATATTGCAGAGTCCCAAAGAATCCTGTGGCCTTCCCCTTTCGTTTGATACCAATTTTGTACGCAAATTCAGGGGTTTTGGACCAACCACATTATAACTCAGTTATCGATGAATTGATCGAAATATTGCAGAGTCCCAAAGAATCCTGTGGCCTTCCCCTTTCGTTTAATATCCATATTGTATGCAAATTCAGGGGTTTGGGAGCAACCACATTCTGACCGATAACTCAGTTATCGATGAATTGATCGAAATATTGCAGAGTCCCAAAGAGTCCTGTGGCCTTCCCCTTTCGTTTGATATCCATATTGTATGCAAATTCAGGGGCAACCACATTCTGACTGATAACTTAGTTATCGATTAATTGATCGAAATATTTCAGAGTCCCAAAGAATCCTGTGACCTTCCCCTTTCGTTTGATACCCATATTGTATGCAAATTCAGGGGTTTTGAAGCAACCACATTCTGACCGATAGCTCAGTTATCGATGAATTGATCGAAATATTGCAGAGTCCCAAAGAATCCTGTGGCCTTCCCCTTTCGTTTAATATCCATATTGTATGCAAATTCAGGGGTTTTGGAGCAACCACATTCTGACCGATAACTCAGTTATCGATGAATTGATCGAAATATTACAGAGTCCCAAATAATCCTGTGGCCTTCCCCTTTCGTTTAATATCCATATGGTATGCAAATTCAGGGGTTTTGGAGCAACCACATTCTGACCGATAACTCAGTTATCGTTGAATTGATCGAAATATTGCAGAGTCCCAAACAATCCTGTGGCCTTCCCCTTTCGTTTAATATCCATATTGTATGCAAACTCAGGGGTTTGGGAGCAACCACATTCTGACCGATAACTCAGTTATTGATGAATTGATCGAAATATCGCAGAGTCCCAAAGAATCCTGTGGCCTTCCCATTTCGTTTAATATCCATATTGTATGCAAATTCAGGGGTTTTGGAGCAACCACATTCTGACCGATAACTCAGTTATCGTTGAATTGATCGAAATATTGCAGAGTCCCAAATAATCCTGTGGCCTTCCCCTTTCGTTTAATATCCGTATTGTATGCAAATTCAGGGGTTTTGGAGCAACCACATTCTGACCGATAACTCAGTTATCGATGAATTGATCGAAATATTGCAGAGTCCCAAAGAATCCTGTGCCTTCCCCTTTCGTTTAATATCCATATTGTATGCAAATTCAGGGGTTTTGGAGCAACCACATTCTGACCGATAACTCAGTTATCGACGAATTGATCGAAATATTGTAGAGTCCCAAAGAGTCCTGTGGCCTTCCCCTTTCGTTTGATATCCATATTGTATGCAAATTCAGGGGCAACCACATTCTGACTTAGTTATCGATAAATTGATCGAAATATTGCAGAGTCCAAAAGAATCTTGTGACCTTCCCCTTTCGTTTGATACCCATATTGTATGCAAATTCAGGGGCAACCACATTCTGACTGATGACTTAGTTAATTGATCGAAATATTGCAGAGTCACAAGGAATCATGTGGCCTTCCCCTTTCGTTTAATATCCATATTGTATGCAAATTCAGGGGTTTTGGAGCAACCACATTCTGACCGATGACTCAGTTATCGACGAATTGATCGAAATATTGTAGAGTCCCAAAGAGTCCTGTGGCCTTCCCCTTTCGTTTGATATCCATATTGTATGCAAATTCAGGGGCAACCACATTCTGACTTAGTTATCGATAAATTGATCGAAATATTGCAGAGTCCAAAAGAATCTTGTGACCTTCCCCTTTCGTTTGATACCCATATTGTATGCAAATTCAGGGGTTTTGAAGCAACCACATTCTGACCGATAGCTCAGTTATCGATGAATTGATCGAAATATTGCAGAGTCCCAAAGAATCCTGTGGCCTTCCGTTCTGACCGATAACTCCATATTCTGACCGATAACTCAGTTATCGATGAATTGATGGAAATATTGCAGAGTTCCAAAGAGACCTGTGGCCTTCCCCTTTCGTTTGATATCCATATTGTATGCATATTCAGGGGCAACCACATTCTGACTGATGACTTAGTTATCGATTAATTGATCGAAATATTGCAGAGTCCAAAAGAATCCTGTGACCTTCCCCTTTCGTTTGATACCCATATTGTATGCAAATTCAGGGGGTTTGAAGCAACCACATTCTGACCGATAGCTCAGTTATCGATGAATTGATCGAAATATTGCAGAGTCCCAAAGAATCCTGTGACCTTCCCCTTTCGTTTGATACCCATATTGTATGCAAATTCAGGGGTTTTGAAGCAACCACATTCTGACCGATAGCTCAGTTGTCGATGAATTGATCGAAATATTGCAGAGTCCCAAAGAGTCCTGTGGCCTTCCCCTTTCGTTTAATATCCATATTGTATGCAAATTCAGGGGTTTTGGAGCAACCACATTCTGACCGATAACCCAGTTATCGATGAATTGATCGAAATATTGCAGAGTCCCAAAGAGTCCTGTGGCCTTCCCCTTTCGTTTGATATCCATATTGTATGCGAATTCAGGGGCAAAAAAATTCTGACTGATGACTTAGTTATCGATTAATTGATCGAAATATTGCAGAGTCCAAAAGAATCCTGTGACCTTCCCCTTTCGTTTGATACCCATATTGTATGCAAATTCAGGGGTTTTGAAGCAACCACATTCTGACCGATAGCTCAGTTGTCGATGAATTGATCGAAATATTGCAGAGTCCCAAAGAGTCCTGTGGCCTTCCCCTTTCGTTTAATATCCATATTGTATGCAAATTCAGGGGTTTTGGAGCAACCACATTCTGACCGATAACCCAGTTATCGATGAATTGATCGAAATATTGCAGAGTCCCAAAGAGTCCTGTGGCCTTCCCCTTTCGTTTGATATCCATATTGTATGCGAATTCAGGGGCAACAAAATTCTGACTGATGACTTAGTTATCGATTAATTGATCGAAATATTGCAGAGTCCAAAAGAATCCTCTGACCTTCCCCTTTCGTTTGATACCCATATTGTATGCAAATTCAGGGGGTTTGAAGCAACCACATTCTGACCGATAGCTCAGTTATCGATGAATTGATCGAAATATTGCAGAGTCCCAAAGAATCCTGTGGCCTTCCCCTTTCGTTTAATATCCATATTGTATGCAAATTCAGGGGCAACCACTTTCTGACTGATGACTTAGTTAATTGATCGAAATATTGCAGAGTCCAAAAGAATCCTGCGACCTTCCCCTTTCGTTTGATATCCATATTGTATGCAAATTCAGGGGTTTTGGAGCAACCACATTCTGACCGATAACTCAGTTATCGATGAATTGATCGAAATATTGCAGAGTCCCAAAGAATCCTGTGCCTTCCCCTTTCGTTTAATATCCATATTGTATGCAAATTCAGGGGCAACCACATTCTGACTGATGACTTAGTTAATTGATCGAAATATTGCAGAGTCCCAAGGAATCATGTGGCCTTCCCCTTTCGTTTAATATCCATATTGTATGCAAATTCAGGGGTTTTGGAGCAACCACATTCTGACCGATAACTCAGTTATCGACGAATTGATCGAAATATTGTAGAGTCCCATAGAGTCCTGTGGCCTTCCCCTTTCGTTTGATATCCAAATTGTATGCAAATTCAGGGGCAACCACATTCTGACTTAGTTATCGATTAATTGATCGAAATATTGCAGAGTCCAAAAGAATCCTGTGACCTTCCCCTTTCGTTTGATACCCATATTGTATGCAAATTCAGGGGTTTTGAAGCAACCACATTCTGACCGATAGCTCAGTTGTCGATGAATTGATCGAAATATTGCAGAGTCCCAAAGAGTCCTGTGGCCTTCCCCTTTCGTTTAATATCCATATTGTATGCAAATTCAGGGGGTTTGGAGCAACCACATTCTGACCGATAACCCAGTTATCGATGAATTGATCGAAATATTGCAGAGTCCCAAAGAGTCCTGTGGCCTTCCCCTTTCGTTTGATATCCATATTGTATGCGAATTCAGGGGCAACAAAATTCTGACTGATGACTTAGTTATCGATTAATTGATCGAAATATTGCAGAGTCCAAAAGAATCCTCTGACCTTCCCCTTTCGTTTGATACCCATATTGTATGCAAATTCAGGGGGTTTGAAGCAACCACATTCTGACCGATAGCTCAGTTATCGATGAATTGATCGAAATATTGCAGAGTCCCAAAGAATCCTGTGGCCTTCCCCTTTCGTTTAATATCCATATTGTATGCAAATTCAGGGGCAACCACATTCTGACTGATGACTTAGTTAATTGATCGAAATATTGCAGAGTCCAAAAGAATCCTGCGACCTTCCCCTTTCGTTTGATATCCATATTGTATGCAAATTCAGGGGTTTTGGAGCAACCACATTCTGACCGATAACTCAGTTATCGATGAATTGATCGAAATATTGCAGAGTCCCAAAGAATCCTGTGCCTTCCCCTTTCGTTTAATATCCATATTGTATGCAAATTCAGGGGCAACCACATTCTGACTGATGACTTAGTTAATTGATCGAAATATTGCAGAGTCCCAAGGAATCATGTGGCCTTCCCCTTTCGTTTAATATCCATATTGTATGCAAATTCAGGGGTTTTGGAGCAACCACATTCTGACCGATAACTCAGTTATCGACGAATTGATCGAAATATTGTAGAGTCCCAAAGAGTCCTGTGGCCTTCCCCTTTCGTTTGATATCCATATTGTATGCAAATTCAGGGGCAACCACATTCTGACTTAGTTATCGATAAATTGATCGAAATATTGCAGAGTCCAAAAGAATCTTGTGACCTTCCCCTTTCGTTTGATACCCATATTGTATGCAAATTCAGGGGTTTTGAAGCAACCACATTCTGACCGATAGCTCAGTTGTCGATGAATTGATCGAAATATTGCAGAGTCCCAAAGAGTCCTGTGGCCTTCCCCTTTCGTTTAATATCCATATTGTATGCAAATTCAGGGGTTTTGGAGCAACCACATTCTGACCGATAACTCAGTTATCGATGAATTGATCGAAATATTGCAGAGTCCCAAAGAGTCCTGTGGCCTTCCCCTTTCGTTTGATATCCATATTGTATGCGAATTCAGGGGCAAAAAAATTCTGACTGATGACTTAGTTATCGATTAATTGATCGAAATATTGCAGAGTCCAAAAGAATCCTGTGACCTTCCCCTTTCGTTTGATACCCATATTGTATGCAAATTCAGGGGTTTTGAAGCAACCACATTCTGACCGATAGCTCAGTTGTCGATGAATTGATCGAAATATTGCAGAGTCCCAAAGAGTCCTGTGGCCTTCCCCTTTCGTTTAATATCCATATTGTATGCAAATTCAGGGGTTTTGGAGCAACCACATTCTGACCGATAACCCAGTTATCGATGAATTGATCGAAATATTGCAGAGTCCCAAAGAGTCCTGTGGCCTTCCCCTTTCGTTTGATATCCATATTGTATGCGAATTCAGGGGCAACAAAATTCTGACTGATGACTTAGTTATCGATTAATTGATCGAAATATTGCAGAGTCCAAAAGAATCCTCTGACCTTCCCCTTTCGTTTGATACCCATATTGTATGCAAATTCAGGGGGTTTGAAGCAACCACATTCTGACCGATAGCTCAGTTATCGATGAATTGATCGAAATATTGCAGAGTCCCAAAGAATCCTGTGGCCTTCCCCTTTCGTTTAATATCCATATTGTATGCAAATTCAGGGGCAACCACTTTCTGACTGATGACTTAGTTAATTGATCGAAATATTGCAGAGTCCAAAAGAATCCTGCGACCTTCCCCTTTCGTTTGATATCCATATTGTATGCAAATTCAGGGGTTTTGGAGCAACCACATTCTGACCGATAACTCAGTTATCGATGAATTGATCGAAATATTGCAGAGTCCCAAAGAATCCTGTGCCTTCCCCTTTCGTTTAATATCCATATTGTATGCAAATTCAGGGGCAACCACATTCTGACTGATGACTTAGTTAATTGATCGAAATATTGCAGAGTCCCAAGGAATCATGTGGCCTTCCCCTTTCGTTTAATATCCATATTGTATGCAAATTCAGGGGTTTTGGAGCAACCACATTCTGACCGATAACTCAGTTATCGACGAATTGATCGAAATATTGTAGAGTCCCATAGAGTCCTGTGGCCTTCCCCTTTCGTTTGATATCCATATTGTATGCAAATTCAGGGGCAACCACATTCTGACTTAGTTATCGATTAATTGATCGAAATATTGCAGAGTCCAAAAGAATCCTGTGACCTTCCCCTTTCGTTTGATACCCATATTGTATGCAAATTCAGGGGTTTTGAAGCAACCACATTCTGACCGATAGCTCAGTTGTCGATGAATTGATCGAAATATTGCAGAGTCCCAAAGAGTCCTGTGGCCTTCCCCTTTCGTTTAATATCCATATTGTATGCAAATTCAGGGGGTTTGGAGCAACCACATTCTGACCGATAACCCAGTTATCGATGAATTGATCGAAATATTGCAGAGTCCAAAGAGTCCTGTGGCCTTCCCCTTTCGTTTGATATCCATATTGTATGCGAATTCAGGGGCAACAAAATTCTGACTGATGACTTAGTTATCGATTAATTGATCGAAATATTGCAGAGTCCAAAAGAATCCTCTGACCTTCCCCTTTCGTTTGATACCCATATTGTATGCAAATTCAGGGGGTTTGAAGCAACCACATTCTGACCGATAGCTCAGTTATCGATGAATTGATCGAAATATTGCAGAGTCCCAAAGAATCCTGTGGCCTTCCCCTTTCGTTTTATATCCATATTGTATGCAAATTCAGGGGCAACCACATTCTGACTGATGACTTAGTTAATTGATCGAAATATTGCAGAGTCCAAAAGAATCCTGCGACCTTCCCCTTTCGTTTGATATCCATATTGTATGCAAATTCAGGGGTTTTGGAGCAACCACATTCTGACCGATAACTCAGTTATCGATGAATTGATCGAAATATTGCAGAGTCCCAAAGAATCCTGTGCCTTCCCCTTTCGTTTAATATCCATATTGTATGCAAATTCAGGGGCAACCACATTCTGACTGATGACTTAGTTAATTGATCGAAATATTGCAGAGTCCCAAGGAATCATGTGGCCTTCCCCTTTCGTTTAATATCCATATTGTATGCAAATTCAGGGGTTTTGGAGCAACCACATTCTGACCGATAACTCAGTTATCGACGAATTGATCGAAATATTGTAGAGTCCCAAAGAGTCCTGTGGCCTTCCCCTTTCGTTTGATATCCATATTGTATGCAAATTCAGGGGCAACCACATTCTGACTTAGTTATCGATAAATTGATCGAAATATTGCAGAGTCCAAAAGAATCTTGTGACCTTCCCCTTTCGTTTGATACCCATATTGTATGCAAATTCAGGGGTTTTGAAGCAACCACATTCTGACCGATAGCTCAGTTGTCGATGAATTGATCGAAATATTGCAGAGTCCCAAAGAGTCCTGTGGCCTTCCCCTTTCGTTTAATATCCATATTGTATGCAAATTCAGGGGTTTTGGAGCAACCACATTCTGACCGATAACCCAGTTATCGATGAATTGATCGAAATATTGCAGAGTCCCAAAGAGTCCTGTGGCCTTCCCCTTTCGTTTGATATCCATATTGTATGCGAATTCAGGGGCAAAAAAATTCTGACTGATGACTTAGTTATCGATTAATTGATCGAAATATTGCAGAGTCCAAAAGAATCCTGTGACCTTCCCCTTTCGTTTGATACCCATATTGTATGCAAATTCAGGGGTTTTGAAGCAACCACATTCTGACCGATAGCTCAGTTGTCGATGAATTGATCGAAATATTGCAGAGTCCCAAAGAGTCCTGTGGCCTTCCCCTTTCGTTTAATATCCATATTGTATGCAAATTCAGGGGTTTTGGAGCAACCACATTCTGACCGATAACCCAGTTATCGATGAATTGATCGAAATATTGCAGAGTCCCAAAGAGTCCTGTGGCCTTCCCCTTTCGTTTGATATCCATATTGTATGCGAATTCAGGGGCAACAAAATTCTGACTGATGACTTAGTTATCGATTAATTGATCGAAATATTGCAGAGTCCAAAAGAATCCTCTGACCTTCCCCTTTCGTTTGATACCCATATTGTATGCAAATTCAGGGGTTTTGAAGCAACCACATTCTGACCGATAGCTCAGTTATCGATGAATTGATCGAAATATTGCAGAGTCCCAAAGAGTCCTGTGGCCTTCCCCTTTCGTTTAATATCCATATTGTATGCAAATTCAGGGGCAACCACATTCTGACTGATGACTTAGTTAATTGATCGAAATATTGCAGAGTCCAAAAGAATCCTGCGACCTTCCCTTTCGTTTGATATCCATATTGTATGCAAATTCAGGGGTTTTGGAGCAACCACATTCTGACCGATAACTCAGTTATCGATGAATTGATCGAAATATTGCAGAGTCCCAAAGAATCCTGTGCCTTCCCCTTTCGTTTAGTATCCATATTGTATGCAAATTCAGGGGCAACCACAT
This sequence comes from Merzomyia westermanni, assembly GCA_949987695.1. Classification (NCBI taxonomy): domain Eukaryota; kingdom Metazoa; phylum Arthropoda; class Insecta; order Diptera; family Tephritidae; genus Merzomyia; species Merzomyia westermanni. Next base: position 83,922,914 of record OX465291.1, read on the forward strand.
TCTGACTGATGACTTAGTTAATTGATCGAAATATTGCAGAGTCCCAAGGAATCATGTGGCCTTCCCCTTTCGTTTAATATCCATATTGTATGCAAATTCAGGGGTTTTGGAGCAACCACATTCTGACCGATAACTCAGTTATCGACGAATTGATCGAAATATTGTAGAGTCCCAAAGAGTCCTGTGGCCTTCCCCTTTCGTTTGATATCCATATTGTATGCAAATTCAGGGGCAACCACATTCTGACTTAGTTATCGATAAATTGATCGAAATATTGCAGAGTCCAAAAGAATCTTGTGACCTTCCCCTTTCGTTTGATACCCATATTGTATGCAAATTCAGGGGTTTTGAAGCAACCACATTCTGACCGATAGCTCAGTTATCCATGAATTGATGGAAATATTGCAGAGTTCCAAAGAGACCTGTGGCCTTCCCCTTTCGTTTGATATCCATATTGTATGCATATTCAGGGGCAACCACATTCTGACTGATGACTTAGTTATCGATTAATTGATCGAAATATTGCAGAGTCCAAAAGAATCCTGTGACCTTCCCCTTTCGTTTGATACCCATATTGTATGCAAATTCAGGGGTTTTGAAACAACCACATTCTGACCGATAGCTCAGTTGTCGATGAATTGATCGAAATATTGCAGAGTCCCAAAGAGTCCTGTGGCCTTCCCCTTTCGTTTGATATCCATATCCAATGCAAATTCAGGGGCAACCACATTCTGACTGATGACTTAGTTATCGATTAATTGATCGAAATATTGCAGAGTCCCAAAGAGTCCTGTGGCCTTCCCCTTTCGTTTGATATCCATATTGTATGCAAATTCAAGGGCAACCACATTCTGACTGATGACTTAGTTATCGATTAATTGATCGAAATATTTCAGAGTCCAAAAGAATCCTGTGACCTTCCCCTTTCGTTTGATAACCATATTGTATGCAAATTCAGGGGTTTTGAAGCAACCACATTCTGACCGATAGCTCAGTTATCGATGAATTGATCGAAATATTGCAGAGTACCAAAGAATCCGGTGGCCTCCCCTTTCGTTTAATATCCATATTGTATGCAAATTCAGGGGTTTTGGAGCAACCACATTCTGACCGATAACTCAGTTATCGATGAATTGATCGAAATATTAAAGAGTCCCAAATAATCCTGTGGCCTTCCCCTTTCGTTTAATATCCATATTGTATGCAAATTAAGGGGTTTTGAAGCAACCACATTCTGACCGATAGCTCAGTTATCGATGAATTGATCGAAATATTGCAGAGTCCCAAAGAATCCTGTGGCCTTCCCCTTTCGTTTAATATGCATATTGTATGCAAATTCAAGGGGTTTGGAGCAACCACATTCTGACCGATAACTCAGTCATCGTTGAATTGATCGAAATATGGCAGAGTCCCAAAGAATCCGGTGGCCTCCCCTTTCGTTTAATATCCATATTGTATGCAAATTCAGGGGTTTTGGAGCAACCACATTCTGACCGATAGCTCAGTTATCGATGAATTGATCGAAATATTGCAGAGTCCCAAAGAATCCTGTGGCCTTCCCCTTTCGTTTAATATCCATATTGTATGCAAATTCAGGGGTTTGGGAGCAACACCATTCTGACCGATAACTCAGTTATCGATGAATTGATCGCAATATTGTAGAGTCCCAAAGAGTCCTGTGGCCTTCCCCTTTCGTTTGATATCCATATTGTATGCAAATTCAGGGGTTTTGGAGCAACCACATTCTGACCGATAACTCAGTTATCGTTGAATTGATCGAAATATTGCAGAGTCCCAAATAATCCTGTGGCCTTCCCCTTTCGTTTAATATCCATTTTGTATGCAAATTCAGGGGTTTTGGAGCAACCACATTTTGACCGATAACTCAGTTATCGTTGAATTGATCGAAATATTGCAGAGTCCCAAATAATCCTATGGCCTTCCCCTTTCGTTTGATACCAATTTTGTACGCAAATTCAGGGGTTTTGGAGCAACCACATTATAACTCAGTTATCGATGAATTGATCGAAATATTGCAGAGTCCCAAAGAATCCTGTGGCCTTCCCCTTTCGTTTAATATCCATTTTGTATGCAAATTCAGGGGTTTTGGAGCAACCACATTCTGACCGATAACTCAGTTATCGTTGAATTGATCGAAATATTGCAGAGTCCCAAATAATCCTGTGGCCTTCCCCTTTCGTTTAATATGCATATTGTATGCAAATTCAAGGGTTTTGGAGCAACCACATTCTGACCGATAACTCAGTTATCGTTGAATTGATCGAAATATTGCAGAGTCCCAAAGAATCCTGTGGCCTTCCCCTTTCGTTTGATACCAATTTTGTACGCAAATTCAGGGGTTTTGGAGCAACCACATTATAACTCAGTTATCGATGAATTGATCGAAATATTGCAGAGTCCCAAAGAATCCTGTGGCCTTCCCCTTTCGTTTAATATCCATATTGTATGCAAATTCAGGGGTTTGGGAGCAACCACATTCTGACCGATAACTCAGTTATCGATGAATTGATCGAAATATTGCAGAGTCCCAAATAATCCTGTGGCCTTCCCCTTTCGTTTAATATCCATATTGTATGCAAATTCAGGGGTTTTGGAGCAACCACATTCTGACCGATAACTCAGTTATCGTTGAATTGATCGAAATATTGCAGAGTCCCAAATAATCCTGTGGCCTTCCCCTTTCGTTTAATATCCATTTTGTATGCAAATTCAGGGGTTTTGGAGCAACCACATTCTGACCGATAACTCAGTTATCGTTGAATTGATCGAAATATTGCAGAGTCCCAAATAATCCTGTGGCCTTCCCCTTTCGTTTAATATCCATTTTGTATGCAAATTCAGGGGTTTTGGAGCAACCACATTCTGACCGATAACTCAGTTATCGATGAATTGATCGAAATATTGCAGAGTCCCAAAGAATCCTGTGGCCTTCCCCTTTCGTTTAATATCCATATTGTATGCAAATTCAGGGGTTTGGGAGCAACACCATTCTGACCGATAACTCAGTTATCGATGAATTGATCGCAATATTGTAGAGTCCCAAAGAGTCCTGTGGCCTTCCCCTTTCGTTTGATATCCATATTGTATGCAAATTCAGGGGTTTTGGAGCAACCACATTCTGACCGATAACTCAGTTATCGTTGAATTGATCGAAATATTGCAGAGTCCCAAATAATCCTGTGGCCTTCCCCTTTCGTTTAATATCCATTTTGTATGCAAATTCAGGGGTTTTGGAGCAACCACATTCTGACCGATAACTCAGTTATCGATGAATTGATCGAAATATTGCAGAGTCCCAAAGAATCCTGTGGCCTTCCCCTTTCGTTTAATATCCATATTGTATGCATATTCAGGGGTTTGGGAGCAACACCATTCTGACCGATAACTCAGTTATCGATGAATTGATCGCAATATTGCAGAGTCCCAAAGAGTCCTGTGGCCTTCCCCTTTCGTTTGATATCCATATTGTATGCAAATTCAGGGGCAACCACATTCTGACTGATGACTTAGTTATCGATTAATTAATCGAAATATTGCAGAGTCCAAAAGAATCCTGTGACCTTCCCATTTCGTTTGATACCCATATTGTATGCAAATTCAGGGGTTTTGAAGCAACCACATTCTGACCGATAGCTCAGTTATCGATGAATTGATCGAAATATTGCAGAGTCTCAAAGAATCCTGTGGCCTTCCCCTTTCGTTTAATGTCCATATTGTATGTAAATTCAGGGGTTTTGGAGCAACCACATTCTGACCGATAACTCAGTTATCGATGAATTGATCGAAATATTACAGAGTCCCAAAGAATCCTGTGGCCGTCCCCTTTCGTCTAATATCCATATTGTATGCAAATTCAGGGGTTTTGAAGAAACCACATTCTGACCGATAGCTCAGTTATCGATGAATTGATCGAAATATTGCAGAGTCTCAAAGAATCCTGTGGCCTTCCCCTTTCGTTTAGTATCCATATTGTATGCAAATTCAGGGGCAACCACATTCTGACTGATGACTTAGTTAATTGATCGAAATATTGCAGAGTCCCAAGGAATCATGTGGCCTTCCCCTTTCGTTTAATATCCATATTGTATGCAAATTCAGGGGTTTTGGAGCAACCACATTCTGACCGATAACTCAGTTATCGATGAATTGATCGAAATATTGCAGAGCCCCAAAGAGTCCTGTGGCCTTCCTTTCTGACCGATAACTCCATATTCTGACCGATAACTCCGTTATCGATGAATTGATCGAAATATTGCAGAGTTCCAAAGAGACCTGTGGCCTTCCCCTTTCGTTTGATATCTATATTGTATGCAAATTCAGGGGTTTGGGAGCAACACCATTCTGACCGATAACTCAGTTATCGATGAATTGATCGCAATATTGCAGAGTCCCAAAGAGTCCTGTGGCCTTCCCCTCTCGTTTGATATCCATATTGTATGCAAATTCAGGGGTTTTGGAGCAACCACATTCTGACCGATAACTCAGTTATCGTTGAATTGATCGAAATATTGCAGAGTCCCAAATAATCCTGTGGCCTTCCCCTTTCGTTTAATATCCATTTTGTATGTTATCGATGAATTGATCGCAATATTGCAGAGTCCCAAAGAGTCCTGTGGCCTTCCCCTTTCGTTTGATATCCATATTGTATGCAAATTCAGGGGCAACCACATTCTGACTGATGACTTAGTTATCGATGAATTGATGGAAATATTGCAGAGTTCCAAAGTGGCCTTCCCCTTTCGTTTAATGTCCATATTGTATGTAAATTCAGGGGTTTTGGAGCAACCACATTCTGACCGATAACTCAGTTATCGATGAATTGATCGAAATATTACAGAGTCCCAAAGAATCCTGTGGCCGTCCCCTTTCGTCTAATATCCATATTGTATGCAAATTCAGGGGTTTTGAAGAAACCACATTCTGACCGATAGCTCAGTTATCGATGAATTGATCGAAATATTGCAGAGTCTCAAAGAATCCTGTGGCCTTCCCCTTTCGTTTAGTATCCATATTGTATGCAAATTCAGGGGCAACCACATTCTGACTGATGACTTAGTTAATTGATCGAAATATTGCAGAGTCCCAAGGAATCATGTGGCCTTCCCCTTTCGTTTAATATCCATATTGTATGCAAATTCAGGGGTTTTGGAGCAACCACATTCTGACCGATAACTCAGTTATCGATGAATTGATCGAAATATTGCAGAGCCCCAAAGAGTCCTGTGGCCTTCCTTTCTGACCGATAACTCCATATTCTGACCGATAACTCCGTTATCGATGAATTGATCGAAATATTGCAGAGTTCCAAAGAGACCTGTGGCCTTCCCCTTTCGTTTGATATCCATATTGTATGCAAATTCAGGGGTTTGGGAGCAACACCATTCTGACCGATAACTCAGTTATCGATGAATTGATCGCAATATTGCAGAGTCCCAAAGAGTCCTGTGGCCTTCCCCTTTCGTTTGATATCCATATTGTATGCAAATTCAGGGGTTTTGGAGCAACCACATTCTGACCGATAACTCAGTTATCGTTGAATTGATCGAAATATTGCAGAGTCCCAAATAATCCTGTGGCCTTCCCCTTTCGTTTAATATCCATTTTGTATGTTATCGATGAATTGATCGCAATATTGCAGAGTCCCAAAGAGTCCTGTGGCCTTCCCCTTTCGTTTGATATCCATATTGTATGCAAATTCAGGGGCAACCACATTCTGACTGATGACTTAGTTATCGATGAATTGATGGAAATATTGCAGAGTTCCAAAGAGACCTGTGGCCTTCCCCTTTCGTTTGATATCCATATTGTATGCATATTCAGGGGCAACCACATTCTGACTAATGACTTAGTTATCGATTAATTGTTCGAAATATTGCAGAGTCCAAAAGAATCCTGTGACCTTCCCCTTTCGTTTGATACCCATATTGTATGCAAATTCAGGGGTTTTGAAGCAACCACATTCTGACCGATAGCTCAGTTGTCGATGAATTGATCGAAATATTGCAGAGTCCCAAAGAGTCCTGTGGCCTTCCCCTTTCGTTTGATATCCATATCCAATGCAAATTCAGGGGCAACCACATTCTGACTGATGACTTAGTTATCGATTAATTGATCGAAATATTGCAGAGTCCCAAAGAGTCCTGTGGCCTTCCCCTTTCGTTTGATATCCATATTGTATGCAAATTCAAGGGCAACCACATTCTGACTGATGACTTAGTTATCGATTAATTGATCGAAATATTTCAGAGTCCAAAAGAATCCTGTGACCTTCCCCTTTCGTTTGATAACCATATTGTATGCAAATTCAGGGGTTTTGAAGCAACCACATTCTGACCGATAGCTCAGTTATCGATGAATTGATCGAAATATTGCAGAGTCCCAAAGAATCCGGTGGCCTCCCCTTTCGTTTAATATCCATATTGTATGCAAATTCAGGGGTTTTGGAGCAACCACATTCTGACCGATAACTCAGTTATCGATGAATTGATCGAAATATTAAAGAGTCCCAAATAATCCTGTGGCCTTCCCCTTTCGTTTAATATCCATATTGTATGCAAATTAAGGGGTTTTGGAGCAACCACATTCTGACCGATAACTCAGTTATCGATGAATTGATCGAAATATTACAGACCCCCAAATAATCCTGTGGCCTTCCCCTTTCGTTTAATATGCATATTGTATGCAAATTCAGGGGTTTTGAAGCAACCACATTCTGACCGATAGCTCAGTTATCGATGAATTGATCGAAATATTGCAGAGTCTCAAATAATCCTGTGGCCTTCCCCTTTCGTTTAATATGCATATTGTATGCAAATTCAGGGGCAACCACATTCTGACTGATGACTTAGTTATCGATTAATTGATCGAAATATTGCAGAGTCCAAAAGAATCCTGTGACCTTCCCATTTCGTTTGATGCCCATATTGTATGCAAATTCAGGGGTTTTGAAGCAACCACATTCTGACCGATAGCTCAGTTATCGATGAATTGATCGAAATATTGCAGAGTCTCAAATAATGCTGTGGCCTTCCCCTTTCGTTTAATATGCATATTGTATGCAAATTCAGGGGTTTTGGAGCAACCACATTCTGACCGATAACTCAGTTATCGTTGAAGTGATCGAAATATTGCAGAGTCCCAAATAATCCTGTGGCCTTCCCCTTTCGTTTAATATCCATTTTGTATGCAAATTCAGGGGTTTTGGAGCAACCACATTCTGACCGATAATTCAGTTATCGATGAATTGATCGAAATATTGCAGAGTCCCAAAGAATCCTGTGGCCTTCCCCTTTCGTTTAATATCCATATTGTATGCATATTCAGGGGTTTGGGAGCAACACCATTCTGACCGATAACTCAGTTATCGATGAATTGATCGCAATATTGCAGAGTCCCAAAGAGTCCTGTGGCCTTCCCCTTTCGTTTAATATGCATATTGTATGCAAATTCAGGGGTTTTGAAGCAACCACATTCTGACCGATAGCTCAGTTATCGATGAATTGATCGAAATATTGCAGAGTCTCAAATAATCCTGTGGCCTTCCCCTTTCGTTTAATATGCATATTGTATGCAAATTCAGGGGCAACCACATTCTGACTGATGACTTAGTTATCGATTAATTGATCGAAATATTGCAGAGTCCAAAAGAATCCTGTGACCTTCCCATTTCGTTTGATGCCCATATTGTATGCAAATTCAGGGGTTTTGAAGCAACCACATTCTGACCGATAGCTCAGTTATCGATGAATTGATCGAAATATTGCAGAGTCTCAAATAATGCTGTGGCCTTCCCCTTTCGTTTAATATGCATATTGTATGCAAATTCAGGGGTTTTGGAGCAACCACATTCTGACCGATAACTCAGTTATCGTTGAATTGATCGAAATATTGCAGAGTCCCAAATAATCCTGTGGCCTTCCCCTTTCGTTTAATATCCATTTTGTATGCAAATTCAGGGGTTTTGGAGCAACCACATTCTGACCGATAACTCAGTTATCGATGAATTGATCGAAATATTGCAGAGTCCCAAAGAATCCTGTGGCCTTCCCCTTTCGTTTAATATCCATATTGTATGCATATTCAGGGGTTTGGGAGCAACACCATTCTGACCGATAACTCAGTTATCGATGAATTGATCGCAATATTGCAGAGTCCCAAAGAGTCCTGTGGCCTTCCCCTTTCGTTTGATATCCATATTGTATGCAAATTCAGGGGTTTTGAAGCAACCACATTCTGACCGATAGCTCAGTTATCGATGAATTGATCGAAATATTGCAGAGTCTCAAATAATCCTGTGGCCTTCCCCTTTCGTTTAATATGCATATTGTATGCAAATTCAGGGGCAACCACATTCTGACTGATGACTTAGTTATCGATTAATTGATCGAAATATTGCAGAGTCCAAAAGAATCCTGTGACCTTCCCATTTCGTTTGATGCCCATATTGTATGCAAATTCAGGGGTTTTGAAGCAACCACATTCTGACCGATAGCTCAGTTATCGATGAATTGATCGAAATATTGCAGAGTCTCAAATAATCCTGTGGCCTTCCCCTTTCGTTTAATATGCATATTGTATGCAAATTCAGGGGCAACCACATTCTGACTGATGACTTAGTTATCGATTAATTGATCGAAATATTGCAGAGTCCAAAAGAATCCTGTGACCTTCCCATTTCGTTTGATGCCCATATTGTATGCAAATTCAGGGGTTTTGAAGCAACCACATTCTGACCGATAGCTCAGTTATCGATGAATTGATCGAAATATTGCAGAGTCTCAAATAATGCTGTGGCCTTCCCCTTTCGTTTAATATCCATATTGTATGCAAATTCAGGGGTTTTGAAGAAACCACATTCTGACCGATAACTCAGTTATCGATGAATTGATCGAAATATTAAAGAGTCCCAAATAATCCTGTGGCCTTCCCCTTTCGTTTAATATCCATATTGTATGCAAATTAAGGGGTTTTGGAGCAACCACATTCTGACCGATAACTCAGTTATCGATGAATTGATCGAAATATTACAGACCCCCAAATAATCCTGTGGCCTTCCCCTTTCGTTTAATATGCATATTGTATGCAAATTCAGGGGTTTTGAAGCAACCACATTCTGACCGATAGCTCAGTTATCGATGAATTGATCGAAATATTGCAGAGTCTCAAATAATCCTGTGGCCTTCCCCTTTCGTTTAATATGCATATTGTATGCAAATTCAGGGGCAACCACATTCTGACTGATGACTTAGTTATCGATTAATTGATCGAAATATTGCAGAGTCCAAAAGAATCCTGTGACCTTCCCATTTCGTTTGATGCCCATATTGTATGCAAATTCAGGGGTTTTGAAGCAACCACATTCTGACCGATAGCTCAGTTATCGATGAATTGATCGAAATATTGCAGAGTCTCAAATAATGCTGTGGCCTTCCCCTTTCGTTTAATATGCATATTGTATGCAAATTCAGGGGTTTTGGAGCAACCACATTCTGACCGATAACTCAGTTATCGTTGAATTGATCGAAATATTGCAGAGTCCCAAATAATCCTGTGGCCTTCCCCTTTCGTTTAATATCCATTTTGTATGCAAATTCAGGGGTTTTGGAGCAACCACATTCTGACCGATAACTCAGTTATCGATGAATTGATCGAAATATTGCAGAGTCCCAAAGAATCCTGTGGCCTTCCCCTTTCGTTTAATATCCATATTGTATGCATATTCAGGGGTTTGGGAGCAACACCATTCTGACCGATAACTCAGTTATCGATGAATTGATCGCAATATTGCAGAGTCCCAAAGAGTCCTGTGGCCTTCCCCTTTCGTTTGATATCCATATTGTATGCAAATTCAGGGGCAACCACATTCTGACTGATGACTTAGTTATCGATTAATTAATCGAAATATTGCAGAGTCCAAAAGAATCCTGTGACCTTCCCATTTCGTTTGATACCCATATTGTATGCAAATTCAGGGGTTTTGAAGCAACCACATTCTGACCGATAGCTCAGTTATCGATGAATTGATCGAAATATTGCAGAGTCTCAAAGAATCCTGTGGCCTTCCCCTTTCGTTTAATGTCCATATTGTATGTAAATTCAGGGGTTTTGGAGCAACCACATTCTGACCGATAACTCAGTTATCGATGAATTGATCGAAATATTACAGAGTCCCAAAGAATCCTGTGGCCGTCCCCTTTCGTTTAATATCCATATTGTATGCAAATTCAGGGGTTTTGAAGAAACCACATTCTGACCGATAGCTCAGTTATCGATGAATTGATCGAAATATTGCAGAGTCTCAAAGAATCCTGTGGCCTTCCCCTTTCGTTTAGTATCCATATTGTATGCAAATTCAGGGGCAACCACATTCTGACTGATGACTTAGTTAATTGATCGAAATATTGCAGAGTCCCAAGGAATCATGTGGCCTTCCCCTTTCGTTTAATATCCATATTGTATGCAAATTCAGGGGTTTTGGAGCAACCACATTCTGACCGATAACTCAGTTATCGATGAATTGATCGAAATATTGCAGAGCCCCAAAGAGTCCTGTGGCCTTCCTTTCTGACCGATAACTCCATATTCTGACCGATAACTCCGTTATCGATGAATTGATCGAAATATTGCAGAGTCTCAAAGAATCCTGTGGCCTTCCCCTTTCGTTTAGTATCCATATTGTATGCAAATTCAGGGGCAACCACATTCTGACTGATGACTTAGTTAATTGATCGAGATATTGCAGAGTTCCAAAGAGACCTGTGGCCTTCCCCTTTCGTTTGATATCCATATTGTATGCAAATTCAGGGGTTTGGGAGCAACACCATTCTGACCGATAACTCAGTTATCGATGAATTGATCGCAATATTGCAGAGTCTCAAAGAATCCTGTGGCCTTCCCCTTTCGTTTAGTATCCATATTGTATGCAAATTCAGGGGCAACCACATTCTGACTGATGACTTAGTTAATTGATCGAGATATTGCAGAGTTCCAAAGAGACCTGTGGCCTTCCCCTTTCGTTTGATATCCATATTGTATGCAAATTCAGGGGTTTGGGAGCAACACCATTCTGACCGATAACTCAGTTATCGATGAATTGATCGAAATATTGCAGAGTCTCAAAGAATCCTGTGGCCTTCCCCTTTCGTTTAGTATCCATATTGTATGCAAATTCAGGGGCAACCACATTCTGACTGATGACTTAGTTAATTGATCGAGATATTGCAGAGTTCCAAAGAGACCTGTGGCCTTCCCCTTTCGTTTGATATCCATATTGTATGCAAATTCAGGGGTTTGGGAGCAACACCATTCTGACCGATAACTCAGTTATCGATTAATTAATCGAAATATTGCAGAGTCCAAAAGAATCCTGTGACCTTCCCATTTCGTTTGATGCCCATATTGTATGCAAATTCAGGGGTTTTGAAGCAACCACATTCTGACCGATAGCTCAGTTATCGATGAATTGATCGAAATATTGCAGAGTCTCAAAGAATCCTGTGGCCTTCCCCTTTCGTTTAGTATCCATATTGTATGCAAATTCAGGGGCAACCACATTCTGACTGATGACTTAGTTAATTGATCGAGATATTGCAGAGTTCCAAAGAGACCTGTGGCCTTCCCCTTTCGTTTGATATCCATATTGTATGCAAATTCAGGGGTTTGGGAGCAACACCATTCTGACCGATAACTCAGTTATCGATGAATTGATCGCAATATTGCAGAGCCCCAAAGAGTCCTGTGGCCTTCCTTTCTGACCGATAACTCCATATTCTGACCGATAACTCCGTTATCGATGAATTGATCGAAATATTGCAGAGTCTCAAAGAATCCTGTGGCCTTCCCCTTTCGTTTAGTATCCATATTGTATGCAAATTCAGGGGCAACCACATTCTGACTGATGACTTAGTTAATTGATCGAGATATTGCAGAGTTCCAAAGAGACCTGTGGCCTTCCCCTTTCGTTTGATATCCATATTGTATGCAAATTCAGGGGTTTGGGAGCAACACCATTCTGACCGATAACTCAGTTATCGATGAATTGATCGCAATATTGCAGAGTCTCAAAGAATCCTGTGGCCTTCCCCTTTCGTTTAGTATCCATATTGTATGCAAATTCAGGGGCAACCACATTCTGACTGATGACTTAGTTAATTGATCGAGATATTGCAGAGTTCCAAAGAGACCTGTGGCCTTCCCCTTTCGTTTGATATCCATATTGTATGCAAATTCAGGGGTTTGGGAGCAACACCATTCTGACCGATAACTCAGTTATCGATGAATTGATCGCAATATTGCAGAGTCCCAAAGAGTCCTGTGGCCTTCCCCTTTCGTTTGATATCCATATTGTATGCAAATTCAGGGGTTTTGGAGCAACCACATTCTGACCGATAACTCAGTTATCGTTGAATTGATCGAAATATTGCAGAGTCCCAAATAATCCTGTGGCCTTCCCCTTTCGTTTAATATCCATTTTGTATGTTATCGATGAATTGATCGCAATATTGCAGAGTCCCAAAGAGTCCTGTGGCCTTCCTCTTTCGTTTGATATCCATATTGTATGCAAATTCAGGGGCAACCACATTCTGACTGATGACTTAGTTATCGATGAATTGATGGAAATATTGCAGAGTTCCAAAGAGACCTGTGGCCTTCCCCTTTCGTTTGATATCCATATTGTATGCATATTCAGGGGCAACCACATTCTGACTAATGACTTAGTTATCGATTAATTGATCGAAATATTGCAGAGTCCAAAAGAATCCTGTGGGGTTTTGAAGCAACCACAATTTGACCGATAGCTCAGTTGTCGATGAATTGATCGAAATATTGCAGAGTCCCAAAGAGTCCTGTGGCCTTCCCCTTTCGTTTGATATCCATATCCAATGCAAATTCAGGGGCAACCACATTCTGACTGATGACTTAGTTATCGATTAATTGATCGAAATATTGCAGAGTCCCAAAGAGTCCTGTGGCCTTCCCCTTTCGTTTGATATCCATATTGTATGCAAATTCAAGGGCAACCACATTCTGACTGATGACTTAGTTATCGATTAATTGATCGAAATATTTCAGAGTCCAAAAGAATCCTGTGACCTTCCCCTTTCGTTTGATAACCATATTGTATGCAAATTCAGGGGTTTTGAAGCAACCACATTCTGACCGATAGCTCAGTTATCGATTAATTGATCGAAATATTGCAGAGTCCAAAAGAATCCTGTGACCTTCCCATTTCGTTTGATGCCCATATTGTATGCAAATTCAGGGGTTTTGAAGCAACCACATTCTGACCGATAGCTCAGTTATCGATGAATTGATCGAAATATTGCAGAGTCTCAAATAATGCTGTGGCCTTCCCCTTTCGTTTAATATCCATATTGTATGCAAATTCAGGAAGAAACCACATTCTGACCGATAACTCAGTTATCGATGAATTGATCGAAATATTAAAGAGTCCCAAATAATCCTGTGGCCTTCCCCTTTCGTTTAATATCCATATTGTATGCAAATTAAGGGGTTTTGGAGCAACCACATTCTGACCGATAACTCAGTTATCGATGAATTGATCGAAATATTACAGACCCCCAAATAATCCTGTGGCCTTCCCCTTTCGTTTAATATGCATATTGTATGCAAATTCAGGGGTTTTGAAGCAACCACATTCTGACCGATAGCTCAGTTATCGATGAATTGATCGAAATATTGCAGAGTCTCAAATAATCCTGTGGCCTTCCCCTTTCGTTTAATATGCATATTGTATGCAAATTCAGGGGCAACCACATTCTGACTGATGACTTAGTTATCGATTAATTGATCGAAATATTGCAGAGTCCAAAAGAATCCTGTGACCTTCCCATTTCGTTTGATGCCCATATTGTATGCAAATTCAGGGGTTTTGAAGCAACCACATTCTGACCGATAGCTCAGTTATCGATGAATTGATCGAAATATTGCAGAGTCTCAAATAATGCTGTGGCCTTCCCCTTTCGTTTAATATGCATATTGTATGCAAATTCAGGGGTTTTGGAGCAACCACATTCTGACCGATAACTCAGTTATCGTTGAATTGATCGAAATATTGCAGAGTCCCAAATAATCCTGTGGCCTTCCCCTTTCGTTTAATATCCATTTTGTATGCAAATTCAGGGGTTTTGGAGCAACCACATTCTGACCGATAACTCAGTTATCGATGAATTGATCGAAATATTGCAGAGTCCCAAAGAATCCTGTGGCCTTCCCCTTTCGTTTAATATCCATATTGTATGCATATTCAGGGGTTTGGGAGCAACACCATTCTGACCGATAACTCAGTTATCGATGAATTGATCGCAATATTGCAGAGTCCCAAAGAGTCCTGTGGCCTTCCCCTTTCGTTTGATATCCATATTGTATGCAAATTCAGGGGCAACCACATTCTGACTGATGACTTAGTTATCGATTAATTAATCGAAATATTGCAGAGTCCAAAAGAATCCTGTGACCTTCCCATTTCGTTTGATACCCATATTGTATGCAAATTCAGGGGTTTTGAAGCAACCACATTCTGACCGATAGCTCAGTTATCGATGAATTGATCGAAATATTGCAGAGTCTCAAAGAATCCTGTGGCCTTCCCCTTTCGTTTAATGTCCATATTGTATGTAAATTCAGGGGTTTTGGAGCAACCACATTCTGACCGATAACTCAGTTATCGATGAATTGATCGAAATATTACAGAGTCCCAAAGAATCCTGTGGCCGTCCCCTTTCGTTTAATATCCATATTGTATGCAAATTCAGGGGTTTTGAAGAAACCACATTCTGACCGATAACTCAGTTATCGATGAATTGATCGAAATATTGCAGAGTCTCAAAGAATCCTGTGGCCTTCCCCTTTCGTTTAGTATCCATATTGTATGCAAATTCAGGGGCAACCACATTCTGACTGATGACTTAGTTAATTGATCGAAATATTGCAGAGTCCCAAGGAATCATGTGGCCTTCCCCTTTCGTTTAATATCCATATTGTATGCAAATTCAGGGGTTTTGGAGCAACCACATTCTGACCGATAACTCAGTTATCGATGAATTGATCGAAATATTGCAGAGCCCCAAAGAGTCCTGTGGCCTTCCTTTCTGACCGATAACTCCATATTCTGACCGATAACTCCGTTATCGATGAATTGATCGAAATATTGCAGAGTCTCAAAGAATCCTGTGGCCTTCCCCTTTCGTTTAGTATCCATATTGTATGCAAATTCAGGGGCAACCACATTCTGACTGATGACTTAGTTAATTGATCGAGATATTGCAGAGTTCCAAAGAGACCTGTGGCCTTCCCCTTTCGTTTGATATCCATATTGTATGCAAATTCAGGGGTTTGGGAGCAACACCATTCTGACCGATAACTCAGTTATCGATGAATTGATCGCAATATTGCAGAGTCTCAAAGAATCCTGTGGCCTTCCCCTTTCGTTTAGTATCCATATTGTATGCAAATTCAGGGGCAACCACATTCTGACTGATGACTTAGTTAATTGATCGAGATATTGCAGAGTTCCAAAGAGACCTGTGGCCTTCCCCTTTCGTTTGATATCCATATTGTATGCAAATTCAGGGGTTTGGGAGCAACACCATTCTGACCGATAACTCAGTTATCGATGAATTGATCGAAATATTGCAGAGTCTCAAAGAATCCTGTGGCCTTCCCCTTTCGTTTAGTATCCATATTGTATGCAAATTCAGGGGCAACCACATTCTGACTGATGACTTAGTTAATTGATCGAGATATTGCAGAGTTCCAAAGAGACCTGTGGCCTTCCCCTTTCGTTTGATATCCATATTGTATGCAAATTCAGGGGTTTGGGAGCAACACCATTCTGACCGATAACTCAGTTATCGATTAATTAATCGAAATATTGCAGAGTCCAAAAGAATCCTGTGACCTTCCCATTTCGTTTGATGCCCATATTGTATGCAAATTCAGGGGTTTTGAAGCAACCACATTCTGACCGATAGCTCAGTTATCGATGAATTGATCGAAATATTGCAGAGTCTCAAAGAATCCTGTGGCCTTCCCCTTTCGTTTAGTATCCATATTGTATGCAAATTCAGGGGCAACCACATTCTGATTGATGACTTAGTTAATTGATCGAGATATTGCAGAGTTCCAAAGAGACCTGTGGCCTTCCCCTTTCGTTTGATATCCATATTGTATGCAAATTCAGGGGTTTGGGAGCAACACCATTCTGACCGATAACTCAGTTATCGATGAATTGATCGCAATATTGCAGAGCCCCAAAGAGTCCTGTGGCCTTCCTTTCTGACCGATAACTCCATATTCTGACCGATAACTCAGTTATCGATTAATTAATCGAAATATTGCAGAGTCCAAAAGAATCCTGTGACCTTCCCATTTCGTTTGATGCCCATATTGTATGCAAATTCAGGGGTTTTGAAGCAACCACATTCTGACCGATAGCTCAGTTATCGATGAATTGATCGAAATATTGCAGAGTCTCAAAGAATCCTGTGGCCTTCCCCTTTCGTTTAGTATCCATATTGTATGCAAATTCAGGGGCAACCACATTCTGACTGATGACTTAGTTAATTGATCGAGATATTGCAGAGTTCCAAAGAGACCTGTGGCCTTCCCCTTTCGTTTGATATCCATATTGTATGCAAATTCAGGGGTTTGGGAGCAACACCATTCTGACCGATAACTCAGTTATCGATGAATTGATCGCAATATTGCAGAGTCTCAAAGAATCCTGTGGCCTTCCCCTTTCGTTTAGTATCCATATTGTATGCAAATTCAGGGGCAACCACATTCTGACTGATGACTTAGTTAATTGATCGAGATATTGCAGAGTTCCAAAGAGACCTGTGGCCTTCCCCTTTCGTTTGATATCCATATTGTATGCAAATTCAGGGGTTTGGGAGCAACACCATTCTGACCGATAACTCAGTTATCGATGAATTGATCGCAATATTGCAGAGTCCCAAAGAGTCCTGTGGCCTTCCCCTTTCGTTTGATATCCATATTGTATGCAAATTCAGGGGTTTTGGAGCAACCACATTCTGACCGATAACTCAGTTATCGTTGAATTGATCGAAATATTGCAGAGTCCCAAATAATCCTGTGGCCTTCCCCTTTCGTTTAATATCCATTTTGTATGTTATCGATGAATTGATCGCAATATTGCAGAGTCCCAAAGAGTCCTGTGGCCTTCCTCTTTCGTTTGATATCCATATTGTATGCAAATTCAGGGGCAACCACATTCTGACTGATGACTTAGTTATCGATGAATTGATGGAAATATTGCAGAGTTCCAAAGAGACCTGTGGCCTTCCCCTTTCGTTTGATATCCATATTGTATGCATATTCAGGGGCAACCACATTCTGACTAATGACTTAGTTATCGATTAATTGATCGAAATATTGCAGAGTCCAAAAGAATCCTGTGACCTTCCCCTTTCGTTTGATACCCATATTGTATGCAAATTCAGGGGTTTTGAAGCAACCACAATTTGACCGATAGCTCAGTTGTCGATGAATTGATCGAAATATTGCAGAGTCCCAAAGAGTCCTGTGGCCTTCCCCTTTCGTTTGATATCCATATCCAATGCAAATTCAGGGGCAACCACATTCTGACTGATGACTTAGTTATCGATTAATTGATCGAAATATTGCAGAGTCCCAAAGAGTCCTGTGGCCTTCCCCTTTCGTTTGATATCCATATTGTATGCAAATTCAAGGGCAACCACATTCTGACTGATGACTTAGTTATCGATTAATTGATCGAAATATTTCAGAGTCCAAAAGAATCCTGTGACCTTCCCCTTTCGTTTGATAACCATATTGTATGCAAATTCAGGGGTTTTGAAGCAACCACATTCTGACCGATAGCTCAGTTATCGATGAATTGATCGAAATATTGCAGAGTCCCAAAGAATCCGGTGGCCTCCCCTTTCGTTTAATATCCATATTGTATGCAAATTCAGGGGTTTTGGAGCAACCACATTCTGACCGATAACTCAGTTATCGATGAATTGATCGAAATATTAAAGAGTCCCAAATAATCCTGTGGCCTTCCCCTTTCGTTTAATATCCATATTGTATGCAAATTAAGGGGTTTTGGAGCAACCACATTCTGACCGATAACTCAGTTATCGATGAATTGATCGAAATATTACAGACCCCCAAATAATCCTGTGGCCTTCCCCTTTCGTTTAATATGCATATTGTATGCAAATTCAGGGGTTTTGAAGCAACCACATTCTGACCGATAGCTCAGTTATCGATGAATTGATCGAAATATTGCAGAGTCGCAAAGAATCCTGTGGCCTTCCCCTTTCGTTTAATATGCATATTGTATGCAAATTCAAGGGTTTTGGAGCAACCACATTCTGACCGATAACTCAGTTATCGTTGAATTGATCGAAATATTGCAGAGTCCCAAAGAATCCTGTGGCCTTCCCCTTTCGTTTAATATGCATATTGTATGCAAATTCAGGGGTTTTGAAGCAACGACATTCTGACCGATAACTCAGTTATCGATGAATTGATCGAAATATTACAGACCCCCAAATAATCCTGTGGCCTTCCCCTTTCGTTTAATATGCATATTGTATGCAAATTCAAGGGTTTTGGAGCAACCACATTCTGACCGATAACTCAGTTATCGTTGAATTGATCGAAATATTGCAGAGTCCCAAAGAATCCTGTGGCCTTCCCGTTTCGTTTGATACCAATTTTGTACGCAAATTCAGGGGTTTTGGAGCAACCACATTATAACTCAGTTATCGATGAATTGATCGAAATATTGCAGAGTCCCAAAGAATCCTGTGGCCTTCCCCTTTCGTTTAATATCCATATTGTATGCAAATTCAGGGGTTTGGGAGCAACCACATTCTGACCGATAACTCAGTTATCGATGAATTGATCGAAATATTGCAGAGTCCCAAATAATCCTGTGGCCTTCCCCTTTCGTTTAATATCCATATTGTATGCAAATTCAGGGGTTTTGGAGCAACCACATTCTGACCGATAACTCAGTTATCGTTGAATTGATCGAAATATTGCAGAGTCCCAAATAATCCTGTGGCCTTCCCCTTTCGTTTAATATCCATTTTGTATGCGATTCAGGAGTTTTGGAGCAACCACATTCTGACCGATAACTCAGTTATCGTTGAATTGATCGAAATATTGCAGAGTCCCAAATAATCCTGTGGCCTTCCCCTTTCGTTTAATATCCATTTTGTATGCAAATTCAGGGGTTTTGGAGCAACCACATTCTGACCGATAACTCAGTTATCGATGAATTGATCGAAATATTGCAGAGTCCCAAAGAATCCTGTGGCCTTCCCCTTTCGTTTAATATCCATATTGTATGCAAATTCAGGGGTTTGGGAGCAACACCATTCTGACCGATAACTCAGTTATCGATGAATTGATCGCAATATTGTAGAGTCCCAAAGAGTCCCGTGGCCTTCCCCTTTCGTTTGATATCCATATTGTATGCAAATTCAGGGGCAACCACATTCTGACTGATGACTTAGTTATCGATTAATTAATCGAAATATTGCAGAGTCCAAAAGAATCCTGTGACCTTCCCATTTCGTTTGATACCCATATTGTATGCAAATTCAGGGGTTTTGAAGCAACCACATTCTGACCGATAGCTCAGTTATCGATGAATTGATCGAAATATTGCAGAGTCTCAAAGAATCCTGTGGCCTTCCCCTTTCGTTTAATGTCCATATTGTATGCAAATTCAGGGGTTTTGGAGCAACCACATTCTGACCGATAACTCAGTTATCGATGAATTGATCGAAATATTACAGAGTCCCAAAGAATCCTGTGGCCGTCCCCTTTCGTTTAATATCCATATTGTATGCAAATTCAGGGGTTTTGAAGAAACCACATTCTGACCGATAGCTCAGCTATCGATGAATTGATCGAAATATTGCAGAGTCTCAAAGAATCCTGTGGCCTTCCCCTTTCGTTTAATATCCATATTGTATGCAAATTCAGGGGCAACCACATTCTGACTGATGACTTAGTTAATTGATCGAAATATTGCAGAGTCCCAAGGAATCATGTGGCCTTCCCCTTTCGTTTAATATCCATATTGTATGCAAATTCAGGGGTTTTGGAGCAACCACATTCTGACCGATAACTCAGTTATCGATGAATTGATCGAAATATTGCAGAGCCCCAAAGAGTCCTGTGGCCTTCCGTTCTGACCGATAACTCCATATTCTGACCGATAACTCCGTTATCGATGAATTGATCGAAATATTGCAGAGTTCCAAAGAGACCTGTGGCCTTCCCCTTTCGTTTGATATCCATATTGTATGCAAATTCAGGGGTTTGGGAGCAACACCATTCTGACCGATAACTCAGTTATCGATGAATTGATCGCAATATTGCAGAGTCCCAAAGAGTCCTGTGGCCTTCCCCTTTCGTTTGATATCCATATTGTATGCAAATTCAGGGGTTTTGGAGCAACCACATTCTGACCGATAACTCAGTTATCGTTGAATTGATCGAAATATTGCAGAGTCCCAAATAATCCTGTGGCCTTCCCCTTTCGTTTAATATCCATTTTGTATGTTATCGATGAATTGATCGCAATATTGCAGAGTCCCAAAGAGTCCTGTGGCCTTCCCCTTTCGTTTGATATCCATATTGTATGCAAATTCAGGGGCAACCACATTCTGACTGATGACTTAGTTATCGATTAATTGATCGAAATATTGCAGAGTCCAAAAGAATCCTGTGACCTTCCCATTTCGTTTGATACCCATATTGTATGCAAATTCAGGGGTTTTGAAGCAACCACATTCTGACCGATAGCTCAGTTATCGATGAATTGATCGAAATATTGCAGAGTCTCAAAGAATCCTGTGGCCTTCCCCTTTCGTTTAATGTCCATATTGTATGCAAATTCAGGGGTTTTGGAGCAACCACATTCTGACCGATAACTCAGTTATCGATGAATTGATCGAAATATTACAGAGTCCCAAAGAATCCTGTGGCCGTCCCCTTTCGTTTAATATCCATATTGTATGCAAATTCAGGGGTTTTGAAGAAACCACATTCTGACCGATAGCTCAGTTATCGATGAATTGATCGAAATATTGCAGAGTCTCAAAGAATCCTGTGGCCTTCCCCTTTCGTTTAATATCCATATTGTATGCAAATTCAGGGGCAACCACATTCTGACTGATGACTTAGTTAATTGATCGAAATATTGCAGAGTCCCAAGGAATCATGTGGCCTTCCCCTTTCGTTTAATATCCATATTGTATGCAAATTCAGGGGCAACCACATTCTGACTGATGACTTAGTTATCGATTAATTGATCGAAATATTGCAGAGTCCAAAAGAATCCTGTGACCTTCCCCTTTCGTTTGATACCCATATTGTATGCAAATTCAGGGGTTTGGGAGCAACCACATTCTGACCGATAGCTCAGTTATCGATGAATTGATCGAAATATTGCAGAGTCCCAAAGAATCCTGTGGCCTTCCGTTCTGACCGATAACTCCATATTCTGACCGATAGCTCAGTTATCGATGAATTGATCGAAATATTGCAGAGTTCCAAAGAGTCCTGTGGCCTTCCCCTTTCGTTTGATATCCATATTGTATGCAAATTCAGGGGCAACCACATTCTGACTGATGACTTAGTTATCGATTAATTGATCGAAATATTGCAGAGTCCAAAAGAATCCTGTGACCTTCCCCTTTCGTTTGATACCCATATTGTATGCAAATTCAGGGGTTTGGGAGCAACCACATTCTGACCGATAGCTCAGTTATCGATGAATTGATCGAAATATTGCAGAGTCCCAAAGAATCCTGTGGCCTTCCGTTCTGACCGATAACTCCATATTCTGACCGATAGCTCAGTTATCGATGAATTGATCGAAATATTGCAGAGTCCCCAAGAATCCTGTGGCCTTCCGTTCTGACCGATAACTCCATATTCTGACCGATAGCTCAGTTATCGCTGAATTGATCGAAATATTGCAGAGTTCCAAAGAGACCTGTGGCCTTCCCCTTTCGTTTGATATCCATATTGTATGCAAATTCAGGGGCAACCACATTCTGACTGATGACTTAGTTATCGATTAATTGATCGAAATATTGCAGAGTCCAAAAGAATCCTGTGACCTTCCCCTTTCGTTTGATACCCATATTGTATGCAAATTCAGGGGTTTGGGAGCAACCACATTCTGACCGATAGCTCAGTTATCGATGAATTGATCGAAATATTGCAGAGTCCCAAAGAATCCTGTGGCCTTCCGTTCTGACCGATAACTCCATATTCTGACCGATAGCTCAGTTATCGATGAATTGATCGAAATATTGCAGAGTTCCAAAGAGACCTGTGGCCTTCCCCTTTCGTTTGATATCCATATTGTATGCAAATTCAGGGGCAACCACATTCTGACTGATGACTTAGTTATCGATTAATTGATCGAAATATTGCAGAGTCCAAAAGAATCCTGTGACCTTCCCCTTTCGTTTGATACCCATATTGTATGCAAATTCAGGGGTTTGGGAGCAACCACATTCTGACCGATAACTCAGTTATCGATGAATTGATCGAAATATTGCAGAGTCCCAAAGAATCCTGTGGCCTTCCGTTCTGACCGATAACTCCATATTCTGACCGATAGCTCAGTTATCGATGAATTGATCGAAATATTGCAGAGTTCCAAAGAGTCCTGTGGCCTTCCCCTTTCGTTTGATATCCATATTGTATGCAAATTCAGGGGCAACCACATTCTGACTGATGACTTAGTTATCGATTAATTGATCGAAATATTGCAGAGTCCAAAAGAATCCTGTGACCTTCCCCTTTCGTTTGATACCCATATTGTATGCAAATTCAGGGGTTTGGGAGCAACCACATTCTGACCGATAGCTCAGTTATCGATGAATTGATCGAAATATTGCAGAGTCCCAAAGAATCCTGTGGCCTTCCGTTCTGACCGACAACTCCATATTCTGACCGATAGCTCAGTTATCGATGAATTGATCGAAATATTGCAGAGTCCCAAAGAATCCTGTGGCCTTCCGTTCTGACCGATAACTCCATATTCTGACCGATAACTCAGTTATCGACGAATTGATCGACATATTGCAGAGTCCCAAAAAGTCCTGTGGCCTTCCCCTTTCGTTTGATATCCATATTGTATGCAAATTCAGGGGCAACCACATTCTGACTGATGACTTAGTTATCGATTAATTGATCGAAATATTGCAGAGTCCAA
This sequence comes from Merzomyia westermanni, assembly GCA_949987695.1. NCBI lineage: Eukaryota > Metazoa > Arthropoda > Insecta > Diptera > Tephritidae > Merzomyia > Merzomyia westermanni. The sequence goes on from OX465291.1 coordinate 83,946,198, forward strand.
AAGAATCCTGTGACCTTCCCCTTTCGTTTGATACCCATATTGTATGCAAATTCAGGGGTTTGGGAGCAACCACATTCTGACCGATAGGTCAGTTATCGATGAATTGATCGAAATATTGCAGAGTCCCAAAGAATCCTGTGGCCTTCCGTTCTGACCGATAACTCCATATTCTGACCGATAGCTCAGTTATCGATGAATTGATCGAAATATTGCAGAGTTCCAAAGAGACCTGTGGCCTTCCCCTTTCGTTTGATATCCATATTGTATGCAAATTCAGGGGCAACCACATTCTGACTGATGACTTAGTTATCGATTAATTGATCGAAATATTGCAGAGTCCAAAAGAATCCTGTGACCTTCCCCTTTCGTTTGATACCCATATTGTATGCAAATTCAGGGGTTTGGGAGCAACCACATTCTGACCGATAACTCAGTTATCGATTAATTGATCGAAATATTGCAGATTCCCAAAGAGTCCTGTGGCCTTCCCCTTTCGTTTGATATCCATATTGTATGCAAATTCAGGGGCAACCACATTCTGACTGATGACTTAGTTATCGATTAATTGCTCGAAATATTGCAGAGTCCAAAAGAATCCTGTGACCTTCCCATTTCGTTTGATACCCATATTGTATGCAAGTTCAGGGGTTTTGAAGCAACCACATTCTGACCGATAGCTCAGTTATCGATGAATTGATCGAAATATTGCAGAGTCTCAAAGAATCCTGTGGCCTTCCCCTTTCGTTTAATGTCCATATTGTATGCAAATTCAGGGGTTTTGGAGCAACCACATTCTGACCGATAACTCAGTTATCGATGAATTGATCGAAATATTACAGAGTCCCAAAGAATCCTGTGGCCTTCCCCTTTCGTTTAATATCCATATTGTATGCAAATTCAGGGGTTTTGAAGCAAGCACATTCTGACCGATAGCTCAGTTATCGATGAATTGATCGAAATATTGCAGAGTCTCAAAGAATCCTGTGGCCTTCCCCTTTCGTTTAATATCCATATTGTATGCAAATTCAGGGGCAACCACATTCTGACTGATGACTTAGTTAATTGATCGAAATATTGCAGAGTCCCAAGGAATCATGTGGCCTTCCCCTTTCGTTTAATATCCATACTGTATGCAAATTCAGGGGTTTTGGAGCAACCACATTCTGACCGATAACTCAGCTATCGACGAATTGATCGAAATATTGCAGAGTCCCAAAGAGTCCTGTGGCCTTCCCCTTTCGTTTGATATCCATATTGTATGCAAATTCAGGGGTTTGGGAGCAACCACATTCTGACCGATAACTCAGTTATCGATGAATTGATCGAAATATTGCAGAGTCCCAAAGAATCCTGTGGCCTTCCGTTCTGACCGATAACTCCATATTCTGACCGATAGCTCAGTTATCGATGAATTGATCGAAATATTGCAGAGTCCAAAAGAATCCTGTGACCTTCCCCTTTCGTTTGATACCCATATTGTATGCAAATTCAGGGGTTTGGGAGCAACCACATTCTGACCGATAACTCAGTTATCGATGAATTGATCGAAATATTGCAGAGTCCCAAAGAATCCTGTGGCCTTCCGTTCTGACCGATAACTCCATATTCTGACCGATAGCTCAGTTATCGATGAATTGATCGAAATATTGCAGAGTTCCAAAGAGTCCTGTGGCCTTCCCCTTTCGTTTGATATCCATATTGTATGCAAATTCAGGGGCAACCACATTCTGACTGATGACTTAGTTAATTGATCGAAATATTGCAGAGTCCCAAGGAATCATGTGGCCTTCCCCTTTCGTTTAATATCCATACTGTATGCAAATTCATTGGTTTTGGAGCAACCACATTCTGACCGATAACTCAGCTATCGACGAATTGATCGAAATATTGCAGAGTCCCAAAGAGTCCTGTGGCCTTCCCCTTTCGTTTGATATCCATATTGTATGCAAATTCAGGGGTTTGGGAGCAACCACATTCTGACCGATAACTCAGCTATCGACGAATTGATCGAAATATTGCAGAGTCCCAAAGAGTCCTGTGGCCTTCCCCTTTCGTTTGATATCCATATTGTATGCAAATTCAGGGGTTTGGGAGCAACCACATTCTGACCGATAGCTCAGTTATCGATGAATTGATCGAAATATTGCAGAGTCCCAAAGAATCCTGTGGCCTTCCGTTCTGACCGACAACTCCATATTCTGACCGATAGCTCAGTTATCGATGAATTGATCGAAATATTGCAGAGTCCCAAAGAATCCTGTGGCCTTCCCCTTTCGTTTAATATCCATATTGTATGCAAATTCAGGGGTTTTGAAGCAAGCACATTCTGACCGATAGCTCAGTTATCGATGAATTGATCGAAATATTGCAGAGTCTCAAAGAATCCTGTGGCCTTCCCCTTTCGTTTAATATCCATATTGTATGCAAATTCAGGGGCAACCACATTCTGACTGATGACTTAGTTAATTGATCGAAATATTGCAGAGTCCCAAGGAATCATGTGGCCTTCCCCTTTCGTTTAATATCCATACTGTATGCAAATTCAGGGGTTTTGGAGCAACCACATTCTGACCGATAACTCAGCTATCGACGAATTGATCGAAATATTGCAGAGTCCCAAAGAGTCCTGTGGCCTTCCCCTTTCGTTTGATATCCATATTGTATGCAAATTCAGGGGTTTGGGAGCAACCACATTCTGACCGATAACTCAGTTATCGATGAATTGATCGAAATATTGCAGAGTCCCAAAGAATCCTGTGGCCTTCCGTTCTGACCGATAACTCCATATTCTGACCGATAGCTCAGTTATCGATGAATTGATCGAAATATTGCAGAGTCCAAAAGAATCCTGTGACCTTCCCCTTTCGTTTGATACCCATATTGTATGCAAATTCAGGGGTTTGGGAGCAACCACATTCTGACCGATAACTCAGTTATCGATGAATTGATCGAAATATTGCAGAGTCCCAAAGAATCCTGTGGCCTTCCGTTCTGACCGATAACTCCATATTCTGACCGATAGCTCAGTTATCGATGAATTGATCGAAATATTGCAGAGTTCCAAAGAGTCCTGTGGCCTTCCCCTTTCGTTTGATATCCATATTGTATGCAAATTCAGGGGCAACCACATTCTGACTGATGACTTAGTTATCGATTAATTGATCGAAATATTGCAGAGTCCAAAAGAATCCTGTGACCTTCCCCTTTCGTTTGATACCCATATTGTATGCAAATTCAGGGGTTTGGGAGCAACCACATTCTGACCGATAGCTCAGTTATCGATGAATTGATCGAAATATTGCAGAGTCCCAAAGAATCCTGTGGCCTTCCGTTCTGACCGACAACTCCATATTCTGACCGATAGCTCAGTTATCGATGAATTGATCGAAATATTGCAGAGTCCCAAAGAATCCTGTGGCCTTCCGTTCTGACCGATAACTCCATATTCTGACCGATAACTCAGTTATCGACGAATTGATCGACATATTGCAGAGTCCCAAAGAGTCCTGTGGCCTTCCCCTTTCGTTTGATATCCATATTGTATGCAAATTCAGGGGCAACCACATTCTGACTGATGACTTAGTTATCGATTAATTGATCGAAATATTGCAGAGTCCAAAAGAATCCTGTGACCTTCCCCTTTCGTTTGATACCCATATTGTATGCAAATTCAGGGGTTTGGGAGCAACCACATTCTGACCGATAACTCAGTTATCGATGAATTGATCGAAATATTGCAGAGTCCCAAAGAATCCTGTGGCCTTCCGTTCTGACCGATAACTCCATATTCTGACCGATAGCTCAGTTATCGATGAATTGATCGAAATATTGCAGAGTTCCAAAGAGTCCTGTGGCCTTCCCCTTTCGTTTGATATCCATATTGTATGCAAATTCAGGGGCAACCACATTCTGACTGATGACTTAGTTATCGATTAATTGATCGAAATATTGCAGAGTCCAAAAGAATCCTGTGACCTTCCCCTTTCGTTTGATACCCATATTGTATGCAAATTCAGGGGTTTGGGAGCAACCACATTCTGACCGATAGCTCAGTTATCGATGAATTGATCGAAATATTGCAGAGTCCCAAAGAATCCTGTGGCCTTCCGTTCTGACCGACAACTCCATATTCTGACCGATAGCTCAGTTATCGATGAATTGATCGAAATATTGCAGAGTCCCAAAGAATCCTGTGGCCTTCCGTTCTGACCGATAACTCCATATTCTGACCGATAACTCAGTTATCGATGAATTGATCGAAATATTGCAGAGTCCCAAAGAATCCTGTGGCCTTCCGTTCTGACCGATAACTCCATATTCTGACCGATAGCTCAGTTATCGATGAATTGATCGAAATATTGCAGAGTTCCAAAGAGTCCTGTGGCCTTCCCCTTTCGTTTGATATCCATATTGTATGCAAATTCAGGGGCAACCACATTCTGACTGATGACTTAGTTATCGATTAATTGATCGAAATATTGCAGAGTCCAAAAGAATCCTGTGACCTTCCCCTTTCGTTTGATACCCATATTGTATGCAAATTCAGGGGTTTGGGAGCAACCACATTCTGACCGATAACTCAGTTATCGATGAATTGATCGAAATATTGCAGAGTCCCAAAGAATCCTGTGGCCTTCCGTTCTGACCGATAACTCCATATTCTGACCGATAGCTCAGTTATCGATGAATTGATCGACATATTGCAGAGTCCCAAAGAGTCCTGTGGCCTTCCCCTTTCGTTTGATATCCATATTGTATGCAAATTCAGGGGCAACCACATTCTGACTGATGACTTAGTTATCGATTAATTGATCGAAATATTGCAGAGTCCAAAAGAATCCTGTGACCTTCCCCTTTCGTTTGATACCCATATTGTATGCAAATTCAGGGGTTTGGGAGCAACCACATTCTGACCGATAGGTCAGTTATCGATGAATTGATCGAAATATTGCAGAGTCCCAAAGAATCCTGTGGCCTTCCGTTCTGACCGATAACTCCATATTCTGACCGATAGCTCAGTTATCGATGAATTGATCGAAATATTGCAGAGTTCCAAAGAGACCTGTGGCCTTCCCCTTTCGTTTGATATCCATATTGTATGCAAATTCAGGGGCAACCACATTCTGACTGATGACTTAGTTATCGATTAATTGATCGAAATATTGCAGAGTCCAAAAGAATCCTGTGACCTTCCCCTTTCGTTTGATACCCATATTGTATGCAAATTCAGGGGTTTGGGAGCAACCACATTCTGACCGATAGGTCAGTTATCGATGAATTGATCGAAATATTGCAGAGTCCCAAAGAATCCTGTGGCCTTCCGTTCTGACCGATAACTCCATATTCTGACCGATAGCTCAGTTATCGATGAATTGATCGAAATATTGCAGAGTTCCAAAGAGACCTGTGGCCTTCCCCTTTCGTTTGATATCCATATTGTATGCAAATTCAGGGGCAACCACATTCTGACTGATGACTTAGTTATCGATTAATTGATCGAAATATTGCAGAGTCCAAAAGAATCCTGTGACCTTCCCCTTTCGTTTGATACCCATATTGTATGCAAATTCAGGGGTTTGGGAGCAACCACATTCTGACCGATAGCTCAGTTATCGATGAATTGATCGAAATATTGCAGAGTCCCAAAGAATCCTGTGGCCTTCCGTTCTGACCGATAACTCCATATTCTGACCGATAGCTCAGTTATCGATGAATTGATCGAAATATTGCAGAGTTCCAAAGAGACCTGTGGCCTTCCCCTTTCGTTTGATATCCACATTGTATGCAAATTCAGGGGCAACCACATTCTGACTGATGACTTAGTTATCGATTAATTGATCGAAATATTGCAGAGTCCAAAAGAATCCTGTGACCTTCCCCTTTCGTTTGGTACCCATATTGTATGCAAATTCAGGGGTTTGGGAGCAACCACATTCTGACCGATAACTCAGTTATCGATGAATTGATCGAAATATTGCAGAGTCCCAAAGAATCCTGTGGCCTTCCGTTCTGACCGATAACTCCATATTCTGACCGATAGCTCAGTTATCGATGAATTGATCGAAATATTGCAGAGTTCCAAAGAGTCCTGTGGCCTTCCCCTTTCGTTTGATATCCATATTGTATGCAAATTCAGGGGCAACCACATTCTGACTGATGACTTAGTTATCGATTAATTGATCGAAATATTGCAGAGTCCAAAAGAATCCTGTGACCTTCCCCTTTCGTTTGATACCCATATTGTATGCAAATTCAGGGGTTTGGGAGCAACCACATTCTGACCGATAGCTCAGTTATCGATGAATTGATCGAAATATTGCAGAGTCCCAAAGAATCCTGTGGCCTTCCGTTCTGACCGACAACTCCATATTCTGACCGATAGCTCAGTTATCGATGAATTGATCGAAATATTGCAGAGTCCCAAAGAATCCTGTGGCCTTCCGTTCTGACCGATAACTCCATATTCTGACCGATAACTCAGTTATCGACGAATTGATCGACATATTGCAGAGTCCCAAAGAGTCCTGTGGCCTTCCCCTTTCGTTTGATATCCATATTGTATGCAAATTCAGGGGCAACCACATTCTGACTGATGACTTAGTTATCGATTAATTGATCGAAATATTGCAGAGTCCAAAAGAATCCTGTGACCTTCCCCTTTCGTTTGATACCCATATTGTATGCAAATTCAGGGGTTTGGGAGCAACCACATTCTGACCGATAGGTCAGTTATCGATGAATTGATCGAAATATTGCAGAGTCCCAAAGAATCCTGTGGCCTTCCGTTCTGACCGATAACTCCATATTCTGACCGATAGCTCAGTTATCGATGAATTGATCGAAATATTGCAGAGTTCCAAAGAGACCTGTGGCCTTCCCCTTTCGTTTGATATCCATATTGTATGCAAATTCAGGGGCAACCACATTCTGACTGATGACTTAGTTATCGATTAATTGATCGAAATATTGCAGAGTCCAAAAGAATCCTGTGACCTTCCCCTTTCGTTTGATACCCATATTGTATGCAAATTCAGGGGTTTGGGAGCAACCACATTCTGACCGATAACTCAGTTATCGATTAATTGATCGAAATATTGCAGATTCCCAAAGAGTCCTGTGGCCTTCCCCTTTCGTTTGATATCCATATTGTATGCAAATTCAGGGGCAACCACATTCTGACTGATGACTTAGTTATCGATTAATTGCTCGAAATATTGCAGAGTCCAAAAGAATCCTGTGACCTTCCCATTTCGTTTGATACCCATATTGTATGCAAGTTCAGGGGTTTTGAAGCAACCACATTCTGACCGATAGCTCAGTTATCGATGAATTGATCGAAATATTGCAGAGTCTCAAAGAATCCTGTGGCCTTCCCCTTTCGTTTAATGTCCATATTGTATGCAAATTCAGGGGTTTTGGAGCAACCACATTCTGACCGATAACTCAGTTATCGATGAATTGATCGAAATATTACAGAGTCCCAAAGAATCCTGTGGCCTTCCCCTTTCGTTTAATATCCATATTGTATGCAAATTCAGGGGTTTTGAAGCAAGCACATTCTGACCGATAGCTCAGTTATCGATGAATTGATCGAAATATTGCAGAGTCTCAAAGAATCCTGTGGCCTTCCCCTTTCGTTTAATATCCATATTGTATGCAAATTCAGGGGCAACCACATTCTGACTGATGACTTAGTTAATTGATCGAAATATTGCAGAGTCCCAAGGAATCATGTGGCCTTCCCCTTTCGTTTAATATCCATACTGTATGCAAATTCAGGGGTTTTGGAGCAACCACATTCTGACCGATAACTCAGCTATCGACGAATTGATCGAAATATTGCAGAGTCCCAAAGAGTCCTGTGGCCTTCCCCTTTCGTTTGATATCCATATTGTATGCAAATTCAGGGGCAACCACATTCTGACTGATGACTTAGTTATCGATAAATTGATCGAAATATTGCAGAGTCCCAAAGAATCCTGTGGCCTTCCGTTCTGACCGATAACTCCATATTCTGACCGATAGCTCAGTTATCGATGAATTGATCGAAATATTGCAGAGTTCCAAAGAGTCCTGTGGCCTTCCCCTTTCGTTTGATATCCATATTGTATGCAAATTCAGGGGCAACCACATTCTGACTGATGACTTAGTTATCGATTAATTGATCGAAATATTGCAGAGTCCAAAAGAATCCTGTGACCTTCCCCTTTCGTTTGATACCCATATTGTATGCAAATTCAGGGGTTTGGGAGCAACCACATTCTGACCGATAGCTCAGTTATCGATGAATTGATCGAAATATTGCAGAGTCCCAAAGAATCCTGTGGCCTTCCGTTCTGACCGACAACTCCATATTCTGACCGATAGCTCAGTTATCGATGAATTGATCGAAATATTGCAGAGTCCCAAAGAATCCTGTGGCCTTCCGTTCTGACCGATAACTCCATATTCTGACCGATAACTCAGTTATCGACGAATTGATCGACATATTGCAGAGTCCCAAAGAGTCCTGTGGCCTTCCCCTTTCGTTTGATATCCATATTGTATGCAAATTCAGGGGCAACCACATTCTGACTGATGACTTAGTTATCGATTAATTGATCGAAATATTGCAGAGTCCAAAAGAATCCTGTGACCTTCCCCTTTCGTTTGATACCCATATTGTATGCAAATTCAGGGGTTTGGGAGCAACCACATTCTGACCGATAGGTCAGTTATCGATGAATTGATCGAAATATTGCAGAGTCCCAAAGAATCCTGTGGCCTTCCGTTCTGACCGATAACTCCATATTCTGACCGATAGCTCAGTTATCGATGAATTGATCGAAATATTGCAGAGTTCCAAAGAGACCTGTGGCCTTCCCCTTTCGTTTGATATCCATATTGTATGCAAATTCAGGGGCAACCACATTCTGACTGATGACTTAGTTATCGATTAATTGATCGAAATATTGCAGAGTCCAAAAGAATCCTGTGACCTTCCCCTTTCGTTTGATACCCATATTGTATGCAAATTCAGGGGTTTGGGAGCAACCACATTCTGACCGATAACTCAGTTATCGATTAATTGATCGAAATATTGCAGATTCCCAAAGAGTCCTGTGGCCTTCCCCTTTCGTTTGATATCCATATTGTATGCAAATTCAGGGGCAACCACATTCTGACTGATGACTTAGTTATCGATTAATTGCTCGAAATATTGCAGAGTCCAAAAGAATCCTGTGACCTTCCCATTTCGTTTGATACCCATATTGTATGCAAGTTCAGGGGTTTTGAAGCAACCACATTCTGACCGATAGCTCAGTTATCGATGAATTGATCGAAATATTGCAGAGTCTCAAAGAATCCTGTGGCCTTCCCCTTTCGTTTAATGTCCATATTGTATGCAAATTCAGGGGTTTTGGAGCAACCACATTCTGACCGATAACTCAGTTATCGATGAATTGATCGAAATATTACAGAGTCCCAAAGAATCCTGTGGCCTTCCCCTTTCGTTTAATATCCATATTGTATGCAAATTCAGGGGTTTTGAAGCAAGCACATTCTGACCGATAGCTCAGTTATCGATGAATTGATCGAAATATTGCAGAGTCTCAAAGAATCCTGTGGCCTTCCCCTTTCGTTTAATATCCATATTGTATGCAAATTCAGGGGCAACCACATTCTGACTGATGACTTAGTTAATTGATCGAAATATTGCAGAGTCCCAAGGAATCATGTGGCCTTCCCCTTTCGTTTAATATCCATACTGTATGCAAATTCAGGGGTTTTGGAGCAACCACATTCTGACCGATAACTCAGCTATCGACGAATTGATCGAAATATTGCAGAGTCCCAAAGAGTCCTGTGGCCTTCCCCTTTCGTTTGATATCCATATTGTATGCAAATTCAGGGGCAACCACATTCTGACTGATGACTTAGTTATCGATAAATTGATCGAAATATTGCATAGTCCAAAAGAATCTTGTGACCTTCCCCTTTCGTTTGATACCCATATTGTATGCAAATTCAGGGGTTTTGAAGCAACCACATTCTGACCGATAGCTCAGTTATCGATGAATTGATCGAAATATTGCAGAGTCCCAAAGAATCCTGTGGCCTTCCGTTCTGACCGATAACTCCATATTCTGACCGATAACTCAGTTATCGATGAATTGATCGAAATATTGCAGAGTTCCAAAGAGACCTGTGGCCTTCCCCTTTCGTTTGATATCCATATTGTATGCAAATTCAGGGGCAACCACATTCTGACTGATGACTTAGTTATCGATTAATTGATCGAAATATTGCAGAGTCCAAAAGAATCCTGTGACCTTCCCCTTTCGTTTGATACCCATATTGTATGCAAATTCAGGGGTTTTGAAGCAACCACATTCTGACCGATAGCTCAGTTGTCGATGAATTGATCGAAATATTGCAGAGTCCCAAAGAGTCCTGTGGCCTTCCCCTTTCGTTTGATATCCATATCCAATGCAAATTCAGGGGCAACCACATTCTGACTGATGACTTAGTTATCGATTAATTGATCGAAATATTGCAGAGTCCAAAAGAATCCTGTGACCTTCCCCTTTCGTACGATAACCATATTGTATGCAAATTCAGGGGTTTTGAAGCAACCACATTCTGACCGATAGCTCAGTTATCGATGAATTGATCGAAATATTACAGAGTCCCAAATAATCCTGTGGCCTTCCCCTTTCGTTTAATATCCATATTGTATGCAAATTCAGGGGTTTTGGAGCAACCACATTCTGACCGATGACTCAGTTATCGATGAATTGATCGAAATATTACAGAGTCCCAAATAATCCTGTGGCCTTCCCCTTTCGTTTAATATCCAAATTGTATGCAAATTAAGGGGTTTTGGAGCAACCACATTCTGACCGATAACTCAGTTATCGTTGAATTGATCGAAATATTGCAGAGTCCCAAAGAATCTTGTGGCTTTGATACCAATTTTGTACGCAAATTCAGGGGTTTTGGAGCAACCACATTATAACTCAGTTATCGATGAATTGATCGAAATATTGCAGAGTCCCAAAGAATCCTGTGGCCTTCCCCTTTCGTTTAATATCCATATTGTATGCAAATTCAGGGGTTTGGGAGCAACCACATTCTGACCGATAACTGAGTTATCGATGAATTGATCGAAATATTGCAGAGTCCCAAAGAGTCCTGTGGCCTTCCCCTTTCGTTTGATATCCATATTGTATGCAAATTCAGGGGCAACCACATTCTGACTGATAACTTAGTTATCGATTAATTGATCGAAATATTTCAGAGTCCCAAAGAATCCTGTGACCTTCCCCTTTCGTTTGATACCCATATTGTATGCAAATTCAGGGGTTTTGAAGCAACCACATTCTGACCGATAGCTCAGTTATCGATGAATTGATCGAAATATTGCAGAGTCCCAAAGAGTCCTGTGGTCTTCCCCTTTCGTTTGATATCCATATTGTTTGCAAATTCAGGGGCAACCACATTCTGAATGATGACTTAGTTATCGATTAATTGATCGAAATATTTCAGAGTCCAAAAGAATCCTGTGACCTTCCCCTTTCGTTTGATAACCATATGCAAATTCAGGGGTTTTGAAGCAACCACATTCTGACCGATAGCTCAGTTATCGATGAATTGATCGAAATATTGCAGAGTCCCAAAGAATCCTGTGGCCTTCCCCTTTCGTTTAATATCCATATTGTATGCAAATTCAGGGGTTTTGGAGCAACCACATTCTGACCGATAACTCAGTTATCGATGAATTGATCGAAATATTACAGAGTCCCAAATAATCCTGTGGCCTTCCCCTTTCGTTTAATATCCATATTGTATGCAAATTAAGGGGTTTTGGAGCAACCACATTCTGACCGATAACTCAGTTATCGATGAATTGATCGAAATATTTCAGAGTCCAAAAGAATCCTGTGACCTTCCCCTTTCGTTTGATAACCATATGCAAATTCAGGGGTTTTGAAGCAACCACATTCTGACCGATAGCTCAGTTATCGATGAATTGATCGAAATATTGCAGAGTCCCAAAGAATCCTGTGGCCTTCCCCTTTCGTTTGATATCCATATTGTATGCAAATTCAGGGGCAACCACATTCTGACTGATGACTTAGATATCGATTAATTGATCGAAATATTGCTGTAAATTCGAGCGTGGTGCTAACTTGGAGCGGCGGTGGCTCAAAAGCACGGCGGTCGAATTTGTGCTCGAAAATAGAAAATAAACAAGAAACGAGAATTCTCGTTATAAAAAAGTGGCCGTATATTTATATAAAATATAATTATAAACAATTAGTTTACCTTGACGAATAATTGATGCGGTCGAAAAATCCTGGGGTGGCCGTGATGTGGTCGTGTCGACTGTCTCTGGAAAAGTAGACGGTTTTGCAATCGAGGACAACCGTTGAACCTGAAAATTATCCTCCGGTTTTAAGGGGAGGTGAACCCACACATGCACACCCCCATGCATGTATATGTGTGCTGACAAAACACGAATATGCATGCATGCCCACACAGGTGGGTGGGTTGGTGTGAGTGATTGGAAGGGCGCTAAAGTTACATTAGGGTGGCCCATTTTTTAATACTTTAGGCATCTCGCCTAAACATGCCGGCCCCCTTGCGATACTCAACATCTTACCCCGCCCCAGGATTTCCCACCGCGCATCCTCTTAAGCTAAGGACTTAAACTAGGATGGTGAGTGCCGGCTGGCGCTGTCACAGCCGTATACCTCCGAACTCCTTCCCGAAGTTTGGAATGTTGTCTCTGGTGGCTCCGTCGTTCCGTACCTAGAGCTAAGGAGTAGGAGGGAGAAACTTTAAAAAATGAAACGCTGTACATTTCTTGCCAGGAAATTATATATATTAATTATTTTTTTGTAACGAGAAAAGCTGGAAGTCTGTGGTAGCTGGCGCGGCTGAAGTGCCAGTCTACCGTCGAAGTGCGCGTTGATGCGTAGCTGGCGCGGCTGGGAGGCAAGTCTACGCTCGTCCGTAGGTGTGCGGCGATTGTCGCTGGCGCGGCAGGGTGGCCAGTCGACGTTTGCTGCTATTTCAGTGGGCGCGCGATGTAGCGTTCGCAGTTGCGCCGCTCGTGGGATAGCAGGGGTCGGAACGGCAGTGGGTCCGATACTTCCTGCGCCGGTCGGAACGGCCGTGGTTCCGATCTCGGCTCAGCGATTTCGTTGTACTCTGACGTCCAAGCGGTCTCCGACGCAGAGAAAAGAAAAAAAAATAAAAATTCCCTTGAATATTTGTATGGACGCCTGTATACGTGGGTGGCGAGCGACCTCGTTCGGAGTTTATAAATGCCATATAATGTGGCATTATTCTAATCTACGGTGAAATTTTATAATTACAATGCATATGATTCGTACATGGGAACTGGTTATTTTTTTCCCACACGGCACGGTAGCGACAAGTTGATTACGTTGATCGCCTTGTATTCCGATTCGCCACTGGCCCTCATGCAGAGATTTATTCTTACTTGCATGGTCGCCTTCATAAGTGGCGTTAGTGCCGCGCACACAGCGACATTTTCGCTCTTGGAATTCCTCATGCGTGAATTTATGAGGCGAGGCTACCTTCTTGAAGTGGCTTTTGAAGCTCTTCACTCCCGCCTCCCAGAGTCCCCCCATATGTGGAGCCCCGGCCGGAATAAAATGCCATGTCATGGCTTGATGGCTATATTTGGACATAGTCTTATCTCGGGCTTCCGAGACAAAGGCCTTAAATTCAGATCTTAATGATCGTGATGCTCCGACAAAATTAGTGCCATTGTCGGAGTAAATGTTTCTCGGACATCCTCGTCTAGCGATAAAACGCGAAAACGCTGCTAGAAAGGATGGGGTGCTAAGATCACTGGTCGCTTCCAGATGGATCGCTTTGGTCGTGAAACAAACAAAGAGGCAAACATAGCCCTTTGATAATGGACATCCTCTACCGCGGTAACTTTTAATGTCGAAAGGCCCGGCAAAGTCCACCCCGGTATTGGTAAACGCGCGGGTGAACGTAGTGCGTTCGCAAGGAAGGGTACCCATAAGTTGGGTTTGCGCTCTTTTTTTATAAATGGTGCAGACCTTACAGTTATAGATGGTGGCCCTAATCATGTTCTTGACATTCGGAATCCAATATTGGGTGCGGATGAGACGGAGCATCAGTTGGTTTTCCCCATGGAGAGAGATTTGATGTATCATTTGTACAGTCAGACGCGTCAACCTACAATTGTAGGGAAGTATGATTGGGTGGCGCTCGTTATAAGCGAGGTCTTCAGACGCTCCAAGACGACCACCCGCCCTAATAATATCATCTTTGTCGATGAATAGGTTGAGTGGCAATATCTCGCTTTTCCTATCGATTACCTGTCCCTTCTTCAAGTTTACATATTCCTCCTTATAATGTTGCTTCTGATAGAGTTTAATCAAGTGTTGCGTCGTGGTCTTGATCTCACCGGATGAGATTAGGCACGATTTTTCCTGAAAGGAAGCTTTTGTCTTGGGATGAGTTCTTCGAAATAATCTCATAATATATGATAGTACCCTCAAAGTTTGATATCCATATTGTATGCAAATTCAGGGGCAACCAAATTCTGACTGATGACTTAGTTATCGATTAATTGATCGAAATATTGCAGAGTCCAAAAGAATCCTGTGACCTTCCCCTTTCGTTTGATACCCATATTGTATGCAAATTCAGGGGTTTGGGAGCAACCACATTCTGACCGATAGCTCAGTTATCGATGAATTGATCGAAATATTGCAGAGTCCCAAAGAATCCTGTGGCCTTCCGTTCTGACCGACAACTCCATATTCTGACCGATAGCTCAGTTATCGATGAATTGATCGAAATATTGCAGAGTCCCAAAGAATCCTGTGGCCTTCCGTTCTGACCGATAACTCCATATTCTGACCGATAACTCAGTTATCGACGAATTGATCGACATATTGCAGAGTCCCAAAGAGTCCTGTGGCCTTCCCCTTTCGTTTGATATCCATATTGTATGCCAATTCAGGGGCAACCACATTCTGACTGATGACTTAGTTATCGATTAATTGATCGAAATATTGCAGAGTCCAAAAGAATCCTGTGACCTTCCCCTTTCGTTTGATACCCATATTGTATGCAAATTCAGGGGTTTGGGAGCAACCACATTCTGACCGATAGGTCAGTTATCGATGAATTGATCGAAATATTGCAGAGTCCCAAAGAATCCTGTGGCCTTCCGTTCTGACCGATAACTCCATATTCTGACCGATAACTCAGTTATCGACGAATTGATCGACATATTGCAGAGTCCCAAAGAGTCCTGTGGCCTTCCCCTTTCGTTTGATATCCATATTGTATGCAAATTCAGGGGCAACCACATTCTGACTGATGACTTAGTTATCGATTAATTGATCGAAATATTGCAGAGTCCAAAAGAATCCTGTGACCTTCCCCTTTCGTTTGATACCCATATTGTATGCAAATTCAGGGGTTTGGGAGCAACCACATTCTGACCGATAACTCAGTTATCGATTAATTGATCGAAATATTGCAGATTCCCAAAGAGTCCTGTGGCCTTCCCCTTTCGTTTGATATCCATATTGTATGCAAATTCAGGGGCAACCACATTCTGACTGATGACTTAGTTATCGATTAATTGCTCGAAATATTGCAGAGTCCAAAAGAATCCTGTGACCTTCCCATTTCGTTTGATACCCATATTGTATGCAAGTTCAGGGGTTTTGAAGCAACCACATTCTGACCGATAGCTCAGTTATCGATGAATTGATCGAAATATTGCAGAGTCTCAAAGAATCCTGTGGCCTTCCCCTTTCGTTTAATGTCCATATTGTATGCAAATTCAGGGGTTTTGGAGCAACCACATTCTGACCGATAACTCAGTTATCGATGAATTGATCGAAATATGACAGAGTCCCAAAGAATCCTGTGGCCTTCCCCTTTCGTTTAATATCCATATTGTATGCAAATTCAGGGGTTTTGAAGCAAGCACATTCTGACCGATAGCTCAGTTATCGATGAATTGATCGAAATATTGCAGAGTCTCAAAGAATCCTGTGGCCTTCCCCTTTCGTTTAATATCCATATTGTATGCAAATTCAGGGGCAACCACATTCTGACTGATGACTTAGTTAATTGATCGAAATATTGCAGAGTCCCAAGGAATCATGTGGCCTTCCCCTTTCGTTTAATATCCATACTGTATGCAAATTCAGGGGTTTTGGAGCAACCACATTCTGACCGATAACTCAGCTATCGACGAATTGATCGAAATATTGCAGAGTCCCAAAGAGTCCTGTGGCCTTCCCCTTTCGTTTGATATCCATATTGTATGCAAATTCAGGGGCAACCACATTCTGACTGATGACTTAGTTATCGATAAATTGATCGAAATATTGCATAGTCCAAAAGAATCTTGTGACCTTCCCCTTTCGTTTGATACCCATATTGTATGCAAATTCAGGGGTTTTGAAGCAACCACATTCTGACCGATAGCTCAGTTATCGATGAATTGATCGAAATATTGCAGAGTCCCAAAGAATCCTGTGGCCTTCCGTTCTGACCGATAACTCCATATTCTGACCGATAACTCAGTTATCGATGAATTGATCGAAATATTGCAGAGTTCCAAAGAGACCTGTGGCCTTCCCCTTTCGTTTGATATCCATATTGTATGCAAATTCAGGGGCAACCACATTCTGACTGATGACTTAGTTATCGATTAATTGATCGAAATATTGCAGAGTCCAAAAGAATCCTGTGACCTTCCCCTTTCGTTTGATACCCATATTGTATGCAAATTCAGGGGTTTTGAAGCAACCACATTCTGACCGATAGCTCAGTTGTCGATGAATTGATCGAAATATTGCAGAGTCCCAAAGAGTCCTGTGGCCTTCCCCTTTCGTTTGATATCCATATCCAATGCAAATTCAGGGGCAACCACATTCTGACTGATGACTTAGTTATCGATTAATTGATCGAAATATTGCAGAGTCCAAAAGAATCCTGTGACCTTCCCCTTTCGTACGATAACCATATTGTATGCAAATTCAGGGGTTTTGAAGCAACCACATTCTGACCGATAGCTCAGTTATCGATGAATTGATCGAAATATTACAGAGTCCCAAATAATCCTGTGGCCTTCCCCTTTCGTTTAATATCCATATTGTATGCAAATTCAGGGGTTTTGGAGCAACCACATTCTGACCGATGACTCAGTTATCGATGAATTGATCGAAATATTACAGAGTCCCAAATAATCCTGTGGCCTTCCCCTTTCGTTTAATATCCAAATTGTATGCAAATTAAGGGGGTTTGGAGCAACCACATTCTGACCGATAACTCAGTTATCGTTGAATTGATCGAAATATTGCAGAGTCCCAAAGAATCTTGTGGCTTTGATACCAATTTTGTACGCAAATTCAGGGGTTTTGGAGCAACCACATTATAACTCAGTTATCGATGAATTGATCGAAATATTGCAGAGTCCCAAAGAATCCTGTGGCCTTCCCCTTTCGTTTAATATCCATATTGTATGCAAATTCAGGGGTTTGGGAGCAACCACATTCTGACCGATAACTGAGTTATCGATGAATTGATCGAAATATTGCAGAGTCCCAAAGAGTCCTGTGGCCTTCCCCTTTCGTTTGATATCCATATTGTATGCAAATTCAGGGGCAACCACATTCTGACTGATAACTTAGTTATCGATTAATTGATCGAAATATTTCAGAGTCCCAAAGAATCCTGTGACCTTCCCCTTTCGTTTGATACCCATATTGTATGCAAATTCAGGGGTTTTGAAGCAACCACATTCTGACCGATAGCTCAGTTATCGATGAATTGATCGAAATATTGCAGAGTCCCAAAGAGTCCTGTGGTCTTCCCCTTTCGTTTGATATCCATATTGTTTGCAAATTCAGGGGCAACCACATTCTGAATGATGACTTAGTTATCGATTAATTGATCGAAATATTTCAGAGTCCAAAAGAATCCTGTGACCTTCCCCTTTCGTTTGATAACCATATGCAAATTCAGGGGTTTTGAAGCAACCACATTCTGACCGATAGCTCAGTTATCGATGAATTGATCGAAATATTGCAGAGTCCCAAAGAATCCTGTGGCCTTCCCCTTTCGTTTAATATCCATATTGTATGCAAATTCAGGGGTTTTGGAGCAACCACATTCTGACCGATAACTCAGTTATCGATGAATTGATCGAAATATTACAGAGTCCCAAATAATCCTGTGGCCTTCCCCTTTCGTTTAATATCCATATTGTATGCAAATTAAGGGGTTTTGGAGCAACCACATTCTGACCGATAACTCAGTTATCGATGAATTGATCGAAATATTTCAGAGTCCAAAAGAATCCTGTGACCTTCCCCTTTCGTTTGATAACCATATGCAAATTCAGGGGTTTTGAAGCAACCACATTCTGACCGATAGCTCAGTTATCGATGAATTGATCGAAATATTGCAGAGTCCCAAAGAATCCTGTGGCCTTCCCCTTTCGTTTGATATCCATATTGTATGCAAATTCAGGGGCAACCACATTCTGACTGATGACTTAGATATCGATTAATTGATCGAAATATTGCTGTAAATTCGAGCGTGGTGCTAACTTGGAGCGGCGGTGGCTCAAAAGCACGGCGGTCGAATTTGTGCTCGAAAATAGAAAATAAACAAGAAACGAGAATTCTCGTTATAAAAAAGGGGCCGTATATTTATATAAAATATAATTATAAACAATTAGTTTACCTTGACGAATAATTGATGCGGTCGAAAAATCCTGGGGTGGCCGTGATGTGGTCGTGTCGACTGTCTCTGGAAAAGTAGACGGTTTTGCAATCGAGGACAACCGTTGAACCTGAAAATTATCCTCCGGTTTTAAGGGGAGGTGAACCCACACATGCACACCCCCATGCATGTATATGTGTGCTGACAAAACACGAATATGCATGCATGCCCACACAGGTGGGTGGGTTGGTGTGAGTGATTGGAAGGGCGCTAAAGTTACATTAGGGTGGCCCATTTTTTAATACTTTAGGCATCTCGCCTAAACATGCCGGCCCCCTTGCGATACTCAACATCTTACCCCGCCCCAGGATTTCCCACCGCGCATCCTCTTAAGCTAAGGACTTAAACTAGGATGGTGAGTGCCGGCTGGCGCTGTCACAGCCGTATACCTCCGAACTCCTTCCCGAAGTTTGGAATGTTGTCTCTGGTGGCTCCGTCGTTCCGTACCTAGAGCTAAGGAGTAGGAGGGAGAAACTTTAAAAAATGAAACGCTGTACATTTCTTGCCAGGAAATTATATATATTAATTATTTTTTTGTAACGAGAAAAGCTGGAAGTCTGTGGTAGCTGGCGCGGCTGAAGTGCCAGTCTACCGTCGAAGTGCGCGTTGATGCGTAGCTGGCGCGGCTGGGAGGCAAGTCTACGCTCGTCCGTAGGTGTGCGGCGATTGTCGCTGGCGCGGCAGGGTGGCCAGTCGACGTTTGCTGCTATTTCAGTGGGCGCGCGATGTAGCGTTCGCAGTTGCGCCGCTCGTGGGATAGCAGGGGTCGGAACGGCAGTGGGTCCGATACTTCCTGCGCCGGTCGGAACGGCCGTGGTTCCGATCTCGGCTCAGCGATTTCGTTGTACTCTGACGTCCAAGCGGTCTCCGACGCAGAGAAAAGAAAAAAAAATAAAAATTCCCTTGAATATTTGTATGGACGCCTGTATACGTGGGTGGCGAGCGACCTCGTTCGGAGTTTATAAATGCCATATAATGTGGCATTATTCTAATCTACGGTGAAATTTTATAATTACAATGCATATGATTCGTACATGGGAACTGGTTATTTTTTTCCCACACGGCACGGTAGCGACAAGTTGATTACGTTGATCGCCTTGTATTCCGATTCGCCACTGGCCCTCATGCAGAGATTTATTCTTACTTGCATGGTCGCCTTCATAAGTGGCGTTAGTGCCGCGCACACAGCGACATTTTCGCTCTTGGAATTCCTCATGCGTGAATTTATGAGGCGAGGCTACCTTCTTGAAGTGGCTTTTGAAGCTCTTCACTCCCGCCTCCCAGAGTCCCCCCATATGTGGAGCCCCGGCCGGAATAAAATGCCATGTCATGGCTTGATGGCTATATTTGGACATAGTCTTATCTCGGGCTTCCGAGATAAAGGCCTTAAATTCAGATCTTAATGATCGTGATGCTCCGACAAAATTAGTGCCATTGTGAACGTAGTGCGTTCGCAAGGAAGGGTACCCATAAGTTGGGTTTGCGCTCTTTTTTTATAAATGGTGCAGACCTTACAGTTATAGATGGTGGCCCTAATCATGTTCTTGACATTCGGAATCCAATATTGGGTGCGGATGAGACGGAGCATCAGTTGGTTTTCCCCATGGAGAGAGATTTGATGTATCATTTGTACAGTCAGACGCGTCAACCTACAATTGTAGGGCAGTATGATTGGGTGGCGCTCGTTATAAGCGAGGTCTTGAGACGCTCCAAGACGACCACCCGCCCTAATAATATCATCTTTGTCGATGAATGGGTTGAGTGGCAATATCTCGCTTTTCCTATCGATTACCTGTCCCTTCTTCAAGTTTACATATTCCTCCTTATAATGTTGCTTCTGATAGAGTTTAATCAAGTGTTGCGTCGTGGTCTTGATCTCACCGGATGAGATTAGGCACGATTTTTCCTGAAAGGAAGCTTTTGTCTTGGGATGAGTTCTTCGAAAGAATCTCATAATATATGATAGTACCCTCAAAGCCCTCGGTAAATTCGAAAACCGGTCAAGAATCTCGATCTCTTTTTGCCTTGATATTGCGTAGGCCTGCGCTCTCTTCCTCCACGGATGTACTATACTCCTTTTCTTGTACTGGCCATTGGGAATTGTCTTCTTGTAGCCAAGAAGGTCCCTGCCACCACAAAGAATTGTTGACCAAATCCGATGCCGGTAGTCCTCTGCTTCCTAAGTCTGCTGGATTCGTTTCCGAATTGACATGAAGCCAGTTCTTGCTGCCGACTAGGTCGATGATTTTTGTAATCCTGTGTGCGACGAATGTTGACCAGGAACAGGGTGGTTTCCTTATCCATGCCAAAACGATGGTGGAATCCGTCCATAGATACTGTTTCACTGGTCCAAGTTTGATGTTTCGGAATACTGATTCCATCATCTCCGCTAACAGTACTGCTCCGCAAAGTTCCAAACGCGGAAGTGAGATGGTCTTCACTGGTGCTACTCTGGTTTTGGCCAGAAGTAGATTTACGAGGATATCATCATTCCTTTTCACTCGGATGTAGACAGCTGCAGCGTATGCCTTTTCCGAAGCATCGCAGAATCCATGTATTTCGACATCATCTTCTGGTGAAAAGTTTACCCATCGTGGTATCTTTATGTTGTCGATTTCGTGGTATTGATGTCTGAAGTTTTGCCATCGTTCCAATGTATTGGACGAAACTGGTTCATCCCAATCGGTGCCCTCTAACCAGATGTTCTGCATCAAAATTTTTGCCACAATGACCATTGGTGCAAGCCATCCTAAAGGGTCGAAGAGTCTGACGATGGCGGATAGAATCGCTCGCTTTGTTAACTTTTCACTTTCTTCTAGTGACCCTGCTTTAAAGTAAAACAGGTCTGAATGGGCATTCCATCTTATGCCCAATGCTTTAACGGTGCTGGTATCTTCGAATGCCAGAAAGTCCTCGGTCAGCTGATCCGATATTGGGATGTCGTTGAGAATTTCCTCAGCATTCGAAGTCCATTTTCGTAGTGGGAAGCCCGCGGAGAGTAAGACTTGGTGAATCTCATTCCTCGTATTAATGGCCGATGCGAGTGTGTGTCCCCCCGCTAGTACGTCATCTACGTACATGCCTTCCCTTAATATGCTAGATGCTGTAGGGTGAGAACTCTCTACTTCATCTGCTAGTTGTAAAAGGGTTCTAATTGCCAGATAAGGCGCACAATTAACCCCGAAAGTGAACGTTTTCAGCTCGTAAAGGCTTATGGGTTCTTGAGGCGATGTTCGGTAAATAATCCGTTGGAATTTGACGTGATCATCGCTCATCCAAATTTGCCTATACATCTTTTCGATGTCACTATTGAAAACGAAGCCATATAGTCTCCATCGCAGTATAAGTACTGGAAGACCTGATTGTAGTACTGGGCCTGGCAGGAGAATGTCGTTCAAACTTGTGCCATTTGCCGTTGGGCTCGACGCATTGAATACCACGCGTACCTTAGTGGTGGTACTCTCCGCCTTTACTACGGCGTGATGGGGCAAAAAGTAATTGTCCGCCGAATCGGCTGGTACAATGGCAGTAACTTTTCGCATATGCCCTAATGTCTCGTATTCAGACAGGACCCTTATACATTCTTTCCCTAATTCCGGGTTCTTTGCTAACCGCGTCTCATTTCTAAAAAATTGTGAACACGCCCGCCTAAGAGACCCTCCTATGTTTATCTGATCTGGGTAGTCCTGTCTGAATGGGAGAGACGACATATCTCCCATCCTCTCTACGACTTGTAGTTTTCCTATATAAATCTTCGCAGTACTTGTCATCTGCGTTTGGGCTTTTGTTTCTGGGCAGATTTTCCAACTCCCAGAATGCTGTAAGCTTTTTGTCCAAAGCAACTTCGCTGTAGAAGGACACTATATTTCTGGATTCGGTGCTTCTATGCGCCCGGTTAATATCCAACCGAACACCATTTCTTGGGCGAGAAGTGTACTATGTACATTCTTTTTAAGCCCACTCAATATAATATCAACTTCCTCGTTGATGTAGAATCGCTTATCTGCCAAGACTAAGTCTGGGAAAGCCTGCATAGTCGTAGCATCGATATGGCAGGATGGCAGATTCCCAGTTAGTTTAGCTAGAATTAGAACTGATGTTGTTAAGCTGAAGCAAGGGTCCACTGGTGAACGGAGTTCTGAAGAGACTCCGCATGCAGGAGCGTATTATGTCGAGAGTGGCACTTGTTGCAGTCATAAGAACTGGTGCACTTCGACACAGTATGCCTGGGGATAGGCAATTCAAACAGCCCTTGGTGGATTTGACAAAGTTAATTCTCTCCACCGGAGTTAATTTGAGAAAACGGGGACAGTTTCGCAATCTGTGGGCATTCGATTTGCACTTTGTGCACAGTAGTTTAGTCACGTTTGCTTGGTATGTACCAAGTCTTTTTGCAGGGGTTTCGTTGGCAATCCGCGTACTTTGCGGCTTTTGCACTTTCGAAGAACTCCCTATGAACCCAGACACTGTTTCGAGTGTCTGGAAGCGGTTGGACAAAAATTTGTGCATATCCTCCTACTTGGATATTTCCACTTTGTGGTCTATGCTTTGCTCCCATAGACCAAGCGTACTCTCCGGCAATTTCGTCGAACACAAATACGTTATAATTGCATCCCAGTTCGAAGTGTCAATTTTATGACTTCGCAGGGACGAAGGGCAATTATTTATTTCGCGCTGAAGTGTTTTAATTGCGCTACCACATTCACTCTCTACCTTTTTCAAGTTGAATAAAATTTGGAGTTGCGCGTTTACTAGGATACGTTTGTTTTCGTATCTCTCGCATAAATTTCTCCAGGCCGTATCAAATCCCTCATTCGTGAGCGGACATTTTTTCACAATATCTTTTGCCTCACCTTGTGTCTTATTGTTCAGATGGAACAATTTCTCCACTGGTGTTAGGCGTTTATTTAAGATATATATGGCCGTGAACATGTCACGAAATGTTGGCCATGACAGATAATCGCCCTTGAAAACTTCAGTATCACATGGAGGCAGGCGGATACTGTGTTCAAATTCGGGATTTTCTTCAGATTTATTTTCTGGTTTGTTGTATGTCGCTTGGCGTGTAGCCATGTCTGACATGCAGCGTAAATATACTGCATATGATCTCTTATATTTCTGTTTGACAGAAACTATACCAGTGGCCTCTAACTTATATGAATTAAGTAAGTCGTCATAAGCCGTTCTGGTTTTCCTCCACATTGCTTTCAAGTCCTCTTGTTGAAGCCCAAGAGTGTACTTGCTGTGGACTGAATCCTCTAATTCATTGTAGTCTGATTCGAATTCAAAAATCGAATCAGCCAGCCTAATAAAACTTTCCATATTTTGGACTTAGAGGATCTGTAGAATCAAAACAAAACCGAAAAAATAAAGCTGAAGGTACGATGAAATGCTCAACCGTACAAGAAAGATGCTGAATAGAAAAGGTAAAGGCAGTATTTTACCCAGGAAAATCAAAACAACCTCAATAAAATTGTAATAAACTCAATTAATATATAATTTAATTCAATTATTTTTATTTATTGTTAATTTTTGAATTATATTGCAGACTTGGCCGATTTGTCTGACGAATATTTGTTTGCTACAAACGCAAAAAATTTAAACAAAATCTTTGTGACTTACTCGCCACCCACACGTATAAGGGGAATATGTATATATAAATGTGTGTATGTGTTGCCGCAATAAAGAAATACACAACAAACACAGATAAAGTGTGCGGTATATCAAACGAGCGAAAGTGAATATTAAATGAAAAAATGTGAAAACAAAGAAAAGTGCTATAAAATAGTGAATTTTACCAGAAAATAATAAACTAGCCTTCGATTAAAATTCTGTTCTGTATATTACGAAAAAAAAACAAGTGGAAAAAACAAAAAACAAACTGAAGATCGAAAGGCTAAGTGAACTTATTTGTGAAAATGAGGTTATGTTACCTCTTGCCTTGCGCTGTGTCCAAAAAACCTTACCACTGGTGGGGGGATAATCCGGATAGACACAAGGGTTTTTAAGCGTTTAATTTAATTTAAAATTTAGAGAAAAATAAAGCACTTAACTGAACAAAAAAATCACTATTGTGAAATATTCACTAAACGCACTTACGTTTGATTACACTCGCGGGCGGCACTTTTATACAATTGTATCCAACACACACAAAAAACTAAGTGGCAAGGAATATACAACTTTCGTGCTATGATGTGGTGATTGGCCGAATTTGTTGTATATAGTTTGTGTTGTTGGTTGTGGTATGTGGCAGAGTGTATGGCAGAGTTGTTTGTTGTTTGTAAATGCGGCAGAGTGTATGGCAGAGTTGTTTGTTGTTTGTAATTGCGGCAGAGCGTGAACAATATTGAGTTTTTTCTACTTTTATTGTGTGGCAGCTTCTGGTGGTTTGATCCAAATTAGATTCTTTGAGATTCTTTCTCCAATTTTTGTTGTTGTGGACTGTATGCAGGTTCCTCTAGACGGGGAGATGGACCATGTAAATTCGAGCGTGGTGCTAACTTGGAGCGGCGGTGGCTCAAAAGCACGGCGGTCGAATTTGTGCTCGAAAATAGAAAATAAACAAGAAACGAGAATTCTCGTTATAAAAAAGTGGCCGTATATTTATATAAAATATAATTATAAACAATTAGTTTACCTTGACGAATAATTGATGCGGTCGAAAAATCCTGGGGTGGCCGTGATGTGGTCGTGTCGACTGTCTCTGGAAAAGTAGACGGTTTTGCAATCGAGGACAACCGTTGAACCTGAAAATTATCCTCCGGTTTTAAGGGGAGGTGAACCCACACATGCACACCCCCATGCATGTATATGTGTGCTGACAAAACACGAATATGCATGCATGCCCACACAGGTGGGTGGGTTGGTGTGAGTGATTGGAAGGGCCCTAAAGTTACATTAGGGTGGCCCATTTTTTAAGACTTTAGGCATCTCGCCTAAACATGCCGGCCCCCTTGCGATACGCAACATGTAAATTCGAGCGAGGTGCTAACTTGGAGCGGCGGTGGCTCAAAAGCACGGCGGTCGAATTTGTGCTCGAAAATAGAAAATAAACAAGAAACGAGAATTCTCGTTATAAAAAAGTGGCCGTATATTTATATAAAATATAATTATAAACAATTAGTTTACCTTGACGAATAATTGATGCGGTCGAAAAATCCTGGGGTGGCCGTGATGTGGTCGTGTCGACTGTCTCTGGAAAAGTAGACGGTTTTGCAATGGAGGACAACCGTTGAACCTGAAAATTATCCTCCGGTTTTAAGGGGAGGTGAACCCACACATGCACACCCCCATGCATGTATATGTGTGCTGACAAAACACGAATATGCATGCATGCCCACACAGGTGGGTGGGTTGGTGTGAGTGATTGGAAGGGCGCTAAAGTTACATTAGGGTGGCCCATTTTTTAAGACTTTAGGCATCTCGCCTAAACAATTGCAGAGTCCAAAAGAATCCTGTGACCTTCCCATTTCGTTTGATACCCATATTGTATGCAAATACACCTACGGCTAATAATTGTACCCTTTCTGCTGAGTATGGTGAGGCTAGTGGATCAGCTGTGTGTGCTAATAATAGTGAGACAACAACTATGGCTAATACTGCAGCTGCTGCTGCTGCTATAGCTAATGGTTCTATCACTCATACGTATGCTGTAGCTGCTGCTCAAACTGTCAACGCTGCTACTCAACCTGGTGAGCAGAACTTTGAAGAAAATGCTGCTAAAGCAAATGATGCAAAAACACGCATGGTTGTTAGTGGGAGTAACACGAGTGCAAAATTAGATGTGTTCGTGCGTTACACATGGATCCACTTATCATCTTTCAAACCTTCTGTTAGAGAAGTTGATATTATCAAATACGTTGCTGATAATGCTAACATTGATGCGACTAGAATAGCATGCTTCATATTGTCAAAAAGAGATACTGATGTTAATTCCCTTGTGAGAGTCACGTTCAAATTGCGTGTATTATCTGAAGATTACAAAAAGGTTTTTAATGCTTCACTATGGCCGGAAAATGTCACTGTTAGGCCTTTTCGGTTTTTTCCAAAGGCGGGACAAAATGCACCGGCAGTGTAGACATGAATGAGACCCTACAAGATAGTCCTAATGTACCGATTCTCAATAATTTCAAAATTTACTACCAAAATATATCCGGTATGAGAACAAAATCCAATTCGCTTTATGCTGGCTCATCGCTATGTGATTACGACGTTATTGTGTTGGTGGAGACTTGGCTCAATGCTGACTTTTGCAGTGAAGAATTTTTTAACAGGAAACTCTATTCTGTGTTCCGGAGAGATAGAGATAGTGTTGCGACGAATACTACTCGTGGGGGTGGTGTATTAATCGCCGTAAAAACTGGTCTACGCGCAGTTGAAGTAACTCTGAAAACACTGCTTCTTGCATTGAACAACTATGCGTTTCAATTTCGAGTGCGAATGATTTGCTCTTTGTAT
Source organism: Merzomyia westermanni (assembly GCA_949987695.1). Classification (NCBI taxonomy): domain Eukaryota; kingdom Metazoa; phylum Arthropoda; class Insecta; order Diptera; family Tephritidae; genus Merzomyia; species Merzomyia westermanni. Next base: position 83,973,462 of record OX465291.1, read on the forward strand.
GTGTATCTTATATACCTCCTAACAGTGCTGATGACTTATATTTTGATCACATTGATAATATTCTGAATTTAAATCTTCCGATTGAAAATGCCCAACTATGTGTACTTGGAGATTATAACTTAAATAAAATCTCGTGGTCAACTCTGAATAACGATGATATGCTTATTCCTGGTAATGTAAATTCCTCTTGTGAAATTTGTGTAATTGACGGGCTATTTAGTTTGCAATTAAGGCAAATTAATCACTTTGTTAATGAGCTTAGCAGAATTTTAGACCCTATCTTCATTAGTCCTGACTTAAAATTCCAACTAAGTAAGTCAGTGGATCCTTTATCTATTACTGATAAACACCACATTCCACTTTTGCTTGAATTTGAATTTTATAAATATTCTAGTTATCGTGATACAACAAAGAAATTTGACTACTCGGGTTGTAATTTTGATCGCGTTAACAACCTTATTTTAGCCGAGGATTGGATTACCTTATTCGCTGATCGGAGTCTTACTGAATGCTTTGACATTTTTAAAGATAAAATTTCCGAAATATCGTTGGAAAACATTCCATGTCTATCTCGGGGGGCTTATAAACTTCCCTGGTATAATAGAGACTTAAAAAAACTGAAGAATCTCCGCAATAAATCCCATAGGATTTATAAACGTTCTGGGAGTTTGCAGCATAAGTTAATTTATGAGAAATATTTGCAAGAGTTTAACTGTTTAAACAAATTTCTTTATAAAAATTATTTGTTAAGATTTGAAACTAATATTAAATCTAACCCCAAGGCATTTTGGAGTTTTGTGAACTCAAAACGGTCTTCTTCCATTATTCCGGCTTCAATGTTATACAATGGTAAGAGCGCGAACACAGCTTTTGAAACTGCTAACTTATTTGCGGACTTTTTTAAGTCTAATTTTGTTGAGGACTGCGCGACGAGTGAAATCTCTAGTTTTGGACCATTGGCGTCTTCGCTCGATTTTGGCTCTGTAGTTTTAACTGAAGAAGACATTTTGGACGCAATAAGTGCCATAAAATGTTCCAAGCAAGTAGATGTTCATCAAATATCATCACTCTTTCTCAAGAAATGCAGCTCATCCATTGTTAAACCGCTTCTTCTTCTTTTTAATCTGTCACTAAGGATTGGTTGTTTTTTGGATGATTGGAAGATTACCTCTGTTACTCCAATTTTCAAATCTGGGAGAAAAAACGAGGCCTCAAACTACCGACCAATTTCTAGAATAGCTAATATTGCCAAACTGTTTGAAAAAATCATCAGTACTAAACTTTCTTTTGCTATTAAGCCATATATATCATTATCTCAACATGGTTTTATACCAGGTCGATCTACGGTTACTAACTTGGCTGTCTTCTCAAATTATTGCATTTCAGCATTTAAGGATGGCTTCCAGGTAGATGCCATATATACCGATTTATCTAAAGCATTTGACAGAGTGTCTCACACTCTCCTACTCCACAAATTAGAGAGATTCGGATTTCACTCATCGTTCTTGTGCTGGGTCAAATCTTATTTGATAAATAGAATTAACTACGTTGTTGTTGATGGTGTGCAATCTTCTTTATATAGAGCAACCTCAAGGGTTCCACAAGGAAGTACCTTGGGTCCTTTATTTTTTGTAATTTTTATCAACGACTGCACTGAGTGCTTTCAAATATGTGAGCATTTACTTTATGCTGATGACTTAAAGGTTTTTAAAAAGATACAGACCCAGTCTGATATCGAAATTTTGCAGAATGAGATAAATAAGTTTCATGAGTGGTGCCGCCGTAATAAATTAGCCATTAATATTGAAAAATGTTGCTCGGTTACCTACAATAAAATTAGATTGCCTCTCTCTTCACCATACTTTATTTCTGATACTGCTCTTAGCTCAACTAATAAAATAAAAGACCTTGGAGTGGTTTTTGACTCCAATTTCACATTTATAGATCATTTGAATTACATTATACCGAAAGCGTATTCCTCGCTAGCGTTCATTAGGCGCAATAGTTTGGAGTTCAAGGATCCATATACAAAAAAATTACTTTATAACACATTTGTAAGGTCTAAATTGGAATATGCTTCAATAATATGGAATCCATTTTATGGAATACATTCCAATAGAATAGAGCGGATACAAAAAAAGTTTTTAAAGTTTGCATTATACAGTATTAGATTTGATTTGCCTATTCCATCTTATGTTCCTCGGTGCAGATTGATCAGCTTGCACACTCTTGCCAGTAGGCGTTTGATAGCTGGCTTAGTTTTTATACGTGATGTTTTGAATGTGACCATTGATTGTTCTTATTTGTTACACTGTATTAAAATTAATGCTCCAGCTAGAAATTTGCGACATAGTGATTTATTTGCTATTGAAATTTGCAAAACAAAATATGCTCAAAATGAACCAGTTATCAGACTGTTAGCTGAATTTAATTTGATATGTAAAGAAACAGATTTAGATATATTTGCTAATCGAATTATATTTAAGGAAAAATTGTATATGTATTATTCCTAAATTTTTGAATTACTCTCTGTCTGTAAGGTATGTAAGCCATAGACTTAAATGAATAAATAAATAAAAAATAAATAAATTCAGGGGTTTTGAAGCAACCACATTTTGACCGATAGCTCAGTTATCGATGAATTGATCGATATATTGCAGAGTCTCAAAGAATCCTGTGGCCTTCCGCTTTCGTTTAATGTCCATATTGTATGCAAATTCAGGGGTTTTGGAGCAACCACATTCTGACCGATAACTCCGTTATCGATGAATTGATCGAAATATTGCAGAGTCCCGAAGAATCCTGTGGCCTTCCCCTTTCGTTTGATACCAATTTTGTAGGCAAATTCAGGGGTTTGGGAGCAACCACATTATAACTCAGTTATCGATGAATTGATCGAAATATTGCAGAGTCCCAAAGAATCCTGTGGCCTTCCCCTTTCGTTTAATATCCATATTGTATGCAAATTCAGGGGTTTGGGAGCAACCACATTCTGACCGATAACTCAGTTATCGATGAATTGATCGAAATATTGCAGAGTCCCAAAGAGTCCTGTGGCCTTCCCCTTTCGTTTGATATCCATATTGTATGCAAATTCAGGGGCAACCACATTCTGACTGATAACTTAGTTATCGATTAATTGATCGAAATATTTCAGAGTCCCAAAGAATCCTGTGACCTTAACCTTTCGTTTGATACCCATATTGTATGCAAATTCAGGGGTTTTGAAGCAACCACATTCTGACCGATAGCTCAGTTATCGATGAATTGATCGAAATATTGCAGAGTCCCAAAGAGTCCTGTGGCCTTCCCCTTTCGTTTGATATCCATATTGTATGCAAATTCAGGGGCAACCACATTCTGACTGATGACTTAGTTATCGATTAATTGATCGAAATATTTCAGAGTCCAAAATAACCCTGTGACCTTCCCCTTTCGTTTGATAACCATATTGTATGCAAATTCAGGGGTTTTGAAGCAACCACATTCTGACCGATAGCTCAGTCATCGATGAATTGATCGAAATATTGCAGAGTCCCAAATAATCCTGTGGCCTTCCCCTTTCGTTTAATATCCATATTGTATGCAAATTCAGGGGTTTTGGAGCAACCACATTCTGACCGATAACTCAGTTATCGATGAATTGATCGAAATATTACAGAGTCCCAAATAATCCTGTGGCCTTCCCCTTTCGTTTAATATCCATATTGTATGCAAATTCAGGGGTTTTGGAGCAACCACATTCTGACCGATAACTCAGTTATCGATGAATTGATCGAAATATTGCGGAGTCCCAAAGAGTCCTGTGGCCTTCCCCTTTCGTTTGATATCCATATTGTATGCAAATTTAGGGGCAACTACATTCTGACTGATGACTTACTTATCGATTAAATGATCGAAATATTGCAGAGTCCCAAAGAATCCTGTCGCCTTCCGTTCTGACCGATAACTCGACATTCTGACTGATAACTCAGTTATCGATGAATTGATCGAAATATTGCAGAGTCCCAAAGAGTCCTGTGGCCTTCCCCTTTCGTTTGATATCCATATTGTATGCAAATTCAGGGGCAACCACATTCTGACTGATGACTTAGTTATCGATTAATTGATCGAAATATTTCAGAGTCCAAAAGAATCCTGTGACCTCCCCCTTTCGTTTGATACCCATATTGTATGCAAATTCAGGGGTTTTGGAACAACCACATTCTGACCGATAACTCAGTTATCGATCAATTGATCGAAATATTGCAGAGTCCCAAAGAGTCCTGTGGCCTTCCCTTTTCGTTTGATATCCATATTGTATGCAAATTCAGGGGCAACCACATTCTGACCGATAACTCAGTTATCGTTGAATTGATCGAAATATTGCAGAGTCCCAAATAATCCTGTGGCCTTCCCCTTTCGTTTAATATCCATATTGTATGCAAATTCAGGGGTTTGGGAGCAACCACATTCTGACCGATAGCTCAGTTATCGATGAATTGATCGAAATATTGCAGAGTCCCAAAGAGTCCTGTGGCCTTCCCCTTTCGTTTGATATCCATATTGTATGCAAATTCAGGGGCAACCACATTCTGACCGATAACTCAGTTATCGTTGAATTGATCGAAATATTGCAGAGTCCCAAATAATCCTGTGGCCTTCCCCTTTCGTTTAATATCCATATTGTATGCAAATTCAGGGGTTTGGGAGCAACCACATTCTGACCGATAACTCAGTTATCGTTGAATTGATCGAAATATTGCAGAGTCCCAAATAATCCTGTGGCCTTCCCCTTTCGTTTAATATCCATATTGTATGCAAATTCAGGGGTTTGGGAGCAACCACATTCTGACCGATAACTCAGTTATCGATGAATTGATCGAAAGAGTCCCAAATAATCCTGTGGCCTTCCCCTTTCGTTTAATATCCATATTGTATGCAAATTCAAGGGTTTTGGAGCAACCACGTTCTGACCGATAACTCAGTTATCGTTGAATTGATCGAAATATTGCAGAGTCCCAAATAATCCTGTGGCCTTCCCCTTTCGTTTAGTATCCATTTTGTATGCAAATTCAGGGGTTTTGGAGCAACCACATTCTGACCGATAACTCAGTTATCGATGAATCGATCGAAATATTGCAGAGTCCCAAAGAATCCTGTGGCCTTGCCCTTTCGTTTAATATCCATATTGTATGCAAATTCAGGGGTTTTGGAGCAACCACATTCTGACCGATAACTCAGTTATCGATGAATTGATCGAAATATTGCAGAGTCCCGAAGAATCCTGTGGCCTTCCCCTTTCGTTTGATACCAATTTTGTATGCAAATTCAGGGGTTTTGGAGCAACCACATTCTGACCGATAACTCAGTTATCGATGAATTGATCGAAATATTGCAGAGTCCCAAAGAATCCTGTGACCTTCCCCTTTCGTTTGATACCCATATTGTATGCAAATTCAGGGGCAACCACATTCTGACTGATGACTTAGTTATCGATTAATTGATCGAAATATTGCAGAGTCCAAAAGAATCCTGTGACCTTCCCATTTCGATTAATGTCCATATTGTATGCAAATTCAGGGGTTTTGGAGCAACCACATTCTGACCGATAACTCAGTTATCGATGAATTGATCGAAAGAGTCCCAAATAATCCTGTGGCCTTCCCCTTTCGTTTGATATCCATATTGTATGCAAATTTAGGGGCAACTACATTCTGACTGATGACTTACTTATCGATTAATTGATCGAAATATTGCAGAGTCCCAAAGAATCCTGTCGCCTTCCGTTCTGACCGATAACACGACATTCTGACCGATAACTCAGTTATCGATGAATTGATCGAAATATTGCAGAGTCCCAAGGAATCCTGTGACCTTCCCCTTTCGTTTGATACCCATATTGTATGCAAATTCAGGGGCAACCACATTCTGACTGATGACTTAGTTATCGATTAATTGATCGAAATATTGCAGAGTCCAAAAGAATCCTGTGACCTTCCCATTTCGTTTAATGTCCATATTGTATGCAAATTCAGGGGTTTTGGAGCAACCACATTCTGACCGATAGCTCAGTTATCGATGAATTGATCGAAATATTGCAGAGTCTCAAAGAATCCTGTGGCCTTCCCCTTTCGTTTAATGTCCATATTGTATGCAAATTCAGGGGTTTTGGAGCAACCACATTCTGACCGATAACTCAGTTATCGATGAATTGATCGAAAGAGTCCCAAATAATCCTGTGGCCTTCCCCTTTCGTTTGATATCCATATTGTATGCAAATTTAGGGGCAACTACATTCTGACTGATGACTTACTTATCGATTAATTGATCGAAATATTGCAGAGTCCCAAAGAATCCTGTCGCCTTCCGTTCTGACCGATAACTCGACATTCTGACCGATAACTCAGTTATCGATGAATTGATCGAAATATTGCAGAGTCCCAAAGAGTCCTGTGGCCTTCCCCTTTCGTTTGATATCCATATTGTATGCAAATTCAGGGGCAACCACATTCTGACTGATGACTTAGTTATCGATTAATTGATCGAAATATTTCAGAGTCCAAAAGAATCCTGTGACCTCCCCCTTTCGTTTGATACCCATATTGTATGCAAATTCAGGGGTTTTGGAACAACCACATTCTGACCGATAACTCAGTTATCGATCAATTGATCGAAATATTGCAGAGTCCCAACGAATCCTGTGGCCTTCCCCTTTCGTTTAATATCCATATTGTATGCAAATTAAGGGGTTTTGAAGCAACCACATTCTGACCGATAACTCAGTTATCGATGAATTGATCGAAATATTGCAGAGTCTCAAAGAATCCTGTGGCCTTCCCCTATCGTTTAATATCCATATTGTATGCAAATTAAGGGGTTTTGAAGCAACCACATTCTGACCGATAACTCAGTTATCGATGAATTGATCGAAATATTTCAGAGTCCAAAAGAATCCTGTGACCTCCCCCTTTCGTTTAATATCCATATTGTATGCAAATTAAGGGGTTTTGGAGCAACCACATTCTGACCGATAACTCAGTTATCGATGAATTGATCGAAATATTGCAGAGTCCCAAAGAATCCTGTGGCGTTCCCCTTTCGTTTAATATCCATATTGTATGCAAATTCAGGGGTTTTGGAGCAACCACATTCTGACCGATAACTCAGTTATCGATTAATTGATCGAAATATTTCAGAGTCCAAAAGAATCCTGTGACCTTCCCCTTTCGTTTAATATCCATATTGTATGCAAATTCAGGGGTTTTGAAGCAACCACATTCTGACCGATAGCTCAGTTATCGATGAATTGATCGAAATATTGCAGAGTCCCAAAGAGTCCCAAAGAGTCCTGTGGCCTTCCCCTTTCGTTTGATATCCATATTGTATGCAAATTCAGGGGCAACCACATTCTGACCGATAACTCAGTTATCGTTGAATTGATCGAAATATTGCAGAGTCCCAAAGAATCCTGTGGCCTTGCCCTTTCGTTTAATATCCATATTGTATGCAAATTCAGGGGTTTTGGAGCAACCACATTCTGACCGATAACTCAGTTATCGATGAATTGATCGAAATATTGCAGAGTCCCAAAGAATCCTGTGGCCTTCCCCTTTCGTTTGATACCAATTTTGTATGCAAATTCAGGGGTTTTGGAGCAACCACATTCTGACCGATAACTCAGTTATCGATGAATTGATCGAAATATTGCAGAGTCCCAAATAATCCTGTGACCTTCCCCTTTCGTTTGATACCCATATTGTATGCAAATTCAGGGGCAACCACATTCTGACTGATGACTTAGTTATCGATTAATTGATCGAAATATTGCAGAGTCCAAAAGAATCCTGTGACCTTCCCATTTCGTTTGATACCCATATTGTATGCAAATTCAGGGGTTTTGAAGCAACCACATTCTGACCGATAGCTCAGTTATCGATGAATTGATCGAAATATTGCAGAGTCTCAAAGAATCCTGTGGCCTTCCCCTTTCGTTTAATGTCCATATTGTATGCAAATTCAGGGGTTTTGGAGCAACCACATTCTGACCGATAACTCAGTTATCGATGAATTGATCGAAATATTACAGAGTCCCAAAGAGTCCTGTGGCCTTCCCCTTTCGTTTGATATCCATATTGTATGCAAATTTAGGGGCAACTACATTCTGACTGATGACTTACTTATCGATTAATTGATCGAAATATTGCAGAGTCCCAAAGAATCCTGTCGCCTTCCGTTCTGACCGATAACTCGACATTCTGACCGATAACTCAGTTATCGATGAATTGATCGAAATATTGCAGAGTCCCAAAGAGTCCTGTGGCCTTCCCCTTTCGTTTGATATCCATATTGTATGCAAATTCAGGGGCAACCACATTCTGACTGATGACTTAGTTATCGATTAATTGATCGAAATATTTCAGAGTCCAAAAGAATCCTGTGACCTCCCCCTTTCGTTTGATACCCATATTGTATGCAAATTCAGGGGTTTTGGAACAACCACATTCTGACCGATAACTCAGTTATCGATCAATTAATCGAATTATTGCAGAGTCCCAAAGAATCCTGTGGCCTTCCCCTTTCGTTTAATATCCATATTGTATGCAAATTAAGGGGTTTTGAAGCAACCACATTCTGACCGATAACTCAGTTATCGATGAATTGATCGAAATATTGCAGAGTCTCAAAGAATCCTGTGGCCTTCCCCTTTCTTTTAATATCCATATTGTATGCAAATTAAGGGGTTTTGAAGCAACCACATTCTGACCGATAACTCAGTTATCGATGAATTGATCGAAATATTTCAGAGTCCAAAAGAATCCTGTGACCTCCCCCTTTCGTTTAATATCCATATTGTATGCAAAATAAGGGGTTTTGGAGCAACCACATTCTGACCGATAACTCAGTTATCGATGAATTGATCGAAATATTGCAGAGTCTCAAAGAATCCTGCGACCTTCCCCTTTCGTTTAATATCCATATTGTATGGAAATTAAGGGGTTTTGGAGCAACCACATTCTGACCGATAACTCAGTTATCGATGAATTGATCGAAATATTGCAGAGTCCCAAAGAGTCCTGTGGCCTTCCCCTTTCGTTTGATATCCATATTGTATGCAAATTCAGGGGCAACCACATTCTGACTGATGACTTAGTTATCGATTAATTGATCGAAATATTGCAGAGTCGCAAAGAATCCTGTGGCCTTCCCCTTTCGTTTGATACCAATTTTGTATGCAAATTCAGGGGCAACCACATTCTGACTGATGACTTAGTTATCGATTAATTGATCGAAATATTGCAGAGTCCAAAAGAATCCTGTGACCTTCCCATTTCGTTTGATACCCATATTGTATGCAAATTCAGGGGTTTTGAAGCAACCACATTCTGGCCGATAGCTCAGTTATCGATGAATTGATCGAAATATTGCAGAGTCTCAAAGAATCCTGTGGCCTTCCCCTTTCGTTTAATGTCCATATTGTATGCAAATTCAGGGGTTTTGGAGCAACCACATTCTGACCGATAACTCAGTTATCGATGAATTGATCGAAATATTGCAGAGTCCCAAAGAATCCTGTGGCCTTCCCCTTTCGTTTGATACCAATTTTGTATGCAAATTCAGGGGTTTTGGAGCAACCACATTCTGACCGATAACTCAGTTATCGATGAATTGATCGAAATATTGCAGAGTCCCAAAGAGTCCTGTGGCCTTCCCCTTTCGTTTGATATCCATATTGTATGCAAATTCAGGGGCAACCACATTCTGACTGATGACTTAGTTATCGATTAATTGATCGAAATATTGCAGAGTCCCAAAGAATCCTGTGGCCTTCCCCTTTCGTTTAATATCCATATTGTATGCAAATTCAGGGGTTTTGGAGCAACCACATTCTGACCGATAACTCAGTTATCGATGAATTGATCGAAATATTGCAGAGTCCCAAAGAATCCTGTGGCCTTCCCCTTTCGTTTGATACCAATTTTGTATGCAAATTCAGGGGTTTTGGAGCAACCACATTCTGACCGATAACTCAGTTATCGATGAATTGATCGAAATATTGCAGAGTCCCAAATAATCCTGTGACCTTCCCCTTTCGTTTGATACCCATATTGTATGCAAATTCAGGGGCAACCACATTCTGACAGATGACTTAGTTATCGATTAATTGATCGAAATATTGCAGAGTCCAAAAGAATCCTGTGACCTTCCCATTTCGTTTGATACCCATATTGTATGCAAATTCAGGGGTTTTGAAGCAACCACATTCTGACCGATAGCTCAGTTATCGATGAATTGATCGAAATATTGCAGAGTCTCAAAGAATCCTGTGGCCTTCCCCTTTCGTTTAATGTCCATATTGTATGCAAATTCAGGGGTTTTGGAGCAACCACATTCTGACCGATAACTCAGTTATCGATGAATTGATCGAAATATTACAGAGTCCCAAAGAGTCCTGTGGCCTTCCCCTTTCGTTTGATATCCATATTGTATGCAAATTTAGGGGCAACTACATTCTGACTGATGACTTACTTATCGATTAATTGATCGAAATATTGCAGAGTCCCAAAGAATCCTGTCGCCTTCCGTTCTGACCGATAACTCGACATTCTGACCGATAACTCAGTTATCGATGAATTGATCGAAATATTGCAGAGTCCCAAAGAGTCCTGTGGCCTTCCCCTTTCGTTTGATATCCATATTGTATGCAAATTCAGGGGCAACCACATTCTGACTGATGACTTAGTTATCGATTAATTGATCGAAATATTTCAGAGTCCAAAAGAATCCTGTGACCTCCCCCTTTCGTTTGATACCCATATTGTATGCAAATTCAGGGTTTTGGAACAACCACATTCTGACCGATAACTCAGTTATCGATCAATTAATCGAATTATTGCAGAGTCCCAAAGAATCCTGTGGCCTTCCCCTTTCGTTTAATATCCATATTGTATGCAAATTAAGGGGTTTTGAAGCAACCACATTCTGACCGATAACTCAGTTATCGATGAATTGATCGAAATATTGCAGAGTCTCAAAGAATCCTGTGGCCTTCCCCTTTCGTTTAATATCCATATTGTATGCAAATTAAGGGGTTTTGAAGCAACCACATTCTGACCGATAACTCAGTTATCGATGAATTGATCGAAATATTTCAGAGTCCAAAAGAATCCTGTGACCTCCCCCTTTCGTTTAATATCCATATTGTATGCAAAATAAGGGGTTTTGGAGCAACCACATTCTGACCGATAACTCAGTTATCGATGAATTGATCGAAATATTGCAGAGTCCCAAAGAATCCTGCGACCTTCCCCTTTCGTTTAATATCCATATTGTATGCAAATTCAGGGGTTTTGGAGCAACCACATTCTGACCGATAACTCAGTTATCGATGAATTGATCGAAAGAGTCCCAAATAATCCTGTGGCCTTCCCCTTTCGTTTGATGTCCATATTGTATGCAAATTTAGGGGCAACTACATTCTGACTGATGACTTACTTATCGATTAATTGATCGAAATATTGCAGAGTCCCAAAGAATCCTGTCGCCTTCCGTTCTGACCGATAACTCGACATTCTGACCGATAACTCAGTTATCGATGAATTGATCGAAATATTGCAGAGTCCCAAAGAGTCCTGTGGCCTTCCCCTTTCGTTTGATATCCATATTGTATGCAAATTCAGGGGCAACCACATTCTGACTGATGAGTTAGTTATCGATTAATTGATCGAAATATTTCAGAGTCCAAAAGAATCCTGTGACCTCCCCCTTTCGTTTGATACCCATATTGTATGCAAATTCAGGGGTTTTGGAACAACCACATTCTGACCGATAACTCAGTTATCGATCAATTGATCGAAATATTGCAGAGTCCCAACGAATCCTGTGGCCTTCCCCTTTCGTTTAATATCCATATTGTATGCAAATTAAGGGGTTTTGAAGCAACCACATTCTGACCGATAACTCAGTTATCGATGAATTGATCGAAATATTGCAGAGTCTCAAAGAATCCTGTGGCCTTCCCCTATCGTTTAATATCCATATTGTATGCAAATTAAGGGGTTTTGAAGCAACCACATTCTGACCGATAACTCAGTTATCGATGAATTGATCGAAATATTTCAGAGTCCAAAAGAATCCTGTGACCTCCCCCTTTCGTTTAATATCCATATTGTATGCAAATTAAGGGGTTTTGGAGCAACCACATTCTGACCGATAACTCAGTTATCGATGAATTGATCGAAATATTGCAGAGTCCCAAAGAATCCTGTGGCCTTCCCCTTTCGTTTAATATCCATATTGTATGCAAATTCAGGGGTTTTGGAGCAACCACATTCTGACCGATAACTCAGTTATCGATTAATTGATCGAAATATTTCAGAGTCCAAAAGAATCCTGTGACCTTCCCCTTTCGTTTAATATCCATATTGTATGCAAATTCAGGGGTTTTGAAGCAACCACATTCTGACCGATAGCTCAGTTATCGATGAATTGATCGAAATATTGCAGAGTCCCAAAGAGTCCCAAAGAGTCCTGTGGCCTTCCCCTTTCGTTTGATATCCATATTGTATGCAAATTCAGGGGCAACCACATTCTGACTGATAACTTAGTTATCGATTAATTGATCGAAATATTGCAGAGTCCCAAAGAATCCTGTCGCCTTCCGTTCTGACCGATAACTCGACATTCTGACCGATAACTTAGTTATCGATGAATTGATCGAAATATTGCAGAGTCCCAAAGAGTCCTGTGGCCTTCCCCTTTCGTTTGATATCCATATTGTATGCAAATTCAGGGGCAACCACATTCTGACTGATGACTTAGTTATCGATTAATTGATCGAAATATTTCAGAGTCCAAAAGAATCCTGTGACCTCCCCCTTTCGTTTGATACCCATATTGTATGCAAATTCAGGGGTTTTGGAACAACCACATTCTGACCGATAACTCAGTTATCGATCAATTAATCGAATTATTGCAGAGTCCCAAAGAATCCTGTGGCCTTCCCCTTTCGTTTAATATCCATATTGTATGCAAATTAAGGGGTTTTGAAGCAACCACATTCTGACCGATAACTCAGTTATCGATGAATTGATCGAAATATTGCAGAGTCTCAAAGAATCCTGTGGCCTTCCCCTTTCGTTTAATATCCATATTGTATGCAAATTAAGGGGTTTTGAAGCAACCACATTCTGACCGATAACTCAGTTATCGATGAATTGATCGAAATATTTCAGAGTCCAAAAGAATCCTGTGACCTCCCCCTTTCGTTTAATATCCATATTGTATGCAAAATAAGGGGTTTTGGAGCAACCACATTCTGACCGATAACTCAGTTATCGATGAATTGATCGAAATATTGCAGAGTCCCAAAGAATCCTGCGACCTTCCCCTTTCGTTTAATATCCATATTGTATGCAAATTCAGGGGTTTTGGAGCAACCACATTCTGACCGATAACTCAGTTATCGATGAATTGATCGAAAGAGTCCCAAATAATCCTGTGGCCTTCCCCTTTCGTTTGATATCCATATTGTATGCAAATTTAGGGGCAACTACATTCTGACTGATGACTTACTTATCGATTAATTGATCGAAATATTGCAGAGTCCCAAAGAATCCTGTCGCCTTCCGTTCTGACCGATAACTCGACATTCTGACCGATAACTCAGTTATCGATGAATTGATCGAAATATTGCAGAGTCCCAAAGAGTCCTGTGGCCTTCCCCTTTCGTTTGATATCCATATTGTATGCAAATTCAGGGGCAACCACATTCTGACTGATGACTTAGTTATCGATTAATTGATCGAAATATTTCAGAGTCCAAAAGAATCCTGTGACCTCCCCCTTTCGTTTGATACCCATATTGTATGCAAATTCAGGGGTTTTGGAACAACCACATTCTGACCGATAACTCAGTTATCGATCAATTAATCGAATTATTGCAGAGTCCCAAAGAATCCTGTGGCCTTCCCCTTTCGTTTAATATCCATATTGTATGCAAATTAAGGGGTTTTGAAGCAACCACATTCTGACCGATAACTCAGTTATCGATGAATTGATCGAAATATTGCAGAGTCTCAAAGAATCCTGTGGCCTTCCCCTTTCTTTTAATATCCATATTGTATGCAAATTAAGGGGTTTTGAAGCAACCACATTCTGACCGATAACTCAGTTATCGATGAATTGATCGAAATATTTCAGAGTCCAAAAGAATCCTGTGACCTCCCCCTTTCGTTTAATATCCATATTGTATGCAAAATAAGGGGTTTTGGAGCAACCACATTCTGACCGATAACTCAGTTATCGATGAATTGATCGAAATATTGCAGAGTCCCAAAGAATCCTGCGACCTTCCCCTTTCGTTTAATATCCATATTGTATGGAAATTAAGGGGTTTTGGAGCAACCACATTCTGACCGATAACTCAGTTATCGATGAATTGATCGAAATATTGCAGAGTCCCAAAGAGTCCTGTGGCCTTCCCCTTTCGTTTGATATCCATATTGTATGCAAATTCAGGGGCAACCACATTCTGACTGATGACTTAGTTATCGATTAATTGATCGAAATATTGCAGAGTCCCAAAGAATCCTGTGACCTTCCCATTTCGTTTGATACCCATATTGTATGCAAATTCAGGGGTTTTGAAGCAACCACATTCTGACCGATAGCTCAGTTATCGATGAATTGATCGAAATATTGCAGAGTCTCAAAGAATCCTGTGGCCTTCCCCTTTCGTTTAATGTCCATATTGTATGCAAATTCAGGGGTTTTGGAGCAACCACATTCTGACCGATAACTCAGTTATCGATGAATTGATCGAAATATTGCAGAGTCCCAAAGAATCCTGTGGCCTTCCCCTTTCGTTTGATACCAATTTTGTATGCAAATTCAGGGGTTTTGGAGCAACCACATTCTGACCGATAACTCAGTTATCGATGAATTGATCGAAATATTGCAGAGTCCCAAAGAGTCCTGTGGCCTTCCCCTTTCGTTTGATATCCATATTGTATGCAAATTCAGGGGCAACCACATTCTGACTGATGACTTAGTTATCGATTAATTGATCGAAATATTGCAGAGTCCCAAAGAATCCTGTGGCCTTCCCCTTTCGTTTAATATCCATATTGTATGCAAATTCAGGGGTTTTGGAGCAACCACATTCTGACCGATAACTCAGTTATCGATGAATTGATCGAAATATTGCAGAGTCCCAAAGAATCCTGTGGCCTTCCCCTTTCGTTTGATACCAATTTTGTATGCAAATTCAGGGGTTTTGGAGCAACCACATTCTGACCGATAACTCAGTTATCGATGAATTGATCGAAATATTGCAGAGTCCCAAATAATCCTGTGACCTTCCCCTTTCGTTTGATACCCATATTGTATGCAAATTCAGGGGCAACCACATTCTGACTGATGACTTAGTTATCGATTAATTGATCGAAATATTGCAGAGTCCAAAAGAATCCTGTGACCTTCCCATTTCGTTTGATACCCATATTGTATGCAAATTCAGGGGTTTTGAAGCAACCACATTCTGACCGATAGCTCAGTTATCGATGAATTGATCGAAATATTGCAGAGTCTCAAAGAATCCTGTGGCCTTCCCCTTTCGTTTAATGTCCATATTGTATGCAAATTCAGGGGTTTTGGAGCAACCACATTCTGACCGATAACTCAGTTATCGATGAATTGATCGAAATATTACAGAGTCCCAAAGAGTCCTGTGGCCTTCCCCTTTCGTTTGATATCCATATTGTATGCAAATTTAGGGGCAACTACATTCTGACTGATGACTTACTTATCGATTAATTGATCGAAATATTGCAGAGTCCCAAAGAATCCTGTCGCCTTCCGTTCTGACCGATAACTCGACATTCTGACCGATAACTCAGTTATCGATGAATTGATCGAAATATTGCAGAGTCCCAAAGAGTCCTGTGGCCTTCCCCTTTCGTTTGATATCCATATTGTATGCAAATTCAGGGGCAACCACATTCTGACTGATGACTTAGTTATCGATTAATTGATCGAAATATTTCAGAGTCCAAAAGAATCCTGTGACCTCCCCCTTTCGTTTGATACCCATATTGTATGCAAATTCAGGGGTTTTGAACAACCACATTCTGACCGATAACTCAGTTATCGATCAATTAATCGAATTATTGCAGAGTCCCAAAGAATCCTGTGGCCTTCCCCTTTCGTTTAATATCCATATTGTATGCAAATTAAGGGGTTTTGAAGCAACCACATTCTGACCGATAACTCAGTTATCGATGAATTGAACGAAATATTGCAGAGTCTCAAAGAATCCTGTGGCCTTCCCCTTTCGTTTAATATCCATATTGTATGCAAATTAAGGGGTTTTGAAGCAACCACATTCTGACCGATAACTCAGTTATCGATGAATTGATCGAAATATTTCAGAGTCCAAAAGAATCCTGTGACCTCCCCCTTTCGTTTAATATCCATATTGTATGCAAAATAAGGGGTTTTGGAGCAACCACATTCTGACCGATAACTCAGTTATCGATGAATTGATCGAAATATTGCAGAGTCCCAAAGAATCCTGCGACCTTCCCCTTTCGTTTAATATCCATATTGTATGCAAATTCAGGGGTTTTGGAGCAACCACATTCTGACCGATAACTCAGTTATCGATGAATTGATCGAAAGAGTCCCAAATAATCCTGTGGCCTTCCCCTTTCGTTTGATATCCATATTGTATGCAAATTTAGGGGCAACTACATTCTGACTGATGACTTACTTATCGATTAATTGATCGAAATATTGCAGAGTCCCAAAGAATCCTGTCGCCTTCCGTTCTGACCGATAACTCGACATTCTGACCGATAACTCAGTTATCGATGAATTGATCGAAATATTGCAGAGTCCCAAAGAGTCCTGTGGCCTTCCCCTTTCGTTTGATATCCATATTGTATGCAAATTCAGGGGCAACCACATTCTGACTGATGACTTAGTTATCGATTAATTGATCGAAATATTTCAGAGTCCAAAAGAATCCTGTGACCTCCCCCTTTCGTTTGATACCCATATTGTATGCAAATTCAGGGGTTTTGGAACAACCACATTCTGACCGATAACTCAGTTATCGATCAATTGATCGAAATATTGCAGAGTCCCAACGAATCCTGTGGCCTTCCCCTTTCGTTTAATATCCATATTGTATGCAAATTAAGGGGTTTTGAAGCAACCACATTCTGACCGATAACTCAGTTATCGATGAATTGATCGAAAGAGTCTCAAAGAATCCTGTGGCCTTCCCCTATCGTTTAATATCCATATTGTATGCAAATTAAGGGGTTTTGAAGCAACCACATTCTGACCGATAACTCAGTTATCGATGAATTGATCGAAATATTTCAGAGTCCAAAAGAATCCTGTGACCTCCCCCTTTCGTTTAATATCCATATTGTATGCAAATTAAGGGGTTTTGGAGCAACCACATTCTGACCGATAACTCAGTTATCGATGAATTGATCGAAATATTGCAGAGTCCCAAAGAATCCTGTGGCCTTCCCCTTTCGTTTAATATCCATATTGTATGCAAATTCAGGGGTTTTGGAGCAACCACATTCTGACCGATAACTCAGTTATCGATTAATTGATGGAAATATTTCAGAGTCCAAAAGAATCCTGTGACCTTCCCCTTTCGTTTAATATCCATATTGTATGCAAATTCAGGGGTTTTGAAGCAACCACATTCTGACCGATAGCTCAGTTATCGATGAATTGATCGAAATATTGCAGAGTCCCAAAGAGTCCCAAAGAGTCCTGTGGCCTTCCCCTTTCGTTTGATATCCATATTGTATGCAAATTCAGGGGCAACCACATTCTGACTGATAACTTAGTTATCGATTAATTGATCGAAATATTTCAGAGTCCCAAAGAATCCTGTGACCTTCCCCTTTCGTTTGATACCCATATTGTATGCAAATTCAGGGGTTTTGAAGCAACCACATTCTGACCGATAGCTCAGTTATCGATGAATTGATCGAAATATTGCAGAGTCCCAAAGAGTCCTGTGGCCTTCCCCTTTCGTTTGATATCCATATTGTATGCAAATTCAGGGGCAACCACATTCTGACCGATAACTCAGTTATCGTTGAATTTATCGAAATATTGCAGAGTCCCAAATAATCCTGTGGCCTTCCCCTTTCGTTTAATATCCATATTGTATGCAAATTCAGGGGTTTGGGAGCAACCACATTCTGACCGATAACTCAGTTATCGATGAATTGATCGAAAGAGTCCCAAATAATCCTGTGGCCTTCCCCTTTCGTTTAATATCCATATTGTATGCAAATTCAAGGGTTTTGGAGCAACCACGTTCTGACCGATAACTCAGTTATCGTTGAATTGATCGAAATATTGCAGAGTCCCAAATAATCCTGTGGCCTTCCCCTTTCGTTTAATATCCATTTTGTATGCAAATTCAGGGGTTTTGGAGCAACCACATTCTGACCGATAACTCAGTTATCGATGAATTGATCGAAATATTGCAGAGTCCCAAAGAATCCTGTGGCCTTGCCCTTTCGTTTAATATCCATATTGTATGCAAATTCAGGGGTTTTGGAGCAACCACATTCTGACCGATAACTCAGTTATCGATGAATTGATCGAAATATTGCAGAGTCCCAAATAATCCTGTGACCTTCCCCTTTCGTTTGATACCCATATTGTATGCAAATTCAGGGGCAACCACATTCTGACTGATGACTTAGTTATCGATTAATTGATCGAAATATTGCAGAGTCCAAAAGAATCCTGTGACCTTCCCATTTCGTTTGATACCCATATTGTATGCAAATTCAGGGGCAACCACATTCTGACTGATGACTTAGTTATCGATTAATTGATCGAAATATTTCAGAGTCCCAAATAATCCTGTGACCTTCCCCTTTCGTTTGATACCCATATTGTATGCAAATTCAGGGGTTTTGGAACAACCACATTCTGACCGATAACTCAGTTATCGATGAATTGATCGAAATATTGCAGAGTCTCAAATAATCCTGTGACCTTCCCCTTTCGTTTGATACCCATATTGTATGCAAATTCAGGGGCAACCACATTCTGACTGATGACTTAGTTATCGATTAATTGATCGAAATATTTCAGAGTCCAAAAGAATCCTGTGACCTCCCCCTTTCGTTTGATACCCATATTGTATGCAAATTCAGGGGTTTTGGAACAACCACATTCTGACCGATAACTCAGTTATCGATCAATTAATCGAATTATTGCAGAGTCCCAAAGAATCCTGTGGCCTTCCCCTTTCGTTTAATATCCATATTGTATGCAAATTAAGGGGTTTTGAAGCAACCACATTCTGACCGATAACTCAGTTATCGATGAATTGATCGAAATATTGCAGAGTCTCAAAGAATCCTGTGGCCTTCCCCTTTCGTTTAATATCCATATTGTATGCAAATTAAGGGGTTTTGAAGCAACCACATTCTGACCGATAACTCAGTTATCGATGAATTGATCGAAATATTTCAGAGTCCAAAAGAACCCTGTGACCTCCCCCTTTCGTTTAATATCCATATTGTATGCAAAATAAGGGGTTTTGGAGCAACCACATTCTGACCGATAACTCAGTTATCGATGAATTGATCGAAATATTGCAGAGTCCCAAAGAATCCTGCGACCTTCCCCTTTCGTTTAATATCCATATTGTATGGAAATTAAGGGGTTTTGGAGCAACCACATTCTGACCGATAACTCAGTTATCGATGAATTGATCGAAATATTGCAGAGTCCCAAAGAGTCCTGTGGCCTTCCCCTTTCGTTTGATATCCATATTGTATGCAAATTCAGGGGCAACCACATTCTGACTGATGACTTAGTTATCGATTAATTGATCGAAATATTTCAGAGTCCAAAAGAATCCTGTGACCTCCCCCTTTCGTTTGATACCCATATTGTATGCAAATTCAGGGGTTTTGGAACAACCACATTCTGACCGATAACTCAGTTATCGATCAATTAATCGAAATATTGCAGAGTCCCAAAGAATCCTGTGGCCTTCCCCTTTCGTTTAATATCCATATTGTATGCAAATTAAGGGGTTTTGAAGCAACCACATTCTGACCGATAACTCAGTTATCGATGAATTGATCGAAATATTGCAGAGTCCCAAAGAATCCTGCGACCTTCCCCTTTCGTTTAATATCCATATTGTATGGAAATTAAGGGGTTTTGGAGCAACCACATTCTGACCGATAACTCAGTTATCGATGAATTGATCGAAATATTGCAGAGTCCCAAAGAATCCTGTGACCTTCCCCTTTCGTTTGATACCCATATTGTATGCAAATTCAGGGGCAACCACATTCTGACTGATGACTTAGTTATCGATTAATTGATCGAAATATTTCAGAGTCCAAAATAATCCTGTGACCTTCCCCTTTCGTTTGATAACCATATTGTATGCAAATTCAGTGGTTTTGAAGCAACCACATTCTGACCGATAGCTCAGTTATCGATGAATTGATCGAAATATTGCAGAGTCCCAAAGAGTCCTGTGGCCTTCCCCTTTCGTTTGATATCCATATTGTATGCAAATTCAGGGGCAACCACATTCTGACTGATGACTTAGTTATCGATTAATTGATCGAAATATTTCAGAGTCCAAAATAATCCTGTGACCTTCCCCTTTCGTTTGATAACCATATTGTATGCAAATTCAGGGGTTTTGAAGCAACCACATTCTGACCGATAGCTCAGTCATCGATGAATTGATCGAAATATTGCAGAGTCCCAAATAATCCTGTGGCCTTCCCCTTTCGTTTAATATCCATATTGTATGCAAATTCAGGGGTTTGGGAGCAACCACATTCTGACCGATAACTCAGTTATCGATGAATTGATCGAAATATTGCAGAGTCCCAAAGAGTCCTGTGGCCTTCCCCTTTCGTTTGATATCCATATTGTATGCAAATTCAGGGGCAACCACATTCTGACTGATAACTTAGTTATCGATTAATTGATCGAAATATTTCAGAGTCCCAAAGAATCCTGTGACCTTAACCTTTCGTTTGATACCCATATTGTATGCAAATTCAGGGGTTTTGAAGCAACCACATTCTGACCGATAGCTCAGTTATCGATGAATTGATCGAAATATTGCAGAGTCCCAAAGAGTCCTGTGGCCTTCCCCTTTCGTTTGATATCCATATTGTATGCAAATTCAGGGGCAACCACATTCTGACTGATGACTTAGTTATCGATTAATTGATCGAAATATTTCAGAGTCCAAAATAATCCTGTGACCTTCCCCTTTCGTTTGATAACCATATTGTATGCAAATTCAGGGGTTTTGAAGCAACCACATTCTGACCGATAGCTCAGTCATCGATGAATTGATCGAAATATTGCAGAGTCCCAAATAATCCTGTGGCCTTCCCCTTTCGTTTAATATCCATCTTGTATGCAAATTCAGGGGTTTTGGAGCAACCACATTCTGACCGATAACTCAGTTATCGATGAATTGATCGAAATATTACAGAGTCCCAAATAATCCTGTGGCCTTCCCCTTTCGTTTAATATCCATATTGTATGCAAATTCAGGGGTTTTGGAGCAACCACATTCTGACCGATAACTCAGTTATCGATGAATTGATCGAAATATTGCAGAGTCCCAAAGAGTCCTGTGGCCTTCCCCTTTCGTTTGATATCCATATTGTATGCAAATTTAGGGGCAACTACATTCTGACTGATGACTTACTTATCGATTAATTGATCGAAATATTGCAGAGTCCCAAAGAATCCTGTCGCCTTCCGTTCTGACCGATAACTCGACATTCTGACCGATAACTCAGTTATCGATGAATTGATCGAAATATTGCAGAGTCCCAAAGAGTCCTGTGGCCTTCCCCTTTCGTTTGATATCCATATTGTATGCAAATTCAGGTGCAACCACATTCTGACTGATGACTTAGTTATCGATTAATTGATCGAAATATTTCAGAGTCCAAAAGAATCCTGTGACCTCCCCCTTTCGTTTGATACCCATATTGTATGCAAATTCAGGGGGTTTTGGAACAACCACATTCTGACCGATAACTCAGTTATCGATCAATTGATCGAAATATTGCAGAGTCCCAAAGAGTCCTGTGGCCTTCCCCTTTCGTTTGATATCCATATTGTATGCAAATTCAGGGGCAACCACATTCTGACTGATGACTAAGTTATCGATTAATTGATCGAAATATTTCAGAGTCCAAAAGAATCCTGTGACCTTCCCCTTTCGTTTAATATCCATATTGTATGCAAATTCAGGGGTTTTGAAGCAACCACATTCTGGCCGATAGCTCAGTTATCGATGAATTGATCGAAATATTGCAGAGTACCAAAGAATCCTGTGGCCTTCCCCTTTCGCTTAGTATCCATATTGTATGCAAATTCAGGGGTTTTGGAGCAACCACATTCTGACCGATAACTCAGTTATCGATGAGTTTATCGAAATATTACAGAGTCCCAAATAATCCTGTGGCCTTCCCCTTTCGTTTAATATCCAAATTGTATGCAAATTAAGGGGTTTTGGAGCAACCACATTCTGACCGATAACTCAGTTATCGATGAATTGATCGAAATATTGCAGAGTCCCAAAGAATCCTGTGGCCTTCCCCTTTCGTTTAATATCCATATTGTATGCAAATTCAGGGGTTTGGGAGCAACCACATTCTGACCGATAACTCAGTTATCGATGAATTGATCGAAATATTGCAGAGTCCCAAAGAGTCCCAAAGAGTCTTGTGGCCTTCCCCTTTCGTTTGATATCCATATTGTATGCAAATTCAGGGGCAACCACATTCTGACTGATAACTTAGTTATCGATTAATTGATCGAAATATTTCAGAGTCCCAAAGAATCCTGTGACCTTCCCCTTTCGTTTGATACCCATATTGTATGCAAATTCAGGGGTTTTGAAGCAACCATATTCTGACCGATAGCTCAGTTATCGATGAATTGATCGAAATATTGCAGAGTCCCAAAGAGTCCTGTGGCCTTCCCCTTTCGTTTGATATCCATATTGTATGCAAATTCAGGGGCAACCACATTCTGACCGATAACTCAGTTATCGTTGAATTGATCGAAATATTGCAGAGTCCCAAATAATCCTGTGGCCTTCCCCTTTCGTTTAATATCCATATTGTATGCAAATTCAGGGGTTTGGGAGCAACCACATTCTGACCGATAACTCAGTTATCGATGAATTGATCGAAAGAGTCCCAAATAATCCTGTGGCCTTCCCCTTTCGTTTAATATCCATATTGTATGCAAATTCAAGGGTTTTGGAGCAACCACATTCTGACCGATAACTCAGTTATCGTTGAATTGATCGAAATATTACAGAGTCCCAAATAATCCTGTGGCCTTCCCCTTTCGTTTAATATCCATATTGTATGCAAATTAAGGGGTTTTGAAGCAACCACATTCTGACCGATAACTCAGTTATCGATGAATTGATCGAAATATTTCAGAGTCCAAAAGAATCCTGTGACCTCCCCCTTTCGTTTAATATCCATATTGTATGCAAAATAAGGGGTTTTGGAGCAACCACATTCTGACCGATAACTCAGTTATCGATGAATTGATCGAAATATTGCAGAGTCCCAAAGAATCCTGCGACCTTCCCCTTTCGTTTAATATCCATATTGTATGGAAATTAAGGGGTTTTGGAGCAACCACATTCTGACCGATAACTCAGTTATCGATGAATTGATCGAAATATTGCAGAGTCCCAAAGAGTCCTGTGGCCTTCCCCTTTCGTTTGATATCCATATTGTATGCAAATTCAGGGGCAACCACATTCTGACTGATGACTTAGTTATCGATTAATTGATCGAAATATTTCAGAGTCCAAAAGAATCCTGTGACCTCCCCCTTTCGTTTGATACCCATATTGTATGCAAATTCAGGGGTTTTGGAACAACCACATTCTGACCGATAACTCAGTTATCGATCAATTAATCGAAATATTGCAGAGTCCCAAAGAATCCTGTGGCCTTCCCCTTTCGTTTAATATCCATATTGTATGCAAATTAAGGGGTTTTGAAGCAACCACATTCTGACCGATAACTCAGTTATCGATGAATTGATCGAAATATTGCAGAGTCCCAAAGAATCCTGCGACCTTCCCCTTTCGTTTAATATCCATATTGTATGGAAATTAAGGGGTTTTGGAGCAACCACATTCTGACCGATAACTCAGTTATCGATGAATTGATCGAAATATTGCAGAGTCCCAAAGAATCCTGTGACCTTCCCCTTTCGTTTGATACCCATATTGTATGCAAATTCAGGGGCAACCACATTCTGACTGATGACTTAGTTATCGATTAATTGATCGAAATATTTCAGAGTCCAAAATAATCCTGTGACCTTCCCCTTTCGTTTGATAACCATATTGTATGCAAATTCAGTGGTTTTGAAGCAACCACATTCTGACCGATAGCTCAGTTATCGATGAATTGATCGAAATATTGCAGAGTCCCAAAGAGTCCTGTGGCCTTCCCCTTTCGTTTGATATGCAAATTCAGGGGCAACCACATTCTGACTGATGACTTAGTTATCGATTAATTGATCGAAATATTTCAGAGTCCAAAATAATCCTGTGACCTTCCCCTTTCGTTTGATAACCATATTGTATGCAAATTCAGGGGTTTTGAAGCAACCACATTCTGACCGATAGCTGAGTCATCGATGAATTGATCGAAATATTGCAGAGTCCCAAATAATCCTGTGGCCTTCCCCTTTCGTTTAATATCCATATTGTATGCAAATTCAGGGGTTTGGGAGCAACCACATTCTGACCGATAACTCAGTTATCGATGAATTGATCGAAATATTGCAGAGTCCCAAAGAGTCCTGTGGCCTTCCCCTTTCGTTTGATATCCATATTGTATGCAAATTCAGGGGCAACCACATTCTGACTGATAACTTAGTTATCGATTAATTGATCGAAATATTTCAGAGTCCCAAAGAATCCTGTGACCTTAACCTTTCGTTTGATACCCATATTGTATGCAAATTCAGGGGTTTTGAAGCAACCACATTCTGACCGATAGCTCAGTTATCGATGAATTGATCGAAATATTGCAGAGTCCCAAAGAGTCCTGTGGCCTTCCCCTTTCGTTTGATATCCATATTGTATGCAAATTCAGGGGCAACCACATTCTGACTGATGACTTAGTTATCGATTAATTGATCGAAATATTTCAGAGACCAAAATAATCCTGTGACCTTCCCCTTTCGTTTGATAACCATATTGTATGCAAATTCAGGGGGTTTGAAGCAACCACATTCTGACCGATAGCTCAGTCATCGATGAATTGATCGAAATATTGCAGAGTCCCAAATAATCCTGTGGCCTTCCCCTTTCGTTTAATATCCATCTTGTATGCAAATTCAGGGGTTTTGGAGCAACCACATTCTGACCGATAACTCAGTTATCGATGAATTGATCGAAATATTACAGAGTCCCAAATAATCCTGTGGCCTTCCCCTTTCGTTTAATATCCATATTGTATGCAAATTCAGGGGTTTTGGAGCAACCACATTCTGACCGATAACTCAGTTATCGATGAATTGATCGAAATATTGCAGAGTCCCAAAGAGTCCTGTGGCCTTCCCCTTTCGTTTGATATCCATATTGTATGCAAATTTAGGGGCAACTACATTCTGACTGATGACTTACTTATCGATTAATTGATCGAAATATTGCAGAGTCCCAAAGAATCCTGTCGCCTTCCGTTCTGACCGATAACTCGACATTCTGACCGATAACTCAGTTATCGATGAATTGATCGAAATATTGCAGAGTCCCAAAGAGTCCTGTGGCCTTCCCCTTTCGTTTGATATCCATATTGTATGCAAATTCAGGGGCAACCACATTCTGACTGATGACTTAGTTATCGATTAATTGATCGAAATATTTCAGAGTCCAAAAGAATCCTGTGACCTCCCCCTTTCGTTTGATACCCATATTGTATGCAAATTCAGGGGTTTTGGAACAACCACATTCTGACCGATAACTCAGTTATCGATCAATTGATCGAAATATTGCAGAGTCCCAAAGAGTCCTGTGGCCTTCCCCTTTCGTTTGATATCCATATTGTATGCAAATTCAGGGGCAACCACATTCTGACTGATGACTAAGTTATCGATTAATTGATCGAAATATTTCAGAGTCCAAAAGAATCCTGTGACCTTCCCCTTTCGTTTAATATCCATATTGTATGCAAATTCAGGGGTTTTGAAGCAACCACATTCTGGCCGATAGCTCAGTTATCGATGAATTGATCGAAATATTGCAGAGTCCCAAAGAATCCTGTGGCCTTCCCCTTTCGTTTAATATCCATATTGTATGCAAATTCAGGGGTTTTGGAGCAACCACATTCTGACCGATAACTCAGTTATCGATGAGTTTATCGAAATATTACAGAGTCCCAAATAATCCTGTGGCCTTCCCCTTTCGTTTAATATCCAAATTGTATGCAAATTAAGGGGTTTTGGAGCAACCACATTCTGACCGATAACTCAGTTATCGATGAATTGATCGAAATATTACAGAGCCCAAAATAATCCTGTGGCCTTCCCCTTTCGTTTAATATGCATATTGTATGCAAACTCAAGGGTTTTGGAGCAACCACATTCTGACCGATAACTCAGTTATCGATGAATTGATCGAAATATTGCAGAGTCCCAAAGAATCCTGTGGCCTTCCCCTTTCGTTTAATATCCATATTGTATGCAAATTCAGGGGTTTGGGAGCAACCACATTCTGACCGATAACTCAGTTATCGATGAATTGATCGAAATATTGCAGAGTCCCAAAGAGTCCCAAAGAGTCCCAAAGAGTCCTGTGGCCTTCCCCTTTCGTTTGATATCCATATTGTATGCAAATTCAGGGGCAACCACATTCTGACTGATAACTTAGTTATCGATTAATTGATCGAAATATTTCAGAGTCCCAAAGAATCCTGTGACCTTCCCCTTTCGTTTGATACCCATATTGTATGCAAATTCAGGGGTTTTGAAGCAACCATATTCTGACCGATAGCTCAGTTATCGATGAATTGATCGAAATATTGCAGAGTCCCAAAGAGTCCTGTGGCCTTCCCCTTTCGTTTGATATCCATATTGTATGCAAATTCAGGGGCAACCACATTCTGACCGATAACTCAGTTATCGTTGAATTGATCGAAATATTGCAGAGTCCCAAATAATCCTGTGGCCTTCCCCTTTCGTTTAATATCCATATTGTATGCAAATTCAGGGGTTTGGGAGCAACCACATTCTGACCGATAACTCAGTTATCGATGAATTGATCGAAAGAGTCCCAAATAATCCTGTGGCCTTCCCCTTTCGTTTAATATCCATATTGTATGCAAATTCAAGGGTTTTGGAGCAACCACATTCTGACCGATAACTCAGTTATCGTTGAATTGATCGAAATATTGCAGAGTCCCAAATAATCCTGTGGCCTTCCCCTTTCGTTTAATATCCATTTTGTATGCTAATTCAGGGGTTTTGGAGCAACCACATTCTGACCGATAACTCAGTTATCGATGAATTGATCGAAATATTGCAGAGTCCCAAAGAATCCTGTGGCCTTCCCCTTTCGTTTAATATCCATATTGTATGCAAATTCAGGGGTTTTGGAGCAACCACATTCTGACCGATAACTCAGTTATCGATGAATTGATCGAAATATTGCAGAGTCCCAAAGAATCCTGTGGCCTTCCCCTTTCGTTTGATACCAATTTTGTATGCAAATTCAGGGGTTTTGGAGCAACCACATTCTGACCGATAACTCAGTTATCGATGAATTGATCGAAATATTGCAGAGTCCCAAAGAATCCTGTGACCTTCCCCTTTCGTTTGATACCCATATTGTATGCAAATTCAGGGGCAACCACATTCTGACTGATGACTTAGTTATCGATTAATTGATCGAAATATTGCAGAGTCCAAAAGAATCCTGTGACCTTCCCATTTCGTTTGATACCCATATTGTATGCAAATTCAGGGGTTTTGAAGCCACCACATTCTGACCGATAGCTCAGTTATCGATGAATTGATCGAAATATTGCAGAGTCTCAAAGAATCCTGTGGCCTTCCCCTTTCGTTTAATGTCCATATTGTATGCAAATTCAGGGGTTTTGGAGCAACCACATTCTGACCGATAACTCAGTTATCGATGAATTGATCGAAATATTACAGAGTCCCAAAGAGTCCTGTGGCCTTCCCCTTTCGTTTGATATCCATATTGTATGAAAATTTAGGGGCAACTACATTCTGACTGATGACTTACTTATCGATTAATTGATCGAAATATTGCAGAGTCCCAAAGAATCCTGTCGCCTTCCGTTCTGACCGATAACTCGACATTCTGACCGATAACTCAGTTATCGATGAATTGATCGAAATATTGCAGAGTCCCAAAGAGTCCTGTGGCCTTCCCCTTTCGTTTGATATCCATATTGTATGCAAATTCAGGGGCAACCACATTCTGACTGATGACTTAGTTATCGATTAATTGATCGAAATATTTCAGAGTCCAAAAGAATCCTGTGACCTTCCCCTTTCATTTTATACCCATATTGTATGCAAATTCTGGGGTTTTGAAGCAACCACATTCTGACCGATAGCTCAGTTATCGATGAATTGATAGAAATATTGCAGAGTCCCAAAGAATCCTGTGGCCTTCCCCTTTCGTTTAATACCCATATTGTATGCAAATTCAGGGGTTTTGGAACAACCACATTCTGACCGATAACTCAATTATCGATCAATTGATCGAAATATTGCAGAGTCCCAAAGAGTCCTGTGGCCTTCCCCTTTCGTTTGATATCCATATTGTATGCAAATTCAGGGGCAACCACATTCTGACTGATGACTAAGTTATCGATTAATTGATCGAAATATTTCAGAGTCCAAAAGAATCCTGTGACCTTCCCCTTTCATTTTATACCCATATTGTATGCAAATTCTGGGGTTTTGAAGCAACCACATTCTGACCGATAGCTCAGTTCTCGATGAATTGATAGAAATATTGCAGAGTCCCAAAGAATCCTGTGGCCTTCCCCTTTCGTTTAATATCCATATTGTATGCAAATTAAGGGGTTTTGGAGCAACCACATTCTGACCGATAAATCAGTTATCGATGAATTGATCGAAATATTTCAGAGTCCAAAAGAATCCTGTGACCTCCCCCTTTCGTTTAATATCCATATTGTATGCAAATTAAGGGGTTTTGGAGCAACCACATTCTGACCGATAACTCAGTTATCGATGGATTGATCGAAATATTGCAGAGTCCCAAAGAATCCTGTGACCTTCCCCTTTCGTTTAGTATCCGTATTGTATGGAAATTAAGGGGTTTTGGAGCAACCACATTCTGACCGATAACTCAGTTATCGATGAATTGATCGAAATATTGCAGAGTCCCAAAGAATCCTGTGACCTTCCCCTTTCGTTTGATACCCATATTGTATGCAAATTAAGGGGTTTTGGAGCAACCACATTCTGACCGATAACTCAGTTATCGATGAATTGATCGAAATATTTCAGAGTCCAAAAGAATCCTGTGACCTCCCCCTTTCGTTTAATATCCATATTGTATGCAAATTAAGGGGTTTTGGAGCAACCACATTCTGACCGATAACTCAGTTATCGATGAATTGATCGAAATATTGCAGAGTCCCAAAGAATCCTGTGACCTTCCCCTTTCGTTTAATATCCATATTGTATGGAAATTAAGGGGTTTTGGAGCAACCACATTCTGACCGATAACTCAGTTATCGATGAATTGATCGAAATATTGCAGAATCCCAAAGAATCCTGTGACCTTCCCCTTTCGTTTGATACCCATATTGTATGCAAATTCAGGGGCAACCACATTCTGACTGATGACTTAGTTATCGATTAATTGATCGAAATATTTCAGAGTCCAAAAGAATCCTGTGACCTCCCCCTTTCGTTTGATACCCATATTGTATGCAAATTAAGGGGTTTTGGAGCAACCACATTCTGACCGATAACTCAGTTATCGATGGATTGATCGAAATATTGCAGAGTCCCAAAGAATCCTGTGGCCTTCCCCTTTCGTTTAATATCCATATTGTATGCAAATTAAGGGGTTTTGGAGCAACCACATTCTGACCGATAACTCAGTTATCGATGAATTGATCGAAATATTGCAGAGTCCCAAAGAATCCTGTGACCTTCCCCTTTCGTTTGATACCCATATTGTATGCAAATTCAGGGGCAACCACATTCTGACTGATGACTTAGTTATCGATTAATTGATCGAAATATTTCAGAGTCCAAAAGAATCCTGTGACCTCCCCCTTTCGTTTGATACCCATATTGTATGCAAATTCAGGGGCTTTGGAACAACCACATTCTGACCGATAACTCAGTTATCGATCAATTGATCGAAATATTGCAGAGTCCCAAAGAGTCCTGTGGCCTTCCCCTTTCGTTTGATATCCATATTGTATGCAAATTCAGGGGCAACCACATTCTGACTGATGACTTAGTTATCGATTAATTGATCGAAATATTTCAGAGTCCAAAAGAATCCTGTGACCTTCCCATTTCATTTGATACAAATATTGTATGCAAATTCAGGGGTTTTGAAGCAACCACATTCTGACCGATAGCTCAGTTATCGATGAATTGATAGAAATATTGCAGAGTCCCAAAGAATCCTGTAGTCTTCCCCTTTCGTTTGATACCCATATTGTATGCAAATTCAGGGGTTTTGAAGCAACCACATTCTGACCGATAGCTCAGTTATCGATGAATTGATAGAAATATTGCAGAGTCCCAAAGAGTCCTGTGGCCTTCCCCTTTCGTTTGATATCCATATTGTATGCAAATTCAGGGGCAACCACATTCTGACTGATGACTTAGTTATCGATTAATTGATCGAAATATTTCAGAGTCCAAAATAATCCTGTGACCTTCCCCTTTCGTTTGATACCCATATTGTATGCAAATTCAGGGGTTTTGAAGCAACCACATTCTGACCGATAACTCAGTTATCGATGAATTGATCGAAATATTACAGAGTCCCAAATAATCCTGTGGCCTTCCCCTTTCGTTTAATATCCAAATTGTATGCAAATTAAGGGGTTTTGGAGCAACCACATTCTGACCGATAACTCAGTTATCGATGAATTGATCGAAATATTACAGAGCCCCAAATAATCCTGTGGCCTTCCCCTTTCGTTTAATATGCATATTGTATGCAAATTCAAGGGTTTGGGAGCAACCACATTCTGACCGATAACTCAGTTATCGATGAATTGATCGAAATATTGCAGAGTCCCAAAGAGTCCCAAAGAGTCCTGTGGCCTTCCCTTTTCGTTTGATATCCATATTGTATGCAAATTCAGGGGCAACCACATTCTGACTGATAACTTAGTTATCGATTAATTGATCGAAATATTTCAGAGTCCCAAAGAATCCTGTGACCTTCCCCTTTCGTTTGATACCCATATTGTATGCAAATTCTGGGGTTTTGAAGCAACCACATTCTGACCGATAGCTCAGTTATCGATGAATTGATCGAAATATTGCAGAGTCTCAAAGAATCCTGTGGCCTTCCCCTTTCGTTTAATGTCCATATTGTATGCACATTCAGGGGTTTTGGAGCAACCACACTCTGACCGATAACTCAGTTATCGATGAATTGATCGAAATGTTACAGAGTCCCAAAGAGTCCTGTGGCCTTCCCCTTTCGTTTGATATCCATATTGTATGCAAATTCAGGGGCAACCACGTTCTGACTGATGACTTAGTTATCGATTAATTGATCGAAATATTTCAGAGTCCCAAAGAATCCTGTGACCTTCCCCTTTCGTTTGATACCCATATTGTATGCAAATTCAGGGGTTTTGAAGCAACCACATTCTGACCGATAGCTCAGTTATCGATGAATTGATCGAAATATTGCAGAGTCCCAAAGAATCCTGTGGCCTTCCCCTTTCGTTTAATATCCATATTGTATGCAAATTAAGGGGTTTTGGAGCAACCACATTCTGACCGATAACTCAGTTATCGATGAATTGATCGAAATATTACGGAGTCCCAAATAATCCTGTGGCCTTCCCCTTTCGTTTAATATCCATATTGTATGCAAATTCAGGGGTTTTGGAGCAACCACATTCTGACCGATAACTCAGTTATCGTTGAATTGATCGAAATATTGCAGAGTCCCAAATAATCCTGTGGCCTTCCCCTTTCGTTTAATATCCATATTGTATGCAAATTCAGGGGTTTGGGAGCAACCACATTCTGACCGATAACTCAGTTATCGTTGAATTGATCGAAATATTGCAGAGTTTCAAAGAATCCTGTGGCCTTCCCCTTTCGTTTGATACCAATTTTGTACGCAAATTCAGGGGTTTTGGAGCAACCACATTATAACTCAGTTATCGATGAATTGATCGAAATATTGCAGAGTCCCAAAGAATCCTGTGGCCTTCCCCTTTCGTTTAATATCCATATTTTATGCAAATTCAGGGGTTTGGGAGCAACCACATTCTGACCGATAACTCAGTTATCGATGAATTGATCGAAATATTGCAGAGTCCCAAAGAGTCCTGTGGCCTTCCCCTTTCGTTTGATATCCATATTGTATGCAAATTCAGGGGCAACCACATTCTGACTGATAACTTAGTTATCGATTAATTGATCGAAATATTTCAGAGTCCCAAAGAATCCTGTGACCTTCCCCTTTCGTTTAATATCCATATTGTATGCAAATTCAGGGGTTTGGGAGCAACCACATTCTGACCGATAACTCAGTTATCGATGAATTGATCGAAATATTGCAGAGTCCCAAAGAGTCCTGTGGCCTTCCCCTTTCGTTTGATATCCATATTGTATGCAAATTCAGGGGCAACCACATTCTGACTGATAACTTAGTTATCGATTAATTGATCGAAATATTTCAGAGTCCCAAAGAATCCTGTGACCTTCCCCTTTCGTTTAATATCCATATTGTATGCAAATTCAGGGGTTTTGGAGCAACCACATTCTGACCGATAACTCAGTTATCGATGAATTGATCGAAATATTCCAGAGTCCCAAAGAATCCTGTGGCCTTCCCCTTTCGTTTGATATCCATATTGTATGCAAATTCAGGGGCAACCACATTCTGACTGATAACTTAGTTATCGATTAATTGATCGAAATATTTCAGAGTCCCAAAGAATCCTGTGACCTTCCCCTTTCGTTTGATACCCATATTGTATGCAAATTCAGGAGTTTTGAAGCAACCACATTCTGACCGATAGCTCAGTTATCGATGAATTGATCGAAATATTGCAGAGTCCCAAAGAATCCTGTGGCCTTCCCCTTTCGTTTAATATCCATATTGTATGCAAATTTAGGGGTTTTGGAGCAACCACATTCTGACCGATAACTCAGTTATCGATGAATTGATCGAAATATTACAGAGTCCCAAATAATCCTGTGGCCTTCCCCTTTCGTTTAATATCCATATTGTATGCAAATTAAGGGGTTTTGGAGCAACCACATTCTGACCGATAACTCAGTTATCGATGAATTGATCGAAATATTACGGAGTCCCAAATAATCCTGTGGCCTTCCCCTTTCGTTTAATATCCATATTGTATGCAAATTCAGGGGTTTTGGAGCAACCACATTCTGACCGATAACTCAGTTATCGTTGAATTGATCGAAATATTGCAGAGTCCCAAATAATCCTGTGGCCTTCCCCTTTCGTTTAATATCCATATTGTATGCAAATTCAGGGGTTTGGGAGCAACCACATTCTGACCGATAACTCAGTTATCGTTGAATTGATCGAAATATTGCAGAGTTTCAAAGAATCCTGTGGCCTTCCCCTTTCGTTTAATATCCATTTTGTATGCTAATTCAGGGGTTTTGGAGCAACCACATTATAACTCAGTTATCGATGAATTGATCGAAATATTGCAGAGTCCCAAAGAATCCTGTGGCCTTCCCCTTTCGTTTAATATCCATATTTTATGCAAATTCAGGGGTTTGGGGGCAACCACATTCTGACCGATAACTCAGTTATCGATGAATTGATCGAAATATTGCAGAGTCCCAAAGAGTCGTGTGGCCTTCCCCTTTCGTTTGATATCCATATTGTATGCAAATTCAGGGGCAACCACATTCTGACTGATAACTTAGTTATCGATTAATTGATCGAAATATTTCAGAGTCCCAAAGAATCCTGTGACCTTCCCCTTTCGTTTAATATCCATATTGTATGCAAATTCAGGGGTTTTGGAGCAACCACATTCTGACCGATAACACAGTTATCGATGAATTGATCGAAATATTGCAGAGTCCCAAAGAATCCTGTGGCCTTCCCCTTTCGTTTGATATCCATATTGTATGCAAATTCAGGGGCAACCACATTCTGACTGATAACTTAGTTATCGATTAATTGATCGAAATATTTCAGAGTCCCAAAGAATCCTGTGACCTTCCCCTTTCGTTTGATACCCATATTGTATGCAAATTCAGGGGTTTTGAAGCAACCACATTCTGACCGATAACTCAGTTATCGATGAATTGATCGAAATATTACAGAGTCCCAAATAATCCTGTGGCCTTCCCCTTTCGTTTATTATCCAAATTGTATGCAAATTAAGGGGTTTTGGAGCAACCACATTCTGACCGATAACTCAGTTATCGATGAATTGATCGAAATATTACAGAGCCCCAAATAATCCTGTGGCCGTCCCCTTTCGTTTAATATGCATATTGTATGCAAATTCAAGGGTTTTGGAGCAACCACATTCTGACCGATAACTCAGTTATCGTTGAATTGATCGAAATATTGCAGAGTCCCAAAGAATCCTGTGGCCTTCCCCTTTCGTTTGATACCAATTTTGTACGCAAATTCAGGGGTTTTGGAGCAACCACATTATAACTCAGTTATCGATGAATTGATCGAAATTTTGCAGAGTCCCAAAGAATCCTGTGGCCTTCCCCTTTCGTTTAATATCCATATTGTATGCAAATTCAGGGGTTTGGGAGCAACCACATTCTGACCGATAACTCAGTTATCGATGAATTGATCGAAATATTGCAGAGTCCCAAAGAGTCCTGTGGCCTTCCCCTTTCGTTTGATATCCATATTGTATGCAAATTCAGGGGCAACCACATTCTGACTGATAACTTAGTTATCGATTAATTGATCGAAATATTTCAGAGTCCCAAAGAATCCTGTGACCTTCCCCTTTCGTTTGATACCCATATTGTATGCAAATTCAGGGGTTTTGAAGCAACCACATTCTGACCGATAGCTCAGTTATCGATGAATTAATCGAAATATTGCAGAGTCCCAAAGAGTCCTGTGGCCTTCCCCTTTCGTTTGATATCCATATTGTATGCAAATTCAGGGGCAACCACATTCTGACTGATGACTTAGTTATCGATTAATTGATCGAAATATTTCAGAGTCCAAAATAATCCTGTGACCTTCCCCTTTCGTTTGATAACCATATTGTATGCAAATTCAGGGGTTTTGAAGCAACCACATTCTGACCGATAGCTCAGTTATCGATGAATTGATCGAAATATTGCAGAGTCCCAAAGAATCCTGTGGCCTTCCCCTTTCGTTTAATATCCATATTGTATGCAAATTCAGGGGTTTTGGAGCAACCACATTCTGACCGATAACTCAGTTATCGATGAATTGATCGAAATATTACAGAGTCCCAAATAATCCTGTGGCCTTCCCCTTTCGTTTAATATCCATATTGTATGCAAATTAAGGGGTTTTGGAGCAACCACATTCTGACCGATAACTCAGTTATCGATGAATTGATCGAAATATTACGGAGTCCCAAATAATCCTGTGGCCTTCCCCTTTCGTTTAATAACCATATTGTATGCAAATTCAGGGGTTTTGGAGCAACCACATTCTGACCGATAACTCAGTTATCGTTGAATTGATCGAAATATTGCAGAGTCCCAAATAATCCTGTGGCCTTCCCCTTTCGTTTAATATCCATATTGTATGCAAATTCAGGGGTTTGGGAGCAACCACATTCTGACCGATAACTCAGTTATCGATAAATTGATCGAAATATTGCAGAGTCCCAAATAATCCTGTGGCCTTCCCCTTTCGTTTAATATCCATATTGTATGCAAATTCAGGGGTTTTGGAGCAACCACATTCTGACCGATAACTCAGTTATCGTTGAATTGATCGAAATATTGCAGAGTCCCAAATAATCCTGTGGCCTTCCCCTTTCGTTTAATATCCATTTTGTATGCAAATTCAGGGGTTTTGGAGCAACCACATTCTGACCGATAACTCAGTTATCGATGAATTGATCGAAATATTGCAGAGTCCCAAAGAATCCTGTGGCCTTCCCCTTTCGTTTAATATCCATATTGTATGCAAATTCAGGGGTTTTGGAGCAACCACATTCTGACCGATAACTCAGTTATCGTTGAATTGATCGAAATATTGCAGAGTCCCAAATAATCCTGTGGCCTTCCCCTTTCGTTTAATATCCATATTGTATGCAAATTCAGGGGTTTGGGAGCAACCACATTCTGACCGATAACTCAGTTATCGATGAATTGATCGAAATATTGCAGAGTCCCAAATAATCCTGTGGCCTTCCCCTTTCGTTTAATATCCATATTGTATGCAAATTCAGGGGTTTTGGAGCAACCACATTCTGACCGATAACTCAGTTATCGTTGAATTGATCGAAATATTGCAGAGTCCCAAATAATCCTGTGGCCTTCCCCTTTCGTTTAATATCCATTTTGTATGCAAATTCAGGGGTTTTGGAGCAACCACCTTCTGACCGATAACTCAGTTATCGATGAATTGATCGAAATATTGCAGAGTCCCAAAGAATCCTGTGGCCTTCCCCTTTCGTTTAATATCCATATTGTATGCAAATTCAGGGGTTTTGGAGCAACCACATTCTGACCGATAACTCAGTTATCGATGAATTGATCGAAATATTGCAGAGCCCCAAAGAATCCTGTGGCCTTCCCCTTTCGTTTGATACCAATTTTGTATGCAAATTCAGGGGTTTTGGAGCAACCACATTCTGACCGATAACTCAGTTATCGATGAATTGATCGAAATATTGCAGAGTCCCAAAGAGTCCTGTGGCCTTCCCCTTTCGTTTGATATCCATATTGTATGCAAATTCAGGGGCAACCACATTCTGACTGATGACTTAGTTATCGATTAATTGATCGAAATATTGCAGAGTCCAAAAGAATCCTGTGACCTTCCCATTTCGTTTGATACCCATATTGTATGCAAATTCAGGGGTTTTGAAGCAACCACATTCTGACCGATAGCTCAGTTATCGATGAATTGATCGAAATATTGCAGAGTCTCAAAGAATCCTGTGGCCTTCCCCTTTCGTTTAATGTCCATATTGTATGCAAATTCAGGGGTTTTGGAGCAACCACACTCTGACCGATAACTCAGTTATCGATGAATTGATCGAAATGTTACAGAGTCCCAAAGAGTCGTGTGGCCTTCCCCTTTCGTTTGATATCCATATTGTATGCAAATTTAGGGGCAACTACATTCTGACTGATGACTTACTTATCGATTAATTGATCGAAATATTGCAGAGTCCCAAAGAATCCTGTCGCCTTCCGTTCTGACCGATAACTCGACATTCTGACCGATAACTCAATTATCGATGAATTGATCGAAATATTGCAGAGTCCCAAAGAGTCCTGTGGCCTTCCCCTTTCGTTTGATATCCATATTGTATGCAAATTCAGGGGCAACCACATTCTGACTGATGACTTAGTTATCGATTAATTGATCGAAATATTTCAGAGTCCAAAAGAATCCTGTGACCTCCCCCTTT
The DNA here is from genome assembly GCA_949987695.1 of Merzomyia westermanni. Taxonomy (NCBI): domain Eukaryota; kingdom Metazoa; phylum Arthropoda; class Insecta; order Diptera; family Tephritidae; genus Merzomyia; species Merzomyia westermanni. Next base: position 84,011,357 of record OX465291.1, read on the forward strand.
CGTTTGATACCCATATTGTATGCAAATTCAGGGGTTTTGGAACAACCACATTCTGACCGATAACTCAGTTATCGATCAATTGATCGAAATATTGCAGAGTCCCAAAGAGTCCTGTGGCCTTCCCCTTTTGTTTGATATCCATATTGTATGCAAATTCAGGGGCAACCACATTCTGACCGATGACTAAGTTATCGATTAATTGATCGAAATATTTCAGAGTCCAAAAGAATCCTGTGACCTTCCCCTTTCATTTTATACCCATATTGTATGCAAATTCAGGGGTTTTGAAGCAACCACATTCTGACCGATAGCTCAGTTATCGATGAATTGATAGAAATATTGCAGAGTCCCAACGAACCTGTGGAATTCCCCTTTCGTTTAATATCCATATTGTATGCAAATTCAGGGGTTTTGGAGCAACCACATTCTGACCGATAACTCAGTTATCGTTGAATTGATCGAAATATTGCAGAGTCCCAAATAATCCTGTGGCCTTCCCCTTTCGTTTAATATCCATATTGTATGCAAATTCAGGGGTTTGGGAGCAACCACATTCTGACCGATAACTCAGTTATCGATGAATTGATCGAAATATTGCAGAGTCCCAAATAATCCTGTGGCCTTCCCCTTTCGTTTAATATCCATATTGTATGCAAATTCAGGGGTTTTGGAGCAACCACATTCTGACCGATAACTCAGTTATCGTTGAATTGATCGAAATATTGCAGAGTCCCAAATAATCCTGTGGCCTTCCCCTTTCGTTTAATATCCATTTTGTATGCAAATTCAGGGGTTTTGGAGCAACCACCTTCTGACCGATAACTCAGTTATCGATGAATTGATCGAAATATTGCAGAGTCCCAAAGAATCCTGTGGCCTTCCCCTTTCGTTTAATATCCATATTGTATGCAAATTCAGGGGTTTTGGAGCAACCACATTCTGACCGATAACTCAGTTATCGATGAATTGATCGAAATATTGCAGAGCCCCAAAGAATCCTGTGGCCTTCCCCTTTCGTTTGATACCAATTTTGTATGCAAATTCAGGGGTTTTGGAGCAACCACATTCTGACCGATAACTCAGTTATCGATGAATTGATCGAAATATTGCAGAGTCCCAAAGAGTCCTGTGGCCTTCCCCTTTCGTTTGATATCCATATTGTATGCAAATTCAGGGGCAACCACATTCTGACTGATGACTTAGTTATCGATTAATTGATCGAAATATTGCAGAGTCCAAAAGAATCCTGTGACCTTCCCATTTCGTTTGATACCCATATTGTATGCAAATTCAGGGATTTTGAAGCAACCACATTCTGACCGATAGCTCAGTTATCGATGAATTGATCGAAATATTGCAGAGTCTCAAAGAATCCTGTGGCCTTCCCCTTTCGTTTAATGTCCATATTGTATGCAAATTCAGGGGTTTTGGAGCAACCACACTCTGACCGATAACTCAGTTATCGATGAATGGATCGAAATGTTACAGAGTCCCAAAGAGTCGTGTGGCCTTCCCCTTTCGTTTGATATCCATATTGTATGCAAATTTAGGGGCAACTACATTCTGACTGATGACTTACTTATCGATTAATTGATCGAAATATTGCAGAGTCCCAAAGAATCCTGTCGCCTTCCGTTCTGACCGATAACTCGACATTCTGACCGATAACTCAATTATCGATGAATTGATCGAAATATTGCAGAGTCCCAAAGAGTCCTGTGGCCTTCCCCTTTCGTTTGATATCCATATTGTATGCAAATTCAGGGGCAACCACATTCTGACTGATGACTTAGTTATCGATTAATTGATCGAAATATTTCAGAGTCCAAAAGAATCCTGTGACCTCCCCCTTTCGTTTGATACCCATATTGTATGCAAATTCAGGGGTTTTGGAACAACCACATTCTGACCGATAACTCAGTTATCGATCAATTGATCGAAATATTGCAGAGTCCCAAAGAGTCCTGTGGCCTTCCCCTTTTGTTTGATATCCATATTGTATGCAAATTCAGGGGCAACCACATTCTGACCGATGACTAAGTTATCGATTAATTGATCGAAATATTTCAGAGTCCAAAAGAATCCTGTGACCTTCCCCTTTCATTTTATACCCATATTGTATGCAAATTCAGGGGTTTTGAAGCAACCACATTCTGACCGATAGCTCAGTTATCGATGAATTGATAGAAATATTGCAGAGTCCCAAAGAATCCTGTGGCCTTCCCCTTTCGTTTAATATCCATATTGTATGCAAATTCAGGGGTTTTGGAGCAACCACATTCTGACCGATAACTCAGTTATCGATGAATTAATCGCAATATTACAGAGTCCCAAATAATCCTGTGGCCTTCCCCTTTCGTTTAATATCCATATTGTATGCAAATTAAGGGGTTTTGGAGCAACCACATTCTGACCGATAACTCAGTTATGGATGAATTGATCGAAATATTGCAGAGTCCCAAAGAATCCTGTGACCTTCCCCTTTCGTTTGATACCCATATTGTATGCAAATTCAGGGGCAACCACATTCTGACTGATGACTTAGTTATCGATTAATTGATCGAAATATTTCAGAGTCCAAAAGAATCCTGTGACCTCCCCCTTTCGTTTGATACCCATATTGTATGCAAATTCAGGGGTTTTGGAACAACCACATTCTGACCGATAACTCAGTTATCGATCAATTGATCGAAATATTGCAGAGTCCCAAAGAGTCCTGTGGCCTTCCCCTTTCGTTTGATATCCATATTGTATGCAAATTCAGGGGCAACCACATTCTGACTGATGACTTAGTTATCGATTAATTGATCGAAATATTTCAGAGTCCAAAAGAATCCTGTGACCTTCCCCTTTCGTTTAATATCCATATTGTATGCAAATTCAGGGGTTTTGTAGCAACCACATTCTGACCGATAACTCAGTTATCGATGAATTGATCGAAATATTGCAGAGTCCCAAAGCATCCTGTGGCCTTCCCCTTTCGTTTAATATCCATTCTGTATGCAAATTCAGGGGTTTTGGAGCAACCACATTCTGACCGATAACTCAGTTATCGATGAATTGATCGAAATATTGCAGAGTCCCAAAGAGTCCTGTGGCCTTCCCCTTTTGTTTGATATCCATATTGTATGCAAATTCAGGGGCAACCACATTCTGACTGATGACTTAGTTATCGATTAATTGATCGAAATATTTCAGAGTCCAAAAGAATCCTGTGACCTTCCCCTTTCATTTTATACCCATATTGTATGCAAATTCAGGGGTTTTGAAGCAACCACATTCTGACCGATAGCTCAGTTATCGATGAATTGATAGAAATATTGCAGAGTCCCAAAGAATCCTGTGGCCTTCCCCTTTCGTTTAATATCCATATTGTATGCAAATTCAGGGGTTTTGGAGCAACCACATTCTGACCGATAACTCAGTTATCGATGAATTAATCGCAATATTACAGAGTCCCAAATAATCCTGTGGCCTTCCCCTTTCGTTTAATATCCATATTGTATGCAAATTAAGGGGTTTTGGAGCAACCACATTCTGACCGATAACTCAGTTATGGATGAATTGATCGAAATATTGCAGAGTCCCAAAGAATCCTGTGACCTTCCCCTTTCGTTTGATACCCATATTGTATGCAAATTCAGGGGCAACCACATTCTGACTGATGACTTAGTTATCGATTAATTGATCGAAATATTTCAGAGTCCAAAAGAATCCTGTGACCTCCCCCTTTCGTTTGATACCCATATTGTATGCAAATTCAGGGGTTTTGAAGCAACCACATTCTGACCGATAGCTCAGTTATCGATGAATTGATAGAAATATTGCAGAGTCCCAAAGAATCCTGTGGCCTTCCCCTTTCGTTTAATATCCATATTGTATGCAAATTCAGGGGTTTTGGAGCAACCACATTCTGACCGATAACTCAGTTAGCGATGAATTGATCGAAATATTGCAGAGTCCCAAAGAATCCTGTGGCCTTCCCCTTTCGTTTAATATCCATTCTGTATGCAAATTCAGGGGTTTTGGAGCAACCATATTCTGACCGATAACTCAGTTATCGATGAATTGATCGAAATATTGCAGAGTCCCAAAGAATCCTGTGGCCTTCCCCTTTCGTTTAATATCCATTCTGTATGCAAATTCAGGGGTTTTGGAGCAACCATATTCTGACCGATAACTCAGTTATCGATGAATTGATCGAAATATTGCAGAGTCCCAAAGAATCCTGTGGCCTTCCCCTTTCGTTTAATATCCATATTGTATGCAAATTCAGGGGTTTTGTAGCAACCACATTCTGACCGATAACTCAGTTATCGATGAATTGATCGAAATATTGCAGAGTCCCAAAGAATCCTGTGGCCTTCTCCTTTCGTTTGATACCAATTTTGTATGCAAATTCAGGGGTTTTGGAGCAACCACATTCTGACCGATAACTCAGTTATCGATGAATTGATCGAAATATTGCAGAGTCCCAAAGAGTCCTGTGGCCTTCCCCTTTCGTTTGATATCCATATTGTATGCAAATTCAGGGGCAACCACATTCTGACTGATGACTTAGTTATCGATTAATTGATCGAAATATTGCAGAGTCCAAAAGAATCCTGTGACCTTCCCATTTCGTTTGATACCCATATTGTATGCAAATTCAGGGGTTTTGAAGCAACCACATTCTGACCGATAGCTCAGTTATCGATGAATTGATCGAAATATTGCAGAGTCTCAAAGAATCCTGTGGCCTTCCCCTTTCGTTTAATGTTCTTATTGTATGCAAATTCAGGGGTTTTGGAGCAACCACATTCTGACCGATAACTCAGTTATCGATGAATTGATCGAAATATTACAGAGTCCCAAAGAGTCCTGTGGCCTTCCCCTTTCGTTTAATATCCATATTGTATGCAAATTCAGGGGCAACCACATTCTGACCGATGACTAAGTTATCGATTAATTGATCGAAATATTTCAGAGTCCAAAAGAATCCTGTGACCTTCCCCTTTCATTTTATACCCATATTGTATGCAAATTCAGGGGTTTTGAAGCAACCACATTCTGACCGATAGCTCAGTTATCGATGAATTGATAGAAATATTGCAGAGTCCCAAAGAATCCTGTGGCCTTCCCCTTTCGTTTAATATCCATATTGTATGCAAATTCAGGGGTTTTGGAGCAACCACATTCTGACCGATAACTCAGTTATCGATGAATTAATCGCAATATTACAGAGTCCCAAATAATCCTGTGGCCTTCCCCTTTCGTTTAATATCCATATTGTATGCAAATTAAGGGGTTTTGGAGCAACCACATTCTGACCGATAACTCAGTTATGGATGAATTGATCGAAATATTGCAGAGTCCCAAAGAATCCTGTGACCTTCCCCTTTCGTTTGATACCCATATTGTATGCAAATTCAGGGGCAACCACATTCTGACTGATGACTTAGTTATCGATTAATTGATCGAAATATTTCAGAGTCCAAAAGAATCCTGTGACCTTCCCATTTCGTTTGATACCCATATTGTATGCAAATTCAGGGGTTTTGAAGCAACCACATTCTGACCGATAGCTCAGTTATCGATGAATTGATCGAAATATTGCAGAGTCTCAAAGAATCCTGTGGCCTTCCCCTTTCGTTTAATGTTCTTATTGTATGCAAATTCAGGGGTTTTGGAGCAACCACATTCTGACCGATAACTCAGTTAGCGATGAATTGATCGAAATATTGCAGAGTCCCAAAGAATCCTGTGGCCTTCCCCTTTCGTTTAATATCCATTCTGTATGCAAATTCAGGGGTTTTGGAGCAACCACATTCTGACCGATAACTCAGTTATCGATGAATTGATCGAAATATTGCAGAGTCCCAAAGAATCCTGTGGCCTTCCCCTTTCGTTTAATATCCATTCTGTATGCAAATTCAGGGGTTTTGGAGCAACCATATTCTGACCGATAACTCAGTTATCGATGAATTGATCGAAATATTGCAGAGTCCCAAAGAATCCTGTGGCCTTCCCCTTTCGTTTAATATCCATATTGTATGCAAATTCAGGGGTTTTGTAGCAACCACATTCTGACCGATAACTCAGTTATCGATGAATTGATCGAAATATTGCAGAGTCCCAAAGAATCCTGTGGCCTTCTCCTTTCGTTTGATACCAATTTTGTATGCAAATTCAGGGGTTTTGGAGCAACCACATTCTGACCGATAACTCAGTTATCGATGAATTGATCGAAATATTGCAGAGTCCCAAAGAGTCCTGTGGCCTTCCCCTTTCGTTTGATATCCATATTGTATGCAAATTCAGGGGCAACCACATTCTGACTGATGACTTAGTTATCGATTAATTGATCGAAATATTGCAGAGTCCAAAAGAATCCTGTGACCTTCCCATTTCGTTTGATACCCATATTGTATGCAAATTCAGGGGTTTTGAAGCAACCACATTCTGACCGATAACTCAGTTATCGATGAATTGATCGAAATATTGCAGAGTCCCAAAGAATCCTGTGGCCTTCTCCTTTCGTTTGATACCAATTTTGTATGCAAATTCAGGGGTTTTGGAGCAACCACATTCTGACCGATAACTCAGTTATCGATGAATTGATCGAAATATTGCAGAGTCCCAAAGAGTCCTGTGGCCTTCCCCTTTCGTTTGATATCCATATTGTATGCAAATTCAGGGGCAACCACATTCTGACTGATGACTTAGTTATCGATTAATTGATCGAAATATTGCAGAGTCCAAAAGAATCCTGTGACCTTCCCATTTCGTTTGATACCCATATTGTATGCAAATTCAGGGGTTTTGAAGCAACCACATTCTGACCGATAACTCAGTTATCGATTAATTGATCGAAATATTGCAGAGTCCAAAAGAATCCTGTGACCTTCCCATTTCGTTTGATACCCATATTGTATGCAAATTCAGGGGTTTTGAAGCAACCACATTCTGACCGATAACTCAGTTATCGATGAATTGATCGAAATATTGCAGAGTCCCAAAGAATCCTGTGGCCTTCTCCTTTCGTTTGATACCAATTTTGTATGCAAATTCAGGGGTTTTGGAGCAACCACATTCTGACCGATAACTCAGTTATCGATGAATTGATCGAAATATTGCAGAGTCTCAAAGAATCCTGTGGCCTTCCCCTTTCGTTTAATGTTCTTATTGTATGCAAATTCAGGGGTTTTGGAGCAACCACATTCTGACCGATAACTCAGTTATCGATGAATTGATCGAAATATTACAGAGTCCCAAAGAGTCCTGTGGCCTTCCCCTTTCGTTTGATATCCATATTGTATGCAAATTTAGGGGCAACTACATTCTGACTGATGACTTACTTATCGATTAATTGATCGAAATATTGCAGAGTCCCAAAGAATCCTGTCGCCTTCCGTTTTGACCGATAACTCGACATTCTGACCGATAACTCAGTTATCGATGAATTGATCGAAATATTGCAGAGTCCTGTGGCCTTCCCCTTTCGTTTGATATCCATATTGTATGCAAATTCAGGGGCAACCACATTCTGACTGATGACTTAGTTATCGATTAATTGATCGAAATATTTCAGAGTCCAAAAGAATCCTGTGACCTCCCCCTTTCGTTTGATACCCATATTGTATGCAAATTCAGGGCTTTTGGAACAACCACATTCTGACCGATAACTCAGTTATCGATCAATTGATCGAAATATTGCAGAGTCCCAAAGAGTCCTGCGGCCTTCCCCTTTCGTTTGATATCCATATTGTATGCAAATTCAGGGGCAACCACATTCTGACTGATGACTAAGTTATCGATTAATTGATCGAAATATTTCAGAGTCCAAAAGAATCCTGTGACCTTCCCCTTTAATTTTATACCCATATTGTATGCAAATTCAGGGGTTTTGAAGCAACCACATTCTGACCGATAGCTCAGTTATCGATGAATTGATAGAAATATTGCAGAGTCCCAAAGAATCCTGTGGCCTTCCCCTTTCGTTTAATATCCATATTGTATGCAAATTCAGGGGTTTTGGAGCAACCACATTCTGACCGATAACTCAATTATCGATGAATTAATCGAAATATTACAGAGTCCCAAATAATCCTGTGGCCTTCCCCTTTCGTTTAATATCCATATTGTATGCAAATTAAGGGGTTTTGGAGCAACCACATTCTGACCGATAACTCAGTTATCGATGAATTGATCGAAATATTGCAGAGTCCCAAAGAATCCTGTGACCTTCCCCTTTCGTTTGATACCCATATTGTATGCAAATTCAGGGGCAACCACATTCTGACTGATAACTCAGTTATCGATGAATTGATCGAAATATTTCAGAGTCCAAAAGAATCCTGTGACCTCCCCCTTTCGTTTGATACCCATATTGTATGCAAATTCAGGGGTTTTGGAACAACCACATTCTGACCGATAACTCAATTATCGATCAATTGATCGAAATATTGCAGAGTCCCAAAGAGTCCTGTGGCCTTCCCCTTTCGTTTGATATCCATATTGTATGCAAATTCAGGGGCAACCACATTCTGACTGATGACTTAGTTATCGATTAATTGATCGAAATATTTCAGAGTCCAAAAGAATCCTGTGGCCTTCCCCTTTCGTTTAATATCCATATTGTATGCAAATTCAGGGGTTTTGGAGCAACCACATTCTAACCGATAACTCAGTTATCGATGAATTAATCGAAATATTACAGAGTCCCAAATAATCCTGTGGCCTTCCCCTTTCGTTTAATATCCATATTGTATGCAAATTAAGGGGTTTTGGAGCAACCACATTCTGACCGATAACTCAGTTATCGATGAATTGATCGAAATATTGCAGAGTCCCAAAAAATCCTGTGACCTTCCCCTTTCGTTTCATACCCATCTTGTATGCAAATTCAGGGGCAACCACATTCTGACTGATGACTTAGTTATCGATTAATTGATCGAAATATTTCAGAGTCCAAAAGAATCCTGTGACCTCCCCCTTTCGTTTGATACCCATATTGTATGCAAATTCAGGGGTTTTGGAACAACCACATTCTGACCGATAACTCAATTATCGATCAATTGATCGAAATATTGCAGAGTCCCAAAGAGTCCTGTGGCCTTCCCCTTTCGTTTGATATCCATATTGTATGCAAATTCAGGGGCAACCACATTCTGACTGATGACTTAGTTATCGATTAATTGATCGAAATATTTCAGAGTCCAAAAGAATCCTGTGACCTTCCCCTTTCATTTGATACCCATATTGTATGCAAATTCAGGGGTTTTGAAGCAACCACATTCTGACCGATAGCTCAGTTATCGATGAATTGATAGAAATATTGCAGAGTCCCAACGAACCTGTGGCCTTCCCCTTTCGTTTAATATCCATATTGTATGCAAATTCAGGGGTTTTGGAGCAACCACATTCTGCCGATAACTCAGTTATCGATGAATTAATCGAAATATTACAGAGTCCCAAATAATCCTGTGGCCTTCCCCTTTCGTTTAATATCCATATTGTATGCAAATTAAAAGGTTTTGGAGCAACCACATTCTGACCGATAACTCAATTATCGATGAATTGATCGAAATATTGCAGAGTCCCAAAGAATCCTGTGGCCTGCCGGTTTCGTTTGATACCCATATTGTATGCAAATTCAGGGGTTTTGGAACAACCACATTCTGCCCGATAACTCAGTTATCGATGAATTGATCGAAATATTGCAGAGTCCCAAAGAAAACTGTGGCCTTCCCCTTTCGTTTAATGCCCATATTGTATGCAAATTCAGGGGTTTTGGAGCAACCACATTCTTACCGATAACTCAGTTATCGATGAATTGATCGAAATATTGCAGAATCCCAAATAATCCTGTGGCCTTCCCCTTTCGTTTGTTATCCATATTTTATGCAAATTCAGGGGTTTTGGAGCAACCACATTCTGACCGATAACTCAGTTTTCGATTAATTGATCGAAATATTGCAGAGTCCCAAAGAATCCTGTGACCTTCCCCTTTCGTTTAATATCCATTCTGTATGCAAATTCAGGGGTTTTGGAGCAACCACATTCTGACCGATAACTCAGTTATCGATGAATTGATCGAAATATTGCAGAGTCCCAAAGAATCCTGTGGCCTTCCCCTTTCGTTTAATATCCATATTGTATGCAAATTCAGGGGTTTTGTAGCAACCACATTCTGACCGATAACTCAGTTATCGATGAATTGATCGAAATATTGCAGAGTCCCAAAGAATCCTGTGGCCTTCCCCTTTCGTTTGATACCAATTTTGTATGCAAATTCAGGGGTTTTGGAGCAACCACATTTTGACCGATAACTCAGTTATCGATGAATTGATCGAAATATTGCAGAGTCCCAAAGAGTCCTGTGGCCTTCCCCTTTCGTTTGATATCCATATTGTATGCAAATTCAGGGGCAACCACATTCTGACTGATGACTTAGTTATCGATTAATTGATCGAAATATTGCAGAGTCCAAAAGAATCCTGTGACCTTCCCATTTCGTTTGATACCCATATTGTATGCAAATTCAGGGGTTTTGAAGCAACCACATTCTGACCGATAGCTCAGTTATCGATGAATTGATCGAAATATTGCAGAGTCTCAAAGAATCCTGTAGCCATCCCCTTTCGTTTAATGTTCTTATTGTATGCAAATTCAGGGGTTTTGGAGCAACCACATTCTGACCGATAACTCAGTTATCGATGAATTGATCGAAATATTACAGAGTCCCAAAGAGTCCTGTGGCCTTCCCCTTTCGTGTGATATCCATATTGTATGCAAATTTAGGGGCAACTACATTCTGACTGATGACTTACTTATCGATTAATTGATCGAAATATTGCAGAGTCCCAAAGAATCCTGTCGCCTTCCGTTCTGACCGATCACTCGACATTCTGACCGATAACTCAGTTATCGATGAATTGATCGAAATATTGCAGAGTCCCAAAGAGTCCTGTGGCCTTCCCCTTTCGTTTGATATCCATATTGTATGCAAATTCAGGGGCAACCACATTCTGACTGATGACTTAGTTATCGATTAATTGATCGAAATATTGCAGAGTCCCAAAGAATCCTGTGACCTCCCCCTTTCGTTTGATACCCATATTGTATGCAAATTCAGGGGTTTTGGAACAACCACATTCTGACCGATAACTCAGTTATCGATCAATTCATCGAAATATTGCAGAGTCCCAAAGAGTCCTGTGGCCTTCCCCTTTCGTTTGATATCCATATTGTATGCAAATTCAGGGGCAACCACATTCTGACTGATGACTAAGTTATCGATTAATTGATCGAAATATTTCAGAGTCCAAAAGAATCCTGTGACCTTCCCCTTTCATTTTATACCCATATTGTATGCAAATTCAGGGTTTTGAAGCAACCACATTCTGACCGATAGCTCAGTTATCGATGAATTGATAGAAATATTGCAGAGTCCCAAAGAATCCTGTGGCCTTCCCCTTTCGTTTAATACCCATATTGTATGCAAATTCAGGGGCAACCTCATTCTGACTGATGACTTAGTTATCGATTAATTGATCGAAATATTTCAGAGTCCAAAAGAATCCTGTGACCTCCCCCTTTCGTTTGATACCCATATTGTATGCAAATTCAGGGGTTTTGGAACAACCACATTCTGACCGATAACTCAATTATCGATCAATTGATCGAAATATTGCAGAGTCCCAAAGAGTCCTGTGGCCTTCCCCTTTCGTTTGATATCCATATTGTATGCAAATTCAGGGGCAACCACATTCTGACTGATGACTTAGTTATCGATTAATTGATCGAAATATTTCAGAGTCCAAAAGAATCCTGTGACCTTCCCCTTTCATTTGATACCCATATTGTATGCAAATTCAGGGGTTTTGAAGCAACCACATTCTGACCGATAGCTCAGTTATCCATGAATTGATCGAAATATTGCAGAGTCCCAAAGAATCCTGTGACCTTCCCCTTTCGTTTGATACCCATATTGTATGCAAATTCAGGGGCAACCACATTCTGACTGATGACTTAGTTATCGATTAATTGATCGAAATATTTCAGAGTCCAAAAGAATCCTGTGACCTTCCCCTTTCATTTGATACCCATATTGTATGCAAATTCAGGGGTTTTGAAGCAACCACATTCTGACCGATAGCTCAGTTATCGATGAATTGATCGAAATATTGCAGAGTCCCAAAGAATCCTGTGACCTTCCCCTTTCGTTTGATACCCATATTGTATGCAAATTCAGGGGCAACCACATTCTGACTGATGACTTAGTTATCGATTAATTGATCGAAATATTGCAGAGTCCAAAAGAATCCTGTGACCTTCCCATTTCGTTTGATACCCATATTGTATGCAAATTCAGGGGTTTTGAAGCAACCACATTCTGACCGATAGCTCAGTTATCGATGAATTGATCGAAATATTGCAGAGTCTCAAAGAGTCCTGTGGCCTTCCCCTTTCGTTTAATGTTCTTATTGTATGCAAATTCAGGGGTTTTGGAGCAACCACATTCTGACCGATAACTCAGTTATCGATGAATTGATCGAAATATTGCAGAGTCCCAAAGAGTCCTGTGGCCTTCCCCTTTCGTTTGATATCCATATTGTATGCAAATTCAGGGGCAACCACATTCTGACTGATGACTTAGTTATCGATTAATTGATCGAAATATTTCAGAGTCCAAAAGAATCCTGTGACCTCCCCCTTTCGTTTGATACCCATATTGTATGCAAATTCAGGGGTTTTGGAACAACCACATTCTGACCGATAACTCAGTTATCGATCAATTCATCGAAATATTGCAGAGTCCCAAAGAGTCCTGTGGCCTTCCCCTTTCGTTTGATATCCATATTGTATGCAAATTCAGGGGCAACCACATTCTGACTGATGACTAAGTTATCGATTAATTGATCGAAATATTTCAGAGTCCAAAAGAATCCTGTGACCTTCCCCTTTCATTTTATACCCATATTGTATGCAAATTCAGGGTTTTGAAGCAACCACATTCTGACCGATAGCTCAGTTATCGATGAATTGATAGAAATATTGCAGAGTCCCAAAGAATCCTGTGGCCTTCCCCTTTCGTTTAATACCCATATTGTATGCAAATTCAGGGGCAACCTCATTCTGACTGATGACTTAGTTATCGATTAATTGATCGAAATATTTCAGAGTCCAAAAGAATCCTGTGACCTCCCCCTTTCGTTTGATACCCATATTGTATGCAAATTCAGGGGTTTTGGAACAACCACATTCTGACCGATAACTCAATTATCGATCAATTGATCGAAATATTGCAGAGTCCCAAAGAGTCCTGTGGCCTTCCCCTTTCGTTTGATATCCATATTGTATGCAAATTCAGGGGCAACCACATTCTGACTGATGACTTAGTTATCGATTAATTGATCGAAATATTTCAGAGTCCAAAAGAATCCTGTGACCTTCCCCTTTCATTTGATACCCATATTGTATGCAAATTCAGGGGTTTTGAAGCAACCACATTCTGACCGATAGCTCAGTTATCGATGAATTGATCGAAATATTGCAGAGTCCCAAAGAATCCTGTGACCTTCCCCTTTCGTTTGATACCCATATTGTATGCAAATTCAGGGGCAACCACATTCTGACTGATGACTTAGTTATCGATTAATTGATCGAAATATTTCAGAGTCCAAAAGAATCCTGTGACCTTCCCCTTTCATTTGATACCCATATTGTATGCAAATTCAGGGGTTTTGAAGCAACCACATTCTGACCGATAGCTCAGTTATCGATGAATTGATCGAAATATTGCAGAGTCCCAAAGAATCCTGTGACCTTCCCCTTTCGTTTGATACCCATATTGTATGCAAATTCAGGGGCAACCACATTCTGACTGATGACTTAGTTATCGATTAATTGATCGAAATATTGCAGAGTCCAAAAGAATCCTGTGACCTTCCCATTTCGTTTGATACCCATATTGTATGCAAATTCAGGGGTTTTGAAGCAACCACATTCTGACCGATAGCTCAGTTATCGATGAATTGATCGAAATATTGCAGAGTCTCAAAGAATCCTGTGGCCTTCCCCTTTCGTTTAATGTTCTTATTGTATGCAAATTCAGGGGTTTTGGAGCAACCACATTCTGACCGATAACTCAGTTATCGATGAATTGATCGAAATATTGCAGAGTCCCAAAGAGTCCTGTGGCCTTCCCCTTTCGTTTGATATCCATATTGTATGCAAATTCAGGGGCAACCACATTCTGACTGATGACTTAGTTATCGATTAATTGATCGAAATATTTCAGAGTCCAAAAGAATCCTGTGACCTCCCCCTTTCGTTTGATACCCATATTGTATGCAAATTCAGGGGTTTTGGAACAACCACATTCTGACCGATAACTCAGTTATCGATCAATTCATCGAAATATTGCAGAGTCCCAAAGAGTCCTGTGGCCTTCCCCTTTCGTTTGATATCCATATTGTATGCAAATTCAGGGGCAACCACATTCTGACTGATGACTAAGTTATCGATTAATTGATCGAAATATTTCAGAGTCCAAAAGAATCCTGTGACCTTCCCCTTTCATTTTATACCCATATTGTATGCAAATTCAGGGTTTTGAAGCAACCACATTCTGACCGATAGCTCAGTTATCGATGAATTGATCGAAATATTGCAGAGTCCCAAAGAATCCTGTGACCTTCCCCTTTCGTTTGATACCCATATTGTATGCAAATTCAGGGGCAACCACATTCTGACTGATGACTTAGTTATCGATTAATTGATCGAAATATTTCAGAGTCCAAAAGAATCCTGTGACCTCCCCCTTTCGTTGATACCCATATTGTATGCAAATTCAGGGGTTTTGGAACAACCACATTCTGACCGATAACTCAATTATCGATCAATTGATCGAAATATTGCAGAGTCCCAAAGAGTCCTGTGGCCTTCCCCTTTCGTTTGATATCCATATTGTATGCAAATGCAGGGGCAACCACATTCTGACTGATGACTTAGTTATCGATTAATTGATCGAAATATTTCAGAGTCCAAAAGAATCCTGTGACCTTCCCCTTTCATTTGATACCGATATTGTATGCAAATTCAGGGGTTTTGAAGCAACAACATTCTGACCGATAGCTCAGTTATCGATGAATTGATAGAAATATTGCAGAGTCCCAACGAACCTGTGGAATTCCCCTTTCGTTTAATATCCATATTGTATGCAAATTCAGGGGTTTTGGAGCAACCACATTCTGCCGATAACTCAGTTATCGATGAATTAATCGAAATATTACAGAGTCCCAAATAATCCCGTGGCCTTCCCCTTTCGTTTAATATCCATATTGTATGCAAATTAAAAGGTTTTGGAGCAACCACATTCTGACCGATAACTCAATTATCGATGAATTGATCGAAATATTGCAGAGTCCCAAAGAATCCTGTGGCCTGCCCGTTTCGTTTGATACCCATATTGTATGCAAATTCAGGGGTTTTGGAACAACCACATTCTGCTCGATAACTCAGTTATCGATGAATTGATCGAAATATTGCAGAGTCCAAAAGAATCCTGTGACCTTTCCCTTTCGTTTGATATCCATATTGTATGCAAATTTAGGGGTTTTTGGAGCAACCACATTCTTACCGATAACTCAGTTATCGATTAATTTATCGAAATATTTCAGAGTCCAAAAGAATCCTGTGAACTTTCCCGTTTCGTTGAATACCCATATTGTATGCAAATTCAGGGGTTTTGGAACAACCACATTCTGACCTATAACTCAGTTATCGATCAATTGATCGAAATATTGCAGAGTCCCAAAGAGTCCTGTGGCCTTCCCCTTTCGTTTGATACCCATATTGTATGCAAATTCAGGGGTTTTTGAGCAACCACATGCTTACCGATAACTCAGTTACCGATGAATTGATCGAAATATTGCAGAATCCCAAAGAATCCTGTGGCCTTCCCCTTTCGTTTGTTATCCATATTGTATGCAAATTCAGGGGTTTTTGGAGCAACCACATTCTGACCGATAACTCAGTTATCGATTAATTTATCGAAATATTTCAGAGTCCAAAAGAATCCTGTGACCTTCCCCTTTCGTTTGATACCCATATTGTATGCAACTTCAGGGGTTTTTGGAGCAACCACATTCTGACCGATAACTCAGTTATCGAAATATTGCAGGATCCAAAAGAATACTGTGGCCTTCCCCTTCCGTCAATACCCATATTGTGTGCACATTTTAAAGTTTTAGGGCACCAAATTGCATAAATTCATTGGATAAAATAAATTTTTGGCTCAGTTGGGTCACATTAGTGCCCATAACTCTATAACCATGTGAGGTATTGAGATTTCATGAAACTTGTTACCTATCCGAGACATCGGGAAATAAGTGTGCAAAATTTCGTACAGATCGGTGGTGTCGTTTGGGCGTGAAAACATTTCAAACACACTCACTCACTCACAAACTTACGCATTTATAATATAAGTAAGATTGTTCCAGCGCGGTTAAGTTCTGCAGCTTGTATTATTTTCTCCAGCATTAAATTAAAGAAATCGCACGATAGGGGGTCACCCTGTCTGAAACCTCGTTTAGTTTCGAACGGCTCGGAGAGGTGCTTCCCAATTCTGACCGAGCTGGCGGTGTTGCTCAAGGTCATTTTGCATAGCTGTATAAGTTTTGCGGGGAAACTAAATTTAGACATAGTGGCAAAGAGGCAGCTTTTTCGTGCTATCGAAAGCGGCCTTGAAATCAACAAAGAGATGATGTGTGTCGATTCTTTTCTCACTGGTTTTTCCCAAGATTTAGCGTATTGTAAAAATCTGCTCGATGGTAGATTTACCAGGTCTGAAGCCACACTGATAAGGTCCAATCAGTCTGCTCACATCAGGCTTCAGTCTTTCGCACAATACGCTTGATAGGACCTTATATGCGATATTCAAAAGGCTGACTCCGCGATAGTTGGCGCAGTTTGCAGGATCGCCCTTCTTGTGGATTGGGCAGAGAACACTTAGATTCCAATCTTCAGGCATGCATTCATCCGACCATATTCTGCATAGAAGCTGATGCATGCGCCTTACCAGCTCCTCGCCTCCGTGATTGAATAGCTCAGCAGGCAAACCATCAGCGCCTTATTGCTTTATTGTTTTTTAATCGGGATATTGCTATATTGTGGAACGTCAATTCCATCATCTTCTCTGATTTCTTGCTCAGTTTCTCCGTTTAAAAAGGCAGTGAAGTGATCCCTCCATATTCTGAGTGCTCTCTGAACATCGGCCACCAGGTCGCATTTCTTATTCTTACAAGAGTTTGCCTCGATATGTGGACCAACGTGACCAAAAATGTGTTTTGTTCAATATGGGTATCACACGAAAGGTAGTAATGCGTGCTGTGAATAAGCGATATAATTAAGTTCCAAATATTATCTGATATGGGATATGGGAGCGGGGTTTACTAGTCGGATATAAAATTCGATCTACCACAACCTTCATATACAGGGTGGCGCAAAAGTAATCCTCCTATCAGAAAATGCTATAAATTTTGCGATTGGCCCCTAAAGTCAGTTCTGTTTTGACATTTGTGTAGTAAACACATGCGAAATACACGTTAATAAACAATGTTACGCTACACTGCTCCAGAACGCGGAATATTGCTGACTATTTATTTGACCAATAATCGGTCGGTGAAAAACGGTTACTGCGCAAAAGTAATCCTCCTATCAGAAAATGCTATAAATTTTGCGATTGGCCCCTACAGTCAGTTCTGTTTTGACATTTGTGTAGTAAACAAATGCGAAATACACGTTAATAAACAATGTTACGCTACACTGCTCCAGAACGCGGAATATTGCTGACTATTTATTTGACCAATAATCGGTCGGGGCGAAACGGTTACTGTGAATGGTGAACGCTACAGAGCAATGATCAACGAGTTGTTGTTGCCGCAACTTGATGAATTGGGATTGGAAAACATGTGGTTCCAACAAGACGGTGCAACAGCACACACTGCACGTGCCACAACCGATATGCTGAACATCGGAAGCTTACTTTTGCGCCACCTTGTATTTCCAGGTGAAAGTTAATTAATTTACATACATTAGAGAGTAGAAGGGTTATTTTTCCAATTATATTCATTTATGATATTGTTAATGGCATTGTGGACTGCTCAATGCATCTTGAGTCATTTTGATTATTTTTAGGGACTAAATAGTGAGTTTGGGGGTTGACGCCGTGTCTAGAAGTCCACGCAAGTGGGGAAAGTTTCTGATCGACATTCACCTGGGAATGGCCAGAGCGATTCTTTTGCATGCGGTTCAAGCAGCTCACTACTTCCGGGCGCTTGCATCCAAGTATTCTCTGGGTAACTACCGAACATCCGCTTGGTGGTAAGCTAAACGTGAGAAGGCGAGAACCTGATAAGGCCACTCCAACATAATCCGTTTAAGGGATTGCTAGGGGGAATTCAAACAGCAGCGTCTGGTCACCATGTAGTGCGGCTGCAAGCGGGCGTCTGTCTTAGGTCAAGTGGCCCGCTATACAAACGTGTAATTGAATTCAATCTTCCGCGAAACGGGTTGTGAGATTCAACAACGAAGCCTTGGATATGAGAACTCCTTTTTTAAATGACAACACCCGCAAACGAAATAAGGAATACGAGATTATGGCATGCACCTGGAATGTCGATTCCCTTAATGGGAAAGGTGCCGCTGCCTGGCTGGTTCAGGTCCTGAGGAAAACAAAAGCTGACATCACCGCCATATAAGAGATGCGATGGACGGGGCGATGAAACACGATCAAAACACGTTGCAATATCTACTGGAGTGGGCATGTAGACAAGCGCAGATTCGGCGTGGGATTTGTCGTGGGAGAGAGACTCCGTCACCGAGTACTGTCGTTCACACCTGATCTGCATAAAAGTACGATTTTTCACCATATCGTTTATCTGCGCTCTTGCACCGACGTAAGAAAAGGACGACATGAAAAAAGATGCATTCTATGAGCGCCTGGAAGAAGCATACGAGCGCTGTCCCCGTCATGATATCAAAGTCGTGCTTGGCGACTTTAAGGCCAGGGTGGGTAAGGAGGGTGTATTCGGCCCCACTGCCGGGAAGTTCAGTCTTCACGATCAGACTTCGCCATATGGATACAGGCTGATCGACTTCGCCGGTGCCCGAAACAGGGTCATATCCAGCACTAGGTTTATGCACAGGATGATTCAGCAGGCTACAGAGGACCTAACATCGACTCTGATCACTACCTAGCAGCCAATATTCGTACCCGCCTGTGTACGACAAAACAGGTGCAACAAAAAACGCAGGGAGAGCTGGAAGTGGAAAAGCTTCAATCGCAACAGACCCCCAATTATTCCGCAGATGGCCTAATCAACCTAATGGAATGCATGAGCAGTGGGATCATATATCAGGAACGAAAAGAAAGGACGAAGCCTACAATGCAACGCTGAGATCGAATGCAACGAAAAGTGTGTGTGAACACTACCGCGAGTTGAAGAGGGAAGCCTGGTGGATTTTCCAGGCAAAAAAAAGAGGCATAAAAGTGATAAATAAAGGATCTTGAGATGCTGGCCAACGGGAATAACGCCCGAAAATTCTATCAAAAAATTCGGCGAATAACGATATTTCCTAAACCGGTCTAGCTATCGGAACAAATCATATTTTAAGTTAAGCGTCTAGTAATACAACGTTTCATTCAACTCCATTCAGCAGTTTCTGAGTGATGCGCCCAAACATACAGACAGACAGATGACAAAAATTCTAAAAACAGTTGATTTGGCTTCTATTGGCTTTATAATGATTCCTGCTATCAATTTTTCTTTAATATCTGCAATGTACAGACATCGACCTTTTACAATTTTACTATACGTAGAGACTAGAGGGTAGACTTTGTCCTGCCCAGAAATTTACCTGAATGGATCTAGAAATATCCAGCACAGTACCCGACGTCGTTCGGATATAAATAAAAGCAATACCATACCTGACCTTAAACCACATCTAAATAAAAGTAAGTTACTTCTTGTTAACTATTGCGTTTTTTAATTCATTCAAAGTAAACATTCTTTATAAGCTATGTTTTTTGATTTACCACTTGGTGCATAGACATACAAATTATTTGGATTACCGACTCGTGAACACCCGACATATAACTGCCCATGTGTAAAACAAGGGTCTTCGAGCTGAAGCCCAGCCAATTTAAATGTCTGACCTTGCGATTTGTTAATAGACATAGCGAAGCTAAGTATTAGAGGAAATTGAAGTCTCTTAAAAGGAAATGGGAGATCTGCCGGAATTAAAAGGAATCTTGGTATAAATACATTTTTACCTTTGCCACAACCTGTTATAATTATTGCTTCAATTATATTTCCCAAAATTTTTTTTACTATTAATCTTGTACCATTGCAAAGTTTAAGTGGGTCAAGATTTCGCAAAAGAATAACAGGTGCTTCATTTTTCAGAATCAGCATGTGAGGTGGAAGTCCGCCAGGCTCAAGAGAATTTAAAAACTCTGTGGGTTAGTTAACAGTCATCGCTTAAGCTGACATATATAGATTTGTATATTCGCTTGGTTCCTGGTAGTTGACGCAATAAATCAAAGTTTATGCCGTTTACCGTACCGTTTTTAGGTGCCAAGGCTCTCATACACCCAGTTACAATTTCTGAAGTTACTATTTAGGTTTTAAAAAACGTTAATTTTGAGAATATCAATACTTCTTTCAATGGTGGTCAAGTCGCTAAGATTAATATTACCTTATATGCTTTTATACTTCTGATTGTCCACTCCCTTTGCTAATATTACAAAGGGGACTTTCATGCACAGCTAAATTTAATTGCAGCTTCAAAGTTGCATGCGCAGCTCTACCCCCAGGCAGAAGGGTAGCTGCAATCCCAGATAAGGCATTTTCCTACCTTTAGCCAACAATGTCCTTAAGACAAATGTTTTGCCTGTACCGCCTGGTGCATCAAGGAAAAAGAGTTTGCCTTGTTGGTTTTCAATGCTATCGACTACGTCGTCAAATGCTGATCTTTGATCCGGAAGTAATTTGGGTGTGCTTGCCTCTATTTCTGACTTTAAAATTTCTATGGCGTAAAAAAGCTCTCTTGTTACTTCACGACAAAGACTTTGTATATTATTTCTTTCAACTGTCGGAAGACCATAACTCGAAAGCTTTCTTCCTCCTAGAGATAGTAACTTGTCTTCAATATCAGTAAGTGCTAAATTATATATGTTGTTATTGTACGTCACTTCAGCGCTTGGATTTTGACCTTGAGCAGAATGTAGGAAATCTTCCAAAAGATTGTCTTTATGATACTGTACATCATTGAATTGCAATAGATCTACTCCTATTTTTTGGCGAAGAATAATACATATATTCGACGTGCTGCGCTTTTTCGCGAACTTCCGAAATTTTTTATTTGAGCTTTTCTTATCTGTCATAAGGGTGGGTAGACAACAATTGCTTAAATTTTAAGGGTTGAATGTTGCTTATCTAAATCTACTACGTAAGTGCTCAATCTATTTAGATTTTTTTGCGCAATGTAAATTTTTTGTCCAACGAAAATAGAAATTCTTTTACGCAGCCTACTGATGTTTGAAAACGTTTAAAAAGCTTTTTATTGAAATAATATTTTTTTAGACCATCTTCGTATTTTCTTGAGGTAATATCGAGGTCTGGAGAAATTAAGTACCATTGCATAAAATTCGCAGTCAACACAGTTTTTGCTAAGAAATATATATGTGGCAGCAAGCGATAAAATTCAAATTCAAGATAGGATAGAAATGAGATATTAATATTTTTTATATTTTGCTTGTTTGAATTTTAAATATAAACATAAGTCAATGTTGGTTAAGAAAAGTAACTCAAATTAGTGTAAGAAATTTTATCTTGTTTTGTAGTAATAGCAAAAGTAGGATTTAATTTCAAAAATTGTTTCCCTTGTGAATAATGACGTATATTAAAATTCAATATGCATAAGTAAATTGGTCTTTGTGTAGCATACTCATGTTTGGTTCTTTACCGCTTACTTTGGTTTCTATACCTGTTGCCACATATATACAGTGTCACTTATTTCGAAAGAAGAGTCCTTGGCAGCAAGCGATAACAGCCAAAGTAAATTTTTAGAGGTCAGCCAGAGTAGTATTTCATTTCAAAAATAAAGATGTTCGTCTTGTGAAAAATGAGGTATAGTAAAATAAGCTATCAGAAAATTAGTGGAGTCATTATTACGCATATTGTCACTTGCGAAGCGAATATATTTGGCGAGTCGAACAGATTGACGAACTCACATCAAATTTGCATTGTGAGTGGCGAATGAACTTATTCGACTGCCATGTGTCGTTGCCATTCAAAGATTTTAATTAGTTCATCCGAATTTGACGTTTCTGTCATCTGTTTTTATTATTTATTTGTGCACAAACAGAAATGTAAAAAGCAAGTTTAATTAAATAGTAATAAATAAAGTTAAAAATGTTTTATAACGTTGATCTTTTTTTTTTCGACGACGCGAGTTGATCTTCTTCGTCAGCGGCGTTTTATTAGGGATTACTCCAATCCCATGGAGCTTCCGTCGACAGTGTAAGTGCAGTGCATATTGGTCATTCAAAAGATGTAAAGTTTTTGTTTATATAAATGTGTTTATAGATTCATAGCAAATTTCCGGCTAAGCAAAGATGCATTTATGTATGTGCTGGACAAAATCAAGGACAATTTTCACTGCCGCTTGTCCTCATCTGTAACGCCAATGCTAAAATTGTGTTGCGCACTCCATTTTTTTGCCCATGGCAGTTGTCAGCAAGCTGTAGGGAATGAGTTTCATTTGGGACTTGCGCAACCCACAGTTTCCCTCATTTTAAAGGAGATACTACCAATTTTACAGAGAGAAATTTGCAGGGCGGCGATAAAAACCGAAATGACAGAAGAGGAAAAGCAACAGGCAAAGAGCAAATTTTTCATCAAGTCAGGAATACCCAACGTGATTGGCTGTGTTGATAGTACGCATATTGCCATTTATGCTCCCAGCGCAAATAGACACCTCTATCTAAATAGAAAAGGGTTTTTAAGCATAAATGCAATGATTGCAAGTTTTTAAGACATGGATACATAAAATATTGTTGTTAGTAAATTGTATATTTCAGGCTTGAGATCATGACATGAATATCCGGTTTGTGGACGCTAGATATCCTGGTTCTACACATGATTCGTTTGTGTGGAACAATAGTTCATTAAAAAGTCATTTGGAAAATATGCATTTAAGCGGCGATAACTCTATTTATTTAGGGTATTATGCTTGTTACATCAACACAAATATAATCGGGGTATTAAGACTTAGCTCGTTACTCAAAACTACCGACTAACGGAGTAACGAATCAAGTCCGAATACCCTTACTTTTTATGGCGTAATATTAAAAAAAAAATATACTTATTTGTAGGTGATTCCGGATACCCGCTGAGTTCCTACTTACTAACACCCTTCCGCTTTGCAGAGTTCGGAACTAGGGAATCAGTTTTTAATAAGAAGCACGCAAAAGGTAGAAACATCATAGAACGTACGATCGGAGTTTTTTGACCTAGGTTGGTTAGGAATTAGTTAGGTTTAGAAGAGTTATCGAGGCCAATGCCCCACTAGGGGAAATGGACAACAGTATTAATTTGTTTTTTTTTTTATTTCAATACATCGATGCTAGTGAGCTAAGGAATGGACTGAGATTACTTTTATTGTCCGTAATGAACTTGTAAGTTTTTTTTAGCTGTATTTTATTCCCAAGCTCAGAGCAAAAAAATACAAATTTTAAAATATGAAGTTTTTATTGAAATTCCTTTGAAAATAAGATTAAATTGAAATAATGAAATAGACATTTGCTTAACTTTTATTTCATTTATTTAATAAAAATCAACCATTCAATTCAGACTTATAAAATGGTACATATATATTATTACTAAAAGTAAAAAAATAAAAACAAATATTTATTTCAGCCTTCTTAGTTGACGATATGCGTATTAGGTTGTTGCTGCTTATGAGCACAGATATCACCTCCATTTCATAATTATAAGTTCACTCATATTAAAATAAAAACTAATAAGAAATGTTACAAAAATTTAGAACATGTCAATATGGGTGATCCTATAATTATGAACTGGGGTATATTACACTTAAAAATTAGTTTAAACTAAATCACATTCATTCATTGGAAAATAAAATAAATAAAGATAAACACAAATTCAGTCACGTAAAGAAAAAATAGAAATGAAACTGAAAGTAGTTGGACGATTTTATTATTTCCTTACATTATATTTTAAGGTTTTCAGATTCAACTCCTTCAGTTCCATTTCTTCTTTCTTTTTCAATAGTTTTATTTGGTCTTTTTTGAGTTCGTACGGTTCTCTAGCATATCTTGCCATTTCGTCTAATTTTTCCCTCATTTTTGTAATTCCCTCGCAAAGGGTTTTTTGCATTTCTCCCTGCTTTTCAAGTGCCTTCAAGCGAATATTTTCGCGATCCTCCAGTGTCATCCTCGGACGGGGAGTCGATGAACTTGGAGTGATATTTAAATCTCGAGGATCTTCTTTACCCTCGGAATCGCTCTCACTCGTGTTGTCACTCTCACCCCCGTTATTACCCGGATTATTGGTTCCAAAGGACTGTCCTGTGGGGTTGACGGCTTCTTGGAGGCTCAGCAGCTCATCCACGGATCTCTCTAGCGCAGATAAACTTCGCTGGGCGTACGGTCCTCCTCCAGTGGCTACGGTCTCGCTGCGGTTTGTAGAAACCTTTTTTTAAGCTTTAACTTATAATCTAACCAAACCTAGGACAAATATATTGGTAAGTATGAACTGTCATGCAGAACACAATTCAGTTACTACTAGAGGCCTGCAGCCTTAAGTATCAAAAGTAACTCCTGTCAGTAATCATATGATGCTACGATGCCACGATTCTGCGATGTATACTTTTGTATTATTCGTGCAGGTCTATTCTTCTTACCTTATTCCACTCGCGCCCGTTACGGATTGGAGGACCTATGGAGTTAAGATCCGTGGCGAAATGCTCCCACAATTCTGCCCTGCTCCTCCTGGTCTCTCCAAAATTCCCCATGCCTCTGGCGACGTCTGGATTATTTTCCATCGACCAGCTTTTGGAATTGCTGCGGCGTTGTTCTTCTCATTCTGAAAACTTCATTTATTCAAACAAATAACTCAATTTAATTAAATTAATTACTCACTTTTATTTATTTATTCAATTTATTTAATTTATTAAATTGAAAACGTTCAAATAAAGGGTGTTTTTTTTAGGGGTATAGAACTTTGAATTGAAATAAAACACAAGAAAATCGTTTTAAGGTCCATCAATTTGGCTTTATTGGAAGGATAATTTTATGCCATTAATGTCTAAATATGATTTCGGGCATGTGGCCGCCGCGGCTGGCTCGAATAAAGCCAATTCTACAGGTCCAATTTTCAACCACTTTTTCGAGCATATGGGGCCGTATGTCGGCAATAACGCCACGAATGTTGGCTTCCAATTCCCCTAACGTTTCTGGTTTGTTGGTGTAGACGAGCGACTTCACATATCCCCAAAGAAAATAATCCAAGGGTGTCAAATCACACGACCTTGGTGGCCAATTGACAGGTCCATTCCGCGAAATTATGCGCTCATCGAATGTTTCCTTCAATAAATCGATTGTGACGTGCGCTGTGTGGCATGTAGCGCCGTCTTGTTGGAACCACAACTCATCCACATTCATGCCATCTAATTCGGGAACAAAATAGTCGGTTATCATGGCTCTATACCGGTCTCCATTAACGGTAGCTGCCTCTCCAGCATTATTGCGGAAGAAGTATGGCCCAATGACTCCACCAGCCCATAGAGCACACCAAACAGTCAGTTTTTGTGGATGTAATGGCGTTTCAAGGGTCTCATGTGGATTCTCTTCACTCCAAATGCAGCAATTTTGCTTGTTGACGTAGCCATTCAACCAAAAATGAGCCTCATCACTGAACAAAATTTTGCGATGAAAATCAGCATCGAAATCAATCTCATTTTCGGCCCATACACCAAAATCACGACGCATTGCATGGTCTCGCGGCTTTAATTCTTGCACAAGCTGGATCTTGTAAGGTCGCAAGCCAAGATCTTTGCGCAAAATCTTCCATAAAGTTGATGGACAAAGCTCCAATTGCTGTGCACGGTGGCGAATCGATTCATTCGGGTCCTCTTCAACACTTTGCTCTACAGCGGCAATTGTTTCTTCGGTGCGCACTGTTCGACGTCTCTGCGGATGCGTATTATCACATAGAGTAAACGTAGTGCGAAAACGATCCATGGCTAACCGAATTAATTGCTCTGATGGACGATTATGTCGACCATAAAATGGACGGAGCTCACGGTAAACTTCGCGAACTGAACCATTATTTTCGAAATAAATTTGCACGATTTGCAAGCGTTGTTCTTTTGTCAACCTGTTCATGATGAAATGGCAAACCAAACTGAACATAAATGACATTAGAGTTGCCAGATTTGACCACAAAATGCCAGTTTTATCTCTATTAGAAAAACAAACCTGTAAAAAAAACACCCTGTACTTGCAAATGCGTCCTTTTTACTTTTCAATGCAAACAAAATAAGCATTCGACAAATTTTGACAGATTTGGCAACTCGACAAATTCATCTTCGTCACTCATTCGACTTTTTTTTGGCGAATTCGCTGTAGATTTGCATCTCGCAATTCTAGACCGTGAAATTCGACAAAATTTTCATTCGCTTCGCAAGTGACAATATGCGTACATATATATATTTATCTAAATTTTCGAAGATAACAACCAAACTCATTGTTTAGCGGTTTTAGGAGCTTTTGAAAGTTGCTTATTTTAAAATACGTTGTTATTCTAAATGCAAACTATTATAATTTTTAAATAAAATTTTACTTTGGTTGTTACTACAAATCAAAATACAATGTCCCGTCCAATTAATATAGAGTTGTATCTGCTTAAACATGATTCATTTTAGCTAAAATCCTTGTTTAATATGACTATGATTGAACAACATTTTAAATGTCTTTTTAAGTTAAGTAAAGATTTGAATAAAACCGCGTTTTAAGCAACGACTATGATTACGAGCCAATTTCTTAAATTATTTAAGATGTTTTACTATACTCATATTGAGTTAGCTTGCTATTACAATTGCTTATTGAAACGTAAACATTTCTTGCCTACTCCTATTTTCACAGCAAAAAGAATGGGCAAATTTTTTCTCCAGCATTTTCTTCCAACCTTTATACGGGCCAATATATAGCGTCAACTTTTTGTCTACTCGAAAAGTAAACTCTCTGATGCACCAAATACCTTGTTTTAAAAATTTTCACAATCTCTGGTGAACGCTTACCTGGGAGGTGCCACGCCCCCTTGTCCAAACCTTTTCTTATGCCTACCAGGGTCTGTCTTGGCAAAAATTCGTTCGATTCTATCCAGCAGTATAGGCTGCAAGTCTAAACATACAAACACGCACACACAATTTGGGACGCCGTTTGTCCGTTTGCTGTTACCCTAATTGTCAAACTTAGACATGAAGAGCGCCAAAGAGCGGTAAGACGTAGAGAGCGAGCCACCTCCGAGATGAGCAGTAGACTCTAGTTAGGCGCACCATGGTGGCGCAAGGTTAAGCTCCCGCTCCTGTTTTAGGATGAAAATTTTAATTTAATGGGAGGTGCCACGCTCACTTCCCGCTCCCAACCTTTTTTCTTGAGATGTTAGAGATTGAACTCTTTTAGCTCCTTACCAATTTGAACATTATACCATGAATACTTTCAGAGATATGCAGTACGGAAAGCCTCATTTGTATGGGAGGTGTCACGCCCACTCCTCCCTTCCTCTCCTTTTTTTCTCAAGGCGTTAGAGATTGATCTTTATCGATTTTCAATGTTCTACAATAAATACTTCCAGAGATATGCGGTTCGGAAAATCTGTTTTGTAAGGGAGGTGAATCTAAACCATCCTCGAGTATACGAAAAAATTTCATCAATATTGGTCTTGGCGTTTAGAATTAGTTTAGTGACAAGGGACGGACGCACAGGAGATTTTTATATATTAAGAAGATTATTTTAAGTATTGCCTAAACGATAAAAAACTGAACCGTTTCAACAGAAGCGATTGGTTTGTTTTGGGTAAGCGATAATATTATCGTTACGATGATACACATGTAGTCGTTTATACCCTAGTGCGTTTTCAACGTGCGCATTTATACAGGGTGGTACACGTTAATAAACAATGTTACGCTACACTGCTCCAGAACGCGGAAAATTACTGACTATTTATTTGACCAATAATCGGTCGGTGAAAAACGGTTACTGCGGAAAAGTAATCCTCCTATCAGAAAATGCTATACATTTTGCGATTGGCCCCTAAAGTCAGTTCTGTTTTGACATTTGTGTAGTAAACACATGCGAAATACACGTTAATAAACAATGTTACGCTACACTGCTCCAGAACGCGGAATATTGCTAACTATTTATTTGACCAATAATCGGTCGGTGAAAAACGGTTACTGCGGAAAAGTAATCCTCCTATCAGAAAATGCTATACATTTTGCGATTGGCCCCTAAAGTCAGTTCTGTTTCGACATTTGTGTAGTAAACACATGCGAAATACACGTTAATAAACAATGTTACGCTACACTGCTCCAGAACGCGGAATATTGCTAACTATTTATTTGACCAATAATCGGTCGGTGAAAAACGGTTACTGCGCAAAAGTCATCCTCCTATCAGAAAATGCTATAAATTTTGCGTTTGGCCCCTAAAGTCAGTTCTGTTTCGACATTTGTGTAGTAAACACATGCGAAATGCACGTTAATAAACAATGTTACGCTACACTGCTCCAGAACGCGGAATATTGCTGACTATTTATTTGACCAATAATCGGTCGGGGCCAAACGGTTACTGTGAATGGTGAGCGCTACAGAGCAATGATCAACGAGTTCTTTTTGCCGCAACTTGATGAATTGGGATTGAAAAACATGTGGTTCCAACAAGACGGTGCAGCAGCACACACTGCACGTGCCACAACTGATATGCTGAACATCGGAAGCTTACTTTTGCGCCACCTGTTATATGGCTTATTCTATGGGCTTGTAATGTTCCAGTGCTTTTCAAAAGCTCATTGCTGCTCAATATTTTGAGAACTTAAAAAATCTTGTGGATGCTTATTCTTAATCATGACTTGGATTGCTGCTGAAAACCTTAGTCCTTTTTTATGCCAAAAGAAGTTGGGATTATAAACACTAACAACATAACAAAGCTGTAAAATTTATCATATAGATATTATTTTGGCACGATGTAACTCCGAGGCAATTATGCCCAAGCTTCTCTAGTTTTTACTACAAAATTCAAGGGATCTACATGCATATTGACTGAGAAGCTATTTCATGTAAAAAAATACACTCCGAGGGCTGCCAACCAATGCCGAGGGGCGACCACGTTTTTTAAAACGTTTTGTGCAGCCCGTCCTACGTGTGGAGCCAGATGGGGGACCAGCACACTACCACCACACTACATAATCTGCAAATTGCATTTATAAAATTAAAATTGTCTACTAAAAGTGGAGCAACATATTGTTACTTGTTGGTAAATTTCGTAGTTAGATTAACTTCTTTTATGGTTCAGGGTTTTGTGCAAATTGAACTCTGGGCAAATAGTCCGTCTTTCCACTGCCTTCTTTTCTGCCTCCCACTCAAATTCTCACAATTTAGGACGAAGAAGAATTGGCAGATCCTATACAAGGTAGGCAAATAACAAAGCCGTATGTGTAGCAAAATTTTAAATTCTTTTTATGAAGTGCATGAGTTAGTAGGTGCTGGCGTGCACTGAGTTCCATTTTTAATACTTCTTGTTTATTGTTTGCTTTGTTTTAAAGGCTGGCATTGTGTTCACGCGTAGAAAATGCTTGCTTACATGCCATCTTAAATCAGCTTTTTAATAAATGGGACCATATACGCGTTTCCGGAAATTTCATGGTAATAAAAGATTTTAATAAGCTTGCGTTTGAAAAACCAATTTTCAAAGCCCATAATTTTAAAGGAATATTTGAAAAGGGATTCACAACGCTATTGAAGTGGGTCGCAACTTTTCCTCTCGTAAACACAATACCTTCCTTAGGGTACTAGCCTCAAAGAAAAAAAATATTATTCACGTTATCATTTTTTTAGAAACGGATCCCGAAGTTGTGAAGTCGACAAATCAATACGTTACAATCGAAAATTTACGGAAATATACCAACTATACTGTTTGGGTGGTCGCTTATACAAAAGTGGGAGATGGCACGAAGACGAAGCCGTTTTATTGTCGTACCCATGAAGATGGTAAGCAATCCGCCTCCTTTTGATTTATACCATGAGAAAGCTCTTAAATGAGATAAATAAACTTTCTTTTCAGTGCCTTGTGCGCCACAGGCAATTAAAGCAATACCAGCATCCAGTACGAAAATAATTATATCGTGGCTGCCGCCAGAACTTCCTAATGGAGATATTGTATGATTAATGTGACTGTAATAAATATTTGGTTTATTTAGTTTTTTGATCAACTTTTAGATCGGTTATACTTTTTATATGTCTATGCTTGAGGGTGGAAGGGAGGAAGGTACACATAAGCGAATACTTGGCCCATTTGTGGAAATGCATGAAACGCAAAGAACCCAAGAATCAGCCACATATCAATTTTGGCTCACTGCTTCAACGAAGATAGGAGAGGGCGAGAAAACTCAAGTTGTTACAGTGCCTCCAAACAATAAAGTGCCCGCTCGAATTGTTTCATTTAGTCAGCGCATAATAAGTCCATGGAAAGAAAATCTGGAACTGCCTTGCCGTAAAGTTGGATCTCCAGCGCCTGTTACTATTTGGAGGCAAGATGGTCACAATTTGGATACGAATGCGCGAAAGGTTATTGCCAAGAACGGAACCCTTTATATACGTGAATGTCAGGCCAACGACGCTGGTAATTACACGTGTAGTGTTGAGAACACGTGGGGTAAAGATGAGATAGTCTATAATATTGTTATAAAAGTTCCACCAGAAGCACCCAATCTTACCGTAGTAAATAGTTATACAGACAGTTTACATCTAGAGTGGACGGATAATAGTCATGGAGGGAGTCCAATTCTGGGTTACGTGATAAATTATAAAAGAGATAATGGAGATTGGGAAGAATTGCAAGTGGACGCTAAAACTAACTCACATTTATTAACTAATCTCTGGTGCGGAACTCGGTATCAGCTTTACATAACTGCATATAATAAAATAGGAACTGGATTACCATGTGACATTGTTAATTCGTATACGAAAGGAAATCCTCCAGTTCAACCTAAACATTCTCAAATGATAACGAATAATTCAACTAGCGTTACATGCTGGCTTGACTCATGGGGTGACGGTGGATGCGGAATTCTGTACTTCATGATCGAGTCGAAGGTCTTTGGAAGGTAATAACCAACTTACAATATTTACTAACCAATTAAGTTAAGGGTATAAATGAGGAATGGGAGTGGGTAAGCTAAAATTTTAAACCGCCATGTGAAGACGGGAATGGATGACAGATTCGGTATTGTTTATACAAATAGGAATTTCTTAGCCTTCAAATAAAAATAAAATTTTTATAAACCATTTCAATTATTTGGGAAAAATTACTTCTTGATTTCGGTTTTAATGTCCATACGCAGTTAAAAAGAAATCCAAAAACTCCGTATGTATGAAATGTCACATAAAATAGCTGCAGAAAAAATTCGTCCAAGAAGCACGGCGAAGTTCTGCCGCTTCTGGCTTAGATAAAGAAGCGAAAGAAATGTGTATGTCTTTGAACGAGGGCAAGACTAAGTATTTGGTGTCATCCTTGCTCCTGCGCCTTGGCATCCACGTTGCTGTTGTTAAGGCGAAGAGCTTTTCGGAAGGTTTAGGGGGGATTTCGGCAGTTCCTTACCGGAATGATTCCCGTACGCTCCAGCACTAGCACCAATTGGTACTAGCCCGACTGCCGCTGGAAGGTCATAGCTTACCACGGGTATATTCTAAGTTGCTAGCTCGATGGCAGTCAGGCCACCGTTAATTGTTACATATATGAGACTGTGAGGGACTTAGTTTGTTTGGGAACGAAAATAACGTCAGCCAGAGCTACT
Source organism: Merzomyia westermanni (assembly GCA_949987695.1). Lineage (NCBI taxonomy): Eukaryota > Metazoa > Arthropoda > Insecta > Diptera > Tephritidae > Merzomyia > Merzomyia westermanni. Next base: position 84,043,504 of record OX465291.1, read on the forward strand.
TTGCACTGAGTAGGTAACTGAGAAGTAAACGCATCTTTCAACAGACAAAGATGGACAGTGACGAAAGATCCGCACACACCGGTGGCTATCGAAGTAAGTTTAACGATGAGCTACAAGAGCTTTTCGTAGATATGAACAGCGGATTTGCTGGCTGAGCTATGTTCCTATCGGCAAACGGATTCGGCAGTAGAAGAAGGGGAATAAGACGAAAAAACGGGAAGAGCAGGAGTTGGCCTCCCTTGTTATTTGTTATAAAAAGAGGTGACTGAAGTGCTTTGATACCCTACTGCCATAATTGAACCAACACATGGTGATGCAGCGAGAATTATATATATAGCAAGCTTAAATAAGGTTATGACTAGTATATAGATTTGAATTATTGTTTATATTACAGACCACAATGGAATGTTGTTTCAAATCATATACCTCCTACAGAGCGTATCTACACGGTTAGTGATTTAGTTCCTCGTACAAAATATCAATTAAAAGTTACAGCTCATAACAATGCTGGATCTACAACTGCATTGTACAATTTTACCACTCTCTCGCCCCAAGGAGGTAAGTTTCTAATAGATTTGATATTGGAAAAAACTTAAATATAAATTTTGCTTTTAGTTGTTTACTCTACAGATCATGCAAATCCTGTGTCTCACTTAAGCGATAGCCCCTTCTATGCAAATTTTAGGGTTCTACTTCCTGTATGCCTTTCAATGTTGATGTTACTGGGCATAATAGCAGCAGTACTGCTTATTCGAAAAAGAAGTAATTGTATATGTTTTTATATTCACATACATTCGTACATATCTTATATAAAAGTAATTACGCATGCATAAGTTTAACACCTTTATGGTCAAACTCCAAAAGTTATGGTAAATGTATAAAATGTATACACAAGTTTCTGAAAATTGAAGCAGTTAAACAACAAACTAGTCAGAAAAATACCAGTGTACAACTATAATTCTTACCCAAAAAAATTTAAAATTGTGGAGGGGTCATCAATTCTGGTTTTGCGTTATCGTGAAGTGAAAAGTAAATGCGTCAATTCACCAAGATTTTTGATTCTCCTTTTACTTTAAATTTTCAATTTGAAGTGAAGTGGAAAAAGTTAACGCCAATATAACGTTAACATCTGAATTTCAAACAATTCAACTATCTCACAGTATACGAGTACAGTAGACCAAATACTGAAGTCTATCAAGTCTTAGGGCCGCTTTCATAAATACCGGTTAAATTATTCCTAATCGGTGATTGCTTAACCGCTGATTTTCTGAATTGACAATTCCGTTTTCACCAAAGCCCGGACCTGGGCCATTTTTGGGTTTTTTGCAAACAACTTTTCACTGAAACAAATTATTTAATTTCCGCTTGCGGATTATTGATACAGAGATCAAAACGCGTCTTTTGATACCTTTCCGAGATTTTTGGACGTATATTAGCAGTAACGTGCTGTCGTATAGAATTACTTTTATTGTACAATTTACGTTTGTTGTTACACGTTTCACTTGGCCACAGTTATTATAAATAAAAAAACGAAAACCTTTCGGTATGATTAACTAGCATAAACAATACGGAACACTAACGCAGTTAGTTAATAAATTCAAAGTTTTTCGTGTAAATATAAATAAAATTTTTTTTCTCCACAGCTGACAAATGTCAATTTTTGCTCGGTTAACAGATAATCGGCCATCCATCGCCGGTAAAGTTTATCGGCCGTTAATCGGCCGATTTGTACTAATCGGCCTTTGTGAAAACGGGTTTTAGCCAAATCACCGATTAAACTCCGATAAAGCACTAACCGGCTTTAATGAAAGCGGGTCTTAAACATTTGAACCGACCGGTACAAAATCACACAGATAATTTTTTACATGGAATTTAACGCAAAAGGCTCTATTAATCCACTGTTTCTAGGTAGTTATTGGATGATGCTTCTCATCTTTGATAACATAAAAATACCAATACCAAATACCGGAATACCCGGATGCCAATATATGTACATATACATTGCACATATATGAGTCTAGATAAATGCAAGAGAGCAAATAAGTAAGTAGATTCTATTCGGCAGTGAGAAAAATAAACCATTCTATCATATTAACCGGACATTCGTAATTGTATGCTCAACCCTGCCTTATAAATATAAACCGATCTTACTCTGTTTGTGTTTGAGCGTTGCTTTTTGAGTCCCGTCCTGAATGTATTATTTGAATGTGGAAAACGAACTTAAGCCACGACCAAAACAACTTGCTCACTACATTTTGCCCCCACGTATATATATTTTCAAGAAATCGCTAAATTTGAATGACAATTATTCCACCTAATGATCGCCAGCTGTGCCAAATGTCACACATGGGTCGTCTTGGTCAGGACATAGGGGTTTCTAGTTCATGCTTGAAGAAGAAAACTAGTAGTACTGATGTGACTGACTTTCAACTAGTTTTTTATATATACCAATAACATACTCAGAGCATTTAGCATTCTTATATAAGAAACACGAATTATTGGCATTTTCTTTTTCTATATAATTAAAAGTTTATAGCATTCACGAAAATTTCATAAAAATGTAGTTATAAAAATTACTTTGATTCCTACAATTCTAGAATAAACTATCATTTATAAGAAACAGCGAGTGTCAAAACAATTTAAAATGCTCTTCAGGAAACAACTTTCACCGCTCATATCAGAATCTCATTTTAGAGCCTAGTGAAGTGAAGAAAGGAAAACGTCAAGTGACAAATAAAGTGAAAAGAGTTTTTCAGTTCACGTTAAAGCAAACCCAGAATTGACCCCCTGGAGTGTTAATAATTATCCAAACCCTGCAAAAAACGAGGGAGTATCAGAGTAATCTCAAGAAATCCTTTTTTAAAAAAAAAATACATTGTGATGTCCCATTTCTTTGCCTCTGAGTATTTCATGGAAAACCCAACGGAGAGTACTTTTAAAAAAAATACTCAATGGCAAAGAGAGAGAGAGGGAATAGATGTACTTTTAAGAATCACCTACCCCCTCCCTCGATTTGATGTTACACGGCGTACGAGTAAGCTTTTCCATGAGTAAGCTTTTTCAGACGCAAAGAAATAGAGTATTGCGAGATGGAGTACGTGATCTTCTCCTAGAGCATGACCATGTAAACTGGACCAACTTTTTTATACAGGGTGGCGCAAAAGTAATCCTCCTACCAGAAAATGCTATAAATTTTGCGATTGGCCCCTAAAGTCAGTTCTGTTTTGAGATTTGTGTAGTAAACACATGCGAAATACACGTTAATAAACAATGTTACGCTACACTGCTCCAGAACGCGGAATATTGCTGACTATTTATTTGACCAATAATCGGTCGGTGCCAAACGGTTACTGTGAATGGTGAGCGCTACAGAGAAATGATCAACGAGTTCTTTTTGCCGCAACTTGATGAATTGGGATTGGAAAACATGTGGTTCCAACAAGACGGTGCAACAGCACACACTGCACGTGCCACAACCGATATGCTGAACATCGGAAGCTTACTTTTGCGCCACCTTGTACTTTGTAACAAAGCTCTCAATGAGGTGTATCATTCGCAATTGTATCATGTACAAAGCAAAAGCCATTCTCTGGATAATTCTTCGTTGTTGTTATTCATTTCTATACATTCGAGGGCAAATTCCTTGCGCGACGACTACACCTATATTAATTTGTTATTCTTGTCTGCTCTTGCTACATTCCATGGGCGCTAGGTAAAAGCAAATTCCAAATAACAATTGATGTAATAAATCATTATTTAAAAAGAACAAATATGAATAAGAGAGTGCTCCCTTTGACATTATTTTGGAACAATATAGGATAAGCAAAACAAAACACATGAAGTAGGTGGTTGTATACAGCAATTAATTCGCCGAGATATCACCTGGTATAAATTCGCCTTGGGGTGAATTATGATATTTTAAAATTTAATTAAAAATATCGGCCCAGTAGATCGGCTGTTTTGCTCATCGGAAATTTTAAGTTTGAATTTTATATATATAGTATAGATATATATGAGCAAGATGCTCCGCTCCTAGTTATGCATTATTATTTTGTAATTTTAGTTATTTAAATGAATTATTTTATACAAATAAATTAATTTTGAAAGCGTACCAAGTATATTAATTGCAAATTTCAACTTCCATTTATGTACAGTGGCGGACCTAGAACCCTGGAAATAACATATAACCTTTTTCGCGATTAAGTCAACCCTAAAATTGTTCTAAAATATTTTGGCAAGAGATTAAAGATACGTGATATATTAAGATCAAATTGAAAAAGGCAGCTATTAACAACAGCCAAAGCCAATATGATTCTAAAGTGAAAGTCTATTTGGATTTTGGTAGCCAAAATGTAAAGAATGGAGCAGTGTAGCGTAACATTGTTTATTAACGTGTATTTCGCATGTGTTTACTACACAAATGTCAAAACAGAACTGACTTTAGGGGCCAATCGCAAAATTTATAGCATTTTCTGATAGGAGGATTACTTTTGCGCCACCCTGTATAATAAGAGTTGCAATGTGCAAAACTAAAATGTGTAGTACCAGGACATACCATGTTAGCAGGACATACTATCAAGGATGTCGTCATTGACGGGAAGAGCACACAGTTTTGCTATTTCGCTTGCAAAATTCCGCCTTTAGTTCTGACTTCTTCTATAAGAACCATTATGCCATCATTTCCCTTGAAAACTTGAGTTATTTGGACAAGCGGCCATTTCATGGGTGGTAGTGGTTCATCCTTGATAAAAAACTAGAGTTTCGACTGCAACGTTCTCTTTTGAAGCTAGCCAACATAAACACTAGCGCGGGTCGATTTAAAAATCGCTCATTGCTCTGTGAAAATCGTATTCTAGGGATCAAAACAAGAAACTTTGCCGAAGGAACCATACCTCTAAAACGAATTCTGATGTCCCCCAATTTGGGTCGAATTCTTGGGTAGGGACAAATTTTGAAAAATCCCACTTTGACCCATTTAGAGTCCTCCAATCGAGTCCAAATGTATGACCGACCCCCACTAACTTTGGAGGCCCGACCCACCGATGCCAGTGGCACACCCCCTGGAACCCCCCTGCGGGTTGACCATACAAACATTTCAAAAAATCGCCGGTTTTGCACTTTACATGAAAAAATCAGCGAAATGCCTATGTTTTTTCTTTATTTTTATTTATTTATTTATGTATAGCGGATGGAGAAGAATTGATACAGAGCGTGAAAAATAAAGAGGATCAAGAGTCTGCGAGAACCAAACTATCGTTGCTAATAAAAGACACAGTAACAAAGCACACAAAGAACACAGCTGATATTGCCATCAACGACACAGTGGAACGAACTCGAAAATTTCTAAACAAAAACAAAAATATCGTTATTTTAAATGCAGACAAGGGTAATGTGACTGTTGCAATGGAAAAAAGTGACTACATGGCAAAGATGAACAACATATTATGCGATCCATCAACATATAAAATATTACGACAAGACCCCACTTTACGTTTACAAACAAAAAACAATAACTTAGTAGATAAATTAGAGAAACTAGGTGTCATTACAAAAAGAGAAAAGTTCCAAATGATGACACATACCGCTCTCCCACCACGCATATATGGTGCGCCAAAAGTACACAAACAGAATATGCCTTTAAGACCTATCTGCTCAATGATTAATTCTCCGTCCTATAGTTTGGCGGCCGCCGTGGTGTGAAGGTAGTGTTGCCGGCCTACCACACCGAAGGTCCATGGTTCGAGCCCTGCTACAGGTAACATCAAAAGTGATTTGAAAAAAGTTTTTCAAAACGGGGTCGCCCCTCGGCAGTGGTTTGGCAAACTCTCCGAGTGTATTTCTGCCATGACAGGCTTCTCAGCAAAAATTCGTCTCCTTTGTAGATGCCGTTCGGAGTCGGCAAAAAACTGTAGGTCCCACCAATTTGTAGGGAAAATTCAAATCGGCACACCACAAATTGGAAGAGAAGCTTGGCGCAAAAATCTCTTAGGAGGTTTATGATGATATACCTGTTGTATATCACGCCATAGAGATAGAGAGATAGTTTGTGTAAATACTTGACCAACGTTTTAAAAAATCTGACGTCCGAATCCATGTTTAATGTAAAAAGTGCAATAGAGTTAAAAGAGAAAATAAACAACTCCTGTATATGTGACGATGAACGTCTGGTGTCGTTTGATGTAGTGTCACTGTTTCCAAGTGTACCAACGGGCTTAGCAATAGAAATTATAATGACAAAGTGGGATGACATAAGACAACACACGGATATACCAAAAAACCTTTTTAAAGACATATTGACATTTTGTATCTCGGAAAACAGATATTTTAAATATGAAGAAACTATTTACACACAATTAAAGGGACTTCCAATGGGATCTCCAGCATCACCGATAGTAGCAGACATCATCATGGAAGAAATATTGAAAAAAGTGACTAACACGAGATTTCTTAGCAAGTATGTAGATGATGTGTTTGCTATAGTAAGGGAATACGAAATATAAAAGACCATGAAAACTCTAAACGCATATCATAAAGATATAAAATTTACAATGGAGCTAGAAAATGAGAAAAGATTGCCCTTCTTGGATTGTCTGGTGTGCAAGAGAGGCAACCAAATAAAACTGGATTGATGAGGATAATGAGCTACAAGTCAAAACATCCCAAGAACATGGTTATAAATACAGCAAAAAATGTTATAAGAAAAGTGTTGGACACAAGCGATACAGTGTTTCACCCGGAAAACAAAAGAAAAATAAAAAACATACTGAAAATGAATGACTTCCCTCGCGGCATTATACAGAGGATGATAGAAGAATGCAGTCAAATTAAAACACCCAAAAACGGAGAAAACACAACCACAGCGTACAAATCTATGACCTACATACCGGGCTTCTCTGATAGATTAAGAAGGTCGAACATTTACGATAGAGAAAAGATAAAAATAGCACATAAACCAGCATACACCACGAACATGTTCTTCAACAACATGAAAAGGAAAATAGCAACATTAGATAAAAACAACGTTATATACAAAATTCCATGCGCCGGAAAAGAAAATGAAACATGCAATAAAGAGTACGTGGGTACCACTAAGAATAAATTAAAAACCAGAATATCAGGCCACCGATCCGATATAAAGTGTAGAACAGCTGGTAACACACAAAAAACAGCACTAGCAGCCCACTGTGCTGAGAGCGGCCATCAACCAGACTTCGAAGCAGTGAGCATACTACAAACAGAGAAGCATTACAACAAACGTTTCACTTTAGAAATGCTCCACATAACATACACACCACCAAACAAGAGACTTAACTATAAAACAGACACATCTAACATTTCACATATCTACCGCCACCTGTTAGAATCTTCGAAAAGCAGTTCAAAGCTACTTGGCGAACCGTACGGACGCAGCTTAGCAAAATAAACTAAAACTTAAAATGTATGTATACGATATATATAAAAAAATGTACGTTGGTATATATGTACGTAAAATTGTTTATTTATATATTTTCATTTGTTAACCATTATATATAAATTAAACTTAGCATAATTGTATTATCGTTGCTGTAGCCCCCTGAAGATGATCGCCGAAGGTGATCGAAATATATTGGGAAAATAAAGAAAATTGTTTTTCATTACTTTTGGACCTAGAGCCGGCAAAACAAAAATATACATTTATAATAATATTTATTATTTATTTATAATAATATCTATTTTTTCTCTTAAGAAATTTATTTAGTGAGAACATATGTAAATGAAAAAATTAATTTAAGTGAGTTATAGAAAAGAAATTAAAAAAAATTATTGTTTGAAGTCTTTTTTACTTTCAAGTCTGGGCAATTTCGCACGGCTCTCTAATGTCGTCGCCATAACAGCCTGTACATTTTCCGGTATAACCCGTTTGGAAACGCTAGCTAGCAATTGAACATGTCGTTCCGTTCCTTGTATGTGCGATGGAATTTTTGGATCATTAAACGGTGGATCATCTTGATTTAAATATTCTTTCAATGTATCGTACGGAATGCTTCGCGTGAATGGTGGTTCAAATACGATACTTACATCATTCAAATTGATCATTTCCGTATAACTTGTGCAATTAAAGTTTATATCTGGTTTTTTAAAAACTCTAAGTTCCATTGGCTCGTCAACATCGGTTCGATAGCGTAGAATTTTCTTGATGGCACAGTCGCGCTTTTCTTTCCTATCATCAAACAACATTGATAACAAGATATTTTCCGAATGCGCATAATATGAATTATCTTTAATTACTTGACTGACAATTTTGCGTAAACGAGGTTGTAGAAATCGTGACCAACCAATGAACTTGAAAAATAATGCACTGCCGTACACGACAGAGCTGTAATACTTGATATTGAAGTACATTGGCACATAACATTTAATTATAAATTCAACCAGAATTCTTAAATTTGCATCTGGATTTTCCGTTGTCACATATAATCGCAATAATCTAGCGGCCTTGGTGAGCCACCGAGAATGTACAATTTTCCCTGGTTTGATGTTAGCCAGATCCACCGGAACCACGCCGCTAGAAATTGCATGGGCCATGTCGTATAAGTGCTTCGAATCGGTGGAAAATTCAATTTTTTCTGGAGCAGGGGGCATATTTTGCAACTCAAATTTCTGGAAGCCGTCCACCTGAAAATATATAATAATAAAATAATTAAAAATGGTTGACAATTAAAATAAATGAGTGATAGCAATAACTTACCCGGAAGAGTTTCACAAGTTTCGATTTGACGGCTCAGTTTTCCGGTTGCCGATCTTGGCCCAGTGCTGGTTGATTTATCCAAAGCTTCAAACAAATGCCGAAACGGAAGTTCGTTGAAGTGTAGAAGGCAAACGAACCAATGCAATGGTCTTTTTAACAGCAATTCGAATCGTCGTATAATTCCACCGTGTGGGCCAGTGTTTGTTACCTCACCGTCAGTGCATATTCTAATTAATGCATCTAGTGATATATTTTTATCGTTGAAAAAACCATTTAATTTGGTTGTTTTGTATTCAGCGGTTTCATGTTCCAGTCTTACGTAACCAATCAATTCAGAATTGGGTTCTCTCAGGATAACAAGATGAGGTTCTTTTACCATCCTAGTATGATACTTTTCCTCAATTTTATCTATCGTTAAAGTATCATCTTTTCTGCCACCGAATGAAAACGCTAACAAATTGGTATCATCTAACCGTTTGCGAAGCACTTCTTGTCTGCATTTCTCTTTTTCTCTGCGAACTTTCGATTTATCCATGATGAGAGGTTTCCCATGCTTATCTTTAATTTTAAAATCTTGCAAAAGAGCGGTTCCCAATGCTGATGCTACTCTGTCAGGCACACCAAATCTGTCACATACCAAGGCAAAGTTAAAACAATCGTATCTCTCTGTGTATTGTGAACTTGTGCTTCTATCCATATCTTCTTGAACCGGTGGCGGTGCGTATGTTGAATCATCGGGATCTTGGTATGTTGGCATTGATGACATAGACGTTGCTCCTTGCTTTTCAGTTTCCATCATAAATGCATCCATTGTTAGTCTTCTCTGATTATTGATCGTGCATGAACTCTTTGAGGCGTTCAGGAACCCAGCCGCATGCACATGGAGCTGCCTTCAAATCGCATTTACATGTTCCAATGTAAAAAATTGTTTCCAGAGATTTTACATACTCTGTAAATTGTTGGGTGTTGTTTCTTCTCTTGATTTGCTCTTGATACTTGTCAAGCAATTTATTCAATTTATTAAATACACTTTTTTTCAGCATTATTTCCATACCAAGTTTTTCCCAAATTCCAATCAACTTATCTTGTACTTGAATAGTGAATGATTTATGGGAAAACTTTTTTTGTTCTGTTTTAGCACGTTCGCTTACGTAAAAATAATATCTCAAGATATCCAGATGGGTTGGTAAATTAAGATCAGTTAAATCAGTAGACACACCAAAAACAGTAACATCATGTTTGGGTATATGACTCATTTGGTTTTCGATAGTTGTTGATGTAGTTGCTTCATCTTGCGGTGTAGAGGATGGTGGATTCATTGTAAACTTTTTGATTTGGAATGCTCACTTCACTTATTATTTTTTTTGAAATATTTTTTTATCTGAAATTAGCACTTCACACTTTGAGTTCTTCACAACGACTTAATACATCACAAAAACTGTTGCGTTATATATGGTCTACGGGACGGGGTAATAAGATGAAATGGTAATTTCAATTCTACCTGCTGTGTCTTGTGGTGGCTTAAAAAAAACAACACAAGCAATTTTACGATCTGCAATTGTGTCATAGTGATACCTTCATTTTTTAAAACGGTTGAATAAAAAACCCACACAACTATGTTTACGACATGCAAATGCATCACAGTGATACCTTGGTTTTAAAAGGGTTGTAAAAACGCTAATTTCTAATCATTTTTTTAAATTTATTTTCTATTACTAAGTTAAATTCAGTTTTTCATTTACATATGTTCTGACTAAATAAATTTCTAAAGAGAAAAATAAACTCCAAAAAGAAAAAACATAAGCATTTCGCTGATTTTTTCATGTAAAGTGCAAAACCGGCGATTTTTTGAAATTTTTGTATGGTGAACCCCCAGGGGGGTTCCAGCGGGTGTGCCACTGGCATCGGTGGTTCGGGCCTCCAAAGTTAGTGGGGGTCGGTCATACATTTGGACTCGATTGGAGCACTCTAAATGGGTCAATGTGGGGTTTTTCAAAATTTGCCCCTACCCAAAAGTTCGAACCAAATTGGGGGACATCAGAATTCGTTTTAGAGGTATGGTTCCTTCGGCAAAGTTTCTTATTTTGATCCCTAGAATATGATTTTCACAGAGCAATGGGCGATTTTTTTGCCTCCCCACAAATCGACCCGGATAGATATTCAGAACTCCATCTTCTCGAAAATTTTTGTTGCATGAACTGAACTTGCAGCCAATGGTCAAGTCGAGCTACGTTAAGTGTGTAGATGTTTGGTTCTGGAATTAAAAAATGAGCCGGAGTTAGCACATCTAAGTCACCAGGTTTCTCTGAAATTGGAAAGAGTGGACGGGAATTTATTATTGCATACTGGCATACAAGAGTTCTAAGTTCATCAAAGGTGAGCTACGCAAAACCAACTGTTCGCCAGGAGTGGAATTTTGCCAGTTTGACTGATGCCTCCCACAGTCCTCCAAAATGAGGAGACCTGGGTGGTATGAACTTCCAATCAATTCCCTCCAACGTGTTTCTGTGTGAGGAAGATTTTCTGTAGTTCGGCCATCTCATTTTTCGCTCCAACAACGTTCGTTGCGTTATCTGAGTGGAATAAAACCTCCGCAAGGCAGCTAAAAACCAATCTTTACAAATCTTTAACGAGTTCCATACGTATTTCTTTAGTTGAGAAGCATAAAAACAGACACATATAGCTTTTTGTTCGTTGTCTGTCCTAATTTCCGATCAATACTGGAATGGTCCGCAGTAATCAATACCGCTATTAAGAAATGCCCATAACTTGTTTGCATACCTTTGGCTTGAGCCTAAAACACCTTACAAATTTTCTTATGATTTGACTCACCACCTTTTTTCCTCCAGGATTCTTGCTAAAATTAGTGAAGCTAAATCAATACGGTCGTGTTTTTGCAAGCTCCGTGATTTTTGCTGTTTGTCGTTTTTTATTAGTGATTTTACTGCGCTCAATGTCAGTTTGCGATAATTGTATAGCTTTATGTGTCCTAAATGATAAAATCTCTAACGCCATCACAGAATAGCCCAGTAAAATGCAAAAGGATTCTCGTGCTCTGCCGGTGCAGTCTAATGGTGTTGTTGTTGCAACTAACTGTTACTGATAATAATACTGGTTTGACCCATTTTGTTTCCTATGCTGCTATTGCTGTTTCGAGTACAAATGCTAATGCTGCCGCTGCTGTTGTTCCTGATTCTAATGCTGTTGCGCCTGGTAATAATACTGGTTCTACCACTTTTGCGCCTACTGCTGCTGCTGATAATCTGAATCCAGCTAGGATTAACGTTGTTGCTAAAACGTCAGATAATAAAGTAAGCAATGTAAATATTGGCAAAGTGAGAGCTGGAGCTGATAACGTGGGGTCAGTTGGTGAACAGTGGTCAACTGCTACTAAAAACCCCAATAAAAAAACCAACAGGCATAAAAATCGCATTATTGGGTCTAATGAATATTATGAGCTTGGTGTAATGATTCGTCGAAAATGGCTGCATTTATCTTCGTTCTTGCCCAATGTGTCGATTATTGACGTAATTGAATATGTTGCCAACCATGCTGATATTGATAAAAATTTGATAATTATGTTCAAACTTGGTGTCCCCCAAAAGGATTATAACAAGTTGCTGGCGGCAAATTTGTGGCCATCTAACGTCGCTATTCGTCCTTTCGATTTTTTTCAAAAGGCGCTCCAATCCCAGGACGATCAGTAAAAATCACCGATGCTACTGGTGGCAGTAAAATTAGTACTTACTATCAAAATACATCGGGACTTAGAACCAAAACTGAGTCTGTCTGCACTTTGAGCTCATATCTTGATTATGACTGTTTTGTTTTAACTAAAACTTGGCTAAACGAAAACTTGTTTGATGCAAAAGTTTTTAATAGAGATCTCTTTGATGTTTTTCGTAAGGATAGGGATAGTCTCAGTAGAGGAAGTGGTGTACTTATTGCTACACGCAAGCATCTTCGAGCTTAATTTCTCCAACTGCATGCCAAAAGGAGTTGCTTGATCAACTCTGCATTAAGTTAAATGGTTCGTGTGGTTTGTTGTATTTATGTGCTCCTTAAATTCCTCCAGGAAGCACTCTATAAGGCACATGTTGATAATATACTGTCCGTTCATAACATAATTGGTGACAATCAACTTTGCATTTTGGGCGACTTTAATTTAGGAAATATTTCTTGGAGCTGTTTAGAAGGTAGTGTCTATTTGTAATGTACTTACATTTACTTTTATAAAAAAAGGCGCAGGACCGAGCAAAGAAAAAACGTGTTGACAATTTGATGGCTTAAAATGTAGTCATGGTTTTTATTCATTTATCGAAACTCGAGATCATACAACTTAAAAGTATCGTGGAAATATTAAGGGCTTGGTTATGTAAAGTGCTTTATTATAAATATAAGTGCCATGTTATGTAACATTGTAATATGCTATATTACACGCCTCCCTTATAGTTGGAAGTTTTCTTTCCTTTTTGTTTGTATATAAATTCATTTTATACAATGCTAATTTGTTTGTGTTTACAATATTTGACAATTGTAATGTAATGTAATATAAATGCACTTGTACTGTTAATTTTGTTTGTGTTTATAATATTTTACAAGTTTTTCTTTATAATGTAATTTAATATCTTTTTTTTTTGTGTTGTAAGCAATTTAAGTTATTTAGTTTACAAGTTTTTCTTTGTAATGTAATTTAATATATTTTGTTGTATACAATTTAAGTTATTTAGTTATTGTATACATGATTAATTTTTAACCGCTTTGCCATGTTGGCGTGGTCCTCAAATGCCCTTGAGTGTTCCGACCTCGGCCGACTGAGGTATACCCCCTTTACTACCGGTTTCACTAACGGCGCTAGTGTTAGGTTGGTCATTAACAAGTAAAGGATTTGAGGCAGCCTCAGTATTAACATTAGGCGTAACTGATTCAGTTATTTCGGCAGTGTTTGCCGGCTCAGACTCATCGTTAGAGTTGCGACACCGAATTTGATTATTTGACAATACGCAGCAATACGACCCAGGGCCTAATTGTTTACCAATAGTAGCTGGAGACCAGGAAGACTTGTTGGGATTACTGTAGTCACGAATCCAAACTTTTTGACCCTGATGTTCATTAATTTTTTGACTTTCAACAATTGTCTACCAAAAAAAATTTTTGTTGGTGAGTCGCCTGTAGTAGAATGTACCGAGCTACGATAATCTGCCAAAAATCTATTGACTATAACATCAATGTTAGCCCTATCATTTGCTTTTAGGCAAGCATGAAATTACTTTTTGAAGGTCTTCACCAGGTTTTCAGCTTGACCATTTGAAGCAGGGTGGCCAGGTAGCGTTAATATTTGTTTTATGCCATTGCAACGTAAAAATTCTTTGAAATCAGCTGAAGTGAATTGTGAACCATTGCCACTGACTAATAAATCAACCAGTCCAAAACGGCTAAATGTTTCTCTTAATTTATTTATAACAAAACTCGAAGTTATGTCTTTGGTCTTGAATATCTCTACCCATTTTGAATATGAGTCAATCACAATAAGAAAATAAAAGTTTCTTATTGGCCCTGCAAAGTCTAAATGAATTCTACTCCAAACAGAATCTGTTGGTTTCCATGAAATTAGCTTACTCTTTTCTGGACTAGACTGCAGCACTTGGCACGGTTTACAATTTTTTATTAACACTTCAATATCGTTATCTAGCCCTGGCCACCCTACATATGATCGTGCGAGACCTTTTGTTTTGACTATACCTAGATGAGACAGATATAGCAATTCTAAGACCGTTTGTCTACTTTATCGCGATATGCTGTAAAGCGTTCATCTTTTACATTTTGCAAAGAGCCATTTTGAACTGCTTCGAGCAGTCTTGATAATAAAGGATCCCGTTTTGTTTCTTTTGCGATATCATGAAAACTTAGTGAAATGTGATTGTTAGATTCAATATAATTGATATAGTTACTTTCTGATAAATCTTTACCAACAACAGACTGTGGAATTCTTGACAAGTTATCAGCATCATTAAGGCTGCCTTTGACATACTCTATAGTACGAGTATAATTAAAACCAGATAGAATTAGTGCCCACCTTTGCAGCCGAGCAGATGCCATAATGGGTAAACCTTTAATTTCGCTGAAAACTGACACCAATGGCTTGTGGTCAGTTAACAACCTAAACTTGTTGCCGAATAAATATTGTTTTAGCTTTGTTACTGAAAATATTATAGCTAGATCTTCTTTTTTAAAGGTACTTTAATTTCTTTCACTTTTGCTTAAAGCTCTAGAAACAAAAGCTATGGGTTTCAATGAATTGTCAGGAATCTTATGCGATAACACCCCCGCTACTTCATTGTTACAAGCATCTGTAGTCAAAATTATGGAAGGGTTTTGATTAAAATGAACAAGTACTTGATCCGAACAAATATCATTTTTTATTTCTTCATAAGCTTTCTGACATTTCTCTGACCATACGAATTTAACGTTTTTTTTTTGTTACTCATATAATGGTGACATCTTTTGCGCAAAAATTGTTAATAAATTTTGCATAATAATTCACCATTCCCGCAAAGGATTTTACTTCCGAAATATTTCTAGGAATAGGCGCGTTTTTCACGCTTTCTATTCTTTCGTCTGTTTTCGGTAAACCATTTTTATCTATGCAAAATCCTAAATAATTAATTTTATCTTGAAAGAAAACCGTCTTTTTTAAATTCAGAGTTAAGTTCGCTGATCTTAACTTCCTCAAAACAAGTCTTAACGTTTTAATATGCTATTCCATATTTTTGCCTGTTATAGTAATATCATCTTGATAGACCACGACATTTTCGATGGTATGCAATAACCTTTCAATAGTTTTTTGAAATATTGCAGCTGCGGGCTTAATACCAAATTGTAAACGAGTGACTTTGAGAGTTCCAATGTGTGTACTCAATGTACAAAGTAACTGTGATGCTTCATCTAACTCTATTTGATTATACGCGTTCGATAAATCCAGCTTAGTAAACAATTCTTCACCTTGGAGGGATGCAGAAATTTCTTCAATACGTGGCAAAGGATATTTTACATCGACTAAATACTTGTTTAAAGTTACTTTGTAATCAGCACATATTCTCAAATCAGCGAGTCTTGAAAAACGCTTGAAAATTCACTTTTAATCTTTCGAGCTAACTCCTCATTAGTAACTTTATTTATTGAATTAACTTGTAGAAGTTCAAAATTAAATGCGTAAAAATTATCTACCCAGCAGAGGCGGATTGTCATGTTTAGTCACGACTACAGTAATCTCTTTCGTAGTGCCCATATACGTAATCTGTGAATTGTACTCACCAACAATTTGTATGCGATCACCGCTATAATCAAGATAGGGTGTGTTGCAACTATTTAAGTTTTTATTGATATTTCGCTTGAAAAATTTTTCCGATATTAGCGTACATGGTGCGCCTGTATCACAAGCCTACCTAACCTCAACACCGTCAAATGACACCAGTAGAGAATACACCTCATTCGGTCGTTTATCTCGATCTATCTCTATGGCGCGATATACAACAGGTATATCATCATAAACCTCCTAAGAGATTTTTGCGCCAAGCTTCTCTTCCAATTTGTGGTGTGCCGATTTCAATTTTTCCCTACAAATTGGTGGGACCTACAGTTTTTTGCCGACTCCGAACGGCATCTACAAAGGAGACGAATTTTTGCTGAGAAGCCTGTCATGGCAGAAATACACTCGGAGAGTTTGCCAAACCACTGCCGAGGGGCGACCCCGTTTTTGAAAAACTTTTTTCAAATCACTTTTAATGTTACCTGCACCAGGGCTCGAACCATGGACCTTCGGTGTGGTAGGCCGGCAACACTACCTTCACACCACGTCGGCCGCCCGGTCGTTTATCAGTTAAGCTAAAAATAGAATAGTCAAATGTGTCATATTTACAATCATTTTCAACCTCATTAGAATTCGATACATAATTCAACTTTACTTTCGTACGGCATACCGATGAAAGAAGTCCAATTTTACTTGTGTGACACTTGCTCTTCTTATATTTGCATTTTTCCGAATCATGATTTTGAAGCCGCAATGACTGCACATTTTTCGGTCGCTTTTTCATAAAGTTTACGCTAACCTTATTTTTATTTTCAACCTTTGCCGCCATTTTGCACTCGAGTATCATAGCTTTTCCTAAAGCTTCTTCGCACGTGAGTTTTTCAAATATTTTGGTCTTTGCTCCCACGACGAACTGGTCCAAGACAAACGCATTTAAATTTTCCGCAAACTTACAATTTGGTCCAAGTTTTTTGACCCTAGAATACCACTCAGGTGCAGTTTCGTTGTCTTGTTGCTTGGACATGTGAAATTTTTTTCTTTCTTGAAAAACAATTACCGGCGGCGTATAGTGCGTCTCCAAAATATTACACAAGTCTTTGAACGCTTTCTGCATTGGTGACTGCGGACTACACAGGCTATGCAGTGTACTGTATGCTGCAGTACCCACTGCCTTAGGCAATACGTTTTTCTTTTCGTCGTCTGTGGTACATTTCAATTCAATTAAATGAATGTCAAATTTTTCCCTCCATATCGCCCATGTCTCCATGGTGGGGTCGAATTGGGGCACCATCAGCATACTTTTACTAGTTCTGCCATTTTCGCTTTATAATTTTAGATTTGCAACTCGTCGCCAATATGTAATGTACGTACATTTACTTTTATAAAAAAAGGCGCAGGACCGAGCAAAGAAAAAACGTGTTGACAATTTGATGGCTTAAAATGTAGTCATGGTTTTTATACATACGCAAACGTCAAGCTGTGTAGTTCTGTTTATATTTTTCTCTGTGATTATATTTAATAAATTAATAATATCTTTTATATTCTAAAGTTAAAATTAAAGTTAATAGAGATAAATATCTAATTGTGCTTCACTACTTGGTGTGAATAGTGTTAAAAAGTTTTGATAGTGATTCATTATTATAAATTCATTTTGTTGAATTTGTGTGTGCCGAGTTCTTTGCATATTTTATTTGTTGCTATTGAAAGGCTTTATTTCATATTGCAATTGTTGTTGTGCTCTGACTTGCTTTTCTTATTTCTTTTTCGTTACAGCTGTTTTGCGTGGTTTGTTGAACGTCAGATACAGTGTGTTTAAAACTGTTCGCTCAGTACTGTGTCATTTAAACTGTCAGGGTTGCTTTTCTTTAATCCGCTAAATTTTTTTTTCTTAACTTATACTTTTTATTATAAATTTATATAAGTATTTATATGAAAATGTCGTGCATGATAGCAAACTGCCAGTTAAAAAGCGAGTCCGAACGCTTTGTAGCTTGCTGGCTGTGTGATGGACTTGTCCACGCCAAGTGCACTGGGTTAACCGGTAGAATAGCTGACCTGCTTAACGAAGGAAAAGGCCTGCGCTGGTCTTGTTCCAAATGCCGGTCGACGGAAGTTGATCTGTGTAAAATCTTTAGGCATATCAGAAACGGGTTTTCTGAAATAAGCAAAGATTTTTCATTGCTGACTGAAAAGTTCCAAAAATATGAAAATATTTTCAAAACCTTGGAATCTTTGGAGAATTCGCCTCATTTGGAATGCCCTGATCATCGCGAAAACAGGCGCAGGCGTACGGATGATCGGCCTACTACCTCAAAAGTCCCGAACTTGCCTCAACCCCTTGAACTTATAGATTTGGCTTCTCCAGTTCCTAGTACGGTTGTCCGAGCAACGTCGAAGAACGCGCCTTCAAAAATGTCCACTAGGAAAAACCAGGAAATTCCAACTATTGCAATGGAGTCTGAACCAATCGTTGGTAAGCTGGTTGTGGTTCCTCGCAAAAAATCTATTTTTGTGTCTAGGTTCCATCCAGACACTACCGAGGATGATTTGTTGTACCATATTTCTTCTAAAGTTAAAGATCAAAGCGTAACTGTTAGAAAATTTAATTTCACATATCAAAGAAGTATGTCTTCGTTTAAGATTGATGTATCTGGGAAAGATTTCGATACTCTTTTGGACAGCTCTTTTTGGCCTCCCGGGCTCTTGTGCGGGAGTTTGAATACAGACCGAATAGGAATGTTCAAAATGTAGCGAAAATTTCTCGTAATAACGTTGAGTCAAAAAACTGAGCACTAAATCCGTGAATATTTTTTATCAAAATGTCAGAGGTCTAAATACCAAATTAACTGATCTCTTTTTGAAATCTTTTCATTGTAATTATAACGTAATTGCTTTTACCGAAACTTGGCTAAAACCTCATGTTTTCAATTCAGAGTTTTTATGTAATGAATATCAAGTATATAGAAATGATCGCTTGAACAGAGTCGGGGGTGGTGTTCTACTTGCCGTTCATTCCTCCATCCCTTCAGAAGAGGTTAATATTCCTAACATCGATTTCATTGAGTTCAAATGCATCCGCCTTCAACTAGACAACGTCTCTATGTACTTATATGTTTGCTACATCCCTCCAGCATCAGATTTTTCAGTCTACATGCAACATGTCTCTCTGCTCAAAACTGTTAACCTTATGACTAAAGCTTCAGATTCAATTATTGTTTTGGGTGATTTTAACTTACCTCATATATCGTGGAACATATCTGATGGTAACATTATTCCAAATCCGTCCAAACTGGGGTTCAATGACTTTTTAGATGGAATTTCCGATCTTTGCCTTAATCAAATAAATGTTACCGCTAACAAGTTTGGGAAAGTCTTAGATTTAGTGTATGTTAATGATATAAACCAATTTTCTGTAAATCGTTGTGATCCGTTGGTTTTACCAGAACACCTTTACCACCCTTCTATGGAAATAGTCTACGAAACCATAAGTAATGGCCAAGGCACTCAATGCTACTCATGTAGTAGCTTTGATTATAACTTTTCCAAAGCAAACTACAAGAAATTAAATAAAGAACTGTCTAAATTAACTTGGCCTGAATTTGGTTGTGATATCGATCTAAACGTCTCACATTTCAATCACACTATTTACTGCCTATTTGAGAAGTTTATTCCTAAACGTAAAGTAACTTATGATCATCCTACGCAAGCTTGGTTTACTAAAGAGCTTAAGGCTCTTAAAAATAGGAAAACGCGATCATTTAATTTATATAAGAAATCCGGATTAAATAAACATTACCTACTGTATTCCATTCTACGTCAGAAGTACATAGATTTAAATAAAAAGTGCTATAAAGCTTATATTTCTAAAACGAAAAGAGACATTATTCTCAATCCTAAGTCATTTTATGGTTTCGTAAATTCTAAACGTAAAGTATCAGGGTTTCCCTCAGCCATGAAATATCAAGACATTATATCTAGCGATAATCAATGTATCGCAAATTTTTTTGCTCAATTTTTCACTTCTAACTATTCTGCTGTCACCAATTCAAACTTTCAAAACTATCCCTATAAGCTACACGGGACAAATTCAATTAATTCACCAATTATATGCGCCAAAGATGTTCTAATTTACCTTAAAACCTCAAAAGAATCTTTTAAATATGGTCCTGATAGGATTCCTACATGTTTCTTGAAAAAGTGTGCGAACCATATTTACCAACCCCTTACCAATTTGTTCAATCTATCACTAAAGTGTGGTGTTTTTCCAACTGCGTGGAAAGAATCGTTTCTTCTACCGCTGCATAAAAGCGGGAGTAGGTCTTCTATAGAGAACTATCGTGGCATCGCAAAGCTTTCTGCCATCCCAAAATTGTTTGAAGCTATTGTTACAAATCAACTTACGGGTCCGATCTCTACCTTGATAGCTGACTGCCAACACGGGTTCAGTAAGGGAAAGTCCACAGTTACGAATTTACTTGAGTTTACCAGTCATGTCTCAAATGGCTTTAGAAAAAATCTGCAAACCGACGTTATTTATACGGATTTCAGCAAAGCTTTTGACAAAGTGTGTCACTTATTCATAAACTCGATCAGTTGGGCTTCCAGCCGGGTCTCAATCGCTGGATCTCTTCTTACCTTAGTGACAGGACACAAAGAGTAATGTTTAAAAATTTAGTATCCGATGTCATTTATGTCTCTTCGGGGGCTCCTCAAGGAAGCCATCTTGGCCCGATTCTGTTCTTGTTGTTTATAAATGATATTTCTACAATATTAAAATTTTCAAAAATGTTAATGTATGCCGACGACGTAAAACTTTTCATGTCATTCGCGTCATTTGAAGATAGAAATAAGCTACAATCAGATCTAGATGCACTAGTTACTTGGTGCGATTTAAATTATATGCCACTTTACCTTAAAAAATGTAAACACATGGGTTTTTCGCGTGGAATTTCTCAGCCGGCTTCCTATACAATTAAAAATTATAGTCTTGAGCAAGTGTATGATTTTGTTGACCTGGGGGTTACTATGGACTATAAACTCAGTTTCAACCGCCATATTAATACAACAGTCAATAAGGCTAGAGGTGTCCTAGCATTCGTTAAACGGTGGTCTAAAGAATTTAGCGACCCTTATGTAACTAAAGCCCTCTTCACTACATTAGTCAGACCGATACTTGAATATGGTTCTATAATTTGGAACCCGCGTTACCAGGTTCATGTAGATCGCCTTGAATCAGTTCAAAAACAATTTTTACTATTTTCCTTAAGAGATTTTCATTGGGATCCCTCGTACAATCTGCCACCCTATACGAATCGTTTAAAACTCATTAATCTACACACACTTTCTAGTCGGAGGGAAATGCTTGGAATTCTTTTTATGATTAAATTGCTAAATGGCTCACTATCCAGCCCATTTCTTCTAAGTGAAGTGAACTTCAATGTACCGTCTCGTCCTTCAAGGCATTTTAAACCTCTAGTCTTAAAACAGTGCCGAACCAATTTTCAGTTAAATGAGCCTTTTCGCTGTTTGTGTCAAGATTATAACTCTCTTTCTGGTAGATTTGATATTTCAGACTCTCTTTTCAGCATAAAAAAATCAATTCTTTCTGTCCAAAATTCATAGCTACTAATTGTTTTTTATTCTTTGACTTCTATTTTAACTTTTAACAATAATTTTATTCTGTTAACTAGTTATTTCTTAATGTATAATCTATCCTATATCTACTTTACTTAGCTGATGACGTTTTCTCTGTAGCTGAGCAGTTTTAGATCTCGACGATTAACAAACCAAAGCCTTTCAACGACTCGGCACGAACGAATAATCCGCGCGTTATGCGGATGCGCCCCTCGAGCCGGTCGGGCGGGATATGGTGGGTAATCCGTTGGGAATTATTATTATTATTATTCATTTATCGAAACTCGAGATCATACAACTTAAAAGTATCGTGAACATATTAAGGGCTTTGTTATGTAAAGTGCCTTATTATAAATATAAGTGCCATGTTATGTAACATTGTAATATGCTATATTACACTATTTAACTCCATTCACTGTTTCTAGTGAATCTGAATCATAACTCGTGGATAATTTGCAAGGCATTGAACTGTACCAAATTAATAGCTTTCGTAACTAACTAAATAGAATTTTGGACCTAATTTGTATAAGCTACAATGTAAACTATAAGCTCTCATATGCAGATAGTAACATTTCCCCTCCAAATCTACATCATAGTAAATTGGTGTTAGAGGTAGAATTTTATTGATATTTTGAATTACCAACTGGTAGTAGAAACTTTGCGTTTAAATACTCGAGATGTGATTTCGACGAGTTAAACACTTTGTTTGATGTGGACTGGCCCCAGATTTTTGGCAATCGGGACGTAACTAGTTATGGATGTAAAGTATCTGATAGATGTATGAATCACATTCCATTGCTAAGTTCTAAAACTGGGCAGCATCCATGGTTCTCCAAAGAACTCAAACGTCTAAGGAACTTAAGAAATAAATTTTATAATAATCATACACTTTCTAGTAACATCTATTATCACGAGTGCTATGTACGTTATAGATCGGAATTTAATAAGCTAAATAGATCTTTGTATAGACGTTATTTGTGCAATGCTTAAAGCAATATAAAAAGTTATCCGAAATACTTTTGGAGTTACATTTAGTCAAAGAAGAACTTTTCAGAAATACCTGCGTCGGTCCAGCTTAGAGGGGTGTCAGCCAATTCAATATCTAATCTGTTTGCTGACTGCCTTTCTTCAAATTTTATTTCGGATAACTCAGATGACCTAATCTCTGACTATCTCCTGTAAAATTTAGATACTCCCATCAATTTTGGAAAGCTGAGCCTGGCGGATCGTGATACTGATAATGATTCATTAGCTAAAGATGTCAACTCCAACTGATGTCGATGGTCTTTCAGCTGTTTTATTAAGAGGTTGTTCATCAATGATTATTCCTTTAAGGCACATCTTTAATATGGCTTTGTCTGCCGGAGTTTTCTTTGATGCTTGGAAATCAACTTTTATTACGCCTATCCTTAAGGGTGATTACAGAAGTGATATTGAGAATTATAGACCGATTTCCAAATGGACGCGGTGTATACTGATTTTTCTAAGGCCTTCGACAGGGTATTCCATCGAATACTATTTGGTAAGCTTAAAGCCTTAAGCTTTCAAACGGATTTTTTAATGTGGATCTCGTCATACCTGCATAACCCGAGTTGATTCGTTCGACTTGATAGTGTGACATCTTGTCCGGCCTTAGCTTCCTCTGGCGTTCCCCAGGGTAGCGTACTCGGTCCAATATTATTTGTACTCTTAATTAATGATATATCGTCATGCTTTAATAAATGTAATTTTCTTCTTTACGCTGATGATTTGCAAATCTATTTCGAAACCAAGAAGGCCTAGAATACTCTTTTATTTTGCAGTGTGCTGGAAAACGTATACCTTTGGTGTGATCGTAATCGCTTATCTCTCAACGCTAGTAAGTGTCATTATACTTCTTATGCTAGAGCCTCTGGTATTGATTTAAAGAATTTAAGTGAACTTAAGGACCTGGGTGTATATTTTGACCCCAGGCTCAGCTTCAGCACTCATATAAATTGTATGGTTTCTAAAGCATATGTGATGTTGGCTTTCATTCGCCACAACTGTTCTTTATTTTCTGATCCATATATTCTCAAACTTTTGTTTTCGTCTTTGGCGCGGTCTAGGTTGGAGTATGCGACATTTATTTGGAGGCCTTTTTATTCGGTTTACGCTAAGGGGGGGAGTCTGTTCGAGAGCATTTGTTTGCATGATAGCAAACTGCCAGTTAAAAAGCGAGTCCGAACGCTTTGTAGCTTGCTGGCTGTGTGATGGACTTGTCCACGCCAAGTGCACTGGGTTAACCGGTAGAATAGCTGACCTGCTTAACGAAGGAAAAGGCCTGCGCTGGTCTTGTTCCAAATGCCGGTCGACGGAAGTTGATCTGTGTAAAATCTTTAGGCATATCAGAAACGGGTTTTCTGAAATAAGCAAAGATTTTTCATTGCTGACTGAAAAGTTCCAAAAATATGAAAATATTTTCAAAACCTTGGAATCTTTGGAGAATTCGCCTCATTTGGAATGCCCTGATCATCGCGAAAACAGGCGCAGGCGTACGGATGATCGGCCTACTACCTCAACAGTCCCGAACTTGCCTCAACCCCTTGAACTTATAGATTTGGCTTCTCCAGTTCCTAGTACGGTTGTCCGAGCAACGTCGAAGAACGCGCCTTCAAAAATGTCCACTAGGAAAAACCAGGAAATTCCAACTATTGCAATGGAGTCTGAACCAATCGTTGGTAAGCTGGTTGTGGTTCCTCGCAAAAAATCTATTTTTGTGTCTAGGTTCCATCCAGACACTACCGAGGATGATTTGTTGTACCATATTTCTTCTAAAGTTAAAGATCAAAGCGTAACTGTTAGAAAATTTAATTTCACATATCAAAGAAGTATGTCTTCGTTTAAGATTGATGTATCTGGGAAAGATTTCGATACTCTTTTGGACAGCTCTTTTTGGCCTCCCGGGGCTCTTGTGCGGGAGTTTGAATACAGACCGAATAGGAATGTTCAAAATGTAGCGAAAATTTCTCGTAATAACGTTGAGTCAAAAAACTGAGCACTAAATCCGTGAATATCTTTTATCAAAATGTCAGAGGTCTAAATACCAAATTAACTGATCTCTTTTTGAAATCTTTTCATTGTAATTATAACGTAATTGCTTTTACCGAAACTGGGCTAAAACCTCATGTTTTCAATTCAGAGTTTTTATGTAATGAATATCAAGTATATAGAAATGATCGCTTGAACAGAGTCGGGGGTGGTGTTCTACTTGCCGTTCATTCCTCCATCTCTTCAGAAGAGGTTAATATTCCTAACATCGATTTCATTGAGTTCAAATGCATCCGCCTTCAACTAGACAACGTCTCTATGTACTTATATGTTTGCTACATCCCTCCAGCATCAGATTTTTCAGTCTACATGCAACATGTCTCTCTGCTCAAAACTGTTAACCTTATGACTAAAGCTTCAGATTCAATTATTGTTTTGGGTGATTTTAACTTACCTCATATATCGTGGAACATATCTGATGGTAACATTATTCCAAATCCGTCCAAACTGGGGTTCAATGACTTTTTAGATGGAATTTCCGATCTTTGCCTTAATCAAATAAATGTTACCGCTAACAAGTTTGGGAAAGTCTTAGATTTAGTGTATGTTAATGATATAAACCAATTTTCTGTAAATCGTTGTGATCCGTTGGTTTTACCAGAACACCTTTACCACCCTTCTATGGAAATAGTCTACGAAACCATAAGTAATGGCCGAGGCACTCAATGCTACTCATGTAGCAGCTTTGATTATAACTTTTCCAAAGCAAACTACAAGAAATTAAATAAAGAACTGTCTAAATTAACTTGGCCTGAATTTGGTTGTGATATCGATCTAAACGTCTCACATTTCAATCACACTATTTACTGCCTATTTGAGAAGTTTATTCCTAAACGTAAAGTAACTTATGATAATCCTACGCAAGCTTGGTTTACTAAAGAGCTTAAGGCTCTTAAAAATAGGAAAACGCGATCATTTAATTTATATAAGAAATCGGGATTAAATAAACATTACCTACTGTATTCCATTCTACGTCAGAAGTACATAGATTTAAATAAAAAGTGCTATAAAGCTTATATTTCTAAAACGAAAAGAGACATTATTCTCAATCCTAAGTCATTTTATGGTTTCGTAAATTCTAAACGTAAAGTATCAGGGTTTCCCTCAGCCATGAAATATCAAGACATTATATCTAGCGATAATCAATGTATCGCAAATTTTTTTTGCTCAATTTTTCACTTCTAACTATTCTGCTGTCACCAATTCAAACTTTCAAAACTATCCCTATAAGCTACACGGGACAAATTCAATTAATTCACCAATTATATGCGCCAAAGATGTTCTAATTTACCTTAAAACCTCAAAAGAATCTTTTAAATATGGTCCTGATAGGATTCCTACATGTTTCTTGAAAAAGTGTGCGAACCATATTTACCAACCCCTTACCAATTTGTTCAATCTATCACTAAAGTGTGGTGTTTTTCCAACTGCGTGGAAAGAATCGTTTCTTCTACCGCTGCATAAAAGCGGGAGTAGGTCTTCTATAGAGAACTATCGCGGCATCGCAAAGCTTTCTGCTATCCCAAAATTGTTTGAAGCTATTGTTACAAATCAACTTACGGGTCCGATCTCTACCTTGATAGCTGACTGCCAACACGGGTTCAGTAAGGGAAAATCCACAGTTACGAATTTACTTGAGTTTACCAGTCATGTCTCAAATGGCTTTAGAAAAAATCTGCAAACCGACGTTATTTATACGGATTTCAGCAAAGCTTTTGACAAAGTGTGTCACTTATTCATAAACTCGATCAGTTGGGCTTCCAGCCGGGTCTCAATCGCTGGATCTCTTCTTACCTTAGTGACAGGACACAAAGAGTAATGTTTAAAAATTTAGTATCCGATGTCATTTATGTCTCTTCGGGGGCTCCTCAAGGAAGCCATCTTGGCCCGATTCTGTTCTTGTTGTTTATAAATGATATTTCTACAATAATAAAATTTTCAAAAATGTTAATGTATGCCGACGACGTAAAGCTTTTCATGTCATTCGCGTCATTTGAAGATAGAAATAAGCTACAATCAGATCTAGATGCACTAGTTTCTTGGTGCGATTTAAATTATATGCCACTTTACCTTAAAAAATGTAAACACATGGGTTTTTCGCGTGGAATTTCTCAGCCGGCTTCCTATACAATTAAAAATTATAGTCTTGAGCAAGTGTATGATTTTGTTGACCTGGGGGTTACTATGGACTATAAACTCAGTTTCAACCGCCATATTAATACAACAGTCAATAAGGCTAGAGGTGTCCTAGCATTCGTTAAACGGTGGTCTAAAGAATTTAGCGACCCTTATGTAACTAAAGCCCTCTTCACTACATTAGTCAGACCGATACTTGAATATGGTTCTATAATTTGGAACCCGCGTTACCAGGTTCATGTAGATCGCCTTGAATCAGTTCAAAAACAATTTTTACTATTTTCCTTAAGAGATTTTCATTGGGATCCCTCGTACAATCTGCCACCCTATACGAATCGTTTAAAACTCATTAATCTACACCCACTTTCTAGTCGGAGGGAAATGCTTGGAATTCTTTTTATGATTAAATTGCTAAATGGCTCACTATCCAGCCCATTTCTTCTAAGTGAAGTGAACTTCAATGTACCGTCTCGTCCTTCAAGGCATTTTAAACCTCTAGTCTTAAAACAGTGCCGAACCAATTTTCAGTTAAATGAGCCTTTTCGCTGTTTGTGTCAAGATTATAACTCTCTTTCTGGTAGATTTGATATTTCAGACTCTCTTTTCAGCATAAAAAAATCAATTCTTTCTGTCCAAAATTCATAGCTACTAATTGTTTTTTATTCTTTGACTTCTATTTTAACTTTTAACAATAATTTTATTCTGTTAACTAGTTATTTCTTAATGTATAATCTATCCTATATCTACTTTACTTAGCTGATGACGTTTTCTCTGTAGCTGAGCAGTTTTAGATCTCGACGATTAACAAACCAAAGCCTTTCAACGACTCGGCACGAACGAATAATCCGCGCGTTATGCGGATGCGCCCCTCGAGCCGGTCGGGCGGGATATGGTGGGTAATCCGTTGGGAATTATTATTATTATTATTCATTTATCGAAACTCGAGATCATACAACTTAAAAGTATCGTGAACATATTAAGGGCTTTGTTATGTAAAGTGCCTTATTATAAATATAAGTGCCATGTTATGTAACATTGTAATATGCTATATTACACTATTTAACTCCATTCACTGTTTCTAGTGAATCTGAATCATAACTCGTGGATAATTTGCAAGGCATTGAACTGTACCAAATTAATAGCTTTCGTAACTAACTAAATAGAATTTTGGACCTAATTTGTATAAGCTACAATGTAAACTATAAGCTCTCATATGCAGATAGTAACATTTCCCCTCCAAATCTACATCATAGTAAATTGGTGTTAGAGGTAGAATTTTATTGATATTTTGAATTACCAACTGGTAGTAGAAACTTTGCGTTTAAATACTCGAGATGTGATTTCGACGAGTTAAACACTTTGTTTGATGTGGACTGGCCCCAGATTTTTGGCAATCGGGACGTAACTAGTTATGGATGTAAAGTATCTGATAGATGTATGAATCACATTCCATTGCTAAGTTCTAAAACTGGGCAGCATCCATGGTTCTCCAAAGAACTCAAACGTCTAAGGAACTTAAGAAATAAATTTTATAATAATCATACATTTTCTAGTAACATCTATTATCACGAGTGCTATGTACGTTATAGATCGGAATTTAATAAGCTAAATAGATCTTTGTATAGACGTTATTTGTGCAATGCTTAAAGCAATATAAAAAGTTATCCGAAATACTTTTGGAGTTACATTTAGTCAAAGAAGAACTTTTCAGAAATACCTGCGTCGGTCCAGCTTAGAGGGGTGTCAGCCAATTCAATATCTAATCTGTTTGCTGACTGCCTTTCTTCAAATTTTATTTCGGATAACTCAGATGACCTAATCTCTGACTATCTCCTGTAAAATTTAGATACTCCCATCAATTTTGGAAAGCTGAGCCTGGCGGATCGTGATACTGATAATGATTCATTAGCTAAAGATGTCAACTCCAACTGATGTCGATGGTCTTTCAGCTGTTTTATTAAGAGGTTGTTCATCAATGATTATTCCTTTAAGGCACATCTTTAATATGGCTTTGTCTGCCGGAGTTTTCTTTGATGCTTGGAAATCAACTTTTATTACGCCTATCCTTAAGGGTGATTACAGAAGTGATATTGAGAATTATAGACCGATTTCCAAACTGACCACTGTCTCGAAATTGTTTGAATGCATAATCAAGGACAAAATATAATTTGCTGTGAAACACCTGATTTGTCCTCATCAGTATGGGTTCGTACCGGGTAGATCTACTTTAACTAAGTTAACTGTTTGGACACTTTTCAAAAAGGATTCCAAATGGACGCGGTGTATACTGATTTTTCTAAGGCCTTCGACAGGGTATTCCATCGAATACTATTTGGTAAGCTTAAAGCCTTAAGCTTTCAAACGGATTTTTTAATGTGGATCTCGTCATACCTGCATAACCCGAGTTGATTCGTTCGACTTGATAGTGTGACATCTTGTCCGGCCTTAGCTTCCTCTGGCGTTCCCCAGGGTAGCGTACTCGGTCCAATATTATTTGTACTCTTAATTAATGATATATCGTCATGCTTTAATAAATGTAATTTTCTTCTTTACGCTGATGATTTGCAAATCTATTTCGAAACCAAGAAGGCCTAGAATACTCTTTTATTTTGCAGTGTGCTGGAAAACGTATACCTTTGGTGTGATCGTAATCGCTTATCTCTCAACGCTAGTAAGTGTCATTATACTTCTTATGCTAGAGCCTCTGGTATTGATTTAAAGAATTTAAGTGATCTTAAGGACCTGGGTGTATATTTTGACCCCAGGCTCAGCTTCAGCACTCATATAAATTGTATGGTTTCTAAAGCATATGTGATGTTGGCTTTCATTCGCCACAACTGTTCTTTATTTTCTGATCCATATATTCTCAAACTTTTGTTTTCGTCTTTGGCGCGGTCTAGGTTGGAGTATGCGACATTTATTTGGAGGCCTTTTTATTCGGTTTACGCTAAGGGGGGGAGTCTGTTCGAGAGCATTTGTTTGCATGATAGCAAACTGCCAGTTAAAAAGCGAGTCCGAACGCTTTGTAGCTTGCTGGCTGTGTGATGGACTTGTCCACGCCAAGTGCACTGGGTTAACCGGTAGAATAGCTGACCTGCTTAACGAAGGAAAAGGCCTGCGCTGGTCTTGTTCCAAATGCCGGTCGACGGAAGTTGATCTGTGTAAAATCTTTAGGCATATCAGAAACGGGTTTTCTGAAATAAGCAAAGATTTTTCATTGCTGACTGAAAAGTTCCAAAAATATGAAAATATTTTCAAAACCTTGGAATCTTTGGAGAATTCGCCTCATTTGGAATGCCCTGATCATCGCGAAAACAGGCGCAGGCGTACGGATGATCGGCCTACTACCTCAAAAGTCCCGAACTTGCCTCAACCCCTTGAACTTATAGATATGGCTTCTCCAGTTCCTAGTACGGTTGTCCGAGCAACGTCGAAGAACGCGCCTTCAAAAATGTCCACTAGGAAAAACCAGGAAATTCCAACTATTGCAATGGAGTCTGAACCAATCGTTGGTAAGCTGGTTGTGGTTCCTCGCAAAAAATCTATTTTAGTGTCTAGGTTCCATCCAGACACTACCGAGGATGATTTGTTGTACCATATTTCTTCTAAAGTTAAAGATCAAAGCGTAACTGTTAGAAAATTTAATTTCACATATCAAAGAAGTATGTCTTCGTTTAAGATTGATGTATCTGGGAAAGATTTCGATACTCTTTTGGACAGCTCTTTTTGGCCTCCCGGGGCTCTTGTGCGGGAGTTTGAATTCAGACCGAATAGGAATGTTCAAAATGTAGCGAAAATTTCTCGTAATAACGTTGAGTCAAAAAACTGAGCACTAAATCCGTGAATATCTTTTATCAAAATGTCAGAGGTCTAAATACCAAATTAACTGATCTCTTTTTGAAATCTTTTCATTGTAATTATAACGTAATTGCTTTTACCGAAACTTGGCTAAAACCTCATGTTTTCAATTCAGAGTTTTTATGTAATGAATATCAAGTATATAGAAATGATCGCTTGAACAGAGTCGGGGGTGGTGTTCTACTTGCCGTTCATTCCTCCATCCCTTCAGAAGAGGTTAATATTCCTAACATCGATTTCATTGAGTTCAAATGCATCCGCCTTCAACTAGACAACGTCTCTATGTACTTATATGTTTGCTACATCCCTCCAGCATCAGCTTTTTCAGTCTACATGCAACATGTCTCTCTGCTCAAAACTGTTAACCTTATGACTAAAGCTTCAGATTCAATTATTGTTTTGGGTGATTTTAACTTACCTCATATATCGTGGAACATATCTGATGGTAACATTATTCCAAATCCGTCCAAACTGGGGTTCAATGACTTTTTAGATGGAATTTCCGATCTTTGCCTTAATCAAATAAATGTTACCGCTAACAAGTTTGGGAAAGTCTTAGATTTAGTGTATGTTAATGATATAAACCAATTTTCTGTAAATCGTTGTGATCCGTTGGTTTTACCAGAACACCTTTACCACCCTTCTATGGAAATAGTCTACGAAACCATAAGTAATGGCCAAGGCACTCAATGCTACTCATGTAGTAGCTTTGATTATAACTTTTCCAAAGCAAACTACAAGAAATTAAATAAAGAACTGTCTAAATTAACTTGGCCTGAATTTGGTTGTGATATCGATCTAAACGTCTCACATTTCAATCACACTATTTACTGCCTATTTGAGAAGTTTATTCCTAAACGTAAAGTAACTTATGATAATCCTACGCAAGCTTGGTTTACTAAAGAGCTTAAGGCTCTTAAAAATAGGAAAACGCGATCATTTAATTTATATAAGAAATCCGGATTAAATAAACATTACCTACTGTATTCCATTCTACGTCAGAAGTACATAGATTTAAATAAAAAGTGCTATAAAGCTTATATTTCTAAAACGAAAAGAGACATTATTCTCAATCCTAAGTCATTTTATGGTTTCGTAAATTCTAAAGGTAAAGTATCAGGGTTTCCCTCAGCCATGAAATATCAAGACATTATATCTAGCGATAATCAATGTATCGCAAATTTTTTTGCTCAATTTTTCACTTCTAACTATTCTGCTGTCACCAATTCAAACTTTCAAAACTATCCCTATAAGCTACACGGGACAAATTCAATTAATTCACCAATTATATGCGCCAAAGATGTTCTAATTTACCTTAAAACCTCAAAAGAATCTTTTAAATATGGTCCTGATAGGATTCCTACATGTTTCTTGAAAAAGTGTGCGAACCATATTTACCAACCCCTTACCAATTTGTTCAATCTATCACTAAAGTGTGGTGTTTTTCCAACTGCGTGGAAAGAATCGTTTCTTCTACCGCTGCATAAAAGCGGGAGTAGGTCTTCTATAGAGAACTATCGTGGCATCGCAAAGCTTTCTGCCATCCCAAAATTGTTTGAAGCTATTGTTACAAATCAACTTACGGGTCCGATCTCTACCTTGATAGCTGACTGCCAACACGGGTTCAGTAAGGGAAAGTCCACAGTTACGAATTTACTTGAGTTTACCAGTCATGTCTCAAATGGCTTTAGAAAAAATCTGCAAACCGACGTTATTTATACGGATTTCAGCAAAGCTTTTGACAAAGTGTGTCACTTATTCATAAACTCGATCAGTTGGGCTTCCAGCCGGGTCTCAATCGCTGGATCTCTTCTTACCTTAGTGACAGGACACAAAGAGTAATGTTTAAAAATTTAGTATCCGATGTCATTTATGTCTCTTCGGGGGCTCCTCAAGGAAGCCATCTTGGCCCGATTCTGTTCTTGTTGTTTATAAATGATATTTCTACAATAATAAAATTTTCAAAAATGTTAATGTATGCCGACGACGTAAAGCTTTTCATGTCATTCGCGTCATTTGAAGATAGAAATAAGCTACAATCAGATCTAGATGCACTAGTTACTTGGTGCGATTTAAATTATATGCCACTTTACCTTAAAAAATGTAAACACATGGGTTTTTCGCGTGGAATTTCTCAGCCGGCTTCCTATACAATTAAAAATTATAGTCTTGAGCAAGTGTATGATTTTGTTGACCTGGGGGTTACTATGGACTATAAACTCAGTTTCAACCGCCATATTAATACAACAGTCAATAAGGCTAGAGGTGTCCTAGCATTCGTTAAACGGTGGTCTAAAGAATTTAGCGACCCTTATGTAACTAAAGCCCTCTTCACTACATTAGTCAGACCGATACTTGAATATGGTTCTATAATTTGGAACCCGCGTTACCAGGTTCATGTAGATCGCCTTGAATCAGTTCAAAAACAATTTTTACTATTTTCCTTAAGAGATTTTCATTGGGATCCCTCGTACAATCTGCCACCCTATACGAATCGTTTAAAACTCATTAATCTACACACACTTTCTAGTCGGAGGGAAATGCTTGGAATTCTTTTTATGATTAAATTGCTAAATGGCTCACTATCCAGCCCATTTCTTCTAAGTGAAGTGAACTTCAATGTACCGTCTCGTCCTTCAAGGCATTTTAAACCTCTAGTCTTAAAACAGTGCCGAACCAATTTTCAGTTAAATGAGCCTTTTCGCTGTTTGTGTCAAGATTATAACTCTCTTTCTGGTAGATTTGATATTTCAGACTCTCTTTTCAGCATAAAAAAATCAATTCTTTCTGTCCAAAATTCATAGCTACTAATTGTTTTTTATTCTTTGACTTCTATTTTAACTTTTAACAATAATTTTATTCTGTTAACTAGTTATTTCTTAATGTATAATCTATCCTATATCTACTTTACTTAGCTGATGACGTTTTCTCTGTAGCTGAGCAGTTTTAGATCTCGACGATTAACAAACCAAAGCCTTTCAACGACTCGGCACGAACGAATAATCCGCGCGTTATGCGGATGCGCCCCTCGAGCCGGTCGGGCGGGATATGGTGGGTAATCCGTTGGGAATTATTATTGTGGCGATTATTCTCAAGCATGTACCATCCCTAACTCAATAACACTCCCAGCACTAGTTAAACACAGGTGAGATAACGATGGCTACGCTTATGCATGCAAGCGTGTAACTAGGAAGAGGAAGAGAGATGGCGCGAGTGTTTGCGAATACGATGCAAAGAGGAGATTCCAATAAATAACACCGACCCTTCCAGAACACGAAAAGCGAATAACCAAGAAAGTTCTCGGTGCGTAGGCAAGTACCCTGTTGGACTATATAAGGCGGTGACCAAGCAAGGCAGGTTGTTCAGTTTATTTTCAAGCGTTCAATAGTGAACTACTGTAAAGTTATCAAACTCTTAAAATTGTTTTGCGTTTATTACTAGTAAATAAAACTAGCTATTACTTACATTATTTGTGCGTGTGTTTATTCGACTTTATAGTGATCGAACCCAGGATTGATAATCAAGGAATAATCGAATTCGTCACAATTGGTGTCAGAAGCGGTATTGTTGAATAAATACCAGTGAATTTAAGGATAACAAGGACATGGCGAAGCTTAATGAATTAAAGATTCAGCAACTCAAAAATGAGTTGGAACAACGGGGACTGAACACTACAGGCAATAAATCAGAGTTACAGTCACGATTGCGAGAGGCTATGGAAGCAGAAGGAATCGACGTTGATGATCATGTTTTTCATCTTGTGGAGGAGGCACCAACAAAAATGGAAGAAAAAAAGGAGTCTCCGAATCCAGTAGCAACCGTCGACACAAACATGATATTGGCTGTATTGACTCAGATGTCATCTAGCATTTCAACACAGTTGGAAGAACAAAAGACACACATGGCATCTCAGCTGGAAGAACAAAAGACACACATGGCATCTCAGCTGGAAGAACAAAAGACACACATGGCATCTCAGCTGGAAGAACAAAAGACACACATGGCGAGAATTGCATTGCAGCTGGAGGCACAGGAAGAACGAATGGCATCACAGCTAAGAATGCAGGACGCAAAAATAACTGAAGTGCAGGAGGTATTCAGAGAACGGCAGGACAAGATTGAGGCCGAAGTAGATGCTTTGAAGGGGCGTATCCAGGAGCTGCAACTGAACCGTCCATCTGCTTCAGCGAATACTCCCAAGGTAAAATCCCCGTCATTTGATGGTTCTGTTCCTTTCCAGGTATTTAAGCTACAGTTTGAGAAGACTGCAGCGGTGAATAATTGGGGCACTGAAGACAAAGTTGCTGCACTGTTCGTGGCATTGAAGGGTCCTGCAGCCGAAATCTTACAAACGATTCCCGACGGTGAACGCAATAATTATGAAGCATTGATGGGTGCAGTTGAGAGGCGCTATGGTAGCGAACATCGAAAACAGATATACCAAATAGAGCTACAGAATCGCTTCCAGAAACCCAATGAGACTTTGCAGGAATTTGCATCGGATATCGAGAGGTTGGCCCATCTAGCAAACGCAGACGCACCCGTAGAATACACAGAAAGGGTAAAAATCCAAAGCTTTATAAATGGAATACGTGACGTGGAAACGAAGCGAGCCACATATGCAAATCCCAAGAGATCATTTGCTGAGACGGTATCTCATGCTCTAACGCAGGAAACAGCCTCGCTATTAAGTAAGCCGGCGTACAAGGCTCAACGCGTGGAGGTAGAACGGCCAGACTGGGTAGACATAATTCTGGAAGCGTTGAACGGAGTACAGAAAAATAGTAATGGTGCCATTAAATGCTTTAAGTGCGGAAAACCAGGTCACATAGCACGTTATTGCGGCACTGACTCCAGTAACCCCAGCAATTCAAGTGGACGAAAACGCAAAGCTGAAGGAGATGAGCAAACCTCCCAACCAAATCAGTCGTTAAACTAAATCGAGCCAGCCGAAAGGGGCGTGGACTGGCTCCCGCAACTGAATGCCCCATAATCTCTGTCTCACAGATCGGAAGGAAAGCTTGTAATGTTACTGTTGTTGCATATGTGGATGGAAAAGAGCACTTACTAACTGTGGATACAGGCGCATCGCATTCCATAATTCGATCTGATTTAGTCAACAAGGAGGTGAGACCATTGCATGGAGCAAAGTTACGTACGGCCACTGGTGAGGACACCCATGTCCTAGGAGAAGTAACATGTGAAATCGCAATTGGGAACGTGGCCGTTTTACACAATTTTATAGTAGCAGATATTGTTGACGAAATCATAGTTGGTGTGGACTTCTTAAGCGAGCAAGGCATCAAGATCGACATGCAAAACAGGATTATGAATTACCAGAACATGGATGTGCCATTAAATTTTGGTTACGAAAACAAATACGTTAGTAAGCGAGTGCTTGTGGAGGAGAGCCAACAAATTCCACCGAAGTCGGAAGCAATCATATGGGCAAAGATTGATGGAGATTATGGGACAAACAAGTTGTGGGTTGTCGAGGCAGCAAACAAATCAAGGACGAACATATTAGTAGGAAAAACCCTGGCTATGACAAAACAAGATGGACGTGTACCGGTAAGAGTACTTAATGAGTTCAAATCGCCGATTAAACTTTCCAAAGGAGCAATATTGGGACAATGCCAAGAGGTCGAGGTAGTTATCAATTGTGAACAGCTTCAGGAAAATGATTCCACCATCAAGATTAATCTTTCAGATGATATCACGTCGTGGACGGCAGGCCTCGAAAAAGATCATCAGAAAAAGGCAAAGGAACTTCTATCAAAGTACTCGAGCATATTTGACAAGGATGGTTCCAAACCAGGTCGAACCAAAGTTGTGAAGCATCAAATTGATACTGGTGATGCAAGACCAATCCGCCAAGCTCCTCGTAGTATTCCATTGGCCAAACGCCAAGTAGTAAGAGAAATTATACAGGAAATGAGTGACAGCGGCGTGATTGAACCATCAGCTAGTCCATGGAGCTCACCGGTAGTACTAGTGAAAAAGAAAGATGGAAAAATGAGGTTCTGTGTGGATTACCGGAAATTGAACGACGTAACGAAGAAGGACAGTTATCCATTGCCAAGAATCGACGATACTCTGGACTCGTTATCTGGCACGAAATGGTTTTCCACACTGGACTTGAAAAGCGGCTACTGGCAAGTGGAGGTAAAGGATGAAGATAAAGAGAAGACGGCTTTCAGCGTTGGAGAAGGGCTTTGGCAGTTTACGGTAATGCCCTTCGGGCTATGCAATGCTCCAGCTACTTTTGAGAGACTCATGGACCAAATACTAAAAGGATTGCACTGGCAAACATGTTTGGTGTACCTCGACGACATCATCGTGCTGGGAAAAAGCTTTGAGGAACACCTAAAGAACTTGGAGGAAGTTTTCCAAAGAATAGCTGGTGCTGGTCTGAAACTAAGTCCCAAGAAGTGTTCCTTGTTTAAAAAGGAAGTTAGTTATTTGGGTCACAAGGTAACTACGGAGGGAATCTGCACTGCTAAGGAAAAGATCGAAGCCGTAAAGGATTGGCCAAGACCGAGAAATTTGCATGAGTTACGGAGCTTCCTTGGGCTGTGCACGTATTATCGGCGATTTGTACCGAATTTTGCCAGCGTAGCTAGTAGTCTCCATGACCTTACGAGGAAGAATATGAGTTTTGAATGGAAGAAGGAACAGGAGGTGGCTTTTCAAACATTGAAGGAACGACTATGCACTGCCCCGATGTTAGCATATCCAATTCCAGGTTCAAAGTTTATTCTGGATACAGATGCGAGTGGTTATGCTATAGGAGGTGTTTTGTCTCAGATTGTTGATGGACAGGAGAAGGTAGTTGCATACTATAGCCGAACAATTGGGAAACCTGAAAGGAACTATTGTGTAACCCGGAGAGAATTGTTGGCATTGGTAGAGTGCGTTAAGCATTTCCACAAGTATCTCTATGGGCAGCGATTCCACGTCAGGACAGACCACGCAGCGTTGAAATGGCTCTTACAGTTCCGTAATCCGGAAGGTCAATTGGCACGGTGGATAGAGCGACTGCAAAGTTATGACTTTTCCATAGAGCATCGCAAAGGTAGCACCCACGGAAATGCTGATGCAATGTCACGAAGACCATGTAACTTGGAATGCAAGCATTGTTCCAAAGCTGAGGCCAAGGAAGACATTATAGATGTGCGGCTCATGACTATAACATCTTCGGACGAATGGGAAATGGATCAATTAAGGAGGTTTCAGCACGAAGATTCAGATCTTACTCGTGTAATGCAAGGAATCGAACAAAACGAGCGACCATCAAGAGAGGAGATGTCAGCAGAAAGTCCTGTTGCCAAGTCATATTGGGCACAGTGGAATAGTTTGCAATTAGAATCCGGTTGTTTGCATCGAATATGGGAGAGTGAGGATGGTCAATGTGTTCGAAAGCTGATAGTCGTCCCAAGGAAGAAAATCCCTGATGTACTCAATCAATTACATAACGGTCCAAGCGGAGGTCATCTTGGAGTCACCAAGACCTTGGAGAAAGTCAAGCAAAGATTCTATTGGGTTGGTTGCCGTCAATCGGTCGCGGAGTGGATTGCCAACTGTGAAGTATGCATCAAAGCTAAAGGACCGAAATCAAGGAGCCATGGCCAAATGAAACAGTATAACTCAGGTGCGCCATTTGAGAGGATAGCTATTGATGTAGCTGGTCCGTTTCCTACTAGCAAACTCGGAAACAAATATGTACTGGTGGTTATGGACTATTTCAGCAAATGGCCAGAAGTGTACCCTATTCCAAATCAAGAGGCAGAAACAATAGCAGAGGTGTTTACTAACAATTGGGTAGCTCGTTTTGGTGCACCGATGGAGATACATTCTGACCAAGGCAGAAATTTCGAATCAGCTGTGTTCCAGGAAATGTGCAAGACATTGAGCATTCGGAAAACTCGAACAACTGCACTACATCCTCAATCAGATGGCATGGTGGAACGATTCAATAGAACCTTGGAAGAGCACCTGAGGAAAGTAGTGGATAAGTTCCAGAAGGATTGGGATACTCACATCTCCTTATTCCTAATGGCATATCGCTCTGCAGTCCATGAAACAACTGGTCAGACTCCTGCAAAGGTAGTTTTCGGGAATGATCTTCGATTGCCAGCTGACTTAAAGTTTGGGATAAACGCTGATGCAGGAGTGAATGCTCGGAAATCTACTAGCGTATTGGAAGAAGAAATGAGAGAAATTCACGACCTTGTGAGAAAACGGACTAAGATCATGAGCGATAAAATGAAGGCCAGGTACGACAAAGCAATAAATTCGGAAGGTTTTATAGAAGGAGATTTAGTGCTGCTATACAACCCACAGCGTAGGAAAGGTTTGTCCCCAAAGCTACAATGTAACTGGGAAGGCCCATACAAAGTCATAAAACGGATCAACGATGTGGTATATCGCATACAAACTATGGGAAGGCCAAGGAATAAGATGAAGGTGGTCCATTTGGAAAGGCTAGCTGCGTTTGGTTCCGACAATGTGTCTGATCGGGACGATCAGACTTAGGTGGAGGGCAGTGTGGCGATTATTCTCAAGCATGTACCATCCCTAACTCAATAACACTCCCAGCACTAGTTAAACACAGGTGAGATAACGATGGCTACGCTTATGCATGCAAGCGTGTAACTAGGAAGAGGAAGAGAGATGGCGCGAGTGTTTGCGAATACGATGCAAAGAGGAGATTCCAATAAATAACACCGACCCTTCCAGAACACGAAAAGCGAATAACCAAGAAAGTTCTCGGTGCGTAGGCAAGTACCCTGTTGGACTATATAAGGCGGTGACCAAGCAAGGCAGGTTGTTCAGTTTATTTTCAAGCGTTCAATAGTGAACTACTGTAAAG
This sequence comes from Merzomyia westermanni, assembly GCA_949987695.1. Lineage (NCBI taxonomy): Eukaryota > Metazoa > Arthropoda > Insecta > Diptera > Tephritidae > Merzomyia > Merzomyia westermanni. Next base: position 84,083,110 of record OX465291.1, read on the forward strand.
TTATCAAACTCTTAAAATTGTTTTGCGTTTATTACTAGTAAATAAAACTAGCTATTACTTACATTATTTGTGCGTGTGTTTATTCGACTTTATAGTGATCGAACCCAGGATTGATAATCAAGGAATAATCGAATTCGTCACATTATTATTATTATTCATTTATCGAAACTCGAGATCATACAACTTAAAAGTATCGTGAACATATTAAGGGCTTTGTTATGTAAAGTGCCTTATTATAAATATAAGTGCCATGTTATGTAACATTGTAATATGCTATATTACACTATTTAACTCCATTCACTGTTTCTAGTGAATCTGAATCATAACTCGTGGATAATTTGCAAGGCATTGAACTGTACCAAATTAATAGCTTTCGTAACTAACTAAATAGAATTTTGGACCTAATTTGTATAAGCTACAATGTAAACTATAAGCTCTCATATGCAGATAGTAACATTTCCCCTCCAAATCTACATCATAGTAAATTGGTGTTAGAGGTAGAATTTTATTGATATTTTGAATTACCAACTGGTAGTAGAAACTTTGCGTTTAAATACTCGAGATGTGATTTCGACGAGTTAAACACTTTGTTTGATGTGGACTGGCCCCAGATTTTTGGCAATCGGGACGTAACTAGTTATGGATGTAAAGTATCTGATAGATGTATGAATCACATTCCATTGCTAAGTTCTAAAACTGGGCAGCATCCATGGTTCTCCAAAGAACTCAAACGTCTAAGGAACTTAAGAAATAAATTTTATAATAATCATACACTTTCTAGTAACATCTATTATCACGAGTGCTATGTACGTTATAGATCGGAATTTAATAAGCTAAATAGATCTTTGTATAGACGTTATTTGTGCAATGCTTAAAGCAATATAAAAAGTTATCCGAAATACTTTTGGAGTTACATTTAGTCAAAGAAGAACTTTTCAGAAATACCTGCGTCGGTCCAGCTTAGAGGGGTGTCAGCCAATTCAATATCTAATCTGTTTGCTGACTGCCTTTCTTCAAATTTTATTTCGGATAACTCAGATGACCTAATCTCTGACTATCTCCTGTAAAATTTAGATACTCCCATCAATTTTGGAAAGCTGAGCCTGGCGGATCGTGATACTGATAATGATTCATTAGCTAAAGATGTCAACTCCAACTGATGTCGATGGTCTTTCAGCTGTTTTATTAAGAGGTTGTTCATCAATGATTATTCCTTTAAGGCACATCTTTAATATGGCTTTGTCTGCCGGAGTTTTCTTTGATGCTTGGAAATCAACTTTTATTACGCCTATCCTTAAGGGTGATTACAGAAGTGATATTGAGAATTATAGACCGATTTCCAAACTGACCACTGTCTCGAAATTGTTTGAATGCATAATCAAGGACAAAATATAATTTGCTGTGAAACACCTGATTTGTCCTCATCAGTATGGGTTCGTACCGGGTAGATCTACTTTAACTAAGTTAACTGTTTGGACACTTTTCAAAAAGGATTCCAAATGGACGCGGTGTATACTGATTTTTCTAAGGCCTTCGACAGGGTATTCCATCGAATACTATTTGGTAAGCTTAAAGCCTTAAGCTTTCAAACGGATTTTTTAATGTGGATCTCGTCATACCTGCATAACCCGAGTTGATTCGTTCGACTTGATAGTGTGACATCTTGTCCGGCCTTAGCTTCCTCTGGCGTTCCCCAGGGTAGCGTACTCGGTCCAATATTATTTGTACTCTTAATTAATGATATATCGTCATGCTTTAATAAATGTAATTTTCTTCTTTACGCTGATGATTTGCAAATCTATTTCGAAACCAAGAAGGCCTAGAATACTCTTTTATTTTGCAGTGTGCTGGAAAACGTATACCTTTGGTGTGATCGTAATCGCTTATCTCTCAACGCTAGTAAGTGTCATTATACTTCTTATGCTAGAGCCTCTGGTATTGATTTAAAGAATTTAAGTGAACTTAAGGACCTGGGTGTATATTTTGACCCCAGGCTCAGCTTCAGCACTCATATAAATTGTATGGTTTCTAAAGCATATGTGATGTTGGCTTTCATTCGCCACAACTGTTCTTTATTTTCTGATCCATATATTCTCAAACTTTTGTTTTCGTCTTTGGCGCGGTCTAGGTTGGAGTATGCGACATTTATTTGGAGGCCTTTTTATTCGGTTTACGCTAAGGGGGGGAGTCTGTTCGAGAGCATTTGTTTGCTTTGCGGTCGTTGAACTTTTGCAGACCCTATCCCGTCTTATCGCTCCCGCTGTTTACTAATAAATCTAATGTCTTTAGAGTTAAGGCGTACTTTGTTGTCGATGTGCGTTGTCTTTGATATAATTACTGGCGCAATAGGTTGTGCATATCTCCTTTCGAAAACTCGATTTAATGTGCCTTCAAGTATTCTTCGTAGTAACGGAATTTCTTTTGTAGGTGCTGTTAGAACTGTTTATGCGATGAATGCACTTCTTAGAAGAACACTTTTGCAATTTAATACTTTATTATCGTCTGAAGAGATAGATTTTAGCTATACTAAGTTGTATTTTAAGAGTCTGCTTATAAGAAATTTCTCATAAGGCTTTTATAAAAAGCATGTGTTTGAATACGTTTTTTTATTACATAGTTTGTAAGCATATTGTTTGTTGATCAATAAAGAAATAAATAAATATATAATACTAGAGGGCCAGCGTGTAAGTTTTGGTGGTGGAAATGTATTAGATTGAATTAGTTAGAGGATGTCCATTAGGCAGCAAGATTGGTAGACGCGATTGATAATTTAACAGTGAATTTTTATGAGTCCAAAGGTATCTAAAAATAGCGGCAGAGATGTCGTTTCACTGGCCGAGCTTAAAGTTTCCGTAAACTAAGAAATCCAAAAAATTAAAATTTTCGAAAATGGGTGTTGCCCCGCCCCTTTTATAGTAGATTATGGCACAAAACTTTTTATGCCATAACTTTGCCAAAAATTGAGTTGTCGAAACGAAATTTGGTGATAATGTTCAATATATAAATTTGGTGATAATGTTCAATATACAAACAGTAATGTGGTAAAAACGGGCGAAATCGGTTCATGTCCGCGCCCAGTTTTTTGGCATGGTTCTGAAAATTTTTTTGTAAAATTTAAAAAGCGATATTTCTACAACCAAGCAAGTTATATCAATCAGATTTTGCACACATAATAAGCTTTTTAAGAAAACCTCGGCCGCAAAAAAATTTTGTAAATTTTGAAGAAGTAGGCGTGGCGCCGCCTATTTTTCAGCATAAAATTTCTGCTATTTTCAAAGGCAATATTGATATTTCAATGAAAATTGGTCAGCTGCTTCTCAGTAGTAAGTATTATACTCCTGACAAAAATTAGCCAAATCGGAAAACACACAAACAAAATATTCGGGCACGTAGTTAATAGCCCACTGCAATAGCGAAGTTATATATTTTTTTTGATTTTCATACCTTTCATAAACATTAAATGTATGTAAGTATGAGAAGAGGAAGAGAAAAGTTCACTAAAATTTTCAGCACGATGAGCGGAGTCGATTTGAACGCAAACTAGTCTCTCAGTTTTACAAAAGAATGCTGAAATTCGTTGTTTGCTTTCTCCATTATATAATATACTAGCAAACCCGTTAGACGTGGTTTTGACGTTTTGATACATAGAACACCTCTATCTGTATCTTCTTTCTTTAAATGGTCATCTAACCGCCTGGGCGATTTTGACCGTCCAACATAGCTCGCCACTCGTTTCTTCGTTGCGCCAATTGGAAACACCGCGGGATCGCAAATCGGTCTCCACTTGGTCCTTCCATCGGAGTGGTGGTCTCCCTCTTCCTCTGCTTCCACCGGCGGGTGCCGATAAGAATACCTTCTGGGCTGGAGCATCTTCGCTCATTCGTACTACGTGGCCTAGCCAGCGAAGCCGCTGTGTTTTAATTCGCTGAACTATGTCGGTGTCTGCGTAAAGTTCATAGAGCTCATCATTAAATCTTCTTCGGTACTCGCCGTCGCCAACGCGTAGAGGTCCACAAATCTTTCGAAGAACCTTTCTCTCGAATACTCCCAGAGCCGCCTCATCAGATGTTGTTAGTGTCCACGCTTCTGCACCATATAGCAGGCCGGGTGCGATGAGTGACTTGTAGAGTGTTATTTTCGTTCGTCGAAAGAGGACTTCACTTTTCAATTGCCTACTCAGTCCGAAGTAGCATTTGTTTGCAAGAGTAAACATCTATCTATATACTATATTACGAGTACTTATAAAATAAAGTCGCTAAACAGCTATGTACGGAATTGGCTTCGCACAGAATGCTCCGATTTGAAAGCGGTTTTTTGCATTTTAAAGCTTAGCTGTGTGAGATGGACTTTTTTTTATATAATGTGAAGGAATGTATAAACGGGGCGTGGCAATCGGACAAAATGTGGTAAAAAAACATAAATTTTTGGTTTACACAGCAATACATCATAACCTAATCAACCGATTAGAATGAATCTTCCTTGAAGTTAAACTTTGAAATATTTACTTTCGTTCCGCATCAAAAAAAAATAGTTGGTTTCTTTCTAATTTAACCAAAATTGTTTAAACAAAAGCATCACTTTTTTCAAAAAAACCTGTTTGTGTGTTTGTTCGCTGTCAAACGAATAAGTCAGGGTGCTTTAAGCGAAAGCTGTGGTAAGCCATTCATTTGATGAATTCGCGAAAGAGCTCGGTAGCGTTACTTCACTTCGGACGTATGTATGTATGTACAGGGTGGCGCAAAAGTAAGCTTCCGATGTTCAGCATATCGGTTGTGGCAAGTGCAGTGAGTGCTGTTGCACCGTCTTGTTGGAACCACATGTTTTTCAATCCCAATTCATCAAGTTGCGGCAAAAAGAACTCGTTGATCATTGCTCTGTAGCGCTCACCATTCACAGTAACCGTTTGGCCCCGACCGATTATTGGTCAAATAAATAGTCAGCAATATTCCGCGTTCTGGAGCAGTGTAGCGTAACATTGTTTATTAACGTGTATTTCGCATGTGTTTACTACACAAATGTCAAAACAGAACTGACTTTAGGGGCCAATCGCACAATTTATAGCATTTTCTGATAGGAGGATTACTTTTGCGGCACCCTGTATGTTACTAATTTCGCTTTTATTTCGGATTCACATACATATTTATGCATGGTGCCAGATTAATGCAACAAAAGAGAATGCATGCATATTTTTAAACATATCGTACATATATACTCCTAAAGTTTAAACAAAAGAACTATGTTTTCGTATGTTTGTATGTATATATGAATATATGCACTTATTTGTGTAGTAGGGAGATTGAATTCTACAACATTTTGTTTTATCCAAATTTGTATGATGATTTCCAAAGACTGAGTACCGATCCATTTTAATTATTTTTTTGTTCGGCAACCATGAACATCTTTCTTCAAAAGCAACCTGCTTTTCACGAATTATGCTATTAAAATTTGTATGTTAGTTGCGGGAGTACATTAAAACGATCGCAGTTCATAAAGTTTTATTTTGAAGTGATTTTTATTAATCAAAAGTGCAGATTTAATAAATAATTTGACTTTCGAGTGGTAAGTACATTACAGTGCAATTTTGTATATAATTTAGTGTAATTTTACAACCAAATTTTCCTTAGGGCCAGTTTCACAGTTGCGAGTTAACTTACATTCCACAGTTAACTATGAATTTTCGATTCAATTTTAGTAATTTAACTAAATATTCACTGCCCAATGTACGATAGACAACATTTTATTTCTAACAAGAGGTTAACTCACCAATATTAGGCAGTTAAACTTGAGATAAGTCGACATGAAAATCGAGAATCGAGAGTTAACTGTGGAATGTAAGTTAACTCGCCACTGTGAAAATGACCATTCGAAAAATAAGTGATTTCTATGAAACATAGTTGTTACTCAAAGCTTAAAAATTTCTTTAAAATTTATAAAAGTTCTCAAAATTAGAAAAAAATATTTGGTTTTTTTATACGAAATTTTAGTAAGTTCTTAAATATGCAATTGAAATAGATTATAAATGACTAGCAAACCGGGCAGGTGTTTTTATTTTCAACCATTTTCTTCTCAGCTATGACATTTGACCAACTTTCCAGAGCAAAAATATATATGTACATTAGGGTGCTTCAAAAAAAATGTTTTTTTTTTTTTAACACTTGCCTTTGATGGAAAAAAATTCTCACCAAATATGGCGGCCGCCGTGGTATGGTGGTAGCGCGCTCCGCCTACCACACCAAAGGTCCTGGGTTCAAGCCCCGTGCAAAGCATTATCAAAAATTTAGAAACAGTTTTTTCAATTAGAAAAAAATTTTCTATGCGGGGTCGCCCATCGGTAGTGGTCTGGCAAGCACTCCGAGTATGTTTCTGCCATGAAAATTCATATGCCTAGCAGATGATGTTCGGGGTTGGCATAAAACATGTAGGGGACCCGCCAGTTCGTAGGAAAAATTAAAAAGGAGCACGACGCAAGAGAAGCTCGGCCTAAATCTACTCGGAGGTAAATCTTGCGAAGTATTTATTTTATTTCAAAGATGGGTCCTATAGCTGAACTCATAGGGGTCGCTATTTTTTTTTTAGTTTTCCATGTAAAATTGGCTTTTTGATATGTAAACATCTTTGCTCACGGTATGGGGGAATACAAAATGAAAGATATAAGATATGAAGTGTGAATTGCAAGGTACGGTGTGACGACTCTCCAATTTTTTACAAATTTCACTCTTAATAAAATGTCCATATCGCCGCCCTTACCTACATATCGCTTTTCAAAATTACGGTCATTATCCTCAAAACCGCTTTATTTTGGTGTTCTTTAATCCACATTTTCATCATGTTTCAATTATAAAGTTGTTTTAAACATTATCAACCTGTGTGAAACAAGGTGCGGGTTGCTAGTTTATATATAAAATGAACCAAGTAAACTCCTAGCTATACCGAACTGCAGCTTTACATAACCTGGGGGCTTTTCCAAAAGGTATATACAGACTGTGTCGTGCCCAGCGAACTCCTGAACCTATCGTGAAAGTTCAAGAGCAAAAACAAAACACAAAATATGTGAGCGTGGCACCGGCCACTTTTCCACAATTATGTAGATATAGAGTGAGTGACACATATATCCAAATATCAATAATTTAGACCACAAAAGTTCGGATTTATGACGAATTGAAAATTTATATAGCCTGGGGGCGTGGCTCCGCCCACTTTTCCAAAACTATATATGGTCTATTCTGTACCCAGTGAACCCAAGTATATATTGTGAAAATTTCATAAAGATCGATTGAGACTTTGGCGCCTATAAAAGACACACATTTTTTATATCTATTTTTGTTACGCACGGAAGGTATATTACTTCAATCGGCATAAACGAATCGTGATATATATTTATTAATGTATATTAAAACGTTCAGGATGAAAAGTAAAATATCCGGGCCAGTAGTTAATACCCCACTGCAAAAGCGAAATTGTATATCTTTTTTGATTTTCATACCTTTCATCAACATGAAATGTTTGTACGTATGAGAAGAAAAAGAGATAGTCCCATCAAAAAGTATAGTCAAATGATCAGGAGGATGATCTGAGTCGATATAGCCATGCCCGTCTCTCGATACATCTATATGTCTGTCTATTTGACCGCAAATATGAATTGAAAGTATTAAAATAGACCTGCGAAAATTGGGATGCCGTAATAGATCACTACTAGGTATATAATGTTCGGTTCCACCCGAACTTAGAGTTCGTTGTTTAAACTCAAGTTACTTATCTCAAGTTCGGTTTTTGTCAAATGTTCAATCTCCCTTCTTAGTTTTTCCAACTCCTTGCTGCTGCTAATGTTGTTTATTTGAAGTGGAGCTATTTTGTTCTCACAAATTTCGTGAATGGCTGTGGCTATTGGATCTTGTGATGGGTTGATTGAAGCTTGCATTTTGAATATTTGTAGACCGGATAGCGTTATACCTTCGTCCCTAGCAGTACTACCGAATTTGATGGAAATAATTCCTTGGAATGGAATTTCCATTATTTCGGTTTTGCTGTTACCGCAGTGCAAATGTAAAGTTGAATTTTTTAATTCTTTGTAGATCCACTTATTGTTTTGGTATAGTTCTGCCCTTAACGGAGTTTTCATTGTTTTCTCATACTGACAATCAGCTTGGGTACCTTTTAAGAATGGTGACAGTTCGCAGATTTGATCCAGAGCATATTGCCATGGTGTTTTCCCTTTGCATACGAGATGGCTGTTTAAACCTCGTGCACATTTATTCAGTTGTGCTTGGGAAATCAAAAAATATAAGTTCAGCCCGAAATCGTATACCAAGAAATTATTTTTTAGTTTTATCTTTATGATTTTTCCTTTGTACTCAAATGGAATCGCTATCAGTTTGTATATTCCTGACGATTCACTTTACATAAGTGGTATTTCTGCCTTAATTACCAGCTTGTTATCGATTATGACTCCATTTGCTCTCATAAGGTTGTATACATCGCGTATTGTTGTATTGCTGTCCAGATATTTGAAGTTTTGGTGGAAGGTTTTCTCTAATCAGTACCAATTCCTCGTTCAACTGTGTTGGAGTTATAAGAGTTGGATTAAATCGTCCATGGTTCAAGTATATCAACAACTCAATTATACTTTTAAATAGTCTCACATTCGCTCAATAAAATGGTGACTTGGGTTACTAGCATTTGAAACTGGATGCCCATTTTATCTCTGTTTATGTTTTTTATTAACTCTGACTGAAATCTGTTGATTTGAGTGGTTATTTTTGTAAATTGCATCTTCAGTTCCTTTACATTTTTCTTTATTATGTTTGCGTGGAATTTATAAGTGAAACTTTAACCTTTCTCCTTTCCTCTCTTTCATGTTATGCTGGTTATTTAGCAGTAATCTAAAGTTTGCTTCTATTTGCTCTTCGCTGTCAGCATCCATTAGCCCAAATATCACATCTTATAACATATTATAAAACAAAGTCACTTTTTCTGTCTGTATTTCCCCTTGAATGCTTAAATCTTGAAAACTAAGCAACGGATTTTGATGGGGTTTTTTTTAATGCATAGATTGGTTGAAGAGGAAGGTTTATGTCATTATAACGTGAAGAAATATATAAAGGGGGCGTGGCAATCGGACAAAATGTGGTAAAAAACCATACATTTTTCTTTTATACAGCCATAAATCCTAAACGAATCCACCGATTAAAATGAAACTTACTTGAAGTTAAACTTTGAAATATTTACTTTCGTTCTGCATCAAAAAAAATAGTTGTTTCATATCTTATTTAACCAAAATTGTTTAAACAAAAGCAGCACTTTTTCCAAAAAAGCTGTTTGTGTGTTTGTTCGCTGTTAAACGAATGAGCCATTAGAACTTGACAGCGAATAAACACACAAACAGCGTTCTTTCACCATACGATCTAATTCAACATGAATGAGGTGGGGCGACATCGTATGGTGAAAAAACGCTGTTTGTGTGTTCGTTCGCTGTCAGCCGATTATGCGGGAATCTCATCCCACCTCAGTCATGTTGAATTAGATCGTATGGTGAAAGAACTTGGTACGTATGTATGTAAGTACATATGTACGAATCTCTCGCATAATTAAATTTCGGACGTATGTATGTATGTATGTTTTCAATTCAATTATATTTTATTTCCGTTCGAAGCCGGGGCGGGTTGCTAGTTATAAATAAAGCCAATCCAATCAAAGAGAGCCCTTCGTTGCCTTTTGTTGTACACGATTAAATCGTGACTAATTTTTATCCCTTCATACCGATTTCCTAGTGACAACGATATAACCGTAGATTAGATAAAATTCGAAGCTATGATGCCCATCTTTCCCAGTGAATCCAAGTAGATAGCTGTGTTATCTGGACTCCATTGTTTCCTGTTTGACCATCGACTGCTTTAACTCCATTTTTCGGCGTTATGTATAACAGGAAAATGAGTATAAGCGCAAATATGTTTTTTTTGTCATGTGTTTTGGCGATTTAGTTGACCTTAATGTAGTCAATACTCGTGCTTTTGTTTCATCTGTTGATTTTTCCTGATTGCTGCCTGACGATGTAACTAGAGGACATGATTTATGGATGTTGTTGTTGTTGTTGTTGTAGCGACTACTTAACCTGTCCAGGGTGTCACCCCCAACCAACATTGTCATCAGGCTCTTCTAACGGAAGTCCAAGAAACCTCGCGGCTTCAACAGGGGTGGACCAGAGTGAGATTGGAGTTAGAAGAGTGGGCTCGGTTGAGCAGAGGAACAGATGGTTAGTATCGTGGGGAGACACGCCGCATGCCGGGCAGACATTTGGCATGTCGGGGTTCAGTCTGGATAAGTAAGAGTTTAGTCTGTTACAATATCCAGAATGAAGTTGAGCCAGCGTGACTCTTGTCTCCCTGGGCAGTTCGCGTTCCTCGGCGGCAACAGGTGGAGCTTGTGCCTGTAGGACCACATTCACTGGACGAGACCTGACAAAGGAGTTTACCGACTCCGTGTGGATGAGGTTGAGGGCCCGCCGGTGCACCTCTGGATCAAACGGCGAGGAGGTGTGATGCCGGATCTCATCATAGTGCTTACGGAGGTGACTCCTTATTCTCCTGGGAGGCGGATTTTCGTTGAGCAGGTTTCTGTTCGGATGCTGCTGATTATGGCAGTTGAACAGGAATTGTCTGGACAACATCTCGCAATGCTCTTTGACATTGAGCATTTTTGCCTCATTATGAAGGTGATGCTCAGGAGACATAAGGAGGCACCCCGTGGCGGTTCTGAGTGCGGTGTTTTGGCAGGCCTGCAACCTCCTCCAATGTGTGTCTGCTAACCCCGGCGACCATATTGGCGTCGCGTAGCTCAGAACCGGCTGGCCGATTGCCTTGTACGTTGCCAGTAACGTTTCTTTGTCTTTCCCCCAAGTACTGCCAGCTAGTGACTTGAGGATTTTGTTACGGCTTTGTACTTTGGTGGCAATCGCGGCTACATGAGCACCGTATTTGAACATGTTATCAAACGTGACCCCTAAGATTTTGGGGTGTGTGACAGTCGGAAGCTTGATGCCGTCGACGTAGACGTTTAATTCCATGTTCGCCTGCGCTGTCCACGTCGTAAATAGCGTGGCCGAGGATTTGGTCGGTGACAGTGTCAGGTTCCGTGCAGCGAAGAAACTGGAAAGGGTTGGAAGGTATGAATTTAGTCTCGAGCAGAGCTCATCAACGGAGGGTCCAGTCGCCAGGATCGTGCAGTCATCGGCGTAGGAGACGATCGAGACGCCTTCTGGTGGGGAAGGGAGCCTCGATATGTAGTAATTAAACAGAAGCGGGAATAGGACACCACCCTGTGGCACCCCCTGTTTAATTATACGTGGTTTTGATCTTTCGCCTCTAAATTCAACCGATGACTGCCGGCCACTCAGATAGTTGGCGGTCCAACGCTTTAGACAGGGGGGAAGGTTTGAATCTTCCAGGTCGTTAATGAGTTGTGCGTGATTAACAGTGTCGAAAGCTTTCGACAGATCAAGCGCAACTAGCACGGTCCTGTCATTTGGGCGAGATTGGTTGAGACCGTCACCTATCTGTGTGGTGATGGCGTTTAGCGCGGTGGTAGTGCTATGCATTTTACGGAAACCATGCTGATGTTCGGCTAATCGCAGGTTAGCGGTATCATAAGGGAGCAAGACCGCCTCCAAGGTCTTCACTACTGGCGGGAGGAGTGATATCGGTCGATATGACTCCCCCACGTTAGCCGGCTTGCCGGGCTTTAGTAGTGGCACCACCTTTGCCTGTTTCCATCTTTTTGGAATGACAAAGGTGGTCATGGACAGATTGAAGACGGTTGTTAGATACCTTACTCCCTCATCGCCGAGATGTTTTAGCATCAGCATAGATATACCGTCTGGCCCAATGGATTTAGAATTTTTGGACCTCCGTATGGCCTCCCGAACCTCCGTGGTGGTGATGACAATGGGCGCTTGGTTGTTTTTGCGTTTGTGCGCTTCCCTGATGGCGCGCCTGATTTCCTTGTCAACCGGAGGATGCCGTACGAATTGCCGGCAGAAAGCGCTCGCGCATCTCTTTGGTTTCGACTGTACCTTATCACCAAAGGTGATGGATATTTTGTCGTTAGGTTTGGTCGGATTAGACAAGGATTTGACAGTGGACCATAATTTGCCAACACCAGCAGAGAGGTTGCAGGACCTTAGGTGCTCCTCCCATTTGGCGCGTTTGTGTTGATCGACTAGCCGTCTGATCTCCGCATTGAGATCTTGAATTTGGGGATCCGTAGGGTTCAAGCGTCGCACGTGGTCACGTTCATTAGCCAGGGCCGCTGCCTCTGCGGGGAAGTACGGACGTATCTCCTTAATTCTGCCTGACGGAATGTATTGATTGGAGGCTGAAGCTATGACCATGCGAAACGCTTTTTCCCCTTCTCGTACATCAGACGGGATGGGAAGAGCAGCGAAGGTGCTCTCAGTGAAACCAAGAAAACCAACCCAGTCAGCTTTGTTGAAGTTAGTGAAGGTGCGCTTCTCAGAAGTGACGAAGTCATTGGGGCGATCGATTGAGAGGACTATCGGCAGATGGTCATATGCAAGAGTGAGCATTGGTCGCCATTCAACGCAGTTTATGAGACCTGCGCTGACAATTGTGAGGTCTGGCGAACTGGAACAATTTGCCGCAACTCTCGTGGGGGCGTCCCCGTTCACAGTGCAAAACGTCGAATCGTCTATTTGTTCAGCCAATTCCTGTCCCCTACCGTCGGCTTGTAGGCTTGAGTGCCACAGATCGTGGTGTGCGTTGAAGTCTCCGATAATTACACGGTTATCGCCCCTGAGTAACGCACTGATGTCAGGGTGGTAATCTCTCGGACAGCAGGTGGCAGGAGGTATATAAATGTTTATAATTTCAAGGTCGACGTCTCCTGCCCGGACAACCATTCCTTGACGTTCCAGGAGGTTGTCCCTCGGGTCGACGTCAGGCTCAAATGTACGATATTGCACGGATTGGTGGGTGATGAAGGCGAGTCCGCCCCCAAGTCCCCTCTCTCGGTCACGTCGGTGGATGTTATAGCCGTCACAAGTCCGAAGACTTGATCCGGCGTTTAACTTCGTCTCCTGAATGGCAGCGATCTTGATGTTCTGACGCTTCATGAAGTTCACTATTTCATTCACTTTCCCAGTTAGGCCGTTGCAGTTTAGTTGTAGGACGCGAAAGTGCGAAGGGGGAGAAATATTCACGCTGGGAGTCAGGGACTGGTGCGTATGCCTTGGTGGAAGCAGGCTGGGTCGCACACTACGTCGCACTCTAGAAGTCGAGGGATCCGAAGCACCAGAAGGTGGCGAATCAGTTGACGTTGTAGGTTGCGTAGCTCGACAACATGGTGCAACGTACGTATCAGTCCATAGGTTCCTGTTTCCAAGTTGAGAACATATAAGCAGGTGACACAGGCCAAGGCAAGAGTTGCATTTGACTGATGTCGCCGGTGTATATAATCTCAACCGACAAACAGAGCACAAGGTGTAAGGGACCAGGAGCTGGTGGCTTTGACTTACATTTGTACTAGTGCTGGAAGAAGAAGGGGAAGTTGAAAGTGGGCGGGGGGTAGGCTGTCGCTCGGCATTGCTCACTTCTGAAACAGAGGTGCTACGTAGAAAGTAGCTGTGAGCGGCTGTGTGAGGTGTTGGCGCCTGTGGGCGTGAGCGGCAGCGGGTGTTACACACTACTTGCTGGGCGTTGTTTGTGCTATTAGTCGTGCAGACTGTTACAGAAGCTTGTGACGGTGCGATACTAGATCGTCGTTGGCCACGGTCGTTTCAGCACACTATTCTGTAGTTTAAGCATTTCTACACGAACTTTTCCATCTAGTCCTGGATTACATTCCATAAATCTACCAAGCAGCCATTTAGCTGGTTGAGTATTGTCATCCTTTACGATTACAACATTTTTTGTATTACCTTCCATTTGTTTAAAGGGATATAATTATGTCAGCTTCTGGAGTTGGTATGGATATCAATGGTCTCTCAATAAGAAAATGGCCTGGAGTTAAAGCATCTACTCCGTTTTCATCATTTAAGGCATATAGTGGACGTGAATTTAATGATGCCTCGCTAGGACGGTTGCCATCTTCTCAAAGGTAAGCTTTGTATCTCCGATTGCCCTTTATAAGTGGAATTTCATACCTTTCACACCAGCCTCCCACATTCTGCCAAAATGTGGCCCTGCCGGGGGATAAAATGCCAAGCAATTGCTTCATTAGCTAAGATTGGTGCAACTTCACAATTTTGTTTTACTGCTTTTTTAAAATCGTTGTCGATCCATTTTCTTGCACCTACGAAATTAGTTCCATTGTCAGAATATATGTGTAGAGATTTCCCTCGTCTGCTAGAAAATCTTCTTAGTGCCGCCAGAAATGCTTCTGTTGATAAATCGCTGACTGCTTCCAAATGTATGGCTTTCGTCGAAAGCAAACAAACACAGCGATGTATCCTTTGTCCTAGCCCTTTTGAAAAGGTCAGCCATAATCTACTCCAGTATATGTAAAAGGACTGGATGTCGACACTCTGAATAATGGCAGAGCACCCATGAGCTGTGTTGCAACCCCTTGCGTGAATCGTATGCATTTATCACAGATACGTATACAATGTTGCACTGCATTTTTTAAACCGATTATCCAGTATTGTCGCCTGATGACTGCTTCTGTTAATCAATTTCCACCATGTATTGTCGCATGATGAGCATCTTTAATAATTAATGCCGCCAAGTTTTATTTTAGTAAGATTATTTGATGCTTTTTATTATATTATAGCTCTGAATTTGTAAGCCTGCCTCCAACCCTTATTATGCCATTTTTATTCAAGAAGGGGTTGAGGTTTGCCATTTTACTCGAACTATTGACTGCTTTTCCTTCAAGAAGTTTGTTTAATTCTTCTTTATACATTTTCTTCTGGGTTTGTCGAATGATCGTCAATGTAGCTGCCTGAAGCTCCTCAGCCGATAGATTTCAAAATTGGGGCGTTTCCTTCTTTTTACGAAAGCGTAAAATGTATGCTACCACTCTTTGTAGTTTTAGCCAACTTGAATATTTGTTAACTAAATTATCCATAAAATAATCTTGATCTCTTGACGTCAATAAAACCTTTACTTTGTTGCATTCGTTTATTGTTGTTGACTTTTCTGTTGATGAAAGCTCCTTCGGTCCGTTCCACCAAATATTCATATTTGATAATTTGGGAGAAGCAATACCTCTTGACGCCATATCTGCTGGATTATCTTTTGTGCTTACGTGTCCTGTTACTTGTGGTATAAGTCTTTGATATTCTGTCACTCGATTTCTATTGAATTTGTCTTTGTTCTTCGAGTTTGCAACCCAGCCCAAAGGTTATTGTTGAATCACTCCATGCATAACCCATATGATCCCTTGCACTGATCGCGCAAACTTTATTCATCAATTTTGCTAGTAAATGTGCAGCACAGAGTTCCAGCTTTGGTAAAGTTTTTCGATTTTTAAGTGGATTAACTTTGGTTTTGGTAGTTAAAAGCTTTACGGAATCTCCAACTTTTACATATATTACTGCAGCGTGCGCCTTTTCGGAAGCATCACCGAATTCGTGAATTTCTACTTCACATTCCATGTTAGTTTCAATCCAGCGTGGAATACGTACTTCTTCCAATATGCCAACAGTGTCAATAAACAGCTTCCATTCGTTTTGTAGATCATCAGAAACCTCTTCGTCCCTTCCAGCTTTTTCAGTCCAAAGATTTTGCATGTATAGTTTTGCAACCACAGTGATTGGCGATAACCAGCCCAATGGATCAAATATTTGGGCGATTTGTGACAAAATACTTCTTTTTGTCATTTTCTTCGGTATTCCCAAACTAGTTTTTAACTGGAACTGATCTTTCTTTGGTATAGCCCAAGTGTTTTCACTGCTTCATTTTCTTTTATTTGAATTATTTCATTTTCTCCATGGTGGTGATATTTTTGGTAATACTATCGCAATTCGATAGCCATTTCCTCAAATGAAATCCAAATAATTGAAGAAGACCGAATCTCCACCAGTCATGAGATCATCCATATAAAGATCTTCCTTTATGATTTTTTGTAGCCAATTGTTTTCACTTTAGCACTTGTTGGCAATTTCAAATAATGTGCTCACTGCGAAGTTTGAGCCCTGTCAACATGATATCGTTTAGGCACTTTCCATTTGAAGTTTTGAACAACACGAAGTTTTGTAGTTAATTTATCCTGGCATATAACAGCCTGGTGGGGCAAATAGTATTTTTCATTTACCTTCTCATTTGCTTTTATCATATGAGTGAATTAATTCCTTATTAATTTTGAACTTAGCTTCCATGGATAGCAGCCGAGTAACTGCCTGTTTACGAGTCATCCAGCTCCATGGCGTCTTTAAATGGAATTTCCACAATGAATCGCCCATCTGTATTTTGTTTGGTGGTTTCCTCGAACTTTTTCAAACATATTTCGTCTTCCACTTTAGTTTCTTCATCTTGTTCTTCCTCTAGCTCCCAAAATCTCTCAGGGTAGATTACTGCCGATGTGACTTTGCCTGGTTTCCTTTGCTTAATTATTCTAGACAAAATCCAGCCAAACTTCGTAGCTTGTGCAAGAACTCCATTATGTTTTTTTTCTGCCTTTTTCTATTATTCTGCCAAATATGTCACCACCAATCACCATGTCAATTCTATCAGCTTTGTTAAATAATGGGCCATCAAGAGTGTAGTTTTCCCATTTTTTAAAGTTGAACCTGAAGGATTGATCAGATTGCGCAGTCGTGAGGGTTGATAAAACTATGGCATCCACTTCTTCGACGTGCTGGCTTACAACATCCCCTAGGCCATGAAACTTTGTCATCACTTTTATCTTTGGTACACCTAATATCTGTGCTGCCTCTTCAGAAATTGATGTTATTTGTGCCCCTTGATCAATAGGAGCCCATGTGATCACCATTCGCAGCTTTTGCTCTCACTAGGGTTGTGGCCAGAATTATCGTTGTTATGCCTGACTGCTGATGTTGTATATTTTACACTTCATATTGCTCGTACAAGTTTCTCCTAATCTGAAGCAGGCACCTGTAGCAGATTTTATTGTTTTTGTCATATTTATGTCTGTCATCCGTTGATATGCCCTTGAAACTTTTGCATTCGGTTATAATATGATTTGTTATTTTACAGTAAGTGCACTGCCTGAATAGTTTCCTCGCGTTGATTGACGTGTGATTCGATTTAAATATGTGCTGCTTTCGGATTTTGTACCCTTGCTCCTTTCCGGCCACAGCTTTCAATGTCTGGAAGTGTTAATCCAGAAAATTTCTAATATCAGACAATGGCTGCACCTCTCTGGTCTTTTTAACCGTTTGCTCATATAATTTGAGGCCATCTTTGTCCAACTTGCTAACTATAATAGGAGCAATAAATGGATCTGCGTTTTCAATTTGTATTCCTCGTGACTGTATTGCGTTAAGGCACTCATTTGTAGTATCGAGCAATTGCCTTACGCTTTCAGCATTGCCACTATTTATTGGCGGCTGATCCATGATTCTGCCCCACGGTGCTGTAAATAAAATACGTTTATTATCGTATCTTTGTTTGAGTAGACTCCACGCTGCTTCGTAATTTTCGGTTGATATTTGCAGATGTTGTATTAACCTTGCAGCTTCGCCATTGAAACAAAGGCGAAGGCGTAGCATTTTTTCTGAGCTTGATAATAGCTCATTTTTATGAACCATATCCTGGAACACATTGTAGAAATTAGCCTATTCTCGCCATAAAATATTGGAATTTTTTACTTTTCTAATTCCAAATTAGGGCGATAATTTATTTTTGGCGCTTCTTTCACTAAACATCTTTCCAAATGCCCCATATTTTCAAAATATCCCGCTACTACCTTTCCATAGGGATCTTCAATTTCAGCATTGTAAGGTTTTGAAAAATCATTCGCGTACGCATTTTTGATGTCGTTATATAAACTTTCCAAATATTTAATTTTGTTATTACCGATCGGGCTCTCAAAGTCATTTTGTTTGTTAAAGTTTGAATTTTCTTCATGAAAATTACAATATTTGGGTAATTTTTACCCATGCTTGTTTGTGCTGATGTTGTTGGTGTTTGCGGCATGCGATTAACTGCTGAAGAAGTTTGCACTTTTCCTGGTTGAAATTACACTTCATCATTAAGGGAGTGTTATTGTTGTTGCTGTATTAGCGACTACTTAACCTGCCTAAAGTATCACCCCTCATCCAACACTGTCATCAGGCTCTTCTAACGGAAGTCCTACAAACCTCGCGGCTTCAACAGGAGTGGGCCAGAGTAAATTTCTGTTAGAAGAGTAGGCTCGGTTTAGCAGATGAACAGATGGTTAGTATCGTGGGGAGACACGCCGCATGCCGGGCAGACATTTGGCATGTCGGGATTCAGTCTGGATAGATAAGAGTTTAGTCTGTTACAATATCCAGAACGAAGTTGAGCCAGCGTGTCTCTTTTCTCCCTAGGCAGTTCGTGTTCCTCGTCGGCAACAGGTGGAGCTTGTGCCTGTAGGACTGCATTCACTGGATGAGACCTGACAAAGGAGTTTACCGACTCCGTGTGGATGAGGCTGAGGGCCTGCCGGTGCGCCATTGGATCAAACGGCGAGAAAATGTGATGCCGGATCTCGTCATAGTGCTAACGGAGGTGACTCCTTATTCTCCTGGGAGGCGGATTTTCGTTGAGCAGGTTCCTGTTCGGATGCTGTGGTTTATAGCAGTTGAACAGGAATTGCCTGGTCAACATCTCGCAATGCTCTCTACCATCGAGGCACACGGTGGTAGTTCTAAGTGCGGTGTTTTGGCAGGCCTGCAACCTCCTTCAATGTGTATCTGCTAACCCCGGCGATCATATAGGCGTCGCGTAGCTCAAAACCGGCTGGCCGATTGCCGTGTACGTTGCCAGTAACGTTTCTTTATCTTTCCCCCAAGTACTGCCAGCTAGTGACTTGAGAATTTTGCTACGGCTTTGTACTTTGGTGGCAATCGCGGCTACATGAGCACCGTATTTGAACATGTTATCAAACGTGACCCCTAAGATTTTGGGGTGTGTGACAGTCGGAAGCTTAATGCCGTCGACGTAGACGTCTACTTCCATGTTAGCCTGCGCTGTCCACGTCGTAAATAAGGTGGCCGAGGATTTGGTCGCTGACAATGTCAGATTTCGTACAGCGAAAAAACCGGATAGGGATGGGAGGTAAGAGTTAATTCTTGAGCAGAGCTCGTCTACGGCGGGGCCCGTCGCCAGGATCGTGCAGTCATCGGCGTAGGAGACGATCGAGACACTCGCCTCTAAATTCAACCGATGACTGCCGACCACTCAGATAGTTGGCGGTCCAACGCTTTAGACGAGGTTGGTTGAGACCGACACCTATCTGTGTGGTGATGGCGTTTAGCGCGGTGGTAGTGCTATGCATTTTACGGAATCCATGCTGATGTTCGGCTAGTCGCAAGTTAGCGGTATGATAAGGGAGCAAGACCGTCTCCAAGGTTTTCAATAGTGGCGATAGGAGTGATATCGGTCTATAAAACTCCCCACCCTTGCCTGTTTCCATCTTTCTGGAATGACAAAGGTGGTCAGAGACAGTTGTTAGGTACCTTACTCCCTTTTCTCCGAGATGTTTTAGCATCAGCATGAATATACCGTCTGGGCCAATAGATTTAGAGTTTTTGGACCCCCGTATGGCCTCCCGAACCTCCGTGGTGGTGATGGCAATGGGCGCTTGGCTGTTTTTACGTTTGTGCGCTTCCCTGATGGCAAGTCTGATTTCCTTGTCAACCGAAGGATGCAGTACAAATTGCCGGCAGAAAGCGCTGGCGCATCTCTTTGGTTTCGACTGTACCTTATCACCGAAGGTGATGGATATTTTGTCGTTAAGTTTGGTCGGATTTGACAAGGATTTAACAGTGGACCATAATTTGCCAACACCAGCAGAGAGGTTACAGGGCCTTAGGTGCTCCTCCCATTTGGCGCGTTTGTGTTGATCAACCAGCCGTCTGATTTCCGCATTGAAATCTTGAATTTGGGGATCCGTAGAACATTTCCGTTCAGAGTGCAAAACGTCGAATCATCTTTTTGTTCAGCCAATTCCTGTCCCCTGCCATCAACCTGTAGGTTTGAGTGCCACAGATCGTGGTGTGCGTTGATGTCTCCGAGGATTGCACGATTATCGCCTCTGAGTAACGCACTGATATCAGGGTGGTAATCCCTCGGACAGCAGGTGGCAGGAGGTATATAAATGTTAATAATTTCTAGATCGACATCGCCTGTCCGGACAACCATACCTTGACGTTCTAGGAAGTTGTCCCTCGGGTCGACGTCAGGCAAATAGGCGATGTTGCACAGATTGATGAAGGCAAGTCCGCCCCCAAGTCCTCTCTCTCGGTCACGCCGTGGATGTTGTAGCCGTCACAAGTCCGAAGATCTGATCGGGCGTTTAACTTTGTTTCTTGAATAGCAGCGATCTTGATGTTTTGCCGCCTCATGAAATTCACTATTTCACCAACCTTGCCGTTTAAGCCGTTGCAGTTCCTCTGTAGAACACAAAAGTGCGAAGGGGGGGACGTTGTAGGTACGTATCAGTCCATAGGTTCCTGTTACCAAGTTGAGAACATATAAGCAGGTGACATAGGCCAAGGCAGGAGTTGCATTTGACTGATGTCGCAGGTGTATATAGTCTCAACCGGCAAACAGTGCACATGGTGTAAGGGACCAGGAGCTGGTGGCTTTGGCTTACATTTGTGCTAGTGCTGGAAGAAGAGGGGGAAGTTGAAAGTGGGAGGGGGGTCGGCTGTCGCTCGGCATTGCTCACATCTAAAACAGAGCTGTTACGTAGAAAGTAGTTGTGAGCTGCTGGGTGAGGTGTTGGCGCCAGTGGGCGTGAGCGGCAGCGGGAGTTACACACTACTTGCTGGGAATTAGTGCTGTTAGTCGTGGAGACAAGACGCCCTAGGGCGTGAACAGCAAGGGGCAACAAAAGTTTTGTAGAAACTAGGGGGCCTGTGTGTGGAGGGATTTAGCCCGGAGCACCTAGTTTGTGCAACCATCTTTTACAGGAATTACATTGGGTGGAGTGTGAACGTTTGACGTAAATCTTCTTCCAGCACACGCAGCAGATCCATTCTCTTCGACCCGGGTTGGATTAAACTCCAGCCCGGAGCAGGAGTGTTTTGAGGAGCCCTGCTGCAAGGAGCTGCTCGGAGGATGACAATGTTAGGGGGAAAGATGACAGGTTAGACAGGGTAGTGTCAAAATAACAGCCCTTGGTCGGATATAAAAATCCGAGTCCTTCCGTTGCGATAGAACCGGCTGTTGTGGGAATGTTAAGGGAGTGTTTGAACCCTTGAATTACTTTGTCAATTTGCATTCTTATGGCACTGTATTTGTCTTGAGTGAAATAATCCTCATTGCCAACGCCATCCAACAAAAGTTTCTCGTTGTTAGAGTCCAATTCTTTTTGGAGCTTCTCTACTCTTTTTACCACCTCCTCGTCCTTCGACCTAGTCACTGTTTTTCCTGCTGTATTTTTGAATATCTGCAGTACTATTTCGCTAATGTCCATCTGGTATTCAAGGATTTTTCCTATGTTTATTCCCATGTTGCTTTTGTTTTACTTTACACTTTGTTATTCTCCAAAGGAATCGTTGGAGGATATTGGTTTGGTCGCCCGTTTGACCTTGCTGTGCCTCGACACAGCTGATGGTATTCCTTTGGATTACAAATTTAATTGCGTATAATTCTCTTTATTATACGGCTTATTTTCACTTTTTAACAGTCGCTTGAGCTCAATTTGAAGGCTCGATTGGACCAAATGTTAAGGGGCAAATGCACTCGATGGTATCCTTACCGCGGGTGGGGTGAATTTAAAACCAATCGTTTTGAGTTCGTATTTGGAACTGCTTCATTTCATATTTTAAACTTCTTTATATACAATTTCTTAAACTAATTGTATGGGTGTATGTTGATATGAAGGGACTGATTCTAATCTTATTTAGGCGAACAGTTGGTCCCTTTTATTTTATTGTATTTTTATTACCTTGCGTATTCGATGCACTTGCTTAAGTGCATACATGTGCATTTCTATTTTGGAGATATAAAAATACTGCCTTTGAATTTGAATGTTAGCTGTGTCAATAAATGGCTAGCATGCTATTGATTTACGATTATGTATATATGCATGTACATTATAAAGTGTGTATTTGTGTGTGGATATCTTTAAGGAACGTATCCTGTTTATGTGTGTATAAATACGTATATCAGCATGATCAGATACATACTAACGAGGGAAAATATTTGTTTGTTTACAATACTTTCTTCAATTTTAGTGGACTGTATTTACTTATATCAAAGATATTTGAACAATGTGTGTCTTCTGTTCTTCCAGCTGTGTTGAAATGATTGACGACATCTGAGTAAATACAGCCAACAGCGCGTTTATGTCCACACTTGCCACTGGATTCGGAAGCATCTTCCACAAAACGAAACACATATTCGTCAGCGTTATTTCCTTCCGCTTCCATAGCCTCTTACCTTTAGTGTTTCATCCGCGTTGTTCGAACCCATTTTTGAGTTGCTGACTCTTTAATTCATACAGCTTTGCCATCTCCTTGTTATCCTTGATATCACTTCTGACACCCATTGTGACGAATTCGATGATTGCTCGATTACTAATCCTGAGTTCGATCACTATAAAGTCAAATAAATACACGCACAAATAATATAACAAATAGCTAGTTTTATTTACTAGTTTGGTAACTCCACAGTAGTTCACTGTACGATACTTGAATACAAACAGAGCAACACTGCCTTATATAGTCCAACAGGATGCTAACCTATGCACTCAGAGGTTTCTTGGTTGTTCTATCTTAGTTTCTCGAAGGGTCGGTGTTATGTATTGGCATCTCCTCTTTGCATCGTATGCGCCATCTCTCTTTCTCTTCCTTGGTACACGCTTGCATGCATAAGCCTAGCCATCGTTATCTCCGCTGTGTTTAACTAGTGGTGAGAGTGTTATTAAGTTAGGGATGGTACGTGCTTGAGAATATTCGCCATAATATGTAATAGTAGTATGTGAACGCTGAACCGGAATCCGGCAAAAAATCGTGTAATCGATTGTAGGAAATAAAGAAAGCGGCGGCAAATTTGCGTGTCCCAATGGCTTCAGCACAGAAAAATTTAATTTTATACAGTTAAATGTTCTATGATAAGGTCGTTTTTCAAAAATTTTAGCCGTCTTTTCATAAGGTTGTAAAGGATACTGCTTATAATTGAATTCTTTGCAATTCCAGGCTCCATATTGAAAGCCTTTTGTTATAAGAAATAAACCATGGTTGAAAATTTTTGGCGAACTAATAAAAAAGCAAATTTTTAACAATAACATTTCTCAAGTATTGTATTATAAAGCATGCACACATTTGGCTGAACAGAAAAATCAATTTTACGGAATTCTAATTGGTAATAGAAACAGGGACCATATACAATTTACATAGCGATGTGTTATAACAGCACCCCTTCCTTCTGTTGTTTCTGAGTACTCCATGGAACACCTGCGGTAGAGTACTTCTAAAGTTGTTACTCCATGGAGTATCTACAGGAAAGTACTATCCAAACTGCTCTCTATTCTATATAGAACCACTTGCGCGATTTCATTAGTTTTATAATTAGTTTTATATTATTCGACAACTCATCCCAATAGCATTCGCAATGATTAAGTTGTAATAAGCTGAGGTGTCCCGATTAGGGACACGAATTTCGATACGATACTATATCGATACTTTTGCCCTTCGATACCGATATTTTGTACTCGATACTTTTATAGCGTATCCCGGTATCGTATCGAATTTTTAGAAAAAATTAGCAATATACACTGCTCTGGTCGTTGTCCCTCTCTAACTTGTGCCGCGAATCGAAGGAAAATCGGCGCCAAAGTATTTACAGTCAATTTAGTCGGAATAGGCAGTCGCCTGCAAATTAAATAGTTGCCGTTGATCGATGATCATTACATCATGTACTGACTTTGTTTTGCCTTTATACTGTGAAAAAAGAAAAGGGAAATAAAATGGGAAATTTTTTCTATACCGAAATTGAATGGGATGCATGCTCCAAAAAATCTAAAAATTCGGAAAAACCCTGACAATTTTGATGGAAATTCATTTTAAACTATAATTTACATATTTCGTATTTAATTTTTACCTATATATTTGGAGAAACCTATTATTTTAAATTATTTCACTGAAGCCAAAATTGGTGAACGTGGCAAAGAAACTTATTATGTCTAGTATATGTGGATTCAAGCCATTGTAAACAGAAACTTAAGTTACATATCTGTATGTATAATCTTATTCATTATAAATAAACATGACATGTTATAACTAAATATGTATGTACGAGGTGTGTTCAAAAAGTATCGCGAATTTTGAATTTTCGCTGGTTACGTATATTCGAATTTCGAATTTTTTGTGGCGTTATGTTGGTACATTTTGAATGTTCAGTTAATTGTTGACAGCTGCTTTGCTTGCACGTGTTTTGGATCGTCTTCGATTTTTACCTATTCAAAAAAATGGAACAAAGAACCTGTATCAAATTTTGTGTGAAAAACAAAGTTAAGTGCGCGGATGCATTCCGAATGTTGACTGTGGCATACGAAGAAGCTACCATGGACCGAAGCAACGTTTATCGGTGGTACAAAATGGTCTCAGAAGGCCGAGAAGATGTGCAAAGAAGAACAAAAATTGGCTTTTGCACCACGATAACGCCCCTGCTCACGCATCGTTGCTTGTGCGCGACTTTTTGGCCAAAAACAACACACTAATGATGCCGCAGCCACCGTACTCCCCCTGTGACTTTTTCTTGTTCCCTAAACTGAAGAGGCCCATGAAAGGACGACGTTACGCTTCTCTTGACGAGATAAAGACGGCATCGAAGGAGGAGCTGAACAAGATACAAAAAAATGATTTTTTGAAGTGCTTCGAAGATTGGAAAACCCGTTGGCACAAGTGTATAATATCTCATGGCGATTACTTTGAAGGGGACAAAATAGATATTCATGAATAAATAAATAATTTTTGAAAAAACACAAAATTCGCGATTCTTTTTGAACACACCTCGTACATCTAAATTAGTTTTTTATAGTTGGGATATCCAGAATTCCAGAGTAAGGGACAGCTTCCAATTGGAACATAACATACGTATTTTAAAGTAAAAATTTTGCATTTCGTTATTGAAGTGCTTGTTATCAGCATATTTAAAATCGATACTTTGGGTATCGAGTGGTTTTGTGTCGATACTATCGGATAGCCGATACTTGTACAGCGATACTTCAAATGAGTACAGCATCGATACTTTGCATTCGATATCGTGTCCCTAGGCCTGATATTGACTTGCAAAAGAGTACTATGGAGTACTCAAATATAACAAAAAAATAACACATGATATAACGGTTCACTACTACTACTAAAAATAATAATTTGGAGCAATAGACCTCCGAGGAGATTAAGACCGAGCTTCTCTTAGAATTTTGTAGTGTGCTGCTTCTAATTTTTCCTGCGAAACTTTTTCATGGAAGAAATTAATCGGAGGGTTGCCGATCACTACCACCGGCGACCCTGTTTTAAAACCACTTTCTCCAAACATTTTGATGTTCCTTGTCCCGGTATTTAAACTTGGGATCTTAGGTGTGGTAGGCTTGCACACAACCACCACATCACGGAGTCTGTGTACTGTTATATACATTTCAGCATGCGCGTGCAATAAACTTCAATGTTTCTTACAACGATACTGCAAAATAACCAAAAGTAATAAAAAAAATCAAAAATTGAGTAAGTGCGGGTATTGTGGTGTTCTCATTTTATTTCCCCTTAAAAATCAAGATTTCGCATGCGAATTCAGTAAAAGTAATTGTGTTAAAACTGAAAGTGTTAGAGATATTTAAAAAAGTATCGTAAAAGTCATAAACGAGCTCTTAGAAAACTTGGAGAGTAATGTGGTATAGTATACCACAATATCCACGCATCATACCCTTAGATAATAAAAAAATTATTTTCGATTGAAAAGTAATATTTTATTTAAAAAAAACACAAAATTCAAAATTAAATGGATAGCATTCATAAATCATCTCATACTTAAATTGTAAGATAATTATTAACAAGAAACGCAAAGAAAACTAGCGCTTCGGTTGGGAATACACTTTTCATGAGCCCAAATTTGTTCGCATTGTAGACAGGAGACCCAAAGCTTTGTAATAGCATCATCCTCATAAACTTTTCCGCATTTAACTCCAATTTCACATATGTTTATATCACACTTCTAACATATTTTACAAAAAAAAGCAGCCGCGTTGCGATGAGCTTTCCTTACGTTTTGAGGAACTTTGTGCATTGCTTCCTGAATTCCTGTAGTGTCGATTTTTGCAAGCTTTTTTGGCCTAAATCCACTGCCATATACTTTCCTTTTCAAGTAGGCCCAAAATGTTGCAATTGGCCTTAATTGGAGTACATTTGGAGGATTTTGATGCTTGGGTAGAAACTCTATATTTAAATTTTCATACGCAGTCCATGTTGCTTTGTCATAGTGTGCTGATGCCAGGTTCGGGCAAAAAATACATAAATAAAACAATAAAACTTTAAAGTTGGGGAAGACATTTTTCAATATAAACCTGCACATTTACAGCTAAGCCAGTTTTAAAAAATACAGGCTCGCCGATGCCACGTTCGCTTATTGCCAGCCACAACAAAATCTTTTTTGGAAATTTAGTTTTGGTTTTTCGTGTAACACTTTCAACTGGTTCAACATTGGGAAGTTTGAAGTAGTATTATGGCACCCATTCATGACCCGCCACAGTGAAATAACTTTCGTCATCCATTATGCAAATGTTTCATGATCTTGCAGAGAACAATTTTTGTGGAAGTAAGCGAAGTTTAATGGTCTTCTTTTGATTTTCTGATACCTGTGACTTTATATTTTTGTGCTAGTCTCTGATACGATTTAGCCGTTCGACCTACAATTTCACTTTTTAGCTTGGCCCTTGTTTTACAGCTCGGCAGTGCACACTTTTTTCCAGATCCAGGTTTTCTTTCCATAGTTTTTGAATTACTTGCATCCCGTATTACTTTGTAAATAAAAGTTTTCTTGAATCCATTGCAAAAAAAATGGTAGGAAACTTTATTTTTTGCCTTGGTCGGATTGTCTAATAAATATTTACAAATTAGTTTTCTACGCTCAACTTCGTTAATGACACTATCGCGATTGTGATATATATAAAATCGTAAGCTTTTGGAAAATTATCACTGTAATAGTACAGTGAATTTTCGCATACTTTGTTTTTCCCCTTCAATGTTTCAATTATTTTAAGGAATTTTTAAAAAATGTTCATATTTCATTCCGCATACGTTAGTTGCATGAGGTTCTTTTGTTGGTGGAATATCTGGAAACTCTTCTTCATTGAATTCGAATCAGCAACTGACTTAGTTGGAAGGCTTTTCTTATTGGAGGTTTTAGCTGGTGGATTAACCGAGGCATTCCGCTTTTTGTTAATGGTAGTTATGCTCTGTTACTTTTATAAGGAGAAGTCGTTTCCGCCTTTTCGATGAGTTGGATTATTTCTTAGTTTAGGTGGTGGAGATATCACCCACCAGTGGCATAGCCAGGGGAAGAGTGGGCTGACATTTTTTTTTTATCGGAACCTGAAATTTGAAACACACAATAAATTTTGTTTCAAAAATGTACGCAAAAATGTATTTTTTCAGAATTTTTGCAATTTTTTGGAGCATGCAGTTTTGTAATTCATTAAATTTTAACACAGTAACGGTTCAATCTTAAGGTCGTGACACATTTTGCTGATTTTAGGCAATTTTTTCTTTCGAAAAGAGATTGCTTTAATAACCTTGTATTGAGGAAAACACGGAAGTAACCAAGAAAATATTATTATATAAGTTAAGGTATGATACCAGCACCTACATAGCAAAGGCAATTCCTTGCATATAACCTGCAGCAGAAATAGGCAATACCAAGGCAACAGAAAACTTAAGCATCCAAGTCACTTTTGCAAGATCACTTGCCTACCCAAGCTCCCATTTGCATGATATCACAGCATACAACTCTGTTGTAAGCAATATGATTCTAGCGACCTTTTCTGCACAACAACATCAACAGGTGATCGCAAGGGTATTTAAGGCGGTATCATGGCCTTTCAAAGGCAGTTC
This sequence comes from Merzomyia westermanni, assembly GCA_949987695.1. NCBI lineage: Eukaryota > Metazoa > Arthropoda > Insecta > Diptera > Tephritidae > Merzomyia > Merzomyia westermanni. The sequence goes on from OX465291.1 coordinate 84,111,323, forward strand.
TTCATTGGAAGTGAAGGAGTTGCAAGGCAACTAAATTATTTGAAAAGTTTTGTGAATAAAGTGAATTTATAAAAGTAACAAAGGTTTTTGTTTTATTTAAATAAGCAATACGACTTGCTTAACTTCAGATTGGATATTCAACAATTGTGAAGCATGATGTACATATCAATATTTTAATTACTTCTCCGGTAGAGTTACGTAGATAAGTTTTTAACTTCTTTGGAGTTTTTTATCTGGGAACCAGCATTAGCACCAACAATAATGTCAGTATAGAAATCCAACGACGTCTTGACTGGCTAGGCCATGTTGTGCGAATGAATGAAGGTGTTCCGGCCCATAAAGTATTCTTATCGGCACCCAGAGGAAGATTTAAGGACAACGTGGAGACCGATTTGTGATTCCGTGATGTTTCCAATTGGCAGAAAGACGTAACGAGTGGCGAGCTATGGTAAAAGGCCAAAATGGCTTAGACGGCATTTGAAGAAGAATAAGGGTTGAAAAGGTGAGTTCTACTGTAGAAGTGGAAACGGGAGCGTTGTAAAAACTTCTAACAATTTGTATAAGTTATGAAATGTCGTTTTTTCGCAGCTCTGAAGTGCGTAAGACGCGGTTTTTGTCGAAAGATTATGTCAATTTTAAGAACCTTCTCCATAAGTTGGTTTCGGCCACTGTATTTTGGTTTTGAAGCTAAATCTCTAAAGTTAGTGTTATGTTGAATGAATCGACTATATATTTCCATTATTATATGATCAATACACGAATGGATAAAAAACAGAAATCTTGAAATAAACATCTAGGGTACATGCTTTCAGACTTTGACTAGATTTGTCGGTTATATTTGATTTCAATATCCATGTCACAAGTTTTGAACAACGTAACTCTAGTACTAAGTCTTTTCCGAAATCCACTACAAGCCCGTAGTCTATCTTTTTTGTTGAAGTTTATTACACAAAGGCAGAACGCATTGTGTTAACAGATGTTAAAAGACTAGTTTATTATTTAAAAAAAATTATTTTTAATGTTGACCTAAGAATTTTATAATACTAAGCAATAGAGAAAATGTTGAAATTTTTTTAAATTTTGAGCCTTTCGCATAACAAAACTTACACCATACATTTATCAATAAATGCCCATAATTGGCACACTTTTTTGCCAACTTCACCCTGAAACTTTCTCATAAATACTAAAATTTAATACTTCATAAAACTGCATATTACAATTTTTTATAAGAATTAGGATTAACAGGTATGGAATTTTGATGGAACTTGTTTAAATTTTCCTAGGTTTTGAACAAAGTTTGAAATTTGTTCTTGAATATTTTTTATCAGATAATGGGCTATACTTTTATAAAAAACGTGTAAAAAATTCTCGTCGCAATTTATTTTTCCGCCGTTGTGTGGTCTGATTAAATTAATGAGCCCGCCTACTCTAGTATTTTCAGACTGAATTCGGATTTTTAAGACTTGAGAGAAAAGTGAGTAGGGTTTTAGCTCAGCGATGTCAGACCTTGAAAACTACGTTATTATTTCGATCTGTTATTTTATTACTACCAGAACCAATGTTTATCGTCTTGAAAGCCTAGTGAATTTTGAAGAAGGTCTGAAAAGACTAGTATATGTATATACGCTTAATATTCCACTAACCGATAATTTCATATATTCATAAAAATGCACTTTGTCATTGGTCTAAAATAATAAAATTATAAATCAGACGCATCAAGTAGTATTGTGTTATTCAATCGAAAGTAAAAAAGTAGTAGTTCACTGACGAAGGGGGCGATCTATCCCCCTCTTCCCCCCTGGCTACGCCACTGTCTCCCACGGTGTAACGGGCCTCGGCTTGTACTTGCTTTTTGAAAAAGTTGTATAGTGTTTTGAAAATCTTGATACACGGGTCTGCCATACTTACGTGTCAGGGTTAATTTCCATTGTTGTCATGGCTCCGGTTTTTTTTTTTTGTTGTGGAATTCATATCCGCAATTGGAGCCTCTGAAAAAATGTTAATATTTGTGTGTTAACAAAGTTATGTTTTCTTCTTTAAATTAAGAACTGAGTTATACCTGAAGAATTGTTAGCAAGATAATCTGCATCGGTGAAAACGTGCTTGTTATTATTATTATTATTATTTATTTATTTATTACAACTCTTAGAGCCTAGTTCAACACTAATAAATAGATATTGCAATAGTTTAAATATACAATATTTTTTTTTAAAGAAAAAAAGAAACTTTCAGTTTACATGTTTTAAATTATTTTAAATAGTATTTTAAAACAAAATAAGTTGAAATATGTACCATAAATCGACTCAAATCATAACACCTATATTATATTCATCGATTTCGTGTAATCATACAATATTTTTTGAAATAAATTATTATCACAATTTTTTAGACTTTCTGGTAGTTCATTGAAGCATTTCTTCTTCTTTAAATGGTCATCTAACCGCCTGGGCGATTTTGACCGTCCAACATAGCTCGCCAAAGGCTTTGTTGTTGAATTTCATTGGAACGTTGTTTTATGTGGTGGGTCCCAAACCCAACGCACAACCCGTTTCACGGGAGGTTGAATTCTATTACACGTTTGTATAGCGAGCCGCTTGATCCAAGACAGACGCCCGCTTGCAGCCGCACCACATGGTGATCAGACGCTGCTATTTGAACCCCCCAGCAAGCCCTTAAACCGATTATGTCGGAGTGGCCTTACCAGGTTGTCGCCTTCTCACGTTTAGCTCACCACCAAACGGGTGTTCGGTGGTTACCCAGAGGATACTTGGGCGCAAAGCCCGGAAGTAGTGAGCTGCTTGAACCGCATGCAAAAGAATCGCTCTGGCCATTCCCAGGTGAATGGCGATCAGAAACTTTCCCCACTTGCGTGGACTTCTGCACACGGCCCCATCCTCCAGCATTTTAGCCCTTTATAAAAGAGACAATTTTTTTCAGATTCGATTTTATAATTAGGTAACTTAAAATCATTTCTTTGTCTTGTATTCCTGTCATGGACCCCGTAGTTAAATTTAATTCTCGAGAAATATCTCTCAGATGTCGCATTTAACTGCATTATATCTAAATTCAGATCCCCTAGTATAACTGCATCACTTGTTTTTTCATTATCCAAAAAGTTTGAAAATTCCTGCAGAAAGGCCTGACCAGATTCAGAGTGAAGCCTGTATACACAAATTATTGATAGGTTTTTGTTACCATTTTTTATCAATACCTTTAAAATATCTGCACTCGACAAATTGAATCTAAAAATTTCGCAATCAAATATATAGCGCACAAAACTCCCACACCACCTGCAGAATATTCGTCGTTGTTATTTGCAAAAAAGTTATAATTCCGGATATCATAAAGATTAGTCTTATTGGAATATATCCATATTTCCGTCACAAACAAGATATCTGGGTAGACTGGAAATACTTCTATACTACTAAGTAATGAATCGAAGTTCTGTCTCAAGCTACGTATATTTTGATGTAATATAAAAAGATCATTTTTTTGAGAAACAAGCTGATTTTCATTATTTAAAGGGCTATTAATGATGGGGTTGTCGATGTTGAGATCATTTAGTTCCATAAATTTTGATTAAAAAAAATAACAATATATAAAAAGAAAAAACTAGTCTGGAATTCCAGGCAGATCATCAAATGATCGGACAACAACAGCAACATCATTATCAGCTTTTCTTAACATAATTCTCGAATTATATAAATTTTCTTAACATAATTCTCGAATTTTTGTTTATTTACGGCCTGTACATTTTCAAGTATTCATGAAACGAGCTCGAGGCCAAGAATAATCATTTTTCACTTTTTTGAATTGTTGTGAATATTATTATTGTTTTTTATTTTTTAATAATCATTTTTAATTATTAAAAGTTTTTAATTGAATAGAGTAGGAAAAATGTTTAGAGACAACCGCCATAGCTTTTCTTATAGATCCATTTCGGAAGCTGCTAAGCTTCTTCATCAGAGAAATTTTGGCACGCATTGCTAACCATTAAGCCAACAATACGCTGGTTTTGCTGTCATCTAAACTCCTAGTTCTATTCTTCTTTACCATATGCATGAACCACTTCCGCCATTTGACAGTTAGTAGTGTGATCATGATGGATTTTTTGACAGATCTGTTTTATCAGCAGAACTCCCTTACCGCGTGCTCTCGGTTTTGTTATTGCTTTTTTATACCAACAATTTTTGTTGATTTACTGCCTGTACATTTTCAAGTATTCATGAAACGAGCTCAAGGCCAAGAATAATAATTTTTCACTTTTTTGAATTTTTATGAAAATTATTATTGTTTTTTATTTTTGAATAATTATTTTTAATTACTTATTAAAAGTTTTTAATTGAATAGAGTAGGAAAAATGTTTAGAGACAACCGCCATAGCTTTTCTTACAGATCCATTTCGGATGCTGCTAAGCTTCTTCATCAGAGAAATTTTGCCACGCATTGCTAACCATTGAGCCAACAATACGCTGGCTTTGATGTCATCTAAACTCCTAGTTCTATTCTTCTTTACCATATGCATGAACCACTTCCGCCATTTGATAGTTAGTAGTGTGATAATGATGGATTTTTTGACAGATCTGTTTTATCAGCAGAACTGCCTTCTATCTATCTCTATGGCGCGATATACGAGGTGTGTTCAAAAAGTATCGCGAATTTTGTGTTTTTTCAAAAATTATTTATTTATTCATGAATATCTATTTTGTCCCCTTCAAAGTAATCCCCATGAGATATTATACACTTGTGCCAACGGTTTTTCCAATCTTCGAAGCACTTCAAAGAATCATTTTTTTGTATCTTGTTCAGTTCCTCCTTCGATGCCGTTTTTATCTCGTCAAGAGAAGCGTAACGTCGTCCTTTCATGGGCCTCTTCAGTTTAGGGAACAAGAAAAAGTCACGGGGGGCCAGACCTGGGGAAAACGGTGGCTGCGGCATCATTAGTGTGTTGTTTTTGGCCAAAAAGTGGCGCAAAAGCAACGATGCGTGAGCAGGGGCGTTATCGTGGTGCAGAAGTCAATTTTTGTTCTTCTTTGCACATCTTCTCGGCCTTCTGAGAACATTTTGTACCACCGATAAACGTTGCTTCGGTCCAAGGTAGCTTCTCCGTATGCCACAGTCAACATTCGGAATGCATCCGCGCACTTAATTTCGTTTTTCACACAAAATTTGATACAGGTTCTTTATCCATTTTTTTGAATAGGTAAAAATCGAAGACGATCCAAAACACGTGCAAGCGAAGCAGCTGTCAACAATTAACTGAACATTCAAAATGGCCGAGCTTGTCGGCATAAGTGAGAGACATGAGTACCAACATAACGCCACAAAAAATTCGAAATTCGAATATACGTAACCAGCGAAAATTCAAAATTCGCGATACGTTTTGAACACACCTTGTACAACAGGTATACCATCATAAACCTCCTAAGAGATTTTTGCGCCAAGCTTCTCTTCCAATTTGTGGTGTGCCGATTTGAATTTTCCCTACAAATTGGTGGGACCTACAGTTTTTTGCCGACTCCGAACGGCATCTACAAAGGAGACGAATTTTAGCTGAGAAGCCTGTCATGGCAGAAATACACTCGGAGAGTTTGCCAAACCACTGCCGAGGGGCGACCCCGTTTTGATGTTACCTGTACCAGGGCTCGAACCATGGACCTTCGGTGTGGTAGGCCGGCAACACTACCTTCACACCACGGCGGCCGCCAAGCAGAACTGCCTTACCTTTCATAAAATTTCAAAAAAGTGAAAAATTTATTATTATTGGCCTTGGGCTCGTTTTATGAATACTTGATTTTTAGTTTCTTTATTTTGATTTTTAATTAGAGTGACTATATGAAAGAAAATAAAAAAAACAGACGAAGATAATGAAAACTCTATACATTTACCTTTGTGGAGCTAGGGAATGATATTGCAAAACTTTATTTTAATACAGGGCTAGCCAAATTTGTGTAAATGCATTTTCAAGAGAATACAACTTAAATATTTTTTTCATCCTACGGCAACTGCTAAAACGCGTCCAAAAATGTCAGGAGGGGAGTAACAAGACGCGTCTTGGTTCCAGATATCATAGCCCAGTGGAGAAAAACTATATTATACCAAAACAAGTAAGGAAAGGGCTGTCTTCGACTGTGCCGAAGACTTTATAACTTTCACAATTTGTAAAAACTCTCCAAAACTGATAATTTAAAGATACATTGCCCAAACCCCATTTCTCGGAACAATCGATTGTATGGAAGCTATATGTTATGTTGGTCCGATATAGGTGATTTACACTACACAAATAATAAGTACCAAACCTGCAAAATTTGACGTTCCTAGCTTTTTAATTGCAAAATTTATAGCCCAAAACCCATTTATCGAAACTATCGATTGTACAGGAGCTATATGTTTTGTTGGTCCGATCTGGGAGATTTTCCCTACACGCATTACACACATAATAAGTACCAAACCTGCAAAATTTGACGTTCCTAGCTTTTTAATTGTAAAATGTATAGCTCAAAACCCATTTATCGAAACTATCGATTGTATGGGAGCTATGCGTTTTATTGCTCCGATCTTGCTGATTCCGGCCCCATATCAAATTTCATGAATATATCTCAAAAACTGAGGGACTAGTTTGCGTGCAAACAGACAGACAGCTAAATCGACCTGATCATTTCGGTATACTTATTGGTGGGTCTATCTCTTCTTTTTCTCATACTTACAAACATCAGACCAAAGTTATAATATCACTTCATTTTCATGAAAGGTATAAAAACTTGTTTGTGATTTTCGTTAAACCATTTCATGTTCAAAAACTAACTAAGTCATTGATTTTTCTGTTTTTCCGACAGGGTGGACATTAGACGTATATTGGAACGATTTTTCGTCATTGTAAATTTTTGTTTTGTTACAAACCGGTTTCGGCGATCCGCCATCTTCAGTGTATGTTTTTGTTCTGATCTGTGTCTATCCGTTGTTATGTATTTATAGTCTGGATGCTGTGCAAGGTACTGGTAATATTGGTGTATATGGTTCGTGTGTTAGGTTCATGTGTTACAAATGCTCCCGAACGTGTACCTGTAATAAGGGTTGTTTTGACGCTCGTTAATTTGTTTGTGGATGTTAGTTCAGGTAACTTTAATCGTGTGTTTGAATAGTCTGTATTGAAGGTTGTTTTTGTCGCTCGTAACTCAGGTATGAGTCGGTGGTTTTCATCTTTTGGTTTGTTTTCTGTGTTCGTTTATTGTTACTCGTTTGGTTATTGCACCTGCTGCGTTGTTTTGGTTTTTGGAAATTAGTTTTAGCTGTTCAAATATTGCATCAGAATTGGTGCTTATTTGTTCGTTTATTATTCTCCCGTCAAACGTCTTTAGTTTGTATATTTCCATGTTTTCAAGCACATTTAAGCGTCGACCTTTTCTTTGTACGTGAAGTGTTCTGGCTATGTTTTTGATGTTTGCCGGGGTGCATTTGTTTTCGAACATGTGATTAGCACAGTGCGATTCTCGTGTGATGGTGGGTTTCCGTGCTTTCTTGTTGTAGTCCCTGATGTGCTCCCGAAATCGTGTACTTATTTTCCGTAATGGTTTGTCCTATGTAGCTGTGCTGGCATTCGCAGGTAAGCTGATGTACCCCATGTTCGCTAAACGGCTACTCTGAGTTAGTGTTGGTTCTTAGTTTTTGTCCTAAGTTCTTCGATGTTCTGAACGTTGTGTTGATGTTGTGTTTCTTGAAAAAGTTTGCCAACTTGTACGCTGTGTTTCCAGTGTATGTCATCGTCCAAATTTTGGATTTTTCCGGCGTTTTCTCTTTTCTGCTCCCCATGGTTCCTTCGGAGTTTATCCACCAGGGCTTTTTTGTATCCGTTGCTCGTAAAATGTCATTCCCAGTTTGGTTTTTAGTTCTTGCATATATTTTATTTCCAAGTTTTGCATGAATGCCTCCATGAGAATGGATGATGTTGGGTTACCCATTCCCAGCCCGTTTGTCTGTCTATATATTTTATTGTTGAACTTGAAGTAGTTTTGCTGTAGAGTTGTTCTTATTGTATTTGTAGTTTGTGCTGTTCTGACCGTATCCTTTGTTTTGTTAAGTAGGTCTCTGGAAGCGGCATAGAAGGGTACAAGTCCTTTATGTCAAGGGATATGATTGTATTGTTCTCTGCGAGTTTAACGGTTTCAAGTATTTCTATTAGTTCAGTTGTATTCCTTATTGTATGTTCAAGGTCAAACTAATAGACAACATTATGGAGACAACACTTATGAAAATTCAAAATCAAAATAAAAATAACACATCATACACGGAAAACACAAATAAGAAGTATATTGGGATTTCATACATACCAGGACTAACAAACAATCAAACATTACGTAGAATCATAAAACAAGAAAATATAATATACGCCCACAAACCACATAATACACTAAATCAATTATTTAAGAAAACTAAAGACAAAATGCCAAAGAGCAACAACACAGTGTGGTTTATGAAATTAAATGCATGGGCAAGGAAAATTAGAACTTCTCAAAATGTTATGTGGGTACAACAAAAAGAGCACTAGGCACGAAGACGTGAACATGAAATGGACTCAAAAGATAAAATAATTTCGCAAAGATACGAATTCTGGACATAGAAAGAAAAGAACAAAGGAGAATTACATTAGGAAAAAATGTGAACATACATTTCCCGACTAGACGGGCCTAACCACACTCATTAATACATGCATGCAAAATTTGTAAATTGCTAACACACGCAAAGCCTTCTGCCAAGTTTTTCTTTTTCGTTGTGTATTTTCTTCTTTGGTATTGCGAGCAAAATGTAAGTGCGTCGTTAAAAAATATATAAAATGTTTAACAAAAAGTCTTGCAGCGAAATTGTTACCAATACACCCAGATAAGGCAAGTACGAGGTGTGTTCAAAAAGTATCGCGAATTTTGAATTTTCGCTGGTTACGTATATTCGAATTTCGAATTTTTTGTGGCGTTATGTTGGTACTCATGTCTCTCACTTATGCCGACAAGCTCGGCCATTTTGAATGTCCAGTTAATTGTTGACAGCTGCTTTGCTTGCACGTGTTTTGGATCGTCTTCGATTTTTACCATTAATTCGTACCAAAATTGCTCAATTGTGACCAAAAACAGCATCGCATGAACATTGCTAATGAGATGTTAAACTCTGTCCGCGACGACCCAAATTTGCTCCAGAGGGTCATAACTGGTGACGAATCGTGGGTTTATGATTATGACGTGGAAACCAAAGCTCACTCATCTCAATGGAAGCTGCCGCACGAACCAAGACCGAAAAAAGCGCGCCAAGTTCGGTCGAATGTGAAAGTTTTGCTGACAGTTTTCTTCGATTGCAGGGGCGTGGTGCATCATGAGTTCTTGCCACAGGGACGAACGGTCAATAAGGAATATTACCTGCAAGTTATGCGCAATTTGCGCGAAGCAATCCGCCAGAAACGCCCGGATTTGTGGAAGAACAAAAATTGGCTTTTGCACCACGATAACGCCCCTGCTCACGCATCGTTGCTTGTGCGCGACTTTTTGGCCAAAAACAACACACTAATGATGCCGCAGCCACCGTATTCCCCAGATCTGACCCCCTGTGACTTTTTCTTGTTCCCTAAACTGAAGAGGCCCATGAAAGGACGACGTTACGCTTCTCTTGACGAGATAAAGACGGCATCGAAGGAGGAGCTGAACAAGATACAAAAAAATGATTTTTTGAAGTGCTTCGAAGATTGGAAAAACCGTTGGCACAAGTGTATAATATCTCATGGGGATTACTTTGAAGGGGACAAAATAGATATTCATGAATAAATAAATAATTTTTGAAAAAACACAAAATTCGCGATACTTTTTGAACACACCTCGTATATAGTGCTAATTATTGTTATTTAACAAGTCAAGTTCGGGTTTTTATATTTATGCACCCAAAGTTTTATATTTGCAGATGGACGAGCAAAGAAACTTTCATTTTGAAGCAAATGGAGTAAAATTATATTTTGTAAGTATTTACTGGTATAAATATGTATTTATATTGATGTATATTGGAACGATTTTTCGTCATCCCTTGTCAAATTTGGTTTTGAGACAAACCGGTTTCGGCGTTGTGCCATCATCAGTGTCGATTTTCGTTCTGATCTGTTGTGGTCGTGCATGTGTTGTGTGTGTACATTCAGAAACGGGGGTGGTTTTGCATCGATCGGTTTTTTTTTTTTGTGTGGTTGACTGAGGCAGGTAAAAGTTGGTAATTTTTGTTGTTTGACCTTTTTTGCTTGTTTGTTGTTTTTGATCTTTTGCTGTTTTGTGCTTATTTGTCGGTGCGTGTGTGTTTGTGGTGCCTGAGTGGTTGCTTTGTTTTTTGTAAACCAATTTTAAAGGTTCGAATATTGTGTCGGAAACAGTGTTTGTCTGTTCGTTTATTATTCTACCGTCGAATGTTTTTTGTTTGTAGATTTCCATGTTTTCGAGTACGTTCATACGTCGGCCTTTTGCTTGTACATGTAGGACCTTGACTGTTTTTTTGATGTTTCCGGGGGGGCATTTATTCTCAGCCATGTGATTTGCAAAGTTGGACTCTGGTATGATGGTTGGATTCCGTATCTTTTTGTTGTAATCTCTAATGTGTTCTCTGAACCTCGTTCTTATTTGTCGTCCGGTTTGTCCTATGTAACTGTGCTGGCATTCACAAGTGAGCTTGTATACACCATGGCTGCTAAACGGATCTTCTGAGTTAGTTTTGGTTCTTAGCTTCCGTCCTAAATTGTTCGATGTTTTGAACGCTGTGTTGATGTTGTATTTTCTAAGGAAATTGGCTAATTTATATGTTGCCCTTCCAGTATATGTCATTGTCGTCCAGGTTTGTGTACTTTCTTCTCCATTGTTTCTTTATTGTTCTCTAAGGTCTCTCCTGAGTTTATCTACTAGTGCTTTTTTATATCCGTTGTTTGTAGCGATGTTATATATTATTCCAAGCTCTCTTCTATATGCTTCTTGTGTAAGAGGCGTTCTTTCCAATCTTTTTACTAAGTGCCTTAGCGCTGCATTTTTATATTGTTGTGGGTGGTTCGAGGTATTATGTATTATTGTGTCGGTGGCCGTTGGTTTCCTATATATGTCGTAGTTGAATTTATTGCTAGCTTTATCAATACTTATTGTGAGGTCCAGATAACTGATTCCTCCGTCTTTTTCGGTTTCCATTGTGAATTTCATGTTCCCGTGCTGCTTGTTGAGGTACTCCAGTACTTGCTCTTCGTTGTTGGTAGTTAAAACGCATATGATATCATCCACGTACCTTGCGTAAAATAACACTCCTAATTTGGAATTTAACTCCTGTATATACTCTTTTTCCAGGTGTTGCATAAACGCTTCCATAAGAATAGCCGATGTTGGGTTTCCCATCGCAAGTCCGTTTGTTTGTCTGTATATTTTATTGTTGAATTGAAAATAGTTTTGACGTAGTGTGGTTCTTACCGTGTTCGTGATTTGCGTACTTTTTACTTTATCTTTTGTTTTACGTAGTATTATAGAGTTTACTATGTTCAATGCCTCTGCTAGTGGTATTGATGTGTATAGATCTTTTATGTCGAAAGATACCAATTTGCTGTCCTTTGTCACTTCAACGGTCCTAAGTTTGTTTATTAGTTCAGATGTATTAGTTATGGTGTGTTCGTTGCTAAGTTCCAGTGTGTCCTTCAATACTGTTTTTAAATATTTCGATAGCTTATAGCATGGTGCCGATTTAAAATTAATGATTGGTCTCATTGGATTTCCTGGCTTGTGGATTTTTGGTAGCGCAATCAGTGGTGGAGTTGACGGGTTCATTTGGACTAATGTATATGCATATATGTATTTATAGATCTTGTTGACTATTGTGAACGTGAAAATTGTGCAATTTTGAATTATATTAAACATTAAATACCAAATCTAATCTTTTCATTGTTAGCTATATATGAAGTTTCCATCATTCATAACCATTAGGCCTGGAGCATGTTTGCCGTATTCATAACCATTAGCGGTGGTGTGCGTTTGCAAAAAAATAATTCCAGAGCAGGCCCTCTCACAAACAAATCTACCGCATATGTAAAATATTACGCTCCAAAATATTCCGTTGAGAAAAAAAATTCCCTGCGCTATCTCAAACGATACGGCTGTATTTTCAGGTAAAAAAAAACTTTCTATAGTAATCAATAGCAGAAATTGTGTTTTTGTATTTTAACCATGCCATCTAATGTGCCAAAGAAGCAGATGGTTAATGGTGGGAGGTGAAAGCGGTCACACCATGGATCAGCCGTTGACTGGCACTTCACTACCTTTTATAACAAAAACTCTTGAATGGATCCCGGGATTTTACCCTGGTATCGAAAACTTGACAATTTATATATGAAACTATACATAGGGGGATCGATCTAACTGTGTTCTCCCTCTAAATATTTAAGGAAAGGCCAACGGAATAGTTCTGCCCGAAGACGTATACCATCCTTCTCTTGAGATAACTTACGAAATCATAAGCAACGAATGGGATTGCATTAATAAACCACTTGACTCTTGTAGAAGTTTTTATTTCTCGAAAGCCAACTGGGTAAGAATTTCTGAAGCGGATGACTTAAAATAGTGAAAATTGATTTTTGATCAGTAATGGTATCAATTGGTGTCTATGATAATGCAAACAAATGTCCATCTTTGGTTTTTGGAAAAAAAAATGTTATCCTGTTTTATGGTCGTTTTAAAATTTTTGTCCTTTTTATATCAAAGTTCAATAACTACCGATATACTGGACCGATTATAGTCATTCAAATGCAAATATTCCCGCTCCCTAAACCTGTTCAAGAGCACATTTTTTATTTCTTTGATATTTAATTTTAAATATACCTATTTTTAAAATCGGTGCAAAAACCATGCAAAAAAAATTGTTCCAGAACAAGTTTTCACACAAAAAAATACCACATATGCAAAATAGTACTTTCTAAGATATTCCGTTGAGAAAAAAAAAATGGCGCAGTATGAACCAAACATTTAGTATAATTCCAATTTTTCTGGTTTAAAAATGGTTTGTGGCACGTCAGGGTTAATTTATATAATTTTTCAAAGGAAAAACAAGAATATTGAGTTTTCGACCGTTTTTGAAAATTGTATAAAATAATTATAACCAGCCACAAACTCTGCTTGCATCAAATAATATGTTTCGAACATTGCTCTATATGTAAATAGGCTGACAATCGAATTATGAATGTGCACCCAAATCACGGGAGGCATGTTCAAATTATACCAATTTTGGGAAATTTTTGAGGACGGATTCGTCTTCAGGAAACATCTGATTTTAATGCGTTTGCATTAAAGAAGTTCAACCGGTGTCTGAATTTTTAAGAAGTGTAGTTTTTCTCCACATATGTATGTAAGTTCTAGTATCCATCTACACCAACAAATGCACGAAAGCTATAGTTGAAGAGAATTTTTGGCGAAATGTATACTTTTGGGGAGCTTCAGAAGGGTTAAAGTGAAAACGTAGTTAAATACTCTGGATGTTGTGGACAAGATTTCATTTACAATTTTTGTGCCCATTTTTTTAAACTCAATTATTCCAGCGGAACGCTGTGTCTAACTCAAAGATTTTTATAGCGTTATGAATTAAAAATTAAATTTTGTTTAAAAATCACAGAGCATTCGATACAAAGAGGAGATTGAGCGTAACGTTTTTCATTTTAATAGTACCATTTATAGCCTTTTCGAAAAGTATATACCTGAGCGCACGTATTTATATGGCAGCGGGCGCTGTCGGATTGCCGACTAAGCTATTCAAGTACGGCGGCGAGGAGCTGGTAAGGTGCATGCATCAGCTTCTCTGCAGAATATGGTCGGAAGAATGCATGCCGGCCGATTGGAATCTAAGTGTTCTCTGCCCAATCCGCAAGAAAGGTGATCTTGCAATCTGCACCAATTATCGCGGGATCAGCCTGTTAAACATCGCATATAAGATCCTATCAAGCGTATTGTGCGAAGCACTGAAGCATGGTAAATCTACCTTGGACTGGATTTTCGCTATGCGCCAATTTTTGGAAAAACCCCGTGAGAAAAGAATTGACACACATTAATTCTTTATTGATTTTAAAGCCGCCTTTGACAGCGCGAAAAGAAGCTGCCTATATGCCGCTATCCGAATTTGGTCTCCCAGCAAAACTTATACGGCTGTGCAAAATGCCGTTGAACAACACCACCAGCTCAGTCAGAATCGGGAAGGACCTCTCCGAGTCGTTCGAAACCAAACGAGGTTTCAGACAGTGTGACCCCTTATCTTGCAATATCTTCAATTTAACCCTAAAAGTTATGCAGTGGAGATTTTTCCACTTTTTCCCTTCCACGCTTATTAAAACCGATATAAAAAAGTATTCACATGTATATGCTTTAAGCAAAAATTAATAAACTATTTTTATGTTTTTGGAAAGGTCCTATATAAAGTAAAATAACTATTTTTCATTGAAATTCGCCATAAAAAGGCAAAAATAGTTCATGTCAGTGAATGTATTCGACAACACATTTACTCTGCTTTTCCATTATGAAACCTTAACAAAAATGTTAATTTTAGCACCCTTAAATTAACTTACCTTTCAAACCGTATGTTATAATTTTGCATTTTCCAAGTTTCACAAACTTCAAAATCATATATCTCACACTTCTATAGCAAAAGAGAAAATTACAACTATTACGCAGTTGCGCAATCTCTGCTGCATATAACAACGCGTTCCCGCTATTTGTTAACGTCCGCGCATGAGCGTTATAATACGGATATTAAGGTTATCTGGGTTAAAGCTAGAGAAAATAATACAAGCAGTTGAACTTCACCGCTCGGGAACCATCTATTACAAGAGTGAGCAATTGACATCATTGGCACAAATAACGCTGCAGTAAGTTCTGCCTACTGGAGAAAGGAGCGAAAAAAGTGGGGTTGGATGTGACCGAGGGCAAACCCTCTGTCATCATGCAAAGAGTCAGCGCTTTCGCGCCTTGGCACCCCCGCCACTGTTGGCAGCCACAAGTTTGTAATAGTAAAGGACTTTGTTTACCTGGGAACCAGCTTTAACACCAACATTAATGTCAGCTTAGAAATCCCGAAAAGAATTACCCTTACCATTAAATGTTACTTTGGACTGAGTAGGCAATTGAGAAGCGAAGTCTTCTCTCAAACTGAAATTACTTTTATTTTGTGATTTTTATGAAAGGTGAAAAAATAACTGTTAAAAATGAGTTTTATTCTAAAAGTTAAAAACGACAGCTAAAAACTATTTTTGTTATAAAAGTAAAAAATAAAGGTTAAAAATTATTTTTATTATAAAACTCAAAAATAAGGGTTAAAAATTATTTTTACTAGAAAAGGCGAAAATAATGGGTAAAAATTACTTTTGTTATAAAATTCAAAAGTATGGGTTAAAAATTACTTTTATTATAAAAGTCAAATATAAATGATTTTTTAGTTTTGAGTCAAAAGCATGCATTTCAGGAGGAAAGAATCCACATGTTATAGAATCCACATGTTATAGTGGTAAGATAAACTTTGTTGTCCTGATGAATTTGATTATGTAATTGATGTAATTTTTAATCTATAAAAACTGATGCTTTTGCTTATGTTCTAAATTTTATTTTTCATTGGTTTTTGAAAAAAAAAGAAAGAAAAAAATTTGACGCCGAACCAAAATTGACGTGGAGTGACGGAAAATATTTTCAAAATAATAAATACTTGATTAATTACATACATAGCTACATACTATAAAAACACCCAGAAATCAAACATTTTCATATAGAATTAGAACCGCTTGTTTTCTTACCGCACTCATTGGTCCGTAAACTACAGAATTGCCGAGTCGGAACATATTATATTATTCCCATACTTCTGCTAGTAACGATAGACGGTCTTTTCGGCATTCAATTTTTACTTAGCTCTGGGAATGCACAATTTTGCAGGTTTTCTAATTTTATATGGGAACGCATTAATACACTGAATTTGTGCAGAATTTTCATGATATTTCTTTCCTAAGTTATCGCTTAATACAAGAAAATAAAAAAGTAGTTTTGACCCTAACTTTTAACTTTAACCGTTATTTTTGACTTGTATAGTAAAAGTAACTTTTAACCGTTATTTTTGATTTTATAATAAAAGTTATTTTTAACCGTTATTTTTTTACTTTTATAGTAAAAATCAAAAAATAACTATTAAATTTTAACTTTTATAATAAAAGTCGTAACCGTTACTATAGAAGATCGTAGCCTCCTCTTGTACTAATAAGTTGCTTATAAATAAATGAAAAATTAAATGTAATTGTTGTTGGAGCAGTGCTCGAATTTTTATGTCTTGCTTGTTGATTGATATTAGAGAAAAATTACAACGATATGCACAGCCCCAAAGCCGCTGTTAGATTATTCTCACAACTAAGCTATGATGCCCTGTAGCGTCACGATGCATTTTTCCTCTAATGTGCCATTTTTACTTTATTGCTTTTATACATTCTTTGGTACATATATTTTATATGTCAATGCAAGGAAAGTGGAATATTTTTAGGCGTGTTCATAGAACAGTTTAGATACAGAAGGGCTTTTTTTGCATATGAACACTTCCGTGTTATTTGTTATGCACCCGTACTGTACCTGTATCAATTATAGTAATGGTAATTGTTGTTGGAGCAGTGCTCAAATTCTTATGTTTTGTTTGTTGATTGATATTAGAGAAAAATTCTTTCATTATCGGATTGCTTCCTGTTCCTATTTTGATTTTTGTCGGAAAATACCATAAATTCTATACACAAAGCAAGCCTTGTCAATAACGGATGCTTTCTACAATTAAGGCTTATTTTCCCACTCCATTGGAAAGACCAAGAGGCGAGGGATCTACGATCCCATGGCGTCAACTGACAAAGAATAAAGTAGGCTGGTGCGCTTTGTTGGAAGGTCAAAATCGTTTAGACGGTTAACGGCTGTTGACCTTTATATGTATGTATGTAGTGTTACGGGCTGGGGTCGAACCCAACCCTGGACCAAGAGATTGGATCTGCAGCGTTTGCTGGAAGAAAATTTATATTAAACGGTCGCATTCGGTTCTATGCGCCAAGTGTAAGAGATGGCTACATAAATCTGGATGCTCAGGGCTTCACCCTGCCATCCGCAGACCCCGTACTTTCTTTAGTACTTTCGCCTAAGGGCGTCCCGCGGTAGTCGTCGCTCTGGTACTCCCCTACCGCCCCTACCAACTTCAAATAGCCACAATAGTGGCTCAGTCTACACGACTGGCAGCACTGCTGCCATTCCCGCCGCACCCACTCCCGACTGTCTCTCACGCTCACCAGCGTCTACATCTCGCAAGGCCGCTCAACACTCCTATCCCCTCCGGAATAGGCCAGATATGAGCATCGCCGAGCGTCAGTCCCCACTTTCTCTGCCACCAATGCCCCCCTGCTTCCAGCCTGCATGTGGGCCAGGACCACCACCTCCTCGTACCTTTCACTACGTGCACCGTTTATCGGCAAAGATTATATACGCCTGCGACATCGGTCAAGTGCAACAATTGCTTTGGCCTGTGTCACACGCTTATGTGCTCTGGGCTCGCAAACGGTAACCTTTGGACGGATACGTTCATAGCCACCTGTTGCAGTACACAGTCGCCTTCCACACCAGACAACAACGGCCATGGCGCTGTTAACTCTAAGCTGCGACATAGTTTAGGCCTTAGCCTACCTCCACCTAGGCAAGCGCATCCGTCCCTCACGCCTAGCATGTCCCTTTTCTCTCCTTCTATACGCTTTAAAATTTTACAGCTGAACTGTAACGGATTAGCTGGAAAGATCGCGGAGATAACTGACTTTATGAAGTCGCACAACATCAAAATCGCCGCGTTACAAGAGCCAAACTGAACACAAGATCGGACTTACAAACTTGTGATGGGTATAATGTACATCGAAAAGACCGTCCCTGCGGTCATGGGGGTGGCCTTGTGTTCATTATACATCACTCTGTACAATATAATCTATTTTCCCCTGACGTCGACCCCAGGGAATCTATCTTAGAACGCCAAGGCACTGTAGTCCGGTCAGGCGACGTCGACCTGCAAATCATAAACATCTACATTCCCTCTGCCCCGTGTTGTCCAAGAGATTATCATCCCGACATTAGTGCGCTGCTAAGGGGCGATAGCCGTCTAATCCTAGGCGACTTCAACGCACATCACGATATCTGGCACTCCAACTTGCCAGCAGACAGCAAAGGGGCACGCAATTGCAGACCAAATAGACAACTCAGCATTCTGTACAGCCAATATAGATGTCCCCACCAGGGTGGCAGGTAACTGCCACAGTTCGCCAGATACCTCCATAACGAGGCGGGCCTATTTAACTTTGTCAACTGGCGACCGATGCTTACATTAGCTTCAGACCAACTACCCATCATACTCTCCGTTGAACGACCGGCCGACTTCATAACGACTGATAAACTAACATACATCAACTTCACCAAAGCGGTAGTTCCCCTACTAAAACCAGGGAAGCCGGTGAACGAAGTAGATTCTTATCGTCCGATATCCCTCCTTTCACCGGTTGCGAAATTACTAGAGACCATTCTGCTCCCTTACTTTATTGCAAATCTGAAATTGGCCGATGACCAGCATGGTTTTCGCAAATCTCACAGCACTACATCCGCTTTGAATGCCATTACAACGCAGATGAACTATGGTTTGGATCAACACCCACCAAACCATAGGACGGTTCTCTTGGCACTTGACCTATCAAATGCATTTGATACGGTCAACCACGCCACACTCCTTCGAGACCTGGAAGAGACACCGCTCCCTGCCGGCCTTAAAAGGTCGACAGACATTAGTCAAATTCAGGAACAAGAAATCTAGACCACGAAGAATAAAACAAGGGGTGGCGCAAGGTGGTGTTCTCTCTCCCCTTTTGTTTAATTTCTATATTTCGAGACTTCCCCCCCTCACCAGAGGGAGTCTCCATTTTTCCTACGCTGACGACTGCACGATAATGGCCTCGGGCAAGGGTCCCTCCATTGACGAACTCTGTACTAGAATCAACAGTTACCTCCGTGACCTTTCCAGCTCCTTCACCAAGCGAAATCTGACCCTATCTCCGACTAAATCGACGGCGACCCTGTTTACGACATGGCATGTACAGATGGGGCAAGAGTTAAATGTCCACGTAGACGGAGAACCTCTACCTACTGTCAACCACCCGAAAATCTTGGGTGTGACATTTGACAACGGCCTCACCTTCGCTGGTCATGCCACCGCAATAGCTTCAAAGGTACAGAGCCGCAATAAGATCCTCAAGTCACTGGCCGGCAGTACTTGGGGAAAAGACAAAGAAACATTGCTGGCTACATATAAGGCTATTGGCCGACCGGTTATTGACTACGCTGCGCCCATATGGTCGCCCAATATTGCTGACACCAATTGGAGGAATTTGCAAATCTGCCAAAACACCGCCATCAGAACTGCTACGGGATGTCTGCTTATGACATTTGAGTCTCACCTCCATCAAGAGGCAAAATTGCTCACTGTTCAAGAGCACGCGGAACTCTTGAGTAGGCAGTTCCTTCTGAACTGTCATAAACCCAGTCATCCAAATCGACATCTATTGGATGTAGGTCCGGACCCCAGAGACATAAGGAGACATCTTCGTAAGCATTACGATGAGATCCGGCATCATATCTCTTTGCCGTTTGATCTGCGGAACCATAGACGGGCTCTAAATGACATCCACACCGAGTCGGTAGACAGATCCCTCATATCTCGGCCTATGAATCCTGTTATCAATACTCAGCCACCTGAATTGGGTGAAGAGGATCGTGTACTTCCAAGGGAGACTAGAGTTATGCTAGCAGAACTTCGCTCTGGATATTGTAATAGGTTAAACTCTTACTTATCCAGACTGAACCCCAACATACCAAACACATGCCCTGCAGAAGAGCCTGATGACAATTTAGATTGATCGAGCCCATTGGGCAGGGCGAAGCACTGTTAACAACAACAACAACAAAGTTTGCCACTCTTTACTCATTCACAAACTTGATCTGATTGATTTTCAACCTGGTATAACCTCTTGGATTTTCTTCTGCCATTTATGTGACCTCAGATGTTCGTCAGGGCGCCACCTTCGCCCAGTTCTGATTCTGCTGTTCATAAACGATATCTGTACAACAATAAAGTATTAAAAAATATTGATGTAAGCAGACGATGTAGACCTATTTAAGTCATATGCGTCGGTAAAAGGTTGTTCTTTGCTTCAATAGGATTTAGAGTATTAATTTGTACGAAATAATTAGAAGATCTATAAAACCTGCTTTTCGGGATGTCCGATTTATTATACATTCAATGAAATACAAACTTTCAGAAATAACCGTGGCAATTGAAAGTATCGCCCGGTCGTACTAATGATCATTAAAAGTATAACAGTGTTACCTACTGTAGATATTTCTCTTGTCAAGAGCAATAAATATATTGGAAACATCAATTCCGATATTTTGCCGAGACACACTGAGAACATGATGTTCTTTTCACCCGCACTTAAATTTTCTTCCTTTGCCTTTTTTACAGAACTGGACAACCAAGCGCAATTAGCATCCTCTTCAATGTGCGAATCTCCATCGCTGACAAATTTACAGAATAAACAAAATCGTGATCAACAGTACTTAGCAGTTCGCTGCAATCCCGGCGGGGGTCCACAGCGCGGATCCCATTCTAACGAATCAGGTAGTTTTGGCAAGGCCGAAGGAAATGAATACATAGAAGATATCTGTCCTTATGCTACATTCCAACTGAATAAACAAACATATAGCGAAAGTTCATATAGCGGCAATGTTTATAGTGGACCATATCATTCTGTGCGAGGCTCATTTGTTTATCACGACGTGAAGCCAGATACTTATCACGTAAGTTCCTATTATATATGAATAATATGTTGCATATCCCCATCTCATCTAATGATTGATTTATTTTGAAGTCTAAGGAGCCGGAATACACTAAAGTGCGCCGAAAAGTTGGACGGTTGCGCGATCCTCATTCAGAAAGTCAGGGTGTGTATACGTCTAAGAATAATTGTATTTATATTTAAGATAAATGTTTAGTTTGAGATCAAAATTTAATCATACAATGCATGCATCAAATCTAAAGTCATATAATCATTAAGCATTGTTTAAAAAATTTGTCCCACCGCATCTTTCCCTTCCTTCAAAGCTCCAAAATTGTTATAGGGATAATCTATTACTGATTTTTCGTCATCCCACATCCTAGGGTTTAATCATCACGTATATGTTATATCAAAAACAACATATTCTTGCTATACACATGCGTTCGTTTTCGACAACTGGGTATTATTCAAGGATATGTACATATTTGTCATGTGAAATTTTTTGGGATGTGTGTCTGTTTGCATTAAATATCAGTTTCTCAAACCCTATAAATTTCCAAATATTCAGCATACATTTAATGGTACATAAAAAAATTGCATAGCCCTAAAAGAGCATTTTGTCGTATGTGCTAAAGATGTAACAAATATTAGTTTTCGGATTTGCGGATATTTGGTGGTTTTATATATCCGCCATCACAAAACTTCTGCGATTGCAAAAAAAATTAACTTCAACTAGCAATACTCTCTTCTTTATTATTTGGTGTTATTTACTTAGTTTTGCCACTAAAATACACCAATTCAAATTTCAGTATAACTTAAGACAAGAAACAAAAAAATCAATGCAAAGAAACAATATCAAACCTTTTAATTAATATTTTATGAGTCTTTACAATACTTTTTAATGATTAGATATTCTCTAAAAAAACAATAACAATAACAAATTTAGCTGAAACTGCATTGTTGTACAATAAACTATAAATATAAACACTAGACTATTACAAACTCATCATAGACAAAACACCAATCGCGCCAATGGTAGCAGATATTTCGTTGCATCATTAGTTCGGATACGTATGTATGCAAAATTAAGATTTTTGTCACAGGCAAAAAATAGTCATAAAAACATTATTATAGTATTTTTATGGATTCGATTAATGGATACAAAAAAAATTTACTTATAACTGATACCCACTTTTTAGGTTATCTTTAATAATAATAATTTGGTGCGATATACCTTCGAGGAGCTACTTTCCAATACATTGTGTACTACTTTTCTTAACTTACTTCTACACTGACAGAATCTATGTACATCCCAGCTCCGAAAGACAGCTTTGCTGAAAAGCTTTTTGATGTTGTTTATTCAGGGGTATAACCGAACTTCGGGATCCCAGGATTTTCGGGATAATCACTACTCTCCAACATTAAGACTGAATAAATTAATAAATTGTTTGAAAAATTTAAATTAAATAATTGGGACTTATTAAAATGAGACCTGTTAAAGAATGATTACTAATCTTAATGATTACCGGTTTTATTAATTATTTTTTTGATAATCCATTTAATAATTGATTACCATTACCTTAAATTTTTAATAATTCTTTTCCAATTAATTAGAAAATAATCAAAAAACAATCATGGTTTTTTACGATTATTAAAATAAAATCAAAAATAATCAAAAAGGGTTGTTATGGTTACTTTTAATTATTTTTGATTCTTTGTTTTTCAGTATTATTGTAGAAGCACATAAATATACACATGCACATACTATGTATAGGAGATGCATAAAATTCCTTTGCACAGATGCAAGTACATATGCATATAAGTACAGCACATATTAAGGATGTAATGGGTAGTGGCCACAGTGGTATAGAGGTAGTGTGCTGCCCTACCATAAAAAATCAGATTAGACAGACAAACGACCTGCATACCGAGTCGGTAGACAGATCACCAGATATCGGCTTGTAAACATCGAACCACCTGAAATAGCTGATGGGGAGCGTATTCTTTCGAGACTAGAGTCATCCTATCACAGCTTCGCTCTGGATATTGTAATAGGTTAAACTCTTAATAAAAAATCCTTATAAATTTCAGGCTACATCTCGAAAGCCTTCTGATAATATTTGTTCGTAAATTAAACTTTTCTGGAATTTCTTTTGCTAATAGAAAAAAAAGGCTCACTATTTTGGCCAACAACAACGGAATTACTATAAGAAAATCGTATTTAAGGTAAATGGCCCATATTCCGTGGTACTAAGGAGTTTTTTGACTTTGTATTTCTCCTACTTTGAATCAAAAAAGTGAAACCCAAAAAAACGTATTGTTCCTATTTAATTTATCAGTTTTCTTTTATTTACAATTATCGATATACCATAATCTTAAAATAGAAATGAATGTGTGTCTGTTTGTCTTTTATAGGCGTCCAAAGTACTAAACCGATTTTTATGAAATTTTCAAAGAATATTATTTGGAGCACTGGTTAAAGCATAGGCTATATGTAGTAAGGAAAAGTGGGCGGTGCGACGACCTCAGGCTATATAAAATTACAATTCGTCATAACTCTAAACTTATTTGGTCTACATGAATGATATTTGGATATGTGTCACTTGGTCAAGATTTACGTCATTTTGGAAAAGTGGGCGGTGACACACATTTTTCTGTGTTGTTTGTTGTGTACAAAGTTTATTGTTGATCTCGTATAGTAGTTTTTGGAAAAGCCTTCATATATTTAAAATAGCAATTCGGAAAAGCAAAAGTAGAAAGAAAAATTGGGATATAGGAATAAATTACGAGGAAGCGCCAGTGCGGAGGGAAGAAAATACAATTTGTTAAATATAAGCAACACAAATTTTAGGTAGGGCCCCACTATTTTTCCAAAACTATATATAGCATATGCTTTAACCAGTGATCCAAAAAATATTCTGTGAAAATTTCGTAAAAATCGGTTGAGCCTACAAAGGACACGCAGACACACATTCATTTTAATTTATAAGACTAAAAACCCCGCTCGTTTCGCTGGGTCTCAGACCTTAAAATAGACTGAGCCCGATTTTAATCATTACTAGTATCTTCCGTGATCGAAATTCCACCAATTTAAATTAGTTTAACTCGTTAAATCCTTTGTTCTTATTTTTCTCCAGCACTGTCTAAAGGCGGAAATAGTTGCAAAATATTTTATACTGGAATTTATTACGTGTAGTTGAGCTATTTAGGGCTGCATTCATAAAATTCGGTTCACACTAAATAGCGGGTAATTTGACAGCTAACCGAACAAAATCAGGCAATTAAACCCCCGTAATCGTTAATAGGAGATGCTGAAAACGCCCCATAGGAATGATTGAAAGCCCACCATCAGTGCTACCACTTGGGACAGTCTTAATTATTTATAAATGGCAACTCTTTATAACGTCATGTACACTAATCATTATCACTGTCATCTCTATCATAAGCATAAGCAATGTGGCATTGCATTTTGTACTTCCGGTTAATAAAGACGTAGCATTAATCAAGTTCACCTGTGTCTCTTATTCATTCGGCAACATGGCACAGCCGGTAGGTTATTGTCCAATATCACCTTTTTAGGCGTGGTATGAGAAAAATGAACATAAAACAAGTAAGGAAAGGGCTGTCTTCGACTGTGCCGAAGACGTTTTACCTTTCATGAATACGCATCACGGTTTTAAGTGTCCGATCCCTACTTACAATTAGTACAAACTCTGCAAAACTGATAATTTGAAGATACATAGCCCAAACCCCATTTATCGGAACAATCGATTGTATGGGAGCTATATGTTATGTTGGTCCGATCTGGCTAATTTTCACTATACACATAACATATATAATATGTACCAAACCTGCAAAATTTTACGTTCTTAGCTTTTTAATTGCAAAATTTATAGCCCAAAACCCATTTATCGAAACTATCGATTGTATGGGAGCTATATGTTATGTTGGCCCGATCTGGGTGATTTTCACTACGCACATTACATAGGGAGGAAGAGAAGAAACTGAAAAAGAAACACGTAAATTTTGGATGCTCTTGCGAAAATTTTGTTAAAATATTAAACAAATTATTATTTCGTAAGTGTCTTCCTGAAAAACTAGTGTACTAATTGAAATAAGCGCCGGTACGCAGAATCAATTGATATAATTGGTAAGGAGGGATGGAAGCAAGATGTGACAGGTGCAGAAGCACAATTCGGGTAGAATTGGCGAAAATACGATGTCAAGGTGTATGTGGGAAATATTACCACTTAACTAATAAATGCGCTGGCCTGGACCAATGGAGCATAGATAAGTTGAGTGAGATTAAGATGCTTAGGTTTATGTGCGATGATTGTTTGCAGTACAGAAGTAACGTTCATGACATCCTCAAAGATATGCAAATGGTTGTGAAGCAAAATGGACAAAAGCTTGCAGAATATAGAAATGAGTTCGATATTTCTCTGAAGAAAAATGAAGACGAAATTAAGCAAGTACTTAAGGCGGTAGGAACAGCATTTGCTGAAAGAATTAAGGCAATGAAAATAGCTCAAGAGATATGTGAGAAAAGTGTTAAAGAAGTAAACAATCTCAGTGATATAGCCGATTGTTTAAAGCAAAGTAAAGAGCAGGTATGTAAGGAAATTGTAAACAACAAAGAAGATAACAAAAAAATGGTTGAAGCAATAACTAAAGAAAATGAGAAAATGTGTGCAGAAATAAAGAAAAATACAAATGTGGATGCCAGAGGTTCATATGCCAACGTAACAAAAAGTGCCAAATCAAAGAAAGAAGAGTTCCCAGAGTTAAGAAATGTACTTCCTCTAACAATCAAGCCAAGTACAAGAAAAAACTAAAAGCGATCTTAACTCAAAAGTTGATCCCAAAGAGTTACAAATTATGAACATAGTAAGCAGCAAAAGTGGAGTGGTAATCGTAGAAAGTGCAAATAATGTAGAAAGAGAAAAAATAAGAAATGCAATTGAAACTAATATTAAAAATAAATATGTGGTGAGAATCCCTAAAAAATAAACCAATCTGTGCTTATAACCGGAATAAGTTATAAATATGAGAATGAGGAGCTCGCTCAAAGAATTAAAAGACAAAATAATTGCTTAACCCAAACCGAAATAAAAATTACAAAGTCATACCAAGTGAATAAAAATGGAAATATTTACTACAATGCAGTACTAGAAGTGAAGGTCGAAGTATTTGCGAAGATATTAGGAAAGGCTTAATGTAGGATGGGAACGTTGCAAAGTCTACAATGCAGTGCAGGTTTTGTGTTGTTTCAAGTGTAAAGGCTTCAATCATGAAGCTAAAGACTGCAATGAAACGAAAGTGTGCACTAAATGTCATGGCGCGCATACTTCCAAAGAATGCAATAAGACAGCAATTAATAAATGCATCAACTGCATTCGGGCAAATAATGAACTGAATATGGGACTAGGTATAAACCACGATACTATGGACAGACTGTGCCCTGTATATCAGCAGAAGCTGAATGTAAGGAAAAGACATATGGGATACTAGCAACAAACCAAAAATAGTGTGACTATATCACGAAAAACGAAGGCATACACTACACGTAATAAAGAAGTCTATAACATGCAGTGCATATACTCGTATCTTAATATTAATAGTATTGTATCAAATAAAGTGGAACTCGAACGTCTTATCGAAGTTAAACAACGAGCCCTAGTAGTCTGCTCCGAAACTTGCACAACGAATAATATAATGGACTCAGAGTTAAATATTTCTACATATAAATTAATCTGTTGTGATTCGCACAGTAGGCACACGGGTGGTGTATTATTGTATACTCGTATACATGAACAAGTAGAATTCAATACTGTATGCAATAAGTCTGTCGACATGCACATTCGCACAGTAGGCACACGGGTGGTGTATTATTGTATACTCGTATACATGAACAAGTAGAATTCAATACTGTATGCAATAAGTCTGTCGACATGTATGTATATGTGGTGTATTATTATAAAAATTAGAAAATGTGCTCTAAAGTGGCAAATTGGAGTAATTTATCATTCACCTAGTAGCAGCGATGGAGATTTTGTTAAATATCTAAATGAGGTCGTGACGGAGTACCTGAAAGATTCTGTTGATAATCTCATTATTGGTGAATATAAACACGGCGGCCGCCGTGGTGTGAAGGTAGTGTTGCCGGCCTACCACACCGAAGGTCCATGGTTCGAGCCCTGGTACAGGTAACATCAAAAGTGATTTGAAAAAAAGTTTTTCAAAACGGGGTCGCCCCTCGGCAGTGGTTTGGCAAACTCTCCGAGTGTATTTCTGCATTACAGGCTTCTCAGCAAAAATTCGTCTCCCTTGTAGATGCCGTTCGGAGTCGCCAAAAAACTGTAGGTCCCACCAATTTGTAGGGAAAAATTCAAATCGGCACACCACAAATTGGAAGAGAAGCTTGGCGCAAAAATCTCTTAGGAGGTTTATGATGATATACCTGTTGTATATCGCGCCATAGAGAGAGAGAGATATCATCCACGTACTCGAATCAGCTCACAAGTGTGTTTGCACAAATGGCCATGATACAAAGAATGGATTTTAACACGAGAATAACGGAGCACTCAGCTCCAAAAATCGACCTACTATTTGCCAATAATGACCAGATCAAAATTAAATGTGCTAGCGAATATAAAATCTCTGATCATTTTCACAATTTGTTTTCAAATACCAACTACAAAATATCACAAAATGAGAAAATATGTTAATGCCGTCTGTTGGGAGAACTATAGCGCGGAGAACCTGATAAATCTACTGCGGTTATACGATATAAGTTCTATATAAAATATAGTAATAGAAAATAGGGTTCAGGCTTTTAATGATATTTTGTCTGCAGCCAGGCAAACGTTAACATACCAGAAGAGGATCAACAAACAATTGCGAAATAAGTGGTATGACCGTGAACTGACAGTACTACATAAAAGAAAATTTGAATTATATAGAAATGCGATTACCACAGATAATTGGGACGATTATAATGGCGTTACAAAAATATATAAAAAAACCATAATACTCAAAAAGAAGAAATACATGGAAGATCAAGTGCTTATTAATAAAGGAAATATGAAATCCATGTGGAAATGTTTGAAAGATGCTGTGGAAATTACTGACAATAAAGAGCATATTAAAAAAATAATATTTAACGGTGAATGTCTAGAGAACAGCTACGATATAGCTAATGTCTTAAATTGTTATTTTGTTCAGAGCATAATCCAAATTAATGATAGTATTGAAAAGATTCAACTTGTTTATGAAATTGAAGCAACCAACTCGATGGCAACATTTGAGCTCCCAGTAACGAGCTTGAAGATATAATGAACATCACATATGGCGGTAAAAACCTCTTGTCAGAGGGTGTTATCAAGGACTCTATAGTGTACATTGGTCAATTATATAAGGACATTATAAACGAATCGTTTGATAGCGGCATTGTTCCGAGTTGCTGGAAGATATCTACAATAATACCAGTGGAAAAGGTGAAAAATACAATGAAACCTGATGAGCTGCGACCGATTAATACCTTACCTGTTGACGAAAAATATATGGAAACAGTGGTAAAAAAGCAACTAGTAACATACTTAGACAATCATAATATAATCATATCGGAACAATCAGGCTTCAGGAAAAGCCACTCCTGTGAAACAGCATTGAACATGGTAATTGCAAGGTGGAAAGAGGATGTCGCTAATAAGAAGGTGGTAGTATCTTGCTTCTTAGACTTAAAGCGGGCGTTTGAAACAATCGATCGAAATGAATTGCTGAAGGTAATGGACAAAATTGGGATCAGGGGAAAAGCATTGGAATGGTTCCGTAGTTACCTGAGTAACAGAAAGCAGGGGACGATAATTGGAGACGCAGTTTCATCGGTTGTTGATGTTAACATTGGGCTACCGCAAGCCTCAGTACTTGCTCCGATATTGTTTATAATTTACATCAATGACATAAAACTTGCCTGAAAAACTGTAAAATAAGTCTTTTTGCGGATGATGCAAGA
Organism: Merzomyia westermanni; assembly: GCA_949987695.1. NCBI lineage: Eukaryota > Metazoa > Arthropoda > Insecta > Diptera > Tephritidae > Merzomyia > Merzomyia westermanni. Next base: position 84,140,224 of record OX465291.1, read on the forward strand.
ATTAGCATTATCCACAAAAATTTAAATAACGCTGTTTTGAAAATACAAGAAGATTTAAATAATTTATATAATTGGCTTTGTAGAAGAAAGCTTAAACTTAATATTGATAAAACCAAGCTTATGATATTTCACAACAACCACAACGCTAAAACCCATAATAACGTAAGCCACTCTAGTCTGAAAATAAAAACCAATGCAATTCAAAGAGTAGATCAAATGAAGTACCTATGTGTAATAATTGATGAGAAACTCAATTTTCCACAAGATATTAGTCATTTAGAGAACAAAATTTCACAGAAAATATGTTTTATGTATCGAACATATTAGCCAACATCACAAAATATTAGTTTATACATCAATTATAGAAAAACATTTTATTTACTGCCCTACAATACTATTTTTATTAAATGATACGCTAATTAATAAGCTCCAAATACAGCAAAACAAAGCAATGCGTTTGATACTAAAATCCTCTTATAGAACATCAAAAAGTACTATGCTTCCTATGTTAAATTGGCTTAGTATTAAACAATTAATTTTTTATTACACATTGAAATTTATACATAACATAACACAAGGAATTCTACCAAATTATCTGAGTGATAGAATTCGGTACAATCATGAAAATGGAACAAGGAGTAGCAGAAATTTAAGACTGCCTAAAGTAAGAACCGAGTTCGCCAAAAAAACTTTAGAATACGTGGGTTATAAAATGTATAATGAACTACCACCAAAGATAAAATTTTTAAAGAAAAACTATTTTTATATTGTAAAAATCTAAATATGTAATATTAATTAAACTATGAATTTACTTGTTTTTATTATAATGAAATAATAGTTTTAAGAAACTGTACGATGTACTATACATTGAATTAGGCTTTTTTGGCAGTAATAAATGAAATAATAATAATAATAATATATAATAAGTACTAAACCTGCAAAATTTTACGTTCCCAGCTTTTTAATTGCAAAATTTGTAGCCCAAAACCCATTTATCAAAACTATCGATTGTAGGGGAGCTATGCGTTGTATTGCTCCGATCTTGCTGATTCTGACAAATGATTAATCTCATGCAAAATGGCGGCGCATACCAAATTTCATCAAGATACCTCAAAAACTAAGGGACTAGTTTGCGTACAAACAGACAGACGGACATGGCTAAATCGACTCAGCTCATCGTCTAGATCATTTTAGTATACTTATTGGTGGGTCTATCTCTTCTTCTTCTCATACTTACAAACCTCGAACCAAAGTTATAATACCATTTCATGTTCATGAAAGGTTTATAAAGCATTTGAAGGAATGGGGTGCATGAAACACTTTCAATATGACATCCAATTAAAAACGATGCTAAACCTATTATTGCTGCCTGCCGCAAGATACCAATTGCACTAAATGACAATAAAAAAATTAAAAAACATGGAAAAAGAGGGTATAAAAAAATTTTACTGAGCCTACTGAATGAGTTCACCCGATAGTTAAAAAAAACGATCAGATTAGAATTTGTACAGATCCTACCGCACAGTCAAGAGATATGTAAAATTCAAATTAGACAAGTGTAAAGCTGTTAGCAAAGAAGTTAGGTACATGGGTAATTTTTCACTAATCAGGGTATAAAAATCGACACAGATAGGATAAAGTCAATTATTGATATGAGTCCCCCGAAAAACAAGAATGAACTCGCAACTTTTCTTAGTATGATAACATGCGTATGAAGGTTTATACCCAGCTTAGTGTGAATTAACAAAGAAGAACGTTGTGTGGAATTGGGATAAAATTGCTACCAAAACTTTTGCGGACCTAAAAAACATTGTTACCAAAGCGCCAGTCCTACAATACTATGACGTAAACAAACCCACAGTTTTAAGTATTGACGTGTCCAAAAATGGACTAGGAGCTTACGCGAGCAAAGCGTTAACGCTGACTGAACAAAGATATGTACAGATTGTAAAGGAAGCCCTAGCAATAGCGTTTGGTTGTATAAAATTTGATCAACAAATATATGGTAAAAATACCCTAGTTGAAACAGATCACAAGCCCCTAGAGGCAATATTTAAGAAAAGCATAAATAAATGTCCTGCTAGATTACAAAGCATAAGGCTCAGATTGCAAAGGTATAATATAACAGTCAGATACAAGCCAGGTAAAGAATTGTTTTTAGCAGATGTGTTATCCAGAGCTTACTGTATGCATGAAAAGTTAGTCTTAGAACAAGAAATCGAAACACAGGGTTTGCCTGGTTATGGATTCCTTTCCAATATATCTACAAAAGAAAGATCAGTTCATCAAAGAAGCAAAATCAGACAATGAAATGGAAACATTAAAGAAATACATACTCGTAAGTGAAGGATGGCCTGCCAGTAAGAGGCAAGTTGAAAATATTGCAAAGCAATATTATAACTATTTCAATGAGTTAACTATAACAGATGACCTAGTATTCAAAGGCAACAGAATAGTGGTTCCAAAAAACTTAAGAAAGAAAATGCTAGATTTGATTTATTTTATCCACCTGGAAAAAGAAAAATGCAAAAATAGGGCTAGGGAGATCCTGTTTTGGCCTCAAATGAACAAAGACATTGAAGACATGATAGATATTTGCCCAATTTGTAACAAATATAGTAAAGTAAAAGAAACGTTGATAAACAGAGCGGTTCCGGAAGGACCATGGAAAATTCCAGGTGTAGATATATTTTACTACCAGGTCTACTGACCGTGGACTATTTTAGTAAATATATAGAAGTTGCTAAACTGAGGGACATGTCAAGCAGCTCAGTAATAGCCGTACATGGAATCCCACATATGTTGTTGTTGTTGTTGTTGTTAACAGTGCTTCGCCCTGCCCAATGGGCTCGATCACTCTAAATTGTCATCAGGCTCTTCTAACGGAAGTCCGAGGAAACGCGCAGTTTCCACAGGGTTGGACCAGAGTGATGTAGGTGTTAGAAGAGTGGATTCAACTGAACAGGAGAAGAGATGCATGGTATCATGAGGGGTCATACCACATGCAGGGCATGTATTTGGTATGTTGGGGTTCAGTCTGGATAAGTAAGAATTTAACCTATTACAATACCCAGAGCGAAGTTGTGCCAGTATGACTCTAGTCTCCCCCGGAAGTACACGCTCCTCCTCAGCCAATTCAGGTGGTTGAGTATTAATAACGGGATTCACAGGCCGATATCTGAGAGATCTTTCTATCGACTCGGTGTGGAGGTCATTTAGAGCCCGTCTATGGTTCCGCAGATCAAACGGCAAAGAGATATGATGCCGGATCTCATCGTAATGCTTACTGAGATGTCTCCTTATGTCTGTGGAGGGCGGTGCTACATCCAAAAGATGTCGGTTTGGATGACTAGGTTTATGACAGTTCAGAAGGAACTGTCTACTCAAGAGTTCCGCATGCTCTTGAACAGTGAGCAATTTTGCCTCTTGATGGAGGTGAGACTCAGATGACATAAGCAGGCATCCCGTAGCAGTTCTGATGGCGGTGTTTTGGCAGACTTGCAATTTCCTCCAGTTGGTGTCAGAAAGATTGGGCGACCATATAGGCGCAGCATAGGCAATAATACTGCCGGCCAGTGACTTGAGGATCTTATTGCGGCTCTGTACCTTTGAGGCTATTGCGGCGGCATGTCACACCCAAGATTTTTGGGTGGTTGACAGTATGTAGAGGTACTCCGTCTACGTGGACATTTAACTCTTGCCCCATCTGCGCATTCCATGTAGTAAACAAGGTCGCCGTAGATTTAGTCGGAGACAGGGTCAGATTACGCTCGGTGAAGAAGCTGGAAAGGTCATGGAGGTAACTTTTGATTCTAATACAGAGTTCATCAATGGAGGGACCCTTGCCCGAGGCCATTATCGTGCAGTCGTCAGCGTAGGAAACAATGGAGACTCCCTCTGGTGGGGGGGGGGAAGTCTCGAAATATAGAAATTAAACAAAAGGGGAGAGAGAACACCACCTTGCGGCACCCCTTGTTTTATTCTTCGTGGTCTAGATTTCTTGTTCCTAAATTTGACTGTTGCCTGTCGACCATTGAGGTAATTAGCGGTCCACCTCTTAAGGCCGGCAGGGAGCGGTGTCTCATCCAGATCTCGGAGGAGTGTGGCGTGATTGACCGTGTCAAATGCATTTGACAAGTCAAGTGCCACGAGAACCGTTCTATGCTTTGGTGGATGTTGATTCAAACCGTTGTTAATGTGCGTTGTAATGGCGTTCAAAGCGGATGTCGTGCTATGATGTTTGCGGAAACCATGTTGATGATCGGCCAATTTTAGATTTGTAACGAAGTAAGGAAGCAGAATGGACTCTAGTAATTTCACTACCGGCGAAAGGAGGGATATCGGACGATAACCCTTTCCTAGGTTCGCTGGCGTCCCTGGTTTTAGTAGGGGAACTACAATCGCTTGTTTCCATATCTCAGGTATAACGAAGGTAGTTAGAGAGAGATTAAAGAGAGCCGCTAAATAACTCTGTCCTTCGTGGCCAAGGTGTTTGATCATCTTCATGGCGACTCCGTCGAGTCCGATGGATTTTGAGGCCTTCATTATGGCTTCCTTAACCTCTGCGACTGAGACGGCAATAGGCGCAGTAGAGTGTTTGTGTTTGCGCGCACGTCGGAAGGCTCTTCTTCTAGTCCTATCAGCAGGTGGATGCATTATGAACAACCGGCAAAAGGAACTCGCGCATTTCCTGGCATCCGATTTGACGCTGTCGCCGAAAGCAATGGCGACCTTGTCTTTGTGTTTGGTCGGATTGGATAGGGCCTTGACAGTCGACCATAATTTGCCGACTCCGCCGGAGAGGTTTCATGTCTCGAGGTGTTGTTTCCACTTGGTCAGCTTGTGTTCGTTGACGATCCTACGAATTGCATTGAGATCTTTTATTCTGGGATCTGCGGGATTGATGAGTCTCACTTGGTCACGTTCTCTTGCCATCGCCGCAGCTTCTGCCGGGAAATTCGGACGAATTTCTGGTATTCTGCCAGCAGGAATAAAGCGACATGAGGCTGAATCAATGACCTTGCGAAACTCTCTTTCGCCTTTGCACAGTTCCGTAGGAGTGGGTAAGGCAGCGAAGGAGCGCTCTGTTTATTCAGAAAAGCGGTCCCAGTCCGCTTTGGTGAAGTTGATGTATGTTATTTTATCAGTCGTTATGAAGTCGGTCGGTCGTTCAACAGAGAGTAAGATGGGTAGGTGGTCTGAAGCTAATGTAAGCATCGGTCGCCAGATGACAACGTTGATAAGGCCCGCGCTCGTTATGGAGATGTCTGGCGAACTGTGACAGTTACCTGACACCCTGGTGGGGGCATCTCCATTGACTGTACAGAATGCTGAGTTATCTATTTGGTCTGCAATTGCGTGTCCTCTGCTGTCTGCTGGCAAGTTGGAGTGCCAGAGATCGTGATGCGCGTTGAAGTCGCCTAGGATTAGACGGTTATCGCCCCTTAGCAACGCACTAATGTCGGGATGACAATCTCTAGGACAACAAGTGACAGGAGGAATATAGATATTTATGATTTGCAGGTCGGCGTCTCCTGACCGAACTGCTATGCCTTGGCATTCTAAGGTAGAGTCCCTGGGGTCGACGTCAGGTGAAAATAGATTATATTGTACAGAGTGATGTGTAATGAACGCAAGGCCACCCCCAAGACCGCTGGGACGGTCTTTACGATGTACATTATACCCATCACAAGTTCGTAAGTCCGATCTCGTGTTCAGTTTTGTCTCTTGTATCGTGGCGATTTTGATGTTGTGCGTCTTCATAAAGTCAGTTATCTCCGCGATCTTTCCAGCTAATCCGTTACAGTTCAGCTGCAGAATTTTGAAGTGTGTAAGGGGGGAGACGGGGGACATACTAGGCGTGAGGGACGGATGCGTTTGCCTAGGTGGAGGTAGGCTAAGGCCTAAACTATGTCGCAGTCTAGAGTTGACAGCGCCATGGCCGATCTTGGCTGGCGTGGAGGGCGGCTGTGTACTGCAACAGGGGGCTATGAACGAATCCGTCCAAAGGTTACCGTTTGCGAGCCCAGAGCACATAAGGGTGTGACACAGGCCAAGGCAACTGTTGCACTTGACCGATGTCGCAGGCGTATATAATCTTTGCCGATAAACGGTGCACGTAGTGAAAGGTACTAGGAGGTGGTGTTCCTGACCCACGTGCAGGCTGGAAGCAGGGGGTGGCATTAGGGGCAGAGACAGAGGGGACTGACGATCGGCGATGCTCATATCTGACCTATTCCGGAGGGGATAGGACTGTTGAGCGGCTGTGTGAGATGGAGACGCTGGTGTGCGTGAGCGACAGGCGGGAGTGGGTGAGGCAGGGATGGCAGCGGTGCTGCCAGTCGTATAGACTGAGCCACTATTGTGGCTATTTGAAGTTGGTAGGGGCGGTAAGGGAGTGCCAGAGCGGCGACTACCGCGGGACGTCCTTGGACGTGTACAGCAAGGTGCCTCAAAAGTACTAAAGAAAGTACGGGGTCTGTGGATGGCAGGGTTAAGCCCTGAACATCCAGATTTATGTAACCATCTCTTACACTTGGCGCATTGTACCGAATACGACCGTTTAATATAGATTCCAGCAAACGCAGCAGATCCAGTCTCTTGGTCCAGGATTGGGTTCGATCCCAGCCCGTAACAAGAGACAATGGAGCAACCCAGCTGCAAGGGTTTGCTCCAAGGATGACAGTTTAATGGTGGGACGGGACAGACTGGACAGCGTTACACTGAAATAACTGCCCTTGGCCGGGTAAGAAAACCCGGATCATTCCGGTGCGATAGAACCGGCTGTTGTGGGAACGAATCCCACATATAGTATACTCAGACCCTGGAACATAACTAAATAGTTCGGAAATGTCAAAGTTTGCCAGAGACTGGGACCTCACCTGGAAAACCTCCACCGCAAAGCATTCGCAATCACACGCAATGGTAGGGAGGCATATAGGCACAATCAAAAGAATGTTTAAGAAACTGGGTGATGATACAGGTAAGGATCCAAATCTGGCAATGTTGGAATACAGAAATACCCCGATAGGCGAGAGACTAAAATCTCCCAATGAAATTATGTTCGGTAGGAAGATTAGAGGAATTCTACCAGATAACAGAAACCTTAAAAGAGAATGTGAGGATAAAGAAACAAGAGATAAATTGATTGATAGACAACTGAGGCAAAAAGAATACTATGATAAGGGTGCACGTAATATAAGACCTATGAGAATAAATGATAAAGTATACGTAAGAAAAGAATTGAATAAACCATTTGTTCCAGGTAGGGTAAATAAAATTTGTAACCGTCCCAGATCATACGAATTAAAATTAGAAAATGGTAATAAGATAGAAAGAAATCGCAGATATCTACATGATCCGATTCATGAGAACTATTGTGAAAACAATGAACAAAATGTAAATCAGAAGAATCATAGTAATAATCATAGTAACGAAAGGGCGCAAAATAATGTAACCGATCCTCCAAATAAAGTTCTCAGTTCTCCCGCCCCCAGTACAAATGTACGCACACGTTCGGGTAGAGAGATTAAAAAACCTAATTATCTAAGTGACTAGATCAAATAACGAATTAGATTTAAGATTGTAATGGAAACGGTTAAACAACCAATTTAATTTAAGCTGCTTAAAAGAAGAGATGTGACAGTCTTAATTATCCATAGATGGCAACTCTTAATAACGTCATGTACACTGATCATTATCACTGTCATCTCTATCATAAGCATAAATTGCATTTTGTACTTCCGATTAATAAAGACTTAGCATTAATCAAGATCACGTAATAAAGCTACTAGGCCTACCCCAGCTGTCAATGAAAGCTTTTATGAGTTTCTTAAAGGGGAATTGACAATCCTACCCCAAAATCATGTGTACATGTGAACTTTTGTCTCTTTTTTAGTGTTGCTTAACCACTTACTCCAGTACATTTGCGATGCGTATGTGGTGGTGTAAACACATTTTCTTTCTACGTATTGGTGCATTGGGTAGACGAGGTTTGCTGGGGTGTGTCTCTTATTCATTCGGCAACATGGCGCAGTCGGTAGGATTAATCAAGATCACGTGTGTCTCTTATTCATTAGGCAACACCACTCCTTTTATAGTAGACTAACAATATATATAATAGTTACTTTAACTCAATGTGTGAAAATATGTCCGCCGTTTGGAATGGTATGTATACGAGTACATATGTTTATGGCCATTTGGGATTTTTTTTTGGTTTAGTATACAGGCAGTGCTTTTCTGTAATCCATTCAGGGGGCGAAAATTACAAATTCAATTTAGCAATTCCGTCTCAACGACGCACTTCTTACTTTAATTCTGTTTTCTTTTTGATGAAGTGTTTGAAACGCTCAAGTAAAGCGTGTGGCAAGAATTGATTCTTTGTTGGAAACTCTTTTCTTTCTATACAAAATTTCTTACACTAATTTACACTAATACTAACAAGCTACAAGTGTTTACATGTTATGCAAAGTCAGCAATAAGTTGGTAGTTCACATTGACAAACCGATACTGTCAATCAGTCATGCTGATCGATACGTGTGTTGGTCAGTGCGACGGGTTGAGTAATTGGGCGACAAATGTAAGCAGATACGTGGCGTGTATATATGTTGTTGAACTCCCGTTGGGTTCAACATAATTTATTTGGTTCAATATTTGTATATGCATAGAAATGCATTGAAAGTGAAACGCAATCTGAGTAATGCTACACCATCCGCCTTAGGAATAGTCGTATACAATTGAAGACAATTGTGTTAATAGCCGTACACAAAGACTTAATGTCCCTCTTAAAGTTTGCTTGCATTTACAAGATTTTAATTGCTCTTCGTATGTCGTTGCAATTTATTGCATAGCGGTAACTTGATATCGAAAGTGAAAAGTTTGTTTATGAGGTTTTTTATCTGTTTACATTTGTTTCACACGTGTCTTTATTGTGCTGACTTTTTTTTGTATTTTGAACATGATATGTGGTTTTTTGTTTTCTTTGGCTCGTGTGCCTATTTATCAAAATGAGTAAACTGGAGTGCTTATGGTTTTGTTGTTTTTTTTGTTATTAATAGTGGTGTTGTACTGTTTTAAGTCTATTCTTATGAATTATAATTTCTTTTTTTTTGTTGTTTTTATTGCTATTTCCTATGCTATGTGGTATTAAAGTAAAATTATTATTCTTATCAATATTTTTAACTTTATAGTGTACGTTATATCTATTTTCTAACTTATGGGAGGCCTCTTCTCTAACTAACACTAAATCTCCTATGTTTATTTCCTTACTATAGCTACTTTTATCATATGCAAAAAAGCCATTCTGTATCTAAATCTGTTCTATGAACGCGCCTAAAAATATTCCACTTTCCTTGAGTTGACATATAAAATATATGTACCAAAGAATGTATAAAAGGAATAAGCAAATGGCACATTAGAGGAAAAATGCATCGTGACGCTACAGGGCAGCTTAGTTGTTAGAGGACTCTAACAGCGGCTTTGGTGCAGACACTTGGGTTCGTATCCCAGTGTCCGAGAAGGGGTCTGATGAGAAGTTGGGCACTTCGAAACATGTCATCCCATACCATCAAGTTCAATTGGGGTAGTAATTCGTGTGGAGTCAGGACGGCGTAAACTTTCTCGTCGAACAAATCTTTTAACAGTACCACCGATTCCATCACAAGCGTTTTTCCATGCGATGTTGCAAAAAAGTGCCATTCCGATTTTATATTAAAATCCTGAAAGTGATACATTAAACTAAATGTTAGCCTAGAAATCCGACGAAGAATTACTCTTGCAAACAAATGCTACTTCGGACTGAGTTGGCAATTGAAAAGTAAAGTCTTCTCTCGACGAACGAAAATAACACTCTATAAGTCACTCATCGCACCCGTCCTGCTATATGGTGCAGAAGTGTGGACACTAACAACATCTGATGAGACCGCTCTGGGAGTATTCGAGAGAAAGGTTCTTCGAAAGATTTCTGGACCTCTACGCGTTGGCGACGGCGAGTACCGAAGAAGATTTAATGATGAGTTGTATGAACTTTACGCAGACACCGACATAGTTCAGCGAATTAAAACACAGCGGCTTCGCTGGCTAGGCCACGTAGTACGAATGAGCGAAGATGCTCCAGCCCAGAAGGTATTCTTATCGGCACCCGCCGGTGGAAGCAGAGGAAGAGGGAGACCACCACTCCGATGGAAGGACCAAGTGGAGACCGATTCGCGATCCCGCGGTGTTTCAAATTGGCGCCAGTTGGCGCAACGGAGAAACGACTGGCGAGCTATGTTGGACGGTCAAAATCGCCCAGGCGGTTAGATGACCATTTAAAGAAGAAGAAGATACATTAAACTGATAAAATTTTATTTATTTTTTTATTGCGAAACTGCGCCATCTGAAAAGTAGTAGATTTTTTTAACATTGTCGTTATTATATTTTGATACAAGCCAATTAATCATTTTCTTTTGAAATAAGATGATGATGAGTACAAAGCTCTCAAATGTGAAGCTCTTATTCTTATCCTTTTCTGCGCGGTAAACAACAAAGGGGTGAACCGTAACTTGTGAGAAATTCGAACATAATTGTTAACTTAGAAAGTGTAATTCTTGTCCAGGTTTTGAAGGAATAAGTATTGAACTTGGAAAAGCATTTGAAGTAAATAATATAAAAAGTTTGGAATTCCTACAATGGACCAATACAGACCGTTCGTCTATAGAAACAGTGAATAAAGATACTCATACGTTTATTGAAATGCTGAAAGCCGATGCATCAGGACTTTTAACACACAATTTTATAGCCAAACGCCAAAACAAGTTCTTCAAATAACTGAAACTTCAATTAAAGGAAGGCGAATTTATGGTAGTTGGTGACTTCTCTGAAAATTTCACTTGTCTGGTACAGAACGCCATTCACGATTACCACTGGAATAGCAATCAGGTTACAGTTCACCCCTTTGTTGTTTACCGCGCAGAAAAGGATAAGAATAAGACCTTCACATTTGAGAGCTTTGTACTCATCTCAGAGTGTAACATCCATGATACCACTGCTGTTTATGTATTTCAAAAGAAAATGATTAATTGGCTTGCATCAAAATATAATAACGACAATGTTAAAAAAATTTACTACTTTTCAGATGGCGCAGTTTCGCAATATAAAAGTAAATACAACTTTATTAATTTAATGTATCACTTTCAAAATTTTAATATAAAAGCGGAATGGCACTTTTTTGCCACATCGCATGGAAAAACGCTTGTGCTGGAACCGGTGGTACTGTTAAAAGATTTCACACCAATTACTACCCCAATTGAATTTTTTAATACTGTCAAAAATGAATTTAAAACAAAGCAATTTGGTTTCTGTTCCAAAGCTGATTAGCAAAAAGAAAAAGATTTCCTAAAGGATCGTTTCGCTACAGCTGTTCGAATCAATGGCACACGGTCATTCCACAGCTTTATACCCTTTTCAAGCAACGAAATTAAATGTAAAGTTGTATCGACTTGTAATGAGAGCGATTGTAAAATTTTTAAAGTAATAAAAAAACTGACCTAATTTAAAATATAAAACTACATTTTCATAATATTTATGCCATTTCGAAGTGTTATATAGTGTAAAAACTTTTGTATCACAAACTTACTGTGCGTAAAAATCATAGACTTATTCAACATAAAATTAAAAAATTTTTTTTTCTCGAAAACAAAAAAGCCATTCTTTTAAATTTGAAGGGTAGGTTAAGAACATATTCAAGTTTCTTTCAGATTTTTTTTAAAGAGAATCGGTGCTATCCTTCACTACTTTACACTGAAAAAAAATTTTATTTTATTTTTCAATCATATTATTTTTCAAAATTTTGAGAACTTAACATTTTTTTTATAAACTTTAATAATTTTAAAGACTTTTTGTAGTAAAAGATTTTTTCTAAAATTAATAGTTTACAAGATATTTTAACTCAAAGAAAAGCTTTCAAACATTTTCAACTGTCAATAAAATCCAAAATATTCAAAATTTTAAAAAAATATTTTGACACACTATTCTAGACGTGAAATACATGTCTTCCGAATTTGAAGAAAATCAGAGAGGTCGACCTATCTCTTCATGTGGAATGCAGCATATGCATGAACCACTTCCGCCATTTGACATCTAGTAGTGTGATCATGATGGATTTTTTGACAGATCTGTATTATCAGCAGAACTGCCTTACCGTGTGCTCTAGGATTTTTGTTATTGCTTTTTTATACCAACAATTTTTTGTTGATTTTCGGCCTGTACATTTTCCAGTATTCATGAAACGAGCTCAAGACCAAGAATAATAATTTTTCTCTCTCTCTCTATGGCGCGATATACAACAGGTATATCATCATAAACCTCCTAAGAGATTCTTGCGCCAAGCTTCTCTTCCAATTTGTGGTGTGCCGATTTGAATTTTCCCTACAAATTGGTGGGACCTACAGTTTTTTGCCGACTCCGAACGGCATCTACAAAGGAGACGAATTTTTGCTGAGAAGCCTGTCATGGCAGAAATACACTCGAAGAGTTTGCCAAACCACTGCCGAGGGGCGACCCCGTTTTGAAAAACTTTTTTCAAATCACTTTTGATGGTACCTGTACCAGGGCTCGAACCATGGACCTTCGGTGTGGTAGGCCGGCAACACTACCTTCACACCACGGCGGCCGCCGTAACTAAAAATGATTATTAAAAAATAAAAACAACAATAATTTTCATAAAAATTCAAAAAGTGGAAAATTATTATTCTTGGTCTTGAGCTCGTTTCATGAATACTTGAAAATGTACAGGCCGAAAATCAACAAAAAATTGTTGGTATAAAAAAGCAATAACAAAAAACCGAGAGCACACGGTAAGGCAGTTCTACTGATAAAACAGATCTGTCAAAAAATCCATCATGATCAAATGGCGGAAGTGGTCCATGCATATGGTAAAGAAGAAAGAACTAGGAGTTTAGATGACATCAAAAACCAGCGTATTTTTAGCTTAATGGTTAGCAGTGCGTGCCAAAATTTTTCTGATGAGTGAAGTCTAGCAGCTTCCGAAATGGATCTATAAGAAAAGCTATGGCGGTTGTCTCTAAACATTTTTCCTACTCTATTCAATCAAAAAACTTTTAATAATTAACGAAAAATTATTATTAAAAAAATAAAAACAATAATAATTTTCATAAAAATTCAAAAGGTGAAAAATTATTATTCTTGGTCTTGAGCTCGTTTCATGAATACTTGAAAATGTACAGGCCGAAAATCAACAAAAAATTGTTGGTATAAAAAAGCAATAACAAAAAACCGAGAGCACGCAGTTAGGCAGTTCTGCTGATAAAACAGATCTGTCAAAAAATCCATCATGATCACACTACTAGATGTCAAATGGCGGAAGTGGTTCATGCATATGGTAAAGAAGAATAGAACTAGGAGTTTAGATGACATCAAAAACCAGCGTATTGTTAGCTTAATGGTTAGCAGTGCGTGCCAAAACTTCTCTGATGAGTGAAGTCTAGCAGCTTCCGAAATGGATCTATAAGAAAAGCTACGGCGGTTGTCTCGTAACATTTTTCCTACTCTATTCAATCAAAAAACTTTTAATAATTAACTAAAAATTATTATTAAAAAAATAAAAACAATAATAATTTTCATAAAAATTCAAAAAGTGAAAAATTATTATTCTTGGTATTGAGCTCGTTTCATGAATACTTTATAATTTTTTATGTAAACGGGAGTGTCATCCTTCATGTACAATTTTTGTTTGTAAAAATTATTGGAGGAAATTGGTTCTGTTTCTAGTGCAAATATGTCTATGAATTCTGTGCACAATGTTGTTAGCTGAGGGTTGACAAATTTTGGAAAGGTTTTGGTTAATCTTTTTAATTTTTCTGTATCGTTGCAATTTTTATTGTGTGTGGTTGTTTCAATTAGTGTGTAGTCGTCTAGATTTTCAGTATTTATTTTGTAATTTTGAATAGTTGTGTTTTTATGTGTTGTGTTGATAATTCTAATGAAAGTCTGATCCTTATTTGTAATTGTGTTTGCTCTGAAAATTCCTTCAGATAATTGGTGGTGCGGTATGTAGATGTTTTTGTTATTGGTGTTTACTTTAATTTTTCTAATGACTTCGGACCTAGCAGGGATCGTAATTGTATTGACAGACAGACAATTTGTTAGATGCATTGTTATTGTTTGGGGATAATCATATGGTCTTAGGATTAATTTATCCTCTGTTTTTCCATAGTCTAAATTTGCTTTAACTGTGCCTAATGTGCTGGTTATACCCTGACAAATGCCCTTTTAGTACGTGATTTACTCTGTATTTATTTCGTGATTATTACCAATTTGATGCTTTTTAATAATGGAGATGTCTGCTACTGTATCAATTAAGAAATTTGAAATCGAATTAGTTAATGATATCCTCGTAGATATATAGCTGTTTAGATGTATATTTAGTACGCATATTTTCCTATCTACTGAGCTTGAAGTGGAGTTTCCTGGTTTTCCGTCTGGGTGCAGCTGCGCACGTTACGGGTCTGGTTATAAGGTTTATTGCCGTTTCGGGGTTGTGTCCTCTCTGGGTATTATTATTACTATGCCTCGAGTTATTGTTGGTAAATTTAGAGATTGCATCGTTCATTGTTGTGAACGTTCCCGCTTGCATGATCATTTTGACCTTGTCATTAGAGCAGTTTTTACACATAATAATATAAAAAGTTTGGAATTTTTACAATGGACCAATACAGACCGTTCGTCTATAGAAACAGTGAATAAAGATACTCATACGTTTATTGAAATGCTGAAAGCCGATGCATCAGGACTTTTAACACACAATGTTATAGCCAAACGCCAAAACAAGTTCTTCAAATAACTGAAACTTCAATTAAAGGAAGGCGAATTTATGGTAGTTGGTGACTTCTCTGAAAATTTCACTTGTCTGGTACAGAACGCCATTCACGATTACCACTGGAATAGCAATCAGGTTACAGTTCACCCCTTTGTTGTTTACCGCGCAGAAAAGGATAAGAATAAGACCTTCACATTTGAGAGCTTTGTACTCATCTCAGAGTGTAACATCCATGATACCACTGCTGTTTATGTATTTCAAAAGAAAATGATTAATTGGCTTGCATCAAAATATAATAACGACAATGTTAAAAAAATTTACTACTTTTCAGATGGCGCAGTTTCGCAATATAAAAGTAAATACAACTTTATTAATTTAATGTATCACTTTCAAAATTTTAATATAAAAGCGGAATGGCACTTTTTTGCCACATCGCATGGAAAAACGCTTGTGATGGAACCGGTGGTACTGTTAAAAGAGTTCACACCAATTACTACCCCAATTGAATTTTTTAATACTGTCAAAAATGAATTTAAAACAAAGCAATTTGGTTTCTGTTCCAAAGCTGATTAGCAAAAAGAAAAAGATTTCCTAAAGGATCGTTTCGCTACAGCTGTTCGAATCAATGGCACACGGTCATTCCACAGCTTTATACCCTTTTCAAGCAACGAAATTAAATGTAAAGTTGTATCGACTTGTAATGAGAGCGATTGTAAAATTTTTAAAGTAATAAAAAAACTGACCTAATTTAAAATATAAAACTACATTTTCATAATATTTATGCCATTTCGAAGTGTTATATAGTGTAAAAATTTTTGTATCACAAACTTACTGTGCGTAAAAACCATAATAGACTTATTCAACATAAAATTTAGAAATTTTTTTTTCTCGAAAACAAAAGAAAACCATTCTTTTAAATTTGAAGGGTAGGTTAAGAACATATTCTAGTTTCTTTCAGATTTTTTTAAAGAGAATCGGTGCTATCCTTCACTACTTTACACTGAAAAAAAATTTTATTTTATTTTTCAATCATATTATTTTTCAAAATTTTGAGAACTTAACATTTTTTTTATAAACTTTAATAATTTTAAAGACTTTTTGTGGTAAAAGATTTTTTTCTAAAATTAATAGTTTACAAGATATTTTAACTCAAAGAAAATCTTTCAAAAATTTTCAACTGTCAATAAAATCCAAAATATTCAAAATTTTAAAAAAATATTTTGACACACTATTCTAGACGTGAAATACATGTCTTCCGAATTTGAAGAAAATCAGAGAGGTCGACCTATCTCTTCATGTGGAATGCAGCATATGCATGAACCACTTCCGCCATTTGACATCTAGTAGTGTGATCATGATGGATTTTTTGATAGATCTGTTTTATCAGCAGAACTGCCTTACCGTGTGCTCTCGGTTTTTTGTTATTGCTTTACTCTATTCAACCAAAAAACTTTTAATAATTAACTAAAAATGATTATTAAAAAAATAAAAACAATAATAATTTTCATAAAAATTCAAAAAGTGAAAAATTATTATTCTTGGTCTTGAGCTCGTTTCATGAATACTTGAAAATGTACAGGCCGAAAATCAACAAAAAATTGTTGGCATAAAAAAGCAATAACAAAACCGAAAGCACGCGGTAAGGCAGTTCTGCTGATAAAACAGATCTGTCAAAAAATCCATCATGATCACAATACTAGATGTCAAATGGCGGAAGTGGTTCATGCATATGGTAAAGAAGAAAGAACTAGGAGTTTAGATGACATCAAAAACCAGCGTATTTTTAGCTTAATGGTTAGCAGTGCGTGCCAAAATTTCTCTGATGAGTGAAGTCTAGCAGCTTCCGAAAGGGATCTATAAGAAAAGCTATGGCGGTTGTCTCTTAACATTTTTCCTACTCTATTCAATCAAAAAACTTTTAATAATTAACGAAAAATGATTATTAAAAAAATAAAAACAATAATAATTTTCCTAAAAGTTCAAAAAGTGAAAAATTATTATTCTTGGTCTTGAGCTCGTTTCATGAATACTTGAAAATTTACAGGCCGAAAATCAACAAAAAATTTTTGGTATAAAAAAGCAATAACAAAAAACCGAGAGCACGCGGTAAGGCAGTTCTGCTGATAAAACAGATCTGTCAAAAAATCCATCATGATCACACTACTAGATGTCAAATGGCGGAAGTGGTTCATGCATATGGTAAAGAAGAAAGAACTAGGAGTTTAGATGACATCAAAAACCAGCGTATTTTTAGCTTAATGGTTAGCAGTGCGTGCCAAAATTTCTCTGATGAGTGAAGTCTAGCAGCTTCCGAAATGGATCTATAAGAAAAGCTACGGCGGTTGTCTCGTAACATTTTTCCTACTCTATTCAATCAAAAAACTTTTAATAATTAACTAAAAATTATTATTAAAAAAATAAAAACAATAATAATTTTCATAAAAATTCAAAAAGTGAAAAATTATTATTCTTGGTATTGAGCTCGTTTCATGAATACTTTATAATTTTTTATGTAAACGGGAGTGTCATCCTTCATGTACAATTTTTGTTTGTAAAAATTATTGGAGGAAATTGGTTCTGTTTCTAGTGCAAATATGTCTATGAATTCTGTGCACAATGTTGTTAGCTGAGGGTTGACAAATTTTGGAAAGGTTTTGGTTAATGATTTTTGTTGGAACGATTTTCCGTCATCCCTTGTCAAGTTTGGTTTTGTGACAAACCGGTTTCGGCGTTCTGCCATTTTCAATGCCTAGCTTCTTTTTGGTTAATCTTTTTAATTTTTCTGTATCGTTGCAATTTTTATTGTGTGTGGTTGTTTCAATTAGTGTGTAGTCGTCTAGATTTTCAGTATTTATTTTGTAATTTTGAATAGTTGTGTTTTTATGTGTTGTGTTGATAATTCTAATGAAAGTCTGATCCTTATTTGTAATTGTGTTTGCTCTGAAAATTCCTTCAGATAATTGGTGGTGCGGTATGTAGATGTTTTTGTTATTGGTGTTTACTTTAATTTTTCTAATGACTTCGGACCTGGCAGGGATCGTAATTGACAGACAGACAATTTGTTAGATGCATTGTTATTGTTTGGGGATAATCATATGGTCTTAGGATTAATTTATCCTTTGTTTTTCCATAGTCTAAATTTGCTTTAACTGTGCCTAATGTGCTGGTTATACCCTGACAAATGCCCTTTTAGTACGTGATTTACTCTGTATTTATTTCGTGATTATTACCAATTTGATGCTTTTTAATAATGGAGATGTCTGCTACTGTATCAATTAAGAAATTTGAAATCGAATTAGTTAATGATATCCTCGTAGATATATAGCTGTTTAGATGTATATTTAGTACGCATATTTTCCTATCTACTGAGCTTGAAGTGGAGTTTCCTGGTTTTCCGTCTGGGTGCAGCTGCGCACGTTACGGGTCTGGTTATAAGGTTTATTGCCGTTTCGGGGTTGTGTCCTCTCTGGGTATTATTATTACTCTGCCTCGAGTTATTGTTGGTAAATTTAGAGATTGCATCGTTCATTGTTGTGAACGTTCCCGCTTGCATGATCATTTTGACCTTGTCATTGGAGCAGTTTTTACACATAATAATTTAAAAAGTTTGAAATTTTTACAATGGACCAATACAGACCGTTCGTCTATAGAAACAGTGAATAAAGATACTCATACGTTTATTGAAATGCTGAAAGCCGATGCATCAGGACTTTTAACACACAATTTTATAGCCAAACGCCAAAACAAGTTCTTCAAAGAACTGAAACTTCAATTAAAGGAAGGCGAATTTATGGTAGTTGGTGACTTCTCTGAAAATTTCACTTTTCTCGTACAGAACGCCATTCACGATTACCACTGGAATAGCAATCAGGTTACAGTTCACCCCTTTGTTGTTTACCGCGCAGAAAAGGATAAGAATAAGAGCTTCACATTTGAGAGCTTTGTACTCATCTCAGAGTGTAACATCCATGATACCACTGCTGTTTATGTATTTCAAAAGAAAATGATTAATTGGCTTGCATCAAAATATAATAACGACAATGTTAAAAAAATTTACTACTTTTCAGATGGCGCAGTTTCGCAATATAACAGTAAATACAACTTTATTAATTTAATGTATCACTTTCAAGATTTTAATATAAAAGCGGAATGGCACTTTTTTGCCACATCGCATGGAAAAACGCTTGTGATGGAACCGGTGGTACTGTTAAAAGATTTCACACCAATTACTACCCCAACTGAATTTTTTAATACTGTCAAAAATGAATTTAAAACAAAGCAATTTGGTTTCTGTTCCAAAGCTGATTAGCAAAAAGAAAAAGATTTCCTAAAGGATCGTTTCGCTACAGCTGTTCGAATCAATGGCACACGGTCATTCCACAGCTTTATACCCTTTTCAAGCAACGAAATTAAATGTAAAGTTGTATCGACTTGTAATGAGAGCGATTGTAAAATTTTTAAAGTAATAAAAAAACTGACCTAATTTAAAATATAAAACTACATTTTCATAATATTTATGCCATTTCGAAGTGTTATATAGTGTAAAAATTTTTGTATCACAAACTTACTGTGCGTAAAAACCATAATAGACTTATTCAACATAAAATTTAGAAATTTTTTTTTCTCGAAAACAAAAAAAAACCATTCTTTTAAATTTGAAGGGTAGGTTAAGAACATATTCTAGTTTCTTTCAGATTTTTTTAAAGAGAATCGGTGCTATCCTTCACTAATTTACACTGAAAAAAAATTTTATTTTATTTTTCAATCATATTATTTTTCAAAATTTTGAGAACTTAACATTTTTTTTATAAACTTTAATAATTTTAAAGACTTTTTGTAGTAAAAGATTTTTTTTTTAAATTAATAGTTTACAAGATATTTTAACTCAAAGAAAAGCTTTCAAAAATTTTCAACTGTCAATAAAATCCAAAATATTCAAAATATAGTAGTGTTTTCGGCCTTTATTAATAATTAATATTGAATTTTCGAGCTCTAGGCCACCAATGTAACTTTACACAATAAATAAAACCAAGTACAAATAGCTTTATATATGTATGTATATTTCGTCGATATTTCGAATTTATTCTAAATTCATCTTCAGGAACTCTTGAGTGCACCTGGTCGTCGAAATATCGACGAAATATACATACATATATAAAGCTATTTGTACTTGGTTTTATTTATTGTGTAAAGTTACATTGGTGGCCTTCTTCTTTAAATGGTCATCTAACCGCCTGGGCGATTTTGACCGTCCAACATAGCTCGCCAGTCGTTTCTTCGTTGCGCCAACTGGCGCCAATTGGAAACACCGCGGGATCGCAAATCGGTCTCCACTTGGTCCTTCCATCGGAGTGGTGGTCTCCCTCTTCCTCTGCTTCCACCGGCGGGTGCCGATAAGAATACCTTCTGGGCTGGAGCATCTTCGCTCATTCGCACTACGTGGCCTAGCCAGCGAAGCCGCTGTGTTTTAATTCGCTGAACTATGTCAGCATCTGCGTAAAGTTCATACAGCTCATCATTAAATCTTCTTCGGTACTCGCCGTCGCCAACGCGTAGAGGTCCACAAATCTTTCGAAGAACCTTTCTCTCGAATACTCCCAGAGCCGCCTCATCAGATGTTGTTAGTGCCCACGCTTCCGCACCATATAGCAGGACGGGTGCGATGAGTGACTTGTAGAGTGTTATTTTCGTTCGTCGAGAGAGGACTTTACTTTTCAATTGCCTACTCATTCCGAAGTAGCATTTGTTTGCAAGAGTAATTCTTCGTCGGATTTCTAGGCTAACATTATTGTTGGTGTTAATGCTGGTTCCCAGGTAAACGAAGTCCTTTACTATTTCGAAATTATTGCTGCCAACAGTGGCTTGGTTGCCAAGGCGCGAATGCGCTGACTCTTTGCATGATGACAGAAGGTACTTCGTTTTGCCCTCGTTCACCACCAATCCCATTTTCTTCGCTTCTTTTTCTAATTTGGAGTAAGCAGAAGTTACGGGGCGGTTGTTAAGGCCAATGATATCAATATCGTCAGCATATGCCAACAGTTGCACGCTTTTATAAAATATTGTTCCAGCGCGGTTAAGTTCTGCAGCTTGTATTATTTTCTCCAGCATTAAATTAAAGAGAATCGGGGTCACCCTGTCTGAAACCTCGTTTAGTTTCGAACGGCTCGGAGAGGTACTTCCCAATTCTGACAGAGCTGGCGGTGTTGCTCAAGGTCATTTTGCATAGCCGTATAAGCTTTGCGGGGAAACCAAATTCAGACATAGCGGCATATAGGCAGCTCCTTTTCGTGCTATCGAAAGCGGCTTTAAAATCAACAAAGAGATGATGTGTGTCGATTCTCTTTTCACGGGTTTTTTCCAAGATTTGGCGTACTGTAAAAATCTGGTCGATGGTAGATTTAGCAGGTCTGAAGCCAGACTGGTAAGGTCCAATCAGTCTGTTTAGATCAGGCTTCAGTCTTTCGCACAATACGCTAGATAGGACCTTATATGCGATATTCAAAAGGCTGATTCAGCGATAGTTGGCGCTGTTTACAGGATCGCCCTTCTTGTGGATTGGGCAGAGAACACTTAGATTCCAATCTTCAGGCATGCATTCATCCGACCATATTCTGCATAGAAGCTGATGCATGCGCCTTACCAGCTCCTCGCCTCCGTGTTTGAATAGCTCAGCAGACAACCATCAGCGCCAACTGCTTTATTGTTTTTCAATCGGGATATTGCTATTCGCACCTCATTATAGTCGGGTTGTGGAACGTCAATTCCATCATCTTCGATTGTGGGCTCGGGTTCGGCATCTTCTCTGGTTTCTTGCTCAGTTTCTCCATTTAAAAGGGCAGAGAAGTGATCCCTCCATATTCTGAGTGCTCTCTGAACATCGGCCACCAGGTCGCCGTTCTCATTCTTACAGGAGTTTGCCCCGGGTTTAGAACCTTCTGTCATTCGCCGAATTTTTTGATAGAATTTTCGGGCATTATTCCCGTTGGCCAGCATCTCAAGCTCCTTTATTTCACGCTTTTCTGCCTCTCTTTTTTTTTGCCCGGAAAACCCGCCTCGCTTCCCTCTTCAACTCGCGGTAGTGTTCACACACACTCCTCGTTGCATTCGATCTCAGCGTTGCCTTGTAGGCTTCGTCCTTTCTTTTCGTTGCAGCGCGGCACTCTTCATCATCATACCAGTTGCTTCTTCGCGTTCGCCGGAATCCAATTACTTCTTCGGCTGCGGTACGGAGTGCTCCTGAGATATGATCCCACTGCTCATGCATTCCACTGGGTTGAATTGTGCTCTCGCAGAGCAGGTGTGAGAGGCGATCTGCGAAATAATTGGCGGTCTGTTGCGATTGCAGCTTTTCGACGTCCAGCTTTCCCTGCGTTTTTTGTTGCACCTGTTTTGCAGTACAGAGGCGTGTACGAATCTTGGCTGCTACTACGTAGTGATTAGAGTCGATGTTAGGTCCTCGTATTGTGGGAACATCTAAAACGCTGGAAGCATGCCGTCCGTCTATCACAACGTGGTCGATCTGGTTGCGTGTTTTTCGATCGGGGGACAGCCATGTAGCTTGATGGATCTTCTTGTGCATGAACCTAGTGCTGGATATGACCATGTTTCGGGCACCGCCGAAGTCGATCAGCCTGAATCCATTTGGCGAAGTCTGATCGTGGAGACTGAACTTCCCGACAGTGGGGCCAAATACACCCTCCTTACCCACCCTGGCGTTAAAGTCGCCAAGCACGACTTTGATATCATGACGGGGGCAGCGCACGTATGCTTCTTCCAGGCGCTCGTAGAATGCATCCTTTTCCACGTCGTCCTTCTCTTCCGTCGGTGCATGAGCGCAGATAAACGATATGGTGAAAAATCGTACTTTTCTGCGGATTGCAGCGAGACGCTCGTTCACGGGTGTGAACGAAAGTACTCGGTGACGGAGTCTCTCTCCCACCACAAATCCTACGCCGAATCTGCGCTTGTCTTCATGCCCACTCCAGTAGATGTTGCAAGGTGTTCTGGTCGTGTTTCCTCGCCCCGTCCATCGCATCTCTTGTTTGGTGGCCTAGAGCTCGAAAATTCAATATTAAATATTCAAAATTTTAAAAAAATATTTTGACACACTATTCTAGACGTGAAATACTACATGTCTTCCGAATTTGAAGAAAATCAGAGAGGTCGACCTATCTCCTCATATGGAATGCAGCATATGCATGAACCACTTCCGCCATTTGACATCTAGTAGTGTGATCATGATGGATTTTTTAATAGATCTGTTTTATCAGCAGAACTGCCTTACCGTGTGCTCTCGGTTTTTTGTTATTGCTTTTTTATACCAACAATTTTTTGTTGATTTTCGGCCAGAACATTTTCAAGTATTCATGAAACGAGCTCAAGACCAAGAATAATAATTTTTCACTTTTTGAATTTTTATGAAAATTATTATTGTTTTTATTTTTTAATAATCATTTTTAGTTAATTATTAAAAGTTTTTTGATTGAATAGAGTAGGAAAAATGGTTAGAGACAACCGCCATAGCTTTTCTTATAGATCCATTTCGGAAGCTGCTAGACTTCACTCATCAGAGAAATTTTGGCACGCACTGCTAACCATTACGCTAACAATACGCTGGTTTTTGATGTCATCTAAACTCCTAGTTCTATTCTTCTTTACCATATGCATGAACCACTTCCGCCATTTGACATCTAGTAGTGTGATCATGATGGATTTTTTGACAGACCTGTTTTATCAGCAGAACTGCCTTACCGTGTGCTCTCGGTTTTTTGTTATTGCTTTACTCTATTCAACCAAAAAACTTTTAATAATTAACTAAAAATGATTATTAAAAAAATAAAAACAATAATAATTTTCATAAAAATTCAAAAAGTGCAAAATTATTATTTTTGGTCTTGAGCTCGTTTCATGAATACTTGAAAAGGTACAGCCGAAAATCAACAAAAAATTGTTGGTATAAAAAAGCAATAACAAAAAACCGAGAGCACACGGTAAGGCAGTTCTACTGATAAAACAGATCTGTCAAAAAATCCATCATGATCAAATGGCGGAAGTGGTTCATGCATATGGTAAAGAAGAAAGAACTAGGAGTTTAGATGACATCAAAAACCAGCGTATTTTTAGCTTAATGGTTAGCAGTGCGTGCCAAAATTTCTCTGATGAGTGAAGTCTAGCAGCTTCCGAAATGGATCTATAAGAAAAGCTATGGCGGTTGTCTCTAAACATTTTTCCTACTCTATTCAATCAAAAAACTTTTAATAATTAACGAAAAATGATTATTAAAAAAATAAAAACAATAATAATTTTTATAAAAATTCAAAAAGTGGAAAATTATTATTCTTTGTCTTCATGAATACTTGAAAAGGTACAGGCCGAAAATCAACAAAAAATTGTTGGTATAAAAAAGCAATAACAAAAAACCGAGAGCACACGGTAAGGCAGTTCTACTGATAAAACAGATCTGTCAAAAAATCCATCATGATCAAATGGCGGAAGTGGTTCATGCATATGGTAAAGAAGAAAGAACTAGGAGTTTAGATGACATCAAAAACCAGCGTATTTTTAGCT
Source organism: Merzomyia westermanni (assembly GCA_949987695.1). Classification (NCBI taxonomy): domain Eukaryota; kingdom Metazoa; phylum Arthropoda; class Insecta; order Diptera; family Tephritidae; genus Merzomyia; species Merzomyia westermanni. Next base: position 84,164,606 of record OX465291.1, read on the forward strand.
TAATGGTTAGCAGTGCGTGCCAAAATTTCTCTGATGAGTGAAGTCTAGCAGCTTCCGAAATGGATCTATAAGAAAAGCTATGGCGGTTATCTCTAAACATTTTTCCTACTCTATTCAATCAAAAAACTTTTAATAATTAACGAAAAATGATTATTAAAAAAATAAAAACAATAATAATTTTCATAAAAGTTCAAAAAGTGAAAAATTATTATTCTTGGTCTTAAGCTCGTTTCATGAATACTTGAAAATTTACAGGCCGAAAATCAACAAAAAATGTTTGGTATAAAAAAGCAATAACAAAAAACCGAGAGCACGCGGTAAGGCAGTTCTGCTGATAAAACAGATCTGTCAAAAAATCCATCATGATCACACTACTAGATGTCAAATGGCGGAAGTGGTTCATGCATATGGTAAAGAAGAAAGAACTAGGAGTTTAGATGACATCAAAAACCAGCGTATTTTTAGCTTAATGGTTAGCAGTGCGTGCCAAAATTTCTCTGATGAGTGAAGTCTAGCAGCTTCCGAAATGGATCTATAAGAAAAGCTATGGCGGTTGTCTCTAAACATTTTTCCTACTCTATTCAATCAAAAAACTTTTAATAATTAACTAAAAATGATTATTAAAAAAATAAAAACAATAATAATTTTCATAAAAGTTCAAAAAGTGAAAAATTATTATTCTTGGTATTGAGCTCGTTTTATGAATACTTTATAATTTTTATGTAAACGGGAGTGTCATCCTTCATGTACAATTTTTGTTTGTAAAAATTATTGGAGGAAATTGGTTCTGTTTCTAGTACAAATATGTCTATGAATTCTGTCCATAATGTTGTTAGCTGAGGGTTGACAAATTTTGGAAAGTTTTTGGTTAATCTTTTTAATTTTTCTGTATCGTTGCAATTTTTATTGTGTGTGGTTGTTTCAATTAGTGTGTAGTCGTCTAGATTTTCAGTATTTATTTTGTAATTTTGAATAGTTGTGTTTTTATGTGTTGTGTTGATAATTCTAACGAAAGTCTGATCCTTATTTGTAATTGTGTTTGCTATGAAAATGCCTTCAGATAATTGGTGGTGCGGTATGAAGATGTTTTTGTTATTGGTGTTTACTTTAATTTTTCTAATGACTTCGGACCTAGCAGGGATCGTAATTGTATTGACAGACAGACAATTTGTTAGATGCATTGTTTTTGTTTGGGGATAATCATATGGTCTTAGGATTAATTTATCCTCTGTTTTTCCATAGTCTAAATTTGCTCTAACTGTGCCTAATGTGCTGGTTATACCCTGACCAATGCCCTTTTAGTACGTGATTTGCTCTGTATTTATTTTGTGATTATTACCAATTTGATGCTTTTTAATAATGAAGATGTCTGCTACTGTATCAATTAAGAAATTTGAAATCGAATTAGTTAATGATATCCTCGTAGATATATAGCTGTTTAGATGTAGATTTAGTACGCATATTTTCCTATCTACTGATCTTGAAGTGGAGTTTCCTGGTTTTCCGTCTGGGTGCAGCTGCGCACGTTACGGGTCTGGTTATAAGGTTTATTGCCGTTTCGGGGTTGTGTCCTCTCTGGGTATTATTATTACTATGCCTCGAGTTATTGTTGGTAAATTTGGAGATTTCATCGTTCATTGTTGTGAACGTTCCAGCTTGCATGATCATTTTGACCTTGTCATTGGAGCAGTTTTTACACATAGAATTGACTGCTGCTTGTGTTGGATATCTCCTTGCTAGGTCTGGGTTGAGTCCATCCGAGATATACGCTCCTTCTAATTATCTGGTAATTTTTTCTATTTCCGCTGTGTATTGATTAGCAGTTTTACTGCGTTGTTGGATGTTCAGGAGTTTCGCAGTTAAAACTTCTACTGATTCACCCTTTACTGCAGTTTTTAATTTTGTTTTTATCTGTTCTATTGTGCTTTCGTTACTGATAAAGTTTCTTGCCGTGCCTTTTAGCTTGGTTTTTATCATTGTTATCGCTAAGGTTTCGTGATTTTCCTTGATTTGAACAAGTATATCAAGGGCGTCTAGGACACTGTGTAAGTTTTCCGGCTTACCATCAAACTCTGGTAGAACTGATGAAGCAGTTTTAATAAATTCAACTACCCTTTGTACCATTGTGACGTTTATGGTTGGGATGTTTAGAGGTTTATTTTCTTCCGCTGATGGAGTCTGGCTCAAGGAAGGGGATGGAGTCGGGCTCTGAGCACGTTCTGATAAAAGTAAATTGAAATCTATCTGAATTTTTTCCTCTACTGTGGTTGGTATTGTTAATTCTATATTGTATCTAGCTAAAGAAGATACTAGTTTATCTCGTACGACGGAGAAAATTTGGTAAGCTTCTCTTTGATGTTCTTTGGTAAGTATGTTATTTACTGATTTAATCGCCTGTCCTATGCTATTCAGAGCTTCTAAAATTATGCTCAAATGCCTTACTATTGTCTCTGTTGTAATAGGAGTACTTTTATTTATGCATTTGTATGACTTACTGGCTTTTGCTTTTTCTTCATATAACGTGTCGTATATCTCCTTCCATTGATTCATTTCTTGGTATATTGATTAGACGCGTTGTTGTACATTATTTAATTGTCTCAATATTCTTTATACAGTTTTTTATTAAAATTGCAATTGCGACAATTAAAAGTGTAATTACGCCTGCAAAGATAGTTAACCATTTGTCTGAAAGTTCTTCCTTATTTTCTATGTTAGGGTGTGGTTCGTATCTAACTTATTTATTTTTATAATTTTTCTCTGCAGAATTTTCCTTACCTACTTCGTATTCTGCTATTCCTATTAAGGCCGTTCAATGCAATTTTGCACCATGCCATTTTCATAAAAAAATTTTGAATTTATTTGTGTTTTTACTTTATTTCTCTCTCTATGGCGCGATATACAACAGGTATATCATCATAAACCTCCTAAGAGATTTTTGCGCCAAGCTTCTCTTCCAATTTGTGGTGTGCCGATTTGAATTTTCCCTACAAATTGGTGGGACCTACAGTTTTTTGCCGACTCCGAACGGCATCTACAAAGGAGACGAATTTTTGCTGAGAAGCCTGTCATGGCAGAAATACACTCGGAGAGTTTGCCAAACCACTGCCGAGGGGCGACCCCGTTTTGAAAAACTTTTTTCAAATCACTTTTGATGTTACCTGTACCAGGGCTCGAACCATGGACCTTCGGTGTGGTAGGCCGGCAACACTACCTTCACACCACGGCGGCCGCGGTGTCTATCAGATTTGGAAAATTTTAGTTTATCAAAAAGATACTTAGATGTTTGAAATTCAATGAGTTTGTACATGTATATACAATTTCGCGCTGCTATATACTCAAAAATACTGCATCCGAGAACTTTGCGCTTCCATGGAGATATATGATCATATTTTCGTAGGCCGTAAACATAACGTGTGACATTGTTAAAAGTAATATAAATTTTATGGTACGAAGCAGAGTCAAGTTGACTGTAAACAAGCTCTGGATCATTATATGAGGAAGGATCAGCTGTATAGCAAGTTTTTTCCTAGTCTCTAGGGGAGTAAACGAGGCAGACATTCTCAATCTACGTAACACAGAATAAACATTACTCATAACTTTATTTACATGGTCAACACAGTTTAGTTTGGAGTTTATCACAAAGCCCAGATTTTTTATTTTGCTAGTAAACGAAAGCACGTTTTCACCAACGAACAGTTTTGGAATATCTTCAGTATGCACAACACTATTGCCAATACACAGAACATATGACTTTTTGGCATTCAAGCACCGACCGTTTTCACAAGCCTATTTCGCGATAGCAGACAAGTCGCTGTTTATTTTGTAACACAAATCTTCAACAAGACCAACACGACTAGATAAATACAATTGAATGTCATCAGCATAAGCATGTGCATTAACATACTGGCACCTAGCGAACACATCATTGATAAAAAGACTAAACAGAAGAGGACCAAGGACAGAGCCTTGCGGCACACCAGAAGAAACAATACATGATCTAGATCCAGAGCCTTTGCATACAACTTTCTGAGTCCTTTCTGCAAGGTAGCTGGACATAAGGTTAACTGATGCACCTGAAAACCCAAAAAAACATTTGAGCTTTTCACAAAGAAGACTATGACTAACTGAATCAAATGCCTTGGAAAAATCCAGGAGGCAAAGAAGAGTTAAGTCACCTTTATCAAAATTAATTCTTATGTCGTCCAGTATTTTCAGCATAGCTGTAGAACAACTGTGCTTAGGTCGAAATCCAGATTGCAGTGGATTGAGCAGATTATGTTCTTGAACGTATGATGAAATTTGAGCTGCCATCAAGGACTCACACACTTTAGCGAATGCTGGAATAATGCTGATAGGCCTGTAATCAGAAGGTGTTGTGGCTGCATTTTTTTTGGCGACAGGAACAATCACAGCCTTTTTCCATTCCACTGGGAAACACGAAGTTGTAAAGCAGTGATTGATTATGTGTGTAAGGGTTCCTAGCACGAAAGGCAGTACAATTTTCACAAACTTCAAGGATATCCCGTCCTCCCCAATAGCATCGGACTTGATTCTCATAAGGGATTCAAGGACATCTTTTTCATACTGCGCTAAATTAAAATTCTTTCTCCGGTGAAAATGTGTGCTCTAGGTACTCAGCTCTGTTCTGAACAATACTCGAACTACTAAAATAATCGTTAAGAGTATAAGGATTAATCTGACACTCAGTCGTCTGTTTACCATGGATGTTGAGATTCTTTAAGTTGCGCCATAAATCTTTAGATGGTAGTGCCGGATTTAACTTTCTGTGACAGTATATTTGCTTTGCTTGCCTAGTGATGTAAGTGGCCTGGTTGCGAGCGATTTCATACTGCAACCAAGCAATTTCATTGTTCGTCTTTTTCCACTTCGTGTACAGCTTGTTGCGTAGTTTAATAGCAGATCTGACTTTTTTGTTGTACCAAGGACAAACGTTTTTTTTAATTCGGACTTCACGTAACGGTACGTGGATATCAAATAGATTGCAGAGGGTGTTATTTAAAAAAGCAAGCTTCTCATCCACGGTAGCAAGAAACCAACGGTGTCAGCTGAACAATTAAACGTAACATCTAGTGTGCAGAAAATAAGATCGTGATCGAAGATGAAGCTAATTTGTTGAAATTTTAAAATGTGGTCAGGGCTTGACATTATAATGATGTCCAGCAAGCTCGGAGTTGAGTTATGTGAATATCTTGTTGGTACAACATTGTTAACAAAGGTAAGACCAGCGCCCGCGACATGATCAAGTACTTTCATAGTGTAAGCATCATTACATAAAAGATTTACGTTGAAGTCCCCACAAATTACAAAACGCTCAAAATCAATTAAAAACTGGGATAACTCCTCAAAATATGAATCTAACAAAATACACCTATGGGGGTTGTACACACAAGACACCAAAACTTTTTTCGCGTTGTCCGATATTTCGGCAATGATAAACTTCGTGTCATTGTTTTTTGATTCTGCCAAGACACTAATTTTCAAGTAGGACTTGCAGTAGATAGCAACTCCTCCCCCCCTCTTTACTGTTCTGTCAACACGTGTCAGACTATAGTTAGGTATGCTGTAACTAACGTCAGGAATATCACTAGTGAACCAGGTTTCCGTGACACAAATAAGATCAACATTAGAATCAGAAAATACATCCCTAACATAGTCCAGCTTATCATTATTGCTTACGCAAGATATCTATTAATGCCTTGTTGCTATCACTAATGCTGAAGGCAGATTTCCTACAGGGGTCTAAGTCCATTAGAATGTGAAGGAACGACTACAAGTATGATACACATAAAAACCACAGCAGTGATGCAAATATACGTGACTGCAAAAAATAAAAAGCACAAAGAGAAAAAAGAAAAAAGAACAGAAAAAAATGAGTATGACTGAAATTAAATCCAGAAACAAAATAAGAACAATAAAAAGATGAGTTAAAGAAATTGAGCATAAAGAGAAAAGTCCACAGCATAGAATAGATTGAAAGGCAGAGCTTAAGTTTAACATATACTCGTACATATACATTAGCATTCTAAAAATTATTTGTTTCATATTATAAGTGCCCTTAAGTACCAACAACAGCATCCAGCTCGGCAATGCTGCCAACCAACGCCGACGCTAACTTTTTTTGCCGCCTAAGCTCAGATGCATGCGTCATCACCTCCCGCAATCTCCCAGGCAGACTTTCGTGAATATTCACCGACCCATAGCCAGGCAAATCAAAGTCAGAGAGCGCCAGTGATCTCTTTTTAGATTTACAGAATACAGCAACCGATTTTAGCAACTGATTTCTAAAAATAGAAGAAAATCTTTATTATTGCATTTAAAAAGATTTTTTTATCAAGTCACTAAAAAGATTTTTTGTTTTCATATTCATTTATTAAAAATTTGTGATTTTTATGGCTTTTTTGAAAATCTAATTTTTTCCTTCAGCAAATTTTTTTTAATATGCAATTTAGCTTTAAAATAAACTAAAAAATTTAATTCAATAGTTTTCTTCTTAAAAATTGTTCTTCAAACTTTAACAAAATAATTAATTGGAAATATTAAAAAAAAATAAAAAAAGCTATCCAAAGCTCAATGATAAAGTAAAAATTTATTCAAAATAATGATAAAGAAGCCGAATCCGTAGTAATTTTTTTTATTTGTATTGGAAAATATCGAAACAACAAAAATTCAATTATTGAATATTTCTTTAAAACATAGGTGAATAAAATTATGCCGCGAAATTACCTCAGGAGCTTATTTGGGGCATTATTTAATAATAAAGAGACTTATTGAAATAGGATTTCTTATAAAAAACTAATCCACATAAAAAAAAAAACAAAGTACCCTAATTGAGTGTTACCCAGGGAATTACATACATTGAAAACGAAATGCTTACCTAATTTCGTGGATCAGAAATATCAAAATAATGCATTTGTCGGTTATAAAGCCAATGAATAAATGTTCAATGAATATAAATATTGAATAGTTATGAAGTAAAAGCATACAACTAAATCTTTACAAGCTTAAGAAATTTAATTGGCGACCTTAACACTTTACTTAAAATATGCCCTTACAAGACGCTTATTCTCCAAACGATCATCTTTAGACCACCTGTTATTAAATAAATATAGCCTAAAACTAAACAAAAATGGCAAGTTTTCTCTTCTAAAGATCAATCTGTATAACAAAATTTTTAGTTTGATTCAAATTTCTTCCGGAAAAGTCGAAATGCCACGGAATATTGTACTACCACGGAATATGGGACACTTACCTTATAGTGTATTTTGTCTCAGCCTTATGTAAATTTTTCATCACTAATTTGGCATATTGCAATCTCTAAAACTATAAGAGTTTACGAAATTAATAAGTAAGTGCACTTTTTGAAATTTCTTATGGCTATTCCGTGAAGAATTTCAAGGACTTTGGTTTGAATATCGTACAGTATACCATTACAAAGTGTAATATTTTCTATATTATACCTTTCGGCTATATCGTATTAGCAAAAGGCTTTCGAGATGTAGTCTGAAATTTATAAGGATTTTTTATGGTAGGGCATCACACTACCTCTATCCCACTGTGGCTACTATTCATTCCATCCTTAATATGTGCTGTACTTATATGCATATGTACTTGCATTTGTACAAAAGGAATTTTATGCATCTCATATATATGGGATGTGCATGTGTGATTTATGTGCTTCTACAACCCCAGCGGGAAAAGGTAATGTTTAGGAATGCATAAAGTAATGTATATACACTATAGACTACCCTGTGGGGAAAATCTAGTTCTGAAGGGGTGAGCATCTAGTGCGCTTCGAACCACAAGTAGTTCGCCTTCAATCTCTTTCACATGTAACCAACTGGCGAATTTAACATGGCGATGTCCCAGGCGGTGGAAATTGTCCCCCCCTGCATTACTTTTCGAAAGTTCCGAACTAGTTAATAATTCGACAATTGGGATGTAGTTCGTTTATTGCTAATATTGCTCTAGTTCTGAACTATATCCAAATTCTGCAGTTTGGATGTAGTTAGTTTAGAATTAAAAAAATAAATATTTGGAGAAGCCTTCCATGGTAGAACTACACTCGGAGCCTTTTTGCCAAATGACTGCCTACGGTCGCGACCCCCGTGTTTTGAAACACTTTTTCCAACCACTTTTGATGTTACCTTTCCCAGGACTCGAACCTTGAACCTTCGGTGTGATAGTGCAGCAACAATACCGCACCACCATTGCGGTTAGTTTATGCACGGCTAATAATTTGAGCCTACATTTTGAACAATTTTTTCATAATGTATACAAGTTAGCACAGTTAGCACTAATCGTCAATTATTTAATAAGTTGCTTACACATCAGTTACTGCGACCCAAAATCTAATACTCAGTATAATAACAATACAACAACAACCGCTTCAGTTAGCACAGCTAGCGCTAATCGTCAATTTGCTTACACATCAGTTGCCGCGATCCAAAATCCAATATTCAGTTTAATACAACAACAACCGCCTTACATTTCGTTGCACTAAAAATGAACGGAAGTCGTGCAGACGTATGTGAAGCCGTTGGTTGCAAAGCTAAGTTATATTTGCTTACCTACTCAAAATTATGAAACAATTCGTATTAAAATTTATTTCCGCTGTAATCAATTTAATTGAACAAATGTACAACAACAACATTGCTAACGATATCTTTTCACCGGTAAAGTAAATTTATAAGTATGTAACTTAGAACAAGAAAATTGTATAAAAGAAGAAATATTAAATAAAGAGTTAAGTTCAGTTCTGTCATTCTCTGGGTTAATGTCATATTTGGCGCCCGAGACTCGGTAAAATAAGTGAAAGTTAATACTTATCCTTCAAAAGTTATAAGTGCTAAAGAGAACACTAAAAAGTTCGTTCTCGAAGGACATTAAGTACAATTACTAAAAACACTAAAAAATTGCGAAAAGTACACTTTAAAGTTGTTACTGAAACAAATCAAGTGAATTTATAAACACTTTAAAATTATTTAAAAAGTGAAAATTATAAAAAAAACACCTCGAAATTGTTTAACAAGTGAGAATTATAAAAAAACACTTGAGTAAACCCTATATGTTTTTTTACAACATCAAAAAGTACAAAGAAACACCTTTTCAAAGCAATAAAAAGTGCTAAAATAACACTTATTTTACAAATCATCAAAGATATTAATCCAAATCATCGTGGACGTGTCGGAACCCGCACCGCAGTAGGATAATCATCCAAAAAGGATCCAGCGGACCAACCAAAACACGGAATGGAGAAATTGAACTTCACTATGCTGATAATGTGAGATAATAATTTATTTAAAATCATTAAAATTTCAGTAAATTTATACTTAAGATTGTAACTTTTATTTGTGAAATTTTTTTTAAGTATAAACGGACCTTTATCGGAGAAAAGGTTATTATAAAGTGCAAGGCTATTTTGTCTAATAAACAGTGGAAATATTTTTTAAAGTAGGAAAAAAATTTACATAAAATAGAGTAACTTCAGAATGGAGCAAATCGAAGATGCTATAACACAGCTAACTGGTGCGGTTTTTTTAATAATAATAATAATAATAATAATTCCCAACGGATTACCCACCATATCCCGCCCGACCGGCGCGAGGGGCGCATCCGCATAACGCGCGGATTATTCGTTCGTGCCGAGTCGTTGAAAGGCTTTGGTTTGTTAATCGTCGAGATCTAAAACTGCTCAGCTACAGAGAAAACCTCATCAGCTAAGTAAAGTAGATATAGGATAGATTATACATTAAGAAATAACTAGTTAACAGAATAAAATTATTGTTAAAAGTTAAAATAGAAGTCAAAGAATAAAAAACAATTAGTAGCTATGAATTTAGGCCAGAAAGAATTGATTTTTTTATGCTGAAAAGCGAGTCTGAAATATCAAATCTACCAGAAAGAGAGTTATAATCTTGACACAAACAGCGAAAAGGCTCATTTAACTGAAAATTGGTTCGGCACTGTTTTAAGACTAGAGGTTTAAAATGCCTTGAAGGACGAGACGGTACATTGAAGTTCACTTCACTTAGAAGAAATGGGCTGGATAGTGAACCATTTAGCAATTTAATCATAAAAATAATTCCAAGCATTTCCCTCCGACTAGAAAGTGTGTGTAGATTAATGAGTTTTAAACGATTCGTATAGGGTGGCAGATTGTACGAGGGATCCCAATGAAAATCTCTTAAGGCAAATAGTAAAAATTGTTTTTGAACTGATTCAAGGCGATCTACATGAACCTGGTAACGCGGGTTCCAAATTATAGAACCATATTCAAGTATCGGTCTGACTAATGTAGTGAAGAGGGCTTTAGTTACATAAGGGTCGCTAAATTCTTTAGACCATCGTTTAACGAATGCTAGGACACCTCTAGCCTTATTGACTGGTGTATTAATATGGCGGTTGAAACTGAGTTTATAGTCCATAGTAACCCCCAGTTCAACAAAATCATACACTTGCTCAAGACTATAATTTTTAATTGTATAGGAAGCCGGCTGAGAAATTCCACGCGAAAACCCCATGTGTTTACATTTTTTAAGGTTAAGTGGCATATAATTTAAATCGCACCAAGTAACTAGTGCATCTAGATCTGATTGTAGCTTATTTCTATCTTCAAATGACGCGAATGACATGAAAAGCTTTACGTCGTCGGCATACATTAACATTTTTGAAAATTTTATTATTGTAGAAATATCATTTATAAACAACAAGAACAGAATCGGGCCAAGATGGCTTCCTTGAGGAACCCCCGAAGAGACATAAATGACATCGGATACTAAATTTTTAAACATTACTCTTTGTGTCCTGTCACTAAGGTAAGAAGAGATCCAGCGATTGAGACCCGGCTGGAAGCCCAACTGATCGAGTTTATGAATAAGTAATGAGTGACACACTTTGTCAAAAGCTTTGCTGAAATCCGTATAAATAACGTCGGTTTGCAGATTTTTTCTAAAGCCATTTGAGACATGACTGGTAAACTCAAGTAAATTCGTAACTGTGGACTTTCCCTTACTGAACCCGTGTTGGCAGTCAGCTATCAAAGTAGAGATCGGACCCGTAAGTTGATTTGTAACCATAGCTTCAAACAATTTTGGGATGGCAGAAAGCTTTGCGATGCCACGATAGTTCTCTATAGAAGACCTACTCCCGCTTTTATGCAGCGGTAGAAGAAACGATTCTTTCCACGCAGTTGGAAAAACACCACACTTTAGTGATAGATTGAACAAATTGGTAAGGGGTTGGTAAATATGGTTCGCACACTTTTTCAAGAAACATGTAGGAATCCTATCAGGACCATATTTAAAAGATTCTTTTAAGGTTTTAAGGTAAATTAGAACATCTTTGGCGCATATAATTGGTGAATTAATTGAATTTGTCCCGTGTAGCTTATAGGGATAGTTTTGAAAGTTTGAATTGGTGACAGCAGAATAGTTAGAAGTGAAAAATTGAGCAAAAAAATTTGCGATACATTGATTATCGCTAGATATAATGTCTTGATATTTCATGGCTGAGGGAAACCCTGATACTTTACGTTTAGAATTTACGAAACCATAAAATGACTTAGGATTGAGAATAATGTCTCTTTTCGTTTTAGAGATATAAGCTTTATAGCACTTTTTATTTAAATCTATGTACTTCTGACGTAGAATGGAATACAGTAGGTAATGTTTATTTAATCCGGATTTCTTATATAAATTAAATGATCGCGTTTTCCTATTTTTAAGAGCCTTAAGCTCTTTAGTAAACCAAGCTTGCGTAGGATGATCATAAGTTACTTTACGTTTAGGAATAAACTTCTCAAATAGGCAGTAAATAGTGTGATTGAAATGTGAGACGTTTAGATCGATATCACAACCAAATTCAGGCCAAGTTAATTTAGACAGTTCTTTATTTAATTTCTTGTAGTTTGCTTTGGAAAAGTTATAATCAAAGCTACTACATGAGTAGCATTGAGTGCCTTGGCCATTACTTATGGTTTCGTAGACTATTTCCATAGAAGGGTGGTAAAGGTCTTCTGGTAAAACCAACGGATCACAACGATTTACAGAAAATTGGTTCATATCATTAACATACACTAAATCTAAGACTTTCCCAAACTTGTTAGCGGTAACATTTATTTGATTAAGGCAAAGATCGGAAATTCCATCTAAAAAGTCATTGAACCCCAGTTTGGACGGATTTGGAATAATGTTACCATCAGATATGTTCCACGATATATGAGGTAAGTTAAAATCACCCAAAACAATAATTGAATCTGAAGCTTTAGTCATAAGGGTAACAGTTTTGAGCAGAGAGACATGTTGCATGTAGACTGAAAAATCTGATGCTGGAGGGATGTAGCAAACATATAAGTACATAGAGACGTTGTCTAGTTGAAGGCGGATGCATTTGAACTCAATGAAATCGATGTTAGGAATATTAACCTCTTCTGAAGGGATGGAGGAATGAACGGCAAGTAGAACACCACCCCCGACTCTGTTCAAGCGATCATTTCTATATACTTGATATTCATTACATAAAAACTCTGAATTGAAAACATGAGGTTTTAGCCAAGTTTCGGTGAAAGCAATTACGTTATAATTACAATGAAAAGATTTCAAAAAGAGATCAGTTAATTTGGTATTTAGGCCTCTGACATTTTGATAAAAGATATTCACGGATTTAGTGCTCAGTTTTTTGACTCAACGTTATTACGAGAAATTTTCGCTACATTTTGAACATTCCTATTCGGTCTGTATTCAAACTCCCGCACAAGAGCCCCGGGAGGCCAAAAAGAGCTGTCCAAAAGAGTATCGAAATCTTTCCCAGATACATCAATCTTAAACGAAGACATACTTCTTTGATATGTGAAATTAAATTTTCTAACAGTTACGCTTTGATCTTTAACTTTAGAAGAAATATGGTACAACAAATCATCCTCGGTAGTGTCTGGATGGAACCAAGACACAAAAATAGATTTTTTGCGAGGAACCACAACCAGCTTACCAACGATTGGTTCAGACTCCATTGCAATAGTTGGAATTTCCTGGTTTTTCCTAGTGGACATTTTTGAAGGGGCGTTCTTCGACGTTGCTCGGACAACCGTACTAGGAACTGGAGAAGCCAAATCTATAAGTTCAAGGGGTTGAGGCAAGCTCGGGACTGTTGAGGTAGTAGGCCGATCATCCGTACGCCTGCGCTTGTTTTCGCGATGATCAGGGCATTCCAAATGAGGCGAATTCTCCAAAGATTCCAAGGTTTTGAAAATATTTTCATATTTTTGGAACTTTTCAGTCAGCAATGAAAAATCTTTGCTTATTTCAGAAAACCCGTTTCTGATATGCCTAAAGATTTTACACAGATCAACTTCCGTCGACCGGCATTTGGAACAAGACCAGCGCAGGCCTTTTCCTTCGTTAAGCAGGTCAGCTATTCTACCGGTTAACCCAGTGCACTTGGCGTGGACAAGTCCATCACACAGCCAGCAAGCTACAAAGCGTTCGGACTCGCTTTTTAACTGGCAGTTTGCTATCATGCACGACATTTTCATATAAATACTTATATAAATTTATAACAAAAATTATAAGTTAAGAAAAAAAATTTAGCGGATTAAAGAAAAGCAACCCTGACAGTTTAAATGACACAGTACTGAGCGAACAGTTTTAAACACACTGTATCTGACGTTCAACAAACCACGCAAAACAGCTGTAACGAAAAAGAAATAAGAAAAGCAAGTCAGAGCACAACAACAATTGCAATATGAAATAAAGCCTTTCAATAGCAACAAATAAAATATGCAAAGAACTCGGCACACACAAATTCAACAAAATGAATTTATAATAATGAATCACTATCAAAACTTTTTAACACTATTCACACCAAGTAGTGAAGCACAATTAGATATTTATCTCTATTAACTTTAATTTTAACTTTAGAATGTAAAAGATCACAGAGAAAAATATAAACAACTACACAGCTTGACGTTTGCGTTAACGCACAAATTGAGCAAATGAGGGCCATGAGCACTAGAATAAACCAGTTAGAAGCCAGAGTTAGTCCTCCTAATGAAATGTTAAATTCTAATAATTCCGTTATCTTGACTGAGGCAGACCTACGGGAAATAAATAGGTTGCCCGATAGTGTTAAAACGCTACCAACCTTCGAAGGCAATCCCGTGCAGTTTATTTCATGGGTTCATAATGTCGAATCGATATTAAGGGATTATGATGTAGTAAGATCAAAACCGATTTATCGAGCCATTCTTCGGCAAATCAGACAAAAAATACAAGGACCCGCAGATACAGCTCTTATTTCTTATAATATTTTTGATGAGGATTGGGGCAAAATTAAAAACTGTTTGTCACTGCACTACGCAGACAAACGCGATTTGAGAACCCTAGAACATGAACTGGGATCCCTATCGCAGAAAAATTTCAGCGTAGATCAATTCTACGCAAGAATCAATCACCAGTTATCACTTATAGTAAATAAAATAAAAGGACAAGACTACTCCATGGAAACAAGCAATGCGCTTTTGGAAACCTACAGAAACAGAGCCCTTGATGTTTTTATTAGAGGGTTGAGTGGCGAATTGTCCAGGATGCTAGTCATCCAACGACCCAAGAACTTACCAGAGGCTTACTCGTTCTGCCTTGAAATACAAACCTTAATTTAAGGAACTATTCTATTCACCCCAAGAACACAACCATGCCTATTCAAGCGCCTAGATACCAAGTAAATCAAAAGCAGTCTCCTACACCAAGGGAATTAGGTCCCGCAGAAAGGAACCAAATTTACAACAGGAATTTAAGGACTCAAACTTCACCACCACCTAGGCCAACACAACCTAAGCCTCCAGTTCCAATGGAGGTAGATCCTTCGATTCATTCGAAAAGAGTAAACTATATGAACCGCATAGAAAGCACGCCCGTGGTAAGGCAGTCAAACAATTCATCTAATATTCCTAGGAAAAGCCAAAAATTGTTTAATGTTCAAACAGAAAGTCAGGAACCCGAATCATTGGAAGGAGGCGAAGAGGTAAATTTTATGACGGACGCCTATCTAGCCTACCCTATTTAGAACTTATTTTACAAAACGGTAATACCCTGAAATTCCTTATAGATACAGGGGCCAATAAAAACTTTGCTTGCGAAAAAATTGCCAAAAATTCACTGAAACTAAAAAACCCTTTCAAGGTTCAATCCGCTGCCGACCAAGTAGAAATAACTCATAAAATATCGGGACCATTCTTTAAAAGCATCGGCATAAAAAATAATTTTGATTTTTTTATTCTACCAAATTTAAAATCGTTTGATGGTATCATAGGCGATGATTCTCTCAGACAATTAGGAGCAATTATAAATAGGAAGGACGATACACTAACCCTCGGAGATGTGATATTGCCATTAAAACAGAAAATTTCAAAGCAAGTAAATAATCTTGAAGAAACCTTTTATGAAAACGAACTTAGCGTAATTTTTAATAAATACGAGGACATTTTCGGACCAGTCTCCGACAGTCGAACAATAGACACAAACGTGTTAGCAGAAATAAGGACAACGACAGAGGAACCGATCTACACAAAGTCATATCCTTATCCAACCAATCTTCGCGGTGAAGTTGAAACACAGATAACGGAACTTTTAAATAACGGTATTATTCGGCCTTCAAAAAGCCCATATAACTCTCCTTTGTGGATAGTCCCCAAAAAGCCAGGTCCTTCCGGGGAAAAGAAATACAGAGTCGTCATCGACTTTAAGAGATTAAACTCAGTAACGATACCCGACTCTTACCCAATACCAGATATAAATAGCACCTTAGCTAGCTTAGGGGAGTGTAAGTATTTCACTACACTCGACCTCACATCCGGCTTTCATCAAATCAGGATGAAAGAAAAGGATATAGAAAAAACAGCATTTTCAACCGCAAACGGTAAATATGAATTTACTAGGTTGCCGTTCGGGCTGAAAAATGCCCCTTCTATATTTCAAAGGATGATAAACGACGTCCTCAAGCCTCTAATAGGAAAATCCTGCTACGTGTACATAGACGACATTATAATAGTAGGTAGAACTAAAGAGGAACACCTTAAAAATATCGAAGATGCTTTCGCTCTTCTACATAAAGCGAATTTAAAAATAAATATGGAAAAATCTAAGTTTTTCAAAACCCGAGTAGAATTTCTGGGACATATTGTTACGGAGAATGGTATTTTACCTGACCCTGAAAAAATTTCAGCAATTAAAAAAATACCTGCACCCGTAAATCTTAAAGAACTAAAAAGTTTTTTAGGCTTAGCGTCATATTATAGACGGTTTATAAAAGACTTCGCAAAAATTGCCAAACCACTTACAAATTTGACTAGGGGTGAGAATGCGCAAACAAAGGTGAGTCAATCCAAAAAAATTTAAATTTCATTAACAGATGAAGGTTTGAAATCATTTAATGACCTGAAAATGTTGCTTATATCTTCTGAAATTTTGGCATTTCCTGATTTCAATAAATCCTTTATTCTAACTACGGACGCTTCAAATACCGCAGTTGGAGCAGTCCTTTCTCAAGGGGAAATCGGTAAAGACAAACCCATAACTTATATATCTAGATCACCCAATAAAACTGAGGAAAATTACTCGACAATAGAAAAAGAAATGCTCGCTATAGTATGGTCTCTTGACAAGCTAAGGACTTACTTATATGGAGCAAAAGAAGTAAAAATTCTTACTGATCACCAACCACTAACGTTTGCATTAAGCAACAGTAATAACAATGCCAAACTCAAGAGGTGGAAGGCTCGAGTAGAGGAGTACAATTATAAACTCATTTATAAGCCAGGAAAAACAAACGTTGTCGCTGACGCCTTATCACGGTTACCAATAGAGATTAATACATTGACATCTTCCGATGAAATATCACAGCATAGTGCAGAAGAAGATAATTCACAGCTCATACCCCATTGCGAGGCACCACTTAATGTATTTAAAAATCAAATCATATTCCAGGAAGGAAAAGACGAAATTATTCACGAAGAGCCTCATCCAAGATACCATAGGCATCGAATTAAAATCGAAGTCTACAATAAAACTATATTGGTTAAACACCTTAAAGATTTTCTCAATCCAAATATACTTAATGGGATAAAAATCCCTGAAAAGTATATCCCTTTATTACAACAGGTTTATCAGGAAAAATTTTCAAAATTTCGTATCAGAATCACACAAAAACTCGTTACCGACATTCCCGACGAAGAAGTTAAGTTCAAAATAATAGAACACGAGCACAGAAGAGCTCACCGAAATGAAAGAGAAAATAAAGAGCAAATACTAGAAAAATACTATTTTCCTCAGATGAGTAAACTTATAAAAAAATACACAAAATCATGCAAAACTTGCGGATGCAACAAATACGATCGCCATCCTCAAAAGCCTGAATTGCAGGCAACGCCCATACCATCATATCCAACGGAAATACTGCACATTGACATCATAGAAATGTCTGGCGAAAAATATATTACATGTGTTGATAAATTTTCTAAATTTGTAAAATTTTTTAAAATAAAAAATAGGTCTGTATTACATGTCAGGGATAAATTAATTAAACTCCTTCACTATTTTACTGTCCCGAGGATGTTAGTGATGGACAACGAAGGCAGTTTTATAAGCCCAATAACACTTAATTACCTGGAAAGTTTGGGCACTGAAATTTATTTAGCACCACCCCAAAAGAGTGAAGTTAATGGCACAATTGAACGTGTGCACTCTACAATTATAGAAATAGTTAGATGTCTAAAATCAGAGTACCCTGATTGTTCACTAAAAGAAATAATCAATATTGCCGTTGATAGATATAATAACACAATACACTCGGTCACGAAGAAAAAACCCACCGATATATTTTTCGGAAGAACCCAAAGAATAAATTATCAAAACCTCACGAATTTTAGGGACATAGTGAATGTAGACCTTCGTAACGAAATAGCCAGGAAGCAAAAAAATATGCTAAAAACCCATAACAAGAAAAGGTCAAAGCCAAAGGAGTACGTACCAGGAGAAGTTGTCCTAAAGAAGGATAAACAAATCAAAAGTAAAACAAAACCCATATTTAAAAATGAAACCGTTGCTAAGGATAATAACGTAACAATAACTACAAGTAGTAATAGGAAAATACATAAATCACATTTGAAAAACTAACGCACGTTACTCATTTTAGACTTTTACCATATTGGACGACCGCAACAGTAGAGACATACAAATACGATAGCCCAGTACTGACAATTAAACAAGGAATAGGAAAAATTACCAAAGGAACATACAAAATCATACATACTATAGACTTGGATGAGTACGACAAAATAGTTGACGATGTAAGACCAATAATACGACACGAAATTAGTAAGACAAGTATTTTATTTCCACAACTAAAACATGAACTTACGGAAATAAACAATATACTGGATCAGTTACGGACGAAAAACGCTACCAAACACAAACGGTCAATTAACTGGATTGGGTCTGCTTGGAAGTGGATAGCAGGAAATCCCGACGCTACTGACTGGGACCAAATCATGTCACAAACTCATACACTGACAGAAAACAATGACAAACAGTATAAAATAAACGAATATCTTATAAAGACCGGTAATACAATTTTAAATGGATATAACAGAATTACGGACGAAATAAACGAGGACAATATGCAGCTTTTTGAACAAACACTATTTAATAAGTTAGGAATAATAAAAGGTGAAATTTCGAAAATCTTAATGGCAGCCCAGTTAGCAAAACAAGGAATTGTTCACTCACAACTCTTAAATAAAGGAGATATCGAAAATATTATATCACAGACTGGCACACTACCTTTTAAAAATGAAATACAGGCGCTTGAATATGCTAAACCGTCAATGGTTGTCAAAGACTCACTTCTTCTATACGTAATTTCACTTCCAAAAACAGAAGACACTCTTTTCAACAATATCATTATTCGTTCAACAATAAAAAATAGTAAACGAATCTATCTAGAATTTTCCAATATTTTCACGTCACAAGAGGAAAAATATGGCATCATTGGAAACTGCCTGAAAATAGACGAAACTACAATCTGTAAAAGAGATCAACTTAAGAAATTAGAGAAAACTCATTGTATAACTCAAATACTCGGAGGAGATAAAGCAATATGCGATTACCAATATGAATATAAGCCCATAGTCGAGTTAATCACGGAAGGAACACTTTTTATTTCAAATTTTAATGGAAACCTCAGTTACGATAACAAATCCCTCAATTTGAACGGCACATTTATCATAAACTTCCTTAACAAAACCGTAACATTAAACAATGTTAGTTATACAAATTGGCAAACTAGTTCGTACCAAATATTACCTCCAATACTTCAAAACAACCTAACTGAAAACGAAATCAAACTCGACCTCAACTATTTGCATCAACTCCATCTAACCAACGTAAAGAAACTACATAGAAAACATGTCCTCAAAGAGTTTAATATCTATTAGCTCAAGCTTTGCAGCTATTTTACTTGTAATAATAATGTCAATAGCTTTGTATGTCGCATTACGACCCAGAAACAAAAATCTTTTTTCATTCCGCCAATAGTAGACTTCCAACTAAAACAATAATATTTCATCAGCGGGACGCTGATACTTAAGAAGGGGGGAGTTAGCACAGTTAGCACTAATCGTCAATTATTTAATAAGTTGCTTACACATCAGTTACTGCGACCCAAAATCTAATACTCAGTATAATAACAATACAACAACAACCGCTTCAGTTAGCACAGCTAGCGCTAATCGTCAATTTGCTTACACATCAGTTGCCGCGATCCAAAATCCAATATTCAGTTTAATACAACAACAACCGCCTTACATTTCGTTGCACTAAAAATGAACGGAAGTCGTGCAGACGTATGTGAAGCCGTTGGTTGCAAAGCTAAGTTACATTTGCTTGCCTACTCAAAATTATGAAACAATTCGTATTAAAATTTATTTCCGCTGTAATCAATTTAATTGAACAAATGTACAACAACAACATTGCTAACGATATCTTTTCACCGGTAAAGTAAATTTATAAGTATGTAACTTAGAATAAGAAAATTGTATAAAAGAAGAAATATTAAATAAAGAGTTAAGTTCAGTTCTGTCATTCTCTGGGTTAATGTCATATTTTACATATGTAACCTTTTCTCACGCTATTGATACGTGCGCCGTAGCTGAGTGGGTAGAGCATTCGCCTCTGATGCGGGACGCGTCGGTTCGAATCCTACCAACTGATACATTCTTACTTTTTTTTTATTTATGATTTCAAATTTTAACCTTCCTTTTTTAAGAAAGTTACAATAACAAACCATTTTTCCAAATACGAATCTAAATTTAAGTGATTACACAACTGCCGGTTTCGAACTAGTAAAAATCTAGTTACTGTCTCACTAGTTCGTATTAGCCACTTTATGTCTAGTTCGGAACCAGAAATTATTCTCACTAGTTACTGACTTCCCCACAGGGCTATACATGAAAACGTGCATGAATTTTTCTACAGCGATGTCATGGAAAAGTAATGTGTAGTTCGCAACAAATTGAAGCGACAAGTATACATTACTTCTTTTATTACTTTATAAATGAAAAGATGCATTACTTTCTATGAGAAAAAAGATGCATGACCTGCGTTACTTTTTATACAGGAATATTCAAAATACAAACTAAGAGATGCCGCCTCTTAGTCCAGGAGGTGACACGGTGCCTTTGCACTATGCTGGCAGCCAGTAAGTGCACAGCACCGTCTATATGTACATATTTTGAAGGCACATCGGGCAACTTTGGGGAGTATGAGGGGCTTTACCGTATAGTTGAGCTCTGCTGCGAGGGACGAGATCAGTGCTAGCATTTGTTCACATATCTCGCCATTTCGAGCAGCTGGGATATAAAGCAACTAAAACAAATGAAGAAAAATAAAGTTTCTGCTTGTATTTCATATTTTATTTGAGTTTTAATTTTTTACAATGAAGTTTACGTTTTTTTCTCAAGGCTCCTTCTGTAAACAAAGCATAAAACACTTGGCGAAGACTTTATACCTTTCATGAATAACCATACCCAATACTCACAATTAGTAAAACTGATAATTAAAAGATACGTAGCCCAAACCCCATGTATCGGAACAATCGATTGTATGGGAGCTATATGTTATGAAGGTCCGATCTGGCTGATTTTTACTACACACATTACATACATAATAAGTACCAAACCAGCAAACCTTTAGGTTCCTAGCTTATTAATTGCAAAATTTATAGCCTAAAACCCATTTATAGAAACTATCGATTGTATGGGTGCTATATGTTATGTTGGTTCGCTCTGGCTGATTTTCACTACACACATTACATGTATAATAAGTACCAAACGTGCAAAGTTTTACGTTCTTGGCTTTTTAATGCAAAATTTATAGCCCAAAACCCATTTATCGAAACTATCGATTGTATAGGAGCTATGAGTTGTATTGCTCCGATCTTGCTGATTCCTACGAATTATTAATCTCATGCAAAATGGCGGCTCCATAACAAATTTCATCAAGATATCTCAAAAACTGAGGGACTAGTTTGCGTACAAACAGACAGACGGACAGACGGTCACGGCTAAATCGACAGGAGCTCATCGCCCTGATCATTTCGGTATACTAATTGGTGGGTCTATAATTTCTTTTCTCATACTTGCAAAACTCGGACCAAAGTTACAATACCATTTCATGTTCATGAAAGGTATAAATAGTATCAAAAGTAGTCAAAACAGTTTTTTTTGATTCTTTTTAATAATCGTAAAAAATCATGATTATTTTTTGATTTTTTTTAATCGTAATATACATTTTTTTTGCAAGGTTTTAAATTTTTTAAATTATTTGTTACCGGATTTTTTATGGTATTTTTTAAACCATCGTGGTAAACACAATTTTTGTGCAAAAAACCTGTTCATCAGCACTCTCGTTTCGGCCATAGAGAATATGCTCCTCAACAAAACAATTGAGTTACATTTTTAATTTGCACAAGAAATATCACTTGAAAGTGCCAAAGTTATTTTTATTATCGAATTTGTGCAACCAGAAAATAAAATGTCACGAGTTTCCTTTGTCCAAATTTGCTGTACCGAAAATATCTGGGCTATACAAAAGAAATCCAGGGATTAGAATAATTTAATTCAGTTAAGGGTATTTATTATTTTCATAGTTTGACCAACGAAAATCACAGCATTCGTTTTACATACATTTTCGGTACTCTTCGTACACGTTGTCTCTATACTTTTTTGATAACTTTTCGATCCATTTTCGGATGCAATTTTTGGATCCATTTCCGAACCCTTTGTCGATATATTTGAGACTAGCTTTTTCACTTTTTTAGGTTCCAATCAAAGAAAATGTTTTTTTTGTGTTGTATGCAGAAATATTAATTTAATTTTTTAATAATATTTTTTACATAATCTAAGTTAAGGAGAATAATGCCAACTAAAATTTACCCGTTTATTATGATTAACAAAGAAAGTGTCCCCCACGGTAAAGGTGCGACCATGGGTCATGATTTAAGCGCATGGCCTTGCATGTTTCAGATGCTTATAGGGAAGGCTCACCTGTCAGGACTTCTGCGCATCGAATGACTATAAGGTATTGCGATGTCGTTGGTTCAGTTATTTGAATTTGATTCAAAAGTAACAATTTCCTTACTCGCGGTCAACCAAACATTAGTGAACATTCTGAAAAACTACGATGGCCATTATTTATTAATTTTATTTTTAACTGATATTTTATTTATATTTACTTTTCTTTTACGTCGTTTATTGATATTGGTTGCCAGAGTTTATTTTTTTAAGTCAAATTGAGAATATATAAAGTATAATGGGAACATTTAACATTATATTTGGAAACTGTAAATTGAAAGGAGAATGCGTAAACTTGAAGTGAGACATGTAGATTGAAAATGAGAAAATGTAAATAAAAATGAGAAAATGTAATTTTTTATTGAGAATACATAAGTTGATATCGAGAAATATGAATTCATATTGGGAATGCGTAAATTCAAAATGAGAAAAAGTATATTAAAAACTCATTCACTCATTCATATATGAGAATTTTTAAAATCTTTGCGGTCTATATTTAAATACTAAACGATGGAATTCGGGGCTAATTGCGCAATTTTTCGTTCTACCATGCGTTACAAGAGCGTGTCAAAACTGATAAGTTGTTTACACATGTTCCACACCCAATGCGTAGAGAGTTTTGTACCCGGAACGTCAAACTGTCTTATCTGCAGAGCAAATATTACTTGTATATGTACAGGGTGGCTGATGAATTTTGCTACATTAAGAAACTCAAATAATTTTTTTTTCAGTGTATGGAATTCATTTTTCTTTTATTCATGTTAAAGCTCATTAAATTTTATTAAATATAGCTTAATTAGTTTTAAAAATAATGGAATTTAAATGCCCCCCCTGCTCGTCGATGCATGTGCGGCATCTTACCAAAAAGTTGTTCATTACTGCTTGGAGAGTTGAGACAGGAATAGCCGCAATTGTTTCTCGAATGGATTGCATTAGTTCATTCAAATTTGTTGGTTTTGCTTTGAAGACTTCCTGTTTGCAATAACCCCACAAGAAAAAGTCAGGTGCAGTAAGGGCAGGCGACCTGGGTGGCCAACGGAATGTGGAGTTTCTGGATATCAGCTTATTGGGAAATTTTCGTCGCAATCCTGTCGTAACAGGTTGGGCTATATGAGGAGCTGCACCATCTTGCTGAAACCACACAGAGTTGAAAGAAATTCTCATTCGGCGTAATTCTGGATAGAAAAACTCTCTCAACATGCTCAAGTAACGGCCTCCAGTAACCGTAACGGTGTGACCGTTTTCTTCGAAGAAGTAGGGCCCGACAATGCAGCGTGATGAAACTGCACACCACACTGTGACACGAAGTGGATGCAATTCCGTCTCATGGAGTATCTGTGGGTTGGACGCACTCCATATTCGACAATTTTGTTTGTTTATGTTGCCGTTTAAATCGAATGGGCCTCGTCAGACATGAAAAGACAGTTCAACATGTTTCCATCCTCTTCCACCATTTGAAGCATCTTGTGGCAAAATTCCAAGCGAATCGGCAAGTCTGCAGCGTTCAGTTTGTTGGCCATTTGAATTTTATATGGGAATAAGTCCAAATCTTTGTGCATAATTGACTGTAATGACTGTCTGCTTACACCCATTTGAGCAGATAAGCTTCTTGTCGAAACACGTGGATTGTTTTGTATGGCAGCAGCTACAGCAGCGATTGTTTCCTCCGTTCGAACTGAAGGGTTTCGATGGTAAGGTCTTCTGTTGACTGTCCCATGCTCGGCAAAATTGTTTACAAGTCTTATTATGGTCCATCTGCTCGGAGGATTGCCGCCAAACGTGCGCCTATACTCTCTTTGAACCGAAACTACGGACTCCAGTGCGTGATAGCGGCGCACAATCCAAATTCTTGTTTCAGTGTCCCAGTTATCAATTTTTGTTAAATGTAAAAGTCAATCTGCAAAATAAAAAAAAAATTTACCAGATTCATTAAATAGAAAAAAAGTTATTTAATTTTTTTTTGGTAGCGGCTTTCATCAGCCACCCTGTATACACATACCTATGTACATATACTTACGTTTTCATATTTCTTATTAATCAAAGCAAAAGAAGAATGTGTCCGAAAAACATATAAAAAGAATACAGAGCAAGACAGGGGAAGATTGGTAAGCGCTGCGTGTCGGGGTGAAGATTGGGTAGCTCGAGCTTTCTCGCTAGGTGTGCATTACAAAACTGCCCACCTTTGGATAACCAGTGGCACTCAAGGAATGCAGCCAAGAGGTGGCATAAGAAACAATAAGGTCTCGGACGTTCACGTAGAAGCTATTGTATTATGGTTAGAGAAGGATTGCTCTTTAACTCTAAAACAAATGAGTGGGAGAGTGCTTCGTGAATTTAATATAACAATATCAACCACAACAATTGGTAACCATCTCGAGGGCCGAATGTTTAGTTTAAAAAAAGTACACTCAATTCTGGCTAGTATGAACACTTTAGAAAATAAAATAAAACTAGCGGGTTATGTCCGGGAGCTTAATTAAGCAGTTAGAGAGGGAAAACAGATAACATGGATTGATGACACAAATTTCAACCTCTTCTGTAGGATGTCCCGAGGTAGATCAAGGATTGACCATAGAGCCGTTAAAATTTTATCTGCTGCACGAGGTCCAAACGTACACTCTATCGGAGGAATAACTACGTCCGGGGTTCTGCTGATGGAGCGTAGAAGGGGCGCCTATACAAGGGAGGCGTGTGGCGAATTCGTAAGGAAGCTGATTGAACGCTGGCAAAACTTGGGAAACAATTTGAGAGACCTGGTTGTGGTATGCGATAACGCCCCTTGTCATTCCTCTATTGAGGCGAAAGTTGCAGAACATTCCGCAGGAGAAGCAGCAGTGTTGCGCCTAGGCCCATATTCTCCGATGCTAAATCCTATTGAAACCATTTGGTCGAAAATAAAAACGGAGGTGGAATTGAGTCTGCGTGTGCCCGATGTGCATCCTCCCGGAATTCGTGAGCAGCGAATACAATATTTGGAAACAGCAATAGACAATGCTATAGCAGGAGGGAATTGTGCAAGGGCCATACAGCACACAACCACTTTTCATACTGATGCACTTGAGTTTAGAGATATGCCCGTCGGAGTATAAACTAAGGCTTAAAACTGTGTTGGTTACATTGACTTTTAATAGCATTTAATTTTCTAAACATCTAATTTTGAGTTTATATTATCTCATTTCTATATTACACATTATCCCTTTAAATTCGCCTTTTCCCATTTTGAACTTACTTTTTCCATTCACAATATGAATTTATATTTCTCAATATCAACTTATATATTCTCAATAAAAAATTATACATTCTCACTTTGATTAACGTTTTCTCATTTTGAACTTACATTTCTCATTTTGAAGTTACCTTTTATCAATTAAATTTACAATTTCTCAATGAAATGTTACAATTTCTGATATGATAATATTCATTAGCAGGGCAACCAAAAATATGCCCAAACAAGTAAGAAAGTCTAAGTTCGGGTAGAACCGAACATTAAATACCCAGCTGCGATCGTGCTTAATTGGTAAATTGGCACTGTTTAACGTGGAGGATGCTAGTGTATATTTTTTGTTAACAGGTGTCTGTACGACTGAGCAACGTTCCCTATATCTGATTTGTAATTTATATTAATGTCTGTCGGTGTGTTGATAAAAGGGCTGAACACATTGAATACGGTGGCTACAAACCACAGCTACAATAAAACAAATTTACTCTTCTAGTCCAGCATTGGCTACTTGATTAAAATGAAAGCAGCAGCGACAGGTGTGAATTATCTTAAAAAGTAGCAAAGAATTATGGAAAAAGTACAAATTGTGTGAAAGATACATATACCTCAATAAATGAAACTTATATTACAAGTTATTCACTCTTCCTTTCGTTTTTATTGACAAGAAGAACACAACGCCACGATCTGTCGCTTGTAAAAATAGAAATAGATTTAATCTGGTGACAGCGGCATTCGTGGTTGGGAGCCAGGTAGCTATTCCGCGGTTAAAATAATGCTTTACATAAGAACGTGTGTAAAAATAATATAATAGGTGGCGCTTTGCAGTCGCCGTCTTGAATGTATTCAGGCCTAATGTGCAGCATTTCTAATGAGAATCTCTTGTATTGTTTCTCTTGCTGGAGTATTGAAGCATCGGCAAAGTCATTAGAATGGTCATTGCTTGCACAGTGGACCATTAGGGCTGTTTTATGGTTCTGCGTATGTTTACATTGTTTAAAGTCAGATTTGTGTTGCGCTAATCTAGTTTTTAATTTTGACTTCGTAGTTCCCACATAAAACTTGTTGCATTTTTCGCTGACATTGCCTTTGCACAGTATTTTATATATTACATTACTTTTGTCTGTTTCTGGTATTTTTGATTTTGTTCTATTGAAAATGTGCTTAAGGGTATTTATTGGTTTGTGAGCTATTTTGATTTCTTTGTTATTGTAGCAATCAGATTTCATAAGATGTTCTGACAATTGTGGTACATATACTAGACTAGAGACGTTGGTGATCCCATCGGTAAACCTTTTATTTGAGTGTAGATTTTATCATTATATTTAAAATAATTATTTTCCTCAATACAGAATTTTAATTTTCCATGCAAATTTTTTTCGGTATTTTTGTGTATTTTTCTATTGTTGTCCATTTCTCTTAAATTTCCTCAAATGCTAGCGGTGTTGGGACACTAGGAAACAGTGAGACAACATCGAAGGAAATTGTTAATGCTTTCTTTAAAACCCAGTGTATTTTCGATACAGAAACTAGAATTTTGTGTTACGTTTTTTAAAATATTGCATAGACCGAACGATTATGATCCTGTGGTTGAGCATATCGGCCTAAGAGGTATTTCTTCCTTGTGGATTTTCCGGAGTCCATAAATTCTTGGGTGTAGTGCTGTGGTGATGATAAAGCTATTTCTTTCACCCCATTTTAAAAACTTGTTCGAGCAAAATGTTATTTTTAGATTGTAATCTCGACGTAGGGTCTTGCCTTTGTACTCTATACATGGTTAAATCATTTAATATTAGGTTCATTTTATACTCATCTTGTTCCATATACTCATCTTGTTCCATAGCTACGGGTTTCTTGCCCTTTTCAGATGCCAGTATTCGAATTTTGTCATTTTGTCTAAGAAATTTGAGAGTTCGGTTCACTGTATCAACTATTGCGCGAACTATTTCACTTAATTTATTAGCTTTTTTGTGTTTTTTTATTAGCGTAGAAAATTTTGTGCCCGCTTCTTCTTGCTGTTCTTTGTTTTTAATTGTTTGTACTAGTTCTTCTCCGTCTGCGATGTATTCAAATAAAGGAAACTCTTATTGTTTTCGGTAACGCGAACTTTGGGCCCTTGGCTAAGAGCGACTTTATGTCCGATGGGAAGCTAAAATTTGTTGTGATAATAAAAGTTTATTTTCTTGCCCTCTCTCAATTTCGTTTTTAGCTTCCTTGCCATATATTCTTCACTCATTTTAAGTTTTTCAAAGTCATCTGCGCTCAGACGCCTTCGAAGTGGTTTTGTTATCTCATCCATCCGTTGTTAATGTTTTTTAATAATGTATGTTTTTGTTTCATTAGTAGATTTAATATTTTGGTGTGGTAGTAATATGTGTACTACTGTACTGTCTAGTGTTCAAATAAATAATTTGTTACATCTAGTCGTATTTTTAATAAAGATTTCGTTATTCGTCTTAATTACGTATTGGTTCAAAGTGTACTGTGTTTCGCTGCCTTGGTTTCCATGGCGATCCTATTCAGTTAATCGATATTTGTTTGTATGGTTGCGTTCCGTGTCCTTAGTTGGTCTAAAAAACTATCACTTCCCGAAATTTGGTATTTTAGCTGATAAAATAAAATGCTTGTGTTGATGGTTTTATGGGTGATCGCAACTTTAATGTCGTTAACTATTTTTTCCTGCCTTTAGTAATTTTCCCTTGTCCTTGCTTGATCGGGGATTGTTGTATTCGTATGTGTAGACCAACGCTTTCGTCCAGTATGGTAAATGCCTAAAAGTCCGTTAGTTTTTCAAATGCGATTCTTGAATTCATGCTATTTGCAGTTGCTATACTAACCCTATTATTATTTGCTAAAGTCTCCTTTTTAAAAATGGGATTCGTTTTGCCTTTATTTTTGTTTATCCTTTTTTAGTACAGTATCTCCGGATTCGTTTTGTTTTAGCTTCGACCTTTTCTTGTTATGGTTTTCCAGCATATTCCTATATCTTTGAAGTTTGTCAAATCTTGAGAGTTTTCCTCCTGATCAACAGCAATATTAATAGTTCTTTTTGTGAACAATCAGGATGCTCTGTTTGTTGGCAGCTAATAATTTCAATAATAGTGGAATAGGCGAGCTCTATTGTACCATTTATTATATATTTTGGGGTGGTACAAAATAAGTTTCAATGCCCACATTCTCTAAGTAATTGGGTGTTGTCGGGCTGACAAAACTGCCCTCATTGTCCATCACAAGCAGTCTTGGAACGGAAAAATATTGGAGAAGTTTATTAAGCTTGTCTGGAATATGCAGAACTGATTTATTTTTTATTCGGAAAAACTTAGTAATACAAATTTGTCTGACATATTTTAATTAGATCATTTCGCATCCATCAGATTAACTTGTAGTTTGACTTATTTTTACAAATTGAAAGTCAGAATAAATTTGATGAATGTTAGCGGATGAAAGATAATGAGAGAATGCCAAGAAAAAAAACAGTATTTCCACTCTTTTGAATTCAAATCCAAAATGCAATCTCAGCTTGAACCTATAAGGTTACAAAATAATAATCAAGTGTTAGATGATTGAGTAACAATGTCTTAAAACGAATCACCAGTAAGAAGGTAATATACGTAGTAGATAAAGTCGGTTCCCAGTAAGACGTCGCTTTGCCTTAAGGGGCAAATGGGAAAGAATGAACCCAACCCAGGATGAGATCTAGTGAGTTTATGATGCTGTCGAAATGGGCGTATATTTTTATTTATTAATTTACCAGTAAACCCGATGACGCTTCGCTGCGCCTTAGAACTTATAACACACTTAGTCTGGTTTTAATTCTTATATCTCCGAAACCAGTTGAGATATGGAACATACTCATATCGCTTATTGCAGTACTCATTATCACCTTTAGTTTGATACCCATATTGTAATAACATATTTTGGGTCACCACGGTTCACATATTGGTCGATATCTCCGAAACTGGTTAGCGAAAAAAGGGATATCTTAAATTTTAAGTTAGAAGTCTTGAATCCCATTTACCAAATTTTTGAGTGATGCGCGGCCAAACATACAGACAGATTTGGCTTGTATTGGCTAAATAATGATCCCTCCTATAAATATTTCTGGATTATCTGTAATGTACCGACATCGTCCTGTTACAATTTTATCGCCCTTCAAAAAATTTTGTGACTATTCTCTAAGAGAACGATCAGCAATTATCCCTTTAGTCTACAGTTAGCTATAATTCAATATACATACGTAAATTTTCATATTTGTAGCAAGCTCATAGGGGTGTAAATCAATTTATGTTTTTGTAGCATAAGTACCCGTTTGGGTAGAAAGTGGATTAGTCCTTTCGTACCCGTTCGGTATAAATGGATACAATTGGTCTCCCCATAGGACATGCTCCAATAAATGTGAACAGTTCAACCCATACAAAGTGATCAGAACTGGCATTAGTCGCATCCTTCTTTGCGAATCATCCCGGATGCATCCTAGACTAATCGCATTTTTTACAGGATATATGCAGGGATTTTAAAATCGACTGTCGAAGATATATACATTAGGGTGCAGTGAATTTTTTTTGTTACTGATATCGATAAGTTTGCGTGCGCAGAAGTTGGTGCTTCATAACACTAGTTTACCGTTAAAATTATAAAAAATATTGATATCTTCAGGGACCACAAGGAAAAAACTGGGAAAAATATTAGTTTATTTTTTTTTTTCTTACATTGCTAATATTTATTTCTCTTAACTTGGGTGTAAAATATTTCTCAAATTGAGGCATCAAATATCTGGATTTTAATCTTGATCTGCGGATCACGCACTGCGGCTGCAGCTTCTGTGACTAAACGAAGACATCCCTCCACAGACTGGCTGTGACAGGAGTAATTTGGAAATGCTAAATTTTCATTTGAATCGATATAACTTGTAAGCTCTTCCACGAGGATTGATTTTGTTGAATGAGGCTCATTGTCTAAATAAGTAGAATGAGGTATCATTTCGGAGTACTCGTTGGCTTCAAACTTAATTTCTGGACCTATACATTTTCTAACGTTGACGCTATTTTGCCTCTGGTCTCTAGTTTTCAAAATTCGTCGTAAAGCTAGTATTCTGATAGTTGGCCTGTCATCAGTTCGCATAGCTCGTAGTAGATTCTCTGGATGTGAAAAGTATGCGTTTCTTTGAACAACTGTATCAAGTACATTATTTAAAACTGATATGTACGCGGATACTCGGCAAAAAAAGAAACACGACAGAGGTTGGCTAAAGACTAAAAGTTCGCTTTATTAAAACATGTAACTTATTCACTAAAATTCTTAACGGTAATGACTTTCAGCTATTAGTATTTCTTTTGTATATGTACAAATGTTGAGATAACCATAACTGAATATATATTGATAACTAGTGTCCGACCGATGCTCAATTTGCCGATGCCGATGCCGATTAATCGGCCCATGGGCAAATAATCGGCCGATGCCGATGCCGATACAGATCATCAAAAATTATACTTTTTTATTATAAATGTATTAGAATATTTCAATTTTTTATTTAAAAATAAATTCGGAAAAATATAAAATAAACTCAAAAACATTAAAGAATATATTCCTTGTTTTATGTATTACTATATATAAAGATAGTATCACTATATTTCAGTTGTACTAACATTGAATTTCAAGGTGTAACTATACATTCTCTCTTGCAAATTTGACACTTAGCAGTGCTCACGTTTCTTTCAAACAATTTCCAAATGGGATTACCTTCTGCCATTAGTCCTAAACATTTAAAAGAGCTCTATAACACTTTCACATAAAAATAGAAGCATTTTCTTACCAAATATTACAAACTGCGCGACGACAAATTCTAAAGCAAACGCAACTGCCAAAATAAAAACTTTGTTTACACCACGACAAATAGAATAAACAGCTGTTACAGGGAGATCCGGATGAATTAAAATTGTAAAATTATAAGCAATTAAGGGCCTAATTATGCAAGGAAAAGTGAAAAGTGAATGAATTTTCGAAAACAATCGCTATAAGCTACAAATGAAAACAGTCGGTCAGGATTTTGAGAAATGCTAACCTAAATGTGCAAAAAACACCGTTTTTGCCTATTTTTGAGGTTATATATAAATGACAGATTTTTTTTTAAAGCACACATAGCATCTTAAAGAAGAAGTCTTTTTCTTACGAATGGCGTTGAGTTTGCTCAAATATCTTTTTTTTTCGCTAAGATAGAGCAATTTAAAGTTTATAAATTTGCTAATTTTCCTACAGCTGAAAACCCACTGAATTAACGTAGGTATGATACAGGAGAACACATACCTCTTACGATAAATTGCTCTATCTTAGCGAAAAAAAAGATATTTAAGTAAACTCGTATCTATCTTCCTTCGTAAGCGTTCGGATCGTCTGATTACTGACTCAGCACCGGAGTCTCCACTTCGACGTCTTTTTCGATCACATGGCTTTTTGTACGTAATAACAGTGGAATTAAATCCAACTGCTTTGCCTGTACATTCAAATGAGCAACTCTCCTTCTGTTATTTATTTTTATAACATATTTTACGTTACTCAATTTGTTAAAAATTATTCCTACATCCCATTTGCAGTAATTATTCAATATGTTTCTGTACAAAATACTTTCATTTGGCTTGAATTCATTTAAATTTTCAGTATTTTTCTTTACCATTTGTGGCTTACAGTATTTTGCCTTGACATTCTTTCCCCTTTTTTGTAAAATTGTTTTCTCTTTTTGCTCGTTTCTCTTATTAACTTTACGACTGTTTGCAATATTTGGGTTTAAGAGATCTAACAGTCTTAGGTTTATATTTGAAAACAACATCATCTGTAGTGGAACTAGTTTCTGTAGTTGGCGTGGTTGGTATTTTAACAAAAAATTATCAATTTTAAAATCCCACGATTTTGTTTTAATCTTTGGATCTAATAAAAACTTCTTTAATGCGATTTTAATTGTTTGAACTCCCCGTTCTGCACTCCCGTTTGATTGGGGGTGATATGGTGGGACTTTAAACATTCTATACTATTACTTCGACAGAATTCCATAAAAGATTTCGATCCAAAAGGCGGACCATTGTCACTAACCATTTGCTTTGGTAAACCAAAAGTGGAAAATAATGTTCGTAAAACTTCTGAAACAATTCGTACACTTGTAGATTTTAATATTTTGGCTTCTATCCACTTTGAGGTGGTACGAAGGACTGGGACATGAAGTTAAGAATGGCTTTGAAGTGTTTTGGCTTTGTGCACATGCCATACAACTTTTTACGTAACTCTCGATGTCAGTATCTATGCCTGCCCACCATACATACGTCCTTGCCAAAGATTTCATTCCTACAATTCCTATTTGTTCACTATGCAATAGTTGCAATACATGACTCACAAGACCTTTTGGGATTACTATGCGCTCGCCGTAAAATAGACATCCGTTTTCAGTACCCAACGACATACGCTTTGTATAGTAATTAAAATATTTTTTTTTTCGACACTACTCGACCAACCATTCACTACAAACTCGTATACTTTTTTCAATAATTCATCTTTTTACAAGTGTTCATACACATCTTCAATTCTAAGAGGTAAATCGTGTACTAAGTTGAAAATATTTATACTATCGGTGTCATCATTAGTGCTTTCCTGCAATGGCAATCGGGATAAGGCATCTGCGTGATACATTTGGGAGCCCTTCTTATATTTGATAGCGTAATCATACATTGGCAAAAAAATTGCCAACCTCTGAAGCCTATTTGACGCAACAGCTGGTGGATCCTTTCTACATCCAAAGATTTCTTTAAGAGGTTGATGGTCGCTCTCGATAGTGAAGTGCAGGCCATATAAATATTTATGAAGGTAATTCTATACGACAGCACGTAACTGCTAATATAGGTCTAAAAATATCGGGAAAGGTATCAAACGACGGGTTTTAACCTTCATATAAATAATCCGAAAGCGGAAATTCGATATTTTATGTCTGTTCAGAGATATTTGCAATCAAAGTTGAAAATTTTCTGTCATTTTCATGTGGTTGTTGTAATCACCGATTAGGGTGGACCGAAAATTGCAAAAAGTGTGTTCTGCGCAGAAATACTGTGGACCGCGTAGCCGGTGTTGGACCGGCTAAGGGTTGTTTTTTTGAAGCGCGGCCGAAGGCCGCCTACGCAGAAAGGTGTTGTGCACATAAATACCTTGGATCAAGCCCCCTATTTGGGATCGGACCTAGGCAATTTTTGGGTTTTTTGCTAATAACTTTTCACTGAAACAAATTATTTAATGGACGTATATTAGCAGTTACGTGCTGTCGTATAGAATTACCTTTATGAAACTTCCGCACTGCTACTACTATCGCCAATGCCTCTCGATGCAATTGTGAATAGTTTGTCTCCGCCGGTTTTAGAGTGCTTGAAACAACAAAACAGGACGCTCTTCAACATCAATTACGTGAGACAATACTCCTCCTACACCATAGGGGCTCTCATCGCACGAAACTACAATCGGTTTCGACGGATCGTAATGCACAAACACTCCAGTCTCAACAACTAATTGCTCAAAAACTACTTGGGTGCTTTGTCCATTTCCACTCAACATTATTTTTCGTCAGCTCATGAAGTAAAAACAACTCGGACGACAAATTCCGAATGCAATGACAGCAATAGTTTACCATGCCCAAATACGATTTTAAGACCCGGTTTTTCAGTCCTTGGTTAAGCTCAGTTTAAACTAAGTTTGCTTAAACTCGGCATAAATTTAAACTCCAGTTCAACTGCAGAGCGGTTTTTCAGTGTGAGTTTAAGGCCGCTTTTAATATTTGCTTTTTATACGGCAACATTGGTTTTTTCTTTATCTAGATACGGTAACAGATAATATTTGTATACATATTCAACGCCATTGCTTCTCCTCAGTATTGTAATAGTTAGCATTTCGCCAATTTCTGCATCACTATAATCACTTTCGTCAGATGATATATCCAGTATTTAATTAAATATAAAAATATCGTCCTCTCTTAATTGCGTTCAGCTTACTGTTTCACAACCAAAAGCATCAAATATGCAAAACAGCTGACAGGTTAACTAGAGTTTAACCCTGCCGAATTGACCGCTTAAACTACGTTTAAACTTCGTTTAAAGTTGACTGAAAAACTGCGTAACAAGTTTAAGCTTAGTTTAACTGACAAATTGAGTTAAACTTGTACTGAAAAACCGGGCCTAACTGTTGCTTATTGGTTGGTGCCGGAGCTTTCGCAACTGCTTCAACTTTTTTCTTAGATGGCGTTATATTTCTATTTCCTTTTTGAAAAAATGCCACTTGTTAAGTTAATTTTCACATTAAATTTTACTTAATTCGTCCAATACAACGTAAAGATTAATTTTTCAATCTTCCAAATGCGACCGGGCGGCCGCCGTGGTGTGAAGGTAGTGTTGGCGGCCTACCACACCGAAGGTCCATGGTTCGAGCCCTGGTACAGGTAACATCAAAAGTGATTTGAAAAAAGTTTTTCAAAACGGGGTCGCCCCTCGGCAGTGGTTTGGCAAACTCTCCGAGTGTATTTCTGCCATGACAGGCTTCTCAGCAAAAAATTCGTCTCCTTTGTAGATGCCGTTCGGAGTCGGCAAAAAACTGTAGGTCCCACCAATTTGTAGGGAAAATTCAAATCGGCACACCACAAATTGGAAGAGAAGCTTGGCGCAAAAATCTCTTAGGAGGTTTATGATGATATACCTGTTGTATATCGCGCCATACAGAGAGAGAGAGAAATGCGACCCACTAACCAATATGCCATCAAAATATACTTGCACCATCTTGAATCCTATTAAAACCACCCCTATTATTTTGGAAAACAACTGTGGAGCAGTTTTTAGTCCGTATACTAACCGAGTATATTGGAATAATCCCTTATGGGTATTAATTGTTAGTAATTCTTTCGATCGTTTAGAAACCTTTACTTGGAGATAAGCTCCTGTGAGATCTAATTTACAGAAAAACTTCCAACCGGACAGATTTGCGAGTATTTCGTCAATACGGGGAATCACAAAATGTTCCATTTCAACGAAATTATTGACAGTTCTGCAATTTACGCACAATCGGATAGGTCCGTTCCCTTTACTGACAATTACCACTGGTTCGCCCATTTGCTCCTACTTATTGGTATTAATACTCCTTGTTTAAATAGCCTATCCATATTATCTTCTACTTTTTTCCTCAAACCAAAAGGCAGAGGATACGCTTTAGCGAAAATTGGGTAGTGATCATATTTTACAATTATTTCCGCCTCAAACCCTTCAATGGTTGAAGTACTTTCATTAGAGAATACACTCTTACATCTATTAACATCAAATGCAAATTTTTCCTTTATAATTTTTCTAGGCATTAGCGCAGATATTATTTGGTGGCAAAAATGATTCGATTTTCGCTAGGATTTTCACATGAAATATATATACGCAGTATTCTACTAGCTGTTGTTATCCACCGCGAATGTGAAATTGGGCCCCGCTGAAGATTAGATTAATGCAGGGAACAGTCACCTGATGTCACAGCCAAAACCATTCAATATTGATATCTCTGATCGTTACTGAAATAAATAATTGGGGCGTTATCTAACTCCTGAGGAGGTTAAGGCCCAGCTTCTCTATGCTCTAGCATAAGTAAATCAACCAAAACTTTTAAAAAGTCCATTGAAAATTTTAGAAATCCATGCATTAGTAGTGAACTTTTAAAATTAATTGGGGAAAAAACAAGCTATATAAACTAAAAACCAAATACAGAAATAACATTTACTTTGAAAATGAATTTAAATGACTTAAAACGCAAGTCACAAACTTAATAAATAAAGATCGGACACTGAAAACCGTGATGCGTTTTCATGAAAGTTATAAAGCCTTCGGCGCAGCCGAGGACAGCACATTCCTAACTTCTTTTTAAATTGAAATTAAGCAAAGTATTAGGATTAGCAAAAAATATTATTTAACAAAAATCTTTTAAAATGATTGAGTTTCGTAATAAAATACTTGCTTATTACGTAAATTTAGTAGTTAGTGTTTAGTTAAAAACTATGAAGGAGACCATCGATTGTCTTGAAAAAAATACACACAATCTTTGAAGTGGCCTTAAACTACTCTCAAAATTCAAAAGGCATGCTATTTTTAGTCTTCGAGATATAACTTTTTGAAAATTTTGGGATATTGCACATAATGAATTTTACTCATATGACGTTTGTCATACAGCAGCTGCTGGGCTGTATAACATAATGAAATCACATAATTATAAAGAATCGATGTTTTTAATATATTTAATCAATATTTGAATACATAGTTTACAGTTTTATAGTTCATATTAAATGTCAAAGTTGGTACGTATGGTTAAGCTATCTAGCCCTATAAACAAGTAATTTTTTTTTAATGCTTTCATAGTAGCCTTTGATTCTGAAAACTGCACACGCATAAAGCAATGCCTTACTTGATTGTTTTTATGAACATTATGCGACAGCGACGCCCCTGCGGGTTAGTGCTTTAGACTATGCCAGAGGTAGAACTGAATTTCGATATTTTGATTTACAAAAATGCTGAACAAAAAAATTTGTTGTAATCCCTTTGATTTGCCTAATCATAATTGGATTACAAAAAATTCAGCTAAGTCTACTGCAACATTATTCCAGTTTGGGAGAATATGTATGCCTTTCCTGCAAGATGAATATTGTCAGAGATACGGTACAATCAAAAGGGTATGTGATAGTATTGCGGAAAGCCTATTAAATGAAAATTATGATTCGGACGCAAGACCATGTTCCCAGGTTAGTTCTGCGCGAAATATTTTTTCTGATAAAGGTGGTTCAGATTAAAAATGATATTTTGGTAAAACTTTATCTAGTTATACAGAAAAAAATTTTTGGTTGACGGTTTCTCCTCCAAGTTGGACTATATATAAACTTCAACAAGAATTTAACATAATTTATAAACTAGCTGATCATGCGAAAGAAACTCGGAATAATTTTGGGTTTGGTTCCCACCCAATTCTAAAACCTGCAGGAAGAAAACCTTTAGAAAGTGATATTTCCGTAATAGAAAGCTTCTACCGCTCAGATGATATTAGGCGTCTTATGACTGGGCAAAACAATTGCGTGTCTGTAAGGCAAAAGTGAGAGTTCAAAAACGGTTAATACTACGTAATACAAGAGAAGTTTACATAGAATTAAAAAATATTTATCTTGATTTAAATGTGGGGCTTAGCAAATTTGCTGACTTACGTCCTAAGGATGCTGCAGAAAATCACACCGTGTTTCTAAGATACACCAGAAGATGGATGCTTTAAAATGTACTTCAAATCAAACCCTGTTGAAACCTATCAGCATGTGCTATGTGAAATGACTTGTGCACATTTTGGACCGAGCATTTCGCCGTTCTCCAGATCTTGTGAAGATAACTACTGAACTAGATCAAGGATTCAAGGACAATAGAATCAATAGTTTAGAGTTCTTACAATGGACCAATACTGACGGTTCCTCTGTAGAAACAATCCAAAATAATACAGTTGCGTTTATTAAAATGCTGAAAGAAGATGCATCAACACTTTTAACTCACAACTTTATAGCCAAGGGCCAAAGAAAATTTTTAATATCACTGAAACTTCGAGTAGATGGTGCCGCTTCGCAATACAAAAATAAATATAATTTTGTAAACTTTATGCACCACTTTCAAGATTTTAATATAAAAGAGGAATGACACTTCTTTGCGACATCACGTCGTAAACACTCTTGTGATGGAATCGGTGGAACTGTTAAAAGATTTGTACGACGAAAAAGCTTATGTCGGACCGGATTCACACCTATTACGCTAATTGAATTCTGTAATACTGTCAAAAACGAATTTATAACAATAAATGTTGATTTTTGTTCCAATGAAGATTATCGAAGAGAAAGAGAGTTTTTAAAGAATCGGTCTATAGTCCGATCCAAATCAAGCGGACAAAGTAATTCCATTGTTTTCTTCCTATTTCAAAACATGAAATAAAGTGCAAAATAGGTGTCCACCTGTGATAACATACACTGCAAAGTCTTTACTATGACAAACGTACTATGAATAATATTCATTGTGTGCAATGTATGTCTTTTGAATTTTGCGAAAACTAAAAATAACATGTCTTTTAAATTTTGCGAATAGGTTTAAGAGCAATTCAAAGATTGTTTGTATTTTTTTTAAAAATTCGATGGTATCCTTCATAGTTTTCAACTAAACCAACATTTTTTATGACAGTTTTTGCTTATCCTAATACATTGCCAGTTATTTCAATTTAAAAAAAATTTTCAAATGCTAATACTGCTCCAAAAATTTAAATAAAAAAAATCATCACAGTATTCTATTCACCTAACACTATGGATGTTCCAGTCCTTGCATTGGTATGGAATGCCTCAACTGTAATATGTAACATTAAAGAAATAAAGCAAAGGCAATTATGATGTAAATAACATTTTGCCTTCAAGTTTTTTATATTTGTAAACTTAAAACCTTCTGCTTTTATTTTAGTTGGTTACATCAAAATGGCTGTTAGGGCTCGATATTGAGTTTGGGGCAAAAAATAAGTTTTTCATAGATTGAGGTTCAAAATAACCTAGAAAGCACAAAATTTTAAGTTTTCCGAAAACCTAACATTTATTTGGTTAGATAAACTTAACGCAAA
Source organism: Merzomyia westermanni (assembly GCA_949987695.1). NCBI lineage: Eukaryota > Metazoa > Arthropoda > Insecta > Diptera > Tephritidae > Merzomyia > Merzomyia westermanni. Next base: position 84,204,127 of record OX465291.1, read on the forward strand.
GGGTTGCCGAAGACTTCTTGTCAATTATTTGTCTAAAAAAGATTACACTATGTAACGAATTAAGACAACGCATACTCGAAATTTACATTTTTTTCTGTAAACATGTAATTAAAAATAAATCATATTTTCGCGCTTAACGGAAACAAAATCAAAGATTATCGTCGGTGTTAAGAGTTTCATTATTTTTCCTTTCCGTTCCAGCGTTCTATATGCCTCAAACTAAGAAAATGGGGGTTCTGGCGAAATTTTGGGGATGCAGTTTTTACATACTTGTCCTTAACAATATATGTATGCCTCCAAAAGCACAAAATTTCGAGAGGTATTCCAAATTTTAAGTACATGCTTGATAAGGCCTATAATACATGCAAGACGGAAAAACAAATTTTTTTAATTTGTTTCACAGTGTAATTTGTTAAACACAATAATTAAAAAACGCTCTGCGTCAAAGCCTTGTATTTCATTAACCAAATCCCTGTTAAATTTTTGGGAAAGGAGTCTTTTACCCCTAATTCCGGGTTGTGAGGGGACTTAGAAGTTTTGAGTATGTAGTTCTTATGTTTGTCACACTGTAATTTCTTTAGACAAATAATTAAAAAAACTCTTACAGACCAGGCGACAGGGATTTAACACGGAAGTGGCACTACTAGTGGACATGAAAGAGTAAAAAAATAATCATAAACTATGCAGAGTATACTTTTCTGCAGCCATTTAAAGTGCATTTTTTTGTTTTTTTAATTATTTTCTTCCACAGTTTGCTGGTGAGATGATTCTCCATCGAAAGTGTGTTTACAGTTTTTCTTGTATATGCTATAGTTTTCCCGCTATAATCACTTTTTCCCTGTGTATTATAAAAAAAAAACATGAAAAGATTTCAGTAAAATGTTAAATTGCTATAAATGTTTGTTCTAGCGGTTTCTTGCTAAAGGTGACTAACCCCTCGAAAATGGGCATGGCAGCCACCCTACCTATGTATGTTCAAAACTTAATAACTTGTTAAGTTATCCCGCCAAATAGACCGCTTCTAAATTTTAGCTAAAATGTTATCAATTATTCCACTTCCGCGACCGCTTCTAAATCGTTGCGGTCCAAGAATATAACTTTTTGTCCTTAGCCGGTACCAGAATCAAAAGAAAAAATATCGTTTTTACGGTAGGTTCACTTTTAACTAATATGCGCACTTTAATTTTTTACCGACCATCGAATTGAGCAAAATGTGAGTAGGTGCCGTTGTTATTAGCGTATGTCAGTTTATGGTGTTACATACATACCCTGCAGTCCAGTGGCGTAACCAGGATATGGGGAAGGAGGGATGATAAAAAATTTGCATCGATAACTGACATTTTAGACACACAATAGCTAGAGGCTTCGCCTGTGCCCATTTGTGTATATGCCGTTTTTACCGTAATATATTTTTTGTCTACTCATTTATTTCATGGAGTATTCGTGATTTATTAAAATTTAAAAAATAAACTTACAACATTTTTTAATTAATTAGTGGGTAATCCAGTTTTTTTGTGATAGTTTATAATGTATAATTTCTTCGTTGTTATATACTTTAGTTTTTACATAAGTCAACAAAATATTATTACTTATAAAGCTAGTTATAATTTGCTTAACACACATTTTTTTAATTACTTCTTGTGTTTTAATGCGCACATTTTTATGTACCGCCAAATGCTCCTTTATTGTACTAAAAGAAGGGATAAATAAAATAGGGCATTCAACAATTGTAAAGAATGATGTACATAAATATTTTAATAACCTGTCGGATAGAGTTACGAAGATAATATTTTGACCTCTTTAGGGTTTTTTACCTGGGAACCATATTTTACACCAGTAATAATGACAGCCCTAAAATCCAACGCAGTATTACTCTTGCAAACAAATCTTACTTCGGACTGAGTGGGCAATTAAAAAATAAATTTCCCTCTCGAAGAATGAAAATAACACTCCATAAGTCACTTATCGTACCCGTCCTGGTTTATGATGTAAAGGCTTAGACACTGACAACATCAGATAAGGCGGCTCTGGGAATATTCGAGAAAAAGGTTCTTCGAATGATTTACGGACCCCTTCCCGTTGGCGGCGGTGATTACCAAAGAAGCTGTATGAACTATATGCAGGCTTCGTCGCCTAAGAAGGTATTCTTATCGGCACCTGCCGGTGGTAGCAGAGGAAGAGAGGGACCAACACTCCGATGGAAGGACCAAGTGAAGTACGATTTGCGATCCCGTGGTGTTTTCAATTGGCGCCAGATGGCAGAAAGAAAAACGACTGGCGAGCTATGTTAAACGGCCAAAATGGTTAAGACGGTTAAGCCCTATTTAAAGAAAAAGAAGCGTTGAAAAGGTGCTTACTGCTGTTGAAGTGGGAACCGGCAATTTGTAGCAATTTGTGTAAGTTTTGTCGCAGTTTTAAAGTGCGTAAAGTGCATTTTTGGCGGAAGATTATGTCGCTTTAAGAACCTCCTCCATACATTAATTTCGGCAACTATATTTTGGCTTTGAACAAGTGGTTCATAAAATTCAGAAAGCTTAAAAAAATGTGTGTCATTTTCTTCACTGTGGTTTGTTGAAAAAATCTAACCGAAACCTCTGAAGATCGTTTTATGTTGAATAAATCGAGTATATATTTCCATTATAATGTGATCAGTAATTGGATAAAAAACAGTAATCTTGAAATAAACATCTAAGTTACATGCTTGCTTGTCGTTTGCATCTTTTTCTTTTTCACAAGTTCTAATAAATTTTTCAAAATAAAGTTCGTCGGAATGAATACGTCGTAAATCCGCCACTAGGTCATTTGTGAAATCCACTACAATCGTTAAGACGATCTTTATCTGTTTAAGCTTATTACACAAAGGCAAAACGCACAATGTTTCAGTAAGGGATTTTTAGTTTAGTGTTAAAAAAGATACTAAAAGACTGCGTTTAATATTTAAAAAAAAAGACCTTTCAATGTTATAGAGAAAATGTTGAAATTTTATAAATTTTGCGCATTTCGCGTAACAAAACTGACACCATAAATTTATCAATAAATGCCCATAATTGGCACTATTCACACTATCACCTTATTATAAATAAGTAAATACATCATAAAAGTGCATATCCACATTTTTCATAAAAATTCGGATTAAAGTTTTTCGTAACTTTTGTACAAAGTTTGCATTTTTTCTTGCATGTTTTCATTAGATGATGAGCTATACTTTTATAAAAAATTTTCGTCGCTCTCTATTTTTTTCGCCATTGTGTGCTCTGATGGGCATGATATTAATATAAACACCCTTTTAACTCTGTTATACTCAACTTAAAAACCCTATTAAAGTCTTAAATGTATTCAAAATGCCAATTAACATGAGGAGATTAAGGCCCAGCTTCTCTATGCTCTAGCATAAGCAAATCAACCAAAACTTTTAAAAAGTCCATTGAAAATTTTAGAAATCCATGCATTAGTAGTGAACTTTTAAAATTAAGTGGGGAAAAAAACAAGCTTTATAAACTAAAAACCAAATACAGAAATAACATTTACTTTGAAAATGAATTTAAATGACTTAAAACGCAAGTCACAAACTTAATAAATAAAGATCGGACACTGAAAACCGTGATGCGTTTTCATGAAAGTTATAAAGCCTTCGGCGCAGCCGAGGACAGCACATTCCTAACTTCTTTTTAAATTGAAATTAAGCAAAGTATTAGGATTAGCAAAAAATATTATTTAACAAAAATCTTTTAAAATGATTGAGTTTCGTAATAAAATACTTGCTTATTACGTAAATTTAGTAGTTAGTGTTTAGTTAAAAACTATGAAGGAGACCATCGATTGTCTTGAAAAAAATACACACAATCTTTGAAGTGGCCTTAAACTACTCTCAAAATTCAAAAGGCATGCTATTTTTAGTCTTCGAAATATAACTTTTTGAAAATTTTGGGATATTGCACATAATGAATTTTACTCATATGACGTTTGTCATACAGCAACTGCTGGGCTGTATAACATAATGAAATCACATAATTATAAAGAATCGATGTTTTTAATATATTTAATCAATATTTGAATACATAGTTTACAATTTTATAGTTCATATTAAATGTCAAAGTTGCTACGTATGGTTAAGCTATCTAGCCCTATAAACAAGTAATTTTTTTTTTAATGCTTTCATAGTAGCCTTTGATTCTGAAAACTGCACACGCATAAAGCAATGCCTTACTTGATTGTTTTTATGAACATTATGCGACAGCGACGCCCCTGCGGGTTAGTGGTTTAGACTATGCCAGAGGTAGAACTGAATTTCGATATTTTGATTTACAAAAATGCTGAACAAAAAATTTGTTGTAATCCCTTTGATTTGCCTAATCATAAATGGATTACAAAAAATTCAGCTAAGTCTACTGCAACATTATTCCAGTTTGGGAGAATATGTATGCCTTTCCTGCAAGATGAATATTGTCAGAGATACGGTACAATCAAAAGGGTATGTGATAGTATTGCGGAAAGCCTATTAAATGAAAATTATGATTCGGACGCAAGGCCATGTTCCCAGGTTAGTTCTGCGCGAAATATTTTTTCTGATAAAGGTGGTTTAGATTAAAAATGATATGTTGGTAAAACTTAATCTAGTTACGGTTTCTCCTCCAAGTTGGACTATATATAAACTTCAACAAGAATTTAACATAATTTATAAACTAGCTGATCATGCGAAAGAAACTCGGAATAATTTTGGGTTTGGTTCCCACCCAATTCTAAAACCTGCAGGAAGAAAACCTTTAGAAAGTGATATTACCGTAATAGAAAGTTTCTACCGCTCAGATGATATTAGGCGTCTTATGACTGGGCAAAACAATTGCGTGTCTGTAAGACAAAAGTGAGAATTCAAAAACGGTTAATACTACGTAATACAAAAGAAGTTTACATAGAATTAAAAAATATTTCTCTTGATTTAAATGTGGGGCTTAGCAAATTTGCTGACTTACGTCCTAAGGATGCTGCAGAAACTCACACCGCGTTTCTAAGATACACCAGAACATGGATGCTTTAAAATGTACTTCAAATCAAACCCTGTTGAAACCTATCAGCATGTGCTATGTGAAATGACTTGTGCACATTTTGGACCGAGCATTTGGCCGTTCTCCAGATCTTGTGAAGATAACTACTGAACTAGATCAAGGATTCAGGGACAATAGAATCAATAGCTTAGAGTTCTTACAATGGACCAATACTGACGGTTCCTCTGTAGAAACAATCCAAAATAATACAGTTCCGTTTATTAAAATGCTGAAAGAAGATGCATCAACACTTTTAACTCACAACTTTATAGCCAAGGGCCAAAGAAAATTTTTAATATCACTGAAACTTCGAGTAGATGGTGCCGCTTCGCAATACAAAAATAAATATAATTTTGTAAACTTTATGCACCACTTTCAAGATTTTAATATAAAAGAGGAATGACACTTCTTTGCGACATTACGTCGTAAACACTCTTGTGATGGAATCGGTGGAACTGTTAAAAGATTTGTACGACGAAAAAGCTTATGTCGGACCGGATTCACACCTATTACTACGCTAATTGAACTCTGTAATACTGTCAAAAACGAATTTATAACAATAAATGTTGATTTTTGTTCCAATGAAGATTATCGAAGAGAAAGAGAGTTTTTAAAGAATCGGTCTATAGTCCGATCCAAATCAAGCGGACAAAGTAATTGCATTGTTTTATTCCTATTTCAAAACATGAAATAAAGTGCAAAATAGGTGTCCACCTGTGATAACATACACTGCAAAGTCTTTACTATAATATAAAAGTGTAAGCAATTTAAATAAAAAGTCATCTGTATCTCCTACGCAATTGCGTGTGCACTATTAAATGTATGCAATAAAATTGTAAAATATGTATGTATTCAAATATTGACAAAATATATTAAGAACATCGATTCTTTATTATTATGGGATTTCATTATGATATACAGCCTAGCAGTTGCTGTATGACAAACGTACTATGAATAATATTCATTGTGTGCAATGTATGTCTTTTGAATTTTGCGAAAACTAAAAATAACATGTCTTTTAAATTTTGCGAATAGGTTTAAGTGCACTTCAAAGATTATTTGTATTTTTTTCAAGAAATTCGATGGTATCCTTCATAGTTTTCAACTAAACCAAAATTTTTTATAACAGTTCTTGCTTATCCTAATACATTGCCAGTTATTTCAATTTAAAAACAATTTTTAAATGCTAATACTGCTCCAAAAATTTAAATAAAAAAAATCATCACAGTATTCTATTCACCTAACACTATGGATGTTCCAGTCCTTGCATTGGTATGGAATGCCTCAACTGTAATATGTAACATTAAAGAAATAAAGCGAAGGCAATTATGATGTAAATAACATTTTGCCTTCAAGTTTTTTATATTTGCAAACTTAAAACCGTCTGCTTTTATTTTAGTTGGTTACATCAAAATGACTGTTAGGGCTCGATATTGAGTTTGGGGCAAAAAATAAGTTTTTCATAGATTGAGGTTCAAAATAACCTAGAAAGCACAAAATTTTAAGTTTTCCGAAAACCTAACAGGGATTTGGTTAGATAAACTTAACGCAAATGGTTGCCGAAGACTTCTTGTCAATTATTTGTCTAAAAAAGATTACACTATGTAACGAATTAAGACAACGCATACTCGAAATTTAGATTTTTTTCTGTAAACATGTAATTAAAAATAAATCATATTTTCGCGCTTAACGGAAACAAAATCAAAGATTATCGTCGGTGTTAAGAGTTTCATTATTTTTCCTTTCCGTTCCAGCGTTCTATATGCCTCAAACTAAGAAAATGGGGGTTCTGGCGAAATTTTGGGGATGCAGTTTTTACATACTTGTCCTTAACAATATATGTATGCCTCCAAAAGCACAAAATTTCGAGAGGTATTCCAAATTTTAAGTACATGCTTGATAAGGCCTATAATACATGCAAGACGGAAAAACAAATTTTTTTAATTTGTTTCACAGTGTAATTTGTTAAACACAATAATTAAAAAACGCTCTGCGTCAAAGCCTTGTATTTCATTAACCAAATCCCTGTTAAATTTTTGGGAAAGGAGTCTTTTACCCCTAATTCCGGGTTGTGAGGGGACTTAGAAATTTTGAGTATGTAGTTCTTATGTTTGTCACACTGTAATTTCTTTAGACAAATAATTAAAAAAACTCTTACAGACCAGGCGACAGGGATTTAACACGGAAGTGGCGCTACTAGTGGACATGAAAGAGTAAAAAAATAATCATAAACTATGCAGAGTATACTTTTCTGCAGCCATTTAAAGTGCATATTTTTGTTTTTTTAATTATTTTCTTCCACAGTTTGCTGGTGAGATGATTCTCCATCGAAAGTGTGTTTACAGTTTTTCTTGTATATGCTATAGTTTTCCCGCTATAATCACTTTTTCCCTGTGTATTATAAAAAAAAAAACATGAAAAGATTTCAGTAAAATGTTAAATTGCTATAAATGTTTGTTCTAGCGGTTTCTTGCTAAAGGTGACTAACCCCTCGAAAATGGGCATGGCAGCCACCCTACCTATGTATGTTCAAAACTTAATAACTTGTTAAGTTATCCCGCCAAATAGACCGCTTCTAAATTTTAGCTAAAATGTTATCAATTATTCCACTTCCGCGACCGCTTCTAAATCGTTGCGGTCCAAGAATATAACTTTTTGTCCTTAGCCGGTACCAGAATCAAAAGAAAAAATATCGTTTTTACGGTAGGTTCACTTTTAACTAATATGCGCACTTTAATTTTTTACCGACCATCGAATTGAGCAAAATGTGAGTAGGTGCCGTTGTTATTAGCGTATGTCAGTTTATGGTGTTACGTACATACCCTGCAGTCCAGTGGCGTAACCAGGATATGGGGAAGGAGGGGATGATAAAAAATTTGCATCGATAACTGACATTTTAGACACACAATAGCTAGAGGCTTCGCCTGTGCCCATTTGTGTATATGCCGTTTTTACCGTAATATATTTTTTGTCTACTCATTTATTTCATGGAGTATTCGTGATTTATTAAAATTTAAAAAATAAACTTACAACATTTTTTAATTAATTAGTGGGTAATCCAGTTTTTTTGTGATAGTTTATAATGTATAATTTCTTCGTTGTTATATACTTTAGTTTTTACATAAGTCAACAAAATATTATTACTTATAAAGCTAGTTATAATTTGCTTAACACACATTTTTTTAATTACTTCTTGTGTTTTAATGCGCACATTTTTATGTACCGCCAAATGCTCCTTTATTGTACTAAAAGAAGGGATAAATAAAATAGGGCATTCAACAATTGTAAAGAATGATGTACATAAATATTTTAATAACCTGTCCGATAGAGTTACGAAGATAATATTTTGACCTCTTTAGGGTTTTTTACCTGGGAACCATATTTTACACCAGTAATAATGACAGCCCTAAAATCCAACGCAGTATTACTCTTGCAAACAAATCCTACTTCGGACTGAGTGGGCAATTAAAAAATAAATTTCCCTCTCGAAGAATGAAAATAACACTCCATAAGTCACTTATCGTACCCGTCCTGGTTTATGATGTAAAGGCTTAGACACTGACAACATCAGATAAGGCGGCTCTGGGAATATTCGAGAAAAAGGTTCTTCGAATGATTTACGGACCCCTTCCCGTTGGCGGCGGTGATTACCAAAGAATCTGTATGAACTATATGCAGGCTTCGTCGCCTAAGAAGGTATTCTTATCGGCACCTGCCGGTGGTAGCAGAGGAAGAGAGGGACCAACACTCCGATGGAAGGACCAAGTGAAGTACGATTTGCGATCCCGTGGTGTTTTCAATTGGCGCCAGATGGCAGAAAGAAAAACGACTGGCGAGCTATGTTAAACGGCCAAAATGGTTAAGACGGTTAAGCCCTATTTAAAGAAAAAGAAGCGTTGAAAAGGTGCTTACTGCTGTTGAAGTGGGAACCGGCAATTTGTAGCAATTTGTGTAAGTTTTGTCGCAGTTTTAAAGTGCGTAAAGTGCATGTTTGGCGGAAGATTATGTCGCTTTAAGAACCTCCTCCATACATTAATTTCGGCAACTATATTTTGGCTTTGAACAAGTGGTTCATAAAATTCAGAAAGCTTAAAAAAATGTGTGTCATTTTCTTCACTGTGGTTTGTTGAAAAAATCTAACCGAAACCTCTGAAGATCGTTTTATGTTGAATAAATCGAGTATATATTTCCATTATAATGTGATCAGTAATTGGATAAAAAACAGTAATCTTGAAATAAACATCTAAGTTACATGCTTGCTTGTCGTTTGCATCTTTTTCTTTTTCACAAGTTCTAATAAATTTTTCAAAATAAAGTTCGTCGGAATGAATACGTCGTAAATCCGCCACTAGGTCATTTGTGAAATCCACTACAATCGTTAAGACGATCTTTATCTGTTGAAGCTTATTACACAAAGGCAAAACGCACAATGTTTCAGTAAGGGATTTTTAGTTTAGTGTTAAAAAAGATACTAAAAGACTGCGTTTAATATTTAAAAAAAAGACCTTTCAATGTTATAGAGAAAATGTTGAAATTTTATAAATTTTGCGCATTTCGCGTAACAAAACTGACACCATAAATTTATCAATAAATGCCCATAATTGGCACTATTCACACTATCACCTTATTATAAATAAGTAAATACATCATAAAAGTGCATATCCACATTTTTCATAAAAATTCGGATTAAACTTTTTCGTAACTTTTGTACAAAGTTTGCATTTTTTCTTGCATGTTTTCATTAGATGATGAGCTATACTTTTATAAAAAATTTTCGTCGCTCTCTATTTTTTTCGCCATTGTGTGCTCTGATGGGCATGATATTAATATAAACACCCTTTTAACTCTGTTATACTCAACTTAAAAACCCTATTAAAGTCTTAAATGTATTCAAAATGCCAATTAACATGAGGAGATTAAGGCCCAGCTTCTCTATGCTCTAGCATAAGCAAATCAACCAAAACTTTTAAAAAGTCCATTGAAAATTTGAGAAATCCATGCATTAGTAGTGAACTTTTAAAATTAAGTGGGGAAAAAAACAAGCTTTATAAACTAAAAACCAAATACAGAAATAACATTTACTTTGAAAATGAATTTAAATGACTTAAAACGCAAGTCACAAACTTAATAAATAAAGATCGGACACTGAAAACCGTGATGCGTTTTCATGAAAGTTATAAAGCCTTCGGCGCAGCCGAGGACAGCACAGTCCTAACTTCTTTTTAAATTGAAATTAAGCAAAGTATTAGGATTAGCAAAAAATATTATTTAACAAAAATCTTTTAAAATGATTGAGTTTCGTAATAAAATACTTGCTTATTACGTAAATTTAGTAGTTAGTGTTTAGTTAAAAACTATGAAGGAGACCATCGATTGTCTTGAAAAAAATACACACAATCTTTGAAGTGGCTTTAAACTACTCTCAAAATTCAAAAGGCATGCTATTTTTAGTCTTCGAAATATAACTTTTTGAAAATTTTGGGATATTGCACATAATGAATTTTACTCATATGACGTTTGTCATACAGCAACTGCTGGGCTGTATAACATAATGAAATCACATAATTATAAAGAATCGATGTTTTTAATATATTTAATCAATATTTGAATACATAGTTTACCATTTTATAGTTCATATTAAATGTCAAAGTTGCTACGTATGGTTAAGCTATCTAGCCCTATAAACAAGTAATTTTTTTTTTAATGCTTTCATAGTAGCCTTTGATTCTGAAAACTGCACACGCATAAAGCAATGCCTTACTTGATTGTTTTTATGAACATTATGCGACAGCGACACCCCTGCGGGTTAGTGGTTTAGACTATGCCAGAGGTAGAACTGAATTTCGATATTTTGATTTACAAAAATGCTGAACAAAAAATTTGTTGTAATCCCTTTGATTTGCCTAATCATAATTGGATTACAAAAAATTCAGCTAAGTCTACTGCAACATTATTCCAGTTTGGGAGAATATGTATGCCTTTCCTGCAAGATGAATATTGTCAGAGATACGGTACAATCAAAAGGGTATGTGATAGTATTGCGGAAAGCCTATTAAATGAAAATTATGATTCGGACGCAAGGCCATGTTCCCAGGTTAGTTCTGCGCGAAATATTTTTTCTGATAAAGGTGGTTTAGATTAAAAATGATATGTTGGTAAAACTTTATCTAGTTACGGTTTCTCCTCCAAGTTGGACTATATATAAACTTCAACAAGAATTTAACATAATTTATAAACTAGCTGATCATGCGAAAGAAACTCGGAATAATTTTGGGTTTGGTTCCCACCCAATTCTAAAACCTGCAGGAAGAAAACCTTTAGAAAGTGATATTACCGTAATAGAAAGTTTCTACCGCTCAGATGATATTAGGCGTCTTATGACTGGGCAAAACAATTGCGTGTCTGTAAGACAAAAGTGAGAATTCAAAAACGGTTAATACTACGTAATACAAAAGAAGTTTACATAGAATTAAAAAATATTTATCTTGATTTAAATGTGGGGCTTAGCAAATTTGCTGACTTACGTCCTAAGGATGCTGCAGAAACTCACACCGCGTTTCTAAGATACACCAGAACATGGATGCTTTAAAATGTACTTCAAATCAAACCCTGTTGAAACCTATCAGCATGTGCTATGTGAAATGACTTGTGCACATTTTGGACCGAGCATTTGGCCGTTCTCCAGATCTTGTGAAGATAACTACTGAACTAGATCAAGGATTCAAGGACAATAGAATCAATAGCTTAGAGTTCTTACAATGGACCAATACTGACGGTTCCTCTGTAGAAACAATCCAAAATAATACAGTTCCGTTTATTAAAATGCTGAAAGAAGATGCATCAACACTTTTAACTCACAACTTTATAGCCAAGGGCCAAAGAAAATTTTTAATATCACTGAAACTTCGAGTAGATGGTGCCGCTTCGCAATACAAAAATAAATATAATTTTGTAAACTTTATGCACCACTTTCAAGATTTTAATATAAAAGAGGAATGACACTTCTTTGCGACATCACGTCGTAAACACTCTTGTGATGGAATCGGTGGAACTGTTAAAAGATTTGTACGACGAAAAAGCTTATGTCGGACCGGATTCACACCTATTACTACGCTAATTGAACTCTGTAATACTGTCAAAAACGAATTTATAACAATAAATGTTGATTTTTGTTCCAATGAAGATTATCGAAGAGAAATAGAGTTTTTAAAGAATCGGTCTATAGTCCGATCCAAATCAAGCGGACAAAGTAATTCCATTGTTTTATTCCTATTTCAAAACATGAAATAAAGTGCAAAATAGGTGTCCACCTGTGATAACATACACTGCAAAGTCTTTACTATAATATAAAAGTGTAAGCAATTTAAATAAAAAGTCATCTGTATCTCCTACGCAATTGCGTGTGCACTATTAAATGTATGCAATAAAATTGTAAAATATGTATGTATTCAAATATTGACAAAATATATTAAGAACATCGATTCTTTATTATTATGGGATTTCATTATGATATACAGCCTAGCAGTTGCTGTATGACAAACGTACTATGAATAATATTCATTGTGTGCAATGTATGTCTTTTGAATTTTGCGAAAACTAAAAATAACATGTCTTTTAAATTTTGCGAATAGGTTTAAGTGCACTTCAAAGATTATTTGTATTTTTTTCAAGAAATTCGATGGTATCCTTCATAGTTTTCAACTAAACCAAAATTTTTTATAACAGTTCTTGCTTATCCTAATACATTGCCAGTTATTTCAATTTAAAAAAAATTTTTAAATGCTAATACTGCTCCAAAAATTTAAATAAAAAAAATCATCACAGTATTCTATTCACCTAACACTATGGATGTTCCAGTCCTTGCATTGGTATGGAATGCCTCAACTGTAATATGTAACATTAAAGAAATAAAGCGAAGGCAATTATGATGTAAATAACATTTTGCCTTCAAGTTTTTTATATTTGTAAACTTAAAACCGTCTGCTTTTATTTTAGTTGGTTACATCAAAATGACTGTTAGGGCTCGATATTGAGTTTGGGGCAAAAAATAAGTTTTTCATAGATTGAGGTTCAAAATAACCTAGAAAGCACAAAATTTTAAGTTTTCCGAAAACCTAACAGGGATTTGGTTAGATAAACTTAACGCAAAGGGTTGCCGAAGACTTCTTGTCAATTATTTGTCTAAAAAAGATTACACTATGTAACGAATTAAGACAACGCATACTCGAAATTTAGATTTTTTTCTGTAAACATGTAATTAAAAATAAGTCATATTTTCGCGCTTAACGGAAACAAAATTAAAGATTATCGTCGGTGTTAAGAGTTTCATTATTTTTCCTTTCCGTTGCAGCGTTCTATATGCCTCAAACTAAGAAAATGGGGGTTCTGGCGAAATTTCGGGGATGCAGTTTTTACATACTTGGCCTTAACAATATATGTATGCCTCCAAAAGCACAAAATTTCGAGAGGTATTCCAAATTTTAAGTACATGCTTGATAAGGCCTATAATACATGCAAGACGGAAAAACAAATTTTTTTAATTTGTTTCACAGTGTAATTTGTTAAACACAATAATTAAAAAACACTCTTCGTCAAAGCCTTGTATTTCATTAACCAAATCCCTGTTAAATTTTTGGGAAAGGAGTCTTTTACCCCTAATTCCGGGTTGTGAGGGGAATTAGAAATTCTGAGTATGTAGTTCTTATGTTTGTCACACTGTAATTTCTTTAGACAAATAATTAAAAAAACTCTTATAGACCAGGCGACAGGGATTTAACACGGAAGTGGCGCTACTAGTGGACATGAAAGAGTAAAAAAATAATCATAAACTATGCAGAGTATACTTTTCTGCAGCCATTTAAAGTGCATTTTTTTGTTTTTTTAATTATTTCGGTAATTGTAACATCTGTCAAAAATTTTTCTTCCACAGTTTTGCTGGTGAGATGATTCTCCATCGAAAGTGTGTTTACAGTTTTTCTTGTATATGCTATAGTTTTCCCGCTATAATCACTTTTTCCCTGTGTATTATAAAAAAAAACATGAAAAGATTTCAGTAAAATGTTAAATTGCTATAAATGTTTGTTCTAGCGGTTTCTTGCTAAAGGTGACTAACGCCTCGAAAATGGGCATGGCAGCCACCCTACCTATGTATGTTCAAAACTTAATAACTTGTTAAGTTATCCCGCCAAATAGACCGCTTCTAAATTTTAGCTAAAATGTTATCAATTATTCCACTTCCGCGACCGCTTCTAAATCGTTGCGGTCCAAGAATATAACTTTTTGTCCTTAGCCGGTACCAGAATCAAAAGAAAAAATATCGTTTTTACGGTAGGTTCACTTTTAACTAATATGCGCACTTTAATTTTTTACCGACCATCGAATTGAGCAAAATGTGAGTAGGTGCCGTTGTTATTAGCGTATGTCAGTTTATGGTGTTACATACATACCCTGCAGTCCAGTGGCGTAACCAGGATATGGGGAAGGAGGGGATGATAAAAAATTTGCATCGATAACTGACATTTTAGACACACAATAGTTAGAGGCTTCGCCTGTGCCCATTCGTGTATATGCCGTTTTTACCGTAATATATTTTTTGTCTACTCATTTATTTCATGGAGTATTCGTGATTTATTAAAATTTAAAAAATAAACTTACAACATTTTTTAATTAATTAGTGGGTAATCCAGTTTTTTTGTGATAGTTTATAATGTATAATTTCTTCGTTGTTATATACTTTAGTTTTTACATAAGTCAACAAAATATTATTACTTATAAAGCTAGTTATAATTTGCTTAACACACATTTTTTTAATTACTTCTTGTGTTTTAATGCGCACATTGTTATGTACCGCCAAACGCTCCTTTATTGTACTAAAAGAAGAGATAAATAAAATAGGGCATTCAACAATTGTAAAGAATGATGTACATAAATATTTTAATAACCTGTCCGATAGAGTTACGAAGATAATATTTTGACCTCTTTAGGGTTTTTTACCTGGGAACCATATTTTACACCAGTAATAATGACAGCCCTAAAATCCAACGCAGTATTACTCTTGCAAAAAAATCCTACTTCGGACAGAGTGGGCAATTAAAAAATAAATTTCCCTCTCGAAGAATGAAAATAACACTCCATAAGTCACTTATCGTACCCGTACTGGTTTATGATGTAAAGGCTTAGACACTGACAACATCAGATAAGGCGGCTCTGGGAATATTCGAGAAAAAGGTTCTTCGAATGATTTACGGACCCCTTCCCGTTGGCGGCGGTGATTACCAAAGAAGCTGTATGAACTATATGCAGGCACCGACATAGTCCAACGAATTAAACCCTTAGGCTTCGTCGCCTAAGAAGGTATTCTTATCGGCACCTGCCGGTGGTAGCAGAGGAAGAGAGGGACCAACACTCCGATGGAAGGACCAAGTGAAGTACGATTTGCGATCCCGTCGTGTTTTCAATTGGCGCCAGATGGCAGAAAGAAAAACGACTGGCGAGCTATGTTAAACGGCCAAAATGGTTAAGACGGTTAAGCCCTATTTAAAGAAAAAGAAGCGTTGAAAAGGTGCTTACTGCTGTTGAAGTGGGAACCGGCAATTTGTGTAAGTTTTGTCGCAGTTTTAAAGTGCGTAAAGTGCATTTTTGGCGGAAGATTATGTCGCTTTAAGAACCTCCTCCATACATTAATTTCGGCAACTATATTTTGGCTTTGAACAAGTGGTTCATAAAATTCAGAAAGCTTAAAAAAATGTGTGTCATTTTCTTCACTGTGGTTTGTTGAAAAAATCTAACCGAAACCTCTTAAGATCGTTTTATGTTGAATAAATCGAGTATCTATTTCCATTATAATGTGATCAATAATTGGATAAAAAACAGTAATCTTGAAATAAACATCTAAGTTACATGCTTGCTTGTCGTTTGCATCTTTTTCTTTTTCACAAGTTCTAATAAATTTTTCAAAATAAAGTTCGTCGGAATGAATACGTCGTAAATCCGCCACTAGGTCATTTGTGAAATCCACTACAATCGTTAAGACGATCTTTATCTGTTGAAGCTTATTACACAAAGGCAAAACGCACAATGTTTCAGTAAGGGATTTTTAGTTTTGTGTTAAAAAAGATACTAAAAGACTGCGTTTAGTATTTAAAAAAAAGAGCTTTCAATGTTATAGAGAAAATGTTGAAATTTTATAAATTTGGCGCGTTTCGCGTAACAAAACTGACACCATAAATTTATCAATAAATGCCCATAATTGGCACTATTCACACTATCACCTTATTATAAATAAGTAAATACATCATAAAAGTGCATATCCACATTTTTCATAAAAATTCGGATTAAACTTTTTCGTAACTTTTGTACAAAGTTTGCATTTTTTCTTGCATGTTTTCATTAGATGATGGCCTATACTTTTATAAAAAATTTTCGTCGCTCTCTATTTTTTTCGCCATTGTGTGCTCTGATGTGCATGATATTAATATAAACACCCTTTTAACTCTGTTATACTCAACTTAAAAACCCTATTAAAGTCTTAAATGTATTCAAAATGCCTGAATAGCGATTTTAACTTATTAGACTAGATTTTAACTCGACTGTCTGCTGAGAAAAGTTACCAGAATTCGATAAATTCCGAATAAATTTGAATACTGCAAAGTGAAAAAATTTTCTTTTCTGACCAACCAATTAACATCACTAATTTCATCTCTGAAGAATGCTTATTTTATACGTTTCTATTGAAAATTATCCAAATACGAATACATGGCGTCATGTATGCCAAAATCAGTCTGTAATTACACCTAGTAGTGCTACGCACACAAGCTATATTAACTTCATTCGACTAACGGTAGTATGTAACGGCACCAACGAATCGAAATAGATGTTGACTTATATATATCAAAATGTTCAGGAAGTAAAGAGAAATTGATTAAGCCATATCTGTCCGTCCACCTGTCTGTGAACACGATAACTTGAGTCAATTTTGAGATATCTTGATGACATTTTTTAAGCAGGTTCCTTGGCACTTATCTCCTAGCGCTATTTAAAATGGGCGAAATCGGATGATAGCACCCCCACTTTTTATATATAAAGTATTTTTGAAAAAACAAAAAAAAAATTATTATTCAGTACATAATAAACCTATAAGGATAAAATTTGCTGTGTACTTTAACATAAAGGCAGAAAACAAATTTTTCAAGAAATTTTTGAAAATGGGCTTGGCACCGCCCACTTTAGATAAAGTCAAATTTAGAAATATTATTAATCATAAATCAAACCCCGTTCAATATATCGAAACGAAATTCAGCACAGATTTCAATGAATACAATTTTCCGGGAAGTAATGGACGAAATCGGTTAAGGTCAGCACCCACTTTTATATGAAAAGTTTTGAAAAGGATCATAGATATATTTAATAGGCAATAACTTTAGGTAGCAGGTAACGTCAGCATGGGTGTCTGTTTGTGTACGTGTGTGTATGTGTTGTGTGTGTACATTCATAAACGGGGGTGGTTTGCATCGATCGGTTTTTGTGTGATTGACTGAGGCAGGCAAAAGTTGGTGATTTTTGTTGTTTGACCTTTTTTTGCTTCTTTGTTTTTTTTTGATCTTTTGCTGTTTTATGTTTATGTGTCGGTGCGTGTGAGTTTGTTGTACCTGAGTAGTTGCTTTGTTTTTTGTAAACCAATTTTAAAGGTGTGAATATTGTGTCGGAAACAGTGTTTGTCTGTTCGTTTATTATTCTACCGTCGAATGTTTTTTGTTTGTAGATTTCCATGTTTTCGAGTACGTTCAGACGTCGGCGTTTAGCTTGCACATGTAGGATCTTGACTGTTTTTTTGATGTTTCCGGGGGGGGGCATTTATGCTCCACCATGTGATTCGCAAAGTTGGACTCTGGTATGATGGCTGGACTCCGTATCTTTTTGTTGTAATCTCTAATGTGTTCTCTGAACCTCGTTCTTACTTGTCGTCCTGTTTGTCCTATGTAACTTTAACGCCAGGGTGGGTAAGGAGGGTGTATTCGGCCCCACTGTCGGGAAGTTCAGTCTCCACGATCAGATTTCGCCGAATTGGATTCAGGCTGATCGACTTCGCCGGTGCCCGAAACATGGTCATATCCAGCACTAGGTTTATGCACAAGAAGATCCATCAGGCTACATGGCTGTCCCCCGATCGAAAAACACGCAACCAGATCGACCACGTTGTGATAGACGGACGGCATGCTTCCAGCGTTTAAGATGTTCGCACAATACGAGGACCTAACATCGACTCTGATCACTACCTAGTAGCAGCCAAGATTCATACCCGCCTCTGTACGACAAAACAGGTGCAACAAAAAACGCAGGGAAAGCTGGACGTCGAAAAGCTGAAATTGCAACAGACCGCCAATTATTTCGCAAATCGCCTCTCACACCTGCTCTCCGAGAGCACAATTCAACCTAGTGGAATGCATGAGCAGTGGGATCATATCTCAGGAGCACTCCGTACCGCAGCCGAAGAAGTAATTGGATTCCGGCGAACGCGAAAAAACAACTGGTATGATGATGAAGAGTGCCGCGCTGCAACGAAAAAAAAAGTAAGAAGCCTACAAGGCAACGCTGAGAACGAATGCAACGAGGAGTGTGTGTGAACACTACCGCGAGTTGAAGAGGGAAGCGAGGCGGCTTTTCCGGGCGAAAAAAAGAGAGGCAGAAAAGCGTGAAATAAAGGAGCATAAGATGCTGGCCAACGGGAATAATGCCCGAAAATTCTATCAAAAAATTCGGCGAATGACAGAAGGTTTTAAACCCGGGGCAAACTCCTGTAAGAATGAGAACGGCGACCTGGTGGCATATTTTCAGAGAGCACTCAGAATATGGAGGGATCACTTCTCTGCCCTTTTAAATGGAGAAACTGAGCAAGAAATCCGAGAAGATGAAGAACCCGAGCCCACAATCGAAGATGATGGAATTGACGTTCCACAACCCAACTAATGAGGTGCGAATAGCAATATCCCGATTGAAAAACAATAAAGCAGTTGGCGCTGATGGTTGTCTGCTGAGCTATTCAAACACGGAGGCGAGGAGCTGGTAAGCGCATGCATAAGCTTCTATGCAGAATATGGTTGGATGAATGCATACCTGAAGATTGGAATCTAAGTGTTCTCTGCCCAATCCACAAGAAGGGCGATCCTGCAAACTGCGCCAACTATCGCGGAGACAGCCTTTTGAATATCGCATATAAGGTCCTATCAAGCGTATTGTGGGAAAGACTGAAGCCTGATGTGAGCAGACTGATTGGACCTTATCAGTGTGGCTTCAGACCTGGTAAATCTACCATCGACCAGATTTTTACAATACGCTAAATCTTGGAAAAAACCAGTGAGAAAAGAATCTCATCATCTCTTTGTTGATTTCAAGGCCGCTTTCGATAGCACGAAAATGAGCTGCCTCTTTGCCGCTATGTCTGAATTTGGTTTCCCCGCAAAACTTATACACCTATGCAAAATTACCTTGAGTAACACCGCCAGCTCGGCCAGAATTGGGAAGCACCTCTCCGAGCCGTTCGAAACTAAACGAGGTTTCAGACAGGGTGACCCCCTATCGCGCGGTTTCTTTAATTTAATGCTGGAGAAAATAATACAAGCTGCAGAACTTAACCGCGCTGGAACAATATTTTGTAAAAGCGTGCAACTGTTGGCATATGCTGACGATATTGATATCATTGGCCTTAACAACCGCGCCGTAACTTCTGCTTACTCCAAATAAGAAAAAGAAGCGGGAAAAATGGGTTTGGTGGTGAACGAGGGCAGAACGAAGTACCTTCTGTCATCATGCAAAGAGTCAGCGCATTCGCGTCTTGGCAACCAAGCCACTGTTGGCAGTAATAATTTTGAAATAGTAAAGGACTTAGTTTACCTGGGAACTAGCATTAACACCAACAATAATGTTAGCCTAGAAATCCGACGAAGAAATACTCTTGCAAACAAATGCTACTTCGGACTGAGTAGGCAATTGAAAAGTAAAGTCCTCTCTCGACGAACGAAAGTAACCCTCTACAAGTCAATCATCGCACCCGTCCTTCTATATGGTGCGGAAGCGTGGGCACTAGCAACATCTGATGAGGCGGCTCTGGGAGTATTCGAGAGAAAGGTTCTTCGAAAGATTTGTGGACCTCTACGCGTTGGCGACGGCGAGTACCGAAGAAGATTTAATGATGAGCTGTATGAACTTTACGCAGACGCCGACATAATTCAGCGAATTCAAACACAGCGGCTTCGCTGGCTAGGCCACGTAGTGCGAATGAGCGAAGATGCTGCAGCCCAGAAGGTATTCTTATCGGCACCCGCCGGTGGAAACAGAGGAAGAGGGAGACCACCACTCCGATGGAAGGGTCAAGTGGAGACCGATTTGCGATACCGCGGTGTTTCGAATTGGCGCCAGTTGGCGCAACGAAGAAACGACTGGCGAGCTATGTTGGACGGTCAAATCACCCGGGCGGTTAGATGACCATTTGAAGAAGAAAGAAGAAGGTCTCTCCTGAGTTTATCTACTAGTGCTTTTTTATATCCGATGTTTGTAGCGATGTTATATATTATTCCAAGCTATCTTCTATATGCTTCTTGTGTAAGAGGTGTTCTTTCCAATCTTTGTACTAAGTGCCTTAGCGCTGCATTTTTATGTTGTTGTGGGTGGTTCGAGTTATTATGTATTATTGTGTCGGCGGTCGTTGGTTTCCTATATATGTCGTAGTTGAATTTATTGGTAGCTTTATCAATACTTATTGTGAGGTCCAAATAATTGATTCCTCCGTCCTTTTCGGTTTCCATTGTGAATTTTATGTTCCCGTGCTGCTTGTTGAGGTACTCCAGTACTTGTTCTTCGTTGTTGGTAGTTAAAACGCATATGATATCATCCACGTACCTAGCGTAAAATAACACGGCAAATTTGAAATTCAATTCCTGTATATACTCTTTTTCCAGGTTTTGCATAAACGCTTCCATAAGAATAGCCGATGCTGGGTTTCCCATCGCAAGTCCGTTTGTTTGTCTATATATTTTATTGTTGAATTGAAAATAGTTTTGACGTAGAGTGGTTCTTACCGGGTTGGTGATTTGCGTACTTTTTACTATATCTTTCTGTTTTACGTTGTATTATAGAGTTTACTATGTTCAATGTCTCTGCTAGTGGTATTGATGTGTATGGATCTTTTATGGCGAAAGATACCAATTTGCTGTCCTTTGTCACTTCAACGGTCCTAAGTTTGTCTATTAGTTCAGATGTATTAGTTATGGTGTGTTCGTTGCTAAGTTCTAGTGTATCCTTCAATATTGTTTTTAAATATTTAGATAGCTTATAGCATGGTGCCGATTTAAAATTAATAATTGGTCTCATTGGATTGGCTGGCTTCTGGATTTTTGGTAGCGCAATCAGTGGTGGAGTTGACGGGCTCATTTGGACTAATGTATATGCCGAGTTTGTATCTGTTATATTTGTTGCAGTTTTTATAGCCACTTTGATTTCTTTCTGGTATTCATCCGTGGGGTTCACTCTTATTCTACGACATTCCATATCCTCGATGAGTTTTTCGGTTTTTGTTATATACTCATCTTTTTCAATTAGCACAGTTGTGTTGCCTTTGTCCGCCTTCGTTGCGACAATGTTGTTTATCCTGAGTTTATGTTATAGGTTCTTGACTGTTTTTTGCTCCGTGTTTCTCTTCTGTCCTTCCTTTGCTTTCACTTCCTTTTTTATAATTTCTCTGCACATGTGTCTTGCGTGCTCTTGTTCCTCAACTGGTATTTATATTATTTCTATTTCACTTTCAAAGTGTCCGTGAGCGAGGAAATTCGAAAAATATAAATTTTCGAAGACGGGCTGGGTCCGCCCCTTTTATAGTGGATTATTCCACAAAACTTTTTATGTCATAACTCCGGAAAAAAATGATTTGTCGAAACAAAATTTGGCCAAAATGGTTTGTAGAAATGGGCGAAATCGGTTCAGGGCCACGCCCAGTTTTTAAACATAGTTCTGAAAAATTTAAATGTTTTAAAGTAAGGGCTACAGTTTTATTTCGTTGATTTATCCCTAGGGTATAGTCATAGTGTACTGACCTACCATAACGAAGGGTAATAATTCAATTCTGACTAAAACTATTAAGACTGGCAAAAACTGAATATTCGCTGAGGGCGATAGACTAACAATGAAAAGTAACTTCTTACTTTTGCCCACTTTTGACTCGTACGAGGTAACAACTAAATTTTAATGAAAAAGTGTTATACAAAATTTAAAAATTTACACGCCTGTTAAAACTTCAATAATTTCATAACCAGCCGCTTTTCGACATCACCCGGTATGGCATGATCGCCGTCCCACGTGCGTTCAACCGATAGACCGAGGAAAGGAAATAAACAATCCTACTATTTAAAAATATCTGCGAACACGGATCACATTATTTAATGCATGATCTGCGAGATGGAGCAAGCAACAGAAAACTTCTACCATAGCTCAATAGTTGCAATTTCTGTATTACTAACAACCATGTCGAAATAATTAGATAGTGGTTGTAGATCAGCTGATGGCTTATTTTTTTATTTGAAAATTCTATATTTGCCATTCCAGTCATTGACTCTCTATGATTTAACATTAGAAAAACAATATTACGTGGACAATATTTATTTCTACATTTCGTACAGAACGGAAAAAAGAGTGCTAACTTTTGCTATCAATCATTTATTTACTGAATATGGATGCGCTTGAACAGACCTTTAAACAATCCGAATAAAAATGTCTAGTATTTTATTTTGAACCGTAAAATATTCGATCACAAAAACCTACAAATTCAGAGCCAAATAATCGGCATCTTTGAGGGTAACCTTTGAAAACTCTTAAAATTTTATGAAAACTCCAAGTAATTTTTTTTTATTTCATGTGGGTTCTCTGTTCATCTTAATTTGAGATAAAACGTGCGTTTAAAATGTCTATGATTGCCTTGAACTTTAAACGCTTTTTTAAATTATATAAAGTTTTAATTGAGCAATTTAAACCTTGGAAAATATATAAAAAAAATAATCTTCTTCAGTCCTTTTTAAATTGAAATTTCTAATTGATTTAACAGACAAAAATTTACAATTTAAAGAAATATTAATGTCAAAAAGAATCTAATCCATACTTGTAAAAATATCTCTATATAAAATTAAGAAAAAAGAGGCGGCTTCTAAACCATTCCGTTGAAGATTCACTTTTATTTTCCTTTTGAAAACTGCATTTCACAATCACAATTAGTCAACCCTGAAAAATAACAAAAATTCAATATTTCTTTTATGCATTTGTGCAAAACTTTTTCTTTATAAAAAGGTTACTTTGATTATATTAAAAAAAAATGTTAGTTACCTACAAAGTGTATTCAATAAAGTGTGACTGACAGCTAAATATGATTCTCTTGTAAGGGACTATTGTGTAATTAATTATCGAATGTAAACAAATGAATTAACCCTTTGAGGTGCATGTAGCTTTTCACCACTTATCTATAAGTTTTTTTTGTGTTTTTTTTAGTTCACTTTATTCGACTACCATTGTCAAAGATAACTTGAAATAGAATTCCACAAGTTACAAGTTATTCTATAAGAAATAAAATCATTTTGTGCGATACAGCATCCATTTAAAGATTTAAGTTTTTTAATCTAAACATTATCCGGCACTTATAAAAGTTAGATTTTAAGTTTTCATTCAAATATATCTGTGAGCTCGGTTCTACTACTTTAACTATTGAAATTTTATCATTCTGGCTATTTTTGGCCATAAACTTTCATAAAAACAGTTAAAAACTCTTTTATCGCATTAAGAAAATAGTTATATAGTTTCCTAAGTCTCCCATCCGAAGTTCGACATAGTTTGCTCATATTGGCCAAACGCTACTTACTTCACAGCATCTATCGCATTTGGAAATTCTGTCTATATCTCTGAGAGCTCTTCGAAAAAATACTTTAAATATTTCGTCCATGGTGTCGTCATACTTGTTTGAGGAATCCTCTCTGCTTTGAACTATGTTTGTTGCTTTCATACTTCGTCTTGTTTCATTCTTTTTGGCAGTTCTTTATTTTTGCCTGGTACAGGTAACATCTATCGGCAAAAAACCGTAGGTCCCGCCAATTTGTAGAAGCAGAACACCAAAAATTGGTAGAGAAGCTCGGCTTTAATCTCCCTAGGAGGTATATATAGCGCCAATAATTTTTTTTTTTTTTGAATACTAAGAAAATGAAAGGCAACACAACATGGCTGAACGTCGAAACCGGTTTGGCACAGAAACCAAATCTGACGAGGGATAATGGAAAATGTCTGATTAAATATATTCAAAGATTCGGAGTGCAACCAAGTTTAAATATAATTATTACTTTCACCCTATGGAAATTTAAATATTTTGAAAATTTAGATATTAGGGAAATCCACTAAATCTTCTCTCTCAGGCTTCTTTATTGGATTTGTGATTCGATTCCACAGTTTATGTTCTATTCGTGCTATCATATTTGTTATTTTATTATAAAACTTATGAATTTTAGGGCAACTTAAGTTGCTCTTCGTGTCTTCTAGAATTTTCGTTATTCTGTCGACTAGGCAGTGGACCAACATCAACTTCAAAGCCGAATTGGCTGAGACCTGATGCAGATATGATGACTCCAGCTTTCAATAATTGACTTCCATAAAATTCACTTGTGAGAAATGTTCAGGTAAAAATCGAGTCCAACTCTACAAAATACCAGAATTTCTTTCGTTCTCTACTAGTAAAGAAGTTTTTTTAGTATCAACAATAGACTTAAATTTTTACAACAGAGTTTTCTATCAAATTCCTTCTTTTGAATTAAAGTCGAAAGAGAAATATTGGAAATTTCGAAAAAAAAATATTTAAAATTAGTCTTTTTAAAGGTTTTTAAACTCAAAAGATTATTTTGGAAAGGGTTAAATATTTTTTTTTTTTTTGATATCATAGTTTTGTTATAATTGAGAGAAACGTCAAATTCAATCACACTTTGTTGAATATAATATTATTATTATTTACTCAATTGATTTGACGAATGATCGTTTCGTTTTCACTTTTTATTTGAGCACTTCTTACTCGTTGTACTATTTGAAGCACGAAATTCTCAAAACGATTGTGATTTAACTATAAAAATTATATTTAAAATTAATATTTAGTTTAATTATTTAAAATATTTAAAAACTCAAAAACTTGAACAGAAAACTAAAATGTAGAATGGTGTTATTCGCTGAATTGCTGTCCGTTTTCTGCTGAATTGCTTTCCTCTTCGCTCGTGCCTGAATTTATCTATCGACAGTCGCTTAGACTGGTATGAATAAGCCCACGAAATTCTAGTCAATGAACTAGAATGTTGACTTACTAATTTGGCTGTTGACTGCAATATACAGCTAAAGCGGTAAGAATAGTTTTGAAATCTTAAATTTTAGACATACATGAACACTTACATTCTTCTGTTGACATTTTGTTTTGCTACCCTGCCAACCACCAACGGATAAAAATTTGGATAAACAGTGAGTCGCGCGTTCCGAAAAAAGTGGGAAATTTTCTTCGGCGAGGTTCAATTTTTCACCATGTTAAAAATGTTTTTCCGTGTACGTGTGAAGTCTAAGGACGGCATACTTTTAGGCAACTGGATAAAAAAGTGGCAATTTTGTTCGGCGAGATTCACTTTTTAACCATGTTGAAAATGTTTTTTCGTGTAGGTGTGAGTGCATACTTTTTGGCACTTGTTTTTTTCCATGCAAATTCTAAAAATATTCGTTGGTGTTAGTAAAAATTTGTGAATTTGTGGAATCAGAGTTTCACCATGGTTAGCTATGGTTGGTAGGGTAAATTTGTGGAATCAGAGTTTAACACCCCGCAAAAAACCGTGTGAATAATCTGTAAAGACAACGATCCGCGATTAACCCTTTTTGTCTATTGGCTATAATTCAATATACATAAGTAAACTTTTATTTATGTAGCATGCTCATAAGGGTGTAAGTCAATTTTAGTTTTTGTAGCATACTTATGGGAGTTAAAAGAACCAGTTTGGGTCGAAAGTATATTAATCCTTTTGTACCCGATCGGCATAAGTGGGTACAATTGGACATGCTTAAACCAATGCCAACAGTTCAACATATAAAAACTGATCAGAATTGGCATTGTTCCCCTCCTGCTTTGCGTCATCCTAGACTAATCGCATTTTTTGCTGGGCACGATTAGCCATGGTTGGTAGGGTATATGATAATCCACAGAGTTTGACAAAGCATGGAAGCCAAAATTAAAGTGAGCCAGATTTTGTAAGAAGTATGACAATACATCTGCGATTTGGTTCAAAGTCGGCATATAGGTTCTCACAATAAAATTGTTTGAAGCGTACTTTTTTTTGGTATTTTTAAATTTTTGTCGAGATATGATCCATCAAAGTTTGGACTTTTTCGTAAACTAATAAAAATATATACTCACTTAAATCATCACATCCCAGCTTATACTAAGATGAAATATAAATCATCTTAAAACCATTTGAAAGCTAATGAATCAATCTTCACATTAGGCATGGGACTATTCGAATAAAAAATCCATTTATTCGAAGACTATAAAGAATTCAAATCATTTTTATTCGAATAATTTATACTTTTATTCAAATAGTATTATTCGAATAGTTAAACAAATATCACTACAGCTTATGCACACATTTGTACACGCAAACATAAATACATACATACAAAACGTAAATGCATGCTCATACCCTGCAAAAAATGCGATTTGTCTAGAATGAACCCGGGATAGGTCGCAAAGGAGCATTCGACCAATGCCAGTTTTAATCTCTTTGTATGGGTTGAAGTGATCCCTTTTGTTTGAGCATATCCTATGAAAAGACTAATTTCATGCCCGAACGGGTAGTGTCGGACAGATTTCCTTTGTAACCCTACCTAATAGTAGGCTACAGAAATTAAGATCAACTTATCCCACCTATGCCCATAACGGCAGGGTGTGTACAAGCGATGAAAACATTGAATTTCGCTTTCGACATCTTTTGCATTTCAATACAACTATTCGAATACCACTATTCGAATAATACTATTCAAATAATACTATTTGAATAAACGGATAAATTATTCGAATAAATACTATTCGAATTTTTTGAAACGAATATTTTTATTCGTGTATTCGAATAGTATTTATTCGAATATTATTCGAAAATAGTCCCACTACTGCTTCACATCCATTTGTATATATTTTATTTCTTTCATTTAATTTTTTTGGAAGCAATTTGATTTTTAAAAGTAAAATTGCAGTGTTGCAACAACAACTTCCGATTCCGTATCAAATTGTCTACAAAATCAATGCATTTAGAAAATGGGAGCAACAAACAAACTTTTACTAATATACATTTCGATATGCCAAACTCTACTTTTTTGAATATAAAATTTTCTAAAGCCTTTTCCTATTTTGAAATCGTTCAGTTCTCATATTTTATGTATTGTTGGAAGGTATAAAGTGGTGGAGAAGTTGATTTTTTGAATCGTTGAATAAGGACTCGTATGCGGTTATTTAGAATTAAAAAATTTGGTGGTAGCGCTTTGAAATTTTACTTTTAAAGATCAAATTGTTTAACAAAAATTAAATAATTAAGTGGGTATATGTTTTTATTAGTTTACAAAAAAGCCCAAACTTTGACTGATCATATCTCCGAGCAAAAACAAAAAATACGTGTCTAACCATTTTATGGTGAGTAAGTTTATATCGATTTTAAACGAAATTTAATGGAAAATGGATGTTATGATTTGTGTTTGATTTACTTTGTACACGTATTAAGTAAATTAATTTGTGAAAAACAATTCATTTAAATAACAAAAATAGCCGGGCCAAATAAAACCAATTTCGAGTTGGCTTTTAGAAAGAAAAATATGTGTTTAATATTCAGAATAGCTAAAAAATACTCAAAATAAAGCCTGATAAGTCGAAAAAATGGCAGAAAAGCTACTGACTCCATTCCTCTCTATACAAATTTAAATTCTGAAAATTTACTAAATATTTTCCGAAAATTGATTTATGCGTTCTACTAAGAAATTTAACTGAAGTGAGTTAGCGGCTTTTACCGAGTTCCCGACTAAAGTAAAGTTCAAAAATCATAACAGTCTTACCAGAACTTTATTTATAGTTCTCAGTTTACACGAAGATAAACCAATTATAGCTTAACTTATCCGTAGAATGAGGTAAGCCCAATATATTCATAAAAAACAAACAAAGAATGTTATGAAAAGATTCTCAATAAAAAAACCACACCACTTAGCACCTGCATCTTTCTGTCACGCTTTGCTATTCTCTTCTTTCAATAGTCTCTATTTTTAATTTATATATTATACTGTACTATATTTTATTGTTTCTATTTCTTGCTTCCTTCCCTTTATTTCCATTCCATTCCTTTCGTTTCCTTCCCGCTATCATAGTTACTTTTGATTAACTTCATTTCATTTCATTTAATCTTTTTATTTTATTTTGTTTTATTTTATTCTATTTTATTTTATTATAAAGTACCATGACTATAAACAAGCTCGAGGCCAATAATTATAATTTTTCTTTTTATTTATAAAAATTATTATTGTTTTTTTTTAATAATTTTAATTTTTTTATAATTAATTATTAAAAGTTTTTATTAGAATAGAATAGGAAAATTTTTAGAGACAACCGCCATAGCTCTTCTTATAGATCCATTTCGGAAGCTGCTAGAATTCTTTATCAGAGAAATTTTGGCACGCTCTTCTAACCATTAGCTAACAGAGCGCTGGTTTTTGTGTTAGCTAAAATCCTAGTTCTATTGACATTTACCATAACATTGAGCATGCACCGCCATCAGGCGGCATTGATCAGTACTCATGATGGATTTTTGTTTGTAGTGTACACTTTTTCTCTTTTGGTACACGGTCCGATATTTGTGCCCATCAGTTTTGTTTATTTTGTATACCAACAATTCAATTGAATTCTTGTTTTTACGGCCTGAACATTTGCAAAGTACCATGACTATAAACGGGCTCAAGGCCAAGAATAATAACTTTTCTTTTTTATTCATGAAAATTGTTTAATGTTTTGTTATATTAGCTTATAAGTATAACCACAAAGATTACACAAACAAAACAAATTAACTACCGCCTTGAGTATTCTGAGCTAAAATAAATTTAACATGAATAATCACTTGTTTTGTTTTTGTAAACACTGTGTATATTTATGATAAACGCAGTTGCCTTCGTCTTTCGCCGATTGATAGCATTTATCGGGTTTAGGCACGATTTTCAAATAATAACAATCAGCAAAGCACTTGCATACACACACACCCACATAAGCAGAGCGTCACAGACATATTAACAAAGCAGTCAAACAAGATTTCTATACACAAGGCACAGACAGAAGCACGGTTACAAGCAGCGGCAGAGTCACGGTTACAGGTAGCGACGTGTAACTTTTCTGGACAGCCCCTACCGAACCCAAAGATGTCTACACATCAAAAACTCATTAATAATATAAGTATTAAATAAATTTTAAATAAAAGTAAAAACTACGTGTATAGTTATTTCTAAACCTACAAGCAGTGTGACCAGGTTAGCCTTTTCGAGGCTATATTTAGCCTTTTTTTGTCCTTTAGCCTCATAATTTTGGTTTTAGCTTCGTGACTTTTTTCTAGCCTTTTTTTACTCCAAACCTTTTCTGGTCCCAACACCATACAACTTCGAGTTGAATTAAGGTAGTATTGATGACGAAATACAGAAAATTATTCGTAAAAATTGTCAACTATTTTTAATGCGACATCACCTACCTGATAACATAAGCTCTTTACAAAAGATACATTTTTTTTCAGTTGATAATTTATTGATCGTTACAAAGCCGGATGTATTTTCTCACTTTCAAAAAAAAAGTCTAGGTATTTTGCAACTCAAGTAGTATTGATTGGGCTGCAATGGCGAAAGCTAATAACCGTACAAAGGACAAGTGTGACCTCTACCATAGAATTTTGGGCGGAAGTCCGAGCACATAAAAGTTCATTAAACGAACCCCTTTTTAGAACTGGTCGAATTCATATACAACTTTTTGGTATTACCTTTCAGAAATGCGCAGGTTGAAAGAATGTTTGGTACCATGAACATTTTAAAAACTAAGTTAAGGAACAGATTCATAATTAAAATTTTGAAATTACCGTGCTCTCATCTCTATGATAAATACCCAAACTTTGTACGAAGACTCAAGCTCTTGTGATTCACCAGACGAAGAAAATATTATAAAATTAATTAGTTTGTAGTGATTTTTCTATAGTACGTGTTTCTTTGAAGAAATTCCTAGTCAAGAAAAATGTGACTGATATGTGTTGAAACAAGAATAGTTCCTTTAAGTTATGTCTACAGCTTTATATACAAATAGTTAAAACTAAAATAAAAAATTTGAAATGGATTTCGTAAAAAGATTTCGGACTTTTTTTTAGCTTCTCTTTTTCTATATTTAGACTTTTCTAACCTTTTTTTTGCGAATTTATCCCATTTTTTTTCTAACACCTCGTCACATTGCCTACATATGGTATGTCAGTTTTTGTGTAGTGAGTGCGGAAATATACAAGAAGCACAGTGGCTAGCGGGAAGCTCATGCAAATTTGACTGTGTTATAAAATGTATAATTTGCTATAAGTGCATTTGAACGCACATATTCTGAAATATATAAACTAGTGCCAAGTATAAATACCCACATAAACGTGAAAGTACAATTGTGGCCAAAGTGCCAAATATATGGATTTGTGAACTGTACAATTTTCTATGGTGTTCGGGTTCAGCGGGGATTCCTGGAACCGTTCACCCAAGCCAAAAATCTTTATTTAAAAATTAAAAAAAAAGCACTTCAACGATAGAGTGTCGCGGCCAAAGTGAAAATTCGTGAAATTATGTTACCACGAAAACTGAATGTCGCAGAGAATGACATGCGAATCAAAAATTGGAAAATATAGAGTGAATCACATATATTGTAAACATCCCTGAGTTGTACCAAAGAATATATAACTATAAGAAGGGCCAACAGCAAAAGGGACGCTGTCAAATCGATGGTAGGTAATTCACCACTGTACCTGCATGTAAAATGCTTCAATTCACTGTGTTTTAGCTAAATATTTACACAAAAAGTTATAGTTAGAAAAAGGTTTAATTGTGAATATTGAATAAAAATAAAAGTGATAATGGCCTTAAAACTCGCGATTTAAACGCGAATTTCTCCAGTGGTGAATTACCTACCCGCGAATTGATGGCTTACTGTTTCCCACTATTCTTCGCGTTGAACCTTCTTATAGTTATATGTTCTTTGCTTGTAATAATAAGTATGACATAAGTAGATAGAAAGAGAAAATTACTTTTGAAACTCTGCTTGAAAAAACTTAAGCAGAAGATGTAAACAGTGTGACCAGGTTAGCCTCTTCGAGGCTAGATTTAATCTTTTTTGTCCTCTAGCCTCATAATTTTGGTTTTAGCTTCGTGGCTTCTTTTTTAGCCTTTTTTACTCCAAACCTTTTCTGATCCCAACACCATATTTTTCATGTAAAATTACAGTTAAATGAAGGTAGTATTGATGACGAAATACAAAAAATTATTCGTAAAATTTGTCAACTATTTTTAATAAAGTTGATAATCCAACTTCGACATCGCCTACCTAATAATATGAACTCTTCACAAAAGATCAATTTTTTTTTTTCAGTTCATAATTCTTTGAAAGTTACAAAGCCGGATGTATTTTCTCACTTTCAAAAAGAAAAGTCTAGGTATTTTGCAACTCAAGTAGTATTGATTGGGCTGCAATGGCGAAAGCTAATAACCGTCCAAAGGACAAGTGTGACCTCTACCATAGAATTTGGGGCGGAAGTCCGAGCACATAAAAATTCATTAAACGAACCCCTTTTTAAAACTGGTCGAATTCGTATTCAACTTTTGCGTATTACCTTTCAGTAACGCGGAGGTTGAAAGAATTTTTAGTGAGATGAACATTTTAAAAACTAAGTTAAGGAACAGATTAAGATTTAAAATGCTTAACTCGCTGCTTAACATTAGATGCTCGGTAAAACGCTAATCGAAATGTTACACCAATTTTGAAATTACCGTGATCTCATCTCTATGATAAATACCCAAGGTTTGTCCGCAGACTAAAGCTGTTCTGATTCATCAAACGAAGAGAATATTATATAAAATATGTAGTTTGTAGTGATTTTTCTATAGTATGCATTTCTTTGAAAAAATTCCTAGTCAAGGAAAAGGTGCCTGATATGTGTTGAAACAAGAATAGTTCCTTTAAGTTATGTTTATAGCTTTATATACAAATAGTATAAACTAAAATAAAAAATTTGAAATGGATTTCGTAAAAAGATTTCGGACTTTTTTTAGCTTCTCTTTTTTTAATTTTAGACTTTCAAAACTGTTTTTTTACCGATTTAGGCTCATTTTTCACCTGGTCACACTGGTTGTAAAAAACTAACTCAATTGTATTTGATTTAAATAACACTTTGTTAAAAGAAATAACAAATGTATTTACTTTTGCATAAACTTATAAACATAAATAAACACTGTATTTAGAATTTGCAACTTCTTCTTTTTCTTTAAATGGTCATCTAACCGCCTGGGCGATTTTGACCGTCCAACATAGCTCGCCAAAAGGCTTTGTTGTTGAATTTCATTGGAACGTTGTTTTATGTGGTGGGTCCCAAACCCAACGCACAACCCGTTTCACGGGAGGTTGAATTCTATTACACGTTTGTATAGCGAGCCGCTTGATCCAAGACAGACGCCCGCTTGCAGCCGCACCACATGGTGATCAGACGCTGCTATTTGAACCCCCCAGCAAGCCCTTAAACCGATTATGTCGGAGTGGCCTTACCAGGTTGTCGCCTTCTCACGTTTAGCTCACCACCAAACGGGTGTTCGGTGGTTACCCAGAGGATACTTGGGCGCAAAGCCCGGAAGTAGTGAGCTGCTTGAACCGCATGCAAAAGAATCGATCTGGCCATTCCCAGGTGAATGGCGATCAGAAACTTTCCCCACTTGCGTGGACTTCTGCACACGGCCCCATC
This sequence comes from Merzomyia westermanni, assembly GCA_949987695.1. Taxonomy (NCBI): domain Eukaryota; kingdom Metazoa; phylum Arthropoda; class Insecta; order Diptera; family Tephritidae; genus Merzomyia; species Merzomyia westermanni. Next base: position 84,237,245 of record OX465291.1, read on the forward strand.
CTCCAACATAATTTTAAATTCTAATTGCACAACAAATCTGCGTTGAATTAATTTGTGTTTGTCTATTTTCAACCCCAATTGTTCGATTATAAGAGAGAGAAAGTACGAGTAAAAATTCTGATTGCAAAATGTGTTGATACAACTTTCATAATAACAATCTTATTAATAAGTAGATACAAAGAGACATTCTTATTAGAATAATTCGAAGTCATATTTATTTACATACAGTTAAGTGAGTTTAATTTTGTTGAAAAGAGACGAATCTCATAATAAAAATCTTTTTAGAAATGTTAAGTTAATAAGTAGCATTAGTAGTTAAGTGAGTTTAATTTGGAATATTCAACTATTTACAAACACGTTAGGAAAGATCAGCAGTAATTATAACTGATAATCGGAAAATATACGAAATATTCTGATACTATTTTCATAAAAATACTTACTTACTTTGAATAGTGCAAGCGTAAATACAAATAATATAATTTTTATCTCTTTTGAAAACATTTTTAATTCATAATATAAGTTGCAATACTTATTCCGCATGGACAGGGACGAGCTTTTTTCACTTATGGTGAATGCATTGAAAGAAAAATGAGGTTTCCGATTGCCGACAAAAGGATGTAAGGCAACTCTGGAAGATAGGTTGTGTTAGCACTTCGGGCTTACTGTCAGCAATTAGTATCACTCTGATAGTGAAAATTAATCACTTCAATCATGCTGGAGTGGGGCGCCCGGCCTTCACGTTGAGGGTTATAGATGGTTCAATTTCTTCTTTTAGTGGTATGGGGCAGCCAACAGTTGAAGAATGGCTGAGTGATTTTGGAGCAAACGCGGTGCAGTGGAGTGAGTTACAGAATTTTATTAATAAAAAGCAGTTGTTAAAGGGTGCTGCAAAAATATTTGTCCGTAGCCAAAGGGGAATCGCAAGTTGAGATTTCCTTAAACGATTCCTACAAAAAGAGTTTGGTGTTGATGTATCATCTATTGAAGTACATCGCGCATTAAGTAATCGATGTAAACTTCCAAAGGGGGGTTATAGGGAATATCTATTTCTCTTATGGAAATAGGTAGGCCGACAGACTTAGATGATAAGAGCCTCATTGAATATTTGATTTAGGGCGTTCCAGATACCCGGGCAAACAAAGCCACTTCAATCATTGAGCTAAAAACTCAGATCCTTATTTATGAGAAGTTTCGTTCGGGTCGTCTAACCAGTTAAAATCAGCCTCAAAATAAGCCAGTAGATGTCAATATTAAGAAGTCGAAAAAGATACAGGTGGGTGACGCAAAGCGTTGCTATAAATGTGGTGCATCAGGCCATATGGCCAACAATTGTCCACGTCCTTGCCAATCTACGTGTTTCGGGTGTAAGCAACCAAAGTGTTGCAGAGTGTCCTCAAACAGCGTAAACATTAAGGACCATTTTCACAGTGGCGAGTTAACTTACGTTCCACAGTTAACTCTAGCTTTTCAATTTTTAAATTGAGTTAACTACAGTTTAACCGCTCAACATTGGTGAGTTAATCTTGGGTTAGAATTTTAAGGGCCATTTTCATAGTGCACAGTTAACTATCGACTCAGAATTATATTTTAGCTATTTTGATAAATATTTACTGCCCAATATACAATAGACAACCTTATGAATTCTAACCCGAGGTTAACTCACCAATGTTGAGCGGTTAAACTCTAGTTAACTCAACTTGAAAATTGAAAAGCAAGAGTTAACTGTGGAATGTAAGTTAACTCAGCACTGTGAAAATGGCCCTAAGACTGAAACACCACGCGTCTATATCGTCGAGACTACACGCACGTCGTCCATAGGTTGCGGATCTAACCATATATGATCTCAGATTTTCAGCGTTGATTGACGCGGGTTGTGACCTATGTCTATTGCGATACGATTTTCTCATGATGGTAGGTGAGGTCGAGTTTGTAAAGAAATTCATCAGTTGAAAGGCATAGGAAACACTATACTCAAAACTACTGAATCGAATTAGACATGGCATTCCATGTCGTGCATGAGCGTGATATTGTTAATTTAGTCGTAACATATAATAACGTAGAATTTAGACGGAAGGTGAAGAACGGAAGGCCTTCAGAACCCCATGAGTCGCCAGTTTGCATGAAAATCTGCTTAATAGATGATAACCCAGTATTTCAGTGTCCTAGGCGCGTGTCAAAAATGCTTCACGTTAATGACTAATTAGGATGGCTTGTATCTTGTTGGTACACAGACTTAAAGAAGCTCAAAGGCAAAACGATTGGATACGGGCGGTATGATAGGTTCTGGAAAATCATGAGTATGAGGACTCCGTAATAAAACATGATGTGCTTCGCTCATGAAAGAGAAATTGGTCGCATGGCGCATAAGCAAGAACATCTTTCCTCAAAAAAGACTCAAGATGCTGTGGAAAAATCTTTTTTCATACATAACATTCGATTAAAAGCTAGAAAATAGATAAGAGATGTGTCGAATGCTTAGTTACAAACGCCAAGACAGAGAAAAAGGAAGGATTCCTGAATACTATAGAAAAGGAAGATCGACGTTTATGCATACTCCATATAGACCACGTCGGTCCTATCGAACAAATAAAAAAACAGTACAGTTTTATCCTGGTATGGCTATATCCTAATAAAACACAGGTGCAGAGGCTGTTACCGATCGAATATCACAGCAAGCAGCAGTTTTCGGAACGGATAGAGGTACTGCTTTCACAAGTAATCTCTTCAAAGAAAACTGTGAAAAGGCAGGTATCCAAAATTTGTTGATTGCCACGAGCGGGACTAGAGGGAACGGCCAAGTGGAGCGAAAACACCAAATCATAGTTCCAATGGTATCAAAGCTGCGCAGAGAGGAACCGAGGAATTGGCATAAGCACTTGTATATAATAATAATAGTATTTATTCGAATAATCTTATTCGAATAGTGGTATTCGCATAGTTGTATTGAAATGCTAGAGATATCGAAAGCGAAATTCACTGTCTTCATCGCTTGTACCTATTCACGTTTTGTATGTTTGTATGTATGTTTGCGTGTACAAAAGTGTGCATAAGCTATAGTGAGATTTGTTTAACTATTGGAATAGTACTATTCGAATAATACTTATATTCGAATAAAAGTATAAATTATTCGAATAAATATTATTCGAATTAATGGTTTAAAAATTAACTGAAAAAAGTGTAAACACAACACCACCCGTATACACAGTACAAATGTTTACTTTATTCAATTAAAGTTTTTATCAATTTATTAATTGATTAAGATATTAATTTCAATTAAATCAATTGCAAAGTAATTACAATTAAATAAATTGATTTAAAACTAATTGCAATTAAATTTTAAATTGCTTGTTGGAATTAAGTTATCAAAATTAAATTAATTACAACTAAAAAAATCATAAATAATTTTTTAATTGTATTATGAAGCAATTAATAATAATAATTGACCTTTTTACAATTACCCGCGTAATTATTTTTTAATTTCTTTTCAATATTCGATACAAATAATCAGGGGCACAGAACTTTCACGAAGGTAATATTTGAAAGAAATCAAGCAATTTTTTGGCAAATCTCGAAGACATAACCTACATGTTCTCACAGTAAAAATTTGTAGCAATACAACACAAAGGTTTCCGGGTAATATTATACGAGATAATGTCCGGGTAAAGTGTTAACTGTTGATAAATTCATTGAAATTAATTCATTGTTAATCATAGAGAAACATAATTAATAATTAATTAATTATTAATTTCGAGCATTGCAATTGATTAACTGGTAATTGCAACTTTTAATAATTACTATTAAAAATAGAGCACGCGAAATTATGCGGGACGCGCCGGTTCGAATTCTTCTAACTGATACGATTTTTTTTTAAATATTTTTTATACCTATTAGTGCTACGCACACAAGGTATATTAACTTTAGTCGCGTATTGGTGGTATGTAATATCATAAACGGATCGAGATAGATATTGACTTATGGATATCAAAATGTCCAGGAGGATAAAAGAAATTTACTAAGCCATTTCCGTCCGTCCGTCCGTCTGCTAACACGATAACTTGAGTAAATTTTGAGATATCTTAATGAAATTTGGTATGCAGGCTCCTTGGCACTTATCTCCGAGCGCTATTCAAAATGGGGGAATGGGATGATAGCCCCGCCCATTTTTTATATATAGAATATTTTAGAAAATACAAAAAAGTGATTATTCAGTACATAATACACTTATAAGGATAAAATTTCGTGTGTACATTAATGTTAAGGCAGAAAATAAATTTTTGAGGAAATTTTTTTTCGAAATTTGGAAATAATATTAATCATAAATCAAAAACCGTTGAAGATATCGAAACGAAACTTAGCACAAATTTATATTAATAGAAGGTATATTTCGGAATAAAATGGGCGAAATCGGTTAAGGTCCACGCCCACTTTTATATGAAAGATTTTGAAGAGGATCATAGATATATTTAATAGGCAATAACTTTGCGTGCAAAAGCTTTATATCATTTATATTTCACTTTTAAAGTGTCCGTGAACGAAGAAAGTCGAAAAATATAAATTTTTGAAAATGGGCGTTGCCATTTTATAGTGGATTATTCCACAAAACTTTTTATGCCATAACCCCGGAAAAAATTTATTTATCGAAACTATATTTGGCGAAAATGTTGTACATATAAAGGTAAATGTTTGTTGTAAAAATGGGCGACGGCAACACCCAGTTTATTAACATAGTTCTGAAAAATTTGTTTGTAAAATATAAAACGCGATATTTTTATAACCGTGCAAGCTATATCAATCAGATTTTGCGCACATAATAAGTTTTTAAGGAAAACTCGACGGCATACAAATTTTCTGGATTTTGGGGAAGTAGGCGTGTCGCAGCCCACTTTTCAGCATAAAAATTCTTCTATTCTCAAAGGCGATTGCTTGTAGTTTGACTAGATATTTCAATCAAAATCAGCTGCTTCTCAATAGTATGTAGTATACTCCTGCCAAAAATTAAGAATATCGGATAACGCACAAGTAAAATATCCGGGCAAGTTGTTAATACCCAACTGCAATAGGGTAGTTATATACCTTTTTTGATTTGCATACCTTTAATGAACATGAAATGTTTGTAAGTGTGAGAAGAAGAATAGATGGACCCATCAATAAGCAAACTGAAATAACAAGGACGATGAGCTGAGTCGATTTAGCAATATCCGTCCGTCTGTCTGTCTGTCCGTCTGTCTGTTTCAACGCAAATTTTTCAAACATAAAATGTGCATGTATTGGTATTTTGAAAAAATGTGGTTAGCAGTTGTTGGTAGGGAAGCTATTTACATTTTCAGCAAACATGTATCTCCTTTGTAGATGCCGTTAGAAGTCGGCAAAAATGTGTAGGTCCCGCCAATTTGTAGGAAAAAAATCAAAACGGCACACCACAAATTAGAAGGGAAGCTCAGCGCAAAAATCTCTTAGGAGGCTTATGATGATATACCTGTTGTATATCGTGCTATACATTTATATTTGTTTTAAATTAATTTACCCCGCAAAACTCATAACAGAAGTGTTTTTATTGAAAACAATCAGCTGGCTGTATATTACGAGCTGGAAAGTGTTAAAATAGACCTGCGTAAATTTGTATGCCATAATAGATCAGTACTAGGTATATAATGTTCGGTTCCACCCGAACTTAGACTTCCTTGCTTGTTTTTATTTAAAATATTTCTGGTTTAAAATTTAAACCTTTTCCATTACGCACACTTCTTCGAAAACCGGCATAATTTTAATTCTATATCAAATTTGGTGTGGACATATATGTAGCCCAAAAAAGTTTAAATATAAGCAAAATTAATTCATAGCCATTAAGCGACCGCAGTTCGGAACTAGTATGAAGTTGAGATCCAAGTATTGTGGTCCATGTAAGGTAGTAAGTATATTGGCTCATGATAGGTATGAGGTGGAAAAAGTGGGATAATGTGAAGGTCCTGGGTGCACCACTACAGACGCCGAATACATGAAGAAATTGAACCATCGTTCGAGCCGATGGATAAGTCAGGAAGGCCGAATGTGGGATCACAATCTGGTAGCGCCACTTCATCTGGCAACTCAACTGACAGAACTTAACGAAAAGGGCGAAGACTGAGAAGACGCCAACGACGTCGCGCTTACACCTAAAAACTAATTTAAATATTAGTGCTAAAAAATAGTGAAGGTAAGTGCTAACATAATTCTAAAAAAACTCAATAATATAAGAACTAAGTCTAAATGTGTTACTAACTAAAACTATTAAAAAAATGTTAAATAAAACCACAAACTAAGTGTATAATTATTTCTAAACCTACACATATTCGAGCTTAGCGCCATTTACGAGGCATAGAAGCATAACGAATAACCTGAATCATTTTCTTAAAAATTATTGTTCTTGGCCTTTATCATTTATAGTCATGTATACTGGAAAAATTAAAAGTGGCACCCTACAAATTTTAGGAGAAGCTCAGCCTTGATCTTCTCGAAAGTGAATCGCGCCAAATTATTATTATAACAATAAGGTGAAGAAAATATGGCTATTTAAATCGACAAAAAATATACGGCTTAGATAAAAAAAAACTTCTGAAGGTCGGTCGGACTATAATCCCAATGTTAATTACACTTAATTTCTTATGTGGCTTCGACGATTTCAGAATGTACACCGACATGTAAGTAGGCACGTACTTTTTATTCACTGTTAATTTTTTACCTTATGTGCAGTAAAAATTTCAAATAACTCCGAAAGATTGGGGATTTCTTTATCCTTTTATCTCCTATCCATTCCTCTATTTATTGAATCATCATCCTAAAGAAATATTTAAATCATTTACATTAATTCATATAAAACAAATCCATCAAATCGTACTAAACTTTTTAGAATCGGACAATCCAGGTTCAACAGATTCCGAAGTTAGGAAAATCCTAACTCTTCACATACCAATTACAGAATATGACACACTAGGTTCCGAATCCGACGACGTGTCTGCTCGCGCAGCGAATTCAGCCAAATACCGTGCTCAACGTGGTAATAATTAAATGCTCATCATACTATTTAAATAATGTGTCTTTATTTATATTGATTTATTTTTAGCTTATTATTAAATGAATATGTAATAATCATCTTGTTTGTTTTTGTTAGTAAATATTTACTTCTGGTAGAATTGTTCTAAATACTAGTGTTAATGTGTGATAAGTTCTAATAACTTTACGCTGTAATGAAAAAATTGAAATATTTTCACATGCAGAAAATCATACATAGTGTGAAGGCATGTGGATGATAAAATCTTTTATGGAATGTTTGTTACCTAAAACTACTGAAGTTGTGGCTAGCGATAGGCTGTTATTTCGAGAAGTTAGATCCTTTTCAAAACTGGGATAAGATTGTTAGTTTTAGGGCCAGCTGCTTTAAAGTTTATTATAAAACCGTAAATGGACACGTCGACTTGTTAAGTGTACATTTTGTTGAACACGAGTTAACTACATTTTCTGAAGCTAAATGTCAATGGAAATAAACGCTAACAGCACAGCCATGTATAAACGCGAAATTTGTTTTGCGTGACATTTTTTATTGACGTTATGTCATTGTAATGAATTGTTGTTTGGTTATTTTTGTTATTGAAATTAATTGTTTTTTTTTTTACAAATAAATGTATTTAAAATGGATACTAAGTGTATTAGTTATAAATTTCAACTTTCATATATATATAAAGCATTGATTTTTGGAATAAAAAATGCCACGCACAGACTTTAATTTCGGTTATTCATACATTTGTGTGTAGGCTTTTGTGCTTCAGCAAAAACCGTGCGTGTACGAGTATACATGGTTGAGCTGTAATGGCCGAATCAGCCTAGACTAAGCTTAACTTGAATTGAAAACCCTCATCAAACAAATGAGCAGCAAGTATACCTAGTTACCCAGAAAATATTTTACAAACTTGGAAAACTACAGATTTTTAATTTCCAAGTTAAGTTTCTAAGTTCAAAGTGAGACGTGAGAGAACTGCGCTACCATATAACTAGTTTCAATATTTTTCATAAATTCCTGCATATATTATATAGCAAACTAAATTTTTGAATGAATGGAATTTATATGGCAATTAGTCAAATAAAAAAAAATTTCAAAAATATGACTCATTGAATAATTAACTATCAGTTTTTTTGTAAACTAAGTCAAGTCAAGCTAATTATGGGTCTAGGCTTATTTGGTCATAAGTGCGTAAAATTATTAGAAAAGGAAAATATGTCAAGTGGCCGAAGAAATTGAAAATGGTGTATAATACTTGGTCCGGCCATCAGTTCTGTTACAATTTGAAAATAATTTAGAAAATTAATGGGGGTTTTAGCATTAATTGCAGTTTGTGGATTGAATGTTAATATTATTTATTATAAGGAAACTTATTCAAAATGATCGCCTTTTGCTTTAATACAGACTCTTAAACGCTCTGACCCATTTGGCTATAGCAGCACGTATAGTTTTCGGTGCTATAGACGAAGCTGCCGCAACCAATGTCTCCAAATTTCGGTGGCGAACTTTGCAAGCTCTAATTCCGACTATGGTTCGTAATCAAGTGGATTTAAGTCGGGACAATCTTCAGCAGAAATTAAAGCAGGAAGATTACTGCGTAACCACTCTTTGGTTGTTTTAGCCGGTAAGAGTCTTGTTAAAAAACCCACTGCTCTCCGTTAAAGAGTGGTGTTGTCAAAATTTTCACCACGCCTTCCCAGACGTCTTGTTGATAGAATTTCGCTCCAGCTTTCACGCTCTTGTCGCAAAAATGCAAGGAAGTTTCGCCTGTATGAGACACTACCCACCAAACCATGACGTAAGCTGGATGATGACCTTGCTGAACCCTTGGTACAATATTTTTTGCTTCTTGGGACATCCCAGCATACACCTTATTATTTTTCTTATTAAAAACTTCCTCCAAGGTAAAAATTTTTTATCTGTAAAGATGATATTTTCATGGCCGTGAATGCTATAGCTAAAGTTTCCTACATCTTTCCAGTCTTATTTTTTTTAAGAGATGACCAGTGCTCCTTCAAAAAGGTCATCACGGATCAGCCGTGATATGGATCTGAAGGACATATCCAGCTCTCTGGCCATTATTTTCTGTTTCCTTGAAGGATTTCGACGAACTCGCTCTCACACGGATTTTATAGCTGCACTCGTACAAAATATCAATATAAGTGAAACTATAAACAAATCGCATTTAAATACGAAACAAGGACAAATGCCAGGCCCGTGAGCACGGGGGGTTTTGGGGGTTCAAACTTCCCCCAGAGGGTTTTTACCGACCGAATTTTTAATGAAAACTGGTTTTCGGGTTTTAATATTGTGTATACTCGTCTTAAAGAGCGCGTGCGTGAAATTTCCTAATTGTGGAAGGGGTCTAAAGTGGAAAAATGCAGTTACACTCCACCTCCAGCATAAGCAGGCAGCTATAGGTTGCGATTTGTATCTTTCTCTCCTTGACAGCGCCTAAGACTGGACGTGGACCTGCGTGGTTTTCAAGATTCTGCTACAGGTGACACATAGCCATTTTCCTCTCGGACCTCGCAGAATCGTGTAAATTAGGGAAATTTTCTTTCAGTTTTTCATAAGTGCGATAAGTGCAATTTTTGTAGACTCAGATCATAATATTCCCTGAGCATCCAAAAATTCAAAACCCCCTACCCACCCCGAAGACAGTACCTTGCACACGGTCCTGACAAATGCCATTATATGAAGTGTTTTCTATCCCTGATGCCCATAAAAAATCTCTATAAGAAAGCAAGTCCTTATGGGGAGCATACAAGTTAGAATGTCAACGCCTTTTGCTTTGAAAATTTTATACCAGAATTTTTGGCAATACTTAAACATAAAAATTATATCTGAAAGGGATATTTGTGTGGCTATTTTTTAATCAAATCAAAATGTGGCCTCAAAGAAGTAAAATTTTTTTATTTTGAAGCAAATAGGCACTTTGTTGCACATCTATGTGCTATAATACTTTGGTGGTTTATTTTGAACCGTTAGGTGGCGCTGCCGTAAATTCCAAGCCAGAAAAATTTCCGAAAGCGGAAGAAAATGCTGACGAAAATCTAACTTCTATCCGTTTTCATATCCCGTTTAGAGTACTTTTGTCGATCCCTTTTTCCACTACTGTGTGCGAACAAAACGTGTGTTTCTAAAAGCACAAATAGCTTTTAAGAACTGACTTTTTCAGAATCTTTTTCCATCGGTTTTTTATTACTATTCCGATCCATTTTCGCGTGCAATTTGCCACATAATTCCGGATCCATTTTCCAACCTTTCTAAATACATTTTGGATTAGATTTCTTACCAAATAATATTTCAAAGAAAAAACATATTGTTTCTGTTTTTTTAATGAACATGTATTCATTTAAGTTATGCATACATAAATCCATGTACGAGTATACGTTACATTAAACATTACAAACTAATTACAATTTCAAAACAAGAAACATTCTTGCATGTATCTGATTATGCGGCCCTTTATAGAGGATTGCATACGCGACTAGCTGATGCCCTCGTGACTAATGCTTAAAACCTAATACCATGGAGCGCTCGCCACCGGCATCATTGCGGTCGCCCCCAAAGATGCAGCAATTAGCTTGGAGTAGCTACTGACCTGCAGAATCGTATAAAGACACATGTGGAATAAGTTATTGGAACTTTATTAAAAACTGAAGATTTCATTAATGACGTTTATATACAGCTAACTCCTGGATTATTTAAATAAAAAATAAAATATTAATCAATATTTGGTAATATACCTCCGAGGAGATTGAGGCCGACCCAATTTTTGGTGTTTTTTCCTACAAATTGAACTACACTTGTTTGCCGACTCCGAACGGCAAAGCAGATGAATTTTTGCTGAGAAGCCTTCCATGGCAGTAATACACTCGGAGAGTTTGCCAAACCCCTTCCGAGAGGCGACGCCGACCCCGTTTTGAAAATAGTTTTTCAAACCACTTTTGAAGCTACCTGTCCCAGGACTCGAACCTTAGACCGTCGGTGTGGTAAGCCAGCAACACTGCCGCCACAGCACGGCTGGCGCAACGGACTATTTAAATAGATCGGTAAAAATACGAGTATGTTGAAGTTTGTGTTTTTTTGCCTATTTTCAGAATAAAAAAAATCCTTGATCTCTCGTTTGTCATAGTAGTTAGCATACTTTAGTTGCTGATAAAATACTTATATCAACAAATATACTTATACAAACAACAAATATAGGGATGTGAAAAACGAGGAAGAAAGTTTCTATCTGTAAAACGTACGCTTCTCTGCTGGCTGGGTTGTAATATGAATATACTTTATTCCTCTTTTGGTAGTACAAGGTGGCGAAAAAGTAACCCTCCTATCAGAAAATGCTATAAATTTGGCGATTGGCCCCTAAAGTCAGTTCTGTTTTGACATTTGTGTAGTAAACACATGCGAAATACACGTTAATAAACAATGTTACGCTACACTGCTCCAGAACGCGGAATATTGCTGACTATTTATTTGACCAATAATCGGTCAGGGCCAAACGGTTACTGTGAATGGTGGGTTACTGTGAATGGTGAGCGCTACAGAGCAATGATCAACGAGTTCTTTTTGCCGCAACTTGATAAATTGGGATTGGAAAACATGTGGTTCCAACAAGACGGTGCAACAGCACACACTCCACGTGCCACAACCGATATGCTGAACATCGGAAGCTTACTTTTGCGCCACCTTGTATGATTCCAAGAAAAAGGTTATTCAAAATATTCGTTCAACGCAGTACCCAAATTTCTTATTACATATGTATGTATGTATTCAGAGCATGTCGGTACAAAACATAATCAACCAAAGCAACTCCATGACTCTATAACTAGAAGGTTAGCTCTCTACTGACACATTTCGACAATTGCCGCCATCTTGCTGCCTGAGAAATTTTCATTTATATTCTGGGTTGCCTTTTATCGAAATTATGTAAAAATAAAAGTTAAAAATTTAATATTATACAAAATTTTAAATAAGTTGGTATCAGAAAATAGATTAATTTGCACTATTATTTAGATCGACTTTTAGAGGTGTAGTGTAGTCGTTGTCGTTTAAAACTTGGGGCATTCCGGTATGTAAAACTTTGTCCCTGCATACTTATATACTTACTTAGGTCAATCGTGACTTTAAAATTGTTCCTTATGTGATTCGAAGTCTTGTTTTTAACAAAACTTTATTACTATTCTCTGGGTTTTATAATGAGTTCTGGCTTAACTTAAGTATAAGGCAACAGTTTTAAGGGAGTTTTCTACCTTGTTTTTTCTTGAAAAGTATTATAGGTAGAAAGAGTTTTATCCTCGACCAGAACATACGCCGTCAATATTTACCAAGCAACATTTTATAAACAAATAGGATTTTATCCATTCTAAGAAAAATTAATAAAAACCTAAGTAGGCAAGTTTCTCAATTAAAATTTTATGTGAGACTCGGTCGAAAGCTTTCGAGAAGTCTGTGTATATACAGTCGACTTGATGACCGCCAGAAAACCCTGCTATGCACCAGTCACTAAGGACCGCTAAGTTTGAAACAGTAGTTCTTCCGGTGACAAAGCCATGTTGATTGTGGCTTGTAATGAACGTAGCAGCAAAGCATATCTTCTTTTTTACTTTTACGTTTCATCCGTAAATAAATAATTTTTGCTGCAACTTGAGAAAACAAAAGGTATTTGCTTTCAATTACCTTAGACCAAAAGTTCGAGCCCTCACATTGGCACTTTTTGGCCTAGCTTTTAGGTGTTATTTCGAGGTGAGGGGCTTTCGACGGGGCACTCTTGCGTACATCTGGTTATTTTTGAGAAGTCGGCGCACCGTTTCCCGAAAACTTCAGCATTTTTTACCTCCTGTTGTTTTTTTTTTATTCTACTGCAGGTAGCTTACGGCTGAAATACATAGAAATTTGAAAATTTGACTTTAACCCTCCGATGAGTGAGAAGGTCCCTAGGGACCTTTTTGCCTTTTCAAACAGAAATTACTCCTACTTCGGCCACTATAAGGGTGGCAGAGGTGAAACTCCCTACTACGTTCGGCGGATGTGAAAACCACCGCAGAATATAAAAATAGTACTTGTGTACGTTCATCGGAGGTGAAAACCCCCGACTACTATGCCTAGCTAGTAGCTTACTACTCAATTTTCCTAAGGAAATCATCGCCTTTTTATACTAATTTGCACGCAGACAAACTGTCACTTTACAACAATAAATCCTTATATACTTATAATACATGTTCTTAAAAGTTAGCGTTTTTCTTACTATCCTACTCTTTCCTTATAACTACCAACGTATATACACACGACTGTACGCATTATTCTTCATTCATATACCTGCTCTTCCTATTGCAGCGAACATGTGTACACGCGCCTGTACGCTTACGTTGGTGACTTCCAATGTTCCTCATGTGTAAATTTAAATTCAGTATATTTGCATAAAAATAATTTGTATTTCATAATAAAATGTATTATTAAAAGTATATAATAAATATGTGCCAAAGCTTTCGGATTGGGGTCCTCACAAACTTTGAAAGATACACGCGCCATACTTAAGAATATCTCAACATTTTGCCTCGCTTTACGTTCCACAAACTTTGTGTGGCAAGGCCGTACTTATTGCATGCATTCAACTTATCTATCAAAGTAAAAGTCTGAGGTTAAGGTTCTATATAAATCGGCCTGTAGTGTCTTGTTTTATTAAACCTAATATAAATCTGGAGCAGTCATCATCAATTTCCGTTCTATTCGTTAAGTTTTTTATCACGTACATTGCATTTTTCGTATACCTTTTATAATATTATGTACTGTAGATAATCTTTTACACACTATTTCACTTATTTCTCGAATTGACTTCCTTTTTTTGCAATTTCTTATAATTATTTCGCTTTTATCAATTGTTGTTTGCCGCATTTTGGAGAAAATGATATTTTTAAATTTATGGGAGGGATCATTACTAAGCCAATAGAATAAAAATCAACCATTTTTAGAATTGTTGTCTGTCTATATGTTTGGGCGCGCATCACTCAAAAACTGCTGATTAGAATTGAATGCAACTTTCATCGCTGCATTACTCGATAACTTAAAATTTGAAATATAACTTATTTCGGTAACTCTACCGGTTTCCACCAATATATGGACCAGAGTGACCCAAAATGTTATAGTACAATATGTGTATGAAACGAAATGTGCTAATGAGTACTGCAATAAGTAATGTGATTAAGTTCCATATCACAACGGGTCTCGGAGATACAATGATTAATTTAACTAACTTTAAGCTTACGTTAAATTTTGAAATATCCCTTATTTTGGTAAACCTACCGGTTTTCACCAATATGTGGACCAGGGTGACCCAAAATGTGTGAGCAAAATATGGGTATCAAACGAAAGGTGATAATGAGTACTGCAATAAGTAATGTGATTAAGTTCCATATCTCAACGGGTCTCGGAGATATAATGATTAATTTAACTAACTTTACGCTTACGTTAAATTTTAAAATATCCCTTATTTTGGTAAACCTACCGGGTTCCACCAATATGTGGACCAGGGTGACCCAAAATGTGTTAGTAAAATATGGGTATCAAACGAAAGGTTATAATGAGTACTGCAATAAGTAATGTGATTAAGTTCCATATCTCAACGGGTTTCGGAGATACCACGATTCCTTTCGGACTCAGTCTTTTATACGTTCTGTGATGCAGCGAAGCTTGGCCGAGTCTTCTAGTACTTAGTGCCGTCTTTGTCAAAGGGGCACACGGGGCCGTTGCCCAGGGTCGCCATCCTCAGGGTCAGGCAGATTACACAAAAAAATTACAGCTGAAAACGAATCAATCGAAGTTATTCCTATGGTTATGTACATTTTATGTTTGCGGTGGAAAGAATAAAGCAAGCTTAAAGCGTTGTTAGGCTCCTTTGGGATCCCAGCAGTAACGGCATTCTTTGAATTAAATTACTTTGGCGTCGCCAACACGAGAAATGTTGCTACAGCTACGATTTGAGTGTACGTATGCACATATATGTGGGCCTAACAAAAAAATAGAAAATCTTGAGATTGCTCTTCTAACGGAAATATGGAATGATCTTTTGGGAACTATGAATAAAACAAGTCAAAGTTTACTCAATAGGACTATTGCTATTGACGTTATAGCAAAACTTGGCGAATCTCTGATAAGTTATGTCAATAACGCACGCATTAATTTTTATCAGTATGAAACGACTGATAAAGAAAATACCCCAGATGCTCACTACAAAGATAAATTTGAAAGAAAATGAGTCCGCAGCACCCGCAACCGTTGAGAGGCAAGGAAAAGTTTCGTGAAAAACTTTCATTCCCATAATTGACACATTAAATACACATTTTAAAAAACGTTCGGCAGAATACTAAGAAATTGATAATCGATTTAGTTTTCTTTGTCAATTAACAACAATCGAATGTAGCGAATTGACCAACAAATGCAAAGAAATTTACAAAATTTTATCATGAAGATATTAATGCATATGAACTCAAAACAGAATGTTTTTATTTAAGCCAACATTTTAGAAACGTAAAACAATCAACACTCTACAAGTCACTCATCGCACCCGTCTATGGTGATATATGGTGCAGAAGCGTGGACACTACCAACATCTGATGAGGCGGCTCTGGGAGTATTCGAGAGAAAGGTTCTTCGAAAGATTTGTGAACCTCTAAGCGTTGGCGACGGCGAGTACCGAAGAAGATTTAATGATGAGCTGTATGAACTTTACACAGACGCCGATATAGTTCAGCGAATTAAAACACAGCGGCTTCGCGGGCTAGGCCACGTAGTGCGAATGAGCGAAGATGCTCCAGCCCGGACGGTGTTCTTATCGGCACCCGCCGGTGGAAGCAGAGGAAGAGGGAGACCACCACTCCGATGACAGGACCAAGTGGAGACCGATTTGCGATCCCGCGGTGTTTCCAATTGGCGCCAGTTTGCACAACGAAGAAACGACTGGCGAGCTATGTTGGACGGTGAAAATCGCCCAGGCGGTTAGATGACCATTTAAGGAAGTAAAGAAAACAATCAACCGGTTTAAATATTTCAGCTTTACAGAATCTAATAAGGTCAGATAAATTAGAAGGAACTTTTCCAAATGTTGAAGTTGCTACAAGAATATTCCTTTGCCTAATGGTTACAAATTGTAGTGGAGAGCGTTGATTTTTGCGGCTTAAGAGAAAAAATAAAAGGATGATACATAAATTTTGAAGACTACCTTTACATTTATGTGGCCAAAAAGGAGTAAGGTTTAAATTTGAGCAGTATGAGTTTTAGTTTTGTTACCTTAAGCATACCAATTGTAATCAATTTATGAGATTTTAAATTAAAATGGGGAGTGAAACTAATAGACTTTAAACGTTTGACCAATTGCCGAACTTCCGTTTAAACTCTAAGAAATTGATGGCCTTATTTTGCAAACGTGCACTCCACCTTTATATTTCCAAATCTCATAAATTGATTACAATTAAATATATAAATAGATACTTGGCGCGATATACCTCCGAGGGAGATCTAGGCCGAGCTTACACCATTTTGTGGTGTGCCTACAAATTGGCGGGACGTAGAGTTTTTTGCCGACTCCGAGCGGCGTCCGCTGAGCAGATTAATTTTTGCTGAGAAGCCTTCCATCCGGAGAGTTTGCCAATTACTACTCCGTTTTGAAAAAACTTTTTCGAACCATTTTTTCTGGTACTCGTCCCAAGACTCGAACCTTGGACCATCGGTGTGGTAGGTCAGCAACACTACCGCCACACAACGGCGGCCGCCAATTGATTACAATTTGTATGATTAAAATTTAAAAACAAAAGCTCACAGATACGTGTGCCACCTTTGTCACCAGGTCCTGAACTATGTGACAAGTTTCGAATCTCTAGCTTACCGGAAAGTTACTTAAAAATTAATGGGACGATTCTACATTTTAAATAAGATTTCCGTATATCTCGATCAGTGCGCCACCTAACGGATTTGTTTTTCGTTCACATGTTCAAGTGTCTAGCTCAACGGGAAGTTACCTAAAAAGAAATGAGCAGACAAACAAGAAGGGGGCTTAATATAAAGGTAGTAAAAATGAATTTCGAGTAACAATGTTACCATAGCGACTCAGTAATTTGTCAATTATGTGCATAGAAAGCGAAATTAGGTTTGAGGATATAATAGAATATTTTGCTCAACAGAAATCCATTATCGTAGTCATGTTGTGTTGCAAATAAACATATTTTATTCTTTCTTTCCGATAACCCATAATAAAGATCATATTAAAAAACTAGTTTAATTCACTTTCTCTACATTTAAGAAGAGCCCCAAATTCGTATGTGCCCAGGGGCCCCAGCATTGTTAAAGACGGCCACGCTAGTACTACAACTAATTTTTATACCTAGTAGTGAACACAAGGTATATTAACGGCAGTACGTAACGGCATAAACGGATAAAGATAGATATTGACTTATATATATCAAAATGTTCAGGACGAAAAGAGAAATTGATTAAGCCATGTCCGTCAGTCCGTCTGTGAACACGATAACTTGAGTAAATTTTGAGATATCTTAATGAAATTTGGTATGCGAGTTCCTCGGTTTGGTGAATACATTCACCCTTATCGCGAGTTTTATTTTCACCCGAAAAGGTTCGCATTTTTTGTTCGCCCTATCGCAGATATTGGCGAACACATTTTTCGTGTTCGAAAAGCATTCCGCCTTATTGGCAATGCTTTGTTCAGGCGAAATGAACAACGAAAAATGCCAAATTTGTTCACTTTTATTTTACAGGCGAACTAGAGTGAAACAAAATGTAAGCAACGGTTTGTTTTGAATATTAGATATTCTTTTAATGAAATATGGTGTTATTTTTTAGGAGTAAATCATAAATAAAGCACAGTCGGAAATGCTGTTGGAGAAAATGTTAGAAAAGCCTGAAATTGCTAAAGGTTTTTCAAAAGAAAACAAAGGAAAAGTGGCAGGCTTCTGGAAGCAGCTTACAATGTCGTTGAATAGCCTGGGCCCACCTGTTAAAAGTGAATTTGAATGGAAAAAGGTACATTTCTTTGTAGTAATGTATGCAAAATCTATTTAATATAACAATGCATCTATTAACTAGGTGTGGAATGACCAGAAAAGATATGTAAGGAAGAAGGGGTCACAAAATAAATTGTATGAAAGGGCGGACCCAACAAATCCCAAACGCTTACAAATGCCGAGGAAGATATCTATTAACTGCTAGAGCTCAAAGACACTGTTGACAGTGTTGAAGGCTCGCAGAAGACAAACTTAGATATTGAAATTTTGTCGGATAGTTTAATACTGAGCGGCGAAATTCCTGGGTGTAGTACGATTTTCCTGCAACTAAGCCTGATATCGAACCTGTTGATCCTGAATGTGAGCCTGCTGCTCCATCAAGTGAATGCCAACAAAGCGATATCAGCGCACAGCCAGTTCTTCGTAGAGCAAGCTCAAGAAACATCTCTACTAAGGAGTTAGTTTTGAAAGAACTCGATACACAACGAGAAATTTGTGACAAGCTAGATAAAATCTCGACGGAAATAAAGTCACACAATAAGGTGATGTGTGATCTGAAAGAAGAAAAAATAAAGGAACTAGCGCGTGACAATAATACAATGGAGAAGATGCTTAAGAGAGAAACTGAGGAGTTAATTGAGTTTAACCGAAAGACTTTAGAGTTAAAACAATTAAAATTAAAAGTTCTAAAGAGAAAAACAAAACACGGAGTGGTGCCTGATTTTTTATTTATTACTTTATAAAATAGCTGTATGGAATTAAAGGCTGATTTATTTTGTTTAACCACTGCATATTTATTTTAAAATTTTTTATGTACATAACTTATGTTTAAGTTTCATGAAATGAAGTATTTTTATTTATATATATATGTATAAAGGCTTAATGCAATGCATTTTTTTTACATAACTTAGGTTTAAGTTTTATAAATGTTAGGTGGCGCAAAAGTAAGCTTCCGATGTTCAGCATATCGGTTGTGGCACGTGCAGTGTGTGCTGTTGCACCGTCTTGTTGGAACCACATGTTTTCCAATCCCAATTCATCAAGTTGCGGCAAAAAGAACTCGTTGATCATTGCTCTGTAGCGCTCACCATTCACAGTAACCGTTTGGCCCCGACCGATTATTGGTCAAATAAATAGTCAGCAATATTCCGCGTTCTGGAGCAGTGTAGCGTAACATTGTTTATTAACGTGTATTTCGCATGTGTTTACTACACAAATGTCAAAACAGAACTGACTTTAGGGGCCAATCGCAAAATTTATAGCATTTTCTGATAGGAGGATTACTTTTGCGCCACCTTGTATTTTGTTTTGCTTGATGACTGAAGTACCTTGCTACTTTAAAATAAAAATAATAAATGAAACCAATGTACATACTTTATTTAAAGAGTGTTTGTAATTTCTATACCAATTCGCTGGCCTGTGGCCAGATATGTACTGCTGCATTCGTGGACCTGTTGAGTATGTACTGTGGAAGTTTCGTTCAAATCTGCATTATCAGATGGATTATGAAAATTAGCTTCACTTTTGTAATGAGTGCAAACGTTATGTAAAGCTGCGCAAGCGTTGATAATTTTTGTTGCTTTGGCAGGAGTATAGTACAACTCCCTTGCACCTAAGAGACAACTCCATCTGTTTTTTAGCACACCATTTGTTCTTTCGATTATATTCCGACCCCGCATTTGTACTTTATTAAACTTTGCCTCAGGGGATCCACTTTCTGCTGTTCTGTATGGAGTAAGTATCACCTAAAATGATCGGAATTTTAGATGAATTCGTTTTATTGATTCAAAACTTGTACCTAGTAGTCGAGCATTGCTGTGAGTTTCTAAATAATTTTGTTCCATTTCCGATCTTACATCACTTATATTCCATATAAATGCATCGTAGCAAGCACCAGGGTGTGTAGCATCAACAGCTACTAAGGTTGCATCTAAGGTTGCTGTCACATACTTGACAAGCCATTTTATGAATACAATTATATTTTATGTAAAATTAAATTATATGTATATACTTACGAGCATAACATTCAAACTGCATTTGCCTTTCCTATTGTGAAATTGGTGAATATTTTTTGAAGGGGATGTTATGGTAACGTGTGTTCCAGCCTACAACTCCTGGTATTGCGAACTTGGTATAAAATTCGCGTGCAATCTGGCGTTGCTCTTCTAAGGAATGCCAATTTATCCATTGGGTACAAAGCAATGGCTCCAAAATACACAGCACCTCTGACAGAACCTCACTGAAATGTGACTGACTAAGACCGACCTCATGGTCATTCCCAACGCCTTTTTGATAGGCTCTTTCTGCGAAAAAACGTAGACAAGCGCTCAACGACGAATTTCTGCTTCAATGGCGGCAACGAGCCAGCCAGAATATCTAGCACAAGTTTAAATGCTGGCTTATTTAGCCTGTAATATTGTTGAAAACTAGTAAGAAAACAATTAATTTGTTATTGAAAAGTGCCAAAAATAACTTTTTCCTACTCACAGTGAATCACTTAGCTTCAAAGGACTGGAATTGTCTCTTAACTCCCTCCGGATTGCTCTCATATTTAAATTCTCCTCGCGTTCTATCAATAACAAGCTAAGGCCAATACTATACATGTTTTTAAATAATTTTTAAGCTTTATGTTAACTTTATTTTACTAAATTGTATGCTTATTTACAAAATTCACAAAATATCAAGTAAATTTATTTGTTCGCTATTAATTCGAAATTGAGCAGCAGCTGATTCGAAGTGAACATTTGTTCGCCCGAAATTATCGATAGCTATATTAGCCTATAGGCGGAACCAGTTCGCCCGAACAAAAAAAGTGAATACGAACGTTCGTTCGGGCGAACTCTGCGATAAGGGTGATTGAGATTGAGGCATAAAATAAATTTTAAAATTTTTGGAAATGGGCGTGGCACCGCCCACTTTTAATTAAGTCAAATTTAGAAACAATATTAATCAAAAATCAAAAACCGTTCAAGATATCGAAACGAAATTCAGCACGCAGGTTTCCAGGTATGCAAGGAATGTTCCAGGATCGGTTAAGGTCTACGCCCACTTTTATTTAAAGATTTTGAAGAGGATCGTGGATATATTAAATGGGCAATAACTTTGCGTAAAATCGCTTTACATCATTTATATTTCACTTTTAAAGTTTCCGTAAACAAAGAAATCCAAAAACTTAAAATGTTCGCAAATGGGTGTGGCCCCGCTTCTTTTATAGTGGACTATCCCACAAAACTTTTTATGCCATAACTCCGCCAAAAATTGATTTATCGAAACGAAATTTGGTGATAATGTTCAATATATAAATTTGGTGATAATGTTCAATATACAAACAGTAATGTGGTAAAAATGGGCAAAATCGGTTCATGTCCACGCCCAGGTTTTTGGCATAGTTCTGAAAATTTTTTTGTAAAATTTAAAAAGCGATATTTCTACAACTAAGCAAGTTATATCAATCAGATTTTGCACACATAATAAGCTTTTTAAGAAAACCTCGGCCGCAAAAAAATTTTGTCAATTTTGAAGAAGTAGGCGTGCCGCCGCCCATTTTTCAGCATAAAATGTCTGCTATTTTCAAAGGCAATATTGACATTTCAATGAAAATTGGTCAGCTGCTTCTCAGTAGTAAGTATTATACTCCTGCCAAAAATTTGCCAAATCGGAAAACACACAAGCAAAATATTCGAGCACGTAGTTAATAGCCCACTGCAATAGCGAAGTTATATATCTTTTTTGATTTTCATACCTTTCATAAACATTAAATGTATGTAAGGATGCGAACAAGAATAGAAAAATTCACTAAAATGATCAGCACGATGAGCGGAGTCGATTTAGCCATGCCCGCCTCTCCGTCCGTCTGTCTGTCTGTCCGTCTGTCTATTTGAACGCAAACTAGTCTCTCAGTTTTACAAAAAAATGCTGTAACTCGTTGTTTGCTTTCGCCGTTTTATAATATACTAGCAAACCCGGTACACGTTTTTTTGACGTTTTGATACATAGAACACATCTATGTATAAAATGTCATTAACTTGAACCAAAAAAACTCCTAACTATACCGAACTGCAGCTTTATATAACCCACTTTTGAAAAATTATGTAGATATTGACTAAGTTACACATATATCCAAATTTCATTAATTTAGACCAAAAAAGTTCGGAGTTACGACGAATTGAAACTTTATATAGCCTGGGGGCGTGGCTTCGCCCACTCTTCAAAAACTATATATTGTCTACGCGGTACCCAGTGAACCCAAGTATATATTGTGAAAATTTCATAAACATCGGTTGAGTACTTTGGCGCCTATAAAAGACACACATTTTTTATATCTATTTTTGTTACGCACACAAGGTATATTACTTCATTCGGCATAAACGAATCGAGATATATATTTCTTAATGTATATCAAAACGTTCGGGATGAAAAGCAAAATATCCGGGCAAATAGTTAGTATCCTTGAGAACATGGAGATATGTAAGTTAAAAACATTTGACGGCAGGATCATAAACGAACAAACCAACACTATCTCTGACGAAATATTTGAACCCTTAAAATTAGTTTACAAAAAACAGCACAAGCCAGCAGGTACAGCAACCAAACACGTAACAATGAACAAGCAAAAACGAAATATGAACCAAACTGCAAAAATCACCGATTTCTACCTACCTCAACCTACCGCTTAGCTAACAAGCGGTATGTCTACATACCTACAAAAACAACCCTTGGGACAGATAACAATTCGGACGTATCAATACCGCGCACACACACACGCATATTAACGTTACCTACCACGAACACATAGATTGACATTACCTGCCACAGCACCCACGGACTATAAAAACAACGCAGCGGATAGACACAGACCAGAACGAAACTAGGCATTGAAAATGGCAGAACGCCGAAACCGGTTTGTCACAAAACCAAACTTGACAAGGGATGACGGAAAATCGTTCCAACAAAAATTAGTTAGTATCCCACTGCAAAAGAGAAGTTGTATATCTTTTTTGATATTCATACCTTTCATGAACATGAAATGTTTGTACGTATACTGAAATGATCAGGAGGATGAGCTGAGTCGATGTAGCCATGTCCGTCTCTCGATACGTCTATCTGAACGCAAATACGAACTGAAAGTATTTAAATAAACCTGCGTAAATTGGGATGACATAATAGATCACTACTAGGTTAATAATGTTCGGTTCCACCCGAACTTAGACTTCCTCACTGGTTTTTTTTGGGCTCAACAAAGTAACTGTACTCGTATTTAGTTAACAGATTCTAACTGTCCCATTTTGAGTGTGAGTGGCTCTCACGCATGAAGAGTAGAACATTTGGATATGTTGTTATTGTTTGAGTTTGAAATGCAGTTCGCTCTACTAATGGACGAATCAGCCTAGATTTAGACTTAACTTGACTTGAAACCCCTACATCCAACAAATGAGCAGCAAGTGTACCTAGTAACCCAGAAAATATCTTATAAACTTGGAAAACTACCGTATTTTGATTTAAAGGTTAAGTTTCTAAGTTTAAAGAGATACGTGAAAGAACTGCGCTACCATATAACTTTTTTCAATATTTTTAATAAATGCCTGCATATGTATATTATACTCGTATAGCAAACTAAATTTTTGGATGAATGAAATTTATATGGCAATTAGAAAGTAATATGTCAAATAAAATAAATTTGAAAACGATGACACGTTGAATAATTGACTCTCAGTTCTATTGTAAACTAAGTCAAGTCAACTTAATTCTAAGTCTAGGTTCATTGAACTTTAAATTTGAAATGAAAATAAACGGACAAAAACTTGTCACTTAACTCAGGGACGCACTCACCCATCGATATGGTTTTCCCATTATAATGTGTATTACAACGAAAGCTCAGAAACCCATGTGCTAGCTTATGCGCCAAGCAGATACAATACGGCGAACGTTAAAAGAACTGACAGCTAAGTAGAATGCGAGTGTTGGCGTGCGTGACAACAGATTCGACGGATACGGCAAAGTAGATTTTACTCTAAATTTTGACGTTTGACGGATACGTTGACGGTGAAGTACTGTATCTGCTTGGCGCATTAGTGACACGTTCGTGACCTTGATACTCAAATTGACAATGCAATAGAATATAATAAATTTTTTTGCAAGAGAATGGATGCAATCTTATGCTCATATGCAAGCTTGTAAATTTTTTTGCATAAGTGTGACGATTCCTGTGATCGCCACTAATCAGGGAACTAAATACATATATACACAGTTTCTTTATCATACTACAATATCTTATTATTATAAGTTAAAACGAGTTATTCTTGTATATTTGTATGTTTGTATATTTATATATCCAGACTATCTCGAGAACAACTCAACCGATTTGGATGAAGTTTGCTATATACATAGTGTACCTCATTCTAAGAATTTTTACCTAGGTGTTGCCACATAGAATGTTTTTACGGGGTTGTTACCTATCTGAATTTTTTTGAATGAAATTAAATATGCCAATGTGGGTATAAAGCGAAAGCTATTTTCCTGCGTATTAAAAAAAATATTTCTAAGTAGGGTTGCAACTTATTGTTCCCATCCTTGCTTATTATATCTTATAACACTTAACGAGCTATTCTTGTATATTTCTATATTCTGAATATCTCGAAAATGGCTACACCGATTTGGATGAAATTTGGTATGTACATACAGGGTGTTTTTTTACAGGTTTGTTTTTCGAATAGAGATAAAACTGGCATTTTGTGGTCAAATCTGGCAACTCTAATGTCATTTATGTTCAATTTGGTTTGCCATTTCATCATGAACAGGTTGACAAAAGAACAACGCTTGCAAATCGTGCAAATTTATTTCGAAAATAATGGTTCAGTTCGCGAAGTTTACCGTGAGCTCCGTCCATTTTATGGTCGACATAATCGTCCATCAGAGCAATTAATTCGGTTAACCATGGATCGTTTTCGCACTACGTTTACTCTATGTGATAATACGCATCCGCAGAGACGTCGAACAGTGCGCACCGAAGAAACAATTGCCGCTGTAGAGCAAAGTGTTGAAGAGGACCCGAATGAATCGATTCGCCACCGTGCACAGCAATTGGAGCTTTGTCCATCAACTTTATGGAAGATTTTGCGCAAAGATCTTGGCTTGCGACCTTACAAGATCCAGCTTGTGCAAGAATTAAAGCCGCGAGACCATGCAATGAGTCGTGATTTTGGTGTATGGGCCGAAAATGAGATTGATTTCGATGCTGATTTTCATCGCAAAATTTTGTTCAGTGATGAGGCTCATTTTTGGTTGAATGGCTACGTCAACAAGCAAAATTGCGCATTTGGAGTGAAGAGAATCCACATGAGACCCTTGAAACGCCATTACATCCACAAAAACTGACTGTTTGGTGTGCTCTATGGGCTGGTGGAGTCATTGGGCCATACTTCTTCCGCAATAATGCTGGAGAGGCAGCTACCGTTAATGGAGACCGGTATAGAGCCATGATAACCGACTATTTTGTTCCCGAATTGGATGGCATGAATGTGGATGAGTTGTGGTTCCAACAAGACGGCGCTACATGCCACACAGCGCACGTCACAATCGATTTATTGAAGGAAACATTCGATGAGCGCATAATTTCGCGGAATGGACCTGTCAATTGGCCACCAAGGTCGTGTGATTTGACACCATTGGATTATTTTCTTTGGGGATATGTGAAGTCGCTCGTCTACACCAACAAACCAGAAACGTTAGGGGAATTGGAAGCCAACATTCGTGGCGTTATTGCCGACATACGGCCCCATATGCTCGAAAAAGTGGTTGAAAATTGGACCTGTAGAATTGGCTTTATTCGAGCCAGCCGCGGCGGCCACATGCCCGAAATCATATTTAAACATTAATGGCATAAAATTGTCCTTCCAATAAAGCCAAATTGATGGACCTTAAAACGATTTTCTTGTGTTTTATTTCAATTCGAAGTTCTATACCCCTAAAAAAAACACCCTTTACGATACCACACTCTTAGAATTTTTGTCTAGGTGTTGCAACATAGGATGTTTTACGGAATTGCCACCTATCTGATTTTTTTTTAATCAAATGAAATATGGTAACAAAAAAAACCGTTAGGTAACAAAAAAAAACCGTTAAGGTTGTAACTTTTGTCCGACAACAAAAATCCGGAAAAGAAGTTGTTGCTGAATAAACATGAATTTGTATGCTATACCATATCTCACTAACGACATTTGTTAAACATATCTTTCCTTGAATTCTTAATAACTTTACGTATGGCACCACGGCAATTAGTTTCGTTAAACTATAGAATTTAACGAAGCGTTGCATGAATTTCCCGAAATTCAATTTATTATAACGAGTGTTCGAAGGAATCCAACGAAGAGTAAGAATAATTTGTTAAATTTAAATTCTTAAATTATACAAGGTGGCGCAAAAGTAAGCTTCCGATGTTCAGCATATCGGTTGTGGCACGTGCAGTGTGTGCTGTTGCACCGTCTGGTTGGAACGACATGTTTTCCAATCCCAATTCATCAAGTTGCGGCAAAAAGATCATTGATCATTGCTCTGTAGCGCTCACCATTCACAGTAGCCGTTTGGCCCCGACCGATTATTGGTCAAATAAATAGTCAGCAATATTCCGCGTTCTGGAGCAGTGTAGCGTAACATTGTTTATTAACGTGTATTTCGCATGTGTTTACTACACAAATGTCAAAACAGAACTGACTTTAGGGGCCAATCGCAAAATTTATAGCATTTTCTGATAGGAGGATTACTTTTGCGCCACCTTGTATATATACTTAGTATATTTGCTTTTCATAGATACTAAAGCCTAGCTATAAAAATAACATTTATAAACTATATAAATGTTAATAAACGGCATGTTTATAATATTACATGTTTTCCTTCCGATCGCTTCGAAAGCACAATAAATCAAATGGATACGTCACATGAAAACACCGAAATGGAATCTGTCAGCGAAGGAGACATGGAACGCATACCCATCAAAACAGATAAGTGTATTATTGAATTCAAAAAACAAATACTAGATATACAGCGCTTATTAACAACATCCGAAGAAGAAACATTTGATTTGAAGCAATTAATTGCTTTACAGTCTAAAGTTAGCACCATAAGTGGGAATTCTGCCAGTTAGCTAACACTTTTCGTGTGGTTAAAAGTTAGTGAATAGGGAAAAGCGTTAAAAATGGTGTTAAGCGAAGTTAACGCTAACACCTGGCGTTAAAATAGTTACAAAATCGACCTACTGATTTCAAAGTGGCTTGAAGTTCAAAGATATTGAATGCGACCAATGACGGAAATTTGTTAAAGAGAATCACTTAGGTTTTAGTTGTTTACGTTCAGGTCATAGTGCCGCAAACT
The DNA here is from genome assembly GCA_949987695.1 of Merzomyia westermanni. Classification (NCBI taxonomy): domain Eukaryota; kingdom Metazoa; phylum Arthropoda; class Insecta; order Diptera; family Tephritidae; genus Merzomyia; species Merzomyia westermanni. The sequence continues at coordinate 84,264,662 of OX465291.1, forward strand.
GTCGCAGTCGTCGTGAATGTGGCCTTTATTCATGTAAAAGATTTCATAACCGATTACTATATGAAAACGTTAATAAAAAAAATACTGCTGACAAAGTAACTTCGAATAAATATAATGTTAATAAATGTAATGTCAACACAATCTTCGAAAAGAAATTTAGCAAAAAAACATTATTTAAATTTCTTCCGGGTGAAATAAAAGGACCTCGGGTAGTTGTAAACCAATGGCGTTTATGGATGATGGGTCAAAAATTTCCTTAATCGAGTAGAGTATAGCTAAAGCTGTATGGTTGAAAGGTCCGTAAGATTTGCTATCACTAAGGTGGATAAGAGGAAAAACAACAAGCGAACTGTCACAGTAGTATTTAGATGTAGAAGTGTGTGGTGTGAGGCAAAATGCAACAAATTATCAAATAAGGTACGTACGCACAACAAAGAAGTTTGAATTGCTCAGACTTTAAATTGTGAAAGTTTTAAGTCAAAATGTGAAATAGCGAATAATTTGCCAGTCGATGATTATGTGAATGCTGTTCGACAAATGCTTATCGCTATGACGCACATAAATTTAGTTCGCCCAACGGAAGTAATTAACCTCGACGATTGTTTTTCTATTCATAAGTCTAACTTAGGCTACATACTATTTGGGTCAAATGAAGACAGTGCTGATGGAGTAGTCTGTCGTATAGATTATGAAGGAAAAGCAATTGGAGACACAACCACAAGTAACAAAGTATTTTAGTTTAGAAAATTTTGGGGTCAAACCATTACAACCGCTTTTAAGCGAAGCTGATAAAAGAGGTGAAAAAATTCTTTTGGAAACAACGAAACCGATTGGTAGTCAGTATGAAACGGATTTACTGTGGAGTTATGACAGTGTCGACAGTTATCAGATGGCGATGAGAAGGCTAGAAATCAAATCAATCAAACGATTAGTATTAGAATAAAATAGCTGAATATATAAGCAAATCTTATGCACGGAAATTGCCGCACGAGAAAGCGGCGATGATTACACCCCATACGTGGTATTTGCCACATTTTGCTGTCTAAAAGACAATAAAGATAATAAATTGTGCTTAGGCTTCGATGCTGCTGCTTCCATTAATGGAGTTTGTTTCAATTCGAGGTTGATGAAGGGGCCTGAAACTTATCAGCCGAAATTATTATTGCAAATTTAATTAAAATTTTGACAAGGTCAAATAAGTGTGATTGATCCTTTTGGCTATCTTGCAAACGTAACGATCAAGTCCAAAATTATTTTGCAAAAGTTATGGCGCTTGAGTATAGAATGGAAATCACTCATACCAGAGTGGTACGACTGGTACAAGAATCTGGAACGAGCAAGGACTTTGAGAATCCCTTGTTTTTATCACGAACGCTTCAATAGGGTTGCATGTCTTTGTCGATGCAAGCGAGCTTGCATATGCCGCTGTAGGTTACTGGCGTATAGTCTTTGAAGGTGATGTACGTTTATTATTCGTATCTGGGAAATCGCGTTGGAATTCTAAGCCGCAGTACTGGGTGTTCGTCTGAAGAATTTAATACTACGTGGTCATGACTTGAATCCAGAGAACGTGACATTCTGGTCGGATTCAAAAACCGTACTGAGTTGGATCAGCTCGGCTAGCTGTTGCTATAAACAATTTGTAGCGCACATAATCGCGGAGATTTTGGACCCGTCCGAAGTTAACTGGTGGCGCTGGGTACCTGGGAAGCATAATCCTGCCGCCGATGCAACACGTTTACATGCAACAGTTTCATCAACTTTGACGAATGGAGATCCTGCTTCAAAAAACAGTTCGCTATTCAATCTCACACCAATACTCGATAAAGAAGGAGTTTTGAGAAACTTCGGAAGGATTGATAATGCAGAATGCGCACCCTTGAACATCCACTATCCAGTTTGATTTCGCGTCACTATCACGAGAAAGATAAACATCAGAACCAAGATTCAATTATATGCGCCATTCGGAGGAAGTTCTGGATGTCCAATCTACGCCGTATAGTCACGGTCGCTGCTAAGGAATGTCAGTTATGTAAAAATCGAAAAGCTGAACCAAGGCCGCCTCTCATGGGGCAACTTCCAAAGGATCGTCTAGCTGGTTACGTTCGAGTGTTTAGCTATACAAGAGTTCATTTCTTCGGGCCGTACGTGGTAGCGTTCGGCCGTCGTCAAGAAAAGAGATAGATCTGCCTTTTTACATGCTTAACAGTAAGGGCAATGCATTTAGATTTGGTCAGGGATTTGTCTGCTGATGCCTTTTTATTATGCCTGAGAAATTTCGTAAACCGACGGGGAGTATTGCTAAGGATGCGAAGCTACAGAGGCACACATTTTGTGGGAGCAAGTAAGGAGTACTCGGTGCTAGTTCAGAGAGGATTAGTCGAAGAAGGTACACGACAGGGTATTGAATGAGTATTCAATTCACCTGGTCATCCATCGGTAGGAGGTTCTTGGGAGCGAATGGCGCGCTGTGTGAAGCGAGTACTTTCTTTCGCATTAAATACAAGGGTACCGCAAGTAGAGACATTGCAAAGCTTATTAGTAGAAGCAGATAATTTCGTAAATTTTCGACCATTGACTTATCTACAACTAGATGACGAGAGCGCTGAGCCTTTGACTTCAAACCATTTCACTTTGGGTTGTCCAAATGATGTTCAAACACCGAGTGTAGATGAGAGTGTGTGCCTACGTGGACAGTGGCATATCTTGCGGCAAATGAAACAGACCTTTTGGAAAAGGTGGGTGTTGGAGTATCTTCCGACGCTTACGAGACGGAGCTAATGGTGTCATCGTGAGGAGCCTATAAGGGTTGGCGATGTGATGCTCATTTGCGGCGAAAACGAACGTCGAGGAGAATCGATGCGAGGTATTATCGTGGAAATCTTTCCAGGTCCAAGTGGCCAAGTGCGCTCAGCTATAATGAAGACAAATTCTGGAACTTTGCGTAGACCTCCCTCCAAGTTGGCAGTTTTAGACGTATTTCGTGAATCTTCTGGAGTCTGTTCGATTCACAAGGGGCGTGATGTTGCTGAACATCAACAGTATGCAAACATGAATTTGTATGCTATAGCATATCTCACTAACGACATTTGTTAAACATATCTTTCTTTGAATTCTTAATACGAGTAACTTTACGTATGGCATCACTGCAATTAGTTTCGTTAAACTATAGAATTTAACGAAGCGTTACATGTATTTCCCCGAAATTAAACTAATGTATAACGATCGTTCGAGGGAATCAAACTAAGAGTAAGAATAATTTGTTAAACTTGAATTCTTAAATTACATATTTGTAACAGAAGTACATATACCGAGAATCACACCCATCCAAGAGGCCGATAGGGTGCACCAAGCAACGGCATCAATTTCAAGTAAGGCCAACATTTGCCATGACTGCGAATAAATCTCAGGGACAAACTTTTGAATTTGTCAGAGTGGAGCTGAATTCATCGATGCTCGTGCATGGTATGTTACATGTGGCGTTTTCAAGAGTTAAGCGACCAAATACGTTAAAAGTAATGCCTCCGTAAGAAAATCATAGACGTACTCGGAACATGGTATGGATGCAAGTGTTGGCTTAGATTTCATATGTATTAAATATAAAAAGTTATGGATATATCCTTCTTGAAAAATAAAGACGAAATCAAAGAATATTAACTGATAAATGGAGGATAAAAAAAATAAATAATTGGCACTGTGTATACCTCCTGGGAAGATTAAGGCCAAACTTCTCTACCAATTTGTGGTGTGGTGCTTCTAATTTTTCCTACTAATACTGTAGGTCCCAGTTTATTGACGATTTCGAACGGCATCTGCAAAGCAGATGAATTTTTGTTGAGAAGCCTTAGATGCGAAAAATTCAATCGGAGAGTTTGCCAAACCACTGCCGAGGGGCGACCCCGCTTTGAAAAAAAATTCAAAACCACTTTGGATGTTACCTGTACCAGGGCTCGTGAGCACGCAACACCAACATATGGAGAACTTCCCGAAAAATATACCCATGTGACCCTATTCTTTATCGATTATTTGATAACAATCGACGGCCTCTAACCATATAATTCACCAAGAAATCTTGTTAAGACTTGTCTAAAATATTGGGAAAACTTTTTTGAGCAGCCACCAAGCAGTAACTATGTGTATTCAAACTTTGTTACCAATAAAAAAAATATTAAACATCTTTCTATTATCAAAATATGTTTTTAAAATCTTTTTTTGAAAGGCTCCACTGCTGGTAAGTAAAATTATACATACAAACAACCAGAATATCTGTACTGATGATTATCTAAAGCAAACTAAATTGTATGGCAACCTATGAAAATGCTGAGCAAAGCTCAGTCGCCCAGGTACTGTACTATAAATCTGTCTACCGTATAAGAAGACGTGCCTTAAATTTTCCACTTTGTTGGCGAAAATAAAAAGATTCCGACTCACCGATATTGTTTTTACAAATTGATTCAATCCACTTTCGTGTGGCGTATTTTCAGTTTACGACTACTTTTTAAAATTAATAAATTTCTATTTAGTATGAAGAAATAAACACAAATTCTGAAAAATTCGTTCAAACAGAAATCCAGACCAGTATTGCAAAAATAGAGTTAAGAGAAAGCAACGAGTTGAAAAAGGAAGGAGTAAGAATCACTTACGAGCTTTTCTCCGGAGTCTAGAGGGCCTTAACATGTCGATGAATTCGTTGGTTATTCGTTATATCAAATGGGCCAAATTGCAAAATCTTGCTTTTTCGCTTCTGAAGAAATGTCTTTTAGAAGGAGTTCGGTTCAATATATGACGCGTTGTAAGGCATTACAGCCTCGTTTCCGATGGGTTGGCTTTTATGCTTGACACCTTACCGCCTCGCTTCACGAGAAGGGGCACAGAAAGCGCTATCTGTGAACCGCTGCCGGACGTGCCTTGCTGTTGCTAAGAAGGTGTTTTGTATTGCCTTCTTAGGGGAAGCGCTTGACAACTTTTCTACTGGGATATTTTAGGAGAGCCTTACATTTTCTCTGTGAGTCAGTTCCACCTACATATTAAATGAAACTTATCTAAGCAGAGTAGCTTAAACAATAGCTTCCATTAGGTGTGACAGGTCACTCACATCCACTTTCACCCTTTTATAATACCAAACAAATTCGCATAGCAACTCCCATTTACTGACAGTCACTGAAAGGAATGGACGCCTTATATAATAAGAATTTTTTGGCGGGGCGCAACAAAACCCATAGGTAATAAGTCCATATCGCCCCATTTCTCAACATATGGAGAAATAAGGTCTAATTAATCATATGCATTATATCCACAATGTGAAATAAAGCCAAAGAAACTTGGGAAATAAAGCCATATAATCACATTGCACCCTAAAAGCTTTGTGTTGAACGCTTCAGGATAGCGCTCTTATTTAAAAACAATAAGCACGTAGGTAGATATTTAAAATAGCATACTTAATATATGTACATAGGCTGCTCAATTGTGCTTTGCTATTAAATTTTATATAGGAAACAAAACAAAGAAAATATGATCGCTTTAAAATCGTAGCACATACGACGAGTATGAGACTTTGTAAATTGCCTAAGTGTATTTTTCAGTTAATTGGTGTGTTATCTAGTTTTTTTGTGAAAGTTTATAATTACGAGTATAACTTCTTCGTTGTTTTATACATTGAACATATCTACATGTTTTTAGATCTACGATTACATATATTTATGTACTAGTCATCAAAATATTTTATTTTTTTCGCCGTAGTGTGCTCTGAATGAATTAATGAGCCTGCACACACTAGTATTTTTAGGCCGTCTGAATTCGGATTTTTAAAGACGTGAGAGATAAGGGAGTAGTGGTTCAGCTCAGCAATTTCAGACCTCGAAAATTACAATACTATTTCGGTCTGTTATTTTATCACTACCAGTACCAATGCGTACGCATACCTCGAAAACGGTTCTATCGTCTTGAAACCCTAGTAAATTTCGTATTATATGTATATAGGCTTAATATTCAAACACATAATCCACTAACCGATAATTTCATATATTCTTAAAAATGTACTTTGTCGTTAGTATAAATATCCCCAATCCCACTGGTAAGCGATATTTCAATACGAAAAGAAAGTTTTTTCCTCGCCACATGCCAAAATTTGGAATAAAAAAACGCGCAAAAAGTAAATGTTACCTCTTTAATGGTTGTCTACTTTTGCTCACAGCCCTTACCCCGATTTCGCCGTTACTAGTCTCGCAGCGGAGTTTTTCCCAAAATGCATATCAAAACATAAAATGAAAATTTGCGCCGCCTTTAATAAATGTCAAATTAATAGGACTTAATATCTTAAATTCATATCATAATTAAAAATGAAAATTTGGCCGCTATAGCAGACGCGTCTCAGGAAAATGCTGTTTGATTTATGCGATGTCATTGAGATGTCATAGCATACATAAACATAGACGTGATATTAAAAAAAGTGCAATAATGCAGTAATGGTTTTATTTCACATTCATTGTGAAAAAAAAGCTAAATTGATTAATATGGCCTTATTTCTTAATATGTTGACTAGCTGCGACAGAATCTGACTGACTAGCTGCTACAAAATCTGCTTATGTTCCCAACCACGGACTCAGCTATCGCAATCACAACACCAATCACAACTCTCGTAACAGGAAAAATTAGTTTTGTCAATATGAATCAATGAATCTGTGGTTTGTACTTCGAAAGAAAGCAGTGGCATTTTAAAAACTGTGATTAAGATGATGTAGTAATACAAATGCGAAATATACAAATACCTACGCAAAGAAAAGAAAAATATACTGTAGGCAACTATATGCATTTTTATACCTAGGAGTGCTACGCACACAAGGTATATAACTTCATTCGCCTAACGATAGTATGTAGCGGCGTAAACGAATCGAGATAGATATTGACTTGTGTATATAAAAATGTTCAGGAGGAAAAGAGAAATTGATTAAGCCATGTCCGTCCGCCCATCAGTCCGTCCATCCGTCTGTGAACACGATAACTTGAGTAAATTTTGGGATATCTTAATGAAATTTGGTATGCAGGTTCCTTGACACTTATCTCCGAGCGCTATCGGATGATAGCACGCGCACTTTTTATACATATTTTCGAAAATACAGAAAAAATGAGTATTTAGTACATAATACACATAGAGGGATAAAATTTGGTGTGTACATTAATATTAAGTCAGAATAGAAATTTTTAAACAAAATTTTGAAAATGGGTGCGCCGGCGCTCACTTTTGACTAAGTCAAATTTAGAAATATTATTAATCATAAATCAAAAACCACTCAAAAATATCAAAACAAAATTTAGGACACAGATTTCCATAAATAAAAGAAATTTTCCAAAAAAAATGGGCGAAATCGGAAAAAGTCCACGCCCTCTTATATGAAAGATTTTGAAAAGGATCATACTCGTAGATATATTCAATAGGCAATAACTTTACGTAAAATAGCTTCATATGATTTCTAATCCACTTTCAAAGTGAACGTGAAGAAAGAAATCTGAAAAATATAAATGTTCGAAAAAGGGCGTGGCCCCGCCCCTTTTATAGTGGATTATTCCACAAAACTTTTTAAGCCATGACTCCGACAAAAATGGATTTGTCGAAACGAAATTTGGCGAAAATGTTGAATTTATAAAGGTCGTTGATTGTAAAAATGGGCGAAATCGGTTGTAAGCCGCGCCCAGCTTTTTAACATAGTTCTGAAAAATTTTAAACGAGATATTTCTATAACTATGCAAGTTATATTAATAAGATCCTGCACACGTAATAAGCTTTTTAAGCAAAACTCGACGGCAAACAATTTTGGGGATTTTGGGGAAGTAGGCGTGGCACCAACCACTTTTCAACATACAAGTTCTGCTATTTTCAAAGGCGATTGCTTGTAATTTCAACTAAATATTTCAATCTCAAATCGGATAACACACTAGCAAAATATTCTGGCAAGTAGTTAATACCCCACTGCAATAGAGAAGCTATATATCTTTTAATAAGTATACTGAAATAATCAGGACGATGAGCTGAGTCGATTTAGCCATGTCCGCCTTTCCTTCCATCTGTCTGTCTGTCCGTCTGACTATTTGAAAGCAAATTTTTCAAATATAAAATGTACATGTATTGGTGTTTTGAAAATGTGTAGTTAGCAGTGGTTGGTAGGGAAGCTATTTATATACAAATAAATAATTTACCCCTCAAAACTCCTTACATAAGTGTTTTTATTGAAAACAATCAGCTGGTTTTATAACACGAATTGAAAAGTATTTAAGTAGACCTGCGTAAATTGGTATGCCATAATAGATCACTACTAGGTATATAATGTTCGGTTCCACCCGTTTTAAATATCGTAGTTTATACTGGAGTTTTAAGTATTTACTCTAGTTGATCATCTCGATTTGAATAAATGTGAATATTAGCAATTAAATCATAAAGTTGTGTAACACAAAAGTGTGATTTAAACATCTAAATTTGTTTGTGTTCTTGTGCCACGTGCACGAAAAGCATGTGTATATGTATTAAATATTTGTATATTAGCAGTAAGAGCTAAAAGCGTTCGAAAATATTACAGTAAGGATATATTATGTTCGAGCGAGGCAGGCATATATTTTTATTTACAAAAATGATTGAAAAATAAAAAAAAATTCAGCTCAGCAATCAAATATATTTAGTTCTAGTAATTCTTTCTATAACAACATGTGAAAACGAAATATCATCTTCATCTCTTCGGAGACTCAAAACGTATTTAAGAAGCTTAATATCCCAAAAAATAAACTGATTAGTCCTTTTTTATATGTATAGAGATCTTACTTTGATAACTTTATGGTAAAAATTCACCTAAAATTTTTTCGGAGGTAATATATTTTAATGAAATTTGGTGGTATGGCTCACAGTGATTAAACAAAAATAAATTTTTTACAAGTTTTTGAAACTCGAATTATTTTCTAAGTTTTTACAATGATTCAAAGGTTTTTTTAAATTTCTCTCAATGTATCACTCCGATTTTACTCATTTTTGAAATATATATACACAATAGATACCATATTTTATAAACTGCATTTTTTATTTTGGCATATTTTTTTTTGCAATAATTATTCGCAAGCTTTAAAATTTTTTGACTTCTTCATCGCGGTCAGATTTAGGATAATGTTGTTGGGCATTCCATTACAAACTGTCAGCAGAAAAAAACAATGGGGCCCTAAAATGGGATGGAAGTTATTCAAAAGTGGCCCCCTTCACACATTTTTTACCCTTTATTAAATAGTTTCATTTATTTTTATTAACACTTTAATTTTATTACTTTCCAACGTTGAGTATTTTTATGTTCATAACTTTTTTCCTATTAATGTTTGAATCCCTTGTTAATTTAAGTTAGAATATAGAAAAATAAAATGCAATGTATTTTTTTTTATGTGCAAGCACAGGGTAAAATTGCAAATACATAAATTTAACACGAGTTTGTCTGAAATGAATTTCTAACATATCTTTAGCAATTAAAGGCCCCCCACATTTTTTTTCAAGCATTTGCAAAAAAGGTGACAGGTAACAAGGTCAATGAAAATAACGTCAATTGACGCTATTTCTCTTTTCAAACAAGAGGTAATACGAAAGATCACCCTATTGAATGTTTTAGAATCATATAGTATAAAATGAAAATTTTAAATTAAAAATTTGAGCGATTTAATTTTTGTTGTTTTGAATTTAAATCATATTATAAAATGAAATTCTGGTTTTAAAAATCGAGCCATTTGTATTTTTTTTTTTTTAATTAAGAAATTTATCACACTAGATATTTAAATTTTATGTCATACTATATATTTTATTATATTAAGAGATCTGTAAGTCATTGAATTTAGCACTCGTTCAAACAGGTATAGAAAAGACCACGAAGTTCTAGTTAATGAACTAGAATGTTTACTAACCAGTTTGCCAGTTGACTGCAGGGAATGTTTTCACGACGGCATATGCCCCCAACTGCACTTAAGCATCATGATATGTCAACATCGCTAGCGCAGGCAGAACATCAGCAGCGCGAGTGACGTGGTGGGCTAAGTGGTAGATAGGTTAAAATAAGTAGTTTCAGTTTTAAGACTCGGCTCGACACGACAACACGTATAATTGGTACAAGCGATGAAGACAGTGAATTTCGCTTCTGACATCCCTCGCATTTCAGTACAACTATTCGAATATACGGATAAATTATTCGAGTAAATACTATTCGAATTTTTTTAAACGAATATTATTATTCGTTTATTCGAGAATAGTCCCACTACTACTTTCCATACCATGTTCCGAGTACGTCTCTGATTTTTTTTGGAAGCATTACTTTTAACACGTTGGTCACTTAACTCTTGAAAACGCCACATATAACATACATCGAAGAATTTAGCTCCATTCCTGAGCCTTGTAGACAGCCATGGCGAATGCACTCACTGCAAATTGATGCCGTTGCATGATACAACGTAGCTGCCCCTCGGATGAGTAAGATTCTTGGTATATGTGCTTCTTTGCCGTATTGTTCGCCGGTAACTATTTTAGCTTTTAATGCATTATTACAAAATCCTGCCACAATAAGTGCCGTTTTCTCAATATCCGGTTTACGATGACCGGCACTTTGAATGACAGATAGCCGAGGAATTTCTGTAAATTAAACTGTTAGCGTTAACCGGACATTGAGAAATCGCCCTTAAGTCTTACTCCATTACATAGACCGTTACCAAGACCAAGTTACGCAGCAACATTATTAATGAATTCTTGTTTATTTATTGTATTTAGAACGGCTGTACGCAAAGAGCTTTGTTGTCGAACAGCATTTATATTATGCCACACTTCTTCCCTTACAATTTCAAAAATACATTCCAAACATCTCGTTTTTGAGCACGGTTGTGGTGATGTACCGGTAGCGTTTTATTATAATCTGCCATCAAACTTTTATTAACACAATTTTTTTAGCTGTATACACCTTTAATACCTCAATTTTTCTTAAATATAAAATTTTTTTTTTAATTTTACAAATATAAGTACCATAGTACGTAACTTCTTGCACGCATGGTTGCACTTCAGAACCAAAAAAAAAAATAAGGAGTAATTTAGCAAAACAAATGGAACTAATATTGTATGAATAAACATAATATAATGTATTTGCTGTACCATGAAAGTATCAAAAATATATATAAAACCTAAAATTTTAAAATTTCGTGCAAATCTGCGAGGGATGACAGTGAATAGCAGTTTTCAATAGAAAGGCAGGTTGAAGGCAGTCTGCTGGATTTTTAATTCTTATTAATTTTCCAAAACAAAAGAAGAAAGGAAATAGTTTGCAGTTTTATATATTTTTAGTATTTATTTTATAATATCGTAAGATGAAATTGGTATTTGGGAGGCCCAACTTGGAGCCGCCCCAGACAATAATAGGAGAGAAGTACCCAACCCCTTTGCCACTTTAAGCCACATTTTCCAGCGCATCAATATCGGCGTCCTTATTAATATAACTTTTTAAAACTCATGTAGGATTGACTCTAACCTTATAATAGCTCAACCATATAAAATAATTTCTCATGCTCATAAACTTGTATAAGAGCAGACCTGTTAAATTTGATTAGTAACTAGTAATCAATTAATTAGATGGCTTTTTTAATTGGTAATGATTATTTTTCAAGAAAAGCTATTATTAATTGATTACGATTAGAAAAAATCCAAAAATAAACATGATTTTTTACGATTATTAAAAAAAGCAAAAGTGATCAAAACAGAAATGGAAATTCTGAATATTAATTGTAACTTTCTGAATATGAATTGTAACTTTCGGAACATGAAATGGAAATTCTGAATATCAACTGTAACTTTCTGAATATGAAATGGAAATTCTGAATATCAATTATAACTTTCTGAATATGAATTGCAGTTTTTTGAATATTAATTGTAACTTTCTGGATATAAACTGAAAAAGGTGTAGACATTTTTCGGTTTAAGCAAAATTATGCTTATATTAATTGGTTCAAAATAATAACGCTTTAATTACAAATCAGGGTTGGGTCACTTTTAATAAGAAGCTTTTAAAATAAAAAATACAATTTTATTTGTTGTTCAAAAAAATTTTACTGATGAGTGAAATATCATTGGCTATTCAAAAAATTTCCATTTTTATTCAAGCTTTTGAAAATGAAAAATAACACATCGAGATACAGCAAAATTATACCCGTAAAGATTTTTTTGGTTATTTCTGTATTGTTGTAGAAACATTCACATACTATGTATAGGAAATGCATAAAATTCCTTTTGTACAAATGCTCGTACAGATGCATATAAGTACAGCACATATTAAGGACTAGTAAACCCGGCCCGCTTCGCTGCGTCTCAGAACTAATAATTGACTGAGTCCGACTTTCACTTTATATCCCATACGAGATAAGATATGCAACTTAATTACATCGCTTATTGCAGCACTCATTGTCACCTTTCGTTTGATATCAATATTGTACTAACACATTTTGGGTCTCCTTGGTCCACATGTCGGTCGATATCTCCGAAACTGGTTCAGCTATCGGTACAAATGACATCTTAAATTTTAAGTTAAGCGTCTACTAATTGCAATTCCATTCAGCAATTTTTGAGTGATGCGCGACCAAACATACAGACAGACAGCCAGACGGACAAAAATTCTAAAAAACGGTTGATTTGGCTTCTATTGGCTTAATAATGGTCCCTCCCAGTGGCGTAGCCAGGATTTGGGGGGATGAAAAAAAATTTCTATCGAAACCTGAAATTTGAGACACAATAAATTTTGTTTTAAAAATGTACGCAAAATTCGCGAAAATTCTAGATAATTTTATCAAGGTCTTACATCTCTTTCAGGATTTTTGGAATTTTTTAGATAATGCAGTTTTGTAGTTCATTTTAATACAGTAATGTATCAATTTTAAGGTCGTGACACATTTTGCTGATTTTTGGAAATCTTTTTTCTGAAGAGCTAAAGTGTTTTCTTTCATATAAAATAAATTGCTTTCATAACCAACAAAATATTACTACTTATAAAGCGAGTTTTAATCTTCTTGTATAAAGAGAAGGAATAAATAAGATAGGATATTCAACAATTGTAACGCATAATGTACACATAAATATTTTAATTACTTGTCCGGTAGAGCTACTTAAATAAGCTTTCAATCTCTTTAGAGTTTTTTATCTGGGAGCCAGCATTAAGAGTCACTCCTGCAAGCAAGTGCTACTTCTGACGAAATCGAAAGTAAAGTCCTCTCTCCAAGAACGAAAATAAATAAGTCACATCTTACCCGTCCTTGTTTGTGGTGCAGAAGCTTGGACCCTGACAACATCTGATGAGGCGGCTTTGGGAGTATTCGAGAGGAAGATTCTTCAAAAGATTTACGGACCTTTACGGGTTAGCGACGGCGAGTACCGAAGAAGATTTAATGATGACCTGTAAGAACTATATGCAGACACCGACATAGTCCAAAGAATTAAAACCCAACGTCGTAATTGGCTAGGCCATGTTGTGCGAATGAATGAAGATTTTCCGGCCCAGAAGGTATTCTTATCGGCACCCACTGGTGGCAGCAGAGGAAGAGGGAGACCACTCTGATGAAAGCAATCGCATTTCCGATCCCGTGGTGTTTCCAACTGCCAAGAAAAGGCTAATTTTCATAAGATCCAATTGATAAGATCTAATCAGATTGTTCAAAAATTAGATATAATGACCGCATTCATATGTACTCACACAATGCATTCAAGCTGTCAAACAACTTTCTGAATATGAATTATAAGTTTTTGAATATTAATTGGAAATTCGAATATCAATTGTAATTTTTTGAAAATGAAATGGAAATTCTGAATATGAATTGTAACTTTCAGAATATGAATTGTAATTTTCTGAATATGAAATGGAAATTCCAAATTTCAATTGTAACTTTCTAAGTATGAATTGCAACTTTCTGAGTATCAATTGTAAGTTTCTAGATATCAATTGCAACTTTCTGAATATTCAATATCAATTGTAATTTTCTGAAAATGAAATGGAAATTCTGAATATGAATTGTAACTTTCAGAACAAGAATTGTAATTTTTTGAATATTAATTGGAAATCCGAATATCAACTGTAATTTTCTAAAAATGAAATGGAAAATCTGAATAAGAATTGTAACTTTCTGAATATGAATTGCAACTTTCTCAATATAAACTAAAAAAGGTGTGGATGTATTTCTAACAATTTGTCATTTCCTAAAATATTTATTCACCTAGTGAAATTTGCAACACAACACTCTAAAATGCCGAAAAGCTTTGACTTCAACCCCATCCCGTCTTGGAGGTGAATATAATCAGCTGATTGGTGCTCAGTTTTACTGCTTGTTAGACTGTGACCAGTACTATTTTCCTGTTTAACGTACACCAGTTAAATGTCAAAATTGTATTTCCGCAATTTGAACAGATGATGAAACTTTTTACCTCAGAAAGCATTGTTGTTATCTCAACACCATTACATGAAGACGGCTATTGGTTGCTACTGAGGTAGCTTCAATTTACTTCCCATGGCGACATTTATCGTTTAGTAGTTACCCCAAACAAAAAGTATATATGTATAATAAACTGAGGGAGCAACAATAACTGGCAACCCTACTTACAAATGTTTTTTTTTTTTCAATACGCAGAAAAATACCTTTGGTTTGATACCGATATTGGCATATAACAATTAATTTAAAAAGCTCAGATAGGTGGCACCCCCGTGAAAACATCTTATGTGGCAACACCTAGGTAAAAATTCTTAAAATGTAATACACTATCTACATACCAAATTTTAGCCAAATCGGTTCAGCCGTCTAAATATAGAAATACATACAAAGGAAATATGTTTGCTAAAAAATTAACGATATTTCTCCTTTTTAATGGAAAAAACGATTTATCTACCTTTTACTGAACAAGTCTTTTTACCCCTTTTCATTAAAATTTTTATAAGTTTCGCTTTTACTTCCATGAAAAGCACGTTTACTTTTTACTCCCTGCCTTTCGAATATTCAAGAATAGCTCGTTTAAAGTTATAAGATAAGCAATATATACTAATATCTACATTAATAATTTTACTGCAAAAGTATCCATTTTTTTGCCTCGTGGTAACGTATAGAACTGTAAGAAAAAATAATGGCAAGACTTTTGTAGAGTCTTATTATAGTACTAGCTGACCCGCCGAACTTTGTTCCGCCTTGAAAGCACAAATCATGCAGTCGCCCTGGGTCCACATTTAGGTCAATAAATTGGGAACCGGGTAAAATATCGAGAAAGATATCTTACATTTTAGGAGAGACGTCTAGAAAATGATTATTGAAAGTTTCATTCATTGCTATGCAGTCGTTGTTGTGTGACGCGGGCGTTATGGTAAAAAAACCACATTTTTGGTCACATTTTCCCACATTTTGGTCAATAACTCGGGAACTGGATGAGATATCCAAATGAAAGTTGTCCTAAATTTTAAGTTAGACGTTAAGTGAAATGGTGAAAGTTTCATGCGATTCTATTCAGTAGTTTTTGCATGATACGTTCACAATCATACAGACGGACAGACAGACAGACAGACAAAAATTCTAAAAATTGTAGATTTGGGTTCCCCTGGTCCTATCAGTTTTTCTTGAATATCTTCAATGTGACATCAACCTGTTACAATTTTATTATACAGGGTGGCTGATGAATTTTGCTACATTAAGAAACTCAAATAATTTTTTTTTCAGTGTATGGAATTCCTTTTTCTTTTATTCATGTTAAAGCTCATTAAATTTTATTAAATATAGCTTAATTAGTTTTAAAAATAATGGAATTTAAATGCCCCCCCTGCTCGTCGATGCGTGTGCGGCATCTTACCAAAAAGTTGTTCATTACTGCTTGGAGAGTTGAGACAGGAATAGCCGCAATTGTTTCTCGAATGGATTGCCTTAGTTCATTCAAGTTTGTTGGTTTTGCTTTGAAGACTTCCTGTTTGCAATAACCCCACAAGAAAAAGTCAGGTGCAGTAAGGTCAGGCGACCTGGGTGGCCAACGGAATGTGGAGTTTCTGGATATCAGCTTATTGGGAAATTTTCGTCGCAATTCTGTCATAACAGGTTGGGCTATATGAGGAGCTGCACCATCTTGCTGAAACCACACAGAGTTGAAATAAATTCTCATTCAACGTAATTCTGGATAGAAAAACTCTCTCAACATGCTCAAGTAACGGTCTCCAGTAACCGTAACGGTGTGACCGTTTTCTTCGAAGAAGTAGGGCCCGACAATGCAGCGTGATGAAACTGCACACCACACTGTGACACGAAGTGGATGCAATTCCGTCTCATGGAGTATCTGTGGGTTGGAAGCACTCCATATTCGACAATTTTGTTTGTTTATGTTGCCGTTTAAATCGAAATGGGCCTCGTCAGACATGAAAAGACAGTTCAACATGTTTCCATCCTCTTCCACCATTTGAAGCATCTTCTGGCAAAATTCCAAGCGATTCGGCAAGTCTGCAGCGTTCAGTTTGTTGGCCATTTGAATTTTATATGGGAATAAGTCCAAATCTTTGTGCATAATTGACTGTAATGACTGTCTGCTTACACCCATTTGAGCAGATCAGCTTCTTGTCGAAACACGTGGCTTGTTTTGTATGGCAGCAGCTACAGCAGCGATTGTTTCCTCCGTTCGAACTGAAGGGTTTCGATGGTAAGGTCTTCTGTTGACTGTCCCATGCTCGGCAAAATTGTTTACAAGTCTTATTATGGTCCATCTGCTCGGAGGATTGCCGCCAAACGTGCGCCTATACTCTCTTTGAACCGAAACTACGGACTCCAGTGCGTGATAGCGGCGGACAATCCAAATTCTTGTTTCAGTGTCCCAGTTATCCATTTTTGTTAAATGTAAAAGTCAATCTGCAAAATAAAAAAAAAATTTACCAGATTCATTAAATAGAAAAAAAGTTATTTAATTTTTTTTTGGTAGCGGCTTTCATTAGCCACCCTGTATGTAAAGATAGATGATTTCGGTTTTTGTGTATTCTGAATTTTTTGTTGGTGGCGGGACGCTGCACTGTGGGGCTGATTTCAAAATTGTATCATAATAGAGAAATATTTCTTGAAATTTCGTGTATGAATCATTTTGAGCCGGAGAGTTTGAAATTGAAAGACAAAAAATTTATCTAAGATGGGCCGACGTAATTTTATTTTCTCCATACTTTGCTGGCTGTAAGCAAACTTCGGTGTTCGATTTAGCAATTGTCAACCGTCATCTTCCAGAGGAATAGTTACGATTTTTGAGCAGTTGAAATTAATTGGCTATTGTGTTGATTGTTTTTTTGAGGTGTGTATATAGTGTAATAAGTTCTACGAACTTCTACCTAGGCATTGCCACTCAGGAAGCGTTCATGGGGTTGTCACCTATCCGATTTTTTGTACTAAAATGAGATATGTCAGTATGAGTATCAAACGGAAGGTACTTTACTTCATATTCCAGCAAAAATATTTCTAGGCCCAGGGTTGTCGCCTAATTCCATTATACAGTCGAACTTCTCTATAACGAATTCCAAGGGACCGGATATTTACTTCGCTATAAAGAAAATTCGCTATATAGAAAAGAAAAACAATTTTGTTCCTTTTAACATTTTTTATTTGTAGTAGTCAGTTATTTTGGATTGAAGTACATTTTTCCACTTTTCTTTTTCAATATAATTTTCTAATACATTTAGAGAAGTAAACACAGTATTTGGTACGTTGGTTTTCATTTCCAAATAGGTACGGAAACTTTCAACTGATGAAGAAAGTTGTCCATATGTGGGTAACGGTTTCACAATATCCGCAGATTCTTCTTCGTATTCATCAGAGATGGTAATGATTCCAGTTGTCACTTGCATGGTTCGGTGGTTCCCCAAAATACACTTTCAATTTTATGGTAACAAACCAAATAAGACACAACAAAGCGACGTCGATTTCGCTTTTGTGTGAGTGCGTTCGGTTTTGTCTACCAATGATGTATGTAAATATGTAATAACGAAAACTTATTTGAATAAATTCGTTATATGGAGATTGAAAACGCTTCAATCTTTAAGTTACGGTCGCAAAAATGCTTCGTTATAAGGAAATATTCGCTATAGGAAATCCGTAATTCGTTATATGGAGATTGCAATACATACAAAGTAGACCCAAACCACATTGCTCTTACAATTGCTTCGCAATAGAGAACACTTCGTTATATAGGAGTTCGTTATAGAGAAGTTCGACTCTATTTATTTTTTGGCAAGTCCCATTTGACGCATCGGGTGAATTTTTGAATATATGCAGGTAATATGCTGAATTTCACGCTCTCCTCCTTAAGTGATGACACTAGGTAGATATTACAGGGTTGCCATCTATTCGAAATTTAAAAAATTTATTCAAATATGTCAATATGGGTATGAACCGAAAGGTATTTTACGTCGTATTTCAAAAATAATATTTTTAGGTAGAGTTACCACCTAAGATTGCCATCTACTCCCATTATATTTACATGTTTTCCCATATCCAGTGTAAAACTATATAGAAACGAATGTTTTTACTAGTAAGTATTTACAGAAAACTAGATTATATGGCAACCCCGAAAATAATCAGGTACTTTCTTCCTTAAAAATAGAGCTTTTGGTGTAAAATGACTCGCAAATGAATATTTGTTAGCATAATTCGATAGGCTTTTTAAGTTTTGAACTGTAATAATTTTTTTTGTTGAGAAACTTAAGCAAATAATCCTGTTGGACTGTTAAAATTCACTAAAAATCGAGGTTGACTATTAAAAGTGATTTTCCCATACTATTTCTAAATATATATTTAATTAATAATAAATTCAGAGCTCATGTTTTCGATAAAAAACAACACTTTTACACCAGATTTTATGAATGAAGAAAAAAGTAGGAGCGAGTGTTTGCTTCTGATGTGGCAGTGGACAGTTTTGCAGTTAGAAAGATTGTAAATGGTATCAGATGACACCTTGAACGAAAAGGAAGAAGCTATTGGAGATAGTGAAAGTACTTCCTTCGGAAATTGGTTGCCAAGAGAGATTGAAAGTGATGAAATTAGCTGCTTAGATATTTTATAATTGGTATTAAATTAAATTTCTTTTTTTAACAATTTGTAATAGAATTTTATTTAGAAAATTTTTCTAACCTAAAACTTCCACTTTTTTCTTATACAACGTCTTTTTCATATGACTTCCAACAAACACTTATAATCATTTTATAACCTAATTAAGTCTTTTTTGCACATAAAACTCGCAAGCCGGTCAGTTTATAAGTCAATTTCGATCTGCCGTTAATTACATTATTTAAGTAATAAACCTCTGAAATTTAATATTAAAATTTAAATATTTTAGTCATGATTACATTAAAATCCAAATTAAAATCCAAAATAATATTAATAATACAAAAAAACTGTGTACTCGTATGAGTATATTAATAATTTTGTTTTATGAGCATTTGGAATCTATGAAAACAGGATTAACTAAGTTAAAAAAGTTCCAGTAATCCAATACGAAGTAGAGTTCTCAAAAGCGCATTCGATAAAAGAGCGCTCAAAACTCAAATGAATGCACTCAAATGAAAACACTCAAAACTGAAAGCAGTTAGGACACTCAATTATCGAGCTTAGCCATATACAGTGGCTGACGTAAATATTCATACAGTGGCTGACGTAAATATTCATACAGTCGTTTTCTGCGATTTTAAGAAAAACTATATAAAGACATGTGTTAATGTCTAATATGTACAAGAAAATTTTTTTTGATAATATACGCAAAATTAGCGAAAATTCCAAGAAATCTTACCAAAATTTTAAATTTACTCACCGAATTTTTTTGGAGTATGCAGTTTTGTAGGCCATTAAATTTTAGTATAATGAGGTGTTAATCTTGGCAATTTTTTTTCTTGGGGACTTACGAGTTTATGCTCCATACAAGTTTATGAACGTAATTTCTTTTATATGAAAGAAACACTTTAACTCGTCGGAAAATAGAAAATTGCCAAAAATCAGCAAAATGTGTCACGAACTTTAAACGTCATTATAGCTGTGCAGTTGTTTTTACATTGTGCTGTGTTTTATTTTTCATTTCATTTTCATTTTTTGAAATTGTTTTTCTGTGCACTTTTCGTTACTTTGCTCTTTACTTTTATCACAGCTGTTTGCGTTGTTTGCTAAGTGTCGAAACCGGTGACTCTCAAACTGCTAGCTCCTTTTACGTGCTTTCGAAACATTTAAAGATGCATTTTGTTTACCTGCTCTCCAAGCTTTCAGAGTTAGCTTTTCTTTTAATTAGCTGCTTTTATTAACTAATTAACTACTTGCTCATATGAAATGTACTGGTTTGACGAGTAGAGCAGTGGACTATAAAAATGATGGCAAGGGCGTGCGTTGGTCCTGCTTAAAATGCAAATCTATTCAAGTTGACTTTTTTAAGCTTTAAGAATTACGAAACGAATTTTCTGATATAGACAAAGAAATTTCTATAATAACAGATAAGTTCAAACACTATGAGGAATTGTTCAAGTCATTTAGTCATAAAAGCAATCGTTGTGGTGGTTCGCCTTGTGATTTAACTCAAACTCCCATTCAGAACAGTCCTGCACCTCAAGCGTTGGAGTTAATAAACTTGCCTCCACCAAATCCGGAAGCGGTGGTTCCATCCATTTTTAAGGCTCCAAAAAGGAACCTTTCAGCTCCGCCTCGTTCAATGTTGACTCAACCAACAGCTAAGAAGCTGGTCGTGGTCTATTTTTGTGTCAAGATTTTAGAAAGACACTTCTATTGACGTATTGCAATAAATAAATTTAATTACGATAGAAATACATATATCATCATTAAGATTGATGTTTTTCAAAATGATTCGAATATTTTGGATATCTCTTTCTGGCCGGCTCGGGTTTTGGTTCGCGAATTTTGGTTTAAACTGAAAGTCCCAACTGCCGCAAAAATCCCTAGTCCAAATACCGATCCAAAAAACGTACTATGAATTCTTTATTAACATTTATTATCAGAATGTAATAGGTTTGAATACTAAGTTAACAGATTTTTATCTAAAAACGATCCATTCCAACTAAAATGTTATTGCTTTCACCGAAACTTGGTTAAAACCGCACGTCTTTGATTCCGAACGGATACCAAACGTATCGAAACGATACCATCTGAAGATGTGGACATACCCTCTATTGGTAACATTGAGTTCAAGTGCATCCGAGTCCTGTTAGGGGGGGGATAATATTTATATTGCTGTTTGCTACTTTCCACCTTCATCTGATCTATTAGCGTATATGCACCACATTTCGCTGTTAAATGATAAAACCCTTGGATTCAATTATTGTTTTAGGTGACTTGCCAAACATTTCGTGGAGCATAATTAACAATAGTATTGTGCCGATTTCGTCTAATTTGAGTAACAATGAGTTTTTGGATGAAATGGCCAACCTTTGTCTTAGCCACATCAATGTTATTCCAAATAAGTTTGGTAAAGTTTTAGAGTTGGCTTTCGTTGATGACTTATCTAAATTATCTAGTTTTGCCTGAAGATGTTTACCATCCCTCTCTTGAGATAGTCTACGAAACCATAAACAGTGAGCGGAAGTGTATTAAGACACCATATGACTCTAATAAAATATTTGAGTTTTCGAAAGCCAACTTCAAAAAGTTAAATAAATAACTTTCTTAGTTTATCTGGCCTCGATCCAGAGAGGATGTTGAGCATAGCGTTTTGCGTTTTAATAGTACTATTAATAACCTTTTTGAAAAGTATACACCTAAGCATACCTGTTTTTATGATGAGCCAGCTCTAGCCTGGTTTACTAAAGAACTAAAAGCTTTAGAAAAAAAAGTCGCGTTTTTTAAATGTACAAGAAAACTGGTTTACACTCAGATTATATTCAGTATTCTATTCTGCGTATAAGCATTTAGAATTAAATAAAACGTGTTACAAAGATTAGATGTGTAAAAGCTAGTTATTTGCAACACGAAATCATTTTATGGTTTCCTAAATTCTAAACACCGAATAAAAATGCTTCCTTCAACGATGACATTTAGGGATAACAGACAATCTAGACATTGGCAATTTCTTGCTAAATTCTTCGAATCTAATTATTCTTCTGTAATCAATTCATCACCTAACAACTACCCGCATCAACCACATTTAAGTAATTCAATCCATGTTCCTAATTTAAACCCGGAAGATATTCTATTACATCCTTTAAAGAGTCATTCAAATATGGCCCTAATTTAATACCGACATGCTTTCTGAAAAAGTGTGCTGACACCTATGTATACCAACCTCTGACCGATTTGTTTCATCTTTCTTTATAGTGTGGCGTTTTCCCGACTTCAAAAAAAAGAGTATTTTCTGATACGTTTGAATAAAATCGGGAGTAAATCGTCTATAGAAAACTACAGAATAAGAAAGCTTTTCGCTGTTCCCAAATTATTTAAAGCTATCGTTACTAATCACCTAACATTTTCGATACCAACACTGTTTGCAGATTCTCAGCATGGAGTTTTGTAACGGTAAATCGACCAAAATCAATTTACTTGAATTCACTATTTACACAGATTTTAGTAAGGCTTTTGACAAAGTTTGCCACTCTTTACTCATTCAAAAATTGGATCTGTTTGGCTTTCAACCTAGTCTCACCAATTGGATCTCCTCCTATTTATCACTTTTTAAAATTCCGTTTCTAATGCCATTCATGTATTCTCTGGCGTTCCTCCGGACAGTCATCTGGGCCCGGCTCTGTTTTTGATTTTCATAAACGATATCTGTATTACAATTGAACATTCAAAAATCTAAATGTAGACTACTTCGTTACTTGGTGTAAAGTAAGCTATATGCCACTCAATCTAGACAAATGTAAATTCATGTCAGGGGTTAGTCTAATTTTTACTTGGAGCAACAAAAAGCAAAAAAAATTTAAAACAAGTGTTAGACCAGCAAAGCTATACAAATTTGATGAAATACATTTTTGAACTGGTTAAAAATAATCAAAATTAAGCTATTTCGGAAGGCCTGGTTAAAAATAATCAAAATTAACCTATTTCGGAAGGCCTGTCGATTAACAACCTAAAACTTTTATTCAACTACAAAAACAAAAAAAAAGCTGAACCACGAAAAACTTCTACAAACATATGAGACACACATACGAAAAAGAGATTTGTTCAACATTAAAATATCACAGCAAACAAAAACTAAAAAGACAAATAGCACAACTCAATTTTCTATTGGAATGTAGAAAATATGATACCTGACTACTTGACCAACTCAGCGAAGAGAATAACTATGAAAACAATGTCACAAAACATAAACTAAAGCCTAGAAAAAGCAACGCAGCAATTCCTAAAGAAAGTCGTAAACATGGAAATCTCACAAACAAACATTAACATAAAATCATAACAAAAAAGCTATTTTCGTATACAGAACATCAACTAAACAGCAACTTAAGTGAATCCAACTTCAACTCCATCGTGCATAACCAAATAAACAATATGCTCCAAAAAACAAAACATAAATCAAAGAATAAGAATTGAGAATGAAAAATACAATCATCAAAACTGGAAAGAGTAAAACAAACACAATTGCACAAAATGGGTATAATAGTGAACAGAGGATGGTTTAAAAACAAAACAAAAATACAATTCCCGGAGAAAGTAGAGTGGCTACTCTCCCGCCGCACAAAATTTTCGCTGCCCACAACCGACAAAAGTTTTAAGCCGCAAAAAATTGATGACCATGGAGAAAGTCAAATTGACAGAGTCAAACTAAGCAGCGGGATATCCCAATACAAACGACACGCGAAACATAACCCAACGAACAAGTTTATTCTAGTAGCATACAAGAAAACAACAGAATTTTTGAAGGCTCACAAGCACATTATTGACAGACTCACACAAAGGTAACAAAGCAGTGGCTATGTACAAAACTGACTACAAACATAAGATGATCCAATTATTTTAAGACAAAAACACACATAAAATAGTGCGGAGTGACCCAATATGCTACAAAAACAAAACAACAACTTAGTCGACGAACTCTACGAAAACAAAATAATAAACCTTGGAGAAACTTACAAGGTCATATCCAGCCCTAGGTTTATACACAAGAAGATCCATCAGGCTACATGGCTGTCCCCCGATCGAAAAACACGCAACCACATCGACCACGTTGTGATAAACGGACGGCATGCTTCCAGCATAATACGAGGACCTAACATCGACTCTGATCACTACCTAGTAGCAGCCAAGATTCGTACCCGCCTCTGTACGACAAAACAGGTGCAACAAAAAACGCAGGGAAAACTGGACGTCGTAAAGCTGCAATCGCAACAGACCGCAAACTATTTCGCAGATTGCCTTCACATCTGCTCTCTGAGAGCACAATTCAACCTATTGCAAGGCATGAGCAGTGGGATCATATCTCAGGAGCACTCCGTACCGCAGCCGAAGAAGTAATTGGATTCAGGGGAGCGCGAAGAAACAACTGGTATGATGATGAAGAGTGCCGCGTTGCAACGAAAAGAAAGGACGAAGCCTACAAGGCAACGCTGAGATCGAATGCAACGAGAATTGTGTGTGAACACTACCGCGAGTTGAAGAGGGAAGCGAGGCGGCTTTCCTGGGTGAAAAAAAGATTTTTCCAAAAAATTTGGCGAATGACAGAAGGTTTTAACCCCGGGGCAAACTCCCTTAAGAATAAGAACGGCGACCTGGTGGCCGATGTTCAGACAGCACTCAGTATATGGAGGGATCACTTCTCTGCCCTTTTAAACGGAGAAACTGAGCAAGAAACCAAAGAAGATGCCGAACCCAAGCCCAATCAAGGATGATGAAATTGACGTTTCACAACCCGACTATAATGAGGTGCGAATAGCAATATCCCAAGCATATAGCAAAAAACAATAAAGCAACCGGCGCTGATGGTTTACAATACGCCAAATCTTGGAAAAAACCCGTGAAAAAGGAATTGACACACATCATCTCTTTGTTGGTTTTAAAGCCGCTTTCGATAGCACGAAACTCCAAGGAACTGCTTATATGCCGCTATGTCTTTGGTTTCGGGAAGGCCTCCCCGAGCCGTTCGAAACTAAACCAGGTTTCATACAATCGTGCAATTTTTTTCATTTGATGCTGGAGAAAATAATACAGGCTGCAGAACTTAACCGCGCTGGAACAATATTTTATAAAAGCGTTCAACTGTTGGCGTATGCTGACGATATTGATATCATTGGCCTTAACAGCCGCGCCGTAACTTCTGCTTACTCCAAATTAGAAAAAGAAGCGGAAATATGGGGTTGGTGGTGAACGAGGGCAAAACGAAGTACCTTCTGTCATCATGCAAAGAGTCAGCGTATTCGCGCCTTAGCAACCACGCCACTGTTGGCAGCAATAATTTCGAAATAGTTTAGGACTTCGTTTACTTGGGAACCAGCATTTAAAACCAAGAATAATGTTAGCCTAGAAATCCGACGAAGAATTACTCTTGCAATAAATGCTAGTTCGGACTAAGTAGGCAATTGAAAAGTAAAGTCCTTTCTCGACGAACGAAAATAACATTCTATAAGTCACGCATCGCACCCGTCCTGCTATATGGTGCAGAAGCATGGACACTAACAACATCTGATGAGGCGGCTCTGGGAGGATTCGAGAGAAAGGTTCTTCGAAAGATTTGTGGACCTCTACGCGGTGGCGACGGCGAGTACCGAACAAGATTTAATGAAATAATAGTTCAGCGAAATAAAACAGCGCGGCTTCGCTGGCTAGGCCATGTTGTGCGAATGAGCGAAGGTACTCCAGCCCAGAAGGTATTCTTATCGGCACCCGCCGGTGGAAACAGAGGAAGAGGGAGACCACCACTCCGATGAAAGGACCAAGTGAAAACCGATTTGCGATCCCGCGGTGTTTCCTATTGGCGCCAGTTGGCGCAACGAAGAAACGACTGGGGAGCTATGTTGGACGGTAAAAATCGCCCAGGCGGTTAGATGACCATTTAAAGAAAAAAGAATAGTTTAAAATGTGGTTAAATAAAAATTGCATATGTATTCATAATTATAAACAACAACTCACCAGCAGAAACAGCATAGGGTTTCGTTAAAGTTTCGAAAGAAACGCTACTAGTAATGTTTCTATACCTTAGGTTTCTATACAGTTTCGTACGAGAACATTTCCTAGCTTGGATTCTATACAGATATGTTTTTTTTTTTACAGAGGTAGCGTTTCAGGTTTCGTTTTTGTGCCCAGAGTTTCGAGACAGCTTAGGGTTTCCGGCAGTTTTGTTACGTAGAGTTCCGTTACACTTCTGTGACTCATTGGAAACGCTTCCAGTCACTCGGTTTCTAATTATGTTTTTATATTTATGTGTTTCTGGGAACAACAACAGCAGATACGAAGTCTCTGCCATCAACTGGTATTTTGCGTTTGTTTATGATTTTTTTTTATTAAATTCGTTACAAGATAGGGTATACGTAATACACATTCGGTCATTTTTGAACGATTTACATTAGGCATGGGACTATTCGAATAAAAATTCCATTTATTCGAAGGCTATAAATAAATCGAATAAAGGTGTAAATTATTCGAATAATACTATTCGAATAGTTGTATTGAGCTATTGAATGAACTATCATATACGAGGTGTGTTCAAAAAGTATCGCGAATTTTGAATTTTCGCTGGTGACGTATATTCGAATTTCGAATTTCGAATTTTTTGTGGCGTTATGTTGGTACTCATGTCTCTCACTTATGCCGACAAGCTCGGCCATTTTGAATGTTCAGTTAATTGTTGACAGCTGCTTTGCTTGCACGTGTTTTGGATCGTCTTCGATTTTTACCATTAATTCGTACCAAAATTGCTCAATTGTGACCAAAAACAGCATCGCATGAACATTGCTAATGAGATGTTAAACTCTGTCCGCGATGACCCAAATTTGCCCCAGAGGGTCATAACTGGTGACGAATCGTGGGTTTATGGTTATGACGTGGAAACCAAAGCTCAATCATCTCAATGGAAGATGCCGCACGAAGCAAGACCGAAAAAAGCGCGCCAAGTTCGGTCGAATGTGAAAGTTTTGCTGACAGTTTTCTTCGATTGCAGGGGCGTGGTGCATCATGAGTTATTGCCACAGGGAAGAACGTCCAATAAGGAATATTACCTGCAAGTTTTGCGCAATTTGCGCGAAGCAATCCGCCAGAAACGCCCGGATTTGTGGAAGAACAAAAATTGGCTTTTGCACCACGATAATGCCCCTGCTCACGCATCGTTGCTTGTGCGCGACTTTTTGGCCAAAAACAACACACTAATGATGCCGCAGCCACCGTATTCCCCACAGGCCCCCTGTAACTTTTTCTTGTTCCCTAAACTGAAGAGGTCCATGAAAGGACGACGTTACGCTTCTCTTGACGAGATAAAGACGGCATCGAAGGAGGAGTTGAACAAGATACAAAAAAATGATTTTTTGAAGTGCTTCGAAGATTGGAAAAACCGTTGGCACAAGTGAATAATATCTCATGGGGATTACTTTGAACGGGACAAAATAGATATTCATGAATAAATAAATAATTTTTGAAAAAACACAAAATTCGCGATACTTTTTGAACACACCTCGTATTTAGTACTTCTATATTGCTAGCAAGCTATGCCCGCATTGTGTTTGGAAATCGAAATCAAAGCGAGACAGCGAAACGCAATTTTTGAGATTGGATTGTATACGTGTATTTTTGATAGCTATAAAATATACTGTGGTGATTATTCTCAAGCATGTACCATCCCTAACTCAATAACACTCCCACCGCTAGTTAAACACAACAGAGATAACGATGGCTACGCTTATGCATGCAAACATGTACCAAGCAAGAGGAAGAGAGATCGCGCGAGTGTTTGCGAATACGATGCAAAGAGGAGATGCCAATAAATACCACCGATCCTTCGAGAACACGAAGAGCTAATAACCAAGAAAGTTCTCGGTGCTTAGGCAAGCACCCTGTCGGACTATATAAGGCAGTGACCAAGCAAGGCAGGTGGATCAGTTTATGTTTAAGTATTGTTAAGTGAACTACTGCGAAGTTACCAAACTCTTAAATTTGTTTTGCGTTTATTACTAGTAAATAAAACTAGCTATTAGATACAATATCTGTGCGTGTGTTTATTTGACTTTATAGGGATCGAACCCAGGATTGATAATCAAGGAATCATCAAATTCGTCACAATTGGTGTCAGAAGCGGTATTGTTAAATAAATACCAGTGAATTTAAGGATAACAAGGACATGGCGAAGCTGAATGAATTAAAGATTCAGCAACTCAAAAATGAGTTGGAGCAACGGGGACTAAACACTACAGGCAATAAATCAGAGTTACAGTTACGATTGCGAGAGGCTATGGAAGCAGAAGGAATCAACGTTGATGATCATGTTTTTCATCTTGTGGAGGAGGCACCGACAAAAATGGAAGAAAAAAAGGAGTATCCGAATCCAGTAGCAACCGTGGACACAAACATGATATTGGCTGTATTAACTAAGATGTCGACTGAAATGGAAGAACAAAAAACTTGCATGGCATCTCAGCTCGAAGAACAGAAAACTTGCATGGCATCTCAGCTCGAAAAACAGAAAACTTGCAGTTGGAAGAATAGAAAACATGTATAGCATATCAGCTAAAACAGGTATTATCACAGATCTCCGCGCAAATACCATACATCTCTTCGCAGCAGGAAGCACAGGAGGCGAGGGTGTCATCGAAACTAGAAGTGCAAGATGCAAAAATTGCACAATTTCAAGATGAAATAGAGGCTGAGGTGGAAGCTTTGAAAGGCCGTATCCAGGAGTTGCAACTGAACCTTCCATCTGCTTCAGCGAATACTCCCAAGGTAAAATCGCCGTCATTTGATGGTTCTGTTCCTTTCCAGGTATTTAAGCTACAGTTTGAGAAGACGGCAGCGGTAAATAATTGGGGCACTGAAGACAAACTTGCTGCACTGTTCGTGGCATTAAAGGGTCCTGCAGCCGAAATCTTACAGACGATTCCTGACGGTGAACGCAATAATTATAAAGTATTGATGGGTGCAGTTTAGAGGCGCTATGGTGGCGAACATGGAAAACAGATATACCAAATAGAGCTACAGATCGCTTTCAGAAGGCTAATGAGACATTGCAGGAATTTGCATCGGATATCGAGAGGTTGGCGCATCTAGCAAACGCAGACGCACCCATAAAATACACAGAAAGGGGAAAATCCAAAGCTTTATAAATGGAGTAGGGAACGTGGAGACGAAGCGAGCCCCAGTTACAAATCCCAAGAAATCATTCGCTGAAACGGTATCACATGCTCTTACGCAGGAAACAGCCCCGCTATTAAGTAAGCCGGTGTACAGGGCTCACCGCGTGGAGGTAGAACAGCCAGACTGGGTAGACAAAACTTGGGAAGCGTTGAACGGAGTACAGAAAAAAAATGATGGTGCCATTAAATGCTTTAAGTGCGGAAAACCAGGTCACATAGCTCGCTACTGCGTCACTGGCTCCAGTAGTTCTGCCAATTTAAGTGGACGTAAACATAAAGCTGGAGAAGATGAGCAAGATGAATGCCCCATAATCTCTGTGTCACAACTCGAACGGAAAGCGAGTAATGTTACTGTTGAAGGCTACATGGGCGGGAAAGAGCGCTTGCTGACTGTGGATACTGGTGCATCACATTCCATCATTCGGAGTGACTTGGTCAGCGGGAAGGTGAGACGATTGCAGAAAGCTAAGTTGTGGACAGTAACTGGTGAAAGCAAGCAAGTCCTGGGAGAGGTAACATGTAAGATTTTGATTGGGAATGTAGCTCCGTATCACAACTTCTTGGTAGCGAATATTGTCATCATTGGCGTCGACTTCTTGGCTGAGAGAGACATTCACATCAACGTAAGGAACAGGGTTATGACTTACAACAGCCAAGAAGTTCCTCTGGTCTTTGGACACAATAATGGCTATACCACCAAGGGTGGGAAGATGAAGCAACAGGAGCCTCGTAAAGCTTTCGTGGGCAGGTGCCTCCTGAAGAAGATTCGGCAAGGCCAGGAGGAAGATCCAGATTTGGTACGTGTATTAAAAGGACTGAAGGAAAACAATCAGCCAATACGAGAAGAGATGGTCTCAGAGAGTCGCATTGCAAAAGATACTGGGCACAATGGAGTAGTTTGAAGCTAATATCTGGTTGTTTGTATCGGATATGGGAAAGTGAAGATGGCCGAAATCATCGAGCACTTATTGTTGTTCCCAAGGCAAGAATTCCAGATGTTATGAAAGCGTCACATAGTTGCCCAGATGGAAGGCACATAGGAATAAAGAAAACATTGCAAGAGGTAAAGCGGCGGTTCTATTGGATTGACAATCTGTAAGAGAATGGATTACTAAGTGTGCAAAGTGTGCTGAGGATAAAAGACGAACATCTAGTGGTCATGGTCCGAGGAAGCAACGCAACTTAGTGGATAAAGTGAAACAGTGCTCTGGGGATGAGAGAAAGGAAAGGAATCCTGAAGAAGTGAGTGGCAGGAATACTTGCCAAGTACCACTGGGCACGAAAGTGAAGGCACAAATCTATGTGGGGCCAGATAAAATGGTTGGAATGTGTGACAGTGTAATGCATTGTGGGAGCCTCTGCAGGAGAGGATTGATGTCGGAGTTTCAATCCCTGGAGGAAATGAAGTTTAATAAAGCGTGGAGGGGCAGTGTGGCGATTATTCTCAAGCATGTACCATCCCTAACTCAATAACACTCCCACCACTAGTTAAACACAACAGAGATAACGATGGCTACGCTTATGCATGCAAACATGTACCAAGCAAGAGGAAGAGAGATCGGGCGAGTGGTTGCGAATACGATGCAAAGAGGGGATGCCAATAAATAACACCGATCCTTCGAGAACACGAAGAGCGAATAACCAAGAAAGTTCTCGGTGCGTAGGCAAGCACCCTGTCGGACTATATAAGGCAGTGACCAAGCAAGGCAGGTGGATCAGTTTATTTTCAAGTTTTGTTCAATGAACTACTGCGAAGTTACCAAACTCTTAAATTTGTTTTGCGTTTATTACTAGTAAAAAAACTAGCTATTAGTTACAATATCTGTGCGTGTGTTTATTTGACTTTATAGTGATCGAACCCAGGATTGATAATCAAGGAATCATCGAATTCGTCGCAATACTACATATTCAAACTGTAACAGGAGCGGTTCAAGCTTTTATAAATAGATTCAAGATCAAGTATTCATGAAACGAGCTCAAGTCCAAGAATAATAATTTTTCACTTTTTGAATTTTTATGAAAACTATTATGTTAAGGGGATTGTAACATCCTATTTTCAAGCGAAATAAGAATAGGCAAATCTACGGAAAAATACTCTATAAGGAAGAATAATTCCACCAAAGGATGATCAAATTTAATTAAAAAAAAGCATTAAGGAATAAGTTAATTTCTATAATGAAAAATTATCTATATGCTGTCCTTGACGAAGAACTTCATGTAAAAGATAATGTAATCATTTGGTTCATCCGGCACCTCCTTTTCGCTCGCATAAAATTGCATTTCATCATTATACTTTAAAACTTTGTTGAGTGGCAAGCGATAGGGAGGCGAAACCAAATGTAAGTTCAAAATAATCATCAGTTTGTACTTGTATTAACTTTAAATTTCACCAGGAAATAAAACAGTATCTGTACCTGCGTATGCAGTAACCATGCAATATTAAATAGCAGATCGCCAGTTTTATTCAAGTCTCCCTGACGCGCCAACATCTTTTATTTCATTTGTGGTAATTTTTAAGTTGCGGCCATCTTTTTAATTTGCGGCCATTTTTTCATTTCGGTCAACTTTATTACAAATTGGACTAATTTCACTTCCGTTGTGGCGGCCATATTTGGTTGGTGAAAAAATTAATTTGGGAAAGTTTATTTGCCACTTTACTGATTTGCAAAGGCAAATGCGGCCATCAGTAAACATGGAATTTTATTTTGTGTGAATAGGGAGTACTTCGGAGCAGGAGAAGCTATATTATATTGGCGTACATTCCTGTAAGATTCTGGTTGGAGAAGAAGGGGTGAGTAGCTGAATTTGCTTAGAGTAGTTAGAAGGTAAATCGGTGTGGTTGTGTCGTTCGAGTAACGGCGGTAGAAAATTGCATATCTACTGCAACAACAACGTCAGGCAGGTCTATTCGGTAAAATGCTGCTAACACGTTCAGGGTCTAATAGTCGCGGGTCAAACGAAGATGGCGACACTGATGAGTTAAACACGACTGTGCAAGAGCGAGATACAACCACACAACAACATCAGTCGGCACTTGAACTACAAATTAGCGCTATGGTTAACAGCTAATATACGTTTAGGAGAAGGTAGATCCTCATCTACGGGTAATGACACAAGGGAAAGCGATTCGATTACCGAAACATTAGCCAATTTAAATCGTGTCTTAAGTAACTCCCCCAGTCAAGGTGCGGTAAAGCTTTATGCCTCTCCGGAATTTGATGACAAACCCGAGGCCGACTGGTCGATATTTCGGAAATCTTTTGTTATGACAACCCAAGAATATGGGTATAATGAGAGGCAGAACATGTTAAGACTACGGAAAGCCATTGAGGGGAAGGCGCGCGAGGTATCGATGTTTTAGGTGAGCGCTTTGGCAGACCGGAGCAATTGGTAAAGAGCCAAATAACACGTATTCGAAGCTGTACACCAATACCCGAAAGTCGTTTGGACATGCTGGTGCCTTTTGCTACAAAGGTGCAAAATTTGGCCACGTTTTTGGAAGCTGCCGGTTGCGAGCACCACCTTACCAATCCCACCCTTATGGAAGAACTGCTGTTCAAGCTACCAACGTCTCGTAGATTAGAGTGGGCTCACCACACCATAAGCATTACACAGGAGCTAGCGCGGATTGTGAACCTCACGTGTTTTAATCCAGTCCAGGAATCGCGACCAGCACAAGGAAGGAATGAAGGACGAATGAAATTCTTCCACGTCGGAACTAATAGCAGCACTAACAAATGCGATTTATGTACCGAGGCACATGCCATACGAGATTGTAGCCATTTCAAGCAAATGGACGTTGAAGCGAGGTGGAAGTTTGTGCGACAACGAAAGTTGTGTTTCAATTGATTAATGCGTGGCCATAGAAGCAACAGATGCGGACAAGAGCACAAATGCGCCACAACGAACTGCGCGAAGCGAGTACAGGAGCTGCTGCATGTAGCTGAAGAAAGTAGTAGGAATGGAACTCGGAGCCAAGATACATCAGGGCAACCAGTTTTCACTAACGCGGTAGCGCAAAATGATAATTTAAATATACTTTATAAAATTTTACGTGGCAAATTGTATGGGAATGGGCGGGAGGTCACCTGTTATGCCTTTATCGAGTAGCAAATCAGCTTGCACTGAAGGGTAGCAAAGAGAAGCTGACACTGCAGTGGTTTGGCAACAATTCCGTAACTCAGACGCTGTTAAATAGTAGTTTCGAAATCTCAGGTCTTGATACAAAGAGCAGACGATTCTACATATATGAAAGGTGTTAAGGTTGTTGAAGACTTGCAGTTACCGAAACAATCAGTAAACATGTCGGAACTTCACTGGAAGCACCGGTTCTCCCAACACCTGCATTTGCCTAACTAGGATATGGCGGTACCAGAAATATTAATCGGCCTGGATAACGCACACCTGGGCGTGGCAAAGCGAGTTGTTGACGATGGGAAATGCAGACCGACGGTTGTGCTGACGAAGCTTGGCTGGGTAGTTTATGGCGTAAGTAGTGTGCAGCCTTCATCTGCGAACCTGCATTTCTTTTTTGTGCATAAGGGCGGAGAGTCGAAACTTGAGCAACTAGTCGAAAAATTCATCGTAAATGACAACGTGGGAGTCAGTGGCACACAAGCGCACATAGAAAGCGCAGCGGAGGAGAGAGCCAAACTTCTACTTGATACAACGGTCAAAAAGGGGCAACGGTACGAGACAGGACACTTATGGAAGAAAGATGAAGTCAAGCTCCCGGACAGCAGAGGCATGGCTGAAAGGCGGTTCATGACACTGGAGAGACAATTTTTAAACGATACGAGTTTTCGGGAACAATACTTGCATATCATGGCGGAATACATTCGAAAGGGCTACGTAAGGCGATTAAACGAGGCGGAAGCACAGCAGCGTGGCGAAAGAACTTGGTGCTTACCACATTTTGGAGTGCGCAACGTAAATAAGCCCAAAAAACTGCGAACAGTATTTGATGCCGCTGTATAAATAAACTCAGTCTTGTTAAGTGGACCACACTAAGGTCAATCGCTAATAACGGTATTGATGAAATTCAGGCAGAAACCAATCGGAGTTTGCGCAGACGTGGTTGAGATGTTACATCAGGTGCAGGTACGGTGCGAAGATCAAAATGCGCAGAGGTTACTTTAGAGGAGCGAACGTGACGCACATCTCGAGGATTACGTTATGACTGTTATGACGTTTGGAGCGACGTGGTCATCTTGTTCAGCCCAGTTCATCAAAAACAAGAACGCCAGCCAGTTCCAAACTGAGTTTCCCGAAGCAGCAGCTGCCATCATCCAGAATCATTACGTCGATGATTACGTTCATTGTTTCTCCACCGACGAGGAGGCCATCAGCATAGCTAAAGAAGTAGTATGGATACACAAACAGGGCGGGTTCGAATTGAAATATTTCGTATGGAACCATAAGCAAGTATTAGGTGCGTTCAATAGCGGAGAAAAGGCGCTGACTTTGGTGAATCTCGATAAATCCACTGAGGGACCGTTCCAGAGAGTGCTTGGTATGTTTTGGGATACGGAAAAGGATAAGCTCAAATTCGCGTTATCATTCAATAAGATTGACCATAGGCTGATGACAGGAGAGAGAAGGCATTGAGTATAACCATGTCAGTGTTTGACCCGTTTGGGCTAGCAGCCGAATATTCCATAGTGGCAAAATTGATATTGCACAAGGTGTGGCAAGAGAAAGTCGGATGGGATGACGGCATACCATACGAGCCTTTTGGGGTTTGGCTTAAATGGTTAGACATGTTGAAGACTATTGAAACTTTACGAATGCCACGATGTTATGCCGGAAATTTCTTTAAATCATCCGTAGAACTACATACGTTTGCCGATGCCAGCGAATCGGCCTATGAAGCAGTAGCGTACTGCAGGATCAGGAGCGAGTGTGGTGCGCGTATTGGCGTTTGTGATGGGTAAGGCAAAATGTGCGCCTTTAAAGCTGACAACGGCGCCGCGACTGGAGTTTCAAGCGGCTGTTTTGGCTACGCGGCTTAGCTCCTCCGTACTACGCAACCACGATCTTAAGCCGGTTAGAACGATCATGTGGAGCGCTCTAAGACCACGCTGGCGTGGATGGTATCCGATCGTCGGCGATACAAGCCATGTGTGGCTCATCGAGTAAACGAAATTTTGGAAAGTAGCTGAGAAACGGACTGGAGGTGGCTGCCTAGTATGTACAATCCAGCTGATTTTGCGACGCGCGTACGAAGCGGGAAACGTGAATCCTTCTGGGCGACAGGACCAGATTTTTTACTTAAAGAAGAACCCGAGGGGCCAGCAGATTTTGACCGTCCAACATAGCTCGCCAGTCGTTTTTTCGTTGCGCCAACTGGCGCCAATTGGAAACACCGCGGGATCGCAAATCGGTCTCTACTTGGTCCTTCCAGCGGAGTGGTGGTCTCGCTCTTCCTCTGCTTCCACCGGCGGGTGCCGATAAGAATACCTTCTGGGCTGGAGCATCTTCGCTCATTCGCACTACGTGGCCTACCCAGCGAAGCCGCTGTGTTTTAATTCGCTGAACTATGTCGGCGTCTGCGTAAAGTTCATACAGCTCATCATTAAATTTTCTTCGGTACTCGCCGTCGCCAACGCGTAGAGGTTGACAAATCTTTCGAAAAACCTTTCTCTCGAATACTCCCAGAGCCGCCTCATCAGATGTTGTTAGTGTCCACGCTTCTGCACCATATAGCAGGGCGGGAGCAATGAGTGACTTGTAGAGTGTTATTTTCGTTCGTCGAAAGAGTACTTTACTTTTCAATTGCCTACTCAGTCCGAAGTAGCATTTGTTTGCAAGAGTAATCCTTCGTCGGATTTCTAGGCTAACATTATTGTTGGTATTAATGCTGGTTCCCAGGTAAACGAAGTCCCTTACTAAAAATGTGTAAAAGCTAGTTATTTGCAACACGAAATCATTTTATGGTTTCCTAAATTCTAAACACCGAATAAAAGGGCTTCCTTCAACGATGACATTTAGGGATAACAGACAATCTAGACATTGGCAATTTCTTGCTAAATTCTTCGAATCTAATTATTCTTCTGTAATCAATTCATCACCTAACAACTACCCGCATCAACCACATTTAAGTAATTCAATCCATGTTCCTAATTTAAACCCGGAAGATATTCTATTACATCCTTTAAAGAGTCATTCAAATATGGCCCTAATTTAATACCGACATGCTTTCTGAAAAAGTGTGCTGACACCTATGTATACCAACCTCTGACCGATTTGTTTCATCTTTCTTTATAGTGTGGCGTTTTCCCGACTTCAAAAAAAAGAGTATTTTCTGATACGTTTGAATAAAATCGGGAGTAAATCGTCTATAGAAAACTACAGAATAAGAAAGCTTTTCGCTGTTCCCAAATTATTTAAAGCTATCGTTACTAATCACCTAACATTTTCGATACCAACACTGTTTGCAGATTCTCAGCATGGAGTATTGTAATGGTAAATCGACCAAAATCAATTTACTTGAATTCACTATTTACACAGATTTTAGTAAGGCTTTTGACAAAGTTTGCCACTCTTTACTCATTCAAAAATTGGATCTGTTTGGCTTTCAACCTAGTCTCACCAATTGGATCTCTTCCTATTTATCACTTTTTAAAATTCCGTTTCTAATGCCATTCATGTATTCTCTGGCGTTCCTCCGGACAGTCATCTGGGCCCGGCTCTGTTTTTGATTTTCATAAACGATATCTGTATTACAATTGAACATTCAAAAATCTAAATGTAGACTACTTCGTTACTTGGTGTAAAGTAAGCTATATGCCACTCAATCTAGACAAATGTAAATTCATGTCAGGGGTTAGTCTAATTTTTACTTGGAGCAACAAAAAGCAAAAAAAATTTAAAACAAGTGTTAGACCAGCAAAGCTATACAAATTTGATGAAATACATTTTTGAACTGGTTAAAAATAATCAAAATTAACCTATTTCGGAAGGCCTGTCGATTAACAACCTAAAACTTTTATTCAACTACAAAAACAAAAAAAAAGCTGAACCACGAAGAACTTCTACAAACATATGAGACACACATACGAAAAAGAGATTTGTTCAACATTAAAATATCACAGCAAACAAAAACAAAAACTAAAAAGACAAATAGCACAACTCAATTTTCTATTGGAATGTAGAAAATATGATACCTGACTACTTGACCAACTCAGCGAAGAGAATAACTATGAAAACAATGTCACAAAACATAAACTAAAGCCTAGAAAAAGCAAAGCAGCAATTCCTAAAGAAAGTCGTAAACATGGAAATCTCACAAACAAACATTAACATAAAATCATAACAAAAAAGCTATTTTCGTATACAGAACATCAACTAAACAGTAACTTAAGTGAATCCAACTTCAACTCCATCGTGCATAACCAAATAAACAATATGCTCCAAAAAACAAAACATAAATCAAAGAATAAGAATTGAGAATGAAAAATACAATCATCAAAACTGGAAAGAGTAAAACAAACACAATTGCACAAAATGGGTATAATAGTGAACAGAGGATAGTTTAAAAACAAAACAAAAATACAATTCCCGGAGAAAGTAGAGTGGCTACTCTCCCGCCGCACAAAATTTTCGCTGCCCACAACCGACAAAAGTTTTAAGCCACAACAAATTGATGACCATGGAGAAAGTCAAATTGACAGAGTCAAACTAAGCAGCGGGATATCCCAATACAAACGACACGCGAAACATAACCCAACGAACAAGTTTATTCTAGTAGCATACAAGAAAACAACAGAATTTTTGAAGGCTCACAAGCACATTATTGACAGACTCACACAAAGGTAACAAAGCAGTGGCTATGTACAAAACTGACTACAAACATAAGATGATCCAATTATTTTAAGACAAAAACACACATAAAATAGTGCGGAGTGACCCAATATGCTACAAAAACAAAACAACAACTTAGTCGACGAACTCTACGAAAACAAAATAATAAACCTTGGAGAAACTTACAAGGTCATATCCAGCCCTAGGTTTATACACAAGAAGATCCATCAGGCTACATGGCTGTCCCCCGATCGAAAAACACGCAACCACATCGACCACGTTGTGATAAACGGACGGCATGCTTCCAGCATAATACGAGGACCTAACATCGACTCTGATCACTACCTAGTAGCAGCCAAGATTCGTACCCGCCTCTGTACGACAAAACAGGTGCAACAAAAAACGCAGGGAAAACTGGACGTCGTAAAGCTGCAATCGCAACAGACCGCAAACTATTTCGCAGATTGCCTTCACATCTGCTCTCTGAGAGCACAATTCAACCTATTGCAAGGCATGAGCAGTGGGATCATATCTCAGGAGCACTCCGTACCGCAGCCGAAGAAGTAATTGGATTCAGGGGAGCGCGAAGAAACAACTGGTATGATGATGAAGAGTGCCGCGTTGCAACGAAAAGAAAGGACGAAGCCTACAAGGCAACGCTGAGATCGAATGCAACGAGAATTGTGTGTGAACACTACCGCGAGTTGAAGAGGGAAGCGAGGCGGCTTTCCTGGGTGAAAAAAAGATTTTTCCAAAAAATTTGGCGAATGACAGAAGGTTTTAACCCCGGGGCAAACTCCCTTAAGAATAAGAACGGCGACCTGGTGGCCGATGTTCAGACAGCACTCAGTATATGGAGGGATCACTTCTCTGCCCTTTTAAACGGAGAAACTGAGCAAGAAACCAAAGAAGATGCCGAACCCAAGCCCAATCAAGGATGATGAAATTGACGTTTCACAACCCGACTATAATGAGGTGCGAATAGCAATATCCCAAGCATATAGCAAAAAACAATAAAGCAACCGGCGCTGATGGTTTACAATACGCCAAATCTTGGAAAAAACCCGTGAAAAAGGAATTGACACACATCATCTCTTTGTTGGTTTTAAAGCCGCTTTCGATAGCACGAAACTCCAAGGAACTGCTTATATGCCGCTATGTCTTTGGTTTCGGGAAGGCCTCCCCGAGCCGTTCGAAACTAAACCAGGTTTCATACAGGGTCACCCCTATCGTGCAATTTTTTTCATTTGATGCTGGAGAAAATAATACAGGCTGCAGAACTTAACCGCGCTGGAACGATATTTTATAAAAGCGTTCAACTGTTGGCGTATGCTGACGATATTGATATCATTGGCCTTAACAGCCGCGCCGTAACTTCTGCTTACTCCAAATTAGAAAAAGAAGCGGAAATATGGGGTTGGTGGTGAACGAGGGCAAAACGAAGTACCTTCTGTCATCATGCAAAGAGTCAGCGTATTCGCGCCTTAGCAACCACGCCACTGTTGGCAGCAATAATTTCGAAATAGTTTAGGACTTCGTTTACTTGGGAACCAGCATTTAAAACCAAGAATAATGTTAGCCTAGAAATCCGACGAAGAATTACTCTTGCAATAAATGCTACTTCGGACTAAGTAGGCAATTGAAAAGTAAAGTCCTTTCTCGACGAACGAAAATAACATTCTATAAGTCACGCATCGCACCCGTCCTGCTATATGGTGCAGAAGCATGGACACTAACAACATCTGATGAGGCGGCTCTGGGAGGATTCGAGAGAAAGGTTCTTCGAAAGATTTGTGGACCTCTACGCGGTGGCGACGGCGAGTACCGAACAAGATTTAATGAAATAATAGTTCAGCGAAATAAAAC
Source organism: Merzomyia westermanni (assembly GCA_949987695.1). Classification (NCBI taxonomy): domain Eukaryota; kingdom Metazoa; phylum Arthropoda; class Insecta; order Diptera; family Tephritidae; genus Merzomyia; species Merzomyia westermanni. Next base: position 84,304,612 of record OX465291.1, read on the forward strand.
AGCGCGGCTTCGCTGGCTAGGCCATGTTGTGCGAATGAGCGAAGATACTCCAGCCCAGAAGGTATTCTTATCGGCACCCGCCGGTGGAAACAGAGGAAGAGGGAGACCACCACTCCGATGAAAGGACCAAGTGAAAACCGATTTGCGATCCCGCGGTGTTTCCTATTGGCGCCAGTTGGCGCAACGAGAAACGACTGGGGAGCTATGTTGGACGGTAAAAATCGCCCAGGCGGTTAGATGACCATTTAAAGAAAAAAGAATAGTTTAAAATGTGGTTAAATAAAAATTGCATATGTATTCATAATTATAAACAACAACTCACCAGCAGAAACAGCATAGGGTTTCGTTAAAGTTTCGAAAGAAACGCTACTAGTAATGTTTCTATACCTTAGGTTTCTATACAGTTTCGTACGAGAACATTTCCTAGCTTGGATTCTATACAGATATGTTTTTTTTTTACAGAGGTAGCGTTTCAGGTTTCGTTTTTGTGCCCAGAGTTTCGAGACAGCTTAGGGTTTCCGGCAGTTTTGTTACGTAGAGTTCCGTTACACTTCTGTGACTCATTGGAAACGCTTCCAGTCACTCGGTTTCTAATTATGTTTTTATATTTATGTGTTTCTGGGAACAACAACAGCAGATACGAAGTCTCTGCCATCAACTGGTATTTTGCGTTTGTTTATGATTTTTTTTTATTAAATTCGTTACAAGATAGGGTATACGTAATACACATTCGGTCATTTTTGAACGATTTACATTAGGCATGGGACTATTCGAATAAAAATTCCATTTATTCGAAGGCTATAAATAAATCGAATAAAGGTGTAAATTATTCGAATAATACTATTCGAATAGTTGTATTGAGCTATTGAATGAACTATCATATACGAGGTGTGTTCAAAAAGTATCGCGAATTTTGAATTTTCGCTGGTTACGTATATTCGAATTTCGAATTTCGAATTTTTTGTGGCGTTATGTTGGTACTCATGTCTCTCACTTATGCCGACAAGCTCGGCCATTTTGAATGTTCAGTTAATTGTTGACAGCTGCTTTGCTTGCACGTGTTTTGGATCGTCTTCGATTTTTACCATTAATTCGTACCAAAATTGCTCAATTGTGACCAAAAACAGCATCGCATGAACATTGTTAATGAGATGTTAAACTCTGTCCGCGATGACCCAAATTTGCCCCAGAGGGTCATAACTGGTGACGAATCGTGGGTTTATGGTTATGACGTGGAAACCAAAGCTCAATCATCTCAATGGAAGATGCCGCACGAAGCAAGACCGAAAAAAGCGCGCCAAGTTCGGTCGAATGTGAAAGTTTTGCTGACAGTTTTCTTCGATTGCAGGGGCGTGGTGCATCATGAGTTATTGCCACAGGGAAGAACGTCCAATAAGGAATATTACCTGCAAGTTTTGCGCAATTTGCGCGAAGCAATCCGCCAGAAACGCCCGGATTTGTGGAAGAACAAAAATTGGCTTTTGCACCACGATAATGCCCCTGCTCACGCATCGTTGCTTGTGCGCGACTTTTTGGCCAAAAACAACACACTAATGATGCCGCAGCCACCGTATTCCCCACAGGCCCCCTGTAACTTTTTCTTGTTCCCTAAACTGAAGAGGCCCATGAAAGGACGACGTTACGCTTCTCTTGACGAGATAAAGACGGCATCGAAGGAGGAGTTGAACAAGATACAAAAAAATGATTTTTTGAAGTGCTTCGAAGATTGGAAAAACCGTTGGCACAAGTGAATAATATCTCATGGGGATTACTTTGAACGGGACAAAATAGATATTCATGAATAAATAAATAATTTTTGAAAAAACACAAAATTCGCGAGACTTTTTGAACACACCTCGTATTTAGTACTTCTATATTGCTAGCAAGCTATGCCCGCATTGTGTTTGGAAATCGAAATCAAAGCGAGACAGCGAAACGCAATTTTTGAGATTGGATTGTATACGTGTATTTTTGATAGCTATAAAATATACTGTGGTGATTATTCTCAAGCATGTACCATCCCTAACTCAATAACACTCCCACCGCTAGTTAAACACAACAGAGATAACGATGGCTACGCTTATGCATGCAAACATGTACCAAGCAAGAGGAAGAGAGATCGCGCGAGTGTTTGCGAATACGATGCAAAGAGGAGATGCCAATAAATACCACCGATCCTTCGAGAACACGAAGAGCTAATAACCAAGAAAGTTCTCGGTGCTTAGGCAAGCACCCTGTCGGACTATATAAGGCAGTGACCAAGCAAGGCAGGTGGATCAGTTTATGTTTAAGTATTGTTAAGTGAACTACTGCGAAGTTACCAAACTCTTAAATTTGTTTTGCGTTTATTACTAGTAAATAAAACTAGCTATTAGATACAATATCTGTGCGTGTGTTTATTTGACTTTATAGGGATCGAACCCAGGATTGATAATCAAGGAATCATCAAATTCGTCACAATTGGTGTCAGAAGCGGTATTGTTAAATAAATACCAGTGAATTTAAGGATAACAAGGACATGGCGAAGCTGAATGAATTAAAGATTCAGCAACTCAAAAATGAGTTGGAGCAACGGGGACTAAACACTACAGGCAATAAATCAGAGTTACAGTTACGATTGCGAGAGGCTATGGAAGCAGAAGGAATCAACGTTGATGATCATGTTTTTCATCTTGTGGAGGAGGCACCGACAAAAATGGAAGAAAAAAAGGAGTATCCGAATCCAGTAGCAACCGTGGACACAAACATGATATTGGCTGTATTAACTAAGATGTCGACTGAAATGGAAGAACAAAAAACTTGCATGGCATCTCAGCTCGAAGAACAGAAAACTTGCATGGCATCTCAGCTCGAAAAACAGAAAACTTGCAGTTGGAAGAATAGAAAACATGTATAGCATATCAGCTAAAACAGGTATTATCACAGATCTCCGCGCAAATACCATACATCTCTTCGCAGCAGGAAGCACAGGAGGCGAGGGTGTCATCGAAACTAGAAGTGCAAGATGCAAAAATTGCACAATTTCAAGATGAAATAGAGGCTGAGGTGGAAGCTTTGAAAGGCCGTATCCAGGAGTTGCAACTGAACCTTCCATCTGCTTCAGCGAATACTCCCAAGGTAAAATCGCCGTCATTTGATGGTTCTGTTCCTTTCCAGGTATTTAAGCTACAGTTTGAGAAGACGGCAGCGGTAAATAATTGGGGCACTGAAGACAAACTTGCTGCACTGTTCGTGGCATTAAAGGGTCCTGCAGCCGAAATCTTACAGACGATTCCTGACGGTGAACGCAATAATTATAAAGTATTGATGGGTGCAGTTTAGAGGCGCTATGGTGGCGAACATGGAAAACAGATATACCAAATAGAGCTACAGATCGCTTTCAGAAGGCTAATGAGACATTGCAGGATTTTGCATCGGATATCGAGAGGTTGGCGCATCTAGCAAACGCAGACGCACCCATAAAATACACAGAAAGGGGAAAATCCAAAGCTTTATAAATGGAGTAGGGAACGTGGAGACGAAGCGAGCCCCAGTTACAAATCCCAAGAAATCATTCGCTGAAACGGTATCACATGCTCTTACGCAGGAAACAGCCCCGCTATTAAGTAAGCCGGTGTACAGGGCTCACCGCGTGGAGGTAGAACAGCCAGACTGGGTAGACAAAACTTGGGAAGCGTTGAACGGAGTACAGAAAAAAAATGATGGTGCCATTAAATGCTTTAAGTGCGGAAAACCAGGTCACATAGCTCGCTACTGCGTCACTGGCTCCAGTAGTTCTGCCAATTTAAGTGGACGTAAACATAAAGCTGGAGAAGATGAGCAAGATGAATGCCCCATAATCTCTGTGTCACAACTCGAACGGAAAGCGAGTAATGTTACTGTTGAAGGCTACATGGGCGGGAAAGAGCGCTTGCTGACTGTGGATACTGGTGCATCACATTCCATCATTCGGAGTGACTTGGTCAGCGGGAAGGTGAGACGATTGCAGAAAGCTAAGTTGTGGACAGTAACTGGTGAAAGCAAGCAAGTCCTGGGAGAGGTAACATGTAAGATTTTGATTGGGAATGTAGCTCCGTATCACAACTTCTTGGTAGCGAATATTGTCATCATTGGCGTCGACTTCTTGGCTGAGAGAGACATTCACATCAACGTAAGGAACAGGGTTATGACTTACAACAGCCAAGAAGTTCCTCTGGTCTTTGGACACAATAATGGCTATACCACCAAGGGTGGGAAGATGAAGCAACAGGAGCCTCGTAAAGCTTTCGTGGGCAGGTGCCTCCTGAAGAAGATTCGGCAAGGCCAGGAGGAAGATCCAGATTTGGTACGTGTATTAAAAGGACTGAAGGAAAACAATCAGCCAATACGAGAAGAGATGGTCTCAGAGAGTCGCATTGCAAAAGATACTGGGCACAATGGAGTAGTTTGAAGCTAATATCTGGTTGTTTGTATCGGATATGGGAAAGTGAAGATGGCCGAAATCATCGAGCACTTATTGTTGTTCCCAAGGCAAGAATTCCAGATGTTATGAAAGCGTCACATAGTTGCCCAGATGGAAGGCACATAGGAATAAAGAAAACATTGCAAGAGGTAAAGCGGCGGTTCTATTGGATTGACAATCTGTAAGAGAATGGATTACTAAGTGTGCAAAGTGTGCTGAGGATAAAAGACGAACATCTAGTGGTCATGGTCCGAGGAAGCAACGCAACTTAGTGGATAAAGTGAAACAGTGCTCTGGGGATGAGAGAAAGGAAAGGAATCCTGAAGAAGTGAGTGGCAGGAATACTTGCCAAGTACCACTGGGCACGAAAGTGAAGGCACAAATCTATGTGGGGCCAGATAAAATGGTTGGAATGTGTGACAGTGTAATGCATTGTGGGAGCCTCTGCAGGAGAGGATTGATGTCGGAGTTTCAATCCCTGGAGGAAATGAAGTTTAATAAAGCGTGGAGGGGCAGTGTGGCGATTATTCTCAAGCATGTACCATCCCTAACTCAATAACACTCCCACCACTAGTTAAACACAACAGAGATAACGATGGCTACGCTTATGCATGCAAACATGTACCAAGCAAGAGGAAGAGAGATCGGGCGAGTGGTTGCGAATACGATGCAAAGAGGGGATGCCAATAAATAACACCGATCCTTCGAGAACACGAAGAGCGAATAACCAAGAAAGTTCTCGGTGCGTAGGCAAGCACCCTGTCGGACTATATAAGGCAGTGACCAAGCAAGGCAGGTGGATCAGTTTATTTTCAAGTTTTGTTCAATGAACTACTGCGAAGTTACCAAACTCTTAAATTTGTTTTGCGTTTATTACTAGTAAAAAAAACTAGCTATTAGTTACAATATCTGTGCGTGTGTTTATTTGACTTTATAGTGATCGAACCCAGGAATGATAATCAAGGAATCATCGAATTCGTCACAATACTACATATTCAAACTGTAACAGGAGCGGTTCAAGCTTTTATAAATAGATTCAAGATCAAGTATTCATGAAACGAGCTCAAGTCCAAGAATAATAATTTTTCACTTTTTGAATTTTTATGAAAACTATTATGTTAAGGGGATTGTAACATCCTATTTTCAAGCGAAATAAGAATAGGCAAATCTACGGAAAAATACTCTATAAGGAAGAATAATTCCACCAAAGGATGATCAAATTTAATTAAAAAAAAGCATTAAGGAATAAGTTAATTTCTATAATGAAAAATAATCTATATGCTGTCCTTGACGAAGAACTTCATGTAAAAGATAATGTAATCATTTGGTTCATCCGGCACCTCCTTTTCGCTCGCATAAAATTGCATTTCATCATTATACTTTAAAACTTTGTTGAGTGGCAAGCGATAGGGAGGCGAAACCAAATGTAAGTTCTAAATAATCATCAGTTTGTACTTGTATTAACTTTAAATTTCACCAGGAAATAAAACAGTATCTGTACCTGCGTATGCAGTAACCATGCAATATTAAATAGCAGATCGCCAGTTTTATTCAAGTCTCCCTGACGCGCCAACATCTTTTATTTCATTTGTGGTAATTTTTAAGTTGCGGCCATCTTTTTAATTTGCGGCCATTTTTTCATTTCGGTCAACTTTATTACAAATTGGACTAATTTCACTTCCGTTGTGGCGGCCATATTTGGTTGGTGAAAAAATTAATTTGGGAAAGTTTATTTGCCACTTTACTGATTTGCAAAGGCAAATGCGGCCATCAGTAAACATGGAATTTTATTTTGTGTGAATAGGGAGTACTTCGGAGCAGGAGAAGCTATATTATATTGGCGTACATTCCTGTAAGATTCTGGTTGGAGAAGAAGGGGTGAGTACCTGAATTTGCTTAGAGTAGTTAGAAGGTAAATCGGTGTGGTTGTGTCGTTCGAGTAACGGCGGTAGAAAATTGCATATCTACTGCAACAACAACGTCAGGCAGGTCTATTCGGTAAAATGCTGCTAACACGTTCAGGGTCTAATAGTCGCGGGTCAAACGAAGATGGCGACACTGATGAGTTAAACACGACTGTGCAAGAGCGAGATACAACCACACAACAACATCAGTCGGCACTTGAACTACAAATTAGCGCTATGGTTAACAGCTAATATACGTTTAGGAGAAGGTAGATCCTCATCTACGGGTAATGACACAAGGGAAAGCGATTCGATTACCGAAACATTAGCCAATTTAAATCGTGTCTTAAGTAACTCCCCCAGTCAAGGTGCGGTAAAGCTTTATGCCTCTCCGGAATTTGATGACAAACCCGAGGCCGACTGGTCGATATTTCGGAAATCTTTTGTTATGACAACCCAAGAATATGGGTATAATGAGAGGCAGAACATGTTAAGACTACGGAAAGCCATTGAGGGGAAGGCGCGCGAGGTATCGATGTTTTAGGTGAGCGCTTTGGCAGACCGGAGCAATTGGTAAAGAGCCAAATAACACGTATTCGAAGCTGTACACCAATACCCGAAAGTCGTTTGGACATGCTGGTGCCTTTTGCTACAAAGGTGCAAAATTTGGCCACGTTTTTGGAAGCTGCCGGTTGCGAGCACCACCTTACCAATCCCACCCTTATGGAAGAACTGCTGTTCAAGCTACCAACGTCTCGTAGATTAGAGTGGGCTCACCACACCATAAGCATTACACAGGAGCTAGCGCGGATTGTGAACCTCACGTGTTTTAATCCAGTCCAGGAATCGCGACCAGCACAAGGAAGGAATGAAGGACGAATGAAATTCTTCCACGTCGGAACTAATAGCAGCACTAACAAATGCGATTTATGTACCGAGGCACATGCCATACGAGATTGTAGCCATTTCAAGCAAATGGACGTTGAAGCGAGGTGGAAGTTTGTGCGACAACGAAAGTTGTGTTTCAATTGATTAATGCGTGGCCATAGAAGCAACAGATGCGGACAAGAGCACAAATGCGCCACAACGAACTGCGCGAAGCGAGTACATGAGCTGCTGCATGTAGCTGAAGAAAGTAGTAGGAATGGAACTCGGAGCCAAGATACATCAGGGCAACCAGTTTTCACTAACACGGTAGCGCAAAATGATAATTTAAATATACTTTATAAAATTTTACGTGTCAAATTGTATGGGAATGGGCGGGAGGTCACCTGTTATGCCTTTATCGAGTAGCAAATCAGCTTGCACTGAAGGGTAGCAAAGAGAAGCTGACACTGCAGTGGTTTGGCAACAATTCCGTAACTCAGACGCTGTTAAATAGTAGTTTCGAAATCTCAGGTCTTGATACAAAGAGCAGACGATTCTACATATATGAAAGGTGTTAAGGTTGTTGAAGACTTGCAGTTACCGAAACAATCAGTAAACATGTCGGAACTTCACTGGAAGCACCGGTTCTCCCAACACCTGCATTTGCCTAACTAGGATATGGCGGTACCAGAAATATTAATCGGCCTGGATAACGCACACCTGGGCGTGGCAAAGCGAGTTGTTGACGATGGGAAATGCGGACCGACGGTTGTGCTGACGAAGCTTGGCTGGGTAGTTTATGGCGTAAGTAGTGTGCAGCCTTCATCTGCGAACCTGCATTTCTTTTTTGTGCATAAGGGCGGAGAGTCGAAACTTGAGCAACTAGTCGAAAAATTCATCGTAAATGACAACGTGGGAGTCAGTGGCACACAAGCGCACATAGAAAGCGCAGCGGAGGAGAGAGCCAAACTTCTACTTGATACAACGGTCAAAAAGGGGCAACGGTACGAGACAGGACACTTATGGAAGAAAGATGAAGTCAAGCTCCCGGACAGCAGAGGCATGGCTGAAAGGCGGTTCATGACACTGGAGAGACAATTTTTAAACGATACGAGTTTTCGGGAACAATACTTGCATATCATGGCGGAATACATTCGAAAGGGCTACGTAAGGCGATTAAACGAGGCGGAAGCACAGCAGCGTGGCGAAAGAACTTGGTGCTTACCACATTTTGGAGTGCGCAACGTAAATAAGCCCAAAAAACTGCGAACAGTATTTGATGCCGCTGTATAAATGAACGGAGTGTCCCTAAACTCAGTCTTGTTAAGTGGACCACACTAAGGTCAATCGCTAATAACGGTATTGATGAAATTCAGGCAGAAACCAATCGGAGTTTGCGCAGACGTGGTTGAGATGTTACATCAGGTGCAGGTACGGTGCGAAGATCAAAATGCGCAGAGGTTACTTTAGAGGAGCGAACGTGACGCACATCTCGAGGATTACGTTATGACTGTTATGACGTTTGGAGCGACGTGGTCATCTTGTTCAGCCCAGTTCATCAAAAACAAGAACGCCAGCCAGTTCCAAACTGAGTTTCCCGAAGCAGCAGCTGCCATCATCCAGAATCATTACGTCGATGATTACGTTCATTGTTTCTCCACCGACGAGGAGGCCATCAGCATAACTAAAGAAGTAGTATGGATACACAAACAGGGCGGGTTCGAATTGAAATATTTCGTATGGAACCATAAGCAAGTATTAGGTGCGTTCAATAGCGGAGAAAAGGCGCTGACTTTGGTGAATCTCGATAAATCCACTGAGGGACCGTTCCAGAGAGTGCTTGGTATGTTTTGGGATACGGAAAAGGATAAGCTCAAATTCGCGTTATCATTCAATAAGATTGACCATAGGCTGATGACAGGAGAGAGAAGGCATTGAGTATAACCATGTCAGTGTTTGACCCGTTTGGGCTAGCAGCCGAATATTCCATAGTGGCAAAATTGATATTGCACAAGGTGTGGCAAGAGAAAGTCGGATGGGATGACGGCATACCATACGAGCCTTTTGGGGTTTGGCTTAAATGGTTAGACATGTTGAAGACTATTGAAACTTTACGAATGCCACGATGTTATGCCGGAAATTTCTTTAAATCATCCGTAGAACTACATACGTTTGCCGATGCAAGCGAATCGGCCTATGAAGCAGTAGCGTACTGCAGGATCAGGAGCGAGTGTGGTGCGCGTATTGGCGTTTGTGATGGGTAAGGCAAAATGTGCGCCTTTAAAGCTGACAACGGCGCCGCGACTGGAGTTTCAAGCGGCTGTTTTGGCTACGCGGCTTAGCTCCTCCGTACTACGCAACCACGATCTTAAGCCGGTTAGAACGATCATGTGGAGCGCTCTAAGACCACGCTGGCGTGGATGGTATCCGATCGTCGGCGATACAAGCCATGTGTGGCTCATCGAGTAAACGAAATTTTGGAAAGTAGCTGAGAAACGGACTGGAGGTGGCTGCCTAGTATGTACAATCCAGCTGATTTTGCGACGCGCGTACGAAGCGGGAAACGTGAATCCTTCTGGGCGACAGGACCAGATTTTTTACTTAAAGAAGAACCCGAGGGGCCAGCAGATTTTGACCGTCCAACATAGCTCGCCAGTCGTTTTTTCGTTGCGCCAACTGGCGCCAATTGGAAACACCGCGGGATCGCAAATCGGTCTCTACTTGGTCCTTCCAGCGGAGTGGTGGTCTCGCTCTTCCTCTGCTTCCACCGGCGGGTGCCGATAAGAATACCTTCTGGGCTGGAGCATCTTCGCTCATTCGCACTACGTGGCCTACCCAGCGAAGCCGCTGTGTTTTAATTCGCTGAACTATGTCGGCGTCTGCGTAAAGTTCATACAGCTCATCATTAAATTTTCTTCGGTACTCGCCGTCGCCAACGCGTAGAGGTTGACAAATCTTTCGAAAAACCTTTCTCTCGAATACTCCCAGAGCCGCCTCATCAGATGTTGTTAGTGTCCACGCTTCTGCACCATATAGCAGGGCGGGAGCAATGAGTGACTTGAAGAGTGTTATTTTCGTTCGTCGAAAGAGTACTTTACTTTTCAATTGCCTACTCAGTCCGAAGTAGCATTTGTTTGCAAGAGTAATCCTTCGTCGGATTTCTAGGCTAACATTATTGTTGGTATTAATGCTGGTTCCCAGGTAAACGAAGTCCCTTACTATTTCAAAATTATTACTGCCAACAGTGGCTTGGTTGCCAAGGCGCGAATGCGCTGACTCTTTGCATGATGACAGAAGGTACTTCGTTTTGCCCTCGTTCACCACCAAACCCATTTTTTCCGCTTCTTTTTCTAATTTGGAGTAAGCAGAAGTTACGGCGCGGTTGTTAATGCCAATGATATCAATATCGTCGGCATATGCCAACAGTTGCACGCTTTTATAAAATATTGTTCCAGCGCGGTTAAGTTCTGCAGCTTGTATTATTTTCTCCAACATTAAATTAAAGAAATCGCACGATAGGGGGTCACCCTGTCTGCAACCTCGTTTAACTTCGAACGGCTCGGACAGGTGCTTCCCAATTCTGACCGAGCTGGCGGTGTTGCTCAAGGTCATTTTGCATAGCCGTATAAGTTTTGCGGGGAAACCAAATTCAGACATAGCGGCATATAGGCAGCTCCTTTTCGTGCTATCGAAAGTGGCTTTCAAATCAACAAAGAGATGATGTGTGTCGATTCTCTTTTCACGGGTTTTTTCCAAGATTTGGCGTATTGTAAAAATCTGGTCAATGGTAGATTTACCAGGTCTGAAGCTACACTGGTAAGGTCCAATCAGTCTGTTCACATCAGGCTTCAGTCTTTCGCACAATACGCTTGATAGGACCTTATATGCGATTTTCAAAAGGCTGATTCCGCGATAGTTGGCGCAGTTTGCAGGATCGCCCTTCTTGTGGATTGGGCAGAGAACACTTAGATTCCAATCTTCAGGCATGCATTCATCCGACCATATTCTGCATAGAAGCTGATGCATGCGCCTTACCAGCTCCTCGCCTCCGTGTTTGAATAGCTCAGCAGGCAAACCATCAGCGACAGCTGCTTTATTGTTTTTCAATCGGGATATTGCTATTCGCACCTCATTATAGTCGGGTTGTGGAACGTCAATTCCATCATCCCGGGGTGGGTAAGGAGGGTATATTCGGCCTCACTGTCGGGAAGTTCAGTCTCCACGACCAGAGTTCGCCAAATGGATACAGGCTGATCGACTTTGCCGGTTCCCGAAACATGGTCATATCCAGCACTAGGTTTATGCACAGGAAAATCCATCAGGCTACATGGCTGTCCCCCGATCGAAAAACACGCAACCACATCGACCACGTTGTGATAAACGGACGGCATGCTTCCAGCGTTTTAGATGTTCGCACAATACGAGGACCTAACATCAACTCTGATCACTACCAAGTAGCAGCCAAGATTCGTACCCGCCTCTGTACGACAAAACAGGTACAACAAAAAACGCAGGGAAAGCTGCAATCGCAACAGACCGCCAATTATTTTGCAAATCGCCTCTCACACCTGCATTCCGAAGCCGCAGTTCAATCTAGTGGAATCCATGAGCAGTGGGATCATATCTCAGGAGCATTCCGTACCGCGGCCGAAGAAGTAATTGGATTCCGGGGAACGCAAAGAAACAACTGGTATGATGGTGAAGAGTGCCACGCTGCAACGAACAGAAAGGACGAAGCTTACAAGGCAACGCGGAGATCGAATGCAACGAGGAGTGTGTGTGAACACTACCGCGACTCGAACAGGGAAGCGAGGCGGATTTTCCGGGTGGAAAAAGAGAGGCAGAAAAGCATGAAATAAAAGAGCTTGAGATACTGGCCAACGGGAATAACGCCCGAAAACTCTATCAAAAAATTCGGCGAATGACAGAAGGTTCTAAACCCGGGGCAAACTTCCGTAAGAGTAAGAACGGCGTCCTGGTGGCCGATGTTCAGACAGCACTCAGAATATGGAGGGATCACTTCTCTGCCACACAGATGCCGCACCCGAACCCAAAATCGAGGATAATGAAATTGACGCTCCACAACCCCACTATAATGAGGTGCGAATAGGAATATCCCGATTGAAAATCAATAAAGCAGCCGGCGCTGATGGTTTACCTGCTGAGCTATTCAAACACGGAGGCGAGGAGCTGGTAAGGCGCATGCATCACCTTTTTACAGAATATGGTCTGCTGAATGCATGCCTGATGATTGGAATCTAAGTGTTCCCTGCCCAATCCACAAGAAGGGCGATCCTGCAAACTGGTCCAGACTGATTGGACCTTACTAGTGTGTCTTCAGACCTGGTAAATCTACCATCGACCAGATGTAGTACAGTAGGCCAAATCTTGGAAAAAACCCGTGAGAAAAGAATCGACACACATCATTTTTTTGTTGATTTTAAAGCCGCTTTCGATAGAACGAAAAGGAGCCGCCTATATGCCGCTATGTCTGAATTTGGGTTTCCCGCGAAACTTATACAGCTATTCAAAATTACCTTGAGCAACACCCCCAGCTTGGTCAGAATTGGGAAGGACTTCTCCGAGCCGTTCGAAAGTAGACGAAATTTCAGACAGAGTGACCCCCTGTCGTAAGATTTCTTTAATTTAATGCTGGAGAAAATAATACAAGCTGCAGAACTTAACCGCGCTGGACCAATATTTTATAAAAGCGTTCAACTGTTGGCGTATCCTGACGATATTGATATAATTGCCCTTAACCGCCGTAACTTCTGCTTACTCCAAGTTAGAAAAAGAAGCTGAAATATGGGGTTGGTGGTGAACGAGGGCAAAACGAAGTACCTTCTGTCATCATGCAAAGAGTCAGCGCATTCGCGCCTTGGAAACCACGCCACTGTTGGCAGCAATAATTTCGAAATAGTAAAAGACTTCGTTTACCTGGGAACCAGCATTAACACCAACAATAATGTTAGTCTAGAAATCCGACGAAGAATTACTCTTGCAAACAAATGCTACTTCGAACTGAGTAGGCAATTGAGAAGTAAAGTCCTTTCTCAACGAACGAAAATAACATTCTATAAGTCACTCATCGCACCCGTCCTTCTATATGGTGCAGAAGCGTGGACACTAACATCTGATGAGGCGGCTCTTGCTCCAGCTAGGAGGTATTCTTAGCGGCACCCGCCGGTGGAGGCAGAGGAAGAGGGAGACCACCACTCCGATGGAAGGACCAAGTGGAGACCGATTTGCGATTCCGCAGTGTTTGCAATTGGCGCCAGTTGGTGCAACGAGAAACGACTGGCGAGCTATGTTGGACGGTCAAAATCGCCCAGGCTGTTAGATGACCATTTAAAAAAGGAAGAAAGTGGTTATTTGCAAAGAACTCCGAAACTTATAATTTTCACCATAAAAAGGTAATCTTTCCTTTTTTCAAGTCTGAATTAGATATGAGATTAATATTTAAAGTTTAAAATTTTCCACAAAATGTTTCAAGAAAATTTAAAAATGTATGCCCGTAAAATAAATTATCAAAGGACTAATATTAAAAAATAAGATAATTACCTTTTATAAATCTTTGCCAATGGTAGTATCCCTATAAATAGCGACTATTTTTTATTGAAATTAGTTACAATTGTTTAATATAGTGAAGTAATATTTATTTTGATAGACATTTATTTTACACAGTATACAGCAGACCAGATACTGACGTCTATGCTTATTTGAAAATTCATAAATAAAAAATGTGTATGGATTGGTGTTTTAATTCATTAACCCAATTGAACCGGCCGGTACAGAAGTACACAGATAATTTGTTAAATGGAGTTTAAAGTTAATGTCATCCATCTTTGCAAGCATAAAATACCAAGTATTCGTATATCCCGACTCTCTGGAATATCCGGCTACCAAATTATTGTATTCGCATGCATATGTACATATATGAGTCTAGGGCAGTGGTGTCCAGAATGAAAAAGGTGAGTGTATGAGTGAGAACGAGAGAATGGGAGCAGCCCAGGAAATTTAAACCAAAATAACAGCATATTGGATTGGAGTAGAAAATTTGGAACGTGTTAGATTTCAAATAAAAAATTCAAGTGTGTTACCTGTTAAGCCTACACATTGTTAAATAAGGGCGGAATTTTACAGATTTTGTATTTGATAAAATTCTTGTACTACCGATATTAATGATTTGATGCAAATTCATTTTTATAAGTGTGTGGACTGATGGCAGAACATTATGACTGGTAAAATAAATGCTTTGTAGGTCAACTGAACAAAAATTAAATGTTTTAGGCATATCGCATCAACCATCAACTTGCACTCGATTCAAAGAGCACAGACTTATTTTTAACCAATCATGTAAAAGCCATTATTCAATTGAAGCAGACTTTTTTAGCGGGACAGTAGCGAATAAATAAATATCAAAAAATCATTTTGATCTTTTGTCGTGATGATATATTTATATAACTCCTTATATATATTTGGGTTTGCAAATCTATATTATGTCTCTAATAAAATCTTTAATATGAATACTTTCGTGACATCTTCTTAAAAAAAGTATATTCGGCAAATGACTTGGTGTTAAACTATTGCGCTGCTTGGAGCAAATGAACTTTAAGTCCGAAAACAATTTTCCACAAAAATATGTTGTGGGAAAAAGTGATAGGCACTGAAAAGCTATTCTTTTCAATATTGGAATTTTCTAGCATAAAGAAGTTCTCACAGGGCATTGTATTGCATACACTTAGGGCCGGTTTCACCAACGCGACTAAGACTAAAACTAAGTCGTGACTTAAGTTAGCACAGATTCGAGACTAACTTAATTTCGGGTTTCACCAACTGAGCGACTTAAATAATTTTGAACACAACAACCCGATCAGCTGTTTTAGGCATAGTAGTAATTTTTCATACCAGACAATTCTGCGCATCCCAATACCACAGTGCGAAATTGGTATGTATGGCCATACACGAAGGAATGTATTGATCTCACACCCATTTCTCTTTAGTTGGAAGGTACTAAAATTAGCGCTTAATTGAAAACGATAGTTTCGTAATGGTTGCATGCTAGAAAACAAGCGTCCACATGCATCTACGCATACGCCGTAAAAGTTATATTGACGAATTTTCCGGCTGGGACATTGTACAAAACAAATTAGGAGCATTACTGACATTTGGGTTTTGAACGACAGCCACACTGACTTAGTCGAGAATAAGTCAGCTGGCAGGCTGACTAAGTTGTGACTTAGTTAAGTTAGATGGTGAAACCGAAAAAGTGAAAAACTCGACTTAACTAAGTTAAGTCGAGCTGGTGAAACCGGCCCTTAGTGTCGCGGACAAGCTTG
Source organism: Merzomyia westermanni (assembly GCA_949987695.1). Taxonomy (NCBI): domain Eukaryota; kingdom Metazoa; phylum Arthropoda; class Insecta; order Diptera; family Tephritidae; genus Merzomyia; species Merzomyia westermanni. The sequence continues at coordinate 84,320,163 of OX465291.1, forward strand.
GTGTTTATTCGTTGCTGGTTCGACAACGACTGAACGATGGAGAGTAAGAATACGTGTAGGGAAATACAACAGAGAGCAAATAAATAAGTTTATACCATTGTTTACCCGTACTAGTTTGGCATCTTCTTTTGCGAATCGGAGTGGAAGGCAGTGGATGAATGTACTCCGAGAGAGTGTAATGAAGGAAATCGCGTTCAGAGTTGTTTTAAAGTAAAAACTGCAACTAAAAATTTCAATTTAAACTGAAATATACATTCTATAGTAACTGATAACGTGTTATAACTGCTTTCTATTCAATAGTTTGGCAGTTTCAAGTCTTCATGGTCAATATTGCAGTATTTAAATTTGATTGTTTTCTTACTGCATACAACACACCCTGTGTGGTTTGTGTGTGTGTGTAGATTCGGAGCAAGTTGCGCTACTAGTAGACATATACTATGGTTTATACTGTCAATTGTTTTCAATACTATTCAGTGGTTAGGTAAATAAACCGGTTTGTCATATTCAACGTATCTAACTCTGTTTGTGTTGGAGCGTTGCATTTGAGTCCTGTCCTGAGTTGCATTTTTGAATATGGGAAATGAACTAGAGCCACTGCCAAAGCAAAAAAAAAGTTTTCCCAGAGAGTGCGCACCTCAACAAGTTAATTTTCTTGTCACCTGTCTCTACGTACATATACTTTCAAGAAATCCCTAAATTTGAAATAAACTTAGTCCACTTACTGATCGCCATAGTTCTGGCAAAGGCTCACATAGTCGTCTTGTTACTGCATCATGTCATAGGCGTTTCCACTTCTCGCTTGAAAAAGTCGTTTGGATACAAATACAGGGTGGCTAATGAAAGCCGCTACCAAAAAAAATTAAATAACTTTTTTTCTATTTAATGAATCTGGTTAATTTTTTTTTATTTTGCAGATTGACTTTTACATTTAACAAAAATGGATAACTGGGACACTGAAACAAGAATTTGGATTGTCCGCCGCTATCACGCACTGGAGTCCGTAGTTTCGGTTCAAAGAGAGTATAGGCGCACGTTTGGCGGCAATCCTCCGAGCAGATGGACCATAATAAGACTTGTAAACAATTTTGCCGAGCATGGGACAGTCAACAGAAGACCTTACCATCGAAACCCTTCAGTTCGAACGGAGGAAACAATCGCTGCTGTAGCTGCTGCCATACAAAACAATCCACGTGTTTCGACAAGAAGCTTATCTGCTCAAATGGGTGTAAGCAGACAGTCATTGCAGTCAATTATGCACAAAGATTTGGACTTATTCCCATATAAAATTCAAATGGCCAACAAAGTGAACGCTGCAGACTTGGCGATTCGCTTGGAATTTTGCCAGAAGATGCTTCAAATGGTGGAAGAGGATGGAAACATGTTGAACTGTCTTTTCATGTCTCACGAGGCCCATTTCGATTTAAACGGCAACATAAACAAACAAAATTGTCGAATATGGAGTGCTTCCAACCCACAGATACTCCATGAGACGGAATTGCATCCACTTCGTGTCACAGTGTGGTGTGCAGTTTCATCACGCTGCATTGTCGGGCCCTACTTCTTCGAAGAAAACGGTCACACCGTTACGGTTACTGGAGACCGTTACTTGAGCATGTTGAGAGAGTTTTTCTATCCAGAATTACGCCGAATGAGAATTTCTTTCAACTCTGTGTGGTTTCAGCAAGATGGTGCAGCTCCTCATATAGCCCAACCTGTTATGACAGAATTGCGACGAAAATTTCCCAATAAGCTGATATCCAGAAACTCCACATTCCGTTGGCCACCCAGGTCGCCTGACCTTACTGCACCAGACTTTTTCTTGTGGGGTTATTGCAAACAGGAAGTCTTCAAAGCAAAACCAACAAATTTGAATGAACTAAGGCAATCCATTCGAGAAACAATTGCGGCTATTCCTGTCTCAACTCTCCAAGCAGTAATGAACAACTTTTTGGTAAGATGCCGCACATGCATCGACGAGCAGGGGGGGAATTTAAATTCCATTATTTTTAAAACTAATTAAGCTATATTTAATAAAATTTAATGAGCTTTAACATGAATAAAAGAAAAATGAATTCCATACACTGAAAAAAAAAATTATTTGAGTTTCTTAATGTAGCAAAATTCATCAGCCACCCTGTAGCAAATCGCCGGTTTTATTCAAGTCTCCCTGGCGCCAACAGTCAGTAATAATTGAAACAATGAAATAAAACAAAACAAATAAAGGATATGTACAATCAAAGTTGAAACAATTATAAGAATTAAAAATAACAACAGTTAGAATATCTAACGGCAAACAATCAGGACAACAAGGAGCTACGGAGAGAGAGAGGAGGAGAGCTGCAATTACAAATTGAAAAAGAAAATAAAGAGTAGCAAACAACAAAAGGCGTTAAAGGGGAACGCTATTACCTTAATATTTATAACTGCAATTATTTGATCCCAATTACAACTTTTTCTTAAAACAATTGTAAGTATTAATTGAAATTGATAAGTGCGATTTAAAATTCCTTTGAAATTGTTTGAGTTTTTTATCTAAGGTGCTTTATAACTGAATTTCTTACAAGTGATTTAGGTTTCGATTTTTTTAACAACCTAATTTTAAACTTAATATTTTAAAATCTACTCGTCAATTTGACCAGTGGATTGAAAATTTGTTAAACTTATTTCAGTCTTATTCAAAAAGTTCGATTTGTGCCTTGTGCGTTTATTTAAAGAGAGGAATATGAGCGTATCTAGGGAACAAGTTATTGAAATTGTTAATCTAGAGCTTGCTGAAAAGCTAGAAGTGAGCGAACTAGCTCGACAGGATTAAGCCTCTAAAATAGATGAACTTACGTTAGTTCTTAATCGTCTCGAAGTACCAAGAATCGGGAAGTTGTAGCCTCGATTAGTTAAATCCTTACCAGTGTTTAGTGGTGACGCTTCTTGCTATCCGGCTTGGCGCTCTGCTGCTAATTTCGCAATTAACTATTATACAGAACGGTCTGAGAAGTACTATGTAGCAATGGGAATCCTCAGAAATAAAATTACAGGTTCAGCTAATTCAACGTTGTCTTCTTTCAATACTATTCTTAATTTTAAAGATATTATGTCCAGACTTGACCAAACTTATGCGGACAAGAGACCTGTTTATGTTTTGGTAAATGAAATGAGTATCCTTAGGCAGGGAAGGCATCAAAACATCAAATGGTCAGGAGCTTCGTACATTAATTGACACTGGTACGTCTAAAAACTATATAAATGATTTTTCTTTTCTTCGCGGAGTTAAATTAATGGAAAAAGTTTTTAAAATGAAATCAATAAATGGAATTAATTTAATAAATAAATGTTTAAAAGCTTAAGCACATTTGATGCAATAATTGGGTATGATTTTCTGAAAGAAATTGAGGCGAGAATAGACCTAGAAGCTGAATTTGTATACTATCGTAATGGTAAAATAGAACTCAAACATTTCAATTGTAATCAAGTAAATACAATAATTATTGCAGATGACTCTATTCCAGTTAATATTCTGCTTTTCACCAAATAAATTTACGTGAAAAAGATAGCCTTTAATGTTAACAATGGAAAATATGAGTTCTGTCGTCTTGCTTTGGTTTGGTATTTTGCAACGTGCAATATATGACGTTCTGCGTAAAGAAATAAGTAAAACGTGCCATGTTCACATTGACGATATTATTATTTTCTCACCGGATGTCGAAACGCACATTAGAGACGTGGACAAAGTTGTAAAATTATTAGAAAAAAGCGGCATGAGGGTTTCGTCTGAGAAGTCAAAGTTTTTCAAGACAGATGTAGAGTTTCTGGGGTTCTTAGTTTCACAAAATGGAGTTCAAATAAATAAATAATTGGCGAGATATATACCTCCTGGGGAGATTAAGGCCGAGCTTCTCTACCAATTTGTGGTGCGCTGCTTCTAATTTTTGATACAAATTGACAGTTTTTTGCCGATTCCGAACGGCATCTGCAAGAATTTTTCCTGAGAAGCATGAGAAACTTTTCAAAGCCTGGATATTATCGCAGATTTGTCAGAGGTTATGCTGCAGTGGTTAAGCCCTTTCCCAAATACTTGCGTGCAGAAAATGGTCACGTTGATGCAATAAAATCTAAGAATATTAAAATAAAGTTCGATTCAGAGGCAATGTTCCGCTCAAAAATAGGGGGCTTGATCCAAGGTATTTATGTTCAGAACACCTTTCTGCGTAGGCGACCTTCGGCCGCGCTTCAAAAAAATAACCCTTAGACGGTCCAACACCGGCTACACGGTCCACAGTATTTCTGCGCAGAACATACTTTTGCACTTTTCGGTACACCCTAATATGTGATTACAACAACCACATGAAAATGACAGAAAATTTTCAACTTTGATTGCAAATATCTCTTCACTGAAACAAAAACTCGAAAATCCGCTTCCCGGTTATTGTTACCGAGGTCAAAACGCGTCTTTTGATACTTTTCCCGATAATTTCGGACGTGTTTTAGCAGTTGTTTCCTAAAGTAAACAATTACCCTGAAAAGAATCCAAATACAAAAATTGAAAGATGGCATGCTTTCATTGAGGAGTTTTCGCCAACTTTTTATTATAAGCCCAGAAAAGAGATAAAGTTGCTGATGCACTCTCTCGACAATTTATCAACAGTCATAATACCTCATTGGAAACAGCACATAGTGAAGAGTCGTATACTGATGTGATTAAGACAGTAAAATGTCCTGTAAATCTATTTAAAAATCAAAAGGACCATCATTAGTTAAAACAACGAAAAATATTTTCCAAGCTTTTTACCATCATACAATTTTTTTTAATTCGATTGACAATTTACTACGATGTTTAAAAGATGTTATTGATCCGAATATAGTAAATGCAATACATTGTGATCTTCAAAGTTTAGCAGTAATTCAAAATCCTATAGGCTCTTCATTTCCAGGTATTAATTTTCGACATACTGAATTGCTTGTAATAGATTTAACTAATAAAAATTATCAACTTGAAGCTGCTACCACCGAACGTAATCGCGAGTTTCAAACGAATTTCAAATGAATATTTTTTCCCTGATATTAAAAAAGTATCGAGATCGATTATCGCGAATTGTAAAATATGTTTAGAGAGTAAGTATCAGCGTAAGCCGTCTAATTTAGAAATTGGAAAAATTCCAAATTACCCAGATGAAATTCTCCACCTTGATATTTTTATTACAGATAAACAGTATTTTTTAACATGTATAGATAAATTTTCAAAATTTGCAATTGTTAAACCTATTGCGCCACGATCTGCATTCGATATTAAAGCTGCTCTGCTTGAGATATTATTAGTATTTCAAAATACTAAAATAATTGTTTCAGATAGTGAAAAGGCATTTCAATCGACTGTAATCAGCACTTTACTACGAGATAATTATTCAATAGAGCATTTTTTTATTCCTACGCTGCACGGCGAATCTTATGGACAAGTTGAAAGGTTACAGTCAGCGTTGATCGAGATGTGTAGGTGTATTAAGAATCAACAACAGCTTAGTCAGACTTCAGATTTGGTATTGTTGGCAGTGTTCACTCTACAACGAATGCTAAACCAATTAACATTTTTCAAAATTTTTCAGCTGAAGAGTTGAAGGCTGTTAGAAATAGATTAGAACAGTCACAAGAAAAGCTTTTGAAAAAAATTAACAAAAATAAAAGAATGAAAATTTTTGTTAAAAGGAATAAGAGATTAAGAAATAAGTTTAATAAAGTTTTTGTTGAAAAGGTTGAAAAAGACCTAGGCACTACGGCTTTAATTAAAGGAAAACAAATACATAAAAGCAACCTTAGATGAATTTCTTTACTTGCTTCAACCAAGTTATTTTTTAAATTTTGAAATTTTTAATTTGAAAAAATAAATACATTATATCAATTTTGGCTAATAATAAATAGTTATTTTTTTTTTTGATAAGCATTGAAATATCAATATGAAATATGCTTTTTAAGTTGTTAAAACTGGTAACCCATTTTGGTTTTAAATGACTTAAACGGGGTCGTTTAGATTTAAAAGAGGGAGTAGTTAAATGTTAACACAAGATAAATAACTTGCAGCAATTGAAAAACGAATATATTTGCAGTATTATTATTTGTGTAGAAAACAATAACCTAAGATTTTTGTATTGACATTTTAAAATGTAAAAAGAAAATTGAGTTGAATAAAAATTGTAGTTGAACGATCAATACAAGATCGGAAGTGTTTTTAAAATATTTGAAAATTCTCATAGAGAATTGATTTTTTTAAATTTGTGTAAATGAATCTCTAGATAGATATTTACTTCAACATTACTATTAATAGATATATATTAATACATCAGTATGTTTATTGCAGTTATATTTGCATGGCAGGTTTTGTGCTTGGGTTTTAAGCAAGGTATGCTAGAATAGAAATTCATTGTGGGCATACACATATACTGTTTATTATGGCAAACAAAGAGTTGATTTCAATTGCGTAAAGCAACATACGAGTATACAGAATAATACTACCTGCCTATTATTTTTTGCTAAGTAGGAATATAGAATAGAAATTCAAGGCAAAAGTAGGCAGATGGTGAAATGAAGAACTTTCTTAAGTCTCAATTGCAAATGCTGTAATGTTATGGAATAAAACTTGCATACACCTATTAACTGATAAGTGATAATTTAATGTTATTAAAAAGTGAACGTGAAGTACATACAAATATCCATGCACATGCATTCACACATATTTACAATATGATCCTGGTATCTCTTGCTTTAGACTCTAGCAAAACGGACGATATCTTTGCCTGCTTTAATTAACACACAGCAATATATACGAGTATACGTACATGCACCCACAGTTCCATATATACGCATTCGTATATTCAAATATGTATGTAAATAAATATGTATGTCAACAATAAATTTCGAACCTGGCATCGCTTCCTTAAGACTGTAACACTATACCTGCCATGCAAATATATCTACAATATATATATGTATTCATATATATATTTATAGTAATTTTAAAGTAAATATCTATGTAGAGACTCATTTACACACAAGAATGATACTTAATTATTCGCAGAACACTATTCGAATAGTTTGTTAAATATTCAAATAATAAATAAAAAGCTATTCAAATCCCATTAATCGAATAACGGGTAAATTCTGTGCGTAACCCGTAATTTTGCTCCTACGTTGGCAATGCAGTTCATGTAACCGCGATTCCAGCGTACATGGCAACGCTGTCAAAAACCAACAATGCGCAATGGAGAATAAAATGCAAACGTGAACGGAACTTCGTGTAAAAAAGTGCTCAGGTATATTGTTTATTAATTCTTGTGAACTAGTATGTGTACAAAATTTGCGGTACTTTCTGTCCAGAAAAATATTTACAAAACACGTGCCATTTTTCGGGGTTACGCGACGTAACCATCAAAATAGGTTTTGAACTGCAACTTAAGCCGGCAGAATACCAAAAGGGTGTAAAAGTTTCCAAACTATTTATTTTCCAGTAAAACGAATGTTCTTACAACACTGGAATTAGGGCGAAAATGACAAGTATTCGAATAATACCCCTGTGGTGAAGTCAGTAACTAGTCAGAATAATTTCTGGTTCAGAACTAGAGATAAAGTGGCGAATAAGAACTAGTGAAATAGTAACTAGATTTTCACTAGTTCGAAACCAGAATTTGTGTAATCCTTAAAAATGTTTTGTTCTTGTAACGTTTTAAAGAAATTTTAAAATTTTAAATCATAAATAAAAAAAAATAAAAATGTATCAGTTGGTAGGATTCGAACCGACGCGTCCCGCATCAGAGTCGAGTACTCTACCCACTCAGCTACGGCGCACGCATCAATAGTGTGAGAAAAGTTTACATATATGAATACATTATGATAGAATGGTTTAAAATGTAGGCTCAAATTATTAGCCGGGCATAAACTAACCGCAATGGTGTGGCGGTAGTGTTGCTGGACTATCACACCGAAGGTCCAAGGTTCGAGTCCTGGGAAAGGTAACATCAAAAGTGGTTTAAAAAAGTTTTTCAAAATGGGGGTCGCGACCGTAGGCAGTCATTTGGCAAAAAGTATCCGAGTGTGGTTCTATCATGGAAGGCTTCTCCAAATATTTTTTTTTAATTCTAAACTAACTACATCCAAACTGCAGAATTTGGAAATAGTTCAGAACTAGAAGAATATTAGCAATAAACGAACTGTCGAAAAGGTAATGCAGCGGGGGACAATTTCCACCGCCTAGGACATCGCCATGTTAAATTCGCCAGTTGATTACATGTAAAAGAGATTGAAGGCGAACTATTAGGGGTTTGGAACGCACTAGATGCGCACCAGTTCAGAACTAGAGATTTTCCCCACAGGGAGGTATTCGAGTAGTTAAACAAATATCACTACAGCTTATGCACACATTTGTACACGTCAAAATACATACAAGCCTAAAAATTTGAGCCGAAATTTAAAACTTTTTTGGGCTACATATATGTTCAAACCAAATTTGGTTTAGAATTTAAATTATGCAAGTTTTCGAGCACATTAGCGTGAAAAAAGAGTTTAATTATGAAATGTCTTAACAATTAAAAAATCATAAAAACCATTTGTACCAGTTGGCAGGATTCGAACCGACGCTCCCCACATCAGACTCGTCTGCTCTACCCATTGACCTACGGCGCACACAAAACTGTTTAGAGAAAAATTCAATGAATTGAAATTTTTAAAATTTTAGACTTTTTTTCAGTTCAGTTTTAAATCTGAATCTCAATAAATTGAAAATTGGTGTAGGTAATTGAAAGGTTTGGAACTTATTACAAAAAAGTTTAAAGAATTGGTTAAACCAACGAATGGTTTGAAATTTAGGCTACACTTTTTAGCCGTGTACATACAAAACGTGAATGCATGCTCCTAGGTACAAGCGATGAAGACAGTGAATTTCGCTTCTGACATCTCTCGCATTTCAATACGACTATTCGAATACCACCATTCGAATAATACTACTCGAATAAACGGATAAGTTATTCGAATTTTTTGAAACGAATATTATTATTCGTTTATTCGAATAGTATTTATTCAAATATCATTCGAAAATAGTCCCACTACTAATTTACTTACATGATACCTTGAATTTGACATTGCCATTACCAGCAAATATTTTATTTGAAAAGCAAGCAAAAAATGCCTTATTTAAAAAACAAGAAGTTGTAAGAAACTGTGGATAAAAAACGCCCTCGAAATAGTGAAAACCCCCGCCCCCTTCCCAAAGTCCGGGATCCGCCACTCCCTTTAATGTTAGCTGAGAACGATTGGGGTACTGCATCGTGTACATCCGTAGAATATTGTGTGTCAGCTGTATTGCTCACTACCGGGGCTACGTTGCAGCCTTGATTGTACAAGCATAACACATTGTTCTCCTTCATTGTAACGCATGATCCCCACTGATTTTCTGTCAAAGTAACATATGATACGCGTTTACTGCTATGAGATCATTGCATGGCTTAATGGCAACCATCGAGTTTATTACACTCAGAATCGGATGTGGTTTGAGCACTTCCCAGGTCTCTGGATCACATTAAGGAATTGATACTTGGAAAATGACGTGCTCATTGTTAGTCCGCCTTTCACCTTCACAATTTTGTAATGTGGGTAGATGGTTGCGAACTCGGATTACTTCTGCTCGAAGTTGCGATGGAAATAGGAGCATTGGATTCGATGTTATCTGACTGATAAGAATGCTAGTTGATTGGCTAATGGCGATTTGGAACAGTTTTGTCTGATACCTTTTCATTTCAGAGCCATGGACTATCGATGTTATCTTTGATATTTTAAACTTCTGTTTCATGTTTTTCTCCCCTTGTTTGAAGACGTTGAGCGTTGCATCATTAACTGGTGTTTGGTTTTTGAGTGGCATTTATAAATAGTTGTCATTTTGTTTGAGCACAGACCATGGCATAGTAAAGCAGGTAAACGCGCGGCGGCATTGTAAAGATCTACAAGTAGGTTATGTATCAGCTGTTAGTCCACAGCTGTGCCCACCGTGTAAATAGCTTGTCATTCAAAGGCTATTCAACACAGATTCGTACTCATAAGAGAAATTAGCTGCCTCAAAATATTGTTTAAAGCGCTTAATTTCAAGTAGAATTACTTTTGCAATAGTTTTACTTAATTACCACTTTTGATATCTTTGACAACTTAATAAAAATTTCAGTGCTACCTATAAAAGAAACCATGTGGTTGATGTTTCCATGGTAATTCTCTTGTTCTTTTTTGTTTACAATAAAATTTCAGTTGCTAATTTGATAATTTTCTTCAAATATTTCAACTAAACAAATATTTCTTCTTATTTACAGCGTATCTTGATGAAGTTCCCTGCCATTTAATGTGTGTCTCCTAAAATGCTCATGCTCATTTCTTGTTTTTATTTTGTGTGTGCATGGTGAGTACTTACCCTGCAGTCAATTCTACTAGTTTTATACTAGTCAAATGCTAGTTTGCCAAACCGGCTCAACTAATTCGAGTTTTGTAATTTTTCCATATTAGCAACTACATAGTATTTTTAACACGGCGATGTCCTACGAGATGGCAATTGTCCGCATCTGCATCAGCACCATACCAATTGGCATACTAGTCAGTCTCTGTATCAGCAATATACCAGTTGACATAAAAATAAAATAAATAATTAGCGCGATATATACCTCCTGAGGAGATTAAGGCCAAGCTTCTCTTCCAATTTTTGGTGTGCTGCTTCTAACTTTTCCTACAAATTAGCGGGACCTACAGTTTTTTTTTCGATTCCGAACGGCATTTGCAAAGCAGATGAATTTTTGCTGGGAAGCCTTCCATGGTAGAAATACACTCGGAGAATTTGCCAAACCACTGCCCAGCTGCGACCCCATTTTTGAAAAAACTGTTTCAAACCACTTTTGATTTTATCTGTACCAGGGCTCAAACCTTGGACCTTCGGTGTGGTAGGCCAGCAACACAACCGCCACAACACGGCGGCCGCCAGTTGACATACTCGTACTAGTCATCATATACGTAAATATCAAACTTTTCAAAATACTGGTCTACTTAGATAGCAATTTTAGCCTTGCAAAACTTTTCTAAAAAGTAATGTTCTTCTTTTTTAATAATTGTTCTCTAATGACTGAATTTTATAATTAATTTCACTGGCATAAATCTTTAAATTTTCTTGAAACATTTTATTGAAAATGTTAAAATTTAAATATTAATCTCAGATAGAATCTAATCCATACTTGTAAAAATATCTTTACATAAAATTAAGGAAATTCACTGAAGATTAGCTTTTCATGGTGAAAATTTGATGTTTTGGAGTTCCTTTCAAATAACTATGCATATAACACGCTTATGAAATTCTAATACACAATGTGCAAGTTCTTAGTAACTAAATTTTTTAGGAAGTGCTATTTTAACAACGTTGTTATTGCATGTGCCTCTGCTCGCCAATTTCGTTGTTGCAGCTTTTAAATGATTCCGTCGGAGATGCATTGTTATTTTATTTATCACAATAAATCAACCGTGAAAAATAACAACAATTCAATATTTTTTTGTTAATTTAATGAGAAAAAGGTGACTTAAATTATTCCAAAAAGAAATGTTATTTACTTACACAATTTATTTGACAAATGATCGTTTCGTTTTTACTTTTCTTCGTGGTTTCATTTGAACATTTTTTATTCGTTGTTGCTTCGCTGCTGCGTCGTTATTGTAGTAGCGACGTGAAAAGAAAAAGGGTGATTTTGTTGGCTTGCACGTACGTACATGATCTGCAACCCAAATGTACTAAACCACGAAATTTTCAAAATGATTATGATTTTACTATCAGAACTATTATTTACAAGAAAGTTTTATATTTAGTTTCATTAAATTAATATTTAAAAACTCTAAATATTAGTTGAATAGAAAACTAAAATTTAGGACGGTGTTGTTAACTGAACGACTGCGGCCCGAATACTGAATTGTTTTCTTTTTCGCTCGTGTATGCATGTATCGACAATTTTAGTGGGTTGTTGCTGCTTATGATCAGTGCGACTAGGTGTTAGAAAAAAAGAGGCTAAATCGGCAAAAAAAAAAGGGTAAAAAGGCTAAAACTAAGAGAAAAAAAAGCTAAAAAAAAAAGTCCGAAATCTTTTTACAAAATCCATTTTAAATTTATTATTTTAGTATAAACTATTTGTATATAAAGCTGTAGATATAACTTAAAGGAACTATTCTTGTTTCAACACATATCAGGCACATTTTCCTTGAGTAGGAATTTTTCAAAGAAATACATTCTATAGAAAAATCACTACAAACTAATTAATTTTATAATATTTTCTTCGTCTGATGACTCACAAGAGCTTGAGTCTTCGTACAAAGTTTGGGTATTTATCATAGAGATGAGGTCACGGTAATTTCAGCATTGGTGCAACGTTTGGATTAGCGTTTTACCGAACATCTAATGTTAAGCAGCGAGTTAAGCATTTTAAATCTTAATCTGTTCCTTAACTTAGTTTTTAAAATGTGCATCTCACTAAAAATTCTTTCAACCTCCGCGTTACTGAAAGGTAATACGCAAAAGTTAAATACGAATTCGACCAGTTTTAAAATGGGGTTCGTTTAATGAATTTTTTTGTTTTCGGACTTCCGCCCAAAATTCTATGGTAGAGGTCACACTTGTCCTTTGTACGGTTATTAGCTTTCGCCACTGCAGCTAAATCAATGCTACTTGACTTGGAGAATACCTAGAATTTTCTTTTTGAAAGTGAGAAAATACATCCGGCTTTGTAACTTTCAAAGAATTATCAACTGAAAAAAAATTGAGCTTTTGTAAAGAGTTCATGCACCCAGTTGACCTTGTAGGAAAAATAAGTGCAGCTCGGGCTGCAATTAGGCTCCGAGACGCTGGATATAGGCTTGTGCAGTATGGCCGTTCCAATATACTTTCGGGCTTTGACTTTATCCCTAACAGAACGGATTACTGTGCGCCGACCTCTACCCCGGCAAAGGGTTTTTCGACTTACATACCCGCAAGGGACGAGTGGACAGGCGGAGAACCTATCTGGGGGGAGGCTCTAGCGAATCTGTTTACGGACGGGTCAAGACTGGATGAAGGTGGTGGGGGGGGGAAGTGTTTACTGCCAAGAACTTGGGATTGGCACGAAATTTTGGCTACCTGATCATTGTAGCGTCTTCCAAGCGGAGGTTACCGCCATAAAAGAGGCGGTGGATGGGATGCTGTCCAGCGCATTCGCTGTCAAGGAGTTCAACATCTACTCCGACAGTCAAGCGACAATTAGGGCGCTGAATGCAGGCAACGTTCGATCGAGGACAGTGAGCGACTGTCTGGAATCGCTTGCGGTTGCGTCCAACTATTTTAAAATAAAAATTATTTGGGTGCCAGGCCACTGTGACATTCCCGGCAATTTCCATGCGGATCTCTTGGCCAGAGCGGGCACTCGTGAGGCAGATGTGGCTGCCTCCAGAACACTGGGTATTCCCCTTACCACTTGTAGGTTGCTTCTGGGCAGGTGGGCTTCGGATCAGCTAAGCAAACGCTGGGCTGACACCACCTCATGTCAGGTGTCGAAGTCCTTCTGGCCGGTGGTTGACTCCAGGCGTTCAATGGGAGTACTAGGGTTCTTCAAGTTACATCTTTCCATGTTTATTGGGGTGTTGACTGGGCACTGTCCGATGAGGGTCCATGCGGTGCGGTTGAATATACTTGATAACCCGAGCTGCGTGAGCTGCATGGAGGATGACGAGGTGGACTCATCAAATCATTTCATGCTCAGTTGTCCAGCGTTTGCTAGGACCAGGCGCAGGTATCTCGGCTCGGATGTTCTTAGGTCTCCGGAAGACGTGTCGAAGATTGATGTGTGGCAAATCCAGAGTTTTATTGTCGCTACGCAGCGATTTGCTAAGCTTTCTTAAGTTAGTGTCACCGTTTAGAATTGTGGTATCACAACGGACCTTGTAAGTGTCCAAGTGAGCTGCCCTCCTAGTGGGACAGCTACCACCTTACCTAACCTAACCTAACCTAAAGAGTTTATGTTATCAGGTAGGCGATGTCCCAATTGGGTTATCAACTCCATTAAAAATAGTTGGCACGAATAATTTTCTGGTATTTCGTCATCAATACTACCTTTATTCAACTTGAAGTTGTATGAAAAATATGGTGCTGGAACCAGAAAAGTTTTGAAGTAAAAAAAGGCTAGAAAAAAGCCACGAAGCTAAAACCAAAATTATGAGCCTAAAGGATAAAAAAGGCTAAATCTAGCCTCGAAAAGGCTAACCTAGGCACACTGCTTATGATAGTGGAAACGTTGCAGTCGCTCAAACTGGGGGTAGTGCCCAAATAAGGGTGCGTTTATGTGAACTTCGACTGTGCTTAGGCGCTGTAGTTATCGTAGCTTTTCCTTAATTTTTATAAAATGTTTTAAAAGTTATCTTTTAATTGATATAAGAGAAAAATTTAAACGATTTGCACAGCGACAATTGGGCCACTGTTACAGTAGTCGCAAAAAAAGTATGATTTTGCTGACATGCACGTACGTACTACATGACCTGCAACCCAAATGTACTATTTGAAGCACGCAATTATCAAGTGGATTATGATTTCACTATTACAACTACCCGGCAGTCAATTCTACTAGTTTTATACTAGGTTACCAAACCGGCTCAACTAGTTCGAGTTCTGTAATTTTTCCATATCAGCAACTAGTATTTTTAACACGGCGATGTCCTACGAGATAGCAATTTTCAGCTTCTGCATCAGGACTATACCAGTTGACATACTGCTCAATATATACGAGGTGTGTTCAAAAAGTATCGCGAATTTTGTGTTTTTTCAAAAATTATTTATTTATTCATGAATATCTATTTTGTCCCCTTCAAAGTAATCCCCATGAGATATTATACACTTGTGCCAACGGTTTTTCCAATCTTCGAAGCACTTCAAAAAATAATTTTTTTGTATCTTGTTCAGCTCCTCCTTCGATGCCGTCTTTATCTCGTCAAGAGAAGCGTAACGTCGTCCTTTCATGAGCCTCTTCAGTTTAGGGAACAAGAAAAAGTCACAGGGGGCCAGATCTGGGGAATACGGTGGCTGCGGCATCATTAGTGTGTTGTTTTTGGCCAAAAAGTCGCGCACAAGCAACGATGCGTGAGCAGGGGCGTTATCGTGGTGCAAAAGCCAATTTTTGTTCTTCTTTGCACATCTTCTCGGCCTTCTGAGAACATTTTGTACCACCGATAAACGTTGCTTCGGTCCAAGGTAGCTTCTCCGTATGCCACAGTCAACACTCGGAATGCATCCGCGCACTTAATTTCGTTTTTCACACAAAATTTGATACAGGTTCTTTGATCAATTTTTTTGAATAGGTAAAAATCGAAGACGATCCAAAACACGTGCATGCAAAGCAGCTGTCAACAATTAACTGAACATTCAAAATGGCCGAGCTTGTCGGCATAAGTGAGAGACATGAGTACCAACATAACGCCACAAAAAATTCGAATATACGTAACCAGCGAAAATTCAAAATTCGCGATACGTTTTGAGCACACCTCGTACACCAGTATTATGCTAGTTAACATACTAGTCAGTACGTACACATGTATCATACCAGCCGTGATACTAGCCAGCCTATGCATCAGTATCAAACCATTTACTGTAACCACAGTAGGTTAGTTCATTTTGGGTTGAAAAATACAATAAAATTTCAAAATTACATTACAAATCACTTTATTGAAAGTTCAGTCGTCAGATAGTAAAACAAAAAAATTTAAATATGCTTATTTGACAAACTTGTTTTATTTTTGTTTAAAAGGTGACATTTGCGTTAACTTAAAACAAATACATTTTTATGAACTTTTCGTGAAAAAAGCCAAATACCAAATAAGTCGTGTTTCTTGTATTAGAATTCCAAATGCTCTTACTCTGTTATTGGTGTACCGAAAGACGAATATATAAAAAACCAGTGGGAAATCACATGACCGCATTAGCACTCACATAACATACAGGGTGGCTGATGAATTTTGCTACATAAAGAACTCAAATAATTTTTTTTCAGTGTATGGAATTCATTTTTCTTTTATTCATGTTAAAGCTCATTAAATTTTATTAAATATAGCTTAATTAGTTTTAAAAATAATGGAATTTAAATGCCCCCCTGCTCGTCGATGCATGTGCGGCATCTTACCAAAAAGTTGTTCATTACTGCTTGGAGAGTTGAGACAGGAATAGCCACAGTTGTTTGCTTTGAAGACTTCCTGTTTGCAATAACCCCACAAGAAAAAGTCAGGTGCAGTAAGGTCAGGCGACCTGGGTGGCCAACGGAATGTGGAGTTTCTGGATATCAGCTTATTGGGAAATTTTCGTCGCAATTCTGTCATAACAGGTTGGGCTATATGAGGAGCTGCACCATCTTGCTGAAACCACACAGAGTTGAAAGAAATTCTCATTCGGCGTAATTCTGGATAGAAAAACTCTCTCAACATGCTCAAGTAACGGTCTCCAGTAACCGTAACGGTGTGACCGTTTTCTTCGACGAAGTAGGGCCCGACAATGCAGCGTGATGAAACTGCACACCACACTGTGACACGAAGTGGATGCAATTCCGTCTCATGGAGTATCTGTGGGTTGGAAGCACTCCATATTCGACAATTTTGTTTGTTTATGTTGCCGTTTAAATCGAAATGGGCCTCGTCAGACATGAAAAGACAGTTCAACATGTTTCCATCCTCTTCCACCATTTGAAGCATCTTCTGGCAAAATTCCAAGCGAATCGCCAAGTCTGCAGCGTTCAGTTTGTTGGCCATTTGAATTTTATATGGGAATAAGTCCAAATCTTTGTGCATAATTGACTGCAATGACTGTCTGCTTACACCCATTTGAGCAGATAAGCTTCTTGTCGAAACACGTGGATTGTTTTGTATGGCAGCAGCTACAGCAGCGATTGTTTCCTCCGTTCGAACTGAAGGGTTTCGATGGTAAGGTCTTCTGTTGACTATCCCATGCTCGGCAAAATTGTTTACAAGTCTTATTATGGTCCATCTGCTCGGAGGATTGCCGCCAAACGTGCGCCTATACTCTCTTTGAACCGAAACTACGGACTCCAGTGCGTGATAGCGGCGGACAATCCAAATTCTTGTTTCAGTGTCCCAGTTATCCATTTTTGTTAAATGTAAAAGTCAATCTGCAAAATAAAAAAAAATTAACCAGATTCATTAAATAGAAAAAAAGTTATTTAATTTTTTTTGGTAGCGGCTTTCATTAGCCACCCTGTATTTGTATCCAAACGACTTTTCTTCCACAAGCGAGAAGTGGAAACGCCTATGACATGATGCAGTAACAAGACGACTATGTGAGCCTTTGCCAGAACTATGGCGATCAGTAAGTGGACTAAGTTTATTTCAAATTTAGGGATTTCTTGAAAGTATATGTACGTAGAGACAGCATGCCGTGAACAAGTTTCAGGTGACAAGAAAATTAACTTGTTGAGGTGCGCACTCTGTGGGAAAACTTTTTTTTTGCTTTGGCAGTGGCTCTAGTTCATTTCCCATATTCAAAAATGCAACTCAGGACAGGACTCAAATGCAACGCTCCAACACAAACAGAGTTAGATACGTTGAATATGACAAACCGGTTTATTTACCTAACCACTGAATAGTATTGAAAACAATTGACAGTATAAACCATAGTATATGCCTACTAGTAGCGCAACTTGCTCCGAATCTACACACACACACAAACCACACAGGGTGTGTTGTATGCAGTAAGAAAACAATCAAATTTAAATACTGCAATATTGACCATGAAGACTTGAAACTGCCAAACTATTGAATATAAAGCAGTTATAACACGTTATCAGTTACTATAGAATGTATATTTCAGTTTAAATTGAAATTTTTAGTTGCAGTTTTTACTTTAAAACAACTCTGAACGCGATTTCCTTCATTACACTCTCTCGGAGTACATTCATCCACTGCCTTCCACTCCGATTCGCAAAAGAAGATGCCAAACTAGTACGGGTAAACAATGGTATAAACTTATTTATTTGCTCTCTGTTGTATTTCCCTACACGTATTCTTACTCTCCATCGTTCAGTCGTTGTCGAACCAGCAACGAATAAACACCATTGTTTACCCGTACTAGTTTGGCATCTTCTTTTGCGAATCGGAGTGGAAGGCAGTGGATGAATGTACTCCGAGAGAGTGTAATGAAGGAAATCGCGTTCAGAGTTGCTTTAAAGTAAAAACTTCAATTCGAACTGAAATTTACATTCTGCAGGAACTGATAAGGTGCTATAACTGCTTTAAATTCAACAATTTGGGTGTTTGAAGTCTTCACGTTCAATATTACAGAATTTAAATTTCATTGTTTTATTATTGCATACAATTCACCCTGTGTGGTTTGTGTGTGTGTGCAGATTCGGAGTAAGTTGCGCTACCCTGTAAAAAACGTTGGAGCATCAGAGTACTCCAACACTTATCCTCATTCATATAAAAAAGGTGGTCCAATTTACATAGCGATGTCCGGTGATTGGATCACCTAATCCTATTCGGAGTACCATTTACTTTGCTTCTGAATAGTCTATAGAGCACCTACGTTGGAGTACTTTGAAAATGCTGCCAAAAGATTACTCTATAGAGTACTCTAGACAAAAGCGAGAATGGGAGTATGTGTTCTTCTGAGGACCACCTACTCCCGCTCTCGCTTTGCTGTTGAATACTCTATAGAGTAATCCCATGGGAGTATTTTGAGAGTACTCTCACGTAGGTGGTCTATAGAGTATTCAAAAGCAAAGAAACGGAGTACTCCGAGATGGATTGGGTGATCCAATCACCGGACATTGCCATGTAAATTGGACCACCTTTTTTATATGAATGAGGATATGTGTTGGAGTACTCTGATACTCCTATAGGAGTATTCTATGGAGTATGAAACGGAGTATTTCCGTTTTTTGCAGGGTACTAGTAGACATATACTATGATAAACACCAAGCTTGTCCGCGACACTAAGTGTATGCAATACAATGCCCTGTGAGAACTTCTTTAAGCTAGAAAATTCCAATATTGAAAAGAATAGCTTTTCAGTGCCTATCACTTTTTCCCACAACATATTTTTGTGGAAAATTGTTTTCGGACTTAAAGTTCATTTGCTCCAAGCAGCGCAATAGTTTAACACCAAGTCATTTGCCGAATATACTTTTTTTAAGAAGATGTCACGAAAGTATTCATATTAAAGATTTTATTAGAGACATAATATAGATTTGCAAACCCAAATATATATAAGGAGTTATATAAATATATCATCACGACAAAAGATCAAAATGATTTTTTGATATTTATTTATTCGCTACTGTCCCGCTAAAAAAGTCTGCTTCAATTGAATAATGGCTTTTACATGATTGGTTAAAAATAAGTCTGTGCTCTTTGAATCGAGTGCAAGTTGATGGTTGATGCGATATGCCTAAAACATTTAATTTTTGTTCAGTTGACCTACAAAGCATTTATTTTACCAGTCATAATGTTCTGCCATCAGTCCACACACTTATAAAAATGAATTTGCATCAAATCGGTATCGGTAGTACAAGAATTTTATCAAATACAAAATCTGTAAAATTCCGCCCTTATTTAACAATGTGTAGGCTTAACAGGTAACACACTTGAATTTTTTATTTGAAATCTAACACGTTCCAAATTTTCTACTCCAATCCAATATGCTGTTATTTTGGTTTAAATTTCCTGGGCTGCTCCCATTCTCTCGTTCTCACTCATACACTCACATTTTTCATTCTGGACACCACTGCCCTAGACTCATATATGTACATATGCATGCGAATACAATAATTTGGTAGCTGGATATTCCAGAGAGTCGGGATATACGAATACTTGGTATTTTATGCTTGCAAAGATGGATGACATTAACTTTAAACTCCATTTAACAAATTATCTGTGTACTTCTGTACCGGCCGGTTCAATTGGGTTAATGAATTAAAACACCAATCCATACACATTTTTTATTTATGAATTTTCAAATAAGCATAGACGTCAGTATCTGGTCTGCTGTATACTGTGTAAAATAAATGTCTATCAAAATAAATATTACTTCACTATATTAAACAATTGAAACTAATTTCAATAAAAAATAGTCGCTTTTTATAGGGATACTACCATTGGCAAAGATTTATAAAAGGTAATTATCTTATTTTTTAATATTAGTCCTTTGATAATTGATTTTACGGGCATACATTTTTAAATTTTCTTGAAACATTTTGTGGAAAATTTTAAACTTTAAATATTAATCTCATATCTAATTCAGACTTGAAAAAAGGAAAGATTACCTTTTTATGGTGAAAATTATAAGTTTCGGAGTTCTTTGAAAATAACCACTTTCTTCCTTTTTTAAATGGTCATCTAACAGCCTGGGCGATTTTGACCGTCCAACATAGCTCGCCAGTCGTTTCTCGTTGCACCAACTGGCGCCAATTGCAAACACTGCGGAATCGCAAATCGGTCTCCACTTGGTCCTTCCATCGGAGTGGTGGTCTCCCTCTTCCTCTGCCTCCACCGGCGGGTGCCGCTAAGAATACCTCCTAGCTGGAGCAAGAGCCGCCTCATCAGATGTTAGTGTCCACGCTTCTGCACCATATAGAAGGACGGGTGCGATGAGTGACTTATAGAATGTTATTTTCGTTCGTTGAGAAAGGACTTTACTTCTCAATTGCCTACTCAGTTCGAAGTAGCATTTGTTTGCAAGAGTAATTCTTCGTCGGATTTCTAGGCTAACATTATTGTTGGTGTTAATGCTGGTTCCCAGGTAAACGAAGTCTTTTACTATTTCGAAATTATTGCTGCCAACAGTGGCGTGGTTTCCAAGGCGCGAATGCGCTGAGTCTTTGCATGATGACAGAAGGTACTTCGTTTTGCCCTCGTTCACCACCAACCCCATATTTCAGCTTCTTTTTCTAATTTGGAGTAAGCAGAAGTTACGGCGGTTAAGGGCAATGATATCAATATCGTCAGCATACGCCAACAGTTGAACGCTTTTATAAAATATTGGTCCAGCGCGGTTAAGTTCTGCAGCTTGTATTATTTTCTCCAGCATTAAATTAAAGAAATCTTACGACAGGGGGTCACTCTGTCTGAAATTTCGTCTACTTTCGAACGGCTCGGAGAAGTCCTTCCCAATTCTGACCAAGCTGGGGGTGTTGCTCAAGGTAATTTTGAATAGCTGTATAAGTTTCGCGGGGAAACCAAATTCAGACATAGCGGCATATAGGCGGCTCCTTTTCGTTCTATCGAAAGCGGCTTTAAAATCAACAAAGAGATGATGTGTGTCGATTCTTTTCTCACGGGTTTTTTTCAAGATTTGGCCTACTGTACTACATCTGGTCGATGGTAGATTTACCAGGTCTGAAGACACACTAGTAAGGTCCAATCAGTCTGGACCAGTTTGCAGGATCGCCCTTCTTGTCGATTGGGCAGGGAACACTTAGATTCCAATCTTCAGGCATGCATTCAGCAGACCATATTCTGTAAAAAGGTGATGCATGCGCCTTACCAGCTTTTCGCCTCCGTGTTTGAATAGCTCAGCAGGTAAACCATCAGCGCCGGCTGCTTTATTGATTTTCAATCGGGATATTCCTGTTCGCACCTCATTATAGTGGGGTTGTGGAGCGTCAATTTCATTATCCTCGATTTTGGGTTCGGGTGCGGCATCTGTGTGGCAGAGAAGTGATCCCTCCATATTCTGAGTGCTGTCTGAACATCGGCCACCAGGACGCCGTTCTTACTCTTACGGAAGTTTGCCCCGGGTTTAGAACCTTCTGTCATTCGCCGAATTTTTTGATAGAGTTTTCGGGCGTTATTCCCGTTGGCCAGTATCTCAAGCTCTTTTATTTCATGCTTTTCTGCCTCTCTTTTTCCACCCGGAAAATCCGCCTCGCTTCCCTGTTCAAGTCGCGGTAGTGTTCACACACACTCCTCGTTGCATTCGATCTCCGCGTTGCCTTGTAAGCTTCGTCCTTTCTGTTCGTTGCAGCGTGGCACTCTTCACCATCATACCAGTTGTTTCTTTGCGTTCCCCGGAATCCAATTACTTCTTCGGCCGCGGTACGGAATGCTCCTGAGATATGATCCCACTGCTCATGGATTCCACTAGATTGAATTGCGGCTTCGGAATGCAGGTGTGAGAGGCGATTTGCAAAATAATTGGCGGTCTGTTGCGATTGCAGCTTTCCCTGCGTTTTTTGTTGTACCTTTTTTGTCGTACAGAGGCGGGTACGAATCTTGGCTGCTACTTGGTAGTGATCAGAGTTGATGTTAGGTCCTCGTATTGTGCGAACATCTAAAACGCTGGAAGCATGCCGTCCGTTTATCACAACGTGGTCGATGTGGTTGCGTGTTTTTCGATCGGGGGACAGCCATGTAGCCTGATGGATTTTCCTGTGCATAAACCTAGTGCTGGATATGACCATGTTTCGGGAACCGGCAAAGTCGATCAGCCTGTATCCATTTGGCGAACTCTGATCGTGGAGACTGAACTTCCCGACAGTGAGGCCGAATACACCCTCCTTACCCACCCCGGCGTTAAAGTCGCAAAGCACGACTTTGGTATCATGACATTCGGTGACGGAGTCCTTCTCCCACCACAAATCCCACGCCGAATCTGCGCTTGTCTACATGCCCACTCCAGTAGATGTTACAAGGTGTTTTGCTCGTGTTTCCTCGCCCCGTCCATCGCATTTCTTGTATGGCGGTGATGTTAACTTTTGATTTCCTCAGGACCTCAACCAGCCAGGCAGCGGCACTTTTCCCATAAAGGGGCCGGACATTCCAGGTGCGTGCCCTTATCTCGTAATCCTTATGTCGTTTGCGGGTGTTGTCATCAGAGAAAGGGGTTCTCATATCCGAGGCTTCGTTGTTGAATTTCATTGGAACGTGTTTTATGTGGTGGGTCCCAAACCCAACGCACAACCCGTTTGCGGGAGGTTGAATTCAATTACACGTTTGTATAGCGAACCGCTTGATCCAAGACAGACGGCCGCTCGTAGGCGCACCACAGAGAGATCAGACGCTGCTGTTTGAATCCCCCCAGCAAGCCTTTAAACCGATTATGTCGGAGTGCTCTTACCAGGTTGTCGCCTTCTCTCGTTTAGATTACCACCAAACGGGTGTTCGGTGGTTACCCAGAGGATACTTGAACGCAAGCGCCCGGAAGTAGTGAGTTGCAAAAGAATCGCTCTGGCCATTTCATCATCATGGCGATCAGAAACTTTCCCCACTTAAAATTTTTTTAAGTGCTATGTTTAATCACCTTTCTATCGTATTTGTCTGGCCATTTATGTTGTTGCAGCTTCTAAACGATTCCGTTGGAGATTAACTGTCATTTAAACTGCATTTCACAATCAGAATAAGTCTACTCTAAAAAATAACAACAATACAATATTTCTGTTATGCACTTGTTATAAACTTTTCTTCAGGTAAAGGTTACTTTAATTATTTCAAAAAGAAATGTTATTTACTCACGCAATTGACAAATTATTGTTTTGTTTTCAGTGTTCACCGTGATCTTATTTTAGCACTGCTTACTTATTGCGCTGTTGTGCCGCGGTTGCAGTAGCGACGTCGAAAAAAATATTTGTGATATTGGTCACAGGCACGTGCGTACACGATCTGGAACCCAAATGTTCTATTTAAAGCAAACAATTCTCAAACGGATTATGATTTCACTATTATTCACAAGAAAATTGTATTTTTAAATTAATATTTAAAAACTCAGAATATTAGTTGTACAGAAAATTAAAGTGTAGAACGGCGTTGTTAACTGAACGATTGCTGTCCGAATACTGAATTGTTTTCTTCCTGGGTCGTGTATGTATTTATCGACCGACGTTCTGGAGGGTTGTTGCTGCTTATGAAGCGCTACACTTGCTAAGACTGGTATGAATAAGCAAATGAATTTCTAGTCAATGAACTAGAATGTTTACTTACTAGTTCGGCACTTGACTGTAGGGTACATATGACAGCGGAAACGTTGCAATCGCTGATACTGGTATGAATAAGCCCACGAAATTCCAGTTAATGAACTAGAATGTTTGCTGACTACTTTGGCAGTTCACTGCAGTGGAATTATGGAAAGCCACACCAGCAATATTAACGCGATGTAAGCCAGATATCCCATCCAAGCCACTGCTGAATGGTAGTCGTGCTCAAATTTATATACACATTTATATTATTCTAAATTAAACCACAATTTTTAAAATTTTGTCCATGTGAAAATAAATACAAAATAAAGATGTAAACAAAAGATGTAAGTAGTTGACAATTTCGTTATTTAAGACGCTGGAAGAAGAAGCAAGCAGCTGATCGGAAAATCTGACATTGTATAGATTCCCCTTGGCTTATTATTTTGAAAAGTTTCAAGTAAAATATCTAAATAATAATGAAGCATGCCTTCAGTCATGGCGAATTTACTTACATAAAAACTTACGAGCATTTTAAATTCGCATTTTAAAAGCGTTAATTCTCAAAATAATTTGACATTAATTCTTTTTGTAAAAGCGAATCAATGTCAGAAACGCTAAATATCATAAATGCTTTACTAATTTCTATTATAGCAACGCAACTGCAATTTCAGGTGCAGTTACATAGATAATGGACTAAGCAGGTTTTACTTCAAATTTTCGTTTTATACCTTATAAATACATATATGTATGTATATAAAATAACAATTTTTGTTGATTTTTTTTTTGTATTAAATGAATTTTAATAGTTTACAGAGAAGCGCCGCAAAAAAATAAAAATAAAAAAATTGTATAAGGTATAAAATGAAAATTTTCTGAAAATTATCAAAATTCATTTAATACAATTTTTTAATTTCATATACATACATATATAAGGTGTAAAATGAAAATTATATTAGCAACAACACACAGGGCAAATCACACAATACTCACTGAGAGAGTCACAGTCCAGCAATTATCCCGCAACGGACGCGTATGGGGTCAACAACTTCTATGTAGGATGAGCATGTACTATTTTTTGCCTTGTTTATAATTCTATGTATGATTGTTGTTGTATATTTTTATTTACATATACGGTTCTTTGAAAATTGTTTACACTTGCAGTATTCTAATTTTTTACTTTATCACCGTCCTCCTAATTATATTTTCTCTTAACATTTGATCAGTCGATCAATTATATTCATACGAGTAAGTTCAAAAGCATGCATATACTCGTACATTTAGATTTGCAATATAATTAATATATTTCTGTTTATGTTTATTTTTATTGTTTCATGTTTGTGTTTAGTAGTCTTGATAATGACTTCATATTGAAGCCGAAATATCGACCGACCGAATATACTTTAAAAATTTAAGAATAAAAACACCGTGGTTCATTCAAAGTTGGCCTTGAGCTCATTAAAACATATTTTTAAATAAAAAGGCTATCAAGAACCACCAATAGTATAATTTTTATTTATTTATTTTATTTTATTATTTTTGGTATAAATGTGCCCCAATTAGTGCTTCTCGACATTCGTTAACTTAAAACTGAAGTTATAAACCTGAATTCTTATAAAAACTTTGCACTTGGTAGAGAAAATTAAATCAAGATGAATTTCGCACATTTTGAACCCGACGCTGTAAGATTTTCATGAAGGTACATTTTACCTACACAAACACAACCTCATTTTTAGAAATTTCATTTTCGAAATATTTGAAGAATGACTGGAATAGGTACATTTAAGCTGTGAGTACTACGGAATGCCTCAACCGATTTCAAAGACCTTTGTACCATTAGAAAGGTATTAAAATAAGCTTTCGAAAACATACCCTGTAAAAATTTTATATTACACTGAACTTTTTTTTTGGCAAAAATAAAAATTTTAACTTTTAACTTTTTAGAAACATCTATTAAATCTATATAACATATCTAAAAACTGTGTTTTTTTGATTTTTAATTTTTAAGGAAATGCATCTCTTGTTAACTTCCTATAGCTATAATTTGGAATCTATACAAATATGTTTGTAATTCTAACAGATTAGAATAAGAACCGTATTATCAAAGTTTTCAGACACCCCCATATTTAGACTTACTCTTGATCCATTTTTTTTGTTGTAATTTGAATTTTTTTAGATTTAATATACAATGTTGCGCAATGTTGTATAAGTTCTCTGGTTATACTGAAACGGAAAGTGAAGAAGAACAATAAATGCGCAATGAAATCCTAAGCAGTGTGACCAGGTTAGTCTTTTCGAGGCTATATTTAGCCTTTTTTTTGTCCTTTAGCCTCATAATTTTGGTTTTAGCTTCGTGGCTCTTTTCTAGCCTTTTTACTCCATCCCTTTTCTGGTCCCAACACCATACATTTCATACAAGTTCGAGGAATATATAAAACTAAAGTTGAATAAAGGTAGTATTGATGAAGATATACAGAAAATTATTCGTAAAAATTTTCAACTATTTTTAATTGAGTTGATAACCCAATTGCGACATCAGCTACCTGATAATATGAACTCTTTACAAAATATACATTTTTTTCAGTTGAAAATTCTTTGAAAGTTACAAAGCTGGATGTATTTTCTCTCTTTCAAAAAGCAAAGTCTAGGTATTCTCCAAGTCAAGTAGCATTGATTGAGCTGCAGTGGCGAAAGCTAATAACCATTCAGTGGACAAGTCTCACCTCTACCATTTAATTTTAGGCGGAAGTCTGCGAACATAAAAATTCTTTAAGCGAACCCCCTTTCTTAGAACTGGTCGAATTCGTACTTAACTTTTTGGCACTACCTTTCAGTAATGGCGGGGTTGAAAGAATTTTTAGTGCCATGAAGATTTTAAAAACTAAGTTAAGGAACAGATTAAAAATTAAAATGCTTAACTAGCTGCTTAATATTAGATGTTCGTTAAAACGTAATAAAAAGAGAAAAGAAATGAACGCTATCTGAAACGGTAGGGATGTATTTTGTAGAGGGAGAATGGGGTGAAACGCCAAACAGTTTTTGCCCTTTTTGGTAGAAAGGGGGGAAAATAAATTATTAAACATGTTTGTATTTGATTTAAAAAAATATGCTAAGTGCAATAAAAAAAGACTAGCACAGCTAAAAAATTCATATTAACGTTAGTGAATGATATTTTCATTTATGGTTTTTCTTAAAATATAAAAAATTAGCCAATGAAACCCATATTGCATTTATACGATGTGATTACAATTACATCAAAATACAGGGTGGCTAATGAAAGCCGCTACCAAAAAAAAATTAAATAACTTTTTTTCTATTTAATGAATCTGGTTAATTTTTTTTTTTATTTTGCAGATTGACTTTTACATTTAACAAAAATGGATAACTGGGACACTGAAACAAGAATTTGGATTGTCCGCCGCTATCACGCACTGGAGTCCGTAGTTTCGGTTCAAAGAGAGTATAGGCGCACGTTTGGCGGCAATCCTCCGAGCAGATGGACCATAATAAGACTTGTAAACAATTTTGCCGAGCATGGGACAGTCAACAGAAGATCTTACCATCGAAACCCTTCAGTTCGAACGGAGGAAACAATCGCTGCTGTAGCTGCTGCCATACAAAACAATCCACGTGTTTCGACAAGAAGCTTATCTGCTCAAATGGGTGTAAGCAGACAGTCATTACAGTCAATTATGCACAAAGATTTGGACTTATTCCCATATAAAATTCAAATGGCCAACAAACTGAACGCTGCAGACTTGCCGATTCGCTTGGAATTTTGCCAGAAGATGCTTCAAATGGTGGAAGAGGATGGAAACATGTTGAACTGTCTTTTCATGTCTGACGAGGCCCATTTCGATTTAAACGGCAACATAAACAAACAAAATTGTCGAATGTGGAGTGCTTCCAACCCACAGATACTCCATGAGACGGAATTGCATCCACTTCGTGTCACAGTGGTGTGTGCAGTTTCATCACGCTGCATTGTCGGGCCCTACTTCTTCGAAGAAAACGGTCACACCGTTACGGTTACTGGAGACCGTTACTTGAGCATGTTGAGAGAGTTTTTCTATCCAGAATTACGCCGAATGAGAATTTCTTTCAACTCTGTGTGGTTTCAGCAAGATGGTGCAGCTCCTCATATAGCCCAACCTGTTATGACAGAATTGCGACGAAAATTTCCCAATAAGCTGATATCCAGAAACTCCACATTCCGTTGGCCACCCAGGTCGCCTGACCTTACTGCACCTGACTTTTTCTTGTGGGGTTATTGCAAACAGGAAGTCTTCAAAGCAAACAACTGTGGCTATTCCTGTCTCAACTCTCCAAGCAGTAATGAACAACTTTTTGGTAAGATGCCGCACATGCATCGACGAGCAGGGGGGGCATTTAAATTCCATTATTTTTAAAACTAATTAAGCTATATTTAATAAAATTTAATGAGCTTTAACATGAATAAAAGAAAAATGAATTCCATACACTGAAAAAAAAATTATTTGAGTTTCTTAATGTAGCAAAATTCATCAGCCACCCTGTAGGTACAGGTACAGGTAACATCAAAAGTGATTTGAAAAAAGTTTTTCAAAACGGGGTCGCCCCTCGGCAGTGGTTTGGCAAACTCTCCGAGTGTATTTCTGCCATGACAGGCTTCTCAGCAAAAATTCGTCTCCTTTGTAGATGCCGTTCGGAGTCGGCAAAAAACTGTAGGTCCCACCAAGTTGTAGGGAAAATTCAAATCGGCACACCACAAATTGGAAGAGAAGCTTGGCGCAAAAATCTCTTAGGAGGCTTATGATGATATACCTGTTGTATATCGCGCCATAGAGAGAGAGAGATTACAATTAAATACAAATTCGTGAATATAAAAGTGAAACGACTGCATTTGCAGATTTTTTATTGCTCAACTACGGTATATTGAGGTCAATACCTATTGGAAGTCATTAATATTAAAATCGACTTTAGGTCTTTGGATTTTAGGACCACTTACCGAATATATATAAAATCCGTTGTTTTTGAATAAAAAGTTAAACGAAAAGGCGTTATGAGTAAAAAAGTGGATTTGCAGGTATTTTCTTGCTCAACTAGGGTATCTTGAGGTCAATACCAATTGGAAGTCATTAATATTAAAATCGACTTTAGGTCTTTGGATTTTAGGACCACTTACCTAATATATATAAAATGCGTTGTTTTTGAATAAAAAGTTAAACGAAAAGACTGGATAAGTTATATTTTGTTTGGCGGACTAAAAAGCAACACGACTTGAAATGGAGGGTCTGGTACGAGAAACGAATAATAAGTGACTGATTTTAGAAAGAAGAAGAATGCCGTCAAGCGTTCTTCTGGTGGCAGCTCATTGACGTTTTGCATAAATTCAATAATGAAATGCAATATTCCGTCATTAAATTTCAACTTTTGCATCCATTTTTGTAATGTTGACTCGCACGGTAGTGGAAACCCTTTTTGATATAGGTGCCTGTACGCACGGGGCCCTGCCGTATGGAGTGTGAGTGCATTAGATAGTATATCAAACCAGCTCCAGTGAACAAGCTGCTCGGGATGAGCCGGCTTTCTCAGTTGCCCTTCAGTAAACACTTTTTTTACATTGTTTACTAATGCCTCGTTTTCTGCCTTTTCAATTTTTAAATTTACATTCTCCAGCTCCATATTTCGAAGTTGCGACTTCAATGTTGCGATTTGGATATGCAAATCGTTTTCACTTTCACAACTGAAAAATTGCATAGATATAAATACTATATAACGCGCAATTAGTTTACCATTACATATTCGTTATTATGCAATTGTTGTATTGTTTGTGTTGTTGTTGTTGAGCTATCTGTCTGCCGACTCGGTGTACGGGTAACCCTGTCGAATTGTTTGTGTGGACAAATCTACCTTCACATCGACATTCCAAACAACACTAATACATGTTTTTACCATTCGGGAATATGCAACTGTACAATAACTTTGGTCCGATTTTTGTAAGTATGAGAAGAAGATCAGAACAATCGACCTAAGTCGATTTAGCTATGTCCGCCTATTTGTCTATATGTTTGTACGCAAACAAGTCCCTCAGTTTCAGATATATCGCACAGTGAAAATCGTGAGACGTACTCAATTATAAAGTAAGCGAGACAACTGAACACAGCACGTGCAATACTAAGCACTACCTAATAGATCGTATAAACATATAAAATCTAAGATAGTTAAGACCTTATGCCATTTAGCCCCAAGACTGGACCAAAAGAGAACTGGATGCATGTGTTGTTAATACATATATACATACTTTTAGAACTAGTTTTAATTAAGGGTACTAAGTGAATGCATTTTGCAAAGATAACCATTATAAAACATAAGTAAAAAACCATAAATTAAAGAAAACTGCACTTTGCAAACATATGCACCATTATTCAAATATGTACTGTTGTTCTACCGAGTCGAACATGTCTATTACTCTATAGTGAACACAATTATGTATGGATATTTAAATCACCATACTTAGCTTGTGTTGCCTTGTCCACTATTTGCATTACTTCCTCAGCTGAATCCCAAGGCGTCAGCAGTTCCACAGCCATTGGCACCGCTTCCTTACATAACAAACGTCGGTTTTTCGTTTGCTGAAAATCATTTTTCGAAAAGTGCAATTCGCATACTCTGGAGCTGTGTGTGAGTGCTACCCCGCTGCTTTTACATCACCTTTTCAGCCTCTTCTCCTCCACAGGAGCACTAAATAGGCAGGAACCCTCCGCCGTCCAAGTTTTTTTGCACAATGCGCAGCTCGGTCTTGGCATTATTAATAATTTTACGGGAAAATTTTAATTTTAACGATCATTTTCTTTGAGAAATAGCAGCGGAATGTGAAACTATATTGAAATGTTGCAATACAAATTTTGTTGCTCAACTTTACCAGAAATTCCCCTTTCATACACGTAAAAATCTGAAAAAAGCAACACCTTGATGAAACAACAACACTGTTTTCAGGGACAACATTGCCTCAAAATTTTCAGAAAGCCGAATGACAGAACAAAAAAGAAATTAGAACAAGACAACTGGCAGCTTACTTCACCTTGTTGATTACACTATGGTTCACTGTCAACTTTATCTGAAGAACTAAATAAAATCAAAGCTTACTACGAATAAATTTTAAAGAACATGAAATATCAAATCGAAAACTATTCAAATAATTTCGATAAGCAAAAAATATCATCTCTATTACTAAACGCTATGCCACGTAAAGACATTTTTGGACAAGATTTATCTTACGATTTGCTAAAAAATAGGAAGGATATCCAAAAAAATAAAACAAAGTTTTCTGACACCGACGTAGTTTACCTGGACAGACTTTAAACACAGTAAAATTGTTTTATGTAGATGATGAAGTCAGCCATTGTAGTAAGGGAAAGGCACTTACGTGAGAAAGTTCAAAAAAGACTAATGCTGTCATCACATCGGGAAACATATTATGAATTTAGAAAAAGACATCTTTCACTTCAATTAGGATGACAAAATTTACAATGTTGCGACCAAAAAATTGTATCAGACTTGGGGTTGAAAGGCACCAAAATGTTTGTGTGTGCACATTGCATCAGAATGTGAAACTGATATTCGAAAAATCCAGTTTGTTATTAAATTCGTTGTTCGTAACGATAATATAGAAAACCGCGAGTGTAGCTTATCAATGTGTGGTCGGTGCTACGATAATTTAAGAAACCTTAAGACGATGATGTTGGGATATTACAAGAAAATGGAATCCAAGAAGTTATTTATAAAAAATGGAACACAACTCTCATATGTAATCTCGAAACCATTTCCTCTTCTACAGACACATTTGTTGACGATTTTGTAGAATATATCAATAAGCTGTTGCTACATCATTTCATAGCTAAGAGCAAGATAAAATTTAAAATAAATGTATCATACCATATGTACCATATTTTGGAGGTGTCTGAAAATTTTGATAATACGATTCTTATTCTAATCTGTTACAATTACAAAAAAGTTTGTATAAATTCCAAATTATAGCTATAGAAAGTTAACAAGAGATGCATTTACTTAGAAATTAAAAAAAAAAAAAGAAAAAACCCGTTTTAGTTTTTAGGTATGTTATATATATTAAATAGGCATTTCTAAACATTTTTTTTTGTTAAGGAAACACTTGGCCTTTGAAGTGTTTTCTCAGTGTAAAGTTTTATTTTTGCCAAAAAAATGTTTCGGTTGAGCCATTCCATAGTAATCACAGCTTATAAGTACCTATTATCGTAATTTTTCAAAAAATTCGATACCTTCCCAAGCCCTCAATTTTTCAAAAATGCGATTTCTAAAAATGAGGTTATTTTTGTGTAAGTAAAATGTAGCTGTATGCAAAATTTCATCAAAATCTGGTAGGGTCGGGTTCAATGCATATCGGTTTTGATATGAAATTCATCTCAAGAGGATGCGACAATCCTGCTGGTTATTTTCTGGATAGAATGGGCGAAAAAGTATTGTGGTTTTTATGTAACTCAAAAAACAAATAATTATTCAGGGTATTCGTTTAATTTCTTATATGCCTTGTAAAGATTGTATACAATGTAAACCTTGTATAAAAAATTACATATATACGAGTTTTACAGAATTTACAAGCATTTAAACGAATACCCTGATTGTTTTGGCCGTGTTTTGAGCATGAAAATTGAAAATAGCAGAAACTAGTTTACTAACAAAAACAAGAATGTATGTAAAATAAACTTTTTGATGTTTAAATAAGGACACATTTTGGGCTTAATGGAGATGTGCTTATGCGTTATTCTATATACTCACAAGTACAGTATATGTATTTACATCTAAAAATGGGATGGTGACGATATCCTTTAGCTTTGGATGCAAAATATAACCACCGACGTGTATTTTATATAATTTGAGTGTGAATGTAGTTTAACCTTTTTAAGTGGTACTGTGAAATAACTGCCAAATGAACTTAGTCCCAATAAAACTGAAAAAGCAATAACTTGCAGAATGAAAAGAAATACCAAGTCACAAAAATTAAATAACTTCTCAAAAGAAATAAGTCCCAAATATAAGTATATATGTAACTCCCAAATACAAATTTTAAGCGATATTTTATTACATATTTTTAATTGCGCTTAGAGAAAAATTAAAACACTTTGAACGGCGGTTGTTGGGATGGCTTTACAACTCAGCTATGTTGCCCTGTGATTTATGCTTATACTTTTCTTCTAATATGCACTTTCACAATTCCTTTAACAGCCTTGTTGCCCTGTGATTTATGTTTGCAATTTTCCACTAATGTCCCTTTTCACTGATTTGGTATATATATTGTATATATGACCAAATATTCCTTCTATACTATTATATGAGATAGAAAAATTTTGCTACAAATTCATAATGAACAAAATTGGTTTATACAGGTTTTTAAAATGCCATTTCCATACAAATTTTGAATTATATGAGCTTCATAAACCTTTCTTATTTTTTATGAATATTAACACATTTCAAATTACATACAAATTTTAATCCAAGCCTAGGCTATTTCAAACCCAAATCTCAAAGGGTGTTTGCTTTGCTTTTGCATACATTTTTATAAAAAAGGATGGTAATAACGTTCCTTTTCGTCATTATTTCCCTTTTGTGTTTCCATTCTTAAGCTTGAAACACAATAAGAAAACGCTGCGAACATTGCCTTGTCAAAATAGAAACTGCTTAATTACATGAAATTGAACGCAATCAAAATCAAGCCGAATATTCGCCAGACGGCATTTTGCGACGATAGATTTATTTCTATGTTTGCTGCCGGGCGATGACGGCATTCATGCTAAAGGTGGCCGAATATTTTTTAAAGTTCAAAAAACTTCAATTTTTTTTGTTTAAATTTTGGGTAATATTTTACATTCTTCGTCAACTGTCGCGTAATTGTAATTGTAGTAATTGTTTACTTTTTTGTAGCATCTGCGGAGCTTTAATCACTTCTTTAATAAAAAATAAATTCCATTGTAGCTAAATATTTATCGAATTATTTATAAATTCCTTTGAGAATAAATTTAATTAGATTAAGTAAACGTTTAATCAATGACTTAATTAGTTTTTACAGGGAAATGGTAACAACAAAAATTTGCTTAGGTTTTTTTGATATACATTTTTTATAATTGATAATATAACTTTTGCCCCACTGGGTTAGATTCCAGGAACCGAGGAATCGTCTTTTGACACCCCTCCTGCCATTTTTGGAAGCGTTTTAGCAGTTGACGTAGGATGGAAAGAAGTACCTAAAATTTCAGCAAAAGAAAATGTTTAAGTTTTCTGCTTTTGTAAATGCATGTACACAAATTTTGCAAGCCCGGTATTAAAATAAAGTTTTGCAAGATCATTTCCTGGCTCCACAAAAGTAAATAGGGTTTTCATTATCTTCGTCTTTTTTTTCTTTCATATGGGCACTCTAATTAAAAATCAATAATGTAAGAAAATAAAAATTTTGCTCCCGTTGTTATTGTGTTTAATAGTTGGGCGTAATTTTAGAAATGACAGCGCCGGCCAGTTATTCGTGGCGTTTTCGTATTGTGTTTCAAGCTTTAGGCCTTCACGCAACGCACAAAAAATGCTTGCGTGTAGCCAAAACAAAGGGTGGTTACCATAGCAATCAGCGAATGTGGTGGTATTCGTGCTCACACGTACTTGTTGTCTGCTCGCGTTAATGAAAATCCAAAATTTTAAATGTTTTCGTTTAACTGTTGGTATATTTGTTGGTGGCCGAAGTGTTTGACAAGCAAATAAGCTAGGGACACGATATCGAATGCAAAGTATGGGGTATCCGATATTATCGAAACAAAAATAGTCGATAGTCAAAGAATGGATTCTAAATTTACACATAAATAAGCAGTTCAATCACGCAAAGTTGTACCTTAACATGCTATTGTGGCGATTATTCTCAAGCATGTACCATCCCTAACTCAATAACACTCCCAGCACTAGTTAAACACAGGTGAGATAACGATGGCTACACTTATGCATGCAAGCGTGTAACTAGGAAGAGGAAGAGAGATGGCGCGAGTGTTTGCGAATACGATGCAAAGAGGAGATTCCAATAAATAACACCGACCCTTCCAGAACACGAAAAGCGAATAACCAAGAAAGTTCTCGGTGCGTAGGCAAGTACCCTGTTGAACTATATAAGGCGGTGACCAAGCATTGCAGGTTGTTCAGTTTATTTTCAAGCGTTCAATAGTGAACTACTGTAAAGTTATCAAACTCTTAAAACTGTTTTGCGTTTATTACTAGTAAATAAAACTAGCTATTACTTACATTATCTGTGCGTGTGTTTATTCGACTTTATAGTGATCGAACCCAGGATTGATAATCAAGGAATCATCGAATTCGTCACAATTGGTGTCAGAAGCGGTATTGTTGAATAAATACCAGTGATTTCAAGGATAACAAGGACATGGCGAAGCTGAATGAATTAAAGATTCAGCAACTCAAAAATGAGTTGGAACAACGCGGACTAAACACTACAGGCAATAAATCAGAGTTACAGTCACGATTGCGAGAGGCTATGGAAGCAGAAGGATTCAATGTTGATGATCATGTTTTTCATCTTGTGGAGGAGGCATCGACAAAAATGGAAGAAAAAAAGGAGTCTCCGAATCCAGTAGCAACCGTGGACATAAACATGATATTGGCTGTATTACTCAGATGTCGACTAAAATGGAAGAACAAGAGACGCGTATTACATCTCAAATGGCATCTCAGCTGGAAGTACAGAAAACTTGCATGGCATCTCAGTTTGAAGAACAGAGAACTTCTATGGCATCTCAGTTGGAAGAACAGAAAGCATGTATGGCAAATCAGTTGGAACAGGTATCATCACAGATCTCCGCGCAAATGGATGAACAGAAGGCATATATCTCTTCGCTGTTGGAAGCGCAGGAGGCGAGGGTGTCATCGAAACTAGAAGTTCAAGATGCGAAAATTGCACAATTTCAAGATAAAATAGAGGCTGAGGTGGAAGCTTTAAAAGGCCGTATCCAGGAGATACAACTGAACCGTCCAGCTGCCTCAGCAAATACACCCAAGGTAAAATCACCTTCCTTTGATGGTTCTGTTCCATTTCAGGTATTTAAGCTACAGTTTGAGAAGACGGCAGCGGTGAACAATTGGGGCACCGAAGACAAAGTTGCTGCACTATTCGTGGCATTGAAGGGACCTGCAGCTGAAATTTTGCAGACTATTCCTGACGGAGAACGGAACAATTATGAAGCATTAATGGGTGCAGTTGAGAGACGCTATGGTAGGAACATCGAAAACAGATATACCAAATAGAGCTACAGAATCGCTTCCAGAAACCTAATGAGACTTTGCAGGAATTTGCATCGGATATCGAGAGGTTGGCCCATCTAGCAAATGCAGACGCACCTGTAGAGTATACGGAGAGGGTGAAAATCCAGTGTTTCATAAATGGAATACGCGACATGGAGACGAAGCGGGCCACATATGCAAACCCCAAAAGGACATTCGCTGAAACGGTATCGCATGCTCTGACGCAGGAAACAGCCTCGCTTTTGAGTAAACCTGCATACAAGGCTCATCGCGTAGAAGTGGACACTCCGGCTTGGGTAGACAAAATTTTGGAAGCGTTGAACGGAGTACAGAAAAAAAGTGATGGTGCCATTAAATGCTTTAAATGCGGAAAACCAGGTCACATAGCACGTTATTGCGGCTCTGGCTCCACTAACCCCAGCAATTCAGGTGGACGAAAACGCAAACCTGAAGGAGGTGAGCCAATTTCCCACCCAAATCAGTCGTTAAACTAAATCGAGCCAGCCGAAAGGGGCGTGGACTGGCTCCCGCAACTGAATGCCCCATAATCTCTGTCTCACAGATCGGAAGGAAAGCTAGTAATGTTACTGTTGTTGCATATGTGGATGGAAAAGAGCACTTACTAACTGTGGATACAGGCGCATCACATTCCATAATTCGATCTGATTTAGTCAACAAGGAGGTGAGACCATTGCATGGAGCAAAGTTACGTACGGCCACGGGTGAGGACACCCATGTCCTAGGAGAAGTAACATGTGAAATCGCTATTGGGAACGGGGCCGTTCTACACAATTTTATAGTAGCAGATATTGTTGACGAAATCATAGTTGGTGTGGACTTCTTAAGCGAGCAAGGCATCAAGATCGACATGCAAAACAGGATTATGAATTACCAGAACATGGATGTGCCATTAAATTTTGGTTACGAAAACAAATACGTTAGTAAGCGAGTGCTTGTGAAGGAGAGCCAACAAATTCCACCGAAGTCGGAAGCAATCATATGGGCAAAGATTGATGGAGATTATGGGACAAACAAGTTGTGGGTTGTCGAGGCAGCAAACAAATCAAGGACGAACATATTAGTAGGAAAAACCCTGGCTATGACAAAACACCGGTAAGAGTACTTAATGAGTTCAAATCGCCGATTAAACTTTCCAAAGGAGCAATATTGGGACAATGCCAAGAGGTCGAGGTAGTTATCAATTGTGAACAGCTTCAGGAAAATGATTCCACCATAAAGATTAATCTTTCAGATATGTCGTGGACGGCAGGCCTCGAAAAAGATCATCAGAAAAAGGCAAAGGAACTTCTATCAAAGTACTCGAGCATATTTGACAAGGATGGTTCCAAACCAGGTCTGACCAAAGTTGTGAAGCATCAAATTGATACTGGTGATGCAAGACCAATCCGCCAAGCTCCTCGTAGTATTCCATTGGCCAAACGACAAGTGGTAAGAGAAATTATTCAGGAAATGAGTGACAGCGGCGTGATCGAACCATCAGCTAGTCCATGGAGCTCACCGGTAGTACTAGTGAAAAAGAAGGATGGAAAAATGAGGTTCTGTGTGGATTACCGAAAATTGAACGACGTAACGAAGAAGGATAGTTATCCATTGCCAAGAATCGACGATACTCTGGACTCGTTATCTGGCACGAAATGGGTTTCCACACTGGACTTGAAAAGCGGCTACTGGCAAGTGGAGGTGAAGGATGAAGATAAAGAAAAGACGGCCTTCAGCGTTGGAGAAGGGCTTTGGCAATTTACGGTAATGCCCTTCGGGCTATGCAATGCTCCAGCTACTTTTGAGAGACTCATGGACCAGATACTAAAAGGATTGCACTGGCAAACATGTTTGGTGTACCTCGACGACATCATCGTGCTGGGAAAAAGCTTTGAGGAACACCTAAAGAACTTGGAGGAAGTTTTCCAAAGAATAGCTGGTGCTGGTCTGAAACTAAGTCCTAAGAAGTGTTCCTTGTTTAAAAAGGAAGTAAGTTATTTGGGTCACAAGGTAACTACGGAGGGAATCTGCACTGCTAAGGAAAAGATCGAAGCCGTAAAGGATTGGCCAAGACCGAGAAATTTGCATGAGTTACGGAGCTTCCTTGGGCTGTGCACGTATTATCGCCGATTTGTACCGAATTTTGCCAGCGTAGCTAGTAGTCTCCATGACCTTACGAGAAAGAATATGAGTTTTGAATGGAAGAAGGAACAGGAGGTGGCTTTTCAAACATTGAAGGAACGACTATGCACTGCCCCGATGTTAGCATATCCAATTCCAGGTTCAAAGTTTATTCTGGATACAGATGCGAGTGGTTATGCTATAGGAGGTGTTTTGTCTCAGGTTGTTGATGGACAGGAGAAGGTAGTTGCATATTATAGCCGAACAATTGGGAAGCCTGAAAGGAACTATTGTGTAACCCGGAGAGAACTGTTGGCATTGGTAGAGTGCGTTAAGCATTTCCACAAGTATCTCTATGGGCAGCGATTCCACGTCAGGACAGACCACGCAGCGTTGAAATGGCTCTTACAGTTCCGTAATCCGGAAGGTCAATTGGCACGGTGGATAGAGCGACTGCAAAGTTATGACTTTTCCATAGAGCATCGCAAAGGTAGCACCCACGGAAATGCTGATGCAATGTCACGAAGACCATGTAACTTGGAATGCAAGCATTGTTCCAAAGCTGAGGCCAAGGAAGACATTATAGATGTGCGGCTCATGACTATAACATCTACGGACGAATGGGACATGGATCAATTAAGGAGGTTTCAGCACGAAGATCCAGATCTTACACGTGTAATGCAAGGAATCGAACGAAACGAGCGACCATCAAGAGAGGAGATGTCAGCAGAAAGTCCTGTTGCCAAGTCATATTGGGCACAGTGGAATAGTTTGCAATTAGAATCCGGTTGTTTGCATCGAATATGGGAGAGTGAGGATGGTGAATGTGTTCGAAAGCTGATAGTCGTCCCAAGGAAGAATCCCTGATGTACTCAATGAATTACATAACGGTCCAAGCGGAGGTCATCTTGGAGTCACCAAGACCTTGGAGATAGTCAAGCAAAGATTCTATTGGGTTGGTTGCCGTCAATCGGTCGCGGAGTGGATTGCCAACTGTGAAGTATGCATCAAAGCTAAAGGACCGAAATTAAGGAGCCATGGCCAAATGAAACAGTACAACTCAGGTGCGTCATTTGAGAGGATAGCCATGGATGTAGCTGGTCCATTTCCTACTAGCAAACTCGGAAAAAAATATGTACTGGTAGTTATGGACTATTTCAGCAAATGGCCAGAAGTGTACCCTATTCCAAATCAAGAGGCAGAAACCATAGCAGAAGTGTTTACTAACAATTGGGTAGCTCGGTTTGGTGCACCGATGGAGATACATTCTGACCAAGGCAGAAATTTCGAATCAGCTGTGTTCCAGGAAATGTGCAAGACATTGGGTATTCGGAAAACTCGAACAACTGCACTACATCCTCAGTCAGATGGCATGGTGGAACGATTCAATAGAACATTGGAAGAGCACCTGAGGAAAGTAGTGGATAAATTCCAGAAGGATTGGGATACTCACATCTCCTTATTCCTAACGGCATATCGCTCTGCAGTACATGAAACAACTGGTCAGACTCCTGCAAAGGTAATTTTCGGGAATGATCTTCGATTGCCAGCTGACTTAAAGTTTGGGATAAACGCTGATGCAGGAGTGAATGCTCGGAAATCTACTAGCGTATTGGAAGAAGAAATGAGAGAAATTCACGACCTTGTGAGAAAACGGACTAAGATCATGAGCGATAAAATGAAGGCCAGGTACGACAAAGCAATAAATTCGGAAGGTTTTATAGAAGGAGATTTAGTGCTGCTATACAACCCACAGCGTAGGAAAGGTTTGTCCCCAAAACTACAATGTAACTGGGAAGGCCCATACAAAGTCATAAAACGGATCAACGATGTGGTATATCGCATACAAACTATGGGAAGGCCAAGGAATAAGATGAAAGTGGTCCATTTAGAAAGGCTAGCTGCGTTTGGTTCCGGCAATGTGTCTGATCGGGACGATCAGACTTAGGTGGAGGGCAGTGTGGCGATTATTCTCAAGCATGTACCATCCCTAACTCAATACACTCCCAGCACTAGTTAAACACAGGTGAGATAACGATGGCTACACTTATGCATGCAAGCGTGTAACTAGGAAGAGGAAGAGAGATGGCGCGAGTGTTTGCGAATACGATGCAAAGAGGAGATTCCAATAAATAACACCGACCCTTCCAGAACACGAAAAGCGAATAACCAAGAAAGTTCTCGGTGCGTAGGCAAGTACCCTGTTGAACTATATAAGGCGGTGACCAAGCATTGCAGGTTGTTCAGTTTATTTTCAAGCGTTCAATAGTGAACTACTGTAAAGTTATCAAACTCTTAAAATTGTTTTGCGTTTATTACTAGTTAATAAAACTAGCTATTACTTACATTATCTGTGCGTGTGTTTATTCGACTTTATAGTGATCGAACCCAGGATTGATAATCAAGGAATCATCGAATTCGTCACACTATATTTGGAAGTTGCGGCTTAATCTGGAATTCTAGATATCCTAACTATAAAAATAATCATTTAATACTTAGTTATAATGAATAAGATTACACATATTGATAACTATCTTAAGTCCCAGTTTGCAATGAATTACATCTAAATACACTAGGCAAAATAAGTCTGCTTTCAGGTAGGTTTTTGGCATGTTTACCAATTTTGGCTTTAGTGAAAGTATACATATAGGTCGAAATTGTATACGAGAAA
Source organism: Merzomyia westermanni (assembly GCA_949987695.1). NCBI lineage: Eukaryota > Metazoa > Arthropoda > Insecta > Diptera > Tephritidae > Merzomyia > Merzomyia westermanni. The sequence goes on from OX465291.1 coordinate 84,361,212, forward strand.
TGTAAAATATGTTATAAAAATGTTTTCAGATTTCGCGAAATGAGGAGAGTTTAAACAAAAGGCCGTATTTCCATTTTTCACACGATGCGAGACTTTAATGACATCGGCTTACTGAGACAAAACTACACATGTTGTCTGCAGAGGAAACTGCTAAAACACCTTATTTCGTATATAAAAAGATTTGTCAAAAATAAAATTTTGTACAAACTGGGCATATTTACTTGCCATTTATTTTTAGTTTAAAATGATCGCATCGTTTCAATCAAATCGCCTTATTTCCCATTATGTTTTTATAAGTTGTCGTAAAAAATCAAACAAAAAGGCATAATTTGTTAACATACAAAATAGAGTTTATAAAAAACAGGTCTTACCACTGAAATATGTTCTGTTTTTATAAAATCAAAAAGGCAACATATCCTTTGTTTGTCAACAAAAAATGTCAATCGGAGAACTGTCATTTTCAACTTTTTTTTTGATGAGAATTGAACGAATTAAATTCCTCTATTCCCATTGTAAAAAATCTTAAAATTTTTTACTTTAAAATGGGATAATAATACTGCTTGAAAATGAGTTTTAAATATATGTGTTTCCACCTTAATCTGAGATCATAATCATGAACTGTTGATCAGGTGCAGTCAAAAAATAGTCAAAGAGGCTTATTTGCATAAACATGTTAAGCAAAAGAGCATATTTCCAATTATTCTTATACAAATTATCTTATTTCCTTGAGTTGCAACCAACAAGACATATTTTCAAATTATAAAATTAAAAAACTATATACTAGAGATGAGAAAAATTTAAAAAAATATGGATGTCAGTTCAGAGTAGCTGTTTTATTTTAGTAACACCACTTAAAAATTTTAATTTTGGCTATTTGACTTTCTCACAGTTTTTTTTCGGTTTCTGAAATACGGCAATACGGCCTTTTCTTTAATCACTCCTCAAATATCGACGAATTTTCATAAACATTTTCAGGTTTTTTTCAGAATTTTTCAACTTCTTTGGAGTGTGCAGTTTGAACCCCATTCAATTCATTATAGTAAAAAGTGTTTCTTTTCATTGCGATTTTCTTTTTTCGCAGTAGAAACAAAACGAAATAAGTACATGTTGCGATAAGAATGATCATCGATCAACGGAAACTCTTAGATACTTTCCTTCGGTTCCCGCCACAAGTTAGAAAGCGAAAACCAACAGAACAGTGTCTTTGGCCTACTAGTTTTTTCCTTTGTTAATTTCCACATTTCTCTACAATTTAGATACGATACCGGAAACTAGATACTGGATGCCAAGAAGTATCGCTGCAAAAGTATCGAGTAGAAAATATCGGTACCGAAGGGAAAAAGTATCGATATGGTATCGTATCGTATCGAAATTCGTGTCCCTAAAACAAGCTTAGTCGCTTCCATAGTATATATCTACTAGCAGCGCAACTAACAGCTGATTGCTAAAAACGCATATAAACACACGCACAGTTCTCGACATATTATTTGAAGAAAACTTTAAGATTTTTTACGCAAAATATTAAAAAGGCATAAAACTAGCATATTTTTGAATATATAGCCTTTATAACATCTTATTTGTTGTTACAAGAAGAAATTTTTATATTTTAATAAAGTTTTTTGCAATTTTTTAACTTTAAATTAAAGTTTAAGTCCTTTTTTTTAAAGGATTTTAGTGTATTAAAATACAACCATGTGCATATGCCTTTTGACATTGCGTTTTGTTGATATTCGTATTTGCTATGTCATTGTTTCCTAATACGTAAACAAAGTTGTGGCAAGCAGAGATTTTTTTAATTGCAAAATTTTAATTTGTTTATTTAGTGGAGTATTTATTACAAAATTATGTTGTGTGTAAATACGAGTATATGCAAAAGTAACTCGAGTCAGCACAAAATATAACAAATTCATCCTCAACCTTTTAATAGCAGATATTGTACCATTTGCCCACAAGGAAAATTAAGTAAATAACTGCTTTGGTGAGTAGAAAATTCGGTAATTGTTTCCTTAAGGAGACAACTGGTGAAACACGTCCAAAAATATCGGGAGGGGTATCAAACGATGCTTTTTGACCTTGGTATCAATAATCCGAAAGCGAAAACTCGATTTTATATTTCTGTCAAGAGTTACTTGCAATTAAAGTTGACAATTTTCTGTAATTTTCATTTCGTTGTTGTAATCACACATATTTGGTGTTAAAAAATGTGCAAGAGTGTGTTTCGCGCAGGAATAGTGGGGAGCGCGTAGCCAGTGTTGGATCGGCTAAGGGTTATTTTTTTGAAGCGCGGCTGCAGGAAGGTATTCTGCACAAAAATGCCTTGGATCACCCCCCCTATTCGGGATCAGAACCGGGTCTTCTTTTGGTTTTTTGGCAATCACTTTTCTCTCTCTCTTTATGGCGCGATATACAACAGGTATATCATCATAAACCTCCTAAGAGATTTTTGCGCCAAGCTTCTCTTCCAATTTGTGGTGTGCCGATTTGAATTTTCCCTACAAATTGGTGGGACCTACAGTTTTTTGCCGACTCCGAACGGCATCTACAAAGGAGACGAATTTTTGCTGAGAAGCCTGTCATGGCAGAAATACACTCGGAGAGTTTGCCAAACCACTGCCGAGGGGCGACCCCGTTTTGAAAAACTTTTTTCAAATCACTTTTGATGTTACCTGTACCAGGGCTCGAACCATGGACCTTCGGTGTGGTAGGCCGGCAACACTACCTCCACACCACGGCGGCCGCAATCACTTTTCACTGAAACAAAAAATCGGATTTCCGCTTTCGGATTATGGATACCGAGGTCAAAACGCATCGTTTGATACCCCTCCCGACATTTTTGGACGTGTTTTTTTCCAGTTGTCTTCTAAAGGAAATAATTACCAAAAATTCTTGTGTTTGCCAAGGTAAACTTAACAAATATTTTTATGTGTGCAGAACGCCGAGAAAAGGCACAAAGCGCGTTGGAGAAAGCTGAAGAAGTTGGCAATGCGGAGGAGGTGGAGAATGCTTAACTTAATGGGTGTGCCATATGCAGAGGCACATGTGCGGCGATAGTAAAATTGACTACAGTACACCCTTGCTTATATATATATTTTTCAACTTTATATTGCATTTTATATGAATTACATACAATTTTTACAATTAAGTTATGTTACAACTTTTGCGTGAACATACATATTTAATAGAAACCTGTTTACGACTTCATTACTAACTAAAATACTAAATATGATGGATATTTTCTCCAGACCTGATTTCAATATCTACGTGCCGCTCAAATAAGGTTTATTGTTGATATTGCTTTTCCACACAAGGAAACAAATACCCAAATGCAAATACCACACACCTAAAAACAGCATATATACCAGCAGTGAGAAATTGTTTTCTATTTGGATTACAATCCCATCGATTTGAATTGCCGTACATACTATTTTTATACCCAACTTGGCACCGCCCACATATAAATGAACAAAATGTCAAATTTCAGCTATTATTAGCTTCAGAACCGCGTTAAATAAAATTGCGAAACATTATACGAGGTATACTATCTACGATTTTCAAAATTATACATAACCTGTGCTGGAACCAGTTAATCCAGGAATCTACTGTGAAAATTTCCTAAATCCTAAAGATCGGTTGAGTACCTTGGACGCCTATACAAGATTAAATAGCATGGGGGCGTGGCATCGCCCTTTTTTTCAAAACTATATATAGCCTGTACAGTAACCAGTGAACCCAAGAATCTACTGTAAAAATTTCATAAAGATCGGTTAAGTACTTTAGACATCATTCATTTCTATTAATGAGATTGCCCACATGGTAGTAGAAAAAGTTTGAAACCTCTATAGGTCATAACTCGACAAAAATTTAGCAATTTACCATGACCACTTTTACACAGCTGGGTATTTAATGTTCGGTTCCACCCGAACTTAGGCTTCCTTACTTGTTGATAATTGTTTAAGACCGCCACCCAGTGCTAAAGCACGTCAAAGAATGGGTAATACTTTATATCCAACGTCAACTGTAAAACTGTACTGAAAATGTCGATATTGGTACCCAGAGACGCGTTTCGGTCCCAGGAACCCTAATCCGGCGGGGACAACCCAATATTTTCAGTAATTTGAAAGTTATTGGCAAAAAAACCAAAAAATTACCCAGGTATTTATGTGCAGAACACCTTTCTGCGTAGGCGGCCTTCGGGCGCGCTTGAAAAATAACCCTAAGCCGATCCAACACTGGCTACGCGATCCCCAGTATTTCTGCGCGGAACACACTTTTGCACATTTTGTAACACCCATTATGTGTGATTTCAACAACCAAATGAAAATGACAGAAAATTGTCAACTTTGATTGCAAATATCTCTTGACAGAAATATAAAATTGAATTTCCGTTTTCGGATTGTTGATACCGATGTCAAAGCATGTTTTTTGATACCCCTCCCGACATTTTTGGACGTGTTTTAGCAGTTGACGTTAAATAGAAATTATATACTATAATTTTTACTGAACCTAAGCAAGGTAAGTAATAAATCGAACACTAGCTGACAGATTTTACATATGCAAAAATTTTATGCTCAGTTAAAATTGGAGCAACATATAGGTACTATTTGCAAATTTCGTACAAAGTTTAACTCCTTTTTGAATTTTAGGGGTTGTGCGAATTTTGTCGAAAGTCCCCGACACTGATCTTTCATTCCACGCATCCTAGTACCATTATCCACTGCCTCCCACTCAAATTCGCAAAATGGCTGAAAAATTAGATGCCAAACTAGTATAGGTAAACAGTGGTCGCTTCGCGGCTCTCATGACGAACGCACGTACGGATAAACAAAATTGAAACGGCTTAATCCTGTATGTCACGAAATATGAAATAAGTCTTGTTCTTATTTTAATGCCCCTAGAATTAATAAACATTAAAGATCGGCGAGTAAGGAATAACAACAAAGTATATGAACAAAAACCTCGTTCGGTTGAGAAATTCCTACAACCTATTGCTAAGAATTTTCAGTGCAAATGGTAATTGACGCTTTCTGATTGTGCTTTGCCGTGCAAGCGACAATCTTGAAACGCACACAACCACAGGTTGCCATGGTTACCCTAAATGAGTTGTTGTGCGTGGCCGTGGCGCATTATCGAAATCATGTTAACATTGCTTTCAGTTTGTCGACATAGTGACATGGTCGACAGTCAAAATTAAAATCAACATTTATGAGAAACGACGATCATAAGCGAAAAAAGATGGTTCCTATGTGGGAATGTTCTAGAGAGGTTGTAACCATTATATGGACCTAATAGCTATGATTTCGCTTTTACGAAGTGGGCCACAGAGTAAACTTTGGCATGAATAACATTTACCACAATGCGACCTTTTTAAACTATTTCCTTAAAAATAAAATAACACGAGTGACAGCTTGAAGACAATTTTTACCAAACATGCAATGGAAACAGATGACAATTATTACAAACCCAAAATCTGCAAACACGGTGTTTAGGTTTAGCAAACCCGATAGACGTTGTTTTGACGTTTTGATATATAGAACACATCTATATATAAAATTTCATTCACTTGAACCAAATAAACTCCTTACTATACCGAACTGCAGCTTTATATAACCTGGGGGATTTTCCAAAAGCTATATAAAGACTGTGTCGTGCCCAGCGAACTCCTGAACTTATCGTGAAAGTTCAAGAGCAAAACAAAACACAAAATATGTGGGCGTGGCACCGCCTACTTTTGAAGAATGATGTAGATATTGACTAAGTGACACATATATCCAAATTTCATTAATTTAGACCAAAAAAGTTCGGAATTATAACGAATTGAAACTTTATATAGCCTGGGGGCGTGGCTCCGCCTACTTTTTCAATCCGATATATTGTCAATGCTGTACCCAGTGAACCCAAGTATATATTGTGAAAATTTGGCGCCCATAAAAGACACCTCTTTTTATATCTAATTTTGTTACGCGCACAGGGTATATTACTTCATTCGGCATAAACGAATTGAGATATATATTTATTAATGTATATCAAAACCTTCAAGCTGAAAAGTAAAATATCTGTGCAAGTTGTTAATACCTTAGTTATTCATACCTTTGATGAACATGAAATGTTTGTACGTATACTGAAATGATCAGAAGGATGAGCTGAGTCGATGTAACCATGTCCGTCTCTCGATACGTCAATATGTCTGTCCGTCTGTCTATTTGAACGCAAATACGAACCGAAGTTATTAAAATAGACCTGCGTAAATTGGGATGACATAATAGATCACTACTAGATATATAATGTTCGGTTCCACCCGAACTTAGACTTCCTTACTTGTTTCTTCTTAATAAGTCAGCACATACGCACTTCCAGTAGTTCATTTAGTTAAAACATAGTAAATAATAGCACATATTTTCTTCTTTCTTTAAATAGTCATCTAACCGCCCGCGAGATTTTGACCGTCCAACATAGCTCGCCAGTCGTTTCTTCGTTGTGCCAACTGGCGCCAATTTGAAACACCGAGGGATCGCAAATCGGTCTCCACTTGGGCCTTCCATCGGAGTGGTGGTCTCCCTCTTCCTCTGCTTCCAACGGCGGGTGCCGATTAGAATGCCTTCTGGGCTGGAGCATCTTCGCTCATTCTCACTACGTGGCCTAGCCAGCGAAGCCGCTGTGTTTTAATTCGCTGAACTATGTCGGCGTCTGCGTAAAGTTCATACAGCTCATCATTAAATCTTCTTCGGTACTCGCCGTCGCCAACGCGTAGAGGTCCACAAATCTTTCGAAGAACCTTTCCCTCGAATACTCCCAGAGCCGCCTCATCAGATGTTGTTAGTGTCCACGCTTCTGCACCATATATCAGGACGGGTGCGATGAGTGACTTGTAGAGTGTTATTTTCGTTCGTCGAGAGAGGACTTTACTTTTCAATTGCCTAGTCAGTCCGAAGTAGCATTTGTTTGCAAGAGTAATTCTTCGTCGGATTTCTAGGCTAACATTATTGTTGGTGCTAATACTGGTTCCCAGGTAAACGAAGTCCTTTACTATTTCAAAATTATTGCTGCCGACAGTGGCTTGGTTGCCAAGGCGCGAACGCGCTGACTCTTTTATGATGACAGAAGGTACACCGTTTTGCCCTCGTTCACCACCAAACCCATTTTTTCCGCTTCTTTTTCTAATTTGGAGTAAGCAGAAGTTACGGCGCGGTTGTTAAGGCCAATAATATCAATATCGTCAGCATATGCCAACAGTTGCACGCTTTTATAAAATATTGTTCCAGCGCGGTTAAGTTCTGCAGCTTGTATTATTTTCTCCAGCATTAAATTAAAGAAATCGCGCGATAGGGAGTCACCCTGTCTGCAACCTCGTTTAGTTTCGAACGGCGCGGAGAGGTGCTTCCCAATTCTGACCGAGCTGGCGGTGTTGCTCAAGGTCATTTTGCATAGCCGTGTAAGTTTTGCGGGGAAACCAAATTCAGACATAGCGGCATATAGGCAGCTCCTTTTCGTGCTATCGAAAGCGGCTTTAAAATCAACAAAGAGATGATGTGTGTCGATTCTTTTCTCACGGGATTTTTCCAAGATTTGGCGTACTGTACTACATCTGGTCGATGGTAGATTTACCAGGTCTGAAGCCACACTGATAAGGTCCAATCAGTCTGTTCACATCAGGCTTCAGTCTTTCGAACAATACGCTTGATAGGACCTTATATGCGATATTCAAAAGGCTGATTCCGCGATAGTTGGCGCAGTTTGCAGGATCGCCCTTCTTGCGGATTGGGCAGAGAACACTTAGATTCCAATCTTCAGGCATGCATTCATCCAACCATATTCTACATAGAAGCTGATGCATGCGCTTTACCAGCTCCTCGCCTCCGTGTTTGAATAGGCAAACCATCAGCGCCAGCTGCTTTATTGTTTTTCAATCGGGATATTGCTATTCGCACCTCTTTATAGTCGGGTTTGGAACGTCAATTCCATCATCTTCGATTGTGGGCTCGGGTTCGGCATCTTCTCTGGTTTCTTGCTCAGTTTCTCCATTTAAAAGGACAGAGAAGTGATCCCTCCATATTTTGAGTGCTCTCTGAACATCTGCCACCAGGTACATATTTAGTTGTAAGTTAATTACAATTAAGTTTGTTAAACTAGGTTAAGTAATCTTAGGGTATTAAATTAAAATTGAATATAAAATATTGTATCAACTGCATTGCGTGCTTAACCCTCTATAACTCATAACCTTCAATTGAATTTTTTTAATAAAAACGGATAGATTTATGAATGAAAAAAATACCGTAATTTTTTTTTTTTTTTTTATTTATTCTGTATGCATATTTTTACAAAAAGGGGAGTGTGGCTCACAGGCAACAATGAGTAACAGTGGTAAAGAAAATTCAAGAAAATATAAGAAAATAGATATTAGATAAATATAATAATATAAGAAATAGATTGACGATTAGGCGAGGTGAAAGTTTTTGAAACAATTTTTGTTTTTGGTATAACATAAAGCAACGCCACATTTCTCACACACCGTGTGTGTGAATCCTGTACACTTTGGAAACTTGCATCGGATCTTTTTTTCCGCCCATGTTGGCCAGTGACCGATTTCATCTTGCCTGACTGCTTTTGGAGGCACATGTTGAGCAGGTCCTCTGTGTTTCTTTGCTGCGATCTCTCCCTCTATGGGTCGTCTTGTTGTCAAACCTGTTTTTGTCCCCATCTTGCATAGTGTTTCGGCAATTTCAAGACGAAAATCTGCAGACGAAATGATGGTCTTATCAGGAAGATTTTTGTTTTTGGAAACCCTCTTATACAGTAGCCATGAGTTGGCCATAGTAAGGTCCAAGTAGTGGTAAAATAGACGCATTTGCCAAAGTTTGCTCCTCAGTTTTATCTTGTAAAGACTAATAATACTATCGATAAGATCTACGCCGCCCATATGTCGGTTATATTCGGCCACAATGTTGGGTTTTGGGATGTTTATGTATCGTGCATTCTTTTTATCGTATCTACGGACCTCAGACATTGGAATTTGACCAGTAAATGTTGATGCCAATGTAACGAGTTTATTGTCTTTCCATACAACTGTTGACACGTCGACGCCATTGACACTTGACACATATTCCTCTGAATAGCCTCGGTCTTTCTTCATTGCCACCTTCTCACTCAAATTCTTGCAATCAGGAATTCTATTTTTTGTTATGGTACCTAACCCAAAGATACCTTTCTTTGCTAAATATTCCAACAGCGGCAAGGAAGTAAAATAGTTGTCGAAATAGATCCTGTAGTTTTGGTGTCTCGGGATTATACGCGATAACCTTACTACAACATTGGAAGAGGCCCCTAGATCTGACTCGTCTGCTCTTACAACATTTTCCTTACCAGTTTCAACTTCCGTCGAATATGCGAAACCAGAAACGCCACTCAAAACGAATAATTTGTAGCCCCACTTATGAGGTTTCTTTGGGTTATATCTCTTTAAGACATTTCTAGCTTTTGTGGAGCAAACTTGCTCATCTACGCAAAGCCGTCTTTCTAATGGAACTTTGGCGAATGATTCGTTTAAAGAGTCTGCTACTGGACGAATTTTGAAAAGTCTGCCAGCGTCAGGGTGGCTCCTAGGAAGCAATTTAGTGTTGTCATTGAAATGAAGGTGTTGCCGTATCTTTTCAAACTTATTAGAAGGCATTGTCTGCTGAATTAGAGATCTGCCCAGTATGGAACTCCAATGGTTCGTAACCCTGGGTAGCTGGACAAGTGACATGAGATATACGATACCTATCAACTGTCGGATTTCTTCCTCAGATACTCGAAAAGTGTTGTTTGGATCTTTCTGTACCAAATAGATGTTTGTCTCTTCCGAAATTCTTTTTATAAGTTCTGGTCGAAATAAATACAGAAAGAACTGAATGGGGTTTTCGAGTTCCAAGATATCAGATGGCAATGAATCGTTTCCATGAAAAGCCAGCTGCTCTGAGTTCAGTTCTAAGTTCTTTTTCTTCCAAAGCAATGTAAGCTTGTTAGGCTTTTGTCGTTTTGATGGAGGACCGGAAGTACTTGGAATCTCCTCTTCCCCAGGAATGAAGTTACTGCCGTGATCGTTCACGTACTCTACTAACTCATCCATATCGGATTCCCCAGCAAGAGTTTCTTCATTCAGTTCTCCAAAATCCGACAGCAAATCTGGGTCGAAGTCAGGATCAGCCAAGCTTTCGCCATCAAAGTCTAAACCATCCTCACTTGCGGAATCATCTTGCAGAGCATATGCGATCTCGTTGTCGGTAAGAGATCGTAGTCGATGAGTCATACTGAAACAAAATAATAACGAATGTATTTACCTTTTCATATAAGATATTTTCTATTTCTGCATAATGTAGCTTACAAGACACAAACACTAAACACTGCCCAATGCAAAAATACCGAGGATTTTAAAGCAAAAAATAGCACCCCCGTAATCTTTGAACACTTACCTTATATATTTTCACAAAAAATAACCACAAAAACGTTAAAAACTATTTTTATTAATTTTTTCAATATTAAGCACATGCACAGTATGCGAAATTTTTCACTTCACTGGCGAAATCAATTACTTTGCAAAATGTAACGGTATTTCATTTGTTTGTTTGTTTTTGGCTGAAAGAACGGAATGTAGACTACAGTTTACAATGCTTTGAAAAACAAAAAAGTAAAAGCAGCTTGAATTAAAGGAGGTGCATTGGTATGTTGCCTGTGGTCTACAAAACGTTACAGAGGGTTAAACGTCGTCGTTGGGTGTCCGTAATCCACTGTCCTTCTTGAATAGTATGTTACTTGCTCGTAGTCCCGTTTTATCGTGGCGTTGGTTAAGTTCGGTAACTTTTCGTCCAGTCTGTCTAGTATTTTACAGGGTTGCATCTACCTTAACCCTTCCTACATATATATATATATAAAAAGCAGTGCTTTAGTCTAAACACATTCTTTATATTATATTGTTCTGACGTAATATTTTTAATTTTTTCTCCTATATATTTAGACAATTAATAGCAGAGTACATTTACGGATGATGATAAAGGACGTACGGGATTGTGGATCTTTGGTAGTCCATAAAGCCTAGGTGCTGTGGCTGCAGAACATAATAGTTTTTGTTTTTCTTTCGCGTTGAAGTATTTTTGTTTATAGAGATCATCCACTATTTTGTTATTTTTATTTTGTAGTGTGTGCGTTGGGTCAACTCTCACTTTCTTGTATGTCTTTTTGTCATCTAATAGAGTGTCCATTTTCTCAATGTAGTCTCTTTTGTACATTACCACGGTTTTGTTTCCTTTGTCTGCGTTCCTTACGACTATTTCGTTCTTGTGCAAGTTTAGGGAGGCTTTACTTTTGTTGTATTCTGCTGTTATGAATTTTTCAATTGAGTTGTTTTTCACGTTTCCTTTGAACTGGAGAATTCGGTTGCTCAACTTATTTCTTGTAATTCTTGTTTGCTATAAAGTTTCAATCTGATGCATGTGTGTTCACCATACTTATATTTCTTGTCTTTGAAATATTCCTTCATTTTTGTTTTTGTTTTTCCACCAATTATAACCTCTCTGTTGTTACTAAAAAATATTTATTCGGCAGGCCTTCCGAGGTGATTTATTGAAGATTTTTACGGTCAATTTATTAATATATATAAACGAATATTGTGTTAGGCTTTTTTGACCATTATGGTTTTGATGTAAATGAAAAGTTCTATTTCACCAACCCAACCCGACGTTGATTGTTTTTGTGTTCTGTCAGGAACTCGGAGTTAGCAGGAAATTTAGGCTACCCGATCATTGTAGCGTCTTCCCAGCGGAGGTTTCCGCCATTTAGGATGCGGTGGATCAGATGCTGTCTAGCGCGGTCACTGTTAGAGAGTTTAAAATTTACTCGGATAGTCAAGCGACCACTAAGGCGCTGAATGAAACCAATGTGCGATAGAGGTCAGTAAGCGACTGTTTGGTATCACTTAACGTTGCGCCTAGGTTCTTTAATATAAAAATTATCTGGGTGCCAGGCTAATACTACATTGTTCTGTACTACTGGAAATTCTTCGCGCTACCTGCAGTCTGCTTCTGGGCAGGTGGGCTTCTGTTCAGCTAAGCGAGCGATGGGATTGAAAGTTGTAGAAACTATTAAAAGCTTTTTCGCTTCTCATGTTTGTTTTATTAGTTTTATAGGTGAATTCTGTAAGCAGTATCTAGTCACTAATAGAGACATTTTGTGATCAGTTTCAATTTGGTATTCAGTAAGATGTCTCACATCTCTGGTCTCAAAAAAAGAGTCACTAATTTGTCAGCTGGTTCCAGGCAGGTCACAAACAGTAAAATATTCTGTTAAAAATTAAAGAAATTAAAAAAATTATAAATTTTAAGTGTAGAAACATTTACATATTTAAAAAAATTATATTTAATTAACAAAAAATCAAATATAAAATAAAAATAATAAATTGTCCGCGAACCTGGGCTCGAACCTGCGTTTCACACTTTGTACTCAAGACGCTTACTACCTGGGCTATCGCGATATGTATACATGCGCTGTCAAATGTTGTACTTGAGATATATGCAAGTGTGTTTTCACCACGTATCATTGGTGAAATTTTTGTGATTTTCTCTTACAGAATACCGAAATCATCTGAACTCACAAAAATTGTGTCTAATGAAAAATCTCAAATTTTCTGACAGACTTACAGAATAAGGCTATTTATATCAGATTTTGCTCGATTATGCAGTACGGCCAAAAAGCATCAAATAATCGAGCAAATCATTAAGAGCGAAACGAGCAGGAGAGAGTTTCGTATAAAGTCATCTTTGATCAATTGATTCATGAAACGCCGACCCATGGCGGAGCGAAAAGTACCATTCGTATTATTTTTGTAACTACAAAATGAAAACTGGATCCGTTTTTATAGATAACAGTCCTATCATAAATGTTATCACAGATTCTTGTTTACTGGTATCTGAAGACAACACTTTTACCATATTACATCAAAATATAAAAAGTCTAGTTCAGAATTTCGAGCCCTTAGTTTGCAACCTTGAAACTTTTAATAATCTTCCAGATATTTTATTCTTTTCAGATATTTGGATTTTTTCGTATGAAATTAATGACTATAGTATTCCCAGTTACAATTTTTATGAAAACACAAGTGATTCATACTCTGCAATATTTATTCGAATAATCTATTCTTTTACTCGAATAGTACTATTCGAATAGTTGTATTGAGCTATTGGATGGAATGCTAATAATTACGTACTATTCACGTGCATAAAAGAAACTCTAAAAGGAGATTTACTCTAAATTTAGCATAAAAATGTATGTGTATCCACGTTAATAGAAATATTTGAACTAGTTTTAAATAATAAAATGTACTTTGCTAGATTTCAAAGCAAGAGATTTCGTGTGCAAAATTCAGTGTATTCATCGCTTGAACATATGAGCATGCATGCGCTTTATGTTTGAACGTATGTACAGTTGTGTGCATAAACAGTAGTTACATTTGTTTATTCGAATACTTACTATTCGAATAGTTGTCATTTATTGGAATAGTACTTTATTCGGCAAATGGGGTTTGAATCAGTGGCGGATCCAGGATTTTGGGAAGGCGCCGTCAACATTTTTTTTTACTTTGGAGGACATCTTTTATCCACAGTTCTATAAAACTTTTTGCTTTTTAAATAAGGCCAGGGGTGGCCTGTTTGGTCGTTTTTTAAGTAAAATATTTGCTGGTGTTAACAATGTCAAATTCAAGGTATCATGTATGTAAATCGTTTAGAAAATTACCGAATGTATATTACGTATACCTCATGATCCAATTACTAAAGATCGCGCATTCCGGCAACAGTGTATTTGTAATTTTATTTAGAAAAAAGTTTTTGAGAAATGACGTCACGATTTTGAAGTTTTCAGTTAGTTTAACTGACTTTTCTCTTCACACTGTAATAGACTTTTTTGAGATTTGAACTTAAATTTCGTAAACATTAATTCGTTTCGTCGCGATTTTCCAGTTTTATTTGAAAAATTAAAAAAAAAATTAAGTGTTTTGTAAACACGTAATTCGTCCCACCAATTTGAAAAAAAAAAAAAAGTAAAAAAGCAGCATACCACAAATTAGAAGAGTAAATCGGCCTAGGAGGTATATTGCGCCTCATTATTGTTATTAAAAGGAAATCGACCCTCCCAATTTAAGTATGCAATGCTGATACACTACCCACTATAACATATTAACGCGCTCGCAACAAAAGAAATAAGTGTTTACATAATTTTTTTAAGCAAATATATGTATGTCAAAAAAAAAATTTACTTGCAATCAGTCAAAATATTTGTTTTTTTGTTTGCCTTTTCATTCCCTTACTTATTACATTTCGGACATTTAAAACCAAGCAGATATGTTTTTAAAAGCGTGACGCAACAGGCAGATATTTACATTTTTAATGCGAGATGTTGTTATTTGGATCCATGGTTCTAGAACTAGAAGGTTAGCTCACTAGTGACAAATTTTGACAATTGCCGCCATCATGCTGCCTGAAAAATTGTCATTTAAATTCTGGGTGCCTTTTATTGAAATTATGTAAAAATAGTAGTTAAAAATGTAATATTATACAAAATTTTAAATAAGTTGGTTTCAGAAAATAGATTAATTTGCTTTATTATTTAGATCGACTTTTGGGGATGTAGTGTAGTTGTGGACGTTTAAAACTCGGGACATTCCGGTATGTAGCAATGGCTGTCTTAAAATTTTGTCCCTGCATACTCGTACTTAGGTCTATCGTGACTTCAAAACTGTTTCTTTTGTGATTCGAAGTCTTGTTTTTAACAAAAATTTACTACTATTTTCTGGGTTTGATAATGAGATCTAGTTAAGCAACAGTTTTAAGTCCACTTCTGTTTTAAGTTTGCATGAATAATAGGAGCCAATCCTATCTTATTGAAACTTATCACTTTACTATACACTTGGTAGACTATGTGCGTTTGTCTTTATGCCCTGACAAGTTTCCAAAAAATATGCATCTTGTCAATTTGTCATTATTATTAAAAACATAGTCCTATTGTCAGAAGTACTAATGCGCAATTATTCAGAGTTTGAGTTGATAAGTTTACTGTATTAGCCATTGAAGGTTCTCGGTTTGACAAAAATCCCTGATATCATGCTTACACGGAAACCACAATATTTTGCGGTCCATGGAAACCGAATGAGCCGAAATCAAAGTTTTAATCTTGTTTTACCAACATTTTCATTTTAGCACATTTATGATTCTGGCAAAAGGGCGAAGTGCGTACATATTTTGATTTCAGATACGTATACACATATATATTTATTTTTTGTTTGAGCAGTGACCGTTTTTTATTGTTTTTTAATTGATTATAGAAAATTTACACCGATTTTTACAGTGATAGTATGGGATGACATGTTTGATGTTGTATTTAGTTGATCTTACAAAATGTAAGTTAACACGCATCAGTCGCGCTCGCTGCGACGCTCCCACGGCTGACCAATACACGTGCCGCTAAGTCAGCACAATTACATTCTCACGGCGCAAGGCAACCTAACACCCAAATTCAAGGACATGGTTAGTACCAGCGGTTAATACGTATGCTACTGCATTTCTCCAGACGCATCGTCAGCATAATTCTATTTCACATGCTTGTGAAATAGAACCTACACATAACGCAACTGTGGGAACTAACGGGCAAACTTATTCACAGACAACGGGCTGTAACCAATTATGCAACAGGTACGCCGCTGCTGGACATCGGCTATAAAGGGAAGCAGCTACCATGGAGCAGTCAGTCGAGTTCGGGACGCGGTTACGTAGCTTTAAGTTTAGACTAAGTTCAGTGAATAAAACTTAATTGTGAAACACATTGGCCCAACAAAATTAATTTTTTTAAGAAAAGGACCTTGAGTCCTTTAAGTGGCGCCCGAGCAGGGACCCGGAGCGGTGTATTAAAAATCAGTGCAAAAAATATAAAAGAGCCCTTGAGCCAAAAAGTGAGAAACTCTAAAATTTTTTAAACTAAAATAAAAGCAGCAAAAAGGCTGAAGTAAAATAAAGGAAAAGAGCCCCAAGTGGCAATAAAAATTCTTCAAACTGAAAAGAAGCTCAACAAATAACTATAAAAGGAAAAATCCTGCATTATAAACAGTGAAAAGAGGCGGATAGCCAAACAACTATTAAACGAGAAGCTAATGCTAAACCTATACGTGATAGGGGCGTAAGTAGAATATCTAAAATAACCCTTATTATTTTCTTGCGGGACAATGGAGGCTTTACAGGTCACCGTCACGAATTTAATGGCGAGTATCTGCCTTAGACAATCTGCGATCCCGGCACGCCCTTTTAGAAGGAGCTAGCCAACCATCTGTACCGGTAGTACCGGAAGCAGAACCGCGAGCTCCTGCAACGGAGGCGGATCTTAAGGATATTTCAAGATTTCCTGATTGCGTAAAGGAACTGCAATCCTTTGACGGCAACCCCGTCCAACATATTTCATGGGTGCACTCTGTTGAGAGCATCCTGTCCGACTTTAAAGTTGTAAAAAACAAACCAATATACCGTGCTATACTACAGCACATTCGCCGAAAGGTACGAAGAGCAGCTGATGCTGCTCTGATATCGTACAACGTATTCGACACCAATTGGTGTGCAATTAAGGAGTGCCTATCACTCCATTACGCGGATAAACGCGATATCCGCACCTTGGAGTACCAACTAACCCAGAAAGATTCACGGCTTGATGAATTTTACACTGCTGTGAATCACCAATTCTCGTTGATTATAAATAAAATCAAAACGGAGACATACTCTGCGGAGACGACAAAAGTCCTCATAGATACCTACAGGAACCGCGCCTTGGATGTTTTCTTCCGCGGTCTGAACGGGGATCTGGCACAAATGCTCCTCATACAACGTCCCAAAACCCTACCTGAGGCATATTCTGCCTGCCTCGAAATTCAAAACACGAATTTCCGAAACTACACGATCCACAGCGCACGCCCCAACAATCGCGTTGTTGCGCCAATTAATGCGATACCAGATCGCATGCATGGTTTCGGTGCCACCAGGGCACCACCAATCCCACCAAGGACAACATGGAGCGTAGATTCCCTTTCGAAAAACGAAGCTCAACTCAACAGAGACCCCCAAAGTTAGACCAACCAACTTCTTCGCAACCACTAGTTGAAAAGATGGGCGTGGATCAGTCCATCCAAAGCAGGCGCGTAAATTACATGAACCGGCCAAACCCCTTCAAACGTGGAGCCAGCTCTGAGAACTTACCACGTAAGCAACAGCGGCTTTACCATGTGACCACAAACGACGTGGAAAAGGAAACTGAACAAGAAGCTGAACCACTCCCAACTGCAGAGGAGGAGGATTTTTTACCGAACGGCCATCTAGCGTACCATATATAGAGTACAAACTTCCCGATGGCCGCACGCTGGACTTCCTGGTCGATACGGGTGCGAATAAGAATTTTATTAGGTCAACTGTAGCCAAACAGGGCTGTCCTGTGCGGAAATCATTTAGCGTTCGATCAGCGGGGGGTTTAGTAGATATAAATGAAAAGATAACATTGAAATTTTTTACAGATATAGGCATTAATTCCAAAATAACGTTCTTCATTCTTCCTGGTCTTGAAACATTTGATGGTATTATTGGCGACGATACCCTTAAGGATATCGAAGCAGTAGTAGACAGGAAGAACAATATTTTGAAAATTGAGGAGTATAAAATACCTCTTAAGGCACGAATATCCAGCGAAGTAAATTATACAATGCCTAAGGACCTGCCCCTAGAAACGAAAAGAAGGGTAGGCGAAATAATTGAAAAATATGGCGAATTATTCCAACCAATTAATGGAAACGAATTGGTAGACACAAGTGTGCGTGCGGAGATAAGGACATCGACATCCGACGCAATTTACAGCAAAAGTTATCCTTATCCTGCATGTATGAGAGGGGAAGTCGACAGACAGGTAAACGAGTTACTTGAAGAAGGTGTTATCCGGCCACCAAAAAGCCCCTACAACTCGCCGATATGGGTGGTCCCAAAAAAACCTAAACCTGATGGCGAAAAACAATACCGCATGGTCATCGATTACAAGAGATTGAATGCCGTCACGATCTCTGATACCTACCCAATTCCGGACATAAATGCAACTTTGTGTAGCTTAGGCCAATCCAAATACTATACCACTATTGACCTGACATCTGGTTTCCACCAGATACCCATGAAAGAACCTGATATCCCCAAAACTGCGTTCTCGACTATGAACGGGAAATACGAATTTTTGCGGCTTCCCTTTGGGTTGAAAAACGCCCCGGCAATCTTCCAACGAATGATCGACGATGTCCTCAAGCAATATATTGGCAAAATTTGCTATGTGTACATCGACGACATCATTGTGTTTGGAAAGGACATGGACATGGACATGGACATGACATGGACCATCTACAAAACATAGAAAAAGTATTTTCAAGATTGCACGAGGTTAACCTAAGGGTTAACTTGGAGAAGACGTGTTTCCTAGAAACTGAAGTTGAATTCCTCGGGTACATTATTACACCCGAAGGTGTTCGCCCTGACCCAAAAAAGGTCGAGGCGATGAATTTAATTTTGCCACCATGTAATTTGAAAGATTTGAAAAGTTTTCTAGGAATGACATCCTATTATCGAAAATTCATTTGCGACTATGCAAAAATAGCCAAGCCGCTGACGAATCTAACGCATGGGGGAAATGCCCAAATTAAGGCTAATGCATCAAGAAAGGTACCTATAACACTAAATAGTGCAGCTTTGCGAGCCTTCAAGGATTTGAAAAGGATGCTCACTTCTGCTGATGTCCTCGCTTTTCCAGACTTTGAGAAAGCTTTTAATTTGACAACCGACTCCTCAAACTATGCGATTGGTGCTGTTTTGTCCCAGGGGGACATAGGTAAGGATAAACCAATAGCATTTATTTCTCGTTCGTTAAACAAGACGGAGGAGAATTACGCTACCAACGAAAAGGAGATGCTCCCGATCGTGTGGGCTCTTGATAATTTAAGAACATATTTGTATGGGGCGAAGAAAATCAAAATATACACTGACCACCAGCCATTAACCTTTTCCCTGAGTTGTCGCAACTACAATGCCAAGTTGAAGCGCTGGAAAGCTCGCATTGAGGAACATAATTGCGAAATTGTCTACAAACCAGGTAAATCAAATTTAGTCGCTGACGCCCTTTCTAGACTCAAAACTGAGTGTAATATATTGATTGAATCTGTTATCGCTCAGCCTCCTTCTGTCTCAGGACAGGACACTCATGCAAATGCTGAAGATAATGTAGAGCCCGAAGTTGACTCTGCAACAATGCATTCTGCTGAGCAGGATAGTTCGGATCTAATTCCACATGTAGAGGCCCCGCTTAACGTGTTTAGAAACCAAATAATTTTCAGGGATGGGAATCGCCCTCAATGCCTCGAACATCCCCATCTAGGTTATAATAGACATTACGTCTCATTTCCCGAATCCGACAATGCTTCATTGGTTTCTATTTTGAGGGAATGTCTCAATCCTAATGTGATAAACGGAATAAAAATTCCCGAAAGATTCCTTGCCTCTTTACAGGACGTTTATGTTAATCACTTTCAAAGGTATCGGATCAGGATAACACAAAGAGTTGTAGAAGATGTCACGGTACCTGATAGGATTTACGAGATAATCGAGAGGGAACACAAGCGAGCCCATAGGAACCCGCGTGAGAATATTGTGCAGATTCTCGAGCAATACTACTTCCCGGCAATGGCCAGGCAAATAAGGGAATATTCCAAACAATGCGACATCTGCAAACTTAATAAGTACGATAGGCATCCATCGAAACCCTTCCTTCAGCCCACAACGATTCCGAGCTATCCCTGCGAGATCCTTCATATAGACATATTTGAAATTGAAGGACAAAAATACCTTAGCGGGATAGATAAATTTTCAAAATTCGCTAAGCTGTTTGCAATAAAGAACAAGTCTTCAATACACATTCGAAGGAAGCTTACTGATCTCCTGCACTACTTTTCAGTACCAAAAATATTGGTCATGGACAACGAAAGAGGATTTCTAACCCCTCTTGTCTTGAACTATGTCCGTTCACTAGATATTGAGGTCTACCAAACCCCCACACAACGAAGTGAAAGCAACGGTCAGGTTGAGCGCTTGCACTCAACCTTGATTGAAATATACCGCTGCATTTCTGTAGAATTTGGTGGATTAACTCCTAAGGAACGCGTCTCGATAGCAGTAGACCGGTACAACAATACCGTTCACTCTGTTATTAAGCGAAAGCCAGCAGACGTATTCCTTAACAGGACTTCTAGGATCAACTACCAAGGTTTGGTGGACTTCAGAGAGAAAACGTACGATGACGTTAAATCCTTATTGGAAGGGGAGCAGGAGGTCAGGAAGGCAAGGTTGAACAATAAACGTTCTACCCCACGCACCTTTAGTGCGGAAGACAAATTATTTATTGCAAATAAACAGATAAAGGCTAAACAAAAGCCACCATTCAAGGAAGAAACTGTTGCTGAAAACAGAAACGTAACTATTGTTACTGAAAGTGGGAAAAAATTCCACAAGACTGACGTAAAAAACGTCTTAGATAACATTGGTCATAAGGCAAATCTTATGCTTAGATCCTTTGGTCCCAGGGCTTTGGGTGCAAATCATTTTGTAGCCGATACAGTCAGATGTTGGTTCAATTCCAAATAGCTCGTTGGTTCGAATGACGACGATCGGTGTGGTTCAACTCCACCATAAGGTCTTTGCTTTAATTGACGTGAAGCGCTCGCACCATGAGTAGGCCATTTGCAATCATCAACGCTTATGGCTAAAAGGTATCACCACGACCCTTCCGTCAGCTGAGAAATCGCCTATATTCCAATGCAAAACTAAAAATTGTATGTGAAATACAGTGTATGCACTGCTTAAAATATAAGAACAATCTTACAGCCATTGGGCTGGTAAATAAACCCGAATAAAGCGGCAATATATAAGACGCATAAAGGCGTTCACAAAAATATAAAAAAAAAATAAATAAAAAAGTACAAAAAAAAAGGGAAACATTCCTCGAAAAAAGAAGAAAATACTAATACTAACAAACTGAACTAAAAAACTAATTCACTAATCTGCAACAAAAAACGGTAAATCAAAAAACCGAATACTAACAAGTTAAACTATACTTAATCTAACTTACTAATGCTTTCTAATAAACTAATAATAACTGAAAAGCTAACTGTCAGTAAATTTCACTTAACATCACTCCGGGTCCTCATACATTCCCGTCGAACACAGACGACCCGAACTCCACTCACTAGTTATAGCACTAGCATTTAGGAAAGAGATGGCAATTAAATTAGATACAAGTCATAATACTTGAAATGTTACATAAATTTTACATACTTAAATCTTCAGCTTCAAGATAACATCGTAAGATAGCATTTAGATGAGATTAAACATTTTGCTTTATATAAAATTCGATAAATAGCATTAGGTTCATGGAATAATAATTTTGAAATGTAAATTTTTCACTAACTATGTATATTAGTTATAAGGATATTTGTACATTGACTCCTAGAATCTGCCTCTGTGCGTCCGCACAAGCATACATCGTATTCGATCTGCACTCGCCTGTGGTAACCGTACGAGATGGGTATGGCTGGATAATCAACGGATACTTCAAGATAACTCATGTGATCAACCTAGCCCGCTATGAAGAAATCGCTAGTCGCCTGGAAGCCGAAGTCACCCGGCTGAATGAAACCAATGATATCACGGATGTCCTTGCCAATCACTTAGAGAAGGTTCAAATTCAACTTAATGAGCTAAAAGGTCCAAAACACAAAAGAAATAAGCGTGCAATTAATTGGATAGGATCGGCCTGGAAATGGATCGCCGGTTCTCCCGACGCGTCCGATTGGGATGAGGTACTTCGATCGCAGGATTCACTAGTGCTGAACAACAACCAACAGTACAAGGTAAATAATGAAATATTTAAGAAAACTCATGAGTTATTGCAGGTGGTCAACGGCATTGTAACCGTCACAAACGGCATCCTGGGACATGACCACGTTATGAAACTATCAGAGGAAGTCCTGCACAAGGCAATCATCCTGAAAGAAGATGTCAATGAGTTTGTTCAAGCCTGTCAAATGGCCAAGGCCGGAGTGGTTAACAGCAACCTGCTAAACAAAGAAGAAATCAACGAATTTATCAGCGAAATCGAAGTCCTTCCATATGCTAACGTCATCGAAGCCATCGAATACGGTGTACCAATGGTACCTTGCTACTCTATGTTCTGTCCATGCCAAAGGTGGATCAAACGAGATTCAACAATCTTATCACTCGAGCAATTACCAAAAATGGTCATCGGCTGGATTTAATGTACAGCCAAGTTCTAATCAACAAGAGGGAAACATATGCCATCAAGGATAAGTGCATTCACCTAACAAGTGTAATGGTATGCAAGAAGGATGCATTGGACTTACTACGCGAAGAGGATTGTCTGCCGCGACTGCTCAAAGGTGGTGAGACTAGTTGCCGCTACGTAAGCTGCAACGACTCAACGATCGAAGTCATCAAAGAAGACACCATTCTATTGGACAACTTCAATGACACAGTATGGTCAGGTGATACCCACAGCTATTTAAACGGTTCTTATATTCTTCAATTGGACAACGAAACTATACGAATTGATGATAAAACCTACTGGAGCATTAGCAGCTCAAGCGTTCAAATACTCCCACCGGTGCTATCCACTATAACCAATAAAAGCCTCGCCGTCAACCTTAATCTTGTCCACGAGATGACTATTGGCAATGTTAAACTCCTGAGATACCTTAAAGACAAGACGAATTGGTTTACAGCTTCAGAAACTCTAGGCATGTTTTTGCTATTAATTCTCATTTGGATAGTTTGGAGGAAGCCAACAAGAGGGACAGCACTTCCTAAACTAAGATTGTCTATACTACACACGGATATTCAGGGACGAAGAACGGAAGACACCTGTCCACACTCGGATCTGCGTGACGCAGATCTTTAGAGGGGGAAGAGTTAACACGCATCAGTCGCGATCGCTGCGACGCTCCCACGGCTGACCAATACACGTGCCGCTAAGTCAGCACAATTACATTCTCACGGCGCAAGGCAACCTAACACCCAAATTCAAGGCCAGCGGTTAATACGTATGCTATTGCATTTCTCCAGACGCATCGTCAGCATATGCTTGTGAAATAGAACCTACACATAACGCAACTGTGGGAACTAACGGGCAAACTTATTCACAGACAACGGGCTGTAAACAATTATGCAACAGGTACGCCGCTGCTGGACATCGGCTATTAAGGGAAGCAGCTACCACGCAGCAGTCAGTCGAGTTCGGGACGCGGTTACGTAGCTTTAAGTTTAGACTAAGTTCAGTGAATAAAACTTAATTGTGAAACACAAAAGTAATAGTGTTTAAATAACTAACCTTGTCAGGATATCTGGGCGTGTTGGCCCAACAAAATTATTTTTTTTAAGAAAAGGACCTTGAGTCTTTTAAGTTGTATTACTACTAATTTCCCACTTTTCTGATTTTTTTTTCTACCATTCTCTCGACAAATGAAAACAATACTCCTACTTTTTTTTCGTTCGCAAGGAAACCCGGAAAATCGATTTGTCAAAAGTAAACGTAAGCTAGAGAGCTAACTTTCTTGTAATTCAATCATGATTTGGATCATGCGTATACCCTATGCCGTCTCATCTTGTAACGAATTTAATAAACAATAGGTAAGGAAGTATAAGTTCGGGTGGAACCGAACATTATATACCTAGTAGTGATCTATTATGGCATACCAATTTACGCAGGTCTATTTTAATACTTTTCAGTTCGTATTATAAAGCCAGCTGATTGTTTTCAATAAAACACTTCTTTTTTTTTCTTCGTTGGTTTTATGGTCTGTTTATTTTGACATATTTTTGTAAGCTTAACGTTAAGTTAATTATTATTATTTTTGATTAGAGGAAAAATTTAAAGCAACAAACATATACAGGCTATAGTTATAGTACTATTTCACACTTCTGTCATGTGTTTTAGGGGTTAAATTATTTTTAAAAAAATATAAATGTCTCCTTTGTAGATGCCGTTCGGAGTCGGCAAAAAACTGTAGGTCCCACCAATTTGTAGGGAAAAATTCAAATCGGCACACCACAAATTGGAAGAGAAGCTTGGCGCAAAAATCTCTTAGGAGGTTTATGATGATATACCTGTTGTATATCGCGCCATAGAGAGAATGGGGCGATATACAACAGGTATATCATCATAAACCCCCTAAGAGATTTTTGCGCCGAGCGTCCCTTCCAATTTGTGGTGTGCCGTTTTGAATTTTTTCCTACAAATTGGCGGGACCTACAGATTTTTTCCGACTTCGAATGGCATCTACAAAGAAGATGCATTTTTGCTGAGAAGCCTTCCATAGTAGAAAGACACTCGGAGAGTTTGCCAAACCACTGCCGAGGGGCGACCCCGTTTTGAAAAACTTTTTCAAACCACTTTGGATGTTACCTGCCCCAGGACTCGAACCTTGGAGCTTCGTTGTGGTAGGTCGGCAACACTACCGCCACACCATGGCAGCCGCTATTAATTTATTTGTATGTGAATAGCTTCCCTACCAACAACTCGTAAACACATTTTTTCAAAATACCAATACGTGCACATTTTATGCTTTAAAAATTTTGCTTTCAAATGGACAGACAGACGGACGGAGAGACGGGCATTGCTAAATCGACTCAGCTCATCGTCCTTATTATTTTAACTTACTTATTGATCGGCTTATCTCTTCTTCTTCTCATACTTACAAACATTTCATGTTCATTAAAGGTATGTAAAACAAAAAAAAGTATAGAACTTCCCTATTGCAGTTGGGTATTAACAACTTGCTCGGATATTTTACTTGTGTTTTATCGAGTATACTGCATACCATTGAGAAGCAGCTAACCAATTTTGATTGAAATATCTACTTCAAACTACAAGCAATCGTCTTTGAAACTAGCAGAACTTTTATGCTTTTACTTCCCCAAAATCCATAAAATTTGTTTGCGGTCGAGTTTTGTTTAAAACGCATATTATGTGTGCAAGATCTTATTGATATAGCTTGATTGCTTATAAAAATTTCGCGTTTTGCATTTTACAAGCAAATTTTAGAACTACATGTGTTAAAAACTGGGCGTGGCCGTTGACCGATTTCACCCATTTTTACAACAAACATTCACCTTTATATATTCAACATTTTCGCCAAATATCGTTTCGATAAATCAATTTGTGCCGGGGTTATGGCATAAAAAGTTTTGTGGAATAATCCACTATAAAAGGGGCGAGGCCACGCCCATTTTCAAAAATTAATACTTTTCGATTTTCTTCATTCACGGACACTTTGTACGCAAAGTTATTGCCTATTAAATATATCTATGATCCTTTCCAAAATCTTTCGTATAAAAGTGCGAGTGGACCTTAACCGATTTCGCCAATTTCGAAACATGCCTTGTATTAATATAAATATGTGTGCTAAATTTCGTTTTGATATCTTGAACGGTTTTTGATTTATGATTATTGTTATTTCTAAATTTTACTTAATCAAAAATAGGGTGCCACGCCCATTTTCAAAAATTTACTGAAAAATTTATTTTTTGCCTTAACATTAATGTAACAAATGTTAACAAATTTTATCCTTATAAGTGTATTTTGTACTGAATAATCACTTTTTTTGTGTTTTCGAAAATATTCTAGGTATGGGCGTGGCTATCATCCGATTTCGCCCATTTTAAATAGCGCTCGGAGATAAGTGCCAAGGAACCTGCATACCAAATTTCATTAAGATATCTGAAAATTTTCTCAAGCTATCGTGTTAACAGACGGTGGGAAGGACGGACATGGCTTAATCAATTTCTTTTGATATGTATAAGTCAATATGTATAAGTCAATATCTCTCTAGATCCGTGTATGCCGTAACATACTACCGTTAGGCGACTGAAGTTAATATACCTTGTGTGCGTGGCACTACTATTCATACTAAGTTTAGAGTTAATCTCCTGTTAGAGTTTCTTCTATGCACGTGAATAGTAGATTTTTAGCTCGAATAGTCCCAAGCCTAATTTCAACCCTTGTCTGAAATTCTTTGCACTTACCACATTTAAACAACTACATATGGATATGTGTAAGAGCTAACATTTTGAATATGCTGGAATAGAAAAATACACGTCGGTTTGTTTTGTAACCGAGCCACAAAAACCTTTTACACAAAAATTTACCGCTGAGTTGTAAAAATAATATGGAATAACCGATATGTACATACTAAAACTGTTCAAGCCTATCTCTATTTTTTGTAATATTCTAACTATGATTATATAGACACACAAGAAGAAACATCGTCATCATCAGAGACTACGCCAACAAGTATATCAAGGAAACCGAAGCCCCCGTTTCCAGCTCGAAAAAGTGGTAAATCTGGCACAAGTGGTAAGAGACATGTTCGCAGTTCCAGTGGGTATTCTAGTCACAACGAAGAAACTACTTTTAGGTAAAATCAGACAAGAAAATAAATGACACTCTTAATTATAATACTATTTATTATCTTATCTAGCATATCTAACTATACACCAAATTATCAGGATCATATAAATCCACCAGCACGTTTTTCAGACTCCAACGACAAATCTAAACCTCAGACTTCTCCTCGAGTACGTGGTAACCAAAAATTGCAAAGGGAGGCTTTCCAAATCAATGTGTAACTATTAATAATGAACTGAAACGAATATGCTGTATTACAATATTAAATAAGTTTAAAATAGCGATGTCGTATACTTAAGATAAGATTTTTGTCAATATTTTTTATTTGGTTAACAATTTTGTACTAGAATTTAAAATTATGTTGGTAAATTTGTATATATATAGGACAAGGACAAAAAAACATTGTAAGCTTTGAAACGCCTAGCGATTTTAGCTGTTGGGTTTTACACTAGGCATAACCTTTAGTCTATCATTCGTATAAATAAAACCATAGAAGTTTGGTTTAATCTTAGTATATTATAACATGTTAGGTTTGTTGATCTTAAGACCAAAATATTGAATAAAACGTAATGCTCAAGGGGCGTACTCAAATTATCATTTTGTCTATTTTCGAAGTGGTATACATTGCAAATGAGCATATCTTTCATGTGATTTTGGGTACGTGCACTTGAAAAACCATTTCATTGCCTCTAATGCAGCATTGAACCTGGGCACCCCCACTTGACAGTCGTCTTCTCTGTTCATTGAGATAATAAAATCAATGAAATCATTTCAGCCATTGAACAGTTTGAATTAAATGGGCCCGGATTAGAAAAACTAAGTAGGATAAAGGTAGAAAAAAGTAAGCGAGACCTCTACATATTTTATGGCATATTGCCTGCAAATTGAGCACTGGGCAGACCCCTTTGCAGAATATACTGTAAATCGCCAGTAAGTTTACGCTAACCATGCCAGAGCCCTGGTAGGCCCAGACAGAGTTATCTATTGTAGGAAAAATCTAGCGAGGGCCTAGGTTGAGTACAGACTTTCCTCGGTTATTTTCTACCCTGGGCTGTTGAGGATTTGATTCCAACTTCAGCCATTCGAGGTGAGTATTGAGTACATTTTCAGTATTTAAGATTCTGCCCATTATAAGTTACTGGTTTCTCTAATGGGAAACCAAAAAATATATATTTTTATTACTAAACGACTAAAGTCGTTGTACTTTATTAAATAAAATCATATGTCCGTGGGATAGCGACCTACTTGTAGGTCGCCTGCTTACGTAGCATTTCATACTGTTGTCGTATGAATAATTACATATTTATATGTGGGCAGTTTTGGAACCCAATTTCGGAGTATGTGACATTAACTCCTCCCCCTTTAAAGTATGCAGCGTCCTCGTTGGATGGCATTTCATTTGTAGGTACAGTGCGGGTTTCCATTGAACTGCTAGTATTGACTAGAATGTCTATTCTCATTTTCTTCTTAGAGTTTAATTTTTTTCAATCATGGTGGCCAGTAGGATAATTAGTGATAGTGTGATTATCAAAGAGCATGTGTAAATGCTTATTGTGTATTTCATGTTGACTCTATCTATTTTTTGGATGTTCGCTATATTAAGCTCTTTCAAATATTGCAAAGAAAGAACTTCCTCGAGATTTGCTGTAGCATTTGTCGATTTGACGATTGCTGGTAAGGGTTTCGCAAAAAGTTGATTTTTATTAACAAAATGTTTGTCTTCTTCTATCGCGGGCATATGATGACTGTTTATTAGGGTGCAATTGTATGAATATCCTTTTAATAGGTTTGGTATGCAGGTGGTTAACGTGACTTCTTTTATAGTATTTTGTTTACATAAAATTAAATTCTTTATATTCTTACAACTATCTCTTACACCAAATATTTCCTTGTTACAAATTATTAAATTTTCATATTCAAGTTTGATTGCTTTATGGCCTTGTTTTACAGCTTTGGCCTTTATTAAGTTACAAGATTCCTTACTTGTTAAAGGGAATTTTACGATATAAATAATGGAAGATAAATTTGATGCAATTTTAACATCACTAAATTCAATTGCTTCAATTAAATTTAAATAAGGCATACTTTGTTTTTCTAGTGTTTCTTCAATTACAATTAATTCTTCGTTACATAGTATAAATGAGTTTATAATTCTTGCTTTTGCCCATTGAATTGAGTAGTCAATGTTTATTAATTCTTCTCCAATAAATTTTAATTTCCTTTCAATATTTTTTCTATTTCTAATTTAAGAGCATCGCCCGATTTCATTTAGCTTAAAATTGTATTTGAAAATGAGTTAAATTATTTATTCTTTCGAAAATAGATTTATTTATTACTACTTGTTGGTTATTATTAATTACTATATTATTTACTTTATCGTTTAGTATTTTAAAATCTTCATGGTCAGGTGATCCAGCAAGCCATTTCCAGGCGGTGCCGAGTGATTCAATTGCTCTTTTAGTTTTCCTGGGTTTCAGCTGGTATAGGAGGGATCGGATGGATTTTTCTTCTTGGGAAAGGAATGGGTAACTACGGCTTTTCCTTGTTATGTCATGTTCTATTGTGGCGTGTATGTTGTCAAGTAGGGAGTCGTACTGATCGAGGTCAATAGCGTGTATTAGTCGAAATGTTCCGGTTTGAATTTTCGCGGTTCCTATGTCTATCGTCACTATGGGACTGGTCGTATAGTCTAAAATTTGGGTTTCTGCACTGCAGGAGGCAAATAGAATCCTGCAAAGGAAGAGTGTGATTTACTTTTTGATATGGCTTTTGTGAATGGTGCGGCCGAATTGTGCCAAAATTGTGTTGCTTTTGTCATCTAGTACCATTTCCTTTTTATATCGGGGTGTTAATTTGTTTCCTAGCATTTTATTTATTTCTACATAATTAACGTCGTTATTGTTGAATGTCCTGAAATCGGTTCTATTTTTGTTATGAAGTCGTAAGTCTTTTTCTTGTTTATTTTTAAGATTTTGGACATTTTCTTCTCTGTCCAATGTCATTGGATTGGGTCCTACTGTTCTTCCGAAAAACACTTCTACTGGTTTACGTTTGGTAGTGGAGTGAACGGAATAGTTATACTTAAATATGGATCTATTAAGGAGGTCCTTAAAGTCAGTGTGGGTGTTTTCCGCTTTAGTGCAACGCAGCACATCAGAAATTGTAGAATGGAAACGTTCAATTTGTCCATTTATTGAACTTTTGTATGGGGGGGTTTTAAATATCTCTATACCGTATTGGTTTTCTAACATAAAAAGAATGGGGGATGCGTTTGTATATGGTATTAAATTTTGGGCTGAACTTTCGTCACTATGTTGGGTTGCGGACAAGGAATTTATTTGTTGTGTATATTGTTACTGCCAGGTTTGTATTTGATTTCATAATTGTGTTCTTCCAATATCGATTTCCATCTTTTTAGTTTACTGTAAGTATTCTTGCTACTAAGTGAGTATGTCAAAGGTTGATGGTCTGTGATAATTTTTACTGTGGTTGACCCATACAAATAATTTCTAAAGGCTTTTAAAGCCCATATTATGGCTAGAAGTTCCCTTTCGTTAGTTGCGTAGTTTTCCTCCGTCCGCGTCAATGTTCTGGAGATTACCATTATGGGTTTACCACCTTGCTCTAGGACTGATCCTATGGCGTGGTTTGATGCGTCGGTTGTCAAGTGGAATTGTTTTTCGAAGTCGGGGTATTGTAACAGATTTTTGGACATACGCCCCTCCTCGCCTCTCAAAAGTACCGTTAGGGGCTTGGCAAGCTTTGCGTAGTCTTTGATGAAACATCGGTAGTAGCCGGAAAGTCCTAAAAAGGATCGAAGTTCTTTTATAGTTTGAGGCGGTGGAAATTCTAAAATTGCGTTTACTTTTGCTGGATTTGTTTTTATCCCAAAAACTCGACCTCTTCTTTGAGAAATTCACATTTATCTAGTTGAATTTTCATATTAGCATCTTGTGGGTCCTGAAAATTATTTCCACGTTTTTCAAGTGATAGTCCTCGTTTTTCCCGAAAATTATAATGTGGTCTATATAAACAAAGCGATGTAGTCTCTAAGAATATCATCTAATGCTCGTTGGAATATGGAAGGGGCATTTTTAAGGCCGAAAGGTG
The DNA here is from genome assembly GCA_949987695.1 of Merzomyia westermanni. Lineage (NCBI taxonomy): Eukaryota > Metazoa > Arthropoda > Insecta > Diptera > Tephritidae > Merzomyia > Merzomyia westermanni. The sequence continues at coordinate 84,391,872 of OX465291.1, forward strand.
GTCTGGTAAATTCATATTTACCATTACTGACTGACTTTGCGATATCAGATTCAATTAAAGGAATCTGATGAAAGCCACTTTTCAAGTCGAGAACTGTAAAGAATTTATTATTACCGAGTTGTGAAAGTACTTCGTTGGTGTCTGGGATTGGGTAGCGGTTAGGTATTGTGATGGAAATTAATATACGGTAGTCTATGACCATTCTGTATTTTTTTGTGCCAGAAGCATCAGCTTTCTTTGGCACTATCCAAATAGGAGAATTGTAAGGGGATCGGGAAGGTCTAACTATTCCGTCCTCAAGTAATTTTGATATTTGCTTTTCTACCTCGTCCTTAAGGGACATTGGGTATGGGTAGTATCTGGAGTATACTGGATTTTGGTTTGTAGTTCTTATTTCGGCTTTTACCGCGGTAGTGTACGTTAATTTCTCGTCTGGATCAGAAAAAAGTTGTGGGTATGAAAAGCATAGGCTTCGAAGTTTTTCTGTTTGCTCATCTGTAAGGTGATTTGTCCTTATTTCAATGTTGTTTACTAATTTTGAACTTTGTTGTTTCATAGAAATTTTCATCCCGTTTTTTATTAGAATATAATTTTTTTGAGGTAAAAATTACGGCTTCTAACTGTTTTAGGCTATCGTTACCGAGAATACCGTGAAAGGATCTCAATGTGGGTAGTATAAAAAATTTAAGATTTTCATGTTTTAATCCAAAAAGATGAATGAAGGTGTGGTGGGTTATCTTAATGTTTCCTCCTACTGAGGTTGTATAAAAGATTTCCTCACTGGGAATACGATTTTCGGCGAGATTTGGCTCAATGTAGTTTTTATTTGAGCCTGTGTCAATTAAGAAATTAAGAATTTTCCCGTTACTGTCCTTGCATTGAAAGTACGGTAACGTGGAATTTGTTAGCCTAAAAAATGAATATCGGTGAATTCGTATGAATTTTCTTCAGATGGGTTGTCAGGAGTGCTGTTATCGTATGCAGTGTGTACTGGTTATAATAGTCCTCGAAGGTTTGTTCATCTGATTCGTCAGGCTGCTGTCCCAAATCTGTCGTTGTTGTTTCTATATTGTTTACCCTATTTTGCTTCAAAGGTTGACGTATCTGATTTGATGGAGCTATTGGCCGTTTTCTGGCAAAGAAATTATTGGTCGGTCTATTTAAAGGGTGTTTTTTTTAGGGGTATAGAACTTCGATGGGGCCGTATGTCGGCAATAACGCCACGAATGTTGGCTTCTAATTCCCCTAACGTTTCTGGTTTGTTGGTGTAGACGAGCGACTTCACATATCCCCAAAGAAAATAATAAATAATTATATAGTTCACGTTCTTGTCCTTTGTTCTATATCCATTGGGACTGGAGGCTTTGGTTGGGTAGGTCTTTGTGGAGGATTGTTGGACTGGTTGGGTTTAGGTGGTTGTTTCAGAGCGTAATTGGGATTTTGAAGGTTCAAATTTCTTGGGTACTGTTGGTATTGGGGAAATTGTTGGTGTTGTGGAAATTGTTGGTATTGGGGAAATTGTTGTTGTATTTGGGAAGTTGCTGGTATTGCCGAAAATGTTGGTATTGGGGTTGAGCATTTCTATAAGCTTCTGATGGGCCAAAACTTTCTGTGCTAGGTATGGTTTGCGGTATGTATGCCAAGTTAGGAAAAAAGGGTTGTTTCTTCCTAGGTGGAATGGGTTGGTTGCTGAATGCATCCTGTGTTCGAAAGGTTTGATTTTGCAGTTTTATGCATAACTGCAGAGCTTGTGGGAGATCTGTTGGTTCTTTTATACCCGAAGCTTGGGTAGTTCTCCGTTTAAGCCTCGCGATACATTTTTGTCAGGACGTGCATCGACTCTGAGCTCATTTCAAGGCTGGATATTTTGTTTAATATCAGGGATAGGTGGGAGAAAACGTCTTGATAGAACTCGTTAATTGATTTATTTCCCTGGAAGAGGGTGGTCATCTGGTATTCCAGAGTGCTTATGTCCCTTCTATCCGCGTAGTGGGTATTAAGGCACTTGGATATTGCATTCCAGTTGAGCGGGGTATTATAAGATTGCAAAGCTACGTCAGCCGTTCCCTGTTATCTTGTTCCGTATAACATTAAGTATACCAAAATAACGTGGGGTGCCTCTTTCGTGGTCGTATATCCTCAGAATACTTTCGACGTTCTTTTTCCAAGAGGAGAATTCTCTTGGGTCGCCTTAGAAGTCTCGCAGACATCTCACGACGTCTGGTACCCTATCGAGTCCTGCCAAGTTATTGGCATGCCTGGCCCCGATTACTTGATCTGCCGCTATTTCCCGTGTAGGGTTTAATACGTTTTGTATCACTGATGGCGCTTCTGCCGAAAGTATTTGCGACACCAAGCTCCTTATGGCGCTTGTCAATTCGGGGCTAACCATTGAATTATTTTGAGGTGGGTTATTGTCGGGGTTTAGGAGAGAGGGCCTAATCATTTTTCGTATTTAAATATTTTAGCTCTAAAAAAATTGTAATTTATTTTAATTTGATCAATCTCTGGAGGGTCCCTTGGAGGTGAATCGCAGAGTTGTTAATTGTTATCCTAGAGATTATTTTTATTTTATAGGCTGTACGAGCCTATTGTTTAGAAGTAGTAAATGAATCAAATTTTCACTTAGAAAAAAAGGGTTAAATTTTTGTTCGAAATATATTGATTGAAAAATCAATTTTTACTTCAAGGAATGATTTCTATTAAACTTTCACTTAAAATGAGAAATTTTTGACCAAAAAGTTAAATTTTCGGTAATTATTTTTATTCTATTAACTAAATGTTCACTTAAAAAGGTTTAATTTTTATTAATTATTTTTTTACCTTATTAATTAAATTTTCACTTAAAATGAGAGGTTTTCAAAAAGGTTAAATTTTTACTTAAAACTTATTATTTAAGAATATTAAGAAATTTTAGGGAGCTGATCTTTCAATTATTGGCACAAGTTTCACTTATTTTCACATAAAATTCTTAAAATCTAAGTTTACCACAGTCCCACGGCGAACAAGGCTGGTATTCCTCTTTTCATAACTCTACTACTAATGGCAGTCCTCCTAATGGTGCCTCCTTTGTGGGTTTGTGGTTTTGTTCGATTGAGCTTTACCACTGGCTTGGTTGTCCAGTGCGTTGGGGCACTACGTTAGGGCCACTAGTTATCAGGAATAGGGTTGTCCAATGCGTTGGGGCACTACTTTAGGGCCACTAGTTATCACGAATACGGGATTGGTTTAACGCAAAGGTCGCGAGGCACTACTTTAGGGCGTTTAAACTATTCGAAAACTAACGCGACTGGAACGTTGGGCGCCAGTTACTGGTTTCTCTAATGGGAAACCAAATAATATATATTTTTATTACTAAACGACTAAAGTCGTTGTACTTTATTAAATAAAATCAACTTAATTACAAACTTTGCAATACTCTTTTTGCTTCTATTTATGCTACGAAGTCACGTTAATCGGCAGGTGATTCCTATTGTTGTTGTTGTTGAATTATTTACTTTCGTCCATTCCCAGGAATGGTAATGCACGGTCAGCAAGTGATTGGTTGGGCGTGTGATGTCACATGCCCGTGGCATAGCGACCTACTTGTAGGTCGCCTGCTTACGTAGCATTTCATACTGTTGTCGTATGAATAATTACATATTTATATGTGGGCAGTTTTGGAGCCCAATTTCGGAGTATGTGGCATTAACTTATATAGAGTAAGTTAGGGTATTGTGATATAGGCATACGAGGTGTGTTCAAAAAGTATCGCGAATTTTGAATTTTCGCTGGTTACGTATATTCGAATTTTTTGTGGCGCTATGTTGGTACTCATGTCTCTCACTTATGCCGACAAGCTCGGCCATTTTGAATGTTCAGTTAATTGTTGACAGCTGCTTTGCTTGCACGTGTTTTGGATCGTCTTCGATTTTTACCTATTCAAAAAAATGGATCAAAGAACCTGTATCAAATTTTGTGTGAAAAACGAAATTAAGTGCGCGGATGCATTCCGAATGTTGAATGTGGCATACGGAGAAGCTACCTTGGAACGAAGCAACGTTTATCGGTGGTACAAAATGTTCTCAGAAGGCCGAGAAGATGTGCAAAGAAGAACAAAAATTGGCTTTTGCACCACGATAACGCCCCTGCTCACGCATCGTTGCTTGTGCGCGACTTTTTGGCCAAAAACAACACACTAATGATGCCGCAGCCACCGTATTCCCCAGATCTGGCCCCCTGTGACTTTTTCTTGTTCCCTAAACTGAAGAGGCCCATGAAAGGACGACGTTACGCTTCTCTTGACGAGATAAAGACGGCATCGAAGGAGGAGCTGAACAAGATACAAAAAAAATATTTTTTGAAGTGCTTCGAAGATTGGAAAAACCGTTGGCACAAGTGTATAATATCTCATGGGGATTACTTTGAAGGGGACAAAATAGATATTCATGAATAAATAAATAATTTTTGAAAAAACACAAAATTCGCGATACTTTTTGAACACACCTCGTACCTTTTTCGGCTGCTACTGAACATTTTATTAAGTAGATACGTAGAAAATCATACAATTTCATAGATTCCTGTATTGTGAAGCACATTCCAAGATCGATTATCTTAAGTATTTCTGAAGATATTTATTCACCCCCCCATAAAAAGTCAAAAAAGCCGTTTTGTCAAAATGGCGGGGTAATGTGATATACCATACCACATACTTGGGACTCCCATGAAAGATGTGTTAAGCGCATGAAATAATCAAGCCACATTGTAAATATCGTAATTTGCATCCATTCAGACGTGTGACAACCTTGTTTACGGACCAGGAAGAGCATGTTCCATCAAAAGTGGAGAAGATTTTCCTTTTTCTGCTGACTTTATGCACCCAATTTGCTTTTTTGTTGTGGCTAACATTTTCGGATACTTGGCGTGATAGACAATCCTGTTTCACCAACGTTCCAAATCCTAGTTGGAGGAAGTTTATACTTTTTATACTCCTGTTCCACATTGAACCATATCACATTACCCAAACTAGAGCTTTTAAGGAACGAACAATTTTTTCACAAAAATTAATTTAAAAATATTAAGTAATCACCTGAAATATTGGTGCCTATATTTACCAAAAACGAAAATAAAATATGAGAAGCTGACAACCTAACAACAATTCGGAATTCTCCTTATTTAAAGAGTGTTCTAAATTAAAATGTTTTTTCACACTGATAGCAACCTAGTTGACCAATTCCAGCCATTGCTTTGCAGTAGCGGTTTCTGGCCATTGCCATTATAGAAAAGAAGATATTCTTACTCAGACATGAATAATTTAGGAAATACGCAGGTATATCCCTTTACCAACCCATATCACAATACCCTAACTTACTCTATGTATATTTTTCGTTATTTTATGTTTGATAAGATATCTAAATGTAGCCAATTTCTTTACAACAAAATTTTAGAAACTCAGCAAATTTAAAGAGATTGCTAAGAAGAACGGTAAATCCTGACAGGCTCCAGCACATCTAAATTGATTATCGAACTCTTATTAAAAGCCGTTTTATGTAACTTTGTATCTGAAAAAAAAAAATGGTAAGCCCACATAGCGTCTAAATGAAATATCATCAGGCAAAAAAAACTAGGATTTTTGTCCCCTCATGATACCAAACATCTCTTTTCCTGTTCAGTCGAACCCACTCTTCTAACACCTACATCACTCTGGTCCAACCCTGTGGAAACTGCGCGTTTCCTCGAACTTCCGTTAGAAGAGCCTGATGACAATTTAGAGTGATCGAGCCAATAGGCAGGGCGAAGCACTGTTAACAACAACAAAAACAGGATTTTTGAAAAATTTGGAAACTTTATGTTTATGTAAATGTAATTAAAAAAAAAGCGCACCACCCAGGGGAATTCTGCTTTCTGCAAATTGTATCGTCATCGTATCCTGAACTATCTGCCTAGTTTCAAGTCCGGGTCATCGGATTTTCTTTCCTACAAATTTTATTGTCATGGTGTGATTGAACGGTGTGCTTAGAGTCAAGTCCCTAGTTAGAAGATTTCGAATTTCAAATGAATTTTTTAATATCTCGTGATGAAATATGACTACGTTTTAAGTCTCTAGCTTGAAAGACTGTTTATCCAAATTGATTCCAAGATTCTCGCCGTTTTTTCAAGAATTTTCAGTTATCTCACCGTCGCGGAATTTGCTAATTTCTAAACCACTAGGTTGCCGGGAAGTTAGTTTAGATACATTTTTTTTAATATATTCCTTCCTTCTTTTATCCCCCTGTCAAAAATTGTGACAGGGGAACCATCAGTCAGACGTGCAGTTGTTTTAAAAAGGCGGGAAAAGGCCTTGGCAAATTTTCTTGCGGCAATATCTACTTCGCAAGAAATATAAGGCCGGTATGCAGATCACAAGAAATTGCTCAAGAAAAATCTAGCAATTTTTCTTGCGTAAAAATTGTACTATGGAAGTAATAAAAATCCATGGTGAATAGTGAAGCAGCAAGAAGAAGAGCACATAAGCAAATAAACGAATTAAACGTTTTTGGCCAATAACTTTTCACTGAAACAAAAATTTTCTTTTCCGCTTTCGGATTGTTGATACCGAGGTCAAAACGCTCCTTTTGATACCTCCCCGACATTTTTGGACGTGTTTTGCAAAAAACGTTCTTTTTTTTGGTTTGTGATACTCCAAATGCGGAGCGAAATGGCCAAGTGTTTAAATTATCTTAAACAGCCAGGTTATCTTTCATTTTAATTGTGTGTTGCCATATTATTTCATTGGTATGACATGTATTAAATTTATCATTCTTTTATTCGATATGTTCCGTTTTATTTATTGTTCCGTTATTCGATGTATTCCGTTATTTTCACATATTTTCAATCTCTTTTTTTTTTTCTTTTCACATTGTTTCGGTTTACAGTATTTTCATTTTACACGAATTTTTCACATTACTTATTATTATTCAGTTCAAAACATTATTTAAATTTATAAGCTTAGTACTTTTATAAGTTTAACGATAAAACTATTTTAGAGACATCAATAAATATCCCTAGGGTCCAATAATTTCAACTCAACCAAAAGTACAGTCTGTTTTTCTAATTTGGTTGAGTTATAGGGATATTTTGATGACTCTACGCGACGACGTCCAAAAGCGAAAACGTTTATTTACTTTTCGTTTGCTTATGTGCTCTTCTTCTCACTGCTTCACTATTCACCATGGATTTTTATTACTTTCATACTACTATTTTTCGAATTCTTGTGAGGTGGATACCGCTCTTTAAGTTTTATCATTCAGTGCGGCATTCGCATAGATTCATCTATACACAGTTATTATAAAAAGTAGACACTTTTTTTCGTGTCGCCACCTGACGCTCAAACGCGTGGAGGGATTTTAACCAAACTTACACACAGGTCAGGTACATAGCCCGGCATGGTTCTTACATACTTTTTTTTGAAATCGGAAAAGGGGGCGTGGCACCGCCCATACAAATGGGAACTTTCATACTCAATATCTTTGGAGGTATTAATGCTAGACTACTAAATTTTGGTGATGCGTTATATAAAGTAAGTCCCTTTCCTAATACCTATCCCTTTTTGAAATCGGAAAAGGGGGCATGGCACCGCCCTTACAAATGGGAACTTTCATACTCAATATCTTTGGAGGTATTAATGCTAGACTACTAAATTTTGGTAAGGCGTTGTATAAAGTAAGTCCCTTTCCTAATCTTTATCCGTTTTTGAAATCGGAAAAGGGGGCATGGCACCTCCCATACAAATGGGATCTTTCATACCCCCTATCTATGCAACTATTATCGCTAGACCACTGAAATTTGGTAAGACGTTGTATAAAGTAAGTCCCTTTCCTATTACCTATCCCTTTTTGAAATCGGAAAAGGGGGCGTGCCACCTCCCATACAAATGGGAAATTTCATACTCAATATCTTTGGAGGTATTAATGCTAGACTACTAAATTTTGGTAAGGCGTTGTATAAAGTAATGCCCTTTCCTAATACCTATCCCTTTTTGAAATCGGAAAAGAGGGCGTGGCACCTCCCATACAAATGAGATTTTTCATCTATAGATAATATTATTGTAAAAAGTTAACTCTTTTTTTTCTGTCGCTGATTGATGCTGAAGCGTGGTATTGATTTGGAATATCCATGCTTCTCCCACGGTCAATTATATGTAGCATGTTCACGTGTAGGTAAGACATCAGCTCTTTGTATACACACCACAATTCAGAGAAAAACAAAAAATATTGTATACGAAAGAGCTCTTCAATAATAAGTTAAAACAAAATAAAAAAGTTTTTAAAGTTGTTTTATTTATTTTCCATATCTTTATGGAAACGTGGGGTGAAACCCACGGGTATAGGCTAGTGTATTATAAAAAGTAAACACTTTTTTTCGTGTCGCCACTTGACGCTCAAATGCGTGGACGGCTTTTAACCAAACTTACACACAGGTCAGGTACATAGCCCAGCATGGTTCTTACATACTTTTTTTTGAAGTCGGAAAAGGGGCGTGGTACCGCCCATACAAATGGGAACTTTCATTCTCAATATCTTTGGAGGTATTAATGCTAGACTACTAAATTTTGGTAAGGCGTTGTATAAAGTAAGTCCCTTTCATAATACCTATCCCTTTTCGAAATCGGAAAAGGTGGCGTGCCACCGCCCATACAAATGGGAACTTTCATACTCAATATCTTTGGAGGTATTAATGCTAGACTATTAAATTTTGGTAAGGCGTTATATTAAGTAAGTCCCTTTCCTAATACCTATCCCTTTTCGAGATTGGAAAAGGGAGCGGTGCACCTCCCATACAAATGGGATTTTTGATCTATACATAATCTATATGTAGCGGATTGAATGGGGACACCATGCCCATCTATGCGTAGTAATCTGATCGCCAACATTGTGCCACCTATGTGCCAACTTAATGTGAAACAGCTGACGTTGGGCACTACTTTCATTTGACATTTCATTTTCTTTTGTTTGCTCTAAAATATTGTGGCGATTATTCTCAAGCATGTACCATCCCTAAGTCAATAACACTCCCACCACTAGTTAACACAACCGAGATAACGATGGCTACGCTTATGCATGCAAGCGTATAACTAGGAAGAGGAAGAGAGATGGCGCGAGTGTTTGCGAATACGATGCAAAGAGGAGATGCCAATAAATAAACCGACCCTTCCAGAACACGAAAAGCGAACAACCAAGAAAGTTCTCGGTGCGTAGGCAAGCACCCTGTTGGACTATATAAGGCGGTGACCAAGCAAGACAGGTTGATCAGTTTATTTTCAAGCGTTCAATAGTGAACTACTGCGAAGTTACCAACCTTTTAAATTTGTATTGCGTTTATTACTAGTAAATAAAACTAGCTATTACTTACAATATCTGTGCGTGTGTTTATTCGACTTTATAGTGATCGAACCCAGGATTGATAATCAAGGAATCATCGAATTCGTCACAATTGGTGTCAGAAGTGGGATTGTTGAATAAATACCAGTGAATTTAAGGATAACAAGGACATGGCGAAGCTGAATGAATTAAAGATTCAGCAACTCAAAAATGAGTTGGAACAACGGGGACTGAACACTACAGGCAATAAATCAGAGTTACAGTCACGATTGCGAGAGGCTATGGAAGCAGAAGGAATCAACGTTGATGATCATGTTTTTCATCTTGTCGAGGAGGCACCGACAAAAATGGAAGAAAGAAAGGAGTCTTCGAATCCAGTAGCAACCGTGGACACAAACATGATATTGGCTGTATTAACCCAGATGTCGACTAAAATGGAAGAACAGAAAACTTGTATAGTATCTCAGCTGGAAGAACGAATGGCATCTCAGCTCGAGGAACAGAAGACACATATGACATCCCAGATTTCAGCTCAACTAGATGAAACGAAGGCATACATGAGATCTCAAATGGAAGAACAGAAGGCATATATCTCATCGCAGTTGGAAGAACAGGAAGCAAAGGTGTCATCGAAACTAGAAGTGCAAGATGCAAAAATTGCACAATTGCAGGATAAAATCGATGCTGAGGTAGATGCATTGAGAGGTCGTATCCAGGAATTGCAACTAAATCGTCCATCTGCTTTAGCGAATACGCCCAAGGTAAAATCACCTTCCTTTGATGGTTCTGTTCCATTCCAGGTATTTAAGCTGCAATTTGAGAAGACGGCTGCGGTGAATAATTGGTGCACGGAAGATAAAGTTGCAGCACTATTCGTGGCATTGAAGGGACCTGCAGCAGAAATCTTACAGACTATTCCCGAGTCCGAAAGGAACAGTTATGATGCATTGACGGGTGCGGTTGAGAGACGCTATGGTAGCGAACATCGGAAGCAGATATACCAAATAGAGCTACAGAATCGATCCCAGAAACCTAATGAGACTTTGCAGGAATTTGCATCGGACATCGAGAGGTTGGCCCATCTAGCAAATGCGGACGCACCCGTGGAGTACACTGAGAGGGTTAAAATCCAAAGTTTTATAAATGGAATACGCGATGTAGAGACGAAGCGGGCCACATATGCAAGCCCCAAACGGACATTCTCTGAAACGGTATCGCATGCTCTGACGCAGGAAACAGCTTCGCTTTTGAGTAAACCTGCATACAAGGCTCATCGCGTAGAAGTGGACACTCCGGCTTGGGTAGACAAAATTTTGGAAGCGTTGAACGGAGTACAGAAAAAAAGTGATGGTGCCATTAAATGCTTTAAGTGCGGAAAACCAGGTCACATAGCACGTTATTGCGGCTCTGGCTCCAGTAACCCCAGCAATTCAGGTGGACGAAAACGCAAAGCTGAAGGAGATGAGCAAACCTCCCAACCAAATCAGTCGTTAAACTAAATCGAGCCAGCCGAAAGGGGCGTGGACTGGCTCCCGCAACTGAATGCCCCATAATCTCTGTCTCACAGATCGGAAGGAAAGCTAGTAATGTTACTGTTGTTGCATATGTGGATGGAAAAGAGCACTTACTAACTGTGGATACAGGCGCATCGCATTCCATAATTCGATCTCCCTAGGAGAAGTAACATGTGAAATCGTAATTGGGAACGTGGCCGTTCTACACAGTTTTATAGTAGCAGATATTGTTGACGAAATCATAGTTGGTGTGGACTTCTTAAGCGAGCAAGGCATCAAGATCGACATGCAAAACAGGATTATGAATTACCAGAACATGGATGTGCCATTAAATTATGGTTACGAAAACAAATACGTTAGTAAGCGAGTGCTTGTGGAGGAGAGCCAACAAATTCCACGGAAGTCGGAAGCAATCATATGGGCAAAGATTGATGGAGATTATGGGACAAACAAATTGTGGGTTGTCGAGGCAGCAAACAAATCAAGGACGAACATATTAGTAGGAAAAACCCTGGCCATGACAAAACAAGATGGACATGTACCGGTAAGAGTACTTAATGAGTTCAAATCGCCGATTAAACTTTCTAAAGGAGCAATATTGGGACAATGCCAAGAGGTCGAGATGATATCACGTCGTGCACGGCAGGCCTCGAAAAAGATCACCAGAAAAAGGCAAAGGAACTTCTATCAAAGTACTCGAGCATATTTGACAAGGATGGTTCTAAACCAGGTCGGACCAAAGTTGTGAAGCATCAAATTGATACTGGTGATGCAAGGCCCATCCGCCAAGCTCCTCGTAGTATTCCATTGGCCAAACGCCAAGTAGTAAGAGAAATTATACAGGAAATGAGTGACAGCGGCGTGATCGAACCTTCAGCTAGTCCATGGAGCTCACCGGTAGTACTAGTGAAAAAGAAAGATGGACAAATGAGGTTCTGTGTGGATTACCGGAAATTGAACGACGTAACGAAGAAGGATAGTTATCCATTGCCAAGAATCGACGATACTCTGGACTCGTTATCTGGCACGAAATGGTTTTCCACACTGGATTTGAAAAGCGGCTACTGGCAAGTGGAGGTAAAGGATGAAGATAAAGAGAAGACGGCTTTCAGCGTTGGAGAAGGGCTTTGGCAATTTACGGTAATGCCCTTCGGGCTATGCAATGCTCCAGCTACTTTTGAGAGACTCATGGACCAGATACTAAAAGGTTTGCACTGGCAAACATGTTTGGTGTACCTCGACGACATCATCGTGCTGGGAAAAAGCTTTGAGGAACACCTAAAGAACTTGGAGGAAGTTTTCCAAAGAATAGCTGGTGCTGGTCTGAAACTAAGTCCCAAGAAGTGTTCCTTGTTTAAAAAGGAAGTAAGTTATTTGGGTCACAAAGTAACTACGGAGGGAATCTGCACTGCTAAGGAAAAGATCGAAGCCGTAAAAGATTGGCCAAGACCGAGAAATTTGCATGAGTTACGGAGCTTCCTGGGGCTGTGCACGTATTATCGGCGATTTGTACCAAATTTTGCCAGCGTAGCTAGTAGTCTCCACGACCTTACAAGGAAGAATATGAGTTTTGAATGGAAGAAGGAACAGGAGGTGGCTTTTCAAACATTGAAGGAACGACTATGCACTGCCCCGATGTTAGCATATCCAATTCCAGGTTCAAAGTTTATTCTGGATACAGATGCGAGTGGTTATGCTATAGGAGGTGTTTTGTCCCAGGTTGTTGATGAACAGGAGAAGGTAGTTGCATACTATAGCCGAACAATTGGGAAGCCTGAAAGGAACTATTGTGTAACCCGGAGAGAACTGTTGGCATTGGTAGAGTGCGTTAAGCATTTCCACAAGTATCTCTATGGGCAGCGATTCCACGTCAGGACAGATCATGCAGCGTTGAAATGGCTCTTACAGTTCCGTAATCCGGAAGGTCAATTGGCACGGTGGATAGAGCGACTGCAAAATTATGACTTTTCCATAGAGCATCGCAAAGGTAGCACCCACGGAAATGCTGATGCAATGTCACGAAGACCATGTAACTTGGAATGCAAGCATTGTTCCAAAGCTGAAACCAAGGAAGACATTATAGATGTGCGGCTCATGACTATAACATCTTCGGACGAATGGGACATGGATCAATTAAGGAGGTGTCAGCACGAAGATCCAGATCTTAAACGTGTGATGCAAGGAATCGAACGAAACGAGCGACCATCAAGAGAGGAGATGTCAGCAGAAAGTCCTGTTGCCAAGTCATATTGGGCACAGTGGAATAGTTTGCAATTAGAATCAGGTTGTTTGCATCGAATATGGGAGAGTGAGGATGGTCAATGTGTTCGAAAGCTGATAGTCGTCCCAAGGAAGAAAATCCCTGATGTACTCAATGAATTACATAACGGTCCAAGCGGAGGTCACCTTGGAGTCACCAAGACCTTGGAGAAAGTCAAGCAAAGATTCTATTGGGTTGGTTGCCGTCAATCGGTCGCGGAGTGGATTGCCAACTGTGAAGTATGTATCAAAGCTAAAGGACCGAAATCAAGGAGCCATGGCCAAATGAAACAGTATAACTCAGGTGCGCCATTTGAGAGGATAGCCATGGATGTAGCTGGTCCATTTCCTACTAGCAAACTCGGAAACAAATATGTACTAGTGGTTATGGACTATTTCAGCAAATGGCCAGAAGTGTACCCTATTCCAAATCAAGAGGCAGAAACAATAGCAGAGGTGTTTACTAACAATTGGGTAGCTCGGTTTGGTGCACCGATGGAGATACATTCTGACCAAGGCAGAAATTTCGAATCAGCTGTGTTCCAGGAAATGTGCAAGACATTGGGCATTCGGAAAACTCGAACAACTGCACTACATCCTCAGTCAGATGGCATGGTGGAACGATTCAATAGAACCTTGGAAGAGCACCTGAGGAAAGTAGTGGATAAGTTCCAGAAGGATTGGGATACTCACATCTCCTTATTCCTAATGGCATATCGCTCTGCAGTACATGAAACAACTGGTCAGACTCCTGCAAAGGTAATTTTCGGGAATGATCTTCGATTGCCAGCTGACTTGAAGTTTGGGATAAACGCTGATGCAGGAGTAAATGCTCGGAAATCTACTAGCGTTTTGGAAGAAGAAATGAGAGAAATTCACGACCTTGTGAGACAACGGACTAAGATCATGAGCGATAAGATGAAGGCCAGGTACGACAAAGCAATAAATTCGGAAGGTTTTATAGAAGGAGATTTAGTGCTGCTATACAACCCACCGCGTAAGAAAGGTTTATCCCCAAAACTACAATGTAACTGGGAAGGCCCATACAAAGTCATAAAACGGATCAACGATGTGGTATATCGCATACAAACTATGGGAAGGCCAAGGAATAAGATGAAGGTGGTCCATTTGGAAAGGCTAGCTGCGTTTGGTTCCGGCAATGTGTCTGATCGGGACGATCAGACTTAGGTGGAGGGCAGTGTGGCGATTATTCTCAAGCATGTACCATCCCTAAGTCAATAACACTCCCACCACTAGTTAACACAACCGAGATAACGATGGCTACGCTTATGCATGCAAGCGTATAACTAGGAAGAGGAAGAGAGATGGCGCGAGTGTTTGCGAATACGATACAAAGAGGAGATGCCAATAAATAAACCGACCCTTCCAGAACACGAAAAGCGAACAACCAAGAAAGTTCTCGGTGCGTAGGCAAGCACCCTGTTGGACTATATAAGGCGGTGACCAAGCAAGACAGGTTGATCAGTTTATTTTCAAGCGTTCAATAGTGAACTACTGCGAAGTTACCAACCTTTTAAATTTGTATTGCGTTTATTACTAGTAAATAAAACTAGCTATTACTTACAATATCTGTGCGTGTGTTTATTCGACTTTATAGTGATCGAACCCAGGATTGATAATCAAGGAATCATCGAATTCGTCACAATATGGATTATAATTGTCGTTTTGAGCTAGCTGCCTGTACAGCAACTAATATTCTTTTCAATTAATTATTAAAGCAATTTTAAGTCTTTTGCATTAATAAAGTGGCCATAGGCCATCTGTAAAATTGCTTTGTTTTTATTGTACAAGCGAAACAACCAAAGTGGGACCCAGACGGCGGGAATAGCACCAGTTTTCTTCGGCAGAGCTAAATCACGAAAATTCACAATTTTTGCTAAAATTGATGACGAAACACATTTTTCAATAACGGCAGTTCTGCTTCATGAAAAATTCCCGTTACTATTTGCGCTCGTTGACTGAGGAAAAAGATATCAAGATGACTGAGGCAGAAAAAGAACTCGCCCAAAAATTACGCACTCTGGAATTGGAGTGCCAACGTCTTCAGACGATGTACGAGCAACAGCCAAACGTGCAAAGGGGCTTGCAACGGCCGCACGGCAACCTGATTGTACCGAAATTTAACAAAAGCAATCCGCATTTGTGGTTCGCTCAACTAGAGCGATCATTTCGGTTGTACAAAGTTCAAAACGGCGACGACAAGTTTGATTTTGTCACCATACATCTCGAAGAGGAGATAATATTATTTGTTGAAGACCTCATAACAAAGCCACCACAAGCAAATAAATACGATGCGCTAAAAACGCGGCTACTTGACAAATTTGCTGAAAGTGCAGAATCGAAATTACGTCTACTGCTACAGGGAGGTGGTACAACAAAAAAAGTTCGTACTGAGGGGCAGCTAACCTTATGTTTTTTCCACGCAAAGTTTGGAGATAACGCGAAGAAATGTCGCTCCAACTGCTCGCGCTACAAGCCGTCAAGCTAAAACGGCTGTCGTCAATTACGCTGGTTGGCAACAGCCCCAAAGCTAGCAGCGTTAAACAATCAAACATGTGCGCCAACATCAAAAACAACAAAACCTATCAAACAAATGAGAAGCGCTTATATGTCTGCGATAAAAGGTCAAAATTAAACTTTCTTATTGACTCTGGGTCAGTGGTGTCTGTTTTACCACGGTCCGCAGCGAACAGTAAAATCAAACAGGGAACCAGACGGGTATACAAACCTACGGCAATCAAACAATTGAAGTCGATTTAGGGTTACGGCGATCGTTTAGCTGGTTATTCACAATAGCTGACGTTCATACTGCGATTATAGGCGCAGATTTTTTTGCCGTATCGACGCTTAACGCAACCAACAAATTTTACAATGTTCTTAAAGAGTTTGTTGATGTCACTAAGGCAAATACAAAATTTGATACCAGCAAAGTTTTTCATTCAGTTCGACATCACATCGAAACTTCTGAGAGCGCGGTAGCCAGTAGACCGAGTCGCCTTACAGGTGAAAGGCTCGAAACAGCTAAGGCAGAAATTAACCTTTTGCTTAAACAAGGCATTTGCAGGGTTTCGAAAAGTTCGTGGTCTAGCCCACTGCATATGGTGGCAAAAAAATGCGGTGGTTGGCGTGCGTGTGGCGATTATCGAAGCCTAAACTCGGTAACAGTCCCGGATCGTTATCCCATTGCACACGTTCATGACTTTGCCAACAAGCTTCATGGTAGTACAGTTTTTTCGACCCTCGCCCTATTGCGTGCATACTACCAAATACCGATGGCCGAGGAAGACATTAAGAAGACCGCTGTCTGCATGCCATTCGGTTTAATTGAATTTTTGTTCATGCCCTTCGGCCGCAAAAATGCCACACAAACATTTCAAAAGTTTATGGACGAAATATTTAGAGAGATCGATTTTGTTTTTTGTTACATTGATGACATTCTCATCATGTCTAATTCTCAAGAGGAGCATGAAAAGCACCTTCGCATTGTTATGTCCATTCTGCGGAAAAACGGTCTTAGCATCAACGTCAACAAATGCCAATTTGGGCAATCCGAAATATCTTTTTTAAGCTAAGTGATTAACAAAGACGGCATAAGACCATCCGATATCCACGTACGGGCAATCGCTGAATATAAAAGGCCGGTAACATTGTGCGAACATGGTCGCTTTTTGGGTGTCTTAAACTATTATCGCTGCTGTATACCGCACGCTTCAGGCATGCGAGCACCGTTGAGCGACTTTATTCGTAACATTAGAAAAAATGACAAGCGAAAAGTTCCTTGGACAAAAGATGCAGTCGACGCATTTGAAGCTTGCAAACAAAGCGTCGTAAATGCAGACACTCTCGCTCATCTAGCACCCAATGCCAAGTTAGCCCTTGTTTGGGACGCATCAAACGTAGCAATTGGCGCAGCTCTCGAGCAAGAAGTGACTAATTCATGGCAGCCTCTAGGTTTTTTTTCTCGGAAATTGAGTAGCACCGAGAAAAATTACAGCACCTATGACCGAGAATTGCTTGCAGTTTATAATGCAATTCACCATTTCAAACATTTTCTCGAAGCTAGCAATTTCATAATCAAAACGGATCATAAACCACTGATCTATGCATTTCAGCAAAAGCCAGAGAAAGCATCACCACGACAGCTACTCGTACGTCACTTATATCTCAGTTTTCTACAAAAATTGTGCATGTTAAGGGTACGACAAACACCGTGGCAGATGCCCTTTCGCGATTAGATGCGATTTCAATGCCTTCGACCATAACGCTTGGTGACATCGAGAAATCGCAGGCAGACGACGAAGATTTACAATCTATTTTGCGTGGCGATACATCAATCAAGCTACAATCAGTCCAATTCGATAACTGTGCTATCTACTGCGACATCTCGACTGGCCGTGTGCGCCCCTATGTTCCTCGGAAGATGCGCTACAAAGTTTTTTCACCAATGCATGGGTTATCACATCCGAGTGGGAGATCGAAAAGTCAGCAGGTGCGACAAAAGTACGTTTGGCCGTCCATGAAAAAGGATATAACCGAATGGGCTAAACACTGTATCCCATGCCAACACGCGAAAATACATCGACACAATAAATTATTACCGCAAAAAATGGATGTGCCTGACAACAGATTCGACCACGTCCATTTGGACATAATCGTTATGCCACATGCGCAAGGGTTTCGATACTGTCTGACGATGATCGATCGGGTTTCTCGTTGGCCCGAAGCAATACCATTGAGAGACCACACAGCGGAGACTATTGCCAACGTTTTTTGGGTGCATTGGGTATCCAGGTTTGAATGTCCGAAGACAATCACGACAGATCAAGGCACCCAATTTGAATCTTCGTTGTTTAAGAGCTTAAGCAAACATGTTGGTGGCCAACACATACATACAACAGCTTACCATTCCCAGTCCAATGGGATGATAGAGCGCTGGCATCGTTCATTGAAAGCAGCATTAATGTTCAACACCCAAATTCCCTGGCCAAAACTATGACCAGTTGCACATCACAACAACAATAAAATGATTCAGCTAAGAAATTTGTGTGACTGCACACTTGTTCTTTTACGGACGGACGCAATTAAAAAGCCACTTAAACCACCATACACAGGGCCATATAAGGTGGTAAGCCGAGAATCAGATCGCGTTTTTATCATCCAAATCCACGGAAAAAACGTAGCAGTATCAGCCGATCATCTCAAACCAGCCTATATTGCCAAGGCGGAAAACAGCGACAGCATTGCGCCTACGGAAAGTTCCCAGGATGTTCAGCCGAACGAAAGACGCCTTCGTGTACGTTTTTCCAAATCGTGACCGAGTCACTAAAGGGGGAGTACTGTAGCGGATTGAATCGCGACACCATGCCCATCTATGCGAAGTAATCTGATCGCCAACACTGTGCCACCTATGTGCCAACTTAATGTGAAACAGCTGACGTTGGGCACTACTTTCATTTGACATTTCATTTTCTTTTGTTTGCTCTAAAATATGGATTATCATTATCGTTTTGAGCTAGCTGCATGTCCAGCAACTAATATTCTTTTCAATTAATTATTAAAGTAATTTTAAGTCTTTTGCATTAATAAAGTGGCCATCGGCCATCTGTAAAATTGCGTTGTTTTTATTGCAGAAGCGAAACAACCAAATATACATATTATAAAAAGTAAACACTTTCGTGTCGCCACCTGATGCTCAAACGCGTGGACGGATTTTAACCAAACTTACACACAGGTCAGGTACATAGCCCGGCATGGTTCTTACATACTTTTTTTTAAAATCGGAAAAGTGGGCGTGGCCCCTCCCATACAAATGGGAACTTTCATACCCCTTATCTATGCAACTATTATCGCTAGACTACTGAAATTCGGTAAGACGTTGTATAAAGTATGTCACTTTCCTAATACCCATCACTTTTTGAAATCGGAAAAGGGAGCGGTGCACCTCCCATACAAATGAGATTTTTCCTCTTTACATAATCTATACATATAAAAAGTAAACAATTTTTTTCGTGTCGCCACTTGATGCTCAAACGCGTGGACGGATTTTAACCAACCTTACGCACAGGTCAGGTACATAGCCCGGCTTGGTTCTTACATACTTTTTTTTTAAATCGGAAAAGGGGGCGTGGCCCCTCCCATACAAATGGGAACTTTCATACCCCTTATCTATGCAACTATTATCGCTAGACTACTGAAATTCGGTAAGACGTTGTATAAAGTAAGTCACTTTCCTAATACCCATCACTTTTTGAAATCGGAAAAGGGAGCGGTGCACCTCCCTACAATTGAGATTTTTCATCTATATATAATCTATACATATTATAAAAAGTAAACACTTTTTTTCGTTTCGCCACTTGATGCTCAAACGCTTGGACGGATTTTAACCAAGCTTACACACAGGTCAGGTACATAGCCCGGCATGGTTCTTACATACTTTTTTTTTAAATCGGAAAAGGGGGCGTGGCACTTCCCATACAAATGGGAACTTTCATACTCAATATCTTTGGAGGTATTAATGCTAGACTACTAAATTTTGGTAAGGCGTTGTATAAAGTAAGTCCCTTTCCTAATACCTATCCCTTTTTGAAATCGGAAAAGGGGGCGTGCCACCTCCCATACAAATGGGAACTTTCATACTCAATATCTTTGTAGGTATTAGTGCTAGACTACTATATTTTGGTAAGGCGTTGTATAAAGTAAGTCCCTTTCCTAATACCTATCCCTTTTCGAAATCGGAAAAGGGGGCGTGCACCTCCCATACAAATGGGATCTTTCATACCCTCTATCTATGCAACTATTATCGCTAGAATACTGAAATTTGGTAAGACGTTGTATAAAGTAAGTCCCTTTCCTATTACCCATCACTTTTTGAAATCGGAAAAGGGAGCGGCGCACCTCCCATACAAATGGGAACTTTTATACTCAATATTTTTGGAGGTATTAATGCTAGACTACTAAATTTTGGCAAGGCGTTGTATAAAGTGAGTCCCTTTCCTAATACCTATCCCTTTTTGAAATCGGAAAAGGGGGCGTGGCACCTCCCATACAAATGGATAAAAAGTAAACTCTTTTTTCCTGTCGCTGTTTGATGCTGAAGTGTGGTATTGATTTGGAATATCCATGCTTCTCCCACGGTCAATTATATGTAGCATGTTCACGTCTAGGTAAGACATCAGCTCTTTGTATACACACCACAATTCAGGGCAAAACAAAAAATATTGTATACGAAAGAGCTCTTCAATAATAAGTTAAAACAAAATAAGAAAAGATTTTAAAGTTGTTTCATTTATTTTCCATATTTTTATGGAAACGTGGGGTGAAACCCACGGGTATAAGCTAGTTAATTTAAAAAATTAAAGCATCTGATCCTCAAATTGCTTCGTAGGACAGGAGTGAAGGTGTCTTTATATGGTATCTGAAGTGGGCCTAAGTTATCTCCCCGGCAGTCCTTTCAACTTAACCAAACCTAAATAAATTTTTTTTTGAATGGTTTCACATTCAACTTACACACTTTATTTATTACTCTTAGATCATTGTAATTCCCTACAAGTGAAAATCTTTGACAATTCCTCTGTGATCTCACCCAACTGTCGAAAATTTATATTTGCCAGTTAATGGAGCTCATACGACATTTCTTGCAAATAAATGCGTGTATATCACAAAATTAAAAAAAAGTTATTATAATATTTTTAAACATGGAAAAGCACAGCTTGGCTTAAACTCGGGTTTTTTTTACTAATGTGTAAGCTGGCAATATGGGTATTTTCTAAGTTAAACATATTTGCATTTGTACCCGTGAATTAAATATCATTTAATAATTTTGACGTACGAATTAAATAGATTTTGTGTACTACCAAATGCAACTCTGTGCAAAAAGCAACTCTGCGAATAAGATGATCACAGTTGTTATCTATTGTAAATGCTTCTGTCACACATTCGCCACTTGAATGTATTCACAACGGTTTCGAGAGAGTTTTACGTCATTCTCTCGTTACTGACAGTTCTTTTCAAATTTGTCGGCGAATACACAAATTTTACCTACGCAATAGTGAGTAAGTAGCAAATGCCATGCGAATGCTATTTTAATATTGTAAATTATTTCTTTTTAGCTTATACAAAAGTGCAATAGGTTTAAAAAAAGTGTTTTATCATATGCTATTCTCCATGTTTGTCAAAAAATTATATGTAATTATAAGAATATCTTGCCTTAAGGCCATATATGAATTTGGCGAACTACAGTGGTGCGAAATCTTGGGGTATGTTTGTGGCGATGCGGTTCAGGTGTTTAGAACTTGGTATGTTGCTTGGCAACGAATATGTAATTTTTATTAGTCAACAAGTTTTCATAGTTGAGTAAGTCAATAACTTTTTCTGTTTCTGAAGTGACAAAATAAAAATAAAATAATTTTGAATGTTTTAATAGGAAATGAATATTATTATTTCCTATATTGGTGACCCCGAGCAGCGAGATTATGATTTTGCCACTAACTTCGCCGGCCATCGCCCTGCAGTTCATCGTGTTGCAGTAAAACTGTCGCCTTTTTGGTCCGACAAACCAAGACTATGGTTTTCACAGGCTGATTCGCAGTTTACGTTGTCCGATATAACAAATGAGGTAACAAAGTTCCATTATGTTGTTTCGCAACTGGATGCACGTGTCGCATTTGAGATCGAGGACATTATAGAGAATCCTCCTCCGCTGAATCCATACACATTTTTGCGCACAAAATTGATTGATCGTTTGTCTGCGTCTGAGGAACAACGAGTCCGCCAACTTATCAGTGAGGAAGAGCTCGGCGATCGCAAACCATCGCAGTTTCTACGCCACTTACGCTCTCTCGCTGGTTCAACTATCGTGCAGGATAGTCTCCTTCGTCAACTCTGGCTTAAACGTCTTCCGTCCAACGTCCAGGCTATCCTTGCGACACAATCTGATTTGCAGCTCGACAACATTGCGGAGCTTGCTGACAAGATTGTCGAAGTCTCACCGAGCTCGCCGACTTTCGCTGTAAATGCAGCGCTCAGCGATAAAAGTATCGAAAGCAATCTGTTAAATGCGATTGCTGATCTACAAAAGCAAGTGGCCGAATTGTCGGTTTCTCGTTCGTGCCCTAATCATTCCCATGGTTCGTCCAACAGCTTTCGACGTCGTAGCAAATCTCGAAATCGAAGCAACTCTAACCAACAAATTTGTTGGTACCATAAAAAATTCCAGGACAAAGCGAAGAAATGTATAAGTCCCTGTGATTATTTGGAAAACGGAAAAAGCAGTCTGTGAATGCGGCATCAGACTGCTTGTCAACCAGTAGCCGCCTAATTGTCACTGATAGAATATCTAAACATCGCTTTCTCGTCGATACTGGTTCTGACTTATGTTGCTTTCCTCGACGTCTATTACGTGATCGTCGTTCTCCTGTCAATTACGACTTGTGTGCTGCAAATGGAAGCAAAATCAAAACATATGGTTTTTTAACCTTGAATCTTAACTTAGGACTTCGTCGTGATTTTCCATGGAGATTTATCGTTGCTGATGTTGATCTACCAATAATTGGATCTGATTTGCTTGCTCATTATCACCTTTTACCGGATTGTCGTACAAAACGCATCGTCGACGTCACCACTGGTCTTCAAGTACACGGTTTTTGTCAGCCTTCCTCGCAAACCAGTGTTAAAGCAGTTCAGGATTCGTCGACTTTTGGTTTTCTCATTTCTCAATTTCCTGAAATTACTCGTCCACCAGGTTTACCTCGAAATATAAAACATGAGACTGTTCATCACATTCGTACAACTCCTGGACCACCGGTGACAAGCAAAGTACGACGCTTAAATCCTGAGAAATTAAAAATAGCTAAACAAGAATTCGACGCTATGTTACAATCTGGTACAACTCGTCCCTCAGAGAGTTCTTGGTCATCGCCTTTACACTTGGCACCAAAAAGTGATTCAACTTGGCGCCCCTGTGGAGATTTTCGTGCATTGAATGCTCGGACTATCCCAGATCGGTATCCTGTCCGCCACATTCACGACGTCACTCACTTTATCGATGGTTGTACGGTGTTTTCGAAAATTGATCTTGTTAAAGCTTATCAACAAATTCCTGTAGCCGAAGAAGACATTTCCAAAACTGCTATTATTACTCCCTTTGGCCTTTTCGAATTTCCATTCATGACGTTTGGACTTCGAAATGCTGGCCAGACCTTTCAAAGGTTTATGGATGAAGTTTTGCGAAGTTTAGAGTTTTGTTTCGTTTATATGGATGACATTCTCGTTTTCTCTCGTTCCAAAGAAGAACACGAACGCCATCTTAAAATCATTTTTGAGCGTCTAGCAAGATATGGATTGGTGATTAACGTCAAAAAGTGCATTTTTGGAGTTCCTGAAATTCCTTTTATTGGTTATATCATCTCTGCTGCTGGCGTACAAGCTCCAGAAGAGCGTGTCCAGGTAATCAAAGACTTTCCGTTGCCAAAAACAGCACAAGGTCTTCGACGTTTTCTTGGAATGTTAAACTTCTACCGCAGATTCATTCCGCATGTTTCTGAATACGAAGCTCCATTGAATGATGCAATCAGCAATCCACTTTTGAAAGGATCTCAACCAATCAACTGGACGTTTGAGCTGGAAGAAGCTTTCGTAACCTGCAAAAACTGTATCTCTTCTGCTTCACTTCTGGTTCATCCTCGCATTGGTGCGCCTCTTGGTTTGTTTACAGACGCTTCAAACCATTCAGTTGGTGCATGTTTACAACAGCTTGTCGATGGCGTGTGGCAACCTCTTGCTTTCTTCTCGAAGAAAATGTCCTCAAAAGAATGCTCTTGGCCTGCTTTCTACCGTGAACTTCTTGCTATCTACGCAGCAATCCAGCATTTTCGTCATTTTTTTTGGAAGGACATTCGTTCACGATTTACACAGATCATAAACCATTGATTTAAGCTTGTCAACAAAAACGTGAAAAACTTCCACCGGTTCAACTCAGGCAACTCTCATTCATTGCAGAATTTTCAACGGATATCCAACACATCAAAGGAGCTGATAATGTCGTTGCTGATACACTCTCACGAATTGAAGCTGTTTCTGCTCCATTGGATTACGAGTTGTTGGTTGGATCTCAAGAAGAAGACGATGAACTTACGAGAATTACCCGAGAAAATTCTTCTCTCTGCATCGAGCGGGTGCCAATTCCTGGTTCTTCACTTACTGTGTTTTGTGATACATCAACAGGAAAAGCACGGCCATACATCACATTACCGTTTCGTCGTTCTGTTTTTGATCAGCTTCATAACCTGAGCCATCCAGGTGCCAATGCTTCACTCAAATTAATCAGCGATCGTTTTGTGTGGCCGTCAATGAATAAAGACTGTCGAAATGGGGCTCGTGCTTGTAATGATTGTCAACGATCAAAAATTTCACGCCATGTTCACGCTTCACTTGGAAATTTTGAAACTCCAACAAAGAGATTTTCCCATATTCACATTGATCTGATTGGTCCACTTCCACTTGCATGTTCTTTTCGATATTGTTTGACTGTCATCGATCGTTATACTCGATGGCCTGAGGTATGTCCTTTGCAGAACATAACTGCAGATACTGTAACTCATGCACTTTTGGATTGCTGGATATCTCGTTTTGGTGTTCCTGAAATTATAACCTCAGATCGTGGAGCTCAATTTTCTTCTCATCTCTTCAAAATTTTTGTTACACGATTCGGAGTTCGGCATAACTTCACTACAAGTTGGCATCCTGCTGCAAATGGTTTAGTCGAACGATTACATCGTCACTTGAAAGCCGCAATCATGGCTCATTCCGACATTGACTGGGTTCAGGCCTTGCCCTTGGTTCTACTTGGAATTCGTTCAGCTTTTAAAGAAGATATCAAGGCTACTGCCTCTGAAATGGTTTATGGTGAAACGATTCGTTTGCCATTTGAGTTTCTTTCTTCAAGTCTTGGACATGAAATTTCCGATGATCCAAGCAGCTTTCTTTCAAGTTTACGTGAATTTATGTCGCGCTTACGTCCACTTCCAGCATCAAGACACTGTCAACCTGGAGTTTTTGTTTTCAAAGAACTATCGAAATGTAGTCATGCCTTTCTCAAAGTTGGACCATTTCTTAAGGCACTCCAGCCTCCATACACCGGCCCGTATGAAATAATTAATCGCGATGAAAAGACAGTCACACTCAAAATTCGAAATGAACCAACTAAAGTATCTATAGATCGTGTAAAACCAGCTTTTGTTATTCAAGATGATATTGTTTCAACACCTATTCCTACTTCTACATCTGTTCCGGTTTCAACGTCTATACCTGTTCCTGTTCCTAAAATTGCACGAGTTCCAGAATACGCGACTCGGTCCGGCAGGAAAGTACGTTTTCGAGAAATTTTGGATCTGTAGCCAAATCCTCTACCAAGGGGGGTAGTGTGGCGATGCGGTTCAGGTGTTTAGAACTTGGTATGTTGCTTAGCAACGAATATGTAATTTTTATTAGTCAACAAGTTTTCATAGTTGAGTAAGTCAATAACTTTTTCTGTTTCTGAAGTGACAAAATAAAAATAAAATAATTTTGAATGTTTTAATAGGAAATGAATATTATTATTTCCTATATGTTCAAGCTCGGTGATTTTCTTTACTACCTGCAGTTGAGAGATTTTTGAAGCAATACAGGCATATTTTACGTCTTTTGAATACTGTCGACCAGTTCTTAAGCAATTTTCGAAAATGAAATCGATAAAGTCTACTTAGGTCTGATATTGGCTATTCATTGGAAGCAGCAATATTGTTTTTTAATATATTCCAGTACTGGAAGAGGGAATATTTAGTCACTAAATTAGTTTCTCGACATTTTTGCTAACATAAAATGAAGCGCCTTGGAGCAAATGTATACATATGAATATGGAAACGATTTGCTATTTCTTCTCACTCTTGATAAAAATAACACATTTTTAAACAAAATGGGTTAATAATTTTTATTATTTGACGCAAGAACTCCTACAGAAAAGAAGAACGGTCAAGTTCAAAACTCTTTGTTTAGTATATTTTCCCATAAAGTATATAGATTATGATTGTCTCTTTGAAGAGTTCGTAACACTTAGAGTGTTCCTTCCTACAGTGAAAGAAGAACCCATAGTAAATCCCAAAAGTGTTCAATGGGGTTGAGATCGGGGGATTGGGGAGGCGTTTTAAGCTGTTTTGGCGCATTATACAATAGCCAAAGACGTACGATCTCGGGTAGTTATCCTGCTGGAACAAAAACGTTGTTGATAACCCAAGAGTTTCTGCACTTTCCTTCAAATTTTTGCTTTAAAATATTGAGATACCCCATCTATCCATTGTCGAGTCAATGAAGCTCAGGTTGCCCACACCACCAGCTGCCATGCATCCCCATACCATGATACCACCGCCACCATGCTTGACCGTGCCAACCAAGTTTTATTTTTCTAGCGCAGTTCCGGAAATATAACTTGTTTCCAGAACTCTGGAGGCTTATTTATGTAGGTGTTAGCAAATTCAATACGTTTTTGCCTATTCACAGGTGAAATAAACGGGTTTTTTCGAGCGACTCTGCCATGACAGCCAGCTTTACGTTAAACATTTCTGGCACTTTCAGCACAAATGCGTTTGTTAAATCCTTCCCGTACATTTTGAACGATTTTTGTAGAGGTAGTTCGAGGATTCAATTTTGCCATGTTGTTTATTTTACGTTCTTCACGAATTGATAATTATTTCGGGCGACCAGACCTCAACTTATATGTTAAAATTCTAGTTTCTTTATAATTCTTTTTGACGCGCTGGATAGAAGAATACGTTCTTCCCACTGTTTGACCAATTTTCCGAAATCTTTTTCTTTCTTTCCATAATTTAATAATTATTTTTCTCTTCCCAACAGTAATTCCTTTACCTTTAAACTTCATGCTTAAAATGTAACACTATTTTCTATCAACATGCACCACCGAGCGCGTTAAACAAATGAATAACATACAAACAATAGGAAATGCCCAAAATAAGGAAGAAGCTTCGTAAAAAATAACGGTATCATTCAAACCAAACAACTGAACGCAGACTTTTTGGTGTCTATATGCGCTAATCGCCACATTTAAGTGCCATTATCTTCAAAATATAAGGAGGAATTTGTTTATATTTTGTCGGCCTTTTGAAACTGAATATGTAGAGAATTAACAGGCGGAGGAAATTTAGTTAGAAAATGGATTCATGCTTTGCCCTCATATCACATATAATAGTTTGTAAGGTGAACGCAGACTTTGTAGGCTGTGTATATAATTCAATACCCTCACTCAAAATATATTTACACGGTGTCCAAAAAGTTCGAATACAAAACGAAAGTCCTTTTTAAGCAAAAGATATGATAAACCCTTATGAATTTTCATTTAAAAGAATTTATGCAACATCATTTAATATTTATAGTAGGTTTTTTGTTCATCACACCTCCTTTGGATAACTTAACCAAGCGTCATCGCTTTACAAAAGCGCAACAAGCGGCACGAACCATATCCATCAGCATTTCGGCCCATAACCGCTAAGCTTCGACGTCATGTACGCCCATGCAAAAAAATTCAATGGATTGAGATCAGGACTGCTAAGTGGCCATTCGTTCTTATACAAAAATTCGGCCAAATTCTCCTGACACCATTGTCGCGCGATGTTTGCGGTATGTGAATGGGCTCCATCTTGTTGAAAGCAATAACATTCATCACCGAATAAACTGCGACAGCTGGGGTGTATTAGTGCCTCTAAGACGTGTTGTTTGTAGAAGCCGGCGTTAATTTTAATCCTCTTTGCGATGAAAACTAGGGGAAGCTTTCCTCTTTTACAGAATCCGGCCCAGAAATCTGGGCACATACATCTCCTTTCTTTAGGAACATTTTCTAGAGTTACTTACCATACTCGTTCATTTTGTGAGTTGAAAGATTGTTGTAGAACGAACAACTTTTCATCAGAAAATACGACTTCGTCACCGTGTCAGCCAAGAATATCCGATACACGTTTGGCTCTCTCTAACTTAACTGCAACGGTTTCTTCGAATTTGTTCCCTTACAACTTTTATGTTACCACTGTTGCGAACCGTTCGTTTTTTGGTCTATTTTTAACGAAAGAAATGCCGCTGCCCGGCTGGTTGATGTCCTCGTAAACATAAAAACTGACATCACCCCCATACAAGAGATGCGATGGACGGGCAAGGTAATAAGGCCATTACACCTTGCGACATTTACTGACATGGCCATGCAAGCCATCGCAACTTCGGTGTTGGCTGGGAGAGAGACTTAGGAAACAAGTACTGTCGTTCACACCCGTGGATGATCGTCACGCCGTGATCCGTATAAAGGCAAAATTTTTCAAAATATCATTCATCTGCGTTCACGCATCGACGGAGGGTAAGGACGATGTGGTAAAAGACGCATTTTACGAGCGCTTAGACAACACATATGGGCGCTGCCCCCATATGATATCAAGGTCTTGATGGGCGACTTTAACGCCTTGGTGGGAAAAGAAGGTGTGCTTTGACCCAAAGTCGGACAATTCGATCTCCATGATGAGATTTCGTCAAATGGATGCAGGCTGATCGACTCTGCCGGTGCCCGAAATATGGTCATATCTAGCACTAGGTTTATGCACAAGAAGATATATCAAGCTACGTGGCTATCCCCTGATCCAACGTTTTAGATGTGCGAACGATTCGGGGGTCCTAACATCGTCTCCGACCACTATCTTGTCGCAACCAAGATTCCCTCGCGCCTCTGAGCGGTTAAACACGTGCGTGTGAAGACACAAGGAAAAGGAAAGCTGGACGTCGAAAAACTGCAATCGCAAGAGGGAGAGAAGGCGTCATTGCGAAGAGCTTGAGCTGCTAGCCAGCAAGAACAACGCTCGAAAATGGAGAAGCCGAGCAACTACTCAGAGAAGAATCCGACCCCACAAGCGATTATAACGAGATACGAGAAGCAATATCGCGGAATATGGTCGAAAGAATGCATGCCGGCCGATTGGAATCTAAGTGTCCTCTGCCCAATCCACAAGAAAGCAGATCCTACAAGCTGCTCCAATTATCGCGGGATTATCCTGCTTAATATCGCATATAAGGTCCTATCAAGCGTGTTGTGTGAAGGACTGAAGACCTGGCCGTTCGAAACTAAACGAGGTTTCATACAGGGTGACCCCCTATCGTTAAATTTTTTTAATTT
This sequence comes from Merzomyia westermanni, assembly GCA_949987695.1. NCBI lineage: Eukaryota > Metazoa > Arthropoda > Insecta > Diptera > Tephritidae > Merzomyia > Merzomyia westermanni. Next base: position 84,421,199 of record OX465291.1, read on the forward strand.
GATGCTGGAGAAAATAACAAGCCGCAGAGCTCCACCGCTCAGGAACATTGACATCATTGGGTAACCGCGCCGTAAGTTTTGCCTATTCCAAATTAGAGAAAGAAGCGGAAAAGTGGGTTTGGAAATGAAAGAGTGCAAAACGAAGTACCTTCAGTCGTCATGCAAAGAGTCTGCGCATTCGCGCCCTGGTACCCACGCCACTGTTGGCAGCCATAAGTTTGAAATAATAAAGGACTTCGTTTACCTGGGAACCAGCATTAACACCAACAATAATGCCAGCTTAGAAATCCAGCGAAGAATTACTCTTGCCAATCAATGTTACTTTAGACTGAGTAAGCAGTTGAGAAGCAAAGTCCTCTCTCGACGAATAAAAACCACGCTTTACAAGTCACTCATAATACCCGTCCTGCAATATGAAGCAGAAGCATGAGCGATGACAGCCCCAGATGAGTCGACCCATGGAGTATTGGAAAGGTTCTTCGAAGGATTTATGGGCCCCTACGCGATGCGGACGGTTTTTATCGAAAAATATTTAATGAACAGTTGTATGAGCTCTACGCAGACATCGACATTGTCCAACGAATTAAAATCCATGTAATGCGAATGGAAGAAGATGCTCTGGCCCAGAAAGTATTCTTGACGGAACGCACTTATGGAAGCAGAGGAAAGGGCAGGCCCCCACTTCGTTGAAAAAGACTAAGTGGAGAACGACCTGCGATCCTTTGGCGTTTCTAATTGGCGTCAATTGGCAAAAGATAGTCAGGTGGCGCGTTGACTCCATCGTAGACAAAAACTATAATACGGCTACCAAAGATTTGCGTCTGTCGTGGTTTGAGATTCTGAAACGGACTATGCCAAGGTATGCTCAGTCCAAACAGAGTTCGCTATGGTATTCTCCAAAATGATTAAAACCTGTTGGTCTGTTTAGTTTTAATATTTGTCTTTACTTTAATAAATTTTTTTTTTCAAACTCATCTACAATGCTTAAATTTATTGCTAACTACGCTAAAGGTAGCAGAGGTGAAAACCTCTACTCAGTCCTACGGAATCCATCGCAGAATATAAAAATAGTAGGGAAAACCCCCAGCTGTCCATTCATCGGAGGTGAAAACCACCGACTATATGCCTGCCTAGTAGCTAACTACTCAATTTTTCTAAGGAAATAATCACCTTTTTATACTTATTTGCACGCAGCTAAACGGTTGATTTACAACAATGAATACTTATATACTCATAATATACATCTATACATAAAGGGTGTTTTTTTACAGGTTTGTTTTTCGAATAGAGATAAAACTGCCATTTTGTGGTCAAATCTGGCAACTCTAATGTCATTTATATTCAGTTTGGTTTGCCATTTCATCATGAACAGGTTGAGAAAAGAACAACGCTTGCAAATCGTGCAAATTTATTTCGAAAATAATGGTTCAGTTCGCGAAGTTTACCGTGAGCTCCGTCCATTTTATGGTCGACATAATCGTCCATCAGAGCAATTAATTCGGTTAACCATGGATCGTTTTCGCACTACGTTTACTCTATGTGATAATACGCATCCGCAGAGACGTCGAACAGTGCGCACCGAAGAAACAATTGCCGCTGTAGAGCAAAGTGTTGAAGAGGACCCGAATGAATCGATTCGCCACCGTGCACAGCAATTGGAGCTTTGTCCATCAACTTTATGGAAGATTTTGCGCAAAGATCTTGGCTTGCGACCTTACAAGATCCAGCTTGTGCAAGAATTAAAGCCGCGAGACCATGCAATGCGTCGTGATTTTGGTGTATGGGCCGAAAATGAGATTGATTTCGATGCTGATTTTCATCGCAAAATTTTGTTCAGTGATGAGGCTCATTTTTGGTTGAATGGCTACGTCAACAAGCAAAATTGCCGCATTTGGAGTGAAGAGAATCTACATGAGACCCTTGAAACGCCATTACATCCACAAAAACTGACTGTTTGGTGTGCTCTATGGGCTGGTGGAGTCATTGGGCCATACTTCTTCCGCAATAATGCTGGAGAGGCAGCTACCGTTAATGGAGACCGGTATAGAGCCATGATAACCGACTATTTTGTTCCCGAATTGGATGGCATGAATGTGGATGAGTTGTGGTTCCAAAAAGACGGCGCTACATGCCACACAGCGCACGTCACAATCGATTTATTGAAGGAAACATTCGATGAGCGCATAATTTCGCGGAATGGACCTGTCAATTGGCCACCAAGGTCGTGTGATTTGACACCATTGGATTATTTTCTTTGGCGATATGTGAAGTCGCTCGTCTACACCAACAAACCAGAAACGTTAGGGGAATTGGAAGCCAACATTCGTGGCGTTATTGCCGACATACGGCCCCATATGCTCGAAAAAGTGGTTGAAAATTGGACCTGTAGAATTGGCTTTATTCGAGCCAGCCGCGGCGGCCACATGCCCGAAATCATATTTAAGCATTAATGGCATAAAATTATCCTTCCAATAAAGCCAAATTGATGGACCTTAAAACGATCTTCTTGTGTTTTATTTCAATTCGAAGTTCTATACCCCTAAAAAAAACACTCTATATAATCTATACATATTATAAAAAGTAAACACTTTTTTTCGTTCCGCCACTTGACGCTCAAACGCTTGGACGGATTTTAACCAAGCTTACACACAGGTCAGGTACATAGCCCGGCATGGTTCTTACATACTTTTTTTAAAATCGGAATAGGGGGCGTGGCACCTCCCATACAAATGGGAACTTTCATACTCAATATCTTTGGAGGTATTGATGCTAGACTACTAAATTTTGGTAAGGCGTTGTATAAAGTAAGTCCCTTTCCTAATACATATCCCTTATTGAAATCGGAAAAGGGGGCGTGCCACCTCCCATACAAATGGGATCTTTCATACTCAATATCTTTGGAGGTATTAATGCTAGACTACTAAATTTTGGTAAGGCGTTGTATAAAGTAAGCCCTTTTCCTAATACCTATCCCTTTTTGAAATCGGAAAAGGGGGCGGGGCACCTCCCATACAAATGGGATCTTTCATACCCCTTATCTATGCAACTATTATCGCTAGACTGCTGAAATTTGGTAAAACGTTATATAAAGTAAGTCCCTTCCGTAGTACCTATCACTTTTTGAAATAGGAAAAGGGAGCGGCGCACCTCCCATACAAACGAGATTTTTCATCTATACATAATCTATTATCATAAATATTATTTCTGTAAGGTCTTCTTGTGTTAGTTCCTAATTTTCTGCTGTCATTTGGAACCAATATTAATAAATAAGGTATCATTTTAAAGGTGGGGGCTAGCTCTACATGCAAAACTATGTTTTAATTCTGAGTTAAAATGAGTTCTTTAAAATAAAAGACTGTGGATGTACAAAAAAATCAATTTGTACTGCAACGCTATTGTGACTGTGACATTCACATGCCTCGCGACATCTACATTTGAATACTAAGACTGAACAGTGCTAGAATAATTAAAGGCATTGCGAATATCACAGCGCTCAACCCACTGCGAGCGCGCCATCTACACTTGAACATTGCTAAAATAAGTGAATAAGACTGCTTGAAACTCTTTTTTTATAATTTGGGAAAAAGGTTTGAAAAATTCTGGACCTGGACTAATAAAAGGTTTCAAACCATCTAGTACATATGATAAAAAGTAAAAACTTTTTTTCGTGTCGCCACTTGACGCTCAAACGCGTGGAGGCCTTTTAATCAAACTTACACACAGGTCAGGTACATAGCCCGGCATGGTTCTTACATACTTTTTTTTTGAAATCGGAAAAGGCGGCGTGGCACGTCCCATACAAATGGGAACTTTCATACTCAATATCTTTGTAGGTATTAATGCTAGACTACTAAATTTTGGTAAGGCGTTGTATTAAGTAAGTCCCTTTCCTAATACCTATCCCTTTTCGAATTCGGAAAAGGTGCGTGGCACCTCCCATGCAAATGGGATCTTTCATACCCCTATCTATGCAACTATTATTGCTAGAATACTGAAATTTGGTAAGGCGTTGTATAAAGTAAGTCCCTTTCCTAATGCCTATCCCTTTTTGAAATCAGAAAAGGGGGCGTGGCACCTTCCATATAAATGGGATCTTTCATACCCCCTATATATGCAGCTATTATCGCTAGACTACTGAAATTTGGTAAGACGTTGTATAAAGTAAGTCCCTTTCCAACTTTTTGGCGGCGTGGCACCTCCCATACAAATGGGAACTTTCATACTCAATATCTTTGGAGGTATTAATGCTAGACTACTAAATTTTGGTAAGGCGTTGTATTAAGTAAGTCCCTTTCCTAATACCTATCCCTTTTCGAATTCGGAAAAGGTGCGTGGCACCTCCCATGCAAATGGGATCTTTCATACCCCTATCTATGCAACTATTATTGCTAGAATACTGAAATTTGGTAAGGCGTTGTATAAAGTAAGTCCCTTTCCTAATGCCTATCCCTTTTTGAAATCAGAAAAGGGGGCGTGGCACCTTCCATATAAATGGGATCTTTCATACCCCCTATATATGCAGCTATTATCGCTAGACTACTGAAATTTTGGTAAGGCGTTGTATAAAGTAAGTCCCTTTCCTAATACCTATCACTTTTTGAAATCGGAAAAGGGAGCGGTGCACCTCCTATACAAATGAGATTTTTCATCTATAGATAATATTATTGTAAACTCTTTTTTCCTGTCGCTGTTTGATGCTGAAGTGTGGTATTGATTTGGAATATCCATGCTTCTCCCACGGTCAATTATATGTAGCATGTTCACGTGTAGGTAAGACATCAGCTCTTTGTATACACACCACAATTCAGGGCAAAACAAAAAATATTGTATACGAAAAAGCTCTTCAATAATAAGTTACAACAAAATAAGAAAAGATTTTAAAGTTGTTTCATTTATTTTCCATATTTTTATGGAAACGTGGGGTGAAACCCACGGGTATAAGCTGGTAACCTTATAAGTTAACATTTCATTTTTCTTTATTATCCTACTTGTTTAATAACTAAAAACGTATGTACACACGACTGTACGCCTACGTTGGCGACTTCCAATGTTTGTTTCCTCCTCGTTTGTAAGTTTGGGTTGCTTCGCTTCGCTGCTTAAATGTTCGTATTTCTAATTCTCATGCGTTTGCCTTCTTCTTTGCATAGGTAGGATTGTAACCTCTTAGCGTCGCTGCCAAATCCAGTGTACGGTTAACGCTTACTTGTATATATATGTTTTAGAGTGTCACTATTGTTTAAGTAAATTTATATTTTGATGATATGTATTTTAAATATGTCAAATATGTATATAATGGTATGTACATATTAGATATGTGGTTTTTGTGAAAAAGGGCGTATGTACTTCATATTCATAAAGGCATATGTGCAAAAATATAATAACTCTGTGTGTTGTATAAAAAATAACTAATATTTCATAATAAAATTCGTTTATCAAGCCTTCGGATTGGGGTCCTCACACTCTCTTCTCAACTGACGCAACAATACTTACAGTTGCCATTATCCATTTAATCCTCAAAAATATTTATGGTTGGGAAGATACTATTGCCTCGCTCCTCATGAAACCATTTTCGGTGCTTATCATCCGCTTTCGGTGCTCCATTTACCTATTTCTGTGTTCTGCGCTCGTGTTGTGAAGCTAAAAGTGACGAAATAATAGATTATTTTATGATTATGTTGATTGGCCATATTATTGGCGTATTCCGCTGCCATCTGCATTCCGATTTCCATGGTTGACGCCTGACCCCGTATTTCTTTTACTATAACTTCAACACTCGGACTATTGTTAGCTGAATTCTCTATTGATAGCGAGCCACATCTCGGTACTTGTACTGCGGCTTGTGATGTCGACGGTTGTTGCGTTCTCTGCAATGAACTCAGTGTTTCCGACTCTCCCGCACTCGTGACCTCTACTGACCACACGCTTGGCTTACTTGGAGACGCGTGTACTTCGTTATGGTTGCGGGATCTGGGCGAACGTGCCTCCTGTTGCTTTTTCTCATGATCTAGTTTGTTGTTTCTCGTTACTTCGGTGAAATTCCTGTAATCCTTGTCAGTGAACTATGCTATTAATCTTTTAATATTACGATTTGCTCTCTCTGTCGGGTTCTTCTGTGGTGTATATGCTGCTGTCACCTGGTGTTTTATGCCAAGCTCTTGCCAAAATCGCTTGAAACTTATACTAACGAGCTGCGCTCTATTGTCCGTGATTAATACTTTTCGTGATCCAAATCTGGGCCAAATTCGTTCTCTGGACCCTCGTATTAAACTCCTCGTCATTGCCTTTCGTATCGCTACAATCTTTACGCACTGCGAAAATCTATCTACAAACACTAAAGCCATCGTGTTGCCATATTTTGAACGAGGGTGTAGTCCTACGAAACCTATGCATACTGTTGCCCAAGGTGCTTCCGGGATTCGTGTCAGCATCTTACCGGGAGCTTGGTGTTGGCTGGCCTTACAAATCTGACATGCATGACATTGTGGCACATACTTCCTCACGTCTCTAAACATACATTGTCAGTAATAACGTGTCGTTCGTGCAGTCGTCTTTCCGATTCCCATATATCCTGCGCTTATAGTGTCATGAATCTCGCTTAGCACCTCTCGCCGTTGTGGGGTCGGTACGCAGAACTTCCCACGAAACGGAAACTTCACCATCCGTCTGACTAACTATTCGCCTGTATAGGTTTCTTCTTCTCTGGTGCCTTCATTACTTCTGCGGTTTTTGATGTGTGCCAATTACAGTTGCTTTCGTTCGATTGCGCGGTCATCGTTCCAAGTTCCTCCTCTAACGGTCGGCGGACTATGTTTTGCTCTGTAACGTTAGATATTCGCGACGTCTCTTCAAAAATCTGTAATTCACGTTAAAGTAATTCCCTCACGTCCGTGGTACTCTGTGCTTCTGTACCGGGTTCGGGCCATGTGTTTTCCTTGATATCACTGTGCTCTTCTACTATAGCTGTACATCTTGCTATCTCTTGCTTCTGATCCACTGCTCGTAATACTATCTGTTTCCGCATCTCAACTCCATGTTTGCCTTTGCCTTATAATCTGTTCCAATTATCACCTTATCTACCAGCCCTGGTAAGACTATCAACTCCTTCCGGCGTACTTGATCACCCAACTTTACTTCTGCGTCTATCGCGTCCACTACGTTCTTCACTCTACCATCGCCCCTCATCACTCTAGTATATATTTCTTTAAGCTTGCATGCACTCAATATCGTTGCCATCGACTCGGTCACAAAACTCCACGTTGCTCCTGTAACTCGTGATGCTTATACGTCTTTCCCATTCACTGTTTTTGGCTCCAAGATTCTCCCTTGTGTCTGTTTAAATATATTCATTACGTATGAGGTTCAGTTTCTTGAGACCCCACCCCTCGCTGCCGATGGGACCAATTGCCTAAAGTATCACCTCCCTTACCCAACATTGTCATCAAGCTCTTCTAACGGGAGTCTCAGAAATCTCGCTGCTTCAACAGGGTTGGACCAAACTGATATTGTTGTTAGAGTAGGCTCAGTCATGAACAGATGGTTAGTGTCACGGGGAGACACGACGCATGCCGGGCAGACATTTGGCATGTAAGCGTTTAACCTGTTACAATATTCAGAACGAAGTTGGGCCAGCATGACCCTTGTCTTCCTAGGCAGTTCGGGTTCCTCTTCGTTCCTGGGACTTCTGGTCGTTTCCCTGCTGTATGCGTGAGCAGTCACGCGTTAGTATACCTCTTCTACCGCACGACCATCAGAACTCGCATCGACGGTTGCGACACCCTTAAGCGAAGTGCCCGCTTTCTCCGCACCGTCTACATGATGTGCGTGGGTCTATGTGCCCTTGCTGTGTATGTTTTGGTTTGGGGACCCGTCTTTGAGGCTAACAACCAGTGGTGTGGGGGATTCGTGACCTTTTCTTCCGATACCAGAACACTACACATTTTGTTACAGAGTCCCTATTTATTTATTCACTAGAAAAAATTTTATTGCGACTAGCTTTTCTTAAGGCATATATGTGCATTCGCATACGAAGGTCGTATTTTGTTTTATATCGCTGTTTTATAAAATGCTTAGTTACTTATAAAAATTTATTTAAAGTGCTGCTTTTGCGACACAGCTAAGATACAATTCATTCGCATTCGCATACGAAGGTCGTATTTTGTTTTATATCGCTGTTTTATAAAATGCTTAGTTACTTATAAAAATTTATTTAAAGTGCTGCTTTTGTGACACAGCTAAGATACAATTCAATTTCTTCACATAATTTTTGTTTCCCAAAATTAAATCATAAAATATTCTATAAAAAAATTATAAAAATCAAATAAAATAAAAAAAAAAAAAAAATGCCGTACATCTGTGAACTAAAAGTCAATCGTGAGCAACCAAAAGTTCAGTGCAGTTGGTGCAAAGAGTTTTTTCAGCTTGAATGTGTTGGTTTGCTTCAGAGTGACTCAGATTTTTTAATCTCTTCTGAAAAGCCGTTTTTCTATTCGCCAACAATCCATGTCCGCTCCCTCAACTGAGTCAAATAATAATTGTATCGAAAATAGATCTGCTTACAACGACAAAGCACAAACTATTGTTGATAATGAAATTGTTGCTCTACGTCAAGAAAATAATGACATTCGTTCAAACGTGACTGACCTGGTTAATCAGAATCAAATTTTATTGCAAAGAACCGATGAGCTTCTTGTTGATGTTCGTTTTCTGTGTGCTAAGCTGGAAGCCAAAGACTCTGCTCTTATAACGTTAACTGTGGAAATTAAAAACTTCACTGATGTTGCTAATTTGGCAAATGAACTACATATAAACAGTTCGGACAGTTTTGTTTTTGCTTCTGGAAATAGTGAGAGTGTTAATCTCATAGTATATGTCTACTAGTAGCGCAACTTACTCCGAATATGCACACACACACAAACCATACAGGGTAAATTGTATGCAATAATAAAACAATGAAATTTAAATGCTGCAATATTGAACGTGAAGACTTAAAACACCCAAATTATTGAATATAAAGCAGTTATAACACCTTATCAGTTCCTGCAGAATGTAAATTTCAGTTTAAATTGAAGTTTTTAGTTGTAGTTTTTACTTTAAAGCAACTCTGAACGCGATTTCCTTCATTACACTCTCTCGGAGTACATTCATCCACTGCCTTCCACTCCGATTCGCAAAAGAAGATGCCAAACTAGTACGGGTAAAAAATGGTTAATCTGGAGTGTAGAAGCAAAAATCTGCTTGGGGGTGAATCAGTGGTTAAAGTGAATAAGACAAACAAAAAATGCGCAACCTTTTTCACTTGCCCGTCCTCTTAATCCTACTGCATTGTTTACCCCTACTAGTTTGGCATCTTCTTTTGCGAATCGGAGTGGAAGGCAGTGGATTAATGTACTCCGAGAGAGTGGAATGAAGGAAATCGCGTTCAGAGTTGCTTTAAAGTAAAAACTACAACTAAAAATTTCAATTTAAGCTGAAACTTACATTCTGTAGGAACTGATAAGGTGTTATAAGTGCTTTATATTCAATAATTTGGGTGTTTTAAATCTTCACATTCAATATTGCAGTATTTAAATTTGATTGTTTTATTATTGCATACAACGCACCCTGTGTGGTTTGTGTGTGTGTGCAGATTCGGAGTAAGTTGCGCTACTAGTAGACATATACTATGCCCTACTGTGGCATCGCGTTTAACATCTACAGTACATTGCAGTAGCTAGATCAAAAAATATTGAAGAGAATGATAACTCTTCACTAGTGTCGAATGCGTACGCTATCAACTCAACCGTAGCTAACAAAGTCTCATTTACCTCTGTCGCTAAGTCTGCTGCTGCGTTAACAAATGCATCGGCCTCTACAGAGCATCAAGTACCCCAGCGCGAAATGGCTATCAAACAGAAACGTAGAAAGCTGAGTAAGCCAATTGTAATTGGTAGTAATGTCTCTTCAGAATTGAAAGTTGTTCCTGTCTTCAAATATCTTCATGTTTAATCATTTTCGCCTAGTGTCGAAAAAGATGACTTTTTAGCGTAGGTATCAAGTCATGCTAAAATCGAAACCAGCTTACTGATGTGTCACACACTAGTGAAAAATATATAATATTCCCATAAGTTGAGTTAATAGGGCTAATTTCCATTAGGCGTATCTGAATGCTCCTTCGAAAAGGTGGTAAATCCTTCGATTTGGCCTGAATATGTTAAAATTCGCCATTTCAGTTTTTTTCACCGAGAAGGCGCAGCACCGATTCAACAATAGCCGACTCGGATATTGGTAGTGCTCCTAAAAAATTGACAATATATTTTCAAAATGTTTCTGGACTCAGAACTAAATCCAAGCAGCTGTTTATGTTGATCTCACACTTGCACTACGACGTCTTTGTGCTCATAGAGACCTGGCTTGATAATAATTTCTATGACAATAAATATTTTAATCCCAATCTCTTTAATGTATTTCGCAAAGATCGAGATTACGTGAAAACTGGTCAAAGTAGAGGAGGTGGTGTCCTGATTGCAGTTCAACGGAAGTACTGCTCGTCGCTCGTAAAATTGATGAATGAGGATTCAGTGATTGATCAACTATGCGTGCGGAGAAAAGGTCTTTCTGATATTGTAATTTGTGCATCAGATGTTCCTCCGACAAGCAGTGATGTGTTATATAGGGCGCACGTGGATAACATTGTGGATTTAGCATCTTTTAGTGATAATATTTGTATATTGGGTGACTTCAATCTGGGTAATATAGAGTGGTCCAATGTCAAGGGTAGTAATGCGCTTTTTCGCAATGGCGTTAATAGTATATCTGAAACGTATCTGATTGATAACCTATTGGGTTGTGGTCTTATACAGATTAATGGTTTTTTAAATAACCTGTCCCGTATTTTGGATCTGATCTTTGTTAAGGATAATGCCCATTATTTCCTTGTGCAATGCCTTGACCCTTTATCTAATCCTTGTTTACACCATATACCACTACTTCTAAAGCTTGAACTTTATAGTTTCAATCCAAAATGTAAAGATAATCAACCTTCACATTTTCGGTTCAAAAACATGGATCCTGACTAGATCAATTCGGAAATCAACTCAATAGATTGGAACTCTGTATTTTCCAAGATTGAAGTTGCCAACTGTTATTGTATTTTTAAGGAAAGGGTAAGCGAAATTTGTAAGGCATATTCCTGTTATGAAATAAAAAAGTTATAAAATACCACGGCATACTAAGAACCTTTTAAATCTGAAAAATTTAAGAAATAAGTATTTCAAAAAATTCAAATTTTCAAAGTCTGTTGCTCATAAAGATAAATATCGGTACTCATCAAAGGAATTTAAGCGCCTAGATATGGTTTTAAAGCGAAATTATATTCTTAAATTCGAGTCCAATATAAAACAAAATGCAAAATCTTTTTGGCGATATGTCAATTCCAGAAAATTATGATCTAGTATTCCCTCTGTTGTATATCTCAATGAGACTCTACTGCTGACGCCGCTAATCTCTTTGCTGACTTTTTCAGCTCAACAGGAGCATCATAGTGACGTGAATTCCTCAATAAACTTTGTATCGTTAACCTTAACACATGCTGATGTCACTGAAGGTATTCTTCACCTTAAAACATCGACAAAAACTGATGTTGGTGGGTTTTCAACGTATCTGCCTTTGTATCTCCATTATTCATGTTATTCAACCAATACCTGGAACAGGGTGTTTTCATTGAAGCCTGGAAAGTAAGCTCCATAACTACGGTTTTTAAAAGTGGCAATAAAAACAATGTAGCAAACTATCGACCGATTTCTAAACTCCCATCAATTTCAAAATTGTTCAAAAAAATAGTGACAAATAAAAAGGTACTTTGTAGTAAATGGTTGATATCCATTAACCAACATGGATTTGTGAAAGGTAGATCAACTGTTTCCAACCTTGCAGTTTTTTCTGAATACTATATTTCGGCCTTCAAGATTCGGTTTCAAGTTGATACTGTGTACATAGATTTCTCAACAGCATTTGACAAAGTTAATCTTAATTTCGAAACTGAGAGCCATTGCTTTTCACTCTACTCTTTTGAGATGGATCGAATCCTATCTTTCATCTGGAAAATGTTTTGTTAATATTGAAAGATCATCACGCAAGCCCTTCACTGCAACCTCTGGTGTTCCGCAAGGCAGTATACTGGGCCCGCTTCTCTTTATATTTTTATTAATGATACATCAAGTTGAGTTGATTTTCTATTTTTCCGACAGAGTGGATATTAGATGTATATTGGAACGATTTTTCGTCATGCCTGTCAATTTTTGTTTTGTTACAAACCGTTTTCGCCGATCCGCCATCTTCAGTGTATGTTTTCGTTCTGATCTGTGTCTATCCGTTGTTATGTATTTATAGTCTGGATGCTGTGCCAGGTACTGTTAGTATGCTTGTATATGGTTCGTGTGTTAGGTGCATGTGCTACGAATGCTCCCGAACGGGTACCTGTAATAAGGGTTGTTTTGACGCTAGTTAATTAGTTTGTGGATGCTAGGTCAAGTAATGTTAATCGTGTGTTTGAATAGTCTGTATTGAAGGTTGTTTTTGTTGCTCGTTACTTAGGTTAAAGTCGGTGATTTTCGTCTTTTGGTTTGTTTTCTGTGTTCGCTCGTCTATTGTTAATCGTTTGGTTATTGTACCTGCTGCGTTGTCTTCTTGTTTGTAAATTAGTTTTAGCGGTTCAAATATTGCATCAGAATTGGTGCTTGTTTGTTCGTTTATTATTCTCCTACTTATTCTAGTTTGTATATTTCCATGTTTTCAAGCACATTTAAGCGTCGACCTTTTCTTTGTACGTGAAGTGTTCTGGCTATGTTTTTGATGTTTGTCGGGGTGCATTTGTTTTCGAACATGTAATTCGCAAAGTTCGATTCTGGTGTGATGGTAGGTTTCCGTGCTTTCTTTTTGTAGTCTCTGATGTGCTCCCAATCGTGTACTTATTTTCCGTCCTGTTTGTCCTATGTAGCTGTGCTGGCATTCGCAGGTAAGCTTGTATACCCCATATTCGCTAAACGGCTTCTCTGAGTTAGTGTTGGTTCTTAGTTTTTGTCCTAAGTTCTTCGATCTTCTGAAGGCTTGGTTGTGTTGATGTTGTGTTTCTTGAAAAGGTTTGCCAAATTGTACGTCGTCTTTCCAGTGTATGTCGTCATCCAAATTTTGGATTTTTCTTCTGCGTTTTCTCTTTTCTGCTCCCCATGGTTCCTTCGGAGTTTATCCACTAGGGCTTTTTTGTATACGTTGCTCGTAAAATGTCACTCCCAGCTTGGTTTTTAGCTCTTGCATACATTTTATTTCCAAGTTCTGCATGAATGCCTCCATGAGAATGGATGATGTTGGCTTACCCATTCCCAGTCCGTTTGCTTGTCTATATATTTTCTTGTTGAACTTAAAGTAGTTTTGCTGTAGAGTTGTTCTTAATGCATTTGTAGTTTGTGCTGTTCTGCCCGTATCCCTTGTTTTATTAAGTAGTGTTTGGTTTATTATGTCCAATGTCTCCGGAAGCGGTATAGAAGGGTACAAGTCCTTTATGTCAAAGAATACGATTGTGCTGTTCTCTGCGAGTTTAACGGTTTCAAGTCTTTCTATTAGTTCAGTTGTATTCCTTATTGTATGTTCATGGTCTAGCTCAAGTGTGTCATGCAGTATAGTCTTCAGATGTTTTGACAGTTTATAACCCGGCGCTGACTTAAAATTAATTATAGGCCGCATTGGCGTATCGGGCTTATGTATTTTTGGTAGCCCTATTAGTGGGGGAGGAGATGGGTTCATTTGTGTCAGAGTGTACCCAGTCCTGTCGTCTATTATTTTTGTTGCATTTTATATAGCCCTGTTGTAATTTTTTTATTTTTTGCGTCCATTTTAATGTTCACGTCTTCGTGCCTAGTGCTCTTTTTTTGTACCCACATAACATTTTGAGAAGCTCTAATTTTCCTTGCCCATGCATTTAATTTCATAAACCACACTGTGTTGTTGCTCTTGGCATTTTGTCTTTAGTTTTCGTAAATAATTGATTTAGTGTATTATGTGGTATGTGGCCGTATATTATATTTTCTTGTTTTATGATCCTTGTTTTATGATTTTGAAATCTTGAAGTTAACACCAAACTTTTATTGGCGTTAACTTTTTCACTTCATTTCAAATCCAAATTTTAAAGTAAAACGAAAATTGTGGTGAATTGACACTTTTACTTTTATCTTCACGATAACCCCAAACCAGAATTGAACCCCAGGACTAGCAAACGATCAAACACAACGTAGAGTCATAAAACAAGAAAATATAATATACGCCTACAAACCACAGAATACACTAAATCAATTATATACGAAAACAAAATCCAAAAAGAACAACACAGTGTGGTTTATGAAATTAAATGCGTCTGAAAGGAAAATTAGAAGTGCTCAAAATGTTATGTGGGTACAACGAAAAGAGCACTGGGCACAAAAACGTGAACATGAAATGGACGCAAAAAATAAACAAATTACAACAAAGCTATTAAAAACGCAACAAAAATAATAGACGACAGGACTGGGTACACTCTGACATACATGAACCCATCTCCTCCCCCACTAATAGGGTTACCAAAAATACATAAGCCCGGTACGCCAATGCGGCCTATAACTAATTCCAAGTCAGCGCCGGGTTATACACTGTCAAAACATCTGAAGACTATACTGAATGACACACTTGAACTAGACCATGAACATACAATAAGGAATACAACTGAACTAATAGAAAGACTTGAAACCGTTAAACTCGCAGAGAACAGTACAATCGTATTCTTTGACATAAAGGACTTGTACTATACCGCTTCCAAAGACATTGGACATAATAAACCAAACACTACTTAACAAAACAAAGGATACGAGAACAGCACAAATTACAAATGCACTAACAACAACTCTACAGCAAAACTACTTCAAGTTCAACAATAAAATATATAGACAAACAAACGGACTGGGAATGGGTAACCTACCATCATCCATTCTCATGGAGGCATTTATGCAGAACTTGGAAATAAAATATATGCAAGTCCTAGAAACCAAGCTGGGAGTGACATTTTACGCAAGGTACGTCGACGACGATTCTGATGAATTGATCGAAATATTGCAGAGTCCCAAAGAATCCTGTGGCCTTCCCCTTTCGTTTGATACCCATATTGTATGCGAATTCAGGAGTTTTGGAGCAACCACATTCTGACCGACAACTCAGTTATAGTTGAATTGATCGAAATATTGCAGAGTCCCAAAGAATCCTGTGGCCTTCCCCTTTCGTTTGATAATCATACTGTATGCAAATTCAGGGGTTTTGGAGCAACCACATTCTGTCCGATAGCTCAGTTATCGATGAATTGAAGCTCAGTTATCGATGAATTGATCGAAATATTGCAAAGTCCCAAAGAATACTGGGACCTTTCCCTTTAGTTTGATACCCATATTGTATGCAAATTCAGGGGTTTTGGAGCAACCACATTCTGACCGATAACTCAGTTATCGTTGAATTGATCGAAATATTGCAGAGTCCCAAAGAATCCTGTGGCCTTCCCCTTTCTCAGTTATCGATGAATTGATCGAAATATTGCAGAGTCCCAAAGAATCCTGTGGCCTTCCCCTTTCGTTTGGTATCCATATTACATGCAAATTCAGGGGTTTTGGAGCAACCACATTCTGACTGATGACTCAGTTATCGATTAATTGATCGAAATATTGCAGAGTCCAAAAGAATCCTGTGACCTTCCCCTTTCGTTTGATACCCATATTGTATGCAAATTCAGGGGTTTTGGAGCAACCACATTCTGACCGATATCTCAGTTATCGATGAATTGATCGAAATATTGCAGAGTCCAAAAGAATACTGTGACTTTCCCCTTTCGTTTATTACCCATTTTGTATGCAAATTCAGGGGTTTTGGAGCAACCACATTCTGACCGATAACTCAGTTATCGATGAATTGATCGAAATACTGCAGAGTCCCAAAGAATCCTGTGACCTTCCCCTTTCGTTTGATATCCATATTTTATGCAAATTCAGGGGTTTTGGAGCAACCACATTCTGACCGATACCTCAATTTTCGATTAATTGATCGAAATGTTGCAGAGTCCCAAAGAATCCTGTGGCCTTCCCCTTTCGTTTGATACCCATATTGTATGCAAATTCAGGGGTTTGGAGCAACTACATTCTGACCGATAACTCAGTTATCGATTAATTGATCGAAATATTGCAGAGTCCAAAAGAATCCTGTGGCCTTCCCCTTTCGTTTGATATCCATTTTGTATGCAAATTCAGGGGTTTTTGGGCGACCCCATTCTTACCGATAACTCAGTTATCGATAAAGTTATCGAAATATTGCAGGATCCAAAAGAATACTGTGGCCTTCCCTTCCGTCAATACCCATATTGTGTGCACATTTTAAAGTTTTAGGGCACCAAATTGCATAAATTCATTGGATAAAATAAATTTTTGGGTTAGTTGGGTCACATTAGTGCCCATAACTCCATAACCATGTGAGGTATTGAGATTTCATGAAACCTGTTACCTATCCGAGACATCGGGAAATAAGTGTGCAAAATTTCGTACAGATCGGTGGTGTCGTTTGGGCGTGAAAACATTTCAAACTCACTCACTCACTCACAAACTTACGCATTTATAATATAAACTAGCATTTACCCGCGGCTCCATCAAAGAAATAAGCAAAATAACTAAGCTTCTTTTGAAAACATTTTTGTTTATCAAACAGATAAGTTTTAAAGTTCACATGTTCCTTAAAATAATGATAAAGTTTACATAAGAAAATACTCGTAGTCCTTATATTTATCACAATTTAATGTTAAATGTATTTTTTACATACCTACATACATTAATTTTTCAGGCAACCATGTCTGGAAACAGAATTTTTTGATAAGTTAGGCAGCCATAAAGGACGCATGCTGCTGTGTTCTAGAAGCTGCTACTTCTGGCAATTCTAATGCACGCTGTGATGCCACCAATGCTGCGTGCGGTTGACGGCGTAATGTAGCCTCCTCCAGGGTCTCGTTGGAATGCCGTGATGCCACCAATGCCGCGTGCTGTTGACGTCTTTAAGCTGTTTTCCCTAAATGACAGAAAAAGTACCGAAAACGCTAAACAAAATTGGTATTGTATGTATAGCAAGGCGAATTCATTACATGAACGTTATTTTCTTTTTATCTGACATTTATGAACATGCTAAATTCGCCTTGCTCTCATCTTATATGAATTCGCTTTGATGTATAGTAACTAAACTTATTAAAGTCATAGCAATTAGTTTTTAAAAGTATTTTTGTAGATATGGCGATGATTTTTTTAGTCACGTTTTGACCGATAACTCAGTTATCGATTAACTTATACAACGAAACATAGCATAGTTAGTTTATTGAAATATCGAGAAGTCCATATGAATCTTTGGCCTTTCCGTTTCGTATCATATCCATATTTAATGCAAATTTAGAGGTTTCAGGGCTTTTACATTTTGACCGATAGCTCAGTTATCGATTAATTTATCGAAATATTGCAATGTCCGAACGAATACTGTGGCCTTCCCCTTTGCTTTGATACCCATATTGTATGCAAATTTAGGGGTTTTAGGGTAACCACATTCTGACCGATAAATCAGCAGAGTCCAAAAGAATCCTGTGACCTTCCCCTTTCGTTTGATACCCATATTGTATGCAAATTCAGGGGTTTTGGAGCAACCACATTCTGACCGATAACTCAGTTATCGGTTAATTGATGGAAATATTGCAGAGTCCAAAAGAATACTGTGGCCTTCCCCATTCGTTTGATACCAATATTGTATGCAAATTCATGGGTTTTTGGGCAACCACATTCTGACCGATAACTCAGTTATCGATTAATTGATCGAAACATTGCAAAGCCCAAAAGAATACTGTGGCCTTCCCCTTTCGTTCAATACCCATATTGTATGCACATTTTAAGGTTTTAGGGCACCAAATTGCATAAATTCATTGGATAAAATAAATTTTTGGGTTAGTTGGGTCACGTTAGTGCCCATAACTCCATAACCATGTGAGCTATTGAGATTTCATGAAACTTGTTACCTATCCGAGACATCGGGAAATAAGTGTGCAAAATTTCGTACAGATCGGTACTGTAGTTTGGGCGTGAAAACATTTCAAACACACTCACTCACTCACAAACTTACGCATTTATAATATAAGTAAGATAAGGTTTTGTAATTTAAATGACGAGGTCGAGGTAGTAAGGGAGTAGTGTTTCCATACTATAGTTTCCAAGTTAGATTTCTGGCAGATAACATCAAAATATACAAATACATTAAATTCGAGTGAGATTGGTGTCAGAGGAGTATCCTCCGTCGAGCAGGTGATGGGTATCGTGAGGGGACCAGCTGTATCCCGGGCATACATGCGGTCAATCTCGATAGGTAAGAGTTTTAACTACCTATTACAGTACGCATATGGAACTTGGGTCAGTGTGATTTTTGTTTACCTCTGTATGAATATTGTTGAGTGCCAGGATTTGCATCTTTGGTTTCGTTGTTGTGTGATGTCTGATCTCCTCGTACCACTTACGAAGATGTGCCTTTTTCGGTCGGGGGCAACGCTGCCTCAATCGATTGCCTCTTAGGAGGAAATTTAACAGGAAGTGCCTGCTCAGCAGTTCATTGAGCTGTTTTACATTAATCATTTTTGACTCGCTCTGTAAATGACGTTTTCGTAGCATAAGGAGACATCACATACCGGTCATGAGTGCCGTGTTCTGGCAGGTCTTCCAGTGTATGTCTGCTACCACCGGCCGAAGTTATAGTGGTGACAATATCAGGCTCCCTGCTGCGAAAGAGCCGGAAAGAGTCGGGAGATAACGTTTTATTCTGGAGCACAGCTCATCGACGTAAGGACCCCTTAGAATAGAAGGGGGAGACTCAAATGTAGCAATAAACCAGAACCTGTTGCACCCCTACTAAGTCCTCGGGGGTTTTGATCTTGCATTTCTGAATACAACAGACAATGGTTTGTTTTGTTTATTTGCTTGAGTTGCTACAAAAACACTCCTCGAAGGTTATGAGGAATGTTGTCGAAAGTGACAGTCCTTCGCCGCATATGAACCCGGTACACTACGGTACTCCCTTGCGGTACATGCCCGACTGTCGCGGGAGCGATTAGGTCCTACCATTAGGAAGGAGAAGAAGGGTAACGAGAGGTGAGAGGCATCATACCCGTAGATCAAAAATCGAGTTGCACGTCATTTGCATTTAAGTCATCTCTTACGACGGGTATGCCGAGCTCGGGCATATTCTAAACCCCTAACCCGCAGGGGCAACATACGATTGTCGACTACTCAGGTAGCTGGCAAACCAGCGTCTGAGAAAAGGGAGAGAGAGAAAAGTCGTTCTATAACGACATTCGCAATCAACATTTTATCTTAACGATGACTATAACGATTTCGGCATTAACTAGCAATGGTGATTGTTGTTGGAGCAAAGGTCGAACCTTTTTGTTTGTTTGTTAATTGATATTAGAGTAAAAATTACAACGATATGCACAGCGATGGTATGGGATGACATGCTTCGAAGTGCCCAACTTCTCATCAGAACCCCTTCAATCGGGATATTGCTATTCGCACCTCATTATAGTCGGGTTGTGGAACGTCAATTCCATCATCTTCGATTGTTGGCTCGGGTTCGGCATCTTCTCTGGTTTCTTGCTCAGTTTCTCCATTTAAAAGGGCAGAGAAGTGATCCCTCCATATTCTGAGTGCTCTCTGAACATCGGCCACCAGGTCGCCGTTCTCATTCTTAATTCATAATTTTTTAATAGAATTTTCGGGCATTATTCCCGTTGGCCAGCATCTCAAGCTCCTTTATTTCACGCTTTATGTTATACTCCTTCCAAAAATAAGCCAAATCGGGAAACACACAAGCAAAATATTCGGGCACGTAGTTAATAGCGCACTGCAATAGCGAAGTTATATATCTTCTTTGATTTTCATACCTTTCATAAACATTAAATATATGTTAGTATGAGAACAAGAAGAGGAAAGTTTACTAAAATGATCACCACGATGAGCGGAGTCGATTTAGCCATGCCCGCCTCTTCGTCCGTCTGTCTGTCTGTCTGTTTGAACGCAAACTAGTCTCTCAGTTTTGCAAAAGAATGCTGAAATTCGTTGTTTGCTTTTGCCATTTTAAAATATACTAGCAAACCCGGTAGACGTTGTTTTGACGTTTTGATACATAGAACACATCTATATATAAAATGTCATTAACTTGAACCAAATAAACTCCTAACTATATCGAACTGCAGCTTTATATGACCTGGAGGCTTTTCCAAAAGCTATATACAGACTGTGTCGTGCCAAGCGAACTCCTAAACCTATCGTGAAAGTTCAAGAGCAAAACAAAACACAAAATATGTGGGCGTGGCACCGCCCAATTTGAAAAATTATGTAGATATTGAGTAAGTGACACATACTCGTATATCCAAATATCATAATTTAGACCAAAAAAGTTCGGAGTTATGACTAATTGAAGCTTTATATAGCCTGGGGGCGTGGCTCCGCCCACTTTTCCAAAACTATATATTGTCTATGCTGTACCCAGTGAACCCAAGTATATATTGTGAACATTTCATAAAGATCGGTTGAGTTCTTTGGCGCCTATAGAAGACACATTTTTTTTATATTTATTTTTTGGCGGCCGCCGTGGTGTGAAGGTAGTGTTGCCGGCCTACCACACCGAAGGTCCATGGTTCGAGCCCTGGTACAGGTAACATCAAAAGTGATTTGAAAAAAGTTTTTCAAAACGGGGTCGCCCCTCGGCAGTGGTTTGGCAAACTCTCCGAGTGTATTTCTGCCATGACAGGCTTCTCAGCAAAAATTCGTCTCCTTTGTAGATGCCGTTCGGAGTCGGCAAAAAACTGTAGGTCCCACCAATTTGTAGGGAAAATTCAAATCGGCACACCACAAATTGGAAGAGAAGCTTGGCGCAAAAATCTCTTAGGAGGTTTATGATGATATACCTGTTGTATATCGCGCCATAGAGAGAGATTTTTGTTACGCACACAGGTATATTACTTCATTCGGCATAAACGAATCGAGATATATATTTATTAATGTAAATCAAAACGTTCAGGATGAAAAGTAAAATATCCGGGCAAGTAGTTAATACCCCACTACAAAAGCGAAGTTGTATATCTTTTTTGATACTCATACCTTTCGTGAACATTAAATGTTTGTACGTATACTGAAATGATCAGGAGGATGAGCTGATACGATGCAGCCATATCCGTCTCTCGATTCGTCTATCTGTCTGTCTGTCTGTCTATTTGAACGCAGATAGGAACTGAGAGTATTAAAATAGAGCTGCGTAAATTGGGATGCCGTAAAAGATCACTATTAGGTATATAATGTTTGGTTCCACCCGAACTTAGACTTCCTTACTTGTTTAGTTCCAAAAAGGTGGTGTCCTAAAATGGACCGTGCTATTCTGTAGAACAAATTTTGTCCAAATGGGTTCAGCTGTTAACGAATTAGTAGTGGATACAAATATACGTACAAGTTTAGCTTATTTAAAATTATAAGATAATGCAAACATAAGCCTTTATTGAAGAAATAGTACATCAATCTACTTACTAGCTTATTTCAAATATTTTTATATGGGCGATACGATAATTTCGCGATCAAGAAAAAAGTTACTTGTCCCTTACGATAAAAAAGAAACACAGTTTTTGGCACAAACATACGGACTTCGGTATAATATTTTACCAGGTGATGCGCATCAAAAAGTAAATTTTTAAAAAAGGTCCGTAACGATAATTTCGCGCAAAGGGGTCGATATGCAATTGGTGGGCCAAATTGATGAAAGTTGGAGTCGTCATTAGTTTAAAATCTAGTGTTTTGCTCATTCAAAATTCAGAATCGACAATATATGTATGTACAGAGATCAATTAATATATCAATTTTATATTTTTTAAATAAATACTCTTTTTTGATTAAAATGGATTTCTACAAGGCGAATTTATACCAGGTGATATCACAGCGAATTTGTTTCTGTACACACACACATACTTCAAGTGTTTTGTTTTTCCTTTGGCGGCTTCTCCTGTCAGATTGCATAGAATATTTTTATTTTGACAGAAGAAGCCACTGCTAATATGTTCTTATGAGATCACCTCTATTATGATTTTTCTTTTTGAATTTTCAATTTCAATATTTTTATTTACAAAACCTAACATAATTATTTTAAGCAACAAGGTATATAAAAATAAAGTACATAACCATGGCGAAATAAGTAAGGTGAACGCACGGCGAAAAGCGAAAAACACCTCATGTGTTTGCATTTGTTTTTGGTAATGAGATTGTCAAAATCTTCTGACACAGTCGAATTTAAAAAAAAAAACTCAAAACATGTAAATAGTTATTTACAAACAAAAAAATTTACAATTTTACAACCAAAATGCGTTATCTGTGTAACTCGAATGAAAAAGTTATGAATTCTTTTTCATTCGAGCTGATTCCATTATCCCTCTTTTGATCTACTATTTGTGCGGAGTACCGGGATGATTTCGTTTGGTGTTGTGTTAGTGTCCTAAAATTGCATTTAAATGCATATCCGAGGAGATTAGTGCCAGAGAGGCTTTGGCTGGTGCCAGTTTTTAGGTATCCAACATACTTTATGCCAACTCCCAACGGCCACAAATACAGTCCTGGGGTGGATGCTCATACTATACGAGTCTTATGTGCAATTGTTTTTTTCTTGTCGAATCTTAGTTCAGTTTTCTGCCGCATTGGAATATAGTAGAACGACTGTTTCGAAACCTCCCTTAAGAGCTATTTACATTAGTCAACTTTGGAATAAATTTCAGTTGCACGAGATGTGCATTCAAAGTTCGCTGTCTACTAACTTATTTCATGCAATTGTTGCCACTTGGATAAATCAACAGGAAGTTGACTGTGAAATTGACTAATGTTAACAGCTTTTCAGCATCACTGATGCACCTTGCACCTTACACTCGAAAAACCATATCTAAATACATTTTTAAGTGGAGTTGAAACTTACTAAGTCCATGCATTTAATGGCTACGCACACATAAAGCACCACTTAAATCACAAAGATTTCGTTTCACGTGTTGAAGGTTTTTTATTTAATTGGGTTTTTTTTAGATTTTACTCTTATGTTCAATGATTTAATTAACAATTAGTGAAAGTGTAAAAAAGATATTAAAATTTAGCAAGTTTTGCTACTCTTCAAATAACATACATATGTAAAATTGTTAAATCCAATTTGTTAATTTACAATACAAAACCCAAAATAAACACAACCTGAAGAACTAGGGAACGATACAATTCATAACAACAAAACAATTATAAAGAAACATGATAAAGATGATGTGACAAAGTCACTGATAATGTGTAACATAGGAGTTTCTGCAGGTAAACTGCATACAATGTAAAAATGATGACGTTATTATGTAGATAACCGCGTAATACAGTACTATGTAATGCAAAGTGATAACGAACTAAAACATAAAAAATATATGTCAAATGTGATGATGATCATTTGACGAACTTAATAATGATTTGTTGACGGTGCAGGATTTTCGAATATACAGATACGCCGCATGTAGTACAAATAAACGACAATGTGATGAGATTGGTAGTTGAGCGTTGCCGTAAATACTGTGGTTTACAAAACGATAGCGAAACAATATATTTATCTGACGAACTTATTAAATACGTAGGCTGCACTCGTACGGGTACTCGGTGGTACACTGTTCGCAGTAAGACGATTATGACGATCTATGGAAATGGTCTAGAAAATATGATATATGATAATATATTTCAAAAGTTATAAGTATACAGATTATAATCCTTTTCAAGACTTACACTGATCAATCTTCCCTTCCTTGCCTTGCGGAGTTAGAGGTTGAGCTGCTAAGCACAGTTGGAGGATGGGGAATTGCTTTAGGCAACAAGAGTGATCTCTTCCCACTTCGTATAACGTCAAAAGGTGAAAAGTGATCAGCACACAACATTTGTCTGTTCAAATTCATTTGGCAAACCCTGCTCCATTGTAGCCTCCTTGCGGTATCGTTCGGGACGTGAAAAAACGATCCATTTCCCCGTTCCAACTTTTTCCCACACAAAACACACTTCACCATTTCTCTCCACTTATCTCAAAGTAAATTATAATAACTAAAAATCAAGATTTTTGGAAAATATGAAATTGTGTTAAATTTTTAATATTTTTCAAATTTAAATTTAACGTCACACGAATGTAAACAAAAAGTATCGTTTGACATGAGTTTGACAATCTCATTATAGCGGCGAAAAAAAAGTATTAAACAGCTGATCATTTTCCGCCACCTTTATTATTTC
Source organism: Merzomyia westermanni (assembly GCA_949987695.1). Lineage (NCBI taxonomy): Eukaryota > Metazoa > Arthropoda > Insecta > Diptera > Tephritidae > Merzomyia > Merzomyia westermanni. Next base: position 84,445,573 of record OX465291.1, read on the forward strand.
GCCATGTACATAACCCTACACTCATCAATCCCGCGGACCCTAGAATTTATCAATGACTACAAGTTGACGAAGTGGAAGAAACACCTAGTGGCATGCAACCTCTCCGGCTAGTCGGAAAATTATAGTCAATAGTCAAGGCTCTATCAAATCCGACCAAATACAATGACAAAGTTGCCATTACATTTGGTGACAGCACCAAACCGGACCCCAGGCGATGCGCGACAATTTATAATGCATCCATCTGCTGAGAGGACCAAGAGGCGAACTATCCGTATGCATAAACACAAACACAACACATCGACCCGACAGTTTTGCCATGAAACACCTAGGCCACGACTAAAACCAGGGAAGTCGTGCGATATCTCCCCTGTCGCCGGTTATGAAGTTATTGGAGAGCACTCTGCTTCCGTACTACACTGCAAAGCTGCACTTGGCCGGACACCAACATGGCTTCCGGAAATCGCACAGCACAACATCTGCTTTGAATACCATATTGATACAGAAAAACTATGGTTTGAACCAACAGCCTCAAAACCATAGGACGGTCCTCGTGGCACTTGACCTTTCAAAAGCTTTCGTCACGGCCAATCACGCCACCTTTCTAAGAGATCGGGAAGAGACAATGCTCGGCGTAGGCCTAAAAAGGTGGACCGCTAACTAACTCAACGGTCGGCAGGCGTCAGTTAAGTTTAAGAACAAGAAATCTAGACCACGAAGAATCAAACAAGCGGTGCGGCAGGGTGGTGTCCTATCCCCCTTTTGCTTAATTTCTATATTTCGAGGCTTCCTCCCCCACCAGAGGGAATCTCCATTGTATGCTATGGACGAATATGGCTTCGGGTGAGGGCATTCCATTGACGAACCCTGTACGAGGATTAACTGTTGGCTCCGAGACCTTTCCAGCTTCTACACCGATCGAAATCTGACCCTATCTCGAAGGCGACTCAAACAGAAAAAAGTTTTGATTGTTTTTGATTACTTTAGATTATTTTTTTTTGATTACTTTGCTGTATCGTTATAAGAAACATCACAGTTTATTGCCCGCGTATGCTTATATGGATATACCAGTACATTTGGGAGCATTTTTAAGATGTAGTCGTGAACCGTGGCAGCCTCCGTGATTTGGTGGTTGTGTGCAAGCCTACCACACCGAAAATCTCATGTTCAAATAACGGGACAGGGAACATCAAAATGTTTCAGAAAAGTGGTTTTAAAACAGGGTCGCCTATGGCAGTAGTAGGCAACCCTCCGAGTGATTTATTCTATGAAAAAGCTTCGTAGGAATAATTAGAAGCAGCACACTAGAAAATTGGAAAAGAAGCTCGGTCTTAATCTCCTGGGAGTATATTGCGCCAAATTATTATTATTATTATTAGTAGTAGTACTCCTTTGCAATGTGTTATCGGGCCACCTCAGCTTATTACAACCCAATCTTTGCGAATGCTATTGGGCTGAGTTGTAAAGAAATATAAAACTATAAAATAAAAATAATGAAATCGCGCAATTGGTTCTATGTAGAATAGATACTCTATGGAGTAACAGCTTGATTTTTCGGCTCAGCCTAATGTGCGTGCATGCTTTATAATAAAACACTTGAGAAATTTTAGTTTGTTGTAATGATTTAACGCACGTGAGGTTATATTCGCTATAAGAGACAGCCTTATAAAAAGATGGCTATGCTTTTTGAAAAACGACCTTTTCATAGAACATTTAACTGAATATAATGTAATTTTTCTGTACTTAAATCATTGCCGCAAGTAACGTTGCCGCCGATTCCTTTATTTCCTACAGTCGACTACACGATTTTTACATCGCTCACACATATTTCCATGTAGGGTAACTGCACTAGTTTCCGGACACTATGTCAATGTTTTGGGATTAATAGACAAATAACTAACAAATAGTTACAAATAACAACACAAATGGAAATGTACATGTTTTCTGAGTGAACGTGGAAAGTTTAAGTTGAATCAAAAGTATAGTTCAACAGTTACACGTAATTTTAGTGTTAGAAGTCAAAGCATGCGTAAAAATTGCAGGTTTTGTAAAAAAAAAATTGTGGGAGCATTTTAGAAAATAAGGGCCTAACCAAGTATTTATTAACTTATTACAATAAAAGTTATTAATATTTGTTTAAAATATAATTAACTTTCATTTTATAAATAAAAAAGAAATTTACTTAAATTTTCAGCCTAAATTATTACTGTCCGGATACCAGAACCAAAATTTTAAAATTACGAATTACCATTTTAATGCTCTTAAATGATAGTTTATTATATTATATAAGCATTACAAAAATAAAAACAGTCTTTTCAGTCTTCGGACACGTTTTTTCAAGTACAAATATTTCTGTCCGGATAATGAGAAAATAAGTTTCAATGTCCGGACAGTTAGCATTTTGTACTTGGTTGTTTTTATCGATATTATTATTTAAAAAATAAATGCAGCCCTTCGAGATTATAAGGTCAAACCAAACAAGCATCAGACAAGCGGCAGCTTAGGATAGCTGTGGAACTCCTAATAGTCGAAGCCTTAATCTGGCGAGTGTTTACAGCTCTTGACTGCTTTTCAATACTCTCAATCTGATCGGGAGTTCTACGGAATACTTGTCGAGAGACTTCCCCTTCTAGGTGAAGATATCATCCCTTTCGCTTCCATCTATGCCCATATGACCCATGACCAAGTATAGATGTAGGTTCCCTCCCTGTAAATTTTTCCTAGCGATTGTTGCACTTCAAGACACTTTTAGTTGTTGTAATTTACCTCCTTTTAGGATTTGTTTAACTTCGATAAGCACAGTATAAAGCAGATTTGGAGCAATCGGTGCAAATGTGTATGGTACCAACCGAACCTTACGCCAGCCCTTCACATCTATCACATATATTGTAGCTTTAGTACCCATTTCGAAGTGCGGCCGGGACCATACAGGTTGTCGGCCCCGTTTTTGATGGCGCTGGCACAGGCTACTGCCACGAAACATTGGGCCTAGTGTCAGTTGTCAACAATATGCTTTTGCCCACTAAGTCTGCGGGTGCGATGTACAGAATGGCGTTTAATAATTCTGTCGGGGTGGCATTCAAGCCTCCCATTATACTAATTATTGATTATGAGCATACTCTCTCCAGTTTGTTAACAAAAGTTCTTTTTTTGTATGGCTGGTAAATAAACGAGGACTCCGTAATGACTATTAGCTTCACAATGGCGGTGAATATCCAATTGGAAAGAGGGTGAGACGAGTCACGTGCACCCCGCCATGACTAGGTAAACCCGCATTTTGCGATTAACCCAACGTCGGATGCCCAGACAAGGACATCCTGAAGTTCGTGGACCTTCATATAGCTAATTGTTGGAAAAAATTTAGCAATTATGACAAATAAAACATCAACTGCGTACGCCGTAAGATGGGCTGATCCCTCGAACCACCGATCGAAAAGTTGGTTTATGACCAGTGTCCAAATGAATGAGATGTCCATCCAGAGAGATGTGAATATGATTAAGACGTATTTATTGTATTCAAAGTCCTTCTTTATGATTCAGAAACTTTACAAAAATATAGTGTATATACAAATTTCATACAAGCTTCGAGTGTCCGGAAACTAAAACCAAAGTGTCCGGAAACTAAATTTTACTGTCCGGAAACTAGAGCAAATCGAACTTTTTTAAGTTTTTACTTTAATAATATTCACAACATTATATTTTTAAATTATACAGACGTCATATTATTGAGCAATATTTATGTTATTATAAACAGTATATCTTTTCTCGGTAGTTGAAGTCGAAGTTGAGGAAAACGTTAAGTGTCCGGAAACTGGTACGTTTACCCTATGTGCTTAGGTTTGTCTGAAACAATACCAAAAATAATCAAAAACAATCAAAAGTAATCAAATAATCAAAAACAATCAAAAATAATCAAAATTTTTGTTTTTTTTCTTAAAAATCATTGAAATAATCATTAAAATCCGAAAACAATGGGTAATCATTAATCATTCATATGCTTTCCAAAAAGTAATCAATCAAACCGGAAATCATTATGATTATTAATCATTACTTAACAGGCCATCTGAACTGCCACGTATGACTGCTTATGTCATCCAAGTCTCACCTCCATCAAAAAGGCTAAAATGCTCAATGTTCGTGGGCACGCGGAACTGTTGAGCAGACAGTTTTTGCTGAACTGCCACAAACGTAGTCATCCAAACCGTCATCTGTTGGATGAAGTTCCGCCCCTAGCGACATGAGAAAACATCTCGGTAAGCACTATGATGAGATACCGCTCCATATTACCTTGCCATTTGGTCTACGTAACGTCAGATCTCGGCCTGTGAATCCCGTAATTGATATCCAACCACCTGAAAGAAAGGCGCGTTCTTCCGAGGGAGACTAGAGTCATGCTAGCACAACTTCGTTCCAGATATTGTAACAGGTTAAACTCTTACTTATCCAGACTGAACCCCACCACACCAAATACCTTCCCTGCAAGTGGCATGTCCCCGCAATGATACTAAACATCTATTTTTCTGTTCAATTAAACCTACTCTCCTATAAACAATATCACTCTTCTCAGAGTGATCGTGCACATGAGGCAGGGTGAATCACTGTTTATAACAACAACAACAACAACTTTTTGTGAACAACAGCTGCAGTGTATTTGTTTAATAAATACATAAATAATTTGTATTATCTTAAAGAATATTATGGTTTTAACAAGGTCTCAGGAAACTAATGTAAACTCATTAGATAAAAATACGCCGCTTACTCATAGGCCAATAACCACATCACGAACAATCCAAACCAATTTTTCTTCACTAGTTACCTCAAATATTCTACTTTCACAAAGTCCAACACCCACAACAACAACGACAGTTATACAAATTGCTTAAAATTGATTTTGGATTAAGGCGTGATTTTTATTTTCCATTCATTTTAGCAGATATTAAAACTTAAATTTGTATACCTAGTAGTAGATATATTAACTTCATTCGCCTAACGGTAGTATGTGACGGGATAAACGAATGGAGATAGATATTGACCTCTACATTTCAAAATGTTCAGGAGGAAAAGAGAAATTGATTAAGCCATGCCCGTCCGTCCGCCTGTGAACACGATAACTTAAACAAATTTTCAGAAATTTTTTATGCACTTGGCACTCATCTGCTGGCGCTATTTAAAATGAGCAAATCGGATGATATGTAGAATTTCGTCGAAAATACAAAAAAGTGAATATTTAGCACATAATACACCTATATGGATAAAATTTGGTGTGTATGTACATTACCTATAAGGCCGAAAAAACATTTTTCAAGAAATTTTTGAAAATGGGCTTGGCAACGCCCACTATTGATTAAGTTAATCATATCTCAAAAACACGTTCAAGATATCGGAACGAAATTCAGCACACAGATTTCCACGAATACAAGGAAAAAATGGGCGAAATCGGTTGAGGTCAACGCCCACTTTTATATAAAAGATTTTGAAAGGGATCATAGATATATTTATTAGGCATAAACTTTGCGTCAAAAAGCTTTATAGCATTTCTATTTCACTTTCAAAGTGTCCGTGAATGTGGGCGTGGCCCCGCCCCTTTTATAGTGGATTATTCCACGAAACTTTATAAGCCATAACTCCGGCAAAAATTGATTAGTCGAAACGAATGTTGAATATATAAAGGTAACTGTTTACTGTCAAAATGGCTTTGAAAAATTTGTTTGTAAACTTTAAAACGCGACATTTCAATAACTATGCAAGATATATCATTAAGATCTTGCACGCATTATAGTCGTTTTAAGCAAAACTTGACCGCAAAATTTTTTTGTGGATTATGGGAAGTAGGCGTGGCTCCGCCCAATTTTCGGCATAAAAGTTCTGTTATTTTTAAAAGCGATTGCTTGTTATTTCAACTAGATATTTCAATGAAGATTGGTCAGCTGCTCTCAATAGTATGTGTTATAAATAAGTATACTCCTGCCATAAATTTGGCAAAGCAGATAACACACAAGCAAAATATCTGGGCAAGTACAAGGTGGCGCAAAAGTAAGCTTCCGATGTTCAGCATATCGGTTGTGGCACGTGCAGTGTGTGCTGTTGCACCGTCTTGTTGGAACCACATGTTTTCCAATCTCAATTCATCAAGTTGCGGCAAAAAGAACTCGTTGATCATTGCTCTGTAGCGCTCACCATTCACAGTAACCGTTTGGCCCCGACCGATTATTGGTCAAATAAATAGTCAGCAATATTTCGCGTTCTGGAGCAGTGTAGCGTAACATTGTTTATTAACGTGTATTTCGCATGTGTTTACTACACAAATGTCAAAACAGAACTGACTTTCGGGGCCAATCGCAAAATTTATAGCATTTTCTGATAGGAGGATTACTTTTGCGCAGTAACCGTTTTTCACCGACCGATTATTGGTCAAATAAATAGTCAGCAATATTCCGCGTTCTGGAGCAGTGTAGCGTAACATTGTTTATTAACGTGTATTTCGCATGTGTTTACTACACAAATGTCAAAACAGAACTGACTTTAGGGGCCAATCGCAAAATTTATAGCATTTTCTGATAGGAGGATTACTTTTGCGCCACCCTGTAGTTTATACTCCACTGCAATGGGGAAGTTATATGTACACTGTCGGACAAAATAAAGTTCAAACCTACCCATTAAGAAGTCAGTGCTTTATTTGTGGGCAATGTCGCATTCCAGTTGTGGAGTATACATGCCCTTAAGCATTATTGGAATATACCGTTATTAATTGTACGCTTCTAAGAAAACAGAAGCATGAGTAAAACTAACTGCTGTATTCTCGACTGGACAAAATAAAGTGCAAAACGATTATTAATAAAAAATCTGCAGGTACCGAAGCGTTTTTAAAGTAATATTGTTAGTAAATATAAAACGTGTTATGTTTAAATATAAATGGAAGTGCGTTTATAACATTGAGCGTTTATTGGTTTACAGGTTTTCAAAATGAAACCGTTGTTAAAAGAGGTTAAAGATCGTCGCAGAAATTACAAACTGTTGAAAACAACCGCGAATTTTAAGACTTTGTGTGGACGCAAGCGAAAGACCACTACACTTGAAGACCGAAAAATTGTTATAGAAGCTAAAAAGTGTCCACTTAATTCGGCCAGAGAAATAAAAGAAACCATAAACTTGAACATATCGCCGCGCACAGTGCAAAGAAGACTAGTTGAATCAGGACTGAATAGTTATTTTGCAAAGAAAAAGCCTCTTTTGCGTGCAGCAAACATTAAGAACCGGCTGAGTTTTGCGAAAAAGCATGTAAGTATGCCTGAGTCATTCTGGAATCGAATTATTTGGTCAGACGAATCAAAATTTGAGTTGAAAAACTCAAAAAAACGGAAAAGAGTTCAATGTGAGCCTTCAAAGAGACTGAAGTCAAGGAATATTACTCCCACAGTTAAGCACGGCGGAGGCTCTTTAATGGTATGGGGAAGTTTCTCTGCCAAAGGAGTCGGATAGCTTGTGAAAATTGCCTCTAAGATGACTGGAGCACATTATGTAAATATATTGCAAGAAAATCTTGTAAGAAGCTCCTCGGATTTGTGCTTGGGCGACTATATTTTCCAGCAGGATAACGATCCTAAGCACACGAGCAGAGTTTCAAAAAAGTTTTTTATGGAAAACGGTATTGAAATATTAGCATGGCCGGCTCAATCGCTAGATTTAAACTCTATAGAACACTCATGGAAAATTCTGGACGATAAATCCCATTTGAAGCCTGTTTAGGCGAGATGCCTTATCGTGTTTTGTCAGCACACATATACATGCATGGGGGTGTGTATGTGTGGGTTCACCTCCCCTTAAAACCGGAGGATAATTTTCAGGTTCAACGGTTGTCCTCGATTGCAAAACCGTCTACTTCTCCAGCGACACTCGACGCAGCAACAGCATCACGGCCACCCCAGGATTTTCGACCTCATCAAAATTATTCGTAAAGGTAAACTAATTGCTTGTAATAATATTTTATATAAATATACGGCCACTTTATTATAACGAGGATTCTCGTTTTTTTTCTTATTTCTTTTATATTCAAAATTATTTTTTAAAGTTTCTTCCTCCTATTCTCTTAGCTCTAGGTGCGAAACGATGGGGCCACCAGAGGCAAAACTTCAAACTTCGGGAGGTAGTTCGGAGGCAGACGGCTAGGACAGCGCCAGCCGGCACTCACCATCCTAGGTTTAAGTCCGTAACTTAAGAGAATGCGTGGTGGGAAATCCTGTGGCGCGGTAACATGTTGCGTATCGCAAGGGGGCCGGCATGTTTAGGCGACATGGCTAAATTCCTAAAAAATGTGCCACCCTAATGTAACTTTAGCGCCCTTCCAATCACTAACACCAACCCATCCACCTGTGTGAGCATGCATGCATATTCGTGTTTTATCAGCACACATATATGTACATGCATGGGGGTGTGCATGTGTGGGTTCACCTCCCCTTAAAACCGGAGGATAATTTTCAGGTTCAACGGTTGTCCTCGATTGGAAAACCGTTTACTCTTTCAGCAACAATCAACGCAGTCACATCACGGTCACCCCAGGATTTCCCATCGCAGCGAAATATTCTTAAAGGTAAAATAATTTCTAATTGTAACTTTTTACAAAATAAACGGCCATATTTAAGTTAACACGCATCAGTCGCGCTCGCTGCGACGCTCCCACGGCTGACCAATACACGTGCCGCTAAGTCAGCACAATTACATTCTCACGGCGCACGGCAACCTAGCACCCAAATTCAAGGCCATGGCTACTAACAGCGGTTAATACGTATGCCACTGCATTTGTCCAGACGCATCGTCAGCATAATTCTATTTCACATGCTTGTGAAATAGAACCTACACATAACGCAACTGTGGGAACTAACGGGCGAACTTATTCACAGACAACGGGCTGTAAACAATTATGCAACAGGTACGCCGCTGCTGGACACCGGCTATAAAGGGAAGCAGCTACCACGGAGCAGGCAGTCGAGTTCGGGACGCGGTTACGTAGCTTTAAGTTTAGACTAAGTTCAGTGAATAAAACTCAATTGTGAAACACAAAAGTAATAGTGTTTAAATAACTAACCTTGGCAGGATATCTGGGCGTGTTCGCCCAACAAAATTAATTTTTTTAAGAAAAGGACCTTGAGTCCTTTAAGTGGCGCCCGAGCAGGGATCCGGAGCGGTGTATTAAAAACCAGTGGAAAAAATATAAAAGAGCCCTTGAGCCAAAAAGTGAGAAACTCTAAAATTTTCTAAACTAAAATAAAAGCAGCAAAAAGGCTGCAGTGAAATAAATGAAAAGAGCCTCAAGTGGCAATAAAAATTCTTCAAACTGAAAAGAGGTTCAACAAATAACTATAAAAGGAAAAATCCTGCATTATAAACAGTGAAAAGAGGCGGATAGCCAAACAACTATTAAACAAGAAGCTAATGCTAAGCCTATACGTGATAGGGGCGTAAGTATAATATCTAAAATAACCTTTATTATTTTCTTGCAGGACAATGGAGGCTTTACAGGTCACCGTCACGAATTTAACGGGTGCAGTTAACGCACTCCTAGAACAGGTGAACAGCGTCGATAGACGAGTATCTGCCTTAGACAATCTGCGATCCCGGCTCGCCCTTTTATAAGGAGCTAGCCAACCATCTGTACCGGTAGTACCGGAAGCAGAACCGCGAGCTCCTGCAACGGAGGCGGATCTTAAGGATATTTCAAGATTGCCTGATTGCGTGAAGGAACTGCAATCCTTTGACGGCAACCCCGTCCAATATATTTCATGGGTGCACTCTGTTGAGAGCATCCTGTCCGACTTTAAAGTTGTAAAAAACAAACCAATATACCGTGCTATACTACAGCACATTCGCCAAAAGGTACGAGGAGCAGCTGATGCTGCTCTGATATCGTACAACATATTCGACACCAATTGGTGTGCAATTAAGGAGTGCCTATCACTCCATTACTCCCAAAGCTAGACCAACCAACTTCTTCGAACCACCAGTTGAAAAGATGGACGTGGATCAGTCCATCCAAAGTAGGCGCGTAAATTACATGAACCGGCCAAACCCCTTCAAACGTGGAGCCAGCTCTGAGAACTTACCACGCAAGCAACAGCGGCTTTACCATGTGACCACAAACGACGTGGAAAAGGAAACTGAACCAGAAGCTGAACCACTCCCAACTGCAGAGGAGGAGGATTTTTTACCGAACGGCCATCTAGCGTACCATATATAGAGTACAAACTTCCCGATGGCCGCCCGCTGGACTTCCTGGTCGATACGGGTGTGAATAAGAATTTTATTAGGTCAACTGTAGCCAAACAGGGCTGTCCTGTCCGGAAATCATTTAGCGTTCGATCAGCGGGGGGCTTAGTAGATATAAATGAAAAGATAACATTGAAATTTTTGACAGATATAGGCATTACTTCCAAAATAACGTTCTGTATTCTTCCTGGTCTTGAAACATTTGATGGTATTATTGGCGACGATACCCGTAAGGATATCGGAGCAGTAGTAGACAGGAAGAACAATATTTTGAAAATTGAGGAGTATAAAATACCCCTTAAGGCACGAATATCCAGCGAAGTAAATTATACAATGCCTAAGGACCTGCCCCTAGAAGCGAAGAGAAGGGTAGGCGAAATAATTGAAAAATATGGCGAATTATTCCAACCAATTAATGGAAACGAATTGGAAGACACAAGTGTGCGAGCGGAGATAAGGACATCGATATCCGACCCAATTTCCAGCAAAAGTTATCCTTATCCTGCATGCATGAGAGGGGAAGTCGACAGACAGGTAAACGAGTTACTTGAAGAAGGTGTTATCCGGCCATCAAAAAGCCCCTACAACTCCCCGATATGGGTGGTCCCAAAAAAACCTAAACCCGATGGCGAAAAACAATACCGCATGGTCATCGATTACAAGAGATTGAATGCCGTCACGATCTCTGATACCTACCCAATTCCGGACATAAATGCAACTTTGTGCAGCTTAGGCCAATCCAAATACTATACCACTATTGACCTGACATCTGGTTTCCACCAGATACCCATGTAAGAACCTGATATCCCCAAAACTGCGTTCTCGACTATGAACGGGAAATACGAATTTTTGCGGCTTCACTTTGGGTTGAAAAACGCCCCGGCAATCTTCCAACGAATGATCGACGATGTCCTCAAGCAATATATTGGCAAAATTTGCTATGTGTACATCGACGACATCATTGTGTTTGGAAAGGACATGGACATCTACACCATCTACAAAACATGGAAAAAGTATTTTCAAGATTGCACGAGGTTAACCTAAGGGTTAACTTGGAGAAGACGTGTTTCCTAGAAACTGAAGTTGACCCAAAAAAGGTCGAGGCGATGAATTTAATTTTGCCACCATGTAATTTGAAAGATTTGAAAAGTTTTCTAGGAATGACATCCTATTATCGAAAATTCATTTGCGACTATGCAAAAATAGCCAAGCCGCTGACGAATCTAACGCGTGGGGAAAATGCCCAAATTAAGGCTAATGCATCAAGAAAGGTACCTATAACACTCAATAGTGCAGCTTTGCGAGCCTTCAAGGATTTGAAAAGGATGCTCACTTCTGCTGATGTCCTCGCTTTTCCAGACTTTGAGAAAGCTTTTAATTTGACAACGGAAGCCTCAAACTATGCGATTGGTGCTGTTTTGTCCCAGAGGGACATAGGTAAGGATAAACCAATAGCATTTATTTCTGGTTCGTTAAACAAGACGGAGGAGAATTACGCTACCAACGAAAAGGAGATGATCGCGATCGTGTGGGCTCTTGATAATTTAAGAACATATTTGTATGGGGCGAAGAAAATCAAAATATACACTGACCACCAGCCATTAACCGTTTCCCTGAGTTGTCGCAACTACAACGCCAAGTTGAAGCGCTGGAAAGCTCGCCTTGAGGAATATAATTGCGAAATTGTCTACAAACCAGGTAAATCAAATTTAGTCGCTGACGCCCTTTCTAGACTCAAAACTGAGTGTAATATATTGATTGAATCTGTTATCGCTCAGCCTCCTTCTGTCTCAGGACAGGACACTCATGCAAATGCTGAAGATAATGTAGAGCCCGAAGTTGACTCTGCAACAATGCATTCTGCTGACCAGGATAGTTCGGATCTAATTCCACATGTAGAGGCCCCGCTTAACGTGTTTAGAAACCAAATAATTTTCAGGGATGGGAATCGCCCTCAATGCCTCGAACATCCCCATCTAGGTTATAATAGACATTACGTCTCATTTCCCGAATCCGACAATGCTTCATTGGTTTCTATTTTGAGGGAATGTCTCAATCCTAATGTGATAAACGGAATAAAAATTCCCGAAAGATGCCTTGCCTCTTTACAGGACGTTTATGTTAATCACTTTCAAAGGTATCGGATCAGGATAACACAAAGAGTTGTAGAAGATGTCACGGTACCTGATAGGATTTACGAGATAATCGAGAGGGAACACAAGCGAGCCCATAGGAACCCGCGTGAGAATAGGGTGCAGATTCTCGAGCAATACTACTTCCCGGCAATGGCCAGGCAAATAAGGGAATATTCCAAACAATGCGACATCTGCAAACTTAATAAGTACGATAGGCATCCATCGAAACCCTTCCATCAGCCCACAACGATTCCGAGCTATCCCTGCGAGATCCTTCATATAGACATATTTGAAATTGAAGGACAAAAATACCTTAGCGCGATAGATAAATTTTCAAAATTCGCTACGCTGTTTGCAATAAAGAACAAGTCTTCAATACACATTCGAAGGAAGCTTACTGATCTCCTGCACTACTTTTCAGTACCAAAAATATTGGTCATGGACAACGAAAGAGGATTTCTAACCCCTCTTGTCTTGAACTATGTCCGTTCACTAGATATTGAGGTCTACCAAACCCCCACACAACGAAGTGAAAGCAACGGTCAGGTTGCGCGCTTGCACTCAACCTTGATTGAAATATACCGCTGCATTTCTGTAGAATTTGGTGGATTAACTCCTAAGGAACGCGTCTCGATAGCAGTAGACCGGTACAACAATACCGTTCACTCTATTATTAAGCGAAAGCCAGCAGACGTATTCCTTAACAGGACTTCTAAGATCAACTACCAAGGTTTGGTGGACGTCAGAGAGAAAACGTACGATGACGTTAAAGCCTTATTGGAAGGGGAGCAGGAGGTCAGGAAGGCAAGGTTGAACAATAAACGTTCTACCCCACGCACCTTCAGTGCGGAAGACAAATTATTTATTGCAAATAAACAGATAAAGGCTAAACAAAATCCACTATTCAAGGAAGAAACTGTTGCTGAAAACAGAAAAGTAACTATTGTTACTGAAAGTGGGAAAAAATTCCACAAGACTGACGTAAAAAACGTCTTAGATAACATTGGTCATAAAGCAAATCTTATGCTTAGATCCTTTGGTCCCAGGGCTTTGGGTGCAAATCATTTTGTAGCCGATCCAGTCAGATGTTGGTTCGATTCCAAATAGCTCGTTGGTTCGAATGACGACGATCGGTGTGGTTCAACTCCACCATAAGGTCTTTGCTTTAATTGACGTGAAGCGCTCGCACCATGAGTAGGCCATTTGCAATCATCAACGCTTATGGCTAAAAGGGATCACCACGACCCTTCCGTCAGCTGAGAAATCGCCTATATTCCAATGCAAAACTAAAAATTTTATGTGAAATACAGTGTATGCACTGCTTAAAATATAAGAACAATCTTACAGCCATTCTTCTTCTTTACATGGTCATCCAACCGCCTGGGCGATTTTGACCGTCCAACATAGCTCGCCAGTCGTTTCTTCGTTGCGCCAACTGGCGCCAATTGGAAACACCGCGGGATCGCAAATCGGTCTCCACTTGACCCTTCCATCGGAGTGGTGGGCTCCCTCTTCCTCTGCTTCCACCGGCGGATGTCGATAAGAATACCTTCTGGGCTGGAGCATCTTCGCTAATTCGCATTACGTGGCCTAGCCAGCGAAGCCGCTGTGTTTTAATTCGCTGAACTATGTCGGCGTCTGCGTTAAGTCCATACAGCTCATCATTAAATCTTCTTCGGTACTCGCCGTCGCCAACGCGTAGAGGTCCACAAATCTTTCGAAGAACCTTTCTCTCGAATACTCCCAAAGCCGCCTCATCAGATGTCGTTAGTGTCCACGCTTCTGCACCATATAGCAGGACGGGTGCGATGAGTGACTTATAGAGTGTTATTTTCGTACGTCGAGAGAGGACTTTACTTTTCAATTGCCTACTCAGTCCGAAGTAGCATTTGTTTGCATTTGTTACAGCCATTGGGCTGGTAAATAAACCCGCATAAAGCGGCAATATATAAGACGCATAAAGGCGTTCACAAAAAAAAAATAAATAAAAAAAAAAATTTAAAAAAAGGGGAAAAAAGAAGAAAATACTAATACTAACAAACTGAACTAAAAAACTAACTACTAATCCGCAACAAAAAACGGTAAATCAAAAAACCGAATACTAACAAGTTAAAACATACTTAATCTAACTTACTAATGCTTTCTAATAAACTAATAATATCTGAAAAGCTAACTGTCAGTAAATTCCACTTAACATCACTCTGGGTCCTCATACATTCCCGTCGAACACAGACGACCCGAACTCCACTCACTAGTTATAGCACTAGCATTTAGGAAAGAGATGGCAATTAAATTAGATACAAGTCATAATACTTGAAATGTTACATAAATTTTACATACTTAAATCTTCAGCTTCAAGATAAGATCGTAAGATAGCATTTAGATGAGATGTTAATTTTCTGATCAAACATATTCCTTCATTTAAAATTCGATAAATAGCATTAAGTTCATGGAATATTAATTTTGAAATGTAAATTTTTCACTAACTATGTATATTAGTTATAAGGATATTTGTACATTGACTCCTAGAATCTTCCTCTGAGCGTCCGCACAAGCATACATCGTATTCGATCTGCACTCGCCTGTGGTAACCGTACGAGATGGGTATGGCTGGATAATCAACGGATACTTCAAGATAATTCATGTGATCAACCTTTCCCGCTATGAAGAAATCGCAAGTCGCCTGGAAGCCGAAGTCACCCGGCGGAATGAAACCAATGATATCACGGATGTCCTTGCCTATCACTTAGAGAAGGTTCAAATTCAACTTAATGAGCTAAAAGGTTCAAAACACAAAAGAAATAAGCGTGCAATTAATTGGATAGGATCGGCCTGGAAATGGATTGCCGGTTCTCCCGACGCGTCCGATTGGGATGAGGTACTTCGATCCCAGGATTCGCTAGTACTGAACAACAACCAACAGTACAAGGTAAATAATGAAATATTTAAGAAAACTCATGAGTTATTGCAGGTGGTCAACGGCATTGTAACCGTCACAAACGGCATCCTGGGACATGACCACGTTATGAAGCTATCAGCTGAAATCCTGCACAAGGTAATGATCCTGAAGGAAGATGTCAGTGAGTTTGTTCAAGCCTGTCAAATGGTCAAGGCCGGAGTGGTTAACAGCAACCTGCTAAACAAAGAAGAAATCAACGAATTTATCAGCGAAATCGAAGTCCTTCCATATGCTAACGACATCGAAGCCATCGAATACGGTGAACCATCAATCTACACAAATGGCACCATAGGGAACATAGAGTAGTTCTGGCCATGCCAAAGGTGGATCAAACGAGATTCAACAACAGCCGGTTCTATCGCACCGGAATGACCCGGGTTTTCTCACCCGGCCAAGGGCTGTTATTTCAGTGTAACCCTGTCCAATCTGTCCCGTCCCACCCTTAAATTGTCGTCCTCGGAGCAAACCCTTGCAGCTGGGTTGCTCCACTGTCTCTTGTTACGGGCTGGGGCGAA
This sequence comes from Merzomyia westermanni, assembly GCA_949987695.1. Classification (NCBI taxonomy): domain Eukaryota; kingdom Metazoa; phylum Arthropoda; class Insecta; order Diptera; family Tephritidae; genus Merzomyia; species Merzomyia westermanni. The sequence goes on from OX465291.1 coordinate 84,461,439, forward strand.
CCCAACCCTGGACCAAGAGACTGGATCTGCTGCGTTTGCTGGAAGAAAATTTATATTAAACGGTCGTATTCGGTACAATGCGCCAAGTGTAAGAGATGGTTACATAAATCTGGATGTTCAGGGCTTAACCCTGCCATCCGTACTTTCTTTAGTACTTTTGAGGCACCTTGCTGTACACGTCCTAGGACGTCCGGCGGTAGCCGCCGCTCTGGCACTCCCTTACCGCCTTTATCCACTTCCAATAGTGACAACAGTGGCTCAGTCTACACGACTGGCAGCACCGCTGCCATCCCTGCCTCACCCACTCCCGACTGTCGCTCACGCACGCCAGCGTCTCCATCTCACACGGCCGCTCAACACTGCTATCCCCCCCGGAATAGGTCAGATATGAGCATCGCCGAGCGTCAGTCCCCTCTGTCTCTGCCCCTAATGCCCCCCCCTGCTTCCAGCCTGCACGTGGGTCAGGAACACCACCTCCTAGTACCTTTCACTACGTGCACCGTTTGTCGGCAAAGATTGTATACGCCTGCGACATCGGTCAAGTGCAACAGTTGCCTTGGCCTGTGTCACACCCTTATGTGCTCTGGGCTCGCAAACGGCAACCTTTGGACGGATTCGTTCATAGCCCCCTGTTGCAGTACACAGCCGCCCTCCACGCCAGACAACATCGGCCATGGCGCTGTCAACTCTAGACTGCGACATAGTTTAGGCCTTAGCCTACCTCCACCTAGGCAAACGCATCCGTCCCTCACGCCTAGTATGTCCCCCGCCTCCCCTCCTACACACTTCAAAATTCTGCAGCTGAACTGTAACGGATTAGCTGGAAAGATCGCGGAGATAACTGACTTTATGAAGACGCACAACATCAAAATCGCCGCGATACAAGAGACAAAACTGAACACGAGATCGGACTTACGAACTTGTGATGGGTATAATGTACATCGTAAAGACCGTCCCAGCGGTCTTGGGGGTGGCCTTGCGTTCATTACACATCACTCTGTACAATACAATCTATTTTCCCCTGACGTCGACCCCAGGGACTCTACCTTAGAATGCCAAGGCATAGCAGTCCGGTCAGGAGACGCCGACCTGCAAATCATAAACATCTATATTCCTCCTGTCACGTGTTGTCCTAGAGATTATCATCCCGACATTAGTGCGTTGCTAAGGGGCGATAACCGCCTAATCCTAGGCGACTTCAACGCACATCACGATCTCTGGCACTCCAACTTGCCAGCAGACAGTAGAGGGCAGGCAATTGCAGACCAAATAGATAACTCAGCATTCTGTACAGTCAATGGAGATGCCCCCACCAGGGTGGCAGGTAACTGTCACAGCTCGCCAGACATCTCCATAACGAGCGCGGGCCTTATTAACTTTGTCATCTGGCGACCGATGCTTACATTAGCTTCAGACCACCTACCCATCTTACTCTCTGTAACATACATCAACTTCACCAAAGCGGACTGGGACCGCTTTACTGAATATACAGAGCGCTCCTTCGCTGCCTTACCCACTCCAACGGACGTACGCAAAGGCGAACGAGAGTTTCGCAAGATCATCGATTCAGCCTCATGCCGCTTTATTCCTGCTGGCAGAATACCAGAAATTCGTCCGAATTTCCCGGCAGAAGCTGCGGCGATGGCAAGAGAACGTGACCAAGTGAGACTTATCAATCCCGCAGATCCCAGAATAAAAGATCTCAATGCGGAAATCCGTAGGATTGTCAACGAACACAAGCTGACCAAGTGGAAACAACACCTTGAGACATGCAACCTCTCCGGCGGAGTCGGCAAACTATGGTCGACTGTCAAGGCCCTATCCAATCCGACCAAACACAAAGACAAGGTCGCCATTGCTTTCGGCGACAGAGTCAAATCGGACGCCAGGAAATGCGCGAGCTCCTTTTGCCGGCTGTTTATAATGCATCCACCTGCGGATAGGACTAAGAGAAGAGCCTTCCGACGTGCGCGCAAACACAAACACTCTACTGCGCCCATTGCCGTCTCAGCCGCAGAGGTTAAGGAAGCCATAATGAAGGCCAAACCCTCAAAATCCATCGGACCCGACGGAATTGCCATGAAGATGATCAAACACCTTGGCCATGAAGGACAGAATTATTTAGCGGCTCTCTTCAATCTCTCTCTAACTACCTTCGTTATACCTGAGATATGGAAACAAGCGATTTTAGTTCCCCTATTAAAACCAGGGAAGCCGGCGAACCTAGGAGAGTCCTATCGTCCGATATCCCTCCTTTCGCCGGTAGCGAAATTGCTAGAGTCCATTCTGCTTCCTTACTTCGTTACAAATCTAAAATTGGCCGATCATCAACATGGTTTTCGCAAAAATCACAGCACGACATCCGCTTTGAACGCCATTACAACGCAGATTAACAACGGTTTGAATCAAAATCCACCAAACCATAGGACGGTTCTCGTGGCACTTGATCTGTCAAATGCATTCGACACGGTCAATCACGCCACTCTCCTCCGAGACCTGGATGAGACACCGCTCCCTGCCGGCCTTAAGAGGTGGACCGCTAATTACCTCAATGGTCGACAGGCAACAGTCAAATTTAGGAACAAGAAATCTAGACCACGAAGAATAAAACAAGGGGTGCCGCAAGGTGGTGTTCTCTCTCCCCTCTTGTTTAATTTCTATATTTCGAGACTTCCCCCCCCCACCAGTGGGAGTCTCCATTGTTTCCTACGCTGACGACTGCACGATAATGGCCTCGGGCAAGGGTCCCTCCATTGATGAACTCTGTATAAGAATCAACAGTTACCTCCATGACCTTTCCAGCTTCTTCACCGAGCGTAATCTGACCCAGTCTCCGACTAAATCTCAAGTCATCTGGCCGGCAGTACTTGGGGAAAAGACAAAGAAACATTGATTGCTACATATAAGGCTATTGGCCGGCCGGTTATTGACTATGCTGCGCCTATATGGTCGCCCAACCTTTCTGACACCAATTGGAGGAAATTGCAAGTCTGCCAAAACACCGCCATCAGAACCGCTACGGGATGCCTGCTTATGTCATCTGAGTCTCACCTCCATCAAGAGGCGAAATTGCTCAATGTTCAAGAGCACGCGGAACTCTTGAGTAGACAGTTCCTTCTGAACTGTCACAAACCTAGTCATCCAAACCGACATCTTTTGGATGTAGCACCGCCCCCCAGAGACATAAGGAGACATCTCCGTAAGCATTACGATGAGATCCGGCATCATATCTCTTTGCCGTTTGATCTGCGGAACCATAGACGGGCTCTAAATGACCTCCACACAGAGTCGGTAGACAGATCCCTCAGATCTCAGCCTGTGAATCCCGTTATTAATACTCAACCACCTGAATTGGCTGAAGAGGAGCATGTACTTCCGAGGGAGACTAGAGTCATACTAGCACAACTTCGCTCTGGATATTGTAATAGGTTAAACTCTTACTTATGCAGACTGAACCCCAACATACCAAATAGATGCCCTGCATGTGGTATGACCCCTCATGATACCATACATCTCTTTTCCTGTTCAGTTGAACCCACTCTTCTAACACCCACATCACTCTGGTCCAACCCTGTGGAAACTGCGCATTTCCTCGGACTTCCGTTAGAAGAGCCTGATGACAATTTAGAGTGATCGAGCCCATTGGGCAAGGCGAAGCACTGTTAACAACAACAACAACAACAGATTCAACAATCTTATCACTCGAGCAATTACCAAAAATGGTCATCGGCTGGATTTAATGTACAGCCAATTTCTAATCAACAAGAGGGAAACATATGGCATCAAGGATAAGTGCATTCACCTAACAAGTGCAATGGTATGCAAGAAGGATACAAGGGACTTACTACGCGAAGAGGATTGTCTGCCGCGACTGCTCAAAGGTGGTGAGACCAGTTGCCGCTACGTAAGCTGCAACGACTCTACGATCGAAGTCATCAAAGAAGACACCATTCTATTGGACAACTTTAATGACACAGTATGGTCAGGTGATACCCACAGCTATTTGAACGGTTCTTATATTCTTCAATTGGACAACGAAACTATACGAATTGATGATAAAACCTACTGGAGCAATAGCAGCTCAGGCGTTCAAATACTCCCACCGGTGCTATCCACTATAACCAATAAAAGCCTCGCCGTCAACCTTAATCTTGTCCACGAGATGACTATTGGCAATGTTAAACTCCTGAGATACCTTAAGGACAAGACGAATTGGTTTACAGCTTCAGAAACTCTAGGCTTCTTTTTGCTATTAATTCTCATTTGGATAGTTTGGAGGAAGCTAACAAAAGGGACAGCACTTCCTAAACTAAGATTGTCCATACTACACACGGATATTCAGGGACGAAGAACGGAAGACACCTGTCCACACTCGGATCTGCGGGACCCAGATCTTTAGAGGGGGAAGAGTTAACACGCATCAGTCGCGCTCGCTGCGACGCTCCCACGGCTGACCAATACACGTGCCGCTAAGTCAGCACAATTACATTCTCACGGCGCACGGCAACCTAACACCCAAATTCAAGGCCATGGTTAGTACCAGCGGTTAATACGTATGCTACTGCATTTGTCCAGACGCATCGTCAGCATAATTCTATTTCACAAGCATGTGAAAGGTTAGATATTTAAACACTATTACTTTTGTGTTTCACAATTGAGTTTTATTCACTGAACTTAGTCTAAACTTAAAGCTACGTAACCGCGTCTCGAACTCGACTGCCTGCTCCGTGGTAGCTGCTTCCCTTTATAGCCGGTGTCCAGCAGCGGCGCACCTGTTGCATAATTGTTTACAGCCCGTTGTCTGTGAATAAGTTCGCTCGTTAGTTCCCACAGTTCACAATCATGTGAACTAGAACCTACACATAACGCAACCGTGGGAACTAACGGGCGAACTTATTCACAGACAACGGGCTGTAAACAAGTATGCAACAGGTACGCCGCTGCTGGACACCGGCTATAAAGGGAAGCAGCTACCACGGAGCAGGCAGTCGAGTTCGGGACGCGGTTACGTAGCTTTAAGTTTAGACTAAGTTCAGTGAATAAAACTCAATTGTGAACACAAAAGTACTAGTGTTTAAATAACTAACCTTGTCAGGATATCTGGGCGTGTTGGCCCAACAAAATTAATTTTTTTAAGAAAAGGACCTTGAGTCCTTTAAGTTTTATTATAACGAGGATTCTCGTTTTCTTATTTCTTTTCCTATTCAAAACCACAATTCGACCGCGGTGCTTTCGAGCCACGGCCGCTCCAGCGAAGCACCATTGTCGCAATTGTTCAGGGGTAGTAATTGGTGTGGAGTCAGTACGGCGTAAACTTTCTCGTCGAACAAATCTTTTAACAGTACCACCGATTCCATCACAAGCGTTTTTACCATGCGATGTGGCAAAAAAGTGTCATTACGCTTTTATATTAAAATCCTGAAAGTGATACATTAAATTAATATAATTGTATTTATTTTTATATTGCGAAACTGCGCCATCTGAAAAGTAGTAAATTTTTTAACAGTGTCGTTATTATATTTTGATGCAAGCCAATTAATCATTTTCTTTTGAAATAAATAAACAGCAGTGGTATCATGGATGTTACACTCTGAGATGAGTACAAAGCTCTCAAATGTGAGCTCTTATTCTTATCCTTTTCTGCGCGATAAACAACAAAGGGGTGAACTGTAACCTGATTGCTATTCCAGTGGTAATCCTGAATGGTGTTCTGTACCAGAAATATGAAATTTTCAGAGAAGTCACCAACTACTATAAATTCGCCCTCCTTTAATTGAAGTTTTAGTTCTTTGAAGAACTTGTTTTGGCTTTTGGCTATAAAATTGCGTGTTGAAAGTACTAATGCATCGGCTTTCAGCATTTCAATAAACGTATGAGTATCTTTATTCACTGTTTCTATAGACGAACGGTCTGTATTGGTCCATTGTAAAAATTCCAAACTTTTTATATTATTTACTTCAAACGCTTTTCCAAGTTCAATACTTATTCCTTCAAAACCTGGACTAGAATTACACTTTCTAAGTTGACAATTATGTTCGAATTTCTCACAAGTCATCTTACGTAAGACATCTTCGTATGTTTGAAAAGAAATTTGGTTGGAGATATCTTTTAAAGCATCCATCATTAATTTGAAATTTTGATAAATTTTACAAACATATACTGTGTGAGTTCCAGCAGCATGGGCCAAAATACATTCCCGAGGACGAAGTTCGGCAAATTTACTGAATCTAACTTTTAAATCAGGATACATATTTTTAAATTCGACATAAGCTTCTTTCAGATTGCACAAGACCAATCGTTTCTGAATTTTTGTTTTTTTTCCATCCGTTTGTCTTCCAGATACGCAATCGTTCTGCCCAGGCATAAGTCGACTAATATCATCTGACCTATACAAATTTTGGCCTACGGAAATATCATTTTCGGAAATACTCCTGATATTTTTTGAGTTGGGTGGGAACCAAATCCAAACATATTTTGGGTTTTTTTCACATGAGAAGCTAACTTATAAGTTGTATTAAATTCTTTTTGGAATTTGTATACTGTCCAACTTGGTAGAGAAATTGTCAACCAAAAAATCTTTTCTGAATAATTCGAAATGGTTTGAAACTTTTTCTTTACAGATAAAAGCATTTCCAAGCCGTCATCTCCTCCTGTATACACTTCTCTATCTTCATCAGAACTTATATTTGGCGATGGATTTCCTTCGGAACCTGTTTTAACATTGGAAAGTTTCATTCAATGGACTTTTAATAATACTATTGCTAACCTCTTTAGATGGTACAACATCTTTTAGAATTTTAATCCTGCAGCAAAAGCAGACATATTCCCCCAAATTGGGTAGTTTTTTTAATAGATCTGGCGTGGATTTACCTACATTTTTTTAACCCAGTTGTGATTGGGCAAATCAAATGGATTACAACAAAATTTTTTATTTGGCCTTTTTGGGAATCAGAATATGTATATATGTACGATAGTTAGTAAGAAATACAGCGAACAGCTTTGGAGAAGAACCTTTTCTAGTATGAATCAAATAGCAAATGACTATGAAATGCAAACAATTATAATAAGGTAATAAATAAAAGAAGTTTACAAAATCAATGACTACTGCGATAGAATAAACAAAAAATAACTGAAGTGCATGTTCCCATTAATAATGAGTGGAATTCATTACAGATGGCGTTATTAAACAGCTGATTTGTTCATTTTTTTATTTACATTACTTATAAAATGTGATGTTTGTCAAACTGCGTAGAATTTTAAAAGCGTGTGTATGCATGTGTGTCGTAATTTTGATAGACTTCGACTTCGCATTATATATCAATTAACGGCCTTATTCATAGAAAATAAAATAGATTTGACCAATATTTTTTATTTTCTGTGAATAAGAAGGTAAATATGTATGTAGAAAACATCTGTTAACAATATGGATGCCATTTCGAAGTGTTATATAGTATAAACAAACTTACTGTGCTTAAAAATTATAGATTTATTCAACATAAAATTTTCAAATTTTTTTTTTTTTTAGAAAACAAAAAATAACCATTCTTTTAAATTTGAAGGGTAGGTTAAGAAGATATTCAAGTTTCTTTCAGATTTTTTTAAAGGGAATCGGTGCTATCCTTCATTACTTGACACTGAAAAAAAATTTTATTTTATTTTTCAATCATATTATTTTTCAAAATTTTGAGAACATAAAATTTTTTTTATAAACTTTAATAATTTCAAAGACTTTTTGTAGTAAAAGATTTTTTTCTAAAATTTATAATTTAAAAGATATTTTAACTCAAAGAAAAGCTTTCAAAAATTTTCAACTGTCAATAAAATCCAAAATATTCAAAATCTTAAAAAAATATTTTGACACACTATTCTAGACGTCAAATACTACATGTCTATGTGACATTTCAGTAATGTGTACAGATAATGTTAGTAAGATTCTCCAAAACACACATGTATAATTTTTATACACATCACGGCACGCACACCTTCTTAGCAAGCAACCGATACCAAACGTGTAGCACACTATTAGGCGATTAGGCTCGTGTAAACTGTTGATGTATACATATACAGTTGTCGAAACACATAGTTCGTTATGGATTATCGGCATATTTAAATATTAAGCTATATTATAAATGCACAAACGGTTGCTTTAATAAATAATGTGAATTAATAATGGAAAATCTTACAATGGTTTAATCTTAAGAGGAGATGGTAACGTAATGAAAGGGTAAGTCGGTTCTTAATGGGATCTTTCAACACTAATAGGCGAAGGAAAGATCATGGTAGGGCGGGTTCAGAAGCTTGGGCACTAGGTCATCTGTGCGTCACAAGAAGCGATAGCTAAGAGAGAAAGGGGTATTCTGTTATTTAGATGATTTCAATATTAAGTAACCAATCCGAGTTTATTTATTTCATTTTAATCTAGAAAATATGACAATATTTTTAACTGTTTTCATAAAGATTATTAGAAAACAACTGTTATGAATATGAGCTTACAAACTATATAAAAGCTTATGTATATAAATGTAAATCAAAGAGTTTGATTTATAGTTGAAAAGTATAAGTATTTTAATTATGGAAATTCATATGCAAGAAGTTATTTGGTAAAAAAAAAGTAAGTTTTGGGGAGATTTTACTTATTTTAGTTAACTTAGTTAAAAGAATAAAACTTTAGGTAAAAATGCGGCTGATACTGCTGACACTCGGCTGACACTCGGCTGACGACTATATCGCTCGGTAGTTTCTTTGTTCCTCTTTACGGTTTATGGTTGCCGCCTTGCAGTGCATGAATTAGGATGCCAGATTACACTCGGCCATCCTGCTCGTCATCTGTCCCAGATGACTCTTCTTCGAAGTCGTCATCATCATCAACACAATTCCAAAGTTTTATGTAATCAGCACTTGTTGATGTTTTGTTCGGACCCATGAATTCTTCTATTTTCTGCACATCATACCTGCCGTTTCGCTTTACTTTAACTATTTCGTATGGACCAATGTACTTTTCACCCAACTTTTGTCCCGGTGTAAATTGCGTGACTTTTATGGCAACTAAGTCATGCAATTGGTACCCGTGAGAGCCCTTACGTTTTTTGTCAAATTGCTGTTTGTATTTTTCTTGTGCCTTTTGGATCTGATACCTTGCCTCTTGTCTTATCGTATTACGCTCCTCTTGTAAACTTGTCACTAATTCATCTTTTAAGATTTGTATTAGTTCCATGTCGCTCTCGTTACGCATTTTTATACCAAACATTTATACCATTTCGAAGGTTCTGCGACCGACAACTTTGCTAAAACTGAAAGGATAACTCTATTCGTCCTCTCGATTTGGCCATTTCCCCTTGGACTTCCTGTAGTTGATTCTATGTGCTCAATTTTGTGGTTTGAACAAAACTCTTTAAATAACTTGGACGTGAATGCGGTGCCTTTGTCACTGATAATGCGTAATGGATTCCCAAATAACAAGACCCAGTTCTCCAAATGCTTGACCACTTCCTGCGCATCTGTTGATTTAGTTGGATATATCCACGTATACTTAGAAACCCCGTCTACTATAGCCAGCATATATTTATAATTCTTTGCTGTTGAATCCAGCGTACCTAAATGATCGATGTGAATTGTAGAAAGTGGGGTATCACCCTTGTCGATGCAGTGTAAAAAGTCTTCCTGTTTGCCCAACTTTCTGTTGTGCGTAATGTATTCTACGCAATTCGCGATATACTGAGTCACCTTTTTCTCTAAGTGCGGTATGTAGTAATCTTGTCCTATCATGTGCATAGTCTTTTGGGTACTCATATAACCAAAACCATGAGCTTTCGATATTATTTCTTTCTCCATTACTTTCGCCACTGCCAACAAATCTTGACCTAGTACCTTCTTATATATTAACTGGTTCTTCATTTGATAGTCCTTGTATTGATGGTGTTTAAGAATTTCTGCGACTGCTTGTAAATGTTCTTCTTTTAGCTTTGCTCGGCGGATCTGTGCCTGAACCTCTAGCGTTACTGTCATGACAGGAAAGCGACTCAAACTATCATGTTTCATCCGGCTTCCCGCGCAATGCTCGATTTTATAGCTAAAATCTTGAAGATACATTAGCCATTGTACAACTTCTCGTGTAACGTTTTTCTTTTTTGTAGTATGTTTAAATGCTGCGCAATCAGTTATGAGGTCAAACTCGATACCCATTAAGTAGTGACGGAACTTTTTTGTAGCTAGATATGCTGCTTTAACTTCTAAAAAGTAACTATGTAACCTTTCCTCCTGAGGAGATGTTTTCTTGCTTCAATAAAATACTGGATGCCACCCTTTGTCATGCTGCTGTAGCAATGTTGCCCCAAAACCATATTTTGCTGCATCAACATGCAACTGTGTTTTCGCGTTTTGCCGAAAAATTTTCAGGACTCGTTCTTCACAAAGTGCTAACTTCAATTTCTCAAAAGATTGTATTTGCTCATTAACGATTTTGAACTCGGCAACTTTTCTCAATAACGATGTCAACGGTTTGGCTATTTTAGCATAATTATGCACAAATTTTCGAAAGTAGCCCGTCAACCCAAGGAATGCCTGCACACCTCTAATATTTTTTGGTAATGGAAACTTCTTAACAGCTTTTATTTTTTCTTGACTTGGTCAGACCTGCCCGTTTTCTACTTCATGACCCAAGAAAGAAATTTTTTCTTTTAAAAATTGGCATTTTACCCAATTAATCTCTAGGCCGAATCGCTCTGCTTGTTTTAGTACCGAATACAACAATGTCATCTACGTAGATTTCCATTATGCCCTCATTTATTAAATGTTGAAAAATATGATTTACATAGCGTACAAATACCGCGGGCGAATTACAAAAGCCAAACGGTGCCTTATTGAATTCGAAAAGACCTTCCTTCGTTGTAAATGCAGTATACAAGGTGGCGCAAAAGTAAGCTCGTTGATCATTGCTCTGTAGCGCTCACCATTCACAGTAACCGTTTGGCCCCGACCGATTATTGGTCAAATAAATAGTCAGCAATATTCCGCGTTCTGGAGCAGTGTAGCGTAACATTGTTTATTAACGTGTATTTCGCATGTGTTTACTACACAAATGTCAAAACAGAACTGACTTTAGGGGCCAATCGCAAAATTTATAGCATTTTCTGATAGGAGGACTACTTTTGCGCAGTAACCGTTTTTCACCGACCGATTATTGGTCAAATAAATAGTCAGCAATATTCCGCGTTCTGGAGCAGTGTAGCGTAACATTGTTCATTAACGTGTATTTCGCATGTGTTTACTACACATATGTCAAAACAGAACTGACTTTAGGGACCAATCGCAAAATTTATAGCATTTTCTGATAGGAGGATTACTTTTGCGCCACCCTGTACTTTCTACTTTGTTCCTCGACCTCCACATGAAAAATTCCATTCTTGAGGTCCATGACCGAAAAAAATTTTGAACTCTGCATTTTTTCAAGCACCTCATCCACCACTGGTACTGGAAATCGGTCTTTCAGCACACAAGAATTTAGCTTACGGAAGTCCACCTAAAGCCTGTAATCACCGCATTTCTTTTTGGCTAGTACAACTTTACTTGCAACATCAGAGCTTCTTCGAAGTCGTCATCACATATGTCAAAACAGAACTGACTTTAGGGACCAATCGCAAAATTTATAGCATTTTCTGATAGAAGGATTACTTTTGCGCCACCCTGTACTTTCTACTTTGTTCCTCGACCTCCACATAAAAAAATCCATTCTTGAGGTCCATGACCGAAAAAAATTTTGAACTCTGCATTTTTTCAAGCACCTCATCCACCACTGGTACTGGAAATCGGTCTTTCAGCACACAAGAATTTAGCTTACGGAAGTCCACCTAAAGCCTGTAATCACCGCATTTCTTTTTGGCTAGTACAACTTTACTTGCAACATCAGAGCATGATTCTCTAATTATTCCCTGACGAAGCCATTCATCCACCTGCTTTCGTATAAATTCTCTTCTCTTTTAATTGCGGAAAATCGGCTGGGGCTTTCACGAAAACATATCGTATTTCCATTAGGAACAATACATAACTTTATAGGAGAAATATTTGGATTACTCACCTGCTTATAATTGTTTATCAATTTCATAACAGCTGTTTTGTATTTCGGTTCAACATCTATTTCCAACTCATTACAAGCTACGTTTAAAATTTTATACTCAGCTTCACATTCGTATGGATTTTCCTTTGGTTTAGAAAACTTGTAGGTGCCAGCATCTATGGTGACAACAAACTTATGCAAAAAGTCATAGCCGACAATCAGTTCAACGTTCAATTTTCCATCTTCAACAACCAAGAATAAGTGGGGGCGTTCAACCCATCGACCTCAACTTGTGCAACAGTTTCACCAAGTACAGGCGTAGCGACGTTACTCAAACCAAAAAGTTTCACATTGCACTTAAATTAAAAAATTGTTGATTTTAAAAAATATCATTATATTTCTTCTTGCGCATAAGTGAAACATCCGCGCCAGTATCTATCAAACAAGGTACGGAACAATTGCAGAATACTGACTCTTCACCCCGAAAAAAACGAAAAATTGGGAATGGTTCGTATTTTGCTCCTGATTATAACGGTATACTTCTTTTTTGGGGCAAATGAAAATTGTAGTAGTTAGAGGGGGGGGGGAAGTTGGAAATCAGGCATTTAAAATCGCATATATATCCCAAACTACTGAATCGATTTTCAAATTTCTTTTTGCGTTGGATAGGTAATTGAATTACCTTTCATTTGCGGTACCATTTCTTTGGGTGCAAAACCGCGTATGTGCAAAATTTTAAAAAAATTTCAAATCAATAGAAAAACCAAACCAGCTACGCGAACTACAGTTATTCTGTACAAAAAAGCCTTTCTGCGTAGGCGGGCATGTACATATGTATATATTTTATTTGTTTTGTCGCAAGTTTTCATGTGGTTGTTGTAAATTATTAGGCTGTACTTAAAAACGCGCAAAAGAGTCGGATCGGTGGCATGTTGCCACCGATCAGGGCAACCACCTGGACTTGGCATGGCGTAGCCCAGGGTTATTTAAATAAGCGCGGCCGAAGGCCGCCTATGCAGATAGGTCTTTTGTACAGAATAACTGTAGTTCGCGTAGCTGGTTTGGTTTTTCTATTGATTTGAAAATTTTTTAAAATTTTGCACATACGCGGTTTTGCACCCAAAGCAATGGTACCTCAAATGAAAGGTTATTCAATTACCTATCCAACGCAAAAAGAAATTTGAAAATCGATTCAGTAGTTTGGGATATATATGCGATTTTAAATGCATGATTTCCAACTTCCCCCCCCTCTAACTCCTACAATTTTCATTTGCCCTAAAAAAGAAGTATACTCGTACCGTTATAATCAGGAGCAAAATACGAACCATTCCCAATTTTTCGTTTTTTTCGGGGTGAAGAGTCAGTATTCTGCAATTGTTCCGTACCTTGTTTGATAGATACTGGCGCGGATGTTTCACTTATGCGCAAGAAGAAATATAATGATATTTTTTAAAATCAACAATTTTTTAATTTAAGTGCAATGTGAAACTTTTTGGTTTGAGTAACGTCGCTACGCCTGTACTTGGTGAAACTGTTGCACAAGTTGAGGTCGATGGGTTGAACGCCCCCACTTATTCTTGGTTGTTGAAGATGGAAAATTGAACGTTGAACTGATTGTCGGCTATGACTTTTTGCATAAGTTTGTTGTCACCATAGATGCTGGCACCTACAAGTTTTCTAAACCAAAGGAAAATCCATACGAATGTGAAGCTGAGTATAAAATTTTAAACGTAGCTTGTAATGAGTTGGAAATAGATGTTGAACCGAAATACAAAACAGCTGTTATGAAATTGATAAACAATTATAAGCAGGTGAGTAATCCAAATATTTCTCCTATAAAGTTATGTATTGTTCCTAATGGAAATACGATATGTTTTCGTGAAAGCCCCAGCCGATTTTCCGCAATTAAAAGAGAAGAGAATTTATACGAAAGCAGGTGGATGAATGGCTTCGTCAGGGAATAATTAGAGAATCATGCTCTGATGTTGCAAGTAAAGTTGTACTAGCCAAAAAGAAATGCGGTGATTACAGGCTTTAGGTGGACTTCCGTAAGCTAAATTCTTGTGTGCTGAAAGACCGATTTCCAGTACCAGTGGTGGATGAGGTGCTTGAAAAAATGCAGAGTTCAAAATTTTTTTCGGTCATGGACCTCAAGAATGGATTTTTTTATGTGGAGGTCGAGGAACAAAGTAGAAATTACAGGGTGGCGCAAAAGTAATCCTTCTATCAGAAAATGCTATAAATTTTGCGATTGGTCCCTAAAGTCAGTTCTGTTTTGACATATGTGATGACGACTTCGAAGAAGCTCTGATGTTGCAAGTAAAGTTGTACTAGCCAAAAAGAAATGCGGTGATTACAGGCTTTAGGTGGACTTCCGTAAGCTAAATTCTTGTGTGCTGAAAGACCGATTTCCAGTACCAGTGGTGGATGAGGTGCTTGAAAAAATGCAGAGTTCAAAATTTTTTTCGGTCATGGACCTCAAGAATGGAATTTTTATGTGGAGGTCGAGGAACAAAGTAGAAAGTACAGGGTGGCGCAAAAGTAATCCTCCTATCAGAAAATGCTATAAATTTTGCGATTGGTCCCTAAAGTCAGTTCTGTTTTGACATATGTGTAGTAAACACATGCGAAATACACGTTAATGAACAATGTTACGCTACACTGCTCCAGAACGCGGAATATTGCTGACTATTTATTTGACCAATAATCGGTCGGTGAAAAACGGTTACTGCGCAAAAGTAGTCCTCCTATCAGAAAATGCTATAAATTTTGCGATTGGCCCCTAAAGTCAGTTCTGTTTTGACATTTGTGTAGTAAACACATGCGAAATACACGTTAATAAACAATGTTACGCTACACTGCTCCAGAACGCGGAATATTGCTGACTATTTATTTGACCAATAATCGGTCGGGGCCAAACGGTTACTGTGAATGGTGAGCGCTACAGAGCAATGATCAACGAGCTTACTTTTGCGCCACCTTGTATACTGCATTTACAACGAAGGAAGGTCTTTTCGAATTCAATAAGGCACCGTTTGGCTTTTGTAATTCGCCCGCGGTATTTGTACGCTATGTAAATCATATTTTTCAACATTTAATAAATGAGGGCATAATGGAAATCTACGTAGATGACATTGTTGTATTCGGTACTAAAACAAGCAGAGCGATTCGGCCTAGAGATTAATTGGGTAAAATGCCAATTTTTAAAAGAAAAAATTTCTTTCTTGGGTCATGAAGTAGAAAACGGGCAGGTCTGACCAAGTCAAGAAAAAATAAAAGCTGTTAAGAAGTTTCCATTACCAAAAAATATTAGAGGTGTGCAGGCATTCCTTGGGTTGACGGGCTACTTTCGAAAATTTGTGCATAATTATGCTAAAATAGCCAAACCGTTGACATCGTTATTGAGAAAAGTTGCCGAGTTCAAAATCGTTAATGAGCAAATACAATCTTTTGAGAAATTGAAGTTAGCACTTTGTGAAGAACGAGTCCTGAAAATTTTTCGGCAAAACGCGAAAACACAGTTGCATGTTGATGCAGCAAAATATGGTTTTGGGGCAACATTGCTACAGCAGCATGACAAAGGGTGGCATCCAGTATTTTATTGAAGCAAGAAAACATCTCCTCAGGAGGAAAGGTTACATAGTTACTTTTTAGAAGTTAAAGCAGCATATCTAGCTACAAAAAAGTTCCGTCACTACTTAATGGGTATCGAGTTTGACCTCATAACTGATTGCGCAGCATTTAAACATACTACAAAAAAGAAAAACGTTACACGAGAAGTTGTACAATGGCTAATGTATCTTCAAGATTTTAGCTATAAAATCGAGCATTGCGCGGGAAGCCGGATGAAACATGATAGTTTGAGTCGCTTTCCTGTCATGACAGTAACGCTAGAGGTTCAGGCACAGATCCGCCGAGCAAAGCTAAAAGAAGAACATTTACAAGCAGTCGCAGAAATTCTTAAACACCATCAATACAAGGACTATCAAATGAAGAACCAGTTAATATATAAGAAGGTACTAGGTCAAGATTTGTTGGCAGTGGCGAAAGTAATGGAGAAAGAAATAATATCGAAAGCTCATGGTTTTGGTTATATGAGTACCCAAAAGACTATGCACATGATAGGACAAGATTACTACATACCGCACTTAGAGAAAAAGGTGACTCAGTATATCGCGAATTGCGTAGAATACATTACGCACAACAGAAAGTTGGGCAAACAGGAAGACTTTTTACACTGCATCGACAAGGGTGATACCCCACTTTCTACAATTCACATCGATCATTTAGGTACGCTGGATTCAACAGCAAAGAATTATAAATATATGCTGGCTATAGTAGACGGGGTTTCTAAGTATACGTGGATATATCCAACTAAATCAACAGATGCGCAGGAAGTGGTCAAGCATTTGGAGAACTGGGTCTTGTTATTTGGGAATCCATTACGCATTATCAGTGACAAAGGCACCGCATTCACGTCCAAGTTATTTAAAGAGTTTTGTTCAAACCACAAAATTGAGCACATAGAATCAACTACAGGAAGTCCAAGGGGAAATGGCCAAATCGAGAGGACGAATAGAGTTATCCTTTCAGTTTTAGCAAAGTTGTCGGTCGCAGAACCTTCGAAATGGTATAAATGTTTGGTATAAAAATGCGTAACGAGAGCGACATGGAACTAATACAAATCTTAAAAGATGAATTAGTGACAAGTTTACAAGAGGAGCGTAATACGATAAGACAAGAGGCAAGGTATCAGATCCAAAAGGCACAAGAAAAATACAAACAGCAATTTGACAAAAAACGTAAGGGCTCTCACGGGTACCAATTGCATGACTTAGTTGCCATAAAAGTCACGCAATTTACACCGGGACAAAAGTTGGGTGAAAAGTACATTGGTCCATACGAAATAGTTAAAGTAAAGCGAAACGGCAGGTATGATGTGCAGAAAATAGAAGAATTCATGGGTCCGAACAAAACATCAACAAGTGCTGATTACATAAAACTTTGGAATTGTGTTGATGATGATGACGACTTCGAAGAAGAGTCATCTGGGACAGATGACGAGCAGGATGGCCGAGTGTAATCTGGCATCCTAATTCATGCACTGCAAGGCGGCAACCATAAACCGTAAAGAGGAACAAAGAAACTACCGAGCGATATAGTCGTCAGCCGAGTGTCAGCCGAGTGTCAGCAGTATCAGCCGCATTTTTACCTAAAGTTTTATTCTTTTAACTAAGTTAACTAAAATAAGTAAAATCTCCCCAAAACTTACTTTTTTTTTACCAAATAACTTCTTGCATATGAATTTCCATAATTAAAATACTTATACTTTTCAACTATAAATCAAACTCTTTGATTTACATTTATATACATAAGCTTTTATATAGTTTGTAAGCTCATATTCATAACAGTTGTTTTCTAATAATCTTTATGAAAACAGTTAAAAATATTGTCATATTTTCTAGATTAAAATGAAATAAATAAACTCGGATTGGTTACTTAATATTGAAATCATCTAAATAACAGAATACCCCTTTCTCTCTTAGCTATCGCTTCTTGTGACGCACAGATGACCTAGTGCCCAAGCTTCTGAACCCGCCCTACCATGATCTTTCCTTCGCCTATTAGTGTTGAAAGATCCCATTAAGAACCGACTTACCCTTTCATTACGTTACCATCTCCTCTTAAGATTAAACCATTGTAAGATTTTCCATTATTAATTCACATTATTTATTAAAGCAACCGTTTGTGCATTTATAATATAGCTTAATATTTAAATATGCCGATAATCCATAACGAACTATGTGTTTCGACAACTGTATATGTATACATCAACAGTTTACACGAGCCTAATCGCCTAATAGTGTGCTACACGTTTGGTATCGGTTGCTTGCTAAGAAGGTGTGCGTGCCGTGATGTGTATAAAAATTATACATGTGTGTTTTGGAGAATCTTACTAACATTATCTGTACACATTACTGAAATGTCACATAGAGCTGTTCTGTTACCAGGTGTTCGACGCACTCTGTGTTCCTCTATACTTGATTATATGCAAAAGAAACGTTGAAACGGCGAATCATACAAGTATCCACCGAACCAAAACAAGTTTGCTCTGTTGATCTTAATATTTGCGCAGCTCAAACTACTGTTTGAACCGTAAGGAACACAACTAAATAAATAAAATAAAATTTTGTTCAATTTTCGAAAAAACAATAATCAATTACATGCATTTTACTAGGAATTACTTCTTTTTTTTGTTGTAGGTTCACAGATGAAAGCGCTTCCATGTGTGTATGTACATTTTTAAGTGATGCTGGTGTCGTTTATCTTAGCTGTGCATTAGGGTGAATCGAAAATTTATAAAAACAATTTTCATTTATAGAAACATTTCCTTTGTCCGGACAGAGACTCCTTTACCTTTTTTTTAACAATTTGTCAACTTTTTTTATTTTTTTTGCACACTTTCTTAACAAGCCTTGTATTTATTTGTTACCTCTTTTTTTCGAGGTTTATATTTTCTTTTATTGAACTTCTTGCTTATTCTCTATACATTAGAGCGGGTCAAATTGTATGGATGGATTTTTTCATCAGGAGTATAGCACAAACGTAATCTACAGATGATTCTAAGAAAAATTGCTGAATACACCATAGTCCGATTTCGAATCCCCCACTCTTGCAAAATAGATATTTTGCCATATGAATGTAGGGTTTGGCCAAAAGATCTTCATAGCTTCTGATAGGATTATGGAAAAATATCATATTGGGCTTACTTTAAAGGTATTTTACGTACATTTCAGAATCTGTATAATTATCTGTAGTGTTTTTGAATTTCAGTAAAGATATCAGGCTTAATTATGAGAAATTAGCCTAAAACGAACTTTTAACTACTATATTATCATTTTTAACAAATTTCTTACGGAAAATTTTTTTTTCCATACAGCCAAAATAAGTTCAGAACATTTCCAACAACTTTCATCCAGAGAGTTTTTTTTTCGAATTCGTTTTAGTAGAAAAAATTTTCAAAAAAAAACCTATATTTTCAAGTAATAAGCAAAAAAACACAATTTTTATAATTTCAATGTAATTTATTTAAAAAATTATTTTTTTTTAATTAGAATTGACCCTTTTAACGTATTTTCCAAAATAAAGGTAATGTTATGTTATTATTTTTTAAAATCTTTTTTGCTCTCCATTCGTGGTTGATTTTACGACTTTCCGCTGTAACAGCAATAACACCTTCACTTTTTTTTCCATAACACGTTTGGAAATAGATGTTAACAACTGTACATATCTTTCTGTTCCTTGTATATGCATTGGAATATTAGGATCATCTACTGGTGGCTCATCATAATCTAAGAATTGTACCAAGTGATCGTATGGAATATTTCTTGTGAATGCCGGTTCAGATAGTAAATTATCGTCATTCAGATCAATCATATCAGTATAATCTGAAGCATTAAAACTCTGTTTGTAAACTCTGAGTTTAGTTGGACCAAGTGTTTTTACTCGATAGTATAATTTTTGATAGCTCTATCCCGTATGGCTTTTCTATCATCAAATAACACTGTTAATATAATGTTTTCTGGATGAGCGTAATATGAATTATTTTGGATTACACCATCTGCAATATTAAGTAAATTACGTGGTAGGTATCGTGTCCAACGAATAAACTTTGATAAAAGTACACTTCCGTATACAACAGAATTATAGTATTTTACATTAAAATACATTGGTACATAATTTCTAATAATATAAACTGCTAGAGTTTTCAAATTTTCCGATGGTGTATTAGTTGTTAAATATAGACGTAATACCCTGCTTGCTTTGGTTAGCCATCGAGAATGTGCAACTGGTCCTGGTTTTATGTTAGCTAAATCAACTGAAACATCACCATTGCTTTGGCCATTTGATATAAATATTTAACATATGTAGATAATTCTCGTTCTTGTTCATCACGATCATACCAGGCATATTTTCCAATGCTATTGGTTCAAAATCACTTACAACCCGAAAAATAAATTTTTTAGATCAATTAAAATTAGTATAATTTTCCTATTTTAATTTGATTAAAAAAATATTATAAAATAACTTTAACAAATGCATACCTGACAATTTTCAGTCTTTGAATATATTTCCACTTGCTGCTCTTGGTCCACTCGTGACTGTTTTATCTAATGCTCTGAATAAATGACCAAATGGTAATTCATTGAAATGAAGCAAACATATAAACCAGTGCAGTGGTATATTTAAATGCTTTTCAAAAAGTCTTATAACACCATTTTCTATTCCAGTATTAGCTGGTTCTCCATCTCTGCATATGCCAATTAATTGATCTATTGACAGTTTTTTGCTATTGAAGAATTCATTTAATTTTTTTAATTTGTGTTTTGCATTTTCTTCTTCACCCAAATTAACATATCCAAGTAATTCAGCAGGCTCTTTCAGAACAACTAAATGGGGTTCTTTTACCATATTTGTATGAAATTTCTCATTAATTTTTTTCTCTACTTAATGGATAATTTTTTCTGTCATCGAAAGAAAATGCAGTTATGTTGGAATCTATATATCGTTAGGAAGCATTTCATCTCTAGCTTTAATTTTTTCTCTTGCATATTTAGATTTATCCATTTTTTTTGTAGTGTTTTTCTTTCTTCAATCTACCTTTCTAACTTTTCACTATTTCCTATTTTAATATTTGTTTCTTCTTTCAAAAATTTTTCTTTTTTTTTCGCGAGCCATATACGCATGAATATACGTGCAATTACAATTGATTGCGTCTGCTAACGTCGTGGTTGTTTTTCTGTTGAGGTTTAACTGATCGTGCTGTCTGGTGCTGCTGACTGTCGTCTGCTCCCGTTTCCAGTCAAACACTATGCGCCGAGATATTTAATACTATTTCTGTCTTTTTTTATTTAGACACCCAGGTTGCAATCTTGAAAAAAAAGACGTCCGTCTGCCCCCAGAATCAATACGAAAAGCAAGAACTTTAGCTACCGGACAGAATCAAGGAGATGCAGTATCCGCCCACAACAGCTGACTTCCTCTTTATGACAACCCAATACTTCTTTCAGCATAGTTCCCAAAAAAAATCTATTAGTATCCGAGTTGATGGCAGAAATCGCTGGCCTGATATTAATTCCATAAGGATCGACCATCACAAACTGGATAACTCTATGTTTATTAAACAAATGTATTAGCCAGAACGGGAGACTAGGTTCGCATATCTTTCACGTGGAACGTTCCTATCTGTTTTCCTTGCAAACTCTACAAAATTTAATAACTATTACTAAGCTTTTCTTTAATAGGGATTTGAGAAATGTTGGACTTAGCTTGGCGTTGAAGTTTTTCTGAAAGGAAATTTGGGCGAAGTTCCGCTGAAACACTTCTTGACTCACCGTAAAGGCTACTGGTCTAGATCGAAGGTTATATTGCCGGGCGTTGTTTTCGTATGCCTTGGCCAGGTTTCTTCCAATTTGCTTCGTGCCAGAGATAGCTCGTCATCTCGTGACAATCGTACGTTGGGCTCATGCAGTAGTTTGAGTTTTCGCAAAATCTCGTAAGATGACCCGTGCGTAATCTTATCTTACCCAAATAACGCGTGATTGGTGAAGTGAGTTACGTAAGACGCAGCTTGTCGCTGCAATATTCAGGTCCCACTCCCTGTGATCATTCTTCAAGTAGGCTCTAATAGCTGATATTATGGCGCAATTCACGCGTTCCGAGGCGTTCGCTTGCGGCGAGTATATCGCAGTAAAAATGTGTTGAATTCGTTTGATTTAAACTGAGAGCCATTGTCACTTACGAGGCACTCAGGCACCCCATACACGTGAAAAATACTATGTTTATGATGATGATGATGATGATATATTTATTTAATTAATATGTGTACATATTTTTTGATATCACAAGAAAAATTTTTAAATATCACAATTAACTTATCAGACATGTGTAGAACATGTATGAACATATATGAATAAATATTAGTATGCTAGCATTTTAAAAAATTTATGCATAGCCTTTTAAAACTCAGAATATTACTCTCCTTTTTCGCACTTTCGGGTAGTGAGTTAAACAGGTTGAGGCCTTTATATAGCAATGTGTTTTGAGCTGCAGTAGTCCTCTGCAAATCCAATCGAAAGTCATTCGCATTCCTCACAAAGTAGTTGTGTGTGTTTTTAACGTACTGTATGGAATTTGTTAAATACTTCGGTGCCATGTTGTTTTTAATCTTAAGCATCATTAACAGGGTATTTAGCTTCAGTTTTTGGTCGGCCGCCGTGGTGTGAAGGTAGTGTTGCCGGCCTACCACACCGAAGGTCCATGGTTCGAGCCCTGGTACAGGTAACATCAAAAGTGATTTGAAAAAAAAAAAAGTTTTTCAAAACGGGGTCGCCCCTCGGCAGTGGTTTGGCAAACTCTCCGAGTGTATTTCTGCCATGACAGGCTTCTCAGCAAAAATTCGTCTCCTTCGTAGATGCCGTTCGGAGTCGGAAAAAAAACTGTAGGTCCCACCAATTTGTAGGGAAAAATCAAATCGGCACACCACAAATTGGAAGAGAAGCTTGGCGCAAAAATCTCTTAGGAGGTTTATGATGATATACCTGTTGTATATCGCGCCATAGAGAGAGAGAGAATGTTTCAAGCACAACTCTTATGGGGGTGTATTTGCTACATTTTATTATGCACCGCATAGATTTGTTTTGCAGCTTTTGTATTCTTTCAATTTGTTTTTGGTTGCAACATGTATACAATATTGTTGAGCAATACTCAAAATGGGGCTTTATTATTGTATTATATATTTTTATTGCTGTCAATGTGTCCACTTTATTTCGTACTCTTTTAAAGAAATTAATTTTTTTGGCCGCCTTCTTGCACAAAAAGTCTACATGATTATTAAATTTGAGATCACTGTCTATTATTACGCCTAGGTATTTGATACTGTATACTTGTTCTATAGCCGTTTCATTTATAGCCAGATTTATTTCACTACTTGAGTTCACAACCATCACTTTTGTTTTTTCCTCATTGAGTTTGAGTCTATTCATTTTTAGCCATATCGTTATTTGCTCGATATCGAGTTCTAGATTTCTTGTACATTCTTCCACTGTTTCAGCTTCCGTATATACTAACGTATCGTCTGCATACATTGTAATTTTGGATCTTGATATCACTTTTTCTATGTCGTTTATGTAAATTATAAACAGGACACTCCTGCGTTTACATATGCGTGACTAGATTTTGAAAGTTTTATTTTGGTTTGTTGCCTACGGCTCGTAAGGTAGTCCTTAAACCACTGTAATTCTTTTCCCCTTATGCCATACATATACAACTTTTTTAAGAGAATTTCTCTGTCTATGGTTTCAAAGGCTCTTTTAAAATCAAGGAACAGCGCTACTATTTTTGTTTTTCGTGTGCATTTTTTCCATTCACTAACAACGTAATTTATAGTACTTTCACACGAGTGATTTTTACGGAATCCCGACTGGTTTATTGACAATATTTCGTTCGATTCAAGGTATGTTTGAAGTTGCTTTTTAACCACACTTTCTAACACTTTTTCAAATGCTTTAAGGGTGTTTATTGGACGAAACTCTTTTTTAGCTTTTGGTACTTTCTCTACTGGTGTTACTAGCGAGGTTTTCCATTGATCCGGAAATACTCCACTTGATAAAGACTGATTTACTAGCTTGGTTAGGAACGGCCCTAACACATTCCAGTTTTCAGTAATTAGTTTTGGGCTTACATTATCACTGTCTCTTTTATTTTTTAGTTGTTTACAAATAGATTTTTGTTCGCACATTGTTATCTCTTGAAATTGGAAACACTCGGTTGAAAAGTCAATATAATTAATATAACTTGATTCTTCGATTGATTGGTCAATTAACTGTATGCTTTCGATAAAAAACTGATTGAGTTTTTCACATATATCCTTTTCAACTTTTATTTCTTCGTTTTTATAAATTATGGATTCAATTTCACGTTTATCATTGTAAATTATAAGACTTTTTAGTATCTTCCACATTTCTTTTTGCTTTGTCGCGCTATTGATTTTAAGTCTGACATATTTGTTTTTTGCGTTGGTTATCTCTCTTTTGTATGTGCTACACACTCTTTTCTAATATTCCCATGAGCCGATATCCGTAGTGATTCGCGCCCTTTTATATGCTCTGATTTTTTGATACTTTGAGTTTCTTAGTCTTGAGTTAAACCAGTTATTGCGATCCGAGCTCATATGTATTTTCTTACTCTAGGTATTTCTTAACACTAAACTTTGTATGCAGTTTTCAAGACGTTTAGTTCTATACTATCCGTTTCTACGCATTTTAGATTTTGATCGATAAGCATGCTATTAAATTTATGCTGGTTGGAGTAAAAATATTTAACTATTCTGTATTTGGACTTACGAATATATTCAGGAGTTGGTTTTTTTATAATTATCGATTCATGATCAGAAATTTTTAGACTAGATTCAACGGTAGCACTAAGATTGTATGTATTTGTTAGCACGTAGTCAATTAGTGTTTCAGAGGTCCTTGTAATTCTAGTATTTTCGCATACCGCTTGAGTTAGACCGTCATCGGAAATCAACTTTTCCATTTCGCGTTTATACAATGTATTTTTAGACCAGTGAATATTGAAGTCACCTGCCACTATAATATCTTTATTTGTGTCCGTTATTGCTTCCAATTTATTATTAAATGTGATACAGAAATCACGTTCCGAGCTGCTAGGCGATCTATAAACACCCATTATATATAGGTCATTGTTATCCACACTGCATTTTATAGTTAGGCACCATATTTTCATGTCGCTCACTTCGTTATCAATTATACTCGTTGTAATTTCTTTGCGAATACGAGGTGTGTTCAAAAAGTATCGCGAATTTTGAATTTTCGCTGGTGACGTATATTCGAATTTCGAATTTTTTGTGGCGTTATGTTGGTACTCATGTCTCTCACTTATGCCGACAAGCTCGGCCATTTTGAATGTTCAGTTAATTGTTGACAGCTGCTTTGCTTGCACGTGTTTTGGATCGTCTTCGATTTTTACCTATTTTTTTACCAAAATTGCTCAATTGTGACCAAAAACAGCATCGCATGAACATTGCTAATGAGATGTTAAACTCTGTCCGCGACGACCCAAATTTGCTCCAGAGGGTCATAACTGGTGACGAATCGTGAGTTTATGGTTATGACGTGGAAACCAAAGCTCAATCATCTCAATGGAAGCTGCCGCACGAACCAAGACCGAAAAAAGCGCGCCAAGTTCGGTCGAATGTGAAAGTTTTGCTGACAGTTTTCTTCGATCGCAGGGGCGTGGTGCATCATGAGTTCTTGCCACAGGGAAGAACGGTCAATAAGGAATATTACCTGCAAAATATGCGCAATTTGCGCTAGGCAATCCGCCAGAAACGCCCGGATTTGTGGAAGAACAAAAATTGGCTTTTGCACCACGATAACGCCCCTGCTCACGCATCGTTGCTTGTGCGCGACTTTTTAGCCAAAAACAACACACTAATGATGACGCAGCCACCGTATTCCCCAGATCTGGCCCCCTGTGACTTTTTCTTGTTCCCTAAACTGAAGAGGCCCATGAAAGGACGACGTTACGCTTCTCTTGACGAGATAAAGACGGCATCGAAGGAGGAGCTGAACAAGATACAAAAAAATTATTTTTTGAAGTGCTTCGAAGATTGGAAAAACCGTTGGCACAAGTGTATAATATCTCATGGGGATTACTTTGAAGGGGACAAAATAGATATTCATGAATAAATAAATAATTTTTGAAAAAACACAAAATTCGCGATACTTTTTGAACACTTCTCGTATATACAAGCACACCACCAGTCCTTCGCGAGTTGGATAACAATTAAAAAAAATTTAAGTTTTGTATATAAATTTCACCATATTCAATATCCTCGGCTAGATGTGTTTCTGATAGAATTATAATATCATATTGATACTCTTCTATAATATGTTCCAACTCTGCTTTATTATTTAAAAGTCCTTGTATATTAGCGTATAACAATGTTAGCGACTTTGATTGCTAATACCCTCTTCTATGTCTCTTAGCTTCCAACTTATTCACATATAGTGGACAAGTCTTGCTTATAGTCACATGATTTACGAGGTGTGTTCAAAAAGTATCGCGAATTTTGTGTTTTTTCAAAAATTATTTATTTATTCATGAATATCTATTTTGCCCCCTTCAAAGTAATCCCCATGAGATATTATACACTTGTGCCAACGGTTTTTCCAATCTTCGAAGCACTTCAAAAAATCATTTTTTTGTATCTTGTTCAGCTCCTCCTTCGATGCCGTCTTTATCTCGTCAAGAGAAGCGTAACGTCGTCCTTTCATGGGCCTCTTCAGTTTAGGGAACAAGAAAAAGTCACAGGGGGCCAGATCTTTAGTGTGTTGTTTTTGGCCAAAAAGTCGCGCACAAGCAACGATGCGTGAGCAGGGCGTTATCGTGGTGCAAAAACCAATTTTTGTTCTTCCACAAATCCGGACGTTTCTGGCGGATTGCTTCGCGCAAATTGCGCATAACTTGCAGGTAATATTCCTTATTGACCGTTCTTCCCTGTGGCAAGATCTCATGATGCACCACGACCCTGCAATCGAAGAAAACTGTCAGCAAAACTTTCACATTCGACCGAACTTGGCGCCCTTTTTTCGGTCTTGGTTCGTGCGGCAGCTTCCATTGAGATGATTGAGCTTTGGTTTCCACGTCATAACCATAAACCCACGATTCGTCACCAGTTATGACCCTCTGGAGCAAATTTGGGTCGTCGCGGACAGAGTTTAACATCTCATTAGCAATGTTCATGCGATGCTGTTTTCGGTTACAATTGAGCAATTTTGGTACGAGTTTCGCGTAAAAATCGAAGACGATCCAAAACACGTGCAAGCAAAGCAGCTGTCAACAGTTAACTGAACATTCAAAATGGCCGAGCTTGTCGGCATAAGTGAGAGACATGAGTACCAACATAACGCCACAAAAAATTCGCAATTCGAATATACGTAACCAGCGAAAATTCAAAATTCGCGATACTTTTTGAACACACCTCGTATATCGACATCGATATTAAGTCTTTCATTTCCACGTATACAATTAATACACTTGCTTATAATTTCTCGATTACAATTTCTTGAGCTATGCTTTTCATGACATTTCACACATATTTCTTCATTTTTGCACTCAGCGGCCTTGTGATTAAAACCTCTACATTTAAAACACTGTTGTACCTCAAGACCATCATAAACTTTGCATTTCTCCCAACCTACATTTAATTTTTCCGCAGCGACAACTCTTTGAAATGTTTCCGGGTCTGTTTCTATCATGGCATTGTAGTATACTCGTACACCATTACTTTTTTTGGTTTCATACTGCTTAACGACTTTTTATATGGATATAACAAATTTCTGGCTCACAGATTCGGGTATTTTCACTTCGTATTTTTCACCGATTCGATTTTCAATAGCCGTTTTTATTTTATTTCTTTCAGTGTCATTTTCGCTTTGGATTAATATTACACCATTTGATTTCTTTTGAACATTGCGTATTTTCAATTCTTTAGGATCAACTTTTGCATTTAGATAATTTTTGGTTTGGTTGCTGTCTTGCTTTGATTTTGGCTTAATCAGTAGATTAGCCTCTTTTCTAATTTCTGGCATCGCTGTTTTCTCTTTTTGCAGTACTTGGGAATATGACATTCGTTTTTTGTCTGATTTGTTCACCAAGTCTTTTATTTCTTTTTGTGCTTTTTTATTTTCTTCGTTGCTACTTTTTATTTCACTGCATAGCTTTTCACTGCCTTCTTTAAACTGCTCTGCTACGTCTCTAATTTTTTTTTACCTCAGTCATGTTTACTTCACATTTTTCTTGCACCTTTTGCATTGCTTTTATTCTCTCGATAAATTTTGTTTCAATCGCTTCTAACAGTTTTTTTTAATTCCCACTCGTTATTTTTTAGCGCCAATTCAAATTCGCATTTGTATTCTTGTAGTAGCTCACCATTTTTGTTTATTACACTTTGCATATTTCTCATTGCCATATGTACATTGTATACATATGTAACACAATCATCACACATAAATCTCAGCAGCTTATTTTGATTTAGCACAGTTGACGCACCTTCACACAAACCCGAACATTTTGGCTTTAGATGATATATCTTTCCACATACACCATCACATCGTATGCCGGTTTCCCTTTTAATTGGGTCTTTGCATTTTTCACACGACATTGCGATAAATTAGCATAAATTACATTTATTAGTGGTTTAAGAGCATATCCTAGTGTCCAAGTAAACAAAATATTGTTTTACTATTGCACATACACAATTTTATAACTTAAATTTCAATGTTTATGCGGAGCTTATAAAAAACACGTCTGAACTCGCTGAAAGAGAAAGACTTTAAGGAAATCTGCAATGATTTTGGAAGAAAACTTTTTCAGAGGACAAAGCCAATGATATTTAGACATATGGTCTACCATTATAAGTATTCCTATATTTGCTGCGTTACTCCTTGGGTAAGGTCCTATTATATCAATGTAAAGTCTTTGAAATGGTCTTTCCGTTATGGTTTGGTTGCCCATAGGTGGCCGTAAAATTAAATTTGGAGTTTTTGTTTGTTTGCATACTTCACAGCTGTTTATATAGTCTTTAACGTCGCGTACTAACCCTGGCCAGTAAAACTTTCGCCGGATTATATCGATTGTTTTGCGCACCCCTCCATGCGCAGAGATCACATGGTCATGTGCCCGAGATAAGACCTTCTTTCGTAGCCCTGACGGTATCCATAGCTCCCAGGACATATTTTCCTTTTCAGGCGTGCCATCCGAATGTTCTGTTCGGATGCAAACGTTGTCCACAACCTTAATGTCTGGAAACTTCTTCTGGTTCTCCGTTATGCGTTGTTTCACCGACTCATAATCGCCGCTGGAAAATTGTGGGGAATTTAGATCGACTTCAGATTCAATTTCCAAACTGAATATTTCTTCACATTGAGTCTGGTACAATGTTCCCTTTACCTTTTTGGTTACTTATTGTAAACTTATAGCTTTGCAGCTTAAGGACCTATCTTGCCAATCGTCCACTTAAATTAGGTTGCCGCATGAGCAAAAGAAGACTGGTGTGGTCCGTTATCACTTCAAATTTTTGCATTTCCAGATAACATCGGAAACGTTGGATCGCTTCCATGGCTGCCAAACACTCCCGCTCCGTGACACTGTAGTTCCGTTGAGCTGAATTTAACTTTTTCGACATAAACGTTACCGGACGCTCTTCGCCTTCGCCACTCAACTGCGCTAATACTGCTCCAATGCCATAATCGCTTGCATCACAGTGAAGGGAACACTTTTTTTTTAAATTAGGATTCTTCAAAACTGGGACTGTGGCTAATAAATGTTTGATTTTTTCAAAGGAGATTTGTGCGGCTTTTGTCCATTCAGACTTTTTTTTTGTGGATAGGGTTTCGGTGATTGGGAACGTAATTTCCGAAAAGTTTTCTATGAATCGTCGATACCATCCTGCCAAGCCTAGGAATCCTTGAACCTGCTTCACATTTCTTGGCATAGGCCAGTTCTTGATGGACTCTACCTTCTCCGGATCAGTCGAGATGTCCCCGTTACCAAATATGTACCCGAAATACTTAACAGAAGTATCGCAAAATTGGGGTTTCTTAACGTTTATCGTTAGTTTGGCTTTCCGAAATTCTTCTGCGATTCTAACAAGAACCGAAAGATGCGACTCAAAGTTATCCGATACGATACATAAATCATCTAAATATCCAAATACGCAGTATTTTAGGTCAGCCGGAATTATCTCGTCCATTAGTCGGCACATAGTTTGCGCAGCGTTGCATAAGCCAAACGGCATTACAATTGATTTAAAGGACGACCTGGTATCGTAAATGCGGTAAGTTCTTTCGACTTTTCTGTCAAAGGAATTTGCCAAAATGCATCTTTCAAATCGATCTTCGTATTATCCTTGCCGGCCGTAAACTAGCAAATATTCCTTAAATCGAAGGAAGGGGATAATCATATTTTCTTGTTACCTCATTTATTTTCCGGGCATCCAAGCAAATCCTATTTTTAATAACCAAACGCATGGGCGAGACCCTGGGGCTTTGTGACTTTTCTATTACTCCTAGATTAAGCATTCTGTCTACTTCTAAATAGATAATTTTTTCAACTACAGGAGAAACTGGGTAAAATCGTTGTTTTACGGAGTTGGCACTACGTACTTTTTTTCGTGCTTTAGAAGACCTGTTCCTACCGAGCCCTTGTTTTTCAAAATCTGGAAATAAAGATTTTGCTGCTTCTAATTTCTGACGTTGACCCTCGGTCAGCGAGCATGACGATCGGAGCACATATGCTACGTGAATCTGGAGTATCGATCGACACACTACTAATGATGCTTGGTGCTAAATTGAACAACTTCCAAAAATCTATTCCTAGGATTACGTTCTGGCAAATAGATAATAATATAGTTTAATTTTTTTAACCTTTGTTTTATATTCAAGGTCTACTTCGATGGAACCTAATGTGGCATGCGGTTTCCCATCTGCCGTCTTAACGATTTACTTGAATTTATGAAATCCGGGTAATTTCTCAAAACTCTCCTTTGCCAAATCTGAACCTATGCAACTTATGTTGGCTCGCGTATCTAACAAACTGAATGCCTCCCGATTCAACAAATTTAGTTTATCATAATATCAAGCATCTTTTTCGTTTAAGAGAGCAAATGTTAACAGTCTCTTGTTCTCCCGAACGGCCTTCCAAAATCGCCTTAGTCGTAAGGTAGACCTTTTAACTTTCCTTTGCTTTGTATTGACTGGGGGAAGTTCATTGAAGACTCTATTTCTTGTGTTTATATATTCTTGCATGCGCTCATGCCAGGGCTTCCTCGGGTGAATGATTTTATTAAGGTCCGTCAGGGTTGGTTGTCGATTAAGAAATCTCCAATTTTTATCCTATCTTGTTGCATCTTTTCCTCTTAAGGTTTCGGGTTCTGTAGCATTCGTCTTGCCTCGAATGCCCCCTTTGACTAGTTTTTTGCCTTTTTGTTACAAGTTTCGCATTGGGGCTTATACAAAATAAAACAAGTTATTCAGATATGAAACACTTTTATTTGTGTGAAGAAATATTTCTAGCTAGTCCTGGTTCCGGATCTGCTACTTTTATTTTATGGAGGCCTTGCACGCGCTCCGATGGTTGGATTACAAATCTGAATCTTAACCTAATGTTGGTTCTATAAATAACTTAAATCTAGCCTACCCAATGTACCACATCGATGTCATTGTTGTTGTTGTTGTTGCGGAAGGCACTGTTATTCCAAGTGCGAAATGGTTGTTGGTGCCGTACGAAATCAGTGTTTATTATCGCAAGTGCTCAGTTTACAATACCTCGATGTGTGGTCAGATCAAGAAAATACTATTTGCCTTTGGTATGGCCAGCATTTGAAGATGTTGTTTGTGTGGTCAGATCAAGAAAATATCACTTGCCTTTGATATGGCCAGCATTTGAAGATGTTGTTTACTTAAAAGTTTTTTGCTGACAATATCTTGGCTTAACTCCTCCCTTCGTTAGTGAGGTTCGTCCCCGATCCTTTCCTTAATTTTCTCCACTACAGCTTCAACAGCTTTTTCTAGTGAAAGCTTCTTGTGTTAATTGAAAACAAATCGCATCACAATAAACACTATGATAGTTGATTTTTGTTGGAACGATTTTCCGTCATCCCTTGTCAAGTTTGGTTTTGTGACAAACCGGTTTCGGCGTTCTGCCATTTTCAATGCCGACAAGGGATGACGGAAAATCGTTCCAACAAAAATCAGCTTACTACCCTGTCGGAAGATCAACACAACAAAATAAATCACTATGATAGTTGTTAGCACAACAATGAAAATTATAGATTTTATATCAACCTCTTTTTGTAGTGTTTTAATTTGGTTGATATTTTCTACATTCATATTATGAAGATAATTCAGACTAAATGTTTCTCGATGTCCTATTAAATTTATCTCCTGAGTCATGGGAGAACGTTTTAGAGCAGTTTTCTCATTTCGAAATGAAGTCTCATTTATTGTTATCTGTGTTTCAAAAGTTATCAAATAAGTACCTTTAACTAATTTTCGGTCACCATTTTCGCTCTTTATTTCGACTGTATCATTGTTAATTATAATGATTCCGTCATCAATTTCGTTTATGCCTCTGTTATGATTTGGTATGGTTGAGCAATTAGCCCTCAAACCCGAAACTAACTGTTGTCCGGAGGTAGTTATGTTCAATATCTTACAAAATGTAGCAAATGTAGATTTCTCGCATTGCACGGCATGGACCTTTTTCCCGCACTCTGCCACGGTGTTCATATCTACAAAATTTAATACACGTTCTTGATGTGGTACAGCGAATAAGGTAAGCTTCTTACATATAATGTTAGGTACTGGATATTTTATTACGAAATACAAACTATTAATATTTTGAAAAACTTTTAATTTCGACATCCCTAGCACGTCTATTGTAGTCACATTGGTTGATTGTTCATTTATTATTTTAGTTACATCAGAGTTATCCAATATTACTGGACTAACCAAATTAAGTTTAGCCAAAGTTAAAGAAGCTATGACATTTTGTAATTCTATAATAATTATTCTGTTTCTGGCCAAAATCATCTCAAATACACTTTCTGTGGCTACTAAAGATTTTTCTTGAGAAGAAATGATTTTGTTTAATGTTTGAGTTATTTCCAAAATTTTTTGTTGAATATTGGTATTTATCCTATACTGTATGTTATTTGAATCAACGAGTACATCCTGTCTCATCTGTAGTTTCTGAAAATCATCAAAATCTGGGGTACCTTCCACTACTTTCAATGCGGTACCCAAAAAATTCAAACTTCGTGCGTGTCGATGGTGAAGATCAACAGTTCGAAGCAGTGTTTCAACGTGGGGTACATCCGCATCTAAAAGGCTTCTCATTTGAGAACCAAATTTTTTAGAAAGTTCTTTAGTCTCGTCATTCATTATGGAGTAAAGGTTCAGGTTAGTAAAATGTGTTAAGTAACCGTAATGTTCCCATATTATTGCCTCTCCATCTGAAATTGGTATGTAATTAGAGTTAGTGTAGTCTATCAGTTTTCCTGCTAGGGCCGTCGTTGTTAGAAATGCCAATATTGTTAACCTGCAAAGAGAGAGGGCGTTGAATAGCCTGTCTACTCTGTTGTTCCTTAGTGGTGCCTAGGTCTTTTTTCGACCTTTTTTTCCACATATAATTCAGAAAGTTTGTTTCCCAATCGTCTATTAACCTTTACCAAGACCGTATCACCAACGTTATACGAGGTGTGTTCAAAAAGTATCGCGAATTTTGTGTTTTTTCAAAAATTATTTATTTATTCATGAATATCTATTTTGTCCCCTTCAAAGTAATCCCCATGAGATATTATACACTTGTGCCAACGGTTTTTCCAATCTTCGAAGCACTTCAAAAAATAATTTTTTTGTATCTTGTTCAGCTCCTCCTTCGATGCCGTCTTTATCTCGTCAAGAGAAGCGTAACGTCGTCCTTTCATGGGCCTCTTCAGTTTAGGGAACAAGAAAAAGTCACAGGGGGCCAGATCTGGGGAATACGGTGGCTGCGGCATCATTAGTGTGTTGTTTTTGGCCAAAAAGTCGCGCACAAGCAACGATGCGTGAGCAGGGGCGTTATCGTGGTGCAAAAGCCAATTTTTGTTCTTCTTTGCACATCTTCTCGGCCTTCTGAGAACATTTTGTACCACCGATAAACGTTGCTTCGGTCCAAGGTAGCTTCTCCGTATGCCACAGTCAACATTCGGAATGCATCCGCGCACTTAATTTCGTTTTTCACACAAAATTTGATACAGGTTCTTTGATCCATTTTTTTGAATAGGTAAAAATCGAAGACGATCTAAAACACGTGCAAGCAAAGCAGCTGTCAACAATTAACTGAACATTCTAAATGGCCGAGCTTGTCGGCATAAGTGAGAGACATGAGTACCAACATAACGCCACAAAAAATTCGAAATTCGAATATACGTAACCAGCGAAAATTCAAAATTCGCGATACGTTTTGAACACACCTCGTATGATTTACATTGGCGGTTTTTATTGTGATATTCGAGATTGGAAGCTTGAGTTTTTATCGCAGTACACTGTTTTTACATAAGGAAAAATATTTAGAAGTTGCAACATTGATGGTTTTACATCTACTATGGTTCTAGATGTAATTTTTTGCACAACAGCAAATTTAGAAAATTTATCAATGCATGTTAGGAAATGTTGCAGCAACAACATACTTCTTTGGATGTCGTTCATATTTTGATTTTGAACATATCCGACAGTTTGATGCAACTTCTCTCGCTTTTTTATCCATTTTTGGGAAAAAATAATCTGCCAATATTTGCTTAACATTTTCTTGAGCAGCTCTGTGGGCTCTATAATGTTCCGCAATTAAAGGGTGTTTTTTTTAGGGGTATAGAACTTCGAATTGAAATAAAACACAAGAAAATCGTTTTAAGGTCCATCAATTTGGCTTTATTGGAAGGATAATTTTATGCCATTAATGTTTAAATATGATTTCGGGCATGTGGCCGCCGCGGCTGGCTCGAATAAAACCAATTCTACAGGTCCAATTTTCAACCACTTTTTCGAGCATATGGGGCCGTATGTCGGCAATAACGCCACGAATGTTGGCTTCCAATTCCCCTAACGTTTCTGGTTTGTTGGTGTAGACGAGCGACTTCACATATCCCCAAAGAAAATAATCCAATGGTGTCAAATCACACGACCTTGGTGGCCAATTGACAGGTCCATTCCGCGAAATTATGCGCTCATCGAATGTTTCCTTCAATAAATCGATTGTGACGTGCGCTGTGTGGCATGTAGCGCCGTCTTGTTGGAACCACAACTCATCCACATTCATGCCATCCAATTCGGGAACAAAATAGTCGGTTATCATGGCTCTATACCGGTCTCCATTAACGGTAGCTGCCTCTCCAGCATTATTGCAGAAGAAGTATGGCCCAATGACTCCACCAGCCCATAGAGCACACCAAACAGTCAGTTTTTGTGGATGTAATGGCGTTTCAAGGGTCTCATGTGGATTCTCTTCACTCCAAATGCGGCAATTTTGCTTGTTGACGTAGCCATTCAACCAAAAATGAGCCTCATCATTGAACAAAATTTTGCGATGAAAATCAGCATCGAAATCAATCTCATTTTCGGCCCATACACCAAAATCCCGACGCATTGCATGGTCTCGCGGCTTTAATTCTTGCACAAGCTGGATCTTGTAAGGTCGCAAGCCAAGATCTTTGCGCAAAATCTTCCATAAAGTTGATGGACAAAGCTCCAATTGCTGTGCACGGTGGCGAATCGATTCATTCGGGTCCTCTTCAACACTTTGCTCTACAGCGGCAATTGTTTCTTCGGTGCGCACTGTTCGACGTCTCTGCGGATGCGTATTATCACATAGAGTAAACGTAGTGCAAAAACGATCCATGGTTAACCGAATTAATTGCTCTGATGGACGATTATGTCGACCATAAAATGGACGGAGCTCACGGTAAACTTCGCGAACTGAACCATTATTTTCGAAATAAATTTGCACGATTTGCAAGCGTTGTTCTTTTGTCAACCTGTTCATGATGAAATGGCAAACCAAACTGAACATAAATGACATTAGAGTTGCCAGATTTGACCACAAAATGCCAGTTTTATCTCTATTCGAAAAACAAACCTGTAAAAAAAACACCCTGTATTATCTCCTGCTGATCGTCTGGATTGAACACATCTGTAACCATTTTCTCAGTACGACGAAATTTAACATTGGGGTAGAGTTCAACCAATCGATGTTGAATCATTGCCAGAACATGTAGGCTACAATGTATCGCATTCACCACTTCGTCAGTAATAACTTCTTGCAATATCTTAAAAAGTGATTCCACATCATGGAACGAAATTATGTGTCTAGTTTTTGAACTGAATATTATGGAAGTTTGCTTTGAAGTACTCGTCCCTTCTCAAATAATAATTTGATTTCTAAAACAATTAACTGGTTTATCCACCGTTTCAATAGTATAGGTTAATGACTCCTCGCTATGAACGGTGGCACAATTGGAGCTTACCTCCATATCGTTTTGGATCATGGCTATATGCTGTATTGACAACGCGTCAGCCACATAATTTTAGTTTCCTGGTTTGTAATACATTTTTGCATTATAACTCTCTATTAGGGATTTCCAACGTTTAATCTTTGCGTTCGGATTTTTGTCAGAAACAGCATAAGATAATGGCTGATGATCAGTAAAAATATTTATCTGACTTACGCCATAAAGATAATTCCTCAAAGAATTTAAAGCCCAGACAATGGCCAATAATTCCCTTTCGTTGGTTGCAAGGTGCTCCTCTCTATCTCTTAGTGTTCTTGAGATCATGGCTATTGGTTTTTTTGATTGTGACAGTACTGCACCCAATCCCTTTGATGATGCATCTGTCGTTAAATCAAAAGGTTTTGTAGAATCTGAATACATTAACGTAACATCTTCTGATGCCAGGATTTCCTTTAAAGCTGTGAATGCCTGCATGGCTTCGGGGTTCAATTGTATTAGTTTTTTTTTTGATTGAGTCGCACTTATCTTGCCATTTTCTCCTTTTAGCATATCGGTTAGTGGCTTTGCTATGCTAGCAAAATCCCTAATAAAACATCTGTAATAGCTGGCTAGACCCAGGAATGACCGAAGTCCTCGAAGTGTAGTTGGCTGCTCGTAGTCCTTTAAAGAACTTACTTTCTCAGGACTTGTCTTCACACCATTTCGTGATACTACGAATCCTAAAAACTCCACCTCGGCTTTAAAAAATTTTGAATTTTCTGCCGATACTCTCATATTTGCATCGTAAAGGCTTCGTAAAACCCATTTTATGTCTCTGACATGGTCTTCTGCATTTTTTGAAAAAATTATTACGTCATCAACGTAAACATGGAATGTCTTGCCGATTTGTTCTCTAAGCACATCGTCGATTGCTCTTTGAAATATACTGGGGGCATTTTTTCAGCCGAATGGTAAACGACAGAATTCATATTTACCATTATTAACAGAGAAGGCTGTCTTCTCTCTATCCCCTTCCATCAACTCAATCTGATGAAAACCGGACTTAAGGTCAATAGTAGAGAAATATTGTGCACCTTTTAAATTTGAAAGTATAATCATTGTATTTGGCATAGGGTATTTATTTTCGATAGTGACTTCATTCAGTTTCCTAAAATCAATCACTAACCGTTTTTTCTTGTTACCTAATTCATCTGTTCCCCTCTTATCAACAACCCAAATAGGATTATTGTAAGGGGATCTCGATGGCCGTATAATGCCATTAGAAAGAAGGTCAGCAATTTCATTGCTGACAAAATTAGTTACACCCATAGGGTATGGGTATAATTTTGAGTTAATTGGTTCATTTGTTTTTGTCCGCATTGTCGCGAAAATATTTGTGTTAAAAGGTAGTGACTCGTTAGGGTCAGCAAAAGCCTTTTTATTTTTTTCTATCATTTTGTAGAAATTATTGCATATTTCGGAAGGAATTTCCTCGCTTCCTATATTTATAAAATTTACATTTTCGCATTTGTAAAATAGCAAGTATTCGTTTCCAAAGTCATACCTAATTCTACCATTCTTCAGATCTATCTGAGCATTGATCTGATTTAGTAAATCAAGACCAATAATTCTATCAAATATTTCAATACCGGGAATCACATAAAAATTTGTGTTCATAATAATGTTAAATGAACTTTACATTTTTCAGTCACCACACTATTTCCGTGTACGGACTGCACTAAAAATGTTCTTGACACTGGGACGATATTCCTCAGTTCAGGAAAAGGTTTTAAGTTCTTCGATGCACCGGTATCAATTAAAACTTTAATTTTTCTATTATTCCCTACTTGTCGCTCGATCCACGGAAGCAGGGATCTTCCTCTAAAAAATTAAGTTGCTCATCTTCGAGTTCTTCTAACTCGTTTTCAGCTTTTTTGTTGTAATCCTCATTAATTAACTCTTTTTGTTGAAGTTTGTTAATTCTTTGAAATTTTTGGCCTGTTGCCCTGTCCGATTATGCCGGACGTTTTTGTGGTGTAGGATCATTATTGTATCTTTGATTAAAATTTTGCGGTTGCGGACGCCAATTTTGGTTTTGTACGTCGACGTGATACCGAAGGGTCTACTTCCATAGGAGTAGGTTGATTATTTTTAGAATTCTCATTCTTTTTGAAAATTCTTTGCTCAAAATGTGGATTTATCTGTGGGTTCCTAACTTTCTGATCATTATTGTTAAAATTCATTTTTTTAATTTTATTTTGGTCCTCGCCGTTTGTGGCGAAATTCGCCGCGAAGGCGTATCTTTCTCGGTTTGACTCAATTTCCTGAGCCAAAGCCAAAGCACTGGGTAAGTCCTGAGGACGTGATGGAAATAATATATCACACAACGGACTTCTCAATCCAGAAATAAAGACCCGTAGAGCATCTGCTCTATATTTTGCACAAATAGTTTCTGCGATTGGATTGGTATGTGTCATTATAGTTTTGTTTGTCAACAAGGTTAATTTCTTTTCGACTTCATCGAAATAGTCAAGAACAGTAGAGCTACCCTGACGTAACGTGGAGAGCTCTTATTCTATTAAGTAAACGGGACGTTTGTCAGCGTAGGTAAAATAAAGGCGAGCCATTATGGCATCAAAGCTCAAAACAGTATTGAATGAAGCGAGAACAGCATCAGCCGCTCCTTTTATTTTATTTCTTATAATTCCTACAGCTTGATAGTGTCTTGAGCTACCTTGGTAGTTTTAAAAAACTTCATAAGCCGTATGAGCGGCCTGTCGCCAGGACACGTAGGTGCCGACTTTTCCTTCAAACTCTGGAAGGGATTTCACTAAATCTAAGGGCTCCTCACATTTTGTATTGAAACAGTGGCTAACTGTTTCTTTAGCTCTGCTAACTTTTGATCAAACGTTTCCCTTTGCTGTTCAAGTGCTTAAGCTACAGCAGCTTTAGCAATAGCTGTTATTTGATCTGCATTTGTCAATAGCTAATTTTTTGAATTGATTTTCCAAATCAAAAATATCAATATTCATAAATCTTATCAGGGGTTTTATTCCGCCTTAAAAAAATTATTGACACTATCATTTCCTCTCAAAAACTTTCTTTAAAACCCCATTCTCCTAGTATGGGTTCACAAACACCTTTATTTTATTTTACTTCACAATATTACAATTTCTTTTGTTTTTTGGCCGTTTTTTTTTTGTTTGTATCAAAAATTTTATATTGCCACAATTTTTAGTTTAAACACTCTACTTACAAATTCATTATAATATAATATATATTGAAGTTTTCCTTCCGCTGGTATGAGGGTTTTTCACGTTGGGCGCCAAATAAAACAAGTTATTCAGATATGAAAAACTTTTATTTGTGTGAAGAAATATTTCTACCTAGTCCTGGTTCCGGATCTGCTACTTTTATTTTATGGAGGCCTTGCACGCGTTCCGATGGTTGGATTACAAATCTGAATCTTAACCTAATGTTGGTCCTATAAATAACTTAAATCTAGCCTACCCAATGTGCCACATCGATGTCATTGTTGCTGTTGTTGTTGCGGAAGGCACTGTTATTCCAGGTGCGGAATGGTTGTTTATTATTTCAATGCTGCCGCTCAGCTTGCAGTACGAAATCAGTGTTTATTATCGCAAGTGCTCAGTTTACAATACCTCGATGTGTGGTCAGATCAAGAAAATACTATTTGCCTTTGATATGGCCAGCATTTGAAGATGTTGTTTGTGTGGTCAGATCAAGAAAATATCACTTGCCTTTGATATGGCCAGCATTTGAA
Source organism: Merzomyia westermanni (assembly GCA_949987695.1). Lineage (NCBI taxonomy): Eukaryota > Metazoa > Arthropoda > Insecta > Diptera > Tephritidae > Merzomyia > Merzomyia westermanni. The sequence goes on from OX465291.1 coordinate 84,501,387, forward strand.
GATGTTGTTTACTTAAAAGTTTTTTGCTGACAATATCTTGGCTTAACTTGCACATTCTTGGCCCCACAGCCGTAATAAAAAGTATCACGTTGCTTAACGCACATGTCCTAAGTGTGACCTGCTGCGAATATCCGGACGCAGATTCCTAGTCAGTAACTCTATCTAACATTGACATTATGGCATCATAAAAAGCTATGAATGTTTGTTTTATTTTGTTTTGTTGTTTTTCCGACAGGGTGAATAATTGATATATATTGGAGCGATTTCTCGTCATCCCTTGTCAAATTTGGTTTTGAGACAAACCGGTTTCGGCGTTGTGCCATCATCAGTGTCGATTTTCGTTCTCGTACAAAATGAACTCCATTCGATCATAGATACTTGTTTGTGGTAACGCCAAAACAAATTTTTTGCCTTCTACAGACAGCATTAAAATCATTATTTAGACTTTCGGCTGTCAAAGAATGAACGCTATAGATAAATTCATTACAGTTTAGACCTTCGGGCGAGCCATCGAATTTCAAGTGCCAATTTCGTATTATGCTTGTTATTTTGTCGGGCCTAAGGATCGATATATTACTAGACGGTAAATATGGTAAGGGTTGTGTAGGTTGGTGAAGATTTGGGTTATCTACCAAGGGTGGATTGGTCTGTAGATTCAAACTCAATCTTAATCTTTCAATGGCGACTTCGACAATTTTAGACACCTAATTGCTATAATTCGAACTATAGCCGTGCCTCGAATTATTGTTCCTTCGTGATAAGTTGCGCTCACTAATTCCAGCTTACTAGGATATTGCTGATTGGTAAAGAAAGGTTGTGGTTATTTGTCGACTTTTGCTCAGTTCCTACGCTTGTCTCCTCTACTTGCCGCTTGGCATTTCTGGTATAATACCTAGGTACCGCCCCGCCTAATACTTGCAGCCATTGAATAAAATAAATAGTTTTTCTTCAAACAAAAAAAAAAACGGTGATAACATAAATGAAAGGTATATAAACGACGCGATCAATAAAAGGGAAAGAAATTGCACACAAAAATCGTGGCTATTGGTTACGTAGAAAACCAAAAGAAACGTCTACATATATAAAAAAAATTCTTATTAATAAATGTTTGTGTAAGTGTATGGACTAAATGTTGCACCGGGGGCAAAAATTTAGTAATTCCAAGCACACGAACGCTCTTCACTATTTACTTTATCTTTTTACATTTCTTCGGTTAATTACCTACATAAGCTTAATTACCTACATAAGCTTAAATTGCTTTAAGCTTATGATTTGGCTTCCGATTGAAGGAGTAACCATTCTATCTTGCCCCACGTAGGGCGCCATTTATGTTTCAAGTCCTTCTTTTTTTTTGGTGAGGTTTATACTGTGTGCCCGACGATAATTCGTCCATCTCGTCTTAGCTGCTTTCTGGCCACTTTTTTTTTTGGGAGGGGAGCCACACGGAGGGCAAAACGCATTACCAAAATTCTGAACCCGCCCTACCATGATATTTCTTTCGCCTATTAGTGTTGAAAGATCCCATAAAGAACCGACTTACCCTTTCATTACGTTACCACCACCTCTTGAGATTAAACCATTGTAAGATTTTCCATTATTAATTTATATTATTTATTTAAGCAACCGTTTGTATGTATAATATAGCTTAATATTTAAATATGCCGATAATCCAGGATTCTAAGCTAATTTTTCCAAATTTTGAATATTTGATCTTTTAATATTCCCTTAATTTTAACTAAGGTTATTCTGGCAACGTACAAGGCAATTGGCCAGCCGGTTCTAAGCTACGCGACGCCTATGTGGTCACCGGGGCTAGCAGGCACACAATGGAGGTTGCAGGCCTGTCAAAACACCGCACTCAGAACTGCCACGGGATGGCGCCTTATGTCACCTGAACACCACCTACACAGTGAGGCAAAATGATCGGTGTTAAAGTGCACAGTGTAATGCTAACCAGGCAATTTCGGTTCAACTATTACACACCGCAGCACCCCGAACAGGCACCTACTTGATGAAAATCTGGCTCCCGGAAAAATAAGGAGTAATTTCCGTAAGCACTATGATGAGATCCGGCCCTCAAACTCATCCACACAGAGTCGGTAAACTCCTTTGTCAGCTCTCGTCCAGTGAACGCCGTCATTCAGGCACAAGCTCCATCTGTTGCCGAAGAGGAACGCGAACTGCCTAGGGAGACAAGAGTCATGCTGGCCCAACTTCGTTCTGGATACAGTAACAAGCTAAACTCTTACCTATTCAAATTGAATACCGATATGCCAAATGTCTGCCCGGCATGCGGGGTGTCTCCCCATAATACTGACCATCTATTCATTTGCTCAACTGAGCCGACTCTTCTAACAGCAATTTTACTATGGTCCAACAATATTGCAGCCGCGAGGTTTCTCGGACTCCCGTTAGAAGAGCTTGATGACAATGTTAGGTAAGGGAGTTGACGACTAGACTATCTATCAAAAACTATCGCTACAACAACAACAACATGACTTCGTTTATATTCATCTGTGTTATCCTCTAGAAGTTTTACTTGGTTTTTCCTCGTTGCTTGTTTTTTCACCAATGTAATTCCTTGTATGGACTTAAAGTCCTTGCTCGGGTGCCATTTGTGACGGACTTACCTATATGCCGGGGTATGCTCAGTCCGTCCAGGGTTTCAGCAACTAGAGCACCCTATAATTTTCTCCAAAATGATAAAACCCTGTTGGTTTTTTTAGTTTTAATATTTTTCTTTTCTTTAATTCCTTTTTTTTTAACTCATCTACAATGCTTAAATTTATTGCTCAGTCCTACTTTCAACGGAGGTGAAAACCACCACTTACTATCGCTTGAATTGATCTAAGTCTAAGTTCGGGTGGGACCGAACATTATATACCTAGTAGTGATCTATTACTTTTTTGGTGGGCCCATTACTTCTTCTCATGCTTAGAAACATTTCATGTTCATGAAAGGTATGAAAATCAAAAAATATATATAACTTCCCTATTGTAGTGGGGTATTAAATACTTGCCCGGATATTTTTCTTGTGATTTGCCGAAATTTTGGCAGGAGTATACTACAAACTAAATATCTAGTTGAAATTACAAGCAATAGCCTTTGAAAATAGCAAATGCACTCTATATGGGTGCAGCAGTGACTCGTTTTAATTTAATATTTATACAAAAAATTATTTATTCATTTCAAGGTATATAGGTTTAGAATATGCCCGAGGTAGGGATACAAAATAATTACTTCATTTCAATAGATATGTTATTGCGTCTTGAAAAATTATTAGTTTTGCCCGTATGACATTACGGGGGAGTGAAATAACCTATAACGCTGCACTGGTCATACCAAATCGCATCCGCGACAGTCGGACATGTGCCGCAAGGGAGTACCGGAGCGTACCGGGTTTATACCCGGCAAAGGACTATCACTTTCGATAAGGTTTTGGAGGGACCTTCGTTGAGTGATTTTGTCTTTAAAAACAACAATAACAAAGCTTTTAATAAACAATTTTTGCCAATATTCAAAATTTGTAGTTAATTTTTTTTGTTTCTCGGCGTATCTCATCGCGATGTTAATGACATTGCATACTCACGCACCATAAGAAGACATCTCCTGAGTGCGGTGTTCTGGCAGGACTGCAACTTCTTCTAATGTGTATTTGTTAGGCGCAACTATATTAGAGAATAGTAGATCAGGGCCGGTTGGCCGATTGCTTTGTATAAGTTAAGTTATTACATATAAAACTTTATTTTTAAAAACTTGGCGGACTTGTGTCCGCTATTTGTTTTTTATTCGTTGAGTTCAGATTAAAACCTAAATTACAATCATTGCTTAATTCTAAATTACACCTACGGTCACGTTGCACTTCCATGTGCCAAATTAATAATTGCTGATCGAAGGTTGCTCAATCAATTTGTTTGTTACCATTTACTGCTGACTGTTGTTTACCATTGCTCACAAGTTATTGCTGATTGTTGTTTACCACTGTTGTATGCCCTATTTGCTTGGTGCATGGTCAGCATATTGGCAAATACGCGTGCAGTGTTAAGAACCGCAACTTTAAGGTGATCGCGTAACCTATTGTGTTAACTCCTCCCTCCTTAAATATGATCGTCCTCGATCATCAGTAGAAAGGTAAGTCGTTGAACTTGACATAAGTTGGAATATTATCAATCTCGGCTGGTGTGTTAATTGATTGGTTAATTGTTGGGCTTACTACTTCTTTCGCTATGTATTGTATTTTTATTGGCCTCTTTCTAAGGAAAGCAAGGAATATGGCCGTGATTATGAATGCCGCTGCTGTTAGGCCTCCTATGGAGAAAGTTGCCTTTTTGAGGAGGCTTATACGGTGGGTATTGTTAATATGGAGTTCTTTTAATGCTTTCAATGAGAGTAACTCAATATGGTCTTTTTCGGATGGAGCTAACTGTAATATTGCTGGAATAGCTTCAATTATGTCTGCTTCGATATTGCTAAAAGTCTGATCGTTTATTTTAATTGTTGTATTGTAGAAGATTACAACGTGTGTGCCGTTTATGGCTTGGGATGACGAGTTCGATTCTAATACGCCACTGAATTGATTATTCCGGATTTTATATCTTCTAGCGTGGGTATATCGTGACCGTCTATTGTAGAACAGGTTGAATTTAAGCTTCTTATTATCCTAGTTATACATTTATCCTTACTTATATTTACTAAATTTTTTTCCTTACAGATTGCTAGGTTATTGAATTCTTCGCATTTGGCTTTTATTCCATACAATACATTTTTATTTTTCAAAATTTCTTTATATTCAGTTTTTATTACAACATTACTTTTTCTTTTTACTGGTCTTATTATAATTCTTCTAAATGTTTGATTTCTAGTTAATGGTATTTTAATCATATATAAAATTCTCATATTCTTGCTTAAAACGTTAATTTTAGCTAATTCTAATGCATCTTCGGCATTTTTAAATGGTATTTGTTCTTGTCTAATTTTTTTGATTGAATATTCTATTTCTTCCTTATTTAAAATTATTGAATTTATAATGTTTGCTTTTGCCCATTGGATTGCATATTTAATATTTATTAGTTCTTCTTTGATTAATCTAATTTTATTTTGTAAGTTTATTACAATTTCCGTTATAACATTTTCATCTTTTCTTATTATGTTTAACATTTTATTGACAATATTTGTTACGTTATTTATTCTCTTTTCGAAGAGATTGTTTATGATTAACTGATTATCATTATTTTGGTTAAGAATATTTAAGTTGTTGTTTATTATATCGAGATCTTCATGATCGGGGGAACCGGCTATAAATTTCCATGCAGTTCCCAATATATCAATTCATTTCTTTTCTTTTCCGACATCCACAGGCTTAAAGGTGTTAAGGAGTTCAAAGGCTTGCGTGGTTTCGTGTTGTAGGATGGGATAAAGGGAGTTGTCTTTAGGGACTAACTTAGTTATCTCATTGTATGTGTCTACTAAAAAGTTTTCGTATCGCTCCAACTCGATGTGGATGAGTCTTAGTGTTCCGTCTTGTGTTTTTGCTAGTCAATTGTCTATTGTTACTAGTTGGGCTTGACTGTAGTCCAGTACTTGTACGTCTGAGTAGGAAGTTGTGATCGTAGTCCAGAGGAGTAAAAGTCTTAGATAGTTCATTTTTCCTAAAAAGAATAATTAGTATTTGTTTTATTGTGTGCATTGGTAAGGTGAGATTAACTTCTGATGTTACTTTTATGGACTATTCGTCCTGACTTGGTTTTTACTGTATTTCCATTGTCTTCTGCGATCGTTTCCTTTTTGTATCTCGCTGATAACTTTGATCCTAATCTTTTGTTGACCTTAACAAATATTTGTTCACCTACAGAGTAGTCTCTGGCATTTTTCCTATTTTTATTGTGGTATTCAAGGTCCTTTTCTTGTTTTTTCCTAAGCAATTCTATAGTTTTTTGTCTATTTCTTTCTAACTCCTGTGGGTCTGTGCTGGTTCTAGCTCCGAAGAATGTTTCTATGGGTTTTTTTTTGTTGTTGAATGGATTGTTGAGTTATATTCTTTAACGGCTTTATAAAGTAATTCTTCAAAAGGTAAACTATTGTTGTCGGCTTTAAGGCATCTCATTATCTCAGAAAGCGTTGAATGGAATCTTTCGACTTGCCCATTCGTCGCGCTAGTGTAAGGAGGTGTAACATATACTTCTATGTTCATTTGATCTGTAAGTAATGATGAAATCGATGCTGAATTTAATGCTTTCTCATTGTCAATAACAACGAGTTTGGGGATTCCAAATGCAATCATTAGCTCGCGTATTGGATCCTTAATGTGCTCTACGGCTCTAGACGGGATTACTTTTACCTGTGCATATTTGGAGTATTTATCAACGGAAGTAAGAACAAATTTTTTTTCCGTCGAGTAAATGTCGATGTGAATGATTTCTCCGGGGTTTTGTGGAATAGGTGTGGTTTGGATTTTTGGTTTTGGAGGATGCCTGTCATACTTCTGCTGAAGGCAAGTAGAACACTGCTTGACTTTTTGTTCGATTTTGGAGTGCATGCTAGGGAAGTAATTGTCAATAACAACGAGTTTGGGGATTCCAAATGCAATCATTAGCTCGCGTATTGGATCCTTAATGTGCTCTACGGCTCTAGACGGGATTACTTTTACCTGTGCATATTTGGAGTATTTATCAACGGAAGTAAGAACAAATTTTTTTTCCGTCGAGTAAATGTCGATGTGAATGATTTCTCCGGGGTTTTGTGGAATAGGTGTGGTTTGGATTTTTGGTTTTGGAGGATGCCTGTCATACTTCTGCTGAAGGCAAGTAGAACACTGCTTGACTTTTTAAAATTTGTGTTTTATTTTCCCGACTGTTTCTGTGAGCACGTTGATGCTCGCTTATAATTATTTCTTCTTGGTCGGTTTCGTTTGTTATATCCTGAAGTAGGGTTTGCGTAAAGCGTATTTTGATATTTTGGAAGTGTAGTGGATATATTTCTTGGATTTTTCCCATCAAGCTTTCTGTGGTGTGCAGACCGTTGATGAGTGCTGGATCTAGATAGCGTTTGAATATGTCTATAATATCTTGTTCGGAATAGTTTGGTTTTATTACAGTGTGTCTGTGAAAACTAGGAAATGGTATCTGGAATGAGTAGCTGTCCTCATTTCCAAACTTTAAGAGTAATTGATTCTTGAAGGCATTTATCGGGGCTTCCGTGGCGGGAATAAGAAGGTGTGCGGAACTTTCATTGCTGTGATCTGTAGTGGTAAGAGTATTGATGTCAGTCTGGGGTGGTCTGGATAGTGCGTCTGCGACAACGTTCGTTTTTCCGGGCTTATATTTCATTTCGTAGTTGTATTCTTCAAGGATGCATTTCCATCTCTTCATCTTTCCATTGTGATTTTTGTTGCTCAATGCAAAAGTGAGAGGCGGATGATCCGTGAAAATTACAAGTTTCGCTGATCCGTACAAATAATTTCTAAGTGAAGTGAGAGCCCAAATTATCGCAAGCATTTCTTTTTCATTGGCGGCGTAACTCTCTTCTGTTTTATTTAGTGATCGGGATATAAAAGTTATTGGTTTTCCAGATTGCTCAAGGACAGCGCCTAAAGCGTAGTTTGATGCATCAGTAGTGAGGTGAAATTCTTGGTTGAAGTTTGGATATGATAGTACGACTTCTTTAGATATTAATGAAGATTTAATTTTATTGAAAGCGTCTAGGGCATTTTTATCGAGCACAACTAGCTTTTTACTTGAGGCGTTTTTGGACACGCGTCCATCTTCCCCTCTCAAAGGCGAGGTCAGAGGTTTCGCTAACTTGGCGTAATCTCTGATGAAGCGTCGATAGTAGCCTGACATGCCAAGAAAGGACCGTAAGTCCTTTAACGTCTTTGGGCACGGAAATTCCTGAATTGCTTTTACTTTAGCGGGATTAGTTTTTATTCCTGCGGGGGATATGATGAAACCTAAAAATTCAACTTCCTTACGGAAAAACTCGCACTTGTCCAATTGGACCTTCATGTTCGCTTTTTCTAGCGTATGGAAAATTTTTTCGACATTTTCTAGGTGGCTTTGCTCGTTATTGCCAAATACTATTATGTCATCTATGTAGACATAACATATTTTACCTATATGTTCTTTTAGGATGTCGTCTAGCGCTCGTTGTAAGATAGCGGGTGCATTTTTTAATCCGAAAGGGAGTCGGGTGAATTCATATTTGCCGTTATTAATCGAAAAAGCTGTCTTCTCGATGTCCGATTCCTTCAAGGGAATCTGGTGGAAGCCGCTCTTTAGATCAAGAACAGAAAAATATGCGTTATTTCCTAGTTGCGAGATTACCTCGTTTGTGTCAGCTATTGTTAATGTATTTAATTTTCTATAATCTATTACTAATCTGTATTTCTTTTTTCCTGAGGCATCTAGCTTTTTGGGTACAACCCACACAGGTGAGTTGTATGGTGAACGAGATGGCCTAATAATTCCCTCTCTTAACAATTTTTCTATTTCTTGTTTCACAAAATCTCTCATTGCTAGGGGGTAAGGATAGTACTTGGTGTACACGGGGGTGTCTGAAGAGGTTCTAATTTCTCCTACTACGGTAGTAGTGTAGGTCAGCTTCTCATCGGGCTCTGTAAATAGATGAGGATATTTTTTTGTGAGACGAGTTATGTGCTGTTTTTGAGTTTCTGTTATATGGTCGGTCCTAACGTCTATTTTGTTAACTGTTGGGGACAGTTTCTGTCTAATTTTAATTTTTATGTTGTTGCCTAGTGTGAGGGTGTCATCACGTATGTTTATAGTGGCACGGAGTTCTTTAAGACTGTCGTTTCCTATTATTCCGTCGAAGGATTTCAGCGTAGGTAGTAAAAAGAATTTTAAAGTGGTGCTATTTCTTCCAAATAGATTTATGATCGTATGATGGGTAATTTGAATTTGTCCGGCTATGGAATTTGCTAAAAACGGCTCGTCATTGAGTATTTTCTTAAGGGCATGGCAGGGTTGGATGTAGTTCTTACTTGACCCTGTATCGATTAACATTTTGAGAATATTTCCGTTCTTCGTCCTGCACTCTATATAGGGCAACGAAGAACTGCTCATTCTAAAAAATGAATATCGATATGATCTTGGGTTCCGCTCGGTAAGGTTTCCTCGGCGTATGATTGCACTGATTGTCCGTTTTCTTCATTAGCCAAAGCGGCTTCATACTCTTGTGCAGTAGGAGTACAATCATTTTGGTAGTATTGGTCCTGTTCGTACTGTTGGTAATCCTGATATGGTGCAGTGTCTTGTTGCGTACCTGCCCCTATATGGAAATTCCTTTGTTGTTTCAAGGGTACTTGTTGGGATAAACTTGATGGTCTTTTCACCGGGTTGTTTATTGGAGGTCTATTCATGTAATTGACCGCTCTTGAGTGTAATGATCGATCGACGTCCATTGGCTCTGGCCGTGGAAGTTGAGGTCTAGTTGGAGGTTGACCCAATGGTCTGTAATATTGAGGATTACGGTAGTTGGTTACTGGAACTTGAGGGCGATAATGATTCGCAAAGTTTATTGGGGGCATTGGAGGTTTTGGCATGTATGCCAACTGCGGATAAAAATCATTGGTCGTTTTTTTGGGTGGCAGGGGTGGTCGGAATTCCTGAGGCTTCCTATTTTGGTTGCTGGTATTGAGCGCGTAGTGAGAACGGAAGTTTTGGTTCTCCAATTTCAGGCACAAGTGGAGATCTTGAGGGAGATCTACTGGCTCTCTCATGCCAAGAAGTCTTGGCAAATCTCCTTTTAGTCCTCTTATAAAGGTATCGAGGGCTTTGTCCCTATAGGTGCGTGTCAATAGGTGCATAGATTCTGCGCCGACTTCCATGCATCCAAGTTTATTTAAGATAAGTGAAAGGTGGGAATATACGCGCTGGTAGAATTCCTGGATAGTGAGGCTTCCCTGCACTATGGAGGTCATTTGGTACTCAAGGGTACCTAGATCTCGCTTATCAGCGTAGTGGAGGGTAAGGCATCTTGAGATAGCCTTCCAGTCCAATGGAGTGTTGTAGGATTCGAGGGCAATGTCGGCGTTGCCCACGACTTTGTTTAGAATGACATTGAGGATGCCGTAATATTTCGGCGTTACTTTCAATGGTTCGTAGATCTGAAGGATTCGATCTACGCTTTTTTTCCAGGAGTTAAATTCTCCTGGGTTACCGGAAAATTCGCGTAGGCGCCTTACTACATCCGGTATCTTATCCAGCTCGGTTATATTGTTGGAGTGGGTTGCGTCGATAGTCACGTCTGTTATGTTAGCGAAGCTAGAATTTGGGTTCAGGGCTGCTTGTACGATGTTTCGTCCGTCCTGTCTTAGTATGTCATTTATAAGTCCTGTCACTAGGGTAGTTAATTGGTCCATGTTAAATGGCACAGAAGAGGAAGCACTCGGTTGTGCAGGTGTGTTTAGCACCGGTGGGCGGATTATGTTATTGGGGTTGGACATTGTAAAAAAGTTTATAATACTTGTGTTATATTTCTCTGGAGGGTCCCTTGGGTGGTGAATCGCAGAGAATTTTTTTGTTATAAGCTGAAGGGTCCCCCCGAAGGTGGTGAATCGCAGCTTCAAATTATATTATGTTATTGGCTGTACAAGCCCGATATAAATTTTTTTTTTTTTACTAAATTCTACTCAAATTCAAATTTTTAATCCTGGCTTTTAATTATAATTATGATTATAAGAATAATTATTCTTTGAAAGGGGGTCGAAAAAATGTTTGTTTCTTAATTCACTACTACTTTTCACTGCATTTAAATGATTTAACTTTTAACTTTCACAATTCACAATTCACTTTCCCTTTTGGTTTTTTCTTTAATGTTTTCTCAGATTAGATTAATTTCATATATTAATATATTATGTTAGATAAAAATTATTTTCTTAGCCTATTCTTACGTAAATATGCGCCTTCTGGCGATCCGCTGTGGTTCCTTTTCGATGTCTACTGGGGCAGCTGCAATCGCACGGGTGAAGACGTGCGTCCTTTTCCTACAGGATCTCGACGCTTTGGGTTCGTTTTGGGTACCAGTTTGTCCTTTACCACCTTTTTTTCTTATTCTGTAGTTTTCCGCTCTTAACTGTCGTTCCACAAGCGGCTTTATTGCGAATATTCCACTTTAATTATGCTGTAGGTTTCAGCTCCCGGCTGTCGTTCCACAGGCGGCTTTATTGCGAATATTCCACTTTAATTATGCTGTAGGTTTCAGCTCCCGGCTGTCGTTCCACAGGCGGCTTTATTGCGAATATTCCACTTTAATTATGCTGTAGGTTTCAGGTCCCGGCTGTCGTTCCACAGGCGGCTTTATTGTGAATATTCCACTTAAAAGGGGCACGGTTTCGCTGACCTTTTTTAATGTGTATTTTTGCTCCCGGCTGTCATTCCACAGGCGGCTTATTAGCGAATACCGATTTTAAAAGGGACACTACTTCCGCGGACTTAAACTGGTCCCTGCTCGGGCGCCAGTTAAGTTATTACATATAAAACTTTATTTTTAAAAACTTGGCGGACTTGTGTCCGCTATTTGTTCTTTATTCGTTGAGTTCAGATTAAAACCTAAATTACAATCATTGCTTAATTCTAAATTACACCTACGGTCACGTTGCACTTCCATGTGCCAAATTAATAATTGCTGATCGAAGGTTGCTCAATCAATTTGTTTGTTACCATTTACTGCTGACTGTTGTTTACCATTGCTCACAAGTTATTGCTGATTGTTGTTTACCACTGTTGTATGCCCTATTTGCTTGGTGCATGGTCAGCATATTGGCAAATACGCGTGCAGTGTTAAGAACCGCAACTTTAAGGTGATCGCGTAACCTATTGTGTTAACTTATATAGCCAGCAAAGTTTTTTTTATCTTTTCCCAGGTACTAATAGAAAGCAACTTGAGAATTTTGTTGCGGCTTTAAACTTTGTTTGCAATCGAGGCTGCATTAGCGGAGAAGGTGAAAAGTTCGTGTAACGTCACGTCCAAGATTGTTGGTTGTTTGACAGTTGGTAGGGTGGCGCCATCAACCTGGATGTCTAATTCCTTGTTCAGCTGCTTGTGCCACCTCAGGAATTGGTAGCCCGAGGACTTGGGCGGGGACAAGGGCAGGTTACGCTCGACGAAAAAATTGGATAACACCTGGAGATAATAGTTTAGTTTAGAGCAAACCACATAACGGTTAGGGTTCTGCTCCTTTGGTATTATCGTACAGTCGTCTGTGTACAAATAAAAAACAAACCGTGGCTTATTAAAGCACGTCAGTCATCTCTTTTTACCGATAAATGACGTCAATCGAAATCACCTAGGCAGGTCAAGCAATCCTCCATCTTTTTTTTTTCATCCTAGTCTAGGCCTCCCCCTTCCTTTTCTGTCGAATTCGGGTGTCGATAGGAAAACTTTCGGGGCCGGAGCGTCTATGTAGCTTTGGGACTTAATTTGCTACGCTATACTCATAACTGCGTAAAGCTAGCACAGCTTATTGTTAAATGTCCTTCGACACTCGCCGTTGGCATCACGGGGAGGACCATAAATCTTCTGTAGACGATTTTCTCGGCATTCCTCCAGCGTGCTTTGGCTCAGAAATACACCCGCCTACGATATTTTTCATGGACAGTGCAGGAAGAGGATCAGATGGCTCTTGGATTTTCGAGACAAAACTTCTCCGGTGATGCCAACGGCGATTGTCGATTTTGAATAAGAGCTATACGAGCTTTACTCAGATATTGCCATAATGCAGCGAATTAAAGCCCAAAAGATTCGCTGGCTGGGCCAAGTTATGCTAATGGAGAAAGAAGATCCGGCCCAGGCGGTTTTTCTATCGACACTCGAATTCGGCAGCAGCAGAAGGTGTAGAATGTGATGAAAAAAACAGACGGAGGATGGCTTGACGTCCCTATGCGAGCGCTAAAATCGCCCTGGCGGTTAAGTGCCAAAAAAAGTACCACCACGATTCTTAAAATATATTACAGTTCCATAGATATGGAATATTTCCTCTCCATATCAATATTCATGGTAGGTTCGGCGTAATATTGACACCGTAGGTAGTAGACGCCCTTTCCTTGGCTTTCACCTTCACGAAGGCGAACCTGGGCCATGTTCTATACTGAGCTTCAGCTAAATTGGACTTTATTGACAATATGTTTGTAAATACCTTTGCATAACTTGCTTCTATTACTACAAAAAAAGTATGTGCTGCCGGATCTCCTCATAGTGATTACGGATATGTCTCCTTATTCTCCTGGGAGCCGGATTTTCGTCGAGCAGGCGCCTGTTCGGATGGTGCGGTTTGTAACAATTTAACAGGAATTGTCTGGTCAACCTCTGGTGTTCAGGTGCCATAAGGAGACATTCCGTTGCAGTTTTGAGTGCGGGGCTGTGACAGGCCTGCAAAACCTCCTCCAGTGTGTTTTATTATACTCGCAACCGGTTTGTGAGTATAATAATCTGTTCCGGTAGCAATTGTACCCGCTGGATGATTGAGGACACTACGAGGCTCAAACAAGTGCGACAAGATCCCGTGAAGCCAACACCGCTGAACCTTCTGTAGGCTGGTGAGATTATAGTTATTCCGAAAAGCTTTTCACCACGCTACAGTGCTATAGCTCAGCACAGGTCGCACCAACACCGATCATCTTCGGCTTAAGAGCCCGTTTCATACAATCACGCCTTCCGCACCCTCGATGAACGCTTAAAAATTATCTCAATTTAAAACAAAAAATGCATTGTCATCGTTTTTTCTGCCAAACAAATTGTCTCAACATAGTGTATGTATACAATTGTATCATTGTGTGCCCATGTACAACTGTACGTAGAAATATAGAAAATTGATATTTTATTTTATTTCAACAGATTGCAGTATGAGATGCTTTTTTAGAGCTGCACATTACACAGCAAATAGTTTTAAGTCTTTACCTTTACATTTGTATCTTTAAAATTCGTAATAAATAAATCATGTTGATAAAGTAAACTGTTGGCAAAACAGCTATTAAAATAAGAAAAAAATATTATTTTTTCAATACATAAAAATACTTCATCAAAAATTCTGAATATTGTATACTCGTATTACACTTTGAAATAACTTGGAGGCATGACATAATGCAGGGGGATTGTGATAATCAAGTTTTTTACCTGGAATTATGACAATGCCCGCCAGGTGCCATAGTCCCAAGTAAAAATTAGATGTAATCCCAATAATAACACGATAAGACCGGCTTCGCGATCTATAGTTTTCCTGCACAGTATACCCTTCTGGGTGGGGGTAGAAACCCGTCCAATTTTTTCCCGATTTTGTAGTAAAAAAAATTTGGTTATGGCACTGCTGGAGGAGTTTTTTATTTGCGCCACTTGGGACTATGTCATCGCATCAAATAATTTCGCAGACTATCAGACATTAGTCATTTTCTTTTGTAGAATTATGTATATTTTTGTTTCGCCGCACATCAGAACATAATTGGTTTGTCCTTACATTGCTCTATCACATATTCTGTGAATCGTTTAAGAAATTTAGGATACTCTCGCTTGTAAACAGCACGCAACGCAGATGCTGGCGCCCATCCACCAGGATTCACTGCATTAAAACAAAAATCATAGTCATAAAAAATCATTAAAAGCCTTTTTTTTTATTAACTTACCGACGGAGCAGTATGTTATTTTGCATGTTAGCTCGTCACGGTTGAGGTGATCGCTTTTTGTTTTTCCGTGAGGCAAATACGTCTGACAAACTAAAATCACTGTCAGGAGTATTCGTATGCATTTGTTATTTTTCGACTGGAATTCACAAAACAAAAAAATGAAATTACAGTTTGTACATTTTCAAATAACAACTCATATTAAAACAAATCAATTAAAAAAGTCTAATTCTGGGTAGTGCCCAGCATATTCAAAAATTTTAAAGCTGTCTCGTTCGTTCCAATGTATTTTGCTTCCTAGTTAAGTCTGTCCGTATAAAGTGAACAAGTGCTTTCCACCCCTACACTCTGCTACTCCCATTAATTTATCAAATTATTGTTTTGTGATCGGTCCTGCAGGCGTGTGCAAAAGGTTCGATTTGGTTGATGCTGCAAACTTAAACAGAATTAACTTGAGGGCTCTTTAAAACTGTTTGTATCGTAACTCGATCAATTACAAATGTGGAAAAGAAGTATTGAATATAACACTCTGCAAAAGATGCGTATTAATCATGTTTATAGATGGAATTCTACCCGCTGTTTACCCATATAATGGGTAGATACCGGGAATATTCCCCCCTTATGCGATTTCTTGGATATTTCTCAAAAACATTTAATTGGGACTGCTTTGAGTTATATATCAATAATAGAATTGAAATGTCTTTCTTCTTTGATTTGATTGTATGCACAGTGAGCCAGCCGCTGACAACATGTATAAATTTTATAAAATTATTGAAACTTGTAGGGACAGAACACATTTGACATTTAATTGGGAAAAGCTGAGGAAGCTGCAAGTTCCTGTTGGGGAGATTTCAGTAGTAAGATTTTCAAGTGAAAAAGCTAATCAATCGTCAGTAAGCAAAACAGCAATAAGAACTTCAAACTTTGTTATTAACGCATGAAAACAACAGCAGCTATTTTGCTTGGAAGTGTTTACAAATTCCTTTTTAATTTTTGCGGTTTCGGGAAAGCTTGACTCAATTCTTTCTTTACTTAGGCCTCGTTGTTAATCGGCAGGGCCATAAAACTCTTGCAAGCTTTCTCGCCGAACACACCTAACGATCGCCACATACATACTACATTTGTTTTTGAATTTACCGTAATATATCTTCTAATTTTCTCTTTTTCAATAAATTGCTGGAATTCTACTAATAGGAGTATGTAATTTTCTGTATAAAGGACTAGATGATTGCAGATGATATGCATTCAAAGTTGAATCATAAGATTCCCATATCTTTAGTAGTAATAAAACAATTATTGCGAAAATTTCCGATCCTTGTAACAATTAGCAATTAAAACGTATTAGTAACACTGTGCATATAAAAACGATTTGCGCACCATGTATTTTAATATAACACAATGTCAATATCTTTTCCTTTTCCAAATTGGAATTAAATGCAGAGAAAAAAACAAAATAAAATTTATTCGAGTTCGAACAAACGACATTTGATGAAGATTTTTAACTCAAACATTCAAGCGAATTGTAAAATAAGCATGTTTACTTTTTTTATTTTGGCTACTTGCATGGCGAAATAATAAAGGTGGCGGAAAATTATCAGCTGTTTAGTACTGTTTTTTCGCCGCAATAATGAGATTGTCAAACTCATGTCAAACGATACTTTTTGTTTACATTCGTGACGTTATATTTAAATTGGAAAAATATTAAAAATTTAACACAATTTCATATTTTCCAAAAATCTTGATTTTCAGTTATTATAATTTACTTTGAGATAAGTGTAGAGAAATGTGAAGAGTGTTTTGTGTGGGAAAAAGTTGGAACGGGGAAATGGATCGTTTTTTTACGTCCCGAACGATACCGCAAGGAGGGCTACAAATGAATTTGAACAGAGAAATGTTGTGTGCTGATCACTTTTCGCCTTTTGACGTTATACGAAGTGGAAAGAGATCACTCTTGTTGCCTAAAGCAATTCCCCATCCTCCAACTGTGCTTAGCAGCTCAACCTCTAACTCCGCAAGGCAAGGAAGGTAAGATTGATCAGTGTAAGTCTTGAAAAGGATTATAATCTGTATACTTATAACTTTTGAAATATATGATCATATATCATATTTTCTAGACCATTTCAATACATCGTCATAATCGTCTTACTGCGAACAGTGTACCACCGAGTACCCGTACGAGTACAGCCTACGTAATTAATAAGTTCGTCAGATAAATATATTGTTTCGCTATCGTTTTGTAAACCACAGTATTTACGGCAACGCTCAACTACCAAGCTCATCACATTGTCGTTTATTTGTACTACATGCGGCGTATCTGTAGATTCGAAAAGCCTGCACAGTCAACAAATCATTATTAAGTTCGTTAAATGATCATCATCACATTTGACATATATTTTTTATGTTTTAGTTCGTTATCACTTTGCATTACATAGCACTGTATTACGCGGTTATCTAGATAATAACGTCATCATTTTTACATTGTATGCAGTTTACCTGCAGAAACTCGTATGTTACACATTGTTTAAGCGACATAAGCTATAACGATTTATTTGGTCTATTTTATTTACGCTGCACTCTCTTGTAATTCGCAAGCAGCTTATGAAATATCCCGAAGATATAGTTTATGTTTTGTAATCCCAAAGCGGGGTTTTTCACAACGGAAATGAGGAAGCCAATCCCGTGCAATGCCTCAGAGCCAACAGTGCTCGCCCCCAATTAATACATACAAGGTGAAACAGGTGCACTGCACCCCGTTCTATATAGACCAAATAATTTAAATAAATAAAATAATAATTAAATAAATATTAGAAAAGGGCTCCCTATTTAATTTGTGCTCCGCACACCCCCTTTTTCTCTCTAAACTAATAATATAATATAAATAATAAAATAAAATAAAAAAATAACTCAAAAAAACTACTCGCCCTCCATAAAGCTTAGACACACATTATCAGTGACTTTGTCACATCATCTTTATCATGTTTCTTTATAATTGTTTTGTTGTTATGAATTGTATTGTTCCCCAGTTTTTCAGGTTGTGTTTATTTTGGGTTTTGTATTGTAAATTAACAAATTGGATTTACCAATTTTACATATGTATGTTATTTGAAGAGTAGCAAAACTTGCTAAATTTTAATATCTTTTTTACACTTTCACTAATTGTTAATTAAATCATTGAACATAAGAGTAAAATCTAAAAAAACCCAATTAAATAAAAAACCTTCAACACGTGAAACGAAATCTTTGTGATTTAATTGGTGCTTTATGTGTGCGTACCCATTACATGCATGGACTTAGTAAGTTTTAACTCCACTTAAAAATGTATTTAGATATGGTTTTTCGAGTTAAGGTGCAAGGTGCATCAGTGATGCTGAAAATCTGTTAACATTAGTCAATTTCACAGTCAACTTTCTGTTGATTTATCCAAGTGGCAACAATTGCATGAAATAAGTTAGTAGACAGCGAACTTTGAATGCACATCTCGTGCAACTGAAATTGATTCCAAAGTTGACTAATGTAAATAGCTCTTAAGGGAGGTTTCGAAACAGTCGTTCTACTATATTCCATTGCGGCAGAAAACTGAACTAAGATTCGACAAGAAAAAAACAATTGCATATAATACTCGTATAGTATGAGCATCCACCTAAGGACTGTATTTGTGGCCGTTGGGAGTCGGCATAAAGTATGTTGAATACCTAAAAACTGGCACAAGCCAAAGCCTCTCTGGCCCTAATCTCCTCGGGTATGTATTTAAATGCAATTTTAGGACACTAAAACAACACCAAACGAAATCATCCCGGTACTCCGCACAAATAGATCAAAAGAGGGATAATGGAATCAGCTCGAATGAAAAAGAATTCATAACTTTTTCATTCGAGTTACACAGATAACGCATTTTGGTTGTAAAATTGTTAATTTTTTTGTTTGTAAACAACCATTTACATGTTTTGAGTTTTTTTTTAAATTCGGCTGTGTAAGAAGATTTTGACAATCTCATTACCAAAAACAAAAGCAAACACATGAGTTGTTTTTCGGTTTTAGCTGTGCGTTCACCTTACTTATTTCGCTATGGCTACTTGGCTCACTGTTGTGATTGTATGCATAAAAATATTTTGTAAACATAAACAATTGAAATAAAATTAAATAATTTGAATATAATATTCACTTATCCAGACTTAATTGGTGTTGTTTTGTTTAACGGTATGTATGTATTGTTTCAGCCAATAATTATGAAATGCAAGAAGTTTTCATTTTTTAGGCTTCGTTATGAGAAAGAACTTAAAATCAAATAATTTGGAAGAATTTTACAGCAAGTTCAAGCAACACCAAATCAGTTGCTTGCAAATATTGCAGAACTGTATATAAATGGGTGAACGTCAACAAGATGGTGAAACATCTATCCAGTTGCTTTAAATGTCCAAGCCTGGTGAAGCTAGAAATTGGCGCATCAAACTCAAACGAATTAGGACCAGCTTCGAACGCCAATTCCATTCCTTCTCTCCAATAATCAAGCTTAACTGGAATAATGGCTGATGAGCACAAGGAGAGTTTGCGTGAAAAATGATCAAAGGCTGTCATCGTTTCTGGTACTCAACCCATCTGGACCATCCCCTCTGGGTACACTTTTTTTAAGAATATTTGTAAGATGTTTGTAATTCAATGCCAAACAGAAAGGCAATGTCAACCAAATATTTAAATAAACATTATTATGAAATTGAAAGCGATATGATCTCACAACTAAAGTCATCGACTTTCTTGCATTTGCAATGTGATGGCTGGAGTAATATTCGTAGCGAAGGTGTTATATATTTTCTTATTTCTAAGCCAGATATCGTTCTTGTACGTAGTTTACCTACGGAAAGTAACAGTCCCATTTCAGTTTATTTCAGTGAAAAAATGATAAAAATAAAAAGGGAATACGGAGAAAAAAAGTTGGTAGTTTTGATTGGCCACAACGCCCCAAATATGCAAGGTGCCTGTAAGGAAGGTAAGAGATTATATCCACACATTGTACCCCTAAATTGCGTTGTCAAAATTTAATAAATACCGACTTTTTAAAATGTGATGTGCTAAAGAAGTGTTCTCGAAAGTTATTGAGATTATAAAAACATTAAAATAAAACCAAGTTTTGTCATCGGTATTTTCTAAAATTTGTAAGCACAAAGGCTACGGGTAGCAATTCAAGTCTCCTCTTAAGACAAAATGAGGCAGCTATGTAACATTATTAAATAGCTTACCTAACAGTAAAGTAGCACTGCAAACTTTCGTTGTTCACGTAAATGTAAAAATAAATCCTGCAACAAAATCAGTTTTATAAAATTTTGTAAAATTTTTGGAAAATGTTATATAACAATTTAAAACTTATATACATCGAGTATATTATGAATTTCAGGATATTCAAAGCAAGATACGTGCTGCATTGGAGGATATAACTGAGATTGACGATCATGGCAAACAGGAAATCCTGTCTTCCTTCGATAGAGGAGTTAAAAAATCGGTAAAACCAATACATTTGGCTGCTAATTTTCTTGTTCCGAATAGCCAAGGGCCCGAATTAAGTTCATCTGATTATGTTATTGCAATGCAGTTCATATTTGACATGGGCACCAACTTCAATGCTAATGGGATGGTGAACCTAGCAAACTGCAAATCTAGAGAAGGCTTGTGGGCTGCAAAGTTTGTATGGAACAGCATTACAAAAACATCTCCTTCTACATGGTGGAAAACTGTATGTCGGTCCACGAAACTGACCAAAATAGCAGTTCGAGTATTGACTGCTCCATGTACTTCAGCTGCAACTGAACTTTCGTTTAGCTGTAAAATTCACAGCAAAAAGAAAAACAGACTTACAGTGGAAAATTCCGCATTGCATACAATTGGAATCTCCTCAACAGAGATACATGTCAAAAGTGTACTCAACTGAATTTGACGAAGTACCATCTACTTCCAATGGCATCATCCATTCCACCCTTCAATTTTCTTTTTGCGACTATGAAATATTTAGCGACAGCGACTAACATTATTTTTCCCTACATGATGTAAGATCTTTCTTTAAAAATTATAAATAAGTCATTCCCATTTTTATGATATCTCAGATTTTGATCTCACACGTTTAAATACATTTGGATACTTCGGTTTATTTTATTTAGTGGCCAGTTTAATTCATATTCTGATTTTGGTATTTACTTGGGTATTTACCCTTTTTTACCCAAAATAACTTATTTACCGGGTATTTACCAAATGTATATTTACGCTTTTTCCTTCTCTAATCATGTTCATATCAACTAGGTGGCTTGTGCAAGAATGCTTAACACAATGATTCGTACGCTTTGGGCAATACATGACATAATCCCAAGGATACAAATTGGGATTATGACACTCTTCCTTCAGTAGCATAATACCAATTTCTTCAGTTGGTATTATGGCACTGCAGGCGGTACGTCATAATACCATGTTAAAAAGATAAATAATCAAAAGCCAAGTATCAAAACGAACCACTTTTCTTTTTATTCTTTTTTGATTATTTAAGCTCAAAGGTGTCAAGTCGCAATCCCAGGTAAAATATTGGAATTACTCTACTTGCTGCGTCATAATCACAGTTTTTATACCTTTTATAAACATAAAATGGTCCGATGTTTGTAAGTATGAGAAGAAGAAGAGATAGACCCACCAATAAGCATACCGAAATAATCACAGCGATGAGCTGAGTCGAGTTAGCCATGTCAGTATGTCCGTCCGTCTATCTGTCCGTCGTTCTGTCGGTCTGTTTGAAAGCAAACTAGTCCCTCGGTTTTTGAGGTATCTCGCTGAAATTGGCTAATGGGCCGCCATTTTGTAAAACAATCATTTGTCGGAACCAGCAACCTCCCATACAATCGATTGTTCCGATAAATGAGTTTTGGCCTATAACTCTTGCAATTAAAAAGCTAGGAACGTAAAATTTTGCAGATTTGGTACATATTTTATAAGTAATGTGTGTAGTGAAAAATCACCCAGCTCGGACCAACATAACACATAGCTCCCATATAATCGATAGTTTCGATAAATGGGTTTCGGGCTATATATTTTGCAGTTAAAAAGCTAGAAACGTAAAACTTTGTAGGCTTGGTACTTTTTATATATGTAATGTGAAAAATGAAAATCAGCCGGATCGGACCTACATAACATTCGCATACAATCGATTGTTCCGATAAATGGGGTTTGGGCTATGTATATTGAAATTAGCAGTTTTGTAATAATTGTAGGTAAGGATCGGACACTTAAAACCGTAATGCGTATTCTTGAAAGGTATAAACTCTTCGGCACAGCCGACGCAACCCTTTCCTCACTTGTTTTACTTGCGCTTATGTCATGGAACCTGCAGTGCGCCACTTTACACCACAAAGAGCTAGACTATTTTTGGAAAAAATCACTTCTTTATGGCTGTGAGATATTTGTAACAACGATAAAGCAAATAAAAGGAAGTTGAATGCACAGCATCGAATAGGAAGAGGAACCAACTCGAATAAAATCATTTTCAAATATGATACCTGTGATTTTGTGAATCTCAATAGTTTATTATTGGATGTCAACTGGTCTGCTCTAATATCAGATTCAAGTATCGATGAGTGCTTTTCCAAATTCAAAACATTTATGCATGAGTTCTGTATGAATAATATTTCCATTAAAAAGAAGCGACCACATAGTATTCCGTGGTACACAAAAGAATTAATAAAGCTTAAAAACCTAAGAAACAAATTTCACAAACGTTTTCTGCTCACTAATAATATATATTTTTATTATAAATATAAAAACTTTGCTGTCGAGTTCAATCGCCTAGATAAATATCTGTACAATAAATTCATTCGCGGCGCCGAGTGGAGTATTAAAAGTAATCCGAAATATTTTTGGACGTTTATCAAATCAAAAAGATCACGCTCTTTTATTCCAAAGTCAGTGTTTCTTGATGATCAGTTCGCTGATGGGCCCAAAGATGTAGCTAATCTGTTTGCTAACTTTTTTAGGTCTAATTTTACTTCTGAAAATGATGTCCCCACATCTAGCTTTCCTTCAAACTTCTCACACCTTAATTTTGGGTATCTCACCCTATCTTCAGAAGACATTGCCAATGGGCTTGCCACACTTAAGCCGTCTTCTCAAACTGATGTTGATGGCCTGTCGGCACTCCTTTTAAAAAAATGTCCTGCTCTAATCACGCCATTGAAAATTATTTTTAATAAATCTCTTGCGTTAGGAACCTTCATTAATGATTGGAAAGTTGCTCACATAGTCCCAATCTTAAAATCAGGTAAGAAAAACGATGTTCGGAATTATAGACCCATCTCAAAGCTCTCTACCATTTCTAAGCTTTTTGAGTGCATTGTAAAAGATAAATTGTATTTTGCAACCAAATCTCTTATTTGCCAAAATCAACAT
Source organism: Merzomyia westermanni (assembly GCA_949987695.1). Classification (NCBI taxonomy): domain Eukaryota; kingdom Metazoa; phylum Arthropoda; class Insecta; order Diptera; family Tephritidae; genus Merzomyia; species Merzomyia westermanni. Next base: position 84,524,426 of record OX465291.1, read on the forward strand.
GGGTTTGTGTCTGGGCGATCCACAGCCACGAATTTAGCTGTATTTGTAGATTACTGTCATACTGCTTTCTCTGCCGGATTCCAGGTTGACTTCTCGAAGGCCTTTGACAAAGTTTGTCATGGAGTACTACTTGAAAAGCTTGCTCATATGGGTTTCCATTCCTGCTTTTTGAAATGGATACAATCTTACCTCTCTAATAGACCCTGTGTTGTTACCATCGATGGTGTTTTGTCAGAACCTTTCTTTGCTTCATCCGGTGTCCCGCAAGGAAGCGTTCTAGGCCCTCTACTATTTGTTCTTTTCATAAACGACATAAGTAGTTGCTTTTCATTTGCAAATTATTTACTGTACGCAGATGATCTCAAAATTTTTGCGGTTGTCAAGGATACTTCTGACGAAGTTAAGTTTCAACGTGATATTGACGCAGTTCATTCGTGGTGTCTACGTTATAGTCTCTCTTTAAATATTAATAAATGCTTTAAGATGACGTTTGCTAAAATTTTGAATGTTCGTAATACGAACTATAGCATTTCGAATACTTTCCTGCGCAATGTTACTGAAGTAAAAGATCTAGGGGTTATCTTTGACCCGAAGTTGAACTTTAATAATCATGTGGACTTCATAATTGCAAAGTCTTACTCAGTATTTGGCTTTATCCGTCGGAATTCCACTAAGTTTTCTGACCCTTACACTCTGAAAATGTTATTTATAACATTTGTACGTTCGCGTCTTGAGTACGCAGTTTTCATATGGAGGCCCTATAGCCAAGTTTGTATTAAAAGAATAGAACGTATTCAAAAGGTATTTCTTAAATTCGCTCTAAGAACCTTAAAATTCGACGATCCTGTCCCTTCTTATGCTTCGCGTCTCATGCTTATTGACTTACAATCATTGGATAGTCGTAGGTCTATGTTGTCGATGACTTTTATATTCAATATTATTCAAGGCATCCTTGATTGCCCCTCTCTCATGGAAAGGATTACCTTTAATGTTCCTAGGCATAACCTCCGAGTCACTTACCCTTTTTACTGCAAAAAGGTTAAAACTAAATTCGCCAGTAATGCTCCTCTTGCAAGATCTATGCGAGAATTTAATATTTTGTCTCAAACAATCGTCATTGATTTTTCAATGACCACAGAAGCTTTCGTAATTCTTTTTCGCTCATTATCTATAGATATTTAAACTTGTTCTGAGTGCCAGCATATTAATTTCAGTATGTAACTCCACATAACAATGTAATATACTTGTAATCTTTATATAAAATGTATGTACTTTTTGTTAGTAGTCTGTAAGAAACTTTGTTTCATTGACGGTATTACAATAAATAAATAAATAAATAAATTATCACACAGTATCAATTCCCTTCATAAGAATTACATTAGATCAACTTTTCTTACCGCGTGGTGAAATCGCGTTGGTTCCTCTTTTTTTCACACGGTCTGGCAGTGCTATATTTCACATGTTGGATTCCAAAACTGCATCATGCATATGTTTTACTTATAAAATATCATGCTTACTCTTGTGAAATACAATTCAACTTCCATTTTTGTTACTAATAAGCCACGTGGTGTTAAAGTGAAGTGATAGGAAAACGAAACTTTTGTGGTAAGCAGTTTTATAGAGCAGTTAGTTTTGGTATAATAAAGTGATTTTTGGCAAATCTTTTTCTAAGGTGACTGTTTTATTATCATATGAAAAGGTAACACAAATTGGGTTTTACAGGAAGTTGACCAAGATGGCGAGGTGCGAGCCATATGGCCCTATTTCTCAACATATTGAGAAATAAAGCCATATTAATTAATGACACTATTTCCGCTATGTGAAATATGAAATAAGGCCATAGAAAATCGCGAAATAAAGCCATATAAGCACATCGCACACTGAATTAGACACAGTCACATTTCAAAATCTGAAAAAATTTATAGGCAGTAAAATCAACAATTCAATTAAATCAATAGAATTGTTGGTACACAAAGAAATAAAAACAAAATCCGAAAGTACGCGGTATAAATTGTCGATAATACAATCAAAAATCCCTCATGATGAATTATTGACTGCCAGATAGCGGGGGTTGCTCATAGATATGGTAAAGTGCATAGAAACAGGAGTTTAGCTGACAGAAAACTGGTGCTCGGTTAGCTTAATGGTTAGCAGAGCGTGCCATGATTGTTCCGATGAAGAAGTCTAGCAGCTTCCAAAATGGATCTATAAGAAAAGCTATGGCGGGTGTCTCTAGAATTTCCCCTTTCTATTCAGTTAAGAACTTTTAATATTTAATTAAACTATTAAAAAAAAAAACAATAATAATTTTCATAATAATTATTATTCTTAGCCTTGAGCTCATTTATAGCCATGGATACTGTACTGAACGCTTCAGGATAGCGCTATAGTTTTACAAAACCAAATTTTTATAGTTATGTATTCCTCTTTATTTCTTCTTTCGTCTATCTTAAATGCTTTGATGAGTTACAAACACAAATATCATGTGTGCTTGTCTATGGTTGTTTTTGTTTTGGTCCAACACTGCAAATAGATTTGTTTAATGGGTTTGACTGATACAAGGTGCTATCGCGTTAATGATAACAAGAAAATTCTTATTGATATTTTGTACAAGCAAAATCACGGACTTAATGTTGTGCATTTCAATGCGCGCAGTTTTAATCAAGATAAACTGGACTATGCCAGATATATTTTCGAGGGGTCGAAAGTGGATGTTATTTGCGTTAATGAAACCTGGTTCCATAGTGACCTTACTGACTTCAGTCCCTCAATTGATGGATATAATCTGTTGAGGCATGATCGTAAACTTAAAAAAGGTCGAGGTATTGCAGTGTACTTTAAAAAAAACGTTAAAGGCAGACTACTAGCTACGTCTGACAATTGCGACACTGAGTATCTCTGTAAAGTGCACTGAAATATCGGATGGCTTAAGTAAAATATTAATTTCATGTGTTTATAATCCAAATAAAGGTATTTCCCTTGATCCACTTTTTGATGCTTTGGCTGATCTGGTGTTAGATTACGAACGTATTTTGATATGTGGAGATTTTAATGTAAATTTGCTAGCAAAAGACTTATTCTGTAATAAGTTATTGGACCAGTTGGCAACTGTTGGTCTCTCTATTGTTAATAAAATTAATCCAACGAGGTATGCTAATAACTCCCCACCAAGTCTTCTTGACTACTTTATAACTTGTGATCCCCTGCATGCCCTTAAGTTCGATCAGGTAGACTTTGTATCTGACCACGATTTAATTTTTTGTACTATGGATGTAGTGATGAATAGGTCGGATATAGGTGCGCCCATTGTGTATCGTGACTTTAAATCGTTGGATATTAGTTCCTTATACTCCGACTTGAGCAAAATAGATTGGAGTTTATGTTGGTATCTTGATACCGTAGATAAAAAGCTTGATTATCTTATCATTAATCATGCTTTACAACTTGCACGTGCCTCTTCGGTCATTTAATGTTATTAACAGTTCGTGTCCCTGGTACAATTTTAAGGTTCGTGCTGCAATTAAAAAGCTTAATAGATTTTGCACCAAATGGAGGAAAAACTTGACTGATATTTCTTGGCGCCGATATAAAGAAGTTCGTAATAATACAAATTATATAATCAGAGAAGCTAAACGACTGTACAGCAACTCCAAACTAAATCCCTCACTTCCTTCCAAAGACTTATGGCGTAACCTAAAAATATTTAAAATTCATGGTAAAGAAAGACGCGAGTGTGAGATTGACTGGGATGAGCTAAACAACTATTAGCACCAACAACAAAGCCGGATGTGGTGACACATTGAATGATGTCGGCAGTTATGATGGTCTGATACCGGAGTTTAAATTTACGTCAGTTACTTAGGATCAGGTCCTGAAGACACTTTTGGTTGTGATGTCGAATGCCATTGGAGAGGACGGGATTTCGCTGAAATTTTGTAAAGTCATTATGGAGTATATAATAGGCCCTTTAACGCATATTATAAACCACTGCTTTACAAGTTCGTGTTTTCCAGCAGCATGGAAAAGGGCCAACATTGTCCCAATTGCGAAAAAGCCAAACTCTGTGAGTGCTGGCGACTATAGGCCTATTAGTATACTGCCTTCATTTTCCAAAGCGTGCGAGAGTGTGATGGCAGAGCAAATTTCAGCCTTTGTTCAAGAGAATAATTTAAAATCTCCACTCCAATCTGGATTCAGAAAAAATCATCGTTGCTCGACAGCAATGCTAAAAATACTGGCCACATAACCCTTCTCTGCCTTCTTGACTTTTTCAAGGCGCTTGACTCAGTGGACCATGGACTATTATGTATGAAACTAAAGCATTAATTTGGCTTTGCAGACAGCTCCGTGAAGCTTATGGCCAGTTATCTTAAAGGCAGAACACAGAAGGTTAAATGCGGAGAATCTACATCCTTGCCCCGAACTTTAAATACTGGTGTTCCTTATACTCCGACTTGAGTAAAATAGATTGGAGTTTATGTTGGTATCTTGATACCTTGATACCATCGTTGCTCGACAGCAATGCTGAAAATACTGGCCACATAACCCTTCTCTGCCTTCTTGACTTCTTCAAGGCTCTTGACTCAGTGGACCATGGACTATTATGTATGAAACTAAAGCATAAATTTGGCTTTACAGACAGCTCCGTGAAGCTTATGGCCAGTTATCTTAAAGGCAGAACACAGAAGGTTAAATGTGGATAATCTACATCCTTGCCCCGAACTTTAAATACTGGTTTTCCACAAGGATCTGTCCTTGGCCCGCTTTTATTTAGCCTCTTTATTGATGATGTTTTTGCGGTGTGCAAGTATGTAAATGTTCATGCATATGCCGATGATATACAATTGTACTTATCAGATCGTATTGGTCTAGTTGAGGGCTTATGTTTTAAGTTAAACAGCGACTTGTCTGCTGTTTCTGCGTGGGCTAATGCAAACTATTTATGCTTAAATGCGACTAAGTCTTATGTCTTGCCTATATATAATAGCGCAGTATGTGTCAATGATATTCCTAATTTGTTCAAAGGGCCCTAGTTGTCTTAGCATTACCGACAAGGTAAAAAATTTAGGCTTTATCCTTAACTCTAAACTGAATTGCACTGATCACATAAATAGGGTTGTTGGGCAAGTGTATGGTATGCTCCGGCAGTGAAAACAAAGCAAAAATTAGTGCAACAACTAATAATGCCACTCATCACCTACAGTGAGGTAGTATACAGCAAACTTGATTCCGTATCCTTCCACAAATTAAATGTTGCATTCAATAATGCCACTAGATATGCGTACGAATTCGGTAGATATGATCACGTTTCGGCTTGGCGAACCAAAATTTTAGGCTGTACGCTTCAAAACTATCTGCTCGCAAGGAATTGTATGTTTCTGTACAACGTTAGCATGTGGAAACAGCCAACCTATCTTCATGAGAGGCTGATACCAGTAAAGTCTCGCATACACCACAGTTTCATCATTCCGAAATATAAGTACTTGACGTCGTCTATATTGTTTTTTGTTAACGCGGTAAGAGCTTGGAATTCAATTCCCGAGTACGTAAAGGCTGGACTGACCAGATTTAATTACAAGACAAGAATTTATAATTTCTTTGCAATCTTGTGAATGTTTGACATCAATGCATTATAAATCTATTATCTGCTTTATCTTTTCCATCTTATTTTATTCTTTTATAACTCTGTTGTTACTAACGAAGAAATCTGTATTCTAATAGTTTTGTAAATAAATAATATGTATTAGAATCTAAGCAACAATTGTGAAATTTATTAATATTGAAGTACTGTTAAAAGACTTAAGTCTTACTTTGTGCTACTTGAAGAAACAAATAAATAAAAAAATAAATACTGACTTCATTAAATTACTTTTTTATGAATCAACTTAGTATTTTTTGTCTTCATTGCTCCGGCTACCATTTGAATAAAAAACAAGTAAGGAAAGCGCTGTCTTCAGCTGTGCCGAAGGCTTTATACCATTCCTGAATACGCATCATGGTTTTAAGTTCCGATCCTTACCTACAATATGTACAAACTCTGCAAAATTTTATGGTCTTACCCTATTAAGTTAAAGATGCATAGCCCAAACCCCGCTTATAGGAAAAATGTGTGGAATGGGGCTATACAATATATATGGGTCCAATCTTGATTAAGTACTACAGCTGCCAAATTTTGTGTGCCTTGCTATTATATTAAAATAGTTATAGCCCAAACAACATTTATCGGAACAATCGATTGTATGGGAGCTATATTGTGACGAACTCGATGATTCCTTGATTAATAATCCTGGGTTCGATCACTATAAAGTTAAATAAACACACTCACAAATACTGTTTATATATGCTAATTTTATTTACTGTTAACAAACGCAATACAAATTCACGAGTTAGATAACTCCACAGTAAGTTCAATGTTCAACACTCGATAATAAACTGATCAACCTGCCTTGCTGGATTATTGCCTTTTATAGTTCGACAGGGTGCTACCCTACGCACCCAGAAGTTTCTTGGTTGTTCCCTCTTCGTGTTCTCGAAGGGTCGGTGTTATGTATCGACATATCCTCTTTGCCTTGTATTCGCAAACCCTCGCGCATCTCTCTTTCTCTTACTTTCATGCATAACCGTAGCCATCGTTATCTCTGTTGTGTTAAACTAGTGGTGGGAATGTTATTGAGTTAGGGATGGTACATTGCCCTCCACTTAAGTCTGATCGTCCACATAAGACACATTGCCCGAACCAAATGCAGCTAGCCTTTATAGATGGACTACCTTCATCTTATTTCTTGGCCATCCAATAGTTTGTATGCGATAGGCACCATCGTTTATAAGGCTTATGACTTTGTATGGGCTCTCCATGTTGCACTACAATTTCGGGAGAAACCTTTCTTACGTTGTGGGTTGTATAGAAGACCTAAATCTCTATCCATAAAACCTTGTGAATTTATTGCTTTGTCGTACCTGGCTTTCATTTTATCACTCATGATCTTGGTCGGTTGTCTCACAAGGTCGTGTTTTTCTCTCATTTCCTCTTCCAAGACGATAGTCGATTTATCCCAAACTTCAAGTCAGCTGGCAACCGAAGATCATTTCCAAAAATTGCAAAGGCAAGTCTGACCCGTTGTCTCATGTACTGAAGAGCGATATGCCATCAGGAACAAGGAGTTGTGAGTATCCCAGTCCTTCTGGAACCTATCCACTACTTTCCTTAGGTGTTCTTCCAACGTCCTATTGAATCGTTCAACCATGCCATCTGACTAAGGATGCAGTGCAGTTGTTCGAGTTTTTCCAATGCCCAATGCCCTGCACATTTCAATGTAGCTCCATCGCTGCACCAAATCTTGCTACCCAATTATTAGTAAACACTTCTGCTATGGTTTCTGCCACTCGATTTGGGATAGGATACACTTCTGGCCTTTGCTAAAATAGTCCATAACTACTACTACACATTTGTTTCCGAGTTTGCTAGTAGGAAATGGCCCAGCTACATCCATGGCAATCCTCTCCAACGTTGCTTCTGAGTTATAATGTTTCATTTGACCATGGCTCCTCAATTTCGGTCCTTTAGCTTTGATGCATACTTCACAGTTTGAAATACAATCCGCGACCGATTGGTGGCAACCAACCCAATAGAATCTCTGCTTGATTTTCTCTAAAGTCTTGGTGACTCCAAGATGACCGCCGCTGGGACCGTTATGTAATTCATTGAGACGACTACCAGCTTACGAACACATTGACCATCCTCACTCTTTCATATGCGATGCAAACAGCCAGATATTAGCTTCAAACTGCTCCATTGTGCCCCGTATACTTTTGCGATGCGACTCCTCTGATCATCTCTCCTCTTCTTGGCTGTTTGTTCTCCTTCAGTCCTTTCAACACACAAGCCAATGGTCGAGCTACCTCTGCCTTACGAGGCTCCTGCTGCTTTATCTCCAAGTTTACTCCCTTGGTGATATAACTACTATTGTGTCCAAAGATCATAGGTACTTCTTGGCCGTTGTAAGTCATAATCCTGTTCCTTACGTTGATGTGAATGTCTCTCTCAGCCAAGAAATCGACGCCAATGACGACTTCGTCGACAATATTTGCTACCAAGAACTTGTGATTGTTAGTCACATTCGCCATCACAACTTTAGACTACACTTCTCCTAGGACTTGCTTGCTTTCACCAGTTACTGTCCACAACTTAGATTTCCGTAATGGTCTCACATTCCCGCTGACTAAGTCACTCCGAATGATGGAATGTGATGCACCAGTATCGACAATCAGCAAGCGCTTTTTCCCATCCACGTACCCTCCAACAGTAGCATTACTCGCTTTCAGTCCGAGTGGTGACACAGAGATTCGGGACATCCATCTTGCTCATCTCCTCTAGCTTTGCGTTATCGGCCAGCTGAGTGCTGGGATTACTGGAGCCAGTGCTGCAATAATGTGACCTGGTTTCCCGCACTTGAAGCATTTGATGGCAACTTCCCTTTCCTGCGGCGTTTCTACTACTACGCGATGAGCTGTGTACGCAGGCTTGCTCAAAAGCGAGGTTGTTTTTAGCGTCAGAGCATGTGATACCGTCTCAGCGAATGATCTCTTTTGATTTGCATATGTGGCTCGCTTCGTCTACACATCACGTATGCCATTTATAAAGCTTTGGATTTTTACCCTTTCTGTGTACTCTATGAGTGCGTCTGCCGTTTCTAGATGAGCCAACCTCTCGGTGTCCGATGCAAAGTCTCATTAGGTTTCTGGAAACAATTCTGCAGCTATATTTGGTATATCTGTTTTCGATGTTCGCTACCATAGCATCTCTAAACTGCACCCATCAATGCTTCATAATTGTTTCGTTCGCAATCCGGAAGAGTCTGTAAGATTTCGGCTGGAGGCCCCTTCAATGCAACAAACAGTGCAGCCACTATGTCTTCAGTGCCCCAATTGTTCACCGCTGCCGTCTTCTCAAATTGTAGCTCAAATACCTGGAAAGGAACAGAACCATCAAAGGATGGAGTTTTTACTTTGAAATTTTTGCTTTTTGTGGTTCCAACTGCGATGACATATACGTCTTTTGTTCTTCCAGTTGAGCGGAGAGCTGAGATGAAATACAGGCAAAGTTTGCGACGACATTTCTATAATACGAGTCTCTTGGGCCGCCATTCGGGATGTAATGTGTGATTTCTGTTCTTCAAACTGTGTTGAAATGTTTGCCGACATCTGAGTCAGTACAGCCAATAACAACTTTGTGTCCACGCTTGCCACTGGAATCGTAGACTCCTTCTCTTCTTTTTTTTTTGTAGATGCTTCTTCCACGACATGAAGAACATGATCGTCTACGTTAATTCCCTCAGCTTCCATAGCCTCCCGCAATCCTGACTGTAACTATGATTTATTGCCTGTAGTATTTAACAAACGTTGTCCCACCTCATTTTTGAGTCGCTGGATCTTCAGCTCATTAAACTTTGCCATATCTTTGTTATCTTTGCAAAGTCTCGGTATTATTTAACAATCCCACTTCTGACACCAACTGTGACGAATTCGATGATTCCTTGATTAGTAATCCTGGCTGCGATCACTACAAAGTTAAATAAACACACTCACAAATACTGTTTATAAATGCTAATTTTATTTACTGTTAACAAACGCAATACAAATTCACGAGTTAGCTAACTTCACAGTAAGTTCACTGTTCAACACTCGATAAAAAACTGATCAACCTGCCTTGCTGGATTACTGCCTTTTATAGTCCGACAGGGTACTACCCTATGCACCCAAAAATTTCTTGGTTGTTCCCTCTTCGTGTTCTCGAAGGGTCGATGCTATGTATCGACATCTCCTCTTTGCCTCGCATTCACAAATACTCGCACCATCTCTCTCTCTCTTACTTGCATATCTAAGTGTAGCCATCGTTATCTCTGTTGTGTTAAACTACTGGTGGGAGTGTTATTGAGTTAGGGATAGTACATGTTTGAGAATATTCGCCACAATATGTTATGTAAGTCCGATCTGGCTGATTTTCATTTGTCACATTACGTATATAATATGTAAAAATCTGCAAAATTTTACGTTCCTAGCTTTTTAAACCCAAAATTTATAGTCCAAAACCCATTTACCAGAACTATCGATTGTATGGGAGCTATGCGTTGTTCCGACAAATGCTTAATTATCACAAAATGGCGGCCACACACCGAATTTCAGCGAGATATCTCTAAAATTGGCTAAATTTATTTAGCTTATCGCCCTGATCATTTCGGTATACTTATTGGAGGGCGTATCTCTTCTTCTTCTTCTCATACTTACTAAGATCGGACAAAAGTTATAATACCATTTCATGTTCATGAAAGGTATAAATATGTTATTATGTTCGACAACTCTGACAACGAAGTTCAAAGCGATTTAACTGGATGGTTCCAGTTTTGCACCCGCTTACTAATCATAAAATTTTTTATCAAAAGCTCTGTTTTTTGCGAAAATATATTTATTTTTTTATATCGTAGCTTAAAAAGAAAAAATGAGTGCGGTTAGCAAAGAAACGAAATGTAAAGTTTCAACTTTTTTGCGCATTTCTCATTCGGCTAGAAAAATCCTGAAAGCTCTAAAAATTAGCCAATCCACGGTCTTACGGGTTGCAAAAAAAATTAAGTTTGAAGACATGGGCGGGAGATCAAGAAAAATTGAGACACGCACGGATAGGTATATAGGATGGCTTTTGTCAATGCCAAATGGCAATAAAATGTCAACGCCAAAGAAAGGATTAACTGTTTTCAGACAAAAAACAAGTACGAGTATATGAACATTGCGGCGAGCGTTGAAGCAAGGCGAATACAAAAATGTTACAGCCAGAAAGGCATCCTTTCGGCATTATGAAAACTGGACTATTGATGATTGGAAGCGGGTAATTTCAATTTCTTGGCTATTTTAATGATCTTTTGATTATTTTCAATTTATTTAAAGGTAATTTGGTTGGATGAGGCTGGTAAAACGCTTGAGTAGCCTCGAGTTTTCTAAAAAGACAGCTGGCAAATTATGCTAAGCCGCCAAAGGGCGTGCAGGCACTTTGGGAGCGCGTCGAGATGGAGTGGTATGCCATATCGCACCGGTCGGTTGACGCTATTTCTCTTTTCGAATTGGAATGGGTGGTTTTAGTTGACATGCTGTAGGCAGTGTTGACGCTATTTACATTTGAATTAGGATCATAGTTCAGTATTAGTTCTCAATATGTGCACTATTTTTTTTTTTCGTGTAGCGGTAATCCCTGTCCATAGGTGCCAAGCTAGAACCACCACAATCCTGCGAACTAAGACCTGGTCACAACTAGCATGCACGCTTGGCCTGCACGAATAAGTACCAGGATTAGTGTAAACCATCACATGCTCGGCTCAGTTCGCAGATAATTAATGTTTTTGATGTGTAAACATCTTTGTGCTCGGTAGGGGCTGTCCGGAAAAGTTACGCGTCGCTGCCTGTAAGTATGCCTCTGTCAGTAAGGTTGCCTCTGCCAGTGTCTTGTTGATATGTAAACATCTTAGGGATCGGTAGAGCAAAGTTGTCTATAGAAAATCTTGTCTGATTGCTTTGCTGAAATGTATGTGACGCTCTGCTTATGCAAGTGCTTTGCTGATTGTTATTTTAATCGGTAATCGTGAATCTAAACGATGAATGCGATCGATATGCAAAGGACGAAGGCAAATGCGTTTATCATAAATATACACAGTGTTTACAAAAACAAAATAAGTGATTATTCATGTTAAATTTATTTTAGCTCAGAATACTCAAGACGATAGATAGTTAATTTGTTTTGTTTGTGTAATCTTTGTGGTTATACTTATAGAATTAATAAATTAAAATAAAATAAAATAGAACAAAATAAAATTAAACTAAATGAAATTGAATTAATTAAAAGGAAATATGGTAACGGGAAGGAAAGGAAAGGAAAGGAAAGAAAAGAAAAGAAAAGAAAAGAAAAGAAAAGAAAAGAAAAGAAAAGAAAAGAAAAGAAAAGAAAAGAAAAGAAAAGAAAAGAAAAGAAAAGAAAAGAAAAGAAAAGAAAAGAAAACAAAAGAAAAGAAAAGAAAAGAAAACAAAAGAAAAGAAAAGAAAAGAAAAAAGGAAACAAAACGAAAGAAAAAGAAAGGAAAGAAATACAATTTTTTACAGGATACACATGTTTACACATCAAACTCCACGAGTACGTGGACGACTTATTTTTCACACGGGGCGAGCGAAATGCTTTTAACCTCGAAGTCAGAGTACAGTATATTTATTTGGCTTTACTTTATAAGAATACATGCTAAATGAAAGCATTTTTATGCAAAACCCAAAATAATAGCCGGAGCCGTTTTGGAGAAAACCTCGAATAACCTCGGGTTTTACACGATCTGGCAATGCTATATTTCACATATTGGAAAGAACTATATGTTCTGAAAGACGGGCAAAAACTGCATCATCCATATGTTTTACTGATAAAATATAATGCTTACTCTTTCAAAATGCTACTCATATCCCCTTGGTATTAAAGAGAATTAAAAATAGGAAAAAGAAACTTTTCGAGTACGCAGTTTTATAGAACAGTTAGTTTGGTATAATAAAGTGCAAATTTTAAGCAACCCGTAAGTGCCATAGATTTTTGGATTTTTTTTTTATTTTCATATAAAAAGGTAATAAAAATTCGTTTAAGATCAGTTTTAGAGGGGAGTTGAGCAAAAAGAGATAGGTTCATCATTCAGAAAAGCTAGCTGATTATGATTTCGAATGTTGCCAGGAGTAGTAGTCAGTTTTTTGATAGGAGAAGGTCCGCCCCTCTTAAAACACAGAATTTTTATATTAGGCACAGTTCTCCCACAATACGGACCTAAAGCATAAATGGCCTTTTATTGGCCGTTTTTGTACCTCTATAACTCAGCAAGTTGAAGTAATATGTTTGTAATAGTAGAATATGAACGCCCATTCAGTGCAGATAATAAGAAGCCAATTTTTGCACAACTTTTTACGAAAATCTACATTTCGGTCATTTTTCGACCTCTATAAGTCGACAAGTAAAAACGTACTCGATGAATTCCAGAAAGGGGCCACTCATGTTTTCGAATGAATTTAGCTTAGAATTACAATTACTTTCTTCTAGAAATTGCTAGTACTCCGAAAGTTCACGTATTCTTCCTTTAAGGTGGAAAGGTTTTTAAAAATGAAATAAATGGGTAAATGGTTTTTGAGCAAGCAAGCCATGTACTCAGTACATCATGACTTTCAAACAATTTGGGACCTTCTCCTAAAAAAACAAAAAACGGGGGCAAGTAACATCCTGACAACATTCGAAATCATAATTTGTCAGATTTTATGAATTCAACTGCATTAACATAATGCTGTTCCCATATCCTTCTTGTGGTCATACCAAATCGCTACCACGACAGTCGGGCACTACCGCAAGGCAAAGGACTGTCACTTCCGACAACAAAACAACAACATATGGGTGCTGTAGCGGCCACGGAAACGAAGAGCTAGATGCAAAAGCGTGCCGGGTGATTATTTTTAATTCTAAATTTAAATTTTTCATTATGATTTGAATTTAAAATATTTATTCCTATTAATTTAACATTTATTAATGGTAATTTCTTGTGTGATCTATCGAATGAATTAAACATTGAAAAATACTGAAAAAAACTATCAAGTACCCACAACAGTTGACTATTTTGCGGGACAACCGTCAAAAAAGCAAAATTTACTTTTCGCATATTTTAAATTCATATCGAAACATAAAATAAAAATTCTGAAATTATTCCAAATTTTCGCCCCTGCGATTTTTTTAAATTTAGATAGTTATCACATTAGATATTTAAAATTCATATCATACTATACAGCGAGAATTTGGAAAAAAACAATCGCGTGACGTAAAAGATCCCGCCGGCGCAAAGCTGTGTAGATGAAATATTTGAGAGAAGTAAATTCAATTGACTTGATTCCCATTCCGAAAAAAAAATAGCGTCAATTGACGTTATTTCCATTTGTGATGCGAAATAAGGTCAATTGACGCTATTTCCATTGGCATTGTTACCTGTTACCATTATAGTAGATATTGATTAAGTGTACACTGTCTTTAGTTTATTAAAAAACCTTCTTTTTGGTGGGGCTATCCACCAAACGAGTACTCCATAATAAAGGATTAGCTCCACAATCGCAGTAAATAAGCAATTAGAAAGGGAGGGTGAAAGGCATCCACCACTTTTTTGCATGGATAAAGTGCAGTGGAGGTTTTCTACACTATCACCTACACATTTGGTTCCAACAACTACTGTCCCTTCCTAGCTTGGGCCTAGTCTAATGCGGGATCATAAACCTCTTAGCGACGGGCCTTCAGATAGCTAATTTCTGGCGAACTATTTACGACAAAGAAATTCTTGTCCCGTCGACGTAAGTTTGAGTGGTCCGTCGAGCCACCGCTCGAGAAGTTGGTTTATGAGCAGTGCCCAAATCAGAGAGATTACCATCCAGACAGAGGAGAATACTTATTGTATTCAAAAGCCTTCTCCATGTTTAAGAGATACTTTTCAAAAATATAGCATATATTTTGATTCATGCAAGATGGAAATTTCATACAAATTTCGGGCTACCGGAAAATAAATTTTACTGTCTGGACACTAAAGCAAATCGCACTTTTTTGAATTTATAACTTAGTAATATTAACAATATGATATTTTTAACTGTATTCAAACTGGGCCAAATTCTAAACTATTGCTTGCTGGGTTAGATCTGTTTCGGCCGATAAGGATATAGATGGGATTTTACCCTCTATTTGCCTTTATATTCCTTTTTTATGCCATTTATAGGATATTTTCCAAAAACATTTAATTGGGACTGCTTTGAGTTATATATCAATAATAGAATTGAAATTTCTTTCTTGTTTGATTTGATGGTATGCATAAAAATATTTTGTAAACATAAACAATTGAAATAATATGAAATAATTTTAATATAATATTCACTTATCCAGACTTAATTAGTGTTGAATTGTTTGTTGCAGCCAATAATAGCCAATAATTATGAAATGTAAGAGGTTAAATCTTCTTCGGTACTTGCCATCGCCGACGCGCAAGGGCCCGTTAACCTTTAGAATGCCCCTTCTCTAGAATATCCCCAAAGCCGCCTAATCAGATGTTGTCAGTGTCCAAGCTTCTGCACCATAAACCAGGACGGATACGATAAGTAACTTATAAAGTGTTATTTTCGTTCTTCGAGAAAGTACTTTTCTTTTCAATTACCTACTCACTCAAAGGTAGCACTTGTGTGCAAGAACGATTCTTCATTGGTCTTCTAGGCTGCCATTATTATTAGTGTTAATGCTAGTTCCCTGGAAAAAAACTCTAAAGAGGCTAAAAATGTATCTACGTAACTCTGCCGGACAGATAAATAAAATATTAATATGTACATTATGCTTTACAACTGTTGTTGTCCTATTTATCCCTTATCCCCAATGCAATTAAGGAGCGGTTAGGGGGTTTTACGATGTTGGCTCTATATAAAGATGTGCCCCTTACCACAAAAGAAGTAATTGAAAAAATGTGTGTCAAGCAAAAAATATTAGGGGCCAATTCTGTGCGTAACCGGTAATTTTGTACCTGGAAGATTATCTAACCGAAAATCGTAACCGCTGGCAATGCAGTTCATGTAACCGCGTTTCTAGCGTACATGGCAACGCTGTAAAAACAAACAATGCGCAGTAGAGAATAAAATGCAAACGCGAACGAAAAAGTGCATACACTCCGTAGAAAAAGTCTGCGTACTTGCTTATGCCTTATTTCCTTTCGCCCAAAATTCACTGTCACTCCAAAAGTTTCCAATAAAAATCACATTATATGCTTTGTTGATAGTCTCTTGTATAATTTCACAGAATTTAAAGCAATGAAAATCTGGCAACTCTTTTTTATCAATAAATTAACAGCAAAGACTCGATTGTCAGCGCAGAAAAAGTCTGCGTACAATTTATAAAACGGTTCTTCCCCGTGTCATAAGTAAGTAAAAAAGTAGTTCAGAGTTATATTTTGACTAATTTTGATTAAAAAAAATATAATTTTAAAGCAGTTTTATTTCATTACATTTTTGTTAACGTTTCAATTGCAAAATGCCGCCTAAAGGAACAGAAATAAGCCCCTCTGAAAGGGAAATTATTATTAAACTTTGAAAGGAAGGAAAAACGTATCGTGAAATTGGTCGAACTGTTGGAAGAACACATTCTTCCATTCGAAGAGTGATTCAAAATTATAAAGAAACCGGTATTTTCGTTTCTCGACCGCGTTCAGGACGGCCAAAATTACTAACAGAACGGGAAACTCGTAGCATTTTGCAAAGTGTACAGCAAAATCCCCGACTGTCAGCATCCAAAATCGGTCAAAATGTAAAAACGGACTTCAAAAAGACTCTGTAAAGATGCCGTTCGTAAAATTTTAAAGAAAGTAGGATATCATGGCCATTTGCTTTTGTAAAAGTTATATTAGAGGCTTTTTTTCAGCAAGTTATTTTCGCGGATTCCATGTACGCAGACTTTTTCTACCGAGTGTATATTGTTTATTAATTCTTGTAAACTAGTATGTGTACAAAATTTCCGGTATTTTCTGTCCACAAAAATATTTACAAAACACATGCAATTTTTCGCGGTTACGCGACGTAACCACCTATTTTGTTGTTGCCACACTAGAATTAAGGCGTTAATAACGTTAACTGTGGTCGAGATGTTAGTCAGACAGTGTTTGGATGTTAAATATTTAATAATGTTTAACCTGGCAGCCAGCTGTTTTCTAAGGTACAAGGTGGCGCAAAAGTAAGCTTCCGATGTTCAGCATATCGGTTGTGGCACGTGCAGTGTGTGCTGTTGCACCGTCTTGTTGGAACCACATGTTCTCCAATCCCAATTCATCAAGTTGCGGCAAAAAGAACTCGTTGATCATTGCTCTGTAGCGCTCACCATTCACAGTAACCGTTTGGTCCCGACCGATTATTGGTCAAATAAATAGTCAGCAATATTCCGCGTTCTGGAGCAGTGTAGCGTAACATTGTTTATTAACGTGTATTTCGCATGTGTTTACTACACAAATGTCAAAACAGAACTGACTTTAGGGGCCAATCGCAAAATTTATAGAATTTTCTGATAGGAGGATTACTTTTGCGCAGTAACCGTTTTTCACCGACCGATTATTGGTCAAATAAATCGTCAGCAATATTCCGCGTTCTGGAGCAGTGTAGCGTAACATTGTTTATTAACGTGTATTTCGCATGTGTTTACTACACAAATGTCAAAACAGAACTGACTTTAGGGGCCAATCGCAAAATTTATAGCATTTTCTGATAGGAGGATTACTTTTGCGCCACCTTGTACAAACAGTGTTCCTTGAAAGTGTATCTTTTATCAAAGATAATACCAAAAAACTTATGATATTTACATTATTATAACTCAAACTTAAGCTACTACAAGATTTTGACATTTTGTTACATTAATGTTAGCGCCTGAATTTCTGGACCACTTTGTGATACTAGAAGGATATCATGAAAGTGTTTTTTGGCTACGTTTAGATCGTTAATTTTTGTAAAAAGCAGAACATCATCGGCCTAGCAAATTTGTTTATATTTAATGATTATGTTATTTACTTCGTTAAATGCGATGCTGAACAAAACTACGGATAAAAGAGATCCTTGTGGTATGCCATTGTCTAAATCGTAGATATCTGATAGTGTGGAATTTACATTAGATTTAAACTTGCGATTTGTAAGAAAATGTTTGACAAAGATAAGTATTGATGTATGAATGTTACATTTTCCAATTTGAGGCAATACTACATGCGCGCCGACTCGATGAAAAGCCTTCTCAAAGTGAACTCATAAACTCTGTTAGAAAGTGCAGAAGAAATATAATTGTCGAAAATAAGTAAGCTATTAATAGTACCCTGACCTTGTTTGAATGCAATTTGATGCAGGCTTATAAGATTGTGTTTTGAAGCGTACCAGGAGATGCGTTTGCAGATTTTTTTTTCTAACAATTTTCCCAGATAGCAAAGAATCAATCTATAACCGAGAACTTCTGTGAAGACGTTGGCCGATTTAGGTATAGGAACTACTAGTGCGCTTTTCCAAACTTGCGTAAATATCCCTTTTAATAAAATGTTGTTGTATAATTCGATGAAGATGTTGGAACATCGGGTAGGTTATTCTATCAGCGCCTAGAGTTTTGCACGTCATAGTCGCGAGAGCAGATTCTAGTTCTTTAGAATCGACTTTATAGTCACCAAGTTCCGCAGCGCCATTGCTTGGGCTGATAGATTTGTTTAAAAACTCTTTTTTAGCTAATGTCAAGGATGGGTCAAAGTTTGAATCTGACGAGTAATTCGACCAAACTGCAGAAAACTGATTACCATGTCTTTTGAGTCAAGGATGGGACCGCTAGAACTATTAACGAAGGGAATGTTTTTTTGGTTGTAGGAGCCTGAGAGCTTCTTGATATCTTCCCAAGCTTTTTTTGTGTTCGTTTTCTGGTCGATTTTCTCGAAAAATTTATTATAAGCATCTCCTTTTGCCATTTTACATTTTTTCCTGAACAAAGCATTTTTTATAGTTAACTAAGTTAAGATCCGACCTATTTCTTTTAAACTCCGCCCAGATATTGTTTTTGGAATTTTTTAACTTAAAAAGCTCATCTGTCCCATACTTTATTGGAATTGATGAATTTTCCTAGATGGTTGGGGAATTGAGTAACGGGCTGCATTGCGGATGATTTTAGTGATCAAGGCCGATTCTTGATTAATATTTTCGGAAATAGACGTTTCGCTAGAAAGTTTGGCGCATATATTTTGAAAACTGTCCCAATTGGCTTTATCTGTTAAGAACTTGGGGCAAACAGGCGCAATGTTACCTAAATTAAATGGTCTAATGGGTTCGTGCAGAACTTTTGAGTTATATTTGTAGAGCATATTGCTAAATCTTTTATGTTGCTTTCCTGTTGATTATTATAATTTTGAGGAGAAGAATTGTGTAACTTCGATGGGGTTTCGTATAAGGTGTTGGATGTGATATCTAACTAGTGAATCGACCATTGGTTTTTCAAGTTTATTTGCTTGATTATTGTTATTTTCTGTTGTGGAGTTGGTTGAATTAGAGTGTGCTTGCGGTTGAGTGTTCAAAGAAGAATTTGATAAATGCGAACGAGTGTTAGATGTATGTTGGGGTAAAGAGGGATGGGACTTGGGAATGTTTGATTCATTGTTTCTTTGCTTTTGCTGTGATCTAACGGTATCGGCATAAGATGTGTCGACCATTGTTGGTGTTTGTTGTTTGTAGAGCTTCAGCGCTTCTCGCATTGTGCCCTTGTTTGAGCAGTGGATTTTGAGTATTTATTTTGACTGCATGTACTTAGGGCATGCACTAGAGGAGGGTGGATGATTGCCTGAACAATTTACGCATAAGGTGCGTGAGCATGGAGGGGGATGAGGGGGAAGGCTGCATTTATGCTTGGTTGTATGTCCCAGGACATGTTTTACACCTCGGCCTGACTTTTGCACTTCGCCAAGATACTTCCACTTTTTCGGGAAGTTTGTAGAAATTGAAAGTAAGGAGTACAACTCCAGTGTGCTTGGTTTCATTGTTGAGTGTTTTTTTAAACTTGTACACTAACACCACAGCTTGTGACTTCATGTTATCTACAATTTCTTCTTCATCCACATTATTAAGGCATGGAGCATAAATAGTTCCCTTTGAACTGTTTAAGTTTTCGTGATAGCTCGCCTCTATTTGACACTCATCAGGAAGTTTTTTCGCCGAGACAAATTTTTCTGTTATTTGCGTGCTCTTAATTAAAAGCAAAAGGTTGCCGTCACGTAGTTCCGATATCGAGACAATTTCCCTGCTAATTGATTCTAATGCTTTATGAGCCGCAAAACACGAATACTTAGAAATTGGTTTGTTTGTATCAGTAGAACGAATTGTAATAAATTTGTTGAGCAAACCTACTGTCCCCGAGATTTGACGGTACGTGTACGTTTATCAAACACCAAGAGAAAAGTTTCAACAGAAAATTGAGAGTAAACAGACACGTCTGCTCAGATTTCCCTACATACTTTTTTGGGTCTTCTCATGCCGATTAACGAGGTTTTTTTTATTTTGTTCCAGGTCGACAATTTTGGATGTTAAATGTCTCACCGCGGCGAGCTTAAAAAAAACGATCAAATAGACATCGCTTTTTATAGTCATCGTTTATTATAGTCATCAAAATTAACCGAAAAAAATTTATTATCTCGAGAACTGGTACCGACTTTTAAAAGTGTCGTATGCTAAAGAAGTGTTTTTCGAAAGTTTTTCATATCAAAAACAATAAAATACAACCAAGCTTCGTCGTCGGTATTTTATAAAATTTTCAAGGACAAAGGCTGAGGGGAGCAATTAAAGCTTCCTGTTAAGACAAGATGGGGCAGCTATGTAACATCACTGAATAGCTTACCTAACAGTAAAGTAGCACTGCAAACTTTGGCTGCTCACGTAAATGTAAAAATAAATCCTGCAACCAAACCAGTTTTATTAAGCGAACATTTTTGGAAAATGTTATATAACAATTTAAAACTTATATACATCGAGTATATTACGAATTTCAAGATATTCAAAGCAAGATACGTGCTACATTGAAGGATATAACGGAGATCGATGATGATGACAAACAGGAGATCCTGTCTTCCTTAGACAGAAGAGTGAAAAAATCGGTAGAACCAATACATTTGGTTGCTAATTTTCTTGTTCCGAATACCCAAGGGCCCGAATTAAGTTCATCTGATTATGTTATTGCAATGCAGTTCATATATGACATTGGCTAATGGGATGGTGAACCTAGCAAAAATATCACCTTCTACATGGTGAAAAAGTATATGTCGGCCCACGGAATTGACCGAAATAGCAGTTCGAGTATTGACTGCTCCATGTACTTCAGCAAGTGTACTCAACTGAATTTGACGAAGTACCATTTATTTCCAATGGAATCACCATTCCACCCTCTCAATCTTCTTTTTGCGACTATGAAACATTCAGCGACAGCGACTAACATTATTTTTCCCTACATAATGTAAGATCTTTCTTTAAAAATTATAAATAAGTCATTCCCATTTTTATGATTTTAAAATCAAGTTACGCAACTGCATTCTTAGCATATTTCATTCATATTTCAAAAATTTTCCTCGGATTAATGGATTCTTTATTTCTCAAGTTCCGTTTAGCTGAAATAAACCCAAGTTTAGAGTAAACCTAAACTAAAAACCGCTAGAAGATGCTCAAAGTCGAAATTTTTTTGAGCATGTAGCTAAACGGATCTCAGATTTGGATTTCACACGTTTAAGAGGTATGGCCACTGTAGAATTTTCGAAATATCGTTTTTTTTCGCTTAAACTATGCTTTATAGTCAGTAAAATAAGTTACAAGTTGATTTGTAGCGAGGAAAGTTTTTTCAAACGACATCAAGCGTATAAAGTAAGCCTGCCTCCGGCTCAGCTATAGAATATTCGAGTGCACGTGAAACTTTAAACACGTTTTCCCCGAAACTACTTTTTTCCAATTTAATTTTTCTGTTCTAGTGGCTAAAATTTTTGAAGGAATCAATATTTTCAAATTTCCCACGTACTTCTTTGGGTCTCCTCATACCGATTAACGACGTTTTTTTTATTTTGTTACAGGTCCACAATTTTGGATGCTATATGTCTCGCCGCTGCAAACTAAAAAAAAAACGATAAAAGAGACATTGTACAATTTGTTTATTATAGTCAACAAAATTAACCGAAAAAATAATTTCTTATCAGCTTGGGGTTCAAACTTAATAAGTGTTTCATTAGTTCTGTAAATAAATGATTACATCACGAGAAAAAAATGTACGAATCTGTATATGATTTTATACCCGCTACAGTGGCCATAGCCCTTAAATACATATGGGTACTTCGGTTATTTTTATTTAGTGTGTCAGCTTAATTTCTACCCTGATTTTGGGTAACTATTGGGGTATTTACCCTTTTTTTACCCAAAAAAACCTTATTTACCGGGTATTTATCAAATGAATATTTACCCTTTTCCCATCTCTAGATATGGATGAAAAGAAAAAAAAAAAATTAAAAATTACTCCTACGCGTTTCAACCCTTTTGCGCCTTCCTCACAAGTATATTTTTTATAATTTAAACAATTATTTTTGTTTTTTACGGCCTTTTAGTTATAACTTTTAAAAATTTTTAAACGAGATCAAGGCCAAAAATTTTGTATATTATTAGTAAAACACAACAAGCGGATTTTTAATATACATTTATATTGATATAATACGTCCATATTTCGACTACACTCTGTAGTCATCATCAGGACTGAATTGTTGACTGCAACTTAAAACAATTCACATAAAGTGACAATCTTATAAATAAAAAGGAATGTGTGGCTGTGTGTCTTTTACAGGCGTCCAAAGTAATCAACCGATTTTTATAAAATTTTCACAGTATATTCTTTGGATCACTGGTTAAAGCATAGGCTATGTATAGTTTTGGAAAAGTGGGCGGTGGCACGCCCCCAGGCTATATAAAATTACAATTCATCATAACTCTGAACTAATTTGGTCTAAATTAATGATATTTGAATATATGTGTCACGTGGTCAAAATTTACGAAATTTTGGAAAAGTGGGCGGTGCCACATTTTTTGTTTTGTTTGTGCTTCATTAATGTCCAAAGTTTAGAGTCCATCACAATAGGTTTAGAAGTTCAGGGGGTAAGACATAGGCTATCTATTTTTGGAAAAGTGGGCGGTGTCACGCCCCCAAGCTATATAAAATTTCAATTTGTCATAACTCTCAACGTATTTGGTCTAAATTAATGATATTTGGGTATATTTGTCCTTTAGTCAAGAGAGTGGCGTAGCCGGGGAGCGGGGGCAGGGATTGGGGGATAGATCCTCCCCTTCGTCACTGAACTACTACTTTTTTACTTGTGATTGAATAACACAATACCATTTGATGCTTCTGATTTATAATTTTTTTATTTTAGACTAATGACAAAGTACATTTTTATGAATATATGAAATTATCGGTTAGCGGAATATGAAGCCTATATACATATACTACTCTTTTACATTTCAACAATCAAATTCAATACAAAAATGTATGTACATATAATAATAAAAATGTATGTACATATAATAATAAAAATGTGTGTACATATAATAATCGTATATGCCTAAATTTTTTAATTACAATACAATTTTTCTTTGTCCACACATAGCTTTAATTTTTTTGGTTTCTTCCTTCTACCCTTCTTCACCTTGGTACGTTGGTTCTTTGGCATACTACGTTTTCTATTATCAGCCTTCCGTAACGCATTTTCAGCCTTACGCTTCTTAATAAACTCTAGACGCATGCGGGCTTTGACAATTTGTCCTTCCACAAAATTAACTAGGCTTTCAAGACGATAAAACCGGTTTCGAGGTATGCGTGCACATTAGTTCTGGTAGTAATAAAATAACAGATCGAAATAATATTGTAATTTTCAAGGTCTGATATTGCTGAGCTAAAACTCCCTTATCTCTCACGTCTTTAAAAATCCGAATTCAGGCGGCCTGAAAATACTAGAGTAGGCAGGCTCACTAATTTTGTCAGAGCACACAACGGCGGAAAAATAGATAGCTACGAGAATTTTGTACACGTTTTTTACAAAAGTATAGCCCATTATCTGATAAAAAATATTCAAGAACAAATTTCAAGCTTTGTTCAAAACCTAGGACCAAGTTTCATCAAAATTCCATACTTGCTAATCCTAATTTTATAAAAAATTTGGATATGAAGTTCTATGCCGTATTAAATTTTAGTATTTAGAGGAAAGTTTCAGGATGAAGTTGGCAAAAAGCTGTGCCAATTATGGGCATTTGTTGATAAATTTATAGTGTAAGTTTTGTTATGCGAAAGGCTCAAAATTTAAAAAATTTCAACATTTTCTCTATTGTTTAGTATTATAAAATTCTTAGGTCAACATTAAAAACAATTTTTTTTAAATAATAAGCCCGTCTTTTAGCATGCTAGTTAACACAACGCATTGTTCCGAATAGCTAAAGTGTTTTCTTTCATATAAAAGAAATTTCTTTAATAACCTTGTATTGAGTAAAATACAGAAGTCCCCCCGAAAATATTATTATTTATGAAGCGAGTTTTAATCTTTTTGTATAAAGAGAAGGGATACATAAGATAGGATATTTAACAATTGTAAAGCATGATGTGCATATCAATATTTTAATCACTTCTCCGGTAGAGTTACGTCGATAAGTTTTTAACTTCTTTGGAGTTTTTTTATCTGGGAACCAGCATTAACACCAACAATAATGTCAGTATAGAAATCCAACGAAGAATAATTCGCGCAAACAAGTGCTTCTCCTGGCAGAGTTGGCAATTGAGATGTAAAGTCCTCTCTCGGAAAACGAAAATAAATAAGTCACTTGCCGAACCCGTCCTGGTTTATAGTGCAGAAGCTTGGACACTGGCAACATCTGATGAGGCGGCTGTGGGAGTATTCGAGAGGAAGATTCTTCGAAAGATTTACGGCCCCTTACGCTTTGGCGACGGCGAGTACCGAAGAACATTGAGCTGTATGAGCTATATGCAGACACCGACTTATTCCACCGAATTAAAACTTAACGTCTTAATTGGCTAGGCCATGTTGTGCGAATGAATAAAGGTGTTCCGGCCCATAAAGTATTCTTATCGGCAGGAAGAGGGAGACCACCACTCCGATTTAAGGACAAAGTGGAGGCCGATTTGAGATCCCGTGATGCTTCCAATTGGCAGAAAGACGTAACGAGTGGCGTGCTATGGTAAAAGGCCAATATGGCTTAAACGTTTGGCGGCATTTAAAGAAGAATAAGGGTTGAAAAGGTGAGTTGTACTGTAGAAGTGGAAACGGATGCGTTGCAAATATTTTTAGCAATGTGTATAAGTTATGAAATGAAGTTTTGTCGCAGCTACGAAGTGCGTAAAACGCAGTTTTTGGCGGAAGATTTTAAGAATCTTCTCCATAAATTGGTTTCGGCCACTATATTTTGGTTTTGAACAAGTGGTTCCTAAATTCGGCAAACTTAAATAAATTGTTTTCATTTTATTCTCGGTGGTTTGTTGAAAAACCGAAGCGAAATCTTTAAAGATAGTGTTATGTTGACTGAATCGACTATCTATTTCCATTATTATTTGATAAATACATGAATAGATAAAAAACAAAATCTTGTAATAAGCATTTAGGTTACATGCTTGCGACTTTGACTAGATTAGAATCGGTTCTATTTGATTTTAATATCCATATCACAAACGAAATCCACTACAAGCGCTAAGTCTCTCATTTTTTGTTGTTTTTTTAAAACTAAACATAGTACCATCATGGTTTGGTATCATCGTCAAACTAAATTATAATTATAAACATAAAAGGTAAGCTGCTGCAATGTTTTGTGTATCCTCTTTCTTGTTTACCGCATTTTCTCTTTTTTCTAAATTGCAAATATAAAATTATAGAAATACAATGAAAAGAGTAATGAGCGAACAATGCAATAAGAATATGTGAAAAATATGTGTATTTAAACGCCAATAAAATTATTTCAGCTTTCCGTGTTGGAGAACGCATAAATTCTAGTTACAAAAAGTTTAACAAGGTAGAATTAAATTAAGTGGATACGCCACATATACATAAGGACTACGGTAAATAATTTAAAAACATAGGATTAGGAGTTTTTAGTGTAAAATAACTGTCCGCCTGCGTGCGGACAAGTATAAAAGGGCGACAATTTCGCCAAGTCAAGCTAGAAGTTAGGTAGGCATAGTAGCCAGCTGACGCATTGTTCAGCGGTGAAAGAAGTTCCTGGAATTTGCTAGCTCACGAACTCTATATTTTAGTAACAGTGGGGGTTTTTCTAACTCCACTGTCTGGAAGGTTTATTTATGTATTTATTTATTGAGTAGTCTACAAATTGAATAATTCTTACAGACTAAATGTACATAAAGGCAGTGTATATGTCTGTAGTTTACAATCCATTAGTTACAGCTTACGAATGAAAATTAAGAAATACAAGTGTATAAAGCGAAGTGAAAGCATACAAATTTAACTTTCTAACATAGTATTTTATAAGTCGGTATTCTGATGTTATACGTATGTTTATAATATGTATGTTCAGTAAGAAGATAATGCGTAGTGCCCAGAGGGGGGCGCATGAGCCAGGAAGGACTCTATAGATTAAGCTCAGTAGGAAGCTGATGCGTAGTACCCAGAAAGGGGCGCGTGAGCCAGGAGGGACTCATCAGAGATCTGCGAACAAGAGGGTTGAGACCAAGAGTTTGAATCTCATTGCATATTCAAGGCAGTAAGTAGATATTTTTGAATGCCGAGCAGCGAGTCGCAGGCAGCCATATTCTTACAGTGCTTATTGAAATCATAACACAAGCAACGGATAGGTTCATCCATCTCAAAATTTGATCTGCATATGTTTAATGAAATAGGTTGGAAATGTCTAAATGATCTCAAAGGGACATTAAAGGAAAGTTCGACAAGCAAAAATGGGCTATCTACAATACCTTTTGTGAGTTTCACTATAAATGAAAATCCAATCATCTTCCTACGACTTTGTTAAGTAGGTAGCTGTATAAGTTTTAAGCGACTACAGTAGGAAAAAAGATTCCTCGACGGGTCCCATGGTAAATTTCTTAATGCGAAAATCAAAAACTGTTTTTGAACCGACTCCAGCTTATCACAATGAATCTGGTACTGCGGGTTCCACATTATGGTAGCATATTCCAATAATAGCATAAGCAAAGAAAAAGGGTGTGTAACGCTGCGCGGCTTCACGAAATTGCGCTGATACCGGTAGAGGCGTTACTGGCGCTGATACCTTTATTTGTGATACCATAACGCCAGCAGCGCCAAAAACACTAAACTACTACGAAACACCGTTGTACTGGAGTGGCGCTACTGGCGCTATTGAGTTGAAGGTGTTTCTGGCGCTGCTGGCGTCATGGCGTTATGGGATCACAAATAATGGTATCAGCGCCAGTGACGCCAACATCCGCGCTACAGCTACCAAGGCGCTACCAAAAATGTTGAGAGGTATACCCAAAGACGCGTTTCGGTTTCAGGAATCACAATCCGAGTGCGGAAAATTAAGATTTAAAACAATTTAAAAGTTATTAACAAAAAAAGGTTGAATAATTTGCATTTGGTTCATTACTTTCAAACGGGTAAAAAAAGTTACACTCCGCCTTCGGATTCTTCATCAAGGCATGGATACGTGGGTGTAGATATCCCATCGGACCGTTCTCGTTCAGTGCTCGATGGTGTCTCCCAAACTATATAATTACCGGGGCAAGCTATTTTTGCTCATTATTTTTGAACGGGTAAAAAAAGTTAGACTCCGCCTTCGGATTATTTATCCTGGCATGAATACGTGTCTCTAGATACCCCCTCCAAACGCTTTGTATTAGTTTTCGGTGATGTCTCATAAACTGCGACCCTTGCAATTTGGTATCATTGCGCCAAAAAAGCGCTTAACGCAATTGCGTTAACGCACTGCGCTGATACCGGATATGGCGCTGGCTTCAAGATATCAACGCCAAAAAATTGGCGCCGCGACCCAGCCTTATCAAAGAAGAAAACAGAGAAGAGCTCAGTTTACGCAAGATTCAAAATGTATTTAAAGTCAAGTTTAGGATCCATTGTAACGCCTAAATCAATAAAGCTGGTGATTTGGTTAATAATATAATCATCAAAAGAGTACTCATATGATTGGTAAGATTTCCTGGTGAAGCACATATACTTGCACTTTGGAAGGTTTAGTGACATATCGTTCACATTACACTATTCAACTAGCCTATTCAGATCTGGTTGAAGGCACCCCAAATCCTCTGGTTCACGGATAGGCATAGTAAGTTTAACGTCGTCGGCGTACATTTCTTTGGTGAACAAAAGAAATAAGATAGGACCAAAATGACTGCCCTTTGGAAAACCAGAAGTCACATTTATAAATTCAGACTTGCAATTATTACACATAACCTGTTGTTTTCTATCTTTTGAGTAAGAAGATACACATACGAGAAATAAAGATGGGAAACCCACCTCGTCAAGTTTGAATAACAGAATAGAATGTGAAACTTTACCGAATGCCTTACTAAAGTCTGTATATATGACATCAGGATAATTGCTTTGTGGCGATAGATTCGAAAAGTTTGGGAATAACACTAAGTTTTGCTATTCCTCTATAGTTTGCAACACATGATCTACTCCCATTTTTATACAAAGGTATTATAAATGTCTCTTTCCATTTTTTAGGAAATATTCCTTACTTCAGAGATGAGTTGAACAAAGAGGTTAAAGGTTGACAAAGAAACTGAGCACAACTTTTCAGCACGATTGAGCGAATTTCATCGGGTCCACTTGAATAGGAGACTTTCAAATTTTCAAGATGCACTAGTACACCTTCATGCGAAATAAAAGGAACAGGTGTTGAATTAAGTAAGGCAATATGTAAGGATAATTTAAGGTTTCCTACCTCCGCGATCTTTAAGAGCTTATATACAGGGGGGGTTTTACTAACTCCGCTGTTTGGAAGGTTAGTGGTGGTTTTCTACCTCCGCGACCCTTATAAGAGCAGGGTATCGTTAAGTTATACACGGTGGGGTTTTCCTAATATCGCCGTTTGGAAGGTTGGTGGTGGTTACCTA
This sequence comes from Merzomyia westermanni, assembly GCA_949987695.1. Taxonomy (NCBI): domain Eukaryota; kingdom Metazoa; phylum Arthropoda; class Insecta; order Diptera; family Tephritidae; genus Merzomyia; species Merzomyia westermanni. The sequence continues at coordinate 84,553,131 of OX465291.1, forward strand.
CCCCCGCCGCCTTTAAAGTAGCTTGAATTATTGCATTGAATTATCAAATAAAACATATACTCGTATATATAAATTAACCAAACAGGGCTTTATGGGAAGACGTTAGGCATCTTCTCTTACCCAGCAGAACCCTGGACGGACTAAGCTTAACCATGGCACAAAGGAAAAGTCCGTCACAAATAGACAGGGTAACACGTGAAAAAGTAACGAGAAATCTAAGGCATAAAGGAGCGACCACGGGAAGATCACAGAGTAACCTAAATACAGGAAAAGCACAGCAAGCAAATACCGAGAAGACGCACGCAATGGGAAAGGTCACGTCGGTGTATTATCTAAAAAGCGAGGAGTTGGTGAAATACACTGCGGAGTTCGGCCTGGAGAACACCGAAACGGTAGATGAGATAAGGAAGCACCTGGCGAGCTTTAAACAAGCGCAAGGTACTGACTCATGTGGAGGCTCGTTTAACCGAGATAGCCCTCAAGCATGCACGCCCAGCCATCACAATTAGCCCAGCGACTCCCGCAATTCCATCCCACGCGCGCTACCTGAGCTGCTGAAGGATAAAGCATTGTGTGGTATCGCAACAACAACCGGCTGTGGCAGTAGTGGAATCTCTTCAAGAAGGACTTTCTCAAATTCTTTTTAAGTTCGCGGTACTTTGAGGGGATAGATAAATAGATCCGACAGCGTGTACAACAACCAGGTGAGACGTTTAAAGATTTTGTACTATCATTATAGGGCCTCATGCGACACGCCGACTACGGTAGTGAACAGAAGCTCAAACGGATTTATCGTAATTGCCGCCGATAATACCAGCTTTACGTGAAGCGAATCGAGTTAGTCCGCTTAGAAGAATTTGTAAGCTTGGTTGAGGACTATGAGAACATAACACTGGAGAAAGAACCATTGAGACCAGCAGAAAGACCGTTTGTGCCGCGACGACAAGAGGAGCGGTATCGGTACTTGTAAGCTGGCGAGAGGAACGAAGGACCCGAGAGGCAAGATACTCCACGACAAGTGAGTAAGCTAGATAATACGCCGAAGCAACATCAAGGAGCGATTAATCCACGGAAGGCGTGCAGGCGGTGCGGGGAGAGCGGACACTACGCCCATGGGTGCCGCAACGAACGGCGGGAATTCAGACGTATTCAAAAATTGCAAAAAACCCAAATTTCAAAAGCATTTTACTAAACCTGAATTTTACATATGTTATTCATAACAGTGCTAAGGAGTGCGATTGAAAAAATTGTCATTTACTAATTATGACACATTTCGGTAACTAGTAGTCCGATTTTAAAAATAAAACTAGCTGGTGTTTGTCCTTATAATTACAAGTTTTATTATATATCAACAAGTTTGTCACTACTATTGCTGTAAAAATCGTTTTAAATTTTCCGGCACCCCTTCCATCAATAATTTTATAGTACAGGGTGTTTTTTTTACAGTTTTTATGTTCAGTTTGGTTTGCCATTTCATCATGAACAGGTTAACAAAAGAACAACGCTTGCAAATCGTGCAAATTTATTTCGAAAATAATGGTTCAGTTCGCGAAGTTTACCGTGAGCTCCGTCCATTTTATGGTCGACATAATCGTCCATCAGAGCAATTAATTCGGTTAACCATGGATCGTTTTCGCACTACGTTTACTCTATGTGATAATACGCATCCGCAGAGACGTCGAACAGTGCGCACCGAAGAAACAATTGCCGCTGTAGAGCAAAGTGTTGAAGAGGACCCGAATGAATCGATTCGCCACCGTGCACAGCAATTGGAGCTTTGTCCATCAACTTTATGGAAGATTTTGCGCAAAGATCTTGGCTTGCGACCTTACAAGATCCAGCTTGTGCAAGAATTAAAGCCGCGAGACCATGCAATGCGTCGGGATTTTGGTGTATGGGCCGAAAATGAGATTGATTTCGATGCTGATTTTCATCGCAAAATTTTGTTCAATGATGAGGCTCATTTTTGGTTGAATGGCTACGTCAACAAGCAAAATTGCCGCATTTGGAGTGAAGAGAATCCACATGAGACCCTTGAAACGCCATTACATCCACAAAAACTGACTGTTTGGTGTGCTCTATGGGCTGGTGGAGTCATTGGGCCATACTTCTTCTGCAATAATGCTGGAGAGGCAGCTACCGTTAATGGAGACCGGTATAGAGCCATGATAACCGACTATTTTGTTCCCGAATTGGATGGCATGAATGTGGATGAGTTGTGGTTCCAACAAGACGGCGCTACATGCCACACAGCGCACGTCACAATCGATTTATTGAAGGAAACATTCGATGAGCGCATAATTTCGCGGAATGGACCTGTCAATTGGCCACCAAGGTCGTGTGATTTGACACCATTGGATTATTTTCTTTGGGGATATGTGAAGTCGCTCGTCTACACCAACAAACCAGAAACGTTAGGGGAATTGGAAGCCAACATTCGTGGCGTTATTGCCGACATACGGCCCCATATGCTCGAAAAAGTGGTTGAAAATTGGACCTGTAGAATTGGCTTTATTCGAGCCAGCCGCGGCGGCCACATGCCCGAAATCATATTTAAACATTAATGGCATAAAATTATCCTTCCAACAAAGCCAAATTGATGGACCTTAAAACGATTTTCTTGTGTTTTATTTCAATTCGAAGTTCTATACCCCTAAAAAAAACACCTTTTACTAGGAGGGTCATTGTCTTTATATGTAACTACTCCCCCTTTTAGCTTAGAATTCTCCTGAATTCTCCTATTTAATTTAATTTTAATGTATTTGTGCTTTGATATCAAAATTGCAAAAACCAACAAAATCATAATTGCAAGAAAAATATTTAATCCATATGTTATTTGACTATGCCATTTCAATTGAAAAATGCTTTTGTTATACAATTTATTTTGCTGATCTATTTCTTCAAATGTAATTTTATGTGTAAAATTTTTTATATTTTCATGTTTCATGCTTACAATATTTTCTTCTACAGTTTCGACAATGTTGGAAAAATAATAATCATTTATTTTTAATGAGCAGTTGTTAAATTTAAAAATATAATTTCCACTAAGAGTAACGTGATCTTTTTTGCATGTGTTATTTACAATCAAATCAATTGCGTTTTTTACAACTATTGTTTTTTCATCAAGAGATATAACTTCTAATTCTTTATTTGTCACAAGTTTACAATTACTTTTTATTACACAATGGGTGCTAGGTTTTAGTTGTTTGAAGTGTTTATTTTCTTGGCATTGTATTGACATAGTTTCATAAGAAAAAATTTCCTCTATATAATAGAGATTTATGTTCACTGCACTGATATTTTTGCTTTTTTAAAAATCTTCTGTTCTTTAGTGGTGATAACAAGGATTTATGTTCACTGCACCAATATTTTTGCTTTTTAAAATTCTTCTGTTCTTTAGTGGTGATAACAAGGGTTTATGTTCACTGCACTAATATTTTCGCTTTTTGTAGTTAAGTGTTTCAAGGATTATAATTCTGGAGGGTCTGGTCAACTCCTGAGTTGGCTACAGAATCGCAGAATTTACTATATGTATTTTATTAACGAATCTTTTTATTTTCTTTTACGGTTCGATCACTGGATTCCAAGTTGTATTGAAATCCTACCGACTGCGCCAACTGCGTACTTTATAGTACGTCCGAACTTTTTAAAAAAAAAAGAAGTTACTTTGTTGAAAGCGAGCTGCCGCTTGAAGTGGTAACATCAGACTGTCTTTATTGATTTCTTTTACTTAAAATGTAACTTATACATTTGTATTAACTATGCTTATTTGTTATTGTAGAAAATGCTTACTTATCTTTAAGTGGAAATGCTTGGTTTTGTTCCAAGCGAATCGGCAAATCTGCAGCGTTCAGTTTGTTGGCCATTTGAATTTTATATGGGAATAAGTCCAAATCTTTGTGCATAATTGACTGTAATGACTGTCTGCTTACACCCATTTGAGCAGATAAGCTTCTTGTCGAAACACGTGGATTGTTTTGTATGGCAGCAGCTACAGCAGCGATTGTTTCCTCCGTTCGAACTGAAGGGTTTCGATGGTAAGGTCTTCTGTTGACTGTCCCATGCTCGGCAAAATTGTTTACAAGTCTTATTATGGTCCATCTGCTCGGAGGATTGCCGTCAAACGTGCGCCTATACTCTCTTTGAACCGAAACTACGGACTCCAGTGCGTGATAGCGGCGGACAATCCAAATTCTTGTTTCAGTGTCCCAGTTATCCATTTTTGTTAAATGTAAAAGTCAATCTGCAAAATAAAAAAAAAATTAACCAGATTCATTAAATAGAAAAAAAGTTATTTAATTTTTTTTTGGTAGCGGCTTTCATCAGCCACCCTGTATTTTCATAAGAAAAAATTTCCTCTATTTTCGCTTCTATTTCTTTTTGTTCTTTATTAGGAATGGGAATGATTTTTCTTATATTTACTTGTATAAATGATTTTGGTATTTTGATTCCTAATATAAGTATTATTTAAAGTTGCTGTCCCTAATTGTAAATATTTGAGTTTATTAAAATCTATATTGTATTTTGTTATTTCATGGTTTGTTAAAATGTTTGGGTGAAGTATTCCATATTTAGCTGATACCACATTATCTTGTATTTGTTCGATTTTATTTTTTAACAACTGAATTTTCGCAATTTGTTCCAAGTACATATTTTGTTCATGATCCTCATTTACATATTTATTAATTTCATTAAATTCTTTTTCAATTATTCTTCTATCGCTCTTCACAATATTTTTTAATTGTTCTAATGCTAAGTTAAAATGTTCATTTACATATATTTGGTTATTTAAATTTTCGTTCGTCTGTAGGAAATGGTTTTAAATTGTTTTTCTATCGTCGTCATCCATCGTCCCGAATATCCATTTGGATACGCTTCCTACTGCATTTATTAGTCCTCTTCTTAGTCTTCTATTTTTTGGTATTAATGTTCGTAATTTATTTCTAGTGTCTACAAGTTCTGTTTGTAATATGTCTTTGTTTTTAATTTTCATTAAGCTAATATTTTCGGTCATTTCTTTTATTATATTGCCTATTTCTTCTAAGTTTATTACATGTATTACTATGTCTGTATCTTTTACTATATCTTCTGTCTTTATTTGAATGTCAACAAACCCTACCTGGTCCGTTAATTTTGTCGCTGTAAGTGATCCCTCAACTAGAAATATCCATGTCAGTAGTATCATCGTTATCGTTAGGAATTTCTGAAAATTTAAGAGGTTTTTTTATATTACAAGGATGAATATTCTTTAGATACGCCTTCTTATATCTAGGTTGTTCCTTATGTCTAAGTGCTTTATAGTTTTTAATAAAACCCCCTTTTCTCCTTTCTTCATAACTTATCCTGTTTTTATTAAGTTTATCTATTATTTTTCTTTTAGTATTTTCTATATTATTTTTTTTTTGTATGTCTACTTTACCTAGGTGTACCTCATTCGGAGTACATTTAATAGTAGAATGGTATCTATCATTATAATTCCTAATTGCTTTTTGGATTAACTGTTTAATAGGCGTGTCTTTATTTGCTTTATATAATATTCTAAACTTTTCGGCTATTGTGTTATGTAATCGCTCTACATCAGCATTACCCGTGTGACTATTTGGTTTAGTAAGATGCAAATCAACATTTTCACTACTTAGAAATTCTTTCATTCTTAATGCGTTAAATTCGTTGTCTGCTATTATTTTCTTTGGTTTCCCTATTTTTGCAAAATGGTCTTCGAGTTGTTCGATTATTGTAATGGGATTCCTATCATTTAATGGATATGCTGCCCCGAATTTAGAAAATTTATCTATTATAGTTAAAAACCGCAATCCTTTCATCACATAAGTGTCTACATGAACAATTTGATTTTTATCTAATGGAGTTTCAGTATAATAGAATTTAGCTTTTATCGGATTCCTGTCGTATTTCCCTTCTTTGCATATGTTCCATTGATTAATTACTATTTGAATTAATTCCATAATTTTTGGATAATAAATTTTATATTTTATTTGATTATATGTCTCTTGTATACCCGAATGCATACTTTCTTTTACATGATAGAAGGATATTTGCTTAATAGCTTCAACTTCTGTCTCTATATCTTGTGCTCTGTGAGTGCATTTAATAAATTTAAGTGGGTTATCATTTGAATACATAGAAATTAGTTTTTCCTGTACTGTATTATATTTGTGATCGCTGAGTTCAGAAAATATTCCTATATTTCCTTTCTTTATATACCTTCTAAATACATCGCCCATATTTTCAAAATCATTTTCTGCTATAAAGATTTGCTTTTTTCCGTGAATTATTTTCAATTCTTCAGTTTTATTATTAGTTAGGATTATTTGCATTTTATATTTATTTACGATTTCTTCTTTGATAGGAAAATAGTCACCTAAATTTTCTTCTGTGGAATGTATAGTAGCAATTGTTACATTATCCTCTATGTTATCGATTATATTCAGATCGGAACAATCATCTTCCGTATTTTTGGAAAAAAATTCTGAAATCGACTTCTCTTTTTCGTTTACTTCATTTTCATTTTCTAATCGACTTAGAAAATCAGCTACCTTATTTTCCTTTCCTTTTAAATACTCTATTTCGCAATCATACTCTCCTAGTTTTAAAAGCCATCTTTGATGTCTAGGAGATATGTCTTTCCCTTTGTATTTTGAATGAAGATATTTTATCGGTTGATGATCAGTTAAAATTTTAAATTTTCTACCGTAAAGGTAAGGTCTGAGATATCCTACACTCCAGATGATTGCCAGAAATTCTTTATCCGTTGCTGAGTAATTTTTTTCATGATTATTAAGTGTTCTTGATGCAAAACAAACTGGGTGTCCTTCTTGGGATAGTACCGCCCCTAACGCATAATTTGATGCGTCGGTCGTTAACGTAAATTTCTTTTCGAAATTCGGAAATCGAAGTATTGGATGAGATTTAATTAAATTTTTAAGTTTTTCGAATGCTTCAATATATGTAGGATCTTTGGTGTTAATCCTTACACCCTTTTTTAAGTATTTAGTAATTGGTTGTGCAACTTTAGCATAGTCTTTAATAAATTTTCTGTAATATCCTGTGACTCCTAGAAAACTTTTAATTTGCCTCTCTGTTCGTGGCAATTCTAATCCCTCTATAATTTTTATTTTATTGGGGTTGGGTTTCATTCCTTCATTGGTTAAAATGTGTCCTAAAATCTCTGTCTCTTTTTTTTAAAAAATTACATTTATCTACCTGAATTTTTAACTTGTTTTTCTCTAGTTCACGAAAGATTTCCGTAACTGCTTTGACATGTTCTTGTAAGGAAGTACTAAAGATTAATATGTCATCTAAATATACGACACAAGTTTTGTTAATAAATTCTCTTAGGATCTCATTCATAAGCCTTTGGAATGTGGCTGGAGCATTTTTTAAACCAAATGGCATCCTTATGAATTCATATAATCCGTGTGGAGTGACAAACGCTGTTTTTTCTCTATCTTCTTCTTTTACTAATATTTGATGGTACCCTTTCGCTAAGTCTATTGTAGTAAAGTATTGAGCTCTTCCTAACTTATCTAGGATTGAATCAATATTTGGTAATGGATATTTGTCATCTATTGTGACCTCATTTAATTTTCTATAATCCACTACTAACCGATATTTCTTTTTACCAGAATTGTCAATTTTTTTTCGGTACTACAATAAGGGGGCTTGAATATTTTGATTTACTTTTTCTTATAATACCCTGCTCTGACATTTCTTTTATTTGTCTCCTAACTTCCTCTTCATGTTGTGGTGGGTATCTATATAACTTTGAATTGATTTGTTCATTTGTAGTTGTTTTTATTTCATGTTGCACTGATGTAGTATTTGTTAGCTTATCGCCCTCCTTAAATAATAACTTTTTAAAACGTTTTAGAATTTTGATAACTGCCTCATATTCTTCTGGGTTTAAATGATTTAGTTGTATTCCTCCAATACTTTCGTCATTTGTTTCTAGTGTGCAAATTTCATTAAATGTGTGTGGTTTATTTAAAATTAGCGATTCTTTGTTATTAAGAATTAATTTTCCCTCTTCGACATTTATGATTGCGTTTAGATAGTTTAAAATATCAAACCCTATAATGAAGTCATATTTTCTTTCTGTTAAAGGTGTCATTTTCCATCTTACTCTAGCATTTTTTGGTAAATTAAATTCTTCGGGTGCTTCTGTATGTGCTTCGTATTTAATTGTGTCCTTATTCGTTAAGGTACTAAATGTGATTGGATTCTTTAAATTTTTTATTGGAAAATCTTTTATGCCGCTATTTATAAGGCTTAGTGTTGCTCCCGTATCTATTAGCGCTACATATTTTCTTGTATTTATTGTTAACGTTATTTTTGATAAGGATTCCGAGGCTGATTCATAAAAAAAAATTGTATTTACTTCTTCACAAAAATTGTCTTCAGGTTCTCCTTTGCTTTGCCTATCCTCATTTAAGCGATCTTGGCTATAATTTGGACTATGGTTTCCTGCTCTTTGAGTCCCTATGCAATTAACTTCGACGTTATCTACTTCCATTGGTTCTATATTTTGTTTCCTTTGACCTGATCTATTATCCTGTCTTCTTTGAAACGAATTATTTTCATTATACTCCTTATTTTTAGGAATATATTGGGGATTATGTTTAGACTGTCCCGAATTATTAACCCATCTCTTCTGGTCATATGTTTGGGGATTTTGTCTAACTTGACCCAAATTATCTTTATTAGCTTGCCCTTGATTTGCATTGACATTAGGTTCATTGTAGTTGTTTTTATAATATCTATGATCTGAATTATTTGATCTGTTAGGGTATTGTCTATTATATTTCCTGTCGTCTCTGGCTATTTTTCTGTATTCTGGTCTAATACATGCGTCTTCAAATCTTCTCCTAGTCAGAAGTCTTAAAATTTGATTTAAATTTGTTTCCTCATAAATTTTGTCGAGTAGCGTTCCCTGAGTAATTTCTTTTACTGTGTTTACTAATAGACTGTCCACGTTTGTCAAGTCTATGTAATGTTCGCCCCTATAATAAACTGTCAGTTCGTCTGCTTTGTATTTAATGTTTTGAATTTCAACAATTAACTCATTCACTGTATTTACTTTTAGATTGGATATCATCCTATATATATGGTGGGGTTCTACATTTGGCCTATATCTCAATTTTAACGTTTCTTTAATTAGTTGCCAATTGTCTGGCTCGGATATATTTATGACTACATCTTTTGCCTGTCCCTGGATAGTCTTATAGAATATTGTACGTACCGATTCTCGTTTTAATGCTTCGTTGTGTATTGTAGATAAAAAGTATTCGACGCTGCTAAAGAAACTGTTTACGGTTATATCACCTGTACCCGTGAACGTTGGTAGATTATTTATCGCCTTGAATATATTAGCCCTGTCGGTACCATGACTTTGTTGTTGTTGATGTTGTAGTTCCAAGTATGCACTGCGAAGTTGCTCGATTTGTTGTTCTATTCTCGCTAGTTCCTCTACAAGTTCTACTGGAGACATATTTGACTGTTCTTGAGTCTGTGCCATCCTTACTTCGTCAAATGCTCGCTGTCGGTTGATTCGCTTAATGATGATTTTTGTTTTTATTTTTGTTTTCGATTCAGTGGTGTAAGCCACGTTTTGTGTCCACTACACTGACCTTTACACTTTCAAAATTTTTGATCTTCTGTTCTTCAGTGGTGATAATAGAGATTTATGTTCACTGCACTGATATTTTTGCTTTTTTAAAAATCTTCTGTTCTTTAGTGGTGATAACAAGGATTTATGTTCACTGCACCAATATTTTTGCTTTTTAAAATTCTTCTGTTCTTTAGTGGTGATAACAAGGGTTTATGTTCACTGCACTAATATTTTCGCTTTTTGTAGTTAAGTGTTTCAAGGATTATAATTCTGGAGGGTCTGGTCAACTCCTGAGTTGGCTACAGAATCGCAGAATTTACTATATGTATTTTATTAACGAATCTTTTTATTTTCTTTTACGGTTCGATCACTGGATTCCAAGTTGTATTGAAATCCTACCGACTGCGCCAACTGCGTACTTTATAGTACGTCCGAACTTTTTAAAAAAAAAAGAAGTTATTTTGTTGAAAGCGAGCTGCCGCTTGAAGTGGTAACATCAGACTGTCTTTATTGATTTCTTTTACTTAAAATGTAACTTATACATTTGTATTAACTATGCTTATTTGTTATTGTAGAAAATGCTTACTTATCTTTAAGTGGAAATGCTTGGTTTTGTTTATTCAAATTACAATTAATTGATTTCTGCAATTCTACATTTTTAGGTAAGTTTAGCTTGAATTTACTGAATAATGCAATGCTGCATTATCATGTTAAAATGGGACCGGAAGTTGATTTCGATTTTGTTATTGAGCTATTGAATTTATCTATATCATCAGAAAATGATATGTATGTACTAGGAGGGTCATTGTCTTTATATGTAACTCGCCTGCCTGATGTTCGTTGATTATGGGAAAACTCCTATACAAGTACTTAAAGGCGCAAACAAACATGCTTAATTTATCCACGTAGGTACCTAAGCTAAAGCGTTTGAGCCTTTATGTATCTAGTGGGTGAAAATTATAAATATTTCCCTGAATGATTTTTTGAAAAGACCACTGACCTCCAAATAAAATGAAAATATATTATGTACTCATATATAACTTCATTGGAATTTTATTTATTTAATATTTATTTAGCAGATAGTTATGTATATAAATTTCAAAATCAAAAACTACTTCATATGTATATCACAAAAACGGAAGAATAAATGGTAAGTACTACAAAAAGTTTGATAGTTTTCCACATGGACGAGTTATTTTTTCCTTTAGGATATTTGTTATCGGTTGTTATTCAACAGTTTCATCGTCGAAATTATTTCTACGACTATAATGTCCATCATCTCCTTCCTCATATTGATCATCATCTTGGTTGTCATCTGCAAAAATAATGGATAAAATTTTTAACTGAACAGATTCAATGTGAAATAGTTTTTGTTTTATACGATTACCTGGTAGATCCTGAATAAAATCAGCAACAACATATGGACGCTGATCTTCTTCAAATCACTTAAATACGTATGATAAGTCTTGCTGCTCAAAACCATATTCGAGTGGGTTTAACAGCGTAGTATTTAGTTGGGACGCGTTTTTCCAGATACTGGAAATGTAATGAGCCCTTAAAAATAGTTGATAAAGTTCCGACGACATACTCAAGATTTCGGAAGAAATAATTCAAATCATACAAAGCTCACTAAACTTTTATTTAATATTTTATCCCCAGGGTTGTGTGATTTCGAAACCTTTTTGATTTCAAATCCACTTTCAAATTTTTATTTGTGATTTGAATAGTGGACAAGTCGAAGATACTTTTTGTTTGTGATTCGTTTCTTCAGCCAAATCAAAGATATGTTTTATTTGTTATTTGAATCGTCAAACAAATCAAAGATACTTTTTATTTGTGATTTGAATCGTCAACCAAATCCAAGATACTTTTTATTTGTGATTCGTTTCTTCAGCCAAATCAAAGATACTTTTTATTTGTGATTTGAATCGTCGACCAAATCAAAGATACTTTTTGCTTGTGATTTGAATCACCACCCAAATCAAAGATCCTTTTTATTTGTGATTTGAATAGTGGACAAATCAAAGTTACTTTTTATTTGTGATTGTTTCTTGAACCAAATCAAAGATATTTTTTATTAGTGATTTGAATCGTGGACAAATCAAATATACTTTTTATTTGTGATTCGTTTCTTCAGCCAAATCAAAGATCCTTTTTATTTATGATTTGAATCGTGGACAAATCAAAGATACTTTTTATTTGTGATTTGAATCACCACCCAAATCAAGGATCCTTTTTTTTTTTATTTGAATCGTGGACAAATCAAATATACTTTTTATTTGTGATTCGTTTCTTCAGCCAAATCAAAGATATTTTTTATTTGTGATTTGAATCGTCAACCAAATCAAAGATACTTTTTATTTGTGATTGTTTCTTGAACCAAATCAAAGATATTTTTTATTTGTGATTTGAATCGTGGACAAATCAAATATACTTTTTATTTGTGATTTGAATCACCACCCAAATCAAAGATCCTTTTTATTTGTGATTTGAATAGTGGACAAATCAAAGATACTTTTTATTTGTGATTGTTTCTTGAACCAAATCAAAGATATTTTTTATTTGTGATTTGAATCGTCAACCAAATCAAAGTTACTTTTTATTTGTGATTGTTTCTTGAACCAAATCAAAGATATTTTTTATTAGTGATTTGAATCGTGGACAAATCAAATATACTTTTTATTTGTGATTCGTTTCTTCAGCCAAATCAAAGATCCTTTTTATTTGTGATTTGAATCGTGGACAAATCAAAGATACTTTTTATTTGTGATTTGAATCGTCGACCAAATCAAAGATACTTTTTGCTTGTGATTTGAATCACCACCCAAATCAAGGATCCTTTTTTTTTTTTATTTGAATCGTGGACAAATCAAATATACTTTTTATTTGTGATTCGTTTCTTCAGCCAAATCAAAGATATTTTTTATTTGTGATTTGAATCGTCAACCAAATCAAAGATACTTTTTATTTGTGATTGTTTCTTGAACCAAATCAAAGATATTTTTTATTTGTGATTTGAATCGTGGACAAATCAAATATACTTTTTATTTGTGATTTGAATCACCACCCAAATCAAAGATCCTTTTTATTTGTGATTTGAATAGTGGACAAATCAAAGATACTTTTTATTTGTGATTGGTTCTTGAACCAAATCACAGATTTTTTTTTTTTTGATTTGAATCGTGGACAAATCAAATATACTTTTTATTTGTGATTCGTTTCTTCAGGCAAATCAAAGATATTTTTTATTTGTGATTTGAATCGTCAACCAGATCAAAAAACAACAACAAAAAGAAGAAAAATTTCAAATTTTTGCCAATGTTGAAATTTGGTCAACTTTGAGCGGCTCTACCTGGTAACCTATAATTTTCTGTGAAAAAACAGTTGTATATTCTTGATCCCTGTTTATAAGAAACATGTATTAGATTTAGCGATCCTTTTATTTGTGATTTGAATCGTGATTTGAATCGTGGACAAATCAAAGATACTTTTTATTTGTAATTGTTTCTTGAACCAAATCAAAGATATTTTTTATTTGTGATTTGAATCGTGGACAAATCAAATATACTTTTTATTTGTGATTCGTTTCTTCAGCCAAATCAAAGATATTTGTTATTTGTGATTTGAATCGTCGACCAAATCAAACACCCCTATTGCGAGTATCGATTTGCAGTAGAAAAGAAATTTTTTGATTGTATCGATCGCATTTTATTTTGGTATTGTGTAACTTAATCGAAAAAAAACTATATATTTTTAATGTTTATTTACATATTTTCATCTTCTTTTTAATGATTTACTTTTTATCCATTTTATTAGCACTTTTCAAATCACATCGACAAGCCGGCGACTGTAAAATGGTAGTAGAAAGATGATCGATTAAGTATTCACGGTCGCTCATTAAGCGATCGGTTCGACCCTCGCAATTGCTCGATGATTGCTAATCTTTTAATAGTCGATTATCTCTTCCTGAGTGTTGACACAATAGGGGTGAAAGATACTTTTTATTTGTGATTCGTCTCTCCAGCCAAAGCAAAGATATTTTTTATTTGTGATTTGAATTGTCGACCAAATCAAAATATACTTTTAGCTTGTGACTTTATATGTGTTACAAATAAACTAGATTCATGATAAACGGTTTGTGGTACCGATGGTTCCAAAAGTCCTCTTGCTTTATAATAGCTGAAGGCTATTAAGCAAAGCAGCCTCAGTTCAGACATATTTTTAATCAAAGCTCAATTTCGCTCAATTTTGCTAAAAACTTTTGTTTTTCTTTCAACCTTATCGCCGAAGAATCCCCAACCCAGCAAACAATAACATAAATAATTCGGCCCAACTACAATATCGAAAAGCGATTTACTTTCCACAACATAATGCCTCCTACCAAGTTTCATTCCTTTATAGAACACGATTCTAAAGTTATTAAAAGGCGAAATTTAAAAATTTCTTCAAACAAATGGTGGTGCCTGGCGCATTTTCCAAAATTTTGCAAAAATCAGTAAAAAGATGCTCTCTCAATAAAGCCACAAAATCTAACACTTATAGGTGAATTTTGCAAGCAGTCTCTTGTCACTAATAGAGACATTTTGTAGCCAATTTCAATTTTGATACAATTTGGTATTCAGTAAGCTGTCTTACATCTCTGGTCTCAAAAAAAGTCACTAATTTGTCAGCTGGTTCCAGGCAGGTCACAAAGAGAAAAATACTAGGTTAAAAATAAAAAAAATTTTAAGTAAAATTTATTTTAAGTTGAGAACCATTTTCTGTATTTTGAAAAAATTATATTTTATTAACAAAAAAAATAAATAAAAATAAAATAAAACCGAATTGTCCGCGATCCTGGGTTCGAACCTGCGTCTCACATGTTGTACTCGAGATACTTATTACCTGGGCTATTGCGATATTTATGCATGTGCTGTACTTAAGATGTTTGCAAATTTAGTGACTTGAGATAAGACAGACTTACAGAATACAGCTATTAGAAGTATCAGTCTTATTTTCTATAGTAATAATAATAATAATAATAATAATAGTAATGGGGCGCGATATACTTGCGAGGAGGTTAGGCTGAGCAGCTCTTCCGACTTGTGGTGTGCTGATTTTTAATTTTCCTTAAAAATTGGCGTGACCTTCAAATTTTTTTATTGTACCCGCCATGGCAGGTGAAATTTTCCGAAACTTGCGAATGGATAGGCCCGCACGCTTCTACCAAACCGCGGTGGACGCCTCATTCAATATGTGTATATATTTTTTTTTTAAATATGGATATCCTAATTAGGGCCGTGGTCATCATCCGATTTCATTTTAATAGCAAGCATGTTGGCCGGAAAGTAAACTGTATACCAGTACTCATTTAAATACCTAATTTTTACTCACGTCATCTTGTGCGCAGGCGGTCGACCATGTCTCAACCGATTTCTATGTTCATTCTAAGAAGTTTTTTATGTGGAATTGTATATCTATCAGGATTCCTTTATGCTATTTCAAACTTTCATTATGTGGACAAAAGTTTAATAAGGAGAGAAGTACCTCGCGATGAGTTGACTTACACAGCAAGTTTCTGCCGTCCAAAACGAATTCAGTTTATTCGCTTAAGTCAGGATATGCAATAAGTTAAAACGAAACGCAAGCAAGCAATTTGGCATAGAGGAAAGTTAAATTAGACAACACAATTTAATAGTAAAACACAAAGTAAGTATCCACAATGGTGGATGGAACCTTCAAAGGACTAGAACTCTTTGAAATCGGTCGATTCGACTGCCATATAGCTAAGCTTTGGTTTTTCGATTTTATTAGAAACCGTTTCACTATTGTCTTATAAACTTCCATTACTAAAATCCGAATTAGCGAAGATAAAAGAATTATTGAAGAAAGAATACAAGAGGAATTGAAAAGAGAAATGGGGTTACTTATGGATCTTCCTAAAGCAGGCGATGAAACAAACTATGCTAATACATCTCGAAGATTTTTTGAAGAACCAGAAACAACTTAAGTAATTTTGGAAGTATTAGCATGTGGCTTCAAAATTGATACTAACAATTTTTAAAAATTATATAGTTATAGAAAACGACCTTCTTTCGATTGGAGCATTTACGACAGTGTAATGAATCATATAATGTTGACCTCTGATGTGTTGATGAGCCTAAGCAGAGTTATTTCTAGATATAATAGAAAACCACTTTCTGTAGATGCAATGGAGTTTTTGCTTCCGGAAACAGGAATTTCATTAAGTTTTTTGAGGCACAGTATTAAGATGATGACAAATATGATTTAGAATAACTTGAATAAACATATACACTAAAAGTTGTTTCCCATAATTTTAACGAAGCTCATCAAAACTGAGGTAACAACGACCCAGAAGTTATGCCTTTGTTTTTGTGGCAAATAATAAATCAAATACTTGCTTTTATATTTTGCTCCCTATATTCGTTAATAGTACAGGCAGATTCGCACAAAAAAAGGGCCAACTGGCAAAATTTTAGCAGCGCAGACAATTCGGGTTGCATATTGTTAGGAATGTTAAATTTAGCTTAAAACTCGATTTGCGGGACACAGGTGCTGTGGAAAATCCACAATCTTAAAAATAAGGTTGTAAGTGTTTCTCTGGATTACATCGAAACGGCTAACTTTTTCGAAAAAACCGATATAATCTTTTTTGTTAAGAAAAACGAGGTCTACATTTTTCATTTGACCCTCTAACTTTGTTGTGTAAGAAGTTATTAGCGAAAAACTGGGGAACACATTTTTTTATTTAGTTTTGCTCCTGGATTGCGCCTTAATACACGAACTTAATAATGTACAATATAAGACGAACAATGTAAGACGAACAAATTGATATATACTCGTATATGAAGTTGGAGCCTTACTACTTTGTGTTTTTAAAGCACAATGTCAGCATGCATTGAAAATGTAATTACTTAAATATAATTAAAAAATTTTTTTAAATATTAATTTTTCCAGTGCTGTAAAAACTGATTGTGACAGTGTTGCTATAGTTAACGTAGTGCTTTTAATTTGAGTTTGTGTAGAACAAAGCTTCAAAGTGAAATATTTTGTCAAAGAAAGAAGGTAAGTTTTACTAGAGATAAGATCGAAATATGTAAGTTTAGTAATGAATTACACTGGCACACAAGTTTTCTGTACTTGGGACCCGATTTAGTGAAACAAATCCAGGGAACAGAGATTCCGGCTAGAGACACAATAGAGAGTCATCTACGCCAAAAATATGGTAATGATATTCTTATCAACCACGACGAGGGTCAACTGTTTCCTTCAAAAAACACTGGACATGATATACTGAAACGACAGTTGGAAAATGAGAAAAAAAAGATTCTGCTGAGAAAAGGGTAAGGATTATCATTTCAGCTGCTGACATAATTCGCGAAGATATTCGTTCAATGATTTATGATTCAGAAAATTATATGCGATAATTTTATGGGAAATGCAAGTAGTGTTGTTCCCGAAACACTAAAAGTTTTCCTAGACCACGTGATGTGAAAAAGATTGCGCGGATCGCTAGAAAAAATCGACAGAAAAATAACTTGTATTTCTCACGCTATAACTGCCAAAATCAGACCACAATCATTTCTATCATGTATTCAGCTAGGTGTCGGAGCACTTTTGTACCGAACATTTGGTTCGAGGACGTTACTTGATATCTTATCATCGATGGGAATGTCTTCTTCTTATTCCGATGTCCTTTTGTTCGAGTCCTCTTGTTTCTCTCGGAAACAGCGTACAGTTCCACCAGATGGTTTTCACAGTTTGTTTATGACAATGCTGACTTCAACATCAACACTCTAGACGCTAAAAATACATTTTATTCTATGCGCGGCATACAATGCATCAAGCCGCACACTTCTATGATTCGTCGAAAAAGTGTGCTTGGGAATAACATCTTTACTTTCACACGGCAAAGAGAAATTGGCTGGCTTCGTACTGTTACTGCTGCTGAACTTTCAGAGATCGGTGAAGTTCGTCCACTGTCGAAGAATGTTGTTCCCACACCATATGATTTCCTATGGTTATATGGAAAGTGGTCATGCAACAATTTTGTTGGTGGCTGGAATGGTTTCATGGCGAATTTTCATAGGGATGGATTCGAAGAGTCTAAGATTGTCTTTCTGCCATTCATACATGCATCCCCATCAGGATACGACACTATACTCACAGCATTAAATCACGCTCTCAAAATATGTAAAGCTGACCTTCGATCAACCTCTTTACTGCAAAGATCAGGATGTTATAAGTTCCTATCCTCATTCTGAAGTTGAAAAGATTATCGTGCGTCTTGACAGCTTCCATTTACTCATGTCATACATGAGTTGAATTGGATACATCATGGACAGTAGTGGCTTGCAAGAATTGCTTCAGCAAATTTACGCAGAAAATAATGTTGAGCACATTATGAGCAGACATGCGTACGCAAGAGCTTTCAGGGCCCAAATTTTGGTGCATGCTTCTTTGACCAAGTTAATTCTAGATCAGGTCGACTTTACTGATGCTGAACGTGATAACATGGACAATTTCATTAACACATTGGAAAAACGGATATAATTTTTTCAGCAGAATATGCCGCTGTGTTTAATACTATTAGTGCAAAGTTTAGCGATGCTTTGAATAGATTAGAATCTATGGGCCCGACATCCAAACTGTTTATCCAATACTTCCGAACGGTAATTTTATTGAAGGGGTTAATCGAAGCTGAAAGGACTGGTAATTGGGAGCTTCACCTCGACACCATTTGGAAAATGCTTCCTTACTTTCATGCGAGTGGGCATTATTTATATGCCAAATCCGTTCATCTATATTTTCAGGTTATGATGAAGTTAAAAGAATGCATGGATACTAACAGTTTCAATCAATTTACAACTGGCGGTCGTTTTACCATTCGTCGTTCTGTTAATTTTTGGGGAGGGATAATGACTGATCAGACTATCGAACAAACTCTCATGAGATCTATGAAAGTTCCGGGGGGACTAACTCATGGAAGAGGTTTGCCGGAAGGCATCACGAATGCTTGGACACTTAGCACGATATTTATGCAAGAAGTCTGTGAGGAAGTAGAAAAATTTTGTGGCGTCGAAGGTACAAATGGAAAACAACACGTTGGCCAAAGAGATTCTCGAATACTTCGAAATAATGAAGACGTGAAGAAGGTTGATCTCTGGCTATCATCTCACGAGCCGTTCATCGACAGTCCCGATCTAGTTTCTGTTTCTACTGGTATTGTTGCTGACAGCAGGATAAACTGTCATTTGGCCCGAGAAGTCGCCTATTCATTAGCTTCCAAGGTAACCAATCAGCTTTTCAATGAAATTACATTCAAAGGTAAGAACGAAGTTCTACCTGTCAGTTATGACGAGCAGCGTTAACATTGGCAAGTGTATTGTAGTCATCAATCCACTTCTGTTTTTTCAACATATGTTTATCACCGAGAAATCCAGCGACGATTTAAAGAAATATTTACCTTATGAACTAACTCCGTATCCTCTGTCATTGTTTTCTGAAAATGTCATGCGTAAGGGTACAAAATATGAATTGTACAAAGAGTATTCACGCTTAGGATTGTCTGATCAATTCGTAGTGGACGGTGGATTATTATTGCATAAAGTATTGTGGAGTGTTGGGCTGTCTTTCCATGAAATTTGCGAACACATTGTGAGATACTTCAAAAACATTATGGTTCTGCTGCAACAATAATCTTTGATGGATACTCTGAGGATCCGGAAGTACACCAAAAATTGGGAACGGAACAGGAGGTCAAAAAAGCTTGCGTCTGCTGACATAATTGTTAAAAAGAATACTGTTCTAACAGTAACACAACAATAGTTTTTAGAAAACGATAAAAATAAACTTGCTTTTAATCAGATTTTGAAAACTAGTCTAGTCGAAGCTTAGTACAGAGTTGAACAGGCTATTAATAACGCTGATTTATTGATTGTTACAACGGCAATAGAAGAGTATGCGCAAAATGACTGTGTAATAATTGTATCCGAAGATATTGATATTTTAGTACTTTTAACCCTACTGGTAAAACGGAGACCGAAAATTAATGTTAAAACACCAGCAAAAGGACGGGCTGCTGAGATGTTCTATACTGGAAACTGTTTCCAGCATAACGAATTAGCACGGAAAAGCTTACTTTTTTACACGCTATCTCCGGTTGCGATACCACATCAGCACCCTACGGCAAAGGGAAGTCGAAATTTATAAAGATTTTGGAGGATAACGAGGATTTGGCTAAAAGCTTATTAGTTTTTGAAGAAGCAAATGCTGACCCCGAATCTGTGTCTATCGTAGGTGAGCAGTTTTTCATGTCGCTAAACAGGGGAAAAAATCGGACACATCCATCAATGACTGTACCTAAAGTAGTTGAGCAAAAGCAAGGCAAATATGGTATCACTAGCCCAACAGCTGACGCCTTGCGTTTACATACATTTAGAACATACCATCATTAGCTCTCCTGTAGGTCGATTCTGTAACTATTTTAACGCCAGGTGTTAGCGTTAACTTCGCTTAACACCATTTTTAACGCTTTTCCCTATTCACTAACTTTTAACCACACGAAAAGTGTTAGTTAACACTTTTTGTGTGGTTAGCTGTCGCGAATTATTTTCAAAGTGTTAACAATAGCGTTAATATATTTGCAAGTGTTTTAGGGTTTGGAAAAAGTAAAAAAATTAGTTTTGAGTTTTTTGCATGTAATTTAGTGCAAAATACGCCGAAAAGAGAAGTATTGCCATATTTTATCACCATCAAGAGTCAGCTGTTTAGCGGCGTTAAAGGAGAGTTACAGAATCGAACAAACGCCGAAATTTGGCGATAAGCTTAACGCTCGGCGAGTGGCTAAAAGTTACAGAATCGGGCTACTGAAGTTGGTCATTGGCGAAATACTGACGAAGTGATCCAAACTGAACCTGTGGGCGATGATAACGATAATAACAATAGCTGTTTTCCAGAGTCAAGCCAGCCGAAGAGAATCAAACGGAGTTAAAGCATTGTGTAAGAGTCTTCATTTTACAAAACAATTTAACTAAGTAATAATGATTAATAATGTTATTTTATTGTCATTCTTCTTAGGTCTTTATGCACTGTGACCCCTGACATATGTATATCATTAAAAGAAACTGAACGTGAAACTGAATAAACTCTATTATATTGACCATTTTTCACATGAATTTAATATTATAATCATAAGATTAATTAAAAAATTTTTTTTTCATGGCAAAAAAATATGCATTTTATTTTTTTTTATTTCTTTCAGGTTTGGAATGATTCACAGTTCATACGCAAGCTCCAACCCACTCAATATATATATCAATTTGTTCGTCTAACTTTTCACTACAAAAAGGCATATGGGTATATTTTCAGTAAGTTCATGTATTAAGGCGCAATCCAGGAGCAAACAAAAAATTCAAATTTTTTCCCCCAGTTTTTTGCTGATAACTTTTTACACAATAAAGTTAGAGCAAAAAGGGTCAAATAAAAAATTTAGACCTCGTTTTTCTTAACAAAAATTAGCCGTTTTGATGTAAATCAAGAAAAATACTTCAAACCTTATTTTTAAGATTGTGGATTTTCCACAGCACCCTGTGCTCCGCAAATCGAGTTTTAAGCTAAATTTAATCTTCCTAACAATATACAAACAGAATTGTCTGCGCTGCTAAAACCTGCCAGATAAAACCTAATTTGCCTGTACTATAAGTCGAGTTTAAGGGATAAGTATTTTAAGTTTTACGTTAGATGTCTATTAATGCAAAGGCGAATACACCGCTCTGCGGGTAGGATAAGTTCAACAAAAATGTGCACAAAAAGTGTGAACAAGGTGTTGTCTAAGACCATCGTTTTCAGTAAAATTGCGGCCGCTCGTTTTCGCGAAATATCTTACTTTAACCCTTTGGGACCCCTAAAACGATACATTGGTCCAAAAAATCTTTTGTATGTTTGTTGGTGTAGACGGTTTCTATTACTTACATAAAATGGCAAAAGTTACACGTTTTAAAAAAATTTGCAAAACTACTACTAAATAAAATTAATTATTCGTATTTGGGGCACTAGTTACAGGACCCTGTATTTGTAATGCAAAAAAAAAAATATTTTTTTAAGGATTTTTTTATGCTGAACACGAATCCGTGGTCAAAAATTTCCCCTGAAAAAAAACCCCCTGCGACCCCAAAATTAGTATAGTTTGAACAAGCCCCCCGGGCTCAGAAAACATTCCACAATTATTTTATACTAGAAGGACCGGCAGACATTGCCCTTCCCAGATATTTACCTGAATGGATCTAGAAATACTGGCTTTTCCAAAATAAAATCACGAATTTTTCGAAAATTTTATTGGGTATTCTCCTATTCTAGTCACAGAACAATCTAATTTAGTGTCAATCATCCAAATCGGTGCAGGCGTTCTTGAGTTGTGAGCGTTGGAGCTAAGGTCACTTTCTTTTATATACTCGTATATACATATATAGATAAAGATAATTTTTAAAAGTGGGCCGAAATCGGAAAATTCGTTTTTTTTTGCACATTTTGGAAAAATTATATAAATTGAGGCTGATGTGCCACAAACTTTTTACATATGAGTAAAAATTTCTGAAGTGACCCCGCCATTTTTTACAAAATCGTGAATTAGAAATAAATAAAAGTTATATATTATTTGAGTACCCGCATATGTGTCATCAAAAAATTTTGCCGATATTCGAATTTTTTCTGACATTTTTCGCTATTTTAATATTTATATATCTGTTTTTTGTAACGCTTATTGCAACTGCAGTTTTATTACAACTTACACGAAAATTTGACGATATCTTCAGAAATCAATATTGTAGATAACCACATACGTTTTTTTAAAAAACCTTAATTATACTAATTGGTTAATAACTTTTTTTTAAACAAATAAAGTTTTAAGTGCTTTCTCTGTGCGATATTAATCCCAATACATACATACATACTGTACATCATATTATTAGTTTTAAATGTCCGTAAAAAGAGTTGTGAGCAACCATATAGTTTTTAAGAAATTACAGTTTTTGTAAAGTACATTGTTAGTTTATTTGTTAAAGTCCATAAGGCTTAAAATTTCATATGATACATTTCATTGAATACATTTAAATATTGATAGAAATAACAGTATACATATTTTCTGTTTTACGAGGGTTCTCTCTCTTTATGGCGCGATATACAACAGGTATATCATCATAAACCTCCTAAGAGATTTTTGCGCCAAGCTTCTCTTCCAATTTGTGGTGTGCCGACTTGAATTTTCCCTACAAATTGGTGGGACCTACAGTTTTTTTCCGACTCCGAACGGCATCTACAAAGGAGACGAATTTTTGCTGAGAAGCCTTTCATGGCAGAAATACACTCGGAGAGTTTGCCAAACCACTGCCGAGGGGCGACCCCGTTTTGAAAAACTTTTTTCAAATCACTTTTGATGTTACCTGTACCAGGGCTCGAACCATGGACCTTCGGTGTGGTAGGCCGGCAACACTACCTCCACACCACGGCGGCCGCGGGTTCATATAACATTAATTTACCCGCTTGTTTTTAGATGCCTTTTTTCTTTTTTCTGTAACATAACGTTTACAATAGATTTCGAGTCCGCTGAAAAAAGCTGACATTCCATTCGTTCATCGTCTAAAGGTTTAAAATGATGAAATAAACGTGTATTTTTAATAGTCAATGCGTTCTGAAACCGTGCAAAAGGCAAAACTAATTTATTGGCGCCTATTGAAAAAGATCTTGGGCTGTCGTAATACGATTTGCATTGAGCCGCTGTAAATTAGCTCTTTTCGCCTGCCGTTTAACACTTCCACCAATTCCGTCGCAAGCTCCTTCTCCATGGGAAGTAGCAAAAAAAATCCATTCTGCTGTTATTTCAAACTCTTTCATGGAGACCCCAAATTTATAAAATTGTACTTGTTCTTATATTTTGAGGCAGCACCGTCAGATAAATAATAAATTTTCCGAATATTTTTGTTCGGAAATGCAGATTTAAAACATTCGATAGTATTGAATAAGTGCACTGAACTAGTGTAATAAGTGACTTTTTCCGAAATTTTCACAGAATTTAAGTTTTTTATCTGACTGTTTTCGCGATGGTTAACAACGAACGAATGCAAAGTTGCCTGGTAAAATTAGTAGTAAACTTACAACTATTTCTCCTTCATTTATACCTTCTTTTAGCTTTTTGAAATAGGAAGCTTGGGACCTGGCTAAAAAATCATGCCTCAATAAAACTGGTAATTCTAACCGAATTTCTTGCAAGAGTTCCTCGACTGTTTTGCAGTTCTTGTATTTCACACCTGAAAATATTTATCAAGGAATTTAAAAGTCATGACAATGAAATAATTTTTATTATTAAGGATCCTTATCGATAATTTCATTCAATTAGTTCAACTACCATCAGAGCATAGTAGGATTTCTAAAACTTCTTTTCACATTGTTTTAATTTTTAATCAATTGAATTCCCTAAATACCGACTTACTTCGGTTAGATTCTAATCGGATGGAAGTTCAATTACCTGATATAGAAATATTTTTGCGTTCACCTTACCTATCTGTGCTATTATAAAAGCTTTATTTTATCGTCGAAATAATGGGGCCGAATTACGTGATACGATCCGTGATCGAAAGCGAATTTTTAAATCGCATAAGCTTTAAACCTACAACTTGGCGAATCTGAATGCTCAGGCTAGTTGTTTTTCTCTGGCAATTAGCGAAATTTTTATTGTGGCATGCCACAATTTTTTCTTATATCAGATAATGTTTTCTAAACCTTGTTCTATAAATAATCTGAGACTCAAATCATGGATGAGCATCCAGATCAGGGTGGGGCTTGCTCAAATTATACCAATTTTGTGGTCCCAAAGCCTCTTTTCTCAGAAAGGAGACATGATGGGACATTTTTGACAACATATTCGTGTTCAGCATAAAAAATCCTTAGAATATAATTTTTTTTTCATGTACAGCATGAAGCTTTTGTTTTAAACGAAATTTATT
Organism: Merzomyia westermanni; assembly: GCA_949987695.1. Classification (NCBI taxonomy): domain Eukaryota; kingdom Metazoa; phylum Arthropoda; class Insecta; order Diptera; family Tephritidae; genus Merzomyia; species Merzomyia westermanni. The sequence goes on from OX465291.1 coordinate 84,577,755, forward strand.
TTTTATTATATGAAAAAAACAACAAAGTTATACATACGATTTTTCACTTTTATAAATTTTTGTAATTATTTTCACACTACGATTACCGGCTCGCTGTTGTTATGTTAGCGATACGTGCCCTGCCTAGTCGTCACTTTCCTTACCTAGCATTGTCCTCAAGCTCTTCTAACAGAAGTTCCAGAAACCTCGCGGCTTCAATAGGGTGGGATCAGATTGACATTGGTGTTAGAAAAGTCGGCTCAGTTGATCAAATAAATAGATGGTTAGTGTCATGAGGAGACATTTGGCATGTTAAGTCTGGATAGGTAAGAGTTTAATCTGTTACAATATCCAGAACAAAGTTTGGCCAGCATGACTCTTGTCGCCCTCTTTGCGTTCTTCTTCGGCAACAGGTGGAAATTGTGCCTGAATGGCGGCATTCACTGGGCGAGAACTGTCAAAGAAGTTTACTTACTCTGTATTGATGAGTTTGAGGGACTGTCGATGCACCTTTGGATCAAACGGCAAGAAAATAGGATGCCAGATCTCATCATAGTGCTTACGGAGATATCTCCTTATTCTTATTGGAGGTGGATTTTCATCGTTGTTTTTAGCGACAAAAACACTTCCCGAAGGTTTTGGGGAGTGTTGTCGGAAGTGACAGTCCTTTGCCGGATATCCACCCTGTACGCTCCGGTACTCCCTTGTGTTACTGCCCGGCTGTCGTGGTAGCGATTTGGTATGATCAGTGGAACCTTCTAAGTTATGTCACCCCTCCTTCCGTAAGGAAGGAGAAGATTTGTAGTGAGAGGTGAGAGGCATCATATCCGTAGATCAACCATCGAGTTGCACGTCATTACCTTTGTTGCGGTTTGCAACAAATAAGGAGGAATTGCCTGGTCAACATCTCTCTATGCTATTTAACTCCAAGAATTCAGAGATTTTTTTTCAGGTGACATAAGGAGGCATCCCGTGAAAGTTCTGGGAGCGGTGTTTTGACAGGCCTGCAACCTGACCCAATGTGTGTCTACTAGCCCCGCCGACCATATAGGCGTCGCGTAGCTCAGAACCGGCTGGCCAATTGCCTTGTACGTTGCCAGCGAAGTTTATTTGTCTTTTCCCCAAGTGCTGCCAGCTAGTGAATTGAGCATTTCTTAGCGGATTTGTACTTTGGTGGCAATCACGGCTTCATGAGCACCGTATTTGAGCATGTTATCAAACGTAGTCTCTAAGGCTTTAGGATGTGTGACAGTCGGAAGCTTGGTGCCTTCGAAGTAGACGTCTAATTTCATGTTCACCTGCGCTGTCAACGTCTTAAATAAGGTGGCCGAGGATTTAGTCGGTGACAGTGGCAGATTTCGTCCAGTGAAGGAACCGGACAAGGATGGGAGGTAAGAGTTAATTCTTGAGCACAGCTAATTTACGAGAGACCAGCCCCCAGAATCATGCAGTCATCGGCGTAACAGACGATCGCGACATCCTCCGGTGGGGAGGGAAGCCTCGATATGTAGTAAATAAACAAAAGCGGTCAGATAATTGGCGGTCGAATGCTTTAGACAGAAAAGTTGACTCTCCAAGGTCATTAATAAGTTGCGCGTGATTGACCGTGTCGAAAGCTTTCCACAGGTCTACAGCCAACAGCCAGTACAGTCCTGTCATTAGGGCGATTTTGGTGGAGACCGACAGTAATCTGACTGGTAATGGCGTTACATTTTACGGAAACCATGCTGGTGTTCGGCGATCCGCAAGTTAGCGGTGTAGTAAGGGGGCAAGACTATCTTCAAGGTCTTCACTATTGGCGAGAGGAACGATATCGGTCGATAAGACTCCCCAACGTTAGCTGGCTTGCTTCAGCAGGTTTCACTCGAGCATTAATAACTTTCATTCATCTAGTAACATTTTTATAAAATCGATATGTCATATTTTTTCATTAATTTATAAAAGGCATTCTAAAAATTGTAATTGAAAGAAAGAGTTATGCATCGGAGTTATATATTGAATAATAATTATAACGGTAAAATAAGGTACAAAATTGAAAAACATCTGGTTTATTAACTTTGAGTAAAAGACATCGGACCTCAAGCCCGCATAATAAAAAGTGTAGTTTTTATAAAACTCGCCTACATATTATTTCTAAAAAGTAGATTCGCGACAGTCAGAAGTGAGAAAAGCTATTTGTTAAATTTTGCGTAGAATGAAGCTTGAAAAATCTACGGTCGTGCAATTAAAAAAAACGTTAAGCGATGCGAAAATGAAAGCGTCGGACACGAAAGAACAACTAATTTTGGGGCTACATAGCATCGGGTGTACCACATTGCAGGAAGATAATGGCGCGGTTTCAATAGGACAGGCGAGGACAGCGATGAAGGTGAACTGATGGGTGATTCAGTGACCAACGATTTGAGGTAATGGCAGCAAAAGGTGGGTGGTCTTAAAGAGATGATTGCAACACTCACAGCAGTATTGAGGCAGACCGGCTTGATGGCATCAGCAATATCTTCGGCCAGTTCATATGGTCGCAATAAATTTGGTTCCGGCTACAGCGTCTGTGGCAGCAGAGGTGAATTTTAGCACGACATATTCGTGTAATCAACTAACGCCTTTTATTTGGGAAAGTAGTAGCGGTGTAAGCATGAGCAGTCATGTTGGTGCACGGACACAAGGTGGAACTAATGTTACTTTTCCCACCGTAACAACAATCCAATTTCAACGTCGTATTGGGGTGCACAGTCCAATACGCCAATAAGTGCACCATTAGTTAGAGGCATTGGACAAATTAGAGCAATAAACGAAAATATGCTTAGTTTGAGTTCATCTCAAGGATGTGAACACAATGCTAACATCCGTAATCAAATGAATTTGAGTGCTTTTAACAATAGTAAATTGGGTTTAAAAAAAATAATAGATATATTGCCAAATTTCGATCCGTGCAAAAATTATATAACATCTATACAATTTGTAGAAAGGGTAGAGCAGTTAAAAGATGCATATAGATGGGATGGCGGATTGGTAAATATATCAATGTTAAGTAAATTTAAAGTTGTTGCAAAAGGCTTGATAGATGCTCAACCAATATTCGATCCGTGCAAAAATGATATAACATCTATACAATTTGTAGAAAGGATAGAGAAGTTAAAAGATGCATATAGATTGGATGACGGATTGGTAAATATATCAATGTTAAGTAAATTGTAAGGTGTGGCAAAAGGCTGGATAGATTTTCAGCCAATATTCAAGGTGTGCAGTGAGTTTGTTTGTGCATTTTTACAGACTTTCCATAGACATAGATAGACAGAAGCGTATACGTAGAGATAAGACTCGAATTATTACAGAATGTTGGCACTTGGAAAACGAGGTCGAGTTGAAGAAAGTCAATAATGGGTTGAGTGATAAGAAACTTATCCGAATTTTATTACCAATGAATTTATCAAAATGCGCAGATTTGTTGCAAGCACTAATAACTCTAAAGGTAATGAATTAACTAACAAAGGAAATGTTATAGCCGGAAATGGAACAAATATATTAGACGGTCCAATATGTTTCAAATGCAAAAAAAAGATAACTGAAACTAATAACAAAGAAATTATAAAAGACATTAAAATTGGTAACATGGAATGTAAAGGATTAGAAGATTCTGGAAGCGGTAGCTCTTTAATAAAACAAAAATTGGCAAGTCAATGTGAAGGTAAAATTGTTGAAGTTGAAGTAAATTTGGAAGGATTTGCTGGGGGTGTGTATGAATGCAAGGAAGCATTGTCAACGACGATCTCAATAGAAAACAATGAATGTAATAAACTTTTAATTATAAACAGTGAAAATATGCCTTATGATGTATTGAGCGGCCGTGATATTTTAAACAAAATGAGAGTGGTTATGGAAGATGTGAAATTTTACCAATGGTTGACCACCATACTTATATTATTGGTAATAGTGATAGAGGAAAACTGTCACAACTTTAAAGTAACTACAAATGTTTTGGTGAAAAATTGAAAGAATTGGGTAAATGTAAAAATTTTACAATGGATATTGTTTAAAATTCAAACAAGCCTGTGAATCGCAAACCGTATTAAATGCCCATTCCTAAGCGCTAGACGGTTGAAAAAAAATTAGATGAACTAATCACCTTAGAAATTATTCGTCCCTCAAAGTCGTTATATGCATCTCCAATAGTATTGGTGAAAAAGCAGAATGGTGAACACCTTTTATGTATCGATTTTAGGGAATTAAATTCAATAACAGAAAAACAGCCGTGGGCTATGCCAACTGTAGATGGAGTTTTGTCAACATTGGCTGGTAAACAATATTTTTCAACATTGGATCTAATGTCCATCTAATGTCCGGCTATTATCAAATAGAGTCAGCCGAGGAATCGAAGCAATACACTGGTTTTGTGACTCATCACGGCCATTTCGAGTGTAATATGATGCCTTTTGGGTTGCGAAATGCGCCAAGTGCATTCCAGGCAATAATGGCTAAGGTGATGGACCCATTATGTGGTAAAGTGGTCGTTGACGAGGTCATAGTGGCATCAAATACGGTTGAAGAGAGCATTCAATTGTTGGAAGAATTTTTGAAGTTTATAAAAGAAAATGGGCTAACTTTGCGTTTGTCGAAATGTTAATTCTTAAAAATTTCAGTCAGTTTTCTCGACCATGAATTGAGTGGTGAAGATTTATAACCGAGTACAGTAAACCCTTTAGCAATTGAGCAGTTTCCGGCACCACGGAATGTATCAGAGATACGTAGGTTTCTTGGTTTGACAGGGGTTTTCCGTAAATTTATATTATGCCCACATAGCAAAACCTATCAAGCAGTTAACTAAAAAAATTAACTGTGTTTAAATTAAAGCAGTTGATGACAGAGGAACCAGTTTTAGGTATTTATGATGTGAAGAAGCCACATCAGTTGCATACAGATGCCAGTTCTGTAGGTGTTGGTGCAATGTTGTTGCAAGTAGAAAGTGATGGTAAATTAAAACCAATCGCATTTTATTGTAGAGTTTGTTCGGATATAGAATTAAAATATGACAGTTATGAGTTAGAGGTGTTAGCAGTAGTTGAAGAGTGTGATCGGTTTCGTACATATTTATTAGGGAAGTAATTTACTATAGTAACGAATTGTAGTGCAGTTACTAGGTTAAATCGAAAACCCCTTTGATACCTCGAGTTGCTAGATGGATGTTGAGGTTAATGGAGTATACTATGGTACATCGAGCAGGTAGTAGTAGGTAGGTCTCATGTGGATGCTATGAGTCGCGCACCAGTAGAAGAAAAATCAATGGTGCAAGATTTTGCTGAATGGGCAATGATGGTTAATATACCAATGGATGATTGGGTTGTATCGATGCAGTTGCAAGATAAAAATATATTGGAAATAATGGAAATTTTGAAAGGTACTAGGGTATATAATAATGGAATAGCGTTAGAGTTAGAGTATACGATAAGAAATGGACGTTTGTATAAAGGAGAGGCTGATAAGACCACATGCTTGGTAGTACCGAAAGGTATTCGGTAGCGAGTTTAAAAATTCTGTCATGATAACATGGGTCACCCAGGTTTAGATAATACATTAAAAAATGTCAGGGAGAACTTTTGGTTTCCGAGGTGTAGAAATTTTATTTAAAATCGTGTATGGAGTGCTGTTTTAGAAGAGAACAATCCCTGAAGAAAGGTCGATTATATGGAATGGATATCCCTCGATTTCCATTTGAGCATTTACATATGGATCATCTTGGTCCTTTTATTAAAATTAAGAGAGGATATGATCAAATCTTAGTAATAGTTGATGCGTTGACACGTTATAGCGAAGGCAACCGTTGCTAATTCTAAAAATTGGGATCTTGAATTGAGAAACTTGCAATGGACGATCAATAGTAGTCAAAATTTAACCACCATTGGAATTAGTTTATGATTTTCCTTTACGGGACATAAGTGGTAATAAGATCCTCAATACATGGTGATGATAACACCGCGTTAATCACATTCTGTCCTACGAACCAAATATACTTTTCGGGAAAGGGGAGAAAGAATAAAAACACACGTGTATAAGCGATTTTCATGTACACGTCAGAATTTTTTTTTTTATGTACGCACCTTGTTTCACACAGGTTGATAATGTTTAAAACAACTTTATAATTAACATTACATACATACATACGTCCGAAGTGAAGTAACGCTACGGAGCTCTTGAAATTGCTAGAGGAGTGTGGAGGAAAAGATTCGATGCAAATAATAAATTACCATATCAGTATAACGATGGTGATTTGGTATTACTGGAAACCAAATAAAAGGCGGCCGCCGTAGTGTGAGGGTAGTGTTGCCGGCCTACCACACCGAAGGTCCATGGTTCGAGCCCTGGTACAGGTAACATCAAAAGTGATTTGAAAAAAGTTTTTCAAAACGGGGTCGCCCCTCGGCAGTGGTTTGGCAAACTCTCCGAGTGTATTTCTGCCATGACAGGCTTCTCAGCAAAAATTCGTCTCCTTTGTAGATGCCGTTCGGAGTCGGCAAAAAACTGTAGGTCCCACCAATTTGTAGGGAAAATTCAAATCGGCACACCACAAATTGGAAGAGAAGCTTGGCGCAAAAATCTCTTAGGAGGTTTATGATGATATACCTGTTGTATATCGCGCCATAGAGATAGAGAGATAGAGATAATAAAAAGTACAGGTGAATCGCACTGAACGTTATCCTCAACCAGTTACCACTGGATCTTCACATACTTGAAACTGCAGCATGTGCGGCGGTAAGAATCCGCGAGTCTGGCTGCTGGAACTCGAGGCAGTATGGTCATGGTGGTATCCTCCGAGAGCTGCCCGGTATAGTTGCATCAACGACAGACTATCACGCACCTTTGCTGAACATCGGCAGGAAATTCAAGGTGATGTTTCCCTCAACAAAGGACTGGCAGAGGAACGGAGTATGCGATGACGACACACTTTCACTCTACACCGACGGGTCCAAAACGGTCTGCGGAGTGGGAGCGGGCGTGTTTTCGGAGCAACTGAATGTCTCGCTTTCAGTCCGTCTTCCGGATTCAGCCAGTATCTTCCAAGCAGAAGTGCTGGGGATCGAGAAGGCTTGTACCTTCCTGTCGGAGGACACAGTAGGAGGACGTAACATACATATCTACACTGATAGCCAAGCAGCGATTAGGGCGCTTGAATCCCACATCACATCCTCTGAGACGGTCAGCAGCTGTAGGAGGATGCTAGAGTCGGTTGCAGACTTCTCAAGCATTACACTCGTTTGGGTTCCCGGCCACAGGAATATCACGGGTAATGAGAAGGCAGACGAACTGGCTAAATTGGGGGCTGAAGCAGAGGTCTCCGATGCGGTGATGTTTCATCCACCAATCACATCCATTAAAAGGCACATTCATTGCAAGTACAGAGAATTGGCAGCCCGTAATTGGCTCTCCACCGATGGCTGCAAAATCTCTAAGCAAACGTGGCCCACCTACAACAAAGAGAGAACAGAGGACCTGCTCAAGAGGTCAAGAAAGGAAATATTCAGAATCACATCCACACTAACGGGGCACTGGCCTCTGGGCCAACACGCCGAAAGAATGGGCATCCCGTTCAACAACAGATGCAGGAGCTGCAACGAAGAAGGGTGCAAAGAAACAGTTGAGCACTTCCTATGTGAGTGTTCAGCTCTAATGCACATCCGGTTTGCAACTCTGGGCAGCTATCTAATACCAGATCTTAACGGCATCGCGTATTGCTCTATAAGGGATATTAGCGACTATATAGGAAGAACTCAATGGTTTGCTCGTGACAACAACTAACGCTTAGCCCAAATTACCTACAGCAGCATCCAAATATGTGCATGGTTTCCAGGAGGAAGTGCATCAAAATGGCGCCCAAAGCGCTACTTGAGCTCGGGAGTATTTCCTCTCTCGAGCAGCACAGCAACCAACCAACCAACTGGTGTATCTCGAAAACTTGAATTGGGTGATATTGATGGCATAAATAGTCAAAATTGTCGAAAGTTCACCACAGTTGTGATAAGCGATAAATTGAACCCATGGTGTGTGGCATATCCTGAAATCGATGAAGTTTATAATGAAGAAGGCAATGAAGTAGATATATGATGTTCGTATGAATATGCCAGCCCGAGGACGTGCTTTTTGTCAGAAAGGACCGAAGTATCGAATATTATTAATTTTGATTCATCTAGTAACATTTGCATAAACGCGATATGTCACATTTTTTCAATAATTTATAAAAGGGATTCTTAAAAATTGTGATTGAACGAAGGAGTTGTGCATCGGAGTTACATATATATAGAATAATAATTATAACGTTTTTATAAAATAAGGTACAAAATTGAAAAACATCTGGTTTATTAATTTTGAGTAAAAGACATCGGACCTCAAGCCAGCAAAATAAAAAGTTTAGTAAGTAGACCCGCGACAGGAGTGGCACCACCTTTGCTTGTCTCCATTTTTCTGGACTGACAAAGGTGGTCATAGACAGATCCCTCATCACCGAGATGTTTCAACATCAGCCCAGATACATATACCGTCTTGGCCTATATATTTTGAGCCTTTAGACCTCCGCATGGCCTCCTGAATCTCAGTGGCGGTGATGGCAATGGGCGTTTGACTTTTTTTTCGTTTGTGCGCTTTCCTGGTGGCGCGTCCGATTTCCTTCACCGCCGGAGGCTACAGTATAAATTGCCGCCAGAAAGCGCTCGCGCATCTCTTCGGTTCCGATTGAACCTTATCGCCGAAGGCTATGGATATTTTGTAGTTACGTTTAGTCGGATTGGACAGGGACTTGTAAATGGACCATAACTGGCCAACAACAGCAGAGATGTTATAGGACCTTGGGTGCTCCTCCCACTTGGCTCGTTTATGTTGATCAACCAGCCGTCTAACTTCCGCATTTGATCTTGAATTTGGAGATCAGCAGAGTCTAAACGGTGCACATGGTCAAGTAAATTTTCCAGGGCCGCTGCCGCTGAGAAGAAATGCGGACGCACCTGCTCGATTCTCTCTGACGAAATGTATTGATTTTTGGCTAAAGCTATGACATCAGCGAAGGAGCTCTCAGCGAAGTAAAGAAAACCAACCCAGTCGATGGGGCGATTGTATGAGGGGACAATCGGTAAATGAATTGATGCAAGAGTCAACATCGGTCGCCAGTCAACGCAGTTTATGATACCAGCGCTGACGATGGTAAGATATGGCGAACTTGAACAATTTACCGTGACTCTTGTGGGGGCATCCCCGTTCACCGCACAGAACGTTAAATCGTCTATTTGTTGGGCCAACTACTGTCCCCAACCATCGACCTGTAGGGTTGAGAGCCAGAGGTAATTTTTTGCGTAGAGGGCGAAAGATCCGGGCCACCCGAAGGGGGAGCCATTCCATCCACGTTGTAGGCTGCGCAACTCGAAAACATGGCACAACGTACGCACCAGTCCATAAATTCCTGTTTCCAAGTTCAGAACATATAAGCAAGTGACATAAGATAAGGCATGAGTTGCATTTGACTGATGCCGCCGGTGAATATAATCTTCACCGACAAACAGTGCACGTGGTTGTAAGGGACCTGGACCTGGTGGCCTGGACTTACATTCGTGCTGGTGCTGGAAGAAGGGGGAATTGTTAGTGGGGTAGGGTGGGCCGTTCGCTCGGCATTGCTCACATTCAAGAGGGAGGTGGTGCTCAGAAAGTAGCTGTGAGCTGCTGTGTAAGGTGTTGCTGGGCAGTGTTAGTGCGCCTAGTCGTGGAAATTGTATCTGAGGCGTTGCGACACTGGATCGACGTTGGCCACGGGACGCCCTAGGGCGTGAACAGCAAAGGGCCCACGAAAGTTTTGAAGAAAGTAGCGGGTCTGTGCGTGGAGGGATTTAGCCCGGAGCAATTTGTTTTGTGCAGCCATCTTAAGCAACCGGAACATTGGACGGAGTGTGAACGTTTTACATAAATCTTCTTCCAGCAAACGAAGCAGATCCAATCTCTAGGTCCCGGGTTAGGTTCAACACCCGCCCGGAAGAGGGGATTATTGAGCAGCCCTGCTGCAAGGAGCTGCTCGTAGAATGACAGTTTTAGGGGAAAGAATTACGAGTTAGACAGGTTACGTCGAAATAACCACCCTTGGTCGGGTAAAACCGAGTCATTCCGGTACGATAGAACCGGCTGTTGTGGGAATGTATCTCCTCATCAGCGAGATGTTTTATACCGTCGGGGCAATTGATTTAGAGCCTTTAGTCCTCCGAATGGCCACCTGAACCTCTGTGGTGGTGATGGCAATGGGCGCTTGACTATTCAATCAAAAAACTTTTAATAATTAATTAAAATGATTATTAATAAGTAAAAACAATAATAATTTTCATAAAAATTCAAAAAGTGAAAAATTATTATTCTTGGCCTTGAGCTCGTTTCGTGAATACTTGAAAATGTGCATGCCGTAAATCAACAAAATTGTTGGTATACAAAATCAATAACTTGCAAACTTAAGCATTTCTGAAATTCTCTTTTATTTATTATTTTATTTTAAATGCCCCCCTGCTCGTCGATGCATGTGCGGCATCTTACCAAAAAGTTGTTCATTACTGCTTGGAGAGTTGAGACAGGAATAGCCGCAATTGTTTCTCGAATGGATTGCCTTAGTTCATTCGAATTTGTTGGTTTTGCTTTGAAGACTTCCTGTTTGCAATAACCCCACAAGAAAAAGTCAGGTGCAGTAAGGTCAGGCGACCTGGGTGGCCAACGGAATGTGGAGTTTCTGGATATCAGCTTATTGGGAAATTTTCGTCGCAATTCTGTCATAACAGGTTGGGCTATATGAGGAGCTGCACCATCTTGCTGAAACCACACAGAGTTGAAAGAAATTCTCATTCGGCGTAATTCTGGATAGAAAAACTCTCTCAACATGCTCAAGTAACGGTCTCCAGTAACCGTAACGGTGTGACCGTTTTCTTCGAAGAAGTAGGGCCCGACAATGCAGCGTGATGAAACTGCACACCACACTGTGACACGAAGTGGATGCAATTCCGTCTCATGGAGTATCTGTGGGTTGGAAGCACTCCATATTCGACAATTTTGTTTGTTTATGTTGCCGTTTAAATCGAAATGGGCCTCGTCAGACATGAAAAGACAGTTCAACATGTTTCCATCCTCTTCCACCATTTGAAGCATCTTCTGGCAAAATTCCAAGCGAATCGGCAAATCTGCAGCGTTCAGTTTGTTGGCCATTTGAATTTTATATGGGAATAAGTCCAAATCTTTGTGCATAATTGACTGTAATGACTGTCTGCTTACACCCATTTGAGCAGATAAGCTTCTTGTCGAAACACGTGGATTGTTTTGTATGGCAGCAGCTACAGCAGCGATTGTTTCCTCCGTTCGAACTGAAGGGTTTCGATGGTAAGGTCTTCTGTTGACTGTCCCATGCTCGGCAAAATTGTTTACAAGTCTTATTATGGTCCATCTGCTCGGAGGATTGCCGCCAAACGTGCGCCTATACTCTCTTTGAACCGAAACTACGGACTCCAGTGCGTGATAGCGGCGGACAATCCAAATTCTTGTTTCAGTGTCCCAGTTATCCATTTTTGTTAAATGTAAAAGTCAATCTGCAAAATAAAAAAAAAATTAACCAGATTCATTAAATAGAAAAAAAGTAATTAAATTTTTTTTTGGTAGCGGCTTTCATTAGCCAGCCTGTATAAAAAGCGCTTCAGAGTGGTTTCCTTAGAGATTTTTTAATGAGAAAAGGGTTATGTTACGATAAGATATCATGAATTAAATTTTTGGCAATTTTTTTTAAAGGTTCCAACTGTAGTATCACTGTTGAACACATTGCATTTACTAACATTTGGTATGCACATGTTCAGTGACCACACACAAAGCCAAAATATTATGACCCATTTAAATGCAATTAAACTGCACAGCGGGCGCTTGACTTCTAACGAGCGTACCGCATATCTTGTTACAAGTATGATGAGTCAAGTCACTACGTCAGAGTGACTGACGACATAGTTATAAAACACATATGTTGACACAGCATATCATGTGTAAGTAAATAGTTTGTAAGTATTGTAGTTTATACACATAAGTAGTTTGTAAGTATTAGTGTAAATTATGGTAAGAAATTTCCTATAAAAAGAAAGTGATTTTCAATAAAGAATCAATTCTGATCATACGCTACACATCAGCGTTTTAATTGATTACATGGCGACATGGTCTCACAACACAGCGAAAACTTTGCAATTAAATTTGCGAAATCCCTTAGAGACTGAGCAGAAGGAACTTAATTTTAAACGTTTCAGTCAGTGATCCTGCCAGTTTTGTCATTAGTCGGCGGAAAATTTGCTAAATAAGCAAAACCGCTAAAAAGACAACCAATTGGCAAGACAAATCCGTGGTGAACGAACTTAATTTTAAACGTTTCAGTCAGTGATCCTGCGAGTCCGGTCAGTAATCAGCGAAAAATTTGCTAATAAGCAAAATCGCTTAAAGACCAATCGCGAACGCGCTTAAAAAATTATCAGTTAACAAATTGAAAATACAATTGGACGATCATGGAGGCAAACCCAAAAGCATAAAAAAGGGTGGAATAAACAATTGGACGATCATGGAATAAACAACTGGACTCACATGGAGGCAAACCCAAAAGCATAAAAAAGGGTGGAATAAACAATTGGACGACCATGGAATAAACAACTGGACTCACATGGAGGCAAACCCAAAAGCATAAAAAAGGGTGGAATAAACAATTGGAAGACCATGGAATAAACAACTGGACTCACATGGAGGCAAACCCAAAAGCATAAAAAAGGGTGGAATAAACAATTGGACGATCATGGAGGCAAACCCAAAAGCATAAAAAAGGGTGGAATAAACAATTGGACGACCATGGAATAAACCACTGGACTCACATGGAGGCAAGCCGAAAGCATAAAAAGAGTGAAATAATCAAGAAAAACCAGATGAAGGACGATTGACTACACTAAGTATATTTAATTATCTATAAGTATTTTTGATTTTTAAAAAAGCATATTAGAATGATTTGAGCACGGCTTATGGCCGCTAAACCAGCAGCAATTAAATTTGCTTAGGGATTATCAATAGTTTAATTACATCAATAATGAAAGAGATTGAGACTCAAAAAGAATTTGACAAAATTTTTCACCAGTGTGTAGACACTACAAAAAAGCTACGGAGCAAATTCCTAATTAAAATTATACTTTACAAATGTTAATAAAGTGAGTAAATTGGAATGCAAATAAAATAAAAATATAAATAAATTCAAAATTTTTTCTTCTAAAAATGGCATGTTGGAAAATTGCATTAAACGGTATCCTAATAGGAATAGCAGAATACGAACTAGGTAAAGAAAATTCGGCAGATAAAAGTTATGAAAATAATTTGGTTAAATACGAACCACACCCAATTATAGAAAATAAGAAAGAACTTTCTGATAAATGATTAACTATCTTTGCATGCGTAACTACATTTTTAATTGTCGCTATTGCAATTTTAATAAAAAATTACATAAAGAATATATTGAGACAATTAAACAATGTACAACAACGCGTCTAAGCAAAAACTTTCGATAGCTAGAAATAAATTAAAATGAAGCAAGAACCATAGTACATATTATTATTTCTCATCTCATTGAATGAAATTTCAAATGCAATATAGAAGAAGAAATGGCAACTTCTGTTGAGAAATATTTTTATATTAATTTCAACAAATTTTTGTTGAAAAATAGAAAGAAAGTAAAAAACAAAGACTTCTTTCCGTTTTTTCCAAAAATGAAAAACAAAAAGTCACCATCAATATCACCAGAGTTCGATGGCAAACCCAGAAACTTATCCCGTTTTCTGGATGCCTTTAAGATATCCGACCAAATCAAAGACAGTCACGAGGTTACCCCGATATTCATCGAGAGAAATGCCTCTAAAAAACCTGCAAATAACGAAAAGTCCAGTACTAATAATAAATAAAAAACAAAACAATATTAATTATATAAAAAGTCACAAAGAGAACCATAACATAAAAATGTGAAGCGCTATATAAATGTGAAACAAAAAGACTAGTCTAGCTCGTTTTCAAAAGAAAATTTGTAGCATGAAAAACCGATTGTTGAGGATAAGATTGACTTAGGACAATACTTTACCAGGCTGAAATAAGCCGGCAATTCGGGAAAAAGGAATAATACAGTTGTCCTTAGGGACAAATTGTTTAAAAAATAATTATACTCGAGTAGGCACATTTATAAAATGAAATATAGGTACCCAAGTTCTCAAACAAAGAAAATTAATATCGCAATAACTCTGCAGGTTATGCATGTGACGGAAAATAAAACAATTTAAAAATATACGATGATCCTGTTTTTGTTGGCCGCCCAGGAATCATCGAATAACTAATAAAATATAATAAGAGTATTGGACATACATAACAAATTATCTGCCTTACGAACCCCTTCAAAGAAATTTTAATTAACCCATAATACATATATGAAGTTTAATATATAAAACGAAAATTTAAATTAATACAATTATGAAGTTTAAGATAAGGAAATTAAATATAGGTACAAATAACGCAAGATAGAACCAAGAAATTAACATAGGAGATTTAGTATTAGTTAGAGAAGAGGCCTCCCATAAGTTAGAAAATAGATATAGTGAATATTACAAAGTTAAAAGTATAGATAAGAATAACAATTTCACTCTAATCCCACATAGTATAGGAAATAGCAATAAAAACTTAAAAGAAATTATAATTCATAAGAATATACTTAAAACAGTATAACGCCACTAGTAATAAAAGAAAAAAAATAAAACGAAAACAATAAGCACTCCAGCTTACTCATTTTAATAATGGCACAAGCCAAAAGAAAAATATCACATATCATGTGCAATACAAAAAAAAAATTATGCAATAATGGCAATAAGAGCCAAAAGACAATTAAAATTTTGTAAACACAAACAATAAGGCATTTTAGAAAAATAAACATATATATGCAGCTACAAGCATTCATATATATGTCTATTTTTTTTTAAGGGGGAAGGTGTAGTATCACTGTTGAACACATTGCATTTACAAACATTTGGTATGCACATGTTCAGTGACCACACACAAAGCCAAAATATTGTGACCCATTTAAATGCCATTAAACTGCACAGCGGGCGCTTGACTTCTAACGAGCGTACCGCATATCTTGTTACAAGTATGATGAGTCAAGTCACTACGTCAGAGTGACTGACGACATAGTTATAAAACACATATGCTGACACAGCATATCATGTGTAAGTAAATAGTTTGTAAGTATTGTAGTTTATACACATAAGTAGTTTGTAAGTATTAGTGTAAATTATGGTAAGAAATTTCCTATAAAAAGAAAGTGATTTTCAATAAAGAATCAATTCTGATCATACGCTACACATCAGCGTTTTAATTGATTACACAACTAAACACAAACGAATTAAAAAAAATATTCAGAAAGACCTAACTTTAAGAGCTGTTTGTTAGAAACTCATAAGTTAGATACAAAAATTAAGACCAGATCCTTTATCTTGGATAAATTACCTTTCCAAAAATACCAAACGCGTTGACATCCGCGACAATGCTTTTTATAATTTTTGCCCGCTCATACAGCACTGTCCCTCGCCAGATTAGTAGCCACTGAGCGCTAGTATATTGGTACTATACACACATCGGAACGGGGTTGAAATAGTTTTTTCAACACAGGGTTACGTCTCGGCAGTGGTTCCCAAAACTCCGAGTGTTTTTCTCAGGAAAGTCAAGAGTCTGAAAAAATCGCTAATTTGTTGGAAAAAAAATAGAAGAAAATTGGAAGAGGAGCTCTGTATGAATCTCCTCGGAGGTATATCGCACCGACTTATAATTATTATCATTATTATATTATGGGAGCGTGTCATTATTCTGTATTACAAAATTCTGTGTGACAAAATTCTGTAAATTGCAAAAAAATTCTGCTTGAACAAAATTCTGCTTTTTTAAAATTCTGCTTTTTAAAATTCTGCTTTTTTAAAATTCTGCTTTCTAAAATTCTGCTTTCAATGTTCTGTATTACAAAATTCTGTATTAAAATATAATGTTAACAATGTTAAAGAGGTAATGTAATTATTTTGAAAAAGTGCGCACATGTACATATGTATATATTTTATTTGTTTTGTCGCAAGTTTAGTTTTCATGTGGTTGTTGTAAATTATTAGGCTGTACTTAAAAACGCGCAAAAGAGTCGGATCGGTGGCATGTTGCCACCGATCAGGGCAACCACCTGGACTTGGCATGGCGTAGCCCAGGGTTATTTAAATAAGCGCGGCCGAAGGCCGCCTATGCAGAAAGGTCTTTTGTACAGAATAATTGTAGTTCGCGTAGCTGCGCACTTTTTCAAAATAATTACATTACCTCTTTAACATTGTTAACATTATATTTTAATACAGAATTTTGTAATACAGAACATTGAAAGCAGAATTTTAGAAAGCAGAATTTTAAAAAAGCAGAATTTTAAAAAAGCAGAATTTTAAAAAGCAGAATTTTAAAAAGCAGAATTTTGTTTTTAGAATTTTGTACATACAGAATTTCGACACCAACCCCATCTGAAACAGAGGTGCTACGTAGAAAGTAGCTGTGAGCTGCTGTGTGAGGTGTTGGCGCCTGTAGGCGTGAGCGGCAGCGGGAGTTACACACTACTTGCTGGGCATTATTAGTGCTCTTAGTCGTGCAGACTGTTTCTGAAGCTTGTGACGGTGCGATACTGGATCGTCGGTGGCCACGGGACGTCCTAGGGCGTGAACAGCAAGGGGCCACAAAAGTTTTGTAGAAACAAGAGGGCCTGTGTGTGGAGGGATTTAGCCCGGATCACCTAAGTTTGTGCAACCATATTTTACAAGAATTACATTGGATGGTGTGTGAACGTAGCGTGAATCTTCTTCCAGCAGACGCAGCAGATCCATTCTCTTGGACCCGGGTTGGAGTCGACCCCAGCCCGGATTAAGGAGCTGCTCGGAGGATGACAATATTAGGGGAAAAGGTGACAGTTTAGACAGGGTAGTGTCGAAATAACAGCCCTTGGTCGGATATAAAAATCCGATTCATTCCGGTACGATAGAACCGGCTGTTGTGGAAATGTGCTCTCCTTTACTATTTCGAAATTACTGCTGCCAACAGTGGCTTGGTTGCCAAGGCGCGAATGCGCTGACTCTTCCCTCGTTCACCACCAATCTAACTTTCTCCGCTTCTTTTTCTAATTTGGAGTAAGCAGAAGTTACGGCGCGGTTGTTAAGGCCAATGATATCAATATCGTCAGCATATGCCAACAGTTGCTGTTCCAGCGCGGTTAAGTTCTGCAGCTTGTATTTTTTTCCCCAGTATTAAATTAAAGAAATCGCACGATAGGGGGTCACCCTGTCGGAAAGGTACTTCCCAATTATGACCGAGCTGGCGATGTTGCTCAAGGTCATTTTGCATAGCCGTATAAGTTTTACGGGGAAACCCATTTCAGACATAGCGGCATATAGGCAGCTCCTTTTCGTGCTATCGAAAGCGGCTTTAAAATCAACAAAGAGAAGAAGTGTCGATTCTTTTCTCACGGGTTTTTTTCAAGATTTGGCGCATTGTAAAAATCTGGTCGATGGTAGATTTACCAGGTCTGAAGCCACACTGATAAGGTCTAATCAGTCTGTTCGCATCAGGCTTCAGTCTTTCGCACAATACGCTTGATAGGACCTTATATGCGATATTCAAAAGGCTGAATATATGACCTTATTTAACAGCTAATCTCTCCTTATAAAGGACTTTCATTGGGCATATCAGTATCTAATGTAGAAACGTATTCCTCCTCGAGTGAAGGTATTCCAGGGACAAGATTACTGCGAATCCCCCGTCAGTGCACCGGTCAAAGGATGGCACAGTCGTATTTCGCGGGGTATCTCATTGCGATTCTAATGAAATTGCTTACCACGTGTTCTGACAGGTCTTCAACTTGTTCTATTGTGTATCTGCTAGGCTCGGCAGCTATATTAGATAATAGTAGCTCAGGGCCAGCAAGGTTTTTTTTTATCTTTTTCCAGGTACTAATAGACAGTGACTTGAGAATTTTGTTTCGGCTTTGCAATCGGGACTGCATATATATTTTATTTGTTTTGTCGCAAGTTTTCATGTGGTTGTTGTAAATTATTAGGCTGTACTTAAAAACGCGCAAAAGAGTCGGATCGGTGGCATGTTGCCACCGATCAGGGCAACCACCTGGACTTGGCATGGCGTAGCCCAGGGTTATTTAAATAAGCGCGGCCGAAGGCCGCCTATGCAGAAAGGTCTTTTGTACAGAATAACTGTAGTTCGCGTAGCTGCGCACTTTTTCAAAATAATTACATTACCTCTTTAACATTGTTAACATTATATTTTAATACAGAATTTTGTAATACAGAACATTGAAAGCAGAATTTTAGAAAGCAGAATTTTAAAAAAGCAGAATTTTAAAAAAGCAGAATTTTAAAAAGCAGAATTTTAAAAAGCAGAATTTTGTTTTTAGAATTTTGTACATACAGAATTTCGACACCAACCCTTATATTATTATTATTATTATCAAATACGTGAATTAAATATAAGGTATACTAACTTCCTGCTTAGAGTAGTCGGTAGAGTTATTGCATACAACCCATGTATCTATAGCATCTTCATCAAAACCGTCAGATATTTTGCGCATATGTGACCAAAAAAGCGCATCCCGTTGACTTGCGGGCCATATACGTTTATGCGTTTGTAAGAATACGAACGTGTCCTGCGATATTTTTTCCAATATTGTACAATCTTCGAGTGTGGCTACCATAACAAACAATTAGTTTTTCCTTTTTCCAAATTTGAAATATGAAATAAAAATATCTTACTTTCCCAATCATTACGATATTCGGGCATGAAAAAGTAATGGCACATCTCGCGTCCCGTTACACCTTTGATGCTGTGATACGCTTTCAGGGGATCCATAACTAATCCATTTACCTCCTCCTCTCGCTTATACATTTTTATTTCTCCTTCATCAGCAAATATTTGCCAACCATTACCTCCCTGACCAACTCCTTCACGAGCATAATGGAGTTGCTCGTTGCAAACTCTATCAATCTATAAATGGATTCAAAAGAATTTACAAAATTACATGATGCGTTTTAAATTACCTCTGGCCACAGCATATGACTTTTCGCTGATCCTCCTGTGCCAAACTCTTCTAGGGTTGTATCTTTTCCTTTAGTTCGGATTTGATGCGGAGAATTTGTCAATGATTGTTGCAATTTTAGTTTTGTCCGTATTTGCATATCTTCCTCAATCTTTTCTAATCCACTTTCAACGGCATCAAAGAATTCATCTTCGGGCAAAGTTGAATGGGGACCCTCCTAAAGAAAATAAATATAAAAACAGATAGAAAATCATCTCATACACCGAAGTGGAAAAATAAATACATATGTATATTAGACTGGGTCGATTTATTAACCGATATCGCGATATCGATTTTTCGATAGGTTTTGGGATCAGAAAAAAAAGTTCCACTACGCATACCCAAAAAAATAATTTTCGAGCCTGCGAAATTAAATTTTTTTGAGTTTTTTCGACTTTGATTTTTAAGGTATTTTTCATGACCTACTAGAAAAATTTTCATAAGATTTAAAAATTTTCATGTATACCCTGTCCGACCCATGATTCAATTACAAGAAGGTTAGCTCTCTAGCTGACGTTCACTTTTGACACTTCCATTTTCTGGGCTTCTATTGCGAACGAAAAAAAGTAGGAGTATTTTTTTCATTTGTCTAGGAAATGGTAGTAGAAAAATCAAAAAAGTAGGAAATTAGTAGTAATACATTTTGTAAAGTCAACTAAATACAACATCGAAACACGTCATCCCATACTATCACTGTTTTAATCGTTGTAAATTTTCTCTATAATCAATTAAAAAACAATAAAAAATGGTCACGTCGCACTTCGCCTTCTTGCCAGAATCATAAATGTGCTAAAATTAAAATGTTGGTAAAACAAGATTAAAAGTTTGATTTCGGTGTACATGGACATCAAAATATTGTGGTTTCGGTGTAAGCATGATACCAGAGATTTTCGTCAAACTTAGAACATTCAATGGCTAATACAGTAAACTTATCAACTCAAACTCTGAATAATTGCAGATTCGTGCTTCTGACTATAGGGCTATGTTTTTTTTTTAATTATAATGACAAATTAACAAGATGCATATTTGTTGGAAACCTTTGAGGGCATACCGACAAACGGACATGGTCTACCAAGTGGATAGTAAACTGATAAGTTTCAATAAGATAGGATTGGTTCCTATTATTCATGCACACCTAAAACAAAAGTTGACTTAAAACTGTTGCTTTGTACTAAAGTTAAACCAGAACTGATTTTCAAACTCAGAGAATAGTAGTTAAGTTTTGTTAAAAACAAGACTTCGAATCACATAAGGAACAGTTTTGAAGTCACGATTGACCTAAGTAAGTATATAAGTATGCATTTTAAGACAGCCATTGCTACATACCGAAATGTCCCGAGTTTTAACCGCCCACGACTACACTACACTCCCAAAAGTCGATCTAAATAATAGTGAAAATTAATCTATTTTCTGAAAGCAACATATTTAAAATTTTGTATAATATTACATTTTTAACTACTATTTTTACATAATTTCGATAAAAGGCAACCCAGAATGTAAATGACAATTTTTCAGGCAGCAAGATGGCGGAAATTATCAAAATATGTCACTAGAGAGCTAACCTTGTAGTTATTGAATCATGGTCCGACCCAAAAATGTCCGCTAAAAACGTTGGCGATAACAGTTTTTTGAAAAAAAAAATATTTTTTGGGTTTTGGGGAGTGTTTTGGTCAAAAATTTTACCCTTTCGCCATTTTTTTAAGGGGTTTTTCAGCATACATGCAAAAATGTTTTTCGCCACAACGGTGGCTCAGTCTGCACGACTAGCAGCACTGTTGCAATTTCCGCCTCACCCACTCCCGACTGTCGCTCACGCTCACCAGCGTTTCCATCTAGCACGGCAGCTCAAGACTTCTATCCCCTCCGGAATAGGCCAGATATGAGCGTCAGTCCCCTCTTTATCTGCCCCCAATGCCTCCCCTGCTTCCAGCTTGCACGCGGCCAGGACCATCATCCCCTCGTACCTTTCACAACGTGCACTGTTTGTCGGCAAAGACTATATACGCCTGCGACATCGGTCAAGTGCAACAATTGCCTTGTCCGGTGTCACACACTTATGTGTTTTGGGCTCGCAAACAGAAACCTCTGGACGGATACGTTTATAGCCCCCTTTTTGGAGTACACAGCAGCTTCTACGCCAGACATAGCTTAGGCTTCAGCCTACCTCCATCTAGGCAGGCGCATCCGTCCCTCACGCCTAGCATGTCCCCCGTCTCCCCTCCTACACGCTTTAAAATTTCACAGCTGAACCGTAACGGACTAACTGGAAAGATCGCGGAGATAACTGACTTTATGAAGTCGCACAACATCAAAATCGCCGCGATACAGGAGACAAAATTGAACACAAGATCGGACTTACGAACTTGTGATGGGTATAATGTACATCGAAAAGACCGTCCCAGCGGTCATGGGGGTGGCCATGCGTTCATTACACATCACTCTGTACAATATTATCTATTTGCCCCCGACGTCGACCCCCAGGGACTCTACCTTAGAACGCCAAGGCATAGTAGTCCGGTCAGGCGACGTTGACCTGCAAATTATAAATATTTACATTCCCCTTGCCACGTGTTGCCCGAGAGATTATCATACCGACATTAGTGCGTTGCTAAGGGGTGATAACCGCCTAATCCTAGGCGACTTCAACGTATATCACGATCTCTGGCATTCCAACTTATCCGCGGATAGTACAGGACCCAATAGACAACTCAGCATTCTGTACAGTCAGTGGAGTTGCCCAACCAGGGTGGCGAGCGCTGGCCTAATTAACTACGTCAACTGGCGACCAATGCTTACATTAGCTTCATCCATTCTACTCTCCGTTGAACGACCGACCCACTTCATAACGACCGATAAACTAACATACATTAACTTCACCAAAGCGGACTGGGACCGCTTTACGGACTATACAGAGCGCTCCTTCGCTGCCTTACCCCCTCCGACAGACGTACGCAAAGGTGAAAGAGAGTTTCGCAAGGTCATTGATTTAGCCTCAGGCCGCTTTATTCCTGCTGGTAGAATACCAGAAATTCGTCCGAATTTTCCTGCAGAAGCTGCGGCGATGGCAAGAGAAAGTGACCGAGTGAGACTTATCAATCCCGCAGATCCCAGAATCAAAGATCACAATGCGGAAATTCGTAGGACAGTCAACGAACACAAACTGACCAAGTGCAAACAACACCTTGAGGCATGCAACCTCTCCGGCGGAGTCGGCAAATTATGGTCGACTGTCAAGGCCCTATCAAATCCGTTGCATTCGGCGATAGCGTCAAATCGGATGCCAGGAAATGCGCGAGTTCCGTTTGCCGGTTGTTCATAATGCATCCACCTGCTGATAGGACTAAGAGAAGAGTCTTCCGACGTGCGCACAAACACAAACACTCCACTGCGCCTATTGCCGTCTCAGTCGCAGAGGTCAAGGAAGCCATAATGAAGGCCAAACCCTCAAAATCCATCGGACCCGACGGAATCGCCATGAAGATGATCAAACACCTAGGCCACGAGGGACAGAGTTATTTAGCGGCTCTTTTTAATCTCTCTCTAACTACTTTCGTCATACCTGAGATATGGAAACAGGCGATTGTAGTTCCCCTACTAAAAGCAGGGAAGCCGGCGAACCAAGGAGATTCTTATCGTCCGATATCCCTCCTTTCGCCGGTTGTGAAGTTACTAGAGACCATTCTGCTCCCATACTTTACTGCAAATCTGCAATCGGCCGATCACCAGCATGGTTTCCGCAAATCTTACAGCACTAATCCGCTTTGAATACCATTACAACGCAGATAAATTATGGTTTGAATCAACACCCACCAAACCATAGGACGGTTCTCGTGGCACTTGACCTATCAAATGCATTCGACACGGTCAATCACGCCACACTCCTTCGAGATCTGGAAGAGACACCGCTCCATGCCGGCCTTAAAAGGTGGACCGCTAATTACCTCAATGGTCGACAGGCATCAGTCAATTTCAGGAACAAGAAATCTAGACCACGGAAGAATAAAACAGGGGGTGCCACAAGGTGGTGTTCTTTCCCCCCTTTTGTTAAATTTATATATTTCGAGTGTTCGCCCCAAGAGGGAGTCTCCATCGTTTCTTACGCGGACGACTGCACGATAATGGCCTCGGGCAAAGGCCCCTCCATTGACCAACTCTGTACTAGAGTTAACTGTTACCTCCGAGACCTTTCCAGATCCGACTGAATAGGCGGAGTGCGCAGATTGCATAAGAGTTAAACGTCCACGTAGGTGAAGTACCTCTACCTATTGTTAACCACCCGCAAATCTTGGGTGTGACGTTGACAACGGCCTCACCTTAGCTAGTCATGCCACCACAATAGCTTCAAAAGTACAGAGTCGCAACAAGATCCTCAAGTAGCTGTCCGTCAGTACTTGGGGGAAAGATAAATAAACATTGCTTGCTACATATAAGGCTATTGGGCGTCCGGTTATTGATTATGCTGCGCCCATATGGTCGTCCAATCTTACTGACACCAACTGGAGGAAATTGTAAGTCTGCCAAAACACCGCCATCAGAACTGCTATGGGATGTCTCCTTATGTCATCTGAGTCTCACCTCCATCAAGAGGCTAAATTGCTCAATTTTCGAGAGCACACTGAACTCTTAAGTAGACAGTTTTTACTGAACTGTCATAAGCCTAGTCATCCACATCTACATCTATTGGATGAAGCCCCGCCCTCCAGAGACATAAGGAAACATCTTCGCAAGCACTATGACGAGATCCGGCACCACATTTCCTTGCCGTTTGATCTGCGTAACCATAGGCGGGCTCTAAATGACCTTCACACCGAGTCGGTAGACAGATCAATCAGATCTCGGCTTGTGAATCACGTTATTGACATTCAACACCCCGTATTAGCTGAAGAGGAGCGAGAACTTCCGAGGGAGACTACAGTCATGCTAGTGCAACTTCGTTCTGGATATTGTGATAGGTCAAACTCTTACTTATCCAGACTGAACCCCACCAAACCAAACATCTCTTTTCCTGTTCAAGTGAACCTACTCTTCTAACACCAATATCACTCTGGTCCAGCCCTGTTGAAACTGCGTGTTTCCTCGGACTTCCGTTAGAAGAGCTTGATGACAATTTAGAGTGATCTTGCCCATTAGGCAGGGCGAAGCAAAGTTTGAAATTTGTTCTTGCATGGTTTTTTTAGATAATGGGATATACTTTTATAAGAAACGTGTGAAAATTTTTCGCCGCTATCTATTTTTCCGCCATTGTGTGATCTGATTAAATTAATGAACCTGCACACACTAGTATTTTCAGACCGGCTGAATTTTTAAAGACGTGAGAGATAAGGGAGTAGAGTTCGAGCAATATCAGACTTCGAAAACTACAGTATTATTTCGATCTGTTATTTTATTACTACCAAAACCAATGTGTACCTCGAAACTGATTTTATCGTCTTGAAAACCTAGTGAATTTCGTAGGTCTCAAAAGACTAGTACATATATACAAGGTGGAGCAAAAGTAATCCTCCATCAGAAAATGCTATAAATTTTGCGATTGGCCCCTAAAGTCAGTTCTGTTTTGACATTTGTGTAGTAAACACATGCGAAATACACGTTAATAAACAATGTTACGCTACACTGCTCCAGAACGCGGAATATTGCTGACTATTTATTTGACCAATAATCGGTCGGGGCCAAACGGTTACTGTGAATGGTGAGCGCTACAGAGCAATGATCAACGAGTTCTTTTTGCCGCAACTTGATGAATTGGGATTGGAAAACATGTGGTTCCAACAAGACGGTGCAACAGCACACACTGCACGTGCCACAACCGATATGCTGAACATCGGAAGCTTACTTTTGCGCCACCTTGTATATTATAGGCTTAATATTCAAAAGCACAATCCACTAACCGATAATTTCATATATTCATAAAAATGTACGTTGTCATAAGTCTAAACTGAGAAAATTAAAAATCAGAAGCATAAAATGGTATTGTGTTATTAAATTAAAACTAAGAAAAATAGTAGTTCATTGACGAAGGGAGGGATATATCTGTGCAATTAAATCAAATGCAATTAAATAATTTTATTTCAAATTAATTGCAATTAAAATTTTAAAAAATTCTAATTAATTAATTGTTAATTGTTTCAATAATTTTAATTTGCCTAGCGACAACATAGGAGGGTTTCAAGACATGATAAATAGTATCAAGGTTACAGCCCGAGAAATAGGTGGATCGGTAAGGATTGCAAGTGACTTTAACTCAAGAGCCATCGAGTGGGGTATGCCAACGACACGTCGAAGTGGGAGACGACTTCTGAACATGGTTCCCAGGCTGGGACTAACAGTCATGAACTCCGGAAGAGCGACAACTTTCAGGAGACCGGGTTGATTCCGACACCTGGTTCGATGTACATAAATGACACGGGTTTTTTTACCCGGTCAAGGATTTTTTATTGTAGTGTAACCATGTCTAATTCTTTCCATCCCCAAGAGACCAGGTTGCGAAGAAACAATACCAAATATCACGATGGCATCTGAAAGCATCTCCGGGATCATAAAAAAGTGGAAACTCCTTGGAGACTTCACTGACAGCGCTCATCAGTAAATATAGTTTGTAGTAGGCCCACAAGGACCGAGGGCGGACACTGGCAAAAAAAAACCGGGAGAGTGAACGTATGCAAACTAAACAATGAAGCTCTAATTACTGAAATCGATACATACCTGCTCCTAGCTACCACCCCAGAGAGCGTGTCAAATCTACCATCCTCTGCGGTAACCAGGCCTATAATAAATCCATGCTAATATTACCAAAAAAGCCGCGTTAGGAGTCCATTTCTTCTTTAAATGGCCCTCAACCGTCTAAACGATATTGGTTGTTGTTGTCGTTTGTAACGACAAAAACAATCCCCTTAGGTTTTGTGAAGTGTTGTCGAGAGTGACAGTCCTTTGCCGGTTATGAACCCGGTACTCCCTTGCGGTATATGCTCGACTGTCGCGGGAGGGATTGATATGACCAGTGAAACGTTCTAGAACACGATAACTTGAGTAAAAATTGAGACATTTGAATGAAATTTGGCACATAGGTTGCTATGGACCAAGGTAGGTTGCTATTTAAGTTGGGCGAAATGGAACCATAACCACGCCCCTTTTTTCGATATCGAAAATTTCGAAAAACGTTTAAAACGAGATACTATAATAATAAAATCAGCTACAATAATTAAATTTGGGAGATTTTTTTAGTTGGTCGTCCAAATTTTTGGAAAAGAGGCGTGGCACCGCCCACACTTGAGTGAGCAAATGTTCCGACTGCTAATAACTACAGAACCGTTTATGCTAGAATAACGAAACTTGGAAGAAGGTATACTATGGTTGTGGTACATACACCCATAAAAAATAAGCTAACTCGATTTTCGACCCCGCTTACTTTTTCATAAAAGTTATCTGAAAAGGATATAGAAATACTGAACTAGTCATATCTTATTGATTGATACAGTTAGAATGATATAATTTGGCAGTTACATCAATTTTCTTATTCTCTATGCAATTTTTGCAAAATTTTGGAAATTGGGTGTGACACCGCCCACTTATGAGTCGAAAGATTTTCAAATTCGACTGTTAATAACTTCATAACCGTGTAAGAAAGAATTACGACAATAATTATCATGAGCATGTAGAGTACGCCCATCGAAAATAAGCAAAATCGGTGGCAACCATGCCCACTTTTGTACTAAAGCTTTCTAAAAGAGAAGTAGGAAACCGGAACACGCCACATTTCCTTCACTGATGCAGATAGGGTGCTAGAATTTGGTAGTTACAATAACCTGAGGATCCTATTAATGATTTTTTTTAATTTTGGAAAATGGGTGTGGCACCGCCCACATATGAATGCATAAGATATCAAATCTATTATTAAATTCAGAGCCGTGTTAGATAGAACTACGAAACTTGATACGAGGTATACTATCTACGTGTAAGGTACGCCCACGGAAAATAAGCAGAATCGGTGAACGACCACTTTTCCAAAATTATATATAGCCTATGCTGTAACCAGTGAAATCGAGAATCTAATCTGAAAATTTCATGAGGATCGGTTGGGTACTTTGGACGCCTGTAAAAGAGGGCGTGGTACCGCCCATTTTTCCAAAATTATATATAGCGACTGACGTGGTAGTCTGACAGACACCAATAACTGGAAAAGTGTTTTGCGCTAATGGTTTTTTAACATCGCCTCCACCTCTCTAGTTACCTTGTTATTGCATGATCATGCGTAGATTAGTGTGTTTCAAATTGAGTGCACGCGTCGGTGAGAGCCGAAAAGTGTCTGACAGACAACCACGTCAGTAATAAGGTAGGTGTCTGAAAGACAACCACGGCAGTATTTATGTTATATTATTTGTAGCGTATCCCTAACAACATGTTTGTGAAATTGTTTCAATATTTTTTATATCTTGTTATTAATTATTAACCAGAAATCTTTTCTCAATATGCCTATCAAAAATAAAAAGGGTACCAGATACTTTTACTGTGACTACTCGAAGCCAATTTACCTGTAGTCCTTAAAGCCAATGTATGAAATCTGCCAAAAGATGTAATTCCTATCAAACTTTTAATATCATCTTTTGTTGCGGAGGCTGAGTAAATTTTAAAATGCGTTATTCCTAATATGATAAACTTTGTTTACACGTGTATGCGTTGGGAAGGCAATCTGTGAAACTCTTATGTTTAACATAAAATATAATTTTATTTAACCATTTCTCTATTATTATAAACTAATGAATTTAAGTGTATATTCTAAGAATTTGAAACTTAGACAAAAAAAATTGGATAACTTTTTTGTTGTTTTTGTATAGGTATAAGTATTTTAGGGTCAATTGTATAAATACCGTTAATGCCATGTTAATAAATACCGTTTAAAATAAATTACGTTTTTTGAAAAAAAAAAAAGTATTAGAATAATTAAATACCTTAAGCTTTGAACTGAAAACAGGGATGGCTTTACCAAGTTCTCAAAACGGGACGAGAAAAAATAAGCCATTAAAATGGTGTCTACTAGACTATCACGCCAGCAGAATAGTGAAAATAAATGCACGCCAGTCGCAGAGGGTTAAAACCTCCACAGTTCATAACTCCACAACAATTGAAAAATTCACCACCACCGAACTTAGACTTCCTTAATTGTTTTTTTTTTATATTTGCCATGTCTAGTCTGTGAATAAATCAATCTGTAGACTTAATAAATAAATCAAACAACAGTCAGCCTCGCAGTATTTTATTCTTGAGCCCCTCGCAACATTTCGTATTTAAAATTTATTGGTGATTTTTTGCAACTGGCTGTGGTACTACCTCACACGAAGATGCAACAAACTTCTGATTGGTGGTAATCTTTTGGTGGCATATACGCTCTGGTTTCTAATGGTATTTTGAGCTGTCTAAGTGGAAATTGACGATACGCTACATTTTTGGAGGATTCGAAGTTGGATTTTGGATTGGAATGAACTAAGCAACGGAGAAGGAAAGGAACACGTAGAGAGTCAAACACAACAGCTAATTTCACATATGACAAAAAGGATGAATAAAGGCGCCAATGAAATGTAAAAATTTAATTAAAGTACATACTGCAGTGAGGTATTTAATAAAATAGAATCTCGTTCCTTTAAAAAACTGAGTCTCCGTTTGCTTACAGAAATTTACATACCCATATGTATACAGCTTAAAAAAAAGAAAAGTCATACAGCCATATACAGCCATATACATACATATATCCATAGGCGATGTGTTAGCAGCATAATTATTTCGTTTTCGTTCCTTGCACAATTTTGTTTACAGAACTTTAAATTATTTATTATACACATCAGAGCTGTAAAAAGATTCAATAAATTCAATCTGCATTCCGTCGACAGTCTTTTCAAAATTTTTTTTTTTTGCTTGCATTAAACAACATCCACTCCTGAATGGCTTCAAACATTTGAAGCCAAACAAAGAGTGTGTGTGTTATTGAATGCTCGAGTTTAATTCAGTACAGAACAGACGAAGGTATTCGCAATCTCATGTGATTGTAAAATTGAAAAGAATGCACACTCTTTTACCATTTATTGGTAATACTCATTTTTCCGCCTAGATATTTTTTGGATTTATTAGCTTTCCAGATATGTTAAAAAGATTGTTTTCCTTAAAAGTTAATAAATCAACGAGTACAAAATTAAATTTTGCTTGGGTGATTAACAGCCAGTTCCACCAAGTGAAAATAACTTGTTTATCTTATATATATAATTCTTCTGTGGTTAAATAGTACCTTCTAAACGGGTTGACTGATCTTGTTTAAATTTGTTGTGCATAACAAGGACAGCTCGAGAATGGTTTAGATTTACAATTTGATTTTCAAGGTCTGGCTATTTGGACTAAAATCCGGACAAAAGGCACTGATGCCATCACTTTGTCATCTCTATTTTTGGTAGAAATTATTCTAAAAGTCACTATGTAAAGGGTGTTTTTTAGGGGTATAGAACTTTGAATTGAAATAAAACACAAGAAAATCGTTTTAAGGTCCATCAATTTGGCTTTCATGGAAGGATAATTTTATGCCATTAATGTTTAAATATGATTTCGGGCATGTGGCCGCCGCGGCTGGCTCGAATAAAGCCAATTCTACAGGTCCAATTTTCAACCACTTTTTCGAGCATATGGGGCCGTATGTCGGCAATAACGAAACGAATGTTGGCTTCCAATTCCCCTAACGTTTCTGGTTTGTTGGTGTAGACGAGCGACTTCACATATCCCCAAAGAAAATAATCCAATGGTGTCAAATCACACGACCTTGGTGGCCAATTGACAGGTCCATTCCGCGAAATTATGCGCTCATCGAATGTTTCCTTCAATAAATCGATTGTGACGTGCGCTGTGTGGCATGTAGCGCCGTCTTGTTGGAACCACAACTCATCCACATTCATGCCATCCAATTCGGGAACAAAATAGTCGGTTATCATGGCTCTATACCGGTCTCCATTAACGGTAGCTGCCTCTCCAGCATTATTGCGGAAGAAGTATGGCCCAATGACTCCACCAGCCCATAGAGCACACCAAACAGTCAGTTTTTGTGGATGTAATGGCGTTTCAAGGGTCTCATGTGGATTCTCTTCACTCCAAATGCGGCAATTTTGCTTGTTGACGTAGCCATTCAACCAAAAATGAGCCTCATCACTGAACAAAATTTTGCGATGAAAATCAGCATCGAAATCAATCTCATTTTCGGCCCATACACCAAAATCACGACGCATTGCATGGTCTCGCGGCTTTAATTCTTGCACAAGCTGGATCTTGTAAGGTCGCAAGCCAAGATCTTTGCGCAAAATCTTCCATAAAGTTGATGGACAAAGCTCCAATTGCTGTGCACGGTGGCGAATCGATTCATTCGGGTCCTCTTCAACACTTTGCTCTACAGCGGCAATTGTTTCTTTGGTGCGCACTGTTCGACGTCTCTGCGGATGCGTATTATCACATAGAGTAAACGTAGTGCGAAAACGATCCATGGTTAACCGAATTAATTGCTCTGATGGACGATTATGTCGACCATAAAATGGACGGAGCTCACGGTAAACTTCGCGAACTGAACCATTATTTTCGAAATAAATTTGCACGATTTGCAAGCGTTGTTCTTTTGTCAACCTGTTCATGATGAAATGGCAAACCAAACTGAACATAAATGACATTAGAGTTGCCAGATTTGACCACAAAATGCCAATTTTATCTCTATTCGAAAAACAAACCGGTAAAAAAAACACCCTATACTATAATGAAGGGGGTAAGCTATGTCAGCGGAGAGATACAGGAAGAAGAACAATATTAGTTGGATGAAGGGGCATTGAAGGAAATTGAAATACGGGGTAGATCCAATCAACTTTAAGGAAAGAACAACGTCGGCAATCTGCATCCCTTCGCACACTTGAATCGACTCTTCTTCATACATATTTTCAAATTTATCTGCAGTTATTTCGCTACTTTCGAAAATATTTGACTCCATGTTCAGAAGTGTGACGAGGTCTTTGTATTGAAAATTTTCCAGTACCATTTTTTTTTTTTTTAATTTTCCAAGTTGAAGAGTTTTAGATGCGTTCTTGATTTCTTAAAAAAAAAGCAGGGGTACCATTGAACTACAGTTTATGCTGCGGTTGTTTTGTTAGTACTTCGCCCTACCAACTCCAACTTAATAGAGTGTTGCTAAAACACACATATTTTTGTGAGTGGTTTACCCCTGTTGACGTCCAAACTTCATCCCCGATCTCTATAACACTTTCACAGTGGGTTCAGGGGTCCACTGGGCTCATAAATATAAAGTTGCAATTCGGCATAACAATTAATTTATTTGTTTCAAGTTAATAATTATATAAATATATATATATATATATATATATCAACCAAATAGTTTGGAAAAAGCTTGCGTTAGCAAGACCACCTTCGGAGTTAAGCACATATCAGAACCAGCAGATGAAAAGGGAGAAGGCGAGTAGGAAGAGTAAATGGGAGATGTAGAGAAGATGTGAGAGGAAACAAGAGGGCAAAGAAGAGGAAGAGGATATGGGCGTTGGGGGAAAAGTAAAAAGAATAAAGAGGAAGCGTCAAATGGTGAGGGACAGGACAACGCCTGCCGGGTTTGATAGTATATGAAGATATGTACGAGGTGTGTTCAAAAAGTATAGCGAATTTTGTGTTTTTTCAAAAATTATTTATTTATTCATGAATATCTATTTTGTCCCCTTCAAAGTAATCCCCATGAAATATTATACACTTGTGCCAACGGTTTTTCCAATCTTCGAAGCACTTCAAAAAATAATTTTTTTGCATCTTGTTCAGCTCCTCCTTCGATGCCGTCTTTATCTCGTCAAGAGAAGCGTAACGTCGTCCTTTCATGGGCCTCTTCAGTTTAGGGAACAAGAAAAAGTCACAGGGGGCCAGATCTGGGGAATACGGTGGCTGCGGCATCATTAGTGTGTTGTTTTTGGCCAAAAAGTCGCGCACAAGCAACGATGCGTGAGCAGCGGCGTTATCGTGGTGCAAAAGCCAATTTTTGTTCTTCTTTGCACATCTTCTCGGCCTTCTGAGAACATTTTGTACCACCGATAAACGTTGCTTCGGTCCAAGGTAGCTTCTCCGTATGTCAACATTCGGAATGCATCCGCGCACTTAATTTCGTTTTTCACACAAAATTTGATACAGGTTCTTTGATCCATTTTTTTGAATAGGTAAAAATCGAAGACGATCCAAAACACGTGCAAGCAAAGCAGCTGTCAACAATTAACTGAACGTTCAAAATGGTCGAGGTTGTCGGCATAAGTGAGAGACATGAGTACCAACATAACGCCACAAAAAATTCGAAATTCGAATATACGTAACCAGCGAAAATTCAAAATTCTCGATACGTTTTGAACACACCTCGTATATGAGTACGTTTTCAACACATACCAATAGGTTTTTAGAAAACTGACAATTTTCAAACCAGAGATGTTAGAATATTTGATATTTGATATTTGCATATTTCATTATTACATTATAATAATATTTTCAAAAAGTAAATATTGTTTCAGTTAATATTTTTATAAATAAAAAAAATAACTAATAAAAGCTGTATAAAGCCAAATAAACCCTGTTTTGTGTAACTGTTTTAAAATGTCTTTAACAAAAAGCAACCATGTGCATATTTGAGAGGGGTTCGTGCCTATAGAATATTTGTATCGATGGCTTGGTACTAAAAAAGTTTGTGCACACCAAGAAAAGGCTGCATTCGATTGAATGCTTATTCAGTATTAAAAGTTCTTTTTCATTCAGTAATTGCAATCTTTCTTTCAAAATCTAAATGTGTGCAGTTTAATTTCCCCCTCATGAATGAAGAGGTGGGGAAATTTTAAGTTACATTCTTCAATAGGGGAAATTGAATTAAAAAACACCAGTCCCAATATGATGAATTATAATCCTAAAAGATTGCACACTTTTACAGCTCTGATACATATTTACATATATGGATAGTAGGTACCCTGCAGTGAAATATCACACTAGTCAGTAAACATACTAGTATGCAACTATAATTTTCTGGTTTAAATCATACTATTCAGAAAAATTTCAATCCATACTAGTATACGACTATAATTGCCATAATGTGTTTAAGCGACATAAGCTGTAATTATTTCTTTCGTTTATTTCATGATGAGCAAAACGGTGATTTTGCAACCACTGTGAAAAATGCTACTGTGATTTGCAAATCACAGTTATTTATACCGGTGATTTGAATCACTGTTTCAGGCTGTCTTGATTTTAGTTGACATTGCTGAAAGTTACTTTTAAATTTATAGGTATGCATTTATTTATAATTTGCACATGTGCGTAATAACATTTCTAATGAGTTAGTTATTATCATGGATTACTCACGGAGATTGATGAAAGTTTTTATCCCTCAGCTGGCTAAACAGTAGCAGTGATAAAAATTGCATTCGAACTAACAGCTATTCAATTTAAATCACTGTGAAAATAGGTGATTCACCAATCGCTGTGAAAATATCGCCGAAAGCGAATTGTTGCTCAGCAATTTTGCATGCTATTGTAATTCGCAACCAGCTTATGAAATATTCCAAAGATATAGCTTTGCCCCTGCGGGTTAGGGGTTTAGAATATGCCCGAGGTGGGAACACCGGTCGTAAGAGGCGACTTATATGCACAAAGGTAATGACGTGTAACTCGATGGTTGATCTACGGATATGATGCCTCTCACCTCTCGTTACCCACCTTATCCTGCCTTATGGAAGGAGTGGTGACATGACCTAGAAGGTTTCACTGGTCATAAATCGCTACCACGACAGTCGGGCAGTACCGCAAGGGAGTACCGGAGCGTACCGGGTTCAAATCCGGCCAAGGACTTTTAATTCGACATAGGTGTATTGTCTAGTCTTCATTATCGCTCTCATTTAAGTTATCTTTACCTAAGGCAGAATGCTTCAAATATAAATACTCATCGTGAAATTTTGATGGCATACTATTACTTAAACATAAGTCATAATAATAAATATAAATCATCGAACTTGTTTGATGATATACGTAATGGTTTGTGATACAATGTTTCTAGATTAAATTTAAAGGCAAAGTTTTTATTAGTATTTTTATTGCAATTCATAAAATACCCATAGTTAAGTTCCACTGAGTTAAATTTTTCCAGGATTTCTTAAGCGTAGTTTAGATAATTTAAAAACGACGAAAATGACTTCCAATTTCTAAACTCCGCGTGTAATATTTCAATACAATCATATCCGGATGGGTTAGTTCGTGAATTTCGAATAACTGTGCCCAAATGGTACGATTTCGTACAAAATCCTCTATCGTGCTCTGCACAGAATCAACTGGCACCAATGTATGGGCGGGAAGTAAATATGTAATTTTTATATCTTCTATGAAGTTCGAAGAATTTAAAAAATACGCAATCATTGCTAACATGGATTTATTACGGTTTTTATCAGAGCAACTGTCACAATATAGACATAGTTCCTTAGCTCTCTGCCTTTGGTCCACGGTTTTTAAATATTTATACGGATCAGTACAAATTCCATTGCATCCCCGCTTCCCATCGCGTTCCCCCCCCAAGAAGCAATCTTCATTTCTAGTACCGTTTTCATCAACGCTAAAGTTATAGTAAGCATATTTTCACAAGTAGAAAATAGTTATATTTTTTCCGAACGGGGTATTCAAACCTTTTTGCAAATCAAAGTTTGCACACAAGAAACTAGAACGGGTTTGATCTCTTAAAAATATTGCTTTGACAAAGCAACATTTACATAAAAAATCGAATCTGAACACCCACCACCGCACATTTTACGCTTGAGGGCTCTTCCTCGATCAGAAAATACTCGAGTTATAAAATTCTATTAATGCGCTTTCAGCTGGGCTCTCTTCCTTCATCTGATCGCAAGCATGACTTATAATATTTCACAAAGGCGTTCTCTAATTTCTATAAATTACTAGCTTCATGTGATACCCATATTGGCATATTTAATTTTTTGGTTCTAAAAAGGTGGCAATCTTGTTAAAATATCGCTAATGGCGGCATCTAAAGAGAATGTCTTAGAAAGAAGCATACTATCTGTATAACGAATTTGATCCAATTCGTTTCAGACGTTACCTGAACAGTAGTGGATATAGTAATATGTATATTAATAAACTAATATACAAATGTGAAGTGGTGCTGTGCAGACGTGTTTTCTCTTACTCCGCTTATTTATTATTTTAATAAACATTCACATACATACATTTACAAAAGTTTACAATATCTACTTTTTGGTTTACAAACAATAACTATCACCGTCATAAATAAAAATTAAAATAAAAACTATATTTAAAATTGAATTTATAATCTACCTATCTTCAACTAAAACATAATTCCAAAGTTTTCCTGTGCTTTGCTTCAAAATGCCTTGTATTTGTGGTTCTAAAGTTGATCGGCTCTCTTCATCGAAAGTTCAGTGTGGTAATTGCATTGAATTCTTTCATATGGAATGTGTTGGTGTTGTGCCCGCTGACATAGAGTACCTGGTAAGCATGAACAAAAAGTTTTTTTGTAAAGATTGCTCTGCTGTTCGCCGCAAGTCTATTTGTTCTCCGCTACCCAATTTAACTCATGTGATCTCAGCATCGGATTTACCAACGTCATCGAACTCTTCTGTTGTCATCGTTGACTCCGATCTCTCACAGCAAGTTACGGCTTCGAAAATGTCAAATGACATCAACATCAACAATAATTTGCAAGTCAACGGCAGCAACAACAACATCGGTAATAATGAGCATACTAACGCCAACACCAGTAATAACATGCAAATCAACGGCAACAAAAACATCAGCATTAGTGAGCATTCCAACACCAACAACATCAACAATAATAGTGAGCAAATGAGTACAACAGTAACAGCCAATATACTTGCTGCTCTTCTTAAAGAGAACGCGAGTATAAATACTCATATCACTGATCTAAAATCAGATAATGACAACCTGCTGAAAAAAATGGATAGCATGCTTGATTGTTTTTCCGTATTACAACGAAGTATGGCACAGAAAGACGATTTGATAGCTGCATTGGCCAGTGAGGTCAAAGAACTTCAGGTCTTACTTACCGATTTTCTTGCTGAAGCTCTTTTAAAAAATCCACAACCAAACAAAAACAATAACATGTCTGCTGCGGGCAATGCTATTGAGCCATCTTCGCCTTCCACTTTCTCTTCTGTTGCTGCTGCTAACGTCGCATCTAATGCAACTTGTTCCAACAACAATGCCTCGGGGTCGGCATCAGCATCATATACTCTTCATACATTGCCGTATATTTCTGATAACTCTGCGGTCGATCTTCTCTCTGGTGCTTCTACCTTGTTTCCGATCTCTCAACATTCTGATAATACAGAAGAGCCAATTGTGGATAATTTGCATACCACTAAAACATCTCAACAGCCTGATGGTAAGCAAAATAATCGTGTTACTGCGCGTCACATGAATGGTTTCAACTCTAAAAATCGAGTGGTTGGTCGAAATGCTTCGACTGAGTTAGAGGTAGCCGTTATCAGAAAATTGGTGCATCTATCTTCATTTAAACCATCGGTATCTGAAGATATGGTTGTTGATTACGTCAAAAAACATTCAGGTATTGATGACAATTTTATTACTTGCTACAAGCTAGTTAAGAAAGACACTCCGCTGGAGAGCCTAAGGAGGGTTAATTTTAAACTGGGCGTGTCTCCTGACTTCTATAGTTTGCTCTTAGATCCCAATCTATGGCCAACTGGGATTAACGTCCAGCCATTTCGTAACATCCCAAGGACCTAATGCTACTGAATTAAATAGCTGTGTAATTAATACTCCTAGTATTTCTCATTATAATATTGAAAATCTTAAACTTCTTAAAATTTACTACCAAAATATCTCTGGAATGCGTACTAAGGCTAAAGAAGTATTTTTATTTACGTCTCGGTGTGAGTTCGATGTTTTTGTGCTAGTTGAAACGTGGTTAACTAGTGATTTTTTTGATGCAGAGTTTTTTGATCCGAATATTTTTCATATTTATCGTAAGGATAGAGATGCGCTAAAAACAGACTGTAGTAGGGGTGGGGGTGTCTTAATTGCGGTAAAACGTGCGCTTAGGTCGTCAGTCGTCGCTTTTAGAAACGCAGATTCGCTTTTAGATCAACTGTGTGTCCGCATCTTCGGTACCTTTGGTAGCTTGTTTATTTGCGTATCTTACATTCCGCCAAACAGTTCTGAACACTTATATGCACTCCATATCAATAACATTTTATATATCTATGAAAATCATGAAGATGACCACTTTTGCATACTGGGTGATTTTAACCTAAACAAGATCGTATGGTCTGACTTGCTTAGGAATGGTGTCTTAACTGCCTCTAATGCTAGCCTTCCACATGAGATCCATGTTCTAGATAGTTTTTCCAGCATTAATCTTACCCAAATTAATTATATTCCCAACACGCTTGGTAACTTCCTTGACCTTTTATTCATTGATGAGAACTTGATCTTTAAGTTACAAGAATGTAATTTTCCTATCTGTATGTCTGATATGCACCATGTGCCGCTCTTTTTATCCCTTCAGTTTTGTACATTTCCCACAATCTACACAATCGATTCCCCGTCTCTAAACTTCAGAAATGCCGATTACGACTCTTTAAATGCAATTTTCAACGAAATTGATTGGAGCTCTATTTTTCTTTCGCGTAATGTCGCTGAGTGCTATGAGATGTTCCTTGAACAAATTTACTTGGTCTTAAACTCTAACCTAAATCTGATCCCTCCTCGGAGACATAAGTTACCTTGGTATACGAGAAGGCTTAAAAGACTGAAGAACAAACGAAATAAATATTACAAACTTTTCAAGTCCACAAACGATTTTAGCTTCAGAGAAAAGTATATCAGCCTTAGTAAAGAATTCAATGAACTCGATAAAACTCTATATAACAATTATATATCTCGCTATGAGGATGAGTTAAAGTCCAATCCCAAAGCATTCTGGAACTTCATTCGGTCTAAGAAAGGATGCTCGATTATTCCTAGCTGTATGACTCTGGATGGTCTCTCCTCCTCCTCTCTGCATGACAGTGTAAATCTCTTTGCTGATTTTTTCAAGTCTAATTTTGTAAATGATGCTGACGTTAGCACTTATAACTCTTTCGGTGATGATCTTGGTTCGCATTGCGTTGATTTTGGAGCACTTTGCATCACTGATTTAGAAATACAGATTGGTATCTCCGCTTTAAAACTGTCTCATAAAACTGATTCCGATGGCCTCACCTCTTTTTTCCTTAAGAAATGCTGCTCATCCCTAGCTTTCCCTTTATCTCTGATAATTAACCTTTCCCTTTCCTCCGGTACTTTCATCGACAAATGGAAGCTGAGCTCCATTACACCCATCCACAAATCAGGTAACAAAAATGATGTCAGAAATTACCGTCCAATCTCAAAATTAACCACATTTTCAAAACTTTTTGAAAAGGTGACAAAAGATAAGTTATTCTTCGCAGTCAAAGAAATTATTGATCCCAACCAACATGGTTTTGTCTGTGGTCGCTCCACCGTAACCAATCTTGCTGTGTTTTCAGAGTACTGTTTATCGGCCTTTAAGAGTGGATTTCAGGTGGATACCATTTACACCGATTTCTCTAAAGCCTTCGACAGAGTCTCTCATGATATTTTATTACACAAGCTCGAGCTTCTTGGTTTCCATTCAGTCTTTCTTCTGTGGTTGCGATCCTACCTCACGAACAGAACAACGTTTGTAGAAATTGCTGGTACTGCATCTTACTCTTTTGTGGTAACCTCCGGAGTACCGCAGGGTAGTATTCTAGGTCCGCTTCTTTTTGTTCTGTTTATCAATGATATCCGGTCCTGCTTTAATCACTCGCAATTTCTTCTCTATGCTGATGACCTGAAATTGTATTCTAGAGTTACCTGCGTGTCTGACGCGCTTCAGCTACAAAATGAACTCAACAATCTTACTGATTGGAGTTTAAAAAACAAATTGTTGCTTAACATAAAAAAATGCTTTCATTTAACCTTGTCGCGTACGCGTAATCGTATAAGTTCAAGTTACTCGATTCTTAACAATCAACTGTCCTCAGTCGAGGTATTTTCCGATCTAGGCGTTCTGTTTGACTCTGGTTTTACCTTTGTCAGTCATGTGAACACAGTTATCCCTAAAGCCTTTTCGAACTTGGTTTTTTGAAGCGATATGCGAAAGACTTTAAAGATCCCTATACAAGGAAATCCCTTTTTACTTGTCTTGTCCGGTCTAAGTTGGAGTACGCATCAATTATCTGGAACCCTTTATATAGTTCTCATTCCGACAGAATCGAGCGTGTACAGCGCAGTTTTACTCGCTTTGCTCTCTATCCACTTCATTTCGTCGATCCATTTCCATCCTATAATGCACGGTGTTTGCTCATAAACTTGAAATCTCTCTCTAGTAGGCGCACAATCCATTCGATAATGTTCATTTTCGACATTGTTAATGGCTTAATTGATTGCGTGAATCTGCTCGATCAACTTGGCTTCAATGTCCCAAATCGCATCCTACGTTCCCACTACCCTTTCCATCTTATTACAGTCAAATCTAATTACCACTATCTCGCGCCCATTACTAGGGCAGTCAGTGAAATTAACAATATTTACAAACCGCTAGATCTTGACTTTGCAATGCCGAGATCCCAGTTTGTCGATAAGATTGCTTCATTTTATCCCTAGTACTCAATTCCAGCCTATTTAGTTAGTAAGTAATTCCTGTACATTTCTAGTCTGTAAGATATTGCTATCTTAGACCGAATAAAGAATAATAATAATAAATATACGTACAGGAATAGCTCGTTTTAAGTTATAAGATAATGCGTGTATAATCTTGTAGTAATGGTACCATTAAGTTCGAATGCCCCTTCACATTCTACTTTAAAGAGCAAGAAATAGTACATAAAATTACTTACTAGATATATTGCAAATATTTTTATATGGGCGATACGATAATTTCGCGCTCAAGAAAAAAGTTGATTGTCCCTTAGAATAAAAATGAAAACCCAATTTTGGGCACAACCATAATATAATATTTTACCAGGTGATGAGCTGGGGGACGTAGAACAAATTTGCATCAAAAAGTAAATTTCGAAAAAATGTCCGTTACGATAACTTCGCGCAAAGGGGTCAAATTTTTGTGTACATATTTATGTATCAAGGGTGTTTAATTGGTGTTGCGGTCACCCTGTGATGCAAAGCCAAATGGGCGATATGGCAGCACGGCTGTCCGAATGTATCCCTGCCACGCCATCAAACCAACAGCCGAAGTTACCACCAGCAAAAGTTATAGCGTAGCGCTAACATAAGTGCATCGGGTAAGGAACCAGAGCTGCTGCGCACACCGAATATTGGTGGGAGTTAGGGAACTAGTCCCCGAAAATATCTTGGAAGCGGAAAAGAAAAACCACCACTATTACTTGCAATTCGGACACAGTGGCTGAGAAGCAGTGAATACAGGATAAGTTGGTACATAAGTGCGGGGGAAGCAATATCCTCACGGGCATGGCTTTTTGTAGGGAAAACTTTTCAGGCATGCAGTGTAGGGTCCAGATTGCGGAGAGTGTGCCACACCACTGCCGCCACAGGTCCTTTTTTTTAGAGAACGGTATCGAAATTGCTGTTAGAAGAGTCTTATTAGTTGAGCAGATGAATAGATGGTTAGTATCATGTGGAGACACGCCGCATGCCAGGAAGACATTTAACACTGAGTATTGTTGGCTCGCTATACAGATGGTGTTGAAGTGACATAAGGAGGCATCACGTGGCAGTTCTAAGTGCAGTGATTTGATAGGCCTGCAACCTCCTCCAGTGTGTGTCTGCTATCCCCGGCCAAATAGGCGTCGCATAGCTCAGAACCCACTGGCCAATTGCCTTGTACGTTGCCAGTAATATTTCTTTATCTTTCCCCAAGTGTTGCCAGCTGGTGACTTGAGGATTTTGTTGCGGTTTTGTACTTTGGTGGTAATCGCGGCTACATGAGCACCGTGGTTAAACATGTTATCAAACGTGACCTCTAAGATTTTGGGGTGTGTGACAGTCGGAAGCTTAATGCCGTCGACGTTTACTTCCATGTTCACCTGCGCTGTCCTCGTCATAAATAAGGTGGCCGAGGATTTGGTCGGTGACAATGCCAGATTTCGTCTAGCGAAAAACCGGACAAGGATGGGAGGTAGAGTTTATTCTTGAGCACAGCTCATCTATCGGAGGAGCCTTTAGTACCTTCGAGGTACCATGCTGTACACGGTGCTCTAGCGCACCCCACCGCCCCTTCTACCCTCAAGCAACCACAATGATGGCCGTCTCCACGACTAGCACCACTGCTGCAATACCTGCCTGACCTACTCCCGACTGCCGCTCACGGTCAGCAGCGTTTCCATCTA
The DNA here is from genome assembly GCA_949987695.1 of Merzomyia westermanni. Classification (NCBI taxonomy): domain Eukaryota; kingdom Metazoa; phylum Arthropoda; class Insecta; order Diptera; family Tephritidae; genus Merzomyia; species Merzomyia westermanni. Next base: position 84,619,377 of record OX465291.1, read on the forward strand.
GCACAGCCGCTCATCAGTCCTACCCCCTCCGGAATAGGTCAACGAGCACTGCTGAGCGCCAATACTCTCTGTCTCTGCCCCCAATGTCCCCCTACTTCCAGCATGCACATTGTTCAGGACCACCATCTCCTTGCGCCTTTCGCAGCGTGTACTGTCTGTCGGCAAATATTATATACGCCTGCGTCATCGGTCAAGTGCAACAATTGTCTTGGCCTATGCCACGTTCTTATATGCTCTGGGCTCGCGAACAGAAACCTCTGGACGGATACGTTTATAGAGCCTTGCTGCAACACTCCGCAGCTTTCCACGCTAGATAATCTGGGCTCTCCATCAAATTTTCAAGGTTCATTACTTCTGTACTGCGACACAGCCTAGCCTACAGCCTATCACCATCCAGGCAAACGCATCTGTCCCTCACGCCTAGTATGACCCCAGCCTCGCCTCCAGCGCACTTCAAAATTGTTCAGCTAAATTGTAACGGATTATCTGGAAAGATCGCGGAGATAACTGAATTTATGAAGCTAAAAAACATCAAAATAGCTGCGATTCAAGAGGGCAAACTGACCACAAGATCAGACTTACGAACTTGTGATGGGTATAACGTACATCGGAAAGACCGTCCCAGCGGTAATGGGGGTGGTCTCGCTGTTATAACACACCACACTGTACAATACAATCTATTTGTTCCTGACAGCGACCCGACGGACTCTACCTTAGAATGCCAAGGTATAGTCGCGGTCAGGCGATGTCGATCTGCAAATTATCAACATATACATACCCCCCCTCATAAGTGCCTTGCTCAGAGGTGATAACGGTTTAAGCCTCGGCGACCACAATCTCTGGCACTCCAATCTGTCAGTAGACAGCAGGGGGCATGCACCTGAGGAGCAAATACATGCCTCGGCATTCTGTACAGCGAACGGAGAAGCCCACCCAGAGTGCCGGCAACTGCCCCCGCTCGCCAGACATCTCAATTGTAAGCGCAGGACTCATAAAGTGCATCAACTGGCGCCTGATTCTAACATTGGCATCCGACCACCTGCCAATTATACTCTCATTCGCGCCACAGACGGAGTTCATAACCTCAGAACGACGCACTTTCATCAATTTTAGGACTGGGAACGTTTTAAGGACTATACAGAGCGCTCTTTTGCTGCCCTACCCACACCGACAGACGTACGCCAAGGTGAACGAGAGTTTCCCAAGGTTATTGAATCAGCCTGCGGCCGCTTCTTTCCCGCTGGAAGTTTATCGGAAATTCGACCGAAGCAGCGGCCCTGGCAAGAGAACGTGAGGGTTAGGGGTTTAGAATATGCCCGAGGTAGGCAAACCGGTCGTAAGAGGCGACCAATATGCACAAAGGTAATGACGTGCAACTCGATGGTTGATCTACGGATATGATGCCTCTCACCTCTCATTACCTACCTTATCCTTTCCTTACGGAAGGGTGACATGACCTAGAAGGTTTCACTGGTCATAAATCGCTACCACGACAGTCGGGCAGTACCGCAAGGGAGTACCGGAGCGTACCGGGTTCAAATCCGGCCAAGAACTGTTAATTCGACAACACTCCCCAAAACCTTCGGGGAGTGTTTTTGTCGCTACCACAACAACAAGAACAACAACAATACGTGAGATTCTCAATCCCGCAGATACCAGTATTAAATCAGCCCGATTCTAAATATCCGCTCGGATTTCTTTCCTTGCGGAAATTTTTGTTCGCTAGGAAAATTTCCGCAAATTCTCTTTCGCTAGTGAACAGAAAAATTGGCGAAGAGGAATTTCGAAAATTCAAAATCAGCTGTGCTGCCTTTTGACGTTTGATTTTGGTACGACTTTTTGTGATCAGCGAATGGAAAATATTAAAATTTTTTATACAAAGGTGTTAAATTAAATTAATTAATAACAAAAATGCATAGTATTGCCTTGAATTGCCGGAATCATTGTAAGAGCTAACAAAATCATTTATATTGCATTTAATTGATTCAATTGTTTTGCAGATTTATTAAATAATATAGAGTAAATAAGCCCGCATATAAATATAGGCATTTTAATAACGCACACACAACAGGCCAAATAACAATTTGCAGTCTCTTCTTTAAATGGTCATCTAGCCGCCCGGGCGATTTGGACCGTCCAACATAGCTCGCCAGTAGTTTCTTCGTTGCGCCAACTGGCGCCAATTGGAAACACCGCGGGATGTCTCCACTTGGTCCTTCGATCGGAGTGGTGGTCTCCCTCTTCCTCTGCTTCCACCGGCGGGTGCCGATAAGAATACCTTCTGGGCTGGAGCATCTTCGCTCATTCGCACTACGTGGCCTAGCCAGCGAAGCCGCTGTGTTTTAATTCGCTGAACTATGTCGGCGTCTGCGTGAAGTTCATACAGCTCATCATTAAATCTTCTTCGGTACTCGCCGTCGCCAGCCCGTAGAGGTCCAAAAATCTTTCGAAATTATTGCTGCCAACAGTAGCTTGGTTGCCAAGCCGCGAATGCGCTGACTCTTTGCACAGAAGGTACTTCGTTTTGCCCCCGTTCACCACCAATTCCATTTTCTCCGCTTCTTTTTCTAATTTGGAGTAAGCGGCGCGGTTGTTAAGGCCAATGAAATCAATATCGTCAGCATATGCCAACAGTTGCACGCTTTTATAAAATATTGTTCCAGCGCGGTTAAGTTCTGCAACTTGTATTATTTTCTCCAGCATTAAATTAAAGAAATCGCACGATAGGAAGTCACTCTGTCTGAAACCGCGTCTACTTTCGAACGGCTCGGAGAAGTCCTTCCAAATTCTGACCGAGCTGGTGGTGTTGCTCAAGGTAATTTTGAATAGCCGTATAAGTTTAGCGGGGAAACCAAATTCAGACATAGCGGCATATAGGCAGCTCCTTTTCGTGCTATCGAAAGCGGCTTTAAAATCAACAAAGAGATGATGTGTGTCGATTCTTTTCTCACGGGTTTTTTCCAAGATTTGGCGTACTGTACTACATCTGGTCGATGGTAGATTTACCAGGTCTGAAGACACACTAGTAAGGTCCAATCAGTCTGTTCCCATTAGGCTTCAGTCTTTCGCACAATACGCTTCATAGGACCTTATATACGATATTCAAAAGGATGATTCCGCGATAGTTGGCGCAGTTTGCAGGATCGCCCTTCTTGTGGATTGGGCAGAGAACACTTAGATTCCAATCTTCATGCATTCATCCAACCATATTTTGCATAGAAGCTGATGCATGCGCCTTACCAGCTCCTCGCCTCCGTGTTTGAATAGCTCAGCAGGCAAACCATTAGCGCCAGCTGCTTTATTGTTTTTCAATCGCGATATTGCTATTCGCACCTTATTATAGTCGGGTTGTGGAACGTCGATTCCATCATCTTCGATTGTGGGCTCGGGTTCGGTATCTTCTCTGGTTTCTTGCTCAGTTTCTCCATTTAAAAGGGCAGAGAAGTGATCCCTCCATATTCTGAGTGGTCTCTGAACATCGGCCACCAGGTCGCCGTTCTCATTCTTACAGGAGTTTGCCCCGGGTTTAAATCCTTCTGTCATTCGCCGAATTTTTTGATAGCATTTTGGGGCATTATTCCCGTTGGCTAGTATCTCAAGCTCCTTTATTTCACGCTTTTCTGCCTCTTTTTTTCGCCGGGAAAAGCCGCCTCGCTTCCCTCTTCAACTCGCGGTAGTGTTCACACACACTCCTCGTTGCATTCGATCTCAGCGTTGCTTTGTAGGCTTCGTCCTTTCTTTTCGTTGCAGCGCGCCACTCTTCATCATCATACCAGTTGTTTCTTCGTGTTCGCCGGAATCCAACTACTTCTTCGGCTGCGGTACGGAGTGCTCCTGAGATATGATCCCACTGCTCATGCATTCCACTAGGTTGAATTGTGCTCTCGGAGAGCAGGTGTGAGAGGCGATCTGCGAAATAATTGGCGGTCTGTTGCGATTGCAGCTTTTCGACGTCCAGCTTTCCCTGCGTTTTTTGTTGCACCTGTTTTGTCGTACAGAGGCGGGTACGAATCTTGGCTGCTACTAGGTAGTGATCAGAGTCGATGTTAGGTCCTCGTATTGTGCGAACATCTAAAACGCTGGAAGCATGCCGTCCGTCTATAACAACGTGGTCGATCTGGTTGCGTGTTTTTCGATCGGGGGGACAGCCATGTAGCCTGATGGATCTTCTTGTGCATAAACCTAGTGCTGGATATGACCATGTTTCGGGCACCGGCGAAGTCGATCCGCCTGAATCCATTTGGCGAAGTCTGATCGTGGAGACTGAACTTCCCGACAGTGGGGCCAAATACACCCTCCTTACCCACCCTGGCGTTAAAGTCGCCAAGCACGACTTTGATATCATGACGGAGGCAGCGCTCGTATGCTTCTTCAAGGCGCTCGTAGAATGCATCCTTTTCCACGTCGTCCTTCTCTTCCGTCGGTGCATGAGCGCAGCTAAACGATATGGTGAAAATAGTACTTTTATGCGGATTGCGGCGAGACGCTCGTTCACGGGTGTGAACGACAGTACTCGGTGACGGAGTCTCTCTCCCACCACAAATCCCACGCCGCTTGTCTTCATGCCCACTCCAGTGTATGTTGCAATGTGTTTTGATCGTGTTTCCTCGCCCTGTCCATCGCATCTCTTGTATGGCGGTGATGTCAGCTTTTGCTTTCCTCAGGACCTCAACCAGCCGGGCAGCGGCACCTCCCCCATTAAGGGACCGGACATTCCAGGTACATGCCCTTATCCCGTAATCCTTATTTAGTTTGTGGGTGTTGTCATCTAAAAAAGGGGTTCTCATATCCGAGGCTTTGTTGTTGAATTTCATTGGAACGTTGTTTTATGTGGTGGGTCCCAAACCCAACGCACAACCCGTTTCACGTGAGGTTGAATTCTATTACACGTTTGTATAGCAAGCCGCTGGATCCAAGACAGACGCCCGCTTGCAGCCGCACCACATGGTGATCAGACGCTGCTGTTTAAATCCCCCAGCAAGCCCTTAAACGGATTATGTCGGAGTGGCCTTACCAGGTTGTCGCCTTCTCACGTTTAGCTCACCACCAAACGGGTGTTCGGTGGTTACCCAGAGGATACTTGGGCGCAAGCACCCGGAAGTAGTGAGCTGCTTGAACCGCATGCAAAAGAATTGCTCTGGCCATTCCCAGGTGAATGGCGATCAGAAACTTTCCCCACTTGCGCGGACTTCTGAACACGGCAGTCTCGCCGGTTATAAAGCTTAGTGCATGTTTACGTTTTTTTGCTGAAGGCGGATATCAAACGGGTGTTGGAAAGCATCCACCTTCAGAAGAAGTTGTGGCAATTTTAGAGAAGGAATTATGCTGGAAATGGATAGTGACAACCATGAACAGCGATGAAAGAAGGAAAATTTCACTTTCGTTTTATGTTAAGCACGGCATTCCTAGTGTCCTTGGGTGTATCGATGGAACGCATGTCCGTATCATAGCTCCATCTCAAAATAAGCATCTTTACTATAACCGGAAAGGATACTATAGCTTAAATGTGATGTTGGTAAGTTTTTTTATAGAATATTTACATAGATGCATGTGTATATATATTCGTGCAATTTACAAATGTATTATTCTCTATTGATAGATGTACGACCATGAGCTAAAGATACGGTATGTTGATGCCTCTCACCTTGGAGCTTCCCATGACTCCTTTATTTGGAATGTTGGCGACTTGGGAGCTTTTTTTGAAAATCAATATTTGAGTGGGGAAACCAACAAGTGGTTACTAGGTAAACATATTTGAACCTTTAGCCAACATGTATAACCAAACTATATTTTTTTTTTATTCAGGCGACGCCGGTTATCCTTTGGAACCATGGCTTCTGACGCGACATCGAAACCCAGAGGAGGGCTCTACGCAAATGAAATTCAATGATGCCCATTCCAAATGCCGCAATGTAATAGAGCGAACTAACGGAGTAATCGTGGCACTTGACCTTTCCAAAGCTTTCGACGCGCTCAACCACGCCATACTCCTAAGAGACCTGGAAGAGACATCGCTCCCCCCATTGTATGCTATGCTGACGACGGGTATGGGCGTTCCATTGACGAAAGCTGTATAAGGATTAGCCTCCGAGACTTTTCCAGCTTCTTCACCGAACGAAATCTGACCCTGTATCCGACTAAATGACGGCGACACTTTTTACGACGTGGAATGCGCAGATGGGACAAGAGTTAAACCTCCACGTAGGTGAAGTATCTCTACCTACTGTCAACCATCCTAAAATCCTGGGTGTGACGTTTGACAACAGCCTCACCTTCGCTAGTCATGCCACCGCAATAGCATCTAAGGTACAGAGCTGCAACAAGATCCTCAAGTCGCTGGCCGGCAGTACTTGGGGAAAAGATAAAGAAACGTTGCTACCCACATATAAGGCTATTGGCCGACCGGTTTTTGATTACACTGCGCCCATATGGTCGCCCAACCTTGCTGACACCAACTGGACGAAGTTGCAAGTCTGCCAAAACACCGCCATCAGAACTGCCACGGGATGTCTGATTATGTTTTCCGAATCTCACCTTCACCAAGAAGCTAAAATGCTCGATGTACGCGAGCATGCGGAGCTGTTGAACTGTTTGGAGTTAGCTCTTACTTATCCAGACTGAACCCCACCATACCAAATACGTGCCCTAGATGTGGTATGTTCCCTAATGACACTAAACATCTCTTTTCCTGTTCAATTGAACCTACTCTTCTAACACCAATATCACTCTGGTTGAACTCTGTTAAAACTGCGCGTTTCCTTGGACTCCCGTTAAAATAGCACTTATCAGCACTTTTATAACAACAACAACGAAGGCCGCTGACTTAAGATTGCAATCGGCTGTCTACCTGCTCGTCTTTTTACACCTCACTTCGAACTTACCAATTAATTATATTTCATAGCATACTTGTATGAGTGTAGGCGTGTTAGTGCAGGCGCGCATTTAAGATCAACATCTCTCGAATTGGGGTCACATACTTCTGCGGCTTTCGCTAAAAAGGCTGCACGTAATAAGGGTTATAGTTATTCTTTAGGTGGAACAAGTGGTTGTAAGGGAATTTATGTGTGCATACAAAAACGCATAAGAATAAAAGCGAACATTTTTAATATTTGCTATCCTGCTGTTAAATAGTCACACAAATATAAGGGCCCGTGGGTTTCCCATTTTGAACCAATTTGCTAAATAATTTACTTGTTGGACAAATATAAGAGTCCGTCGGCTCTCTTTTATACTATTTCCAGTAAAATAAATTTTATAAAATGTCTAACTTGTCACCTTTCCCCTTAATATTGTCGACCTCCGAGCAGCTCCTTGCAGCAGGTCTGCTCAAAACTCTCTTGTGTCGGGCGGGTGTTGAATCTAACCCGGGACCAAGAGAATGGATCTGCTGCGTTTGCTGGAAGAATATTTACGTGTAACGTTCACACTCCGTCCATTGTTTCGAATGTAAAAGATCGCTGCAAAAAACAAGGTGCTCCGAGCTAAATCCCTCCACACACAGGCCCCCTAGTTTCTTCAAATATGTTGTGGCCCCTTGCTGTTCACGTCCTAGGGCGTCCCGTGGCCACATTCGATCCAGTGTCGCACTGCAATAAGTTCCTGATACAGTCTCCACGACATACAGCACCAATACTGCAAAGCAAGTAGTGTGTAACTCCCGCTACCGCTCACCCCCACCGGCGCCAACACCTCACAGCGCAGGTCACAGCTACTTTCTGCGTAGCACCTCTCTCTTTAATGTGAGCAATGCTACCCCCCTAGCACTCACAACCTCCCCTTTTTCTTCCAGCACTAGCATAGATGTAAGTCAAAGCCACCAGCTCCTGGTCCCTTACACCATGTGCACTGTTTCTCGGTTGACATTATATACACCTGCGACATCAGTCAAATGCAACTCTTGCCTTGGCCTATGTCAGCTGTTTATATGTTCTCAACTTGGTAACAGAAATTTATGGACTGATACGTACGTTGCGCCATGTTGTCGAGCTACGCAACCTACAACGTGTGACGGACCTTTCCTTTATGCCGGGGTTAAGCTCAGTCCGTCCGGGGTTCCTGTGGGGTAGAGAACAAATCCCTAACGTCTCCTTTTAAAGAGAAAACCCCCTGTATAATAAATTTTATACAGATATATGTTTTATTACGTAATTCAATGCTACTTTATTCAAAACTACTTCTAATACGGCGAGGCTAGGAAAACCCACCGCGTATGCCTTAATAATACCCTGCTCTACTAAAGGTCGCGGAGGTAGCAAACCACCACTAACCTTCCCGACATGGGAGTTAGAAAAACCCCTACTGTATATAAAATATAAAGTTCGGGAGTTAGGAAATCCCAGGAACTTCTTTCACCGCTAAGCAATGCGTCAGCAGGCTACTAGTATGCCTATCTAGCTTCTCCCTGACTTAGCGAAATTGTCGCCCTTTTATACTTGCCCGTGCGCAGGTGGACAGTTATTTTACAACAAAAAATCCTAATCCTAGGTTATTACATTATTTACCGTAGCTCGATATATATATACATACAATATAATTTACTTGCTTACTTTATATGTGTGCGCCCTTTCCACCTGGAATGCCCCTTTCGCCCGCTATCATATGTTCGCGCATATTGGTGCTAGCGCTGCTTAGATCAGCTGCCATATATTCCTCACTATGTGTGATGCTGCTAAATTTGCTTCATTCCCATCGTGTGCTAAGAATGCTTTTTCCTTTTCTTCTTTATGCTATGTCCGCTTGCATTGGGTTGCCCAAATATGTAGGCGCGCGCGTGAATGTAAACAAAGCACCGCTGCTTGAATTGGCTGACCCTTTTGCTTGCTGGAATGAGGGTTGCTTTGTTTGTGCAATATTTGTTTATCGCAAACTAGAATTGTCGCTTGGTTAGCTGCTCCTATTTTGCCGAATTATTAAAATGTGTATTAGGGGGCTCGGGAAAATAGTGCATATTAGAGCATCCAGAAAAATATGTGTACTTGTACCAATTTATACCACGGAATTCATTGTGGTATAATATAATAAATATTCAAATATATAAATAGGTATGTAACTATGTACACTAGGGTGTTCCGAAAATTTAGAAACTCGTGATTTCAAAATGTATATTTTTATTAGAAATTCACATTCCCACAACAGCCGGTTCTATCGCACCGGAATGACCCGGGTTTTTTCACCCGGCCAAGGGCTGTTATTTCAGTGTAACCCTGTCCAATCTGGGGCAGGGCGAAGCACTGTTAACAACAACAACAACATTAGAAATTCATATCGTGTGAATAATTAGTAATTCAGTTATACCGTGTTATGTGTAATGTGTGGGTTCCAAAACCGGTGGTTTTGGGTCCTCACACTCTCCCCTCACCCGCCGCAACGAGGGTTACCGTTACGAGGCCCGTCCTCGTTATCCTCCCCCTGTACCTCTTGGCATCTACGTTCCGGTGGAACGTCATCTTCCTTCGCCTTGCTCGTGCCTCTTCGACGCGCGCTTCTACGTCAGCCACCAAAGTACCTGGGACGGGGTCGACTCCTGTTTTATTGGTCACGGTGGTTGTCGTTGACCCTTGGAGCCATCGCTCAATCTCCCCGACAACGTCCTACGATACCCCTGCGACGTAGTTGGTCGTGTCGCCGTTTTCACTCCGCGTGCCCAGTGTGTCGTTTCTTGCCGCTAGGCTCAACACATCGCTCCTCTCGGTCGGGTCAGGGCCCTCGATAGCCTCGCATATATAGCGCTTGGTCGGTGGGGGGTCTGACTCCCCGGGCGTGGCATTCTTGTTGTACACCCGTATCCTCATCCTTATACTCCTCGTGTACTCCATGTACCCACGGCCTGGAATTTCCTCGTCCTCTTGGCGAATCGACATCTCGCCCTACCCCGGTGGGGCCTCGCCACAACTTGCCTCACTCTCTGAGGACACCGAGATTGGTGTCCGCTCTCGCACGAATGGTCGTCCAATGGCTCCACAGAGCCGCACTCTGACACCGCGTCATATTCAGGGCTCCGGATGGACTCGCCCTCGATAAGACACCCAAACTCCTCTGTGTCTTGACTGTCGGCATCGTTCTCGGCGCCGGTATAACCCTCCTCGGCTGACTCTGCGCCTGCCAGGTCGTTGTCGCTCACCTCTTCTTTGCTAGCAGTTGTTTCCATATCGTGCTCGTCTTCGCTGTGCACTGACCCTGCCGTGCCGCCTTGTCGCCTGATCCACAAGCAGAGGGAACCGTCCTTGGCGTTTTCGGTGGTGTACGCGATTGTCCATGATAAGACTTTTTGATTTATTTGCACGTCGGCGCCTCATATTTATACTCGTCATCGCCGTTCTTCTAACAGTGGTTCGCGATCTTCTTTGTTGGGTATTTTTGTTCTTGCACGATAATTCTATTTCCTCATATGCTTTGTTTGTGTGATTCTGCTGATGCTCCATTGGGGTAGCGTGTACCAATTTCTGCTGATTAATTGTGTCAACGTGTGTATGTTTTGTGGTGCTTGGTAGTTGTATTGTTGTGCCTGATGAATGTTCGCTGAAGGGGTTCGCGCCTGACGTTCGATTCGATGTTTCTTTTCTCTATGGGATAATCTCTCGCGATCTGGGCCTTGTTCTAAAATGAAATGATATACAAAATTCGGTCATTAGGTTATAGCATTGGCTGGCTATGTTGTTGGCGTAGTTCATCGCCATCTGGATCCCGTTATCCATAGTTGGGGCTTGTCCTTCTACTTGTGCTGCGTGCCACCCACTCCGGTCACCGTCTACCACCTGCTGGTCGTTGCTTACCCTTGCACGTTCGGTTCTTAAGCCATTTTGACTTGAATTAGCGAGTGCTAGTGACCCACATGGGGGATAGGGCCGTGTGCAGAAGTCCACGCAAGTGGGGAAAGTTTCTGATCGCCATTCACCTGGGAATGGCCAGAGCCAATCCTTTGCATGCGGTTCAAGCAGCTCACTATTTCCGGGCTTTGCGCCCAAGTATCCTCTGGGTAACCACCGAACACCCGTTTGGTGGTGAGCTAAACGTGAGAAGGCGACAACCTGGTAAGGCCACTTCGACATAATCGGTTTAAGGGCTTGCTGGGGGGTTCATCAAACAGCAGCGTCTGATCACCATGTGGTGCGGCTGCAAGCGGGCGTCTGTCTTGGATCAAGCGGCTCGCTATACAAACGTGTAATAGAATTCAACCTCCCGTGAAACGGGTTGTGCGTTGGGTTTGGGACCCACCACATAAAACAACGTTCCATTGAAATTCAACAACAAAGCCTCGGATATGAGAAGCCCTTTTTGCTATCTTGGACGGTCAAAATCGCCCAGGCGGTTAGATGACCATTTAAAGAAGAAGAAGAAGTGACCCACATATCGCCACCGTGCTACAATTAGCTTGACCTTGCTTCGTGACTTGGGTTGCTTGAGATGTTGATGCGCGTGGTGTCGCTCTCACTACGGCCAGTTGTTCTGTGTGCTCGCCGACGGAGACCTCGGTGAAATGTCCGTTCGGGGTTCTACTACACGATGCTGATGTTGGCTCGTGTTGTGTTGTTGCTATCGTCGTCAGCCGCCTTCGGGGCTTGGCGAGCCGCCTTCGACTTACCACGCTCACGGGATGAAGTTATTTGTCTTTCCGCTGCCGGACTTGCTTTTTCTTCGACTGTCTCCTGATGGTACGCTTTTAACTCGCTAACATGTGCCGTTCTCCTTTTGCCGTTATACACCTTGTGTAGCTCGACGATCACCTGGGATACGAAGTTCGTGACACCATGAGGCCCACTTTACCTTGGTGCCAACTTTTCTGCGAAATTGTCCACTGCCTTGGACAGCTGGTGCTCTTTTACTAATACCAGATAGCCCACAGCCGGTTTCCACTGTCTCCTACGTAAATTGTAATGCCTTGCCTGCTCCGCTGATGCTTGTTGTTGTCTACGTCGTACCATCTCATGCACCTCCTTCATTTTCGCCATCTTTTCACTGCGAGTCACCTTCTCCTCGCCTGTGCCAAAAGTTTGCTCATCGTAGAGGGCGTTGGGGATCCTCGGTTCCCTACCCTGTACTACGAATGCTGGACTGTAGCCTGTTGACTCGCCCTCGTATTCAGTGCAAGTGTCATCTCTGGCAACAACTCATCCCATATTTTATGCTCCTTCCCAGTGAACTGTGCTATCATCCTCTTGATGTTACGATTCGCTCTCTCCGTCGGATTCTCTTGCGGTGTGTATGTTGCCGTTAGCTGGTGCTTTATGCCAGCTTCTTGTAGAAACTTCTTAAAATGCCGGCTCGTAAATTGTGCTCCATTGTCTGTGATTAGAATTTTTCGCGCGCCAAATCGGGCCAAAATTCTCTCCCTCATTCCTTTGATCAGATTGCCATGATTTCTACCCATTTTGAGAATTTATCCACAAAAACTAATGCCATCGTATTTCCATGCTTCGAACGAGGGAGTGGTCCAACGAAATCTGCACAAACAGTAGCAAAAGGTTGATCAGAAACCTGCGTGAGCATCTTACCTGCAGCTTGTTGTTGGCTGGGCTTGTAGACTTGGCAAGCGTGGCTTTGCTGCACGTACTTCCGCACGTCTCTAAACATTCCAGGCCAGTAGTACCCCATCATTGCACGCGCGACCGATTTCCGTATGCTCATGTGTCCTGCGCTCGGTGGGTCGTGTAGTTCGTTGAGCACTCTTCTCTCTGATGTCGGCACGCATAACTTCCACGGTACTGCATCCTCGCCATCCATTTGACTCCCTATTCGTCGATACAATCGTCCTCCCTACATCACGTAATCGGGGAATTTCTCCGGCTCTTTCGCTACTTCGGCCATTTTCGATGTGTACCATTTGCAGGTAACAGCATCCTCTTTCATACTTCCCAATTGTTCTTCCAGCGGCTGCCTCGAGAGTGCGTCGGCGACCACATTAATTTTGCCTTTCTGGTATTGTACGTCGAACAAGAACTGCTGCAATTCAAGCGCCCATGTAGCGATCCGGCCCGATGGACTCTCGATCGCGTTCAACCATTTCAAAGCCAAGTGATCAGTGATTACCGGAAAATTGTATCCCTCCAAATATGGCTTCATCTTCCTGGTAGCCCAAACGATGGCTAGACACTTCTTCTCCTTGCCGAGTAGTTTCTTTCGGCCTTATTCAGCCGACGGCTTGCATATGCTATTACTCGTTCCTCGTCGTCCAACCCCTGGGTAAGGACTACACCAAGGCCGTAATCGCTCGCATCAGTCTGTAACCGGAACCTGTTCGAAAAACCTGGGCACGCCAATGCTGGTGCTTGTATGAGCGCGTTCTTCAACGCTTCGAATGCCACCTGCTGTTCCTCGCACCATTTCCACTTCCTTCCTTTCTCCAACATTGACGTTAGCGTGTGTGCAACTCGTGAAAAATCAGGTACGAACCTTCGGTACCACGAAACTACTCCTAGAAATCGCCTTAACTCTCGTATGTTCTGTGGTGGCGTCAGTTCCTTGATGGCGGCGATTTTGTCATGGTCCGTATGAATACCCTCTTCACTGACCACGTGACCTAGATATTTTAAGCTTTTCTTAAAAAACTCATATTTCTCCGGATTGATCTTCAAGTTGGCTCGTCGTAATCTTTCAAAAACTTCTTTCAGGTGGGTGATATGCTCTTCCAATGTCGTGTTAGTAATTATAATGTCGTCTAGGTAGGCGAACGCGTGTGGTTCCAGCTCTGGGCCGATGACTCGATCGAGTGCTCTCTGAAATGTGGCAGGGGCAGAGTGTTATCCAAGCGGCATCACTTTCCACTGGTACAATCCTCGTCCGGGTACCGTGAATGCTGTGAATTGTTTACTACTTTCTTCCATCGGGATTTGCCAATAACCATTTTTAAGATCCAGGCTGCTTATAAAACGCGCGCTTCGTAGTCTATCCAAAAATGTTGTATTCGGGGTAATGGGTAGGCATCTGGTACCGAACGCACGTTGAGTTGCCGATAGTCGACGCAGAGTCTCCATTTGCCGTTCTTCTTCCGGGCCAGAACTATCGGCGCGCTGTGTGGGCTATGGGATGGCTCGATACAACCTTTCTCTAGTAGCTCGTCTATCTCCTTATTTATTATCTCTTGCATCTTTGGGTTCTTTGGAAAATACCTTTGTTTTGTTGACCGGTCATCTCGCATTACTATCTTGTGGGTGGTTATGTGCGACGACATCTCTTCAAAAATCTGTAACTCATCTTTGAGAAAGTTACTCACCGCATCGTCTGTACTGTTCTCCGCTAGTGGGACCTACTGTTCACGCCTCGCAGTCTCCTCGGCACCCTTGCTCTCTCCTTGGTCTACCATCGTCGCACATGTTGCCGCTGGCTGCTTCTGATCATTCACTTGCAATACTAACATCTCATTACCACACTTCAACTCCAGCTTAGCCTTTGCCAGATAGTCTGTTCCGATCACGAAGCTGTCGACTAGACCCGGTAAAACTAGAAACTCACTCACATGCCTTTGTCCGCCCAACTTGATCTCCGCCTCTACCGTTTGAATTACCCTATGTGCTCTGCCATCACCCATTATCACTCTTGTCTCTACCTGCTTGGATCTGCGCTTGTCCAACTTCGCGGCTACCTTCTCGTTAACAAAGCTTCTCGTCGCTCCCGTATCGACCGATAACATCATTTCTTGTCCCTCCAGTGTGATTGCAGCCAAGATTCGCCCTTGTGTCTGTCTAAGTGTTTTTGTCGTGCACGAGGATTCGTTGTTGGAGACACCACCCCTCGCGATTAATAGGGTCTCTGGCCATTTCGCGGCTGTCTTCGACAGCAGTCACGCGTCAACACGCCCGGTCGGCCACAGTGCCAACAAAAGTCGCGTAGCTCGTTGCGGCACCCATATGTGAAGTGTCCGCTCTCCCCGCATCGTCTGCACGCGCTTCGTGGGTCTATAGTCCCTTGCTGCTGTCTGGCCGCATTTCTCTCTGCTCCTGTGGCCTTCTGTCTCGGGTGTTCCTTCTCTCTCTCGCCCGCTTGCATGTACTGGTACCTCTCCTCTGGTCTTCTTGGTACGAGTGGTCTCGCTGTTGGTTTTAGTGTGTCCTTCTCTGGTGTGATGTGTTTTCATAATCCTCAACCAGGCTGACCACTCCATCCAGGCTATTGAACTCACTTCTTTTTACGTACAAGTGTTCCTATATATCCTGTCAAACTTCTTGTCGTCGGTGTAATCGGCGTGTCGCATTAACCCCTGTAAAGATTGCACGTAATCTTTAAAATCGCTGGACTCGCTGCCGGATTTCGTCATCCAAATTCTCAAAGTACCTGGAACTTAGGAAAAACTTTAGGAAGTCTTTCTTAAAGGCTTCCCATTCTTGCCAGTGCCGATTGTTGTTGCGGTAAAATACCAACGCCTTATCTTTCAAAAGCTCCGGTAGCGCTCGTGGGATGGAGTTGCGACCAACTTCGTAGCTGTCGGCCAGCTCCTCCACCCGTTCCATAAAACTTAGCGGGTCCTTGCCGCCGTCGTATTTAAGACCCCACTTACGTACTCGATCCATTATGTTCGTGTCCGGTCCCTGCTCGGTCGCCATTTGTGACGGCCTTTCCTTTATACCGGGGTTAAGCTCAGTCCGTCCGGGGTTCCTGTGGGGTAGAGAACAAATCCCTAACGTCTCCTTTGAAAGAGAAAAACCCCTGTTTAATAAATTTTATACAGATATGTTTTATTACGTAATTCAATGCTACTTTGTTCAAAACTATTATAATACGGCGAGGCTAGGAAAACCCACCGCGTATGCCTTAATAATACCCTGCTCTACTAAAGGTCGCGGAGGTAGCAAACCACCACTAACCTTCCCGACATCGGAGTTAGAAAAACCCCCACTGTGTATAAATCTTCTAAACGTTGCGGAGATAGGAAACCACCACTAGCCTTCCAAACAGTAGAGTTAGAAAAACCCCTACTGTATATAAAATATAAAGTTCGTGAGTTAGGAAATCCCAGGAACTTCTTTCACCGCTGAGCAATGCGTCAGTAGGCTACTATGCCTATCTAGCTTCTCCCTGACTTAGCGAAATTGTCGCCCTTTTGTACTTGTCCGTGCGCAGGCGGACAGTTATTTTACAACAAAAAATCCTAATCCTAGGTATTACATTATTTACCGTAGCTCGATACATATATACATTAGGGTGTCCCAAAAATATCAACGTCTGTTTTTTGGAATGCATACCCTCTTAATTTTTTTGTATGATTACAATAGAGCTCTACATTTAATTTCATCCATATAGAGCAACGGCAAGCCGTGCCGACTTCCAGCGGAACATAGCGGTGCTTGCAATTTAAAGCGAACGCAAGCTGACATGCTAGTGTGCTTGCAAACTCTTGCTATTTTTTCAGTTAGAACGTCGTTATCAATTAGCCAACATGTCGGCGGTATTGCGCAGCTCTAAAAAAATATATATTTAATAGGAGATGCTATACATCAAATAACGGGTTCAAAACTTCCTTCAAATGCACAAGTTATGTGGGTTTTATTTTATAATATTCGTGAAGTGAAATTAACTGTTAACGAGAGTGCAAACCTCACTATTCGCGAGTGCATAATATTTTGGGAAAAGGCGCGAATACCTACCAAATCTTCGCCGAATTGTGTAAAAAAACTTGTGCATTTATATCAAGTTTGGAGGGACTTGCAAAAAAATGCCTAAACGACACTAAACGTATTTGAACAGTGCCGGCAAGAGTTCGTAAACAGTTTAGATAATCTTTTTGATATTGCCCACACTGACGCGCTTCGGCTAATTAAAATACGTGGAGATACAGCATTTTTGGGACGCCAAAGAGAGAAAGGTCGACCTGGTCACCTAGCTGGAGTGAACAAAAAACTCTCTGATAAAGAAGAAAGGGCGCGCCTTAGAGCTGTTGAGGAGAAAAATAGGCATTCGAATTATATCAGCGCGAAAACTGCTTTGGCACTTCCATCTGAACCACTTCAAAATTACTCATTTTCCGATTCAACTTCAGATATAGATGTGGAAACAGATTTGCCTACACTGAACGAAGGCACACAACCGGGAACAAGTAAAGTGCATCGAACGAATTTCATTATTCCAAAGCTAGTAGCAGCACATGATAGGTGTCAGTTAGGTATGAGAAATTCTGGAAGCTGTTATTGAGGCACTTGGATATAACACCGATGAATTTCCAATAAGTCCTCAATTCAAAGGATTCGTGTCGTAAAGAGAAAAGAACGTGCTGAAGCTATAAAACTCGATTTTCAATACGACGTACCAGATGTTGTAACAGTTCACTGGGACGGAAAACAGTCACGTGACCACAAGTCCCGATAGTCCGTACTTCAAAAAGTTGCGAGCTAACTGGAAAAGTGTCGACTCTGATAAAATACAGTGCTACAGAAAAGAACTTCATTCCTGTCTCACTGTTTCTGATATTGGTAACTTAGTTGACTTTTATACAACAGAACTGACCAAAGTAGTAACCAGAGATGACTATCGGGAGCTGATAAAGCTTTCAGTGAAATTTTTAGGAGGAGATCCTGAACGAAAATTAAAAGTTCGACCTTCAGGTGCAAGGCACCATACACGTTGGATGACGAGAGCAATTTATTCCCGGAAAATGGTATTACTTAGTGACCAATTGAAAATTACGAGCCAGGATAAATCAGCTCTGCTCAAGCCTTGGATTCAATGCGCTTTGGCAGTAAAAGCACCTTACCAAGATTTTTGCTTTTTAAAGTTAATAAAGGCTTACGAGAACATTGATAAAAGCATCTCGAAAACAGCTCTACAGAAGTTCAGCTAGCATTTATGGTATTTGACTGATGAAATATCTATCTTGACATTGTTTGACGATGCTGTGGACCTAAAAACCAAAGCAAAAATGGCTGCAAATTTATACACTGAAAGTGTATCCTCCCATGGCAAACGTTACATTCCATCGCAAGAAGAAATTTGTGGTCTATTATAGGGTGAATTTGATGAGTAAATATAGAATTGTTTTCTTTCATTTTCAGAAGATATTAGAATTTGTTCACTAACTTTTCTTTTTTGTTCCAGAAAAACACATATCTGACTTCATATCGGTAAAAAGCATGTCCTTTTTCGAACGCTTTAAGATTGATACGAGTTTTCTCCACGAATCTCCAATTGTGAGGACAAATAATCCTTCATTTCAAGACGCCAAAAAGAAGGTTTCAATGCTTAGAGCAGTTAACGATTGAGCAGAAAGAGCGGTCAAGTTGATGCAAGATTTTCATGGTTAGATCACAGTTCAGGAGGTACAGAAACATTGTTATTACTGATTTTTGTTGGAACGATTTTCCGTCATCCCTTGTCAAGTTTGGTTTTGTGACAAACCGGTTTCGGCGTTCTGCCATTTTCAATGCCTAGTTTCGTTCTGGTCTGTGTCTATCCGCTGCGTTGTTTTTATAGTCCGTGGGTGCTGTGGCAGGTAATGTCAATCTATGTGGTCGTGGTAGGTAACGTTAATATGTGTGTGTGTGTGCGCGGTATTGATACGTCCGAATTGTTATCTGTCCCAAGGGTTGTTTTTGTAGGTATGTAGACATATCGCTTGTTAGCTAAGCGGTAGGTTGAGGTAGGTAGAAATCGGTGATTTTTGCAGCTTGGTTCATATTTCGTTTTTGCTTGTTCATTGTTACGTGTTTGGTTGCTGTACCTGCTGGCTTGTGCTGTTTTTCGTAAACTAGTTTTAAGGGTTCAAATATTTCGTCAGAGATAGTGTTGGCTTGTTCGTTTATGATCCTGCCGTCAAATGTTTTTAACTTGTATATCTCCATGTTCTCAAGTACATTAAGCCGCCGGCCTTTTCCTTGTACGTGAAGTATTCGAGCCGTTGTTTTTATGTTAGCTGGGGTGCAGTTGTTCTCAAACATGTGGTTCGCGAAATTAGATTCTGGTATTATGGTAGGTTTTCGTGTTTTTTTGTTGTAGTCCCTGATATGCTCTCGGAATCTTGTGCTTATTTTTCTTCCTGTTTGTCCTATGTAGCTGTATTGACATTCACAAGTAAGCCTATACACTCGGACGTATCAATACCGCGCACACACACACACATATTAACGTTACCTACCACGACCACATAGATTGACATAACCTGCCACAGCACCTACGGACTATAAAAACAACGCAGCGGATAGACACAGACCAGAACGAAAGTAGGCATTGAAAATGGCAGAACGCCGAAACCGGTTTGTCACAAAACCAAACTTGACAAGGGATGACGGAAAATCGTTCCAACAAAAATCAGCTTACTACCCTGTCGGAAGATCAACACAACAAAATAAATTGTAATTACGTTGTGTACAGAAGCATCGCAAGATTTACCCCGACTGTAAAAAGCAAACTTTGAAAAGAAAATTTATAAAATAATGTATAAAAAAAAATTTTAATATTAAAAATTGTTAGTTGAACATTTGTTTGTTTGTTTAACAGACCCCAAAAGTTTTATATCTACGTTTCGATTCAAGTCGGCACGGGTTATCCATATCCGAATACATAACTATTTATTATATGAGCTTTTGAGATCGAATAGAAAAAAATAGAGGGTATGCATATTTAATTTCGCTTGTAAAAAAAGTTCCCTTATGTCTTGGGACACCCTAATATACATACAATATAATTTACTTTCTAACACACATAGCCCTTTACACCTGGAATGCCCCTTTCGCCCGCTATCATATGTTCGCGCATATTTGTGCTAGCGCTGCTTAGATCAGCTGGCCATATATTCCTCACTATGTGTGATGCTGCTAAATTTGCTTCATTCCCATTGTGTGCTAAGAATAATTTTTCCTTTTCTTCTTTATGCTATGTCCGCTTGCATTGGGTTGCCCAAATATGTAGGCGCGCGCGTGAATGTAAACAAAGCACCGCTGCTTAAATTGGCTGACCCCTTTGCTTGCTGGAATGCCGGTTGCTTTGTTTGTGCAATATTTGTTTATCGCAAACTAGAATTGTCGCTTGGTTAGCTGCTCATATTTTGCCTAGTTATTAAAATGTGTATTAGGGGGTTCGGGAAAAAGTGCATATTAGAGCATCCAGAAAAATATGTGTACTTGAACCATTTTATACCACGGAATTCATTGTGGTATATTAAATATTCAAATATATATAAATAGGTATGTAACTATGTACACTAGGGTGTTCCGAAAATTTAGAAACTCGTGATTTCAAAATGTATATTTTGTTACAAATTCATATCATGTGAATAATTAGTAATTCAGTTATACCGTGTTGTGTGTAATGTGTGGGTTCAAAAACCGGTGGTTTTGGGTCCTCACAAACGTCGACTGATTCGCTTCCTTCGGGTGGTCCGGATCCTTCGTCTTCTAGATTGTGACGTAGTGCACGACCCAGCCTGCTTCAACCTTGGCATACGCACCAGTCCTTGACTCCCAGTGTGACTATTTCTCCCCCTTCATTAGTGGAATAGTAAACTTCAGGAGGCGGCAAAATATCAATATTACTGCGATTCAGGAGACAAAGCTCGGTGCCCGATCAGATCTTCGGGCATGTGCCGGTTACAACATCCACCGGTGTGACCGTGCGAGAGGACTTGGGGGCGGAGTTGCTTTCATCACTCATCAATCTGTGCAATACCTATTTGAGCCTGATGTCGACCCGAGGGATAACACATTAGAACTTCAAGGTATGGCGATGTCGATCTCGAAATAATTAACATTTATATACCTTCTGTCACCTGCTGCCCGAGAGAATACCGCGCTGACGTCAGAGACGATAATGGTGTAATCCTCGGATACTTTAACGCACACCATGGCCTCTGGCACTGGAGCCTACTGGTCGATGGTAGGGGCCAGGAACTGGCTGAACAAATAGATGATTTGACGTTTCGCACTTTGAACGGAGATTACCCCACGAGAGTCGCGGTGAATTGTTCAAGCTCGCCAGACCTTACCATCGTCAGCGCTAGTCTCATAAACTGCGACCGATGCTAACTCTTGCATCAGATCATTTACCAAAAGTCCTCTCAATCGATCGCCCCACCGACTTTGTCACCTCTGAAAATCGCACCTTCACTAATTTAAGAAAGCTGGCTGGGTTGGTTATCTCAACTTCACTGATAGCACCTTCGCTGCTCTTCCCATCCCGTTTGACGTATGAGAAAGGGAAAAATCGTTTCGCATGGTCATAGCTTTAGCCTCAAATCAATACATTCCATCAGGTAAAATCAAGGAGGTACCTCCGTATTTCCCCGCAGAGGCAGCAGCTCTGGCAATGAACGTGACGCGCGGATCCCCAAATTCAAGATCTCTGGTTGATCAACACAAACGCGCCAAATGGGAGGAGCACCTAAGGTCCTGCAACCTCTCTGCTGGTGTTTTTCAAATTATGGTCCACTGTCAAATCCTTGTCAAATCCGACTTAACCTAACGACAAAATATCCATTGATTTCGGTGATAATGTCCAGCCGAAATCGAAGAAATGCGAGAGCGCTTTCTACTGGCAATTTGTACTGCATCCTCCGGTTGACAAGGAAATAAGACTAGCCACCAGGGAAGCGAACAACCGAAAACATAGTGAAGCGCCCATTGCCGTCATCACCACAGAGGTTCGGGAGGCCAACCGGACTGCTGATGTTAAAACATCTCGGCGAAGAGGGAGTAAGGTACCTCACAACTGTCTTCAATCTATCCATGATCACCTTTGTCATTCCAAAAAAATGGAAACAGGCAAAGGTGGTGCCACTACTAACGCTTATCGACCGATATCACTCCTCTCGCCAGTAGTGAAGACTTTGGAGACGGTTTTGCTCCCTTACTACACCGCTAACCGGACACTCGCCGAACATCAGAATGGATTCCGTAAAATGCATAGCACGAACATCGCGCTTAACGCCATTACCACTCAGATAGGTGTCGGTTTCAAGCAACATCGCCCTAATGGCAGAACTGGACTGGTTGCTCTTGACCAGTCGAAAGCTATCGATATGGTCAACTACGCGAAACTCATTAACGACCTGAAATACTCAACTCCTTCCCCCTGTCTAAAGTGTTGTACGCCAATTATGAGTGGCCGGCAGTCATCGGTTGAATTCAGAGGCGAAGGATCAAAACCACGTATAATCAAACAAGGCGTGTACCAGGGTGGTGTCCTATCCCTGCTTTTCTTTATTTACTACATATCGAAGCTCCCCTCCCCAACAGAGGTTGTCTCGATCGTCTCCTAAGCCGATGACTGCACGATCCTGGCGACGGGCCCATCCGCAGACGAGCTGTGCTCAAGAATAAACTCTTACCTCCCATCCTTGTCCGGCTTTTTCGCTGGACAAAATCTGACATTGTCACAGACCAAGTCCTCGGCCACCTTATTTACGACGTGGACAGCGCAGTGGAACATGGAATCAGACGTCGACGGCATCAAGCTTCCGAATCTCAGACATCCCAAAATCTTAGGGGTCACGTTTGATAACATGTTCAACTACGGAACTCATGTAGCCGCGATTACCACTAAAGTACAAAGCCGCAACAAAGTCCTCAAGTCACCAGCTGGCAGCACTTGGGGAAAGATAAATAAACATTTCTGGCAACGTACAAGGCAATTGGCCAGCCGGTTCTGAGCTATGCGACGCCTATATGGCCGGGGCTAGAAGACACACACTGGAGGAGGTTGCATGCCTGGCAAAATACCGCACCCAAAACTGCCACGGGACGCCTTCTTCTGTCTCCTGAACACCACCTCCATAGCGAGGCAAAAATGCTCGGCGTTAAAGAGCATAGTGAAATGCTGACCAGGCAATTTCCGTTCAACTGCTACAAACCGCAACATCCGAACAGGAGCCTGCTCAACGAAAATCCGCCTCCCAGGAGAATAAGGAGTGAACTCCGTAAGCACTATGATGAGATCCGGCACCATATTTTTTCGTCGGTAAACTCCTCTGTCAGCTCTCGTCCAGTGAACGCCGTCAGACAGGCACAAGCTGCACCTGTTACCGAAGAGGACGAACTGCCTAGGGAGACAAGGGTCATGCTGGCCCAACTTCGTTCTGGATACCGTAACAGGTTAAACTCTTACCTATCCAGACTGAACCCTGACATGCCAAATGTCTGCCCGGCATGCGGCGTGTCTCCCTACGGCGCTAACCATCTGTTCATCTGCTCAACTGAGCCTACTCTTCTAACAGCAATATCAGTATGGTCCAACCCTGTTGAAGCGGCGAGGTTTCTGGGACTCACGTTAGAAGAGCTCGATGATAATGTTGGGAAAGGGAGGTGATAATAAGGCAGGTTAATCTATTGCTACAACAACATAAAAAGGGCATAATATTTTTTGATAATGTAGAGCAGTTATTTGAAATTGAAAAGTTGAACTGACCCATTGGAGCTTTGAGAAATGCAGTAGATACAGTGTCAGAAATTTATGATTCGCTGTTGGGGTTGGGCTCAGAAAAAGATATAGCCAATGATCTTCTAATTAGCTTGGTAATTTCTAAGGTCGATCCGGTTACCAAGACAAAATGGAATGAGCAGTTGGATTACTCAACTAATTCGTCGATGACAGGCCCTAGAAGTATCAGTTTTAGTAATAGTACCAATAAGGCCCCATACACAGTAACGAGAAGTAAATGTACATTTTGCTATAGCAACGGCCATTCAATTTATAATTGGAATTCCTTCTGCACTGCCAATCAATAAACGAGTGAATTCGTTAAAAAAGAAGGAAGTTGCATTAATTGCTTGAGAACGCTTCATTCGGTTGGAAGTTGATCGAAGTCACACTATTGAGTTTGTCAACGTCCCCATCACACCCTGTTGCATAGGTTTAAAGTGACCGCTCAGCAAGGCAATTCTTCTGCGCTCAGCAGTAACGTTTCGGTGGAACCGTCATCATCCCAAGCCGATACTACTTCAGGAAACCATCGCTCGTCATATCAGGTATCAAACCTTGGTAAAAAGCAAGTATCGCAGCGGAAACGACCATTTGGTAAGAGCCCTTCTAGAAACAGGTTTGCAATTGAACTTCATAAGTGAGGAATGTGCAGATAAAGAGAGAATTTACAAATTTCAAATTATCAGGCGATGGGGCACTTAAAGTAAATCAAATCAAGGCTAAATAACTATCAATTCCATATTGATTTTTGGGTGATTAAATTTAAAGCAAGCTACAAACTCGAAGTCAACCTTCAATGTAGTAGTTGACACGTGCCAAAAAATATTGAACTTGCAGATCCTCAGTTCACTAAGCGCCAAAGAGTGCTTATTGGCGCCGACATATTTTTCGAATTATTATCTGTGGGCTAAATAAAATTAAACGAGTCTTTACCCGCATTGCAAACAACGCTTCTTGGTTGGATAGTTTCTGGTCGGTACAAGTAGGGCAAAGGCATGGAAACTGGAGCATGTACTATAGCAAATGAAAGTACCGACGCACCATTGGTATCTTTGGATGAGACTGTGAGGAAATTTTGAGAAATTCATTTCATTCATTCATTTTTATTCAATATTATCTTATGGATTTTAACAGATTGTAACATTAGCATATTAGTGAACATACAATAAAGTAGATACAATAAGATAATAGGTAATGGCGTTGAGTGTTCAGAATGAGAACAGTGATAACGCCATTTCTTGTAATGATACAATGGAAGCTTAGAAATGTGGGGTGCACTCCATTCAAAATGAGAATGGTGAAGAAAATAACTGCTTGGGACAGATACAGTCGTGAAAGTTTACAAAAACATACTAAGATCGTTTAATTTCAATTTCAATAATAACCTGCGAATTGATGATAAAGTGGAAGGTATAAATATCACCATAATGCAAGCAATGGAAAGCTTGACTTACGAAAAGGAAGTCTACATAAAGTTAATGAATAAATGGTATGACCATGAACTGGCACAAATGAATAAAATAAATAATATACAAACATGCGTTACAGACTGGAGTGTGGGATGAATACAGAAGTATAAATAAAATGTACAAAAAACTGGTTAAAATAAAAAAAGTTGAATTTATGGAAAATAAAGTAAAAATGAGTGAAAATAACGCTAAAGAAATGTGGAAGTACCTCAAAAAGGCGGCTTGTCTTTCCGAGGATAACGACGGTATCAAAAAAGCGGTAATAGATGGTGTACTGGTTGAGAATGATACAGAATTGGCTAATAAACTGAACCAATTCTTTATAAACAGTGTAACTGAAATAAATAGAAACATACCTAGCATTGATCTAGTAATGAACAATAGTCAAGCCAGCTGTACATTTAAGTTTTCGAAAATCACAACCGCTGAAGTTATAAATATTTTAAAAACGTTTAAGTACAAAATTGGCGGCAGAAAACTTTTATCAGAGGGAGTACTGAAAGACTCTATAGAGTATTGAGGGTACTTCTATGCACTTATTATAAATGATAGTGTGAAAAGTGGCGTGGTACCAGGAAGAAGGAAAACGTCGACAGTGGTACCTGTTAAAAAAGTAAAAAAAGACAGTACAATCAGAAGAGTTTAGACCAATAAATACCCTACCAAGTGATGCTAAAATATTAGAAGTACATGTCAAGAATCAACTGATGAAGTACCTAGAAGAAAATAAAATTGTAGTCCAACAACAATCGGGCTTTAGAGAAAAACATTCGTGTGAAACAGCCCTCAATTTGGTGATATCTGATTGGAAAGAAGAGCTAAATAAGAAGAATGTAGTTGTTTCGGTATTCCTGGACCTCAAAAGGGCATTTGAAACGGTGGATAGAGACATTTTACTAAAAAAACTGCAACAAATTGGTATAACTGATACGGAGCTAGAATGGTTTAGTAGCTACTTGAAGCAGAGAAGACAACGAACTGTGATAAATACAGCGATATCCGATGAATTGGAAGTACCCATAGAGTTACCACAAGGGTCGGTTTTGGCACCGATATTGTTCCTAATTTATATTAATGATATTGTCAATGCCGTCGAGGGATGCAAAATTCGACTCTTTGCCGACGATGCACTATTATGATATGTGAAAATAATATTAATGTCGCTATATCAAAAATGCAAGTGGGACTGAATAATTTATATACATGGCTGTGCGGAAATAGATTAAAACTTAATATTAATAAAACAAAGTATTTATATGGTTATAACCAGAAGAAACTTTAATGATCTCAACATTGAATTGAAAATAAATAATGAAAGCATACAAAGAATAGAGAGTATAGAATATTTAGGTATTATAATTGATAATAAACTTAAGTTTGAGGAACACATAAAATACACCGTTGCGAAAGTAGCTAAAAAACTGGGATTATGCAGAGAACATCCAAATATCTACATAAAAAATACAAAATACTTATATATAAATCTATTATTGAGCCACATTTTGTATATTGTCCATCGATATTATTCATAATATCAGATAGTGAAATTGATAAACTTCAAAAGCTTCAAAACCGGTGTATGCGACTTATCCTCAAAAAACGTAGTGACGCCAGAACGGCTGACATGCTGAATAGTTTGAACTGGTTAAGTGTTAAGCAAAAAATTTTCTTTCACTCCATGAAGTTAATTTATAATATAAAGCATGGTAATGTACCTGAATACCTTAGTAAAAATGTATTGTTAGTGGAGCAAACACACAATGTAAATACTAGGAATAAACAAAATTTTAAACTGCCATTGTTTAGAACTGAAATAGATAAACAAAACATTTTCTATAAAGGTCTCAAATGCTTCAATGAACTCCCCATGGATTTAAAAGCATATAATGAAATCTTAGTTTTTAAGAAAAAACTGTATGAGTTTTGTAAAACCCTAGCTATAAGATAGCAAATTGTTAAAGATACTTGAATTAGGCTCTAGCGGCCGTAATAAATACATAATAATAATAAAAAAAAAATAATCCGGAGTTAAAAAGGTTTAACATTGATAAATAAATAAAAAGAAATAAGTACATTGGTTCATTACATAGCAAGCAACTTAAAAGTGAGCTTATTAAATAAAATATGAAAGTAGTAAGAAAATATGTTGCAATGTTATAAAGGTTACAAGTTGATGAAAAAAAAAAACAATTATTAAAATAAAAGTATTTTAAATAAATAGAAATAAAGTACATCGGTTCATTACATAGCAAGCAACTTCCAAGTGAACTCAGTAAATAAAAAGTAGTAAGAAAACATGTTGCAATGTTTTTGAGTTGGAAGCCAATTATGTGATAGGCCGTAACAGAACTTCAATAACTTCATGGCTCAACCCAAGAAGCCATAGTTTTACCTGCTTTAGGAAAACGCTTATTCTTCGAATTGTTTGTATATCTTCGGGAAGCTTATTGAAAATCATACATGATACTATGGTATAGAAGTTACGATACAGAGTTGTGCGTGAAGCAGGAACAGTAACATTCGCATTAGAATTGCTTCTTAACATAAGTGAAGTGTATATTGGACTTCGTAGATAACCACTCCTCATAAAAAAAATTTTTAATACTTTAAAGTAGTACAAGTGTCTTACAGGGAGAATATTTAATCTTCTAAAGAGATTCATCGAGTGCGTTAAACGGCTAGCATTACAGATTCTTCGTATAAGACACTTTTGCAACATTAAGAGTGGTCGAATTCTACTAGAATATGCACTGCCCCAGCAACTTAAGCCATATTGAAGTTTAGACTGTACAAGTCCATAATACATAATCTTTAGTACACTACTTGCACATAGTTTTTGCAGGCGATAAAATGAGCGAACAGTTGATAGCAAGTAAACTTTCATGGCAGAGATATGCGAAGACCAGCTTAGGTTGTGATCGACTATAACACCCAGATATCTAAAATTATGGACAACTTCGACGTTGAAACATATAGCGCCACAGTCTAAATCCGGGAAATAATTAACTCGAGACTCGTTTTCAATACAAGCACTAGTACAAAGTTTGTGCCGCAAACAACTTGCAGAGTGAAAAATAATATCACCACTAGTTACTTCCTTACCACCAATACCAAAATACATTAGTTTAGTTTTATTGCTTACAATAAGCTTGTGAGAAGCGAACCATTCTCTTAGGAGGCTCACATTGTGATTTATATCCACAAAAAGATTAAAAGTATTGTTTGATCTATATGCGATTGCCAAGTCATCGGCAAATGCTGTGATTTTTCCTACAAAAGGCATTGAAAAAAGCGAGTTTATATAAATCAGAAATAAAATTGGTCCAAGGACTGAGCCCTGCGGGACTCCCAAGTCAATTAGTCTAGGTGCGCTTAGATTATTGTTCACTTTCACCTTTTGACATCTTAAATTTAGATATGATTCAAACCAATCCAGAACGTTTCCACGGAAACCTGCTGAGTGCAATTTACTTAAAAGAATATTATGGTCAACCATGTCAAAAGCTTTCGTAATATCAACAAAAAGACTAGGACAAGTCCCTTTTTCATCTATTGTTTTATAAATAAATGAGCATAAGTTAAGAAGAGCGTCTTCAGTAGATACTCCTGACCGAAATCCATATTGCAATGGACTAAAAAACTTGATCTTATCCAAATATTGCAAGACCCTGCATTTAACAGTCTTCTCAAAAACCTTAGAGATTGATGGCAAGAGAGAAATAGGTCTGTAGTTATTTTTATCCTTCTTATTTCCTTTCTTATGTAGTGGCTTTCGGCTGGAAAAACTCCTGTGACTATACTTAAGTTGAATAAATGCTTTAAAATGTCAACAACATAGAAAGCAATGTTCTTTAAAGTACGGTTTGAGATACCATCATTCCCAGAAGAATCACTATTTTTTAAAGAATTTATTAAACTTAAAATCTCTGACCCAGAAATTGGTTCAAAGAAGAAACTACAACCTGGAGAAGTATTTACAGAGTAAATTAAGCGGTTGTTGCAAGTGCAGCGTATATTATTACTTGGAGCGGACTCTTTACCAATCGTAACGAAAAAATCATTCAGATGAGTGGCAACTTCTAATGGGTGAGAAACAAGTTCACCATCGATATCTAGAACAAACGAATTAGTTTGGTCTACCTTATTACGATTAAGAATATCGTTGACCACATTCCATTCTTTCTTCACGTCACCCTTCGCAGCTAAAAATCTATTTTTATAAAAACTATCATGCCTAGAACGACATTCTTTATTAAGACTGCATGTGAGGTGTTTCACACGCTTCCGGAGGCGAGTGTTAGTAGGATGCTTGCGACATTTGACGCGTAATTTATTTTTAAGTTTAATTTTCTTAAGTAGATCGCGATTGATCCAGGGTTTAAGAATAGTCTCCGAACGTTTAGGTAAAGTAACAAAGCTAGAATTTGTTATGTGCGATTGAAGCGTAGTCAAAAATAAATTGTAAGCTTTACTTACATCCTTTTCAGCATAAACAGTTTCCCATTTTTCATACCGAAGTGAATTATAAAGAGGGCTAAAATTTGTTTTTTGAACGACTGTCGGACTCTTATTCTTAACATTACGCACATTATTTAGACAACTGATTTTCAGTCCAATCATACAATGGTCCGAAACTCCAAAATCAAAGTTTGAACCAGCAGATGGGCTAATTGTACTACTGTCGAAGCGTCCATAAATATGGTCTATATTTGTACCAGAAACTGGACGGGTAATACTATTAATAAAAGATGTTAAGCCATGACTGGCCAACAGTTCAAGATGAGTATCTACTGTAGCGTTAGCGCTTAATAAATCAATATTGATATCTCCTAATATGACTAAATTTGCTGTGGTTTCCTCATCTAAAACAGAAGAAAATTCTTCATGAAATACCTGTAAAGATATTAAGTGAAGTCTATAAACACATACGAAACTAATTAGTTCCTTATTAATATTCAAATTAAGCTTTAAAATATCCGCACTTGATAGGCAAAAACGTGAAATATCGTGCTCATATACATTGCGTACGAATACTCCGACACCACCAGCTGAGTATGAATCATTAGTATTCGCGAAGAAATCGTAACCGGGAATATGGTAATCATTAACTTCATAAGAGTAGATCCATACTTCCGTTACAAAAACAATATCTGGAGGATGTGCAGAGAAAGCCCAGGAGCTAAAAAAATGCGTACGGAACTTGTAAGGAACTTGTTGATTGTGAAAATTATTTTGTGGAAAATACGCGATTTCTTTCAAAGGGTTGTTTCCTTGTACGTCTATCATTTAAGAGAGATCCATAAAGAGCTTGGTTCATCCTCTCTTAAGCGTAAGCTTGCAAAAACCCCTTACACCCAAAAAAATGTATAACGATTTTATGTTAGAGCATTTGTCTCTAGGCCATATGTCGAAAGTAAAGAACATCATCGCAGCTAGTCCACACTATTTTATACCTCACCAAGTCGTGATAGGATTAGACAACTCAACCACAAAATTAAGAGTGGCATTTGATGTGTTGGCAAAAATTTTCCACACGTATATCTGTTAATGAAACGCTGATGGTCGGTCCCACTATATAGCCAGAGTTATACACCACACTGCTAAAATTTCGCTGTCGTAAATTCGCAATTCCAGCTGACATTACAAAAATGCACAGGCAAGTGGAAGTGCATGAGAAAGACAGAAAGTTCAAATGATTTTGTGGCGAGAAACATTGAATATCCCTGCAAAAATCTAAAGACTGAAACTCCAATACGTATTCATGTAGGTAAAATTACGGTAATTTTTCGTGTTATATAACAGTCAAATGACTGGTAGTTGTGACACCGGTGACAGCAGTACAGCAATATGCTTATATGAGGTCCAAAAATATATGAGAAAGAGCGAGATGTAATACCACACACAGGAAGCTCAGGAAAGAATCAGTTGTTGTTGCTGTAACAACAGAAAGACTCCCCGAAGGTTTTGGGGAGTGCTGTCGAACTGACAGTCCTTGGCCGGATATGAATCCGGTACGATCCGGTACTTCCTTGCGGTACCGCCCGACTGTCGTGGTAGCGATTTATGACCAGTGAAACCTTCTAGGTCATGTCACCCCTCCTTCCTTAAGGAAGGATAAGGTGGGTAATGAGAGGTGAGGGCATCATATCCGTAGATCAACCATCGAGTTGCACGTCATTACCTTAGTGCGTATTAGTCGCCTCTTACGACCGGTATGCCTACCTCGTGTATATTCTAAACCCCTAAACCGCTCTTTAAAAAGTGATGGAGAAATACGGAAACTCTCAGTATGGCTCCGGGTAAATTGACTAATCATTTTACCCGTATCGTTTTTGCAGGGTGTCAATAAAGGTTCACGAGCTTAACACAGTATATGTACCTCCAGCACCATTTTTGCTGATAAGATCTCTGGAAGAGGTGGGGGAAAAATAAATCAGTATACCATGACTTTTGGTTCTCGGGTTATCCAAGAAGACTTTTATGTGGATGATATTGTCAGGTGGTGAAACCTTAACCGAAATTATGCAAAAACCAGATTAAGTGGTAAAACTTCCCGCCTCAGTCGGATTCAAGCTGGCTAAACGGTACTCAAACCATGATTTCCTTGATAATAACAGTAGTTCAGAAAAAACAATATCACTAAACGCCACCGAAACAAAGGCGTTAGGTATCATTTGGCATCCGAAACTTAACGAACTTCGGTTCAACGGCATCGATGACTTTGATAATTGTCAGTGTCATCTCGACTTTTCGACCCACTAGGACTGTTATGTCCAGCCATAAAAAAAAACGAAAATAGTTTTGTAGGAGCTTGGCTGGGACGAGACTGTTCTGATACATCGATACGCATCAACAGAATTTGTACTGAATTTTTTATAATATTATTGATACATATGCATCAACGGGCTCAGAATCTTCGGCCACCATTGAATTGTAAATTACTTATTTTTAATACATCATTGTACATATCCCATACACTACTTATTCGTACTGTCATTGGGAAAAATATCTCTATCAACCTGTTAATTAAGCAACACTGTAATTAGTACTAAAGTTCAATTGAAAATAATAAAAAAATAACAATCATTCGTTTGTAAAAGATAGTCAGGTATCTTAACTTTGTTTTTTTGTGTGCCTACGAGAGCTGAACCTGGTCCTTGTTCGTTTCTCTGCTGCTCTCGTATTATATACATAGCAAAACATAAATCAGCCGGTGCTGCTTCACTTAAATTTTCAAATACAAAAAACAAAAAGAAGTGCATTGCTGGTATAGTTGTGCACATATTTTTTACTGCTTCCCATCTTCGCCTTTAAGTGCCTAAAAAACCAGATCTCTCTATCTCTATGGCGCGATATACAACAGGTATATCATCATAAACCTCCTAAGAGATTTTTGCGCCAAGCTTCTCTTCCAATTTGTGGTGTGCCGATTTGAATTTTCCCTACAAATTGGTGGGACCTACAGTTTTTTGCCGACTCCGAACGGCATCTACAAAGGAGACGAATTTTTGCTGAGAAGCCTGTCATGGCAGAAATACACTCGGAGAGTTTGCCAAACCACTGCCGAGGGGCGACCCCGTTTTGAAAAACTTTTTTCAAATCACTTTTGATGTTACCTGTACCAGGGCTCGAACCATGGACCTTCGGTGTGGTAGGCCGGCAACACTACCTTCACACCACGGCGGCCGCCAATTTATTTCATTTGTGTGGCTATTGACCTTTGTTATTATACTGACTTAGCATATGTTTATACCCTACAGCAAAATGTATGTGTACTTAAGGCCGGGTCGATTTGTGGGGAGGCAAAAAAATCGCCCATTGCTCTGTGAAAATCATATTCTAGGGATCAAAATAAGAAACTTTGCCGAAGGAACCATACCTCTAAAACGAATTCTGATGTCCCCCAATTTGGGTCGAACTTTTGGGTGGGGGCAAATTTTGAAAAATCCCACTTTGACCCATTCAGAGTGCTCCAATCGAGTCCAAACGTATGACCGACCCCCACTAACTCTGGAGGCCCGACCCACCGATGCCAGTGCCGCACCCCCTGGAACCACCCTGGGGGCTCAACATACAAACATTTCAAAAAATCGCCGGTTTTGCACTTTACATGAAAAAATCAGCGAAATGCCTATGTTTTTTCTTTACTTTTATTTATAATAATATCTATTTTTTCTCTTAAGAAATTTATTTAGTCAGAACATATGTAAATGAAAAAATTAATTTAAGTGAGTTATAGAAAAGAAACTAAAAAAAATTATTGTTTGAAGTCTTTTTTACTTTCAAGTCTGGGCAATTTCGCACGGCTCTCTAATGTCGTCGCCATAACAGCCTCTACATTTTCCGGTATAACCCATTTGGAAACGCTAGCTAGCAATTGAACATGTCATTCCGTTCCTTGTATGTGTGATGGAATTTTTGGATCATGAAACGGTGGATCATCTTGATTTAAATATTCTTTCAATGTATCGTACGGAATGCTTCGCGTGAATGGTGGTTCAAATACGATACTTACATCATTCAAATTGATCATTTCCGTATAACTTGTGCAATTAAAGTTTATATCTGGTTTTTTATAAACTCTAAGTTCCATTGGCTCGTCAACATCGGTTCGATAGCGTAGAATTTTCTTGATTGCACAGTCGCGCTTTTCTTTCCTATCATCAAACAACATTGATAACAAGATATTTTCCGAATGCGCATAATATGAATTATCTTTAATTACTTGATTGACAATTTTGCGTAAACGAGGTTGTAGAAATCGTGACCAACCAATGAACTTGAAAAATAATGCACTGCCGTACACGACAGAGCTGTAATACTTGATATTGAAGTACATTGGCACATAACATTTAATTATAAATTCAACCAGAATTCTTAAATTTGCATCTGGATTTTCCGTTGTCACATATAATCGCAATAATCTAGCGGCCTTGGTGAGCCACCGAGAATGTACAATTTTCCCTGGTTTGATGTTAGCCAGATCCACCGGAACCACGCCGCTAGAAATTGCATGGGCCATGTCGAATCGGTGGAAAATTCAATTTTTTCTGGAGCAGGGGGCATATTTTGCAACTCAATTTTCTGGAAGCCGTCCACCACCTGAAAATATATAATAATAAAATAATTAAAAATGGTTCACAATTATAATAAATGAGTGATAGCAATAACTTACCGGAAGAGTTTCACAAGTTTCGATTTGACGGCTCAGTTTTCCGGTTGCCGATCTTGGTCCAGTGCTGGTTGATTTATCCAAAGCTTCAAACAAATGCCGAAACGGAAGTTCGTTGAAGTGTAGAAGGCAAACGAACCAATGCAATGGTCTTTTTAACAGCAATTCGAATCGTCGTATAATTCCACCGTGTGGGCCAGTGTTTGTTACCTCACCGTTAGTGCATAGTCCAATTAATGCATCCAGTGATATATTTTTATCGTTCAACTTTAGCACTTCAATCAATTCAGAATTGGGTTCTCTCAGGATAACAAGATGAGGTTCTTTTACCATCCTAGTATGATGCTTTTCCTCAATTTTATCTATCGTTAAAGTATCATCTTTTCTGCCACCGAATGAAAACGCTAACAAATTGGTATCATCTAACCGTTTGCGAAGCACTTCTTGTCTGCATTTCTCTTTTTCTCTGCGAACTTTCGATTTATCCATGATGAGAGGTTTCCCATGCTTATCTTTAATTTTAAAATCTTGCAAAAGAGCGGTTCCCAATGCTGATGCTACTCTGTCAGGCACACCAAATCTGTCACATACCAAGGCAAAGTTAAAACAATCGTATCTCTCTGTGTATTGTGAACTTGTGCTTCTATCCATATCTTCTTGAACCGGTGGCGGTGCGTATGTTGAATCATCGGGATCTTGGTGTGTTGGCATTGATGACATAGACGTTGCTCCTTACTCTTCAGTTTCCATCATAAATGCATCCATTGTTAGTCTTCTCTGATTATGTTGATCGTGCATGAACTCTTTGAGGCGTTCCGGAACCCAGCCGCATGCACATGGAGCTGCCTTCAAATCGCATTTACATGTTCAAAAGTAAAAAATTGTTTCCAGAGATTTTACATACTCTGTAAATTGTTGAGTGTTGTTTCTTCTCTTGATTTGCTCTTGATACTTGTCAAGCAATTTATTCAATTTATTAAATACACTTTTTTTCAGCATTATTTCCATACCAAGTTTTTCCCAAATTCCAATCAACTTATCTTGTACTTGAATAGTGAATGATTTATGGGAAAACTTTTTTTGTTCTGTTTTAGCACGTTCGCTTACGTAAAAATAATATCTCAAGATATCCAGATGGGTTGGTAAATTAAGATCAGTTAAATCAGTAGACACACCAAAAACAGTAACATCATGTTTGGGTATATGACTCATTTGGTTTTCGATAGTTGTTGAAGTAGTTGCTTCATCTTGCGGTGTAGAGGATGGTGGATTCATTGTAAACTTTTTGATTTGGAATGGTCACTTCACTTATTATTTTTTTTGAAATATTTTTTATCTGAAATTAGCACTTCACGCTTTGAGTTCTTCACAACGACTTAATGCATTCACAAAAACTGTTGCGTTATATATGGTCTACGAGACGAGATAATAAGAATAAGTGTCTTGTGGTGGCTTAAAAAAAACAACACAAGCAATTTTACGATCTGCAATTGTGTCACAGTGATACCTTCATTTTTTAAAACGGCTGAATAAAAAACCCACACAACTATGTTTACGACATGCAAATGCATCACAGTGATGCCTTGGTTTTAAAATTGTTGTAAAAACGCTAATTTCTAATAATTTTTTTTAATTTCTTTTCTATTACTAAGTTAAATTCATTTGTTCATTTACATATGTTCTGACTAAATAAATTTCTAAAGAGAAAAATAAACTCCAAAAAGAAAAAACATTGGCATTTCGCTGATTTTTTCATGTAAAGTGCAAAACCGGCGATTTTTTTAAATGTTGGTATGGTGAACCCCCAGGGGGGTTCCAGGGGGTGTGCCACTGGCATCGGTGGGTCGGGCCTCCAAAGTTAGTGGGGGTCGGTCATACATTTGGACTCGATTGGAGCACTCTAAATGGGTCAAAGTGGGATTTTTCAAAACTTTCCCCTACCCAAAAGTTCGACCCAAATTGGGGGACATCAGAATTGGTTTTAGAGGTATGGTTCCTTCGGCAAAGTTTCTTATTTTGATCCCTAGAATACGATTTTCACAGAGCATTGAGCGATTTTTAAATCGACCCGCCCTAGTGTACATATTTCTGCATCAAGTGTGTTTAATTGCCGGCTTAGTTCATTCGTTTGTAAACCATAGTCCGTCTATTCCGTTATTCTTGAGCTCCTCGCAGCTTTTCTTTTAATTGATAATAAGACCTCAATTCGCTGTCGGTTTTACAACGGAAACTATTGGTTCCTATGTACACTGCATTTGAAATAAGCTGTGAAATTAATAATTGTGTAATTGCAGGAGTTATGCAAAACTTGTTTATTGAGTCAGCAAAACTTGTTTATTGGAACAATCGGTTGTCCATACCAAATTTTAGCTAGATATCTCTACAACTGAGGGATTAGTTTAAGTTCAAACAGACATACTGACAGAAGGATTATTTCGGTATACATATTGGTGGGTCTATCTATTCTTCTTCTCATACTTACAAACACCAAACCAAAGTTGTTAGACCATTTTATGTTCACGAAAGGAAGAGAAGCTTTTTAAAGCCGAAATAAGTCAGCGCAAGAAGAAGAAATTGGAGGAAGACGTCAACAGGAATCGATGGGTTACAGGATGCCGGCACCTGAATTAGAAGCAAGCGCTACGGATAACATAGTGGACACAGTTTTCCCTACTCATGAAATCTGGAAAGAATGTGAAGGTCAGATCAACGCGCCCAAAGAACTTCCTAAAGAAACCTACCATAGTACAACAGCAGGACACCGCTTGCAGAACAAGGCCCCGGTCTGAACGGCAGCAGAAGCCATCAAAGAAAAAGCAAAAATGTGTCTTGAAGCGTTGCTGGATATGTATAATACATGCCTCAGGGACGGACTATTCCCAGAAATATTGAAGCAGCAACATTTAGTAATAGGAAATGGTAATGGTACTCGATACAGCATGAAAACTAAAGCCAAGTACGTTAACCGCTATAGAACAATCAAAAGGCTATCGCCCAGGAAACCCGGTTTCAGGCCTGGAAAACGCACTTTAGGTGCAATTGAGAAATTCCTACTAGTGTCGATGCAGCAGAGCAAGGTAATAACGAATCTCGTAACCTTTGACATAAAAAACGCTTTCCAAAGCTCGTGTTCCACAGACATGCTGACTGGCTTAGAGCAACGGCTCCAAATCCCATGTTACATCAATATTAAAGAAAATAGTTAGCTATTAGGCGCAAAATTAAGTTACCGCCTAACATACTGGGCTACACAAAAGGTATGTAAGCAGGTACTGTTACTAAGGAGGCTGACGGCAAAGAGCTGATACTCTTAACAAAAAAGTAGAAGTTGGTTTCGAAACCTTCTTTTCAACTATAACATCAAAGAAAGCAGTTAACTATTAGGCGCAAGATCAGGTTCTCGACTAATATACTTGGCGATAGAGAAGGCATGTAAGCGGGTATGGTTACTAAGGAGGCTGATGGCAAAAATCGGGGGACTTATAGAAAGCATAAGGACTCTACTGATGACATTATCCTGTTCACTCTACTAATCGCTGTAAGCTCATAACATATGTATAGCGGTAGTACTCCGTCTACGTGGATATTTAACTCTTGCCCCATCTGCGCATTCCACGTCGTAAAAAGTGTCGCCGTTATTTAGTCGGAGACAGGGTTAAGATTTCGTTCGGTGAAGAAGCTGGAAAAGTCTCGGAGGCTAATCCTTAGACAGATTTCGTCAATGGAACGCCCATACCCGAAGCTATAATCGTGCAGTCCTCAGCATAGTATACAATGGGGGGAGCGATGTCTCTTCCAGGTCTCTTAGGAGTATGGCGTGGTTGAGCGCGTCGAAAGCTTTGCAAAGGTCAAGTGCCGCGATCACCGCAATATGGTTTGGAGGATGTTGGTTCAAACCATAGTTTATCTGCGACGTTATAATGTTCAAACCAGATGTTTTGCTGTGTGACACCAAAATAACTCTGTTCCTCGTGGCCTGGACGTTTCAACTTTTTCAAGACAACACCGTCAGGTCCAATTGATCTTGAGGGCTTGACCTTTATTAAGGCCTCCTAGACCTCGGCGACGAAGACGGCAATGGGCGCTGTGTTGTGTTTGTGTTTATGCGCCCGACGGATGGCTCGTCTCTTGGTGCTATCAGCAGGTGGATGCATTATAAACTGTCGGCAGAAAGAGCTCGCGAATTGCCTGGTGTCCGATTTGACGCTGTCACAAAATGTAATGGCGACCTTGTCATTGTATTTGGTCGGATTTGACAGAGATTTGACTGTTGACCATGATTGGCTGACTCCGCCGGAGAGCTTGCATGCCTCTAGGTGTTGCTTCCACTTGGTCAACTTGTAGTCCGTCGGATTTCCCCGTTAAGATATTTAATTCTGGGGTCTGCGGGATTGAGAAGTCTCACTTGGTCTCGTTCTCTTGCTAGGGCCGGTGCTTCGGTCGAATTTCCGATATTCTTCCAATGGGAAAGAAGCGGCCGCAGGCTGAATCAATAACCTTGGGAAACTCTCGTTCACCTTGGCGTACGTCTGTCGGTGTGGGTAGGGCAGCAAAAGAGCGCTCTGGATAGTCCGTAAAACGCTCCAAGTCCGCTTTGCTAAAATTGATGAAAGTGCGTCGTTCTGAGGTTATGAAGTCCGTCTGTCGCGCGATTGTATAATTGGCAAGTGGTCTGATGCCAATGTTAGAACCAGGCGCCAGTTAATGCACTTTAGGAGTCCTGCGCTTACGATTGAGATGTCTGGCGAACGGGGGCAGTTGCCGCCACTCTGGTGGGGCTTCTCCGTTCGCTGTATAGAATGCCGAGGCATCTATTTGCTCCTCAGGTGCATGCCCCCTGCTGTCTACTGGCAGATTGGAGTGCCAGAGATCGTGGTCGCCGAGGATTAAACGGTTATCACCTCTTAGCAACGCACTTATATGAGTGTGATAGTCCTTCGGCAACATGTTACAGGGGGTATGTAGATGTTGATAATTTGCACTATACCTTGGCATTCTAAGGTACAGTTCCTCGGGTCGATGTCGGGAACAAATAGATTATATTTATTTATTTATTTTATTTATTTATTTATTTAAAGCCGATACAAACACAAATCGGTCGACTATTAACAATAAAATGGTATATACGAGGTGTGTTCAAAACGTATCGCGAATTTTGAATTTTCGCTGGTTACGTATATTCGAATTTCGAATTTTTTGTGGCGTTATGTTGGTACTCATGTCTCTCACTTATGCCGACAAGCTCGGCCATTTAGAATGTTCAGTTAATTGTTGACAGCTGCTTTGCTTGCACGTGTTTTAGATCGTCTTCGATTTTTACCTATTCAAAAAAATGGATCAAAGAACCTGTATCAAATTTTGTGTGAAAAACGAAATTAAGTGCGCGGATGCATTCCGAATGTTGACTGTGGCATACGGAGAAGCTACCTTGGACCGAAGCAACGTTTATCGGTGGTACAAAATGTTCTCAGAAGGCCGAGAAGATGTGCAAAGAAGAACAAAAATTGGCTTTTGCACCACGATAACGCCCCTGCTCACGCATCGTTGCTTGTGCGCGACTTTTTGGCCAAAAACAACACACTAATGATGCCGCAGCCACCATATTCCCCAGATCTGGCCCCCTGTGACTTTTTCTTGTTCCCTAAATTGAAGAGGCCCATGAAAGGACGACGTTACGCTTCTCTTGACGAGATAAAGACGGCATCGAAGGAGGAGCTGAACAAGATACAAAAAAATGATTTTTTGAAGTGCTTCGAAGATTGGGAAAACCGTTGGCACAAGTGTATAATATCTCATGGGGATTACTTTGAAGGGGACAAAATAGATATTCATGAATAAATAAATAATTTTTGAAAAAACACAAAATTCGCGATACTTTTTGAACACACTTCGTATACAGGTCATTAATACAGATTAAAATTATTACTAAAATACAGATTAAAATTATTACTAAATGTAATGAAAACATAACAATAGTATAACTAAAATAACATTTAAGATAATGATGCCAATATTGTCAGGAATCACGATATTTCAATTGATTTTTTGTTGGAACGATTTTCCGTCATCCCTTGTCAAGTTTGGTTTTGTGACAAACCGGTTTCGGCGTTCTGCCATTTTCAATGCCTAGTTTCGTTCTGGTCTGTGTCTATCCGCTGAGTTGTTTTTATAGTCCGTGGGTGCTGTGGCAGGTAATGTCAATCTATGTGTTCGTGGTAGGTAACGTTAATATGCGTGTGTGTGTGCGCGGTATTGATACGTCCGAATGGTTATCTGTCCCAAGGGTTGTTTTTGTAGGTATGTAGACATATCGCTTGTTAGCTAAGCGGTAGGTTGAGGTAGGTAGAAATCGGTGATTTTTGCAGCTTGGTTCATATTTCGTTTTTGCTTGTTCATTGTTACGTGTTTGGTTGCTGTACCTGCTGGCTTGTGCTGTTTTTTGTAAACTAGTTTTAAGGGTTCAAATATTTCGTCAGAGATAGTGTTGGTTTGTTCGTTTATGATGTTTTTAACTTGTATATCTCCATGTTCTCAAGTACATTAAGCCGCCGGCCTTTTCCTTGTACGTGAAGTATTCGAGCCGTTGTTTTTATGTTAGCTGGGGTGCAGTTGTTCTCAAACATGTGGTTCGCGAAATTAGATTCTGGTATTATGGTGGGTTTTCGTGTTTTTTTGTTGTAGTCCCTGATATGCTCTCGGAATCTTGTGCTTATTTTTCTTCCTGTTTGTCCTATGTAGCTGTATTGACATTCACAAGTAAGCCTATACACTCCGTGTCTGTTGAATGGGTCATCAGAATTAGTGTCGGTTCTTAGTTTTTGTCCGACGTTGTTAGATGTTCTGAATGCTGTGTTGATGTTATATCTTTTAAAGAACTTTGCTAATTTGTACGTCGCTTTTCCAGTGTATGTCATTGCCGTCCAAACCATTGGATTTTCCTCTACGTTTACTCTTTTTTGTGTTCCATGGCTACTTCTGAGTTTATCCACAAGTGCTTTCTTGTATTATTATTATGGAGATATACAAGTTAAAAACATTTGACGGCAGGATCATAAACGAACAAACCAACACTATCTCTGACGAAATATTTGAACCCTTAAAACTAGTTTACAAAAAACAGCACAAGCCAGCAGGTACAGCAACCAAACACGTAACAATGAACAAGCAAAAACGAAATATGAACCAAACTGCAAAAATCACCGATTTCTACCTACATCAACCTACCGCTTAGCTAACAAGCGGTATGTCTACATACCTACAAAAACAACCCTTGGGACAGATAACCATTCGGACGTATCAATACCGCGCACACACACACGCATATTAACGTTACCTACCACGAACACATAGATTGACATTACCTGCCACAGCACCCACGGACTATAAAAACAACGCAGCGGATAGACACAGACCAGAACGAAACTAGGCATTGAAAATGGCAGAACGCCGAAACCGGTTTGTCACAAAACCAAACTTGACAAGGGATGACGGAAAATCGTTCCAACAAAAATCAGCTTACTACCCTGTCGGAAGATCAACACAACAAAATAAATATTTCAATTGGCTGCTCGAGAGGTTGGAAAGGAAGAGATATGGATCATCAAACTCCTTAGCAAACCTCTTCACAAATCCCAACATACACATACATAGCTTGGTTTGTAATCGATGAAATATGCATATTAAAACATAGTTCAGGATCAAAAAGGACACCTAAATCATCAGCAACAGATATACGTTCTAAGCCGGTATAATTTAATACGTAGGATGTCAAAACTGGCTTCACTCTATGGAATGTAAGTTGCTAACATTTAGAGCAATTCAAAGTAAGTAAACTTACCTTGCATCAGCAATAGAATGAGTCCAAATCAACCTGAAGGAGATCTCTGGGTAAACAGTAATGGGTACAAATGGCTCCCCTGAGGCACACTTGAGGTTACGTCAATCGTTTTGGAAATTGTGTGACTGAACAGAACTCTTTGAGTCCTTTTTGTAAGGTAGCTCGTGAGCCATGCTAAATATTGGCCGGAAAGCCGAGTAAATCCCGCTTATAAATTAGAAGCTCAAGATTCACGGAATCAAACGCTTTACTAAAGTCAGTGTAGATCACACCCGTTTGATTGTTCCTCAAAAACCCGTCGATTACTAAGGATGTGAACTCAAGCAAGTTGATAGTGGTTGACCTA
The DNA here is from genome assembly GCA_949987695.1 of Merzomyia westermanni. Classification (NCBI taxonomy): domain Eukaryota; kingdom Metazoa; phylum Arthropoda; class Insecta; order Diptera; family Tephritidae; genus Merzomyia; species Merzomyia westermanni. The sequence continues at coordinate 84,661,535 of OX465291.1, forward strand.
CGAGAAATGAAACCATGTTGACAAGGGGATAATAAAGAAGTAGACTGATATTGAAGCTGTCTAGTAATGATCTGCTCAAAACTTTTAGGAATAGCTGAGAGCTTAACAATGCCTCTATAGTTCTCAATATCTGCCCTACTACCTTTTTTATGCAAGGGAATAATAAAAGATTCCTTCCAAAGAGATGGGAGAGACGCAGATTCCAGAGACAGATTGAATAGTTTTAAATCGGCTCTGATAAATGCACTGCACAGTACCTGAGCACACAACTAGGAACCCTATCCGGCACCGGAGAGAATATGGGCTTCAGTGATTCAAGACTCTGAACAACCGTTTTACTATCAATAACAGGATTCATTATATTATTGGAACTAGCCAAATAATATGGATACTCACTACCATGGGAACTGTTGGAAGAGTAAGTCGATTTAAAGAATTCCGAAAAAAATTCCGCAATATTATCATCGGTGTTAGCACTCTTACAACCAAATGAAAGCGTCGAAGGGAATCCAGAGACTTTACGCTTAGAGTTAACAAAGCTACAGGTTAAGTGATCCTTATAACACACTGATTCAGACGATGGAAGTTAGAGCGGTCAACTGAATACTTTGAACAGTCAGCAGGTGCTCCAGATCTCTTAAATCGCTTTTAAGTCTAGAGTTAATATTACTAAGTCTGACAAGTTGACTTGAGAACCATGGCGGCTAACCTTGACGTAGCGAGATGGAACATAGCTTTCAAAAAAGCCATAAAGTGAACTGTGAAATATCAAAGTTGCTGATACGATGTCTGTACAGGCATAAAGTTCAGACCAGTCGTGATCAGCTATCAGTTCGTTTAGCTTAACGAAATCCGCTTTGTAAAAACATCTAATACGAGAGTGAGATTTTAATTTACTTACATCGGGCACGGTTGGTCGGATAATATGAACAACTAACTCAAGCGAAGGGTGTAATGGATCTTCTGGAAGGGATAGTGGAGAGATTTGAGAGAGCGCATCACCCTGCGAACTATCCACAAATACTAAGTCCAGCATCTTATTTTTACTATTCGGTACATTGTTAACCTGAAGGAAGGATACATCTAGCATTTAATTGAGGAAATCATGCTGGGTTGTTGGTACCATACAGTTTGGGTCAGTACTACTAACCCAGTTGACCGATGGTACATTGAAGTCGCCAAGAACCATAAAACGCCCTTTATCTCGCAGGAGAGAATGTAAATTATGAATAGCTGAGCTATGGCGCATATAAACACTAGGACTCGATCGAGGCGGTATGTACGAGCAACGAACGAATATATTAATGGAACAGAAGGTAAGTCTTGCTGCTAAGAACTCATCATCAGGTTCGATGTCCAATAAAACCAGTTCAGATACAAAGCTTGATTGTACAGTGTAGTGTGTTATAAACGCGAGACCACCCCCATTACCGCTGGGACGGTCTTTTCGATGTACGTTATGCCCATAACAAGTACGTAAGTCTGATCTTGTGGTCAGTTTGGTCTCTTGAATCGCAGCTATTTTGATGTTGTTTAGCTTCATAAATTCAGTTATCTCCGCGATCTTTCCAGCTAATCCCTTTCAATTTAGGTGAACAGTTTTAAAGTGCGCTGGAGGCGAGGCTGGGGTCATACTAGGCGTGAGGGACGGATGCGTTTGCCTGGGTGGTGATAGGCTGTAGGCTAGGCTGGGTCGCAGTATAGAAGTAGTCTTGTAAATACATTTGCTTTACACGTGAAATTTATTTGTTAAAGTTTATTATCAAATTGTGGAAAGAACCTCCAACCACTAAAGAAGAGTGACAAGCATCGAAATGCTTGTGAACCACGAGTGATTGCTGAATACTCGATTCTAGACCAATGTCTAGCATGATGGCCGTAATGGCAAACATCACTTCTCACCTCTCCCGCCATACTCAATCATCTAGGGTCAACATCTTTACTTTATCCCCGTATCTTTAGAAAACCAAGGTTTGATACACATCTTAGATTGCAGTTGTATGGCATGGTTGACCAAAAGGTTGAAACAACAAACAGCGCTGGTAAGTATGAATGTGTAAATACATTTTTTTTTTGTAATTTGTATAAAAAACGAAAAACAATTTGTTTTCGTTTCAATTTGGCATATCTTTTCTTTGTTTGCGAACGTTTCGTCATAAATAGTTTCAATTTCTTAAGTTATCGTCACGTAAGAATCAGCTGTGTTTGTCTGAGCGGAAAAGTGGGGCCTGGTGGGACAGGCTCTTAAGAAATAAGATATATGGAACGCCAACTTAAAGCAATACTAAAATGTTCAAAATTTGGAAAAGATTTTAAGGCCACTGCCACACTGTTGGTGACGCTTCACCTATGGTGAATTCACAACATGCCTTGAAGCTCTTTCCTCCCCCACAACCATCCTGAGTCATTGACACACATATGCCAATAATGCAACATACGGCTTTATTATATAAAAAAAAAATAAAAATAGTTGGCGCGATATACCTCAGCCGAGATTAATGCCGAGCTGCTCTACCAATTTGTGGACTGCTGCTTCTACTTTTTTCTAAGAATTAGCTGGGCCCATGGCATATTTGTACTACGCTATGGCTGGGCCTACAGTTTTTTAATGACTTTTTGCCGAGAAGCCTTCCATGGCAGAAATACACTCGGCAAGTTTGCCGACCCCGTTTTCAAAAAACTCTTTCAAACCACCTTTAATGTTACCTGTCCCAGGACTTGAACATTGGACCTTCGGTATGGCAGGCCAGGAACACCACTGCCACTGCCGTATATTGGGCATACATAAAATCATCTATTGCATAATGGAAGAAATGAAAAGAAATCACTTATCCCTGACTGAAAAATAATGCGAGGAGCACTTTACAAAAGATACGTCGAGGTAAGGAAACCCAGGTCATAGCAAAAATAAAATTTGAATACAACCCCAAACTTGAATTTCACTCAATAGCTCTCAGTAAGTTTTTATCACACGAACGACGAAGGCAAAGATGTCTCCAATTGAGACTGAATACATTAAGTTCGTGGAGAGAGAATCTCATTACGAGTATTATAAAGAAATAGTGAATGTGATGGTTTAAAGATATTTTTCCCAAAGACTTTCAAATGGCGAAAACTTACCTCTAAATCTGGGCCTGGATATGATATACGTTTTAGTTTTTCAATCTCCTCTTTGTATTTTCTGTAGGACAGAAGCAAATAATACACTATACATTAAAGAATATAAAAACATACATACCGATTTTGTTCTTGAGTACGTTTTCGTCTATCTATTTCTCCGTCTAATTTTTTTTTCCACAAATCATCACTTTCGGCAATAATGTCCACACAATACTGCAATGTTGTCAACACTCCTGAAGCGGTTGCTCGGAATGTGATAGACTCACCCTATTAAGTTCAAGAAGCAAATACACATAGATATATAGATGTTGAATATACTTACTAAAAAGTATTTAAGTACAAAAATATACATATATCAGTCCTATCAAAATTTTAATGTGAAAAAGTTTGATCCCATTTTAAAACTGAGAATAACTGAAGTACTGGAACTTAAAAAGTTTGTTCAATTAGTTTTATAGGTAACGAGGAATTCAACATTGGAACTTACTCACAGTGTATATGTTAAAGACCTCACCACTGTACAGGTCTACAAGTAAGTTATGAATAAGCTGTTCACACCTGATCGGGAGCTTCTATTTTAGAAGCGATTCAACGCAGGGTGCTACTCGTTCGGATCAAAAAAAAAAAATGGGGCTTGAACTAAATAACTCAGAGGTATTAGTTGCTGCAAATTATTTTTAATAGCATATAATTTAACCTGGAATAGTTTGCACAAAAGTTTTACATGTATATTAGAACGATTTTCCTTCATCAACTGTCAAATTTGGTTTTGTGATAAATCGGTTTCGGCGTTCAGCCATCCTCAGTGTTCAGTTTCGTTCTGATCTCTCTCTATCCATTGTCTTGTATTAATAGTCTGTCGGTTTTAAATCCGGCCGAGGACTATTAATTCGACAACACTCCCCAAAACCTTCGTTACCACAACAACAACAACAGCAGAAATGCACGTCCTTATACTTTACACTTAAGAATTTTAAAATAATCATTATCGGGATCCCTGGTTTATTTTGTGTGTTCGTTTGTTACTTGTTTTGTTGTTGTACCCGCGGGATTTATTTTTGTATAAAACAGTTTTAAAGGTTTCTAAAGTATCAAATTTTAATATATTTTTACGAGTGTGAACTTAGAAAAAAAAATAATAATTGGCAAGATAAATACCTCCAAGGAGATTAAGGCCGAGCTTCTCTACCAATTTGTGGTGTGCTGCGTCTAGTTTCTCCTACAAATTGCCGGGAGCTACAGTTTTTTGCCGATTCACAACGGCAAAATGAATTTTTGCTGAGAAGCCTTCCATAGCAAAAATACACTCGGAGAGTTTGCTATCCTCGAGTCGAGTCGACCGTCGAGTCTTGGGCCTCCGCTGTGGTAGGCCAGCAACACTACCGGCACACCACGGCAGCCGAGTGCAAACTTAGTACTAGTTATAAGATGTGTTCAAGAAAATGTATACTATTGTAAAATGTATTAGATAAGTGTGTAAAATGCAACCATGTAAAATAAAAAAAGACGGAAGAGGAACTTCCGATTCAGGTGAACAAAGAAAGAACCAAATCGTGTGTTTTTGCAGCGACTAATAAATCTTTAGTAATCATCCAAATTACCAAAAATCTATCTGAATTTAACCACATTTTCAAACTTTAATTAATATTATTGAGACAACTTAAGCTATGGTCAACCCAAAACAGGACTTTTCCTCAACAGCCACAACGCAATCTGCTTCGGAACGTAATGAGAGTTAGTGCAAATAATACAACCTCTTCTCCCGAAAATACCGTTGATGCCGATGAAAATGCCACTGACCCTGTTGGAAATGCCGCCGTAGCTGACGAGAATGCCGCCAAAAAATGTTGCCGATCCCGTTGAAAATACCAATGCCGCCATAATGAACAATGCCCATAGAATAAATTGCAATGTCGCAAATGTCGTTGTCACTTAAAGTGCCGCCGCAGCTAATATCAATGATACGTCTAATTATATTGCTACCACTGAGTTTGTTGCAAATATTGGTATAGCCGGAGACATAAGCAAGGGCTAAAGAGCCGCACCAAGACACGGTAAGCTAGACGAGGAGGTTACAGCTTTTCAAAAGAGGCTCTAAATTTTAAATCGCGAAAAAAACAAGCGCCATCTATACTTGGTGATGACGTGTCGCATTCAGTTCTTCATTTCTTAAGCGATTTTGAGAAAATTATGGATGCCACAGGAGCTGCTCATAATTTTAAGCTACTGGCACTGCGCCGGTCATTGACAGGGACGACATGGGTAAATTACAATGCCCTAAAAAAAAACACTGCCGAGTTCGATAAAGCAGTCAGCCGACAAGAAATCTATAATAGGGTCTCGCAGCGTAAATGGAAACGAAGGGATGAATCAATGTACTACTATGTGCTTCATATGCAAGCTTTAGCAAAGCTGGCCAATATTGTAGAAACCGAACTAATTGACTTCATCATGGATGCCATAGGGAACTCGACTCCTTTTATACAAATTTTAATGATGGCACGCACTCACGATGAGTTAAAGACTTTAATAAGCCGATACCAAAAAAAAATTTGTTGTCACTAACACCAACACCACTGGAATGAGCTCAAGGCATATCACACCAAACAGGTCTAAAGCAGACTTCGACGACAACAAGAAATGCTGGGCAACGACCAATAAAGCCAAAAATAGACTCTGTGCTATGCTACATCTACACGCGAAATGGCCATAAGAAACCGAATTGTCCTCACCCATTACGCCCAGAAGGATCTTGCTTCCGTTGCTGGCGCATATACCATGACCACCGGTCATGCCCGAACCTGGCAAAAGTGTTGAAGCCAAAATATGATGTAGTTTATCACAGAAGAGGCTAGGGTATATATATAGGATATGACTAAGTATTTTCTCTTTTTGATACCGGTAGTCCGGTTAGTTTCATAAAGGCGCCATTAGCCCCAAAACAGTTGATATAAGAGCAAGCCAGTGGAACCATATCCTAATTTAAAAGCATTGGAGACGAATTATACATAATAAAAACAGTGTAATGTAAAATTCAGTTCTAAAATAAATCCAATGAAATTGAGTTAAATGTTATACCAAATGAGAGTATGAATATACCAACTAATTTGAGACGTGACATTCTTCGGGTATTTAATATACTAAAGAAATAAGAGACTTAAGAAGCTTAATGTGCCCGATACTTTTATTTATTTATTTTATTGAAATAGTGCCCAGAAAGGAGCGTGTGAGCCAGGAGGAAGTTTTTTCGGCGAGACAAGTTTTTCTGTTATTTGCGTGCTCTTAATTAAAAGCAAAAGGTTGCCGTCACGTAGTTCCGATATCGAGACAATTTCCCTGCTAATTGATTCTTTATGAGCAGCAAAATACGAATACTTAGAAATTGGTTTGTTTGTATCAGTAGAACGCATTGCAATAAATTTGTTGAGCAAACCTACTGTCCCCGAGATTTGACGGTACATGTACGTTTATCAAACACCAAGAGAAAAGTTTCAACAGAAAATTGAGAGTAAACAGACACGTCTGCTCAGATTTCCCTACATACTTCTTTGGGTCTTCTCATGCCGATTAACGAGGTTTTTTTTTTATTTTGTTCCAGGTCGACAATTTTGGATGTTAAATGTCTCACCGCGGCGAGCTTAAAAAAAACGATCAAATAGACATCGCTTTTTATAGTCATCGTTTATTATAGTCATCAAAATTAACCGAAAAAAATTTATTATCTCGAGAACTGGTACCGACTTTTAAAAGTGTCGTATGCTAAAGAAGTGCTTTCGAAAGTTTTTCATATCAAAAACAATAAAATACAACCAAGCTTCGTCGTCGGTATTTTATAAAATTTTCAAGGACAAAGGCTGAGGGGAGCAATTAAAGCTTCCTGTTAAGACAAGATGGGGCAGCTATGTAACATCACTGAATAGCTTACCTAACAGTAAAGTAGCACTGCAAACTTTGGCTGCTCACGTAAATGTAAAAATAAATCCTGCAACCAAACCAGTTTTATTAAGCGAACATTTTTGGAAAATGTTATATAACAATTTAAAACTTATATACATCGAGTATATTACGAATTTCAAGATATTCAAAGCAAGATACGTGCTACATTGAAGGATATAACGGAGATCGATGATGATGACAAACAGGAGATCCTGTCTTCCTTAGACAGAAGAGTGAAAAAATCGGTAAAACCAGTACATTTGGTTGCTAATTTTCTTGTTCCGAATACCCAAGGGCCCGAATTAAGTTCATTTGATTATGTTATTGCAATGCAGTTCATATATGACATTGGCTAATGGGATGGTGAACCTAGCAAAAATATCTCCTTCTACATGGTGAAAAAGTATATGTCGGCCCACGGAATTGACCGAAATAGCAGTTCGAGTATTGACTGCTCCATGTACTTCAGCAAGTGTACTCAACTGAATTTGACGAAGTACCATTTATTTCCAATGGAATCACCATTCCACCCTCTCAATCTTCTTTTTGCGACTATGAAACATTCAGCGACAGCGACTAACATTATTTTTCCCTACATGATGGAAGATCTTTCTTTAAAAATTATAAATAATTCATTCCCATTTTTATGATTTTAAAATCAAGTTACGCAACTGCATTCTTAGCATATTTCATTCATATTTCAAAAATTTTCCTCGGATTAATGGATTCTTTATTTCTCAAGTTCCGTTTAGCTGAAATAAACCCAAGTTTAGAGTAAACCTAAACTAAAAACCGCTAGAAGATGCTCAAAGTCGAAATTATTTTGAGCATGTAGCTAAACGGATCTCAGATTTGGATTTCACACGTTTAAGAGGTATGGCCACTGTAGAATTTTCGAAATATCGTTTTTTTTTCGCTTAAACTATGCTTTATAGTCAGTAAAATAAGTTACAAGTTGATTTGTAGCGAGGAAAGTTTTTTCAAACGACATCAAGCGTATAAAGTAAGCCTGCCTCCGGCTCAGCTATAGAATATTCGAGTGCACGTGAATCTTTAAACACGTTTTCCCCGAAACTACTTTTTTCCAATTTAATTTTTCTGTTCTAGTGGCTAAAATTTTTGAAGGAATCAATATTTTCAAATTTCCCACGTACTTCTTTGGGTCTCCTCATACCGATTAACGACGTTTTTTTTATTTTGTTCCAGGTCCACAATTTTGGATGCTAAATGTCTGGCCGCTGCAAACTAAAAAAAAAAACGATAAAAGAGACATTGTACAATTTGTTTATTATAGTCAACAAAATTAACCGAAAAAATAATTTCTTATCAGCTTGGGGTTCAAACTTAAGTGTTTCATTAGTTCTGTAAATAAATGATTACATCACGAGAAAAAAATGTACGAATCTGTATATGATTTTATACCCGCTACAGTGGCCATACCCCTTAAATACATATGGGTACTTCGGTTATTTTTATTTAGTGTGTCAGCTTAATTTCTACCCTGATTTTGGGTAACTATTGGGGTATTTACCCTTTTTTTACCCAAAAAAACCTTATTTACGGGGTATTTATCAAATATTTACCCTTTTCCCATCTCTAGATATGGATGAAAAGAAAAAAAAAAAAATTAAAAATTACTCCTACGCGTTTCAACCCTTTTGCGCCTTCCTCACAAGTTTATTTTTTATAATTTAAACAATTATTTTTGTTCTTTACGGCCTTTTAGTTATAACTTTTAAAAATTTTTAAACGAGATCTAGGCCAAAAATTTTGTATATTATTAGTAAAACACAACAAGTGGATTTTTAATATACATTTATATTGATATAATACGTCTATATTTCGACTTCACTCTGTAGTCATCATCAGGACTGAATTGTTGACTGCAACTTAAAACAATTCACATAAAGTGACAATCTTATAAATAAAAAGGAATGTGTGGCTGTGTGTCTTTTACAGGCGTCCAAAGTAATCAACCGATTTTTATAAAATTTTCACAGTATATTCTTTGGATCACTGGTTAAAGCATAGGCTATGTATAGTTTTGGAAAAGTGGGCGGTGGCACGCCCCCAGGCTATATAAAATTACAATTCATCATAACTCTGAACTAATTTGGTCTAAATTAATGATATTTGAATATATGTGTCACGTGGTCAAAATTTACGTAATTTTGGAAAAGTGGGCGGTGCCACATTTTTTGTTTTGTTTGTGCTTCATTAATGTCCAAAGTTTAGAGTCCATCACAATAGGTTTAGAAGTTCAGGGGGTAAGACATAGGCTATCTAGTTTTGGAAAAGTGGGCGGTGTCACGCCCCCAAGCTATATAAAATTTCAATTGGCATAACTCTAAACGTATTTGGTCTAAATTAATGATATTTGGATATATTTATCCTTTAGTCAAGAGAGTGGCGTAGCGGGGGCAGGGATTGGGGGATAGATCCTCCCCTTCGTCAATGAACTACTACTTTTTTACTTTTGATTGAATAACACAATACCATTTGATGCTTCTGATTTATAATTTTCTTATTTTAGACTAATGACAAAGTACATTTTTATGAATATATGAAATTATCGGTTAGCGGAATATTAAGCCTATATACATATACTACTCTTTTACATTTCAACAATCAAATCCAATACAAAAATGTATGTACATATAATAATAAAAATGTATGTACATATAATAATAAAAATGTGTGTACATATAATAATCGTATATGCCTAAATTTTTTAATTACAATACAATTTTTCTTTGTCCACACATAGCTTTCATTTTTTTGGTTTCTTCCTTCTACCCTTCTTCACCTTGGTACGTTGGTTCTTTGGCATACTACGTTTTCTATTATCAGCCTTCCGTAACGCATTTTCAGCCTTACGCTTCTTAATAAACTCTAGACGCATGCGGGCTTTGACAATTTGTCCTTCCACAAAATTAACTAGGCTTTCAAGACGATAAAACCGGTTTCGAGGTATGCGTGCACATTAGTTCTGGTACTAATAAAATAACAGATCGAAATAATATTGTAATTTTCAAGGTCTGATATTGCTGAGCTAAAACTCTACTCCCTTATCTCTCACGTCTTTAAAAATCCGAATTCAGGCGGCCTGAAAATACTAGAGTAGGCAGGCTCACTAATTTTGTCAGAGCACACAACGGCGGAAATATAGATAGCTACGAGAATTTTGTACACGTTTTTTACAAAAGTATAGCCCATTATCTGATAAAAAATATTCAAGAACAAATTTCAAGCTTTGTTCAAAACCTAGGACCAAGTTTCCTCAAAATTCCATACTTGCTAATCCTAATTTTATAAAAAATTTGGATATGAAGTTCTATGACATATTAAATTTTAGTATTTAGAGGAAAGTTTCAGGATGAAGTTGGCAAAAAGTTGTGCCAATTATGGGCATTTGTTGATAAATTTATAGTGTAAGTTTTGTTATGCGAAAGGCTCAAAATTTAAAAAATTTCAACATTTTCTCTATTGTTTAGCATTATAAAATTCTTAGGTCAACATTAAAAACAATTTTTTTAAAATAATAAGCCCGTCTTTTAGCATGCTAGTTAACACAACGCATTGTTCCGAATAGCTAAAGTGTTTTCTTTCATATAAAAGAAATTTCTTTAATAACCTTGTATTGAGGAAAATACAGAAGTCCCCCCGAAAATATTATTATTTATGAAGCGAGTTTTAATCTTTTTGTATAAAGAGAAGGGATACATAAGATAGGCTATTTAACAATTGTAAAGCATGATGTGCATATCAATATTTTAATCACTTCTCCGGTAGAGTTACGTCGATAAGTTTTTAACTTCTTTGGAGTTTTTTTATCTGGGAACCAGCATTAACACCAACAATAATGTCAGTATAGAAATCCAACGAAGAATAATTCGCGCAAACAAGTGCTTCTCCTGGCAGAGTTGGCAATTGAGATGTAAAGTCCTCTCTCGGAAAACGAAAATAAATAAGTCACTTGCCGAACCCGTCCTGGTTTATAGTGCAGAAGCTTGGACACTGGCAACATCTGATGAGGCGGCTGTGGGAGTATTCGAGAGGAAGATTCTTCGAAAGATTTACGGACCCTTACGCTTTGGCGACGGCGAGTACCGAAGAACATTGAGCTGTATGAGCTATATGCAGACACCGACTTATTCCACCGAATTAAAACTTAACGTCTTAATTGGCTAGGCCATGTTGTGCGAATGAATAAAGGTGTTCCGGCCCATAAAGTATTCTTATCGGCAGGAAGAGGGAGACCACCACTCCGATTTAAGGACAAAGTGGAGGCCGATTTGAGATCCCGTGATGCTTCCAATTGGCAGAAAGACGTAACGAGTGGCGAGCTATGGTAAAAGGCCAATATGGCTTAAACGTTTAGGCGGCATTTAAAGAAGAATAAGGGTTGAAAAGGTGAGTTGTACTGTAGAAGTGGAAACGGATGCGTTGCAAATATTTTTAGCAATGTGTATAAGTTATGAAATGAAGTTTTGTCGCAGCTACGAAGTGCGTAAAACGCAGTTTTTGGCGGAAGATTTTAAGAATCTTCTCCATAAATTGGTTTCGGCCACTATATTTTGGTTTTGAACAAGTGGTTCCTAAATTCGGCAAACTTAAATAAATTGTTTTCATTTTATTCTCGGTGGTTTGTTGAAAAACCGAAGCGAAATCTCTAAAGATAGTGTTATGTTGAGTGAATCGACTATCTATTTCCATTATTATTTGATAAATACATGAATAGATAAAAAACAGAATCTTGTAATAAGCATTTAGGTTACATGCTTGCGACTTTGACTAGATTTGAATCGGTTCTATTTGATTTTAATATCCATATCACAAACGAAATCCACTACAAGCGCTTAGTCTATCTTTTTTTGTTGTTTTTTTTTAAACTAAACATAGTACCATCATGGTTTGGTATCATCGTCAAACTAAATTATAATTACTAGAGTTCGCCCAGTGGTTGAAATTCAACCAATAAACTTTATTTTATTTTATTTTATTTTATTTTTTTTGCTGTAGGTTTGTTTTATCCGCCTTTTTTTTCCTTTCTATGTCGTTCCTTTCCTCTAACATATTTTTATTTTCCTTGATTTCTTTTTTTACTCTCTTATTTTATTTTTTACTTTCCTCAAACTTCTTTTCCTTTCCCTTCCTTTCCTTTTATTTTCTTTCTTTCCCCTTCGTTTTCTTACCTTTCCTTTAATTCCCTTTCCCTTCCTTTCATTTCCTTACCATTCCTTTCTTTCCTTTAATTTTCCTTCCTTTCCTATCCTTTCCATTCCCTTTCCTTCCTTTCCTTTTCCTTTTCTTTCATTTCTTTCCTTTAATTTTCCTTCCTTTCAATTCTTTTCCTTTCCTCTATTTTCCTTTAATTTTCTTCGGTGTTTAATACTCTTTATGAGTAATCATTTATTTTATTTTTGTATACCCTGTTTGTAGGTATCAGCAATGAATTTTACATATTTGCTCATATTTTACATTGCTTGTTTAATGTATCCAACAAAGCAACTTTTCGTGCTCTCAGGAGAGCAGCTGACACTGGGCATCGTAGCCAGTAATCAATACAATAACAACAACTAAAGCAAAAATGCATGACACAACAGAGTATCTATAGTGCGAATACTTATTTTTCATTGGTCCACTACCAACTCTTCGCACTCACAATGAGAGCCGACCACACGAATAACACAAAAACATGCATGGCAAGTCTACTCACACTACTACGGCTCTTAATTTTTTCCTACAAAGCAACTCCTCGGCCATGCTCACGATTCAGCAAAGTACACAAAAAGCAACTACACACACACACAGCGTGTCTATAGTGTGAATAAGTAAATGTGTAGTGGTGTAACTTTTATGTTAAATTTTTTATATTAAAATGATTTTTTAAATTTTTCTTATTTACGGATAAAAGTACACCTCAAAATTTCCTATCTATACATATATAATTTGTATACCTTAGAATTATAGTTTAGCAGAAAACGGTTCTACATTGCATTCATCTTGTCTATTTATATATAAGATAAACATAAAAGGTAAGCTGCTGCAATGTTTTCTGTATCCTCTTTCTTGTTTACCGTATTTTCTCTTTTTTCTAACATTTGCAAATATAAAATTATAGAAATACAATGAAAAGAGTAATGAGCGAACAATGCAATAGGAATATGTCAAAAATGTGTGTTGTTAAACGCCAATAAAATTATTTCAGCTTTCCGTGTTGGAGAACGCATAAATTTTAGTTACAAAAAGTTTAACAAGGTAGAATTAAATTATGTGGGTACGCCACATATACATAAGGACTACGGTAAGTAATTTAAAAACATAGGATTAGGAGTTTTTAGTGTAAAATAACTGTCCGCCTGCGTGCGGACAAGTATAAAAGGGCGACAATTTCGCCAAGTCAAGCTAGAAGTTAGGTAGGCATAGTAGCCAGCTGAGGCATTGTTCAGCGGTGAAAGAAGTTCCTGGAATTTGCTAGCTCACGAACTCTATATTTTAGTAATAGTGGGGGTTTTTCTAACTCCACTGTCTGGAAGGTTTATTTATGTATTTATTTATTGAGTAGTCTACAAATTGAATAATTCTTACAGACTAAATGTACATAAAGGCAGTGTATATGTCTGTAGTTTACAATCCATTAGTTACAGCTTACGAATGAAAATTAAGAAATACAAGTGTATAAAGCGAAGTGAAAGCATACAAACTTAACTTTCTAACATAGTATTTTATAAGTCGGTATTCTAATGTTATACGTATGTTTATAATATGTATGTTCAGTAAGAAGATAATGCGTAGTGCCCAGAGGGGGGCGCATGAGCCAGGAAGGACTCTATAGATTAAGCTCAGTAGGAAGCTGATGCGTAGTACCCAGAAAGGGGCGCGTGAGCCAGGAGGGACTCATCAGAGATCTGCGAACAAGGGGGTTGAGACCAAGAGTTTGAATCTCATTGCACATTCAAGGCAGTAAGTAGATATTTTTAAATGCCGAGCAGCGAGTCGCAGGCAGCCATATTCTTACAGTGCTTATTGAAATCATAACACAAGCAACGGATAGGTTCATCCATCTCAAAATTTGATCTGCATATGTTTAATGAAATAGGTTGGAAATGTCTAAATGATCTCAAAGGGACATTAAAGGAAAGTCGACAAGCAAAAATGGGCTATCTACAATACCTTTTGTGAATTTCACTATAAATGAAAATCCAATCATCTTCCTACGACTTTGTTAAGTAGGTAGCTGTATAAGTTTTAAGCGACTACAGTAGGAAAAAAGATTCCTCGACGGGTCCCATGGTAAATTTCTTAATGCGAAAAGCAAAAACTGTTTTTGAACCGACTCCAGCTTATCACAATGAATCTGGTACTGCGGGTTCCACATTATGGTAGCATATATAGCATGTTTAAGGCAGTAAGATAATTTTTAATACCGAGCAGCGAGTCGCAGGCATCCATATTCTTACAGGGCTTATTTAAATCATAACACAAGTAACGGAGAGGTTAATGCAACTCAAAATTCGATTTGCATATGTTTAAAAAAATTGGTTGGAAATGTCTAGATTATCTCAAGGGAACATTAAAGAGAAGTTCGCAAAGCAAAAATTACATTTTTCACGTTTGCGAACACATTGCCTTAGACTCGCAATTGGTCGAATACCTATGCGACGAATTGATGGTACATATTTAAACAACTATATAAAACCGAGCCTTTCGAATATGATATGAAAACACTTAACCAGTGACGTTTCCTTCCATCGGGCTCCACGTAGACTTTCTTACGCTGAGAGAAGCCAGGTTCAGTCCATCAAAGACGAATTAAGACAAGAAGGAATAATAAGACCGAGTAATACGCCGTATGCCTCCGCTATCGTGATAGTAAAACAGAAAAATGGCAAAACACGACTGTGTGCACACTATAGGGCATTAAACAAACTAACCGTGAGGGACAACTACCCTCTACCTTTGACTGTCGACTGCCTTAAACACTTGGAGAGAAAGAAATTCTTCTCGGTGTTTGACTTGAAGAGTGGATTCCCCCAGGTCTAGATGGCTCCTGATTCAGTCAAGCTCACTGCCTTTCTGACTCTAAATGGTCGGGTGAACAACTCACCCGAAGTATTTCAACGATTTATAAATAGTATTTACCGAGACATAATCGACGATAGAAAGATTATCATTTCGAAGAACATAAAGACTTATTGTAGGCCGTCTGGAGCAGCTTAAACTATGAGATTTAAAACATAATTAATATAAATGCAAATTCGAATACGACAAAATGGACTATTAGACTATACCGTAACTTGCTGCTGTTGTTGTTTTAGCGACAAAAGCACTCCCCGATGGTTTTGGGGAGTGTTGTCGGAAGAAACCTTTGCCGGATATGAACCCGGTATGCTCCAGTACTCCTTTTCGGTACTGCCCGACTGTCGTGGTAGCGATTTGGTATGACCAGTAGAACCTTCTAGGTCATGTCACCCCTCCTTCCGTAAGGAAGGAAAGGGTGGGTAATCGTCGACGAGTGCAGACGTGTTTTCCGCGTTGCTCCGTTTCTTTTTATTATTTTCATTTTTTTTCATAGTACTGAGCTATGTCATTTTGTGCTAATTGTGACTCCCAGTGTACCACGAGCGAAGTTTTATGCTGTGGAATTTGTGCAAATAGTTTTCATATAAAGTGCACTAATCTAAGCACAAGCTCGGTTAAGCTCATTAACACTTGCAAAAATGTATTGTTTAGATGTGACATTTGCAGTGATTTCCTATTTCAGCTTATTTTCTAAAGCTAGAAAATGCAGTACGTTCTTTAAATGAGATCCAAAGCGAGTTTAGTAGACGCGAAAAACTATAACATTTAAAAAAACAAAGTGGAGCAAGTGCATCTGCAACAATGGTGGTAAAACTAAGACAAAACAACCCAGCAAAGCTAACAACAATGCTGCTAATGACATCGACGGCGAACAAAGTGATGTACTCGTACGAGTACATAACAATAAGAGGAGAGTTTTACGTTCTGCTACTAAGGTCGTTGACCATGGTATATTGCCATTAAATGCTAACCCTACTGCTCTTCGTGTCGGTTCTGTCACTCGTGTGAGTGATAATAATAGTGATGTTGATTTTTTTGATGCATCTGATAACGATTCAGTCTCTGGTGACGCTGCTGATGTGGCTGGTATGCGCCGGGCATCTCTTGCTAAGGCAACACCTGTTACTGATGATTCTTCTTCTTCCAAATTGTTCACTCTCAATGTAAACAATAGGGCTGGATGTTATGAAGAAAAGATGTAATGCGAAAAAAAAAACAAAGCTAAGCAAAGATTGTTGTTGGTTCAAGTGACAACATTGAATTAAGCGTCGCAGTTCGCAATAAGTGGGTACATTTGTCTTCATTCGCGCCTACTGTGAAAGCCGAAGATATGTATAATAAGCTATGTAGCGAAGCATGCTAACATCGATTCAAAATCGATGCATTGTTTTCCGCTGATTAAAAAAGGCGACCCAGTAGACAAACTCAAGCATGTGAATTTTAAACTTGGTATACCCACATCTAACCACCAAAGCATCCTACAACCATCTCTTTGGCCAGCTAATGTTAAATTGAAGCCGTTTATTTCTTTTCGGAAGCAAGCCACTCAACACCAAGAAATGTGACATTGAATAGTAGCATTTCTCTTAATTGTGATAATGCCCTCAGCATATATTATCATAATATCTCCGGTTTACGTACCAAGTCAAATATTATTTATCAGTTTAGCATGGAAGAGGCTTTATATCGATATTATTGTCATAGTTGAAACATGGCTTAACTCGGATTTCTATGACAGTGAATTTTTTCATACGCAATTATATGATGTATTTCAAAACTGGTTGCTTAAGAGGTGGCCGAGTTCTTATAGCGGTGAAAAGAATTTACCGCGCATATTCAGTTGAACTCGCGAATAATGACTCTCTTCTTGATCAATTGTGCGTATGCATTAATGGACGTGATAGAAACTGTAGCTTGTAAAGGGTGTTTTTTTTAGGGGTATAGAACTTCGAATTGAAATAAAACACAAGAAAAGCGTTTTAAGGTCCATCAATTTGGCTTTATTGGAAGGATAATTTTATGCCATTAATGTTTAAATATGATTTCGGGCATATGGCCGCCGCGGCTGGCTCGAATAAAGCCAATTCTACAGGTCCAATTTTCAACCACTTTTTCGAGCATATGGGGCCGTATGTCGACAATAACGCCACGAATGTTGGCTTCCAATTCCCCTAACGTTTCTGGTTTGTTGGTGTAGACGAGCGACTTCACATATCCCCAAAGAAAATAATCCAATGGTGTCAAATCACACGACCTTGGTGGCCAATTGACAGGTCCATTCCGCGAAATTATGCGCTCATCGAATGTTTCCTTCAATAAATCGATTGTGACGTGCGCTGTGTGGCATGTAGCACCGTCTTGTTGGAACCACAACTCATCCACATTCATGCCATCCAATTGGGGAACAAAATAGTCGGTTATCATGGCTCTATACCGGTCTCCATTAACGGTAGCTGCCTCTCCAGCATTATTGCGGAAGAAGTATGGCCCAATGACTCCACCAGCCCATAGAGCACACCAAACAGTCAGTTTTTTTGGATGTAATGGTGTTTCAAGGGTCTTATGTGGATTCTCTTCACTCCAAAGGCGGCAATTTTGCTTGTTGACGTAGCCATTCAACCAAAAATGAGCCTCATCACTGAACAAAATTTTGCGATGAAAATCAGCATCGAAATCAATCTCATTTTCGGCCCATACACCAAAATCACGACGCATTGCATGGTCTCGCGGCTTTAATTCTCGCACAAGCTGGATCTTGTAAGGTCGCAAGCCAAGATCTTTGCGCAAAATCTTCCATAAAGTTGATGGACAAAGCTCCAATTGCTGTGCACGGTGGCGAATCGATTCATTCGGGTCCTCTTCAACACTTTGCTCTACAGCGGCAATTGTTTCTTCGGTGCGCACTGTTCGACGTCTCTGCGGATGCGTATTATCACATAGAGTAAACGTAGTGCGAAAACGATCCATGGTTAACCGAAATAATTGCTCTGATGGACGATTATGTCGACCATAAAATGGACGGAGCTCACGGTAAACTTCGCGAACTGAACCATTATTTTCGAAATAAATTTGCACGATTTGCAAGCGTTGTTCTTTTGTCAACCTGTTCATGATGAAATGGCAAACCAAACTGAACATAAATGACATTAGAGTTGCCAGATTTGACCACAAAATGCCAGTTTTATCTCTATTCGAAAAACAAACCTGTAAAAAAAACACCCTGTATCTGATGGCTTCGTATATGGGCAAATCCGCCGTAGTGTTACATTTTTGGCAAAAAAAAAATTTTTTCAAACATCGAAGCACAAGAATAAGTTTTCTTCTGGTACATTGGTAGATAAAGAGGAGCTTAAATTTATCGGCGTAATTCGTCTTACATAATGCCTCAAAAACATATAGTCAATAGATCGGAGATAATATATATCAATTCAAGTCGCAGTGTTTACTATACATTTATTTAAACACTACTGCACCGATTTTGTTGAAATTTTAGCAACGTGTGGAGATATAAGAAGCTTATATTTGGCCAAATTTTTTTGATATCCGACATCCGGTTTTGGAGATATCGTTAAAAATATATAGCCGAAAAACCGTCAAATATTTTTTAGTGGCAAGTTGGTTATGCATTCATTTTAACAGTTTCCTACCAATCATCTTGAAATTTTACCAGCGTACTGACGAATAAACGAAGAATGAAAAAATTGTCGATATCCGAAAACCGGTTTCGAATATATCGATGCAAGTAAAACCCGAAAAACCGTTAAATATTTTTGCTGATTTGAGCACTTCTTTACCGATTATGTTAAAAGTTTAGCAGCATGTAGATATTTATGCAAAGTATATTTGGGTAAACTTTTTTTGATACCCGAAACCCGGTTTTCGAGATATCCTCAAAAATATGAAACCGGGTAAAAAATCTTTCTACCTGCAATATGGATATCAAACGAAAGGTACTGAAGAGAGCTTTGACGTAATAAACTTTTTTTTGATACCCGAAACACGGTTTTCGAGATATCCTCAAAAATATGAAACCGGGTAAAAAATCTTTCTACCTGCAATATGGCTATCAAACGAAAGGTACTATGGTTCTCATATCGATATTTCTACTTCTTCGGAGGTGTATTCCGATATTTGGACCCAGGGACCCACAAAACTTGTCTAAACAATAAGGGTATCAAATAGACGTAGAAGCGAGGTGGTTTCGACTTCATGGGTAAAAGTAGTGTGGAAAAATAAAACGATGTGTTATGTATTCGAAAATCTACGAAATCATGCAAATGTTAATTTTTTTCCTATTAATGGCTCAATTACAGTTATGAGATAGTCAGACGTAAAACATATATTTATCTGACCTCTGTTCTCCAGCTTTTCGTTAAATTTTATTTAACGAACAGGAGAACTTTAATTCTCTTCACTAAAGGGACCATTATGAAAGCTTTAACTTTAATGCTATTACAGAGAAATAATGATGATATGTATACTTGCATGTTTTGATTTTTTTAATTATTATACTTAATTTGTGTTTCATTTCACTAATGTTTGAATAAAAATTAGTTTGGAAGTAACTAGATATATATTTCCAAATTTTTTTACGGTTTCTGATATATCTCGAAAATTTCCCATATTTGCCCCTTGTACAAATTTCAATAACTTTCGTTATGTTAATCTTTCAAAATGAGGCATTTGGTTTTATACTACTGTAGTGTGGGACAACAAATTACAAAAAAGTAAAGTTAATAAAAGTAACACTGTAGCTGTGCCAACAAAAAACATTCTACCGAAAAAAAATTACGCAGCAAAGTACCTCGACATTTCTGCCTCTAACTTCGAAACTACAGAGAGCACATCAAATTCAAAACCACCGAAATTTTTGCTGTATAATAGGCTATCATCGCGTATAACCAAAATCTTAATACTCTGTTGCCTCAAAAACTTATAAGCACAAATTCACAAATATCGAAAAAGGCCAAAAATAGAGTATCGCTACTTTCATTGATGATAACTTTAAATATTGGGGGAGCACATTAACCCCGCTTACATTTTTAGAATCTCCGTCTCAAAAACTACACCCAGTTAAAATTTTAAAGCGATACATTGATGCCTCCAATACCAAAAAAAAAAACGAATATCACTTGAAAAAACGGAAAAATCGACGTTTCTCACTCTTTAAAGTTCTGAAAAAACTTTTTGTCTACATTTTTTCCATCCATATCTTCAGAGGTGATAGTGAATACGTCAAACTAAATATCCATATGCTTTTTACCGGCTTTAATTCATTAACCCATGTGTAGCATCCGAGTATCCAAAAATGTAACACTACGGCGGATTTGCCTACATACCACCAGGCAGTAATGCTGATTTATACAAGGTGGCGCAAAAGTAAGCTTCCGATGTTCAGCATATCGGTTGTGGCACGTGCAGTGTGTGCTGTTGCACCGTCTTGTTGGAACCACATGTTTTCCAATCCCAATTCATCAAGTTGCGGCAAAAAGAACTCGTTGATCATTGCTCTGTAGCGCTCACCATTCACAGTAACCGTTTGGCCCCGACCGATTATTGGTCAAATAAATAGTCAGCAATATTCCGCGTTCTGGAGCAGTGTAGCGTAACATTGTTTATTAACGTGTATTTCGCATGTGTTTACTACACAAATGTCAAAACAGAACTGACTTTAGGGGCCAATCGCAAAATTTATAGCATTTTCTGATAGGAGGATTACTTTTGCGCAGTAACCGTTTTTCACCGACCGATTATTGGTCAAATAAATCGTCAGCAATATTCCGCGTTCTGGAGCAGTGTAGCGTAACATTGTTTATTAACGTGTATTTCGCATGTGTTTACTACACAAATGTCAAAACAGAACTGACTTTCGGGGCCAATCGCAAAATTTATAGCATTTTCTGATAGGAGGATTACTTTTGCGCAGTAACCGTTTTTCACCGACCGATTATTGGTCAAATAAATCGTCAGCAATATTCCGCGTTCTGGAGCAGTGTAGCGTAACATTGTTTATTAACGTGTATTTCGCATGTGTTTACTACACAAATGTCAAAACAGAACTGACTTTAGGGGCCAATCGCAAAATTTATAGCATTTTCTGATAGGAGGATTACTTTTGCGCCACCTTGTATAAAGCACATATGGATAATGTGACCGCTCTAGTCGTCGATAATTTGCGTTACAATCACTTATGCGTCTTGGGTAATTTTAATCTAAGCAACGTTAGCTGGTGCAGTGATACTGAAAGTTCAAGCCTCACAGATAACAATATTATTACTCACCATGAATCCTACTTCATTGATAGTATGTTAAGTGTAAATCTTAAACAAGTTAATGGAATTTTCAATCAACTTGATAGACTCTTAGATCTTATCTTTGTCACAGAGAATGTTAACTCTGTTGTATCGAAATGTATCTCTCCAATATCTGATGAAGGTTTGCATCATGCCGCTCTAGATATTAAGATCCTTTTTTTTTTGAATTCTTACCTTTAACTCATACCGATTCGATTGCTTTCAATTTCACTTCTTGTAACTATCCAAGTTTGATCAATTCTCTTTCGGAATTTAATTGGACCGAATTATTTTTCAACTTGGACACTCGCAGCTGTTTTTCAAAATTTAAGCAAATACTGAAAGAATTTTGTCTCAATAATATACCTTTAAAAAGGAAGCGATGTTACAAATCACCATGGTGTAACACGCGCCTGAAACGATTAAAAACCCTTAAAAACAAGTATCTTAAGAAATTTAAAGCATCCCTATTTCGTCATATTTTGTTAAATATCGCCATTTTCAGAAGAAATTTAAGTCTTCGAACAATAATTTGTACAAAAAGTATTTGAATAGTATGGAGTGTAATATTAAAGCTAATCCGAATATGTTTTGGAATTTTGTGAAGTCTAAAAAGGCGACCTCAAGCATACCCGCCTCAGTTGAGTACGAAAATAAATTCGCGAATACTCCAGGTGAGGCACCAAACCTTTTTGCAGACTTTTTTAAGGCAAACTATGTGTCTGATGTTGATGAATCTCCTGATTTCTTCGCTGATATTCCCTCTTTTCTTAATTTTGGTATGCTCCAAATTACCTCTAAAGATATTATGGAGGGGTTAGCTTATCTGAAGTCTTCTTCGCAGACCGATTGTGATGGATTTTCAACTATTTTTCTCAAAAATTGTACGGCGTTGGTTAGGCCACTGGAGATTATATTTAATAAATCCCTTTCTTTGGGCACGTTCCTGAGTGATTGGAAATTAACGACTATCACACCTCTTTTCAAAAGTGGGAGAAAAAGCGATGTTCGTAACTATAGGCCAATATCGAAGCTTCGAGCATCTCAAAATTATTTGAATATATTGTTAAAGAAAAAATATATTTTACCGTTAAGGCTTTGATCAGTCCCAATCAACATGGATTTGTAGAGGGTCGTTCTACAACCTCTAACTTAGCAGTCTTCACCGAATTCTGTATCTCTTCATTTTCGTCAGGACTCCAAGTTGACTGTATCTACACGGACTTTTCAAAGGCGTTTGATAAAGTCTCTCACACGATTCTATTGCATAAGTTTGCATGCTTAGGATTCCATTCTTCGTTTTTAGTCTGGCTTAAATCATATTTAACTGGTAGACGGTGTGTAGTCACCATTGATGGTGTACTCTCGAACCCTTTTATGGCCACCTCAGGTGTTCCTAAAGGTAGCATTCTAGGACCGTTTCTTTTTATAATTTTTATTAATGATATTTGTAAATGCTTTTCGCATTCACAGTTTTTACTCTATGCCGATGATTTAAAGATTTTCTCGAATATTCGCGACACATCAGACGCATTTCAGTTACAGTGCGATTTCGATAATCTTTATAGGTGGTGTAAGAAGCCACGGCTCTCCTTAAATATAAAGAAATGTTTTCATTTCACATACTGTAGGCGTCAAACCACCCCTCACTATATCGTATAGGTTTGCTAATGATGTGCTTCAATATGTAACAGAATTTAAGGACTTGGGTGTGGTATTTGATGTCAAGCTGACATTCAATAGTCACATAAACTTAATACTATCAAAATCGTGTTCGGCTCTAGGCTTTATTCGTCGAAACTCTTCTGAGTTTTCGGATCCTTATACATTTAAACAACTTTTTACCTCTCTTGTTCGATCACACCTAGAGTATGCTGTTTTCATTTGGAGGCCATATGATCAGCTCTCAATTAGTAGAATTGAGCGTGCTCAAAAATTTTTTCTAAAATATGCTTTACGTCCCTTACGGTTTGAGGAGTCTGCTGCACCTTACGATTTCCGACGCATGCTAATTAATTTGGATTCACTGGAAAAGCGTAGGACAGTTCTATCGCTCTCCTTTGCATTCAATGTTATTAATGGCATCATTGATTGTCCTATCTTACTAGAACGGATTAGTTTTAATATTCCTGAGAGAAATCTTCGTAAATTTTGCCCTTTTTATGGGGGAAACTTTAAAACAAAATATGCTAGCAATGCTCATATTGCTCGTGCTTTGAGAGAATTTAACACTTTGTTTTTTTCTTCAAATAATATTGATTTTGCACTATCGAAATCGGATTTTGTAAGAATTCTTAATTCCATTTGTCATTAAGAAATTTTGTATATTTTAATCTACTACTATTTTTACTGCTTCATATTTTTACTGCTTCATATTTTCGCTGCTTCCTATTTTGGGAATTATAATACATTATATTGTTCTAGTCTGTAAGGTATTCTGTACTGTAGACTCAAATTAAAAATAATAATAAATATAATGAGAGGTGAGAGGCATCATAGGTATAGGACTATTCTCATATTTCCGTCGCTTTGTACCGTCTTTTTTCCAGACTTGGACGAGACCTGTCTTAATGCTTTTCATGAGATTAAATCTAGACTAGTGAAAAGCCCAGTGTTAGCCATATATAGTCCTCAACGGGAGGCGGAACTTCTTTGTGATGCCAGTAGTACTGCTTTCGGTTCAGCATTACTGCAACGACAAGATGACAAGAAATTTCACCCTGTATCGTACTTTTCCAATACTGTTTCAGGCGCTGACTCAAAATACCATAGATTTGAGCTAAATACTCTATCCATAATATATGCTTTGAGAAGGTTCTGGCCATGTTTGGAGAGTATACCTTTCACAATAGTCACTGACTGAAACTCACTGACGATGACTCTTGAGAAAAAACAATTAAATCCCCGAATAGATAGGTGGGCTCTCGAGCTTGAAAACTATAATTACAAAACAACGCATAGACGGGGAGCTTCCATGGGCCATGTTGAGCAGGAGACACATCGCTGCAATAATAAACCCACATGACGTTGAAATTCAGGTACAAGTAATACGAAGTCGCTTACAAAACGAAGATTCAAAAGGCTACGATTTAGTAGACGGTTTGGTATATAGCAAGAAGCCAAACGGCAAGATGGCATTGTACTCTCATGTTACTCTGTATCGCGATACGAAAGGCAATTCGATGCGAAAATCAAATGCGATTCGATAACCAAGTGGCACTCTGTATTGCTTTCGCATTGCGAACAATGTTGCCTACTATAGCTTTTGATTATTTTCATGTTGAGGAAGGCATTACTGTCAGAAATATCAACGAATGTGAGAGCAAAACATAAAAAGAAAATTTTGGCGTTTACATTTATTTAGAAATTTAAAGTGTTTACAAACAAATAAATGAAGTAATAACAAATACAATTTTTTTATTAATTAAAAATTATTCTAGGAGACTCTGGATACCCCTAGAACCGTGATTACGAACACCTTTTAGAAACCCTACCTTTGGTGGACCAGCTGCATTCAGCTGCGAAGATAACAGTAATTGTTTCCTTAAGGAGACAACCAGTGTTGCCAGAATTTTCAGCAATCCAGCTAGATTTAAGAAAAAAGAAGCTAAAAAAAAAGTTATTTAGGGCTAAAACACAGCTAAAAAAGGAAGTCATCTTTTAACATGTTTTATTCGTTTTTTATTCAAAAGTATATAAAAAAGGAATATTGTATACAATAAAATAAGGTTGTTTGTACTCCAATTTCATAAAAATAAAAAAGTTTCTTGCACAGATGCTTTTCATAAGAATATGCATTTTCGAGCATTGGAATTATAATAAACAAAATTACGTCAAACTTAGGCTAATATTTCTATTTACTATATAAATTAGTTGCTATTTATATAAAAGGTACAACGAGTAAAATTTAAATTATAGATCACTGTATCATCCGATAAAAAGTCCCATTAAGTTATCAAGTGCGGCAGATATTTAAAAGGAAATATACTTTTATAGCATACTATGCAAAATAACTGTATATGTATAATATAAAGGGTAGTAATGTGAGATAATATATAATAAATACGTTTTAAAATATGTCAATATCACAATTTTCTTCATCATCCGCTGAATTAGCATAAATATTGGAATTGCTCATGAGTTGAATGAGATATTTTCCCACATCGGGGGAAAAAGCTAAAAACAGCTAAAAAAAATTCTGGAACAGGCTAAAAAAAAGCTAGCAGCAAAATTCCATTTTTTCCAGCTAAACGAAAAAAAAAAAGCTAGATCTAGCTGGAAAACAGCTAGAATGACAACACTGGAGACAACTGCTAAAACACTTCTAAAAATGTCGGAAGAGGTATCAAACAATCCGTAAGCTGATTTTGGATTTTTTGTTTAAGTGAAAAGTTATTGGCAAAAAACCAAAAGTAGACCCGGTTACGATCCCAAATAGGGGCCGTGATCCAAGGTATTTCTGCGCAGAACACACTTCTGCACTTTTCGGTATAACCTATATTTGTGTATACAACAACCACAGGAAAATGACAACAAAATTTCAACTTTAATTGGAAATATCTCTTGACAGAAATATAAAATCTGCTTTCGGATTGTTGATACCGAGGTCTAAACGCGTCGTTTGATACCTCTTCCGACATTTTTGAACGTGTTTTAGCAGTTAGCAGCCTAAAGGAAACAATTACCAAGAAAACTTCTTCCATAAATTTGTTGAAACGTTACGGCCATTTGAAGCTTTTAATAATTCTTTTGATAAATCGGGACGTGCTTTCATTAATTCAAGAAGAATTTCAAACTGCTACTGTTGCGTATATTTCATTTTTGCTTTTTCCATAAAATATACAATTATTCTTAGTATGTACATAAATAAACATAAACTATAATCACATATTTTTTGTAAAATTTTTGGCGGTGCGACTGCGTTTCGTCGTAGCAAAGAAAATTTGAAGTTTTAAAGCATTTGACATTTGCTTTCGAGATACAGAGTGCAGGGAGTCGAGAGGGAAGAATTGAATGCGAAAGGGAAAAGGTAAATGCGAAAATGTCAATTTCACGTTGCTATAGCCGAGTTACAGAGTATCATTACAGCAAATGCGAAACATTTTTCTTTCGCATCGCGATACAGAGTAACCCCCCTGTCGAGATGGAACATAACGTAATACAACTCATGCCAGAGAAGTTAGGCTAATTATCGTTTGAAAACCCCTTAACAAACTCTGTATACTATTGCTTCCCAATACGTGTACAAAAGTTCATAAAGTTATCAGTAACTGCCTAAAATGTATCATGTATGCTAGAGCTCCACAAGCCAGCGAGAGGAACTCTACATGCCATACCCAAAACTCCATTTCCGTTTGACATCATCCATATAGCCCACTTCGGACCACTACCGGCAATCAGGTCAAAAAGAAAGCACATGCTAGTAGTAGTCGAGGCCTTTACAAAATTCGAAATAAATGTTGTTGTTGTAGCGACTACTTAACCAGCCTAGGATGTCACCCCTCATCCAACACTGTCATCAGGCTCTTCTAACGGAAGTCCAAGAAACCTCGCGGCTTTAACAGGGGTGGACCAGAGTGAAATTGGTGTTAGAAGAGTGGGCTCAGTTGAGCAGATAAACAGATAGTTAGTATCGTGGGGAGACACGCCGCATGCCGGGCAGACATTTGGCATGTCAGGGTTCAGTCTGGATAGGTAACAGTTTAGTCTGTTACAGTATCCAGAACGAAGTTGAGCCAGCGTGACTCTTGTTTCCCTGGGCAGTTCGCGTTCCTCGTCGGCAACAGGTGGGGCTTGTGCCTGTAGGACTGCATTTATTGAACGAGACCTGACAAAGGAGTTTACACACTCCGTGTGGATGAGGTTGAGGGCCCGCTGGTGCACCTCTGGATCAAACGGCGAGAAAATGTGGTGCCGGATCTTGTCCTGGGAGGCGGATTTTCGTTGAACAGGTTCCCGTTCGGGTGCTGCGGTTTATGGCAGTTGAACAGGAATTGTCTGGTCAACATCTCACAGTGGTCTTTGACATCGAGCATTTTTGCCTCATTATGAAGATGGTGCTCAGGAGACATGAGGAGGCACCCCGTGGCAGTTCTGAGTGCGGTGTTTTGGCAGGCCTGCAACCTCCTCCAATGTGTGTCTGCTAACCCCGGCGACCATATTGGCGTCGCGTAGATCAGAACCGGCTGGCGATTGCCTTGTACGTTGCCAGTAACGTTTCTTTCTCTTTCCCCCAAGTACTGCCAGCTAGTGACTTGAGGATTTTGTTACGGCTTTGTACTTTGGTGGCAATCGCGGCTACATGAGCACCGTATTTGAACATGTTATCAAACGTGACTCTTAAGATGTTGGGGTGTGTGACAGTCGGAAGCTTAATGCCGTCGACGTAGACGTCTAATTCCATGTTCGCCTGCGCTGTCCACGTCGTAAATAAGGTGGCCGAAGATTTGGTCGGTGACAATGCCAGGTTCCGTGCAGCGAAGAAACTGGAAAGGGTTGGAAGGTAGGAATTAATTCTCGAGCAGAGCTCATCAACGGAGGGTCCAGTCGCCAGAATCGTGCAGTCACCGGCGTAGGAGACGATCGAGACGCCTTCTGGTGGGGAAGGGAGCCTCGATATGTAGTAATTAAACAGAAGCGGGGATAGGACACCACCCCGTGGCACCCCCTGCTTAATTATACGTGGTTTTGATCTTTCGCCTCTAAATTCAACCGATGACTGCCGGCCACTCAGATAGTTGGCGGTCCAACGCTTTAGACAGGGGGGAAGGTTTGAATCCTCCAGGTCGTTAATGAGTTGTGCATGATTAACAGTGTCAAAATCTTTCGACAGATCCAGCGCAACTAGCACGGTCCTGTCATTTGGGCGAGATTGGTTAAGACCGACACCTATCTGCGTGGTGATGGCGTTTAGCGCGGTGGTAGTGCTATGCATTTTGCGGAATCCATGCTGATGTTCGGCTAATCGCAGGTTAGCGGTATAATAAGGGAGCAAGACCGTTAGGAACCTTACTCCCTCATCACCGAGCTGTTTTAGCATCAGCATGGACATACCGTCTGGGCCAATAGATTTGGAGTTTTTGGACCCCCGTATGGCCTCCCGAACCTCTGTGGTGGTGGAGGCAATAGGCGCTTGGTTGTTTTTGCGTTTGTGCGCTTCCCTGATGGCGCGCCTGATTTCCTTGTCAACCGGAGGATGCAGTACAAATTGCCGGCAGAAAGCGCTCGTGCATCTCTTTGGTTTCGACTGTACCTTATCGCCGAAGGTGATGGATATTTTGTCGTTCGGTTTGGTCGGATTAGACAAGGATTTAACAGTGGACCGTAATTTGCCAACACCAGCAAAGAGGTTACAGGCCCTTAGGTGCTCCTCCCATTTGGCGCGTTTGTGTTGATCAACTAGCCGTCTGATTTCCGCATTGAGATCTTGAATTTGGGGATCCGTAGGGCTCAAGCGTCACACGTGGCCACGTTCATTAGCCAGGGCCGTTGACTCTGCGGGGAAGTACGGACGTATCTCCGTAATTCTAACTGACGGAATGTATTGATTGGATGCTGAAGCTATGACCATGCGAAACGCTTTTTCCCCTTCTCGTACATCAGACGGGATGGGAAGAGCAGCGAAGGTGCTCTCAGTGAAATTAAGAAAACCAACCCAATTAGCTTTACTGAAGTTAGTGAAGGTGCGCTTCTCAGAAGTAACGAAGTCATTGGGTCGATCGATTGAGAGGACTATCGGCAAATGGTCAGATGCAAGAGTAAGCATTGGTCGCCATTCAACGCAGTTTATGAGACCTGCGCTGACAATTGTGAGGTCTGGCGAACTGGAACAATTTACCGCAACTCTCGTGGGGGCGTCCCCGTTCACAGTGCAAAACGTCGAATCGTCTATTTGTTCAGCCAATTCCTGTCCCCTGTCATCGGCCTGTAGGCTTGAGTGCCACAGATCGTGGTGTGCGTTGAAGTCTCCGAGGATTACACGATTATCGCCTCTGAGTAACGAACTGATATCAGGGTGGTAATCTCTCGGACAGCAGGTGGCAGGAGGTATATAAATGTTAATGATTTCAAGGTCGACGTCGCCTGTCCGGACAACCATTCCTTGACGTTCCAGGAGGTTGTCCCTCGGGTCGACGTCAGGCTCAAATGGACGATATTGCACAGATTGGTGAGTGATAAAGGCGAGTCCGCCCCCAAGTCCTCTCTCTCGGTCACGCCGGTGGATGTTGTAGCCGTCACAAGTCCGAAGATTTGATCGGGCGTTTAACTTTGTTTCCTGAATGGCAGCGATCTTGATGTTCTGCCGCTTCATGAAACTCACTATTTCACTTACTTTGCCGGTTAGACCGTTGCAGTTTAGCTGTAGGACACGAAAGTGCGAAGGGGGAGAAATATTCACGCTGGGAGTCAAGTACTGGTGCGTATGCCTTGGTGGAAGCAGGCTGGGTCGCACACTCCGTCGCACTCTAGAAGACGAGAGATCCGAAGCACCAGAAGGTGACGAATCGGTCGACGTTGTAGGTTGCGTAGCTCGACAACATGGTGCAACGTACGTATCAGTCCATAGGTTCCTGTTTCCAAGTTGAGAACATATAAGCAGGTGACATAGGCCAAGGCAAGAATTGCATTTGCCTGATGTCGCAGGTGTATATACAGGGTGGCTGATGAATTTTGCTACATTAAGAAACTCAAATAATTTTTTTTTCAGTGTATGGAATTCATTTTTCTTTTATTCATGTTAAAGCTCATTAAATTTTATTAAATATAGCTTAATTAGTTTTAAAAATAATGGAATTTAAATGCCCCCCCTGCTCGTCGATGCATGTGCGGCATCTTACCAAAAAGTTGTTCATTACTGCTTGGAGAGTTGAGACAGGAATAGCCGCAATTGGTTCTCGAATGGATTGCCTTAGTTCATTCAAATTTGTTGGTTTTGCTTTGAAGACTTCCTGTTTGCAATAACCCCACAAGAAAAAGTCAGGTGCAGTAAGGTCAGGCGACCTGGGTGGCCAACGGAATGTGGAGTTTCTGGATATCAGCTTATTGGGAAATTTTCGTCGCAATTCTGTCATAACAGGTTGGGCTATATGAGGAGCTGCACCATCTTGCTGAAACCACACAGAGTTGAAAGAAATTCTCATTCGGCGTAATTCTGGATAGAAAAACTCTCTCAACATGCTCAAGTAACGGTCTCCAGTAACCGTAACGGTGTGACCGTTTTCTTCGAAGAAGTAGGGCCCGACAATGCAGCGTGATGAAACTGCACACCACACTGTGACACGAAGTGGATGCAATTCCGTCTCATGAAGTATCTGTGGGTTGGAAGCACTCCATATTCGACAATTTTGTTTGTTTATGTTGCCGTTTAAATCGAAATGGGCCTCGTCAGACATGAAAAGACAGTTCAACATGTTCCCATCCTCTTCCACCATTTGAAGCATCTTCTGGCAAAATTCCAAGCGAATCGGCAAGTCTGCAGCGTTCAGTTTGTTGGCCATTTGAATTTTATATGGGAATAAGTCCAAATCTTTGTGCATAATTGACTGTAATTACTGTCTGCTTACACCCATTTGAGCAGATAAGCTTCTTGTCGAAACACGTGGATTGTTTTGTATGGCAGCAGCTACAGCAGCGATTGTTTCCTCCGTTCGAACTGAAGGGTTTCGATGGTAAGGTCTTCTGTTGACTGTCCCATGCTCGGCAAAATTGTTTACAAGTCTTATTATGGTCCATCTGCTCGTAGGATTGCCGCCAAACGTGTGCCTATACTCTCTTTGAACCGAAACTACGGACTCCAGTGCGTGATAGCGGCGGACAATCCAAATTCTTGTTTCAGTGTCCCAGTTATCCATTTTTGTTAAATGTAAAAGTCAATCTGCAAAATAAAAATAAAATTAACCAGATTCATTAAATAGAAAAAAAGTTATTTAATTTTTTTTTGGTAGTGGCTTTCATTAGCCACCCTGTAGTCTCAGCCAACAAACAGAGCACATGGTGTAAGGGACCAGGAGCTGGTGGCTTTGACTTATATTTGTGCTAGTGCTGGAAGAAGAAGGGGAAGTTGAAAGTGAGAGGGGCGAAGGCTGTCGCTCGGCATTGCTCACATCTGAAACAGAGGTGCTATGTAGAAAGTAGCTGTGAGCGGCTGTGTGAGGTGCTGGCGCCTGTGGGCGTGAGCGCCAGAGGGTGTTACACACTACTTGCTGGGCGTTATTAGTGCTATTAGTCGTGAAGACTATTTCAGAAGCTTGTCACGGTGCGATACTGGATCGTCGTTGGCCACGGGACGGCCTAGGGCGTGAACAGCAAGGGGCCACGAAAGTTTTGTAGAAACTAGGGGGCCTGTGTGGGGAGGGATTTAGCCCGGAGCACCTGGTTTTGTGCAACCATCTTTTACAAGACGGAGTGTGAACGCTTAACGTAAATCTTCTTCCAGCAGACGCAGCAGATCCATTCTCCTGGACCCGGGTTGGATTCGACCCCAGCCCGGAGCAGGAGAGTTTTGAGCAGCCCTGCTGCAAGGAGCTGCTCGTAGTATGACAATATTAGTGGAAAAGGTGACAGGTTAGACAGGGTAGTGTCGAAATAACAGCCCTTGGTCGGATGTAAAAATCCGAGTCATTCCGGTACGTAGAACCGGTTGTTGTGGGAATGTGAAGAAATAAATCATGACGATTTGGACAAAAAGTCACCTTAAGTCGAGTACGCTATTAACAACTCATTTCATAGTTCTTCCCGGGATACTCCTACCCGGCTTTTGTTCGGTGTTGAACAGAGAAGTTGTAGTAGATGAATTCACGGAATTCTTTACCAGTACTAGTTATAAGATGCGTTCAAGATTCGTGTATTTATTTTCCATCCTGTTTGTCATATGTAGTCGTATTGGCATTCGGAGGTAATCTTGCACACACCGTGCCCTTAAAATGGGTCCTCTGAGATAGTGTTGGTTCTTAGTTTTTGTCCTACGTTGTTCAATGTTCTGAATGCAGTGTTAATACTATGTTTTTTAAAGAAGTTTGCCAATTAATTTATTTATAAGACAGTTCCACTTAATCGTGTACTTCTCATGATCAAATTAAGCAATTCCAAAACGGTTTAAAAAATATAAAAGCTAATAAAATTTGATACACACTACGTTTTCATAGGCCTTGTAGTTTCTGAGAAAATATTAATTCATTACGGATTTTTGTCTTTTTTATGGAAAAATATAAAACAAATGGACTTTGCGTGGGAGGACCTCGAAACTTTGTATTTTTTTGGAGATATTTCCCTTCAGCGTTAAGCTGTTTCATTAAAAAAAAATGCTTTCATGATCCAGATACGTTCTGTTTCATCTGCGTTCAATATATGCGACGTGAGTCTTCAGATCCTCTGAAAGATACATGCTATAAGTATTTGGCATTGAGCCTGAAAATCATAAATACCGAATTCTGTATGTACTACATGTCGGACTGCTATATTTGTACTACAAATGTACTTGGCATTGGAAAGTCAAGAGAAGTAACACATGCCAGCATATCTATAGCGTCATTGCCATTACATGCTTCGCGTATGCACCAATTTAAATTCGTGTCATACGATGTTAAGGTAACCTGTTATAGAACCAGCCACTAGTTGTTACTGAAAAGACATTCCTGGTTTATTCAAAGAGTTTGAAAAAAAAAATAACTCTACACATCAAGCTCATCACAAACTTTGTTAAGGCTTTGGACAAAGAAGGCAAAGCCTTCCATCATTTGAAAACAATATTTCCAGATATATCACGGCCGCCGTGGTGTGGCGGTAGTGTTGCCGGCCTACCACACCGAAGGTCCAAGGTTCGAGCAATGGTACAGGTAGCATCAAAAGTGGATTGAAAAAGTTTTTTCAAAACGGGGTCGCCCCTCGGCAGTAGTGTGGCAAACTCTCCGAGTGTATTTCTGCCATGGAAGACCTCTCACACCTCTCTCAATTCACCTCCTTTGTAGATACCGTTCGAAGTCTGTAGGTCCCACCAATTTGTAGGGAAAATTCAAATCGGTACACCACAAATCGGAGGAGAAGCTTCGCGCAAAAATCTCTTAGGAGGCTTATGATGATATACTTGTTATTTATTAAGATAAAAGAAAGTATTTTTGTTGGACAGCAAATAAAAAATAAAAGTTATAACTACGAGATGATAGTGAACGACTTAATCAAGAAATATGCGAAAATATATTATATATATAAAGAGGATTACATATAAATTTTTCCCTTATTTATCTAATTTACCTTTTATTTTCTTTGCAGGCGTGAATATGCCTTTAAAAACTGATTTTCTGCACCACCCTTTCAGTTTTTTCTTAATCTATGTGGCGAAAGGTTTCATCAGCAAATGAAATTAATTGACAGTCGGTATCAAGGATGTCGCAATGATAGGTGATTACTGTTCAGAAACCAATCCTAGTCTAAATAAGCGTCAAAATAAAACATAACTATTTCAAGTATAAAACAAGTAAGGAATACGCATCACGGTTTTAAGTGTCCGATCCTTACTCACAATTAGTAAAACCTCTGCAAAACTGTTAATATAAAGATACATAGCCCAAACCCCATTTATCGGAACAATCGATTGTATGGGAGCTATGCGTTGTATTGGTCCGATCTTGCTGGTTCCGGCAGTTAACACTGGTCTACAAATTCGAACTTTTTTTTCCACCAGAGACGCGAATATGATATTCGTATGTAAAACCACCCCTGATTCCGAAAATAGAGCTTATTTTTGATTCTATAGTACCGTTTTTGAAATATTTACGATTTACCGTTATTTCAAGAAAAAAAAAAAATGGCTCCACTTAATCATGTATATCTCAAAAACAAATTAAGCAATTCCAAAACGGTTTGAAAAATTTAAAAGCTAATAAAGCTAAATTTGCGATAAACTTTTCGATAGGCCCTGTAGGTTCGGATATAATGAACAATCAATGCGGATTTTTACCTTTTTTCTTTGTAAAAATACAAAAAATTTTTACTTTGCGAGGAAGGATATCGAAAGCTTTTTAATTTTTTCCAGATATTTTTTTTTCTCTGTAAGCTCTGTTTTATTACAAAAAAATAAGCTTTCATCCAATAAAATCGATGGACTAATACAAAAGTTATAAGCATTCAAATAAATATAGCCATATAATACTGAAGTACCCCACACGTACATATGTATTAGTGTTCATTAAAATTAGTTAGTACGTAGGTAGATTTTCGAAGGGTTATTAGATACAAAAAACTCTTAATGCCGTTTTCTCAAGTAGGTAGACTTTAAAATGTCAAACCCAGGTACATTTGAAGCAAAACCCAATTTTTTAAAGCAGGTAGTGTTTTGTTTATATAACTAAGGAACCTTTTTGTCTAGGTAGGCTTCGATTTTTACTTGATCTGAGTATAAATAGGAGTAAATGCGAATTGTTCCTTCATAATGTCTGCAAGGGTCACGGGATACTGTTCAGTCTATAAGTGCATTTTATACCCGTAATTTACTTAAAAAAATAATATGAATAAAAGGGCGCGAGAGTTTGAGAGTAAAACTGATCCAGATATGTTCTGTTTCATCTGCGGTCAATATATTGGTAAAACGACACACGTCGTGTTTTCAAATCTTTCGAAAGTTACATACTATAAGTATTTTGGCATTCAGCCTAAAAGTCAAATCGAATTGATTCATTCGGAATCCGGAACAAAAAGGTGCGCAATTTGGGAATTTGCTACTTTTTAATGCATATCTGACTAATTTCTGAAACTATCTAATTAGGCAACATATGAAATTTAGTACACCAATGAAGTGGAGGGAACCAACTTGCCATTCGACGGACTGCTATATTTGTGCTACAGAAGTTTTTGGGGTTGGAAAGTCAAGGAAAGTAACGCATGCCAGCGTATCTACAGCGTCATTGCCAGTAGCAAATTCAATGGAAGTTGCTCATCTAACTACATTGCCATTGCCACATTCAACTTTTGTTCCGGGTCCAGTTTCATTGCTAACAGCAGCATCAAGTTGTACTGAACTTCACACGGAAAACGAAAGAAACACTTTGTCACAAGCACAACTCAATGATTGGATAAAAATTTGGAATTGTCCAAGGTAAAGACCGAGCTACACGCCTCTCATATGCAACAATTTAAACTCCTTTCAGCCGATGATAAGGTAACATATTATAAAACTCGCCACAAACCATTTTCCAAGTTCTATACGAAGGAGGACAGTGTTTGTTACTGCAAAGACATTACTGGCTTATTCAAACAGTTTGGTGAACTATATGATTCCAAAGAGTGTCGATTGTTCATAGACGGCAATGAACTAAGTTTAAAGGCCGTACTATTACATATTGGCAACCAAAAGCCGTCTATCCCAATCGCGCATGCAGTAAATACGAAGGAAACCTATGAGATAATGCAAAAATTACTTAAACTTATCAAATATGAAGAGCATGATTGGAAAATATGTGCCGATCTTAAAGTCGTTGGAATGCTGTGCGGTCTACAAAGTGGGTACACAAAATACTGTTGCTTTTTCTGCAATAGCCAAGCTCGTCAGTACCACTACATCATAAAGGATTGGCCAGACCGAATCAAATTTAAAGTTAGTGTGGATAACATAAAATACTCCCCTCTAATAAAAAAAGAAACAATTTTTTTACCCCCGCTCCACATCAAGCTCGGCCTTATCAAAAACTTTGTTAAGGCTTTGGACAGAGAAGGCGAAGCCTTCCGTCCTTTAAAAACCATCTTTCCAGAGATTTTAGAAGCCAAGATAAAGGAAGCCATTTTTGTTGGGCCGCAAATAAGAAATACGCTTAACAATAACCAATTCAAAAAACTATTGTCACCAGTGGAGGCAGCAGCGTGGGATTCTTTTGAAAAGGTCGTTGCTTCTTTTTTAGGCAAACGCAAAAGTCCTAACTACGAGATGATAGTGAACGACTTAATTAAGAACTATGCGACAGTGGGTAAATAAAAAAACATATTTAAGGCGGTTTTCTACAGTAAAGTTTGAAACCTATCTGCCGATAAACAAAAAATTTGTATGAAAATTTTAAAGTTTACCTGAGAAAACGGCCTTAAAGTGGGTTTTGGCGGTAGACCAGTGTAATTAATGTTTTACAAAATGGCGACCCTTAGCAAATTTCAGCAAGATATCTTAAAAGCTGAGGGACTAGTTTGCGTTCAAACAGACAGACAGACGGACATGGGTAAATCGACTGAGCTCATTGCCCTGATCATTTCGTTAAATTATTGGTGGGTCTATATCTTCTTCTTCTCATACTTACAAACATCGGGCCAAAGTAATAATACCATTTCATGTTCATGAAAGGTATAATAAGATCATCAAGACAAAACTTACACCCATCGGCGGTACCGACAATGTATACGGCTACGGCAAACGCACAAGAGTTCGTTACAACAGCAACTAACACGCGAGCGAATTTTATGCCACAGTGGTAGAGCGCAGGTATTCCGACTGCGCCGCTACCGCATATTCCAATAAGAAATAGTGCATTCCACCCATCTGCTGTTCCAATTCCAATAAGCCACGGCTACTCACACGCTCCGTATTACAATGTTAAAGATATTGTGGAATTGTTGCCAGAATTTAACTCAACTAGCGAAATGTCGCTGAATTCGGTACAAGCGTGTTGAGATACCAAAAAGTACATACGAGTGGCATGAAAGTGCCATAATTTTCGAGGTACAACAGAAAATGCGTGGATCTGCAAACTTGTGGATCGACTCGCAACCGTGTGCATTTGTGAATTAGCCACAATTCGTTAACAAATTTTTAAATGACTTTCCGTGCTTTGTAAATGAAGCTGATATTCATATCAAGCTCACTAAAACTAAACGTCAGCAAACAGAATCGTCGGTGGAATATTTGTATAAGTTGTTAGTGGTCGGTAACAAAGGTGGTTTATCGAAGGCCAGTATCGCGGGCCACATCTTCAACGGTATATACTCGTATGGTAAAAAGCGAAAACGCAAAATATCAAACGAATACCGAAGTTGTCAAGCCTTGTTAAAAGACAAAATAAACTGTAAACAGCAGATTTCAAATAACAAGTGGTGGCCGCCGTGGTGTGGGGGTAGTGTTGCTGGCCTACCACACCGAAGGTCCAAGGTTCGAGCCCTGGTACAGGTAACATCAAAAGATGTTTGAAAAAGTTTTTTTAAAGCGGGGTCGCCCCTCAGCAGTGTTTTCTGCCATGAAAGCTTCTCAGCAAAAATTTATCTGCTTTGCGGATGCCGTTGGGAATCGGCCTCCTTGGAGGTATATATCGCGGCAATTATTTATTTCATTTTTTTTTTTTTAATTACAAGCAGTCTCCCGATTAAACGAACTGGAATCAACAACGGTCCGAGAATAACGTGAAGTGTTTTAATTGTGGGAAATTAGGACATTTCGCCATTAAATGTCCTGAACCACAGAGAAAAATTAAGGTGTACAAATTGCCAACGCACTACCCATAAAACTGAAGAAGGCGAATGTGAAATGTGATTCGGCTGCGCAAAAAATCGAGAACGTTAATGACGGTATTGTTAAGCAAATTATTGTAAACGGAAATGCTACTAGTGATTTTGTTGAACCTGGCAGTACACGAACTCTTGTTCGTTAAACATTTGCTGACCAAATAGGAGCCCATAAATATGAAGTAACTGTTTTACGAGGTTTTGACTATGGAAAATACTTTTCCACTCGTAAATTAAATGTTATGGTTATAATTGATGTCCAAAAGTTTAATGCAAACATGGTAGTTGTGAGTGACGGGTTAATATGCGAAAACGTACTCCTCGGAATGGACGTCCTTTGTGGATCAGATAAATGGTTAATTAAACGACAATTAACAACAACAATTTAACAATATTCGCGAGTATCGTGGTATAAACAGTATATCGCGTTTGTAACATCGGACGGACACTTTGAATTCAACCACAAGCCTTTCGGTCTCGTGAACGCGCCGGCAACATTCTAAAACATTATGAATAAAATTGCGCCCAAAGTAAATCCGGGTGAAGTGCTTTTATATCTCAATGACATTGTAATACCTAGCGAAAGAATTTGTGAGGGACTTTTATGCTTCTGCCGGTTCCTTAAATTACTTAGAAGCAGGTCTTACTCTGCGCCCCGATAAGTGTACATTTCTTGATACGAAATTGAATATATTGGGCATACCTAGACTGAAAATGGTATTACGCCTGGGGCAAACAAGGTAACGGCTATCAAAAATTTCAAACTATCAACCACCATCACTGAGGTAAGAAGATTTTTGGGTCTAACTAGTTTCTTTAGAAAATGTGTACGCGAATACTCGATAATTTCTAAACCACTTGCTACCAACAAAAGCCTACATCAAAAACTTTACCTGGGGTCCGAAAGTAAATACCACTGCTATGAGCTGGAGGTCCTCGCTGTTGTGGAATCCTTAGAACGTTTCCGGATATACTTGCTATGTAAACAGTTTAGACTCGTCACCGATTGCTCAGAACAACAAGAAAATTAAGCCAAAAAAAGCACGCTGGTGGCTCAAGCTAATGAAGTACGATTTTGTGAACATACATCGCCAAGGCAGCCGCTTGCAGCACGTGGATACTCTAAGCCGAATGCTTGATAAGCCTGCAAAAGAAGCCGCAAACAACGATATCAGCGATAGGCTGCTGACAATGCAGTTGCAGGATGAAAATTTGCGACAGTATATAAATATTTTAAACGGAACAATCAAATCACCAAGGGAAGATACAGTTAAGAAAGATTATAAACTACGAAATCATCGTTTGTACAAAAATCAACTGGATAGTGCAAAATTTGTGGTACCAAAAAGCGTAATTGTTGCGCATTGTAAAATTCTGCCATGACGAGGCAGGTCACACTGTGTTAGAGAAGACTCTTGAACGAATTAGAGAAACTTATGGGTTCCCACAAATGAGGAAGTATGTAAAAAGCTACATTGCAGCTTGCATTTCCTGCTGCTATCAGAAACAACGGTCGGGAAAAAGTGAGGGAGAACTTCACATCGACTCAGTAAAACCAATGCCATTCTGTCGTATTCATTTGGATCATTTGGGCCCTTTAACCGCAGCAAACGTGGTAACTGCTATGTTCTGGCTATATCAGACGCTTTTAGCAAATCACGTAATTAAATACCTTAATGAAATCATATCTTATTTTGATATTCTGTCTCAAATAATAATCGACAGAGGGACATAATTTACATCGAAAGAATTTGAAGATATACAACACACTAAAACAGCTGTTCGAACTCCATGTGTAAATGGTCAGGTCGAGCGCGTCAACCAGAGTATCTTGACGTATTTGCGAACTTCCGAACAACCGAAGGATTGGGATCTAGTACTAAGAGACCTCCAATGGTCGATAAATTCTAGCCGAAACGCAACGATAAACGAGCTGGTTTTTGATTTCAAACTGCGTGACGTGGTGACTAATCTATTACTTGCAGCTGCCGAAAAACGCAGCCAGGCCGCCGAAAATATTTGAAAAGAACGCGAAAAGTGAAAGAAAAGATACGATTAACGCCACCAAAAGCCAAATATATACTCCGAAGAAGACCTTGTCGCCATTGAAAGCGAACCAGCTTCCATGGGCAAAACACGAAAACTCGAGCCCAAATATCGTGGGCCATATAATGTTCGAAAAGTTTTAGGTAACGACCGTGACTTGTTAAAAGATATACCAGGCTACCAAATTACAAATAAAAAATTTTGCTCCGTATACACCGCTGAGAAGATGAAGCCATGGTGCAGTAATAGTCCCGAACTTGATACTAACGACGAAATCGGGAGCGATTTTGACCAGGAAGGGCAGAGT
The DNA here is from genome assembly GCA_949987695.1 of Merzomyia westermanni. Classification (NCBI taxonomy): domain Eukaryota; kingdom Metazoa; phylum Arthropoda; class Insecta; order Diptera; family Tephritidae; genus Merzomyia; species Merzomyia westermanni. Next base: position 84,701,792 of record OX465291.1, read on the forward strand.
TATCACTTCACTTAATATCAACCCTGCCCTAATACTACTCTGCAACTGCGCGATAGCATTACCATCACGGAGCAGAAGTTTGAGTCAACGACAGTTGAACGAGTTTGTTAAACATACAGGGTGGCTGATGAATTTTGCTACATTAAGAAACTCAAATAATTTTTTTTTCAGTGTATGGAATTCATTTTTCTTTTATTCATGTTAAAGCTCATTAAGTTTTATTAAATATAGCTTAACTAGTTTTAAAAATAATGGAATTTAAATGCCCCCCCTGCTCGTCGATGCATGTGCGGCATCTTACCAAAAAGTTGTTCACTACTGCTTGGAGAGTTGAGACAGGAATAGCCGCAATTGTTTCTCGAATGGATTGCCTTAGTTCATTCAAATTTGTTGGTTTTGCTTTGAAGACTTCCTGTTTGCAATAACCCCACAAGAAAAAGTCAGGTGCAGTAAGGTCAGGCGACCTGGGTGGCCAACGGAATGTGGAGTTTCTGGATATCAGCTTATTGGGAAATTTTCGTCGCAATTCTGTCATAACAGGTTGGGCTATATGAGGAGCTGCACCATCTTGCTGAAACCACACAGAGTTGAAAGAAATTCTCATTCGGCGTAATTCTGGATAGAAAAACTCTCTCAACATGCTCAAGTAACGGTCTCCAGTAACCGTAACGGTGTGACCGTTTTCTTCGAAGAAGTAGGACCCGACAATGCAGCGTGATGAAACTGCACACCACACTGTGACACGAAGTGGATGCAATTCCGCCTCATGGAGTATCTGTGGGTTGGAAGCACTCCATATTCGACAATTTTGTTTGTTTATGTTGCCGTTTAAATCGAAATGGGCCTCGTCAGACATGAAAAGACAGTTCAACATGTTTCCATCCTCTTCCAACATTTGAAGCATCTTCTGGCAAAATTCCCAGCGAATCGGCAAGTCTGCAGCGTTCAGTTTGTTGGCCATTTGAATTTTATATGGGAATAAGTCCAAATCTTTGTGCATAATTGACTGTAATGACTGTCTGCTTACACCCATTTGAGCAGATAAGCTTCTTGTCGAAACACGTGGATTGTTTTGTATGCCAGCAGCTACAGCAGCGATTGTTTCCTCCGTTCGAACTGAAGGGTTGCGATGGTAAGGTCTTCTGTTGACTGTCCGATGCTCGAAAAAATTGTTTACAAGTCTTATTATGGTCCATCTGCTCGGAGGATTGCCGCCAAACGTGCGCCTATACTCTCTTTGAACCGAAACTACGGACTCCAGTGCGTGATAGCGGCGGACAATCCAAATTCTTGTTTCAGTGTCCCAGTTATCCATTTTTGTTAAATGTAAAAGTCAATCTGCAAAATAAAAAAAAAATTAACCAGATTCATTAAATAGAAAAAAAGTAATTAAATTTTTTTTTGGTAGCGGCTTTCATTAGCCACCCTGTACACACATCGGCGCGAAGCGGAAAATATTAATACTTATGATATTTCAATTCAATACATTATATTATTCAAATTCAATTCGTTAAAGATTAAAATTAATTATTCATATCAGTAAATATGAATTGGTATTAGTTATTTTCTAATTTAAACGAAAACATAAGTACACGGTATCCCGGCAATAAGTACATATGTATATACTAATACTTGTAGGGTACTTATTATAAAAGCCCCTAATGATTAAGAATTTTCTCAGAAACTACAAGGCCTAGCGAAAAGTAGTGTACGCGCTGTTTATCGCTGAAATAATTTTTAAACCGTTTTCGAATTGCCAAATTTGTTCATGAGATATACATGATTAACTAAAGCTAACTTCTTTTTTTTTAATAACGGTAAATCGTAGATATCTCAAAAACGTTACGATAGAACCAAAAATAACCTCGATTTTCGGAAACAGGGGTTAGTTTTACATATGAGTCTCATAACTGCGTTTCCAATGGTTTTTGGCTGTAAACCTGTGTAATTATTCATTAAATTACTTCTCAAGGATAAAGTCAATTAAACCGGTAATCATAGAGATAAGTAATAATTTTTTATTCATTGATCGTTTCTCCTCAAGGATATTTATGATTGACTTGGTTTTTAGCCATTAATAAGTATAGTAATACAAAGATATTTATAAAAACATCTGAAATGAAAATATTAAAACTCAAAATGAAATAATATATCTTTTTTGTTTAAGGACATTGAATGAAGTAAATTTTTTTTTTTCAAAAACAATTCAAAATTTCTAGTGATTTTTACTCAAATACCGAGGGCTTGCATCCTTCTTAGGGATACCTTTATTTAATTTCAGCACTTACGATTTAACAGTGGTCAGGGTTCAGTCACGAGGCGGACGTAGTATAACGCTACCTTCTAAGGAAGTACAGCTTTTGACAGATGGAGTAACCAATAAAGAGACCGACCTCCTGGGCGGGGCGCTAATGCAAGGCATTCGATGTGGGGCAGCAGCGAGATAAACGAATGATGAGTGAAATCATGGAAGGAACGTTGGCAAAACTAAGTATGTGGGCCCATGAATGTGGCCTTATGCTAAGCCCGGATAAAACAGATCCACGACTCTTCACGAGGAATTACAAGCCACCTACCGTCGTAATGGCCAGTGAATAACCCTATCGCCTAGCACCGAATATACACGGTGTCCAAAAAGTTCGAATACAAAATTTGTAACGTATTTAAAACACAATCAAGAGAGCTTTGATTTTATTTTTTGTTTTAATCGAGTATCGTTCCAATGACTCTCCAACCACGACAGACTCAAATCTGTAATAGTCGTATTATAGTTATTGTCTAAGATGAAGTCCAAGCGCCAGCTAATTGTCAACGCATTTTTACATGGCAGACGACCGTGCGCAATATTTAAAGACTTTAAAAGTGTTTCAAGCGCGATTCGGTTTATAAAACTATAAAGCGGAAGACCGCGAACGGTTCGCAACAGTGGTAGCATAAAAGTGGTGAGGGAACAAATTCGGAGAAACAATTGCCGGTCAGTTAGAAAAATGTATGCGAAATTTAATACAAGCAAATCTTCTACACATTTGGCATTGAATAAGTATCTTGGCCTAAAAGCGTATAAGAAACCAAATATTCACGACGTTTCTACATCAGCGAAAGAAAAGAGAACCAAACGAGTATCTGATATTCTTGGATGGCACGGCAGTGGCTGATTCGTATTTTCAGATGAAAAGTTGTTCGTTCTACAACAATCTTTTAACTCGCTAGTACTACCAGCTGCCGTGGTTTATTCGGTGATGATTTTTATTGCTTTCAACAATATGGAACGCCTTCACATACCGCAAACATCGTGCAACAATGGTGTCAGGAGAATTTGGCCGACTTTCTGCATAAGGACTAAGGGCCACCTAGCAGTCCTGATCGCAAGCCATTGGATTTTTTTGCATGAGCTACATGACGTAAAAAAATTGGGAACTTTTCGTACGGTATTACTGAAAGTATGAGACGAAATGGCGATGGTTATGGTTCGTGCTCTTTCGAAAAGCGATTACGCTTGGTTCAGTTATTCAAAGGAGGTATTATTAATAAAAACCCACTATAAATATTAATTGATGCCACATAAATTCTTTTAAATAAAAATTGATAAGGGGTTTGCTTTAAAAACTTTAGTTTTGTATTCGAACTTTTTGGACACCATGTATGTGAGTGATAATTGATTGTAAATTTAATTGGAAAGCTTGCATAGAGGAGCGGGTGCGGAAGGTCTGCATTGCTTTCTACACCTGTGTTGTGTATGCGAGCAGTAACCTGGCAGCCGTGGCGAGAGATCATTCGCCGCTCACTAGAATTATTTAACCCTTTTTATTTACAATTACTTATACCTTCATACTCGTAATATATATGTATGTGCCCTCAATAACGCAAATAATAAATCGTATACTAAATACAACCGAACGGGTGTTACGTATTGTACGTAAGGTACTTTATATGTGCAATATTTAATAGTGGCGACGAGGATGAGATAAAGCGAAAAACAAAAAGAAAAATACTTTTCTGGCAGTTCAGCCCAGGCTATGAGCGGTGTCAAGAACGATTTTTCGAGCAACACACAAGCGACCACATTGACGAAAGCAGAAGTCATTGCAGGGAAAAATAATTGCAGGTATGTCGGGAGTTTCGAGCCGTTTGATCTAAGCTAACGTGATAAGTACACAACGTACATCGAACGTTTTAACTTGTTCCTACTTGCCAATGATGTACAGGAAGAACATCGGGGGAAGGCGGTATTTCTAACGTTAGCCGGACCACCCGCACCATTGTCGTCTCCAAAACAGGTTAGAGACTTGAATTTAGAAAAAACCGTTAACCGATAATTTTTCTCCTTGCCCATCGAAAATCACTGCGTTCTATCATTTCTATAAACGCGATCAAAATCCGGTAGTGAGTTGCTAATTTGGGCCTGCCCTTGACAGAATGCTACGAGACAGATTTGTGTTCGGAATGAAAGATGAGGCGTTACAAAACAAACTTTTTGGAGAAAATTATTTGACAGTGCACAAAGCGGGCGTTGCTAAGGGAAGCCGCAGCAATCAGTGCTCGGTCCATCAGGCAGACAACCGAACAAGTCAATTTAGTGAAATCTTATCCCAATCTCTGCAACATAGTTCCGGCAACAGCAAAAATTAAAGCCAGGAAAAAACATGTACCGGCTTACAGTGCCCATAACGGTAATTTTATGACAAAAACGAAACATTAAGACTCCATTCATTAAATTAGACCATTGGTAGCCCAAAAGCAGTAGCGCAGCCAAGATTTGGGGAAAGGGGGTGGGGGGGTTGATAAATAATTTACATCACTAACTTAAATACGAGACACAATGGTTAGCGGCTTCGCCAGTGCCCATTCGTTCATGTCATTGTTTACCCTACTAGTTTGGCATCTTCTTTGGCGAATCGGAGTGGAAGGTAGTGGATTAAGGTACTCCGAGAGAGTGTAATGAAGGAAATCGCGTTCAGAGTTGCTTTAAAGTAAAAACTACATATAAAAACATCAATTTACATTCTGCAGGAACTGATAAGGTGTTATAACTGCTTTATATTCAATAATTTGGGTGTTTTAAGTTTTCACGTTCAATATTGCAGTATTTAAATTTGGTTGTTTTATTACTGCATACAACGCACCCTGTTTGGGTTGTGTGTGTGTCCAGATTCGGTCTGAGTTGCGCTACTAGTAGACATATACCGTGGCTCATATGCCGTTCTTACCGTAATATATTTGTCTACTCGTTTATTTCATGGGGTATTCATGATTTATTAAAATTTAAAAAATTAACTTACTGTATTTTTTAATTAATAAGTGTGTAATTAAGTTTTTTGGAAAGTGTATAATGTATAACCTCTTCGTTGTTATAACTTCAGTTTTCACAAATTGAACACATCTACGCGTACATATAGTTATGTACAAGTCAACCAAATATTACTTATAAAACGAGTTTTAATCTTTTTTGCTTAACGCACCTTTTTTCAATTACTTCTTGTGTTGTAAGGGGCACATATTTATGTACCACCAACGTCGGTAAACCCTTTGTTAAACATACACACATCGGCGCGAAGCGGAAAATATTAATACTTATGATATTTCAATTCAATACATTATATTATTCAAATTCAATTCGTTAAAGATTAAAATTAATTATTCATATCAGTAAATATGAATCGGTATTAGTTATTTTCTAATTTAAACGAAAACATAAGTACACGGTATCCTGGCAATAAGTACATATGTATATACTAATACTTGTAGGGTACTTATTATAAAAGCCCCTAATGATTAAGAATTTTCTCAGAAACTACAAGGCCTAGCGAAAAGTAGTGTACGCGCTGTTTATCGCTGAAATAATTTTTAAACCGTTTTCGAATTGCCAAATTTGTTCATTAGATATACATGATTAACTAAAGCTAACTTCTTTTTTTTTAATAACGGTAAATCGTAGATATCTCAAAAACGTTACGATAGAACCAAAAATAACCTCGATTTTCGGAAACAGGGGTTAGTTTTACATATGAGTCTCATAACTGCGTTTCCGATGGTTTTTGGCGTAAACCTGTGTAATTATTCATTAAATTACTTCTCAAGGATAAAATCAATTAAACCGGTAATCATAGAGATAAGTAATAATTTTTTATTCATTGATCGTTTCTCCTCAAGGATATTTATGATTGACTTGGTTTTTAGCCATTAATAAGTATAGTAATACAAAGATATTTATAAAAACATCTGAAATGAAAATATTAAAACTCAAAATGAAATAATATATCTTTTTTGTTTAAGGACATTGAATGAAGTAAATTTTTTTTTTTCAAAAACAATTCAAAATTTCTAGTGATTTTTACTCAAATACCGAGGGCTTGCATCCTTCTTAGGGATACCTTTATTTAATTTCAGCACTTACGATTTAACAGTGGTCAGGGTTCAGTCACGAGGCGGACGTAGTATAACGCTACCTTCTGAGGAAGTACAGCTCTTGACAGATGGAGTAACCAATAAAGAGACCGACCTCCTGGGCGGCGGCGCTAATGCAAGGCATTCGATATGGGGCAGCAGCGAGATAAACGAATGATGAGTGAAATCATGGAAGGAACGTTGGCAAAACTAAGTATGTGGGCCCATGAATGTAGCCTTATGCTAAGCCCGGATAAAACAGATCCACGACTCTTCACGAGGAATTACAAGCCACCTACCGTCGTAATGGCCAGTGAATAACCCTATCGCCTAGCACCGAATATACACGGTGTCCAAAAAGTTCGAATACAAAATTTGTAAGGTACAGGGTGGCTGATGAATTTTGCTACATTAAGAAACTCAAATAGTTTTTTTTTCAGTGTATGGAATTCTTTTTCTTTTATTCATGTTAAAGCTCATTAAATTTTATTAAATATAGCTTAATTAGTTTTAAAAATAATGGAATTTAAATGCCCCCTGTAGAGTCAGAATAGTTTTTCTGACCGCGATTTATATAAAACAAACTAGAAAAAACGGGCTGTGTAATTAAAGGCGAATAAATGTCGCGCAAATGAAACACCGCGTCTTGGTGGTCAACAGTAGACTAACTATTTAATAATTTCATTAATTCCAAAGAGGTATAGCTTATTCAAATAGGGCATACAAATATACACGTTTGTGTGCTTGTTTATACATAGCCATGCATTAGCGAGGGAAGATGCAAAAAAGGGTGGTAAAATTCTCGCTATTGTTCTGGCGCATGTAGATATGTAAGCATACAAGCGTGTGTGTATACGTATAATGTTGAGTGGGAGCATTCAAGTTAGTTAGAAATACATAAGTACATATATGTTTGTATGATTGTACATTCTCTTAAACTAGACTTTGGAATGCGACAGTTAGGTAAGTTATTGAATCCAAGTAAATGATACAAATTTAAAGTAAATGAATTTGAACAGGTTATTGAACCACGACAGCTGTTAGTTAGGCAGGGTGTCCCAACCAATGACCCAACACCCCCCCTGCTCGTCGATGCATGTGCGGCATCTTACCAAAAAGTTGTTCATTACTGCTTGGAGAGTTGAGACAGGAATAGCCGCAATTGTTTCTCGAATGGATTGCCTTAGTTCATTCAAATTTGTTGGTTTTGCTTTGAAGACTTCCTGTTTGCAATAACCCCACAAGAAAAAGTCAGGTGCAGTAAGGTCAGGCGACCTGGGTGGCCAACGGAATGTGGAGTTTCTGGATATCAGCTTATTGGGAAATTTTCGTCGCAATTCTGTCATAACAGGTTGGGCTATATGAGGAGCTGCACCATCTTGCTGAAACCACACAGAGTTGAAAGAAATTCTCATTCGGCGTAATTCTGGATAGAAAAACTCTCTCAACATGCTCAAGTAACGGTCTCCAGTAACCGTAACGGTGTGACCGTTTTCTTCGAAGAAGTAGGGCCCGACAATGCAGCGTGCTGAAACTGCACACCACACTGTGACACGAAGTGGATGCAATTCCGTCTCATGGAGTATCTGTGTGTTGGAAGCACTCCATATTCGACAATTTTGTTTGTTTATGTTGCCGTTTAAATCGAAATGGGCCTCGTCAGACATGAAAAGACAGTTCAACATGTTTCCATCCTCTTCCACCATTTGAAGCATCTTCTGGCAAAATTCCAAGCGAATCGGCAAGTCTGCAGCGTTCAGTTTGTTGGCCATTTGAATTTTATATGGGAATAAGTCCAAATCTTTGTGCATAATTGACTGTAATGACTGTCTGCTTACACCCATTTGAGCAGATAAGCTTCTTGTCGAAACACGTGGATTGTTTTGTATGGCAGCAGCTTCAGCAGCGATTGTTTCCTCCGTTCGAACTGAAGGGTTTCGATGGTAAGGTCTTCTGTTGACTGTCCCATGCTCGGCAAAATTGTTTACAAGTCTTATTATGGTCCATCTGCACGGAGGATTGCCGCGAAACGTGCGCCTATACTCTCTTTGAACCGAAACTACGGACTCCAGTGCGTGATAGCGGCGGACAATCCAAATTTTTGTTTCAGTGTCCCAGTTATCCATTTTTGTTAAATGTAAAAGTCAATCTGCAAAATAAAAAAAAAATTTACCAGATTCATTAAATAGAAAAAAAGTTATTTAATTTTTTTTTGGTAGCGGCTTTCATCAGCCACCCTGTATTTAAAACACAATCAAGTGAGCTTTGATTTTATTTTTTGTTTTAATCGAGTATCGTTCCAATGACTCTCCAACCACGACAGACTCAAATCTGTAATAGTCGTATTATAGTTATTGTCTAAGATGAAGTCCAAGCGCCAGCTAATTGTCAACGCATTTTTACATGGCAGACGACCGTGCGCAATATTTAAAGACTTTAAAAGTGTTTCAAGCGCGATTCGGTTTATAAAACTATAAAGCGGAAGACCGCGAACGGTTCGCAACAGTGGTAGCATAAAAGTGGTGAGGGAACAAATTCGGAGAAACAATTGCCGGTCAGTTAGAAAAATGTATGCGAAATTTAATACAAGCAAATCTTCTACACATTTGGCATTGAATAAGTATCTTGGCCTAAAAGCGTATAAGAAAGCAAATATTCACGACGTTTCTACATCAGCGAAAGAAAAGAGAACCAAACGAGTATCTGATATTCTTGGATTGCACGGCAGTGGCTGATTCGTATTTTCAGATGAAAAGTTGTTCGTTCTACAACAATCTTTTAACTCGCTAGTACTACCAGCTGCCGTGGTTTATTCGGTGATGATTTTTATTGCTTTCAACAATATGGAACGCCTTCACATACCGCAAACATCGTGCAGCAATGGTGTCAGGAGAATTTGGCCGACTTTCTGCATAAGGACTAAGGGCCACCTAGCAGTCCTGATCGCAAGCCATTGGATTTTTTGCATGAGCTACATGACGTAAAAAAATTGGGAACTTTTCGTACGGTATTACTGAAAGTATGAGACGAAATGGCGATGGTTATGGTTCGTGCTCTTTCGAAAAGCGATTACGCTTGGTTCAGTTATTCAAAGGAGGTATTATTAATAAAAACCCACTATAAATATTAATTGATGCCACATAAATTCTTTTAAATAAAAATTGATAAGGGGTTTGCTTTAAAAACTTTAGTTTTGTATTCGAACTTTTTGGACACCATGTATGTGAGTGATAATTGATTGTAAATTTAATTGGAAAGCTTGCATAGAGGAGCGGGTGCGGAAGGTCTGCATTGCTTTCTACACCTGTGTTGTGTATGCGAGCAGTAACTTGGCAGCCGTGGCGAGAGATCATTCGCCGCTCACTAGAATTATTTAACCCTTTTTATTTACAATTACTTATACCTTCATACTCGTAATATATATGTATGTGCCCTCAATAACGCAAATAATAAATCGTATACTAAATACAACCGAACGGGTGTTACGTATTGTACGTAAGGTACTTTATATGTGCAATATTTAATAGTGGCGACGAGGATGAGATAAAGCGAAAAACAAAAAGAAAAATACTTTTCTGGCAGTTCAGCCCAGGCTATGAGCGGTGTCAAGAACGATTTTTCGAGCAACACACAAGCGACCACATTGACGAAAGCAGAAGTCATTGCAGGGAAAAATAATTGCAGGTATGTCGGGAGTTTCGAGCCGTTTGATCTAAGCTAACGTGATAAGTACACAACGTACATCGAACGTTTTAACTTGTTCCTACTTGCCAATGATGTACAGGAAGAACATCGGGGGAAGGCGGTATTTCTAACGTTAGCCGGACCACCCGCACCATTGTCGTCTCCAAAACAGGTTAGAGACTTGAATTTAGAAAAAACCGTTAACCGATAATTTTTCTCCTTGCCCATCGAAAATCACTGCGTTCTATCATTTCTATAAACGCGATCAAAATCCGGTAGTGAGTTGCTAATTTGGGCCTGCCCTTGACAGAATGCTACGAGACAGATTTGTGTTCGAAATGAAAGATGAGGCGTTACAAAACAAACTTTTTGGAGAAAATTATTTGACAGTGCACAAAGCGGGCGTTGCTAAGGGAAGCCGCAGCAATCAGTGCTCGGTCCATCAGGCAGACAACCGAACAAGTCAATTTAGTGAAATCTTATCCCAATCTCTGCAACATAGTTCCGGCAACAGCAAAAATGAAAGCCAGGAAAAAACATGTACCGGCTTACAGTGCCCATAACGGTAATTTTATGACAAAAACGAAACATTAAGACTCCATTCATTAAATTAGACCATTGGTAGCCCAAAAGCAGTAGCGCAGCCAAGATTTGGGGAAAGGGGGTGGGGGGTTGATAAATAATTTACATCACTAACTTAAATACGAGACACAATGGCTAGCGGCTTCGCCAGTGCCCATTCGTTCATGTCATTGTTTACCCTACTAGTTTGGCATCTTCTTTGGCGAATCGGAGTGGAAGGTAGTGGATTAAGGTACTCCGAGAGAGTGTAATGAAGTAAATCGCGTTCAGAGTTGCTTTAAAGTAAAAACTACATATAAAAACTTCAATTTACATTCTGCAGGAACTGATAAGGTGTTATAACTGCTTTATATTCAATAATTTGGGTGTTTTAAGTTTTCACGTTCAATATTGCAGTATTTAAATTTGGTTGTTTTATTACTGCATACAACGCACCCTGTTTGGTTTGTGTGTGTGTCCAGATTCGGTCTGAGTTGCGCTACTAGTAGACATATACCATGGCTTATATGCCGTTCTTACCGTAATATATTTGTCTACTCGTTTATTTCATGGGGTATTCATGATTTATTAAAATTTAAAAAATTAACTTACTGTATTTTTTAATTAATAAGTGTGTAATTAAGTTTTTTGGAAAGTGTATAATGTATAACCTCTTCGTTGTTATAACTTCAGTTTTTACAAATTGAACACATCTACGCGTACATATAGTTATGTAGAAGTCAACCAAATATTACTTATAAAACGAGTTTTAATCTTTTTTGCTTAACGCACCTTTTTTCAATTACTTCTTGTGTTGTAAGGGGCACATATTTATGTACCACCAACGTCGGTAAACCCTTTGTTAAACATACACACATCGGCGCGAAGCGGAAAATATTAATACTTATGATATTTCAATTCAATACATTATATTATTCAAATTCAATTCGTTAAAGATTAAAATTAATTATTCATATCAGTAAATATGAATCGGTATTAGTTATTTTCTAATTTAAACGAAAACATAAGTACACGGTATCCTGGCAATAAGTACATATGTATATACTAATACTTGTAGGGTACTTATTATAAAAGCCCCTAATGATTAAGAATTTTCTCAGAAACTACAAGGCCAGCGAAAAGTAGTGTACGCGCTGTTTATCGCTGAAATAATTTTTAAACCGTTTTCGAATTGCCAAATTTGTTCATGAGATATACATGATTAACTAAAGCTAACTTCTTTTTTTTTAATAACGGTAAATCGTAGATATCTCAAAAACGTTACGATAGAACCAAAAATAACCTCGATTTTCGGAAACAGGGGTTAGTTTTACATATGAGTCTCATAACTGCGTTTCCGATGGTTTTTGGCGTAAACCTGTGTAATTATTCATTAAATTACTTCTCAAGGATAAAATCAATTAAACCGGTAATCATAGAGATAAGTAATAATTTTTTATTCATTGATCGTTTCTCCTCAAGGATATTTATGATTGACTTGGTTTTTAGCCATTAATAAGTATAGTAATACAAAGATATTTATAAAAACATCTGAAATGAAAATATTAAAACTCAAAATGAAATAATATATCTTTTTTGTTTAAGGACACTGAATGAAGTAAATTTTTTTTTTTTCAAAAACAATTCAAAATTTCTAGTGATTTTTACTCAAATACCGAGGGATTGCATCCTTCTTAGGGATACCTTTATTTAATTGCAGCACTTACGATTTAACAGTGGTCAGGGTTCAGTCACGAGGCGGACGTAGTATAACGCTACCTTCTGAGGAAGTACAGCTCTTGACAGATGGAGTAACCAATAAAGAGACCGACCTCCTGGGCGGCGGCGCTAATGCAAGGCATTCGATGTGGGGCAGCAGCGAGATAAACGAATGATGAGTGAAATCATGGAAGGAACGTTGGCAAAACTAAGTATGTGGGCCCATGAATGTGGCCTTATGCTAAGCCCGGATAAAACAGATCCACGACTCTTCACGAGGAATTACAAGTCACCTACCGTCGTAATGGCCAGTGAATAACCCTATCGCCTAGCACCGAATATACACGGTGTCCAAAAAGTTCGAATACAAAATTTGTAACGTATTTAAAACACAATCAAGTGAGCTTTGATTTTATTTTTTGTTTTAATCGAGTATCGTTCCAATGACTCTCCAACCACGACAGACTCAAATCTGTAATAGTCGTATTATCTAAGATGAAGTCCAAGCGCCAGCTAATTGTCAACGCATTTTTACATGGCAGACGACCGTGCGCAATATTTAAAGACTTTAAAAGTGTTTCAAGCGCGATTCGGTTTATAAAACTATAAAGCGGAAGACCGCGAACGGTTCGCAACAGTGGTAGCATAAAAGTGGTGAGGGAACAAATTCGGAGAAACAATTGCCGGTCAGTTAGAAAAATGTATGCGAAATTTAATACAAGCAAATCTTCTACACATTTGGCATTGAATAAGTATCTTGGCCTAAAAGCGTATAAGAAAGCAAATATTCACGACGTTTCTACATCAGCGAAAGAAAAGAGAACGAAACGAGTATCTGATATTCTTGGATGGCACGGCAGTGGCTGATTCGTATTTTCAGATGAAAAGTTGTTCGTTCTACAACAATCTTTTAACTCGCTAGTACTACCAGCTGCCGTGGTTTATTCGGTGATGATTTTTATTGCTTTCAACAATATGGAACGCCTTCACATACCGCAAACATCGTGCAACAATGGTGTCAGGAGAATTTGGCCGACTTTCTGCATAAGGACTAAGGGCCACCTAGCAGTCCTGATCGCAAGCCATTGGATTTTTTGCATGAGCTACATGACGTAAAAAAATTGGGAACTTTTCGTACGGTATTACTGAAAGTATGAGACGAAATGGCGATGGTTATGGTTCGTGCTCTTTGGAAAAGCGATTACGCTTGGTTCAGTTATTCAAAGGAGGTATTATTAATAAAAACCCACTATAAATATTAATTGATGCCACATAAATTCTTTTAAATAAAAATTGATAAGGGGTTTGCTTTAAAAACTTTAGTTTTGTATTCGAACTTTTTGGACACCATGTATGTGAGTGATAATTGATTGTAAATTTAATTGGAAAGCTTGCATAGAGGAGCGGGTGCGGAAGGTCTGCATTGCTTTCTACACCTGTGTTGTGTATGCAAGCAGTAACTTGGCAGCCGTGGCGAGAGATCATTCGCCGCTCACTAGAATTATTTAACCCTTTTTATTTACAATTACTTATACCTTCATACTCGTAATATATATGTATGTGCCCTCAATAACGCAAATAATAAATCGTATACTAAATACAACCGAACGGGTGTTACGTATTGTACGTAAGGTACTTTATATGTGCAATATTTAATAGTGGCGACGAGGATGAGATAAAGCGAAAAACAAAAAGAAAAATACTTTTCTGGCAGTTCAGCCCAGGCTATGAGCGGTGTCAAGAACGATTTTTCGAGCAACACACAAGCGACCACATTGACGAAAGCAGAAGTCATTGCAGGGAAAAATAATTGCAGGTATGTCGGGAGTTTCGAGCCGTTTGATCTAAGCTAACGTGATAAGTACACAACGTACATCGAACGTTTTAACTTGTTCCTACTTGCCAATGATGTACAGGAAGAACATCGGGGGAAGGCGGTATTTCTAACGTTAGCCGGACCACCCGCACCATTGTCGTCTCCAAAACAGGTTAGAGACTTGAATTTAGAAAAAACCGTTAACCGATAATTTTTCTCCTTGCCCATCGAAAATCACTGCGTTCTATCATTTCTATAAACGCGATCAAAATCCGGTAGTGAGTTGCTAATTTGGGCCTGCCCTTGACAGAATGCTACGAGACAGATTTGTGTTCGGAATGAAAGATGAGGCGTTAGAAAACAAACTTTTTGGAGAAAATTATTTGACAGTGCACAAAGCGGGCGTTGCTAAGGGAAGCCGCAGCAATCAGTGCTCGGTCCATCAGGCAGACAACCGAACAAGTCAATTTAGTGAAATCTTATCCCAATCTCTGCAACATAGTTCCGGCAACAGCAAAAATGAAAGCCAGGAAAAAACATGTACCGGCTTACAGTGCCCATAACGGTAATTTTATGACAAAAACTAAACATTAAGACTCCATTCATTAAATTAGACCATTGGTAGCCCAAAAGCAGTAGCGCAGCCAAGATTTGGGGAAAGGGGTGGGGGGTTGATAAATAATTTACATCACTAACTTAAATACGAGACACAATGGCTAGCGGCTTCGCCAGTGCCCATTCGTTCATGTCATTGTTTACCCTACTAGTTTGGCATCTTCTTTGGCGAATCGGAGTGGAAGGTAGTGGATTAAGGTACTCCGAGAGAGTGTAATGAAGGAAATCGCGTTCAGAGTTGCTTTAAAGTAAAAACTACATATAAAAACTTCAATTTACATTCTGCAGGAACTGATAAGGTGTTATAACTGCTTTATATTCAATAATTTGGGTGTTTTAAGTTTTCACGTTCAATATTGCAGTATTTAAATTTGGTTGTTTTATTACTGCATACAACGCACCCTGTTTGGTTTGTGTGTGTGTCCAGATTCGGTCTGAGTTGCGCTACTAGTAGACATATACCATGGCTCATATGCCGTTCTTACCGTAATATATTTGTCTACTCGTTTATTTCATGGGGTATTCATGATTTATTAAAATTTAAAAAATTAACTTACTGTATTTTTTAATTAATAAGTGTGTAATTAAGTTTTTTGGAAAGTGTATAATGTATAACCTCTTCGTTGTTATAACTTCAGTTTTTACAAATTGAACACATCTACGCGTACATATAGTTATGTACAAGTCAACCAAATATTACTTATAAAACGAGTTTTAATCTTTTTTGCTTAACGCACCTTTTTTCAATTACTTCTTGTGTTGTAAGGGGCACATATTTATGTACCACCAACGTCGGTAAACCCTTTAACCGCTCCTTAATGGTATAAAAATAAGGGATAAATAAGATGGGATATTCAACAATTGTAAAGCAGAGACGTAACTGTTATAAGAAATATTCATAAAAGCCTCAAAATAGCAGGGACTTGTAACGCGTTTCTGTTTCGTTATTGTTCCTCAGGTAAGAAACGAAACAACTGTATACATGCTATACCAAAGCGTGTAACGAAACTATGAGAAACGGTACTATTTTGTAACAAAACTAGGAACAATTTTCCGGGAACGGTTCCAGCACAAACAAAACCTATACCGAAACTACCTACAGATTTGATCACAATAACAGAACTGTAACAGAAACGCTAGGTATAGAAACCAAATTTGAAACGAAACCTCAGTAACCAAACTGTAACGAAACTAAAATGTATAGAAACAAAACTTGTAATGAAACCTCACAAACCAAATCCAAATAATAATGAAGTACATGCAGTGTTTCACTGGAGGAGAGGCCAGGCGGAGAGGGGATAAAAAGTACAAATTTAGTTTGATTCGTATAAAGAAACAGGCGAAGGTGATAGAAAATACAATTTTTTATTGATACATAAGGCAACGGATTGTGAAAAATTTAGATTAACCATTAATGATAATTATCATTAGATATTTCATTTTCTAATGTTAATTCATAAAAAGTTTGTTGTATTGCAATGTCTCGATCCTAATTTTTATGAAACGTCGAAGCATTGCAGGATGCTTTCGCGGGTTTGATATCATTTTCTCTGGATATTGGAATATTAGACATATGTAAGTAATACGAGGTGTGTTCAAAAAGTATCGCGAATTTTGTGTTTTTTCAAAAATTATTTATTTATTCATGAATATCTATTTTGTCCCCTTCAAAGTAATCCCCATGAGATATTATACACTTGTGCCAACGGTTTTTCCAATCTTCGAAGCACTGCAAAAAATCATTTTTTTGTATCTTGTTCAGCTCCTCCTTCGATGCCGTCTTTATCTCGTCAAGAGAAGCGTAACGTCGTCCTTTCATGGGCCTCTTCAATTTAGGGAACAAGAAAAAGTCACAGGGGGCCAGATCTGGGGAATACGGTGGCTGCGGCATCATTAGTGTGTTGTTTTTGGCCAAAAAGTCGCGCACAAGCAACGATGCGTGAGCAGGGGCGTTATCGTGGTGCAAAAGCCAATTTTTGTTCTTCTTTGCACATCTTCTCGGCCTTCTGAGAACATTTTGTACCACCGATAAACGTTGCTTCGGTCCAAGGTAGCTTCTCCGTATGCCACAGTCAACATTCGGAATGCATCCGCGCACTTAATTTCGTTTTTCACACAAAATTTGATACAGGTTCTTTGATCCATTTTTTTGAATAGGTAAAAATCGAAGACGATCCAAAACACGTGCAACCAAAGCAGCTGTCAACAATTAACTGAACATTCAAAATGGCCGAGCTTGTCGGCATAAGTGAGAGACATGAGTACCAACATACGAGGTGTGTTCAAAACGTATCGCGAATTTTGAATTTTCGCTGGTTACGTATATTCGAATTTCGAATTTTTTGTGGCGTGATGTTGGTACTCATGTCTCTCACTTATGCCGACAAGCTCGGCCATTTTGAATGTTCAGTTAATTGTTGACAGCTGCTTTGCTTGCACGTGTTTTGGATCGTCTTCGATTTTTACCTATTTTTTTACCAAAATTGCTCAATTGTGACCAAAAACAGCATCGCATGAACATTGCTAATGAGATGTTAAACTCTGTCCGCGACGACCCAAATTTGCTCCAGAGGGTCATAACTGGTGACGAATCGTGGGTTTATGGTTATGACGTGGAAACCAAAGCTCAATCATCTCAATGGAAGCTGCCGCACGATCCAAGACCGAAAAAAGCGCGCCAAGTTCGGTCGAATGTGAAAGTTTTGCTGACAGTTTTCTTCGATTGCAGGGGCGTGGTGCATCATGAGTTCTTACCACAGGGAAGAACGGTCAATAAGGAATATTACCTGCAGGTTATGAGCAATTTGCGCGAAGCAATCCGCCAGAAACGCCCGGATTTGTGGAAGAACAAAAATTGGCTTTTGCACCACGATAACGCCCCTGCTCACGCGTCGTTGCTTGTGCGCGACTTTTTGGCCAAAAACAACAAACTAATGATGCCGCAGCCACCGTATTCCCCAGATCTGGCCCCATGTGACTTTTTCTTGTTCCCTAAACTGAAGAGGCCCATGAAAGGACGACGTTACGCTTCTCTTGACGAGATAAAGACGGCATCGAAGGAAGAGCTGAACAAGATACAAAAAAATGATTTTTTGAAGTGCTTCGAAGATTGGAAAAACCGTTGGCACAAGTGTATAATATCTCATGGGGATTACTTTGAAGGGGACAAAATAGACATTCATGAATAAATAAATAATTTTTGAAAAAACACAAAATTCGCGATACTTTTTGAACACACCTCGTACTAGATTTCATGTTTGTTCTGAGTGACGAATACATGTAGTGCACTCCCGAGAAGAGCCGTTCCGTGCTATCTTCAGTTGCAGAGCACCATTTACAATTTTTGCCAATTGATACAGCTGTGAGTCCATATTCTTGATTGATCCTTGTAAGTCAATTAGTCAGTAATTGTCTTATGCAGACTTCATGCAGGGAAGCGGTGCGTTTTGCCATGGCGACATTTAACACTTTCATGAATGTTTGGCTTTGGTATTCCGAAATTGTTCCAGAGTTCGACTCACTAGTTGGAGTAAGTGTGAGTGTTGATGCAGCGCTGGAGTGTACATACATGATAATAAGGTATCATTTTCCATAAAATGAGTTTCTCTGGCACACATTGCCTGATACAGTTTTGTAGCAAGAGTGCCTGGTAAATCGTGTGTTCCGTACTTGCAACACTGCAAAATGTCAAAAAATGATCCAAGTGGTAGCCGTTCTTCTTGGAGTTTCTTGCTGGCTATTTTAGCCGAACGCAATGATTTAAACAAATTAGAAAAGTAATTTACTTTTAAAATTTTTAACACTTTTTTACAGCAAAACGACTGATTTTTTGCTTCAAAATGAGTAGAAATTATGGTTAAATAAAAATTGCATATGTATACATTAGACTGGGTCGATTTATTAACCGATATCGCGCCATCGATTTTTCGATAGGTTTTGGGTTCAGGAAAAAAAAGTTATACTACGCATACCCAAAAAAATAAGTGTGGATTTTTCGACAAAAACTAGTCCCAAAACCCGAAAATAAAATTTGTTTTCAAAAAACCGTTATCGCCAACGTTTTTAGCGCATAATTTTAAGTGCGACAGGAAATATGAGACAAATTCGTTTTAATCGAAAACATTTTTGCATGTATGCTGAAAAAACCCTTTAAAAAAAATGGCGAAAGGGTAAATTTTTTGACCAAAACACTCCCCAAAACCCAAAAAATATTTTTTTTTTCAAAAAACTGTTATCTCCAACGTTTTTAGCGGACATTTTTGGGTCGGACAGGGTATACATGCAAATTTTAAAATCAAACGAAAATTTTTTTAATAGGTTATGAAAAAAACCTTGAACATCAAAGTCAAAAAAAGTCCAAAAAATGAAATCTCGCAGGCTCGAATTTTATTTTTTTGGGTATGCGTGGCGGAACTTTTTTTCCTGAGCGCAAAACCTATCGAAAAATCGATGGCGCGATATCGGTTAACTTTCGTCCATAAAAATCGACCCACCCTAGTATACATACATAATTATAAACAACTTACTAGCAGAAACCGGTAATGACGTGCAACTCGATGTTTGATCTACGGATATTATTTTTTTATTATGTATTTATTACGGCCGCTAGATCCTAATTCAAGTATCATTAACAATTTGCTATCTTATAGCTAGGGTTTTACAAAACTCATACAGTTTTTTCTTAAAAACTAAGATTTCATTACATGTTTTTAAATCCATGGGGAGTTCATTGAAGCATTTGAGACCTTTATAGAAAATGTTTTGTTTATCTATTTCAGTTCTAAACAATGGCAGTTTAAAATTTTGTTTATTCCTAGTATTTACATTGTGTGTTTGCTCCACTAACAATACATTTTTACTAAGGTATTCAGGTACATTACCATGCTTTATATTATAAATTAACTTCATGGAGTGAAAGAAAATTTTTTGCTTAACACTTAACCAGTTCAAACTATTCAGCATGTCAGCCGTTCTGGCGTCACTACGTTTTTTAAGGATAAGTCGCATACACCGGTTTTGAAGCTTTTGAAGTTTATCAATTTCACTATCTGATATTATGAATAATATCGATGGACAATATACAAAATGTGGCTCAATAATAGATTTATATATAAGTATTTTGTATTTTTTATGTAGATATTTGGATGTTCTCTGCATAATCCCAGTTTTTTTAGCTACTTTCGCAACGGTGTATTTTATGTGTTCCTCAAACTTAAGTTTATTATCAATTATAATACCTAAATATTCTATACCCTCTATTCTTTGTATGCTTTCATTATTTATTTTCAATTCAATGTTGAGATCATTAAAGTTTCTTCTGGTTATAACCATATACTTTGTTTTATTAATATTAAGTTTTAATCTATTTCCGCACAGCCATGTATATAAATTATTCAGTCCCACTTGCATTTTTGATATAGCGACATTAATATTATTTTCACATATCATAATTAATGCATCGTCGGCAAAGAGTCGAATTTCGCATCCCTCGACGGCATTGACAATATCATTAATATAAATTAGGAACAATATCGGTGCCAAAACCGACCCTTGTGGTAACCCTATGGGTACTTCCAATTCATCGGATATCGCTGTATTTATCACAGTTCGTTGTCTTCTCTGCTTCAAGTAGCTACTAAACCATTCTAGCTCCGTATCAGTTATACCAATTTGTTGCAGTTTTTTTAGTAAAATGTCTCTATCCACCGTTTCAAATGCCCTTTTGAGGTCCAGGAATACCGAAACAACTACATTCTTCTTATTTAGCTCTTCTTTCCAATCAGATATCGCCAAATTGAGGGCTGTCTCGCACGAATGTTTTTCGCTAAAGTCCGATTGTTGTTGGACTACAATTTTCCTCATTACCCATCTTATCCTTCCTTAAGGAAGGAGGGGTGACATGACCTAGGTTTCACTGGTCATAAATCGCTACCACGACAGTCGGGCAGTACCGCAAAGGAGTACCCGAGCGTACCGGGTTCAAATCCGGCCAAGGACTGTTAATTCGACAATACTCCCCAAAACTTTCGGGGAGTGTTTTTGTCGTTACCACAACAACAACAACAGCAGAAACCGCATAGGGGTTTGTTTCTGTTTCGGTCCAATTTCGGAACGCAAGAAACGCTACTAGTATTGTTTCTATACCTTAGGTTTCTATACAGTTTTGATTACGAGAAACAGTTCCTAGTTTTGTTTCTATACAGATATGTTTTGTTACAGTTTTGTTACAGAGGTAGCGTTTCAGGTTTCGTTTCTGTACCCAGTGTTTCGTTACAGCTTGGGGTTCTGGCAGTTTTATTACTTAGAGTTTCGTTACACTCCTGTTACTCACTGGGAACGGTTCCAGTCATTCGGCAGAAACGGAGTTTCGTTTCCATCCAAGGTTTTGTTACAAGTTTCTGCAAAATAATTATTCCATTTCATATTTTTTTGAGTCTTGAAAAATTATTTCTTTGCAATAGAAAAAATCTAAATTGTTCATAATAATTATTGAAAGACTTTTAAAATATTGAAAGTAAAATAACTATTATCCGATTTTTTTTTTAAAGTCTTCAAAGACTTTTATTCTGTAATGTAATATACATAATATAAAAGTCTCACAGTAATAATTATTTGTGAGATATATTTTTTTAAGTCTTCAAAGTTGTTCAAAGAGAGACGGAAATTGGAAAAGCTTTTGATATAATTGAAATACCAATGATGTGCTTTAGTAAAACTGAACATATGACCTTATTTAATAGCTAATTTCTCCTTATAAAGGACTTTCATTGGGCATATCAGGATCTAATGTAGATACGTATTCCTCCTCGAGTGAAGGTGTTCCAGGGACGAGATAGGAAACAAATCCTAATGCAGATATTTGTGATTACTGCGAATCGCCCGTCAGTGCACCGGTCAAAGGATGGCACAGCCGTATTTCGCGGCGTATCTCATTGCGATTCTAATGAAATTGCTTACCACGTGTTCTGACAGGCCTTCAATTTGTTCTAATGTGTATCTGCTAGGCTCGGCAACTATATTAGATAATAGTAGCTCAGGGCCAGCAAAGTTTTTTTTTATCTTTTTTCAGGTACTAATAGACAGTGACTTGAGAATTTTGTTTCGGCTTTGCAATCGGGACTGCATAAGCGACGGAGGTGAGCATTTCATGTCACATCCAAAATTTAAGGTTTTTTGTCAGTTAGTAGGGTGGCGCCATCAACCTGGATGTCTAATACCTTATTCACCTGCTAGTTCTAATTGTTGGAGTTGACAGTTGTCGCTTGACGAAAAAACTGTTTAATACCTGGAGAGAATCGTTTAGTTTAGAACAAACCTCATACATTTTAGGGTCCTGCTCCTTTGCCATTATCGTACAGTCGTCTGCCTGGATAAAAAGAAACCGTGGCATTTCAAACCACGCCAATCAACCTTTGTTAGCGATTAATGACGTCAATAGAAACCACCTAGGCAGGTCACGCACTCCTCCGTCTGTTTTTTGCATCTCAGTCTAGGCCTCCTTCTTCCTTTTGTGTCGAATTCGATCGTCGAAAGGAAATATTTCTGGGCCGGAGCGTGTATGTCCATTCGAATAACATGACCCAGACAGCGGAGCCTTTGAGATTTAATTCGCTACGCTATGCTCATATCTGCGTAAAGCCCGCACAACTTATTGTTAAATGTTCTTTGACAACTTATTGACACTTGTTTTAAAGAATGCTTTTGCTCAGAAATAGATCCGTCGTTTTTAAATGGACAGTGCCCGAAGATCGGAAGGCTCTTGGAGTGTTCGAGAGAAAAATTTCCGGAAGATTTATGATCCTACCCGTAGTGCCAACGTGATATGCCCAAAATGCAGCGAATAAAAACCAAAAGCTTCGCTGGCTGGCTCATGTTATGCGAATGGCGAAAGAAGATCCGGCCCATACGGGTTTCCTTTCGACGCCGGGATTCGGCAGCAGCAAAAGCAGATGAAGACGGAGGATGGCTTGACCTCCCTATGTGTGGGCTAAAATCGCCAAGGCGGTTAAGCGCCAAGAAAACCCACCACCACGATTCTTAAAATGTGGTACTCAATACGTATCAACATTCATGGTAGGTTTGGCGCAATATTGACACCGTAGATAAAGACATCCTTTCTGTGGCTTTCACCTTCACGAAGGCGAAGCGGGGCCACGTTTTATTTAAAGCTTTAGCATAATTATACTTTATAGACAATGTAATTGTAAATACCTTTGTATAATTTGCTTATTTCACGACAAAAAAATTAAAGCAATTTTTTTCAAAAACTTAAAAAAATAAAAATTGTTCATAATCATTATTATTACTTTTATTTTAAGGGTCTCAAAGAAAAACTTCTTTTAGAAAGTAAAAAAAATAAAAAATTGCTCATAATTATTATTTTGAAATTTTAAAGGTAAAATATTAAAATAATAATTACGGATGACTCAAAGAAATATTTCTCAGTTATAATTATTACAAAAAGATTTTTTTATATTTGTTGAAATTTCTGTGATTTTTATGAAACTCAAAATAACAATTAATTATTATTTTGGGTGCATGTTGTAAAGCATAATGTACACATCAATATTTTAATTGCTGGTCCGGTAGAGTTACGTAGATAAGTTTTTAACCTCTTTAGAGTTTTTTACCCGGGAACCAGCATAAACACCAACAATAATGTCAGCCTAGAAGTCCAACGAAGAGTCGCTCTTGCAAACAAGTGCTACTTCGGACTGAGTAGGCGAGTAGCAGTATTCGAGACAAAGGTTCTTCGAAAGATTTGTGGACCTCTACACGATGGCGATGCCGAGTACTGAAGAAGATTTAATGACGAACTCTATAAGCTATATTTAGTCACCGACATAGTACAACGAACTAAAAGCCATCGGCTTCGTTGGCTAGGCCATGTTGTGCGAATGAATGAAGATGCTCCGGCCCAAATGGTATTCTTATCGGCACTCGCCGGTGGTAGCAAAGGAAGAGAGAGACAAACACTCCGATTGAATGCCGAAGTTGAGACCGATTTGCGATCCTGTGGGGTTTCAAATTGGCGCCAGTTGGCAGAAAGAAAAAAAGACTGGCGAGCTATTTTGGACGGCCAAAATCGTTTAGACTGTTAAGCATCAACAAGAAGGGGTGAAAACGTGCGTTCTGCTGTTGAAGTGGAAACGAGCAGAGTTGCAAAAGTTTATAGCAATTTGTATAAGTTCTTAAGTGCGTGAAGTGCAGTCTTTTGGAATTCCAATCTTATAATACCAAGCAATAGAGAAAATGTGGAAATTTTATAAATTTTGCGCCTTTCGCATAACAAAATTGACACCACAAATGTCATTATTGGCACTATTTTTTTGCCCACGTTATTATAAATACTAGGTCATAAAACCGCATTTTTTTATTTTATTTTATCTAAAAATTCTGATTAAGGAGTGTAGAATTTTAATGAAACTGGGTTAAATTTTCCTAGGTTTTGCACAAAGTTTGAAATTTGTTTTTACATGTTTGTTTATTAGCTAATGGGCTATACTTTTATAAAAAATTCTTGTCGCTATCTATTTTTCCGCCACTGTGTGCTGTGATTAAATTAATGAGCCTGCCTGCTCTAATATTTTCAGACAGCCTTAATTCGGATTTTTATAGACGTGAGAGATAAGAGAGTAGAGTTTTAGCTCAGCAATTTAGATCTATCTCGAACACTTATTCTAATTACATCTAGGTAGCTTTTCTGGACCACCAGTATCTCTACAAATACAAACTGTGGCATCATCGATAAGGATGCCACCACGACGAATTCCATTGGTTGTAGATGAACGTTCATCTTTACTGCAAACGACAAAAACTCAAAGTGACCAGGCTACAATTTGGCATCTCCTCTGCACCGGGTATTTTCCAAAACTGTATCGAGTATTTATTAAGAAACACTCCAGTATTATCATACTTCGATGCTATAGTGGTAATGGGTAAGTTAGACGAGCAACAAGCTGAACGGTTGAATGAAGTCTTATCACGTCTCGATAAGGCAGGGTTAAAATTACGTAGAGGTAAATGTGAGTTTGGAGTACCATCAATTGAGTTTTTGGGATTCAAAGTCGATGCGCTTGGCATTTGAACGTCACCTGATAAGGTCAAGGCAATCAATCAAGCACCATCACTCCAAGGCAAGAAGCAATTGTAAGCCTTTTTAGGACTCATACATTTTTACCACGCATTTTTATTTATTTATTTAAGTCTATGGATTACAATCCTTACAGAATATGATACAATATAATTTTGGTAAATATCTTAAAATTCTAAAAAGCTAGATTTAAAATAATAATATAATTAACCACGGCTACAGAAAAATCCAAAGATACTAATTTACTTACGGAGTTAAACTCCCGAATAGCACGAATACTGGGAGCATTACAGGCATAATTTGCTCTTAGATTATCCCAATAGGATAATAATTCCGGAGAGACCTCATTGGAGCATTAAATCGAATTGTTTCCAACAAGTATGGACAGTCAACAAAGCCATTGATAATATTATAAGTGAATGATAGGCACAGTATAGATCTACGTTTTTCCACAGTTTTAAGATTTAAAAGCATAAGACGAGCAGAGTAGGATGGTATCGGATCAGAGAAGTTTAATGGTCGAAGAGCATATTTGAGAAATACTTTCTGTATTCGGTCAATTCTATTTATATCAGTCATATTACTTGGTCTCCAAATAAACACAGCATATTCAAGATTAGACCTAACAAAGGACGTATATACATAGTAGTTTGAGAGTGTATGGGTCGGAAAACTTAATAGCATTTCGCCTCACAAAACCGGTCATAGAGTATGATTTAGAAGTTATATAGTTCATGTGGTTACTAAAAGAAAACTTACAATCAAAGATAACACCAAGATCCCTTATCTCATTAACACATTAAAGCTCAGAACAATATGTTACTAGACGTGGAATAGGTCATTTGAAAGCATTTGGCAGGGTTCAAAGAGAGTCGGGAATTGAGGCACCAAAGGTGAAGTCTATTAATGTCATCCTGTATATAATTTTTTTACCTCATAAATCAGCATTTACGTCACTAAACAAACTCATTGCTTCGCTTTGAAAAGTTTAAGTTTACTACGATGAAAAGTTGCCGCACGTATTGAAAGTCATTTCGATCGATTTCTCGACGAAACCAATCGTAAAAGCACAACTTATCGCAACTCAAACATCAAAAGATGCAGAGCTATCCAAAGTTTTAAACTAGATCAACCGATAAGACATATCTGACTGCCGTCAAACTGAAATATCTACCAATATGGGATGTCATGCAGCTATTTTGGAAGCTTTACATGAGACAAATCCTGGTATTGTGATTATCGACTCCGACAACGAGATGATAGTGAAAAGGCGCCGCACGAACTGCGTACTTTATAGTACGTCCGAACTTTTTAAAAAAAAAAGAAGTTATTTTGTTGAAAGCGAGCTGCCGCTTGAAGTGGTAACATAAGACTGTCTTTATTGATTTCTTTTACTTAAAATGTAACTTATACATTTGTATTAACTATGCTTATTTGTTATTGTAGAAAATGCTTACTTATCTTTAAGTGGAAATGCTTGGTTTTGTTTATTCAAATTACAATTAATTGATTTCTGCAATTCTACATTTTTAGGTAAGTTTAGCTTGAATTTACTGAATAATGCAATGCTGCATTATCATGTTAAAATGGGACCGGAAGTTGGTTTCGATTTTGTTATTGAGTTAATGAATTTATCTATATCATCAGAAAATGATATGTATGTACTAGGAGGGTCATTGTCTTTACATGTAACTACTCCCCCTTTTAGCTTAGAATTCTCCTGAATTCTACTATTTAATTTAATTTTAATGTATTTGTGCTTTGATATCAAAATTGCAAAAACCAACAAAATCATAATTGCAAGAAAAATATTTAATCCATATGTTATTTGACTATGCCATTTCAATTGAAAAATGCTTTTGTTATACAATTTATTTTGCTGATCTATTTCTTCAAATGTAATTTTATGTGTAAAATTTTTTATATTTTCATGTTTCATGCTTACAATATTTTCTTCTACAGTTTCGACAATGTTGGAAAAATAATAATCATTTATTTTTAATGAGCAGTTGTTAAATTTCAAAATATAATTTCCATTAAGAGTAACGTGATCTTTTTTGCATGTGTTATTTACAATCAAATCAATTGCGTTTTTTACAACTATTGTTTTTTCATCAAGAGATATAACTTCTAATTCTTTATTTGTCACAAGTTTACAATTACTTTTTATTACACAATGGGTGCTAGGTTTTAGTTGTTTGAAGTGTTTATTTTCTTGGCATTGTATTGACATATTTTCATAAGAAAAAATTTCCTCTATTTTCGCTTCTATTTCTTTTTGTTCTTTATTAGGAATGGGAATGATTTTTCTTATATTTACTTGTATAAATGATTTTGGTATTTTGATTCCTAATATAAGAAAAGTATTATTTAAAGTTGCTGTCCCTAATTGTAAATATTTGAGTTTATTAAAATCTATATTGTATTTTGTTATTTCATGGTTTGTTAAAATGTTTGGGTGAAGTATTCCATATTTAGCTGATACCACATTATCTTGTATTTGTTCGATTTTATTTTTTAACAACTGAATTTTCGCAATTTGTTCCAAGTACATGATCCTCATTTACATATTTATTAATTTCATTAAATTCTTTTTCAATTATTCTTCTATCGCTCTTCACAATATTTTTTAATTGTTCTAATGCTAAGTTAAAATGTTCATTTACATATATTTGGTTATTTAAATTTTCTTTCGTTTGTAGGAAATGGTTTTGAATTGTTTTTCTATCGTCGTCATCCATCGTCCCGAATATCCATTTGGATACGCTTCCTACTGCATTTATTAGTCCTCTTCTTAGTCTTCTATTTTTTGGTATTAATGTTCGTAATTTATTTCTAGTGTCTACAAGTTCTGTTTGTAATATGTCTTTGTTTTTAATTTTCATTAAGCTAATATTTTCGGTCATTTCTTTTATTATATTGCCTATTTCTTCTAAGTTTATTACATGTATTACTATGTCTGTATCTTTTACTATATCTTCTGTCTTTATTTGAATGTCAACAAACCCTACCTGGTCCGTTAATTTTGTCGCTGTAAGTGATCCCTCAACTAGAAATATCCATGTCAGTAGTACCATCGTTATCGTTAGGAATTTCTGAAAATTTAAGAGGTTTTTTTATATTACAAGGATGAATATTCTTTAGATACGCCTTCTTATATCTAGGTTGTTCCTTATGTCTAAGTGCTTTATAGTTTTTAATAAAACCCTCTTTTCTCCTTTCTTCATAACTTATCCTGTTTTTATTAAGTTTATCTATTATTTTTCTTTTAGTATTTTCTATATTATTTTTTATTTTTTGTATGTCTACTTTACCTAGGTGTACCTCATTGGGAGTACATTTAATAGTAGAATGGTATCTATCATTATAATTCCTAATTGCTTTTTGGATTAACTGTTTAATAGGCGTGTCTTTATTTGCTTTATATAATATTCTAAACTTTTCGGCTATTGTGTTATGTAATCGCTCTACCTCAGCATTACCCGTGTGACTATTTGGTTTAGTAAGATGCAAATCAACATTTTCACTACTTAAAAATTCTTTCATTCTTAATGCGTTAAATTCGTTGTCTGCTATTATTTTCTTTGGTTTCCCTATTTTTGCAAAATGGTCTTCGAGTTCTTCGATTATTGTAATGGGATTCCTATCATTTAATGGATATGCTGCCCCGAATTTAGAAAATTTATCTATTATAGTTAAAAACCGGAATCCTTTCATCACATAAGTGTCTACGTGAACAATTTGATTTTTATCTAATGGAGTTTCAGTATAATAGAATTTAGCTTTTATCGGATTCCTGTCGTATTTCCCTTCTTTGCATATGTCGCATTGATTAATTACTATTTGAATTAATTCCATAATTTTTGGATAATAAATTTTATATTTTATTTGATTATATGTCTCTTGTATACCCGAATGCATACTTTCTTTTACATGATAGAAGGATATTTGCTTAATAGCTTCAACTTCTGTCTCTGTGAGTGCATTTAATAAATTTAAGTTGGTTATCATTTGAATACATAGAAATTAGTTTTTCCTGTACTATATTATATTTGTGATCGCTGAGTTCAGAAAATATTCCTATATTTCCTTTCTTTATATACCTTCTAAATATATCGCCCATATTTTCAAAATCATTTTCTGCTATAAAGATTTGCTTTTTTCCGTGAATTATTTTCAATTCTTCAGTTTTATTATTAGTTAGGATTATTTGCATTTTATATTTATTTACGATTTCTTCTTTGATAGGAAAATAGTCACCTAAATTTTCTTCTGCGGAATGTATAGTAGCAATTGTTACATTATCCTCTATGTTATCGATTATATTCAGATCGGAACAATCATCTTCCGTATTTTTGGAAAAAAATTCTGAAATCGACTTCTCTTTTTCGTTTACTTCATTTTCATTTTCTAATCGACTTAGAAAATCAGCTACCTTATTTTCCTTTCCTTTTAAATACTCTATTTCGCAATCATACTCTCCTAGTTTTAAAAGCCATCTTTGATGTCTAGGAGATATGTCTTTCCCTTTGTATTTTGAATGAAGATATTTTATCGGTTGATGATCAGTTAAAATTTTAAATTTTCTACCGTAAAGGTAAGGTCTGAAATATCCTACACTCCAGATGATTGCCAGAAATTCTTTATCCGTTGCTGAGTAATTTCTTTCATGATTATTAAGTGTTCTTGATGCAAAACAAACTGGGTGTCCTTCTTGGGATAGTACCGCCCCTAACGCATAATTTGATGCGTCGGTCGTTAACGTAAATTTCTTTTCGAAATTCGGAAATCGAAGTATTGGATGAGATTTAATTAAATTTTTAAGTTTTTCGAATGCTTCAATATATGTAGGATCTTTGGTGTTAATCCTTACACCCTTTTTTAAGTATTTAGTAATTGGTTGTGCAACTTTAGCATAGTCTTTAATAAATTTTCTGTAATATCCTGTGACTCCTAGAAAACTTTTAATTTGCCTCTCTGTTCGTGGCAATTCTAATCCCTCTTTAATTTTTATTTTATTGGGGTTGGGTTTCATTCCTTCATTGGTTAAAATGTGTCCTAAAAACTCTGTCTCTTTTTTTAAAAAATTACATTTATCTACCTGAATTTTTAACTTGTTTTTCTCTAGTTCACTAAAGATTTCCGTAACTGCTTTGACATGTTCTTGTAAGGAAGTACTAAAGATTAATATGTCATCTAAATATACGACACAAGTTTTGTTAATATATTCTCTTAGGATCTCATTCATAAGCCTTTGGAATGTGGCTGGAGCATTTTTTAAACCAAATGGCATCCTTATGAATTCATATAATCCGTGTGGAGTGACAAACGCTGTTTTTTCTCTATCTTCTTCTTTTACTAATATTTGATGGTACCCTTTCGCTAAGTCTATTGTAGTAAAGTATTGAGCTCTTCCTAACTTATCTAGGATTGAAACAATATTTGGTAATGGATATTTGTCATCTATTGTGACCTCATTTAATTTTCTATAATCCACTCCTAACCGATATTTCTTTTTACCAGAATTGTCAATTTTTTTCGGTACTACAATAAGGGGGCTTGAATATTTTGATTTACTTTTTCTTATAATACCCTGCTCTGACATTTCTTTTATTTGTCTCCTAACTT
Source organism: Merzomyia westermanni (assembly GCA_949987695.1). Classification (NCBI taxonomy): domain Eukaryota; kingdom Metazoa; phylum Arthropoda; class Insecta; order Diptera; family Tephritidae; genus Merzomyia; species Merzomyia westermanni. The sequence continues at coordinate 84,732,292 of OX465291.1, forward strand.
CCTCTTCATGTTGTGGTGGGTATCTATATAACTTTGAATTGATTTGTTCATTTGTAGTTGTTTTTATTTCATGTTGCACTGATGTAGTATTTGTTAGCTTATCGCCTTCCTTAAATAATATCTTTTAAAAACGTTTTAGAATTTTGATAACTGCCTCATATTCTTCTGGGTTTAAATGATTTAGTTGTATTCCTCCAATCCTTTCGTCATTTGTTTCTAGTGTGCAAATTTCATTAAATGTGTGTGGTTTATTTAAAATTAGCGATTCTTTGTTATTAAGAATTAATTTTCCCTCTTCGACATTTATGATTGCGTTTAGATAGTTTAAAATATCAAACCCTATAATGAAGTCATATTTTCTTTCTGTTAAAGGTGTCATTTTCCATCTTACTCTAGCATTTTTTGGTAAATTAAATTCTTCGGGTGCTTCTGTATGTGCTTCGTATTTAATTGTGTCCTTATTCGTTAAGGTACTAAATGTGATTGGATTCTTTAAATTTTTTATTGGAAAATCTTTTATGCCGCTATTTATAAGGCTTAGTGTTGCTCCCGTATCTATTAGCGCTACATATTTTCTTGTATTTATTGTTAACGTTATTTTTGGTAAGGATTCCGAGGCTGATTCATAAAAAAAAATTGTATTTACTTCTTCACAAAAATTGTCTTCAGGTTCTCCTTTGCTTTGCCTATCCTCATTTAAGCGATCTTGGCTATAATTTGGACTATGGTTTCCTGCTCTTTGAGTCCCTATGCAATTAACTTCGACGTTATCTACTTCCATTGGTTCTATATTTTGTTTCCTTTGACCTGATCTATTATCCTGTCTTCTTTGAAACGAATTATTTTTAGGAATATATTGGGGATTATGTTTAGACTGTCCCGAATTATTAACCCATCTCTTCTGGTCATATGTTTGGGGATTTTGTCTAACTTGACCCAAATTATCTTTATTAGCTTGCCCTTGATTTGCATTGACATTAGGTTGATTGTAGTTGTTTTTATAATATCTATGATCTGAATTATTTGATCTATTGGGGTATTGTCTATTATATTTCCTGTCGTCTCTGGCTATTTTTCTGTATTCTGGTCTAATACATGCGTCTTCAAATCTTCTCCTAGTCAGAAGTCTTAAAATTTGATTTAAATTTGTTTCCTCATAAATTTTGTCGAGTAGCGTTCCCTGAGTAATTTCTTTTACTGTGTTTACTAATAGACTGTCCACGCTTGTCAAGTCTATGTAATGTTCGCCCCTATAATAAACTGTCAGTTCGTCTGCTTTGTATTTAATGTTTTGAATTTCAACAATTAACTCATTCACTGTATTTACTTTTAGATTGGATATCATCCTATATATATGGTGGGGTTCTACATTTGGCCTATATCTCAATTTTAACGTTTCTTTAATTAGTTGCCAATTGTCTGGCTCGGATATATTTATGACTACATCTTTTGCCTGTCCCTGGATAGTCTTATAGAATATTGTAGGTACCGATTCTCGTTTTAATGCTTCATTGTGTATTGTAGATAAAAAGTATTCGACGCTGCTAAAGAAACTGTTTACGGTTATATCACCTGTACCCGTGAACGTTGGTAGATTATTTATCGCCTTGAATATATTAGCCCTGTCGGTACCATGACTTTGTTGTTGTTGATGTTGTAGTTCCAAGTATGCACTTCGAAGTTGCTCGATTTGTTGTTCTCTTCTCGCTAGTTCCTCTACAAGTTCTACTGGAGACATATTTGACTGTTCTTGAGTCTGTGCCATCCTTACTTCGTCAAATGCTCGCTGTCGGTTGATTCGCTTAATGATGATTTTTGTTTTTATTTTTGTTTTCGATTCAGTGGTGTAAGCTATGTTTTGTGTCCACTACACTGACCTTTACACTTTCAGAATTTTTGATCTTCTGTTCTTCAGTGGTGATAATAGAGATTTATGTTCACTGCACTGATATTTTTGCTTTTTAAAAATCTTCTGTTCTTTAGTGGTGATAACAAGGATTTATGTTCACTGCACCAATATTTTTGCTTTTTAAAATTCTTCTGTTCTTTAGTGGTGATAACAAGGGTTTATGTTCACTGCACTAATATTTTCGCTTTTTGTAGTTAAGTGTTTCAAGGATTATAATTCTGGAGGGTCTGGTCAACTCCTGAGTTGGCTACAGAATCGCTGAATTTACTATATGTATTTTATTAACGAATCTTTTTATTTTCTTTTACGGTTCGATCACTGGATTCCAAGTTGTATTGAAATCCTACCGACTGCGCCAACTGCGTACTTTATAGTACGTCCGAACTTTTTAAAAAAAAAGAAGTTATTTTGTTGAAAGCGAGCTGCCGCTTGAAGTGGTAACATCAGACTGTCTTTATTGATTTCTTTTACTTAAAATGTAACTTATACATTTGTATTAACTATGCTTATTTGTTATTGTAGAAAATGCTTACTTATCTTTAAGTGGAAATGCTTGGTTTTGTTTATTCAAATTACAATTAATTGATTTCTGCAATTCTACATTTTTAGGTAAGTTTAGCTTGAATTTACTGAATAATGCAATGCTGCATTATCATGTTAAAATGGGACCGGAAGTTGGTTTCGATTTTGTTATTGAGTTAATGAATTTATCTATATCATCAGAAAATGATATGTATGTACTAGGAGGGTCATTGTCTTTATATGTAACTCACGTGCCAAGGAAGTCGCAATGAACAGCCTAAAGTAGTAACACACCACTGGGAGTCTGTTATACCCCCGTGGTATCGGTTGCACATAGATTTTCGTGCATGTTAGTAGTTGATTCATACTCCAAGTGACTAGAAGTTGCCGTTGTGAACTCTACATCTGCGGTGTCTGCAACAAAAGTTCTACGACAACTCTTCGCTACGCATGGTGTGCCAGACGGCGTTGTATCCGATAATGTACCAGCATTCACCTTAATTCAAGAAGTTCATGAAAAACCACTTGATTCGGCACATTCGTTCAGCCCCGCTTGACCCGCACCCGCACGGGCCACATAAGGTTGTTTGAAAAAACTAGTATCAAATAAAAATATCGATTTGTATTTTGCTAGATTTCTTTTCAATCAGCACATTACAGCACACGCCCCCACAAATCGTTTTTCAGCAGAATTGTTATTCAATCGCGAGCTTAAAACATATTTTGACAAAATACAATCTGAGGAAATTACATATGGTAAGAACGGAGAAATATTACACACCAAATATTTTCCTACAGGAAGTCGAGTTTGGGTTCGGAACTATTCCGAGGGGCTCGATGGATTAAAAGTCAAATCTCGCATCAAACAGGAACAATTTCATACAAAGTAATGCTCAATGATTCACATTAAGATCAGCTTCGTAGCCGAGAACCAGCAGCTGATACTGACTTTAAAGATGTATCTTACAATGAACCCCAAGCCAATATGATTGAGCAACTAGGCAGTCCTGCCTGCAGCATGGAGCAACAGCCAGACTTACTAATAGGCAGCCAGATCACCTGCAGCACGGATACCGTAGACAAAAAAAGCTATTTCACTCAACATCTGGGTGTTAAGGAGTGTTGTGTATGCGAGCAGTCACTTGGCAGCCATCAGCGGGAGCGGATAATTCGCCGCTCACAATAATTCTATTTAAGCCTTTTTATTTACTATTACTTATACATGCCTACATAATATATATGTATGTGCACACAATAACTCGAATAATAAATAACGTACTGAATACAACCGAACGGGTTTTACATACTTTATATATGTACAAGCAATATTCAATAGCCTGTAAATCGATGTTTGGAAAGAAATGGGTTCTCAAGGCTAAGATGATGCTATGGCTGTACGAGGCGGTGGTGCGGTCTGTTGCTGACCTATGGATCAGTACTGTGGTGGGAAACTCATCTTTGAAACAGATTATTATCCTCACAAACTGATGCTTGAGAGCAGTGCTGCTAACATAATTCCAAGTAGGAATGATTTGAAGAGGAGAATGATATCAGTTGATTCCAATCTACATCGACGTATCCAAAATGGATTCAGGTGTGGGGCTGGAGTTTTCTCGGAGTCTCTAAACATTTCTGTGTCATTCAGACTCTCCTCGCATTGCAATGTTTTTCAAGCAGTTCGTAAGCACTACGATGAGATCCGGCACCACATCTCCTTGCCGTTTGATCTGCGGAACCATATACGGGCTCTAATTGACCTCCACACCGAGTCGGTAGACAGATCCCTCAGATCTCGGCCTGTGAATCCCGTTATTAATACTCAGCCACCTGAATTGGCTGAAGAGGAGCGTGTACTTCCAAGGGAGACTCGAGTCATGCTAGCTTAACTTCGCTCTGGATATTGTAATAGGTTAAATTCTTACTTATCCAGACTGAACCCCAACATACCAAACACATTTAAAATAGTTTATTGTCACTTCCTTTATTGACTACAAAATCAGTTTGTCAAATAAAAAAGTAGCGCGTCGCTGATGATGGACAGCAGGTCTGTCCGAAATGCATATGTTGTGCCAAATAAAAAATATATATATGTTTTTAGTGCATTATTGTTTTTTATTTGACAAACTGATTTTGTAGTCAATAAAGGAAGTGACAAAAAACTATTTTAAGTGTTGTTAAACTACAAACCTTAGGTTCGGCTATTTTAATAAATAAATAGTTCTCACACAGTTTATACCAGAAAACATCAGTTAATGCCGACGTCACAGTGCACGAAGCTGTTGGTTACATTGGGCAAACCATTGTTCTTGTTGCGGGAATAATGTGATAAGGTATCAGCGTATGAAAGTGTGCCAACAGATAGAACAGAGGGAGCACACGTTGATAATGTGTTTAATGGCAACGGAGAGTAATTAGCTTCGCTGTTAACTCTTAGCTTGAGATGATCAAAGGCAGCATTGAAAGAAATTCGAAGACTCTTTACTTCGGAGGTGGGGTCAGCAATCATTTTATCTTTATCAGCAAGTTTACTTTGAACAGACTAGACTATTCACCGTTCTGCATGGTGAACGGGGATGCCCCACAAGAGTCACTGTAAATTGTTCACGTTCCCCAGACCTTACTATCGTCAGCGCTGATCTCATAAACTGCGTTGACTGGCGACCGATGTTGACGCTTGCATAAAATATTTTGTCGATTACCCTCTCAATCGATTGCCCCACCGACTTTGTCAACTCCGAAACCCGTACTTTCACTAACTTCAACAAAGCTGACTGGGTTGTTTTCTTAACTTCACTGAGAGGGGAAAGAGCGTTTCGCATGGTCATAGTTTCAGCCTCAAATCAATACATTCCGTCATGGAGAATTAAGAAGCTGCGTCCGAACCTCCCCACAGAGGCAGCGGGCCTGGCAAACGAACGTGACCATGCTCGACGCTTAGAGCCACCGATCCTCAAATTAGGGATCTCATGGCGGCTGCTTGATCAACACAAACGCGGCAAGTGGGAGGAGCACCTTAGGCCTTGCAACATCTCTGCTTGTATTGGTAAATTATATTCCACAGTAAATTCCTTGTCCAGTCCGACTAAACCTAACGACAAAATATCCATCGCTTTTGGCGATAAGGTTCAGTCAAAACCAAGGAGATGAGAGAGCGCTTTTTGCCGGCAATTTGTACTCCATCCTCCGGTTGACAAGGAAATTAGACAAGCCACCAGGGAAGCGCACAATCGGAAACAGAACAGAACGGAACAGTCAAGCGCCCATTGCCATCACCACCACAGAGGTTCAGGAAGTCTAAAGGCTCTAAATCAATTGGCCCAGACGGTATATCCATTTTAAAACATCTCGGTGATGAGAAAGTAAGATACCTAACAACTGTCTTCAATCTGTCCATGACCACCTTTGTCATTTCAGAAAAATGGAGACAAGCAAAGGCGGTACCACTACTAAAGCTTGGCAATCCAGCTAACGTGGGGGAGTCTTATCGACCGATATCGCTCCTCTCGCCAGCAGTGAAGACCTTGGAGACAGTCTTGTTCCCTTACTACACCGCTAGCTTGCGCGGCTCGCCGAACATCAACGTTCTTAACGCCGTTACCACTCAGATAACTGCGATCTCAACCAAAATCGTCCTAATGACAGGGCTGTACTGGTTGCAGTTGGCCTGTCGAAAGCTTTCGACACTGTCAATCACGCGCAACTTATTAATGACCTTGAAGAGTCAACTCTTCCCTTCTGTCTCAAGCGTTTGATCTCCAATTATCTGAGTGGTCGGCAGTCATCGGTGGAATTCAGAGGCAAATGTCTGCCCGACAAGCGGCGTGTCTCATCATAACACTAACCATCTATTTATTTGCTCAACTGAGCCGAATCTTCTAACACCAAGTTCACTCTGGTCCGACCCTATTGAAGCCCCGAGGTTTCTGGGACTTCCGTTAGAAGAGCTTGATGACAATGCTAGGTAAGGAAAGTGATGAATCGCTAACACAACAACCCGCTGACAGGTTAATCGCCTCTAAGCAACTCAGTAATATCAAGGTAATAGTCCCTGGGGAAACATGAAACACGGATCATATAAATATCCGTAATTTGCAGATCGACATCGCCAGACCGGATCACTATACTTTGGCATTCTAAAATAGTGTCCCTAGGGTCGTTGCCGAGAACAAATAGATGATCTCTCGATAAAATGATATTGTTACGTGGATCCATAAAAAACCATTGAAGACGCATATTTTGTAAACAAAATAGCTTCTCTCTTTTAAATTTTCCGCGCAGAAAGCTGAAGCTAGGTAGAGATTTGTTTCTTGCGCTGGCTTTGCACTGCGACCATTTTTCAAAAAAGTCCCCAAACATCTTTCATAATATAATTTTTGTATTTCTGTAAATAATAGCTCTCAGCAGAATATTCTTATGAATTACAAGTCTTCGGTTGCGATTTAAAAAAATTACCCTACGCAAATACCTGTGGACAAAATAAAAATTTTAATTTCCTCTTTCAGGTTTTTGCTCGACAATCTTCGATCTTTTTCAGATAAAAATAACGGTTTGGTCTTGCAAAATCAATCGATATAAAGCGATTACCATTTAGGTTTTAGTCCTTGCACATATTGGGATTTCCTTGTACCCATAATACACAGGACAACATAGAAGTTTAATAGTTAATCTAGCGAGCCTATTAAATCAAATTAGAAAAAATCTCACATTCACGCTCTTGGAAAGAGAACGACGACATGTGGACAAGAATGTTTAAGGTGTAGTGTTAGAAGCGATGTGATTAAGTTCCATATCTCAACTGGGTTCGGTGTAATAATGACTAAAATCGGTTTTTTGCAAATCAAAGAACGACCAAAATTACATAAACTAACAAATTAAGATTTGAACTTTACTGAACTTTTGCAAAATATTTTTACACCAAAATCGCTAATTGATACGAAACTCCATGAATACGTTCGTACATAAGTAGAAACAAAAGTAATAAAAAATGTACCTTAAAATCGATTGGTTTCAATCCGTCGCACAAATCCTTATTTGCGTCGACACAAGCATCAAAGTATCTAGAGGAAAAAAAATTATTTGAAAGTTATGAATACAATGCAGGGTTGCGTGATTTCGAATCCTTTTTGATTTCAAATCCACTTTCAAATAAGAAATCTGTTTGATTTGTGATTCGAATCGTCAACCAAATCAAAAATACTTTTTATTTGTGATTTGAATCATGGACAAATCAAAGATACTTTTTATTTGTGATTTGAATCGTCGCCGAAATCAGAGATACATTTTATGTGTGATTGATTCTTAAACCAATTGATTCGTGCAAAGCGAGAGACCGCGGTTGTCGATAAGAATACCTTCTGGTCCGGAGCATCTTCGTTCATTCGCACAACGTTACCTAGCCAGCGAAGCCGATTGGTTTTAATTCGCTGAACCATGTCGGCGTCTGCGTAAAACTCATACAGTTCATCATTAAATATTATGCGGTACTCGCTGCCGTCAACGAGTTTTTTGGCTCACCTGCAATATTTTGGTATACTTGCAATAGCATTTTTCAAATTTACATTGATTCGCGAATGCATTCTGGAATGATCACGAGCAAGATATAGTACATACGTTTTTAAAGATGAACGGCGGGAGAGCGTTCTTACTTTGATTCGAGAATGCATATGCGAATGATTTGCGAATTAACTCGCGAACCTGACCCGTGTCGATTTTGGATTTGTGATTCATCCAAATCAAAATCACGCAACCCTCATACAATGATATATTTTAAATTAACCTTTGAAGCATTTCAATCTGGCCAAATAATATGTCCTTGAACGTCTCTATTTCACAAACTTTTTCTTTCAAATTTCTTTGCGTTTTTCTTAAACTATTGCCACTGGCAACAGACACAGCGTTTGATTGTAGAGATACTGTACTGTCATGGCGATGAAGTAATGTTGTATCCGTGCTTGCTGACCCCTCCTTATACATCTGAAGCACCTCGACCCAATGCGTTCGATCTTCGGGGGTTTCCGCCCGTAAGCACCAGTTGTTATAATTGTTAACCACTACATCGAAACGTAATTCATCCGTGTCGTGAGCCTATAATTGAATAAAATTGTTTTGGTGCAGGTTATTAACCTGTATGAATATTTTATATACTTGTAAAATGTTTAGTCTTTAATTTACAAAAATTTAGATATTTTAATAGTTCTTATTGTGAAGTTTACTATCGAATTTTTCATAATTAAACGTTTAGTAAACGAAAAATGGAAAGCAGCATAATAAAATTAACAACTGATCATTATTTGTAGTATATAAAATTGAATGAAGTATATCCCTTTTTGAAGTCACTTTCACTTTGATTTTCATAAATGAAATTTTAAAAAATTAAATCAAGAGTTGTCTTAATTAGCCTGAGCAGAATTTAATAACGATATTGAGATAAACGTTTTACATCTTAATAACACTATATATTGAATTTTTGAAAAGTATGTACCTAAACCTTAACCTTTCTATGAAAAATAAAAAGAAGCGCTCATTTGAATTACCTAAGAAATCCGGGTTAAACAAAGATTATTTAAAGTACTCCAATCTACGTCAAAAATACTTTGAATTCAACAAAAATTAAAAAGAACATAGCCTGCAACTCAGTCATTTTATGGCTTCGAAAACTCTGAACGTAAAGTATAAGGCTTTCCTTCTGCCTTGAAATACCAAGATTGTATAGCCAGCGAAAATCAAGATATTACAAATTTCTTTGCGCAATTTTTTAAATTAATTATTCTTCTGAAGCCGTTTCTCATTTTTACAGATATACATATTAACTGCATGCTAAAAACTTGAATAATAGTCCAATTGTACATACTGAACATGTTTTATTTCAACCGAAAATTTTTAAAGTATGATATCATAACTACATATTTTCTAAAAAAAATTTGCAAACTACATTGTAACGAAGCTTTTCCTATACCCTAATGCTTCTTTAATAATTGCTGGGGTATACGGCGCTGGCGCTCTGCTGCGTCTTAAGTTGGCGTACCTCTGCGTATTGACGTTACTGTGGGAGGATATTTGCCTACGCGGGTGCGAACGTGGTCTCAAGCATTGTGGGGTGGTTACAACCTACACATCCACAAGCTTCAGTCCACGTTTCTCTCCTATGAAACGCACTATCTTGCACTGGTTAAAACCTACTATAATCAAGATACGCATCAATAGCAGCTCCGGTTGCAACCACAGCTCAGTGTTGACTGCCTCTCGTGCTGCAGTGTCGCTCCTTTTATCTCCCATGTCTTTGGTGTTGCTAGCTCGACTAGTTGTGTTGTTGAGGTGTGTTTGTGTTGTTGAGGTGTGTTTGTGTTGCGTAGTTTGTAATGTCAGTAGAGTTGCTGAGAATTGTTATATGTTTCGTGGTGCGGAGGTCGGTTTATGTGGGCCAAATTTATTGGTTCTATTTGGTCCTCACACATCCATGTAGGTATGCTCTGCTCTAAATTATAGAGACCTTCTATTTTTGAGTGTGGAACCTTACTCTGGTATTGCCTTTGCCTTAGGCAATACGTCTGAATACTCCTCTATCTTGCTTGCGATCTCTGGAAATCGGTTTAATGTCGGGCCCTCTACCTCCTCGACGGCGATTGTAACGCCCTGTAGGTTATCCTTTTCAGTTTTCGGATTTGCTTCTGTGGGCTGAGCGGTGTCTGTGGTGATCGCTACGTAGACTCCACAGTCGGTGTTGTTGCTTTGTAGGGGCACCTGTATAAGTAGTTCCTAGGCTTTGCTATATTCCCACCGGAGGAACTCCATCCAAGTTTGCGGAGCATGCAGAACCTTGGCCCTGTGCCTCGAACCGCTATCCATATTACCAATGTTTTGCTACGTTGTGGGATCCAACGGTGTATGCGTCGGTGCTTCTGGTCAGGTACCAGATCACAAACGGGCTGAGGGTGGCACCTTATTGCTCATGTTCGGCTTTCAAACCCTTTGAAGAAGCGCCAATGACGAAGTCGAGCAGTCAATGTGATCCCTCGCTCGAATGGAGATCATTCATTCATTCATTAATTTATTGATCATTTACTTATATCCATGCATGTACGAGTACAAGAAAAGTAATCTATAGCAAAATAAAATATAAATTTATCTTAAGAGTACAACTTATTTAGTACATAAAGATATAAGAAAAGATAAGACATTTTACATGTTAAGCTTAACATAGTGTCAAATGTCATTTCAGAAATAAAGTAATACAGTGGGGTGCACTGATAAAAATAGTAATTTACAATTAAGTATGCATGGAAGTTAAATTAATAAAACTAACAACAAAAATTCCAGTATATTTAAGTATAACAATTAATATATATATATATGGGAACTGAGATTTTTATTTTTATAACTTTTATTTATGTATTAGGACGGAGCAAAACCTCGATTTCATTATGAGAGAGGCCTAGAAGGAAGAACTTCACACTTTTCGTGAAATGCTGCAAATTCCTTAAGGCACGAATATCAGGAGGAAGTGTGTTGAAGAGTTTTCGAGATACTATAGTATAAAACTTGCTGGAATGTGTGGTTCTCGAAGAAGGTACAACAACTGAAGGATGTGAATTTGCCCTCAGGTTATAGGCTTCTGGTCTCATACTGTGCAGGTATCCACACCTGATGGAAAAAAATTTTAAAATTTTAAAGTAATGCATATCTCTTACTGGAAGAATTTCCAGCTTTCTAAATAGTTCCCTTGAGGAATGCAGCCGATTAACATTATAAATTCTTCGAATAACACATTTTTGCAATACTAGTATAGGTTGAATTTTGTTGAGAGGCGCCACCCCAACAGCTGATACCGTACAATAATTTGGAATGGAAAAGCGCATAATAAACTATTTTAAGGGTGTTATAGGAGCAGCAAGTTCTGAGTAGATTGGACAACGTAAGGTAGATTGGAGATATTTTTTTAGATAAGTTATGTGGTTACCCCAGTTCATATTTTGATCGACCGTCACACCTAGATACTTAAAATCTTCAACAATATCTATTTGAAAACAGTTTGCATTGCATGCCACAAGCGGATTGAAAGTCTTGGCATGAATTCTCGTGTAGTGCAAAACGTTCGCAATTGCCAGACTGAAAAACAATACTTAGGTCTGGAAATTTCCGGGTATTTAAACTAAAAAACATTAATTTGGTTTTATTGCTGGCAACGAGCTTATGCTTAGCAAACCAGGTTCTTAAGAGATGTACATCATGATTTATACTACTGAATAAGTCAAAAATATTCGGGGAACCATAGGCGACCGCAAGGTCATCAGCAAATGCAGTGACCTTTTCCAGGAAAGGCATGTCAAAAATTGAGTTTACGTAAACTAAGAAAAAAATGGGACCTAGAACGGAACCTTGTGGAACGCCAACTTTAATTAGATTAGAATTGCTAAGACTTCCGCAAACTCTGGCGCGCTGGACCCTACCTGTAAGATACGATTCAAACCATTTATGTACGAAACCTCGAAAGCCGGCATAGTATAGTTTGTTAAGCATAATAGTATGATCCACCGTGTCAAATGCTTTGGTAATATCAACGAAAAATCCCGCACATGTTTTTTTATTGTCCAAATCTTGATATACGACTGTGCAAAATTCTAGAAGAGTATCTTCGGTCGAGCGCTTAGCTCTAAAACCAAACTGCCTTGGACTAAAGAAACACTTGCTTTCCAGAAATTGCACAATTCGAATTTTAAGTGCTTTCTCAAAAACCTTGGATATACATGATAGAAGAGAAATCGGCCTATAGTTATTTTTATCCCTTTTGTTACCCTTTTTAAATAAGGGGACAATAATTGCACATTTCAAGTCTTCGGGAAAAGCTCCCGAATAAACACTAGAATTGAATAGATGCTTCAGGACATCCAGCAGATTAAGGGCGACTTTTTTAAGAACTTTTTTGGAAATACCATCATATCCACATGAACCAGAGTTACTTAGATTTTTTATTATTATTAGGAACAAACATAAGTTCAAACATAAAGCTGCTACTTAAGCTGGATGTGTCGCAACCAGACATAACACACTTGCATGGAGAAATATTAGACTGACCAACTGATACAAAATTTTTAAATGTGTCAGAAACTACAGAAGGGTCATCAATGACATTGTCACAATCATTCAAAGTAATAGTCTGTTCACCTCCGCTGCTGTTCCTGTTTATTATACTATTAACCACATCCCATTCCCTTTTGGTGTTACCCCGACATTCTAAAAACCTACTTCGAAAATAATTATCCCGCTGTGTCTTGACGTCTTTATTTAATTGCTTGCACAACTTATTATAACGAGAGCGAAGCTCCGAATTGCATGGATGCTTCCTACACTTAGCGCCTAGCCTGTTTTTCAGCTTGATTTTTCTCATAAGTTCAAAGCTTATCCAAGGCTTGAGTTTGGTCTTAGGTTTACGTGGGACACGGGTGGAACTAGAAAGATGTATATAATTGTGCAATGTATTTAAAAAAATGGAGTACGCCTTTGAAATATCCCTCTCCGAGTAAACTTCAACCCAATCTTCGTTAAGCAACTTTTCGTTTAGTTGCGCATAGTTAATAATTTTAGTTTTTTTAATCTTCGTTTTCTTCTTTACTTGAGAGAGAAATCCCAGCTTGACACCAGTCATTTTATGGTGTGTTATGTTTCTATCTATCTATGGCGCGATATACAACAGGTATATCATCATAAACCTCCTAAGAGATTTTTGCGCCAAGCTTCTCTTCCAATTTGTGGTGTGCCGATTTGCATTTTCCCTACAAATTGGTGGGACCTACAGTTTTTTGCCGACTCTGAACGGCATCTACAAAGGAGACGAATTTTTTGCTGAGAAGCCTGTCATGGCAGAAATACACTCGGAGAGTTTGCCAAACCACTGCCGAGGGGCGACCCCGTTTTGAAAAACTTTTTTCAAATCACTTTTGATGTTACCTGTACCAGGGCTCGAACCATGGACCTTCGGTGTGGTAGGCCGGCAACACTACCTTCACACCACGGCGGCCGCCAAGTGTGTTATGTTTAGTTCCAGATTAATGGCGGTGCAAATACACAAGCTACTAAATCGGCAAAAAATATGATCAAGACAAGTGCATGAAATTATCCGTGTCGGTTGATTTAAATAAGAGGTAAAACCGTGATCGGACATTAGCGAGAAATAGCTCTCAGATGTCGCATTTAACTGCATTATATCTAAATTCAGATCCCCTAGTATAACTGCATCACTTGTCTTTTCATTATCCAATAAGTTTGAAAATTCCTCCAGAAAGGCCTGACCAGATTCAGAGTGAAGCCTGTATACACAAATTAGGGAAAGGTTTTTGTTACCATTTTTTATCAATACCTTTAAAATATCTGCACTCGACAAATTGAATCTAAAAATTTCGCAATCAAATGTATTGCGCACAAAAACTTCACACCACCTGCAGAATATTCGTCGTTGTTATTTGCAAAAAAGTTATAATTCGGGATATCATAAAGATTAGTCTCATTGGAAAATATCTATATTTCCGTCACAAACATGATATCTGGGTAGACTGGAAATACTTCTATATTACAAAGTAATGAATCGAAGTTCTGTCTCAAGCTACGTATATTTTGATGTAATATAAAAAGATAATATTTTTGAGAAACAAGCTGATTTTCATTATTTAAAGGGCTATTAATGATGGGGTTGTCGATGTTGAGATCATTTAGTTCCATAAATTTTGATTAAAAAAAATAACAATATATAAAAAGAAAAAACTAGTCTGGAATCGGAGGCAGATCATCAAATGATCGGACAACAATAGCAACATCATTATCAGATTTTCTTAACATAATTCTCGAATTACTGAACCATAAATATTTATATCGCTTTTCCTTTTTAATTTTAACAACAGCAGCATACAGAGCTCTAAAGTAAAATGTTAAGCTGTTATTAATGTAAATATTTTGTTTGCTACTGTCGCTTGAAAAAAGAGAGGGTATTTAGTTTCTTCTTTGACCGAGCTTTCGCAGTCATCACCTTACGCTTTATATCGAGTGAAGAAAATCGTAAACAAAGAATTTTGTGCGACGAAGACGAAGAAGAGCCCTTGCGGTTTTTAACATAACATCTCTCAATTTGATCTGGTGACACAGACCCGCCTACCGCGTCAACAATTACCTTCTCAACGCACTCGCTGATTTTTTCATTGCTCATATTAGGGATACCAACAATTTCAATATCCCTCTCCAGCTGTTTCTGCTCACTCCAATTTACATGGCGCTCCAGTTTAACGACCTTCTCCTTCAGTGCATTGTTCTCCCCCTTTAGAATGTTTATTGTTTCCAAAAAGTCCATGTTGAGAGCTTTGAGGTTCATTATTTCTTTGTATAACTGTTGGAGAGTTATAGCTTGATCACCCTCCCCTGCATTTACCGTACCACTGCTATTTGGCATATCAGTATTGCTACTACGCATAGTGATTTGTTGTTGCTGCAGCTCAGATGGTAAACCGGTTGTCGTTGAAGATTTTGGCTTCGCTTTGCTCTGTTGGTTAGCAAGTGGCGGCTTGCTTTGTTGTATTAATTGAACCGGAGCCAATGCATCTCGGTGTAACGAACTTCTGCGTTCAGACGAACACGGATTGCAACGATACTTAACATTTTTCGATTTCATGAATTCAATTTCTGCGGTGGTCATTTTCACACACAAACCGTGAAAAATGCAATTGCATTCAACGCACTCAACTTTGGTAGGATCATAGCGATCAACCTTTTCTTTGCATACTACACAGTTCAGTAAATATTTTTATGGGGATATGTATGTATGTGGATACGTTTGTAAATATAACTGAAACGATTTTATGTTTATATTCACATGGTTATTTTAGATGAGTTTTTAGTGATTTCGTTCTCTTTACTTATTTTTATAATAAATTTTATTTTTTTCTCTTTTTTGTTGTTAATTGGATGTGTAAACTAAGCGCGCACCCCACAGCACAAAGAAACACGTCCGTTCACGACAACACGTATTGTTATTTAGATCAGTTGTATATAGAGCGATGCCGGCTGGTCCCACCGGCTATACTGTCCTGGGCCCTACATTCTCCGGAAGAGCGGTGTCCTAGTCCGGGGAGATATCGATGATTGTCTGCCCTCGCCCTGCCTTGTATGGGTCGTTGGCATTAAGTGGACTCCTTGGATGGACCTCCCCTGGTTCTACCTTCACCCTATTTACGAGGCACGCTACTGTCGGTGTATGGGCGTGTTTTGGTGTGCTCGAGCCAAAGCTTCCCCCAGGTTGCTATGCGTGTGGCGTTTGCGAATGAAGAGGCTGCGCCTAGTAATGCTGTCACGTAAGACATGGGGGTGCGGATGAAAGCTGTGTCTGTGGTGGCGTGAGAATCCTTGCTCAAAGCGGCTGCGCCCGTGGCGTTGGTGTTCGGAGCCGCTGCATTTGCCGTATAACGCTCTGCGTTGAGTTATATACTATGATTATTTATTACGATAATATATTGTAATTATTACTGTTAATGAATTCTACTGAACATTTCTTTATATATGTAGCAATCAAGGCGAATTTATACAGGTGACATTTTCCCGTCAGCTGATTGCTTCTTCTTCCCTCGCCTGAAACGACGAAAGGTTCAAATTATTTCTCTTGTTTACATAACCATTTTTTATTTACTTATGAGTTTAAACAAATTAGAACAGGGGCGGACGAAATAACTTTCCATGGGAGACTATACAGCATCGAACTATTTGTTATTTATAGACCGTAATTCTCTTCTGTTTCAGTAAAAGCAATTCTAGTTATAAAAACTCTGAAAATAAGGATTTGTTAGTCAAGAACTGCAGCAATTATGAAGGCTTTATGGTAACATGCTTAAAGCACCATGTAATCGGAAAAGAAGAAGCCCGTGCAATACCGCTGTGCGCCCCAATGACTCCCAAAAATATAAGAATAACTGCCCGTAAACGTTAACTTTCCTTGCGGCTAAATTAAACTTTTACATGACATGAAATCAAGATAAACACAAACCTTAGCAATGATATTGTCATAAAACTCCAAATGTCAAAAATACTCTAGTCCGTGTAATTGAAATTGATATAAAATATTAAAAAAAAAAATTTTTTTAGAAAATCAGAGAATTCGTATGCACTTCGATTCATGGACGGTTGAGTGTAAGATAGTCCCATTTAAAAAATTCTGGAAGAAAGCCCTATCTCACATTGTTTTTCAAAAACACCCCCAAATGTATTACATTTAGTTTGAGATAGGCCATTTTAAACCTCTCTCTGAACTAGGAGGTCTTTTTTAAAGTAACTAAGTTTAGCATCAACAATCAAGGACTTTTAACAATTAAGTCAGAGCCTTATTGATCCACATTTGCTCTAAGAGCTCTTCTTATTCATAGAAAAAATAGACAAAAAGGTTGAATATTTCCATAACAGCGAGGAAATAGTTACAGAAACCACCCCAAGTAACTTAACATTGGGTTTAAACAGCAGCTTCAATGCTAGAAATGAGATATTTTCAGCAAGTTCAATGAGGGGTTTAAGCCCCAAAACAACCCCAAAAAATAAACATCACAAAAATGAGACCACAATATTTAACCAATAGTGGATCATGTGGCACAATAAAAGCTGGATTGTAAAATCAGCTCTTCAATCTAGAACAGAAAGTTCTATAACTCCTTAGACTACGATGTTCAAATAGGCTGCAGGTCTACCTATCCACACTACATACTATTTTCAGCTGTTGTTTTATTCGTGGCAGTAATGAGGGGCGTTCTGTGTGGCACAATTTCCTAAAGCACTACCAGGCTCTTCCGCCAATCTGGATGTCATCTTATAAATAACAAGTAAGGAAGTCTAAGTTCGGATGGAACCGAACATTAAATACCTAGCAGTGTAAAAGCGGTCGTGGTAAATTATTGTGGAGTTATGACCTATAGAGGCTTTAAACGTTTTCTGCAACCATGTGGGCAATCTTATAAATAACAAGTAAGGAAGTCTAAGTTCGGGTGGAACCAACCATTAAATACCTAGTAGTGATCTATTATGGCATACCAATTTACGCAGGTATTTTTTAATACCTTTCAGTTCGTACTATAAAGCCATCTTATTGTTTTCAATAAAAACACTTCTGTTATGAGTTTTGAGGGGTAAATTAATTTAAAAAATATATAAATGTATGGCGCGATATACAACAGGTATATCAACATAAACCTCCTAGGAGATTTTTACGCCGAGCTTCCCCTCCAATTTGTGGTGTGCCGTTTTGAATTTTTTCCAACAAATTAGCGGGACCTACAGACTTTTGCCGACTTCAAACGGCATCTACAAAGGAGGTGCATTTTTTCTGAGAAGCCTTTCATAGCAGAAAGACACTCGGAGAGTTTGCAAACCACTGCCGAGGGCGAACTCGTTTTGAATAACTTTTTCAAACCACTTTTGATGTTACCAGTCCCAGGACTCGAACCTTGGACTTTCGGTGTGGTAGGCCGGCAACACTACCGCCACACCACGGCGGCCGCCACTACTTTATTTATATATTTAGCTTCCCTACCAACAACTGCTAAACACATTTTTTCAAAATACCAATACATGCACATTTTATGTTTGAATAGACAGACAGACGGAGAGACGGACATTGTTAAATCGACTCAGCTCATCGTGCTTATTATTTCAGTTTACTTATTGATGGGCCCATCTCTTCTTCTTCTCATACTTACAAACATTTCATGTTCATTAAAGGTATGAAAATTAAAAAAGGTGTATAACTTTCCTATTACAGTGGGGTATTAAAAACTTGAACGGATATTTTACTTGTGTGTTATCCGATTGCCTTAATTTTTGGCAGGAGTATACTACATACCATTGAGAAGCAGCTGACCAATTTTGATTGAAATATCTAGTTCAAACTACAAGCAATCGCCTTTGAAAATAGCAGAATTTCTGTGCCGAAAAGTGGGCGGCGCCACGCCTACTCCCCCAAAATATGCAAAAAAAATTTGCAGTTAAGTTTTGCTTAAAAAGCTTATTTTGTGCGAAAGATCTTATTGTTATAGCTTGCATAGTTTCAGAAATATCGCGTTTTACATTTTACAAACAAATTTTCGGAACTATGTTAAAAAACTGGGCGTGGCCGTTTACCGATTTCGCCCATTTTTCAACAAATATTTATCTTTCTATGTACAACATTTTCGCCAAATATCGTTTCGATAAATACATTTTTGCCGAAGTTATGGCATAAAAAGTTTTGTGGAATAATCCACTATAAAAGGGGCGGGCCACCCCCTTTTTCAACAATTTATATTTTTCGACTTTTTTCGTTCATGGACACTTTGAAAATGCAATAGAAAGTATATAAAGCTTTTGTACGCAAAGTTATCGCCTATTAAATATATCTATAACCCTTTTAAAAATCTTTCGTATAAAAGTGGGCGTCGACCTTAACCGATTTCGCCCGTATAAATACGTGTGCTGAATTTCGTTTCAATATCTTGAACGGTTTTTGATTTATGATTATTATTAATTCAAAATTTTACTTAATCAAAAGTGGGCGGTGCCACATCCATTTTCAAAAATTTATATTTTTCGACTTTCTTCGTTCACGGACACTTTAAAAGTGAAATAAAAATGATATAAAGCTTTTTCACGCAAAGTTATTGCCTATAAAATAAATCTAAGATCCTCTTCAAAATCTTTCGTATAAAAGTGGGCGTGGACCTTAACCGATTTCTCCCATTTTTTTCCGAAACATACCTTGCATTAATATAAATGTGTGCTAAATTTCGTTTCGATATCTTCAACGGTTTTTGATTTATGATTAATATTATTTCTAAATTTCACTTAATCAAAAGTGGGCGGTGCCACTCCCATTAAAAAAAAAATTCCTCAAAAATTTATTTTCCGCTTTAACGTTAATGGACACACCAAATTACATCCTTGTAAGTGTATTATATACTGAATAATCACTTTTTTTGTATTTTCGAAAATATTCTATATATAAAAAGTGGGTGTGACCATCATCCGAGTGCCAAGGGTTAGGGGTTTAGAATATACCCGAGGTAGGCATACCGGTCGTAAGAGGCGACTAATATGCACAAAGGTAATGACGTGTAACTCGATGGTTGATCTACTGATATGATGCCTCTCACCTCTCATTACCCATCTTATACTTCCTTACGGAAGATGGGGTGACATGACCTAGAAGGTTTCACTGGTCATAAATCGCTACCACGACAGTCGGACAGTACCGCAAGGGAGTGCCGGGTTCAAATCCGGCCAAGAACTGTTAATTCGACAACACTCCCCAAACCCTTCGGGGAGTGTTTTTGTCGTTACCACAACAACAACAACATGAGTGCCAAGGAACCTGCATACCAAATTTCATTAAGATATCTCAAAATTGACTCAAGTTATCGTGTTAACAGACGGACGGTCGGACGGACGGACATGGCTTAATCAATTTATTTTTTCCTCCTGAACATTTTGATATGTATAAGTCAATATCTATCTCGATTCGTTTATGCCGTTACATACCACCGTTAAGCGTCTAAGTTAATATACCTTGTGTGCGTAGCACTACTAGGTATAAAAAGAAATCTAAATCAATTAATAAACCAAATTTAAATCACTGAATTTTCAAAATGAACTGCATAGTTTGCAATGAAAAAATTGATCGCAATAATCCTAAAAAAATTGATTGTTCCGATTGCAAGAACTTTTTTCATGGCATTTGTGTTAACATCAATGCAGCCGATATTGAATTATTCAAGTCAAGCAACAACAAGTATCGCTGTAACAAATGCACTGCTATGCGCAGAAAAACATTGCAAGGAGCAACAACAACATTAACGCAGTCAGCTAAGCAATTTGTGTCAAGTGCACCAAACGTTGGGAAAAAACACAATAATGGCAACGAGTGCGCGCGAAGTTCTGCAAACAAAGAAGAACAAAGTAAACAACAAGCAGGTGAGCAGCGTAAAGCAGCAAGCGAAGCAGCGCAGGCAGGAACATGCGAAAATGGGGATGAAGGTAAAATAACTCTTCAGCTTTTGTACGAAGAGATCATTAGCCTCAAACAAATAAACCTTGATTATTTAAATGAAATTCAACACTTAAAAGATGAAAATGCCGCGTTAAAGAAAAGAGTAGATAAGCTGGAAGTCGACTAAACTGTAGGGAGCAATCGCAGTTAAAAAACTCAATTGAAGTTGTTGGCGTACCGAACATCAACAAAGAGAATCCTGAAGAATGCTTGAAGAACATTTGCAGTGTTGCATTAAATGTGGAGTTAATGAACGATGATATTGAAGATATTAGCGTTAAACATGGCAATACACAGCGACCCCAATAAACTAATTCTAACAACAGCAGAGTTGTTGGCGTAAAGTTTAGATCGTTTGAATGTAGGAAGAAAGTTATGTTGGCCAAACGAACTACTAAAAAGAACCTAAATTCTTTACTTTTTTCTGATGTTAGCAGTACAAATATCTATATTAACAATAGTTTCACAAATTATTATAGAGCTTTGTTTTTAGCTGCTACGAAAGTAAAAAAAGAAAAGAGATTTAAATACTTATGGTTAAGCAATTCTAAAATTCTAATAAAGAAAAATGGTAATGATAGAGCTGTTATTATTAAAACTTTTGATGATCTCAATGAGATCAATTTAAATTGAATATTTTGTTACTTTTTACCTTTTGAATTATTATTATGAATTCAGGATCCATTTTAATAAATAACAGTCCTATCATTAGTGTCATCAACGACTCTTATTTATTAGCATCTGAAGATAATACCTTTACTGTTGTGCACCAAGCACCAAAATGTAAGAAGTCTAAGACGGAATTTTGCCCCTTTGGTATGCAACCTTGAATCCCTTGTTAAACTTCCCGATATTATTTTTGTTTCAGAAATTTGGATTTTCTTATACGAAATTAATGATTTTTATATGCCTAATTATAACTTTTTCGCAACTACAAATGACTCGTATTCTGCAGGAGGTGTTGGAGTTTTTATACGAGATGGCTATGAATGTGAAGTTACTTGTCTTAATTTTTCAACCGCTGATGCCATAAAGATTTCGTTGGTAATTTCCAATGCACCTTACACCTTTGTATGTATTTACAGATTACATTCTCTTTCCTTTAAACAATTTCATGAGGAGTTTTCTGTCCTATTGTGTATTGTTATTAGGTGATTTTAATTCTGATTTGCTGAGTGTAAATACTTTATTAGATAACTATCTTGCACTCCTTGCAGAACATGGTCTAACTTCTTTTATTCAAGAGACTACCCGCCCTGAGTCAGGGACCTGTATAGACCATGTATATGGTAGATTAAGTAATTTTGAAAATGACTTTCATGTGGGTATTAATCTTGATTTAGGAATTTCTGACCATTGCATGACTGGAATCCAACTTATCAACATAAACATAAATAGGCAACTTAACAGTTGCAATACTCAATCAGGCTCCAGCAAAATAAATTTTAATGCTCTTTGTAAGTCACTTCACTTTGAAACCTGGGAAACTGTTTTTGGTGAAACAAACGTTAACAAGGCATATAATTTTTTTATCAACACTCGCGGCTTATTACATAAAATCGAAATGAAAAATAAATTACGGAAAAAATGCAAGAGGCATCCGGCCAACACTAATCTTCGGAATCGTGTCCGTCGATTGACATATAGGCTAAATAAAGAAATAAGGTCAAGTCGAGATAAATATTACCAAAAACCTGTTTTTATCAGCACAAGGTAACCCAAAAAAAGAATGGGACGCTGTAAATCGTATTACAAACCGAAATTCTAAGCGAAAATCCGGCTTTCTTGTGTTATGCGTGGATGGTGTGGATATTTCGGAGTCGTTGGTAGTTGCAAACGAACTCAATAACTTTTTTGTTAATGTAGGAGCAGTTTCCGACATAATCAGAAATCCAATGATGTGCATGTGTCATAATAACACTATAATCACTGAATTCATACCTTCCAGCAATAGTTTTTTTTTCATCCAATCTCAGGTTCAGAAATTCTTAAAATAACCAAAACTTTAAACAATTCTGATTCTAGCGGTAGCGATGACGTCTCAAATCGCACGTTAAAACCCATAGCACTTTATATTGTTGATATATTTATTTAATTTAAGTATAACCTCAGGAGTTTTTCCAGAAGATTTGAAATGTGCCACAGTTATACCACTCTTCAAAAAGGGAGATAGGTTAGGTTAGGGAGATAAATAAGATAAAAATAACTATAGGTCCATATCTTTGCTATCTTCAATCTCAAAAATCTTTGAAAAAGCAACAAAAGCTAGGATTTTAGCGTACTTGAATAAAATAGAATTTTTTAGCCCGAAGCAGTTTGGTTTTATGTCCGGCCTGTCAACTGAAGATGCTCTTCTCGACTTTTCTTCTTTTATATATAAGGCGATTGATGATAGAATGTGCTGTGCTAGTCTCTTTGTGGATGTAACAAAAGCATTCGATATGGTAGACCATAGCATCTTACTGAGTAAGCTTAGATCAGCGGATTTTCGTGGCAACATTCTTAGTTGACTTCTGTCATACTTAAGGAATAGAGTTCAGAAAGTTAAGTTAGAAATAATCTATGTGAACCGAAAGCTGTAACCGTAGGGGTACCACAAGGCTCCGTTCTTGGGCCAATCTTGTTTTTAATATACATTAATTCTATCTTCTCTTTGTCATTTATTGGCAAAGTAACGGCCTTTGCTGATGACCTTGCCATCGCATATGGATCAAATAATTTATTTAATCTTTTTGCTGATATCAATCACGTTGTGTTTATGTTACGATCATAGTTCCCAAGCCATAACCTCGTGGTAAGCAACAAGACAAAACTGATGTATTTTAATATTTGCGGAAAGGATATACCAAGAAACGGCATTCTCTTTCACGGTTCAAACTGTATGCGTCATCGCCTGTGTTCAAATAATTGTGTTCGTCAAAACTCTACGAACACTTTTGATGAGACACAAAGTTGTGACAGTAAATGCTTCAAGATTGAAGTGGTGTCTAATTTTAAATATTTGGGAGTTATATTCGACAATGATCTAAAAACTATGCTCAAATCGAATACTGGCATTAGTGTACCATGGACTAATTCACTCAAAATTACTATATGGCATCAGAAGCTGGGGTGGTGCGTACGCTAATAAGCTTCACCCATTCTTAATTTTACAAAAGTGTCTCATCCATAGAATGTGTAGCGCGTGCCGTCTATCAGACTCTGAGCCTTTTCAAGAAATTAAATATTCTTCCCGTGCGACACTTATACTATTTTAAAGTGTTGAAAATTTTTTTATAAGGAGTGGGTATACGCAAAGCCCTATTTACAACCCATACTGCCTAAGAAGTAGATCGTCATCTCATATAACAGTTCCTAGGTTCCGTACCACACTTTTTCGTAACTTCTTCACTACCGTATCGTGTAAATTGTACAACAAATTACCTGCTGAGATACCACTCATTAGAAGACTATCTGAGTTTATGAGGGAAATCAAACAGTGGCTACTTGGTTTCAATCATGAGGGTATAGAAATTCTGTTGCGACCCATTGTATAAATTCCTGTTGTTTGGTATTACTGAAGGATTAGCTTTACCTATATTAAATTTTATTTTAACCAGTCTAATTTCGCCTATTTTATTTGTACATAAAAAATATGACTTTTATGAAAATTTATCTTAGTATTATGCGCCCCACAAGCATTTATAATTCTACTCAAAGAAATGACATTTCCACTGCTTTTAAAATTAGCATTTAGTGTCATTAACTATTTTCTTATTTGAATTGTTATTTATATATTGTTAGTACTTGAAAAAATTGTTCATAAGAAAATAAAGAATACATACATTCATATATAACTTTGCTATTGCAATGGGCTATTAAATACGTGCCCGAATATTTTGCTTGTGTGTTCTCCGATTTGGCTAATTTTTGGCAAGAGTATAATACTTACTACTGACAAGCAGCTGACCAATTTTCATTGTAATACTAAGAGTGAATTATAAGCGATTGCCTTTGAAAATAGCAGAAATTTTATACTGAAAAGTGGGCGGCGCCACGCCTACTTCTACAAAATTGACAACATTTTTTGCGGTCGAGTTTCTTTATGTGTGCAAAATCTGATTGATATAACTTGCTGTAGAAACTAAGTTGTAGAAATATCGCTTTTTAAATTTTACAAAAAATTTTTTCAGAACTATGCTAAAAAACTGGGCATGGACACTAACCGATTTCGCCCACACAGCAAACAGTTACCTTTATATATAGAACATTATCACCAAATTTCGTTTCGACAAATCAATTTTTGGTGGAATTATGGCATAAAAAGTTTTGTGGAATAGTCCACTATAAAAGGGGCGGGCCACGCCCATTTTCGAAAATTTTAAGTTTTTAGATTTCTTTGATTACGGAAACTTTAAACGTGAAATATAAATGATGTAAAGCTATTTTACGCAAAGTTATTGCCTACTTAATATATCTACGATCCTCTTCAAAATCTTTCATATAAAAGTAGGCGTAGATATTAACCGATCCCACCCATTTATTCCTGGAACATTCCTTGCACACCTGGAAACCTGCGTGCTGAATTTTGTTTCGATATCTTGAACAGTGTTTGATTTATGATTAATAGTATTTCTTAAAAATGTCTTGAAAATTTTATTTTATGCCTCAATCTCAATGTATTCACCAAATTTTATCCTTATAGGTGTATTATGTACTGAGTGATCACTTTTTTTGTGTTTTCGAAAATATTATACCTATATATAAAAAGTGGGCGTGGCTAAAAATTTCAATATCAAAATTTACTTAAGTTATCGTGTTCACAGACGGACGGACGGACGGACGGACATGGCTTAATCAATTTCTCTTTTCGTCCTGAACATTTTGATATATATAAGTCAATACCTATCTCGATCCGTTAATGCCGTTACGCGACTAAAGTTAATATACTATACTAGGTATAACAAAATTTATGTGTCTGGCGTCCAAAGTACTTAACCGATCTTTATGAAATTTTTCACAGTAGATTCTCGGGTTCACTGGTTACAGAATAGGCTTTATATAATTTTGTCCAAAATTTAGAATCGATCTCTATCAAACTATTACGATAGCTTAAGGAGTTCGGTGGGTACGACATAGGCAGTATGGGTTGTTACAAAGAAACCCGTTATTTTTGGAGAAAATAAATAGAGAGTAGTCATAGATTATAGAGCTTTAAACATGATAACAAACGATGATAAATTTCCAATACCAAATATTGAAATACTCAACTCTTCCCCCCTGTCTAAAGCGTTGGACGCCAATTATATGAGTGGTCGGCAGTCATCGGTTGAATTCAGAGGCGAACGATCAAAACCACGTATAATCAAACAAGAGTTGTACCAGGGTGGTGTTCCATCCCCGCTTTTGTTTAATTACTACATATCGAGGGGGCCCTCCCCACCGGAGAGTGTGTCGATCGTCTCCTCCGCCGATGACAGCACGATCCTGGCGAGGTACGCCAACATTAGGCACAACAGAGGTACGCCACATACACAAAGCGCGTCAGAGGTACTCCAACGTAAGATGCAGCCTCAAAATACTAATTTAATGTAACCGAACGCTGGGCACGGCGAGTATACCCCAACAATTGTTGATGAAGCATCGGGGCATATGAAAGCTTCGTCCGAACAGGGGCCCTGCAGATCGTACAACGTCTAACTGAACATTCCTGACTACACTCCAAATCTACAAAATGGCCGACCAGGTCGACACCACGTGTTTGGACAACATCTTAAAGGAGCAGCTAATATCTATCGGCCAGGAATTGGGTATGGAGCAGACAGTCACTGTCCGGGAGATCCGAAACCGCATATCATCATTGGTGTAAAGCAACTACTTATCCGGAGGTGAATGTCAAATTCTCACCAATGGAAGCCACCTACAAGGAAACCGCAGACCCCAGTGAGGGTGAGAGTGCGTTGAAATCATCGCTACCCGTTAACATAGACGGAACTATGAACTTCAATGCAATACTACCAGAACATAACACGTTGACGTTCCTTCCACGCAACCCACACAACAGTACGCATCATCAGAGTAGCAGCACCAACCATCGATGTAACATCACAGCTAACTCAAGCGCCATAGTTGTATTCGCGCCCAACATCGATCAAGTACGAAAGTTGTCAGTAAAGTATGATTTTGCCAGAACTACAAGGGGGCTTCTTACCATCCAGGTATTTCAAGCGTCTCGAAGGCGACAAACGCCCGGGAAAAAGAAATGTTCAGTAGAATTTATTAGCAGTAATAATAACAATATATTAACGTAATAAATAATCATAGTATATAACTTCCCCATCTTTTGAATTTAAAATACCTCTTATATTTGAAATTAAAAAAAGGTCAATACAAATCAGAAAATTTAAAATCAAATAATAATAATAATAACAATTACTATAGTAATAATAACTATAACAATAATAATAATAATTAGGTTGACTAAAAGTTCTCATAATAATTTTAAACAGTTTCAGTAACATTTCCATGTATTAATTTTCTTTTAATATTTGAATCAACTCTGGACTTTTTTTTTAAATATATTTTCGCTTTTATGATTAAAATATTTTTATATATTTTTTCTTTATTACAATATCCAAACTCAATATTTATTAGTTTTTCTTTAGTAACCGAATGATATGTATTATTATAGTATTAAATTACCTTGCTATTTTATCTTTAATATTAAGAGAAACCTGTTCTAGCATCAACACTCTTATTTTTTCCGAAATTGTATTATGCAGCCTTTCTATATCAGCACTACCAGTGTGATTATATGGCTTCGTCAAATGTAATTATATATTTTCAGCTCGTAGATAATCGCAAATTAATTTTTTTAAGTGTCCCTGCTGGGACTTATAAAGTCTCAACTTTTCTATAATTGTTTGATTGTTTCTATCTTCTAAATAATAAACGGTAGCAAATTTCGAAAAGCGGTTAATAAAAGTTAAAAAATTTGACTTCGAGTTTGTATATATGTATATCCATGTGGATAATTTGTTTTATGTCTGTTGGAGTTTCCGTTAGGCGGAATTTAGCTTTTATGGGGTTACGATCGAATTTTGCTTTTGTACAAATAGAACAATTATTAGTAATTTTATTTATTAAAACTTTCAAATTGTTCCAGCGAACCGCGCTGGAACAATATTTTATAAAAGCGTGCAACTGTTGGCATATGCTGACGATATTGATATCATTGGCCTTAACAACCGCGCCGTAACTTCTGCTTACTCCGAATTAGAAAAAGAAGCGGAGAAAATGGGATTGGTGGTGAACGAGGGCAAAACGAAGTACCTTCTGTCATCATGCAAAGAGTCAGCGCATTCGCGCCTTGGCAACCAAGCCACTGTTGGCAGCAATAATTTCGAAATAGTAAAGGACTTCGTTTACCTGGGAACCAGCATTAACACCAACAATAATGTTAGCCTAGAAATCCGATGAAGAATTACTCTTGCAAACAAATGCTACTTCGGACTGAGTAGGCAATTGAAAAGTAAAGTCCTCTCTCGACGAACGAAAATAACACTCTACAAGTCACTCATCGCACCCGTCCTGCTATATGGTGCAGAAGCGTGGACACTAACAACATCTGATGAGGCGGCTCTGGGAGTATTCGAGAGAAAGGTTCTTCGAAAGATTTGTGGACCTCTACGCGTTGGCGACGGCGAGTACCGAAGAAGATTTAATGATGAGCTGTATGAACTTTACGCAGACGCCGACATAGTTCAGCGAATTAAAACACAGCGGCTTCGCTGGCTAGGCCACGTAGTGCGAATGAGCGAAAATGCTCCAGCCCAGAAGGTATTCTTATCGGCACCCGCCGGTGGAAGCAGAGGAAGAGGGAGACCACCACTCCGATGGAAGGACCAAGTGGAAACCGATTTGCGATCCCGCGGTGTTTCCAATTTCCAGCGCAACGAAGAAACGACTGGCGAGCTATGTTGGACGGTCAAAATCGCCCAGGCGGTTAAATGACCATTTAAAGAAGAAGAAAACTTTCAAATTAGGAATATAAATCAATTAATTTAAACCAAAATAATTTTCATCTATGCCAGTATGACGAAAAAAAAAAAATTTTTGTGGTGGTCAGAAAGTATCTCAAACTTATTACCATATAAATAAGGTCGAAAATAACTAGTGCCCCACACAATAGCAAGCAGTTCTCTTTCTGTAGCTGAATAATTTTTTTCATGATCATTCAATGTTCTGCTTGCATAACATACTGGATGAACATCTTGCTGTAAAACGGCACCAATGGCATCACAACTCGTATCGGTAAGCAGCTGGAACTGTTTACTGAAATTCGGATATTTTAATACAGGTGGTTCTGTTATTAGTTTTTTAACCTTATCGAAAGAATTTATATAATTTTAATTATTAACATTTAGTCTAACTCCTTTTTTAAATATTTAATCATTGGATAAGCAACATTTGAAAAATCCCTTATAAATTTTCGGTAATAGCCTGTTATACTAAGAAATGATTTTATCTGTTTAACGGTTCTTGGTAATTTTGTTTTGTTGTTTTTCCGACAGGGTGAATGATTGATGTATATTGGAACGATTTTTCGTCATCCCTTGTCAAATTTGGTTTTGAGACAAACCGGTTTCGGCGTTGTGCCATCATCAGTGTCGATTTTCGTTCTGATCTGTTGTGTTCGTTTGTCTTGTATTTATAGTAGGTAGCAGGTAACGTCAGCATGGGTGTCTGTTTGTGTACGTGTGTGCATGTGTTGTGTGTGTACATTCAAAAACGGGGGTGGTTTGCATCGATCGGTTTTTTTGTGCTTGACTGAGTCAGGTAAAAGTTGGTGATTTTTGTTGTTTGACCTTTTTTGCTTGTTTGTTGTTTTTCATCTTTTGCTGTTTTGTGCTTATTTGTCGGTGGGTGTGTGTTTGTTGTACCTGAGTGGTTGCTTTGTTTTTTGTAAACCAATTTTAAAGGTTCGAATATTGTGTCGGAAACAGTGTTTGTCTGTTCGTTTATTATTCTACCGTCGAATGTTTTTTGTTTGTAGATTTCCATGTTTTCGAGTACGTTCAGACGTCTGCCTTTTGCTTGTACATGTAGGACCTTGACTGTTTTTTTGATGTTTCCGGGGGGGCATTTATTCTCCGCCATGTGATTCGCAAAGTTGGACTCTGGTACGATGGTTGGATTCCGTATCTTTTTGTTGTAATCTCTAATGTGTTCTCTGAACCTCGTTCTTACTTGTCGTCCGGTTTGTCCTATGTAACTGTGCTGGCATTCACAAGTGAGCTTGTATACACCATGGCTGCTAAATGGATCTTCTGAGTTAGTTTTGGTTCTTAGCTTCCGTCCTAAATTGTTCGATGTTTTGAACGCTGTGTTGATGTTGTATTTTCTAAGGAAATTTGCTAATTTATATGTTGCCCTTCCAGTATATGTCATTGTCGTCCAGGTTTGTGTACTTTCTTCTCCATTGTTTCTTTTTTGTTCTCTAAGGTCTCTCCTGAGTTTATCTACTAGTGCTTTTTTATATCCGTTGTTTGTAGCGATGTTATATATTATTCCAAGCTCTCTTCTATATGCTTCTTGTGTAAGAGGTGTTCTTTCCAATCTTTGTACTAAGTGCCTTAGCGCTGCATTTTTATGTTGTTGTGGGTGGTTCGAGGTATTATGTATTATTGTGTCGGTGGCCGTTGGTTTCCAAACAACAAAAATCACCAACTTTTACCTGCCTCAGTCAAGCACAAAAAAACCGATCGATGCAAACCACCCCCGTTTCTGAATGTACACACACAACACATGCACACACGTACACAAACAGACACCCATGCTGACGTTACCTGCTACCTACTATAAATACTAGACAAACGACCACAACAGATCAGAACGAAAATGGACACTGATGATGGCACAACGCCGAAACCGGTTTGTCTCAAAACCAAATTTGACAAGGGATGACGAAAAATCGTTCTTGGTAATTTTAATTTTAATATTTGATCAACTTTAACTCTTAACTCCTTCAGGTGTCAAAATATGGCCCAAATACAAAGTTAGTTTCCTTCGCAAAGAATTTACATTTACCTATTTAAATTTTTAGGTTGGTTTCTCTCAGCTTTGCTGATACGCGATTAATATCTTTGATATGTTCTGGTAGACTTGTAGAAAAAATTAATGTATCATCTAAATAAACTACACATATTTTATTTATAAAATCACATAAAATAATGTTCATTAGTCTTTGAAAAGTTTCAGGGATATTTTTAATTCCAAACGGCTTACGTACAAACGCAAAATGGCCATAAGGAGTGGAAAATACAGTTTTCAATCGATCTTTTTTAACGATAATTTCATGAAATCCTTTCGTAAAATATTGAGAACGGCCTAACTTATCTAAAATATTTTCAATATTTGGTATTGGAAATTTCTCAATATTTTACGTGTTATTTTCGACCTCATTTATATGGTAATAGATTTGAGATACTTTCTGACCACCAACCTTTGCGTTGGCTCTTTATAAAATCGCAAGGGAATACGTGTTCTAGATTACACCGTTGGCTAATAAAATTAAGTGAGTTCAGTATCAGTGCTACATATATCAAAGGCAAAGAAAATCAAGTTGCAGATTTTTTAAGTCAGATAAATGTGGACAAACATGCAATTAATATGTTAACTGATTCTGTAGATTCTTCACATAAAAATGTAACAAGCGATTGTGATACCATTCATTCTCAAAATGAAACCATCCAAGAACATATTCCAATTTTAAACACTGTAGTTAACAGATTCAAGTTTCAAAAATTTGGAGCGGATAATAAACTAAAAGATGTAGATGTGCAACATAAAAATAAAAAGGTTTTTATTAGTTCCTCTGATTTAGAAAATAGTTTAGAAGAATTTTCAAACAGGTATATAGATAGCGGTAAGATAGGTATATACACTGAGTTAATGGTCGTCCAAAATATAATATTAGAATTATATGGAAATGTAGATAGTGTTAAATATGTTCGATGTTCTTACCATGCTAAAGATATAGAAACGGAGGAAGAGGACTATAGGCAAGTTCATAATTATCACAAAAATTAAACTAATCATACTGGCATAAATGAAAACTATTTTGGTTTAAATTAATTGATTTATATCCCTAATTTGAAAGTTTTAATAAATAAAATTACTAATAATTGATCTATTTGTACAAAAGCAAAATTCGATCGTAATCCCATAAAAGCTAAATTCCCCCTAACGGAAACGCCAACAGACATAAAACAAATTATCCACATGGATATACATATATACAAACTCGAAGTCAAATTTTTTAACTTTTATCGACCGCTTTTCGAAATTTGCTACCGTATATTATTTAGAAGATAGAAACAATCAAACAATTATAGAAAAGTTGAGACTTTATAAGTCCCAGAAGGGACACTTAAAAAAATTAATTTGCGATTATCTACGAGCTGAAAATATTTAATTACATTGGACGAAGCCATATAATCACACTGGTAATGCTGATATAGAAAGGCTGCATAATACAATTTCGGAAAAAATAAGAGTGTTGATGCTAGAACAGGTTTCTCTTAATATTAAAGATAAAATTAGCAAGGTAATTTAATACTATAATAATACATATCATTCGGTTACTAAAGAAAAATTAATAAATATTCAGTTTGGATATTGTAATAAAGAAAAAATATATAAAAATATTTTAATCATAAAGGGGAAAATATATTTAAAAAAAAAGTCTAGAGATGATTCAAATATTAAAAGAAAATTAATACATGGAAATGTTACTGAAACTGTTTAAAATTATTATGAGAACTTTTAGGCAACCTAATTATTATTATTATTGTTATAGTTATTATTACTATGGTAATTGTTATTATTATTATTATTTGATTTTAAATTTTCTGATTTGTATTGACCTTTTTTTAATTTCAAATATAAGAGGTATTTTAAATTCAAAAGATGGGGAAGTTATATACTATGATTATTTATTACGTTAATATATTGTTATTATTACTGCTAATAAACTCTACTGAACATTTCTTTTTCCCGGGCGTTTGTCGCCTTCTAGACGCTTGAAATACCTGGATGGTAAGAAGCCCCCTTGTAGTTGTGGCAAAATCATACTTTACTGACAACTTTCGTACTTTATCGATGTTGGGCGCGAATACAACTATGGCGCTTGAGTTACCTGTGATGTTACATCGATGGTTGGTGCTGCTACTCTGATGATGCGTACTGTTGTGTGTGTTGCGTGGAAGGAACGTCAACGTGTTATGTTCTGGTAGTATTGCATTGAAGTTCATAGTTCCGTCTATGTTAACGGGTAGCGATGATTTCACACTTTCACCCTCACTGGGGTCTGCGGTATCCTTGTAGGTGGGTTCCATTGATGACAATTTGACATGCACCTACGGATCAGTAGTTGCCTTACACCAATGATGATATGCGCTTTCGGATCTCCCGGACAGTGACTGTCTGCTCCATACCCAATTCCTGGCCGATAGATATTAGCTGCTCCTTTAAAATGTTGTCCGAACACGTGGTGTCGACCTGGTCGGCCATTTTGTAGATTAGGACTGTAGTCAGGAATGTTCAGTCAGACGTTGTACGATCTGGCGGGCCCCTGTTCGGACGAAGCTTTCATATGCCCCGATGCTTCATCAATAATTTCTGGGGTATACTCGCCGTGTCCAGCGTTCGGTTACATTAAATTAGTATTTTGAGGCTGCTTCTTACGTTGGAGTACCTCTGACGCGCTTTGTGTTTGTGGCGTACCTCTGTTGTGCCTAATGTTGGCGTACCTCGCCAGGATCTTGCTGTCATCGGCGGAGGAGACGATCGACACACTCTCCGGTGGGGAGGGCCCCCTCGATATGTAGTAATTAAACAAAAGCGGGGATGGAACACCACCCTGTTACAACTCTTGTTTGATTATACGTGGTTTTGATCGTTCGCCTCTGAATTTAACCGATGACTGCCGACCACTCATATAATTGGCATCCAACGCTTTAGACAGGGGGGAAGAGTTGAGTATTTCAGGTCGTTAATGAGTTGCGCGTAGTTGACCGTATCGATAGCTTTCGACAGGTCAAGAGAAACCAGTACAGTTCTGTCATTAGGGCGATGTTGGTTGAAACCGACACCTACCTGAATGGTAATAAGGTTAGCGGTGTAATAAGGGAGCAGGCCTGTCTCCAAGGTCTTCACTATTGGCGAGAGGAGTGATATCGGGCGATAAGCTTTCCCCTCGTTGGCTGGCTTGCAAGGCTTTAGTAGTGGCACCACCTTTGCCTGTCTCCATTTTTATGGAATGACTATCGACTTGGAGCCTTTAGACCCCCGTATGGCCTTCTAAACCTCTGTGGTGGTGATGGCAATGGGCGCTTGACTCTTTTTCCGATTGTGCGCTTCCCTGGTGGTTTGTCTAATTTCGTTGTCAACCGGAGCACATACGGCAAAAGTAATGAATTAGGTGGACAAAATTATTTGACTAAGAAAAATAGTTCGTGGTGTAGGAAATTAGCATCATATGGTGATTTAAAACAATTTTAGGAAAAATAAATACAAATAGCAGCATAAAAAATAGTAAAAAATTAATCAATATTAATTTTTCAATTTTAATATACATACATATGTATATACATAGGTACATGTTTATAGTGAAAAAATGGTCCTCTTTCAAAAGTAAAAGTAATTCCAATATTTTAAATAGGTTTTGTAAATTTTGACAAAAAGATGTGGTGAACTAAGTTTTTTTTGTGTCTCAACTAAGTATCACAAGGTACTTGGTATGTATGTATATATGTACATTTTCAAAATTTTCAATAATTTTTATTGTGGTGCTGCAGTAAAAAATTGCATTTACTCCCAAAGTCGGAAAAAGGAGGCTCAAAATTTGTGTAAGTGCCTTCTACAAAGGTTAAGCATTGGCTTGTGAAAACTTTACGAGGGTATTCTGGGGTAAAATTTTTTTATCATCTCCTGAATCGCAATTTTGTAGGTCATTGTATAGAGGCTTTTTAACCAGCTGTAACTTTAAAACCCTAAATCTGATATAAATCAAACATTACAGCCTGACTCGTAATAGCTTGACTTATTATAAAAAAGTAATAGTAGAAATTTACTTTGACGTTAACATAATTAGCAGAGGAAAGTCGTAGGGTGCTTATTGAGGCGTCGGGGAAAATAAATTAATTTTGTCAAGTATTTGGCACTCTAGTAAAAGTAAGCATAACCTTATCTAATAACTATTACTGCCCCTTAGTTAGTCAATGTGTAGGAAATGCTGAGAGGAGTTTCCATAGCAATCGAAGGTGGTTGAATTTTCGAATTTTGTCCAGCTAAATCTTTACTTTTGCCATATGTGCGGAGGATGGAGTACAAATTCCCGGCAGAAAGCGCTAGCGCATCTCTTCGGTTTCGACTGTACCTTATCACCAAAGGTGATGGATATTTTGTCGTTAGGTTTGGTCGGATTTTACAATGGACCATAATTTGCTAACACCAGCAGAGAGACAGGGCCGCTCATTTGACCTGACGGAATGTATTGATTTGAGGCTGAAGCTATGACCATGCGAAACGCTTTTTTCCCTTCTCGTACGTCAGACAGGATGAGATGAGCAGCGAAGGTGCTCGCAGTGAAGTTAAGAAACCCAACCCAATCTTCTTCTTCTTTAAATGGTCATCTAACCGGCCGGGCGATTTTGACCGTCCAATGTAGCTCGCCCGTCGTTTCTTCGTTGCGCCAACTGGCGCCAATTGGAAACACCGCGGGATCGCAAATCGGTCTCCACTTGGTCCTTCCATCGAAGTGGTGGTCTCCCTCTTCCTCTGCTTCCACTGGCGGGTGCCGATAAGAATACCTTCTGGGCTGGAGCATCTTCGCTCATTCGCACTACGTGGCTTAGCCAGCGAAGCCGCTGTGTTTTAATTCGCTGAACTATGTCGGCGTCTGCGTAAAGTTCATACAGCTCATCATTAAATCTTCTTCGGTACTCGCCGTCGCCAACGCGTAGAGGTCCACAAATCTTTCGAATAACCTTTCTCTCGAATACCCCCAGAGCCGCCTCATCAGATGTTGTTAGTGTCCACGCTTCTGCACCATATAGCAGGACAGGTGCGATGAGTGACTTGTAGAGTGTTATTTTCGTTCGTCGAGAGAGGACTTTACTTTTTAATTGCCTACTCAGTCCGAAGTAGCATTTGTTTGCAAGAGTAATTCTTCGTCAGATTTCTAGGCTAACATTATTGTTGGTGTTAATGCTGGTTCCCAGGAAAGCGAAGTCCTTTACTATTTCGAAATTATTGCTGCAACCGTGGCTTGGTTACCAAGGCGCGAATGCGCTGACTCTCTGCATGATGACAGAAGGTACTTCGTTTTGCCCTCGTTCACCACCAATCCCATTTTCTCCGCTTCTTTTTCTAATTTGGAGTAGGCAGAAGTTACGGCGCGGTTGTTAAGGCCAATGATATCAATATCGTCAGCATATGCCAACAGTTGCACGCTTTTATAAAATATTGTTCCAGCGCGGTTAAGTTCTGCAGCTTGTATTATTTTCTCCAGCATTAAATTAAAGAAATCGCACGATAGGGGGTCACCCTGTCTGAAACCTCGTTTAGTTGCGAACGGCTCGGAGACTTGCTTCCCAATTCTGACCGAGCTGGCGGTGTTCCTCAAGGTCATTTTACATAGCCGTATAAGTTTTGCGGGGAAACCAAATTCAGACATAGCGGCATATAGGCAGCTCCTTTTCGTGCTATCGAAAGCGCTTTAAAATCAACAACCCAATCAGCTTTGCTAAAATTAGTGAAGGTGCGAGTTTCAGAGGTGACAAAGTCGGTGGGGCGATCGATTGAGAGGACAATCGGTAAATGATCTGATACAAGAGTTAGCATCGGTCGCACTTTATAAGACTAGCGCTGACGATGGTAAGGTCTGGCGAGCTTGAACAATTCACCGCTACTCTCGCGGGGGCATTCCCGTTCACAGTGCAGAACGTCGAATTATCTATTAGTTCAGCCAGTTCCTGGCCCCTACCATCGACCAGTAGGCTCGAGGTCATGGTGTGCGTTAAAGTCTCCGAGGATTACACGATTATCGTACCTCTGTCGTGAATAGTGCTGGCGTACCTTTGCTGCGCCTTGTGTTGGTGTAGGTGTGCGGGGACGTTAGCCTACACATTGTGGTGTGGTTAAAACCTTCAGCCCACGACTCTTTCCTAGGAAACACACTATCTTGCACCGGTTAATACCTACTCCAATCAAGATAGCTAGCTTAGCTGGTTGTGATGCCATGGCTACGGTGCTGCTATGAAGTATAGCTTTATATTGTTGTGTTAGTGAAATTGCTGGGATTTGTTCAACTTGTTGCGCTGTTTATGTTGCTGATGCTTGTTTATGTATTGTATTGATGTGCTATGTTGACAATTGCGGTACTTCTTTGACTTGTTGTGTTGTGTAGTTTGTAATGTCATTGAAGTTGCTGAGAATTGTTATATGTTTCGTGGTGCGGAAGGAATTTAGGAATATATCGCACACCTAGATCATAAACTCGAAAAATCTCTTTTTTCAGAAAGCGTGAAAAACTGATTACCACAACCCTGAAAGATGTTTAAATGGACTTTTCTTTTAACCCTACAGTTTGGTTGAACTATTTTAGTTATATCCCTATTGCTTGACAAACTCCTATATATTTTTGGGAAGTGCACATTGCAGGGAGTCCTGCAATGCGGGGGAAAAACTGTAGGAAGTATTTCACACGTGTATTTTTTTGTTGCACTACCAAAAATTTTTAAAGTAACGTGGAAATTTTTTAACGTTATTTTTTGAATTTCTAGACTCAGATAGAAGCTAATACTAGTGGTTTTCCATAATCTGATGTTTTGTATCACATCTCACTGACTTTGAAAAAAAAAAAAAATATGGTTGTCCCAACTAAACAGAGCAAACTATAAAAACTCAAATAACATAGGTTAAAACCCTGTAACTACTTTAAAACAACCTCCATCTAGAACTACAAAACAAAATCAAATCCATTGGTTTTTTAGTGGATTAAAAAAGAGCTAACTCTAAATTCAAAATTTTGCCAGCAATAAAGGGACAATTCGAAATAAAACCAAGAGTTTTCGTTATCTTACCATCAAAACAGATCCAACTCAAAATAACTTCACTACATTTTTCTTGGTTAGGTCAACAATATGGAGTCAACTCGAAATCTCTCTATATTGCTTGTGAAGTTTGAAAGAAGTGAGGCTCATTTTACCACAAAAAGGACTGATTATACCGCGTTACACACATTCTGTCCTATGAACCAAATATACTTTTTCGGAAAGGGGAGAAAAAATAAAAATACATGTGTATCGGCGATTTTCACGTACACGTCAGAATTTTTTTTTATTTATAACACTGCGTTGCAAAAACGAGCTTTAGTTATTATATCTATACAATACAAAAAATTCTGACGTGTACATGAAAATCGTGTACCGGCGATGTATATTTTCGATGTGTATTTTTATTTTTTCTCCCCTTTCCGAAAAAGTATATTTAGTTCATAGGACAGAACTAAAGCTCATTTTGGTACCGCAGTGTTATTGGCGCTATTGTAGAACCGTTTATATTGGTCTATAGGTAATAAGCCAAAGCAATTTAAGATTTTTGAGTTAGCTCTCTTTAGATCTAGGTGTG
Source organism: Merzomyia westermanni (assembly GCA_949987695.1). Taxonomy (NCBI): domain Eukaryota; kingdom Metazoa; phylum Arthropoda; class Insecta; order Diptera; family Tephritidae; genus Merzomyia; species Merzomyia westermanni. The sequence goes on from OX465291.1 coordinate 84,770,430, forward strand.
CGATATATAAGTTCTTTTATTATCTACAAGATTCATAGTTTAAATATTCACAAAACCGGATAAAGAAGGATATTACTGAAATTGTTGGGAGGAATATAGATATATTCTAACAAAATAATATAAAAACAAAATTTTTTAATAAAATCAAAATCAAAAGTATGTATATTTTTAGTGAAAATTAAGAACTAAGAAAACGATATTGATGTATGTGTGGTTTATTTGATGCTTCAGTTGATGAATATACTCGTAATAGCATAATATTAGTGCCACTTGAAAAGAGCAAATTCAATTCGTGATAATACGAACTAAATAAGATAATTTGAACAGATTCAAGTGATTTATACTAAATAAAAATATACAATAAAAAATAAATATAAAAATGTAAATATACAGTTGTGTTCAATATACTAGCAGTCAAGTTAAATTGGATGTCGTTCTACGAAATAAGAAGATATTGTGCTTTTATTAGTTTTCTTTTAAAATATAGCTATTTCTATAACAGACACCACATAAAAAGAAATTTTAAAGTTTACACAAAGTTCAGGAAATTGAATTAAACTTTTAAAAATTGACATCAAAATTTCAATATTTTTGGGCAAAGTTTTTAGAAAACTTTTGAGTACGCAGTGTTATATTTCATTCAATTGTATAATTGCAAGTTAGAAGCACCTCAAAATTCGCCCGTTTTTATTTTTTTGTCAAGGATGTTGGGGATTTTTTTCCATACAAAATTAAATCGTATTCACTTAAGGAATCATTTAACACCCTTGACAAAAAAATTCTGAAAATGCAGGGAAATTTTTGAGCGTGTTCTAACTTTTCATAAAATTGATTGGTCTACAAAACTGCATCCTCAAAAATTTTTCTGCCAAAAAAATTTTAAGATTTTGATGTAAATTTTTAAAAGCTTAATTCACTTTCCTGAACTTTATGCAAACTTTGAAATTTCTTTTTATGTGGTTTCTGTTATGAAATTCCCATATTTTAAATGCAAAATTAATAAAATCACATCTTCTTCTTATTTCGTCGAAAGATATCGATTTGTGCATACACATCATGATGACATTATATTAAGCTGAGTGTTTAAGGGAAGCACGAACTATTCCCGTATTTAATGGAGAAAGTGAGTAGAATCTAAATTACTATTTAAGAGATGTAGCGACTGTGCTATCGTTAAGACCTGTGGAGCATACAAGAACCATTCAGTGTGTATTGGCAAAGCTTTGAGTGCGGTTGAAGGTACGGTAAACTTAACGTTTGAACAAACGGTTCAAAGATTACGTGAGGAATTTGGTGTTAAGCACATCTTCGAAATGAAGCAATGAGTGTGAATGCTTATAATATTGAGGAACTTCGTCTTAGTTTAAAGAAAATATTACATTAATTGAATAGCAAAGTTTATTTGGAGGGAAATTATGATATTTTGTACATGCCTACGAATAATGAAAGAATTATTTTTATGTATATATAACTCTTCTTCCAATTTATATCAAGACCCTTCTAATACAAAATAATATACAAAATATTGATCAGGCGCTATTATATAGCGACCAATTAAATAAAAGATGTTATTAATACAAATAAATATTTTAATCACGCCCCATCGAACATAAAAAAGGTAATTATAATGTAGACAAAAACTATAAACAATTTAATCCAAAATACTCATAAGTTTCAACAGTTTAATTGTATTAAAAATCCTGATGGGAATTATCCTAGACAAAATGGGCCATTTGAAAATAATAATGGTGGATATAGAAAATTTAGTAGTCTAAATCAATTAGAACCAATGGAGGTAGGTGCTATGGATACTGTGCCAAATTTTCGCTTACGGCCTCAACAAAAGGAGAAGGATTTTATAATAACACGATACATAGTAGAATGGGTTATTTAAATAGATAAGGGGGTCAAATCTGGTTGAGCGTTACCGTAGAGTGAAAAAAATCGTATGCTTATGCTTATTATAGAATTGTAAGAATAAAAGTAATTTGTATCACTTAAAACGTTTAAATCATGATCCAACTACAACAGGTCGTAGCAGCTCGACAAACATACAAACACACAAACATTTTCCATGTATTTTGTTTTTTTAATTTGTGAGTTTAACGTCAAAATCGTACTGAGAAATGAGTGTAATGTCAAACTTCGAGCCAAAAGTAAAAATCAGCTGGTCTATTAACACGACCTGTATTATTGGATAATGGTTTAAATTTGTAAAAAATCCGATTTTTGAATTTTTAGAAATTTTGACGTCAACACCAAATTTATTTTGGTGTTAACTTTTTTCACTTCAATTCAAATCGAAAATTTAAATTAAAATGAGGATCAAAAATCGTGGTGACTTGACGCATTTACTTTTCACTTCACGTTAACGCAAAACCAGAATTGACCCGCAGATATTGATAACAATAAAATCGCTTATGTGAAGAGGCAAAAAAATATCTTTCTAATAAAACCAACGAAAAAAGAGAGAATATACGAAATTTTGATACAGACAATGTTTATGGTAAGAGTTCCAAAGCAAAGAGACAAAAATTTGCAAAGAGATTTGTCAAGATCCAAAATTTCAATAAAATTGATTTTGACCGCCCCTTGAAGCAAATTGTAGAGTAATCTCTTTTTTTTTTTTCAATTTAAAACATTTCTTTGTAAATTATGAATTTAAATTCGAAGGGGCTCGAATTATATGGAAAAGGCGGGTTATGTATATATACATACATACAAGTTCGTTGTTTATATGTTTGTTTTTTTATTTGTTATTTCACTTGTTTCTTTAAAACTTTATTTGTAAAAATAATTTCTTTATTATCGAATGTGTTTAAGCGACATAAGCTGTAGTCATTTCTTTCGTTTTTTTCATTTGCATTGCATGCAATTCGCAATCAGATTATGAAATACTCCAAAGATATAGTTTTTGTTTTGCAATCCCAAATCGGGGTTTTTCACAACGAAAATGAGGAAGCCAATCCCGCGAAATGCCTCAGAGCCAATAGTGCTCGCCCCCAATTAATACATACAAGGTGTAAAGGTGCCCCGCACTCCCCGTTCTATATAGAACAAATAATTATAATAAAAACAAATAATATTACTCAAAGGTTGTCCCCTATGCAACATGTGCTCCGCACCCCCGTTCTACTCTACAAATAATAAAATAATATACAATAAATTAACTTTAAAAAACGACTACTCTCCCTCCATAAAGCTTAGACATGGTCCTTCGAGCCGGATTCGAACTGGCGACTTATGAATATCACTAGATGACTAAGTCGTCTAGGGGCGCGAGAATGTTTAATCGACACAAGCTATAACTATTTATTTCGTCTATTTCATTTGCGCTGCACTCTCTTGTAATTCGCAAGCAGCTTATGAAATATCCCAAAGATATAGTTTATGTTTTGTAATCCCAAAGCGGGGTTTTCTACAACGAAAATGAGGAAGCCAATCCCGCGCAATGCCTCAGAGGCAATAGTAATCGCCCCCAATTAATAAATACAAGGTGTAACAGATGCCCCGCACCCCTCGTTCTAACAAATAATAAAATAAAATACAATAAATTAAAAACTACTCGCCCTCCATAAAGCTTAGACCAGAATGTGTTGGAAATGTAAAAAAATTTGAAATAGTTTTGAAATGAAAATTAAAATTGGAAGTTGTAAAGAGGCTTTCAAACATTAACGAACGTATACATTTTATAAAAGAAATTAACTTCAATATTATAAAAAGGAATTTTAGTTCTTTTACTACCTAAAAGATTTATAGTTTAATCTTAAAAATATCTGTTCTGCCCAATTCTCTCTCTCTCTATGGCGCGATATACAACAGGTATATCATCATAAACCTCCTAAGAGATTTTTGCGCCAAGCTTCTCTTCCAATTTGTGGTGTGCCGATTTGAATTTTCCCTACAAATTCTGCCCAATCTGTCTTTAAAATGTGGCGTTTTTCCTGCTGCTTGGAAATAATCTTTCCTAATACAACTTTTACCAGTGGGAATATGGTCATCTGCAGATAAATAGCTACCTTGGCACAGCTAAGCTTTCTGTTATTCCAAATTTATTTGAAGCTATCGTTAATAATCAGTTCACACTTTCTATTCCCACATGGATTGCAGGTGCTGGCGACTTTTGTAAGGGAATCAACAAGTACTAACCTACATGAATTCACAACCCATGTTTCAAATGGTTATATACTCTGGATAGCCACTGAACACCCGTTCGGTGGTGAACTAAACGTGAGGCGGCAACCTGACAAGGCCACTTCGAATCAATTGGTTTAAGGGCTTGCCAGAGGATCTCATCAGCAACATCTTTTCGCCATGCGGTGCGGCTGCAAGCGGCTCGATATATTCAAGTGTAACATAACTTGAACCCCCCGCAAAACGGGTTGTGCGTTGGGTTTAGGACCCACCACATAAAATACAGCTCCAATGAAAAAAATAAAGCCTCGGATATGACAACCCCTTTAGATAAAGACATTTCGAAATGTTCTAAGGATAACGAGATACGGCATGCACCTGGGATGTCTGGTTCCTTAAAGGAGGTGCTTTTACCCGGCTGGTCGATGCCTTCGTGAAGACAAAGGTTGAAATCACCGCCATACCAGAAATGCGATGGACGGTTCAAGGGAATACAACCATTACACCTTACGACGTCTACTGGAGTGGTCATGCAGATAAGCGCAGATTCGGGGTCGGATTTGTGGTGGGGATAGTTATTTACTCTTTTTTTTATCTTTTATATACAACAACAAAAATTATTAAGAGAAAAAGTTGTTTTCAATGTAATCACATAAAAATATTTTACAAAGTATTCTTAGATTAAAATGTTAAAACAAGTGATATACAACATAACAAGTGGAGACACCACATAGCTCTCCCCCCCCCTTTTAATTATTCATTGAAAGTAATAAATTAATTTATTACTTTTAATAATATGTTAGGAAAAATGTGGCAAGTTGTGTTACCAAAGAAAATCATGATTTATGCAATGTATCGCAAAAGGATCATGACAATGCATCACTGCGGTCTTCGTGTTGCATTGCAAACTGATGTTTAGGAAGTCATCCTATTTGGACATTCAAACCGGTATACCCAAAATCCATAAAACGTTCTGCAAGCTTTTAAGCCTTCATATTGTCAATAGGAAAAGCTTCCGGCCATCGACTAAACCGGTCAACACAATTGAGTAAATAACTGCATCCTTTAGAATGAATGGTGATGGACCCACCAAACCTGTACAGTTTTTTAAACTGTCCACTGCTTACTGGAAACTTGCCAAGTGGACTTGAAAATTTAGATTTCTGACTTGACGTACAATATCTAGTCCACTCTACTACATCCTTATTCAAATAAGGCCAGAAAATTTCTTTGTGATTAACTTTTTAGTCGTCCGAATGCCAGGATGCGATAAATGATGAATATTTTTAAAAACTATTTAACGAAACTTAAGTGGCACATATGGTCGTGCTACACCTTATGATACTTCACAATTGAATATCACTCTCTGGTAGATTGATTATTTTTAAAAAGCAGCTTCCCTCAGACTGTAGCAAACTTCCCAACTCCCAGTTTTATTTTTGGGGTTGCGCGATTTTTAAAATCGATGGACTCAACTCTTGACAGAACATCGGTGACAACATTGTCTACACGAGATATATCATTCATTTATTGCCCAAAATCACATTAACATAAAATTTACATACTTATGTTAAAAATTAGGTTATTTAGAGTTATCCTAACATACATATGTATTTATCTAGGAGTTTAAAATTTATTGTGATGAAATTCACATCAAATTCTGTCAAAAAGGGCTTAAAAGAGATATGCTAATATCTGTGTGTGTTTGTGTATAGTATGTTTTTAGTATGTTTTTAGCAACATATGTTAAGTTACTTTAGTTTACTTTACTATAAATTGGTCGGTGTTATAAACACAATTTTCTTCATTGAAATTATAAGATTTGTAACGTCTATGATAGTGGATTGTTTTGCTATTTTTATGTAGCATAGAATTACTTTTTAATGTTTTTAAGTATATTGGAGATAAGTATCTTTTATAGGTAAAGATATTTCGTTTTGTTTTGACAAATAATTTTTGATCAGCTCGTTTTCTAAGTTTGCCATTTTTTCAACAAATCGGTCTGAAGACTTAATTAAGAAAGAGTCTATTCGTGGGATTTTACATTTCTCATACAAAATTTTGTTAGACACCCTTTTACGGAAGGTACCACTTCCGCAGGGTTGGCGGTTAAGTCCGCTACAAAGTCTTACGATATATCGTTCAAATCGTCTAAGTGTCTCCATTTGGCTCGACGAAATGTTGAACCATATAGGATGCGCATAGGATATTATTGGTCTAATTATTTGTTTACATATATTTAACTTAATACAGGCCACCCTGTCTTCTAATTAGATTGGAATAACTAAAAAACATCCTTTTTGCTTTTGCCAGAATATAATCTAAGTGACGCCCAAATGCGAATTTGCTATCTAAAATTACACATAAATATCTAATTTGGTATTTGCTGTTTATATCTATACCATTAAATTTAATTTGAGGCTCGAACTTACGAGCCTTTGGAAGCAGATGTTTCTTAATGCCCCTGATAGCAAGAGTTTCGCTTTTAGTAATATTCACTTTGAGTTTCCATTTTTGGAAGTATCTATTTAGTTCATCAAGATATAGTTAATAGCATCGTTGGCCTACACGAGATATATGAAAAATAGGTTTGTTCATTTACTTTTCCAGTAAATACTTCCAAAAAGAGTGTTACTGTGAAATTAAGAGTAATTTCATTAGGAGAGAAAAAGTTAACATAAGTAAATGAACAAAAATTGGTAGGCAAAAAAAAAAACGATTGACATATTTCAAAAATTTATTTAAAGAAATAACCACTTTGTTCTTCTGGCGTCTTTCTGCCAGCAAGCATGTAAATATATTACAAATAAACTGAATTTTATCACATAATAGAACACCTCCCTTTTCTATTTATTTATGTAAAGTTACAATTTCTTGAACTTTTGTTTGGGTTTGACAGCAAATTCTTTGACTTTACAAATTTTTACTAGGTTGTTGCCTGGGGATCTTTCTTAAAGAGATCCCCGGGCATTCCGCAAAACGTAACATAACATAAGGTGGAAGGATGATGGACAACACACTTGACTTTGAACGTTCCTAGTGGGGTTTTACCAACATGTGGGGCGGGATTGAAGGTTTTGGTATTAGGTTCCGGTGAGTCACCTTGCTTAACGTTAGCGGGACTAGGTCTAGAGGGCGCTAAATTATTCCTATCATCCTTACCTATGGCTTCGATCTCCACCGCATTCGGGGCTCCTTCCCTACTAACCTCCAGCTCACTAGCAATCTTATTTCGGGACCTATTCTCCTTAATGAGCGTTTCGGCCGTTTGCATTCGGTCTTAAGGTCGGCTAAGGTATTGATCTGCGACGCAAATGTGAGATTGGACAGGTATGGCTTGAGGTTACCTTTTATAATTTTAACAAGTTCGGTTTAACAAGGCTCTTGTGCTCCCTGTTTCCTCTCCATAATTTCGCGGATCGCCTCGTAATCCGACTCCGCGCTCCTAAATTGCGTAAGTAGCTCTGTTTTGAGACTTGTCAATACCATTTTAGCGCAGCTCCGGTTACCAGACGATGAATCTGAGAGAAGTTTCTCGTGAGTGACGTCGTGCTGCTTGCGCATCCTCTCGACTCTGAACACAAAACTTTCAACCGTCATGTTTTTCGTTGTGCCATCAAATTTTAGGTGCCACTTTTCCAGGTCGATTTTCTTCCTGTAAGTTTGCCGTTCGAACCCGCTTTGACCATTCCTAGAGGGTTGACCGTCGTCAACTCTTCCTGTTCCCCTTCCTCCATCATTTCGATGATCCTGTCGATGAAGTGCCCGACGTAAAATAACTTTTGTTACGTTTGTGGCTTATTCGCACCAAGTAAAAATCACAGGCGGACAGACGGACACTACGAGCTTTATACTTTATCATAAAAAAAAAAATTCTGACGTGTACATGAAAATCGCCAATACACGTGTATTTTTATTTTTTCTCCCCTTTCCGAAAAAGTATATTTGGTTCATAGGACAGAATGTGTGTAACGCGGTGTTATTCTAAGTAAATTTTTTTTGCTTAGTACTATTTTCTTTTATTTATATTTTATCCACGTATATACTAATAAACATTTCCAATGAACATAATTTTTAGAATAAACACGTTTATTATTTGAATTATAGATTTTTGAGTTTGGGTTGAAGGTATTTTTTTGGTTTAAGTCATTGAATTTCTATATTTTCTTTTTGTTTTTTGAATTCCGTTCGAGGTTTTTAAAACTACAAATTTTTTTTTGATATTCGCATTTACGGTAGCGAGTGCATTTAATAGTTTTTTTTCCTTGCTCACCCAGATAGACACGGGAATTGAAAGACCGTTAGATTTCGTACCCACAGATCTTTTTAGTCGTTGTTCGGCAAGATTATTTGGTCTCTTGAACTCCACAGAGCGACCACCACAAAGTTTAGATTTTCCCAATAGGTCCCTAAGTTTAGAAATATATAGAAATACGTTTTCGCACAACAGAACTTAACACTAGAAAGACGGGTGCTTAGTGTATACTGCTATGTGAAAAATAACCAATAAGTAGAGCGATGTGTTTAAAATTAATTTCATATATTTCTTATAATATTTACAGTTATATAGCAAGTTATTAGTAAGTATTAACAGTAATAAAAATTCACTTCATTTATAATAATAATTGCATAGAGCAGGCCGATTAAAAGTAAAACGTACGCAGTAACTGACCCTACGAACAGTTGTTCTCCTGAATTACGTTATCAAGGGAAATAATGTGCGTGGGCAGGCCTGGCATAAAATTTCGAATGCCAAAAAACAAGCAAGTGACGCTAATCAAAAAATATATATATCAAATAAATGCGAAATTTATTCAATTCAATAATAAGTCACTTGACTATTTAAAGTTTTCCAAGTAGTCAAAATGACTGCTTTTAGGCAATACAGGTATACCATATATATATACCAGAAATGAAATGGGAAAAGCGGCAACTACAATGATAAAGAAACGCATTTATATGTTGTACAAAAAGTCACAAAATTCTAAGAAGCTGAGTCATTATATACACAATTATTTTTCTAACTGAAATTGAAAAGCAGTCAAAATGACTGCCTTAGGCAATCTAGTGTTAAAACAAGTGTCAAAGTATACGTCTCCTAGTAGCGCAACTGTCAGCTGATAGGAAAAAACACACAAACGGCAGAGAGTGTGTTGTATCAAACAATAAATTAAACGAATTTAAATGGTGCAATATTGATTGTGCAATTCAATGTTTCATCTGTCATACCAGTTGTAAGTGTTGTAAAAGTCATAAACAGTTTATTGTTAGAAAGTTACTATTGATAAACTACAAATAAATGGACTAGGATGGGTGGAAAAACCATTTTTTTTTGTTTTTCGGAACGCTTCAGTAGTTTAAAAATTTGGAGTCCCTTCAAGTTTTTCTTTTTTTTTAAATTCAGGAAAATCTGAGAATTGATAAAAATTTGACGTGATACAGGCATTTCCACGAGTCTTCCTGCAAAAATTCAGCTCGATTGGATCACGGAAAAAAGGTTAAAAATCGATCCAAAGTCTTTCACACAGGCGGACAGACGGACACACGAGCTTTATACTTTATACATAAAAAAAAATATTGACGTGTACATGAAAATCGCCGATGCACGTGTATTTTTATTTTTTCTCCCCTTTCCGAAAAAGTATATTTGGATCATAGGACAGAAATAAAGCTCGTTTTTGTAACGCAGTGTAATAATTACGCCTATATGAAAAACATATTCCACCAAAACATTTATTTTTTAACTTCTTGTTTTGCCGGCTCAAGGTCAATTTGACAGACGCTCGGACAGATTGTTATGATAAACAAAAAATAAAAATTGCCCACAGACCTACAAACACATTAAAACATTTATTTAATAAAACCAAATCCAAAATACCACAAAATGAAAAAAGTAATGTTGTATACGAAATTCCATGCAAAGGAAACGACAGAGAGTCATGCAATAGTGTACGAGGTGTGTTCAAAAAGTATCGCGAATTTTGTGTTTTTTCAAAAATTATTTATTTATTCATGAATATCTATTTTGTCCCCTTCAAAGTAATCCCCATGAGATATTATACACTTGTGCCAACGGTTTTTCCAATCTTCGAAGCACTTCAAAAAATCATTTTTTTGTATCTTGTTCAGCTCCTCCTTCGATGCCGTCTTTATCTCGTCAAGAGAAGCGTAACGTCGTCGTTTCATGGGCCTCTTCAGTTTAGGGAACAAGAAAAAGTCACAGGAGGCCAGATCTGGGGAATACGGTGGCTGCGGCATCATTAGTGTGTTGTTTTTGGCCAAAAAGTCGCGCACAAGCAACGATGCGTGAGCAGGGGCGTTATCGTGGTGCAAAAGCCAATTTTTGTTCTTCCACAAATCCGGGCGTTTCTGGCGGATTGCTTCGTGCAAATTGCGCATAACTTGCAGGTAATATTCCTTATTGACCGTTCTTCCCTGTGGCAAGAACTCATGATGCACCACGCCCCTGCAATCGAAGAAAACTGTCAGCAAAACTTTCACATTCGACCGAACTTGGCGCGCTTTTTTCGGTCTTGGTTCGTGCGGCAGCTTCCATTGAGATGATTGAGATTTGGTTTCCACGTCATAACCATAAACCCACGATTCGTCACCAGTTATGACCCTCTGGGGCAAATTTGGGTCGTCGCGGACAGAGTTTAACATCTCATTAGCAATGTTCATGGGATGCTGTTTTTGGTCACAATTGAGCAATTTTGGTACGAATTTCGCGTAAAAATCGAAGACGATCCAAAACACGTGCAAGCAAAGCAGCTGTCAACAATTAACTGAACTTTCAAAATGGCCGAGCTTGTCGGCATAAGTGAGAGACATGAGTACCAACATAACGCCACAAAAAAATCGAAATTCGAATATACGTAACCAGCGAAAATTCAAAATTCGCGATACTTTTTGAACACACCTCGTATATGTAGGTACAACAAAATTAAAATTGAAAAGTAGACTTTCACAACACAAATCGGATTTTAAATATTGTAAAACAAATAATAACCCAAAAACAGTACTAATGGCCCACTGTTCATCAAGTGGGCATTCGTCAAACTTCGACGACGCTAAAATTATCCAACAAGAACAAAACTATAACAAGAGGTTTTTGGAGATGTTACATATAATAAACAAACCGACGGACATACGACTAAACTTTAAGAGCGATACCGATGACTGCGCGCATATCTACAAACACTTACTAACTAATAGACAGTATCAAACTCCGCGTCACACAGGGCAGACGTGAATATAAATGTACAGGGTGGCGCAAAAGTCATCCTCCTATCAGAAAATGCTATAAATTTTGCGATTGGCCCCTAAAGTCAGTTCTGTTTTGACATTTGTGTAGTAAACACATGCCAAATACACGTTAATAAACAATGTTACGCTACACTGCTCCAAAACGCGGAATATTGCTGACTATTTATTTCGGTCGGTGAAAAACGGTTACTGCGCAAAAGTAATCCTCCTATCAGAAAATGCTATAAATTTTGCGATTGGCCCCTAAAGTCAGTTCTGTTTTGACATTTGTGTAGTAAACACATGCGAAATACACGTTAATAAACAATGTTACGCTACACTGCTCCAGAACGCGGAATATTGCTGACTATTTATTTGACCAATAATCGGTCGGGGCCAAACGGTTACTGTGAATGGTGAGCGCTACAGAGCAATGATCAACAAGTTCTTTTTGCCGCAACTTGATGAATTGGGATTGGAAAACATGTGGTTCCAACAAGACGGTGCAACAGCACACACTGCACGTGCCACAACCGATATGCTGAACATCGGAAGCTTACTTTTGCGCCACCTTGTATGTTAAATAATAAATGTTTTGTATGTTTGAAATTTTGTTAGTTTTTGTTTATTTATGTTTTTGTTAATAGTTTTACCCTGAAGACGGTTACCGATGAGTAACCGAAATATATTGGTTAAAGAAAAAACACCTGTGTTTTATATTTTTTCAACCAAATTGACCTTGAGCCGCCAAAACAAGAAGTTAGTTAAATAAAGGTCGCAAACACACTCAATTTATTTTTTTTTTATTTATTCTTTTTTTATACCTAGTAGTGCTACGCAATTTTTTTTTGTACGCTTTTTTACTAAGCTTTTTTAACTTTCCCTTTTACTTACATGAAAAATATGTTCACTTTTTACTCCCAGACTTTCATATATCCAAATATCAATAATTTAGACCAAAAAAGTTCAGAGTTATGACGAATTAAAAATTTATATAGCCTGGGGGCGTGGCTCCGCCCACTTTTCCAAAACTATATATTTTCTATGCTCTACCCAGTGAAATATTGTGAAAATTTCATAAAGATCGGTTGAGTACTTTGGCGCCTATAAAAGACACAAATTTTTATACCTAGTAGTGTTACGCACACAAGGTATATTAACTTTAGGCGCGTAACGGCAGTATGTAACGCATAAACGGATCGAGATAGATATTGACTTATATATATCAAAATGTTCAGGAGGAAAAGAGAAATTGATTAAGCCATGTCCGTCCGTCCGTCCGTCTGTGAACACGACAACTTGAGTAAATTTTGAGATATCTTAATGAAGTTAGGTATGCAGGTTCCTTGGCCCTCATCTTCAAGGGCTATTTAAAAGGGGCGAAATCGGATGATAGCCACGCCCACTTTTTATATATAGAATATTTTCGAAAACAAAAAAAAAGTGATTACTCAGTACATAATACACCTATAAGAATAAAATTTGGTGTATACATTGAGACTGAGGCATAAAATAAAATTTTCAGGTAATTTTTGAAAATGGGTGTGGCACCGCCCACTTTTGATTAAGTCAAATTTAAAAATGTTATTAATCATAAAACACGGTTTGAGATATCGAAACGAAATCGGTTAAGGTCCACGCCCACTTTTATATACAAGATTTTGAAGAGGATCGTAGATACATTAAATAGGCAATAACTTTGCTGTACATCATTTGTATTTCACTTTTAAAGTTTCCGTAAACTAAGAAATCCAAAAAATAAAAATTTCGAAAATGGGCGTGGCTCCGCCCCATTTATAGTGGATTATTCCACAAAACTTTTTATGCCATAACTCCGCCAAAAATTGATCTGTCGAAACGAAATTTGGTGATAATGTTCAATACATAGAGGTAACTGTTTGTTGTAAAAATGGGTGAAATCGGTTCATGTCCACGCCCAGTTTTTTAACATTGTTTTTTTTTTTTAATTTAAAAAGCGATATTCCTACATCTAAGAAAGTTATATCAATCAGATTTTGCACACATAAAAAAAAAAAATTTGGCAATTTTGAAGAAGTAGGCGTGGCGCCGCCAACTTTTCAGCATACAATTTCTGCTATTTTTAAAGACAATCGCTTATAACTCAATCTTGATATTCCAATGAAAATTGGTCAGCTGCTTTTCAGTACCTAGTATGTATGCCAAAAATTAGCCAAATCGGAAAACACACAACAAAATATGCGGGCACGTAGTTGATAGCCCACTGCCATAGGGAAGTTATATATCTTTTTTGATTTTCATATTAAATGTAAGTATGAGAACAAGAAGAGAAAAGTTAATTAAAATGATCAGCACGATGAGCTGAGTCGATTTAGCCAGGTCCGTCTCTCCGTCCGTCTGTCCGTCTGTCTATTTGAACGCAAACTAGCCTCTCAGTTTTAAAAAAGAATTCTGAAATTCGTTGTTTGCTTTCGCCATTTTATAATAATATATAGACGTTGGTTTGGACTTTTGATACATATATAAAATGTCGTTAACTTGAACCAAATGAACTCGTATCTATACCGAACTGCAGCTTCATATACCCTGGGGGCTTTTCCAAAAGCTATATACACACTGTGTCGTGCCCAGCGAACTCCTGAACCTATCGTGAAAGTTCAAGAGCAAAAACAAAACACAAAATATGTGGGCGTGGCACCGCCCACTTTTCCAAAATTATGTAGGTATAGACTAAGTGACACATATGTTCATCCAAATTTCATTAATTTAGACCAAAAAAGTTCGGAGTTATGACGAATTGAAACTTTATATTTCCTGGGGGCGTGGCTCCGCCTACTTTTCCAAAACGATATATTGTCTATGCTGTACCCTGTGAACCCAAGTATATATTGTGAAAATTTCATAAAGATCGCATGGGTACTTTGGGGCCTATAAAATACACACATTTTTATATCTATTCTTGTTACGCACACAAGGTATATTACTTCATTCTGCATAAACGAATCGAGATTTATATTTATTAATGTATATCAGAACGTTCAGGACGAAAAGTAAAATATTCGGGAAAGTAGTTAATACCGCACTGCAAAAGCGAAGTTGTATAACTTTTTTGATTTTCATACCTTTCATGAACATGAAATGTTTGTACGTATGAGAAGAAAAAGAGGTAGCCCCATCAAAAGGTATACCGAAATGATCAGGAGGGTGAGCTGAGTCGATGTACACATGTCCGTCTCTCGAAACGTCTGTCTCTCCGTCTGTCTATTTGAACGCAAATACGAACTGAAAGTATTAAAATAGACCTGCGTAAATTGGAATGCCATAATAGATTACTACTAGGTATATAATGTTCAGTTCCACCCGAACTTAACTTCCTCTTATTTTTATATTTTTTGCCAAGCGTTGCAAAAAAAATATACACAAATTGAGAAAAATTAAAAAAAAAGATGTAATCCAAAAGGAGCAAGAAAAAGTAATAAAAAAAACGATGAAGAAAAACATTATGTTTAACTAATGGACCTTCAACCGACACTCAGAACGGTGTAGTTAAATAAATAAAGGATTCAAGCTTAAATATAAATGTAGTAAGACATTTTTATTTGTATGGGCATGTGAAAAAAAGTATAAAAGAAGAAATATATGCAACTATGGCTATAAAAAAAATTTATCAATAAAACAAATTCAATAAATTGAAAAGAAAAAAAATTTTAATTGAAGGTTACCTAAGCCTAACTGAGATAAAATAGCAATTCGAAAATTCACTCGATCAACAAAATATTAATCATAAACAAATTAAGGATCATAATACTAATTTAAAATTTTCAAAAATGGTTTAATGAAAATAGGCCATAAACGACTTTAAATATCTCAACCTTATTTAATTTTTTTTTTTTTTTGAAAGGTTATTCAGTAAAAAAGCGTAATAACAAAAATATAAATTATAGCTGATAAGGGTTTCCTTATTCACCTCTTTATTTGCAAGATGTAAACCGGCGAAGTCTTAGATCTACTTCAATTGAACTTTTTCCCCGTTAGCTCTTTCTAACTAGAGGGAAGAAAGCCGAAGACTTTATAATAATAATTTTTTTAGTAATAATAATTCCCAACGGATAACCCACCATCCCGCCCAACCGACACGAGGGGCGCATCCGCATAACGCACGGCTTTTTTTTATACCTAGTAGTGCTACGCACACAAGGTATATTAACTTTAGTCGCCTAACGGCATAAACGGATCGAGATAGATATTGACATATATACGAGGTGTGTTCAAAAAGTATCGCGAATTTTGAATTTTCGCTGGTTTCGTATATTCGAATTTCGAATTTTTTGTGGCGTTATGTTGGTACTCATGTCTCTCACTTATGCCGACAAGCTCGGCCATTTTGAATGTTCAGTTAATTGTTGACAGCTGCGTTGCTTGCACGTGTTTTGGATCGTCTTCGATTTTCGTACCAAAATTGCTCAATTGTGACCAAAAACACCATCGCATGAACATTGCTAATGAGATGTTAAGCTCTGCCCGCGACGACCCAAATTTGCTCCAGAGGGTCATAACTGGTGACGAATCGTGGGTTTATGGTTATGATGTGGAAACCAAATCTCAATCATCTCAATGGAAGCTGCCGCACGAACCAAGACCGAAAAAAGCGCGCCAAGTTCGGTCGAATGTGAAAGTTTTGCTGACAGTTTTCTTCGATTGCAGGGGCGTGGTGCATCATGAGTTCTTGCCACAGGGACGAACGGTCAATAAGGAATATTACCTGCAAGTTATGCGCAATTTGCGCGAAGCAATCCGCCAGAAACGCCCGGATTTGTGGAAGAACAAAAATTGGCTTTTGCACCACGATAACGCCCCTGCTCACGCATCGTTGCTTGTGCGCGACTTTTTGGCCAAAAACAACACACTAATGATGCCGCAGCCACCGTATTCCCCAGATCTGGCCCCCTGTGACTTTTCTTGTTCCCTAAACTGAAGAGGCCCATGAAAGGACGACGTTACGCTTCTCTTGACGAGATAAAGACGGCATCGAAGGAGGAGCTGAACAAGATACAAAAAAAATGATTTTTTGAAGTGCTTCGAAGATTGGAAAAACCGTTGGCACAAGTGTATAATATATCATGGGGATTACTTTGAAGGGGACAAAATAGATATTCATGAATAAATAAATAATTTTTGAAAAAACACAAAATTCGCGATACTTTTTGAACACACCTCGTATATCAAAATGTTCAGGACGAAAAGAGAAATTCATTAAGCCATGTCCGTCCGTCCGTCTGTGAACACGATAACTTGAGTAAAGTTTGAGATATCTTAATGAAATTTGGTTTACGGGCTCCTTGGCACTCATCTCCGAGCGCTATTTAAAATGGGTGAAATCGGATGATAGCCACGCCCACTTTTTATATATAAAATATACAAAAAAAGTGATTACTCAGTACATAATACACCTATAAGGATAAAATTTGGTGAATACATTGAGATTGAGGCATAAAATACATTTTTCAAGAAATTTTTGAAAATGGCAGTGGCGCCGCCCACTTTTGATTAAGTCAAATTTAAAAATGTTATTAATAATAAAACACGGTTTGAGATATCGAAACGAAATCGGTTAAGGTCCACGCCCACTTTTATATACAAGATTTTGAAGAGGATCGTAGATACATTAAATAGGCAATAACTTTGCTGTACATCATTTGTATTTCACTTTTAAAGTTTCCGTAAACTAAGAAATCCAAAAAATAAAAATTTCGAAAATGGGCGTGGCTCCGCCCCATTTATAGTGGATTATTCCACAAAACTTTTTATGCCATAACTCCGCCAAAAATTGATCTGTCGAAACGAAATTTGGTGATAATGTTCAATACATAAAGGTAACTGTTTGTTGTAAAAATGGGTGAAATCGGTTCATGTCCACGCCCAGTTTTTTAACATAGTTTTTTTTTTTAATTTAAAAAGCGATATTCCTACATCTAAGAAAGTTATATCAATCAGATTTTGCACACATAAAAAAAAAAAATTTGGCAATTTTGAAGAAGTAGGCGTGGCGCCGCCAACTTTGCAGCATACAATTTCTGCTATTTTTAAAGACAATCGCTTATAATTCAATCTTGATATTCCAATGAAAATTGGTCAGCTGCTTCTCAGTACCTAGTATGTATGCCAAAAATTAGCCAAATCGGAAAACACACAACAAAATATGCGGGCACGTAGTTGATAGCCCACTGCCATAGGGAAGTTATATATCTTTTTTGATTTTCATATTAAATGTAAGTATGAGAACAAGAAGAGAAAAGTTAATTAAAATGATCAGCACGATGAGCTGAGTCGATTTAGCCAGGTCCGTCTCTCCGTCCGTCTGTCTGTCTGTCCGTCTGTCTATTTGAACGCAAACTAGCCTCTCAGTTTTAAAAAAGAATTCTGAAATTCGTTGTTTGCTTTCGCCATTTTATAATAATATATAGACGTTGGTTTGGACTTTTGATACATATATAAAATGTCGTTAACTTGAACCAAATGAACTCGTATCTATACCGAACTGCAGCTTCATATACCCTGGGGGCTTTTCCAAAAGCTATATACACACTGTGTCGTGCCCAGCGAACTCCTGAACCTATCGTGAAAGTTCAAGAGCAAAAACAAAACACAAAATATGTGGGCGTGGCACCGCCCACTTTTCCAAAATTATGTAGGTATAGACTAAGTGAACACATATGTTCATCCAAATTTCATTAATTTAGACCAAAAAAGTTCGGAGTTATGACGAATTGAAACTTTATATTTCCTGGGGGCGTGGCTCCGCCTACTTTTCCAAAACGATATATTGTCTATGCTGTACCCTGTGAACTCAAGTATATATTTTGTGAAAATTTCATAAAGATCGCATGGGTACTTTGGGGCCTATAAAATACACACATTTTTATATATATTCTTGTTACGCACACAAGGTATATTACTTCATTCTGCATAAACGAATCGAGATTTATGTTTATTAATGTATATCAGAACGTTCAGGATGAAAAGTAAAATATTCGGGAAAGTAGTTAATACCGCACTGCAAAAGCGAAGTTGTATAACTTTTTTGATTTTCATACCTTTCATGAACATGAAATGTTTGTACGTGTGAGAAGAAAAAGAGGTAGCCCCATCAAAAGGTATACCGAAATGATCAGGAGGATGAGCTGAGTCGATGTACACATGTCCGTCTCTCGAAACGTCTGTCTCTCCGTCTGTCTATTTGAACGCAAATACGAACTGAAAGTATTAAAATAGACTTGCGTAAATTGGAATGCCATAATAGATTGCTACTAGGTATATAATGTTCAGTTCCACCCGAACTTAACTTCCTCTTATTTTTATATTTTTTGCCAAGCGTTGCAAAAAAAATATACACAAATTGAGAAAAATTAAAAAAACAGATGTAATCCAAAAGGAGCAAGAAAAAGTAATAAAAAAAACGATGAAGAAAAACATTATGTTTAACTAATGGACCTTCAACCGACACTCAGAACGGTGTAGTTAAATAAATAAAGGATTCAAGCTTAAATATAAATGTAGTAAGACATTTTTATTTGTATGGGCATGTGAAAAAAAGTATAAAAGAAGAAATATATGCAACTATGGCTATAAAAAAAATTTATCAATAAAACAAATTCAATAAATTGAAAAGAAAAAAAATTTTAATTCAAGGTTACCTAAGCCTAACTGAGATAAAATAGCAATTCGAAAATTCACTCGATCAACAAAATATTAATCATAAACAAATTAAGGATCATAATACTAATTTAAAATTTTCAAAAATGGTTTAATGAAAATAGGCCATAAACGACTTTAAATAGCTCAACCTTATTTAATTTTTTTTTTTTTTGAAAGGTTATTCAGTAAAAAAGCGTAATAACAAAAATATAAATTATAGCTATTCACCTATTTATTTGCAAGATGTAAACCGGCGAAGTCTTAGATCTACTTCAATTGAACTTTTTCCCCGTTAGCTCTTTCTAACTAGAGGGAAGAAAGCCGAAGACTTTATAATAATAATTTTTTTAGTAATAATAATTCCCAACGGATAACCCACCATCCCGCCCAACCGACACGAGGGGCGCATCCGCATAACGCACGGCTTTTTTTTATACCTAGTAGTGCTACGCACACAAGGTATATTAACTTTAGTCGCCTAACGGCATAAACGGATCGAGATAGATATTGACATATATACGAGGTGTGTTCAAAAAGTATCGCGAATTTTGAATTTTCGCTGGTTACGTATATTCGAATTTCGAATTTTTTGTGGCGTTATGTTGGTACTCATGTCTCTCACTTATGCCGACAAGCTCGGCCATTTTGAATGTTCAGTTAATTGTTGACAGCTGCGTTGCTTGCACGTGTTTTGGATCGTCTTCGATTTTCGTACCAAAATTGCTCAATTGTGACCAAAAACACCATCGCATGAACATTGCTAATGAGATGTTAAGCTCTGCCCGCGACGACCCAAATTTGCTCCAGAGGGTCATAACTGGTGACGAATCGTGGGTTTATGGTTATGATGTGGAAACCAAATCTCAATCATCTCAATGGAAGCTGCCGCACGAACCAAGACCGAAAAAAGCGCGCCAAGTTCGGTCGAATGTGAAAGTTTTGCTGACAGTTTTCTTCGATTGCAGGGGCGTGGTGCATCATGAGTTCTTGCCACAGGGACGAACGGTCAATAAGGAATATTACCTGCAAGTTATGCGCAATTTGCGCGAAGCAATCCGCCAGAAACGCCCGGATTTGTGGAAGAACAAAAATTGGCTTTTGCACCACGATAACGCCCCTGCTCACGCATCGTTGCTTGTGCGCGACTTTTTGGCCAAAAACAACACACTAATGATGCCGCAGCCACCGTATTCCCCAGATCTGGCCCCCTGTGACTTTTCTTGTTCCCTAAACTGAAGAGGCCCATGAAAGGACGACGTTACGCTTCTCTTGACGAGATAAAGACGGCATCGAAGGAGGAGCTGAACAAGATACAAAAAAATTATTTTTTGAAGTGCTTCGAAGATTGGAAAAACCGTTGGCACAAGTGTATAATATATCATGGGGATTACTTTGAAGGGGACAAAATAGATATTCATGAATAAATAAATAATTTTTGAAAAAACACAAAATTCGCGATACTTTTTGAACACACCTCGTATATCAAAATGTTCAGGACGAAAAGAGAAATTGATTAAGCCATGTCCGTCCGTCCGTCTGTGAACACGATAACTTGAGTAAAGTTTGAGATATCTTAATGAAATTTGGTTTACGGGCTCCTTGGCACTCATCTCCGAGCGCTATTTAAAATGGGTGAAATCGGATGATAGCCAGGATCACTTTTTATATATAGAATATACAAAAAAAGTGATTACTCAGTACATAATACACCTATAAGGATAAAATTTGGTGAATACATTGAGATTGAGGCATAAAATACATTTTTCAAGAAATTTTTGAAAATGGCAGTGGCGCCGCCCACTTTTGATTAAGTCAAATTTAAAAATGTTATTAATAATAAAACACGGTTTGAGATATCGAAACGAAATCGGTTAAGGTCCACGCCCACTTTTATATACAAGATTTTGAAGAGGATCGTAGATACATTAAATAGGCCAAAAATTGATCTGTCGAAACGAAATTTGGTGATAATGTTCAATACATAAAGGTAACTGTTTGTTGTAAAAATGGGTGAAATCGGTTCATGTCCACGCCCAGTTTTTTAACATAGTTTTTTTTTTTAATTTAAAAAGCGATATTCCTACATCTAAGAAAGTTATATCAATCAGATTTTGCACACATAAAAAAAAAAAATTTGGCAATTTTGAAGAAGTAGGCGTGGCGCCGCCAACTTTTCAGCATACAATTTCTGCTATTTTTAAAGACAATCGCTTATAATTCAATCTTGATATTCCAATGAAAATTGGTCAGCTGCTTCTCAGTACCTAGTATGTATGCCAAAAATTAGCCAAATCGGAAAACACACAACAAAATATGCGGGCACGTAGTTGATAGCCCACTGCCATAGGGAAGTTATATATCTTTTTTGATTTTCATATTAAATGTAAATATGAGAACAAGAAGAGAAAAGTTAATTAAAATGATCAGCACGATGAGCTGAGTCGATTTAGCCAGGTCCGTCTCTCCGTCCGTCTGTCTGTCTGTCCGTCTGTCTATTTGAACGCAAACTAGCCTCTCAGTTTTAAAAAAGAATTCTGAAATTCGTTGTTTGCTTTCGCCATTTTATAATAATATATAGACGTTGGTTTGGACTTTTGATACATATATAAAATGTCGTTAACTTGAACCAAATGAACTCGTATCTATACCGAACTGCAGCTTCATATACCCTGGGGGCTTTTCCGAAAGCTATATACACACTGTGTCGTGCCCAGCGAACTCCTGAACCTATCGTGAAAGTTCAAGAGCAAAAACAAAACACAAAATATGTGGGCGTGGCACCGCCCACTTTTCCAAAATTATGTAGGTATAGACTAAGTGACACATATGTTTATCCAAATTTCATTAATTTAGACCAAAAAAGTTCGGAGTTATGACGAATTGAAACTTTATATTTCCTGGGGCGTGGCTCCGCCTACTTTTCCAAAACGATATATTGTCTATGCTGTACCCTGTGAACTCAAGTATATATTGTGAAAATTTCATAAAGATCGCATGGGTACTTTGGGGCCTATAAAATACACACATTTTTATATCTATTCTTGTTACGCACACAAGGTATATTACTTCATTCTGCATAAACGAATCGAGATTTATATTTATTAATGTATATCAGAACGTTCAGGATGAAAAGTAAAATATTCGGGAAAGTAGTTAATACCGCACTGCAAAAGCGAAGTTGTATAACTTTTTTGATTTTCATACCTTTCATGAACATGAAATGTTTGTACGTATGAGAAGAAAAAGAGGTAGCCCCATCAAAAGGTATACCGAAATGATCAGGAGGATGAGCTGAGTCGATGTACACATGTCCGTCTCTCGAAACGTCTGTCTCTCCGTCTGTCTATTTGAACGCAAATACGAACTGAAAGTATTAAAATAGACCTGCGTAAATTGGAATGCCATAATAGATTACTACTAGGTATATAATGTTCAGTTCCACCCGAACTTAACTTCCTCTTATTTTTATATTTTTTGCCAAGCGTTGCAAAAAAAATATACACAAATTGAGAAAAATTAAAAAAAAAAGATGTAATCCAAAAGGAGCAAGAAAAAGTAATAAAAAAAACGATGAAGAAAAACATTATGTTTAACTAATGGACCTTCAACCGACACTCAGAACGGTGTAGTTAAATAAATAAAGGATTCAAGCTTAAATATAAATGTAGTAAGACATTTTTATTTGTATGGGCATGTGAAAAAAAGTATAAAAGAAGAAATATATGCAACTATGGCTATAAAAAAAATTTATCAATAAAACAAATTCAATAAATTGAAAAGAAAAAAAATTTTAATTCAAGGTTACCTAAGCCTAACTGAGATAAAATAGCAATTCGAAAATTCACTCGATCAACAAAATATTAATCATAAACAAATTAAGGATCATAATACTAATTTAAAATTTTCAAAAATGGTTTAATGAAAATAGGCCATAAACGACTTTAAATAGCTCAACCTTATTTAATTTTTTTTTTTTTTGAAAGGTTATTCAGTAAAAAAGCGTAATAACAAAAATATAAATTATAGCTATTCACCTATTTATTTGCAAGATGTAAACCGGCGAAGTCTTAGATCTACTTCAATTGAACTTTTTCCCCGTTAGCTCTTTCTAACTAGAGGGAAGAAAGCCGAAGACTTTATAATAATAATTTTTTTAGTAATAATAATTCCCAACGGATAACCCACCATCCCGCCCAACCGACACGAGGGGCGCATCCGCATAACGCACGGCTTTTTTTTATACCTAGTAGTGCTACGCACACAAGGTATATTAACTTTAGTCGCCTAACGGCATAAACGGATCGAGATAGATATTGACATATATACGAGGTGTGTTCAAAAAGTATCGCGAATTTTGAATTTTCGCTGGTTACGTATATTCGAATTTCGAATTTTTTGTGGCGTTATGTTGGTACTCATGTCTCTCACTTATGCCGACAAGCTCGGCATTTTGAATGTTCAGTTAATTGTTGACAGCTGCGTTGCTTGCACGTGTTTTGGATCGTCTTCGATTTTCGTACCAAAATTGCTCAATTGTGACCAAAAACACCATCGCATGAACATTGCTAATGAGATGTTAAGCTCTGCCCGCGACGACCCAAATTTGCTCCAGAGGGTCATAACTGGTGACGAATCGTGGGTTTATGGTTATGATGTGGAAACCAAATCTCAATCATCTCAATGGAAGCTGCCGCACGAACCAAGACCGAAAAAAGCGCGCCAAGTTCGGTCGAATGTGAAAGTTTTGCTGACAGTTTTCTTCGATTGCAGGGGCGTGGTGCATCATGAGTTCTTGCCACAGGGACGAACGGTCAATAAGGAATATTACCTGCAAGTTATGCGCAATTTGCGCGAAGCAATCCGCCAGAAACGCCCGGATTTGTGGAAGAACAAAAATTGGCTTTTGCACCACGATAACGCCCCTGCTCACGCATCGTTGCTTGTGCGCGACTTTTTGGCCAAAAACAACACACTAATGATGCCGCAGCCACCGTATTCCCCAGATCTGGCCCCCTGTGACTTTTCTTGTTCCCTAAACTGAAGAGGCCCATGAAAGGACGACGTTACACTTCTCTTGACGAGATAAAGACGGCATCGAAGGAGGAGCTGAACAAGATACAAAAAAATTATTTTTTGAAGTGCTTCGAAGATTGGAAAAACCGTTGGCACAAGTGTATAATATATCATGGGGATTACTTTGAAGGGGACAAAATAGATATTCATGAATAAATAAATAATTTTTGAAAAAACACAAAATTCGCGATACTTTTTGAACACACCTCGTATATCAAAATGTTCAGGACGAAAAGAGAAATTGATTAAGCCATGTCCGTCCGTCCGTCTGTGAACACGATAACTTGAGTAAAGTTTGAGATATCTTAATGAAATTTGGTTTACGGGCTCCTTGGCACTCATCTCCGAGCGCTATTTAAAATGGGTGAAATCGGATGATAGCCAGGATCACTTTTTATATATAGAATATACAAAAAAAGTGATTACTCAGTACATAATACACCTATAAGGATAAAATTTGGTGAATACATTGAGATTGAGGCATAAAATACATTTTTCAAGAAATTTTTGAAAATGGCAGTGGCGCCGCCCACTTTTGATTAAGTCAAATTTAAAAATGTTATTAATAATAAAACACGGTTTGAGATATCGAAACGAAATCGGTTAAGGTCCACGCCCACTTTTATATACAAGATTTTGAAGAGGATCGTAGATACATTAAATAGGCCAAAAATTGATCTGTCGAAACGAAATTTGGTGATAATGTTCAATACATAAAGGTAACTGTTTGTTGTAAAAATGGGTGAAATCGGTTCATGTCCACGCCCAGTTTTTTAACATAGTTTTTTTTTTTAATTTAAAAAGCGATATTCCTACATCTAAGAAAGTTATATCAATCAGATTTTGCACACATAAAAAAAAAAAATTTGGCAATTTTGAAGAAGTAGGCGTGGCGCCGCCAACTTTTCAGCATACAATTTCTGCTATTTTTAAAGACAATCGCTTATAATTCAATCTTGATATTCCAATGAAAATTGGTCAGCTGCTTCTCAGTACCTAGTATGTATGCCAAAAATTAGCCAAATCGGAAAACACACAACAAAATATGCGGGCACGTAGTTGATAGCCCACTGCCATAGGGAAGTTATATATCTTTTTTGATTTTCATATTAAATGTAAATATGAGAACAAGAAGAGAAAAGTTAATTAAAATGATCAGCACGATGAGCTGAGTCGATTTAGCCAGGTCCGTCTCTCCGTCCGTCTGTCTGTCTGTCCGTCTGTCTATTTGAACGCAAACTAGCCTCTCAGTTTTAAAAAAGAATTCTGAAATTCGTTGTTTGCTTTCGCCATTTTATAATAATATATAATAGACGTTGGTTTGGACTTTTGATACATATATAAAATGTCGTTAACTTGAACCAAATGAACTCGTATCTATACCGAACTGCAGCTTCATATACCCTGGGGGCTTTTCCGAAAGCTATATACACACTGTGTCGTGCCCAGCGAACTCCTGAACCTATCGTGAAAGTTCAAGAGCAAAAACAAAACACAAAATATGTGGGCGTGGCACCGCCCACTTTTCCAAAATTATGTAGGTATAGACTAAGTGACACATATGTTTATCCAAATTTCATTAATTTAGACCAAAAAAGTTCGGAGTTATGACGAATTGAAACTTTATATTTCCTGGGGCGTGGCTCCGCCTACTTTTCCAAAACGATATATTGTCTATGCTGTACCCTGTGAACTCAAGTATATATTGTGAAAATTTCATAAAGATCGCATGGGTACTTTGGGGCCTATAAAATACACACATTTTTATATCTATTCTTGTTACGCACACAAGGTATATTACTTCATTCTGCATAAACGAATCGAGATTTATATTTATTAATGTATATCAGAACGTTCAGGATGAAAAGTAAAATATTCGGGAAAGTAGTTAATACCGCACTGCAAAAGCGAAGTTGTATAACTTTTTTGATTTTCATACCTTTCATGAACATGAAATGTTTGTACGTATGAGAAGAAAAAGAGGTAGCCCCATCAAAAGGTATACCGAAATGATCAGGAGGATGAGCTGAGTCGATGTACACATGTCCGTCTCTCGAAACGTCTGTCTCTCCGTCTGTCTATTTGAACGCAAATACGAACTGAAAGTATTAAAATAGACCTGCGTAAATTGGAATGCCATAATAGATTACTACTAGGTATATAATGTTCAGTTCCACCCGAACTTAACTTCCTCTTATTTTTATATTTTTTGCCAAGCGTTGCAAAAAAAATATACACAAATTGAGAAAAATTAAAAAAAAAAGATGTAATCCAAAAGGAGCAAGAAAAAGTAATAAAAAAAACGATGAAGAAAAACATTATGTTTAACTAATGGACCTTCAACCGACACTCAGAACGGTGTAGTTAAATAAATAAAGGATTCAAGCTTAAATATAAATGTAGTAAGACATTTTTATTTGTATGGGCATGTGAAAAAAAGTATAAAAGAAGAAATATATGCAACTATGGCTATAAAAAAAATTTATCAATAAAACAAATTCAATAAATTGAAAAGAAAAAAAATTTTAATTCAAGGTTACCTAAGCCTAACTGAGATAAAATAGCAATTCGAAAATTCACTCGATCAACAAAATATTAATCATAAACAAATTAAGGATCATAATACTAATTTAAAATTTTCAAAAATGGTTTAATGAAAATAGGCCATAAACGACTTTAAATAGCTCAACCTTATTTAATTTTTTTTTTTTTTGAAAGGTTATTCAGTAAAAAAGCGTAATAACAAAAATATAAATTATAGCTATTCACCTATTTATTTGCAAGATGTAAACCGGCGAAGTCTTAGATCTACTTCAATTGAACTTTTTCCCCGTTAGCTCTTTCTAACTAGAGGGAAGAAAGCCGAAGACTTTATAATAATAATTTTTTTAGTAATAATAATTCCCAACGGATAACCCACCATCCCGCCCAACCGACACGAGGGGCGCATCCGCATAACGCACGGCTTTTTTTTATACCTAGTAGTGCTACGCACACAAGGTATATTAACTTTAGTCGCCTAACGGCATAAACGGATCGAGATAGATATTGACATATATACGAGGTGTGTTCAAAAAGTATCGCGAATTTTGAATTTTCGCTGGTTACGTATATTCGAATTTCGAATTTTTTGTGGCGTTATGTTGGTACTCATGTCTCTCACTTATGCCGACAAGCTCGGCCATTTTGAATGTTCAGTTAATTGTTGACAGCTGCGTTGCTTGCACGTGTTTTGGATCGTCTTCGATTTTCGTACCAAAATTGCTCAATTGTGACCAAAAACACCATCGCATGAACATTGCTAATGAGATGTTAAGCTCTGCCCGCGACGACCCAAATTTGCTCCAGAGGGTCATAACTGGTGACGAATCGTGGGTTTATGGTTATGATGTGGAAACCAAATCTCAATCATCTCAATGGAAGCTGCCGCACGAACCAAGACCGAAAAAAGCGCGCCAAGTTCGGTCGAATGTGAAAGTTTTGCTGACAGTTTTCTTCGATTGCAGGGGCGTGGTGCATCATGAGTTCTTGCCACAGGGACGAACGGTCAATAAGGAATATTACCTGCAAGTTATGCGCAATTTGCGCGAAGCAATCCGCCAGAAACGCCCGGATTTGTGGAAGAACAAAAATTGGCTTTTGCACCACGATAACGCCCCTGCTCACGCATCGTTGCTTGTGCGCGACTTTTTGGCCAAAAACAACACACTAATGATGCCGCAGCCACCGTATTCCCCAGATCTGGCCCCCTGTGACTTTTCTTGTTCCCTAAACTGAAGAGGCCCATGAAAGGACGACGTTACGCTTCTCTTGACGAGATAAAGACGGCATCGAAGGAGGAGCTGAACAAGATACAAAAAAATTATTTTTTGAAGTGCTTCGAAGATTGGAAAAACCGTTGGCACAAGTGTATAATATATCATGGGGATTACTTTGAAGGGGACAAAATAGATATTCATGAATAAATAAATAATTTTTGAAAAAACACAAAATTCGCGATACTTTTTGAACACACCTCGTATATCAAAATGTTCAGGACGAAAAGAGAAATTGATTAAGCCATGTCCGTCCGTCCGTCTGTGAACACGATAACTTGAGTAAAGTTTGAGATATCTTAATGAAATTTGGTTTACGGGCTCCTTGGCACTCATCTCCGAGCGCTATTTAAAATGGGTGAAATCGGATGATAGCCACGCCCACTTTTTATGTATAAAATATACAAAAAAAGTGATTACTCAGTACATAATACACCTATAAGGATAAAATTTGGTGAATACATTGAGATTGAGGCATAAAATACATTTTTCAAGAAATTTTTGAAAATGGCAGTGGCGCCGCCCACTTTTGATTAAGTCAAATTTAAAAATGTTATTAATAATAAAACACGGTTTGAGATATCGAAACGAAATCGGTTAAGGTCCACGCCCACTTTTATATACAAGATTTTGAAGAGGATCGTAGATACATTAAATAGGCAATAACTTTGCTGTACATCATTTGTATTTCACTTTTAAAGTTTCCGTAAACTAAGAAATCCAAAAAATAAAAATTTCGAAAATGGGCGTGGCTCCGCCCCATTTATAGTGGATTATTCCACAAAACTTTTTATGCCATAACTCCGCCAAAAATTGATCTGTCGAAACGAAATTTGGTGATAATGTTCAATACATAAAGGTAACTGTTTGTTGTAAAAATGGGTGAAATCGGTTCATGTCCACGCCCAGTTTTTTAACATAGTTTTTTTTTTTAATTTAAAAAGCGATATTCCTACATCTAAGAAAGTTATATCAATCAGATTTTGCACACATAATAAGCTTTTCAAGAAAAACTCGCCCGCAAAAAATTTTTGTCAATTTTGAAGAAGTAGGCGTGGCGCCGCCCACTTTTCAGCATAAAATTTCTGCTATTTTCAAAGGCAATCGCTTATAATTCAATCTTAATATTTCAATGAAAATTGGTCAGCTGCTTCTGAGTAGTATGTGTTATACTCCCGCCAAAAGTTAGCCAAATCGGGAAACACACAAGCAAAATATTCGGGCACGTAGTTAATAGCCCACTGCAATAGCGAAGTTATATATCTTTTTTGATTTTCATACCTTTCATAAAGATTATATGTATGTAAGTATGAGAACAAGAAGAGAAAAGTTCACTAAAATGATCAGTACGATGAACGGAATCGATTTAGCCATGCCCGTCTCTTCGTCCGTCTGTATGTCTGTCCGTCTGTCTATTTGAACGCAAACTAGTCTCTCAGTTTTACAAAAGAATGCGGAAATTCGCTGTTTGCTTTCTCCATTTTATAAAATAGTAGCAAACCCGCTATACTTTGTGTTGACGTTTTGATACATAGAACACATCTATATATAAAATGTGATTAACTTGAACCAAATAAACTCCTAACTATACCGAACTGCAGCTTTATATAACCTGGGGGCTTTTCCAAAACCTATATGCAGACTGTGTCGTGCCCAGCGAACTCCTGAACATATCATGAAAGTTCAAGAGCAAAACAAAACACAAAATATGTGGGCGTGGCACCGCCCACTTTTGAAAAATGATGTAGATATTGACGAAGTGACACATATATCCAAATTTCATTAATTTAGACCAAAAAAGTTCGGAGTTATGACGAATTGAAACTTTATATATCCTGGGGGCGTGGCTCCGCCTACTTTTTCAAAACGATATATTGTCTATGCTGTACCCAATGAACCCAAGTATATTGTGAAAATTTCATAAAGATCGGTTGAGTTCTTTGGCGCCTATGAAAGACACCATTTTTTATATCTATTTTTGTTACGCACACAAGGCATATTACTTTATTCGGCATAAACGAATCGAGATATATATTTATTAATGTTAATCAAAACGTTCAGGATGAAAAGTAAAATATCCGGGCAAGTAGTTAATACCCCTCTGCAAAAGCGAAGTTGTATATCTTTTTTGATTTTCATACCTTTCATGAACATGAAATGTTTGTACGTATACTGAAATGATCAGGAGGATGAGCTGGGTCGATGTAGCCATGTCCGTCTTTCGGAACGTCTTTCTGTCTGTCCGTCTGTCTATTTGAACGCAAATACGTACTGAAAGTATTAAAATAGACCTGCGTAAATTGGGATGACATAATAGATCACTCTCTCTCTCTCTCTCTATGGCGCGATATACAACAGGTATATCATCATAAACCTCCTAAGAGATTGTTGCGCCAAGCTTCTCTTCCAATTTGTGGTGTGCCGATTTGAATTTTCCCTACAAATTGGTGGGACCTACAGTTTTTTGCCGACTCCGAACGGCATCTACAAAGGAGACGAATTTTGCTGAGAAGCCTGTCATGGCAGAAATACACTCGGAGAGTTTGCCAAACCACTGCCGAGGGGCGACCCCGTTTTGAAAAACTTTTTTCAAATCACTTTTGATGTTACCTGTACCAGGGCTCGAACCATGGACCTTCGGTGTGGTAGGCCGGCAACACTACCTTCACACCACGGCGGCCGCCGATAATAGATCACTACTAGGTATATAATGTTCGGTTCCACCCGAACTTAGACTTCTTTACTTGTTTTTATATATATATTGGCGAGTTGTTGAAAGGCAGGGGTATGTTAAGTGTCGAGATCTAAAACTACTCAGCTACAGAGGGAAACTCATCAGCTAAGTAACACAAGAAATTAAAACTTATAAATAATGTATTAAGAGAAGAAAGAATCAGTTAGATTGTAAAGAGTAACTTCATATAGTTACTATGGGTGAAGCGAGTCAGAAATATCAAATGTACTGGAGTGAGTGTTATACAAGGTGGCGCAAAAGTAAGCTTCCGATGTTCAGCATATCGGTTGTGGCACGTGCAGTATGTGCTGTTGCACCGTCTTGTTGGAACCACATGTTTTCCAATCCCAATTCATCAAGTTGCGGCAAAAAGAACTCGTTGATCATTGCTCTGTAGCGCTCACCATTCACAGTAACCGTTTGGCCCCGACCGATTATTGGTCAAATAAATAGTCAGCAATATTCCGCGTTCTGGAGCAGTGTAGCGTAACATTGTTTATTAACGTGTATTTCGCATGTGTTTACTACACAAATGTCAAAACAGAACTGACTTTAGGGGCCAATCGCAAAATTTATAGCATTTTCTGATAGGAGGATTACTTTTGCGCAGTAATCGTTTTTCACCGACCGATTATTGGTCAAATAAATAGTCAGCAATATTCCGCGTTCTGGAGCAGTGTAGCATAACATTGTTTATTAACGTGTATTTCGCATGTGTTTACTACACAAATGTCAAAACAGAACTGACTTTAGGGGCCAATCGCAAAATTTATAGCATTTTCTGATAGGAGGATTACTTTTGCGCCACCTTGTAGTTGTCACACAAACATCGGAAAGGCTGATTTAGTTAAATTAGTCCTACACTGTTTCAAAAAAATTGGTTTAAAATGTCTTGATGGCCGAAAAGGAATGTTAAAGTTTACTTCTCCCAACAAAAATGGGCTAGAGACCAACCCGTTTAATAATTTAATCATAAATATTCTTCCGAGCATTTCTCTACGACTACCATGGGTAGGAAGGTTAATAAGTTTCAAGCGATTAGTATAGGGAGGCAAATTATACAGGGAATCCGGAACCGATCAACGTTAGCGCTAACGGTAGCTCGGATTCCAAATAATTGAGCCATATTCTAATATCGGTCTTACTAATGTTGTAAAAAGGGCTTTAGTTACGTATGGATCACTAAATTCTTTCGACCATCGCTTAACGAATAATAAAACATCCCTAGATTTATTGACAGTTGCGTTAATATGGAGACTGAAGTTAAGTTTACAATCCATCGTAATTCCCAAGTCCATAAAATCATGCACTTGTTCAAGACTATGATTGTTGATTCTGTACGAAGCAAGTTGTGTATTTCTGCGCGAAAAACACATATATTTACATTTTTTAAGATTGAGTGGCATGTAGTTTAGATCGCACCAAGCACCCAGTCTTTCAAGATCTGATTGAAGTAAAGCTCTATTTTCGCTCACCGAGTAAGACATAAAAATCTTAACGTCGTCAACGTACATCAAAATTTTTGAAAACTTGATAGTACTGGATATATCATTAATTAACAGCAAAAACATAATCGGGCCAAGATGGCTACCTTGAGGAACTCCAGAAGATACATCGATGACATAAGATAGCGCATTCTTAAAAACTTCTCTTTGTGTTCTGAACAGAAGATAAGAAGATATCCAGCGGGTGAGACTGGGTTGAAAGCCCAGTAGAAAAAGTTTATGAATAAGTAACGAATGGCAAACTTTGTCAAACGCCTTACTGAAATCTGTATACTCGTATATAACATCTGTGTGCATTTTTTCTCTAAACGCGTTTGAAACATGGGTTGTGAATTCTAGTAGGTTTGTACTTGTTGATTTACCTTTACAAAAGCCGTGATGGCAATCTGCAATCAATGTGGATATAGAAGTTGTAAGCTGATTTGTAACAATGGCTTCAAATAATTTGGGAATAGCGGAAAGTTTTTCGATTCCGCGGTAGTTATCTACAGATGACCTACTCCCACTCTTATAAAGTGGTATAAGGAAAGATTCTTCCCAAGAAGTTGGAAAGACGCCGCTTTTTAAAGACAGATTAAATAGATCGGTTAGAGGCTGGTAAATGTAGTTTGCACAATTTTTGAGAAAACATGCCGGGATCATATCAGGGCCACATTTAAATGCTTCCTTTAAGGTTTTCAGATAGAATAAAACATTTGCAGGAGAAATTATAGGACTATTAATGATGTTGTTTGCATTTAACTGATATGGATATTTGTTTAATCGAGAAAAGGTAGCAGTAGAATAATTAGATTGAAAAAATTGGGCAAAGCAATTTGCAATATCTTGATTATCGCTGGATATACAGTCTTGGAATTTCATGGCAGAAGGAAACCCTCTTATATTACGTTTAGAGTTTACGAAACCATAAAATGACTTTGGGTTACATATAAGGTTCTTTTTAATTTTACAGATATAAGCAGTGTAACATTTTTTATTCAGTTCAAAGTATTTTTGCCGTAGGATGGAGTATTTTAGAGGAGTGTATTCATGAATACACATCACGGTTTTAAGTGTCCGTGTAAGTTCAAACTCTGCAAACCGTTAACTTAAAGAGCATAGCCCAAACCCCATTTATTGGAAAAATCGATTGTATTGGAGCTATATGTTATATTGGTCCGATTTGGGAGATTTTCAGTACACACATTACATATATAATATGTACCAAACCGGCAAAATTTTGCGTTCCTAGCTTTTTATATTTTATTTAGGCGTGGCGCCGCCCACTTTTCAGCATAAAATTTCTGCTATTTTCAAAGGCAATCGCTTATAATTCAATCTTAATATTTCAATGAAAATTGGTCAGCTGCTTCTGAGTAGTATGTGTTATACTCCCGCCAAAAGTTAGCCAAATCGGGAAACACACAAGCAAAATATTCGGGCACGTAGTTAATAGCCCACTGCAATAGCGAAGTTATATATCTTTTTTGATTTTCATACCTTTCATAAAGATTATATGTATGTAAGTATGAGAACAAGAAGAGAAAAGTTCACTAAAATGATCAGTACGATGAACGGAATCGATTTAGCCATGCCCGTCTCTTCGTCCGTCTGTATGTCTGTCCGTCTGTCTATTTGAACGCAAACTAGTCTCTCAGTTTTACAAAAGAATGCGGAAATTCGCTGTTTGCTTTCTCCATTTTATAAAATAGTAGCAAACCCGCTATACTTTGTGTTGACGTTTTGATACATAGAACACATCTATATATAAAATGTGATTAACTTGAACCAAATAAACTCCTAACTATACCGAACTGCAGCTTTATATAACCTGGGGGCTTTTCCAAAACCTATATGCAGACTGTGTCGTGCCCAGCGAACTCCTGAACATATCATGAAAGTTCAAGAGCAAAACAAAACACAAAATATGTGGGCGTGGCACCGCCCACTTTTGAAAAATGATGTAGATATTGACGAAGTGACACATATATCCAAATTTCATTAATTTAGACCAAAAAAGTTCGGAGTTATGACGAATTGAAACTTTATATATCCTGGGGGCGTGGCTCCGCCTACTTTTTCAAAACGATATATTGTCTATGCTGTACCCAATGAACCCAAGTATATTGTGAAAATTTCATAAAGATCGGTTGAGTTCTTTGGCGCCTATGAAAGACACCATTTTTTATATCTATTTTTGTTACGCACACAAGGCATATTACTTTATTCGGCATAAACGAATCGAGGTATATATTTATTAATGTTAATCAAAACGTTCAGGATGAAAAGTAAAATATCCGGGCAAGTAGTTAATACCCCTCTGCAAAAGCGAAGTTGTATATCTTTTTTGATTTTCATACCTTTCATGAACATGAAATGTTTGTACGTATACTGAAATGATCAGGAGGATGAGCTGGGTCGATGTAGCCATGTCCGTCTTTCGGAACGTCTTTCTGTCTGTCCGTCTGTCTATTTGAACGCAAATACGTACTGAAAGTATTAAAATAGACCTGCGTAAATTGGGATGACATAATAGATCACTCTCTCTCTCTCTCTCTATGGCGCGATATACAACAGGTATATCATCATAAACCTCCTAAGAGATTGTTGCGCCAAGCTTCTCTTCCAATTTGTGGTGTGCCGATTTGAATTTTCCCTACAAATTGGTGGGACCTACAGTTTTTTGCCGACTCCGAACGGCATCTACAAAGGAGACGAATTTTTGCTGAGAAGCCTGTCATGGCAGAAATACACTCGGAGAGTTTGCCAAACCACTGCCGAGGGACGACCCCGTTTTGAAAAACTTTTTTCAAATCACTTTTGATGTTACCTGTACCAGGGCTCGAACCATGGACCTTCGGTGTGGTAGGCCGGCAACACTACCTTCACACCACGGCGGCCGCCGATAATAGATCACTACTAGGTATATAATGTTCGGTTCCACCCGAACTTAGACTTCTTTACTTGTTTTTATATATATATTGGCGAGTTGTTGAAAGGCAGGGGTATGTTAAGTGTCGAGATCTAAAACTACTCAGCTACAGAGGGAAACTCATCAGCTAAGTAACACAAGAAATTAAAACTTATAAATAATGTATTAAGAGAAGAAAGAATCAGTTAGATTGTAAAGAGTAACTTCATATAGTTACTATGGGTGAAGCGAGTCAGAAATATCAAATGTACTGGAGTGAGTGTTATACAAGGTGGCGCAAAAGTAAGCTTCCGATGTTCAGCATATCGGTTGTGGCACGTGCAGTATGTGCTGTTGCACCGTCTTGTTGGAACCACATGTTTTCCAATCCCAATTCATCAAGTTGCGGCAAAAAGAACTCGTTGATCATTGCTCTGTAGCGCTCACCATTCACAGTAACCGTTTGGCCCCGACCGATTATTGGTCAAATAAATAGTCAGCAATATTCCGCGTTCTGGAGCAGTGTAGCGTAACATTGTTTATTAACGTGTATTTCGCATGTGTTTACTACACAAATGTCAAAACAGAACTGACTTTAGGGGCCAATCGCAAAATTTATAGCATTTTCTGATAGGAGGATTACTTTTGCGCAGTAATCGTTTTTCACCGACCGATTATTGGTCAAATAAATAGTCAGCAATATTCCGCGTTCTGGAGCAGTGTAGCATAACATTGTTTATTAACGTGTATTTCGCATGTGTTTACTACACAAATGTCAAAACAGAACTGACTTTAGGGGCCAATCGCAAAATTTATAGCATTTTCTGATAGGAGGATTACTTTTGCGCCACCTTGTAGTTGTCACACAAACATCGGAAAGGCTGATTTAGTTAAATTAGTCCTACACTGTTTCAAAAAAATTGGTTTAAAATGTCTTGATGGCCGAAAAGGAATGTTAAAGTTTACTTCTCCCAACAAAAATGGGCTAGAGACCAACCCGTTTAATAATTTAATCATAAATATTCTTCCGAGCATTTCTCTACGACTACCATGGGTAGGAAGGTTAATAAGTTTCAAGCGATTAGTATAGGGAGGCAAATTATACAGGGAATCCGGAACCGATCAACGTTAGCGCTAACGGTAGCTCGGATTCCAAATAATTGAGCCATATTCTAATATCGGTCTTACTAATGTTGTAAAAAGGGCTTTAGTTACGTATGGATCACTAAATTCTTTCGACCATCGCTTAACGAATAATAAAACATCCCTAGATTTATTGACAGTTGCGTTAATATGGAGACTGAAGTTAAGTTTACAATCCATCGTAATTCCCAAGTCCATAAAATCATGCACTTGTTCAAGACTATGATTGTTGATTCTGTACGAAGCAAGTTGTGTATTTCTGCGCGAAAAACACATATATTTACATTTTTTAAGATTGAGTGGCATGTAGTTTAGATCGCACCAAGCACCCAGTCTTTCAAGATCTGATTGAAGTAAAGCTCTATTTTCGCTCACCGAGTAAGACATAAAAATCTTAACGTCGTCAACGTACATCAAAATTTTTGAAAACTTGATAGTACTGGATATATCATTAATTAACAGCAAAAACATAATCGGGCCAAGATGGCTACCTTGAGGAACTCCAGAAGATACATCGATGACATAAGATAGCGCATTCTTAAAAACTTCTCTTTGTGTTCTGAACAGAAGATAAGAAGATATCCAGCGGGTGAGACTGGGTTGAAAGCCCAATAGAAAAAGTTTATGAATAAGTAACGAATGGCAAACTTTGTCAAACGCCTTACTGAAATCTGTATACTCGTATATAACATCTGTGTGCATTTTTTCTCTAAACGCGTTTGAAACATGGGTTGTGAATTCTAGTAGGTTTGTACTTGTTGATTTACCTTTACAAAAGCCGTGATGGCAATCTGCAATCAATGTGGATATAGAAGTTGTAAGCTGATTTGTAACAATGGCTTCAAATAATTTGGGAATAGCGGAAAGTTTTTCGATTCCGCGGTAGTTATCTACAGATGACCTACTCCCACTCTTATAAAGTGGTATAAGGAAAGATTCTTCCCAAGAAGTTGGAAAGACGCCGCTTTTTAAAGACAGATTAAATAGATCGGTTAGAGGCTGGTAAATGTAGTTTGCACAATTTTTGAGAAAACATGCCGGGATCATATCAGGGCCACATTTAAATGCTTCCTTTAAGGTTTTCAGATAGAATAAAACATTTGCAGGAGAAATTATAGGACTATTAATGATGTTGTTTGCATTTAACTGATATGGATATTTGTTTAATCGAGAAAAGGTAGCAGTAGAATAATTAGATTGAAAAAATTGGGCAAAGCAATTTGCAATATCTTGATTATCGCTGGATATACAGTCTTGGAATTTCATGGCAGAAGGAAACCCTCTTATATTACGTTTAGAGTTTACGAAACCATAAAATGACTTTGGGTTACATATAAGGTTCTTTTTAATTTTACAGATATAAGCAGTGTAACATTTTTTATTCAGTTCAAAGTATTTTTGCCGTAGGATGGAGTATTTTAGAGGAGTGTATTCATGAATACACATCACGGTTTTAAGTGTCCGTGTAAGTTCAAACTCTGCAAACCGTTAACTTAAAGAGCATAGCCCAAACCCCATTTATTGGAAAAATCGATTGTATTGGAGCTATATGTTATATTGGTCCGATTTGGGAGATTTTCAGTACACACATTACATATATAATATGTACCAAACCGGCAAAATTTTGCGTTCCTAGCTTTTTATATTTTATTTAGGCGTGGCGCCGCCCACTTTTCAGCATAAAATTTCTGCTATTTTCAAAGGCAATCGCTTATAATTCAATCTTAATATTTCAATGAAAATTGGTCAGCTGCTTCTGAGTAGTATGTGTTATACTCCCGCCAAAAGTTAGCCAAATCGGGAAACACACAAGCAAAATATTCGGGCACGTAGTTAATAGCCCACTGCAATAGCGAAGTTATATATCTTTTTTGATTTTCATACCTTTCATAAAGATTATATGTATGTAAGTATGAGAACAAGAAGAGAAAAGTTCACTAAAATGATCAGTACGATGAACGGAATCGATTTAGCCATGCCCGTCTCTTCGTCCGTCTGTATGTCTGTCCGTCTGTCTATTTGAACGCAAACTAGTCTCTCAGTTTTACAAAAGAATGCGGAAATTCGCTGTTTGCTTTCTCCATTTTATAAAATAGTAGCAAACCCGCTATACTTTGTGTTGACGTTTTGATACATAGAACACATCTATATATAAAATGTGATTAACTTGAACCAAATAAACTCCTAACTATACCGAACTGCAGCTTTATA
The DNA here is from genome assembly GCA_949987695.1 of Merzomyia westermanni. NCBI lineage: Eukaryota > Metazoa > Arthropoda > Insecta > Diptera > Tephritidae > Merzomyia > Merzomyia westermanni. The sequence continues at coordinate 84,808,854 of OX465291.1, forward strand.
TAACCTGGGGGCTTTTCCAAAACCTATATGCAGACTGTGTCGTGCCCAGCGAACTCCTGAACATATCATGAAAGTTCAAGAGCAAAACAAAACACAAAATATGTGGGCGTGGCACCGCCCACTTTTGAAAAATGATGTAGATATTGACGAAGTGACACATATATCCAAATTTCATTAATTTAGACCAAAAAAGTTCGGAGTTATGACGAATTGAAACTTTATATATCCTGGGGGCGTGGCTCCGCCTACTTTTTCAAAACGATATATTGTCTATGCTGTACCCAATGAACCCAAGTATATTGTGAAAATTTCATAAAGATCGGTTGAGTTCTTTGGCGCCTATGAAAGACACCATTTTTTATATCTATTTTTGTTACGCACACAAGGCATATTACTTTATTCGGCATAAACGAATCGAGATATATATTTATTAATGTTAATCAAAACGTTCAGGATGAAAAGTAAAATATCCGGGCAAGTAGTTAATACCCCTCTGCAAAAGCGAAGTTGTATATCTTTTTTGATTTTCATACCTTTCATGAACATGAAATGTTTGTACGTATACTGAAATGATCAGGAGGATGAGCTGGGTCGATGTAGCCATGTCCGTCTTTCGGAACGTCTTTCTGTCTGTCCGTCTGTCTATTTGAACGCAAATACGTACTGAAAGTATTAAAATAGACCTGCGTAAATTGGGATGACATAATAGATCACTCTCTCTCTCTCTCTCTATGGCGCGATATACAACAGGTATATCATCATAAACCTCCTAAGAGATTGTTGCGCCAAGCTTCTCTTCCAATTTGTGGTGTGCCGATTTGAATTTTCCCTACAAATTGGTGGGACCTACAGTTTTTTGCCGACTCCGACCGGCATCTACAAAGGAGACGAATTTTTGCTGAGAAGCCTGTCATGGCAGAAATACACTCGGAGAGTTTGCCAAACCACTGCCGAGGGGCGACCCCGTTTTGAAAAACTTTTTTCAAATCACTTTTGATGTTACCTGTACCAGGGCTCGAACCATGGACCTTCGGTGTGGTAGGCCGGCAACACTACCTTCACACCACGGCGGCCGCCGATAATAGATCACTACTAGGTATATAATGTTCGGTTCCACCCGAACTTAGACCTCTTTACTTGTTTTTATATATATATTGGCGAGTTGTTGAAAGGCAGGGGTATGTTAAGTGTCGAGATCTAAAACTACTCAGCTACAGAGGGAAACTCATCAGCTAAGTAACACAAGAAATTAAAACTTATAAATAATGTATTAAGAGAAGAAAGAATCAGTTAGATTGTAAAGAGTAACTTCATATAGTTACTATGGGTGAAGCGAGTCAGAAATATCAAATGTACTGGAGTGAGTGTTATACAAGGTGGCGCAAAAGTAAGCTTCCGATGTTCAGCATATCGGTTGTGGCACGTGCAGTATGTGCTGTTGCACCGTCTTGTTGGAACCACATGTTTTCCAATCCCAATTCATCAAGTTGCGGCAAAAAGAACTCGTTGATCATTGCTCTGTAGCGCTCACCATTCACAGTAACCGTTTGGCCCCGACCGATTATTGGTCAAATAAATAGTCAGCAATATTCCGCGTTCTGGAGCAGTGTAGCGTAACATTGTTTATTAACGTGTATTTCGCATGTGTTTACTACACAAATGTCAAAACAGAACTGACTTTAGGGGCCAATCGCAAAATTTATAGCATTTTCTGATAGGAGGATTACTTTTGCGCAGTAATCGTTTTTCACCGACCGATTATTGGTCAAATAAATAGTCAGCAATATTCCGCGTTCTGGAGCAGTGTAGCATAACATTGTTTATTAACGTGTATTTCGCATGTGTTTACTACACAAATGTCAAAACAGAACTGACTTTAGGGGCCAATCGCAAAATTTATAGCATTTTCTGATAGGAGGATTACTTTTGCGCCACCTTGTAGTTGTCACACAAACATTGGAAAGGCTGATTTAGTTAAATTAGTCCTACACTGTTTCAAAAAAATTGGTTTAAAATGTCTTGATGGCCGAAAAGGAATGTTAAAGTTTACTTCTCCCAACAAAAATGGGCTAGAGACCAACCCGTTTAATAATTTAATCATAAATATTCTTCCGAGCATTTCTCTACGACTACCATGGGTAGGAAGGTTAATAAGTTTCAAGCGATTAGTATAGGGAGGCAAATTATACAGGGAATCCGGAACCGATCAACGTTAGCGCTAACGGTAGCTCGGATTCCAAATAATTGAGCCATATTCTAATATCGGTCTTACTAATGTTGTAAAAAGGGCTTTAGTTACGTATGGATCACTAAATTCTTTCGACCATCGCTTAACGAATAATAAAACATCCCTAGATTTATTGACAGTTGCGTTAATATGGAGACTGAAGTTAAGTTTACAATCCATCGTAATTCCCAAGTCCATAAAATCATGCACTTGTTCAAGACTATGATTGTTGATTCTGTACGAAGCAAGTTGTGTATTTCTGCGCGAAAAACACATATATTTACATTTTTTAAGATTGAGTGGCATGTAGTTTAGATCGCACCAAGCACCCAGTCTTTCAAGATCTGATTGAAGTAAAGCTCTATTTTCGCTCACCGAGTAAGACATAAAAATCTTAAAGTCGTCAACGTACATCAAAATTTTTGAAAACTTGATAGTACTGGATATATCATTAATTAACAGCAAAAACATAATCGGGCCAAGATGGCTACCTTGAGGAACTCCAGAAGATACATCGATGACATAAGATAGCGCATTCTTAAAAACTTCTCTTTGTGTTCTGAACAGAAGATAAGAAGATATCCAGCGGGTGAGACTGGGTTGAAAGCCCAATAGAAAAAGTTTATGAATAAGTAACGAATGGCAAACTTTGTCAAACGCCTTACTGAAATCTGTATACTCGTATATAACATCTGTGTGCATTTTTTCTCTAAACGCGTTTGAAACATGGGTTGTGAATTCTAGTAGGTTTGTACTTGTTGATTTACCTTTACAAAAGCCGTGATGGCAATCTGCAATCAATGTGGATATAGAAGTTGTAAGCTGATTTGTAACAATGGCTTCAAATAATTTGGGAATAGCGGAAAGTTTTTCGATTCCGCGGTAGTTATCTACAGATGACCTACTCCCACTCTTATAAAGTGGTATAAGGAAAGATTCTTCCCAAGAAGTTGGAAAGACGCCGCTTTTTAAAGACAGATTAAATAGATCGGTTAGAGGCTGGTAAATGTAGTTTGCACAATTTTTGAGAAAACATGCCGGGATCATATCAGGGCCACATTTAAATGCTTCCTTTAAGGTTTTCAGATAGAATAAAACATTTGCAGGAGAAATTATAGGACTATTAATGATGTTGTTTGCATTTAACTGATATGGATATTTGTTTAATCGAGAAAAGGTAGCAGTAGAATAATTAGATTGAAAAAATTGGGCAAAGCAATTTGCAATATCTTGATTATCGCTGGATATACAGTCTTGGAATTTCATGGCAGAAGGAAACCCTCTTATATTACGTTTAGAGTTTACGAAACCATAAAATGACTTTGGGTTACATATAAGGTTCTTTTTAATTTTACAGATATAAGCAGTGTAACATTTTTTATTCAGTTCAAAGTATTTTTGCCGTAGGATGGAGTATTTTAGAGGAGTGTATTCATGAATACACATCACGGTTTTAAGTGTCCGTGTAAGTTCAAACTCTGCAAACCGTTAACTTAAAGAGCATAGCCCAAACCCCATTTATTGGAAAAATCGATTGTATTGGAGCTATATGTTATATTGGTCCGATTTGGGAGATTTTCAGTACACACATTACATATATAATATGTACCAAACCGGCAAAATTTTGCGTTCCTAGCTTTTTATATTTTATTTAGGCGTGGCGCCGCCCACTTTTCAGCATAAAATTTCTGCTATTTTCAAAGGCAATCGCTTATAATTCAATCTTAATATTTCAATGAAAATTGGTCAGCTGCTTCTGAGTAGTATGTGTTATACTCCCGCCAAAAGTTAGCCAAATCGGGAAACACACAAGCAAAATATTCGGGCACGTAGTTAATAGCCCACTGCAATAGCGAAGTTATATATCTTTTTTGATTTTCATACCTTTCATAAAGATTATATGTATGTAAGTATGAGAACAAGAAGAGAAAAGTTCACTAAAATGATCAGTACGATGAACGGAATCGATTTAGCCATGCCCGTCTCTTCGTCCGTCTGTATGTCTGTCCGTCTGTCTATTTGAACGCAAACTAGTATCTCAGTTTTACAAAAGAATGCGGAAATTCGCTGTTTGCTTTCTCCATTTTATAAAATAGTAGCAAACCCGCTATACTTTGTGTTGACGTTTTGATACATAGAACACATCTATATATAAAATGTGATTAACTTGAACCAAATAAACTCCTAACTATACCGAACTGCAGCTTTATATAACCTGGGGGCTTTTCCAAAACCTATATGCAGACTGTGTCGTGCCCAGCGAACTCCTGAACATATCATGAAAGTTCAAGAGCAAAACAAAACACAAAATATGTGGGCGTGGCACCGCCCACTTTTGAAAAATGATGTAGATATTGACGAAGTGACACATATATCCAAATTTCATTAATTTAGACCAAAAAAGTTCGGAGTTATGACGAATTGAAACTTTATATATCCTGGGGGCGTGGCTCCGCCTACTTTTTCAAAACGATATATTGTCTATGCTGTACCCAATGAACCCAAGTATATTGTGAAAATTTCATAAAGATCGGTTGAGTTCTTTGGCGCCTATGAAAGACACCATTTTTTATATCTATTTTTGTTACGCACACAAGGCATATTACTTTATTCGGCATAAACGAATCGAGATATATATTTATTAATGTTAATCAAAACGTTCAGGATGAAAAGTAAAATATCCGGGCAAGTAGTTAATACCCCTCTGCAAAAGCGAAGTTGTATATCTTTTTTGATTTTCATACCTTTCATGAACATGAAATGTTTGTACGTATACTGAAATGATCAGGAGGATGAGCTGGGTCGATGTAGCCATGTCCGTCTTTCGGAACGTCTTTCTGTCTGTCCGTCTGTCTATTTGAACGCAAATACGTACTGAAAGTATTAAAATAGACCTGCGTAAATTGGGATGACATAATAGATCACTCTCTCTCTCTCTCTCTATGGCGCGATATACAACAGGTATATCATCATAAACCTCCTAAGAGATTGTTGCGCCAAGCTTCTCTTCCAATTTGTGGTGTGCCGATTTGAATTTTCCCTACAAATTGGTGGGACCTACAGTTTTTTGCCGACTCCGAACGGCATCTACAAAGGAGACGAATTTTTGCTGAGAAGCCTGTCATGGCAGAAATACACTCGGAGAGTTTGCCAAACCACTGCCGAGGGGCGACCCCGTTTTGAAAAACTTTTTTCAAATCACTTTTGATGTTACCTGTACCAGGGCTCGAACCATGGACCTTCGGTGTGGTAGGCCGGCAACACTACCTTCACACCACGGCGGCCGCCGATAATAGATCACTACTAGGTATATAATGTTCGGTTCCACCCGAACTTAGACTTCTTTACTTGTTTTTATATATATATTGGCGAGTTGTTGAAAGGCAGGGGTATGTTAAGTGTCGAGATCTAAAACTACTCAGCTACAGAGGGAAACTCATCAGCTAAGTAACACAAGAAATTAAAACTTATAAATAATGTATTAAGAGAAGAAAGAATCAGTTAGATTGTAAAGAGTAACTTCATATAGTTACTATGGGTGAAGCGAGTCAGAAATATCAAATGTACTGGAGTGAGTGTTATACAAGGTGGCGCAAAAGTAAGCTTCCGATGTTCAGCATATCGGTTGTGGCACGTGCAGTGTGTGCTGTTGCACCGTCTTGTTGGAACCACATGTTTTCCAATCCCAATTCATCAAGTTGCGGCAAAAAGAACTCGTTGATCATTGCTCTGTAGCGCTCACCATTCACAGTAACCGTTTGGCCCCGACCGATTATTGGTCAAATAAATAGTCAGCAATATTCCGCGTTCTGGAGCAGTGTAGCGTAACATTGTTTATTAACGTGTATTTCGCATGTGTTTACTACACAAATGTCAAAACAGAACTGACTTTAGGGGCCAATCGCAAAATTTATAGCATTTTCTGATAGGAGGATTACTTTTGCGCAGTAATCGTTTTTCACCGACCGATTATTGGTCAAATAAATAGTCAGCAATATTCCGCGTTCTGGAGCAGTGTAGCGTAACATTGTTTATTAACGTGTATTTCGCATGTGTTTACTACACAAATGTCAAAACAGAACTGACTTTAGGGGCCAATCGCAAAATTTATAGCATTTTCTGATAGGAGGATTACTTTTGCGCCACCTTGTAGTTGTCACACAAACATCGGAAAGGCTGATTTAGTTAAATTAGTCCTACACTGTTTCAAAAAAATTGGTTTAAAATGTCTTGATGGCCGAAAAGGAATGTTAAAGTTTACTTCTCCCAACAAAAATGGGCTAGAGACCAACCCGTTTAATAATTTAATCATAAATATTCTTCCGAGCATTTCTCTACGACTACCATGGGTAGGAAGGTTAATAAGTTTCAAGCGATTAGTATAGGGAGGCAAATTATACAGGGAATCCCATGAAAGATATCTTAAAGCGAAAATAAAAATTGTTTTTGAACCGATTCTAACCGATCAACGTTAGCGCTAACGGTAGCTCGGATTCCAAATAATTGAGCCATATTCTAATATCGGTCTTACTAATGTTGTAAAAAGGGCTTTAGTTACGTATGGATCACTAAATTCTTTCGACCATCGCTTAACGAATGATAAAACATCCCTAGATTTATTGACAGTTGCATTAATATGGAGACTGAAGTTAAGTTTACAATCCATCGTAATTCCCAAGTCCATAAAATCATGCACTTGTTCAAGACTATGATTGTTGATTCTGTACGAAGCAAGTTGTGTATTTCTGCGCGAAAAACACATATATTTACATTTTTTAAGATTGAGTGGCATGTAGTTTAGATCGCACCAAGCACCCAGTCTTTCAAGATCTGATTGAAGTAAAGCTCTATTTTCGCTCACCGAGTAAGACATAAAAATCTTAACGTCGTCAACGTACATCAAAATTTTTGAAAACTTGATAGTACTGGATATATCATTAATTAACAGCAAAAACATAATCGGGCCAAGATGGCTACCTTGAGGAACTCCAGACGATACATCGATGACATAAGATAGCGCATTCTTAAAAACTTCTCTTTGTGTTCTGAACAGAAGATAAGAAGATATCCAGCGGGTGAGACTGGGTTGAAAGCCCAGTAGAAAAAGTTTATGAATAAGTAACGAATGGCAAACTTTGTCAAACGCCTTACTGAAATCTGTATACTCGTATATAACATCTGTGTGCATTTTTTCTCTAAACGCGTTTGAAACATGGGTTGTGAATTCTAGTAGGTTTGTACTTGTTGATTTACCTTTACAAAAGCCGTGATGGCAATCTGCAATCAATGTGGATATAGAAGTTGTAAGCTGATTTGTAACAATGGCTTCAAATAATTTGGGAATAGCGGAAAGTTTTTCGATTCCGCGGTAGTTATCTACAGATGACCTACTCCCACTCTTATAAAGTGGTATAAGGAAAGATTCTTCCCAAGAAGTTGGAAAGACGCCGCTTTTTAAAGACAGATTAAATAGATCGGTTAGAGGCTGGTAAATGTAGTTTGCACAATTTTTGAGAAAACATGCCGGGATCATATCAGGGCCACATTTAAATGCTTCCTTTAAGGTTTTCAGATAGAATAAAAGATTTGCAGGAGAAATTATAGGACTATTAATGATGTTGTTTGCATTTAACTGATATGGATATTTGTTTAATCCAGAAAAGGTAGCAGTAGAATAATTAGATTGAAAAAATTGGGCAAAGCAATTTGCAATATCTTGATTATCGCTGGATATACAGTCTTGGAATTTCATGGCAGAAGGAAACCCTCTTATATTACGTTTAGAGTTTACGAAACCATAAAATGACTTTGGGTTACATATAAGGTTCTTTTTAATTTTACAGATATAAGCAGTGTAACATTTTTTATTCAGTTCAAAGTATTTTTGCCGTAGGATGGAGTATTTTAGAGGAGTGTATTCATGAATACACATCACGGTTTTAAGTGTCCGTGTAAGTTCAAACTCTGCAAACCGTTAACTTAAAGAGCATAGCCCAAACCCCAAACCCCATTTATTGGAAAAATCGATTGTATTGGAGCTATATGTTATATTGGTCCGATTTGGGTGATTTTCAGTACACACATTACATATATAATACGTACCAAACTGGCAAAATTTTGCCTTCCTAGCTTTTTATTAGAAGAGATTTATAACACGTAACCTATTTATCAAAGCTATCGATTATATGGGAGCTATATGATATGTTGGCCCGACTGGGTGATTTTTACTACACACATTGCATACATAATATGTATTAAAACTTCAAAATTTCACGTTCCTAGCTTTTTAACTGCAACAGTTATAGACCAAAACCGTTTATCGGAACAATCGATTGTATGGGAGCTATGCGTTGTATTGGTCCGATCATGCTGGTTCCGATAAATGTTAATGCTTTACAAAATGGCGGCCCCTTAGCCAATTTCAGCGAGATACCTCAAAAACTGAGGGATTAGTTTGCTTTCAAACAGACCGACAGATAGACGGACATGGCTAAATCAACTCAGCTCATCGCCCTGATCATTTCGGTATACTTATTGGTGGGTATATCTCTTCTTCTTCTCATACTTACAAACATCGGACCAAAGTTATAATACCATTTCATGTTCATGAAAGGTATAAAAAATGTAAGAAAAAAAAAGGGATATTGAATAAAATTTGAAATCAAAATTAATGAAATAGGTGGTCTGGAATATACCGCGTACTATTCTCCGGTGGCGTATGGCCAGAGCGTTGATCCTCCGTTTGTCTGTCCGGCCGTCCTGTCTTAGTCGAAGTCAGCTAAAATCTCCATTGCATGGTGTGCACCACTTCAGCTTACTGAGCCTGAGCCATGGTAGCTGGGAGCGGATCAGCAACAAAAACATAATATCTCCCCCGATGAAACCCATTAACAAACCTCACACAAACATGTTGCGGACACACGAATGTGGTAGCTTGCTAAGTTGCCTCAAACTGAAAAAGAAACTCTAAAAAAAAAATCAATATTACTTGTACGCCCTTGTATTGGGATATCACTTTCCAAACCATAGAAATGTTCATCAAAGGCACTCCCAGTCCAAGGTGCGTACCCCGCCTCATTAGTTTATCGACCCTTTTCACCGCAGCCTGGACCTCAGTGAAGCGGACCGATAAACCCCTAACACTGTCCGAGAAGAAAAATTGAAGATAAAGGGGACAGATCTAAAAAGTTTTAGGAAGGTAGTTCATGACTGTGATGATAGACAGCCGTCCGTCTGTCATACTGTCAAGTCATGTCAGTCCATGGATCGGACGTCTATGGTACTACTATTATCCTGGAGAACAACACCCGACTCCAGAAACCAATTGAACCTAGCCTGACATCCTTGAATAATTCAATACACAAGCTTCAGGGTATCATTACCAGTGGTTTATTTACAAGTCAACTTAAGCATAGGTTCTATCACATATAAGAAGCTTTCCAAAAAAAATGTATGTATATAATAGCAATAAAGTAACAAAGGGAAAAGTTATAAAAATGATTTCAATCAAGAAAAAAGAAAAAGGGGGTAAAAAGAATATAATTTAACTGCACTTCAGCTTTAAATGATAAGTTAAGAAAAAAAAAAATTAACAACAAAAAAACGCCTAAACCAGTATATAAAGTAAGATTAAAGAAAGGTAAATTAATTTCGGATATTCAAGATTAAAAAAAAAATTGAAAAAGCTAGTAAGCGAGCTGAAATTTTAAGTCAAAAATAGTACTAAATATATTTATATAAATACATATGTACTTACGTATGTAAATAGTCTTGTTTTTAAATATCTGCACTCACCTGTGGGCTTCTGCGTGGTTGTTGGCGCCAGCATACGAGTATGTCGCGAAACCTAAAGCGGGGGAGGCAGAACTACAAAGATAATACTCGCATACGTTGTATTTAGGTGCGTATGTTAAGACTCTGGCAGCGAGCGGGTCATCTGCACGGAACCTCAACGGCAAAAACACACGAACGCAAAGCAAAGAAACAAAAAAAATACCAAATAATTAATATAAAAAGCTACATGAACCAAAAAAACCGATTAAGTGGCAAAGAAAAATCCGAAAAAATTATCAAGAAATTCGAATATTAAAATAAGCGAAAATTATTGGTTTGGGGGAAAAAGAATCAAAATGAAAATGTTGGGCAAAGTCATCAAACAAATTCAGGAATCAAAATTAAAACAAAGAAAATAACTCTGGAAAGGAATAGTAAGAAAACTAGGTATAAATAAAAAAAGTAAATCGCTAACATAGGTAAGTGCACACATATGGCAGTTAAGCAAAAGGGAGAGAAAAAAAAACAATGCCCGAATGCAAAAAAAAACATTACAAAATGAGAATAGAATACAAAAAAAATTTGAAATCAAAACTAAGGCAAGCAATGCCAGGCAAAGGGTGTGTAGATGAAAATGTGCAGACCTGCTAGAAATGCTCGAAAACAAAAAAAAAACGAACGCAAACAAAAAAAGAACAAAAGAGAACTTAGCATAAGAAAAACCCAAAACGATGCCAGTGTTGATCTCCGCTGCCGCTGCTTCTGCTTTCTCTTGTATCTGCTCTCACTCTGCGGTGCCGTTCCTGACTTGCACCGTTCGCAGACTTCTATGTCTTTCTTTCTTCGGCCACTGACCCCTTTCCGGTTAAAGCACGGAAACAGCTGCTCCACGGTAATTATGTACCACTATCTGCATGAGGCAATATGTACCGGGCATTTGTGCATAGGCCGCTTGCCTATTTCTGATGTTTTTGTTGCCGGACACGGAGTTCAGTGATCTTCATCAACCTGTGCTTAAACATGCATGAACGTGGCGATTGTTGTTGCGAAGCGACCAATCCAGGGATCTTGGTCTTAAATAAAATGTCCGGGGTTCCGTTTCTAGCCTCCAGCAGACAGGAACCTGTAAATGATACAAAAGAAAGTTATTGTTATTTTTGGTTGAATCCATGTATGTGCCTGTCGGTATGTATGTGTATAAAAATTATTATTTTCTTTAAGTTAATTTTTAGCTTATCCTGCTGCACTCTAACTAATTTAAACTCAATATATGAACTGTGTTTTAAAGTTAAGTTTTGTTCCTTTGTTTCTGTTATTTACAAAGTTAACTTAACCGCTCAAATTGAAAGAACAAATTTGCTTATTAAGTTAATTTAACTTCATTAGTTTTACTGCGTGCTTTTACTTTTAGTTTTATTTTTTCTAGTCAATTTTAATTTCAATCTTAATTATTAAATTAAATTAATTTGCTTGGCTCAAAAAAAATTCCAGCTAGGTATATAACTTGCAACTTTTTAGTATTCGCTTACCTGTTTGGCGGGATTGACAGCCACAATATGAGTTGAGGGACCTCCGGATACCGTTATTTGGTGCCTTTATTTGTCATTCCCGTTGAACGCCCGGTACACTTAGCACTTATTTTATTAGGTTTTTCCTTTTTGTCTGTCTAATACCCCTTTTGTTGCTCTTGTGTATGTTATCTTTTTTATTTTTTTTGTTTAACCATTAACACATTTTTTTTTTAAATATTTTTTAATATTGCGGCTGCACTTTATTTAATAAGCATGTCTTACAAGGAAACTTTCGACGCACAAGCCGATCTGCTTTTTATTCTTAGCAATTTGAAACAACTAAATTTTTTCTGCCGTCTGATGGCTTTCGGAAGCTGGTGGATACCGGCGATCGCACCACTTGATGCCGCGAAGTCACTTGATCAAACCATCAGCTAACATCGAACTTACGCATGCGCCAGTACCGACCTACAGCAAACACCCCCCTAATTCTCACTTAGACTGTTGGTTTGAGGCTAGCACATACCCATACGCTCACACACACTTGGGCCCGGTTTTTCAGTCCTTGGTTAAGCTCAGTTTAAACTAAGTTTGCTTAAACTCGGCATAAATTTAAACTCCAGTTAAACTGCAGAGCGGTTTTTCAGTGAGAGTTTAAGGCCGCTTTTAAGATTTGCTTTTTATACGGCAACATTGGTTTTTTCTTTATCTAGATACGGCAACAGATAATATTTGTTTACATATTCAACGCCATTGGTTCTCCTCAGGATTGCAATAGTTAGGATTTCGCTAATTTCTGCATCACTATAATCACTTTCGTCAGATGATATATCCAGTATTTAATTAAATATAAAAATATCGTCCTTTCTTAATTGCGTTCAGCTTATTGTTCCACAACCAAAAGCATCAAATATGCAAAACAGCTGACAGGTTAACTAGAGTTTAACACTGCCGAATTGACCGCTTAAACTACGTTTAATCTTCGTTTAAAGTTGACTGAAAAACTGCGTAACAAGTTTAAGCTTAGTTTAACTGACAAATTGAGTTAAACTTGTACTGAAAAACCGGGCCTTACACGCATACGCACACACAAATACGGCAAGGCTGTCGTAACAAGGCCTAGATAATTTTTCACCATAGGTAGGGATACGAGTATTGTTAGCGGCATAAAGGAAGAGTTCAGTGGATTGTTTTGATGACTTGCATTTGAAAAAAAAAAGTTCAGCCACTGAATAATTTAAAAATTTTGCGCTAAGTGATAAATAGTCGACCAGATACATTACCATCGTCATGAGTCATAGAAACTTCTGACGACGCACAGTGCTGTATGAGAGGGCAAAAATGATAAATATCATTGTGACGGATGTCACCAACCACTCCAAAGCGCTTTTTAAGAATATTAAGTTTCCTGGTTGAGACGTGTCTTTGCTACACCCGAAAATTTGTTGCAGAAAACTTTAGAAATGCTTAAGTTTACAAAGGTATAGCTCAAAAGTATGTAAAAGTATGTTTTTTTTTAATTCTTTTAAATAAAAATATCGGCCTTTATCTCTAAAATAAAAGAAAAAAATATTTCCGGATTTATTGCAGTATTCTCCATAAATTTATTAAAGGGATGTTCTGTGTTAGTCAAGGATCAAATAGTAAAAAAACTAAAGATAATATAGTATTTCTTGCTAATATTAATAAGGATTTAATTATAAAATATTAAATTGTAGTCGATATCTAGATTTTTGCCTGTGCATCAGAAAGACTGTGTATTTTTGCATTAATTGAAGACCAAATAGGAAAGCCTGAATACCACAAAGCATTTTTCGCACAAAAAATACATTCATAAAAAATCTTCCAAATTCCTAAATTGGACAATAATTTCTCCTAAAGATTCCGATTGAAATATGGATAAGGCACGTCGATGTTAAAGAACGGGAAATGTTACCAAATTGTGAATATGGTTCAGTATAACATCCAATTGGAATTTAAATTTAACAAACGTCAGTGAGAAAAACATCACTTTGGGACTAATGTTTTTTTAGCAGACCTGTTAAGTAATGATTTATAATCACAATGATTACTGGCTTGATTGATTAGTTTTTGGAAAAGCATATTAATGATTGATTACCCCTTGTTTTTGGGTTTCAATGATTATTTGAATGATTATTTTAAAAAACAATCATGATTTATCCGCTTACGATATAGCAAAGCGGATGTTTATTTGTATGAGTGGGTTAAAGTGTTGCTTACACGTATGCACATATACGGGCCGCTTATGTGTCGAACGCGGATTGGTTTGACCAAGGCAGGCAGGCGATTCGAGGATAATGGGGTATAAAAGGGGGTACCGCTGATCGACAGCATTCAAAAATCGTAAAGTCGCGGTCTTAAGTGTGTGCCAAAGTGCTAGTGTTTAAAACAAAGTTTATTTTCAAAGTGCGTCTTTTTTCTTCTTTAAATGGTCATCTAACCGCCTGGGCGATTTTGACCGTCCAACATACCTCGCCAGTCGTTTCTTCGTTGCCCCAACTGGCGCAAATTGGAAACACCGCGGGATCGCAAATCGGTCTCCACTTGGTCCTTCCATCGGAGTGGTGGTCTCTCTCTTCCTCTGCTTCCACCGGCGGGTGCCGATAAGAATACCTTCTGCGCTCGAGCATCTTCGCTCATTCGCACTACGTGGCCTAGCCAGCGAAGCCGCTGTGTTTTAATTCGCTGAACTATGTCGGCGTCTGCGTAAAGTTCATACAGCTCATCATTAAATCTTCTTCGGTACTCGCCGTCACCAACGCATAGAGGTCCACAAATCTTTCGAAGAGCCTTTCTCTCGAATACTCCCAGAGCCGCCTCATCAGATGTTGTTAGTGTCCACGCTTCTGCACCATATAGCAGGACGGGTGCGATGAGTGACTTGTAGTGTTATTTTCGTTCGTCGAGAGAGGACTTTACTTTTCAATTGCCTACTCAGTCCGAAGTAGCATTTGTTTGCATGATTTGTTGTTTCGAGAATATTTTCCTGTTGCAAAAATTTTATGTTGTGATAGCTTTTATCTATTCTATTTTTAAAAGAAATGTCTGTCCTTAAGTCACAAATTTGCCGCGAGGAGCACACTCTTTTGTTCTGGTATGTGCCAATTTGAACACATCTTGGGCATCCATTTTTACCATTGTGACTTTGAACACTAGTTACAAAAGCACGAGCAGGAGAATCGCATGTAAAAATACGAATATCAAATCTTTTTAATGTGGTATTCAACATACCAACTTTTAAGCCATTTTCTCTTAAGTAAACTACTTCTTCGCAAAAATCTTTCATAAAATCATTTACGTTATTTGGCTTTTGTTTTCCAGAAAAGCAGGCAATAGTAAAAGGATTTTCATTTGGAAATCCAACAATTGAACCCAAAATAAGCCACAAAACTTTACTTGAACTCTTAAACAATTTTAAACCGTCTATTCCTACGTCAATCAAAACTTCTCCTCTTTCTTTTAAAAAACTAAATATATCTCTTTCAAAATACTTTTGAATGCCAATATACATAAACTCTCCTCCAGAAACTCTTTGAATTTGCGCTGTATTCTTATTATTATCTAGAAGAGTTTTTGGGGATAAAGGCAAATCGTTTACACCAATTTTTTTAAGTGCCACAAGTCAACTAGCAAGCAACGTTTGCGGAACATTATTTTCGATTGCCCAACATTTCAATACTTTACGTTTAAATTCTGCTGATACTATAATTTCATTTTCATTTTCCGACCGTGAATCGGAGTCAGAAAATGAAACTTCTGCATCAGACAACGGAACTTCCGCGTCAGAAAATGATAACTCCGCAGTTACATTGCTAGTACTTGCATTAGAATCAAGGTTGACCCAATCTACGTTTGCAAATTGGGACAGTCTTGCATACTCCTGAGCACTCCTTTCACAATTTTTCTTTTCAGAGCGTAAATTGTTGTAAAAAGTGCTTCTCTTCATTTTCACTTCTTAAAATGCAGTACTTACTTTCAAATTGGTGGTCGACACAGATTTGTTTTCGCCTTTTGATTTGCTATATCCAATGCTATTTCACCTAGGAAATAAAATACCATTAATTAGATAAATACACAACATTTCACTGAAGTAAGAAGAAACAAATGCAGAATAGCTTCAACTCTGTGATGAAAAATACACCAACCAAAAACATTAAAAAAATAACCCTTAGCCGGTCCAACACCGGCTACGCGATTCCGAACAGAACACACTTCTGCACTTTTCGGAACACCCAATATTTGTGTCTACAACAATCACATAAAATGACAAAAAATGTTCAACTTTAATTGCAAATATCTCTTGACAGAAATATAAATTAGAATCTCCGCTTTCAAATTGTTGATACCGAGGTCAAAACGCGTCTTTTCATGCCTCTCCTGGCATTTTTGGGCGTGTTTTTCCAGTTGTCTCCTAAAGGAAACAATTACCGGAAAATATGTGCTGAATTTTGTTGAAATGTGTAAAGGAAACCAACTAGCTAAAGTATAAAGGAAATAAATAACTAAAAATGTGTGCTAAGTTTTGTTTATTCATTGCAAATATTTGAGCAATTGTGTCCTTTAGGAGACAACTGGAAAAACACGTCCAAAAATGACAGGAGAGGTATCAAAAGACGCGTTTTGACCTCGGTATCAACAATTTGAAAGCGAATTTTCTAGTTTTTGTTGTAGTGAAACGTTTTTTGCAAAAAAAATGGACCAAGTCCAATCCCAAATGTGTAATTACAACAATCACATAAAATGACAGGAAATGTTTAACTTTAATTGCAAATATCTCTTGACAGAAATATAAATTAGAATCTCCGCTTTCGGTATATATATATATAGATAAAATTATTTTCAAAAGGAACCGCAAAATATTTGTACTGAATTGGGATCAATAGACATCATTGCAGTGAACATAAAGGTATAAGAATTACGCTTATTATTATATATTATATTGTTTAATTATGCTATGCCATCCACAGAACACCTTTCTGCGTAGGCGGCCCACCCTTAGCCGATCCCATTTTGGCTACGCGAAACACAGTACTTCTGCGCAGAACACATTCACCACAATTTAATGATCACCACACTTTTTTTTATTTACTTTGGGAGTTGGGGATCTATACTGCATTTATGCCAAAATTATCGTGTGCATAGACGGACATGGACAAATAACTATGGCAATTGCTTACGCCCGCCACGGAGTGCAAAAACGCGGCCAAAAATGTCGGAAGAGGTATAAAAAAGACGCGTTTCGATCCAAGCAATTCGAAGTCGCCTCCAGAGTCGCCTTCATTTGTGATCGACCCTGGGTAATAATAATAATGCCAATAACTTTTTACTAAAACAAAATGCCTTCCGCTTTCGGATTCTTGTTACAGAGGTCAAAACGCGTCTTTTAATACCTCTCCCGACACTTTTGGACGTGTTTTCGGACTCGGTCGTAAACAATTACCAATATTTTATCACATATCACATAATTCAGCACATATTTTTTGGTAATTGTTTCCTTTAGAAGACAACTGCTAAAACACGCCCGAAAATTCTAAGAGAGGTACCAAAGGAGGGGTTTTGACCTCGGTATCATTAATCCGCTAGCGAAAGTTCGACTTTGTATATCTAGGAAGAGATATTTGCAATTAAAGTTGACAATTTCATTTGGTTGTTGTAATTACACATTTGGGATCGGACCTGAGCCATATTTTGTTTTTTTGCCAATAACTTTTCACTGAAACCAAAACGCTTTTGGATTATTGATGCTAAGGTCAAAACACGTCTTTTGATACCTCTCCTGGAATTTTCGGACGTGTTTTAGCAATTTTCTCTTATAGGAAACAATTACTTCATACAATTTATGATAAAACGCTTACCTTTTTTTACTAGAATCCTGCACGCTTTGCTGAAGATCAGGAAGACACTTTTAACTCTTACAGTCTGAAAACATTTAAAAAGTATTTTAAATATTAATTTTAAGTGATATTATATATTTATGTTTTTAAACATACCTTTAATTTCAATGTTGAAATAAAATCACCGACTTTGATCACTTTTCACTTTTCCGCATAAAATATAAAATGAAGTAAAGCTTGGTGTGTTGCCACTTGTGAAATTTTTGTATGCTTAAAGCTTAACTTGGGCAACACTATTTAGTTTCGTCATTGCTATGAATGCAAAGAGTGCAGCAGAAAAAGATATAGCAAAACAAATTTAAAATAACCAATATGCCATTTCACTTTTAAGGGTACGGAAACTTTCCGTATGGCTCCGGGTAAATTTACGCATCATTTTACCCGTACTGTTTTTGCAGGAGAAAATTCGTTTGTATGTATTGGACTTTCAGTCATTCGATTTTTGCAGGGTACGTACAAGCGAACACAAACACCGATCACACATATGTCACAAAACAGTCAAACAGCGGCTGAACACAACACTTTTTTTTACATGCACAACAGAGCTGTTACGGTGGCAACATTATTGCACGCGACCGTAGTGACATCAAACTGCTGCTAAACAGTTTTGTGGAGCAACCCCCCACGCAACACTCACAAAGCTAGCAACATCGAGGAAGCTTAGCACCATCAGTCACACTCATCACCATTCAATCTCCGCACAGCTACACATCCACGCTGACACAAAACACAAACACACCACGATCACAGAAACACAGAAGAGAAAGGAGAGCGAGAAATTATCGCGACTCACTGGGAGTGCGTTCACCAACTTTAAATTTACACCACATAATTTTAATAATATTAGGGTGTGCCACCCATAAATTTATTGCCGGAAAAATTTGAATTTTAAACTTGGTTTTTTTATTTTTGAATTTATATTTTTTATTGCTCTTACTTATTTATAATATTAGTTATCATTTAATTAGCACAAGTTTCACTGAACATATTTTTTTACCTTTACGTTTTTGCTTAGTTCCTTTCATTACTTTTTTTTTGTTCACGAATCAAAATTCGGTACAGGCATATGCATAAGCACTTATGTATGTGCATGCTTCCATTTAAAAAAATTTTTTTCAATAATCGTTTGTTATTTTCGCCATTTAAAGAAGTTTGTTATTTTCACAACACTAAATATTTTCCAATCACCTTTTACCTTCACCTGATCTTTTTATTTCCGTCTCGAATCCGCGATTTAATTAATTTTTTATTTACACTTTTTTATTTTTCACATTCAGCTTTGTTTTTACACTTAACGTTAATCTTTACTTTTCGCGATTTTTTTTATAAAAACAAAAAAAAAATATTTTTTTTTGCATATGCATGAAAGAATGCACATGCACCGAACCGTCACGTAAAACTAATAGCAAAAGACATTTGTTCTTAAAATTAGCCTTAACCACGGTCGAGCGGTCAAAGCCCTATAACAGAACTAGTGTCTATTGTCCAGCAATGTTGTTTTTTTTTCTTCTTTTCTTTACTTTCAGCTTCGACGTCGACTTTGGTACCAAACTCTGACTGCTAAGCGAGGTGAGTTTCTACAAAGGAAAAACTACCATATGCACACACCTTTACACATGTTAAGTTTTTTTCTCAGAGTAAAGGCCCACACACGAATTCATAGATTATTGTTTAAATTTTTTTGAGAGTAAGCACACACACCTTCGTACATATATACTCGTACATATGTTTAAACGTTTGCTTGTGCGCAAATTAGTTAGATATTAGGCAGATTCTGAATTTTAATTTTTTTTATAGAAACAATATAATTTGCAAGTAAGATTAATATAAGGAAGAATTGAAGAAACCTTATTGATAGGCCTTAGGAATTGAATAGCTGTAAGAGATAAACTTATATTTGTATGAATAAAGCTTGGCTTGAATGAAGTTTCTTGATGTTTGTGGGTTGAGGTTATCTTCCTAGGGAATTAGGTTGACATCATGTTCGGCTGAAAGCCTCGAGTTGTTGGTGTAGGTGTTGCCCTTGTGGCAACTGATGGTAAGTTGGCGTATTGGAGTAAGTAATGGAAGGGACGTAATTACATAAAGACGAACATTAGTCAGGTTGAAGGGAACTCTACTCGGTTAGCGGAGCCACAGTAGAGTTCGAAGGCTGTTCACGTCTTATGAACAGGAGGGGTGGGACGGCTCCACCTGTCTCGGACAGGTTTTCTCCCGCTTTCCCTATATTTCTATTTCTCCATTAGCTTATATTCTTTCCCAGGCATGAACTAAAATTTTGTGATGTGAAGTGGCAAGAACCGGGCCTCAAAGCCGACGAGCCTCAGCCGGGCTACTACCATGCCACCACGCCATTCCTCCTCTCCCGTACCAGGCAGTTACGTAACAGTTGCTTGTCCCAATGGTTTCAGTACACACAAATCTCATTATATTTAGTTGAATGTTCTATGATAATGTATATTGGAACGATTTTCCGTTATCCCTTGTCTGCCATAAACCGCAGCACCCGAAAGGGAGCCTACTCAACGAAAATCTGCCTCCCAGGAGAATAAGGAGTCACCTCCGTAAGCACTATGACGAGATCCGGCATCACATTTTCTCGCCGTTTGATACAAAGGTCCACCGGCGGGCCCTCAACCTCATCCACACGGAGTCGCTAAACTCCTTTGTCAGGTCTCGTCCAGTGAATGCATTCCTACAGGCACAAGCTCCACCTGTTGCCGACGAGGAACGCGAACTGCCCAGCGAGACAAGAGTCACGCTGGCTCAACTTCGTTCTGGATATTGTAACAGACTAAACTCTAACCTATCCAGACTGAACCCTGTCATGCCAAATGTCTGCCCGGCATGCGGAGTGTCTCCCCACGATACTAGCCATCTTTTCATCTGCTCAACTGAGCCTACTCTTCTAACACCAATTTCACTCTGGTCCACCCCTGTTGAAGCCGCGAGGTTTCTTGGACTTCCGTTAGAAGAGCCTGACGACAGTTCTGGATGAAGGGTGACATCCTAGGCAGGTTAAGTAGTCGTTACAACAACAACAAATAGTAAAAGACTTCGTTTACCTGGGAACCAGCATTAACACCAACAATAATGTTAGCCTAGAAATCCGACGAAGAATTACTCTTGCAAACAAATGCTACTTCGAACTGAGTAGGCAATAGAAAAGTAAAGTCCTCTTTCGACGAACGAAAATAACACTCTACAAGTCACTCATCGCACCCGTCGTGCTATATGGTGCAGAAGCGTGGACACTAACAACATCTGATGAGGCGGCTCTGGGGGTATTCGAGAGAAAGGTTCTTCGAAAGAGTTGTGGACCTCTACGCGTTGGCGACGGTGAGTACCGAAGAAGATTTAATGATGAGCTTTATGAACTCTACGCAGACGCCGACATAGTTCAGCGAATTAAAACACAGCGGCTTCGCTGGCTAGGCCACGTAGTGAGAATGAGCGAAGATGCTCCAGCCCTGAATGTATTCTTATCGGCACCCGCCGGTGGAAGCAGAGGAAGAGGGAGACCACCACTCCGATGGAAGGACCAAGTGGAGACCGATTTGCGACCCCGCGGTGTTTCCAGTTGGCGCCAGTTGGCGCAACGTAGAAACCACTGGCGAGCTATGTTGGACGGTCAAAATCGCCCAGACGGTTAGATGACCATTTAAAGAAAGAAGATATTCAGTTTTACTAAAGAACATCATTGAAATACTAGTTATATAAAAAGCTTTTTCAATTTCCGTCTCTCTTTGAACAACTTTGAAGACTTCAAACAATATATCTCACAATTAATTATTACTGTGAGACTTTTATATTATGTATATTACATTACAGAATAAAAGTCTTTAAAGACTTAAAAAAAAACATTCGGATAATATTTTGTTTTGTTGTTTTTCCGACAGGGTGAATGATTGATGTATATTGGAACGATTTTTCGTCATCCCTTGTCAAATTTGAACATCTGAACTAATAAACAAACTTAGGACCGTTGAAGTGACAAACGACAGCAAATTGGTATCTTTCGACATAAAAGACATTGAACATAGTAAATCCTATAATACTACGTAAAACAAAAGATAAAGTAAAAAGTACGCAAATCACGAACACGGTAAGAACCACACTACGTCAAAACTATTTTCAATTCAACAATAAAATATACAGACAAACAAACGGACTTGCGATGGGAAACCCAACATCGGCTATTCTTATGGAAGCGTTTATGCAAAACCTGGAAAAAGAGTATATACAGGAATTAAATTCCAAATTAAGAGTGTTATTTTACGCAAGGTACGTGGATGATATCATATGCGTTTTAACTACCAACAAGCAGCACGGGAACATAAAATTCACAATGGAAACCGAAAAAGACGAAGGAATCAATTATCTGGACCTCACAATAAGTATTGATAAAGCTAGCAATAAATTCAACTACGACATATATAGGAAACCAACGGCCACCGACACAATAATACATAATACCTCGAACCACCCACAACAACATAAAAATGCAGCGCTAAGGCACTTAGTAAAAAGATTGGAAAGGACACCTCTTACACAAGAAGCATATAGAAGAGAGCTTGGAATAATATATAACATCGCTACAAACAACGGATATAAAAAAGCACTAGTAGATAAACTCAGGAGAGACCTTAGAGAACAAAAAAGAAACAATGGAGAAGAAAGTACACAAACCTGGACGACAATGACATATACTGGAAGGGCAACATATAAATTAGAAAATTTCCTTAGAAAATACAACATCAACACAGCGTTCAAAACATCGAACAATTTAGGACGGAAGCTAAGAACCAAAACTAACTCAGAAGATCCATTTAGCAGCCATGGTCTATACAAGCTCACTTGTGAATGCCAGCACAGTTACATAGGACAAACCGGACGACAAGTAAGAACGAGGTTCAGAGAACACATTAGAGATTACAACAAAAATATACGGAATCCAACCATCATACCAGAGTCGAACTTTGCGAATCACATGGCGGAGAATAAATGCCCCGCCGGAAACATCAAAAAAACAGTCAAGGTCCTACATGTACAAGCAAAAGGCAGACGTCTGAACGTACTCGAAAACATGGAAATCTACAAACAAAAAACATTCGACGGTAGAATAATAAACGAACAGACAAACACTGTTTCCGACACAATATTCGAACCTTTAAAATTGGTTTACAAAAAACAAAGCAACCATTCAGGTACGACAAACACACACGCACCGACAAATAAGCACAAAACAGCAAAAGATCAAAAACAACAAACAAGCAAAAAAGGTCAAACAACAAAAATCACCAACTTTTACCTGCCTCAGTCAACCACAAAAAAAACCGATCGATGCAAACCACCCCCGTTTCTGAATGTACACACACAACACATGCACACACGTACACAAACAGACACCCATGCTGACGTTACCTGCTACCTACTATAAATACAAGACAAACGACCACAACAGATCAGAACGAAAATCGACACTAATGATGGCACAACGCCGAAACCGGTTTGTCTCAAAACCAAATTTGACAAGGGATGACGAAAAATCGTTCCAATATACATCATTCGGATAATAGTTATTTTACTTTCCATATTTTAAAAGTCTTCCAATAATTATTATGAACAATTTTTATTTTTTCTATTGCAAAGTTATAATTTTTCAAGACTCAAAAAAATATGGAATAATTATTTTGCAGAAACTTGTAACAAAACCTTGGATAGAAACGAAACTCCGTTTCTGCCGTTATTGTTCCCGGAAACACATAACTATAGAAACATAATTAGAAACGGAATGACTGGAACCGTTCCCAGTGAGTAACAGGAGTGTAACGAAACTCTAAGTAACAAAACTGCCAGAACCCTAAGCTGTAACGAAACACTGCACGGAACCTGACATAGTCACCGACCAAATCCTCGGCCATCCTCGGCGAACATGGAATTAGACGTCTACGTCGACGGCATTAAGCTTCCGACTGCCACACACCCCAAAATCTTAGGGGTCACGTTTGATAACATGTTCAAATACGGTGCTCATGTAGCCGCGATTGCCACCAAAGTACAAAGCCGTAACAAAATCCTCAAGTCACTAGCTAGCAGTACTTGGGGGAAAGACAAAGAACCGTTACTGGCAACGTACAAGGCAATCGGCCAGCCGGTTAAGTAGTCGCTACAACAACAACTGGGCACAGAAACGAAACCTGAAACGCTACCTCTGTAACAAAACATATCTGTATAGAAACAAAACAAGGAACTGTTTCTCGTAATCAAAACTGTATAGTGGTTTCTGCTGTTGTTGTTGTTGTGGTAACGACAAAAACACTCCCCGAAAGTTTTGGGGAGTATTGTCGAATTAACAGTCCTTTGCCGGATTTGAACCCGGTACGCTCCGGTACTCCCTTGCGGTAGTGCCCGACTGTCGTGGTAGCGACTTATGACCAGTTGTTGTTGTTGTTAACAGTGCTTCGCCCTGCCCAATGGGCTCGATCACTCTAAATTGTCATCAGGCTCTTCTAACGGAAGTCCCAGGAAACGCGCAGTTTCCACAAGGTTGGACCAGAGTGATGTAGGTGTTAGAAGAGTAGGTTCGACTGAACAGGGGAAGAGATTTTTGGTATCATGAGGGGACATACCACATGCAGGACATGTGTTTGGTATGTTGGGGTTCAGTCTGGATAAGTAAGAGAGTTTAGAGCACGTCTATGGTTCCGCAGATCAAACGGCAAAGAGATATGGTGCCGGATCTTATCGTAGTGCTTGCAAAGATGTCTCCTTATGTCTCTGGGGGG
This sequence comes from Merzomyia westermanni, assembly GCA_949987695.1. Lineage (NCBI taxonomy): Eukaryota > Metazoa > Arthropoda > Insecta > Diptera > Tephritidae > Merzomyia > Merzomyia westermanni. The sequence goes on from OX465291.1 coordinate 84,833,068, forward strand.
CGGTGCTACATCCAAAAGATGTCGATTTGGATGACTAGGTTTATGATAGTTTAGAAGGAACTGTCTACTCAAGACTTCCGCGTGCTCTTGAACATTGAGCAGTTTTGCCTCTTGATGGAGGTGAGACTCAGATGTCATAAGCAGACATCCCGTAGCATTTCTGATTGTGGTGTTTTGGCAGACTTGCGATTTCCTCCAATTGGTGTCAGAAAGGTTGGGCGACCATATGGGCGCAGCATAGTCAATAACCGGCCAGCCAATAGCCTTATATGTAGCAAGCAATGTTTCTTTGTCTTTTCCCCAAGTACTGCCGGCCAGTGACTTGAGGATCTTATTGCGGCTCTGTACCTTTGAGGCTATTGCGGTGGCATGACCAACGAAGGTGGGGCCGTTGTCAAATGTCACACCCAGGATCTTCGGGTGGTTGACAGTAGGTAGAGGTACTCCGTCTACGTGGACATATAACTCTTGCCCCATCTGCCCATTCCATGTAGTAAACAGGGTCGCCGTCGATTTAGTCAGATTTTGCTCGGTAAAGAAGCTGGAAAGGTCACGGAGGTAACTGTGGATTCTAGTACAGAGTTCGTCAATGAAGGGACCCTTGCCCGAGGCCATTATCGTGCAGTCGTCAGGAAACAATGGAGACTCCTTCTGGTGGGGGAGGAAGTCTCGAAATATAGGAATTAAACAAAAGGGGAGAGAGAACACCACCTTGCAGCACTCCTTGTTTTATTCTTCGTGGCCTAGATTTCTTGTTCCTGAATTTGACTGATGTCTGTCGACCATTGAGGTAATTAGAGGGCCACCTTTTAAGGCCGGCATAGAGCGGTGTCTCTTCCAGATCTCGAAGGAGTGTAGTGTGATTGACCTTGTCGAATGCATTTGATGGGTTAAGTGCCACGAGAACCGTCCTATGGTTTGGTGGGTGTTGATTTAAACCATAATTTATCTGCGTTGTAATGGTATTCAAAGCGGATGTCGTGCTATGAGATTTGCGGAAACCATGCTGGTGATCGGCCAATTGCAGATTTGCAGTAAAGTAAGGGAGCAGAATGGTCTCTAGTAATTTCACAACCGGCGAAAGGAGGGATATCGGGCGATAAGACTCTCCTTGGTTCGCCGGCTTCCCTGGTTTTAGTAGGGGAACTACAATTGCCTGTTTCCATATCTCATATCTCAGGTATAACGAAAGTAGTTAGAGAGAGATTAAAAAGAGCCGCTAAATAACTCTGTCCCTCGTGGCCTAGGTGTTTGATCATCTTCATGGCGATTCCGTCGGGTCCGATGGATTTTGAGGGTTTGGCCTTCATTATGGCTTCCTTGACCTCTGCGACTGAGACGGCAATAGGCGCAGTGGAGTGTTTGTGTTTCTTCGCACGTCGGAAGACTCTTCTCTTAGCCCTATCCGCAGGTGGATGCATTATAAACAGCCGGCAAAAGGAACTCGCGCATTTCCTTGCGTCCGATTTGACGCTGTCGCCGAATGCAATGGCGACCTTGTCATTGTGTTTGGTCGGATTGGATAGGGACTTGACAGTCGACCATAATTTGCCGACTCCGCTGGAGAGGTTGCATGCCTCAAGGTGTTGTTTCCACTTGGTCAGCTTGTGTTCGTTGACTATCCTACGAATTTCCGCATTGAGATCTTTGATTCTGGGATCTGCGGGATTGATGAGTCTCACTCACGTTTTCTTGCCATCGCCGCAGCTTCTGCAGGAAAATTCGGACAAATTTCTGGTATTCTACCAGCAGGTTTAAAGCGGCCGGAGGCTGAATCAATGATCTTGCGAAACTGTCTTTCACCTTTGCGTACGTCTGTAGGAGTGGGTAAGGCAGCGAAGGAGCGCTCTGTATAGTCAGTAAAACGGTCCCAGTCCGCTTTGGTGAAGTTGATGTATGTTAATTTATCAGTCGTTATGAAGTCGGTCGGTCGTTCGACAGAGAGTAAGATGGGTATGTCCTCTACCGGGGCAGGCACCTTGACGTGGTGTAGAGGCTTAAGCCGAGCGCATCCGATACTGGCCAGCGGAGCTGGGATGGCTACGACTATTCCAACCCCTCGGGTCCGCGCCGCATGCGAGCGGCAACTAAGAGCTGCCACCTCCTAATCCAGGGTGTTATGCGTCACCGTGCCCATTGGACTGGTTTGCAGCCAGGAGGTTTAAAACACCGGCTGTATTTTAACGGCGCCTTTCCAACACCGGGCCGCCTTGGAAAGTAACTATGGCCTTACCGCGACAAGGGGCTCTGGCGCGGCGGACGAACCCACTTCCCCTAGAAATATTTTGATCGCTGAGCTCGCCATGTCGGGCAGGGGATCGTACGAACAAGATGAGCAAAAATAACAAAAATAAACAAACCACAAAAAACACGAAAAGAAGCGGAAGCAAGAACACTGACAGCCCGCGTAACTACTCTTAAAGATTTTGGGAGAGTCTCTCCAGAGAGGAGGCGATGCTCTTCTTAGAGCACATGAGGGACAACAACGACAGTGATGCCCCATCCACCAGCACAGGCATCCGCCGAGAGCCGGCCCTAAAGCCCGCGAACCGCAGTAGTCGCGAGACTACTGATGAGAATCGCGGGAATCGGGACGACGACACAGGGGCAAACAGGGCATCCAACAAACTCGCGAACCCTGGTGGGCACAACAACACCAGTGCGAATCGCGAGCCCGGAGACACAAACAACCCAGACCGAAGTGGAGGGTCCGGAAACACCCAAGAATCGGCCTCAAAGCCGGCGAACCGCAGTGACAACACAAAAACTACTGACGTGAATCGCGGCACCCACAACAACAACAAGCAACACGACAACAGCAGGAGAGAGGCAGAAAAGCTCGCGAACCCTGGCGCGTCTAGCACCACCAACGTGAATCGCGAGCCCAGACAGCCGTCAGGCTATGCCAGCAATCGCGAAGGAGCAGACCACAGCAGCAGCAGGTCCGAGAAACTTGCGAACCCTGGTGCGTCTAATACCACCAGTGCGAATCGCGAGCCCAGAAGCACCAACCCTACAAAACTCGCGAACCATGGAGCGACCAATAACACCAATGAGCATCGCGAGCATTCAACCGAAAACCAGGTAGCAAAGGACAGCCACAAGGTCTCCACCAGCAAGCACCCGGAGGGTGGACGAGACAGCACCCCTGAAAGGAGGAAACGGCCAGCCAGAAGGCTAAACAGGGGCAGGCCGCCAAAGCTACCGCCACCGGGCAGGCCAGGAGCCATGGATGATGACCTGAGAAGAGGGCTCAGTGGGTCGGGGGTAAAATGGTACCTCCGGAACCTTGAGAAGGGCATGTCAGCCAGAGAGGCCAGGGCGAACGCGTACGACCAGATGAGGGCTGCTCAACAGTCCGCACCAACGGACCCACACAGGAGCAGACTCAACGTAGGAGCGCACAAACGTAACAGATCACCCCCGCATACAAAGGGGAGCAGAACTGGGCCATCACTAGCCACAGAACCAAAATTACCCGCGCACGCTGAGAAGCGAAGACGCGGGCACTTCACCCCGGAAGACAACCAGACCTCAAAAAGGCAGAGAGCTTACCTTCCTAGGAACACGGGTCCCTCAGCCACGGAAAGGCACAACACTAGCGGTGATGGGCGTGCACGGGCGGCACCCGGACAGCAGAGTTACTCGGATGCCCTGAGGGGAATTCGAGTCGCTGTGTTGCCCGAGAACTATCCGGCGGACGCTCTCAGCCAAGAAGACCTGACACGTTTGCAGGATGTTATCATGGACCAAGTGTTCATGGGATGGGAGCATGCTCTGGCTTTCTGCGGTGTGTACTTCCGTGCAGGACTTCTCCTCGTAGACTGCAAGGATGACAGGACAGCAGCTTGGCTAATGCAAGCTGCTCCGAAGCTGAAGGGCTGGACGGGCCCAAAGCTCAGCACTAGGAAGGGAGAAGACATACCACCGACACACAACGTGACGATTTTCCTCCCGAGATGTGCAGACCGCTCGTACGAGTATGTCAGCGGACTACTAAGAGTCCAGAACGAGGGTCTGAATACCAAAAGATGGCGCCCTATCGCAGTCATCGTCGAAGATGCGGGACTACGGCTAAACGTCGGAATAGATGAAGAGTCTCACAACCGCATCCGGCAGGAAGGCTACAGGCTGAATTTCCGGTATGGCGCCGTCCAGGTAAAACCTTGGAGGCAAAAAATGCCTGTGACTGCGGATGCAGCCCAAGGAGCAATGCAGATGGATGAGGAGAACTCGAGCCCAATAGAGGAAAGGGAAGCCGGTGCTGGGTGTAGATCCCCAGGAAACATCACCAGCAAACCAACGAAGCTACCTCCCGCATCAGCCAGCATCTTCGCTCCCGAACCAACCGAAGTGACCAGTGAGCAGAAGCAGGAAGAGATCCGGATTACCCAGGAGCTCCTGGATGACATCGACCTGCAACGGCTCGACTTGGCAGACAAAAGGAGCGAAAGCGACTATCGGCTGTCAGAGATTGACGAGCCGATGAGTGACTCAGGATCTCAATGACCGCCCAACGCATTAAAGTCGCCCAGATCAACCTCCATCACGCAGTGGCAGCCTCGGCTGTCATCGCAAGGGGGTTTGCCTCGGAAGATCTGGGCATAGCGCTCATTCAAGAGCCATGGGTTTTCAAGGGTCAGGTGAGAGGACTGAAAGGAAGATGCAATAAGGTAATTTGGGATCTCTCCCAGGAGAGACCTAGAGCGTGTGTAGTGCTAAGGAACAATATTAAATACTTTTGCATTACAGAATATCTAAGCCAGGATTTGGTTGCAGTGCAAACAACGGTAGAGGTGGACGGTAAGAACACTGATATCGTGTTCGCGGCGGCCTATTTCCCGGGGGACAGGAACACAGTCCCTCCAGAAAACGTACACCATTTAGTGGCCTATTGCATGAGGAAAAAGCTACCACTAATCATAGGATGTGACGCAAACTCCCACAACGTAGAGTGGGGCAGCTCAGACACAAACGCCAGAGGTGAGTCTCTTCTAGAATACATTATAAGCAATGATTTATGTATCTATAACGTGGGGAGCAAACCGACGTTTGTCACCAGAGTCAGGGAGGAGGTCCTAGACATCACCCTTGGCAACAACCAGGCTGGAAATCTGGTATCGAGGTGGATGGTTTCCTCAGAGCCATCCCTCTCGGACCATAGAATCATCCGGTTTGAACTAGGGGCGATGCTTATGGAATCAGTCCCAAAAAGAAATCCCAGGAAGACTGACTGGAGCAGCTACAATAGTATCATCGAGGCAAACTTAGATAGCCTCGAGACAGGGAGTAGAAGCACAAGCTGTATAAAACTGGAGCACAGAGTAGAGACATTAAATAACGTCATCACAGACGCGTTCCACTCAAGCTGCAGAGTCTCACAGGCCAAAAGCGGCAAGAAAACCGCAACCTGGTGGTCTCAGGATCTCTTGAAGATGAGAAGGATAGTCCGTAGACTTTTCAACAGGTCTAAACGGACTGGCAGCTGGGACGAGTATACAGCACAGTTAACTCTTTACAACAAAGAAATAAGGAAAGCCAAGAGAGCCAGTTTTAGGAAATTCTGTGAAGGAATCTCCTCGACACCTGCGGCGGCGAGGTTGCATAAAGCACTGGCCAAAGAGCAGAAGGAGACAAACTTAGCATTAAAGCTTCCTGATGGCACCTATACCAGTACGGAGGAAGAAAGAGCAGGGACCCTGCTGGCATCACACTTCCCCGGTGCAACCCAACGCACACTAAACCCTCTCCCTCTTCGAGAATCGAGGCCAAGCCAGTCTGACTGGCAAACGGCGAAAAAACTCTTCTCAGAGGAAGCTGTCAAATGGTCAGTGAACACCTTTGACAAATACAAATCACCAGGGGCAGACGGCATATACCCAGTGCTGTTACAGCAGGGCACCCAACTTATCCCACACATAGCCAGGATTATGAGAGACAGCCTAGCGCTGGCATACATACCTACAGTGTGGAGGAGGGCAATAGTGGTTTTTATACCCAAAGTAGGACGAAAGGACTACTCATTAGCAAAGTCCTTCAGGCCAATAAGTCTAACCTCCTTTATGCTAAAAGCAATGGAGAAAATAATAGACCACAGCATCAGAGTAAACATCCTGAACAGCAGGCCTCTGCATCACAGTCAGCACGCATATAGAGCAGGCAGATCTACGGACACAGCCCTCTATCAACTGTCGACTGAAATCCAGAGTGCGTTTACCTGCGAGGAAACAGTGCTATGCGCCTTCCTTGACATTGAGGGTGCATTCGATAACACGTCTCATGACTGTGTAAATAGAGCACTGCAGAACAGAGGAGTCGAACTGTCTATCCAAAGATGGATAGACGCCTTACTCCGCACCAGAACCGCTGAAACCTGGACAGGCAACAGCATAATACAGGTCAACACCACTAAGGGGTGCCCCCAAGGAGGGGTCCTCTCGCCCCTTTTGTGGAGCCTAGTAGTAGACGAGCTCCTGCAAATCCTCACTGACAGTGGAATCCGATGCCAAGGCTATGCGGATGACATCGTCATAATTGCACGGGGCAAATTTGAGAACACCCTTTGTGACATCATACAAAGAGCACTTAACATCACAAGGAGATGGTGTGCCAGTGTGGGGCTAAATCTAAACCCCACAAAAACGGCCATAATCCCCTTTACCAGGAAAAGAGCCCTCCCGGGACTCAGAGCCATAACCCTCGATGGCACGTTGATAGAATTTGTTGCTGAAGTAAAATACTTGGGGGTCATCTTTGACAGCAAGCTTCTATGGAGGCAACAGTTTGTGAACATGTCTAGTAGGGCGACAAGATCCATCATGGTATGCAGACGCATCGCGGGCAAAACATGGGGAAGCAGCCCGCACATCCTGAGATGGATGTACACCATGATAGTAAAACCCACTATCACCTATGGCTCAGTAGCATGGGCATCGAGAACAGCTTATTCAACGGTGAGACAAGCACTCTCCAAGATCCAGCGTATGGCATGCGTCTGCATCACAGGGGCAATGCGCACTTGCCCCACCGCTGCGCTGGAGGTTATTCTCGATCTACCCCCCCTACACTTAGCGATAGAACAGGCGGCCAAAAGAACCCTCCTTAACATTGCTAAAGAGGGTTCGGGCAGAGGAAAAGTAATGTCAACCAACAATATGGTAAAGTTAAAAGAAACTATCCCAATTTCTCAATTACCGAGGGACGACATTCTCAGGCAAATAATCTTTGAAAGGAGATTTAGAGTTGAACTGGGAACCAAGACAACCTGGGAACAATCCAGAGTAGACACCATACACCGCTCCCACACAATCGTGTGGTACACGGATGGCTCGAGGACCCCAGAGGGAATCGGAGCCGGAATATTCGGCCCAAGAGCGCGGATATCAGCGCCTCTGGGGACATACCCGAGCATCTTCCAAGCGGAAGCATACGCCATACACCACTGTGCAGAGTTAAACCTGCAGCGTGGATATAGAAATGAGCGCATCGCTATACTTAGCGACAGCCAAGCTGCACTCAAGGCAATCTCATCGTATGAGATAAAATCAGCGCTTATCCGCGAGTGCATTGAGAAGCTAAATGACCTAGGAACCAACATTAGGGTGCTTCAAGCATGGGTTCCAGGTCATACAGGAATCGAGGGTAACGAGCAGGCTGATAGCCTAGCACGACACGCAGCAAGCACAAGCCCTATCGGGCCTGAGCCAATGTTGCCAGTGGGTCCTCAAACGCTTAAAGAATGCTTGAGGAAAGACGAAAAAAAGGAACGAGAGGAATACTGGCGCAATGCGTCGGGCTTGCGGCAGTCAAAGTTGCTCTTGGGGGGTTATAATACCTCTCGCCATAGAGCAATAATAAGCCTCTCCAAAGCTAATTTAAGAATTCTAACTGCTATTCTTACAGGTCATTGCAGACTCAACAGCCACCTACACAAAATGGGAATAAGGGCGAATGACAACTGCCGGTTCTGTCATACGACGTCGGAGACTGCAGAGCACATCCTTATGGCATGCGACGCAATAGCCAGGAAAAGAGCACAAGTCCTGGGATCACCATGGCCAGAGCAGACGGAATTACAAGCCCTCAGGCCAACTGAAATCCTCACCTTTTTGAGGGAAGTTGGCTTGGAAGAGGTGTTGTAATTAGATGAGGGCACAATAGACCACCTGGTCGCAGTGCTATCCTCAAGAATATCTATCTATCTATCTATCTAAGATGGGTATGTGGTCTGAGGCTAATGTAAGCATCGGTCGCCAGATGACAAAGTTAATTAGGCCCGCGCTCGTTATGGAGATGTCTGGCGAACTGTGGCAGTTACCTGCCACCCTGGGGGGGGGCATCTCCATTGACTGTACAGAATGCTGAATTGTCTATTTGGTCTGCAACAGCGTGTCCTCTGCTGTATGCTGGCAAGTTGGAGTGCCAGAGATCGTGATGCGCATTGAAGTCGCCTACGATTAGACGGTTATGTTGTTGTTGTTAACAGTGCTTCGCCCTGCCCCAGATTGGACAGGGTTACACTGAAATAACAGCCCTTGGCCGGGTGAAAAAACCCGGGTCATTCCGGTGCGATAGAACCGGTTATCGCCCCTCAGCAACGCACTAATATCAGGATGATAATCTCTAGGACAACACTTGGCAGGGGGAATATAGATGTTTATGATTTGCAGGTCGTGGTCTCCTGACCGGACTGCTATGCCTTGGCATTCTAAGGTAGAGTCCCTGGGTTCGACGTCAGGGGAAAATATATTATATTGTACAGAGTGATGTGTAATGAACGCAAGGCCATCTCCAAGGCCGCTGGGACGGTGTTTTCGATGTACATTATACCCATCACAAGTTCGTAAGTCCGATCTTGTGTTCAGTTTTGTCTCTTGCATCGCGGCGATTTAATCCGTGACAGTTCAGCTGCACAATTTTAAAGTGTGTAGGAGGGGAGACGGGGGACATGCTAGGCGTGAGGGACGGATACGTTTGCCTAAGTGGAGGTAGGCTAAGGCCTAAACTATGTCGCAGTCTAGAGTTGACAGCGCCATGGCCGATGTTGTCTGGCGTGGAAGGCGGCTGTGTACTGCAACAGGGGGCTATGAACGAATCCGTCCAAAGGTTACCATTTGCGAGCCCAGAGCACATAAGGATGTGACATAGGCCAAGGCAATTGTTGCACTTGACCGATGTCGCCGGCGTATATAATCTTCGCCGGCGTATATAATCTTTGCCGACAAACGGTACACGTAGTGAAAGGTACGAGGAGATGGTGGTCCTGGTCCACGTGCAGGCTGGAAGCAGGGGGGGGGGGGGGAGGCATTAGGGGCAGAGAAGGAGGAGACTGACGCTCGGCGAGGCTCATGTCTGGCCTATTCCCGAGCGGATAGGAGTGTTGAGCGGCCGTGTGAGATGGAGACGCTGGCGTGAGTGAGCGACAATCGGGAGTGTGTGAGGCGGGAATGGCAGCAGTGTAGTCGTGTAGACGGAGTGGCTATTGGAAGTAGGTAGAAGCGGTAAGGGAGTGCCAGAGCGGCGACTACCGCGGGAAGCCCTTGGACGTGTACAGCATGGTGCCTCAAAAGTACTAAAGAAAGTACGGGGTCTGTGGATGGCAGGGTTAAGCCCTGAGCATCCAGATTTATGAACCCATCTCTTACACTTGGCGCATTGTAACATTGTAAATTTTCTTCCAGGAAACGCAGCAGATCCAATCTCTTGGTCCATTGTTGGGCCAAGCCCCCAGCCTGTAACAAGAGACAATGGGACAACCCAGCTGCCAGGGTTTGCTCCGAGGATGACAATTTAAGGGTGGGACGGGACAGATTGGACAGGGTTACACTGAAAAACCCGGGTCATTCCGGTACGATAGAACCGGCTGTTTTGGGAATGATTTATGACCAGTGAAGCCTTCTATGTCATGTCACTCCTCCTTCCGTAAGGAAGGATAAGATGCGTAATGAGAGGAGAGAGGCATCATATCCGTAGATCAACCATCGAGTTGCACGTCCTTACCTTTGTGCATATTAGTCGCCTCTTACGACCGGTATGCCTACCTCGGGCATATTCTAAACCCCTAAACCGCATGGGCATAACTTCGAGTAATAATTTTTTGGATTTGTTTCCTTTCGGAGACAACTGGTAAAACACATCCGAAAATGTGAGGGGTATTAAAATACGCGTTTTAACCTAGAAATAGGAAATTCGAATTTATATTTGCATAGAAACCACTACAAACTTTTTAACAAAACTTGGTCAAAACATAAGGAAGACTTCGTTTCACTAAGTTTATTAGTTTTAATAGCTATTTAAAGGTCTACTCTGCAGAAGGACTGTGGATAGCGTAGGCGGTGTTGGATCGGCCCAAGGTTTATTTTTGTGTAGAGCGGCAGAAGGCCACACACAGAAAGATGTTATGTGCAAAAGTAGTTTTGTACACTTGTACTTGCTTTATTTTGCTTAGTTTCAACGGTTTTTTATAGTGACTTTTAAAACTTTTACAAATTAATTATAAACTATTGACTTCCTAGAGAAATGTAGTATAGTTTTGTGAAGTGGCTACATTTGAAGTAAATGTGTTGGAATATTGGCGCCGCGTAATCAAAAACCGGTTCTTTAAAAGTTTTTAAAATTGAATAACATTCAACTCAGTTGTCGATTTGCATTTTTGGTACCATTCTAGAAGACGGTTCAATGACTAATTTTCGTCAAAAATGGCGAGGTATCGAAAGACGCGTATTGGCGACAGTACTTAATAATCCGATGGCGATATTTTTAAACAAATTTGCAAATGTTCATGTGGTTGTTGTAATATCAAATAGAGGGCGCTCCGACAGGTGCAGAATGTGTTCTACGCAGAAATACTGGAGATGGCGTAGCCGGTGTTGGACCGGCTAAGGGTTATTTTTTTAAAGGCCGGCCGAAGGCCGCCTACGCAGGCAGGAAGGTCTTCTGCACATAAATACCATGGATTAGGCCCCGGTTTTTTTTTGCCGATGACTTTTTACAGAAATAACATTTTGAATTTTCTGTTTTCGGGCTATTAATCCTGACTCTAAGACGTCTTTTGATACCCCTACCGACAATTTTTGATGAAAATTAGTCATTGAACCGTCTTTTAGAATGGTACCTCATTTTTTTCTAATGATAACCTGTAGTTATCCTATATCATAAAAACAATTACTTTCCTTAGGTCACCCAAGTTAGAAATACTTACCTTGATAACGGCTTTACTAAGGCTAATAGCTCCACGACAACCAAAATCAGATTCAGATTCCGACTTGTAATAAGAAATAGTCCCATTCTTCAAAACTATATAGCGCGGTTGCCAACCGTATATATAATTCGTCCACTTGCTAAGGTAACCTCGAAGTTCAATAGTGTTATCCAAATATTCATTTTCTGAGTCACCACCTTGTGAACTGCTGTCGATAGGAAGTGCACCATCGGGGCGTGGTTGTTTGAAATCCAATGGTATAGGAGGTGTAGTTGATATGAAACTCTCATTATTTTTAGCTCTATCATATATAAGCGTCGGAAAAGGAGTACTATTGCTCGACAATTCTCCCAAGTTACTATCCATTTTAATCTTAATTTAGTAGAAACATATAGTATTGTGTACTTCAAACGTTCATCCTAACGTACATATGACTACAAAGATAATTAATTACGGCAAAATTTATCGAATATATTGACATGAGATTATTTGATTAATCCGAATTATAAAAACGTCAAAGATCAAATAAATTATGCCCACCTTCATTCGCAAACAAATAAATAACACTACTGTTCCTTTGAAAGCCGGATATCGCTCTGTGGTGCCCTTCTTTGTTCCGCGTTACACTGCGTGCAGATGAATTTGCACGCATCAGTGATGTGCAGAAGACTTGGCGTGCTTTGTCCGCTTATTGCATTATGATTTTTATTGGTAATTGTGTACAACCCCCACCGAGTGCTAAAATTCAACTAAAATGTTGATGTGCGTAGCAAAAGACGCTGTTTTGGTTGTTGTTGTGGATGTAGAGACGCTTAGCCCTCCATAGTAGTCGCTTTGCTTACCTAGCATTGTCATTAACATTTTCTAACCGGAGTCTCAAACAAGAAAAATCGGCCAATTACATTGTACGTTGCTAGCAAGGTGGCATAATCTTTTCCCCCAAGTACTGCCAGCCATTACCATAAGGTCGCAGACCATACCTCAAAACATAATCTAATCTAATCCAATCTAATCTACTGCCAGGCAATGACTTGAGAATTTTGTTGCGGCTTAGTACCTTGGTGCCGAATGCGGTTGCGTGAGCAGCAAAAGTCACCGTGTCATTAAACGTTGTTATGATAACGCAACAAATTGGAGCAGTAAGGAAGGCGGTCGGCATGATCTAGGGTCGCACTGTGGCTAGTCATTGTCGGCTGGGGTGGGCTCTTGCCAACCTTACCGTCCTGCGCCATAATAAGAGAAAAGGTCATATCATGCCTTTTGAAAACGCGGGGAAAACGCAAAAAAGCCGCGCAAAACAACTTTTAAAACAACATCCGGGTAAAACACCGGATGCCACGGACAGACCGTTGACATTCAAATGTTCAAAATACAAAAACTCAAATTAAACGGAAAATCAAATAAATTCAAAAGAAACGGGCAACTAAAATATTTAAAATGAAAATCGAAATTCAAAAATAACCAAAAGCGAAACTAACTCAAATATAAATTTGAAATAACCGAAAATGAAACGAAATTAAAACTGAAATGACGAACGGAAAAAGGAAAACAAAGATAAATTTAAATTAACCGAAAAGAAACTCTGAAAATTAAAAAAAAACGAACCGGAAATGACCGGTTACCATGCTGAAAAAGGAAAATTAAAAAAAAAGAGGCCGAACAATATAAGGGGGCGCCGCGGGTGTTGTTGCGACGCCCGGTGCTTGGCCCACCCTCATCCATGGCCATCGACGCACCTGGTTTCGATGGCCCCTTACCTAGAAACCTATATGCCTTCTAAATGAAAATGAACATCACCATTCCCATTATATTACAAAGAATTTATTTATAAATCATTCTCTTAAATTAGGTTACGGTAAACAATTGAAATTTAGCCTAGCCAAGTAGATATTAGCTGGAGTTTATTACAGAACTCCAAGCAACGCAAGCGCAAAAAAAAAGATTTTGAAAATCCAAAGTTTTATTTAAATGAAAAGGTGCTTCGAGCTACATAACTAAAATTCCAAATCTACAGGGTATCGATAAGATAAGTTTGGTTTTAATACTATTTCATATTTTAGTTATTATTTATTTATTTATGTATTTTCCTCTTCGGTATTTATGTTATTTTATAAACATTATACAGTTAATTGTGGCCATTAGTTGTATTATTATGGATATATAATCCCATTTTATTATTTTGTTATTATTTATAAATAAAACCTAGATTCTTGTTATGTTAGCATTGTCTTAAATATTTTACTTATTTTAAATATGCATTTATTTCATTAGCATTATTTTAAATATACATATCATATTTATTATTAATTATTTTATTTCGTTTAATGGTTATTTAGTATGGATTTTTTTTTCTGTGATTTTTTTTTTTTTTGATTTTATACCCTACGCTGTTCATTTTTACTTTCGCGTAGCCAACTTTGTTTCGCTTAGCCTTAACCTAACTAATTTAGTTTCTTTTATATATTTAAGTTTTCCCCCCCCCCCAAGGTTTTCTCCTGCATTTAGTTTTGTACAAAAAAATATATATACTCTATTTATCTATTTAAGTTTCAAAACAATGAGCTTTGGGAATTTTGTTATGTATAACGAAAAAAAGAAAACTAACTACTACAGCGGTTTGGTCTCACCCGGTGGTTGTAGTAGGCCGTTAGTAGGGCGCTACTATGGTTGTTGTCTCTGTTGGTGGTTGCTGGTCATTGTATAGGGCGGCGGGCCTATATTATGGCGGCCCCCGCTGTTGTCACTGCTGGTGTTGTTGTTGCTGCTGCTAGTGCGGCGGGCCTATATTACGGCGGCCCTCGCTGATGTTACTGCTGGTTACTGTTGTTGTTGCTGCTGCTAGTGCGACGGGCCTATATGAGGGCGGCCCCCGCTGTTGTTGTTGCTGGATTTCCAGGAATGTTGTTGTGGCTGCTGCTACTGCTGCTAATGATGTGGTTGTTGTTGTGATTTCTTTGACTGTTGTATTGTGAACTTCTTCTGTTTGTTGGTTTGTTTGTTTTAGCTATTTATTATCGCCAAGTTGTTATTTTTGTGGTGGTTTTGTAGTTTAATTTTGTAGCTTTAGTTTGCTTTTATATTCTTTTTGCAGATTTTTTTTTTTGTTTGTTAATTTTGTTTACACACGCACTTTAAATTTGCGTTTATATTTATTCTTCTGTTTTCTTTTTGCAATTATCTGTAAAAACCAAAAGTTTTTGGTTTGGTTTAATATTTAAAATACGTTTCCGCATGTCTGTGAAATCACTGTTCGTGGAAATAATTAAATTTATACTTCTGTATGTACACACATATACATATACAGAAGAAAAAGAACGCAATCACTTTTTTAAACAACTTTTTCGCGAAATGCTACTAACATTTTTTTTTTCTTTTTACACGCGCACGACCGCTCGGTTCAAATCATGTATACTTTTTTGAATTGGTCGAATGCCGGTGACGCTGCTATGCCCAAAATTATTCACTTAACGCGACTGCGCAATGGAAAAGTTCCGTTGGCCCGTTGACGTGGCGTGATTATTGCCAGGTGTAACATTCTGATTGGTCGTTACCATCAGGTGATTGCTATGAACGGATTGCCATCAGGGTTCGAACTAGGACTTTTATTTTCAATACTTTTGTACTACTTAATTTGGTAGAAGTACAGTTCAGTACAGGAATATAAAACATAAAAACTATTGAAACTAAAGGGAAGATATACTTTTACTTTTTTTTCATAGTAGATTTAATAATCATTTGACTGTAGAAATTATTTAGAGCTGAAAGTACGGTAATTATACTTTTATTTTGGGCTTTAAAGGAAAGAAATTAAGTACTTTACTTTCGCTACTATTTTGCTCATTGGTTATTTGTATTAAGGAAAATTTCTTTGGATAAAACAAAATTGGATGCAAGAACATGGATGATAATTAACTTTACTTTCCTGGAGGGTTTATAGATAAAACAGATTGACTTGTAACTATTCAGAGAGAAACACAAAACGTAGTAAATTTGGCTAAAGTGTAGTGACTATGAAAGTTACTGCAAGTTTGGTCAAGTCCGAACCCTGAAGGCACACTTTCGTTGGCGCGCGAAAAAAAGGAAGGTTCTAGAACATGCGGTTGGTGTGTTCCCTTAGTAACCCGCGGGACACCATGTTGCTGGGTTTGGGGATAGGAGGCACATGAAACTCCTCATCCGACCTAGCCTTTGACATTACGGCTTGCATAGCGTGTAATAAATGAATTCTGTCGCCAAAGGAAACCATTTAAGTTCATTTTTATTATGTTTTTACAAAATTAATTACATTAGTTGCCATTTTTGTCTTAAGGCAGGACAGGATTCCACGTGTCTCCCACCCTGGTCAATTTGGCTGTGACTTCATGTTTTAATGATTTTAGCATTTTTTTGTGGGTTTTGTTTTCGCAATCTTGCACTAATTTCAATACACGTTTATAGTCTGTACATGTTTTTGTACTCAACTTCTTTTACCAACTTCGTCACGTCAATTCATTGTAAGTCGCCCTTTTCGGGCCATTTGCCCATATCGCTCATTTGACACTTTCAGGCGCCTTGGGTTACCCGCAATTTAACTCTGGCCACACCGAGAACACACCAAACCTTTGTTTGTCTGGCAATTAAAAGTTCCGTTATTGGTGCCTTTTCCATTCTATGGAAATATTTGTGCTGCCACTTCAGCAAAAATCACGCACTTTCCCGTAGCTAAACGTCAAACCGGAAGGTGAATCAAAACTGTCATCCAACCAACCGCATTGCACCAAATAAAAATGACTATCAATTGAAAGTAAACCATAACAGGCCTGCTTCGCTTCGAAGACCGGTCGATGAAGCGAACAGGAAAAAGGTTTACTTGCAAGGAAGCCATTTCTGGGTAAAAACGTGGGGCACGACTCACCCCAAGATAAGAGTCTCTAGTTCTACCACGAGCTAGACGGGCAAGAAGATCCGCCAGTAAAGGAAAATTTTTTGAAGTATTTTGTTTCATAGTTTAGTAGGCTTTGCGGCAAATGGAAATTTGTTAAGTGGCTTTACCCCCACCGAAATAGGCTTATAAGAAAAACGTGTAATTTAGTTAGACATTTTGATATCGGAGAACGCGTCAAAACTCCGAGGCAAACGGAGAATTTATTTTGGTTTCCTAGTTACAATGCTTCGCGGCTGTAGACATTTTAATAAAGGAGAACTCGTCAAAACTCCGAAAATTTTTGGTTCTAGTGGTTTCACCCCCACAAAAAGGTTTAGCAACAAAAATTAACCGGAGAAGCTTGTTCCATGAAAAAAAAGCTTTTCACCCGGTAGACATTTTAATTAAGGAGAACTCGTCAAAACTCCGAAAGACAATCCGCATAACCGAGGATTGTCAGGTTATCCACTACTTCCGATGGAAGCGTATGTAAATACCCTATTAACTCAATGCTCGGGGAGGATACTGGGCGAGTTGTCCCCGACCGCCAAAACGCCCAGGTACGGTTCCAAATGTCAAAATGTATATATGTAAAAAAAAATCAAAATTGTTATTGCGGGCGAATATCCGAAGCGTGAAAGCGACCTATCAGTTTCCCTGTCAGGTCCTCTAGGTCGTACAACGCATTGCCTACTTTTCGACGCACTCGGCACTTGAGGTACTTCGGCAAGAATTTGGCGTTTATGCCTTGTTTAAAGTTACTCAAAGCAAAATTTTTCCTAAAAACCTCCTGACCTTCCCTATAGTTAACTTGCCTAGAGCGTTTGTTATAAACGTTGTTTCCCCTATCCTTCGCCTGATCTAGATTCCTACGAATTTGCTCGCGAATGGTGGACAACTTATCCGCCCTAGTTACTATTGGCATGTCATCTTCCCTAAGAGTACCGAGTTTATCTAATATATTATAGGCTGAGGCGTGTTGGACCATGTTCTGACCGTATAAGGCAAAGTATGGAGAGCACTGAATTGAGGTATGAAAATCGCTTCTTAACACCGCTAAAATTTCGGGTATATGCTTGTCCCAGTCGGTATGATCCTGTTTATCTTTAAGGAAAATTCTTATTTTTGAAACAATTTCTCTATTTACGCGTTCTGACGCGTTTGCTTGCGGCGAGTATAACCCCGTCTTTATATGGGTCACCCCATAATTCTCGAGGAATTGTTTCAATTCCTTAGAGATAAACTGTTTACCATTATCGCTATGGATATATTCAGGAACCCCAACCGATGGAAAAATTGCAGAGGTAAAGTAATTCATAACATTAACAGCTGTTGCTCTCTGCATGGGCTTCAACCAAACATACTTTGCAAAATGGTCTAGAACAATGAAGAGAAGCTGATTGCGCCGCTTAGATCGCGGGTAAGGTCCTAGAAAGTCGCAATAGAACCGCTGAAATGGTCTTTCTGAAGCAAAAGTGTTCGCTATAGGTGGTCTTGACTGCTGATTTGTTGACTTAACAGCCTTACAAGTGTCGCATTTCTGTACATAGTCTCTAACGTCTTTAGCTTGCCTAGGCCAGAAGTAATTTTGTCTGACACGCTCTAAAGTTTTCTGCCAACCCCCATGGTAACTCCTATTCGCATCATGTGCAAGACTTATCGCTTTCTCAGTTAACCCTGTCGGTAACCACACCCGCCATAACGAGTCCTCCTCATCCGCCACACCCTTACGAAATTTAACCCTTTTTAAAACCACGCCATCATTTACATTCAAATCTGGTAGTGCATCTTTGTTTTCCAAAATGGTTCTGCAAAGATCTAAGTATTCCGCGCTTTCAAATTCCGGCGATGCTAAGTCAATTTCGTGAGGTGGGGCGGAGGAGGTTAGCTCGTCTACATCAAAACGCGAGAGGGCATCCGGTACTATATTCAAGGTTCCCTTGCGATGCTCCATGGCAAAATCGTATCTTTGCAGTAGGAGTGACCATCGAGCCAGCCTGCCACTCAAGTCCTTCTGAGTCATCAACCACTTGAGACTTGAATGGTCAGTTATGATTCGGAATGGCAAACCCTCTATGTACGGTCTAAAACCCTTGACACTTATAATGGCGGCGAGGCATTCCAGTTCGGTTACAGTATAATTGCGCTGAGCATTGTTAAGTTTTTTTGAAACAAACGCGATTGGATGCTCAGCGCCCTCGTCATCGACCTGGAATAACACGCCCCCTACACCTATTTTTGAAGCATCACACTGAATAACAAATTCCTTTGAGAAATCGGGTTGGGCCAAGACAGGAGCGGAGCTCAAGGCTTCTTTTAACTTTTCGAATGCTTCTACCGCTACAGGGGTAAGCTTAAATGGGCCTGCTGACTTGCGAAGACAATCAGTCAAAGGACCTGCTAGGTCAGCAAAGTTTGTAATAAATGCCCTATACCAATTTGCCATGCCCACAAACCTACGAACCTGTCGCGGAGATTTAGGGATCGGAAAGTTCTGCATTGCCTCTATTTTCCCAGGATCCACCTTCAAGCACCCGCTACCTATCAAGTACCCTAAATACCGAATTTCCTTCTGACAAAATTTGCTCTTCTTCACATTGATTGTGAGGCCCGCGTCCCTCAAACAATTCGCCACTTCCGCCAGCAACTTTAGGTGGTCTTCAAAGTTAGTGCTGCATACCATTAGATCATCCAGGTAGACGAAGACATTCTCCCGCAACCGCGAGGGAATTGCCTTGTCCATCAGGCGGCTCATAGTCTGCGGTCCATTGCACAGACCAAAGGGCATCACCTTAAAGTGGTACAGAGGCTTCCCAGGAACTGCGAATGCTGTTTTTTCCTTGGAAGACTCTGTCAGCTTGATCTGAAAGAACGCGTCCTTCAGATCAATGCCACTAATGAAGTGCGTGTCCTTCAGTCTGCTCAATAGGCCGTTGATATGAGGCAACGGGTACGAGTCCTTTTTACTTACCGCGTTGACCTTCCTGGAATCTATGCAGAGCCTGACCTTCCCTGGCTTCCGAACTAGAACAACTGGACTACACCAAGGCGAGTTTGACTCTTCTATAACTCCCATTTCGAGCAGCCTATCTATTTCGCTAAAAGCTTCGGCTTGCCTCGGTGGCGAAAGAGGAAAATGTTTACTTTTGATTGGGACTGCATCACCAGTATCAACATGATGCTCAACCAATCTCGTTTGCCCCAATCCTAACTTTTCGAAAGAAGGAAACGTCTCTATGACCTTCTGCAAATTGACTTTCTGGGTTGGTGACAAATCATGGAAATTTATTTCATCATCATTTTTATTATTAAAGTCTATGCACTCCACACTGGGAAATATTTCGGGCGCCAGCGCAAAGGCTCTCCAAAAATCAACTCCGAAATAGGCTTCTTGAAGAAGCGACGGAACAAGATAAAAACGAATAGATTTGGTGGAATTTTTGAACGTCACTGGTACGGAAACACACCCTAATATTTTCTGCTTGCCGCCACCCGCCGTGTATACGAAAGCCTGTAGTGGGTGGTATTTAAGTCCAATTGAATCCAAAAACTTTTCACAGTCCTTCCCAAGGATAGAGACATTCGCGCCTGAGTCCAGCAACCCTACTATGAAACTGTTTTCTATTTTTACTCGCACCAGAGGCCTTTCATCCTCGGTGAGCACCAAAGTGGTGCTTTGTAACAGTTTACGCTCCTGTACTCGACTGTTATATCTCTTCCTACATTTCAAAATATCTTCCGATACAAATGACTCTGGGTTATGAAAAATTCTCGACCTAACTAGCTCATAATTGGTTACCCTTTGTTCCAAACTAGGTGGAAATTGCGTCTGACAGGCGACCTCCCTACTCGGGGCTTTCAAGATTTTTATTGGTTTGCAAATTACCCCTGATGACCTCGGACTATCGGAATCAGAACCGTCTGTACTGTCAGGAAAAGTTACAACTATTTTTGGGTATTCCTTCGCCAGAGTGCCACTGCTCCTTGGAAGTTCAACACTGCCTTGGAACTCTCCGCTCGCGAGGGACCTACCACTTGGTTCAGTACTCGAGGCGACTCCTTGAGCACTGGCTGATATGGG
Source organism: Merzomyia westermanni (assembly GCA_949987695.1). Lineage (NCBI taxonomy): Eukaryota > Metazoa > Arthropoda > Insecta > Diptera > Tephritidae > Merzomyia > Merzomyia westermanni. The sequence continues at coordinate 84,853,252 of OX465291.1, forward strand.
GGCTATGGCGCCGAACGAGTTTCCCCCATCTTCTCGCTCGGATATTGGTTTCCCTGCCGGCGATGGTCCTTTGGACATTTTGGGGTAAACACGCCTCTGTGCCCGCACTTAAAGCAAAAGGGACTCCTAATGGGTTCCTCACAATAAATATACGAATGCCCCATGGCCTGACAATTCCAACATTGAATTCCGGAATAATCCGGTTTTCTATTGCGCCGGTACTCCAACGCCTCTATCTGCGGGTCAGCTTCGCAATCCTCGCCTTCCATCCTCATGTCCGGTGTTATCGTGCGGGCCTCGTTGACCTGACGTCCATGGTAAGTGGTTCCCAATATCTTGCTTTCTTTCAGAACTTGTTCCCCTCTTCGTGCTATATCGCGTAGATCATGCAATGTCCTAGCCCCCGCGTTGAAGAGCATTAGCTTCAAGCTACTGTTGACGTTCCGCTTTATTATGTCAATCAGCAGGACTTCAGACATCGGTTCTCTGAGGTGTGCGTTAAGTGCTACTATGTCAGTGTGGAACACGTCGTATGACTCACTTAGCTTCTGCTTACGCATTGAGATTTCCATCATAATCTCGTGGTCACTTTTCAATGTTCCAAACTCACGCTTCAGGGAATAGCACAAAAGGGGATAATTCGCGGTTGGATTCTGCTTTGTGAACAGCCAATACCATTCTTCCGCCCGTCCTGACAAAAAGAGATGAAAACTCGCCATAAGTTGGTCGCTAGAGCATTGAGTCCGCTCACATAGGGTGTCCAACTTAAACAAAAAATCAGCAACGCTTCCAGTACCATCGAAGGAAATCTTCCAATCCTGTGGTTTCACTGCCACGCTATTCGAAACGATGTTGGCCTGGTTACTAACGAATGTCGGGGCTTGGTTCCTTCCCTCCCTATTGGTGTTCCTGGTATAGGTCGCACTACCCTGCGACGATGTTACTGCGGCGTTGAGTAAGTCCATGTTCTCCCTGATCGTCCTCATTTCGTTCCGCATCTCCTCCTGCGATGTCCTGAACAGCTGATGTAGCACGTTCACCCACGAATCTACAGGAGGGACCTCGCCATTGTTCCTTTGCGTAGTGATCCTATCACCTAAAGTGTCAGGAGGTATACGGTCTTGAACCGAAGCTCTAGCTTCCCCCTGTATACCTGTTAACACGCCAGTTGAAGGGTCAAAAATATTTTGCATTGGATCTGCTGCCATGGACGAGTCAAGGATATTAGTACTAGCTGGTCTATCCATTTTGTGGTTGGAAGCAGGATTCAACACTATCTTGGTCGGATCTCCCCCGCCCGGACTACCTATTGGAGAATGCAGTACCAGAGGTCGATTGGTGGGTTGCTTCGGAAGCGCCCCTCTGCCCTGACCTCTAGGCTTGCCCCCACTTCCTCGTACCGAGTTCCTAGTAGTCATGCGTTCAGCCGACCTGTCCATGTTGAATTAAATCTCCGAACCAAATTTAAAAAAAAGAATTTACAGAAAAGGGTCGGTTACAAGGGGCGGTTGGAAGGTATAAAGTCACGATTCACTCCCCCCACCCTATAATACCGACGATTGACAAGTTTTGAAAAATAAAAATTTAATTAATGCAAATTTTCCTAACCGATATTTGCATCAACTGATTACCGCGAATATGTCAAAAAAAAAATAAATATATACATATAAATATATATATGCTGAAAGAAATTGATTATTAGTAAATATACGTGTTTAAATGTAATATGTAAAAAGCAAAAACGGTATACAGTTTGGCAAAAGCTAGTTGTGTATTTATATATTTAATGGGAATGCTGACATCCCATCACCAGAAGGCATAGGCATAACAAAAAAAAACGAAATAACACTAGACAAGGACATTCTTCCAGGTACACCTACCGCAATGCAGGGGTGGTTATAAGACACCTCGCCCTGAGACATGTTGGTGTACCATGGCGAAAATTGGCAAAATTTTAAATTTATTTGGACTCCAGTACTTCGGACCGCAATGCAGGGGCTGCTAAAGGCTGCCTCCCTGAGACTGGTCGGAGCACTGGAGACCGATAAGAAACAAAACGTAAAAATTGGCTTTTAATACCCCTCCTCAGCTGCGCCGCAATGAAGGGATGCGGTTTGGGGCCGCTTTTCCCCAGACTTGCGCAGTTGGGAAGGGGTGTGCAAAGGGGTCCCCACCCCTCCTCCCGCAATGCAGGGGCTGCTGAAGGCTGCCTCCTGAGACTGGTTGGAGGAGTAGGGATCCCCACAAAAAAAACATACAAAAAGAAACGAAGACAAAATAAAACAAGTTCGGCAGTCAAAAAAAAAAACTAATAAACCCAAGAAAACTAAACCCCACTTAGCGGACATAATATTTTCCCGAAGCCGACATCGGACAACAGACCCGGGACAACAAAAAAAATTGAAACTACAAAAAAAAACTAAGTGCGTTTAGCACTACCTCACCGGGTGAAATGAAAACTTCCGGTGGACATGACGTTCAGTCTCGTGGAGCCCTTAGCTTCTGAACACGATGACCAATCCGGACAACTTGATCGGTCCCACCATCCCGTCGCAACGCAGGTGGCGTCTCCTGGGCCTGCCTACCTGGGACATACGGAATGGTGAAACCTCACAAGCTGACCAGAAAAGTCACCGCGGTCAGCGCTTCGGGCCCCACGTTGGGCGCCATCTGTTATGGTTTCGCAGGGCGCCCATAGCTACTGAACACGATGACTAATCCGGACAACTTGATCAGTCCCACCATCCCGTCGCAACGCAGGTGGCGGCTCCTGGGCCTGCCTACCTGGGACATACGGAATGGTGAAACCTCACAAGCTGACCCGAAAAGTCACCGCGATCAGCTCTTCAGGGCCCCACGTTGGGCGCCATCTGTTATTGTAACGCAACAAGATGGAGCAGTAAGGAAGGCGGTCGGCACGATATGAGGTCGCACTGTGGCTAGTCATTGTCGGCTGGGGTGGGTTCTTGCCAACCTTACCGTCCTGCGCCATAATAAGAGAAAAGGTCATATCATGCCTTTTGAAAACGCGGGGAAAACGCAAAAAAGCCGCGCAAAACAACTTTTAAAACAACATCCGGTTAAAACACCGGATGCCACGGACAGACCGTTGACATTCAAATGTTCAAAATACAAAAACTCAAATTAAACGGAAAATCAAATAAATTCAAAAGAAACGGGCAACTAAAATATTTAAAATGAAACTCGAAATTCAAAAATAACCAAAAGCGAAACTAACTCAAATATAAATTTGAAATAACCGAAAATGAAACGAAATTAAAACTGAAATGACGAACGGAAAAAGGAAAACAAAGATAAATTTAAATTAACCGAAAAGAAACTCTGAAAATTAAAAAAAAACGAACCGGAAATGACCGGTTACCATGCTGAAAAAGGAAAAATAAAAAAAAAGAGGCCGAACAATATAAGGGGGCGCCGCGGGTGTTGTTGCGACGCCCGGTGCTTGGCCCACCCTCATCCATGGCCATCGACGCACCTGGTTTCGATGGCCCCTTACCTAGAAACCTATATGCCTTCTAAATGAAAATGAACATCACCATTCCCATTATATTACAAAGAATTTATTTATAAATCATTCTCTTAAATTAGGTTACGGTAAACAATTGAAATTTAGCCTAGCCAAGTAGATATTAGCTGGAGTTTATTACAGAACTCTAAGCAACGCAAGCGCAAAAAAAAAGATTTTGAAAATCCAAAGTTTTATTTAAATGAAAAGGTGCTTCGAGCTACATAACTAAAATTACAAAATCTACAGGGTATCGATAAGATAAGTTTGGTTTTAATACTATTTCATATTTTAGTTATTATTTATTTATTTATGTATTTTCCTCTTCGGTATTTATGTTATTTTATAAACATTATACAGTTAATTGTGGCCATTAGTTGTATTATTATGGATATATAATCCCATTTTCTTATTTTGTTATTATTTATAAATAAAACCTAGATTCTTGTTATGTTAGCATTGTCTTAAATATTTTACTTATTTTAAATATGCATTTATTTCATTAGCATTATTTTAAATATATCATATTTATTATTAATTATTTTATTTCGTTTAATGGTTATTTAGTATGGGTTTTTTTTTCTGTGATTTTTTTTTTTTGATTTTATACCCTACGCTGTTCATTTTTACTTTCGCGTAGCCAACTTTGTTTCGCTTAGCCTTAACCTAACTAATTTAGTTTCTTTTATATATTTAAGTTTCCCCCCCCCCCCCCCCCCCCCAAGGTTTTCTCCTGCATTTAGTTTTGTACAAAAAAGTATATATACTCTATTTATCTATTTAAGTTTCAAAACAAAGAGCTTTGGGAATTTTGTTATGTATAACGAAAAAAAGAAAACTAACTACTACAGCGGTTTGGTCTCACCCGGTGGTTGTAGTAGGCCGTTAGTAGGGCGCTACTATGGTTGTTGTCTCTGTTGGTGGTTGCTGGTCATTGTATAGGGCGGCGGGCCTATATTATGGCGGCCCCCGCTGTTGTCACTGCTGGTGTTGTTGTTGCTGCTGCTAGTGCGGCGGGCCTATATTACGGCGGCCCTCGCTGATGTTACTGCTGGTTACTGTTGTTGTTGCTGCTGCTAGTGCGACGGGCCTATATGAGGGCGGCCCCCGCTGTTGTTGTTGCTGGATATCCAGGAATGTTGTTGTGGCTGCTGCTACTGCTGCTAATGATGTGGTTGTTGTTGTGATTTCTTTGACTGTTGTATTGTGAACTTCTTCTGTTTGTTGGTTTGTTTGTTTTAGCTATTTATTATCGCCAAGTTGTTATTTTTGTGGTGGTTTTGTAGTTTAATTTTGTAGCTTTAGTTTGCTTTTATATTCTTTTTGCAGATTTTTTTTTTGTTTGTTAATTTTGTTTACACACGCACTTTAAATTTGCGTTTATATTTATTCTTCTGTTTTCTTTTTGCAATTATCTGTAAAAACCAAAAGTTTTTGGTTTGGTTTAATATTTAAAATACGTTTCCGCATGTCTGTGAAATCACTGTTCGTGGAAATAATTAAATTTATACTTCTGTATGTACACACATATACATATACAGAAGAAAAAGAACGCAATCACTTTTTTAAACAACTTTTTCGCGAAATGCTACTAACATTTTTTTTTTCTTTTTACACGCGCACGACCGCTCGGTTCAAATCATGTATACTTTTTTGAATTGGTCGAATGCCGGTGACGCTGCTATGCCCAAAATTATTCACTTAACGCGACTGCGCAATGGAAAAGTTCCGTTGGCCCGTTGACGTGGCGTGATTATTGCCAGGTGTAACATTCTGATTGGTCGTTACCATCAGGTGATTGCTATGAACGGATTGCCATCAGGGTTCGAACTAGGACTTTTATTTTCAATACTTTTGTACTACTTAATTTGGTAGAAGTACAGTTCAGTACAGGAATATAAAACATAAAAACTATTGAAACTAAAGGGAAGATATACTTTTACTTTTTTTTTCATAGTAGATTTAATAATCATTTGACTGTAGAAATTATTTAGAGCTGAAAGTACGGTAATTATACTTTTATTTTGGGCTTTAAAGGAAAGAAATTAAGTACTTTACTTTCGCTACTATTTTGCTCATTGGTTATTTGTATTAAGGAAAATTTCTTTGGATAAAACAAAATTGGATGCAAGAACATGGATGATAATTAACTTTACTTTCCTGGAGGGTTTATAGATAAAACAGATTGACTTGTAACTATTCAGAGAGAAACACAAAACGTAGTAAATTTGGCTAAAGTGTAGTGACTATGAAAGTTACTGCAAGTTTGGTCAAGTCCGAACCCTGAAGGCACGCTTTCGTTGGCGCGCGAAAAAAAGGAAGGTTCTAGAACATGCGGTTGGTGTGTTCCCTTAGTAACCCGCGGGACACCATGTTGCTGGGTTTGGGGATAGGAGGCACATGAAACTCCTCATCCGACCTAGCCTTTGACAATACGGCTTGCATAGCGTGTAATAAATGAATTCTGTCGCCAAAGGAAACCATTTAAGTTCATTTTTATTATGTTTTTACAGAATTAATTACATTAGTTGCCATTTTTGTCTTAAGGCAGGACAGGATTCCACGTGTCTCCCACCCTGGTCAATTTGGCTGTGACTTCATGTTTTAATGATTTTAGCATTTTTTTGTGGGTTTTGTTTTCGCAATCTTGCATTAATTTCAATACACGTTTATAGTCTGTACATGTTTTTGTACTCAACTTCTTTTACCAACTTCGTCACGTCAATTCATTGTAAGTCGCCCTTTTCGGGCCATTTGCCCATATCGCTCATTTGACACTTTCAGGCGCCTTGGGTTACCCGCAATTTAACTCTGGCCACACCGAGAACACACCAAACCTTTGTTTGTCTGGCAATTAAAAGTTCCGTTATTGGTGCCTTTTCCATTCTATGGAAATATTTGTGCTGCCACTTCAGCAAAAATCACGCACTTTCCCGTAGCTAAACGTCAAACCGGAAGGTGAATCAAAACTGTCATCCAACCAACCGCATTGCACCAAATAAAAATGACTATCAATTGAAAGTAAACCATAACAACGTCACCCCTAAGATTTGTGTATGTGAGATAGTCGAAAGATGTTGTCGTTGTTGTTAACAGTGCTTCGCCCTGCCCAATGTGCTCGATCACTCTAAATTGTTGTTGTTGTTAACAGTGCTTCGCCCTGCCCAATGGGCTCGATCACTCTAAATTGTCATCAGGCTCTTCTAACGGAAGTCCGAGGAAACGCGCACTTTCCACAGGGTTGGACCAGAGTGATGTAGGTGTTAGAAGAGTAGGTTCGACTCAAGAGGAGAAGAGATTTTTGGTATCATGAGGGGACATACCACATCTTTAAGTTTTTGGATTTGTTTGTGTACGGAAACTTTAAAAGTGAAATATAAATGATGTAAAGCTATTTTACGCAAAGCTATTGCCTATTTATTATATCTACGATCCTCTTCAAAATCTTTCATCTAAAAGTGGGCGTGGACCTTAACCGATCCCGCCCACATTCCTTGCACACCTGGAAACCTGCGTGCTAAATTTCGTTTCGATATCTTGAACGGTTTTTGATTTATGATTAATATTATTTCTAAATTTGACTTATCCAAATTTCTTGAAACATTAATTTTATGCCTCAATCTCAATGTATTCACCAAATTTTATCCTTATAGGTGTATTATGTACTGAGTAATCACTCTTTTTATGTTTTCGAAAATATTCTATATATTAAAAGTGGGCGTAGCTATTATCCGAATTCCAAATTTCATTAAGATATCTCAAAATTTTACTCAAGTTATCGTGTTTCCAGACGGACGGACGGACGGACATGGCTTAATCAATTTCTCTTTTCGTTCTGAACATTTTGGTATATATAAGTCAATATCTATCTCGACCCGTTTATGCCGTTACGTACTGCCGTTAGGCGGCTAAAGTTAATATACCTTGTATGCGTAGCACTACTAGGTATAAAAATGTGTGTCTTATAGGCGTCCAAAGTACTCAACCGATTATTATGAAATTTTCACAGTATATTCTTTGGATAACCCATAGGCTATATATAGTTTTGAAAACGTGGGCGGAGCCACACCACCAAGCTATTCAAAATTCCAATTCGTTATAACGCTGAACTTATTTGGTCTAAATTAATGATATTTCGATATATGTGTCCTTTAGTCAAGATTTACATAATTTCGTGTTTTTTACCCGTCATTCATGTACAAAGTATATTGTTGATCTCAATGAAACTTTCACAGTGGATTCAGGGATTCGCTGGGGACGACACAGGCGATATATAGCTTTTGGAAAATCCCCCGGGCTATTTAAAGTAACAATTCGGATATGTGTTCTACACATTAAAAAAACCTCATCTGAGGTATTTTTATTCTAATTGGAAAACATGTCTGTAAGCTCTGGTAAGCGTCGTTGTGAGAATGCAATCGAAACTAGAGATGAAACTGCAACCAAAGCAACCAAAGCCCTGCGTTTCAGTGACTCATCCCCGAGTCTAATTCGAAGCTTGGATGCTCGTTTTGCCAAGTAGTTACACTGACATGTTGTCTAACCAAACAAGTTTGGGAAAGTCTTAGATTTAGTGTATGTTGATGATATAAACCAATTTTTTGTAAATCGTTGTGATCCGTTGGTTTTGCCAGAAGACCTTTACCACCCTTCTGTGGAAATAGTCTGCGAAACCATAAGTAATGGCCAAGGTACTCAATGCTACTCATGTAGTAGCTTTGATTTTAACTTTTCCAAAGCAAACTATGTACAAGAAGTTTAATAAAGAACTATCTAAAATAACTTGGCCTGAATTTGGTAGTGATATCGATCTAAACGTCTCACATTTCAATCAAACTATTTACTGCTAATTTGAGAAGTTTATTCCTAAACGTAAATTAAGTTATGATCATCCTACGCAAGCTTGGTTTACCAAAGAGCTGAAGGCTCTGAAAAATAGGAAAACGCGATCATTTAATTTATATAAGAAATCCGGATTAAACAAACATTACTTACTGTATTCCATTCTACGTCAGAAGTACATAGATTGTTATGGAATCGCAACAAAATGGAGCAGTAAGGAAGGCGGTCGGCACGATATGAGGTCGCACTGTGGCTAGTCATTGTCGGCTGGGGTGGGCTCTTGCCAACCTTACCGTCCTGCGCCATAATCAGAGAAAAGGTCATATCATGCCTTTTGAAAACGCGGGGAAAACGCAAAAAGCCGCGCAAAACAACTTTTAAAACAACATCCGGTTAAAACACCGGATGCCACGGACAGACCGTTGACATTCAAATTTCAAACTCAAATAAAAAAAACCGAAAATGAAACGAAATTAAAACTGAAATAACGAACGGAAGATAAGAAAAAAACAGATAAATTTAAATTAACAAAAAAAAACCCTGAAATTTTAAACGAACCGGAAATGACCGGTTACCCTGCTGCAAAAGAAAAAAAATAAAAAAAAGAGGCCGAACATTATAAGGGGGCGCCGCGGGTGTTGTTGCGACGCCCTGGTGCTGACCCACCCTCATCCATGGCCACCGGTGCACCAAACCGAATCCCGATGGCCCCTTACCTATAAAAGCCTACATGCCTTCTAAATAACGTGAAACGTCAGCATTCCCATATTATACAAAATTTATTTACAATTCATTGTTTTGCTTAACTCATAACAAGATATTTTAAATTCAGCCCTATTTTGGCTATTTTAAATTAGCTTTTACCACATTAGGGTGCAACAAAGAAAGTAAAAGAAAATGTATTTACGTATATATATACATAGTTTAAATCCCCGGGTATTTAGGTTTAAATCAAATACTAGGTATTTATGTTCGAATTAAACTCTATAGAAACTATTAAGACTAATCAAAAAAAACCACGAAACAAGGAAAAAAAAAATCTCTACTGGGCTTAATTTTTCTTAAGTATTTCGTTGAGTTTATTTATGTATCTACTAATATTATTTGTAATCACTAAGCTTTATTTTATTTAGTCGATTTATCTTTATTTCGATTTACCGCATTAATTATTCATTTAGTGGCCTTGTTTCATTATTTTATTTTCTTGTGTATTTGATTTTATTTTATTTTTATTTCAAGTTAGTTTAATTTAAGTAATTAATATTTTGTTGGAATAGCTTTCTTTAATAGTTATTATTTGTTATTATTTTTATGAAAAAAAATCCATTATTTATTTTAAGTAGTTACGCTTTTTGTTTCTAGTTGTATCTTAAATACCTCACCTTATTTCTATTTCTACATACCTAACCGTTTCCCCCCTTCAGTTTGACAGTTTTAATGCTTCATCTTGTAAATAATTTTTTTTTTCTAGTTTTGAAAATATACTTTAGTTTTAACTCTACCAGATTTTTTTTTTTTTTTTTTTTTTTTTTTTTTTTTTTTTTTTTAGTTTGAAACTTCCATTGCAGTCATACGCTTAGCATGTACTGGGTAAAAATTAATTATAAGTAATACAAAAAAAATTAAACAATTTATACATTACGTATACATCATGGTATACTAGCACATGAATAAATTAAAAAAAGTTACGTCTACATCAGATAGGTCTCACCCGGTTCTTCTTGCAGTAGGCCGTTAGTAGGGCGCTACTGTGGTTGTTGTCTCTGTTGGTGGTTGCTGGTCATTGTATAGGGCGGCGGGCCTATATTATGGCGGCCCCCGCTGTTGTCAATGCTGGATGTTGTTGTTGCTGCTGCTAGTGCGGCGGGCCTATATGAGGGCGGCCCCCGCTGTAATTACTGCTGCTGATTGTTGCGCGCCCTGTTGCGCGTTGTTGCTGGTGGTGCGACGGGCCTATATTACGGCGGCCCTCGCTGATGTTACTGCTGGTGTTGTTGTTGTTGCTGGTTGTGCGACGGGCCTATATTACGGCGGCCCTCGCTATTGTTACTGCTGGTGTTGTTGTCGTTGCTGGATATCCAGAAATGTTGTTGTGGCTGCTGCAACTGCTGCTACTGATGTGGTTGTTGTTGTGATTTATTTTTGTTGTTTGGTGAACTTTTCTGTTTGTTGGTTTGTTTGTTTTAGCTATTTATTCTCACCAAGTTGTTATTTTTGCGGTGGTTTTTGTAGTTTAATTTTGTAGCTTTATTTTGTTTTTATATTCTTTTTGTAGATTTTTTGTTTATATGTGTATCTATGTTAATTATATTTTTATTGACCACACAACTAGTTATCAAGGATACAATTTCAGCTCAATCAATTTATCAATACATCAAATGCGGTTTGTTCATAATTTCGTTGCTTCTATTCAGAAGGTTCTAAAGTTTATTTTTTTATAATTATTGGGTTTATGTTGTTTTGTAATTCTTTTCTTATTGCGTTTTGTACTTTGAAACTTTATTTTCGTTGTTTTTGTTTGCTTTTGTTCTTATAGCGCTTTTGAACTTGATATCTTTGGATATTTGTTTTTGTAGTTTAGGACTGAGTCCTTCCGATTCACTTTCGTTTTAAAAAAAACAAAATGGAACTTATGAAGTTTTGATAGGTTTTCAAGGAAGTGTGCTAAAATTTTCAGATTCAATGGCAATTCTATACGACAGCGTTCAACCGCCAATATACGTTCAAAACCCTCGGGAAAGGCATCAATCGACGCGCTCCGACCCCCGCACCAACAATCCGAAGGCGGAAATCAAATAATTTGTCTCGGTGGAAAGCTATCAGCAAAAACTCAAAATGCGCTAGGTTCGATCCCAAATAGGCGGCTTCATCCAAGGTATTTATGTGCACAACACCTTTTCGCGTATACGACCTTTGGCCGCCTTTCAAAAGAATAACCTTTAGCTGGTCCAACCCCCGTTACACGGTCCACAATATTTTGAGCAGGACACACTTTTTGCACTTTTTGGTACACCCTAATCTGTGATTACAACAACCACCTGAAAATGACGAAAACTTTTCAACTTGGATTGCAAATATCTCTAAACAGACCCAAAATATAGAACCCCCGCCCCCGGACCATCGACACGGAGGCCAAAACCCGTCGCTCGATACACCCCCCGAGACTCTCGGACGCACATCAGCAGCGCGTGCCGTCGTACAGAATTGTCGATTCAATAGCTCAATTTAAACTTGATTCAGAATGCTTTCATAAAAGTGGGCTGCGTATTTAATTCGAAAAGAAGTAATTTTCTAAACGAGTTACAGTATAAAAAAAAACTGTACAAACTAGATAACGTTTTTGTGAAATTATTGTTAAAAAGACCCCCTTCCCCGGTACTTAAATGCCAAAATAGCAAGGCCAAATCCATTTAATGAAAAGATTTCAATTTATACAATAATTTTATAAGTCAGGGTGCCACTACAAACATTTTTCTTACAGAACTTTTCTTAATTGCTTCACCAACTTAATCAAAAAAATTGAATAACCACTTCACCACACTAAACTTAAGTTTTTTTTTCTTTTCTTTTATATTTATCAAGGCGCACCACTGTAAAAGTGAATAATTGAGATAAAATGAAAACACGTACTAAGCGGTATTTTATTTGGCTGTAATCCAATTTTTTTAACTTGACAATTTCTTGTCGTAACTTTAGCACTTGGAGTTTTATGTAAGATTCAGTTTTCACAAATTAAAACCAGTAAAAATTGCAATTGGGCGACAGCACAATTTTCTTTTTCACACTCCGCGACACGACCGCTCCCGTTCAAATCATGTATCTTTTTGAATTGGTCGAATGCCGGTGACGCTGCTATGCCCAAAATTATTCGCTTAACGCGACTGCGCAATGGAAAAGTTCCGTTACCCGTTGACGTGGCGTGATTATTGCCAGGTGGAACATTCTGATTGGTCGTTACCTTCAGATGATTGATATGAACGGATTGAACCATTTGGTGCTGCCACTTCAGCAAAAATCACGCACTTTCCCGTAGCTAAACGTCAAACCGGAAGGTGAATCAAAACTGTCATCCAACCAACCGCATTGCACCAAATATAAATGACTATCAATTGAAAGTAAACCATAACAGGCCTGCTTCGCTTCGAAGACCGGTCGATGAAGCGAACAGGAAAAAGGTTTACTTGCAAGGAAGCCATTTCTGGGTAAAACGTGGGGCACGACTCACCCCTAGATAAGAGTCTCTAGTTCTACCACGAGCTAGCCGGGCAAGAAGATCCGCCAGTAAAGGAAAATTTTTTTTTGAAGTATTTTGTTTCATAGTTTAGTAGGCTTTGCGGCAAATGGAAATTGGTTAAGTGGCTTTACCCCCACCGAAATAGGCTTATAAGAAAAACGTGTAATTTAGTTAGACATTTTGATATCGGAGAACGCGTCAAAACTCCGAGGCAAACGGAGAATTTATTTTGGTTTCCTAGTTACAATGCTTCGCGGCTGTAGACATTTTAATAAAGGAGAACTCGTCAAAACTCCGAAAATTTTTGATTCTAGTGGTTTCACCCCCACAAAAAGGTTTAGCAAAAAAATTAACCGGAGAAGCTTGTTCCATGGTAAAAAAACTTTTCACCCGGTAGACATTTTAATTAAGGAGAACTCGTCAAAACTCCGAAAGACAATCCGCATAACCGAGGATTGCCAGGTTATCCACTACTTCCGATGGAAGCGTATGTAAATACCCTATTAAGTCAATGCTCGGGGAGGATACTGGGCGAGTTGTCCCCGACCGCCAAAACGCCCAGGTACGGTTCCAAATGTCAAAATGTATATGTGAAAAAAAAATCAAAATTGTTATTGCGGGCGAATATCCGAAGCGTGAAAGCGACCTATCAGTTTCCCTGTCAGGTCCTCTAGATCGTACAACGCATTGCCTACTTTTCGACGCACTCGGCACTTGAGGTACTTCGGCAAGAATTTGGCGTTTATGCCTTGTTTAAAGTTACTCAAAGCAAAATTTTTCCTAAAAACCTCCTGACCTTCCCTATAGTTAACTTGCCTAGAGCGTTTGTTATAAACGTTGTTTCCCCTATCCTTCGCCTGACCTAGATTCCTACGAATATGCTCGCGAATGGAGGACAACTTATCCGCCCTAGTTACTATTGGCATGTCATCTTCCCTAAGAGTACCGAGTTTATCTAATATATTATAGGCTGAGGCGTGTTGGACCATGTTCTGACCGTATACGGCAAAGTATGGAGAGCACTGAATTGAGGTATGAAAATCGCTTCTTAACACCGCTAAAATTTCGGGTATATGCTTGTCCCAGTCGGTATGATCCTGTTTATCTTTGAGGAAAATTCTTATTTTTGAAACAATTTCTCTATTTACGCGTTCCGACGCGTTTGCTTGCGGCGAGTATAACCCCGTCTTTATATGGGTCACCCCATAATTCTCGAGGAATTGTTTCATTTCCTTAGAGATAAACTGTTTACCATTATCGCTATGGATATATTCAGGAACCCCAACCGATGGAAAAATTTCAGAAGTAAAGTAATTCATAACATTAGCAGTTGTTGCTCTCTGCATGGGCTTCAACCAAACATACTTTGCAAAATGGTCTAGAACAATGAAGAGAAACTGATTGCGCCGCTTGGATCGCGGGTAAGGTCCTAGAAAGTCGCAATAGAACCGCTGAAATGGTCTTTCTGAAGCAAAAGTGTTCGCTATAGGTGGTCTTGACTGCTGATTTGTTGACTTAACAGCCTTACAAGTGTCGCATTTCTGTACATAGTCTCTAACGTCTTTAGCTTGCCTAGGCCAGAAGTAATTTTGTCTGACACGCTCTAAAGTTTTCTGCCAACCCCCATGGTAACTCCTATTCGCATCATGTGCAAGACTTATCGCTTTCTCAGTTAACCCTGTCGGTAACCACACCCGCCATAACGAGTCCTCCTCATCCGCCACACCCTTACGAAATTTAACCCTTTTTAAAACCACGCCGTCCTTTACACTCAAATCAGGTAGCGCATCTTTGTTTTCCAAAATGGTTCTGCAAAGATCCAAGTATTCCGCGCTTCCAAATTCCGGCGATGCTAAGTCAATTTCGTGAGGTGGGGCGGAGAAGGTTAGCTCGTCTACATCAAAACGCGAGAGGGCATCCGGTACTATATTCAGGGTTCCCTTGCGATGCTCCATGGCAAAATCGTATCTTTGCAGTAGGAGTGACCATCGAGCCAGCCTGCCACTCAAGTCCTTCTGAGTCATCAACCACTTGAGACTTGAATGGTCGGTTATGATTCGGAATGGCAACCCCTCTATGTATGGTCTAAAAGGCTTGACACTTATAATGGCGGCGAGGCATTCCAGTTCGGTTACAGTATAATTACGCTGAGCATTGTTAAGTTTTTTTGAAACAAACGCGATTGGATGCTCATCGCCCTCGTCATCGACCTGGAATAACACGCCCCCTACACCTATTTTTGAAGCATCACACTGAATAACAAATTCCTTTGAGAAATCGGGTTGGGCCAAGACAGGAGCGGAGCTCAAGGCTACCTTCAGCTTTTCAAAGGCCTCTATTGCCTCTGGGGTAAGTTTGAATGGTCCTGGCTTTTTACGGAGGCAATCGGTCAAAGGGCCTGCTAAATCAGCAAAATTTGTAATAAACGCCCTATACCAATTCGCCATACCCACAAACCTACGAACCTGTCGCGGAGATTTAGGGATCGGGAAGTTCTGCATTGCTTCTATTTTCCCAGGATCCACCTTCAAGCACCCGCTACCTATCAAGTACCCTAAATACCGAATTTCCTTCTGACAAAATTTGCTCTTCTTCACATTGATTGTGAGGCCTGCGTCCCTCAAACAATTCGCCACTTCCGCCAACAACTTTAGGTGGTCTTCAAAGTTAGTGCTGCATACCATTAGATCATCCAGGTAGACGAAGACATTCTCCCGCAACCGCGAGGGAATTGCCTTGTCCATCAGGCGGCTCATAGTCTGCGGTCCATTACACAGACCAAAGGGCATCACTTTAAAGTGGTACAGAGGCTTCCCAGGAACTGCGAATGCTGTTTATTCCTTGGAAGACTCTGTCAGCTTGATCAGATCAATGCCACTAATGAAGTGCGTGTCCTTCAGTCTGCTCAATAGGCCGTTGATATGAGGCAACGGGTACGAGTCCTTTTTAGTTACCGCGTTGACCTTCCTGGAATCTATGCAGAGCCTGACCTTCCCTGGCTTCCGAACTAGAACAACTGGACTACACCAAGGCGAGTTTGACTCTTCTATAACTCCCATTTCGAGCAGCCTATCTATTTCGCTAAAAGCTTCGGCTTGCCTCGGTGGCGAAAGAGGAAAATGTTTACTTTTGATTGGGACTGCATCACCAGTATCAATATGATGCTCAACCAATCTCGTTTGCCCCAATCCTAACTTCTCAAACGACGGAAACATATCTACTACCCTCTGCAGTTTGGCCTGGGTTTGTGTCAACTCATGGAAGTTATGTCCCTCCTCCTTTTCATCGATAACCTCTAGACATGCTATGCTCGGAAATATTTCGGGAGCTAACGCAAACGCTCTCCAGAAGTCAACTCCGAAATAGGCTTCTTGAAGAAGCGACGGAACAAGATAAAAACGAATAGATTTGGTGGAATTTTTGAACGTCACTGGTAAGGAAACACACCCTAATATTTTCTGCTTGCCGCCACCCGCCGTGTATACGAAAGCCTGTAGTGGGTGGTATTTAAGTCCAATTGAATCCAGAAACTTTTCACTGTCCTTCCCAAGGATAGAGACATTCGCGCCTGAGTCCAGCAACCCTACTATGAAACTGTTTTCTATTTTTACTCGCACCAGAGGCCTTTCATCCTCGGTGAGCACCAAAGTGGTGCTTTGTAACAGTTTACGCTCCTGTACTCGACTGTTATATCTCTTCCTACATTTCAAAATATCTTCCGATACAAATGACTCTGGGTTATGAAAAATTCTCGACCTAACTAGCTCGTAATTGGTTACCCTTTGTTCCAAACTAGGTGGAAATTGCGTCTGACAGGCGACCTCCCTACTCGGGGCTTTCAAGATTTTTATTGTTTTGCAAATTACCGCTGATGACCTCGGACTATCGGAATCAGAACCGTCTGTACTGTCAGGAAAAGTTACAACTATTTTTGGGTATTCCTTCGCCAGAGTGCCACTGCTCCTTGGAAGTTCAACACTGCCTTGGAACTCTCCGCTCGCGAGGGACCTACCACTTGGTTCAGGACTCGAGGCGACTCCTTGAGCACTGGATGATATGGGGGCTATGGCGCCGAACGAGTTTCCCCCATCTTCTCGCTCGGATATTGGTTTCCCTGCCGGCGATGGTCCTTTGGACATTTTGGGGTAAACACGCCTCTGTGCCCGCACTTAAAGCAGAAGGGACTCCTAATGGGTTCCTCACAATAAATATACGAATGCCCCATGGCCTGACAATTCCAACATTGAATTCCGGAATAATCCGGTTTTCTATTGCGCCGGTACTCCAACGCCTCTATCTGCGGGTCAGCTTCGCAATCCTCGCCTTCCATCTTCATGTCCGGTGTTATCGTGCGGGCCTCGTTGACCTGCCGTCCATGGTAAGTGGTTCCCAATATTTTGCTTTCTTTCAGAACTTGTTCCCCTCTTCGTGCTATATCGCGTAGATCATGCAATGTCCTAGCATCCGCATTGAAGAGCATTAGCTTAAGGCTACTGTTGACGTTTCTCTTTATAATGTCAATCAGGAGGACTTCAGACATCGGTTCTCTGAAGCGTGCGTTAAGTGCTACTATGTCAGTGTGGAACACGTCGTATGACTCACTTAACTTCTGCTTACGCATTGAGATTTCCATCATAATCTCGTGGTCACTTTTCAATGTTCCAAACTCACGCTTCAGGGAATAGCACAAAAAGGGATAATTCGCGGTTGGATTCTGCTTTGTGAACAGCCAATACCATTCTTCCGCCCGTCCTGACAAAAAGAGATGAAAACTCGCCATAAGTTGGTCGCTAGAGCATTGAGTCCGCTCACATAGGGTGTACAACTTAAACAAAAAATCAGCAACGCTTCCAGTACCATCGAAGGAAACCTTCCAATCCTGTGGTTTCACTGCCACGCTATTCGAAACGATGTTGGCCTGGTTACTAACGAATGTAGGGGCTTGGTTCCTTTCCTCCCTATTGGTGTTCCTGTTATAGGTCGCACTACCCTGCGACGATGTTACTGCGGCGTTGAGTAAGTCCATGTTCTCCCTGATCGTCCTCATTTCGTTCCGCATCTCCTCCTGCGATGTCCTGAACAGCTGATGTAGCACGTTCACCCACGAATCTACAGGAGGGACCTCGGCACTGTTCCTTTGCGTAGTGATCCTATCACCTAAAGTGTCAGGAGGTATACGGTCTTGAACCGAAGCTCTAGCTTCCCCCTGTATACCTGTTAGCACGCCAGTTGAAGGGTCAAAAATATTTTGCATTGGATCTGCTGCCATGGACGAGTCAAGGATATTAGTACTAGCTGGTCTATAAATTTTGTGGTTGGAAGCAGGATTCAACACTATCCTGGTCGGATCTCCCCCGCCCGGACTACCTATTGGAGAATGCAGTACCAGAGGCCGATTGGTGGGTTGCTTCGGAAGCGCCCCTCTACCCTGACCTCTAGGCTTGCCCCCACTTCCTCGTGCAGAATTCCTAGTAGTCATGCGTTCAGCCGACCTGTCCATGTTGAATTAAATCTCCGAACCAAATTTAAAAAAAAAGAATTCACAGAAAAGGGTCGGTTACAAGGGGCGGTTGGAAGGTATAAAGTCACGATTCACTCCCCCCACCCTATAATACCGACGATTGACAAGTTTTGAAAAATAAAAATTTAATTAATGCAAATTTTCCTAACCGATATTTGCATCAACTGATTACCGCGAATATGTCAAAAAAAAATAAATATATACATATAAATATATATATGCTGAAAGAAATTGATTATTAGTAAATATACGTGTGGAAATGTACTATGTAAAAAGCAAAAACGGTATAAAGTTTGGCAAAAGCTAGTTGTGTATTTATGTATTGAATGGGAATGCTGACATCCCATCATTAGAAGGCATAGGCATAACAAAAAAACGAAATAACACTAGACAAGGACATTCTTCCCGGTACACCTACCGCAATGCAGGGGTGGTTATAAGACACCTCGCCCTGAGACATGTTGGTGTACCATGGCGAAAATTGGCAAAATTTTAAATTTATTTGGACTCCAGTACTCCGGACCGCAATGCAGGGGCTGCTAATGGCTGCCTCCCTGAGACTGGTCGGAGCACTGGATACCAGCGATCAAAAACGTCAAAACTTTATTTATTTATTTTTTTTTTTGAAACACCCCTCCTCAACCACGCCGCAATGAAAGGATGCGGTTTGGTACCGCGTTTCCCCAGACTTGCGCAGTTGGAAAGGGGTGGATATGGGGTCCCTACTCCTCCTCCCGCAATGCAGGGGCTGCTAATGGCTGCCTCCCTGAGACTGGTTGGAAAAGTAAGGATCCCTACCAAGAAACATACAAAACTAAGACAAAACAAAACAAACACGTTCGGCAAAAATATTAACTAAATAATCCCAAGAAAACTAAACCCCACTTAGCGGACATAATATTTTCCCGAAGCCGACATCGGACAACAGACCCGGGACAACAAAAAAAATTGAAACTACAAAAAAACTAAGTGCGTTTAGCACTACCTCACCGGGTGAAATGAAAACTTCCGGTGGACATGACATTCAGTCTCGTGGAGCCCTTGGCTACTGAACACGATGACTAATCCGGACAACTTGATCAGTCCCACCATCTAGTCGCAACGCAGGTGGCGGCTCCTGGGCCTGCCTACCTGGGACTTACGGAATGGTGAAACCTCACAAGCTGACCAGAAAAGTCACCGCGGTCAGCGCTTCAGGCCCCACGTTGGGCGCCATCTGTTATGGAATCGCAACAAAATGGAGCAGTAAGGAAGGCGGTCGGCACGATATGAGGTCGCACTGTGGCTAGTCATTGTCGGCTGGGGTGGGCTCTTGCCAACCTTACCGTCCTGCGCCATAATCAGAGAAAAGGTCATATCATGCCTTTTGAAAACGCGGGGAAAACGCAAAAAGCCGCGCAAAACAACTTTTAAAACAACATCCGGTTAAAACACCGGATGCCACGGACAGACCGTTGACATTCAAATTTCAAACTCAAATAAAAAAAACCGAAAATGAAACGAAATTAAAACTGAAATAACGAACGGAAGATAAGAAAAAAACAGATAAATTTAAATTAACAAAAAAAAACCCTGAAATTTTAAACGAACCGGAAATGACCGGTTACCCTGCTGCAAAAGAAAAAAAATAAAAAAAAGAGGCCGAACATTATAAGGGGGCGCCGCGGGTGTTGTTGCGACGCCCTGGTGCTGACCCACCCTCATCCATGGCCACCGGTGCACCAAACCGAATCCCGATGGCCCCTTACCTATAAAAGCCTACATGCCTTCTAAATAACGTGAAACGTCAGCATTCCCATATTATACAAAATTTATTTACAATTCATTGTTTTGCTTAACTCATAACAAGATATTTTAAATTCAGCCCTATTTTGGCTATTTTAAATTAGCTTTTACCACATTAGGGTGCAACAAAGAAAGTAAAAGAAAATGTATTTACGTATATATATACATAGTTTAAATCCCCGGGTATTTAGGTTTAAATCAAATACTAGGTATTTATGTTCGAATTAAACTCTATAGAAACTATTAAGACTAATCAAAAAAAACCACGAAACAAGGAAAAAAAAAATCTCTACTGGGCTTAATTTTTCTTAAGTATTTCGTTGAGTTTATTTATGTATCTACTAATATTATTTGTAATCACTAAGCTTTATTTTATTTAGTCGATTTATCTTTATTTCGATTTACCGCATTAATTATTCATTTAGTGGCCTTGTTTCATTATTTTATTTTCTTGTGTATTTGATTTTATTTTATTTTTATTTCAAGTTAGTTTAATTTAAGTAATTAATATTTGTATCTTGTTGTATCTTAAATACCTCACCTTATTTCTATTTCTACATACCTAACCGTTTCCCCCCTTCAGTTTGACAGTTTTAATGCTTCATCTTGTAAATAATTTTTTTTTTCTAGTTTTGAAAATATACTTTAGTTTTAACTCTACCAGATTTTTTTTTTTTTTTAGTTTGAAACTTCCATTGCAGTCATACGCTTAGCATGTACTGGGTAAAAATTAATTATAAGTAATACAAAAAAAAGTAAACAATTTATACATTACGTATACATCATGGTATACTAGCACATGAATAAATTAAAAAAAGTTACGTCTACATCAGATAGGTCTCACCCGGTTCTTCTTGCAGTAGGCCGTTAGTAGGGCGCTACTATGGTTGTTGTCTCTGTTGGTGGTTGCTGGTCATTGTATAGGGCGGCGGGCCTACATTATGGCGGCCCCCGCTGTTGTCAATGCTGGATGTTGTTGTTGCTGCTGCTAGTGCGGCGGGCCTATATGAGGGCGGCCCCCGCTGTAATTACTGCTGCTGATTGTTGCGCGCCCTGTTGCGCGTTGTTGCTGGTGGTGCGACGGGCCTATATTACGGCGGCCCTCGCTGATGTTACTGCTGGTGTTGTTGTTGTTGCTGGTTGTGCGACGGGCCTATATTACGGCGGCCCTCGCTATTGTTACTGCTGGTGTTGTTGTCGTTGCTGGATATCCAGAAATGTTGTTGTGGCTGCTGCAACTGCTGCTACTGATGTGGTTGTTGTTGTGATTTATTTTTGTTGTTTGGTGAACTTTTCTGTTTGTTGGTTTGTTTGTTTTAGCTATTTATTCTCACCAAGTTGTTATTTTTGCGGTGGTTTTTGTAGTTTAATTTTGTAGCTTTATTTTGTTTTTATATTCTTTTTGTAGATTTTTTGTTTATATGTGTATCTATGTTAATTATATTTTTATTGACCACACAACTAGTTATCAAGGATACAATTTCAGCTCAATCAATTTATCAATACATCAAATGCGGTTTGTTCATAATTTCGTTGCTTCTATTCAGAAGGTTCTAAAGTTTATTTTTTTATAATTATTGGGTTTATGTTGTTTTGTTATTCTGTTTGTTTTCTTATTGCGTTTTGTACTTTGAAACTTTATTTTCGTTGTTTGTGTTTGCTTTTGTTCTTATAGCGCTTTTGAACTTGATATCTTTGGATATTTGTTTTTGTAGTTTAGGACTGAGTCCTTCCGATTCACTTTCGTTTTAAAAAAAACAAAATGGAACTTATGAAGTTTTGATAGGTTTTCAAGGAAGTGTGCTAAAATTTTCAGATTCAATGGCAATTCTATACGACAGCGTTCAACCGCCAATATACGTTCAAAACCCTCGGGAAAGGCATCAATCGACGCGCTCCGACCCCCGCACCAACAATCCGAAGGCGGAAATCAAATAATTTGTCTCGGTGGAAAGCTATCAGCAAAAACTCAAAATGCGCTAGGTTCGATCCCAAATAGGCGGCTTCATCCAAGGTATTTATGTGCACAACACCTTTTCGCGTATACGACCTTTGGCCGCCTTTCAAAAGAATAACCTTTAGCTGGTCCAACCCCCGTTACACGGTCCACAATATTTTGAGCAGGACACACTTTTTGCACTTTTTGGTACACCCTAATCTGTGATTACAACAACCACCTGAAAATGACGAAAACTTTTCAACTTGGATTGCAAATATCTCTAAACAGACCCAAAATATAGAACCCCCGCCCCCGGACCATCGACACGGAGGCCAAAACCCGTCGCTCGATACACCCCCCGAGACTCTCGGACGCACATCAGCAGCGCGTGCCGTCGTACAGAATTGTCGATTCAATAGCTCAATTTAAACTTGATTCAGAATGCTTTCATAAAAGTGGGCTGCGTATTTAATTCGAAAAGAAGTAATTTTCTAAACGAGTTACAGTATAAAAAAAAACTGTACAAACTAGATAACGTTTTTGTGAAATTATTGTTAAAAAGACCCCCTTCCCCGGTACTTAAATGCCAAAATAGCAAGGCCAAATCCATTTAATGAAAAGATTTCAATTTATACAATAATTTTATAAGTCAGGGTGCCACTACAAACCTTTTTCTTACAGAACTTTTCTTAATTGCTTCACCAACTTAATCAAAAAAATTGAATAACCACTTCACCACACTAAACTTAAGTTTTTTTTTCTTTTCTTTTATATTTATCAAGGCGCACCACTGTAAAAGTGAATAATTGAGATAAAATGAAAACACGTACTAAGCGGTATTTTATTTGGCTGTAATCCAATTTTTTTAACTTGACAATTTCTTGTCGTAACTTTAGCACTTGGAGTTTTATGTAAGATTCAGTTTTCACAAATTAAAACCAGTAAAAATTGCAATTGGGCGACAGCACAATTTTCTTTTTCACACTCCGCGACACGACCGCTCCCGTTCAAATCACGTATCTTTTTGAATTGGTCGAATGCCGGTGACGCTGCTATGCCCAAAATTATTCGCTTAACGCGACTGCGCAATGGAAAAGTTCCGTTACCCGTTGACGTGGCGTGATTATTGCCAGGTGGAACATTCTGATTGGTCGTTACCTTCAGATGATTGATATGAACGGATTGAACCATTTGGTGCTGCCACTTCAGCAAAAATCACGCACTTTCCCGTAGCTAAACGTCAAACCGGAAGGTGAATCAAAACTGTCATCCAACCAACCGCATTGCACCAAATATAAATGACTATCAATTGAAAGTAAACCATAACAAGATTTAAATAAAAAGTGCTATAAAGCTTATATCTCTAAAATCAAAAGAGACATTATTCTCAATCCAAAGTCATTTTATGGTTTTGTAAATTTTAAACGTAAAGTATCAGGGTTTCCCTCAGCCATGAAATATCAAGACATTATATCTTGCGATAATCAAGATATCGCAAATTTCTTTGCTCAATTTTTCCCTTCTAACTATTCTGCCGTCACCAATTCAAACTTTTAAAATTATCCCTATAAGCTACACGGGACAAATATTATTAATTCACCAATTATATGCGCCAAAGATGTTCTAATTTACCTTAAAACCTTAAAAGAAAACGATCATATTCCTGATAGGATTCCTTTATGTTTCTTGAAAAAATGTGCCAACCATATTTACCAACCCCTTACCAATTTGGTCAATCTATCGCTAAGGTGTGGTGTTTTTCCAACTGCGTGGAAAGAATCGTTTCTTCTACCGCTGCATAAAAGCGGGAGTAGGTCTTCTATAGAGAACTATCGTGGCATAGCAAAACTTTCTGCCATCCCAAAATTCTTTGAAGCTATTGTTACAAATCAACTTACGGGTCCGATCTCTACTTTGATAGCTGACTGCCAACACGGGTTCAATAAGGGATAGTCCACAGTTACGAATTTACTTAAATTTACCAGTCATGTCTCAAATGGCTTTAGAAAAAATCTGCACACCGACGTTATTTACACGGATTTCAGCAAAGCTTTTGACAAAGTGTGTCACTCATTACTTATTCATAAACTCGATCAGTTGGGCTTCCAGCTGGGTCTCAATCGCTGGATCTCTTCTTACCTTAGTGACAGGACACAAAGAGTAGTGTTTAAAACCTAGTATCCGATGTCATTTATGTCTCCTCGGGGGTTCCTCAAGGAAGCTATCTTGGCCCGATTCTCTTCTTGTTGTTTATAAATGATATTTCTACAATAATAAAATTTTCAAAAATGTTAATGTATGCTGACGACGTAAACCTTTTCATGTCATTCGCGTCATTTGAAGATAGAAATAAGCTACAATCAGATCTAGATACACTAGTTACTTGGTGCGATTTAAATTATATGCCACTTAACCTTAAAAAATGTAAATACATAGGTTTTTCGCGTGGAATTACTCAGCCGGCTTCCTATACAATTAAAAATTATAGTCTTGAGCAAGTGTATGATTTTGTTGACCTGGGGGTTAGTATGGACTATAAACTCAGTTTCTACCGCCATATTAACACAGCAGTCAATAAGCCTAGAGGTGTCCTAGAATTCGTTAAACGATCGTCTAAAGAATTTAGCGACCCTTATGTAAATTAAGCCCTCTTCCCTACATTAGTCAGACCGATACTTGAATACGGTTTTATAATTTGGAACCCGCGTTACCAGGTTCATGTAGAATCAGTTCAAAAACCATTTTTACTATTTGCCTTAAGAGGTTTTCATTGGGATCCTTTGTATAATCTGCCACCCTATGCGAATCGTTTGAAACTCATTAATCTGCACACACTATCTAGTCGGAGGGAAAGGCTTGGAACTGTTTTTATGATTAAATTGCAAAATGGTTCATTCTCCAGCCCATTTCTTTTAAGTGAAGTGAACTTCAATGTACCGTCTCGTCCTTCAAGGCTTTTTAAACCTCTAGTCTTAAAACAGTGCCGAACCAATTTTCAGTTAAATGAGCCTTTTCGCTGTTTGTGTCAAGATTATAACTCTCTGGTAGATTTGATATTTCAGACTCGCTTTTCAGCATAAAAAAATCAATTCTTTCTATGCTAAATACATACCTACTAATTGTTTCTTATTCTTTGCCTTCTATATTAACTTCTAACCATAATTTTATTCTGCTAACTAGTTATTTCTTAATCTATAATCTATCTTATATCTACTTTACTTATCTAATGAGGTTTTCTCTGTAGCTGAGCAGTTTTAGATCTCGACGATTAACAAACCAAAGCCTTTCAACGACTCGGCATGAACGAATAAGCCGCGCGTTATGCGGATGCGCCCCACGCGCCGGTCGGGCGGGATATGGTGGGTAATCCGTTTGGGAATTATTATTATTATTATTATTAAGTTATGGACTCTGATAGGAGACAAATTGCCTTTGTTTGCAAGAAATTGGAGGAAAATTTCGCGGGGTGGAAGAAAGAGTTGCAACAGGGTCTGAGCGTGTTGAGCGAAAGAGTCACTCACCTGGAAAATGCATTCGATCATATTGGGCGCCTAAAAGGTGAAACAGCCATCCTGAAACATAACCTGCTAAAGCAAGAAAACCAAATTGAAAGTCAAATTGCTTCATGTGAGGTCAGTGTCACTGGAACTTCTTTTCAGGAAGGAGAGGATTTGCATAACATTTTCAACACTCTATGTTCCACTTTAAACAAAAGGCCACGTTCCCTAAAGGGCATTTTTTGCCCACGAAAGCTTCACGACAGAGCGTTAGAGCCGGCTGTGATCATTAAGTCCCACTGGGTGGCGAAAAAGTAATCCTCCTATCAGAAAATGCTATAAATTTTGCGATTGGCCCCTAAAGTCAGTTCTGTTTTGACATTTGTGTAGTAAACACATGCGAAATACACGTTAATAAACAATGTTACGCTACACTGCTCCAGAACGCGGAATATTGCTGACTATTTATTTGACCAATAATCGGTCGGGGCCAAACGGTTACTGTGAATGGTGAGCCCTACAGAGCAATGATCAACGAGTTCTTTTTGCCGCAACTTGATGAATTGGGATAGGAAAGCATGTGGTTCCAACAAGACGGTGCAACAGCACACACTGCACGTGCCACAACCGATATGCTGAACATCGGAAGCTTACTTTTGCGCCACCTTGTATAAATAAAAGTATAAAGTTTGTTCATGTGGGCATAAATTCTGAAGCACCGATTTTTGTAAACGCATCGCTCCCGAAATTTAATTATGAAATATTTAAAGCAGCAATTCGCCTTAAAAAGAGAAAAAATGTATTTTCGGCGTTCACATCAAACGCAAAGCCAACGACAGTCCCGTAAAAGTACCAAGGTTGGAATCTCTCGAAGCTATGGTTGAAATTGATGCTGGAAGCGAAAATCCCTTTTGTGAAGTCGGCGCGCAACCTGCGGATACTGTCGCTGACGGGCACCAAGGATGTGCATAATTATTTTTTTAATCATGCCCTATGTTGTTATTGTTATTATTTTATATATTTCTTCTTTATCTTTACTCTAACTTTCAGTAAAATGTCTACTAATTTTTCATAAGATAAATGCAGTGCAGCCCAATCACTTAATCTTAATCTTAATGATGGTCTTAAATAATACGTGGTCATGTTCCGAAGATAACTTACGTATACTGTTGCGCATAGTATGCAAACGAGCTAAAGGACCCAAAATTATTCACATCAATGCACAAAGCTTATACAAAAACTCGTAAATTAAAATACTTGTGCGAAGGTTGCGAAGGTTCAGATATTGATTTAATATGTATATCTGAAACCTGGTTCACTTCACATCATACTAATGACCTGGTGAAATTAAATGGATACCAACTTTTAGGGCTGATAGAAGTGGTCAAGGTGGCAGTGTTGCTATATATGTTAAATGTGGTTTGTTCTGTAAATTGGTTTGTAGTTTTAATCCTGGCGATCCTGTCGAGTATGTGTTCGTTGATGTGTTTTCCGAAGATAACAATAAGTTCCTTATCGGCTGTGTGTACTATCCCAATCGCCAAATAAACTTCAGCGGTTTCATTGACTTCCTACAACTTCTACTCATAAGTTATAATAACATTACAATCGCCGGAGATTTTAACTGCAACCTACTCGTGGATTCCAGCGTAAAGTTAAGTATGGAATCTTTAGGACTTTTTCCAACCAGTGTGGAGCCAACTCACTTCACAAACTCTAGTTCGTCATTTCTTGATTTATTCTTCGTAAACGATCTTCAGAAATTTCTCCACTATCGCCAATTGTCTGCATCCTGCTTCTCAAAACATGATGCGTGATTTGCACGTTGACATCGGTTGATGACCAGACACTGTTCCTCCAAAGTAATATAAATTGGCTCTTTGATAACCATGTGACTGTAAAACTTAAATCAGCTAGGCACAAAACTTGTCCTTGGTTCAATGCCAACCTCAGTCGCTTAATTCACCAGCGTAACTCTGCTTACTCCCGCTGGAAACGTTACAAATCTGAGGTAACGCAAAACTGCTTCAAAGCCGCTCGGCTCGCTGTCAACAAAGCCATTTGGTTGGCTAAGGAAAATTACTACAAGGATAGGTTTAGTTCTGCTGTAAATTCGAAGGAAACATGGAAAAAGATCAAAGAAATTAGGATGGGAAAATCCAAAGGAGAGTCATCTGTTCTCCCTGATGTCGACGTGAACGATATAAATAAAAATTTTGTTAATCTGCCACTTTCTACAAATAGTATAAGTACTGAAAATTATTGTGTTCATACTAATATTAATCTTAGTCCTCTTGATTTTGTTCGTGTTGTTGAATGTGATGTAGTGCTAGCCATACTTTCTGTGAAGTCCAACGCTATAGGTTTAGAAAATTGGACTGCGTTTTTAACACTTCTTGATCACTCGAAGGCATTTGATTCTGTTGACCATACCTTGCTCTGCCAGAAGCTTCACAATGTATTTAATTTTTCGAGCCATGCTACCGCCCTTATCAGATCATACCTTGGTGACCGAACTCAGGCCGTAAGTATCGGTAGTAGAAGGTCCGATTTTTTAAACGTCTCAAGAGGTGTGCCATAAGGTGCAATCCTTGGGCCTCTGTTATTTACTTTATACATAAACGACTTGCTCCAGTACTGTAACGTTCACATCTAGGCTGACGATGTACAATTATATACGTGTTGTCCTTGTGATCGTATCAGTTCGTGTATTACTAATATAAATTATGATTTTAAACAAATTGGCTTGTGGGCTTTCATGAATGGCTTATGCCTCAACCCTAAAAAGTCCAAATGTATTGTTATTCATATAAAGTTGTTAGATACAGATGGTTTAGACAAGGTTATCTTTGAAAATTCAGTGATTGAATACGTTGATACAGCAACAAACCTAGGTATAATATTTAACAAAACAGTGACATGGAAAGATCACATTTTTCGCACAGTAGGAAAAGTGTATGGTATGCTCCGTACACTATGGCTAACACAGTACTTTACTCCATTGCATGTAAGACTACTTTAAGCGAAAGCGTACTTAGTACCTACGCTCTTATATAGTTGTGAAATTTTTTCAAGTTGTGACTATGTAAGCATGAAGAAGTTAAATGTTGTCCATAACAACATTGCCAGATATGTATATGGGCTAAAAAGGTTTGACCACATCTCATACTACGCTAAAAAGTTGCTAAACTTCACTTTTGATAATCTCCTAAAAGTGAGAACGCTAACTATCTCTATCTCTCTATCTCTATGGCGCGATATACAACAGGTATATCATCGTAAACCTCCTAAGAGATTTTTGCGCCAAGCTCCTCTTCCAATTTGTGGTGTGCCGATTTGAATTTTCCCTACAAATTGGTGGGACCTACAGTTTTTTGCCGACTCCGAACGGCATCTACAAAGGAGACGAATTTATGCTGAGAAGCCTGTCATGGCAGAAATACACTCGGAGAGTTTGCCAAACCACTGCCGAGGGGCGACCCCGTTTTGAAAAACTTTTTTCAAATCACTTTTGATGTTACCTGTACCAGGGCTCGAACCATGGACCTTCTGTGTGGTAGGCCGGCAACACTACCTTCACACCACGCTAACTACTCTTCACAAAATCATATACGAGGTGTGTTCAAAAAGTATCGCGAATTTTGTGTTTTTTCAAAAATTATTTTTTTATTCATGAATATCTATTTTGTCCCCTTCAAAGGAATCCCCATGAGATATTATACACTTGTGCCAACGGTTTTTCCAATCTTCGAAGCACTTCAAAAAATAATTTTTTTGTATCTTGTTCAGTTCCACCTTCGATGCCGTCTTTCTCTCGTCAAGAGAAGCGTAACGTCGTCCTTTCATGGGCCTCTTCAGTTTAGGGAACAAGAAAAAGTCACAGGGGGCCAGATCTGGGGAATAAGGTGGCTGCGGCATCATTAGTGTGTTGTTTTTGGCCAAAAAGTCGCGCACAAGCAACGATGCGTGAGCAGGGGCGTTATCGTGGTGCAAAAGCCAATTTTTGTTCTTCCACAAATCCGGGCGTTTCTGGCGGATTGCTTCGCGCAAATTGCGCATAACTTGCAGGTAATATTCCTTATTGACCGTTCTTCCCTGTGGCAAGAACTCATGATGCACCACGCCCCTGCAATCGAAGAAAACTGTCAGCAAAACTTTCACATTCGACCGAACTTGGCGCGCTTTTTTCGGTCTTGGTTCGTGCGGCAGCTTCCATTGAGATGATTGAGCTTTGGTTTCCACGTCATAACCATAAACCCACTATTCGGCACCAGTTATGACCCTCGGGAGCAAATTTGGGTCGTCGCGGACAGAGTTTAACATCTCATTAGCAATGTTCATGCGATGCTGTTTTTGGTCACAATTGAGCAATTTTGGTACGAATTTCGCGTAAAAATCGAAGACGATCCAAAACACGTGCAAGCAAAGCAGCTGTCAACAATTAACTGAACATTCAAAATGGCCGAGCTTGTCGGCATAAGTGAGGGACATGAGTACCAACATAACGCCACAAAAAATTCGAAATTCGAATATACGTAACCAGCGAAAATTCAAAATTCGTGATACTTTTTGAACACACCTCGTATACGAAGGAACCTCTTTACCTTTATAGTCGGCTTCTTTGTGTGCTTCTCACACACATCAAATATCGTATGCTAGTGTCCGAGCGCCAATTCTTCATTATTTCGATCTTACTAAGACTATTCTTATCTTCTATTTCTTTAACGACCAAAAATTCTACACTACTATCCTATCTGTCTAATTATCTTCCCTTCGTTTTCTTTCTTTTTTCCTTATCATGCCTCTTAGATTAAGTTACAATATTGTTATTTATTTATTCATTTATTTATTTAAATTCAAATTGTTACTTTAATTTTATTTTATTTAATTTTACATTCAATTATACCAGTCCTGACTGGCACTCTAAGAATAATTTTGTCAAATTGTTGTGCCAGGAAAATGTTCAAATAAACATACATACATACATACATACATGTTATTGGCAAAAAACCAAAAAATTACCCAGGTCCGATCCCAAACGGGGGGCCTGATCCATATTATTTATGTACAGAACACCTTACTGCGCAGCGGCCTTTGGACGCGCTTCAAAACAATAGTCCTTAGCCGGTCCAACACCGGCTACGCGGTCCCCACTATTTTCGCGCAGAACACACTTTTGCACTTTTCGGAACACCCTATATCTGTGTCTACAACAGGCACATGAAAATTTCACAAAATTTTCAATTTTGATTGCAAATATCTCTTGACAGAATTTCGGATTATTGATACCGAGGTCAAAACGCGTATTTTGCTACCTTTTCCGATATTTTTGGACATGTTTTAGCAGTTACCTACGGTCGTGCAGGATTACCAAAATAAATTTTATTCGGGTTCCCAGTAGAACTTGAAACGAGATCTCCCCAAGCGATGAATAAGAGAGAGCTTCCTTTGACATCCTTTTGGAACAATAGAAGATAATTTTTTCGTTTTCTGCTCCTATGCTACAATAACCGAGATTTCTACAATATGTGCTTCGAGTTTACTAATCTTGGAGCAATAGGGGAGACCTCCTTAAGTTAATAATAAATGATTACTCCCTTCTATATATTTTTGGGGTGAAAGTAGGGATTTCTCCAACTTCTACTCCCGGATAACAACTTTTTGAGTAAGCCGAATGTCTCTGTCTACAAAAGAAACAAATTTCAACAAAAGAAAAAAGTTTGAGTCTTAGAAAATATAATATTTAATTCAGATTCGATACCATTTTGTGGTTGTTGAATTTTTTTACATAAATGTTATTTGTGCCATTTTCCATAATTTATCCCTTTTGCTGGTATGAGGCATTTGCATTGCTTGAATGTCTTTATTTGCTTCCATAGAAGGATTGACGCATGATTTTACAAAGAACTTTCGTTGGTCCTTTAAGAAGAATATGAAATGTCTCCCTCATTACTCTCCTGGGAGGTCTTCTAAAAGTATCCAAAACTCCCCCATTAATCGATTGCGATTCATAAAAAAGTAATAGCTAAACCTCCATTATTGTTTTTGGGAGGTGAAAGGGAGTTTTTCTATTACTCGCCCTCCTAGGACATTCAATGTTAAAAGAGAATACACAAAATTATATGGTAACAGGCGCGGGTACAGGTATCTAGTTGAGGGGGGACAATCATGACCGAAAGCTCAAAATCCGAATTGCCATGAAAATCAGTAATATAAATGCCATGAAAGTCAGTAATATAAATGAATGCTTAATTTGGGAGCACCATTTTGACATAATTACTAATAAACCTAACGAATTTATCTTAAAACACTCAAATTAACTCAAGTAATTGAAACGATTCGAACAAAAAGCCACCAAGAAATGATTTTATACATCTCAAAGGTAGAAACTAGTTCTTTCCGGGAAGCGAGTTTCATTTGTGTCTTTTCACTAAGTGGAGTTATTTTGAAGCTATTTATTTTTGCAGCAATCAAAAAAAAAAAAAGAAAAATGGTCGCAGTGCAAATCCAGAGGGAAGCTATTTTGTTTAAAAAACATGCGACTCCAATGGCTATTTTTATGGATCCACGTAACAATATCATTTTATCGAGAGATCAAGCTATAGTATTATTCACAAATGGACAGTATAACCTATTTGTTGCCGACAACGACCCTAGGGACACTATTTTAGAATGCCAAGGTATAGTGGTCCGGTCTGGCCATGTCGATCTGCAAATTATGGATATTTATATGATCCGAGTTTCATGTTTCCCCAGGGACTATTACCCTGATATTAGTGAGTTGCTTAGAGGCGATTAACCTGCCAGAGGGTTGTTGTGTTAGCGATACGTGCCCTGCCTAGCGGTTGTTGTTGTTGTTGTGGTAACGACAAAAACACTCCCCGTCACTTTCCTTACCTAGCATTGTCATCAAGCTCTTCTAACGGAAGTCCCAGAAACCTAAGGTCTTCACTACTGGCGAGAGGAGCGATATCGGTCGATAAGACTCCCCCACGTTAGCTGGATTGCCAAGCTTTAGTAGTGGTACCACCTTTGCCTGTCTCCATTTTTCTGGAATGACAAAGGTGGTCATGGACAGATTGAAGACAGTTGTTATGTATCGTACTTCCTCATCGCCGAGATGTTTTAAAATGGATATACCGTCTGGTCCAATTGGTTTAGAGCCTTTAGACCTCCGAATGGCCTCCTGAACCTCTGTGGTGGTGATCGCAATGGGCGCTTGACTGGTGGCACGTCGGACTTCCGTCGCTCATCTCCTTGGATTTGACTGAACCTTATCGCCAAAAGCGATGGATATTTTGTCGTTAAGTTTAGTCGGAATGGACAAGCAATTGACTGTGGGCTATAATTTGCTAACACAAGCAGAGATGTTGCAAGGCCTTAGGTGCTCCTCCCACTTGCCGCGTTTGTGTTGATCAACCAGCCGCCTGATTTCCGTCATGTGATCCTTAATTTGAGGATCGGTGGCTCTAAGCGTCGAACATGGTCACGTTCATTTTCCAGGCCCGCTGCCTCTGCGGGGAGGTGCGGACGCAGCTTCTTAATTCTCCATGACGGAATGTATTGATTTGAGGCTGAAACTATGACCATGCGAAACACTCTTTCCCCTGGCGCTGACGATAGTAAGGTCTGGGGAACGTGAACAATTTACAGCGACTCTTGTGGGGCATCCCCGTTCACCGTGCAGAACGGTGAATAGTCTATTTGTTCGGCCAATTACTGTCCGTAACCATCAACCTGTAGACTTGAGTGCCATAGGTGATTTTTGCGTAGAAGGCGAAAGATCCGGGCCACCCGAAAAGAGTTGCATTTGACTGATGCCGCCGGTGAATATAATCTCAACCGACAAACAGTGCACGTGGTGTAAGGGACAAGGAGGTGGTGGCTTTGGCTAGTGCTGGAAGAAGAAGAAGAAATTGTTAGTGGGGTAGGGGTGGGCTGGAGCTCAGCATTGCTCCCATCCAAGATACATAATACTTGCTGGGCAGTGTTAGTGCTGCTAGTCGTGGAGACTCTACCTGGAACATGTGAGCGCATGAAAAGCAAGGTGCCAGGAAAGTTTTTAAGAAACCAGCGTGTCTGTGTGCGGAGGGATTTAGCTCGGAGCAACTTGTTTTGTACAGCCATCTTTTACATTCGAAGCATTGAACGAAGTGTGAACGTTTAACATAAATCTCTTGCGGGTTAGGGTTCGACGCCCGCCCGGAGCAAGAGGATACTGCTCAAGGAGCTGCTCGGAGGATGACAGTTTTGGGGAGATTTGAGACGAGCTAGTTAGGGTTACATCGAAATTTAAGACCTCGATCGAGTAAAATCCGAGTCATTCCGGTACGATAGAACCGGCTGTTGTGGAAGTGTATTCTAATTATTTAAAAAGTTATAGCTCTAAACGTTGCACAGTGGCGCCTTTTCAGTTTTTTCTTTGCAAAAATCATAACTTTTGAACCAATGAAGATATTTTAAAAATTTAAAATGCAAATGAAAGCTAATTATTTGAAGTTTTATTGTGTGAAAGTTCAGAATGTCACAGCTACAGGGTGCTTCTAAAAAATTCGTCAAAGTCGAAAATTTTTAGCAAAATGCAAAAACAAAATGTTTTTAGTAAAAAATAAAAGAAATAAAATGAGATTTGTCTTATAATGACGTATTTAAGCATTAAATACGATAAACTAATGATTTTGATAAGATAGCGTGGCACTGCCCACTTATGACAAAAAGTTGTATCTAAGTAGTCACGTAATCAATAACTACCAAAATCGATAGACGTATTGTTTCTTTTAAATGGCAATACTCTTATAAAACTCAAATGTCCGTTTTTGGTGCCACGATAACAAGGTGCTTCAAACTTCATCGTAAAATTTTACATGTTTTTTTTTTAATTTACAAGCCAAATATGTATTTTATTAATAACTAAAAGTTATTGAAAGTGGTTCAATGAAATTTTATTTGAGCTGAAGATTAAACAGCTAACGAATTTTGGAAAAGGGGAGTGGCACTGCCCATTTATGCTAAAAAGTTTGATCTTAGTAACGGCTTTACCAATTTGTACCAACCTCGACAGACGTATTGATTTCTATAAAAATTTAATACTCGTTTGAAGGCGAAATGCCTAAGCTTTAAAATAAATTTGATAAACTTTAGAGAAATGCAATAACGAAAAGTATGTATTCATAAATTACTAAATTAATTAATTCTTTTATTTGAAATAAAAAATTAACTTGTACATAGATATCTTATTTTTCAATAAAGTAACGAAACTGATAAGTAAATCTCTTTTTCATTGTTGCGATAAGAAGTGAGAAACTTATTTTATCTTAACATAGTCATCGTCACTGGAACATATATCTAACAAAGCAACCATTTCTGAGCTATCCGCATCTGTAAGATCTTTTTGTGTTCTTACATACTTCATAGATGATATGACTGGATCAGAAAAGATAGCTAACATGTTGAAAAGGTCTTCGTTTTGTCTAACTCGTGATACTTTGCAGGTGTTCATACATCTATATCTTTTGTAGTCCTTGTGCTTAGATCCTTGAGCTTCTTCAGACAATTCTCCTAATGATAAGCACTGGTACTCTATTAAATCTTTTCCATGTGTTAAAATTTTATCTACCGTTGGTGTAAGTTTCTTCTCAGGATACTTTTGATGCAGCAGCTCTGTAGTTTTAGATGCATATTCTCCAAATTTGGGTCCATTAACTGGTTCATGACAGTTTAAAATATTTAAAATTACTCCCAATCTTTTCACAATATCTCTATCAACTCCTGTTATGCAAGCAGTCACTTCATCGTTTTCAAAAAATCTTCTCGAGGAGTTACCATCATTTGTATTTCCGTATCCATACTTTGGACAGTCAACTCTAAGGCCAATCTCTTTATAGAATGCATCCTGAATTATTTTTTTTTCTCCTGTTTTGTTTCTCCTTACATGTTGTATTGTCGTCAAAAACTTCTCCTTGTTGTGGTAGTGTATAAGCCAGCTTCAAAACAAATTCCATACATCTTATCCTAGCATGCAAAGGAGATATTCCATACTCATAATTTAGTTTGTCAGTTATTGAATCATCAAGATTTTCAAAGTCCTTTTAGCTCTTCTTACAAATTGGACATTTCATTGTAGATGTCGTATTTGTTATTAAGTTCAAAACTATTCCATCGACCATTGTTAGAAGAAAATCATGCTTTATTGTAATGACATTCCACTCTTCAATTTCAATTATTGTTGGTTCTAATTTGGCAATTTGATTTTTAATATCACTCACTGTAGCTTTTATGAGTTCCGAAGACTCCTTCTCGTATTTCAATAATATCGGGCGGCACAATATAGTTGATGACGGACGTGGATTTTTCCAAAATATTGCTATCTGTAATTGTTTCATCGTCTACATTTATTCTTTGTTTATATGCGCTTTGTCCTGATGATCCATCACAGCCCCAATTAGTTATCAATGCTAGCTCCTTTGACAGTGATTTGAACTTTTCCTCAATAAAACTTTGAAGGAGTCGTGTAGACGTATGATCCATT
Organism: Merzomyia westermanni; assembly: GCA_949987695.1. Lineage (NCBI taxonomy): Eukaryota > Metazoa > Arthropoda > Insecta > Diptera > Tephritidae > Merzomyia > Merzomyia westermanni. The sequence goes on from OX465291.1 coordinate 84,889,124, forward strand.
AGGTTTTGTAGCTCAGTTTCAGCTGATACTTCGGTTATTTTGGGACTTAGAGGGACTGCTTCTTTCTTGGTTTGAGTAATTTTTTTGTATCCAGGTAAAATATCGGCATTACGTTGCAATAATGACTTACGCAATATAATATATTTTTTCTTCGTTAAACCGGGATCTATAAACAGCGCCAAAGCTTCTTCGGGAGTGTATTTCCTAGGTAGCGCATTTGGTGGTGTGGGTATGCTGTTTTTTGATCCTCATCATTCGCACTGGACTTGCTACCGCAACTGCTTCTGTTATATGAGACTTCACGTTTTCTTCGTCTTTTTTATGTTTAATAGCCAGTGCTTCTGAAAGATGAGTTGGCCATAGCTTTTGTGGTATCAGACAGCTTCCCTTTCCTTGTATAGGTAGAACACTCTTCTATGGGTTTTGTTGGTCTACCTCTAGTTGGATTGGTTGACGTGCTAGGCGTTTCTTCGTCCAAAAAAGTTTTGTCAGCTAGCTACTTTTCATGCTTACTTAGAAATTTTGAATTGTTACGATAGCGGTCCTTCCATTTTCTTTCTATCATAATGTGTTGTAAACCAATTTTTTCTTCCAGGCCTTCCTTTTCTTTAATGCTTGTTTCACTCGCTAATTCTCTCATAATAGCCTCAACGAAGTCCCGTCTTGACTTTGTAGATTTAAACACCGCAAAAAGGTTCGAGTTTTCTAGATACATATCAGAATTGGCTTCGAGTGTATCTGACTAAATATTAAACTGTGAACTATATTTAAAAATACTATTCACTTTATTTAGGTAAACAGAATACTAAGTTCCTTAATCTCCAAAAGACGAATAATAATGTGCATTGTGTGATGGATAGCTTTATATACCTACTCAAATTATTAAAATGAATTTCAGGTATACAATTCATAACTAAAAAAATGTATGTTGTTAACAAGTTCCAATAACAAAAACGACCTTACGGCCGTACTGAATTATACGAGTATATGCCTGCTCAGGCGAGTATTTATGCCCAAGGTTGTTTAACTTTATTTGATGTAAAAAGTGAAGTTGCAGCTGGACGCAGGTAGACTTTATGAATTTAGGTAACTGAATATTTCACAAATAACTACTGTTAATTTGACGGAGCACATATTTTAACATTTTTTTTTTCCATCAAAGTTTTAAAAAGGGCCTAAAAATAGGCATTTCGAAAAACAGGTATATCCGCCAATTTTTAACAAAAAAAAAAACAATTTTTTTGGTTTTTTTGATTTTCGCCATGCTTTAACGGCAGAGGCGCCACTGTGCGTTGTACATTCGGCTTTGGTGTTTCTTGGGGAGCGGCCGTGGCTCGGAAGCACGGCGGTCGGGTTTTTATTTGAAAGGAAATAAAGAAGAAAACGAGAATTCTCGTTAGACAGGGTTATTGATTACGCCCATATGGTCGCCCAATCTTCCTGACACCAACTGGAGGAAGTTGCAAATCTGCCAAAACACCGCCCACAGAACCGCCACGGGATGTCTGCTTATGTCATCGGAGTCTCACCTTCATCAGGAAGCCAAAATGCTAAGACAAGCGAGCATGTGGAACTGTTAAGCAGACAGTTTTTACTGAACTGCCACAAACCTAGTCATGCAAACCGCCATCTATTGGATAAAGCTCCGCCCCCGAGGGACATATGGAAACATCTCCGTAAGCACTATGATGAGATCCGGCACCACATAACCTTGCCGTTTTATCTGCGCAACCATAGGCGTGCTCTAAACGATCTCCATACCGAGTCGGTAGACAGATCCCTCAGATCTCGGTCTGTGAACCCCGTAATCGATATCGAACCATGAAATAGCTGATAAGGAGCGTATTCGTCCCAGGGAGACTAGAGTCATCCTAGCACAACTTCGTTCTGGATATTGTAATAGGTTAAAATCTTGGGGTTCAGTCTAGATAAGTAAGAGTTTAACCTATTACAATATCCAGAGCGAAGTTGAGCTAGCATGACTCTAGTCTCCCTCGGAAGTACACGCTCCTCTTCAGCCAATTCAGGTGGCTGAGTATTGATAGCGGGATTCACAGGCCGAGATCTGAGGGATCTGTCTACCGACTCGGTGTGTAGGTCATTTAGAGCCCGTCTATGGTTCCGCAGATCAAACGGCAAGGCAATGTGGTGCCGGATCTCATCATAACATCCAAACATCGATTTACAGGCTATTGAATATTGCTTGTACAGTATATTATTTATTATTCGAGTTATTGAGTGCACATACATATATATTATGTAGGTATAAGTAATAGTAAATAAGAAGGGTTAAATAGAATTATTGTGAGCGGCGAATTATCCGCTCCCGCTGATGGCTGCCAAGTGACTGCTCGCATACACAACACTCCTTAACACCCAGATGTTGAGTAAAATAGCTTTGGTTGTCTACGGTATCCCTGCTGCAGGTGATCTGGCCCTGTTAGTAAGTCTGGCTGTTGTTCCATGCTGCAGGCAGGACTGCCTAGTTGCTCAATCATATTGGATTGAGGTTCATTGTAAGATACTTCTTATAGTCAGTATCAGCTGCTGGTTCTCGGCTACGAAGCTGATCTTGATGTCGTTTAACTATACGTGAATCATTGAGCATTACTTTGTATGAAATTGTTCCTGTTTGCTGAGAGATTTGACGTTCAATCCATCGAGCCCCTCGGAATAGTTCCGAACCCAAACTCGACTTCCTGTAGGAAAATATTTGGTGTGTAATATTTCTCCGTTCTTACCATATGTAATTTCCTCAGATTGTATTTTGTCAAAATATGTTTTAAGCTCGCGATTGAATAACAATTCTGCTGAAAAACGATTTGTGGGGTCGTGTACTGTAATGTGCTGATTGAAAAGAAATCTAGAAAAATACAAATCAATATTTTTATTTGATACTAGTTTTTTCAAACAACCTATTGTGGCCCGTGCGGGTGCGGGTGAAGCGGGGCTGAACGAATGTGCCGAATTAAGTGGTTTTTTATGAACTTCTTGAACTCCTCTAAGGTGAATGCTGGTACATTATCAGATACAACCCCGTCTGGCACACCATGCGTAGCGAAGAGTTGTCGTAGAACGTTTGTTGCAGACACCGCAGATGTAGAGTTCACAACGGCAACTTCTATTCACTTGGAGTATGAATCAACTACTAGCATGCACGAAAATCTATGTGCAACCGATACCACGGTGGTATAACAGACTCCCAATGGTGTGTTACTACTTTAGGCTGTTCATTGCGACTTCCTTGGCACCTGCGGCACCTTTTCACTATCATCTCGATGTCGGAGTCGATAATCACAATACCAGGATTTGTCTCATGTAAAACATCCAAAATAGCTGTATGCCATCCCTTATTAGTAGATATTTCAGTTTGACGGCAGTAATATGTCTGATCGGTTGATCCAGTCTAAAACTTTGGATAGCTCTGGATCTTTTGATGTTTGAGTTGCGATAAGTTGTGCTTTTACGATTGGTTTCGTCGAGAAATCGCACAAATGAAGTTCAATATGTGCGGCAACTTTTCATCGTAGTAAACTTAAACTTTTCAAAGCGAAGCAATGAGTTTGTTTAGTGACGTAAATGCTGATTTATGAGGTAAAAAAATTATATACAGGATGACATTAATAGACTTCACCTTTGGTGCCTCAATTCCCGACTCTCTTTGAATCCTGCCAGATGCTTTCAAATGACCTATTCCAAGTCTAGTAACATATTGTTCTGAGCTTTAATGTGTTAATGAGATAAGGGATCTTGGTGTTATCTTTGATTGTAAGTTTTATTTTAGTAACCACATGAACTATATAAATTCTAAATCATACTCTATGACCGGTTTTGTGAGGCGAAATGCTATTAAGTTTTCCGACCCCTACACTCTCGAACTACTATGTATATACGTCCTTTGTTAGGTCTCATCTTGAATATGCTGTGTTTATTTGGAGACCAAGTAATATGACTGATATAAATAGAATTGAGCGAATACAGAAAGTATTTCTCAAATATGCTCTTCGACCATTAAACTTCTCTGATCCGATACCATCCTACTCTGCTCGTCTTATGCTTTTAAATCTTAAAACTTTGCAAAAACGTAGATCTATACTGTGCCTATCATTCATTTATAATATTATCAATGGCTTTGTTGACTGTCCATACTTGTTGGAAACAATTCGATTTAATGCTCCAATGAGGTCTCTCCGGAATTATTATCCTTTCTATTGGGATAATCTAAGAACAAATTATGCCTGTAATGCTCCCAGTATTCGTGGTATTCGGGAGTTTAACTCCGTAAGTAAATTAGTATCTTTGGATTTTTCTGTAGCCATGGTTAATTATATTATTATTTTAAATCTAGCTTTTTAGAATTTTAAGATATTTACCAAAATTATATTGTATCATATTCTGTAAGGATTGTAATCCATAGACTTAAATAAATAAATAAAAATGCGTGGTAAAAATGTATGAGTCCTAAAAAGGCTTGCAATTGCTTCTTGCCTTGGGGTGATGGTGCTTGACTGATTGCCCTGACCTTATCAGGTACCCCCTGCGGGTTAGGGGTTTAGAATATGCCCGAGGTAGGCATACCGGTCGTAAGAGGCGACTAATATGCACAAAGGTAATGACGTGCAACTCGATGGTTGATCTACGGATATGATGCCTCTCACCTCTCATTACCCAACTCTCCTTCCTTACGGAAGGAGGGGTGACATGACCTAGAAGGTACCACTGGGCATACCAAATCGCTACCACGACAGTCGGGCAGTACCGGATTCATATCCGGCCAAGGACTGTCATTTCGACAGCACCCCCAAAACCTTCCGGGAGTGTTTTTATCGTTACAACAACAACAACAGCAACCTTATCAGGTGACGTTCAGATGCTAAGCGCATAGATTTTGAACCTCAAAAACTCAATTGATGGTACTCCAAACTCACATTTATCTCTACGTAATTTTAACCCTGCCTTATCGAGACGTGATAACACTTCATTCAATCGTTCAGCTTGTTGCTCGTCTAACTTACCCATTACCACTATATCATCGAAGTATGATAATACTCCGGGAGTGTTTCTTAATAAATTCTCGATACAGCTTTGGAAAATACCCGGTGCAGAGGAGATGCCAAATTGTAGCCTGGCCTGAGTTTTTGTCGTTTGCAGTAAAGATGAACGTTCATCTACAACCAATGGAATTCGTCGTGGTGGCATCATTATCGATGATGCCACAGTTTGTGTTTGTACAGATACTGATGGTCCAGAAAAGCTACCTAGATGTAATTAGAATAAGTGTTCGGGATAGATCTAAATTGCTGAGCTAAAACTCTACTCTCTTATCTTTCACGTCTATAAAAATCCGGATTAAGGCTGTCTGAAAATATTAGAGCAGGTAGGCTCATTAATTTAATCAGAGCACACAGTGGCGGAAAAATAGATAGCGACAAGAATTTTTATAAAAGTATAGCCCATTAGCTAATAAACAAACATGTAAAAACAAATTTCAAACTTTAGGAAAATTTAACCCAGTTTCATTAAAATTCTACACTCCTTAATCAGAATTTTTAAATAAAATAAAATAAAAAAATGCGGTTTTATGACCTAGTATTTATAATAACGTGGGCAAAAAAATAGTGCCAATAATGACATTTGTGGTGTCAATTTTGTTATGCGAAAGGCGCAAAATTTATAAAATTTCCACATTTTCTCTATTGCTTGGTATTATAAGATTGGAATTCCAAAAGACTGCACTTCACGCACTTAAGAACTTATACAAATTGCTATAAACTTTTGCAACTCTGCTCGTTTCCACTTCAACAGCAGAACGCACGTTTTCACCCCTTCTTGTTGATGCTTAACAGTCTAAACGATTTTGGCCGTCCAAAATAGCTCGCCAGTCTTTTTTTCTTTCTGCCAACTGGCGCCAATTTGAAACCCCACAGGATCGCAAATCGGTCTCAACTTCGGCCTTCAATCGGAGTGTTTGTCTCTCTCTTCCTTTGCTACCACCGGCGAGTGCCGATAAGAATACCATTTGGGCCGGAGCATCTTCATTCATTCGCACAACATGGCCTAGCCAACGAAGCCGATGGCTTTTAGTTCGTTGTACTATGTCGGTGACTAAATATAGCTTATACAGTTCGTCATTAAATCTTCTTCAGTCCTCGGCATCGCCATCGTGTAGAGGTCCACAAATCTTTCGAAGAACCTTTGTCTCGAATACTGCTACTCGCCTACTCAGTCCGAAGTAGCACTTGTTTGCAAGAGCGACTCTTCGTTGGACTTCTAGGCTGACATTATTGTTGGTGTTTATGCTGGTTCCCGGGTAAAAAACTCTAAAGAGGGTAAAAACTTATCTACGTAACTCTACCGGACCAGCAATTAAAATATTGATGTGTACATTATGCTTTACAACAGGCACCCAAAATAATAATTAATTGTTATTTTGAGTTTCATAAAAATCACAGAAATTTCAACAAATATAAAAAAATCTTTTCGTAATAATTATAACTGGGAAATATTTCTTTGAGTCATCCGTAATTATTATTTTAATATTTTACCTTTAAAATTTCAAAATAATAATTATGAGCAATTTTTTATTTTTTTTACTTTCTAAAAGAAGTTTTTCTTTGAGACCCTTAAAATAAAAGTAATAATAATGATTATGGACAATTTTTATTTTTTTAAGTTTTTGAAAAAAATTGCTTAAATTTTTTTGTCGTGAAATAAGCAAATTATACAAAGGTATTTACAATTACATTGTCTATAAAGTATAATTAAGCTAAAGCTTTAAATAAAACGTGGCCCCGCTTCGCCTTCGTGAAGGTGAAAGCCACAGAAAGGATGTCTTTATCTACGGTGTCAATATTGCGCCAAACCTAACATGAATTTTGATACGTATTGAGTACCACATTTTAAGAATCGTGGTGGTGGGTTTTCTTGGCGCTTAACCGCCTTGGCGATTTTAGCCCACACATAGGGAGGTCAAGCCATCCTCCGTCTTCATCTGCTTTTGCTGCTGCCGAATCCCGGCGTCGAAAGGAACCCCGTATGGGCCGGATCTTCTTTCGCCATTCGCATAACATGAGCCAGCCAGCGAAGCTTTTGGTTTTTATTCGCTGCATTTTGGGCATATCACGTTGGCACTACGGGTAGGATCATAAATCTTCCGGAAATTTTTCTCTCGAACACTCCAAGAGCCTTCCGATCTTCCGGCACTGTCCATTTAAAAACGACGGATCTATTTCTGAGCAAAAGCATTCTTTAAAACAAGTGTCAATAAGTTGTCAAAGAACATTTAACAATAAGCAGTGCGGGCTTTACGCAGATATGAGCATAGCGTAGCGAATTAAATCTCAAAGGCTCCGCTGTCTGGGTCATGTTATTCGATGGACATACACGCTTCGGCCCAGAAATATTTCCTTTCGACGATCGAATTCGACACAAAAGGAAGAAGGAGGCCTAGACTGAGATGCAAAAAACAGACGGAGGAGTGCGTGACCTCCCTAGGTGGTTTCTATTGACGTCATTAATCGCTAACAAAGGTTGATTGGCGTGGTTTGAAATGACGCGGTTTCTTTTTATCTAGGCAGACGACTGTACGATAATGGCAAAGGAGCAGGACCCTAAAATGTATGAGGTTTGTTCTAAACTAAACGATTCTCTCCAGGTATTAAACAGTTTTTTCGTCAAGCGAAAACTGTCAACTCCAACAATTGGAACTAGCAGGTGAATAAGGTATTAGACATCCAGGTTGATGGCGCCACCCTACTAACTGACAAAAAACCTTAAATTTTGGATGTGACCTCCGTCGCTTATGCAGTCCCGATTGCAAAGCCGAAACAAAATTCTCAAGTCACTGTCTATTAGTACCTGGAAAAAGATAAAAAAAAACCTTGCTGGCCCTGAGCTACTATTATCTAATATAGCTGCCGAGCCTAGCAGATACACAATAGAACAAGTTGAAGACCTGTCAGAACACGTGGTAAGCAATTTCATTAGAATCGCAATGAGATACCCCGCGAAATACGACTGTGCCATCCTTTGACCGGTGCACTGACGGGCGATTCGCAGTAATCTTGTCCCTGGAATACCTTCACTCGAGGAGGAATACGTTTCTACATTAGATACTGATATGCCCAATGAAAGTCCTTTATAAGGAGAGATTAGCTGTTAAATAAGGTCATATATTCAGCCTTTTGAATATCGCATATAAGGTCCTATCAAGCGTATTGTGCGAAAGACTGAAGCCTGATGCGAACAGACTGATTAGACCTTATCAGTGTGGCTTCAGACCTGGTAAATCTACCATCGACCAGATTTTTACAATGCGCCAAATCTTGAAAAAAACCCGTGAGAAAAGAATCGACACTTCTTCTCTTTGTTGATTTTAAAGCCGCTTTCGATAGCACGAAAAGGAGCTGCCTATATGCCGCTATGTCTGAAATGGGTTTCCCCGTAAAACTTATACGGCTATGCAAAATGACCTTGAGCAACATCGCCAGCTCGGTCATAATTGGGAAGTACCTTTCCGACAGGGTGACCCCCTATCGTGCGATTTCTTTAATTTAATACTGGGGAAAAAAATACAAGCTGCAGAACTTAACCGCGCTGGAACAGCAACTGTTGGCATATGCTGACGATATTGATATCATTGGCCTTAACAACCGCGCCGTAACTTCTGCTTACTCCAAATTAGAAAAAGAAGCGGAGAAAGTTAGATTGGTGGTGAACGAGGGAAAAACGAAGTACCTTCATCATGCAAAGAGTCAGCGCATTCGCGCCTTGGCAACCAAGCCACTGTTGGCAGCAGTAATTTCGAAATAGTAAAGGAGAGCACATTTCCACAACAGCCGGTTCTATCGTACCGGAATGAATCGGATTTTTATATCCGACCAAGGGCTGTTATTTCGACACTACCCTGTCTAAACTGTCACCTTTTCCCCTAATATTGTCATCCTCCGAGCAGCTCCTTAATCCGGGCTGGGGTCGACTCCAACCCGGGTCCAAGAGAATGGATCTGCTGCGTCTGCTGGAAGAAGATTCACGCTACGTTCACACACCATCCAATGTAATTCTTGTAAAATATGGTTGCACAAACTTAGGTGATCCGGGCTAAATCCCTCCACACACAGGCCCTCTTGTTTCTACAAAACTTTTGTGGCCCCTTGCTGTTCACGCCCTAGGACGTCCCGTGGCCACCGACGATCCAGTATCGCACCGTCACAAGCTTCAGAAACAGTCTGCACGACTAACAGCACTAATAATGCCCAGCAAGTAGTGTGTAACTCCCGCTGCCGCTCACGCCTACAGGCGCCAACACCTCACACAGCAGCTCACAGCTACTTTCTACGTAGCACCTCTGTTTCAGATGGGGTTGGTGTCGAAATTCTGTATGTACAAAATTCTAAAAACAAAATTCTGCTTTTTAAAATTCTGCTTTTTAAAATTCTGCTTTTTTAAAATTCTGCTTTTTTAAAATTCTGCTTTCTAAAATTCTGCTTTCAATGTTCTGTATTACAAAATTCTGTATTAAAATATAATGTTAACAATGTTAAAGAGGTAATGTAATTATTTTGAAAAAGTGCGCAGCTACGCGAACTACAATTATTCTGTACAAAAGACCTTTCTGCATAGGCGGCCTTCGGCCGCGCTTATTTAAATAACCCTGGGCTACGCCATGCCAAGTCCAGGTGGTTGCCCTGATCGGTGGCAACATGCCACCGATCCGACTCTTTTGCGCGTTTTTAAGTACAGCCTAATAATTTACAACAACCACATGAAAACTAAACTTGCGACAAAACAAATAAAATATATACATATGTACATGTGCGCACTTTTTCAAAATAATTACATTACCTCTTTAACATTGTTAACATTATATTTTAATACAGAATTTTGTAATACAGAACATTGAAAGCAGAATTTTAGAAAGCAGAATTTTAAAAAAGCAGAATTTTAAAAAGCAGAATTTTAAAAAAGCAGAATTTTGTTCAAGCAGAATTTTTTTGCAATTTACAGAATTTTGTCACACAGAATTTTATAATACAGAATAATGACACGCTCCCTTTCAGATGTGAGCAATGCCGAGCGACAGCCGACCCCCCTCCCACTTTCAACTTCCCCTTCTTCCAGCACTAGCACAAATGTAAGCCAAAGCCACCAGGTCCTGGTCCCTTACACCATGTGCTCTGTTTGTCGGTTGAGACTATATACACCTGCGACATCAGTCAAATGCAATTCCCGCCTTGGCCTATGTCACCTGCTTATATGTTCTCAACTTGGTAACAGGAACTTATGGACTACAACGTCGACCGATTCGCCACCTTCCGGTGCTTCGGATCCCTCGTCTTCTAGAGTGCGACGCAGTGCGCGACCCAGCCTGCTTCCACCAAGGCATACGCACTAGTACTTGACTCCCAGCGTGAATATTTCTCCCCCTTCGCACTTTCGTGTCCTACAGCTAAACTGCAACGGTCTAACCGGCAAAGTAAGTGAAATTGTGAGTTTCATGAAGCGGCAGAACATCAAGATCGCTGCCATTCAGGAAACAAAGTTAAACGCCCGATCAGATCTTCGGACTTGTGACGGCTACAACATCCACCGGCGTGACCGAGAGAGAGGACTTGGGGGCGGACTCGCCTTCATTACTCACCAATCTGTGCAATATCGTCCATTTGAGCCTGACGTCGACCCGAGGGACAACCTCCTGGAACGTCAAGGAATGGTTGTCCGGACAGGCGACGTCGACCTTGAAATCATTAACATTTATATACTTCCTACCACCTGCTGTCCGAGAGATTACCACCCTGACATCAATGCGTTACTCAGAGGCGATAATCGTGTAATCCTCGGAGACTTCAATGCACACCACGATCTGTGGCATTCAAGCCTACAGGTTGATGGTAGGGGACAGGAATTGGCTGAACAAATAGACGATTCAACGTTTTGCACTGTGAACGGGGATGCCCCCACGAGAGTTGCGGTAAATTGTTCCAGCTCGCCAGACCTCACAATTGTCAGCGCTGGTCTCATAAACTGCGTTGAATGGCGACCAATGCTTACTCTTGCATCGGACCATTTGCCGATAGTCCTCTCAATCGATCGCCCCAATTACTTTGTTACTCCTGAGAAACGCACCTCCACTAATTTCAGTAAAGCTGATTGGGTTGGCTTTCTTAATTTCACTGAGAGCACCTTCGCTGCTCTTCCCACCCCGTCTGATGTACGAGAAGGGGAAAAAGCGTTTCGCATGGTCATAGCTTCAGCCTCCAATCAATGCATTCCGTCAGGTAGAATTAAGGAGATACGTCCGTATTTCCCCGCAGAGGCAACGGCCCTGGCTAATGAACGTGACCACGTGCGACGATTGAACCCTACGGATCCCCAAATTAAAGATCTCAATGCGGAAATCAGACGGCTGGTTGATCAACACAAACGCGCCAAATGGGAGGAGCACCTAAGGTCCTGTAACTTCTCTGCTGGTGTTGGCAAATTATGGTCCATTGTTAAATCCTTGTCAAATCCGACCAAACCTAACGACAAAATATCCATCACCTTCGGTGATAAGGTACAGTCGAAACCAAAGAGATGCGCGAGCGCTTTCTGCCGGCAATTTGTACTGCATCCTCCGGTTGACAAGGCAATCAGGCGTGCCATCAGGGAAGCGAACAAACGTAAAAACAGCCAAGCGCCCATTGTCGTCACCACCACGGAGGTTCTGGATGTTATACGGGGGTCCAAAAACTCCAAATCTATTGGCCCAGACGGTATATCCATGCTGATGCTAAAACATCTCGGTGAAGAGGGAGTAAGGTACCTAACTACCGTCTTCAATCTGTCCATGACCACCTTTGTCATTCCAGAAAGATGGAAATAGGCAAAGGGGAGTCTTATCGACCGATATCACTCCTCTCGCCAGTAGTGAAGACCCTGGAGACGGTCTTGCTTCCTTATTATACCGCTAACGTGCGACTAGCCGAACATCAGCATGGATTCCGCAAAATGCATAGCACTGCCACCGCGCTAAACGCCATCACCACACAGATAGGTGTCGGTATCAACCAATCTCGTCCAAATGACAGGACCGTGCTAGTTGCGCTTGATCTGTCGAAAGCTTTCGACACTGCCAATCATGCGTAACTCATTAACGACCTGGAGGCTTCAAACCTTCCCCCTGTCTAAAGCGTTGGACCGCCAACTATCTGAGTGGTTGGCAGTCATCGGTTGAATTTAGAGTCGAAAGATCAAAACGACGTATAATTAAGCAAGGGGTGCCACAGGGTGGTGTCCTATCCCCGCTTTTGATTAATTACTACATATCGAGGCTCCCTTCCCCACCAGAAGGCGTCTCGATCGTCTCCTACGCCGATGACTGCACGATCTTCACGACTGGACCCTCCGTTGATGAGCTCTGCTCGAGAATTAATTCTTACCCTTCATCCCTTTCCGGTTTCTTCGCTGCACGAGACCTGACATTGTCACCGAATAAATCCTCGCCACCTTATTTACGACGTGGACAGCGCAGGCGAACATGGAATTAGACGTCTATGTCGACGGAAGTAAGCTTACGGGTTACGTTTGAATACGGTGCTCATGTAGCCACGATTGCCACCAAAGTACAAAGCCGTAACAAATTCCTCAGGTCACTAGCTGGCAGTACTGGGGGGAAAGACAAAGAAACGTTACTGGCAACTTACAAGGCAATCGGCCAGATGGGGCACCACCCTGTGGCACCCCCTGTTTAATCCTATGATGTTTTGATCGCATGCTGGATGCTTGCAGACCAATCAGGTAATTTGCGATGCAACGCTTTGGACAAGGGGCAAGAGGCAAATCACCAAGCTCGTTAAAAGTTGCACGTGGTTGACCGTGTCAAAGGCTTTTGACATGTTAAGCGCAAACAATATAGTTCTGTCATAAGGTAATTTATCTGAACTCACCAAAAGGATAGAAGAGGAAATATCTGGACTTACTGGACTTCTGCAGCGTTAAGTCAAGCGGCTGAGCGCATTTCATTATGAGAGGAGAAGTGTGATAACTCCGTAACTGAAATCGAGCGACTAAAGGCGGAATTATCGAACCAGCTTCAGCAGAGATCCACTTCTGATATTGCTGCAGACACCGTTGCTTTCGGGATTCCTTTTACAGAGGGAGAAAATCTGAAAAAGATTTTTAACATCATTTCCTTATCAATCGGTTTTTACTCACCTCAAATACGTGACATCTTTCGTGTAAGATCCTCGCCTTCTAGTTCTAGCCGTGCGTTTGTAATTAAATTTCACTCGCCTCTGGATAGGAATTGTGCTCTTCGTTCTTTTGGTGATTGTCGCAGGCGCTTGAAAACTGCTGTTCCGCTGGAATCGATTGGAATGCAAGGCCAGTTTCATATATTTGAGAGCCTGACTAAAGAAAATAGGCTTGTTCTGCAATCAGCGATAAAATTGCGTCGTGAGGGGAAGTTGTAGGCAACAGTCACACTTCGTGGTCGCGTGTGAGAAATGACCACAATAAGGCGAAACAGCCAATTAAAATCTCGTCTTCGCTAGTCCAAATCGTTCACATATGTTCGTTCTGCTTTTTATTTCTTATTATTACATTTATTTCTCTTACTCATATCTAATGATAGCGCAGGTTTATTTTCTAAACTACTATTTTCTGTACCTTAAAATTGCTTTCACTTCAACTAGTTTAAATGTTTGGTAACAATAGTGATGCGAATGGCGTTGAAGATAATAGTTGCGGTTTGCTGAACATTCTGTGCAAACGTCACAATGGCCTAAATGTAGTTCACTTTAATGCTCGTAGTCTGAACCCTGAAAAGATGGATGATATTAGGACCATATTTGAGCAATCTGGCGTCGATATTATCTGTGTATCTGAGACCTGGTTTACGCCAGAGGTAAAGGACGCTAATTTTGACATGGAGGGCTATGTACTTTATAGGATGGATAGGAGGGTTAAAAAGGGTGGTTGTGTAGCAATTTATTGTAAAAGGCATCTTAGAACTCGGTTAATATCAGGAATATCCGGTAGCGTTGCTGAGTATTTGTTAGTTGAAGTGCCTAGCTTATAGTCTCTATAAGTGTCGTGATGTCAATGAATATTTTTCAATGTTGTCCTATGTGGCTGTCAACTACACTGATATTATTATCTGTGGAGATTCTAATGTGAACTTTCTATGTAGTGACTTGTATAGTTGCCGTCTGTTAGAATGTGTCTCCGGTGTTGGTCTTGATGTTGTTAATGTGACCGTACCCACAAGGTATGGGAAAAACTGCGGTCCCAGCCTCTTAGATTATTTTCTCGTGTCTGATGTGTCTATTGTTTTAAAGTTAGACCAAATGTCGTTTATCTCGGATCATGATCTAATTTTTTGTTCATTCGACATTAATCTTAATTACCTTAATGTGGTGGCTAGTTCATCTATTTCACCAGACTATCGTCTGCTAGACTTAAATAACGTGTTGGCGTCTGAGTTCAGTGCATGAGAAACTAAGCTTCTTGAATGGAAACATACTATATTTATATACAGCCCTTGTTCCGCTTCGCACTTACCGTAGTCGACCTATATCTTGTCCGTGGTTCACCACTTCGGTTCAAGCTATGATAAGGAAGTGCAATAGACAATACACCCGCTGGAAAAGGAACGGTAGTGAAACCAATTGGAATACTTATAAGCTAGTCAGAAATGAGACCACTGCCCTTTAAAAGCGAGAGAAGTGCAAGTATTATAGGAGGATGTGAAATACATCGTTGCCGAATCATGTTCTGTGGTCTGAAAAGTCTTCGTGTGCATGCAAGGGACTGTTCCGATTGTTCCCTTAGTCCTGAAGACCTGAACGATGCTTTTGCGTGCCGTGTTTCTCCTGGTTGTGTTAATACTTTTTCCACAACCTGTCCTTCCTATGTAGAGCCCGTTTTCCGAGCCTTTGAATTTAAAACCGTGCCCGAATTTAATATGGCGAGGTGCATCAGTAAGATAAGGTCGAACGCAATTAGAGAGGATATGATACCTATGAAATTTCTAGAAATAATGGCACCCTACATTCTACCTACTCTCTCACATTTCCTTAATCACAGAAAGCTATGATGTCATTGAAGCTAGAGGCACGAATGGACGAGAAAATAATGCAGTTTGAGGAGAAAATCGAGGCCGAGGTAGATGCGTTAAGGGGCCGTAACCAGGAGTTGCAACTGAGCCGTCCATCTGCTTCAGCGAATACTCCCAAAGTAAAATCCCCGTCATTTGATGGTTCTGTTCCCTTCCAGATATTTAAGCTACAGTTTGAAAAGACGGCAGCGGTGAATAAATGGGGCACTGTTAGTGGCATTGAAGGGTCCTGCAGCAGAAATTTTACAGACTATTCCCGATGGTGAACGCAATAATTATGTATCATTGATGGGTGCAGTTGAGAGATGCTATGGTAGCGAACATCGAAACAAGATACACCAAATAGAGCTACAGAATCGCTTCCAGAGACCTAATGAGACTTTGCAGGCATTTGCATCGGATATCGAGAGGTTGGCCCATCTAGCAAATGCAGACGCGCCTGTACAGTATACGTAGAGGGTAGAAATACAATGTTTCATAAATAGAATATGCGACGTGGAGACGAAGCGGGTCACATATGCAACCCCCAAAAGGACATTCGCTGAAACGGTATGGCATGCTCTGATGCAGGAAACAGCCTCGCTTTTGAGTAAACCTACATACAAGGCTCATCGCGTAGAAGTGGAAACTCCGGCTTGGGTAGACAAAATTTTGGAAGCGTTGAACGGAGTACAGAAAAAAAATTATGGTGCCATTAAATGCTTTAAGTGCGGAAAACCAGATCACATAGCACCTGCGTCACTGGCTCCAGTAATTCTGGCAATTTAAGTGGACGTAAACGCAAAGCTGGAGAAGATAAACTCTGTGTCACAGCTCGGATGGAAAGCGAGTAATGTTACTGTTGAAGGCTACGTGGACGGGAAAGAGCGCTTGCTGACTGTGGATACTGGTGCATCACATTCCATCATTTGGAGTGACTTGGTCTGCGGGAAGGTGAGACGATTGCAGAAAGCTAAGTTGTGGACAGTAACTGGTGCAGTCTTGGGAGAGGTGACATGTAAGAGTGTGATTCTGGATGTAGCTACGTATCACAACTTCTTGGTAGCGAATATTGTCGACGAAGTCATCTTTGGGAATAAAGAAATCGCTGCAAGAGGTAAAGCGGCGGTTCTATTGGATAAGTTGTAAACAAGCTGTGAGGAAATGGATTACTAAGTGTGCAGAGTGTGCTGAGGATAAAAGACGAACATCTCGTGGTCATGTTCCGAGGAAGCAACGCAACTTAATGGACAAAGTGAAACAGTGCACTGGGCATGAGAGAATGGAAAGGAATGCTGAAGAAGTGAGTTGCAAGAATATTTGGCGGGTACCACTGGAAAGGATTAAGTACAGACAAAATGGTTGGAATATGTGACAATATAATGCATAGTGGGAATCTCTGCAGGAGAGGATTGATGTCGGAGGAAATAAAGTTTAATAAAGCGGTGCCAACCATTGAGTGCCTAGCAGCGTTTGGCTCGATCAATGTGTCTGATCGGGACGATCATACTTAGGTGGAGGGCAGTGTGGCGATTATTCTCAAGTATGTACCATCCCTAGCTCAATACCACTCCCACCACTAGTTACACAACAGAGATAAAGATGGCTACGCTTATGCATGTAAGAAAAAGACCGGTCCTTTGAGAACACGAAGAGCGAATAACCAAGAAAGTTCTCGGTGCGTAGGCAATATAAGGCAGTGACGAAACAAGGCAGGTTGACTACTGTGAAGTTGCGTTTATTACTAGTAAATAAAACTAGCTATTAGTTACAATATCTGAGCGTGTATTTATTTGACTTTATAGTGATCGAACCCAGGATTGATAATTAAGGAATCATCGTCACAATATGGTATCATTGCACAAAAAAAGGACTTAACGCAATTGCGTTAACGCACTGCGCTGATACCGGCTATGGCGCTGGCTTCAAGGTATCAACGCCAAAAAATTGGCGCCAAGACGCAGTCTTATCCCAGTGATTTTCGACCAATTAGCATTTTGCCTGCCCTCTCAAAAGTCTTCGAGATGTTGTTGTCCGAGCAAATTCGTGATCATATTGATACATTTGACTTGTTGTCCACTTATCAGTCAGGCTTCAGAGCAAAGCGCAGCTGCTCTACGGCTGTTTTAAAAATTTTAGACGATGTTAGAGTACCTTTTTACAAACACCAACTTAGTTTAATATGTTTACTTGACTTCTCGAAAGCCCTTGACTCTGTGAATTGCTTTGCACGAAATTGAAAAATTACTTTGGTTTTGGTGACTCCGCAACGCGTCTTATGCGGAGTGATTTAACGGGTAGATTTCAACGTGTAAAACTTGGCTCCGAAGTTTCTGGTATAAAACCACTACTTTCTGGGGTTCCCCAAGGATCGATAATGGGCCCGCTACTATTTAGTATGTTCATAAATGATATATTGTGACGAATTCGATGATTCCTTGATTATCAATCCTGGGTTCGATCACTATAAAGTCAAATAAACACAACCACAGATAATGTAACTAATAGCTAGTTTTATTTACTAGTAATAAACGCAAAACAAATTTAAGAGTTTGGTAACTTCGCAGTAGTTCACTGAACAAAACTTGAAAATAAACTGATCAACCTGCCTTGCGTGGTCACTGCCTTATATAGTCCGACAGGGTGGTACCCCACGCACCTAGAAGTTTCTTGGTTGTTCGCTTTTCATGTTCTGGAAGGGTCGGTGTTATTTATTGGCATCTCCTCTTTGCATCGTATTCGCAAACACTCGCGCCATATCTCTTCCTCTTCCTAGTTACACGCTTGCACGTTAAAGAGTAGCCATCGTTATCTCTGTTGTGTTTAACTAGTGGTGGGAGTTTTATTGAGTTAGGGATGGTACGTGCTTGAGAATAATCGCCACAATATTTTATGTCTGTAAACATGTGCAAATGCACGCCTATGCTGATGTTGTCCAGTTATACTTATCGAGAAACCACGAAGAGATAAGTGAAATCTGTTTGAAGTTAAATACTGACTTAGCATCCATCTATGACTGGGCGATGACAAATTCTTCTTCTTTAAATGGTCATCTAACCGCCTGGGCGATTTTGACCGTCCAACATAGCTCGCCATTCGTTTCTTCGTTGCGCCAACTGGCGCCAATTGGAAACACCGCGGGATCGCAAATCGGTCTCCACTTGGTCCTTCCATCGGAGTGGTGGTCTCCCTCTTCCTCTGCTTCCACCGGCGGGTGCCGATAAGAATACCTTTTGGGCTGGAGCATCTTCGCTCATTCGCACTACGTGGCCTAGCCAGCGAAGCCGCTGTGTTTTAATTCGCTGAACTATGTCGGCGTCTGCGTAAAGTTCATACAGCTCATCATTAAATCTTCTTCGGTACTCGCCGTCGCCAACGCGTAGAGGTCCACAAATCTTTCGAAGAACCTTTCTCTCGAATACTCCCAGAGCCGCCTCATCAGATGTTGTTAGTGTCCACGCTTCTGCACCATATAGCAGGACGGGTGCGATGAGTGACTTGTAGAGTGTTATTTTCGTTCGTCGAGAGAGGACTTTACTTTTCAATTGCCTACTCAGTCCGAAGTAGCATTTGTTTGCAAGAGTGATTCTTCGTCGGATTTCTAGGCTAACATTATTGTTGGTATTAATGCTGGTTCCCAGGTAAACGAAGTCCTTTACTATTTCGAAATTATTGCTGCCAACAGTGGCTTGGTTGCCAAGGCGCGAATGCGCTGACTCTTTGCATGATGACAGAAGGTACTTCGTTTTGCCCTCGTTCACCACCAATCCCATTTTCTCCGCTTCTTTTTCTAATTTGGAGTAAGCAGAAGTTACGGCGCGGTTGTTAAGGCCAATGATATCAATATCGTCAGCATATGCCAACAGTTGGACGCTTTTATAAAATATTGTTCCAGCGCGGTTAAGTTCTGCAGCTTGTATTATTTTCTCCAGCATTAAATTAAAGAAATCGCACGATAGGGGGTCACCCTGTCTGAAACCTCGTTTAGTTTCGAACGGCTCGGAGAGGTACTTCCCAATTCTGACCGAGCTGGCGGTGTTGCTCAAGGTCATTTTGCATAGCCGTATAAGTTTTGCGGGGAAACCAAATTCAGACATAGCGGCATATAGGCAGCACCTTTTCGTGCTATCGAAAGCGGCTTTAAAATCAACAAAGAGATGGTGCGTGTCGATTCTTTTTTCACGGGTTTTTTCCAAGATTTGGCGTATTGTAAAAATCTGGTCGATGGTAGATTTACCAGGTCTGAAGCCACACTGATAAGGTCCAATCAGTCTGTTCACATCAGGCTTCAGTCTTTCGCACAATACGCTTGATATACGATGACAAATTACTTATGTCTTAATAGCGATAAATCATACGTGCTACCCATAGCTAAAAAAAGGCTAAGTTTCTTAAAATTTCTACCTCTATACATTGCCGATAAACCTTTAAAACTCATACCTAAGATAAGCAACCTTGGGTTCATAATTAACTCAGGCTTAACCTGTGATGATCATGTTAACTCGGTGATCCGTTAAGTTTATAATATTCTAAGAAACTTGCGCATGTCTGCAATTGACACATCCATCAATATTAGAAGAAAAATAGCTATACAACTAATTATGCCAATCATTAGCTACTCTGAGCTTGTCTATAGTAAAATGAGTTCTCAGTCAGCGCACAAAATTGATGTAGCCTTTAACCACGTTACACGTTGTGTTTGAGCTAGCTAAGTACGACCATATATCTGATTGGAGATCGTGCTTATCAGGATGTCAAATGTTGGATTATCTCAAAACCAGAAACTGTATTTTTCTTTACCGACTCATGATATAACTAAACACAAGAATTTTTATTTTTTTTTAACTTTGCTTATTTCACGCCACTATGTGCTTTTCTTTTAAACTAATTACCATTATGCTAACTTAGTTAAAACTAAAAGTTAATATTATGCGGCACTGTGTGCCTGTAGGTTTGAACTAAAACTAAGACTAAATTGTTCTTAAAGCTAAAAGCTATAATCTACCCTTCCTGAGCCAGCCTACGCGGCCAAAGATGCTCAGCAGAAGTATTTTGTCAGGTGAGCGAATAAGCGGTTGCGCGTGTTTCGCTCACTAAAGGTGTTTAGTTTCATTAACTAAGAATTTAGCGGATGCGCGTGCAGCGCAATTGCACTTTTGGTTGCAACAAGACTCCCAAATATGCGAACGGTTTCCATGTTTGCAGAATATTCTGCGGGAATGGAATTTACGTAATGTTGTTTTGGCTATGTGGAGAAGTTCATAAAATATTGTGTTAACTTATATAAAGAGCACAGCTACTTATATTAGAAACTGGTTTTCCCCAGGTCTGCTCGAACTAATGATTTAATCATACCAACCTACAACTACTTGGCATCTTCACGCCTATCCTTCATCAATGCTATTCGTATATGAAACTCTATTCCAGTATCTACAAGCAGCACTCTGAGTAAAAGCAATTTTAAGAACGTTCTTTATATGTACGTTCTTTATATGTACATAAGTATGTCTTTTAGTTTCGATATCTATAATATAATACCTGCCTCCTAGCCAATGTATACGAGTATATCCACTCTGTTATTATTAAAATTTATTTATCTAACTTCTACTTTTAATTACTTTACTTTTATTTTATATTTGTTGTTGCAAGGCAATATTTTTGTTATTACCATTGTTTATATTTAAATTTTGTTGTGCTATAAAGTGTTATGGATCTTATTGTGCTAATATTTTTCAATAAATAAGAAATGAGAAAATGAGGTAGTCCGACAAATTTTGATTGCTCCCATTTTTCGGGAAAGACAAAACTAGTCATGGACAGGTTGAAGACAGCAGTTAAGTATTTTACTCATTCATCGCCGAGATGTTTGAACATCAGCTGAACCTACAGATTTGGAGAGTTTTGGTCTAGAACAAATATTTTATTATTTTTTAAAATATTTCCTAAAAACCTTTTAGAGATTTGGCTGCTTTCATTAAAAAATTTCACGGTCGAAAACTCACTTAAAGTATAGTACGCAGATCGCAAGAAAAGCAAAAACTCCATATAAAAAAATGCTCAAGAAAATTTCTTGTGTTCAATTTTCTTGAGGTAGTACGCAGTTCTCAAGGAAAATAATTCGAAACTTTACTACTATTTTATCGTGAAATTTGAGTACGGCAACACAGGTTTCCGCAAGAAATATATCAAGTGGTATATATTTCTTGAAGGAAACAGTAATTTGGTAATCCTTTACATTCAACGCCAACTGTTAAAACACGTCCAAAAATATCGGGAGGGGTATCAAAAGATGCGTTTTGACCTCGGCATCAATAATCCGAAAGCGGAAAGTTAAAAGTGAAAGTTATTGGAAAAAAAACGTTTATTTCGTTTATTTACTTGTCGCGTTTGCTTATGCGCTCTTCTTTCCGCTTGTTTCACTCTTGCTTGAAAAATAGTAGTAGGCAAGTAATTTTGACGTCTAAAAATCCACGGTGAACGGATGAACGGAAAGGGATTTTCTTCCTTGGGACGACTTTCAGCTTTCGAACGCATTGACCATCCTCACTCTCCCATATTCGATTCAAACAAACGGATTCTAATTGCAAACTATTCCACTGTGCCCAATATCACTTTACAACAGGACTTTCTGCTGACATCTCCTCTCTTGATGGTCGCTCGTTTCGTTCGATTATTTGCATCACACTTGTAAGATCTGGATCTTCGTGCTGACACCTCCTTAATTGATCCATGTTCCATTTGTCCGTAGATGTTATAGTCATCAGCCGCACATAAATAATGTCTCAGCTTTGGAACAATGCTAGTATTCCAAGTTACATGTTCGTCATGACATTGCATCAGCATTTCCGTGAGTACTACTTTTGCGATGCTCTATGGAAAAGTCATAACTTTGCAGTCGCTCTATCCACCGTGCCAGCTGATCTTCCGGATTACGGGACCTGAAATGGAATCGCTGCCCCTAGAGATACTTGTGGAAATGTTTAACGAGCTCTACCAATGGTAAAAGCTCTCTCCGCGTTACGCAATAGTTCTTTTCAGGCTTCCCAATTGTTCGGCTATAGTACGCAACTACCTTCTCATATCCATCCACAACCTTGGACAATACACCTCCTATAGCATGACCACTGGCATCTGTATCCAGAATAAACGTTGTATTAGAAGTTGGTCCACCTCTTCGAGCTCTTCCGTCCACGCCGTGATGTTATCTGAAAGATCAACCTTGCTGGTAGAAACATTTCCTTGGAGCTGTTCACAATTTATAACTACCTCGACCTCTTAGCATTGTTCCAATATAGCTCCTTTGGAAAGTTTGATTGGTGATTTGAACTCATTAAGTACTCTTACCGGTATATGTCCATCTTGTTTTGTCATAGCCAGGGTTTTTCCAACTAGTATATTCGTCTCTGATTTGTTTGCTGCCTCGACAACCCACAATTTGTTTGTCCCATAATCTCCACCAATCTTTGCCCAAATGATTGCTTCCGACTTTGATGGAATTTGCTAACTCTCCTCCAGGAACACTCGCTTACTATGGACGTAGTTGTTTTCGTAGTTGCTTTCGTAACCACAATTTAGTGGCACATCCATATTTTTATAGCTCATAATCTGGTTTTTCATGTCAATCTTTATACCTTGGTCTATTAAGAAATCCACACCAATTAGGATTTCATCACCAATGTCTATCACTATAAAATTGTGTACAATGGACTCTTTCCCAAGCGCTATTTTACATGTTTCTTATTCTAGGATTTGGGCATCCTTACCAGTGGCCGTACGCAAACTTTGCTTCATGTAATGGTCTCACGTTTTTGTTGACTAAATCAGATCGAATGAGATGCGCTCGTATCCACAGTCAGTAAACGCTCCTTTCGGCCCCCATATCCTCCAGTAAGATTACAAGCTCTCCGTCCGATTTATGAGACAGAGATTATGGGGCACTCAATTGTGGGAGGCAGTCCACGCCCCGTTTGGCTGGCTCTATTTAGATTCACTTGGTTGAGCGATTTGCTCATCTCCTTCAGCATTGCGTTTCCGACCACCTGAATTGCTGGGGTTATTGGAGCCAGTACCGCAATAGCGTCTACCCCAGGTGGAGTCTCCACTTCTAGGCGATGAGCCTTGTATGCAGGTTTACTCAAAAACGAGGCTGTTTCTTATGTCAAAGCATGTGATACCGACTCAGCATTTCGTATTCCATTTATAAAGCTTTGCATTTTTACCCTTTAAGTGCACTCTACGGGTGCGGCTGCGTTTGCTAGATGAGCCAACCTATCGATGTCCGATGCGAATTCCTGCAACGTCTCATTAGTCTTCTGGAAGCGATTCTGCACCTCCATTTGGTATATCTGCTTCCGATGTTCGCTCAAATAGCGTCTCTCAACTGCATCCATCAATGCTTCATAGTTGTTTCTTTCGCCGTCGAAAATAGTCTGTAAGATTTCAGCTGCAGCTCCCTTCAATGCCTGGAATAGTGCAGCAACTTTGTCTTCAGTGCCCCAATTATTCACCGCTGCTGTCTTCTGAAACTGTAACTTGAATACCTGGAAAGGAACAAAACAATCAAAAGATGAGGTCTTTATCTTGGGAGTGCTCGTTGAAGCAGTTGGACGGTTTAGTTGCAATTCCTGGATACGACCTCTTAAAGCTTCCACCTCAGGTTCAATTTCATCCTGAAATTGTGCAATTTTTGAATCTTCCGCTTCTAGTTTCGCTGATACTCTCGCCTCCTGTGCTTCCAACTGCGAAGAGATATATGCCTTCTGTTCTTCCATTTGAGCGGAGATTGGTGATGATACCTGTTCCAGAAGAGATGCCATGCAAGTTTCTGTTGTTCCAGCCGATATGTAATAAGTGTATCCTGTCCTTCAAGCTGAGATGCCAAGTGTGCCTTCTGTTCTTCCAGCTGAGATGTCATGTATGTCTTCTGTTCTTCCAGCTGAGCTTCCATGTGTGTCTTCTGTTCTTCCAGCTGTGTTGAAATGCTTGACGGCATCTGAGTCAATACAGCCAGCAACGCGTTTGTGTCCACATTTGCCACTGGATTCGGAAACTCCTTTTTTCTTCCATTTTTGTGATGCCTCCTCCACACGATGGAAAACTAAATCATCAACGTTGATTCCTTCCACTTCCATAGCTTCCGTAGTCGTGATTGGAGCTCGGATTTACTGCCTGTAGTGTAGTGTTTAGCCGCGTTGTTCCAACTCAGTTTTGAGTTGCTGAATCTTTAATTCATTCAACTTATCCATGTCCTTGTTATGATTGCAACCACTGGTATTTATTTAACAATACTGCTTCTGACACCTATTGTGTTATATTTTACCTCCTAATGATAGTCATTTTTATTTGGTTCCATCGGTCAAGACTTACTGCGGTTGGCTAAGTAAAATCACAGCCTTAATTCACTCTCTGCTTCGGTATTAAATCGATAGCCACGGGAAGGTGCTATGATTTTGCTGAGGTGGCATCACCAAATATTCCCATAAAGTGGAAAAGGCACAAATAACGGAACTTTTAATTTCCAGACAAACAAGTGTTCGGTGTTTTCTTAGTGTGGCCAGAGTTAAATTACGGGTAACCCAGGGCGCCCGTAAAAGTCAAATTCAGCGAAATGGGCAATTGACATCCAAAAAGGTGTTTCCTTATTTTTATACGTAAATTTGAAGTATTGAAGTGGGTCGAAATAGCACGATTACAAACGTAATTACATAAAATGAACGTACAACAAAAAGATTAAGCCTTTTTTTTATTAATGCACGGTCCGTTAACGAAAACGAACAAAGTTCCGAAACTAGCAGCGGAAAGTACCGAAAATCGAAGATACACCTTCAAGATGCCAAATTGACCAGGGCAGGAGATACGTGGAACCCTGTACTGTCCCCTGACTTCGCATGGTTAGCGATTAATTAAAGAACAACTCGTAAAATAGTATTAAAGTTTTGATAGGTAGGAGTTTCACGTGTATCCTATTCCAAGCCCCGTAACGAGGGGTCCCGCGGCCACTAAGGGAACACACCAAGCGCATGGTTTAGAACCTTCCTAATTTTGAGCGCCAACGGAAGCGTGCCTTTAGGGTTCAGACTTGACCAAAATCGCAGTACTTGTAATACTTACTGCACTTTAGTCCAAATCTACTGCGCTTTATGTTTTCCATAGAATAGTTTACAAGTTAATCTGCCTTGTTAGAATGATTTTTTTACAATAAACTTTCCTATAAAGTAATTAATCATTATTAATATCCTGGCATTTAATTTTTGTTCTATACGAAAAAAAAATATAATAAATTCACTTTATTAAAAATAGCCGCTGATCAAAATAGTATAGAAAGTAGAAGTACCAAATTAATTTTTTTCATTTAAGCCCGAAAGTAAAAGCCGTGATTATAAGATTTTTAATTCAAAGTAATTCCTAAAGTTACATGCTCACTACGTAAAAGCAAAGTTAACTTTAATTTTCATTGATATTGCTTAGTTTTAAGTTTTTAGTTTAAGTTGAAATATTTGTACGCATGTCGAAACCGACTGTCAATACTAAATCATTGTTGTGCTAAAAAAGATATCAATATCTTATTGTGCTAATTTTAAATCCTGAATAAATGTTAAATGTTAAATAGTACATCGTTCTTTTTCTTTCTTTGGCATGCATACTGTACTTTTACCGGACTTGGTAATACAAAAAAGGTATTTAAAATAAAATAAAAGTCCGGGCCCTGATGGCAACCACCAATCACAGTATTCCACCTGGCAACAATCACGCCACGTCAGACTGGATAACGGAACTTTTCCATTGCGCAGTCGCCGTCGCTTAAAATCTTCCCAACCCCATAGCCGACATTCGCCTGACATTTCTAAAAAGCATATTGAACTAAAACGTAACGGACGTGCGCGTGGTGAACTAGTGGGTAAAGAAAGAAAAAATTGTTTTCCTAAAAAAGAACCAAATTAAAAGGAATTGAACATTAGTGTGCAAACTAAATATAAAGAAATTCTTAAAGCAAAAGTGAAGCAAAATTTTTAACAAAAAGAAATTAATGACCAAAATGAACGAGCAAGTAAATTGATGCAACAGTGGGCGATAACATAAGGTACATAGCTAAGTAGAAGGGTAAGTTTTTCTCCTTGTAGTTTTCATTTCATTTGATAGGGAAATACAATTCCACAAATATTTAGGCAATTCACAAGCCTATGTACATATATCAAGTGTGCTAATTTTCTTTCAAAGTTTATTTGAAATTTTCTATCATCAAGTGACAAGTTTTCATGTAAATTCAACTCGATATATATGAACATGACAATCCAATATGAATAATCAATCATTGGTCAGTTGTGTTTTGAGCACTTTTTAAACATTTCTTCGTCATATTTGACATCATTGGTAGGTCGTATCTAATTTTTTTGTAATGACATTTGAATGCTCTTCGCAGTAGTTTTGGTTTACTTGTAATTGATTGATTGATTTTTGAAACATAATTGATAATATTTTTTGTGGATACTTTATAGTTATTTTTCTGATCATATTTGTTATAATTTTATAGCTAAAATGAGTTCACTTTTATGATAACATTTTAAACCGATTCCGACTCGTTTTTGTAACATTTTTATTCTAATCATATTTGGTATAGTTTTGTGAAAAAAAAAAAATAAACGAATTATATGATTAAATCTTAGACCATTTTCTACTACTATTTTGAACCAAATTAAATTAGAATACGATGACAGCAGATGTATATTTCGATTAGAAATTTATGAAAGAGGAATTATTCTTAATTGTATATAAGTACTTTTCACTAGTATTGCTATAGATTTTCGTATTAATGCATGTACAGTCATATGTATCCATATGTGATTATATATGATCAGTGGAAGTTTTGGTCGTACAATATCGTCTATATTCTTTTGATTTTTTTGGTAGTGTCTTACTTGCGCCTAAATGGCTATTTGAAGAATGTGAAAATTGGTTGGAAACAGTCAGGAAGCTATTATGTTGATCAAGGGTGAAAACATTTCATTCAATTTTATTTCACAAGTATTTCGACCCAGAAGTAATCAATTATGATTCGGAACGGTATACAAAGTAGATTGCCGGTTTTTTTGTCTTCAGGGATGAGCATTTGTTTTTATTATCCATGTGTACAAATTACAGCACAAGTGATCAAATATAGTTCAAAAAGTGATAGAAAAATGGATGTTGGTTTTATCTTTAAAAATGTACGTATTTGATTATTACCCCTGTTCAATTTCATGGGAACTCCGAATTTCATCACCAGCATCGTTCAAAATTGATTGCGAAAAGTGATATGAGGATGATGATACGTTTTTAATCTTAAAAAGGAAATCATATTTGATTGTACTACTTGTTCAGTTACTGAAAGCTCAATATTTATTCCCTTTAAAATAATCAAGGAGTCTCCATTGTTTCCTACGCAGACGACTGCACGATAATGGCCTCGGACAAGGGTCCCTCCAATGACGAACTCTGTATTAGAATCAACAGTTACCTCCATGACCTTTCCAGCTTCTTCACCGAGCGAAATCGGATCCTATATCCGACAAAATCGACGGCGAACCTGTTTACTACATGGAATGCGCAGATGGGGCAAGAGTTAAATGTCGACGTAGACGGAGTACCTCTACCTACTGTCAACCACCCGAAAATCTAGGGTGTGACATTTGACAACGGCCTCACCTTCGCTGGTCATGCCACCGCAATAGCTTCAAAGGTACAGAGCCGCAATAAGATCTTCAAGTCAGTGGCCGGCAGTACTTGCTACATATAAGGCTATTATTGACTATGCTCGCCCAATCTTTCTGACACCAACTGGAGGAAAATGCAAGTCTGCCAAAATACCGCCCTCAGAACTGCTACGGGATGTCTGCTCATGTCATCTGAGTCTCACCTCCATCAAGAGGCAAAATTGCTCAATTTTCAAGAGCATGCGGAACTCTTGAGTAGACAGTTCCTTCTGAACTGTAAAAAGCCTAGTCATCCAAATCGACATCTTTTGGATGTAGCACCGCCCCCCAGAGACATCTCCGTAAGCACTACGATGAGATCTGGCACCATATCTCTTTGCCGCTTGATCTGCGGAACCATATACGGGCTCTAAATGACCTCCACACCGAGTCGGTAGACAGATCTCTCAGATCTCGTCCTGTGAATCCCTTTATTAATACTCACCCACCTGAATTGGCTGAAGAGGAGCGTGTATTTCCGAGGGAGACTAGAGTCATACTAGCACAACTTGGATCTGGATATTGTAATAGGTTAAACTCTTACTTATCCAGACTGAACCCCAACATACCAAACACATGCCCTGCATGTGGTATGCCCCCTCATGATACCATACATCTCTTCTCCCGTTCTCTTCTAACACCTACACCACTCTGGTCCAACCCTGTGGAAACTGCGCGTTTCCTTGGACTTCCGTTAGAAGAGCCTGATGGTAATTTAGAGTGATCGAGCCCATTGGGCAGGGCGAAGCACTGTTAACAACAACAACCAGTAACAACAATCCGGGAGTAAACAAGACCGGCAACAACAAAATCGGCAACAACCAGACCAGTAACAACAACTGGGAACAACAAGATCGGCAACAACAAAACCGACCGCAACTAAACCAGTAACAACCGGTACGAACAACCGGTAACAACAACATATAACAACAACCGGTAACAACAATAACGGCCACGACCACCGGTAACAACACAACCAGCATTGATATCAGCGGGGGCCGCCGTATAATAGGCCCAAAGCAGTAACCACCGACAACAAGAACAGTAGCGCCCACGCGAACGGGCTACTGCAACAACAACATAACCAGCAGAGACAACAACGTCAGTAGCGCCCCACCAACGGCCTACTGCAACAAATGGGTGAGATCAACCTAATATAGATGTAGTTTTAGCAGTAGTAATTCTTTTTTTTAGTGCTATAAAACGAGGAAAAATGAAAGGTAGACTATATTAAAACACAAACCAAGAAGAAAAAAAAATAAGTTTTTTTGGTAATTGTTTCCTTTAGGAGACAACTGCTAAAACACGTTCAAAAATATCGGGAGAGGTATCAAACAACGCGTTTTGACTTCGGTATCAACAATCCGATAGCGGATTTTCAATTTTTTGTTTCAGTGAAAAGTTATTCGCAAAAAACCCAAAAATGACCCAGGTCCGATCCCACATAGGGGGCTTGATCCAAAGTATTTACGTGCAGAACACCGCGCTTAAAAAAAATAGCCCTTAGCCGGTCCAACACCGGCTACGCGGTCCACAGTATTTCTGCGCAGAACACACTTTTTGCACTTTTCGGCACACCCTAATCTGTGATTACAACCACCACATGAAAATGACAGAAAATTTTCAACTTTGATGGCAAATATCTGTTCACTGAAACAAAAACGCAAAAATCCGCTTCCGGATTATAGTTACCGAGGTCAAAACGCGTCTTTTGATACCTTTCCCGATAACTTCGGACGTGTTTAAGCAGTTGTATCCTAAAGAAAACTATTACCGTTTTTTTTTTTATAAATTAATGATGGAAAGGAAATGGAAAATATAAATGTAAATTAAATGTACATAAAGTTAAGGAAATAAATATATTAAAATGAAATAAATTTAAAATAAACTATAATAAATTAAATAAAAATAAGATAAAATAAAACTAACTTAACAAAATTAAAGGGAAAATTAAATGAAATTATTTAAAATTAAAATTAACGAAATAGAAAAAAGATAAACTAAAATAAAATGACGCTAAAATAAAGTAAATAAAAAATACAACAAAATAAATTTAAATAAACTTGAAACAAAATCAAAGAAAATAAATTAAAATAAGCTAAATCATATAAACTATCTGGAAATAAAATCCAATAAAACAATATTAAGTAAAATAAAGTAATATAAAATAAGCTAGTTAATCAATAAAACTTAATAACGTAAACTTAATAAAATAACTTGAAATAAATGGTAAACCACTAAAGGCCGCAAATAAAAATATAAGATAAATAAATACTTTTATTACAATAAAAATCATGTAACCAAGCAATTCAAAAGAAAAAAAGGGGTAAATAAAAAAGATTTTTATTTCGCTTTTTATAATCCCTAAAATGAGATTAAGTTAAATAAGGTTTCTTTTTTTTGGCTAGATTTAATTAGATAGCTCCTACACTATTGTAAGAGATAATGATTTGTAAATTGATATATCGTAACGTGAAACTACAATACATCTGGCAATACGCTTTTTCATTGACGTTTTACTTCACCCGTCTTTCGCAATCTGCCGCCTATTTGCGACGTCACTTAGTTTTTGCCTCCAACAGGATAGCACATTTAATTCCACTGCAATTATTTCATTTAACATATTAATATTATTCTAAATTGTAAACCATCAAAATTATCTAAAATAAAGTAATATCGTGAATTGATTTGGTTTTGTGTTTTTCCGACAGGGTGGAAACTGGATTTATATTGGAACGAATTTTCGTCATCCCTTGTCAATTTTGGTTTTGTAACAAACCGGTTTCGGCGATCCGCCATCTTCAGTGATTGATTTCGTTCTGATCTGTGTCTATCCGTCGTCATGAATTTATAGTCTGGATGCTGTATCAGGTAGTGTTAGTATTCGTGTATATGAGTCGTGTCTTACGAACGTGTCCGAACGGGTACCTGCAATCAGGGTTGTTTTTAACGCTCGTTTATTAGTTGTGCTGTTATTTCAGATAATTAGTTTGAGGATGTTAGGTCAGGTAATGTTAAGTGTATACTTAAGGGTGGGTTTTGACGCTCGTTAGTCATGTAGAAGTCATTAGTTGTGGTTTTAGATCAGGTAATTAGTTTGAGGATGTTAGGTTAGGTAATGTTAAGTGTATATTTAAGGGTGGGTTTTGACGCTCGTTAGTCATGTAGAAGTCAGTGATTTTTGTTTTCTGATTTGTTTTGTGTGTGTGCTCGTTTATTGTTACTCGTTTTGTTATTGTACCTGCGGTGTTGTTTGGTCCTCTGTAAATTAGTTTTAGCGGTTCAAATATTGCGTCAGAAATGGTGGTTGTTTGTTCGTTAATTACTCTCCCGTCAAATGTCTTAAGTTTGTATATTTCCATGTTTTCTAGCACATTTAAGCGCCGCCCTTTTCTTTGTACGTGAAGTATTCTGGCTATATTTTTGATGTTTGCCGGGGTGCATTTGTTTTTGAACATCTGATTTGCATAGTTGGCGGCCGCCGTGGTGTGAAGGTAGTGTTGCCGGCCTACCACACCGAAGGTCCATGGTTCGAGCCCTGGTACAGGTAACATCAAAAGTGATTTGAAAAAAGTTTTTCAAAACGGGGTCGCCCCTCGGCAGTGGTTTGGCAAACTCTCCGAGTGTATTTCTGCCATGACAGGCTTCTCAGCATAAATTCGTCTCCTTTGTAGATGCCGTTCGGAGTCAGCAAAAAACTGTAGGTCCCACCAATTTGTAGGGAAAATTCAAATCGGCACACCACAAATTGGAAGAGAAGCTTGGCGCAAAAATATCTTAGGAGGTTTATGATGATATACCTGTTGTATATCGCGCCATAGAGATAGAGAGATAGATTTGCATAGTTTGACTCTGTTGTGATAGTGGGTTTCCGTGTTTTTCTGTTGTAGTCCCTGATGTGCTCCCGGAATCGTGTACTTATTTTTCGTCCTGTTTGCCCTATATAGCTGTGCTGGCATTCGCAGGTTAGCTTGTATATTCCTTGTTTCCTGAATGGTTCTTCCGAGTTAGTGTTGGTTCTTAGTTTTTGTCCTAAGTTGTTCGATGTTCTGAACGCTGTGTTGATATCGTGTTTCTTGAAGAAGTTTGCCAATTTGTGTGTTGTTTTTCCAGTGTATGTCATTGTAGTCCAGATCTTGGATTTTTCTTCTGCGTTGTGTCTTTTTTGTGATCCATGGTTCCTTCGGATTTTGTCTATTAGGCATTTTTTGTATCCCTTGCTCGTGACTATGTTGTATATGGTGGTTAGTTCTTTCTTGTATGATTCATGAGTGAGGGGTGTTCTTTGAAGTCTGTCCACTAGGTGCCTTAATGCCGCATTCTTGTGCTGTTGAGGATGGTTTGACGTAGAATGAATTATGGTGTCTGTAGTTGTTGGTTTCCTGTAGATGTCGTATTTAAACTTGTTTGTAATTCTGTCAATTCTTATTGTTAGGTCCAGGTAGTTCAGTTCTCCTTCTTTCTCGGTCTCCATAGTAAATTTTATGTTTTCATGTTGTCTGTTTAGGAATTCTAGTATTCGTTCTTCATTGCTATTGTTCAGTATGCAGATGATGTCGTCGACGTACCTTGCGTAAAATGTCACTCCTAGTTCGTTTTTTAGTTCTTGCATTTTTGGTAGCGCTATCAAAAATTCATAAGCAGGACACGCCAATGTGACCAATAATAAATTTCAAATCAGCGCCGGGTTATAAACTTTCAAAACATATAAAGACGATACTGAATGACACGCTTGAACTCGACCACGAACATACAATAAAGAATACAAACGAACTAATAGAAAGACTTGAAACCGTCAAACTCACAGAGAACAACACAATCGTCTCATTTGACATAAAATACTTATATCCCTCCATACCGCTTCCAGAGACATTAGACATAGTAAACAAAACACTACGAGACAAAACCAAAGATATTATCAGAACAGCACAAATCACAAACACACTGCGAATGCCAGCACAGCTACATAGGACAAACAGGACGGAAAATAAGTACACGATTTCGGGAGCACATCAGGGACTACAACAAGAAAGCACGGAAACCCACCATCACACGAGAATCGCACTGTGCTAATCACATGTTCGAAAACAAATGCACCCCGGCAAACATCAAAAATATAGCCAGAATACTTCACGTACAAAGAAAAGGGCGGCGCTTAAATGTGCTAGAAAACATGGAAATATACAAACTTAAGACATTTGACGGGAGAGTAATTAACGAACAAACAAACACCATTTCTGACGCAATATTTGAACCGCTAAAACTAATTTACAGAGGAGCAAACAACACCGCAGGTACAATAACAAAACGAGTAACAATAAACGAGCACACACCCAAAACAAATCAGAAAACAAAAATCACTGATTTCTACATGACTAACGAGCATCAAAACCCACCCTTAAATATACACTTAACATTACCTAACCTAACATCCTCAAACTAATTACCTGATCTAAAACCACAACTAATGACTTCTACATGACTAACGAGCGTCAAAACCCACCCTTAAGTATACACTTAACATTACCGGCCTAACATCCTCAAACTAATTATCTGAAATAACACCACAACTAATAAACGAGCGTTAAAAACAACCCTCATTGCAGGTACCCGTTCGGATACGTTCGTAAGACACGACTCATATACACGAATACTAACACTACCTGATACAGCATCCAGACTATAAATACATGACAACGGATAGACACAGATCAGAACGAAATCAATCACTGAAGATGGCGGATCGCCGAAACCGGTTTGTTACAAAACCAAAATTGACAAGGGATGACGAAAATTCGTTCCTATATAAATCTAATATCGTGAAGTTACAACATCTGGCGACGAGAAAAATCAGAGTGGCTGAAGGAATTTCTGGAACAGCAGAAAACGTTCTTCATAGATGTGCTAGGATCGCAACGATCGTGGATGGAGTATCAGCTTGATATTCAAAGGAAAGAGTTCCAAAATATGGAATATAAAGCCGCAGCAACAGCGGGCGCGCCAGGTTCCACTAAGCCGTCGAGATAACACTCATACCGCCGTACCAGCATTTGCACCTTTTAATCGCGAGAAGCAGCAGTGAGAATCATATGTCGCCCAGCTGACTCAAAACTTCACGGCATATAAAGTCATCGACGTTGAACAAAATAAGGAATTTTTTCTTTGGTGGATTGGCGGCGAAACCTTTGAACTGTTGGTTAAATTATTCGGCAGCATAGATGTGCAGTCGAAATCGTATGATGAGCTTATAAGAAAACTAACCTCACATTTTAAAGCAGAAGTGCATGTGCTTGCATCTCGGTATGAATTATTTAAGCTGAAAATGAAAACAAATCAAAAATATTCAGAGTGGCTAGCTGAATTGCGCGGAGTGGCCCCTAATTGTAAATACGTATGCCGTAATAAGGAATGCCATGAAGAATTTGTAGACGAGCTCATCAGAGACATAATTGTTTTAAATACACCTCATGAACAAGTGAGAACGTCAGCGCTCCAAAAGTTGGAGCCAACACTTGAAGATATTATGTTGATAGCCGAAGCATTTGAAGCAGCGCAAACGGTCAAGAAGCAGGTATCGGCTGAAAATGAAACTAAAAACGAAGTCTTCCAATTAAAACCATCGCAAACGCAAACACAAAGCCACAACAGTCAGGAATTTCAGTCTTGCTCTGGATGTGGAGCACATCATACACGAGAAAAATGCAAATTCCGGAACGCGCAATGTCGTAAATGTAGACGCTTTGGTCATATAGCGCCTGTCTGCAAAACTGGATCGAAAGTAAATTCCGTACCTAAGCAGCGAAGCGGTCGACAACAAAATATACAAAAGTCGAAGAAAAGTCAAAACGGTGTTTTAGCAATTTATAAAATCAATTCCCTTGGCAATGCAGTAAACAAAGTTAATCGTAAATTTATTATTGAATTAGAAGTCAATGGCATGCCTTTACAATTTCAGCTGGACTCCGGAGCAACCTGTTCTGTTATCGGGAAACAAGGCTACAAGAAACTACATAGTCCAGATTTGTTGCTATGTAACCAAAATTACCTCACTACGTACGGTGGTGGGCACGTAAAAGTTCTAGGGACTATAAATGTTACGCTTCAACGGGGAAAATTTGAAAGCATGGCTCAGATTATTGTCACAAATGTAGAGCAAAACGGAGAGATTTTGAGTACGGACCTTATAGAGGAGGTAGGGTTGTGCACTTGCCAAGCACACGTTAGAGCCCTATCTTTAAATTCTTCTGACGAACTTGTTAAAAAGTTCCCAACCGTTTTCACTGAATCGCTTGGTCACTGTAATTTTTTTAAAGCGCAACTACAGCTAAATCCAAATGCTGTACCTAGATATTTTAAATCACGCCCCTTGCCATTTCCGCAGTTGGAGCTTTTCAAAAACGAAGCACATCGTTTAGTATATAAGGGTATCTGGAAGGCAATAAATTTCAGCAGCTGGGCAGCCCCCATTGTAGTAGTACCTAAAGCAAATGGGTGCATACGACTTTGCGGTGACTTCAGAGCTTTCAATGCACAACTAGATATCGACCAGTACCCAATTCCACGTATTGAGGAATTATTCCAATCATTGCGTGGAAGTCAATTCTTTGCCAAAATAGACTTGTCTGACGCATACCTTCAAATAGAAATGGACGACGCTTCGAAGAAACTTACTAAGAAACTTACACACCAGCCGGTCTCTTCGAGTACCAACGAGCGTTAGCTATCTCTCTCTCTCTCTCTATGGCGCGATATACAACAGGTATATCATCATAAACCTCCTAAGAGATTTTTGCGCCAAGCTTCTCTTCCAATTTGTGGTGTGCCGATTTGAATTTTCCCTACAAATTGGTGGGACCTACAGTTTTTTGCCGACTCCGAACGGCATCTACAAAGGAGACGAATTTTTGTTGAGAAGCCTGTCATGGCAGAAATACACTCGGAGACTTTGCCAAACCACTGCCGAGGGGCGACCCCGTTTTGAAAAACTTTTTTCAAATCACTTTTGATGTTACCTGTACCAGGGCTCGAACCATGGACCTTCGGTGTGGTAGGCCGGCAACACTACCTTCACACCACGGCGGCCGCCCTTGCGTTAACTATCTAGATGACATAATTATAGGAGGAAGATCGGTCGAGGATCTTAATTTAAATATGGAGCAAGTATTGAAACGCCTGGAGAAAAACGGATTTACATGTAAGCAAACCAAATGCAGTTTTATGCAAAGTGATGTAGAATACCTCGGGTTCGTCATCAATGCTAATGGAATAAGCCCCACTAGCTCAAAAGGTGCAGCGAAACATACGTGGATTTGAAGAGACAATTATCAACTGCTCCATTACTTTCTCATTTTGATGACAGATTACCCATTGTGCTTGCGACAGACGCGTCATCACACGGCTTTGGCGCCGTCTTATCTCATCGTCTTCCTGACGGCTCAGAAAAGCCAGTGGCTTTTGCTTCTAAACCTCTAGACGCGCATCAAAATCGTTACAGCCAAATTGAGAAAGAGGCACTGCCGATTATTTTTGGGGTTAAAAAGTTTCACCAGTACCTCTACGACCGATCGTTTACGCTGCTAACGGATCATAAGTGATTGGTAACAATATTTAGCCCGGATAAACAGCTACCGGTTCTAACGATTCAACGACTTAAAAGGTGGGCGCTTATTCTTATGGCATACAGTTATAAAATTCAATACAGAGCCACTGATAAACATAGCAATGCAGATGCGCTATCAGGCTTACCTAAAGGCCCCGATATAGCCTTTGATGAAGAAAACCTATGTTTTCAATTGGGAATTCAGCAACAACTAGAGGAACTTCCGCTAAATGCTTCACACCTCCGCAAGCTAACTCATCGCGATGTAGTCCTTAAAAGAGTAGGCAAGCATGTAGTCGAGGGATGGCCAGAAAAGCTCTCAAAAGCCGACGTGGCATTGCAGCCATATTTTGCACTCCGATTTTCTCTGAGCATCGACATGGGGATTCTCGTTTTGCAAATAAATTACAGTCGCGTCGTAGTACCAGAATGTGCCAGGGCTGCTGTTTTAGACCTGCTGCACGAGGGACATTGGGGTGTTACCCGCATGAAGCAGATGGCTCGTAGACACTATTGGTGGCCTCATTTAGATTCAGATATTGAACAGCGCGTATCCAATTGCAAACCCTGTCAGGAAAATAGTGCTTCTCTAGCACGAGAATTCTCTTCATGGCCTACTGCAGATCGACCCTGGCAGCGCATCCATTTAGACTTTGCTAGGCCCTTCTTAGACTCGATGTGGCCAGCTCAGCTTTTATATGGGCTACAACCAAGAGGATTGCTAACGCTACTCCATCCATCCCCAAATAATAATATTAGTGAGTGTAGTTCATCAGCAGCATTTTGTACATCAGACTTGGTTTTGGTGAAGAACTTCGCGAGAGGTCCACCTTGGATTCCGGGTACCATCAGTTCCATATGTGGAAGTGTCATGTACAAAGTAGAGACCGATCAAGGCGTACTGAGGAGACACAAAAATCAAATTAAAGCCCGAAAAGAGAATGAAAGGTTTGTCCCCGTAACTAAAGAAAAGTCTAGTTCAAATGAAGTACCAAACTCAAAAATAACTACGGAGGAGATGATATATCGTAACGTGAAACTACAATACATCTGGCACTACGCTTTTTCATTGACGTTTTACTTTACCCGTCTTTCGCAATCTGCCGCCTATTTGCGACGTCACTTCGTTTTTGCCTCCAACACGATAGCACATTTAATTCCGCTACAATTATTTCATTTAATATATTAATATTATTCTAAATTGTAAACCATAAAAATTATCTACAATAAAGTAATATCGTGAAGTTACAACATAAATAAATTTTGTTATTTGAAAATGGGAATGCTCATGTTCATTTTCATTTAGAAGGCATATAGGATTTTAGGTAAGTGGCCATCGAGAATTAGGTGCGTCGATGGCCATGGATGAGAGTGGGCTAAACACCGGGCGTCGCAACAACCCCCGCGGCGCCCCCTTGTATTGTTCGGCCTCTTCATGTTTATTTCCTTTTGTTTTTCAGCTTTTGAAACCGGTCGTTTCCGTTTCCGTTTTCAATTTTCAAGTTTTTTTTCTCTTGCGTCAATTTAAATTTCTCTGGTTTTTTTTTCTTTTCCTTTCGTTTATTTCAGTTTTAATTTCGTTTTAATTTTCAGAAAGTTTTATATCTCAAGTTTCCTTTTTGAACATTTTCTTTTGCCCGTTCTTTATTTTGATCTTTTATTTGATTTGAGTTTTTTTTTAATTTAAATGTCAACGGTCTGTCCGTGGCATCCGGGTTTACCCGGATGTTGTTTTTAGAGTTATTTTGCGCGGTTGTGCGTTTTCCCCCGCGTTTTAAGGTATGATATAACCTTTTTCTGTTTATGGCGGAGGACGGTAGGTTGGCAAGAGCCCACCCCAGCCGACAATGACTAGCCACAGCGCACCATTGATATCATGCCGACCGCCTTCCTTACTGCTCCACTTTGACGCGTATCCATAACAATTGTTATTTACTAGTAATAACCACAAAGCAAATTTAAGAGTTTGGTAACTTCACAGTAGTTCACTGAACAACACTTGAAAATAAACTTGCTTGGCCACTGCCTTATATAGGCCGACAGGGTGCTAACCTACGCACCCAGCAGTTTCTTGATTATTCCCTTTTCTCGTTCTCGAATGTTCGGTGTTATTTATTGACATCTTCTCTTTGCATCGTATTCGCAAACACTCGCGCGATCTCTCTTCCTCTTGCTTGGTACATGCTTGCATGCATAAGCGTAGCCATCGTTAGCTCTGTTGTTGTCGACTTGTCTGAAAGTGTTATTGAGTTAGGGGTGGTACATGTTTTGAGCAAATGTTGATAAACAACCAGTGTTCTGGAATGCAATTCAGAACGGTGGGGACGCTTGTAGGTGATGAAACCGCTCGGCCAGGCTATAAAAGGCAGCATACAGGCAAGGCAGGTTGATCAGTGTGTATTGTGAAATATTGTACAGTGAACTATTGTGGAGTTACCTAACTAGAGAATTTGTATTGCTTTTATTACTAGTAAATAAAACTGGCTATTTGTTACAGTATATGTGCGTGTGTTTATTTGACTTTACAGTGATCGAACTCAGGAAGAAATTCAATTCAATTCAATTCAATTCATAATCGAATCCTCATCGAATTCGTCACAATTGGTGTTAGAATTGGTATTGTTAAATAAATACCAGTGATTACAAGGATAACAAAGACATGACGAAGTTGAATAAATTAAAGATTCAGCAACTCAAAAGTGAGTTGGAACAACGCTGACTAAATACTACAGGCAATAAATCGGAGCTACAGTCACGATTACGGGAGGCTATGAAAGCAGAAGGAATCAACGTTGATGATCACGTTTTTCATCTTGTGGAGGAGAGATCACAAAAATGGAAGAAAAAAAGGAGTTTCCGAATCCAGTGGCAAGTGTGGACACAAACGCGTTGCTGGCTGTATTGACTCAGATATCGTCAAGCATTTCAACACAGCTAGAAGACACACATGGCATCTCAGCTTGAAGAAGAGGATACACGTACTACATCTGTGCTGGAAGAGCAGAAGATACACATTACATCTTGGCTGAAAGAGCAGGAGAGACGAATGCCTAAACGACTCGTATTTTGGAAATGTCGTCGGAAACTTTTACCCAGGTTTCATAGCAAAACTCCGCTCAACTAGAAAAGAAATGGGTTATATATCAAGATGCAAAAATAACACAAGTGCAAGAGGTATTCAGAGGGCGGCAGGACAAAATTGAGGCCGAAGTTGATGCTTTGAAGGGCCGTATCCAGAAGCTGCAACTGAACAATCCATCTGCCTCATCGAACCCTAAGGTAAAATCCCCGTCCTTTGATGGTCCTGTTCCTTTTCAGGTATTTAAGCTACAGTTTGAGAAGACGGCAGCTGTGAATAATTGGGGCACTGAAGACAAAATTGCTGCATTATTCGTGGCACTGAAGGGACTTGCAGCCGAAATTTTATAGACGATTCCCTACGGCGACCGAAACAATTATGATACATTGATGGGTGCAGTTGAGAGACGTTATGGCATAGAACATTGAAAACAGATATACCAAATAGAGCTACAGAATCGCTTCCAGAAACCTAATGAGACTTTACAGGAATTTTCATCGGACATCGAGAGATTGGCCCATCTAGCAAATGCAGACGCACCTGTAGAGTATACGTAGGGGATAGAAATCCAGTGTTTCATAAATGGAAGACGTGATGTGGAGGCGAAGCGGGCCACTTATGCAAACCCCAAAAGGACATCCGCTGAAAGGATATCGCATGCTCTGACACAGGAAACAGCCTCGCTTTTAGCGTGAAAGTAGAAGGTGCCATTCAACTGTGAAAAGCCATTTTACAAAGCGCGTTGTTGTGGCTCTGGCTCCAGTAATCGCGGCAATTCAAATGGACGAAAACGCAAAGCTGAAAACATGAGCAAATCTCCCAAAGAAGTCAATCGTTAAACTAAATTGAGCCAGCTGAAAGGGGCGTGAATTGGCTCCCGCAATTAAATATCCCATAAACTCTGTCTCACAAATCGAAAGGAAAGCTAATAAAGTTACTTCTGGAGGATATGTGGACGGGGAGGAGGGCTTACTAACTGTGGATAAGGGCGAATCTCTTTGATCTGATTTAGTCAACAAAAAGGTGAGACCATTACATGAAGAAAAATTGCGTACGGCCACTGGTGAGGATGCCCAAATCCTAGGAGAAGAAACATGTGAAATCGCCCTTGGGAAAGAGTCCATTGTACACAATTTTTTAGTGGCAGACATTGTTGACGAAATCATAGTTGGTGTGGATTTCTTAATAGACCAAGGTATAAAGATCGACATGCAGAACAAAATCATGGACTATAAGAATATGGATGTGCCGCTCAACTTTGGTTAAGAAAAAACGATGTCAGTAAACGAGTTCTCGTTTAGGAGAGCCGACAAATTCCACCGAAGTCAGAAGCAATTATATGGGCAAAGATTGATGGAGATTATGGAACAAACAAATTGTGGGTTGTGGATGAAGCAAACAAATCAAAGAGGAATATACTAGTTGGAGAAACCAGGCCTAGATGGACGTAATCCGGTAAGAGCACTTAATGAGTCCAAATCGGCAGTTATACTTTCCAAAGGAGCTGTTTTGGGACAATGCCAAGAGGTAAAGGTGGTTATCAATTGTGAACAGCTCTAGGAAAATTATTCTACCAGTAAGATTGACCTTTGAGATGACATTATGGCATGGACGGAAGGACTGGAAAAATACCATCGGAACAAGGTAAACCGACTTTTACTCAAGTACTCGAGCATATTTGACAAGATGGAAATATCAAATAGATACTGGTTATGCAAGGCCAATCCGCCAAGCTCCTCGTAGTGTTCCTCGATCCAAACGCCAAGTGGTAAGGGAAATTATACAAGAAACGAGTGATAGCGGCGTGATTGAACCATCAGCTAGTCCATGGAGCTCACCCGTTGTACTAGTGAAAAAGAAGGACGGAAAGATGAGGTTCTGTGTGGATTATCAGAAATTGAAGGACCTATCGAGAAGGATACTTATCCGTTGCCAACTATCGACGATACTCTGGACTCGCTTTCTGGTACTAAATGGCTTTCTACACTGGACTTAAAAAGCGGCTACTTGCAAGTGTTTACCTCCACTGATGAAGATAAAGGACAGACAACCTTTAGCGTTAGAGAAAGGCTTTGGCAATTAATAGTAATGCCCTTCGGACTATGCAATACTCCAGCTACTTTTGAGAGACTCATGGATCAGGTACTAAAAGGATTGCATTGGAAAAGATGTTGGTGTACCTGGACGACATCATCGTGTTGAGGAAAAAGCTTTTAGGAGCACATAAAGAACTTGGAGGAAGTTTTCTAACGGATAGCTGGTGCTGGTCTGAAATTAAGTTCCAAAAAGTGTTCCTTGTTTAAGAAGGAAGAAAGTTATTTGGGCGTTACGATGGAGGGCATCTGTACTGCTAAGGAAAATATCAAAGCCGTGAAAAATTGTCCAACATCAACGAAATTTCCTTGAGCTGTATCCGTATTATCGCCGATTTGTACCGAATTTCGCCAGCGTAGCCAGTAGCCTCCATGATCTTACGAGGAAAAACATGTGCTTCGGATGGAAGAACGAACATGAAGCCGTATTCGAAACTTTAGAGGATCGACTGTGCACTGCTCCAATGTTAGCATATCCAATCCTAGGCTCAACATTTATTCTGGATACAGATGCCAGTTGTTATGCTAAAGGAGATTCAGTATGAGAACTAGAAGGTCTACATATACCTGTTTTGACCAAAAATTCGAATTCTGTTTTTGCAATTTTAAATTTAATTTGATCTAGACGACGAGGTTTTGAGAACGGTAAAACTCCTTTAGTTTCAAATGTATGAACCGTTTGGTGTTGCACTGGTTTGGTGTAATCTGGTTCACAAGTTATTGAGGGAAAATCTTTTAAGAGATTGGTAAATTTATTTTCAGAAATTGGTATTTTGAGAGAAAATATATCACAAAATCCACTAGAGCCAGAAACTTTTAATTTCGTTTTTAAGTCAGTAATTTCTTTATTTCTAATATCAACTAGTAAACCAAATTTCTCTAAAAAGTTAGCGCCAATTATGGGAGTAGAAATATCTGCTAGTATGAAAGGAAATTCTAAATCGCGTCTTAAACCTAGATCAAGTTTTAAAAGTTTTGTTCCAAAAGTTTTAATTGAAGAACCATTAGCTGCAGTTAAATTTAGATCAGAATTTCTTTTATGAGATTTGAATTTAGAAGAGGGAAACAATAGCACCCGTATCTATTAAAAAGTTTAATTTATTAAATTTGTCAAAAATAAATAGGCGGCGAGAAGGTTTAACGTCACTTTCGCTACTAGCCACTGTCATAACGTGACGTTTTAGTTCAAAGGCTTTGAATTTGTATTATAATTTTAGCTAAAATTACATGGTTTAATACATTTATAAGCGTTGTGTTTGAATTTTTGATGATACCAACAAA
Source organism: Merzomyia westermanni (assembly GCA_949987695.1). Lineage (NCBI taxonomy): Eukaryota > Metazoa > Arthropoda > Insecta > Diptera > Tephritidae > Merzomyia > Merzomyia westermanni. The sequence continues at coordinate 84,931,980 of OX465291.1, forward strand.
TAATATTTTTATATTTTGGTTATTGAAATTTCGGGGATAAGAAAAATTACGTGATGTAGATCGATGTCGTTCTCTAGATCTAGATCGAATTTGAAGTTCATTTATATCTTCACTAATTTTATTTAAAATTTTAAACATGACAGTAGTTAATTCAGTCAAATTTTTAACACATTGTGTCAGGGCAATGTTTTCAGAACTATCTATTACAGCAATTTTAGAAGATTTTTGATTATCAATTGAATTAAAAATTGTATCTGCCAAAGTAATAATTTCATCAGTAGTTTTATTGTTGCAAGAGATTAAATGAATCTGTATTTCTTTTGGTAATTTACTAATCCATAATTTAAAAAGAAGTTCTTTACTAAATATAGAATAAGAACTAATTAGAGAGGTCATTTGTCGAAATAATTCTGATGGAGAACAATCACCAAGTTCTGTTTTAGAAATAAGTTGTTCTAATCTTTTTTCTTCAGAAAAAAAAAATCTATCAATTAATGCTTTTTTAATAGTTTCATATTTATTTATCACAGGAGGTGGATTAATTATATCTATAATTTTTGAAATGGTTTCTCGTTGAAGTGCAATTAAAATATTCTGATATTTTATATTGTCATTTTTAATGTTGTTTATTTGGAATTGTCCTTCAACGAGAATAAACCAAGTTTCAGGGGATTGTTCCCAAAAATAAGGCAACTTAACTGATTTTGAAAAATTAAAATTATCTCTAAACATTGTGTTTTTATCTGGAAGCATATTATCAGTATGAATATTTTGTGTGAGGTTAAAATTTGGAATTGAGTTGTTGTTTTCGTTTTGTGTCTCTGTTGATGTGAAGTGTCTTGGAATTGAGTTGTTGTTTTCGTTTTGAGTTTCTGTTGCTGTGAAACTTCTTGTATGAATAGGTGATCGAATCATTTTAGTTAACTGGAGAAAGAGTGTACACAATAATAAAAATTTAAATATTAAGATTAATAAAAATAAATATTAAATTAACAATTTAATAAGAAAATTAATTCAAATATGTTCAAATAGATTATAATTTGGAAAAGTTAATTATATAATACAATTAATGGCTTTTGATTTTAATAATTTCATTAATTATTCGTAATAAAGTAATTGGTTTTTAATTAATTGAATGAAATGTAATATTTTGTTTAAAATTTGATAAATATTTAAAAATGTATGGATATTTAATTAGACTAGAGTTCGCCCAGTGGTTGAAATTCAACCAATAAACTTTATTTTATTTTATTTTTTTGCTGTAGGTATGTTTTATCCGCCTTTTTTTCTTCCATTCTATGTCCTTCCTTTCCTCTAACATATTTTTATTTTCCTTGATTTTTTTTTCTCTCTTCCTCTTTTTTTACTCTCTTATTTTTTTTTACTTTCCTCAAACTTCTTTTCCTTTCCCTTCCCTTCCTTTTATTTTTTTCTTTCCCCTTCGTTTTTTTACCTTTTCTGTTCCTTTTCTTTCCTTTCTTTCCTCTAATTTTCCTTCCTTTCAATTCTTTTCCTTTCCTCTATTTTCCTTTAAGTTTCTTCGGTGTTTAATACTCTTTACGAGTAATCATTTATTCTATTTTTGTAAACCCTGTTTGTAGGTATCAGCAATGAATTTTACATATTTGCTCATATTTTACATTGCTCGCTTAATGTATCCAACAAAGCAACTTTTCGTGCTCTCAGGAGAGCAGCTGACACTGGGCATCGTAGCCAGTAATCAATACAATAACAACAAGTAAAGCAAAAATGCATGACACAACAGAGTATCTATAGTGCGAATACTTATTTTTCATTGGTCCACTACCAACTCTTCGCACTCACAGTGAGAGCCGACCACACGAATAACAAAAAAACATGCATGACAAGTCTACTCACACTACTACGGCTCTTAATTTTTTCCTACAAAGCAGCTCCTCGGCCATGCTCACGATTCAGCATAGTACACAAAAAGCAAGTACACACACACACAGCGTGTCTATAGTGTGAATAAGTGAATGTGTAGTGGTGTGACTTTTATGTTAAATTTTTTATATTAAAATGATTTTTGAAATTTTTTTTATTTACGGATAAAAGTACACCTCAAAATTTCCTATCTTTACATATATAATTTGTATGCCTTAGAATTATAGTTTAGCAGAAAACGGTTCTACATTGCATTCATCTTGTCTATTTATATATAAGATAATTGTAATTTAATATTAATATAGTACACTTAACAAAGTATATAAACCTTACATTTACTATAATTATTTTAAAATATGTTCACAATACAGCTCACCGAATTTTTTGTTGGTTGTAGATGAAAGATATGTATTATCAAATATAAAGGACGTCTATTTGAATAAAAGATGAAGTATTCGAAGATATAGAAAAAAAAATCCAGTAAATGCATATGTTAGAAGAAGCAGTATTTATATTTGTTGATTAATGGTGCGATAGTTAATTTCTTTCCGTTAAAATATAGCAGTTGATTGATATTTGGATATAGATATTTTGAAAATTGAATTGTGTATTGTATCCGTTATTAATTTGAGATGAAAACAAGGTATGCTTTGTTCTCGTATTATTTATTGGATTTATTATAAGTATGTTGGACCGTAGAGGTCACTGATTTTTTACTGAAGTGCACGCACGAAATATGTGTAGATGAATTTCACAATCTTGAATTTTCACAATAAATTCGCAAATACAGTTATAAGTTCACAACAAATAAAAAATAAGTTATTTTAGTACATTTGATTGATGATGAAGTTTTTAATATTTTAATTCTATTTCATTTAATTACATTTTCGCCATGTATAGAATGTGTTCTTTCCAATAGTTTATTTCCAAAGAAAATATGTTGATTTAGAAAACTCGTAAGTTTATTAATAAAGTTCGTAGGATCGGAAGATAATATTGCAGATATAAAGATTGTTGATTGTAGGAAACAAAGGCTGGCACTATCAGAAGTTATAATATGGAAGGTTCTCAGGATCGCCAATATATCAAAATTAATAAATTATTGAATATGTATTTATTTTAATAAAAATTATGTCTGTATTTTTAAAGAGTCGAAATTGAATAGGAATTTTTCATTTTGATATTTAACATTTTACAACAGTGAACCAAAAACAATTTTAAAAATTAATAAAGTAATATATAACTCAAGTATATAACCCTACAGTCACATCTCATTGTACCTGATGGCATATCGCTCTGCTGTGCATGAAACGGGTCAGACTCCTGCAAAGGTAATTTTTGGGAATGATCTTCGGTTGACAGCTGACTTGAAGTTTGGGATGAATGCTGATGGAAGCGAGTCTGAAAATCGAAGCGAGTCTGAAAAGAATACTCGCTTATTTATCGAATTACCTTCAAAGGAACCACACAACTCGTCTATTCAATACGCGACTTGAAACGTAGTGTTGGACTGTGAAAAAACCGCTCCATTGTGAATGGGCTCTTGAGATATACCAGGGAAATATTTTGACAGATTAATTTAATGCAGCCAACTTCACTCAAACTGCGTTAAGAAGATAAATAAACAGATTAAGCAAATAAAAAGCAATTTCGTTGGTCCAACCGTGTGTCTTTGGACTTCCCAACCATTTTTAAGATGATTGTGCAGAAAACGGCAAAATTAACTTGAAAATATGCCAGTACAAGCATTTATAAGAGCACAAAGCTGAGTACTCTAGTGAATAAGCAGTATTTTAAGCGGTAATTGATTTCTTTAGGAGAAAACTGCTAAATCACGTCGAAAAATGTCGGGAGAAGTATCAAACGACGCGTTTTGATCTCGGTATCAACAATCCGAAAGCGGATTTTCGATTTTTTGTATCGGTGAAAAGTTATTTGAAAAAACCAAAAAATCACCCGCGTCCAATCCTAAATAGAGGGGTGATCCAAAAACATCTTTCTGTGTAGGCGGCCTTCGGCCGCGCTTCAAAAAATAAAGCTCAGTCGGGCCAACACCGGCTAAGCGGTCCCCAGTATTTTTGCGCAGAACACACTTTTACACTTTTCGGAGCACCTTATATCTGTGCCTACAACAACCACATGAAAATTACAGAAAATTGTTATGGTATCGCGTCAAAGTGGATCGGTAAGGAAGGCGGTCGGCATGATATCAAGGTTGCACTATGGCTAGTCATTGTCGGCTGGGGTGGGCTCTTGCCAACCTTACCTTCCTGCGCCATAAACAGGAAAAGGTCAAATCATGCCTTTTAAACGCGGGGAAATGCACAAAACCGCGCAAACCGACTATAAAAACAACATCCGGTTAAACCCGGATACCACGGACAGACCGTTGACATTTAAATTTCAAAAAAAAAAAAAACTCAAAGCAAAAAGACCGGTTACCACTCTGAAAAAGAAAAATAAAAAAAAAGGCCGAACAATATAAGGGGGCGCCGCGGGTGTTGTTGCGACGCCCACCCTCATCTATGGCCATCAGTGCACCAAACCGAATCCCGATGGCCCCTTACATAATCTCCTATATGCCTTCTAATTAATAAGAAAAATCAGCATTCCCATACTCTGAAAATTTTATTTACAATTCATATCGTTTTCTAATCATAAGGTTATGTATTATTTATGAGTTATATCTACTTTATTAAGTTCAATCCATTTTCCTTTTCCCCTATCTCTTTGCTTCCTTTTTTTGTTTTGGTTTTGAAAAAGGTAAATAGTGTGTATTGAAGAAAAATGTAGGCTTATACCTCGAATGGAAGCGAAAACTTAATAATAACATGTGCATAAAGCAATATAAAATGTTATGATAAAATGAAGGAGAATACAAAATATTTTGATGTTCAGTTAGCCTCTGAACAATGGTATTCATTTGTTATTGTTATTTTGGTTGCTAATTTATTTGAGGCCTTTAGTTTTGTTATCATTATGTATATTATTTTATACTATTAAGTTTTATATTTATTTTATCTTTTAATTTATAGCTATAGGTATAACTGAACACTTAAACCCTTTTTTTTTCTTTTTTTGTTTTGAAAATATGTCTATAACTTTAATTTTTCTCTGCCCTCTGCTTCCTAACTTTTAAATTGTTTTACTTTTAAGCAAGCTTGACCTAATCTATTAATACATTCCGTTTACTATCTGTCTAATCTGAGTTTACATTTAAGGTCAAATCTTATTTAATACACCTTTTTTTTCAAATTGGGGCGCCACTGTTGTTGTTGTCTCTGCTGGTTATGTTGTTGCTGTAGATTTGGTTGATGCCGGTGGTTACTTGTTGCAGCGGGCCTTTAACAGGACGGCCCCTGCAGATGGCTAATGAGGCGGGCCTAGATTATGGCGGCCCCCGCTGATGTCACTGCTGGTGTTGTTGTGGTTTTGTTGTTACTGGTGGTTACTATTATTGTTGCTGTTAATGCAGTGGGCCTAAAGGAAGCGGCCGCTGCTGTTGTCTTGTTACCGGGTTTGTTGTGGCCTGTCTTGTTGTTACCGGTTGTTGTTACCGGTTTAGTGGGTACTTGTTATTGTTGCCGGTTTAGTTGTTACCAGTATAGTTGTGGCCGCTTGTTGTTGCCGGTTTAGTTGTGGCCGGTCTTGATGTTACCGGCTGTTGTTACCGTTTTAGTTGGGGCCGGCTTGTTGGTACCGGTTTTTGTTGTGGCCGGTTGTGTTGCTACCGGTTTACTTGTGGCCGGTCTCGTCGCGCATTGTGGTAGACACCGTCGTTGCTATGGTGCGGCACGTTAATGACGCGCGTTTATGTGGCGCGATGGTACCGCGTTGATGGGCGCGTTGCAAACAAAAAAAAGGTAACACAATTCCCTTTTATATATATATATAAAATCATTAAAAACTATAAGGTCTCTTAAAGATCAGGCACGATATCTACGCAAAAAAAGATAAAAGACTTGTTGCTACACACACGCCAAAAGGCTGGTTACGTCCGACGAGGCTGAAGTGATCGTAAACCCTACATTCCATGGAATACTACGCTTTGGCATCTTCTCGCAACGCTATACCATCCGGCTAGATACCGCTAGCCCCTAACTAAATTAGAACAGATATTCCAACACACAGGAATAGCTCTTTTAGAGTTATTGGTTAAACACATATTTAAGGCAGAAAATCTTTGTACTTTATTATGCTTATGCCAATAGCATTAACAGCCGCACACCAGCAGCCATGCGTAGCCGTATTGAATCACCCGAAAAATAAAAAGGGAAGTCATTAGCGAGATTTTAACTTACCTGCCTGCCCTGGTGTATAGGTGTTTAACGATGTCCGGTATTTATTCGCATATTTTGTGTTGGCCCTTATGTTTTGCGGGCTTTCACACGTATTTAATTTTATTTATCACTTTTGTTTCTTTTGATAGCTTTTTTTTTTGTTAAAAATAATTTTCATAAAGTTAATGAATTTACCATTCCAAACATTGACAAACATGCGGCTCCAATATTTTATCAAAAAATTTAGCAGATACTCCAAGCTTGCAGTTCACGTTTTCAAGACTGTCAAGCGGAACACCATTTTTTATAAGCATACGGCAACGCATATGGCCACGGTCAATGCCGGCGTGCTTAGAAACATAATCAATAATGTTTTTTGATGTCACTGTGGGCTTAAACGAAGACACATGAACCTATTTCATCTTAACAGCAACTTCAAGCTCGGCATTTTTATTACGGCCATACACTGTGGCCCTCAAACTAGCGGCGCTTGTAGTAGCAGCAGCAGAGGCGCGCGAGGTCCCAGCAGCAACAGTAGCGGGTGCGACAGAGGAATTAAGTCCACATGAAGCATAATGCAGACTATTATTAATAATTGTAGGATTGGCAGACTTATTGGATGGGGCGGCTAGCCGTTCAGCGTACGACAAATTGGGCGATGCGCAGTGGTCATCCATGGCAGAAAGAGATGTATTGCCATTAGTTGCACCGGCATGGTATTATTGATTGCATCAGCAGCACTGGCATTAGGTGCGACGGATAAGTTGGACGAGTGTACGGGAGCAATATTAGCAGCAGCAGAATTGGTTGAGCTGCACTGCAGTTTCTTTAATTCAGATGTAAGCTCACATATGTTTGCATCTTTCTCACGAACGCATGATTTCAGCAATAAGTTGTCCAAACATTACCCCTACTTCAGTTTTACAATCAACGAGAGTATTTAAAAGCGACTGAATGCGCTCATTGTCAGATTTGAGCTCAGCAATTTCTTAAAGCAGAGAAAAGCGAGGCACTTGCGGCGAATTATTGTGATTATTGTTGTTGATGAAATTGTTGCTAACATTTAAATTATCAGCAGCTAAAGTGGTCAAACCACTATTTACCCTACTGCATACTTTACATAAATACAGTTTGTCAGGATCAGCTGGAACAAGACCGATGCACTTAAGGTGAAAGAACTCTTCGCAGTTGTTGCATTGAGCTTTGGGACGAGAGCGAGTACTGCACTATAATTACGTTTTTACAGTGTGTTTTTTTACAGGTTTGTTTTTCGAATAGAGATAAAACTGGCATTTTGTGGTCAAATCTGGCAACTCTAATGTCACTTATGTTCAGTTTGGTTTGCCATTTCATCATGAACAGGTTGACAAAAGAACAACGCTTGCAAATCGTGCAAATTTATTTCGAAAATAATGGTTCAGTTCGCGAAGTTTACCGTGAGCTCCGTCCATTTTATGGTCGACATAATCGTCCATCAGAGTAATTAATTCGGTTAACCATGGATCGGTTTCGCACTACGTTTACTCTATGTGATAATACGCATCCGCAGAGACGTCGAACAGTGCGCACCGAAGAAACAATTGCCGCTGTAGAGCAAAGTGTTGAAGAGGACCCGAATGAATCGATTCGCCACCGTGCACAGCAATTGGAGCTTTGTCCATCAACTTTATGGAAGATTTTGCGCAAAGATCTTGGCTTGCGACCTTACAAGATCCAGCTTGTGCAAGAATTAAAGCCGCGAGACCATGCAATGCGTCGTGATTTTGGTGTATGGGCCGAAAATGAGATTGATTTCGATGCTGATTTTCATCGCAAAATTTTGTTCAGTGATGAGGCTCATTTTTGGTTGAATGGCTACGTCAACAAGCAAAATTGCCGCATTCGGAGTGAAGAGAATCCACATGAGACCCTTGAAACGCCATTACATCCACAAAAACTGACTGTTTGGTGTGCTCTATGGGCTGGTGGAGTCATTGGGCCATACTTCGTCCGCAATAATGCTGGAGAGGCAGCTACCGTTAATGGAGACCGGTATAGAGCCATGATAACCGACTATTTTGTTCCCGAATTGGATGGCATGAATGTGGATGAGTTGTGGTTCCAACAAGACGGCGCTACATGCCACACAGCGCACGTCACAATCGATTTATTGAAGGAAACATTCGATGAGCGCATAATTTCGCGGAATGGACCTGTCAATTGGCCACCAAGGTCGTGTGATTTGACACCATTGGATTATTTTCTTTGGGGATATGTGAAGTCGCTCGTCTACACCAACAAACCAGAAACGTTAGGGGAATTGGAAGCCAACATTCGTGGCGTTATTGCCGACATACGGCCCCATATGCTCGAAAAAGTGGTTGAAAATTGGACCTGTAGAATTGGCTTTATTCGAGCCAGCCGCGGCGGCCACATGCCCGAAATCATATTTAAACATTAATGGAATAAAATTATCCTTCCAATAAAGCCAAATTGATGGACCTTAAAACGATTTTCTTGTGTTTTATTTCAATTCGAAGTTCTATACCCCTAAAAAACACCCTTTATTTGAGGCATAATTGAAAATGATTTTAGTACTCTTACTTTTAATACTATTTCGCTCAGTGGTTATTTTTATCAAAGGTGATTTTTTCCGTATGGAACATAATAAAGTGCAAGAATATTTATACTGGTTATTGACTTAATAAGATAGTTTATTGCTAAGAAAAAGCATCACTTATCAAAATAAATCAGAGTATGGCACTAGTCTAAGGGAGCATAAAGCGTAGTAGATTTGGGTAAATTATTGCAATTTTGATCAAGTCCGAACCCTGAAGGCGCGCTTTCGTTGACGCGCAAAAATAGGAAGGTTCTAGACCATGCGCTTGGTGTGTTCCCTTTGTGGCCCTCGGGACCTCACGTTATTGAGTTCGGGACAGTTGACACAGGGAACTCCTCATTCTATCTCGCCGTTGACAATAATATTCCGATCTACAGGTTTCGTTAATAAAGCTCATAGTAACAAAACATTGCCGCTTTAATCTCATTTAAGTCTAATTTTACAATACTTTACAAATTGACTAATAAGGGATTGCCATTTTCTGCTAAAATGTATTCTGGCAATATACCTAGTTTTACTCGCGTTCGGTTGAAAAATTTATGTAAGGCGTGTTAAAGTCAGGGATCAGGACAGGATTCCATGTGTCTCCCACCCTGGGCAATTTGGCACTTTTGGAGGCGTCTCTTTCACTTTGGTGGTTTTGACATTTTGTTGGTTTTTGTTTTCGAGATCGTGAATACAAAAGTATTGAATTTATTGTACGTTTATATTCCGCACATACTTTGTTGTTCGTGCTCTTTTTACCAACTTAAATACTTTAAATTCAATCATACAAAGGAAACACCTTTTTTGATGCCAATTGCCCATTTCCCTTTTGTCTGACACTTAAGGGCGACCTATGTTACCCACAATTTAACTCTGGGCACACCAAGACACACCAAACACTTGTTTGTCTGGAAATTAAAAGTTCCGTTACTGGTGCCTTTTTCACTGCATGGAAATATTTGGTGCTGCCACTTCAGCAAAAATCACGAACTTTCCCGTAGCTAAATGTGAAACCGGAAGGTGAATCAAAACTGTCACCTAACCAACCGCAGTGAGCCCTGACCGATCGAACCCAATAAAAATGACTATCAATTGAAAGTAACCCATAACAGGCCTGCTTCGCTTCGAAGACTGGTCGATGAAGCGAACAGGAAGAAGGTTTACTTTCAAGGAAGCCATTTCGGGGTAAAAAAACACATGGCACGACTCACCCCTAGATAAGAGTCACTAGTTCTACCACGATCTAGCCGGGCAACAGAAGATCAGCCAGTAAAGGAAAATTTTTGAAGTATTTTGTTTCATAGTTTAGTAGGCTTTGCGGCAAATGGAAATTTGATATAGTGGTTTTGCCCCCACAGAAATAGGCTAGAGAAAAAAAACGGAGAAGTAAGTTTTTGTTTCCTAGTTATACGCTTTGCGGCAATAGACATTTTGATATCGGAGAACACGTCAAAACTCCGAAGCAAAGGGAGAACTACTTTTTGTTTCTTAGTTTAACTGCTTCGCTGCGGTAGACATTTGTTATTGCCAGGTTACCCACGCTCCCGGTGGAAGCGCACGTGGATTTCCTTCTGAATCAATGCTCGGGGAGAATACTGGGCGAGTTGTCCCCGACCGCCACAACGCCCAGATGAAATTGTAAGTTTAAGTAAAAAAAAAGTTTCAAAAGTCTAGTTATTGTGGACGAATATCCTATGCATGGAAACGGCCTATGAACCTATGACCCGTTAGATAAACAAAGAAAAAACAGTTGTTCGGTTACAAGGGGCGGTTGAAGGGTATAAGAAGTCAAGATTCACTCCCTCACCCTATAATACCGACGATTGCAACATTTTTTTGAAAAATAAAATTTGAATTAATGCAAATTTTCCTAACCGATATTTGCATCACTAATTACCGCGAATGTGTTCAAAAAATATATTCACATATAAATATACATATGCTGAAAGAAATTGATTATTAGTATATAAACGTGTTAAAATGTAATATGTAAAAACAAAAACATTCTTCCAGGTACACCTACAGCAATGCAGGGGTGGTTGTAAGACACCTAGCCCTGAGACATGTTGGTGTACCGTGGCGAAAATTGGCAAAAATTTCAACCTTATTTGGACTCCAGTACTGCGGGCCGCGATGCAGGGGCTGCTAAGGGCTGCCTCTCTGAAACTGGTCGGAGCACTGGACACCAGCGATCAAAACGTCAAAATATTTTTATTTTTTTTGAAACACCCCTCCTCAACCACGCCGCAATGAAAGGATGCTACCGCTTTTCCCCAGACTTGCGCAGTTGGAACGGGTGGGCTTTGCGTCCCCACTCCTCCTCCCGCAATGCAAGGCTGCTAAGGGCTGCCTCCCTGAGACTGGTCAGAGCAGTAGGGATCCCTACAAAAAAAAATACATACAATAAAAAACGAAGACAGAAACAAAACATCACGTTCGGCAAAAAAAAATAATATTAATAATCCCAAGAAAGCTAAACCCCCCTTAGCGGACATAAATATTTTTCCCGAAGCCGACATCGGACAACAGACCCGGAACAAAAAAATGTTGACTACAAAGAAATTAAGTGCGTTTAGCACTGCCTCACCGGGTGAAATGCAAAACTTCCGGTGGACGTGACGTACAGTCTCGTGGAGCCTTTAGCTACTGAACACGAAGACCAATCCGGACACCTTGATCAGCCCCACCATCCCATCGCAACGCAGGTGGCGGCTCCTGGGCCTGCCTACCTGGGACATATGAGATGGTGAAACCTCACAAGCTGACCATAATAGTCATCGTGGTCAGCGCCTCTGGCCCCACGTTGGGCGCCATTTGTTATGGTAACGCGTCAAAGTGGATCGGTAAGGAACACGGTCGGCATGATATCAAGGTTGCACTGTGGCTAGTCATTGTCGGCGGGGGTGAGCTCTTGCCAACCTTACCTTCCTGCGCCATAAACAGAAAAAGGTCAAATCATGCCTTTTGAATGCGGGGAAATGCACAAAACCGCGCAAAACCACTATAAAAACAACATCCGGTTAGGCCCGGATGCCACGGACAGACCGTTGACATTTAAATTTCAAAAAAAAAACTCAAAGCAAATAAAAAAAACAAAATAAAACGGGCAAATATTAATTTTCCTTTCCCCCTACCTCTTTGCTTCCTTTTTTTGTTTTGGTTTTGAAAAAGGTAAATAGTGTGTATTGAAGAAAAATGTAGGCTTATACCTCGAATGGAAGCGAAAACTTAATAATAACATGTGCATAAAGCAATATAAAAGTGTTATGATAAAATGAAGGAGAATACAAAATATTTTGATGTTCAGTTAGCCTCTGAACAATGGTATTCATTTGTTATTGTTATTTTGGTTGCTAATTTATTTGAGGCCTTTAGTTTTGTTATCACTATGTATATTATTTTATACTATTAAGTTTTATATTTATTTTATCTTTTAATTTATAGCCATAGGTATAACTGAACACTTAAACCCTTTTGTTTTTTCTTTTTTTGTTTTGAAATATGTCTATAACTTAAATTTTTCTTTGCCCTCTGCTTCCTAACTTTTAATTGTTTTACTTTTAAGCAAGCTTAACCTTAATACCTTCCGTTTACTATCTTTCTAATCTGAGTTAACATTTCAGGTCAAATCTTATTTAATACACTTTTTTTCAAATTTTAAGGTTCAATTTTAATGTTTATTCTAAATTTTTGTTTATATAAGAAACTAGCTACATGAGTTTGGTCTCACCCATTTTGCAGAAGGCCGTGGGTGGGGCGCCATTGTTGTTGTTTTCTCTGCTGTTTATGTTGTTTTTGTCGGTGTGCCTGATGCCGGTGGTTACTTGTTGCAGGGGCCTTTAACAGGGCGGCCCCTGCTGATGGCTAGTGCAGCGGGCCTAGATTATGGCGGCCCCGCTGATGTCACTGCTGGTGTTGTTGTGGTTTTGTTGTTACTGGTGGTTACTATTATTGTTGCTGTTAATGCAGTGGGCCTAAAAGAAGCGGCCCTTGCTGTTGTCTTGTTACCGGGTTTGTTGTGGCCAATCTTGTTGTTACCAGTTCTTGTTACCGGTTTAGTGGTTACCTGTTGTTGTTGCCGGTTTAGTTGTTACCGGCTTACGTGTGGCCGCTTGTTGTTGCCGGTTTTTGTTGTGGCCGGTTGTGTTACCGGTTTACTTGTGGCCGGTCTTGACGCGCATTGTGGTAGAAGCCGTCGTTGCGCGCTAAGTTGGCGCGGTGTTGTGGCATGCTATGGTGCGGCAAGTTAATGGCGTTGCAAACAAAAAAAGGTAACACAATTCCTTTTTATATATATATATAAAATCATTAAACACTATAAGGTCTCTTAAAGATCAGGCACGATATCTACGCAAAAAAAGATAGAAGAGTTGTTGCTACAGGCACGCCAAAAGGCTGGTTACGTCCGACGAGGCTGAAGAGATCGTGAACCCTACATTACATGGAATACTACGCTTTGGCATCTTCTCGCAACTGTATACCATCCGGCTAGATACCGCTAGCCCCTAACTAAATTAGAACAGATATTCCAACACACAGGAATAGCTCTTTTAGAGTTATTGGTTAAACACATATTTAAGGCAGAAAATCTTTGTACTTTATTATGCTTATGCCAATAGCATTAACAGCCGAACCTCAGGTAGGCTGTTATTATTTGTTGCAACATACAGCTGTTTCCATATGAATATTAAAATTTTTTAAATTTCGTTTGATTGACAATGACCGGTAAAATAATAATTTAGCTAATAAAATTATTCATACCTTAGCTACATCGGTGACCAATTCACCAAATTATCTTCACCCCCATAATAGCCAAGACAACAACCACTGAACAAAACCAAATTTTTTTCTCTCCACCTTCGTGATGGCCAACAATAGACAGTATATAAAAGAAAAAAAAAATTTTACTTTACAACAACCACTAAACAAAAAAAAATTTTTTTTCTCTCCACCTTCGTGATGGCCAGCAATAGGCAGTAAATAAAAGAAAAAAAATTTTACTTTAATGCCTAAACAAAATTACACGCCTAAACAAAATTAGGGTAATTCTATTCGACCGCACGCAACTGCTAATACACGTCAAAAATGGTCTAGGTCCGATCCCAAATAGGGGGCGTGATCCAAGGCATTCATGTGCAGAACACCTTTCTATACAGGCGGCCTTAGGCCGCACTAAAAAAAGATAAACCTTAGCTGGTCCGACACCGTTACGCGGACCACAGTATTTTCGCTCAGAACCACTACTGCACTTTTCGGTCCACCCTAACCTGTGATTACAACAACCACATGAAAATGACAGAAACTTTGCAACTTTAATTGCAAAATTTCTCTGGACGGACATAAAATATCGAATCTCCGCCCTCCGACCATTTACACAGAGGCCAAAACGCGCCACCCGATACCCCCTCCGACACTCCCGGACGCACACCAGCAGCCATGCGTAGCCGTATTGAATCACCCGAAAAATAAAAAGGGAAGTCATTAGCGAGCTTTTAACTTACCTGCCTGTCCTGGTGTATAGGTGTTTACCGATGTCCGGTATTTATTCGCGTATTTTGTGATGGCCCTTATGTTTTGCGGGCTTTAACACGTATTTAATATTATTTATCACTTTTGTTTCTTTTGATAGCCTTTTTTTCTTTTGTTAAAAATAATTATTGCTTTTTTATATCAACAATTTTTTTTTTTTTTTTGTTGGTTTACGGCCTGTACATTTTCAAGTATTCATGAAACGAGCTCAAGGCCAAGAATAATAATTTTTCACTTTTGGAATTTTTTTTTTTATTAGGAAAATTATTATTGTTTTTATTTATTACTAATCATTTTAATTAATTATTAAAAGTTTTTTGGATTGAATAGAGTAGGAAAAATGTTTAGAGACAACTGCCATAGCTTTTCTTATGGATCCATTTCGGAAGCTACTAGACTTCACTCATCAGAGAAATTTTGGCACGCATTGCTAACCATTAAGCTAACAATACGCTGGTTTTGATGTCATCTAAACTCCTAGTTCTATTCTTATTTTTACCATATGCATGAACCACTTCCGCCATTTGACAGTTAGTAGTGTGATCATGATGGTTTTTTGACAGATCTGTTTTATCATCAGAACTGCCTTTCCGTGTGCTCTCGGTTTTTGTTATTGCTTTTTTATATCAACAATTTTTTTTTTGTTGGTTTACGGCCTGTACATTTTCAAGTATTCATGAAACGAGCTCAAGGTCAAGAATAATAATTTTTCACTTTTGGAATTTTTTATGAAAATTATTATTGTTTTTATTTATTAATAATCATTTTAATTAATTATTAAAAGTTTTTTGGATTGAATAGAGTAGGAAAAATATTTAGAGACAACTGCCATAGCTTTTCTTATAGATCCATTTCGGAAGCTGCTAGACTTCACTCATCAGAGAAATTTTTGCACGCATTGCTAACCATTAAGCTAACAATACGCTGGTTTTGATGTCATCTAAACTCCTAGTTCTATTCTTATTTTTACCATATGCATGAACCACTTCCGCCATTTGACAGTTAGTAGTGTGATCATGATGGTTTTTTGACAGATCTGTTTTATCATCAGAACTGCCTTTCCGTGTGCTCTCGGTTTTTGTTATTGCTTTTTTATATCAACAATTTTTTTTTTTTTGTTGGTTTACGGCCTGTACATTTTCAAGTATTCATGAAACGAGCTCAAGGCCAAGAATAATAATTTTTCACTTTTGGAATTTTTTATGAAAATTATTATTGTTTTTATTTATTAATAATCATTTTAATTAATTATTAAAAGTTTTTTGGATTGAATAGAGTAGGAAAAATGTTTAGAGACAACTGCCATAGCTTTTCTTATAGATCCATTTCGGAAGCTGCTAGACTCAATCCAGAAAACTTTTAATAATTAATTAAAATGATTATTAATAAATAAAAACAATAATAATTTTCATAAAAAATTCCCAAAGTGAAAAATAATTATTCTTGGCCTTGAGCTCGTTTCATGAATACTTGAAAATGTACAGGCCGTAAACCAACAAAAAAAAAAAATTGTTGATATAAAAAAGCAATAACAAAAACCGAGAGCACACGGAAAGGCAGTTCTGATGATAAAACAGATCTGTCAAAAAACCATCATGATCACACTACTAACTGTCAAATGGCGGAAGTGGTTCATGCATATGGTAAAAATAAGAATAGAACTAGGAGTTTAGATGACATCAAAACCAGCGTATTGTTAGCTTAATGGTTAGCAATGCGTGCCAAAATTTCTCTGATGAGTGAAGTCTAGCAGCTTCCGAAATGGATCTATAAGAAAAGCTATGGCAGTTGTCTCTAAACATTTTTCCTACTCTATTCAATCCAAAAAACTTTTAATAATTAATTAAAATGATTATTAATAAATAAAAACAATAATAATTTTCATAAAAAATTCCAAAAGTGAAAAATTATTATTCTTGGCCTTGAGCTCGTTTCATGAATACTTAAAAATAATTTTCATAAAGTTGATGAATTTACCATTCTTCTATTTTTCGTCTATTCCAAATTTATAATATAATAAAGGCATTGCGTATTTTGTTCTGTTCACCACTAGAAACACTTTTCACTTTTTCGTAAAAATTTTTGGTTTCATATTGCGCAACGTACACGCATAAATTTAAATTTTTTCCTTTGACCGACCACCAGGATACCGCACAACCGACCAATTTGAGTTCAATTATATCATTCAATTTAATTCAATGCCGGCGACGCCGCTATGGTCGAAAATCGTCAAGCAACGGCGCAATGGAAAAGTTCCGCTACTTAGTCTGACGTGGCGTGATTGTTGCCACTCCGGTTGGTGGTTGCCATCAGAGCTCGGACTTTTACTATTATTTTAAATACCTTTTTACTACTACCGAACTTGGCAAAAGTACAGTACGCATTTCAAAACAAAAAAAAAAGAATAATTTATTATTGAAACTAACGTTTAAAATGTGACTTTGCTTTCTCATAGTAGATTTAATGAGTATTGCACTGTAATTACGTTTTTATTTGAGGCATAATTGAAAATGATTTTAGTACTCTTACTTTTAATATTATTTCGCTCAGTGGCTATTTTTATCAAAGGTGATTTTTTCCGTATGGAACAAAATAAAATGCAAGAATATTTATACTGGATAATGACTTAATAAGAGAGTTTATAGTTAAGAAAAAGCATCACTTATCAAAATAAATCAGAGTATGGCACTAGTCTAAGGGAGCATAAAGCGTAGTAGATTTGGGTAAAGTGCAGTAGGTATTAAAATTACTGCAATTTTGATCAAGTCCGAACCCTGAAGGCACGCTTGCGTTGGCGCGCAAAAATAGGAAGGTTCTAGACCATGCGCTTGGTGTGTTCCCTTTGTGGCCCGCGGGACCTCACGTTATTGAGTTCGGGAAAGGAGACAAAGGGAACTCCTCATTCTATCTCGCCGCTGACAATAATATTCCGATCTACAGGTTTCGTTAATAAAGCACATAGTAACAAAACACTGCCGCTTTAAACTCATTTAAGTCTAATTTTACAATACATACTTTACAAATTGACTAATAATGGATTGCCATTTTCTGCTAAAATGTATTCTGGCAATATACCTAGTTTTACTCGCGTTCGGTTGAAAAATTTATGTAAGGCGTGTTAAAGTCAGGGATCAGGACAGGATTCCATGTGTCTCCCACCCTGGGAAATTTGGCACTTTTGGAGGCGTCTCTTTCACTTTGGTGGTTTTGACATTTTGTTGGTTTTTGGAAACACCTTTTTTGATGCCAATTGCCCATTTCCCTTTTGTCTGACACTTAAGGGCGACCTGGGTTACCCACAATTTAACTCTGGGCACACCAAGAACACATCAAACACTTGTTTGTCTGGAAATTAAAAGTTCCGTTACTGGTGCCTTTTTCACTGCATGGAAATATTTGGTGCTGCCACTTCAGCAAAAATCACGAACTTTCCCGTAGCTAAATGTGAAACCGGAAGGTGAATCAAAACTGTCACCTAACCAACCGCAGTGAGCCCTGACCGATCGAACCCAATAAAAATGACTATCAATTGAAAGTAAACCATAACAGGCCTGCTTCGCTTCGAAGACTGGTCGATGAAGCGAACAGGAAGAAGGTTTACTTTCAAGGAAGCCATTTCGGGGTAAAAAAACACATGGCACGACTCACCCCTAGATAAGAGTCACTAGTTCTACCACGAGCTAGCCGGGCAACAGAAGATCAGCCAGTAAAGGAAAATTTTTGAAGTATTTTGTTTCATAGTTTAGTAGGCTTTGCGGCAAATGGAAATTTGATATAGTGGTTTTGCCCCCACAGAAATAGGCTAGAGAAAAAAAACGGAGAAGTAAGTTTTTGTTTCCTAGTTATACGCTTTGCGGCAATAGACATTTTGATATCGGAGAACACGTCAAAACTCCGAAGCAAAGGGAGAACTACTTTTTGTTTCTTAGTTTAACTGCTTCGCTGCGGTAGACATTTGTTATTGCCAGGTTACCCACGCTCCCGGTGGAAGCGCACGTGGATTTCCTTCTGAATCAATGCTCGGGGAGAATACTGGGCGAGTTGTCCCCGACCGCCACAACGCCCAGATGAAATTGTAAGTTTAAGTAAAAAAAAAGTTTCAAAAGTCTAGTTGTTGTGGACGAATATCCTATGCATGGAAACGGCCTATGAACCTATGACCCGTTAGATAAACAAAGAAAAAACAGTTGTTCGGTTACAAGGGGCGGTTGAAGGGTATAAGAAGTCAAGATTCACTCCCTCACCCTATAATACCGACGATTGCAACATTTTTTTGAAAAATAAAATTTGAATTAATGCAAATTTTCCTAACCGATATTTGCATCACTAATTACCGCGAATGTGTTCAAAAAATATATTCACATATAAATATACATATGCTGAAAGAAATTGATTATTAGTATATAAACGTGTTAAAATGTAATATGTAAAAACAAAAACGGTATAAAGTTTGGCAAAAGCTAGTCGTGTAGAAGGCATAGTTAAGTATAACAAAAAAAAAACGAAATAACACTAGACAAGAACATTCTTCCAGGTACACCTACAGCAATGCAGGGGTGGTTGTAAGACACCTAGCCCTGAGACATGTTGGTGTACCGTGGCGAAAATTGGCAAAAATTTCAACCTTATTTGGACTCCAGTACTCCGGGCCGCGATGCAGGGGCTGCTAAGGGCTGCCTCTCTGAAACTGGTCGGAGCACTGGACACCAGCGATCAAAACGTCAAAATATTTTTATTTTTTTTGAAACACCCCTCCTCAAGCACGCCGCAATGAAAGGATGCTACCGCTTTTCCCCAGACTTGCGCAGTTGAAACGGGTGGGCTTTGCGTCCCCACTCCTCCTCCCGCAATGCAAGGCTGCTAAGGGCTGCCTCCCTGAGACTGGTCAGAGCAGTAGGGATCCCTACAAAAAAAAATACATACAATAAAAAACGAAGACAGAAACAAAACATCACGTTCGGCAAAAAAAAATAATATTAATAATCCCAAGAAAGCTAAACCCCCCTTAGCGGACATAAATATTTTTCCCGAAGCCGACATCGGACAACAGACCCGGAACAAAAAAATGTTGACTACAAAGAAACTAAGTGCGTTTAGCACTGCCTCACCGGGTGAAATGCAAAACTTCCGGTGGACGTGACGTACAGTCTCGTGGAGCCTTTAGCTACTGAACACGAAGACCAATCCGGACACCTTGATCAGCCCCACCATCCCATCGCAACGCAGGTGGCGGCTCCTGGGCCTGCCTACCTGGGACATATGAGATGGTGAAACCTCACAAGCTGACCATAATAGTCATCGTGGTCAGCGCCTCTGGCCCCACGTTGGGCGCCATTTGTTATGGTAACGCGTCAAAGTGGATCGGTAAGGAACACGGTCGGCATGATATCAAGGTTGCACTGTGGCTAGTCATTGTCGGCGGGGGTGAGCTCTTGCCAACCTTACCTTCCTGCGCCATAAACAGAAAAAGGTCAAATCATGCCTTTTAAACGCGGGGAAATGCACAAAACCGCGCAAAACCACTATAAAAACAACATCCGGTTAAGCCCGGATGCCACGGACAGACCTGACATTTAAATTTCAAAAAAAAACTCAAAGCAAATAAAAAATTCAAAATAAAACGGGCAAATATTAATTTTCCTTTCCCCCTACCTCTTTGCTTCCTTTTTTTGTTTTGGTTTTGAAAAAGGTAAATAGTGTGTATTGAAGAAAAATGTAGGCTTATACCTCGAATGGAAGCGAAAACTTAATAATAACATGTGCATAAAGCAATATAAAAGTGTTATGATAAAATGAAGGAGAATACAAAATATTTTGATGTTCAGTTAGCCTCTGAACAATGGTATTCATTTGTTATTGTTATTTTGGTTGCTAATTTATTTGAGGCCTTTAGTGTTGTTATCATTATGTATATTATTTTATACTATTAAGTTTTATATTTATTTTATCTTTTAATTTATAGCTATAGGTATAACTGAACACTTAAACCCTTTTTTTTTTTCTTTTTTTGTTTTGAAATATGTCTATAACTTAAATTTTTCTTTGCCCTCTGCTTCCTAACTTTTAATTGTTTTACTTTTAAGCAAGCTTAACCTTAATACCTTCCGTTTACTATCTTTCTAATCTGAGTTTACATTTCAGGTCAAATCTTATTTAATACACTTTTTTTCAAATTTTAAGGTTCAATTTTAATGTTTATTCTAAATTTATGTTTATATAAGAAACTAGCTACATCAGTTTGGTCTCACCCATTTTGCAGAAGGCTGTGGGTGGGGCGCCATTGTTGTTGTTTTCTCTGCTGTTTATGTTGTTTTTGTCGGTGTGCCTGATGCCGGTGGTTACTTGTTGCAGGGGCCTTTAACAGGGCGGCCCCTGCTGATGGCTAGTGCAGCGGGCCTAGATTATGGCGGCCCCGCTGATGTCACTGCTGGTGTTGTTGTGGTTTTGTTGTTACTGGTGGTTACTATTATTGTTGCTGTTAATGCAGTGGGCCTAAAAGAAGCGGCCCCTGCTGTTGTCTTGTTACCGGGTTTGTTGTGGCCAATCTTGTTGTTACCAGTTCTTGTTACCGGTTTAGTGGTTACCTGTTGTTGTTGCCGGTTTAGTTGTTACCGGCTTACGTGTGGCCGCTTGTTGTTGCCGGTTTAGTTGTGGCCAGTCTTGATGTTACCGTTTTAGTTGGGACCGCCTTGTTGTTACCGGTTTTTGCTGTGGCCGGTTGTGTTGTTACCGGTTTACTTGTGGCCGGTCTTGACGCGCATTGTGGTAGAAGCCGTCGTTGCGCGCTAAGTTGGCGCGGTGTTGTGGCATGCTATGGTGCGGCAAGTTAATGGCGTTGCAAACAAAAAAAGGTAACACAATTCCTTTTTATATATATATATAAAATCATTAAACACTATAAGGTCTCTTAAAGATCAGGCACGATATCTACGCAAAAAAAGATAGAAGAGTTGTTGCTACACGCACGCCAAAAGGCTGGTTACGTCCGACGAGGCTGAAGAGATCGTGAACCCTACATTACATGGAATACTACGCTTTGGCATCTTCTCGCAACTCTATACCATCCGGCTAGATACCGCTAGCCCCTAACTAAATTAGAACAGATATTCCAACACACAGGAATAGCTCTTTTAGAGTTATTGTTTAAACACATATTTAAGGCAGAAAATCTTTGTACTTTATTATGCTTATGCCAATAGCATTAACAGCCGAACCTCAGGTAGGCTGTTATTATTTGTTGCAACAGACAGCTGTTTCCATATGAATATTAAAATTGTTTAAATTTCGTTTGATTGACAATGACCGGTAAAATAATAATTTAGCTAATAAAATTATTCATACCTTAGCTACATCGGTGACCAATTCACCAAATTATCTTCACCCCCATAATAGCCAAGACAACAACCACTGAACAAAACCAAATTTTTTTCTCTCCACCTTCGTGATGGCCAACAATAGACAGTATATAAAAGAAAAAAAAATTTTCCTTTACAACAACCACTAAACAAAAAAAATTTTTTTTTCTCTCCACCTTCGTGATGGCCAGCAATAGGCAGTAAATAAAAGAAAAAAAAATTTTACTTTAATGCCGGAAATTTGGAAAACACACGTGATAAAATATTCACACGCCTAAACAAAATTAGGGTAATTCTATTCGACCGCACGCAACTGCTAATACACGTCCAAAACTATCGGGAAAGGTATCAAACGACGCGTTCCGATCTCTGCATCAACTATCCGAAAGCGGAAATTAAATAATTTGTTTCAGTGAAAAGTTATTAGCAACTCAAAAATGGCCTAGGTCCGACCCCAAATAGGGGGCGTGATCCAAGGCATTCATGTGCAGAACACCTTTCTATACAGGCGGCCTTAGGCCGCACTAAAAAAAGATAAACCTTAGCCGGTCCGACACCGTTACGCGGACCACAGTATTTTCGCTCAGAACCACTACTGCACTTTTCGGTCCACCCTAACCTGTGATTACAACAACCACATGAAAATGACAGAAACTTTGCAACTTTAATTGCAAAATTTCTCTGGACGGACATAAAATATCGAATCTCCGCCCTCCGACCATTTACACAGAGGCCAAAACGCGCCACCCGATACCCCCTCCGACACTCCCGGACGCACACCAGCAGCCATGCGTAGCCGTATTGAATCACCCGAAAAATAAAAAGGGAAGTCATTAGCGAGCTTTTAACTTACCTGCCTGTCCTGGTGTATAGGTGTTTAACGATGTCCGGTATTTATTCGCGTATTTTGTGATGGCCCTTATGTTTTGCGGGCTTTAACACGTATTTAATATTATTTATCACTTTTGTTTCTTTTGATAGCCTTTTTTTTTTTTTGTTAAAAATAATTTTCATAAAGTTGATGAATTTACCATTCTTCTATTTTTCGTCTATTCCAAATTTATAATATAATAAAGGCATTGCGTATTTTGTTCTGTTCACCACTAGAAACACTTTTCACTTTTTCGTTAAAATTTTTGGTTTCATATTGCGCAACGTACACGCATAAATTTAAATTTTTTCCTTTGACCGACCACCAGGATACCGCACAACCGACCAATTTGAGTTCAATTATATCATTCAATTTAATTCAATGCCGGCGACGCCGCTATGGTCGAAAATCGTCAAGCAACGGCGCAATGGAAAAGTTCCGCTACTTAGTCTGACGTGGCGTGATTGTTGCCACTCGGGTTGGTGGTTGCCATCAGAGCTCGGACTTTTACTATTATTTTAAATACCTTTTTACTACTACCGAACTTGGCAAAAGTACAGTACGCATTTCAAAACAAAAAAAAAAGAATAATTTATTATTGAAACTAACGTTTAAAATGTGACTTTGCTTTCTCATAGTAGATTTAATGAGTATTGCACTGTAATTACGTTTTTATTTGAGGCATAATTGAAAATGATTTTAGTACTCTTACTTTTAATATTATTTCGCTCAGTGGCTATTTTTATCAAAGGTGATTTTTTCCGTATGGAACAAATAAAATGCAAGAATATTTATACTGGATAATGACTTAATAAGAGAGTTTATAGTTAAGAAAAATCATCACTTATCAAAATAAATCGGAGTATGGCACTAGTCTAAGGGAGCATAAAGCGTAGTAGATTTGGGTAAAGTGCAGTAGGTATTAAAATTACTGCAATTTTGATCAAGTCCGAACCCTGAAGGCACGCTTGCGTTGGCGCGCAAAAATAGGAAGGTTCTAGACCATGCGCTTGGTGTGTTCCCTTTGTGGCCCGCGGGACCTCACGTTATTGAGTTCGGGAAAGGAGACAAAGGGAACTCCTCATTCTATCTCGCCGTTGACAATAATATTCCGATCTACAGGTTTCGTTAATAAAGCACATAGTAAGAAAACACTGCCGCTTTAAACTCATTTAAGTCTAATTTTACAATACATACTTTACAAATTGACTAATAATGGATTGCCATTTTCTGCTAAAATGTATTCTGGCAATATACCTAGTTTTACTCGCGTTCGGTTGAAAAATTTATGTAAGGCGTGTTAAAGTCAGGGATCAGGACAGGATTCCATGTGTCTCCCACCCTGGGAAATTTGGCACTTTTGGAGGCGTCTCTTTCACTTTGGTGGTTTTGACATTTTGTTGGTTTTTGTTTTCGAGATCGTGAATAAAAAAGTATTGAATTTATTGTACGTTTATATTCCGCACATACTTTGTTCTTCGTGCTCTTTTTACCAACTTAAATACTTTAAATTCAATCATACAAAGGAAACACCTTTTTTGATGCCAATTGCCCATTTCCCTTTTGTCTGACACTTAAGGGCGACCTGGGTTACCCACAATTTAACTCTGGGCACACCAAGAACACACCAAACACTTGTTTGTCTGGAAATTAAAAGTTCCGTTACTGGCGCCTTTTTCACTCCATGGAAATATTTGGTGCTGCCACTTCAGCAAAAATCACGCATTTTTCCGTAGCTAAATGTCAAACCGGAAGGTGAATCAAAACTGTCACCTAACCAAAAGCAGTGAACCCTGACCGATTGAACCCAATAAAAATCACTATCAATTGAAAGTAAACCATAACAAAATTTTCAACTTTAATTGCAAATGTCTCTCGACATAAATATAAATTCGAATTTTCTTTTTCGTATTATTGTTACCGAGGTCAAAACGCGTCTTTTGATACCACTCCCGAAATTTTTGGACCTGTTGTAATAGTTGTCTCCTAAAGGAAACAATTACAGTGGTATGCATACAACAGGAGAACTGTATTTCACAAAACCCCAGAATTGTATACTGTGCAAAAATGCTTTGGATACCGTGGCCGGTGTTGGATCGCATCGTTATCCATAAAGAATTTTCTGTTAAATGAGTCTGTTCAGTTAAGCAGCTGAAAAAATGGGATATCAAAAGATGAGTTTTTACCTCTGTATCAATAATCCGAAAGCTATTCAAGTTGAAAAGATATAGGATAGTCCAAAAAGTGCAAAAGTATCTAAGGAGGAATAAGAATGGTAATGAGAGGTGAGAGTCATCATGTCATTAGCTATGTGCATTTTAGTCGACTCTTACAACAGGTATGCCTACCACAGGCATATTCTAAACCCCTAACCGCAGGGGTTTTTTGCCCCTGTGTAAACCTTGGGCCGCCAATTACCTGAGTTGTTGGCAAGCATCGGTGGAATTCTAATTAAACGGGGGGTGCCACAGGGGGTGTGCTATCCCTGCTACTGTTTAATTATTACATATAGAGGCTTCCCTTTCTCCCAGAGAGTGTCTCTTTTGTGTATTAAGCTGAAGGCTACACAATTTCGGTAACTGGCTCCTCCGTTTTCAAGAATTATTTCTCCTTGCCCGGTTTCTTCGCTGGACTAAATCTGGCACTGTCACAGACTAAATCCTCGGTCACTTTATTTACCACTGGGACGGCGCAAATGATCGTCTACGTCGGCGGCATCAAGCTTCCGACTGTCTCACACCCCAAAACTTTGGGGTGGCGTCTGATACCAAAGCCGCAACAAAACTGTCTCACACCCCAAAACTTTGGGGTGGCGTCTGATACCAAAGCCGCAACAAAATTCTCATGTCACTGGCTGGCAGCAGATTGGGAAAAGGTCTTTTCCTTGTATGTTGTTGGCAACGTACAAGGCAATTGGCCATCCGGTTCTGAGCTACCAGTATGATCATCCTGACTATCGAACACAAATTGGAGGAAGCTGCAGGTCTGTCAGAAAACCGCACTAGAAATTGCCGCGGAACGTCTCCTTATGTCATCGCAACTCCATTGCCACAATGCGGCAAAAATGGTTGGTGTTAAAGAGCATAATAAAATGCTAACCAGGCAATTCTTGTTCAAATGTTACAAGCCGCGGAACCAAACAGGCACTGGTTCGAAGAAAATCCACTAAGCACTATGATGAAATCCGGCATCGTAAATTTTAGCCATTTGATGTGAAGATGTATCGCAGACCCTCAAACACATCCACACAGAGTAGGTAAACCCCTTTGTCAGTTCCCAGCGGCCATATGGGCTATGCGTAGCTCAGAACCTGCTTACCGATTGCCTTTTGCGATGCCAGCAGTATTTCTTTATCTTTTTTGCAGTGTTTGTAGCGGGAAGAATTGGATAAGCTCAAACAAAAAGATGTTGCAAAATTGAGAAAAATTTTTCATTTTCGCGCGATGATAAACAAAGAAAATGTCAATAACAAACAACAGATGATTTTGACAGTTGAAATGTGTACAGTGTTGTTAAATACACACAGGGAAATTTTTACCTAGTTGGGCGTTTTCTTCACACTCGCTTAGAAGAAAATACGCCTATTATATTCCTAGTAGTGATCTATTATAGCATACCAATTTACGCAGGCCTATTCTAATACTTTCAGTTCGTATTTGCGTTCAAATAGAGAGACGGACAGACAGATAGACATATCGAGAGACGGACATGGCTACATCGACTCAGCCCATCCTCCTGATTATTTCAGTATACTTTTTTTTTAATTAGTAATTCCCAAACGGATTACCCACCATATCCCGCCCGACCGGCGCGAGGGGCGCATCCGCATAACGCGCAGATTATGCGTTCGTGCTGAGTCGTTGAAAGGCTTTGGTTTGTTAATCGTCGAGATCTAAAACTGCTCAGCTACAGAGAAAACCTCATCAGCTAAGTAAAGTAGATATAAGATAGATTATACATTAAGAAATAACTAAAGGGTGTTTTTTTAGGGGTATAGAACTTCGAATTGAAATAAAACACAAGAAGGTCCATCAATTTGGCTTTATTGGAAGGATAATTTTATGCCATTAATGTTTAAATATGATTTCGGGCATGTGGCCGCCGCGGCTGGCTCCAATAAAGCCAATTCTACAGGTCCAATTTTCAACCACTTTTTCGAGCATATGGGGCCGTATGTCGGCAATAACGCCACGAATGTTGGCTTCCAATTCCCCTAACGTTTCTGGTTTGTTGGTGTAGACGAGCGACTTCACATATCCCCAAAGAAAATAATCCAATGGTGTCAAATCACACGACCTTGGTGGCCAATTGACAGGTCCATTCCGCGAAATTATGCGCTCATCGAATGTTTCCTTCAATAAATCGATTGTGACGTGCGCTGTGTGGCATGTAGCGCCGTCTTGTTGGAACCACAACTCATCCACATTCATGCCATCCAATTCGGGAACAAAATAGTCGGTTATCATGGCTCTATACCGGTCTCCATTAACGGTAGCTGCCTCTCCAGCATTATTGCGGAAGAAGTATGGCCCAATGACTCCACCAGCCCATAGAGCACACCAAACAGTCAGTTTTTGTGGATGTAATGGCGTTTCAAGGGTCTCATGTGGATTCTCTTCACTCCAAATGCGGCAATTTTGCTTGTTGACGTAGCCATTCAACCAAAAATGAGCCTCATCACTGAACAAAATTTTGCGATGAAAATCAGCATCGAAATCAATCTCATTTTCGGCCCATACACCAAAATCACGACGCATTGCATGGTCTCGCGGCTTTAATTCTTGCACAAGCTGGATCTTGTAAGGTCGCAAGCCAAGATCTTTGCGCAAAATCTTCCATAAAGTTGATGGACAAAGCTCCAATTGCTGTGCACGGTGGCGAATCGATTCATTCGGGTCCTCTTCAACACTTTGCTCTACAGCGGCAATTGTTTCTTCGGTGCGCACTGTTCGACGTCTCTGCGGATGCGTATTATCACATAGAGTAAACGTAGTGCGAAAACGATCCATGGTTAACCGAATTAATTGCTCTGATGGACGATTATGTCGACCATAAAATGGACGGAGCTCACGGTAAACTTCGCGAACTGAACCATTATTTTCGAAATAAATTTGCACGATTTGCAAGCGTTGTTCTTTTGTCAACCTGTTCATGATGAAATGGCAAACCAAACTGAACATAAATGACATTAGAGTTGCCAGATTTGACCACAAAATGCTAGTTTTATCTCTATTCGAAAAACAAACCTGTAAAAAAACACCCTGTAGTTAACAGAACAAAATTATTGTTAGAAGTTTATATAGAAGTCAAAGAGTAAGAAACAATTAGTAGCTATGAATTTAGGATAGAAATAATTTATTTATGCTTGAAAGCGAGTCTGAAATATCAAATCTACGAGAAAGAGAGTTATAATCTTGACACAAACAGCGAAAAGGCGCATTTAACTGAAAATTGGTTCGGCACTGTTTTAAGACTAGAAGTTTAAAATGCTTTGAAGGACGAGACGGTACATTGAAGTTCACTTCACTTAGAAAAAATGGGCTAGATAGTGAACCATTTAGCAATTTAATCATACAAATAATTTCAAACATTTCCCTCCGAATAGAAATTGTGTGCAGATTAATGAGTTTTAAACGATTCGTATAGGGTGGCAGATTATACAAGAGATCCAAATGAAAATCTCTTAAGGCAAATAGTAAAAATTGTTTTGATGGGACTATCTCTTTTTCTTCTCAATGATATTTGGATATATGTGAAACTTAGTCAATGTCTACATAATTTGGGAAAAGTGGGCGGTGGCACGCCCATATATATTGTGTTTTTTTTTGCTCTTGAAATGTCAGGAGTTCGCTGGGCACGACGCAGTCTATACATAGCTTCATTTCGGTATAGCTAGGAGTTTATTTGGTTCAAGTTAATGACATTTTATATATTGATGTGTTCTATGTTTCAGCATTCTTTTGTCAAACTGAGAGACTAGTTTGCGTTCAAATAGACAGACGGACGGACACACAGACGGACGGAGAGACGGACATGGCTAAATCGACTCCGCACGTATTTCTGATAATTTTAGTGAACCTTTTTCTTCGTCTTCTCATACTTACATACATTTAATGTTTATGAAAGGTATGAAAATCAAAAAAGATATATAACTTCGCTATTGCAGTGGGCTTTTAACTACGTGCCCGAATATTTTGCTTGTGTATTTTCCGATTTGGCTACTACTGAGAATACTGGCATACTACTGAGAAGCAGCTGACCCATTTTCATTGAAATATCAATATTGAACTATAAGCAATCACCCCTTGAAAATAGCAGAAATTTTATGCTGAAAAGTGGGATGCGCCACGCCTACTTCTTCAAAATTAACAAAATTTGTTTGCGGTCGAGTTTTTTTTAAAAAGCTTATTATGTGTGCAAAATCTAATTGATATAACTTGCTTAGTTTTAGAAAGGATGGGGCCGTGTGCAGAAGTCCACTCAAGTGGGGAAAGTTTCTGATCGCCATTCACCTGGGAATGGCCAGAGCGATTCTTTTGCATGCGGTTCAAGCAGCTCACTACTTCTGGGCTTTGCGCCCAAGTATCCTCTGGGTAACCACCGAACACCCGTTTGGTGGTGAGCTAAACGTGAGAAGGCGACAACCTGGTAAGGCCACTCCGACATAATCGGTTTAAGGGCTTGCTGGGGGATTCAAACAGCAGCGTCTGATCACCATGTGGTGCGGCTGCAAGCGGGCGTCTGTCTTGGATCAAGCGGCTCGCTATACAAACGTGTAATAGAATTCAACCTGCCGTGAAACGGGTGGTGCGTTGGGTTTGGGACCCACCACATAAAACAACGTTCCAATGAAATTCAACAAAAAAGCCTCGGATATGAGAACTCCTTTTTTAGATGACAACACCCGCAAACGAAATAAGCATTATGAGATAATGGCATGTACCTTGGATGTACGGTCCCTTAATGGGGAAGGTGCCGCTGGCCGGCTGGTTGAGGTCCTGAGGAAGGCAAAAGCTGATATCACCGCCATAAAAGAGATGCGATGGACGTGGCGAGGAAACACGATCAAAACACCTTGCAACATCTACTGGATTCTAATTGGATTCCCGCGAACGCGAAGAAATAACTGGTATGATGATGAAGAGTGGCGCGCTGCAACGAAAAGAAAGTAGGAAGCCTACAACGCAACGCTGGGATCGAATGCAACTAGGAGTGTGTGTGAACACTACCGCGAGTTGAAGAGGGAAGCGAGGCGGCTTTTCCGGGCGAAAAAAGAGAGGAAGAAAAGCGTGAAATAAAGGAGCTTGAGATGCTGGCCAACGGGAATAATGCCAGAAAATTCTATCAAAAAATTCGGCGAATGACAGAAAGTTTTAAACCCGGGGCAAACTCCTCTAAGAATGAGAACGGCGACCTGGTGGCCGATGTTCAGAGAGCACTCAGAATATGGAGGGATCACTTCTCTGCCCTTTTAAATGGAGAAACTGAGCAAGAAATCAGAGAAGATGCCGAACCCGAGCCCACAATCGAAGATGACTATAATGAGGTGCGAATAGCAATATCCCGATTGAAAAACAATAAAGCAGCTGGCGCTGATGGTTTGCCTATTCAAACACGGAGGCGAGGAGGTGTTAAGGCGCATGCATCAGCTTCTATGCAGAATATGGTCGGAAGAATGCATGCCTGAAGATTGGAATCTAAGTGTTCTCTGCCCAATCCACAAGAAGGGCGATCCTGCAAACTGCGCCAACTATCGCGGAATCAGTCTTTTGAATATCGCATATAAGGTCCTATCAAGCGTATTGTGCGAAAAACTGAAGCCTGATGTAAACAGACTGATTGGACCTTATCAGTGTGGCTTCAGACCTGGTAAATCTTCCATCGACCAGCTTTTTACAATACGCCAAATCTTGGAAAAAACCCGTGAGAAAAGATATCACGAAAAGGAGCTGCCTATATGCCGCTATGTCTGATTTTGGTTTCCCCGCAAAACTTATACGGCTATGCAAAATGACCTTGAGCAACACCGCCAGCTCGGTCAGAATTGGGAAGTACCTCTCCGAGCCGCTCGAAACTAGACGAGGTTTCAGACAGGGTGACCCCCTATCGTGCGATTTCTTAATTTAATACTAGGGAAAATAATACAAGCTGCAGAACTTAACCGCGCTGGAACAATATTTTATAAAAGCGTGCAACTGTTGGCATACGAGTATGCTGACGATATTGATATCATTGGCCTTAACAACCGCGCCGTAACTTCTGCTTACTCCAAATTAGAAAAAGAAGCGGAGAAAATGGGATTGGTATATGTATGTATGTACCAAATTCTATATTAATAGGTGTATTATGTACTGAATAATCACTTGTGTGTTCGAAAATATTCTATATGTAAAAAGTGGGCGTGGCTATCATCCGATTTCGTCCATTTTAAATAGCGCTCGGAGATGGGTCCCAAGGATCCTGCATACCAAATTTCATTAAGATATCTCAAAATTTACTCAAGTTATCGTGTTCACAGACGGACGGACGGACATGACTTAATCAATTTCTCTTTTCGTCCTGAACACTTTGATACACATAAGTCAATATCTATCTCGCCGTTACATACTGCCGTTAGGCGACTAAAGTTAATATACCTTGTGTGCGTAGCACTACTAGGTATAAAAAGGTGGTAAAAGTCCGAGTCCTGATGGCAATCACCGATTGGATCGCGCCACATGGCAACCACCATATCGAGCCCTGTGCGCAAAAAAGACGTAAGAGCCAAAAAGAAAATTTCACAGGAGGTTTTTCTAATTTATTTCGCATTAAGTTTATGTATTGCTATGAAATTTTAATTAGCCCTTCTTTAGCCCAACCTATATAATACAATTGATTTTATTTTTATACCTAGTAGTGCTCCGCACACAAGGTATATTAACTTTAGTCCCCTAACGGCAGTACGTAACGGCATAAACGGATCGAGATAGATATTGACATATACATATCAAAATGTTCAGGACGAAAAGAGAAATTGATTAAGCCATGTCCGTCCGTCCGTCCGTCCGTCTGTGAACACGATAACTTGAGTAAATTTTGAGATATCTTAATGAAATTTGGTATGCGGGTTTTTTGGCACTCATCTCCGAGCGCTATTTAAAATGGGCGAAATCGGATGATAGCCACGCCCACTTTTTATATATAGAATATTTTCGAAAACACAAAAAAAGTGATTACTCAGTACATAATACACCTATAAGGATAAAATTTGGTAAATACATTGAGATTGAGGCATAAAATAAATTTTTCAAGAAATTTTTGAAAATGAGAGTGGCACTGTCCACTTTTGATTAAGTCAAATTTAGAAATAATATCAATCATAAATCAAACACCGTTCAAGATATCGAAACGAAATTCAGCGCGCAGGTTTTCAGGTATGCAAGGAATGTTCCAGGAAAAAATGGGCTGGATCGGGTAAGGTCCACGCCCACTTTTATATGAAAGATTTTGAAGAGGATCGGGGATATATTAAATAGGCAATAACTTTTGCGTAAAATAGCTTTACATCATTTATATTTCACTTTTAAAGTTTCCGTACACAAACAAATTCAAAAACTTAAAGTTTTCGAAAATGGGCGTGGCCCCGCCCCTTTTATAGTGAACTATTCCACAAAACTGTTTATGCCATAACTCCGCCAAAAATTGACTTGTCGAAACGAAATTTGGTGATAATGTTCTATATATAAAGATAACTGTTCGTTGTAAAAATCGGTTCATGTCCACGCCGGTTTCTTAACATAGTTCTGAAAAATTTGTTGGAAAATTTAAAAAGCAATATTTCTACAACTAAGCAAGTTATATCAATCAGATTTTGCACACATAATAAGATTTTCAAGGAAAATTCGGCTGCAAAAACATTTTGTCAATTTTGAAGAAGTAGGCGTGGCGCCGCCCACTTTTCAGCCTAAAATTTCTGCTATTTTCAAAGGCAATCGCTTATAATTCAATCTTGATATTTCAATGAAAATTGGTCAGCTGCTTCTTAGTAGTATGTATTACATTCGTGCCAAAAATTGGCCAAATCGGGAAACACACAAGCAAAATATTCGGGCACGTAGTTAATAGCCCACTGCAAAAGCGAAGTTGTATATCTTTTTTGATTTTCATACCTTTCATGAACATGAAATGTTTGTACGTATACTGAAATGATCAGGAGGATGAGCTGGGTCGATGCAGCCATGCCCGTCTTTCGGAACGTCTTTCTGTCTGTCCGTCTGTCTTTTTGAACGCAAATACGTACTGAAAGTATTAAAATAGACCTGCGTAAATTGGGTTGACATAATAGATCACTACTAGGTATGTATATAATGTTCGGTTCCACCCGAACTTAGACTTGCTTACTTGTTATTTATGTAATATAAGCATACTTTTTGGCGTATACTTAGTTTCTGCTGTTTTTATATTAATGCAAATTATTTGTAATGGCATATGTAAAAATAAGTTTTTCAGGTTAAATTGACTAGTTTTCATAAAAACCAAAATACATGTAAATTAAACTTAAATTTATTTTCTGAATCTAATTTTGTAATACTCTTGGTCTGTCTCAGGAAGGCAATCCTTAACGCCTTCGTAGCATTGTAGATTTAAATACTCGTTGTGAAATTTCTCAGGTATTGTGTTATTTTCGCAAAGCTTTTTCAAGTCATTGTACTTTCTAGACAAAATTTGTAAGTGGTTGTTATGTGTAGGAGTTGGTCCATATTTGATGATACTAGACCGTGCAATTGAATCCATATCATTATCTTGAGTTTCGGAATGTTCAAAGTACCCATATCTAATAGGGTTATTTTTTTCAAACGAAGCTGAGCGTAATGAACAAATGCTAGGTGCTTTAAAATGGAGTGTTTAAACTTTTAACTAGCTAGGTATTTATGATTCTTCTCTACTTCTATATCCTTTTCACTCTATATCTGTATTTCTTGAATTTAAATTAATTATTTGGATATTATACAATATATCTGTTACAAATGTACATATTGTTAAATGTTGTAAAGATGATGGGCTTAAAAGACATTAGTCTTATGCACAACCAGTTTTTATTAAATAAATAAAAATAAATAAATAAAGTTGAAAAAGCTATTGTCTTTAAATTGGGAAACAGTGCTTGTGAATATCCTTTGCAATCTTTGAAATCCCAGTAATTCATTACAACACATTCATAATTTACTGGATTAGTTCTAGCGCTAGATATCATAGTGTACCATTAACTTGGCGCCCAAACAGTCCTACCTCTGACAAATGATTCAATGGTGCTATGAATGGAATCAACGGGCATCATAGTATGCCCAGATAATGAATATGTTGATTTTAGATTGTTAATAAAACTTGATATTCTGGTTACGATGAACTTTATCACTTGATAACCTAATCATGGCTTGCCTCAGAATGACATTTTCGTTGACACAAAAGTGTGATTAAGTTACCATGATAAAGTTCGTCATTGTAAACGTTTTTGGAAAAAAATTCACAAAAGTTGCATTTTGAACGAATAAAAAGTGGCAGCTGCTCTGTTTTCAATTTTAAACGAGCTATTTTCGTGTACAAATTTTGATTGTGATATTTCTTTATATGGATATTATTATATTTTAAATTCTATTACTAGCAAAGTTTGTTAGCAAAACAATTTATCACAAAATCAGATTTTTACTTTCAGCTGTCACTTTTTGTTTCGCTAAGCACATAATCAGAGGTCCATCCTTTGATTACTTTTATCAGAAGATAATCAGCGAATCGTCGATAATCAGACATTGAGTAAATGGTTTTTGGGCCAACCTCTGATAAAGTCTTGATTAAGCAGTTAATCAGACATTGAGTAAACGGGCCTAAGTAAATATAATATCGCGGCTAACAAAGCTCAGTTTCTATTTTATCCTGCACAACTATCACAGTAGAGACTGAGTGAAGAGTGTGATCTTTTTTCATCCACAAGTTGGAGGTAGCCAAAGATAACGGTGAAAACTTCGTTACAAACTCGCTTAGCATCAGCTTCTCCCCACAAAAAGCAATATCCACTTCGAGTGCGATTCTCATATACTCGTATGCTTTCTTTATAATAAGCATATTTTAAGTTACGCTTTTACCATGAGGCGTATTCAAAACTTTTTGTAGGTCAAAACTTGCACATAGAAGCCTCGAATTTGCATTACTTTGTTCCTACTCTTCTAAAAAAAAATTTTTACACATAATTTTATCTCTAATGTGGTTTTGATATGATTCAGTTTGCTCTAATATATGCCGCGCTTCAATTTCATGCATTTAGCTTATTTTGTCAAATGAAATCCTATATGAAAATTAGATTTAAATATATTTCGAAAAACATACAAAAAGACTCTTTATACTTTTAAGGTATTCGTTATAGACTCCATATACACCTTTAATGTTGCAAAATTCTTGGGAATTGCGACAATAATGCGAAGGCACTGCAGGCAACTGCTCAATAAACGAGTAAACAAACTGTACATCGGCATCGCAAGTTTTGTTATGAGGCCTGAATCGGCTTGCGTTAGCAGTACAAGTTTTCAAACAATCCTTTTTATTGCTTACCGAAATTGACATTTTTTGTAATATGTGAAGAGTTTTTATAAAAAATTGTTGACATACATTGTGACAAATCTTATTGTAAGCAATTGTGTAACTAAAGATGACCTCTTTTTATGACTGCTTGCCCTACGTCTTTGCATATCATGAACAAAGCAACCAGTCCTTTTGTCTTATTTCGTTGCCAATGCCCCAAAAAATTTCATTTATTGCTAAACGATCTGAATCGGTGAACTTGTCGGTACACATTTTGGGACATTTCTTATGTGCACATTTCTTAGGCAGAACACACGTGTTGCGCTTTTTAAAGTTCTGAAGTCTTTTAGGCAGTTGCTTACTTTTTTTGTAACCTCTTTTTCCAATGCATGTTTCTTCTTCAATATCGTTTGAAGAAACGGATTCCACAGAAGAATAGTCGGGACAGCTGTTACTGTACATATAAATACAATAACAATAATTGTTGCTATAATATTAAGAAAACTCTCTCTGATTGTCGCAACATCATAATTAATAAAAAACGCAATAAAAAAAAATATACTAGTTTAATTACACACAAAATTCACAAATGACGTTAGGTTTGCCAACATGCTAACGTTCTATTCGGTTAAATTTGAAAAGGAAACAAGTAAGGAAGTCTAAGTTCGGGTGGGACCGAACATTAAATACCTAGTAGTGATTTATTATGGCATCCCAATTTACGCAGGTCTATTTTAATACTTTCAGTACGTATTTGGATTCAAATAGACAGACGGACAGACAGAAAGACGTTCCGAAAGACGGACATGGCTGCATCGACCCAGCTCATCCTCCTGATCATTTCAGTATACGTACAAACATTTCATGTTCATAAAAGGTATGAAAATCAAAAAAGATATACAACTTTGCTTTTGCAGGGGGGTATTAACTACTTGCCCGGATATTTTACTTTTCATCCTGAACGTTTTGATTAACATTAATAAATATATATCTCGATTCGTTTATGCCGAATAAAGTAATATACCTTGTGTGCGTAACAAAAATAGATATAAAAAAGGGTGTCTTTCATAGGCGCCAAAGAACTCAACCGATCTTTATGAAATTTTCATAATATATACTTGGGTTCAAAGGGTACTGCATAGACAATATATAGTTTTGAAAAAGTAGGCGGAGCCACGCCCCCAGGCTATATAAAGTTTCAATTCTTCATAACTCCGAACTTTTTTGGTCTAAATTAATGAAATTTGGATATATGTGTCACTTAGTCAATATCTACATAATTTTTCAAAAGTGGGCGGTGCTACGCCCACATATTTTGTGTTTTGTTTTGCTCTTGAACTTTCACGATAGGTTCAGGAATTTGCTGGGCACGACACAGTCTATATATAGCTTTTGGAAAAGCCCCCACGTTATGTAAAGCTTCAGTTCGGTATAGTTAGGAGTTTATTTGGTTCAAGTTCATGACATTTTATATATCGATGTGTTCTATCTATCAAAATGTCAAAACAACGTCTGCCGGGTTTGCTAGTATATTATAAAATGGCGAAAGCAAACAACGAATTTCAGCATTCTTTTGTAAAACTGAGGGACTAGTTTGCGTTCAAATAGACAGACGGACAGACAGACAGACGGGTGGAGAGGCGGGCATGGCTAAATCGACTCCGCTCATAGTGCTGATCATTTAAGTGAACTTTTCTCTTCTTGTTCTCATACTTACATACATTTAATGTTTATGCAAGGTATGAAGATCAGAAAAGATATATAACTTCGCTATTGCAGTGGGCTATTAACTACGTGCCCGAATATTTTGCTTGTGTGTTTCCCGATTTGGGGGATGGGGCCGTGAGCAGAAGTCCACGCAAGTGGGGAAAGTTTCTGATCGCCGTTCACCTGGGAATGGCCAGAGCGATTCTTTTGCATGCGGTTCAAGCAGCTCACTACTTCCGGGCTTTGCGCCCAAGTATCCTCTGGGTAACCACCGAACACCCGTTTGGTGGTGAGCTAAACGTGAGAAGGCGACAACCTGGTAAGGCCAATCCGACATAATCGGTTTAAGGGCTTGCTGGGGGGTTCAAACAGCAGCGTCTGATCACCATGTGGTGCGGCTGCAAGCGGGCGTCTGTCTTGGATCAAGCGGCTCGCTATACAAACGTGTAATAGAATTCAACTTCCCGTGAAACGGGTTGTGCGTTGGGTTTGGGACCCACCACATAAAACAACGTTCCAATGAAATTCAACAACAAAGCCTCGGATATGAGAACCCCTTTTTTAGATGACAACACCCGCAAACGAAATAAGGATTATGAGATAAGGGCATGTACCTGGAATGTCCGGTCCCTTAATGGGGAAGGTGCCGCTGCCCGGCTGGTTGAGGTCCTGAGGAAAGCAAAAGCTGACATCACCGCCATACAAGAGATGCGATGGACGGGGCGAGGAAATACGATCAGAACACCTTGTAACATCTACTGGAGTGGGCATGAAGACAAGCGCAGATTCGGCGTGGGATTTGTGGTGGGAGAGAGACTCCGTCACCGAGTACTGTCGTTCACACCCGTGAACGAGCGTCTCGCTGCAATCCGCATAAAAGTACGATTTTTCACCATATCGTTTATCTGCGCTCATACTCCAAATTAAAAAAAGAAGCGGAGAAAATGGGATTGGTGGTGAACGAGGGTAAGACGAAGTACCTTCTGTCATCATGCAGAGAGTCAGCGCATTCGCTCCTTGGTAACCAAGCTACTGTTGGCAGCAATAATTTTGAAATAGTAAAGGACTTCGTTTACCTGGGAACCAGCATTAACACCAACAATAATGTTAGCCTAGAAATCCGACGAAGAATTACTCTTGCAAACAAATGCTACTTCGGACTGAGTAGGCAATTGAAAAGTAAAGTCCTCTCTCGACGAACGAAAATATCACTCTACAAGTCACTCATCGCACCCGTCCTGCTATATGGTGCAGAAGCGTGGACACTAACAACATCTGATGAGGCGGCTCTGGGAGTATTCGAGAGAAAGGTTCTTCGAAAGATTTGTGGACCTCTACGCGTTGGCGACGGCGAGTACCGAAGAAGATTTAATGATGAGCTGTATGAACTTTACGCAGACGCCGACATAGTTCAGCGAATAAAAACACAGCGGCTTCGCTGGCTAGGCCACGTAGTGCGAATGAGCGAAGATGCTCCAGCCCAGAAGGTATTCTTGTCGGCACCCGCCAGTGGAAGCAGAGGAAGAGGGAGACCACCACTCCGATGGAAGGACCAAGTGGAGACCGATTTGCGATCCCGCGGTGTTTCCAATTGGCGCCAGTTGGCGCAACTAAGAAACGACTGGCGAGCTATGTTGGACGGTCAACATCGCCCAGGCGGTTAGATGACCATTTAAAGAAGAAGAAGTTTCCCGATTTGGCTAATTTTGTCGAGAGTATAATACATACTACTGAGAAGCAGCAGACCAATTTTCATTGAAATATCAAGATTGAATTATAAGCGATTGCCTTTGAAAATAGCAGACATTTTATGCTGAAAAGTGGGCGGCGCCACGCTTACTTCAAAATTGCCAACATTTTTTTGCGGCCGAGTTTTTGTTAAGAAGCTTATTATGTGTGCAAAATCTGGTTGATATAACTCGCTTAGTTGTAGAAATATCGCTTTTTAAATTTTACAAAAAACATTTTCAGAACTATGTTAAAAAACTGGGCGTGGACATTAACCGATTTTACAACAAACAGTTACCTTTATATAGAACATTATCACCAAATTTCGTTTCGACAAATCAATTTTTGGCGGAGTTATGGCATAAAAAGTTTTGTGGAATAGTCCACTATGAAAGAGGCGGGCCACGCCCATTTTCGAAAATTTTAAGTTTTTGGATTTCTTTGTTTACGGAAACTTTAAAAGTGAAATATAAATGATGTCCAGCTATTTTACATAAAGTAATTGCCTATTTAATATATCTACGATCCTCTTCAAAATCTTTCATATAAAAGTGAGCGTAGATCTTAAACGATCCCGCCCATTTTTTTCTGGAACATTCCTTGCATACCTGGACACCTGCGGGCTGAATTTCGTCTCGATATCTTGAACGGTTTTTGATTTATGATTAATATTATATCTAATTTTGACTTAATCAAAAGTGGGCGGTGCCACACCCATTTTCAAAAAGTTTTCTAAAAATTTATTTTATGCCTCAATCTCAATGTATTCACGAAGTTTTATCCTTATAGGTGTATTATGTACTGAGTATTCACTTTTTTTTTGTGTTTTTGAAAATATTCTTTATATAAAAAGTGGGCGTGGCTATTGTCCGATTTCGCCCATTTTAAATAGCGCTCGGAGTTGAGTGCCAAGCAACAAGGAGGAAATTTACTCAAGTTATCGTGTTTACAGACGGACGGACGGACAGACGGACATGGCTTGATCAATTTCTCTTTTCGTCCTAAACATTTTGATATGTATAAGTCAATATCTATCTCGATCCGTTTATGCCGTTACGTACTGCCGTTAGGCGACTAAAGTTAATATACCTTGTGTCGAATGATTAAATAAATAAATCAACAAAACAACATACAAAAGATTAGATGTGCCATAAAAAAAAAGAAATAAAAAAATATACTCGTATGTATAAATTTTTTCTTGGAAATTTCTTTTGAGAGTCTCTCACTGCTTTCGTAAAGTAAGATTTACATAAAATTGTTCGAATAATTAATTTTAAATAAACTTTGTACAAAAATGGGAAAGCTGATGTTCTCCTTTCATTAAGTGACATAGGAAATACAGGTAAGGGGCCATCGGAATTTTTATTAGCTGCACCGATGGCCATGGAGAAGGGTGGGTCAAGCACCGAACGTCGCAGCAACACCCGCGGCGCCCCCTTTTGGTTGTTCGGCCTCTATGTTCACTTCCTTTGTTTTCAACAGTTGTAATCGGTTGTTCCCAGTTCTTTCCGAGTTTTTGAGGTTTTTTTGCCTTGGTTTAAAATTTAAATTCTGTTTAGATTAGGGTTGTTTAGATTTCATTTTGAGTTTTTGTCCATTGGTTTTTCGTTGATTTCAATTTAATTGTTTTTTTCTTGTCATTCGTTTTATTTCAGTTTTAATTTGTTTTTTTTTTGTTTTCAGATACTTTCGAATTTTAAGTTTCATTTTCAATTTAAGTATTTCAGTTGGTTTTCCTTCTTGTCGACAAAAACACTCCCCGAAGGTTTTGGGGAGTGTTGTCGAAAGTGACAGTCCTTTGCCGGATAAGAACCAGGTACGCTCCGGTACCCCCTTGCAGCAATTCCCCACCGTCAGGGTAGCGATTTGGTAATGAAATGCTTGCTGATGTACATTACTAAAATTGTATCAACACGTTACTTTGGTGATGCAGCAAAATATAGTAGTCGAAGTAGGTTACCAAAGCATTATAGCAATAACTTGGTTATATCTTATTAATTAAATTTTTTGTTTTGGACATGGTCTGACTTTACAGCAGGTCGTTATGAACTTAAACAGATATTTGCAAAATTACTTTGCTACAGCTAAAATTGTGCTGTGAACAAAAGATTTGTTTACATGCAACATACCACGTATGATGATACACGGAGACATTTAATTGCGGTTTTTGACGAAGGTTTAGGTTTTTATAACAAACTAGCAAACCCGGCGAACTTCGTTTCGCCATCAGATGGGTTGGTTTTTTTTTTTAATATTTCGTTTGGGGATTAAAAGATGAAGACAATTTTTTGTTGGTTTTATATTTGGAAAGGATCACAACAGTAATGAATTCATTTCGATTACAAAAATGAATTGTAATTTAGTTAAATTTCTATAAGTAAAAAAATGAAAGTGAATCCAAAGTAAATACTGAATCGAAACGTTATACGTGTCCGCAAATTATCCGTCTCATTGAAGTGCTCTTTGGTAAACCACATTTTTTGTTTTTTTGTCTGACGTGAACACAAACAAAGCGGATGGCTTCCCAACTCGTGAACACGCAACGTATAGCTGACCATGTGAAAAACAATGATTTTCTAAATTTATCCCGCAAACACTAAGCGATTGGCCTTGCGACTTGTTGATTGTCATTGCGAACGCAAGGTTAACCGGAAATTGCAATCGTTTGAAGTCAAAAGGCAGATCAGTCGGAATCATTGGTATACGAGGAATACATACATTTTCACCCGCGTACTTTCCGTTAATAATGGTTGCCTCAATCAAATTCGGCATAAGTTTTTTCACCGTAAGTCGAGTACCGTTGCAAAGTCGCGGTGGATTCAAATTACGCAATATCATAATAACTGAACCAACTTTGAGTTGCAAGTTATGTGGTGGAAATCCTGGTAACACCAGAGAGTTCAAAAACTCCGTTGGATAATTTACTACATCATCGGGATTTATTATGGAATCAACGGATTTGTATGTCACCAAATTTCCAGCGATTTTTGATTGAATGGTGAAATTCAGTGCGTGTACATCATTATTATTTGCGGACGGAATTGCTCGTTGACTTAACCAAGCATAATTCTGATAATTCTCACTAATGTTTGGGAAAACATTTTCAATAAGAGCTGATTGAGAGTCTACAAATCGGCAAAAGTCGTTGGTAAGAGTAATTAATCCAGTTGCCGCATCAACTGGGACTTTTCCATTTCCAACAGCTAACAATTGTTTTGAAAATTGTGCAGCACTTTGATCATTTTGAAGTTGAACTCTCATATTAGTGGTTAACGATAATGTTTTTACGGTATTCCACAAAGGTGATGCCTTCAGGCAAGCATTCAATTCATCTGCAGGCGTTTCACGAGGAATTACTGGCAACGTCTGCCTGAAATCCCCTGCCAACAATATCATCAAGCCGCCAAATATGTTGTTATTTCGCCGAAGATCCTTCAGTGTAAAGTTAAGTGCTTCAAGTGATTTCTTATTTGCCATTGTGCACTCATCCCAAACAATGAGCTTGCATTGCATCAACAATTTTCCCATTGCACTGGATCGGGAAATATTGCATGCTGGAGTATCAACTGTGTTTAAATTGAGTGGCAACTTAAGCGCAGAATGTGCAGTACAACCGCCATCTAGAAGATGCCGCAATTCCAGATGATGCTAACGCCAAAGCTATGTCACATCTTGATCGAATAGTGGCCAAAATCAATGAAAGTACAAATGTTTTCCCTGCTCCTTCGGGTGCGTCCAGGAAGAATATACCACCAGTATTATTGTCCACCGCTTGCACTAATGTTTCGTATACTTGGTTTTGCTGTTCATTAAGCAACGGCACATTATTTCGAACGAATTCCTGCAATGTATCAACATTGTATTGCTGCTCTCGATTAAATTCTTGGTTGAATCCATCGTGCATCGATCGATTTGGCGCAATCATTCCTACTTCAATCAGTAGCTTGTTTGCAATATTCAAGCATTGATCCTCAATCAGAATCAATCCTTCATTGTAGATTTCATCGGTTATTTGCATGTCGGGATTTTTCGTTTGAATGCGCAAGCGATGCAAGATATCTTCACATATGTCGTCTTTGTATTTGTTCTATAACTGAATTGGTTGTGAAGGGAAAGATGTGGTGATGATTATTGCGAACAGCGTTCGTATTTGGTACGCATTTGATGAAACAACTGAATCCGCAAGTGTTAAATCCCAATGAGAATCGTTCTCCAGCAAACCCAATAGTTGACATGCTTCTCGATATGTTTGGCATTGGTGGCCATTCACAGTTTTCAAATGCGCAAATGATTTTGGTCCACATACATTTACCAACAGCAGTCGCAAATAAAAACATTCATAATTTGTAGGATGAACAGTATACATGCAAACTAGCGCATCAGTGGAAAACACCTGTGGCCAATCTGAAACTGGGGTTCCTTGTTTGCGACGTTGAAATTTCTTAGCTGATTGATTCCAATTGTAATACTTGAACATTTCAACGTACATCAGCGCCGCTGCGAATGGATCTGCTTCACACATTGCAAATAAGCTAGCCAATGTTGTCGATGGTGGTCTCTCACCTCGTTGTGCCGCATTAGCCTCAGTGAAGTAAACTCTTTGTCCATTTTCCAAATGCACTGCTAAATGTACAACTGTGGGATATCTTTCATGAATTTCAAATGACAATAATCGCCACATTGCTTCATTAGTACTGACGTATCTGCCCATTTGGAAGCTGCTAATTTCGTCATTCGCATTTTCCGACGCAATACCAAACACAGCAATGTCGCTGCCTTTTGTGACGTACTTGCACAAATATTTGATTTGGCCGAATGACAACTTTCAACGTTCACATGTGCTTTGAAAATTCGGGATAGCAGCGGGCAATGTGGTACAATGAATTCATTTACGATTTCGATCTCTTGATTTTGAACTTTAACTTTGATAGTTCGACCATTACCTTCTTTTGAACGCCGACGATAAATTGGATATCCATCGTTCGCTGGGTGTGTTTCAGCAATGAACGGTCGCGGATATCGTTTTGTGCACTTTCCATCAGCCATGCAAGGCGATAATGGATTTAATGCACAGCACGGTCCATGCACCATCTGTGTCGTCACAATGTCGTGTAGATGGGATCATTGACTGGATCAGGTATTTCAGTTGATATGATGTCATCCACTTCATTTGAATGTAATTTGTTCAGCAACCAAATTAGGATATGAGCATGCGGTAGTCCACGCTTCTGCCATTCCACAGAGTACAAATAACAACGTGTGTCACTAAAACTCGATACTTAGTAAGCATAGCAATCATAACCTTAAGTTTTTGCTGAAAAACTCTGGCGATTATTTCATGGCGATCTTGCGGTTGTTGGCCCGGGTCCAACTCACGTTCAATTTCCGTCCACTTCGGATTCCATGTGAACGTAATAAATAAATCCGGAGTTCCATAATTTCGCACCTACGTCATAGCGTCTTGAGCGTATTCGTGCATGTGGCGTGGGCTTCCGATATAAGATGATGGGATAATCGTCAGACGTCCAATATTCATTACCTTCTGAATGAATAGCATCACGCAAGTGTATATATAGTCCTCAGATCGTAGCTTTGGCTGATTGAATCGGATGAGCGCTAAACGTTCGGTCTCGACTTTGACATACATATCGACAGCGAATTGCTGGAATAGGCGAAGGCACTTCAGGATGAGATTGTCCTCATGTGTACGAATCATAATACGATAGGCATAATAATCCATTGCGCATAGATTTTTGTTCGTTAATACGCCTGAATATGCAAAACTAAATGGATTGTTAATGGAACCCAATAATAGCAATAATTAGTGTGTTAATATTGTACCTGTAATTGGATCGACCATTTTCAACGTGATGTCGTATCCGTCTTGCCCTTGCCAATAAAGGATTGGATATTGTAACGCATCGTACAAACGATGTGTCTCGTTTACACGATGCATGATATTGCTTCTTCGCTGAACGATAATGTCTCGTGATTTAGTTTGATCGCCAACAATAATTGCCCAACATGTTCACCTGTTGGGGTACGATCCGCTCTTATGACAAATTTGTGCGTATCCGATGCCATTCGTTCCAATGCTGTTTTGAACATATTAACCACAGCGCTATTATCGTGGAAAAATGCTTGCAACTGTTCAATAATTCGTTTTTTTAACTGTTGTGTTCCCTGTATATTGCACCGCACATTCAGCTGATCCACCATCGACGAAATGAAATATATTTGCAGAAATTGATGCGGTTCATCTGGTGTTGGTACCATTGAACCATGCAAATGATCTATTTGTCC
The DNA here is from genome assembly GCA_949987695.1 of Merzomyia westermanni. Taxonomy (NCBI): domain Eukaryota; kingdom Metazoa; phylum Arthropoda; class Insecta; order Diptera; family Tephritidae; genus Merzomyia; species Merzomyia westermanni. The sequence goes on from OX465291.1 coordinate 84,976,794, forward strand.
TTGTATCTGCAAACAATCATTTGTTGAAGAATACGGTGTGTATGTGTAGTTGTTATTTATTGCAATTGATTGTGTTGGTGTGATTGATTGGTTGTGTGTGCTGTATCTTTTACCTTGCAAGTCGGCATGAAGCCGCCTTCTCGAATGATATTAGCTCCAAATAAAGTCATGCGAAAGCAGTTATTGTAGTCAAGGATGTGTTGAAGAAAATGGTTGGAATCAGGATCACATCCATCGAACAATGCTTTCAGTGGCTGTGGTGGTGTAAGTAATGCCTCCAGTTTGACTTTTCCACTTGCGCAGCACAATCCATCCGTTTCTCTTTTGAACTTTAACGCATTGCAATATCGGTATTCAGTCGTCATTGGTCCAATATCTAAATTTTAATCATCACTGTAGTTCGTAGTGGGATCATATTGGAATGCCAAGCGATTGTATGATGCCAGTGATCTACGTGTGCTCACGCGTTGTCCCAATCGGTCATTTTCTGTTATTATATTTTGTCTTGCTTCACTTAAGTTCCGGGAATATACTTGTTGCTGGCTTGCATGCCGTGCGCGGCGGCCGATGTTCGCACGTCGTCCTCTGTGCATTTTGGACTCTCTCTATCTCTCTATGGCGCGATATACAACAGGTATATCATCATAAACCTCCTAAGAGATTTTTGCGCCAAGCTTCTCTTCCAATTTGTGGTGTGCCGATTTGAATTTTCCCTACAAATTGGTGGGACCTACAGTTTTTTGCCAACTCCGAACGGCATCTACAAAGGAGACGAATTTTTTGCTGAGAAGCCTGTCATGGCAGAAATACACTCGGAGAGTTTGCCAAACCACTGCCGAGGGGCGACCCCGTTTTGAAAAACTTTTTTTCAAATCACTTTTGATGTTACCTGTACCAGGGCTCGAACCATGGACCTTCGGTGTGGTAGGCCGGCAACACTACCTTCACACCACGGCGGCCGCCATTTTGGACTATTGTAATGTAATTGTTGAAAGTCAAATAGGTTCGAGTAGTGCCAGCATTCGGCACTAAACATGAATTAATTTATTCAACATATTTTCCTTCTATTTATACAATAAATTCCTATATACTACTTATTTACCATAATACATATTTACCTAAATTCTAAGCTTAGCCAAAGTATGTAAGCCAGCGTATACAAACGCTCGCTGGTACATTCACACCTACATTCATACACAAACATTGGCTTGTGCATTCGCACATATGTTCATACATATATTCGTATGATTGCAACGCATTTGTGGGCATCGCCGCATAGCGTGTGACTTTGCTGACAAAGCGTATTCGACAGTTTTTAATAGCTGTGTGCCGACTGTTTGTAAGTACGCATGCATTTATGTATGCATTTATTTTGGCTACACTACATCTACCCTTTCAAAAAGTTTTATATATATAAATATGTAAAACTCTAATTTGATTAATTTTTATAACTTGCTTAGATTTTGTGTTTATTCACTTTACGTCTTAAGTGTAAGTTGATACAGTTTTTTTTTTTTTTTTTTGTTTTGGTTTGTTTATGTGACAAAATTTTTGTTCTTTGAAATCTACATTTGTCAGTGGCATTTTGGCGTTTTCTGTTTGTGATTCTTTTTCAGTAATTTCAATTTTTACGGCTTCCTCCAGATTGGGTTGTGCCTCCGGTAATAAGATGGCAAAATCTAGTTCTATTTCTTTTTCAAATGAATTTGGGACCAATGCCTCAATGTTATATCTAGCCAGTAAGGATACTAATTTATCCCTGACACTGGAAAATATTTGTTCTACCTCTAGCTGATGCTTAGCTGTCAACTTGCTATACACCTTTTGTGTGGCTTTTCCTATATTATTCAACGACTGTAATATTGCCGTAAGATGTTTCAGTACCGTTACTCTTTGTATGGGTATACTTTTGTTAATACACTTATATGACTTTTCCGCCAAAATTTTCTCTTCCACCAATGTATTCAGAATGGTTTCACATTTGTCCATTGGGGTATATAGTTTTCCTTTGGGTTTAGACCTTGTCTAGACCATCTGCTCGGCTCATGTATTTTTTCTTTAAAAATTTGTTGTGAGCTGAGTATAATTTGAGAAACAAATTGAGGCAAGTGCAGATTGCCAATATTATTAATAAGATTTTAATAAATTCTAGTGCCCCAGTGTGGTCGGCTATTTGGATTGAGTTAATCACATTAGCATTAGGCTCTTCCACTTTGGATTATTGGCCTCCCATTGTAAGAAAAACTATAAATGCACTGATTTATTTTATTTTTGGTATTTTCTTTATTTAAAAAAAATTTTACTTTTTACATATATTTTTCCCTTCTTATTTACAGTTCTCTTAGGCCAAATTTTATTAGAGCTCGGACTGTTACTTCTTCCATTGCTGTGTTATACCTAACATCTTCAAGGGTTGGTTCCCTAGTCATTCCTATATATTCCCAATGACTTTTAAGCCAAACTAGTGTTTTTCTTTCCTCCACACTGTAAGGTCTTAATCTTTCCCTTTCTATACGGGCCTCAATTGCGCTTTCACTTTCCAAATTATTAACGACACTGTCGATAGTCTCGTAATGAAGATCATTAGGCAAAGCGCCCTTCATAGGGAATAAAAAAATTTTAGCACTGCAATAGAAAATACTTTTTTTTTTGTATATATTTTTGATCTTTTTTATTTTATTTTTTTAACGGATTCTTTCCTCCGTGTTAGTAGTTAGATTAATTTGTTGGTACAGTATTGCTACTGCCCTTCTGTAGTTGAATCTTTTTCCTCCTCTCTTTCTTTTGCTGCTAATAGGTTTGGGAATCTTAGGTTCTTCTACCTTTATTGGTTTCGTCCTACGCCTATATTCCTCTATGGTTATTGCTTTAGGGCCTTGTTTAATTATTTCTGGTTCTTCTATCCTTACTATTTCACCTACTTCTTTTGTTTTTATATCTATTTCTACTATATCCTTCTCTTCTACTATTAATTTACTGTAACCCAAGAATATTGCGTCAAATTCTGCCTGACTTATTATATCTAGTTCCTCATTCATTTGAAAAATTTAAGTACAGAAGGAGGGGAAAAAAAATTCTTATCTTATAAGCAAAAATCTACTTTTTGCCCTTAATGGCAGCAGCCGTTAGGTTGCTATATGCTTCAAAATATACCTTAAAATACCTAAATGATATATGTCTCCCTTGCTGTGGGATTCGTGCTCAGGCCAGCATCATGAAATGAACCAATAAACTGCTTCCTTGTAATTTGTATTTTGTCCGTGTAAATGGTTGAGCCTTGGGATTTTTTTTCCTTTATTCCACCCTGTTATGCATTTCATCAGTTAGCCAGCATCATGAAATGAACCAATAAACTGTTTCCTTGTAATATGTATTTTGTCCGTGTAAATGGTTGAGCCTTGGGATTTTTTCCTTTATTCCACCCTGTTATGCATTTCATCAGTTAGTCAGCATCATGAAATGAACCAATAAACTGCTTTTTTTTTAAAGGCAGCAGACCAGGCAGGATTTTTTAAAAGTAGTCTGCTTTTTTAAAGGCAGCAGACCAGGCAGGATTTTTTAAAAGTAGTCTGCTTTTTTAAAAGCAGCAGACCAGGCAGGATTTTTTAAAAGTAGTCTGCTTTTTTAAAGGCAGCAGACCAGGCAGGATTTTTTAAAAGTAGTCTGCTTTTTTAAAAGCAGCAGACCAGGCAGGATTTTTGAAAAGTAGTCTGCTTTTTTAAAGGCAGCAGACCAGGCAGGATTTTTTAAAAGTAGTCTGCTTTTTTAAAGGCAGCAGACCAGGCAGGATTTTTTAAAAGTAGTCTGCTTTTTTAAAGCATGATCGCCATGTAATGTAATTGTTGAAAGTCAAATAGGTTCGAGTAGTGCCAGCATTCGGCACTAAACATGAATTAATTTATTCAACATATTTTCCTTCTATTTATACAATAAATTCCTATACTCGTATACTACTTATTTACCATAATACATATTTACCTAAATTCTAAGCTTAGCCAAAGTATGTAAGCCAGCGTATACAAACGCTCGCTGGTACATTCACACCTACATTCATACACAAACATTGGCTTGTGCATTCGCACATATGTTCATACATATATTCCTATGATTGCAACGCATTTGTGGGCATCGCCGCACACCGTGTGAATTTGCTGACAAAGCGTATTCGACAGTTTTTAATAGCTGCGTGCCGACTGTTTGTAAGTATGCATGCATTTATGTATGCATTTATTTTGGCTACACTACACTATGGACAGATGGTGAATTTACAATTTAACTTACCACCTTAAAAAAAATGTACAAGTTTTTTTTTATGCCACTTCCAAAGATATATAATTGTTGATCTTTTTGCAAAATACGATAATTTTTTGATCTTTTTGGCTTTTTGACTAAAAATTTGCAAGTTTGGACAGACTGGCGAATTTAACCTCAAATGCACTATCCATATAATTTACACAATTCAACTTACCACCTTAAACAAAAATTTGTAAGTTTTTTTATGCCACTTCCAAAGATACATAATTTTTGATCTTTTTTTTAATATTATTGACATACAAATTTACATTTATGAACATTTGTACCGCCCGCACTAATCAATCAACTGCTGCTGTGATAATCCAACACTTTGCTTAAATACTTTTTATCCACTCTTATTAAATCACTTTTATTAAATCATTATTGACGTGTCTGACCTTAAAATTATGCGTGCTTAAGTACTTTTTTAGCGACGAACCTTTCAGGTACATTGAGCGCACGATTTTACTTCGGCTAACTCGAAGCGTCGGCGTGGAGAAAAAGTATTTAAGCAAAGTGTTGGATTATAACAGCAGCAGTTGATTGATTAGCGCTGGCGGTCAGCCACATACATGTAAATTTGTATGCCAATAAAATGCAATGCCTGCTTACAACAACCACTGATGAGTATTTATGTAGGTTTGTCTGTTTGTTATTGGGATAACACACAGACATACATACAATATTTACACCTAATGCTGGTATATACCTCTACTGCTGTGTTAACTTGCACAATACGCGTGATTGTTTTGTGGTTTCCAATTGATCTGTTAGGAAACGAATAACTTCAACCTCAATTTCACAGTGAACACAATACCGGTTTTAATTTTGCGTTTGAAAGAACGCGCGTATAATAAAAAATGTCACATAAAATTAATGGCGCTGTATGTAAAAAATGATTTCGCCTATTTTTCTGCTTTTCTTTTGAAATTTTTGCTGAATTTTGTTTGCTATAAACCTCACGGCGCCCGAGACTATGCCAACGAATGCAAAATCATTGAAATCGGTTTGTGCGTTCTTTAGATAGAGCGTCAGGAAGGAAAACCCGACTCATTTTTATATTATACCAGGTTCACCCCTGGTCCACATTTTTGGCGATATCTCGTAAACGGATTAGCATAGGGTCCTGAAAATCAAATCTTTTTTAAACACTCATCAACACCTTTTATTCGATACCCATATCGTATAAACACCTTCTAGGGTCACCCCTGGTCCACATTTTGGTCGATATCTCGGAAAACGGGTCGCATAGGGTCTTGCAAATCACCTCTTTTTTAAATACTCACTTTGTAGAAAACCCGTCTGGGGTCAAACCTGGTTCATATTTCGGGAAATACCTCGAATACGGGGTCTTATATGCGGCCAATAACTACATCATGTTCAAGCACTCGTCAACACCCTTCATTTGATACCCATATCGTACGAACCCGTTATGGGGTTACCCTGGTCCATAATTTGTGGAATATCTCCAAAACCTTCCCGGATTCTTATACTTTTTTTGGCCATAAACCATGTCGGGCTCAATCGAAAACTACGTGCAAAATTTCATTTAATTCGGTCCAGCCGTTCTGGAGTTATAGCGTCAGAGAAGAAAAGCGACTTATTTTTATATAATAGAGAGAAGACTATACTCGTATATGCAACTCAACGCAAAATACCTTGACATAGAAGATCAACAACAATATACAAACAGCAGCGCAGATAATTGTGTGGAGGTGATTAAAAAGTCCAGTTTATTCATTGTACACAAAAATAAAAGAATTTTAAATAAATTATATTATTAATAAGAGCAATTATTTATTTAGTTCGTTATATTGTACGTTGTATTGTATTATATATGGTACAAAGGCATATGTATGCTTGTATATATGTGGCGGCATCAGTAAACAATTTATTCAATAATATCGCAAAATACGTATGTCTTCATTCTAAACTTAGTTTACATCTAAATAAAATGTTACCATAAACTTTTAATATTTCGTACATTACACAACACTACATTTATACGTTTCGAATATTCCATAACGTCATTGTAAACAAACATGTCTAGCAAAAGAAGTAATAAAATATGTATTCATCAATTCCTGATTGTCCAGCAACCAGAGAGCATCTTATTTTCACCGCTCACGCCACATTGGTGTCATTTTTTGTGCCACCGTAATATTTTATTATTTCGACGAACAACAAATTACGAAGGCAGGACAGTCTTTTGGTTACTGGAAGCCGTGGTGTCTCAGACGGCTCCACGGACTTAGGCACACAAGTGCGCAATGGTGATCCACAACGCAGCAGGCGCCAACAACTGACATCCGTGCAGCAAATCAAAATGGGGCATCTGTACTTTTGGGGCATCACCAGCAGACGGTTTCTCCGCCAATAGTACCACAAAGGACAGTACCCCAGGAGCAGCAACAATTCACACAATTACCGTTGACGGCACAGCAAGTCCCGGGTTTACAACAGCATCAACACGCACAACCACCGATGCCTCATCATCAGTCAATACACACGCCTATTCATAACGAAATCCATGCGCGAATACCAATGCCGCGTATAACATCCAGCGATATGGATGCATGGTTTTCATCAGTAGATTATTGGTTCAGGGCTTGCAATATGCGTTGCGATACTCAACGATACTATCACGTTATGGCGACGTTGGACCCGCTCACACTCCCAACAATACGGCAAATATGTGAAACGCCGAAAATCCACAACGTTTAGCTACCACCGGCATAGGCATGTATGATTATTTAAAACGTGAGTTATTAAAATACTTTGGCGAAAGTCAACAACGTAGAATACAGCGTTTGCTTGAAGAAATGGTTCTAGGCAAACAACGACCCAGTCAATTGCACAATGCCATGCGACGTGTCGCGGGTAGTTCATTTTCCGAAGATGCGCTGCGGGCAATGTGGATTCAACATTTACCAGAGCTAGTTCGTGCATCTGTAATAGCAGTTGCTGATGCTGTAATGGAGACAGTATCCGTCTCTCAGCGACAGCTTTGTGCCGTTTCCGAAGTACCAGTATTGAAGGGACCGTCAGCAGAGATAGCAGCAACGCTAGCTCAGATTACGGCGCTATTAGCCAACTAAATAAGAGGTTCGACGACTTGAACACCCGAGTACGCACTAATCAACGGAATACTGGACGATCACGTTCACGGAGTCGCGGAAGCAGTAGTAATTATCGCGGTACACCTCAAAATTCTCAGGAGTGTTGGTATCATACAACTTTTGGAGACGCAGCAACGCGCTGCCGAAGTCCATGCAGCCGGCGGCAACAAGGCACCGGCCACGAAAATACCAAACGAGATTGACAATCAACACCCACCTGCCTGGCAGATAAAGTCACATGCAGCGCAGGCATTAATCAAATATTCGTCGCCAACCCGTCGTCAAACATATCTCATTGACACTGGCGCTGATTTTAGCGTTTTGTCAAAAGTGAATCGGTATACAGTCGTCATTGGTCCAATATCTAAATTTTAATCATCACTGTAGTTCGTAGTGGGATCATATTAGAATGCCAAGCGATTGTATGATGCCAATGATCTTCGTGTGCTCACGCGTTGTCCCAATCGGTCATTTTCTGTTATTATATTTTGTCTTGCTTCACTTAAGTTCCTAGAATATACTTGTTGCTGGCTTGCATGCCGTGCGCGGCGGCCGATGTTCGCACGTCGTCCTCTGGGCATTTTGGACTCTCTATCTCTCTATGGCGCGATATACAACAGGTATATCATCATAAACCTCCTAAGAGATTTTTGCGCCAAGCTTCTCTTCCAATTTGTGGTGTGCCGATTTGAATTTTCCCTACAAATTGGTGGGACCTACAGTTTTTTGCCGACTCCGAACGGCATCTACAAAGGAGACGAATTTTTGCTGAGAAGCCTGTCATGGCAGAAATACACTCGGAGAGTTTGCCAAACCACTGCTGAGGGGCGACCCCGTTTTGAAAAACTTTTTTTCAAATCACTTTTGATGTTACCTGTACCAGGGCTCGAACCATGGACCTTCGGTGTGGTAGGCCGGCAACACTACCTTCACACCACGGCGGCCGCCATTTTGGACTATTGTAATGTAATTGTTGAAAGTCAAATAGGTTCGAGTAGTGCCAGCATTCGGCACTAAACATGAATTAATTTATTCAACATATTTTCCTTCTATTTATACAATAAATTCCTATATACTACTTATTTACCATAATACATATTTACCTAAATTCTAAGCTTAGCCAAAGTATGTAAGCCAGCGTATACAAACGCTCGCTGGTACATTCACACCTACATTCATACACAAACATTGGCTTGTGCATTCGCACATATGTTCATACATATATTCGTATGATTGCAACGCATTTGTGGGCATCGCCGCATAGCGTGTGACTTTGCTGACAAAGCGTATTCGACAGTTTTTAATAGCTGTGTGCCGACTGTTTGTAAGTATGCATGCATTTATGTATGCATTTATTTTGGCTACACTACATCTACCCTTTCAAAAAGTTTTATATATATAAATATGTAAAACTCTAATTTGATTAATTTTTATAACTTGCTTAGATTTTGTGTTTATTCACTTTACGTCTTAAGTGTAAGTTGATACAGTTTTTTTTTTTTTTGTTTTGGTTTGTTTATGTGACAAAATTTTTGTTCTTTGAAATCTACATTTGTCAGTGGCATTTTGGCGTTTTCTGTTTGTGATTCTTTTCCAGTAATTTCAATTTTTACGGCTTCCTCCAGATTGGGTTGTGCCTCCGGTAATAAGATGGCAAAATCTAGTTCTATTTCTTTTTCAAATGAATTTGGGACCAATGCCTCAATGTTATATCTAGCCAGTAAGGATACTAATTTATCCCTGACACTGGAAAATATTTGTTCTACCTCTAGCTGATGCTTAGCTGTCAACTTGCTATACACCTTTTGTGTGGCTTTTCCTATATTATTCAACGAGATGTGAGATGTTACTCTTTGTATGGGTATACTTTTGTTAATACACTTATATGACTTTTCCGCCAAAATTTTCTCTTCCACCAATGTATTCAGAATGGTTTCCCATTTGTCCATTGGGGTATATAGTTTTCCTTTGGGTTTAGACCTTGTCTAGACCATCTGCTCGGCTCATGTATTTTTTCTTTAAAAATTTGTTGTGAGCTGAGTATAATTTGAGAAACAAATTGAGGCAAGTGCAGATTGCCAATATTATTAATAAGATTTTAATAAATTCTAGTGCCTCAGTGTGGTCGGCTATTTGGGTTGAGTTAATCACATTAGCATTAGGCTCTTCCACTTTGGATTCTTGGCCTCCCATTGTAAGAAAAACTATAAATGCACTGATTTATTTTATTTTTGGTATTTTCTTTATTTAAAAAAAATTTTACTTTTTACATATATTTTTCCCTTCTTATTTACAGTTCTCTTAGAGCTCGGACTGTTACTTCTTCCATTGCTGTGTTATACCTAAAATCTTCAAGGGTTGGTTCCCTAGTCAATACTATATATTCCCAATGACTTTTAAGCCAAACTAGTGTTTTTCTTTCCTCCACACTGTAAGGTCCTAATCTTTCCCTTTCTATACGGGCCTCAATTGCGCTTTCACTTTCCAAATTATTAACGACACTGTCGATAGTCTCGTAATGAAGATCATTAGGCAAAGCGCCCTCCATAGGGAATAAAAAAATTTTAGCACTGCAATAGAAAATACTTTTTTTTTTTATATATTTTTGATCTTTTTTATTTTATTTTTTAAACGGATTCTTTCCTCCGTGTTAGTAGTTAGACTAATTTGTTGGTACAGTATTGCTACTGCCCTTCTGTAGTTGAATCTTTTTCCTCCTCTCTTTCTTTTGCTGCTAATAGGTTTGGGAATCTTAGGTTCTTCTACCTTTATTGGTTTCGTCCTACGCCTATATTCCTCTATGGTTATTGCTTTAGGGCCTTGTTTAATTATTTCTGGTTCTTCTATCCTTACTATTTCACCTACTTCTTTTGTTTTTATATCTATTTCTACTATATCCTTCTCTTCTACTATTAATTTACTGTAACCCAAGAATATTGCGTCAAATTCTGCCTGACTTATTATATCTAGTTCCTCATTCATTTGAAAAATTTAAGTACAGAAGGAGGGGAAAAAAAATTCTTATCTTATAAGCAAAAATCTACTTTTTGCCCTTAATGGCAGCAGCCGTTAGGTTGCTATATGCTTCAAAATATACCTTAAAATACCTAAATAACATATGTCTCCCTTGCTGTGGGATTCGTGCTCAGGCCAGCATCATGAAATGAACCAATAAACTGCTTTTTTTTTAAAGGCAGCAGACCAGGCAGGATTTTTTAAAAGTAGTCTGCTTTTTTAAAGGCAGCAGACCAGGCAGGATTTTTTAAAAGTAGTCTGCTTTTTTAAAAGCAGCAGACCAGGCAGGATTTTTGAAAAGTAGTCTGATTTTTTAAAGGCAGCAGACCAGGCAGGATTTTTTAAAAGTAGTCTGCTTTTTTAAAGGCAGCAGACCAGGCAGGATTTTTTAAAAGTAGTCTGCTTTTTTAAAGCAGGATCGCCATGTAATGTAATTGTTGAAAGTCAAATAGGTTCGAGTAGTGCCAGCATTCGGCACTAAACATGAATTAATTTATTCAACATATTTTCCTTCTATTTATACAATAAATTCCTATACTCGTATACTACTTATTTACCATAATACATATTTACCTAAATTCTAAGCTTAGCCAAAGTAAGCCAGCGTATACAAACGCTCGCTGGTACATTCACACCTACATTCATACACAAACATTGGCTTGTGCATTCGCACATATGTTCATACATATATTCCTATGATTGCAACGCATTTGTGGGCATCGCCGCATACCGTGTGAATTTGCTGACAAAGCGTATTCGACAGTTTTTAATAGCTGCGTGCCGACTGTTTGTAAGTATGCATGCATTTATTTTGGCTACACTACACTATGGACAGATTGTGAATTTACAATTTAACTTACCACCTTAAAAAAAATGTACAAGTTTTTTTTTATGCCACTTCCAAAGATATATAATTGTTGATCTTTTTGCAAAATACGATAATTTTTTGATCTTTTTGGCTTTTCGACTAAATATTTGCAATTTTGGACAGACTGGCGAATTTAACCTCAAATGCACTATCCATATAATTTACACAATTCAACTTACCACCTTAAACAAAAATTTGTAAGTTTTTTTATGCCACTTCCAAAGATACATAATTTTTGATCTTTTTTTTAATATTATTGACATACAAATTTACATTTATGAACGTTTGTACCGCCCGCACTAATCAATCAACTGCTGCTGTGATAATCCAACACTTTGCTTAAATACTTTTTATCCACTCTTATTAAATCACTTTTATTAAATCATTATTGACGTGTCTGACCTTAAAATTATGCGTGCTTAAGTACTTTTTTAGCGACGAACCTTTCAGGTACATTGAGCGCACGATTTTACTTCGGCTAACTCGAAGCGTCGGCGTGGAGAAAAAGTATTTAAGCAAAGTGTTGGATTATAACAGCAGCAGTTGATTGATTAGTGCTGGCGGTCAGCCACATACATGTAAATTTTTATGCCAATAAAATGCAATGCCTGCTTACAACAACCACTGATGAGTATTTTTGTAGGTTTGTCTGTTTGTTATTGGGATAACACTCAGTCATACATACAATATTTACACCTAATGCTGGTATATACCTTTACTGCTGTGTTAACTTGCACAATACGCGTGATTGTTTTGTGGTTTCCAATTGATCTGTTAGGAAACGAATAACTTCAACCTCAATTTCACAGTGAACACAATACCGGTTTTAATTTTGCGTTTGAAAGAACGCGCGTATAATAAAAAATGTCACATAAAATTAATGGCGCTGTATGTAAAAAATGATTTCCCCTATTTTCCTGCTTTTCTTTTGAAATTTTTCCTGAATTTTGTTTGCTATAAGCCTCACGGCGCCCGAGACTATTCCAACGAATGCAAAATCATTGAAATCGGTTTGTGCGTTCTTGATATAGAGCGTCAGGAAGGAAAACCCGACTCATTTTTATATTATACCAGGTTCACCCCTGGTCCACATTTTTGGCGATATCTCGTAAACGGGGTAGCATAGGGTCCTGAAAATCAAATCTTTTTTAAACACTCATCAACACCTTTTATTCGATACCCATATCGTATAAACACCTTCTAGGGTCACCCCTGGTCCACATTTTCGTCGATATCTCGGAAAAAGGGTCGCATAGGGTCTTGAAAATCACCTCTTTTTTAAATACTCACTTTGTAGAAAACCCGTCTGGGGTCAAACCTGGTTCATATTTCGGGAAATACCTCGAATACGGGGTCTTATATGCGGCCAATAACTACACCATGTTCAAGCACTCGTCAACACCCTTCATTTGATACCCATATCGTACGAACCCGTTATGGGGTTACCCTGGTCCATAATTTGTGGAATATCTCGAAAACCTTCCCGGATTCTTATACTTTTTTTTGGCCATAAACCATGTCGGGCTCAATCGAAAACTACGTGCAAAATTTCATTTAATTCGGTCCAGCCGTTCTGGAGTTATAGCGTCAGAGAAGAAAACGCGACTTATTTTTATATAATAGAGAGAAGACTATACTCGTATATGCAACTCAACGCAAAATACCTTGACATAGAAGATCAACAACAATATACAAACAGCAGCGCAGATAATTGTGTGGAGGTGATTAAAAAGTCCAGTTTATTCATTGTACACAAAAATAAAAGAATTTTAAATAAATTATATTATTAATAAGAGTAATTATTTATTTAGTTCGTTATATTGTACGTTGTATTGTATTATATATGGTACAAAGGCATATGTATGCTTGTATATATGTGGCGGCATCAGTAAACAATTTATTCAATAATATCGCAAAATACGTATGTCTTCATTCTAAACTTAGTTTACATCTAAATAAAATGTTACCATAAACTTTTAATATTTCGTACATTACACAACACTACATTTATACGTTTCGAATATTCCATAACGTCATTGTAAACAAACATGTCTAGCAAAAGAAGTAATAAAATATGTATTCATCAATGCCTGATTGTCCAGCAACCAGAGAGCATCTTATTTTCACCGCTCACGCCACATTGGTGTCATTTTTTGTGCCACCGTAATATTTTATTATTTCGATGAACAACAAATTACGAAGGCAGGACAGTCTTTTGGTTACTGGAAGCCGTGGTGTCTCAGACGGCTCCACGGACTTAGGCACACAAATGCGCAATGGTGATCCACAACGCAGCAGGCGCCAACAACTGACATCCGTGCACCAAATCAAAATGGGGCATCTGTACTTTTGGGGCATCACCAGCAGACGGTTTCTCCGCCAATAGTACCACAAAGGACAGTACCCCAGGAGCAGCAACAATTCACACAATTACCGTTGACGGCACAGCAAGTCCCGGGTTTACAACAGCATCAACACGCACAACCACCGATGCCTCATCATCAGTCAATACACACGCCTATTCATAACGAAATCCATGCGCGAATACCAATGCCGCGTATAACATCCAGCGATATGGATGCATGGTTTTCATCAGTAGATTATTGGTTCAGGGCTTGCAATATGCGTTGCGATACTCAACGATACTATCACGTTATGGCGACGTTGGACCCGCTCACACTCCCAACAATACGGCAAATATGTGAAACGCCGAAAATCCACAACGTTTAGCTACCACCGGCATAGGCATGTATGATTATTTAAAACGCGAGTTATTAAAATACTTTGGCGAAAGTCAACAACGTAGAATACAGCGTTTGCTTGAAGAAATGGTTCTAGGCAAACAACGATCCAGTCAATTGTACAATGCCATGCGACGTGTCGCGGGTAGTTCATTTTCCGAAGATGCGCTGCGGGCGATGTGGATTCAACATTTACCAGAGCTAGTTCGTGCATCTGTAATAGCAGTTGCTGATGCTGTAATGGAGACAGTATCCGTCTCTCAGCGACAGCTTTGTGCCGTTTCCGAAGTACCAGTATTGAAGGGACCGTCAGCAGAGAAAGCAGCAACGCTAGCTCAGATTACGGCGCTATTAGCCAACTAAATAAGAGGTTCGACGACTTGAACACCCGAGTACGCACTAATCAACGGAATACTGGACGATCACGTTCACGGAGTCGCGGAAGCAATAGTAATTATCGCGGTACACCTCAAAATTCTCAGGAGTGTTGGTATCATACAACTTTTGGAGACGCAGCAACGCGCTGCCGAAGTCCATGCAGCCGGCGGCAACAAGGCACCGGCCACGAAAATACCAAACGAGATTGACAATCAACACCCACCTGCCTGGCAGATAAAGTCACATGCAGCGCAGGCATCAATCAAATATTCGTCGCCAACCCGTCGTCAAACATATCTCATTGACACTGGCGCTGATTTTAGCGTTTTGCCAACAATGAATACCAAAAGACCTTTGCAGCCAACGTCTATTAAACTGTATGCTGCGGACGGCTCGGAAATAAACACATACGGCACTCTTTGAATGGAAATTTATAGTAGCTGACGTTAGTACACCTATCATTGGCAGTGACTTCATTCGTCACTTTGATTTAACTATTGACTTAAAGCGAAACAAGTTAATAGACACAAAAACTAATCTTAATGTGACGTGCACTATTAGCAACGGTTTGAATGTACAGATTAAGGCCTTCAATATTAATGATCCTTTTGCTAATTTATTAACTGAGGTCAAGGATTTAACTGAGATGACTTCAGATCGTAGGCCAGATCAATGATGTCCATCATGTCATAGAAACAACGGGGCGTCCTGTGAACGCCCGAGTGCGAAAACTTGATCTGGAAAAGCTTGCCGCATCAAAATCTGAGTTCGAGTATTTAATGCGGATCGGGGAATGCCGTCCCTCGAAAAGCAACTGGCCCATCGCTCTCCACATGGCTCGAAAGTCAGATGGTAGTTGGCGGCCATGTGGGGACTACCGATCGCTAAACAAAATAACTGTGCCCGACAGGTATCCGATCCCATTCGTACACGATTGTACTGCGATACTCACAGGCAAAACGGTTTTTGGTAAGATTGACTTGCAGCGAGCATTTCATCAGGCTCCAGTGAGACCCGAAGATGTGAAAAAGACAGCCATAGTGACACCCTTCGGTCTCTTTCAGTTCACTCACACATCGGGCTCCGCAATGCAGCGCAAACTCTCCAGCGGCTAGTGCATGAAACGCTTCGTGGCCTTGATTTCGTATTTCCATATGTAGATGACATATGCATAGCTTCTACAAGTATCTCAGAGCACTCACGTCACATTCGACAAGTATTCGAGCGACCGCGACATGCAGGCCTTACGATTAACCCCTCCAAATGTTAATTTGGTAAAACGCACTTAAAGTTCTTGGGCCATCTCATTACTAAAGACGGTATCCGACACCTTCACGAAAAAGTTGATGCTATTCCGCGTGTACAGAGGCCGACTACCGCTAAGGAATTGAACAGCTTCATCGCAACTGTCAACTTTTATAGAAGATTTTTACCTGGTGCTGCACAGCGCCAGGCACTTCTGCAAAGACTAGTGAACAGCAATAGACGCAACGATTAAAGTCCTGTCGAGTGGAATAATGAGGCGATTGCCGCCTTCGATGCATGCAAGAAGGATTTAGCAAACGCAGCAACTTTGGCGTACCCAACTATTGGAGCTCAATTACAACTAACTACTGATGCCTCCGATAGCGCTGTAGGGGCAGTGCTAAGTCAGCTCGTCGATAACGAGCCACAACCTCTGGGATACTTTTCACGACGTCTGACCGATACCAAAAAGCGCTATTCCACATACGACAGAGAACTTTTGGCGATTTGTCTAGCGATCAAGCATTTTCAATTCATGATAGAGGCCAACAATACAACCATTTTTACGACCATAAGCCACTGATCTACGCTTTCAATCAGAGGTCCGATAAAGGCTCGCCAGGACAGATACGTCATTTGGATTACATCGGTCAGTTTAGCACCGACATCCGCCATATACCGGGGTCATCGAATCACACCGCAGATATGCTATCTCGTATCAATATGTTAGCCGCAATTAATTACGCTGATATGGCCTCGGAACAACAAAATGATCGTTAACGCATTGTTACAGGGTAAGAGCCGTCACTCTCTTAAACTAAAACATTTCAATTTACCAGGTACGCTACATCAACTGCTTTGTGACATATCAACGAGTAATATTCGACCAGTAGTCCCATATAATTTTCGGCATCAGGTTCTGCATACGCTCCATGATCTTGCTAATCCAGGTGCAAAAGCAACGATGAAAATGGTCTCACAACGTTTCGTATATTTGTATTTCTTTGCTGGCTTGAGGTCCGTGTTCAATAATTGTAAAAATTAAAAACACATTTTGATTTTTTCGTTAAAATCGATATATTTCGACTGCTCAACGGCAATCATCTTCAGGATTGTAGCAACTAACAAAAATAAACATTAACAATAAACAAATTTTGCATTTTAAATATCACATAAATACATACTTTTATTAACACGTCTGCTCTCTGTTACGTGGAGTATGGTGATGTTTTTTAGAGAGCAGGTGTTTGTAGATATGTGCTGTGTGATCAACGTCGCTCTTATAGTTGAGTCTTGTGTTAATCGGAGTATTAAAAATGTGTAACATTTCTAGTGTGAAGCGTTTGTTATAGTGTTCTTGTTGTAGTATTTTAGTCTCATCAAAGTTTGGTGTGTGGCCGCTATCTGCACAGTGGGCCATGAGTGCCGTTTTTTGATTATTTACTTGATGGCAAAATTTAAAATCAGACTTATGCTGGGAAATTCTCGTTTTGAGCTTGGACTTTGTAGTACCTATATATATATTATTGCACGTTTCATCTCTTTTGCCTTTACATGGTATCTTGTAAACTACGTTATTTTTTTCCATGATTGGTATTTTCGATTTTGTTTTGTTAAATATGTTTGGTTGTATGTATGGTTAAGCATGCGCAAGGATTGCAAGCAATTCGTTCGTGTTTGCGATCGGTGCAACCGCAATAAGATTCAACGGCACAACAAAGCCCCCTTGGCACGAATGGAAATGCCTGATCAACGATTCGAAGTAGTTCACGTAGACCTAATTGGACCTTTGCCATTATGTAACGGTTTTTCGCTACTGTTTAACTCTACTCGATCGTTTCTCCCGATGGCCTGAAGCCATTCCGCTTCCAGACGTTCAGGCTGAAACTGTTTGCCGAGCACTTCTCAACGAATGGGTAGGGAGGTACGGAGCGCCAAAGAAACTTGTCAACGACCAAGGCGCTCAATTTGAGTCAAATGTGTTTTCCGAAATGCTTCATACCTTAGGAAGACAGCGTGAACGAACATCGCCATACCACCCACAAGCGAACGGTCTAGTTGAGAGATGGCATCGCTCATTCAAAACTGCCATTCTCGCCACAGGAAAAAATAATTGGGTTGACAATTTAGGGTTAACACTTCTTGGTCTGCAGAATGCTATAAAAGAAGACATAAAATCTTCGCCGACAGAGATGTTGTTTGGCACAGCAACACGACTTCCAGGATAATTTTTTACGCCAAGCGCGAGAGCGCTACCGAACGCCGTTTTCGTCGATAAATTACGCTCTCACTTACAGAATATCCGACCTGTAGAAACTTCTTGGCATTCTCCAAGTACACCATTTGTTAAAAAAAATTTGATGGCATCAACACATGTCTACGTAAGGAATGACAGAGTTAAACCGTCCATGACAGCACCGTACGATGGA
Organism: Merzomyia westermanni; assembly: GCA_949987695.1. Lineage (NCBI taxonomy): Eukaryota > Metazoa > Arthropoda > Insecta > Diptera > Tephritidae > Merzomyia > Merzomyia westermanni. Next base: position 84,994,882 of record OX465291.1, read on the forward strand.
CCATACGAAATTCTCAACAAAAACAGCAAAACGTTCACTATCAGCATAAAAGGAAAACACGTCGTTGTATCAGTAGATCGCCTTAAACCAGCGTATTTCCTTGCCGATGAAACAACAAGTATTCAAGAGACTACAAACGTGCCAACAAGCAGTGCGCAGAAACGAGTCGCCTTTCCTTATAATTAGCGGAATTCTAGGAAGGGGGTACTGTGGCGGCATCAGCAAACAATTTATTCAATAATATCGCAAAATACGTATGTCTTCATTCTAAACTTAGTTTACATCTAAATAAAATGTTACCATAAACTTTTAATATTTCGTACATTACACAACACTACATTTATACGTTTCGAATATTCCATAACGTCATTGTAAACAAACATGCCTAGCAAAAGAAGTAATAAAATATGTATTCATCAATTCCTCATTGTCCAGCAACCAGAGGCATCTTATTTTTACCGCTCACGCCACATATACATATTTAAATTTAAAGAATTATTTATGTAACATGCAGGCTTACTTATGGACACATACAGGGTGGCGCAAAAGTCATCCTCCTATCAGAAAATGCTATAAGTTTTGCGATTGGCCCCTAAAGTCAGTTCTGTTTTGACATTTGTGTAGTAAACACATGCGAAATACACGTTAATAAACAATGTTACGCTACACTGCTCCAGAACGCGGAATATTACTGACTATTTATTTCGGTCGGTGAAAAACGGTTACTGCGCAAAAGTAATCCTCCTATCAGAAAATGCTATTAATTTTGCGATTGGCCCCTAAAGTCAGTTCTGTTTTGACATTTGTGTAGTAAACACATGCGAAATACACGTTAATAAACAATGTTACGCTACACTGCTCCAGAACGCGGAATATTGCTGACTATTTATTTGACCAATAATCGGTCGGGGCCAAACGGTTACTGTGAATGGTGAGCGCTACAGAGCAATGATCAACGAGTTCTTTTTGCCGCAACTTGATGAATTGGGATTGGAAAACATGTGGTTCCAACAAGACGGTGCAACAGCACACACTGCACGTGCCACAACCGATATGATGAACATCGGAAGCTTACTTTTGCGCCACCTTGTATATCAAGGGCATCGAGAAAGCTAGACAGATTTTCTGATTTTCCATCAAAATCTGGTTAGATCGATGATGCGGTTTTAATGAAATCTACATTTGTCAGTGGCATTTTGGTGTTTTCTGTTTGTGATTCTTTTTCAGTAATTTCAATTTTTACGGCTTCCTCCAGATTGGGTTGTGCCTCCGGTAATAAGATGGCAAAATCTAGTTCTATTTCTTTTTCAAATGAATTTGGGACCAATGCCTCAATGTTATATCTAGCCAGTAAGGATACTAATTTATCCCTGACACTGGAAAATATTAGTTCTACCTCTAGCTGATGCTTAGCTGTCAACTTGCTATACACCTTTTGTGTGGCTTTTCCTATATTATTCAACGACTGTAATATTGCCGTGAGATGTTTCAGTACCGTTACTCTTTGTATGGGTAAACTTTTGTTAATACACTTACATGACTTTTCCGCCAAAATTTTCTCTTCCACCAATGTATTCAGAATGGTTTCCCATTTGTCCATTGGGGTATATAGTTTTCCTTTGGGTTTAGACCTTGTCTAGACCATCTGCTCGGCTCATGTATTTTTTCTTTAAAAATTTGTTGTGAGCTGAGTATAATTTGAGAAACAAATTGAGGCAAGTGCAGATTGCCAATATTATTAATAAGATTTTAATAAATTCTAGTGCCTCAGTGTGGTCGGCTATTTGGATTGAGTTAATCACATTAGCATTAGGCTCTTCCACTTTGGATTCTTGGCCTCCCATTGTAAGAAAAACTATAAATGCACTGATTTATTTTATTTTTGGTATTTTCTTTATTTAAAAAAAAATTTTACTTTTTACATATATTTTTCCCTTCTTATTTACAGTTCTCTTAGGCCAAATTTTATTAGAGCTCGGACTGTTACTTCTTCCATTGCATCTTCAAGGGTTGGTTCCCTAGTCATTCCTATGTATTCCCAATGACTTTTAAGCCAAACTTAAACTTTCCTCCACACTGTAAGGTCTTAATCTTTCCCTTTCTATACGGGCCTCAATTGCGCTTTCACTTTCCAACTTATTAACGACACTGTCGATAGTCTCGTAATCAAGATCATTAGGCAAAGCGCCCTCCATAGGGAATAAAAAAAAATTTTAGCACTGCAATAGAAAAACCTTTTTTTTTTTTTTTTTTTTTTTATATAGTTTTGATCTTTTTTATTTCATTTTTTAAACGGATTCTTTCCTCCGTGTTAGCAGTTAGATTAATTGGTTGGTACAGTATTGCTACTGCCCTTCTAAAGTTGAATCTTTGTGAGCCTTTGTAATATTTTTGATAAGGATCGTTTTCATCGATTTTACTGCTGCCTCCCATAGGCCCCCAAAATGTGGGGCGCGTGGTGGCATACAACAAAATTCGAAACCATTGGTGTTACTGTAACTAGTGATATCATCGATAGCTGCCTTGTTGAAAAATTGTTGGCAGGATCTAAACAGGCAGGATCGCCATGTAATAAAACTATTTAAAGTGAAATAGGTTCGTGTAGTGCCATCATTCGGCACCAAACATGAATTAATTTATTCAACATATTTTCCTTCTATTTATACAATAAATTCCTATATACTACTTATTTACCATAATACATATTTACCTAAATTCTAAGCTTAGCCAAAGTATGTAAGCCAGCGTGTACATTCACACCTACATTCATACACAAACATTGGCTTGTGCATTCGCACATATGTTCATACATATATTCGTATGATTGCATTTGTGGGCATCGCCTCATAGCGTGTGACTTTGCTGACAAAGCGTATTCGACAGTTTTTAATAGCTGCGTGCCGACTGTTTGTAAGTACATATGCATGCATTTATGTATGCATTTATTTTGGCTACACTACAATGGCAACCACCATATCGAGCCCTGTGCGCAAAAAAGACGTAAGAGCCAAAGAGAAAATTTCACAGAAGGTTTTTTCTAATTTATTTCGCATTCAGTTTATGTATTGCCATGAAATTAGGTACTTAGCCCTTCTTTAGCCCAACCTATATAATGCAATCAATTTTATTTTTATTTATGTAACTAACTGATGCCCGCGACTTCGTATGCTTAAAAATTACAGTGAAGCAACAGCATAATTATTTTTTTGAGAGCGTCGAAATAAAATACCACTGGTACTGACTTCATTTTATTTACTTATTTTAATAGGCCTATAGCGCCTGTAGCTAGGGCCTCGAAATGTAATGCAATTATTTACAGTTGTATTTCATTAAATAAATAAAAATTATTTTTTCCATATTCATTAACAAAGTCTAAAGAATTTCTTTATATACAACATTTGATGTTCTTCCCATATCACAAAAACATTTAAACATTATTTATTTTATTTCAAGCATTTACTGGGTCACTTTAGCAAGCTTTTTGAAACTAGGCATTGGATTATTTTCGAATAATATTCGAATAAATACTATTCGAATAAACGAATAAAAATATTCGTTTCAAAAAATTCGAATAATATTTATTCGTTTATTGAACTGCAAGAGACTTAGGCCCGGTTTTTCAGTACAAGTTTAACTCAATTTGTCAGTTAAACTAAGCTTAAACTTGTTACGCAGTTTTTCAGTCAACTTTAAACGAAGTTTAAACGTAGTTTAAGCGGTCAATTCGGCAGGGTTAAACTCTAGTTAACCTGTCAGCTGTTTTGCATATTTGATGGTTTTGGTTGTGAAACAATAAGCTGAACGCAATTAAGAAAGGACAATATTTTTATATTTAACTAAATACTGGATATATCATCTGACGAAAGTGATTATAGTGATGCAGAAATTGGCAAAATGCTAACTATTACAATACTGAGGAGAAGCAATGGCGTTGAATATGTATACAAATATTATCTGTTGCCGTATCTAGATAAAGAAAAATCCAATGTTGCCGTATAAAAAGCAAATATTAAAAGCGGCCTTAAACTCGCACTGAAAAACCGCTCTGCAGTTTAACTGGAGTTTAAATTTATGCCGAGTTTAAGCAAACTTAGTTTAAACTGAGCTTAACCAAGGACTGAAAAACCGGGCCTTAGAAAGTGAAATTCAATATTTCCATCGCTTGTACCTATCCTCATGCACGCTTTGTATAGATAAATATGTATGTATGTATGTATGGTTGCGTGTAGAAATGTGTGCATAAGCAATTGTGATTTTGTTTAACTATTCGAATAGTTAGCATTTATTCGGTTAATGGGGTTTGAATAATTGTTCTTTATTATTTCAATAATATTAGAATGGTGTTCTGGGAATAATTAAATACAATTTTTGTGAATAAATGAAGCCCTATATAAATATTTACTTACTTCAAAGTTACTATGTATAAGTAAATATGTATATGTAGATATTAATAAATTTGTTAGTTTATTGCAGTTATATTTGTATGGCAGGTTTGGTGCCAGGGCTTTAAGCAACAGATGTCAGAAGCGAAATTCATTGTGGGCATACACATATACTGTTTATTATGGTAGGCAAAGAGCTGGTTCGTGCTGATTTTTTATGTTCATATGTGTATCTGCTGATTTTTTATGTTCATATGTGTATCTAAATAAATAGTTTAATTTGCGTAAAGCAACATATACAAAATATGACTACCTGCTTCCTATTTTTCGCTAAATAGAACACTAAAATAGAAATTCCGAAAATTAAGAAAATTATTCATTTCACCATGTGCCTCATGCACACATACATAGGTACGTAATCATTTTTTTTTTTATTTATTTATTTGCTTATGTCTAAATACAACAGACACTTAAAAATAATTAAATTAATTATAACTTAAGAAGTAAGTTGTTAATCTAAATTGCATGAGTGATTTACCATAAGTTAGATCCAGCTCCAGAAAATTTTAGAAAAAGCTGTAACAAAGTTTTATTAGTAACAAAGTTTGAATACATATAATTACTCTTTGGTGACTGCTCAAACAAATTTTCATATATCATATTTCTTTATTCAGTCTATGATTTACAGAAATCTTACAGACTAGAGTAAGCATCATTGCTTTAAAAGAGTGTCGGTTTTTCTAAACAAATTAACTTAAAACTATTTAGTTTGAAACCAATTAACTTAACGCAGAAATTAACAAATTTTTGAAATAAAAACGAGATACTGAGAAATCAATGCACTTATTATTATTGATTGTATTGATAACAACTAGAGCACGTGTGATTGGCCCATTCAACGTGTAGTTGGACTTAAACCGTTCAATAGCAAACATACTGTGCTGACGCAAGTTCCGTGCTGGCACATAAAAGTTTAAAGACTCTAAAAGAACTGGACAATCGATATTTCCATTAACAATATCATAAATGAAAAGAATTGCCGAGATTACCCTTCTATTCTCTAACGTATCGAGATTAATTAACTTACACCTAGAGACATAAGAGGGAAGTGGCATGTCAAAATTTATTTCAGCTAAACAAAATTTCATAAATATCCGTTGTACTCGTTCAACCCTCTTATTATGCACCTCATAATATGGATTCCATATTATTGATCCATATTCAAGCCTTGAACGAACAAAGGTATTGTACAGTAATTTTTTGGTATATGGGTCCTTGAATTCAGATCCATTTCTCTTAATAAAGGCCAATAACGCATATGCCTTGGGAATAATAAAATTGAGGTGTTCGGTGAAAGTAAAAGAGGAATCAAATACAATACCTAAATCCCGTATTTTATTGACTCTACCCAGAGGCTTACCTGAGACGTAATAAGTGGAAATCTGATTATTACATAATTTTGAGTATGTAGCACAATAACATTTTTCAGCATTGAGCGTTAACTTATTTTTATAACACCACTCATTAAAATTATTTAGTTCAGACTGAAGTATGAGGACATCTGTCTCAGTCTTAATTTTATAAAAGATTTTCAAGTCATCAGCATACAGAAGATAACTGCATTGGCTAAAACAAGTACTTACATCATTAATACAGAGGATAAAGAAAAGCGGACCAAGAATACTACCGTGGGGCACACCAAAGGTTGCCACGTAGGGGAATGACCTTACATTGTCTAAAACAACAAAGTTACCTCTGTTGGACAAGTTTGTATGAAAACCCCAGTTTTTGTAATTTAGCTAATAGATCTCTGTGGGATACTCTATCAAAAGCTTTAGATATGTCGGTATAGACGCAGTCGACTTGCCAACCTTCCGTGAATGACGAGATGCAAAAATTAGAGAATACCACAAGGTTAGAAATAGTGGATCGTCCAGGAACAAAGCCATGCTGATTTGGACAAATAAAACCATGAATGATAATTTAGTCATTACTGTCTTCTCAAAAAGTTTAGAAATAACAGGAATCTTCGATATTGGATGGTAATTTGAAACATTATTTTTATTACCACTTTTATGAATAGGTTGAATAAAAGTGGTTTTCCATTCATTTAAAAAAATTCCTGACGCTAAGGATAAGTTGAATATATACAGCAGAGGTTCGGAAACAGAATTTATACATTGCTTTAGAAAATAAGATGAAAACTGTTGATAATCACATATTTTTGAGTTCTTTATAGACTGAATACTTAACCTTATGTCATCAATGTCAAGGAGCAACGAAGACAAGTTAAAGCAAGACGGGATATTGTTTAACATGTCTCCATCGTCATTCCAAGAATCATCACTGGTTGATGATGAATTCTTGTCTTGGTATGACACAGATGACGGAATAGCTGAAGCCGATTGCTTGGAACGAATGAAGTTCCAAAATGATTTAGGATTCGATTTAATATTGTTTTCAAAGTTAAGAATATATCGACTATATAGGAACTTATCCAGGCAGTTGAATTCCTTGACATACCTCAGATATTCTTGTTTGAGTTGAGGGCATCCCGACTTCTTGAAAAGTTTATCATATTTATTGCGTAAATTCTTAAGTTTCTTTAGACCTCTAGTATACCAAGGCAACTTGTACACCCTTGTTGAGAAACGAGGGATGTTACTATTTGCAATTTCAATAATATTACTTTTAAACAGTTCAAAGCAGGCCGCGAGATTGCGGCCACGGAAAAGAGATTGCCAATCAATGTTTGATATAAAACTATTTATCCGGGCAAAATCACAACGACTATAGTTGAAACCAGCACAAGCATCATATGAAACACCTCCAAACTCATAAAATTCAAGTTCCAATATCAGTGGTACATGATGCTTATCAGTATTGGATAACGGACAGCAAGAGCGACTCAAATTACAATTAAGATTATTACTTACAAATATAAGGTCTAGGATTTTATCCAACGTATTTACAAAATTATTTATTTGGATTGACTGTAAGCTATAGAAACTATCTACTAGGTACATTTCATTAGCATAGTTGACATTTGTTGGAATGAGAGTTTTCTCGCCTGGGAGATAACTCCATATTATTTTATTTAACCCTAGAACACACACCCGGGTACAAATGTATCCACTTTCAACTTTGAAGTGTTGTAACTTTTTAACCGCTATACCTCTATATAACTTCGGATCTAGGAAGATTATTTAGTTTTGAGTTCAAATTCAAAATTTGAACCAGATCGGACTATTGGTTCAGGAGCTACAGCCTTCCAAACACATTATATACGTAAACACACACCCGGGATACGTTTGTACCCCAATAGTAAAAATCCTCATAATAATCAAAAAAAAACATTTTTTATATTATTTTTTTATTTGAAAAATTAAAAATATTCATTTCACACATTATATTATTGACTTTTATTATAAAAATTATAAAAATGCATCTTATATCTAAGGAAAATCATGGCAAATAGAGCAATTTGTTGATGTGACCGAATGTTCAAGACACATTGGCTTCTTACATTTGGCGCACAGCTTTCTGGTTTTTCTACGGCGTTTTTCCTCTTGTGCGTAACATAAATAGCAAGATCCGGACACAGGGTTTGGCGTGCGCGCTGCGGCAAATGTTGATGCTGCTGTTGACACCATTGATTCCACCGGTCGGTTGAAATATGCTTCAATAGCAATTTTAGTCGAAAAATTTCGCGTCACTTGACGATTTATGGCTCTGGCTTCAATAATGGGCATATACAATGCTTCAGCCAAGCTGCCCAGGATCTGCTTACGCTTGTTGTTTGTTCTCCAAGGCAACATAGGGTTATTCAAATCGAAGACAATGTAGGCTGCAAGAGCTGTAATGTCCAACATGTTGAAGAACATCGCTAGTGGCCATCGTTTTTTTGTCTTTGTGTTGGATATTCCGCAAACATTTGGTCCATTCGATCAACACCACCTTTGGTACGATTATAATATTCAATTATTTCAGGTTTCCCACTGTCAGCTATTTCAGCATCATTATGCATGGTCGAAAGCAAAATTACTGCTTTATTTTTTTTTGGAACATAAGAGCACATTGTCACATTATTTTTGAAGCCAAATGTCGTTGAACCAATTGTCCTGTTTTTGTTCTGGTTCATTTCTTGAGGAATATATGATTTGTTTTTGCGCAAAGTTCCAACGATCGTGAGTTTCCAGGTGAGAAGCAGTTCTGCAACTGGCAAGGGCGTAAACAAATTGTCCATTGTAATGTTTCGGCCACTTCCTTGGTATTTGGCAGACAAATCCTTCACCACTCGTTCGCCTTGGTTCGTTTCCCTATCAGTTTCTGCTTGGCCAGTATATATTTGTCCATGCAGTGGATATGCATTTGTGGCATCGCAAATCCACCAAACCTTGACACCATATTTAGCAGGTTTTGACGGTATGTACTGCGTAAACCGTGTGCGTCCACGGTAAGGAAATAATTTTTCATCAATCGTCAAGCATGAGCTGGGCTTGTAATGTGTTTATCATATTTATTGCGTAAATTCTTAAGTTTCTTTAGACCTCTAGTATACCAAGGCAACTTGTACACCCTTGTTGAGAAACGAGGGATGTTACTATTTGCAATTTCAATAATATTACTTTTAAACAGTTCAAAGCAGGCGGCGAGATTGCGGCCACGGAAAAGAGATTGCCAATCAATGTTTGATATAAAACTATTTATCCGGGCAAAATCACAACGACTATAGTTGAAACCAGCACAATCATCATATGAAACACCTCCAAACTCATAAAATGCAAGTTCCAATATCAGTGGTACATGATGCTTATCAGTATTGGATAACGGACAGCAAGAGCGACTCAAATTACAATTAAGATTATTACTTACAAATATAAGGTCTAGGATTTTATCCAACGTATTTACAAAATTATTTATTTGGATTGACTGTAAACTATAGAAACTATCTACTAGGTACATTTCATTAGCATAGTTGACATTTGTTGGAATGAGAGTTTTCTCGCCTGGGAGATAACTCCATATTATTTTATTTAACCCTAGAACACACACCCGGGTACAAATGTATCCACTTTCAACTTTGAAGTGTTGTAACTTTTTAACCGCTATACCTCTATATAACTTCGGATCTAGGAAGATTATTTAGTTTTGAGTTCAAATTCAAAATTTGAACCAGATCGGACTATTGGTTCAGGAGCTACAGCCTTCCAAACACATTATATACGTAAACACACACCCGGGATACGTTTGTACCCCAATAGTAAAAATCCTCATAATAATCAAAAAAAAAACATTTTTTATATTATTTTTTTATTTGAAAAATTAAAAATATTCATTTCACACATTATATTATTGACTTTTATTATAAAAATTATAAAAATGCATCTTATATCTAAGGAAAATCATGGCAAATAGAGCAATTTGTTGATGTGACCGAATGTTCAAGACACATTGGCTTCTTACATTTGGCGCACAGCTTTCTGGTTTTTCTACGGCGTTTTTCCTCTTGTGCGTAACATAAATAGCAAGATCCGGACACAGGGTTTGGCGTGCGCGCTGCGGCAAATGTTGATGCTGCTGTTGACACCATTGATTCCACCGGTCGGTTGAAATATGCTTCAATAGCAATTTTAGTCGAAAAATTTCGCGTCACTTGACGATTTATGGCTCTGGCTTCAATAATGGGCATATACAATGCTTCAGCCAAGCTGCCCAGGATCTGCTTACGCTTGTTGTTTGTTCTCCAAGGCAACATAGGGTTATTCAAATCGAAGACAATGTAGGCTGCAAGAGCTGTAATGTCCAACATGTTGAAGAACATCGCTAGTGGCCATCGTTTTTTTGTCTTTGTGTTGGATATTCCGCAAACATTTGGTCCATTCGATCAACACCACCTTTGGTACGATTATAATATTCAATTATTTCAGGTTTCCCACTGTCAGCTATTTCAGCATCATTATGCATGGTCGAAAGCAAAATTACTGCTTTATTTTTTTTTGGAACATAAGAGCACATTGTCACATTATTTTTGAAGCCAAATGTCGTTGAACCAATTGTCCTGTTTTTGTTCTGGTTCATTTCTTGAGGAATATATGATTTGTTTTTGCGCAAAGTTCCAACGATCGTGAGTTTCCAGGTGAGAAGCAGTTCTGCAACTGGCAAGGGCGTAAACAAATTGTCCATTGTAATGTTTCGGCCACTTCCTTGGTATTTGGCAGACAAATCCTTCACCACTCGTTCGCCTTGGTTCGTTTCCCTATCAGTTTCTGCTTGGCCAGTATATATTTGTCCATGCAGTGGATATGCATTTGTGGCATCGCAAATCCACCAAACCTTGACACCATATTTAGCAGGTTTTGACGGTATGTACTGCGTCAACCGTGTGCGTCCACGGTAAGGAAATAATTTTTCATCAATCGTCAAGCATGAGCTGGGCTTGTAATGTGTTTATCATATTTATTGCGTAAATTCTTAAGTTTCTTTAGACCTCTAGTATACCAAGGCAACTTGTACACCCTTGTTGAGAAACGAGGGATGTTACTATTTGCAATTTCAATAATATTACTTTTAAACAGTTCAAAGCAGACGGCGAGATTGCGGCCACGGAAAAGAGATTGCCAATCAATGTTTGATATAAAACTATTTATCCGGGAAAAATCACAACGACTATAGTTGAAACCAGCACAATCATCATATGAAACACCTCCAAACTCATAAAATGCAAGTTCCAATATCAGTGGTACATGATGCTTATCAGTATTGGATAACGGACAGCAAGAGCGACCGACTCAAATTACAATTAAGATTATTACTTACAAATATAAGGTCTAGGATTTTATCCAACGTATTTACAAAATTATTTATTTGGATTGACTGTCAACTATAGAAACTATCTACTAGGTACATTTCATTAGCATAGTTGACATTTGTTGGAATGAGAGTTTTCTCGCCTGGGAGATAACTCCATATTATTTTATTTAACCCTAGAACACACACCCGGGTACAAATGTATCCACTTTCAACTTTGAAGTGTTGTAACTTTTTAACCGCTATACCTCTATATAACTTCGGATCTAGGAAGATTATTTAGTTTTGAGTTCAAATTCAAAATTTGAACCAGATCGGACTATTGGTTCAGGAGCTACAGCCTTCCAAACACATTATATACGTAAACACACACCCGGGATACGTTTGTACCCCAATAGTAAAAATCCTCATAATAATCAAAAAAAAACATTTTTTATATTATTTTTTTATTTGAAAAATTAAAAATATTCATTTCACACATTATATTATTGACTTTTATTATAAAAATTATAAAAATGCATCTTATATCTAAGGAAAATCATGGCAAATAGAGCAATTTGTTGATGTGACCGAATGTTCAAGACACATTGGCTTCTTACATTTGGCGCACAGCTTTCTGGTTTTTCTACGGCGTTTTTCCTCTTGTGCGTAACATAAATAGCAAGATCCGGACACAGGGTTTGGCGTGCGCGCTGCGGCAAATGTTGATGCTGCTGTTGACACCATTGATTCCACCGGTCGGTTGAAATATGCTTCAATAGCAATTTTAGTGGAAAAATTTCGCGTCACTTGACGATTTATGGCTCTGGCTTCAATAATGGGCATATACAATGCTTCAGCCAAGCTGCCCAGGATCTGCTTACGCTTGTTGTTTGTTCTCCAAGGCAACATAGGGTTATTCAAATCGAAGACAATGTAGGCTGCAAGAGCTGTAATGTCCAACATGTTGAAGAACATCGCTAGTGGCCATCGTTTTTTTGTCTTTGTGTTGGATATTCCGCAAACATTTGGTCCATTCGATCAACACCACCTTTGGTAGGATTATAATATTCAATTATTTCAGGTTTCCCACTGTCAGCTATTTCAGCATCATTATGCATGGTCGAAAGCAAAATTACTGCTTTATTTTTTTTTGGAACATAAGAGCACATTGTCACATTATTTTTGAAGCCAAATGTCGTTGAACCAATTGTCCTGTTTTTGTTCTGGTTCATTTCTTGAGGAATATATGATTTGTTTTTGCGCAAAGTTCCAACGATCGTGAGTTTCCAGGTGAGAAGCAGTTCTGCAACTGGCAAGGGCGTAAACAAATTGTCCATTGTAATGTTTCGGCCACTTCCTTGGTATTTGGCAGACAAATCCTTCACCACTCGTTCGCCTTGGTTCGTTTCCCTATCAGTTTCTGCTTGGCCAGTATATATTTGTCCATGCAGTGGATATGCATTTGTGGCATCGCATCGCAAAGCTTTATCAGTTAGTAAGCGTGTTGCACGAGTGTTTTTATCGTCAAATCTTAGGAACCGCACTATCGAACAGAAACGGTTGACTCCCATTGTGGCGCGACATAAAGGATAGTTTTTGACGCTCCATAAATCTCGAACATGTTCTCTATTGCTATGGTTCGCACCAGTCATAATAAGTATGCCAAAAAATGTATACAGCTCTGTTATTGACACAGGCGTCCATGACTTAGGAGTTGTGTTTGGATGCGCATTGTTGTAAGCATTATAAGTTTCTTTTGCTAACTTATTTGTGTGGCGCATAATTATATCAACCATTTCAACGTTCATGAAATATTTGAATGTTTGCTCTATTGACAACATTTCAGTGCATCTAGCTGGTCCAGAACGTTCTCTTATAATATTTTGTCTGAGTACCTGTCGACTTACATTTGGTTCTTTCATCCACTCAGTACCATCACGTGCAACAAATTTTTCGGCACTAGCAGGTAATTCATTATTTTCTTCTACTTCTTCTTCTTCATCGTCTTCTTCATCATCCTCATAGTCCGCATAATCAGGTAATACTTCTGCGGCACTTTGCGAAACTTCAGCATCGTCATCAGCAATTTCAATGTCATTGATTTGAATTTCTTCTTTATCTTCTGAGTCAAAGTCATAGGGAGCGTCATCGTCACAAATTTCATCAAAGAAAGATTGTATATATGATTCTCGCTGTTCCTCAGTTAGCCGTCACTCTCTTAAACTAAAACATTTCAATTTACCAGGTACGCTACATCAACTGCTTTGTGACATATCAACGAGTAATATTCGACCAGTAGTCCCATATAATTTTCGGCATCAGGTTCTGCATACGCTCCATGATCTTGCTAATCCAGGTGCAAAAGCAACGATGAAAATGGTCTCACAACGTTTCGTATATTTGTATTTCTTTGCTGGCTTGAGGTCCGTGTTCAATAATTGTAAAAATTAAAAACACATTTTGATTTTTTCGTTAAAATCGATATATTTCGACTGCTCAACGGCAATCATCTTCAGGATTGTAGCAACTAACAAAAATAAACATTAACAATAAACAAATTTTGCATTTTAAATATCACATAAATACATACTTTTATTAACACGTCTGCTCTCTGTTACGTGGAGTATGGTGCTGTTTTTTAGAGAGCAGGTGTTTGTAGATATGTGCTGTGTGATCAACGTCGCTCTTATAGTTGAGTCTTGTGTTAATCGGAGTATTAAAAATGTGTAACATTTCTAGTGTGAAGCGTTTGTTATAGTGTTCTTGTTGTAGTATTTTAGTCTCATCAAAGTTTGGTGTGTGGCCGCTATCTGCACAGTGGGCCATGAGTGCCGTTTTTTGATTATTTACTTGATGGCAAAATTTAAAATCAGACTTATGCTGGGAAATTCTCGTTTTGAGCTTGGACTTTGTAGTACCTATATATATATTATTGCACGTTTCATCTCTTTTGCCTTTACATGGTATCTTGTAAACTACGTTATTTTTTTCCATGATTGGTATTTTCGATTTTGTTTTGTTAAATATGTTTGGTTGTATGTATGGTTAAGCATGCGCAAGGATTGCAAGCAATTCGTTCGTGTTTGCGATCGGTGCAACCGCAATAAGATTCAACGGCACAACAAAGCCCCCTTGGCACGAATGGAAATGCCTGATCAACGATTCGAAGTAGTTCACGTAGACCTAATTGGACCTTTGCCATTATGTAACGGGTTTCGCTACTGTTTAACTCTACTCGATCGTTTCTCCCGATGGCCTGAAGCCATTCCGCTTCCAGACGTTCAGGCTGAAACTGTTTGCCGAGCACTTCTCAACGAATGGGTAGGGAGGTACGGAGCGCCAAAGAAAATTGTCACCGACCAAGGCGCTCAATTTGAGTCAAATGTGTTTTCCGAAATGCTTCATACCTTAGGAAGACAGCGTGAACGAACATCGCCATACCACCCACAAGCGAACGGTCTAGTTGAGAGATGGCATCGCTCATTCAAAACTGCCATTCTCGCCACAGGAAAAAATAATTGGGTTGACAATTTAGGGTTAACACTTCTTGGTCTGCAGAATGCTATAAAAGAAGACATAAAATCTTCGCCGACAGAGATGTTGTTTGGCACAGCAACACGACTTCCAGGATAATTTTTTACGCCAAGCGCGAGAGCGCTACCGAACGCCGTTTTCGTCGATAAATTACGCTCTCACTTACAGAATATCCGACCTGTAGAAACTTCTTGGCATTCTCCAAGTACACCATTTGTTAAAAAAAATTTGATGGCATCAACACATGTCTACGTAAGGAATGACAGAGTTAAACCGTCCATGACAGCACCGTACGATGGACCATACGAAATTCTCAACAAAAACAGCAAAACGTTCACTATCAGCATAAAAGGATAACACGTCGTTGTATCAGTAGATCGCCTTAAACCAGCGTATTTCCTTGCCGATGAAACAACAAGTATTCAAGAGACTACAAACGTGCCAACAAGCAGTGCGCAGAAACGAGTCGCCTTTCCTTATAATTAGCGAAATTCTAGGAAGGGGGTACTGTGGCGGCATCAGCAAACAATTTATTCAATAATATCGCAAAATACGTATGTCTTCATTCTAAACTTAGTTTACATCTAAATAAAATGTTACCATAAACTTTTAATATTTCGTACATTACACAACACTACATTTATACGTTTCGAATATTCCATAACGTCATTGTAAACAAACATGCCTAGCAAAAGAAGTAATTAAATATGTATTCATCAATTCCTCATTGTCCAGCAACCAGAGGCATCTTATTTTTACCGCTCACGCCACATATACATATTTAAATTTAAAGAATTATTTATGTAACATGCAGGCTTACTTATGGACACATACAGGGTGGCGCAAAAGTCATCCTCCTATCAGAAAATGCTATAAATTTTGCGATTGGCCCCTAAAGTCAGTTCTGTTTTGACATTTGTGTAGTAAACACATGCGAAATACACGTTAATAAACAATGTTACGCTACACTGCTCCAGAACGCGGAATATTGCTGACTATTTATTTGACCAATAATCGGTCGGGGCCAAACGGTTACTGTGAATGGTGAGCGCTACAGAGCAATGATCAACGAGTTCTTTTTGCCGCAACTTGATGAATTGGGATTGGAAAACATGTGGTTCCAACAAGACGGTGCAACAGCACACACTGCACGTGCCACAACCGATATGATGAACATCGGAAGCTTACTTTTGCGCCACCTTGTATATCAAGGGCATCGAGAAAGCTAGACAGATTTTCTGATTTTCCATCAAAGTCTGGTTAGATCGATGATGCGGTCTTAATGAAATCTACATTTGTCAGTGGCATTTTGGCGTTTTCTGTTTGTGATTCTTTTTCAGTAATTTCAATTTTTACGGCTTCCTCCAGATTGGGTTGGGCCTCCGGTAATAAGATGGCAAAATCTAGTTCTATTTCTTTTTCAAATGAATTTGGGACCAATGCCTCAATGTTATATCTAGCCAGTAAGGATACTAATTTATCCCTGACACTGGAAAATATTAGTTCTACCTCTAGCTGATGCTTAGCTGTCAACTTGCTATACACCTTTTGTGTGGCTTTTCCTATATTATTCAACGACTGTAATATTGCCGTGAGATGTTTCAGTACCGTTACTCTTTGTATGGGTAAACTTTTGTTAATACACTTATATGACTTTTCCGCCAAAATTTTCTCTTCCACCAATGTATTCAGAATGGTTTCCCATTTGTCCATTGGGGTATATAGTTTTCCTTTGGGTTTAGACCTTGTCTAGACCATCTGCTCGGCTCATGTATTTTTTCTTTAAAAATTTGTTGTGAGCTGAGTATAATTTGAGAAACAAATTGAGGCAAGTGCAGATTGCCAATATTATTAATAAGATTTTAATAAATTCTAGTGCCTCAGTGTGGTCGGCTATTTGGATTGAGTTAATCACATTAGCATTAGGCTCTTCCACTTTGGATTCTTGGGCTCCCATTGTAAGAAAAACTATAAATGCACTGATTTATTTTATTTTTGGTATTTTCTTTATTTAAAAAAAAATTTTACTTTTTACATATATTTTTCCCTTCTTATTTACAGTTCTCTTAGGCCAAATTTTATTAGAGCTCGGACTGTTACTTCTTCCATTGCATCTTCAAGGGTTGGTTCCCTAGTCATTCCTATGTATTCCCAATGACTTTTAAGCCAAACTTAAACTCTCCTCCACACTGTAAGGTCTTAATCTTTCCCTTTCTATACGGGCCTCAATTGCGCTTTCACTTTCCAACTTATTAACGACACTGTCGATAGTCTCGTAATCAAGATCATTAGGCAAAGCGCCCTCCATAGGGAATAAAAAAAAATTTTAGCACT
This sequence comes from Merzomyia westermanni, assembly GCA_949987695.1. Lineage (NCBI taxonomy): Eukaryota > Metazoa > Arthropoda > Insecta > Diptera > Tephritidae > Merzomyia > Merzomyia westermanni. The sequence continues at coordinate 85,011,924 of OX465291.1, forward strand.
GCAATAGAAAAAAACTTTTTTTTTTTTTTTTTTTTTTTTTATATAGTTTTGATCTTTTTTATTTCATTTTTTAAACGGATTCTTTCCTCCGTGTTAGCAGTTAGATTAATTGGTTGGTACAGTATTGCTACTGCCCTTCTAAAGTTGAATCTTTGTGAGCCTTTGTAATATTTTTGATAAGGATCGTTTTCATCGATTTTACTGCTGCCTCCCATAGGCCCCCAAAATGTGGGGCGCGTGGTGGCATACAACAAAATTCGAAACCATTGGTGTTACTGTAACTAGTGATATCATCGATAGCTGCCTTGTTGAAAAATTGTTGGCAGGATCTAAACAGGCAGGATCGCCATGTAATAAAACTATTTAAAGTGAAATAGGTTCGTGTAGTGCCATCATTCGGCACCAAACATGAATTAATTTATTCAACATATTTTCCTTCTATTTATACAATAAATTCCTATATACTACTTATTTACCATAATACATATTTACCTAAATTCTAAGCTTAGCCAAAGTATGTAAGCCAGCGTATACAAACGCTCGCTGGTACATTCACACCTACATTCATACACAAACATTGGCTTGTGCATTCGCACATATGTTCATACATATATTCGTATGATTGCAACGCATTTGTGGGCATCGCCTCATAGCGTGTGACTTTGCTGACAAAGCGTATTCTACAGTTTTTAATAGCTGCGTGCCGACTGTTTGTAAGTACATATGCATGCATTTATGTATGCATTTATTTTGGCTACACTACAATGGCAACCACCATATCGAGCCCTGTGCGCAAAAAAGACGTAAGAGCCAAAGAGAAAATTTCACAGAAGGTTTTTTCTAATTTATTTCGCATTCAGTTTATGTATTGCCATGAAATTAGGTACTTAGCCCTTCTTTAGCCCAACCTATATAATGCAATCAATTTTATTTTTATTTATGTAACTAACTGATGCCCGCGACTTCGTATGCTTAAAAATTACAGTGAAGCAACAGCATAATTATTTTTTTGAGAGCGTCGAAATAAAACACCACTGGTACTGACTTCATTTTATTTACTTATTTTAATAGGCCTATAGCGCCTGTAGCTAGGGCCTCGAAATGTAATGCAATTACTTACAGTTGTATTTCATTAAATAAATAAAAATTATTTTTTCCATATTCATTAACAAAGTCTAAAGAATTTCTTTTTATATAACATTTGATGTTCTTCCCATATCACAAAAACATTTAAACATTATTTATTTTATTTCAAGCATTTACTGGGTCACTTTAGCAAGCTTTTTGAAACTAGGCATTGGATTATTTTCGAATAATATTCGAATAAATACTATTCGAATAAACGAATAAAAATATTCGTTTCAAAAAATTCGAATAATATTTATTCGTTTATTGAACTGCAAGAGACTTAGGCCCGGTTTTTCAGTACAAGTTTAACTCAATTTGTCAGTTAAACTAAGCTTAAACTTGTTACGCAGTTTTTCAGTCAACTTTAAACGAAGTTTAAACGTAGTTTAAGCGGTCAATTCGGCAGGGTTAAACTCTAGTTAACCTGTCAGCTGTTTTGCATATTTGATGGTTTTGGTTGTGAAACAATAAGCTGAACGCAATTAAGAAAGGACAATATTTTTATATTTAACTAAATACTGGATATATCATCTGACGAAAGTGATTATAGTGATGCAGAAATTGGCAAAATGCTAACTATTACAATACTGAGGAGAAGCAATGGCGTTGAATATGTATACAAATATTATGTTGCCGTATCTAGATAAAGAAAAATCCAATGTTGCCGTATAAAAAGCAAATATTAAAAGCGGCCTTAAACTCGCACTGAAAAACCGCTCTGCAGTTTAACTGGAGTTTAAATTTATGCCGAGTTTAAGCAAACTTAGTTTAAACTGAGCTTAACCAAGGACTGAAAAACCGGGCCTTAGAAAGTGAAATTCAATATTTCCATCGCTTGTACCTATCCTCATGCACGCTTTGTATAGATAAATATGTATGTATGTATGTATGGTTGCGTGTAGAAATGTGTGCATAAGCAATTGTGATTTTGTTTAACTATTCGAATAGTTAGCATTTATTCGGTTAATGGGGTTTGAATAATTGTTCTTTATTATTTCAATAATATTAGAATGGTGTTCTGGGAATAATTAAATACAATTTTTGTGAATAAATGAAGCCCTATATAAATATTTACTTACTTCAAAGTTACTATGTATAAGTAAATATGTATATGTAGATATTAATAAATTTGTTAGTTTATTGCAGTTATATTTGTATGGCAGGTTTGGTGCTAGGGCTTTAAGCAACAGATGTCAGAAGCGAAATTCATTGTGGGCATACACATATACTGTTTATTATGGTAGGCAAAGAGCTGGTTCGTGCTGATTTTTTATGTTCATATGTGTATCTAAATAAATAGTTTAATTTGCGTAAAGCAACATATACAAATATGACTACCTGCTTCCTATTTTTTGCTAAATAGAACACTAAAATAGAAATTCCGAAAATTAAGAAAATTATTCATTTCACCATGTGCCTCATGCACACATACATAGGTACGTAATCATTTTTTTTTTATTTATTTATTTGCTTATGTCTAAATACAACAGACACTTAAAAATAATTAAATTAATTATAACTTAAGAAGTAAGTTGTTAATCTAAATTGCATGAGTGATTTACCATAAGTTAGATCCAGCTCCAGAAAATTTTAGAAAAAGCTGTAACAAAGTTTTATTAGTAACAAAGTTTGAATACATATAATTACTCTTTGGTGACTGCTCAAACAAATTTTCATATATCATATTTCTTTATTCAGTCTATGTTTTACAGAAATCTTACAGACTAGAGTAAGCATCATTGCTTTAAAAGAGTGTCGGTTTTTCTAAACAAATTAACTTAAAACTATTTAGTTTGAAACCAATTAACTTAACGCAGAAATTAACAAATTTTTGAAATAAAAACGAGATACTGAGAAATCAATGCACTTATTATTATTGATTGTATTGATAACAACTAGAGCACGTGTGATTGGCCCATTCAACGTGTAGTTGGACTTAAACCGTTCAATAGCAAACATACTGTGCTGACGCAAGTTCCGTGCTGGCACATAAAAGTTTAAAGACTCTAAAAGAACTGGACAATCGATATTTCCATTAACAATATCATAAATGAAAAGAATTGCCGAGATTACCCTTCTATTCTCTAACGTATCGAGATTAATTAACTTACACCTAGAGACATAAGAGGGAAGTGGCATGTCAAAATTTATTTCAGCTAAACAAAATTTCATAAATATCCGTTGTACTCGTTCAACCCTCTTATTATGCACCTCATAATATGGATTCCATATTATTGATCCATATTCAAGCCTTGAACGAACAAAGGTATTGTACAGTAATTTTTTGGTATATGGGTCCTTGAATTCAGATCCATTTCTCTTAATAAAGGCCAATAACGCATATGCCTTGGGAATAATAAAATTGAGGTGTTCGGTGAAAGTAAAAGAGGAATCAAATACAATACCTAAATCCCGTATTTTATTGACTCTACCCAGAGGCTTACCTGAGACGTAATAAGTGGAAATCTGATTATTACATAATTTTGAGTATGTAGCACAATAACATTTTTCAGCATTGAGCGTTAACTTATTTTTATAACACCACTCATTAAAATTATTTAGTTCAGACTGAAGTATGAGGACATCTGTCTCAGTCTTAATTTTATAAAAGATTTTCAAGTCATCAGCATACAGAAGATAACTGCATTGGCTAAAACAAGTACTTACATCATTAATACAGAGGATAAAGAAAAGCGGACCAAGAATACTACCTTGGGGCACACCAAAGGTTGCCACGTAGGGGAATGACCTTACATTGTCTAAAACAACAAAGTTACCTCTGTTGGACAAGTTTGTATGAAAACCCCAGTTTTTGTAATTTAGCTAATAGATCTCTGTGGGATACTCTATCAAAAGCTTTAGATATGTCGGTATAGACGCAGTCGACTTGGCAACCTTCCGTGAATGACGAGATGCAAAAATTAGAGAATACCACAAGGTTAGAAATAGTGGATCGTCCAGGAACAAAGCCATGCTGATTTGGACAAATAAAACCATGAATGATAATTTAGTCATTACTGTCTTCTCAAAAAGTTTAGAAATAACAGGAATCTTCGATATTGGATGGTAATTTGAAACATTATTTTTATTACCACTTTTATGAATAGGTTGAATAAAAGTGGTTTTCCATTCATTTAAAAAAATTCCTGACGCTAAGGATAAGTTGAATATATACAGCAGAGGTTCGGAAACAGAATTTATACATTGCTTTAGAAAATAAGATGAAAACTGTTGATAATCACATATTTTTGAGTTCTTTATAGACTGAATACTTAACCTTATGTCATCAATGTCAAGGAGCAACGAAGACAAGTTAAAGCAAGACGGGATATTGTTTAACATGTCTCCATCGTCATTCCAAGAATCATCACTGGTTGATGATGAATTCTTGTCTTGGTATGACACAGATGACGGAATAGCTGAAGCCGATTGCTTGGAACGAATGAAGTTCCAAAATGATTTAGGATTCGATTTAATATTGTTTTCAAAGTTAAGAATATATCGACTATATAGGAACTTATCCAGGCAGTTGAATTCCTTGACATACCTCAGATATTCTTGTTTGAGTTGAGGGCATCCCGACTTCTTGAAAAGTTTATCATATTTATTGCGTAAATTCTTAAGTTTCTTTAGACCTCTAGTATACCAAGGCAACTTGTACACCCTTGTTGAGAAACGAGGGATGTTACTATTTGCCATTTCAATAATATTACTTTTAAACAGTTCAAAGCAGGCCGCGAGATTGCGGCCACGGAAAAGAGATTGCCAATCAATGTTTGATATAAAACTATTTATCCGGGCAAAATCACAACGACTATAGTTGAAACCAGCACAATCATCATATGAAACACCTCCAAACTCATAAAATTCAAGTTCCAATATCAGTGGTACATGATGCTTATCAGTATTGGATAACGGACAGCAAGAGCGACCGACTCAAATTACAATTAAGATTATTACTTACAAATATAAGGTCTAGGATTTTATCCAACGTATTTACAAAATTATTTATTTGGATTGACTGTAAACTATAGAAACTATCTACTAGGTACATTTCATTAGCATAGTTGACATTTGTTGGAATGAGAGTTTTCTCGCCTGGGAGATAACTCCATATTATTTTATTTAACCCTAGAACACACACCCGGGTACAAATGTATCCACTTTCAACTTTGAAGTGTTGTAACTTTTTAACCGCTATACCTCTATATAACTTCGGATCTAGGAAGATTATTTAGTTTTGAGTTCAAATTCAAAATTTGAACCAGATCGGACTATTGGTTCAGGAGCTACAGCCTTCCAAACACATTATATACGTAAACACACACCCGGGATACGTTTGTACCCCAATAGTAAAAATCCTCACAATAATCAAAAAAAAACATTTTTTATATTATTTTTTTATTTGAAAAATTAAAAATATTCATTTCACACATTATGTTATTGACTTTTATTATAAAAATTATAAAAATACATCTTATATCTAAGGAAAATCATGGCAAATAGAGCAATTTGTTGATGTGAGCGAATGTTCAAGACACATTGGCTTCTTACATTTGGCGCACAGCTTTCTGGTTTTTCTACGGCGTTTTTCCTCTTGTGCGTAACATAAATAGCAAGATCCGGACACAGGGTTTGGCGTGCGCGCTGCGGCAAATGTTGATGCTGCTGTTGACACCATTGATTCCACCGGTCGGTTGAAATATGCTTCAATAGCAATTTTAGTCGAAAAATTTCGCGTCACTTGACGATTTATGGCTCTGGCTTCAATAATGGGCATATACAATGCTTCAGCCAAGCTGCGCAGGATCTGCTTACGCTTGTTGTTTGTTCTCCAAGGCAACATAGGGTTATTCAAATCGAAGACAATGTAGGCTGCAAGAGCTGTAATGTCCAACATGTTGAAGAACATCGCTGGTGGCCATCGTTTTTTTGTCTTTGTGTTGGATATTCCTCAAACATTTGGTCCATTCGATCAACACCACCTTTGGTACGATTATAATATTCAATTATTTCAGGTTTCCCACTGTCAGCTATTTCAGCATCATTATGCATGGTCGAAAGCAAAATTACTGCTTTATTTTTTTTTGGAACATAAGAGCACATTGTCACATTATTTTTGAAGCCAAATGTCGTTGAACCAATTGTCCTGTTTTTGTTCTGGTTCATTTCTTGAGGAATATATGATTTGTTTTTGCGCAAAGTTCCAACGATCGTGAGTTTCCAGGTGAGAAGCAGTTCTGCAACTGGCAAGGGCGTAAACAAATTGTCCATTGTAATGTTTCGGCCACTTCCTTGGTATTTGGCAGACAAATCCTTCACCACTCGTTCGCCTTGGTTCGTTTCCCTATCAGTTTCTGCTTGGCCAGTATATATTTGCCCATGCAGTGGATATGCATTTGTGGCATCGCATCGCAAAGCTTTATCAGTTAGTAAGCGTGTTGCACGAGTGTTTTTATCGTCAAATCTTAGGAACCGCACTATCGAACAGAAACGGTTGACTCCCATTGTGGCGCGACATAAAGGATAGTTTTTGACGCTCCATAAATCTCGAACATGTTCTCCATTGCTATGGTTCGCACCAGTCATAATAAGTATGCCAAAAAATGTATACAGCTCTGTTATTGACACAGGCGTCCATGACTTAGGAGTTGTGTTTGGATGCGCATTGTTGTAAGCATTATAAGTTTCTTTTGCTAACTTATTTGTGTGGCGCATAATTATATCAACCATTTCAACGTTCATGAAATATTTGAATGTTTGCTCTATTGACAACATTTCAGTGCATCTAGCTGGTCCAGAACGTTCTCTTATAATATTTTGTCTGAGTACCTGTCGACTTACATTTGGTTCTTTCATCCACTCAGTACCATCACGTGCAACAAATTTTTCGGCACTAGCAGGTAATTCATTATTTTCTTCTACTTCTTCTTCTTCATCGTCTTCTTCATCATCCTCATAGTCCGCATAATCAGGTAATACTTCTGCGGCACTTTGCGAAACTTCAGCATCGTCATCAGCAATTTCAATGTCATTGATTTGAATTTCTTCTTTATCTTCTGAGTCAAAGTCATAGGGAGCGTCATCGTCACAAATTTCATCAAAGAAAGATTGTATATATGATTCTCGCTGTTCCTCAGTTAGCCTGCATAATAAAAAAAATTAGTATATGTTTACATTGTTGCTTATTTTACATTTTTTACCTTCTATATGCTGCACTTGATAAATATTCGTTTCTTCTTGAAGTCATTTCGTATCCAGTTATTTATAGTTTCAGCCGCGGCCGCCGTGGTGTGAAGGTAGTGTTGCCGGCCTACCACACCGAAGGTCCATGGTTCGAGCCCTGGTACAGGTAACATCAAAAGTGATTTGAAAAAAGTTTTTCAAAACGGGGTCGCCCCTCGGCAGTGGTTTGGCAAACTCTCCGAGTGTATTTCTGCCATGACAGGCTTCTCAGCAAAAAATTCGTCTCCTTTGTAGATGCCGTTCGGAGTCGGCAAAAAACTGTAGGTCCCACCAATTTGTAGGGAAAATTCAAATCGGCACACCACAAATTGGAAGAGAAGCTTGGCGCAAAAATCTCTTAGGAGGTTTATGATGATATACCTGTTGTATATCACGCCATAGAGATAGAGATAGTTATATTTATTTTCACTAATATTTTCACTTCTTACACTTTTGAGCACCAAAACAATAATGAAAATATCAACAGGCAGCATTTATAACAACACCTCGTGTGAAAACAACCCTTGCAGCTGCATATAAAATACAAAAACCAGTTATACCAGTGTATTTGCTACCTACGTACCCATACCTTGCGCGACCTTTTTGCACATATCTTTTGAACCAGGTAGAATATTTCAATGAAATAAAAACCAAAATGTGTATTCGTTGTTACTCTAAGAGTATATTATTATAAATTATATTATTTTGTTTCGCATTTATCAGGCCAACAACAAAAACAAAAATCCACGTCTAGAGACTTGTGGCGTAATCTTAAAAAACTACATGTTCACGGCAGCGCTAAACAGGAGTGTGATTTGGACCCAGACATACTGAATGACTTTTTTATTAATGCAAGTGATAGCGTGAGTCCCCCTGCACCTGATTATAGCCCGAGTTACTGTTATTTTGCTGATAAATTTCAATTTGCGGGTGTAAGTGAGATTGAGGTTGTGAAAGCTATAATGTCCATAAAGTCAAATGCTGTCGGAGAGGATGGAATTTCGCTGAAGTTCATGAAGATTGTATTGCCAGCAATCTTGAGCACTATCACACACGTTATAAATTTTTGTTTTACTGGCTCGTGCTTTCCGTCTCTATGGAAAAAGGCAATTATTCTTCCTGTGGCTAAAAAAACTAATGCTAATAGCCCTATCGATTACAGACCAGTAAGTATATTGCCTGCTTTGTCGAAGGTGTGTGAATCAGTAATGGCTGCACAAATTTCAACATATATCAATGAAAGAGGCTTGATGTCACCGTTTCAATCAGGCTTAGCATAGTTGTTCTACCGCTATGGTAAAGATTCTGGACGACATAAGAATACAATTTGACAAGGGTGATTTAACAATTCTCTGCCTGCTTGACTTTTCAAAAGCATTTGACCTTGTTAATCATGACCTTTTATGCAAGAAACTGAAATCTCGCTTTGGCTTTACAGACAGTGCTACTAGGCTAATGGCTAGTTACCTCGATAAAAGATCACAAAGAGTGGTCTCAGGGAATATATCATCTTCTCCGAAACCAACTACTACTGGTGTTCCACAAGGATCAGTTCTGGGGCCACTATTGTTTAGTCTTTTTGTTAATGATGTGTTTTCTGTGTGTCGCTATGTTAATGTACATGCGTATGCTGATGATATCCAGCTATACTTGTCTAGTCGTATTGGTCTCGTTGAAGATTTGTGTTTCAAAGTTAATAGTGATCTGTCGGCAATATCATCTTGGGCTCGGGATAATTGCTTGCGTTTAAATTCTTCAAAATCATTTGTTCTACCTATAAGCAATACCGCGGTTTATCTGGATGATATTCCTGAACTATTTATTGGTTGTGATAGTCTCCCTTTTGTTAACAAAATAAAAAATCTGGGATTTACTATTAACTCTAACTTGAATTGTCGTGATTATGTAAATAAAGTTGTAGGTAATGTGTATGCTGTGTTACGTCGTCTTAAGACTACCGCCTCATTTACACCAGAAGAAACTAGATGCAAATTGGCCAAACAACTCATAGTACCCATTATTACGTACTCTGAGATTGTCTACAGTAAGTTAGATTCTATCTCCTCCCACAAAATTAATGTTACATTTAATAATGTTACGAGATATGTATATTCACTAAAAAAGTTCGATCACGTCTCTATGTGGAGAAATAAAATTTTGGGGTGCAGTATAGATAGCTACTTAGCTGCTAGGAACTGCATATCTTTGTATAGGTTGCTTACTAATATCCGAATTATTTGTACGAGAAACTACAACTGGCTAGGTCAAGTCGACACAACAGCCTTATTACACCTAGATACACCTTTCTGACGTCTTCTAGAATGTTTTTTGTTAACGCTGTTAGGTTATGGAATGCTATACCTGAATCTGTTAAGTCTGAGCTTAATAGAGGGAACTACAAATCAATTATATACAATTATTTTAAAAGTTTATAAAACTGTACTACGGCGATGGATGCACTCATCATAACTTAACTGTTCTTTCTTTTCTTTCTCTTTTTTTCTTTCTTCTTTTTCTCTTAACATAAGTCATGTTATTTTTTTGTTTAAATTGTATTTATTTACCTAAGTTAGTTTTAGTTTGATAAATACTATTTTGGTGTAACTGCTGACGCACTATAAAAGACTAAGTCTTAAATGTGTAGCACTTCTTTTATTCAAATAAATAAAATAAATAAATAAATAAATAAATAAATAAATAAATGTCCTGACTTTATTTGCCCATATCGCTGGAACCAGTAGCAAAATATACATTTCAAAAAAAAAAATCATAGAAATCGGTTGAATAAGCATTAAAAAACCGCAAAATAAGGTCCCGGGTACAAACGTATCCCGGGTGTGTGTTTACGTGGTATTTTCTGGGTGTGTGTTCTAGGGTTAAATTAAAGTCGCCCAATACGCATAGGTGAGAATTTGAACTAGTCTTCGAAACATGCATTATGTTGTCAACATGATCTTGGTACAGTTTGTCAGCACTATTAGGTGGTATGTAGGACACGCTAACATATAGACTATCTGATTTACCTTTAACACAGACGATTAATTGGTCAAGAATACTATCAGCAGTATGAAGTGGAATCATGGAAGTTTCCAACTCTTTCCTTACAGCTATAAGAACACCTCCTCCTCGCGAGAGTCCAGTACTGAAACCATCACGATCTTTGCGGAAAACATTGTAGAGATTTTGATCGAAAAACTCATTATCGAAGAAATCCGCAGTTAGCCACGTTTCAACAAGGACAATCAAGTCAAAGTGCTCACTTGAAAAGGCAGCGTAAACTGCAGATGCTTTGGTTCTCATACCTGATATGTTTTGAAAATATATTGACAATGATTTCTTCTTCTTATATGTTGGGCATGGAAAGCATGAGAGAGGCTTGTTTTTGTAGGTATATAGACATACCGCTTGTTAGCTAAGCGGTAGGTTGAGGTAGGTAGAAATCGGTGATTTTTGCAGTTTGGTTCATATTTCGTTTTTGCTTGTTCATTGTCACGTGTTTGGTTGCTGTACCTGCTGGCTTGTGCTGTTTTTTGTAAACTAGTTTTAAGGGTTCAAATATTTCGTCAGAGATAGTGTTGGTTTGTTCGTTTATGATCCTGCCGTCAAATGTTTTTAACTTGTATATCTCCATGTTCTCAAGTACATTAAGCCGCCGGCCTTTTCCTTGTACGTGAAGTATTCGAGCCGTTGTTTTTATGTTAGCTGGGGTGCAGTTGTTCTCAAACATGTGGTTCGCGAAATTAGATTCTGGTATTATGGTGGGTTTTCGTGTTTTTTTGTTGTAGTCCCTGATATGCTCTCGGAATCTTGTGCTTATTTTTCTTCCTGTTTGTCCTATGTAGCTGTATTGACATTCACAAGTAAGCCTATACACTCCATGTCTGTTGAATGGGTCATCAGAATTAGTGTCGGTTCTTAGTTTTTGTCCGACGTTGTTAGATGTTCTGAATGCTGTGTTGATGTTATATCTTTTAAAGAACTTTGCTAATTTGTACGTCGCTTTTCCAGTGTATGTCATTGCCGTCCAAACAATTGGATTTTCCTCTACGTTTACTCTTTTTTGTGTTCCATGGCTACTTCTGAGTTTATCCACAAGTGCTTTCTTGTATCCATTATTTGCCGCTATGTTATATATTGTATTTAGCTCTCTCCAGTATGCTTCCTGTGTGAGCGGCGTTCTCTGAAGCCTATCCACTAAGTGCCTCAATGCTACATTTTTGTGCTGTTGCGGATGGTTTGATGTAGAGTGTATAATGGTGTCCGTGGCAGTCGGTTTTCTATAAATGCCGTAGTTGAACCTATTTGTTATTTTGTCAATCCCTATAGTTAGGTCCAGGTAGTTCATTATTCCATCTTTTTCTACTTCCATTGTGAACTCTATGTTGCTATGTTGCCTGTTGAGGAACTCTAGTATTTGCTGTTCGTTATCGTCATTTAGGATGCAGATGATGTCATCCACGTATCTAGCGTAGAATGCCACGCCTAACTTGGTTTTTAACTCCTGTATATATTTTCCTTCCAAGTTTTGCATGAATGTTTCCATGAGAATGGCCGATGTTGGGTTACCCATTCCTAGTCCGTTTGTCTGTCTATATATTTTGTTGTTGAACCGGAAATAGTTTTGCCGCAGCGTTGTTCTTAGCGCGTTGGTAATTTGCGCAGTTTTTACCTTATCTTCAGTTTTGTCCAGTAGTGTTTTGTTGACTATATCCATTGTATCTGTTAATGGTATTGCCGGGTATAAGTCCTTTATGTCAAAGGATACGAGTTTACTGCTCCTTGTGAGTTTAACGGTCTCAAGTCTTTGTAGTAGTTCTATCGTATTGCTTATTGTGTATTCGTGCCCTAGTTTCAGAGTGTCCTTTAAAATCGTTTTTAGATGTTTCGACAGTTTATAACCCGGCGCGGACTTAAAATTAATTATAGGTCTCATCGGCGTATCCTGCTTGTGGATTTTAGGTAACGCAATGAGTGGAGGAGCGGATGGATTCATTTGTGTTAGGGTATATGCCATCCTCTCGTCTATTATTTTGGTAGCATTTTTTATAACCTCTTTAACTTCGGTCTGGTATTTATCCGTGGGGTTATCCCTAATAATGCGGCATTTCATTTCCTCGATGAGCTTCTCTGTCTGTGCTATATATTCATCCTTACTGATTAGCACCGTTGTGTTTCCTTTGTCTGCCTTCGTTGTGACGATGTTGTTATTTTTTAGCTTTCGTTGTAGCCTTTTCAATATTTTCAGCTCCTTATTTCCTTTTTGTGCTTCCTGAGTTCTTACTTCCTTGCTTATGATTTCTCTGCATATGTGCCTTGCGTGCTCCTGTTCCTCATATGGAAGAAGCGATATTGCAACCTCTGCATCTACTATCGCTTGCTCAGTTCTTTTTGCTTCATTGCTATCCGCGATGTTGTGCTTCAGGCCCTTCCCTAGAAGTTGTGCTTCTTCGTTGCTAATGGCCACTGTTGTTAGGTTTACGAACCTTTTGTTAAATTCGTGTGTTTGTTGACTGTTACTGTGATCGCGTCGGCCCGTTAACTGGTCCAATTTTCGGTTCAGTTTTTCATATTTGCGTTGTAGTTCGCGTTGATTCCCGTCTCTATGTGGTCGAAGCAGTCCATCAATGCAGTCGTGGGCAACAGTCCGGACAATTGCAGATGTATCCTCAGTAGTTCGGTGTTTATCTTGTCTTTCTTAGCGTATAGGCTTTGTAATTCGAAAGACATTACCTGCCACAGCACCCTAGGACTATAAAAACAACGCAGCGGATAGACACAGACCAGAACGAAACTAGGCATTGAAAATGGCAGAACGCCGAAACCGGTTTGTCACAAAACCAAACTTGACAAGGGATGACGGAAAATCGTTCCAACATAAATCAGAATAAAGAACTTTATAAGTGTATGGGTCTGAGAAGTGAGAGGAGTGACGTTTAACGAAAGCAAGTGTAGCAAGGGAATTAGTAATAATATAATTTAAATGCGTAGCAAAGCTAAATTTGCAGTCAAATAACACGCCTAAATCTTTGATTTCGTTAACTTCAGAATTGCACGAGTGTGCTAAGAAGTAACGAGTCTCAAAAGGCTTGATCATCTTAGAATAAGTCACGTTAGGGCACTTATCAATATTAAGGTAAAGCCTATTGGTAACGCAGTAATTATAAAAATTATTAAGTTCACCTTGCAGCACCGAAGAGTCATATGGTCCATTTATCACCGAATATATCTTAAGATCGTCTGCGTATAAAAGAAAATTAGCCGATTTGAAACACGATGAAATGTCATTAATAAACAGCAAAAATAAAAAGAGACCTAAAATGCTACCTTGTGGAACCCCAGAGCTGGAAACAAATGGCTTCGAAAACTCGCCATCTATAGCAACCATGCAGCTCCTGTTAAACAAGTACGATTTGATCCACTGAAGAAAACTAGAATGGAGCCCCATGCAAGAAAGTTTTAAAATAAGAATTTTGTGAGAAATTTTGTCAAACGCCTTGGAAAAGTCTGTATAAATCGTATCCATTTGTAGGCCATTACGAAAGCATGAATAGCAGTCCTCAGTAAACAAAGAAAGATTAGAAACCGTCGATCTTGCGGGCACAAAACCATGCCTATTTGGGCAAATAAGATACTTTACATTAAAGTAAAGTTTCTCCTTTACAATACATTCAAACAGCCTAGCAATCGATGAAAGCTTAGCAATTGGTCTGTTGTTAGATACATCACATTTGTTGCCATTTTTAAAAACAGGATTGATAGATGTAATTTTCCAGTCATCAATAAAAAGTCCTGAAGATAAGGACATGTTAAAGATTACCGTGAGAGGTTTTACCAGTCACGAGCAATTTTTTAAAAGTCTTATGCATAGACCATCAACATCAGTCCGATAGGAATCCTTGACTTTTATCAAACCCTCTATAACATTATTTTCTGAAAGTACCAAAGATCCCAGGGAAAAAGAAGAGCTTGCTATATCGTTGAGACTAAAACGTAAGGTAGCAAAATCATTGGCAGACAATTCCTCATCCAACTCAAAATTGGATGAAAAAAAGTCCGCAAATAAATCAGCAGCCTCACCAAAGAAGATACTGACATATCATTATAAAAAACAGTTTTTGGAATACTCGATACATTCTTCTTTGACTTAATATGGGTCCAGAATTTTTTAGGATTCGATTTTATATTTCTCTCGAAATTATTAATATATTTTTCATATAGACTCTTATTCAAGTCGTTGTGTAAATTCGAGCGTGGTGCTAACTTGGAGCGGCGGTGGCTCAAAAGCACGGCGGTCGAATTTGTGCTCGAAAATAGAAAATAAACAAGAAACAACGAGAATTCTCGTCATAAAAAAGTGGCCGTATATTTATATAAAATATAATTATAAACAATTAGTTTACCTTGACGAATAAGTGATGCGGTCGAAAAATCCTGGGCTGGCTGTGATGTGGTCGTGTCGACTGTCTCTGGAAAAGTAGACGGTTTTGCAATCGAGGACAACCGTTGAACCTGAAAATTATCCTCCGGTTTTAAGGGGAGGTGGACCTACACATGCACACCCCCATGCATGTATATGTGTGCTGACAAAACACGAATATGCATGCATGCCCACACAGGTGGGTGGGTTGGTGTGAGTGATTGGAAGGGCGCTAAAGTTACATTAGGGTGGCCCATTTTTTAAGACTTTAGGCATCTCGCCTAAACATGCCGGCCCCCTTGCGATACGCAACATCTTACCCCGCCCCAGGATTTCCCACCACGCATCCTCTTAAGCTAAAGACTTAAACTAGGATGGTGAGTGCCGGCTGGCGCTGTCCCAGTCGTTTGCCTCCGAAATGCCGTTTGAAATTTGGCGGCTCCATCGTACTGCACCTAGAGCTAAGGGATAGGAGGAAGATACTTTAAAAAATTAAAACGCTGTATATTTCTTGCCAGGAAATTATTTATATTATTTATTTTTTTGTAACGAGAAAAGCTGGAAGTCCGTGGTAGCTGGCGCGGCTGAAGTGCCAGTCTACCGTCGAAGTGCGCGTTGATGCGTAGCTGGCGCGGCTGGAGGCAAGTCTACGCTCGTCCGTAGGTGTGCGGCGATTGTCGCTGGCGCGGCAGAGTGGCCAGTCGACGTTTGCTGCTATTTCAGTGGGCGCGCGATGTGGCGTTCGCAGTTGCGCCGCTAGTGGGATAGCAGGGGTCGGAACGGCAGTGGGTCCGATACTCCCTGTGCCGGTCGGAACGGCCGTGGTTCCGATCTCGGCTAGGCGATTTCGTTGTACTCTGCCGTCCAAGCGGTCTCCGACACAGAGAAAAGAAAAAAAAAAATCCCCTTGAATATTTGTATGGACGCCCGTATACGTGGGTGGCGAGCGACCTCGTTCGGAGTTTATAAATGCCATATAATGTGGCATTATTCTAATCTACGGTGAAATTTTATAATTACAATGCATATGATTCGTACATGGGAACTGGTTATTTTTTCCCACACGGCACGGTAGCGACAAGTTGATTACGTTGATCGCCTTGTTTTCCGATTCGCCACTGGCCCTCATGCAGAGATTTATTCTTACTTGCATGGTCGCCGTCATAAGTGGCGTCAGTGCCGTGCACACAGCGACCTTTTCGCTTTTTTCGGTACTTGGTTTCGGTACCGAACTGGGTAGCGAGTGTGAGTGTGGTGACTGTTAGGGTTTATTTCTTGTTGTTTTGTGGGCAAAACAGTCCTGCCCCTCCGAAAACAAAAACAACAAACCCTGAGAAAAATGAATAACAACAAAAAAAAATTTTCTTACTTTGAAAAACAAATTTTCCAAACCTTGTGTTTGAAAATTTATTATTTATAATTTATTTCGTATTTTAATATAAGCGTCATCTTCGCTGATCGGGTACGAACGTAGATTTCGTTACCCTATTGAACCCGCAGTGAGTGGTACCGATTTTGGCAGATCGAGATTTCGGTACCCGCTGACGAAAATATCGCATCACTAGCGTGATGGTAAAATTGTGCATATATATATGTACATATAAATGAGAACTCATATGGCGTGATGGTTGAAGATTTGCGCACATACATATATGTGCGTACTCACGATTTTGCAAAGTCGTGAAAAAGAAACAAAGAAATTCATTGTTCCAATTTTCTCTGCCCTAGCGTAGCAGAAAGAATTGGAACAATTCATTATTTTCTTGTTTCCGGCACGCGTGGGCAGCAGCAGTAGCAGAGGTAAGTAAAAATTGCATATTTCAATTGTAAAATGCATTTAACCTATTTTTTTCTTTTCTTTTCAGATTCATAAAGGATAAATGGTGATGCAACCTCACATTGGAGGATAGCCTGGCCGGCGCATGGACAATGGACGTGGTTTGGTAAGTATATATTAGCGCTGCCCGAAATTCTGTATCGATTCGGTAGCAGCGCAAATTACTTAGGAACCAAAAAAATGTGTGAACATATATGTACATATAGTTTGTATGCAAATATTAATCGTTTTCTTTCTTTTCAGGTCAGGAATCAGTGCCTCGCTATAACTAGAACAAAAATACGTGCCTTTTGCAAACCGTCATCTTTGCTGCAACAAAAGCTGGACATCTTTGTTTTCTAAATTCAACATTTGTGTAAGATAGGACGGCAGTCCGAGATTTATTTGAAAAATATTGTTATCATGGGAATAGCTTTGTACATAGTGGATTATGTTGGAATCATAAAGCATTACAGCGAAATAGACTATGTCCGATATTTTGATTATCCTTCGGTAGCGTCCGTTGATTTGAACTACTCGTTTATAAATAATGCCTCAGGCAAATGCGGCACGGCAGCACCCAAATTGACAGTAATAGTAAAATCGCCAGTTGAAAATACTGATCGCCGACAAAGCATTCGCCGTACGTGGGGGTACGAACATCGCTTCTCTGACGTGCAGATAAGACGGGTGTTCTTGCTTGGAGTTAGCGAAGATATAACTAAACAACACATTGCTGCTATCGAAAGAAAGTTTTAAAATAAGAATTTTGTGAGAAATTTTGTCAAACGCCTTGGAAAAGTCTGTATAAATCGTATCCATTTGTAGGCCATTACGAAAGCATGAATAGCAGTCCTCAGTAAACAAAGAAAGATTAGAAACCGTCGATCTTGCGGGCACAAAACCATGCCTATTTGGGCAAATAAGATACTTTACATTAAAGTAAAGTTTCTCCTTTACAATACATTCAAACAGCCTAGCAATCGATGAAAGCTTAGCAATTGGTCTGTTGTTAGATACATCACATTTGTTGCCATTTTTAAAAACAGGATTGATAGATGTAATTTTCCAGTCATCAATAAAAAGTCCTGAAGATAAGGACATGTTAAAGATTACCGTGAGAGGTTTTACCAGTCACGAGCAATTTTTTAAAAGTCTTATGCATAGACCATCAACATCAGTCCGATAGGAATCCTTGACTTTTATCAAACCCTCTATAACATTATTTTCTGAAAGTACCAAAGATCCCAGGGAAAAAGAAGAGCTTGCTATATCGTTGAGACTAAAACGTAAGGTAGCAAAATCATTGGCAGACAATTCCTCATCCAACTCAAAATTGGATGAAAAAAAGTCCGCAAATAAATCAGCAGCCTCACCAAAGAAGATACTGACATATCATTATAAAAAACAGTTTTTGGAATACTCGATACATTCTTCTTTGACTTAATATGGGTCCAGAATTTTTTAGGATTCGATTTTATATTTCTCTCGAAATTATTAATATATTTTTCATATAGACTCTTATTCAAGTCGTTGTGTAAATTCGAGCGTGGTGCTAACTTGGAGCGGCGGTGGCTCAAAAGCACGGCAGTCGAATTTGTGCTCGAAAATAGAAAATAAACAAGAAACAACGAGAATTCTCGTCATAAAAAAGTGGCCGTATATTTATATAAAATATAATTATAAACAATTAGTTTACCTTGACGAATAAGTGATGCGGTCGAAAAATCCTGGGCTGGCTGTGATGTGGTCGTGTCGACTGTCTCTGGAAAAGTAGACGGTTTTGCAATCGAGGACAACCGTTGAACCTGAAAATTATCCTCCGGTTTTAAGGGGAGGTGGACCTACACATGCACACCCCCATGCATGTATATGTGTGCTGACAAAACACGAATATGCATGCATGCCCACACAGGTGGGTGGGTTGGTGTGAGTGATTGGAAGGGCGCTAAAGTTACATTAGGGTGGCCCATTTTTTAAGACTTTAGGCATCTCGCCTAAACATGCCGGCCCCCTTGCGATACGCAACATCTTACCCCGCCCCAGGATTTCCCACCACGCATCCTCTTAAGCTAAAGACTTAAACTAGGATGGTGAGTGCCGGCTGGCGCTGTCCCAGTCGTTTGCCTCCGAAATGCCGTTTGAAATTTGGCGGCTCCATCGTACTGCACCTAGAGCTAAGGGATAGGAGGAAGATACTTTAAAAAATTAAAACGCTGTATATTTCTTGCCAGGAAATTATTTATATTATTTATTTTTTTGTAACGAGAAAAGCTGGAAGTCCGTGGTAGCTGGCGCGGCTGAAGTGCCAGTCTACCGTCGAAGTGCGCGTTGATGCGTAGCTGGCGCGGCTGGAGGCAAGTCTACGCTCGTCCGTAGGTGTGCGGCGATTGTCGCTGGCGCGGCAGAGTGGCCAGTCGACGTTTGCTGCTATTTCAGTGGGCGCGCGATGTGGCGTTCGCAGTTGCGCCGCTAGTGGGATAGCAGGGGTCGGAACGGCAGTGGGTCCGATACTCCCTGTGCCGGTCGGAACGGCCGTGGTTCCGATCTCGGCTAGGCGATTTCGTTGTACTCTGCCGTCCAAGCGGTCTCCGACACAGAGAAAAGAAAAAAAAAAATCCCCTTGAATATTTGTATGGACGCCCGTATACGTGGGTGGCGAGCGACCTCGTTCGGAGTTTATAAATGCCATATAATGTGGCATTATTCTAATCTACGGTGAAATTTTATAATTACAATGCATATGATTCGTACATGGGAACTGGTTATTTTTTCCCACACGGCACGGTAGCGACAAGTTGATTACGTTGATCGCCTTGTTTTCCGATTCGCCACTGGCCCTCATGCAGAGATTTATTCTTACTTGCATGGTCGCCGTCATAAGTGGCGTCAGTGCCGTGCACACAGCGACCTTTTCGCTTTTTTCGGTACTTGGTTTCGGTACCGAACTGGGTAGCGAGTGTGAGTGTGGTGACTGTTAGGGTTTATTTCTTGTTGTTTTGTGGGCAAAACAGTCCTGCCCCTCCGAAAACAAAAACAACAAACCCTGAGAAAAATGAATAACAACAAAAAAAAATTTTCTTACTTTGAAAAACAAATTTTCCAAACCTTGTGTTTGAAAATTTATTATTTATAATTTATTTCGTATTTTAATATAAGCGTCATCTTCGCTGATCGGGTACGAACGTAGATTTCGTTACCCTATTGAACCCGCAGTGAGTGGTACCGATTTTGGCAGATCGAGATTTCGGTACCCGCTGACGAAAATATCGCATCACTAGCGTGATGGTAAAATTGTGCATATATATATGTACATATAAATGAGAACTCATATGGCGTGATGGTTGAAGATTTGCACACATACATATATGTGCGTACTCACGATTTTGCAAAGTCGTGAAAAAGAAACAAAGAAATTCATTGTTCCAATTTTCTCTGCCCTAGCGTAGCAGAAAGAATTGGAACAATTCATTATTTTCTTGTTTCCGGCACGCGTGGGCAGCAGCAGTAGCAGAGGTAAGTAAAAATTGCATATTTCAATTGTAAAATGCATTTAACCTATTTTTTTCTTTTCTTTTCAGATTCATAAAGGATAAATGGTGATGCAACCTCACATTGGAGGATAGCCTGGCCGGCGCATGGACAATGGACGTGGTTTGGTAAGTATATATTAGCGCTGCCCGAAATTCTGTATCGATTCGGTAGCAGCGCAAATTACTTAGGAACCAAAAAAATGTGTGAACATATATGTACATATAGTTTGTATGCAAATATTAATCGTTTTCTTTCTTTTCAGGTCAGGAATCAGTGCCTCGCTATAACTAGAACAAAAATACGTGCCTTTTGCAAACCGTCATCTTTGCTGCAACAAAAGCTGGACATCTTTGTTTTCTAAATTCAACATTTGTGTAAGATAGGACGGCAGTCCGAGATTTATTTGAAAAATATTGTTATCATGGGAATAGCTTTGTACATAGTGGATTATGTTGGAATCATAAAGCATTACAGCGAAATAGACTATGTCCGATATTTTGATTATCCTTCGGTAGCGTCCGTTGATTTGAACTACTCGTTTATAAATAATGCCTCAGGCAAATGCGGCACGGCAGCACCCAAATTGACAGTAATAGTAAAATCGCCAGTTGAAAATACTGATCGCCGACAAAGCATTCGCCGTACATGGGGGTACGAACATCGCTTCTCTGACGTGCAGATAAGACGGGTGTTCTTGCTTGGAGTTAGCGAAGATATAACTAAACAACACATTGCTGCTATCGAATCTAAAGATCACAAAGATATAGTGCAAATGGACTTCCTTGACACTTACTTCAATAATACCATTAAAACGGTTATGGGTATGCAGTGGTCTCTTAACTTCTGCCTGGAAAGCGATTTTTTTCTCTTTTGTCGACGATGATTACTACGTATCGACGAAGAATTTGCTAAAGTTTCTAGAAACTCCAAATTTTTATACCGAACCTAACTCAAGTGTTCATTCTGTAAATCGTCTAAAGAACTATATATACGCTGGATTTGCACTACAACCAGTCCCTCATAGACACAAATTTAGTAACTGGTATGTACCTCTCAGTGAATATCCTTTCGATCTATGGCCACCATATGTGACAGCAGGGGCATTCCTCATAAATCGGAATGCTTTAGTTAAAGTTTTCAATGTGACCACACATTAAAAAAAAAAAAATCAAAAATTTGAAATTTGTCTTATTTCACTTTACCACAAGCTGGTAAAAGTTTTTTTTTTTTTAAAGGCCGCAAATAGAGTTAGGAAAGCATTTGTCCTTCCACTCATGTATCCCTTTTCGACCCGAAGCAAATCTAGCCAATAAATTTGTTTGAATTTTGGACCCTAGTAATTTAACCTTTGTAGAAAATAGCCAAAAAGTTTGTTTACCAACATCACTGACGATGGGGCTAAGGGTACAGTGAAACATTTCCACATGCATTGATATGCATTTTCTTACTGCGCAGGAATGTATTACGGCTGGCGAACTACAAAATCGTCACCCAGATCCATGTAAATACGATTCTAGTGGTTATTTTGGCTCGCAATTTGTTACAGTAGGTGTAAACAGTCGCGCTTCAAAAAAATAACCCTTAGTCGGTCCAACAACGGCTACTCGGTCCACAGTATTTCTGTGCAGAACACCTTTTGCATAAATTATGAAGAGTCGATTTATTATTCTTCGACAATCAAATTTGAAACCGTCCTATTCAGGACGACCTTTCGGTACACCCTAGTCTGTGATTACAACAACCATATGAAATGACAATAAGTTTCCAACTTTGATTTCGAATATCTCTTCACTGAGAAAAAAAATTCGAAAGTCCGCTTCCGGATTATGGTTACCGGGGTCAAAACGCGTCTATTGATATCTTTCCCGATAATTTCGGACGGGTTTTAGTAGTTGTCTCCTCAAGGTAACAATTACCAAAATTCACTTCACGTTCGCCATCTCCTTTACCTAGCGATTTTGTTCTGATGTTTGGATGTTGCATATATAGATATCTTTCCCCTTGGAATATATATACTAAAGTTTGTCCTACTTTCAGGTACGTGAGCAACGTGCAGTACAGAGGGTGGCTTGGCGCGCCACTGGGCCATATGGGATTAGCGCTATAGGCGATGCGCACCGGAGGAAGAGGGTAAGTCAGTTATATTATTACATAGAAATAGGTGCACCCAACCAACATCCCAACAATCATTACTGTAAATATTTTCCAAAATAAATTTGCTGCAATAAGCGATATGTAGGCTTTTGTAGTTTTAATTTCTTTGAAAGTTTCAAGTAAACTTTCTATAAACTTCAAGAAAAACTGTTACAAATTATTTCAATTTCAAAGTGAAATGCAAATGTTTATAAAAATTCAGATAAAAATATTTGTTAATTTTTTCCTCTTTTCAACTTGAATTATTTAAAATTCTTTCCAAACAAGATTTTTATATGAGAATGACTGCGAAAAAACATTGGTCGTTGCTGCATCTTAACCACTTCCAAAACTGGTAACAGTGGGTTTAAGTTGCAGCATTCAATGTATGACTAGAACTTAGTTATTTATTTTATTGCAATAGATAAATAATATACAAAATCTGGTTTGAATAAAGTTGAAAAAAAACTTTTAGAAAGCTTTCTTTAAAGTCTTTTTGTAGGTTTAAATTAATAAGCCTTCTAATAACGTGTCGTTTTCATTAAACAACGTTTATTTTGAAAAAATGAACATATATGTATATGTATACGAGGGTGGGACCATCTGCTACCAATTTGTCGTGGCAGATGGATAGATTTTCAGTGGCAGATTGGTCCGCCTTTCTGCGTTAGGTTTTCTTTGGCGTCGATATCGAGTGCAATCGCGTTTTCTGTGGCAGAATGGATCGCCCTTCTTCTGCGTTAGGCTTGTCTGTTGTCCTCGTTAAGGGCGGTTAAAAACGGCAGGGAGGTGATGGAAGGGGATGGTTAAGATGAGGCCCCGGGCCTCTCGCCAGCCATTCCCTCCATAGGGAGCAGAATCAGCTTGACCAACGGTCTTCTGATCTGCCCCTTCTCGGTCATGAGGTCCACTACACGCACTCGGTTATCTTCGCCGGGGTGTACGTGGGTAACTCGGCCGAGCCTCCATTCATTGGGAGACAGGTTGTCTTCTTTGATGACAACGAGATCTCCCACCTTAATATTTTGTTTCGGATGCTTCCACTTCACTCGTTTTTGAAGTTCGGATAAGTATTCCACTTTCCATCGCCTGCAGAAGGTTTGATGAAGAGCCTTGAGCTTCTGCCACCTATTGATAATGGAGGCAGGGCTCTCATTCACCTCGGGTTCTGGCGGAGCCAGGAGATAACTTCCAGTCAGGAAGTGCCCAGGGGTCAAGGGTTCCAGGTCCGCAGGCTCATTTGAGGCTGGACTAAGTGGCCGCGAGTTGAGGCATGCCTCAATCCGGCACAATAGCGTATGGAATTCCTCATGCGTGAATTTATGAGGCGAGGCTACCTTCTTGAAGTGGCTTTTGAAGCTCTTCACTCCCGCCTCCCAGAGTCCCCCCATATGTGGAGCCCCGGCCGGAATAAAATGCCATGTCATGGCTTGATGGCTATATTTGGACATAGTCTTATCTCGGGCTTCCGAGATAAAGGCCTTAAATTCAGATCTTAATGATCGTGATGCTCCGACAAAATTAGTGCCATTGTCGGAGTAAATGTTTCTCGGACATCCTCGTCTAGCGATAAAACGCGAAAACGCTGCTAGAAAGGATGGGGTGCTAAGATCACTGGTCGCTTCCAGATGGATCGCTTTAGTCGTGAAACAAACAAAAAAGCAAACATAGCCCTTTGATAATCGACATCCTCTACCGCGGTAACTTTTAATGTCGAAAGGCCCGGCAAAGTCCACCCCGGTATTGGTAAACGCGCGGGTGAACGTAGTGCGTTCGCAAGGAAGGGTACCCATAAGTTGGGTTTGTGCTCTTTTTTTATAAATGGTGCAGACCTTACAGTTATGGATGGTGGCCCTAATCATGTTCTTGACATTCGGAATCCAATATTGGGTGCGGATGAGACGGAGCATCAGTTGGTTGTCCCCAT
Source organism: Merzomyia westermanni (assembly GCA_949987695.1). Classification (NCBI taxonomy): domain Eukaryota; kingdom Metazoa; phylum Arthropoda; class Insecta; order Diptera; family Tephritidae; genus Merzomyia; species Merzomyia westermanni. The sequence goes on from OX465291.1 coordinate 85,036,104, forward strand.
GGAGAGAGATTTGATGTATCATTTGTACAGTCAGACGCGTCAACCTACAATTGTATAGCAGTATAATTGGGTGGCGCTCGTTATAAGCGAGGTCTTGAGACGCTCCAAGACGACCACCCGCCCTAATAATATCATCTTTGTCGATGAATGGGTTGAGTGGCAATATCTCGCTTTTCCTATCGATTACCTGTCCCTTCTTCAAGTTTACATATTCCTCCTTATAATGTTGCTTCGGATAGAGTTTAATCAAGAGTTGCGTCGTGGTCTTGATCTCACCGGATGAGATTAGGCACGATTTTTCCTGAAAGGAAGCTTTTGTCTTGGGATGAGTTCTTCGAAAGAATCTCATAATATATGATAGTACCCTCAAAGCCCTCGGTAAATTCGAAAACCGGTCAAGAATCTCGATCTCTTTTTGCGTTGATATTGCGTAGGCCTGCGCTCTCTTTTCCTCCACGGATGTACTATACTCCTTTTCTTGTACTGGCCATTGGGAATTGTCTTCTTGTAGCCAAGAAGGTCCCTGCCACCACAAAGAATTGTTGACCAAATCCGATGCCGGTAGTCCTCTGCTTCCTAAGTCTGCTGGATTCGTTTCCGAATTGACATGAAGCCAGTTCTTGCTGCCGACTAGGTCGATGATTTTTGTAATCCTGTGTGCGACGAATGTTGACCAGGAACAGGGTGGTTTCCTTATCCATGCCAAAACGATGGTGGAATCCGTCCATAGATACTGTTTCACTGGTCCCAGTTTGATGTTTCGGAATATTGATTCCACCATCTCCGCTAACAGTACTGCTCCGCAAAGTTCCAAACGCGGAAGTGAGATGGTCTTCACTGGTAATACTCTGGTTTTGGCCAGAAGTAGATTTACGAAGATATCATCATTCCTTTTGACTCGCATGTAGACAGCTGCAGCGTATGCCTTTTCCGAAGCATCGCAGAATCCATGTATCTCTACATCATCTTCTGGTGAAAAGTTTACCCATCGTGGTATCTTTATGTTGTCGATTTCGTGGTATTGATGTCTGAAGTTTTTCCATCGTTCCAATGTATTGGACGAAACTGGTTCATCCCAATCGGTGCCCTCTAACCAAATGTTCTGCATCAAAATTTTTGCCACGATTGGTGCAAGCCATCCTAAAGGGTCGAAGAGTCTGGCGATGGCGGATAGAATCGCTCGCTTTGTTAACTTTTCACTTTCTTCTAGTGACCCTGCTTTAAAGTAAAACAGGTCTGAATGGGCATTCCATCTTATGCCCAATGCCTTAACGGTGCTGGTATCTTCGAATGCCAGAAAGTCCTCGGTCAGCCGATCCGATATTGGGATGTCGTTGAGAATTTCCTCAGCATTCGAAGTCCATTTTCGTAGTGGGAAGCCCGCGGAGAGTAAGACTTGTCGAATCTCATTCCTCGCGTTAATGGCCGATGCAAGTGTGTGTCCCCCCGCTAGTACGTCATCTACGTACATGCCTTCCCTTAATATGCTAGATGCTGTAGGGTGAGAACTCTCTACTTCATCTGCTAGTTGTAAAAGGGTTCTAATTGCCAGATAAGGCGCACAATTAACCCCGAAAGTGACCGTTTTCAGCTCATAAAGGCTTATGGGTTCTTGAGGAGATGTTCGGTAAATAATCCGTTGGAATTTGACGTGATCATCGCTCATCCAAATTTGCCTATACATCTTTTCGATGTCACTATTGAAAACGAAGCGATATAGTCTCCATCGCAGTATAAGTACTGGAAGATCTGATTGTAGTACTGGGCCTGGCAGGAGAATGTCGTTCAAACTTGTAAACTCCTATATAAATCTTCGCAGTACTTGTCATCTGCGTTTGGGCTTTTGTTTCTGGGCAGATTTTCCAACTCCCAGAATGCTGTAAGCTTTTTGTCCAAAGCAACTTCGCTGTAGAAGGACACTATATTTCTGGTTGGATTCGGTGCTTCTATGCGCCCGGTTAATATCCAACCGAACACCGTTTCTTGGGCGAGAAGTGTACTAAGTACATTCCTTTTCAGCCCACTCAATATAATTTGCGGATATACGTCTCCGCCAAGTATAATATCAACTTCCTCGTTGATGTAGAATCGCTTATCTGCCAAGACTAAGTCTGGGAAAGCCTCCATAGTCGTAGCATCGATATGGCAGGATGGCAGATTCCCAGTTAGTTTGGCTAGAATTAGAACTGATGTTGTTAAGCTGAAGCAAGGGTCCACTGGTGAACGGAGTTCAATATTGGAGGCCTCCTTGACTTGAGCGGAGACGGCATTAGTGATGCCCGAAACTTGAGCATGCATCCTTTTTGCCGGTAAATTGATTCTGCGTTTGAGTCGTTCTGTCATAAACGAGCACTCTGAACCAGAATCAATCAGTGCTCTTGCTGGGAAGTCTGTACCATTATGGTGAATGTTTACTCGAGCTGTCCCTAGCAGCACACCTGCGCTTGACTGCACATGGCAGGATTTAACGTTTCTGTTTATGGCCGAAACAGATTTTTCAGCTTCCCGTCTCTCTTGTGCCTGTTTTGAAGTTGAGGCAGCATTATCAGCATGATACTGATTAGGGCTGGTGGTTGCCTGCGTCTGAAGAGACTCCGCATGCAGGAGCGTATTATGTCGAGAGTGGCACTTGTTGCAGTCATAAGAACTGGTGCACTTCGACACAGTATGTCCTGGGGATAGGCAGTTCAAAGAGCCCTTGGTGGATTTGACAAAGTTAATTCTCTCCACCGGAGTTAATTTGAGAAAACGGGGACAGTTTCGCAATCTGTGGGCATTCGATTTGCACTTTGTGCACAGTAGTTTAGTTACGTTTGCTTGGTATGTACCAAGTCTTTTTGCAGGGGTTTCGTTGGCAATCCGCGTACTTTGCGGCTTTTGCACTTTCGAAGAACTCCCTAGGAACCCAGACACTGTTTCGAGTGTCTGGAAGCGGTTGGACAAAAATTTGTCCATATCCTCCCACTTAGATATTTCCACTTTGTGGTCTATGCTTTGCTCCCATAGACCAAGCGTACTCTCCGGCAATTTCGTCGAACACAAATACGTTATAATTGCATCCCAGTTCGAAGTGTCAATTTTATGACTTCGCAGGGACGAAAGGCAATTATTTATTTCGCGCTGAAGGGTTTTAATCGCGCTACCACATTCACTCTCTACCTTTTTCAAGTTAAATAAAATTTGGAGTTGCGAGTTTACTAGGATACGTTTGGTTTCGTATCTCTCGCATAAATTTCTCCAGACCGTATCAAATCCCTCATTCGTAAGTGGACATTTTTTCACGATATCTTTTGCCTCACCTTGTGTCTTATTGTTCAGATGGAACAATTTCTCCACTGGTGTTAGGCGTTTATTTAAGATGTATATAGCCGTGAACATGTCACGAAATGTTGGCCATGACAGATAATCGCCCTTGAAAACTTCAGTATCACATGGAGGCAGGCGGATACTGTGTTCAAATTCGGGCTTTTCTTCAGATTTATTTTCTGGTTTGTTGTACGTCGCTTGGCGTGTAGCCATGTCTGACATGCAGCGTAAATATACTGCATATGATCTCTTATATTTCTGTTTGACAGAAACTATACCAGTGGCCTCTAACTTATCTGAATTAAGTAAGTCGTCATAAGCCGTTCTGGTTTTGCTCCACATTGTCTTCAAGTCCTCTTGTTGAAGCCCAAGAGTGTACTTCCTGTGGACTGAATCCTCTAATTCATTGTAGTCTGATTCGAATTCAAAAATCGAATCAGCCAGCCTAATGAAACTTTCCATATTTTGGACTTAGAGGATCTGTAGAATCAAAACAAAACCGAAAAAATAAAGCTGAAGGCACGATGAAATGCTCAACCGTACAAGAAAGATGCTGAATAGAAAAGGTAAAGGCAGTATTTTACCCAGGAAAATCAAAACAACCTCAATAAAATTGTAATAAACTCAATTAATGTATAATTTAATTCAATTATTTTTATTTATTGTTAATTTTTGAATTATATTGCAGACTTGGCCGATTTGTCTGACGAATATTTGTTTGCTACAGACGCAAAAAATTTAAACAAAATATTTGTGACTTACTCGCCACCCACACGTATAAGGGGAAAATGTATACATAAATGTGTGTATGTGTTGCCGTAATAAAGAAATACACAACAAACACAGATAAAGTGCGTGGTGTATCAAACGAGCGAAAGTGAATATTAAATTAAAAAATGTGAAAACAAAGAAAAGTGCTATAAAAATGGTGAATTTTACCAGAAATTAATAAACTAGCCTTCGATTAAAGTTCTGTTATGTATATTACCGAAAAAAAAACAAGTGGAAAAACCAAAAACAAACTGAAGATCGAAAGGCTAAGTGAACTTATTGTGAAAATGAGGTTATGTTACCTCTTGCCTTGCGCTGTGTCCAAAAAACCTTACCACTGGTGGGGGGATAATCCGGATAGTCACAAGGATTTTTAAGCGTTTAATTTAATTTAAAATTTAAAGAAAACTAAAGCACTTAACTGAACCAAAAAAATCACTATTGTTAAATATTCACTAAACGCACTTAGGTTTGATTACACTCGCGGGCGGCACTTTTATACAATTGTATGCAACACACAAAAAAAAACTAAGTGGCAAGAAATATACAACTTACGTGCTTTGATGTGGTGATTGGCCGAATTTGTAGTATATAGTTTGTGTTGTTGGTTGTGGTATGTGGCAGAGATGTTTGTTGTTTGTAATTGCGGCAGAGTGTATGGCAGAGTTGTTTGTTGTTTGTAATTGCGGCAGAGTGTATGGCAGAGTTGTTTGTTGTTTGTAATTGCGGCAGTGCGTGAACAATATTGAGTTTCTTCTACTTTTATTGTGTGGCAGCTTCTGGTGGTTTGATCCAAATTAGATTCTTTGAGATTCTTTCTCCAATTTTTGTTGTTGTGGACTGTATGCAGGTTCCTCTAGACGGGGAGATGGACCATGTAAATTCGAGCGTGGTGCTAACTTGGAGCGGCGGTGGCTCAAAAGCACGGCGGTCGAATTTGTGCTGGAAAATAGAAAATAAACAAGAAACAACGAGAATTCTCGTTATAAAAAAGTGGCCGTATATTTATATAAAATATAATTATAAACAATTAGTTTACCTTGACGAATAAGTAATGCGCTCGAAAAATCCTGGGCTGGCTGTGATGTGGTCGTGTCGAGTGTCTCTGGAAAAGTAGACGGTTTTGCAATCGAGGACAACCGTTGAACCTGAAAATTATCCTCCGGTTTTAAGGGGAGGTGAACCCACACATGCACACCCCCATGCATGTATATGTGTGCTGACAAAACACGAATATGCATGCATGCCTACACAGGTGGGTGGGTTGGTGTGAGTGATTGGAATGGCGCTAAAGTTACATTAGGGTGGCCCATTTTTTAAGACTTTAGGCATCTCGCCTAAACACGTTGAATTTTGTCCTGTAGGATATTAATAACTAGTAAAAATCAAATCTGTTAGTAATTTTAAACTTCTTAAAAAACTTATTTCTCAAATTATTTAGATGTTTAAGCTCATATGTATACCAAGGAAGCTTATATGCCTTTTTCTTAAAAGTAGGAACAAGTTTATTACTGTTGGTAGTTAAGATTGTTATGCAACATGATATATGCGCCACTACTGTATTATTGTACTATCTTTTGTAATGTCATTCTTGTGTAAAGCTTATTAGAAAGCAAACGTCATCACATAAGTAACTTTGTATATTTGTCATTGTCCAATAAACCTTCGTAGACTTAAGTTGTAAGTCGTGTCTTTGCTTTTCTATTCGGTTTAACTCAGCACGTAAGTCCTCGATACCTCCAATAGGTTATGGGCCCAGACAATAAAGTTCAGAATTAAAGAAATACAGTTTTTACCGCTATAAAAATGAGTACGCCTGGTTTATATTCCATCGAGAAGTTTGACGACGGAAATTATGTATCATGGTCCGTGCAAATGAGGAGCGTTTTAGTTCACACTGATTTATGGGCAATCACCTGTGGAAAACTCGTGAAAGATGAAGGCGCAAAACCTGAAGACGCAGCGGCGTTTGACAGCAAAGATGAAAAGACATTAGCTAGCCTCATGCTATGTATAAAACAATCGCAGGTAAATCATGTAAAACATTGCAAAACAGCTGCAATGGTTTGGACCAGACTTCGGCAGGTACATCAACCGGCTGGCCCTGCTCGCAAAGTTGCATTGTTTCGGCAATTATTGTCTCTAAAATTGAACGATGGTGACAAAATTCAAAACCATTTAAATGAAGTTTGCAACATACTTGAAAGGTTGGCTGAAATAATGGTGGTTTTGGCTGACGAAATGTCTGTTATTGTATTACTAGCGACTCTGCCAAAATTGTATGAGAACTTTGTTGTTGCTATTGAGTCGCGAGATACCTTGCCTACACTCTGTTCACTAAAAGTCAAGTTGCTTGAAGAGGGGGCGAGGTGTGAAGGAGAGAAAGTCGGTGAACTTGATTTTCAACGCGCTGGTGGTGCAGGCAAACTTCCAGAAAGTGCCCAATACCAACAACAATGCTAGAAACAACAGCAATCATGGAATAGGAGAAAAGAAAAAAGGCAGCAACAACGACAGAAGGCGCAGCGGTAAATGCTTTAATTGCGGCAAATGCGAACACTTTGCCGCGGAATGTAAAGAACAAAGTCAAGATAGTCGAGATGATAAATCTTTTGCCATTCTTGCTTCCATTTCCCCTTATGAGTTAAAAAGCGACAAGTGGAGCATTGATAGTGGTGCAACTACACACCTGTGTTGTGACCGCTCATTATTTGTCACATACAGTGAGCGCAATGAGAGAATAGAATTGGCGGGGAACAAGTACATAGAATCAAATAGAATAGGCGAAGTTGTTATACAAACCGAGAGCTATCGAATTAAATTAAAGAGTGTTTTGTATGTGCGCGATTTAAAATGCAATTTCGTGTCTGTAAGCAAGGCATGTGAACATGGATTAGTTGTCAAATTTGAGAATAATCACGCAATCATCGAAGAGAAAGATTCCATATTGATAAGAGCGCAGCTAGTGGTTTGTACGTGTTTAAGAGTAAAACAAATAGGTGTTTTGGTATAAGGCCAGACAATGAAATTAATATTTGGCATAATCGCTTCGGCCACTTGAATTTTGACAGTTTGTGTGAGATGTCAAACAAAGAATTAGTGCATGGCCTGAAAATGAAAAATGTTAATAAAAGTGATTGCGTTACATGTGCAAAAAACAAGATTTGTGTTAAACCATTTACCCAAGCGTCGAAAAGTCATGCAAAAAATGTATTAGAGTTGGTGCACACCGATTTGTGTGGCCCTATGAGTACGAAATCAATTGGCGGTTCGAAGTATTTCCTCACTTTTATCGACGACAAATCGCGCTACATATTTGTTTACTTTCTAAAAGCAAAAAGTGAGGTGTTCGGTGCGTTCAAAACATTTAAACAAATGGTAGAAAAACAAAATGAAAGAAAAATTAAATGTTTGAGAAGCGACAACGGCCGTGAGTATCTCAGTGAAGAGTTTGAAAAGTTTGTGGCCGGAAATGGTATACAACGCAAGTTGACTACGCTGTATACACCACAGCAGAATGGTGTGGCTGAACGGGCAAACCGCACGCTAGTGGAGATGGCGCGCAGCATGCTAGTGCACAGCAAGTTGGGTGAATCGTTTTGGGCAGAGGCGGTGTCCACTGCAGCTTATATTCGAAATAGAGCAGCTACAAAATCGCTGATTAATCAAACGCCGTTCGAAGTGTATAATGGTAAAAAGCCTGTAGTGACGCTAAAGTGATCACAAGCAGAGATGTAATCTTCATGGAAAATACGTACGTTGGACGTGAAAGTGAACACGTTGATATCACGTTATTTGGCAATGAAGTTGGTAATGAAGATGCAAGTGAGCAAAACACTAGTAATGATTCGGCGAGCGATTGGGAAGAAGAGGCCATAGACAAAGCAAGTGACAAAAATGAAGATATTGAATGTGCAGATAAAGCAGGTTATGGTCCGGGCAGACCAAAACTAGTACGCACTGTCAGTGTGGGACGTCCACGTAGAGAGCGGCATATATTGAGTATGACATACAGCGATGAAATATCCGTACCTAATTCCGTGAGCGAAGCGCTAAGTGGCGCGCATGCAGAAGAGTGGAAAGTCTTCACGCAGGAGGAGTATGACACTTTGGTTAAAAACCCAACATGGTCATTGGTGGACCTACCTCCTGGCGAGAAAGCTATCAATTGCAAATTGGTATACAACATTAAAAGAAACACAGATGGTAGTATTAAACGCTTTAAGAGTCGTTTGGTGGCAAAGTGATGCAGTCAGCGTTTTGGGGTGAAGTTCAATGAAATATTTTCACCAGTGCTGAGGTACGCTACAGTTCGATTGTTGTCAGCGTTGGCGTGTGAACACGAGCTGCATTTGCACCAAATGGACGTATCTTCTGCCTACCTAAATAGCAATTTACAAGAGGTAGTTTATATGAAGCAGCCGGAAGCGTTTGTTAGCGAAGAGTTTCCAAATAGAGTTCTGAAGCTTAACAAGGCACCTTATGGGCTAAAACAAAGTGGACGTGAATGGAACTCTAGATTGGACACAGTCTTAAAATCGTTTGGGCATTCGCCATGTGTTAGCGAACCTTGCGTGTATACTAAACACGAAAATGGTAACTATAATATTATAGCTGTATATGTTGACGATTTAATTGTAGGTGGAACACGGTTAGAAGATTTAGTTGCGATTAAAGCAAAAATTGCGAACGAGTTTGATGTGGTTGACGGTGGACCGCTGCGATATTTTTTGGGTTTGGAGATTCAGCGTGAAGGTGAAACAGGCGCAATTACTCTTGGCCATAAAAAATACATTACCGATCTATTAAACCAATATGGTATGTCCAACTGCAATCCTGTAGTGACACCGTTAAATGCTGGGTTTCAAGTCAGCTGTGAAGATGCGAAATGCAGACGTGTTGATACAAAAGCATATCAGTCGCTAATGTTGATGTATTTGGCATTTCCACTCGACCGGGCATCCTTCATTCAGTATGTAAACTCTCGCAGAAGAATACCGATCCACATTCTGAACACGAAGCAGGGGCTAAACATGTATTACGCTACTTGAAAGGTACAAGCGATTTGAAACTACAAGGTGGCGCAAAAGTTATCCTCCTATCAGAAAATGATAAATTTTGCGATTGGCCACTAAAGTCAGTTCTGTTTTGACATTTGTGTAGTAAACACATGCGAAATACACGTTAATAAACAATGTTACGCTACACTGCTCCAGAACGCGGAATATTGCTGACTATTTATTTGACCAATAATCAATAAACAGAGCAATGATCAACGAGATCTTTTTGCCGCAACTTGATGAATTGGGATTGGAAAACATGTGGTTCCAACAAGACGGTGCAACAGCACACACTGCACGTGCCACAACCGATATGCTGAACATCGGAAGCTTACTTTTGCGCCACCTTGTACATTACCGCAAATCAGGTCAAGCGATTCAATGCTATGTTGACGCTGACTGGGGCGCAGATGTTGGCGACAGAAAATCTTATACAGACAGTGTGTTTTATGCTGCTGGCGCAATATTCTCGTGGGAATCGAAAAAGCAAACCCTTGTTGCCTTAAGTAGCACGGAAGCCGAGTACGTAGCAACTTCTACAGCTGCTAAGGAGGCTGTATATATAAGAATGCTTCTTGCTGAAATGGGATTTCCTATGAAGAATCCAACCTTGATTAATAGCGATAATCAAAGTGCTTTACATCTAGTAAAAAACCCTGTTTACCATGCTAGAAGTAAGCATATAGATTTGAAGTTTCATCATGTTAGGGATTTATATAAATCTGGCGAAATAAGTTTAAATTATATTTGTACTGAAGAAATGATTTCTGACATCTTAACTAAAAATCTTCAAAAAATAAAACATTGTAAATTCAGAACCGACATGGGGTTGTATTAGTCAGAAACATATTTAATATACATGTTGAGGAGGAGTGTTGGTAGTTAAGATTGTTATGCAACATGATATATGCGCCACTACTGTATTATTGTACTATCTTTTGTAATGTCATTCTTGTGTAAAGCTTATTAGAAAGCAAACGTCATCACATAAGTAACTTTGTATATTTGTCATTGTCCAATAAACCTTCGTAGACTTAAGTTGTAAGTCGTGTCTTTGCTTTTCTATTCGGTTTAACTCAGCACGTAAGTCCTCGATACCTCTAATAATTACAAATATCAGATAATGAATTTTTAATTATATTATAGCAAGTTGCAACTTCATTATTTATAAAACGAGAATCCCAGTCGATCTCAAATAACTCTACATCCAAAGCATTAAAATTTAATGATGGCTTAGAAGTAGAAAAGGAGGTATTAAAGAATTCTAGGAATTCCACTTCCAGTAAAGTTGGAGTGTGATGCAAATTAGGCGGCGATATAGAAGTTGCAGCTTGCGACAGCAAAAAGTTCAAATCGCTACTAATAAAAATTAAATCAAGATAGCGTTGCAACCTGTTATGCAAGCCATTAACTTGCGATAAACCCACACTCAAAAAGTTATCTATAACATACAATTCAATATTATTAGTGATATTTGAGGCATAGAAATTTGCGAATTCTTTGGATTGAATGGCCTGGTTAAGGATGATCACTAGTAGGTAGATTTTTCTTTATGTTTCCGCAGCTGAAGGAATTGCGTAAATCGAGTCTATTTATTTTAAATTTGGGTGTATAAACTCGTTAATTAAATAAACACAAAGGACCTACTTGCATGAGCGGTTGCGAATTTACCCGGCAGTAGCGGGTAGGTAGCTTCTTCTATTTTAAACAATGATTAGGTATACTAAAAGCGTTTGAAATAGTTAAGGTTTCTGCATGCTATGACCATACCTAATTACGTACATATCAACATACAAACAACTCATCACTCAGTCTCTACTGTGATAGTTGTGCAGGTTAAAATAGAAACTGAGCTTTGCTAGCCGGGATATTATATTTATTTTTATTTTGTTTTGTTGTTTTTCCGACAGGGTGAATGATTGATGTATATTGGAACGATTTTTCGTCATCCCTTGTCAAATTTGGTTTTGAGACAAACCGGTTTCGGCGTTGTGCCATCATCAGTGTCGATTTTCGTTCTGATCTGTTGTGGTCGTTTGTCTTGTATTTATAGTAGGTAGCAGGTAACGTCAGCATGGCTGTCTGTTTGTGTACGTGTGTGCATGTGTTGTGTGTGTATATTCAGAAACGGGGGTGGTTTGCATCGATCGGTTTTTTTGTGGTTGACTGAGGCAGGTAAAAGTTGGTGATTTTTGTTGTTTGACCTTTTTTGCTTGTTTGTTGTTTTTGATCTTTTGCTGTTTTGTGCTTATTTGTCGGTGCGTGTGTGTTTGTTGTACCTGAGTGGTTGCTTTGTTTTTTGTAAACCAATTTTAAAGGTTCGAATATTGTGTCGGAAACAGTGTTTGTCTGTTCGTTTATTATTCTACCGTCGAATGTTTTTTGTTTGTAGATTTCCATGTTTTCGAGTACGTTCAGACGTCTGCCTTTTGCTTGTACATGTAGGACTTTGACTGTTTTTTTTTTTTTTTTTTTTTTTTTGATGTTTCCGGGGGGGCATTTATTCTCCGCCATGTGATTCGCAAAGTTGGACTCTGGTATTATGGTTGGATTCCGTATCTTTTTGTTGTAATCTCTAATGTGTTCTCTGAACCTCGTTCTTACTTGTCGTCCGGTTTGTCCTATGTAACTGTGCTGGCATTCACAAGTGAGCTTGTATACACCATGGCTGCTAAATGGATCTTCTGAGTTAGTTTTGGTTCTTAGCTTCCGTCCTAAATTGTTCGATGTTTTGAACGCTGTGTTGATGTTGTATTTTTGAAGGAAATTTGCTAATTTATATGTTGCTCTCCAGTATATGTCATTGTCGTCCAGGTTTGTGTACTTTCTTCTCCATTGTTTCTTTTTTGTTCTCTAAGGTCTCTCCTGAGTTTATCCACTAGTGCTTTTTTATATCCGTTGTTTGTAGCGATGTTATATATTATTCCAAGCTCTCTTCTATATGCTTCTTGTGTAAGAGGTGTTCTTTCCAATCTTTGTACTAAGTGCCTTAGCGCTGCATTTTTATGTTGTTGTGGGTGGTTCGAGGTATTATGTATTATTGTGTCGGTGGCCGTTGGTTTCCTATATATTTCGTAGTTGAATTTATTGCTAGTTTTATCAATACTTATTGTGAGGTCCAGATAATTGATTCCTCCGTCTTTTTCGGTTTCCATTGTGAATTTTATGTTCCCGTGCTGCTTGTTGAGGTACTCCAGTACTTGCTCTTCGTTGTTGTTAGTTAAAATGCATATGATATCATCCACGTACCTTGCGTAAAATAACACTCCTAATTTGGAATTTAATTCCTGTATATACTCTTTTTCCAGGTTTTGCATAAACGCTTCCATAAGAATAGCCGATGTTGGGTTTCCCATCGCAAGTCCGTTTGTTTGTCTGTATATTTTATTGTTGAATTGAAAATAGTTTTGACGTAGTGTGGTTCTTACCGTGTTCGTGATTTGCGTACTTTTTACTTTATCTTTTGTTTTACGTAGTATTATAGAGTTTACTATGTTCAATGTCTCTGCTAGTGGTATTGATGTGTATAGATCTTTTATGTCGAAAGATACCAATTTGCTGTCCTTTGTCACTTCAACGGTCCTAAGTTTGTTTATTAGTTCAGATGTATTAGTTATGGTGTGTTCGTTGCTAAGTTCCAGTGTGTCCTTCAATACTGTTTTTAAATATTTAGATAGCTTATAGCATGGTGCCGATTTAAAATTAATGACTGGTCTCATTGGATTGCCTGGCTTGTGGATTTTTGGTAGCGCAATCAGTGGCGGAGTTGACGGGTTCATTTGGACTAATGTATATGCCGAGTTTGTATCTATTATATTTGTTGCAGTTTTTATAGCCACTTTGATTTCTTTCTGGTATTCATCCGTGGGGTTCACTCTTATTCTACGACATTCCATATCCTCGATGAGTTTTTCGGTTTTTGTTATATACTCATCTTTTTCAATTAGCACAGTTGTGTTGCCTTTGTCCGCCTTCGTTGCGACAATGTTGTTTATCCTGAGTTTATGTTGTAGGTTCTTGACAGTTTTTTGCTCCGTGTTTCTCTTCTGTCCTTCCTTTGCTAATAAACAAGGAAGTGAAAGCAAAGGAAGGACAGAAGAGAAACACGGAGCAAAAAACTGTCAAGAACCTACAACATAAACTCAGGATAAACAACATTGTCGCAACGAAGGCGGACAAAGGCAACACAACTGTGCTAATTGAAAAAGATGAGTATATAACAAAAACCGAAAAACTCATCGAGGATATGGAATGTCGTAGAATAAGAGTGAACCCCACGGATGAATACCAGAAAGAAATCAAAGTGGCTATAAAAACTGCAACAAATATAATAGATACAAACTCGGCATATACATTAGTCCAAATGAACCCGTCAACTCCGCCACTGATTGCGCTACCAAAAATCCACAAGCCAGGCAATCCAATGAGACCAATCATTAATTTTAAATCGGCACCATGCTATAAGCTATCTAAATATTTAAAAACAGTATTGAAGGACATACTGGAACTTAGCAACGAACACACCATAACTAATACATCTGAACTAATAAACAAACTTAGGACCGTTGAAGTGACAAAGGACAGCAAATTGGTATCTTTCGACATAAAAGATCTATACACATCAATACCACTAGCAGAGACATTGAACATAGTAAACTCTATAATACTACGTAAAACAAAAGATAAAGTAAAAAGTACGCAAATCACGAACACGGTAAGAACCACACTACGTCAAAACTATTTTCAATTCAACAATAAAATATACAGACAAACAAACGGACTTGCGATGGGAAACCCAACATCGGCTATTCTTATGGAAGCGTTTATGCAAAACCTGGAAAAAGAGTATATACAGGAATTAAATTCCAAATTAGGAGTGTTATTTTACGCAAGGTACGTGGATGATATCATATGCATTTTAACTAACAACAACGAAGAGCAAGTACTGGAGTACCTCAACAAGCAGCACGGGAACATAAAATTCACAATGGAAACCGAAAAAGACGGAGGAATCAATTATCTGGACCTCACAATAAGTATTGATAAAACTAGCAATAAATTCAACTACGAAATATATAGGAAACCAACGGCCACCGACACAATAATACATAATACCTCGAACCACCCACAACAACATAAAAATGCAGCGCTAAGGCACTTAGTACAAAGATTGGAAAGAACACCTCTTACACAAGAAGCATATAGAAGAGAGCTTGGAATAATATATAACATCGCTACAAACAACGGATATAAAAAAGCACTAGTGGATAAACTCAGGAGAGACCTTAGAGAACAAAAAAGAAACAATGGAGAAGAAAGTACACAAACCTGGACGACAATGACATATACTGGAAGGGCAACATATAAATTAGCAAATTTCCTTCGAAAATACAACATCAACACAGCGTTCAAAACATCGAACAATTAAGGACGGAAGCTAAGAACCAAAACTAACTCAGAAGATCCATTTAGCAGCCATGGTGTATACAAGCTCACTTGTGAATGCCAGCACAGTTACATAGGACAAACCGGACGACAAGTAAGAACGAGGTTCAGAGAACACATTAGAGATTACAACAAAAAGATACGGAATCCAACCATCATACCAGAGTCCAACTTTGCGAATCACATGGCGGAGAATAAATGCCCCCCCGGAAACATCAAAAAAACAGTCAAGGTCCTACATGTACAAGCAAAAGGCAGACGTCTGAACGTACTCGAAAACATGGAAATCTACAAACAAAAAACATTCGACGGTAGAATAATAAACGAACAGACAAACACTGTTTCCGACACAATATTCGAACCTTTAAAATTGGTTTACAAAAAAGAAAGCAACCACTCAGGTACAACAAACACACACGCACCGACAAATAAGCACAAAACAGCAAAAGATCAAAAGATCAAAAACAACAAACAAGCAAAAAAGGTCAAACAACAAAAATCACCAACTTTTACCTGCCTCAGTCAACCACAAAAAAACCGATCGATACAAACCACCCCCGTTTCTGAATATACACACACAACACATGCACACACGTACACAAACAGACACCCATGCTGACGTTACCTGCTACCTACTATAAATACAAGACAAACGACCACAACAGATCAGAACGAAAATCGACACTGATGATGGCACAACGCCGAAACCGGTTTGTCTCAAAACCAAATTTGACAAGGGATGACGAAAAATCGTTCCAATATACATCAATATTATATTTACTTAGGGCCGTTTACTCAATGTCTGATTAACTGCTTAATCAAGACTTTATCAGAGGTTGGCCCAAAAACCATTTATCATGATAACTTAATCAGACTTTTGTGTAAACGAAAATGTCATTCTGAGGCAAGCCATGATTAGGTTATCATGTGATAAAGTTTATCGTAACCAGACATTGAGTAAACGGGCCTTAGAATATCAAGTTTTATTAACAATCCAAAATTAACATATTTATTATCTGGACATACTATGATGCCCGTTGTTCCATTCATAGCACCATTGAATCATTTGTCAGAGGTAGGACTGTTTGGGCGCCAAGTTAATGGTACACTATGATATCTAGCGCTAGAACTAATCCAGTAAATTATGAATGTGTTGTAATGAATTACTGGGATTTCAAAGATTGCAAAGGATATTCACAAGCACTGTTTCCCAATTTAAAGTCAATAGCTTTTTCAACTTTACGCTCAGCTTCGTTTGAAAAAAATAACCCTATTAGATATGGGTATTTTGAACATTCCAAAACTCAAGATAATGATATGGATTCAATTGCACGGTCTAGTATATGGACCAACTCCTATACATAACAACGACTTACACGTTTTGTCTAGAAAGTACAGTGACTTGAAAAAGCTTTGCGAAAATAACACAATCCTGAGAAATTTCACAACCAGTCTTTAAATCTGCAATGCAATGAAGGCGTTAAGGATTGCCTTCCTGAGACACACAAAGAGGAAGACTATGCCTGAAAGAATTTTTTTACATAATTAGTATTACAAAATTGGATTCAGAGAATACATTTAAATTATATTTATATGTATTTTGGTTTTTATGAAAACTAGTAAATTTAACCGAAAGACTTATTTTTACATATGCCATTACAAATAATTTGCATTAATATAAAAACAGCAGAAACTAAGTATACGCCAAAAAGCATGCTTATATATTTACATATAATAAAACTGTAACAGGTCGATGTCTGCACATTGAAGATATTCAAGAAAAACTGATAGGAGAGGTTATTGTTTGGTTATTGGACCAGCGGAACCCAAATCTACAATTTTTAGAATTTTTGTGTGCCTGTCCGTCTGTATGATTGTGCGAGCATCACGCAAAAACTACTGAATAGAATTGCATGAAACTTTCACCATTCTATCACTTAACGTCTAACTTAAAATTTAGGACAACCTTCATTTGGATACCTCATCCAGTTCCCGAGTTATTGACCAAAATGTGGGAAAAGTGTGACCAAAAATGTGGTTTTTTACCATAACGCCAGCGTCACACAAAAACGACTGCATAGAAATGAATGAAACTTTCAATAATCATTTTCTAGACGTCTCTCCTAAAATTTAAGATATCTTTCACGGCGCTATGTTACCCGGTTCCCAATTTATTGACCTAAATGTGGACCCAATGTGACTGTATGATTTGTGCGTATCACTCATAAACTACTGAATAGAATTGCAATAAACTTTCACCATTCTATCACTTAACGTCCAACTTAAAATTTAGGACAACTTTCATTTGGATATCTCATCCAGTTCCCGAGTTATTGACCAAAATGTGGGAAAAGTGTGACCAAAAATGTGGTTTTTTACCATAACGCCAGCGTCACACAAAAACGACTGCATAGAAATGAATGAAACTTTCAATAATCATTTTCTAGACGTCTCTCCTAAAATTTAAGATATCTTTCACCTCGATATTTTACCCGGTTCCCAATTTATTGACCTAAATGTGGACCCAGGATGACTGTATGATTTGTACGTATCACTCATAAACTACTGAATAGATTTGAATTAAATTTTCACCATTCTATCACATAACGTCTAACTTAAATTCTAGGATAGCTTGCCTTTAGATATCTTACCCGGTTCCCGAGTTATTGACCAAAATATGGTGCATTTTCTCTGCATGTTTGTACATCATTGCAAACTTTTTTACCCGAGAAAAAGAACCAATAAGCAAAAAACACATTCGGAAATTTCTATAAAAAGGACGAAAAACAACAGCTTTTTCAAAAAAGCCCAAATATTTATGCACATTCCATTTTATTATTTGTAAAAAATTTATAAAGGCCCTAGAAACATAACATGGTGTTTTCGCTTTAAATGAAATTAATCCATCAATAACAGCTGTGATCACCTGATTTTCGGAGTTATTATGTCCCTGCTAGACACCTGTCAGTCAATTGATTTACACAAGGCGGCAGTTACATGGTCCATATTTATCACGATATTTGGATGACGATAAAGGTGCATTAATCTTTTTGTGCTGAACTAATTTTTGTCTAGATTTTGTTAGTTCTTTTTATATACTTTCCCTGCAAAATTTTAGTGAGGTACTTTGCCCCACACTCACACACAAAACGAATAAATACGCGAATTTGCAAGTAAATTCGTTAATATAAATTAATAAAGTGAAGTAAATTTAGTAAATTAAATACAGCTAAGTGAATTTGTGCGTATTGGCCATCAATTGAAGCAACATTTGGCTTCATCTCATTCATTCGTTCATCCATTTTTTTCCATCAAACAAGTAACAATTGGTTTAAAGAAGTGAAATAGGCTTCTAACAACCGAACGCATCAACAACAATTGACAATTAAAAAGTCGCAAGGCCAGACACTTCGAGCAGCCGGTATCGATCTTAGGACGCACTGTTTCTCACACGCACAATTGTATGTTGCTTGCTCAAGAGTTACTAGCCCAGAAAATTTGTTCATAATTTGTGATATGGGAAGAACATCAAATGTTGTATATAAAGAAATTCTTTAGATTTTGTTAATGAATATGGAAAAAATAATTTTTATTTATTTAATGAAATACAACTGTAAATAATTGCATTACATTTCGAGGCCCTAGCTACAGGCGCTATAGGCCTATTAAAATAAGTAAATAAAATGAAGTCAGTACCAGTGGTGTTTTATTTCGACGCTCTCAAAAAAATAATTATGCTGTTGCTTCACTGTAATTTTTAAGCATACGAAGTCGCGGGCATCAGTTAGTTACATAAATAAAAATAAAATTGATTGCATTATATAGGTTGGGCTAAAGAAGGGCTAAGTACCTAATTTCATGGCAATACATAAACTGAATGCGAAATAAATTAGAAAAAACCTTCTGTGAAATTTTCTCTTTGGCTCTTACGTCTTTTTTGCGCACAGGGCTCGATATGGTGGTTGCCATTGTAGTGTAGCCAAAATAAATGCATACATAAATGCATGCATGTGTACTTACAAACAGTCGGCACGCAGCTATTAAAAACTGTCGAATACGCTTTGTCAGCAAAGTCACACGCTATGAGGCGATGCCCACAAATGCGTTGCAATCATACGAATATATGTATGAACATATGTGCGAATGCACAAGCCAATGTTTGTGTATGAATGTAGGTGTGAATGTACCAGCGAGCGTTTGTATACGCTGGCTTACATACTTTGGCTAAGCTTAGAATTTAGCTAAATATGTATTATGGTAAATAAGTAGTATATAGGAATTTATTGTATAAATAGAAGGAAAATATGTTGAATAAATTAATTCATGTTTGGTGCCGAATGATGGCACTACACGAACCTATTTCACTTTAAATAGTTTTATTACATGGCGATCCTGCCTGTTTAGATCCTGCCAACAATTTTTCAACAAGGCAGCTATCGATGATATCACTAGTTACAGTAATACCAATGGTTTCGAATTTTGTTTTATGCCACCACGCGCTCCACATTTTGGGGGCCTATGGGAGGCAGCAGTAAAATCGATGAAAACGATCCTTATCAAAAATATTACAAAGGCTCACAAAGATTCAACTACAGAAGAGCAGTAGCAATACTGTACCAACAAATTAATATAACTGCTAACACGGAGGAAAGAATCCGTTTAAAAAATGAAATAAAAAAGATCAAAAATATATAAAAAAAAAAAAAAAAAAAAAAGTATTTTCTATTGCAGTGCTAAAATTTTTTTTTATTCCCTATGGAGGGCGCTTTGCCTAATGATCTTGATTACGAGACTATCGACAGTGTCTTTAATAAGTTGGAAAGTGAAAGCGCAATTGAGGCCCGTATAGAAAGGGAAAGATTAAGACCTTACAGTGTGGAGGAAAGTTTAAGTTTGGCTTAAAAGTCATTGGGAATACATAGGAATGACTAGGGAACCAACCCTTGAAGATGCAATGGAAGAAGTAACAGTCCGAGCTCTAATAAAATTTGGCCTAAGAGAACTGTAAATAAGAAGGGAAAAATATATGTAAAAAGTAAAATTTTTTTTTAAATAAAGAAAATACCAAAAATAAAATAAATCAGTGCATTTATAGTTTTTCTTACAATGGGAGGCCAAGAATCCAAAGTGGAAGAGCCTAATGCTAATGTGATTAACTCAATCCAAATAGCCGACCACACTGAGGCACTAGAATTTATTAAAATCTTATTAATAATATTGGCAATCTGCACTTTCCTCAATTTGTTTCTCAAATTATACTCAGCTCACAACAAATTTTTAAAGAAAAAATACATGAGCCGAGCAGATGGTCTAGACAAGGTCTAAACCCAAAGGAAAACTATATACCCCAATGGACAAATGGGAAACCATTCTGAATACATTGGTGGAAGAGAAAATTTTGGCGGAAAAGTCATATAAGTGTATTAACAAAAGTATACCCATACAAAGAGTAACGGTACTGAAACATCTCACGGCAATATTACAGTCGTTGAATAATATAGGAAAAGCCACACAAAAGGTGTATAGCAAGTTGACAGCTAAGCATCAGCTAGAGGTAGAACAAATATTTTCCAGTGTCAGGGATAAGTTAGTATCCTTACTGGCTAGATATAACATTGAGGCATTGGTCCCAAATTCATTTGAAAAAGAAATAGAACTAGATTTTGCCATCTTATTACCGGAGGCACAACCCAATCTGGAGGAAGCCGTAAAAATTGAAATTACTGAAAAAGAATCACAAACAGAAAACGCCAAAATGCCACTGACAAATGTAGATTTCATTAAAACCGAATCATCGATCTAACTAGATTTTGATGGAAAATCAGAAAATCTGTCTAGCTTTCTCGATGCCCTTGATATACAAGGTGGCGCAAAAGTAAGCTTCCGATGTTCATCATATCGGTTGTGGCACGTGCAGTGTGTGCTGTTGCACCGTCTTGTTGGAACCACATGTTTTCCAATCCCAATTCATCAAGTTGCGGCAAAAAGAACTCGTTGATCATTGCTCTGTAGCGCTCACCATTCACAGTAACCGTTTGGCCCCGACCGATTATTGGTCAAATAAATAGTCAGCAATATTCCGCGTTCTGGAGCAGTGTAGCGTAACATTGTTTATTAACGTGTATTTCGCATGTGTTTACTACACAAGTGTCAAAACAGAACTGACTTTAGGGGCCAATCGCAAAATTTATAGCATTTTCTGATAGGAGGATTACTTTTGCGCAGTAAAAGTTTTTCACCGACCGATTATTGGTCAAATAAATAGTCAGCAATATTCCGCGTTCTGGAGCAGTGTAGCGTAACATTGTTTATTAACGTGTATTTCGCATGTGTTTACTACACAAATGTCAAAACAGAACTGACTTTAGGGGCCAATCGCAAAATTTATAGCATTTTCTGATAGGAGGATTACTTTTGCGCCACCTTGTACTGGAGCAAATCAAGGAAAGTCACGAGGCTATCGCGGTATCCATGATAAAAACATAACTCAAAGGGACAGCTAGAAACATAATAAGCACTGAATCCTCTATTCAGGAAATTAAACAAAGATTGAAGTCACAAGTTAAGGGTGAATCAGTAGAAGTTTTGTCGGCAAAACTCCTGAACATCCAACAACGCAGTAAAACTGCAAATCAATACACTGCTGAGATTGAAAAACTCACAAAATCATTGGAAGGAGCATACATATCTGACGGACTAACACCGGAGTTAGCTACCAAGTATGCTACACAGTCAGCTGTAAAAGCTATGTGTAAAAATTGCTCCAACGATAAAGTAAAAACTATAATGCAGGCTGGAACGTTCACCACGATGAACGAAGCCATATCAAAATTCACTAACAGTTGCACAGAAGTAACTGGAAATCCAAATTCACTGTTACATATTCGCCAACAAAATCATTTCCGAGGTAACTTCCGCAGGAGTTACCAAAACAGTAACTATAGAAAAAATCAGAGGCGTACATTTAACAATTACGGCAATAACAACAATAATAATAATAATAATAGTAATAACCGAGCAAATAATCAAAGATCTGGTCGAAACTTTGGAGCAAGAGGTTATAACCGTAATAATACCAGAAATGTAAGGAATGTTAGCCAACAGGAAAACCAGCAAACTCCACCTCAATAAATAAAAAATTATATGTTTTCAATTTACACCTAAATAGCTACATAACTTCCAAAACAACTCTGAATGATTCCATTTCAACCCTCCTAATCGATACAGGAGCGGATATATCAATTATAAAAAAGGGTCAAATTGACAGTCATGTCACCATTAATAATTCACAAAAAACAGATTTAAGAGGAATTGGTCAAGGCATAACGAGCACTATAGGCACAGTTAAAACCGATTTAAAGGATGATTACCTATTGATTAGACACAAGTTTCATGTAGTAGAAGACAATTTTCCAATCCCATGTGATGGAATACTGGGTTTGGATTTTATTAAAAAATACAATTGCATTTTAGATTACCAAAAAGATGGGGATACCCTAATATTAAGACCATATGATTATCCAGAAAATATAATAATTCAAATGACTAATAAACCGACTGCAAATAGTATATCAATTCCCGCAAGATCGGAAGTAATCCGACACATCCATATTAAAAATAAAAATTCTGATTTATTAATTCCACAACAAGAATTGTCTGAAGGCATATTTGTTGCAAACACCCTAGTAGATTCACAGCAAACATTCGTCAGAATTATAAATACAACAGATGAAAATGTAATACTTCATGATTTTAATATAAAAACAGAAAATTTGGATAATTATTCAATAGTTAAATATAATAATCTAAAAAATGAGCAGAACAGTAAAGAAAAATTAGAAAGATTAAATAAAAATTTTCCACACTTTGCCCATGAATCCCTTAATGCATTATGTGAAGAATTCATTGACATTTTCTCATTAGAAACAGAACCAATTACCACTAATAGTTTTTACAAACAAAAACTTCATATGAAGGACAATAACCCAGTTTACGTAAAAAACTACAGAATACCAGAAGCCCACAAGAGCGAAATAAATAAACAAGTAAATAAATTAATTAAAGACGACATAATAGAACCTTCAATGTCAGAATTTAATAGTCCAATTTTATTAGTACCCAAAAATCACTCCCTAATCAGCAAGAAAAAAGATGGAGAATGGTTGTCGACTACAGACAAGTAAATAAAAAATTAACCGCAGATTAATTCCCGCTGCCAAGAATTGATGACATACTAGATCAATTAGGAAGAGCTAAATATTTCTCATGCTTGGATTTAATGTCCGGTTTTCATCAAATAGAACTCAGTTCAGAGTCAAGGGATATCACATCCTTTACAGCAGATAATGGCACCTATCGATTTAAAAGACTACCTTATGCCTTAAGGTTGCCCCAAATTCATTTCAGAGAATGATGACATTGGCATTCTCAGGTTTAAAACCTTCACAAGCATTTCTATACATGGACGATTTAGTCGTATTAGGATGCTCCGAAAAACATATGATCAAAAACTTACGGAATGTATTCGAAACTTGTAGGAAGTATAATTTAAAATTACATCCGGATAAATGCATATTTTTCAATCAAGAAGTAACATACCTTGGTCATAAGTGTACAAGCAAAGGAATTTTACCAGATCCCAGTAAATTTGAAACTGTTAAAAATTATCTAACCCCTAAAAATGCAGATGAGGCGAAACGATTCGTCGCATTTTGCAATTATTACAGAAGATTTATTCCAAACTTCGCAGAGTATTCTAGGATAATAACAAGGCTTTGCAAGAAAAATTTAGTTTTCGACTGGACAGAGGATTGTAAAAAATCCTTTGACTATTTGAAGGCTGCGTTAATAAGCCCTAATATCTTACAATACCCCGATTTCAGTAAACAATTTTGTATAACAACTGACGCAAGTGGATATGCTTGCGGAGCAGTGCTAAGCCAAGAGTATGAAGGAAAACAATTGCCAATTGCCTATGCGTCAAGATCACTCACAAAAGGAGAAATTAACAAAGCAACAATTGAAAAAGGACTAGCGGCCATTCATTGGGCCATAACATATTTTAGACCATATGTTTATGGTAGAAAATTTTTAGTCAAGACAGACCATAGACCTTTAACATTCCTATTTTCGATGAAAAACCCCTCATCAAAATTAACTAGAATCAGACTAGATTTGGAAGAATATGACTTCGAGGTGGAGTATATAGCAGGAAAACAAAATTATGTAGCAGACGCATTAACACGCATAGATATCAAAGATCTTAAAGAAATTTCAGTAGACGCGTGCAAAATATTAAAGGTTACAACCAGATCTGAAACAAAACAAAAAACCAGTAATATATCCAGTAATAATACAAAAGAAAAACAAAGTCACAATGAGAACCCTATAATATATGCAGCGCTTAATAAATACGAAGTTAAAAGACATGTCAAGCTCGTTTTCAATCCTCCGAAATTATATTTCAAAAAAGGAAAGAAAATTTGTAGTGAAATAAGTATAAAAAACCAAATTGTTGAGGCGAAGATTGACTTAGGACAATTCTTTGCCAGGCTAATGAAAGAAGCCGGCAATTTGAAAATTGTAAAAATACAGTTGTCCTTAGGAGACAAATTGTTTAAAGATACCTATACTCGAGTAGATGAATTTAAAGAAATAGGTACCCAAGTTCTCAAAAATCTAACTATAGCATTAACTCCGGAGGTTATGCATGTGACAAATAACAAAAAAATTAAAGAAATTCTTTATAAATATCACGACGATCCTGTTTTTGGTGGCCACCCAGGAATAAATCGTACGTCAAATAAAATAAGACAAAAGTATTACTGGAATAATATGAAAAATTACATAAGAAAACATATCAAAAATTGCATTCACTGCAATAAAAATAAAACCAATAAACACCTGAAAGAACGAATGACTATAACGGAGACGCCTCCAAAGGCTTTCGATATAGTACAAATCGATACAATAGGACCATTTCCAAAATCGATACAGGAAATGAATATGCAGTTACTATTATGTGTGACCTAACCAAATACTTGGTTACAGTACCCGTCCAAAGCAAACATGCCATAGCAGTTGCTAAGGCAGTATTTGAATATTTCATTCTAATTTATGGTTGTATGAAAACAATTATAACGGATATGGGAACCGAATACAAAAATAGTTTATTTGAGGAATTGTGCAAGCTCTTAAAAATAGCGCATAAAACCTCAACACCCTACCACCATCAAACTTTAGGTACTGTCGAACGCAGTCATAGAACATTCAATGAATATGTGCGTTCCTACATATCAATTGACAAAGACGATTGGGATGAGTACCTTAAATACTTTTCGTATTGTTACAATACAACACCTTCAACAGTTCACGGCTATTGTCCTTTTGAACTAGTTTTTGGAAAGACACCTCTGACTTACGAATTTTTAAAAGAAAATGTAATTAGCCCAGTATATAATCATGAGGTTTACGACAAGGAAATAAAGTATAGGTTACAGTTAGCACAAGAAAAAGCTAGAAAATTAGTACAGGAATCTAAGCAAAAACAAAAAGTTAGCTATGATAGGAAAATACAGTATAAGGAAATAAATATAGGAGATTTAGTATTAGTCAGAAATGAAGCAGGTCATAAGTTAGACAATAGGTATAAAGCGCCCTATAAGGTAGAAAATATTGATAGAAATAATAATTTTACTCTAGTTCCTTATAAGGTAGAAAGCATAGATAGAAATGATAAGTATATTATAAGTAATGAGAATAAGAAAATCTTAATACACAAAAATAGGTTTAAATTGTTAGAATAAATACACTGCATTTTGACTCACATGTTTACTCATAAATTTTTATTGTACACTTACAAACAAACCCATAAATTAGGAAATTTATTGTATACAAATAAAAACTCAAAAGAAAAGTCGTAAAAATACACCAATGTACAAGCAAACATATTACTGAAATAAATTATTTAGTCCACTTGAAAATAAAGTAAACAAAGAACAAAAATTTTGTCACATAAACAAACCAAAACAAAAAAAAAAAAACTGTATCAACTTACACTTAAGACGTAAAGTGAATAAACACAAAATCTAAGCAAGTTATAAAAATTAATCAAATTAGAGTTTTACATATTTATATATACAGTGAAATTCCTCATAACCGGACACTCACGGTCGCAGTGTTTTTATCCGGTTAGGGGAGATGTCCGCTTATAGGGGATGAGGTCAAAAAATATATACTACACATATAAAATTCATTGTAGTTTATTTAAGAAATTTTTCGAAGTAAAGAATATTTAAATACTTTAGTATTACATATACATACATAAATATATCAATTAAATACATTGTACAAGTCTTTACATTTCAATATCGACTAGTTTGATTGAAAAAATTGTGTGATGCTTGTTTGTTTTAACATTGATTCCTTTAATTTAAAATTTTCATTTTCAAAGTGACTCTCGATATTTTTAACCTGCTGAAAAGCTACAGAGTAATTTTTTGCATATTGTTTCAAGCGCGCAACAAGTTTTAAAGCCTCATCATATGATGTTATGGAGTCACTTATTTCTTCTGAAGGTTCATCTTCTGAATCACTTAAGTCCATAGTATCATCTGATTGGTCAAATTGAATTTCTATATTGTTGTCCTCAGTGAAAACATTTTGATCTATTTGGAGGAAACCTTCGAAATCATTTGCCAAATCTAGTCCTTCCTGAAGCCTAGCATAGACTGCCAGTGGAATGTCATCTTCGGGATTAAAATCTAAAGTTTCCAAAAATCCTGATGATGCTTTGATGAAATACACAGCTTCCAGTACATTAATCGATTTTGAGAGCTCTGAGGCTGAACTTGTATCGCCAATTTTAGTTATCAAGTGTTTTAAAACTATGCTTTTATACAAAGTTTTAAAATTTTGGATTATACCTTGATCAAGGGGTTGGCTAACTGCCGTTGTATTTGGTGGCAAGAAACAAATTTTTATGTTGGTCAAGTCTAACTCCTTTGGATGAGAAGCCGCGTTATCTAGAAACAAGATAATTTTTCGATTGTGGGCTTTCATTCTTCGATTGAACTGCTGCAGCCATTCGCTCATCACTTATCGAGTCATCCATGCTTTTTTATTAGACTTCCAATCCACTGGAAGTTTTGCAATTGGAAGATGTTTAAAGGATCGAGGACGGGCTGCTTTCCCTATAACCAAAAGCGGCTCCTTAACTCCAGCCATATTAGCACAGAACAAACTTGTGAGTCTTTCCTTTGATAGCTTACCTCCCACACATTTTTCGGATTTAATAGCGAGGGTTTTGTCCGGCAAGGCACGAAAGAAAAGCCCACTCTCATCGGCGTTGTAAATGTCTTCAGGCTGGTACCCATTCAACAGAGTTTGCAGCTTTGTCCGAAACTATTCGACATCATCCTGATTCACATCTGCAGCTTCACCAGATATGCATTTGAAGGAAACATTATTCCTTAATCGCCATTTATTTAGCCATCCATCCGAAGCATTAAAATTAGGTACACCCAGTTTTCTTGCAATTTCCATTGCCTTTGCTTTCAAAATGGGACCAGAAACCGAAATTTTTTGACTTCTAGCCTTAGCGAAAAAATCAAAACACATCCTGTCTATTTCCGAGCCGCCTTCTTTAAGTAAACTCCGCTTTTGGTGAATATTAGATCCAGACTCCCATTTAGAACGAATTTTTTCTTAATTTTTATTAATTTCAGCAGCTTGCGTTTTGCCAATATTGAACCTTTTAAAGCAAAAGAAACGTTTACCTACAAGTTAAATTTTGGACTCACCATACTTTGCCTTTTTGCAATTCCACGTACTGATAACTTTTCTTTTTCGAAAACATTAATAATTTCCATTTTCTCTTTAATAGAAAGTAGCTTCTTTTTCGGTGCCATATTATTACGAACTTTGAACGCAGCCACTCGCATGCACTTGACAAACTGCATAGAAAACCACCTTTTACTTGACACGGACGGCTTGAATGTGTGCATACATGTTAAAAGGGGAATCCCCTATTTCATTTTTATAATGAACAACAAAGCTTGCTTGCGATGTTTTTGAATTTTGCCCGTTTATGAGAAATTTTTTCATGGAATACCTTTTTTATTGAAAAACC
Source organism: Merzomyia westermanni (assembly GCA_949987695.1). NCBI lineage: Eukaryota > Metazoa > Arthropoda > Insecta > Diptera > Tephritidae > Merzomyia > Merzomyia westermanni. The sequence continues at coordinate 85,063,815 of OX465291.1, forward strand.
TGTGTACACAAAATTTGTCCGGTTATTGGAGCTGTCCGGTTATAAGGACTGTCCGTCTTGGGGAATTTCACTGTATATAAAACTTTTTGAAAGGGTAGATGTAGTGTAGCCAAAATAAATGCATACATAAGTGCATGCATACTTACAAACAGTCGGCACACAGCTATTAAAAACTGTCGAATACGCTTTGTCAGCAAAGTCACACGCTATCAGGCGATGCCCACAAATGCGTTGCAATCATACGAATATATGTATGAACATATGTGCGAATGCACAAGCCAATGTTTGTGTATGAATGTAGGTGTGAATGTACCAGCTAGCGTTTGTATACGCTGGCTTACATACTTTGGCTAAGATTAGAATTTAGGTAAATATGTATTATGGTAAATAAGTAGTATATAGGAATTTATTGTATAAATAGAAGGAAAATATGTTGAATAAATTAATTCATGTTTGGTGCCGAATGATGGCACTACACGAACCTATTTCACTTTAAATAGTTTTATTACACCATGTGGCGCGATCCAATCGGTGATTGCCATTAGGACTCGGACTTTACCACCTTTTTATACCTAGTAGTGCTACGCACACAAGGTATATTAACTTTAGTCGCCTAATGGCAGTATGTAACGGCGAGATAGATATTGACTTATGTGTATCAAAATGTTCAGGACGAAAGAGAAATTGATTAAGTCACGTCCGTCGGTCCGTCTGTGAACACGATAACTTGAGGAAATGTTAAGATATCTTAATGAAATTTGGTATGCAGGTTTCTTGGCACTCATCTCCGAGCGCTATTTAAAATGGACGAAATCGGATGATAGCCAAGCCCACTTTTTATATATAGAATATTTTCGAAAACACAAAAAAAGTGATTACTCAGTACATAATACACCTCTAACGATAAAATGTGGTGTATGCATTAAGATTGAGGCATACAATAAATTTTTTGAATAAGTCAAATTTAGAAATCTTATTAATTATAAATCAAACACCGTTCAAGATATCGAAACGAAATTAAGCACGCAGGTTTCCAGGTATGCAAGGAATGTTCCAGGAAAAAATGGGCGGGATCGGTTAAGGTCTACGCCCACTTTTATACGAATAGGCAATAACTTTGCGTAAAATAGCTTTACATCGTTTCCGTAAACTAAGAAATCCAAAAAATAAAAATTTTCGAAAATGGGCGTGCCCCTCCCCTTTTATAGTGGATTATTCCACAAAATTTTGATGCCATAACTCCGCCAAAAATTGATTTGTCGAAACGAAATTTGGTGATAATGTTCAATATTTAAAGGTAACTGTTCGTTGTAAAAATCGGTTCATGTCCACGCCGGTTTCTTAACATAGTTCTGAAAAATTTTTTGGAAAATTTAAAAAGCGATATTTCTACAACTAAGCAAGTTATATCAATCAGATTTTGCACACATAATACGATTTTTAAGAAAAACTCGACCTCAAAAAATTTTTGTAAATTTTGAAGAAGCAGGCTTGGCGCCTTCCACTTTTCAGCATACAATTTCTGCTATTTTCATAGGCAATCGCTTATAACTCAATCTCGATATTTCAATGAAAATTGGTCAGCCGCTTCTCAGTAGTATGTTTTATACTTTTGCCAAAAATTAGCCAAATCGGAAAACACACAAGCAAAATATTCGGGCAAGTAGTTAGTACCCCACTGCAAAAGCGAAGTTGTATATCTTTTTTGATTTTCATACCTTTCATGAACATGAAATGTTTGTACATATGAAAAATTATACTGAAATGATCAGGAGGATGAGCTGAGTCGATGTAGCCATGTCCGTCTCTCGATACGTCTATCTGTCTGTCCGCCTGTCTATTTGAACGCAAATTCGAACTGAAAGTATTAAAATAGACCTGCGTAAATTGGGATGCCATAATAGATTACTATTAGGTATATAATGTTCGGCTCCACCCGAACTTAGACTTTCTTAGTTGTTATATTGGAATATTTTCGCCGGTTCTATCGCACCGGAATGACCCGGGTTTTTTCACCCGGCCAAGGGCTGTTATTTCAGTGTAACCCTGTCCAATCTGGGGCAGGGCGAAGCACTGTTAACAACAACAACAACAACAACAATATTTTCGAAAATACAAAAAACAAAAATAAGTAAAAAATTTGGTGTGTACATTAAAATTAAGGGAGAAATCAAAATTTCCAACAAATTTTTGACTTTTGATTAAGTCAAATTTAGAAATATGATTAATCATAAATCAAAACCGTTCAAGTTATCGAAACGAAATTCACCACACATATTTATATTAATACAGGGAATTTTCCTGGAAAAAATTAGCGAAATCGATTAAGGTCAACGCCCACTTTCATATGAAAGATTTTGAAAAGAATCATAGATTTTGTTAATAGGCACTAATTTTTCGTAGCATAGCTTTATATCTCTTTATATTTACTCCCCTGGAAACAAGAAAAAAACTAGCTATTCAATTGATTATTCCACACATAACGTATTCAGAACTCGTTTATAGTAAATTTGACTCAGTTTCGTATCACAAAATTGATGTTGCTTTTAATAACGTTACACGTTATGTTTACGGTTTAAAAAAATTTGATCATATCCCAACTTGGAAGTGCAAAATTCTAGGATGCAGAATCTTTGACTACATTGCTGCTAGAAATTGTATTTTTGTGTACAAGCTCATTGAATTTAAAACACCACAGTACCTCTTTGAAAAACTTCAATTTTCCAAATCTTGTAGGCACCACAATTTCATTATTCCCAGATATGTCTATCTGTCTTCTTCGAGGCTATTCTTTGTTAATGTTGTAAGGCTCTGGAACTCTATTCCTGATGCTCTCAAGGGTACTTTGAGTAGGAGCAACTACAGGAGAGTGATACATGGTTATTTCAGTTCAGTAAGCATAATTTGATTGCAAAAAACTACAAATACTTTCTATCCCTTTCTTTCCTTTCTCTATTCACATTTATTACTTCTTTTGAAATTAATTGTGTTTTTATTTTAAGAACTCAATGTTATAAATATTATTTACACTGTAATCAAAAACCTTTGATGTGCTATAAAAGACACTGTCTTACAGTCACAACCTCTTTGTTAATAATAATAATAATAATAATAATAATAATAATAATAATAATAATAATAATAATAATAATAATAATAATAATAATAATAATAATATCATTTCTATTTCACTTTCAAAGTGTCCGTGAACGAAGAAAAATATAAATCTTCGAAAATGGGCGTGGCCCCGCCCCTTTTAGAATGGATTATACCACAAAACTCTTTATGCCATAACTCCGGCAAAAATTAATTTGTCGAAACGAAATTTGGCGAAAATGTTGAATATATAAAGGTTACTGCTTTCTATAAAAATGGGCGAAATCGGTTAAGGGACAGGCCCAGTTTTTATACCCAGTAGTACTACGCACACAAGATATATTACCTTTAGTCGCGTAACGGTGGTATGTAAACTAATCGAGATAGATATTGACTTATATATATCAAAATGTTCAACATATAGCACATATATTTCTATTATGTGTGCAGACGTGTTTTCTATTCGCTCGTTGGTTGTGTTCAATTTTATTGGTTTTGTGCAATGTCTAAGTGCATAATTTGTGACAATACATTCTTAGAGGATGAAAATATATCCTGTAGTATTTGTTGCCAACGGGTGCATTTAAAATGTTCGAAACTTAGCTCGAAATGCATAAATCTACTAAAAACTAAATTAAACATTTTCTATAAGTGTGATATATGTATCAATACCACTATTCCAACGTACTTGTCCAAACTGGAAGCTATTTATTCGCATTTGAGTGAAATTGAAAATGTTTTAGTGGGTGTTAGTAGTGTGTGTAATGTGCATCTCACTCCCACTTATGCTGGCATAGATGCAAATGGAATTCGCACGCGCTCTAAAGCAAAGGGTTACGAACCCACTCAGAACTCTAATAAAACGAAGAGTGCTAAAACTAAGCTAGTAAACCAAATCACCAAGAGCCCCAACATCTCTGTGCATGTTGTTGGTAGTAATGAGAATCGCGTTGATTCGTCTTTGAGCAGTAATGCTGCTGACAACGCTGTTGATGACGCTGCTGCGCAAAGTGCTTCAGATGCTGAGTTGTTATCGGATTTGCCTGCTTTCTTTATTCGTAGTGAACAAAACTCTACTGCTGCTAACGATGTTGATAAAAACTCACTGCCTAATTCTAATCTGAGTGATTCTTCCAATTCGAGAAGCAAAGCCACTCATTCAAGTGGAATGACAATGCATAATAGGAAGCAACGAAAATCAGCTGTTGTTTTTGGATCTAACAACACCACTGATCTCAATGTAGCTATTCTCGTTCTTGGTTCCACCTGTCGTCTTTTACGTCTTCTGTCACTACGGAGCATATTACTAATAAAATTGAGGATCAGATAAGCATCCAACTTAAAAGGAAAGCTGATGTAAACAACACCAGTAAGTGGTTCAATTTTAAACTTGACGTACCATCAAAACATTATGATGCGATATTTAATGCATCACTGTGGCCCAAAGATATGAAAATCAAGCCATTTTTTCAAAAGCGAGCCTTAAATACACTCAAAACGTAATAGAGACGAGCGACTTGAATAACGTTAATCTCCCTACGCGCTCGACAACGTCGTCTGCTCTCAAAATCTATTTCCAAAACATATCTGGGTTAAGAACGAAATCAGATATTGTTAGCTCATTCAGTGCTCAAATGGATTACGAGGTGTGTTCAAAAAGTATCGCGAATTTTGTGTTTTTTCAAAAATTATTTATTTATTCATGAATATCTATTTTGTCCCCTTCAAAGTAATCCCCATGAGATATTATACACTTGTGCCAACAGTTTTTCCAATCTTCGAAGCACTTCAAAAAATAATTTTTTTGTATCTTGTTCAGCTCCTCCTTCGATGCCGTCTTTATCTCGTCAAGAGAAGCGTAACGTCGTCCTTTCATGGACCTCTTCAGTTTAGGGAACAAGAAAAAGTCACAGGGGGCCAGATCTGGGGAATACGGTGGCTGCGGCATCATTAGTGTGTTGTTTTTGGCCAAAAAGTCGCGCACAAGCAACGATGCGTGAGCAGGGGCGTTATCGAGGTGCAAAAGCCAATTTTTGTTCTTCCACAAATCCGGGAGTTTCTGGCGGATTGCTTCGCGCAAATTGCGCATAACTTGCAGGTAATATTCCTTATTGACCGTTCTTCCTTGTGGCAAGAACTCATGATGCACCACGCCCCTGCAATCGAAGAAAACTGTCAGCAAAACTTTCACATTCGACCGAACTTGGCGCGCTTTTTTCGGTCTTGGTTCGTGCGGCAGCTTCCATTGAGATGATTGAGCTTTGGTTTCCACGTCATAACCATAAACCCACGATTCGTCACCAGTTATGACCCTCTGGAGCAAATTTGGGTCGTCGCGGACAGAGTTTAACATCTCATTAGCAATGTTCATGCGATGCTGTTTTTGGTCACAATTGAGCAATTTTGGTAAAAAAATAGGTAAAAATCGAAGACGATCCAAAACACGTGCAAGCAAAGCAGCTGTCAACAATTAACTGAACATTCAAAATGGCCGAGCTTGTCGGCATAAGTGAGAGACATGAGTACCAACATAACGCCACAAAAAATTCGAAATTCGAATATACGTAACCAGCGAAAATTTAAAATTCGCGATACTTTTTGAACACACCTCGTATGATATTTTTGTCATTGTTGAAACATGGGTGAATTCCGACTTCAATGATGGTGAGTTCTTTGATCCCAACATATTTGAAGTTTTCCGCAAGGACAGATATCCACAGAGGGGGAGGCGTTCTTATCGCTGTTCAACGCAAGTGGAGGGTGGGGCCGTGTGCAGAAGTCCACGCAAGTGGGGAACGTTTCTGATCGCCATTCACCTGGGAATGGCCAGAGCGATTCTTTTGCATGCGGTTCAAGCAGCTCACTACTTCCGGGCTTTGCGCCCAAGTATCCTCTGGGTAACCACCGAACACCCGTTTGGTGGTGAGCTAAACGTGAGAAGGCGACAACCTGTCAAGGCCACTCCGACATAATCGGCTTAAGGGCTTGCTGGGGGGGTTCAAACAGCAGCGTCTGATCACCAGGTGGTGCGGCTGCAAGCGGGCGTCTGTCTTGGATCAAGCGGCTCGCTATACAAACGTGTAATAGAATTCAACCTCCCGTGAAACGGGTTGTGCGTTGGGTTTGGGACCCACCACATAAAACAACGTTCCAATGAAATTGAACAACAAAGCCTCGGATATGAGAACCCCTTTTTTAGATGACAACACCCGCAAACGAAATAAGTATTATGAGATAAGGGCATGTACCTGGAATGTCCGGTCCCTTAATGGGGAAGGTGCCGCTGCCCGGCTGGTTGAGGTCCTGAGGAAAGAAAAAGCTGACATCACCGCCATAAAAGAGATGCGATGGACGGGGCGAGGAAACACGATCGTGCCTATTTAGTGTCTCTCAATAATGATGACTCTTTGCTTGACCAAGTTTGTGCCTGTCTGAGAGGATCCTCCAGATTTGGATCACTTTTTATACTGGCTCCCTACATCCCTCCTGGTTGTGATTACGAACTATATAAAATGTATACAGATAATATAGCGTCGCTTGTGGAGAACAATGTGTTCGATGCCAACGTATGTATCTTAGGTGATTTTAATTTGAACAACGTTAATTGGACATATTGTAACTCATGTCTTTCACCTACAAATGTAACTGCCTCCCATGAGTCATATTTTATTGACCGTATTCTAAGCCTCAGTCTGAATCAAATTAACTCATTTTTCAACAAGCTAAACAGAATTTTAGATCTAATATTTGTTAGTGATAACATTAGTTATTTTATTTCTGAATGTTTGTCGGCGATCACCCCATGTGATAAGGATCATATAGCTTTATTTATTAGCGTTGAAGGTTATGATTACTTATCCACTTGTCATAGCACCTGTGATGTACATACTTGCGTTCAAATATGCTAATTGCGATTTTAGTAAACTAAATTATCTATTACAGGAAGTAAATTGGCGTGCTATTTTATCGAATACAAATATTGTTAACTGTTATAGTACTTTCAAATGAGCTATGCGCGAGTTTTGTTTAGATAATGTAGCTATTAAAAGAAAGCGATCACATAAAATTCCGTGGTATACTAAGGAATTAAAAAAGCTTAAAAATTTTAAAAAAAAATTCCATAAAAAATTTCAGTTAACTAGAAATAATTATTTTTATCATAAATATAAAGATTTAAGTGGCGAATTTAATCGTTTAGATAAACATCTGTACAGGAAATTCCTGCGTCGTGCTGAGTTGAGCATTAAAGGTAGTCCAAAATCTTTTTGGACCTTTATCAAATCAAAACGGTCCCGCTCGGATATCCCTACGTCAGTTTTTCTCGATGATAAATTTGCTGAAGGTACCAAGGACGTTGCTAATCTGTTCGCGGAGTTTTTTAACTCAAACTTTGTGACTGATTGTGATGCCTCTTCGTTAAATTTTTCCTCCAACGTTACTTCAAATCTCATTTTTGGCTCACTCATTTTATCGGCTGAAGACATAAAGAAGGGTTTGGCTTCGCTTAAGCCCTCATCTGAAACTGATGTAGATGGACTGTCAGCCCTTCTAAAGAAATTTCCTGCGTTAATTCATTGAAAATAATTTTCAACAAATCTCTTGCCTCGGGCACTTTCATTGATGATTGGAAAGTAACTTCCATTGCTCCAGTTCTAAAATCCAGCAAGAAAAATGATGTAAGGAACTATGACCGATCTCGAAGCTCTCTACCATTTCAGAACTTTTTGAGTGCATAGTAAAAAATAAATTGTCCTTTGCCACTAAGTCGTTGATCTGTCATAACCAACATGGATTTGTTGCCGGGAGATCCACGGTAACGAATCTAGCGGTATTCACAGACTACTGTTTCTCTGCTTTCTCTGCTGGATTCCAAGCATTTGATAAGGTTTGCCACAGAGTCCTTCTCGAAAAACTTGCTTTACTTGGTTTTCACTCCAGTTTTTTGGAGTGGCTGAGATCATACCTAACTAATCGACGCTGTGTTGTCAAGATTGATGGTGTGTCCTCAGAACCTTTCATTGCCTCATCTGGCGTTCCACAAGGGAGCGTTTTAGGCCCCTTAATATTCGTTCTTTTCATTAACGACATAGGCAATTGCTTTTCATTTGCAAATTTTTTATTATATGCGGACGATCTTAAGATATTCGCAATTGTGAAAGATGCGTCGGATGTGGCTAATCTTCAGCGCGATATCGATGCTGTCCATTCATGGTGTCTACGTTCACGCCTCTCTTTAAATATTAAAAAATGCTTTGAGATGACGTTTGCTAAAATTTTGAATTTTCGTAACACCACCTATTGCATCTCGAATGTTCCTCTCAGCAATGTAGAGAAAGTTAGAGACCTTGGAGTTATTTTTAATCCCAACCTGTCTTTCAACGATCATGTTGACTTCATTATTGCTAAGGCCTATTCTATACTTGGCTTTGTTCGTCGAAACTGCACTAAATTTTCTGACCCCTATACTTTGAAAATTTTATATATAGCTTTTGTCTGTTCGCACCTCGAATATGCGGTGTTTATTTGGAGGCCATATAACCAAGTTTCGATAAATAGAATAGAACGCGTACAAAAGGTATTTCTGAAATTCGCTTTACGAACCCTAAAATTCGATAATCCCGTCCCACGGTATGTATGCCGCCTCAAGCTAATTGACTTACAAACTTTGGAAAATCGTAGGTCCATTTTATCGTTGACCTTTGCTTTTAATATTGTACAAGGTGTTATAGATTGGCGGCCGCCGTGGTGTGAAGGTAGTGTTGCCGGCCTACCACACCGAAGGTCCATGGTTCGAGCCCTGGTACAGGTAACATCAAAAAGTGATTTGAAAAAAGTTTTTCAAAACGGGGTCGCCCCTCGGCAGTGGTTTGGCAAACTCTCCGAGTGTATTTCTGCCATGACAGGCTTCTCAGCAAAAATTCGTCTCCTTTGTAGATGCCGTTCGGAGTCGGCAAAAAACTGTAGGACCCACCAATTTGTAGGGAAAATTCAAATCGGCACACCACAAATTGGAAGAGAAGCTTGGCGCAAAAATCTCTTAGGAGGTTTATGATGATATACCTGTTGTATATCGCGCCATAGAGAGAGTTATAGATTGGCCCTACCTTTTGGAAAGGATCACTTATAATGTTCCCTGCCGAAATCTTCGTATTACTTACCGTTTCTTTTGGAAACGGGTCAAAACTAAATTCGCCAGCAATGCTCCCCTAGCAAGAGCTATGCGCGAATTTAATATCGTATCTCAAAGCGTTGCTTTTGACTTTTCAATGACTAAACAAGCTTTTTTGAATCTCTTACGCTCTTTTTTCATAGATAAGTAATGCGATTATTGTAATACATTGATATGAATTTTCATCTATACACTATTTGGAGTTCTGAATACCAGAAGGCATTACATAAACTGATGTTAGTCTGTAAGAATTGTATTTTCATAGACGGAATAAATAAATAAATAAATAATACAAGGTATGTTCCGGATGGGCGAAATCGGTTAAGGACCAAGCCCACTTTTATACGAAAGATTTTGAAAAGGATCATAGATATATTTAATAGGCAATAACTTTGCGTACAAAAGCTGTATATCATTTATATTTCACTTTTAAAGTGTGCGTGAACGAAGAAAGTCGGAAAATATAAATTTTTATAGTGGATTATTCCACACAACTTTTTATGCCACAACTCAGGCAAAAATTTATTTATCGAAACGATATTTGGCGAAAATGTTGAATATATAAAGGGAAATGTTTGTTGTAAAAATGGACGAAATCTGTAAACGTCCACGCCCAGTTTTTTACATGGCTCTGAAAAATTTGTTTGTAAAATGTAAAACGCGATATTTTTATAACCATGCAAGCGATATCACTAAGATCGTGCACACATAATAAGCATTTTAAGAAAAACTCAACCTCAAAAAAATTTTGTGGATATGGGGAAGTAGGCGCTGCGCCGCCCACTTTTCAGCATAAAAATTCTGCCATTTTCAAAGGCGGTTGCTTGTAGTTTGAACTAGATATTTCAATAAAAATTGTTCAGCTGCTTACAAACAGTATGTGGTATACTCCTACCAAAAATTAAGCAAATCGGATAACAACAACTAATAAAATATCTGCGCAAGTTTTTAATACCCCACTGCAATAGGGAAGTTATTTACCTAGTTTGATTATCGTACCATTAGTGAACATGAAAGGTTTGTAAGTATGAGAAGAAGAAGAGATGGGCCTATCAATAAGTAAACTGAAATAATAAGGACAATGTGCTGAGTCGATTTAGCAATGCCCGTCTCTCCGTCCATCTTTCTGTGTGTTCGTCTGTCTATTTGAACGCAAGTTTTTCAAACATAAAATGTGCATGTGTATTGGTATTTGGAAAAAATGTGGTTAGCAGTTGTTGGTAGGGAAGCTTTTTATATACAAAGAAATTAATGGCGGCCTCCGTGGTATGGCGGTAGTGTTGCCGGCCTACCACACCGAGGTTCGAGTCCTGGGACTGGGAACATCAAAAGTGGTTCGAAAAAGTTATTCAAAACGAGTTCGCCCTCGGCAGTGGTTTGCAAACTCTCCGAGGGTATTTCTGCTATGGAAGGCTTCTCAGAAAAAATTCATCTCCTTTGTAGATGCCGCTCGAAGTCGCCAAAAATCTGTAGGTGCCGCCAATTCGTAGGAAAAAATCAAAACGGCACATCACAAATTGGAAGGGAAGCTTGGCGCAAAAATCTCTTAGGAGGTTTATGATGATATACCTGTTGTATATCGCGCCATACATTTATATTTTTTTAAAATTAATTTACCCCTCAAAACTCATAACAGACGTGTTTTTATTAAAAACAATCAGCTGCCATTATAATACGAACTTAAAGGTATTAAAGACTTGCGTAATTTGGTATGCCATAATAGATCACTACTAGGTATATAATGTTCGGTTCCACCCGAACTTAGACTTCTTCACTTGTTTTATTTTAAATTGGTTGTTTAAATGTCGTATTCGGGAAAATATGCGGCATTTGTAAAAAAAGCACTTGAGGTGAGCGGATTTGTTCAGTAGTCGTTGTTCAATGTTCCTGCAGTGAAAAATTTCATGCTATTTGACTTCATGGAATGTATTTTCCAATAGCTTAATGTCTTTGACGAAACGTGTTGAAGACTTCTTCAGAAAGCACTTTGATACTTGACGTACCCACGTGCTGCTGGTGTCCTTATGTGCAGTTTGCTAATAATATATCCTGCTATATACTCAACCGCAACATCCTTCATAATGTCCGACTCTCTATTTGAGCTTTCATGTTTGTGCCGTTCCAAGCATCAACAACATCTTTGCATTCTACCTCAACATCTTCGCTTTCTACCGCAGGCCCTGCGCCCGTCACTAACATCTGTGGGTTTGATGAGTTCAGCCCTTCAGTGAAATCATGTTCAACGTTGGCTGTATTTTGCAGGATTTCAGCATTTCTAGCTGAAACTAAAATGTAAATGGATATTATATTATGATTACATAGTTAGTATATAAATTACAAGTTCATATACATAAAAGAATTTAAACTCTTTAAGACTGGGGTGGTCATTAATCCGCCCTTGCTTCCTGTGTTTCCAAAAATGTGTTCCAGAACGTCTTGGTTCAGCTGCCGTGTAGCGATGCACTCGAAATTGTACTTTTGCACAAAGTATGCGCACAACAACTTTAAACCTTGCTTACCAATACAGTTTTTTCCAGGAATTATCAGTTGTGACATGAAAACATTCATATCCCCCAAAACCTTATTCTGCTTTTCGAGCTGAAGTTCAAATAGTTCCTTTAACTAATAAAAAAAAAATAATGTAAATATAAAGAAATATTATATATTTATTGATTACTTCGGAAACAATTACCTTTCAATTGTGTATCAGTACAAGTGTGATATGTTAATTGTCAAACGGTAGACAGTTACATCAACATGAAGTCATTGTTTACATTTGAGACATTTCAATATGGCTTCCATTGCCGAAGTTTGCCGAAAGGTAGAAAAGCATGCGCCGAATTGATGGCTTCGGAGAATTCTTTCTTGAAAATCTGGGTTGTTATTGTTGATTTCGGCAAACCAGGGTTTTGTGCAGGACCGTAAAAAGATGAAACAGGGTTCATGTTTGCACAAAAGTATTGCTGTCTTGCACAACGTTTTAATTTTAATTCGTTTGGGAAATATTTTATTATGGAACTTTTAGCTAATAATTTAAATATATTTCACATAAGAGAGGATAGAAGAATCAAAATAAAAAACATAAAACTATGAAATTTTATTTTATTTTAAAGGAAAAATTGTAAGTACGTATCTTCGAAACAAGAAATTACACAGAAAAAGCGAAGACAATGTTGATTTGTAAATATAATCAAGTCTTATATTTGTTTATATTTGTTTATTGTTTCTTGTTTTGCACACCGGTGTCTTTTTCACTTTTCTCAATGTCCGGTTAACACTGATCGATTAATTGACAGAAGTTCCTCGGTTATTTGTCAAAAAAAAGTGCCGGTTAGCGTTCCAATTTACAGTGATCCAAATACGGATAAAGTTTTTGCATGTAAATGTAACAACAATGTTGTTATCTGGATCTGGATCACTGTCAATTGGAACTCACTAATTGAGAAAACGGGCCTGAGAGAATGATGTTATAAGTTTATTCTCTAATTGATCAATGTCAACAGCTTTGAGTTGAAACTCCTAAAATTGTATGCAAATGATAAAAGTGACTAGGTAAAAATTTCTTTTCTGTTTTTATTACTTATATATCAAGGCCGCGGTGGTGTGGCAGTAGTGGTGCCGGCCTACCACACCGAAGGTCCAAGGTTCGAGTCCTGAGATAGATGACATGAAAAGTGGTTTGAAACAGTTTTTTCAAAAGGGAATCGCCCCTCGCCAAGGGATTGGCAGACTCTCCGAGTGTACTTCTGCCATGGAAGGCTTCTCAACAAAAATTCATCTCTTTTGTAAATGCCGTTCAGAGTCGGAAAACAACTGTAGGTTCCGCCAATTTGTGGAAAAAAATTCTAATCGGCACAAATGTAATAAATTTATTTTTAGATAGATTTACCCTTGAACATGGAATTGGTCCAAGGAAACTGCATAAATTTTGGCGTGATCTCGCAATATTTTTATTTAAACACATGTATCTCTCTTGAAAGAGGGAGACGCCATATTTGTAACATCCTGGGTCATAGTTATAGTTGTCCTCTGAGTTATAGAAATGTTTGTTAGCACACAAACTTGGACGACAATGACATGTACTGGAAGGGCAACACATAAATTAGCAAATTTCCTTAGAAAATACAACATCAACACAGCGTTCAAAACATCGAACAATTTAGGACGGAAGTTAAGAACCAAAACTATCTCAGAAGATCCGTTTAGCAGCCATGGTGTATACAAGCTCACTTGTGAATGCCAGCACAGTTACATAGGACGAACAGGACGACAAGTAAGAACGAAGTTCAGAGAACACATTAGAGATTACAACAAAAAGACACGGAATCCAACCATCATACCAGAGTCCAACTTTGCGAATCACATGGTGGAAAATAAATGCCCCCCCGGAAACATCAAATAAAAAAAAACAGTCAAGGTCCTACATGTACAAGCAAAAGGCCGACGTCTGAACGTACTCGAAAACATGGAAATCTACAAACTAAAAACATTCGACGGTAGAATAATAAACGAAGAGACAAACACTGTTTCCGACACAATATTCGAACCTTTAAAATTAGTTTACAAAAACCAAAGCAATCTACTCAGGTACAACAAACACACATGCACCGACAAATAAACACAAAACAGTAAACGATTGAAAACAACAAACGAGCAAAAAAGGTCAAACAACAAAAATCACCAACTTTTACATGCCTCAGTCAACCACACAAAAACCGATCGCTGCAAACACATATACACACGTACACAAACAGAAGCCCATGCTGACATTACCTGCTACCTACTATAATTACAAGACAAACGACAACAACAGATCAGAACGAAAATCGACACTACTGATGGCACAACGCCGAAACCGGTTTGCCTCAAAATCAAATTTGACAAGGGATGACGGAAAATCGTTCCAATATACATCAATTATTCACCCTGTCGGAAAAACAACAAACCAAATAACACACTTGAAAGAGTTATTTTGTTAAATAATTTTATATAGTTAGCATAAAAAAGTTGCCAAGATATATTTTATGAATAGTCAAACTTATTTCTAAGTTTTAGTGAACTACTTTTTTTATGCAACAATGTCTTGTACATATGTACATACACATGCACAGAATCTCGAAAAATTGATTACCAATATTTTCTTCAAAAAGTGGAAATATAACGCGCTGATATTTTTGCTTAATCCTATAATAAATTCTTTAACTAATTGATTTCTTTACTTCTAGGCCTTCCGGCGTTCTCAATTCGCGGCAGAGTTTATGTTCGTTTCAAAAGTAGCGCAGATCCCAGATTGGTATGCAGCATATCCGAGGTGGATGCTGTTATTGGAGTATGAGCGCTCATTATAAACAATAATGCGATTATTGTAATATATTGATATGAATTTTCATCTATATACTATTTGGAGTTCTGAATACCAGTAGGCATTACATAAACTGATGTTAGTCTGTAAGAATTGTATTTTCATAGACGGAATAAATAAATAAATAAATAATACAAGGTATGTTCCGGATGGGCGAAATCGGTTAAGGACCAAGCCCACTTTTATACGAAAGATTTTGAAAAGGATCATAGATATATTTAATAGGCAATAACTTTGCGTACAAAAGCTGTATATCATTTATATTTCACTTTTAAAGTGTGCGTGAACGAAGAAAGTCGGAAAATATAAATTTTTATAGTGGATTATTCCACACAACTTTTTATGCCACAACTCAGGCAAAAATTTATTTATCGAAACGATATTTGGCGAAAATGTTGAATATATAAAGGGAAATGTTTGTTGTAAAAATGGACGAAATCTGTAAACGTCCACGCCCAGTTTTTTACATGGCTCTGAAAAACTTGTTTGTAAAATGTAAAACGCGATATTTTTATAACCATGCAAGCGATATCACTAAGATCGTGCACACATAATAAGCATTTTAGGAAAAACTCAACCTCAAAAAAATTTTGTGGATATGGGGAAGTAGGCGCTGCGCCGCCCACTTTTCAGCATAAAAATTCTGCCATTTTCAAAGGCGGTTGCTTGTAGTTTGAACAAGATATTTCAATAAAAATTGGTCAGCTGCTTACAAACAGTATACTCCTACCAAAAAATTAAGCAAATCGGATAACAACAACTAATAAAATATCTGCGCAAGTTTTTAATACCCCACTGCAATAGGGAAGTTATTTACCTAGTTTGATTATCGTACCATTAGTGAACATGAAAGGTTTGTAAGTATGAGAAGAAGAAGAGATGGGCCTATCAATAAGTAAACTGAAATAATAAGGACGATGTGCTGAGTCGATTTAGCAATGCCCGTCTCTCCGTCCATCTTTCTGTCTGTTCGTCTGTCTATTTGAACGCAAGTTTTTCAAACATAAAATGTGCATGTGTATTGGTATTTTGAAAAAATGTGGTTAGCAGTTGTTGGTAGGGAAGCTATTTATATACAAAGAAATTAATGGCGGCCCCCGTGGTATGGCGGTAGTGTTGCCGGCCTACCACACCGAGGTTCGAGTCCTGGGACTGGGAACATCAAAAGTGGTTCGAAAAAGTTATTCAAAACGAGTTCGCCCTCGGCAGTGGTTTGCAAACTCTCCGAGGGTATTTCTGCTATGGAAGGCTTCTCAGAAAAAATTCATCTCCTTTGTAGATGCCGCTCGAAGTCGCCAAAAATCTGTTGGTGCCGCCAATTCGTAGGAAAAAATCAAAACGGCACATCACAAATTGGAAGGGAAGCTTGGCGCAAAAATCTCTTAGGAGGTTTATGATGATATACCTGTTGTATATCGCGCCATACATTTATATTTTTTTAAAATTAATTTACCCCTCAAGACTCATAACAGACGTGTTTTTATTAAAAACAATCAGCTGCCATTATAATACGAACTTAAAGGTATTAAAGACTTGCGTAATTTGGTATGCCATAATAGATCACTACTAGGTATATAATGTTCGGTTCCACCCGAACTTAGACTTCTTCACTTGTTTTATTTTAAATTGGTTGTTTAAATGTCGTATTCGGGAAAATATGCGGCATTTGTAAAAAAAGCGCTTGAGGTGAGCGGATTTGTTCAGTAGTCGTTGTTCAATGTTCCTGCAGTGAAAAATTTCATGCTATTTGACTTCATGGAATGTATTTTCCAATAGCTTAATGTCTTTGACGAAACGTGTTGAAGACTTCTTCAGAAAGCACTTTGATACTTGACGTACCCACGTGCTGCTGGTGTCCTTATGTGCAGTTTGCTAATAATATATCCTGCTATATACTCAACCGCAACATCCTTCATAATGTCCGACTCTCTATTTGAGCTTTCATGTTTGTGCCGTTCCAAGCATCAACAACATCTTTGCATTCTACCTCAACATCTTCGCTTTCTACCGCAGGCCCTGCGCCCGTCACTAACATCTGTGGGTTTGATGAGTTCAGCCCTTCAGTGAAATCATGTTCAACGTTGGCTGTATTTTGCAGGATTTCAGCATTTCTAGCTGAAACTAAAATGTAAATGGATATTATATTATGATTACATAGTTAGTATATAAATTACAAGTTCATATACATAAAAGAATTTAAACTCTTTAAGACTGGGGTGGTCATTAATCCGCCCTTGCTTCCTGTGTTTCCAAAAATGTGTTCCAGAACGTCTTGGTTCAGCTGCCGTGTAGCGATGCACTCGAAATTGTACTTTTGCACAAAGTATGCGCACAACAACTTTAAACCTTGCTTACCAATACAGTTTTTTCCAGGA
Organism: Merzomyia westermanni; assembly: GCA_949987695.1. Classification (NCBI taxonomy): domain Eukaryota; kingdom Metazoa; phylum Arthropoda; class Insecta; order Diptera; family Tephritidae; genus Merzomyia; species Merzomyia westermanni. The sequence goes on from OX465291.1 coordinate 85,080,817, forward strand.
ATTATCAGTTGTGACATGAAAACATTCATATCCCCCAAAACCTTATTCTGCTTTTCGAGCTGAAGTTCAAATAGTTCCTTTAACTAATAAAAAAAAAATAATGTATAAAGAAATATTATATATTTATTGATTACTTCGGAAACAATTACCTTTCAATTGTGTATCAGTACAAGTGTGATATGTTAATTGTCAAACGGTAGACAGTTACATCAACATGAAGTCATTGTTTACATTTGAGACATTTCAATATGGCTTCCATTGCCGAAGTTTGCCGAAAGGTAGAAAAGCATGCGCCGAATTGATGGCTTCGGAGAATTCTTTCTTGAAAATCTGGGTTGTTATTGTTGATTTCGGCAAACCAGGGTTTTGTGCAGGACCGTAAAAAGATGAAACAGGGTTCATGTTTGCACAAAAGTATTGCTGTCTTGCACAACGTTTTAATTTTAATTCGTTTGGGAAATATTTTATTATGGAACTTTTAGCTAATAATTTAAATATATTTCACATAAGAGAGGATAGAAGAATCAAAATAAAAAACATAAAACTATGAAATTTTATTTTATTTTAAAGGAAAAATTGTAAGTACGTATCTTCGAAACAAGAAATTACACAGAAAAAGCGAAGACAATGTTGATTTGTAAATATAATCAAGTCTTATATTTGTTTATATTTGTTTATTGTTTCTTGTTTTGCACACCGGTGTCTTTTTCACTTTTCTCAATGTCCGGTTAACACTGATCGATTAATTGACAGAAGTTCCTCGGTTATTTGACAAAAAAAAGTGCCGGTTAGCGTTCCAATTTACAGTGATCCACATACGGATAAAGGTTTTGCATGTAAATGTAACAACAATGTTGTTATCTGGATCTGGATCACTGTCAATTGGAACTCACTAATTGAGAAAACGGGCCTGAGAGAATGATGTTATAAGTTTATTCTCTAATTGATCAATGTCAACAGCTTTCAGTTGAAACTCCTAAAATTGTATGCAAATGATAAAAGTGACTAGGTAAAAATTTCTTTTCTGTTTTTATTACTTATATATCAAGGCCGCGGTGGTGTGGCAGTAGTGTTGCCGGCCTACCACACCGAAGGTCCAAGGTTCGAGTCCTGAGATAGATGACATGAAAAGTGGTTTGAAACAGTTTTTTCAAAAGGGAATCGCCCCTCGCCAAGGGATTGGCAGACTCTCCGAGTGTACTTCTGCCATGGAAGGCTTCTCAACAAAAATTCATCTCTTTTGTAAATGCCGTTCAGAGTCGGAAAACAACTGTAGGTTCCGCCAATTTGTGGAAAAAAATTCTAATCGGCACAAATGTAATAAATTTATTTTTAGATAGATTTACCCTTGAACATGGAATTGGTCCAAGGAAACTGCATAAATTTTGGCTTGATCTCGCAATATTTTTATTTAAACACATGTATCTCTCTTGAAAGAGGGAGACGCCATATTTGTAACATCCTGGGTCATAGTTATAGTTGTCCTCTGTGTTATAGAAATGTTTGTTAGCACACAAACTTGGACGACAATGACATGTACTGGAAGGGCAACACATAAATTAGCAAATTTCCTTAGAAAATACAACATCAACACAGCGTTCAAAACATCGAACAATTTAGGACGGAAGTTAAGAACCAAAACTATCTCAGAAGATCCGTTTAGCAGCCATGGTGTATGCAAGCTCACTTGTGAATGCCAGCACAGTTACATAGGACGAACAGGACGACAAGTAAGAACGAAGTTCAGAGAACACATTAGAGATTACAACAAAAAGACACGGAATCCAACCATCATACCAGAGTCCAACTTTGCGAATCACATGGTGGAAAATAAATGCCCCCCCGGAAACATCAAATAAAAAAAACAGTCAAGGTCCTACATGTACAAGCAAAAGGCCGACGTCTGAACGTACTCGAAAATATGGAAATCTACAAACTAAAAACATTCGACGGTAGAATAATAAACGAAGAGACAAACACTGTTTCCGACACAATATTCGAACCTTTAAAATTAGTTTACAAAAACCAAAGCAATCTACTCAGGTACAACAAACACACATGCACCGACAAATGAACACAAAACAGCAAACGATTGAAAACAACAAACGAGCAAAAAAGGTCAAACAACAAAAATCACCAACTTTTACATGCCTCAGTCAACCACACAAAAACCGATCGCTGCAAACACATATACACACGTACACAAACAGAAGCCCATGCTGACATTACCTGCTACCTACTATAATTACAAGACAAACGACAACAACAGATCAGAACGAAAATCGACACTACTGATGGCACAACGCCGAAACCGGTTTGCCTCAAAATCAAATTTGACAAGGGATGACGGAAAATCGTTCCAATATACATCAATTATTCACCCTGTCGGAAAAACAACAAACCAAATAACACACTTGAAAGAGTTATTTTGTTAAATAATTTTATATAGTTAGCATAAAAAAGTTGCCAAGATATATTTTATGAATAGTCAAACTTATTTCTAAGTTTTAGTGAACTACTTTTTTTATGCAACCCTGTCTTGTACATATGTACATACACATGCACAGAATCTCGAAAAATTTATTACCAATATTTTCTTCAAAAAGTGGAAATATAACGCGATGATATTTTTGCTTAATCCTATAATAAATTCTTTAACTAATTGATTTCTTTACTTCTAGGTCTTCCGGCGTTCTCAATTCGCGGCAGAGTTTATGTTCGTTTCAAAAGTAGCGTAGAGCCCAGATTGGTATGCAGCATATCCGAGGTGGATGCTGTTATTGGAGTATGAGCGCTCATTATAAACAATAAGTATGTTTAAGCGTATGTTTGACTTATTAATACCTTATTTCTTTCTCTTTTTATTTACATCTATCTTTTCATATATATTAACCTATATTTTGTACCTATGTATGGTCTTGTTGGAGTTTCTAATCTTTTTTATTCTAATTTATTTTTTTCTTTTGTATGTTTTCTAAACGTTGTAATTTCCTGCATTCATATATGTTTGTATCTCTGTTATGGCTTGTATGTAAGCACTTCCTTCTGTAGTCGTTCCTTCACCCTATGATGGACCCCTGTAGGAAAACTGCCTTCAGCGTTGGCAATAGCCAAAAAGCATTAATTGAAATTTTGTGTAGCCAATCTGTTGGACTCAATGTAGTGCACTTCAATGCTCGTAGCTTAAACAGTGAAAAGCTGGACTATGTTAGGGATATATTTTCCGATTCGAGTGTCGATATTATTTGCGTCTCGGAAACTTGGTTTTCCAGTGATACTCCCGATATTCACTATAGTATTCCTAACTATAGTCTCACGCGTGTTGACAGAACGGCAAACAAGGGTGGAGGTGTTGCTATTTACTGTAATTCCAAGTTGAAAACCAAAATATTGGCTAAATCAACAAACACCGACGCTGAGTTTCTCATCGTTGAAATATCGGACAATGCAACTAAAGTATTAGTATCTTGTGTGTACAACCCGCATAGGTCTCATCCGCTGGATTCATTTTTTGCTGAATTATCTCTGTTTCTAATTGACTTCAAGCGTTTTATTATTTGCGGTGATTTCAATGTAAATTTTCTTTCCAATGACTCTTGTACTAAAAAACTTCGTGATCATATCGCAGCTGCCGGTCTTACCGTTATAAACAATAATGTTCCGACAAGATTTGCACAAAATGCATCTCCGAGCCTGCTCGACCTCGTTATTACTTCAAGCCCTGATCACATCGGTAAATTTGAACAAATTAGCTTTATTTCTGATCATGACCTAATTTTTTGTACACTAGATGTTTTACTTAATTGTCCTGGGGAATCTTTTACTACCATCTTTCGCGATTTTAAGTCCCTGAATGTTGATGAGTTATTTGGAGATCTGTGTAATCAAGATTGGTCCTCATGCTGGTTTATGACCACGGTAGATGAGAAGCTTACTTTTTTGAATAATGTCTTGCGCCAACTTTTCGATATCCACGTCCCTTTACGTGAGATTCGTATTTCGAAAAATCCTTGTCCCTGGTTCAATAGCAAAGTCAGGACTGCTATGAAACTACGCAATAGGCTATATTCTAAGTGGAAAAATAATCAAACTGACACTGCTTGGTCGCAGTATAAAAGAGCTCGTAATAATGCCACTTACGTTACTAGGAAAGCCAAGCAGATGTATTGTGAGAGAAAGCTGAACCCGTCACTTCATCTAAATACCTGTGGCGTAACTTGAGGAACCTTAAAATTCATGGAAAGTAGATGACTGAGAGTCAGACTGACCCTAATACGCTCAATGACTATTTTTGAAGCTCAAGTATTAGGCAGACCAGTGCTGCCTCTTCAAACCTAGAATGCCAATTTTTTCCGGAGGAGCATTTTCAGTTTTGTGCAGTGCTCGAGAAAGACGTTTTTGAGTCTATTATGAGCATCAAGTCTGATGCAATTGGTGAGGACGGCATATCCTTGAGATTTGCGAAACTAGTACTGCCATTTTTTCTAGGAACTCTCACACACATTATCAACCATTGCTTCACTACATCATGTTTCCCAAGTGAATGGAAAAGGGCATTGATTGTTCCTGTCGCAAAAAAAAGTAATGCAGTAGAACCTTCTGATTATAGGCCTATAAGCATTATCCCAGCCTTCGCCAAAGTGTGTGAGTCCTTGATGGCAGCTCAAATCTCGTCTTTTGTTCAAGCAAATAAACTATTAAGTCCACTTCAATCTGGATTTCGACCCAAACACAGTTGCTCTACAGCTATGCTTAAAATTCTAGACGACATTAGAATTAAGTTTGACAGAGGTGAATTAACTCTTCTTTGCCTCTTGGATTTTTCCAAGGCATTTGATCTGGTCAACCATAGTCTTTTATGTGAAAAGCTAAAGTGCTACTTTGGATTTTCTGATAGCTCCGTTAAGTTTGTGACTAGCTACCTGGCAGGAAGGACACAGACAGTTGTATGTAATGGCTCTTCATCTGGGTCATCTATTGTATCCTCCGGTGTGCCGCAAGGTTCTGTACTTGTTCCTCTTCTGTTCAGTCTTTTTATCAACGATGTGTTCTCTAGGTGCCAGTATGTCAATATGCATGCATATGCTGATGACATTCAATTGTATTTGTCAAACCGTGCTGGTCTAGTTGAAGATCCTTGTTACAAAATTAATAGTGACTTGTCCGCTATTTCGGAATGGGCTTGTGCAAACCAACTCTGCTTGAATGCCAGAAAGTCTTATGTTTTGCCCATTAGTAATAGTATTGTTCATACTGGAGATCTACCAAAGCTGTTTGTTGGTAACAATGTCCTTTCATTTACCGATTAATTCTAAGCTAAGCTGTGTCGACCATGTAAATAAAGTCGTGAGCAATATCTATTCAGTTTTACGCAGCCTAAGATTATCTGCCTCATTTACTCCCCTGGAAACAAGAAAAAAACTAGCTATTGTTATGGTTTTCGCATCAAAATGGAGCAGTAAGGAAGGCGGTCGGCACGATATGAGGTCGCACTGTGGCTAGTCATTGTCGGCTGGGGTGGCTTCTTGCCAACCTTACCGTCCTGCGCCATAAACAGAGAAAAGGTCAGATCGTGCCTTTAAATACGCGGGGAAATGCAAAACCGCGCAAAACAACTTTTAAAACAACATCCGGTTAAAACACCGGATGCCACGGTCAGACCGTTGACATTCAAATGTTCAAAACACAAAAACTCAAATTAAACGGAAAATCAAATTAATTCAAAAGAAACGGGCAACTAAAATATTTAAAATGAAAATCAAAATTCAAAAATAACCGAAAGCGAAACTAACTCAAATATAAAAATAACCGAAAATGAAACGAAATTAAAACTGAAATAACGAACGGAAAAAGGAAAACAAAGATAAATTTAAATTAACCGAAAAGAAACCCTGAAAATTAAAAAAAAAACGAACCGGAAATGACCGGTTACCATGCTGAAAAAGGAAAAATAAAAAAAAAGAGGCCGAACAATATAAGGGGGCGCCGCGGGTCTTGTTGCGACGCCCGGTGCTTGGCCCACCCTCATCCATGGCCATCGGTGCACCAAACTAATCCCGATGGCCCCTTACCTAAAACCCTATATGCCTTCTAAATAACGTGAAACGTCAGCATTCCCATTTTACAATATTTTATTGACAATTCATTTTAAATCTATATATAAGCTAAGTAATGATCAGTGTAATAACTCTAAATTGGTTATTGTCAAAAAGTACTTGGTGGAACATTAAGCTAAAATACTTCGAAATTAAAAAAAAAAGAAAACCTTTGTTGAAAAATTGTTATCAATAATGTATAAGTTTTTTGTTAATTTTCAGTTATTGAATGTAACATATGAACATTAAAAAAAAGGAAATATTCAACTATTTCTCAGTTATATAGTTAGTTAAGTGAGGATATATTGATAACATATATAAGCTTTCCCCCCCCCCCTTTTTTTTGTATTTATCAACCTATATATCTATATATAAAAAAAAAAATTTATTAAAACTTGTTACAATTTGTTTTTTTTTTTTTTTTGTTTATTCCTTCTATTTATTTATTAAGTGGCCTTCTATTTAATTATTATTGAAGTTTATGTTACGTGGTTTATTTTTAGTTTAATAAGTTCATCTTTTATCTTGTTCAATTGTTATTAGTTCAGAAACCCCCCTTTTTTTTTTTTTTGTATTTTGGTATCTAACCTCCCCCTTATAATATTTACTAATTTTAATTACTCTTGTTTTCTTATTTTCCTATTTTATCTATTTTAACTATTCTTAATTCCTCCTGTATTTTTGTATTTACGTTTACATTTTAGCTTATATATTATTTAGATTTCCCTCTTATTTCTCATTCATTTCATTTCTTATTTTCCTATTTTATCCTTAGGCTAACCTTACCCCTCTTTAATAAAACTATCTAACTCAAATTTAAATTTAAATTTTAATTAACGTGCTACTTGGCATGGACTCACCGAGGATATCGTTCTTGGTGTTGCTAGTTTTTTTTGTTGTTGTTGCAGTGGGCCTTTACCCCGGCGGCCTCACTGTTGTTGTTGATGGTTGTTGGCGTGCGGTGGGCCTAGGGTAAGCGGCCCCCGCTGTAATTACTGCTGGTTGTCGTTGCCGATGTGGGCGGCGGGCCTAAGATAGGGCGGCCCCCGCTGTTGTCAATGCTGGATGTCGTCGTGCGGTGGGCCTACATGAAGGCGGCCCCCGCTGTAATTACTGCTGCTGGTTGTTGCGCGCCCTGGTGCGCGTTGTTGCTGTTGCGGTTTATGACGGTGGGCCTAGGTGAAGGCGGCCCCCGCTGTAATTAGTGCCGGTTGTGGTTGCGTTGCTGATGTGGGCGGCGAGCCTATGATAGGGCGGCCCCCGCTGTTGTCAATGCTGGTGTTGTTGTCGTTGCTAGATATCCAGAAATATTGTTGTGGCTGCTGCAACTGCTGCTACTGATGTGGTTGTTGTTGTGATTTATTTTTGTTGTTTTGTGAACTTTTTCTGTTTGTTGGTTTGTTTGTTTTAGCTATTTATTATCACCAAGTTGTTATTTTTGTGGTGGTTTTTGTAGTTTAATTTTGTAGCTTTATTTTGTTTTTACATTTTTTTTGTAGATTTTTTGTTTATATGTGTATCTATGTTAATTATATTTTTATTGACCACACAATTCTATTCAGAAGGTTCTAAAGTTAATTTTTATAATTATTGGGTTTATGTTGTTTTGTAATTCTTTTCTTATTGCGTTTGTACTTTGAAACTTTATTTTCAGTTGTTTTTGTTTGCTTTTGTTCTTATAGCGCTTTTGAATTTGATATCTTTGGATATTTTGTTTTTGTAGTTTAGGACTGAGTCCTTCCGATTCACTTTCGTTTTAAAAAACAAAATGGAACTTATGGAGTTTTGATAGGTTTTCAAGGAAGTGTGCTAAAATTTTCAGATTCAATGGCAATTCTATACGACAGCATTCAACCGCCAATATACGTTCAAAAATCTCGGGAAAGGCATCAATCGACGCGTTCCGACCCCCGTACCAACAATCCGAAGGCGGGAATCAAATAATTTGTCTCGGTGGAAAGCTATCAGCAAAAATTCAAAATGCGCTAGGTTCGATCCCAAATAGGCGGCTTCATCCAAGGTATTTATGTGCACCACACCTTTTCGCGTAGGCGACCTTTGGCCGCCTTTCAAAAGAATAACCCTTAGCCGGTCCAACCCCCGGCTACGCGGTCCACAATATTTTTGAGCAGAACACACTTTTTGCACTTTTTGGTACACCCTAACCTGTGATTACAACAACCACATGAAAATGACGAAAAATTTTCAACTTGGATTGCAAATATCTCTAAACGGACACAAAATATAGAACTTCCGCCCCCGGACCATCGACATGGAGGTCAAAACCCGTCGCCCGATACATCCCCCGAGACTCTCGGACGCACATCAGCAGCACGTGCCGTCGTACAGAATTGCCGATTCAATAGCTCAATTTAACTTGATTCAGAATGCTTTCATAAAAGTGAACTGCGTATTTATTAGTAAATTTTTTTTTCAGATTTGATTTGGTATGTATAATAATTTAGCGAAATTTCACTACACACTCGCACACACACTGATTTTGCTGTCCGGGTATATTAATATTTAGGTACTTCACAATAGTAAGCCTATATGTAAACGCTGTAGGTTAGCTGTAAAGTATATTCACACGCGTAACTGATTTATTTTACTGTGGAAATAATTAAATTTATACTTCTGTGTGTACACACATATACATATAAAGAAGAAAAACAACGCAATCACTTTTTTAACAACTTTTTCGCGAAATGCTACTAACATTTTTTTTCCTTTTCTTTTTACACGCGCACGACCGCTCCCGTTCAAATCCGGTATCTTTTTGAATTGGTCGAATGCCGGTGACGCTGCTATGCCCAAAATTATTCACTTAACGCGACTGCGCAATGGAAAAGTTCCGTTACCCGTTGACGTGGCGTGATTATTGCCAGGTGGAACATTCTGATTGGTCGTTACCTTCAAATGCTTGCTATGAACGGATTGAACCATTTGGCGCTGCCACTTCAGCAAAAATCACGCACTTTCCCGTAGCTAAACGTCAAACCGGAAGGTGAATCAAAGCTGTCACCCAACCAACCGCATTGAACCAAGTAACAATTACTATCAATTGAAAGTAAACCATAACACTATTCAATTGATTATTCCACACATAACGTATTCAGAACTCGTTTATAGTAAATTTGACTCAGTTTCGTATCACAAAATTGATGTTGCTTTTAATAACGTTACACGTTATGTTTACGGTTTAAAAAAATTTGATCATATCTCTACTTGAAAGTGCAAAATTCTAGGTTGCAGCATCTTTGACTACATTGCTGCTAGAAATTGTATTTTTGTGTACAAGCTCATTGAATTTAAAACACCACAGTACCTCTTTGAAAAACTTCAATTTTCCAAATCTTGTAGGCACCACAATTTTATTATTCCCAGATATGTCTATCTGTCTTCTTCGGGGCTATTCTTTGTTAATGCTGTAAGGCTCTGGAACTCTATTCCTGATTCTCTCAAGGGTACTTTGAGTAGGAGCAACTACAGGAGGGTGATACATGGTTATTTCACTTCAGTAAGCATAATTTGATTGCAAAAAACTACAAATACTTTCTATCCCTTTTTTCCTTTCTCTATTCACATTTATTACTTCTTTTGAAATTAATTGTATTTTTATTTTAAGTAACTCCTATTCGCATCATGTGCAAGACTTATCGCTTTCTCAGTTAACCCTGTCGGTAACCACACCCGCCATAACGAGTCCTCCTCATCCGCCACACCCTTACGAAATTTAACCCTTTTTAAAACCACGCCATCATTTACACTCAAATCTGGTAGTGCATCTTTGTTTTCCAAAATGGTTCTGCAAAGATCTAAGTATTCCGCGCTTTCAAATTCCGGCGATGCTAAGTCAATTTCGTGAGGTGGGGCGGAGGAGGTTAGCTCGTCTACATCAAAACGCGAGAGGGCATCCGGTACTATATTCAGGGTTCCCTTGCGATGCTCCATGGCAAAATCGTATCTTTGCAGTAGGAGTGACCATCGAGCCAGCCTGCCACTCAAGTCCTTCTGAGTCATCAACCACTTGAGACTTGAATGGTCAGTTATGATTCGGAATGGCAAACCCTCTATGTACGGTCTAAAACGCTTGACACTTATAATGGCGGCGAGGCATTCCAGTTCGGTTACAGTATAATTACGCTGAGCATTGTTAAGTTTTTTTGAAACAAACGCGATTGGATGATCAGCGCCCTCGTCATCGAGCTGGAATAACACGCCCCCTACACCTATTTTTGAAGCATCACACTGAATAACAAATTCCTTTGAGAAATCGGGTTGGGCCAAGACAGGAGCGGAGCTCAAGGCTTCTTTTAACTTTTCGAATGCTTCTACCGCTTCAGGGGTAAGCTTAAATGGGCCTGCTGACTTGCGAAGACAATCAGTCAAAGGACCTGCTAGGTCAGCAAAATTTGTAATAAATGCCCTATACCAATTTGCCATGCCCACAAACCTACGAACCTGTCGCGGAGATTTAGGGATCGGAAAGTTCTGCATTGCCTCTATTTTCCCAGGATCCACCTTCAAGCACCCGCTACCTATCAAGTACCCTAAATACCGAATTTCCTTCTGACAAAATTTGCTCTTTTTCACATTGATTGTGAGGCCTGCGTCCCTCAAACAATTCGCCACTTCCGCCAGCAACTTTAGGTGGTCTTCAAAGTTAGTGCTGCATACCATTAGATCATCCAGGTAGACGAAGACATTCTCCCGCAACCGCGAGGGAATTGCCCTGTCCATCAGGCGGCTCATAGTCTGCGGTCCATTGCACAGACCAAAGGGCATCACCTTAAAGTGGTACAGAGGCTTCCCAGGAACTGCGAATGCTGTTTTTTCCTTGGAAGACTCTGTAAGCTTGATCTGAAAGAACGCGTCCTTCAGATCAATGCCACTAATGAAGTGCGTGTCCTTCAGTCTGCTCAATAGGCCGTTGATATGAGGCAACGGGTACGAGTCCTTTTTAGTTACCGCGTTGACCTTCCTGGAATCTATGCAGAGCCTGACCTTCCCTGGCTTCCGAACTAGAACAACTGGACTACACCAAGGCGAGTTTGACTCGTCTATAACTCCCATTTCGAGCAGCCTATCTATTTCGCTAAAAGCTTCGGCTTGCCTCGGTGGCGAAAGAGGAAAATGTTTACTTTTGATTGGGACTGCATCACCAGTATCAATATGATGCTCAACCAATCTCGTTTGCCCCAATCCTAACTTTTCGAAAGAAGGAAACGTCTCTATGACCTTCTGCAAATTGACCTTCTGGGTTGGTGACAAATCATGGAAATTTATTTCGTCATCATTTTTATTATTAAAGTCTATGCACTGGGAAATATTTCGGGCGCCAGCGCAAAGGTTCTCCAAAAATCAACTCCGAAATAGGCTTCTTGAAGAAGCGACGGAACAAGATAAAAACGAATAGATTTGGTGGAATTTTTGAACGTCACTGGTAAGGAAACACACCCTAATATTTTCTGCTTGCCGCCACCCGCCGTGTATACGAAAGCCTGTAGTGGGTGGTATTTAAGTCCAATTGAATCCAAAAACTTTTCACAGTCCTTCCCAAGGATAGAGACATTCGCGCCTGAGTCCAGCAACCCTACTATGAAACTGTTTTCTATTTTTACTCGCACCAGAGGCCTTTCATCCTCGGTGAGCACCAAAGTGGTGCTTTGTAACAGTTTACGCTCCTGTACTCGACTGTTATATCTCTTCCTACATTTCAAAATATCTTCCGATACAAATGACTCTGGGTTATGAAAAATTCTCGACCTAACTAGCTCATAATTGGTTACCCTTTGTTCCAAACTAGGTGGAAATTGCGTCTGACAGGCGACCTCCCTACTCGGGGCTTCCAAGATTTTTATTGGTTTGCAAATTCCCGCTGATGACCTCGGACTATCGGAATCAGAACCGTCTGTACTGTCAGGAAAAGTTACAACTATTTTTGGGTATTCCTTCGCCAGAGTGCCACTGCTCCTTGGAAGTTCAACACTGCCTTGGAACTCTCCGCTCGCGAGGGACCTACCACTTGGTTCAGTACTCGAGGCGACTCCTTGAGCACTGGCTGATATGGGGGCTATGGCGCCGAACGAGTTTCCCCCATCTTCTCGCTCGGATATTGGTTTCCCTGCCGGCGATGGTCCTTTGGACATTTTGGGGTAAACACGCCTCTGTGCCCGCACTTAAAGCAGAAGGGACTCCTAATGGGTTCCTCACAATAAATATACGAATGCCCCATGGCCTGACAATTCCAACATTGAATTCCGGAATAATCCGGTTTTCTATTGCGCCGGTACTCCAACGCCTCTATCTGCGGGTCAGCTTCGCAATCCTCGCCTTCCATCCTCATGTCCGGTGTTATCGTGCGGGCCTCGTTGACCTGACGTCCATGGTAAGTGGTTCCCAATATCTTGCTTTCTTTCAGAACTTGTTCCCCTCTTCGTGCTATATCGCCTAGATCATGCAATGTCCTAGCCCCCGCGTTGAAGAGCATTAGCTTCAAGCTACTGTTGACGTTCCGCTTTATTATGTCAATCAGCAGGACTTCAGACATCGGTTCTCTGAGGCGTGCGTTAAGTGCTACTATGTCAGTGTGGAACACGTCGTATGACTCACTTAACTTCTGCTTACGCATTGAGATTTCCATCATAATCTCGTGGTCACTTTTCAATGTTCCAAACTCACGCTTCAGGGAATAGCACAAAAAGGGATAATTCGCGGTTGGATTCTGCTTTGTGAACAGCCAATACCATTCTTCCGCCCGTCCTGACAAAAAGAGATGAAAACTCGCCGTAAGTTGGTCGCTAGAGCATTGAGTCCGCTCACATAGGGTGTCCAACTTAAACAAAAAATCAGCAACGCTTCCAGTACCATCGAAGGAAACCTTCCAATCCTGTGGTTTCACTGCCACGCTATTCGAAACGATGTTGGCCTGGTTACTAACGAATGTCGGGGCTTGGTTCCTTTCCTCCCTATTGGTGTTCCTGGTATAGGTCGCACTACCCTGCGACGATGTTATTGCGGCGTTGAGTAAGTCCATGTTCTCCCTGATCGTCCTCATTTCATTCCGCATCTCCTCCTGCGATGTCCTGAACAGCTGATGTAGCACGTTCACCCACGAATCTACAGGAGGGACCTCGGCATTGTTCCTTTGCGTAGTGATCCTATCACCTAAAGTGTCAGGAGGTATACGGTCTTGAACCGAAGCTCTAGCTTCCCCCTGTATACCTGTTAACACGCCAGTTGAAGGGTCAAAAATATTTTGCATTGGATCTGCTGCCATGGACGAGTCAAGGATATTAGTACTAGCTGGTCTATCCATTTTATGGTTGGAAGCAGGATTCAACACTATCCTGGTCGGATCTCCCCCGCCCGGACTACCTATTGGAGAATGCAGTACCAGAGGCCGATTGGTGGGTTGCTTCGGAAGCGCCCCTCTACCCTGACCTCTAGGCTTGCCCCCACTTCCTCACGCAGAGTTCCTAGTAGTCATGCGTTCAGCCGACCTGTCCATGTTGAATTAAATCTCCGAACCAAATTTAAAAAAAAGAATTTGCAGAAAAGGGTCGGTTACAAGGGCGGTTGGAAGGTATAAAGTCACGATTCACTCCCCCCTTACCCTATAATACCGACGATTCAAAGTTTTGAAAAATAAAAATTGAATTAATGCAAATTTTCCTAACCGATATTTGTATCAACTGATTACCGCGAATATGTCAAAAAAAAATAAATATATACATATAAATATATATATGCTGAAAGAAATTGATTATTAGTAAATATACGTGTTGAAATGTACTATGTAAAAAGCAAAAACGGTATAAAGTTTGGCAAAAGCTAGTTGTGTATTTATATATTGAATGGGAATGCTGACATCCCATCATTAGAAGGCATAGGCATAACAAAAAAAAAAACGAAATAACACTAGACAGGGACATTCTTCCAGGTACACCTACCGCAATGCAGGGGTGGTTATAAGACACCTCGCCCTGATACATGTTGGTGTACCATGGCGAAAATTGGCAAAATTTTAAATTTATTTGGACTCCAGTACTTCGGACCGCAATGCAGGGGCTGCTAAAGGCTGCCTCCCTGAGACTGGTCGGAGCACTGGAGACCGATAAGAAAAAAACGTAAAAATTGGCTTTTAATACCCCTCCTCAGCTGCGCCGCAATGAGGGGGTGCGGTTTGGGGCCGCTTTTCCCCCAGACTTGCGCAGTTGGGAAGGGGTGTGCAAAGGGGTCCCCACCCCTCCTCCCGCAATGCAGGGGCTGCTGAAGGCTGCCTCCTGAGACTGGTTGGAGGAGTAGGGATCCCTACAAAAAAACATACAAAAAGAAACGAAGACAAAATAAAACAAGTTCGGCAGTCAAAAAAAACTAATAAACCCAAGAAAACTAAACCCCACTTAGCGGACATAATATTTTCCCGAAGCCGACATCGGACAACAGACCCGGGACACAAAATAAATTGAAACTACAAAAAAACTAAGTGCGTTTAGCACTACCTCACCGGGTGAAACGAAAACTTCCGGTGGACATGACGTTCAGTCTCGTGGAGCCCTTGGCTACCGAACACGAAGACCCATCCGGACAACTTGATCGGTAACACCATCCCGTCGCAACGCAGGTGGCGGCTCCTGGGCCTGCCTACCTGGGACATACGGAATGGTGAAACCTCACAAGCTGACCCGAAAAGTCACCGCGGTCAGCGCTTCAGGGCCCCACGTTGGGCGCCATCTGTTATGGTTTTCGCATCAAAATGGAGCAGTAAGGAAGGCGGTCGGCACGATATGAGGTCGCACTGTGGCTAGTCATTGTCGGCTGGGGTGGGTTCTTGCCAACCTTACCGTCCTGCGCCATAAACAGAGAAAAGGTCAGATCGTGCCTTTAAATACGCGGGGAAATGCAAAACCGTGCAAAACAACTTTTAAAACAACATCCGGTTAAAACACCGGATGCCACGGACAGACCGTTGACATTCAAATGTTCAAAATACAAAAACTCAAATTAAACGGAAAATCAAATTAATTCAAAAGAAACGGGCAACTAAAATATTTAAAATGAAAATCAAAATTCAAAAATAACCGAAAGCGAAACTAACTCAAATATAAAAATAACCGAAAATGAAACGAAATTAAAACTGAAATAACGAACGGAAAAAGGAAAACAAAGATAAATTTAAATTAACCGGAAAGAAACCCTGAAAATTAAAAAAAAAACGAACCGGAAATGACCGGTTACCATGCTGAAAAAGGAAAAATAAAAAAAAAGAGGCCGAACAATATAAGGGGGCGCCGCGGGTGTTGTTGCGACGCCCGGTGCTTGGCCCACCCTCATCCATGACCATCGGTTCACCAAACTAATCCCGATGGCCCCTTACCTAAAACCCTATATGCCTTCTAAATAACGTGAAACGTCAGCATTCCCATTTTACAATATTTTATTGACAATTCATTTTAAATCTATATATAAGCTAAGTAATGATCAGTGTAATAACTCTAAATTGGTTATTGTCAAAAAGTACTTGGTGGAACATTAAGCTAAAATACTTCGAAATTAAAAAAAAAGAAAACCTTTGTTGAAAAATTGTTATCAATAATGTATAAGTTTTTTGTTAATTTTCAGTTATTGAATGTAACATATGAACATTAAAAAAAAGGAAATATTCAACTATTTCTCAGTTATATAGTTAGTTAAGTGAGGATATATTGATAACATATATAAGCTTTCCCCCCCCCCCCTTTTTTTTGTATTTATCAACCTATATATCTATATATAAAAAAAAAATTTATTAAAACTTGTTACAATTTGTTTTTTTTTTTTTGTTTATTCCTTCTATTTATTTATTAAGTGGCCTTCTATTTAATTATTATTGAAGTTTATGTTACGTGGTTTATTTTTAGTTTAATAAGTTCATCTTTTATCTTGTTCAATTGTTATTAGTTTAGAAACCCCCCTTTTTTTTTTTTGTATTTTGGTATCTAACCTCCCCCTTATAATATTTACTAATTTTAATTACTCTTGTTTTATTATTTTCCTATTTTATCTATTTTAACTATTCTTAATTCCTCCTGTATTTTTGTATTTACGTTTACATTTTAGCTTATATATTATTTAGATTTCCCTCTTATTTCTCATTCATTTCATTTCTTATTTTCCTATTTTATCCTTAGGCTAACCTTACCCCTCTTTAATAAAACTATCTAACTCAAATTTAAATTTAAATTTTAATTAACGTGCTACTTGGCATGGACTCACCGAGGATATCGTTCTTGGTGTTGCTAGTTTTTTTTGTTGTTGTTGCAGTGGGCCTTTACCCCGGCGGCCTCACTGTTGTTGTTGATGGTTGTTGGCGTGCGGTGGGCCTAGGGTAAGCGGCCCCCGCTGTAATTACTGCTGGTTGTCGTTGCCGATGTGGGCGGCGGGCCTAAGATAGGGCGGCCCCCGCTGTTGTCAATGCTGGATGTCGTCGTGCGGTGGGCCTACATGAAGGCGGCCCCCGCTGTAATTACTGCTGCTGGTTGTTGCGCGCCCTGGTGCGCGTTGTTGCTGTTGCGGTTTATGACGGTGGGCCTAGGTGAAGGCGGCCCCCGCTGTAATTAGTGCCGGTTGTGGTTGCGTTGCTGATGTGGGCGGCGAGCCTATGATAGGGCGGCCCCCGCTGTTGTCAATGCTGGTGTTGTGGCTGCTGCAACTGCTGCTACTGATGTGGTTGTTGTTGTGATTTATTTTTGTTGTTTTGTGAACTTTTTCTGTTTGTTGGTTTGTTTGTTTTAGCTATTTATTATCACCAAGTTGTTATTTTTGTGGTGGTTTTTGTAGTTTAATTTTGTAGCTTTATTTTGTTTTTACATTTTTTTTGTAGATTTTTTGTTTATATGTGTATCTATGTTAATTATATTTTTATTGACCACACAATTCTATTCAGAAGGTTCTAAAGTTTATTTTTATAATTATTGGGTTTATGTTGTTTTGTAATTCTTTTCTTATTGCGTTTGTACTTTGAAACTTTATTTTCAGTTGTTTTTGTTTGCTTTTGTTCTTATAGCGCTTTTGAATTTGATATCTTTGGATATTTTGTTTTTGTAGTTTAGGACTGAGTCCTTCCGATTCACTTTCGTTTTAAAAAACAAAATGGAACTTATGGAGTTTTGATAGGTTTTCAAGGAAGTGTGCTAAAATTTTCAGATTCAATGGCAATTCTATACGACAGCATTCAACCGCCAATATACGTTCAAAAATCTCGGGAAAGGCATCAATCGACGCGTTCCGACCCCCGTACCAACAATCCGAAGGCGGGAATCAAATAATTTGTCTCGGTGGAAAGCTATCAGCAAAAATTCAAAATGCGCTAGGTTCGATCCCAAATAGGCGGCTTCATCCAAGGTATTTATGTGCACCACACCTTTTCGCGTAGGCGACCTTTGGCCGCCTTTCAAAAGAATAACCCTTAGCCGGTCCAACCCCCGGCTACGCGGTCCACAATATTTTTGAGCAGAACACACTTTTTGCACTTTTTGGTACACCCTAACCTGTGATTACAACAACCACATGAAAATGACGAAAAATTTTCAACTTGGATTGCAAATATCTCTAAACGGACACAAAATATAGAACTTCCGCCCCCGGACCATCGACATGGAGGTCAAAACCCGTCGCCCGATACATCCCCCGAGACTCTCGGACGCACATCAGCAGCACGTGCCGTCGTACAGAATTGCCGATTCAATAGCTCAATTTAACTTGATTCAGAATGCTTTCATAAAAGTGAACTGCGTATTTATTAGTAAATTTTTTTTTCAGATTTGATTTGGTATGCATAATAATTTAGCGAAATTTCACTACACACTCGCACACACACTGATTTTGCTGTCCGGGTATATTAATATTTAGGTACTTCACAATAGTAAGCCTATATGTAAACGCTGTAGGTTAGCTGTAAAGTATATTCACACGCGTAACTGATTTATTTTACTGTGGAAATAATTAAATTTATACTTCTGTGTGTACACACATATACATATAAAGAAGAAAAACAACGCAATCACTTTTTTAACAACTTTTTCGCGAAATGCTACTAACATTTTTTTTTCCTTTTCTTTTTACACGCGCACGACCGCTCCCGTTCAAATCCGGTATCTTTTTGAATTGGTCGAATGCCGGTGACGCTGCTATGCCCAAAATTATTCACTTAACGCGACTGCGCAATGGAAAAGTTCCGTTACCCGTTGACGTGGCGTGATTATTGCCAGGTGGAACATTCTGATTGGTCGTTACCTTCAAATGCTTGCTATGAACGGATTGAACCATTTGGTGCTGCCACTTCAGCAAAAATCACGCACTTTCCCGTAGCTAAACGTCAAACCGGAAGGTGAATCAAAGCTGTCACCCAACCAACCGCATTGAACCAAGTAACAATTACTATCAATTGAAAGTAAACCATAACACTATTCAATTGATTATTCCACACATAACGTATTCAGAACTCGTTTATAGTAAATTTGACTCAGTTTCGTATCACAAAATTGATGTTGCTTTTAATAACGTTACACGTTATGTTTACGGTTTAAAAAAATTTGATCATATCTCTACTTGAAAGTGCAAAATTCTAGGATGCAGCATCTTTGACTACATTGCTGCTAGAAATTGTATTTTTGTGTACAAGCTCATTGAATTTAAAACACCACAGTACCTCTTTGAAAAACTTCAATTTTCCAAATCTTGTAGGCACCACAATTTTATTATTCCCAGATATGTCTATCTGTCTTCTTCGGGGCTATTCTTTGTTAATGCTGTAAGGCTCTGGAACTCTATTCCTGATTCTCTCAAGGGTACTTTGAGTAGGAGCAACTACAGGAGGGTGATACATGGTTATTTCAGTTCAGTAAGCATAATTTGATTGCAAAAAACTACAAATACTTTCTATCCCTTTTTTCCTTTCTCTATTCACATTTATTACTTCTTTTGAAATTAATTGTATTTTTATTTTAAGAACTCAATGTTATAAATATTATTTACACTGTAATCAAAAACCTTTGATGTGCTATAAAAGACACTGTCTTACAGTCACAACCTCTTTGTTAATAATAATAATAATAACAATGTTTGGCCTTCTGCAATTTGGTGAGTATTTGTATTTGTAAGGGCAAATATAGTTAGTTGCCTAGACGCCATTTTTTTTAGTATCCACCATTGAAATGTTATCTAGACAACTTTCAAACATTTTATATATACATATACATATACATATATTATTCTAATTAAAATTCTAAATTTCTGATTTCAGACATTTTCTTCAAGTTGGAATGGGAAGTAAGTTGGGGAGTATTTGGGTTGAGGTGCACTTATTTATTACACATATTACATATGTATGAAATTACTATGTATCTATTGATGTTGTTTCTTCATTTTCAGAAAATGGTGAATAGGATATGCATACTTAGATGTGGTATGGGAGTACTTATTTACCCTTTTCCCCCAGAGGGAGTAATCAACCGGTAAGTAGAGTAGGTACAAGTCACTCATCGCACCCGTCCTGCTATATGGCGCAGAAGCGTGGACACTAACAACATCTGATGAGGCGGCTCTGGGAGTATTCGAGAGAAAGGTTCTTCGAAAGATTTGTGGACCTCTACGCGTTGGCGAAGGCGAGTGCCGAAGAAGATTAAATGATGAGCTGTATGAACTTTATGCAGACGCCGACATAGTTCAGCGAATTAAAACACAGCGGCTTCGCTGGCTAGGCCACGTAGTGCGAATTAGCGAAGATGCTCCAGCCCAGAAGGTATTCTTATCGGCACCCGCCGGTGGAAGCAGAGGAAGAGGGAGACCACCACTCCGATGGAAGGACCAAGTGGAGACCCATTTGCGATCCCGCGGTGGGCGCAACGAAGAAACGACTGGCGAGCTATGTTGGACGGTCAAAATCGCCCGGGCGGTTAGATGACCATTTAAATAAAGAAGAAGAAGAAGTAGAGTTATTTATACTTTATTTATTTGCAATTGATTTTGTTATTGAAAAAGTGGGTATAGCCGCCAACTGCTGAAACACTTCCAAAAGTGAAGCGAGAGTTTTCAAAATACGCGTTTTGACCACGGTATCAGTAATCCAAAGGGCATTTGGGGGTTTATATTTCTACCAAAATATAGGAAATGGCCCAGCTACATCAATGGCAATCCTCTCAACCGGTGCTCCTGAGTTATACTGTTTCATTTGCCCATGGCTCATCGATTTCGGTCCTTTAGCTTTGATGGCAATCCACCCCGCGGCCAATTGGCGGCAAACCAATCCAATATAATCTCTGCTTCATTTTCGCTAAGGTCTTGGTGACTCCAAGATGGCATCCACTTTTACCGTTATGTAATTTGTTGAGAACATCAGGGATTTCTTCCTTGGGATGACTATCAGCTTACGAACACCCATGCTCGTTGCAAACAACCTGATACCGGTTGTAAACTGTTCCACGGTGCCCAATATGAATTGGCAACAGGACTTTCTGCTGACTTCTCCTTTCTTGATGGTCGCTCGTTTCGCTCGATGCCTTGCATCACACGTGTAAGATCTGGATCTTCCTGCTGACAGTTCATTAATTGATCCATTTCCCATTCGTATAATGTCTTCCTTGGCCTCAGCTTTGGAACAATGCTTGCACTCCTAGTTACATGGTCGCCGTAACATCACATCAGCCTTTTCTTGGGTACTACCTTTGCGGTGCTCTATGGAAAAGTCATAAAATGGCATAACCACTCGCATCTGTATCCAGAATAAACGTTGAAAGTGGGGTTGGATATCCTAACATTGGGGCAGTGCACAGTCGATCCTTCAAGGTTTGGAAAGCCACCTCATGTTCATTCTTCCATTCAAAGCACGTATTTTTCCTAGTAAGCTTATGAAGACTACTATCTACGTTGGCGAAACTCAGTACAAATCGGCGATAACACGTGCCCACCCCAAGGAAACTTCGTAGCTCATGCATATTTCTCGGTCTTGCCCAATCCTTTACACTTCGATCTTTTCCTTAGCAGTGCAGATGCCCTCCACTTCTACCTTGTGACCCAAATAACTTACTTCCTTCTTAAACAACAAACACTTTTTGAGACTTAATTTCGGACCAGCACAAGCTATCCGTTGGAAAACTTCCTCCAAGTTCTTCAGGTGTTCCTCAAAAATTTTTTCCAACACGATGATGTCGTCCAGGTACACAAAACATGTTTTCCAATGCAATCATTTTAGTACCTGCTCCACAAGTCTGTCAAAAGTAGCTGGAGCATAGTTCGAAGGGCATTACCGTAAATTGCCAAAGCTCTTCTCAAACGCTGAAAGCTGGATTTTCTTTATCTTCTTCCTTTACCTCCACTTGCCAGTAGCCGCTTTTCAAGTCCAGTGTGGAAAACCACTTTGTACCACATAACGAGCCCAGAGTATCGTTGATTCCACTGGTTTACAGCCAAAATGCACCAGAGACGCCATAGTGAAATTCCTATGTAAAATCACCTCCTAATTCCGAAAACCAAGGTTATTTTTACTTGAATGGTACCGTTTTTGAGATATTTACGATTTACCGTTATTTCAAAAAACAAAAAAGATGGCTCCACTTAATCGTGTATATCTCAAGAACAAACTGAGCTCTTCCAAAACGGTTTGAAAAATTTGAAAGCTTATAAAATTTACTATAATCAGTACATACAACACTTTTTGCTAGGTCCTGCAGATTTAAACATATTGAACAATCATTACGGATTTTTTAAATTTTTTTTGTAAAAATATAAAAAAATTTGTACTTTGCGAGGAAGCATCTCGAAAACTTTTTGTTTTTTTGCAGATATTTTTTCCCCCCTCTAAGCTCTGTTTTATTACAAAAAAAATAAGCTATCAGTGAACAAAATCGATGAACTAATACAAAAGTTATAAGCATTCAAGTAAATATATCCATTTAATGCTTAAGTACCCTACTGGTACATATGTGTTAGTATTCGTATATCAGTTAGTTAGCAGGTAGATTTTCGAAAAGTTATTAGATACAAAAAGCTGTTAGTGTCGTTTTCTCAAACCTAGGTACATTTTAAACAAGAGCATATTTTTGAGGCAGGTAGTGTTTTCTTTGTAGAACTAGGGAACCTTTTTGTTTACGTAGGCTTGAATTTTTACTGGATCTAAGTATAAATAAGAGTACATGCGCCTTGTTCCTTCATAATATCTGCAAGGCTCGCCGGATACTGTTCAGTTTATAATTGCAGTTTATAACCCGTCATTTACTTAAAATAAAAAATGAATAAAAGGGCGCGAGAGTTTGAGTGTACAAATGATCCAGATATGTTCTGTTTCATCTGCGGTCAATTTATTGTTAAAAGTATGAGACGTGTGTTTTCAAATCCTTTGAAAGTTACATACTATAAGTGTTTTGGAATTTAGCCTAAAAACAATGAAAAACCATGGACACCGAACACTGTGTGCACCACATGCCGAGTCGAATTGATTTCTTCGGAAACCGGAACAAAAAGGTACGTTGTAAAAATTAGGAATTTGTTCCCTTTTAATGCATAGCTGACTAATTCCTGAAACTATCTATTTAGGCGACGTGTGAAATTTATTACACCAATGAAGTGGAGGGAACCAACTTGCCATTCAACGGACTGCTATATTTGTACTACAAAAGTACTTGGGGTTGGAAAGTCCAGAAAAGTAACCTATGCGAGCGTATCTACAGTGTCATTACCAGAACTAATTTCAACAGCAGCGACATTGCCAGAATCAAATTTAACTTTAGTTCCGGCTCCAGTTTCATTGTCAACAGTAGTATCTGATTACGCGGCATCATGTTGTACTGAATTTCAAACGGAAAACGAAAGAAATTCTTTGTCACAAGCACAACTCAATGATTGGATAAGGGATTTGGAATTGTCAAAGGAAAAGGCCGAACTACACGCCTCTCGAATGCAACAATTTAAATTTGTTTCATCCGATGTTAAGGTAACATATTATAGAACTCGTCACGAAGAATTTTCCAAGTACTATACGAAGGAGGACAGTGTTTGTTACTGCAAAGACATTGCTGGTCTATTCAAACAATTTGGTGAACCATATGATTCAAAAGAGTGGCGATTGTTCATAGACGGCAATAAATTAAGTTTAAAGGCCGTATTATTGCATATTGGCAACCAAAAGCCATCTATCCCGATAGCGCATGCAGTAAATACGAAGGAAACATATGAGATAATGCAAAAATTGCTCAAGTTAATCAAATACGAAGAACATGATTGGAAAATATGTGCCGATCTTAAAGTCGTTGGAATGCTATGTGGTCTACAAAGTGGATACACAAAATACTGTTGCTTTCTATGCAAATGGGATAGCCGAGCTCGTCAAGACCACTACATCATAAAGGATTGGCCAGAACGAATCGAGTTTCAAGTTGGGGTAGATAACATAAAATACTCTCCACTTATAAAGAAGGAAAAAATAATTCTACCTCCGCTCCACATCAAGCTCGGCCTTATCAAAAACTTTGTGAAGGCTTTGGACAAAGAAGGAGAAGCTTTTCATCATTTGAAGACAATCTTCCCAGAGATTTCAGAAGCAAAAATAAAGGAAGGGATTTTTGTGGGACCGCAAATAAGGAAAATGATGACCAATAACCATTTCAAAGAACTATTGTCACGAGTGGAGGCAGCAGCGTGGGATTCTTTTGAAAAGGTCGTTACTTCTTTTTTAGGCAAACACAAAAGTCCTAACTACGAGATGATAGTGAACGACTTAATCAAAAACTATGCGGAAATGGGTAAATAATAAAACATATTATAATAAATTATATATTACATAAATTTACATGAGAATATATAGCCATAAATCTGAATTCATCGTCCAGTTCCGAACAAACAAGAACGGGAAAAATATAAACAAAAAATTTGTTCTGAATTGAAAGATAAATCCAGCCTAAGAAAATTATATACTAATGTGTCACTTATGTATTTATCTAATTTACTTTTTTATTTTCTTTCAGGAGTAAATATGTCTTTAAAAATTCATTTCTTACACTCCCACTTAAATTTTTTCCCGCAAAATCTTGGCGACGAAAGTGACGAGCATGGCGAAAGGTTTCACCAGCAAATGAAAGTGATTGAAAGTCGGTATCAAGGATTCTGGGATGTCGCTATGATGGGCGACTACTGTTGGTTTCTCATAAGAGAAACCGATCCTAATCTAAATAAGCGTCAAAACAAGACACATAACTTTTTCAATTATAAAATAAGATCATAGAGTTAAGACAGAACCATATGTACATATGCTATTATTTGTAGGGTACTTAAGTATTAAATGGATATATTTACTTGAATGCTTATAACTTTTGTATTAGTTCATCGATTTTGTTCACTGATAGCTTATTTTTTTTGTAATAGAACAGAGCTTAGAGGGGGGAAAAAATATCTGCAAAAAAACAAAAAGCTTTCGAGATGCTTCCTCGCAAAGTACAAATTTTTTTATATTTTTACAAAAAAAATTTAAAAAATCCGTAATGATTGTTCAATATGTTTGAATCTGCAGGACCTAGCAAAAAGTGTTGTATGTACTGATTATAGTAAATTTTATAAGCTTTCAAATTTTTCAAACCGTCTTGGAAGAGCTCAGTTTGTTCTTGAGATATACACGATTAAGTGGAGCCATCTTTTTTGTTTTTTGAAATAACGGTAAATCGTAAATATCTCAAAAACGGTACCATTCAAGTAAAAATAACCTTGATTTTCGGAATTAGGAGGTGATTTTACATAGGAATTTCACTATGGCGTCTCTGGTGCAGAAAAAAAGTTGGAATTTGTGATCCAGTGTTCTTAGCAAAGGATAGCTGTTTTTCTTAGTTACATCGTTTAACTTCCGGTAATCCACACAGAACGTAATTTTTCCATCCTTCTTTTTCACTAGTGCTACCGGTGAGCTCCATGGACTAGCTGATGGTGCGATCACGCCGCTGTCGCTCCTTTCCTGTATAATTTCTCTTACCGCTTGGCGTTTGGCCAATGGGATACTGCGAGAAGCTTGGTGGATTGGCCTTGCATCACCAGTATCTATTTGATGTTTCGCAACGTTGGTCCGGCCTGGTTTGGAACCATCCTTATCAAATATGCTCGAGTGCTTGAGTAGAAGTGGTTTTGCCTTGTTATGATGGTATTATTCCAGCTCTTTCGGCCATGCCATAGTGTCATCTGAAAGATTAATCTTGCTGGTAGAACCATTTTCCTGGAGCTGTTCACAATTGATAACCACCTCCATCTCTTGACATTGTCGCAATACAGCTCCTTTGGAAAGTATAATTGGCAAATTATTTTCCTGGAGCTGTTCACAATTGATAACTATATCATTTGAATATATATATATATATTTTAATTAATAAATATTTTAATTTTTTTATACAAAGAATATCTTTATTTTTGAAAGAACATAAATTTAAAAACCTTAAATACTCAGCATAAGAAAATCCAATTCACCACAGAAAAAGAAAAAGATAGAAAATTGGCCTTCCTAGACATTGAAATTATACGAGAAAATATGAATTTAAAAACGGATTGGTACTCGAAATCGATTGCATCATCCCGAATGATCAACTTTAACTCAAATCACCCATGGTCCCAGAAAAAGAATACGGCAGTGAACCTAATAAGAAAAATTTTTACACTAAGTGAACAGGAGTTCAGAAATGATAACATACAGAAAATAAAAAATATACTTTATAAAAATGGGTACCCTAATGCTGTTACGGAGATGCTTATAACAACAGCAACAAACAAAATAAAATATCCGAACATTAATACACAAACAAATAATGAACCAGAAAACAAAATATACACGGGAGTCACATACATACCAGGATTAACGGACAACAAAACTTTAAACAAAATCATAAACAACAACAATGTCAAATTTGCACATCGCCCACACTGTACACTCAACAAAATATTTACAAAAACAAAAGACAGAGTGGACAAAGAACAACAACACAACGTAATATACGAAATAAAATGCAATGGAAAATTTGGAGACGACTGCAACAAGGTTTACATCGGCCAAAGCAAGCGCCAGTTGGGTATTAGAATAAATGAGCACAAAGCGGACGCGCGAAAAAACAGAGGTACCACTGCACTTGCCCAACATCTCAGCAACAACAACCATACAGCTGACTTCACTAATATAAGAATATTAGATGTGGAGAAACGAACCAAAACAAGATTGACACTTGAAAGCTTACGAATACAGGAACGAATAAAAGATGCTGTAAACTACAAGGAAGATGTGGACACTATAAACAGCGCTTACCTGACAGCCATAACAAAACAAACAAGAGGACGGAATGGATGTTAAAATTTATTGTTTTATGTTGAAAAAAGTTGTTTGGTTTTGTGAAATATTCAAAATAATGGTGTAATGTTATATTTTAATTGTTAACCATTTAGTAAGTGTATTATGCGTCTAAATGTATTGTTTTACTAATTGTTTTATGTTTTTTGTGAAATAAAGGCAGACTCCCTGAGGAAGATGCAAAATGCATCGAAACTAGTAGGAGGAAAGAGGAAAAAATTATTTTTCGCTTATAATTAACGGCCAAAAAAGCTCCATAGGAATACCCCATTATAAATTAAATATTGGCCCAACAAATATTATCATATAAATTTTATCGGAGAGCTCAACCGACGCAACCAAAGCTAAGAACATACAACAATTCACCATGAAGCACTTTTTTCAGCATATTAGATTTAAGTATGACAAAGACACCTGCTACATAATTAAAGAATATAACAAAAACAATCAAAGGCTGGCTAAACAACAACAAAGACTAAAATATTTACTAAACTGCAAGGACTATGGGATAACGCCCCCCATCTGAATGGTAAGACTAATAGATTCAAACACGGCTTCAAACTCGATACAACCCGGAAACAAATGGAAAAATTAGAATCGCAATTTCTGACGAGAGTATTAAACCTCGAAATAAAAGAAGCCAACATACAAATTAAACAAATAAAAACTACCATGGGACATATTAAAGAAAATCTTAAACAAAAATTAGAAGAAGAAGAAATTAAGAAAATATTAGATAGCCAGAAAATATATTTCAAAAATATGACGACTGCCACAGAAACCAATCTAAATAAAAAATTAAAAAAACAAATAAGCAAAAATTTTGAAAAATTTGGACTGAGAGCCAATGAGGACTGGTTTATAAACAGAACCAATTTAGATGTACCACAAGATTGCCGCTGGGTATTATCGTTAGGAAAAAAGTTCGCTTTACCCATTACAAGAGATACTTTTTCACCTATACACATTATCGCAGATCTGGAACAGAGCATCCAGACGATGAAAGATGAGAGAGAAAAAGATACCGCGAGATGCAGGATCGCTACAAAAATTAACACTTTCAAAAACAAAATTAAGAATGGACCGAAGGAAAAAATCATATTAAAAATGTTTGAGAACACTAAGAAATTCATAACCCAACACAAGGACTCGGTTATCATTACAAATTCAGATAAGGGCAACAAAACAGTTATGATGTATAAGACGGACTACCAACAGAAGATGAATAACTTATTAAATGACAAAAACACCTACAAAACAACAAGAGCGGACCCAACACAACAACTACTCAGAAAAAACAACACCATCGTCAATGACATCTACAAACAAAAGAACATTGATCTGAGACAAAAAACAGAACTCACTTGCACAGCAGCTACAGCACCGAGACTCTATGGACTACCCAAAATACATAAAAATAATACACCTCTACGTCCGATCTCATCGTCCGTAAACGTCCCTTGTTATAAACTGTCGAAGTACATAGGTCATATTCTAAAGAAAATCACGTCCAAAAAATATAACGTCCAAAATTCTATACAAGTGAAAGAAAAACTTGAAAAAATACAAATTAACGACGATGAAGTCCTCATATCCTTCGATGTAGTGTCCTTGTTTACCAACATACCAACACAACTAGCCATCCAGAACATTATGCAAAAATGGCAGACAGTACAAGAACACACATCCCTAACTCGAACACAGTTCAAATCAATTTTAGATTTCTGTCTGCGAGATAATAATTATTTTATTTATGATGGCACTATCTACCAACAGATCCATGGTATGCCAATGGGAAATCCCCTATCCCCCACTGTGGCAGATATTGTATTGGACAAAATTCTTGACGACAGCATTGCTGAACTGCAATCAAAGGACATATATATCAAATACATAGACAAATATGTAGATGATATATTAGCCATAGTTAAGACCAAGGACGTGGAAGACATTTTAAAAACCTTAAATACTCAGCATAAGAAAATCCAATTCACCACAGAAAAAGAAAAAGATAGAAAATTGGCCTTCCTAGACATTGAAATTATACGAGAAAATATGAATTTAAAAACGGATTGGTACTCGAAATCGATTGCATCATCCCGAATGATCAACTTTAACTCAAATCACCCATGGTCCCAGAAAAAGAATACGGCAGTGAACCTAATAAGAAAAATTTTTACACTAAGTGAACAGGAGTTCAGAAATGATAACATACAGAAAATAAAAAATATACTTTATAAAGATGGGTACCCTAATGCTGTTACGGAGATGCTTATAACAACAGCAACAAACAAAATAAAATATCCGAACATTAATACACAAACAAATAATGAACCAGAAAACAAAATATACACGGGAGTCACATACATACCAGGATTAACGGACAACAAAACTTTAAACAAAATCATAAACAACAACAATGTCAAATTTGCACATCGCCCACACTGTACACTCAACAAAATATTTACAAAAACAAAAGACAGAGTGGACAAAGAACAACAACACAACGTAATATACGAAATAAAATGCAATGGAAAATTTGGAGACGACTGCAACAAGGTTTACATCGGCCAAAGCAAGCGCCAGTTGGGTATTAGAATAAATGAGCACAAAGCGGACGCGCGAAAAAACAGAGGTACCACTGCACTTGCCCAACATCTCAGCAACAACAACCATACAGCTGACTTCACTAATATAAGAATATTAGATGTGGAGAAACGAACCAAAACAAGATTGACACTTGAAAGCTTACGAATACAGGAACGAATAAAAGATGCTGTAAACTACAAGGAAGATGTGGACACTATAAACAGCGCTTACCTGACAGCCATAACAAAACAAACAAGAGGACGGAATGGATGTTAAAATTTATTGTTTTATGTTGAAAAAAGTTGTTTGGTTTTGTGAAATATTCAAAATAATGGTGTAATGTTATATTTTAATTGTTAACCATTTAGTAAGTGTATTATGCGTCTAAATGTATTGTTTTACTAATTGTTTTATGTTTTTTGTGAAATAAAGGCAGACTCCCTGAGGAAGATGCAAAATGCATCGAAACTAGTAGGAGGAAAGAGGAAAAAATTATTTTTCGCTTATAATTAACGGCCAAAAAAGCTCCATAGGAATACCCCATTATAAATTAAATATTGGCCCAACAAATATTATCATATAAATTTTATCGGAGAGCTCAACCGACGCAACCAAAGCTAAGAACATACAACAATTCACCATGAAGCACTTTTTTCAGCATATTAGATTTAAGTATGACAAAGACACCTGCTACATAATTAAAGAATATAACAAAAACAATCAAAGGCTGGCTAAACAACAACAAAGACTAAAATATTTACTAAACTGCAAGGACTATGGGATAACGCCCCCCCATCTGAATGGTAAGACTAATAGATTCAAACACGGCTTCAAACTCGATACAACCCGGAAACAAATGGAAAAATTAGAATCGCAATTTCTGACGAGAGTATTAAACCTCGAAATAAAAGAAGCCAACATACAAATTAAACAAATAAAAACTACCATGGGACATATTAAAGAAAATCTTAAACAAAAATTAGAAGAAGAAGAAATTAAGAAAATATTAGATAGCCAGAAAATATATTTCAAAAATATGACGACTGCCACAGAAACCAATCTAAATAAAAAATTAAAAAAACAAATAAGCAAAAATTTTGAAAAATTTGGACTGAGAGCCAATGAGGACTGGTTTATAAACAGAACCAATTTAGATGTACCACAAGATTGCCGCTGGGTATTATCGTTAGGAAAAAAGTTCGCTTTACCCATTACAAGAGATACTTTTTCACCTATACACATTATCGCAGATCTGGAACAGAGCATCCAGACGATGAAAGATGAGAGAGAAAAAGATACCGCGAGATGCAGGATCGCTACAAAAATTAACACTTTCAAAAACAAAATTAAGAATGGACCGAAGGAAAAAATCATATTAAAAATGTTTGAGAACACTAAGAAATTCATAACCCAACACAAGGACTCGGTTATCATTACAAATTCAGATAAGGGCAACAAAACAGTTATGATGTATAAGACGGACTACCAACAGAAGATGAATAACTTATTAAATGACAAAAACACCTACAAAACAACAAGAGCGGACCCAACACAACAACTACTCAGAAAAAACAACACCATCGTCAATGACATCTACAAACAAAAGAACATTGATCTGAGACAAAAAACAGAACTCACTTGCACAGCAGCTACAGCACCGAGACTCTATGGACTACCCAAAATACATAAAAATAATACACCTCTACGTCCGATCTCATCGTCCGTAAACGTCCCTTGTTATAAACTGTCGAAGTACATAGGTCATATTCTAAAGAAAATCACGTCCAAAAAATATAACGTCCAAAATTCTATACAAGTGAAAGAAAAACTTGAAAAAATACAAATTAACGACGATGAAGTCCTCATATCCTTCGATGTAGTGTCCTTGTTTACCAACATACCAACACAACTAGCCATCCAGAACATTATGCAAAAATGGCAGACAGTACAAGAACACACATCCCTAACTCGAACACAGTTCAAATCAATTTTAGATTTCTGTCTGCGAGATAATAATTATTTTATTTATGATGGCACTATCTACCAACAGATCCATGGTATGCCAATGGGAAATCCCCTATCCCCCACTGTGGCAGATATTGTATTGGACAAAATTCTTGACGACAGCATTGCTGAACTGCAATCAAAGGACATATATATCAAATACATAGACAAATATGTAGATGATATATTAGCCATAGTTAAGACCAAGGACGTGGAAGACATTTTAAAAACCTTAAATACTCAGCATAAGAAAATCCAATTCACCACAGAAAAAGAAAAAGATAGAAAATTGGCCTTCCTAGACATTGAAATTATACGAGAAAATATGAATTTAAAAACGGATTGGTACTCGAAATCGATTGCATCATCCCGAATGATCAACTTTAACTCAAATCACCCATGGTCCCAGAAAAAGAATACGGCAGTGAACCTAATAAGAAAAATTTTTACACTAAGTGAACAGGAGTTCAGAAATGATAACATACAGAAAATAAAAAATATACTTTATAAAAATGGGTACCCTAATGCTGTTACGGAGATGCTTATAACAACAGCAACAAACAAAATAAAATATCCGAACATTAATACACAAACAAATAATGAACCAGAAAACAAAATATACACGGGAGTCACATACATACCAGGATTAACGGACAACAAAACTTTAAACAAAATCATAAACAACAACAATGTCAAATTTGCACATCGCCCACACTGTACACTCAACAAAATATTTACAAAAACAAAAGACAGAGTGGACAAAGAACAACAACACAACGTAATATACGAAATAAAATGCAATGGAAAATTTGGAGACGACTGCAACAAGGTTTACATCGGCCAAAGCAAGCGCCAGTTGGGTATTAGAATAAATGAGCACAAAGCGGACGCGCGAAAAAACAGAGGTACCACTGCACTTGCCCAACATCTCAGCAACAACAACCATACAGCTGACTTCACTAATATAAGAATATTAGATGTGGAGAAACGAACCAAAACAAGATTGACACTTGAAAGCTTACGAATACAGGAACGAATAAAAGATGCTGTAAACTACAAGGAAGATGTGGACACTATAAACAGCGCTTACCTGACAGCCATAACAAAACAAACAAGAGGACGGAATGGATGTTAAAATTTATTGTTTTATGTTGAAAAAAGTTGTTTGGTTTTGTGAAATATTCAAAATAATGGTGTAATGTTATATTTTAATTGTTAACCATTTAGTAAGTGTATTATGCGTCTAAATGTATTGTTTTACTAATTGTTTTATGTTTTTTGTGAAATAAAGGCAGACTCCCTGAGGAAGATGCAAAATGCATCGAAACTAGTAGGAGGAAAGAGGAAAAAATTATTTTTCGCTTATAATTAACGGCCAAAAAAGCTCCATAGGAATACCCCATTATAAATTAAATATTGGCCCAACAAATATTATCATATAAAAAAATTTTCATTTTGATAATTAACATTTAACAACAGTGAACCAAAAACAATTTTAGAAATTAATGAAGTAATATATAACGCAAGTATATAACCCTACATATACTCCCCCTCCAGTGAAACAATCAATTAGTTAATGTTAAATGTTACTTTCTTTTTGTTTTTTGAAAGTGTTGATGAGTTCGTGTTAAGTACTGTATTTGTAATTATTTTTGCAGGTTTAAGTAAATCTTTTGAAATTGTTTTAATAGTATTTCCATGTTGAATTTTGAATACTTTATCATGTTTAGAAATAACTTTAAACGGACCATCATAAGGTGATTGTAAATTCGACTTGTGAATAACTTTAACCAATACATATTCACAAGAATCTAAATTTTTAGGAATGAAAGAATACCCAGTGTTGTGATGTAGGACCTTTGATCTAACATGTGAAAAATATTTTCTTAATTTAGAAAGAATTTCAATCGAATTATCTACTTCATTACCATTATTATTGGAAACAACTAGTTCACCTGGTAATCTAAGTGTTTGTCCATATACTAATTCCGCAGAAGAACATTTTAAATCTTCTTTGAAAGATGTGCGTAAACCTAATAAAATCAATGGGAGAATTTCAGACCAGTGCATTGAATCATCTGAGGAAGTCATAGCTGTTTTCAATGACCTATGAAATCTTTCTATCATTCCATTTGATTGAGGATGGTATGGAGTTGTATGAATTTTGTGAAATCCGAATAACTTAGTTAGCTCTGTGAATACTTTTTAAGGTGAACTGTGATCCTTGATCAGCAGTTATGTTTAGTGGAATACCGAAACGAGGAATGTAATTATAGACAAAAGTTGTTGCTATAGTATTTTCTGAAATATCCCTAAGCGGATATGCTTCAGGCCAACGTGTATGCCTGTCAATGATAGTTAAAATGTAACGATTTTCTTTTGATACAGGTAATGGACCAACCAGATCCATATGAATGTGTTCAAATTGTCCAAAATGTATCTAAATTTTTTGTATAGGTGTTCTTGTATATTTGGAAGTTTTTGATTTTTGACAATTTAAGCAGGTAGCAGACCAATTATTTATTTCTTTGCGCATATTAGGCCAGAAGTATTTCTAGTTGTGTGAACACTTGAATGCGATAAACAGTGAATTTTGTCAAAAATAATTTTTCTCATAGATTTAGGAACAAACGGCCTAAAAGGTTTTTAGGAAATATCACACCATATATTAAGATTAAGAACTGGAATACCAATTTCTTTTAAATTACTGTTTGAATTTTGATCAGATATTATGTTTTGAAAAGTTTGGTCTTTGTGCTGTTCTTCATATAAGGTCTGGAGCTGGTCTTTAGCTAAAATTGTGTTAATATACGAGAAAGTGTATCCGCAACAATATTTTCTTTTCCTGAAATGTATTGAATGTCATTTGTAAATTGTGCTATGTATTCTAGATGTCGAATTTGTCGTGGTGATCTGTCTGATTTTGAATTAAGAATTTGTGTTAAGGGTTTATGATCAGTGTAAATGGTGATGTCCTACCTTCAAGAAAATGTTTAAAGTGCTCAACTGAATTATAAATCGCTAAAATCTCTCTGTCAAAAGTTGAGTAATTCATTTCAGTAGGAGATAATTTACGTGAAAAATAGGCGAGTGTTTCTAAAACATTGTTATTAACTTGTTGTAAGACTGCACCAGTTGCTACATTTGAAGCATCTACAGCAAGAGATAATTTACCGTTTTCATCAAAATGAGTGAGTAAAGTTTTCTGTGCAAAAAGCTGTTTGACATTTTCAAAAGCATTAATAGTCCTCTCTGACCAACTAAGTTCTTTAAGTTTATGTTTAGTAGTAAATGTTAACATTTCATGCAGTGGACCAAGTTCTGCTGCTAACATTTTGACATATCTATGGTAATAATTAACCATTCCTAAAAATTTTTGTAATTTATTTATAGAAATAGGTTTTTTGAAGTTGATTATTGTCTCAATTCTTTCTAAGGATGGCCTAATTCCTTCACTAGAAATTTCATAACTTAAAAAATCTAACTTATTCGTTCCAAAGATACATTTCGAAGGCTTAATATTTAAATTATATTCCGCCAACCTTTCAAAAACAGATTTTAAATGTTCAAAATGTTGATCTTCGTCATCACTAGCAACATGTACGATGTGTGTTCAAAAAGTATCGCGAATTTTGAATTTTCGCTGGTTACGTATATTCGAATTTCGAATTTTTTGTGGCGTTATGTTGGTACTCATGTCTTTCACTTATGCCGACAAGCTCGGCCATTTTGAATGTTCAGTTAATTGTTGATAGCTGATTTGCTTGCACGTGTTTTGGATCGTCTTCGATTTTTACCTATTTTTTTACGAAAATTGCTCAATTGTGACCAAAAACAGCAACGCATGAACTTTGCTAATGAGATGTTAAACTCTGTCCGCGACGACCCAAATTTGCTCCAGAGGGTCATAACTGGTGACGAATCGTGGGTTTATGGTTATGACGTGGAAACCAAAGCTCAATCATCTCAATGGAAGCTGCCGCACGAACCAAGACCGAAAATAGCGCGCCAAGTTCGGTCGAATGTGAAAGTTTTGCTGACAGTTTTCTTCGATTGCAGGGGCGTGGTGCATCATGAGTTCTTGCCACAGGGAAGAACAGTCAATAAGGAATATTACCTGCAAGTTATGCGCAATTTGCGCGAAGCAATCCGCCAGAAACGCCCGGATTTGTGGAAGAACAAAAATTGGCTTTTGCACCACGATAACGCCCCTGCTCACGCATCGTTGCTTGTGCGCGACTTTTTGGCCAAAAACAACACACTAATGATGCCGCAGCCACCGTATTCCCCAGATCTGGCCCCCTGTGACTTTTTCTTGTTCCCTAAACTGAAGAGGCCCATGAAAGGACGACGTTACGCTTCTCTTGACGAGATAAAGACGGCATCGAAGGAGGAGCTGAACAAGATACAAAAAAATTATTTTTTGAAGTGCTTCGAAGATTGGAAAAACCGTTGGCACAAGTGTATAATATCTCATGGGGATTACTTTGAGGGGGACAAAATAGATATTCATGAATAAATAAATAATTTTTGAAAAAACACAAAACTCGCCATACTTTTTGAACAAACCTCGTATATCATCAATATAGACAAAAACAAAATCAAACCCAGAAAATACCTCATTTACAAAACGTTGAAATGTTTGTGCGCTGTTTCATAAACCAAAAGGCATGAGTACGAACTCAAACATTCCAAATGGTGTAGTTTTTGCTGTTTTATGAATGTCTTCTTCGGCCATAGGTATCTGATGATATGCTCGGACTAGATCAATTTTCGAAAATATTTGTTTGTTTTTTAAATCAATAGCTAAATCATGAATATAGGGTAATGGATATCGATCAGGTATGGTAATGAAATTCAGTCTACGATAGTCTCCACATGGTCTCCAATCATTTGGTTCTGTTTTTGGGACCAAATGTAAAGGAGATGCAGTATGAGAACTAGAAGGTCTACATATACCTGTTTTGACTAAAAATTCGAATTCTGTTTTTGCAATTTTAAATTTAATTTGATCTAGACGACGAGGTTTTGAGAACGGTAAAACTCCTTTAGTTTCAATTCTATGAACTGTTTGGTGTTGCACTGGTTTAGTGTAATCTGGTTCACAAGTTATTGAGGGAAAATCTTTTAAGAGATTGGTAAATTTATTTTCAGAAATTGGTATTTTGAGAAAAAATATATCACAAAATCCACTAGAGCCAGAAACTTTTAATTTTGTTTTAAGTCAGCAATTTCTTTATTTCTAATATCAACTACTAAACCAAATTTCTCTTAAAAGTTAGCGCCAATTATGGGAGTAGAAATATCTGCTAGTATGAAGGGAAATTCAAAATCGCGTCTTAAACCTAGATCAAGCTTTAAAAGTTTTGTACCAAAAGTTTTAATTGAAGAACCATTAGCTGCAGTTAAATTTAGATCAGAATTTATTTTATGAGATTTGAATTTAGAAGAGGGAACTACAGAAACAATAGCACCCGTATCTATTAAAAAGTTTAATTTATTAAATTTGTCAAAAATAAATAGGCGGCGAGAAGGTTTAACGTCACTTTCGCTACTAGGCACTGTCATAACGTGACGTTTTAGTTCAAAGTCTTTGAATTTGTATTATAATTTTAGCTAAAATTACATGGTTTAATACATTTATAAGCGTTGTGTTTGAATTTTTGATGATACCAACAAATAATATTTTTATTTTGGTTATTGAAATTTCGGGGGTAAGAAAAATTACGTGATGTAGATCGATGTCGTTCTCTAGATCTAGATCGAATTTGAAGTTCATTTATATCTTCACTAATTTTATTTAAATTTTGAAACATGACAGTAGTTAATTCAGTCAAATTTTTAACACATTGTGTCAGGGCAATGTTTTCAGAACTATCTATTACAGCAATTTTAGAAGATTGTTGATTATCAACTAAATTAAAAATTGTATCTGCTAAAGTAATAATTTCATCAGTAGTTTTATTGTTGCAAGAGATTAAATGAATCTGTATTTCTTTTGGTAATTTACTAATCCATAATTTAAAAAGAAGTTCTTTACTAAATATAGAATAAGAACTAATTAGAGAGGTCATTTGTCGAAATAATTCTGATGGAGAACAATCACCAAGTTCTGTTTTAGAAATAAGTTGTTCTAATCTTTTTTCTTCAGAAAAAGAAAATCTATCAATTAATGCTTTTTTAATAGTTTCATATTTATTTATCACAGGAGGTGGATTAATTATATCTATAATTTTTGAAATGGTTTCTCTTTGAAGTGCAATTAAAATATTCTGATATTTTATATTGTCATTTTTAATGTTGTTTATTTGGAATTGCCCTTCAACGAGAATAAACCAAGTTTCAGGGGACTGTTCCCAAAAATAAGGCAACTTAACTAATTTGGAAAAATTAAAATTATCTCTAAACATTGTGTCTGGAAGCATATTATCAGTATGAATATTTTGTGTGAGGTTCAAATTTGGAATTGAGTTGTTGTTTTCGTTTTGTGTCTCTGTTGATGTGAAGTGTCTTGGAATTGAGTTGCTGTTTTCGTTTTGAGTTTCTATTGCTGTGAAACTTCTTGTATGAATAGGTGATGGAATCATTTTAGTTAACTGGGGAAAGAGTGTACACAATAATAAAAATTTAAATATTAATATTAATAAAAATAAATATTATATTAACAATTTAATAAGAAAATTAATTAAAATATGTTAAAATAGATTATAATTTGGAACAGTTAATTATAAAATACAATTGATGGTTTTTGATTTTAATAATTTCATTAATTATTCGTAATAAAATAATTTATTTTATTGTTTTTGTATTTATATAAATTGAACGAAAGATTTAAGAAACGAACTTT
Source organism: Merzomyia westermanni (assembly GCA_949987695.1). Lineage (NCBI taxonomy): Eukaryota > Metazoa > Arthropoda > Insecta > Diptera > Tephritidae > Merzomyia > Merzomyia westermanni. The sequence goes on from OX465291.1 coordinate 85,118,699, forward strand.
TAATGAATGAGTAAAAAAAAATATATATAATTTTTTAAAATGTGATATTTCGTTTAGAATTAATTATTCTATCTAAAGTTTGGTAAATATTTAAAAATACTTAGATATTTAGTTAGATACTTGTAATTTAATATAAAAATAGAATATGAACAATACAGCTCACCGAAGAATTGTGTCAATTGTAGATAGTATATATAGATCCCAAATAAATTACGTTTATTTAAATAATATTTGAAGTGAGTAGCGCAGGGTTCAATTGATGAGGATATAATATAATAAAGAATCCAACACATAAAAAAAAAGGTGAAAAGCGTGCATTCATTGATGGTATCGATATTATTGTTGTTTATGTATTATTTCACAAGTTAAAATAAGTAAATTCAGTGCTCATTTAATATATATAAATTATCCTTTGTACAGCACTAGTTATAGATTATTTTACGTTTGTTTAGATTAATTTTTTAAAAGTATGTATATTTTGATATTCAATCATATCTGCATTTAATCAGCTTATATTTTTTAATAGAGAAAATTTATTTTCTTGTTATTCTGGATTTTAATATTCATGTGTGATAATTCAATTACCTCGTTGTTGAATTGGATATAGGAATGGTATCTTCTCAATGATATCCACGGTTGGTAAATTATTTACAGGAACGGGCTGGTAAGGGATGCCTAATTACTTTTACTTGAACAAAAACTCGGAAAGATTTTATTTAAACATGACTTAAGCGAGACCTGTGAGGCCGGTCATGCGAAAACATTATTTAAGTCACAGCTATTACGACTTTTCCACGCAAATCTCAAATGTTATTTCTATTGGAATATTTGTGGTCGCAGGATATTTGTTTTTATTATGTATGGATTATCTTGCATCTTCGCTATGGAATCTTCGGTAGTTTAATTTATGTTCACTCCTGGCAGGATCGCCAAATATATAATTTTGATATATATATATATTTTAATTAATAAATATTTTTATTTTTTTTATACAAAGAATATCTTTATTTTTGAAAGAACAAAAATTGAATAAAAAAATTTTTATTTTGATAATTAACATTTAACAACAGTGAACCAAAAACAATTTTAAAAATTAATAAAGTAATATATAACACAAGTATATAATCCTGCAATAACCACCTCCACCTCTTGGCATTGTCGCAATACAGCTCCTTTGGAAAGTATAATTGGCGATTTGAAGTCATTAAGTACTCTTACCGGTATATGTCCATCTTGTTTTGTCTCAGCTAAGGTTTCTCCAACTAGTATATTCGTCTTCGAATTTTTTGCTGCCTCCAAAACCCACAATTTGTTTGTCCCATAAACTCCAGCAATATTTTCCCATATAACCGCTTCTGACTTCGGCGGAGTTTGTCGGCTTTCCTCCGCACCACTCGATAACTGACGTAGTTCTTTTCGTAACCAAAATTGAGTAGTACGTCTATATTCTTATAGTTTATGATCCTGCTCTGCATGTCGATATTGATGACTTGCTCACTTAAGAAGTCCACACCAATTATGATTTCGTCAACAATATCTGATACCATAAAATTGTGTAGAACAGCCACGTTCCCAGTTGCGATTTTACATGTTGCTTCCCCTACGACTTAGGTGTCTTCACCAATGGCCGTACGCAACTTTGCTCAGTGTAGTGGTCTCACCTTCTTGTTGACTAAATCAGATCGAATGAGGAAACGCGATGCACCCGTATCCACAGTCAGTAAACTCTCTTTGCCGTCCACATATCCTCCAACAGTAAGATTTTAGCTTTCCTTTCGATTTGTGGGACAGAGATTAGGGGCACTCAATTGCGGGAGCCAAACCACGCCCCTCTCGGCTGGCTCCATTTAGTTTAATGATTCACTTCAGATTTGCATTTGCGTCCACCTGAATTGCTGGGATCACTGGAGCCACTGCCGCAATAACGTGATATGTGACCTGGTTTACCGCACTTGAAGCATTTGATGGCACCTTCACTTTTCTTCTGAACTCTGTTCAACGCTTCCAAAATTTTGCCTACCCAGGCCAGACTTTTCACTTCTACCCCTGCTCTTCCAGATGAGATACTCTGCAAGTTTTCTGTTCTGTCGACATCTGAGTCAATACAGCCAATATCATGTTTGTGTCCACACTTACCACGGGATTCGGAGACTAACTTTTCTCTTCCATTTTTGTCGATGTCGCCTGCACAAGATGAAACACTTGATCATCAACATTAATTCTTTCAGCTTCCATATCCTGTCGCATTCGTAGCTCTAACTCTGATTTATTGCCTGTTGTATTTAATCCACGCTGTTCCAGCTCATTTTTGAGTATCTGGATATTCAGCTGATTCAACTTTGCCATGTCTTTGTTATCCTTGAAAAGTCTCGGTATTTATTTAACAATACTGTGGCGAATATTCTCGAGCATGTACCATGCCTCACTAAATAACACTCCCACCACTAGTTAAACACAACAGAGATAACGATGGCTACGCTTATGCATGCAAGCATGTACCAAGGAAGAGATAGAGAGATGGCGCGAGTAGTGAATACAAGGCAAAAAGGAGATTGCAATAAATAACACGGACCCTTCGAGAACACGAAGCGGGCACAACCAAAAACATCTGGGCACGTGGGGTAGCACCCTGTTGGAATATATAAGGCAGTGACCAAGCAAGGCAAGATGATCAGTTTGTATTCAAGTATTGTACAGTGACTTACTGTGGAGTTACCAAACTCGGTAATTTGTATTGCGTTAATACTAGTAAAAAAAACTAGCTCTTTGTTAAAGTATGCGTGTATTTATTTGACTTTATAGTGATCGAACTCAGGATTAATAATCAAGGAATCATCGAATTCGTTACAAATGGTCTCATAAGTGGTATTGTTAAATAAATACCAGTAATTGCAAAGATAACAAGGACATGGCTAAGTTGAATGAATTAAAGATTCAGCAACTGAAAAATGAGTTGGAACAACGCGGACTAAATACTACAGGCAATAAATCAGAGCTAAAGTCACGATTACGGGAGGCTATGGAAGCAGAAATAATCAACGTTGATGATCATATTTTTCATCTTGTGGAGGAGACATCGACAAAAATTGAAGAAAAAAATTAGTATCCGAATTCAGTAGCAAGTGTAGACACGAACTTGTGTTAACTCAGATATAGACCAAAATGGAAGAACAGAAAACACACATAACATCTTGGCTGTAAGAGCAGGAGACACGAATACCATTAAAAATTAAAACCTAAGAGAATCTTATTTTGGAAATGTCGAAGGAAATTTCTGCCCAGGTTTCATCACAAATTTCTGCTCAACTAGAAGAACAAAGGGCTTATATGTCATTGCGGCTGAAAGCACAAGTTGCAAAAATAACACAAGTGCAAGAGGTATTCAGAGAAAGGCAGGACAAAATTGAGGCCGAAGTGGATGCTTGGAACGGCCGTATCTAGGAGCTGCAACTGAATCGTCCATCTGCTTCATCGAATACTCCTAAGGTAAAATCCCCGGGGGCACTGAAGACAAAGTTGTTTCACTATTCGTGGCATTGAAGGGCCCTGCAGCCGAAATCTTACAGACGATTCCTGATTGCGAGCGAAACAATTATGAAGTACTGATGGGTGCAGTTGAGAGACGCTATGGTAGCGAACATCGAAAGCAGATATAACAAATAGAGCTACAGAATCACTTCCAGAAACCTAATGAGACTTTGCACGAATTTTCATCGGACATCGAGAGTTGGCCCGTCTAGCAAATGGAGACGCACCTGTAGAGTATACGGAGAGTGTAAAAATCTAATGTTTCATAAATGGAATACGTGATGTGGAGACGAAGCGGGCCACATATGCAAACTCCAAAAGGAAATTCGGTGAAACGGTATCGCATGCTCGGACGCAGGAAACAGCCTCGCTTTTAAGTAAACCAGCGCACAAGGTTCAACGCGTGGAAGTGGATACTCCGGCTTGGATAGACATAAAAAGGAGGAGTGTAGGTGCCATCAGATTCTTCAAGTGTGGGAAACCAAGTAATATAGCACGATATTGCGGCACTGTCTCCTTTAATTTTGACCTTTCAGGTGGGCGTAAACGCAAACCTGGAGAAGATGATCAAGATAAATGCCCAATAATCTCTGTGTCACAACTCGGACGGAAAGCGAGTAATGCTGTGACTTGGTTATCGGGAAGGTGAGACTATTGCAAAAAGCTAAGTTGTGGACAGTCACTGGTGATATCAAGGATGTCCTGGGGGAAGTAAAGTGGAAAGTTGTGATTGGGAATGTGGCTGCGTATCACAACTTTTTGTTAGGGAATATTGTCGACGAAGTCATCATTGGTGTCAACTTCTTGGCTGAGAGAGACATTCACATCAACGTAAGGAACAGGGTTATTACGTACAACGGCCAAGAAGTTCCTCTGATCTTTGGACACAATAGTGGCCATAGCACCAAGGGAGTGATCTTAAAGTTGAAGCAACAGGACCCTCGTAAGGCAGAGGTAGCTACTCGATCATTGGCTTTCACTGACAGTAACCTCCTGAAGACGATTCGGCAATGCCAGGAGGAAGATCCAGATTTGGCAGGTGTGTTAAAAGGACTAAAGGAGAACAAACAGCCAAGAAGAGGGGAGATGATTAGAGAGAGGAAGTCGCAAAGGCACATGGGGCACAATGGAGGAGCTCAAAGCTAATATCGGCTATGGGAAAGTGAAGATGACGAGAATCATTGAGCACTCATTGTTGTTCCCCAGGCAAGAGTTCCAGAAGTCGATTTTTTGACCAAAACAAGTCCCAAACCCGAAAATATAATATTTTTTCAAAAAACCGTTATCGCCAACGTTTTTAGCGCATAATTTTAAGTGGAACAAGAAATATGACACAAATTCGTTTTCATCGAAAACATTTTTGCATCCGATTTAACTTTTAGGCTGAATGCCAAAATACTTATAGTATGTAACTTTCGAAAGATTTGAAAACACGACGTGTGTCCTTTTGCCAATATATTGACCGCAGATGAAACAGAACATATCTGGATCAGTTTTACACTCAAACTCTCGCGCCCTTTTATTCATATTATTTTTTTAAGTAAATAACGGGTATAAAATGCACTTATAGGCTGAATAGTATCCGGTGACCCTTGCAGATATTATGAAGGAACAATTCGCATTTACTCCTATTTATACTCAGATCAAGAAAAAATCGAAGCCTTCCTTAGTTATACAAACAAATAACCTCCCGCTTTAAAAAATTTGGTTTTGCTGCGAATGTACCTGGGTTTGAAATTCGAAAGTTTACCTACTTGAGAAAACGGCATTAAGAGTTTTTTGTATCTAATAACCCTTCGAAAATCTACCTAAGTACTAACTAATATAGGAATACTAATACATATTTTCGGAATCAGGGGTGGTTTTACATACGAATTTCGTCTCTGGTGGAGAAAACAGTTCGAATTTGTAGACCAGTTTATTGGTCCCAGATATCTGGTGCTAGGAGATAGGGTGAGCTGCTGGCCATTTAGTTTAGGTAGTTCGAAGGTAGGTAGGCTGTACTTCCTCGCGAAGAGTAAGAGATCCGTTTTATCCAGGTTTAGCCACATTCTTGTGCCCACCTACTTAGTTTCGCCAACGTTCTTTCCATGATTTCACTTATCAGGAGAACCAGGATCGCCACATCGTCGGCGTACGCGACAATCTTTACCCCACTGGTATTGAGTTTTACTAGGATGTCGTTTATAGTAAGAAGCCACAGCAGAGGTGAGAGGACCCATATATACATATCCGCTTGCTGATTTTTCCTCCCCCTAGTTCAGCTGATATTCCACGGTCAAGGAGAAGGGACGAGATCCAATTCCTCATCATTTCCTCCACCACTGCCCTAACGAGAGTTGATGATATAGCGTCGGCTCTCACTTTATTGAACGCGCCCTCCACATCAACAAACGCAGCTGAAGTAAATTATTTATAGTGCGGTCTCTGTAGATTTCCCACTGAAATACGCGTGCTGCGCATCCGAAAGAGGAGCTTTCAGAAGAAATCGCCGTATATGAATGTCAAATAGTCGCTCGAAAGGGTTTAGCACGAAGGATGTGAGGCTTATTGGACGATAATCCTTGGCGAACTCATACCCTTTTCCGGCCGATCTCGGGATGAAACCACCCTTGAATGATCCATGCTGTAAAAATCTCCTTTAGTTCACTTACCAAAATTGTCTGGGTTTTCTGCAGCATAATTGGGAGTATACCAACTACTCCCGGCGATTTATACGGTGGGCAGCTGTTTATCGCCCAAGAAATTCTGTCTTCTGCTAGGATTTTGCCTATTAAAAAGTTACGTGTTTCCTGCTGCACCCCTTCTCTTTGCTGCTCCACTTCTCTGGGCCTTTCGAATAGTGTGCTTTTATAAGGATGTCAAAGGTTCCCGCTGATGATCCAGCCCATGTCCCACCAACGCGTTTAACGAAGGTCTTGTTTGAGTGATTCCTGGCAAGAATCTTCCCAAGCCTTGCTAAGTCCTTCGTGGACTCAATCGACCTACAGTGTTCCTGCCGGGATTTCGACTTTGCGATTCGCACATCTTTTTTATATTTCCTCAAGCAGATCTTGTACTTATGTAAGCCCTTCCTTGAGTAGAAGTCATTGAAGACCCTTCTTAGATTTGACCTTAGTTAGCCAAGGCTTTCATCCCACCCCGGTGGGAAGGTCGTTTTGCTCCTGGATATTGGACAACCAACTTTATAGGCTACCTGAAAGCTTTTTCCTAAGGACCTAACTCGATTGTCCAGACTGTTGGGTGATTGCAAGGATATTTGGTTTCTACAGAGCGTATTCCTGACTATCTTGTCAAATAAGCCCCACGAAGTACGCTGCGGGTTTCTATACGGTTGTCTTATCTCCCTCTCCCACTATATACCGAGGAGAATTATTCTATGATCAGTAAGGGATAAACGTTTCGACACCTCTTTCCCCCAGTTCTTTACTAAAAGTTCCTGGGAGATACCATGGTAATATCAAGGACTTCTTTCCACCCTGCGAAGTTATCTAAACCTGGAAAAGCAAAGGTGTGAGAGCTGCTTGTATTAAATACACATAGGTTGTTTCATAGTAAAAAGTCAAAAAGAGACTCACCCTTTCGTTTGTTTCGCTGCTGCTCCACATCGAGTGTCTGGCGTAGGCGTTGCAGCCCACGAGGATCGCTTCCTTATTTTCATCCACCAATAGCTGTACTTCCACAGGAGGTGCTGGTCGATCGTGAGTCATGAACGCTGAGGCGATCGTCAGACTAAGCCTGCTTCGTGCCTCAATCGCTCCTGACGCCAAACTTAAGTTTGTTCCCCCTCTCCTCGAGTGCCCGGATCCGAACGTGAGCCATCTTACTTTCCCATTTTTTACTGCGATGTAGGCGCGTTACTGACATTTTTTGGGTTTGCGGTTCCCCTGTAGGCCTATTGTCGACCATTACAAGTTAACATATTCAGCCGCGGCCCAGTCAAACCCTTCACACGTTCGATCAACGCACGAGCCGCAACGTCAGCACATTTACATTTCACAATGAAACGCAATACCTGTAATTTGGTAATGTCGGAAATCAAGGCCACGGTCATTCCCACCTGTAGCTTATGCGCAATTTCGTAAGGGTGCCCTCGCTGCCGCCTTTCTTGGGCTAACAGCCTAGAACGTTTGGGCAGTTGCTGCTATGGTTTACCGATGTTCAGTAATTCAGTTAGTGAACATACAATTTAGCAAAAACAAAACCCAAACCTAAGGCAATAAGTGAACATACTATTTAGCAAAAAAAGGGCTTAAGCAATTAAGTGAACATACGATTTAGTTGAAACAATGAGAAACCCATGAACTTTGCGGTATTGTGAGTATGATCTAAAAACTTTTTCCAAATATTTTTGATTATTTACAGACGGAGGACCTTAAAACCACTGTCACCAACCAAACGGGGGGCGTCAATGCCCTGTTAAAAAAATGAGGACACTGGAATGGAGCGTTACAGATTTGGACCGTGCCAGAAATACTCCCATTTTACCATCTCAAGCCAACGAGGTTAAAGGAGTAGTGGCTTAAGCCCAGATGACCGAGATGGACTTGCGCGAGAAAAGCTGTCTGCCTGATTGCGTCAAAGAGCTTCAGGCTTTTGACGGAAGCCCGGTACACTACGTGTCCTGGGTGCAATTCCGTGGAAAGGGAAAACACTTTATCGTGCCATATTGCAGTATATTCGGCAAAAAATGAGTGGTGCGGCAGATTCTGCTTTGGTGTCTTACAATATCTTTGACAACAATTGGCCAATGATGGAAGAGTGTCTCTCATTACATTACACGGACAAACGTTATATCCGTATCCTGGAATATCAGCTGCATCAATTGCAGCAGAGGGGTTCTAGAATTTATGAGTTTTATGCTAAAGTAAACCATCAATTCTCATTGATAACTAACAAACTAAAAACCGGGTCCTACACGGACGAAACTGTAAGGGTTCTTGTCGACACTTACAGAAATAGAGCGCTTGACGTTTTCATTCGTGGGCTAAGTGGAGAACTATCTAAAATGCTCCTTGTCCAACGCTCCAAGACTCTCCCGGAGGCCTATTTGGTTTGCTTGGAACTACAGAACGTCAACTATAGAAACCTTTCACTGCACTCGAGCCAGAGTAAAAACTGAACAATTTTTCCTATATGTATATAACATAAATGAATCCAAGTCACAGTATGACAAAAACCAGCGCTTTGCAGGAAATAATCGTTCTCCATCATTTACTCCAGCTAAAAACACCTCATTGAAAAGATGGCGTGCGACGTGCGGGGGATTCGACAGGGAGATTTAAGACGGAGTTTTTCGGCGCGATTTTGCGGGAAAATTGGCTGCAGTTAAAGCTGAAATTTTTTTTGTTGGTTGTTACGAGCGGGCACGACCCCAAATATGCGTATGACATCGCGAGTAGGCGACAAGGCTTACATTTTATTTGATTTAAATTAAATGCGTATTTTAATTCGATTTTGTAAAAACAAAAAAAAAAAAAACACGTAAGGAAGTCTAAGTTCGTGTGGAACCGAACATTATATACCTAGTAGTGATCTATTATGGCATCCCAACTTACGCAGGTCTATTTTATGGCTTTCAGTTCGTATTTGCGTTCAAATGGACATACAGATCGACGTATCGAGAGACGGACATGTGTACATCGACTCAGCTCTTCCTCCTGATCATTTCAGTATACTTTTTGATGGGACTAACTCTTTTTCTTCTCATACGTATACACATTTCATGTTCATGAAAGGTATGAAAATCAAAAAAGATATACAACTTCGCTTTTCAGAGGGGTATTAACTACTTGCCCGGATATTTTGCTTTTCATCCTGAACGTTTTGATATACATTAATAAATATATATCTCGATTCGTTTATGCCGAATGAAGTAATATACCTTCTGTGCGTAACAAAAATAGATAAGTTAACACAATAGGTTACGCGATCACCTTAAAGTTGCGGTTCTTAACACTGCACGCGTATTTGCCAATATGCTGACCATGCACCAAGCAAATAGGGCATACAACAATGGTAAACAACAATCAGCAATAACTTGTGAGCAATGGTAAACAACAGTCAGCAGTAAATGGTAACAAACAAATTGATTGAGCAACCTTCGATCAGCAATTATTAATTTGGCACATGGAAGTGCAACGTGACGGTAGGTGTAATTTAGAATTAAGCAATGATTGTAATTTAGGTTTAATCTGAACTCAAACCAATAAAGAACTATAAGCGGACGAGTCCGCCAAGTTTTTAAAAATAAAGTTTTATATGTAATAACTTAACTGGCGCCCGAGCAGGGACCAGTTTAAGTCCGCGGAAGTAGTGTCCCTTTTAAAATCGGTATTCGCTAATAAGCCGCCTGTGGAATGACAGCCGGGAGCAAAAATACACATTAAAAAAGGTCAGCGAAACCGTGCCCCTTTTAAGTGGAATATTCACAACAAAAGCCGCCTGTGGAACGACAGCCGGGACCTGAAACCTACAGCATAATTAAAGTGGAATATTCGCAATAAAGCCGCCTGTGGAACGACAGCCGGGAGCTGAAACCTACAGCATAATTAAAGTGGAATATTCGCAATAAAGCCGCCTGTGTAACGACAGCCGGGAGCTGAAACCTACAGCATAATTGTAATAATATGTCTTTGTCTTCCGGAATCTTCCTGGATGCTTGGAAACGAACTTTTATTACGCCTATCCTAAAAAGTGGTAATAAAAATAACATTGAAAATTATAGGCCCATTTCTAAACTAACCACGGTCTCAAAACTGTTTGAGTGCATAATTAAAGAAAAGATTTATTTCGCTGTAAAACACCTGGTCTGTCCTCAACAGCATGGTTTCATTCCGGGTAGATCCACCTTAACTAATCTTGCTGTGTTTACCGAAGACTGTTTGGACTCCTTTCATAAAGGTTTTCAAATTGATGCGGTTTATACAGACTTCTCAAAGGCCTTTGATAGGGTATCGCACCGAATTCTTTTGGCTAAACTTAAAGCCTTAGGATTTCACTCACATTTTCTAAATTTTATTTCTTCTTACGTACATAACCGAAAGTGCGTCGTGCGCCTTGAAGGTGCGCCCTCCGCTCCTTTCGTTGCTTCCTCGGGAGTTCCCCAGGGAAGTGTCCTTGGACCATTACTATTTATTCTTTTCATTAATGATATATCCTCGTGCTTTTCTAAGTGTAATTTTCTTCTCTATGCAGATGATTTGAAAATTTATTACGAAATTCGGTGCATGGAAGATTCTTTCGTTTTGCAAAGTGAGCTTGACAACCTGTACCAGTGGTGTGGACGTAATCGCTTGTTTCTCAATATTGCTAAATGTCACTATACCTCGTATGCAAGAGTTCCACCTAGTGCAACTTCAACGTACTGTTTTTCTGATATTACGCTTATGGAAGTTAATGAGTTTAAAGACTTGGGTGTCTATTTCGACCCTAAGCTGAGTTTTACTACTCACATAAATTTCATTATTACCAAAGCGTATGCGATGCTGGCTTTTATACGACGCAATTGCTGGTCGTTTTCCGACCCCTATACTCTTAAGTTATTGTACTCGTCTTTGGTAAGATCCAGGCTGGAATATGCAGTTTTTATCTGGCGGCCTTATCAAGACGTTAACATTAATAGATTGGAGTCTGTCCAGAAGAAATTTGTGCGGTTTGCTTTGAGGCGGTTGAACTTTATAGAACCCCTCCCGCACTATCGCAGTCGTTGTTTGCTAATAAATCTAATGTCATTGCAGTCGAGGCGCGTTCTGTTGTCGATGTGCGTAGTTTATGACATCATTACTAATTCCATTGATTGCTCTTATCTTCTCATGAAAATTCATTTTAATGTACCCCCCCGAATTCTTCGTAGTTATGAGAGGTTTTATGTGGGTGTTGCTAGAACAGTTTATGCAATGAACGCTCCTCTAAGAAGGACACTTTCTGAATTGAATGATTTTTCTCTCTCCGTGGGATTTGATTTTTGTTTTACAAAGTTTACTTTTAAGAGCCTACTGATAACATACTTAACACAACCTTTGGTTTAAGACTATGTTAAGCTTTTTTACAATCTTTTTTTATACAATCTGTAAACTTCTGGTTTGTTGATTTTTTTAATAAATAAATAAAATAAATAAATAAAATAATTAAAGTGGAATATTCGCAATAAAGCCGCTTGTGGAACGACAGTTAAGAGCGGAAAACTACAGAATAAGAAAAAAAGGTGGTAAAGGACAAACTGGTACCCAAAACGAACCCAAAGCGTCGAGATCCTGTAGGAAAAGGACGCACGTCTTCACCCGTGCGATTGCAGCTGCCCCAGTAAACATCGAAAAGGAACCACAGCGGATCGCCAGAAGGCGCATATTTACGTAAGAATAGGCTAAGAAAATAATTTTTATCTAACATAATATATTAATATATGAAATTAATCTAATCTGAGAAAACATTAAAGAAAAAACCAAAAGGGAAAGTGAATTGTGAAAGTTAAAAGTAAAATCATTTATATGTAGTGAAAAGTTGTAGTAAATTAAGAAACAAACATTTTTTCGACCCCCTTTCAAAGAATAATTATTCTTGTAATCATAATTATAATTAAAAGCCAGGATTAAAAATTTGAATTTGAGTAGAATTTAGTTAAAAAAAAATTAATAATATCGGGCTGGTACAGCCAATAACATAATATAATTTGAAGCCGGGATTCACCACCTTCGCGGGGACCCTCCAGCTTATAACAAAAAAATTCTCTGCGATTCACCACCCAAGGGACCCTCCAGAGAAATATAACACAAGTATTATAAACTTTTTTACAATGTCCAACCCCAATAACATAATTCGCCCACCGGTGCTAAACACACCTGCACAACCGAGTGCTTCCTCTTCTGTGCCATTTAACATGGACCAATTAACTACCCTAGTGACAGGACTTATAAATGACATATTAAGACAGGACGGCCGAAACATCGTACAAGCAGCCCTGAACCCAAATTCTACAGGGTGGCGCAAAAGTCATCCTCCTATCAGAAAATGCTATAAATTTTGCGATTGGCCCCTAAAGTCAGTTCTGTTTTGACATTTGTGTAGTAAACACATGCGAAATACACGTTAATAAACAATGTTACGCTACACTGCTCCAGAACGCGGAATATTGCTGACTATTTATTTGACCAATAATCGGTCGGGGCCAAACGGTTACTGTGAGTGGTGAGCGCTACAGAGCAATGATCAACGAGTTATTTTTGCCGCAACTTGATGAATTGGGATTGGAAAACATGTGGTTCCAACAAGACGGTGCAACAGCACACACTGCACGTGCCACAACCGATATGCTGAACATCGGAAGCTTACTTTTGCGCCACCTTGTAGCTTCGCTAACATAACAGACGTGACTATCGACGCAACCCACTCCAACAATATAACCGAGCTGGATAAGATACCGGATGTAGTAAGGTGCCTACGCGAATTTTCCGGTAACCCAGGAGAATTTAACTCCTGGAAAAAAAGCGTAGATCGAATCCTTCAGATCTACGAACCATTGAAAGGAACGCCGAAATATTACGGCATCCTCAATGTCATTCGAAACAAAGTCGTGGGCAACGCCGACATTGCCCTCGAATCCTACAACACTCCATTGGACTGGAAGGCTATCTCAAGATGCCTTACCCTCCACTACGCTGATAAGCGAGATCTAGGTACCCTTAAATACCAAACGACCTCCATAGTGCAGGGAAGCCTCACTATCCAGGAATTCTACCAGCGCGTATATTCCCACCTTTCACTTATCTTAAATAAACTAGGATGCATGGAAGTCGGCGCAGAATCTATGCACCTATTGACACGCACCTATAGGGACAAAGCCCTCGATACCTTTATAAGAGGACTAAAAGGAGACTTGCCAAGACTTCTTGGCATGAGAGAGCCAGTAGATCTCCCTCAAGCTCTCCACTTGTGCCTGAAATCGGAGAGCCAAAACTTCCGTTCTCACTACGCGCTCAATACCAGCAACCAAAATAGGAAGCCTCAGGAATTCCGACCACCCCTCCCACCCAAAAAAACGACCAATGATTTTTATCCGCAGTTGGCATACATGCCAAAACCTCCAATGCCCCCAATACACTTTGCGAATCATTATCGCCCTCAAGTTCCAGTAACCAACTACCGTAATCCTCAACATTACAGACCATTGGGTCAACCTCCAACTAGACCTCAACTTCCACGGCCAGAGCCAATGAACGTCGATCGATCATTACACTCAAGAGCGGTCAATTACATGAATAGACCTCCAATAAACAACCCGGTGAAAAGACCATCAAATTTATCCCAACAAGTACCCTTGAAACAACAAAGGAATTTCCATATAGAGGCAGGTACCCAACAAGACACTGCACCATATCAGGATTACCAACAGTACGAACAGGACCAATACTACCAAAATGATTGTACTCCTACTGCACAAGAGTATGAAGCCGCATTGGCTAATGAAGAAAACGGACAATCAGTGCAATCATAAGCCGAGGAAACCTTACCGACCGAAACCCAAGATCATATCGATATTAATTTTTTAGAATGAGCAGTTCTTCGTTGCCCTATATAGAGTGCAGGACGAAGAACGGAAATATTCTCAAAATGTTAATCGATACAGGGTCAAGTAAGAACTACATCCAACCCTGCCATGTCCTTAAGAAAATACCCAATGACGAGCCATTTTTAGCAAATTCCATAGCCGGACAAATTCAAATTACCCATCATACGATCATAAATCTATTTGGAAGAAATAGCACCACTTTAAAATTCTTTTTACTACCTACGCTGAAATCCTTCGACAGAATAATAGGAAACGACAGTCTTAAAGAACTCCGTGCCACTATAAACATACGTGATGACACCCTCACACTAGGCAACAACATAAAAATTAAAATTAGACAGAAACTGTCCCCAACAGTTAACAAAATAGACGTTAGGACCGACCATATGACAGAAACTCAAAAACAGCACATAACTCGTCTCACAAAAAATATCCTCATCTATTTACAGAGCCAGAGGAGAAGCTGACCTACACTACTACCGTAGTAGGAGAAATTAGAACCTCTTCAGACACCCCCGTGTACACCAAGTACTATCCTTACCCCCTAGCAATGAGAGATTTTGTGAAACAAGAAATAGAAAAATTGTTAAGAGATGGAATTATTAGGTCATCTCGTTCACCATACAACTCACCTGTGTGGGTTGTACCCAAAAAACTAGATGCCTCAGGAAAAAAGAAATACAGATTAGTAATAGATTACAGAAAATTAAATACATTAACAATAGCTGACACATACCCAATCCCAGAAATAAACGAGGTAATCTCGCAACTAGGAAATAACGCATATTTTTCTGTTCTTGATCTAAAGAGCGGCTTCCACCAGATTCCCTTGAAGGAATCGGACATCGAGAAGACAGCTTTTTCGATTAATAACGGCAAATATGAATTCACCCGACTCCCTTTCGGATTAAAAAATGCGCCCGCTATCTTCCAACGAGCGCTAGACGACATCGTAAAAGAACATATAGGTAAAATATGTTATGTCTACATAGATGACATAATAGTATTTGGCAATACCGAGCAAAGCCACCTAGAAAATGTCGAAAAAATTTTCCATACGCTAGAAATAGCGAACATGAAGGTCCAATTGGACAAGTGCGAGTTTTTCCGTAAGGAAGTTGAATTTTTAGGTTTCATCATATCCCCCGCAGGAATAAAAACTAATCCCGCTAAAGTAAAAGCAATTCAGGAATTTCCGTGCCCAAAGACCGTGTGTCCAAAAACGCCTCAAGTAAAAAGCTAGTTGTGCTCGATAAAAATGCCCTAGACGCTTTCAATAAAATTAAATCTTAATTAATATCTAAGGAAGTCGTACTATCATATCAAACAAGAATTTCACCTCACTACTGATGCATCAAACTACGCTTTAGGCGCTGTCCTTGAGCAATCTGCAAAACCAATAACTTTTATATCCCGATAACTAAATAAAACAGAAGAGAGTTACGCCGCCAATGAAAAAGAAATGCTGGCGATAATTTGGGCTCTCACTTCACTTAGAAATTATTTGTACGGATCAGCGAAAGTTGTAATTTTCACCAGCCTCTCACTTTTGCATTGAGCAACAAAAATCACAATGGAAAGATGAAGAGATGGAAATGCATCCTTGAAGAATACAACTACGAAATGAAATATAAGCCCGGAAAAACGAACGTTGTCGCAGACGCACTATCCAGACCACCCCAGACTGACATCAATACTCTTACCACTACAGATCACAGCAATGAAAGTTCCGCACACCTTCTTATTCCCGCCACGGAAGCCCCGATAAATGCCTTCAAGAATCAATTATTCTTAAAGTTTGGAAATGAGGACAGCTACTCATTCCAGATACCATTTCCCAGTTTTCACAGACCCACAGGAGTTAGAAAGAAATAGACAAAAAACTATAGAATTGCTTAGGAAAAAACAAGAAAAGGACCTTGAATACCACAATAAAAATAGGAAAAATGCCAGAGACTACTCTGTAGGTGAACAAATATTTGTTAAGGTCAACAAAAGATTAGGATCAAAGTTATCAGCGAGATACAAAAAGGAAACGATCGCAGAAGACAATGGAAATACAGTAAAAACCAAGTCAGGACGAATAGTAACAGAAGTAACATCAGAAGTTAATCTCACCCCACCAATGCACACAATAAAACAAATACTAATTATTCTTTTTAGGAAAAATGAACTATCTAAGACTTTTACTCCTCTGGACTACGATCACAACTTCCTACTCAGACGTACAAGTACTGGACTACAGTCAAGCCCAACTAGTAACAATAGACAATGGACTAGCAAAAATACAAGACGGAACACTAAGACTCATCCACCTCATCGAGTTTGAGCGATACGAAAACTTTTTAGTAGACACATACAATGAGATAACTAAGTTAGTCCTTAAAGACAACTCCCTTTATCCCATCCTACAACACGAAACCACGCAAGCCTTTGAACTCCTTAACACCCTTAAGCCTGTGGATGTCGGAAAAGAAAAGAGATCAATTGATATATTGGGAACTGCATGGAAATTTATAGCCGGTTCCCCCGATCATGAAGATCTCGATATAATAAACAACAACTTAAATAATCTTAACCAAAATAATGATAATCAGTTAATCATAAACAATCTCTTCGAAAAGAGAATAAATAACGTAACAAATATTGTCAATAAAATGTTAAACATAATATAATAATAAACATAATATAATAATCAATATATAACTAAAATTGAAAAAAGCCTGAAACTCAATCCGTCTTCGTTCTGGAAATACGTGAATTCTAGGCGTAAATCTTCCGGCATACCTGATAGAATGGAATACAAAGGCTGTGTATCCAATACTACGCTAGAAACTTGCAATCTATTTGCCTCATTTTTTCAAGAAGTTTATGAAAGCTACCAGCCCTCAGACAGTCCTGCAAATTCGAGACAAACAAATTCTAATTTTATTGACGCATTTATTATCACTGAAGATGATGTGGCAGATGCAATCTCTGACCTCAAACCAAGCTTCAACTGTACTAATGGGTTTCCCCCAATATTTTTCATTCGGTGCGTGGATTCCCTTGTTAAACCAATCACCAAACTCTTTATGACATGTTTACGCCTAGGAATATTTTTAGACCGTTCGAAGTCATGTTCAATCGAACCCATATTTAAATCTGGAGACAAATGCCTCATCACCAACTATCGAGCTATTGTGAAGCAGGGGGTCTTTCCTAAAATTTTCGATCACATACTTAACAAAAAGCTACTCGAACATGTTCAGCATGCCTTAACCAGCTGCCAACATGGGTTTCTGCCAGGGAAATCAATAGTAACTAATCTGTCTCTTATTTCAAACCACATTATCACTGCAATGGAACAACATTCGCAGCTCGACATCATATATACCGACTTTTCAAAAGCCTTTGATAAAGTTGATCATAACATTCTTTTACTGAAGCTCAACAAATTTGGTGTTTCCGGCACTTTATTGAAATTTTTCAGAAGTTTTCTTCTTGGTAGAAAATTATCGGTGATAATAAACTCAATTAGCCCGGCCACTGAGGTCTACGCCACATCAGGCATTCCTCAAGGAACTCACATTGGCCCTCTGTTATTTTTGCTCTTTATAAATGACTTACCGTCGCATATCATATCGTCCAAGTGCTTAATGTTCGCAGATGATGTCAAAATATTCCTCAATATTAATAATCTTCTTGATTGCCAAAAACTCCAGCAAGATTTAAACATATTCTTAAACTGGTGTACTGTCAATAACCTAAGCCTAAACATTAGCAAGTGCTGCGCTATCTCTTATAGCCGCCGCGCATATGTACATACTTTCAACTATTCTCTGGATGGCGTTAATCTGTTGCGTAAATCCGAAATTAAGGATTTAGGAATTATCTTTGACACCAAATTAACTTTTTCAAAACATATTGATCTGGTCTCATCTAAAGCGTATTCGATGGTAGGTTTCATAATCAGGAACACCAAAGATTTCAAGGACCCTATGACCCTGAAAACACTCTATGTTGCTTTGGTAAGGAGTACTTTAGAATATGGGGCGATTATATGGAACCCATACTACACAAAGTACTCTGATAAAATAGAGATGATTCAAAGAAAATTTACTAGATTTGCAATGAAAAGAGTGTTTATTGGAAATGATGTTCCAAGCTACGTATCAAGGAGGAAACTCCTTGGCTTACAATCTCTAGCGGACAGAAGGTCATATCTGTCGCTGTTATTTGCATACAACGTTTTATCTGGCAATATTGATTGCCCAGAAATATTTGTTCTTTTTCGAGTACAGGAATCTAATATAAGTCTTAGAAATCCCAGAAAGTTTGTTGAGGGTTCACATAAGTCGCTTTACTCTTATAACGAGCCGATAGCCAGAATCATTCGCCTTTGTAACACATTCGCTCCGCAAATTAATTTTAATGTTAGCCTTTCTTGTTTTAAGTTAAGCCTATTTGTACTGTTCTATTAAATATCAAAACATGATCATAGTCTGTAAGAAATTCTGTTTCGATGACTGAAATAAATAATAATAATAATAATAATAATAAAAGATGAAAATGTTATAACGGAAATTGTAATAAACTTACAAAATAAAATTAGATTAATCAAAGAAGAACTAATAAATATTAAATATGCAATCCAATGGGCAAAAGCAAACATTATAAATTCAATAATTTTAAATAAGGTAGAAATAGAATATTCAATCAAAAAAATTAGACAAGAACAAATACCATTTAAAAATGCCGAAGATGCATTAGAATTAGCTAAAATTTATGTTTTAAGCAAGAATATGAGAATTTTATATATGATTAAAATACCATTAACTAGAAATCAAACATTTAGAAGAATTATAATAAGACCAGTAAAAAGAAAAAGTAATGTTGTAATAAAAACTGAATATAAAGAAATTTTGAAAAATAAAAATGTATTGTATGGAATAAAAGCCAAATGCAAAGAATTCAATAACCTAGCAATCTGTAAGGACAAAAATTTAGTAAATATAAGTAAGGATAAATGTATAACTAGGATAATAATTAGCTTAAATTCAACCTGTTCTACAATAGACGGTAACGATATACCCACGCTAGAAGAAATAAAATCCGGAATAATCTTGCTCAATCAATTCAGTGGCGTATTAGAATCGAACTCGTCATCCCAAGCCATAAACGGCACACACGTTGTAATCTTCTACAATACAACAAATTAAATAAACGATCAGACTTTTAGCAATATCGAAGCAGACATAATTGAAGCTATTCCAGCAATATTACAGTTAGCTCCATCCGAAAAAGACCATATTGAGTTACTCTCATTGAAAGCATTAAAAGAACTCCATATTAACAATACCCACCGTATAAGCCTCCTCAAAAAGGCAACTTTCTCCATAGGAGGCCTAACAGCAGCGGCATTCATAATCACGGCCATATTCCTTGCTTTCCTTAGAAAGAGGCCAATAAAAATACAATACATAGCGAAAGAAGTAGTAAGCCCAACAATTAACCAATCAATTAACACACCAGCCGAGATTGATAATATTCCAACTTATGTCAAGTTCAACGACTTACCTTTCTACTGATGACAGAGGACGATCATATTTAAGGAGGGAGGAGTTAACACAATAGGTTACGCGATCACCTTAAAGTTGCGGTTCTTAACACTGCACGCGTATTTGCCAATATGCTGACCATGCACCAAGCAAATAGGGCATACAACAATGGTAAACAACAATCAGCAATAACTTGTGAGCAATGGTAAACAACAGTCAACAGTAAATGGTAACAAACAAATTGATTGAGCAACCTTCGATCAGCAATTATTAATTTGGCACATGGAATGACCGTAGGTGTAATTTAGAATTAAGCAATGATTGTAATTTAGGTTTAATCTGAACTCAAACCAATAAAGAACTATAAGCGGACACGAGTCCGCCAAGTTTTTAAAAATAAAGTTTTATATGTAATAACTTAACTGATATAAACAAGTAAGGAAAGGGCTGTCTTCGACGGTGCCGAAGACTTTATCCCTTTCATGAATACGCATCACGGTGTTAAGTGTCCGATCCTTACTTACAAACTCTGCAAAACTGTTAATTTAAAGGTACTGTCACGAATTCGATGATTCCTTGATTATTAATCCTGGTTTCGATCACTATAAAGTCAAATAAACACAAGCACAGATATTCTAACTAATAGCTAGTTTTATTTACTAGTAAGAAGCTCAATACAAATTTAAGAATTATGGGAGTGTATGGGAGCTATATGTTATGTTGGTCCGATCTGTCTGATTTTCACTACACACATTACATGTATAATGAGTACCAAACGTGCAAAGTTTGACGTTCCCAGCTTTTTATTGCAAAATTTATAGCCCAAAACCCATTTATCGAAACTGTCGCTATGCTTTGTATGATTACGAATGATTAATCTCATTCAAAATGGCGGCTCCATACCAATTTCATCAAGATATCTCAAAAACTGAGGGACTAGTTTGCGTACAAACAGACAGACGGACAGACGGACATGGCTAAATTGACTCAACTCATCGCCCTGATCATTTCGGTATGCTTATTGGTAGGTCTATCTCTTCTTCTTCTCATACTTACAAACATCGGACCAAAGTTATAATATAGTGGGCGGAGCCACGCTCGCAGGCTATATAAAGTTCCAATTCTTCATAACCCCGAAATTTTTTGGTCTAAATTAATGATATTTGGATATATGTGCCACTTAGTCAATATCTACATAATTTTGGAAAAGTGGGCGGTGCCACGCCCACATATTTTGTGTTTTGTTTTTTGCTCTTGAACTTTCACGAAAGGTTCAGGAGTTCGCTGGGCACGACACAGTCTGTATATAGCTTTTGGAAAAGCACCCAGGTTATATAAAGCTGCAGTTCGGTATAGATAGGAGTTTATTTGGTTCAAGTTAATGAGATTTTATGTATAGATGTGTTCTATGTATCAAAACGTCAAAACAACGTTTACCGGGTTTGCTAGTATATTATAAAATGGCGAAAGCAAATAAGAAGTTTCAGCGTTCTTTTGTAAAACTGAGAGACTAGTTTCTTTACTTACTTCTTACTTTTCTCTTCTTCCTCTCATACTTATATACATTTAATGTGAATGAAAGGTATGAAAATCAAATAAGATATATAACTTCGCTGCTGCAGTGGGCTATTAACTACGTGCCCGAATATTTTGCTTGTATGTTTTCCGATTTGGCTAAGTTTTGGCAGGAGTATAATACGTACTACTGAGAAGCAACTAAACAATTTTCATTGATATATCGAGATTGAATTATAAGCGATTGCTTTTGAAATAGCAGATATTCAATGCTGAAAAGTGGGCGGCGCCATGCCTACTTCTTCAAAACCGCCAAAAATTTGTTGTGGTCAAGTTTTTCTTAAAAAGCTTATTATTTGTGCAAAATCTGATTGAATTAACTTGCTTGGTTGTAGAAACATCGCTTTCTAAATTTTCCCAAAAATTTTTTGGGCGTGGACAATTACCGATTTCGCCCATTTTTACAACAAACAGTTACCTTTATGTTTGCTGGGTTGAGCGCTTACGGCCATCCAAATAAAACAAACTATTTGTTTTTGTTTCTCCCTGCGCGTTTCGACGCTCTCCACGTCTTCTTCAAGGGGATCTGTTTTAATTAAAATATGTAAAAAAAAGTATACAATCATTGGTTAATACATTAATCACTTGTATATGACAATAAACACAAAAAACTTTTACATTTAGTTTAATAAATAATTACATTGCATTTAAAAAAATATCACAATTAATAACATTTTATTTCTTAGGTGCTTATTTCCACCTTGCACTGACGTTGGTTTATTTTATTTTGACTCTTTGTATAACAGTCGAGTAGACGCTGCTCAGTCCGTCAACGTCATCTTTATAGTTGATTTGTTGCTGTATGCGTATGCTCTCAAGAGTTAGGCTTGTTTTGTCTCTTTTTTCTATATCTAATATTTTGATATTTGTAAAGTCCACTGTGTCGTTGCTATTTGTTAAATGCTGTGCTAAAGCCGTTGTTGTTTTCTTGTTTTCTGCGTCTCTTTTATGTTCATTGGCTCTTATACCCAGTGGTCGTTTCGTTGTGCCAATGTAAAATTTCCCACATGTCTCGTTATCACGGCCATTACATTTTATTTGGTAAACAACGTTACTTTGTTGTTCTTTTTCTATTAGGTCCTTGGTTTTAGTGAAAATTTTCCGGGTTGTGTTGGGTCTGTGAGCGTATTTTGTGGTTTCATTTTCTATTAATCTATGTAATGAATGATTATTTGTAAGACCCGGTAGGAACGATACGCCGATGAATTTTTTGTTGTTAGATGTATCCGCCGGTGCGCTGGTTTCTTCTCTGCGAATTCCGTTGATTGTATTTTCAATTAATTTATCTATCAATTTATGCGGATAGCTATTTTTGAATAAAATATTTTTTAACTTTTTCTTGTTTTCGTTCTTCGTTGCTCAGTAAAGCTACCTTCCTTATTAAGCTTGTCGCCGTGTTGATTTTTTGCCTCCACGGGTGGTTCGAATGATAATTTATAAGTCGACCCGATGCGATTGATTTAGCATACCAATTAATTATAAGATTTTTGTTTCTTCTGTTAACTTCTACGCCCAGAAAGGCTATTTTATTGTTTTTTTCCCTTTTCGTGGTGAATTTTATGCTCGTGTGTTGTCCATTTAATATATTTAAGATGTCTTCCGCGTCTTTAGATTTAATAATAGCGAATACATCATCTACATATTTATTGATGTATTTGATGTTTATGTCCTTTTTCTTCAATTCAGCTATGCTGTCGTCAAGTATTTTGTCAAGTACTATGTCCATGGGCATCCCGTATGTTTGTTTGTAAAATTTTGGGTTATAGGTAAAATAGTTGTTTTCGCGTAGGCAGAAGTCTAAAATGTGCAGAAATTTATTTTTTGGTATTGTTGTGTATTTTTCCAACTGTGGCCACTGTTTCATTATTATTTGTATGGCTGAGTGCAGTGGGATATTTGTAAAAAGTGAAACTACATCAAACGATATCAATATCTCGCCCTCTTCTATATGTACATCTTTCAGCCGACCTTTTAATTGGAAAGCATTCTTAATATTGTACTGCTCCGATATTATATTTTTTAATATTGTTCCAATATGCTTGGGCAATTTATAGCAAGACACATTCGGTGAAATTGGTCTATGGGGCATATTTTCTTTATGTAACTTGGGCAGACCATATAACCTCGGCGCAACAGCCACTGCACAGGACAGTTGTATCTTTTCTCGTATAATGATTTTGTTTTGTTTCGACAATTCATTGACGATGGCGTTGTTACTTTTATTACCTTTATATATTGAACATTATCACTAAACTTAATTTCAACAAATCAATTTTTAGCGGAGTTATGGCATAAAAAGTTTTGTGGAATAGTCCACTATAAAAGGGGCGGAGCCACTCCCATTTTCGAAAATTTTAAGTTTTTAATTTTTCGGAAACTTTAAAAGTGAAATATAAATGATGTAAATATATTTTACGCAAAGTTATTGCCTATTTAATTTATCTATAAAGATATTATCAAAATATTTCATATAAAAGTGGGCGTGGACCTTAACCAATTTAGCCCATTTTTTCCTGGAACATTCCTTGCACACGTGGAAACCTGCGTTTCGTTTCGATATCTTGAACGGTGTTTGATTTATGATTAATAAAATTTCTAAATTTGACTTAGTCAGAAGTGGGCGGTGCCACAACTATTTTCAAAAATTTCTTGAAAAATTTATTGTATGCCTCAATCTTAATGTTTACACCAAATTTTATTCTTATAGGTGTATTATGTAATGAAAATTTCGAAAATATTCTATATGTGAAAAGTGGGCATGGCTATCATCCGATTTCGCCCATTTTAAATAGCGCTCGGAGATGAGTGCCAAGGAACCTGCATACCAAATTTCATTAAGATATCTCAAAATTTACTCAAGTCATCGTGTTCACAGACGGACGGACATGGCTTAATCAATTTCTCTTTTCGTCCTGAACATTTTGATATATATAAGTCAATATCTATCTCGGTCTGTTTATGCCGTTTCATGCTGCCGTTAGGCGACTAAAGTTAATATACCTTGTGCGCGTATCACTACTAGGTATACAAATACAGGGTGTTTTTTTTACAGGTTTGTTTTTCGAATAGAGATAAAACTGTCATTTTGTGGTCAAATCTGGCAACTCTAATGTCATTTATGTTCAGTTTGGTTTGCCATTTCATCATGAACAGGTTGACAAAAGAACAACGCTTGCAAATCGTGCAAATTTATTTCGAAAATAATGGTTCAGTTCGCGAAGTTTACCGTAAGCTCCGTCCATTTTATGGTCGACATAATCGTCCATCAGAGCAATTAATTCGGTTAACCATGGATCGTTTTCGCACTACGTTTACTCTATGTGATAATACGCATCCGCAGAGACGTCGAACAGTGCGCACCGAAGAAACAATTGCCGCTGTAGAGCAAAGTGTTGAAGAGGACCCGAATGAATCGATTCGCCACCGTGCACAGCAATTGGAGCTTTGTCCATCAACTTTATGGAAGATTTTGCGCAAAGATCTTGGCTTGCGACTTTACAAGATCCAGCTTGTTCAAGAATTAAAGCCGCGAGACCATGCAATGCGTCGTGATTTTGGTGTATGGGCCGAAAATGAGATTGATTTCGATGCTGATTTTCATCGCAAAATTTTGTTCAGTGATGAGGCTCATTTTTGGTTGAATGGCTGCGTCAACAAGCAAAATTGCCGCATTTGGAGTGAAGAGAATCCACATGAGACCCTTGAAACGCCATTACATCCACAAAAACTGACTGTTTGGTGTGCTCTATGGGCTGGTGGAGTCATTGGGCCATACTTCTTCCGCAATAATGCTGGAGAGGCAGCTACCGTTAATGGAGACCGGTATAGAGCCATGATAACCGACTATTTTGTTCCCGAATTGGATGGCATGAATGTGGATGAGTTGTGGTTCCAACAAGACGGCGCTACATGCCACACAGCGCACGTCACAATCGATTTATTGAAGGAAACATTCGATGAGCGCATAATTTCGCGGAATGGACCTGTCAATTGGCCACCAAGGTCGTGTGATTTGACACCATTGGATTATTTTCTTTGGGGATATGTGAAGTCGCTCGTCTACACCAACAAACCAGAAACGTTAGGGGAATTGGAAGCCAACATTCGTGGCGTTATTGCCGACATACGGCCCCATATGCTCGAAAAAGTGGTTGAAAATTGGACCTTTAGAATTGGCTTTATTCGAGCCAGCCGCGGCGGCCACATGCCCGAAATCATATTTAAACATTAATGGCATAAAATTATCCTTCCAATAAAGCCAAATTGATGGACCTTAAAACGATTTTCTTGTGTTTTATTTCAATTCGAAGTTCTATACCCCTAAAAAAAACTCCCTTTATAAAAAAGAGAAAAAGGAAGGAGGATGGAATAATCCTAAAAAGCAATACTAACAAAAAAATAATAAATACTAAACCACTAATCATTAACATTGAAAACTACCCACAAACGCAGTCCAACAAATCCTTTCCGTGTTGTTCCTCTCAACTCCTGAAAAATCCCAACAGAAACTCACCTTTTCAAACGTAAATCTTAATTTAAGTATAATGGGAACTTGGGTACACTCGCATTTTTGAATCACTACACTGAATATAAATTGAACTGTTAGTCTGAGTCTATAAGAATGAAATGAATAATGGGGGAAAAATATAAAGGTAAAAATAATGATACCGAATTTCCACACTTTAAAATCGAATTTTAAGTTATAATTACTTGGCAGTAGCTAGTACTTACAAAAATTATTATTAATGAAATTCCTTTTTGCTAAGTGGGGTAAAACATATAATTAAGTATATACAAAATAAATTTAACTCAATAGCATCTGCCTCTGCGCAACCGCGCACACCTACGATGTCTTCAAGATTGACTCTCAAATGATAACAATCCGCGATGGATATGGTTGGATCATAAGCAGGCACTTTAAACTTGTTCACACTATCGATCTGGTAAGCTACGACAAGCTTTTGGAGCGACTCAAAAACGCAATCACCGATCGCAATATAACGATTTAAAAGGAAAACAGACTAGGATCTGCTTGGAAGTGGATCGTTGGCACGCCTGATGCCACGGGTTGGGATGAAGTGCTCCAAAGGCAGATCGATCTGATGAATAAAGATGAACAGCAATAACAGTCAACTCTGAGGTGATCATAATAACTCACGAGCTTTTGCAGGCAATCAATGGTATCATCACAACCACCAATGACAAACAAAACAACTTCCCAGGAGATCCAAAACAAAATCATGATCTTAAAGGAGGACATTTATTAACTGGTTCGCGCTTACCAAATGGCCAAGGCAGGCGTAAATAAACCGACTTATCAGCGAGATTGAAGTCTTTCCTTACAGTAATGTAGTGGAAGCCATCGAATACGGCAAACCATCGATGTACACCAACGGAAACGAAGTACAATCACCTGATAGTTTGCCTAATCATACAGGGTGGTCATCGTGTAGACATGAAATATTAAACCATCTTAGCTAACAAACACCAAACATATGATATCAAAGACCAATGCTTACAACTCACGTCCGCAATGGTCTGCGAAGCTCCCTTATTCTACTAAGAGAGGAAGATTGCTTCCAACGCCTACACAAAAAGGAGGTGAAGCAACATAGTTGACTTGTAATGAATCCATGGTCGCAATAATCAAGGACGACACCATATTTCTCAGCAACTTCAACGGCATGGTAAGAACAGACAACTCCACCAATTCTCTTTTGGGTTCGTTTATCCTATAGATGCGGAATGAGACCATCGAAACAAACAACCAAACTTACCGGAGCGAAAGTAGTTCAGGAGTCCAACTCCGACCTCCTGCCCTGACAAGCGTGAATAACAAAATTCTCGTGGTAGACATTAATCTTGTCCGCGAGATGAAAACAGGAAACGTCAGACACCTTCACTACCTTAAAGGGAAAGCAAACTGGTTTATCACTTCGGAGGTTTTGATCATAACTATTTGGTTAATCTGGAATACAGGGTGGCTGATGAATTTTGCTACATTAAGAAACTCAAATAATTTTTTTTCAGTGTATGGACTTTATTTTTCTTTTATTCATGTTAAAGCTCATTAAATTTTATTAAATATAGCTTAATTAGTTTTAAAAATAATGGAATTTAAATGCCCCCCTGCTCGTCGATGCATGTGCGGCATCTTACCAAAAAGTTGTTCATTACTGCTTGGAGAGTTGAGACAGGAATAGCCGCAATTGTTTCTCGAACGGATTGCCTTAGTTCATTCAAATTTGTAGGTTTTGCTTTGAAGACTTCCTGTTTGCAATAACCCCACAAGAAAAAGTCGGGTGCAGTAAGGTCAGGCGACCTGGGTGGCCAACGGAATGTGGAGTTTCTGGATATCAGCTTATTGGGAAATTTTCGTCGCAATTCTGTCATAACAGGTTGGGCTATATGAGGAGCTGCACCATCTTGCTGAAACCACACAGAGTTGAAAGAAATTCTCATTCGGCGTAATTCTGGACAGAAAAACTCTCTCAACATGCTCAAGTAACGGTCTCCAGTAACTGTAACGGTGTGACCGTTTTCTTCGAAGAAGTAGGGCCCGACAATAATAATAATAATAATAATAATAATAATTCCCAACGGATTACCCACCATATCCCGCCCGACCGGCCCGAGGGGCGCATCCGCATAACGCGCGGATTATTCGTTCGTGCCGAGTCGTTGAAAGGCTTTGGTTTGTTAATCGTCGAGATCTAAAACTGCTCAGCTACAGAGAAAACCTCATCAGCTAAGTAAAGTAGATATAGGATAGATTATACATTAAGAAATAACTAGTTAACAGAATAAAATTATTGTTAGAAGTTAATATAGAAGTCAAAGAATAAGAAACAATTAGTAGCTATGAATTTAGGATAGAAAGAATTGATTTTTTTATGCTGAAAAGCGAGTCTGAAATATCAAATCTACCAGAAAGAGAGTTATAATCTTGACACAAACAGCGAAAAGGCTCATTTAACTGAAAATTGGTTCGGCACTGTTTTAAGACTAGAGGTTTAAAATGCCTTGAAGGACGAGACGGTACATTGGAGTTCACTTCACTTAGAAGAAATGGGCTGGATAGTGAACCATTTAGCAATTTAATCATAAAAATAATTCCAAGCATTTCCCTCCGACTAGAAAGTGTGTGCAGATTAATGAGTTTTAAACGATTCGTATAGGGTGGCAGATTGTACAAGGGATCCCAATGAAAATCTCTTAAGGCAAATAGTAAAAATTGTTTTTGAACTGATTCAAGGCGATCTACATGAACCTGGTAACGCGGGTTCCAAATTATAGAACCGTATTCAAGTATCGGTCTGACTAATGTAGTGAAGAGGGCTTTAGTTACATAAGGGTCGCTAAATTCTTTAGACCATCGTTTAACGAATGCTAGGACACCTCTAGCCTTATTGACTGTTGTGTTAATATGGCGGTTGAAACTGAGTTTATAGTCCATAGCAACCCCCAGGTCAACAAAATCATACACTTGCTCAAGACTATAATTTTTAATTGTATAGGAAGCCGGCTGAGAAATTCCACGCGAAAAACCCATGTGTTTACATTTTTTAAAGTTAAGTGGCATATAATTTAAATCGCACCAAGTAACAAGTGTATCTAGATCTGATTGTAGCTCATTTCTATCTTCAAAAGACGCGAATGACATGAAAAGCTTTACGTCGTCGGCATACATTAACATTTTTGAAGATTTTATTATTGTAGAAATATCATTTATAAACAACAAGAACAGAATCGGGCCAAGATGGCTTCCTTGAGGAACCCCCGAAGAGACATAAATGACATCGGATACTAAATT
The DNA here is from genome assembly GCA_949987695.1 of Merzomyia westermanni. Classification (NCBI taxonomy): domain Eukaryota; kingdom Metazoa; phylum Arthropoda; class Insecta; order Diptera; family Tephritidae; genus Merzomyia; species Merzomyia westermanni. Next base: position 85,147,722 of record OX465291.1, read on the forward strand.
TTTAAACATTACTCTCTGTGTCCTGTCACTAAGGTAAGAAGAGATACAGCGATTGAGACCCGGCTGGAAGCCCAACTTATCGAGTTTATGAATAAGTAATGAGTGACACACTTTGTCTAAAGCTTTGCTGAAATCCGTATAAATAACGTCGCTTGCAGATTTTTTCTAAAGCCATTTGAGACATGACTGGTAAACTCAAGTAAATTCGTAACTGTGGTCTTTCCCTTACTGAACCCGTGTTGGCAGTCAGCTATCAAAGTAGAGATCGGACCCGTAAGTTGATTTGTAACAATAGCTTCAAACAATTTTGGGATGGCAGAAAGCTTTGCGATGCCACGATAGTTCTCTATAGAAGACCTACTCCCGCTTTTATGCAGCGGTAGAAGAAACGATTCTTTCCACGCAGTTGGAAAAACACCACACTTTAGTGATAGATTGAACAAATTGGTAAGGGGTTGGTAAATATGGTTCGCACACTTTTTCAAGAAACATGTAGGAATCCTATCAGGACCATATTTAAAAGATTCTTTTAAGGTTTTAAGGTAAATTAGAACATCTTTGGCGCATATAATTGGTGAATTAATTGAATTTGTCCCGTGTAGCTTATAGGGATAGTTTTGAAAGTTTGAATTGGTGACAGCAGAATAGTTAGAAGTGAAAAATTGAGCAAAAAAATTTGCGATACATTGATTATCGCTAGATATAATGTCTTGATATTTCATGGCTGAGGGAAACCCTGATACTTTACGTTTAGAATTTACGAAACCATAAAATGACTTAGGATAGAGAATAATGTCTCTTTTCGTTTTAGAGATATACGCTTTATAGCACTTTTTATTTAAATCTATGTACTTCTGACGTAGAATGGAATACAGTAGGTAATGTTTATTTAATCCGGATTTCTTATATAAATTAAATGATCGCGTTTTCCTATTTTTAAGAGCCTTAAGCTCTTTAGTAAACCAAGCTTGCGTAGGATGATCATAAGTTACTTTACGTTTAGGAATAAACTTCTCAAATAGGCAGTAAATAGTGTGATTGAAATGTGAGACGTTTAGATCGATATCACAACCAAATTCAAGCCAAGTTAATTTAGACAGTTCTTTATTTAATTTCTTGTAGTTTGCTTTGGAAAAGTTATAATCAAAGCTACTACATGAGTAGCATTGAGTGCCTTGGCCATTACTTATAGTTTCGTAGACTATTTCCATAGAAGGGTGGTAAAGGTCTTCTGGTAAAACCAACGGATCACAACGATTTACAGAAAATTGGTTTATATCATTAACATACACTAAATCTAAGACTTTCCCAAACTTGTTAGCGGTAACATTTATTTGATTAAGGCAAAGATCGGAAATTCCATCTAAAAAGTCATTGAACCCCAGTTTGGACGGATTTGGAATAATGTTACCATCAGATATGTTCCACGATATATGAGGTAAGTTAAAATCACCCAAAACAATAATTGAAGCTGAAGCTTTAGTCATAAGGTTAACAGTTTTGAGCAGAGAGACATGTTGCATGTAGCAATGCAGCGTGATGAAACTGCACACCACACTGTGACACGAAGTGGATGCAATTCCGTCTCATGGAGTATCTGTGGGTTGGAAGCACTCCATATTCGACAATTTTGTTTGTTTATGTTGCCGTTTAAATCGAAATGGGCCTCGTCAGACATGAAAAGACAGTTCAACATGTTTCCATCCTCTTCCACCATTTGAAGCATCTTCTGGCAAAATTCCAAGCGAATCGGCAAGTCTGCAGCGTTCAGTTTGTTGGCCATTTGAATTTTATATGGGAATAAGTCCAAATCTTTGTGCATAATTGACTGTAATGACTGTCTGCTTACACCCATTTGAGCAGATAAGCTTCTTGTCGAAACACGTGGATTACAAGTCTTATTATGGTCCATCTGCTCGGAGGATTGCCGCCAAACGTGCGCCTATACTCTCTTTGAACCGAAACTACGGACTCCAGTGCGTGATAGCGGCGGACAATCCAAATTCTTGTTTCAGTGTCCCAGTTATCCATTTTTGTTAAATGTAAAAGTCAATCTGCAAAATAAAAAAAAAATTTACCAGATTCATTAAATAGAAAAAAAGTTATTTAATTTTTTTTTGGTAGCGGCTTTCATCAGCCACCCTGTAGGATAACGGCAAAATAAGGCATCCCGAGTTTGAATATGTCATTGGCGAATAAGAGCTTCTTCCGTGGGCATAGGCGCGAGGATTCCCTCATCTACAGGACGCAAATCTTTAAAGGGGGAGGAGTTAACATATTCAGCCGCGGCCCAGTCAAACTCTTCACACGTTCGATGAACGCACGAGCCGCAACGTCAGCACATTTACATTTCACGATGAAACGCAATACCTGTAATTTGGTAATGTGGCAAATCCAGGCCACGGCCATTCCCACCTGCAACTTATGCACAATTGCGTATGGGTTGCCTCGCTGCCGCCGACGCTTTCACTTTTTAATTTTTATTAAAATTATTATTGTTCTTTATTTTTTAATAATCATTTTTTAATTTTGTTGTTGGTTTTACGGTCTGTTCATTTTACATATTTTTGTAAGTATAACGAGCTCAATATTTATTTAATTTCTTGTAGTTTGCTTTGGAAAAGTTATAATCAAAGCTACTACATGAGTAGCATTGAGTGCCTTGGCCATTACTTATGGTTTCGTAGACTATTTCCATAGAAGGGTGGTAAAGGTCTTCTGGTAAAACCAACGGATCACAACGATTTACAGAAAATTGGTTTATATCATTAGGTTAGGTTAGGTTAGGTTGCAAGGGCAGGACAGAGTACCTGGACTCTGCCCGACACTTAGGCCACTAAATAGGCCCATTGTGATACCCTATACGGTCTCTACCCACCTCTATGCCCCAGAGATGCGAGCAAGTCCTCCCCGACGCCGACAGCAGCTCAGCCGCTTAACAGTTAGCCGATCCAACAACCCTAGAGTATCCGAGTTCAAAGGTCTCCCGAGAGCTGAGAAGGACCAGTCGACTCACACGGTTGCGCTGCCGTCGACGCCAGGGAAAACCAACTCACACCCTGTTCAAGGCAGGGGATCGAACCACTTCGTGGAGTCAATAAATTTAGATAACGCTTTTAATTCCATTTGTGATACCTCAGCGAGGTTATTGAGAAACGGTTGGCCCAAGATAGCTAACCGTCGCCTGCTGAGTGCAGGGCATTGACACATCAGATGCTGAACACTTTCCTCCTCCTCAATACATCTGCAGCTGCGACAGTAATCATTAGACATTGCGCCCATTCTGGCGCCGTTAGTGCCTATTAAACAGTGCCCTGTTAGAACCCTTACCAGGGATGAAATGTCCGATTTATTGAGGGACAGCAGGGAGTTTGTACGTCTTTTGTTGTAGGAAGGCCAGGTTAGCCTGGATATCTCACACGTCGAGAGCCCTGACCAGAGCATATTTGCTATTTCCATTGTTTTTGTGCTAACACTAAATTTAAAGGAGGCCATGGGTATGCCTACCGAGCTATTTCCTGGAAGGAGATGGGTGGTGGTACCCCGTCTAGCCAGCTCATCCGCTCTGCAGTTGCCTTCAATATCCCTGTGCCCAGGTACCCAAATAAGGCTAATACTGAAGTGCTGAGCCATCTCGTTGAGAGATCTGCGACATTCAGTTAACGACTTTGCATTGTCGACATATGAGTTCAAGGCTTTAAGTGCGGCCTGACTGTCTGAGAAGATATAGATCTGTTTACCATTTTGGGGCATGGATACCAAGCTTTTCACCGCGCCGTGTATTGCCAGCATTTCCGCTTGGTACACGCTGCAGTGGTCGGGAAGACGGAAGGAGATCTCTAGTCCCAGGTCCGGTGAAAAGATTCCTCCCCCCACCTTCCCCTCAAGCTTGGAGCCATCAGTAAAGATGTTGATGGCGCCCCGAACCGTATGTGGTCTGCTGTCCCATTCTTGTCTTGTCGGTATTATAACCTCGTAGTTCCTGACAAACACGTTATTTGACGCGCAGTAGTCCGTGTGTGGTGGAATGTTAACAGGCGCGTGGTTGCCCAAGATTGTGGCGTGCCCACTTTGTCCATTTATCCAGACGCCAGTCTCCCTTATTCGCAAAGCTGTGATCGTGGCTACTTCCTTCGCCACCAAATCAAGCGGTGGTAGATGCAGCATAGTGTTGAGTGCTTCTGTCGGGGTGGACCCAAGGGCCCCGGTTATGCAGAGTTCTGAACTCCTTTGGACTTTTTGTATCTGTTTGAGGTACGTATTCTTAGTAAGTGCAGGCCACCAGACTAGCACTCCGTAGAGTAGGATCGGGCGAACAATGGCTGTGTAGATCCAGTGCACTACCCTGGGAGAAAACCCCCACGAAACACCAATTGCTCTCTTGCAAGTAAACAACGCGCACGTTGCCTTTTTAACCCGTTCTGTTATATTGTCACCCCAGAGTAGTTTCCTGTCTAGAGTAACTCCTAAATATTTGACTTTGTCACTGAATGCCAAAGTCGTGTTACCAATTTTTGGTGGTATAAGGTTTGGTATTTTGTACCTTCTAGTAAAGAGGACTAGCTCGGTTTTCTCGGGGTTAACCCCCAGACCTGTTGACTTTGCCCAGTCACAAATTTTAGATAAGGCTGATTCCATTAAGTTGCATAGAGTTTGAGGGAATTTTCCCCGCATCATAACGCAGATGTCATCGGCGTACGCAATCACTTGGTGGCCTTCCGCTTCCATGAGGCGTAGAAGCTGGTTTACAGTAACCACCCAAAGTAGCGGTGAGAGAACACCTCCCTGTGGGGTACCTCTGTTAACGAGTCTGTGAATCGAGTTCCCACCTAGCTCGGTTGTGATCCGTCTGCTAGTAAGCAGTTTACGAATGAACTCCACCAGACAGGTATCGACCCGCAGACCCGTCAGCGCAGAGGTGATAGCTTCCGGAAGGACGTTATTGAAAGCGCCTTCAATGTCGAGGAAAGCCACCAATGTATATTCCTTTAGGTTAAGTGACTTGTCTATAACAGATACAAGAGAGTGCAAGGCAGTATCTGTTGACCTACCCTTACTGTAGGCATGCTGAGCCCGCGAGAGCTGAGTTGGGTCAATCGATCTTCTGACATAGTCCTCCAGAAGTCTTTCTAGGGTTTTAAGAAGAAATGAGGATAGGCTTATAGGCCTAAAGTCATTAGGTTTAGTATGAGATGGCTTCCCGGCTTTGGGGATGAAGACTACCTTAACCTCCCTCCATGAAGTGGGTACGTAGTTGAGCCTTAGGCAGCCTATAAACATAGTTTTCAACCAGGGCATGATAAGCCCGGATGTATGTTGTAGCTGGGCCGGGAATATTCCGTCTGGTCCAGGCGACTTATGGGGCTTGAAGGTAGATAAAGCCCAATCTAGCTTCTTCTCATCGGTGATCTCCCTTATCATTTGATCGGAAGGCACCTTTCCGCCGGTAGTAGTAGACACGTCTGTGCATGTCGGGAAATGTGTATCCAGGAGCAGATTCATGGTATCCGTAGTCGAATCCGTCCACTGCCCATCTGGCATTTGGACGTGGCTCAGTGTTGCTGGCGCTTTTGAGAGCACCCTCCTCAAGCGCGAGGCAGCAGATGTGGATTCAATTTCACTGCAGAATTCCACCCAGGAGGTTCGTTTGGCCTTGCGGATTTCTTTTTTATATGTACTTAGCTTAGTTTTGTAAACAGCCCAGGATAGCTCGCGGCCGTCCTGTTTGGCTTTATTAAAGGCAACCCTACAAGCCTTCCTGAGTCTATCTAGATCAGACGACCACCAAGGTGGCTTATGGGTTTCCGTTACCTTTTTGATCGGGCAGGCCTTATCTAAAGCAAGCTTGCATTGTTGATTAAAAGTGTTGACTAGCTCGTCTAGTTCCTTATCATTTCTAGGTGTGACCATTTGTTTTGATAGATTTCTATCAATGAGCTTCCTGTAGTAGCCCCAGTTTGTTCTTTTTATATTTTGTATGAATTTTGGACATGTGTGCGTATCTGCTATTGAGAAACTAATATATCTATGGTCTGAGAAGGAGTGTTCTGTTAGAACCCTCCATGATTCTATGAGGTCGCTGAAGGAGTCGCTGACCAGTGTAATATCAAGGACTTCCTCGCGGTTCCTTGTTATGAATGTGGGGTCACTTCCCCTGTTGCATAAACTTAGATTAGTGCCTAATAAGTAGTTATATAGTGACTCACCTCGGTCGTTTGTGTCGGTGCTGCTCCATTGAGTGTGATGGGCATTCGCATCGCCTCCAAGCACAATTAGATTATTACGTGGCCTAGTGGAACTCACGAGCTCTCTGAAGTTATGTGGCGGTAGTGAACCTTCGTGATCGTGGGCCAGATAGAAGGAGACAAATCTACAACTTCTACCCAACCCCTCGACGCTAATCGCTGTCAGATCTCCGTCACTAAATTGGGGTAGAAGAAAAGCGTTAATATTCGACTTAGCTAAAATACACGTACGAGGCTTACCCTTATCTTGAGCGCTGTAGAGCTTGTAAGTGGGAGTCCTCAAACCACAGATCCTATTTCCAGTGATCCACGGTTCTTGAACTAAAACGATATCTACTCCCCCTGCCGAAAGTTGGAGTAGAAGCGCAGCTGACGCTGCTCTACTGTGATGAAGGTTGATTTGGAGGACCCTCATCATCTTGCTTTTTAGCACTCTCCTCCGTGAGCGTCGCGTCGGCGTCGTCCTCGCTCAGAAGCTGACTCTCGGAGTAAAGCCTCCTGAGAGTCCCGCTACCGTCCAAGCTGGACGAGGCATAGCCGCTCCGCACATCCGACCCACTGTCATCAACCTCCATCTCGTTATCGCTGGGGGGAGGCTCCACCTCCGCCAGAGATGAAAAATTAGCCAGGGCTTCGGCGTCCGCCTTGTACACCTTCAGACTTATATTTTTGAAACCATAGCTTACGCGGTAGTCGCACCGGTCCAGGGCCTCGATGCTTACCTGGTCTAGCAGCAGAACTATCTGCATCGTCGCTTGTCCGGCTGCTTTGTCCACGCTGACCACCTTCCAGTTTTGGGTCGGTAGACCCGGGTTAAACTCCTGCAATTGTTCCAGGATTTCATCTGGCTCCGTTGGCGTCACTGGAACCCAGGCTCTAGCTCTTGGCCGCTGCGGGATGTCGCACGCATCCACTGCTTTGAGGCGCGCGCCAGGGTACACTTCCCCTATTCGCTGCACGCCAATCTTGTATAGGTCCACGGACCTAGCGTCTCCACAGGCGATCAGCCTGACATTGCCTTGGTACCATCCTGCATCGGTATAGGATGGTGGCGGTCCAGGGTTCTCCCTCTTCACCTGGATGGCAACTTTAGCGAGCGCGGCTTCGATCCACTTCCATTGTTGTTTCGGGATCCTGCCATCTACGCTGCCCTCATCGATAACGCCAATGATCTTGCGATCCTTGGCTACCGCCGCGAAAGACCGTGTATAGCCTCCCTGCGTTTTGGCCCTTTTCGGTGCCGTTGGGGTAGTCACCTCCACTGAGCGATTGCGCTTAGAGGCTTCCCCTTTGTTAGCGCCATACAACTCCATTTTAAAATCCGGCACTACCCGCCGAGCCCACGCCAGGTCTCGCTGGAGCTTCGCCCAAACCTCCGCAGAAACATCTTCCTCCCTTGTCGGTGAGGTCGCGTTTCTGTACAGAATCCGGGCTGCAGACCGCTTATCCTGGTGGCTGGCCTTTGTGGGTTGCCTAGGCATCGAGTCCTTGGCCCTATCGCTAGCACCCCCCTCACCCTTGGCGCCCCCAGCTACGGACTCGCCAGACGCTTTGCGCTGAATGGCAAGGCCACTGGTGGAAGCTACAGGATTGGTGGTAGCTGCGTTGCTGGCCTCCCGATCGGCACCCCTGGTAGAGGCACCGGTCATCGGACTACTCGGACCGGTTTTGCACTCAGCCCTATCCCGTCTAGCTGCCGCTGCAGCACTGAAACGCCGGGGTGTCCTCTCGGCTTTCGTATCTTTGTTTTGGTCCGGTTTCCCCGTGACCATCTTAGCGGAGCGAGCTCCTGCAGACTTTTTATTAGGAGAGTCAGACTCCTTGCTTTTATTTACATTTTTATTTATGTATTTTTCCATAATTAGGACCCACGAGTGGCGGAGAAGGGGACGGTCCACCCGGGCAGAGATCCGCATTACCCGGGTAAGGCTAAATAGAATCGGAGGTCGCCCGGTGTCCGAAGCACTCCGTTCGCGACTGGGCTATTTAAGGGCCCCCAGCCAGGTTGATCATCGGCACGGGTCGTATGACACCTTGATCCAGCCCTTACAAGGAAGGAAAAAGGGGGGGGGGGGGGAAGGGGGGGTTTTGGGGTTGAAAAGGTCGCCGCTCGAATTAGCCGCCGTAGCGTTACCAGGTATCACCACGAGGAGGCTCCTCCCCCGCTTGGAGGAGGAGGGTGTAAGCACCTACGAGTCGACGGTTTGGGGTGGCGCTGGTGTGTGCAAGGCGCGAACACCCCCATTATATCATTAACATACACTAAATCTAAGACTTTCCCAAACTTGTTAGCGGTAACATTTATTTGATTAAGGCAAAGATCGGAAATTCCATCTAAAAAGTCATTGAACCCCAGTTTGGACGGATTTGGAATAATGTTACCATCAGATATGTTCCACGATATATGAGGTAAGTTAAAATCACCCAAAACAATAATTGAATCTGAAGCTTTAGTCATAAGGTTAACAGTTTTGAGCAGAGAGACATGTTGCATGTAGCAATGCAGCGTGATGAAACTGCACACCACACTGTGACACGAAGTGGATGCAATTCCGTCTCATGGAGTATCTGTGGGTTGGAAGCACTCCATATTCGACAATTTTGTTTGTTTATGTTGCCGTTTAAATCGAAATGGGCCTCGTCAGACATGAAAAGACAGTTCAACATGTTTCCATCCTCTTCCACCATTTGAAGCATCTTCTGGCAAAATTCCAAGCGAATCGGCAAGTCTGCAGCGTTCAGTTTGTTGGCCATTTGAATTTTATATGGGAATAAGTCCAAATCTTTGTGCATAATTGACTGTAATGACTGTCTGCTTACACCCATTTGAGCAGATAAGCTTCTTGTCGAAACACGTGGATTACAAGTCTTATTATGGTCCATCTGCTCGGAGGATTGCCGCCAAACGTGCGCCTATACTCTCTTTGAACCGAAACTACGGACTCCAGTGCGTGATAGCGGCGGACAATCCAAATTCTTGTTTCAGTGTCCCAGTTATCCATTTTTGTTAAATGTAAAAGTCAATCTGCAAAATAAAAAAAAAATTAACCAGATTCATTAAATAGAAAAAAAGTTATTTAATTTTTTTTTGGTAGCGGCTTTCATCAGCCACCCTGTAGGATAACGGCAAAATAAGGCATCCCGAGTTTGAATATGTCATTGGCGAATAAGAGCTTCTTCCGTGGGCATAGGCGCGAGGATTCCCTCATCTACAGGACGCAAATCTTTAAAGGGGGAGGAGTTAACATATTCAGCCGCGGCCCAGTCAAACTCTTCACACGTTCGATGAACGCACGAGCCGCAACGTCAGCACATTTACATTTCACGATGAAACGCAATACCTGTAATTTGGTAATGTGGCAAATCCAGGCCACGGCCATTCCCACCTGCAACTTATGCACAATTGCGTAAGGGTTGCCTCGCTGCCGCCGACGCTTTCACTTTTTAATTTTTATTAAAATTATTATTGTTCTTTATTTTTTAATAATCATTTTTTAATTTTGTTGTTGGTTTTACGGTCTGTTCATTTTACATATTTTTGTAAGTATAACGAGCTCAAGACCAGTTGATAATAATTCTTAGTTAATTATTATTATTTTTGATTAGAGGAAAAATTGAAAGCAACAAACATATACAGGCTATAGTTATAGTACTATTTCATGTTTATGTACAATAACTATCTTCTAAAAATAGAAAGAAGAATGTACACAAACAAAGTCCAACATACACGATTTACATATAGACAGAATGTCTTAAATATTGTGTATACCGTTGGCAAGATAACAAACAACAATTAGAGAAAAACGTGAATTAAGCAGCTTGCAAAACTACACGCAGCATAGCCTATGGGTTAGGCGGCTGCGCTGGCAATCAGAGTGAGTGGGTTCGATCTCCACAAGATCCTCTGAAAAATAGCAAAACTATACGAATTAGTCTGACGAGAAATCGTGGCTGTTTTCGAAATAGTACTATATAACTATAGCCTGTATATGTTTGTTGCTTTCAATTTTTCCTCTAATCAAAAATAATAATAATTAACTAAGAATTATTATCAACTGGTCTTGAGCTCGTTATACTTACAAAAAAATAATTTTTTAATTAATTATTAAAAGTTGTTTAATTGAAAAGAGTAGCAAACAAATTTTAGAGACAACCGGTATAGCTTTTCGTATAGATTCATTTCGAAAGCTGCTAGGCTTCTTCATCAGAGAAATTTTGGCACGCATTGCTAACCATTAAGCTAACAATACGCTGGTTTTGGTGTCATCTAAACTCCTAATTCTATTCTTCTTTACCATATGCATGAACCACTTCCGCCATTTGACAGTTAGTAGTGTGATCATGATGGATTTTTTTGACAGATCTGTTTTATCATCATCAGCAGAACTGCCTTCCCGTGTGCTCTCGGCTTTTTGTTATTGCTTTTTTGTACCAACAATTTTTTGTTGATATTACGGCCTGTATATTTTCAAGTATACATTTGAAACGAGCTCAATTAAACAACTTTTAATTATTAATTAAAAAATGATTATTAAAAAATTAAAGACAACAATAATTTTCATAAAAATTAAAAAGTGAAAAGTTATTATTCTTGGCTTTGAGCTCGTTTCATGAATACTTGAAATAAAAAAATATTTACACTACTTACAAAATCACCCACAGCGAAACCCTATTGAACTTTCTTGGAAATATAAGATTGGTGGGGAAAACGGCGGGACCTATTTCTAAAGAAACTACCTGTAATCTGCTTTGTTTACGCTGCATAGGTAGCTACACGTTACAATCCCAAATCAGTACTCATTATACATATATTTTTCATGACATGTAAATAATTTTTATAAAAGAAAAGCATATAGTATACATACTTTCATGAATTTTTTTAAGAAATTAAAATTTTTCTGAATAACATAGTTCAGGTCATATATATATCACAACCCGTTATTGAAATGCTATAACAAATTACACAATTTCGAATTTGTTTCAATATTTATAGAAAGCATCATTTATATGGGGCTACATGTTTTAATTTTTGTACATATCTTTTTTGAGCTCAACGCTTTGAAATTTCCATCCGCACTTCCGTCGAAACGGAAAACTCTATAGAAATCCCGAAATGTATCAGAGTTCGGTTGATAATTTCGATGAATTTAATTTTTTCTATTGGTTTTCAAGTTGAAACGAAATTGCTGATAGACCCCATGTATATATAAAATACAAACCCCGAAAACACAGTTTGTACTTCCTTCAATTTTATATTTACAAAGTGGTTACAAATCGATTTAATTTTCCTGAAGACATCCACTATTTCGCTCTTCATATACCTAAACCCAGCGTGTACTAGTACGCAGGGTATTACAGTTTTGGTCATATAAAGGTGGTTTGTAACGGTACAAAATAATGGAGATACTTATAGACTTCCATATATCAAAGTTCTTAGAATGAACAGAGGAATTCATTAAGACATGTCCGTCCGTCCGTCCGTGGGCACGATAACTTGAGTAAAGATTGAGATATTTGAATGAAATTTGGCACACAGGCTGCTTTCCGGTAAGATTAGTTTGCTATTTGAAATGGGCGAAATCGAACCATAACCACGCTCCTTGTTTCGACATCGAATATTTCGAAATAATAAAAGCAGCTACAATGATGAATTTTGCTAGATTTATTATTTTAATTGTCCCATTGATGATTTTATAAATTTTTGGAAAATGGGCGTGGCACCGCCCACTTATAAGTCAAGCAAATTTCAAATTCGACTGTTAATAACTTCAAAACCGTCTACGATAGAATTACGAAGCTTGATACGAGGTATACTATATACATGTAGAGTACGCCCACGGAAAATAAGCGTAATCGGTGAACGACCACGCCCACTTTTAGACCAAAGTTTTCTAAAAGAGAGGTAGGAAACCGGAACATGCCATATCTCATTCACTGATGCAGATAGAATGCTAGAATTTCGTAGTTACAATGACCTAATGATCTTATAAATGATTCTTTGAGTTTTTTAAAATGGACGTGGCACCGTCCAGATATTATTCATTTCAGAAAAGTTTTACGTTTTTCAAAATTATATATAGCCTGTGCTGCAACCAGTGAATCCAAGAATCTACTATGTAAATTTCATAAAGATCGGTTGAGTACCTTAGACGCCTATACAAGATTAAAATTTTATATAGCATGGGGGCGTGGTGCCTCCCATTTTTCAAAATTATATATAGTATATACTGTAACTAGTGAACCCAGTAATCTACTGTGAAAATTTCATAAAGATCGGTTAAGTACGTTGGACGTCAGACACTCATTAATTTTTATACCTAGTAGTGCTACGCACGCAAGGTATATTAACTTAAGTCGCCTAACGGCAGTATGTAACGGCATAAACGGATCGAGGCAGATATTAACTTATATAAATCAAAATGTTCAGGACGAAAAGAGAAATATATTAAGCCATGTCCGTCCGTCCCTTCGTCCGTCTGTAAACACCATAACTTGAGTAAATTTTGAGACATATTGAAATTTGGTATGCAGGATCCTTGGCACTCATCTCCGAGCGCTATTTAAAATGGACGAAATCGGATGATAGCCACGCCCACTTTTTATATATATATATATTCAGTACATAATACACCTCTAAATATAAAATACATTAAGATTGAGGCATAAAATAAATTTTTCAGGAAATTTTGAAAATGGGAGTGGCACCGCCCACTTTTGATCAAGTCAAATTTAGAAATGTTATTAATCATAGATCAAACACCATTCAAGATATCGAAACGAAATTCAGCACGCAGGTTTCCAGGTGTGCAAGGAATGTTCGAGTAAAAATGGGCCAAATCGGTTAAGGGCCACGCCCAGTTTTTTAACATAGTTCTGAAAATTTTTTTTTTTATTTAAAAAGCGATATTTCTACAACTAAGCAAGTTATATCAATCACCACTCTTCAGCATTAAATTTCTGCTATTTTCAAAAGCAATCGCTTATAATTCAATCTTGATATTTCAAAGAAAATTGTTTAGCTGCCTCTCAGTAGTATGTATTATACTCCTGCCAAAAATTTGCCAAATCGGAAAAGACACAAGCAAAATATTCTGGCACATAGTTAATAGCCCACTGCCATAGTGAAGTTATATATCTTATTTGATTTTCATACCTTTCATAAACATTAAATGTATGTAAGTATGAGAAGAAGAAGAGAAAAGTTCACTAAAATGATCAGCACGATGAGCGGAGTCGATTTAGCTATGTCCGTCTCTCCGTCCGTCTGTCTATTTGAACGCAAACTATATATAAAGTGTCATTAACTTGAACCAAGTAAACTCCTAGCTATACCGAGCTGCAGCTTGATATAACCTGGGGGCTTTTCCAAAAGCTATATACAGACTGTGTCGTGCCCAGCGAACTCCTGAACCTATCGTGAAAGTTCAAGAGCAAAAAACAAAACACAAAATATGTGGGCGTGGCACCGCCCACTTTTCAAAAATTATGTAGATATAGACTAAGTGACACATATATCCAAACATCATCAATTTAGACCAAAAAAGTTCGGAGTTATGACGAATTGAAACTTTATATAGCCTGGGAGCGTGGCACCGCCTACTTTTCCAAAACTATATATTTTCTGTGCAGTACCCAGTGAACCCTAGTATATATTGTCTACTTTGGTGCCTATACAAATTTTTATATCTATTTTTGTTACGCACACAAGGTATATTACTTCATTCGGCATAAACGAATCGAGATATATATTTATTAATGTATATCAAAACGTTCAGGATGAAAAGTAAAATATCCGGGCAAGTAGTTAATACTCCACTGCGAAAGCGAAGTTGTATATCTTTTTTGATTTTCATACCTTTCATGAACATGAAATGTTTGTAGGTATGAGAAGAAAAAGAGGTCGTCCCATCAAAAAGTATACTGAAATGATCAGGAGGATAAGCTGAGTCGATGTAGCCATGTCCGTCTCTCGATACGTCTATCTGTCTATCTCTCTGTCTATTTGAACGCAAATACGAACTGAAAATATTAAAATAGACCTGTGTAAATTGGGATGTCATAATAGATCACTACTAGGTAGATAACGTTCGGTTCCACCTGAATTTAGACTACCTTACTTGTAATTTATAAGATTGCCCACATAGTAGACAGATGTAGATTATATTTTACTAGTTAATACGAGAAATTTCTTTAAAAGTCAACATGAAATGTCTTTTAAATATGTCTAAGTTGTAATAAAGGAAAAAAGCCAATAAACCATCATTTGTTGAAGTTGTAATTTTAAAAAAAGCCAGATCTATAGGGAAAATTGCTAATGGACAACACTGAACGGTGAAATATTTTCATTCTCTCACTCATTGAGCACATTGAGTTAAAGAAGTTGCATCGGTGCGTCCAACTCATATTTCATTTGCACTGCAAACGGTAGAAACATTTGAATTCTCTTACTCATTAAGTAAATTGAATTAAAGTATACACCGGCGTCCGCGCATCTCTCAATTTGATTTTGAGAGAGAGTTGCCCTCACCACTACTGATCTGTACCAAAATCTTAAAAAACAAATACCTATTTGTTTTCAACATATCTCTCATTTTTTATTGCAAACAAAAGTAGTTCAAAATTAATATTTTTATGGAAAACTTAATAAAAGTAGAACTTCATTATAAAAATGAGGTTCAAAGACCTCCATAGTTGCCCCTGTTCATGTAATTCAAAATTTAAATTTTTTTAAAAAAACGCAATCAAACTTCCATTTTTTGTAAAATTCTATAATAAAAATTAGATACAAAGGTATTCATGGCCACCATTTTCCGTCGGCTATTTAGGTGCATCCTACAATCCTGAAAAACTTAAGTGTTTATAACAGAATGTAAATGTTTTGGGAAAACGGAATCAACATTGGCACAACATCAACATTTGTTCATAAAACTCTAACATTAAAATGGGATTCAAAAGCATTCATGGGCGCCGTATAATTCAAAATTTGAGATCATAAAGAAAACAGAATCAAAAAAGGAAGGTGCGTCTTTCAGACAGAATTGCTGAATTTAATTTGTAATTTTCTCCCGGTAATTGGATTACAAAAAAGCACTGCCTGTATACTAAAAAAACCCCAAAATGGCATCCATAAATATATGTATACACATTAGGGTGGGTCGATTTGTATGGACGAAAGCTAACGGATATGGAGCCATCGATTTTTCGATAGGTTTTAGGCTCAGGAAAAAAGTTCCACTACGCATACCCAAAAAAATAACTTTCGAGCCTTCGAAATTTCATTTTTTTGATTTTTTTCGATTTTGATTTTTGGAATTTTTCCATGACCTACTAAAAAAATTTTCATTTGATTTTAAAATTTTCATGTATATCTTGTCCGACCCAAGAGTTTATTGAAAAAAAAATATAAATATTTTTTTGGTTTTGGGGAGTGTTTTGGTCAGAAACTTAACCCTTTCGCCATTTTTTTAAGGGTTTTTTCAGCATACATGCAAAAATGTTTTCGATGAAAGCTCATAATTTTAAGTGGGACAAGAAATATGAGACAAATTCATTTTCATCGAAAACATTTTTGCATGTATGCTGAAAAAACCCTTAAAAAAAAATTTACCATTTCGCCATTTTTTTTAAGGGTTTTTTGAAATTTCGAAGGCACAACAATTATTTTTTTGGGTATGCGTAGTGGAACTTTTTTTTCTGAGCCCAAAACCTATCGAGAAATCGATGGCGCGATATCGGTTAATAAATCGACCCAGTCTACTACACAACCATTACAAACGGTGGACATAATTTCACTCTTTGAGCACATTGAGTTAAAGTAACTATTATATATATTATTAGTCTAACTATGTTGTTGGTATATGTCCATCAAATCGACTGGTTTTTATTACGCGTAAGCTTTTGAAATATTGCACGAATCTGAAAGGAGTGGTGGGCTTTCAAACATTCCTATGGGGCGTTTCCACCATCTCCTATTAACCATTACCGGGGTTTATTTGGGTGATTTTGTTCGGTTAGCTGTCAAATTACCCGCTGTTTAGTGTGAACCGAATTTTATGAATGCGGCCCTAAATAACTCAACTATACATAATAAATTCCAGTAAAAAATTTTTTCAACTATTTCGGCCTCTAGACAGTGCTGGAGAAAACTATTAACAGAAATTTAACAAGTTAAACTAATTTAAGTTGGTCGAATTTCGATCACGGGAGCTACTAGTATTAATAATACTGGTGTACTATAAAATATCGTAGATCTTATTGTACTAATGTCTTCCCAATAAATATCAAATAAAAAGAACCAGTTAAGGAAAGATTTGAGAAAATTTCATAGCCAAATATATTGTGAAAGGTACCTAAGAATCTAAAGAAATTTCATTTGGTCTCTGTGTTACTAAACGTATACATTTTTTAGCTGAAGTATTTATATTTTGATTGTAATAGACCTCTGTAAAATTATTCGGCTGCACTTTGCTAAACACTTACTGCAATTGATATTTTCAGTCAAGAATAATTAATTATGGTTTGCACAAAACGTAAAAAAACGTTGCATTAAAACCATTGTGCATGTAGATCGATAAATGAAATTGTATATATACTACCATAAAATTAAAGCGATACTATCTTATAAAGTGTGCTACTATCCATAACGTGTAAGCTGTTCTATCGAAACAAATAGAGGTAAAATTTCTTTGAAAAGGCTGTTGGCGTCTGATAAACTTGTTTTATTGTTTGAACAAATTAGTCTGGCTGGTGTAAGGTGGTTCGATATAATATATGTATATAAAGTATTCGAGATCGGCTATTTTATTACCAGTCGCCTCAGCATTCATCCTCACACATTTGAAGTCAGCTATTTATCTGGAACATCATTACCACTTTAGTGTAATAATACCAAGGAATAGTACCACAAAGCGCGTACCCTTTCGACTCCAGTGCCAGTATAAGGAAAAAGCCCGGAAGACCGCAAAAGCTCAGACCAAGCTGTTGATTTCCCATACCCACTCCCTATTGGAAATATCGGTCATGGGAGGCGGAGTGGCACAAACCTTCAACAGTGGCGCAGTGTTACCCCGCCTCACTAGGAAGCTCCCACCGCTCAGGCTTATCACAAGCAAAGGCGTAAATGGTCACATCTCAAACTGGCCGACCAGAATTCTCAGAACCCGTCCCAAATCGATCTGATATTTGGAAGTGATATTATCCCTCAAGTCATGCTAAATGGCATCGAAAAGAGCTCCCCCACCCTGCTAGCCCAAATCACAATACTTGGTTGGATTATAAGTGGCCAAATCCCCGAAAAAGATGGAGCATAGTCCTTCCAAGCGTGGGAAGCAACGAATGTTATCTCAATGAACAGTTGAGACAGTTCTCGGAAATCAAAAAAAATACCCAAAAACTGAGTGGAAGCCCGAGAAGATCAAATGTGCGGAGATTTTTTTGATAGCACAACCATTCTAATGGATGACGGTCGATACATGGTTCGGCTCCCATTCAAGCTAACATTCCCGAGCAATATCGACCAGGGCCAATACTGAATTGTAGTCCAACGACAGTTCCATTGCATGGAACGTACTCTCACAACAAGGCCGATCCCAAACAGAAATAAGACACAAAAGTCCGAGTAGTGTTTAATGCGTCCAAAAAGTCAGGTTCCGGTCCCTTTCTTAACGACGTTTTATGCACCGGGCCAACCCTCCAGCCTGATGTACCGCCAGATTCTCTTACACCCCGATGACCGAGAATACCAACGGATAATATTCCGAACCCCAGGAAACGGTCACGTTTGGGGTAAATTGCGCTCGATTCTTGGATATTCGAACTCTGCACGAGCTGTCTAAAGGTAAAGTAGACTCACTCTCTCCTCGATCGCAAAACGTTTCGACCCCGCAGGGTGGCTGACCCTAATCATTATACAGGCAAAAATATTAATGCAAGAATTGTGGTTGGACGGGACCGATTGGGATAAACGGGTCAAACCTACACGTCTTGTAAAATGGACGCAATTTGCAAGAAACCTGCAGACGAACTCAGCCATACAAATACCCCGAGGGATGAACTTCGCCCCTGATCAACAGGTTGAGGTCCATGGTTTCTGCGATGCCTCTGAAAAGGCTTATGGTGCCAGCCTATATGTACGGATTATCGTCGGCAACAAAGTTTTCTCTCACCTTTTAGTGTCCAAAGACAAAATTTCTCCTATCAAAACCATTATTCTGCCACGCCTGGAACTATGCGGAGCGCTTTTATTAGCCAACCTATTCGCAGTAGTGCAACCCCCCTCGGCCTCACCAGAAGAAAATTCATTTTGTGGTCGGATTTCGAAATCGTGTTAGCCTGGCTCTAAAAGCCATCTCATTTATGGAAGACCTATATCTCTAATCGAATCGCCCAGATAATAGACCTCGTAGTTAATGTACCTTGGCGACACGTGCAAGTAAAGACAGCCCAGCGGATATGGGAAACAAAGGTTGTACTCCAGTCGATCTCGCCAGCTCATCCCACTTATACAAAAATAAGGTGGAGAAGATCCTCATCCAGGAAGCAGTTAGTGCTAAGGATAAGTCGCGGCGCCAATTTTTTGGCGTTGATAACATGAAGCCAGCGCCATAGCCGGTATCAGCGCAGGTCGTTAATGCAATTGTGTTAAGTGCTTTTTTGGCACAATGATACCATATTGGTAGTGACGCAGTTTATAAGACATCACCGAAACCTAATACAAAGAGTTTGGATGGGGTATCTAAAGACACATATTCATGTCAGGATAAAGAATCCGAAGGCTGAATCTAACTTTTTTTACCCGTTTAAAAGTAGTGAACAAAATGCGAATTATTAAAATTTTTATTTGTTATAAACTTTTAAATTGTTTCAAATCTTAACTTTCCGCACTCGGATTGTGATTCCTGAAACCGAAACGCGTCTTTGGGTATACCTCTAGGAGGACAGGCCCCTTGTCGTTCGTGTAGAGGCTTACGTCGTACGCATCCGATACTGGCCAAGGGGGCCAAGGCAATGTCAACCTTGTTGGTCAAAGTCGCATGCGATCGGCAACTAAAAACTGTCACCTCCTAATCCAGGGTGTTATGCGTAACCGTGCCCATTGGATGGTTTGCAGACAGGAGGTTCATAACACCGGCTGTATTAGAACCAGCCCTAGAACCTACGAACCGCATCGGTCTCTTGACCACTGCTGAGCATCGCGGTGGTCATCAAAAGCCCGACCCTACGAAGTCGGATTCAGCTGCACTTAAAAAACTCTAGAACCCTGGTCAGTCTAATAGTACCAATGTGAATCACGAGCACAAACACACCGCAACGGAAAAACCAGCGGCTCAGAAGGAGACCAGTACCAGCAGTACAAATCGCGAACCCAAGGCAACAATAACCAATAAATTCGCGAAGCATGGTGTGTCTAAGACTACTAAAGTGAATCGCGAGCCCACTGAACACACACACAGTGTTAAGAGGGTTCACAGCAGCGGGACCGGGGGGACCAAGAGGAAGATATGCCATACAGGGGGTAGTGGCACCAGAGGGGTGTCCCCGAACAGAAGCATGCCCACACGCGGAACACCACCTAAGGGCCAGAAAGGCAGCAATACAAATCTGCAAGGGAGAACATGCGCGTAAGTAACGCAGAAGGGGAAGCGAACGGACTCTAGAAAGAACCAAGAGGCCTGCGAGAAGGCCATACACAGGGAAAGCTCCGAACATACCACCGCCAGGAAGACCGGACGCTCTTCCGCGGATCAGAGAATCAGGCGTAAAATTGTACCTCCTGAACCTTGAGAAAGGGCTGTCAGCTAAGGTGGCCCGAGCAAAAGCACAAGGTGGACAAATGCGCGACTCCGAGCAGCACGACCTATCAAGAGATAGCAGGGGCAGCTGCCGCGAAGGATCGGAGTACACGGAGAGACACAGGATACCCACGAAGACAGCTTATGGCAGGAGCGGGCCGGTATCCGTCAGAAAATACCACAACCAACCGCTACCCGCGCACGCTGAGAAGCGAAGACGCGGGCAATTCACTCCGAAGAAAAGCCACAGCTCCAAGGGGCAAAGAGCGCAACATCCTGCGAACACTTCGTCAGTGGCAAAAATAAAATTTCCAACAAACGCAAAGAGCGTAGTCAGTTGGCCCCCGTACGCAGAGCTACTCGGACGCTCTCAGGGGAATTCGAATGGCTGTGCTGCCCGAGAACTACCCGGTGGATGCGCTCAGCCAGGATGACCTGACACGACTGCAGGACATCATTATGGACGACGTGTTCAAAGGTTGGGAGCACGCCCTAGGCTTCTGTGCGGTGTTTACTTCCGAGCAGGTCTTCTCCTTGTGGACTGCAAAGATGACAAAACGGCAACCTGGCTGATACAAGCCGTTCCGACGCACAATGTGTCGATATACTTCCCCAGAAGCGCGGACCGGTCGTATGAATACGTCAGCTCATTGCTGAACGTCCAAAACGAGGGTCTGAACATTAAACGATAGCGACCAATACACGTATATGCGGAAGATGCGGGCCTGCGTCTGAACGTCGGCATAGACGAGGAATCCCACAACCGCATCAGGCAAGAGGGATTCAAACTCAATTACCGGTATGGAGCCGTCCAGATCAAGCCGTGGCGGCAGAAAGCAGCTGGCGCTTCAGAAACCGCGCATGAACCAGCACAAGGGAATGACGACCCAGAGGCAGAAGAAGACGGGGGAGTTAACAGCTCCTCTGACAGTCACGCCTCCGGTGGCAGCAATAGCACCGTCATATCGGCGGTAAAGCCTCCCTCAGTAGGAGGCAGTAGCGCTCACAGGCTATGCGAGGAGGTTGGATAGCGAAAACAGGGTGATGCTCCTACGAGACAGGAATTTCTAAGTGAGACTCAACCTAGCGGAAAATAGTGAGAGTGACTATCAGCTGTCGGACATAGACGAGCCGATGAGAAATGCAGGACCATGATCACCGCCCTAAACATTAAAGTAGCCCAGATCAACCTCCATCATGCAGGGGCGGCTTCGACCGTCATTCCTAGGGGGTTTGACTCAGAATATCTGGCCATAGCGCTCGTCCAAAAGCCGTGCGTGTTTAAGGGTCAGGTGAGGGGACTGACAGAAAGAAATAATAAGGTAATATGGGACCCCTCTCAGGAAAGACCAAAAGCATGTGTAGTGCTAAAAGACATAATTTAATACTTCTGCATTACAGAGTTTTCAAATCAAGATTTGGTGGCGGTTCAAGTAACGGTGGAGGTGGACGGTATACCCACCAACATTGTGCTCGTGGTGGTTCGGACACAAACGCTAGGGGTAAGTGCCTTTTAGAGTATATAGCTAGCAATGACAAAGAAGTATATAATGTCGTCAACAAACCGACGTTTGTCACAAGAGTCAGGAAGGAGGTCCTGGACATCACTCTAGGCAACAACCGTGCTGAAAATCTGGTATCGAAATGGTTGGTGTCACCGGAGCCACCTATTTCGGACCCCAGGATCATGCGGTTTGAGCTAGGAGCGACGCCCACAGAATCAGACCCAAGAAGAAATCCCAGAAAACCCGACTGGAGCAAGTATAACAAATTATTTAGGCCACTATAGGTAGCTTCCAGACAGGAAATAGCAGCACAAGTTGCACAGAGTTAGAGCATAGGGTAGAGTTATTCAATAACATCGTTACAGATGCGTTCCACTCAAGCTGCAGAACAGGTTGGGAGCGGCAAAAAGACCGCAACCTGGTGGTCCCGTGATCTTCTAATGATGAGGAAGACCGTCCGCAGACTTTTTAATATGTCAAGAGGTACGGGCAGCTGGGACGAGTACAGAACACACCTAACCCCATATAACAAAGAGATAAGAAAAGCCAAGAGAGCCAGCTTTAGGAATTTCTGTGAAGGAATTTCCTCAACACCCGCAGCGAGGAGGTTGCACAAAGCACTAGCAGAAGAGCGGAGAGAGATCAACCTAGAACTAAAGCTTCCTGATGGCACCTATACCAGTACTGAGGAAGAGAGAGCAGGAACCCTGCTGGAAGCACACTTCCCTGGTGCATCCCAGGTCACACTTGACCCTCCTCTTCGAGAACCGAGGCTAAGCCAGTCTGACTGGCATACGGCAAATAAACTCTTCTTGGAGGGAGCTGCTGTCAAATGGGCAGTACACACAAATCATCAGAGGCAGATGGCATTTACCCAGCCCTGTTACAGCAGGGTAACCAACTTATCCCACACATAGCTAGAATCATTAGAGACAGCATGGCGCTGGCATACATATCTACAGTGTGGAGGAGAGCAATAGTGGTTTTTATACCCAAAGTAGGAAAAAAGGACTACTCTTTAGCCAAGTCCTTAAGGCCAATAAGTCTAACTTCCTTTGTGTTTAAGGCAATGGAAAAAATAAATAGACCACAGCATCAGAGCGAACATCCTGAACCACAGGCGTCTTCATCACATATGATATTAGAGCAGGCAGATCTACGGACACAGCTCTATATCACCTGACGACTGAGATCCAGGGTGCGTTCGCCTGCGAGGAAACAGTTCTCTGCGCCTTTCTTGACATTGAAGGTGCCTTCAACAACACGTCTCATGACAGCGTTACTCGAGCACTGCAGACCAGAGGAGGTCAAGCGCCCATCCAAACATGGACAGGCAGCAGCATAATACACTACTAAGGGGTGCCCACAAGGGGGCGTTCGTTCACCCCTTTTGTGGACCCTAGTGATAGACGAGCTCCTGCAAATCCTTACCGACAACGGAATCCGATGCCAAGGCTATGCGGAAGATTCGAGAACACCCTTTGTGACATCTTACAAAGAGCACTAAACCTGAGAAAGAGATGGTGTACTAGTGTTGGGCTAAACCTAAATCCTACAAAAACAGCCATAATCCCCTTTACCAGGAAACGAATCCTGCCGGGACTCAGAACAACAACCCTACATGACATGCAAATAGACTAAATATAGCTGAAGCAAGGTGGAGCAAAAGTAAGCTTCCGATGTTCAGCATATCGGTTGTGGCACGTGCAGTGTGTGCTGTTGCACCGTCTTGTTGGAACTACATGTTTTCCAATCCCAATTCATCAAGTTGCGGCAAAAAGAACTCGTTGATCATTGCTCTGTAGCGCTCACCATTCACAGTAACCGTTTGGCCCCGACCGATTATTGGTCAAATAAATAGTCAGCAATATTCCGCGTTCTGGAGCAGTGTAGCGTAACATTGTTTATTAGCGTATATTTCGCATGTGTTTACTACACAAATGTCAAAACAGAACTGACTTTAGGGGCCAATCGCAAAATTTATAGCATTTTCTGATAGGAGGATTACTTTTGCGCAGTAACCGTTTTTCACCGACCGAAATAAATAGTCAGCAATATTCCGCGTTCTGGAGCAGTGTAGCGTAACATTGTTTATTAACGTTTATTTATGACTTTTGCGCCACCCTGTACTTGGGGGTAATTTTTGACAACAAGCTTCTATGGAGGTGACAGTTTGAGAGCATGTCAAGTAGGGCTACAAAATCAATCATTGTGTGCAGACGCATACCGGGCAAAACCTGGGGGTGCAGTCCGCATATCCTTAGATTGATGTACACTATGATAGTAAAACCCACTATTACCTATGGCGTGGTAGCATGGGCATCAAGAACGGCGCACTCGACAGTGAAACAAGCACTCACCAAGATCTAGCGCCTGGCGTGTGTATGCATCACAGAGGCAATGCGAACATGTCCCACCGCTGCGCTGGAAGCTATTCTTGACCTTCCCCCACTATACGTCGCGATAGGGCAGGCGGCCAAGAGAACTCTCCTGTGCATCGCAAAAGGAGGGTTCGGGAAAAGGAAAAGTAATGTCAACCAACAACATGGCAAAACTGAGGGAAACCATCCCGATATCGCAGTTACCAAGGGACGACATTATCTGGCAGATCATTTTCGAAAAGAGATTTAAAGTAGAATTGGGAGGCAAAGTACAATCTGGGAACAATCCAGAGTAGACACGGGTGGTACACGGATGGTTCGAAAACCCCAGAAGGATTTGGAGCCGGAATTTTTGGCCCAAGCGCGAAGATTTCCGCGCCTCTGGA
Source organism: Merzomyia westermanni (assembly GCA_949987695.1). NCBI lineage: Eukaryota > Metazoa > Arthropoda > Insecta > Diptera > Tephritidae > Merzomyia > Merzomyia westermanni. Next base: position 85,172,029 of record OX465291.1, read on the forward strand.
TACATACCCGAGCATCTTTCAAGTGGAAGCATACGCTATATACCTCTGTGCAGAACTAAATCTGCAGCGTGGATATAGCAATGAGCGCATCGCTATACTTAGCGATCTCATCATGTGAGATGAAATCAACGGTTATCCGCGAGTGCGTAGAGAAGCTAAATGAGCTAGGAACCAACAATAGCGTACGAGCAGGCTGACAGCCTAGCGAAACATGCAGCAGGCACAAGGCCCATTGGACCTGAACCAATGCTGGCAGTAGGTCCTCAAACACTCAGAGAGTACTTGATGAAAGACGAAAAAAAGGAAGTAGAGGGATACTGGCGCAATGTGCCGGGCTTACGGAAATCCAAATTGCTCTTGTGGAGATACAACACCTCTCGCTATAAAGCAATCATAGGCCTCTCTCAATCAAATTTAAGAATTCTCACTGCTATTCTTACAGGTCATTGCAGACTCAACAACCACCTACATAAATTGGGTATAAGGGCGGATGACAATTGCCGGTTTTGTCACACGACATCGGAGACTGCAGAACATATCCTTATGGCATCCGACGCTATTGCCAGGAAAAGAGCACAAGTCCTGAGATCACCATGGCCAGAACATAAGCAAATACAAGCCCTCAAGCCAACTGAAATAATCACCTTTCTGAGGGAGATTGGTTTGGATGAGGTATTGTAAAAAGATGAGGGCACAATAGACCATCTGGTCGCAGTGCTATCCTCAAACAATCTATATATCTATACCTCTCGACATTTTTGGTAGCGCCTTGGTAGTTGTAGCGCGGATGTTGGCGTCACTGGCGCTGATACCTTTATTTGTGATACCGTAACGCTATGACGCCAGCAGCGCCAGAAACACCTTTAAGTCAATGGCACCAGTGGAGCTACTACAGTGCAGCGAGACTAGAGCAAAACATAAACTCAATGGCGGCTGCTGCACTAGATACATTCGACTTACAAAACAGCAATTGGCAACTTAATGGCGCCAGTAGCGCCGCTTGAGTACAGCGGTGTTTTGTAGTAGTTTAGTATTTCTGGCGCAGCTGGCGTCATGGTGTGACGGTATCACAAATAAACGCATTTTGTTTTTTTATTAAAATGGTTAATAAAAAAGTATGTTCTTATTTGGTGCACCGATGGAGATACATTCTGAACAAGGCAGAAATTTCGAATCAGCTGTGTTCCAGGAAATGTGCAAGACATTGGGCATTCGGAAAACTCGAACAACTGCACTACATCCTCAGTCAGATGGCATGGTGGAACGATTAAAAGAACTTCTGAAGAGCACCTGAGGAAAGTAGTAGATAAGTTCCAGAAGGATTGGGATACTCACATCTCGTTATTCCTAATGGCATATCGCTATGCAGTACATGAAACAACTGGTCAGACTCCTGCAAAGGTAATTTTCGGGAATGATCTTCCATTGCCAGCTGATTTGAAGTTTGGGATAAGCCCTGATGCAGGAGTAAATGCTCGGAAATCTGACTTAGGTGGAGGGCAGTGTCTCGATTATTCTCAAGCATGTACCATCGCTAACTCAATAACACTCCCACCACTAGTTAAACACAACAGGGATAACGGTGGCTACATTTAGGCATGCAAGCGTGTACCAAGCAATAGGAAGAGAGATCGCACGAGTATTTTCGAATACGATTAAAAGAGGAGATGCCAATAAATAACACCGATCCTTCGAGAACACGAAGATCGAATAACCAAGAAAGTTCTCGGTGCGTAGACAAGTATATATAAGAACTATATAAGGCAGTGACCAAGCAAGGCAGGTTGAAGGAGTTTATTTTCAAGTGTTGTTCAGTGAACTACTGTGAAGTTACCAAACTCTTAAATTTGTGTTGCGTTTATTAGAAGCAAATAAAACTAGCTATTAGTTACACTATCTGTGCGTGAGTTTATTTGACTTTATAGTGATCGAACCCAGGATTGATAATCAAGGAATCAACGAATTCGTCACAATTGGTGTCAGAAGCCGTATTGTTAAATAAATACCAGTGATTTAAAGGATAACAAGGAAATGGCGAAGCTGAATGAATTAAAGATTCAGCAACTCAAAAATGAGGTGGAACAACGCGGACTAAACACTACAGGCAATAAATCAGAGCTAGAGTCACGATTGCGAGAGGCTATGGAAGCAGGAAGAATCAACGTTGATGATCATGTTTTTCATCTTGTGGAGTAGGCATCGCTGCATGGCTGTATTAACTCAGATGTCGACTAAAATAGAAGAACAGAAAACATGTATGGCATCTCAGGTAGAACAGGTATCATCACAGATCTCCGCGCAAATGGAAGAACAGAAGGCATATATCTCTTCGCAGTTGGAAGCACAGGAAGCGAGGGTGTCATCGATGCAAAGATTGCACAATTTCAAGATAAAATAGAGGCTGAGGTGAAAGCTTTGAACGGCCGTATCCAGGAGCTGCAACTGAACCGTCCAGCTGCCTCAGCAAATACTCCCAAGGTAAAATCACCTTCCTTTCATGGTTCTGTTCTATTTCAGGTATTTAAGCTACAGTTCGAGAAGACGGCAGCGGTGAACAATTGGGGCACTGCAGACAAAGTTGCTGCACTATTCGTGGCATTGAAGGGACCTGCAGCTGAAATTTAGCAGACTATTCGGATTAAGGGCTTGTTGGGGGATTCAAACAGCAGCGTCTGATCGCCATGTGGCGCGGCTGCAAGCGGGCGTCTGTCTTGGACCAAGCGGCTCGCTATACAAACGTGTAATTGAATTCAACCTCCCGCGAAACGGGTTGTGCGTTGGGTTTAGGACCCACCTCATAAAACAACGTTCCAGTAAAATTCAACAACAAAGCCTCGGATATGAGAACCCCTTTTTTAGATGATAACACCCGCAAACCAAATAAGGGTTACGAGATAAGGGCATGCACCTGGAATGTCCGGTCCCTTAATGGTGAAGGTGCCGCTGCCCGGCTGGTTGAGGTCCAAAAGCAAAAGCTGACATCACCGCCATACAAGAGATGCGATGGACGGGGCGAGGAAACACGATCAAAACACCTTGCAACATCTACTGGAGTGGACATGAAGACAAGCGCAGATTCGGCGTGGGATTTGTGGGTGGGAGAGAGACTCCGTCACCGAGTACTGTCGTTCACACCACTGAATGAGCGTCTCGCCGTAATCCGCATAAAAGTACGATTTTTCACCATATCGTTATCTGCGCTCACGCACCGACGGAAGAGAAAGATCACGTGGAAAAGGATGCATTCTACGAGCTCTTGGAAGAAGCATACGAGCGCTGCCCACGTCTTGGAGACTTTAACGCCAGGCTGGATAAGGAGGATGTATTTGGCCCCACTGTCGGGAACTTCAGTCTCCACGATCAGACTTCGCCAAATGGATTCAGGCTGATCGACTTCGCCGGTGCCCGAAACATGGTCATATCCAGCACTAGGTTTATGCACAAGAAGATCCATCAGGCTACATGGCTGTCCCCCGATCGAAAAACACGCAACCAGATCGACCACGTTGTGATAGACGGACGGCATGCTTCCAGCGTTTTAGATGTTCGCACAATATGAGGACCTAACATCGACTCTGATCACTACCTAGTAGCAGCCAAGATTCGTACCCGCCTCTGTACGACAAAACAGGTGCAACAAAAAACGCAGGGAAAGCTGGACGTCGAAAAGCTACAATCGCAACAGACCACCAATTATTTCGCAAATCGCCTCTCACACCTGCTCTCCGAGAGCGCAATTCAACCTAATGGAATGCATGAGCAGTGGGATCATATCTCAGGAGCACTCCGTACCGCAGCCGAAGAAGTAATTGGATTCCGGCGAACGCGAATAAATAACTGGTATGATGATGAAGAGTGGTGCGCTGCAACGAAAAGAAAGTACGAAGCCTACAACGCAACGCTGAGATCGAATGCAACTAGGAGTGTGTGTGAACACTACCGCGAGTTGAAGAGGGAAGCGAGGCGGCTTTTCCGGGCGAAAAAAGAGAGGACGAAAAGCGTGAAATAAAGGAGCTTGAGATGCTGGCCAAGGGGAATAATGCCCGAAAATTCTATCAAAAAATTCGGCGAATGACTGAAGGTTTGAAACCCGGGGCAAACTCCTTTAAGAATGAGAACGGCGACCTGGTGACCGATGTTCAGAGAGCACTCAGAATATGGAGGGATCACTTCTCTGCCCTTTTAAATGGAGAAACTAAGCAAGAAACCAGAGAAGATACCGAACCCGAACCCACAATCGAAGAGGATGGAATTGACGTTCCACAATCCGACTATAATGAAGTGTGAATAGCAATATCCCGATTGAAAAACAATAAAGTAGCTGGCGCTGATGGTTTGCCTGCTGAACTATTCAAACACGGAGGCGAGGAGCCGGTAAGGCGCATGCATCAGCTTCTATGCAGAATATGGTTGGATGAATGCATGCCTGAAGATTGGAATCTAAGTGTTCTCTGCCCAATCCACAAGAAGGGCGATCCTGCAAACTGCGCCAACTATCGCGGAATCAGCCTTTTGAATATCGCATATAAGGTCCTATCAAGCGTATTGTGCGAAAGACTGAAGCCTGATGTGAACAGACTGATTGGGCCTTATCAGTGTGGCTTCAGACCTGGTAAATCTACCATTGACCAGATTTTTACAATACGCCACGTCTTGGAAAAAACCCGTGAAAAAAGAATCGACACACATCATCTCTTTGTTGATTTTAAAGCCGCTTTCCATAGCACGAAAAGGAGCTGCCTATATGCCGCTATGTCTGAATTTGGTTTCTCCGCAAAACTTATACGGCTACGCAAAATGACCTTGAGCAACACCGCCAGCTCGGTCAGAATTGGGAAGTACCTCTCGGAGCCGTTCGAAACCAAACGGGGTTTCAGACAGGGTGACCCCCTATCGTGCGATTTCTTTAATTTAATGCTGGAGAAAATAATACAAGCTGCAGAACTTAACCGCGCTGGAACAATATTTTATAAAAGCGTGCAACTGTTGGCATACGCTGACGATATTGATATCATTTGCCTTAACAACCGCGCCGTAACTTCTGCTTACTCCAAATTTGAAAAAGAAGCGGAGAAAATGGGATTCGTGGTGAACGAGGGCAAAACGAAGTACCTTCTGTCATCATGCAAAGAGTCAGCGCACTCGCGCCTTGGCAACCAAGCCACTGTTGGCAGCAATAATTTCGAAATAGTAAAGGACTTCGTTTACCTGGGAACCAGCATTAACACCAACAATAATGTTAGCCTAGAAATCCGACCAAGAAAAGTAAAGTCCTCTCTCGACGAACGAAAATAGCACTCTACAAGTCACTCATCGCACCCGTCCTGCTATATGGTGCAGAAGCGTGGACACTAACAACATCTGATGAGGCGGCTCTGGGAGTATTCGAGAGAAAGGTTCTTCGAAAGATTTGTGGACCTCTACGTGTTGGCGACGGCGAGTACCGAAGAAGATTTAATGATGAGCTGTATGAACTTTACGCAGACGCCGCCATAGTGAATTAAAACACAGCGGCTTCGCTGGCTAGGCCACCTAGTGCGAATGAGCGAAGATGCTCCAGCCCAGAAGGTATTCTTATCGGCACCCGCCTGTGGAAGCAGAGGAAGAGGGAGACCACCACTCCGATGGAAGAACCAAGTGGAGACCGACTTGCGATCCCGCGGTGTTTCCAATTGGCGCCAGTTGGCGCAACGAAGAAACGACTGGCGAGCTATGTTGGACGGTCAAAATCACCCAGGTGATTAGATGACCATTTAAAGAAGAAGATTCCTGACGGAGAACGTAACAATCATGAAGCATTAATGGGTGCAGTTCAGAAACGCTATGGTAGCGAACATCGAAAACAGATATACCAAATAGAGCTATAGAATCGCTTCCAGAAACCTAATGAGACTTTGCAGGAATGTGCATGGGATATCGGGAGGTTGGCCCATCTAGCAAATGCAGACGCACCTGAAGAGTGTACAGAGAAGGTAAAAATCCCGTGTTTCATAAATGAAATACGTGACGTGGAGACGAAGCGGGTCACATATACAAACCCCAGAAGGACATTCGCTGAAATGGTTTCGCATGCTCTGAAGCAAGAAACAGCATCGCTTTTGAGTAAACCCGCATACAAGGCTCATCGCGTAGAAGTGGACACTTCGGCTTGGATAGACAAAATTTTGGAATCGTTGAACGGAGTACAGAAAAAAAGTGATGGTGCCATTAAATGCTTTAAGTGTGGAAAATCTGGTCATATAGCACGTTATTGCGGCACTGGCTCCAGTAACCCCAGTAATTCAGTCGGAGTGACTTGGTCAGCGGGAAGGTGACACGATTGCGGAAAGCGAAGTTGAGGAAAGTAATTGGCGATAGCAAGCCAGTCCTTGGAAAGGTGACATGCAAGGTTGTAATTGGAAATGTGGCTACATATCACAACTTGGTAGCGAATATTGTCGAGGAAGTCATAATTGGCATCGACTTCTGGCTGAGAGAGATATTCACATCAACGTAAGCAACAGGGTTATGACTTACAATGATCTTTGAACACCATAGTGGCTTTAGCACCAAGAAAGTGATCTTTGAGATGGACAGTAGCCTCGTAAGGCAGAGGTAGCTCCTCGATCATTGGCTTTCATGGGCAGGTGCCGCCTGAAGAAGAGTCGGCAAGGCCAGGAGGAAGATCCAGATTTGGCACGTGTATTGAAAGGACTGAAGGAAAACAATCAGCCAAGACAAGAAGAGATGGTCGCAGGGAGTCGCATTGCAAAAGAATACTGGGCACAATAGAGTAGTTTGAAGCTAATATCTGGTTGTTTGCATCGGATATGGAAAGTGAAGATGGCGGGAATCATCGAGCACTTATTGTTGTTCCCAAGGCAAGAATTCCAGATGTTATCAAAGCATCACATAGTTGCCCAGATGGAAGACACATGGGAATAAAAAAAACATTGCAAGAGGTAAAGCGGCGGTTCTATTGGATTGGTTGCATACAATTTGTAAGGGAATGGATTAATAAGTGTGCTGAGGATAAAAGACGAACATCTGGTGGTCATGGTCCGAGGAAGCAATGCAACTTAGTGGATAAGGGGAAAAAGTGCACTGAGCATGAGAGAACGGAACGGAATCCTGAATAAGCGAGTTGCAGGAATGTGCGCCGGGTCCCACTGGGAACGAAAGTGAAGGCACAAATCCATTCGGGATTAAGAACGGACAAAATGGTTGGAATATGTGACACTGCAATGCATTGTGGAAATCTCTGCAGGAAACGATTGATGTCGGAGTTTCAATCCCTGGAGGAAATGAGGTTTAATAAAGCAGTGCCAACCATTGAGTGTCTAGCAGCGGTTGGTTTGGGAAATGTGTCTGATCGGGACGATCAGTCTTAGGTGGAGGGCAGTGTGGCGATTATTCTCAAGCATGTACCATCCCTTACTCAATAACACTCCCAGCACTAGTTAAACACAACAGAGATAACAATGGCTACGATTATGCATGCAAGCATGTACCAAGAAAGAGGAAGAGAGATCGCACGAATGTTTTCGAGTACGATTAATAGAGGAGATGCCAATAAATAACACCGATCCTTCGAGAACACGAAGAGCGAATAACCAAGAAAGTTCTCGGTGCGTAGGCAAGTACCCTGTTGGACTATATAAGCAGTGACCAAGCAAGGCAGGTTGATCAGTTTATTTTCAAGTGTTGTTCAGTGAACTATTGTGAAGTTACCAAACTCTTAAATTTGTATTGCGTTTATTAGAAGTTAATAAAACTAGCTATTAGTACCAATATCTGTGCGTGTGTTTATTTGCCTTCATAGTGGTCGAACCCAGGATTGATAATCAAGGAATCAACGAATTCGTCACAATATTGTGACGTTATATTTGTTATTGTGAATAACACTAAGTATTATCGTGGCTATTACAGCTGAAGCAAGAGGTTGCGGGGTGGCACTTGCAACCACGCCGTACATCATCGGGTCCACAGCTACCGCGCCACACATCATAGCTCCTACCACTACAGCTATTACCACCAGCATCACGGGGCACAGTACATCCAGGCGTCAGGTAGTACGACCTCAGCACAGCAGAAACGTCGTATTGAGTCATTGTGCCTCTACCACCACTGTGAGGAGGCAGGTTGAACAGTAGCCACAATAAACACGACATATATACCTCGACCATCGGCATAACCAAAGGCCAACTGCGCCGTGCTAGGAAACGCCACGCGGGGCAATCACCACCACCGCCACCGAATCACACATCAGGGCATCGCCACCACACACCATTCATCGAGCAGCCATTACATCATATGCTTACGCAAACGAAAGACAAGAAAATTATAAGTCAGTGACCTTAGCCAGCACCGTTCGGCGCTGAATGGTTGGGAGAGGGCCGCGCTGGCGCACCCATCATATTGTGGCGATTATTCTCAAGCATGTACCATCCCTAACTCAATAACACTCCCACCACTAGTTAACACAACCGAGATAACGATGGCTACGCTTATGCATGCAAGCGTATAACTAGGAAGAGGAAGAGAGATGGCGCGAGTGTTTGCGAATACGATGCAAAGAGGAGATGCCAATAAATAACACCGACCCTTCCAGAACACGAAAAGCGAACAACCAAGAAAGTTCTCGGTGCGTAGGCAAGCACCCTGTTGGACTATATAAGGCGGTGACCAAGCAAGGCAGGTTGTTCAGTTTATTTTCAAGCGTTCAATAGTGAACTACTGTAAAGTTATCAAACTCTTAAAATTGTTTTGCGTTTATTACTAGTAAATAAAACTAGCTATTACTTACATTATCTGTGCGTGTGTTTACTCGACTTTATAGTGATCGAACCCAGGATTGATAATCAAGGAATCATCGAATTCGTCACAATATGTATGCATATTTAAAGCAGAGGCCGGCACGGCGAAAGGATGCAATATGTGGGAATATTAGTGTGTTACGCTCAATAATGCTTATGTGTTGGTGGTATTGCACTGGAAAAAATTTGTATGTTGTATAAGTTAACAGATAAATCTTGACGTGGTCGACGTAACTTAAATTGACAGAGAAACATAAAAATCTTATTTGTTAATTGATATTAGAGGAGAAATTACAACGTTATGCACAGCGATGGTATGGGATGACATGTTTCGAAGTGCCCAGCTTCTCATCAGACCCCTTCTCGGGTGCATAACAAATAACACGGAAGTGTTGATATGCAAAAAAGCCCTTCTGTATCTAAAACTGTTCTATGAACGCGCCTAAAAATTTTCCACTTTCCTTGAGTTGACATATAAAATATATGTACCAAAGAATGTATAAAAGGAATAAGCAAATGGCACATTAGAGGAAAAAGGCATCGTGACGCTACAGGGCATCATAGCTTAGTTGTTAGAGTACTTAAACAGCGGCTTTGGTGCAGGCACTTGGGTTAGTATCTCAGTGTCCGAGAAAGGGTCTGATGAGAAGCTGGGCACTTCGAAACATGTCATCCCATACCATCGCTGTGCATAACGTTGTAATTTTTCCTCTAATATCAATTAACAAACAAAACATGAAAATTCGAGCTTTGCTCCAACAACAATCACCATAACTTTAATTGATACAGGTACAGTGCGGGTGCATAACAAATAACACGGAAGTGTTGATATGCAAAAAAGCCCTTCTGTATCTAAAACTGTTCTATGAACGCGCCTAAAAAGATTCCACTTTCCTTGAGTTGACGTATAAAATATATGTACCAAAGAATGTATAAAAGGAATAAGCAAATGGCACATTAGAGGAAAAAGGCATCGTGACGCTACAGGGCATCATAGCTTAGTTGTTAGAGTACTCTAACAGCGGCTTTGGTGCAGGCACTTGGGTTCGTATCTCAGTGTCCGAGAAGGGGTCTGATGAGAAGCTGGGCACTTCGAAACATGTCATCCCATACCATCGCTGTGCATAACGTTTTAATTTTTCCTCTAATATCAATTAACAAACAAAACATGAAAATTCGAGCTTTGCTCCAACAACAATCACCATAACTTTAATTGATACAGGTACAGTGCGGGTGCATAGCAAATAACACGGAAGTGTTGATATGCAAAAAAGCCCTTCTGTATCTAAAACTGTTCTATGAACGCGCCTAAAAATATTCCACTTTCCTTGAGTTGACATATAAAATATATGTACCAAAGAATGTATAAAAGGAATAAGCAAATGGCACATTAGAGGAAAAAGGCATCGTGACGCTACAGGGCATCATAGCTTAGTTGTTAGAGTACTCTAACAGCGGCTTTGGTGCAGGCACTTGGGTTCGTATCTCAGTGTCCGAGAAGGGGTCTGATGAGAAGCTGGGCACTTCGAAACATGTCATCCCATACCATCGCTGTGCATAACGTTGTAATTTTTCCTCTAATATCAATTAACAAACAAAACATGAAAATTGGAGCTTTGCTCCAACAACAATCACCATAACTATAAAAATCTTATGTTTTTGTGTCTACTTGAACTTTTTTTCAAGTTTTTTGTAGGGTCATTTTTTTTGAGAATACATTTGTTTTTGTTTTTTTTTTTTAATTCCTATGTGGGTTTTTAAAGAAATCAAGCTAACGTGCTTCAAGGACATTTTCGGAATTCAAAATGTACCTATGTATCTGTTGTATTAATAGTTAAATTATGAAGGTGGCTTAACTTAGATATTAACAAAAAAAAACATGTGTGTATGCTTTGTGCTTAGTTTTTCTTAAGTTGTTTATCAATAAATAAATAACTTTTTTTTTTAAATTAAAATATGGGTTTTCAACGAAATATAGCGAGTGCTTCGAGCACTATGAATTTAAGTAAGTTCTGTAATACGAAAAGTATCTGTTGTAGGCATAACTCAACAGATAAAAATATCTAAATATTAATAGAAGTTTTTTTGATTTTTTTTAACTTTTTTTTGTCAATAATTAAAAATTCATATGTGGGTGTTCAGAAAAATAAAGCTAACGTACTTCGTGTACCTGCTATGAATATTCAAAGTAAGTTAGGTAATTCAAAAAAGAAAGTAGCATACCTGCATATGTATATGTAATTTTTACGTGATCGTAGTAAACTTTTCCTTAGGGGAGCATGTATTAATTATTTAAGTTTTTTACCTTTTGAAATCAATTTTAATTTTTTGATGAAATATAAACTAATAATGTGATGATAATGATAATTACAAACTACAGAAAGTTTAAAAAGTTAACTATTTACATAAATTGTGAAACTATAATAATTATTCAATTTGAATTTCCTTATCGTAGCACTTTATTTTGAGCAATGTTTCCAAGTGCTTGTCCGTTAGATGGCTTCTATGTTTGCGTTTTATGAGAGACATTGACAAAAATGTAGACTCACATATATATGTTGTCGAAAACATTGAATACATGTTTAATACAAGGTCCCTAGTGGCCCTGTATTTGTTAGGGCAATCATCTTTCCAAAAAGGAATGCCGGTTTCCAATGGAATAGCTAAATCCTCCCTCATTGCTAACAGCTCATCTTGAATATTTATAGGTACATTCTTCAGTGAGCATGTCAATGGACTATTAAAAATGTTTATAGCCCATTTCATTGAAAAAACATCTTTAAATCTACTGTCAAAGTTTGTTATAAAATTATTTATTTCTTCCATGAATTTATCTAATTTTTGGGGATTTGGAAATTTTAAATATATTTCGAAAACTTTTGGAAAGTTAACAAAGTTTTGGCAAGCCATTTCGGTCTTGAAACTAATTAACTTTGTGGAAAACTCAATTATTGCTTGAAACAAGTCGCATATGCTTGTATTTCTTCCTTGCAAAACTAGATTTAAATTATTTATTTGCAACGTAATATCTGTAAGAAAAGCTAGCTGTTATAAAAATTCGGGACATCTAATGGTATTAATTATTTGAGCATCCTTTGGAAGAGCCTCGGACTCCAAAAAACGAGTTATTTCTTCTCTAAGACAAAATAAACGATCTAAGCTTTTTCCCCGACTGAACCACCTGACTTTTGTAAATTGTTACACATCCTTGTATTCTGAATCTATTTCCTTCACAAACGCTACCAGCTTCCTATGTGTAAGAGCGTTGTGTCCACCTTTCAAACGATTGATTATTTGATTAATTGCCCTACAAAACCCCGCTTACGGCCAACCAAAACAGATGCTCCGTCTGTACATATAGCTGAAAGCTTCCCCTTGCCTACTATTGATAAAACATTGCGCTCGAAAGATTCGTAAATTTTTTCCCCAGTAACATTGCCATACATTGATTGCAGATTTAAAATCTCTTCAGATGCATTAAAAAAGTTGTCAACTGATCTTATGCATACAATCATCTGGCTAGTGTCGCAAATATCGAGGCTTTCATCAAAGCAACCCGATACATATTTAGCAGTTTCTATACGCTTGTAGGAAATCCCCAATAATTGCACTTCTTCGAGTCATAGTTCTGGCTGACAACTGCAGACCATTTACGATTGCAGTCATTTGCTTCCCTACGCTTCCGAAAAACGGAAATATTTCAAGCACATTTCTTTAAAAAAACCCCATCCTCAAAAGGCCTACCTTTCTTTGCTAACGCTAAAGCTATTGCATATGTTGCTGTCTAAGCTCTATGGAGGGCGAGTAGTTTTTTTGAGTTATTTTTTATTTTATTTTATTATTTATATTATATTATTGGTTTAGAGAGGAAAAGGGGGTGTGCGGTGCACATGTTTATTATAGGGAGCTCTTTTCTAATATTTATTTAATTATTATTTAATTATTTGTTCTATATAGAACGGGGGGTGCAGGGCACCTTTACACCTTTTATGTATTAATTGGGGGCGAGCACTGTTGGCTCTGAGGCATTGCGCGGGATTGGCTTCCTCATTTTCGTTGTGAAAAACCCCCGCTTTGGGATTACAAAACATAAACTATATCTTTGGGATATTTTATAAGCTGCTTGCGAATTACAAGAGAGTGCAGCGCAAATAAAATAGACGAAATAAATCGTTATAGCTTATGTCGCTTAAACAGTTGCCTTCAGTTGACTGTCTGCCAAAGCATTATAGTCAGCATGCTCTGTATTCAATAATTTACTATATTTTATCCTAAAACAGTCTTTAAGTTTAGCAATCAACTGATCTCTCTCTACTCCTCTTACTAACTGGATATCAGGATGACGAGCGTTATAATGGCGCTTAACGTGAACTTCGTCTTTGCATTTTAAAACTTGGCTGCATATAAGACACTCAGCATCATTAAAAATATTAAGACAAAACAAAACATCGTTTTCAAACTCCATCTTCCTGATCAATAAATATAGTTTGCATCTATGTTCAGTGTACCATTAAATGATCAAGCAATGCGGTATCAACATGCTTCATTTAATGCTTGCATGAAACTCATAGTATATCTCTACTAGTAGCGCAACTAACAGCTGATTGCTAAACAACGCATATAAACACACGCACAGTTCTCGACACATTATTTGAAGAAAACTTTAAGATTTTTAAAGCAAAATATTAAAAAGCCATAAACCTAGCATATTTTTGAAGATATAGCGTTTATAGTATCCTATTTGTTGTTAAAAGAAGAAACTTTTATATTTCAATCAAGTTTTTTGTTGTTTTTTTGACTTTAAATTAAAGGTTAAGTCCTTTTTTTTAGATCATTTTAGTGTATTAAAATACAACCATGTGCATATGCCTTTTGACATTGCGTTTTGTTGATATTCGTATTTGCTATCTCATTGCTTCCTAATACGTAAACAAAGTTGTGGCAAGGAGCGATTTTTCTAATTGCAAAATTGTAATTTGTTTATTTAGTAGATTATGTTGTGTGTAAATACAACAAATTCATCCTCAACCTTTGAATAGCAGATATTGCACCATCTGCCATAAAGGAAAGTGAAGTGAAAAATTGCTTTGGTGAGTAGGAAATTCGGTAATTGTTTCCTTGAGGAGACAACTGGTAAAACACGTCCAAAAATGTCGGGAGGGCTATCAAACGATGCGTTTTGAACTCGGTATCAATAATCTGAAAGCGGAAACTGGATTTGATATTTCTGTCAAGAGTTATGTGCAATTAAAGTTGACAATTTTCTGTCATTTTCATTTGGTTGTAATAACACATATTAGGTGTAACAAAATGTGCAAAAGTGTGTTCCGCGCAGAAATACTGGGGATCGCGTAGCCAGTGTTGGATCGGCTAAGGTTTATTTTTTTGAAGCGCGGCCGCAGGAAGGTGTTCTGCACAAAATGCCTTCCCCTATGTGGGATCGGACCTGGGTTATTTTTGGGTTTTCTGCTAATATATTTTCACTGAAACAAAAAATTTAGAATCCGCTTTCGGATTGTTGATACCGAAGTAAAAACCCGTTGTTTGATACATCTCCCGATATTTTTGGACGTGTTTAGCAGTTGTCTCCTAAAGGCAACAACTACCGAAAATTTTTGTGTTTGCCAAGGTAAACTTAACAAATCTTTTTATATGTGCAGAACGTCGAGAAGAGGCACAAAGGGCGTTGGAGAAAGCTGAAGAAGTTGGCAATGCGGAAGAGGTGGAGAATGCTTAACTTAATGGGTGTGCCATATGCAGTGGCATATGTGCGGCGATATTAAATTTTACTACAGTACACTCTTGTTTATATATATATTTTTAATTTAATATTTCATTTTATATGAATTACATACAATTTTTACAACTAAGTTATGTTGTAACTTTTGCGCAAATATACATATATTTATTTAATATACATAATATATTTTACTAATGTATTAGTGTAATTGATATATAAAATGTAATTCTTATAAGATAGTAATGAATAAATAAACAAACAAACATATTTAATAGAAACCTTTATAGCGTATTTCTTCCAGACCGGTGGGTCTGTCTCCCTGTTTTGGAAAAAGAAATAATGTTTATTGTTAATATTGCTTTTCCACACCACCTATAAACATACTTGTTTACTTTGTACCAATTACATGATCGGTTTGTATATATAAAATATTTCGTATATACATACACATGTAACTTCATTTTAAATGCAAAAAGTTGACAAATGTGCCTATGAGGTTGCAATATAGGCGCGTTACCGAATTTTTTTGGGTGTTCGGTTCCCCTGGAGGCCTATTTTCACCCATATAAATATTTACAAACATAAAATAACTAAAACAAAACAATAAAAAGAATTCATTAAATACAATTGTACTACAATACTACAACAAAACAAAATATTGCACATTTCAGGTACATTAGATAAAAATTAAATACATAAAAAACATTTCAAAATTCACCCACAGTGAAACCCAACCAAAATACCTACAAGACATTGGTGGGGATACCGGGCCTATAGTAAACAAGGTACACGAAGCTGCATTTCAAACGAAATAAATAGTCAAATAAAAGCAAAATTATCTATGTGTCATACACAAGAGTTTAACATTTTTGAAATTCGGTTGCTTTGCGTCTTTGTTAAACGAGTTTAACAAAAAGTATGTTCTGATACGAATAAATAAGCACTTTATACTCGTATAGTGCGGATTGCAATTTTCGCAACAATAATAGGGGTTTACGTCTAACATTTTTTCAAGGAGGATTTGAGAAAAGTTCTCCCTATGACAAGTAGAGTCGAAATTCTCTGAAAATATGTTTTCTAAACTTTGAATGAAATCAATAAAATCGGACGGAGGTTTGACAAGGTGGCAGTTACTATATTGTTTTTCTTTCGTAAATAGGAAATCTTTTTCGGCGATGCCGACCTCAAAGTTGGGTAAACGTATTAAACATCTGTGAAGTTTGGTGTATTTAAAATACAAATAGCCACAGAAGTATACAAAGGCGTTTCGATGGAGAAAGCTGCTTTCATCAATGTCGATATTCATATCTATTTGAATATCGTGAAATGTTGCTAGGGAAGGTCTGGGTAGACCCTGAAAGATTTGCCAGGAAGTGTCTTGGACTAAGACGTCATTACTGGCTAGCTGAAGAGCGCTATTTGAAACTAGTTCCAAGTTATCAGGCAACATTTCGCAATTGCCTTTGTTGACGCAATCAAGGTAGCCCATGCTCCATGTCTGCCGGAATAAATAAGTAAAGCGCTGGGGAGTTATTCTTGCATCATATCCTCCCCGTCGACGAATTGGCCCGAAGAAGTTTTCAATTTTGTCCTGGCATAGTTTCCTCGTCATGAGATGGGAAAATCCTTTTTGGGTCCAAAAAACCCAGAACCGGTTTAAACACCTAATATTATTCACCCACCCATTTAAAAAAGAAAACGTGTTCGTAATATCTTTCCCGTTCCTATAAACTTTGATGGATTTGATAAAAATTTCGGATTCTTCCAGGAAGTTAAACTGATCCGCAGCTCCTTGAAAAGGTTCTTTAAAATTTCCGATTGCTCCAAATGTATAATTATTAAAAATATTAAAAAGTTTGTCGAAAAACAGGATAAACTCAGCTGTATTAAGAAACGATGGAGACTTAGAAGTGTTAAGAGAACCGGAGCTATATATAGCAAACATGGCACTTGCCACAGAATTGCTGAATACCTGCGAAGCGAACTTCACGCTCATTTTTTTCGAAATTGTTGGGTCTAAGATGGGACGACGTTAGTTTGTGGGTGCATTTAATGCTAGATATAGAGCATTGGTCGTGCAAACGAACTATATCCAGCCAATCTACAGGACGGTCGTTAAATAAGACTCTATTTTTAGCGTTTTCTAAACAGTTTCGTGTACTTTTCAAAAGATGAGGAGGATCGTGGAAAAAGAAAATTTGTTCGCCATTAACTTCAAAGAAAGGCCTATCTGTTGTAACTCCTACTATCTTGGCGAAGTTTACGAAGTTTGACCCTTGGTCACAAACTAAATGACAGGGACGACGACCAATACCCTGGAGCTGATTTATGCATTCTAAAATATAACTTCGCATAACATCTCCTTCACAAGTTTTATGGACAAAAAAATAAGCTAATGGATGGGTCCAAGACTCCCCACCAATACCTTGGACCAAGAGACACAGAACACTTGAAGCTACTCTAGAAGTACGGTTCTCATCACCATAATCTTCTAGCCCTATAATCAAATCTCTACTCTTCTAGTACTGTAAATTGATCTTCAGTGACATTTCGTCGCAGCATATCGAAACAAATTTTTGAACGTCGGTAAAACCCCGACTTCTTAGCTCCAGGGATTTTATACTGCTATTGGTGCAGCCAGGGGAACGTGACCACCCTTGAACAAAGTGTTCGAGAGTTCTCCTAGAAGGCCAATCCATATTCGGCTTTGAATACCTATACGCAACCGGTGAAATAAACTTTACCGCTAGAGCCTGTGTAATAACTTCCCTATCGAAACGATGCCCCTTGGGAGCTCGGGATCTATTTTTGAGACTATTTCTTACACATACCGCGAGGTATGGAGGTAATTGGCTGCAAAGCTCTGCGAAATGCCTATCCCTAGTACTTTCTTCTAAACTTTCTAACTTTCTTTCTAAGAATGCCTCATGATTACTGTCACATTCAACTTCCTCATGTTTTCTTTTTCTAGGAGTCCCATCCGTTAACAGATCCTCAGTTTTCGATTGCCGACATATAATACCAGAACTAGCTAAAGGAGAAGAAATTTCTTCAAACCTAGTGGGTTGGATGGGCTCATGAAAGTCCTCAACTTCAATCAGATCGCTGTTTGAAGTAGGGGAACTTTCAGCATTTGTTGGTGAATCTAATGCCGTGAAATCTTCAATACCTAGTTCTATAAAAGACTCTTGAACGGCGGGGTAATGTAAGCTACCTATCCCTATGCTACTACAGCCGTCGTTTTCTATTTCTACTTCCACCGTAGGTGAATATATACTTAAATCTAAATCCGGAGCAGCGTCCTTTAAAAGAATCCTCCCTTTCAGCATTCGTAAGGAGAAATGTCGATGGCATGCGTAAACGTATTTAGAATGTGCTGCGGAACCATTTACGCCCAACAGCCGCATTCATTCAAGACGCCTATAAAAAAAATTGCCGTCACTAATGTGGTATACTAAGGAGGGGTCAATATTATTTTAACGATGGCCGGCAGTTTCTTTTAACAAATCTCGAAAAGATTTCTGTAAAATAAACTGCAGACCTGCGTTGATAAAACGGTTTTGCCATAAAAAACAGAAAAAAAACTAAAGTGAAGCAAAATAAAAAGTAAAAAAATAAAAAATAAATGCATTTTAGTAAAACAAAAAAAGCCCATAAAAAATATTAAATCGAAAAAATTAAAAAAAAAACAAAAATTATACCCATGCTTATTCGTCGGACCAGTAGTTCGTTGCTGTAAAAAAACAGATATATATATAAGTGTTGAATCTTATTTTATTTATTAACTAAGTATTTACTAACTTAAGTATTTAACTAATTTAAGTATTTAACTAGCTTACTGGGAAGTTGCTTCGAAATCAAAAAAGCCTTTGTAAACAAGAACCACCCTAATGTGAGCAAACATTACCCGTCAGTGGGTGCTCACATTCATGCTTCTGGCAAGACGGACCTTAGTAACTTTCTGGTATTATGCCAACATCTTAACACGGAAATATAAAATCGAGTTCCCGTTTTCAGATTATTTATACCGAGGTCAAAGCATGTTTTTTGATACCTCTCCCTACATTTTTGGGCATGTTTTAGCAGTTGTCTCCTCAAGGAAACAAATGCTCAAATGCAAATACCACACACCTAAAAACACACACAGACACACATTCATTTCTATTTATAAGATTGCCCACATGGTAGTAGAAAAAGTTTGAAACCTCTATAGGTCATAACTCCACAACAATTTAGCAATTTACCATGACCACTTTTATACAGCTGGGTATTTAATGTTCCACCCGAACTTAGGCTTCCTTACTTGTTGATAATTTTTACGACCGCCACCGAGTGCTAAAACACGTCAAAGAATGGGTAATATTTTACATCCAACGTCAACTGTAAAAACTGCACTAGAAATGTCGATATTGGTACCCAGCGACGCGTTACGGTCCCAGGAACTATACTCCGGTGGAGGAAACTCATTATTTGTGGTAATTTAAAAGTTATTAGCACAAAACTAAAAAATGACCCAGGTCCGATTCCAAATAGGGGGCTTGATCCCAGGTATTTATGTGCAGAGCACCTTCCTGCGGCCGCGCTTCAAAAAAATAACCCTTATCCGGTCCAACACCGGCTACGCGGTCTACAGTATTTCTGCGCAGAACACACTTTTTGCACTTTTCGGTACACCCTAATCTGTGATTACAACAACCACATGAAAATGACAGAAAATTTTCAACTTTAATTGCAAATATCTCTTCTCTCTCTATGGCGCGATATACAACAGGTATATCATCATAAACCTCCTAAGAGATTTTTGCGCCAAGCTTCTCTTCCAATTTGTGGTGTGCCGATTTGAATTTCCCTACAAATTGGTGGGACCTACAGTTTTTTGCCGACTCCGAACGGCATCTACAAAGGAGACGAATTTTTGCTGAGAAGCCTGTCATGGCAGAAATACACTCGGAGAGTTTGCCAAACCACTGCCGAGGGGCGACCCCGTTTTGAAAAACTTTTTTCAAATCACTTTTGATGTTACCTGTACCAGGGCTCGAACCATGGACCTTCGGTGTGGTAGGCCGGCAACACTACCTTCACACCACGGCAAATATCTCTTCACTGAAACAAAAACTCGAATTTCCGCTTTCGGATTATTGATACAGAGATCAAAACACGTCGTTTGATACCTTTCCCGAGATTTTTGGATGTAAATATATTAGCAGTTACGTGCTGTCGTATAGAATTACCGAAAAACATAACCCTTAGCTGGTCCAATACCAACTACGCGATCCCCAGTATTTCTCCGCAAACACACACTTCTGTACTTTTCGGTACACCCCATATCTTTGGCTACAACAACCACATGAAAATTGCATAAAATTGTTAAGTTTGCTTGCAAATATCTTGCAAACTACCAAAAATCTTGGGTTTCCCCCCACCGGATTATGGTTCCTGGGACCGTAAAATAAAGCTAACGTACTTCGTGTACCTGCTATGAATATTCAAAGTAAGTTAGGTAATTCAAAAAAGAAAGTAGCATACCTACATATGTATATGTAATTTTTACGTGATCGTAGTAAACTTTTCCTTAGGGGAGCATGTATTAATTATTTAAGTTTTTCACCTTTTGAAATCAATTTTAATTTTTTGATGAAATATAAACTAGTAATGTGATGATAATGATAATTACAAACTACAGAAAGTTTAAAAAGTTAACTATTTACATAAATTGTGAAACTATAATAATAATTCAATTTGAATCGTAAGCACTTTATTTTGAGCAATGTTTCCAAGTGCTTGTCCGTTAGATGGCTTCTATGTTTGCGTTTTATGAGAGACATTGACAAAAATGTAGACTCACATATATATGTTGTCGAAAACATTGAATACATGTTTAATACAAGGTCCCTAGTGGCCCTGTATTTGTTAGGGCAATCATCTTTCCAAAAAGGAATGCCGGTTTCCAATGGAATAGCTAAATCCTCCCTCATTGCTAACAGCTCATCTTGAATATTTATAGGTACATTCTTCAGTGAGCATGTCAATGGACTATTAAAAATGTTTATAGCCCATTTCATTGAAAAAACATCTTTAAATCTACTGTCAAAGTTTGTTATAAAATTATTTATTTCTTCCATGAATTTATCTAATTTTTGGGGATTTGGAAATTTTAAATATATTTCGAAAACTTTTGGAAAGTTAACAAAGTTTTGGCAAGCCATTTCGGTCTTGAAACTAATTAACTTTGTGGAAAACTCAATTATTGCTTGAAACAAGTCGCATATGCTTGTATTTCTTCCTTGCAAAACTAGATTTAAATTATTTATTTGCAACGTAATATCTGTAAGAAAAGCTAGCTGTTATAAAAATTCGGGACATCTAATGGTATTAATTATTTGAGCATCCTTTGGAAGAGCCTCGGACTCCAAAAAACGAGTTATTTCTTCTCTAAGACAAAATAAACGATCTAAGCTTTTTCCCCGACTGAACCACCTGACTTCTGTAAATTGTTACACATCCTTGTATTCTGAATCTATTTCCTTCACAAACGCTACCAGCTTCCTATGTGTAAGAGCGTTGTGTCCACCTTTCAAACGATTGATTATTTGATTAATTGCCCTACAAAACCCCGCTTACGGCCAACCAAAACAGATGCTCCGTCTGTACATATAGCTGAAAGCTTCCCCTTGCCTACTATTGATAAAACATTGCGCTCGAAAGATTCGTAAATTTTTTCCCCAGTAACATTGCCATACATTGATTGCAGATTTAAAATCTCTTCAGATGCATTAAAAAAGTTGTCAACTGATCTTATGCATACAATCATCTGGCTAGTGTCGCAAATATCGAGGCTTTCATCAAAGCAACCCGATACATATTTAGCAGTTTCTATACGCTTGTAGGAAATCCCCAATAATTGCACTTCTTCGAGTCATAGTTCTGGCTGACAACTGCAGACCATTTACGATTGCAGTCATTTGCTTCCCTACGCTTCCGAAAAACGGAAATATTTCAAGCACATTTCTTTAAAAAAACCCCATCCTCAAAAGGCCTACCTTTCTTTGCTAACGCTAAAGCTATTGCATATGTTGCTGTCTAAGCTCTATGGAGGGCGAGTAGTTTTTTTGAGTTATTTTTTATTTTATTTTATTATTTATATTATATTATTGGTTTAGAGAGGAAAAGGGGGTGTGCGGTGCACATGTTTATTATAGGGAGCTCTTTTCTAATATTTATTTAATTATTATTTAATAATTTAATTATTTGTTCTATATAGAACGGGGGGTGCAGGGCACCTTTACACCTTTTATGTATTAATTGGGGGCGAGCACTGTTGGCTCTGAGGCATTGCGCGGGATTGGCTTCCTCATTTTCGTTGTGAAAAACCCCCGCTTTGGGATTACAAAACATAAACTATATCTTTGGGATATTTTATAAGCTGCTTGCGAATTACAAGAGAGTGCAGCGCAAATAAAATAGACGAAATAAATCTTTATAGCTTATGTCGCTTAAACAGTTGCCTTCAGTTGACTGTCTGCCAAAGCATTATAGTCAGCATGCTCTGTATTCAATAATTTACTATATTTTATCCTAAAACAGTCTTTAAGTTTAGCAATCAACTGATCTCTCTCTACTCCTCTTACTAACTGGATATCAGGATGACGAGCGTTATAATGGCGCTTAACGTGAACTTCGTCTTTGCATTTTAAAACTTGGCTGCATATAAGACACTCAGCATCATTAAAAATATTAAGACAAAACAAAACATCGTTTTCAAACTCCATCTTCCTGATCAATAAATATAGTTTGCATCTATGTTCAGTGTACCATTAAATGATCAAGCAATGCGGTATCAACATGCTTCATTTAATGCTTGCATGAAACTCATAGTATATCTCTACTAGTAGCGCAACTAACAGCTGATTGCTAAAAAACGCATATAAACACACGCACAGTTCTCGACACATTATTTGAAGAAAACTTTAAGATTTTTAAAGCAAAATATTAAAAAGCCATAAACCTAGCATATTTTTGAAGATATAGCGTTTATAGTATCCTATTTGTTGTTAAAAGAAGAAACTTTTATATTTCAATCAAGTTTTTTGTTGTTTTTTTGACTTTAAATTAAAGGTTAAGTCCTTTTTTTTAGATCATTTTAGTGTATTAAAATACAACCATGTGCATATGCCTTTTGACATTGCGTTTTGTTGATATTCGTATTTGCTATCTCATTGCTTCCTAATACGTAAACAAAGTTGTGGCAAGGAGCGATTTTTCTAATTGCAAAATTGTAATTTGTTTATTTAGTAGATTATGTTGTGTGTAAATACAACAAATTCATCCTCAACCTTTGAATAGCAGATATTGCACCATCTGCCATAAAGGAAAGTGAAGTGAAAAATTGCTTTGGTGAGTAGGAAATTCGGTAATTGTTTCCTTGAGGAGACAACTGGTAAAACACGTCCAAAAATGTCGGGAGGGCTATCAAACGATGCGTTTTGAACTCGGTATCAATAATCTGAAAGCGGAAACTGGATTTGATATTTCTGTCAAGAGTTATGTGCAATTAAAGTTGACAATTTTCTGTCATTTTCATTTGGTTGTAATAACACATATTAGGTGTAACAAAATGTGCAAAAGTGTGTTCCGCGCAGAAATACTGGGGATCGCGTAGCCAGTGTTGGATCGGCTAAGGTTTATTTTTTTGAAGCGCGGCCGCAGGAAGGTGTTCTGCACAAAATGCCTTCCCCTATGTGGGATCGGACCTGGGTTATTTTTGGGTTTTCTGCTAATATATTTTCACTGAAACAAAAAATTTAGAATCCGCTTTCGGATTGTTGATACCGAAGTAAAAACCCGTTGTTTGATACATCTCCCGATATTTTTGGACGTGTTTAGCAGTTGTCTCCTAAAGGCAACAACTACCGAAAATTTTTGTGTTTGCCAAGGTAAACTTAACAAATCTTTTTATATGTGCAGAACGTCGAGAAGAGGCACAAAGGGCGTTGGAGAAAGCTGAAGAAGTTGGCAAAGCGGAAGAGGTGGAGAATGCTTAACTTAATGGGTGTGCCATATGCAGTGGCATATGTGCGGCGATATTAAATTTTACTACAGTACACTCTTGTTTATATATATATTTTTAATTTAATATTTCATTTTATATGAATTACATACAATTTTTACAACTAAGTTATGTTGTAACTTTTGCGCAAATATACATATATTTATTTAATATACATAATATATTTTACTAATGTATTAGTGTAATTGATATATAAAATGTAATTCTTATAAGATAGTAATGAATAAATAAACAAACAAACATATTTAATAGAAACCTTTATAGCGTATTTCTTCCAGACCGGTGGGTCTGTCTCCCTGTTTTGGAAAAAGAAATAATGTTTATTGTTAATATTGCTTTTCCACACCACCTATAAACATACTTGTTTACTTTGTACCAATTACATGATCGGTTTGTATATATAAAATATTTCGTATATACATACACATGTAACTTCATTTTAAATGCAAAAAGTTGACAAATGTGCCTATGAGGTTGCAATATAGGCGCGTTACCGAATTTTTTTGGGTGTTCGGTTCCCCTGGAGGCCTATTTTCACCCATATACATATTTACAAACATAAAATAACTAAAACAAAACAATAAAAAGAATTCATTAAATACAATTGTACTACAATACTACAACAAAACAAAATATTGCACATTTCAGGTACATTAGATAAAAATTAAATACATAAAAAACATTTCAAAATTCACCCACAGTGAAACCCAACCAAAATACCTACAAGACATTGGTGGGGATACCGGGCCTATAGTAAACAAGGTACACGAAGCTGCATTTCAAACGAAATAAATAGTCAAATAAAAGCAAAATTATCTATGTGTCATACACAAGAGTTTAACATTTTTGAAATTCGGTTGCTTTGCGTCTTTGTTAAACGAGTTTAACAAAAAGTATGTTCTGATACGAATAAATAAGCACTTTATACGAGGTGTGTTCAAAAAGTATCGCGAATTTTGTGTTTTTTCAAAAATTATTTATTTATTCATGAATATCTATTTTGTCCCCTTTAAAGTAATCCCCATGAGATATTATACACTTGTGCCAACGGTTTTTCCAATCTTCGAAGCACTTAAAAAAATCATTTTTTTGTATCTTGTTCAGCTCCTCCTTCGATGCCGTCTTTATCTCGTCAAGAGAAGCGTAACGTCGTCCTTTCATGGGCCTCTTCAGTTTAGGGAACAAGAAAAAGTCACAGGGGGCCAGATCTGGGGAATACGGTGGCTGCGGCATCATTAGTGTGTTGTTTTTGGCCAAAAAGTCGCGCACAAACAACGATGAGTGAGCAGGGGCGTTATCGTGGTGCAAAAGCCAAATTTTGTTCTTCCACAAATCCGGGCGTTTCTGGCGGATTGCTTCGCGCAAACTGCGCATAACTTGCAGGTAATATTCCTTATTGACCGTTCTTCCCTGTGGCAAGAACTCATGATGCACCACGCCCCTGCAATCGAAGAAAACTGTCAGCAAAACTTTCACATTCGACCGAACTTGGCGCGCTTTTTTCGGTCTTGGTTCGTGCGGCAGCTTCCATTGAGATGATTGAGCTTTGGTTTCCACGTCATAACCATAAACCCACGGTTCGTCACCAGTTATGACCCTCTGGAGCAAATTTGGGTCGTCGCGGACAGAGTTTAACATCTCATTAGCAAAGTTCATGCGATGCTGTTTTTGGTCACAATTGAGCAATTTTCGTAAAAAAATAGGTAAAAATCGAAGACGATCCAAAACACGTGCAAGCAAAGCAGCTGTCAACAATTAACTGAACATTCAAAATGGCCGAGCTTGTCGGCATAAGTGAGAGACATGAGTACCAACATAACGCCACAAAAAATTCGAAATTCGAATATACGTAACCAGCGAAAATTCAAAATTCGCGATACTTTTTGAACACACCTCGTATAGTGCGGATTGCAATTTTCGCAACAATAATAGGGGTTTACGTCTAACATTTTTTCAAGGAGGATTTGAGAAAAGTTCTCCCTATGACAAGTAGAGTCGAAATTCTCTGAAAATATGTTTTCTAAACTTTGAATGAAATCAATAAAATCGGACGGAGGTTTGACAAGGTGGCAGTTACTATATTGTTTTTCTTTCGTAAATAGGAAATCTTTTTCGGCGATGCCGACCTCAAAGTTGGGTAAACGTATTAAACATCTGTGAAGTTTGGTGTATTTAAAATACAAATAGCAACAGAAGTATACAAAGGCGTTTCGATGGAGAAAGCTGCTTTCATCAATGTCGATATTCATATCTACTTGAATATCGTGAAATGTTGCTAGGGAAGGTCTGGGTAGACCCTGAAAGATTTGCCAGGAAGTGTCTTGGACTAAGACGTCATTACTGGCTAGCTGAAGAGCGCTATTTGAAACTAGTTCCAAGTTATCAGGCAACATTTCGCAATTGCCTTTGTTGACGCAATCAAGGTAGCCCATGCTCCATGTCTGCCGGAATAAATAAGTAAAGCGCTGGGGAGTTATTCTTGCATCATATCCTCCCCGTCGACGAATTGGCCCGAAGAAGTTTTCAATTTTGTCCTGGCATAGTTTCCTCGTCATGAGATGGGAAAATCCTTTTTGGGTCCAAAAAACCCAGAAACGGTTTAAACACCTAATATTATTCACCCACCCATTTAAAAAAGAAAACGTGTTCGTAATATCTTTCCCGTTCCTATAAAATTTGATGGATTTGATAAAAATTTCGGATTCTTCCAGGAAGTTAAACTGATCCGCAGTTCCTTGAAAAGGTTCTTTAAAATTTCCGATTGCTCCAAATGTATAATTATTAAAAATATTAAAAAGTTTGTCGAAAAACAGGATAAACTCAGCTGTATTAAGAAACGATGGATACTTAGAAGTGTTAAG
Source organism: Merzomyia westermanni (assembly GCA_949987695.1). Lineage (NCBI taxonomy): Eukaryota > Metazoa > Arthropoda > Insecta > Diptera > Tephritidae > Merzomyia > Merzomyia westermanni. The sequence goes on from OX465291.1 coordinate 85,198,492, forward strand.
AGAACCGGAGCTATATATAGCAAACATGGCACTTGCCACAGAATTGCTGAATACCTGCGAAGCGAACTTCACGCTCATTTTTTTCGAAATTGTTGGGTCTAAGATGGGACGACGTTAGTTTGTGGGTGCATTTAATGCTAGATATAGAGCATTGGTCGTGCAAACGAACTATATCCAGCCAATCTACAGGACGGTCGTTAAATAAGACTCTATTTTTAGCGTTTTCTAAACAGTTTCGTGTACTTTTCAAAAGATGAGGAGGATCGTGGAAAAAGAAAATTTGTTCGCCATTAACTTCAAAGAAAGGCCTATCTGTTGTAACTCCTACTATCTTGGCGAAGTTTACGAAGTTTGACCCTTGGTCACAAACTAAATGACAGGGACGACGACCAATACCCTGGAGCTGATTTATGCATTCTAAAATATAACTTCGCATAACATCTCCTTCACAAGTTTTATGGACAAAAAAATACGCTAATGGATGGGTCCAAGACTCCCCACCAATACCTTGGACCAAGAGACACAGAACACTTGAAGCTACTCTAGAAGTACGGTTCTCATCACCATAATCTTCTAGCCCTATAATCAAATCTCTACTCTTCTAGTACTGTAAATTGATCTTCAGTGACATTTCGTCGCAGCATATCGAAACAAATTTTTGAACGTCGGTAAAACCCCGACTTCTTAGCTCCAGGGATTTTATACTGCTATTGGTGCAGCCAGGGGAACGTGACCACCCTTGAACAAAGTGTTCGAGAGTTCTCCTAGAAGGCCAATCCATATTCGGCTTTAAATACCTATACGCAACCGGTGAAATAAACTTTACCGCTAGAGCCTGTGTAATAACTTCCCTATCGAAACGATGCCCCTTGGGAGCTCGGGATCTATTTTTGAGACTATTTCTTACACATACCGCGAGGTATGGAGGTAATTGGCTGCAAAGCTCTGCGAAATGCCTATCCCTAGTACTTTCTTCTAAACTTTCTAACTTTCTTTCTAAGAATGCCTCATGATTACTGTCACATTCAACTTCCTCATGTTTTCTTTTTCTAGGAGTCCCATCCGTTAACAGATCCTCAGTTTTCGATTGCCGACATATAATACCAGAACTAGCTAAAGGAGAAGAAATTTCTTCAAACCTAGTGGGTTGGATGGGCTCATGAAAGTCCTCAACTTCAATCAGATCGCTGTTTGAAGTAGGGGAACTTTCAGCATTTGTTGGTGAATCTAATGGCGTGAAATCTTCAATACCTAGTTCTATAAAAGACTCTTGAACGGCGGGGTAATGTAAGCTACCTATCCCTATGCTACTACAGCCGTCGTTTTCTATTTCTACTTCCACCGTAGGTGAATATATACTTAAATCTAAATCCGGAGCAGCGTCCTTTAAAAGAATCCTCCCTTTCAGCATTCGTAAGGAGAAATGTCGATGGCATGCGTAAACGTATTTAGAATGTGCTGCGGAACCATTTACGCCCAACAGCCGCATTCATTCAAGACGCCTATAAAAAAAATTGCCGTCACTAATGTGGTATACTAAGGAGGGGTCAATATTATTTTAACGATGGCCGGCAGTTTCTTTTAACAAATCTCGAAAAGATTTCTGTGAAATAAACTGCAGACCTGCGTTGATAAAACGGTTTTGCCATAAAAAACAGAAAAAAAACTAAAGTGAAGCAAAATAAAAAGTAAAAAAATAAATGCATTTTAGTAAAACAAAAAAAGCCTATAAAAAATATTAAATCGAAAAAATTAAAAAAAAAACAAAAATTACACCCATGCTTATTCGTCGGACCAGTAGTTCGTTGCTGTAAAAAAAACAGATATATATATAAGTGTTGAATCTTATTTTATTTATTAACTAAGTATTTACTAACTTAAGTATTTAACTAATTTAAGTATTTAACTAGCTTACTGGGAAGTTGCTTCGAAATCAAAGAAGCCTTTGTAAACAAGAACCACCCTAATGTGAGCAAACATTACCCGTCAGTGGGTGCTCACATTCATGCTTCTGGCAAGACGGACCTTAGTAACTTTCTGGTATTATGCCAACATCTTAACACGGAAATATAAAATCGAGTTCCCGTTTTCAGATTATTTATACCGAGGCCAAAGCATGTTTTTTGATACCTCTCCCTACATTTTTGGGCATGTTTTAGCAGTTGTCTCCTCAAGGAAACAAATGCTCAAATGCAAATACCACACACCTAAAAACACACACAGACACACATTCATTTCTATTTATAAGATTGCCCACATGGTAGTAGAAAAAGTTTGAAACCTCTATAGGTCATAACTCCACAACAATTTAGCAATTTACCATGACCACTTTTATACAGCTGGGTATTTAATGTTCGGTTCCACCCGAACTTAGGCTTCCTTACTTGTTGATAATTTTTACGACCGCCACCGAGTGCTAAAACACGTCAAAGAATGGGTAATATTTTACATCCAACGTCAACTGTAAAAACTGCACTAGAAATGTCGATATTGGTACCCAGCGACGCGTTACGGTCCCAGGAACTATACTCCGGTGGAGGAAACTCATTATTTGTGGTAATTTAAAAGTTATTAGCACAAAACTAAAAAATGACCCAGGTCCGATTCCAAATAGGGGGCTTGATCCCAGGTATTTATGTGCAGAGCACCTTCCTGCGGCCGCGCTTCAAAAAAATAACCCTTATCCGGTCCAACACCGGCTACGCGGTCTACAGTATTTCTGCGCAGAACACACTTTTTGCACTTTTCGGTACACCCTAATCTGTGATTACAACAACCACATGAAAATGACAGAAAATTTTCAACTTTAATTGCAAATATCTCTTCACTGAAACAAAAACTCGAATTTCCGCTTTCGGATTATTGATACACAGATCAAAACACGTCGTTTGATACCTTTCCCGAGATTTTTGGATGTAAAGGGTGTTTTTTTAGGGGTATAGAACTTTGAATTGAAATAAAACACAAGAAAATCGTTTTAAGGTCCATCAATTTGGCTTTATTGGAAGTATAATTTTATGCCATTAATGTTTAAATATGATTTCGGGCATGTGGCCGCCGCGGCTGGCTCGAATAAAGCCAATTCTACAGGTCCAATTTTCAACCACTTTTTCGAGCATATGGGGCCGTATGTCGGCAATAACGCCACGAATGTTGGCTTCCAATTCCCCTAACGTTTCTGGTTTGTTGGTGTAGACGAGCGACTTCACATATCCCCAAAGAAAATAATCCAATGGTGTCAAATCACACGACCTTGGTGGCCAATTGACAGGTCCATTCCGCGAAATTATGCGCTCATCGAATGTTTCCTTCAATAAATCGATTGTGACGTGTGCTGTGTGGCATGTAGCGCCGTCTTGTTGGAACCACAACTCATCCACATTCATGCCATCCAATTCGGGAACAAAATAGTCGGTTATCATGGCTCTATACCGGTCTCCATTAACGGTAGCTGCCTCTCCAGCATTATTGCGGAAGAAGTATGGCCCAATGACTCCACCAGCCCATAGAGCACACCAAACAGTCAGTTTTTGTGGATGTAATGGCGTTTCAAGGGTCTCATGTGGATTCTCTTCACTCCAAATGCGGCAATTTTGCTTGTTGACGTAGCCATTCAACCAAAAATGAGCCTCATCACTGAACAAAATTTTGCGATGAAAATCAGCATCGAAATCAATCTCATTTTCGGCCCATACACCAAAATCACGACGCATTGCATGGTCTCGCGGCTTTAATTCTTGCACAAGCTGGATCTTGTAAGGTCGCAAGCCAAGATCTTTGCGCAAAATCTTCCATAAAGTTGATGGACAAAGCTCCAATTGCTGTGCACGGTGGCGAATCGATTCATTCGGGTCCTCTTCAACACTTTGCTCTACAGCGGCAATTGTTTCTTCGGTGCGCACTGTTCGACGTCTCTGCGGATGCGTATTATCACATAGAGTAAACGTAGTGCGAAAACGATCCATGGTTAACCGAATTAATTGCTCTGATGGACGATTATGTCGACCATAAAATGGACGGAGCTCACGGTAAACTTCGCGAACTGAACCATTATTTTCGAAATAAATTTGCACGATTTGCAAGCGTTGTTCTTTTGTCAACCTGTTCATGATGAAATGGCAAACCAAACTGAACATAAATGACATTAGAGTTGCCAGATTTGACCACAAAATGCCAGTTTTATCTCTATTCGAAAAACAAACCTGTAAAAAAACACCCTGTATATTAGCAGTTACGTGCTGTCGTATAGAATTACCGAAAAACATAACCCTTAGCTGGTCCAATACCAACTACGCGATCCCCAGTATTTCTCCGCAAACACACACTTCTGTACTTTTCGGTACACCCCATATCTTTGGCTACAACAACCACATGAAAATTACATAAAATTGTTAAGTTTGCTTGCAAATATCTTGCAAACTACCAAAAATCTTGGGTTTCCCCCCACCGGATTATGGTTCCTGGGACCGTAAAATAAAGCTAACGTACTTCGTGTACCTGCTATGAATATTCAAAGTAAGTTAGGTAATTCAAAAAAGAAAGTAGCATACCTACATATGTATATGTAATTTTTACGTGATCGTAGTAAACTTTTCCTTAGGGGAGCATGTATTAATTATTTAAGTTTTTTACCTTTTGAAATCAATTTTAATTTTTTGATGAAATATAAACTAATAATGTGATGATAATGATAATTACAAACTACAGAAAGTTTAAAAAGTTAACTATTTACATAAATTGTGAAACTATAATAATAATTCAATTTGAATCGTAAGCACTTTATTTTGAGCAATGTTTCCAAGTGCTTGTCCGTTAGATGGCTTCTATGTTTGCGTTTTATGAGAGACATTGACAAAAATGTAGACTCACATATATATGTTGTCGAAAACATTGAATACATGTTTAATACAAGGTCCCTAGTGGCCCTGTATTTGTTAGGGCAATCATCTTTCCAAAAAGGAATGCCGGTTTCCAATGGAATAGCTAAATCCTCCCTCATTGCTAACAGCTCATCTTGAATATTTATAGGTACATTCTTCAGTGAGCATGTCAATGGACTATTAAAAATATTTATAGCCCATTTCATTGAAAAAACATCTTTAAATCTACTGTCAAAGTTTGTTATAAAATTATTTATTTCTTCCATGAATTTATCTAATTTTTGGGGATTTGGAAATTTTAAATATATTTCGAAAACTTTTGGAAAGTTAACAAAGTTTTGGCAAGCCATTTCGGTCTTGAAACTAATTAACTTTGTGGAAAACTCACTTATTGCTTGAAACAAGTCGCATATGCTTGTATTTCTTCCTTGCAAAACTAGATTTAAATTATTTATTTGCAACGTAATATCTGTAAGAAAAGCTAGCTGTTATAAAAATTCGGGACATCTAATGGTATTAATTATTTGAGCATCCTTTGGAAGAGCCTCGGACTCCAAAAAACGAGTTATTTCTTCTCTAAGACAAAATAAACGATCTAAGCTTTTTCCCCGACTGAACCACCTGACTTCTGTAAATTGTTACACATCCTTGTATTCTGAATCTATTTCCTTCACAAACGCTACCAGCTTCCTATGTGTAAGAGCGTTGTGTCCACCTTTCAAACGATTGATTATTTGATTAATTGCCCTACAAAACCCCGCTTACGGCCAACCAAAACAGATGCTCCGTCTGTACATATAGCTGAAAGCTTCCCCTTGCCTACTATTGATAAAACATTGCGCTCGAAAGATTCGTAAATTTTTTCCCCAGTAACATTGCCATACATTGATTGCAGATTTAAAATCTCTTCAGATGCATTAAAAAAGTTGTCAACTGATCTTATGCATACAATCATCTGGCTAGTGTCGCAAATATCGAGGCTTTCATCAAAGCAACCCGATACATATTTAGCAGTTTCTATACGCTTGTAGGAAATCCCCAATAATTGCACTTCTTCGAGTCATAGTTCTGGCTGACAACTGCAGACCATTTACGATTGCAGTCATTTGATTCCCTACGCTTCCGAAAAACGGAAATATTTCAAGCACATTTCTTTAAAAAAACCCCATCCTCAAAAGGCCTACCTTTCTTTGCTAACGCTAAAGCTATTGCATATGTTGCTGTCTAAGCTCTATGGAGGGCGAGTAGTTTTTTTGAGTTATTTTTTATTTTATTTTATTATTTATATTATATTATTGGTTTAGAGAGGAAAAGGGGGTGTGCGGTGCACATGTTTATTATAGGGAGCTCTTTTCTAATATTTATTTAATTATTTAATTATTTGTTCTATATAGAACGGGGGGTGCAGGGCACCTTTACACCTTTTATGTATTAATTGGGGGCGAGCACTGTTGGCTCTGAGGCATTGCGCGGGATTGGCTTCCTCATTTTCGTTGTGAAAAACCCCCGCTTTGGGATTACAAAACATAAACTATATCTTTGGGATATTTTATAAGCTGCTTGCGAATTACAAGAGAGTGCAGCGCAAATAAAATAGACGAAATAAATCGTTATAGCTTATGTCGCTTAAACAGTTGCCTTCAGTTGACTGTCTGCCAAAGCATTATAGTCAGCATGCTCTGTATTCAATAATTTACTATATTTTATCCTAAAACAGTCTTTAAGTTTAGCAATCAACTGATCTCTCTCTACTCCTCTTACTAACTGGATATCAGGATGACGAGCGTTATAATGGCGCTTAACGTGAACTTCGTCTTTGCATTTTAAAACTTGGCTGCATATAAGACACTCAGCATCATTAAAAATATTAAGACAAAACAAAACATCGTTTTCAAACTCCATCTTCCTGATCAATAAATATAGTTTGCATCTATGTTCAGTGTACCATTAAATGATCAAGCAATGCGGTATCAACATGCTTCATTTAATGCTTGCATGAAACTCATAGTATATCTCTACTAGTAGCGCAACTAACAGCTGATTGCTAAAAAACACATTATTTGAAGAAAACTTTAAGATTTTTAAAGCAAAATATTAAAAAGCCATAAACCTAGCATATTTTTGAAGATATAGCGTTTATAGTATCCTATTTGTTGTTAAAAGAAGAAACTTTTATATTTCAATCAAGTTTTTTGTTGTTTTTTTGACTTTAAATTAAAGGTTAAGTCCTTTTTTTTAGATCATTTTAGTGTATTAAAATACAACCATGTGCATATGCCTTTTGACATTGCGTTTTGTTGATATTCGTATTTGCTATCTCATTGCTTCCTAATACGTAAACAAAGTTGTGGCAAGGAGCGATTTTTCTAATTGCAAAATTGTAATTTGTTTATTTAGTAGATTATGTTGTGTGTAAATACAACAAATTCATCCTCAACCTTTGAATAGCAGATATTGCACCATCTGCCATAAAGGAAAGTGAAGTGAAAAATTGCTTTGGTGAGTAGGAAATTCGGTAATTGTTTCCTTGAGGAGACAACTGGTAAAACACGTCCAAAAATGTCGGGAGGGCTATCAAACGATGCGTTTTGAACTCGGTATCAATAATCTGAAAGCGGAAACTGGATTTGATATTTCTGTCAAGAGTTATGTGCAATTAAAGTTGACAATTTTCTGTCATTTTCATTTGGTTGTAATAACACATATTAGGTGTAACAAAATGTGCAAAAGTGTGTTCCGCGCAGAAATACTGGGGATCGCGTAGCCAGTGTTGGATCGGCTAAGGTTTATTTTTTTGAAGCGCGGCCGCAGGAAGGTGTTCTGCACAAAATGCCTTCCCCTATGTGGGATCGGACCTGGGTTATTTTTGGGTTTTCTGCTAATATATTTTCACTGAAACAAAAAATTTAGAATCCGCTTTCGGATTGTTGATACCGAAGTAAAAACCCGTTGTTTGATACATCTCCCGATATTTTTGGACGTGTTTAGCAGTTGTCTCCTAAAGGCAACAACTACCGAAAATTTTTGTGTTTGCCAAGGTAAACTTAACAAATCTTTTTATATGTGCAGAACGTCGAGAAGAGGCACAAAGGGCGTTGGAGAAAGCTGAAGAAGTTGGCAATGCGGAAGAGGTGGAGAATGCTTAACTTAATGGGTGTGCCATATGCAGTGGCATATGTGCGGCGATATTAAATTTTACTTCAGTACACTCTTGTTTATATATATATTTTTAATTTAATATTTCATTTTATATGAATTACATACAATTTTTACAACTAAGTTATGTTGTAACTTTTGCGCAAATATACATATATTTATTTAATATACATAATATATTTTACTAATGTATTAGTGTAATTGATATATAAAATGTAATTCTTATAAGATAGTAATGAATAAATAAACAAACAAACATATTTAATAGAAACCTTTATAGCGTATTTCTTCCAGACCGGTGGGTCTGTCTCCCTGTTTTGGAAAAAGAAATAATGTTTATTGTTAATATTGCTTTTCCACACCACCTATAAACATACTTGTTTACTTTGTACCAATTACATGATCGGTTTGTATATATAAAATATTTCGTATATACATACACATGTAACTTCATTTTAAATGCAAAAAGTTGACAAATGTGCCTATGAGGTTGCAATATAGGCGCGTTACCGAATTTTTTTGGGTGTTCGGTTCCCCTGGAGGCCTATTTTCACCCATATACATATTTACAAACATAAAATAACTAAAACAAAACAATAAAAAGAATTCATTAAATACAATTGTACTACAATACTACAACAAAACAAAATATTGCACATTTCAGGTACATTAGATAAAAATTAAATACATAAAAAACATTTCAAAATTCACCCACAGTGAAACCCAACCAAAATACCTACAAGACATTGGTGGGGATACCGGGCCTATAGTAAACAAGGTACACGAAGCTGCATTTCAAACGAAATAAATAGTCAAATAAAAGCAAAATTATCTATGTGTCATACACAAGAGTTTAACATTTTTGAAATTCGGTTGCTTTGCGTCTTTGTTAAACGAGTTTAACAAAAAGTATGTTCTGATACGAATAAATAAGCACTTTATACGAGGTGTGTTCAAAAAGTATCGCGAATTTTGTGTTTTTTCAAAAATTATTTATTTATTCATGAATATCTATTTTGTCCCCTTTAAAGTAATCCCCATGAGATATTATACACTTGTGCCAACGGTTTTTCCAATCTTCGAAGCACTTCAAAAAATCATTTTTTTGTATCTTGTTCAGCTCCTCCTTCGATGCCGTCTTTATCTCGTCAAGAGAAGCGTAACGTCGTCCTTTCATGGGCCTCTTCAGTTTAGGGAACAAGAAAAAGTCACAGGGGGCCAGATCTGGGGAATACGGTGGCTGCGGCATCATTAGTGTGTTGTTTTTGGCCAAAAAGTCGCGCACAAACAACGATGAGTGAGCTGGGGCGTTATCGTGGTGCAAAAGCCAAATTTTGTTCTTCCACAAATCCGGGCGTTTCTGGCGGATTGCTTCGCGCAAACTGCGCATAACTTGCAGGTAATATTCCTTATTGACCGTTCTTCCCTGTGGCAAGAACTCATGATGCACCACGCCCCTGCAATCGAAGAAAACTGTCAGCAAAACTTTCACATTCGACCGAACTTGGCGCGCTTTTTTCGGTCTTGGTTCGTGCGGCAGCTTCCATTGAGATGATTGAGCTTTGGTTTCCACGTCATAACCATAAACCCACGGTTCGTCACCAGTTATGACCCTCTGGAGAAAATTTGGGTCGTCGCGGACAGAGTTTAACATCTCATTAGCAAAGTTCATGCGATGCTGTTTTTGGTCACAATTGAGCAATTTTCGTAAAAAAATAGGTAAAAATCGAAGACGATCCAAAACACGTGCAAGCAAAGCAGCTGTCAACAATTAACTGAACATTCAAAATGGCCGAGCTTGTCGGCATAAGTGAGAGACATGAGTACCAACATAACGCCACAAAAAATTCGAAATTCGAATATACGTAACCAGCGAAAATTCAAAATTCGCGATACTTTTTGAACACACCTCGTATAGTGCGGATTGCAATTTTCGCAACAATAATAGGGGTTTACGTCTAACATTTTTTCAAGGAGGATTTGAGAAAAGTTCTCCCTATGACAAGTAGAGTCGAAATTCTCTGAAAATATGTTTTCTAAACTTTGAATGAAATCAATAAAATCGGACGGAGGTTTGACAAGGTGGCAGTTACTATATTGTTTTTCTTTCGTAAATAGGAAATCTTTTTCGGCGATGCCGACCTCAAAGTTGGGTAAACGTATTAAACATCTGTGAAGTTTGGTGTATTTAAAATACAAATAGCCACAGAAGTATACAAAGGCGTTTCGATGGAGAAAGCTGCTTTCATCAATGTCGATATTCATATCTATTTGAATATCGTGAAATGTTGCTAGGGAAGGTCTGGGTAGACCCTGAAAGATTTGCCAGGAAGTGTCTTGGACTAAGACGTCATTACTGACTAGCTGAAGAGCGCTATTTGAAACTAGTTCCAAGTTATCAGGCAACATTTCGCAATTGCCTTTGTTGACGCAATCAAGGTAGCCCATGCTCCATGTCTGCCGGAATAAATAAGTAAAGCGCTGGGGAGTTATTCTTGCATCATATCCTCCCCGTGGACGAATTGGCCCGAAGAAGTTTTCAATTTTGTCCTGGCATAGTTTCCTCGTCATGAGATGGGAAAATCCTTTTTGGGTCCAAAAAACCCAGAAACGGTTTAAACACCTAATATTATTCACCCACCCATTTAAAAAAGAAAACGTGTTCGTAATATCTTTCCCGTTCCTATAAACTTTGATGGATTTGATAAAAATTTCGGATTCTTCCAGGAAGTTAAACTGATCCGCAGTTCCTTGAAAAGGTTCTTTAAAATTTCCGATTGCTCCAAATGTATAATTATTAAAAATATTAAAAAGTTTGTCGAAAAACAGGATAAACTCAGCTGTATTAAGAAACGATGGAGACTTAGAAGTGTTAAGAGAACCGGAGCTATATATAGCAAACATGGCACTTGCCACAGAATTGCTGAATACCTGCGAAGCGAACTTCACGCTCATTTTTTTCGAAATTGTTGGGTCTAAGATGGGACGACGTTAGTTTGTGGGTGCATTTAATGCTAGATATAGAGCATTGGTCGTGCAAACGAACTATATCCAGCCAATCTACAGGACGGTCGTTAAATAAGACTCTATTTTAGCGTTTTCTAAACAGTTTCGTGTACTTTTCAAAAGATGAGGAGGATCGTGGAAAAAGAACATTTGTTCGCCATTAACTTCAAAGAAAGGCCTATCTGTTGTAACTCCTACTATCTTGGCGAAGTTTACGAAGTTTGACCCTTGGTCACAAACTAAATGACAGGGACGACGACCAATACCCTGGAGCTGATTTATGCATTCTAAAATATAACTTCGCATAACATCTCCTTCACAAGTTTTATGGACAAAAAAATAAGCTAATGGATGGGTCCAAGACTCCCCACCAATACCTTGGACCAAGAGACACAGAACACTTGAAGCTACTCTAGAAGTACGGTTCTCATCACCATAATCTTCTAGCCCTATAATCAAATCTCTACTCTTCTAGTACTGTAAATTGATCTTCAGTGACATTTCGTCGCAGCATATCGAAACAAATTTTTGAACGTCGGTAAAACCCCGACTTCTTAGCTCCAGGGATTTTATACTGCTATTGGTGCAGCCAGGGGAACGTGACCACCCTTGAACAAAGTGTTCGAGAGTTCTCCTAGAAGGCCAATCCATATTCGGCTTTAAATACCTATACGCAACCGGTGAAATAAACTTTACCGCTAGAGCCTGTGTAATAACTTCCCTATCGAAACGATGCCCCTTGGGAGCTCGGGATCTATTTTTGAGACTATTTCTTACACATACCGCGAGGTATGGAGGTAATTGGCTGCAAAGCTCTGCGAAATGCCTATCCCTAGTACTTTCTTCTAAACTTTCTAACTTTCTTTCTAAGAATGCCTCATGATTACTGTCACATTCAACTTCCTCATGTTTTCTTTTTCTAGGAGTCCCATCCGTTAACAGATCCTCAGTTTTCGATTGCCGACATATAATACCAGAACTAGCTAAAGGAGAAGAAATTTCTTCAAACCTAGTGGGTTGGATGGGCTCATGAAAGTCCTCAACTTCAATCAGATCGCTGTTTGAAGTAGGGGAACTTTCAGCATTTGTTGCTGAATCTAATGGCGTGAAATCTTCAATACCTAGTTCTATAAAAGACTCTTGAACGGCGGGGTAATGTAAGCTACCTATCCCTATGCTACTACAGCCGTCGTTTTCTATTTCTACTTCCACCGTAGGTGAATATATACTTAAATCTAAATCCGAAGCAGCGTCCTTTAAAAGAATCCTCCCTTTCAGCATTCGTAAGGAGAAATGTCGATGGCATGCGTAAACGTATTTAGAATGTGCTGCGGAACCATTTACGCCCAACAGCCGCATTCATTCAAGACGCCTATAAAAAAAATTGCCGTCACTAATGTGGTATACTAAGGAGGGGTCAATATTATTTTAACGATGGCCGGCAGTTTCTTTTAACAAATCTCGAAAAGATTTCTGTGAAATAAACTGCAGACCTGCGTTGATAAAACGGTTTTGCCATAAAAAACAGAAAAAAAACTAAAGTGAAGCAAAATAAAAAGTAAAAAAATAAATGCATTTTAGTAAAACAAAAAAAGCCTATAAAAAATATTAAATCGAAAAAATTAAAAAAAAAACAAAAATTACACCCATGCTTATTCGTCGGACCAGTAGTTCGTTGCTGTAAAAAAAACAGATATATATATAAGTGTTGAATCTTATTTTATTTATTAACTAAGTATTTACTAACTTAAGTATTTAACTAATTTAAGTATTTAACTAGCTTACTGGGAAGTTGCTTCGAAATCAAAGAAGCCTTTGTAAACAAGAACCACCCTAATGTGAGCAAACATTACCCGTCAGTGGGTGCTCACATTCATGCTTCTGGCAAGACGGACCTTAGTAACTTTCTGGTATTATGCCAACATCTTAACACGGAAATATAAAATCGAGTTCCCGTTTTCAGATTATTTATACCGAGGCCAAAGCATGTTTTTTGATACCTCTCCCTACATTTTTGGGCATGTTTTAGCAGTTGTCTCCTCAAGGAAACAAATGCTCAAATGCAAATACCACACACCTAAAAACACACACAGACACACATTCATTTCTATTTATAAGATTGCCCACATGGTAGTAGAAAAAGTTTGAAACCTCTATAGGTCATAACTCCACAACAATTTAGCAATTTACCATGACCACTTTTATACAGCTGGGTATTTAATGTTCGGTTCCACCCGAACTTAGGCTTCCTTACTTGTTGATAATTTTTACGACCGCCACCGAGTGCTAAAACACGTCAAAGAATGGGTAATATTTTACATCCAACGTCAACTGTAAAAACTGCACTAGAAATGTCGATATTGGTACCCAGCGACGCGTTACGGTCCCAGGAACTATACTCCGGTGGAGGAAACTCATTATTTGTGGTAATTTAAAAGTTATTAGCACAAAACTAAAAAATGACCCAGGTCCGATTCCAAATAGGGGGCTTGATCCCAGGTATTTATGTGCAGAGCACCTTCCTGCGGCCGCGCTTCAAAAAAATAACCCTTATCCGGTCCAACACCGGCTACGCGGTCTACAGTATTTCTGCGCAGAACACACTTTTTGCACTTTTCGGTACACCCTAATCTGTGATTACAACAACCACATGAAAATGACAGAAAATTTTCAACTTTAATTGCAAATATCTCTTCACTGAAACAAAAACTCGAATTTCCGCTTTCGGATTATTGATACAGAGATCAAAACACGTCGTTTGATACCTTTCCCGAGATTTTTGGATGTAAAGGGTGTTTTTTAGGGGTATAGAACTTCGAATTGAAATAAAACACAAGAAAATCGTTTTAAGGTCCATCAATTTGGCTTTATTGGAAGTATAATTTTATGCCATTAATGTTTAAATATGATTTCGGGCATGTGGCCGCCGCGGCTGGCTCGAATAAAGCCAATTCTACAGGTCCAATTTTCAACCACTTTTTCGAGCATATGGGGCCGTATGTCGGCAATAACGCCACGAATGTTGGCTTCCAATTCCCCTAACGTTTCTGGTTTGTTGGTGTAGACGAGCGACTTCACATATCCCCAAAGAAAATAATCCAATGGTGTCAAATCACACGACCTTGGTGGCCAATTGACAGGTCCATTCCGCGAAATTATGCGCTCATCGAATGTTTCCTTCAATAAATCGATTGTGACGTGCGCTGTGTGGCATGTAGCGCCGTCTTGTTGGAACCACAACTCATCCACATTCATGCCATCCAATTCGGGAACAAAATAGTCGGTTATCATGGCTCTATACCGGTCTCCATTAACGGTAGCTGCCTCTCCAGCATTATTGCGGAAGAAGTATGGCCCAATGACTCCACCAGCCCATAGAGCACACCAAACAGTCAGTTTTTGTGGATGTAATGGCGTTTCAAGGGTCTCATGTGGATTCTCTTCACTCCAAATGCGGCAATTTTGCTTGTTGACGTAGCCATTCAACCAAAAATGAGCCTCATCACTGAACAAAATTTTGCGATGAAAATCAGCATCGAAATCAATCTCATTTTCGGCCCATACACCAAAATCACGACGCATTGCATGGTCTCGCGGCTTTAATTCTTGCACAAGCTGGATCTTGTAAGGTCGCAAGCCAAGATCTTTGCGCAAAATCTTCCATAAAGTTGATGGACAAAGCTCCAATTGCTGTGCACGGTGGCGAATCGATTCATTCGGGTCCTCTTCAACACTTTGCTCTACAGCGGCAATTGTTTCTTCGGTGCGCACTGTTCGACGTCTCTGCGGATGCGTATTATCACATAGAGTAAACGTAGTGCGAAAACGATCCATGGTTAACCGAACTAATTGCTCTGATGGACGATTATGTCGACCATAAAATGGACGGAGCTCACGGTAAACTTCGCGAACTGAACCATTATTTTCGAAATAAATTTGCACGATTTGCAAGCGTTGTTCTTTTGTCAACCTGTTCATAATGAAATGGCAAACCAAACTGAACATAAATGACATTAGAGTTGCCAGATTTGACCACAAAATGCCAGTTTTATCTCTATTCGAAAAACAAACCTGTAAAAAAACACCCTGTATATTAGCAGTTACGTGCTGTCGTATAGAATTACCGAAAAACATAACCCTTAGCTGGTCCAATACCAACTACGCGATCCCCAGTATTTCTCCGCAAACACACACTTCTGTACTTTTCGGTACACCCCATATCTTTGGCTACAACAACCACATGAAAATTACATAAAATTGTTAAGTTTGCTTGCAAATATCTTGCAAACTACCAAAAATCTTGGGTTTCCCCCCACCGGATTATGGTTCCTGGGACCGTAAAATAAAGCTAACGTACTTCGTGTACCTGCTATGAATATTCAAAATAAGTTAGGTAATTCAAAAAAGAAAGTAGCATACCTACATATGTATATGTAATTTTTACGTGATCGTAGTAAACTTTTCCTTAGGGGAGCATGTATTAATTATTTAAGTTTTTTACCTTTTGAAATCAATTTTAATTTTTTGATGAAATATAAACTAATAATGTGATGATAATGATAATTACAAACTACAGAAAGTTTAAAAAGTTAACTATTTACATAAATTGTGAAACTATAATAATTATTCAATTTGAATCGTAAGCACTTTATTTTGAGCAATGTTTCCAAGTGCTTGTCCGTTAGATGGCTTCTATGTTTGCGTTTTATGAGAGACATTGACAAAAATGTAGACTCACATATATATGTTGTCGAAAACATTGAATACATGTTTAATACAAGGTCCCTAGTGGCCCTGTATTTGTTAGGGCAATCATCTTTCCAAAAAGGAATGCCGGTTTCCAATGGAATAGCTAAATCCTCCCTCATTGCTAACAGCTCATTTGGAATATTTATAGGTACATTCTTCAGTGAGCATGTCAATGGACTATTAAAAATGTTTATAGCCCATTTCATTGAAAAAACATCTTTAAATCTACTGTCAAAGTTTGTTATAAAATTATTTATTTCTTCCATGAATTTATCTAATTTTTGGGGATTTGGAAATTTTAAATATATTTCGAAAACTTTTGGAAAGTTAACAAAGTTTTGGCAAGCCATTTCGGTCTTGAAACTAATTAACTTTGTGGAAAACTCAATTATTGCTTGAAACAAGTCGCATATGCTTGTATTTCTTCCTTGCAAAACTAGATTTAAATTATTTATTTGCAACGTAATATCTGTAAGAAAAGCTAGCTGTTATAAAAATTCGGGACATCTAATGGTATTAATTATTTGAGCATCCTTTGGAAGAGCCTCGGACTCCAAAAAACGAGTTATTTCTTCTCTAAGACAAAATAAACGATCTAAGCTTTTTCCCCGACTGAACCACCTGACTTCTGTAAATTGTTACACATCCTTGTATTCTGAATCTATTTCCTTCACAAACGCTACCAGCTTCCTATGTGTAAGAGCGTTGTGTCCACCTTTCAAACGATTGATTATTTGATTAATTGCCCTACAAAACCCCGCTTACGGCCAACCAAAACAGATGCTCCGTCTGTACATATAGCTGAAAGCTTCCCCTTGCCTACTATTGATAAAACATTGCGCTCGAAAGATTCGTAAATTTTTTCCCCAGTAACATTGCCATACATTGATTGCAGATTTAAAATCTCTTCAGATGCATTAAAAAAGTTGTCAACTGATCTTATGCATACAATCATCTGGCTAGTGTCGCAAATATCGAGGCTTTCATCAAAGCAACCCGATACATATTTAGCAGTTTCTATACGCTTGTAGGAAATCCCCAATAATTGCACTTCTTCGAGTCATAGTTCTGGCTGACAACTGCAGACCATTTACGATTGCAGTCATTTGATTCCCTACGCTTCCGAAAAACGGAAATATTTCAAGCACATTTCTTTAAAAAAACCCCATCCTCAAAAGGCCTACCTTTCTTTGCTAACGCTAAAGCTATTGCATATGTTGCTGTCTAAGCTCTATGGAGGGCGAGTAGTTTTTTTGAGTTATTTTTTATTTTATTTTATTATTTATATTATATTATTGGTTTAGAGAGGAAAAGGGGGTGTGCGGTGCACATGTTTATTATAGGGAGCTCTTTTCTAATATTTATTTAATTATTTAATTATTTGTTCTATATAGAACGGGGGGTGCAGGGCACCTTTACACCTTTTATGTATTAATTGGGGGCGAGCACTGTTGGCTCTGAGGCATTGCGCGGGATTGGCTTCCTCATTTTCGTTGTGAAAAACCCCCGCTTTGGGATTACAAAACATAAACTATATCTTTGGGATATTTTATAAGCTGCTTGCGAATTACAAGAGAGTGCAGCGCAAATAAAATAGACGAAATAAATCGTTATAGCTTATGTCGCTTAAACAGTTGCCTTCAGTTGACTGTCTGCCAAAGCATTATAGTCAGCATGCTCTGTATTCAATAATTTACTATATTTTATCCTAAAACAGTCTTTAAGTTTAGCAATCAACTGATCTCTCTCTACTCCTCTTACTAACTGGATATCAGGATGACGAGCGTTATAATGGCGCTTAACGTGAACTTCGTCTTTGCATTTTAAAACTTGGCTGCATATAAGACACTCAGCATCATTAAAAATATTAAGACAAAACAAAACATCGTTTTCAAACTCCATCTTCCTGATCAATAAATATAGTTTGCATCTATGTTCAGTGTACCATTAAATGATCAAGCAATGCGGTATCAACATGCTTCATTTAATGCTTGCATGAAACTCATAGTATATCTCTACTAGTAGCGCAACTAACAGCTGATTGCTAAAAAACGCATATAAACACACGCACAGTTCTCGACACATTATTTGAAGAAAACTTTAAGATTTTTAAAGCAAAATATTAAAAAGCCATAAACCTAGCATATTTTTGAAGATATAGCGTTTATAGTATCCTATTTGTTGTTAAAAGAAGAAACTTTTATATTTCAATCAAGTTTTTTGTTGTTTTTTTGACTTTAAATTAAAGGTTAAGTCCTTTTTTTAGATCATTTTAGTGTATTAAAATACAACCATGTGCATATGCCTTTTGACATTGCGTTTTGTTGATATTCGTATTTGCTATCTCATTGCTTCCTAATACGTAAACAAAGTTGTGGCAAGGAGCGATTTTTCTAATTGCAAAATTGTAATTTGTTTATTTAGTAGATTATGTTGTGTGTAAATACAACAAATTCATCCTCAACCTTTGAATAGCAGATATTGCACCATCTGCCATAAAGGAAAGTGAAGTGAAAAATTGCTTTGGTGAGTAGGAAATTCGGTAATTGTTTCCTTGAGGAGACAACTGGTAAAACACGTCCAAAAATGTCGGGAGGGCTATCAAACGATGCGTTTTGAACTCGGTATCAATAATCTGAAAGCGGAAACTGGATTTGATATTTCTGTCAAGAGTTATGTGCAATTAAAGTTGACAATTTTCTGTAATTTTCATTTGGTTGTAATAACACATATTAGGTGTAACAAAATGTGCAAAAGTGTGTTCCGCGCAGAAATACTGGGGATCGCGTAGCCAGTGTTGGATCGGCTAAGGTTTATTTTTTTGAAGCGCGGCCGCAGGAAGGTGTTCTGCACAAAATGCCTTCCCCTATGTGGGATCGGACCTGGGTTATTTTTGGGTTTTCTGCTAATATATTTTCACTGAAACAAAAAATTTAGAATCCGCTTTCGGATTGTTGATACCGAAGTAAAAACCCGTTGTTTGATACATCTCCCGATATTTTTGGACGTGTTTAGCAGTTGTCTCCTAAAGGCAACAACTACCGAAAATTTTTGTGTTTGCCAAGGTAAACTTAACAAATCTTTTTATATGTGCAGAACGTCGAGAAGAGGCACAAAGGGCGTTGGAGAAAGCTGAAGAAGTTGGCAATGCGGAAGAGGTGGAGAATGCTTAACTTAATGGGTGTGCCATATGCAGTGGCATATGTGCGGCGATATTAAATTTTACTACAGTACACTCTTGTTTATATATATATTTTTAATTTAATATTTCATTTTATATGAATTACATACAATTTTTACAACTAAGTTATGTTGTAACTTTTGCGCAAATATACATATATTTATTTAATATACATAATATATTTTACTAATGTATTAGTGTAATTGATATATAAAATGTAATTCTTATAAGATAGTAATGAATAAATAAACAAGATTTTTGGATGTAAAGGGTGTTTTTTAGGGGTATAGAACTTCGAATTGAAATAAAACACAAGAAAATCGTTTTAAGGTCCATCAATTTGGCTTTATTGGAAGTATAATTTTATGCCATTAATGTTTAAATATGATTTCGGGCATGTGGCCGCCGCGGCTGGCTCGAATAAAGCCAATTCTACAGGTCCAATTTTCAACCACTTTTTCGAGCATATGGGGCCGTATGTCGGCAATAACGCCACGAATGTTGGCTTCCAATTCCCCTAACGTTTCTGGTTTGTTGGTGTAGACGAGCGACTTCACATATCCCCAAAGAAAATAATCCAATGGTGTCAAATCACACGACCTTGGTGGCCAATTGACAGGTCCATTCCGCGAAATTATGCGCTCATCGAATGTTTCCTTCAATAAATCGATTGTGACGTGCGCTGTGTGGCATGTAGCGCCGTCTTGTTGGAACCACAACTCATCCACATTCATGCCATCCAATTCGGGAACAAAATAGTCGGTTATCATGGCTCTATACCGGTCTCCATTAACGGTAGCTGCCTCTCCAGCATTATTGCGGAAGAAGTATGGCCCAATGACTCCACCAGCCCATAGAGCACACCAAACAGTCAGTTTTTGTGGATGTAATGGCGTTTCAAGGGTCTCATGTGGATTCTCTTCACTCAAAATGCGGCAATTTTGCTTGTTGACGTAGCCATTCAACCAAAAATGAGCCTCATCACTGAACAAAATTTTGCGATGAAAATCAGCATCGAAATCAATCTCATTTTCGGCCCATACACCAAAATCACGACGCATTGCATGGTCTCGCGGCTTTAATTCTTGCACAAGCTGGATCTTGTAAGGTCGCAAGCCAAGATCTTTGCGCAAAATCTTCCATAAAGTTGATGGACAAAGCTCCAATTGCTGTGCACGGTGGCGAATCGATTCATTCGGGTCCTCTTCAACACTTTGCTCTACAGCGGCAATTGTTTCTTCGGTGCGCACTGTTCGACGTCTCTGCGGATGCGTATTATCACATAGAGTAAACGTAGTGCGAAAACGATCCATGGTTAACCGAATTAATTGCTCTGATGGACGATTATGTCGACCATAAAATGGACGGAGCTCACGGTAAACTTCGCGAACTGAACCATTATTTTCGAAATAAATTTGCACGATTTGCAAGCGTTGTTCTTTTGTCAACCTGTTCATAATGAAATGGCAAACCAAACTGAACATAAATGACATTAGAGTTGCCAGATTTGACCACAAAATGCCAGTTTTATCTCTATTCGAAAAACAAACCTGTAAAAAAACACCCTGTATATTAGCAGTTACGTGCTGTCGTATAGAATTACCGAAAAACATAACCCTTAGCTGGTCCAATACCAACTACGCGATCCCCAGTATTTCTCCGCAAACACACACTTCTGTACTTTTCGGTACACCCCATATCTTTGGCTACAACAACCACATGAAAATTACATAAAATTGTTAAGTTTGCTTGCAAATATCTTGCAAACTACCAAAAATCTTGGGTTTCCCCCCACCGGATTATGGTTCCTGGGACCGTAAAATAAAGCTAACGTACTTCGTGTACCTGCTATGAATATTCAAAATAAGTTAGGTAATTCAAAAAAGAAAGTAGCATACCTACATATGTATATGTAATTTTTACGTGATCGTAGTAAACTTTTCCTTAGGGGAGCATGTATTAATTATTTAAGTTTTTTACCTTTTGAAATCAATTTTAATTTTTTGATGAAATATAAACTAATAATGTGATGATAATGATAATTACAAACTACAGAAAGTTTAAAAAGTTAACTATTTACATAAATTGTGAAACTATAATAATTATTCAATTTGAATCGTAAGCACTTTATTTTGAGCAATGTTTCCAAGTGCTTGTCCGTTAGATGGCTTCTATGTTTGCGTTTTATGAGAGACATTGACAAAAATGTAGACTCACATATATATGTTGTCGAAAACATTGAATACATGTTTAATACAAGGTCCCTAGTGGCCCTGTATTTGTTAGGGCAATCATCTTTCCAAAAAGGAATGCCGGTTTCCAATGGAATAGCTAAATCCTCCCTCATTGCTAACAGCTCATTTGGAATATTTATAGGTACATTCTTCAGTGAGCATGTCAATGGACTATTAAAAATGTTTATAGCCCATTTCATTGAAAAAACATCTTTAAATCTACTGTCAAAGTTTGTTATAAAATTATTTATTTCTTCCATGAATTTATCTAATTTTTGGGGATTTGGAAATTTTAAATATATTTCGAAAACTTTTGGAAAGTTAACAAAGTTTTGGCAAGCCATTTCGGTCTTGAAACTAATTAACTTTGTGGAAAACTCAATTATTGCTTGAAACAAGTCGCATATGCTTGTATTTCTTCCTTGCAAAACTAGATTTAAATTATTTATTTGCAACGTAATATCTGTAAGAAAAGCTAGCTGTTATAAAAATTCGGGACATCTAATGGTATTAATTATTTGAGCATCCTTTGGAAGAGCCTCGGACTCCAAAAAACGAGTTATTTCTTCTCTAAGACAAAATAAACGATCTAAGCTTTTTCCCCGACTGAACCACCTGACTTCTGTAAATTGTTACACATCCTTGTATTCTGAATCTATTTCCTTCACAAACGCTACCAGCTTCCTATGTGTAAGAGCGTTGTGTCCACCTTTCAAACGATTGATTATTTGATTAATTGCCCTACAAAACCCCGCTTACGGCCAACCAAAACAGATGCTCCGTCTGTACATATAGCTGAAAGCTTCCCCTTGCCTACTATTGATAAAACATTGCGCTCGAAAGATTCGTAAATTTTTTCCCCAGTAACATTGCCATACATTGATTGCAGATTTAAAATCTCTTCAGATGCATTAAAAAAGTTGTCAACTGATCTTATGCATACAATCATCTGGCTAGTGTCGCAAATATCGAGGCTTTCATCAAAGCAACCCGATACATATTTAGCAGTTTCTATACGCTTGTAGGAAATCCCCAATAATTGCACTTCTTCGAGTCATAGTTCTGGCTGACAACTGCAGACCATTTACGATTGCAGTCATTTGATTCCCTACGCTTCCGAAAAACGGAAATATTTCAAGCACATTTCTTTAAAAAAACCCCATCCTCAAAAGGCCTACCTTTCTTTGCTAACGCTAAAGCTATTGCATATGTTGCTGTCTAAGCTCTATGGAGGGCGAGTAGTTTTTTTGAGTTATTTTTTATTTTATTTTATTATTTATATTATATTATTGGTTTAGAGAGGAAAAGGGGGTGTGCGGTGCACATGTTTATTATAGGGAGCTCTTTTCTAATATTTATTTAATTATTTAATTATTTGTTCTATATAGAACGGGGGGTGCAGGGCACCTTTACACCTTTTATGTATTAATTGGGGGCGAGCACTGTTGGCTCTGAGGCATTGCGCGGGATTGGCTTCCTCATTTTCGTTGTGAAAAACCCCCGCTTTGGGATTACAAAACATAAACTATATCTTTGGGATATTTTATAAGCTGCTTGCGAATTACAAGAGAGTGCAGCGCAAATAAAATAGACGAAATAAATCGTTATAGCTTATGTCGCTTAAACAGTTGCCTTCAGTTGACTGTCTGCCAAAGCATTATAGTCAGCATGCTCTGTATTCAATAATTTACTATATTTTATCCTAAAACAGTCTTTAAGTTTAGCAATCAACTGATCTCTCTCTACTCCTCTTACTAACTGGATATCAGGATGACGAGCGTTATAATGGCGCTTAACGTGAACTTCGTCTTTGCATTTTAAAACTTGGCTGCATATAAGACACTCAGCATCATTAAAAATATTAAGACAAAACAAAACATCGTTTTCAAACTCCATCTTCCTGATCAATAAATATAGTTTGCATCTATGTTCAGTGTACCATTAAATGATCAAGCAATGCGGTATCAACATGCTTCATTTAATGCTTGCATGAAACTCATAGTATATCTCTACTAGTAGCGCAACTAACAGCTGATTGCTAAAAAACGCATATAAACACACGCACAGTTCTCGACACATTATTTGAAGAAAACTTTAAGATTTTTAAAGCAAAATATTAAAAAGCCATAAACCTAGCATATTTTTGAAGATATAGCGTTTATAGTATCCTATTTGTTGTTAAAAGAAGAAACTTTTATATTTCAATCAAGTTTTTTGTTGTTTTTTTGACTTTAAATTAAAGGTTAAGTCCTTTTTTTAGATCATTTTAGTGTATTAAAATACAACCATGTGCATATGCCTTTTGACATTGCGTTTTGTTGATATTCGTATTTGCTATCTCATTGCTTCCTAATACGTAAACAAAGTTGTGGCAAGGAGCGATTTTTCTAATTGCAAAATTGTAATTTGTTTATTTAGTAGATTATGTTGTGTGTAAATACAACAAATTCATCCTCAACCTTTGAATAGCAGATATTGCACCATCTGCCATAAAGGAAAGTGAAGTGAAAAATTGCTTTGGTGAGTAGGAAATTCGGTAATTGTTTCCTTGAGGAGACAACTGGTAAAACACGTCCAAAAATGTCGGGAGGGCTATCAAACGATGCGTTTTGAACTCGGTATCAATAATCTGAAAGCGGAAACTGGATTTGATATTTCTGTCAAGAGTTATGTGCAATTAAAGTTGACAATTTTCTGTCATTTTCATTTGGTTGTAATAACACATATTAGGTGTAACAAAATGTGCAAAAGTGTGTTCCGCGCAGAAATACTGGGGATCGCGTAGCCAGTGTTGGATCGGCTAAGGTTTATTTTTTTGAAGCGCGGCCGCAGGAAGGTGTTCTGCACAAAATGCCTTCCCCTATGTGGGATCGGACCTGGGTTATTTTTGGGTTTTCTGCTAATATATTTTCACTGAAACAAAAAATTTAGAATCCGCTTTCGGATTGTTGATACCGAAGTAAAAACCCGTTGTTTGATACATCTCCCGATATTTTTGGACGTGTTTAGCAGTTGTCTCCTAAAGGCAACAACTACCGAAAATTTTTGTGTTTGCCAAGGTAAACTTAACAAATCTTTTTATATGTGCAGAACGTCGAAAAGAGGCACAAAGGGCGTTGGAGAAAGCTGAAGAAGTTGGCAATGCGGAAGAGGTGGAGAATGCTTAACTTAATGGGTGTGCCATATGCAGTGGCATATGTGCGGCGATATTAAATTTTACTACAGTACACTCTTGTTTATATGTATATTTTTAATTTAATATTTCATTTTATATGAATTACATACAATTTTTACAACTAAGTTATGTTGTAACTTTTGCGCAAATATACATATATTTATTTAATATACATAATATATTTTACTAATGTATTAGTGTAATTGATATATAAAATGTAATTCTTATAAGATAGTAATGAATAAATAAACAAACAAACATATTTAATAGAAACCTTTATAGCGTATTTCTTCCAGACCGGTGGGTCTGTCTCCCTGTTTTGGAAAAAGAAATAATGTTTATTGTTAATATTGCTTTTCCACACCACCTATAAACATACTTGTTTACTTTGTACCAATTACATGATCGGTTTGTATATATAAAATATTTCGTATATACATACACATGTAACTTCATTTTAAATGCAAAAAGTTGACAAATGTGCCTATGAGGTTGCAATATAGGCGCGTTACCGAATTTTTTTGGGTGTTCGGTTCCCCTGGAGGCCTATTTTCACCCATATACATATTTACAAACATAAAATAACTAAAACAAAACAATAAAAAGAATTCATTAAATACAATTGTACTACAATACTACAACAAAACAAAATATTGCACATTTCAGGTACATTAGATAAAAATTAAATACATAAAAAACATTTCAAAATTCACCCACAGTGAAACCCAACCAAAATACCTACAAGACATTGGTGGGGATACCGGGCCTATAGTAAACAAGGTACACGAAGCTGCATTTCAAACGAAATAAATAGTCAAATAAAAGCAAAATTATCTATGTGTCATACACAAGAGTTTAACATTTTTGAAATTCGGTTGCTTTGCGTCTTTGTTAAACGAGTTTAACAAAAAGTATGTTCTGATACGAATAAATAAGCACTATATACGAGGTGTGTTCAAAAAGTATCGCGAATTTTGTGTTTTTTCAAAAATTATTTATTTATTCATGAATATCTATTTTGTCCCCTTTAAAGTAATCCCCATGAGATATTATACACTTGTGCCAACGGTTTTTCCAATCTTCGAAGCACTTCAAAAAATCATTTTTTTGTATCTTGTTCAGCTCCTCCTTCGATGCCGTCTTTATCTCGTCAAGAGAAGCGTAACGTCGTCCTTTCATGGGCCTCTTCAGTTTAGGGAACAAGAAAAAGTCACAGGGGGCCAGATCTGGGGAATACGGTGGCTGCGGCATCATTAGTGTGTTGTTTTTGGCCAAAAAGTCGCGCACAAACAACGATGAGTGAGCAGGGGCGTTATCGTGGTGCAAAAGCCAAATTTTGTTCTTCCACAAATCCGGGCGTTTCTGGCGGATTGCTTCGCGCAAACTGCGCATAACTTGCAGGTAATATTCCTTATTGACCGTTCTTCCCTGTGGCAAGAACTCATGATGCACCACGCCCCTGCAATCGAAGAAAACTGTCAGCAAAACTTTCACATTCGACCGAACTTGGCGCGCTTTTTTCGGTCTTGGTTCGTGCGGCAGCTTCCATTGAGATGATTGAGCTTTGGTTTCCACGTCATAACCATAAACCCACGGTTCGTCACCAGTTATGACCCTCTGGAGCAAATTTGGGTCGTCGCGGACAGAGTTTAACATCTCATTAGCAAAGTTCATGCGATGCTGTTTTTGGTCACAATTGAGCAATTTTCGTAAAAAAATAGGTAAAAATCGAAGACGATCCAAAACACGTGCAAGCAAAGCAGCTGTCAACAATTAACTGAACATTCAAAATGGCCGAGCTTGTCGGCATAAGTGAGAGACATGAGTACCAACATAACGCCACAAATTCGAAATTCGAATATACGTAACCAGCGAAAATTCAAAATTCGCGATACTTTTTGAACACACCTCGTATAGTGCGGATTGCAATTTTCGCAACAATAATAGGGGTTTACGTCTAACATTTTTTCAAGGAGGATTTGAGAAAAGTTCTCCCTATGACAAGTAGAGTCGAAATTCTCTGAAAATATGTTTTCTAAACTTTGAATGAAATCAATAAAATCGGACGGAGGTTTGACAAGGTGGCAGTTACTATATTGTTTTTCTTTCGTAAATAGGAAATCTTTTTCGGCGATGCCGACCTCAAAGTTGGGTAAACGTATTAAACATCTGTGAAGTTTGGTGTATTTAAAATACAAATAGCCACAGAAGTATACAAAGGCGTTTCGATGGAGAAAGCTGCTTTCATCAATGTCGATATTCATATCTATTTGAATATCGTGAAATGTTGCTAGGGAAGGTCTGGGTAGACCCTGAAAGATTTGCCAGGAAGTGTCTTGGACTAAGACGTCATTACTGACTAGCTGAAGAGCGCTATTTGAAACTAGTTCCAAGTTATCAGGCAACATTTCGCAATTGCCTTTGTTGACGCAATCAAGGTAGCCCATGCTCCATGTCTGCCGGAATAAATAAGTAAAGCGCTGGGGAGTTATTCTTGCATCATATCCTCCCCGTCGACGAATTGGCCCGAAGAAGTTTTCAATTTTGTCCTGGCATAGTTTCCTCGTCATGAGATGGGAAAATCCTTTTTGGGTCCAAAAAACCCAGAAACGGTTTAAACACCTAATATTATTCACCCACCCATTTAAAAAAGAAAACGTGTTCGTAATATCTTTCCCGTTCCTATAAACTTTGATGGATTTGATAAAAATTTCGGATTCTTCCAGGAAGTTAAACTGATCCGCAGTTCCTTGAAAAGGTTCTTTACAATTTCCGATTGATCCAAATGTATAATTATTAAAAATATTAAAAAGTTTGTCGAAAAACAGGATAAACTCAGCTGTATTAAGAAACGATGGAGACTTAGAAGTGTTAAGAGAACCGGAGCTATATATAGCAAACATGGCACTTGCCACAGAATTGCTGAATACCTGCGAAGCGAACTTCACGCTCATTTTTTTCGAAATTGTTGGGTCTAAGATGGGACGACGTTAGTTTGTGGGTGCATTTAATGCTAGATATAGAGCATTGGTCGTGCAAACGAACTATATCCAGCCAATCTACAGGACGGTCGTTAAATAAGACTCTATTTTTAGCGTTTTCTAAACAGTTTCGTGTACTTTTCAAAAGATGAGGAGGATCGTGGAAAAAGAAAATTTGTTCGCCATTAACTTCAAAGAAAGGCCTATCTGTTGTAACTCCTACTATCTTGGCGAAGTTTACGAAGTTTGACCCTTGGTCACAAACTAAATGACAGGGACTACGACCAATACCCTGGAGCTGATTTATGCATTCTAAAATATAACTTCGCATAACATCTCCTTCACAAGTTTTATGGACAAAAAAATAAGCTAATGGATGGGTCCAAGACTCCCCACCAATACCTTGGACCAAGAGACACAGAACACTTGAAGCTACTCTAGAAGTACGGTTCTCATCACCATAATCTTCTAGCCCTATAATCAAATCTCTACTCTTCTCGTACTGTAAATTGATCTTCAGTGACATTTCGTCGCAGCATATCGAAACAAATTTTTGAACGTCGGTAAAACCCCGACTTCTTAGCTCCAGGGATTTTATACTGCTATTGGTGCAGCCAGGGGAACGTGACCACCCTTGAACAAAGTGTTCGAGAGTTCTCCTAGAAGGCCAATCCATATTCGGCTTTAAATACCTATACGCAACCGGTGAAATAAACTTTACCGCTAGAGCCTGTGTAATAACTTCCCTATCGAAACGATGCCCCTTGGGAGCTCGGGATCTATTTTTGAGACTATTTCTTACACATACCGCGAGGTATGGAGGTAATTGGCTACAAAGCTCTGCGAAATGCCTATCCCTAGTACTTTCTTCTAAACTTTCTAACTTTCTTTCTAAGAATGCCTCATGATTACTGTCACATTCAACTTCCTCATGTTTTCTTTTTCTAGGAGTCCCATCCGTTAACAGATCCTCAGTTTTCGATTGCCGACATATAATACCAGAACTAGCTAAAGGAGAAGAAATTTCTTCAAACCTAGTGGGTTGGATGGGCTCATGAAAGTCCTCAACTTCAATCAGATCGCTGTTTGAAGTAGGGGAACTTTCAGCATTTGTTGGTGAATCTAATGGCGTGAAATCTTCAATACCTAGTTCTATAAAAGACTCTTGAACGGCGGGGTAATGTAAGCTACCTATCCCTATGCTACTACAGCCGTCGTTTTCTATTTCTACTTCCACCGTAGGTGAATATATACTTAAATCTAAATCCGGAGCAGCGTCCTTTAAAAGAATCCTCCCTTTCAGCATTCGTAAGGAGAAATGTCGATGGCATGCGTAAACGTATTTAGAATGTGCTGCGGAACCATTTACGCCCAACAGCCGCATTCATTCAAGACGCCTATAAAAAAAATTGCCGTCACTAATGTGGTATACTAAGGAGGGGTCAATATTATTTTAACGATGGCCGGCAGTTTCTTTTAACAAATCTCGAAAAGATTTCTGTGAAATAAACTGCAGACCTGCGTTGATAAAACGGTTTTGCCATAAAAAACAGAAAAAAAACTAAAGTGAAGCAAAATAAAAAGTAAAAAAATAAAAAATAAATGCATTTTAGTAAAACAAAAAAAGCCCATAAAAAATATTAAATCGAAAAAATTAAAAAAAAAACAAAAATTATACCCATGCTTATTCGTCGGACCAGTAGTTCGTTGCTGTAAAAAAAAACAGATATATATATAAGTGTTGAATCTTATTTTATTTATTAACTAAGTATTTACTAACTTAAGTATTTAACTAATTTAAGTATTTAACTAGCTTACTGGGAAGTTGCTTCGAAATCAAAGAAGCCTTTGTAAACAAGAACCACCCTAATGTGAGCAAACATTACCCGTCAGTGGGTGCTCACATTCATGCTTCTGGCAAGACGGACCTTAGTAACTTTCTGGTATTATGCCAACATCTTAACACGGAAATATAAAATCGAGTTCCCGTTTTCAGATTATTTATACCGAGGTCAAAGCATGTTTTTTGATACCTCTCCCTACATTTTTGGGCATGTTTTAGCAGTTGTCTCCTCAAGGAAACAAATGCTCAAATGCAAATACCACACACCTAAAAACACACACAGACACACATTCATTTCTATTTATAAGATTGCCCACATGGTAGTAGAAAAAGTTTGAAACCTCTATAGGTCATAACTCCACAACAATTTAGCAATTTACCATGACCACTTTTATACAGCTGGGTATTTAATGTTCGGTTCCACCCGAACTTAGGCTTCCTTACTTGTTGATAATTTTTACGACCGCCACCGAGTGCTAAAACACGTCAAAGAATGGGTAATATTTTACATCCAACGTCAACTGTAAAAACTGCACTAGAAATGTCGATATTGGTACCCAGCGACGCGTTACGGTCCCAGGAACTATACTCCGGTGGAGGAAACTCATTATTTGTGGTAATTTAAAAGTTATTAGCACAAAACTAAAAAATGACCCAGGTCCGATTCCAAATAGGGGGCTTGATCCCAGGTATTTATGTGCAGAGCACCTTCCTGCGGCCGCGCTTCAAAAAAATAACCCTTATCCGGTCCAACACCGGCTACGCGGTCTACAGTATTTCTGCGCAGAACACACTTTTTGCACTTTTCGGTACACCCTAATCTGTGATTACAACAACCACATGAAAATGACAGAAAATTTTCAACTTTAATTGCAAATATCTCTTCACTGAAACAAAAACTCGAATTTCCGCTTTCGGATTATTGATACAGAGATCAAAACACGTCGTTTGATACCTTTCCCGAGATTTTTGGATGTAAAGGGTGTTTTTTTTAGGGGTATAGAACTTCGAATTGAAATAAAACACAAGAAAATCGTTTTAAGGTCCATCAAGTATTGGAAGTATAATTTTATGCCATTAATGTTTAAATATGATTTCGTGTAGACGAGCGACTTCACATATCCCCAAAGAAAATAATCCAATGGTGTCAAATCACACGACCTTGGTGGCCAATTGACAGGTCCATTCCGCGAAATTATGCGCTCATCGAATGTTTCCTTCAATAAATCGATTGTGACGTGCGCTGTGTGGCATGTAGCGCCGTCTTGTTGGAACCACAACTCATCCACATTCATGCCATTCGGGAACAAAATAGTCGGTTATCATGGCTCTATACCGGTCTCCATTAACGGTAGCTGCCTCTCCAGCATTATTGCGGAAGAAGTATGGCCCAATGACTCCACCAGCCCATAGAGCACACCAAACAGTCAGTTTTTGTGGATGTAATGGCGTTTCAAGGGTCTCATGTGGATTCTCTTCACTCCAAATGCGGCAATTTTGCTTGTTGACGTAGCCATTCAACCAAAAATGAGCCTCATCACTGAACAAAATTTTGCGATGAAAATCAGCATCGAAATCAATCTCATTTTCGGCCCATACACCAAAATCAAGACGCATTGCATGGTCTCGCGGCTTTAATTCTTGCACAAGCTGGATCTTGTAAGGTCGCAAGCCAAGATCTTTGCGCAAAATCTTCCATAAAGTTGATGGACAAAGCTCCAATTGCTGTGCACGGTGGCGAATCGATTCATTCGGGTCCTCTTCAACACTTTGCTCTACAGCGGCAATTGTTTCTTCGGTGCGCACTGTTCGATGTCTCTGCGGATGCGTATTATCACATAGAGTAAACGTAGTGCGAAAACGATCCATGGTTAACCGAATTAATTGCTCTGATGGACGATTATGTCGACCATAAAATGGACGGAGCTCACGGTAAACTTCGCGAACTGAACCATTATTTTCGAAATAAATTTGCACGATTTGCAAGCGTTGTTCTTTTGTCAACCTGTTCATGATGAAATGGCAAACCAAACTGAACATAAATGACATTAGAGTTGCCAGATTTGACCACAAAATGCCAGTTTTATATCTATTCGAAAAACAAACCTGTAAAAAAAACACCCTGTATATTAGCAGTTACGTGCTGTCGTATAGAATTACCGAAAAACATAACCCTTAGCTGGTCCAATACCAACTACGCGATCCCCAGTATTTCTCCGCAAACACACACTTCTGTACTTTTCGGTACACCCCATATCTTTGGCTACAACAACCACATGAAAATTACATAAAATTGTTAAGTTTGCTTGCAAATATCTTGCAAACTACCAAAAATCTTGGGTTTCCCCCCACCGGATTATGGTTCCTGGGACCGTAACGCGTCTCTGGGTACCAATATCGACATTTCTAGTGCAGTTTTTACAGTTGACGTTGGATGTAAAGTATTACCAAAGAATGTTGGAAGAGGTATAAGAAAAGTGTTAACTTTCTTGCAAACTACGAAAAATGATTGTTCCCCGGATTCAGATTATGATTTCTGAAACCGATACACGTCTCCTGATACCTCTCCCGACAATTTTGTACGTGTTTTAGCACTCGGTGGCGGTCTTAAATAATTACCATTTTCGGGTGTGTGGAAAAGCTTCGTACAAGCACACAAGGTAATTGTTTCCTTTAGGAGTGGTATCAAACACCGCGTTTTGACCAAATGAAAATGACAGAAAATTTTCAACTTTAATTGCAAATATCTCTTCACTGAGACAAAAAGTCGGAAATCCGCTTCCGGATTATTGTTACCGAGGTCAAAACGCGTCTCTTGATACCTCTGCCGATAATTTCGGGCGTGTTTTAGCAGCTGTCTTCTAAAGGAAACAATTACGGCACACAACATGTACATCTACATAAAAGTAGTACTCACCTGGACATTTCTTCTTTCGGGGGAAAATTGTGAAGGGGGACTCCCAAAGGGCACCCTCGGATGCATTTTCTGTTGGGCATATTGCTGAAATTAAACCAATAATAAGTAATTTGAAGATTTAAAATTCAACATATACTTACAAATCGTATTTAAACTTTCCTTCGCTCCTTGCCACTTTAAGTAAAACCTGGAAAAAGAGAAAAGCTTGTTTAAATAATTGTACAAATAAAAATGAAGGCTTGCGCAGCAATTCCCCGAGAAAAATCTGAAATGAAAAGAAAGCTCGATTAAAAGTTGAATATAAATTTTGTTGAAATGTGTCCTGATCATCTCCAGTAAATCTGAAATATCAAGATAAATAATATTCACTATAAATATGGAAAATATAATAAAAAATTCTTATTTAATCATACTTACAGGCAGTTGCATAAATACTTTGAATTTGTCCGTCGGTGAGCTGTCAAGTCTACAAGACAGGTTTGCATTTTTTTGAACTTAAATTTTTTTAAAGAATGAAAGAGGGGTGAGCTGAGACATGGTAAAAATATAATATATATAATAAAAATATACGACATAGATGCGAAAATTCTCGTTAAGAAATCACAAAACTCCATAAAAGAATTACTTCTCTAGCCCGCAAAAAATAAGCAACGATTCAGGGCCATGGTTAGGTCATACTTTACTTTCAACATCAACAGGAAAAATTGCACTAAAAACGTCGATATTGATATCCAGAGACGTGTTTCGGTCCCAGAAACCCTATTTCGGAAGGGACAACCCAATATTTTCAGTAATTTAATAGTTATTGGCAAAAAAAAACCAAAAATTACCCAGGTATTTACGTGCAGAACACCTTTCTGCGTAGGCGGCCTTCGGCCATGCTTCAAAAAAATAACCCTTAGCCGATCCAACAAGGGCTACGCGGTCTACAGTATTTCTACGCGGAACACAGTTTTGCACATTTTGTAACACCTAATATGTGTTATTACAACCAAATGAAAATGTTAGAAAATTTTCAACTTTGATATATCTTGATAGAAATATAAAATTGAATTTCCGTTTTCGGATTGTTGATACCGATGTCAAAGCATGTTTTTTGATAACTTTCCTGACATTTTTGGACGTGTTTTAGCAGTTGCCGTTAAATAGAAAGAATTACCAAATGACATTTTTTATGTTATTCATTTATTTTCGTATGAATTTATACCACAACAATTAAATATACGATAGTTTTTACTTAACCTAAGCAAAATAAGTAATAAATCAAACACTAGCTGGCAGATTTTACACATATAAAAATTGTATGCTCAGTTAAAATGGGAGCAACATATAGTTACTATTTGCAAACTTCGTACTAAGTTTAACTCCTTTTTTCAATTTTAGGGTTTTGTGCGAATTTTGTCTAGAGTCTTTCATTCCACGCAGCCGAGTACCATTATCCACTGCCTCCCACTCAAATTCGCAAAATGGCTGAAAAATTAGATGCCAAACTAGTATAGGTAAACAATGATGAAACTGAATAAAATATGATTTTTTTGTGCTCTGCTTGTTGACGCTCGTGTTGTGTGCGTGTAATTACGAACTGTGTACGTGAGACCATGATCAAATAATTTATATGGTCGCTTCAAATGACATAGCGTCTTATTCTTCCTCATCCACACCTTATGTCAAAAGCTTAGAAAATAGGCGAATCGTTTTTGCGCGTTCCCTCTCACATGTGCATTTTGACATAAGAATTCACCGACGTCAAACGGTAATTTCGTGTTGTTGGCCGTTCGCGTCAACCATATAAATCATTAAATCATGCGTGAGACGGCCGAACATACTTCGACTCCCAGGAAAATATTTGCCTGCCTTTGATGTAAAGGCGTAAACCAATCCGTACGTATTTTGATTGAGCAACGGGCGTCGAGGCCATAAGCATCGACTGCTCGCATAAACTAATAATTTATTTATTGTGCGCTAATTAAACATTGGTGCGCGGCAGGCACAGGCGCACATAGAAGCTTTGAGTTGTTATCCAGCACAGCTGGACAAGGGTAGGGCCACTCGGATGTAAGCTTTGTCAAGTTGGTGTAACTTAAAAGAAGTGGAGCGCCTCGTCTCACACCCTCCCACTAGAAGGAGTAAGATTTCTCGTCTGAATCGGCTCGAAACAGAAGCGCCGGCATAGCCAACTTGTCGGCGAAATCGCGCCCCTTTTACCCTGAGCCCGCCAAGACGTCTTGCAGCTAGGAGGGGGGAATAGGAATAAGGGAGATTGTCGCGAGATTAGTGATTATCCGAAGGTAAGAGGGGAGTCAGACGTGGGCAACCGATGTAAATTTGGTATAGCCTGCACACTTGTTTATTGGTGTCAACACATATTACTTTTCTTTCATTATAATTCCGCAGCAATATCAGCTGTCACCCTCCTAGGAGTATAGGCATGTAGGTGCAGGCGTGCGTTCGCTCAATTCGGGATCAGACATCCCCGCACATACATGCGCACACTCCTAGTCTAGTAACATACCACTGTAGTATGTATAAGGAAGACATTCATACATGCCCATCATTTTGAAGGGCGCAAGTACAGATGATTTGAAAATTGATTCAATAAAAAGTATGTATTCTTAATTTCATTAGAAAAAAGTGTTCTTCATTTCAGATGCGGTGTGGACAGACGGACGCTACGGTGACGATGGGAGGGGAGTTCTGAGGGGGTAATTTTGGGGTCGGCAATCTTTTTTTGCCACTGCCGACCATGGAAGGGTGGGTACCGAGTGGCTGGCCAGGAACATCGGTGGTCAAGCAGGGGCCCAAGGAGTGCGAACGCGTCAACCCTGAAGCGCGAGTGAAGTAGACAGGTATGATTTTTTTTGTATGGTGCGGCTGACGTGCCTCGGGTCCCAAGATCCACCCCACAGTCCGGCGAGCTATCTCGCGCTTAAGCAAGCATACCTGCTGGGGCTACGAGGCATGCGACGTAAGGGTGGGAGGGGCGTCGGGTGATATTGCGACTACCGCCCAAAGGCCAGCACGTAACAAGCTTTACTCGCTTTCTCCAACTCTGGACATTTTAGCAGTCTGCATAACTTCGAATTTTTACTGGTACAACTTTAGGCCTTTTTGGACTATTTCTTCACCAGTCAGAAAATTCTATTTGCACACTGGGAAGTTTTCTGACTAGTTTGGTGCTTCATTGCAGGGTAGAAACTTCACACACGCCCAACTTGTTATGTCGATGGCAAAATAAAGTCTTAGAAAGGCCTGCTATAATTTAATTCTCTTAGAGCTTTGGATAAATAAAGATAGTTTACAAAGATTGTAAAGAAGTTGCCACGAAAAACATTACGTATTTGTTAACTATGAAATATATTTTTTTTGATATTCTTTAATTCTTTCATAGAGCACGTAAAAAAATCATTATATATATAAATGCTTTATTAAAGTTAGTCGCTCCTCGATTTGTGGTTATGAATACATTCCTACTTGTGTAAATACTAGTGACATAGTCGTTTTCAATTGTGATACCTGTGATTTTTTCAATCTAAATAATTTATTACTCGAAGCCAATTGGTCTTCTATTTTATCAAATTCAAGTCCTGCTGTTTGTTTGGTTTCAAATCATGCATGGGCGACCTCTGTCTGGAAAATATAGCCGTTAAAAAGAAGCTACCTCATAAAATCATAGGGTACACTATGTAATTAAAAAAGCTTAAAAATTCTCGAAATTAATTTCATAAAAGGTTTCAGCTCACTAAAAATATTTATTTTTATAATAAATACAAGTACTTTGCTGTTGAATTTAATCGCCTAGATAAGTATCATAATTCATTTGCGGTGCCCAGTGGAGCGTTAAAAGTAACTCAAAATATTTTTAGACCTTTATCAAATCCAAAAGAGCACGATCCCCAACTAGCATCAAAGTAACAGAAACGAGTAAATTTTACGAAGCCTTCACCAAATTTGCGACTTTTGGGTATAAATAACTTTGTTTGAATAACCTTAGGTAGCTGCACGGTAACGACTACCACTTGCGGTTACCTTAAAATTACGAGTATATGATTATTAAGTAGCATTACCAGTATTGAAGAAGTTGTTATTACCTGTATTTCAACTCCCAAGATTTCATAACTTTTAGGTTGTGAATCACTCAACGGTGACTGACTCAAGTTACTCGTTTACTACTTTAAAGTTGCCTAGCCCTCTAAGAGGTTTTGGTAATTTCAGCAACGTTGTGGGGGTTCGTTTTTGTGCACATAAAATTGTTAGTTCTATTTCTGAGTAGTAGGATAGCCACCATTACCTGAATAAATGACTTTGGTTACTACAGAGACTCTAAAGTTATTTATCGTAGCGTACGCCATTTTGAAAAAAAAAATCATTCAGCACCATTAAATTGATAAAAAAGTTTTTATATATTTTGAATGTTTTATGCACAATATGTAATGAATCAATGCACAGTGGTTGTTTTTTTCCGTTAAGGAACAAAAAAAGGAGCAGTTTCACGCCCAGCAAGCAATTCCCTTGCTCATTGTTAGCTATTTGGAATATATTATTGTAATAAGATATTTAAATTTGAATGGATCGTTATCAAATTTCGACCTATTACTACTATATTTGACAGTAAAATTTAAACCGCACTAGCTTTTATACCCACATTATCGTATACCCGTATGCACACATGTATTTTATTTAATTATAAATATACTTAATAACCATAAGCAAGCGGTTTTTAGGTTCTGAAGTAGTTGCACAAATAAAATGAAATAAATACAGGGTGTTTTTTTTAAAGGTTTGTTTTTCGAATAGAGATAAAACTGGAATTTTGTGGTCAAATCTGGCAACTCTAATGTCATTTATGTTCAGTTTGGTTTGCCATTTCATCATGAACAGGTTGACAAAAGAACAACGCTTGCAAATCGTGCAAATTTATTTCGAAAATAATGGTTCAGTTCGCGAAGTTCACCGTGAGCTCCGTCCATTTTATGGTCGACATAATCGTCCATCAGAGCAATTAATTCGGTTAACCATGGATCGTTTTCGCACTACGTTTACTCTATGTGATAATACGCATCCGCAGAGACGTCGAACAGTGCGCACCGAAGAAACAATTGCCGCTGTAGAGCAAAGTGTTGAAGAGGACCCGAATGAATCGATTCGCCACCGTGCACAGCAATTGGAGCTTTGTCCATCAACTTTATGGAAGATTTTGCGCAAAGATCTTGGCTTGCGACCTTACAAGATCCAGCTTGTGCAAGAATTAAAGCCGCGAGACCATGCAATGCGTCGTGATTTTGGTGTATGGGCCGAAAATGAGATTGATTTCGATGCTGATTTTCATCGCAAAATTTTGTTCAGTGATGAGGCTCATTTTTGGTTGAATGGCTACGTCAACAAGCAAAATTGCCGCATTTGGAGTGAAGAGAATCCACATGAGACCCTTGAAACGCCATTACATCCATAAAAACTGACTGTTTGGTGTGCTCTATGGGCTGGTGGAGTCATTGGGCCATACTTCTTCCGCAATAATGCTGGAGAGGCAGCTACCGTTAATGGAGACCGGTATAGAGCCATGATAACCGACTATTTTGTTCCCGAATTGGATGGCATGAATGTGGATGAGTTGTGGTTCCAACAAGACGGCGCTACATGCCACACAGCGCACGTCACAATCGATTTATTGAAGGAAACATTCGATGAGCGCATAATTTCGCAGAATGGACCTGTCAATTGGCCACCAAGGTCGTGTGATTTGACACCATTGGATTATTTTCTTTGGGGATATGTGAAGTCGCTCGTCTACACGAAATCATATTTAAACATTAATGGCATAAAATTATACTTCCAATACTTGATGGACCTTAAAACGATTTTCTTGTGTTTTATTTCAATTCGAAGTTCTATACCCCTAAAAAAAACACCCTTTATATAGTTTTATAATTTCAAAAAAATATGATCGAACCATTAGCTCGTCCTTGTGAAAAAGAAGGATGGAAAATTAGGTTCTGTGTGGATTATCGGAAGTTGAAAGACCTAGCGAAGAAGGACAGTTATCCACTGCCAAGAATCAGCGATACTCTGGACTTACTATCTGGTAGTAAATGGTTTTCCACACTGGACTTGAAAACCTGCAAGTGGATGTAAAGGATGAAGATAAAGAAAAGACAGCTTTCAGGCCCTTCGAGTTATGCCATGATCCAGCTACTTTTGAGATACTCATGGATCAGGTACTAAAAGGACTACAGTGGGAAAAATGTTTAATGTACCTGGACGACATCATCGTGGTGGGAAAAAGCTTTGAAGAACACCTAAAGAACTTGGAGAAGTTTTCGTAAGGTGCTGGTCCGAAGTTAAGTAAGTTATTTTGGTCACAAGGTAACCACGGATGGCATCTCCACTGCTAAAGAAAAGAACGAAGGCGTAAAGGATTGGCCAAGACCGAAAAATTGCCTTAACTTACGGTGCTTTCTTGGCCTGTGCACGCATTATCGCCGATATGCGCCGAATTTTGGCAGCGTAACTATTAGTATTCATGAGCTTACCAGGAAAAATATGTGTTTTGAATGGAAAAAGGAACTTGATTCGGCTCTCCAAACCTTGAAGGAATGACTATGCACTGAATCAGTGTTGGTATATCCAATCCCAAGTTCAATGTTTATTCTGGATACAGATGAGAGTGGTTATACTATAGCAGATGTTTTGTCGCAGATTGCCGATGGACATGAGAAGGTAGTTGTGTACTACAGCCGAGCAATCGGTAAGCCTGAAAGGAACTGTTGCGTAACACGGAGAGAACTGTTGGCATTGGTCGAGTGCGTCAAACATTTCCGCAAGTATCTCTATTGGTAGCGATTCCACTTCAGCGTTGAAAAGGCTCTTGCAGTTCCGACATCTGGAAAGTCAATTGCCATGGTGAATAAAGCGACTAAAAAGTTATCACTTTTCCATAGAGCAGCGGAAGACACGGAAATGCTGATGCAATGTCACGACGAACATGCAACTTGGAATGCAAGCTTTGCTCCAAAGCTGAGGCCAAGGAAGGCATTATAGATGTACGGCTAATGACTTTATTATCTACGAACGAATGGGACATGGATCAATTAAGGTAGGGGCAGCACGAAGATCCATATCTTACAAGTGTGATGCAAGGAATCGAACGAATTGAGCGATCATCAAGAGAGGAGCTGTTAGCAAAAAGTCCTGTTGCCAAGTCATATTGGGAACAGTGGAACAGTGGAACAGTTTACAATTGGAATCCGATTGTTTGCATCGAATATAGAAGAGTGAGGATGCTCAATGTGTTCGTAAGCTGATAGTCGTAACAGGATAGAAAATCCTTCATGTTCTCATTGAATTACATAAGGGTCCAAGCGGTCATCTTGGAGTCACCAAAACATTAGACAGAATTCAAGCAGAGATTTTATTGGGTTGGTTAACGTCAGTCACTCGCGTGAGGTGTGCATCAAAGCGAACAGTATAACTCAAGAGCAACGTTTGAGAGGATTGCTACAGATGTAGCTGGGCCAGAAGGATTGCGTTACGCAGATCTCCTTGTTCCTGATGGCATATCGCTCCGCAGTACATGTAACAACCGGTCCAAATCGTGTAGAAGTAATTTTTGGAAATTATCTTCGGTTGGCAGCTGATTTAAGGTTTGGGATAAGTGCGAATTCAAGAGTATACTAGCGTCTAAAAAGATGAAGGTACTCCATCTGGAAAGACTATCTGCATTTGGTTCGGGCAATGTGTCTGATCGGGACAGTCAGACTTAGGTAATGGGCAGTGTGGCGAATATTATCATGTAACTTAAAGGATCGCAGATCCTTACACTTAAAAAAATTAAAGGGCCAACTTGCCCTGACAAAAAACACCAAGTTGTGAGGTTACTTTACACTTTATTTAGTTCGTTAACTTATAACTAAGTTTGATCACTTTGACTCCCCAACAGCAACTGCCCGATCGTTGGTTTAAACTGCACCTTCAGACCTCAGCGTCGGCGGCGGCAACGCAACCCTTACGTAAGTGTGCCTATGTGCACCGGTGGAAATGACCATGGCCTTGGTTTCCCACAGTCGTTGCGTTCTCAAATGTCTTGCATTGCATTGAATGGTGAAATATAAAAGTGCTGACGCTGCGGCACGTGTAGTGGCCGATCGTGGGAATGGCTTAACTGGGCAGCGGCTGAATGTGTTAACTCCTACCCCCTTTAAAGATCTGCGTCCCGCAGATTAGGTAGCTAGGGAGAGTCTTCGCGTTTATGTCCACGGAAACTCCTGTTGAGCAGTGAAATATTCAAGCTAGGGATATCTAATCTTGCCGTCATCCTCCTCCAAATTAACCAAATGACCGAGACTAATAATGCAAAGCCCATGACTTCCGACGTGATGAACCAATTTGTTTTTCCTTTTAGGTAGCGAAGGAGTCTAACATTTCCTGTTATCATCTCATAGACAAGGTTAAGGTTGACCGCCAGTGTTTTGTTCTTCACACGGGTCAAGATTGGCGTGAGTAGTTGGAGTTCTGACCTGCTCACGCTTTGGTAGGTTTGATTGTCAATCTTGACAGTCTCGTTGTGTATCTGTAGAATAAATGAGCCCAAAAGATAGTTCGTACTATTACCTGACCATGCTGTGCCGTTGAAATTGCTAAGGAATATAGTGTCTTCCTTGATGACCTCAAAAGTGGATTCATTGCAGGTCAAATACTGACAGCTGGCTTCACCTCCTTTAAGTAGCCGCGGCAGGCAATCCTCTTCCTTTAGCAGATCAATGGAGCCTTCTTCGCAAACCATGGCTGACGTTAGTTGTAAACATCGATCCTTGATACCATATGTCCTATGTTTGCTAACCAGTATAGTTGAATATTTTATGTCTACATGATGCCCATCTTGGATGATAGGTCGAACAACCAGGTGATTATGTTTCGTTTCCATTACTTTCGGCAAGGATAGAACGTAAAGTAAAAGTGACCCGTTTGTGTAAATCGAAGGCTTTCTATTCTCGATGGCTTCAACGACGTTGCTGTAAGGAAGGACCTCTATCTCACTGAGAAGTCGGT
Source organism: Merzomyia westermanni (assembly GCA_949987695.1). Lineage (NCBI taxonomy): Eukaryota > Metazoa > Arthropoda > Insecta > Diptera > Tephritidae > Merzomyia > Merzomyia westermanni. The sequence goes on from OX465291.1 coordinate 85,239,656, forward strand.
TGATTTCTTCCTTGCTTAGCATATTGATGTTAACGACGCCGGCTTTGGCCATCTGACAGGCGCGGACCAGTTCATAGACGTCTTCCTTTAGAATCGTAACCTTACTTTGGATTTCCTGGGAAATATGCTCCAGCCTTCGGTGGCTTTGAACGTCATTGGTGGTGGCAATGATACCATTGATCGCCTGCAAAAGCTCGTGAGTTGTTTTGAATATTTCAGAGTTTACCTGGTATTGCTGCTCATCTTGGCTCGTCAGTGCATTCTGTTTCTGTAGGACTTCATCCCAATCCGTGGCGTCAGGCGTGCCGGCAATCCATTTCCAGGCAGAGCCAATCCAATTAATAGAACGCCTTGGTCTGCTAATCTCTTGTCCCTTTAGGTCATGGAGGTTTCTTGCAATTTTGCCCAGTTGGTAATTAAGTACATCGGCTGTGGAGTCAGTTATGTTGAGATCGATGATTGCATCTTCTAATCTGCTTACAACCCTGTCGTAGCTAATTAGGTCGATAGTATGGATCAGCTTGAAGTGCCCGTTGATAATCCAACCGTATCCATCGCGTATTGTTACAATAGGAGAGTCTATATTGAACACGTCATAGGTATGCGCGGATGCGCAGAGGCAGATGCTGTGGGGAGTAGATTTATTTCATTTGACTTATATCTACAGATTACCCCCATTTGATTAAATCTTTATTGTATTTTACATATTCAATATACTTTTAAGAGAAAAATTGCAAGGTAAATTTATTTAATGTTGACAAAGATAGTATGGAACACAATAGCAATCAATCAATAGAATCAAAAATTTCATATGTTGAATTTACTCTAATTAATTAATACAATTTACTCAATTTCCATTATCTTTAAATTAAGGCTTAACATGCTAAAAGTGAGTTGTTGCTGGGGAGTTTCGGAAAAATGCGGGAAATGAAGGGAAGGATTCGTTGGGACCAATAGTGAAAGTGATTACTGGATTATTAATAGTCGTTAGTTTTGTTGGTTAGTGTATTGGTAGTGAGTTTTAGATTAAAATGTGGGTTTTATTGCTAGTTAACATAATAACTTCTTGTATTTCATATTTTATTTTTACTTTTTTTGCTTTAACTTTTTGTTTTATTAGTAGCATTAGTATTTTAGTATTTCCTGTGAGGAATACCATTCCTCCTTTTTTTTTTTTTTTTTTGGTATACGCCATTATGCGTTTCATTTGCTCAGTTCAGTGACTGAGTGTATATAAGCATAATATTGCTTTTTCATCAGTGCGCACACTGTAATTCAAAAAAGATTTTACGTTTTGCATTGGAATATAGGCGTTTTCTCAGCTGACTTTGGAAGGCTCGTGTTGATCCCTTTTAGTCATAAGCGTTGATGGTTGCAAATGACCTACTCATGGCACGAGTGGCTTCACGTCAATTAAAGCAAAGACCTTATGGTGGAGTTGAACCTCGTCGATCGACATCATTCGAACCATCGAGTTACCTGGAATTGAACCAATATCTGACTAGATCGACTACAAAAAAATCTTGCAACCATACCCCTGGGACCTAAGGATCTGTGCATGAGTTATTTACCTTCTTTCCAATCTTATCTTAGACATTTTTCACGTCTACCATGTGGAATTTTTTTCCAGTTTCAGTGAGTATGGTTGCTGTTCTGTTTTCAGCTACTGTTTCTTCTTTATATAACGGCTTCTGTTTGCCTTTAATTTGTTTATTAGAAATAAACAGTTTATCCCCGGCATCAAAAGTGCGTGGGGTTGTACGTTTAGTGTTCAACCTTGAATTCCTGACCTCCTGCTCCCTATCTAATAAAGCCTTAATATGTTCATTAGTTTTTTCTCTGAAATCTACCAATTCCTGATAGTTAATCCACGAGGTTCGGTTGAGGAACACGTCTGCCGGTTTCCTTTTTGTGACAGAGTGGACGGTATTGTTGTACCGGTCCACTGCTATAGAAACGCGCTCTTTTGGAGTGAATCTGCAAAATTCGACAGAGATGCAACGGTATATTTCAATTAATGTTGAATGCAAACGCTCAACCTGACCGTTAGTTTCGCTTCGTTGGATAGGAGTTTGGTAAATTTCTATGCCTAGAGAACGAATATAATTTAAGACCAGAGGGGTAAGGAATCCTCTTTCATTGTCCATAACTAAAATCTTTGGGACAGAAAAATAATGCAGGAGGTCAGTAAGCTTCCTGCGCAGGTGAACCGAAGATTTATTTTTTATTGGGAATAATTTGGCAAACTTTGAAAATTTATCGATTGCACTGAGATATTTTTGTTTCTCTATCTCAAAAAGGTAGATGTGCAAAATTTCACAAGGATAACTCGGAATTGGAGTGGGTTGAAGAAAAGGCTTCGAGGGATGCTTGTCATATTTATTTAATTTACAGGTATCACCGCCGTGGTGTGAAGGTAGTGTTGCCGGCCTACCACACCGAAGGTCCATGGTTCGAGCCCTGGTACAGGTAACATCAAAAGTGATTTGAAAAAAGTTTTTCAAAACGGGGTCGCCCCTCGGCAGTGGTTTGGCAAACTCTCCGAGTGTATTTCTGCCATGACAGGCTTCTCAGAAAAAATTCGTCTCCTTTGTAGATGCCGTTCGGAGTCGGCAAAAAACTGTAGGTCCCACCAATTTGTAGGGAAAATTCAAATCGGCACACCACAAATTGGAAGAGAAGCTTGGCGCAAAAATCTCTTAGGAGGTTTATGATGATATACCTGTTGTATATCGCGCCATAGAGAGAGAGAGACAGGTATCACATTGTCTTACATAGTCTCTGATCTGCCTGGCCATGGCAGGGAAATAAAATTGTTCGAGTATCTGCACCTTGTTCTCACGTGGATTTCTGTGGGCTCGCTTATGTTCCTTCTCAATTATCTCGAAGACCCTGTCAGAAACCGTAACATCTTCCACTATCCTTTGAGTTATTCTTATTCTGTACCTTTGAAAGTTACTAACATAAGCATCCTGTAGCGAGGCAAGGAAATTTTCTGGAATTTTTATGCCATTTATTACATTTGGGTTAAGGCACTCCCTCAAAATTGTGACCAGTGTAGCGTTATCCTCAGGGAATGAGACATAATATCTACTGTAGCCTTGGTGAGGATGTTCAAGGCAACGAGGGCGGTCTCCCTCCCTGAAAAGAATTTGGTTTCTAAACACATTAATTGGAGCCTCCACATGAGGTATAAGATCCTAACTATCCTGATCAGCTGAATGCATTGCGCATTGAGTGACAGTGTCAATATCGGGCCCCGCGTTCGCTCCAGCATTTGTTGAAGGCTCGTTTCCCAGAACAGATGGAGGCTGAATAATGACAGAATCGGTCAGCACATTGAGTTCCGTTTTAAGGCGAGAAAGGGCGTCAGCTACTAGGTTTGACCTCCCCGGTTTGTAGATAATTTCGCAGTTATACTCCTCAATCCTGGCCTTCCAGCGTTTTAACTTAGCGTTGTAATTTCTGCAGCTCAAGGAATACGTGAGTGGTTGGTGATCAGTATACATTTTGATCTTCTTGGCGCCGTACAGGTAAGAACGCAGATTGTCAAGTGACCAGACGATCGCGAGGAGCTTCTTTTCGTTGGTGGCGTAATTCTTCTCAGCTTTATTCAAAGATCGCGATATATAGGCTATAGGTTTGTCCTCGCCTATAGTTCCTTGCGACAATACTGCCCCAATGGCATAATTCGATGCATCCGTAGTGAGATTAAATGGCTTTTCAAAATCCGGAAAGGCAAGGACATCGGCAGATACCAAGAGTTGTTTCAAATCGTGGAAGGCCTGTATTGCATTTTCGTCAATTCTTACCTTTCTAGAAGCATTTGCTTTCACTTGTGCATTCTCACCCCGAGTGAGGTTGGTCAATGGTTTGGCCAGCGCGCACTCCATCCGGAGTAATCACGTAGCCAAGGAATTCGACTTCTTTTTCGAAAAACAGGTTTTCAAAAACTATGATGTCGTCAATATAGACATAGCATATCTTCCCTATGTATTCTTTTAACACATCGTCGATCATTCGCTGAAAAATGGCAGGAGCATTTTTCAAACCAAAGGGTAAACGTAGGAACTCGTATTTTCCATTCATCGTAGAAAATGCTGTCTTAGGTATGTCGGAGTTCTTCATTGGTATCTGATGAAAACCGGACGTCAAGTCAATCGTTGTAAAATAGTTAGCTTGCCCCAAGCTGGAAAGTGTGGCGTTTATGTCTGGAATGGGGTACGTATCGGCGATCGTGACCCTCGTCGAGCAATTCATTTATCTGCCTATCTACTTATCTACCTATCTCTCATGCACACAGGGTAAGGGTAACTTTTACTGTAAATAGGTTCAGGTGTGTTAGTCCGTATTTCCGCCCGAACGCTAGTATCGATCAATTCACTGCCATTAAGTGGTGCGAATAGGTCAGAGTATTTTTCCACTAGTTGGTCTACATGCTGTTTCGTTTGGGCAGACACGTCTTTTCCTATAGAATAGTTAACCTGATTGGAAAGTTTGGCTTTCAAGGGCAGTTTGAACTCGTTAATCTTTAAATAATTATTTTTCCTATCTACCACGGCCCGTAACATTCTTAGAGCATCACCGCCAATGATACCATCAAAGGATTTTAACCCTGGGAGAAGAAAAAATACAATGTTTGTGTTATAACCAATATCCTTAAAAAATTTTAAGGATGTTTCTTTTGAATTTGCACCCGCCCCCTGGCTGAGTGCACATTAAATACCTCCTATACTGGGTCACCTCCAGTTGCGACCGCATCACTTATAAACTTTTTGTTAGCCCCAGTGTCGATGAGGAAGTCGAGGGTGCGGCCGTCTGGAAGCGTATACTCTAGGTATGGTACGCTAGATGGCCCATGCTCGTTATTCGGTTCATCTTCTGTCCCCGTTGTGCAATGGAATAGTCGCTGTTTCTTTTGCGGCAGATTTTCCGAAGTTGTTCCCCGCTTAAAGGGATTCGGGCGATTGATGTAGTTTGCGGCTCGTGATTGGACGGACCCATCAACTTCCATCTTCTCTACAGGAGGAGTTTTTGGCTGGGCAGGTGGTGAGGTACGATCATAGCCGCCAAATCGCTCCCGTTTATCGAAGTGTGTTCTACGATCCTGCTGGCGCCAGTTGGGCCTTGGTGAGATCACCGGTGGCCTACCTGTGTGAGAGAGCTTAGTTTCTTGTAGGTTGTTAATGGGGACTACAACACGATTACTTCCAGAGTTCGAGTGTATAGCGAAATTCCAGTAATTGACATTCTGCAGTTCCAGACAAGCCGAATAGGCTTCTGGGAGAGTCTTGGGTCGTTGTACGAGAAGCAACCTCGATACCTCCCCATTTAGCCCACGAATAAAAACGTCAAGTGCCCGATTTCTATAGGTGTCCACAAGGACTCTTATTGTTTCGTCCGTGTAGGACTCGGTCTTGATTTTGTTTATGATCAAGCTAAATTGATGGTTTACTTTAGCGTAAAATTCATCGATGCTTGAACCCTTTTGTTGCAGTTGATGCAACTGGTGTTCAAGCGTGCGGATGTCGCACTTATCTGCATAATGCAGTGACAGGCACTCTTTAATTTTTGGCCAGTTATTGTCAAAAATGTTATAGGACACTAAGGCTGAATCTGCCGCACCACGTACTTTTTGGCGAATATGTTGCATAATAGCACGGTATAAGGGTTTTCCCTTGACAATGGCAAAATCCGATAGAATTGCTTCCACCGAATGCACCCAGGACACATAGTGTACCGGGCTGCCATCGAAAACCTGGAGTTCTTTTACGCAGTCTGGTAGGCGACTTATTTCTCTCAAGTCTGCTTCAGTTATAGGAGCTTGCGTCACAACCTCTTCCACGATATCAGCAGCTACTGGGCCACCGGATGCTGGCCTTAATCCAGTTGTATCTAAATGGTTAAAGCGCCTTTCCAGGCTGTGTATTTTTTCTAACAGGGCATTGACGGCCCCTGTCAGATTAGTAACTGTGGCTTTCAGTTCTTCCATTCTGCTGTCGAGGGAGAAAAAGAAAAAAAATTCAAAGTTGTTAGCGGTTATACTCACAACACTAAAATTCTCATCAAGGAGTCTTTATTCAATTTCACTATTATACCTTTCGGTTGCGTATTTTTTGTTATTATTTTTTTTTTCACTTCTTATCTTTTTCAATACTTTCACTAGTGGTCCCTGCTCGGGCGCCACTTAAAGGATCACAGATCCTTACACTTAAAAAAATTAAAGGGCCAACTTGCCTTGACAAAAAACACCAAGTTTTTAGGTTACTTTACACTTTATTTAGTTCGTTAACTTATAACTAAGTTTGATCACTTTGACTCCCCAACAGCAACTGCCCGATCGTTGGTTTAAGCTGCACCTTCAGACCTCAGCGTCGGCGGCGGCAACGCAACCCTTACGTAAGTGTGCCTATGTGCACCGGTGGAAATGACCATGGCCTTGGTTTCCCACAGTCGTTGCGTTCTCAAATGTCTTGCATTGCATTGAATGGTGAAATATAAAAGTGCTGACGCTGCGGCACGTGTAGTGGCCGATCGTGGGAATGGCTTAACTGGGCAGCGGCTGAATGTGTTAACTCCTGCCCCCTTTAAAGATCTGCGTCCCGCAGATTAGGTAGCTAGGGAGAGTCTTCGCGTTTATGTCCACGGAAACTCCTGTTGAGCAGTGAAATATTCAAGCTAGGGATATCTAATCTTGCCGTCATCCTCCTCCAAATTAACCAAATGACCGAGACTAATAATGCAAAGCCCATGACTTCCGACGTGATGAACCAATTTGTTTTTCCTTTTAGGTAGCGAAGGAGTCTAACATTTCCTGTTATCATCTCATAGACAAGGTTAAGGTTGACCGCCAGTGTTTTGTTCTTCACACGGGTCAAGATTGGCGTGAGTAGTTGGAGTTCTGACCTGCTCACGCTTTGGTAGGTTTGATTGTCAATCTTGACAGTCTCGTTGTGTATCTGTAGAATAAATGAGCCCAAAAGATAGTTCGTACTATTACCTGACCATGCTGTGCCGTTGAAATTGCTAAGGAATATAGTGTCTTCCTTGATGACCTCAAAAGTGGATTCATTGCAGGTCAAATACTGACAGCTGGCTTCACCTCCTTTAAGTAGCCGCGGCAGGCAATCCTCTTCCTTTAGCAGATCAATGGAGCCTTCTTCGCAAACCATGGCTGACGTTAGTTGTAAACATCGATCCTTGATACCATATGTCCTATGTTTGCTAACCAGTATAGTTGAATATTTTATGTCTACATGATGCCCATCTTGGATGATAGGTCGAACAACCAGGTGATTATGTTTCGTTTCCATTACTTTCGGCAAGGATAGAACGTAAAGTAAAAGTGACCCGTTTGTGTAAATCGAAGGCTTTCTATTCTCGATGGCTTCAACGACGTTGCTGTAAGGAAGGACCTCTATCTCACTGAGAAGTCGGTTGATTTCTTCCTTGCTTAGCATATTGATGTTAACGACGCCGGCTTTGGCCATCTGACAGGCGCGGACCAGTTCATAGACGTCTTCCTTTAGAATCGTAACCTTACTTTGGATTTCCTGGGAAATATGCTCCAGCCTTCGGTGGCTTTGAACGTCATTGGTGGTGGCAATGATACCATTGATCGCCTGCAAAAGCTCGTGAGTTGTTTTGAATATTTCAGAGTTTACCTGGTATTGCTGCTCATCTTGGCTCGTCAGTGCATTCTGTTTCTGTAGGACTTCATCCCAATCCGTGGCGTCAGGCGTGCCGGCAATCCATTTCCAGGCAGAGCCAATCCAATTAATAGAACGCCTTGGTCTGCTAATCTCTTGTCCCTTTAGGTCATGGAGGTTTCTTGCAATTTTGCCCAGTTGGTAATTAAGTACATCGGCTGTGGAGTCAGTTATGTTGAGATCGATGATTGCATCTTCTAATCTGCTTACAACCCTGTCGTAGCTAATTAGGTCGATAGTATGGATCAGCTTGAAGTGCCCGTTGATAATCCAACCGTATCCATCGCGTATTGTTACAATAGGAGAGTCTATATTGAACACGTCAAAGGTATGCGCGGATGCGCAGAGGCAGATGCTGTGGGGAGTAGATTTATTTCATTTGACTTATATCTACAGATTACCCCCATTTGATTAAATCTTTATTGTATTTTACATATTCAATATACTTTTAAGAGAAAAATTGCAAGGTAAATTTATTTAATGTTGACAAAGATAGTATGGAATACAATAGCAATCAATCAATAGAATCAAAAATTTCATATGTTGAATTTACTCTAATTAATTAATAAAATTTACTCAATTTCCATTATCTTTAAATTAAGGCTTAACATGCTAAAAGTGAGTTGTTGCTGGGGAGTTTCGGAAAAATGCGGGAAATGAAGGGAAGGATTCGTTGGGACCAATAGTGAAAGTGATTACTGGATTATTAATAGTCGTTAGTTTTGTTGGTTAGTGTATTGGTAGTGGGTTTTAGATTAAAATGTGGGTTTTATTGCTAGTTAACATAATAACTTCTTGTACTTCATATTTTATTTTTACTTTTTTTTCTTTAACTTTTTGTTTTATTAGTAGCATTAGTATTTTAGTATTTCCTGTGAGGAATACCATTCCTCCTTTTTTTTTTTTTTTTGGTATACGCCATTATGCGTTTCATTTGCTCAGTTCAGTGACTGAGTGTATATAAGCATAATATTGCTTTTTCATCAGTGCGCACACTGTAATTCAAAAAAGATTTTACGTTTTGCATTGGAATATAGGCGTTTTCTCAGCTGACTTTGGAAGGCTCGTGTTGATCCCTTTTAGTCATAAGCGTTGATGGTTGCAAATGACCTACTCATGGCACGAGTGGCTTCACGTCAATTAAAGCAAAGACCTTATGGTGGAGTTGAACCTCGTCGATCGACATCATTCGAACCATCGAGTTACCTGGAATTGAACCAATATCTGACTAGATCGACTACAAAAAAATCTTGCAACCATACCCCTGGGACCTAAGGATCTGTGCATGAGTTATTTACCTTCTTTCCAATGTTATCTTAGACATTTTTCACGTCTACCTTGTGGAATTTTTTTCCAGTTTCAGTGAGTATGGTTGCTGTTCTGTTTTCAGCTACTGTTTCTTCTTTATATAACGGCTTCTGTTTGCCTTTAATTTGTTTATTAGAAATAAACAGTTTATCCCCGGCATCAAAAGTGCGTGGGGTTGTACGTTTAGTGTTCAACCTTGAATTCCTGACCTCCTGCTCCCTATCTAATAAAGCCTTAATATGCTCATTAGTTTTTTCTCTGAAATCTACCAATTCCTGATAGTTAATCCACGAGGTTCGGTTGAGGAACACGTCTGCCGGTTTCCTTTTTGTGACAGAGTGGACGGTATTGTTGTACCGGTCCACTGCTATAGAAACGCGCTCTTTTGGAGTGAATCTGCAAAATTCGACAGAGATGCAACGGTATATTTCAATTAATGTTGAATGCAAACGCTCAACCTGACCGTTAGTTTCGCTTCGTTGGATAGGAGTTTGGTAAATTTCTATGCCTAGAGAACGAATATAATTTAAGACCAGAGGGGTAAGGAATCCTCTTTCATTGTCCATAACTAAAATCTTTGGGACAGAAAAATAATGCAGGAGGTCAGTAAGCTTCCTGCGCAGGTGAACCGAAGATTTATTTTTTATTGGGAATAATTTGGCAAACTTTGAAAATTTATCGATTGCACTGAGATATTTTTGTTTCTCTATCTCAAAAAGGTAGATGTGCAAAATTTCACAAGGATAGCTCGGAATTGGAGTGGGTTGAAGAAAAGGCTTCGAGGGATGCTTGTCATATTTATTTAATTTACAGGTATCACCGCCGTGGTGTGAAGGTAGTGTTGCCGGCCTACCACACCGAAGGTCCATGGTTCGAGCCCTGGTACAGGTAACATCAAAAGTGATTTGAAAAAAGTTTTTCAAAACGGGGTCGCCCCTCGGCAGTGGTTTGGCAAACTCTCCGAGTGTATTTCTGCCATGGCAGGCTTCTCAGAAAAAATTCGTCTCCTTTGTAGATGCCGTTCGGAGTCGGCAAAAAACTGTAGGTCCCACCAATTTGTAGGGAAAATTCAAATCGGCACACCACAAATTGGAAGAGAAGCTTGGCGCAAAAATCTCTTAGGAGGTTTATGATGATATACCTGTTGTATATCGCGCCATAGAGAGAGAGAGACAGGTATCACATTGTCTTACATAGTCTCTGATCTGTCTGGCCATGGCAGGGAAATAAAATTGTTCGAGTATCTGCACCTTGTTCTCACGTGGATTTCTGTGGGCTCGCTTATGTTCCTTCTCAATTATCTCGAAGACCCTGTCAGAAACCGTAACATCTTCCACTATCCTTTGAGTTATTCTTATTCTGTACCTTTGAAAGTTACTAACATAAGCATCCTGTAGCGAGGCAAGGAAATTTTCTGGAATTTTTATGCCATTTATTACATTTGGGTTAAGGCACTCCCTCAAAATTGTGACCAGTGTAGCGTTATCCTCAGGGAATGAGACATAATATCTACTGTAGCCTTGGTGAGGATGTTCAAGGCAACGAGGGCGGTCTCCCTCCCTGAAAAGAATTTGGTTTCTAAACACATTAATTGGAGCCTCCACATGAGGTATAAGATCCTAACTATCCTGATCAGCTGAATGAATTGTGCATTGAGTGACAGTGTCAATATCGGGCCCCGCGTTCGCTCCAGCATTTGTTGAAGGCTCGTTTCCCAGAACAGATGGAGGCTGAATAATGACAGAATCGGTCAGCACATTGAGTTCCGTTTTAAGGCGAGAAAGGGCGTCAGCTACTAGGTTTGACCTCCCCGGTTTGTAGATAATTTCGCAGTTATACTCCTCAATCCTGGCCTTCCAGCGTTTTAACTTAGCGTTGTAATTTCTGCAGCTCAAGGAATACGTGAGTGGTTGGTGATCAGTATACATTTTGATCTTCTTGGCGCCGTACAGGTAAGAACGCAGATTGTCAAGTGACCAGACGATCGCGAGGAGCTTCTTTTCGTTGGTGGCGTAATTCTTCTCAGCTTTATTCAAAGATCGCGATATATAGGCTATAGGTTTGTCCTCGCCTATAGTTCCTTGCGACAATACTGCCCCAATGGCATAATTCGATGCATCCGTAGTGAGATTAAATGGCTTTTCAAAATCCGGAAAGGCAAGGACATCGGCAGATACCAAGAGTTGTTTCAAATCGTGGAAGGCCTGTATTGCATTTTCGTCAATTCTTACCTTTCTAGAAGCATTTGCTTTCACTTGTGCATTCTCACCCCGAGTGAGGTTGGTCAATGGTTTGGCCAGCGCGCACTCCATCCGGAGTAATCACGTAGCCAAGGAATTCGACTTCTTTTTCGAAAAACAGGTTTTCAAAAACTATGATGTCGTCAATATAGACATAGCATATCTTCCCTATGTATTCTTTTAACACATCGTCGATCATTCGCTGAAAAATGGCAGGAGCATTTTTCAAACCAAAGGGTAAACGTAGGAACTCGTATTTTCCATTCATCGTAGAAAATGCTGTCTAAGGTATGTCGGAGTTCTTCATTGGTATCTGATGAAAACCGGACGTCAAGTCAATCGTTGTAAAATAGTTAGCTTGTCCCAAGCTGGAAAGTGTGGCGTTTATGTCTGGAATGGGGTACGTATCGGCGATCGTGACCCTCGTCGAGCAATTCATTTATCTGCCTATCTACTTATCTACCTATCTCTCATGCACACAGGGTAAGGGTAACTTTTACTGTAAAAAGGTTCAGGTGTGTTAGTCCGTATTTCCGCCCGAACGCTAGTATCGATCAATTCACTGCCATTAAGTGGTGCGAATAGGTCAGAGTATTTTTCCACTAGTTGGTCTACATGCTGTTTCGTTTGGGCAGACACGTCTTTTCCTATAGAATAGTTAACCTGATTGGAAAGTTTGGCTTTCAAGGGCAGTTTGAACTCGTTAATCTTTAAATAATTATTTTTCCTATCTACCACGGCCCCTAACATTCTTAGAGCATCACCGCCAATGATACCATCAAAGGATTTTAACCCTGGGAGAAGAAAAAATACAATGTTTGTGTTATAACCAATATCCTTAAAAAATTTTAAGGATGTTTCTTTTGAATTTGCACCCGCCCCTGGCTGAGTGCACATTAAATACCTCCTATACTGGGTCACCTCCAGTTGCGACCGCATCACTTATAAACTTTTTGTTAGCCCCAGTGTCGATGAGGAAGTCGAGGGTGCGGCCGTCTGGAAGCGTATACTCTAGGTATGGTACGCTAGATGGCCCTCCGAGAGAAAATCTCCCTCGTCTCCGCTCTTTGTTTCATGCTCGTTATTCGGTTCATCTTCTGTCCCCGTTGTGCAATGGAATAGTCGCTGTTTCTTTTGCGCAAGATTTTCCGAAGTTGTTCCCCGCTTAAAGGGATTCGGGCGATTGATGTAGTTTGCGGCTCGTGATTGGACGGACCCATCAACTTCCATCTTCTCTACAGGAGGAGTTTTTGGCTGGGCAGGTGGTGAGGTACGATCATAGCCGCCAAATCGCTCCCGTTTATCGAAGTGTGTTCTACGATCCTGCTGGCGCCAGTTGGGCCTTGGTGGGATCACCGGTGGCCTACCTGTGTGAGAGAGCTTAGTTTCTTGTAGGTTGTTAATGGGGACTACAACACGATTACTTCCAGAGTTCGAGTGTATAGCGAAATTCCAGTAATTGACATTCTGCAGTTCCAGACAAGCCGAATAGGCTTCTGGGAGAGTCTTGGGTCGTTGTACGAGAAGCATCCTCGATACCTCCCCATTTAGCCCACGAATAAAAACGTCAAGTGCCCGATTTCTATAGGTGTCCACAAGGACTCTTATTGTTTCGTCCGTGTAGGACTCGGTCTTGATTTTGTTTATGATCAAGCTAAATTGATGGTTTACTTTAGCGTAAAATTCATCGATGCTTGAACCCTTTTGTTGCAGTTGATGCAACTGGTGTTCAAGCGTGCGGATGTCGCACTTATCTGCATAATGCAGTGACAGGCACTCTTTAATTTTTGGCCAGTTATTGTCAAAAATGTTATAGGACACTAAGGCTGAATCTGCCGCACCACGTACTTTTTGGCGAATATGTTGCATAATAGCACGGTATAAGGGTTTTCCTTGACAGTGGCAAAATCCGATAGAATTGCTTCCACCGAATGCACCCAGGACACATAGTGTACCGGGCTGCCATCGAAAACCTGGAGTTCTTTTACGCAGTCTGGTAGGCGACTTATTTCTCTCAAGTCTGCTTCAGTTATAGGAGCTTGCATCACAACCTCTTCCACGATATCAGCAGCTACTGGGCCACCGGATGCTGGCCTTAATCCAGTTGTATCTAAATGGTTAAAGCGCCTTTCCAGGCTGTGTATTTTTTCTAACAGGGCATTGACGGCCCCTGTCAGATTAGTAACTGTGGCTTTCAGTTCTTCCATTCTGCTGTCGAGGGAGAAAAAGAAAAAAAATTCAAAGTTGTTAGCGGTTATACTCACAACACTAAAATTCTCATCAAGGAGTCTTTATTCAATTTCACTATTATACCTTTCGGTTGCGTATTTTTTGTTATTATTTTTTTTTTTCACTTCTTATCTTTTTCAATACTTTCACTAGTGGTCCCTGCTCGGGCGCCACTTAAAGGATCACAGATCCTTACACTTAAAAAAATTAAAGGGCCAACTTGCCCTGACAAAAAACACCAAGTTTTTAGGTTACTTTACACTTTATTTAGTTCGTTAACTTATAACTAAGTTTGATCACTTTGACTCCCCAACAGCAACTGCCCGATCGTTGGTTTAAGCTGCACCTTCAGACCTCAGCGTCGGCGGCGGCAACGCAACCCTTACGTAAGTGTGCCTATGTGCACCGGCGGAAATGACCATGGCCTTGATTTCCCACAGTCGTTGCGTTCTCAAATGTCTTGCATTGCATTGAATGGTGAACTAGAAAAGTGCTGACGCTGCGGCACGTGTAGTGGCCGATCATAGGAATGGCTTAACTGGGCAGCGGCCAAGACCGAAAAATTGCCTTAACTTACGGTGTTTTCTTGGCCTGTGCACACATTATCGCCGATGTGCGCCGAATTTTGGCAGCGTAACTAATAGTATTCATGAGTTTACCAGGAAAAATATGTGTTTTGAATGGAAAAAGCAACTTGAGGCGGCTCTCCAAACCTTGAAGGAATGACTATGCACTGAATCAATGTTGGTATATCCAATCCCAAGTTCAATGTTTATTCTGGATACAGATGAGAGTGGTTATGCTACAGCAGATGTTTTGTCGCAGATTGCCGATGGACATGAGAAGGTAGTTGTGTACTACAGCCGAGCAATCGGTAAGCCTGAAAGGAACTGTTGCGTAACACGGAGAGAACAGTTGGCATTGGTCGAGTGCGTCAAACATTTCCGCAAGTATCTCTATTGGTAGCGATTCCACTTCAGCGTTGAAAAGGCTCTTGCAGTTCCGACATCTGGAAAGTCAATTGCCATGGTGGATAAAGCGACTACAAAGTTATCACTTTTCCATAGAGCAGCGGAAGACACGGAAATGCTGATGCAATGTCACGACGAACATGCAACTTGGAATGCAAGCTTTGCTCCAAAGTTGAGGCCAAGGAAGGCATTATAGATGTACGGCTAATGACTTTATTATCTACGAACGAATGGGACATAGATCAATTAAGGAAGGGGCAGCACGAAGATCCATATCTTACAAGTGTGATGCAAGGAATCGAACGAATTGAGCGATCATCAAGAGAGGAGCTGTTAGCAAAAAGTCCTGTTGCCAAGTCATATTGGGAACAGTGGAACAGTTTACAATTGGAATCCGATTGTTTGCATCGAATATAGAAGAGTGAGGATGCTCAATGTGTTCGTAAGCTGATAGTCGTAACAGGATAGAAAATCCTTCATGTTCTCATTGAATTACATAAGGGTCCAAGCGGGTCATCTTGGAGTCACCAAAACATTAGACAGAATTGAAGCAGCGATTTTATTGGGTTGGTTAACGTCAGTCACTCGCGTGAGGTGTGCATCAAAGCGAACAGTATAACTCAGGAGCACCGTTTGAGAGGATTGCTACAGATGTAGCTGGGCCAGAAGGATTGCGTTACGCAGATCTCCTGGTTCCTGATGGCATATCGCTCCGCAGTGCATGTAACAACCGGTCCAAATCGTGTAGAGGTAATTTTTGGAAATTATCTTCGGTTGGCAGCTGATTTAAAGTTTGGGATAGGTGCGAATTCAAGAGTCTACTAGCGTCTAAAGAGATGAAGGTACTCCATCTGGAAATACTATCTGCATTTGGTTCGGGCAATGTGTCTGATCGGGACAGTCAGACTTAGGTAATGGGCAGTGTGGCGAATATTATCATGTATGTACCATCCCTAACTCAGTAACACTCCCACCACTAATAACACAACAGAGGTGACAATGGCTACACTTATGCATGTAAGAATGTGTGTTTACGAATACGAGGCAAAGAGTAAATGCTGATAAACATCCAGGGCAATCCAGAACTGGATGTGCTTATATGTATGTGATGAAACTAGCGCTCGGCCAGACTATAAAAGGCAACATACAAGCGAGGCAGGATGACTAGTTTATTTTCAAGTGTTGAGTATGTTAAGTAAGACACCTAATGTTCCCTCCTATCTTGAATATGTACAATGCACAGACATCCACCTGTAACAATTTTATTATATCGTTGGCTTAGAGTGTATGTAGCTATGAGATATGTGTAGAGCATGAGATATTGCATAAACCAGCAAACGAGGAATTTAATATCCTAGCTATAAGCTAAGTAATTCCACCTTTCGTTGATCTCTTTTTCTATGTGCTCATTAAATTAAAAATAGATTTTTTACTGCAATGCAGTGGCGTAGCTAGAGGGAGATTGGGGGGATATATCCCCTCCTTCGTCAATAACAACTATTTTTTTACTTTTGATTTAATAACACAATACCATTTTATGCTTCCGAGTTGTAATTTTCTCATTTTATATGAAATTGGCGCTTAGTAGCTTATGCGTTTGAATATATATCGTATATACATACGAGTATACAAGTCTTTTTAGACCTTCTACGAAATTCACTAGGCTTTCAAGACGATACAACTGGTTTCGAGGTATACGTACACATTGGTTCTGGTAGTAATGAAATAGCAGACCGAAATAATACCGTAATTTTAGAGGTTTGAAATTGCTGAGCTAAAGCTCTACTCTCTTATCTCTCACGTCTTTAAGAATCCGAATGCAGACAGTCTGAAAATACTAGTGTGTGCAGGCTCATTAATTTAATCAGAGCACACAATGGAGGAAAAATAGATAGCACCGAGGATTTTGTACAAATTTTTTATAATAAAAAACATGCAAGAACAAATTTCAAACTTTGTACAAAACCTAGGGAAATTTAACCAATTTCATTAAAATTCCACTCTTTAATCAGAATTTGTATAAAAAACGTGGATATGAAGTTTTATGATACATTTATAATAGGAGTTTTGTTATGCTAAAAGCGCAAAATTTATGAAATTTAAACATTTTTTCTGTTGCTTTGTATTATAAAATTCTTAGGTCAACTTTAAATAATTAACGAAGTCTTCACATTTTTGCTAACACAAAACTAAAAATCCCTTATTCAAAAACGGTGCGTTCTGCTCTTGTGTAATAAACTCCAACAAATAAAGATAGTTGAAGCGCTTCTAGTGGATTTCGCAAATGACTTAGTGGCGGAGTTACGACGTATTCATTTCGAAGAATATTATTTTGAAAAAATTTTCAGAACTTGTGAAAAAGATGCAAACGACATGGATATTGAAATAAAAACAAACCGATACAAATCTAGTCAGAATCTGAAAGCATGTAACTTAGATGTTTGTTTCAAGATTCCTGTTATCAATTTATTGATGATATAATAATGGAAATGGGTTTCAGAAATTTCGCTTCGATTTTTTCAACAAATCACAGTGAAGAAAATGTCACAGATTTGTTTAAGCTTGTTGAATTTTATGAAACACTTGTTCGAAGGCAAAATATAGTGGCCGAAAGCAATTTATGGAGAAGGTTCTTAAAGCGGCATAATCCCCGCCAAAAACTGCACTTCACACACTTAAGAACTGCGACAAAACGTCATTTCATAGCTTATGCAAATTTTTGTAACTCTCCCGTTTCCACTTCAACCGCAGTACGTATTTTTACAATTCTTATTTTTCTAAGAAAAGCGCTTAACTGTCTTAACGATTTTCCCCGTCCAACATAGCACGCAAGTTTTTACTAATTTCTGGCAAATCGGCCTCGACTTCGTTCCTCTGCTACCACCGGCCGGTACCGAAAAGAATACTTTCTGGGCCGCAGCTTCTTCATTAATTCGCTGGGTTTTAATTTGTTGGACTATGCCGGTGTCTGCATATAGCTCTTGCAGCTCGTCATTTAATCTTCTTCGGTACGTGCCATCGCCAACGCGAAAGGGTCCCTTAATCTTTCTAAGGACCTTTCTTTCGAATACTCCCAGAGCCGCCTCATCAGATGTTGTGAGTGCCCCAGCTTCTGCACCATAAACCAGATAGAGTGTTATTTTCGTTCTTCAAGAGAGTACTTAACTTCTCAAGTGGCTACTCAGTCAGAAGTAGCACTTGTTTGTGTGAGTGATTCTTTTGGATTTCTAGACTGGCATTATTGTTGGTGTTAATGCTGGTTCCCAGTTAAAAAACTTTAAAGTGGTTTAAAACTTGTCTACGTAACTCTACCGGACAAGTAAATAAAATATTGATATGTACATTATGCTTTACAATTGTTAAATATCCTATCTTCTTTATCCCTTCTCTTTATACAGTTAAGAAGCGATTATGTTGTTTACGATGTTGGCGGTATTTAAAGATGTGCTCATTACAACACAGGAAGTAATTGAGAAAATGTGTGTTAAGCAAAAAAGAATCAAACTCGATTTTTTTTTTTTTTTTTTTTTATGGCGCGATATACAACAGGTATATCATCATAAACCTCCTAAGAGATTTTTGCGCCAAGCTTCTCTTCCAATTTGTGGTGTGCCGATTTGTATTTTCCCTACAAATTGGTGGGACCTACAGTTTTTTGCCGACTCCGAACGGCATCTACAAAGGAGACGAATTTTTGCTGAGAAGCCTGTCATGGCAGAAATACACTCGGAGAGTTTGCCAAACCACTGCCGAGGGGCGACCCCGTTTTGAAAAACTTTTTTCAAATCACTTTTGATGTTACCTGTACCAGGGCTCGAACCATGGACCTTCGATGTGGTAGGCCGGCAACACTACCTCCACACCACGGCGGCCGCCGTGCCGTTTTAGGAATAATATTTTGTTGACTTGTACATAAATATTTGTACGCGTAGATATAAAAACCTGTAGTAAACTGAAGTATAAAACAACGAAGAAATTATACATTATAAACTTTCACAAAAAAAGTGAATTAAACACGAGTTAATAAAAGAAATACAGAAAGTAAATTTTTTAAATTTTAATACGTCCTGAATACCCCATGAAATACAGAGTAGGCAAGAAATATATGAAAGTAAGAACGGGATATGCACATAAAAACAAATGGGCCCAGGTGAAGCCGCTAGACATTGTGTGTCTCAAATTTCAGTTGTTGATGAAGATTTTTTTATGCATGAGCAGTGGGTTCATATCTCAGGAGCACTCCGTACTGCAGCCGAAGAAGTAATTGGATTCCGGCGATTGCGAAGAAACAACTGGTGTGATGATGAAGAGGGCCGCCCTGCAACGAAAAGAAAGGACGAAGCCTACAAGGCAATGCTGAGATCGAATTCAACGAGGAGTGTGTGTGAACACTACCGCTAGTTATGGAATAAAACGAGGCGGCTTTCCTGGGCGAAACAAAGAAAGGCAGGCGTGAAATAAAGGAGCTTGAGATGCTGGCCAACGGGAATAACTCCCGAAAATTCTATCAAAAAATTCGGCGAATGACAGAAGTTTTTAAGCCCGGGACAAACTCCTGTAAGAATAGGAACGACGACCTGGTGGCCGATGCTCAGAGAGCACTCAGAATATGGAGGGATCACTTCTCTGCCCTTTTAAACTCAGAAACTGAGCAAGAAACCAGAAAAGATGCCGAACCCGAGCCCACAATCGAAGATGATGGATTTGACGTTCCACAACCCGACTATAATGAGGTGCGAATAGCAATATCGCGATCGAAAAACAATAAAGCAGCTTTCGTTGATGGTTTGCCTGCTGAGATATTCAAACACGGAGGGCGCATGCATCAGCTTCTATGCAGAATATGGTCGGATGAATGCATGCCTGAAAATTTGAATATAAGTGTTCTCTGCCCAATCCACAGGAAGGGCGATCCTGCAAACTGCGCCAACTATCGCGGAATCAGCCTTTTAAATATCGCATACAAGGTCCTATCAAGCGTATTGTGCGAAAAACTGAAGCCTGATGTAAACAGACTGATTGGACCTTATCAGTGTGGCTTCAGACCTGGTAAATCTTCCATCGACCAGATTTTTACAATACGCCAAATCTTGGAAAAAACCCGTGAGAAAAGATATCACGAAAAGGAGCTGCCTATATGCCGCTATGTCTGAATTTAGTTTCCCCGCAAAACTTATACGGCTATGCAAAATGATGCCGAACCCGAGCCCACAATCGAAGATGATGGATTTGACGTTCCACAACCCGACTATAATGAGGTGCGAATAGCAATGTCGCGATCGAAAAACAATAAAGCAGCTGGCGTTGATGGTTTGCCTGCTGAGATATTCAAACACGGAGGGCGCATGCATCAGCTTCTATGCAGAATATGGTCGGATGAATGCATGCCTGAAAATTTGAATATAAGTGTTCTCTGCCCAATCCACAGGAAGGGCGATCCTGCAAACTGCGCCAACTATCGCTGAATCAGCCTTTTAAATATCGCATACAAGGTCCTATCAAGCGTATTGTGCGAAAAACTGAAGCCTGATGTAAACAGACTGATTGGACCTTATCAGTGTGGCTTCAGACCTGGTAAATCTTCCATCGACCAGATTTTTACAATACGCCAAATCTTGGAAAAAACCCGTGAGAAAAGATATCACGAAAAGGAGCTGCCTATATGCCGCTATGTCTGAATTTGGTTTCCCCGTAAAACTTATACGGCTATGCAAAATGACCCTGAGCAACACCGCCAGCTCGGTCAGAATTGGGAAGGACCTCTCCGAGCCGTTCCAAACTAAACGAGGTTTCAGACAGGGTGACCCCCTATCGTGCGATTTCTTAATTTAATACTAGGGAAAATAATACAAGCTGCAGAACTTAACCGCGCTGGAACAATATTTTACAAAAGCGTGCAACTGTTGGCGTATGCTGACGATATTGATATCATTGGCCTTAACAACCGCGCCATAACTTCTGCTTACTCCAAATTAGAAAAAGAAGCGGAGAAAATGGGATTAGTGGTGATCGATGGCAAAACGAAGTACCTTCTGTCATCATGCAAAGAGTCAACGCATTCGCGCCTTGGCAACCACGCCACTGTTGGCATCAATAATTTCGAAATAGTAAAGGACTTCGTTTACCTGGGAACCAGCATTAACACCAACAATAATGTTAGCCTAGAAATCCGACGAAGAATTACTCTTGCAAACAAATGCTACTTCGGACTGAGTAGGCAATTGAAAAGTAAAGTCCTCTCTCGACGAACGAAAAAAACTCTATAGGTCATCGCACCCGTCCTGCTATATGGTGCGGAAGCGTAGACACTAACAACATCTGATGAGGCGGCTCTGGGAGTATTCGAGAGAAAGGGTCTTCGAAAGATTTGTGGACCTCTACGCGTTGGCAACGGCGACTACCGAAGAAGATTTAATGATAAGCTGTATGAACTTTACGCAGACGCCCATAGTTCAGCGAATTAAAACACAGCGGCTTCGCTGGCTAGGCAACGTAGTGCGAATGAGCAAAGATGCTCCAGCCAAGAAGGTATTCTTATCGGCACCCGCCGGTGGAAGCAGAGGAAGAGGGAGACCACCACTCCGATGGAAGGACCAAGTGGAGGCCGATTTGCGATCCCGCGGTGTTTCCAATTGGCGCCAGTTGGCGCAACGAAGAAACGACTGGCGAGCTATGTTGGACGGTCAAAATCGCCCAGGCGGTTAGATGACCATTCAAAGAAGAAAATAAGAACAACATTCGTTTTACCGGCAGAAAAATAGTTTGGAAACTTTTACACCCTTTTGATATTCTGCCGGCCTAAGTTGCTGTTCAATTTCGTAACCACCAAAATAAGCGGTTACGTCGCGTAACGGCGAAAAATTGCACATGTTTTGTAAATATTTTTGTGGAAAGAAAATACTGCAAAATTTTGCAATTTAGTTCACAATAATTAATAAACAATATAAGCACTTTTGTACGCGAAGCTTGGTTCGCGTTTGCATTTTATTGTCTATTGCGCATTGTTTGTTTTTCTTTTAGATAATCTTCAG
This sequence comes from Merzomyia westermanni, assembly GCA_949987695.1. Classification (NCBI taxonomy): domain Eukaryota; kingdom Metazoa; phylum Arthropoda; class Insecta; order Diptera; family Tephritidae; genus Merzomyia; species Merzomyia westermanni. The sequence continues at coordinate 85,261,144 of OX465291.1, forward strand.
GTACAAAATTACCTGTTACGCTTAGAATTGACCTTTTAGTATACCTGTCAGATGTCTTCACAAAAGACAACCTCGGTAGTTTAATGTGATGGTTTTGGTAGATAACTTCATTTTCTATAGACTGATCAAATTCTTCCATAGGTAATTTGCTGCAAAAAAAAAGTAAGAAAACAATAACTACATGCCTAAATTTTAAAACATTCACAACTTTACGCAATTTTTCAAACTTTTTTGTAGTGAACTCCAAACCTTTCAATTACCTACACCAACTTTAATCTCTTTCGGTTTTGATTTAAAACTTAACTGGAAATAACATATACACAACGAAAGTGTATACAGTACAAAAGTGTTTTTTTCACAATCCATCCATGTGCGCGCCGTAGCTTGGTGAATAGAGCACTGCACTCTGATGCGGGATACTTGGGTTCGAGTCCTGCGGAATGGTCCATTTAAAAAATTTTCTTTATTTAAAACATTTCTGGTTTAAAATTTTAACCCCTTTTTCCACGTTCATTTTTTTCGAAAACTGGAATAAATTTAATTCGAAACCAAATTTGGTTTGGAAATATATGTAGCCCAAAAAAGTTCAAAATTTAAGCTCAAATTTTCAGATGTGTTTATGTGCTGAGATTAGCTATACCTTTCATTCCTCTTTCCCTTATTTTCTCTGCTGGTATTTTCCTTTAATATATTTTGTGTGTTTTTTTGCTTTTCTCTTCTTTCAACAATCTCTATTTTAAAATTATTTTATTGCGTTACATTTTATTGTTCTTCTTTCTTTTCTTTTCTTTTCTTTTCTTTTCTTTTCTTTTCTTTCCTTTCCCCTTCTCCTTACTTTCCTTTGCCTCCTTTTTCTCTACTTTCCTTTCTTTTCCTCTTTTTTCTGTGGGAATCAAATTTTTCGAATACTAATCAAATTTTTTGAAACGAATATTACTATTCCTTTATTCGAATATTATAGTCCCACTACTAATATGTACAAAATTAGATGATGATAACCATGGCTAGGATTTAAAATGACCACGAATTATCTTCACCTTATGCCAGCTATACACATTTTATTTTGCTGTTTTTGCCTTTTTCAAAATAAATTCCTTTTTTTTTTTGCCTTTTTCGAAACAAAATCATTTTTTTCCTTTTGGAATAGTTATTGCCTCTTTCAAATTTTTAAAATTAATAGGTATTTTGAAATAGCATTACGTTTGCTAAAGTGCTTACTGCACTGCAACTTTAATTCAAAATAATTTTCCAGACTGTTTGATTTTATTAACTACTACCCTGTGAGATGCCTCTTCTGGCACAATGTTACCACAACTATAGAGAGTAAGGCTTTTGTGTTAAAAGCTCGATTGGGATCGAAGTTAAAACCAAAAGTGCAATGAAATTAGTCTATCATTTGTCGAGGATTCCGACCGCCCCGACGCTTCACTGCCCAAAGGTTAATCTTTTGTTTCTTTTTTCACCACCTAGGAACAAGCTGTGCATTCACCCACCCCTCTAGCGGGATGCTACAGAGCTTAGTGATATTAAGCCCATGGAGCTTCTGAAATTTTTTAACTCGACGGCATGGATAAGTAGGACAGAAGTGGCACTATGGTCCTTGATATCTTGTCAGTTTTCTTGTATAGTTTTTATTGGTTAAACCACAAGATGTGGTATCAAAACGCCGCTAATTGGAGTCATATGGGACTCGGCAATCCGTTCAACGACATGAGAGCGTTTGAAGTAACAAAACATGACACAAGACTATCTTAGTGAGTCGCTAGAATATTTTAACTAAGTTGGCATCCATTTTCGTGCTTTATCTTTATTTAATAATATTTTGGTTTATTCAATTTCAATTTATTCGCATCAGCTGATGCATGTCAAACTCATAGAATACCTAATTTTCGTTTTTTTGCCGACTCAAGGTCTCAAATACTCAATTGAAAAACAAAGGTTTTTGGTTTTCTTTGCAAATTTATTTCGACTACTCTCCTTTAACAATTCTCAGGACCATTAATGACAACATCAAAACAATATACAAACAATTAAAATCTATTAGTTCACAAACAAAAATTTACAGATAACAATTTTTTGTTTAACATATGTACATTATTTCATAGTTCCTCCGCACCGTCTAATCGGGTGATCTGCTGTTTCTTCATCAAAATGCCATAGAATATCGTATTTGTATAATTATGTTAGTATGTGGCTTGATTGTAATCAGGATAGTATTACGGAAACTATATGTCTGTCTTTGGCATATGTGTACATTTATTAACATACAACCAACTTTCCCTTTTGCAGTTATGAGGCTACGCTACCAATGCCACCGACTTTGATCGGACCGTACTGGCGGTGTTCGAAATTTATTGAAATGAGCGTAGGCATACATCAACCCAGGACATGTGCGAGTTCGAACATGTCAAACGACAGCTGCTGATCAAAATCAGCGGCGATGGGAGCGTAGCCTTATGCTTACTTCCAGCGTCTTATCATGTATTGTGTTATGTGAAAAAAATGTAGGAAAACTCAAGCAATGCCATGTTAATACATTTTTTTTAATATTACTTCATCGCGGATCTCTTTCTGATATCGTGGACATTTTTTGAATTGTGATCAGAGCTTCCCACTGTATTCCGAACTATTTTACCTTCTTCAATAAATTATCTGGCATACCTATGCCTTTCCTTTGTCATCGTTTGTTTTGTAAAACACCCGGGCCCTTTCAACTTGTGCACATATTCTCGGGACATCTATTTACTTCACTGGGTTACTTCATCATGATAAAGGTTATAAAATAGAAAACTAGAAAGCCCGGTCACGCTGCTTCGCATCGTCTCAGACATATAATAAACTGAGTCCGATTATAATCATTATGTCTCCAAAACCAGTTGAGATATATAACTTAATACCATCGATTTTAGCAACACTCACTGACACCTTTCGTTTGATACACATATTGTACCCCCTGGGTCACCCCTGTAGTGGAATTCATTAACTTCTATAATGACACTCGCAATCAATATTTTACCTTAGCGATGACTATAACGATTTCGGTATTCACTAACCATTTTTTGTCGATATTCATTTATTGACGATCAGCAGTGTCGATAAATAAACAACACATAATTTGAGGTCCGCCAATGAACAAACGAAGAGGATAACACTTCCCACTGCAGCTAACGAAAATCCGGAAGCTGTATCGTTTAGCGGCAGATTTAGCTCAAGATATAATTTACCAACTTGATGGTCAATTAAGGCCCACAAGGGTAACAGCGACATCGACAGGGATACAGGTAAACCATGCAATTTCAAGTAATTCTCAGTTCTTAACACTATTACACCTATTTGAGGTTGTAACTGCTCTACGATGCAACTGGATGTTGCCAGCTGCTCATAGGAGAACAATGGGGCATATACATCTGTGAGTCGCTGTATACATTGAGTGACTGACGCAAAAAATCATCATATGCTCTTCGTTTGTTTGTCATTCCTCTTTGTGATTTTCGACTATTTTTGTGTTTCGTTAAGTCGTGAAGCCAGCTTTCTTAAATTTCAATGTCATTTATAACGAATCGTTATAGCAAAGTTAGTAAATAGCATATTCGATAGTGCAGGCGACAGAATCGTTAGTTAAAACCTCGACAAATTTCATCGTTAAAAGCTAGTAAATTCCACTACTCGTGTACATATTAGTCGATAACTCCGAAACCTTTCGAGTTATCGAAATAAAGGATATCCTAAATTTAAAGTTAGAACTCTAGTAATGCAAAGGTTTCACTCAATTTCATTCAGCTGTTTCTAAGTGATCCGCGCCCAAACATACAGACAGACAATAATTTTATCAACCGTTTTTTGGATTCTATTGCCTTGATAATAATCCGTCCTATCAATTTTTCTTGAATATGTACAATGCACAGACATTGACCTGTAACAATTTTATTATATCGTTGGCTTAGAGTGCATACCTGCTAAGTCCACCTGTTATCAAAATTTACTTTTTGATAGAGTTCGATAAAGCATGATATATTGCATCAACCTTACGTTGGTCACTTTTCCTATGTCTTCAAGGAAATTTCAAATAGTTTTTCTTTGCCTGCCATGTAACATTTTTTAAATTTTAGTTAGCAGGTTTACACCCCAAACTGACGAGATGTAGGAAGATTAGGACTTGAATATTAGAAATCAAAAAAAAGTTTATGACGCAAGTTTCAAATCCTTACGACACCACTTACTTAATTAAAATGAGTTTTAAGTATTTGAAATTGTAAATTATTCACAAAAATATTCTAGTTTACATGATACATTTTTGTTGCCTTTTAGTATACTTGTCAGATGTCTTCACAGAAGAGAACCTCGGTAGTTTAGTGTGATAATTTTGGTTGATAACTTCATTTTCTATTGAGTCATCAAATTCTTCCATAGGCGATTTGCTGCAAAAAAAACCAAACAATAATTATACGTTTTACATTCTATGCAAAAACACATATCATAAAAACTGTGACTGTAAGTTTTGAATAAAAAAACTTTTTTTATACAGATTTTTTTTAAATAACATTTCTCAATAATGTATGTACATTGTACAATGTGTACACATGCGCAGTTTTGCAAACATAAGTTTTTCTTCAATTTTGCATTATAAAAAGAAATAAGTTAAATTGATGTAGTGGGTAGAGTGCTGGTCTACCTTAACGAAGGACCCAGGGTAGTTAAAATCAGAATTTTTCTAAAAATTTTTCAATATAGATTTGCTTTTCGACACTGTTTTACCGGTCCTCAGAGCGAAATTACAGCAAAAATGCCGTTCAGAGTCGGTCTCGACGTTTCGTAAAACGAAAAAGAACAAGTAAGGAAGACTAAGTTCGGGTGAAACCGAACATAACATACCCAGCTGTGCATTTGAGACGCTGTTATTGTTTGTTTTGTGTGGTTAATGGTGTTAAAAGGCTGCGCAATAATACATACGTATATGGTTCTATCCTGTAGGTCGGTTCTGTAACTATTTTAACGCCAGGTGTTAGCGTTAACTTCGCTTAACACCATTTTGAACGCTTTGCCGTATTCACTAACTTTTAACCACACGAAAAGTGTTAGCTAACACTTTTTGTGTGGTTAGCTGTCGCGAATTATTTTAGAGGTGTTAACAATCGCGTTAACATATTTACAAGTGCTCTAGCGTTTGGGGAAAGTAAAAAAATTAGTTTTGAGTTTTTTGCATGTAATTCAGTGCAAAATATGCCGAAAAGAGAAGTATTGCCATATTTTATCACCATCAAGAGTCAGCTGTTAACGGCGTTGAAGGAGAGTTACAGAATCGCATTTTCGTTAAGAGCAAACGACAAAATTTATAATAATAAATAATAAAAGCTTAACGCTCGGCGCGTGGTTAAAAGTTACAGAATCGGGCTACTGGACTCATTTTCGTTTAATGACCTGGAGCGGGTAATATCGCAGTTTTCCTTCAGATATGGAGATTTCCATACAAAAACTGTTTATTTTAAAATAAAGATATAACAGAACAATAAACATAAACACGCAAGTGCTATTGTACTAAAAAGATTATTGCCCACTAAGGGTTGTTTTTTACCTGTCTATGCAATAACCAAAAAAAGCATCGCTGCAATATTACTGTGTGTTACATAGTAGAAGGTAGTAAATAATTTAGGCTTTTGTTAACTGGGGAATTTAAATTTTTGGTAACCATTGTCCTGTTTAATATGTATGTGGAAAGGCTTGACGAGCGACCCAATATTTTGAGTAAAAAGTAAAATTTTATTTTAGTATTGTTTGGTCGCCTAATAATTCAAACGCGTTTTTTCCAAAACGTTAAAACAACCAAAAAAAGTTTTGATAAATATATTTGTAAATTAAAAGAGTGCTAAAGCGAAATATTAATTACTTATATAGCATAAACTAAAGACTAATTATTTAAAGAGAGTACTTAGTGTTATTTTTTTGTGCACAAAATTCAAACGCGTTTTTTTAAAAACGTTACAAAAAAGTTCGAAGAAAAACATTTATTAAAAGAGTGATTTGTGTTCGCGTTATTATCAAAATTTTGTGGAAGCAGTTTGAAAGAAGGGAAATCCATCAAAAAAGCTTACAGTGCAGACGAAGGAAGGACCCAATTACCACCATCACCAGAAAATCCCCAAAAGTTTGAATAAAGTAAAACAAAATTGATAAAAATTTTTATACATACATTTCACATTAAGTTACTTTTAGCCATATATAAGTATAAAATCTGGTAATCTTAGAAGCGCCGCAGCTAGGAGAGGAATGCAGGTACTTCGTGGAGAGGAAGAATATAGAGCACTTGCACAAACCCAAAATACATTAGACCGCAGAACTCGCCGCGAAAATTCCCAAGTACGCTCTACTGAGCGCAATAAGGACACATTTCAGCGTAGTGTGCGTCACGAAAATTTAGAAACTCGCTCTATAGAGCAAATAAGAAATACTGCAGACCGTAGATCTCGCTGTGGAAATGCAGAGATTCGCTCAGCTGAGCGAATAATCAATTTACAGTAACATAGAGTCCGTCGCAAAAACTCTGAAATTTGCTCTATAGAGCAACGTAGAAATACTTGTGAGCACCGATCCCGCCGCAGAAATCCAGAAATAGGCACCGAGAACAACAAAGAAATACTCTTGCTCGTAGAACGGTCCGTAGAAGAGCTCGAGTAGAAAACTCTAGACGAAGCCGTCAAAGTCTATTCCGAGAACATCGTCATAGAGTAAATTTACAAAATGAAAATGAAAGGCAGGCAGATAGAAATCGCTCAATGAGAGAAAATGAGGGTCGGCAGAACGAAGATATACTAAATGATTTAGGATTGGCAGATTTTCGACAAACATATTTTAGGAATATTAAGAAGGGACCAACAGAAGTTTGCATTTGCTGCGTTGGGCTATGGTTTCCATATCAAGTAAAGCCATTAAATTTGAATATAATTTCCCAAAGTCATCCAGATGTTGCATCTGCCTTTTATTTATCCGATAAATTTCCCGTTGAAGATGGGAGCTATAAATTCTGTGCTACTTGCCAAAACGCAATTAAAAGGAACACCCTTCCAAAAATATGGTTGGCTAATGGCTTAGAGTTTCCTGAGCTCCCAGAATGCCTGAAAGATCTTACGCATTTAGAGGAACGCCTAATAACGCCAAGATTACCTTTTTTGACTGTTCGTCCTTTGGGATACCAAGGTCAGAGCTCATTAAGGGGGGCTGTTGTTAACATTCCTATTTCAGTTAGCGAAATTGTTACTTCCCTCCCAAGATCATTCGATCAAGCGCATGTGATTCAAATCCATTTAAGAAGAAATATGGATTATAATCATGACTAAATGACTGATACCATACGTCCTGCGAAAATTATAGAATCCTTGCGATATTTAATGAATACTCCATTATATCAAGAGCACAATATACATAAACGAAGAGGGGTTGCAGGTTTTGGTGATAATGAAGAAATTCCATTTATTGCATCTATTGAAGATGTAACCGTGCTTCAAAGTTTGCGACATTGTCCAGCGGAGAATAATCCCCCCTTAGAACCTAGGATGGAACAAATAAACCCAGGTGGGCTTGAGACTCTTTTCGATAATGTTCCAGTACAAAATATGGACATCAATCGTTTGATAATTGCACCAGTTGAAGGCCAAATACCCCTGGATATCATTCAAGACAACAACTCTGAAAAACTTTCATTTCAGGGATTTATGCTGGGCAGAGCGAACTTGTACAGAGAGATACAGCAAGATTGTTCGATCTAAGATTCGCCGCTACGATAGAAGGGCTTGTACTATTCCTAAGCTTTTATATATAATTACAAGAAGTTAGAACTGCTTCAGATTAAGAATAGTACATTGATTTGCCTGCTATAGTTTTCTGGAAACAATCGAGTTACGGCCCAGAATGTTTTAAATGAAAATTTTGTTCAGAATTTGATCAAGCATGACGATGGATATTAAAGGTGTTAGATCCTCCCCAGCTCACTGGGAGGCAGAGAAAAAAAGGCAATTGCCATGATCCGCCAATTCGGCCTTCCAACCTTTTTTATAACGTTGTCTGCCGCTGAATCTCACTGGTTATTTTGGCTAAAAGCTTGGACTCAAGAACTACTTCTGAAGAAGAGGGCAATAATTTATCTACACAAGAACGATATCGTCTAATTCGCTCAGATGCAGTCACATGCGCTACATACTTTAGCTATCGTTATCTTCAGTTGCTTAAGCTTTTTAAAGAAAATGGAGGTATTTCCGACGAGCATTTTGTTGGGAATTTTTACTGCTTCTTTCTTTAAATGGTCATCTAACCGCCCGGGCGATTTTGACCGTTCAACATAGCTCGCCAGTTGTTCCTTTGTTGCGCCAACTGGCGCCAATTGGAAACATCGCGGATCGCAAATCAGTCCCCACTTGGTCCTTCTATCGCAGTGGTGGTCTACCTCTGGGCTGGAGCATCATCGCTCATTCGCACTACGTTGATTAGCCAGCGAAGCCGCTGTGTTTTAATTCGCTGAAATATGTCGGCGTCTGCGTAAAGTTGTTGTTGTTCTTAACAGTGCTTCGCCCTGCCCAATGGGCTCGATCACTCTAAATTGTCATCATGCTCTTCTAACGGAAGTCCGAGGAAACGCGCAGTTTCCACAGGGTTGGACCAGAGTGATGTAGGTGTTAGAAGAGTGGGTTCGACTAGACAGGAGAAGAGATGTTTGGTATCATGAGGGGACATACCACATGCAGGGCATATGTTTGGTATTTTCGGTTTCAGTCTGGGTAATCAAAAGTTTAACCTATTACAATATCCAGAGCGAAGTTGTGCTAGCATGACTCTAGTCTTCCTCGGAAGTAACCGCTCCTCTTCAGCCAATTCAGTTGGTTGAGTATTAATAACGGGATTCACAGGCTGAGATCTGAGGGATCTGTCTACCGACTCGGTAGATATGGTGCCGGACCTCACCGTAGTGCTTGCGAAGATGTCTCCTTATGTATCTGGGGGCGGTGCTACATCCAAAAGTTGTCGATTTGGATGACTGGGCTTATGACAGTTCAGAAGGAACTGTCTACTCAAGAGTTCCGCGTGCTCTTGAACATTGAACAATTTTGCCTCTTCATGGAGGTGAGACTCAGATGACATAAGCAGACATCCCGTAGCAGTTCTGATGGCGGTGTTTTGGCAGACTTGCAATTTCCTCCAATTGGTGTCAGCAAGATTGGGCGACCATATGGACCTTATATGTAACAAGCAATGTTTCTTTGTCTTTTCCCCAAGTACTGCCGTCCAGTGACTTGAGGATCTTATTGCGGCTCTGTACCTTTGAGGCTATTGCGGTGGCATGACCAGCGAAGGTGAGGCCGTCGTCAAATGTCACACCCAAGATTTTCGGGTGGTTGACAGTAGGTAGAGGTACTCCGTCTACGTGGACATTAAACTCTTGCCCCACCTGCGCATCCCATTTCGTAAACAGGGTCGCCGTCGATTTAGTCGGAGATAGGGTCAGATTTCGCTCCAATCTGCGTAAAGTTCATGCAGCTCATCGTTAAATCTTCTTCGGACCACATATTTTTCGAAGAACCTTTCTCTCGAATACTCCCACAGCCGCCTCATCAGATGTTGTTAGTGTCCACGCTTCTGCACCCTGTAGCAGGACGGTTGCGATGAGTGACTTATAGAGTGTTATTTTCGTTCGTCGAGAGAGGACTTTACTTTTCAATTGCCTACTCAGTCCGAAGTAGCATTTGTTTGCAAGAGTAATTCTTCGTCGGATTTCTAGGCTAACATTATTGTTGGTGTTAATGCTGGTTCCCAGGTAAACGAAGTCCTTTACTATTTCAAAATTATTGCTGCCAACAGTAGCTTGGTTGCCAAGGCGGGAATGCGCTGACTCTTTGCATGATGGCAGAAGATACTTCGTTTTGTCTTCGTTCACCACCAATCGCATTTTCTCTGCTTCTTTTTCTAATTTGGAGTAAGCAGGAGTCACGGCGCGGTTGTTATGGCCAATGATATCAATATCGCCAGCATATGCCAACAGTTTCACGCTTTTATAAAATATTGTTCCAGCGCGGTTAAGTTCTGCAGCTTGTATTATTTTCTCCAGCATTAAATGAAAGAAATCTCACGATAGGGGGTCACCCTGCCTGAAACCTCGTTTAGGTTCGAACGGCTCGGAGAGGTGCTTCCCAATTCTGACCGAGCTGGCGGTGTTGCTCAAGGTAATTTTGCATAGCCGTATATGTTTCGCGAATTGAGAATTTTTACTGGCGGGACACCTCAAAGGGGATCACCTCACGTGCATGGCATGTATTGGCTGAAGAATGCTTCTAAGATCGATCTTAGCGAATCTGAATCTTTTCCGAATGCTATTAGTTTCATTGACAAATTTGTCTCTACAGATGAATCCATAAGTCATTTAGAAAATTTCATTGAGTACCAAAGACATAACCATAGCCGATCCTGTACCAGAGAAATAAGAGGACAGCAGGTTTGCCGATTGAGTATACCATATCCACCCATACCTTCCACCCAAATCTTATTACCACTTCCAGATGACATAGAAAATTTAGAAACACATAGGGAAAACTACTCAAAGATTCAAAATCTTCTAAATTCTAATTTAACTTCCTGTATTTCCTGTTTAAATCATTTTGAAGCTTTTCTCCCTGTTATGAGAATAAATTTGTGACTCGATATCTATTTACTTGCTCTTAGATCAAGTTTAATGAAACCTAAAGTTTTTCTTAAAAGGAAGTTCCAAGACCGCTCAATTAATGCTTATAATCGGTTATCTTAGAACTACATAGAGCCAACATGGATATTCAATTCATATTGGATGCATATGCTTGCTGTTCCTACATAATAAATTATATTAATAAATCAAAGGGGGCATCTCTAGGCTTTTAAATGAGGCAATGGCAGAAGTTAATACTGGAAACTACACAGTCAAACAGAAACTTCAGCATATTGGCCATACATTTATTTCCGGAACAGAAATTTCCGTCCAAGAGGCAGTTTATTGCTGCATTGGTTTTCATATTTCGGAAGCTAGCAATGCAGAAATATATATTAATACCTCCCGTTCTAAAGAACGAGTGCGGATGGTAAAACCTAGAGTACAACTTCAGAATCTTGCTGAAAGTTCTACCGATATTTTTGTGGCGGGTTTGTTAGAGCATTATACTGAAAGGGCTACCCTTCGTGATAATGTTTGTCTAGCTGATTTTGCAGCTTTGTTTACTTTTGTAAAAGCAGTTAGAACGGCACTAGGTAGCTCCGATAATGAAGAAGATATAGAAGGCGAAAGTTCTTTAGTTCGGGGAGTAGCAATTCCATTGAGGGATGGTAGTGGTTATGTAAAGAAACGTACCAAACCGTGTGTAGTTCGGTCAAGAAGGTTTAGTCCAGACATGGCTAGGGACGATTATATCAGAGAAATGGTAATTGCTCTACCAACCGTGGCGGGATGAACAACGGGATATTATAGATAATAATAATGAGCAAACCTACGTAGAAAATCGAATTTCTATAGAGGAAAATCGAAAAAAATATGACGTGTTTGAACAGAGGGAGCTCGAAAATGTTCTGAGCAGGTTAAGGGAGGAGGAAATTTTCATACCAGTTGAAATAGATAGACCAGATATTATTGACAATGAGTTCAGGGTACTGGTGCTTCCCGAAATAAACCCTGACATAAATTTATTAAACCTTAATGATAGTGATCCCGAAATCAATGAGAATGACTCCAATGGCACTCTTAGGCTCATTAAACTTCCTCCCTTAGTTCCCGTTGAGGAACTGCTTGCATCCATTCAGACGCTAAACATGAGGTAGAGAATATACTTAACTCATTTGCTACACAATTTTAAAAGAGATCAGCCCTTTTATGACTTTGTAGGTGGCGGGGTTGGCGTTGGCTAATATCCTCAATATATCAAACACTCAATTACCGTTTTAATTGCATACCTGGATCAAATTCAACCTCTCTGAAGGACCTTCTTTGTGCTCCTATGGAAAAAGTTGCATTTGGAATAGGCGGTTTGACACTGCATTCAATATTTTCGCTACCTGTGAATCAATCCAATAAGGAATTACGGCCGCTTAGCAACGATATTGTCAATTCAGTCTATACTAGATTATGTGATTTGAAGTTGATAATTATAAAGGGTGTTTTTTTTAGGGGTATAGAACTTCGAATTGAAATAAAACACAAGAAAATCGTTTTAAGGTCCATCAATTTAGCTTTATTGGAAGGATAATTTTATGCCATTAATGTTTAAATATGATTTCGGGCATGTGGCCGCCGCGGCTGGCTCGAATAAAGCCAATTCTACAGGTCCAATTTTCAACCACTTTTTCGAGCATATGGGGCCGTATGTCGGCAATAACGCCACGAATGTTGGCTTCCAATTCCCCTAACGTTTCTGGTTTGTTGGTGTAGACGAGCGACTTCACATATCCCCAAAGAAAATAATCCAATGGTGTCAAATCACACGACCTTGGTGGCCAATTGACAGGTCCATTCCGCGAAATTATGCGCTCATCGAATGTTTCCTTCAATAAATCGATTGTGACGTGCGCTGTGTGGCATGTAGCGCCGTCTTGTTGGAACCACAACTCATCCACATTCATGCCATCCAATTCGGGAGCAAAATAGTCGGTTATCATGGCTCTATACCGGTCTCCATTAACGGTAGCTGCCTCTCCAGCATTATTGCGGAAGAAGTATGGCCCAATGACTCCACCAGCCCATAGAGCACACCAAACAGTCAGTTTTTGTGGATGTAATGGCGTTTCAAGGGTCTCATGTGGATCCTCTTCACTCCAAATGCGGCAATTTTGCTTGTTGACGTAGCCATTCAACCAAAAATGAGCCTCATCACTGAACAAAATTTTGCGATGAAAATCAGCATCGAAATCAATCTCATTTTCGGCCCATACACCAAAATCACGACGCATTGCATGGTCTCGCGGCTTTAATTCTTGCACAAGCTGGATCTTGTAAGGTCGCACGCCAAGATCTTTGCGCAAAATCTTCCATAAAGTTGATGGACAAAGCTCCAATTGCTGTGCACGGTGGCGAATCGATTCATTCGGGGACGGAGCTCACGGTAAACTTCGCGAACTGAACCATTATTTTCGAAATAAATTTGCACGATTTGCAAGCGTTGTTCTTTTGTCAACCTGTTCATGATGAAATGGCAAACCAAACTGAACATAAATGACATTAGAGTTGCCAGATTTGACCACAAAATGCCAGTTTTATCTCTATTCGAAAAACAAACCTGTAAAAAAAACACCCTGTAGATGAAATTTCAATGGTTGGCGCTCGAATGTTTAGTAGTATTGCCAGACTAAAGCAGATTTTCAAGAATAATATTCCATTTGGTATACCTGCTATTGTTTTAGCGGCTTGAAACAATTGTCTCCTGTAGGTCATAAATATATGTATTTTTGCACCGAATCCAAGCGATGCTTACAGCGTTTTAGTCGGCTCGCCATTATGGGAGCTCTTTAAATATTATGAATTGAATGATATAATGAGACAGCGTGGGGATCAACCGTTTGCTATTGCTTTGAATAATATGGCCCCGGGCCTATGACCAGTGAAGACATATCTTTGATTGCAAATAGAGTCGTTAACTCTGACCAGGTTCCCGACGAAGCAATTCACTTATTTTGGTCAAACGAGGAATCTGCCAACTATAATGCCCTTAAACTGAGTCAAATTCCTTCTACAGCAGTTTTCTCAGTTGCGAAAGACGTGGTTAAAGGAATTGCCGTTAGTGGGCAAAATTCTAAAACATTACAACGGGTCAGACTATTCAAAACTGCGGAAACTCAGGGTCTTACGTATAGCTTAACGCTAAAAACCACGGCCAAATATATGATGACAGTGAATATCAACACAGGTGACGGTTTGGTAAATGGTGCAACTGGCCAGCTTATGCAGATAGATTTAGATTAATCGGTTCCAATAACACTGGATGAAATTTTGAGAACCTTTTGTTGGTTTGATGGCTAGATCAAAAAGACCCATCCTAACGAACCTTCGTGGACACCCATTGAGAAGACTGTTAGGGCCTTTCAATATAAGAGAAATGAGCAGATACAATTGAAAGAAACCAGCTTCCAATTGTTCCTGTTAAGGCAATAACCATTCACAAAAGTCTAGTCCAGTCTACGTATAACAAAGTGGTTGTTCACACCCGACCTAGAATGTCAATATCATCTTTATATGTACCCTGCAGTCGAGCTACTAGTGCTTATGGTCTATTTATATTAGGTAATTTCATTCCACCTAATCCTTTTTGTGAATCTGATCCTGTATTCAGGCAGTTGAATGATTTGACCACAACAAAAGCTTTGGCTCCAACATTTAACTTTATGCTTTCTCGAACATCGAGCCTTCAAGTTATATTTCATAATATTCACATAAATGATGTAAATAATGACATCCTGATGCTATCCTCAGATATCCTGTTCTTTGTCGAGACATGGAGTTATCCATATGAACATTTTAAAATTCCTGGGTTTATTTCACTAAATGCTTTACGGATAGACAGCACCGAAACAGAAAACAGAAATAGGCGGGGCGTTTTAGTGTATGCGAGACCTAACTTTGCTTCCGCAATTGAATTATGTAAGTGGAAAAAAATTTGTTCTGGTCGCAAGGTTCTAGAAAGCGTTGTATTCAAATGCAAAGATTATTACATATTGCTGCTTTATTGGAATTCTACATTCCCTATTAGGCATTTTGAATCAGAGCTGCGAGAAATTGTTACTACAGATCTGCGTGAAAAAAATGTCTTAATTTTGGGTGACTTTAATCTATGCCTTAAGTCTAAGAATAATAGAATCGAACATCTGCTTAGATATTATAATTTCAATTCACTGCTAGACCCCCAATATTTCATCACACCTGCTGGTACCCAAATTCACCAAATACTGACACTACCCATGTTAAGGCTATAACCTGTGAAACAGTATATAGGTGGCGCTCGTTATAAGCGAGGTCTTGGGACACTCCAAGACGACCACCCGCCCTAATAATATCATCTTTGTCGATGAACGGGTTGAGTGGCAATATCTCGATTTTCCTATCGATTACCTTCTTCAAGTTTACATATTCCTCATTATAACGTTGCTTCTGATAGAGTTTAACCAAGAGTTGCGTCGTGGTCTTGATCTCATCGGATGAGATTAGGCACTATTTTTCTTGAAAGGAAGCTTTTATCTTGGGATGAGTTCTTGGAAAGAATCTCATAACATATGATGGTACCCTCAAAGCCCTCGGTAAATTCGAAAACCGGTCGAGAATCTCGATCTCCTTTTGCGTTGATATTGCGTAGGCCTGCGCTCTCTTTTCCTCCACGGATGTATTATACTCCTTTTCTTGTACTGGCCATTGGGAATTGTCTTCTTGTAGCCAAGAAGGTCCCTGCCACTACAAAGAATGGTTGACCAAGTCCGATGCTGGTAGTCCTCTACTTCCTAAGTCTGCTGGATTCGTTTCCGAGTTGACATGAAGCCAGTCCCTGCTGCCGACTAGGTCGATGATTTTTGTAATCCTGTGTGCGACGAATGTTGACCAGGAACAGGGTGGTCTCCTTATCCACGCCAAAACGATGGTGGAGTCCGTCCATAGATATTGTTTCACTGGTCCCAGTTTGATGTTTCGGAATATTGATTCCATCATCTCCGCTAACAGTACTGCTCCGCAAAGTTCCAAACGCGGAAGTGAGATGGTCTTCACTGGTGCTACTCTGGTTTTGGCAAGGAGTAGATTCACGAAGATATCGTCATTGATTTTGACTCGCATGTAGACAGCTGCAGCGTATGCCTTTTCCGAAGCATCGCAGAATCCATGTATTTCAACCTCATCTTCTGGTGAAAATTTTACCCATCGTGGTATCTTTATTTTGTCGATTTGGTGGTATGGATGTCTGAAGTTTTGCCATCGTTCCAGTGTATTGGACGATCGGTGCCCTCTAACCAGATGTTCTGCATCAAAATTTTTGCCCCAATGACCATTGGTGCAAGCCATCCTAAAGGGTCGAAGAGTCTGGCGATGTCGGATAGAATCGCTCGTTTTGTCAACTTTTCACTTTCTTCTAGTGACCCTGCTTTAAAGTAAAACACGTCTGAATAGGCATTCCATCTTATGCCCAATGCCTTAACGGTGCTGGTATCTTCGAATGCCAGAAAGTCCTCGGTCATCAGCATTCGAAGTCCATTTCCGTAGCGGGAAGCCAGCGGAGAGTAAGACTTGGCGAATCTCATTTATCGCGTTAATGGCCGATGCGAGTGTGTTTCCGCCGTGATGTGAAGATAGTGTTGCCGGCCTACCACACCGAAGGTCCATGGTTCGAGCCCTGGTACAGGTAACATCAAAAGTGATTTGAAAAAAGTTTTTCAAAACGGGGTCGCCCCTCGGCAGTGGTTTGGCAAACTCTCCGAGTGTATTTCTGCCATGACAGGCTTCTCAGCAAAAATTCGTCTCCTTTGTAGATGTCGTTCGGAGTCGGCAAAAAACTGTAGGTCCCACCAATTTGTAGGGAAAATTCAAATCGGCACACCACAAATTGGAAGAGAAGCTTGGCGTAAAAATCTCTTAGGAGGTTTATGATGATATACCTGTTGTATATCGCGCCATAGAGAGAGAGAGAGTGTGTTTCCCCCCGCTAGTACGTCATCAACGTGCATGCCTTCCCTAAGTATGCTAGATGCTGTAGGGTGAGAACTCTCTACTTTATCTGCTAGTTGCAAAAGGGTTCTAATTGCCAGATAAGGCGCACAATTAACCCCGAAAGTGACCGTTTTCAACTCGTAAATGGGTTTTTGAGGCGATGTTCGGTAAATAATCCGTTGGAATTTGACGTGATCATCGCTCATCCAAATTTGCCTATACATCTTTTCGATGTCACTATTGAAAACGAAGCGATATAGTCTCCGTCGCAGTATAAGTACTGGAAGATCTGACTGAAGTACTGGGCCTGGCAGGAGAATGTCGTTCAAACTTGTGCTATTTGCCGTTGGGCTCGAAGCATTGAATACGACGCGTACCTTAGTGGTGGTACTCTCCGCCTTTACTACGGCGTGATGGGGCAAAAAGTAATTGTCCGCCGAATCGGCTGGTACAATGGCATTAACTTTTCGCATATGCCCTAATGTCTCGTATGCAGACAGGACCCTTATATATTCTTTCCCTAATTCCGGGTTCTTTGCTAAACGCGTTTCATTTCTAAAAAATTGTGAACACGCCCGCCTAAGAGACCCTCCTATGTTTATCTGATCTGGGTAGTCCTGTCTGAATGGAAGAGAGACGACATATCTCCCATCCTCTCTACGACTCGTAGTTTCCCTATATAAACCTTCGCAGTACTTGTCATCTGCGGTTGGGCTTTTATTTCTGGGAAGATTTTTCAACTCCCAGAATGCTGTAAGCTGTTTGTCCAAAGCAACTTCGCTGTAAAAGGACACTATATTTCTGGTTGGATTCGGTGCTTCTATGCGCCCGGTTAATATCCAACCGAACACCGTTTCTTGGGCGAGAAGTGTACTAAGTACATTCTTTTTCAGCCCACTCAATATAATTTGCGGATATACGTCTCCGCCAAGTATAATATCAACTTCCTCGTTGATGTAGAATCGCTTATCTGCCAAGACTAAATCTGGGAAAGCCTGCATAGTCGTAGCCTCGATATGGCAGGATGGCAGTTTCCCAGTTAGTTTGGCTAGAATTAGCACTGATGTTGTTAAGCTGAAGCAGAGGTCCACTGGTGAACGGAGTTCAATATTGGATGCCTCCTTGACTTGAGCTGAGACGGCATTAGTGATGCCCGAAACTTGGGCATGCAGCCTTTTTGCCGGTAAATTGATTCTGCGTTTTAGTCGTTCTGTCATAAACGAGCACTTTGAACCAGAATGAATCAGTGCTCTTGCTGGGAAGTCTGTACCATTATGATGAATAGTTACTCGAGCTGTCCCTAGCAGCACACCTGCGCTTGAATGCACATGGCAGGATTTAACATTTCGGTTTACGGCCGAAACAGATTTTTCCGCTTCCCGTCTCTCTTGTGCCTGTTTTGAAGTTGAGGCAGCATTATCAGCATGATACTGATTAGAGCTGATGGTTGCCTGCGTCTGAAGAGAATCCGCTTGCAGGAGCGTATTATGTAGAGAGTGGCACTTGTTGCAGTCGAAAGAACTGGTGCAGTTCGACACAGTATGTCCTGGGGATAGGCAGTTCAAACAGCCGTTGGTGGATTTGACGAAGTTAATTCTCTCCACCGGAGTTAAGTTGAGAAAACGGGGACAGTTTCGTAATCTGTGGGCATTCGATTTGCACTTTGTGCACAGTAGTTTAATCACATTTGCTTGGTATGTACCAAGTCTTTTGGCAGGGGTTGCGTTGGCATTCCGCGTACTCTGCGGTTTTTGCACTTTCGAAGAACTCCCTATGAACCCAGGCACTGTTTCGAGTGTCTGGAAGCGGTTGGACAAAAATTTGTCCATATCCTCCCACTTGGATATTTCCACTTTGTGGTCTATGCTTTGCTCCCATAGACCAAGCGTACTCTCCGGCAATTTCGTCGAACACAAATACGTTATAATTGCATCCCAGTTCGAAGTGTCAATTTTATGACTTCGCAGGGACGAAAGGCAATTATTTATTTCGCGCTGAATTATTTAATCCCGCTACCATACTCACTCTCTACCTTTTTCAAGTTAAATAAAATTTGGAGTTGCGAGTTTACTAGGATACGTTTGTTTTCGTATCTCTCGCATAAATTTCTCCAGGCCGTATCAAATCCCTCATTCGTGAGCGGACATTTTTCCACAATATCTTTTGCCTCACCTTGTGTCTTATTGTTCAGATAGAACAATTTCTCCACAGGTGTTAGGCGTTTGTTTAAGATATACATGGCCGTGAACATGTCACGAAATGTTGGCCATAACAGATAATCGCCCTTGAAAATTTCAGTATCACATGGAGACTGTGTTCAAATTCGGCCTTTTCTTCAGATTTATTTTCTGGTTTGTTGTGTGTCGCTTGGCGTGTAGCCATGTCTGACATGCAGCGTAAATATACTGTGTATGCTCTTTTATATTTCTGTTTGACAGAAACTATACCAGTGGCCTCTAACTTGTCTGAATTAAGTAAGTCGTCATAAGCCGTTCTGGTTTTTCTCCACGTTGCTTTCAAGTACTCTTGTTGAAGCCCAAGAGTGTACTTGCTGTGGACTGAATCCTCTAATTCATTGTGGTCTGATTCGAATTCAAAAATCGAATCAGCCAGCCTAATGAAACTTTCCATATTTTGGACTTAGAGGATATACAGAATCAAAACAAACCAAAAAAATATAGCTGAAGGTACGATGAAATGCTCAACCGTACAAGATAAATGCTGATTAGAAAAGGTAAAGGCATTATTTTACCCAGGAAAATCAAAAAACCCACCTCAATGAAATTGCAATCAACTCAATTAAGGTATATTTTAAGTCAATTATATTTATTTATAGTTAATTTTTGAATTATATTGCAGACTTAGCCGATTTGTCTGACGAATATTTGTTTGCTACAGAAGCAAAAATTTAAACAAAATCTCTGTGACTTACTCGCCACCCACACGTATAAGGGGAATATGTATATATAAATATGTGTATGTGTTGCCGCAATAAAGAAATACACATCCGGCTCGAAGGACCATGAACAATTACGATAGTGGTGCTTCGCTAGAGCGGCCGTGGCTCGAAAGCACCGCGTTCGAATTGTAATTTTGATAGAAAAAAAGAAATAAGAAAACGAGAATCCTCGTTATAATCCAGTGGCCGTATATTTGAATAAAAGATGATTATAAACAATTGGATTACCTTTAAGAATATTTGATGAGGTGAAAAATACTGGAGTGGCCGTGACGATGTGACTGCGTTGAATGTCGCTAAAGAAGTCGCCGGTTTTGTAATCGAAGACAACCGTTGACCCTGAAAATTATCCTCCTGTATGTCTACATACCTACAAAAAAAACCCTTGGGACAGATAACAATTCGGACGTATCAATACCGCGCACACATACACACGCATATTAACGTTACCTTACACGGACACATAGATTGACATTACCTGCCACAGCACCCATGGACTATAAAAACAACGCAACGGATAGACACAGACCAGAACGAAACTAGGTATTGAAAATGGCAGAACGCGAAACCGGTTTGTCACAAAACCAAACTTGACAAGGGATGACGGAAAATCGTTTCAACAAAAATCAGAAAAAAGATAAAGAAGCGATAAAAGGGAATAAAATGGGATACAATAGTATAAAAATACTTAAATGAGATAAATAAAATAAACTAAATATAAGGGAAAGGAAAGCAGTTCTGCTCAGTACTCTTTTGCTCTGGGCGGGTGTTGAACCCAGCCGTGGAAAAAGAGATTGGACCTGCGGCGTCTGCTGGAGAAGATTTATGTTATGCGTTCACACTCTGTTAATGTAGAAGATAGCTGTACAAAACAAGTTGCTCCGGGCTAAATTCCTCCACACACAAACCCGCCAATTTCTTCAAAACTATTGAGGCCCCTACCGTGGCCAACGCCGATCCAGTGTTGCACCGCCACCAATTCCAGATACAGTCTCCACGACTAGCAGTAACAATACTGCCCAGAAAGTAGTGTGCTCTGAACATGGATAGAGGAATTTATTTACAGATACGTACGTTGCGCCAAGTTATCGAGCTGCGCAGCCTACAACGTCGACGGTATTGCCTACTCCTTCGGGGGTCCGGATCCCTCGCCCACTAGACTGCGACACAGCATGCCATCTAGCCTGCTTCCACCTAGGCATACGCACTAGACCTTCACTCAAAGTGTGGCTATTTCTCCCCCTTTGCACTTCCGCTTAATGCAAGCAGTCTTGCCGACAAGGTAACGGAAATAGTTAATTTTATGAAACATCAAAATAGCTTAAATACAGGAGACAAAGCTAGGTGCTTGACTGTTACAACATCCATTGGCGCCACCGTGCGAAAGGACTTGGGGGTGGACTCACCAATCTGTGCACCGACGTCGACCCGAGGGACAGCATCCTAGGACGTCAAGGTAGGGTTGTCCGATCAGGCGAAGGCGATCTTGAGGTTATGATTATTTACATACCTCCTGTCACCTGTTGTCCGAGTGAATACCGCCCTGACATTCGTGCGTTATTCAGAGGCGAGACGCGTGTAATGCTTGGAGACTTCAACGCACACCACGACTTCTGGCACTTATATAGCTCGGTGGTAGGGGACGGGACGCCCCATAAGAGTCGCGGTAAATTGTACAAGCTCGCCAGACCTTACCATCGTCAGGGCAAGCCTCATAAACTGCTTTGATTGGCTACCGATATTATCTCTTGCATCGGATCACCCTCTCACTCGATCGCCCCACCGACTTCTTCTAAGAAACGAATACATGTTAATTTCAATAAAGCTGGCAGGGTCGGTTGAGCCCTAAGCCAATACATTCTGCCAGGGAGAATTAAGGAGCGGCAACGGCCCCGGCAAGGGAAAGCGATCAAGTGCGTCGTTCGGACCGTACGGATACTTAAATTAAAGAAGTCAGACGGCTGGTTGATCAGTACAAAAGCGAAAAGTGAGAGTAGCACCTAAGGCCCTGCAACCTCTCTGCTGGTGTTGTCAAATGATTGTCCAATGCGACTGAACCTAACGACATAAGGTTCAGTCGAACCCGAAGAAATGCGTGAGCACTTTTTGCCGGCAATATGTATTGCATCCTCCGGTAGACAAGGCAATTAGACGCTCCGCTAGCGAAGCACACACATGGCAAGATAGTCAAGTACCCATTGCCATCACGACCACAGGAGGCCATACGGAAGTATAAAGTCTCCGAATCAATAGGCCCAGATGAATATCATTGCTGTTGTTAACACATCTCGGTGATAAGGGAGTAAAACACTTAACGTCTTTCTTCAACTTGTCCATTAACACCTTCGTCCTTCCTGAAAAATGGAACCAGGTAAAGGTGGTCCCACTGCTAATGCCTGGAAGACCAATTAACGTTGGGGAGTCATATCTTCCGAAATCTCTACGCTCGCCAGTAGTGAAGACCATTGAGACGATCTTGCTCTCTTACTACACCGCAAACCTGCGAACCTCGAACGACAGGGCTGTGCTAAAAGCCTTTGACAAGCAACTTATTAACGTCCTTGAAGACTGTGCCCTTCCCACCACAGGGTGTTTCGAGCCTCTCTTACACCGATGATTTGACGCTTTCGGCGATTCTTACCGGTTTTTTTCGCTGGGTGAAATCTGGCACGGAATTAGACTTATACGTCGACGGCATCAAGATTTCGATTGTCACACATCAAAGTACAAAGCCGCAACATAATTCTCAAGTCACTAGCTGCCAGCACTTGGATAAAAGGTAGAGAAAAGTTGCTGTCAAGCTACAAGTCAATTATCCAGCCGGTTCTGACCTACACGTCGCCAATGTGGTCGCAGGGGCTAGTCGGTTGAATGAAGCGAGAGATACAAGTTGTCGGCGAAGCGTAAATTATCCACTTGTGAACCATATACGAGTATACATTTTAAAGAAATTAATTAAAAAGGCTAAAGCCTACTTAACGCCATCCCTAATTCTATTTTATTAAATGTTTTACTCATACCGACTTTAAATAAACCGGGTAAGTTTTCCTTGTCATTCCGAACCGTGTGTAAATGACAATTGATACAGTGAGACAAAATGGTCGGTGTTTAAGAGCATAATGATTTCATTAAGCATGTAATTCCTGTTCAACTGTTATAAACCGAACACCCGAACAGGCACTTGCTTGAAGAAAATCCGCCTCCCAGGAAATACGGAAATATCCCCGTAAGCAAAATGATGAAATCCGGTACCACATATTTTCGCTGTTTGATCCACAGATGCATCGGCGGGCCCTCAACAACATAAACAAAAAGTTGGTAAACTTCTTTCTCAGCTCTTGCCCCGTGAATGCCGTCATTCACGTACAAGCGTCACCTGTTGCCGAAGAGGAACGCGAACTGCCTATGGAGACAAGAGTTAAGCTGGCCGAACTTCGCTCTGGATACTGTAATAGATTAAACTATCACCTATCCAGACTGGATCCTAACACAAAGCTCACTTTGATCCCTATTGAAGCCGAGAGGTTCCTGGGACTTCGTTAGAAGATTTTGATGACATTACCCAGGAGTGGTGACATGAACTAAAAGGTTACACTGGTCATACCAAATCGCTACCACGACGGCCGTGAAATTTCGGTACCCAGCCCTTGAAATTTCCGTAAACGGATCCGAAAATGTCGACAAGAAACTGACTCTTTCCGTTTTCGTATTCCATCGAAGGCCGTTTTAACCATTTACTGGCAGTTACACTGACATAGATCGTTCGGCTGTCAAGCACATACACATGGAGCTTCCAGGGTCTTTATAGGGCTCGGACAAATGCTGTTGTTCACGCCTGTAAATGAGCGTCCCGCAACGATGCACGATTTATAGTCCAATTACCCACAGAACTATACGAGTATAGCATACGTTTACGGAGAAATGAGCGCCCTTACTTTGTAGGAAAAAAGGAGAGACCGTCAAGGTAATTTTTATATGACAGTATTAGGGCAGATATACCAATCTGAATGTCTACCTCAGACACAGACAATGCGCCAAAATCTAGGCAATGCAAATCAAAACCATCACCATATGAACTGTAAGTGTTCGCACCAACATAGCTGACAAAGTTGGATTTGAAAAAGTCTGCAAAGAGGTTTACAGTGTCGGACAAGCAAGAAGGCGAAACACCATCTAGAGTCATACAGCTAGGAACATTCGAACACCCTTTTTTGGACCGAATGTATTGCCAGAAAGATTTTTGATTCCACTTCAAATTACCTTCGAAGCGAGAAATATAGTTATTGTAGAGTGTTTTATCAAGCTCATTGAATTCATTGCTAAGGCAGATGTACTTTTTTCTGAAGCTAATATCTTTAGTGGACTTGAAAAGTTGACAATATTTGTTCCTTTTATTCTTCAATCTTTTAAGCCTTCTTGTATACCAAGGTAACTTATGTCTCCTAGCAGGGATTTAAGTTAGGTTACAGTTTAAGACTTCGAAAATTTTTTCAATAAATAACACATAGCACTCAGAGACATTGCGTGAAAGAAAAATGCCGTAGAAAATTGCGTTTAAAGAGTCATAATCTACATCTCTGAAGTTTAGATATTGGGGATCGAACGAACAGATTGATGGAAATGTACAGAAATGAAGGGACAAGGAGAGCGGTGCATGGTGCATGTCCAACTTGCAGATAGGAAAATTACATTCTTATAGCTTAAAGATCAAGGAATTAACCAATCGTGTTAGGAATATGATTAATTTGAGAAAGATTCATGCTGGAAGGACTATCCAAAGCATGGATCTCGTGTGGAAGACTTGCATTAGAAGCAGTTAAGACACCATTTCTATGCAAGTCAGACCATACAATCTTGCTCAAATTAAAATCACCAAGTATGCAAAATAGCCATCTTCGTGGGTTTCATAAATATCTAAGAAATTATTAGTATGGAGTGCATACAAGTAATTAGAACTGTTTGGCGGAATATAAGTTACGCAAATAAACAAGCTACGAGAAGTACCGGATACAAAGTTGATCTATAAGAGAGTCTGCGTTTCTAAGTGTAAAGACTGAAGATCTCAACACACGTTTTACCGCAATTAGGACGCCACCACCCCTACTGAAACCTGTTTTAAGCACATCTCTATCTTTACTATATATTTGAAAAATATTCGCCTCGAAAAACTCAGCGTCAAAACCGTCACTAGTTAACCACAGTTCAACTAGCACAAAAATATCGAACTCGCAACGAGACGCAAATAAAAAAACTTCTTTCTTTAGGAATGTGCACTAATTGCAGCGATATTTTGGTAATAAATTTTAAGATTTTTAAGATTTTCAAGAATTTCAGTATTAGAATAAGTATGACTAGGAACATTAACTTTACTATTACTTAATTCAATTGCGCGGGTAATGATGCGGAATTACTGGCCTGGAATGTTTAGAGCAGTCAGCTTCATTTATTTTCCTGGGAGTCGAACTACGCTCGGCCTTCGCATACAACGCGATCGTCAACAGAAAAGGCAGAAGAGCAAAGAATTTTATTTAGTTGCATGCAAACATTGAATGAACCTGGTTCATGTCGCATTATTCAATTTAATAGGTACACTGATCGACCCAAACCCTTTTTATACCTAGTAGTGCTACGCACACAAGCTATATAAACTTTAGTGGCATAACGGCATAAACGGATCGAGGTAGATATTGATATATATATATCAAAATGTTCAGGACGAAAAGAGAAATTGATTAAGCCATGTCCGTCCGTCCGTCTGTGAACACGATAACTTGAGTAAATTTTAAGAAATCTTAATGAAATTTGGTATGCGGGTGGGCGAAATCGGATGATAGCCACGCCCACTTTTCATGTATAGAATATTTTCGAAAACACAAAAAAGTGATTACTCAGTACATAATACACCTATAAGGATAAACTTTGGTGAATACATTGAGATTGAGGCATGAAATGCATTTTTCAATAAATTTTTGAAAATGGGAGTGGCACCGCCCACTTCTGATTAAGTCAAATTTATAAATAATATTAATCATAAATCAAAAACCGTTCAAGGTATCGAAACGAAATTCAGCACGCAGGTTTCCAGGTATGCAAGGAATGTTCCAGGAAAAAATGGGCGGGATCGGTTAAGGTCTACGCCCACTTTTATTTGAAAGATTTTGAAGAGCATCGTAGATATATTAAATAGGCAATAACTTTGCGTAAAATAGCTTTACATCGTTTATATTTCACTTTTAAAGCTTCCGTAAACAAAGAAATCCAAAAACTTAACATTTTCGAAAATGGGCGTGGCCCCGCTTCTTTTATAGTGGACTATTCCACAAAACTTTTTATGCCATAACTCCGCCAAAAATTGACTTATCGAAACGAAATTTGGTGGTAAAGTTCTTTATATAAAGGTAACTGTTTATTGTAAAATCGGTTGATGTCCACGCCCAGTTTTTTAAGTTCTGAAATTTTTTTTTGTAAAATTTAAAAAGTGATATTTCTACAACTAAGCAAGTTATATCAATCAGATTTTGCAGAACGCAAACGTCAAGCTGTGTAGTTGTTTATATTTTTCTCTGTGATTATCTTTAATAAATTAATAATATCTTTTATATTCTAAAGTTAAAATTAAAGTTAATAGAGATAAATATCTAATTGTGCTTCACTACTTGGTGTGAATAGTGTTAAAAAGTTTTGATAGTGATTCATTATTATAAATTCATTTTGTTGAATTTGTGTGTGCCGAGTTCTTTGCATATTTTATTTGTTGCTATTGAAAGGCTTTATTTCATATTGCAATTGTTGTTGTGCTCTGACTTGCTTTTCTTGTTTCTTTTTCGTTACAGCTGTTTTGCGTGGTTTGTTGAACGTCAGATACAGTGTGTTTAAAACTGTTCGCTCAGTACTGTGTCATTTAAACTGTCAGGGTTGCTTTTCTTTAATCCGCTAAATTTTTTTTTCTTAACTTATAATTTTTATTATAAATTTATATAAGTATTTATATGAAAATGTCGTGCATGATAGCAAACTGCCAGTTAAAAAGCGAGTCCGAACGCTTTGTAGCTTGCTGGCTGTGTGATGGACTTGTCCACGCCAAGTGCACTGGGTTAACCGGTAGAATAGCTGACCTGCTTAACGAAGGAAAAGGCCTGCGCTGGTCTTGTTCCAAATGCCGGTCGACGGAAGTTGATCTGTGTAAAATCTTTAGGCATATCAGAAACGGTTTTTCTGAAATAAGCAAAGATTTTTCATTGCTGACTGAAAAGTTCCAAAAATATGAAAATATTTTCAAAACCTTGGAAACTTTGGAGAATTCGCCTCATTTGGAATGCCCTGATCATCGCGAAAACAAGCGCAGGCGTACGGATGATCGGCCTACTACCTCAACAGTCCCGAACTTGCCTCAACCCCTTGAACTTATAGATTTGGCTTCTCCAGTTCCTAGTACGGTTGTCCGAGCAACGTCGAAGAACGCCCCTTCAAAAATGTCCACTAGGAAAAACCAGGAAATTCCAACTATTGCAATGGAGTCTGAACCAATCGTTGGTAAGCTGGTTGTGGTTCCTCGCAAAAAATCTATTTTTGTGTCTAGGTTCCATCCAGACACTACCGAGGATGGTTTGTTGTACCATATTTCTTCTAAAGTTAAAGATCAAAGCGTAACTGTTAGAAAATTTAATTTCACATATCAAAGAAGTATGTCTTCGTTTAAGATTGATGTATCTGGGAAAGATTTCGATACTCTTTTGGACAGCTCTTTTTGGCCTCCCGGGGCTCTTGTGCGGGAGTTTGAATACAGACCGAATAGGAATGTTCAAAATGTAGCGAAAATTTCTCGTAATAACATTGAGTCAAAAAACTGAGCACTAAATCCGTGAATATCTTTTATTAAAATGTCAGAGGTCTAAATACCAAATTAACTGATCTCTTTTTGAAATCTTTTCATTGTAATTATAACGTAATTGCTTTTACCGAAACTTGGCTAAAACCTCATGTTTTCAATTCAGAGTTTTTATGTAATGAATATCAAGTATATAGAAATGATCGCTTGAACAGAGTCGGGGGTGGTGTTCTACTTGCCGTTCATTCCTCCATCCCTTCAGAAGAGGTTAATATTCCTAACATCGATTTCATTGAGTTCAAATGCATCCGCCTTCAACTAGACAACGTCTCTATGTACTTATATGTTTGCTACATCCCTCCAGCATCAGATTTTTCAGTCTACATGCAACATGTCTCTCTGCTCAAAACTGTTAACCTTATGACTAAAGCTTCAGATTCAATTATTGTTTTGGGTGATTTTAACTTACCTCATATATCGTGGAACATATCTGATGGTAACATTATTCCAAATCCGTCCAAACTGGGGTTCAATGACTTTTTAGATGGAATTTCCGATCTTTGCCTTAATCAAATAAATGTTACCGCTAACAAGTTTGGGAAAGTCTTAGATTTAGTGTATGTTAATGATATAAACCAATTTTCTGTAAATCGTTGTGATCCGTTGGTTTTACCAGAAGACCTTTACCACCCTTCTATGGAAATAGTCTACGAAACCTTAAGTAATGGCCAAGGCACTCAATGCTACTCATGTAGTAGCTTTGATTATAACTTTTCCAAAGCAAACTACAAGAAATTAAATAAAGAACTGTCTAAATTAACTTGGCCTGAATTTGGTTGTGATATCGATCTAAACGTCTCACATTTCAATCACACTATTTACTGCCTATTTGAGAAGTTTATTCCTAAACGTAAAGTAACTTATGATCATCCTACGCAAGCTTGGTTTACTAAAGAGCTTAAGGCTCTTAAAAATAGGAAAACGCGATCATTTAATTTATATAAGAAATCCGGATTAAATAAACATTACCTACTGTATTCCATTCTACGTCAGAAGTACATAGATTTAAATAAAAAGTGCTATAAAGCTTATATCTCTAAAACGAAAAGAGACATTATTCTCAATCCTAAGTCATTTTATGGTTTCGTAAATTCTAAACGTAAAGTATCAGGGTTTCCCTCAGCCATGAAATATCAAGACATTATATCTAGCGATAATCAATGTATCGCAAGTTTGTTTGCTCAATTTTTCACTTCTAACTATTCTGCTGTCACCAATTCAAACTTTCAAAACTATCCCTATAAGCTACACGGGACAAATTCAATTAATTCACCAATTATATGCGCCAAAGATGTTCTAATTTACCTTAAAACCTTAAAAGAATCTTTTAAATATGGTCCTGATAGGATTCCTACATGTTTCTTGAAAAAGTGTGCGAACCATATTTACCAACCCCTTACCAATTTGTTCAATCTATCACTAAAGTGTGGTGTTTTTCCAACTGCGTGGAAAGAATCGTTTCTTCTACCGCTGCATAAAAGCGGGAGTAGGTCTTCTATAGAGAACTATCGTGGCATCGCAAAGCTTTCTGCCATCCCAAAATTGTTTGAAGCTAATGTTACAAATCAACTTACGGGTCCGATCTCTACTTTGATAGCTGACTGCCAACACGGGTTCAGTAAGGGAAAGTCCACAGTTACGAATTTACTTGAGTTTACCAGTCATGTCTCAAATGGCTTTAGAAAAAATCTGCAAACCGACGTTATTTATACGGATTTCAGCAAAGCTTTTGACAAAGTGTGTCACTCATTACTTATTCATAAACTCGATCAGTTGGGCTTCCAGCCGGGTCTCAATCGCTGGATCTCTTCTTACCTTAGTGACAGGACACAAAGAGTAATGTTCAAAAATTTAGTATCCGATGTCATTTATGTCTCTTCGGGGGTTCCTCAAGGAAGCCATCTTGGCCCGATTCTGTTCTTGTTGTTTATAAATGATATTTCTACAATAATAAAATTTTCAAAAATGTTAATGTATGCCGACGACGTAAAGCTTTTCATGTCATTCGCGTCATTTGAAGATAGAAATAAGCTACAATCAGATCTAGATGCACTAGTTACTTGGTGCGATTTAAATTATATGCCACTTAACCTTAAAAAATGTAAGCACATGGGTTTTTCGCGTGGAATTTCTCAGCCGGCTTCCTATACAATTAAAAATTATAGTCTTGAGCAAGTGTATGATTTTGTTGACCTGGGGGTTACTATGGACTATAAACTCAGTTTCAACCGCCATATTAATACAACAGTCAATAAGGCTAGAGGTGTCCTAGCATTCGTTAAACGATGGTCTAAAGAATTTAGCGACCCTTATGTAACTAAAGCCCTCTTCACTACATTAGTCAGACCGATACTTGAATATGGTTCTATAATTTGGAACCCGCGTTACCAGGTTCATGTAGATCGCCTTGAATCAGTTCAAAAACAATTTTTACTATTTGCCTTAAGAGATTTTCATTGGGATCCCTCGTACAATCTGCCACCCTATACGAATCGTTTAAAACTCATTAATCTACACACACTTTCTAGTCGGAGGGAAATGCTTGGAATTATTTTTATGATTAAATTGCTAAATGGTTCACTATCCAGCCCATTTCTTCTAAGTGAAGTGAACTTCAATGTACCGTCTCGTCCTTCAAGGCATTTTAAACCTCTAGTCTTAAAACAGTGCCGAACCAATTTTCAGTTAAATGAGCCTTTTCGCTGTTTGTGTCAAGATTATAACTCTCTTTCTGGTAGATTTGATATTTCAGACTCGCTTTTCAGCATAAAAAAATCAATTCTTTCTGTCCTAAATTCATAGCTACTAATTGTTTTTTATTCTTTGACTTCTATTTTAACTTTTAACAATAATTTTATTCTGTTAACTAGTTATTTCTTAATGTATAATCTATCCTATATCTACTTTACTTAGCTGATGAGGTTTTCTCTGTAGCTGAGCAGTTTTAGATCTCGACGATTAACAAACCAAAGCCTTTCAACGACTCGGCACGAACGAATAATCCGCGCGTTATGCGGATGCGCCCCTCGCGCCGGTCGGGCGGGATATGGTGGGAAATCCGTTGGGAATTAATATAATATTAATATTAAAAAAAGAGTTTAGGGGGCTATGGAGTTTTTCTAAAATTTGTAGAACAATTTCTTTAATAAAAACGCCTTCTGAGAAAGGTCTTCCCTTCCTGAGTATGCTTGTGCTTATAAAGCTTGGCAGATCCCTTTTTAGCATGGCTTCCGCATTTCTGCAATTTTCATTATCATTTTGGGAAACCCATTCCTTTTACTTTCGCAAAAGCATATTTTTTTTTTCCAAAAAATATTGTCTCTTTCCAGACCCTAATATTTATCAAAATCTTTATGAAAAGAATTATAATGTCTCTTGATATTATACCCCCGGTTCCAAATAGAAGCGTGACATAAGAGACATTGCATTTTCCCAAAGGGATCTGAAATCATGAAAAAATGTTTAGCAGTAATTTTTATGTCGCGCATAAATATTATCATACAATTTCTGCGCTAAAGCGATCACGTTGTTACTTCCTTGCTGTCGGTTAAGCAACTGACGCGAACATTTTGTTCTTAGCACCACTGTAGCGAAGTTACTCGCGCATTCACAAATACAACCTCACAAAAAAAAAATGCCGACCTATGCGATAAATACAAGACAAAAGACAACAACAGATCAGACAGAAAATCGACACTGATGATGGCACAACGCCGAAACCGGTTTGTCTCAAAACCAAATTTGACAAGGGATGCCGAGGAATCGTTCCAATATACATCTATTACAAACGGTTTATCTAGAACATTTCATTAACTAAAAAATCCGAATAGCGCAAACCCTTGTGGATGATTTGCGAAACCCAGATATGGTGTGCGAGGCAATAATAAAGGAACACAAGAGAGCTCTCGGCAAATCCACAGAGAATAGGAAGCAGCTTCTTGAGCATTACTATTTCCCCAGGATGAGCAGTCAGATAAGGAAATATATACTGACTTGTGAAACATGCAAGCTTAGTGAGTACGATAGACACCCTAATAGGCCGGAACTACAAGCTACACCAATCCCATCGCGACCGTGTGAGATCCTTCACGTAGACATATTTGAAATTCAGGTGGAAAAATTTTTGAGTTGCATTGACAAATTTTCAAAATTCGCGAAGCTTTTTCACATTAGAAATAAAGGAACCCTGCACCTTAAGGAAAAAATAGTGAAACTTCTTCACTATTTCACGACCCCAAAAATCTTAGTCACTGATAACGAACGGGGATTGATTAGCCCAGTAATACAAAACTTGTTAGAATCTCTAGGAATTAAGCTTTACCGCACTCCAACTCAGAGAAGTGAGGTGAATGGCCAAATCGAGAGATTTCACTCTACGTTACTAGAAATTTTTAGATGCCTTAAGGCGGAAAACGAAGAACTTAGGACCATAGAACTCGTTAATATAGCTGTAGATCGTTATAATAATTAAGTAATAATTAAGTTCATCCCTCTTTAAATGGTCATCTAACCGCCTGGGCGATTTTGACCGTCCAACATAGCTCGCCAGTCGTTTCTTCGTTGCGCCAACTGCCGCCAATTGGAAACACCGGGGGATCGCAAATCGGTCTCCACTTGGTCCTTCCATCGGAGTGGTGGTCTCCCTCTTCCTCTGCTTCCACCGGCGGGTGCCGATAAGAATACCTTCTGGGCTGGAGCATCTTCGCTCATTCGCACTACGTGGCCAGCGAAGCCGCTGTGTTTTAATTCGCTGAACTATGTCGGCGTCTGCGTAAAGTTCATACAGCTCATCATTAAATCTTCTTCGGTACTCGCCGTCGCCAACGCGTAGAGGTCCACAAATCTTTCGAAGAACCTTTCTCTCGAATACTCCCAAAGCCGCCTCATCAGATGTTGTTAGTGTCCACGCTTATGCACCATATAGCAGGACGGGTGCGATGAGTGACTTGTAGAGTGTTATTTTCGTTCGTCGAGAGAGGACTTTACTTTTCAATTGCCTAATCAGTCCGAAGTAGCATTTGTTTGCAAGAGTAATTCTTCGTCGGATTTCTAGGCTAACATTATTGTTGGTGTTAATGCTGGTTCCCAGGTAAACGAAGTCCTTTGCTATTTCGAAATTATTGCTTCCAACAGTGGCTTGGTTGCCAAGGCGCGAATGCGCTGACTCTTTGCATGATGACAGAAGGTACTTCGTTTTGACCTCGTTCACCACCAATCCCATTTTCTCCGCTTCTTTTTCTAATTTGGAGTAAGCAGAAGTTACGGCGCGGTTGTTAAGGCCAATGATATCAATATCGTCAGCATATGCCAACAGTTGCACGCTTTTATAAAATATTGTTCCAGCGCGGTTAAGTTCTGCAGCTTGTATTATTTTCTCCAGCATTAAATTAAAGAAATCGCACGATAGGGGGTCACCCTGTCTGAAACCTCGTTTAGTTTCGAACGGCTCGGAGAGGTACTTCCCAATTCTGACCGAGCTGGCGGTGTTGCTCAAGGTCATTTTGCATAGCCGTATAAGTTTTGCGGGGAAACCAAATTCAGACATAGCGGCATATAGGCAGCTCCTTTTCATGCTATCGAAAGCGGCTTCTAAATCAACAAAGAGCTGATGTGTTTATGTGTTAAGTTCATCCAGTAACAACAAAAACCCGACCGAAATATATTTTAACAGCTCAGAAGCTTCCAATTACCAGGAACTCCTCGACAAAAGCAGGAAAATGAATAAGTATATCAAAACATTACTGAGGGAAAAGCAAATGGCACAGATAAAAAACACAATAAAAGAACGCTACCGGAGCGTTATGACGAAAATTACGTCATATACGTGAAGGATAAGCAAATAAAGGGAAAGCATAAAACAGAAGTCGTTGCAAAAGATAACAAAGTTTCTGTCGCCACACTTAGTGGGAAGAAAATCCACAAATTACACATTAAAAACATAAAAAAGAGGAGACAACCTACTCCTACGTAAGAAAAACAAAAAAACAATATGAAAAATTTGAAATAATTTGGTACTAAGAGGGAGTTTATCTAACAATATATATAAACAATTATAATAAGCTTTTTAAGAAAAACTTTTGTCAAAAAAAAAAAAAATTTTTGTCAATTTTGAAAAAGTAGGCGTGGCGCCGCCCACTTTTCAGCATAAAATTTCTGCTATTTTCAAAAGGTATCGCTTATAATTCAAACTTGATATATAAATTGGTCAGCTGCTTCTCAGTAGTATGTATTATACTCCTGCCAAAAATTAGCCAAATCGGGAAACACACAAGCAAAATATTCGGGCACGTAGTTAATAGCCCACTGCAATAGCGAAGTTATATATCTTTTTTGATTTTCATACCTTTCATAAACATTAAATGTATGTACGTATGAGAAGAAGAAGAGACAACTTCACTAAAATGATCAGCACGATGAACGGAGTCGATTTAGCCATGCCCGCCTCTCCGTCCGTCTGTCTGTACATCTGTCTATTTGAACGCAAACTAGTCTCTCAGTTTTACAAAAGAATGCTGAAATTCGTTGTTTGCTTTCGCCATTTTATAATATACTAGCAAACCCGGTAGAAGTTGTTTTGACGTTTTGATACATAGAACACATCTATATATAAAATGTCATTAACTTGAACCAAATAAACTCCTAGCTATACCGAACTGCAGCTTTATACAGGGTGGCGCAAAAGTAATCCTCCTATCAGAAAATGCTATAAATTTTGCGATTGGCCCCTAAAGTCAGTTCTGTTTTGACATTTGTGTAGTAAACACATGCGAAATACACGTTAATAAACAATGTTACGCTACACTGCTCCAGAACGCGGAATATTGCTGACTATATACTTGACCAATAATCGGTCGGGGCCAAACGGTTACTGTGAATGGTGAGCGCTACAGAGCAATGATCAACGAGTTCTTTTTGCCGCAACTTGATGAATTGGGATTGGAAAACATGTGGTTCCAACAAGACGGTGCAACAGCACACACTGCACGTGCCACAACCGATATGCTGAACATCGGAAGCTTACTTTTGCGCCACTTTGTATAACCTGGGGGCTTTTCCAAAAGCTATATACAGACTGTGTCGTGCCCAACGAACTCCTGAACCTATCGTGAAAGTTCAAGAGCAAAAACAAAACACAAAATATGTGGGCGTAGCACCATCCACTTTTCTAAAATTATATAGGCATTGACTAAGTGACACATATATCCTATCATTAATTTAGACCTTTAGTGTGGAGTAATGACGAATTGAAACTTTATATAGCCCAAAACTTTATATTGTCTATGCTGTAACCAGTGAAAGCAAATATATATTGTTAAAATTTCATAAAGATCGGTTGAGTTCTTTCGCGCCTATCAAAGACACACATTTTTTATAGCTATTTTTGTTACGCACACAAGGTATACTCGCATTACTTCATTCGGTATAAACGAGTCGAGATATATATTTATTAATGTACTAGCAAACCCGGCGAACTTCGTTTCGCCATCAGATGGGCTCGTTTTTTTTTTTAATATTTCGTTTGGGGATTAAAAGATGTAGACAATTTTTTTTTGGTTTATATTTGAAAAGGAAAAATTTTATTTCATTTCACAACAGATTTCGATTACAAAAATGAAGTGTAATTTAGTTAAATTTCTATAAGTAAAAAAATGAAAGTGAATCCAAAGTTATACGTGTCCGCTAATTATCCGTCTCATTGAAGTGCTCTTTGGTAAACCGCATTTTTTGGTTTTTTGTCTGACGTTTACACAAACAAAGCGGATGGCTTCCCAACTCGTGAACGTGCAACGTATAGCTGACCATGTGAAAAACAATGATTTTCTAAATTTATCCCGCAAACACTAAGCGATTGGCCTTGCGACTTGTTGATTGTCGTTGCGAACGCAAGGTTAACCGGAAATTGCAATCGTTTGAAGTCAAAAGGAAGATCAGTCGGAATAATTGGTTAATAATGGTTGCCTTAATCAAATTCGGCATAAGTTTTTTCACCGCAAGTCGAGTACCGTTGCAAAGTCGCGGTGGATTCAAATTACGCAATATCATAATAACTGAACCAACTTTGAGTTGCAAGTTATGTGGTGGAAATCCTGGTAACACCAGAGAGTTCAAAAACTCCGTTGGATAATTTACTACATCATCGGGATTTGTTATGGAATCAACGGATTTGTATGTCACCAAATTGCCAGCGATTTTTGATTGAATGGTGAAATTCAGTGCGTGTACATCCTTATCCTTTGCGGACAGAATTGCTCTTTGACTTAACCAAG
The DNA here is from genome assembly GCA_949987695.1 of Merzomyia westermanni. Taxonomy (NCBI): domain Eukaryota; kingdom Metazoa; phylum Arthropoda; class Insecta; order Diptera; family Tephritidae; genus Merzomyia; species Merzomyia westermanni. The sequence continues at coordinate 85,296,933 of OX465291.1, forward strand.
CATAATTCTGATAATTCTCACTAATGTTTGGAAAAAGATTTTCAATAAGAGCTGATTGAGAGTCTACAAATCGGCAAAAGTCGTTGGTAAGAGTAATTAATCCTGTTGTCGCATCAACTGTGACTTTTCCATTTCCAACAGCTAACAATTGTTTTGAAAATTGTGCAGCACTTTGATCATTTTGAAGTTGAACTCTCATATTAGTGGTTAACGATAATGTTTTTACGTTATTCCACAAAGGTGATGCCTTCAGGCAAGCATTCAATTCATCTGCAGGCGTTTCACGAGGAATTACTGGCAACGTCTGCCTGAAATCCCCTGCCAACAATATCATCAAGCCGCCAAATATGTTGTTATTTCGCCGAAGATCCTTCAGTGTAAAGTTAAGTGCTTCAAGTGATTTCTTATTTGCCATTGTGCACTCATCCCAAACAATGAGCTTGCATTGCATCAACAATTTTCCCATTGCACTGGATCGGGAAATATTGCATTCTGGAGTATCAACTATGTTTAAATTGAGTGGCAACTTAAGCGCAGAATGTGCAGTACAACCGCCATCTAGAAGATGCCGCAATTCCAGATGATGCTAACGGCAAAGCTATGTCACATCTTGATCGAATAGTGGCCAAAATCAATGAAAGTACAAATGTTTTCCCTGTTCCTCCGGGTGCGTCCAGGAAGAATATACCACCAGTATTAATGTCCACCGCTTGCACTAATGTTTCGTATACTTGTTTTTGCTGTTCATTAAGCAACGGCACATTATTTCGAACGGATTCCTGCAATGTATCAACATTGTATTGCTGCTCTCGATTAAATTCTTGGTTGAATCCATCGTGCAACGATCGATTTGGCGCAATCATTCCTACTTCAATCAGTAGCTTGTTTGAAATATTCAAGCATTGATCCTCAATCATAATCAATCCTTCATTGTAGATTTCATCGGTTATTTGCATGTCGGGATTTTTCGTTTGAATGCGCAAGCGATGCAAGATATCTTCACATATGTCGTCTTTGTATTTGTTCTATAACTGAATTGGTTGTGAAGGGAAAGATGTGGTGATGATTATTGCGAACAGCGTTCGTATTTGGTACGCATTTGATGAAACAACTGAATCCGCAAGTGTTAAATCCCAATGAGAATCGTTCTCCAGCAAACCCAATAGTTGACATGCTTCTCGATATGTTTGGCATTGGTGGCCATTCACAGTTTTCAAATGCGCAAATGATTTTGGTCCACATACATTTACCAACAGCAGTCGCAAATAAAAACATTCATAATTTGTAGGATGAACAGTATACATGCGAACTAGCGCATCAGTGGAAAACACCTGTGGCCAACCTGAAACTGGGGTTCCTTGTTTGCGACGTTGAAATTTCTTAGCTGATTGATTCCAATTGTAATACTTGAACATTTCAACGTACATCAGCGTCGCTGCGAATGGCTCTGCTTCACACATTGCAAAGAAGCTAGTCAATGTTGTCGATGGTGGTCTCTCAGCTCGTGACGTACTTGCACAAATATTTGTCTGATTTGGCCAAATGACAACTTTCAACGTTCACATGTGCTTTGAAAATTCGTGATAGCAGCGGGCAATATGGTACAATGAATTCATTTCCGGTTTCGATCTCTTGATTTTGAACTTTAACTTTGATAGTTCGATCATTATCTTCTTTTGAACGCCGACGATAAATTGGATATCCATCGTTCCCTGTGTGCGTTTCAGCAATTAACGGTCGCGGATATCGTTTTGTGCACTTTCCATCAGCCATGCAAGGCGATAATGGATTTATTGCACCGCACGGTCCATGCCCCATCTGTGTCATCACAATATCGTGTAGATGGGGATCATTTACTGGATCAGGAATTTCAGTTGATATGATGTCATCCACTTCATTTGAATGTAATTTGTTCAGCAACCAAATTAGGATATGAGCATGCGGTAGTCTACGCTTCTGCCATTCCACAGAGTACAAATAACAACGTGTGTCACAAAAAACTCGATACTTAGTAAGCACAGCAATCATAACCTTAAGTTTTTGCTGAAAAACACTGGAGATTATGTCATGGTGATCTTGCGGTTGTTGGCCCGGGTCCAACTCACGTTCAATTTCCGTCCACTTCGGATTGCATGTGAACGTAATAAATAAATCCGGAGTTCCATAATTTCGCACCTACGTCATAGCGTATTGAGCGTATTCGTGCATGTGGCGAGGGCTTCCGATATAAGATGATGGGATAATCGTCAGACTTCCAATATTCATTACCTTCTGAATGAATAGCATCACGCAAGTGTATATATAGTCCTCAGATCGTAGCTTTGGCTGATTGAATCGGATGAACGCCAAAAGCTCGGTCTCGACTTTGACATACATATCGACAGCGAATTGCTGGAATAGGCGAAGGCACTTCAGGATGAGATTGTCCTCATGTGTACGAATCATAATACGATAGGCATAATAATCCATTGCGCTTAGATTTTTGTTCGTTGATACGCCTGAATATGCAAAATTAAATGGATTGTTAATGGAACCCAATAATAGCAATAATTAGTGTGTTAATATTGTACCTGGAATTGGATCGACCATCTTCAACGTGATGTCGTATCCGTCTTCCCTTGCCAATAAAGGATTGGATATTGTAACGCATCGTACAAACGATGTGTCTCGTTCACACGATGCATGATATTGCAGTTTGATCGCCAACAATAATTGCAGAAACATCATCAACGGTGGGTGCATTGAATCTGCGCACATGTTCACCTGTTGGGGTTCGATCTGCTCTTATGACAAATTTGTGCGTATCCGATGGCATTCGTTCCAATGCTGTTTTGAACATATTAACCACAGCGTTATTATCGTGGAAAAATGCTTGCAACTGTTCAATAATTCGTCTCTTTAACTGTTGTGTTCCCTGTATATTATACCGCACATTCAGCTGATCCACCATCGACGAAATGAAATATATTTGCAGAAATTGATGCGGTTCATCTGGTGTTGGCACCATTGAACCATGCAAATGATATATTTGTCCTTGTATCTACAAACAATCATTTGTTGAAGAATACGGCGTGACTTCTGATCGTGTGATGGTGTAGTGTGTGGTGTATGTGTAGTTGTTATTTATTGCAAGGAATTGTGTTGGTGTGATTGATTGGTGTGAGTGATTCGTTGTGTGTGTTGTATCTTTTACCTTGCAAATCGGCATGAAGCCGCCTTCTCGAATGATATTAGCTCCAAATGAAGTCATGCGAAAGCACTTATTGTATTCAAGGATGTGTTGAAGAAAATGGTTGGAATCAGGATCATTTCCATCGAACAATGCTTTCAGTGGCTGTGGTGGTGTAAGTAATGGCTCCAGTTTGACTTTTCCACTTGCGCAGCACAATCCATCCGTTTCTCTTTTGAACTTTTACGCATTGCAATATCGGCATACAGTCGTCATTGGTCCAGTATCTAAATTTTCATCATCACTGTAGTTCGTAGTGGGATCATATTGGAATGCCAAGCGATTGTACGATGCCAATGATCTTCGTGTGCTCACGCGTTGTCCCAATCGGTCACTTTCTCTTATTATATTTTGTCTTTCTTCACTTAAGTTCCGGGAATATACTTGTTGCTGGCTTGCATGCCGTGTGCGGCGGCCGATGTTCGCACGTCGTCGTCTGGGCATTTTGGACTATGGACAGATGGTGAATTTACAATTCAACTTACCACCTTAAAATAAAAATTTGCAAGCTTTTTTATGTCACTTCCAAAGATATATAATTTTGGATCATTTTGCAAAATACGATAATTTTTTGATCTTTTTGGCTTTTCGACTAAAAATTTGCAAGTTTGGACAGACTGGTGAATTTAACCTCAAATGCACTATCCCTATAATTTACACAATTCAACTTACCACCTTAAACAAAAATTTGCAATTTTTTTTTATGCCACTTCCAAATATATTTAATTTTTTATCTCTTTACAAAATACGACAATTTTTGATCTTTTTGACTAAAAATTTGCAAAGTTTGGAAAGGCTGGTGAATTTAACCTGAAATGCACTATCCATATAATTTACACAATTCAACTTACCACCTTAAACAAAAATTTGCAAGTTTTTTTTATGCCGCGTCTAAAGATACATAATTTTTGATCTTTTTTTTAATATTATTGGCATACAAATTTACATTTATGTAAAGCCACCACCGTACAAACGTATATACGTGTAAATTTGTATGCCAATAAAATGCTGCCTGCTTACAACAACCACTGATGAGTATTTATGTAGGTGTGTCTGTTTGTTATTGGGATAACACACAGGCATACATACAATATTTACACCTAATGCTGGTATACCTCTACTCCTGTGTTAACTTGCACAATACGCGTTTGTTTTGATGGTTTCCAATTGATCTGTTAGAAAACGAATAACTCCAACCTCAATTTCACAGTGAACACAATACCGGTTTTAATTTTGAGTTTGAAAGAACGTGCGTATAATAAAAAATGTCACATAAAATTTATGGCGCTGTATGTAAAAAATTATTTCCCCTATTTTCCTGCTTTTCTATTGAATTATTTCCTGAATTTTGTTTGCTATAAACCTCACTGCGCCCGAGACTTTTCCAACGAATGCAAAATCATTGAAATCGGTTCGTGCGTTCTTGAGATATAGCGTCAGGAAGGAAGACCCGACTTATTTTTATATTATACCAGGGTCACCCTTGGTCCACATTTTTGGCGATATCTCGTAAACGGGGTAGCATAGGGTCCTGAAAATCACCTCTTTTTTAAACACTCATCAACACCTTTTATTCGATACCCATATCGTATAAACACCTTCTAGAGTCACCCCTGGTCCACATTTTGGTCGATATCTAGGAAAACGGGTCGCATAGGGTCTTGAAACTCACCTCTTTTTTAAATACTCACCAACACCTTTTATTTGATACCCATTTTGTAGAAAACCCGTCTGGGGTCACACCTGTTTCATATTTCGGGAAATACCTCGAATACGGGGTCTTATATGGGACCATTAACTACAGCATGTTCAAGCACTCGTCAACACCTTTCATTTGATACCCATATCGTACGAACCCGTTATATGGTTACCCTGGTCCACATTTTGTGGAATATCTCCAAAACCTTCCCGGACTCTTATACTCTTTTTAGCCATAAACCTTGTCGGGCTCAATCGAAAACTACGTGCAAAATTTCATTTAATTCTGTCCAGCCGTTCTGGAGTTATAGCGTCAGGGAAGAAAACGCGACTTATTTTTATATAATAGATATCCAAACGTTCAGGATGAAAAGTAAAATACCCGGGCAAGTAGTTAATACCCCACTGCAAAAGCGAAGTTGTATATCTTTTTTGATATTAATACCTTTCATGAACATGAAATGTTTGTACATATACTGAAATGATCAAGAGGATGAGCTGAGTCGATGTAGCCATGTCCGTCTCTCGACTCGTCTATCTGTCTGTCCGTCTGTCTATTTGAACGCAAATACGAACTGAAAGTATTAAATGGACTTCCTTACTTGTTTCTTATTATTTTACTAGATGGAAAACGAGGGTGCATAACAAATAACACGGAAGTGTTGATATGCAAAAAAGCCCTTCTGTATCTAAAACTGTTCTATGAACGCGCCTAAAAATATTCCACTTTCCTTGAGTTGACATATAAAATATATGTACCAAAGAATGTATAAAAGGAATAAGCAAATGACACATTAGAGGAAAAATGCATAGTGACGCTACAGGGCATTATAGCTTAGTTGTTAGAGTACTCTAACAGCGGCTTTGGTGCAGACACTTGGGTTCGTATCTCAGTGTCCGAGAAGGGGTCTGATGAGAAGCTGGGCACTTCGAAACATGTCATCCCATACCATCGCTGTGCATAACGTTGTAATTTTTCCTCTAATATCAATTAACAAACAAACATAAAAATTCGAGCTTTGCTCCAACAACAATCACCATAACTATAATTGTTACAGGTACAGTGCGGGTGCATAACAAATAACACGGAAGTGTTGATATGCAAAAAATCCCTTCTGTATCTAAAACTGTTCTATGAACGCGCCTAAAAAGATTCCACTTTCCTTGAGTTGACATATAAAATATATGTACCAAAGAATGTATAAAAGTAATAAGCAAATGGCACATTAGAGGAAAAATGCATCGTGACGCTACAGGGCATCATAGCTTAGTTGTTAGAGTACTCTAACAGCGGCTTTGGTGCAGACACTTGGGTTCGTATCTCAGTGTCCGAGAAGGGGTCTGATGAGAAGCTGGGCACTTCGAAACATGTCATCCCATACCATCGCTGTGCATAACGTTGTAATTTTTCCTCTAATATCAATTAACAAAACAAACATAAAAATTCGAGCTTTGCTCCAACAACAATCACCATAACTATAATTGATACAGGTACAGTGCGGGTGCATAACAAATAACACGGAAGTGTTGATATGCAAAAAAGCCCTTCTGTATCTAAAACTGTTCTATGAACGCGCCTAAAAATATTCCACTTTCCTTGAGTTGACATATAAAATATATGTACCAAAGAATGTATAAAAGGAATAAGCAAATGGCACATTAGAGGAAAAATGCATCGTGACGCTACAGGGCATCATAGCTTAGTTGTTAGAGGACTCTAACAGCGGCTTTGGTGCAGACACTTGGGTTCGTATCTCAGTGTCCGAGAAGGGGTCTGATGAGAAGCTGGGCACTTCGAAACATGTCGTCCCATAACATCGCTGTGCATAACGTTGTAATTTTTCCTCTAATATCAATTAACGAATTATTTTTTTGTTTAAATATTTTCAACGATGCTGAGTGTCGTGTATGCAATCATATACTGAAATTTGAAGAAAAATTTCATCTTCAGCGCCATTATAATGGTCGCCATTCAAACCTTCATTTAGTAAGAGTCTTTCAGTTCCTCTTGATGACTTAATTTTAAAACTAAAAGAACATTTTAAAATAAAATATAGTATTTTACAGAAAACCCCTATTAAAGATGCCAATTCTTTGGCAATTAGTTAATTGAAGACAACATACGCAATTTCTTTAGCGTTAGCAAAGAAAGGCCGCCCTTTCAAAGAAGGGATATTTTTTTAAGGCATGTGTCTTTCATCTCTTCCCTTCTTTGGAAATGCATAAAAACATAAACTTGAATTTTTACTGATGTATTGAAAAACAAGTTAAACGGCTTTGTTTTTTTTTTAGAAAAACCGTGATTTATTTTGATTACAAAACCTTCAAATGTATAAACAAAATTTAAAAAAACCATCTTTAAAACAAAACTTTTTTTCAGTGCAGGCTTTATTTTGTTTAAAAGCACATTTGAATGATTAAAAACAATATAAAAAAAATTTTTTTTCAGTGGAATGCCACCAACACATTAATTTTTTGTCTAATAGACTAATACAATTTCAACATGATGGCATTCGTTTTTGTGGATCGACTCTCGAAATGGGTAGAGATGAGAGCGATACGGAAGGCAACGACGGAAAATGTTATCAGAGAATTTTGGCCCGATTCGGCGCACCAAAAATGTTAACCATAGATAATGGAGCACAGTTTATAACCAGACATTTCCAGAAGCACCAGCTAACGGCACCGTACACACTGCAAGAGAACTTGACAGAGAGAACAATATCAAGAGGATGATAGCACAATTCAGTGGGAAAGACCACCGAATTCGGAATATGGTTCAGCATTCGTAATACAGGGTAGGGAGCCGAGAATCCCGAACGCCCTTTTCGATGAGCAAACATTTGACACAGGCGCGGAATAGGTGACTCTAAGTGAGAAGGCAGGGAAACTAAAAGAGGTATTTGAGATAATGAGATGCAAACAACAACAAGCGTCAACGGAGCAGGCAAGGCATTATAATTTACGTAGGAGACAGTGGCAACCGGTTGTAGGCGATTTGGTGCTGGTGAAGGAGCACCAGTTGTCCAACGCAATGGACAATTTTAAGGCAAAGTTAGCACCCGTTCTACATTGGTCGCCTTGCCGTGGCGAAGGGGCTAAAGTGTTATATTGGTATCCCCCCTATATGGGGATTTCAATGTGAGATGAATTAGGAAAGCTTTACTTCTCCCACAGCCTCGGGTGCAGTGGACTTGATACGGAAGAAGTGGAGATAGGCGCACCAAAACCTACGTAAGCCAAAGTGTTGAGGTACCCGTACCCAGGGCTGAATCGCTCACCCCCTCCGATGCCCGGGCAAGATCGGTCGTATAAGTGCCTTACCCTGGTATACTGGCTTTGCATAGGCGGACGAACCCCTTCTAACTTATTCGTGGGGCTCTTATGGAAAACGTAAACAAAAACCAAAACCAATTATGGGGAGAAGGACTCCTGGCAAGTAGCCAGGGGAGCATCAACACAAGGGATGACAGGGGTACCACCCATAATACCCGGTCCTCCCAAGCCAACAAACAACCATCCATAAAAGGGATGGCATGGGTACCAGACATAGTACCCTGGTCCTCCCAAACAATAAACCGGAGAGGAAATCAAAAAAATCTGCCGGAACCCTGGAAAGAGCTAAGAATCATAGGGCTCTCTTCTTGCTTGAGAAGATCAGGAGGAATAAGGAAACGGACGAGGACTACGTGCGAGATGCAAAGGACCGGGTATGGTGTGAAGCGGTGACCAGGGACTACGAGAATACTCATGCCAATAAGCCTGTGGCTCAGCCAAAGCAGCTACAACCAAAACCGAAGCAGTCAGCGAAGCGAAACCGATCACACGAGGTAAAATAAAACCAGCACGAAGGAATACAACCAGCAGTACGAGGGCCCTTCCACTAATGCTGCACTAATGCAGAGGCGAGGTGGTCAGGGATCACTTCCAGGTGGCACTGGTCAATGCTAGTGGGGCTAGCGGGAGGAGGGTACTGGCGGTTTGGAGGTCCATAGAGGGACGGCTATCTGAGATGGTCGTCGAGCATCTCATGGAACACCAAATGATATAGAGATTTTTTATAGAGGTACATTACTAAGATAAGCAACGCATTCGATGATTTCGCTGAAGACCATCATGGAATCGGAGATTCCCAAGAGGCCCCGGGCGTATTTGGCTGCCCAAAATTAAGCTAATTGAGGGAGGAAACCAACTTGACAACAAACTTAAGACTTTTCCAGAGGCAGTAGCGCCGGACAATAACCTAAAGGGGGTTGACGCCGTCCAAAAACTCCTGGAGGAGCTCAGCTTGGCAGGACCAGATAGGGCTGGTGCTTCGTCAAGCTCCGAAAAAAGTGCAGGTATGCCCGCCCGATCAGATGACTCGGGTGGCGCAGATTTACCAGCAACATTCAAGGAGAGCCTCGCATAAAGTTCTGGTCCTACTAAGGGAATAGGACATTGATATATGCCTGGTGCAGGAACCGTGCATATACCGCTCAAAGGTCAGGGGCCTACATACCAAGACCTACAAGCTGTTCTACACATTTGGAGAAGGTAAACCGAGGGCTTGCATCCTTGTTAGGGATAAAATTAATGCTTTCTTTTTACCTAATTTAGCCCTAAAGATCTAACAGTGGTCAGGATTGAGTCACGGGGCAGGCGTAGTCTGACCTTAAGCGGCGGAAGGGCGACAACATGCCATCCACTGCCAGCGCAGCGAGACAGACTAGTCGCTACAACGTGGAATCTAATAACCGGTACAGCCAGGCAGTCGGCGACAAACCGACATGATGTGGGGCGGCGAAAGCGGATGCGAAAGAGACAGCTAGGCCAAGAGGAGATAACGCGGAGACTCCGGCCTCAAAGACCAGTTATGTAGAAAAGCAGCAACTCAGAGTAGCGCTGCTTGACCGTAGAAACCCTTTGGACAGATGTCCGGTGAAAAGTGGCGACCTGTAGAGAGGGAGCTACTTAGCGCCATTACTATAATGATACGGGATGAGCCGAATAGACCACTACACAGCTTTGATGCAGCGGGTTGATTAAATGGGGTACAGCTCATTAAGTGCAACGATGCTGCAACAGAGTGGTATCAAACTTTCAAAAGCAGGGAAATAGCTCCGGACTTGAGGTGGTGTACCAAGCACTGATCCCGTCAATATCTAAAGCAAAAGGTATGGATCCCGCGTGTGGTGAAGTTGGAGGATGTGCTGTGCTTGCTGTAGCTCCAAACCCAAATATACATACGCAGGATTAGAAGATACTTCACGTATATAGGCCCACTTCACGAATAGACCACTATCCAGCGTTGATGCAGCCGGCTGGTTAAATGTGGTAAAGTCCATTAAGTGCAAAACGCTGCAACATTATCGGGCTGAAAAAAATGCTGATAAGGCATATTTGATACTATACACAAGGAAATACAAAGCCTAAACTAAGAGAAGTGGTATTAGTACCAAAAGTCAGCATCAAATATTTAGGTATTACACTGGATAGCAAACTGAGTTGAAAACTCAATGTACAGGAACGGTCGAAAAAGACTTCAGCTGATGTGTATACCTGCAACAGAATGCTAGGCTGCACTTGGGGCCTGTCGCCCGCCCTGTCATATTGGATTTTCAACGGGATCGTGAGACTAATTCCATTCTACGGGGCTTTAGTCTGGTGGGCCGCCTTAAAGAAAAAATATTATATTAAACTAATAAAGAGGGTGTATAGAACATCTAAGATCAGTATAACGGGTGCGCTGAAAACTACACCGACAACAGGGTTATATGCTATTCTTCATCTACCGACCGCAAACCTAACGGTGAAGAATACTGCCTTAACAACTGCAACCAGGTTGTACGCCTCGGGGCAGTTTGAGTGTAGAACATTTGGCCATAGTAGTATAGCGTCCTCCTTGATAAGGGGAGGAGACTACATGGTCCCGTGCCTACGCTTTGAGGATTTGCAGAAGTGATTAAACAAGCAGATAGGGCATGGAAAGAAGTGCAAGGCTGCAAGATCCGAAAAATAATGTGCGGACCATACGACAGGAAACTGGCGAAAACAGTTGTAACCCTCAAAAGGGATGACTGTATCCTTTAATTGGTATCCTTACGGGACATTGCCTTTTGGCAGTTCATGCCCCCCATATGGGAGTTGTAGTCGACAGCATGTGCAGAAAATGCAAAACTCAGGCGGAGACTGTGGAACACATCATGTGCACAAGAGAAGCACTCTCCAAACTGTGGCTCAAACATTTGGAAAGGGGCAATTGCCTAACCTAGAACCATTCGTAGAAATAGGCCCAAACAGGCTTCTAACCTTTGCATATCGGCTTGGGAAAGGCTTTAATCTTTTTTCTAAGTATTCTTTAGTTATATTTGGGAGCTTATTGCTCGCATAGTTAACAGAGCGCTGCTCTTTTTCCACTGCTGCAGATTGCTTGGCCATAATGCAGCAATTGAAATTTTCAAAGAAATCAATTTTCAGTTTTCTTGCACGATGTTTAGCTTTCGCGTATTTCACAGAGCTTCTATTTGGAACGTTCTATACCTTCAACATTTTTGGACGAGCCTCCTTTTTTGCTTTACAAACAAAATACTTGGAACATGGTTGATGATGATTTGATTTTTCTTGTTTAGGTCACTGATACCTATTTTTCTGCCTAAACCATGCTTAAGAGTTAATTAATTCTACCTTAAACGTTTTTTAACACTAACGAAACAGTTTTCGGGCTAGCTTTTAGTTCTCGAACAATTTTTTTGAAAGTCCACTGAGGATGGTATTGAAAACTTTTAACAATAGGTTTTCGTACTTCCAATTAAATTAAAGCATTTAGCGAATATATTTTGCAACAGTATTTTTCTGACATTTGTTTCAAAGCATACTACGAAAAAAGGTTTTTGCTACATTTCTGAGTTAAAAGTAGAAATATCATTACAAAAAAAGAAGTGATACTGATAAGTCTAATGACATTTTTATACCAAGTAGTGCTATGCACTGCGAACACGATGACGTTAGGAAATTTTGAGATATCTTCATGAAATTTGGTATGCAGGTTCCCGGCACTCATTTTCGAGCTCTATTTAAAATGGGCGAAATCGGATGATAGTCACGCCCACTTTTTATATATAGATTATTTTCGAAAATACAAAAAAGTAACTACATCAAATAATACACCTAAAAGGATAAAATTTTGTGTGTACATTAACATTAAGGCAGAAAATGAATTTTTTGGGAAATTTTTGAAAATGGGCGTCGCACCGCCTACTTTTGATTAAGTCAAATTTAGAAATATTATCAACCATAAATCAAAAACCGGTCAAGATATCGAAACGAAATTCAGCACACAGATTTTCATGAATACAAGGGCAATGGAAAAAATGGGCGAAATCGGTTAAGGTCCACACCCACTTTTAAAAGAAAGATTTTGAAAAGGATCATAGATATATTTCATGGGCAATAACTTTGCGTAAATAGCTTTATATCATTTCAATTTCACTTTTAAAGTGTCCGTGAACGAAGAAATTCGAAAAATATAAATTTTCGAAAATAGTAGATTATTCCACAAAAAGTTGTATGCCACAACTCCGCCAAAATTTTATTTGTCGAAACGAGATATGGCAAAAATATTGTCAGTTTTAAAGTTCACATGTTCCTTAAAATAATGATAAAGTTTACATAAGAAAATATCCCTTATATTTATCAAAATTTAATGTTAAATGTATTTTTTACATACCTACATTAATTTTTCAGGCAACCATGTCTGGAAACAGAATTTTTTGATAAGTTAGGCAGCCATAAAGGACGCATGCTGCTGTCGCCTAGAAGCTGCTACTTCTGGCAATTCTAATGCACGCTGTGATGCCACCAATGCCGCGTGCGGTTGACGGCGTAATGTAGCTTCATCCAGGGTCTTGTTGGAACGCTGTGATGGCTCCAATGCCGCGTGCTGTTGACGGCGTAATGTAGCTTCCTCCAGGGTCTCGATGGCACGCCGTGATGCCACCAATGCCGCGTGCTGTTGACGTCTTGAAGCTGTCACCTCTGGCGTCTGATGTACGCGCTGAGACGCCATGCGTGCAGAATTTTGTTGGCGACGGACTCCAGCTTGATCCGTGCTTTCAGATCTGCGAAGATTAACTTGACGTTCAGCCTGTTCAGACCTTCGTCGTTCGGCATCGTCAAACGACTCTTGCTGTCTCGCTCTTTTTAGTCTTCGAGCAAGTGCCGAGCTCCGCGAAATATTTGACTTACGTTTTCGAGGCATTATATTAGAATACAATTTTGAGGAAATTTAAACTCAAATAAAAAATACAGGAGCTAATACAAACCGATTCAATAATATGATTTGTATGCCACAGCAAAACAAAGAAATCTGTTAGGGGAATAGAAGTTATTAAGCTATACAAAAAACCTTAAATAATCAGGTTACCCACCAAATATTAAAAATTTCTTAGCAGCACTTGCAAACAATTAAATTCACAGAGCACCAACTTCTAATACAGGATTCTAAACAAAAGCCAAAGCTATTCATTATTTTTCAGATCAAATTGAAGAAGAGATACATACCGAACAAACCGTAAGAGCTTCATGAATTGTATTATTGTATAAACACTCATAAAAGTTTAATTTTTACGAAACAGCGAAGCAACCAAAATATGAAGAATTGCTAAACTTACTAAAAGGATATTTTCCGCAGAAACGATATCAATATCTTTAAAATGCACAACTATTTTGCTCAAACGTTACAAAAAATTCATTCAAAATATTTGGTTTTATGTTTGACAGGTGACGATTTACTCATACTTATTAGCGACGACAACAGCCCGGCGCACATTCAAAACGACGACTGCGAACGACAACGGCGAAAAACCGCAGCTTGACGATAATTGCCGCCAAGCACCGACGACGTGATAATAATGAAAGCGGCAACGACAGTTCTGCATTAGCTCAAACAACAGCAAAAAAATTTAGAAAAAAGTATTGCATAACATAACATTAAAACATAAAACTAATCAATTTCAATTTTAAAGCAATTTGCATATATTTTCGATTTAATTCACAAAAAAACTGAAAACTGGCGACAGCGGCATTCATGATTGATTGCCGTTTTGTCGTGTCGTGCCTAAAAAATTCCTCCCCATAAGACCATGTGTAAAAATAATTTGACAGATGCCGCACCGTCGTTGTCGTCTTGAATCTGTTTTCCCTAAATGACAGAAAAAGCACCGAAAACGCAAAACAAAATTGGTATTGTATGTATAGCAAGGCGAATTCATTACATGAACGTTATTTTCTTTTTATCTGACATTTATGAACATGCTAAATTCGCCTTGCTCTCATCTTATATGAATTCGCCTTGCTGTATAGTAACTAAACTTATTAAAATCATAGCAATTAGTTTTTGGCGGCCGCCGTGGTGTGGAGGTAGTGTTGCCGGCCTACCACACCGAAGGTCCATGGTTCGAGCCCTGGTACAGGTAACATCAAAAGTGATTTGAAAAAAAATTTTTCAAAACGGGGTCGCTCCTCGGCAGTGGTTTGGCAAACTCTCCGAGTGTATTTCTGCCATGACAGGCTTCTCAGCAAAAATTCGTCTCCGTTGTAGATGCCATTCGGAGTCGGCAAAAAACTGTAGGTCCCACCAATTTGTAGGGAAAATTCAAATCGGCACACCACAAATTGGAAGAGAAGCTTCGCGCAAAAATCTCTTAGGAGGAGGTTTATGATGATATACCTGTTGTATATCGCGCCATAGAGATAGAGAGATAGAATTAGTTTTTAAAAGTATTTTTGTAGATATGGCGATGATTTTTTTAGTCTCGTTTTGACCGATAACTCAGTTATCGATTAACTTATATAACGAAACATAGCATAGTTAGTGTATTGAAATATCGAGAAGTCCATGTGAATCTTTGGCCTTTCCGTTTAGTATCATATCCATATTTAATGCAAATTTAGAGGTTTCAGGGCTTTTACATTTTGACCGATAGCTCAGTTATCGATTAATTTATCGAAATATTGCAATGTCTAAACGAATACTGTGGCCTTTCCCTTTCCTTTGATACCCATATTGTATGCAAATTTAGGGGTTTAGGGTAACCACATTCTGACCGATAAATCAGCAGAGTCCAAAAGAATCCTGTGACCTTCCCCTTTCGTTTGATACCCATATTGTATGCAAATTCAGGGGGTTTGGAGCAACCACATTCTGACCGACAAGTCAGTTATCGATTAATTGATCGAAATATTGCAGAGTTCAAAAGAATACTGTGGCCTTCCCCTTTCCTTTGATACCCATATTGTATGCAAATTTAGGGGTTTTAGGATAACCACATTCTGACCGATAAATCAGTTGTCGGTTAATTCATCGAAATATTATAGAGTCCAAAATAATCCTGTGGTAATACTCATATTGTATGCACATTTTAAGCTTTTAGGGCAACAAATTGCATAAGTTCATTGGATAAAATAAATTTTTCGGTTAGTTGGGTCACATTAGTGCCCATAACTCCATAACCATGTAAGCTATTGAGATTTCATTGTTGTTACCTATCCGAGACATCGGGAAATAAGTGTGCAAAATTTCGTACAAATCGGAGCTGTAGTTGGGCGTGAAAACTTGTCAAACACACTCACAAACTTACGCATTTATAATATAAGTAAGATTACTCGACAATCTTTAATGTTTATTAATTTTAGGAGCGTTGTAATAAGAACAAGACTTATTTCATATTGCATTTAATGGCATAGAGGATTAAACACTTTAAACTTTTTTCATCCGTACCCCATTAGTCTTGTGCTCAGTAAGATATACGAGGTGTGTTCAAAAAGTATCGCGAATTTTGAATTTTCGCTGGTTACGTATATTCGAATTTCCAATTTTTTTGTGGCGATATGTTGGTACTCATGTCTCTCACTTATGCCGACAAGCTCGGCCATTTTGAATGTTCAGTTAATTGTTGACAGCTGCTTTGCTTGCACGTGTTTTGGATCGTTTTCGATTTTTACCTTTTTTTTTACCAAAATTGCTCAATTGTGACCAAAAACAGCATCACATGAACATTGCTAATGAGATGTTAAACTCTGTCCGCGACGACCCAAATTTGCTTCAGAGGGTCATAACTGGTGACGAATCGTGGGTTTATGGTTATGACGTGGAAACCAAAGCTCAATCATCTCAATGGAAGCTGCCGCACGAACCAAGACCGAAAAAAGCGCGCCAAGTTCGGTCGAATGTGAAAGTTTTGCTGACAGTTTTCTTCGATTGCAGGGGCGTGGTGCATCATGAGTTCTTGCCACAGGGAAGAACGGTCAATAAGGAATATTACCTGCAAGTTATGCGCAATTTGCGCGAAGCAATCCGCCATAAACGCCCGGATTTATGGAAGAACAAAAATTGGCTTTTGCACCACGATAACGCCCCTGCTCACGCATCGTTGCTTGCGCGCGACTTACAACACACTAATGATGCCGCAGCCACCGTATTCCCCAGATCTGGCCCCCTGTGACTTTTTCTTGTTCCCTAAACTGAAGAGGCCCATGAAAGGACGACGTTACGCTTCTCTTGACGAGATAAAGACGGCATCGAAGGAGGAGCTGAACAAGATACAAAAAAATGATTTTTTGAAGTGCTTCGAAGATTGGAAAAACCGTTGGCACAAGTGTATAATATCTTATGGGGATTACTTTGAAGGGGACAAAATAGATATTCATGAATAAATAAATAATTTTTGAAAAAACACAAAATTCGCGATACTTTTTGAACACACCTCGTACTATACACTGAGAAATTTGTACAGAACTGCCTATTTGCTACCACGGGGCACAAAGATGAAACTGATCAAAGCTCTTATAATACCTCAAATTTCTTATAGTGAACTCATCTACGGTAACCTAGATTCAATTTCTCTCAACAAGTTGCAACTTGCTTTAAGCAACGTTGCCCGGTTTATTTTTTCTAAAAGGAAATTTGATCATATTTCTTCTTATGCAACGCAAATTCTTGGATGTGATATTTATAATTTCCTTTTCCTTATAATCCTTACAGGATTAAAGCTATTCGTAAAGCAGGGTGTTTCAAGCTAGCAGTATTATCTTTTCTCAACCCTTAACTAAAACTAACTATGGTCCTATCTTTGTTTTATCGACCTACTTACATAAGTTTCTGAAGATGTTTCAACTGTATAAGTAGTTTTAAGTTATTTTCTTTGTTAACCTTTATTACTGTTTTATGGTAAATTTAAATTGTAACTATTTAATATGTTAATCAGATTGATGTACTATCAAAAGACTCAGTCTTACTTGTACAAATTACATAAATAAATCACATAAATTACATGTGTTCGTCATAAAACCAGCGAGGGGACTGAGTTTGTTTGCTTGTCAAACACTTCGGTCACCATGAAATAGACCAACAATTAAACGAAAAAATTTAAAAATTTTGATTTTCGTCTACTCGAGCCGACAACAAATACGTGTGAGGGTGTCTCGGTCGTCTTCTACGCCGATGACTGCACGATCCTGGCGACAGGGCCCCCCGTAGACGAGCTGTGCCCAACAATAAACTCTTAGCTCCCATCCTTGTCCGGTTTTTTCGCTGGACGCGATCTGACACTGTCACCGACCAAGTCCTCTGCCACCTTATTTACAACGTGGACAGCGCAGGTGAACATGGAAATAGACGTCGACGGCATCGGTCTAATCTGTCTCGTCCCACCCTTAATTGCCATCCTTGGAGCACACCCTTGAAGAGGGGCTACTTCATTATCTCTTGTTACGGCTGGGGTCGAACCCAACCCTGGACCAAGAGATTGGATCTGATTCGTCTGCTGGAAGAAAATTTATATTAAACGGTCGAACTCTGTTCAATGCACCAAGTGTAAGAGCTCGCTACATAAATCTGGATGCTCAGGGCTTAACCCTGCCATCCACAGACCCTGTACTTTCTTTAGTACTTTCAAAGCACCATTCTGTACACGCCTAAGGGCGTCCCGCGGTACACGTTATTCTGGCGTACCCCCACCGCCCCTACCAACTTCAAGCAGCCACAATGGTGGCTCAGTCTACACGACTGGCAGCACTACTGCCATTCCCGCTTCACATACTCCCGATTGTCGCTCACACTAACCAGCGTCTCCATCTCGCACCGCCGCTAAACACTCTTATCCCCTCCGGAATAGGCCAGATATGAGCATCGCCGAACGTCAGTCCCCTCTTTATCTGCCACCAATGCCCCTCTCCTCCTGCTTCCAGCCTGGACGTGGGCCAAGACCACCACATACGCGTACATTGCACTACGTGCACTGTTTGTCGGCAAAGATTATATACACCGGCGACATCGGTCAAGTGCAACAATTGCCTTGGCCTATGTCACACCCTTATAGGCCCCTGTTGCAGTACACAGCCGCCTTCCACGCCAAATAACAACGGCCAAGGCGCTGTCAACTCTACACTGCGACATAGTTTAGGGCTTAGCCTACCTCCACCTAGGCAAACGCCTAGTGTCTCCTGTCTCCCCTCTTACATGCTTTAAAATTTTATAGCTGAACTGTAACGGATTAGCTGGAAAGATCGCGGAGATAACAGACTTTATGAAGTCGCACAACAGCAAAATCGAACACAAGATCGGACTTACGAACTTGTGATGTACATCGAAAGACCGTCCCAGAGGGCATGGGGGTGGCCTTGCGTTTATTACACATCACTCTATACAATATAATATATTTTCCGCTGTCGTCGACCCCAGGGACTCTACCTTAGAATGCCAAGGCATAGCAGTCCGGCCAGGAGACGTCGACCTGCAAATTATAAACATCTACATTCCCCCTGCCACGTGTTGTCCTAGAGATTATCATCCCGACATTAGTGCGTTCCTAAGGGGCCATAACCGTCTAATCCTAGGCGACTTCAACGCACATCACGATCTCTGGCGCTCCAACTTGCCAGCAGATAGCAGAGAACATGCAATTGCAGATCAAATAGGCAACTCAACATTCTGTACAGTCAATGGAGATGCCCCCACTAGGGTGGCAGTTAACTGCCACTGTTCGCCAGACATCTCGGCGACCGATGCTTACATAAGCTTCAGACCACCTACCCATCTTACTCTCCGTTGAACGACTGACCGACTTCATAACGACCGATAAACTGACATACATTAACTTCACCAAAGCGGACTGGGACCGCTTTACGGACTATACAGAGCGCTCCTTCGCTGCCTTAGCTGCGGCAATGGCAAGAGAACGTGACCAAGTGAGACTCATCAATCCCGCAGATCCCAGAATCAAAGATCTCAATGCGAAAATTCGTAGGACAGTCAATGAACACAAACTGACCAAGTGGAAAGAACACCTTGAGGCATGCAACCTCTCCGGCGGAGTAGTCAAATTATGGTTGACTGTCACGGCCCTATCCAATCCGACCAAATACAATGGCAAGGTCGCCATTGCATTCGGCGACAGTGTCAAATCGGACGCCAGGAAATGCGCGAGCTTCTTCTGCTGGCTGTTTATAATGCATCCACCTGCTGATAGGACTAAGAGAAGAGGCACCCGACGTTCGCACAAACACAAACACTCCTCTGGGCCCATTGCCGTTTCAGTCGCAGAGGTCAAGGAAGGCATAATGAAGATGAAAGATGATTAAACACCTAGGCCACGAGGGACAGAGTTATTTAGTGGCTCTTTTCAACCTCTCTCTTACTACTTTCGTCATACCTGAGATATGGAAAAAGGCGATTGTAGTTTCCCTACTAAAACCAGGGAAGCCGGCGAACCAAGGAGATTCTTATCGTCCGATATCCCTCCTTTCGCCGGTTGTGAAGTTACTAGAGACCATTCTGCTCCCATACTTTACTGCAAATCTGCAATTGGCCGATCACCAGCATCGTTTCCGCAAATCTTACAGCACTACATCCTCTTTGAATGCCATTACAACGCAAATAAATCATGGTTTGAATCAACACCCACCAAACCATAGGACGGTTCTCGTGGCACTCGACCTATCTAAAGCTTTTGATACGGTCAACCATGCCACACTCCTCCGAGATCTGGAAGAAACAGCGCTCCCTGCCGGCCTTAAAAGGCCGACCGCTAATTGGTCGACAGGCATCAGTGAAATTCAGGAACAAGAAATCTAGGCCACGAAGAATAAAACAAGGGGTGAAGCAAGGTGATGTTTCCCCCCCCCCCCCCGTTTTGTTTAATTTCTGTACTTCGAGAGCTCCTCCCCCCCTCCCCCCATGCCACTGCAATAGATTCAAAGGTACAGAGCCGCAATAAAATCCTCAAGTAACTGACAGGCAGTATTTGCGAGAAAGATAAAGAAACATTGCTTGCTACATATAAGGCCGACCGATTATTGATTACGATGCGCCCATTTAAAATTGCTCAACGTTCAAGAGCACGCGGAACTCTTGAGTAGACATCTCTTTTTGAACTGTCATAAGCCCAGTCATCCAAATCGACATCTATTAGATGAAGCCCCGCCCTCCAGAGACATAAGGAGACATCTTTGTAAGCACTACGATGAGATCCGGCACCACATTTCTATGCCGCTTGATTTGCGGAACCATAGGCGGGCTCTAAATGACCTCCACACTGAGTCGATACATAGATATCTCAGATCTCGGCCTGTGAATCCCGTTATATGTATTCAACCACCTGAATTTGCTGAAGAGGACCGTGTACTTCCGAGGGAGACTAGAGTCATGCTAGCACAGCTTCGCTCTGGATATTGTAATAGGTTAACCTCTTACTTATCCAGACTGAACCCCACCATACCAAACACATGCCCTGCATGTGGTATGTCCCCTGATGATACCAAACATCTCTTCTCCTGTTCAGTCGAACCTACTCTTCTAACACCTACGTCACTCTGGTCCAACCCTGTGGAAACTGCGCGTTTCCTCGGACATCCGTTAGGAGAGTCTAATGACAATTCAGAGTGATCGTGCCCATTAGGCAGGGCGAAGCACTGCTAACAACAAAAACGGTATCAAGTTTCCGACTGTCACACATCCCAAAATCTGAGGGGTCACGTGTGATAACATGGTCCACTACGGTGCTCATGTAGCCGCGATTTCCACCAATGTACAAAGCCGCAACAAAATCTTAAAGTTACTAACTGGCAGCACTTGGCGGAAAGATAAAGAAACGTTACTGGCAACGTACAAGGCGATTGGCCAGCCGGTTCTGAGCTACGCGACGCCTTTATGGTCGCCGGGGCTAGCAGACACACACTGGAGGAGGTTGCAGGCTTGTCAAAACACTGCACTCAGAATTCCCCGGGATGCGTCCTTATGTCTCCTGAACACCATCTTCATAGCGAAGCAAAAATGCATGGCGTGAAAGAGCATAGTGAAATGCTGACCAGGCAATTTCTGTTTAACTGCTATAAACCGCAACATCCGAGCAGGAGCCTGCTCAACGCCAATCCGCCTCCCAGGAGAATATGGAGCCATATACATAAGCATTATGATGGGACCCGGCACCTTATAAGGTGCATCGACAGGCCCGCAAACTCATCCACACAGAGTCGGTAAACTCCTTTGCCAGCTCTCGTTCAGTGAACGCCGTTATACAGGCACAAGCTCCACCTGTTGCCGAAGAGGAACGCGAACTACCTAGGGAGACAAGGGTCATGCTGGCTCAACTTCGTTCTGGATACTGTAACAGGTTAAACTCTTACCTATGCAGACTGAACCCTGACATGCCAAATGTCTGCCCGGCATGCGGCGTGTCTCCCCATGACACTAACCATCTGTTCCTCTGCTCAACTGAGTCAACCCTTCTAACAGCATTATCACGTTGGTCCAACCCTGTTGAAGCCGCGAGGTTTCTGGGACTCCCGTGAGAAGAGCTTGGTTACAATGTTGGGCAAGGGAGGTGATATTTAGGCAGGTTAATTTACCGCTACAACAACAACAACACCGTGTGTGCACGAGTGCAACCGCTCTGCTATGGTAACCACCGGTTGCCATGGTTGCCTTCAATCATTTGCTGTGCGTGGCCGTTGCGCATTAGCAATCCGAATATTTAAGCACACATCAAAGCGAAGCACCACAAACGTACAAACGGGAAGAAAAAAAAACATTGGAAGTCGCCAACGCAGACGTACAGGCGTGCGTACACATGTTCGCAGCAATAAGAGGAGCAGACATGTGAAGGAAAATATGCGTACAGTCGTGTGCACATACGTTTGTAATTATAAGAGTAGGATAATAAGGAAGTCGTTATAAGATTATAAATTATAAGTACATAAGTATTTACTATTTTAAAGTAACAGTTTGCCTTTGTGCAAATTAGTATAAAAGGGCGATGATATCCATAGAAAATTGAGTAGTTAGCTACTAGCTAGGCATAATAGTCGATGGTTTTCACCTCCGATAAACGTACACCTGGGATTTTCACCTTTGCCGCCTTTAATTTAGCCAGGATCAATTTAAGCGATATTAAGTGGTGGTTTTCACCTCTGCTATCTTTATTGTAGTAGCAATAAATTTAAGCTTTGTAGATGAGTTATGGAAAAAAATTAGTTAAAGAAAAGAAAAAGATCTGAAACTAAATAAATTAACAGGATTTAAAACGCGATATTTCTATAACATTAATAAGATCTTGCACAAATAATAAGCTTTCTAAGCAAAACTCGACCAAAAAAAAAGTTCTGCTATTTTCAAAGGCGATAACTTGTAATTTCAACTAGATATTTCATTCGATATTTTCGTTTTTCAAATAAATTTAGCAAACGTAAATAAACTTTTGAAAGCAGCTGCTTTATTTCCAATATTTTGGAAATTTTTCAAAAATAAAATGTGCATGTATTGGTATTTTGGGAATATGTGGTTAGCAGTGGTAGGGAAGCAATTTACAAAAGAGCGGTACGCAGATCACAATTGCTCAAGAAAAATTTTGCCATTATTCTTGAGTGAAAAATAGTAGCAGATGGTAATTTGACATCTAAAAATCCAAGGTGAATAGTGAAACAAGCGAGAAGAAGTGCACATAAAAAAAAAGTAGCTGAAGTAAAGAATGGTAATTGTTTCCTTTAGGACACAACTGTTAAACACTTCCAAAAAGGCCGAAGGGGTATCAAAAGACCTCGGTATCAATAATCCGAATGCGGATTTTTTCTTTCAGTGAAAAGTTCTTCTTCTTTAAATGGTCATCTAACCGCCTGGGTGATTTTGACCGTCCACCATAGCTCGCCAGTCGTTTCTTCATTGCGCCAACTGGCGCCAATTGTAAACACCGCGGATCGCACATCGGTCTCCACTTGGTCCTTCCATCGGAGCGGTGGTCTCCCTCTTCCTCTGCTTCCACCGGCGGGTGCCGATAAGAATATTTTCTGGGCTGGAGCATCTTCGTTCATTCGCACTACGTGGCGTAGCCAGCGAAGCCGCTGTGTTCGCTGAACTATGTCGGCGTCTGCGTAAAGTTCATACAGCTCATCATTAAATCTTCTCCGGTACTCGCCGTCGCCAACGCTTAGAGGTCCACAAATCTTTCGAAGAACCTTTCTCTCGAATACTCCCAAAGCCGCCTCATCAGATGTTGTTAGTGTCCACGCTTCTGCACCATATAGCAGGACGGTTGCGATGAGTGACTTGTAGAGTGTTATTTTCGTTCGTCGAGAGAGGACCTTACTTTTCAATTGCCTACTCAGTCCGAAGTAGCATTTGTTTGCAAGAGTGATTCTTCTTCGGATTTCTAAGCTAACATTATTGTTGGTATTAATGCTGGTACCCAGGTAAACGAAGTCCTTTACTATTTCGAAATTATTGCTGCCAACAGTGGCTTGGTTGCCAAGGCGCGAATGCGCTGACTCTTTGCATGATGACGGAAGGTACTTCGTTTTTTCCTCGTTCACCACCAATCGCATTTTCTCTGCTTCTTTTTCTAATTTGGAGTAAGCAGAAGTTACGGCGCGGTTGTTATGGCCAATGATATCAATATCGTCAGCATATGCCAACAGTTGCACGCTTTTATAAAATATTGTTCCAGCGCAGTTAAGTTCTGCAGCTTGAATTGTTTTCTCCAGCATTAAATTAAAGAAATCGCACGACAGGGGGTCACCCTGTCTGAAACCTCGTTTAGTTTCGAACGGCTCGGAGAGGTACTTCCCAATTCTGACCGAGCTGGCGGTGTTGCTCAAGGTCATTTTGCATAGCCGTTTAAGTTTGGCGGGGAAACAAAATACAGACATAGCGGCATACAGGCAGCTCCTTTTTGTGCTATCGAAAGCGGCTTTAAAATCAACAAAGAGATGATGTGTGTTGATTCTTTTTTCACGGGTTTTTTCCAAGATTTGGTGTATTGTAAAAATCTGGTTGATGGTAGATTTACCAGATCTGAAGCCTTATAAGGTCCAATCAGTCTGTTCACATCAGGCTTCAGTCTTTCGCATAATACGCTTGATAGGCCTTATATGCGATATTCAAAAGGCTGATTCCGCGATAGTTGGCGCAGTTTGCAGGATCGCCCTTCCTGTGGATTGGGCAGAGAACACTTATATTCAAATTTTCAGGCATGCATTCATCCGACCATATTCTGCATAGAAGCTGATGCATGCGCCCTCCGTGTTTGAATAGCTCAGCAGGCAAACCATCAGCGCCAGCTGCTTTACTGTTTTTCAATCGGGATATTTCTATTCGCACCTCATTATAGTCGGGTTATGGGACGTCAATTCCATCATCTTCGATTGTAGGCTCGGGTTCGGCATCTTCTCTGGTTTCTTGCTCAGTTTCTCCATTTAAAAGGGCAGAGAAGTGACCCCTCCATATTCTGAGTGCTCTCTGAACATCGGCCACCAGGTCGCCGTTCTCATTCTGACAGGAGTTTGCCCCGCGTTCAAAACCTTCTGTCATTCGCCGAATTTTTTCATAGAATTTTCGGGTATTATTCCCTTTGGCCAGCATCTCAAGCTCCTTTATTTCACGCTTTTCTGCCTCTCTTTTTTTTTGCTTGGAAAAGCCGCCTCGCTTCCCTCTTCAACTCGCGGTAGTGTTTACACACACTCGTTGCATTCGATCTCAGAAGTGAAAAGTAATTG
This sequence comes from Merzomyia westermanni, assembly GCA_949987695.1. Taxonomy (NCBI): domain Eukaryota; kingdom Metazoa; phylum Arthropoda; class Insecta; order Diptera; family Tephritidae; genus Merzomyia; species Merzomyia westermanni. The sequence continues at coordinate 85,321,882 of OX465291.1, forward strand.
GCAAAAAACCAATCCTTCGGCCTTGCTTAAAAAAAATAACCCATAGCATTATGAAAATGTTTCACGTACTCTACCAATGCCAACAGTTCTCTCCGTGTTACACAATAATTTCTTTCAGGCTAGCCGAACAGGCTATAGTACTCAACTACCTTCTCATGCCCATCGACAATCTGGGACAAAACACCTCCCTCATCTGTATGCAGAATAAATGTTGAACTTGGGTTTGGATATGCCAACATCAGGGCAGTGCATAGTCCTTCGTGCAAATTTCTCGGACTTGACCAATCCCGCTGGAAAACTTCCTTCAAGTTCTTTAGGTGCTCCTCAAAACTTTGTCATCCAGGTACACCAAACATATTTTTCAATGCAATCCTTTTATTACCTCATCCATCAGTCTCTCAGAAGTAGCTGGAGCGCTGCATAGTCCAAAGGGCATTACCGCAAATTGTCAAAGCCCTTCTCCAACGCTGAAGGCTGTATTTTCTTTATCTCCATCCTTTACCTCCACTTGCCAGTAGCCGATTTTCCAGTCCAGTATGAAAAACCATTCCATACCAGATACCGAGCTTAGAGTATCATCGATTATGGGCAAAGGATAGTCCACACAGAACCTAATTTTTCCATCCTTCTCGTTCACTTGTACTACCGGTAAGCTCCATGCACTAGCTGATGGTTCGATCACGCCGCTATCGCTCACTTCCTTTATAACTTCCCTTAACACTTCCCGTTTTACTAATGGAGTCACATGAGGAGCTTGGCGGATTGGCCTTGCATCACTTTAGTCCAACCTGGTTTGGAACCATCCTTGTCAAATATGCTCGAGTACTTTGTTAGAAGTTGCTTTGCCTTACTCTGATGATCTTTTTGGAAGCATCCCTTCGACGCCGTGATATCACGTGAAGATCAATCTCGGTGGTAGAAACATTTTCCTGAAGCTGTTCACAATTGATAACTACCTGGACCTCTTGGCATCGTCCCAATATAGCTCCTTTGGAAAGTTTGTTTGGCGATTTAAACTCATTAAGTACTCTTACCGGTATATGTTCATCTTGTTTTGCCTTAGCCAGGAATTTTTTGCTTACTCCACAACAACAATTTGTTTGTCCCTGCAACCGCTTCTGTTGTTGTTGTTGTTGTTGTTGTTAACAGTGCTTCGCCCTGCCCCAGATTGGACAGGGTTACACTGAAATAACAGCCCTTGGCTGGGTGAAAAAACCCGGGTCATTCCGGTGCGATAGAACCGGCTGTTGTGTGACTTCGGCTTACCTCCACCACTACTCGCTTACTGACGTAGTTCTTTTCGTAACCAAAATTGAGTGGCACGTTCATATTCTTATAGTTCATGATCTTGTTCTTCATGTCGATTTTGATGCCTTGCTCGCTTTAGAAGTAAACACCAATTATGATTTCTTCAACAATATCTGCTATTATAAAATTGTGTAGAGCGGCCATGTTCCCAATTGTGATTTTACATGTTACTTCCCCTACGACTTGGTTGTCTTCACCAGTAACCGTACGCAACTTTGCTCCGTGAAATGGTCTCCCCTTCTTGTTGATTAAATCAGATGGAAGGATTGAATGAGATGCGCCCGTATCAACAGTCAGTAAACGCTTCTTCCCGTCCACGTATCCTCCAACAGTAAGATTATTTGCTTTCCTTCCGATTTGTGAGACAGAGATTATGGGGCATTCAATTGCGGCAGCCAGTCCACGCCACTTGCGGCTGGCTCGATTTAGTTTTAGTTGCGCTTTCGTCCACTTGAATTGGCGGGATTGCTGTAGCCAGAGCCGCAATAACGTGCTATGTGTTCGGCACGATAGCCGAATAAGTAAGCCGGTTCCAACTCACCAACGAAATTCCAATGAAAATCAGAAATAAGAAGAACGATGATTAAAAAGTTGAATAGAAGAAAAGTAGGTTTCTTTATTGAATAGAAAAGCTGTATATATGCCAGTAGGGGTATATTTACAGATGGTAGCAAATAATCCAAAGAGGAGGATTATGATGAATTTACCTTGTAAAATCGCTTAAAGCTGGAATTGTTGTTGTAGCTAAACTGCGAGCGCACGAACGGGGGTAGCCTGTGATGGATATGGATGTCGAACAAAGACTGGTTTTCCATCACAGACCGCCTCGAGTCGCAAGTCAATTTCGAAGAGTGGCGCACCGGTATTCTTCCCATAGCGACTCAGCTTTGTAGCTGGAGTTGGTGTGGCAAGCCTACGAGGGTTCCCCAATATTGAAGGCGGTTTGGCTTCAACACTATGTGACCTTCCTTTCCACACTTGAAGCATATAATGGTACCTTCATTGTTATGTTGTTTTCCATTCAATGCTTCCAAAAATTCGTCAACCCATCTGGCCGTTCTACTTCCACGCGGTGAGCTTTGTAAGCGAGGCTGTTTTGTGAGGACCCAAAACCACCGGTTTTGGAACCCACCGTTACACACAACACAGCATAACTGAATTACTTATTATCACACGATATGAATTTTTATTAAAAATATATATTTTGAAATCATGAGTTTCTAAATTTTTGGAACACCCTATTGTACATAGTTACATGCCTATTTATATATATTTGAATATTTATTATATTATACCACAATGAATTCCGCGGTATAAATTGGTACAAATACACATAGTTTTCTGGACGCTCTAATACGCACTTTTTTCCCGAACCCCCTTATACACATTTTAATAAATAGGCAAAATATGAGCAGCTAACCAAGCGACAATTTGAGTTTGCAATAAACAAATGTTGCACAAACAATGTAACCGGCATTCCAGCAGGCAAAAGGGACAGCCAACCCAAGCAGCGGTGCTTTGTTTACATTCACGCACACGCCTACATATTTGGGCAACCCAATGCAAGCGGACATAGAATAAAGAAGAGACGGGAAAAAGCATTGTTAGCACACGATGGGAATGCAGCAAATTTAGCAGCATCACACATAGTGAGGAATATATGGCCAGCTGATCTAAGCAGCGCTAGCAAACATATGATAGCGGGCACACGGGGGCATTCCAGGTGGAAAGGACGCACACATAAAAAGTTAGAAAATAAATTATATTGTATATATATATCGAGCTATGGTAAATAATGTAATAACCTAGTATTAGGATTTTTTATTGTAAAATAACTGTCCGCCTGCGCACGGACAAGTATAAAAGGGCGACAATTTCGCTAAGTCAGGGAGAAGCTAGGTAGGCATAGTAGCCTGCTGACGCATTGCTCAGCAGTGAAAGAAGTTCCTGGGGCTTCCTAACTCACGAACTTTATATTTTATATACAGTAGGGGGTTTTCTAACTCTACTGTTTGGAAGGCTAGTGGTGGTTTCCTACCTCCGCAAGCTTTAGAAGATTTATACACAATGGGGGTTTTTCTAACTGCGCTGTCGGGAAGGTTGGTGGTGGTTTGCTACCTCCGCGACCTTTAGTAGTGCAGGGTATTATTAAGGCATACGCGGTGGGTTTTCCTAGCCTCACCGTAATATAAGTAGTTTTGAATAAAGTAGCATTGAATTACCAAATAAAACATATATCTGTATACAATTTATTAAACAGGGATTTGTTCTCTATCCCACAGGAACCCCAGACGGATTGAGCTTAACCCAGGCAGAAAGGAAAAGTCCGTCACAAATGGCGCCCGAGCAGGGACTATGAAATAGGGTTACATGTTAGATAGCTAAAAAAACTAGGATAATCACAAAGGATACAGCGGAGAATACACAGAGGAAACCAAGAATTACGTGAAGAAACAGTTTTGCAGAAATCGGCAAGAAACACATAAAGACATAATGGCGAGAGTTACGTGAGTATACTACCTCAACCGCGAGGAGCTGGTAAAATATGCTGCAGAGTTCAAACTAGAGGCTAGTAGAACAGTGGAAGAGCTACGAAAGCGCTTGGCGAGCTTCATCCAGTCACAAGGTATCGAGCCAATCCTCGAGGCTCGTTTCAGCGAATTAGAAACTCAGCATCCAAGACCAATAACTCCAAGGATTGGCGACCAAATAGTGTTACCAGGCAACAGCGGCGTTCCAGCCGCGAATCAAGCGAGTAAGAATCCGGTCGACACACACGGGCACGAGGAAGCCGCACAGCAGCAATCATACGTGATGTACCAGCCCGTATCCCACACTAACATAATGGATCGAGTACGTAAGTGGGGTCTTAAATACGACGGCGCAAGGACCCGCTAGGTTTTATTGAACGGGTGGAGGAGCTGGCCGACAGCTACGAAGTTGGTCGCAACTCCATCTCACGAGCGTTACGGAGCTTTTGAAAGATAAGGCATTGGTATGGTACCGCAACAACAATCGGCACTGGGAAGAATGGGAAGCTTTTAAGAAGGACTTCCTAAAGTTTTTCCTAAGTTCCAGGTACTTTGAGCATTTGGATGACGAAATCCGGCAACGAGCCCAGCGACCAGGTGAGGCGTTTAAAGATTACGTGCTATCGTTACAGGGGTTAATGCGACACGCCGATTATACCGACGACAAGAAGCTGGACAGGATATATAGGAACTCGCGGCGAGAGTACCAGCTGTATGTAAAAAGAAGTGAGTTCAATAGCCTGGAGTTATTGGTCAGCCCGGTTGAGGATTATGAAAACATCACGCCTGAGAAGGACACACTAAAACCAACAGCGATACCATTCGTACCACGAAGACCAGAGGAGAGGTACCAGTACATGCAAAAGGCGAAAGAGAAAAGGAACACCCAAGACAGGAGGCCGCAGGAGCACAGAGTAATGCGACCAGACAGCAGCAAGGGACTATAGACCCTCTAAGCGCGTGCAGACGATGCGGGGAGAGCGGACACTTCGCCTATGGGTGCCGCAATGAGCGACGCGACTTTTGTTGGCACTGTGGCCAACCGGGCGTGTTGACCTGTGACTGCTGTCGAAGACAGCCGGGAAATGGCCAGAGACTCCATTAATCGCGAGGGGTGGTGTCTCCAACAACGAATCCTCGTGCACGACAAAAACACTTAGACAGACCCAATGGCGAATCTTGGCTGCAATCACACTGGTGGGACAAGAAATGATGGCATCGATCAATACGGGAGCGACGAGAAGCTTTGCCAACGAGAAGGTAGCCGCGAAGTTGGACAATCCCAGATCCAAGCAGGTAGAGACAAGAGTGATAATGGGTGATGGCAGAGCACATAGGGTAGTTCAAACGGTAGAGGCGGAGATCAAGTTGGGCGGACAAAGGCATGTGAGTGAGTTTCTAGTTTTACCGGGTCTAGTCGACAGCGTCGTGATCGGAACAGACTATCTGGCAAAGGCTAAGCTGGAGTTGAAGTGTGGCAATGAGACGTTAGTATTGCAAGTGAATGATCAGAAGCAACCAGCGGCAACATGTACGACGATGGTAGACCAAGGAGAGAGCAAGGGTGCCGAGGAGACCGCGAGGCATGAACACGAGGTCCCACTAGCGGAGAACAGTACAGACGATGCGGTGAGTAACTTTCCCAAACATGAGTTACAGATTTTTGAAGAGATGTCCGGCGTGTCGAACATAATGCGAGATGACCGGCCAATAAAACAAAGGTATTTTCCAAAGAACTCAAAGATGCAAGAGATAATAAATAAGGAGCCATCCCATAGCCCACACAGCGCGCCGATAGTTCTGGCCCTGAAGAAGAACGGCAAATGGAGACTCTGCGTCGACTATCGGCAACTCAACGTGCGCTCGGTACCAGATGCCTACCCATTACCCCGAATACAACATATTTTCGATAGACTACGCAGCGCGCGTTTTATAAGCAGCCTGGATCTTAAAAATGGTTATTGGCCAATCCCGATGGAAGAAAGTAGTAAACAATTCACAGCATTCACGGTACCCGGACGAGGATTGTACCAGTGGAAAGTGATGCCGTTTGGATTACACTCTGCCCCTGCCACATTTCAGAGAGCACTCGATCGAGTCATCGGCCCAGAGCTGGAACCACACGCGTTCGATTACCTAGACGACATCATAATTACTAGCACGACATTGGAAGAGCATATCACCCACCTGAAAGAAGTTTTTGAAAGATTACGACGAGCCAACTTGAAGATCAATCCGGAGAAATATGAGATTTTTAAGAAAACTTTAAAATATCTAGGTCACGTGGTCAGTGAAGAGGGTATCCATACGGACCCTGACAAAATCGCCGCCATCAAGGAACTGACGCCACCACAGAACATACGAGAGTTAAGGCGATTTCTAGGAGTAGTTTCGTGGTACCGAAGGTTCGTACCTGATTTTTCACGAGTTGCACATACGCTAACGTCAATGTTGGAGAAAGAAAGGAAGTGAAAATGGTGCGAGGCATTCGAAGCGTTGAAGAACGCGCTCATACAAGCACCATCATTGGCGTGCCCAGATTTTTGGAACAGGTTCAGGAAAGGCAAAATGAATGTGGTCGCCGACGCACTCTCGAGGCAGCCGCTGGAAGAACAATTGGGAAGTATGAAAGAGGATGCTGTTACCTGCAAATAGTACACAACGAAAATGGCCGAAGTAGCGAAAGAGCCGGAGAAATTCCCCGATTACGTGATGGAGGGAGGACGATTGTATCGACGAATAGGGAGTCAAATGGATGGACCGTGGAAGTTATGCGTGCCGACATCAGAGAGGAGAAGAGTGCTCAACGAAATACACGACCCACCGAGCGCAGGGCACATGGGCATACGAAAATCGGTAGCGCGAAACAAGTCTGGTCGAACGACTTGATTTAAAAAAAATCACTTCTTTATTGATTGACGTTCATTCATTGATTCCTTTACAAAAGTTCTTACAAGCTAATTTATAATATTTTTTATGTTTAGTCATCAAAAGTGAACTATTGGTTAAGGTATCGAAATATTTCATTATTGATTTCGTAAGTGTCAATGCACTTATTTTGTTGTGAGCTAATTGCTTAATTTCTCTAATAAATATTTACGAAATTGTCTTGGTGCAATGCACTTGTTTACTTTATTGGGTGTAGCGTTACGCTGACCATTCAACCTCAATTCGGTTTTCTGTTGGAGTAGAATGGCCAGGTGACGTAACTCCCCCTTCCCTTGATTGAAAACACTCCTGGGTTTTTGAATTTCTGTTTAATTCAATTGCTTTATGTTTGTTTGTAAAATGAACAAAAATTACGAACAAAGCCAAAGCAATTGCTGCAATGAATGAAATTATCAGCCAAATGTTAATTTGATATTTTTTCTTGTGGTAGGTAAGTTCTTCGATTTTCTGAGCGTTTTCAATTTGGGTGATGATTAATTAAATGTGGGTTGAAGTTGCGTACAATTGATATTTGATTCGAGATAGCATATTACATATTTTTGTTCAAATGATTTCTTCATGCTTTTATAAGTTACGTTTCTGATTTTGAGTTCACAATCGTTAAATGAAATAAGATGAGTTCCTACTAAATACAATATTCTTTCATTGCATGTACTGCTTATTTCGATTCCTTTCGTGTTCTTTACAATAATTAAGCCTTTTTCAATTTCTTCGATTTCTTCTTTACTATTTTTTGTTTTCTTACAATTTTTCCTGATTATACATGAATTTGAAATTTTCAGATTTTCCTGGTATAAATTTTTTTAAAAAAGGTATCTTGTATTATTGACCTCTAAAACATGTTCGCTTTTAAATGTTAGCTCCTCCGAATTTTTGTTTGTACAAGGTGTTATAAATACATGTTTTGCTGTAGTTACTTTAGTTGGAATCTTTAGTGAAAATATAATATTACCTTCTGAGGCGGCTGCACCTAGTTCAATGTTCTCTAACTTAAATATATCTATATTGTATCTACTTATATCTTCAGGGGTTAGGATGTTGCTGGACATTAAATTTAGTCTAGCTGATGCTAAATTATTTTGACTGTTTTATATGCTACTACTACGTGTCCTAATTCTAAGTAGGATGTCGAGGTATATGATCTGTCTGTGTATGTCTCTATTCTCGTTTTATATTGAGTTTAATTTAAGAGAAGTCTGTGTTGTATCTGACTCTATAGCTTTTTTGATGCTTTGGAAAGTTTTATTAAAGTTTTCGTTAATTTTTATGTTTTTATTTATAGTTTCTATAGCAATATGGTTGTTCACATCGATAACTTTTAGATGCTCTTCTATATTCTGTCTGTCGTCGTCGTCCATGGTCCCATACAAGCATTTCATTGTTGTACCTAAGATGTTAACTAATCCTCTTTTTTGCTTATGTGGTAATAGTGTGTAAAGTTTATTTCTTAACGTTGTGAATTCCTATGTCAAGATTTGTTCCTTTTCGGTCAGTTTAGAGTCCCTAACTAAATTTTCTTGTGCGTCAATAATATTTCCTATTTCCTGCGGTCTGATTATATGGAGAATAATGTCGAAGTCTGTAATAACTTGTACATTGTTGAGTTTTATTTCGGTGAATCCGTCTTCGCTCTTGATGTCCTCAGTTATCAACGTTGCGGTTGTTCCTATTATCTGCAGTGTGAACATTATTAGCATTGGTGTCGACAGTACCTGCAAATTTTCCAGGTCTTTTAATATTATTGGCATGGGTGTTTTGAAGTGGTAACTTCCTATATCTGGGTTGATGCTTATGTCTAAGTGCTCGATAATTTTTTACGTATCCTGTGCTTCTGTTTTCATTATAATTTTCCCTTTTCGTGTTAATCCTATTGATGATTCTTTCCTTAGTATCCCTTATCCTGTCATGAATTCTCTTTTTGTCAGTTTTTCCTGCTGCTACGTCTGAAGGCGTTGCTTTCAGGGTTGAATGAATGTTGCTATTGTAGGTCTGGATACACTTGCACATTTTCTCTCTGGTTGAAAAGGTAGGAAAATCTATTTCTGTGATTCTAAATTTTTCTCCTATCGTATTGTGAAACCTTTCGATGTCTGAGTTGCCCGTGTGACTATTGGGTTTGGTAGAGTGAACTTCGACACCTTCTTCTCTTAAGAAGTCCTTCACATTTACGGAATTGAATTCATTATCGGTTATAAATAGCTAGGGCTTTCCTCTCATCGCAAAATACATCCTTAAAGTCTCGACAAATGTAATGCTGTTTTTGTCTTCTAGGTAGAGTGCTACTGCAAACTTTGAAAACTTATCGATGAAAGTCATGAAGTTGTGTTTCTTAATTGTGTAAGTGTCTAAATGTACTACCTCATTTGTGTCCTTCGGTGTTTCTGTTAGGTGGAATTTTGGTTTTATTGGTTTCCTATCGTATTTAGTTTGGCAACATATATCGCAATTGTTTATAAATTTTTGAATAAGCTGTTTTAAATTTTTATGGTATATGAGCCTTTTTAATCCTTCATAGTTTTCGTTGATGCCTGAATGGCCACTTTCTGTGAAGTGATAATTTTTTACATATCTGAAAGATTCGTCCTCGTCTCGCATATCTCTGGCATGATATGAGCATTTATAGAATTTCATTCCTCCATTAAATAATTCTATTAATTTCTGTTGTACGACATTGTACTCGCTATCGGGGAGTTCGGAGAAAATTCCCACTTTTCCTGATTTGAGGTATCTTCGAAAAATGTCGGACATGAAACCACTATTCATGTCTTCTAAGCAAATAAATATCTTCCTTTTACTATTGACAATTTCTATCTCTCTATTTTTATGCTCCGATAGTATTATTTGGGTATAAAAACGATTGACTACTGTATCAAGAATTGGAAAGTGATCGTTAAATTCCTCCTCCTGGGAGTGAATAGTTGCACAAGTGCTTATGTTATCAATGTCATCCTCTATCTGTACATCCACATTTGCTAGATAAATATCACCTGTATCATTATTTATTCTACTTAGGAAGTCGGCTAGGGTATTTTTCTTACCTTTTATATAACCGATTTTAATGTCGTATTCTCCTAATTTAAGTATCCATCTCTGTAATCTTGGGTTAATATCTTTTCCTCTGTATTTTGTTTGTAGCCACTTGAGTGGTTGGTGATCTGTTAGCAAATCAAAGTTCCCACCATAAACATAGGGTCTAAAATAATTAACCGCCCATACTATGGCAAGGAGTTCCTTTTCTGTCGTTGAGTACTTTCTTTCATGCTCATTCAAAGTTCTACTTGCATAGCATATTTGGTGTCCTGCTTGCATTAGTGCACTTCCAATTGCGTACTCACTTGCATCTGTTACAATTTCAAATTTCTTTTTGAAGTCCGGGTACTTCAGCACCGGTGGAGAGATTAGTAATCTTTTTAGTTTGTAGAAAGCATCCATGTACTGTGTATCATGAATGTTGACTTTTACATCCCTTTTCAGATATTTGGTCATAGCCTGAGCGATTTTGGCGTAATTTCTTATGAATTTACGGTAGTATCCAGTTGCTCCTAAAAATGACTTTATCTGTTTTTTGTATTGCCTCCACTTTGGTGGGCTTTGGCTTGACACCTTCTGTGGTCAAGATGTGTCCTAAATACTCTGTAGTTGTGGCGCAAAAATTACATATGTCAATCGGAATTCGAAGCTTGTGTTGCCTTAGCCTATTGAAAATTTTCCTGATATTATTCATGTGTTCCTGGGCTGTGGTGCTGTACACAAGGATATCGTCTAGGTAAACGACACATATTTTATTAATGTAATCCCTTAATACTGAGTTCATAAGCCTTTGGAAAGTGGCTGGGGCATTCTTTAGGCCAAAAGGCATACGAACAAACTCGTAGTGTCCTAGTGGAGTAGAAAATGCGGTTTTCGCCCTGTCTTCTTCTTTAATGAGAATCTGGTGAAAGCCCTTGGCCAAGTCTAATGTCGTGAAGTACTGGGCTCTTCCTAATTTCTCCAGTATGTTTTCAATATTGGGAATAGGAAATTTGTCGCTTACAGTAATATCGTTCAAGGCTCTATAGTCTATAACGATACGCCATTTCCTTTTCCCGGATTTGTCCACTTTTTTAGGGACGATCCATAGTGGCGAGTTATAAGGTGAACAGCTTTCTTTAATGATACCATGTTCTATCATTTCCTTCATTTGTTTATTTATTTCCTCCTCGTGGATTTGGGGGTAGCGATAAATTTTAGAATATACAGGCCTATCAGTTGTTGTCACGATTTCGTGTTTTACCTCATGTGTGTGGGAAAGTATTTGTACTTCTTGAAAAAATAAATCAGCATTGTCGTTTACGATTACCTGGAGGAGACCTTTTACTTCTTCATTCATGTACTCCCATAATAGCTTTTGCCTAATGGTGCTATCTACCTGTGTGACTTCGAGTGTATGGATTTCCTCGAACTTATGTGGACATGCATCAATGAATCTCGTTCTAACATTATGAATTTCAATATATCCATCCTTAAGGTTTATAATTTTTACTTTTCAAGTTGGTCAATTGCCAAATCATGAAATTGTTTTCTTTAAATTCCTTTGGTAGGGGGGTGATAATTTCAGTACTTACCCCCACGTTTCCATCTAATGTCCTAAAAGTCATGGGTTTTGTAAGTTTGATTCGTTGGTATTTGAGAAGCTTGTCTTCTCCAATCAGAGATGTATTTGAGCCTGTATCGATAAGGCATGTGATCTCGTCCTCACCGATATTTAATTTAATTAACGGTAGATTATGGGGTCGGCCGGAGACAGAAAATTTTCGCCCTCTTCGTGAGCAGCTTTTATATTGTCGACTTCCATAGGTACAGTCCGGTTGTTTTTATATTGCCCTGAGTTCGTGGAATTATTTTGGAATCGCCTACTCTGCTGAGAGTGGCGATTAAATTGGCCAGAGTTGGCTCTTGGTTGTCTGAACTGTCCGGAGTTGTCTGAACTAGTTACTGGTACTTGGGTTTTCCTATCTGGCAAGGGTGCTTGCTGAGAGGAGTGTGGAGATGAATTTTGTGTGAACCTAGTAGACCTATTAAGCTGTTTTCTTAACATCCCTTTCTCTTCTAGCAGGTAGTATGCGTATCTTAGGGAATTTTTGCTTCTACTGTATACTATGCTGGCTAAATTGGGGTCTATGCCATTAAGAAAGGTTTTCAAAATTATCGACTCATTGACCGTTGGTGAAAATTCTACAGGTTTATTAGTGGCTTGGTCGTATTTTGTATTGAGTTTATCTAAGATATTTCTTAAAATACTAAAATAGTCACTGACGTTGTTGTTCTTTGCGGTGATTGCTTAACTCCAAAGTTTCTTATGAGTTCACTTTTTATGCTATCCCAGGTTGGCGTTGGTCCCAAAATTCGAGTTGTACTAAGGGTTGCTCCCTGGATCTTTGTCCTAATGTAGCGTTGGAATACGAACTCTTTGAGGGTCGCATTTTCGTTAAATAGAGGTAGTACTAATTCTACTTCCCTGATGAAGGCGAATAGGTCGTATGATCGGTCACCCCGGAATTCTTTTATCCTTGATGCTACCTTGATGAGTTCCGTCACGGGAATTGCCAGTTGTTGCTTTTGATTTTCCATATTTGCTTTGAGTTCAGTAGTGAGGTCCTTCAGGATTAGTATTCTCGCTCAATTGTTAGGAGGTTTCGATCCGTGATGATATTTGTATTTATGGATTTGCTTGTTTCACTTGTGGTCAAATCTATAGATTTTTGTACCACTTTATTAGTTAAACTTTGATTGATTTTCACAAAGTCACTTGCACAATCTTTTAGAACTTATTAGAGTTTGTAGTCCAATCTTTAGATTTTTGTTCTACTTTAATGGTTGAACTTCGGTTGATTTTCACGGAGTCACTTGCAAAGTCCTTCAGAACTTGCTATGTTTCGCGATCAAATCTTCAGATTTGTATTTCCCGAAACTTTGGTTCTATCAATTCTTTAGAATTGATCTCCGTTGACTCCGCCAAACAAGTCTGGTCGAACGACTTGATTTAAAAAAAAACACTTCTTTGTTGATTGACGTTCATACATTGATTCCTTTACAATAGTTCTTACAAGCTAATTTATAATATTTTTATGTTTAGTCATCAAAATTGAACTATTGGTTAAGGTATCGAAATATTTCATTATTGATTTCGTAAGTGTCAATGCACTTATTTTGTTGTGAGCTAATTGCTTAATTTCTCTAATAAATATTTACGAAATTGTCTTGGGGCAATGCACTTGTTTACTTTATTGGGTGTAGCGTTACGCTGACCAGTCAACCTCAATTCGGTTTTCTGTTGGAGTGGAATGGCCAGGTGACGTAACTCGCGTGCAATGATGAGGTACTACTGGCCTGGAATGTTTAGAGACGTACGGAAGTACGTGCAACAATGCCACGCATGCCAAGTCTACAAGCCCAGCTAACAACAAGCTGCAGGTAAGATGCTCACGCAGATTTCTGATGAAGCTTTTGCTACTGTTTGTGCAGATTTCGTTGGACCACTCCCTCGCTCGAAGCATGGAAATACGATGGCATTAGTTTTTGTGGATAAATTCTCAAAATGGGTAGATATCATGGCAATGCGGAAGGCGACGACGAAGAATCTGATCAGATTAATGAGGGAGAGAATTTTGGCCCGATTTGGCGGGCGAAAAATTCTAATCACAGACAATGGAGCACAATTCACGAGCCGGCATTTTAAGAAGTTTCTACAAGAAGCTGGCATAAAGCACGAGCTAACGCCACCGCACACACCGCAGGAGAATCCGACGAAGAGAGCGAATCGTAATATCAAGAGGATGATAGCACAGTTCACTGGGAAGGAGCATAAGATATGGGATGAGTTGTTGCCAGAGATGACACTTGCACTGAATACGAGGGCGAGTCAACAGGCTACAGTCCAGCATTCGTAGTACAGGGTAGGGAACCGAGGATCCCCAACGCCCTCTACGATGAGCAAACTTTTGGCACAGGCGAGGAGAAGGTGACTCTTAGTGAAAAGATGGCGAAAATGAAGGAGGTGTATGAGATGGTACGACGTAGACAACAACAAGCATCAGCGGAGCAGGCAAGGCATTTCAATTTACGTAGGAGACAGTGGAAACCGGCTGTGGGCGATCTGGTATTAGTAAAAGAGCACCAGCTGTCCAAGGCAGTGGACAATTTCGCAGAAAAGTTGGCACCAAGATACAGTGGGCCTCATCGTGTCACGAGCTTCGTATCCCAGGTGATCGTCGAGCTAGACAAGGTGTATAACGGCAAAAGGAGAACGGCACATGTTAGCGAGTTAAAAGAGTACCATCAGGCGACAGTCGAAGAAGAAGCAAGTCCGGCAGCAGAAAGACAAATACGAGTACGTTCATCCCGTGTGCGTGGTAAGTCGAAGGCGGCTCGACAAGCCCCGAATGGGGGCTTCGCCGAAGCTTCCAGCGGGGAACAAACCAGACGGCTGACGACGATAGCAACAACACAACACGAGCCACCATCAGATCGTGTAGTAGAACCCCGAACGGACATTTCACCGAGGTCTCCATCGGAGAGCACACAGAACAACTGGCCGTAGTGAGAGCAACACCACGCGCATCAACATCTCAAGCAACCCAAGTCACGGAGCAAGGGCAAGCCGACTGTAGCACGGTGGCGATATGTGGGTCACTAGCACTCGCTAATTCAAGTCAAAATGGCTTAAGAACCGAACGCGCAAGGGTACAACGATCAACAGGTGGTAGACGGTGACCGGAGTGGGTGGCACGCAGCACAAGTAGAAGGACAAGCCCCAACTATGGATAACGGGATCCAGATGGCGATGAACTACGCCAACAACATAGCCAGCCAATGCTATAACCTAATGACCGAGATTTGTATAACATTTCATTTTAGAACAAGACCCAGATCGCGAGAGATTATCCCATAGAGAAAAGAAACATCGAATCGTACACACGTTGACAGAAATAAGCAGCAGAAATTGGTACACGCTACCCCAATGGAGCATCAGCAGAATCACACAAACAAAGCATATGAGGAAATAGAATTATCCTGCAAGAACAAAAATACCCAACAAAGAAGATCGCGAAGACAATGCTGTCTGGTAGAAGAACGGCGATGAAGAGTATAAATATGCGGCGCCGACGTGCAAATAAATCAAAAAGTCTTTTATCGTGGAAAATCGCGCAGTAACTAAGTACACCACCGAAAACGGTTCCCTCCGCTTGTGGATCAGGCGACAAGTCGGCACGACAGGGTGTAGCATATATCGCGCATCCTAATGTATGCGCATTTCGACCACACGCTTAGTCAACATATGACCCACTTATAAGTCACAACCCTCACAACGGGTGATCGACATTTTAGGAAACAATGCCATGTGGTAAAAACTAGAATTACAAATTCTATGAGTCAAAGAGACGGAACAACCGTCGCCGCGTCAATGCGGCTGACGTTAGTTCACATATGCTGATTTGACATTTTTAGGTATACATGAATAGTTTGTAAGAAAGTATTGAAAGTTACACGTATAGGTAGCCTGTAAGTATTAGTTAGAATTAACGTAAGAAATTTGTGTATAAAAGAAAGTAACATTCAATAAAGAAATCAATTCTGATCGAACACTGATCCTCTGTGTTTCTTAACCATTACATGGCGATCCTGCCAGTGTTTCAATAAGCAAAAATTTGCGCCAACAGCAAAATGCTTAAGAAACATTAAAATAACTCAAAACTAGTTAATTTAATTTTTTTTAAAAAGAGCCAGCCCTTGGCTCTCAACGATTAAATTTAAACAAATTCTTTACACTACATTTTTAAAACAAATAAACCCAAAATGGGTGACGTACAGGATCGAAATTCCGATTCCAATTGATCAATAAGGATGGTCCTGGAGGACGAAGATACTCGCTCACGGTGATAACTACTTGCAAAACACCAATATGGAAATGAGCAATCGAATGTAACGGATGCATAAAAAGGGTGGAATAAGATAATCAGTCTGACTGGCAGCAAAAGCATGAAACAGAGTGGAATAATATTAGCAACCTGACTGGCGGCGAGAGAGAAACAAAATAAGAAGAAATAACATTGACTGGCAGCAAGACTGGCACCTAGTAATTAAATTATATATGTGGAATAACATAGAAAATTGGTAGGCACGCCTCACGGCCGCTAAACAAAGAGCAATTTACTTTGCTTAGGGAGCTTAATTGAAGAAATTCTTTTTACGCTAAATAATGCGCAATTAAGCGCGTATTAGTCTTTGCAAATAAAATCTCTATACAAACGTAAAACAAGATAGAATAATTTTGGTAGATAAATAACATGCAAGAAATTACGACCCAAGAAGAATTTGATCGGATTTTCAAAAAATGCCACGACACCATTAAAGAATTCAGAAAAGCTTCCGAACAAATTCTGGCGAGTCGTAATACTGCAAAGCAAGGTCGTACACCGATCACTATAGAGGAGTATCGGCGAAGGAATAAGCTTATTAAAAAGAAGGAAACTCCAAAAATTCCTACCCCCGTAAAAATCCACAAAAGGAAACGAGGTGGTAAACAGGTTAGGAAACGAAAGGAAATAGCTGAAACATTTAGACTACTTAATTTTTTTTTAATAACAAATTGAGTAAATTGGATAAAAAAAAAATATATATAAATCTATTAATTGGAAAAACTTAAATTTTTTTTTGTTAACAATGACATGGTGGAAAGTTGCGCTTAATGGTATACTGATAGGAATAGCGGGATACGAGGTAGGCAAAGAAAGTTCAGCGGAGAAGAATTATGAAACTAAACTAGTTAGGTACGAACCACATCCTATTGTTGAAAATAAAGACGAATTTTCTGATAAATGGTTAGCTTTTGTTGCATGCGTAATTACATGTTTAATCGTCGCAATTTCCATTTCAATCAAAAATTACATAAAAAATAAATTAAGACGATTGAACAATGTACAACAACGCGTATAGGCAAAACCCTAGATAAGAAGAAATGAATAAATGGCAGGAAATATATGACGCATTATATGAAGAAAAAGCAAAAGCTACTAAGTCATACAAATGCATAAATAAAAGTAACCCTATAACAACCGAAACGATAGCAAAGCATTTGAAAATAATTCTAGAATCTTTAAATAACAGAGGACAGGTGATTAAATCAGTAAATAACATACTTACTGAAGAACACCAAAGAGAAGCTTACCAATTTTTCTCCGCCGTACGAGATAAACTTGTATCTTCTTTAGCCAGACATAATATAGAAGTTAACATACCAACAACAATTGAGGAAAAACTTCAAATAGATTTCAATCTACTGCTGTCAGAGCGCGCCCAGAGCCCGACTCAACCCAACTCTCAGAATCAAACCCCAGCAGTAGAAGAAAGCAAACCAAATTTACAACCAACAGATACCCCAAGCATAAACGTCACAATGGTGCAAACAGTAGTTGAATTTATCAAAACTGCTTCTTAGATGCCCTTGATATACTTGATCAAATCAAGGATGACCACGAGCCTATAGCGATAACAACGATAAAGAGCAAGCTAAAAGGCACGGCGAGGAATTTCATCAGTAATGAAAGCACGATAGAGCAAATAAAAACAAAATTAAAAACTGCAATAAAGGGTGAATCAGTGGAAGTTTGAACCGCTAGACTCCTGAACATCCAACAGTAATAATAATCAATAACAATCAGACCCGTAACGTGCGCAGCTGCACCCAGACGGAAAACCAGGAAGCTCCACTTCAAGATTAAAAGAAAGAAAAATATGCGTACTAAACCTACATCTCAACAGCTATATATCAACAAGGACGTCCCTAAATAATTCGATTTCAAATTTCTTAATTGATACAGGAGCAGACATCTCCATTATAAAAAAGCATCAAATTAGTAAAAATCATAAAATAAATACAGAACAAATTACAGATTTAAAAGGCATTGGTCAGGGAATAACCAGTACATTAGGTACAATTAAAGCAGACTTAAAAGGCGACGACCTTCTTATTTACCATAAATTCCATGTCGTAGACGACGATTTTCCAATTCCATGCGATAGAATAATAGGACTGGATTTCATAAAGAAGTACAATTGCATTTTAAACTATGGAAAAACAGAGGATAAACTAATCCTAAGACCATATGATTTTCCCCAAACGATAACAATGCACCTAACAAATTGTCTGTCTGTCAATACAATTACGATCCCTGCTAGATCTGAAGTCATTAGACAAATTAAAGTAAACACCGATAACAAAAACGTTTCATCCCACACCAACAACTATCTGAAGGTATTTTTATAGCAAGCACAATAACAAATAAGGATCAAATTTTCGTTAGAATTATTAACACAACACATAAAAACACAACTATTCAAAATTACAAGATCGAGACCGAAAATTTACACGATTACACACTAATTAAAACAAAAACACACAGTAAAAATTGCAACGATACAGAAAAATTAAAAAGATTAACCAAAAATTTTCCAAAATTTGTCAACCCTCAATTAACAACACTATGCACAGAATTCATAGAGATATTTGCACTAGAAACCGAACCAATTTCCTCTAACAATTTCTATAAACAAAAATTACACATGAAGGATGACACTCCCGTCTACATAAAAAATTATAGGTTACCTCAGACACAAAAAGGAGAAGTTAGCAAACAGGTCAATAAGTTAATCGAAGACGACATAATAGAACCCTCCATATCGGAATATAACAGCCCAATCCTACTAGTCCCTAAAAAATCACTCCCAGGGAAAACAGAAAAAAGATGGAGACTAGTGGTTGACTACAGACAGTGTAAATTCGAGCGTGGTGCTAACTGGGAGCGGCGGTGGCTCAAAAGCACGGCGGTCGAATTTGTGCTCGAAATGAAAATAAACAAGAAACAACGAGAATTCTCGTTATAAAAAATGTGGCCGTATATTTATAAAAAATATAATTTATAAACAATTAGTTTACCTTGGTGCGGGCGAAAAATCCTGGGCTGGCCGTGATGTGGTCGTGTCGACTGTCTCTGGAAAAGTAGACGGTTTTTCGATCGAGGACAACCGTTGAACCTGAAAATCATCCTCCGGTTTTAAGGGGAGGTGAACCCACACATGCACACCCCCATGCATGTATATGTGTGCTGACAAAACACGAATATGCATGCATGCCCACACAGGTGGGTGGGTTGGTGTGAGTGATTGGAAGGGCGCTAAAGTTACATTAGGGTGGCCCATTTTTTGAGACTTTAGGCATCTCGCCTAAACATGCCGGCCCCCTTGCGATACGCAACATCTTACCCCGCCCCAGGATTTTCCACCGCGCCTCCTCTTAAGCTAAGGACTTAAACTATCCTAGTGAGTGCCGGCTGGCGCTGTCCCAGTCGTCTGCCTCCGAAATGCCGTTTGAAGTTTGGCGGCTCCATCGTATCGCACCTAGAGCTAAGAGAGAGGAGGAAGAAACTTTAGAAAATAAGAAAGCTGTATATTTCTTGCCATGAAATAAGTGGTTTTATTTACTTTAAATAAAAACAAGAAAAAGAAAAAAAATGTTATTTGTTCTTAAATCTAGCCTTACATACTAACGGCTCCCGATAGCACAAATCCGAAAATTGTGCTTTGGGCAAGCAGTGGCCCAAACGACGGCGGAAGCGTGCCCGAGGCTACGACGTCGGCATAGACGTCGCCCCCGAGCACGATTTGTATCGGCGCCGCCTTGTAGAAATTTGGATCCGCCAACCGGATGTGCTGGTACGGAACAGCAACCTGGGCGTCCGCGTTGTGCACCGGACTTATTCGGTGCATATGGTTCACGCACAATGCATGGGCGGTGACCGTTTTATTGTTCCCGTGGTTGCCGCGGATTCGGAGGAAACAACCGCGCTCTCCGCCCGAGTAGGTGGTGGGCAGCCCTAGCTCTTCCGCCAGCCCGCGGTCGATGACTGTGCGAGGGGAGCATGCATCGAGAAGCGCACGGATGCGCCGTAGTCCCCCCCCGGCTTCCAGTTTCACGATCGCGGTTGGCGCAAGAGCAATCATGGGGCGTAGCGGTGGACCCACCCGGGCGAGAGCGCGGCTGAGACCGTCCCGGAAACCAGTAGTTTGGGGTAGCTGGCGCGGCTGTAGGGCCAGTCTACCGTCGATGGGATCGTTGGTGCGGAGCTGGCGCGGCTGGGAGGCCAGTCTACGCTCGTCTGTAGGTGTGCGTCGATTATTGGTGCGAAGTCGCTGGCGCGGCTGAGTGGCCAGTCGACGTTTGCCGCTATTTCGGTGGGCGCGTCGTGCAGTACGGTTGCCCGTGTTATTATGGTGGCTGGCGTTATGGGTGTTGCGTTGCGGTGACCGCGGGGTGCGCCGTTGGAAGGCGCGCCGCTCGTGAGCTAGAAGGGGCCGGAACGGCAGTGAGTCCGGTACCCCTTCGACCGGTCGGAACGGCCGTGGTTCCGGTACCGGCTCGGTGATCTCGCCTTCTTCTGGCGACCAGGCTGTCTCTGATGCGTGGAGTGACAGCATCTCCTCTTCCATCGCGTCCACTGTAGCGGCTTCCAGTTCGGCCTCTTCGACTTGTTGGGCCCAGCTCTTGTAGGGCGTAGGCGCGCGTACTTGATCGTCCATGGGCAGATGGAGGGTGGTGTGGTGTTTTCCACCACATCGTCGGCACCTGACGTCGCTTGTGCAGTCCCTGGCAATATGGACCATCGACAAACAGTTGTCGCAGTAGCCCGCCCGGATAACCTCCTTGAGGCGCTGCAGAGGTTCCATCCCCTGGTATCGGGTGCACGCACGCAGTGGGTGGCTATCGCCACACAGCGGGCATGGCTTTGGGTACCGGGCGGCTAGGCGTTCGGCCCTCTTGCGCAAGGATGCGTAGCGAGTCATACTGCATATGACCGAAAAAGAAAGAAAAAAAACAGAAAAATCCCCTTGAATATTGGTATATTGGTATGGACGCCCATATACGTGGGTGGCGAGCGACCTCGTTCGGGGTTTCTCAATGCCATATAATGTGGCACGATTCTGATCTATGATGAAATTTTAGAATTACAACGCATATTACCCGTACATGGGAATTGGGTATTTTTTTCCACACGGCACGGTAGCGACAAGTTGATTACGTTGATCGCCTTGTATTTCGATTCGCCACTGGCCCTCATGCAGAGATTTATTCTTACTTGCATGGTCGCCGTCATAAGTGGCGTCAGTGCCGTGCACACAGCGACATTTTCGCTTTTTTCGGTACTTGGTTTCGGTACCGAACTGGGTAGAGAGTGAGAATGTGGTGACTGTTAGGGTTTATTTTTTGTTGTTTTGTGGGCAAAACAGTCCTGCCCCCTCCGAAAACAACAAAACAAAAACAAAACCCCGAGAAAAAATGAATAACAAAAAACAAACAAAAAAATTTTCGTAGTTCGAAAACCAATTTTCCAAATTTTTGTGTGAAAATTCTTTATTTATAGGTTATTTCCTATTTTACTAGAAGCGGGATCTTCGCCGATCAGGTACGAACGTAGATTTCGTTACCCTATTGATCCCGCAGTGAATGGTACCGATTTTGGCAGATCGGGATTTCGGTACCCGGTCACTAAAATACAGCATCACTAGCATGATGGTAAAATTATGCATATATACATATATACATATGCTAGCAAATTTTTTGCGAGTAAATGAGAGCTCGCATGGCGTGATGGTTTGTATTTGCACACATACATATATGTGCGTACTCACGCCTTGCAAAGTCGTGAAAAAGAAACAAAGAAAATTCATTGAATTGGAACAATTCATAATTTTCTTGTTTCCGGCACGCGTTGGTCAGCAGCTCTGCAAGGTAAGTAAAATTGCAGATTTTTATTGTTAAAATGTATGAAATCTAATTTTTTCTTTTATTTTCAGGGGCACATGGACAACTGGAGATGCAGCTGTGGAAGATCGCCTGGCGCATGGACAATATCTGGAGAAGGTAAGTATTTGTTAGCGCTGCCCGAAACTCTGTATCGTTTCGGTAGCAGCGCAAATTACTAGGAACCAAAAAAAATGTGTCTCACACGCTGTGGCGGCCGGCGCATGCTTTGAGACACATTTTGTCTGTATATGCATATATGTCGCATTTAATTGTATTCACATATTAATGATTTTCTTTCTTTTCATTGCAGGTGATCAATAGCAATAATCATTCGACCCGTATCTGGATGAATAGTGATTTTGTTAAGCTAAAACCCAACGTTTTACGCTGAATAAGCGAATTTAATATTTTTCCAAAGTTAAAAAACGCAATGTATTCGTTGAAATGGCAACGATACCTTCACTACATTGTCCACTGGAGAATCCTGAAGCGTATTCAAGTGTTTCATATGATAGTGGTGTTAAATGGAAGCGATTCTGATAGTATGATAACCAAGTACGACTAGACATGGCAAGAACCGCTTCAGAGCCTTGCATGCGTATGCGAAATAGTTGGACTGGACGTGAACCAAGATAACGTGTACGTGTATCAGCTAGAACGCCAGATATTGGACCCACACAGTTCGGAAAGGTACACCATTATTTTTTTTGTTTGGAATGAAATCTATTTATCGATTATAGTTACTTATACATAGAGGTTTTATTATTGTGTGCAAAATACTACACATACAAATTGTTCCAGGGAAATTCGTGCGAGCATTGATTGTGATAAAGCAATGATTAAACCACATATGTTTCACATACGCTTTAAATAACAAAAGCAGCCAAGCTGAATGAGTAAATCCTAGAACAAAAAACCAAAAATTACATAACAAAATATAGTAAAAAAAAATTAACAATTAATTAAGTATGAAAAAAATTTTATTCAGGTATACGACGGCGCCATGCCGATAGACTTACTATGGGAATTTGAGAGCTTTGACAACTCACCGGCTTATTGAGCGGTAAATCGGCTTGCTCAAAAGCCGTCGGCGGCATATTCACCAAAGTTAAGTGATCCGCATTATCACAGATCAAACGAGCCATACTCGCTTTGCGTATCTCCTGCAGCTGCTCAATTGTAAATGCGCCCGGATTGACATCCTTACCGTCCTCGTAGAAGTAGCTATCGCCATGTTTTGGACCCGAAAACTGATCTGCAATGATTTCAGCAAAAGTATCGCCAACAATAGCATCCTTCATAGGAGTTTCTAGCAAACCGCCAACCCAAAGATCAATGTAATCGGGAATGATGATAAAGTTAGGCGAGTGTACGACCAATCTCTTTAGGTAAATCCGAAAAGCCCCCTAACTTCCAAGTATTCATTATAGCCACGAAGCGCATGATCTCTACCGCGTTGTATATTAATAGCTGCCAGATCCAAATCAGACGGACTATCGCCACGAACCAAATAGTGGCTTAGACCATGGGTTATATGACGGTTAACCTTTTGCATCGGCTGTGTACATGCCCTCCACATATTGTCGTAGAACGAACGGGTTCTCATACGCGATGGATTGAGCATTACATCGGGTATATTAATCATTTCGTGAATTTGATTATCCTGCCCAGACATATGAAATCTTCCATAGACCGTCGAATGTCCCATACGAAAAGCAGGACCCTACAACTCATTTATATTTAACAAAAATAAACTGTTCCTTTTTTTTAAATAAAAGTTGAATCCATACTGCCTTGGGATTGTCGCGCAGTTCAGATACAGCCATTTCACTGACTTCTAAACCATGATGCCAAACACGTAATGAGGAGCGTGGCCCGCGTCCACATAACACGTAAAGTTGTGGTGTATCCTGGTGAGCTAAATCAGATACTTGTGACGAAATAATTGGTGCAAAAGAAGACATTTCGTCAACCATAACAAGATTTTTCAGTGGTCTTGGTGCGAAAAAGAAAGTTTCACCCTTTTCTAGCGGCATGGCAGAGCTGAATTCAGGTTCGTCATCCTCGTCGCCAAGATGTGCAATTTGATAAAGATAGTGGTTGCCAAATTCACATGCTGAAAAAAACCAGTTTTGTTAAAAACACACATTGCTTTGGCAGGTGGTACCGTGAAACATTTGCGTGGCATTGATACGCATGTTCTTACTGCGCAGGAATGCATTACGGCTGGCGAACTACAAAATCGTCACCCAAATCCATTTAAATACGGCTCTAGTAATTATTTTGGCTTGAAATTTGTTACAGTATAAGTGTTTGACTCGCGCTTCAAAAAAATAACCCTTAGTCGGTCCAACACCGGCTACGCGGTCCACAGTACTCCTGCGCAGAACGCCCCTTTTGCGCCTTTCGGTATACCCTAATCTGTGATTACAGCAACCACAGGAAATCAGAAAATTTCCAACTTTGATTTCAGATATCTCTTCACTGAGGCAAAAACTTGAAAGTCCGCTTCCGGATTATTGTTACCGGGGTGAAAACGCGTCTTTTGATACCTTGCCCGATAATTTCGGACGTGTTTTAGTAGTTGTCTCCTCAAGGTAACAATTACCAGAATTCACTTCACGTTCGCCATATCCTGGTTTACCTACCGATTTTGTCGGTTATTTATTCATTTCAAAGTATATGTTTTGCTTTTTATATGGATGTCTATACCTCTTGAAATATCCTAATGTCTGTCCTATTTACAGGTCCGTGAACAAGTGCGGTATTGCGGTGACGGTGAACGGTAAGCCTCCAGCGCGCCACTAGACAATATGGGATTAGAGCTATATTCGAGATAGGGGTGAGAAATTGCATATGTATATTTGAAAAAAAAATTTATATGTATATGTATACGAGGGTGGGACCATCTGCTACCAACTTGTCGTGGCAGATGGATAGATTTTCAGTGGCAGATTGGTCCGCCTTTCTGCGTTAGGTTTCTGTGGCCTCATTCTCGAGAGCAATTACGTTTTCTGTGGCAGAATGGATCGCCCTTCTGCGCTAGGCTTTCTGGTGTCCTCGTTAAGGGTAGCGAGTGAAGGGTGGAAAATTTTGGGATAGGGGGGGGTCAAAACGGTTGGGAGGTGATGGAA
This sequence comes from Merzomyia westermanni, assembly GCA_949987695.1. Lineage (NCBI taxonomy): Eukaryota > Metazoa > Arthropoda > Insecta > Diptera > Tephritidae > Merzomyia > Merzomyia westermanni. The sequence goes on from OX465291.1 coordinate 85,346,643, forward strand.
GGGGATGGTTAAGATGAGGCCCCCGGCCTCTCGCCAGCCATTCCCTCCATAGGGAGCAGAATCAGTTTGACCAACGGTCTTCGGATCTGCCCCTTCTCGGTCATGAGGTCCACTACACGCACTCGGTTATCTTCGCCGGGGTGTACGTGGGTAACTCGGCCGAGCCTCCATTCATTGGGAGACAAGTTGTCTTCTTTGATGACAACGAGATCCCCCACCTTAATATTTTGTTTCGGATGCTTCCACTTCACTCGTTTTTGAAGTTCGGATAAGTATTCCACCTTCCATCGCCTGCAGAAGGTTTGATGAAGAGCCTTGAGCTTCTGCCACCTATTAATAATGGAGGCAGGGCTCTCATTCACCTCGGGTTCTGGCGGAGCCAGGAGATGACTTCCAGTCAGGAAGTGCCCAGGGGTCAAGGGTTCCAGGTCCGCGGGCTCATTTGAGGCTGGACTAAGTGGCCGCGAGTTGAGGCATGCCTCAATCCGGCACAATAGCGTATGGAATTCCTCATGCGTGAATTTATGAGGCGAGGCTAACTTCTTGAAGTGGCTTTTGAAGCTCTTCACGCCCGCCTCCCAGAGTCCGCCCATATGTGGAGCCCCGGCCGGAATGAAATGCCATGTCATGGCTTGATGGCTATACTTGGAGATAGTCTTATCTCGGGCTTCCGAGATAAAGGCCTTAAATTCAGATCTTAATGATCGTGATGCTCCGACAAAATTGGTACCATTGTCGGAGTAAATGTTTCTCGGACATCCTCGTCTAGCGATAAAACGTGAAAACGCTGCTAGAAAGGATGGGGTGCTAAGATCACTGGTCGCTTCCAGATGGATCGCTTTAGTCGTGAAACAAACAAAGAGGCAAACGTAGCCCTTTGATAATCGACATCCTCTACCGCGGTAACTTTTAATGTCGAAAGGCCCGGCAAAGTCTACCCCGGTATTGGTAAACGCGCGGGTGAAAGTAGTGCGTTCGCAAGGAAGGGTACCCATAAGTTGGGTTTGCGCTCTTTTTTTATAAATGGTGCAGACCTTACAGTAATGGATGGTGGCCCTAATCATGTTCTTAACATTCGGAATCCAATATTGGGTGCGGATGAGACGGAGCATCAGTTGGTTTTCCCCATGGAGGGAGATTTGATGTATCATTTGTACAGTCAGACGCGTCAACCTACAATTGTATGGCAGTATGATTGGGTGGCGCTCATTATAAGCGAGGTCTTGAGACGCTCCAAGACGACCACCCGCCCTAATAATATCATCTTTGTCGATGAATGGGTTGAGTGGCAATATCTCGCTTTTCCTATCGATTACCTGTCCCTTCTTCAAGTTTACATATTCCTCATTATAATGTTGCTTCTGATAGAGTTTAATCAAGAGTTGCGTCGTGGTCTTGATCTCATCGGATGAGATTAGGCACGATTTTTCCTGAAAGGAAGCTTTTGTCTTGGGATGAGTTCTTCGAAAGAATCTCATAATATATGATAGTACCCTCAAAGCCCTCGGTAAATTCGAAAACCGGTCAAGAATCTCGATCTCTTTTTGCGTTGATATTGCGTAGGCCTGCGCTTTTTTTCCTCCACGGATGTACTATACTCCTTTTCTTGTACTGGCCATTGGGAATTGTCTTCTTGTAGCCAAGAAGGTCCCTGCCACCACAAAGAATTGTTGACCAAATCCGATGCCGGTAGTCCTCTGTCTGAATGGGCATTCCATCTTATGCCCAATGCCTTAACGGTGCTGGTATCTTCGAATGCCAGAAAGTCCTCGGTCAGCCGATCCGATATTGGGATGTCGTTGAGAATTTCCTCAGTATTCGAAGTCCATTTTCGTAGTGGGAAGCCCGCGGAGAGTAAGACTTGTCGAATCTCATTCCTCGCGTTAATGGCCGATGCGAGTGTGTGTCCCCACGCTAGTACGTCATCTACGTACATGCCTTCCCTTAATATGCTAGATGCTGTAGGGTGAGAACTCTCTACTTCATCTGCTAGTTGTAAAAGGGTTCTAATTGCCAGATAAGGCGCACAATTAACCCTGAAAGTGACCGTTTTCAGCTCGTAAAGGCTTATGGGTTCTTGAGGCGATGTTCGGTAAATAATCCGTTGGAATTTGACGTGATCATCGCTCATCCAAATTTGCCTATACATCTTTTCGATGTCACTATTGAAAACGTACCGATACAGTCTCCATCGCAGTATCAGTACTGGAAGATCTGGTTGTAGTACTGGGCCTGGCAGGAGAATGTCGTTCAAACTTGTGCCATTTGCCGTTGGGCTCGACGCATTGAATACGACGCGTACCTTAGTGGTGGCCTTTACTACGGCGTGATGGGGCAAAAAGTAATTGTCCGCCGAATCGCCTGGTACAATGGCCGTAACTTTTCGCATATGCCCTAATGTCTTGTATTCAGACAGGACCCTCATATATTCTTTCCCTAATTCCGGGTTCTTTGCTAACCGCGTCTCATTTCTAAAAAATTGTGAACACGCCCGCCTAAGAGACCCTCCTATGTTTATCTGATCTGGGTAGTCCTGTCTGAATGGAAGAGAGACGACATATCTTCCATCCTCTCTACGACTCGTAGTTTCTCTATATAAATCTTCGCAGTACTTGTCATCTGCGTTTGGGCTTTTAATTCTTGGAAGATTTTCCAACTCCCAGAATGCTGTAAGCTTTTTGTCCAAAGCAACTTCGCTGTAAAAGGACACTATATTTCTGGTTGGATTCGGTGCTTCTATGCGCCCGGTTAATATCCAACCGAACACCGTTTCTTGGGCGAGAAGTGTACTAAGTACATTCTTTTTCAGCCCACTCAATATAATTTGCGGATATACGTCTCCGCCGAGTATAATATCAACTTCCTCGTTGATGTAGAATCGCTTATCTGCCAAGACTAAGTCTGGGAAAGCCTGCATAGTCGTAGCATCGATATGGCAGGATGGCAGATTCCCAGTTAGTTTGGCTAGAATTAGAACTGATGTTGTTAAGCTGAAGCAAGGGTCCACTGGTGAACGGAGTTCAATATTGGAGGCCTCCTTGACTTGAGCGGACACGGCATTAGTGATGCCCGAAACTTGAGCATGCATCCTTTTTGCCGGTAAATTGATTCTGCGTTTGAGTCGTTCTGTCATAAACGAGCACTCTGAACCAGAATCAATCAGTGCTCTTGCTGGGAAGTCTGTACCATTATGGTGAATGTTTACTCGAGCTGTCCCTAGCAGCACACCTGCGCTTGACTGCACATGGCAGGATTTAACGTTTCTGTTTATGGCCGAAACAGATTTTTCAGCTTCCCGTCTCTCTTGTGCCTGTTTTGAAGTTGAGGCAGCATTATCAGCATGATACTGATTAGGGCTGGTGGTTGCCTGCGTCTGAAGAGACTCCGCATGCAGGAGCGTATTATGTCGAGAGTGGCAGTTGTTGCAGTCATAAGAACTGGTACACTTCGACACAGTATGTCCTGGGGATAGGCAGTTCAAACAGCCCTTGGTGGATTTGACAAAGTTAATTCTCTCCACCGGAGTTAATTTGAGAAAACGGGGACAGTTTCGTAATCTGTGGGCATTCGATTTGCACTTTGTGCACAGTAGTTTAGTCACGTTTGCTTGGTATGTACCAAGTCTTTTTGCAGGGGTTTCGTTGGCAATCCGCGTACTTTGCGGCTTTTGCATTTTCGAAGAACTCCCTATGAACCCAGACACTGTTTCGAGTGTCTGGAAGCGGTTGGACAAAAATTTGTCCATATCCTCCCACTTGGATATTTCCACTTTGTGATCTATGCTTTGCTCCCATAGACCAAGCGTACTTTCCGGCAATTTCGTCGAACACAAATACGTTATAATTGCGTCCCAGTTCGAAGTGTCAATTTTATGACTTCGCAGGGACGAAAGGCAATTATTTATTTCGCGCTGAAGTGTTTTAATCGCGCTACCACATTCACTCTCTACCTTTTTCAAGTTGAATAAAATTTGGAGTTGCGAGTTTACTAGGATACGTTTGTTTTCGTATCTCTCGCATAAATTTCTCCAGGCCGTATCAAATCCCTCATTCGTGAGTGGACATTTTTTCACGATATCTTTTGCCTCACCTTGTGTCTTATTGTTCAGATGGAACAATTTCTCCACTGGTGTTAGGCGTTTATTTAAGATATATATGGCCGTGAACATGTCACGAAATGTTGGCCATGACAGATAATCGCCCTTGAAAACTTCAGTATCACATGGAGGCAGGCGGATACTGTGTTCAAATTCGGGCTTTTCTTCAGATTTATTTTCTGGTTTGTTGTACGTCGCTTGGCGTGTAGCCATGTCTGACATGCAGCGTAAATATACTGCATATGCCCTCTTATATTTCTGTTTGACAGAAACTATACCAGTGGCCTCTAACTTATCTGAATTGAGTAAGTCGTCATAAGCCGTTCTGGTTTTTCTCCACATTGCCTTCAAGTCCTCTTGTTGAAGCCCAAGAGTGTACTTGCTGTGGACTGAATCCTCTAATTCATTGTAGTCTGATTCGAATTCAAAAATCGAATCAGCCAGCCTAATGAAACTTTCCATATTTTGGACTTAGAGGATCTGGAGAATCAAAACAAAACCGAAAAAATAAAGCTGAAGGTACGATGAAATGCTCAACCGTACAAGAAAGATGCTGAATAGAAAGGGTAAAGGCAGTATTTTACCCAGGAAAATCAAAACAACCTCAATAAAATTGTAATAAACTCAATTAATGTATAATTTAAATCAATTTCTTTTATTTATTGTTAATTTTTGAATTATATTGTAGACTTGGCCGATTTGTCTGACGAATATTTGTTTGCTACAAACGCAAAAAATGTAAACAAAATCTTTGTGACTTACTCGCCACCCCCACGTATAAGGGGAATATGTATATATAAATGTGTGTATGTGTTGCCGCAATAAGGAAATACACAACAAACACAGATAAAGTGCGCGGTGTATCAAACGAGCGAAAGTGAATATTAAATGAAAAAATGTGAAAACAAAGAAAAGTGCTATAAAAATAGTGAATTTTATAAGAAAATAATAAAACTAGCCTTCGATTAAAATTCTGTTCTGTATATTACGAAAAAAAACCAGTGGAAAGAACAAAAAACAAACTGAAGATCGAAAGGCTAAGTGAACTTATTTGTGAAAATGAGGTTATGTTACCTCTTGCCTTGCGCTGTGTCCAAAAAACCTTACCACTGGTGGGGGGATAATCCGGATAGACACAAGGGTTTTTAAGCGTTTAATTTAATTTAAAATTTAAAGAAAAATAAAGCACGTAACTTACCAAAAAAATCACTATTGTAAAATATTCACTAAACGCACTTACGTTTGATTACACTCGCGGGCGGCACTTTTATACAATTGTATGCAACACACAAAAAAACTAAGTGGCAAGAAATATACAACTTACGTGCTTTGATGTGGTGATCGGCCGAATTTGTTGTATAAAGTTGGTGTTGTTGGTTGTGGTATGTGGCAGAGTGTATGGCAGAGTTGTTTGCTATTTGTAATTGCGCAGAGTGTATGGCAGAGTTGTTAGTAATTTGTGATTGCGGCAGAGTGTGAGCAATATTGAGTTTTTTCTCCTTTTATTGTGTGGCAGCTTCTTGATTAATACAAATTAGATTCTTTGAAATTATTACTCCAATTGTTGTTGTTGTGGACTGTATGCTGGTGTCTCTAGACGGGGGAGATGGACCATGTAAATTCGAGCGTGGTGCTAACTGGGAGCGGCGGTGGCTCAAAAGCACGGCGGTCGAATTTGTGCTCGAAATGAAAATAAACAAGAAACAACGAGAATTCTCGTTATAAAAAATGTGGCCGTATATTTATAAAAAATATAATTTATAAACAATTAGTTTACCTTGGTGCGGGCGAAAAATCCTGGGCTGGCCGTGATGTGGTCGTGTCGACTGTCTCTGGAAAAGTAGACGGTTTTTCGATCGAGGACAACCGTTGAACCTGAAAATCATCCTCCGGTTTTAAGGGGAGGTGAACCCACACATGCACACCCCCATGCATGTATATGTGTGCTGACAAAACACGAATATGCATGCATGCCCACACAGGTGGGTGGGTTGGTGTGAGTGATTGGAAGGGCGCTAAAGTTACATTAGGGTGGCCCATTTTTTGAGACTTTAGGCATCTCGCCTAAACAGACAGGTAAATAAAAAACTAGCAGCAGACAAATTCCCACTCCCAAGAATTGACGATATTTTAGACCAACTTGGAAGAGCAAAATATTTTTCATGCCTAGACCTTATGTCAGGCTTTCATCAAATCGAATTACACCCAGATTCGAGGGATATAACTTCATTTACAGCCGAAAATGGCACATATAGGTTCAAAAGACTACCCTACGGTTTAAAAGTAGCACCGAATTCATTCCAAAGAATGATGACACTAGCATTCGCAGGTCTAAAACCATCCCAAGCATTTCTCTTCATGGATGATTTAGTCGTATTAGGTTGTTCTGAAAATCACATGCTAAGAAATTTAAGACACGTATTCTCTACCTGCAGAAAATTCAACCTAAAACTACATCCAGATAAATGCATATTTTTCAGTCAAGAAGTAACTTATTTAGGACATAAATGTACAAACAAGGGAAGATTACCCGATCCAAGCAAATTTGAAACCGTTCAAAATTATCCAACACCAAAAACAGCCGATGAAGTTAAAAGATTCGTAGCCTTCTGCAACTATTACAGAAGATTTGTACCGAATTTTGCAGAACATTCAAGAAAATTAACTAGGCTTTGCAAAAAGAATGTTTCCTTCGAATGGACAGAAGAATGTCAAAAAGCTTTTGTCTACTTAAAGAAAGCATTAATTATTCCAAAACTCTTGCAATACCCAGATTTCGATAAAGAATTCTGCATAACAACAGACGCTAGTGGATACGCTTGTGGAGCAGTCCTTAGCCAAGAACACGATGGCAAACAGTTACCAATTGCCTACGCTTCAAGGTCCTTTACAAAAGGCGAAACCAACAATGCCACAATAGAAAAAGAATTGGCCGCAATCCATTGGGCCATAACCTTCTTCAGACCATATGTCTATGGCAGAAAATTTCTAGTTAAAACCGACCATAGTCCTTTAACATATCTATTCTCAATGAAGAGTCCTTCATCAAAGCTGACACGAGCAAGACTCGATTTAAAAGAGTACGATTTTGAAGTGGAGTACATAGATGGAAAAGAAAATCATATAGCGGACGCATTATCCCGCATAACAATAACAAATTTAAAAGACTTGTTAGTGGAAGCAAGTAAAATATTAAAAATAACTACAAGATCAGCAACGAAAAATAACAGTAATCTCTATCTCTATGGCGCGATATACAACAGGTATATCATCATAAACCTCCTAAGAGATTTTTGCGCCAAGCTTCTCTTCCAATTTGTGGTGTGCCGATTTGAATTTTCCCTACAAATTGGTGGGACCTACAGTTTTTTGCCGACTCCGAACGACATCTACAAAGAAGACGAATTTTTGCTGAGAAGCCTGTCATGGCAGAAATACACTCGGAGAGTTTGCCAAACCACTGCCGAGGGGCGACCCCGTTTTGAAAAACTTTTTTCAAATCACTTTTGATGTTACCTGTACCAGGGCTCGAACCATGGACCTTCGGTGTGGTAGGCCGGCAACACTACCTTCACACCACGGCGGCCGCCGAAAAACGAAAGTCACACAAAGAATGCCAAAATTTACGAAGCGCTAAATAAATTTGAAGTAAAAAGACATGTCGAGCTCGTTTTCACTCCTCCGAAATTATATTTCAAAAATGGAAGATAGATACAAGCAACCTAATTGTTGAGGATAAGATTGATTTAGGTCAATTCTGTACCAGGCTTGAAAGAGAAGCCGGCAATTTAGGACTTGTACAAGTACAGTTGTCCTTAGGGGACAAATTGTTTAAAAAGAATTAGACTGCAGTAGGCAAATTTATAGAAATGGGTAATAAAGTTCTCAAAAAACTAACACTCGCTCTAACCCCAGAGGTTATATACGTGACAAATCCCGGGAAAATTAAGGAAATTCTGCAAAAATATCATGACGATCCTATTAGTGGTGGCCACCCAGGAATAAATCGCATGACAGATAAAATCAAGCAGAAGTATAGCTGGCTGAATATGAAAAAATACGTAAGAAAATACGTAAAAAACTGCATCCACTGCAAGAAAAATAAGACAAGTAAGCATCCAAAAAAGCCAATGACAACAACGGAGACACCTCCGAAGGCGTTTGATATTGTACAAATCGATACAGTTGGACCCTTACCAAAGTCGATAAATGGAAACGAATATGCAGTTACCATTATATGCGACCTTACCAAATATTTGGTAGCGATCCCAGTCCCAAGCTAAAGCCGTGTTCGAGCATTTCATCTTGATTTACGGACAAATAAAAACAATCACAACAGATATGGGCACAGAATACAAAAATAGCCTATGCAAAGAACTGTGCAAATTGTTGAAAATCGAACACAAACTTCAACACCGTACCACTATCAAACCTTGGGTACTGTAGAACGCAGTCACCGGACATTCAACGAGTACATCACCCGTTGTGAGGGTTGTGACTTATAAGTGGGTCATATGTTGACTAAGCGTGTGGTCGAAATGCGCATACATTAGGATGCGCGATATATGCTACAAGGGTCAGTGCACACCGAAGACCAGCACGATATGGAAACAACTGCTAGCGAAGAAGAGGTGAGCAACAACGACCTGGCAGGCACAGAGTCAGACGAGGAGGGCTATACCGGCGCCGAGAACGATGCCGAAAGTCAAGACACAGAGGAGTTTGGGTGTCTTATCGAGGGCGAGTCCAGCCGGAACCCTGAATATGAAACGGTGTCAGAGTGCGGCTCTGTGGAGCCATTTGAGGACCGGGGCCCAAATTAGGAGCCCAAGCTGCAGTGAAGACGAGTCGTATGACCGTGGACCATTGGTGCGAGAGGTGACACCAATCTCGGTATCCTCAGAGAGTGAGGCAAGTTGTAGCGAGGCCCGTCGCAGGGGTATCGCAGGACATAGTCGGGGATATTGAGCGATGGCTCCAAGGGTCAACGACAACCACCGTGGCTAACAAAACAGGAGTCGACCCCCTCCCAAGTACTTTGGTGGCCGACATAGAAGCGCACGTCGAAGAGGCACGAGCAAGACGAAGGAAGATGACGTTCCACCGGAACGTAGATGCCAAGAGGTATAGGGTGAGGATAATGAGGACGGGCCTCGTAACGGTAACTCTCGTTGCGGCAGGTGAGGGGAGAGTGCGAGGAACCAAAACCACCGGTTTTGGAACCCACATTACACACAACACAGCATAACTGAATTACATACTATTCACACGATATGAATTTTTATTAAAAATATATATTTTGAAATCATGAGTTTCTAAATTTTTGGAACACCCTATTGTACATAGTTACATGCCTATTTATATATATTCGAACATTTATTATATTATACCACAATGAATTCCGCGGCCAACTCAAGCAGCGGTGCTTTGTTTACATTCACGCGCAGGTTACATATAAAGACAATGACCCTCCTAGTACATACATATCATTTTCTGATGATATAGATAAATTCATTAACTCAATAACAAAATCGAAACCAACTTCCGGTCCCATTTTAACATGATAATGCAGCATTGCATTATTCAGTAAATTCAAGCTAAACTTACCTAAAAATGTAGAATTGCAGAAATCAATTAATTGTAATTTGAATAAACAAAACCAAGCATTTCTACTTAAAGATAAGTAAGCATTTTCTACAATAACAAATAAGCATAGTTAATACAAATGTATAAGTTACATTTTAAGTAAAAGAAATCAATAAAGACAGTCTGATGTTACCACTTCAAGCGGCAGCTCGCTTTCAACAAAATAACTTCTTTTTTTTTAAAAAGTTCGGACGTACTATAAAGTACGCAGTTGGCGCAGTCGGTAGGATTTCAATACAACTTGGAATCCAGTGATCGAACCGTAAAAGAAAATAAAAAGATTCGTTAATAAAATACATATAGTAAATTCTGCGATTCTGTAGCCAACTCAGGAGTTGACCAGACCCTCCAGAATTATAATCCTTGAAACACTTAACTACAAAAAGCGAAAATATTAGTGCAGTGAACATAAACCCTTGTTATCACCACTAAAGAACAGAAGAATTTTAAAAAGCAAAAATATTGGTGCAGTGAACATAAATCCTTGTTATCACCACTAAAGAACAGAAGATTTTTAAAAAGCAAAAATATCAGTGCAGTGAACATAAATCTGTATTATCACCACTGAAGAACAGAAGATCAAAAATTTTGAAAGTGTAAAGGTCAGTGTAGTGGACACAAAACGTAGCTTACACCACTGAATCGAAAACAAAAATAAAAACAAAAATCATCATTAAGCGAATCAACCGACAGCGAGCATTTGACGAAGTAAGGATGGCACAGACTCAAGAACAGTCAAATATGTCTCCAGTAGAACTTGTAGAGGAACTAGCGAGAAGAAAACAACAAATCGAGCAACTTCGAAGTGCATACTTGGAACTACAACATCAACAACAACAAAGTCATGGTACCGACAGGGCTAATATATTCAAGGCGATAAATAATCTACCAACGTTCACGGGTACAGGTGATATAACCGTAAACAGTTTCTTCAGCAGCGTCGAATACTTTTTATCTACAATACACAATGAAGCATTAAAACGAGAATCGGTACGTACAATATTCTATAAGACTATCCAGGGACAGGCAAAAGATGTAGTCATAAATATATCCGAGCCAGACAATTGGCAACTAATTAAAGAAACGTTAAAATTGAGATATAGGCCAAATGTAGAACCCCACCATATATATAGGATGATATCCTATCTAAAAGTAAATACAGTGAATGAGTTAATTGTTGAAATTCAAAACATTAAATACAAAGCAGACGAACTGACAGTTTATTATAGGGGCGAACATTACATAGACTTGACAAACGTGGACAGCCTATTAGTAAACACAGTAAAAGAAATTACTCAGGGAACGCTACTCGACAAAATTTATGAGGAAACAAATTTAAATCAAATTTTAAGACTTCTGACTAGGAGAAGATTTGAAGACGCATGTATTAGACCAGAATACAGAAAAATAGCCAGAGACGACAGGAAATATAATAGACAATACCCTAACAGATCAAATAATTCAGATCATAGATATTATAAAAACAACTACAATCAACCTAATGTCAATGCAAATCAAGGGCAAGCTAATAAAGATAATTTGGGTCAAGTTAGACAAAATCCCCAAACATATTACCAGAAGAGATGGGTTAATAATTCGGGACAGTCTAAACATAATCCCCAATATATTCCTAAAAATAAGGAGTATAATGAAAATAATTCGTATCAAAGAAGACAATATAATAGATCAGGTCAAAGGAAACAAAATATAGAACCAATGGAAGTAGATAACGTCGAAGTTAATTGCATAGGGACCCAAAGAGCAGGAAACCATAGTCCAAATTATAGCCAAGATCGCTTAAATGAGGATAGGCAAAGCAAAGGAGAACCTGAAGACAATTTTTGTGAAGAAGTAAATACAATTTTTTTTTTATGAACCAGCCTCGGAATCCTTACCAAAAATAACGTTAACAATAAATACAAGAAAATATGTAGCGCTAATAGATACGGGAGCAACACTAAGCCTTATATTTTCAACCACTTTTTCGAGCATATGGGGCCGTATGTCGGCAATAACGCCACGAATGTTGGCTTCCAATTCCCCTAACGTTTCTGGTTTGTTGGTGTAGACGAGCGACTTCACATATCCCCAAAGAAAATAATCCAATGGTGTCAAATCACACGACCTTGGTGGCCAATTGACAGGTCCATTCCGCGAAATTATGCGCTCATCGAATGTTTCCTTCAATAAATCGATTGTGACGTGCGCTGTGTGGCATGTAGCGCCGTCTTGTTGGAACCACAACTCATCCACATTCATGCCATCCAATTCGGGAACAAAATAGTCGGTTATCATGGCTCTATACCGGTCTCCATTAACGGTAGCTGCCTCTCCAGCATTATTGCGGCAGAAGTATGGCCCAATGACTCCACCAGCCCATAGAGCACACCAAACAGTCAGTTTTTGTGGATGTAATGGCGTTTCAAGGGTCTCATGTGGATTCTCTTCACTCCAAATGCGGCAATTTTGCTTGTTGACGTAGCCATTCAACCAAAAATGAGCCTCATCACTGAACAAAATTTTGCGATGAAAATCAGCATCGAAATCAATCTCATTTTCGGCCCATACACCAAAATCACGACGCATTGCATGGTCTCGCGGCTTTAATTCTTGCACAAGCTGGATCTTGTAAGGTCGCAAGCCAAGATCTTTGCGCAAAATCTTCCATAAAGTTGATGGACAAAGCTCCAATTGCTGTGCACGGTGGCGAATCGATTCATTCGGGTCCTCTTCAACACTTTGCTCTACAGCGGCAATTGTTTCTTCGGTGCGCACTGTTCGACGTCTCTGCGGATGCGTATTATCACAAAGAGTAAACGTAGTGCGAAAACGATCCATGGTTAACCGAATTAATTGCTCTGATGGACGATTATGTCGACCATAAAATGGACGGAGCTCACGGTTAACTTCGCGAACTGAACCATTATTTTCGAAATAAATTTGCACGATTTGCAAGCGTTGTTCTTTTGTCAACCTGTCCATGATGAAATGGCAAACCAAGCTGAACATAAATAACATTAGAGTTGCCAGATTTGACCACAAAATGCTAGTTTTATCTCTATTCGAAAAACAAACCTGTAAAAAAAACACCCTGTACAAATGAACAAATCAATTCAAAGTTATATAGATACCCACCACAACATGAAGAGGAAGTTAGGAGACAAATAAAAGAAATGTCAGAGCAGGGTATTATAAGAAAAAGTAAATCAAAATATTCAAGCCCCCTTATTGTAGTACCGAAAAAAATTGACAATTCTGGTAAAAAGAAATATCGGTTAGTAGTGGATTATAGAAAATTAAATGAGGTCACAATAGATGACAAATATCCATTACCAAATATTGATTCAATCCTAGATAAGTTAGGAAGAGCTCAATACTTTACTACAATAGACTTAGCGAAAGGGTACCATCAAATATTAGTAAAAGAAGAAGATAGAGAAAAAACAGCGTTTGTCACTTCACACGGATTATATGAATTCATAAGGATGCCATTTGGTTTAAAAAATGCTCCAGCCACATTCCAAAGGCTTATGAATGAGATCCTAAGAGAATATATTAACAAAACTTGTGTCGTATATTTAGATGACATATTAATCTTTAGTACTTCCTTACAAGAACATGTCAAAGCAGTTACGGAAATCTTTAGTGAACTAGAGAAAAACAAGTTAAAAATTCAGGTAGATAAATGTAATTTTTTAAAAAAAGAGACAGAGTTTTTAGGACACATTTTAACCAATGAAGGAATGAAACCCAACCCCAATAAAATAAAAATTATAGAGGGATTAGAATTGCCACGAACAGAGAGGCAAATTAAAAGTTTTCTAGGAGTCACAGGATATTACAGAAAATTTATTAAAGACTATGCTAAAGTTGCACAACCAATTACTAAATACTTAAAAAAGGGTGTAAGGATTAACACCAAAGATCCTACATATATTGAAGCATTCGAAAAACTTAAAAATTTAATTAAATCTCATCCAATACTTCGATTTCCGAATTTCGAAAAGAAATTTACGTTAACGACCGACGCATCAAATTATGCGTTAGGGGCGGTACTATCCCAAGAAGGACACCCAGTTTGTTTTGCATCAAGAACACTTAATAATCATGAAAGAAATTACTCAGCAACGGATAAAGAATTTCTGGCAATCATCTGGAGTGTAGGATATTTCAGACCTTACCTTTACGGTAGAAAATTTAAAATTTTAACTGATCATCAACCGATAAAATATCTTCATTCAAAATACAAAGGGAAAGACATATCTCCTAGACATCAAAGATGGCTTTTAAAACTAGGAGAGTATGATTGCGAAATAGAGTATTTAAAAGGAAAGGAAAATAAGGTAGCTGATTTTCTAAGTCGATTAGAAAATGAAAATGAAGTAAACGAAAAAGAGAAGTCGATTTCAGAATTTTTTTCCAAAAGTACGGAAGATGAGTGTTCCGATCTGAATATAATCGATAACATAGAGGATAATGTAAAAATTGCTACTATACATTCCGCAGAAGAAAATTTAGGTGACTATTTTCCTATCAAAGAAGAAATCGTAAATAAATATAAAATGCAAATAATCCTAACTAATAATAAAACTGAAGAATTGAAAATAATTCACGGAAAAAAGCAAATCTTTATAGCAGAAAATGATTTTGAAAATATGGGCGATATATTTAGAAGGTATATAAAGAAAGGAAATATAGGAATATTTTCTGAACTCAGCGATCACAAATATAATATAGTACAGGAAAAACTAATTTCTATGTATTCAAATGATAACCAACTTAAATTTATTAAATGCACTCACAGAGCACAAGATATAGAGACAGAAGTTGAAGCTATTAAGCAAATATCCTTCTATCATGTAAAAGAAAGTATGCATTCGGGTATACAAGAGACATATAATCAAATAAAATATAAAATTTATTATCCAAAAATTATGGAATTAATTCAAATAGTAATTAATCAATGCGACATATGCAAAGAAGGGAAATACGACAGGAATCCGATAAAAGCTAAATTCTATTATACTGAAACTCCATTAGATAAAAGTCAAATTGTTCACGTAGACACTTATGTGATGAAAGGATTCCGGTTTTTAACTATAATAGATAAATTTTCTAAATTCGGGGCAGCATATCCATTAAATGATAGGAATCCCATTACAATAATCGAACAACTCGAAGACCATTTTGCAAAAATAGGGAAACCAAAGAAAATAATAGCAGACAACGAATTTAACGCATTAAGAATGAAAGAATTTTTAAGTAGTGAAAATGTTGATTTGCATCTTACTAAACCAAATAGTCACACGGGTAATGCTGATGTAGAGCGATTACATAACACAATAGCCGAAAAGTTTAGAATATTATATAAAGCAAATAAAGACACGCCTATTAAACAGTTAATCCAAAAAGCAATTAGGAATTATAATGATAGATACCATTCTACTATTAAATGTACTCCCAATGAGGTACACCTAGGTAAAGTAGACATACAAAAAATAAAAAATAATATAGAAAATACTAAAAGAAAAATAAAAGATAAACTTAATAAAAACAGGATAAGTTATGAAGAAAGGAGAAAAGAGGGTTTTATTAAAAACTATAAAGCACTTAGACATAAGGAACAACCTAGATATAAGAAGGCGTATCTAAAGAATATTCATCCTTGTAATATAAAAAAACCTCTTAAATTTTCAGAAATTCCTAACGATAACGATGATACTACTGACATGGATATTTCTAGTTGAGGGATCACTTACAGCGTCAAAATTAACGGACCAGGTAGGGTTTGTTGACATTCAAATAAAGACAGAAGATATAGTAAAAGATACAGACATGTAATAAACTTAGAAGAAATAGGCAATATAATAAAAGAAATGACCGAAAATATTAGCTTAATGAAAATTAAAAACAAAGACATATTACAAACAGAACTTGTAGACACTAGAAATAAATTACGAACATTAATACCAAAAAATAGAAGACTAAGAAGAGGACTAATAAATGCAGTAGGAAGCGTATCCAAATGGATATTCGGGACGATGGATGGCGACGATAGAAAAACAATTCAAAACCATTTCCTACAGACGAACGAAAATTTAAATAACCAAATATATGTAAATGAACATTTTAACTTAGCATTAGAACAATTAAAAAATATTGTGAAGAGCGATAGAAGAATAATTGAAAAAGAATTTAATGAAATTAATAAATATGTAAATGAGGATCATGAACAAAATATGTACTTGGAACAAATTGCGAAAATTCAGTTGTTAAAAAATAAAATCGAACAAATACAAGATAATGTGGTATCAGCTAAATATGGAATACTTCACCCAAACATTTTAACAAACCATGAAATAACAAAATACAATATAGATTTTAATAAACTCAAATATTTACAATTAGGGACAGCAACTTTAAATAATACTTTTCTTATATTAGGAATCAAAATACCAAAATCATTTATACAAGTAAATATAAGAAAAATCATTCCCATTCCGAATAAAGAACAAAAAGAAATAGAAGCGAAAATAGAGGAAATTTTTTCTTATGAAAATATGTCAATACAATACCAAGAAAATAAACACTTCAAACAACTAAAACCTAGCACCCATTTTGTAATAAAAAGTAATTGTAAACTTGTGACAAATAAAGAATTAGAAGTTATATCTCTTGATGAAAAAACAATAGTTGTAAAAAACGCAATTGATTTGATTGTAAATAACACATGCAAAAAAGATTACGTTACTCTTAATGGAAATTATATTTTGAAATTTAACAACTGCTCATTAAAAATAAATGATTATTATTTTTCCAACATTGTCGAAACTGTAGAAGAAAATATTGTAAGCATGAAACATGAAAATATAAAAAATTTTACACATAAAATTACATTTGAAGAAATAGATCATCAAAATAAATTGTATAACAAAAGCATTTTTCAATTGAAATGGCATAGTCAAATAACATATGGATTAAATATTTTTCTTGCAATTATGATTTTGTTGGTTTTTGCAATTTTGATATCAAAGCACAAATACATTAAAATTAAATTAAATAGTAGAATTCAGGAGAATTCTAAGCTAAAAGCGGGAGTAGTTACATATAAAGACAATGACCCTCCTAGTACATACATATCATTTTCTGATGATATAGATAAATTCATTAACTCAATAACAAAATCGAAACCAACTTCCGGTCCCATTTTAACATGATAATGCAGCATTGCATTATTCAGTAAATTCAAGCTAAACTTACCTCAAAATGTAGAATTGCAGAAATCAATTAATTGTAATTTGAATAAACAAAACCAAGCATTTCCACTTAAAGATAAGTAAGCATTTTCTACAATAACAAATAAGCATAGTTAATACAAATGTATAAGTTACATTTTAAGTAAAAGAAATCAATAAAGACAGTCTGATGTTACCACTTCAAGCGGCAGCTCGCTTTCAACAAAATAACTTCTTTTTTTTAAAAAGTTCGGACGTACTATAAAGTACGCAGTTCGCACGCCTACATATTTGAGCAACCCAATGCAAGCGGACATAGCATAAAGAAGAGACGGGAAAAAGCATTGTTAGCACACTATGGGAATGCAGCAAATTTAGCAGCATCACACATAGTGAGGAATATATGGCCAGTTGATCTAAGCAGCGCTAGCACCAAGGGGGCATTCCAGGTGGAAAGGGCGCACACATAAAAAGTTAGAAAGTAAATTATATTGTATATAAGCAATACATCTAACGAGTTGGAAGTAGCAGTGCGCACTAAATGGGTACATTTGTCCTCATTTAAATCTTCAGTTACGGCTGCTAGTATGAAAAATTACGTTGCGAAAAATGCTTATATTGACATAAATGAAATTTCCTGTTTTGCTTTGGTGAAAAAAGATGTGGATCCGGCCTCGTTAAAACGTGTCAATTTCAAGTTGAGAGGATCGTCAAATTGCTATAGTAAGTTGTTCGACCATTCGCTTTGGCCTGCCGGGGTGATCGTGAGACCTTTCCGGAATTTTCAATATTTGGGGGATCAAGCTCCGAAAATCTATCGATACCCAGCTCATTGGAATGCTCAAACATTAAGTATTCTCTTTACTACCAGAATGTGAGTGGAATGCGTAGCGAATCCATCCAGTGCCATCGCTGCACATCATCGCATGAATTCGCCATTACTGAGACTTGGTTAACTGAAAATTTTTCATCATCGGAATATTTTGAAAGCTATTACCAAGTTAACAGAAAGGATCGCTGTGAAATTACATCAGGGTTATCTAGAGGGGGCGGTGTTTTATTGGGTATAAGGTCGGACCTATGCAGCCAAATGATAGCATTGCTTCATGCTGATGGTTCATGTGAACAGATTTGTTTGAGCATTAAAACGTTATGTAATAAATTAGTATTATCCTATATTCCACCCAATAGTAATATAGAAGTATATAACAAGCACTTGGATAATCTAGTTTACGTTAATGATATCGCTAAAGACAACGAAGTTGTGTATCTTGGTGATTTTAATTTATGCAATATTTCCTGGCTTAACAACAACAGGACTCTAGCTCCAATTAATCTTAATTCAGATATTGATTAGTTATTTACAAGAACATTATTATCCAATGGATTTAATCAATGTAACGGTTGATCTTGTGTTTTTATCTTGTGATCTTAAAGCAGACTGTAGCGAATACCATTCTCCTTTTTCTATTAATTGTTTTCACCATAAAGCACTTAATATTAGTTTTGAATTTTATAACTTTGATCGCGTTACAGTCAATTCGATGCAGCAATACGATTTTACAAAAGCTAATTATTCAGGAATTAATGATTTTCTTCATTCAACTGATTGGTTATTTTTGAACCCACCAAATAGTCCGCTGCCATCTTATAAAGCTTTTCACACTTTACTAACTTAAGCAAATAATAAACCACCTTGGTTTAATAAGCGTTTATGTAATCTAAAAAATAAAAAGAGTCAAGCCTTTAAAAGTTTCAAAGTGAGTGTGACTTTCGAAATTTTGAGCGATTTGGTAAGGACTTTGACTGCCTTCATAAATTTTTGTTCAACCAGTATATGTTTAAAGTCGAATCGGGACTCAAACCTAATCCTTCATCTTCCTGGCACTACATAAATTCAACCACCTTTGTATATAACGAGATAGTTTCTGAAAACCCTCAGGCTTCATGGGATTTGTTCGCCGAATTTTTTCAAGGGGTCTATGAAGTGTACAACAACCCATCTCTTCCTACCCTAGCTTCTCCTTCTTTACCACCAATATCATCGTTTGTAGTTGATGAGTGTGATGTGACTGTTGCAATCTCTAATTTAAAGTTCAGCAATAAGTTGGATAACGAAGGTCTTTGTTCCGCATTTTTCAAAACATGTATACAAGCTTTAGTGGGTCCAATTTCCAATATTTTTCATGCATGTCTCACCAACGGCGTCTTTATTGACGATTGGAAGGTGTGCTCTATACATCCAATTTTTAAATCAGGAGAGCGAAACAACATCTGCAACTATAGGCCTATAGTAAAGCAGAGTACAATGGCGAAGCTGTTTGACAGTGTCATTCAGCTGAAACTTTATCTTCACGTACGTAGCATACTTAGTCATTGCCAGCACGGTTTTATGCCTAGTAGATCTACGTGTACTAATCTGCTTTTTGTCACGCATGACATAGTTAAGGCATTCAATTGCCAATCCCAGCTTGATGTGATTTACACCGATTTTTCCAAAGCCTTCGATAAGGTAGACCATGCAGTCCTTTTGCATAAGTTAAAAATATACGGCATTACGGGTGAGCTATTGGAATTTTTTTCTAGTTTTCTAAGAGGAAGAAAACTTTTCGTAAAAATAGGTTCCACCAGGTATTCCGCAAGGAACTCACAGCGGCCCTTTGTTGTTTCTACTCTTTATTAATGACCTCCCCTTTCACTTTAAATATGTGAACTGTCTAATGTTTGCTGACGATGTTAAACTCTCTCTGAAAGTTGAAAGCATCTCTGATAGCGAAAAGTTGCAGCATGATCTAATGTCTTTCGAAACGTGGTGTAGTTTAAACCACTTCTATTTAAATATCAACAAATGCTCTATAGTAACATATGCTAGGAAGCCGATTACAGTCCTTTTTGACTATTGGTTGAACACCAAGGTTCTCATTCGTCTCTCAGAGATGAAGGATCTGGGTGTGATATTTGACGCCAAGCTTTCCTTCAATAAACATATCGATTCCATTACCTCAAAATCCTATGCATTGTTAGCTTTCATTAAAAGAAACACTAGGGACTTTAAAGACCCGAATACCCTTAAATCTTTATTTATTGCTCTTGTACGGAGTCGGTTAGAATATTGTTCCTTGGTATGGAGTCCGTACTACGATTTATACTCCGCTAAAATTGAAAGAGTCCAGAGAGTCTTCACGAAATTTTCTTTATATAACACTAACTTTGAAGGCGGTCCTCCGCCTTACATTAGCAGACGGAAGCTTCTTGGCTTGCAGTCTTTACATGATCGAAGAATTTGCTGTGCATTGCTATTCGTGTATAATATGACTAACGATAATATTGATTGTGATGGCCTAAAGGATTTGTTCAACATTTACATACCCCCTAGAACGCTGAGATCTAATCGTTTATTTGCAGATTCAACGAGTACGACTAATTACTTATTTAATGAACCCATTAATAGATGCATTCGGCTTTGTAATAGCTACGTAAATGTAATTGATCTAAATTCGCGTTTCTATACCTTTAAATTATGTTTGTTTACATTATTTAATTAACTTCTTCTATTTATATTAATGTGGTATACTGTCTAGTCTGTAAGATTTATTAATCAGTAGACTGAAATAAATAAATAAAATAAATAAATATATATATCGAGCTACGGTAAATAATGTAATAACGTAAGATTAGGATTTGTTATTGTAAAATAACTGTCCGCCTGCGCGCGGACAAGTATAAAAGGGCGGCAATTGCGCTAAGTCAGGGAGAAGCTAGATAGGCATAGTAGCCTGCTGACGCATTGCTCAGCGGTGAAAGAAGTTCCTGGGGTTTCCTAACTCACGAACTTTATATTTTATATACAGTAGGGGTTTTTCTAACTCTACTGTTTGGAAGGCTAGTGGTGGTTTCCTACCTCCGCAACCTTTAGAAGACTTATACACAATGGGGGTTTTTCTAACTCCGCTGTCGAGAAGGTTAGTGGTTGTTTGCTACCTCCGCGACCTTTAGTAGAGCAGGATATTATTAAGGCATACGCGGTGGGTTTTCCTAGCCTCGCCGTATTAGAAGTAGTTTTGAATAAAGTAGCATTGAATTACCAAATAAAACATATATCTGTATACAACTTGTTAAACAGGGGTTTTTCTCTTTAAAAGAAAACGTTATGGATTTGTTCTCTATCCCACAGGAACCCCGGACGGACTGAGCTTAACATCCGCAGAAGGGAAAAGTCCGTCGCAATTTCTTGCGTCAGAGCATGCGGTACCGTTCCAGCGAATGTCCTTTTGGGGTTTGCATATGTAGCCAGCTTCGTCTCCACATCACGTATTCCATTTATGAAACATTAGAAAATTCTTGGAAATTCACACTACATGCCTCATAAATGTTTCGTTCGCCTTCAGGAATAGTCTGTAAGATTTCGCCTGCAGGTCCGCTCAATGCCACGAACAATGCAGCAACTTTATCTTCAGTGCCCCATTTATTCACGGCAGCGGTTTTCTGAAATTGCAGCTTAAATACCTGGAATGGAACAGAACCATCAAAGGAAGGTGATTTTACCTTGGGAGTATTCGCTGAAGGAGGTGACGATTTAGTTGCAATTCCTGGATACGACCTCTCAGTGCATTTACCTCAGCATCAATTTTATCCTTCAGCTGTGCAATTTTCGCATCTTGGACTTCTAGTTTAGATGACACCCTAGCCTCCTGTGATTCCTACTGTTAAGAGATATATGCCTTCTGGTCTTTCATTTGAGATCTCATGCATTCCTTCTGTTTGTCTAGTTGAGCTGAAATCTGAGATGCCATGCAAGTTTTCTGTTTTTCCGGCTGAGATGTAATACGTGTGTCCTGTTCTTCAAGTTGAGACGCCATGTGTGCCTTCTGTTCCTCCAGATGAGATCCCATGTGTGTCTTTTGCTCTTCCAGCTAAGATGCCATGTGTGTCTTCTGTTCTTCCAGCTGTGTTGAAATGATTGATGACATCTGACTCAATACAGCCAACAACGCGTTTCTATCCACACTTGCCACTGAATTTGGAGGCTCCTTTTTCTCTTCCATTTTCGTCGATGCCTCCTCCACAAGAGGGAAAACATTTAGTCAACGTTAATTCCTTCTGCTTCCATAGCCTCTCGCAATCGTGACTGTAACTCTGAGTGATTGCCTGTAGTGATTAGTCCGCGTTGTTTTAACTCATTTTTTAAGTTGCTGAATCTTTAATTCATTTACCTTCGCCATGTCCTTGTTATCCTTGAAATCGCTGGTATTTATTAACCAATACCGCTTCTGGCACCAATTGTGACGAATTTGATGATTCCTCGATTATTAATCCTGGGTTCGGTCACTATAAAGTCAAATAAATACACCCACAGATACTGTAACTGGCGGCCGCCGTGGTGTGAAGGTAGTGTTGCCGGCCTACCACACCGAAGGTCCATGGTTCGAGCCCTGGTACAGGTAACATCAAAAGTGATTTGAAAAAAGTTTTTCAAAACGGGGTCGCCCCTTGGCAGTGGTTTGGCAAACTCTCCGAGTGTATTTCTGCCATGACAGGTTTCTCAGCAAAAATTCGTCTCCTTTGTAGATGCCGTTCGGAGTCGGCAAAAAACTGTAGGTCCCACCAATTTGTAGGGAAAATTCAAATCGGCACACCACAAATTGGAAGAGAAGCTTGGGGCAAAAATCTCTTAGGAGGTTTATGATCATATACCTGCTGTATATCGCGCCATAGAGATAGAGATAGATACTGTAACTACGTAGTTTATTTTACTAGTAATAAACGCAATACAAATTTAAGAGTTTGGTAAATTCACAGTAGTTCAGTGAACAACACTTGAAAATAATCTGATTAACCTGCCTTGCTTGGTCACTGCCTTTTATAGTCCAACACGGTGCTACCCTACGCACTCAGAACTTTCTTCGTGTTCTCGAAGGGTCGGTGTTATTTATTGACATCTCTTTGCCTTGTATTCGCAAACAGTTGCGCCGTCTCTCTTTCTTTTGCCCACAAGCATAAACAGAGCCATCCTTATCTCTGGTTTGCTAAACTAATGGTGGAAGTGTTATTGAGTTAGGGATGGTACATGCTTGAGAATATTCGCCACAATACTGTCGAGAATATTCCGAAAAATGTACCATCTCTAATTCAATTACAATCCCACCACTAACTTGCACAAAAGTGATAGCGATGGCTACACCAATCTATATATGGATGAGGATGGCGATACAGACAAACAGGTTTTTCGCGAGCAAGATGAACGAACAATCTAGTAACTTCTAGTTGAGTAAAATAGCCTATTGCGGACTATATAAGGAAGTAAACTGCCAAGGCAGGTTGATCATTTTATGTTCGGGTGTTGTGCAGTGAACTTTCTGTGGAGTTACCTAACTCGTGAATTTGTATTGGGTTTATTACAAGTAAATACAACTGAGCCTAGTAAACAATATCGGCGAGTGTTTTTAGTTGACTTAATGCAGATCGAACCCAGGAGGAATCATCGAAGTCGTCAAAATTGGTTTCCGAAGAGGTATTGTTAAATAAATACCAGTGATTGCAGGGATAACAAGAACAGGGCAAATTGGCACGATTTGAATTTAATACAACAGACAATAAATCCGAGCTACAGTCAAGATTACAATAGGCTATGGAAGCGGAATCAATTAACGTTGATGACCATATTTTTCATGTGGTGGAGGAGACAATGAATAATTTGGGGTCCGAATACAAAGTCACTGCATTGTTCGTGGTATTGAAGGGACCTTCGGCACAGTTATGATGCAATTTATGGGTGCGGTTGAGAGACATCATTGTAGTGATTCACCAAAAAGAGATACAGAATTGCTTTCAGAATGCTAATAATAATAAAGACTTTGCAGGAATTTGCATTGAACATCGAGAGCTTGGCCCATCAAGCAAGTGAGGATGCACCTGTAGAGTACACAGGGAGAGTAAACACCTAAAGTTTTTTTTAATGGAATACGTGTTGTGGAGACGAAGCTAGCCACACGTTTGCCAAAGAGATCACTCTCTGAGACGGTATCACTTGTTTTGGTGCAGAAAACAGCTTCGCTTTTAAGTACACCCGCATACAAAGCTCACGGAGTGGAAGTAGAACCTCCAGACTGGATAGACACAATTCTAATTCTGGAAGAATTGAATGGGAAGCAACAGAAAAGTGAAAATGCGAGTGAGGAAAATCTGGTCATATTACACATTATTGCGGCAGGGGCTCCAGTAATACTAGCAATTTAGGTGGATGGAAAAACATGGCAGAAGGAGATGAGCAATTCTCCCAACCAAGTTAATCGTTAAACTAATTGGAGCAAGCGGAAGGGGCCTGGGCTGGCTTTTGCAATTGAACGCCCATAATCTCTTTCTCACAAATTTGAAGGGAAGCTAGTAATGCCACTGTTTGCTAGTAGGAAACCTAGACCCATGGCAATCCTCTCAAATAGCGCACCTGAGTTATACTCTTTTATTTGCCCATGGCTCCTCGATTTCGGTCTTTTTGGTTTCAGTACACTCCGCGATCAACTGACGGCAACCAATCCAATAGAATCACTGCTTGAGGTCTTGGTGACTCCATAATGGCATGGGAGAACATGGGACAACCGGTTCCTTGGCACAACTATGAACTTTCGAGTAGATTGACCATGTTCGCTCTCCCATTTTTGATGTAAGCAACAGGATATCCTCTTTAATTGTTCCACTGTCTCCAATACCATACGGCTACCTCAGACGATGTGAGGATTGCCTGGTGTGGCGAAGGAGTTGAGGTATCCGTGCCGAGGGCTGAATGATGAGCGGGTGGTTATTATATATTATAGCTGACAGCGAACGGTCCCCTCTGATGCTAGGCAAGGCCGGTTGTAACAAGAGGCTTACCTCGGTATGCTGGATTTGCCGAGATAGACCAATCCCTTCCAGGTTCCTCGTGGGAATTTCATGGAAAAGTCTAAAAACAAATATAAAAAATAAGAGGAAGGAGAGGAGAGTGTTCTGGATACACTCTCGGAGGACGATCTCCTGGCTAGTAGTCAGAAGACAGTCAAATCAAGGGATGGCAGGATTACCCCTGTCATCCCAAGCCAAAAAACAGCCTTTACGGGGAGTACACCAGCCATAGTGGCTCCCAAACGCTTAAAGTAGTCTGAAGGTACCTTTTCTGAACCAAAGGTACCAGATAGAGCTGTATATTCATGCCAAGATTTCGGAAAATCAGAAAAGTGGTGAGGTCCACGTGCGGGATGCCGATGACAAGGTGCAGTATGAAGCGGTGGTCAAGAAGTACTAGACCGTCCTTGGCCCAACCACAGAATAAACATTCAAAGATCGAGCAGTCGGCGAAGCGAAATCGCCCACAGGAAGTGGGCGACCACAGCGTCGAGAAGGTCAGGTACAATAAGCCGGATGGTGGCGCTTTCACCAGTGCTGCAGCATCGGCCAAGCACACTCATAGCGAAGTTGAAGGGACCATTTCCAATTCGAGCTGGTTGATGCGAAGAGAAATAGTGGAAGGCAAGTTCTGGCAGTTTGGAGCTCCATTGAGGGACGGTTATCTGAGATGGTCGTCGATCACCTTATGGAGAAACAAACTCCAGTTCCCGCCTTCAACTGCGAGGAGATGTGCCCCGACTGCAGGGTAAATAAATGCGCAGGCGGAATCTCAAGGGAATTCATGGAGAAATGTTTTGCGAAGATTAGTAACACATTTGATGCTCTTACGCCTAAGACCATCCTGCCTTCGGAGATTCCCAGGTGACCCCGGGCGCCGTTTGCTCCCCAAGATGAAACTAGAAGCGGGCAAGCTTAACCAAGTATTGAAGATGCAAAATCCATGTGTCCCGATGGACGACTGATCGGTATAAAAGAAGAGGAAAAGCCAGCCGGTGCTACTGCTGATATGCAATGAGTCCCTGGGGGTACTCGAGCAGGGGGATAATAAGCTGAGGTTTGGCGTCCGGGATGCGATCCTGATCATCTTCCCAGCACCAGTAGCTCCAGATGATAGCTTGGAGGAAATCGACAATACCAACAAGCTCCTGGGGGAGCTCAATCGTGAAGGACAGGTTGAGGAAGTGGTATCGACGATCTCCAACCCAAGTGCGAGTGCGCCCCCTGTCTAATGATGAGAGTGGTGCAGTTAAATTTGTAGCACTCTAAAATTGCCTCGGACAACCCTTTGGCCCACCTCCTAGCAGTTTAACGCTCGCTTCAATATACATGGCACATTATCGGTCAGCACCACCCGAGGAGGTGCATCAACGCGTAACAGAATTATTCAGTCGACAAGCCGTTCTAAAGGGCTGTGGCGCCGACTCATTAGCCTTATAATAATTCCCAAACGGATTACCCGCATATCCCGCCCGACCGACGTGGGGGGCGCATTCGCATAACGCGCGGATTTTTCGTTCATGCCGAGTGGTTGAAAGGCTTTGGTTTGTTAATTGTCGAGACCTAAAACTGCTCAGCTACGGAGAAAACTTCATCAGCTAAGTAAAGTAGATATAAGATAGATTATACATTAAGAAATAACTAGTTAACAGAATAAAATTATTGTTAGAAGTCAAAGAATAAGAAACAATTAGTATCTATGTATTTAGGATAGAAAGAATTGATTTTTTTATGCTGAAAAGCGAGTCTGAAATATCAAATCTACCAGAAAGAGAGTTATAATCTTGACACAATCTTGAAAAAGGCTGATGATGGCGAAGTTATTTTATTAAGAACTTTTGACGACTTTTCAAAAGTTGGTTAGACTATGTAATTTTATTTAATAATTAAATCATGTTTTCCTTTAATTCTATAGATACAAACAACCACGCCATAATCAAGCCTATCAGCGATTTAAATTTGCTGTCTAATTTGAATAATTGTTTAACTGTGATTCACCAAAATATTCGTAGTCTTCGGCAAAACTTTGACTTGTTGCTCTGTAATCTGGGGGTGTTTAAAAGCCTCCGGATCTAATTTTAGTTTCCGAAATCTGGATATACTCCAATGAAACGCAAGTTTTTTCCATACTTGAATATAATTTCTTTGCAAATACCAACGACCTTTATTCTGCAGGTGGTATTGGCGTCTTTGTTCGTAGTGGGTACGAGTGTGACTTTTTTAAATATAGTGACACAAGCGCTGACATTTTAAAGGTTACATTGAGTATATCCAGCAAGGTTTTTAGTTTTATATGTGTATACAGGTTACACGCGGTTTCTATGCAAACGTTTTTGGAAGAGCTTTCAGGTAGTCTTTGCAGGGAAAAATCTAGTAATACTATTATCTAAGGGGACTATAAATTGGATCTCCTCAGCCTGAGTGCTACAACAGAAAGTTACCAAACCCTTATGGCTAATCATGGCCTGAAGTCTTATTTGAACGAACCAAGTCATATTATTTCTGAAAGCTGCCTTGATCACGTTTTCTGTCAGAGTAGTTGCAATACTCTTAGTTTTAACAGCATAAACCTTGATTTAAAAATTACAGACCACACCATGACTGGTGTAATAATTAAAAATATATGTGGCAAAAGCAGTAGTAGAAGAAAGGTGAACAGAATCTTAACCATGATTGTGAGATTGCGGTTTGAATCCTGGGACACAGTCTGTGCTGCGGAAAACGTATCCCTTGCCTACAAAATGTTTTTAAATACTTTGCAAAATCACATTAAGGTTGCAAGTTGTTCTTATGTCCCATGCAGAAAACGAACAAAAATAAAACCTTGGATTAGCAATCAGTTAGTTAGGAAAATAAGTCTAAAAAAATACACTCGGTCAGAAGTGCCGTGAACAACCGTGCAATACAAGTCTTCGTAGCCGGTATCTCAACCTGTGCAGGAACTTGGGAAACAAGTACGTATGGAACGAGATAACTACTATCGTAACGAACTAAGGGCCTCGTTTGTTAACCCAAAGAAGGAATGGGATATCATCAACGGTCTTCTAAACCGAAAGTGTACAACAAATGACACAAAAATTAATCTTCGTTATGGTGGTGAAATCATTTTTGACGCTAAAGTAATAGCTAATCTTTTTAATGATCACTTCTCGTCAATCGGGCAATCAGATATTTCCTAACATCCGTGCGAAATTTTTTCTACAGCAACAGTAGCTTCATATGGAGGGGAACAGTTTTTTCTTTGAGGCTTTTACAAGCAATGAAGTCTTCAAAGCTATTAAATCTTTGAATAACTCCAGGTCGCGTGGCCCTGACGGAATATCCAATCAGGAACTAAAATATGTGGGATTCAATATAGCTGATATTTTAAGGCATCTTTTCAATACAAGCGTTTTTTCAGGAACTTTTTCTGCCGATTTGAAGTGTGCTGTTGTCATTCCCTTATTTAAAAAGGGTGACAAAAAAGATATGAACACTATAGGCCAATCTCCCTACTTTCTTCCATTTCAAAAGTTTTCGATAAAATCGTAAAAATTAGAATTCTTTCTTTTCTTGAAAGTTAGAACTTTTTCAGCCCTATGCAGATGCGGGAGGTCAACAGAAGATGCTCTGTTGGATTTTTTCTCCTTTGTGTACAGGGAACTAGACAACAAGAAGATTTGTGCTGGTCTCTTTGTTGATATCACGAAAGCTTTTGACATGGTAGATCACTAAATTTTACGAGAAAAATTGTTCTCTGTCGGTTTTCGTTGTTTTTTCTATGACTGGTTCAAATCTTACCTAGCAGGAAGAGTGCAGAGAGTAAAGGTTGATTGCAGTCTAAGTAACACTATAACAATTGGGTTAGGAGTACCTCAAGGTTCTGTTCTAGGCCCAATACTATTTTTGATATATCTGAACTCGATATTTTCTTTACCTTTTTTGGGAAATTTACTGCTTTTGCAGATGACCTTGCTATTGCTTATGGTTCATCGAACTATGTGGATATGATAGCAGGGGTTAATCATGACGTCCATTTATTAAGGGTGTGGTTTGCTGCTCATAAGCTCATAGTCAGTCGGAAAACGAAGATGATGTATTTCAATCTACATCCGAAAATCTCACCTGACATAGCCATTGTATTCCATGCTACTGACTGCAAGCGGTTTGCTCTAAACCATATGTTGCTTTCTGGCACATCATTTACATCTGATATAAACCGGTTGGGATTAATGCTTCTCCATTGAAGAAGCAAGCGATTTTCAATACCTGGGTCACCCCTGCGGGTTAGGGGTTTAGAATATGCCCGAGGTAGGCATACCGGTCGCAAGAGGCGACTAATATGCACAAAGGTAATGGCGTGCAACTCGATGGTTGATCTACAGATATGATGCCTCTCACCTCTCATTACCCACCTTATACTTCCTTACGGAAGGAGGGGTGACATGACCTAGAAGGTTTCACTGGTCATAAATCGCTACCACGACAGTCGGGCAGTACCGCAAGGGAGTACCGGAGCGTACCGGGTTCAAATCCGGCCAAGGACCGTTAATTCGACAACACTCGCCAAAACTTTCGGGGAGTGTTTTTGTCGTTACCACAACAACAACAATACCTGGGTGTCTCCGTTGATCAAAACTTAAGTTGGTCTACGCATATATCCCGCTTAAAGTCATACATGCGGTCTACCGTTCGGTATTTTTATAACCTGAAAAG
This sequence comes from Merzomyia westermanni, assembly GCA_949987695.1. NCBI lineage: Eukaryota > Metazoa > Arthropoda > Insecta > Diptera > Tephritidae > Merzomyia > Merzomyia westermanni. The sequence goes on from OX465291.1 coordinate 85,376,193, forward strand.
AATTTGATCAAGCGCAACTCTTAAAACTATTTATTACACTTTGGTTCACTCCAATACGGCATAAGCTGTTGGGGAGGTGCATCTTATAGTAAAATTCAGCACCTCTTAACCACTCAAAAGTGTTTCATAAGAATAATATGTAATGTAAATCGTCTTCATCATACCATCGACCTGTTTAGAGATCTGAAAATTCTTCCCGTAAGACATTTGTATTACTATAAAACGTTAAAGATATTTTTCCTTCGCTGCGGGTACTTCATAGCCTGGTCTCAGATAGCTATAACTTGCGGCAAAACTCCCACGGACTTGTTTATGTTCTAGTACAACTCACTTCAAAAACTTCTTTACTGTTGTTTCTTGCAAAATGTTCAACGCGTTACCTGCGTCTATACGAGTCATTCGGAATATACGAAAATTTTTAGTAAAGGTTAAATCATTTCTGTTGGAGAAATCACATAACGACATCAAAATTTTGCTGAATTCTACCACTTAAGAAATTTAAGCTATGTTGTTAAATCTGTTTTTCTTTTCTTTTTTTTCGTTTTATGATGTGTAAATATAATTTGCATAGTTTAATTTAAAATTTATAAATTATACTGAAACTCACCCCACACGCTTTTGTAAAAATACTTTAAGCTGTTTAGAGATGGCATTCAATACTAAATATTATCATTTTATTTTATTTTATTTTAACGGTCTTTAAGTTACCATTGTAATATACTCATGTATCTTGAAAGAAAAATGAATAAATCTAAATCTAAAAAAAAAACAAACAGCGAAAAGACTCATTTAACTGAAAATTGGTTTGGCACTGTTTTAAGACCAGAGGCTTAAAATGCCTTGAAGGACGAGACGGTACATTGAAGTTCACTTCACTTAGAAGGAAATGGGCTGGAGAGTGAACCATTTAGCAATGTAATCATAAAAACAGTTCCAAGCATTTCCCTCCGACTAGAAAGTGTTTGCAGATAAATGAGTTTTAAATGATTCGTATAGGGTGGTAGATTATACAAGGGATCCCAATGAAAATCTCTTAAGACAAATAGTAAAAATTGTTTTTGAACTGATTCTAGGCGATCTACATAAACCTGGTAACGCGGGTTCCAAATTATAGAACCGTATTCAAGTATCGGTCTGCTAATGTAGTGAAGAGGGCTTTAGTTACATAAGGGTCGCTAAATTCTTTAGACCATCGTTTAACGAATGCTAGGACACCTCTAGCCTTATTGACTGTTGTGTTAATATGGTGGTTGAAAGTGAGTTTATAGTCCATAGTAACCCCCAGGGTCAACAAAATCATACACTTGCTCAAGACTATAATTTTTAATTGTATAGGAAGCCGGCTGAGAAATTCCACGCGAAAAACCCATGTATTTACATTTTTTAAGGTTAAGTGGCATATCATTTAAATCGCACCAAGTAACTAGTGTATCTAGATCTGATTGTAGCTTATTTCTATCTTCAAATGAGGCGAATGACATGAAAAGCTTTACATCGTCAGCACACATTAACATTTTTGAAAATTTTATTATTGGAGAAATATCATTTATAAACAACAAGAACAGTTTCGGGCCAAGATGGCTTCCTTGACGAAGCCCCGAAGAGACATAAATGACATCGGATACTAAATTTTTAAATACTACTCTTTGTGTCCTGTCACTAAGGTAAGAGCCCAACTGATCGCGTTTATGAATAAGTAATAAGTGACACACTTTGTCAAAAGCTTTGCTGAAATCCGTATAAATAACGTCGGTTTGCAGATTTTTTTCTAAAGTCATTTGAGACATGACTGGTAAACTCAAGTAAATTCGTAACTGTTGTCTTTCCCTTACTAAACCCGTGTTGGCAGTCAGCTATCAAAGTAGAGATCGGACCCGTAAGTGGATTTGGAACAATAATTTCAAAAAATTTTGGGATGGCAGAAAGCTTTGCTATGCCACGATAGTTCTCCATAGAAGACCTACTCCCTCTTTTATGCAGCGGTAGAAGAAACGATTATTTCCATTGGACAAATTGGTAAGGGGTTGGTAAATATGGGTCGCACACTTTTTCAAGAAACATGTCGGAATCCTATCAGGACCATATTTAAAAGATTCTTTTAAGGTTTTAAGGTAAATTAGAATATCTTTGGCGCATATAATTGGGAAATAATTCAATTTGTCCCGTATAGCTTATAGGGATAAATTTGAAAGTTTGAATTGGTAACGCCAGAATAGTTAGAAGTGAAAAATTGAGCAAAGAAATTTGCGATATCTTGACTATCGCTAGATATAATATCTTGATATTTCATGGCTGAGGGAAACCCTGATACTTTACGTTTAGAATTTACGAAACCATAGAATGGTTGGATTGAGAATAATGTCTCTTTTGGTTTTAGAGATATAAGCTTTATAGCACTTTTTATTTAAATCTATGTACTTCTGACGTAGAATGGAATACGGTAAGTAATGTTTGTTTAATCCGGATTTCTTATCTATTATATCGCGTTTTCCTATTTTTCATAGCCATAAGCTCTTTAGTAAACTAAGCTTGCGTAGGATGATCATACGTTAATTTACGTTTAGGAATAATCTTCTCAAATAGGCAGTAAATAGTTTGATTGAAATGTGAGACGTTTAGATCGATATCACTACCAAATTCAGGCCAAGTTAATTTAAACAATAATTGAATCTGAAGCTTTAGTCAAAAAGTTAACAGCTTTGAGCAGAGAGACATGTTGCATGTAGACTGTAAAATCTGATGCTGGAGGGATGTAGCAAACATATAAGTACATAGAGACGTTCTCTAGCTGAATGCTGATGCATTTGAACTCAATGAAATCGATGTTAGGAGTATTAACCTCTTCTGAAGGGATGGAGGAATGAACGGCAAGTAGAACACCACCTCCGACTCTTTTCAAGCGATCATTCCTATATACTTGATATTCATTACATAAAAACTCTGAATTGAAAACATGAGATTTTAGCCAAGTTTCGGTAAAAGCAATCACGTTATATTTACAATGATAAGATTTCAAAAAGAGATCAGTTAATTTGGTATTTCAACCTCTGACATTTTGATAAAAGATATTCACGGATTTAGTGCTCAGTTTTCTGACTCAACGTTGTTACGAGAAATTTTCGCTACATTTTGAACATTCCTATTCGGTCTGTATTCAAACTCCCGCACAAGAGCCCCGGGAGGCCAAAAGAGCTGTCCAAAAGAGTATCGAAATCTTTGCCAGATACATCAATCTTTAACGAAGACAAACTTCTTTGATATGTGAAATTAAATTTTCTAACAGTTACGCTTTGATCTTTAACTTTAGAAGAAATATGGTACTTCAACCTAGACACAAAAATAGTTTTTTTGCGAGAGACCACAACCAGCTTACTAACGATTGGTTCAGACTCCATTGCAATAGTTGGAGGTTCCGGGTTTTTCCTAGTGGATATTTTTGAAGGGGCGTTCCTGGACGTTGCTCGGACAACCGTACTAGGAATTGGAGAAGCCAAATCGATAAGTTCAAGGGCTTGAGGCAAGTTCGGCACTGATGAGGTAGTTGGCCGATCATCCGTACGTCTGCGCTTGTTTCCGCGATTATCAGGGCATTCCAAATGAGGCGAAATCTCTAAAGTTTCCAAGGTTTAGAAAATATTTTCATATTTTTTGAATTTTTCAGTCAGCAATGAAAAATCTTTGCTGATTTCAGAAAAACCGTTTCTGATATGCCTATATATTTTACAGAGATCAACTTCCGTCGATCGGCATTTGGAACAAGACCAGCGCAGGCCTTTTGCTTCATTAAGCAGGTCAGCTATTCTACCTGTTAACCAAGTGCACTTGGCGTGGACAAGTCCATCACACAGCCAGCATGCTACAAAGCATTCGGACTCGCTTTTTACTTGGCAGTTTGCTATCATGCACAACATTTTTGTATAAATAAATACTTATACAAATTTAAAAAAATTATAAGTTTAAGATTTCAGCAGATGGAAGAACAACAACCCTGGCAGTATAAATGGCACTGTGTTGAGCGAGTAGAAAAAGAAGTCAAAAAAACCAAGTCAACACACAACAAAAATTGCAATACAAAATATAAGCCTTTCAAAAGCAATAAATAAAACAATTGAAATATACAAATAACTCGGCACACACTAATTCAAAAGTATGAATTTATAATGATTAATCTCTATTCAAAAATTTTAACAATTTTCACACCAAGTAGTGAAGCACATTAGCTATTTAAACTCTTTTAACTTTAATTATAACTTAGAATATTTAGAATATCAAGATATGATTTGATTATTAAAGAAAACATAGAGCAAAATAAAAACACAACTACACAGCTTGATGTTTGCTTGTAAGCCTTGGGGGCAGTAGTGAGATAAACCAATGAGGTGAGTCTCTTTTTGACTTTATATTATATTATCGTAATCTTTCCGTATGCTACAAGGGCAGTATTCCTGCATTTGACTTTCCTGGCTTAGAGCACTACGAAGGGTGAGAAGAAGTACTGCAACAAAGAACTTTCACCTCCTAATCTAGGGTGCCATGCGACACCGTGCTTATTGGACTGGTTTGCAACCACAAAAAACCAAAACAAAATCGAGGAGAGGGTAAGAGGAAAGACGCAAGGCAGTGGAAAGCTCCGACGATGTAGTTTTTCATACAACTTATCGGCTCCGGAGCGTAAGCTTTTTGACATGGATGATGATCAACCCTCAAGCAAGCAGTTAGTCATGAGGGCAGTGCAACCAGTCCAAAACGCAGACCTACATTGTTGGAATCACGGCATAATAACCACACCCAGTGTTACCTCACATCGGTAGTGCGGGAGATGGAGTACACTAGGACGGGCGTACAGGAGCAGCAAAGCCAGCGCGTCTTTGATTCCTCCCCCGACATTTTTGGACGTGTTTTACCAGTTGTCTCCTAAAGGAAACAATTACCACTTAAGTGGACCCAGGCCTGATTTACTACATTCTTATAAGAATGTATTGGATTAGAAGTGTCCCAGATCTTGGCTCACTCTTTCACCTCCCTTACGAGTGCGCGTTTCTCCTCCTCCGTGAAATTCACGACGCGGTTCTTGCGTTTTGATGGCGCAGCTATCACTAGTAGGTAGATTTTTCTTTATGTTTTTGCAACTGAAGGAATTGCGTGAATCGAGACTATTTATTTTAAATTTGGGCGTATAAACTCGTTAACTAAATAAACCAAATAGACCTACTTGCATGAGCGATTGCAAATTTACCCGACAATAGCAGGTAGATATTTTCTTCTATTATATTCTGGTGTAAACATATTTTAAACAATGTTTAGGTATACTAAATGCGTTTGAAATAGTTAAAGTTTCTGCATGCTTTGTGTGAAGATGCAAGATTTAAGCGCATATATCATCCTTAACCAGGGCATTCAATCCAAAGAATTAACAAATTTCTATGACCATACCTACCCTGCAGTCAAACCAACTGGTTGGAAACTACTTCAAAACTAGTATGTACACCAAGCCCAACTAGTCAGCCAACTGTCATTTTTCCATATAAGCAACTGGCATTATTAACATGCCGATGTCCTACGAAATGTCTATTGTCAGGCTTCGGACAGAAATATACCAGGCTCAAACTAGTTCAAAATAACTGTAACCTTGTTATTTTTGGCTGTAATTTCTTCTTTGAAAATTGGACGAATTCTCCTGGGTCGTAGGTTTTTGGCTTCGTCCTTTTTTTATTGTGATTTTGTAACATATTCTTTTGCTTACTAATAATGCATGCTTTGTGTGAAGATGGAAGATTTAAGCGCAAAGAATTAACAAATTTCTATGACCATACCTACCCTGCAGTCAAGTTGGAAACTACTTCAAAACTAGTATGTACACCAAGCCCAACTAGTCAGCCAACTGTCTTTTTTCCATATAAGCAACTGGCATTATTAACATGCCGATGTCCTACGAAATGTCTATTGTCAGGCTTCGGACAGAAATATACCAGTCTCAAACTAGTTCAAAATAGACCAAACATTTTTATTCCAATCGTGGTAAGCGAAAATGATTTAAAATCCGTCGGCCACAATGCATAAGTACTCTGTTCACATCGGCGAGGTCACAGGTTCGATTCCTAGTGCCGTAAACAGCAAAATTAAAATAAAAAGCATTACTCGGATTTTTCGAGTTCTAGACTTTTTAGCAGTCTGCTTAACATTGAGTTTTTACTGGTACAAGTTTAGTTCTTTTCTGACTAGTAAGGGTCCAGTCAGAAAATTCTAGTATACTCGTATGCTTCCTGACTAGTTTGGTGCTTCACTAGTGGGTACTTACCTACCTATGTAAATTAGAACACCGACCTTCGTCGTTTGCTTCACGGGAATGAACTTGCTTACATATTACATACTTATATTAAATACTTATACAAATAAAAGTATGCTTAAAGCAAAATATCATTATTGTTTTATTTTACCGTTCTACTATGTACTAAATTGCTGATAATGCAATAAATTGGAATTAAGCTAATTGCTTACATTTTACATACTTATATTAAACACTTATACAAATAAAAGTATGCTTAAAGCGAAATATCATTATTGTTTTATTTTACCGTTCTACTTATGTACTAAATTGCTGATAATGCAATAAATTGGAATTGAAAATTCACATGATTTTGCGTATGCACTAATTTGCAAGTGCAGGTAACTTCAGTTGCTCAACAACGGGTTCACATAACGTCTGCACGACTTCCGCTTGAAGTTAGTAAGACGAAATGTGAAGCAGTTGTTGTTGTTGATTTTTCGGAACTGCTTTAGCGTGTGTAAGTTTTTTTTATATTTATATTTATAAATAATTATATTACATAAAAAGGCAACTAGCAACATGGGCTATCGGCCTTTATATTTGGTTATTCTACTGCTAACTGTGCTAACTCCCCCTACCTTAAGCATCAGCGTCTCGCTGATAAAAAATTGTTTCCTTCACTAAAACCTGCGGGTAATCTATTATTGGTGGGATAATGAATGAGTTTTTGTTTTTTGGTTTTAGTAGGGTATACAGGCCAAGTGATAGAGTTGTTGTTAAAAAAATAGCTGACAAGCTTGTGCTAACTGAGATAATATTATGTGATGATATGCGTTCTAATTTATTTACGTTATTCAAATGAAGTTGGTGTAGATAGTTCAGATCTAACTTAATTTCGTTTTCCGTTAAATTATTTTGAAGGATTGCAGTTAGGACTTGGACTCGTTTGCCAGTTTGAGTAAGTAACATTGTTCAAGGTTATGGTTTCGTTATAAAAAATTAGCAGAAATGTGCCATTTAATTTGTGCGATGTATTATTGTAAGTAATGTTACCAATAAAATTAGAAAGAAATATTGTTCCTTCTCCGATTAATTCAACTATGGGTTTACTTTCATATTGGTAGTCGCATAACGCTTTTTCTCCGCTGAAAATTTGTGAAATGCAGTGTGTTTTATCTAATTTCTGAAGTTGATTTCTTTCACATATTGTAGTGTCGTCTATTACAATGCATTTTCCAAGAATACCATATATTTCATTCTGGGATATGAAGAGATTGGTGAATTCCAAGTGGATTCTTTTATTATTTTTTACGGTTGATCGTATAAGGATGTTGTTAAATAGGGTATCTTCCGTTTTAGGTATTGAAATTATATATAATTTCACTTCTTTCTTTTATGATCATTGATGGTTCTGCGTATTTGAGGGCCTGAAGCTCGTTTTTAAAAGGTAGTGTATTGGTTTGAGAGAGAACGTTAGCGATATCTTCTTAATTTAAAATTTGAGAGTGAATAATTCCTTGCTTTGCCTACTGAGCTGCCATGGCGATTTTTGCAATTTCGTCTTTTACTATACCTAACTTATTATAAAGTGTTTGTGTGAATAACTCTTTGTTATCCTTGTCTACTTCATCTACTATTCTATTATAAGTATCTAAAATTTTAGTGTTCGCCTTGATAAGGTATTCGTTAACAGTATATTGTCTGTCGTTGTTTTAACTCAGTTCATGTGTTCTTGAAAGGATTTGATCCCAATCGGTGGCATCGGGGTTCCCTGCCAACCATTTCCATGCGGATCCCATCCAGTTGCTCGATCTTTTTCGTATGGTTGCGTTCTTTGTTCGTTGCTGGTCAAGTAAATTATCTATTTCTGAATGTTGATGCTTTAGTTGAGGAAATAACATGCTCGTTTTACTGATGTCGTGGTTTACAGTAAGTCTAATATCGTTTGCAATTTTTTCATATACGTTCAAGTTGATAGTATGAATAATTCCTTTAGTGATTTTTCCTAGTCCTTGTTTGATCGTTACAAGTGGGCTACTATATTTGTATGTGTCAATCGTAGCGGTCGTCAAGTATGGTAAAAGTCTGGAATGTAGAGATCCGTTACTTTTTTAAGTGAGATTTGTGGATTTTCCTATCATTTTCTGTTGTCACTGTAACCTTGTTATTTTTGGCTGCAATTTCTTTTTTGAAAATTGGACGAATTCTCCTGGCTCGTAGGTTTGTGGCTTCGTCCTTTTTTATTGTGATTTTGTAATATATTATTTTGCTTCCTAATTATCTCATTACGAAGGTTTACATTTACAGTATCCCTAAAATTGATAAGGTTTTGATAATTTATTCTTTGGCTCCTACCAAAAAAAATATCGGCGAGTTTTCTTTTTGTGACCGAATGTACTGTGTTATTATATCTATCAATAGCAATATTGATAATTTCCTTCGTTGTCCATCACTAAGATCCTCGGGACAGTAAAATAGTGAAGGAGTTTAATTAGTTTATCCCTGATATGTAACACAGACTTATTTTTTATTTTAAAAAATTTTACAAATTTAGAGAATTTATATGTAATATATTTTTCACCAGACATTTTTATAATGTCAATGTGCAGTATTTCCGTTGGGTATGACGGTATAGGCGTTGCCTGTAGCTCAGGCTTTTGAGGATGGCGATCGTATTTGTTGCACCCACAAGTTGTGCATGCTTTTGTATATTTCTTGATAAGTTGGCTCATTTGTGGAAAATAGTATTTCTCTAATATTTGTTCTTTATTTTCCCTATCATTTCGGTGGCTTCTTCTGTGCTCCTGTTCTATGATTTTGAACTTAACCTCTCCATCAGGAATGTCGGTAACAAGATTCTGACACGAAATTTTGAAGATTTTTTCTGATAAACCTGTTGTAATAAGGAAATATATTTTTCAGGAATTTTGATTCCATTAAGTATATTTGGATTCAGAAAATCTTTAAGGTATTTAACTAATTTAGTTTTATCATAGACTGCGCTTTTAATTCGCTGCCTATGGTATCTTGGGTGAGGTTCCTCGTGAATTGCATCTTTTCCTTCCTGGAATATAATTTGGGTTTTAAATACATTAAGCGGTGCCTCGCAATGAGGTATGAGCTGTGAACTATCTTCTTCTGCACTATGCTGCGATATTTCATCGGAAGATGTCATTGTATTAACCTCTATTGGTAACCGTGATAACGCATCGGCGACCACGTTTGTTTTTCCTGGTTTATAAATGAGTTTATAATTGTAATCTTCTATTCGAGCTTTCCACCTTTTCAGTTTGGCATTGTTACTACTGTTGCTTAATGCAAACGTCAGTGGTTTGTGGTCAGTAAGAATTTTTACTTCTTTTGCTCCATATAAGTAAGTCCTTAGCTTGTCAAGAGACCATATTATAGCGAGCATTTCTTTTTCTATTGTCGAGTAATTTTCCTCGGTTTGATTAAGTGATCTAGATATATAAGTTATGGGCTTATCCTTACCGATTTCCCCTTGAGAAAGGATTGCCCCAATCGCGGTATTAGAAGCGTCTGTTTGCACATTCTCACCTCTAGTCAAATTTGTAAGTGGTTTGGCAATTTTTGCGAAGTCCTTTATAAATCGTCTATAATATGACGCTAAACCTAAAAAACTGTTTTGCTCTTTAAGATTTATGGGTGTAGATATGTTTTTTATTGCTGAAATTTTTTCAGGATCTCCGTAACCATATGCCCTAGAAATTCTACTCAGGGTTTGAAAAATTTAGATTTTTCCATATTTATTTTTAAATTTGCTTTGTGTAGAAGAGCGAATACATCTTCAATATTTTTATGATGTTCTTCTTTAGTTCTCCCTACTATTATAATGTCGTCTATATAGACGTAGCAGGATTTCCCTATGAGGGTTTTAAGGACGTCATTTATCATCCTTTGAAATATAGAAGGGGCATTTTTGAGCCCAAATGGCAACCTAGTAAATGCATATTTACCATTTGCGGTTGAAAATGCTGTTTTTTCTATATCCTTTTCTTTCATCCTGATTTGATGAAAACCCGATGTGAGGTCGAGTGTAGTGAAATACTTAGACTCCCCTAATCTAGCTAAGGTGCTATTTATATCGGGTATTGGATAAGAGTCAGGTATCGTTACTGAGTTTAATCTCTTAAAGTCAACGACAACTCTGTATTTCTTTTCCCCAGAAGGTCCTGGCTTTTTTGGCACAATCCATATAGGAGAGTTATATGGGCTCTTTGAAGGCCTAATTACACCGTTATTTAAAAGTTCCGTTATCTGTTTTTCAACTTCACCGCGAAGATTAGTTGGATAAGGGTATGACTTTGTGTAAATCGGTTCCTCTGTCGTGGTCCTTATTTCTGCTAATACTCTTGTGTCTATTGTTCCACTGTCGTAGACTGGTCCGAAAATGTCCACGTATTTATTAAAAATGTTTGCTAAGTTCTTGTTCATAAAGGGTTTCCTCAAGATTATTTACTTGTTTTGAAATTTTCTGTTTAAATGGCAATACTGCATCTCCGATGGTTAGCGTATCGTCGGTCCTTCCTATTAATAATCGCTCTTAATTGTTTGAGAATATCATCGCCAATGATACCGTCAAAGGATTTTAAATTTGGAAGTATAAAGAAATCAAATTTATTTTTCAAACCAATGCTTTTAAAGAATGGTCCTGATAGTTTATGGGTTATTTCTATCTGACCAGCAGCTGATTGAACTTTAAAAGGATGTTCTAGTTTTCTGGAATTGTTTGCGATTTTTTCGCAAGCAAAATTTTTGTTGACACCTGTATCTACGAGAAATTTTAGAGTGTCACCGTCTTTTAAGGTGAGTTCTAAATAGGATAATGTAGATAGGCGTTTGTCATAAAATTTATTTCCTCACTTTCCTCACCACGCTCGTATTCTTGATTCTCTGTTTCTATGTTAAATAATTTTTGACTCTTCCTTGGAATATTCGAAGAGATGTTCGATTGCCTTACTACTGGCGTGCTTTCTACTCGATTCATAAAATTGACTTTCCTAGAATCAATCGAAGGGTCTATTTCCATAGGAACTGGAGGTTTCGGTTGCGTCGGTCTTGGCGGAGGAGGCATTTGTGTTTCTATATTTATACCTTTCATGAACATGAAATGGTATAATAACTTTGGTCCGATGTTTGTAACGTTTAGAAATATAAGAGATAGACCCACCATTAAGTATACCAAATTGATCAGGACGATGAACTGAGTTGATACAGCCATGTACGTCTGTCCGTCCGCCTGTCCGTCCGTCCGTCCGTCTGTTTGAGCGCAAACTAGTCCCTCAATTTCTGAGATATCTCGATGAAATTTGCCACACGGATGTATTTTTGTATTATATTAGACATTTGTCGGATCCGGTATAATCGGGTCACTATAGCATATATCTCCCATACAACCGATCGTTCAAATAAGAGGATTATGGCCATTTCTCCCTCATTTTTAAAGATTAAAACTTGAAACTTGGTGCGATATTTTCTTATGGATGGCAAAAGATTTCGTAAAAAAATCACCAAGATCGGAGCTATATATAGTATATATCCCATACAACCGATCGTTCAGATAAGAGGATTATGGCCATTTCTCCCTCATTTTAAAAGATTAAAACTTGAAACTTGGTGAGATATTTTCTTATGGATAGTAAAAGATTTCGTAAAAATCAGCAAGTTCGGAGCTATAAATAGTATATATCCCATACAACCGATCGTTCAGATAAGAGGATTATGGCCATTTATCCCTCATTTTGAAATATTAAAACTTGAAACTTGGTGAGATATTTGCTTATAGATGGTTAGTTAACTTTTGGTGGTACTCACTCTGTATGTCCTGACTGATAGTTGCTGCTTTTCTTACAACTTGACTATTTTCGAATTGAAGTTGACAAATTTTGGGGAACTATACAAGCCAAAGACGGTGGAGGGCTAAGATATGCACTTAATGTCGGTGAAATTGGAATGCCCTTTTTCGTTTCGTTAAAAGGCTCTAACACTTGATTACTTTATTTGCTTGTTGTTGGTTTCACGCTTGAATATGATGTCACAGTTAAATAAAAGTAGTTCGGCTTGAAAATTGTGTATAAAAAACCACACTTATTTCTTTTTATTTCTTTAACTCTTTCAAATACACACCAAATATTCAACACGATTCAATTAATTTGTTTTATTTTATATAAAGCCGGTGCAATCCAATAACAATAATGATATGAAAAATATGATGGCCGTCCAGCTGTCAGCTGTGCGGCGAATTGGTGTGGGTTGATTTACGTGAGGTTGCCGCACGTCCCAAATTTAATATGTTAATCGTAAGGGGAATCCATACATTGGAGTGAGTAAATATAATGTAATAATAATATAATATAATGTAATCCATGCATTATAATGAGATTATATACAATTCATGACAAATATTTATATGACGAGTATTACTCTATGTACAATTCATGCAATATGTGTATAATGAATATTATGGTTTTGGGATTGGGACGTGTGTCTACCGATGTCGCGTAAACGTTCTGCCTTCTCTAGGCGTACTAAGCGCCTAGTGCATGCTGCAACTCCTGCAGGGCGCGAACTGCTTCCTGAATAAGGATCCGCCCCAACTTATTTTTATACGTGGTTGTGCGTAAGCCGGTTGCGGTGCATCGGATGGTGCGATCCCCGACGCTGGTTGGTCGTGACGGTTGACGTGTATTTGGAGCACGACCATTAGCCCTGGGAGGCTGTGGTTGAAGACGGCGACGGCGAGTTCCTGGTCGACGGCGCTGTTCGTGGTGGGGTGGTGGCGGAGGTATTTCCGCTACGCGGTGGTGCGACATACGCGGGTTGGCGACCTCCGGTGTTCTGATGAAGAAATGTGTGGTGGTGCTGCCCGCAGACCCGGCAGCTTTCTGTGGAGGTGCACTGGTTGGTGCGATGGGACAGCGCTAAGCAGTTGGTGCAGTACTGATGTGCCCTAGCGACCAAGAAGCGTTGTTGCAGCTGCATGGCCGTGAACACAGGGCACATCAGCAGCGCGTGAAGACGCATGCACAACTTACATTTCCGGTAATCCGGTACGGGTTCGCTACGGCGCGGACGGTGTGCGGGCAGGGTCACCGATGCCAATGAGCGGCGTGGTGTTGGGACCGGAGGGCGTTGACGATCCATCTGTTGAAAAGAGAGAGTAGTATATGCATATTAGTTATACGCCTGGGATTAAGCATAGATTTGGGGAGTGCCTAAGTTGTTGCCTGAGTGCTAACGATAGTACGAGCTTTGTGGACTGTATTAAGTTAGGGAGAAGGGAGTGGGCACTGAAGGCCCTCGTCACTCTCAGATGACGGTAGAAAGTATAGTTTAGTACGAGGTTTCGTGAGAATACCGTTCTGGGTGCGGACGTCTACGACACGGATGTGTCCGTCGCGTCCTGGGTGTAGGTTTTGTAATCAACCTAGTCGCCACTCGGTGGGAGGTAAGTTGTCTTCTTTAATAATGACTAGGTCGCCAATTTTCGGGGGAGTTTGAGCATTTTTCCAACGGTAACGTTTTTGAACGTCGGTGAGGTAATCAGTTTTCCAGCGTCTGCTGAACTGATGATGCAGAACTTTCAGTCGTTCCCACCTATTTTCAGAGAGAGATTTTCGTGATTCGGATCGGGAAGCCAGAGCATTGGCGCTCCTCGAAGAAAATGACCTGGCGTGAGGGCGGTGAGGTCATTCGGGTCCTGAGAAAGCTGGGAGATGGGACGAGAGTTAAGTACGGCTTCTATCCGAATTAATAAAGTCGAGAACTCCTCGAAGGTAAAGCTGTGAGTTCCAGCGACCTTTTTAAAGTGCGTTTTAAAGCTTTTGACAGCGGCTTCCCATAATCCGCCCATGTGAGGTGCGCCGGGGGGTATGAACTTCCAGTTGATTCCTTGGGGGGCGCACTTCTGTACGATATCCGGCGATACTTCTTTCAGGAACGATACGAATTCCAATTCGGTAGCACGCTTGGCGCCGATGAATGTTTTGCCGTTGTCGCTCATCATCTGGTTCGGGTATCCTCGGCGTCCTACAAATCGGGCGAAGGCAGCAAGAAAAGCCTTGCTAGTGAGGTTTGAGCATAATTCCAGGTGGACCACTTTGGTGGTAAATCAGACAAAGACGGCCACGTAGCCCTTTACGAGGGGTTGAGATCGGAGCATGGATGCTTTCAATTGAAATGGGCCAGCGAAATCCACACCAGTCGTCGTGAAGGGTGGAGCGAATCTACAACGTTCGGGGGGCAAGGCTGCCATAATTTGTGATCGCGTTTGTTGTTTGTGAGTGGTGCAGACTTTGCACTGGAATATGCATTTTTTGATCAGTGGTTTGAGACGGGCAATGTAAAATTCTTGCCTTAAGATTTGTTGCATGAGACGAGCTTCCGCATGTAGGAGCATTTCATGAAGGAATCGTATATATAGAGTACAGAGCCGAGACTTTTCGGGTAGGATGATGGGATGACGCTCATTGTAGGTGAGGGTTGCATGGGCTAGTCGACCATTCACTCGGAGGACTCCGCTCTTGTCTAGGAAGAGGTTGAGTACGAGTAGGGAGCTCCGTTTTCCAACGGGGTTTGAGTCTTCTAGACATGATCTTTCAAGAGCGAAGTATCGAGTTTGGGCCATTATGATCAGACGATGTTTCGATCTTTTGAGATCGGCGTGAGTTAGAGAGGGGTCGGCTGGGTCATTAATACCGTTCACCGCGTCTTTTAGCCGACGTACAAATTTTATCACGTAAGCCATTACACGTAAAGCACGAGGGTAGGAAGGGAACCGATCTAAGAGATCCTCCGTCTCTTCCGTAGCATGTAGGGCTTCTACTTTACTTGTCTCCGGGGGGTTGACGTTGCGAAAGCTACTCTGGACCATTCCACAAGAGGGCCGAATTGGAGAGATCGACTGGCGTACAACCTCGGGTTCCCAGATCTGCGGGGTTATCTTTACTTCGCACGTGTCGCCAAGGGACATTACCTACGGTCTATGATCTGGGCTGTTCGATTGCAGACATAGGTCTTCCATGAGTGAGGCGGCTTTTCGAGCCAGGCCAACACGATTTCGGAATCCGACCACATGGTAACTTTCTTCTAGTGAGGCCGAGATGGGGTTGCACTACAGCGATTAGTTTAGCTAGTAAGAGAGCTCCGCATAGTTCCAGGCGTGGCAGACTTATAGTTTTGAGAGGAGCCACTTTGCCTTTGGAGACTAGGAGGTGAGAGTAAACTTGAGTGCCGACAGTAGTTCGCACATAGAGAGTTGCGCAATAAGCCTTTTCAGAGGCGTCGCAAAAACCATGGAGCTCGACCAGATGGTCAGGGGCGAAGTTAATCCATCGGGGTATTTGTATTTCTAAGATTGACTGCAGATTTCTTGAGAATTGCGTCCATTTTACGAGACGTATCGGTTTGAACCGTTCATCCCAATCAGTCCCGTCCAACCACAATTCCTGCATAAGTATTTTTGCCTGTATCATGACTGGCGTCAGCCACCCTGCGGGGTCGAAAAGTTTTGCGATTGAGGAGAGTATCTGCCGCTTATTTGACTGTCTTTGGGAGTTCGGAATATTTTCCGTTGGTAGTCTCGGTCATCGGGGTGCAGGAGAATCTGGCGGTAAAGTTTCTCTACATCGCCATTAAACACATATTTAATGTGTGTTCAAAAAGTATCGCGAATTTTGAATTTTCGCTGGTTACGTATATTCGAATTTCGAATTTTTGTGGCCTTATGTTGGTACTCATGTCTCTCACTTATGCCGACAAGCTCGGCCATTTTGAATGTTCAGTTAATTGTTGACAGCTACTTTGCTTGCACGTGTTTTCGATCGTCTTCGATTTTTACGCGAAATTCGTACCAAAATTGCTTAATTGTGACCAAAAACAGCATCGCATGAACATTGCTAATGAGATGTTAAACTCTGTCCGCGACGACCCAAATTTGCTCCAGAGGGTCATAACTGGTGACGAATCGTGGCTTTATGGTTATGACGTGGAAACCAAAGCTCAATCATCTCAATGGAAGCTGCCGCACGAACCAAGACCGAAAAAAGCGCGCCAAGTTCGGTCGAATGTGAAAGTTTTGCTGACAGTTTTCTTCGATTGCAGGGGCGTGGTGCATCATGAGTTCTTGCCACAGGGAAGAACGGTCAATAAAAAATATTACCTGCAAGTTATGCGCAATTTGCGCGAAGCAATCCGCCAGAAACGCCCGGATTTGTGGAAGAACAAAAATTGGCTTTTGCACCACGATAACGCCCCTGCTCACGCATCGTTGCTTGTGCGCGACTTTTTGGCCAAAAACAACACACTAATGATGCCGCAGCCACCGTATTCCCCAGATCTGGCCCCCTGTGACTTTTTCTTGTTCCCTAAACTGAAGAGGCCTATGAAAGGACGACGTTACGCTTCTCTTGACGAGATAAAGACGGCATGAACAAGATACACAAAAATGATTTTTTGAAGTGCTTCGAAGATTGGAAAAACCGTTGGCACAAGTGTATAATATCTCATGGGGATTACTTTGAAGGGGACAAAATAGATATTCATGAATAAATAAATAATTTTTGAAAAAACACAAAATTCGCGATACTTTTTGAACACACTTTATATGTCCGCCATTTTAACAACATAAGTCGGAGATCGGGTTGGACGGTTGGTCCGGTACATAACACATCGTTAAGGGAGTGACCGGAACCTGACTTCTTGGAGGCATTGAATACAACTCTGACTTTTGTTGTCTTTTTGTCTGGCCTGACGACGGCATGGTGAGGGAGATAGAAAGAGCAGTATTTTCCTCGGGATTCCAATTCATTTGGACTGCATTCTTCCATGTGGCCGAGGGACAGGTATTCTTCGAGTACCTGGTCATACTGCTGTTAGAGATCGCCCTTTTTCGAGATACTGCGTTCCATTCCATAAAACTGTCGTAGGGCTGCAGTACGAGATTGGCCTAGGTCGATATCGTTCGGGAATGATGATTTGAACGGGAGTCGAACCATATATCGACCGTCATCCATTCGAGTGGTTGTGCTTTGATAGAGCTCTTCGCACATTTGATCTTCGGGGGTTTTCACTCGAGTTCTGGGTATCCCCTCGATTTCCCGGAATTGTCTCAGCTGTTCATTTAGCTGAATATTTTTGATTTCCCATGCTTGTGAGGAATGTGCTCCAACTTTTTCGGGAGTTTGGCCTTCTATGTTCTACCAAGACTATTTCTGTAGGGAGTATGATTTGGTTATCATTTTCATCATGGAACGATTGTACTTGGGAACTGTTGGGCGTATAGGGTTCTCCTTCCTGGGGTGCCGCCTGGCTGACGTCCTGAAGCCTGGGATTGCTGGCTTCTATGGTGGCTACCTGGGATCGTGTCCTTTGGATTCCGGAACTGGTACTGGGGGTTGCTCTCTCGTGAAGGGTGGTGTTGTGCCGGCCTTGGCAGTGCATGCCGTTCTCGTGCTTTGGCAGTCTTTTAGCACATGAGTTTGAGCTAAACAATTTTCGCAAATATTATTTTCTCTTACGAATTTTTTACGCCCGGAGATTGGCAACCTTTTATACCGCAAACAGCTTTGTAGAGTATGGGTGGACTGTTTGCATAATTTGCAGGTATAAAATTTTTGGTGCTCTGTGGCATGAGATTTGGTTTGTGTAAGGGAATTGTTGCTGTGGTTTTGGGGTTGAGCCTGCCTGAACTGGGGATTGTTCTGACTGGGGTGAGGCCTTGAGAAGTTTGTGGAGGGTGGATTATACCAGGGCTTGGCTGGTCGCCATTGATCCACCCTTTCCACTATCTCGTAGCGCGTAGTCAGAAACTAGTTCATTTGGGACCAGTTCTTCTTAAAGTCCTTGGGGAGGTCCTGGTCGTCAGTCTCTACTACCACGTCGTACGCGCTCTGTACTCTTGCCCAAAAAACATCTATGTTTTTGTCCTTTAATTTTAGGACTGCCTAGGTATTATCTTGGATTGGGGTTGAGCGGAACCGAGTGCAGTAATCCGTAAAATTATCCGTTTCGGAAATAAATTTATTTTCGGCAACGGTAGTCATTTTGAAAAATGATTTACTGAATATTACGGTGGCAATTTTGGGAATTATTTGTAGAGACTGTTGCGTTTATTTACGAAAAAAAGTTTGATGGGGGATGTATCAGTCTTGTACCACTGTTCAGGGGATATATCACCGTATGCTGTTTATTAATGTGATATATTCACTATATGTACTTCAACGATTTGCCGGCGAAAAGAAAAGAACGTGCTCTTGAGTCGATTGCTTAAGATGTAGTGAAGTGTTTTATTAATACTAATAATCGATTTGTATGACAATAGTGCGTTTGGATTATATTGTAATATTGTATGCAAAACTAAGGGCCACTTTACGAGTAAATATATACATATGTACCAAGTTAAAGGCCACATTACACGCCCCCCTCACAGTTGTTCTTACAATGCTAATTATGTTTTTTTGTTCAATTCAAGTAAACTTGTTACAGCTGAAATTTTTGTTTTGTTTTATAATTCTATTTCTTACAATGTAATTATTTGTATTTGTTTAATTCAAATAATTTTGTTGAGATTTACAATTAGATCGTTTGTAATTCAAATTAGTTAGATTGTTTGTAATTCAAATTAGTTAGATTGTTTGTAATTTAAATTAGTTAGATTGTTTGTAATTTAAATTAGTTAGATTGTTTATAATTTAAATTAATTATTTAAAGTTGACAATTGATATTGTTTGTAATTCAAATTACGTAGAAAAAGAAGTTATTGATTTTTAACGGCTTTACCATGTTGACGAGGTCTTAATATACGCCTAGGAGTTTCTACATCGGCCGGCTGCTACTTTCATCAACGTTGACGTTGTCTGGCTGGTCACTTAAAATCAAAGAATTTGAATCAGCCTCAGCACCAACACTTGTGCTGATTTTGTTGATTTTGACGTTTCATCAGAATTACGACAGCGTATTTGATTCAAATGTCTTTTAATCGTTTTATTGTTTAACATTACACAGCAGTATGACCTAGGGCCCAGTTGTTTTTGAATTGTGCCTGGAGACCAGCTAGCTTTGTTAGGATTACTGTAGTCACGAATCCAAACTTTTTGACCCTGATGCAGTTCAACGTCACGTTTACCACGATAATTACGTTCACTTATTTGTTGATTTTCAACAATTTTTTGTTTTACTAAAGGTGGTTTTAGAGTCGAAAAACGAGTTTTGAGTTGTCTACCAAACATTATTTTAGCCGGTGATTCGCCAGTAGTACAATGTACGGAATTACGATAATCTGCTAAAAATCGGTTAACTATAACATCAATGTTAACACAATCTTTTGTTTTCAAGCAAGCATAAAATGACTTTTTGAAGGTTTTTACAAAGTTTTCAGCTTGACCGTTCGAAGCTGGATGACCTGGTGCTGTTAGTACTTGCTTTATACCATTGCAGCGTAAAAATTCTTTGAAATCGAATGAAGTAAATTGCGGGCCATTATCACTAACCAGTAAATCAACTAGGCCGAATCGGCTAAACGTTTCTCTTAACTTATTTATAACGAAGTTAGAAGTTATATCTTTGGTTTTGTAAATCTCTACCCATTTTGAGTACGAGTCAATTACAATGAGAAAATGAAAATTTCTTATAGGTCCTGCAAAATCTAGGTGGATCCTACTCCAAACAGAATCTGTTGGTTTCCAAGAAATAAGCTTACTCTTTTCTGGACTAGACTGCAGAACTTGGCATGGCTCACAATTTTTTATTAACCTTTCAATGTCCTGATCTATCCCTGGCCACCATACGTAAGATCGCGCGAGACCTTTTGTTGTAACTATACCTAAATGTGAAAGATGAAGCGACTCCAAAATCGTTTGCCTTAACTTCTGTGGTATGACAGTTCTATAACCCCACATTACGCATCCATATTCAACACTTAATTGTTCTGCTTTGTCGCGAAATGGTTTAAAGCAGTCATCTTTCATATTTTGTAGAGTGCCATTTTGAATAGTTTCGAGCAATCTCGAAAACAAAGGGTCGCGTTTAGTTTCTTTAGCGATATCAACAAAACTTAGAGATATATGATTATCATTTTCAATATAATTTATATAGTTACTTTCTGTAACATCTTTACCAATAACATATTGTGGTATTCTGTACAGATTATCAGCATCATTCAAGCTGCCTTTGACATATTCAATAGTGTAATTAAAACCGGATAAAATTAGTGCCCATCTTTGAACTCGAGCTGATGGCATAATAGGCAAACCCTTCATTTCGCTGAAAACTGATACCAATGGTTTGTGGTCGGTCAACAATCTAAATTTGTTACCTAACAAATATTGTCTAAGTTTTGTAACTGAGTGCTGTAATTTCTTTCACTTTTGCTTAAAGCTCTGGAAACAAAAGCTATGGGTTTCATCGAATTGTCAGAAAACTTATGTGAGAGCACTCCCGCTACCGCATTATTGCAAGCATCCGTAGTTAAAATTATAGGTTAATTTTGATTGAAATGAACAAGTACTTGATCCGAACAAATATCACTTTTAATTTCATCATAAGCTCTCTGACATTTCTCTGACCAAGCAAATTTAACATTTTTTTTTAATAAATCATATAAGGGTGACATTTTTTTAGCAAAGTTATTAATAAATTTTGAATAATAATTAACCATTCCTGCAAAAGCTTTTACTTCTGAAATATTTTTTGGAATTGGTGCGTTTTTTACACTTTCAATTCTTTCGTCGGTTTTTGTTAAACCATTTTTATCGATAGAAAACCCCAAATAACTAATTTTTTCTTGAAAGAAAACCGTTTTCTTCGAATTCAAAGTTAAATTTGCTGATTTCAATTTTTCTAAAACAAGTCTTAACGTCTTTACATGCTCTTCCATATTTCTGCCTGTAATGGTAATGTCATCTTGATAAACCACGACATTTGCTATATTACGTAATAAGCTTTCAATGGTTTTTTGAAATATGGCAGCCGCAGGTTTGATTCCGAACGGTAAGCGTTTAACTTTGAGAGTTCCTATGTGTGTACTCCACGTACACAATAATTGCGATGGTTCATCTAACTCTAACTGATTATATGCATTTGATAAATCAAGCTTAGTAAATAATTCTCCACCTTGAAGAGATGCGAAAATTTCCTCAATTCGTGGTAAAGGATATTTTATGTCCACTAAATACTTGTTTAGAGCCACCTTATAATCCGCGCAAATTCTTAAATCACCATTTGGTTTCAACACAGGGACTAGTGGGGTACCCCAGTCCGAATGGTCGACCAACTCGAGTACTCCCTGCTTAATTAGATCACGTAATTTCGTTTCGACTTTATCCTTCCACGCTAATGGCAATGGACGTGGTTTAAAAAAAATAGCTTTTGAACCTTCAATCATTGATAATGAAACTTTATTAACATTGAATTTTCCAAGCGTGTCTTGAAATACGTTAGAAAGTTTGTATATTGAATTGACTTGTAATAGTTCAAAATTAAAAGCGCGTAAAAATGATCTACCTAACAGAGGTGGGTTGTCATGTTTAGTCACGACTACAGTAATCTCTTTAGTGGCGCCCATGTATTTAATCTGTGCATCATACTCACCAACAATTTGTATGCGATCCCCACTATAATAATGTGGCGTTATGTTGGTACTCATGTCTCTCACTTATGCCGACAAGCTCGGCCATTTTGAATGTTCAGTTAATTGTTGACAGCTACTTTGCTTGCACGTGTTTTGGATCGTCTTCGATTTTTACGCGAAATTCGTACCAAAATTGCTCAATTGTGACCAAAAACAGCATCGCATGAACATTGCTAATGAGATGTTAAACTCTGTCCGCGACGACCCAAATTTGTTCCAGAGGGTCATAACTGGTGACGAATCGTGGCTTTATGGTTATGACGTGGAAACCAAAGCTCAATCATCTCAATGGAAGCTGCCGCACGAACCAAGACCGAAAAAAGCGCGCCAAGTTCGGTCGAATGTGAAAGTTTTGCTGACAGTTTTCTTCGATTGCAGGGGCGTGGTGCATCATGAGTTCTTGCCACAGGGAAGAACGGTCAATAAGGAATATTACCTGCAAGTTATGCGCAATTTGCGCGAAGCAATCCGCCAGAAACGCCCGGATTTGTGGAAGAACAAAAATTGGCTTTTGCACCACGATAACGCCCCTGCTCACGCATCGTTGCTTGTGCGCGACTTTTTGGCCAAAAACAACACACTAATGATGCCGCAGCCACCGTATTCCCCAGATCTGGCCCCCTGTGACTTTTTCTTGTTCCCTAAACTGAAGAGGCCTATGAAAGGACGACGTTACGCTTCTCTTGACGAGATAAAGACGGCATGAACAAGATACACAAAAATGATTTTTTGAAGTGCTTCGAAGATTGGAAAAACCGTTGGCACAAGTGTATAATATCTCATGGGGATTACTTTGAAGGGGACAAAATAGATATTCATGAATAAATAAATAATTTTTGAAAAAACACAAAATTCGCGATACTTTTTGAACACACTTTATATGTCCGCCATTTTAACAACATAAGTCGGAGATCGGGTTGGAGGGTTGGTCCGGTACATAACACATCGTTAAGGGAGTGACCGGAACCTGACTTCTTGGAGGCATTGAATACAACTCTGACTTTTGTTGTCTTTTTGTCTGGCCTGACGACGGGATGGTGAGGGAGATAGAAAGAGCAGTATTTTCCTCGGGATTCCAATTCATTTGGACTGCATTCTTCCATGTGGCCGAGGGACAGGTATTCTTCGAGTACCTGGTCATACTGCTGTTAGAGATCGCCCTTTTTCGAGATACTGCGTTCCATTCCATAAAACTGTCGTAGGGCTGCAGTACGAGATTGGCCTAGGTCGATATCGTTCGGGAATGATGATTTGAACGGGAGTCGAACCATATATCGACCGTCATCCATTCGAGTGGTTGTGCTTTGATAGAGCTCTTCGCACATTTGATCTTCGGGGGTTTTCACTCGAGTTCTGGGTATCCCCTCGATTTCCCGGAATTGTCTCAGCTGTTCATTTAGCTGAATATTTTTGATTTCCCATGCTTGTGAGGAATGTGCTCCAACTTTTTCGGGAGTTTGGCCTTCTATGTTCTACCAAGACTATTTCTGTAGGGAGTATGATTTGGTTATCATTTTCATCATGGAACGATTGTACTTGGGAACTGTTGGGCGTATAGGGTTCTCCTTCCTGGGGTGCCGCCTGGCTGACGTCCTGAAGCCTGGGATTGCTGGCTTCTATGGTGGCTACCTGGGATCGTGTCCTTTGGATTCCGGAACTGGTACTGGGGGTTGCTCTCTCGTGAAGGGTGGTGTTGTGCCGGCCTTGCCAGTGCATGCCGTTCTCGTGCTTTGGCAGTCTTTTAGCACATGAGTTTGAGCTAAACAATTTTCGCAAATATTATTTTCTCTTACGAATTTTTTACGCTCGGAGATTGGCAACCTTTTATACCGCAAACAGCTTTGTAGAGTATGGGTAGACTGTTTGCATAATTTGCAGGTATAAAATTTTTGGTGCTCTGTGGCATGAGATTTGGTTTGTGTAAGGGAATTGCTGCTGTGGTTTTGGGGTTGAGCCTGCCTGAACTGGGGATTGTTCTGACTGGGGTGAGGCCTTGAGAAGTTTGTGGAGGGTGGATTATACCAGGGCTTGGCTGGTCGCCATTGATCCACCCTTTCCACTATCTCGTAGCGCGTAGTCAGAAACTAGTTCATTTGGGACCAGTTCTTCTTAAAGTCCTTGGGGAGGTCCTGGTCGTCAGTCTCTACCACCACGTCGTACGCGCTCTGTACTCTTGACCAAAAAACATCTATGTTTTTGTCGTTTAATTTTAGGACTGCCTAGGTATTATCTTGGATTGGGGTTGAGCGGAACCGAGTGCAGTAATCCGTAAAATTATCCGTTTCGGAAATAAATTTATTTTCGGCAACGGTAGTCATTTTGAAAAATGATTTACTGAATATTACGGTGGCAATTTTGGGAATTATTTGTAGAGACTGTTGCGTTTATTTACGAAAAAAAGTTTGATAGGGGATGTAGCAGTCTTGTACCACTGTTCAGGGGATATATCACCGTATGCTGTTTATTAATGTGATATATTCACTATATATACTTCAACGATTTGCCGGCGAAAAGAAAAGAACGTGCTCTTGAGTCGATTGCTTAAGATGTAGTGAAGTGTTTTATTAATACTAATAATCGATTTGTATGACAATAGTGCGTTTGGATTATATTGTAATATTGTATGCAAAACTAAGGGCCACTTTACGAGTAAATATATACATATGTACCAAGTTAAAGGCCACATTACAATTAATATGTGGCAAAGTATTTATTACAGGGAGCAGCGGATTGTTAGAATATCTTAATTTAATTAATTAATTTTATGGGATTTATAACACTATTTGTAGTGTTTCTCGATTTGGATATGAACCGACTTTGATTTGTTAAAGTTTGGGACTTTTATATTTGAGAAAGTAATTAAATTTTTTTGTTGGGTGTAATTGGCGATAAGGCCCATTGTCTTTTGATTGTATATATATATATATTTTGTACCGCAAGGGATTTTAGTGTTACATACATATGTGTGAGAAATTTCGCCGTAATCGATTTGGGTTCACCGAGATTTTAATTTGGCGAGAAAAAATTGTTTTTGGCGGGAGCCAACAAATTTCAATTTGTGATTTATAATTTGAAATATTATTATACTGTATGGGCAGGGGCTGGTTTCTTCAATGGCAAAGAAGGACCATTAGTTAACTTTTGGTGGTACTCACTCTGTATGTCCTGACTGATAGTTGTTTGTATTGTTTGCCACGGGATCTAATGCTTCCAATGCTGCTTTCCTTACAACTTGACTATTTTCGAATTAAAGTTGATAAGTTTTGGGGAACTATAGAAGCCAAAGACGGTGGAGGGCTAAGATATGCACTTAATGTCGGTGAAATTGGAATGCCCTTTTTCGTTTCGTTAAAAGGCTCTAACACTTGATTACTTTATTTGCTTGTTGTTGGTTTCACGCTTGAATATGATGTCACAGTTAAATAAAAGTAGTTCGGCTTGAAAATTGTGTATAAAACCACACTTATTTCTTTTTATTTCTTTAACTCTTTCAAATACACACCAAATATTCAACACGATTCAATTAATTTGTTTTATTTTATATAAAGCCGGTGCAATCCAATAACAATAATGATATGAAAAATATGATGGCCGTCCAGCTGTCAGCTGTGCGGCGAATTGGTGTGGGGTGATTTACGTGAGGTTGCCACACGTCCCAAATTTAATATGTTAATCGTAAGGGGAATTCATACATTGGAGTGAGGAAATATAATGTAATAATAATATAATATAATGTATGTAATCCATGCATTATAATGAGATTATATACAATTCATGACAAATATTTATATGACGAGTATAATGAATATTATGGTTTTGGGATTGGGACGTGTGGCTACCGATGTCGCGTAAACAATGGTAAAAGATTTGGTAAAAAAATCACCAAGATCGGAGCTATACATATAGAGTACATATATAGTATATATCCCATACAACCGATCGTTCAGATAAGAGGATTATGACCATTTCTCCCTCATTTTAAAAGATTAAAACTTGAAACTTGGTGAGATATTTTCTTATGGATATTAAAAGATTTGGTAAAAAAATCACCAAGATCGGAGCTATACATATATAGTATATATCCCATACAACCTATCGTTCAGATGAGAGGATTATGGCCATTTATCCCTCATTTTAAAAGATTAAAGAAAATTAAATGTATTGCTGACAAAGTTTTAGAGAACTTTAAGCAGTGCGTATTTAAGTTTGCACGTATTTACGAAAGGTATAAGGCCTTCGTCACAGCCCCCACCACAGCGCCGTCCTTACTTGTTTTATTATAAATTTGATTTTTTTCAGCAGGACCTAGATCTTTAGGTTATGCAAATGTTTGCCTTTGTTTTACTTGGTTTTTGGCCATTTGACTAGACGTGTTTGTATTTTTAGGGTGAATTAAGTAATTTCTCAAATTTACATTTTGAATTTCTAAACACAAGGAGTAAGCCTCTGGTAGGTTTTGGGGGCGTTGGATGATTAGCATCCTGGATAATTCGCCATTCAGTCCTCTAATAAACACGTCAAGAGCTCTATTCCTGTAGGTTTCTAGAAGCGCATTGCTAGTTTCCCTAGAGTGGTCCTGCCTTTTTATTTTATTAAATATTGGAGAGGATGGGGCCGTGTGCAGAAGTCCACGCAAGTGGGGAAAGGGTCTGATCGCCATTCACCTGGGAATGGCCAGAGCGATTCTTTTGCATGCGGTTCAAGCAGCTCACTACTTCGGGCTTTGCGCCCAAGTATCCTCTGCGTAAGCACCGAACACCCGTTTTGTGGTGAGCTAAACGTGAGAAGACGACAACCTGGTAAGGCCACTCCGACATAATCGGCTTAAGGGCTTGCTGGGGGTTCAAACAGCAGCGTCTGATCACCATGTGGTGCGGCTGCAAGCGGGCGTCTGTCTTGGATCAAGCGGCTCGCTATACAAACGTGTAATAGAATTCAACCTGCCGTGAAACGGGTTGTGCGTTGGGTTTGGGACCCACCACATAAAACAACGTTCCAATGAAATTAAACAAAAAAGCCTCGGATATGAGAACTCCTTTTTTAGATGACAACACCCGCAAACGAAATAAGCATTATGAGATAATGGCATGTACCTTGAATGTCCGATCCCTTAATGGGGAAGGTGCCGCTGCCCGGCTGGTTGAGGTCCTGAGGAAAGCAAAAGCTGATATCACCGCCATAAAAGAGATGCGATGGACGGGGCGAGGAAACACGATCAAAACACCTTGCAACATCTACTGGAGTGGGCATGAAGACAAGCGCAGATTCGGCGTGGGATTTGTGGTGGGAGAGAGACTCCGTCACCGAGTACTGTCGTTCACACCCGTGAACGAGCGTCTCGCCCCAATCCGCATAAAAGTACGATTTTTCACCATATCGTTTATCTGCGGTCACGCACCGTCGGAAGAGAAGGACCGCGTGGAAAAGGATGCATTCTACGAGCTCTTGGAAGAAGCATACGAGCGCTGCCCCCGTCATGATATCAAAGTCGTGCTTGGAGACTTTAACGCCAGGGTGAATAAGGAGGGTGTATTTGGCCCCACTGTCGGGAACTTCAGTCTCCACGATCAGACTTCGCCAAATGGATTCAGGCTGATCGACTTCGCCGGTGCCCGAAACATGGTCATATCCAGCACTAGGTTTATGCACAAGAAGATCCATCAGGCTACATGGCTGTCCCCCCATCGAAAAACACGCAACCAGATCGACCACGTTGTGATAGACGGACGGCATGCTTCCAGCGTTTTAGATGTTCGCACAACACGAGGGCCTAACATCGACTCTGATCACTACCTAGTATCACCCAAGATTCGTACCTGCCTCTGTACGACAAAACAGGTGCAACAAAAAACGCAGGGAAAGCTGGACGTCGAAAAGCTGCAATCGCAACGGACCGCCAATTATTTCGCAGATCGCCTCTCACACCTTCAACATAGTGGAATGCATGAGCAGTGGGATCATATCTCAGGAGCACTCCGTACCGCAGCCGAAGAAATAATTGGATTCCGGCGAACGCGAAGAAACAACTGGTATGATGATGAAGAGTGCCGCGCTGCAACGAAAAGAAAGGACGAAGCTTACAAGGCAACGCTGAGATCGAATGCAACGAGGAGTGTGTGTGAACACTACCGCGAGTTGAGGAGGGAAGCGAGGCGGCTTTTCCGGGCGAAAAAAGAGAGGCAGAAAAGCGTGAAATAAAGGAGCTTGAGATGCTGGCCAACGGGAATAATGCCCGAAAATTCTATCAAAAAATTCGGCGAATGACAGAAGGTTTTAAACCCGGGGAAAACTCCTGTAAGATTGAGAACGGCGACCTGGTGACCGATGTTCAGAGAGCACTCAGAATATGGAGGGATCACTTCTCTGCCCTTTTCAATGGAGAAACTAAGCAAGAAACCAGAGAAGATGCCGAACCCGAACCCACAATCGAAGCTGATGGAATTGACGTTCCACAACCCGACTATAATGAGGTGCGAATAGCAATATCCCGATTGAAAAACAATAAAGCAGCTGGCGCTGATGGTTTGCCTGCTGAGCTATTCAAACACGGAGGCGAGGAGCTGGTAAGGCGCATGCATCAGTTTCTATGCAGAATATGGTCGGATGAATGCATGCCTGAAGATTGGAATCTAAGTGTTCTCTGCCTAATCCACAAGAAGGGCGATCCTGCAAACTGCGCCAACTATCGCGGAATCAGCCGTTTGAATATCGCATATAAGGTCCTATTAAGCGTATTGTGCGAAAGCCTGAAGCCTGATGTGAACAGACTGATTGTATCTGGAGTGTGGCTTGAGACCTGGTAAATCTTCCATCGACCAGATTTTTACAATACGCCAAATCTTGGAAAAAACCCGTGAAAAAAGAATCGACACGCATCATCTCTTTGTTGATTTTAAAGCCGCTTTCGATAGCACGAAAAGGTGCTGCCTATATGCCGCTATGTCTGAATTTGGTTTCCCCGCAAAACTTATACGGCTATGCAAAATGACCTTGAGCAACACCGCCAGCTCGGTCAGAATTGGGAAGTACCTCTCCGAGCCGTTCGAAACTAAACGAGGTTTCAGACAGGGTGACCCCCTATCGTGCGATTTCTTTAATTTAATGCTGGAGAAAATAATACAAGCTGCAGAACTTAACCGCGCTGGAACAATATTTTATAAAAGCGTCCAACTGTTGGCATATGCTGACGATATTGATATCATTGGCCTTAACAACCGCGCCGTGACTCCTGCTTACTCCAAATTAGAAAAAGAAGCAGAGAAAATGCGATTGGTGGTGAACGAGGGCAAAACGAAGTACCTTCTGTCATCATGCAAAGAGTCAGTGCATTCGCGCCTTGGCAACCAAGCCACTGTTGGCAGCAATAATTTCGAAATAGTAAAGGACTTCGTTTACCTGGGAACCAGCATTAATACCAACAATAATGTTAGCCTAGAAATCCGACGAAGAATCACTCTTGCAAACAAATGCTACTTCGGACTGAGTAGGCAATTGAAAAGTAAAGTCCTCTCTCGACGAACGAAAATAACACTCTACAAGTCACTCATCGCACCCGTCCTGCTATATGGTGCAGAAGCGTGGACACTAACAACATCTGATGAGGCGGCTCTGGGAGTATTCGAGAGAAAGGTTCTTCGAAAGATTTGTGGACCTCTACGCGTTGGCGACGGCGAGTACCGAAGAAGATTTAATGATGAGCTGTATGAACTTTACGCAGACGCCGACATAGTTCAGCGAATTAAAACACAGCGGCTTCGCTGGCTAGGCCACGTAGTGCGAATGAGCGAAGATGCTCCAGCCCAGAAGGTATTCTTATCGGCACCCGCCGGTGGAAGCAGAGGAAGAGGGAGACCACCACTCCGATGGAAGGACCAAGTGGAGACCGATTTGCGATCCCGCGGTGTTTCCAATTGGCGCCAGTTGGCGCAACAAAGAAACGACTGGCGAGCTATGTTGGACGGTCAAAATCGCCCAGGCGGTTAGATGACCATTTAAAGTAAGTAAGAATTGGTCTACGCTGAAATGCTTTTGGGACAAGGATCTTAATTCATGTTCGAGGGTCCTTAGATCACGTTTGTCTTCGTAATGCAACGACAAACAATTTTTTATTTTTCCCCATTCCTCATCGAATATATTATAAGAAATTAAGGCTGTGTCTGCAGGGCCTCTCACTTTCTGCCTAATTTGGCGAAGGATGGTTCTGTATATGGGTTTTGTTTTGACTATCTCGTAGTCTTGCAATATTGATTCAACATTGTGAATCCAGGAAATAAATTGAACGGGATTACCTTCGAAGGTGGGAAGGTTTTTAACGCTATCAGGTAGCCTACATATTTCGAGCAAATCTGCTTCTGTTAAATTGGCTGGGCTCGCAGGAGTTAAGGCTCCTGTGTGAGGATTAACCCTAGCTTCTAGCTGATAAATCCTATTGCTCATGGCCCTCATTTGCTCTATTTGTGCATTAACTGCACCAGTTAGCTGTGTTACTGTTTCTTTTACTAGCTCCATTCTAAAGTTACTTTTTACAGTATTAAAAAATTATTTTATCTTTACAGAAGATTAATTCTTCACTTTACAGTATTTTAGAAAAAAAATTTTAATCTTTGATATAATTTTTCAAGAGATAAATTTAATTCCTTACCGAAACTGGCTAAAAAAAATTTTAATTTGATTTATTTATATATGAATTTTACAAGAAAATGATAATTTGAGTGATTAATATATATTAAAATTCCTTACATTATTAGTATATTGAAGTTCATCCTCGGTGCTTCCAGGTTGCTTCGTAGTGGTCCTTTTTAGAATTTTCCTCCGACTAAGGTACGTGCACAACATAGTCTTGACTCAGGTGGCTTGTAGTTTTTCGATAATTAGTGCTTCTGTAGTTTTATAAAAGGTACTGGTGCTTTTTTTTTTGTTTTAATTTGCACTAAAATGTTTTTGGTAAAATTTTAGTGTTTTTTCGTTGCACTTTTTTTAGTGAAAAGATTTCTTTGGTGTTTTTATAATTTGCACTAAAATGTTTTTGGTAATATTTTAGTGTTTTTTCGTTGCACCTTTTTTAATGAAACAATTTCTTTGGTGTTTTTATAATTTGCACTAAAATTTTTTTTTTTTTAACTTTTTAAATTAAAACTTTAACATTTTAGTATTTTTTCTTACACCTTTTTTAGTGAAAAGATTTCTTTGGTGCTTATAAAATTTACACAAAATTTTAACCGGATTCTCGGGCGCTAATTAGAACACCGACCTTCGTCGTTTGCTTCACGGGAATGAACTTAAACTTTCTTTATTAACCGTTTACTTTTTATACAGTTTCTTACGCTAATTTCTTACATATTACATACTTATATTAAATACTTATACAAATAAAAGTATGCTTAAAGCGAAATATCATTATTGTTTTATTTTACCGTTCTGCTTATGTACTTAATTGCTGATAATGCAATAAATTGGAATTGAAAATTCACATGACTCTGCGTATGCACTAATTTGCAAATGTAAGTAACTTCATTTGTTCAACAACGGCTTCACATAACGTCTGCACGACTTCCGCTTGAAGTTAGTATGACGAAATGTGAAGCAGTTGTTGTTGTTGATTTTTCGGAACTGCTTTAGCGTGTGACAGTTTTTTATATTTGGATATTCTACTGCTAACAGTGCTAACTTGTATGTATGCATGGGTAGGCAGATGGTGAAATGAAGAATTTTCTTAAGGTTTTTAGGTGCGGCAAGTTCTAAATCACCCCCTTCGTTTTCATTGAATTTCTATTTTACTGCCCTATTTAGCAAAAAAATAGTAATCAGGTAGTCTTATTTTGTATATGTTGCTTTACGCAAATTAAACTATTTATATAGTTACACATATGAACATAAAAAATCAGCACGAACCAGCTCTTTGCCTACCATAATAAACAGTATATGTTTATGCCCACAATGAATTTCGCTCCTGGCATCTCTTGATTAAAGCCCTAGCACAAAACCTGCTATGCAAAATAACTGCAATAAACATACAAATGTATTAATATATATTTAATTATAGTAACTTTAAAGT
The DNA here is from genome assembly GCA_949987695.1 of Merzomyia westermanni. Lineage (NCBI taxonomy): Eukaryota > Metazoa > Arthropoda > Insecta > Diptera > Tephritidae > Merzomyia > Merzomyia westermanni. The sequence continues at coordinate 85,408,161 of OX465291.1, forward strand.
AAATATCTATCAATCGCTTCATTTATTCACAAAAATGGTATTTAATGGCAGTTTGCGCTGCTGCTTATGTTATTAATCGTTCACCCTGTGCTAGTTTTATAGAAAAGACTTCTGAGGAATTGTGGTCAGGAAGTAATCTTCGAGTTTTCGGGTGCAAAGCATTAATGCACATAGAAAAGCAAAAACGCGGAAAACTGCAACCTAAATCGAAAGAATGTGTTATGGTTGGCTATGCTAGAAATAGCAAGGCTTATAGACTATTTGACCCAGAATCTAAAAGAATTTCATGAAATCAGAGGTAATTGATTGCAGTTCCAGTAATGCGGGTCATTTGTATTTTCGTGTTTATGACAATTTAAGTAACAACGATAGGGACCATGATGATACTATACTGTCAAGCTGTGATTCAAATAACGAAACTTACGTTCCAACGCAAAACGTAGATGAAACTGGCAATGTCGAAGGCCCGACACTGAGGTCCGCTACTCGTCGCAATCACTTGGCGATGATCGCACAGATAGGTGACCCAATTTCAGTGAAGGAAGCATTGTCAAGTCCGAACGCTTCTCATTGGATTAAAGCTAAGGAAATCGAAAGGCAATCATTGAAAGAGAATGAAAGCTGGACGCTAACAGATTTGCCATCAGGACGAAAGGCAATTTCAAGTCGGCGGATTTTTAAAACTAAGTACAACTCAACCGGAGCCATCAGCAGATTTAAGGCCCGACTAGTAATAAGGAGATGTGCTCAACGTAAAGGTGCGGACTATGATGAGACGTTCTCTCCAGTTGTTCGCTACACGTCAATTCGAGTGTTGTTTGCATTAGCAGCTGAATAGGATTTGCATTTTGATCGGATGGATGCGGTTACTGCTTCTTTACACGGAGAACTAGATGAGGAGATATATATGGCTCAACCGGAAATGTTTTCTGATGGATCAGAAAAAGTATGTCTCCTGCAAAAATTACTCTACGGGCTCAAGCAAGCAAGTCGTGTTTGGAACCATCAGCTTGATCGTGCTCTCAAAGAATTTCGGTTTCGTATGAAAGATTTAGGCGTGTGCAAACCAGCTCCTGAATATGAATATTACGAGAGATTGGAACAAGGGCGTTATAGCAATCGACCAATCACAGTACATACAAGACATTTTGGCGAACTTTACCATGTTAGAATGTAATCCGGTCAGTACTCCAGCCGATATTAATCAACGTTTAACAAAGAATATGTGCCCCCCTGATGAGCCGGCGTTTGAAAAGGTCAAAGGAGTACCGTATCAAGAGGCTGTCGGAAGCCTTCTATTTGCGGCACAAATAACACGCCCTGACATACAGTTCGCCTTTGGAGCTGTCAATCGGTACAACAACTGTTTTGGTTATGGACATTGGGTTGCGGTAAAGCGAATTATGCGCTATCTAAAAGGTACATTGCACTATAAATTGACGTTTACCAAAAACGCCGAATCTGACTTAAAAAGTTTCTGTGACGCTGACTGGGCTGGCGATGAAAGTGACAGGCGTTCTACAACTGGCTACATGTTTACCATTCAAGGATGTCCTGTATCGTGGAATTCAAAGAAATAGCCTACTGTTGCCATTTCAACCACTGAATCAGTGTACATGGCAATGGCCTATGCAACGCAAGAAGGAATTTGGCTTCGCCATCTGTTACGAGAATTGTTGAGAGATACGCCAGACACAATAACAATATATTGCGATAATAGGGGGTCTATCTGTATCGCGGAAAATAATGTACTCGTATATCAGCCACAAACAAAACATATAGTTATTAAGCATCACTTACGTGAGCATGTGAAATCTAAAACTGTTAAATACCAAACTCAACTTATCAGATTTTCTCACAAAGCCTATGCAGTCAGAAAAGCAATTATTTTGCTCTAAAGAGATAAATTTGAACTGAAAAAATAATTATATGTATGTATTTACATAAGTATTTATATAATATCTGAAAAGTTGTATACCCAAATTTTATTGAAATGGAATCTCATGGAAATTAAAACAAAAAAAATATTTTCTAAGTAAAGGTGTTGGAATTCCTTTTGTAGAAACTATTTACTTATCTATTTACTTATCTCACAGTGCATATTTCTTACTGTTCTCTTATTTCTCTTATACGTATATATATTTCTCTTATACGTATATATATAGGTGGCGCAAAAGTAAGCTTCCGATGTTCAGCATATCGGTTGTGGCACGTGCAGTGTGTGCTGTTGCACCGTCTTGTTGGAACCACATGTTTTCCAATCCCAATTCATCAAGTTGCGGCAAAAAGAACTCGTTGTTCATTGCTCTGTAGCGCTCACCATTCACAGTAACCGTTTGGCCCCGACCGATTATTGGTCAAATAAATAGTCAGCAATATTCCGCGTTCTGGAGCAGTGTAGCGTAACATTGTTTATTAACGTGTATTTCGCATGTGTTTACTACACAAATGGCAAAACAGAAGTGACTTTAGGGGCCAATCGCAAAATTTATAGCATTTTCTGATAGGAGGATTACTTTTGCGCCACCCTGTACAAATCAATACCCATATACAAGGGAACGAAAAGACGTGTTTTATTTTTTATTCATAACTGAATATTTTGGGTGCAATATTGAAGAAAAAGATATAAAAATTGTGATTTGTCCCACTGTGGTATCATACATACATGTACAAGTTGTGCTGATCTTTGCTGGTGTTGGTGCCCATATCTCCTAAATACTCTATGGAGCACTTACGTGAGAGTAATTTCAATATGCTGCCAAAAGAATATTTCATGGAGTATTCTAGACCAAAGCGAGAAAAGGGTTGAGTACTTTTGAGGACCACTTACTCCCTCTCCCGATTTGGTGTTGAATACTCCATGGAGTAATCCTTTGGGAGCATTTTGAGAGTACTCTTAAGTAGGTACTCCACGGAGTATTCAAAAACAAAGAAATGAAGTGCTCCGAGATGATTAGGTGGTCCAATCACCGAACATCGCGATGTAAATTGGATCACCATTTTTATATGAATGAGGATAAGTGTTGAAGTTCTCTGATACTCCTTAAGGAGTATTCTTTGGATGATGGAACGGAGTATTTCCGTTTTTTGCAAGGATCTGCTCATAACAAAAGTATTTTTATTTAAAAAAATCAGCTGACTTTACAATAGACCTGCTTAAATTGGGATGCCATAATAGATACAATTTATTTTATTTATTTATTTATATATATAACAGAGGTTGTGACTGTAAGACAGGGTCTTTTATAGCACATCGACGGCTTCAGATTACAAAGACAATAAAACTTATAATATAAAATTAAGTACATATTATAAAGTAACATCAGTAGTTTGAATAAATATAAGTAGTAGAATTTGTAATTTCTAATACATAGAGAAATAAGAATGATGAAAAGAGGGATAGGTAGTGGTTTCGCAATCAGATTAAGCTCACTGAACTGAAGTAATCATGAATCACTCCCCTGCAATTGCTCCTACTCAAAGTACCCTTAAGAGAATCAGGAATAGAGTTCCAGAGCATTACAGCATTTACAAAGAATAGCCTCGAGGGGGACAAATATAAATATCTGGGAATAATTAAATTTTGGGTCCTACTAGATTTGGGAAATTTAAGTTTTTCAAAGAGGTACTGCGGTGTTTCAAATTCGATGAGCTTATAAACAAAAATACAATTTCTAGCAGCAATGTACTGAAATATACTGCATCCTAGAAGTTTGCGCTTCCATGATGAGATGTGATTATATTTTTTTGAACCATAAACATATCGTGTAACGTTGTTAAAAGCAACATCGATTTTATGACACGAGGCAGCATCAAATTGACTATAAACGAGCTCAGAGTACGTTAGGTGTGGGATAATCAGTTGAATTGCTAGCTTTCTTCTAGTTTCCAACGGAGTAAATGAGGCGGACATTCTCAGTCTACGTAAAATTAAATAAACATTACTCACAACCTTATTTACGTGATCAGCACAGCTTAACTTAGAATTAATCACAAAGCCCAAATTTTTTATCTTATCAGTAAACGAAAGGACATTGTTACTAACGAACAGCTGAGGAATATCTTCAGTATGGATAATATTATTACTAATGGGCAAAACGTATGACTTTTTAGCATTCAAGCAAAGATGGTTTTCATAAGCCCATTTCGAAATAGCAGACAAGTCATTATTCATTTTGAAGCACAAATCTTCAACAAGACCAACACGACTTGACAAATACAATTGAATGTCATCAGCATATCCATGGGCATTAACATACTGACACCTAGAGAACACATCGTTTACACAAAGACTTAAGAGAAGTGGACCAAGTACAGAGCCTTGCGGTACACCAGAGGAAACAACAGAAGATCTAGATGCAGAGATTTTGCATACCACTTTTTGAGTCCTTCCATCAAGGTAGCTAGTCTAAGCTTGACCGAGCTATCAGAAAATCCAAAGTAATATTTAAGCTTCTCACATAAAAGACTGTGGTTTACCATGTTTGGTGCCACCCGAACTTAGACTTTCTCGCTGGTTTATTTTAAAATATAAAAATTAGGTATATACTACATACAAAAAGACACATAAAAGATACAGACGTAGTACCTGCATGAGTTGATAATTTTACATAGTTATGTAATCTATTCTAGAGCTTTTGTTTCCGCTAGATGCGCACCAGTTCAGAACTAGTGATTTTCCCCACAGGGATACTCCTTGTTGGGAGTGTAATTGAATTATTGATGGTGGGTTCTTGATAACATTCGCCACAATATTTCACAAAAAATAATCTTTGTTTGTGTTGATAGATAAAAGAAATTATTTGAAAAGGCGCCAACTATTTTTATATTAATTATAATTAGGGTCCGGATTTTCATGAACTAAAAACTGGAAATTATGCACATATAAAATGCCTTGAAAAATCAAAAATATGCTCTAAAGAGAAAAATAATTTGCACACCCACACATTTGTTTTGTTTTTTATATTTAATTTTTACATTTGTTTATAAGATTGTAATTAACTCAAAGGAATTTTGTTTTTGCAGTGCCACTAAAATCTAAAAACTAATAAAATATACATCTAAAATTTTCAGGTATGCAATAAAACAAAAAATTAAGCACTTTAAAAGCAAGAAATTCATTTAAAATACATAAATTAAAAATACGTATACATATACATATGTATGTGTTCATTTCCTATAGTTTTTATCAGTTTTCTCTATTCAGGGTTTTATTAGCAAACAATATAAATTGTTCTTTGAAATTTTTAAAGTTGAAGCTTTCCCTATTTGGGCGCAAAAATGTTTTGTATAAGGACAACTTTCCTTCTATTTCAACACTGCTGATTGGGGCGTACTGGAAGCAACTTAGTTTTTTGGGATTATAGTTACTCGTATTAGAGGTGCCCTTTGTGCCCATTTGGTTACTTGAACTTAGCACATCAGATATTACCTTAATTTCCTGCAACCCTGTATTTTTTTGCAGAACGGTATCCAATTTTTCGCCCAAGTCCACCCTGCACACCTTAAATAGTTGTACATAGTAACAGCAGCCTCCACAAGATACAATTGCTCAGCCAATGATTTCTTTCCTTTCAATTGTCCTACCATTGAGAAGAAGCTGTAGTTTGCATTAATATAGGCTAACCGTACTTCAATCGAATTTGAAGCTTTTACTTTTTTCACCTTTAATACAGAGGATGCTTCACCATTATTTAGATCTTTAAGAAAGGTTTGAAACCATCCGTAACTCAATAACACTCGAACCACTAGTGAAACACAACAGAGATGGCTACGCTTATGCATGCAAGCGTGTACCAAGGAAGAGGATATGTCAATAAATAGCAACGACCTTTCGAAAACACGAAGAGCGAACAACCAAGAAAGTTCTGGGCCCGTAAGGTAGCACCCGGTTGGACTATAAAAGGCAGTGACCAAGCAAGGCAGATTGATTATTTTCAAGTGTTGTTCTGTGAACTACTGTGAATTTACCAAACTCTTAAATTTGTATGGCGTTTATTACTAGTAAAATAAACTACTTAGTTACAGTATCTGTGCGTGTGTTTATTTCACTTTATAGTGATCGAACCCAGGATTTAAAATCGAGGAATCGTCGAATTCGTCCCAATTGGTGCCAGAAGCGGCATTGGTTAATAAATACCAGCGATTTCAAGGATAACAAAGACATGGCGAAGCTAAATGAATTAAAGATTCAGCAACTTAAAAAATAATTTAGAACAACGCGGACTATAAACTACAGGCAATCAATCAGAGTTACAATCACGATTGCGAGAGGCTATGGAAGCGAAGGGAATTAACGTTGACGAATATATTTTCCCTCTTATGGAGGAGGCATTGGCGAAATGGAAGAGAAAAAGGATCCTCCAAATTCAGTGCCAAGTGTGGACACAAACGCGTTGTTAGCTGTATTGCCTCAGATGTCATCAAGCATTTCAACACAGCTGGAAGAACAGAAGACACACATGGCATCTTAGCTAGAGGAGCAAAAGACACATGGCATCTCAGCTGGAAGAACGAAGGCACACATGGCGTCTCAACTTGAAGAACAGGACACACGTATTACATCTCAGCCGCAAAAACAGAAAACTTGCATGGCATCTCAGATTTCAGCTCAACTAGACAAACAAAAGGCATGCATGAGATCCTAAATGAAAGGCCCGAAGGCATATATCTCTTAACAGTTGGAAGCACAGGAGGCTAGGGTGTCATCTAAACTAGAAGTCCAAGATGCGAAAATTGCACAGCTGCAGGATAAAATTGATGCTGAGGTAAATGCCCTGAGAGGTCGTATCCAGGAATTGCAACTAAATCGTCCACCTGCTTCAGCGAATACTCCCAAGGTAAAATCGCCTTCCTTTGATGGTTCTGTTCCATTCCAGGTATTTAAGCTGCAATTTGAGAAGACCGCTGCGGTGAATAAATGGGGCACTGAAGACAAAATTGCTGCATTGTTCGTGACATTGAAGGGACCTGCAGAACACTCTCCTCTTCTTCTTCTTATTTTTTGTATTTGTTTTTAGAATTTTCCATGAAATTCCCACGAGTAAACTGGAAGGGGTTGGTCTACCTCGGCAAAGCCAGCATACCGAGGTAAGCCTCTTGTTACAACCGGCCTTGCCCTGCATCAGAGGGACCGTTCGCTGTCAGCTATTCAATAACCACCCGCTCATCATTCAGCCCTCCGCACGGATACCTCAACTCCTTCGCCACACCAGGCAATCCTCACATCTTCTGAGGTAGCGGTATGGTGGGAACACTGTGCCCTCCGATTCCACGGAAAATGTGAGATTTTCCTCTTAGTTCGTCTCACATTGGCACCCCGTCCCCTGGAGAAATACCAATATTCTACTTAAGCTCCTGAAGAGGTGGCATTGGTAGACTGCGTTAAATATTTTCACAAGTACTTCTATGGCCAGCAATTCCATGTAGAATAGATTGTGCAGCGTTGAAATTAGTTTTGCAATTCCGTAATCCTGGCGGAACGGCGACTAGAATCTTACGACGTTTCCATAGATCATCACTACCTAGCCTTGGAAATGCTGATGCATGTCGAGGCGACAATGTAACTTAGAAGGCAAGCATTGTTTAAAAGCTGAGGTCAAGGCAGACTGTGTAGATGTGCGGCTGATGACTATAACATCTATGTGTCAATGATCACTTAAAGAAGTGTCAGCTAGAAGATTCCGATATTGCCCGCGTGATTTAGGGAATCAAAAAAACCGGGTGACCAAGAAGAGCGAAGATGTCAGCAGAAGGTCCTGCGGCAAATACATATTGGACACAGTGGAACAATTAAAGAGGATATCCTGTTGCTTACATCAAATATGGGGTAGTGAACATGGTCAATGTACTCGAAAGTTCATACTTGTGCCAAGGAACCGGTTGTCCCATGTTCTCATAAAATTTTAGTGCGGTTCCAGTGTAGGCCATTATAGAGTCACCAAGACCTCAAGCAGTGATTCTATTGGATTGGTTGCTGTCAGTTGATCGCGGAGTGTACTGAAACCAAAAAGACCGAAATCGAGGAGCCATGGGCAAATAAAACAGTATAACTCAGGTGCACTATTTGAGGGGATTGCCATGGGTCTAGGTTTCCTGCTAGCAAACAGTGGCATTACTAGCTTCCCTTCAAATTTGTGAGAACGAGATTATGGGGCGTTCAATTGCAAAAGCCAGCCCAGGCCCCTTCCGCTTGCTCGAATTAGTTTAACGATTAACTTGGTTGGGAGAATTGCTCATCTCCTTCTGCCATGTTTTTCCATCCACCTAAATTGCGGGTATTACTGGAGCCCCTGCCGCAATTATGTGCAATCTGACCAGATTTTTCTCACTCGCATTTTCACTTTTCTGTTGCTTCCCATTCAATTCTTCCAGAATTAGAATTGTGCCTATCCAGTCTGGAGGTTCTACTTCCACTCGGTGAGCTTTGTATGAGGGTATACTTAAAAGCGCGGCTGTTTCCTGCACCAAAACAGGTGATACCGTCTCAGAGAGTGATCTCTTTGGCAAACATGTGGCTACCTTCGTCTCCACAACACGTATTCCATTAAAAAAAACTTTAGGTGTTTACTCTCCCTGTGTACTCTACAGGTGCATCCTCACTTGCTTGATGGGCCAAGCTCTCGATGTTCAATGCAAATTCCTGCAAAGTCTTTATTATTATTAGCATTCTGGAAGCAATTCTGTATCTCTATTTGGTGAATCTGTTTACTATGGTCACTACAATGATGTCTCTCAACCGCACCCATCAATTGCATCATAACTGTGCCGAAGGTCCCTTCAATACCACGAGCAATGCAGTGACTTTGTATTCGGACCCCAAATTATTCATTGTCTCCTCCACCACATGGAAAATATGATCATCAACGTTGATTTATTCCGCTTCCATAGCCTCTTGTAATCTTGACTGTAGCTCGGATTTATTGTCTGTTGTATTAAATTCAAATCGTGCGAATTTGCCAATTTTGCCGACTTCGATGATTCCTCCTGGGTTCGATTTGTATTAAGTCAAATAAACACACTCGCAGATATTGTTGTATTTCTCAGTTGTATTTACTTGTAATAAACCCAATACAAATTCACGAGTTAGGTAACACAGAAAGTTCACTGCACAACACCCGAATATAAAATGATCAACCTGCCTTGGCAGTTTACTGCCTTAAATAGTCCGCAAGGGGCGATTTTACTCAACTAGAAGTTACTAGGTTGTTCGTTCATCTTGCTCGCGAAAAAATGGTGTGTCTGTATCGCCATCCTCATGCATATTGTGGCGACTATTCTCAAGCATGTACCATCCCTAACTCAATAACACTCCCACCACTAGTTTAACACAGCTGAGATAACGATGGCTACGCTTATGCATGCAAGCGTGTAACTAGGAAGAGGAAGAGAGATGGCGCGAGTGTTTGCGAATACGATGCAAAGAGGGGATTCCAATAAATAACACCGACCCTTCCAGAACACGAAAAGCGAACAACCAAGAAAGTTCTCGGTGCGTAGGCAAGCACCCTGTTGGACTATATAAGGCGGTGACCAAGCAAGGCAGGTTGATCAGTTTATTTCCAAGTGTTGTTCAGTGAACTACTGCGAAGTTACCGAACTCTTAAATTTGTATTGCGTTTATTACTAGTAAATAAAACTAGCTATCAGTTACAATATCTCTGTGTGTGTTTACTTGACTTTATAGTGATCGAACCCAGGATTAGTAATCAAGGAATCATCGAATTCGTCACAATATATAGATCGGTGTACCCATCGCTATCACTTTTGTGCAAGTTAGTGGTGGGAATGTAATTGAATTAGGGATGGTACATTATTCGGAATATTTTCGACAGTATTATGGTGAATATTCTCAAGCATGTACCATCCCTAACTCAATAACACTCCCACCACTAGTTTAACGCAACAGAGATAACGATGGCTCTGCTTATGCATGTGGGCAAAAGAAAGAGAGATGACGCAAGTGTTTGCGAATACAAGGCGAAGAGATGTCAATAAATAACACCAACACACGAAAAGCGAACAACCAAGAAAGTTCTCGGTGCGTAGGCAAGCACCCTGTTGGACTATATAAGGCGGTGACCAAGCAAGGCAGGTTGATCAGTTTATTTCCAAGTGTTGTTCAGTGAACTACTGCGAAGTTACCGAACTCTTAAATTTGTATTGCGTTTATTACTAGTAAATAAAACTAGCTATCAGTTACAATATCTCTGTGTGTGTTTACTTGACTTTATAGTGATCGAACCCAGGATTAGTAATCAAGGAATCATCGAATTCGTCACAATATATAGATCGGTGTACCCATCGCTATCACTTTTGTGCAAGTTAGTGGTGGGAATGTAATTGAATTAGGGATGGTACATTATTCGGAATATTTTCGACAGTATTATGGTGAATATTCTCAAGCATGTACCATCCCTAACTCAATAACACTCCCACCACTAGTTTAACGCAACAGAGATAACGATGGCTCTGCTTATGCATGTGGGCAAAAGAAAGAGAGATGACGCAAGTGTTTGCGAATACAAGGCGAAGAGATGTCAATAAATAACACCAACCCTTCGAGAACACGAAGAGGGAACAACCAAGAAACTTTTGGGTACGTGGGGTAGCACCCTGTCGGACTATATAAGGCAGTGACCAAGCAGGGCAGGTTGATCAGTTTATTTTCAAGTGCCGTTCAGTGAACTACTGTGAATTTACCAAACTCTTAAATTTTTATTGCGTTTTTTACTAGTAAATAAAAGTAGTTTTTTGTTATACTACTTGTGCGTGTGTTCATCTGACTTTATAGTGATCGAGCTCAGGATTAATAATCAAGGAATCATCGAATTCGTCGCAATATTTTCTTTCCATTCGGTATTATGCGCCAAGCAGATACAATACGGCAATACGTTGAAAAAACTGACACCTAAGTAGAATGTGAGTGTTTGCGTGCGTAACAACAGATTCGACGGATACGGCAAAGTAGATTTTGTTATAAATTTTGACGAATGACGGATGGCGGCCGCCGTGGTGTGAAGGTAGTGTTGCCGGCCTACCACACCGAAGGTCCATGGTTCGAGCCCTGGTACAGGTAACATCAAAAGTGATTTGAAAAAAGTTTTTCAAAACGGGGTCGCCCCTCGGAAGTGGTTTGGCAAACTCTCCGAGTGTATTTCTGTCATGACAGGCTTCTCAGCAAAAATTCGTCTCCTTTGTAGATGCCGTTCGGAGTCGGCAAAAAACTGTAGGTCCCACCAATTTGTAGGGAAAATTCAAATCGGCACACCACAAATTGGAAGAGAAGCTTGGCGCAAAAATCTCTTAGTAGGTTTATGATGATATACCTGTTGTATATCGCGCCATAGAGACGGATACGTCGACGGTGACGTGCTGTATCTGCTTAGCGCATTAAATCTGCAACATCACTGAAATGAGTTCTAACATCTTTGGCCATTCGATGCAGTTCATGTGCCAAACAAGTAACGTGCAGTAACTTTGGATAAAATACCTTAGCACTTTTGCTGACCTTGCTATATATGGAGCTGCGCCAGCGACATATAAAATAATTTTCAGCTTTTCGTAGTCAGGGCCGAATAATTTCATAAAATCATTAAATGCTCCTGCAGTTGTGCAGTTATTCGTCCGTTCTGGAAAAAAGATGTTTAATAAAAATAGTTTGGAGCTTATATCTTTGTCAGGATGTAAAATTCCAACGATAATATTTGCTACGAAACGGCCTCATTCGTTCCATCGATTGATATTGTAATATCAGATTTAGTTTTATTGATATAAGATTAAAAATGCGATGTGTTCAATACGAATGTTTTAAGAAATCTCCCACAAAATTTTCATCAATGACAATGGAAAATCAAACCATATTCAAGAGCTACGTGTTTTACATGAGTTCTATGCAACAAGTATTAAATCACACAGTGATAAAATAAATTATTCTACATTCGGCCGTCCTGATATATACTCGACCCGAGTGTCGGTTTTCTTTGCTTGAATCATCATTTTCTTGTTGTTGTTGTGGTAACGACAAAAACACTCCCCGAAGGTTTTGGGGAGTATTGTCGAATTAACAGTCCTTGGCCGAATTTGAACCCGGTACGCTCTGGTACTCCCTTGCGGTACTAGCGATTTATGACCAGTGAAACCTTCTAGGTCATGTCACCCCTCCTTATGTAGTGAGAGGTGAGAGGCATCATATCCGTAGATCAACCATCGAGTTGCATGTCATTCTCTCTCTCTCTATGGCGCGATATACAACAGGTATATCATCATAAGCCTCCTAAGAGATTTTTGCGCCAAGCTTCTCTTCCAATTTGTGGTGTGCCGATTTGAATTTTCCCTATAAATTGGTGGGACCTACAGTTTTTTGCATGTCATTACCTTTGTGCATATTAGTCGCCTCTTACGACCGGTACGCCTACCTCGGGCATATTCTAAACCCCTAACCCGCAGGGGCAACATCATTTTCTTCTTCTTGATCACTACGAAACCTGTCCTCATTGTCATCACCGGTCCACTGTTTCATTGATTTAGCAGCGGTAGCAGCACATCCCCTATACGCCTTACTAAATATCGATCATTTCTTAAACATTTTATAATTTCATAAGGGCCAAGAAACTTATGCATATACTTTAATCCTGGCCCTTGCTTTGTACGTTTAATGGCAACCAGGTCACCTTCTCGGTAATGATGAACGTCTTTGCGTTTCCTATCAAAACTTCGTTTATTTTCTGCTTGAAGACGTAAAATGCTTTCATGCGCCCTAAGACGTGAATCATTCCGCTCATTATTAAAATCCTGAATGGATTCATTCTCCAAAAGCTCGATTAACTTTGGATCATCCTTAAAGTAAGCTTCAAGACCGAACATGAGTTTAAAAGGAGTAGCACCAGTACTTCGATGTGTATTTGTATTCAGCAGTTTTTGAGCAAGGATGTTTATACCATTCGTGCGGCTTTGGTGCAGATAGTTTTGTCAGAAGTGGAGTCAAAGTCCTATTTACTCTTTCTATTTGCCCATTACCTCTAGGCATGCCGGTTGTCGTTAATATATGCTGAATCCTTTCCTCTGCGCAATAAGAAGCAAAGCTTACAATTCGCCTAGGATTAGTAGATATATGTGCTTGACGACGCAATTTCTCAATTACCTCTGCCGCTGTAGTCGACTTAGTTGCATAAAGCCAAACAAACTTCGTAAACGCGTCTACCACAGCCAAAATATGAACATACGACTTTTTTGTTGATGGCAATGGACCCATATGATCAATATGAAAAGCATGGAAAGAAGCAACGCCCTTATCAATCGGATGTAAGAATCCTTTTAATTTTCCAGCCTTTCTTTTAGTCAATATACATACTTTACAACTTTGCATAAACTTTTCAATTTTCTTACGTAAGTTAGGCATCCAATATTCACTCTCAATAAATGCTGCTGTTTTATCAACTGAAAAATGTCCGCGCTCATGTGCGTGTCGAATAGTTTGCACCTTCATAGACCTCGGTATTCCTATCCGTGCACCTCGGTATTCCTATAAGTACACCTTGCCAAAAACTATAATCTCCTTTTCCTTCATTCCTTCCTAAGTATAGTCCTTTTTCGATCATCATCTTCTTGCTGTAATTTTCCTGAAGTCAACTGCCGAACTAGTAAGTCAACAATCTAGTTCATTGACTAGAATTTCGTGGGCTTATTCATACCAGTCTGTGCGACTGCAACGTTTCCACCTCCAGAACTGTCGATAGACAAATACATACACGAGCGAGGAAGAAAACAATTCAGTATTCGGTCAGCGTTGAGTAAACAATGCCGTACTACATTTTAATTTCCTGTTCAACTAATATTTTGAGTTTTTGAATATTCATTTATTTAAATTAAATATAAAACTTTCTTGTAAATAATAGTTTTAATAGTAAAATCTTAATTCTTTTGAGAATTTTGTGCTTCAAATATTAAATGTACGGTACGTGCATGTCAACAAAATCACCTTTATTTTTTCGACGTCGCTACTGCAACAGCAACAACGAGTAAGCAGTGCTAAAATGAAACTACGAAGAAAAGTGAAAACAAAACGAGCATTTGTCAAAGCAATTGTGTATGTAAATAACATTTATTTTTGGAAGAATCAAATTAACCTTTTTCTGAAGAAGTAGTTTACGACAAATGCATAATAGAATTATTTGCAAAGATCTCCGAAACTTATTATTTTCACCATAAAAGCTAATCTTTCCTTGAAAGATATTTTTGCAAGTATGAATTAGATTCTACCTAAGACTATTATATACATTTTAAAATTTTTCACAAAATGTTTGAAGAAATTTTCAAAATTTATTCCTGTGAAATCAATTACAAAAAAGGACTATTATTAAAAAATAAAAAAATTACTTTTTATAAATGTTTGCAAAGTATAAAAATGCTGTGAATAGCCACTATATATGACTAAACTATAACGTTACGCGACTAAAGTTAATATACTTTGTATGCGTAGCACTACCAGGTATAAAAAGGTGTGAGGACCAAATAAATCCCCATTAATTTGGCCCACACAAAAACGACCCCACATAACCAGATGAACATACAACAAGGCTCAACAACAAAACTAGCACCAACATGAACACAACGAGCGGTCGCAACATGTCACAGCAACACAGTAACCATGGCAACACAACCACCCGAGCCAGCAACATGTAACACCACAGCTATAAAAGCATCAACACAGCATCACAGGAGTCAGTCAGCACGGAGCTGTGGTCACGACCAGAGCGACTAGCGAGCGCATCCTCGATCGTAGTTGGGTCTATCCAGTACAACCGAGATTCGCCCCGTAGGAGTGAGCCGTGGGATCTAAGGGGGTTGTAGTTGGGTCTATCCAGTACAACTACCACTAGAAACCTCGCGCACACCCGCCTCAGCAAAAGTCCCGCCACAGTAACGCGGAACCGCGAACAGACGACGTCCGCTCGCCTACGCCGACGTAGACCGCGCCGCGAGAGTGATACCCCGCGGAGTAACAGCGCGAACGCACCACACGACCGAGCAGAGCGACGAAATACCGCACGCGGCAGAGACCGCAGCAGAGCGGCGACATACCGCGCGGCAGAGATACGTCAGCAGAGACCGCAGCAGAGCGGCGAAGTACAACGCACCTAAGAGGGACACCGACACCGGGCGTGGCTGAGCAACGCCGCTGCAACACACGACGCCGACGTCAGTACGCCAGCATAGTACGCGACAGCGACGCCAACGGAAGCAAGGTAGAGTGCAACGCACCAGACCCTAACGGAATCCGTCTAACGGAACGCGGCTGGACCGTTAAGCCACGCCACCACAGCCGAGTGGCGACGAATGAAGTCAGAGGGAGTTGAATTTTAGAATAGAATACGAATGAATTAATATCCTAGCATTAAGTAAGAATAAAGTAAAGTTTAATACAGCGAAACGATTTGCGCAGTGTCCCGAATTTACAAATTTATTGTAAGCGAACCCTGGACAAGGCGAGTATACCCCAGCAATTACCAAAGAAGCAACGGGGCAACAAGAAAGCTTCGTTACAAAGGACTATTTAAAAAGAAGAAATTACTTTTTATAAATGTTTTCCAAGGCAATATGGCTATGAATAGCGACTATACTTTTATTCAAACTTGTTTCAATTGTTCAATATAGTGAAGTAATATTTATTTTGATAGACACATATTTTATATCTGATGAATAAATTTTCAACAAAGTGGTTTGTAATCTAATTTTGATTTTTTTTTGTATTTTTCAACACAAAAAGAACTAATCTACTATGAAGTGCTACAGTAACTGGTATGATACTGGTGCATACGCTGACTAGTATAACGGCTGGTATGATTCTGCTGTATGTACTGACTAGTATGTAAACTGGAATGATCCTTATGCATATACAGACTAGTATGTTGAATGGGATAATATTAATGTATACTCGTATGATGACTGGTATATCAACTGGTATATTGCTGATGCAGATGCGGCCAATTGCCAGATTGTAGGACATCGCCGTGTTAAAAATACCAGTTGCTAATATGGAAAAATTACAGAACTCCAACTAGTTGAGCCCGTATAGCAAACTAGTATTTGACTAGTACAAAACTAGTAGAATTGACTGCAGGGTTCTTTAGTCTTACCTTGCAAGTTTCTTCATCTTTCGTGACAATCAAGCACTTTGAAACGACTAAGAGCATCAACATGCTTAACACTCCGTCCTGGTCTGTGTTCAATAGTGTATTGAAACTCCTTAAGCAACAATACCCAACGTACCACACGTTCACATGGATCTTTCTTTTGTATGGTCATTGTAAAAGCTTTACAATCTGTCACAATTTTAAATTTAATACGCAGTAAGTAAACCCGAAAACGCTTTAAAATCGAACAATTGCTAAAACTTCTAGCTCGTAGCTTGAGCACTTCTCTTCAGCAGGAGTAGTCTTACCACTCGCAAAGTAAACTGGATGAATTAATCCATCATCACTGGCTCTTTGTAGCAGAATATCTCCATATCCGTCCTTGGAAGCATCTGTGTGAAGTTCAGTTTCAGCACCAACTTTATATAAATTTAGTACTGGGGGACCAACCAGATAACTTTTCAGCGACTCAAAGCCTTTCATCCATGTCAAACTTGAATTTCACATGAGACTTTAATAGATTTGACAATGGGCTCGATTTTCTTGAGAAATTTTCAATAAATTTTCTGAAATACCCGGTCAGAGCAAGGAAAGCTTGAATTTGTCGAGCATTAGTTGGTTCCGGAAAACGTCTTACAGCCTGAGTTTTTGTTTCTGATGGAATCACTTTAGCATCCTCAATAATGTGTCCTAAGAACACAACTCTTTTCATCAAAAAATTGCTTTTTTTTAAATTTATATTTAAACCTGCTTTTCTGGAAATATCTAAAATGTTCTTCAATCTACTTAAACCATCATATATATCATCAGAAGAGCCGGCTAAATCATCTATATATGTTAATACAATACCCTCACGGATTGCATCACGAAAAACGGCGTTTATATATCTTTGAAAAACAGATGGCGAATTACATAGTCCAAAGGGTACACGCAAAAATTGGCCATCTGGCACTAAGAATGACGTATTCTTGATACTGGAACCATCAACTTTCACAAGAAAAAAACCATTTGCCAAAGTACTGTACATTTTCGCACTTTGCAATTGATCTAGCTGATCTTCTATCAAAGAAAGTGGAAACCGATCTCTTAAAATTTTGCGATTTAATATTTTTTTTCTTTGTCAACACAATTGGATCTTTCTGCCATTCTTCTAACAGTCTAGCTTTTTGATAAACTGGTTCATCATCTTTAAGAATGAGCTTCATCGTAACCATAGTCTTAACTGATTTCCTCGGTTCATACTGTTTTATCAGTTCCTGTACTTCATATTTCACAGCGACGTCCTTAATGTGAGATAAGTCATTTTCGCCGACCTCAGTTCCACCGAATGCGTTTATCTGTAATATCTCATTTGTTTTTTTGCAATTATCTGGATCAAAAGAAACTGAACCTTTGTTTATTTGCAAATTCCTTTGATTAAGGAAGTCAATACCAATTAGTAGCTTATATGTTGAAATACTATCTGAAATTACATATACTCGAATCGGAAAACTATGTTCATCCATTTTAATTTCTTCCTCAAACTCGCCAATTACAGTGTACAACGGAGAACCAAGTCCAGAAAAACTCACTTCACACTTACGTAATTTTGGTGATCCAATTTATATATCGTGAGACATCAATGTTAAATCACTACCAGTATCCAGACGTGCATCGATTTTTTGTCCACAAATTTCTACCACCTTCAAACACCGCTTACCTGTATTCACCACGATATTTGTCTGTCGTTCAGAATTGCCTTCTTTCGGACATTTTAATGCGATGTGACCATTTTTGTTACATTTAAGGCACTTTCGTCCTTGTGTTTTTGTTCGACACATTGCACTTATATCATCCTGTTCGCCACAATTGAAACAATTCCGTTTACTTCCTCCCTGTTGCACGCTACTCTCGTCGGACCTCCTCTTACCACCAAAAGAAATAAATCCACTTACCATCAATTTATTTGGCTTAGGGTTTGCTGCTGATTCACTTAGACACACTTTTCCAAAAGCTTCTATTAAAGTTTCTGTCGAATTAAGCTGATGCATCTTCGCCTGGTTACATCATAAAGGATTAAGAATTCCTTGAACTAAGTACTCCACTAAGTCGGCGTCCTCCACAAAAATTCGATTGCCAAGAATAATTTTGTCATGAGCATACTCTCTAAAGGCTTCACCTTTTTGCCACATACGATTCTCAAATTCTTTCTGCTGTTCAATTTTGCTCACTTTGGGTTTATACATTCGTTATATCTCCATCATGAAACTATCAAAAGTCATCTCCAAGTGCTCTGCCTTTGAATGCAGCCACTCAAATGTTTTATTTTTTAATTTCATTGCGACTAAAGCCTTGGCCTCAACATCACTAATAGCATGTGCTATTTTGATAAAATTTAGCTGCTTCTACCACACATTGAAATTAGAAGGTTTTCCATCAAAATCGCTTATAAGTTCAGATATTGTCTTGAGACTCATTTTTTATGTTATATGAGTATTAAATCCGTCTCCGAGGCGATTTAGACCAACATTAATATTCGTTTCACTACTGCGACCTGCACTTTCTCTCAAAAATACAACTTCGCGGTTAGCCAAAGCTAGCTCCCGTTGCATGAGCTCTTTCCCAAGCCTGGCTAGTTCCATTTCTTGTTGATGCCTTAGTAACAGCATAACATATTCTCGTCTTTCGACATGGGATCCACTACTTTCAAATCTTCCATCGGAACTATTATCCTCTCGTAGTTCATCATCATTACTTCCTCCCTGTCGACCAACGGTTTTGTTACTCACCCGATCATAGTGCATACCAACTGCTGATGTAGCACTTACATCTTCTCTAACCCCATTCGTCCAGCCACCCCTTGGATCATGCTGCATAAGACGCGCAATCTATTCAGCATTTGTACCACCAACTACAAGTTCAAACTCTTTTGCCTTTGATCATAATTGCTGTATATACAAATCACTTGGACCCATATTTTCGAGATTTCAATCTAGTTATTATTCACAGGAACACCACAAGGTTGAGCCCCCAAATGTAATATCAGATTTAGTTTTATTGATATAAGATTACAAGTGCGATGTGTTCAATATGAATGTCTCAAAAGCTCCCCCACAAATTTTTACACGAGTTCTATGCAATACAGTGATAAAATAACTTATTCGACAATATCTACAAAAAGTGGTTCTTCAACTGCCTTTGGATTTCGTCAACTTGCGATAAGTATATATCATGGACATAGTTTTTCCTCAGTGTAATTTTTGAAAAAACTTGATTAAATGGGGGTTTGTTAACTTCCATAATGGGATACCTGCTGCAATAAATGTCTCGCAAAGATCCATGTAAAACTTGTTCTTGTTGGATACGTAGTTTTTCGGCAGGCATTGAGATGTTTTTTCATCTTGCCTTCTAGAAAGCTCCAGGTGCTTCTGGCTTCGTATGTGCTGATCAACTTGAAACTTTTAGCTACTTTTATTGCAAATTTTACAAAATAAAATCACTCCATCAGTTGTGAATGTCTCCGTATATTCGTTAACATATTTTGACAGAGTTTCAGCCAGTGTATTTTAGTTTTAGGCATTTTTACAAAAATTCTGAGGGCCAAACGATTTCTTTGCGCGAAAAGAAGATAAATAATACAAATATATGCATTAAAGACAAAATATGCACTAACAAATCAATGCCATCTTAACACCAATTTCTTGATTCGCAAAATCTGTTAATCTTTAAGTTCCTATGACTTACCAAAATAATATGCAAATGCATAGAAATCCGGCCTCTAATTATAATAGATAATTAATAGGCCTAGGTTTTCAGAGAAATGTGACGAATATAGCTGAATGTCATCCGCAAAAGCATGCATTCCTGCGTAGTGACATACAATAAAGATATAATTTATGAATAGACTGAATAAAAGAGTACCTAAAATTTAACCTTTTGGAACGCCTGCGGTAAGCTTTTCAAGTTTCAACCTGAAGGTTAAGTTGGCTCGTCAATAGGCCTAGGTTTTCAGAGAAATGTGCTGAATATAGCTGAATGTCATCAGCATAAGCATAGATTCTTGAGTAGTGACGTACACCAAAGATATCATTGATGAATAGACTAAATAAAATAGGACCTAGATTCTAGGTCCTAGAAGCTTTTCAAGTTTCGAAAATTTTCCACCTAACCTGGCGCATTGATACCTGAAGCTTTACAGAATTTTCATTAAAGCCAAACTAAAATTAAAGATTCTGGCATAAGATTCGGTGGTTTACTGTATCAAATATCTAGCTTAGAAAAATTAAGTAAACTGGCAAAGCAATGTCACCCGGTTTTCGTCAAAATGCACCCGGATGTCATTAAGAATTTTTTGTATGGCCGTTGTACAACTATGCTTTGCCCTAAACCCAGAAGAAATGAGGTTATGCCTATGAATATGTGCTTTAATTTGATCTGCTTTGAGTGACTCGAAAACCTTTGAGAGCGATGGCAGAAACGGAAAACACGAGGTAGTAATAATATGGTTAATAACATGCGTGTTGGTACCAATGATATGTCGTAAGGCGATCTTAATAAATTGTATTGGGAAACCATCCCCTCCAATTGCATTAGATTTAACATTCAAAATAAATTGAACCTAAGAAATTACTATGTAAGACATCAACGATAAAATTACAGTCAGCGACGTCACGCGCACGTACACTACGATTTTTAATGTTACGCCGTAAAATAGAAGACGAAAGTTTAGGGTAGAATTTTCATTTACAGTTATTATCCTGCAAAGAATCTTACTGATCTCTAAAGAGAGTGATCCGCGCTCAATACTTTGCGTATACAAGTTGTGTTATCTTATTATACCTAGTTTTCTATCAATAATCTAATCTGTTCGACATCGCATTATCTTATAATGCGCGATGTTCAAAATTGAATGCAGTAACGCCTTATTGTAAGAGTAGCTTTATTCCTAGCATTTCGAAACAAAAGCCAGTTCTGGTCAGTAGGAACTCGTTTCCACGCAGTGTGCAACTTGTTTCGAAGTCGAATGACTGTTAAACCCCTTTCACCGAACAGCGGACAAAATGTTGACATATTCTTACATTTACGGACTGGAACATCTTACTTATAGTATAAATATAAATAGGAACCGACCTATTCAAAAAAATCTTATTTATGATGCAATTTGCTTGAAATTCGGTACCTTGGCAGGACCTCTGCCTTTGTTAAAATTGAGAATATTTTGTTTTCCGGGAAGTGGACCAGGGGCCGACCTATTCAAAAAAATCTTATTTATGATGCGATTGGCTGAAAAATAAAAACGTCTTCAGAAGAACTTTCGTTTTATTTCTTATTTTCTTCGTGCGGGCGGAGCCGCGGGTAAAAGATAGTATACTTATAAGTTAAAAGCGTCAAGTAAATTTTACTTGAAGAAACTAAGTTAGTAATTGACAGAAAGTAGTCAGGTCGGAAACAACTGAGTAGTCTGTTGGCTGGAGTTGGAGTTATTCTCGTATCGAGTAGGTATAGTCTTACTAACGAAGGAGAGATCAACACTGGCTGAATTATCAGTTAATTTGGATGAATTACAAGCGAGGCGACTTATGTTGAAATCGCCACATATTACTATATTCATATAGTCTACGGATAGGACGACTGGACTTCAAAAAACGACACAGGAATCTAAGACTTTTATGGAAGAGTTCAACAACTCGACGAGAATATATTTAACGCTATCACCCTTGGATTTGCATACAAGCCTGAGGTTAGGAGGCTCTTATAATAAATTGCTACACCTCCACCTCTTTTCCCCAAAAGGGCCATTGCGTAATAAATTATAACTCTTCTACCAATAGCCAACATCGCTTATGTATATCTTCAAGTTTCAGGCGGACATACAACGTCAATAGATGATAACAGAATTAAGGCTGCGCGAATTAAAGTACACAATACTCAACCCGCCATTACACTTGCATAAAACATTTAAACATCGCCAGACTATTATCACTGCACATATTTTCACCCACCATAACCAAAATAAAAACGTCTTCACATTAATGTGCAGGTGGAAAGAATTGGACTCAACAAGATACTGGAGTAAACAATCAACATTAATGTGCACGTGGAAAGAATTGGACTCAACAAGATACTGGAGTAAACATCAATATCACAAAGAAACTTTAATTCATATAACAAAAAAGAAAAAAACCAGAACGCTTCAACTACTCATTATTTGGAGCATCACAGAAGCTCACAAAATTAGACAAGTTGTAAGTTATCTTCCCAGCAAGCTCATTCGCTTTCTTGACAAATACAGTATCCCGGATGGTGAATACAGCTGTTACCTTACTGGCACGCCTCAGTTTAATAACCTCTTGAAGAGGCTTTCTGTTGTTGGCAGACAGGCTTTCATATATTACCAAGCGCCCCTTAAGTCCAAACCTGCTAAGAGAAACTTGCTCTTTTGTATTTTTGGAGAATGCTCTGAAGGCCGCTAGGGTGCGTTTCCAATCGATCGGTGAATGGAACTTCACTATCACTACGCTAACTTGGTGTAGATTAGAACGTGACTTTGTTCTAAAGACGTCTCTTATTTGTGGCACTAAAAAATCAAAGATTTTTGCCTTCAACATACGGCAGTCCAAAAATACTTTAATTTTCACTAAATACAAGAGCTCCCTGCTCTTCTTGTATTTCAATTTGTTTGCTCTTCAACTTCAGATTACTTCCAAGAGAGCTCACACTTGCTTCGAAGTTGGAAATTCGAGAGGCAGACTCTCTAGTTTTAGTGGTTATGTCTATGCCTGCTACCTGGGATGACAGAGCATCAAACATAGACTGCAACTTTTAGGCTTGAGTTTGCACTTTTTCTTAGGGTTGAGTAGAAAGAACGACTGTACCATCCAGCTTATCGGATTCGAAAAGAGGCCTCACTCAATAGCTGGGAACCAAGTAATTCAAATAGAATATGATACACCCTGTTAGCTTATGGTTTAAGCTAGGACAACCACTATCGATGACTGCGTAATCGGACACAAGTTCCTGATCACAACGTCTTAAATAACTAATTTGGCAGCACTGTTTGGATTAATATGGCTCTGTATTACTGTCATTTAGTATCATATATGTATACGAGTATGTAGGATCACTAACAAATTTGCTGACCAATTGTTTATTTCATTATTTTATAGGTGGAATTTAACACTGTCAGCAGAAACCCGCTTAGATGCAAGATGTTGGTGGGCAGCGGTATTTACTATCACGACCTCTCGCTGCAGCATCTTGCAAGCCAAACTAAGGGCAATAAATAAAGCCGCACTTTGGCTACTTTCCCCGACAGTCAGGCTCAGCTCGAATCCCTTCAGGGCAACAGTACTGCATTGAAAGTATCAACCGAAAGCAAATAGACGTAACCGGACTAGCCTCGCTGTGCACCACAACAATGATGTGGGTCGCAAGCCACAGTGGTGTACCAGGGTACTAAGAAGCTGGGGAGGAAAGCCACTGAACTGACGTAGTCAAGCCAGTTAAAGCACATTTCTACTCCTCTTGCCACAACTAAGAACAAACTTCTCTCGATTTGCACCGAAAATTTTAATGCGAGGTGGGCACGGGAACCTACGTGTGAGGTGTCTAGGCAGACTTGGCCTCGAATCAAAAACCGGTTCATCATCATCCTCAATCACCTGTCCCTTAGTCCACTGTTTGACACTCCATAGGTTCACGGGGAACTGTTTGATGACTTCTCTCGCAGCTGTAGGGATGACGAGGAGATGAGAGTGTTGAAAACTTCTTTGAAGGTGTACCACGCTGGCCAATATTTGGAAGGAATGTGTGAACATTCCCCCCGGGCCGGAGCATCTTTCTCCATTCGCATCACATGTCCAAGCCAACGTAACCGCTTTATTTTAATGCGTGGGACTATGTCGATTTCTGCGTAGAGCTCATACAACTCTTCGGTAAACACAGTCTGAATCACGTAGAACTTTTCTCCCGAATGCTCCAAGTGCCGACTCATCCGCGGCTGTCAGCTTATATGCTTCGTGATTTTCGTTCGTCGAGAGGGTACTTTGCTTCTCAATTGCCTACTGAGTCCAAACTAACATTTATTGGCAAGGGTAATTTTTCGCTGAATTTCTAAGCTAACATTATTGTTGGTGTTAATGCTGGTTCCCAGGTAAACGAAGTCCTTTACATGATGACTGAAGGTACTTCCCTTTAATAATAATAGTAATAATAAGCAAACCGGATTACCCACCATCCCCCCAACCGACACGAGGGGTACATCCGAGTGTTTGAAAACCGGAGGTTTGAGATCTCAAACTGATCAGCTACAGAAAAATTTTCATCAGCTGAATAAGGTGCATGCATAAAAGATAATTTACATAAACACATATAAAAGTTTTTTTATTATAAAAAGCCACTCCGAAATATTAAATTTACCTGAATGACAGTTATAGTTTTCATACAAACACTAATAAGGTTCGTACAATTGAAAATTTGACCTACATTGCTTCAGAAGAATAGGTTTGAACTGTCTTGAAGCTCGGGACGGAATACTAAAGTTAACTTCGTTTACAAGAAATGGACTTGAAATATATCCGTTTAATAGTTTGACCATAAATATTACGCCTAGCATTTCCCTACGACTTGCAAGGGTTGGGAGAACGATATGTTTTAACTGACTAGCTTAAGATGGGCAGGGCCGTGCGCAGAGGGCTGTGTTCGGGGGGGGGTTTGTACTTTTGGATGCCCAGAGAATTTTATGATCTGAATCTACGAAAAATGCAATTGTAAAAAACTGAAAGAAAATTTACCTATTTTACACGAGTATGCGAGGTCCGAGAGGAAAATTACTATATGTCGCCTGTACCAGAATCTTGAAAACCACACAGGTACACGTCCAGTCTTAAGCGCTGTCTCAGAGAGAGTAATACAAGTCGAAGCCTGTATCTGCCTGCTTATGTCGGAGTGGGAGTGTAACTGCATTATTCCACTTCAGGCCCCTTCAACAATCAGGAAATTTCACGCACGCGCAGATTAAGACGAGTATACCCAATATTAAAACCCGAAAACCACTTTTCATCAAAAATTCAGTCGGTAAATACCCTTGTGGGGGTGTTTGAACCCCCAACCCCAATTTATCAATTTATTTTGTAATAATTGACAAAGAATTATTATCAACTGGTCTTGAGTTCGTAAAACTTACAAAAATATATACAAATTTATTTTCATCAAACCTCTCATCTTTCGTCGACTCACGCCGTTCAAACGCACCTTCGACTTCCACCACTTTTCCATTTCCGACTTTCCAGCGACACAATCCATGCGCCGAACATTGAGCTGTTGCTCGTACCCTAAGGCGGATCTGCAGCTCATAATCACCAGAATCTCTGCAGTCGGTGCAGGAGGCAATGCTGGGTAACATACCACTTCCAGTTCAGCTAAAGTACCAGCTATAGGTACAGTACCTTCATCGTCATCAAAGACACATCATCGTTACTGAAACTATCTTTCACCATATCCTTTGTAAAAACACGATTATTGCCACCGCCATCACCAGTAGTACCTTCATCGTCACTGGACCAATTGTCATGTCCATCCCTTCGGTCATCTCCGGAATCTACATGCAGTTGCTTAAGACTTGTATACAATTTTTGCTTCAATTTTTTTTATTTATTTTTTTTCAAAGTTTGAAAAATATATAAATTATTTTGGCAGATAAAACCAGTGTCGTAAAAAATATATGAAATATAAGATATTTGAATACAGTTGAGCATTCTTTTCAAGGTCGCTTACAACTTTTGTGACACTTTTATTTAATTCTACATTTTAAAAAAATACGGCTTTTTATTTTTTAAAGCTTTTAGTTCTTTAGTAAACCAGGCTTGAGCTGGCTCAACATAAAAATAAGTGCTCTTAGGTATATACTTTTCAAGTAGGTTATAAATATTATTATTAAAGTGCAAAACGCTACGCTCAACATCCTCTCTGTATCGAGGCCAGATAATCTTAGAAAGTTCTTTATTTAACTTTTTGAAGTTGGCTTTCGAAAAATCGAATATTTTGTTAAAGGCATATGGTTTCTCAATGCACTCCCGCTCACTGTTTATAGTTTCGTAAACTATCTCAAGAGAGGGATGGTAAACATCTTCGTGCAAAACTAGAGGATCACACTGATTTATAAAAAATGTATATAATTCATCAACGAAGGCCTAGCCTGAATCTTTACCAAACTTTTTCGGAATAAGATTGACCTGGCTAAGGCAAAGGTTGGTGATTTCATCCACAAACTCATAGTTTCTCAACTTAGACGAAACTGGCCAGCAATTGCACATTCTTGTAATGGACGGTTCCTGAGCGGCGAAGTTCCGCGGCTTGTATTATTTTTTCCAGCACCTCAACGTCATTTTGCACAGTCGTATTAGTTTCGCAGGGAAACCAAATTCGGACATAGAACCAATATGCAGCTACTTTTCGCGCTGTGAGATTGTGTCAGAACGTACCTCATCCCTAAGCTGCTTTATGGTTTACATAAAGGTAATTTGTTTGGTTTTTATACATTTTATTCTCTAATTCTTAGGACGCTTTACTTTTTCTCTTATTTGGCTCCCTTGTCATGTTTAACCTTTAAGGATTATTGTTGAATTTTATTGTATTGATTTTAACTGACTAGGACATTGAATATAATTGCTCGTCATTATAGTGCTAGGATGAAATCAATAAACGAATTGAGAAGGAAGGATTTGAGACCGAATCCGTGGTACCACAATGAGCCAGCCGACCTAAGTGAGCCCCTCTGCTAGGTCCAGTTGCAGCCACCCAAACCTAACCTACCTGGCCTATGTCAGAAAAACGCAGTTCGAGGATGACTTGGCTTTCTTTGATGCATCAAATTGGCGTCAGTTATCACTAATAAGTGTCTGCCTAACATTTTAATGTCACCTGTCCCGGCACTTGAACCTGGGAATGTCGGCGTGACAGGCCAACACACCACTTCCATTAAACGGTGGCCGTGCACTAATACGCAACTGGCATGATGATCATATATACATAGCTATATAGAAATAAATGTATTTTACCTGTACTTATTCTTCCCTCCGGTTCTAAATATACCCTTTGGACATCCTTTATAGTATGGAAAACATTCGCCAGGAGCTTTTCGACCTTCGCCAATCTCCTGTGCATTCACATATTCCGGGATCAAGTCAGCGTATGGAGAACTTTTTGCCCTGCAAGGATGATAAATGCTATTTTTATTAAATCATTAATTTGTTGCAAATGTAAACTTGCGTTAAAAAAAGCTTTAGTATTTCACCAAAGACTCCGAAATGGTCAATACTTCGAGAATGGATTTCGCATATGGCGCGCAACAGACATGCCTTGCCATCCATACCAAAAGTGCCTAATAAATCCTCCACAGCACCATAGAGCAATACCCTAAAAATGAATTTATTGAAAATATCATTATGTATTACAAGGATTAAATGTGAAGGTTTTATATAGTACGTACCTCTCTCCACCATGGAAAGCATGTTTGAAACGTTCTGGTAATCGAGGTAATTCCACATTCCCGCGTGCTTTTGTTTCTTGCCTAATTTTAAAGTGATTTGAATCATTGACCACATATTTACTCTGAGCTGCCAAATCACGTTTACTTTTATGGTGAAGATAGCTCGCTACATAGTCTCCAAGGACGCGTCCAGTTGAACGACCAAATTGTCTGGTGAAAATTGGTGGTAAATCACCCAGAGGATTAGATTCATCTGTGAGACCAAGCTTATCAAAATCAACTGAAAAAAAGTACAGTTATAATTATTGTCGTATAAAAACATCTTGTTCTTTTTTCAAAATCAGACCTTTGTGAAGCTATTCGGTGTTCACTTACAAGTTATGGACACGTTGCTACAAGAGATGGAACTTTTAATACAATCCAACTTTTTTCAATACAAGGGCTGCAAAAAAAGTATTTCAGCCCCTCATTTCCAGTAAACATAGGGTAAAATTTTCCTGTCTTGATTGAATTTTTGTTTACTAAGCTGGACTTCGAGTTAACTAAAATAAATGCTTCTTCTGGATAAAATTTGTATTACTTTGGCTTTTTATTGCAATAAGTATGCTCATGGTCCACTCTTCAAATAAAAGGGTCTTACCATATTACCGAATCAAAAATGTGAGCATCTGTTTATATGTTAACATTACAAAATTTACACAGTTTCAACAGATTCCAGGCTGGTAATTTTTTAATTAAAATAAATATTAACCATAGATGGGCTATTTTACTTCCAGGAAGCTTCTGTAAATTGTAAGCAAAACAAAAACAAAAATATAATTGTGTGTTAATTTTTCTAAAAACAACAAAACCTAACCACTCTAGGACAATATTTTATATGGCAACATAAAGCCACAAGTGAACAATGGTAAAACGAACTACATCATCAATCAAAGAGTCACTGTTGGCAGCCATAATTTCGAAATAAGTTTTTTCGGTGCAGAAGCTTGGCCGATGATAGCATTTCATGAGGCTAGTCAACAAATCAAGACCCAGTGTCTTTATTGGCTAGGTCTGTTGCGCAAATTGACGAAGATATTCGGGCCGGAAGATAATCTGATCCACGCCGGGGGAATCAGAAAAAGAGGGGGGCCACCACTCCGTTGGAAAGACTAACTGCAGGATCCCCTGCGGGTTAGGGGTTTAATATGCACAAAGGTAATGACGTGCATTTCGATGGTTGATCTACGGATATGATGCCTCTCGCCTCTCATTACCCATCTTATCCTTCCTTACGGAAGGGGGGGTGACATGACCTAGAAGGTTTCACTGGTTATAAATCGCTACCACCACAGTCGGGTAGTACCGCAAGGGAGTACCGGAGCGTACCGGGTTCAAATACGGCCAAGGACTGTTAATTCGACAACACTCCCCAAAACCTTCGGGGAGTGTTTTTGTCGTTACCACAACAACCACAACAACAACCAAGTGCAGGCTGGGCTAAAGACATTCAAATGGTTAGTTAAGGTAAGTAAATACTGAGATTGCTGCTACGACAATCGAACATATTGATTTAGGGAAAAACATCGTGTTTCTGCTTTTTGTCCGAATAAACTTCCCAACAAAACGTGGGAGTTAAAGCTTCTCATTCTGCACTGTCTATCTGCAGGTATAAAACGGGGCGAATATTTATAATACTCTCAAAATCTAGACGACCACATACCCAACAAAAAGTTCACCAATAAATTAGCTGGTAAAACGACGCGCGCTATGACCACGGAACAGCGAAAACCTTCAATAAAATTCTTAAAAGCATCGGACAATCTTTTGACCGTTCCATTTTATATTGTACCTATTTACTGCTCGCACTTGTAAGTATCATATTTTTGTATGTATTTATGTGTAGTATCTAAAGGAACAAAGTGGAATTTTCGTTTTATTCCAACTGCTGAACCTGAATTTAAAAACGGAACAAAAAAACATTACTGATTTTTGAGGGCAGTATTGCAACTCGTTGTGAATTATGATAGCAGATTTGGATTTTACCTTTCAAAATACAAGGAAATGCATGTATCGATTTACCAGATCCGCAAAATTTTTTGTATACCTAGTAGTGCTACTCACACAAGGTATATTAACTTTAGTCGCCTAACGGCAGTACGTAACGGTATAAACGGATCGAGGTAGTTATCAATACGAGGTGTGTGCTGGTTACGTATATTCGAATTTCGAATATTTTGTGGCGTTATGTTGGTACTCATGTCTCTCACTTATGCCGACAAGCTCGGCCATTTTGAATGTTCAGTTAATTGTTGACAGTTGCTTTGCTTGCACGTGTTTTGGATCGTCTTCGATTTTTACATATTCAAAAAAATGGATCAAGGAACCTGTATAAAATTTTGTGTGAAAAACGAAATAAAGTGCGCGGATGCATTCCGAATGTTGACTGTGGCATACGGAGAAGCTACCTTGGACCGAAGCAACGGTTATCGGTGGTACAAAATGTTCTCAGAAGGCCGAGAAGATGTGCAAAGAAGAACAAAAATTGGCTTTTACACCACGATAACGCCCCTGCTCACGCATCGTTGCTTGTGCGCGACTTTTTGGCCAAAAACAACACACTAATGATGCCGCAGCCACCGTATTCCCCAGATCTGGCCCCCTGTGACTTTTTCTTGTTCCCTAAACTGAAGAGGCCCATGAAAGGACGACGTTACGCTTCTCTTGACGAGATAAAGACGGCATCGAAGGAGGAGCTGAACAAGATACAAAAAAATGATTTTTTGAAGTGCTTCGAAGATTGGAAAAACCGTTGGCACAAGTGTATAATATCTCATGGGGATTACTTTGAAGGGGACAAAATAGATATTCATGAATAAATAAATAATTTAAAAAAAAAAACAAAATTCGCGATACTTTTTGAACACACCTCGTATATAACATGTCATTAACTTGAACCAAATAAACTCCTAACTATAAAGAACTGCGGCTTCATATAACCTGGGGGCTTTTCCAAAAGCTATATACAGACTGTGTCGTGCCCAGCGAACTCCTGAATCTATCGTGAAAGTTCAAGAGCAAAAACAAAACACAAAATTTGTGGGCGGGGCACCGCCCACTTTTCCAAAATTATGTAGATATTGGCTAAGTGACACATTTATCCAAATATCATTAGCTTAGACCAAAAAAGTACGGAGTTATGACGAATTGAAACTTTATATATCCCGGGGGCGTAGCTCCGCCCACTTTTCCAAAACTATATATTGTCTATGCTGTACCCAGTGAACCCAAGTATATAATGTGGAAATTTCATAAAGATCGATTGGGTACTTTGGCGCCTATAAACGGGTTCCTTGGCACTCATCTCCGAGCGCTATTTAAAATAGGCGAAATCGGATGATAGTCACGCCCACTTTATATATATAGAATATTTTCGAAAACACAAAAAAAGTGATTACTCAGTACAGAATACACCTATAACGATAAATTTTGGTGACTACATTGGGATTGAGGCATAAAATAAATTTTTCAAGAAATTTTTGTAAACGGGCGTGGCACCGCCCATTTTTGATTAAGTCAAATTTAGAAATAATATTAATCATAAATCAAAACCCGTTCAAGATATCGAAACGAAATTCAACACGCAGCTTTCCAGGTATGAAAGGAATGTTCCAAAAAAAGGGCGAGATCGGTTAAGGTCTACGCCCACTTTTATATAAAAGATTTTGAAAAGGGTCGTAGATATATTAAATAGGCAATAACTTTACGTAAAATAGCTTTACATCATTTATATTTCACTTTTAAAGTTTGCGTAAACAAAGAAATCCAAAAACTTAAAATTTTCGAAACTGGGCGTGGCCCCGCCCCTTTTATAGTGGACTATTTCACAAAACTTTTTATGCCATAACTCCGCCAAACATTGAGTTGTCGAATTTGGTGATAACGTTCTATATATAAAGGTAACTGTTTGCTGTAAAAATGGGCGAAATCGGTTAATGTCCACGCCCAGTTTTTTCACATAGCTCTGAAAATTTTTTTTGTAAAATTTAACAAGCGATATTTCTACAACTAAGCAAGTTATATTAATCAGATTTTGCACACATGATAAGCTTTTTAACAAAAACTCGGCCGCAAACAAATTTTGTCAATTTTGAAGAAGTAGGCGTGGCGCCGCCTACTTTTCAGCATAACATTTCTGCTATTTTCAAAGGCAATCGCTTATAATTCAATCTTGATATTTCAATGAAAATTGGTAAGCTGCTTCTGAGTAGTATATATTATACTCCTGCCAAAAATTATCCAAATCGGTAAACACACAAGCAAAATATTCGGGCAAGTAGCTAATACCCCACTGCAAAAGCGAAGTTGTATAACTCTGAAAATATTCATACCTTTCATGAACATGAAATGTTTGTACGTATGAGAAGAAAAAAGTATACTGAAATGATCAGGAGGATGAGCTGAGTCGATGTGCACATGTCCGTCTGTCTATTTGAACGCAAATACGAACTGAAAGTATTAAAATAGACCTGCGTAAGTTGGGATGCCATAATAGATCACTACTAGGTATATAATGTTTAAAATTAACACAAATAATGTAGAAATAAAAAAAAAAAATAATTAAATCTTGTTGTTGTGCTCATATTGGAAAAAATTACATGAACCTGTTTTTTGTTATTGCATGGACATAATTGATGTGTGAGTAGGTGCCATTACTACGGTTACCTCGGGTGAGTGAGTTATTTTTAAATGAGGGGTTTTTAACTGATTTTGGCCCAGTTTCTTAATATAGTTCTGAAAATTTTTTTTGGAAAATTTAAAAAGCGATATTTCTACAACTAATCAACTATCAATCAGATTTTGCACACATAATAAGCTTTTTAAGAAAAACTCGACCGCAAAAAATGTTTGTCAATTTTAAAGAAGTAGGCGTGGCGCCGCCCACTTTTTAGCATAAAATATCTGCTATTTTCAAAGGCAATCGCTTATAATTCAATCTTGATATTTCAATGAAAAATTGGTCAGCTGCTTCTCTGTAGTATGAGTTATACTCCTGCCAAAAATTTGCCAAATCGGGAAACACACAAGCAAAATATTCGGCCACGTAGTTATTAGCCCACTGCAATAGCGAAGTTATATAACTTTTTTTGATTTTCATGCCTTTCATAAACATTAAATGTATGTAAGTATGTGAAGAAGAAGAGAAAAGTTCACTAAAATTATCAGCACGATGAGCGGATTTAGCTATGTTCGTGTCTCCGTTCGTCTGTCTGTCTGTCCGTTTTTCTATTTGAACGCAAAATAGTCTCTGAGTTTTACAAAAGAATGCTGAAATTCGTTGTTTGCTTTTGCCATTTTATATTATCCTAGCAAACCCGATAGAAGTTGTTTTGACGTTTTGACACATAGAACAGATCTATATATAACATGTCATTAACTTGAACCAAATAAACTCCTAACTATACCGAACTGCGGCTTTATATAACCTGGGTGATTTTCCAAAAGCTATATACAGACTGTGTCGTGCCCAGCGAACTCCTGAATCTATCGTGAAAGTTCAAGAGCAAAAAAAAAACACAAAATTTGTGGGCGGGGCACCGCCCACTTTTCCAAAATTATGTAGATATTGGCTAAGTGACACATTTATCCAAATATCATTAGTTTAGACCAAAAAAGTACGGAGTTATGACAAATTGAAACTTTATATATCCTGGGGGCGTAGCTCTGCCCACTTTTCCAAAACTATATATTGTCTATGCTGTACCCAGTGAACCCAAGTATATAATGTGGAAATTTCATAAAGATCGATTGGGTACTTTGGCGCCTATAAACGGGTTCCTTGGCACTCATCTCCGAGCGCTATTTAAAATAGGCGAAATCGGATGATAGTCACGCCCACTTTATATATATAGAATATTTTCGAAAACACAAAAAAAGTGATTACTCAGTACAGAATACACCTATAACGATAAATTTTGGTGACTACATTGGGATTGAGGCATAAAATAAATTTTTCAATAAATTTTTGAAAACGGTCGTGGCACCGCCCATTTTTGATTAAGCCAAATTTAGAAATAATATTAATCATAAATCAAAACCCGTTCAAGATATCGAAACGAAATTCAACACGCAGCTTTCCAGGTATGAAAGGAATGTTCCAAAAAAAGGGCGAGAGCGGTTAAGGTATACGCCCACTTTTATATAAAAGATTTTGAAAAGGCTCGTAGATATATTAAATAGGCAATAACTTTACGTAAAATAGCTTTGCATCATTTATATTTCACTTTTAAAGTTTCCGTAAACAAAGAAATCCAAAAACTTAAAATTTTCGAAACTGGGCGTGGCCCCGCCCCTTTTATAGTGGACTATTCCACAAAACTTTTTGTGCCATAACTCCGCCAAACATTGAGTTGTCGAATTTGGTGATAACGTTCTATATATAAAGGTAACTGTTTGCTGTAAAAATGGGCGAAATCGGTTAATGTCCACGCCCAGTTTTTTCACATATCTCTGAAAATTTTTTTTGTAAAATTTAACAAGCGATATTTCTACAACTAAGCAAGTTATATTAATCAGATTTTGCACACATGATAAGCTTTTTAACAAAAACTCGGCCGCAAACAAATTTTGTCAATTTTGAAGAAGTAGGTGTGGCGCCGCCCACTTTTCAGCATAACATTTCTGCTATTTTCAAAGGCAATCGCTTATAATTCAATCTTGATATTTCAATGAAAATTGGTAGGCTGCTTCTCAGTAGTAGGTATTATACTCCTGCCAAAAATTAGCCAAATCGGTAAACACACAAGCAAAATATTCGGGCAAGTAGCTAATACCCCACTGCAAAAGCGAAGTTGTATAACTCTGAAAATATTCATACCTTTCATGAACATGAAATGTTTGTACGTATGAGAAGAAAAAAGTATACTGAAATGATCAGGAGGATGAGCTGAGTCGATGTGCACATGTCCGTCTGTCTATTTGAACGCAAATACGAACTGAAAGTATTAAAATAGACCTGCGTAAGTTGGGATGCCATAATAGATCACTACTAGGTATATAATGTTTGGTACCACCCGAAATTAGACTTCCTTACTTGTTAAAGATTCCTTTGAATCGCCTATAACAATTGGCGAGTAAAAATTAACACAAATAATGTAGAAATAAAAAAAAGGAATAATTAAATCTTGTTGTTGTGCTCATATTGGAAAAAATTACATGAACCTGTTTTTTGTTATTGCATGGACATAATTGATGTGTGAGTAGGTGCCATTACTACGGTTACCTCGGGTGAGTGAGTTATTTTTAAATAAGGGTTTTTAACTCATTTTGGCCAATGAAACCTATGGATGGGCGGGTTATGAGCCACTAAATCAGCTCACAGCTAGATTAGAGTATTCCGGCTTTGTTGAGACCTACAAGCATCGAGTTTATAGTGTTGTTTTTGCAAGGGTAAAGTAACGTTTTGATCTTCTGTTTTTGTTCAGTTTCGATTAATTTTGATGGTGTTTAGTAATGGTTTTCAGGGACTCTACCATAAAATTCTGCATTGGGGATAGCTTTTAGAATAGTCAAGAACCTCCCCAGCCATTGAAGCCTCGGATTGATAAATGGGTTCCGATCAGCTTTTCTACTAGCTACAAACAATTCTACTTAGCTTTTATGACTTTCCCCGCTAGGTAGAAAGGTACTCAGGATTTTCGGAGTTTGGAGTGAGGAAGGAAATTCAAGGTCTTCCTTACCATCCGTATTCAGTTATGGTTACATTTTTGGCGCCCAACGTGGGGCAAAGCAAGGTTTTTGTTTATACTTAACTTTTGGTTAAGCTATTAAAAATATTTTAAAATATCTAAACTTGACAATTACGTGTTTTGTTCCGAATTGGGATATGTAAATTTCAAGAAATAGTTAGCTGTTTTCTCCTATTCGACATTTTAATTCAGTCGGGGTGCAGGATTTACAAGCTCTTGGCGGGAATCCGAGATACTTGTCCGCTTTCTTTCTATTAGTTTGGAAGTTAGATTTCATTTTTTTTGTTAGGACTCAACTGCAGCTTTTATATGTTTATAATTTGTTGAAGTTATTCGGCTGGCTTTTTGGGCATTGTTGGTTCGGATTGTTTTTTTGTTCAAAGGATGATTATCCTTATATCTGCGCACATCGGATAGGTAATCGTCAGCATTGGTTTATTTCCAATTCTTTTTGTTGCAGTTTACTTGAAAGCTTGGATTTACAGAACTCAGCGCTTTTGCCGAGCTAAGCTCTGTCCGATTACCAAGAGTTTGCTCTAGTATTTTTATACCATGTAGTACTACGCACACAAGTTATATTAACTTTAGTCGCACAGCGGTGGTATGTACCGACATAAACGGCTCGAGATAGATATTGACCTATGTATATCAAAACATTCAGGAGGAAAAAATAAATTGATTAAGTCCTTTCTTGAAAAAAAATGTTTAATCATAAATCAAAAACCGTTTAAGATATCGAAACGAAATTCAGCATACATATTTATATTAATACAAGGAATGTTCCGGAAAAAATGTGCTACATCGGTTAAGCCCCACACCCACTTTTATACGAATGATTTTGAAAAGGATTATAGATATATTTAATAGGCAATAACTTTTGCATAAAATAGCTGTATATCATTTCTATTTCACTTTCAAAGTGTCCGTGAACGAAGAAAGTCGAAAAATATAAATTTTCGAAAATAGGAGTGGCCCCGCCGCTTTTATAGTGGATTAACACGGCTGCCGTGGTGTGGCAGTAGGTTCGAGCCCTGGTACAGGTAACATCAAAGTTTTTTGAAAAAGCCCCTCCGCAGTGGTTTGGCAAACTCTCCGAGTGTATTTCTGCCATGGAAGACATCTCAGCACAAATTCATCTCCTCTGTAAATTCCGTTCGGAGCCGGCAAAAAACTGTAGGTCCCACCAATTTGTTGGGAAAATTTAAATCGGTACACCACAACTTGGAAGACAAGCTTGGCGCAAAAATCCCTTAGGAGGCTTATGATAATATACTTTTTGTATATCGCGCCATAGATTTATTTTTATTCCACAAAGCTTTTTAAGCCATAACTCCGGTAATAATAGATTTATCGGAACAATATTTGTCGAAATTGTTGGATATAGAAAGCTAACTGTTTGTTGTAAAAATGGGGAAATCGGTCCAATCGGCTTTATAATACGAACTGAAAAGTATTAAAATAGACCTGCGTAAATTGGTATGCCATAATATATCACTCCTATGTATATAATGTTCGGTTCCACCCGAACTTAGACTTCCTTACTTGTTTTTTATAGCAGTTGTTTCTGATTGTAGTTAGCAAAAGCCCATTTTGATATTCATTCAGAATATTCCGCAATTGTCGACCATTTCCGTCGATTGTCCCTGCGCAATTTGTCAACAAGTAATGCAGACTAAACAAAATTGCCTAATAACCTTGTGCAGTCACGTATTTCACAAGGTATGCATCGACACCTGGCTAAATGAACAACATGAATGTCCTTGTTGTCGGAGGCTGTGTCATCGTAAGATTTTGAAAACCGCTAGCAACACACAAAGTCAACGTCGGGGTTTTGGGCGTAGACCCGTAACGAGAAACTACACAAACTCAAGAAAAAATAATTCAGCTTCCCGCACCCGAAATTCGAAATTCGTTTTCTAAATTTAATCCTTTAAAATTTCTTTAAAAAACAAAAAAAACAGAAAACCTTTTTTAATTGCCTTTGCCAAAAAAAAAATTTTTAGGCTCTGCATTTCCCATATATTTTACTCACAGCTGTTATTTTTCCTACCCTCTTTGAATTGATAGAAAAGAAGGACGAAAGGCAGGGAATTCTCTCTCTCACGCTGAGGTTTGGTTCCAACCTCAAATCCAAATACTGTATATCCATTGATCAATCAATGTTAAAACAACATGGGTCGTGGGAAAAAAATAACGTCGGGTGATATTGTGCATGGTGTTGTGCCTGTAAAATTAAAATTAAAAAAAAACTATATATACATAGATGTATAACTTAAATAAAAATTTATATCGAGAAGTTTTTTTGTAACTCCTTTTGCAAAAGTATGCGCAAGTTGTAAAAGCGTGTATGTTCGTATAAAAGTGCCGGCAAGATTTCAGAGCGTGGTGTTCAAAAGGTCCAAATCCTTGAGGTTTAACAAAAACCGTCTAAAACGACCTATAAGTCGGTTTTTTTTTTTTTTTTGACAGTACAAACAAAAACAAACAAAAAATAGGGTTGTCTAAGTTCGGGTGGAACCGAACATTATATACTCAGTAGTGATCTATTATGGCATACCAATTTAGGCAGGTCTATTTTAATACTTTTCAGTTCGTATTACAAAGCCAGATGATTGTTTTCAATAAAAACACTTATGTTATGAGTTCTGAGGGGTAAATTAATTTATTTGTATATAAATAGCTTCCCTACCAAACAATGCTAACCACATTTTTTCAAAATACCAATACATGCACATTTTATGTTTGAAAAATTTGAGTTTAAATAGACAGACGGACAGTTGGGCATGACTAAATCAACTCAACTCATCGTTCTGATTATTTCCTTATACTTATTGATGGGCCCATCTCTGACTAGTTTTCATTGAAATATCTAGTTGAAACTACAAGCAATCGCCTTTGAAAATAGCAGAATTTTAATGCTGAAAAGTTGGCGGCGCCAGGCCGTTGACCGATTTCGCTCATTTTTCACTTTTTCATTTTTTTTTTTTCGCTCACAAACAGTAACCTTTCTATATTCAACATTTTCGCCAAATATTATTTCGATAAATCTGTTTTTACCAGAGTTATGTCGTAAAAGGCTTTGTGAAATAATCCACTATCACTCTCATTTTAGAAAATTAATATTTTTCGACTTTCTTCGTTTACAGACACTTTGAAAGTGAAGTAGAAATGATATAAAGCACGCAAAGTTATTGCCTATTAGATATATCTATGATCCTTTTCGAAATCTGTCGTATGAAAGTGGGCGTGTCTTGAAAAGTTTGTTTTCCGCCGTAACGTTAATGTACACACCATATTTATCCTTATAAGTGTATTATGTACTGAATAATCACTTTTTTTGTATTTTCGAACATATTCTATATATAAAAAGTGGGCGAGGCTATCATCCGATTTCGCCCATTTTAAATAGCGCTCGGAGATGAGTGCCAAGGAACTTTTATACCAAATTTCACTAAGATATCTTAAAATTTACCCAACTTATCGTGTAAACAGACGAACGGACGGACGGACATGGCTAAATGTTTTTTCCTCCTGAACATTTTGATATATATAAGTCAATATCTCTCTCGATCCATTGTTGCCGTTACATACCACCGTTAGGCGACTAAAGTTAACATACCTTGTGTGCGTAGCACTACTAGGTATAGAAATTACATTAGTGTTCCCCTGCCTAAACTTAAATTCCTAAAATCGATTGAATAAAATTGTCATTCCAAAGGCAATGGCTAGATGAGTTCAGCTGTTTATCATATTCTGCCAAAGAAAATGTAGTTTATTGTAAGTGGGGTTTAGAGTAAAAACAGGCAGAAAAGGGATATAAGGTTAGAAAAACTAGTAAGTAAACCGTTCGAGGCTTTGAAGTACGCTAAAAAAGTCTTCCAGGAGCATTGTTACTCATGTTACTCATACACTATCACAAAAAATTTATACGATACAATTATTCTCGCTCAGAATTAATTTTGCGTAAAATTCATAAAAAGGGTGGAACGCTTTTTTTAATTGAGCGATAAGATTTTAAATTGTCACTTCTGATTCTGTGGAAGGGGAGCGATCCGGCCTTGACCATCGCAAAGTAAAGTAAATAACCTACTGTTCAAAGCGCTGTTTTTCATATAGTTTACAATCTATATAGGCGAGTCCGGCTTTATGCAAATAATTTTTTTAACGAAATGAAGGATCATTATGTAAAACGCACCGCTAAGCAGCGAACCACTTCCTCTCGTTCAATGACTGTCAGTAAAAAGTGTAAAAGAATGTGAGTGACTGCGACGCGAAGTG
This sequence comes from Merzomyia westermanni, assembly GCA_949987695.1. Taxonomy (NCBI): domain Eukaryota; kingdom Metazoa; phylum Arthropoda; class Insecta; order Diptera; family Tephritidae; genus Merzomyia; species Merzomyia westermanni. Next base: position 85,447,766 of record OX465291.1, read on the forward strand.
TCACAGTGACTTACATAATCGTCCCGCTAGATATTGGTAGTCAAAGATTGGGAGTAACAACTAAAAAAAAGTTACCATTCTATAAAAAGGTCTTTTGACACCTTCGAAAATGCACTACAAACATTGACTTGTTTCCATACTTTTTGAAATTATGCGCAAAAAAAGTGTCTATATGTGGCTTTTAAAAAATATATATGTATATAGAGATTTGAAATGGGGAATTTTGTGACGATCAAACGGTAGAAAACGATGTTTCTACAGATGTTACCTTTACCCAAAAATCCACAGATATTTTGGCGCGATATACCTCCGAGGATATTAAGGACGACCTAGATGTTTTATACCCCCCAGAACGGCATCTGCAGATGCAGACGAATTTTTGTTGAGAAGCTTTTTCATGGCAGAAATACAGTCGGGGGGGCTGAAGACCACTGCTGAGCGGCGAGGTTTTTGAAAAACTGTTTCCAAACTTTTTTGATGTTACCTGTCCCGTCACTTGAATCTGGGACCTTCGGAGTGGCGTCCGCCTTACCGAAATAAGCACAAAAAGATTACAAATGCGCTTTAAATGTTTACAGCATAGTATGATCTGCATATGTTTTCCATAACTACTAGTAGTAGACTTGGACAAACAAAGGAAATGGCTGGTCCAAATAACTTCAACAAAGAACTTAACTCGACTGGACTCTTTCTTAATTTTTTGGTTTTTTCTTGCTGGTTGCCTCCTTAGTGGTATCAAAAAAGAAAGTGAAAATGCAAACCCTTCCCGCTCCTCTTGACGTCTCTCTATGCCACTCTGGGCGGCGTGCAACACTGGTTGGAAACTCCTGCGTTAAAGGTTGTCTTTGATGTGCATTATGCTCCATGAGCCAGAATTTTTCAGAGTCTTATCAAGCGACGATTGTAATGTGAATGACGGTGATTCAGGAAATTGTGATGACCACGAGTAGGCTGGTAGACAGTCTAAGTCTACTGACGTTGTCTATGATGCGAGTAATGACGCTGATGACAGTGAAGATGAAATGGTGAAGTCGTCACAGCATTGGTGACCACCCAACCAACCTCGGTTTTTTTAAGTACAGACGGCTGTTACCTAATTTGATCTGTCCAACTAATAGCAAATCATAAAAGATACTTGCTCCTTGCAGAATATGAAACGGACCTAGTTTGTTCAATGTCTTGTCATTGTACTGTGATTATCCAGGGTAAGTTTCACAATTGTGCCTGATGGTGTTGGAGCAGATAGTTGTTGTGGTTGGTTGCGAAAGGTGCAATAATGTTTGAGATTTACCATAGACACTTCACATTTATGAGTGGACAGACATGGTTCCGAGGAGTGATTGTGACCCAAACAGTTTAGGCACAAATTCTTCTTCATCGGTACGTTATAGTTCTGTATGGGCGTCAGCTTCATGAACGCGGATCAGTTGAAGGCATTATTACTATCGGAATCTCCACATAAACTGAAACGTTGTTGGTTGGTAGCTAGGAGCGGCAGTTGCTTAGGAGGTTGACGAGGCTTGGTTAGCGATGATGTTAATTCTGGTGAACGATATGAGGCCTTGGTTCATAGTTCATATCTATAAGTTGGGAACGATTTTCGAGGATTGGTGCAAGATCTTTCCAAGCTGGCAATGTCAGTGAGTTGCGATCCCATTTATTATTCCCATTTCACCTGTGTTTCGTGGTCGAGTTTGAATTACCAGGTGAATCTGTAACCCATTTTAAATTTGTGTTGATGTTGTCACCGATTGTATGGCGCGCATATTTGCATCGAAGACGTCGACGAAGTTAATAAAAGTGGCTACAGTAGGGGGTGGTGATGCGTTGGGTGTAGAAGATGTATTAAAGATGTGACTGAAATATGTATTGCCTGTGGTCGCAGCGTGACCCGAGAAACTGCAGTGCTTTCCTATAGTCAGTGTTGGTCACCCTCAATGATTGTATGGGAATAGCAGCACATCCCATGAAGCTTGATTGTTTCGTACAAAATCTCGAGGTGCGCTTTAATATCAGTATGAGTTGTAGTAGCGCTCTATTAGGGCAAGTTTAGTTTCTATATATGGTGCCGGCAAGTCACTAAGTTGAACCAACGGAATTTCGATAGCTTGTAACCGAGTACGTAACAATGAACGTTGAGGACTTTGCACCTCTGCGTCTTCGGGCTCGCCATCAAACATTTTACTCTTAGAAAAACCTATGTATATATTTGTTTATCCACCTCGACTTATTTATGTTGGGGCTAGAAACCTTTTTCTAGCTCTTTTTCTCAAAAGGAAAAAATTAAATCGAAAGTAAAAATTAGGTATCTATATTTATTTTATTAATTTAATTTGTACGGTGCAAAGACTTAAATGCGATGTTAACGCGTGGTCCGTTAAACAATAGTTATTGCCTTGATTGGTGTTAGCACCTAGCGTAACGGCAAAGAAGAATCTTGGGTAGTGTCATATTGCTTACATCAAAAAAAAAAATCGGACGATAGCCACGCTCACTTTATATATATAGAATATTGTTGAAAACACAAAAAAAGTGATTACTCAGTACATAATATACCTATAAGAATACAATTTGATGAATACATTGAGATTGAGGCATAAAATAAATTTTCAAGAAATTTTTGAAAATGGGAGTGGCACCGCCCACTTTTGATTAAGTCAAATATAAATAATAGGCGTATTCTAATCGAAGCGAGTCTGAAAAGAATACTCGCTTATTTATCGAATTACCTTCAAAGCAACAACACAACTCGTCTATTTTAAGCACTCGCTAATAAAGTCGGCTATTTAATACGCGTCTTGAAACGTAGTGTTGGACTGTGAAAAAACCGCTCCATTGTGAATGGGCTCTTGAAATATACCAGGAAAAAATTTTGACAGATTAATTTAATGAAGCCAACTTCACTCAAACTGCGCTAAGAAAATAAATAAACAGAGAAAACTAAATAAAAAACCATTTCGTTGGTCCAATCCTGTGTCTTTGGACTTCGCAACCATTTTTAAGATGATTAAGGTGTAGAAAACGGCAAAATTAACTTGAAAATATGCCGGTACAAGCATTTAGAAGAGCACAAAGCTGAGTACTCTAGTGAATAAGCAGTCTTTTAGGCGGTAATTGATTTCTTTAGGAGACAACTGCTAAATCACGTCCAAAAATGTCGGGAGGGATATCAAAGGACGTGTTTTGATCTCGGTATCAACAATCCGAAAGCGGATTTTCGATTTTTTGTATCAGTGAAAAGTTATTACGAAGATGATGGAATTGACGTTCCACAACCCGACTATAATGAGGTGGGAATAGCAATATCCCGATTGAAAAATAATAAAGCAGCTGGCGCTGAGGGTTTGCTTGCTGAGCTATTCAAACACGGAGGCGAGGAGCTGGTAAGGCGCATGCATCAGCTTCTATGCAGAATATGGTTGGATGAATGCATGCCTGAAGATTGGAATCTAAGTGTTCTCTGTCCAATGCACAAGAAGGGCGATCCTGCAAACTGCGCCAACTTTCGCGGTATCAGCCTTTTGAATATCGCATATAAGATCCTATCAAGCGTATTGTGAGAAAGGCTGAAGCCTGATGTGAACAGACTGATTGGATCTTATCAGTGTGGCCTCAGACCTGGTAAATCTACCATCGACCAGATTTTTACAATACGCCAAATCTTGGGAAAAATCCGTGAAAGAAGAATCGACACACATCATCTCTTTGTTGATTTTAAAGCCGCTTTCGATAGAACGAAAAGGAGCTGCCTATATGCCGCTATGTCTGAATTTGGTTTCCCCGCAAAACTTATACGGCTATGCAAACTGACCTTGAGCAACACCGCCAGCTCGGTCAGAATTGGGAAGTACCTCTCCGAGCCGTTCGAAACTAAACGAGGTTTCAGACAGGGTGACCCCCTATCGTGCGATTTTTTTAATTTAATGCTGGAGAAAATAATACAGGCTGCAGAACTTAACTGCGCTGGAACAATATTTTATAAAAGCGTGCAACTGTTGGCATATGCTGACGATATTGATATCATTGGCCTTAACAACTGCGCCGTAACTTCTGCTTACTCCAAATTAGAAAAAGAAGCAGAGAAAATGCGATTGGTGGTGAACGAGGACAAAACGAAGTACCTTCTGTCATCATGCAAAGAGTCAGCGCATTCGCGCCTTGGCAACCAAGCTACTGTTGGCAGCAATAATTTCGAAATAGTAAAGGACTTCGTTTACCTGGGAACCAGCATTAGCACCAACAATAATGTTAGCCTAGAAATCCGACGAAGAATGACTCTTGCAAACAAATGCTACTTCGGAATGAGTAGGCATTTGAAAAGTAAAGTCCTCTTTCGACGAACGAAAATAACACTCCACAAGTCACTCATCCCACCCGTCCTGCTATATGGTGCAGAAGCGTGGACACTAACAACATCTGATGAGGCGGCTCTGGGAGTATTCGAGAGAAAGGTTCTTCGAAAGATTTGTGGACCTCTACGCGATGGCGACGGCGAGTACCGAAGAAGATTTAATGATGAGCTGTATGAACTTTACGCAGACGCCGACATAGTTCAGCGAATTAAAACACAGCGGCTTCGCTGGCTAGGCCACCTAGTGCGAATGAGCGAAGATGCTCCAGCCCAGAAGGTATTCTTATCGGCACCCGCCGGTGGAAGCAGAGGAAGAGGGAGACCACCACTCCGATGGAAGGACCAAGTGGAGACCGTTTTGCGATCCCGCGGTGTTTCCAATTGGCGCCAGTTGGCGCAATGAAGAAACGACTGGCGAACTTGGTTGGACGGTCAAAATCGCCCAGGCGGTTAGATGACCATTTAAAGAAAGAAGAAGAAAAGTTATTTAGAAAAAACGAAAAAATCACCCGCGTCCAATCCTAAGTAGAGGGCGTGATCCAAGAACAGTTTTCTGTGTAGGCGGCCTTCGGCCGCCCTTCAAAAACATAAAGCTCAGTCGGTCCAACACCGGCTAAGCGGTCCCCAGTATTTCTGCGCAGAACACACTTTTACACTTTTCGGAACACCTTCTATCTGTGCCTACAACAACCACATGAAAATTACAGAAAATCTTCAACTTTAATTGCAAATGTCTCTCGACAGAAATATAAAGTCAAATTTCCGTTTTCGGATTGTTGTTACCGAGGTCAAAACGCGTCTTTTGATACCGCTCCCGAAATTTTTGGACTTGTTTTAATAGTTGTCTCCTAAAGGACACAATTGCCGTGGTATGCATATAACAGGAAAACTGTATTTCCAAAGTCCCAGAATTGTATACTGTGCAAAAATGCTTTGGATACCGTGGCCGGTGTTGGATCGCATGTGGGTTATTTTTCATTCTTAACTTGAGTAGTGTACTGGACAAAAGTTCTGTGGATAGAGTAGCCGATGTTGGATCTGCCAAGGGTTTTTTAAAGCTTGACCAAAACCCGCTCACTCCGAAGGGTGTATTGCGCAAATTTTCTATGGATGGATTTCCCATATTTTTAATAGAATTTTTATCCGCTGTGGTGGTCATGGTAATAAGCGAATTTTTATTTTCATTCTGCGTCACACACGTCGTGTGGTCTCATCAATCGGCGATGAAAATAAATTCTACCTGTAGTGGGCCGTTCCCATTCAATGTGCTGTTGTTGCGACATCTTGATTACCATGCCTGGCCCAGAATCGTTATCCATAAAGAATTTGCTGTTAAATGAGTATGTTCAGTTATGCAGTTGAAAAGATGGGATACTAAAAAATGCGCTTATCGCCCTCGGTATCAATAATCCCAAAGCAATTCAAGTTGAAAAGATATAGGATAGCCCAAAAAGTGCAAAAGTATGTTCTGCGCAGAAATACTGTGGGTCACGTAGCCGGTGTTGGACCGGCTAAGGGTAATTTTTTTGAAGCGCGGCCGAAGGCCTCCTACGTAGAAAGGTGTTCCGCACATAAATACCATGGGTCACGCCCCCATTGGTAATCGGAGCTGGGTAATTTTTTGGTTTTTTGTTTTTAGATTATTGATATAGAGGTCAAAACGTGTATACATCTCCCGATATTTTTGGACGCGTTTTAGCAGTTTTCTCCTCAAGTTACCAAATACCTAAGGCGGTTCTTCTGGAAAAGATGGTACTAATGGTTGTCCTAGGAACCTGGCCGGCTCAAAAGGGTTGGACCAGAGTGAAGCTGGGGTTAGTAGAGTCTGCCCGTCGAGCAGGTACCATCATTCTCACGGCAGCCGGTTCTATGTTATGATAAACTATCGTACTCTTCTCAATTTGTCCTGTGTAACAGATGGCTACACAAATGCGGGTGTTCAAGGCTTAACCTTGCCATCCACAGATCCCGTACTTTCTTTAGTACATTCGTGGTCCCCTGTTGTTCACTCCCAGTGCCGCCTTACTACAAAATTAGCACAGTCTTCACGGCCAGCAGCGTTGCTCCATTGACACGGCGTTCAATAGAAGTCTATTCCCTTCGTAACAGGTCAGATCCGAGCAATGACCCCTTCTTCCAGCCATCAGCTTAGGACCACCAGCTTCTCATTTATTTCACTACGTGCCTTTGGCATCGGTTAAACACAAATATTGCTTTGGCTGTGTCCCGTTCTTATGTGTTTTGAGCTCGCAAACAGAAACCTGTCGGGTAATTGGCGCGAGGTGCTGCTACCGGAGCATACCGTGTCCATATCCGGCAAAGAACACTCAACATAAACTACACTCTCAAAAATCCTCAGGGATTGTTTTTGTCGCTACAAAAATAAACAAGGGTGAACGGTCAAAATGCATCTGCCTTGACGATGTTGCAATGAAAATTTGGCCACGAGCTTCACATAGCTATTTAGTAGCTCTTATCAATCCCCTCTGGGGGTTAGGATATTAGAATATGTCCGAGGTATGCATACCGGTCATAAGAGGCGACTAATATGCACAAAGGTAATGGCGTGCAACTCGATGGTTGATTAACGGATATGATGCCTCTCACCTATCATTAGCCATCTTCTAATTCCTTACGGAAGGAGGGGTGGCATGATCTGGAAAGTTCCACTGGTCATACCAAATCGCTACAACGACATTCGGGCAGTACCGCAAGGGAGTACCGGAGCGTACCGAGTTGATATCCGGCAAAGGACTGTCACTTTCAACAACAACCCCCAAATCCTCGGGGAATAAAAAAAAAGCTCTTATCAATATCTCGCTTACCACCATTGTCATTCCAGAGATATGGATACAGGCGAGAGCTGGCTCCCTCCTAAAGCCGAAAAATATGCCAGTTGCGAAGAAATTAGAAACGAATCTATTGTCACTACACTGCAAACTTGCACGTGGACAACCATCAACATGGCTTCCGTAGATTAGATAGCGACACCACCGCTCCGAAACTTTATATTGGTTTGAATCATAACACCACTAACCACCGGCTCGTGCTAGTGGCCCCTGTCTTATAAAAAGATTTTGATATAGTCAACCATGCCACGCTCCTCCAACATCTAAAGGCATAAACGCTCCCAGCCGGACTTAAAAGGTGAACCGCTAACTATGTAAATGGCCGGCAAGAGTCGGAAGTTTTTTGGAATATAACATCGAAACCGAGAAGAGTTAGACAAGGTGCTATTCACCGGAGCGTACCGGATTTATACCCGGCAATTATTTTTAAACACCAGAATAGCTGTTTGGTCGGTCACGTCCCATTTCCTGAATGGATGCGCAGAGTAGGCAGGATGAAGTACTGCCCCATTAACTAACTAACAAGATAAGTAGGTGCAAGTTAGACAGGGTAACATCGAAATAACAGCCCGTGGTCAAACAAAACCACCCCAGTCACTCCGGTACGATAGAACCACCTGTTTGCCGAAGAGGAATGCGAACTGCCTATGGAGACAAGGTTCATGCTGTCCCAACATTGTTCTGGCTACTGTAACAGGTTAAACTCTTACCTATCCAGACTGAACCCTGACATGCCACATGTCTGTCCGCCATCCGGTGTGTCTCCCCATCACACTAACCATCTATTCATCTGATCAACTGAGCCTACTCTTCTAACAGCAATATCACTTTGGTCCAACCCTATTGAAGCCGCGAGGTTTCTGTGACTCCCGTTAGAAGAGCTTGATAACAATGTGGGGCAAAGGACGGCTACAATAGCCATCGTCGCGATCGAGATGACTTGGGGTGGACTAGCGTTCATTACCCATTAAATTGTGCAGTATCGTCTTTTTGATCCTGACGTCGACCCGAGGGACAACACCTTAGAACGTCAGGGTATGGTTTTCTGGTCAGCCAATGTCGATCTTAGGATTATTCATATTTACGCACCTCCTGTCACCTGTTGCGCGAGAGATTATCTCCTCGACATTCATGCGTTAAAATTACTCTGTTTGTTGTTGTTGTTTGCAACCCTGCCCGACTCTATTGGGAGCGATTTGGTGTGACCAGTCCAACCTTCTAGATCATCTTAACCCCTCTTTCCCTAAGGAGGAATAAGAATGGTAATGAGAGGTGAGAGTCATCATGTCCGTAGATCAACCATCGAGTTGCACGTCATTAGCTATGAGCATTTTAGTCGACTCTTACGACAGGTATGCCTACCACGGGCATATTCTAAACCCCTAACCCGCAGGGGCTCGCCCTTGTCTAAACCGTTGGACCGCCAATTACCTAAGTTGTTGGCAAGCATCGGTGGAATTCAGGAACGAACGATTATAACCACTTATAATTAAACAGGGGGTGGCACAGGGGGTGTGCTATCCCTGCTACTGTTTAATTATTACATATAAAGGCTTCCCTTTCTACCAGAGAGTATCTCTATTGTGTATTAAGCTGAAGGCTACACGATTTCGGCAACTGGCTCTTCCGTGTTCAAGAATTGTTTCTCCTTGCCCGGTTTCTTCGCTGAACCAAATCTGGCACTGTCACAGACTAAATACTCGGTCACGCAAATGATCATCTACGTCGGCGGCATCAAGCTCTCGACTGTCTCACACCCCAAAATCTTGGGGTGGCGTTTGATACCAAAGCCGCAACAAAATTCTCATGCCACTGGCTGGTAGCAGTTTGGGGAAAGGTAAAGAAATGTTGTTGGCAACGTACAAAGCAATTGGCCATCCGGTTCTAATCTGCCAGTATGATCATCCTGACTATCGAACACAAATTGGAGGAAGTTGCAGGTCTGTCAAAAAACCGCACTAGAAATTACCGCGGAGTGTCTCCTTATGTCACCAGAACTCCATCTCCACAATGCGGCAAAAATGGTTGGTGTTAAAGAGCATAATAAAATGCTAACCAGGCAGGTCTTGTTCAACTGTTACAAACCGCGGAACCAAACAGGCACTGGTTCGAAGAAAATCCACCTCCTAGAATACAAGGAAACATCTCCATAAGCACTATGATGAAATCCGGCATAGTGTATTTCAGCCATTTGATGTAAAGATGCATCGCAGACCCTAAAAAACATCCACACAGAGTAGGTAAACTCTTTTGTCAGTTCCCGGCGGCCATATGGGCTATGCGTAGCTCAGAACCTGCTTACCGATTGCCTTTTACGATGCCAACAGTATTTCTTGATCTTTTTGGCAGATTTTATTACCGGAAAAACTCGAGAAGCTCAAACAAAAAGATGTTGCAAAATTAAGAAAATGTTTTCAATAGCAAACAACAGATGATTTTGACAGTTGAAATGTGTCCAGTGTTGTTAAATACACACAGGGAAATTTTTAGCGAGTTGGGCGTTTTCTTCACACTCGCTTGGAAGAAAATACGCCTAATATTAATCATATATCAAAACCCGTTCAAGATATCGAAACGAAATTCAGCACGCTGGTTTCCAGGTATGCAAGGAATGTTCCAGGAAAAAATGTGCGGGATTGATTAAGGTCTACGCCCACTTCAATATGAAATATTTTATATTTCACTTTTAAAGTTTCCGTAAACAAAGAAATCCTAAAACTTAAAATTATCGAAAATGGGCGTGACCCCTCGTGCTGTAAAAATGGGCGTAATCGGTTAATGTCCACGCCTAGTTGTTTAACATAGTTCTGAAAAAATTTTTTGGAAAATTTAAAAAGCGATAGTTCTACAACTAAGCAAGTTATATCAATCAGATTTTGCACACATAATAAGCTTTTTAAGAGAAACTCGGCCGCGTGGCGCCGCCCACTTTCAGCATAAAGTTTCTGCTATTTTCAATCTTGATATTTCAATGAAAATTTGTCAACTGCTTTTCAGTAGTATGAGTTATTCTCCTGCCAAAAATTAGCGAAATCGGAAAACGAACAAGCAAAATATTCCGGGATGTAGTTACTATCCCACTGCAATAGCGAAGTTATATATCTTTTTTGATTTGCATACCTTTCATAAACATTAAATGTAAGTAAGTATGAGAAGAAGAAGAGAAAAGTTCACTTAAATGATCAGCACGATAAGCGGAGTCGATGTAGCCATGTCCGTCTCTCGATACGTCTATCTGTCTGTCCGTCTGTCTATTTGAACGCAAATACGAACTGAAAATATTAAAAAAGCCCTGCGTAACTTGGGATGACATAATAGATCACTACGAGGTATATAATTTTCGGTTCCACCTGAACTTAGACTTCCTTACTTTTTTTGTTTAAACTATTTGTATATTAAGCTAATACCAAAAGGGGGTTCGTTTATTGATTTTTTTATCTTCTCGGACTTCCGCCCAAAGTTCTATGGTAGAGGTCACACTTGTCCACTGTACGGTTATTAGATTTCGCTACTGCAGCTCAATCAATGCTACTTGTCTTGGAGAATACCTAGACTTTTCTTTTTGAAAGTGAGAAAATACATCTTGCTTTGTAACTTTCAAAGAATTATTAACTAAAAAAAATGTATATTTTGTAAAGAGTTCATGTTATCAGGTAGGTGATGTCGGAATTGGGTTATCAACGCCAATCAAAATAGTTGACAATTTTTACGAATAATTTTCTGTATTTCTTCGTCAATACTACCTTTATTCAACTTTAATTTTATATATTTCTCGGACCAGAGAAATTTGGAGTAAAAAAAGGCTAGAAAAAAGCAACGAAGCTAAAGCCAAAATTATGAGTCTAAAGGACAAAAAAGGGCTAAATCTAGCCTCGAAAAGGCTAACCTGGTCACACTGCTCCACTCAACACTGATTGTCGTCGGTGAGCATGTTTCGTACCAACATCGAATGTAGGGGTTTTGAGAAGCAACATCGATACTTTGATGTTCGATATATCGACAAAACTATCATCGAAAGAAAAACATCGATACATTGATGGGTTTCAAGGTTTTTTTGTAGCCAACCCAGCGGGAAAAGGTAATGTGTAGGAATGCATAAAGTAATGTATATCCCGTATAGACTATACGTACATGAAAACATGCATGCATTTTTGTACAGCGATGTCATGAAAAAGTAATGTGTAGCTCGCAACAAACTGAAGCGGCAAAGCATGCATTTCTTCTTATATTACTTTTTATAAATAAAAAAATGCATTACTAGAGACAAATTATATCTTGAATTACCTTTTATAAAATAAATTATCCATTACATGGGACATATTACATCTAGCATTACTTTCTATGAGAGAAAAGATGTATTACCTGCAAAACATTCCGTGCCAATTACAAATTAAGGAATGTTGCCCACTTGTCCAAGGTGTTAGCGACACCGTGCCTTTGCACTATTCTGGCAGGGCAACTTTGAGCTCTGCTGTTTACCATTGAGCTCTGCTGTGACCGATGAGCTTTTTTCACTCAGCTCGCCATGTCGAGCAGCTGGTCGTATGGCAAGACAACTATACCAAATAAATGTAAATGTAATAAATGCAACTGGAACACAAACAGAAGCAGGCGGTTTCTGTTTGTATTTCATATTTTTTTTGAATCTTATTTTTTTACAATGAAATTAAAATTTTTTCTCAAAGGCTTCTTCTGTTAACAAAACATAAAACACAGCGAAAAAAATTAAAAATGTAGTACTACAAATAAAAATAGAGCGCCACATTACTTCTTCGATAGCTTTTGGACTATATTTTCTTACAACGATTTTCGTAAATCTTTTCATACATGAAACAGGTAATGCATTCCGCATTTTCCCACTGGGCAAGTTGTTTGAAAACTACACGGCTCCTGTGGATGTGGTTATATAAATAATTTAATGGTGACACTTTCTCACACCCCCCGAAATTAGAATGGAAATTCGACCCATAATGTGGAGTCACATTACTAACTTGCGGTAAATTTATTATGTATATGGGACGTTTCACGCCCACCGGTCCAAAGCTCTGCACATAATTGTAATCAACAGAAATCAATTTAGGGCCCTTTACTCAACGTCTGGTTATGGTGACCATTCTCACATGATAACCTAATCATGGCTTGGCTCAGAATGACAATTTCGTTTCAACAAAGTCTGATTAAGTTATCATGATAAAGTTGGTCATTGGGAACGTTTTGGGGCAAAAATTTACAAAAGTTGCATTGTGAACTCAGAAAAAGTGACAGATGCTTTTTTACAATTTCAAACGAACCATTTTGGTGTACAAACGTCGATTGTGATATTTCTTTATGTGGATATATTACATTTTTCAACTCTATTGCTTGCAGAATTTGTTAGCAAAACAATTTATCACAAAATCAGATTTTTACTTTCAACTGTCACTTTATGTTTTGATAAGCACATAATCAGCGGTGAATCCTTTGAAAACTTTTATCAGAAGATAATCAGCGAATCTTCGATGGTCAGACATTGAGTAAATGGTTTTTGGGCCAACGTATGGTAAAGTCTTGATTAAGCAGTTAATGAGACACTTTTCATTTGATGCAGTATGAACTTACAATGGGAGAAGAGGATCTATGTATGTATGTGGTGAATTGTAAATCTCATCTTGCAGTGAAATTATCAAGCCTAATTTTATGCTAATCCTAAAACATGGGTTCCAAACGGGAGTTGTTAAATATTCTCATTTTAAAACAAAACAAATTTTTTTATTGAAGTTTCTCAGCTTAAAATATTAAATTTTTTTAATTTTATTATTGACTAGTCTGATTTTGAAATTTCATTTTTTTATTTTGAGTTAAATATCTTCAAATCAAATTTTCTTATTTTACACTGACAAATCTCATTTTGAAATGATATTTTTAAATTTTTAATTGGCAATCACATGGGTTCAAAAATGGAGATTTCTCATTTTTTTATATTTTTTTCTAAACACATCACTGCACATAACACATAATCAGCGAATCTTCGATGGTCACACATTGAGTAAATGGTTTTTGGGCCAACGTATGGTAAAGTCTTGATTAAGCAGTTAATGAGACACTTTTCATTTGATGCAGTATGAACTTACAATGGGAGAAGAGGATCTATGTATGTAAATATGTGGTGAATTGTAAATCTCATCTTGCAGTGAAATTATCAAGCCTAATTTTATGCTAATCCTAAAACATGGGTTCCAAACGGGAGTTGTTAAATATTCTCATTTTAAAACAAAACAAATTTTTTTATTGAAGTTTCTCAGCTTAAAATATTAAATTTTTTTAATTTTATTATTGACTAGTCTGATTTTGAAATTTCATTTTTTTATTTTGAGTTAAATATCTTCAAATCAAATTTTCTTATTTTACACTGACAAATCTCATTTTGAAATGATATTTTTAAATTTTTAATTGGCAATCACATGGGTTCAAAAATGGAGATTTCTCATTTTTTTATATTTTTTTCTAAACACATCACTGCACATAACACAGATCAACAAAAAAAATGTTGGTTTGGTGTAGCTCTGTTTGTAACTGTAGTCGACCAAAACCCCCTTTTTAATAGTTTAAGGCATGTATTGCCACATAACTTTTGTCAGGGTGGGTGCTCCCCACGTTAAGCAGCACATAAGTATGTTTGAATTATTATTCCTTGTCCTGCTCTTATATTTAAAATAAATAAAAGTAATAAAATTTGCAAGAATAGAAACAAAATTAAGATATGTATTTACCATCGCAGCTACCTTCATTTATTCCGAATGAATGTCAAACAGAGCGAAATGATATAAAAGAAAATTATAAAAAGCTTTTGACTACAAGGGGTTGCCATATGGCAGGTTAGGTGGGGGAGTTAAAGCTACAGAGAGGGACAGGTGGATAGTACGATATGCGCCTATGTGATTGGTCGAACGTAGGAAACGTAAAGCTAAGCAAAAAAAACAATAAAAACAGAGGCTATAAAACTAGCTGACCGTGGAGATAGCGGGGGATTCGACAGGGAGATTTAAGACGGAGTTTTTCGGCGCGATTTGCGGGAAAATTGGCTGCAGTTAAAGCTGAGTTTTTGTTGGTTGTTTCGAGCGGGCACGCTCCCAAATATGCGTATGACATCGCGAGTGGGCGAAAAGGCTTAAATTTTATTTGATCTAAATTAAATGCGTATTTTAATTCGATTTTGTAAAAACAAAAAAAAACCACGTAAGGAAGTCTAAGTTCGGGTGGAACCGAACATTATATACCTAGTATTGATCTATTATGCCATCCCAATTTACGCAGGTCTTTTTTAATACTTTCAGCTCGTATTTGCGTTCAAATAGACAGACGGACAGACAGATAGACGTATCGAGAGACGGACATGGCTACATCGACTCAGCTCATCCTTCTGATCATTTCAGTATACGTACAAACATTTCACGTTCATGAAAGGTATGTGTATCAAAAAAGATATACAACTTCGCCTTTGCAGTGGGGTATTTACTACTTGCCCGGATATTTTACTTTTCATTCTGAACGTTTTGATATACATTAATTAATATATATCTCGATTCGTTTATGCCGATTGAAGTAATATACCTTGTGCGCGTAACAAAAATAGATATAAAAAATGTGTTCTTTGTGCGCCAAAGAACTCAACCGATCTTTATGAAATTTTCACAATATATACTTGGTTTCACTGGGTACAGCATAGACAGTATATAGTTTTGGAAAAGTGGGCGGAGCCACGCCCCCACGCTATATAAAGTTTCAATTCGTCTTAAATCCGAACTTTTTTGGTCCAAATTAATGAAATTTGGATATATGTGTCACTTAGTCAATATCTAGTTTAGTTTATAGTGAATTTTGTACACCACGGTGTAACTCGTCCAAAAACAAGTAGCTGGCGAGATCATAGAGTATATATCCAAGCCGTGCGAATATTCATGTTGGCTTAAGGAAACTGCATTCTTAAGAGAGCTCTTTTAGGTAGGGTGTCAGGTACCTTTTTTTTCCTTGGGCAACTTGCCTTGATGAGATCCCGTTAATTGCCCCCCCTTTTGGCGGTGGTATATCGTTAATGATATCGATCATATATATATGTATAAAGGTAACCCAAAAGTTATGTTTTTGAATAAATTGTATTATATTGTTGTTAATTTGTGAAATCCGAAATTCCTACGATGAGCTTATTATTTAATATAGGGGGGAGAAGATAGCCAAAGGGGTATAAGTAGGTGAATGGGTGGAGCGGAGCACAAAATCGCAAGTAAGTATTGCATGAATGGAGCGGTTCAAGGAAGGGCGGGCTTCCTGTAGGAGAGATTCATGCTGGTGACCATTTTGAACGACGAATAATATGAACCCCTTCTCAAAGTGCCAGGTTTAAGAATCCCGACCCGAAATTCTGAGCTATCCAGGGTAACCACATTGGGAGCCAACTAGGGGTGGGTAGACGTATGCGCTGGCATACATGTACGTGACACTTTGTTTCTGTTTATTCTATCATATTTTGATGTCGTTGAAAAGACGACATTTTGCCGCTTTTACCAGTATAAGAATTGTTGTATCTTGATAACTTCCAGACAAACTGTAAAAATTATGTGAAAAGTTAAATTTTAAGTAAAACTATTACGAAACAATCTGTTTTCAGCTACATACAACCTTTTTATATCCGCGTAGGCGTTCCTAGTATCAATTTAATCAATTTCTATTGTGAATATGTGTAGTTTTGTGTTTACCCTCTGTTTTTTAAATTTGCTGTAAAGTTTTAGGGCCGGTTTCACCAGCTCGGCTTAACTTAGTTAAGTCGAGATTTTTACATTTTCAGCTTCACCATCTAACTTAACTAAGTCACAACTTAGTCAGCCTGCCAGCCGACTAAGTCAGTGTTGCTGTCGTTCAAAACCTAATTGTCAGTAATGCTCCTAATTTTTTTTGTACAATGTCCCAGCCGGAAAACTCGTCAAGCATAATTTTACCGCGTATGCGTGGATGCATGTGAACGCTTGTTTTCTAGCATTAAACCATTACGAAACTATCGTTTTCAATTAAGCGCTAATTTTAGTACCTTCCAACTAAAGAGCAATGGGTGTAAGATCAATACATTCCTTCCATTTCGTACTGGGGTATTGGGATGCGCAAAAGTTGTCTGTTATGAAAAAATACTACTATGCATAAAACAGCTGGTCGGGTTGTTGTGTTGAAAATTATTTAAGTCGCTCAGTTGGTGAAACCCAAAATTTAGTTAGTCTCGAACATTGTAAAGGTCTACAAGTAAGATATGTATCAGCTGTTCGTCCACAGCTGTGCCGACCATGTAAAGAGCTTGTCATTCAGAGGCCATTAAACGCAGAGTCGTACTCATTGGCAGCAGACAAAAAGTATGCGATGCTATAGAAACATATACAATATATAAATAATTAAGAGAAATTAGTTGCAGCAAAATCTTGTTTAAAGCGCATAATTTCAAGTGGAACTATTTTTGCAATAGTTTTACTTATTTATGTACCAGTTTTTGATATCTTTGAAATCTTTATAAAAATGTTTGTGCTACCTATAAAAAACGACCATGTAGTTGATGTTGCCATGGTAATTCGCTTGTTCTTTTTTGTTTACAATAAAATGGCACGTGCTAATTTGATAATTATCTTCAAATATTTCATCTTAAGAAGCATTTTTCTTATTTATATTGTATCCTAATAAAGTTCCCTATCATTTAAAGTGTGCCTCCTAAACTGCGCATGCTCACTTTTTGTTTTTCTTTTGTGTGTGCATGGGGTGTGTCAAGCCTACATATAAGGGTGCGCTTATGTGAACTTCCACGTCGTTTGAGCGCTGTAGTTATCGTAGCTTTGCCTTATTTTTTAGAAAAGATTATAAAAGTTATATTTTAATTGATATTAGAGAAAAATTAAAACGATTTGCACGCGATGATTGGGGTTTCATGTAAGGAAGTCATCCGCTTCTCATCAGAGCCCTTTTAGACACTTTGCTAACCATTGCTTTCCCACACCACCCAGGAGGCTGCAATGTAGGCCCGTTATCTAAATTTTATTGGGTGTGGGGCTCCCCTGTAGGCCTTTTATCGCCCATATACATAACTGACGCAATATTTAAAAATAAAATTAATAAATTCAACTTTTTATAAAAAAAAAAAAATAATTACTAAACAACACTACTTTAAAAATAATAGTTAGGGCGGCTTCACAAGTTCGCAGCTACTGAACTGTTTTTCCATGGTAAAGAATCCTTTTTCAGTAGTATTACATAAGAAAAGTTATTGCAAATAATCCAGATATTTTCTTATTAGATAATCATATAATTAGATGGAAATAACTTTATTAACAACGAAAACAACGGTAATTCTGGTAAAACACGTCCAAAAATATCGGGAAAGGTATCAAAAGACGCGTTCTGACCTCGTTATCAATAATCCGAAAGCGGAAAATATTCTATTTCAGTGAAAAGTTATTGGCAAAAACCGATAAATGGCCTAGGTCCGGTCCTAAACGGGTGGCCTGATCGATGGTATTTATATGCAGAACACCTTTCTGCGTAGGCGGCCTTCGGCCGCCCTTCAAAAAAATAACCCTTAGCCGGTCCATCACCGGCTACGCGATCCTCAGTATTTCTTGACACACATGAAAATGACAGAAAATGTTCAACTTTGATTGCAAAAGAGATAGAAATATATAATCGAGTTTCCGCTTTCGGATTATTATTGATTCCGAGGTCAAAGCGCGTCTTCTGATAATTTTGGAAGTGTTTTAGCAGTTACGTACGGTCGTATAGAATTACCATTTATTTTTATTCAGTTAGGGCTTATTATTAGTTATTTTCCAAATTTATAAACACGTTTTCATACTAAATTCAGTGAAAGAAATTAACTTACACAGATGCCCAGCTATAAAATTCAATACATTTTTGCACTAAGCCTTTGCATCCCTTCATTGTTAGCTGACCAGCAACCCAGCCACGAGTGAGTGTCAAACGCTTGTTTGACATGTGAGTGAGTGTCAAACGCCTATGAGCTAGAGAGAGAAGAAAGAGAAAAGGATGCCGACATAACTTACTTGTAGATTTGTACAATGTTCTCGAATCTGTGCTAACTTAAGGCACGACTTAGTTTTAGTCTTAGTCCCGTTGGTGAAACCGGCCCTTAGTGCCTGTGCTAAGAAGTTGTATCAACGACCAAATGTGTTTTGTAACATTTGCCGGGAATACACAGTCAAAAAGTTCAAGAAAACTATAACGAAATATCGAAAGTGCTTATTTTTCGTATTTTGAGTTGCAAATTGTAGATGAAAATAAGCCATGGATACCTCAAATTGTTTGCAAAATGTGCAGTGGGTCAATGGTAAGTGAATCCGTATGACGCTAGGGGTACCTATGCAATGGAGAGATCAAAAAAATAACTTCAATGACTGTTACTTCAGCTGTGTCCATATGCGTGGTGTTAATGTTAAAGAAAAGTATTTATCCAGACTTTCAATCGGCTATAAGACCTTTACCACATTCAGAGGTAGTACCTGTTCCAACATATTGTTCTATTCGTGAAATATTCCATAGTCAAGTGTCTAGCGATAGTGATATCGCAGAAATAGCGTTTACAGAGCCAAAACCATTTACCTATGTACAAGGTGGCGCAAAAGTAAGCTTCCGATGTTCAGCATATCGGTTGTGGCACGTGCAGTGTGTGCTGTTGCACCGTCTTGTTGGAACCACATGTTTTCCAATCCCAATTCATCAAGTTGCGGCAAAAAGAACTCGTTGATCATTGCTCTGTAGCGCTCACCATTCACAGTAACCGTTTGGCCCCGACCGATTATTGGTCAAATAAATAGTCAGCAATATTCCGCGTTCTGGAGCAGTGTAGCGTAACATTGTTTATTAACGTGTATTTCGCATGTGTTTACTACACAAATGTCAAAACAGAACTGACTTTAGGGGCAAATCGCAAAATTTATAGCATATTCTGATAGGAGGATTACTTTTGCGCCACCTTGTATTATTAAACGATTTAATCAGGGATCTTGAACTATCCAAAGAATCTGCGGAGGTCTTGGCTTCTAGATTAAAAGAAAAAAATCTTGGCCCAGGTACGAAAGTGACTTTCCACCATACAAGAGAGCAAGACTTGCTGCCATTTTTTAATTCGGAAAATAATATGGTTTTTTGTTAGGATGTGCAAGGCCTCCTTCTCAAAATGGATCTTTCAGAATACCAACCAAATGAATGACGTTTCTTCATAGACAGCTCTAAACGAAGACTTAAGTGAGTTCTTGTATTCAATGGCAACCAATATCGTCCAAATCCCATTGCTCTTTCAACCAAATTATAGGAAGATTATTAAAATATTGCACCTGTTCAAGAAAAAATCAAATATTACGAACACAAATGGAGCATTTGTAGATTTAAAGATGGTTCACTTCTTATTAGAACAAGAAAGTGGATACATCAAATACCCATGTTTTTATTGCCTGTGGGATAGTCGTGCCAAACACCAACACTGGCAAAAAAAGGGACTGGCCTGTACGTGAGATGTTCAAAGTGGGCAAGCAGAATTTAATAAACCCATAAATAAAGCCTATCTTTGATTTTTGGGGGGGGAAAATGTTATCCAATTTTTTTTGCATGGTTGTTGCACCGATTTTAAAAATAAGTATATTTAAAATTTAATTTTAAAGAAATAAAAAATGTGCTCTTGAAGAGTTTTTGTATATTGTTTGAATATTGGCATCTGAATTATCAAAATAGGTCCAGTAAATCGGAAGTTAGTGAACTTTGGTACAAAAAGGACCAAACTTTTCAATTGGCTATAAAACAGGATACACTTTTTTTTCCAAAAATCAAAGATATGTATTTGTTTCTAAACTCAATAGTAGGTTAGGTTACGAGAACGCGACACTTATATCCATTGTGAATTCTCTCAATGCGTGTCCAGTGGGTGCACATCCGTCCAACCAGGTATTATTCAATTAGTCCTTTTCAAACAATGTATTCTCTCATATGAACTTGAGAAGGAGCGAAAGATCACATCTGGCAGACTATCAAAAAAGCGTGCTCCCAGAAAAAGGAAGCTAGTTCTTTTTCTGTCTAAAAATTAAAATTGTCTGCCTCCTATTCCATTGATACCGCTATATCCGGAGACCCAGCAGAGAAAAATGTTGAGATAATCCAGAGCTTTTAGCGAGGTTTGGCATCTTCGAAGCGTATCAGATTTTAGCACGTTTGGTTCTAATGCCTTCTCGTGCAGCAATCCAGCTGCCTTTTCTATAACATATATTTCTGCTTGGAAGACACTGCACGAGTCAGGGAGTCGATATGACTTCCTTGCTTGCAAATCTTCAGAGTATATCCCTGCCCCTGTTCCATTTACCATTGTTCCCACTTCTCCCTCGAGGGATACTCTACATTCTGCGCGCAGAAGTTAATAACTAACGTGATATAGTCTGTTTTGGTTATAAGGTCGGTTCTGACGTCGTTTAGTCCATTTGCCATGTCATCTAGTATCGTCGCATGACCATAGTTGGCTGGCTTCCAAATGTTATATTCCCTCAGTGTGAGAGCCCCCTTTGCGGCCAAGCTATCAACGAACACGTGCAGTGGCACCAGATGGAAGATGACATTTAGCCCTCCTGAGGTGCGCTGCTTACAGCGCCTGATATACCCAGACAGCCTAGTCTTTGTATTTTCCCAGCTTTCACTTTATTGCTCTTTTTGTCAAGCCCCTTTTTACCAGACTAGAGCTCCATACGTTATTATCGGTCGAATGACTATTTAGTACCTACCTTGGATTATGTACGGTGATAGTCCCCCTTTCTTCGGGAATGCTCTGTTACAGGTGTAGTGCGCTGCCAGAGCCTTGTTTGATCTCTCTTCGATATTCCTTCTCTAATTTAGCTTCTCGTCAAGAATTATGCCCAGCAGGGTGCCCCTCGTAGTAATCTTACTTACCGAGCCCGTGCCCAATGTCGCGCTGACGATCCTACCCCTAAGCATAGAATCAATCTATGCAGCTATAGAGCTCCGGGTACCCTGTACTGCAAATGTAGTTCAAAGATCTCTCAATAACACTAGCGACCTCGTGCAGAGCGCTTTCAACCGATTTTCCCTTTTGATATACATGCTGAGCTGCGTCTGTTTGGCGGAAGTTAGTGCTGTATCTTATGTGCCTATCTATAAGCCTCTCTAGTGTTTTTAAAATAAAGGAAGAGAGGCTGATTGGCTGGTAGTATTTTGCATCTGAGTGGGTTAGTTTACCTGCTTTAGCGAGGGTTGTCAATAGTAACCACGTGGTACCATTATTAAAATAAACTTTACAATTTTAAGTGATCCGTTTCTGAGATTCTTACGGTATCGGTTTATTGAAACAACTTGTGTAGGCTTTAGATAAAAATGGGCAATGTTTTCTTTATAAAACGAGAAAATATCCTAGTCTAAGCATAGAAAAGATAACCATACAGTTTGGCCTATGGCTTTGGGTTATTACTAAATTGTAGTGTTTTGGCCCTACCGCACCGAAGGGCCAAGGTTCAAGTCCTGGAACAGGTAACATCAAAAGTTTTTTCAAAACGGGATCGCCCCTCGGCTGTGGTTTGGCAAACTCTCCGAGTACATTTTTGCCATTTTCAAAAAAAATTCATCTCCTTGGTAGATGCCGTTCTGAGTCGGCATAACACTGTAGGCCCCGCCAATTTGTAGGAAAAATTCAAATCGGTACACCACAAATTGGAAGAGAAGCTCGGCGCAAATATTTGTTAGGAGACTTATGATGATATACCTGGTGTATATCGCGCCATAAATTTTTTTTTTTGTTACAGATAAATAATGTAACCAAGAAAGTTGTTGAAAAATAGAAATCTAGGGTTCGTATTAAACTCTCGTATGGCGATCATAACAACTCAATTTATATATATTTAACTTTGCGGAACGCCCATAGTTTATTTACCGGGGTTTGTCATATTTCCGCTAAGAGTCAACGTAGTTTAGGTTGTGGCATCTTGGCAATCATTTGTTAATGTCTGTTTAAACTTATGTTTGAGGAAACCCAACTACCTTTATACTACAGAGAAAGACTATTCTTCGTCACACTATACGAGGTGTGTTCAAAAAGTATCGCGAATTTTGTGTTTTTTCAAAAGTTATTTATTTATTCATGAATATCTATTTTGTCCCCTTCAAAGTAATCCCCATGAGATATTATACACTTGTGCCAACGGTTTTTCCAATCTTCGAAGCACTTCAAAAAATCATTTTTTTGTATCTTGTTCAGCTCCTCCTTCGATGCCGTCTTTATCTCGTCAAGAGAAGCGTAACGTCGTCCTTTCATGGGCCTCTTCAGTTTAGGGAACAAGGAAAAGTCACAGGGGGCCAGATCTGGGGAATACGGTCGCTGCGGCATCATTAGTGTGTTGTTTTTGGCCAAAAAGTCGCGCACAAGCAACGATGTGTGAGCAGGGGCGTTATCGTGGTGCAAAAGCAAATTTTTGTTCTTCTTTGCACATCTTCTCGGCCTTCTGAGAACATTTTGTACCACCGATAAACGTTGCTTCGGTCCAAGGTAGCTTCTCCGTATGCCACAGTCAACATTCGGAATGCATCCGCGCACTTAATTTCGTTTTTCACACAAAATTTGATACAGGTTCTTTGATAAATTTTTTTTAATAGGTAAAAATCGAAGACGACAATAATGGTACATACATATGGAAGTATCAAATCATATGGAAGAATCAAAGTCTCTTTTACCTTATGCCTCTTAATTCCTCTTAACTCGCATTCTTTATTGTTTTTGGCAAACAAAATTGCGTTTGGCTTTGATTTTTATGTTAACAAATACAAAATATGAATGTGTAAAGCTGCCTGGCGACACGCAAGCATATGCTGCTGGTAGCCATAGCAACGGGTGGTTGTGTGCGTAATCGGGTGATTGTCGTTTGCCCGGCCACCATACAAGCATAAAGCATCAAGCGCCATTTGTATTGAAAATTCGTAGCGTGCGGACGTAAACATGTCATCGGATGACGACTTTTTATTGCTTGTAACTGCAGTTGTTTTGGCGGAAAAAAAGAAAAAAAATTAAAAAAAGAAAATTCTGGATGAAAAGTTTGCATGCAAAACGTAAACAGTTTACGAATGAGAACCTCTTAAAAGAGTTAAAAGCATCATGCACTCGTAGGTTTCAATAAACCGCAACGTAAAATCTTTTGCTTCCGCGAGCTTGCTCATTTCACGTTCTCACAAAACTAACACACTAATGCTTGTCAAACACGTTGGCAACGATCAAATAGACCAGCTGTCAAGCGAAAAAATCTAAAAATTTTGATTTTCATCAACGAAAGCCGACAACAAGTACGTGTGAGCACGACTACCCGTCGGTCGCGCCGATTGCTATGGTAACCACCCGTTGCTATGGCTACCAGCAGCATATGCTTGCGTGTCGCCAGGCAGCTTAACCCATTTTTACACTCTACTCAAAGCTAAACATCGGTTATTAATTTTTGCGGCGTAAGGAAGTAAGCCGGGTACTTGCTAGCACCCTGCAAAAAACGGAAATACTCCGTTTCATACTCCATAGAATACTCCTAAAGGAGTCTCAGACTCCAACACATATCCTCATTCATATAAAAAAGGTGGTCCAATTTACATGGCAATGTCCGGTGATTGGATCACCTAATCCATCTCGGAGTACTCCGTTTCTTTGCTTTTGAATACTCTATAGACCACCTACGTGAGAGTACTCTTAAAATACTCCCATGGGATTACTCTATAGAGTATTCAACAGCAAAGCGAGAGCGGGAGTAGGTGGTCCTCAAAAGAACACATACTTCCTTCTCGCTTTCGTCTAGAATACTCTATAGAGTAATCTTTTGGCAGCATTTTCAAAGTACTCCAACGTAGGTGCTCTATAGACTATTCATAAGCAAAGTAAATGGTACTCCGAATAGGATTAGGTGATCCAATCACCGGACTGTTATGCGTTTGGCTTGTAGTTCATGACTGTTTTATTTCAACTCATTTCACTTAAGATAAGTAATACAGGGATGTATTTTAAAGTACTTAAACTACTTTACATAGCATCTTCCTTTCATAGGATACTGCTTAAATTTAGTAAACTAATCATAGCATTTATTGTATGTATGTAGTACGTTTATATATATTAAATTGTGTTTATAAGGTACTACACGTACTGGATGTTGCATTGTTTTATTTAATATGATTTATATCAAAGCACATAAACAAATTAGTTTATCTACGAGTTTATCTGTTTACAAATGATTTGTTTTATATAATATACTCTTATAATATATAATAACTTATACATTTTTATTGAGAAAGCGTTCAATCTTTATATTCAAGTCTATCATGGGGAACTATTTTTCTGCCACTTCTAGACCTTACGGTATCATTTACCTGTTCTGTACTTATATTCTTCTCACTACGGTTTTCGACACTTTCTGCCTCAACCCCGGTGTTTGGACCTTTTTCTGTATTTGAACTCCCTTCACCTGAATCCTCTTTTCTTTCGTTTTGTTTGTTTTCACCTACAACTCTAGGATTCAAAATATGTTGCCTATTCCTTCTGTACGTGGAGCCAAGCTCATCTTCTATGATATAGGATCTGGGTTCCTGGCATTCTTCAATAATTGTTCCTGGAAGCCATACAGAATTTGGACTTTTCTTGAAAAATATATCCTTTCCTACTTCAACCGGTTCAAGGCGCTTTGAATTTCTATTGTATAATTCGGACGATTTTTTGTTTTTCTTCAACATGACTTTTTTGTAGTTGTCCACATTTGCTATTTTCGGACTTAAGTTTTTGGAAATTGACGGTACTTTTGTCCTCAATTTTCTTGACATTAAAAGTTCTGCTGGACTAGGAGCATCCTTTTTTGGAGTAGTCCGATAATGTAGTAGAGCCGTGTAATAGTCAACTCCTAACTCTTGGCATTTTTCAAACATATTTTTTACTGTTTGTATTGATCTTTCAGCAAGACCGTTAGACCTGGGCAGATAGGGACTTGAGGAATGATGTTCAATGCACCACTCTTCGCAAAATTTACCAAAGTCATTTGAACTGAATGGAGGTCCATTATCCGAAATTATAATGGGCGGAATTCCATGTCTGGCAAATATACTTTTTAACTTTGTGACTACTGATGTATTAGAGCAACCCGAGCTGAGCCACTCGACTTCTATGTATTTCGAATAATAATCGACTACTAAAAGAAAGTCCTTTTTGTTATATTCAAACAAATCTATTCCCAATTTGTACCAGGGGATTGAAAAAACTTCGTGACTAAGCAAATCTTCTTTTGGATTTGCATTTCTATATTTGATACAAGTTTCACAATTTGAGACGACGTTATATAAACCATTATTGATATTTGGCCAGAATACAGTATCTTTAGCAAGACTTTGACAGCTTTGAATGCCAGTATGGCCTTCATGCAGACGTTTTAATACTTTAGACCTAATTCATCTAATTCGTTTTTGGGAAGAGCTATTTGAGAAACTACAAAATGACAATGTAAATCGGCGTCTTTTTCTATGTCGACTAAAGGTTTATCTTTCATAGGTGCTCTAGATAGAGCATCTGCGATGTGCATTTCCTTGCCAGGTTTGTATTTAACAGTCAAATTGTATGCTAGTAGTCTCAGCATAAACCTTTGAAGACGGGGTGGAACTTTGTGCAGTGGCTTATTAAAAAGGGATATTAACGGTTTATGATCCGTTTCGACTATGATATTGTGACCATAAATATATTGGTGAAAACGTGTACACCCAAAAAGTATTGCAAAAAGTTCCTTCTCTATTTGAGCATAGTTTTCCTGACAGGCCGTTAAGGAGGCTGACGCATAAGCTATTGGATTTTGTCCGTGCATAATAACCGCACCCATAGCATACTTTGATGCATCACTAGACAAAATTAATTGTTTGTTGGGATCATAATACGTCAATGCAGGAGCGTTTGATATTTCATCTTTCATATTATTAAACTCTTCTTCATGAACCTTATACCAATGCCGTAGCGTTTCTTTTTTCAACAAATCTCTCAAATGTTTGTTTTTTGCAGACAAATTGTCTATAAAACAGCATAAATAGTTTACCATACCGAGAAAGCGCTGGAGTTCTTTCACATTTGTCGGAATTGGCATTTCAATAATAGATTCAATCTTATTCTCATCTGGTCTCACACCTCTCTCACTAAAAATGTGACCTACAAATCTGACCTCGGTTTTCAGTATATTTGACTTGGCTCGATTGAAACGAATACCTACGCTTTTTGCCCTCTGTAAAACCTTGTCTAAAATTTCGTTATGCTTCTCTATATTTGGCGCATGAATTAAAAAGTCGTCCATGTAAATAATAAGCCCCTTTATATCACTAAATAGGCGTACCATCTCCGCGTGAAAAATTTCTGGAGCAGCATTAATGCCAAAAGGCAGTCTCAAAAATTTATATCGACCAAAGGGTGTGCTAAATGTCCATAGTTTAGACGATTCTTCATCTAACGAAATCATCCAGAATCCCGAGTTAGCATCTAAAGTGCTAAAATATTTAGATTGACTCATTTGAGACTTGCACTCGTCTAAATTTGGAAAAGAAAAACGTGGCCTTATCACAACTTTATTAAGATTTCTAGGATCTAGGCAAAGTCTCAAAGTTCCATTTAATTTTGTAACCAATACTATAGAATTAACCCAGTCAGTTGGTTCGTGTACTTTCGCGATAACATTTAGCTTTTCCATGCGGTTTAATTCAACTTTTAATGGTTCTAGCAAACTAAAAGGTATGCGACGTGGAGCATCTATAATAGGCTGACTATTTTCCTTTAACTCAAGGTGACATTTGTTTTGCAATTGACCTAAGCCATTGAACACAACTGAATATTTTTGCAAGATATCTTGACTTTCACAATTTATTGATTTCACAATATGTACTAAATTCATCTTCACTGCCAAATCTAAACCAAGAACGCTTCTGCAGTTCATATTTTAAACGTAAAAATTCGCTCTATATGTAATACTTTTGTATTGTAATAATAAATCAACATACCCTAATACCGGCAGTTTCTCACCACTAAATGTAACAATATTATTCAAAACATTCTTATTAATCTTATTTATATTCAATTTTTTCATAGTTTTTACCGACATTATATTTACTTGCGAGCCCGTATCGATTTGACAGTTGACTTTGTGTCCATTTATACACAAATCTACGTTCCACTCTTTCGTTTCTTCTTTCGTGTTTAATTGCTGCACTAGACCAATAAAGAGATCGTTGGTGACTTCATTCCCATATTGTTGCGCGCTAATTGTTTTTACAAATTTTTTATTTTCTTTGTGCGGCATTTGCTTGCTGTCTTTGTTGCTTTTGCACATCTTGGCGAAATGATTTGATTTTTTGCATATGTGACACTTAACACCTTCGGCTGGACATTTGTAGCGATGAACCTGCCCACATTTTTTGCACTGCTCACCCGAATATTGTTTGCTTTGTTGCCCTTTTTGCGTTGGCTTTGCAAATTCTTTACTTCGGCTTTTTATTGCTGCTATCATGTCGTCATTGGAATTTGTTGAAGATGTTGTTGTTGTTGTTTGCGTTGCTGCTGCGTTTTCTTTTGCCATTTCCATGCTTCTAGCAATTTCGAATGCTTTTTGCCATTTGATTTCTCCTTCACTCAAAAGACGTTCTTTTATGTTTTTGTAATTAGGTGATAATCCGCAAATGAAAATGTCTTTTACAAGGCTTTCGCGCAAAGTGCCAAATTCACATTTCATTCGCAGTTTGTCGCCTAACAAAAAAATTGTACCGTTCTCTGGCTACGTTGGTCTTTGGAATAAAATGATTATTAAATTTTTGCCAAAGATCCACATATGTAACAGTTTCTATATCAACATTAAACGAGTTGAATATTTCGAAGCATTCTGTACCCAAGTGGTGTAGCAAAATGGCTGCCTTACGTTTATCCGACTGTTCCTCCAAATTAGACGCCAGGAGGAAGACTTTAAATTGGTTACTCCAATTTTTCCATTCTTGCGACAATTTACGGCTTTAGTGTTTAATGGTGGCACATTTGCCGCCATTGAAATTACTTGTTTTTCAGTCATTAAAATATTTTTGTTTTCTGTCATTTTAATTAGCACACGCGCGACCTGACACCATGTTATACGTTTGGCTTGTAGTTCATGACTGTTTTATTTCAACTCATTTCACTTCAGATAAGTAATATAGGGATGTATTTTAAAGTACTTAAACTACTTTACATAACACGGACATTGCCATGTAAATTGGACCACCTTTTTTATATGAATGAGGATAAGTGTTGGAGTACTCTGATGCACCAACGTTTTTTTACAGGGTATTTTATATAAAGAATGGCCAGCCGTCCTCACCTCCATTTTTCTTTCTTTATTCTGCCTTTTACTTGATGCTTTAATTTTTCACTAATATCTGATTTTCTCATATTTCTACTTGTTTGCTATTTATGTTTACACTAGAAAAGAGCTTAGCATTTTATTGTACTAATATCTGTTGCAATTAATAAAATACAAACACAAATATGGTTGTAGTTTTTGTAGGACTGATCCTTTTTTGTTTTGGCACACAGTTTTAGAGGGAATTAAATTCCACGCCAAAAGTTCTCAACAAAAATTTTCGTCCGTTGGGCCGTTCCAAAGTAATCAACCTTTAAACATTGGTATGGTTTTCTGATCTCACTTTTTTATGTTGAAAACAAGTTAAAGGTGCTAAAACCAATGTAGGAAAGATAAACATAAACTCAGAATGGGAGTTGTATGCTCAAAAGCTAAGTGTCAAAACAATTTTTTATAAAGTTTCTTTTCAAAAGTTTTTTACAACTGTTTTTTTGTTCTTGTTGACATAAGGCCGAGCCTCGATCCAAAATTAAACTCCGATGTTCAATTTGAACTCAGCATTCAATTTCCTATAAGAACTTGTACTTATCTTTATTCTATATTGATTTGCCGGTACCCCACAAATTGGAAGAAGCTTGGCGCAACATTCCTCTCGGAGGCTTATGATGTTATACCTGTTGAAAGCTTGAGTACTCAGGCACGATTCATCTAACTACATTTTTTAACTTCAATAGTTTGGCAGTTTTAAAACCATAATAAGATCATTCATACAAAATCTATACTAGCAATGGTAGACCTCTAGAAATCAATATTAAGATCTGTAACTTTTGCCGTATTTTTTCGCAGTTCTAAAAAATAACAATATAACTTCCCCAATTTTAGTCCGGCTTAGTATGCATTTGTGTGTTATATACATGGAAAGGTTCTCAGCATAAATTCATCGGTATAAAACTGTATGGCCCGCCAATTTATAGCATATAATTTACATTAGCAGGTACCAGAATACTGCCCAACGGCGCACCCTTTGCTCACGTTGCCAGACATGTGACTTATTTAGTTCACCAAAGAACATTCGCTGACGCGACACACGCGCAACCATCGATCAGATCAATTTACCAAAAGGGTGGGAATTGCATACCTGCCTGCACGCGCAAGTAACATGGGCAAAGCATGGGAACTGCAACATTAACACTTTAGTTAGGCTTAAAAGGTTACTTAGTAAGTAAAGAATATAGTTGAAGTTAGTCAATAATTAGGGTGCAATCAGCACACAATAAATGTTTATAACGTTTAAATAAATTAACTTGTTTTATTCAGTTCATCGGAGGACTATAAGTGCACCGCAACTTTAATTTTGTTATAACTCTTGCGACACTAGAGTTAATTGGCACCCGGGCAGTTCGGTGCAGAGTACGCGGAATTTCAGGAAGAAAAAAGTTAACAAGTGAAAATAAAAACCTGGTGCAACGCTATTCCAAAGGAAAAAATAAGAAGAAAGTTTATTAATACCAAAACCGAAATAAAGTGAAAATAAAAACCTGGTGAAACGCATTTCCAAAAGGAAAAAAGAACAAAAAAACGTTAACTAATAATAAAACAAAAGAAAAGTTAAAATCAAACCTCTTGAAACTTTTCAAAACCTCTAGTGAAATAAAAAAAAAACACAAAATATAACAGAGTGGCGTTTTTTCGAAGATCTAAGGAAGAAGAAATAGCAACGTAAAAGAAACTTGTTGAAAATCTTAGAAAACTCTTCAGAAAGAAACAAGGAAAAGAAGCTCCTAAGGAAAAATTTTCTAAGAATCCAATGAGACATTGGATTTTGTAAGTAATAATCACATTTCATAACTCAAATTCTTTTAATTTCAGCACAAACATGAACGCCGATGAAATGAAAAAGTCCCTAACGGAAATGAATGGCGCCGTAAGGCCATTCTCTCCCAGCTTAGGAGATTCGAAGAGCGCCTCAAAAGCGTGGAATCAGTAAATAGTGATGAATCCTTACAAGGACTAACTCAGAATTTGGAACGGTTAGAAAGCCGAGTAGAAGAGGTTCGCAGGCAATCTGCTAATAGTGAAGGAACAGCAGTGGAAGAACCACTTACTAGTCCTCAGACGGAGGACGATTTAAAAGAAATTTCGAAGTTACCAGATTGTGTAAACGAGATTCAAGTGTTTGAGTTCGGGAGCACTATGCCTCCTGGATCCATAGTGTAGAGCAGGTTTTAAACGACTATAAGCTCGTAAGGCACAAGCCAATATATAGGGCCATTTTAGGACACATTAGGTGTAAGATTAGGGGAGCAGCAGATGCTGCACTAGTGTCCCACAACATCTTAGATGCTGATTGGAAGACAATCAAGGAGATTCTCTCCTTGCCCTTCGCAGACGTTAGGGATATAGAAACTTTAGATCAACAGCTTACTCTTATGATTCAGGGACGGCAAACAGTTGTCGCTTATGATAAATACCATAAACATCGACAAACATGTGCATGAGAAAACGGTTAAGGCATTGTCAGAGGCACACCAACGCAGAGTACTAGATATTTTCATAAGGGGGCTAAACGGCGACCTGCCGACTTTGCTTCTCATGCAGAAACCGAAATCCCTACCTGAGGCATACTCGTCATGCCTCACGTTCACGAACGTGGATCGCCGAAACGATATTTACCGCCCCACAGGCATTGAATAAAAGTGGCCGAATGCTCGCCGATACATACCAATCCGACACAGCCATATTTTCCTCGGGGCAACCGAGACTACACTGGCACATCACAGAGTCCAGTTCAGAGCAGTTTGAGGTACAACTTTGCAGCAAATCCAAAGGGGAGCAGCAGACCTCTAAATCAGGGAGGATTCAGCTTCTCCTACACTGGGTCAGGAGAAACAAGGAGTAGGCACCAATATGCGCAAAGCTGGGGCAACAACAGTAATTTCCCAGCGGCTGTACGAATGGATGTCGATCCATTCTCTCAAACGCGTCAGACGGGTAGTTCTAGGTTCCCGAGGTATGATGGCTCAGAGAGAAGCCAAGCCTCCACAGGATTTTCTAACCCAAACAAGAAACAGAAACTATTTCATTTAGTTCCCCTAGATGAAGAAGAGGGAGAAAATGTATTCAGCGAGCACAATAAAGAATCAACAGGCGACCAAGTAAATTTTACAATGGGAGCCTCGTGTTCTGCGTTCCATATTTAGAATATGCTAGTCGGGATCAAGGTATTTTAGAGTTCTTAGTGGATACGGGGCGATCAAAAATTACTTTAGCGAGCGCATAGCTGTAAACACTACGCCTGTGGAAAAGCCATTCCACGTAATCTCGGTAGGGGGAAAAATCAAAATTGATAAGAAGGTTTGCTGAAATTTTTTTCAATTTGTTGGTAAGGACCTGCCAACTACATTCTTTGTTCATCCAGGGCTAGAATCATTCGACGGGATAGTAGGGAAACTCTCCCATATGGGTTGTCCCAAAAAAATCTGGCCTGGATGAAGAAAAGAAATATCGGCTGGTCATTGATTTTAAAAGGTTGAACGCCGTAACTATTCCCGATACATATCCCATCCCAGATATCAACGATAATATTGCTAGCCTTGGGGAACGTCAGGATTTCACCAAATCCCAACGAAGAAGCGTGATATTCCTAAAACGGCATTTTCCACAATGAATGGAAAAAATTAATTTTTACGGCTTCCTTCCGGACTAAAAAATGCGCCCTCAATCTTTGAACGCATGATAGACGATGTCCTCAAAGAATTTATAGGTCGAAGCTGTTTCGAATATATCGACGACATTATACTTTTCAGCAAATCCGCAGCTACTAGCTGCGGGGCTTGAAGCTAACCTTCAAAAAACTCAGTTTTTAAAAAGAAGAGTCGAATTTCTGGGTTACATTGTAACCTCCGAAGGGATCCTGCCAGATCCTAAGAAAATAAACTCGATAAGAAACACCTTCAAATCTACAAGAACTTAAAAGTTTTTTAGGTTTAACTTCTTATTACAGAAAGTTCATTCGCGATTACGCAAAAATTGCGACACCCCTCACTAACCTCACAAGGGGCCAACATGCACACGTTAAGGCTACGTAGTCCAAAAAAGTGCCAATATCATTAAATGAAGACGCCCTAAGAACATTCGAAGATCTTAAGGAAGTGCTAACAACCTCAGAAGTTTTAACGTTTCCCAACTTCGAAAAAGCTTTTAACTTAACGACAGACGCTTCAGACACGCCATTGACGCGGGCTACGATGGTAAGGACAAGCCAATAGCGTTTATATCAAGAAGTTTGACAACCACGGAAGAAGGGTATGCTACAAACGAAAAAGTGATGCTCGCTATTGTTTGGGCATTAGACAATCTCCGAAGCTATTTGTATCGTGCCAAGAAAATACGTACATTTACCGATCACCAACCATTAACTTTCTCCCTTAGTAATCGTAATTACAATGTCAAGCTGAAGCGTTGGAAATCCCGAAACGAAGAGTATAACTACGAGCTTACCTACAAACCCGGAAATTCAAATATCGTGGTTGATGCCCTTTCTCGCCCTAAAACACAAGCGAATCCACTTACGGATTCAATAGTGCCCGCGTCCAAAATCGCTAGTCAAGACGGAACTATGGGATCAGATGCCGATACGCTTCACACCGTAGAACAGGACAATAAAGACCTTATTCCATTCGTCGAAGTACCGTTAAACATTTTCAGAAACCAGATCATATTCAGATTTATGAAGAACCGCCCCCTGGACACTTACGTCACTACATAGGAATAGAAAATGTAGGCGAAAGTGAACTAGTTAGCATACTGAAAGAAAAATTAAATATCATTAGCGGTATAAAAATCCCGGAAAATCAATTAGGCCTATTACAAAAGCAGACATGGTGTATACAATCTCACATGTGAAGGCCAGCACAGTTACATAGGACAAACAGGACGACTAGTAAGAACGAGGTTCAGAAACCACATTAGAGATTACAACAAAAGGATACGGAATCCAACCATCATACCAGAGTCCAACTTTGCGAATCACATCGTGGAGAATAAATGCCCAAATCTACAAACAAAAAACATTCGACGGTAGAATAATAAACGAACAGACAAACACTGTTTCCGACACAATATTCGAACCTTTAAAATTGTTTTACAAAAACAAAGCAACTACTCAGGTACAACAAACTCACACGCACCGACACATAAACACAAAACAGCAAAAGATCAAAAACAACAAACAAGCAAAAAAGGTCAAACAACAAAAATCACCAACTTTTACCTGCCTCAGGCAACCACACAAAAACCGATCGATGCAGACACCCATGCTGACGTTACCTGCTACCTACTATAAATCATAGGTCGGCAAAGGTACCCCGTCTGGGTATTACGCTCTTCACACGTATTCTTATGCTCTTCATTCCAGTTGCTGTTGAGAGCAAAAAATCAATTGCGCCACAGTGGTGTTAAACAGAATCTGTCAAGCAGAGTTAGTTAAGCAATGTTAGGCAAGGGGATATTTTTTAGGCGATGTTTTAATAAAAAAAACTGTTGTGAAACTTTAGAAAAAATTAACAGCCCTCTAGACGTCTTCACTGAAAAAGTGTATCTATCAGCCAGAACTGAAATATAGATGAAATAGGCACATATCTTAAAAAAGCTACTAAAAAAGTTTAACGACTGCAATTTTTTTTCATATGCTTCGCATCAACATTCTTCTGGGAGCAGATTTTTTCTTCGCTTTGAGTTTTCATCAAAACGGAAGTGTTTCTTAGTGCCGCAAAAAATATAATTCTTAATTTTGCATGCTCTCATTAACATATATATATACTTTTATGGCAATTTCTTGTTAGCAATGCATTTGACAAATTTCTGGAAGTCAATCTGCCCCTTTGCTTTGAACAGATGAATTTCATGTCAGAAAAAATGTGCTCACAGAAGAATGTTGATGGGAAAAATGACAAAATCTTAAGGGAAATTTCTGTAAGATTTGAAAAAAATTTGCTATCTAAGTTTCTCCAGAAATTGTTAATATCTGTTTCATCATTAACTGACATTTCGCTTCTTAGAATTAATAGTTCTTTTTGAATTTCAAATGAATATTGGGTTATGTCACAAGCTAACGGACTTTCAAATATGTCAATTAAAGGCTTAATTTTTCGAAAGTCTTGAAATCTGTCTTCAAAGTTGAAAAAGATGGTCTCCAATAACTTCGTGTGTTCATTGTTTACTTTGAATTTATTCGCTATCTTCTAAGGCCTGCATTAATTCTATTGTTCCATCCAATTTCTCCACTTTTAAAAACTGTAGCACTTCATTCCTCAGAGCACATAATCTTTTCAGACATTCACCCCGGCTTAACCATCGTACTTCGGTGAACATTTTAAGGTCGTTGTATTCAGCCTTTGAAGTTTTTAAAAACTCCTTAAATTTCCGTTGGGTAAGTGAATGAAGACCCCCCCTTGTTTTATTAATTATTTGCTCTGCAGTTTTCATATAGGAAAGCATGCTCAAAAATTGGAAGCAAGAGACAGTTGGTGTATAATACAATGGAAAGAGTTAACATTAATACCATGCTTTTCCAACTGTCCTACGAAACCTTCTATTTTACCAGTCATTTTGTTTGCCGCATCCGTGCATACCCCGGCAAACTTACTTAGGTCCACTTCAGAAAAAAATTTTTGGTGGATAGTTTAAAATATTAACCTTCCTGTTTCAGTTCCATGAAAACTTTCTAACGAAAGAATTAATTCGAAAGTTTCATAGTTGGAGTCTACGCATCGAACACAAATGACCATTTGACATATTTCCTTTATGTCAGTGCTTTCATCCAAGCATATGGGAAAAAATTTGCAGTCATTAATCTTTTCTGTAAAAGCTTTTTCAAGCGATGTGCCTATTTCATCTATATTTCTTGTTACAGTTCTGGCTGAGAGAAGAACTTTTTCAAAACACTTTCAAACGCAAACGTCAAGCTGTGTAGTTGTTTATATTTTTCTCTGTGATCTTTTATATTCTAAAGTTAAAATTAAAGTTAATAGAGATAAATATCTAATTGTGCTTCACTACTTGGTGTGAATAGTGTTAAAAAGTTTTGATAGTGATTCATTATTATAAATTCATTTTGTTGAATTTGTGTGTGCCGAGTTCTTTGCATATTTTATTTGTTGCTATTGAAAGGCTTTATTTCATATTGCAATTGTTGTTGTGCTCTGACTTGCTTTTCTTATTTCTTTTTCGTTACAGCTGTTTTGCGTGGTTTGTTGAACGTCAGATACAGTGTGTTTAAAACTGTTCGCTCAGTACTGTGTCATTTAAACTGTCAGGGTTGCTTTTCTTTAATCCGCTAAATTTTTTTTCTTAACTTATAATTTTTATTATAAATTTATATAAGTATTTATATGAAAATGTCGTGCATGATAGCAAACTGCCAGTTAAAAAGCGAGTCCGAACGCTTTGTAGCTTGCTGGCTGTGTGATGGACTTGTCCACGCCAAGTGCACTGGGTTAACCAGTAGAATAGCTGACCTGCTTAACGAAGGAAAAGGCCTGCGCTGGTCTTGTTCCAAATGCCGGTCGACGGAAGTTGATCTGTGTAAAATCTTTAGGCATATCAGAAACGGTTTTTCTGAAATAAGCAAAGATTTTTCACTGCTGACTGAAAAGTTCCAAAAATATGAAAATATTTTCAAAACCTTGGAAACTTTGGAGAATTCGCCTCATTTGGAATGCCCTGATCATCGCGAAAACAAGCGCAGGCGTACGGATGATCGGCCTACTACCTCAACAGTCCCGAACCTGCCTCAACCCCTTGAACTTATAGATTTGGCTTCTCCAGTTCCTAGTACGGTTGTCCGAGCAACGTCGAAGAACGCCCCTTCAAAAATGTCCACTAGGAAAAACCAGGAAATTCCAACTATTGCAATGGAGTCTGAACCAATCGTTGGTAAGCTGGTTGTGGTTCCTCGCAAAAAATCTATTTTTGTGTCTAGGTTCCATCCAGACACTACCGAGGATGATTTGTTGTACCATATTTCTTCTAAAGTTAAAGATCAAAGCGTAACTGTTAGAAAATTTAATTTCACATATCAAAGAAGTATGTCTTCGTTTAAGATTGATGTGTCTGGGAAAGATTTCGATACTCTTTTGGACAGCTCTTTTTGGCCTCCCGGGGCTCTTGTGCGGGAGTTTGAATACAGACCGAATAGGAATGTTCAAAATGTAGCGAAAATTTCTCGTAATAACGTTGAGTCAAAAAACTGAGCACTAAATCCGTGAATATCTTTTATCAAAATGTCAGAGGTCTAAATACCAAATTAACTGATCTCTTTTTGAAATCTTTTCATTGTAATTATAACGTAATTGCTTTTACCGAAACTTGGCTAAAACCTCATGTTTTCAATTCAGAGTTTTTATGTAATGAATATCAAGTATATAGAAATGATCGCTTGAACAGAGTCGGGGGTGGTGTTCTACTTGCCGTTCATTCCTCCATCCCTTCAGAAGAGGTTAATATTCCTAACATCGATTTCATTGAGTTCAAATGCATCCGCCTTCAACTAGACAACGTCTCTATGTACTTATATGTTTGCTACATCCCTCCAGCATCAGATTTTTCAGTCTACATGCAACATGTCTCTCTGCTCAAAACTGTTAACTTTTTGACTAAAGCTTCAGATTCAATTATTGTTTTGGGTGATTTTAACTTACCTCATATATCGTGGAACATATCTGATGGTAACATTATTCCAAATCCGTCCAAACTGGGGTTCAATGACTTTTTAGATGGAATTTCCGATCTTTGCCTTAATCAAATAAATGTTACCGCTAACAAGTTTGGGAAAGTCTTAGATTTAGTGTATGTTAATGATATAAACCAATTTTCTGTAAATCGTTGTGATCCGTTGGTTTTACCAGAAGACCTTTACCACCCTTCTATGGAAATAGTCTACAAAACCATAAGTAATGGCCAAGGCACTCAATGCTACTCATGTAGTAGCTTTGATTATAACTTTTCCAAAGCAAACTATAAGAAATTAAATAAAGAACTGTCTAAATTAACTTGGCCTGAATTTGGTTGTGATATCGATCTAAACGTCTCACATTTCAATCACACTATTTACTGCCTATTTGAGAAGTTTATTCCTAAACGTAAAGTAACTTATGATCATCCTACGCAAGCTTGGTTTACTAAAGAGCTTAAGGCTCTTAAAAATAGGAAAACGCGATCATTTATTTTATATAAGAAATCCGGATTAAATAAACATTACCTACTGTATTCCATTCTACGTCAGAAGTACATAGATTTAAATAAAAAGTGCTATAAAGTTTATATCTCTAAAACGAAAAGAGACATTATTCTCAATCCTAAGTCATTTTATGGTTTCGTAAATTCTAAACGTAAAGTATCAGGGTTTCCCTCAGCCATGACATATCAAGACATTATATCTAGCGATAATCAATGTATCGCAAATTTTTTTGCTCAATTTTTCACTTCTAACTATTCTGCTGTCACCAATTCAAACTTTCAAAACTATCCCTATAAGCTACACGGGACAAATTCAATTAATTCACCAATTATATGCGCCAAAGATGTTCTAATTTACCTTAAAACCTTAAAAGAATCTTTTAAATATGGTCCTGATAGGATTCCTACATGTTTCTTGAAAAAGTGTGCGAACCATATTTACCAACCCCTTACCAATTTGTTCAATCTATCACTAAAGTGTGGTGTTTTTCCAACTGCGTGGAAAGAATCGTTTCTTCTACCGCTGCATAAAAGCGGGAGTAGGTCTTCTATAGAGAACTATCGTGGCATCGCAAAGCTTTCTGCCATCCCAAAATTGTTTGAAGCTAATGTTACAAATCAACTTACGGGTCCGATCTCTACTTTGATAGCTGACTGCCAACACGGGTTCAGTAAGGGAAAGTCCACAGTTACGAATTTACTTGAGTTTACCAGTCATGTCTCAAATGGCTTTAGAAAAAATCTGCAAACCGACGTTATTTATACGGATTTCAGCAAAGCTTTTGACAAAGTGTGTCACTCATTACTTATTCATAAACTCGATCAGTTGGGCTTCCAGCCGGGTCTCAATCGCTGGATCTCTTCTTACCTTAGTGACAGGACACAAAGAGTAATGTTTAAAAATTTAGTATCCGATGTCATTTATGTCTCTTCGGGGGTTCCTCAAGGAAGCCATCTTGGCCCGATTCTGTTCTTGTTGTTTATAAATGATATTTCTACAATAATAAAATTTTCAAAAATGTTAATGTATGCCGACGACGTAAAGCTTTTCATGTCATTCGCGTCATTTGAAGATAGAAATAAGCTACAATCAGATCTAGATGCACTAGTTACTTGGTGCGATTTAAATTATATGCCACTTAACCTTAAAAAATGTAAACACATGGGTTTTTCGCGTGGAATTTCTCAGCCGGCTTCCTATACAATTAAAAATTATAGTCTTGAGCAAGTGTATGATTTTGTTGACCTGGGGGTTACTATGGACTATAAACTCAGTTTCAACCGCCATATTAATACAACAGTCAATAAGGCTAGAGGTGTCCTAGCATTCGTTAAACGATGGTCTAAAGAATTTAGCGACCCTTATGTAACTAAAGCCCTCTTCACTACATTAGTCAGACCGATACTTGAATATGGTTCTATAATTTGGAACCCGCGTTACCAGGTTCATGTAGATCGCCTTGAATCAGTTCAAAAACAATTTTTACTATTTGCCTTAAGAGATTTTCATTGGGATCCCTCGTACAATCTGCCACCCTATACGAATCGTTTAAAACTCATTAATCTACACACACTTTCTAGTCGGAGGGAAATGCTTGGAATTATTTTTATGATTAAATTGCTAAATGGTTCACTATCCAGCCCATTTCTTCTAAGTGAAGTGAACTTCAATGTACCGTCTCGTCCTTCAAGGCATTTTAAACCTCTAGTCTTAAAACAGTGCCGAACCAATTTTCAGTTAAATGAGCCTTTTCGCTGTTTGTGTCAAGATTATAACTCTCTTTCTGGTAGATTTGATATTTCAGACTCGCTTTTCAGCATAAAAAAATCAATTCTTTCTGTCCTAAATTCATAGCTACTAATTGTTTTTTATTCTTTGACTTCTATTTTAACTTTTAACAATAATTTTATTCTGTTAACTAGTTATTTCTTAATGTATAATCTATCCTATATCTACTTTACTTAGCTGATGAGGTTTTCTCTGTAGCTGAGCAGTTTTAGATCTCGACGATTAACAAACCAAAGCCTTTCAACGACTCGGCACGAACGAATAATCCGCGCGTTATGCGGATGCGCCCCTCGCGCCGGTCGGGCGGGATATGGTGGGAAATCCGTTGGGAATTAATATAATATTAATATTAAAAAAAGAGTTTAGGGGGCTATGGAGTTTTTCTAAAATTTGTAGAA
Source organism: Merzomyia westermanni (assembly GCA_949987695.1). NCBI lineage: Eukaryota > Metazoa > Arthropoda > Insecta > Diptera > Tephritidae > Merzomyia > Merzomyia westermanni. The sequence continues at coordinate 85,487,767 of OX465291.1, forward strand.
CAATTTCTTTAATAAAAACGCCTTCTGAGAAAGGTCTTCCCTTCCTGAGTATGCTTGTGCTTATAAAGCTTGGCAGATCCCTTTTTAGCATGGCTTCCGCATTTCTGCAATTTTCATTATCATTTTGGGAAACCCATTCCTTTTACTTTCGCAAAAGCATATTTTTTTTTTCCAAAAAATATTGTCTCTTTCCAGACCCTAATATTTATCAAAATCTTTATGAAAAGAATTATAATGTCTCTTGATATTATACCCCCGGTTCCAAATAGAAGCGTGACATAAGAGACATTGCATTTTCCCAAAGGGATCTGAAATCATGAAAAAATGTTTAGCAGTAATTTTTATGTCGCGCATAAATATTATCATACAATTTCTGCGCTAAAGCGATCACGTTGTTACTTCCTTGCTGTCGGTTAAGCAACTGACGCGAACATTTTGTTCTTAGCACCACTGTAGCGAAGTTACTCGCGCATTCACAAATACAACCTCACAAAAAAAAAATGCCGACCTATGCGATAAATACAAGACAAAAGACAACAACAGATCAGACAGAAAATCGACACTGATGATGGCACAACGCCGAAACCGGTTTGTCTCAAAACCAAATTTGACAAGGGATGCCGAGGAATCGTTCCAATATACATCTATTACAAACGGTTTATCTAGAACATTTCATTAACTAAAAAATCCGAATAGCGCAAACCCTTGTGGATGATTTGCGAAACCCAGATATGGTGTGCGAGGCAATAATAAAGGAACACAAGAGAGCTCTCGGCAAATCCACAGAGAATAGGAAGCAGCTTCTTGAGCATTACTATTTCCCCAGGATGAGCAGTCAGATAAGGAAATATATACTGACTTGTGAAACATGCAAGCTTAGTGAGTACGATAGACACCCTAATAGGCCGGAACTACAAGCTACACCAATCCCATCGCGACCGTGTGAGATCCTTCACGTAGACATATTTGAAATTCAGGTGGAAAAATTTTTGAGTTGCATTGACAAATTTTCAAAATTCGCGAAGCTTTTTCACATTAGAAATAAAGGAACCCTGCACCTTAAGGAAAAAATAGTGAAACTTCTTCACTATTTCACGACCCCAAAAATCTTAGTCACTGATAACGAACGGGGATTGATTAGCCCAGTAATACAAAACTTGTTAGAATCTCTAGGAATTAAGCTTTACCGCACTCCAACTCAGAGAAGTGAGGTGAATGGCCAAATCGAGAGATTTCACTCTACGTTACTAGAAATTTTTAGATGCCTTAAGGCGGAAAACGAAGAACTTAGGACCATAGAACTCGTTAATATAGCTGTAGATCGTTATAATAATTAAGTAATAATTAAGTTCATCCCTCTTTAAATGGTCATCTAACCGCCTGGGCGATTTTGACCGTCCAACATAGCTCGCCAGTCGTTTCTTCGTTGCGCCAACTGCCGCCAATTGGAAACACCGGGGGATCGCAAATCGGTCTCCACTTGGTCCTTCCATCGGAGTGGTGGTCTCCCTCTTCCTCTGCTTCCACCGGCGGGTGCCGATAAGAATACCTTCTGGGCTGGAGCATCTTCGCTCATTCGCACTACGTGGCCAGCGAAGCCGCTGTGTTTTAATTCGCTGAACTATGTCGGCGTCTGCGTAAAGTTCATACAGCTCATCATTAAATCTTCTTCGGTACTCGCCATCGCCAACGCGTAGAGGTCCACAAATCTTTCGAAGAACCTTTCTCTCGAATACTCCCAAAGCCGCCTCATCAGATGTTGTTAGTGTCCACGCTTATGCACCATATAGCAGGACGGGTGCGATGAGTGACTTGTAGAGTGTTATTTTCGTTCGTCGAGAGAGGACTTTACTTTTCAATTGCCTAATCAGTCCGAAGTAGCATTTGTTTGCAAGAGTAATTCTTCGTCGGATTTCTAGGCTAACATTATTGTTGGTGTTAATGCTGGTTCCCAGGTAAACGAAGTCCTTTGCTATTTCGAAATTATTGCTGTGCAGTGGCTTGGTTGCCAAGGCGCGAATGCGCTGACTCTTTGCATGATGACAGAAGGTACTTCGTTTTGACCTCGTTCACCACCAATCCCATTTTCTCCGCTTCTTTTTCTAATTTGGAGTAAGCAGAAGTTACGGCGCGGTTGTTAAGGCCAATGATATCAATATCGTCAGCATATGCCAACAGTTGCACGCTTTTATAAAATATTGTTCCAGCGCGGTTAAGTTCTGCAGCTTGTATTATTTTCTCCAGCATTAAATTAAAGAAATCGCACGATAGGGGGTCACCCTGTCTGAAACCTCGTTTAGTTTCGAACGGCTCGGAGAGGTACTTCCCAATTCTGACCGAGCTGGCGGTGTTGCTCAAGGTCATTTTGCATAGCCGTATAAGTTTTGCGGGGAAACCAAATTCAGACATAGCGGCATATAGGCAGCTCCTTTTCATGCTATCGAAAGCGGCTTCTAAATCAACAAAGAGCTGATGTGTTTATGTGTTAAGTTCATCCAGTAACAACAAAAACCCGACCGAAATATATTTTAACAGCTCAGAAGCTTCCAATTACCAGGAACTCCTCGACAAAAGCAGGAAAATGAATAAGTATATCAAAACATTACTGAGGGAAAAGCAAATGGCACAGATAAAAAACACAATAAAAGAACGCTACCGGAGCGTTATGACGAAAATTACGTCATATACGTGAAGGATAAGCAAATAAAGGGAAAGCATAAAACAGAAGTCGTTGCAAAAGATAACAAAGTTTCTGTCGCCACACTTAGTGGGAAGAAAATCCACAAATTACACATTAAAAACATAAAAAAGAGGAGACAACCTACTCCTACGTAAGAAAAACAAAAAAACAATATGAAAAATTTGAAATAATTTGGTACTAAGAGGGAGTTTATCTAACAAGAGCGGGCTTGTAAGTGGGACAAATCGTGCGTTAGTAGATTGCGGCGCACTCGAATTTGACAAATGGCTACGGTGCTCCCAAAACGGATAACACGATCCCCATAGCTGGTTCGAGAAATGTTAACACCTCTGGTCCAAAACAGAAAGCGAAGCTTATGCGCCTGATCCGCTAAGCAAAAATACTAAATTCTCTGCGCCTAATCCGCAGATTGACAAAAAAAGAAATCATAATTAAGCTCATGCGCCTAATCCGCTGAGGAACTATATTAAATTCTCTGCGCCTAATCCGCAGATTGATATAAAAAAAAGAAGGCAAAGTACAGCTTATGCGCCTAATCCGCTAAGCAAAAATATATTCTCTGCGCATAATCCGTAGAATGACAAAAACAAACACAAACAAAAAATTCATCAATTAATAAAAAAAGATAACACCACTTATACTTTTTTATTTTTCCTAATTTTTTTCTCTTATTTCTTTATACTAACTTGCTAATTTTTGTTATAATATTTAGCGTAAATTCTTTGTTTCACTCTTTCATTGATTACCATAATAACAATGAGTAGTATTCTTTCATATTTCTCTTACTTAAGACCTTGTGTAAGAAATAGGAAATTACAACAACTTATCAACCACTAACAAAAATACTAAAGCAAGAAAAGCAAAAGCTCTAGGAATACTGCACATCAGTAAAATCTTAAAAATTCTGTATTATAATTGTCTAAGCTTTGTGGAGGGCGAGTAGTTTTTTTGAGTTATTTTTTTGTATATTTTATTATTTATATTATATTATTGGTTTAGGGAAGAAAAGGGGGTGTGCGGAGCACATGTTAAATAGGGAGCCCTTTTCTAATATTTATTTAATTATTATTTTATTTATTTAAATTATTTGTTCTATATAGAACGGGGTGCGGTGCACCTGTTACACCTTGTATGTATTAATTGGGGGCGAGCACTGTTGGCTCTGAGGCATTGCGCGGGATTGGCTACCTCATTTTCCTTGTGAAAAACCACCCTTTGGGATTACAAAACATAAACTATATCTTTGGGATATGTTATAAGCTGCTTCCGACTTACAAGAGAGTAAAGCGCAAATAAAATAGACGAAATAAATCGTTATAGCTTATGTCTCTTAAACAATAATAATACCTTCCTAGTAACAACAACATTTTGTTTGCTTAGTCAATAAAATTAACTTATCTTCAAGGAATTTAACAAATACTAACCCACTAACAACACTAAACTAGAAATAACATCTTGCGTTGCAGATTCCCACTGCTGGCATCTGCCATCAGCGGACTCCATATATTCAGCTACAAGGCTCCAATAGTAACTATCCAAAGGGGAATGGGTGGAACGTCATCACCCTCCAACAATATACTACAACTATGATACAAATGGACAAACGGACAAGTCGATTAATAAAACGAACCGAGGAGCAGCTTTTAGCACAGCACTATATTAATCAAACACTTGGGCGACTCGAAGAGTTGATGGCAAGCACAAGCAGAACCAGAGTCACCCAGTCTAATGACTGGATAGGGTCAGCATGGAAATGGCTGGCAGAACCACCTGACGCAACAGATTGGAACAATATTCTCCACAGCCAAAATCAAATTATCAAAACAACAATCATCAATACAGGGTCAATAAGAAACTATTCACAGCCATCCAAGAAGTACTGAAGAGAATTGACGAAGTAGTAGACCGTAGCAATTACGTAGCAAGAGAAACAGAAGCAATAGAGTTCGAGGAAAGCGCACTTCACAACATCCTGCTCGTCCGCGATGAAGCCAACGAAATGGTTCGGCATGTCAATTGGCAAAGCGCGGAATTGTTTATACCAACCTACTCGAGATGGACGAGGTTCACCAGATCCTATCCGAAATGGAAACCCTCCCATACCAGAATGTAATTGAGGCAATCGAATATGGTTAACCATCGGTGCTCACAAACGGGACCCTTCTCCTCTATGTCCTATCAATGCCGAAAGTAACAGCTAGTAAATATAATCTCCTGATTCCTCGCGCTGGAATATACGATGGTAAACAATTAGACCTACCATTCGACAGGATGCTCGTCAACCCAGAAGAGACGTACGGGTTGGCGAAGGATTGTTTGGTTATCAGCTCATCCACGGTATGTAGGGCCGAATTCCTAATCAAACTGGAAGAAAACAGTTGCCCACCGCGACTCTTAAAAGGTGGGGCTGCTAACTGTGAATTTACTAGGCGAAATGGATCTCATATAGAGCTGATAAACGAAAACACCCTTTTCATTTCAAACTACCAAGGCGTGATAAAGAGCAACAATGCCTCAAATATAGCAAATGGCACATACGTCATTCAATTCAACAACGAGACAATCAGGATAGGCGATCAGGAATTTTCCCGCAACGAGGATGTCACAGTGCACGCCCTCCCAGCCGTACTGTCTAACATAAAAAATCATACCATGAGGGTCAACTTGGAGTACGTCCACGACATCACAATGGCAAACTTAAAATATTTAGGGTATGTCAATGAAAATATAAATTTTTCTATCGTTACAGAAGCTATTTCAATTTGCGCAATAATCCTTATTGCCGGCATGCTGTGGAGATGTTACACAAAAAAAGCTAGACCTTCCACCGGTTCAAATTCCGACGCATTGGACAGGAAATGTCAACATTAACAGGATCTCCAAAGGCAAATATGCACTTGAACTTTATTTCCCAGATCTTAACCTAACAGTCACATTAGTCAGTACCAACATATCATCGGAAAACCGCATTCACCCTTTACAAAATTTTACCCCCTCACGCTTTTCGACCTTTGATCTACGGGACGCAGATCTTTAAAGGGGGAGGAGTTACATTAGCAGGTACCAGAATACTACCCAACGGCGCACCTTTTGCTCACGTTGCCAGGCATGTGACTTATTCAGTTCACCAAAGAACATTCGCTGACGCGACACACGCGCAACCACCGATCAGGCCAATATCGCTGACTCGACACACGCGCAACCATCGATCAGGTCAATTTACCAAAAGGGTGGGAATTGCATAGTCAGCAATACCTGCCTGCACGCGCAAGTAAAATGGGCTAAACATGGGAACTGCAACATTAACACTTTAGTTAGGCTTAAGAGGTTACCTAGTAAGTAAAGAATCTAGTTTGAGTTAGTCAATAATTAGGGTGTAATCAGCACACAATAAATGTTTATAACGTTTAAATAAATCAACTTGTTTTATTCAGTTCATCGGAGGACTATAAGTCCACCGCAACTTTAATTTTTGTTATAGCTCTCGCGACACGAGAGTTAACTTATATATAATACTTCTATATATCTACTATCCTATCTGCGCAATGTGTTAAAAGTATGTCAAACATTATTACTTGAGTTCTGCGCATGCGCCGGATTTGATAGAGTTAGTGCATTGTAGTGGAGTGTTAAAAAATAGTATCAAAGGGTATCACAAATTGTGCATAAAGATATAAAATCACAGTTTAGTGGTTTAAACAATGAAAAGGCCAACCAATAGAATATAATGCTTTGTATTTATTACTTTAACTGGCTAACAGCCTTTCAACTCATACTATTCACATAAGGCAATAAATTGGTATTTTTATACCTTTCATGAACATGAAATGGTATTATAACTTTGATCCGACGTTTGTAAGTATGAGAAGAAGAAGAGTATACCGGAATGATTAGGGTTATGAGCTTAGATGGTTTAGCCATGTCCGTCTGTCTGTTTGAACGCAAACTAGTCCCTCAGTTTCTGAGATATCTCGCTGACATTTACTAAGGGGTCGCCATTTCGTCAAACATTAATCATTTGTCCGAATCAGAATGATCGGACCAATACAACACATAGCTCCCATACAATCGATTGTTCAGATAAACGAGCTTTGGCCTATAACTCCGTGCAGCATTCGCGCCTTGGCAACCAAGCCACTGTTGGCAGCAATAATTTCGAAATAGTAAAGGACTTCGGACTTCGAAAAAGTACGCTGCATGCTCATCGATGCGGATTTGCATAAACAGTTCTGGGCAGAAGCGGCAAATACGGCAGTTTATTTAAAAAACAAAACGACATGGAAAACACTACGCCGGAGGAAATATGGACTAAAGTTAAACTTGATTTATCTTTCGATGGTTCATATTCCCAAGGCTCGGCGTGATAAATTAGATTCGAAATCAATCAATTGCATTTTTGTTGGATACAGCGAGCAATCCAAAGCATATAAGCTATTCAATCGGAAAACGAAGCAGTTAGTTATTAGTCGAGATATGACTTTCTTTGAAGACAGAAATAGTCAAGTAACCAATAATAAAGACAATTTAAATCGTTTTAATTTATCACCAAACACAAGTTAGGTGAGCGATAGTAGAACGACTGTCGTCGAATAAGAGAATTTTAGCGATGGTGAGGAGTTTCCTGAATTCAGCAAGGGTGAAACGAAGGTAATTCAAGCACCTGGCGTAACTGAAGGTGTACTACTCGATCTACCAAGGGTGAGCATGGTAAACAACGAGCCTAGTGTGATCAACAACGAAAATATATCAGTCGAATTCATTTTTTGGATTCAGTGAGGGAGATAGTCCTATTGGGAATCCTGCAAATGATTCCGTCATGAAGGTGTCACAGACATGAACATGGAATTTGAAGGTGAACTCCGTATTCATGCAACAACTTGGTTTTCAAAGATCAACGGTTGACTAACGCATATATTTTAGGCATTCGGCTCAAAACATCATCATATTAGCAATATATGTTGATGACATTTTCATTTTTGGTAGCAACAATACTATGATAACAAAACTTAAGAAGGATTTGTGGAAGCATTTTAAAATGAAAGACATGGGATCTGCTACGTCTATATTTGGCATGAACATCACTCGAAATGGGGCAATTTCCATAGACCAAACGCAATATATATTAGAAGTAATACGCCGATTCAATTTGAAAGATAGTAATCCTGTAAAGACTTCGATAGACCTTAACCAACGTTTATCTAAGGCTATGTGTCCACAGTCTGAGAAGCAGAAACAGGAGATGGCGTCGATATCATACCAACAGGGAATTGGTTGCATTATGTACGCTGCACAAATCAGTCGTCCCGACATCAGTTTCGCAGTAAGTACACTAAGCCAGTTTAATACAAACTATGGCAAGGCGCATTGGGTTGCAGTAAAACAAATACTTCGATACATGAAGGGTGAAGCTTACCTAGCGCAAGGATAATGAGGGCCTACTTGTGGGCTATTGTGACGCAGACTGGGCAGGTGATGAAGATGAGCGACGCTCAACAACTGGATATGTTTTCCAACTACAAGGAGGTGCTATATCGTGGTCCACACGCAGGCAGCCTACTATTGTTTATCATCTACGGAAGCAGAATTTATGTCCATCGCAGCTATACAAGAGGCAATTTGGCTAAACCGTTTTGAGAGCGAAATATTCAGCAATGCACCAAAGTCTATACAACTTTATTGTGACAACCAAGGTGCCATTCAAATTGCTAAGAATAACAACTACCATGCACGTACAAAGCATATTGATGTGAAGAACCATTTTATACGTGAGAAGCTCGAGGAGGGCTTAATCAAACTTAGCTGTATTTGTACAAAGGAAATGGATGCTGATATTATGACGAAGCCAGTTAATAATTCAAAGTTATCTCATTTTATCGAACAATATGGATTGTCCTAAATTTCATGACTTGTTTATTATATGTACATATTTCAAGTTTAGATGTAACTTTTGAGTGAGGATGTTGTAAATAACATTGTTTCCGATAGTTACAATGTATATCGATAGGCAAAAGTTATCTTTATTAAACTCTCTCTAATACTTTTCGTTCAACCAGCAAGACGTGTTTTACTTAACAGGCAATTAGACATATTTTTATTAACTTTCACAACAACTCTTGCAATTAAGAAGCTAGGGACGTAAGGTTTGGTACATATTATATATGTAATGTGTGTAGTGAAAATCACCCAGGTCGAACCAATATAACTTATAGCTCACATACAATCGATTGTTCCGGTAAATGGGGTTTGGGCTATGTATCTTTAAATTAACAGTTTTTCAGAGTTTGTACTAATTGTAAGTAAGGATCGGACACTTCAAACCGTGATGCGTACGAGGTGTGTTCAAAAAGTATCGCGAATTTTGTGTTTTTTCAAAAATTATTTATTTATTCATGAATATCTATTTTGTCCCCTTCAAAGTAATCCCCATGAGATATTATACACTTGTGCCAACGGTTTTTCCAATCTACGAGGCACTTCAAAAAACCATTTTTTTGTATCTTGTTCAGCTCCTCCTTCGATGCCGTCTTTATCTCGTCAAGAGAAGCGTAACGTCGTCCTTTCATGGGCCTCTTCAGTTTAGGGAACAAGAAAAAGTCACAAGGGGCCAGATCTGGGGAATACGGTGGCTGCGGCATCATTAGTGTGTTGTTTTTGGCCAAAAAGTCGCGCACAAGCAACGATGCGTGAGCAGGGGCGTTATCGTGGTGCAAAAGCCAATTTTTGTTCTTCCACAAATCCGGGCGTTTCTGTCGGATTGCTTCGCGCAAATTGCGCATAACTTGCAGGTAATATTCCTTATTGACCGTTCTTCCCTATGGCAAGAACTCATGATGCACCACGTCCCTGCAATCGAAGAAAACTGTCAGCAAAACTTTCACATTCGACCGAACTTGGCGCGCTTTTTTCGGTCTTGGTTCGTGCGGCAGCTTCCATTGAGATGATTGAGCTTTGGTTTCCACGTCATAACCATAAACCCACGATTCGTCACCAGTTATGACCCTCTGGAGCAAATTTGGGTCGTCGCGGACAGAGTTTAACATCTCATTAGCAATGTTCATGCGATGCTGTTTTTGGTCACAATTGGGCAATTTTGGTACGAATTTCGCGTAAAAATCGAAGATGATCCAAAACACGTGCAAGCAAAGCAGCTGTCAACAATTAACTGAACATTCAAAATGGCCGAGCTTGTCGGCATAAGTGAGAGACATGAGTACCAACATAACGCCACAAAAAATTCGAAATTCGAATATACGTAACCAGCGAAAATTCAAAATTCGCGATACTTTTTGAACACACCTCGTATTCATGAAAGGTATAAAGTCTTCGGCACAGTCGACGGCAGGCCTTTACTTACTTGTTTTTAGATGAATTAAATTCATTTTACGCTTACATGCAACTTATACTATTCGCATAAATGCTAAAAAGACATGAATAAGTATATTTTTAAAATTGTCCAACGTATACAAACCTTCAAATTATCCTAAATATTTATGCGGAGTTCTTAAAATAGTAGAGATTGTATAATTTTGAAGAAAAACGATGAAAATAAATACGTTTATTTGGCCATTGTGGAAATGTCCGCATATTTTAGCCCCCCCTTTTTTAAAAGTTTAACTACAACTTTAAGATGTTGTCTCGTTTTCTCATTGTATATCTGTACGGCAAAGTTTGAATGGCTGAACAGTTCACTAGTAGCAATATAGATTGATAGATAGATATAGATAGTATGATTTATAGGAAAAAATTCAAAGCAGCACACCACAAATTGAATGAGAAGCTCGTTGCAAAGATCTCTTTGCAGGATTGATGATACACTTATATTTTTTATGTTTGCTTGTTCGTTGCTACGTATTTGGTTGTTTTACCTATTGGTTTGTTCTGTTTTTTTTGTAAATTAGTTTTAAAAGTTCAAATATTTCGACAGAGTTAGTGCTTGTTTGTTCGTTTATTATTCGTTTACTGTCAAATGTTTTTAATTTGTACATTTCCATGTACATTGAGGCGTCTGTTGTTTCCGAACATGTAATAAGCGATGTTACATTCTTGTAAGGAAGTGGGTTCGAAGGGTTACACAGTGCTACATGAGCAAAAATTGTGTTTAGTATTGTTATCAAGGTTATTTATCGAAGATAAAACATCTGGTCTTAATTTTTGTTTCTAACTAATAAATTTCCTCCAAAAAGATCTTCGATTTGAGTTTTTTAAAATTTTTTTTCTCATTAGAAAATCCGTTAAAGCTCAACCATATATAAAAGCACAGCGTTTGTCGATGCATAGAAGTCTATACACAAATATTTGAGTAAACAGAATGGTTTTATTATATATAGTAGTTGAAATTTGTATTTACAACATTTGGTACATGATTTAAATAAATATATGTACAAAACAATAATAAAATAACCAAAATTATCAGAAAATAATGCGTAAATTTAATATAACCTCGAATTAAAAATGTCACGCACTAAAGTTTTGGATTTTGAGTTGGCTTTTAACATACGAGTACGATATTCAATTTCGGTTGCTCTCATACAAGTGACATAAACATGAGAAAGTTTTGACATAAAATGCACGCTGCGCGCTTATATATGGTTGAAGAAATATTTAGTTTTTTGGTTGAGACGTGCCATTTGATACACCCGAAAATTCGTTGCAGGAAATTTAAGAAATGCTTAAGTTTACAAAAATCGGCTTGCTTTTTTTTTTAAATAAAAACAAAAAAATCTGCAATTTTATTGCGCGTTTTCGAAAAAGACCATTTTACTAAAAATAAATTTACTTATTACAGCTACGACAGTGTTTTTCATCACTTTTATCTCGAAAAATACTGTTAAAACCAGTCAAATTTATTGCAAGTGGTAGTGTTATGTGTTATTGAAGCATGAAATTTGAAAAAAATTCAATTTTATTCGATACCTGGACTTCTGCCTGTCCATCAGAACTAGCAACTGCATTATTTGCTTCAATTGAAGGCAACATAGGAAACGCCGATTACGACAAAAATATTTTTGGGCCAAAAAATTCAAATTTTTAATAGTGAAATGCAAACCAAGTGGAAGGATAGTGGCAGCAAAAGAAGCGTATCGAAAAAAAAATATTCCGAATGGGTTAATTGGGTATTCCTTTCTCTTATGGATTTCGATATAAACATGGATGTGTTAGGTCAATGTTGAAGAAACGAAAATGTTACCAGATTGTGAACATGGTTTAATTAACATCCAATTGGCATTATAATTTAAAAAACGTTAGTGACAAATCATCAAAGAGGGGCTGCCCATCTTCGGGGCGGATACAGGTCTCTAGCTGAGGGAGGCGATCATGGCCGAAAGCTCAAAATCCAAATTGCCATGAAAGTCAGTAATATAATTGAATGATTAACTTCAGAACACCATTTTGACATAATTACGAATAAACGTAACGAATTTATCTTTAACCACTCAAATTAGCTCAAATAATTGAAAGGATTCGCACAAAAAGCAATCAAGAAATGATTTATACAGCTCAAAGGTAGACACTAGTTCTTTCTGATAAGCGAGTTTCACTTGCGTCTTTTAACTAAGTGGAGTTATCTTGAATCTATATTTATTGGAGCAATGAAAAAAAGGAAAAAAGAGATGAACAATAATGTTTATTGAAATTAAGTACTTTTCAATCTATTCAATCTATCTATACGTCGGCAGACTAAACATGTAGTTTTGTTGCAAAGTTGTTTTTGAAAAGGTATCGAAGATGATGGAATTGACGTTCCACAACCCGACTATAATGAGGTGCGAATAGCAATATCCCGATTGAAAAACAATAAAGCAGCTGACGCTGATGGTTTGCCTGCTGAGCTATTCAAACACGTAGGCGAGGAGCTGGTAAGGCGCATGCATCAGCTTCTATGCAGAATATGGTCGGATGAATGCATGCCTGAAGATTGGAATCTAAGTGTTCTCTGCCCAATCCACAAGAAGGGCGATCCTGCAAACTGCGCCAACTATCGCGGAATCAGCCTTTTGAATATCGCATATAAGGTCCTATCAAGCGTATTGTGCGAAAGACTGAAGCCTGATGTAAACAGACTGATTGGACCTTATCAGTGTGGCTTCAGACCTGGTAAATCTACCATCGACCAGATTTTTACAATACGCCAAATCTTAGAAAAAACCCGTGAAAAGAGAATCGACACACATCATCTCTTTGTTGATTTTAAAGCCGCTTTCGATAGTACGAAAATGAGCTGCCTATATGCCGCTATGTCTGAATTTGGTTTCCCCGCAAAACTTATACGGCTATGCAAAATGACCTTGAGCAACACCGCCAGCTCGGTCAGAATTGGGAAGTACCTCTCCGAGCCGTTCGAAACTAAACGAGGTTTCAGGCAGGGTGACCCGCTATCGTGCGATTTCTTTAATTTAATGCTGGAGAAAATAATACAAGCTGCAGAACTTAACCGCGCTGGAACAATATTTTATAAAAGCGTGCAACTGTTGGCATATGCTGACGATATTGATATCATTGGCCTTAACAACCGCGCCGTAACTTCTGCTTACTCCAAATTGGAAAAAGAAGCGGAGAAAATGGGATTGGTGGTGAACGAGGGCAAAACGAAGTACCTTCTGTCATCATGCAAAGAGTCAGCGCATTCGCGCCTTGGCAACCAAGCCACTGTTGGCAGCAATAATTTCGAAATAGTAAAGGACTTCGTTTACCTGGGAACCAGCATTAACACCAACAATAATGTTAGCCTAGAAATCCGACGAAGAATTACTCTTGCAAACAAATGCTACTTCGGACTGAGTAGGCAATTGAAAAGTAAAGTCCTATCTCGACGAACGAAAATAACACTCTACAAGTCACTCATCGCACCCGTCCTGCTATATGGTGCAGAAGCGTGGACACTAACAACATCTGATGAGGCGGCTCTGGGAGTATTCGAGAGAAAGGTTCTTCGAAAGATTTGTGGACCTCTACGCGTTGGCGACGGCGAGTACCGAAGAAGATTTAATGATGAGCTGTATGAACTTTACGCAGACGCCGACATAGTTCAGCGAACTAAAACACAGCGGCTTCGCTGGCTAGGTCACGTAGTGCGAATGAGCGAAGATGCTCCAGCCCAGAAGGTATTCTTATCGGCACCCGCCGGTGGAAGCAGAGGAAGAGGGAGACCACCACTCCGATGGAAGGACCAAGTGGAGACCGATTTGCGATCCCGCGGTGTTTCGAATTGGCGCCAGTTGGCGCAACGAAGAAACGACTGGCGAGCTATGTTGGACGGTCAAAATCGCCCAGGCGGTTAGATGACCATTTAAAGAAGAAGAAGATACATTATTATTTTTCATAAATTAGCATCAAGCTGTTATGATACAATTCTATATTATAAAATACATTTTTCGCTTCCCTTTTTTTGTGTATCTTTCTATAATGTTTTCAACGTCAATTTTAATATCATAATGTACGTGTAAAATATCTAGAACTTCTACTGCCGATTTTGGTATCGATTTTTTGTCGGGATTTTTTGTCCAGAGTTCGGACCAAGCTTCATACTCTTTTGTCAAATGGACGGTTTTTTTTCAAGAAATATGAGTATCGTTCGCCTATAGGTTTTACCAGTTTCGAAGCATTTTTTTTCTTTGAAAGAGTAACATTTTGTACAATTTTTGACGGCAGAAGTTAATTCAAATTAAAAAACGTCCAACGTTTCTTCTGGCAATCTTTCTTGAATGTCTAGTATAATATGGTCTAATAAAGGAATACAAATCGCTTTTCGATAATACTCTTCGGCAGTACACGCGGTAAAGTTCGAGCGATATATTTGCTTACTTGTTAGACCGGAATATGAATCTCAAAATCTAATTTATCAGCCAAACTCGTAATTTTTTCAAACAATTCTGAAAAATTACCATCCGCATTCGCCCTATAATTTCGGAGCACATTGAGTGTGCTATTCAAAGCTTGATTCAATCAATAGAATAGAACATTTATCAGACACTCATTTTCTAATCTCAGAACTTGTTGATATTATTGTAAATCAAATATCGGAATCATCGATAAAGATATAAAAAGGAACTTATTTTCATAAGGTATAGGGAAATAGTTCGCATCAATATGCTACGTCACATTCAGATAATTCCAGAGATTAATGACTCAGTTTTCTGATTTCCTACAGTACGTCGGGACTTTAGTCTATCCAATATAAATAAAGTAGGGTACAGCGGACCTATTTGGCCAACTTTTTTCCCTTGAAAGAAGGAAATTTCCGCACTGCAAAAACATTATCCATCGGGAAATTTAACTTCAGAATTTTCAACTCTTCTGCATTTTACAGAAACAAAAAAGTAAAAAGAGTGGTGGCAAAATTTATTTCGAATTATACTTTAAGGATGACCAAATGCTACATGGAAGTAGTGTCAACATTACTGATGCTAAGATTGCACACAGCACATTGTGCCTAATTTGAAAAATTTTCAGGCAATGTATTTTCCACTTCTACAATGTTGGGATAAATTACTTATTTGCAAAACATAAACACTGTGAAAATCTAAGTCTTATTTCGTTAAATTCTAGATTTTCGACGGAGTTTAGAAGTTTACGCTTTTTGTATTGCTCTTCTCTTACTATTTGATGGTTGCCAAATAGCCCTGATAGATGGGACCTTGTAAAAAAACACTATAGACCACTATAGTAATCTATAGTGATTTCGCACAAACCGCTATAGAATTCTGTAGTATTCTGTAGTCATCTATACTAGTATATCCCGTAGTCGAAATTCGACCACCTTAAATTAGTTTAAGTTATTAAATCCTCTGTTCATATTTTTTCCAGCACTGCCTAGAGGCCGAAATGTTTGAGAAATTTGTGTTACTGAAATTAGTTATATATAGTTGAGTAATTTATGGCCGCTTTCATAAAAGTCGGTTCACACTAAACGGCGGGTAACTTGACAACTAACCGAAAAAAATCAGTCCATTAAAAACCGGTAATCATTAATAGGAGATGGCAAAAACAGTCCTTATGAATGATTGAAAGTCCGCCATCAGAGCAACCACTTCTTTCAGATTCGGTCAATATTTCAATACAAAAAATTTGGATTTGATGGACATATACCAACAACATAGTTAGACTTATATATAACGGTTACTTTAACTCAATGTGCTCAGTGAGTGCAAATATGTCCACCCTTTAGACATGGTTACCATATTGTAATTTTTTGTTATTAGTATACAGGCAGTGCTTTTTGTAATCCATTTACCGGGAGAAAATTCAAATTCAATTTAGCAATTCCGACTTAATGACGTACCTTCCTATGTTGACTTTGCTTTCTTTTTGATTTGAAATTTTGAATTATAAGGCGGCCATGGCTGGTTTGGAATCCTGTTTTAATATTGGAGTTTTATGAACAGTAAAAATTTACATTTTCTTATAAACACTTAGGTTTTTCAGGATTTTAGAATGCATCTAAATTCCTGACCGAAAATAGAGGCCATGAATACCTTTGAATCTCATTTTAATTATAGAATTTTACAAAAAAAAAGTCAAAGTTTGATTGCGCATGAAAAAAAATTTTTTTGAATTATATGAAGAGGAGTTTTTGAACCTCATTTTTATAATGGAGTAAACATTTTAATTTTGAACTCTTGTTTGCAATAAAACGTGCGAGATATGTTGAAAACAAATATTTTATGATGCATCATTCATTTTCATTATAGAATTTTACAAAAAATAGAAGTTTGATTGCGTTTTCAAAAAAAATTTAAATTTTGAATTATGTGATGAGCAGTGACTTTGAATCTCAATTTTGTAATAGAGTTCTATTAAAAAAATTAAGCCTTTGTTGTGTTTTCCCTAAAAATTTTAATTTTGAACTATTGCTTGCAAAAAAATGCGCGAGATATGTGGAAAACAAATTGGTATTTTTTTTAAGGATTTGGTACAGTTCAGTATAGTGGAGGGCAACTCTCGCTCAAAATCAAATTGGACGGACGCGCCGTCGCCTGTGTACTTTAACTCAATTTGCTTAATGAGTAAGAGAGTGAAAATATTTCTACCTTTTGGAAAGCAAATAAAATATGGGTTGGACGCACCGACGCACAGTGGCGCCTTTTGAGTTTTTTCTTTGCAAAAATCATAACTTTTGAACCAATGAAGATATTTTAAAAATTTAAAATGCAAATGAAAGCTAATTATTTGGAGTTTTATTGTGTGAAAGCTCAGAATGTCACAGATACAGGGTGCTTTAAAAAAATTCGTCAAATTCGAAAATTTTTAGAAAAATGCAAAACAAAATGTTTTTAGTAAAAAATAAAAAAAAATAAAATGAGATTTGTCTTATAATGACGCATTTAAGCATTAAATACGATAAACTAATGATTTTGATAAGATAGCGTGGCACTGCCCACTTATGACAAAAAGTTGTATCTAAGTAGTCACGTAATCAATAACTACCAAAATCGATAGACGTAGTGTTTCTTTTAAATGGCAATACTCTTATAAAACTCAAATGTCCGTTTTTGGTGCCACAATAACAAGGTGCTTCAAAATTCATGGTAAAATTTTACATGATTTTTTTTTTAATTTACAAGCCAAATATGTATTTTATTAATAACTAAAAGTTATTGAAAGTGGTTCAATGAAATTTTATTTGAGCTAAAGATTAAACAGCCAACGAATTTTGGAAAAGGGGAGTGGCACTGCCCATTTATGCTAAAAAGTTTGATCTTAGTAACCGCTTTATGTAATGACATTCCCCTCTTCAATTTCAATTATTGTTGGTTCTAATTTGGCAATTTGATTTTTTATATCACTCACTGTGATTTCAACTTTTCTTCAGTAAAACTTTGAAGGAGTCGTGTAGACGTATGATCTATTAGGTTGTGTAGCTCAATTTCAGCTGATACTTCGGTTATTTTGTGACTTAGAGGGACTGCTTCTTTCTTGGCTTGAGTAACTTTTTTGTATCCAGGTAAAATATCGGCATTACGTTGCAATAATGACTTACGCAATATAATATATTTTTTCTTCGTTAAACCGAGATCTATAAACAGCGCCAAAGCTTCTTCGGGAGTGTATTTCCTAGGTAGCGCATTTGGTGGTGTGGGAATGCTGTTTTTGATCCTCATCAGTCGCACTGGACTTGCTACCGTAACTGCTTCCGTTATATGAGACTTCACGTTTTCTTCGTCTTTTTTATATTTAATAGCCAGTGCTTCTGAAAGATGAGTTGGCCATAGCTTTTGTGGTATCAGACAGCTTCCCTTTCCTTGTATAGGTAGAACACTCTTCTATGGGTTTTGTTGGTCTACCTCTAGTTGGATTGGTTGACGTGCTAGGCGTTTCTTCGTCCAAAAAAGTTTTGTCAGCTAGCTACTTTTCATGCTTACTTAGAAATTTTGAATTGTTACGATAGCGGTCCTTCCATTTTCTTTCTATCATAATGTGTTGTAAACCAATTTTTTCTTCCAGGCCTTCCTTTTCTTTAATGCTTGTTTCACTCGATAATTCTCTCATAATAGCCTCAACGAAGTCCGGTCTTGACTTTGTAGATTTGAACACCGCAAATAGTTTCGAGTTTTCTAGATACATATTAGAATTGGCTTCGAGTGCATCTGACTAAATATTAAACTGTGAACTATATTTAAAAATACTATTCATTTTGATGTATATTGGAACGATTTTTCGTCATCCTTTGTCAAATTTGGTTTTGAGGCAAACCGGTTTCGGCGTTGTGCCATCATCAGTGTCGATTTGCGTTCTGATCTGTTGTGGTCGTTTGTCTTGTATTTATAGTAGGTAGCAGGTAACGTCAGCATGGGTGTCTGTTGTGTACGTGTGTACATGTGTTGTGTGTGTACATTCAGAAACGGGGGTGGTTTGCATCGATCGGTTTTTTTGTGGTTGACTGAGGCAGGTAAAAGTGGGTGATTTTTGTTGTTTGACCTTTTTTGCTTGTTTGTTGTTTTTGATCTTTTGCTGTTTTGTGCTTATTTGTCGGTGCGTGTGTGTTTGTTGTACCTGAGTGGTTGCTTTGTTTTTTGTAAACCAATTTTAAAGGTTCGAATATTGTGTCGGAACCAGTATTTGTCTGTTCGTTTATTATTCTACCGTCGAATGTTTTTTGTTTGTAGATTTCCATGTTTTCGAGTACGTTCAGACGTCTGCCTTTTGCTTGTACATGTAGGACCTTGACTGTGTTTTTGATGTTTCCGGGGGGGCATTTATTCTCCGCCATGTGATTCGCAAAGTTGGACTCTGGTATGATGGTTGGATTCCGTATCTTTTTGTTGTAATCTCTAATGTGTTCTCTGAACCTCGTTCTTACTTGTCGTCCGGTTTGTCCTATGTAACTGTGCTGGCATTCACAAGTGAGCTTGTATACACCATGGCTGCTAAATGGCTCTTCTGAGTTAGTTTTGGTTCTTAGCTTCCGTCCTAAATTGTTCGATGTTTTGAACGCTGTGTTGATTTTGTATTTTCTAAGGAAATTTGCTAATTTATATGTTGCCCTTCCAGTATACGAGGTGTGTTCAAAAAGTATCGCGAATTTTATGTTTTTTCAAAAATTATTTATTTATTCATGAATATCTATTTTGTTCCCTTCAAAGTAATCCCCATGAGATATTATACACTTGTGCCAACGGTTTTTCCAATCTTCGAAGCACTTCAAAAAATCATTTTTTTGTATCTTGTTCAGCTCCTCCTTCGATGCCGTCTTTATCTCGTCAAGAGAAGCGTAACGTCGTCCTTTCATGGGCCTCTTCAGTTTAGGGAACAAGAAGAAGTCACAGGGGGCCAGATATGGGGAATACGGTGGCTGCGGCATCATTAGTGTGTTGTTTTTGGCCAAAAAGTCGCGCACAAGCAACGATGCGTGAGCAGGGGCGTTATCGTGGTGCAAAAGCCAATTTTTGTTCTTCTTTGCACATCTTCTCGGCCTTCTGAGAACATTTTGTACCACCGATAAACGTTGCTTCGGTCCAAGGTAGCTTCTCCGTATGCCACAGTCAACATTCGGAATGCATCCGCGCACTTAATTTCGTTTTTCACACAAAATTTGATACAGGTTCTTTGATCCATTTTTAGAATAGGTAAAAATCGAAGACGATCCAAAACACGTGCAAGCAAAGCAGCTGTCAACAATTAACTGAACATTCAAAATGGCCGAGCTTGTCGGCATAAGTGAGAGACATGAGTACCAACATAACGCCACAAAAAATTCGAAATTCGAATATACGTAACCAGCGAAAATTCAAAATTTGCGATACGTTTTGAACACACCTCGTATGTCATTGTCGTCCAGGTTTGTGTACTTTCTTCTCCATTGTTTCTTTTTTGTTCTCTAAGGTCTCTCCTGAGTTTATCTACTAGTGCTTTTTTATATCCGTTGTTTGTAGCGATGTTATATATTATTCCAAGCTCTCTTCTATATGCTTCTTGTGTAAGAGGTGTACTTTCCAATCTTTGTACTAAGTGCCTTAGCGCTGCATTTTTATGTTGTTGTGGGTGGTTCGAGGTATTATGTATTATTGTGTCGGTGGCCGTTGGTTTCCTATATATGTCGTAGTTGAATTTATTGCTAGCTTTATCAATACTTATTGTGAGGTCCAGATAATTGGTTCCTCCGTCTTTTTCACACACACTGGAACTTAGCAACGAACACACCATAACTAATACATCTGAACTAATAAAGAAACTTAGGACCGTTGAAGTGACAAAGGACAGCAAATTGGTATCTTTCGACATAAAAGATCTATACACATCAATACCACTAGCAGAGACATTGAACATAGTAAACTCTATAATACTACGTAAAACAAAAGATAAAGTAAAAAGTACGCAAATCACGAACACGGTAAGAACCACACTACGTCAAAACTATTTTCAATTCAACAATAAAATATACAGACAAACAAACGGACTTGCGATGGGAAACCCAACATCGGCTATTCTTATGGAAGCGTTTATGCAAAACCTGGAAAAAGAGTATATACAGGAATTAAGTTCCAAATTAGGAGTGTTATTTTACGCAAGGTACGTGGATGATATCATATGCGTTTTAACTACCAACAACGAAGAGCAAGTAATGGAGTACCTCAACAAGCAGCACGGGAACATAAAATTCACAATGGAAACCGAAAAAGACGGAGGAATCAATTATCTGGACCTCACAATAAGTATTGATAAAGCTAGCAATAAATTCAACTACGACATATATAGGAAACCAACGGCCACCGACACAATAATACATAATACCTCGAACCACCCACAACAACATAAAAATGCAGCGCTAAGGCACTTAGTACAAAGATTGGAAAGAACACCTCTTACACAAGAAGCATATAGAAGAGAGCTTGGAATAATATATAACATCGCTACAAACAACGGATATAAAAAAGCACTAGTAGATAAACTCAGGAGAGACCTTAGAGAACAAAAAAGAAACAATGGAGAAGAAAGTACACAAACCTGGACGACAATCACATATACTGGAAGGGCAACATATAAATTAGCAAATTTCCTTAGAAAATACAAAATCAACACAGCGTTCAAAACATCGAACAATTTAGGACGGAAGCTAAGAACCAAAACTAACTCAGAAGATCCATTTAGCAGCCATGGTGTATACAAGCTCACTTGTGAATGCCAGCACAGTTACATAGGACAAACCGGACGACAAGTAAGAACGAGGTTCAGAGAACACATTAGAGATTACAACAAAAAGATACGGAATCCAACCATCATACCAGAGTCCAACTTTGCGAATCACATGGCGGAGAATAAATGCCCCCCCGGAAACATCAAAAAAACAGTCAAGGTCCTACATGTGCAAGCAAAAGGCAGACGTCTGAACGTACTCGAAAACATGGAAATCTACAAACAAAAAACATTCGACGGTAGAATAATAAACGAACAGACAAACACTGTTTCCGACACAATATTCGAACCTTTAAAATTGGTTTACAAAAAACAAAGCAACCACTCAGGTACAACAAACACACACGCACCGACAAATAAGCACAAAACAGCAAAAGATCAAAAACAACAAACAAGCAAAAAAGGTCAAACAACAAAAATCACCAACTTTTACCTGCCTCAGTCAACCACAAAAAAACCGATCGATGCAAACCACCCCCGTTTCTGAATGTACACACACAACACATGCACACACGTACACAAACAGACACCCATGCTGACGTTACCTGCTACCTACTATAAATACAAGACAAACGGTCACAACAGATCAGAACGAAAATCGACACTGATGATGGCACAACGCCGAAACCGGTTTGTCTCAAAACCAAATTTGACAAGGGATGACGAAAAATCGTTCCAATATACATCAATCATTCACCCTGTCGGAAAAACAACAAAACAAAATAAAACTATTCATTTTATTTAAGTAAACAGAATACTAAGTTCCTTAATCTCCAAAAGACGAATGATAATGTGCATTGTATGATGGATAGCTTTATACTCGTATACCTACTCAATATATTAAAATGAATTTCAGGTATACAATTCGTAACTAAAAAAATGTATGTTGTTAACAAGTTCCAATAACAAAAACGACCGTACTGAATTATATATACCTGCTCAGGCGCGTATTTATGCCCAAGGTTGTGTAACTTTATTTGATGTAAAAAGTGAAGTTGCAGCTGGACCCAGGTAGACTTTATGAATTTATGTAACTGAATATTTCACAAATAAATACTGTTAATTTGACGGAGCACATATTTTAACATTTTTTTTTTCCATCAAAGTTTTAAAAAGGGCCTAAAAATAGGCATTTCGAAAAACAGGTATATCCGCCAACTTTTATTAAAAAAAAAACAATTTTTTTTTTTGTTTCTACCCTAAATTAAATTATCTTTAATTGCTATACAAGAAAACGATAACCGGCCGCCTTATTTACTCACAAAATCATTTTAAATACAACGAAAAAGAAGAAAAATTTAAAATTTTTCCCAATGTTGAAAATTGGTCAACTTTGAGCGGCTCTACCTGGTAAACTATAATTTTCTGTGAAAAAACAGTTGTAAATTCTTGATCACTGGAAAATTCTCTATTAGAAACATGTATTAGATTTAGCGAACGCTTTCGTGATTTTTTTGATTTTTGCCATGCTTTAACGGCAGAGGCGCCACTGTGCGACACCACTACTTTAACTCAATATGCTCAATGAGTGAGAGAATGAAAATATTTCACCATTAGGAGTGTGTCCACATATACATATTATGATTAGCGTTTATTTTGAAGTTCCTTAAATTTCTCAATATGAGTATGAAGCCGGTTTCCATTTTGGATTTTTTGGTTTGGATATACAGACAGTGCTGTTAGCAATTTTCCTTTAGATCTGGCTTTTTTGAAACCCATTTAGCGGGGAAAAATTACAACTTCGGTATATGGTTTTCTGGTTTTTTTCCTTAACCACAATTTAGACATGTACAAAGACATTTCATATTGAATTTTATAGCATTTCAATAATATTTTGTGATATATATGTAGTGAGACAGTTTAATTAATATAGTTCATTCACGTTTATTGTATGGTTTTAGTTAGTTATAAACGAATTACATTATTTAAAGTTCTTAAGTTAAATAGATTTAAGTAATTTTAGTTAACACTAGATAAGTATTTTTAGCGGTTGAAGCGTGACGATTCGCGAACAAGACAGAACGCCCCTCTCCTCTTTCAATTCAACTTTCAATCCCTTCGTTCAAGTTGCGCGTTCGTCAAGTTTGATTAAATAGTTAAGGGTTGCATTTTTAGGTAAGGTAAGTTAAGGTTACTTAAGGTTAAGTTAGTCGTCCACTGCGGAGCTCCCGTCCCACATTCGGCCCTCCTGACGCCTCATTCGACTCGAATGATGACTCGGGATGGACCGAAGGCTCCCATTTTTTTATAAATTCAGCGACAGAAATTGTACGGGCGGGGCCTTCGTGGTCGCCTACTTTCAAAACTTCATATCTGCCATGCGCCAAAACTTTAGATACTTTATAGGGACCAAGAAACTTCGGCTTTAGTTTTAATCCCGCGCCAAATTGGGTTCGCTTAATGGCGATCAAATCATTTATACGGTACTTTGTCTCTTCCTTCCTATTTTTATTGAATGACTTCCGATTCTCTTCCTGAATCTTACTTATATTTTCGTGCGCTTCCTTTCGTATATTCTCGCGCTTTTCGTCTAACTCTCTTATCGCTGCTTCTTCCAGTAATTCACGTAGTCTCGGATCGGTACTAACTCGCATCTCTACTCCTGTTAATAGCCTAAAGGGTGAAAATTTTGTGCTTCTTGGCGGAGTATTGTTTATCGTCTGCTGAACGAGCTCTATGTGTTTGTACCAGTGACCTTGGTTTTCTGTACAAAGCTTGGTTAACATCGGTATAATTATCTTATCGATGCGCTCCACTTGACCGTTTCCACGGGGTATACCAGTAGCGATAACGAGATGCTCGATTCCTTCGGCTTCGCAATACTCTTTAAAAGAGTTTGACGTGAATGCTGCACCTCGATCTGATATAATGCGCTTCGGGTTTCCAAACACCGAAGCCTGTTTTTGCATTCGATCTATAACTGCATCTGCGTTTGTTGCTTTTGTAGGGTAGAGCCAGACAAACTTCGAAAAAGCATCAACAATGACAAAAATATAACTATACGACTTAGAGGTCTGTTCCATTGGGCCTACGTGATCAACGTGATAGGTACCCAAAGGTCTATCCTGCTTATCTATCGGGGTAAGAAACCCTTCTTTTTTACCTGACTTACTATCTCCGACTATGCATTCTACGCAACTTTTCACAACCCTGGTAACCTTAGGTGTTGCCTGAGGAATATAATAAGCTTTTTCCACTGCGTCTTTTGTTTTATTCACCGAAAAGTGACCTTGCCTATGCGCTTTCTTAATAATTTCATCTTCCATTGACGATGGAACAACTATCAGTTCCTTGATGGGATCCTTATAAAGGATGCCGTACTTAAGATAAAAGTCCTCGTAACTACCCTTTTCTAACACTGCACAAACTGCTTTTATCCAATCGTCACTCTGTTGTGCCTGCTTCAACCTGTGAACCAACGTATCTTCCAGCATCAAACACGATACTCTGCTTAGTGCATCGACGTGCCTCATTTTCGACCCGCTTCGATGTTCAATCTCATAGCTGTAGTCTTGTAAAAACATTGCCCAACGAGATACTCTTACTGGAATATCGCGCTTTTGCATCGTCATAGTGAATGCATTGCAATCAGTTATGATCTTGAAGTTGATCCCGAGTAAATAAACGCGCCATTTCTTAAGTGCTTCTACGATTGCAAGCACTTCGTGCTCATATGAGTGGTATCTTTCTTCGGCCGGCTTACACTTGCGGCTCATAAATTGTACAGGGTGGAATTGCTGCTCTTCAGCGTCTTTTTGCATTAATACTGCACCATATCCGTATATACAAGCATCCGCGTGAACTTCGGTAATTGCCTTAGGGTTGTACAATTTTAACACGGGTGATTTCATCAGAGCTGACTTAAGCTGCTGAAACCCAGCCATTGCCTCATCCCTCAACTCGAATTTCGCATCTTTTCTCAGAAGATCAGTTAGTGGTTTAGCGACCACCGCGTACCCTTCTATAAACCTCCTGAAATAAGACGTCAAACCGAGAAAACGCTGCAATGACTTTTTATCGTGCGGTATAGGAAAATTCGATACGGCTTGTGTTTTTTCTTTTGACGATGCTATTGTACCATTCTCTAAAATGTACCCCAAAAAGTCTACCCTGCGTACGAGAAAACTACATTTGCTCCATTTTATTTTCAAGTTGTACTCGGCTGCTCTGGTAAGAACACGTTCTAACTTTTCAATGCCCTCGGCTATATCCTTGGCGGGAATAATGAGGTCATCCATATACGCTACAACTGTGCCGTCTTGGATCATGTTCCTAAAAACAGCAAATATGAATCGGGAGAATACTGCTGGGGAATTTGAGATTCCAAAAGGGACATAGCAAAACTCAAACTGGTCATTGTGAGTCACAAAAGCTGTAAATTTCCTTGAACTGTCCTCCACTGGCACATAAAAAAACCCATTAGCTAAGTCAAGAGTCGTAAATACATTAGCTCCTTGCAATCTTTCGATAACATCATCCAACAGAGGCATTGGAAAGTTATCTCTGACGATTTTCGCGTTTAGTCGCCTGTAGTCACAACAAAGTCGCTTACTACCATCTTTCTTAGATACTAGCACAATCGCCGAAGCATACTCGGATGTGCTACGCTGGATAATTCCCTCTTTTATCCACTTTGCTACCTGATCATCTACACATATCTTGTCGGCGTATGACATACGCCTAGGTCTCTCATACAACGGGACATCATCAGTTAACAGAATCTTCATTGAGATCGGCGATTCTCTCACCCTCTTTGGCTCATAGTTAACTATCAACGATTCAACAGGGTTCTGATCGGCTATTTGCAGATGCGAAAGATCAACATCTGACACGTTACCCCTACATTCTTCTACTATACAGCACATACTCTTAAATTCCTCCAACACTTCCAACTTCTTTAGACGATCTTCTCTAACTCCTATATTCCTATCATCCAGGTCTGAGCTTACTAAATTAACGTCGTTTTCATTTCTATCTGCTTTTGCTTTAAACTTAGCCGAATCCTCCGATACCCCCATATCCACTCGCTTAAGTATGTTGTTACCTATTATTGCCGCGTAATGCATATCCCGTTCACGCACGGCGTGGAAAGTAACATCAAGCTGCAAGTCATCAACTTGAACGGGGATGGTAAAACTACCCAATGTGTTAAGGACGCTCCCACTAATACCTCTTAGCCTACGTTTATCATCGCTCAACTCGATATCCTCTCCAAACATAAGTAATATGTCATAGCGTATTAAGCAAAGGTCGCAACCGGTATCGATTAATGCCGAAAATGTTACGCCGAAGCTCACTAGATCCTTAAATATGCATCTCCCAATTTCACCTACTTTTGAGCATATATCACCCTCAAGCGTATTTACGCTACCCTTCTCGGTTTTTACGGAACTTTTTGTATCGGGGCAATCGGCGGCACGATGGCCAGGTTGCCCACACTTGAAACATTTGATTTGTGCTTGTTTACAATCTTTTGCTATATGAGAAGCATCGCCGCACTTAAAACATCGCTTTATCTTTACCTTCTGGTCACTCGTATTAGGAATTGCTGTTACTTTATCGGCCGTCTGAGCAGAGCTCGAAATGGCCACTTGTTGGCGACCAGCTCTTACCTTTTCATAGACACGAATTTGCTCATTCAGTTCCGATATTGATTTTGCCTGGAATAAGTTAATTTTATTTTGTCGCGAGTCCGGTATACCCTCTATAAAGTATTCAATTAAACTCATATCATCTAGCTTAATTGGTTTGCTAATCTCCATAAGACTATAAAGATACTCTTTATAATCTTCGTTCTGGCGCTTCCGCCGATTTCTGAGCATTCGATGCACCTCAGCTGCAGACACCACAGTTAAGCAGTTGTTTTGCATATATAAACTTCTGGAGAGGATTCCAACGAACAGCCTCAACATTTTCATTGAAATCATCCAGCCAATCTTCGACCGACAAGGACCCCGAACCGGTAAAAGGCGTCAAAGAATCTGCGATATCGCGCAGAGTAAATGGCGTACGGCTGAATGTTTGAAACTGAACTTCACTTGGAGGTGATGAACCAGCATCGCCGTATTGAGAGCCTTCGACACCGTTGTCATCATCTGTGCCATCAACAGTTAGGCCGTAATGCTCAAGAAGTCTATCTTGTAAAGTCATCTTCCTTCCTACGGTGGACAACCCCAACTCAGTCAACTTTGCTTTTAGTTCATCTACTTTCAACTTTAAAATCTCGTTTCTGTCCATTGTGACTCGTCACACTTCAATTCCCTACTCACTATAATTAACTTCTTTTGGTTTAAAATGATTTCAAATCTGCGGCGTTACAACAACGTATTTAAATATTGTCAAGATTGTCAGCGAAAGTTTTATAACACAGTTTTCATTCCAAGTTAACAATTCGTACGAGCAATTTCCTTTAAATAAATTTCGTATACAATTTTTTTTTACAAGAGTGTACTTTGCTCTGCTATAATTCACCAATTCATCAACAGGTTTGTTATTATTTTAATTCACCGCAGTTACAAGAACTTCACCACAAAAGCTTTTCTGATAGTACAATTCAACACACTACAGATCAACAACCAAAAGAAAAAACTATAGGTATGCGATGTTATACAAATTTGTATTTCCTTTCTTAATGTGAATAAAATACACACAAAAATAAAATCTTTATGAGCTCTATATACCTTGACAATTAAATTCTCGTTTTATATTTTGCACATGAGCTTTCAAAATGAACAAATATATGTACGTATGCATAGAAAGTGTAAAAGTGTAAAAGAAGATTAAAATTGAAATAACATGAGTTGTAATTTGGAATATGGTTCTATTCCTTTTCCTCTCTTAATGTATTACCGACTACTCTTCAAAACGAACGTTATTTGAAATTAATTGAAACAGAAATAACTACGTTCACATTAAAAATTTTAAGTTAAAGCTCTATTTCTTTTACTCGCTTACCAACTACTCTATTCTTACTCTTCTACCGCTCGCCTTTTACGATGTCAATTTCATCACTTTGCTGAACGATATTTGGTTTCAACTAGGATTGCTGCTTCACTTATTCTGCTCTTCCACTGCCCTGTATGATTTCTCACTCCAACAAAAGCTTTTAGTTTTATTTCAAATTAACGCCACTTGTAGCTCGTTGTTAAAGCTTTTGCTACACGAATGCACTTGATTTTATGTTTTCAGCCACTGCCACACAAATCGCAATTCGCAGAACCAGCGCTACTCGGCCTCTGCCACGCTTGAACTGAGCCAACAACAACTACTGTACGCCTCTGCACACAGCTTCACACGCTGACGCTTTTCGGCCTCCGCCACGCCAGCACCCCTGCAGACTAGTTAAAGCGAAATTTGCATTTACGTGCAAAATGTGTGGCGTTTTTAACCAATAGCCAATTTACACATCCACAATCAACACTTCGTGTTTCACGGTCAACTGCCGCACACAATGTTAATAATAATTTTATTTTTGTTGAAAATTTTCACTGCCTGGCGTATGCTGTACTTCGGTACGACGTCTTCGTATATTTACTGACGCTCTACTTTCTGCGTCGCCGTTCGCATAAGGCACCGAATCCTTTTTCTGACACCAATTTGTAGTGAGACAGTTTAATTAATATAGTTCATTCACGTTTATTGTATGGTTTTAGTTAGTTATAAACGAATTACATTATTTAAAGTTCTTAAGTTAAGATTTAAGTAATTTTAGTTAACACTAGATAAGTATTTTTAGCGGTTGAAGCGTGACGATTCGCGAACAAGACAGAACTCCCCTCTCCTCTTTCAATTCAACTTGCAATTCCTTCGTTCAAGTTGCGCGTTCGTCAAGTTTGATTAAATAGTTAAGGGTTGCATTTTTAGGTAAGGTAAGTTAAGGTTACTTAAGGTTAAGTTAGTCGTCCACTGCGGAGTTCCCGTCCCACATATATGTATATGACCTGAACTTATTATTTCTTATGGCTGTGCGTATAAGTTTACCTTAAGTCCTATATCAATCAGAAAAAAGTAAAAACTATGTAGCTATGTAAGTATTTATCTTACATATTTGGTTATGATAAATTTTTAGTAATTTTCTTGCGGGTTTTTTGCAAAAAATTGGTTTTAAGAAAGGATTGCTTTAAAAACTTAACAAATTCAAGTCAAGGTAAGAAATTCAATTTTATAAAAAAAAGAAGAAAAAACCATGGAACTCACACGTCTCATCCGAGACGCTTATGCCTGCTTCAGAAAATATTTCCACCATTAGGAGTATACATACATATCCATATAGCGTTTGAAAATGAATGAAACGTTCATCTGGAAGTTCCACAAATTTCTCAATATTGACGTGACGTCGGTTTCCATATTGGTTTTTTTTTTATAAACAGGCAGTTTTATCAATTTTTCCATTACATCTGGCTTTTTTGAAGCCCGTTTAGGGAAGAAAATTACAATGAAATGATGGTTTTCTAGCTTTTTTCCTCAACCACCATTTATACATATTTAAAACACATTTCATGTTGATTTTTAACCCTAGACGGTCATCCTTCGTCAAAATGACTACGAACTATTTTATTTTCACTGTAAATAAGTTTTTTATTGTTCGTGTTGATCTCCGCTTTCGTACAGCGATAGTCGGTTGTCTACTCTCTTTGAATTTATATTTATTAATAATGAAATAAATAATTAAAAAAAAATAAAACGCGTTCATTATTTCGACTCACACCCTACTGAAAATGGATTTGAAATAAGTCGTTGTCATATTGACGAAGGATGACGTTAATGTACAAAAAAAAGGATGACCGTCCAGGGTTAACGAAGGTTATTATCTTAACTGGTCAAAATTCAGTCTACATATGTAAGGGTTCGGGTTATGTGTCTGCCCTTTGACGAACTAAAATATTTGAAGAAGAAAATAGTTGTTGTCTTCAGGAAAATTGACACTTCGTAAATATAAAATTAAAGAAAGTGTTTTGGA
Organism: Merzomyia westermanni; assembly: GCA_949987695.1. Lineage (NCBI taxonomy): Eukaryota > Metazoa > Arthropoda > Insecta > Diptera > Tephritidae > Merzomyia > Merzomyia westermanni. Next base: position 85,518,057 of record OX465291.1, read on the forward strand.
TTTCGTCTCATCGGAAAAACCGGATAAAAAACATGAAAATTATAGAAATTATCAACCGAACTCTAACAAATTTCGAGATTTCTATCGAGCTTCTCGTTCCGATAGCATTGGGTTGTGATACATATGAATATTCTAATATTATGACATATGGGCTGCATATAAGTTTACCTTAAACCGAACATTTTTGAGAAAAAAGCTAATTTATTCTGGCGGTTCTTTGAAAAAAAATTAGTTTTCTCACTTTAAAATAGAGATCTTAAACCGAAAACTATTAGGTTGAAAATCCAATAAATTAAAAAAAAAATCAAGAAAAGAAGTTTTCATATATTTAAAAACAAATTCAATTTAATAAAAAAAAACCAAGTCTGAGAATCTGTACTCGAACTTTGGAACACACGCGTTCTACCTGAGACGCATTGGACAGGAAATGTCAACATTAACAGGATCTCCAAAGGCAAATATGCACTTGAACTTTATTTCGCAGATCTTAACCTAACAGTCACATTAGTCAGTACCAACATATCATCGGAAAACCGTATTCACCCTTTACAAAATTTTACCCCCTCACGCTTTTCGACCTTTGATCTACGGGACGCAGATCTTTAAAGGGGGAGGAGTTACATTAGCAGGTACCAGAATACTACCCAACGGCGCACCTTTTGCTCACGTTGCCAGGCATGTGACTTATTCAGTTCACCAAAGAACATTCGCTGACGCGACACACGCGCAACCACCGATCAGGCCAATATCGCTGACTCGACACACGCGCAACCATCGATCAGGTCAATTTACCAAAAGGGTGGGAATTGCATAGTCAGCAATACCTGCCTGCACACGCAAGTAAAATGGGCTAAACATGGGAACTGCAACATTAACACTTTAGTTAGGCTTAAGAGGTTACCTAGTAAGTAAAGAAAGTAAAGCCATTTGAGACATGACTGGTAAACTCAAGTAAATTCGTAACTGTGGACTTTCCCTTACTGAACCCGTGTTGGCAGTCAGCTATCAAAGTAGAGATCGGACCCGTAAGTTGATTTGTAACAATAGCTTCAAACAATTTTGGGATGGCAGAAAGCTTTGCGATGCCACGATAGTTCTCTATAGAAGACCTACTCCCGCTTTTATGCAGCGGTAGAAGAAACGATTCTTTCCACGCAGTTGGAAAAACACCACACTTTAGTGATAGATTGAACAAATTGGTAAGGGGTTGGTAAATATGGTTCGCACACTTTTTCAAGAAACATGTAGGAATCTTATCAGGACCATATTTAAAAGATTCTTTTAAGGTTTTAAGGTAAATTAGAACATCTTTGGCGCATATAATTGGTGAATTAATTGAATTTGTCCCGTGTAGCTTATAGGGATAGTTTTGAAAGTTTGAATTGGTGACAGCAGAATAGTTAGAAGTGAAAAATTGAGCAAACAAATTTGCGATACATTGATTATCGCTAGATATAATGTCTTGATATTTCATGGCTGAGGGAAACCCTGATACTTTACGTTTAGAATTTACGAAACCATAAAATGACTTAGGATTGAGAATAATGTCTCTTTTCGTTTTAGAGATATAAGCTTTATAGCACTTCTTATTTAAATCTATGTACTTCTGCCGTAGAATGGAATACAGTAGGTAATGTTTATTTAATCCGGATTTCTTATATAAATTAAATGATCGCGTTTTCCTATTTTTAAGAGCCTTAAGCTCTTTAGTAAACCAAGCTTGCGTAGGATGATCATAAGTTACTTTACGTTTAGGAATAAACTTCTCAAATAGGCAGTAAATAGTGTGATTGAAATGTGAGACGTTTAGATCGATATCACAACCAAATTCAGGCCAAGTTAATTTAGACAGTTCTTTATTTAATTTCTTGTAGTTTGCTTTGGAAAAGTTATAATCAAAGCTACTACATGAATAGCATTATATATCTACTATTCTATCTGCGCAATGTGTTAAAAGTATGTCAAACATTATTACTTGAAACTGTTCACATGGAAGTTCTGCGCATGCGCCGGATTTGATAGAGTTAGTGCATTGTAGTGGAGTGTTAAAAAATAGTATCAAAGGGTATCACAAATTGTGCATAAAGATATAAATTAGAACATCTTTGGCGCATATAATTGGTGAATTAATTGAATTTGTCCCGTGTAGCTTATAGGGATAGTTTTGAAAGTTTGAATTGGTGACAGCAGAATAGTTAGAAGTGAAAAATTGAGCAAACAAATTTGCGATACATTGATCATCGCTAGATATAATGTCTTGATATTTCATGGCTGAGGGAAACCCTGATACTTTACGTTTAGAATTTACGAAACCATAAAATGACTTAGGATTGAGAATAATGTCTCTTTTCGTTTTAGAGATATAAGCTTTATAGCACTTCTTATTTAAATCTATGTACTTCTGCCGTAGAATGGAATACAGTAGGTAATGTTTATTTAATCCGGATTTCTTATATAAATTAAATGATCGCGTTTTCCTATTTTTAAGAGCCTTAAGCTCTTTAGTAAACCAAGCTTGCGTAGGATGATCATAAGTTACTTTACGTTTAGGAATAAACTTCTCAAATAGGCAGTAAATAGTGTGATTGAAATGTGAGACGTTTAGATCGATATCACAACCAAATTCAGGCCAAGTTAATTTAGACAGTTCTTTATTTAATTTCTTGTAGTTTGCTTTGGAAAAGTTATAATCAAAGCTACTACATGAGTAGCATTATATATCTACTATTCTATCTGCGCAATGTGTTAAAAGTATGTCAAACATTATTACTTGAAACTGTTCACATGGAAGTTCTGCGCATGCGCCGGATTTGATAGAGTTAGTGCATTGTAGTGGAGTGTTAAAAAATAGTATCGAAGGGTATCACAAATTGTGCATAAAGATATAAAATCACAGTTTAGTGGTTTAAACAATGAAAAGGCCAACCAATAGAATATAATGCTTTGTATTTATTACTTTAACTGGCTAACAGCCTTTCAACTCATACTATTCACATAAGGCAATAAATTGGTATTTGTATACCTTTCATGAACATGAAATGGTATTATAACTTTGATCCGACGTTTGTAAGTATGAGAAGAAGAAGAGTATACCGGAATGATTAGGGTTATGAGCTTAGATGGTTTAGCCATGTCCGTCTGTCTGTTTGAACGCAAACTAGTCCCTCAGTTTCTGAGATATCTCGCTGACATTTACTAAGGGGTCGCCATTTCGTCAAACATTAATCATTTGTCCGAATCAGAATGATCGGACCAATACAACACATAGCTCCCATACAATCGATTGTTCAGATAAACGAGCTTTGGCCTATAACTCCGTGCAGCATTCGCGCCTTGGCAACCAAGCCACTGTTGGCAGCAATAATTTCGAAATAGTAAAGGACTTCGGACTTCGAAAAAGTACGCTGCATGCTCATCGAGGCGGATTTGCATAAACAGTTCTGGGCAGAAGCGGCAAATACGGCAGTTTATTTAAAAAACAAAACGACATGGAAAACACTACGCCGGAGGAAATATGGACTAAAGTTAAACTTGATTTATCTTTCGATGGTTCATATTCCCAAGGCTCGGCGTGATAAATTAGATTCGAAATCAATCAATTGCATTTTTGTTGGATACAGCGAGCAATCCAAAGCATATAAGCTATTCAATCGGAAAACGAAGCAGTTAGTTATTAGTCGAGATATGACTTTCTTTGAAGACAGAAATAGTCAAGTAACCAATAATAAAGACAATTTAAATCGTTTTAATTTATCACCAAACACAAGTTAGGTGAGCGATAGTAGAACGACTGTCGTCGAATAAGAGAATTTTAGCGATGGTGAGGAGTTTCCTGAATTCAGCAAGGGTGAAACGAAGGTAATTCAAGCACCTGGCGTAACTGAAGGTGTACTACTCGATCTACCAAGGGTGAGCATGGTAAACAACGAGCCTAGTGTGATCAACAACGAAAATATATCAGTCGAATTCATTTTTTGGATTCAGTGAGGGAGATAGTCCTATTGGGAATCCTGCAAATGATTCCGTCATGAAGGTGTCACAGACATGAACATGGAATTTGAAGGTGAACTCCGTATTCATGCAACAACTTGGTTTTCAAAGATCAAAGGTTGACTAACGCATATAGTTTAGGCATTCGGCTCAAAACATCATCATATTAGCAATATATGTTGATGACATTTTCATTTTTGGTAGCAACAATACTATGATAACAAAACTTAAGAAGGATTTGTGGAAGCATTTTAAAATGAAAGACATGGGATCTGCTACGTCTATATTTGGCATGAACATCACTCGAAATGGGGCAATTTCCATAGACCAAACGCAATATATATTAGAAGTAATACGCCGATTCAATTTGAAAGATAGTAATCCTGTAAAGACTTCGATAGACCCTAACCAACGTTTATCTAAGGCTATGTGTCCACAGTCTGAGAGGCAGAAACAGGAGATGGCGTCGATATCATACCAACAGGGAATTGGTTGCATTATGTACGCTGCACAAATCAGTCGTCCCGACATCAGTTTCGCAGTAAGTACACTAAGCCAGTTTAATACAAACTATGGCAAGGCGCATTGGGTTGCAGTAAAACAAATACTTCGATACATGAAGGGTGAAGCTTACCTAGCGCAAGGATAATGAGGGCCTACTTGTGGGCTATTGTGACGCAGACTGGGCAGGTGATGAAGATGAGCGACGCTCAACAACTGGATATGTTTTCCAACTACAAGGAGGTGCTATATCGTGGTCCACACGCAGGCAGCCTACTATTGTTTATCATCTACGGAAGCAGAATTTATGTCCATCGCAGCTATACAAGAGGCAATTTGGCTAAACCGTTTTGAGAGCGAAATATTCAGCAATGCACCAAAGTCTATACAACTTTATTGTGACAACCAAGGTGCCATTCAAATTGCTAAGAATAACAACTACCATGCACGTACAAAGCATATTGATGTGAAGAACCATTTTATACGTGAGAAGCTCGAGGAGGGCTTAATCAAACTTAGCTGTATTTGTACAAAGGAAATGGATGCTGATATTATGACGAAGCCAGTTAATAATTCAAAGTTATCTCATTTTATCGAACAATATGGATTGTCCTAAATTTCATGACTTGTTTATTATATGTACATATTTCAAGTTTAGATGTAACTTTTGAGTGAGGATGTTGTAAATAACATTGTTTCCGATAGTTACAATGTATATCGATAGGCAAAAGTTATCTTTATTAAACTCTCTCTAATACTTTTCGTTCAACCAGCAAGACGTGTTTTACTTAACAGGCAATTAGACATATTTTTATTAACTTTCACAACAACTCTTGCAATTAAGAAGCTAGGGACGTAAGGTTTGGTACATATTATATATTGTGACGAATTCGATGATTCCTTAATTATCAATCCTGGGTTCGATCACTATAAAGTCGAATAAACACACGCACAGATATTGTAAGTAATAGCTAGTTTTATTTACTAGTAATAAACGCAATACAAATTGCCGAGTTTGGTTACTCCACAGTAGTTCACTGTACAATACTTGCATACAAACTGATCAACCTGCCTTGCTTGGTCACCGCCTTATATAGTCCAACAGGGTGCTTGCCTACGCACCGAGAACTTTCTTGGTTGTTCGCTTTTCGTGTTCTGGAAGGGTCGGTCTTATTTATTAGCATCTCCTCTTTGCATCGTATTCGCAAACACTCGCGCCATCTCTCTTCCTCTTCCTAGTTACACGCTTGCATGCATAAGCGTAGCCATCGTTATCTCAGTTGTGTGTTAACTAGTGGTGGGAGTGTTATTGAGTTAGGGATGGTACATGCTTGAGAATAATCGCCACAATATGTAATGTGTGTAGTGAAAATCACCCAGGTCGAACCAATATACCTTATAGCTCACATACAATCGATTGTTCCGGTAAATGGGGTTTGGGCTATGTATCTTTAAATTAACAGTTTTTCAGAGTTTGTACTAATTGTAAGTAAGGATCGGACACTTCAAACCGTGATGCGTATTCATGAAAGGTATAAAGTCTTCGGCACAGTCGACGGCAGGCCTTTACTTACTTGTTTTTAGATGAATTAAATTCATTTTACGCTTACATGCAACTTATACCATTCGCATAAATGCTAAAAAGACATGAATAAGTATATTTTTAAAATTGTCCAACGTATACAAACCTTCAAATTATCCTAAATATTTATGCGGAGTTCTTAAAATAGTAGAGATTGTATAATTTTGAAGAAAAACGATGAAAATAAATACGTTTATTTGGCCATTGTGGAAATGTCCGCATATTTTAGCCCCCCCTTTTTTAAAAGTTTAACTACAACTTTAAGATGTTGTCTCGTTTTCTCATTGTATATCTGTACGGCAAAGTTTGAATGGCTGAACAGTTCACTAGTAGCAATATAGATTGATAGATAGATATAGATAGTATGATTTATAGGAAAAAATTCAAAGCAGCACACCACAAATTGAATGAGAAGCTCGTTGCAAAGATCTCTTTGCAGGATTGATGATACACTTATATTTTTTATGTTTGCTTGTTCGTTGCTACGTATTTGGTTGTTTTACCTATTGGTTTGTTCTGTTTTTTTTGTAAATTAGTTTTAAAAGTTCAAATATTTCGACAGAGTTAGTGCTTGTTTGTTCGTTTATTATTCGTTTACTGTCAAATGTTTTTAATTTGTACATTTCCATGTACATTGAGGCGTCTGTTGTTTCCGAACATGTAATAAGCGATGTTACATTCTTGTAAGGAAGTGGGTTCGAAGGGTTACACAGTGCTACATGAGCAAAAATTGTGTTTAGTATTGTTATCAAGGTTATTTATCGAAGATAAAACATCTGGTCTTAATTTTTGTTTCTAACTAATAAATTTCCTCCAAAAAGATCTTCGATTTGAGTTTTTTAAAATTTTTTTTCTCATTAGAAAATCCGTTAAAGCTCAACCATATATAAAAGCACAGCGTTTGTCGATGCATAGAAGTCTATACACAAATATTTGAGTAAACAGAATGGTTTTATTATATATAGTAGTTGAAATTTGTATTTACAACATTTGGTACATGATTTAAATAAATATATGTACAAAACAATAATAAAATAACCAAAATTATCAGAAAATAATGCGTAAATTTAATATAACCTCGAATTAAAAATGTCACGCACTAAAGTTTTGGATTTTGAGTTGGCTTTTAACATACGAGTACGATATTCAATTTCGGTTGCTCTCATACAAGTGACATAAACATGAGAAAGTTTTGACATAAAATGCACGCTGCGCGCTTATATATGGTTGAAGAAATATTTAGTTTTTTGGTTGAGACGTGCCATTTGATACACCCAAAAATTCGTTGCAGGAAATTTAAGAAATGCTTAAGTTTACAAAAATCGGCTTGCTTTTTTTTTTAAATAAAAACAAAAAAATCTGCAATTTTATTGCGCGTTTTCGAAAAAGACCATTTTACTAAAAATAAATTTACTTATTACAGCTACGACAGTGTTTTTCATCACTTTTATCTCGAAAAATACTGTTAAAACCAGTCAAATTTATTGCAAGTGGTAGTGTTATGTGTTATTGAAGCATGAAATTTGAAAAAAATTCAATTTTATTCGATACCTGGACTTCTGCCTGTCCATCAGAACTAGCAACTGCATTATTTGCTTCAATTGAAGGCAACATAGGAAACGCCGATTACGACAAAAATATTTTTGGGCCAAAAAATTCAAATTTTTAATAGTGAAATGCAAACCAAGTGGAAGGATAGTGGCAGCAAAAGAAGCGTATCGAAAAAAAAATATTCCGAATGGGTTAATTGGGTATTCCTTTCTCTTATGGATTTCGATATAAACATGGATGTGTTAGGTCAATGTTGAAGAAACGAAAATGTTACCAGATTGTGAACATGGTTTAATTAACATCCAATTGGCATTATAATTTAAAAAACGTTAGTGACAAATCATCAAAGAGGGGCTGTCCATCTTCAGGGGCGGATACAGGTCTCTAGCTGAGGGAGGCGATCATGGCCGAAAGCTCAAAATCCAAATTGCCATGAAAGTCAGTAATATAATTGAATGATTAACTTCAGAACACCATTTTGACATAATTACGAATAAACGTAACGAATTTATCTTTAACCACTCAAATTAGCTCAAATAATTGAACGGATTCGAACAAAAAGCAATCAAGAAATGATTTATACAGCTCAAAGGTAGACACTAGTTCTTTCTGATAAGCGAGTTTCACTTGTGTCTTTTAACTAAGTGGAGTTATCTTGAATCTATATTTATTGGAGCAATGAAAAAAAGGAAAAAAGAGATGAACAATAATGTTTATTGAAATTAAGTACTTTTCAATCTATTCGTCGGCAGACTAAATATGTAGTTTTGTTGCAAAGTTGTTTTTGAAAAGGTATCGAAGATGATGGAATTGACGTTCCACAACCCCACTATAATGAGGTGCGAATAGCAATATCCCGATTGAAAAACAATAAAGCAGCTGACGCTGATGGTTTGCCTGCTGAGCTATTCAAACACGTAGGCGAGGAGCTGGTAAGGCGCATGCATCAGCTTCTATGCAGAATATGGTCGGATGAATGCATGCCTGAAGATTGGAATCTAAGTGTTCTCTGCCCAATCCACAAGAAGGGCGATCCTGCAAACTGCGCCAACTATCGCGGTATCAGCCTTTTGAATATCGCATATAAGGTCCTATCAAGCGTATTGTGCGAAAGACTGAAGCCTGATGTGAACAGACTGATTGGATCTTATCAGTGTGGCCTCAGACCTGCTAAATCTACCATCGACCAGATTTTTACAGTACACCAAATCTTGGAAAAAACCCGTGAAAAGAGAATCGACACACATCATCTCTTTGTTGATTTTAAAGCCGCTTTCGATAGCACGAAAAGGAGCTGCCTATATGCCGCTATGTCTGAATTTGGTTTCCCCGCAAAGCTTATACGGCTATGCAAAATGACCTTGAGCAACACCGCCAGCTCTGTCAGAATTGGGAAGTACCTCTCCGAGCCGTTCGAAACTAAACGAGGTTTCAGACAGGGTGACCCCCTATCGTGCGATTTCTTTAATTTAATGCTGGAGAAAATAATACAAGCTGCAGAACTTAACCGCGCTGGAACAATATTTTATAAAAGCGTGCAACTGTTGGCATATGCTGACGATATTGATATCATTGGCCTTAACAACCGCGCCGTAACTTCTGCTTACTCCAAATTAGAAAAAGAAGCGGAGAAAATGGGATTGGTGGTGAACGAGGGCAAAACGAAGTACCTTCTGTCATCATGCAAAGAGTCAGCGCATTCGCGCCTTGGCAACCAAGCCACTGTTGGCAGCAATAATTTCGAAATAGTAAAGGACTTCGTTTACCTGGGAACCAGCATTAACACCAACAATAATGTTAGCCTAGAAATCCGACGAAGAATTACTCTTGCAAACAAATGCTACTTCGGACTGAGTAGGCAATTGAAAAGTAAAGTCCTATCTCGACGAACGAAAATAACACTCTACAAGTCACTCATTGCACCCGTCCTGCTATATGGTGCAGAAGCGTTGACACTAACAACATCTGATGAGGCGGCTCTGGGAGTATTCGAGAGAAAGGTTCTTCGAAAGATTTGTGGACCTCTACGCGTTGGCGACGGCGAGTACCGAAGAAGATTTAATGATGAGCTGTATGAACTTTACGCAGACGCCGACATAGTTCAGCGAACTAAAACACAGCGGCTTCGCTGGCTAGGTCACGTAGTGCGAATGAGCGAAGATGCTCCAGCCCAGAAGGTATTCTTATCGGCACCCGCCGGTGGAAGCAGAGGAAGAGGGAGACCACCACTCCGATGGAAGGACCAAGTGGAGACCGATTTGCGATCCCGCGGTGTTTCGAATTGGCGCCAGTTGGCGCAACGAAGAAACGACTGGCGAGCTATGTTGGACGGTCAAAATCGCCCAGGCGGTTAGATGACCATTTAAAGAAGAAGAAGATACATTATTATTTTTCATAAATTAGCATCAAGCTGTTATGATACAATTCTATATTATAAAATACATTTTTCGCTTCCCTTTTTTTGTGTATCTTTCTATAATGTTTTCAACGTCAATTTTAATATCATAATGTACGTGTAAAAGATCTAGAACTTCTACTGCCGATTTTGGTATCGATTTTTTGTCGGGATTTTTTGTCCAGAGTTCGGACCAAGCTTCATACTCTTTTGTCAAATGGACGGTTTTTTTTCAAGAAATATGGGTATCGTTCGCCTATAGGTTTTACCAGTTTCGAAGCATTTTTTTTCTTTGAAAGAGTAACATTTTGTACAATTTTTGACGGCAGAAGTTAATTCAAATTAAAAAACGTCCAACGTTTCTTCTGGCAATCTTTCTTGAATGTCTAGTATAATATGGTCTAATAAAGGAATACAAATCGCTTTTCGATAATACTCTTCGGCAGTACACGCGGTAAAGTTCGAGCGATATATTTGCTTACTTGTTAGACCGGAATATGAATCTCAAAATCTAATTTATCAGCCAAACTCCTAATTTTTTCAAACAATTCTGAAAAATTACCATCCGCATTCGCCCTATAATTTCGGAGCACATTGAGTGTGCTATTCAAAGCTTGATTCAATCAATAGAATAGAACATTTATCAGACACTAATTTTCTAATCTCAGAACTTGTTGATATTATTGTAAATCAAATATCGGAATCATCGATAAAGATATAAAAAGGGACTTATTTTCATAAGGTATAGGGAAATAGTTCGCATCAATATGCTACGTCACATTCAGATAATTCCAGAGATTAATGACTCAGTTTTCTGATTTCCTACAGTACGTCGGGACTTTAGTCTATCCAATATAAATAAAGTAGGGTACAGCGGACCTATTTGGCCAACTTTTTTCCCTTGAAAGAAGGAAATTTCCGCACTGCAAAAACATTATCCATCGGGAAATTTAACTTCAGAATTTTCAACTCTTCTGCATTTTACAGAAACAAAAAAGTAAAAAGAGTGGTGGCAAAATTTATTTCGAATTATACTTTAAGGATGACCAAATGCTACATGGAAGTAGTGTCAACATTACTGATGCTAAGATTGCACACAGCACATTGTGCCTAATTTGAAAAATTTTCAGGCAATGTATTTTCCACTTCTACAATGTTGGGATAAATTACTTATTTGCAAAACATAAACACTGTGAAAATCTAAGTCTTATTTCGTTAAATTCTAGATTTTCGACGGAGTTTAGAAGTTTACGCTTTTTGTATTGCTCTTCTCTTACTATTTGATGGTTGCCAAATAGCCCTGATAGATGGGACCTTGTAAAAAAACACTATAGACCACTATAGTAATCTATAGTGATTTCGCACAAACCGCTATAGAATTCTGTAGTATTCTGTAGTCATCTATACTAGTATATCCCGTAGTCGAAATTCGACCACCTTAAATTAGTTTAAGTTATTAAATCCTCTGTTCATATTTTTTCCAGCACTGCCTAGAGGCCGAAATGTTTGAGAAATTTGTGTTACTGAAATTAGTTATATATAGTTGAGTAATTTATGGCCGCTTTCATAAAAGTCGGTTCACACTAAACGGCGGGTAACTTGACAACTAACCGAAAAAAATCAGTCCATTAAAAACCGGTAATCATTAATAGGAGATGGCAAAAACAGTCCTTATGAATGATTGAAAGTCCGCCATCAGAGCAACCACTTCTTTCAGATTCGGTCAATATTTCAATACAAAAAATTTGGATTTGATGGACATATACCAACAACATAGTTAGACTTATATATAACGGTTACTTTAACTCAATGTGCTCAGTGAGTGCAAATATGTCCACCCTTTAGACATGGTTACCATATTGTAATTTTTTGTTATTAGTATACAGGCAGTGCTTTTTGTAATCCATTTACCGGGAGAAAATTCAAATTCAATTTAGCAATTCCGACTTAATGACGTACCTTCCTATGTTGACTTTGCTTTCTTTTTGATTTGAAATTTTGAATTATAAGGCGGCCATGGCTGGTTTGGAATCCTGTTTTAATATTGGAGTTTTATGAACAGTAAAAATTTACATTTTCTTATAAACACTTAGGTTTTTCAGGATTTTAGAATGCATCTAAATTCCTGACCGAAAATAGAGGCCATGAATACCTTTGAATCTCATTTTAATTATAGAATTTTACAAAAAAAAAGTCAAAGTTTGATTGCGCATGAAAAAAAATTTTTTTGAATTATATGAAGAGGAGTTTTTGAACCTCATTTTTATAATGGAGTAAACATTTTAATTTTGAACTCTTGTTTGCAATAAAACGTGCGAGATATGTTGAAAACAAATATTTTATGATGCATCATTCATTTTCATTATAGAATTTTACAAAAAATAGAAGTTTGATTGCGTTTTCAAAAAAAATTTAAATTTTGAATTATGTGATGAGCAGTGACTTTGAATCTCAATTTTGTAATAGAGTTCTATTAAAAAAATTAAGCCTTTGTTGTGTTTTCCCTAAAAATTTTATTTTTGAACTATTGCTTGCAAAAAAATGCGCGAGATATGTGGAAAACAAATTGGTATTTTTTTTAAGGATTTGGTACAGTTCAGTATAGTGGAGGGCAACTCTCGCTGAAAATCAAATTGGACGGACGCGCCGTCGCCTGTGTACTTTAACTCAATTTGCTTAATGAGTAAGAGAGTGAAAATATTTCTACCTTTTGGAAAGCAAATAAAATATGGGTTGGACGCACCGACGCACAGTGGCGCCTTTTGAGTTTTTTCTTTGCAAAAATCATAACTTTTGAACCAATGAAGATATTTTAAAAATTTTAAATGCAAATGAAAGCTAATTATTTGAAGTTTTATTGTGTGAAAGCTCAGAATGTCACAGATACAGGGTGCTTCTAAAAAATTCGTCAAATTCGAAAATTTTTAGAAAAATGCAAAAACAAAATGTTTTTAGTAAAAAATAAAAAAAAATAAAATGAGATTTGTCTTATAATGACGCATTTAAGCATTAAATACGATAAACTAATGATTTTGATAAGATAGCGTGGCACTGCCCACTTATGACAAAAAGTTGTATCTAAGTAGTCACGTAATCAATAACTACCAAAATCGATAGACGTAGTGTTTCTTTTAAATGGCAATACTCTTATAAAACTCAAATGTCCGTTTTTGGTGCCACAATAACAAGGTGCTTCAAAATTCATCGTAAAATTTTACATGATTTTTTTTTTTAATTTACAAGCCAAATATGTATTTTATTAATAACTAAAAGTTATTGAAAGTGGTTCAATGAAATTTTATTTGAGCTAAAGATTAAACAGCCAACGAATTTTGGAAAAGGGGAGTGGCACTGCCCATTTATGCTAAAAAGTTTGATCTTAGTAACCGCTTTATGTAATGACATTCCCCTCTTCAATTTCAATTATTGTTGGTTCTAATTTGGCAATTTGATTTTTTATATCACTCACTGTGATTTCAACTTTTCTTCAGTAAAACTTTGAAGGAGTCGTGTAGACGTATGATCTATTAGGTTGTGCAGCTCAATTTCAGCTGATACTTCGGTTATTTTGTGACTTAGAGGGACTGCTTCTTTCTTGGCTTGAGTAACTTTTTTGTATCCAGGTAAAATATCGGCATTACGTTGCAATAATGACTTACGCAATATAATATATTTTTTCTTCGTTAAACCGAGATCTATAAACAGCGCCAAAGCTTCTTCGGGAGTGTATTTCCTAGGTAGCGCATTTGGTGGTGTGGGAATGCTGTTTTTGATCCTCATCAGTCGCACTGGACTTGCTACCGTAACTGCTTCCGTTGTATGAGACTTCACGTTTTCTTCGTCTTTTTTATATTTAATAGCCAGTGCTTCTGAAAGATGAGTTGGCCATAGCTTTTGTGGTATCAGACAGCTTCCCTTTCCTTGTATAGGTAGAACACTCTTCTATGGGTTTTGTTGGTCTACCTCTAGTTGGATTGGTTGACGTGCTAGGCGTTTCTTCGTCCAAAAAAGTTTTGTCAGCTAGCTACTTTTCATGCTTACTTAGAAATTTTGAATTGTTACGATAGCGGTCCTTCCATTTTCTTTCTATCATAATGTGTTGTAAACCAATTTTTTCTTCCAGACCTTCCTTTTCTTTAATGCTTGTTTCACTCGCTAATTCTCTCATAATAGCCTCAACGAAGTCCCGTCTTGACATTGTAGATTTGAACACCGCAAATAGTTTCGAGTTTTCTAGATACATATCAGAATTGGCTTCGAGTGTATCTGACTAAATATTAAACTAAATACTATATTTAAAAATACTATTCATTTTGATTTATATTGGAACGATTTTTCGTCATCCCTTGTCAAATTTGGTTTTGAGACAAACCGGTTTCGGCGTTGTGCCATCATCAGTGTCGATTTTCGTTCTGATCTGTTGTGGTCGTTTGTCTTGTATTTATAGTAGGTAGCAGGTAACGTCAGCATGGGTGTCTGTTTGTGTGCGTGTGTGCATGTGTTGTGTGTGTACATTCAGAAACGGGGCTGGTTTGCATCGATCGGTTTTTTTGTGGTTGACTTAGGCAGGTAAAAGTTGGTGATTTTTGTTGTTTGACCTTTTTTGCTTGTTTGTTGTTTTTGATCTTTTGCTGTGTGTGCTTATTTGTCGGTGCGTGTGTGTTTATTGTACCTGAGTGGTTGCTTTGTTTTTTGTAAACCAATTTTAAAGGTTCGAATATTGTGTCGGAACCAGTGTTTGTCTGTTCGTTTATTATTCTACCGTCGAATGTTTTTTGTTTGTAGATTTCCATGTTTTCGAGTACGTTCAGACGTCTGCCTTTTGCTTGTACATGTAGGACCTTGACTGTTTTTTTGATGTTTCCGGGGAGGCATTTATTCTCCGCCATGTGATTCGCAAAGTTGGACTCTGGTATGATGGTTGGATTCCGTATCTTTTTGTTGTAATCTCTAATGTGTTCTCTGAACCTCGTTCTTACTTGTCGTCCGGTTTGTCCTATGTAACTGTGCTGGCATTCACAAGTGAGCTTGTATACACCATGGCTGCTAAATGGATCTTCTGAGTTAGTTTTGGTTCTTAGCTTCCGTCCTAAATTGTTCGATGTTTTGAACGCTGTGTTGATTTTGTATTTTCTAAGGAAATTTGCTAATTTATATGTTGCCCTTCCAGTATATGTCATTGTCGTCCAGGTTTGTGTACTTTCTTCTCCATTGTTTCTTTTTTGTTCTCTAAGGTCTCTCCTGAGTTTATCTACTAGTGCTTTTTTATATCCGTTGTTTGTAGCGATGTTATATATTATTCCAAGCTCTCTTCTATATGCTTCTTGTGTAACAGGTGTTCTTTCCAATCTTTGTACTAAGTGCCTTAGCGCTGCATTTTTATGTTGTTGTGGGTGGTTCGAGGTATTATGTATTATTGTGTCGGTGGCCGTTGGTTTCCTATATATGTCGTAGTTGAATTTATTGCTAGCTTTATCAATACTTATTGTGAGGTCCAGATAATTGATTCCTCCGTCTTTTTCGGTTTCCATTGTGAATTTTATGTTCCCGTGCTGCTTGTTGAGGTACTCCAGTACTTGCTCTTCGTTGTTGGTAGTTAAAACGCATATGATATCATCCACGTACCTTGCGTAAAATAACACTCCTGTGCAAGCAAAAGGCAGACGTCTGAACGTACTCGAAAACATGGAAATCTACAAACAAAAAACATTCGACGGTAGAATAATAAACGAACAGACAAACACTGTTTCCGACACAATATTCGAACCTTTAAAATTGGTTTACAAAAAACAAAGCAACCACTCAGGTACAACAAACACACACGCACAGACAAATAAGCACAAAACAGCAAGAGATCAAAAACAACAAACAAGCAAAAAAGGTCAAACAACAAAAATCACCAACTTTTACCTGCCTCAGTCAACCACAAAAAAACCGATCGATGCAAACCACCCCCGTTTCTGAATGTGCACACACAACACATGCACACACGTACACAAACAGACACCCATGCTGACGTTACCTGCTACCTACTATAAATACAAGACAAACGGTCACAACAGATCAGAACGAAAGTCGACACTGATGATGACACAACGCCGAAACCGGTTTGTCTCAAAACCAAATTTGACAAGGGATGACGAAAAATCGTTCCAATATACATCAATCATTCACCCTGTCGGAAAAACAACAAAACAAAATAAAACTATTCATTTTATTTAAGTAAACAGAATACTAAGTTCCTTAATCTCCAAAAGACGAATGATAATGTGCATTGTATGATGGATAGCTTTATACTCGTATACCTACTCAATATATTAAAATGAATTTCAGGTATACAATTCGTAACTAAAAAAATGTATGTTGTTAACAAGTTCCAATAACAAAAACGACCGTACTGAATTATATATACCTGCTCAGGCGCGTATTTATGCCCAAGGTTGTGTAACTTTATTTGATGTAAAAAGTGAAGTTGCAGCTGGACCCAGGTAGACTTTATGAATTTATGTAACTGAATATTTCACAAATAAATACTGTTAATTTGACGGAGCACATATTTTAACATTTTTTTTTTCCATCAAAGTTTTAAAAAGGGCCTAAAAATAGGCATTTCGAAAAACAGGTATATCCGCCAACTTTTATTAAAAAAAAACAATTTTTTTTTTGTTTCTACCCTAAATTAAATTATCTTTAATTGCTATACAAGAAAACGATAACCGGCCGCCTTATTTACTCACAAAATCATTTTAAATACAACGAAAAAGAAGAAAAATTTAAAATTTTTCCCAATGTTGAAAATTGGTCAACTTTGAGCGGCTCTACCTGGTAAACTATAATTTTCTGTGAAAAAACAGTTGTAAATTCTTGATCACTGGAAAATTCTCTATTAGAAACATGTATTAGATTTAGCGAACGCTTTCGTGATTTTTTTGATTTTTGCCATGCTTTAACGGCAGAGGCGCCACTGTGCGACACCACTACTTTAACTCAATATGCTCAATGAGTGAGAGAATGAAAATATTTCACCATTAGGAGTGTGTCCACATATACATATTATGATTAGCGTTTATTTTGAAGTTCCTTAAATTTCTCAATATGAGTATGAAGCCGGTTTCCATTTTGGATTTTTTGGTTTGGATATACAGACAGTGCTGTTAGCAATTTTCCTTTAGATCTGGCTTTTTTGAAACCCATTTAGCGGGGAAAAATTACAACTTCGGTATATGGTTTTCTGGTTTTTTTCCTTAACCACAATTTAGACATGTACAAAGACATTTCATATTGAATTTTATAGCATTTCAATAATATTTTGTGATATATATGTATATGACCTGAACTTATTATTTCTTATGGCTGTGCGTATAAGTTTACCTTAAGTCCTATATCAATCAGGAAAAAGTAAAAACTATGTAGCTATGTAAGTATGTATCTTACATATTTGGTTATGATAAATTTTTAGTAATTTTCTTGCGGGTTTTTTGCAAAAAATTGGTTTTAAGAAAGGATTGCTTTAAAAACTTAACAAATTCAAGTCAAGGTAAGAAATTCAATTTTATAAAAAAAAGAAGAAAAAACCATGGAACTCACACGTCTCATCCGAGACGCTTATGCCTGCTTCAGAAAATATTTCCACCATTAAGAGTATACATACATATCCATATAGCGTTTGAAAATGAATGAAACGTTCATCTGGAAGTTCCACAAATTTCTCAATATTGACGTGACGTCGGTTTCCATATTGGTTTTTTTTTATAAACAGGCAGTTTTATCAATTTTTCCATTACATCTGGCTTTTTTGAAGCCCGTTTAGGGAAGAAAATTACAATGAAATGATGGTTTTCTAGCTTTTTTCCTCAACCACCATTTATACATATTTAAAACACATTTCATGTTGATTTTTAACCCTAGACGGTCATCCTTCGTCAAAATGACTACGAACTATTTTATTTTCACTGTAAATAAGTTTTTTATTGTTCGTGTTGATCTCCGCTTTCGTACAGCGATAGTCGGTTGTCTACTCTCTTTGAATTTATATTTATTAATAATGAAATAAATAATTAAAAAAAAATAAAACGCGTTCATTATTTCGACTCACACCCTACTGAAAATGGATTTGAAATAAGTCGTTGTCATATTGACGAAGGATGACGTTAATGTACAAAAAAAAGGATGACCGTCCAGGGTTAACGAAGGTTATTATCTTAACTGGTCAAAATTCAGTCTACATATGTAAGGGTTCGGGTTATGTGTCTGCCCTTTGACGAACTAAAATATTTGAAGAAGAAAATAGTTGTTGTCTTCAGGAAAATTGACACTTAGTAAATATAAAATTAAAGAAAGTTTTTTGTATTTCGTCTCATCGGAAAAACCGGATAAAAAACATGAAAATTATCGAAATTATCAACCGAACTCTATCGAGCTTCTCGTTCCGATAGCATTGGGTTGTGATACATATGAATGTTCTAATATTACGACATATGGGCTGCATATAAGTTTACCTTAAACCGAACATTTTTGAGAAAAAAGCTAATTTATTCTGGCGGTTCTTTGAAAAAAAATTAATTTTCTCACTTTAAAATAGAGATCTTAAACCGAAAACTATTAGGTTGAAAATCCAATAAATTAAAAAAAAATCAAGATAAGAAGTTTTCATATATTTAAAAACAAATTCAATTTAATAAAAAAAAAACCAAGTCTGAGAATCTGTACTCGAACTTTGGAACACACGCGTTCTACCTGAGACGCTTACCACCTGCGCTACTTCGGTATGTAAAACAACGCAGTCAGATACTGTAGTTAAGCGTCATGGCTTTATGCAGAAAACTTTAGTGAATTATTACAAATAAATGAAGCACTATTTGTTGAAGAAAATATGCCTATGCACCGCTCCTGATCCATAGGAAGGTATCAAAATACTGATTTTTGTTGGAACGATTTTCCGTCATCCCTTGTCAAGTTTGGTTTTGTGACAAACCGGTTTCGGCGTTCTGCCATTTTCAATGCCTAGTTTCGTTCTGGGCTGTGTCTATCCGCTGCGTTGTTTTTATAGTCCGTGGGTGCTGTGGCAGGTAATGTCAATCTATGTGTTCGTGGTAGGTAACGTTAATATGCGTGTGTGTGTGCGCGGTATTGATACGTCCGAATTGTTATCTGTCCCAAGGGTTGTTTTTGTAGGTATGTAGACATACCGCTTGTTAGCTAAGCGGTAGGTTGAGGTAGATAGAAATCGGTGATTTTTGCAGTTTGGTTCATATTTCGTTTTTGCTTGTTCATTGTTACGTGTTTGGTTGCTGTACCTGCTGGCTTGTGCTGTTTTTTGTAAACTAATTTTAAGGGTTCAAATATTTCGTCAGAGATAGTGTTGGTTTGTTCGTTTACGATCCTGCCATCAAATGTTTTTAACTTGTATATCTCCATGTTCTCAAGTACATTAAGCCGCCGGCCTTTTCCTTGTACGTGAAGTATTCGAGCCGTTGTTTTTATGTTAGCTGGGGTGCAGTTGTTCTCGAACATGTGGTTCGCGAAATTAGATTCTGGTATTATGGTCGGTTTTCGTGTTTTTTTGTTGTAGTCCCTGATATGCTCTAGGAATCGTGTGCTTATTTTTCTTCCTGTTTGTCCTATGTAGCTGTATTGACATTCACAAGTAAGCCTATACACTCCGTGTCTGTTGAATGGGTCATCAGAATTAGTGTCGGTTCTTAGTTTTTGTCCGACGTTGTTAGATGTTCTGAATGCTGTGTTGATGTTATATCTTTTAAAGAAGTTTGCTAATTTGTACGTCGTTTTTCCAGTGTATGTCATTGCCGTCCAAACCATTGGATTTTCCTCTACGTTTACTCTTTTTTGTGTTCCATGGCTACTTCTGAGTTTATCCACAAGTGCTTTCTTGTATCCATTATTTGCCGCTATGTTATATATTGTATTAAGCTCTCTCCAGTATGCTTCCTGTGTGAGCGGCGTTCTCTGAAGCCTATCCACTAAGTGCCTCAATGCTGCATTTTTGTGCTGTTGCGGATGGTTTGATGTAGAGTGTATTATGGTGTCCGTGGCAGTCGGTTTTCTATAAATGCCGTAGTTGAACCTATTTGTTATTTTGTCAATCCCTATAGTTAGGTCCAGGTAGTTCATTATTCCATCTTTTTCTACTTCCATTGTGAACTCTATATTGCTATGTTGCCTGTTGAGGAACTCTAGTATTTGCTCTTCGTTATCGTCATTTAGGATGCAGATGATGTCATCCACGTATCTAGCGTAGAATGCCTACAAAAACAACCCTTGGGACAGATAACAATTCGGACGTATCAATACCGCGCACACACACACGCATATTAACGTTACCTACCACGAACACATAGATTGACATTACCTGCCACAGCACCCACGGACTATAAAAACAACGCAGCGGATAGACACAGACCAGAACGAAACTAGGCATTGAAAATGGCAGAACGCCGAAACCGGTTTGTCACAAAACCAAACTTGACAAGGGATGACGGAAAATCGTTCCAACAAAAATCAGCTTACTACCCTGTCGGAAGATCAACACAACAAAATAAATCACGTATCAAAATACATTTAAATAGGAATTATCCATGTTTAGGTAAGATATACTCGTACTCTGGCAATTGATTGTATGGAAAAAATGTTAGCCTATTAATATATAGATGGTTGGCGCGAAATCACTATAGATTACTATAGTGTTTTTTTTTTCAAGAGCTCCACATGCTGTTTCAAATAAAATTTATTGACTAAAAATATGAATCATAAAAATCAATACGCGAATAAAAATAAATATATATCTCGAAGTACACTTGAATTGACATTTAAATGTTTTGAAAATATAATAAATACACCTAAATATTGTGTATTTATTATGATATATATACTATACTTCCATACTATAAGAGAATATACTTATTATACATTTACATTTTACGCTAGACAAGCAGACAAAATAAGATAAGAAATATTTCATTCGATCTCAATTTTACGGAAATCTATTTGAAAATTAAGCACGTGCAATATTTCTTCTCTTGTGTATCCGCTGGTCCATCTCCATGTATTCCTTATTCGTTATATGAAATTGGACAAATTGCAAAACCTTGTCTTTTCGCTTTCGAAGGAATGGCTCATAGAAGGAGTTCGCACCAAGCACTCCATATATGCCTAGTTGCATTTGCACCTCGCTTCTCAAAGGGTCCCAGAAAGCGGTATCTGTGGACCGCTGCGGAAACGTGCTAAGAAGCTGTAACTCCTTAAGGGAAACGGTTTGACAACTTTTCTACTAGGTTACGTTGTGACATAGTTTTTTAGACTGGATGGTTAGCTTGTAATACAGGTCAAAACACCTAGGCGTTGACGACTTAAATTTTTTCAATAAAAATTTTTGCCCACTTTTTATATGGAGATATGATTTTGTGCTTTGTCGACATCGTATTCGAATTTTTTGAAAGTAAGGTCGTAAGAGTTACAGCTGGTTCTAAGTTTTTGTCCTACTTTGCTAGATGTTCTGAATGCTGTATTAATGTATAGCTTGATAAAATTATCGAACAAAAAAGAAAAGGCAAGTAATACGGCAGGGCTGTTTTGGTAAGAGATTTTCACTCGCTACTTGAATAATAAAGAGATCGGACGTTCGTGTAAAAATGTAAAATACTATAGCATCAGGTGTACTGCGCTCCAATTGAAAGTTTAGCAAAGTTAAAAAGTTTAATTATCGACAATTCTTTTAACAATGTCGTAACGTACATAGCTCGCGGCTGCCTTAGCCGACCTAGGTGTGGAATCCCCACAAACAGCAACGCTCACACAGTTGCAAGGGAGTACCGAAGAGTGCCGGGTTCAAATCCGGCCAAGGAATGTTAATTAGGCAACACTCCCCAAAACCTTCGGGGAGTGTTTTTGTCGTTACAACAACAACAACAACCATGCGTACCGGTAGCACCGCTGGACAACGGAAAACGTGTAACAGTAACGGCTGCGGTTCACAACAACCGTTTAGACATGCGCGAAATAACGGCGCTAGAACAGTTGCGAATATTGCAAATGCAGGCCGAAATAGAAAAACTAGAAGCCGCTAAGGATGTACCGCGATAATAACGCCATCGTAGAAAAGTGGACCCAAGAGTTTGAGGATACAACCAACACGTATGGTTGTAGCGAATAAACCTAAATTATAGTTGAATTGCGGCTATTGCCGAGTAGCGCTCAGATATTACGGCGACTAAACCGTATCAATAACTGGAACGAGTTCATCATCGAGACTAAGACTAACAGCCGACAAACTCCAGGCCCCAACGGAAGGTAATAGCAAGGAAAACGTAAGGTGCTACAACTGCTCGCAGTATGGTCACTATTCGATTGAATGCAGAGAGAAGAAGCGGAAACGCGGATTTTGTTTCAAGTGTGGATCGAAGGAGAATGTATATAAGAATTGCCCATACAAGGTGGTAGCAGCCTTGGAAGACGAAACCGAGTACAGCTCGGTACAATGCAGAGAAATGGTAGGTGATGCCTTCAGTCCTAGTTGTGAATGGCCTTCTTATGTTTGGTTTTTCCCTTTGATCGACACCGGTAGCCCTTATAGCCTTATCCGACAATCCTCCCTTCCGAACGTATCAAACTGTGAAGATGCCAAGACACGCACATTCAAAGGCATCGAAAGGGTCTGTGTGAAACCCTGTGAAAGCATCACCGTTTTAATACAATTATTTAAAATAATTAAAAATTGATGTACTTTCGGATTATGAATTGCCATTTTGGTGGCATTTAGAAGGAGATTTTCTAAATCTTTTAAAAATAAGATCTTTTTGGAAAAATGATTCTGAATTAAATAAAACCATACCTAAATCATATAAAGATACATTTTTTACGGAATGTAAGAAAAAATACTGATAACACTTCATTTCTTAAGACATCAAACCCAAACATAGAATTTAGTGATATTTTCAACATACAAATTGAGGATAACGATAAAGATGCAATCGACATAAGTCGTCGGTTACCTTCAGACTGGGCAGAAAACTTCACAATTATGATAAAAAATACTTACGAGAAAAACTTAAAATTTGACTTACCTCAAATATTTCGAACTTCTGTTCACCACGACGTTTATATTTCGAATTATAGAAGATTTACTTAAGAATAATATCATTAGGTACAGTGGGTGTCCTTTTGCATCACCAATTGTCCTTACAAAAAATAAGTCCGGCGAAACTAGAATGTGCGTTGACTATAGAAACTTAAACAAGCTAGTTGTAAGAGACAACTACCCCCTTCCACTAATAGAAGATTGTTTAGAATACTTAGGTGAAATTAAAATATTTACTTTTTTAGATCCAAAATCAGGTTTCTGCCATATTAAGATGGCAGAATAGTCCGTAAAGTATATCTCATTTGTAGTTCCAAATGGTAAGCACGATTTTCTGAGAATGCCTTTTGGGCTGCAAAACGGACCACCGATTTTTCAAAGGTTTATAATCAAAACTTTGAAAGAGTTTATCGATAAACACGAAGTAATGGTTTATATGGACGATATTATTATAGGGAATAAGAAAATAGATGACCACTATAATGTAGTTAAAAGATAAAGGCAAAGAAAATGTAAATTTTGCATATAATGAAATCGAATATGTAGGCTATAACCCATTAGGATATGACATACGGCCATCCGATTCCCATATAAACTCCATAACATGCTATCCAACCCTTAAGAATGTACGTGAACTTCAGGCGTTCGTTGCACTATGTTCACATTTAAAAAAATTTGTCCAATCCTTCTCAGCATTAGCTTGCCACCTATATGACTTACTAAAAAGAACAAAACGTTTTATTTTAATGAAGACTGCCTCAATTGCAATCAGAGTGAGTGGGTTCGATTCTCCACAAGATCCTCTGAAATAGCAAAAACTATACGGATTAGTCTGACGAGAAATCGTGGCTGTTTTCGAAATAGTACTATAACTATAGCCTGTGTATGTTTGTTGCTTTAAAATTTTCCTCTAATCAAAATAATAATAATTACCTAATAATTATTATCAACTGGTCTTGAGCTCGTTAAAAATATGTAAAAAAGATAAGGATATCTTACAGATTTACGTTCCAAGGAACTTGAAATGGAAGTAATAAGAAAACATGAACAATTGGGCCACCAAGGTATGGATAAGTGCTACCAAAAAAATTAAGACAAACTATTCTTCTACAAATTGGTGGGACCTACAGTTTTTTGCCGACTCCGAACGGCATCTACAAAGGAGACGAATTTTTGCTGAGAAGCCTGTCATGGCAGAAATACACTCGGAGAGTTTGCCAAACCACTGCCGAGGGGCGACCCCGTTTTGAAAAACTTTTTTCAAATCACTTTTGATGTTACCTGTACCAGGGCTCGAACCATGGACCTTCGGTGTGGTAGGCCGGCAACACTACCTTCACACCACGGCGGCCGCCTAAGACAAACTATTGGTTCCCAAATATGAGAGACAAAATCAATAACTTTAAGGAAAATTGTATAAAGTGCATCATGTACTCGGCCCCTAAAAATTCTAACACCAGGTATATGCACAATATACCAAAGCATCCAGAACCTTTCCATACAATACACTTGGACCATTAAGGCCCTCTCCCTACTTTGTAATCGAAACGAAAACGTATATTGGTTATAATCGATGCATTTATGAAACACGTAAAACTTTACCCAGCCTTAACGACAAGTATAAAAGAAGTAACAGTGGCGCTCTCTAAATATTTTGAATATTATAGCCAACTAAAAAGGTGCATAACTGATCACATCAAAAGAGTTCGAAGAATATATGGAAAACAAAAACATTAACCACATAAAAGTGGCAGTCCACTCCCCTCAAGCAAACGGGCAAGTAGAAAGGATAAACCGAAGTTTAGTTGGTATGCTAGCAAAACTTAGCGATTCCGTACCTCATGCAGATTGGGGAAAACAGTTATCAAAAATAGAATTTGCATTGAACAATTCAATTAATAGATCGGTCGGAACAACACCAAGTCAAACCTTCTTTGGCATTAACCAACGTGTTGAAACAGTAGACAAGCCCTCGGAATATCTAGACGAGTACGTTTCAGGGTCGGAAGGGAGGGATTTAGAAGAAATACGTGACAGAGCCGAACAAACCATACGAAAAGTACAAAATTATAACTTGAGTCGAAGTGAACAGAAGAAAGTAAAGGTTAATTCATTTAAGGAAGGTGATTTTTGTGGTGATTAAGAATGTAGATACAACCATAGGCATAAATAAGATGCTTCTGCCCAAGTTTAAAGGATCTTACTTAATCCACAAGAAACTCCCGAACGACCGGTATGTAGTAAAGGATATGAAAAATGAACAAATCACGCGAAAAACCATATGATATGTAGTCCGATTCAAACTCCGACTGAAGTCGGCACTTAAAAATATATATAAATTTAATATACAGGGTGTTTTTTTTACAGGTTTGTTTTTCGAATAGAGATAAAACTGGCATTTTGTGGTCAAATCTGGCAACTCTAATGTCATTTATGTTCAGTTTGGTTTGCCATTTCATCATGAACAGGTTGACAAAAGAACAACGCTTGCAAATCGTGCAAATTTATTTCGAAAATAATGGTTCAGTTCGCGAAGTTTACCGTGAGCTCCGTCCATTTTATGGTCGACATAATCGTCCATCAGAGCAATTAATTCGTTTAACCATGGATCGTTTTCGCACTTCCTTTACTCTATGTGATAACACGCATCCGCAGAGACGTCGAACAGTGCGCACCGAAGAAACAATTGCCGCTGTAGAGCAAAGTGTTGAAGAGGACCCGAATGAATCGATTCGCCACCGTGCACAGCAATTGGAGCTTTGTCCATCAACTTTATGGAAGATTTTGCGCAAAGATCTTGGCTTGCGACCTTACAAGATCCAGCTTGTGCAAGAATTAAAGCCGCGAGACCATGCAATGCGTCGTGATTTTGGTGTATGGGCCGAAAATGAGATTGATTTCGATGCTGATTTTCATCGCAAAATTTTGTTCAGTGATGAGGCTCATTTTTGGTTGAATGGCTACGTCAACAAGCAAAATTGCCGCATTTGGAGTGAAGAGAATCCACATGAGACCCTTGAAACGCCATTACATCCACAAAAACTGACTGTTTGGTGTGCTCTATGGGCTGGTGGAGTCATTGGGCCATACTTCTTCCGCAATAATGCTGGAGAGGCAGCTACCGTTAATGGAGACCGGTATAGAGCCATGATAACCGACTATTTTGTTCCCGAATTGGATGGCATGAATGTGGATGAGTTGTGGTTCCAACAAGCCGGCGCTACATGCCACACAGCGCACGTCACAATCGATTTATTGAAGGAAACATTCGATGAGCGCATAATTTCGCGGAATGGACCTGTCAATTGGCCACCAAGGTCGTGTGATTTGACACCATTGGATTATTTTCTTTGGGGTTATGTGAAGTCGCTCGTCTACACCAACAAACCAGAAACGTTAGGGGAATTGGAAGCCAACATTCGTGGCGTTATTGCCGACATACGGCCCCATATGCTCGAAAAAGTGGTTGAAAATTCGACCTGTAGAATTGGCTTTATTCGAGCCAGCCGCGGCGGCCACATGCCCGAAATCATATTTAAACATTAATGGCATAAAATTATCCTTCCAATAAAGCCAAATTGATGGACCTTAAAACGATTTTCTTGTGTTTTATTTCAATTCGAAGTTCTATACCCCTAAAAAAACACCCTTTATAAGCACGTTTACTTAATTAATATGTAGCATATGATCGGGCCATTTAGGCCCTCTCCCTACTTTGTTGGCCGAGCTGTAGTAGATTCTAAAATAGTACTAGAAAATAAGGATGCATTGTATGAGCCAATCAGGCAGCATCTTTCGAACGAGTATTGAAATGTCGAACGAAAAAGAAAAAAAGGAAGTAATACGGCAGGGCTGTTTAGGTTAGAGGATATCTCTCGCTACTTGAATAATAAAGAGATCGGATGTTTGTGTAAAAAAGCAGAATACTATACTAAATAGTTTATACATTTCTCGCAATTCTGGACAATCTACCTGTGCAATCTACAGGGAGTTATTAAGAGAAAGATCTTCACTAGAAGCTTAACATGAATCAAGATTCAATAATACACACAAATAACTGCTTACTACTTTTCTTAACCCCCGCTTCAAATTCACTTCTAAAAATATGGAATGCCAATTATTTATTCATCATTACTCGGTAGCAGTGTATATAATGAGCGCTTGCTTTCCGAAGCAGTTATAATTTACGAAGAAAAACGGCATTGTCTGCTATCAACAAATACCGAACAATTTTTTTTTTCATTCTTCTTAGATGGTAGATTTATTTTTCTGGAGAAAATAATACAAGCTGCTGAACTTAAAAGTTTTTCCGTGATTCGCCGAATAGCAAAAAAGTGGACGAATAGCTGCGGAAAATTCGTAGCATCTTTAGTAAAATATTAAGTATTATTATTATTGTAGCAGTACATCGCTCTGCTAAGTCAACGCATTCATTCATGGAATGGAACACAATGGACCAAATAGGGTTTTATTGATGTTGACAGTCCCTTCCCAGATGTGAATCCGGTACGTTCCGTTTGAAGCACTTTGTGCCATGGTAGCGATTTCGGTGACCCCGAAAATGGGGTCGATGTGGATCTTAGTCGGTGTTAAATTAAATATCATGTAATATAACTGACATCGTCTTTAAGTTTTTTGTTGGTGACTACTTACTTGTTAGTGGAAAGCTAATGGAAACATTTGAAAAAAATCCCTCCGGCGGATGGCGTACCAATGGCATTGCTACTGTTGGTGTAAACGTAAGTGTGGTTCCCGGAGGCAAAGCTAGTCTGCCGTCATCTGTTATCCACACCAAACGTTTTCGTCTAGAATGAGGTTGATTGTCGTAGTAATAATTTTTCTTAGTATTATCCGCCGACAAATTTGTATGCTCGTGAAATGTAGTTGTTTTTGGTAATTGGGATATTCTAGATTCCACTGTTATCAACATTGGTAATGCGATTACAAGTACATTTATGTATACCAGCATCGTTTCACCATGTATGAGTATTTGTAGCTGAAATTGTACAGATTAAATTTTACATAAATGTTATTATTGTTATTAATTGATAATAATTCTTAGTGAAATACTATTCCTTTTGATTAAAAGAAAAATTTAAAGCAACAAACATATACGGGCTATAGTTATAGTACTATTTCGAAAACAGCCACGATTACACGTCACACTAATTCGTTTAGTTTTTGCTATTTCAGAAGATCTTGTGGCGAATCGAACCCGCGCACTTCTAATTTTTTTTACAAAAACTGATGAGCGCGAATATCGGACTGTGTACCAAAAAGAAAAAGTGTACGCGACTAACAAAAAATCCATCTTGAGGATGATCATGCCGCCAGATGGCGGTGCATGCTTAATGTTATGGTAAATGTGAATAGAACTAGGATTTTAGCTAATGGTTAGCACAGTAGGGTGGTCCAAAAAACTAAGCCCGATCAAATCATATCGGAACAAGCCTAGTTTTATGCTATTATTAGTAAAACCATACATAAGTTTTGTTTTATTCAGAACATACTTTATTTAGAGGTCGCTCAGAGCGATTGAAATTTACATATGTTAGTCAAGAAGGGCTGCTTTTGATGTCCCAGGGAAAAGTCGTCTATGGTTTGCAACTAAACAAAGAATATACTGTTTTTGCTCTTCATCCTTGGTAAGCGTTTGGTTATATTTTTGAATTAAAGAAATGCCCCGTTCAGCACAGTCATTCACAACTTTCATTTCTGAGCACTTTCCATAAATCTCCTTATAAACAGGATTCATACTCCAACGTTCAATTGGCATATGTAAAAAGGATTGCGCTTTAGTACTTCCGTTACTAAAGACAAGATTAAAGAAAGAGGTTGTCCTTTCAGTAACAAATTCTTCCAAACTCAAATCTTGGTCCTCCGCTAACTGTAGGCGTCGGGACAATTAGGTAATTTTGGCCGTCTCAGATTCTTGACCATCTGTTGCTTCGTTTTTAGTGCTACTCTGTCGTGAAAGAAAGCAAAGCCCACCAAGTGTTCAGAAAAAGTCCAGAGATGTCTTGAAAAAGCAATAAATGCTGATTTGCCAATATTACTATTTGAGTAGATTTTTAACAGGCGTAAAAGTTGCAAGTCATTGTAAGGAGCCTTCACCCCAAGAGGACAGTCGTTCCAGTATTTAGCATACACAAGACTAACAAACAAAGCCATATTTTCAATTTTTGCTTCTTCTTCCACGGTTAGTTGAAACTGATGTCTAAAAATATAAATTTTTAGGCAGTAGATGGCTTTCGATAACCATCGAGCATGATGACAAGCACCAGGAGGCCGAATCATTTTGTTAGCAGATTCTCCGCCAATAAACACAAGTGACAAGTGTAAAAGTTCATGATAATCATCCCTTGGCTGTTGGTTCTGTAATGCATTTGGTAAATATCCCAACATATCTTGTCGCAAATCGCTCATGATTACTCCCTGGAACAGATCATCGTTTGCTGCAACTTATTAAGATTTATTGATTGATGGCCATTTTTTTTGGAAGCGTTTAAAGAGTTCAATTTCTGGACTTTGAGTAGAGCCAAACTCATGACTGAAAACTGCTGATAATAAAATTTCCATCACGTGGTGTCGACATGCAATCCAAACGAGTTCAGTGTCTAGTTCCTTTGAAATTAAAGAACAGGCACCTGTAAAGCGGCCCGTATTACTCGCCGTGGTATCGAAAACAAGTCCCTTAATATGTCGCTCTAGATTCCATTCTTTCAAAACTTCAATACAGGCTTGAGCTTGATTTTCTCCAGTTCCTTTGAAGATTTTTGGAATTCCGAGTGGTTTTTCCGGTCCATTTCCTGTTATAAGAACTGCTATTCGGTCTACTTTTTCTTTAGATCCATTCATTTCAGGTAACAGTTTGCCATCCCAATGCAAGAGCAATGGCCCTTCTGTAGAAAATTCTTGCAAATCGCATTGTGCAGCCGATTTTCGACCTTGTATTTTAGCACGCCTTATAGAACTTCGAGAAATTGTAGAAGAAGAAATATCGTGACCCAATGCCTTTACTATATTTCCAGATATATGCAGTGCACCCCTATCTGAAATGTTTGCTCGATCCAAAGCGGCAACAACTGCAGGTGATTTTAATATATTTTTTTGCTTCTCAGAATGACCTACGTTAGGGTTGGAAGATTTTCGTTCTGCAACTTTAAATTCTTTGTCGCTTTCTCTCGTTTGCGTTGAGGATGAAGAAGAAATGTTGAATATTTCAGTGGCTAGACGCTTGTCTTCTCTCCTTTTATATTCCATTTTTGCCCTCTGCTCACGCTCTAGTCTTTGCCTCTTCCCGTGCTCTGCATAAGCTGTATTCAAATCAACGGTACCCATAGTGCAAGAGAAAACGTCTTCCCTTTGCTTTTGTAAGAATGTTCTGCCCTCTTCAATTTTTATTTTAACCATTGCGTCTGCTGTGGCTACGTCAAAAACTTTCGATATGTTTTTTTGAAATGCTTCGCGAATTGCAATATCATGCTCACCTTGACGGCAACGATTTTTTTTTAGTTTTTTATATTTCTCGTAAAGCTTACCTAATTTTCTAACACACGAATTATGGCGCTATACAGGATTTCTAGCACGCTGCCAAATGACATCAACTGCCTGGCAAGTCAAATTGTAACTTTGTGACAAGAACTTTCTTTCCTCGCAATGGTGAAACTGAACCATTCGTAATACAGCAATACCTCGGGGAAGACGTGCTGCAGAAAAGCTCGAAATTGGTAAGCCCCACAACCAGTTCGCTGATGCAGATCTCAATTTAACAGCAGACGTTGTACGTTTCAGAAGCTCGCGGGTTCGATTCGTCGCAAGATCTTCTGAAATAGCAAAAACTATACGAATTAGTCTGACGAGAAATCGTGGCTGTTTTCGAAATAGTACCATAACTATAGCCTGTATATATTTATTGCTTTAAATTTTTCCTTTAATCAAAAATAATGAAATTGAATAAGAATTATTATCAACTGGCCTTGAGCTCGTAGAACTTAGTAAAATAAAAATAGATAAGGTTATCAAAATCTCTTTAATAAAGTAAAAATTTAAAACGTTAAATTTAAACGGCAATTTAAAAATTGTATTGCTATTTCTATTTTTTAATATAAATATGTAGGCAAAATAATGATAAGGAAGCAGAATGCTTAATCATTTTTTAAATTTTTATTGGAAAATATCGAAACAACAAAAACTCAATAATGTCAATATTTCGTTAAAATATTGTGCGCCACAGGCATTTCCAATTCAAATATTGACGAATAGGTGAATAAACTTATGCCACGGAATGACCTCAAGAGCTTCTTTATGTTTTTAATGATAAAGGGAGTTTTTGGATAGGTTTTCTTATAAAAAATTACGCAAAATAAAAAAAATATTAAGTATTAAAACACCCTAATGCCGTGGTAAAATAACGTACATACATTGAAAACGAAATGTGTACCTCTTCTTCTTCTTTAAATGGTCATCTAACCGCCTGGGCGATTTTGACCGTCCAACATAGCTCGCCAGTCGTTTCTTTGTTGCGCCAACTGGCGCCAATTGGAAACTCCGCGGGATCGCAAATCGGTCTCCACTTGGCCCTTCCATCGGAGTGGTGGTCTCCCTCTTCCTCTGCTTCCACCGGCGGGTGCCGATAAGAATACCTTCTGGCCTGGAGCATCTTCGCTCATTCGCACTACGTGGCCTGGCCAGCGAAGCCGCTGTGTTTTAATTCGCTGAACTATGTCGGCGTCTGCGTAAAGTTCATAGAGCTCATCATTAAATCTTCTTCGGTACTCGCCGTCGCCAACGCGTAGAGGTCCACAAATCTTTCGAAGAACCTTTCTCTCGAATACTCCCAGAGCGGCCTCATCAGATGTTGTTAGTGTCCACGCTTCTGCACCATATAGCAGGACGGGTGCGATGAGTGACTTGTAGAGTGTTATTTTCGTTCGTCGAGAGAGGACTTTACTTTTCAATTGCCTACTCAGTCCGAAGTAGCATTTGTTTGCAAGAGTAATTCTTCGTCGGATTTCTAGGCTAACATTATTTTTGGTGTTAATGCTGGTTCCCAGGTAAACGAAGTCCTTTACTATTTCGAAATTATTTCTGCCAACAATGGGTTGGGTGCCAAGGCGCGAGTGCGCTGACTCTTTGCATGATGACAGAAGGTACTTCGTTTTGCCCTCGTTCACCACCAATCCCATTTTCTCCTCTTCTTTTTCTAATTTGGAGTAAGCAGAAGTTACGGCGCGAAATGTGTACCAACCCAGCAAAAAATATGTAATCGCTTGTAAGTGTAATGTGTTCCAAAAGGCCTTCCCTTATAATGACTTCAAATAATTTAACTTTTCTATGCCATTACTGGTAATGCAGTACAAGATCGGAAAAAGGTTGTAAGTGTAATGCATTCCACAAGTCATTGACTTAAATAATTTCACTTTTTTAAGCCGGTGCTGGCAAAGAATCGCCATTCGGCTCTAAGAGTAATTTCTTCCAGAAGGCATTGATTTAAATTTCTTTAAATAATTTCGCTTCTTTTACCCATTGCTGCTAATGCATATAAGAACGGAAAACTGATGCAAGCGCAAATTTGCACTACCTTAATACGTCTTCGTTTCTTTGATCAATTACGGGTAGATAAATAGAAAGAAACGCGAACTCCCGTTACCTTTATGGAAATTTCCATTCGACAAGTTTGGAATTATTTAATTTAGTCTGAAATTAGACTCAGTGCGTGACGCGTCGTTTATAAGCAGTTAGGTTAAAAAAAAATATTTATTTAAATAAAATTATAGCGTGAACAACCGTTGTAATAAACAATTTGTGTGACAAGATGCGGGTGATGTCATTCACTTATTCATAATCACATGGTAAGGACTATTATCTTTATTACTTATTTTTACCGCTCATATATACACATGATCATCCCCATAAAAATATATTTCCATAATAATTTATACATATGCATATACATTTTGCAGCAGGTTGGGACAGTGTTACAATTTATAACTATATAATTAATTTATAATTATTAATAATAAAATTGGAAAAATTCTCCAAACTTTAATATCTGAGAAATACAACATTAACAAAGAAAGATTATCCAATGTAAATATATGTGATGAAGATGTGTTAGTGCCGTTTGATGTTGTGTATCTAAAATAATAATGAAAAAATGGGATAGAATTAAAGAAACAACAAATATACCAAAGAATAAATTTCACAGCATATTAGACTTCTGCCTAAAGGACAACAACTATTTCGTTTTCAACAATAAAATTTATGCTCAAACATTTGGAATGCCCATGGGTAACCCCCTTTCCCCGACGATTGCAGATGTAGTGATGGATGAAATACTTGACAATACTTTCTCAGAGCTAAAACAACAAAACAACACAAACATAAAGTTTACCAAGGAAGTAGAGGAAAACGGCAGTATCCCATTTCTAGATGTCCGAATACACAAGAACAACAACAATATAATATTAGACTGGTACGCCAAACCTACATCATCTGGGTGCCTAATAAATTTCCTATCATCACAGCCTAAAAAATATAAAGTAAATACTGCGAAAAACTTCATACACAAAATACTAACAATAAGTCATCCCAAATTTCACGACGCCAACATTAAATTAATTAAAAAAACGCTAAGGAAAAATAATTACCCAGATCATTTAACAAATAACTAAATTCAACAAAAAACAATAGAAATGCAAAACACAATAAATCCATCACCAACATACGCCAAATGAACCCAAAAAATATTTTTGCGTCACATTCGTTCCCAGGCTCTCAGAAAATTTCACAAACATACAAAAACTAAACATGTGCCTAGCATACAAATCGAATTGCACACTAGCGACATGCTTCACAAAAACGAAAAGCCCAATTGATCAGCCACAACAAAGTAATGTAGTGTACGAAATAACATGCAAAGGCAACAATAACGAGAATTGCAACAAGGTTTACATCGGCACCACGAAGCGAAATTTAAGCATAAGACTAGCAGAGCACGAGGCTGATATTAGGAAACAAAAACACAGCACAGCACTATCGCAGCATGCAATAACAAACAACCACACAGCTGATTTTGCCAACACAAGAATACTGGATAAGGAACGAAGAGAAAAGACGAGATACACTTTGGAGAGCCTACGTATAATGCAGAAAAGGGAATACACGATTAACAAGAAAGAAGACACCGATGAAATAGCCGCGACTTATTTGTTATGTTTATAACTAGTTTAGTTTAGTATGACAAGTGTACCACTAATGATGGTATCAACATTGTATGTTTTTTTGTAAAATTTAATGTAACAATATTATTGTTTAGTGTGTTTAACGTAAAGATTTAATGTAAAAATCTACCAATTTCAGTGTAAGTTAGATATAAATGTTTATTGTGTGTTTAAACTTTGTGTATCTATATGTAACACCTTCTAATGTTGTTTTTGTATTTTTGTTCTTTTTATGGTTTTTTAAATAAACTAACAGTTACGCTCCTGAAGATGCTAAGAAAATCTTAGCGAAACGTTGAGCTGTAAGGTGGAAAAAACTTAGATCAGACCAGCTTATTATATTTACAAAAATTAGATAAATTAACTGCTCGGATAAATACGAAAATAAAATTTATAATTATAATTCAGAGGCTTCTTATAAATTATGAATTGGAGCAAAAAGAGTGCAGAGACCAGATACCATATGCAATGAAGGTACTAAAAAACAATAATTCGTTTAATGTCCTAAGTTTCCGGCCGAGGCTTGAAAAATTTTTAGTAGAAATAGAAGTTATTATTCACAAACTCTTCTACAAAAATGGTTTTATTTACCATAATTAAGAAAATTTTACAGGAGATGGTTTTTTTTAAATTTAATGCACATTCACTTTATGTATTGACATGAAATTAGGTACTTAGGCTTCCTTTAGCCCAACCTGTATAATGCAATCAATTTTATCT
The DNA here is from genome assembly GCA_949987695.1 of Merzomyia westermanni. Lineage (NCBI taxonomy): Eukaryota > Metazoa > Arthropoda > Insecta > Diptera > Tephritidae > Merzomyia > Merzomyia westermanni. The sequence goes on from OX465291.1 coordinate 85,553,114, forward strand.
TTATATATGTAATATAAGCATAAATTTTGGCGCATACGTCTTTTTTGCCCTCACCATATCAGTCTGCTTTTTGATAATTTGGCTGTTACGTCAAACATTTTCTTTAACAAAAGTCGCTTTTCTGCACTTTTCTTTCTTTATTTCAAATTTGTCCTCACATATGTAAAAATCTGGGAGTACTGATGGATTGCCTGAAGAGCTATTTACGCACGGCGAAAGATTTATGGCAACGTCAAAAGAGTTTCAATGATGTGGCTTTGTTGGCTAGGCGATGAATGAAGAAGTTCTGGCGCTGAATCGGAGGAACACCACAACTCCGAAGAAAGCACCAACTGAAAACCGATTTACGATCCCGTGGTGCTTCCAATTTGCGCCAGTTTGCAAATCGTAGAAATTACTGGAGTGATATATTGGACGGCCGAAACCGTTCAAACGGTTACTCTCCATTGAAGTTAGTAAGCAAGTAAATCCAATTTTATGTGTTTTTCGAAATGTCCGATATCGGTTCACAAACAGACATTATATTAGAGAGGGAATATTTATTACTTGACTTTCTTGAGTTTTCGTTCAGATATTCAGTGTGGTATAGGTAGTATAATGTAACGTATTTATATTGTGTTGTTACTATACGAATTTCACAAGTCAATATATTTCTTGCTTATTTTAACAATATCTACTTGGAAATAGTATACCAACGGAATAAAATTGATATCTGTTAGTATTAGAAAAAAATTACAACGATTGTATGGGATGACGTGTTTCCGAGGTATGGGATGTCGTGTTTCGTGAAGGGGTCTGATGAGAAGTTGGTGACCCCGAAACATGAATTCCCATACTATCGCTGTGCAAATCGTTGTAATTTTTCTCTAATATCAATTAACGAATATCAATTAAAAACGGGCACTGCTCCAACAACAATTACCTTTACTAAAATTGATATCACCAAAGATTTTGCATATTCTGTATTTCTATCCATCTCCTTTTCAGTAAACGTTTATGAAAATAGGCGTGGTAGAAATACGATTTAGCTCATTTTCACACAAAGCAATAATAGGATTAAAGAATAATGTAGTTCCCAAATTTTAGCATTCTATCTGCAAGTCAATGAGATATAGCATGCTTTGTAATTTTACTACCTAGACAAGAAGGGCGATCCTGCAAACATCGCCAACTACCGCGGAATCAGCCTTTTGAATATCGCATATAAGGTCTCTGCGAAAGACTGAAGCCTGATGTGAACAGACTGATTGGACCTTATCAGTGTGGCTTCGACCTGGTAAATCTACCATCGACCAGATTTTAACAATACACCAAATCTTGGAAAACCCCCGTGAAAAAAGAATCGACACACATCATGTCTTTGTTGATTTTAAAGCAGCTTTCGATAGCACGAAAAGGAGCTGCCTATATGCCGCTATATCTGAATTTGGTTTCCCCGCAAAACTTATACGGCTATGCAAAATGATCTTGAGCAACACCGCCAGCTCAGTCAGAATTGGGAAGTACCTCTCCGAGCCGTTCGAAACTAAACGAGGTCTGAGACAGGGTGACCCCCTATCGTGCGATTTCTTTAATTTAATGCTGTAGACAATAATACAAGCTGCAGAACTTAACCGCGCTGGAACAATATTTTATAAAAGCGTGCAACTGTTGGCATATGCTGACGATATTGATATCATTGACCTTAAAAACCGCGCCGTAACTTCTGTTTACTCCAAATTAGAAAAAGAAGCGGAGAAAATAGGATTGGTGGTGAACGAGGGCAAAATGAAGTACCTTCTGTCATCATGCAAAGAGTTGGCGCATTCGCGCCTTGGCAACCAAGCCACTGTTGGCAGCAATAATTTCGAAATAGTAAAGGACTTCGTTTACCTGGGAACCAGCATTAACACCAACAATAATGTTAGCCTAGAAATCCGACGAAGAATTACTCTTGCAAACAAATGCTACTTCGGACTGAGTAGGCAATTGAAAAGTAAAGTCCTCTCTCGACGAACGAAAATAACACTCTACAAGTCACTCATCGCACCCGTCCTGCTATATGGTGCAGAAGCGTGGACACTAACAACATCTGATGAGGCCGCTCTGGGAGTATTCGAGAGAAAGGTTCTTCGAAAGATTTGTGGACCTCTACGCGATGGCGACGCCGAGTACCGAAGAAGATTTAATGATGAGCTGTATGAACTTTACGCAGACGCCGACATAGTTCAGCGAATTAAAACACAGCGGCTTCGCTGGCTAGGCCACCTAGTGCGAATGAGCGGAGATGCTCCAGCCCAGAAGTTATTCCTATCGACACCCGCCGGTTGAAGCAGGGGAAGAGGGAGACCACCACTCCGATGGAAGGACCAAGTGGAGACCGATTTGCGATCCCGCGGTGTTTCCAATTGGCGCCAGTTGGCGCAACGAAGAAACGACTGGCGAGCTATGTTGGACGGTCAAAATAGCCCAGGCGGTTAGATGACCATTTAAAGAAGACGAATTTTAAGGAAACTTTTACGGACCTTTATGTGGCCATGGTTGAAAAGCGATTGAACTTATTTTCAGTAGGTGTACTTTTCCCAACAATCATTGTTCTAGCGTTAATGGTTTTATAGTTATTAACACTCGAAACTTGAAAATTTGTTCATCCATATGTGGCCAGTGCCATGCCCACATTCCAAAATTTATTAAAAAAATCCTTAATAGAATGATAAAGTTAGTATATATACCGAATCTTACCATTTTAACTGCTTTTTATAATGAAATATCATATTCCCTCATTAATTTCAAAAGGAAAAAAAGACCTAACAGCCACTTTGCGCTCACTAAAAATGTGAATAAAAAAACACATGTACTAGCGTCTAAATTGCTTTTGGTCTAAATTCGTAACGGTACGTTTCACAGCTAAAAAAATTTGGAAGGTTATGTGTGTCATAGTAAGTGATCCATTTTCATCAAAAAGCTAAAATCGAAAATCATAGCTCTTACGTATAAGGCTCGATATGTTAACTTTCTTAAGTCCATTTTATATATTCACTAAGAAAAGTCCTTTCTATTTTTGAATATGAGCAAGAGAAATAAAAAAGAAACTCCAAGTGGTGTTTGCCCCGTGTTTGGACCTGCGTCGGCATTACCCTGGGATCAATTGCCCCCACATCAGTGCAACAAAATTCTCCGGCCATTAAAAGCGGATCTGAATGGAAAATTTCCACCATGCAACGCTATTGCTAACCAGGTAACTATTGAAATAAAAGATCGATGGCAAAGAACCAACATACCATGTCTTAGCAACCAAAAATTAGTCAAAAAACAAACTGTTTGATATAGCAGTCTGTAAATGTGATAGTTATGCTCTACGCAGATGTGAACATCCGATACCAGTGGCTAAGAGAGATTTCATACAAGACCAAATAAATGGTCGATCAATGACAATACTTATTGTGGAAGACAGGATGGCAAAACTAAGAAAAAAACGCAAAAACCTGCAATCCGAGAAAATTAGCGGCAAATCGAGTGACTCATCAAGTAATATTTTAAGCCATTGTCATGATAAATAGCCACCTAACCTACAGCATTAAAAAAACAACCCAAAACCCGACCGGCTCGGGGCGCAATCTTTTGAGTTAAGATCGCCATTTATTGGGTTCCGTTTATTAACGGATAAGATGCAATACCAAACGTCGTATGTAAGAAGGTGATAAACTCTGATCAACTTTAGCTGTAGTTTAAACTCACACAGAAAAACTTTGGACCGTAAATAATGATTATTTTTATTTTTTACCCATTCTTGAGTACTATTTTATTTTTCATAATAAAACTCAAAGTATCATATATGCTGGAAAATTTCACCTCACAAATTTAAACGAACATACCTCTTGCTCTGAAGTGGGTGACGCCAAAGATAACTTATTGAAAATTCTACTATAAATGGTTGAAAATGGGTATGAAAACATTCGTGCCTTATTTCTATCTCTAAATACCCATTTCCACTACTAAATACTCCTTTTCTCTATTTAAGGTAGAGTTTTCAAAAACGTATCTTTAGTATCAAGAACTATAGAGTAAGAAGTTTGTCAGTTCAAATTGTTAAGCAAAAATTCCGGATAGTTCAGGTTATATGATGCTTTGAGTTTTATTATGAAAACTAAAATAAAACTCATTATGAGTAAAAAAAAAAAAATAATCATTATTTGCGGTCCTTGAGAAAAACTAGGCCATACCCAACTTACCAAAGTCGGAGCGTTCCGCAATAAGGATCCAAGAGTCCGTAATTTGAGCTTTTTTGGAGTGTTATTTAGTAAACATCAAAAAACCCACTTTATTACGAAGAGGAGCCTTGGGAAAAGAAATGAATATTGTAGAGTGGATAAACGGCAAGGCTCAGTTATATTAACGATTTAGAGCGTTTTCTGATCCTTTTTGTTGTACGCGTAAAGATAATTGTGAGAAAATAAACGTTGGAGAGCGGATGAGCAGCAATGTTCAATTATATGAATGTTTTAGAACATTTTCTAAAGTTTTTTAATTTTACCTAACGGAGCGTAAAGAGTAGTAGTACAACTTTCAAAGTTAACACAAAGTTTTGGTAGAAATTTTTGAAACTTTGATAAACTTTCCTGAACAAAAAGGCTCCAAAAACGATCAGAATAGAGGAAAAAATGTGCCTAAAAAGATTTAAAAAGGCTCCGATAAAGTTTCAGAAAAGCATCAATAAAAAGCTCCGAAAAGAGTCAAAAAAAAATCCGAAGTTCATTTAAAAAGAGTCAAAAAACGTTCCAAATTCATCAGATTCGGACCCATTTTTGACTCTTTTTTATGACTCCTTTGGGGTGCCCGCACAGAATAATTTTTCGCTCCCTTTGGGCTCCGAAAAGAGCTTATTTCGGAGGGTGAAGCTTGGAGAAATGTTCGTCTTATGGCTCCGAAAGGAGTATTTTTTCCAACTTTTGGTTAGATCCCAGAAACAATCTGAGTCATAAATGTGTCTGAAAGGAGTCCTAAATGGGAGGGCTTACGCTTTTTATGAACTGCTTTATGAGTCCGAAATGATGGAATTTTCATTCTTATGTTGGTCGTCCGATAAGAGCCTAATTTCAAACCTCATATGAGCCTGAATAGTGCTCACATATGACGCCTATTCGACTCCGAATCAGCTCATTTTGGTCACTTATTGGACTCAAAAAAGACTCCCTTACAGAACATTTTTAGTGTCATTTATGGCTATAACAAAATTCATGAAATGCATATTTGGGGATCTTGAACTTTGCCTTTTTGGCATTGATATCGCGACTATAGAACTGGGGAAAGATACCTGAACCTTCGTTCGAAAAAGAAAAGCATTTTTAATCGATTTTTGTGAAGAAATCAGTGTACATACATTAGACTGGATCGATTTATTAACCGATATCGCGCCATCGATTTTTCGATAGATTTTGGGCTCAGGAAAAAAAAGTTTCACTACGCAACCCAAAAACATAAATTTCGATCCTGCGAAATTTAATTTTTTTTAATTTTTTCCACTTTGATTTTTAAGGGGTTTTTCGTGACCTACCAAAAAATTTTCGTTTGATTTTAAAGTTTTCATGTATAACCTGCCCGACCCAGAAATGTCCGCTAAAAACGTTGGCGATAACAGTTTTTTGAAAAATCGGTGGCGCGATATCGGTTAACTTTCGTCCATGCAAATCGACCCACCATAACATACATACATAAACGGATGCTTATCCATAAGTAGGGAATATCTATGAGGCAATCCATCGAAAAAATAAAAGGCAGCCAGCAACAATTATACAAGGTGGCGCAAAAGTAAGCTTTCGATGTTCAGCATATCGGTTGTGGCACGTGCAGTGTGTGCTGTTGCACCGTCTTGTTGGAACCACATGTTTTCCAATCCCAATTCATCAAGTTGCGGCAAAAAGAACTCGTTGATCATTGCTCTGTAGCGCTCACCATTCACAGTAACCGTTTGGCCCCGAGCGATTATTGGTCAAATAAATAGTCAGCAATATTCCGCGTTCTGGAGCAGTGTAGCGTAACATTGTTTATTAACGGTTATTTCGCATATGTTTACTACACAAATGTCAAAACAGAACTGACTTTAGGAGCCAATCGCAAAATTTATGGCATTTTCTGATGGGAGGATTACTTTTGCGCCACCTTGTATAACGACGTTCAGAACAATGCAAATCAGGGACAGATTCTATGATGTAATTAAATTTTTATTCAAATAAAAAATCTTTCAAAAAAATTATGCTTTGTTAAATGAAGTTGCTCATAAACAGTGGTGCTCAAATTATTTTATATGGAGGGGTAAATCACAATACATGCACAAAAATATGTGTACACTGTGATTTTCTTTTTGAATTGAGTAAGCACAAAAAAAAAAAAATCCGAAATCTTTTGGAGATATCGCAAAAAATGTTTAAATAACGAGTCAGGTTCGAATCAGGATAGGTTACATAAAGTTAATGGATTCCACTAGTTAAGAAATTACTTGTTTTTTAATTACGAAAATTCTTCCAGCTAACTTTAGCTATGTAATTTAAGCAGGACAATTTCGACAATTACAACAGAAGTGGGTGTGCGGGGATTCTCATGAAGATAGTATCAGTAACAAACTAAATTTCAAACAAATTTATACCGCTAAAGGTTTCAGTTAAAGCTGTTAAAAGGACCATTGGAAAGTAAATTCCGAACTATCAGAGATTTTGAGAAAATATTTTATACACATATAAAAGTTAGGCGTGGTTACTTCACGATTCCGCACATTTTCGGTACTAAAATTTCCTATGCCAACTGAAATTACTATACCTAATTTCATTCTGTCTACATCTAAACGCTTCCTATTGAAATAGGCTGGTATTTTTTTTGGTATATCAAGGAATAGTCCTTGCTAATATCTTTCCACTTTTCTGATACCAACGTTAGATACATTTTAATTGCTTTTTGAACCAAGTTTATGTTCAATTCTCCGCTCCCATATGGTTTCCTTTTTTTGTTCAATTAAATTCGAGTACATTCAATTCTGAATATAAATTTTTCTGTGTGCCTCAATATTTAAAAAAAAATTTTGTTGTCAATTTGTTAGTGTAAATTTCTATTTCATATGGAAGTGCCTGAGCTTTAGACGAAATTGTTTTTGTTTTGCACTTTCATAAGAAACTCAGACACTTTCATATGAATTGTGTTTATATGTGAGGGCATACGGGAGTGCTTTGAAATTTTTTTTTTTTAATTCAAAGTGTAAATTTGTATCTGTGCCTATATTGGAGGGCAAAACAAAAACAAAAGTGCTTCAAGTGTATAGGGATTGCGCAGCCCTGCTCATAAAAGACACCGATACGATTAAATTTCTGTGGCTCCCATTTCCTTAATATTTTAGTCTCATTTCAGACTCTTGAATTATGAATGCTCCGGGAATTTTGAAGGGCTGCGTAGTCGTACTCTATGAGCGAGTGTTACACGTTCAATAAATATTGTGAAACTAGGATTGCGATCATTACTGATGAATTTTAAAATACTGATGGATCGCGAGAGTGTGCTTCACACTCATTAAATATTGACAATATTTAGTATAACAAATACAAACAAACTATTCTTTAAAACTATATTTTTCTGTCACAAATTCCTATTTGACCTGTACTGGGTACTATATTTCATTATTATCTTCCCTTATATTAATCGACAAATATATTAAATGCTTTTTATTTGTTACTTCACCAAATAGTGATAGTATTGCGATCCATATTGATGTATTTCGAAATTTCTAGATATTTTGCGATCTGGATCACCATCCATCAATATTCCATGCTACACATTCAATGAATATTAAATAAAAAATACTGTCAGAATTTACTAAGGCGTGGTATTGGCGGCCGGGTATGTTATCTAAAGACATGTATTTATTCAGGAGAAAGAATTGGCAGTCGGAACCTAACTTGTTTTAGCCGTATTAAATACCTGGCTGTGTAAAAGTGGTCAGGTTTCAAACTTTTTCTACTACCATGTGGGCAATCTTATAAATAAAAATAAATGTGTGTCTGTGTGTCTGGCGTCCAAAATACTTAACCGACCTTTATGCAATTTTTACAGTAGATTCCTGGGTTCACTAGCTACAGTAAAGGCTATATACAATTTTGGAAAAATTGGAGGTGCCAAGCCGCTATGCTATATACAATTTTAATCTAGTATAGGCGTCCAAGGTACTCAACCGATCTTTATGAAATTTTCACGGTAGATTCTTGGATTCACTGGTTACAGCATAGGCTACATATAATTTTGAAAAACGTTGATAGTATACCTCGTATCATGTTTCGTAATATTATTTAACACGGTTCTGAAATGAATAATAGGTGAAATTTGCATTTTGTTCATTTATATGTGGATGGCGCCACGCCCATTTTCCAAAATACTAAAAAATCATTAATAAGATCATCAGGTCTTTGTAACTACGAAATTCTAGTATTATAGCTGCATCAGTGAAGGATATATGGCATATTCCGGTTTCCTACCTCCCTTTTAGATAACTTTGGTCCAAAAGTAGGCGTGGTCGTCCACCGATTTCGTTCATTTTCCGTGAGCGTACTCTACATGACTATAGTATATCTCTTATCAAGTTGCGTAATTCTATCTTACACCGTTCTGAAGTTATTAACAGTCGAATTTGAAATTTGCTTAACTTATAAGTGGGTAGTGCCACACATGTCAGTTTTTACTCAAGTTATCGTGTCCACGGACGGACATGTCTTAATGGATTCCTTTTTTCATTCTAAGAACTTTGATATACGGAACTCCATATCTATCTCTATTATTTTGTTCCGTTACAAGCTACTGTTATATGAAAATTTCTTCACTCGTATGTGGGCGGTGCCACGCCCACTTTCCAAAATTAAAAAAAAACTTATAAAGAATAAAAAAATTCGGGTAACTGCCAAATTACATTATTATACCTGTATCAGTTAACTAGATATGGCAGTTCAATATTTCTACCTAATTTCCATATAACTTTTATAAAAAAGTAGGCGTGGTCGACAAGCAAGTTCGCTTGTTTGCTATGGGTGCATTTATCACAACAATAGTATGCCTCCTACGAAATTTCGTTATACTAGCGTAAACGGTTCTGAAGTTATTAACATTTCAAATCGCAACCTACCTTGGCCGGAAATCAACCAGTGCGCCAAATTTCATTCAAATATCTCAATTTTTACTCAAGTTATCGTGTCCACTGTCGGACATGTCTTAATGGATTCATCTGTTCATCCTAAGAACTTTGATATACAGAATTACATATCAGAGCTGGGGAGCTTAGGATAACGATTACATTTTGATTGCTTATGATTACGATTACTGTAAATTGAGATGATTGAGCTTTGGTCTCCACGTCATAACGATTCGTCACCAGTTATGACCCTCTGGAGCAAATTTGGGTCGTCGCGGACAGAGTTTAACATCTCATTAGCAATGTTCATGCGATGCTGTTTTTGGTCACAATTGAGCAATTTTGGTACGAATTTCGCGTAAAAATCGAAGACGATCCAAAACACGTGCAAGCAAAGCAGCTGTCAACAATTAACTGAACATTCAAAATGGCCGAGCTTGTCGGCATAAGTGAGAGACATGAGTACCAACATAACGCCACAAAAAATTCGAAATTCGAATATACGTAACCAGCGAAAATTCAAAATTCGCGATACTTTTTGAACACACCTCGTATAGGTACTATTTGCAAATTTCGTACAAAGTTTAACTCGTTTTTGAATTTTAGAAGTTTGTGCGAATTTTGTCGAAAGTCCCCGACACTGATCTTTCATTCCACGCAGCCGAGTACCATTATCCACTGCCTCCCACTCAAATTCGCAAAATGGCTGAAAAATTAGATGCCAAACTAGTATAGGTAAACAATGCCAATAGGTATGCAGGATCATTACTCGTATCATATGTTAAGAAAATTAATATGTGCGCAGGCATACATACTAAGGTTGGGTATTGGCGCTAATTCTCTGGCGACTATGTCAACGATGTATCTAGCTATGAAACCCACTCTTATCAACACCACGGATACAAATACTTTGATGAAAAATGTTGACAACGACTTAGCAAGAAGCAAATTTTTTCATACTCTGTTATAAAGTGAAAAGTTCATCGTTCAAGAATCCCATAGTTGATGAACCTGTGCTTGAGAGGAAAGCTTTTGAATCTATTAAAACGCTTTGCAAAGAAATTGATAAACCAGTTTGAAAAATTTAAAGAAAACTCAGAATTTTTCTTCAAAAATTGGAATTAAATATGAGCGATGAAAAATCTTTGAGTAAAATTGAAAATCAGTGGAATAAATAACTAGCAGTTAACTGAACTAATGTTCTGAATGGGTTAACCAGCCATCAGAGCAGCTCCAAGGGAGGTAATTCATGGGTAAGTTCTATAGAATTTCCTTGGTGAGTTTTTACCGCCATTCTTCTTTCGGCTATCGTGCCCGAACATTGGTCTTCGAGCCGTCAACTCATCAAAACAAATAACAACAAGCAAATAAAGAGATAAGATACATACATACATACATAATTACAGGAGAACATAAAAGGGAAAATATCAACGACACGAAGAGGAATACATATATCCACATATCACGGAAAACAAAGATTAATATAAGGATAAACAGCAAAACTCAGCAACAATAATCATCAATAAAAATACAGGTGCGTGCACAAATAATTTATTTAAGTTTAATTGTTGAGGTGAAGAAAAAATAAAAGTGTTTGGTGAAAGTGAAAATTTACGTAGTCGTGTTTTCTTCTCTTACCTTAATTAAATACGCGATTCGTGTCGATTGAATTTCAATTCACGTACACCTTTGTAAATTTCCAGTCGCTCACACTAATATTGTCGTTGTAAGTGGAAATAAACACCCACATTAACATAGGCATTTTTTTTATACATACATTATATACACTTGACGCCTCTCTTAGTTTATTTTTCTTCCCCTTTTATGTGAACCTTCGCGTTACCAGTCACCAACAGTGAGTTGCAATTTTAGTGCTGAGACGTTAGCTCGCCTATATTCACACACACATATAAAGGTACTTCTGACAACTAACCCAGTAGGAAATTTTAACACCGACCCTGTGAGAACACATAACATTAAAACTAAACTATAACATCTTATATCATTTTGTATTTTTCGTTGAGAATTGGGGCGCGTATCATTCCCTGCCGTCTTACCTTCAGTTTCGCTTCATAAATTTCGCTTACTTCCTCGTAAATAATGATGACGCTTAATTATTATACCAGATATTCCGATCAAGTTGTAAAATTCAATGCACAATATGATGATACGAAGCTAAGCGAACATCCAAAAATTTATTTAGAGGCTTTAAAGGAAGAATTGTCTGAAGCGTGGTCGAAAACCAAAGAAGCGTTTGAGAAATGCCTAGAATTCTTGAAAGATGAAGGGGAAGTAGAAGCGGTAACAGCGAAACAGTTCACTGTTCGAAAAGATTATTTAGCGTGTGTCACTAGGATTACACAATATATAGAAAAGTGCAGCCCCCCCTTATAACTTCAACTCCCGGTAACCCTGCCCAGGAATCAACCTGTTCCAATAATTTGAAACTTCCGCCATGCGACACTGAAATATTTTGTGGGGATTATGAATCATGGCCATCCTTTCGCGATCTCTTCACCGCCATTTACATAAATAACAAGCGATTGAGCAGTATAGAAAAATTATGCTACCTTCTAAAGAAAACGAGTGGTGAAGCTAGGGATATTGTTAGTAAATCGCCACTAACAAATTAGGGTTTCGACTCGGCATGGTCGAATTTGGAAGCAAATTACGAAAACAAGCGGGTGTTAGTAAATAGCCAACTAAAGGTGCTGTTTTCACTTCCGGTCATTCGGACCGAAAGCGCATCAGCACTGAAGGAATTACAGCGGCCATCAACGGATGTCTCACAGCTTTGGCAATGTATGAGGTCGACGTGGGCAATTGGGATCCCATCTTAGTATTCTTATGTTCAAACAAATTACCGGAGGCAACACTCAGCCTATGGGAGCAGAGTTTGTTCAACAAAACGGAGATTCTGGAGTGGGGCCAGATGGACAAGTTTCTTACACAACGATTCAGGACTTTGGAATCAATAGTGGACGCGCAAGGTGCTAGTTCGTCCTTCGCACCACCGCAAAAAACTTTATCCTCGTACAACTCCTAGAGTCAAAAGGAGGTGTCCTTAGCCACAAAGGTTTCCGTGTCGCAATGTACAGGGTGGCTGATTAATTTTGCTACATTAAGAAACTCAAATAATTTTTTTTTTCAGTGTATGGAATTCATTTTTCTTTTATTCATGTTAAAGCTCATTAAATTTTATTAAATATAGCTTAATTAGTTTTAAAAATAATGGAATTTAAATGCCCCCCCCTGCTCGTCGATGCATGTGCGGCATCTTACCAAAAAGTTGTTCATTACTGCTTGGAGAGTTGAGACAGGAATAGCCGCAATTGTTTCTCGAATGGATTGCCTTAGTTCATTCAAATTTGTTGGTTTTGCTTTGAAGACTTCCTGTTTGCAATAACCCCACAAGAAAAAGTCAGGTGCAGTAAGGTCAGGCGACCTGGGTGGCCAACGGAATGTGGAGTTTCTGGATATCAGCTTAATGGGAAATTTTCGTCGCAATTCTGTCATAACAGGTTGGGCTATATGAGGAGCTGCACCATCTTGCTGAAACCACACAGAGTTGAAAGAAATTCTCATTCGGCGTAATTCTGGATAGAAAAACTCTCTCAACATGCTCAAGTAACGGTCTCCAGTAACCGTAACGGTGTGACCGTTTTCTTCAAGGAAATAGGGCCCGACAATGCAGCGTGATGAAACTGCACACCACACTGTGACACGAAGTGGATGCAATTCCGTCTCATGGAGTATCTGTGGGTTGGAAGCACTTCATATTCGACAATTTTGTTTGTTTATGTTGCCGTTTAAATCGAAATGGGCCTCGTCAGACATGAAAAGACAGTTCAACATGTTTCCATCCTCTTCCACCATTTGAAGCATCTTCTGGCAAAATTCCAAGCGAATCGGCAAGTCTGCAGCGTTCAGTTTGTTGGCCATTTGAATTTTATATGGGAATAAGTCCAAATCTTTGTGCATAATTGACTGTAATGACTGTCTGCTTACACCCATTTGAGCAGATAAGCTTCTTGTCGAAACACGTGGATTGTTTTGTATGGCAGCAGCTACAGCAGCGATTGTTTCCTCCGTTCGAACTGAAGGGTTTCGATGGTAAGGTCTTCTGTTGACTGTCCCATGCTCGGCAAAATTGTTTACAAGTCTTATTATGGTCCATCTGCTCGGAGGATTGCCGCCAAACGTGCGCCTATACTCTCTTTGAACCGAAACTACGGACTCCAGTGCGTGATAGCGGCGGACAATCCAAATTCTTGTTTCAGTGTCCCAGTTATCCATTTTTGTTAAATGTAAAAGTCAATCTGCAAAATAAAAAAAAAATTTACCAGATTCATTAAATAGAAAAAAAGTTATTTAATTTTTTTTTGTTAGCGGCTTTCATTAGCCACCCTGTATAATATGTTCCAAGCAACAGCACCCCCTGCGTCTTTGCATAAAATTTTTATCGTTGCCCATTAATGGAAGGTTCGGAGTTATAAAGAAACATAACTGCTGTATTAACTGTCTCGCGAAGGGACATGGAATGAAAGACTGTAAAAGTCAATACTCGTGCGCCAAGTGCAAAGCTAGACATAGTACTCTACTCTATTGCATAAAGCGGATTCGAACACCGAAACTTCGAAAGAAACTGCAAGTGGAAATGCCTCGCAGACATTCCACGCAAATATACAGTCCACCTCTTCAACAAATAGTTCATCGCCAGGTGGAAAAACAGAAATTCGTCTGGTTTATCCTCATCCCTCCTCGGAACCGCCATGGTTCACATCTGCCATTTGGGCTCAACATATATCGCGCGCGCTTTAATAGATTCAGCGTCAGCAGCATCGTTTATTTCTGATAGACTCAGAAAACTTTTAAAGCTTCCTTATTCGAAGGCAAATGCGGTAATATCGGGTTTGAATCAAAAGGTTTCAAACAATTCGTCAAAGGCCTGTTCGTTCGTTTTGGGTTCACCTCGAGACCCCAACCTCTTTATAGAGACAACAGCGTTCGTTTTACCAAAAATAACAGGTAACTTACCATCAACATCGCTTGATGAATCCATTCTAGATATTTTACCCAAGGTTCCTTTAGCAGATTCGAAATTCTTGCAAAGTGCACCAATCGATCTTCTCATCGGAGGAGATTTATACCCTAAGGTTATGTTAGATGGAGTCAAACGTAGTAGTAACCACAATTTTTTGTCACAAGAGACCGTATTCGGGTGGATCGTCACGGGAGCGTCTTCCACTGCACACGTCTCTTGTTTTGCCACAACAATCTCAATGGGAGAAGACATAACTTTAGAGGAGCAGCTGCGTAAGTTCTGGGAATTAGAAGGTATCCCTAGAAAGAACCTTCAAACAGAGGAGGATACATTCTGCGAAGAACTTTATGTAAAAACCACAACTAGGAACCAAGAGGGTAGATACGTGGTACCCTTACCATTTAAAAGCTTTATCCGGCGGATATTAAGCTAGGATCTTCGCGACCGATTGCTCTTCGGCAATTCATTCGAAACGAGGCGAGGTTGATTAAGAATCCTTTCTTAAAGGAAGATTATGATAACGTCGTACACGAGTACTTAGAGTTAGGCCACATGGAGAAAGTAGAGCATCCAAGCGCCGAGCATGCTCCTCATCACTTTTACTTGCCTCATCATGCAGTACTGAAACCCGAAAGTACTACAACAAAATGAAGGGTAGTTTTTAACGCATCGAGCAACTCTTCGAATGGAGTCTGCTTAAACGACATATTACATGTCGGTCCGACACTTCTAGATGATTTGACCTCACTGCTTATTCGATGGAGAATGTATAGATACGTGTTCAACAGTGACATCCAAAAGATGTATAGACAAATTTTAGTTCACCCGAATCATAGGCCTTATCAGAGAATTCTCTTCAGGAAGGATCCCCATAGTAGTATTTTAGATTTTCAGCTAAAAACCGTTACTTTCGGGGTTAATTGTGCACCATACTTAGCAATTAGAACTCTGCTTCAACTCGCTCAAGACTATAAAGATTCTCATCCATTAGCGTCCCAGATTTTGCGAAATTCGATGTATGTAGACGACGTACTAGCGGGATTTCACGACAGTTCCACAGCTTTGTAGGCGCGAGATCAGTTGATAGATACCCTCGGTAGTGCAGGATTCGTATTGCGGAAATGGTCCTCAAATGCCAAGGAAATCCTTCAAGATATTCCTCATGATCACCTTCTTAATAGGGAATTCTTAACATTCGACGAGACCAGCACCACAAAAGCGTTAGGTATTCGATGGAACGCTAAGTCCGATCACTTTTTCTTTAGCGTCCAGACCCTTATTTCCAAGGATAGTTATACAAAACGGGAAGTCTTATCGTCTGTAGCAAAACTTTTTGACCCTGCCGGATGGCTCGCACCTGTAGTAGTCATAGCCAAAATAGTGATGCAACAAATTTGGGCGGATGGTACTCTTTGGGATCAACCTATTACTTCCCAAACACTGGTCAGATGGAAAGCCTTCGTCGAAAATTATACATTCATTGAAAGTATACAAATTCCACGCTGGGTAAACTTTTCTATCGAGTCACCTTTTCAAATTCATGCCTTTTGCGACGCGTCGGAAAAGGCATACGCGGGGGTGATATATTTACGGGTAGAAAACATAGGTCAAGTGTCGTCCCACCTCTTGCTAGCGAAAACCAAGGTTGTACCAGGAAAAACTATCTCGCTACCTCGTTTGGAATTGTGCGGTGCAGTCTTAGTAGCCGATATGCTTAGGTCTCTTCGAAATGAGCTCCCCTTCAAAATCGAAAAAATATTTTGCTGGTCAGATACCACAATTGTATTAGCCTGGCTTAGAAAGCGTCCCACTTCTTGGACTACCTTTGTCGCTAATCGAGGGGCAAAAATCCAAGAAACAGTTGGTGCACGACATTGGAGGCACGTCGAGTCAAACGACAACAAGGCGGATCTCGGAAGCAGAGGAGTCTACCCCCAGGACTTAAGGTCGAACGAGTTATGGTGGTACGACCCAGCATGGTTAAGAAAGGATGGGGAACAGTGGCCATCCCTAGAAGACGAAACAACTGAGGTCTCTTTAGATGCAAGTAAAGTTCAAACACATGTCACGCTTATGTCCATCGACGTGGATCCTTTGCAGAGATTTTCGTCATTTCCACGAGCACTGCGCGTGCTGGCCTACGTATTTCGATTTTACAATCGGACTAATAAGCACACACGCAGTTTTCATTCGTACCAATCGCTAGCTCTTTCCGGAGAAGAAATCTCTAAGATTCGCACTCGCCTTATAATTCTTGCACAAATGAAACACTTCGATCAGGAACACCAGAGTTTAACCTCAAAATCCCCAATCTCTCCGAAGAGTAAAATTCTTATTTACCTTGAACCCATTTCTGATAATCACGGCGTAATTCCAGTCAATGGTCGACTGGCGAATTCGCTGATCTTATCATATAACGAGAAACACCCCATTCTTGTGCCATATAGTTGTGCGTTCGCAAATTGTTAGTTCGATTCATCCAAGATATCTCGCTCTATGGAGGAAATCAGCTGGTGCTTCGGTTGCTTCGTCAGCAGTATTGGATTCCCAAAGCAAAAAATTTTATAAAGACCATTATCCATAATTGTAAGCCTTGCGTCGTGCATAAAAAACAAGAACGAAGTCAAATGATGGCTGCGCTGCCGGAGGAGCGACCGACTCTCTCCAGACCCTTCGAAAGTACAGGTGTGGACTTTGCCGGTCCATTTGCATACGTGTGCATCTTCGTTTGTTTTTCTACGAAAGCCATTCATCTCGAAGCCACCAGTGATCTTTCGACCGAAACGTTCATCGGTGCATTCGCACGGTTTGTTTCGCGAAGAAGTTGTCCAAAAACCATATTTTCTGACAATGGCACGAATCTCGTGGGCGCATCGGCGACATTGAAGAAGGAGTTTCAACGATTCCTCGCCAAGTCCAAGGAGTCTCTGTGCACCATATATAGTCATCAGGAAGTATCTTGGTATTTCATTCCAGCGGGCACCCCGCACATGGGAGGCCTATGGGAAGCAGGAGGCAAGAGTTTCAAGTTTCATTTTCGACGAGTTGCCGCTTCAGACCTTGATTTGTCGAATCGAGGCCTGTTTGAACTCTAGGCCAATATCCCCGAATTCTAATGAGGCAGCCGACTGTGCAGCCCTTACGCCAGGTCACTTTCTCATTGGTGGACCCCTTCTCCCTCCTCCCTAACCCATTATAGACGCGAATCCTACCTCCGTTATTAATCGTTGGCAAAAGCTGAAAGCTCTCAGCCAGCAACATGCTCTTCGATGGAAAGAAGAATATCTAAAGGAGTTCCATCGACGCTATAAATGGAAATTTCCCCAAAAGAACATCGCCGTCGACGACTTGGTCGTCGTTCGCCATGAAAATCTTCCTCCGCAGGAATGGCGCTTGGGCAGGGTTACACATATTTATCAGGGGACCCAAAAATGAGTGATCACGCGCCCCATCGTAAAGCTCGTCGCTTTGCCAAATTAATCGCCTTTTGTTTCTTTTTTTTTTTCTTCTTCCATATACCCTGTCACACAGATTCAAATCATGGAGTTAGTCCAAGTCACCCGTTCACCCGTTGCGTCCTCACGTGCGTCTCGGACATCACCAGCCTCATCACCATCGCCAGCAAGAAGCCGTCGTCCTAAACGGGCAGGCAAACCAGGCAAGTTTGATTGCCGCGTCTGCCGTCGCTCGCATCCGCTCCGTTACTGCAAACAATTTCTGGACGCGAATTATGAGCGCCGGTTACGTCTTGTAGTCTTACATCGATATTGCTCGCGTTGCTTGGCGCACTCACACCAAACGAAGAACTGCCGAAGCCAGGGAACGTGTGAATACTGCCATCATCAACATCATACGTTGCTCCATTCTCACGCCCGGTTTGTTCCTAGCCTTCAGCTGCCCTCTCTCTTAACGTAACTCTCCGGAACCGCCACCGTGTTGCCGACGGTTGCACTCTACATACATGTTGGACCCCGAAAAGTCCTGGCCAGAGCATTGCTTGATCCTTGTTCGCAAACGAGTAAGATCGACGGGGCCTTGGTGAAGCGCCTACGCCTTCAGACCTTACCCGTCGCGAACCTGGACATGTGCGAAATTCAAGTCAGTGCGTTCGGAGATCCGCATGTTCGTTTCGCGTTTGCAGCCCGGGTTACGACAGAGATCGGTTTGAAAACGCCCGCTCGCCATCTCAGTCCAGCTACGAGAGATAAATTTGAAAATTTGAATTTAGCCGACCCCGGCTTTCACACCTCCTCCGCCGTGGCCGTAATAATCGGTGGTGATGTACAACATAAATCGATGAAATCTGAAATTATTTCTTATTCGGGCTTTCCTACCGCTCAAAATTCGATGTGCGGTTGGGTCCTTTTTGGCCCGTGTGCTCTTTAATGCACTACACCCCCTACTGGGTAACCGTTCCTGTTACTGATGTACTTACCTCTAAAGTACCACGGCTCCTTCCTGAGTCATAGGCTAATCATGCATTCCTGAAATCTTGTAAATACCAAATGAAATAAAAGCTCAACAATTAACATTTGTGCACGCATCCTAGTTTTACGCATTATATATATAAATGAAGAAATCAAACAGTCGATAACAAATACGTCTGAATACGTGATAATCTGCAGCTGTGTTTGGACAAGATGAGCAATACATAAATAGAACTGCGGATAATAGCAACTTCGTCAAAAGCACACCGCATTCATGTGGGCTGTCAAAGCGTGGGCGAAGCTCGAAACATGTCCCGAATTTGTGGAGCAAGGAGATCAATCGAAATTCATATCTGGTAAATATACTCTTCAAATTTTTCCCTTCCATATGCCAAAGATAAATTGATGCAGAGTTCTTTAAACTTAGGAAGAAATCCAAAGTAAAAGCTTTGAGTGTTTGGAAATATTTTAACATATTAACATACCGCATTTTGAAGTAATTACAAAATTTTTATCGAAATACCTATGTTGCCGCGACGTTATGAACACTCATATTAAAGGTTTATTGAGTTATAATACACAACTCTGTGTAATTTTGAAAATGCATATTCAAAAAGTCTCTTGTTATTTATGTACTATCAATTTATGTTTGTCTATTATATTTACTCTCGAATACTGTAAATTTATCTTAATATACTTTTGATACGTGTATACTTACACAAATGATTTTATGAAATAACCGAAAAGCAAATGCTATAAACTCAAATGTCCATTCGCAGAATAAATTCGTAGACAGAACATCAAATTTCTTTAACGCACGCGCAACAAGGGCAAGTCCGAAAGCAAATTAAATGTATTTGCAATCACTTGATTTGGTTTGCTATTCTCTGTGGGCATTTATGTCTACATTTGTTTAAAGAAATTACAAGCAAAGAAAATTGCAACCAGGAAGGAATAAGTTAGTGACAAGTCGGAGTACGATTCATCAAGCATATCAGTTGGTAAGCGCATATCAGTTAGCAAGTTCAGAGGAGTCAATGGGTGCTTCTGGAAGTCATGCAAGTGCCATTTCCAATGACCGAATCGCATTCCTGGTTTCCAGCATTACATCCTTGCGTGAATGTGTAAAAGACCTACGAATTGATGCTTTTCGTAACAGGCAAACAGTCGGAGCCGCTTAGTCAACGCTGCACCTACCGATTTTGCTCAGTCGCCAACAGAAACGTCAACGCAAGCGCAGTCACCAGCGTAGATGCAGCCGCTAACGTCAACAAATACACATTTGCCAATGCAACAACACGTAAATATTCAGTCGCCACTAGCGTCATCGAATATTCCAGAAACATTTATTCAAGCACAGTTACCAGCGTATATACCGTCGCCATCAACCATACAAACACAGCTGTCAATGCAAGAGCACGTACGAATTCAGCTATCAGTATCGTCAACGCATATGCCACTTATGTCAAAGGAGATGCGACCACGCATACTACAAACGCCAACTATGAATATCGACGCCTTAATCTTAATGGATAATTCTGCCGCCAAGATGTTCCCGTGCCAAATTTCGAAGGCAATCCCGAGGATTGGCCTTTGGTTTTGTCCAAATACATTGATACCACGAATGAGCTCCAATACAGCAATAGGCAAAACCTAACGCAGCTTCATAAAGTATTGCAGGGTGCCGCCAAGAAAACTGTTACGTCGTTGCTAATCTCTCCCGAAGATGAACCACGAGTTATTCAGGAGTTGGAATTCAACTTTGGTCTCCCGGAACTGCTAATCAAGGTGCAGCTGCACAAAGTACAACGTTTTCAGCCCATCAACGAAAATCATCTTGATCAAATATTGGACTTTTCTAATAGTATTAGAAACATCATTGCCTTTTTCAAATCAGCCAGGTGTTCACACCTTTAATGAACCGTACGCTACTCGAATGTTTAATTGGGAAACTTCCGCCATCCAAGAAGTATGACTGGAGCCAGCTAGCCCCTAGTCTTTCACCTTTTCCAACAGAAGAGAAATTTGCTGAGTGGTTCAGTGAAATAGCTAAAGTAATTTCTTTATTGCCAGGAGTGTCAGAGGTATCGCTTCGGGCAACGCGTCGTAGTCAACGTCAACTGCGCAGTCACGCACAGCAAAACGTCACAAATTATGCAAGTCGTGTCTTGTATAACAACGAGGTACGGTCTGAAACAAAAAATGCATGCATAAAGTGGAAGAATATCGTCAGTTTTTGTAAAGCGACATTTCAACAAAATGGAGCTTTGTCAAGAACAATAGACTATACTTTGGTTGCCTACGTAAGGAATGTTCAAATGATAGTTGTAAGCGAATGCATCATAACTTGTTGCATTTGAATTCATCTCAATCCGCTCCAGCCACCGTAGAAGTGGAACGAGTGTTAAACTGCCACGACGACAATCAACGCTTTTTAAAATACTGCCAATTTCATTGTCAGGGCAGAACGGAAGCATATCTGCATATGCAATATTTGATGAAGGTTCATCAATTACTCGTTTAGAAAAGAATGTCGCTACCAAACTAGGTCTACGTGGTCAAACTATACCCCTAACTGGTATGGTGAAACCCAGGTAAAAGAAAACTCAAGAAAAGTTTCGGTCAAAATCAAGGGTAGATTTGCTGAGTATAATTTGAGAAACGTTCATACTGAGTCACTGAACTTACCAAGTCTTTGATAAAGAGAATTTCTGTCATCTGCAGTCGTTGCCCATAACAAGTTACTCCAATTCCAAGCCAGTTCTTTTCCTGAGGCTCGACAATAGTTATCTGGGTATTTCCAACAAAACGATTGATGTCGGATCAAATAAGCCAATCGCTATGGGTGGGTGGTATATGAAGATGGATTTCAGAAGAAACAACAAAGGAGGTTGGTCAAAAATACGATATCAGGTTATTTTGGCGCAATGATCAAACTAGTTTGCCAACTAGTTTCGACATGGCATATCAGCGTTTAAAAAACCTAGAATCTTGTATTTAAAAGTATGTGCAAAAAGGGTATGCCAGATTATTGTCGCGAGAGGAAGCTGTACAAACAAGCCCAACTACATGGTATTTGCGACTTTTTGGGGTGGTAAGTCCACATAAGCCTGACAAGTTACGAATTCTATTTGATGCCGCCGCTGCCACATCCAACGTCTCGCTTAGTTCCCTTTTTCTCAAAGGCCCTGAGAATGCACAGTCACTTATTGCTGTGATACACTAATTCCGTCTATGCTCTGCTACGGCAACTGATACACAAGAAATGTTTTCTCGAGTGGCCATAAGAGATTTTGATCACCACTCACGGCGCTTTTTATGGCGCGGCAGGGACCCAAGTAAGGCAGTTAGTATTTACGTGATGTCGTCCATGATGTTCGGAGATGTGTGTTCGCCATGCTGTGCAGAATATATCAAAAAATTGAACGGTAAAAAATATGAGGCAATCATGCCACGAGGATCCACTGCCGTTGTTAGCAATATGTACGTCGACAATTTGGTTGTAAATTTTGGGGATGCCGTAGAAGCTAAGGAAGTTGTAAACAAGGTTATGGCAATAAACTCAACGGCTGGTTTCCAATTGCGAAACTTTGTGTCAAACTATAAATTCGTACAAGCCAGATTATGAGGAGAAGAAACCTTTTCAACGTTTGTGGACATGGAACACAATACAGCTGGCGACAAAGTTTTGGGTACGTTTCCTTGGAATTCCAAGTGAAATTCCAGAAAATTTCAGGCGATGTATTAAATTGTAAACGCCAACCGACGAAAAGAGAACATTTGGGTATCGCCATGGCCATATACGATCCATTTGGGTTTCTCGCCAATTCAACAATGCCAAATTGAATGGGATCAGCCATTACCACAACAGCTTACCATTAAATGGATGTCATTTATCTATTTATTGAATAGTCTACAAATTGAATGTTTCATACAGACTAAATTGGAAAGTGTTCATAAAGACAGCATGAGAGTACTTGACAGAGAATATAAAGTAAAGTTATTGTCTGGAGTTAACAATCTATTAATTACAGCTTACGAATTAAAATAAAAAATTTAATATTACAAGTATTTAAATAACAAGTAAGGAAGAGTAAGTTCGGGTGGAACCGAACATTATATACCTCGTAGTGATCTATTTTGGCATCCCAATTTACGGAAGTCTATTTTAATACATTCAGTTCGTATTTGCATCGACTCAGCTCATCGTCCTGATCATTTCAGTATACTTTTTGATGGGGCTATCTCTTTTTCTTCTTATATGTACAAACATTTCATGTTCATGAAAGGTATGTGAATCGAAAAAGATGTACAACTTCGCTTTTGCAGTGGGGTATTAACTACAGGGTGTTTTTTTTACAGGTTTGTTTTTCGAATAGAGATAAAACTGGCATTTTGTGGTCAAATCTGGCACCTCTAATGTCATTTATGTTCAGTTTGGTTTGCCATTTCATCATGAACAGGTTGACAAAAGAACAACGCTTGCAAATCGTGCAAATTTATTTCGAAAATAATGGTTCAGTTCGCGAAGTTTACCGTGAGCTCCGTCCATTTTATGGTCGACATAATCGTCCATCAGAGCAATTAATTCGGTTAACCATGGATCGTTTTCGCACTACGTTTACTCTATGTGATAATACGCATCCGCAGAGACGTCGAACAGTGCGCACCGAAGAAACAATTGCCGCTGTAGAGCAAAGTGTTGAAGAGGACCCGAATGAATCGATTCGCCACCGTGCACAGCAATTGGAGCTTTGTCCATCAACTTTATGGAAGATTTTGCGCAAAGATCTTGGCTTGCGACCTTACAAGATCCAGCTTGTGCAAGAATTAAAGCCGCGAGACCATGCAATGCGTCGTGATTTTGGTGTATGGGCCGAAAATGAGATTGATTTCGATGCTGATTTTCATCGCAAAATTTTGTTCAGTGATGAGGCTCATTTTTGGTTGAATGGCTACGTCAACAAGCAAAATTGCCGCATTTGGAGTGAAGAGAATCCACATGAGACCCTTGAAACGCCATTACATCCACAAAAACTGACTGTTTGGTGTGCTCTATGGGCTGGTGGAGTCATTGGGCCATACTTCTTCCGCAATAATGCTGGAGAGGCAGCTACCGTTAATGGAGACCGGTATAGAGCCATGATAACCGACTATTTTGTTCCCGAATTGGATGGCATGAATGTGGATGAGTTGTGGTTCCAACAAGACGGCGCTACATGCCACACAGCGCACGTCACAATCGATTTATTGAAGGAAACATTCGATGAGCGCATAATTTCGCGGAATGGACCTGTCAATTGGCCACCAAGGTCGTGTGATTTGACACCATTGGATTATTTTCTTTGGGGATATGTGAAGTCGCTCGTCTACACCAACAAACCAGAAACGTTAGGGGAATTGGAAGCCAACATTCGTGGCGTTATTGCCGACATACGGCCCCATATGCTCGAAAAAGTGGTTGAAAATTGGACCTGTAGAATTGGCTTTATTCGAGCCAGCCGCGGCGGCCACATGCCCGAAATCATATTTAAACATTAATGGCATAAAATTATCCTTCCAATAAAGCCAAATTGATGGACCTTAAAACGATTTTCTTGTGTTTTATTTCAATTCGAAGTTCTATACCCCTAAAAAAACACCCTTTACTTGCCCGGATATTTTACTTCTCATCCTGAACGTTTTGATATACATTAATAAATATATATATCGATTCGTTTATGCCGAATAAAGTAATATACCTTCTGTGCGTAACAAAAATAGATATAAAAAACGTGTGTCTTTCATAGGCGCCAAAGTACTCAATCGATCTTTATGAATTTTTCACAATATATATTTGGGTTCACTGGGTACAGCATAGACAATATATAGTTTTGGAAAAGTGGGCGGAGCCACGCCCCCAGGCTATATAAAGTTTCGTCATAACTGAACTTTTTTGGTCTAAGTTAATGATATTTGGATAAATGTGTCACTTAGCCAATATCTACATAATTTTGGAAAAGTGGGCGGTGCCACGCTCACATATTTTGTGTTTTGTTTTTGCTCTTGAACTTTCACGATAGGTTCAGGAGTTCGCTGGACACGACACAGTCTGTATATAGCTTTTGGAAAAGCCCCCAGGTTACATAAAGCTGCAGTTCGGTATAGCTAGGAGTTTATTTGTTCAAGTTAATGACATTTTATATATAGATCTGTTCTATGTATCAACACGTCAACACAACGTCTACCGGGTTTGCTAGGATAATACAAAATGGCAAAAGCAAACAACGAATTTCAGCATTCTTTTGTAAAACTGAGAAACTAGTTTGCGTTCAAGTAGACAGACGGACAGACAGACAGACGGACGGAGAGACGGACATCGCTAAATCGACTCCGTTCGTCGTGCTGATCATTTTAGTGAACTTTTCTCTTCTTCTGTTCATACTTACATACATTTAATGTTTATGAAAGATATGAAAATTAAAAAAGATATATATCTTTGCTATTGCACTGGGCTATTAATTACATGCCCGAATATTTTGCTTGTGTGTTTCCCGATTTGGCTAATTTTTGACAGGAGTATAATACATACTACTGAGAAGCAGCTGACCAATTTTCATTTAAATATCAAGATTGAATTATAGGCGATTGCTTTTGAAAATAGCATAAATTTTATGCTGAAAAGTGGGCGCCGCAACGCCTACTTCTTCAAAATTGACAAAATTTTCTGCGGTTGAGTTTGCCTTAAAAAGCTTATTATGTGTACAAAATCTGATTGATATAACTTTCTTAGTTGTAGAAATATCGCTTTTTAAATTTTACAAAAAAATTTTTCAGAACTATGTTAAAAACCTGGGCGTGGACATTAGCCGATTTCGCCCATTTTCACAACAAAAAGTTACCTTTATATATTGAACATTATCACCAAATTTCGTTCCGACAAATCAATTTTTGGCGAAGTTATGGCATAAAAAGGTTTGTGGAATAATCCACTATAAAAGGGGCGAAAACTTTAAAAGTGAAATATAAATGATGTTAAGCTATTTTACGCAAAGTTATTGCCTATGTAATATATCTACGATCCTCTTCAAAATCTTTCATATAAAAGTAGGCGTGGACCTTAACCGATTTCGCACATTTTTTCCTCGAACATTCCTTGCACAACAGGAAACCTACGTGCTGAATTTCGTTTCGATGTCTTGAACGGTGTTTGACTTATGATTATTATTATTTCTAAATTTGGCTTAATCAAAAGTGGGCGGTGACAGTCCCATTTTCAAAAACTTCTTGAAAAAATTATTGTATGCCTCAATCTTAATGTATACACCAAATGTTATCCTTATAGGTGTATTATGTAATGAGTAATCACTTTTTTTGTGTTTTCGAAAATATTCTATACATGAAAAGTGGGCGTGGCTATCATCCGATTTCACCCATTTTAAAAAGCACTCGGAGATGAGTACCAAGAAACCTGCATACCAAAGTCCATTAGAATATCTCAAAATTTACTCAAGTTATCGTGTTCACAGAGAGACGGACAGACGGAAGGACAAGGCTTAATCAATTTCCGTTTTCGTCCTGAACATTTTGATATCTACGAGTATAAGTCAATATCTATCTCGATCCGTTTATGCCGTTACGTACTGCTGTTAGGCGACTAAAGTTGATATACCTTGTGTGCGTAGCACTACTATGTATAAAAAGCATACAAATTTAACCTTCTTTACATAGTACTTCACAAACCGGTACTGGTGTACTATGCGTACGTTTGTTATATGTAAGCTCAGTAAGGAGTTATTACGTAGTGCCCAGAAGGGGTCACATGAGTCAGCAAGAACTCTATAGATTAAACTCAGTAGGGAGCTGATGAGTAGTGCCCAGAAGGAGGCGCGTGAGACCAAAAGTTTGAATCTCATTACATGTTTATATAAATATATATGTTGTATTGTTGTTGTCGTCGGAATGGACGCTATTCCGAGCAACAAAGTGTAAGTTCATTTAATCATTTAAAGTAGTGAGTAGATATCTTTGAATTAAGAAAAGCGAGTCAGAGGTATCAATGTTTCTGCAATAATTACACTATACAACAAAATCAACTTTTTTTTCTGGGTATTGAACCAAACCAATTTTTTTGAATAGACGAAGACGTAGATAAAAATGTGTATACCCCGTTTTTCGAAGTTAGCCTCCAAAATTTAGTAATTTGCTTTCGAAGTTCGAAGTTCGAAATTCGAACTTTGGTAATTTCCGTGGATTGTTTACAAAATTCAAAAACAAAAATGTGGGTGTGGTCTGCCTTCTTTACGCAATCGACTGGTATAATTTTTTTTTTTTGGAAAGTTATGTAACAAGTGTTATACGGGGTCAAAGTTCAGATTTTCGAAAAAGTTTAAAGTAGAATATTTCCACTTTCGTCGAACCGATTTCAAAAAGCGTTGTAAGGCTGCTTTGATTCCCTTTCTTCTGATATGCATACCTTTATCACTTTTTTTATACAAATTTTGTAAAAAAACACTTTAAGGGAAAAAAATACCAAAAAAAACGTTTGAAGTCGTATTTTTCAAACTTTCTTGACACAGACTACGAAAATCTTTACGCCGTTATATTGGTGCTTAATTTCCCTTTATTTTGATATGCATATCTTTATAAGTTTTATAATTAACATTTTAAAAAAACACTTTCAAAGAGATAAACCCAAAAAAAAAAATATTTGCACCTATACTTTTTATCAACTATGGTCACCAACAGTTGATGACGATCGTGTGTGCCATGATTTTAAAGTGTTTATTCGCGAACAATAACATTTAGTATTATATCAATCGCATCCGACTTTAGTGCAAGTAAATAATAACAGCTCGCGAATTCAAAAATAACCGAACAATGTCAAGCAATTTTGCAATCAAATTTTTGTTTTGTTTGTGCTAAATTTAATATAAAAACAAGCTTGATTAATATAACTCCAGTTGTGGAATCACTTTATAAAGATTATTTTGATCAGCCGATTATAAAAGGTAAGTCTTGGGTTCCCAACAACATATGTAGAACCTGTTATAACCATTTACAAAAATGGTCAAACAAAGAAACGGCACAACTACCGTTTGGAGTATGTTGTACACTAGATGTACATAACGAGGATACATGCCATGTTTGCTTAAACCATCATGTGGGCGACAACCGAGTAAAACGTCGTAAAAGAGAGATTGTTGAAAGTTTGTATGTGCGGTTACCAAGAGCACATAGTGACAGTGTTCCTGTACCTCCCCGAAGAAGCCCTCTTCAAGAACAACTCACTGAAATATCTGCTGATATACCTATAGAATGTGATGAGACATATGTCCCATCTGAAGTTACGGGATTTGTGAGGCTATTTACACAACAACAATAAAATCAACTAGTAAGAAAGCCGGCGCTATCACAAACGCAATCAGAAGAATTGGCAACATTTTTGAAGAGTGGAAACCACTTGGCACGCGATGTTAGAACGACGGGATATCGAAGCAGGCAATCATCTATCAAAAAACTTACTATCATAATCCACCGGACTGGCGCCTCTTTGTAGACTCCAATAAAACCAGTTTGAAATCCGTATTACTATACAAAGACAAAAGCGTCCAGCTCGTCCCACAAGCGTATAATACAGAAAAGCATGAAACGTATAGCAACTTAAAAGCTCTTCTTGATTATATCCAGTATGAGAAATTCCAATGGAGGGTATGTGCAGATATGAAAGTAGTTGCTACTATAATGGGACTGCCACCATCAGGATGGCCAAGGAATATGTGTTTCATTTGTTTGTGGGATACGCGGTATACTGGTGACCAATATGCCAAAAAAGATTGACCACATCGTTCTGAATACACTATTGGGAAATCAAATATTATAAACATTCCGCTAGTGAATCGCGAGGAAGTCCTAAATCCGCCACTACATATAAAATTGGGACTGGTAACCAATTTTATCAAATCATTTGTTAAATCTAATGATGGCTCGAAGGCATGTCTACGGGAAATGTTTCCTAAGCTATCTAACGCTAAGATTGAAGCTGGTTAGTATTTAAATTACATATGTTTGAACATATCTTTGCATTACATTTATTTATACAGGTATTTTCAATGGTCCAGACATTCGAAAAATGCTAAGCAGTGAAGAATTCACAAGAACTTTGGACACCAATGCTGCGATTGCTTGGAGAGCATTAAAAGTGGTTATACTGATGTTCTTGGGAGAAATCGGCATGAAAATATCCGTGAGTACGTTGACACCCTAATGGAAGCATTTTCAAATGCAAAAGTTAATATGTCATTAAAAGTGCATTTGATGCATAGTCATCTCGACTGGTTTGAGCGTCAACTCTCAACGGAATCGGATGAACAAGGCGAACGCTTCCATCAAACAGCAGCTTCAATGGACGCCCGCTACAAAGGCAAAAAACTAAAAACTTTATGATAGCGGATATATGTTGGTGGTTGAAAGTTGCTGATGTAAATTTAACCAATTTGGTTTGAACGTGTTACAAGTTCAATTAAACAAAAATACCTTAATAACGAAAAAACTATAATTTGTTTTTATAACTGTTTTTTTTTTGTAATATGTTCATGGATAATGCATCAAAATAAAGGGAATTTAGGCACAAATATAATGGCATAAAGTTAATGCGAGCTGGTGACAAAAAGTTCGAAAAACGACTTCAAACGTTTTATTTTGTATTTTTCCCCCTTAAAGTGTTTTTTTACAAAATTTTTATAAAAAAAGTCATAAAGGTATGCATATCAGAAGGAAGGGAATCAAAGCAGCTTTAGAACGGGGTGCCGTTTTTTGAAATCGGTTCGACGAAAATAGAAATATTCTACTTTAAACTTTTTCGAAAATCTGAACTTTGACCCCGTATAACACTTGTTACATAACTTTCCAAAAAAAAAATTCTATTCCAGTCGATTGCAAAAAGAAGGCAGACCACACCCACATTTTTATTTTTCAATTTTGTAAACAATCCGCAGAAATTACTAAAGTTCGAATTTCGAACTTCGAAAGCAAATTACTAAATTTTGGAGGCTAACTTCGAAAAACAGGGTATACACATTTTTTATTTACGTCTTCATCTATTCAAAAAAATTGGTTTGGTCCAATACCCAGTCGGGTACTGTACAGTGTTATTGAAACCCTGACACAAACCACGAAGAGGCTCGTGAAATTCAAAGTTCGATCTGCAAGTGCTTAAAAAAGTCGTAAAAATGGACTATTCACCATGCCTCTCAAGAGTTTCGCCATGAACAAAACTCCAAGTATTTCTCGCCGGATTTATAATGTAGGCAGCTGTAGAAGTTTTAGATGGTTGCAGTATTTAGGAAGATTCCTCGATGGATCTCACGCGAAAAGTAAAAATTGATTTTGTACCGATTCCAATATATCACAGTGGATCAGGCGGGTTTCATCTAATGAAGCATATTCCAAAATCGGTCTTACTAACGAGGTAAAAAGCGTTTTAGTAACATAAGGGTCCTTGAATTCCTTCGACTACCGTTTACAAAAGCCAACTCCCCTTTAGCCTTGTTCACACAACTTTCAATGTAGGTATTTAAAATCAAGTATAGGGTCCATTGTAACTCCTAGATCAACTTTCAGAACTTTCCTAGTGAAGCACATGGACTTGTATTTTTTCAGGTTGAGTTCCATGTTTTTTCGCACTGCACCAAATAACTAAGCTTTTTAAATCATATTGAAATCGTAATCTATCCTCTGAGCTGCGGATAGGCACAAGGAGCTTGACGTCGTCGGCAAACAATAACGGCTTGCAGTAATTCAGAACAGTGGAAAAGATGGCTACCTTGCGGCACACCAAATGTCACATGAATTAACCGAGATAAGCAGGTTCTAAATATTACCTTCTGTGTTCCACGATTCAGGTAAGAGGATATCTAACGTACGAAAATAGGTGGAAATCCTATGCGGTCAAGTTTATATAATAGGATGCAATGCGAAACTTTATCAAAAGCTTTGCTAAAGTCTGTGTAAATGACATCAGTCTGCATGTTGTTTTTGAAGCTATTTGAGACATGAGTAGTCATGTTGGGATGGGTCAATATATGACGAAACTGAATACGTCAATCTTTGTGATAATATATTCAAATAGCTTAGGTATAACACTTAGCTTTGCAATTCTTTTATAAAAGGATGTAGTGAATGATTCCTTCCAGATTCCAGGACATAACCCCTGCTTTAGGGACACATTAAATATACATATGTGTCAAAGGTTTGTATAGAAATGACAAGGCCTAGTACAATAACCGAGTCGGAGGGGTTCACCAGAGCAAAAACTGACTTCCCTATTAATGAATGCTTTAAATATATTTAAAGATCCGATTGGGAACTGAAACGGACAGCAATCAACACACACCCTCCACTCGATCCTTTCGAAATACCTCGAAGCTGCTAAACAGAATTTCGTTGTTGAATACATATGAATTATTGTTGTCGGCCGATGAGATTCAGTCGAATGTATTTGTTTCAGCCCCTGCTCAGCTGTAGCATATTTCAGAATCAAGAAGGGTAGCAATGTGGATGTCGCATTCGTCGCAGCTAAATCAAGATGCGCTCCAGTAAAAGGTATGACCGTCCCACGCCTTGTCCTGGGAAGCCGTTTGCAAAAGGCCATTGTTGAATGTGACGACATAGAGATTCACCGTGTCGTTTTCTGAAGTGATTCAAAAACTGTTTTCCTCTGGATAAATTTCACTACCAGAGAATATAAAAAATTCATCGCCAGTAGAATCGCCGAGATTCTGTTCACCACCAAGTCTTTTCAATGGAGGTGGTTGCTAACAACAATTAATGTAGCCGATGACGCTACAAGGAATTCTAACCAAATCACAGATGGCTAAAAGGTCAAGAGTTTCTACAACGGGGAGAAGAAGAGTGGCCAAAGGAACTATCAGATTTCGTACCAAACGAGTGTGCGGCAGAGAAGAAGATAACCTGCCTTGTTCTCACTTCGTTAACAGATTAGTATACTCGTACTCTTAATTTTAAAAAGTTTTATTCTTATTTGAAGGTTGTCAGAGTCATGGGCTGGGTACAACGCTTCATTTACAACGCAAGACATCCGTGCCGCCGTACTGGTGAAGTGAAAGCCTAAGCGATGGCAGAGTCGGAAAAGGCACTATGTCGCCGTGTACAGGAAGAATGTTTTGCCACTACGCATAAAGCAAAATTTATCTAAGTCCAGTCACATCCGTGCATTAACACCTTTCATCATCGACTCAACATACTGCCTTCCTGTGTCAGCGCGTCGTTCTATTATATTGCCGTAACATCATTATGTTACACGTTTGGTCATAGCTTTTTCGCATGGAAAGTTACACCACCAAAACGACAGCTTAACAAAAAATGAAATTCGCCAAATGTTCTGGGTACCACATATTCGTTTGATGTTGATGTCAGCCAAAAGATCGTGCCTCATATGTCAAGCCAATGCCGTCAAACCAAACATGCCGATAATGGGTCAGCTGCCAGCTGATCGTTTAACTCCATTTGCCCGTCCTTTAAGCTATGCAGGAGTCGATTATTGTGGTTCGTTTCAAATAACAATAGACTGAGAAAAAAACTTTGGATCGCTCTTTTTACGTGTCTAACAGTCAGAGCCGTTCATCTGGATGTGGAAGAAGACCTATCAGCAGATGCGTTTTTAATTTGTCTAAGGAATTTCGTCAACCGCAGAGGCCCACCAATTCGATTGCGTAGCGACAACGGAACAAACTTCTTTGGTGCTCAGAAAATATTAAAAGACAACGAATATTTATGGGATTTCACCCGAATTGAGCAAGTGTGCCAAACTTTGAATCGAATGGGTTTTTAACTGCCCAGCGGAGCCGTCTGCTCGAGAGTGCTGGGAGAGATTGGTCAAGTGTGTAAAACGGCTTCTGTAGAGGGTGTGAGGAATACATTGATCGAAGCCGAAAACATAATTAACAGTCGACCTTTCACAGACGTGCAAATTTCACCCCATGATAAGGAGCCAATTACACTAAAAAAAAATTTAGTTGGCTGCTTCAATTCAACTCAGACGAGGAAAATGTTTGTTTAAAGAAGCAATATCGCTTATCGCAAGCTCTCAAAGATCGCCTGTAAAAAAGATGGACTTGCGAATATTTGCAAACGCTATTGTGTCGCTCAAAGGGGAGAGAAAACTTTCAGATAATTCTCAAATAATAGTAGCACCCTAATATACATATATACAAGTTAACACATACAGCCGCTGCCCAGTCAACCCATTCCCACTTTCAGCACATTTGTCCACCATCGATTGTTGCACGAGCCGCAACGGCAGCACATTTGCATTTCACAATGAAACGCAATACCTGTAATTTGGTAATGTGGGAAATCAAGGCTAAGGTCATTCCCACTTGACGCTAAGGTTTCTTGGGCTAGCAGCCAAAACGTTTGGGCAGTTGCTGTTGAGGTTTACCGATGATCGGTAGTTTAGTTATTAGCATAGTCTAATTGTTTGAGTAAATTTGTGAACTTTAAACGAGTATTTTCTTTAACGCGAGTTGGCCCTAGTGTATTTTTTTAACCCAAAGGACTTTGGATCTGTTAAGTTACATATGAGCTTAACCGTACACTAGATTTGGCAGCGACGCTAAGAGGTAACAAACCTGCCTATACAAAGGAAAACGAACACACAACCAAGCGAAGCAATACAAATTTACACATGAGGAACGTTGGAAGTCACCAACGTAAGCGTACAGGCGTGTGTACACATGTTCGCTGCAATAGAAAGAGCCGACATATAATGGAAAAAGAGTGCGCACAGTCTTGTGTATATACGTTGGTAGTTATAAGAAAAGATTGGGTAAGAAAAACGTAAACTTATAAGAACATGTATTATAAGTAAATAAGTAACTATTGTTGTAAAGTTACAGGTTGCCTGCGTACAAATTAATATAAAAGGGCAATGATTTTCTTAGGAAGATTGAGTAGTTAGCTACTAGCTAGGCATAGTAGTCAGTGGTTTTCACCTCCGATGAACGTACACCTGGGAGTTTTCATCTCACGAGTACTATTTTTATATTCTGCAGGGGTTTTCACCTTCGCCGAACGTGGGCTGAGTAGGGGTCTTCACCTGTCACCTGTCTATTTTCAGAAACCCTGGACGGACTGAGTATATCCCGGCATTTAGGAAAGTCCGTCACACAGTTCGATTCGCAATAGTAAAGACCAGTCACGGTGAGTTACGAAGGCCAGCCAACAAGCTGACCGCTTTAAATATTCGTGAATCTCCATAAGAATTCACCGGGAGGTGGAATGTTGCCACGACGTTATAAATACTTTTATTAAAGACTTATCAATTATGTTCTTACCGAATTTTTAATTAAACTTTATATATATTTTATAATTTTTTGGATTAATGGCGTTTTGTCACACCTGCAATCACAATTGGGTAACACAATTTTATAGTGTAGCAAATACTTAGAAACTAAATGAAAATGTAATGAAAGCGCTTATTTCAACAAAGTTGAAGGGGCGAGCTTTGCGGTGGTTTTATTCGCGATCAGATGCGTGGGTTCGATTCTCCACAAGATCCTTTGAAATAGCAAAACTATACGAAGTAGTCTTACGAGAAAACGTGGCTGTTTTCGAAATAGTACTATAACTAAAGCCTGTATATGTTTGTTGCTTTACATTTTTCCTCTAATCAAAAATAATAATAATTAACCAAGAATTATTATCAACTGGTCTTGAGCTCGTTAAACTTACAAAAATATGTAAAAATGAACAGACCATAAAACCAACAATCGATAATAGATATAAATAAGTATGAATTTTTTATTGAAAATAATGAAATAAGTTGGAAAACGAAACAAAAATTTGATGAAATATTGAAAAAAATTTACTAGCACTGCGAACGCCCCGGTGAACCGGAAACTGATTGTAAAATGAAGCTTTTGTTAAATAATGAAAAGCCCTTCCATTACCCTCCGCGGAAATTAGCTTACAATGAGGGAGAAAAAGTTCAAGAGATTTTAGATGAGCTACTCGAAAAGTATGTGATCAGACCAAGTAAGTCAGAATATTCTTCTCCAATAGTATTGGTACGTAAAAAGACAGGAGATATAAGACATTAAATAAAAATACGTTGAAGGATAACTATCCGATACCAGTAATCGATTATCTTTTAGACAGATTAGTGAATAAAACTATTTCAAACAAATTTTCACTTTTAGACTTAAAAAGTGCTTTTTATCATGTGAGAATGGACGAAAATTCTATTAAATACACATCTTTTGTAACTCCTTTGGGGCAATTTGAGTTTTGTAAAATGACATTTTGGCTTAAGAATTATGTTTTCGATGATTTAGTTCGAGCTGGTAAAGTTGCGATTTATTTAGATGATATAATGGTTGCGACAAAAAGCGAAGAAGAGCATTTGGAAATTATGAGATATGTGTTTAATTCTCTCTATGGCGCGATATACAACAGGTATATCATCATAAACCTCCTAAGATATTTTTGCGCCAAGCTTTTCTTCCAATTTGTGGTGTGCCGATTTGAATTTTCCCTACAAATTGGTGGGACCTACAGTTTTTGGCCGACTCCGAACGGCATCTACAAAGGAGACGAATTTCTGCTGAGAAGCCTGTCATGGCAGAAATACACTCGGAGAGTTTGCCAAACCACTGCCGAGGGGCGAACCCGTTTTGAACAACTTTTTTCAAATCACTTTTGATGTTACCTGTACCAGGGCTCGAGCCATGGACCTTCGGTGTGGTAGGCCGGCAACACTACCTTCACACCACGGCGGCCGCCAATATGTGTTTAATAGATTAGTTAAAAATAAATTGGAATTAAGAATTGACAAGTACCACTTTATGAAATCTGAAGTTAGATTTTTGGGTTATTGGACTACGAAAGATGGTATTAGACCGGATAAATGTAATGCAAATGCTGTTGTGAATTTTCCGATTCCGCGTAGTATTAAGGAAGTTCACAGCTTTTTAGGACTTTGCTCATACTTCAGAAGGTTCGTAAAAGGATTCTCTGTAGAAGCCGCACCGTTATATCGTTTAATAAAGAAGGATGCTAAATTTAAATTTGATCAAGTTGAGATGGAGTGTTTTGAGAAACTAAAAGCTAAGTTGATAGCGGCACCAACGCTAGCAATATATGAACCGAAAAATGAGACTGAATTACGTTGTGATGCCAGTTCTCTCGGATTTGGAGCTATTTTATTGCAAAAGAAAGAAGATGGAAAATTCCATCCAATATTTTACTTTTCAAAGCGGACGACAGAAGTAGAATCTAAATATCATAGTTTCGAATCAGAAACATTAGCAATAATATATGTATGCATTAAGGAGATTAAGGAGATTGTAATTCTTTAACGTTAACATTGAATAAAAAAGATATTAATCCTAAAATTGCTAGGTGGTAGAGAAGTCTGAAAACCGTTTAGAACATCGTGATCGCTCAAGGATGCAACATGTGGATGCGCTGAGGAGAATTTCAAATTTGTTAGTTTTAGAAGAGAATACTTTCGATCAAAATTTATCAATTTGTCAGAATAGAGATAAGGCGATTTTAAGGATACGGGAAGAACTAGAAAAATCAGGCAGTAAAATATTTGAAATGAGAAATGGGCTGGTGTACCGTAAAGTTGCCAAAGACATTATTTTATGTACCGAAGGAAATGGAAGAAAATGTTTTACGTGTATATCATGATGAAATGTGTCATTTAGGGTGTTATAAAGTCTTACTTGCAATATAAAAAACTTATTGGTTCATTGAAGTCAGAAAGAAAATTAAATATCATTGATAATTATCTGAAATGTATTACATTTGCTCCTAAACATGGACGACACGAAGGACTTTTACATAATATTCCTAAAGGGAATGTACCTTTTAATACAATTCATATAGATCACTTCGGCCCAATAACACTTAAAAGTTCCAAGAAAAAGTTTGTGCTTTTAGTTGTAGATGGTTTCACTAAATTTGTAAAATTCGCCCAAAAGTTTTGATTTCTGATAGAGGTACTGCATTTACTTCGAACAAATTTCAATTATTTTTAAATTCAAATAATGTCAAGCATGTAAAAATAGCGACGGGGTCTCCACAGGCGAATGGGCAAGTTGAAAGAATCAATCGAACTATGGCGCCAATGATTGCGAAAATTACTAACGCTGGGGTGGTGAATAATTTAGATAAAATGTTACCGAATATAAAATTTGTTTTGAACAATACTCAACATCGAAGTATTAATACAACACCAAGTAAATTATTGTTTGGTATTGCACAAAAAGGACTTGTGATAGACGTTTTAAAGGAGAAACTCGAGGAGTTATATTTACATGAGGAAGAGCGAGATGTAGGAAAGGCACGATCTAAGGCAGAAGAGAACATAAAAAAATGTCAAGACTATAATAAAAACCAGAAAGATTGAAATAGGGTTTTTAAAATATATAGAGAAGGAGATTTCGTGGTAGTAAACAATTTTGTTAGTAGTTCAGGAGTGTGTAAAAAACTCATTCCTAAATATAAAGGACCCTAACGCATATCTAAAGTTTTACCTAATGACGGATACTTGGTAACAGATGTTGAGGGATTTCAGGCTAGTCAGATCCCGTATGAGGGTGTGTGGGAAGCGGAAAATTTAAAAGCGTGGTTGAAAATTAAAGATTTGGAAGCAATCGAAGCGATTGCAAGTCAGGATGGCCGAACTGTAGCACTGTCACTGTAACACTCTAACACTTGTAAAAAATTATGTATTCAAATAAGCATTATTCTAAGCTAGACTTCAAAAGAAAAAAAACAAGAGGGAGTTGGAGAATAGATGATTGAATAAAAATACATACTTTAGTGATATACATATATTGTGTATTATTTGAAAATGAAGAGATGTACCACATAACTAATAAAACTAATCATGTTAACCTTTGGAACAAGAGAGGATTGGAAACCTCTTAAGTTGTTGATCAGAATCCAGTGCTTTCTGACAGCATTGGCATCATTGTTTTTGTATATAATTTTAGTTATTCTATTGTTATATTTTCAATTCATATGTAATATTAGTAATACTTTAATCTTAACTAATGTATTCGTTCGCTGTTAATAGTCGAACGTTTTGGGTGTCGACTTTAAATAAATAAATAAAAAATATGTTCTATCGAGACAAAGTCCTAACTAGGCGTGTAGAGGCCACCGAAAAATCTTATGAGTCAGCCGGAGAAGCTACAAATAAAGAGCACAATGACACTAAATGATGTAATAATCGGTATATCCTCGAATTATCTTAGGACCCCATAGGTGTTCCCACAATCGATTATAGGATCAAAGCTCATATGAGCAAAATTTAGAAATTTGTGTCGCTCTTGTGAAAATTAGGAAGAAAATTCTCAAGACCATCGAACTTCCTACACCACAGTGGAAGCGCATACGTTAATTAAGCCGTTGGGTTTTCAGAAAGTTTGCCGGCTTATACATACAAATATAAGTCAACAGCCCTTAATAGCTGTTTGTTTAACCGTCTAAACTATTTTGACCTTCCAACAAAGCAAGCCACCAGGATCTATCCTTTTCCAGTTGACGCCAATTAAAAACGCTACGGCATCGCAGGTCGTTCTCCACTTGGTCGTTCCAACGAAGTGGACGCCTCCCTCTTTCTCTGCTTCCATAGGAAGGTTCCGACGAGAGTACCTTCCGGGGCGGAGCATCTTCTTCCATTCGCATTACATGGCCAAGCCAACGTAGCCGCTGGGTTTTTATTCGTTGGACAATGGCGATGTCTGCGTAGAGCTAATACAACTCATAATTAAATTTTCTTCGGTAATATGACGTGCTATGTTCACACACCTCAATCTATTATTATTATTATTAACTGACCCTTCGAAATAATAAAGGGATCAACCGAATCTCTGATCGATTTGCACCTACCGCGGAGGATCTTTTATAAAGCTCGAAAAATAAGCGAAATCGCGTAATATTCTGAGAGTTTATTTCCTTTGGCATTTTGGCATATACTTAAAATATTTTGTGGAAATAAATACATTTTAAAATTATATATTCCGTGAATCCGTATAGTTCTCCGATTTTTTTAGGAATTTGGTTGCTTTTTCTGATTGACACAAGTGGAAATTTCGACAAACGTAAAAATAGTATGATTAAGAAGAAAGAATATGTGAAATATAAAATATAAAAAAAATATAAAACGATCTAAGAAAATAAATATAGAAGGAAAAGGTATCCGTTTTTTACGAAACTGCGTGGTTTACAAAGGTTGAGATGAGCAAGTTACCAATAAAACCATTTTTCCTTGGGTCATGGCTTTTATTTTCAAATGTTAGTTATTATTTTCATAGTAATAAAAAAAGGTGTTTATTACCACACTTTTTCTCGATGTAGTATTTTCTTTTGTTATTCTATATTTATTATTTTATTACATTCAATGAAGAATTGTGTTTATACTTATTTTTGTTGGATATAATCAGGGTTTATATGCTTATATGCCTCGTAAATTGTGTATATTGCGTATATATATCATTTTTCATACAAGTTTAAGAGGTTTACATTGTTTACAAACTTTACGAGGCATATAATAAATTAAACGAATACCCGGAATATTTGGTGTAGTTTTGACTTTCATTTTATATTTTATTAAAAATTTTGTATTATAAAGAAATTTACCTTAATTCATAACACTTTATTATACCTAGTAGTGCTACGCACACAAGATATATTAACTTTAGTCGCCTAACGGCGGTACATAACGGC
The DNA here is from genome assembly GCA_949987695.1 of Merzomyia westermanni. Taxonomy (NCBI): domain Eukaryota; kingdom Metazoa; phylum Arthropoda; class Insecta; order Diptera; family Tephritidae; genus Merzomyia; species Merzomyia westermanni. The sequence goes on from OX465291.1 coordinate 85,592,466, forward strand.
ATAAACGGATCCAGATAGACATTGACTTATATATATCAAAATGTTCAGGAGGAAAAGAGAAGTTGATTAAGCCATGTCCGTCCGCCCGTCTGTGAACACGACAACTTGAGTAAATTTTGAGATATCTTAAGGAAATTTGGTATGCGGGTTCCTTGGCACTCATCTCCGACCGCTATTTAAAATTGATAATATTATAATACATTGAGATTGAGGCATAAAATACATTTTTCAAGAAATTTTTGAAAATGGGAGTGGCACCGCCTACTTTTGATTAAGTCAAATCAAAAACCGATTAAGATATCGAAACGAGATTCAGCACGTAGGTTTCCAGGTATTCAAGGAATTTTCCAGGAAAAAATGGGCGAAATAGGTTAATGTCCTCGCCCAGTTTTTTTTTGTAAAATTTAAAAAGCAATATTTCTACAACTAAGCAAGTTATATCAATCAGATTTTGCACACATAATAAGCTTTTTAAAAAAAACTCGGCCGCAAAAAAATTTTGTCAATTTTGAAGAAGTATGAGTGCCGCCGCCCACTTTTCAGCATAAAATGTCTGTTATTTTCAAAGGCAATCGCTTATAATTCAATATTGATATTTCAATCAAAATTGGTCAGGTCCTTCGCAGTAGTATGTATTGCACTCCTGCCAAAAATTAGCCACATCGGGAAACACACAAAGAAAATAGTCGGGCACGTAGTAAATAGCCCACTGCAAAAGCGAAGTTATATATCTTTTTTGATTGTCATACCTTTCATAAACATTAAATGTATGTAAGTATGAGAATAGGAAGAGAAAAGTTCACTAAAATGATCAGCACGATGAGCGGAGTCGATTTAGCCATGCCGGTCTCTCCGTCCGTCTGTCTGTCTGTCTGTCTGTCCGTCTGTCTATTTGAACGCAAACTAGTCTCTCAATTTTACAAAAGAATGCTGAAATTCGTTGTTTGCTTTCGCCATTTTATAATATACTAGCAAACCCGGTAGACGTTGTTTTGACGTTTTGATACATAGGACACATCTATATATAAAATGTCATTAACTTGAACCAAATAAACTCCTAACTTTACCGAACTGCAGCTTTATATAACCTGGGGGCTTTTCCAAAAGCTATATACAGACTTTGTCGTGCCCAGCGAACTCCTGAACCTATCGTGAAAGTTCAAGAGCAAAACAAAACACAAAATATGTGGTCGTGGCACCGCCCACTTTTGAAAAATTATGTAGATATTGACTAAGTGACACATATATCCAAATTTCATTAATTTAGACCAAAAAAGTTCGGAGCTATGACGAATTGAAACTTTATATAGACTGGGGGCGTGGCTCCGCCTACTTTTCCAACACTATATATTGTCTATGCTGTACCCAGTGAACCCAAGTATATATTGTGAAAGATTCATAAAGATCGGTTGAGTTCTTTGGAGCTTACATTTTTTATAACTATTTTTGTTACGCACACAAGGTATATTACTTCATTGGGCATAAACGAATCAAGATATATATTTATTAATGTATATCAAAAGGTCCAGGAGGAAAAGTAAAATATCCGGGCAAGTAGTTAATACCCCACTGCAAAAGCGAAGTTGATCTTTTTTGATACTCATACCTTTCATGAACATGAAATGTTTGTGCGTATACTGAAATTATCAGGAGGATGAGCTGTGTCGATGTAGCCATTTCCGTCTCTCGATACATCTATCTGTCTGTCCGTCTGTCTATTTGAACGCAAATACGAACTGAAAGAATTAAAATAGACCTGCGTAAAATGGGATGACATAATAGATCACTACTAGGTATATAATGTTCGGTTCCACCCGAACTTAGATTTCCTTACTTGTTTATTTTAACTTTATATTTTGAATTGCTCATTATTTATTTAGTTTATTTGAAATACACCTTGGCTTATTTTATACGTACCGAACACGCAAAAATTCAAAACTAAATTCGATAGCCCCATCTGCAAAGCTGTTCTGTTTTCACCATTCTGGCACTATTGGAAAATGTTATTAAAAACAAGTAAGGAAAGGGCTGTCTTCGACTGTGCCGAAGACTTCATACCTTTCATGAATACTCGTCATGGTTTAAAGTGCCCGATCCTTACTCACAATTAGTAAAAACTCTGCAAAACTGATCGTTTAAAGATACGAGGTGTGTTCAAAAAGTATCGCGAATTTTGTGTTTTTTCAAAAATTATTTATTTATTTATGAATATCTATTTTGTCCCCTTCAAAGTAATCCCCATGAGATATTATACACTTGTGCCAACGGTTTTTCCAATCTTCGAAGCACTTCAAAAAATCATTTTTTTGTATCTTGTTCAGCTCCTCCTTCGATGCCGTCTTTATCTCGTCAAGAGAAGCGTAACGTCTTCCTTTCATGGGCCTCTTCAGTTTACGGAACAAGAAAAAGTCACAGGGGGCCAGATCTGGGGAATACGGTGGCTGCGGTATCATTAGTGTGTTGTTTTTGGCCAAAAAGTCGCGAACAAGCAACGATGCGTGAGCAGGGGCGTTATCGTGGTGCAAAAGCCAATTTTTGTTCTTCCACAAATCCGGGCGTTTCTGGCGGATTGCTTCGCGCAAATTGCGCATAACTTGCAGGTAATATTCCTTATTGACCGTTCTTCCCTGTGGCAAGAACTCATGATGCACCACGCCCCTGCAATCGAAGAAAACTGTCAGCAAAACTTTCACATTCGACCGAACTTGGCGCGCTTTTTTCGGTCTTGGTTCGTGCGGCAGCTTCCATTGAGATGATTGAGCTTTGGTTTCCACGTCATAACCATAAACCCACGATTCGTCACCAGTTATGACCCTCTGGAGCAAATTTGGATCGTCGCGGACAGAGTTTAACATCTCATTAGCAATGTTCATGCGATGCTGTTTTTAGTGACAATTGAGCAATTTTGGTACGAATTTCGCGGCGACCCGTCTCATGCCCAAATCATTGATAAAAATCGAATGGCACGAGCCAATCGATATGTTAAGGTCCTCAGCAACTTCCCTAACGGTTATTCGACGATTGGCCAATACCATTTTCTCCACTTCATTAATTTTTTCGTCTGTTGTTGAAGTGCTCGGGGGTCCGGCACGCTCTTCGTCGTTCACATCTTCTCGGCCTTCTGAGAACATTTTGAACCACCGATAAACGTTGCTTCGGTCCAAGGTAGCTTCTCCCTTTTTGAATAGGTAAAAATCGAAGACGATCCAAAACACGTGCAAGCAAAGCAGCTGTCAACAATTAACTGAACATTCAAAATGGCCGAGCTTGTCGGCATAAGTGAGAGACATGAGTACCAACATAACGCCACAAAAAATTCGAAATTCGAATATACGTAACCAGCGAAAATTCAAAATTCGCGATACTTTTTGAACACACCTCGTACATAACCCAAACCCCGTCCGGTCCCTTAATGGGGAAGGTGCCGCTGCCCGGCTGGTTTAGGTCCTGAGCAAAGCAAAAGCTGACATCACCACCATACAAGAGATGCGATGGAACACCTTGCAACATCTACTGGAGTGGGATTTGTGGTGGGAGACAGACTCCGTCACCGAATACTGTCGTTCACACCCGTGAACGAGCGTTTCGCCGCAATCCGCATAAAAGTACGATTTTTCACAATATCGGAAGAGAAGGACGACTTGGAAAAGGATGCATTCTACGAGCGCCTGGAAGAAGCATACGAGCGCTGCCCCCGTCATGATATCAAAATCGTGCTTGGCGACTTTAAAGCCAGGGTGGGTAAGGAGGGTGTATTCGGCCCCACTGTGGGGAAGTTCAGTCTCCACGATCAGACTTCGCCAAATGGATTCAGGCTGATCGACTTCGTCGGTGCCCTAAACACGGTCATATCCAGCACTAGGCTTATGCACAAGAAGATACATCAGGCTACATGGCTGTCCCCCGATCGGAAAACACGCAACCGTTGTGATAGACGGACGGCATGCTTCCAGCGTTTTAGATGTTCGCACAATACGAGGACCTAACATCGACTCTGATCACTACCTAGTAGCAGCCAAGATTCGTACCCGCCTCTGTACGACAAAACAGGTGCAATAAAAAACGCAGTTAAAGCTGGACGTCGAAAAGCTGCAATCGCAACAGACCGCCAATTATTTCGCAGATCGCCTCTCACACCTGCTCTCCGAGAGCACAATTCAACCTAGTGGAATGCATGAGCAGTGGGATCATATCTCAGGAGCACTCCGTACTGCAGACGACGAATTAATTGGATTCCGGCGAACGCGAAGAAACAACTGGTATGATGATGAAGAGTGCCGCGCTGCAACGAAAAAAAAGGACGAAGCCTACAAGGCAACGCTGAGATCGAATGCAACGAGGAGTGTGTGTGAACACTACCGCGAGTTGAAGAAGGAAACGAGGCGGCTTTTCCGGGCGAAAAAAGAGAGGAAGAAAAGCGTGAAATAAAGGAGCTTGAGATGCTGGCCAACGGGAATAATGCCCGAAAATTCTATAAAAAAATTCGGCGAATGACTGAAGGTTTTAAACCCGGGGCAAACTCCTTTAAGAATGAGAACGGCGACCTGGTGGCCGATGTTCAGAGAGCACTCAGAATATGGAGGGATCACTTCTCTGCCTTTTTAAATGGAGAAACTAAGCAAGAAACCGGAGAAGATGCCGAACCCGAGCCCACAATCGAAGATGATGGAATTGACGTTCCACAACCCGACTATAATGAGGTGCGAATAGCAATATCCCGATTGAAAAACAATAAAGCAGCTGGCGCTGATGGTTTGCCTGCTGAGCTATTCAAACACGGAGGCGAGGAGCTGGTAAGGCGCATGCATCGGCTTCTATGCAGAATTTGGTCGGATGAATGCATGCCTGAAGATTGGAATCTAAGTGTTCTCTGCCCAATCCACAAGAAGGGCGATCCTGCAAACTGCGCCAACTATAGCGGAATCAGCCTTTTGAATATCGCATATAAGGTCCTATTAAGCGTATTGTGCGAAAGACTGAAGCCTGATGTGAACAGACTGACTGGACCTTATCAGTGTGGCTTCAGACCTGGTAAATCTACCATAGACCAGATTTTTATAATACACCAAATCTTGGAAAAAACCCGTGAAAAAAGAATCGACACACATCATCTCTTTGTTGATTACAAAACAGCTTTCGATAGCACGAAAAGGAGCTGCCTATATGCCGCTATGTCTGAATTTGGTTTCCCCGCAAAACTTATACGGCTATGCAAAATGACCTTGAGCAACACCGCCAGCTCGGTCAGAATTGGGAAGCACCTCTCCGAGCCGTTCGAAACTAAACGAGGTTTCAGACAGGGTGACCCCCTATCGTGCGATTTCTTTAATTTAATGCTGGAGAAAATAATACAGGCTGCAGAACTTAACCGCGCTGGAACAATATTTTATAAAAGCGTGCAACTGTTGGCATATGCTGACGATATTGATATCATTGGCCTTAACAACCGCGCCGTAACTTTTCCTTACTCCGAATAACAAAAAGAAGCGAAGAAAATGGGATTGGTGGTGAACGAGGGCAAAACGAAGTACCTTCTGTCATCATGCAAAGAGTCAGCGCATTCGCGCCTTGGCAACCAAGCCACTGTTGGCAGCAATAATTTCGAAAGATTTGTGGACCTCTACGGGCTGGCGACGGCGAGTACCGAAGAAGATTTAATGATGAGCTGTATGAACTTCACGCAGACGCCGACATAGTTCAGCGAATTAAAACACAGCGACTTCGCTGGCTAATCCACGTAGTGCGAATGAGCGAAGATGCTCCAGCCCAGAAGGTATTCTTATCGGCACCCGCCGGTGGAAGCAGAGGAAGAGGGAGACCACCACTCCGATGGAAGGACCAAGTGGAGATCGATTTTCGATCCCGCGGTGTTTCTAATTGGCGCAACGAAGAAACGACTGGCGAGCTATGTTGGACGGTCAAAATCGCCCAGGCGGTTAGATGACCATTTAAAGAAGAAGAAGTTTGCGTACAAACAGACAGACGGGCAGGCGGGCATGGCTAAATCGACTCAGCATATAGCTCTGATCGTTTGGGTATACTTATTGGTGGGGTTATATCTTCTTCTTCTCATACTTACAAACATCCGATCAAAGTTATCATATCCTTTCATATTCATGAAATTTATAATTACCACTTTTAGAGCGCTCTCTTTAATTAGCATAAATAAATAAATTTGAGACTTTGTTTCGAGAGAGCGCTGTCAAAATGCACATTCCCTACCAGAATTGAGTGATAGGTACTAACACACTAACATTTTTTTACAAACACATTTGCGAACATTTTTTTCATTCCAATCACTAGTGACTTGCATATGACATATTAAATGACTAACACTATATGTCAGGCACTTCTGATAAGTATATGAATAATCAAATGACGTATCAATATTTCAGTTACTGTGAAGCCCGCAATTTTTTCGTACGTCAATCACTAGTGACTTATCTATGATTAGTCAATTGGCTTTCACTATTGATCCACCTTTCGATTAAAAGAAGAACATGGAAAAGTTCAATTGAATCTAAAAATTGCGAAAAAGCGCGTGCGCGTGTTTTAATAAAATTAAATTTTGACAATTATTCCTTCCTTTAAAATTTAAAAAAGATAATAAAAATGCAAAAGAGGCACTATCAAAAATGCCCTTCAAAGGAAAAAATTATTCTTGAATCCAAAGTTAAAAAATATAAAAGTTTGATTAAAGTGGAATGTGCGGATAGTGCTGAAAATGGAAAAAGGGTTCTTAGTGGTGGAAATGGAAAATGGATTCGTATCTCACAATAGTAAGAATGGTTGTTCGAAATACGATCAAAAGGGTTTATACAAAAGTAAAAGAGTATGTTATTTGAAAGAAATAAAAAGTTTAAGGCCGGATGAAATTTTTATCATTAGACGCGATCCATCTCACCACATAGAAAATTTCAAAACAAAAGTGAGTATGTTGGAGGAATCGGGGTTTGGCATGGTTTCGCAGCTCCCTCTCGATAGCATGCATCTTGTCGATTTGGGAGTGACTAAAAAATTGCTTGAACTCTTAGTTAGTAAATCAAATTCGACCAGTATAAATGAAAAACTAAATTATGTCGCGGAGTTTGTTTCATCGGAATTTCGACGTACCCCCAGAAGTTTGAATGAATTGTCTAATTGGAAATCTACAGAGTTTATTTATGAAGAAATGTTAATTAATTTATGTTTTAAGTTAGTTTGAATGCTTTTTTACTATAAAAACTATATTTAAGTTCATCTTTTCTATCTTACCCTTCCTCCTCCACTCCTCAATCCCTTTCCTTTCCTCTCCCTCCAGCCTCTCACAAAACCCGTTTCCTCTTTCTCACCCAATCCCTCACCACCGAAATCCCTGTGTATCATTCCACAAACCCATCACCCTTAAATACTAGTACCAATGTAAAATTCAATAATAAATGTAAAGTCGTTTTAAAATTAGTGTTACAAATATTTCAAAACAAATGGAGCGAACTGTGGTAAGTATGAATTAACTGTCCCTTGTTGATACATCAAGTATGGTCGGTCAACTGTGATATATTTATGTATCAAATATGATTAATCAGCTGTGATATATTTATGTATCAATTTTGATTAGTCAACTGTGATATATTTATGTATCAAGTTTGATTAGTTAAACGTGATAGCGTGATATCAATGCTGACTACCAAAACGTGGTGGAGTGAACAGTACAGCTGCATTCCAAATGACTTCATAAAACTCGTGGGATAGAAGAAGATGCAAGATCCCATGTATACGTTTTTTTATATCACGATTTTCATATTCCCCTAAAACGTGAAGCAAGCGCTTGACGAGTCGATGTCTCAACTGTGAATATCAACTGATATATCAGTGAGCTGTCACTGTTCTGGTAGGATTTTTTATAACATTTCTCATTGGTGCCACTCCGTGAAAAATTAATAAAACTATGTATGGGCATTTCTAATATACATTTCGGGGATTTCGAAGGTTTTGTAGTTAATTCGACTTACGTAGGGATAAATAAATTTTTTCTAACTTATTTTTTTAAAATATGATAAAGAAAAGTAAGTCCACACATAAATAAAGAAAAATATATGTATAGATGAAGGTTACAAATAACATATAACACTGTCATGGGCTTATACTGAAATATTGAATTTATTGAGAAATATGGATGGATTGGATCAAAAGCAGTATGCCAACCGTCATTTGGTGGATGGGGGCTGGTCTCACACTTCAAATATTTGAAGTTCTGCCACCAAAATCAATAAAAGGTGTCGAAATGATAAATTTAGTTAACGTTTTTTGTTGATAAATGTGGACTGGTTTATAGTATTTGCCTTCCGCCTGCAGATTATTAACAGGGACACCGAGCCGCATTTTTTTATATCGCACTCAAAATTTTTTATAGCTTACGTTGCCCCGTAAACTAAAGAATTGCTGACTATTTCGGCACATCTATCGTTGGCTTTGCCCAGCCTTCGGTAAAGCAGGATTTATTTCGACTCTATGCTGGCAACAAAGCCAAATAAATGGACGGTAAAAGCGAAAAAGTGAGAGAGCAAAACGAGGTCTCATATCAATTTACCTTTGTTGATGAGCAGCCCAGTTGAAAAAGGTGTAAGGATCACTTACGGAAGCCCTTCTCCGGAGTCTAGAGGGCCTTACCACCTCGATGAATTCGTTATATAAAATGGGCCAAATTGCAAGATCTTGCCTTTTCACTTCCAAACATCAAACACTCCATATATGTCGCGTTGTAAGGCATTACCGCCTCGTTTTCGAAGGAATGGCTTGATACCTTACCACCTCGCCTTGCTGTTGCTAAGAAGCTGTCTTGTAATGACTTTTTAAGGGAAGGACTTGACAACTTTTCTGCTAGGAGCAATCTCAGATGTACACCTGTCCAAAAAATAATACTGCCGCTGTGAAAAATATGTAACGATGCATAACTTTTCGAACGACCCGATACAAAGCGTTTCTGTTTCGGTATTGTTCAACAGGTTAGTAACGAAACAAAACTGTCTCGTTACATGCTATACCAAATAGTGTAACGAAACTGTTAGATACTCCTTTGTAACAAACTAGTAACAATTTCCCTGGAACGGCTCCAGCAGGAACAAAAAATGTACCAAAACTACCTACAGATTTGATCGCAATAACCGAACTAAACTTTGTGACACATTTACGCTAACATCACTATCAACAGATATTTCAGCGGCGAAAGTAGATGTCTTAAAAAATATTTGAATCGCTTTTTGTTTCAAAATGTCTCACAAAACTTTACGGGATTAAACAAATTTATCTACTAAATAGTTCAAAATGTGTCGAAATTGTGGTTATACAAGGTGGCGCAAAAGTAAGCTTCCGATGTTCAGCATATCGGTTGTGGCACGTGCAGTGTGTGCTGTTGCACCGTCTTGTTGGAACCACATGTTTTCCAATCCCAATTCATCAAGTTGCGGCAAAAAGAACTCGTTGATCATTGCTCTGTAGCGCTCACCATTCACAGTAACCGTTTGGCCCCGACCGATTATTGGTCAAATAAATAGCCAGCAATATTCCGCGTTCTGGAGCAGTGTAGCATAACATTGTTTATTAACGTGTATTTCGCATGTGTTTACTACACAAATGTCAAAACAGAACTGACTTTAGGGGCCAATCGCAAAATTTATAGCATTTTCTGATAGGAGGACTACTTTTGCGCAGTAACCGTTTTTCACCGACCGATTGTTGGTCAAATAAATAGTCAGCAATATTCCGCGCTCTGGAGCTGTGTAGCGTAACATTGTTTATTAACGTGTATTTCGCATGTGTTTACTACACAAATGTCAAAACAGAACTGACTTTAGGGGCCAATCGCAAAATTTATAGCATTTTCTGATAGGAGGATTACTTTTGCGCCACCCTGTACCTTAGGTTTCTATACAGTTTCGATTAAGAGAAACATTTCCTAGTTCTGTTTTTATACAGATGTGTTTTGTTACAGAGGAGCTTTTCAGTGACCAGTGTTTCGTGACAGCTTAAGGTTCTGGCAATTTTGTTACGTAAAGTTTCGTAACACTTCTGTTACTTATTGGGAACGGTACCAGTCATTCGGTTTCTAATTATGTTTCTATATTTATGTGCTTCTAGGAACAATAACAGCAGAAAAGAAGATTTGTTTCTATAGAAGGTTTTGTTACAAGTCTCTGTTAAAGTATGAAAAAAAATTTTATTGGTAAACTATGTATTTCAGTGTTGCTTTAATAGTTGTTCGACATCCTCGATATTAGTTTCCACAAAAAATAGGAGTGTCAAGTATTTGTTTCAATAACATTTGTTGAAAAGTATTGACCCAAAACTTTAAAGATAGAAATTAGAAGACGTTTTTAATAATTTTAGCAAAAAAATGTGTTGTGTTTTTCTCAAGGGGGGTGAGTAATAACAATAATGAACAATAAAAGTTTGTTTCATATTTTGATGCTAGACAGACCTGTTAAATGCCCATTAGGATAGAGTAATCAATTGATTGAATAGCTTTTTCAATCATTTATTATTATTTTTAATGTTTTCAGAAATCCGCCAGTTTTGATTAGTTTTTATTACTTTTGATTATTTTGCCGTAGCGTTATAAGAAACATCATAGTTTATTGCACGGGTACCCTAATATGTATATTTAGCGACTTTCGCCTTTACAATTGCGCATGTGAGTTCAGCCTAATACGCCTAATGCAATGCAACCATCAACACCTAATCAGCTGATCGAATTCACCGTGCCCTTCACATTGAAAACTAAAATCAATGTTCGGTTTTCTGAAGTAATTTATCTCTTTCTTCCTGCCCAACCATCATCAACGACGGACTGGAATTCAACAAGCTGCATCAAACAAATAAGTATTTTAAACATATATTTATTCAATTGTGATTTCTATTTTATTAATAAATACACTTTTAAGACCAACTAAACGTTATTATATTAGTAAGTTGCCCTTGGCGCTACATATATAACAGTACATTTGGGAGTATTCTATTACAATTATTACTACCTTTATATTGTTTGTCCGCTCGTTTCCATACGAATATTCGGAATCTTGCAAAGTCTTTTTAGGGAACTTCCCGGTGAGCTAGGCACTTGAAACTTGTAACATAGTTCCGAACTCCGTGACAATGAAATGTGGACGAAAAAAATATTCGAAAGATGTCGCACCGATCGAGATATATGGGAAATTACTTTAAAATTTGGAATTTTGCGATTGATTTTTAAATAACTTGACGGCAAGCTAGAGCATTGACACTGGACCCATAGATCAACAGTGAAATGCCAAGTAATACCTTCTACACAAAATTGCACTAGATGGAGTGCCTATCAATGAAACTGAAAATCGCTAAAAAATGGGGGCAATCTTGCGATCGATTTTTGAGTAACTTGTCGGTAAACTATGGGCTTGAAACTCAACAAATGCTTCAGAACCCGGTGACAATGCAATATTTGGTGCAACAAATTTCGCTAGGTGTACGGATCTACCAATTTCGAAAATTCGACCTAGCGGAATTTTGATTTCTAAAAATTATATTGTCAGAGCGTGGAAAAAATTAGTTAAAAATCGATCGCAAGATTCCCAATTTCAAAATATGGAGATCCGTGCGTCACCTACCGAAATTTTTTTGATGAAATATTGCATTGTCACCGGGCTCCGAACTATGTGGCAAGTTTCGAGTTTCTAGCTCACTAAGAAAGTTACTCATAAATCGATCGAAAGATTTCCTCCCTCCCCCCCCCGGTTTTCAGCGATTTTCAGTTTCTTGATGGGCGCACCATCTAGCGGAGTTTTGTGTACAAGGTATTGCATGGAATTTCATTTTCAATCTATGTGTCAAGTTTCAGTGCTCTAGCTTACCGGGAAGTTACTTAAAAATCAATCGCAAAATAGCTAATTTTAAATCAATTTCCCGTGTGTCTCGGACATAGCATTGTCACGAAGTTCGGAACTATGTTACAAGTTTCAAGTGCCTAGCTCAACGGGAAGTTCCTAAAAAGACTTCTCAAGGTTCCGAAAATTCGCATGGAAATGAGCGGACAAACAAGAAAGGAACTTAATATTAAGGTAGTAAATATCAATACTATCCGCACTTAATCAATAGTAACTACCAGGCCCGTACGCAGGGGGGGGGGCTTTTTGGGGGTTCACATTATTGAATATAAAGCAGTTATAACACGTTATCAGTTACTGTAGAATGTATATTTCAGTTTAAATTGAAGTTTTTAGTTGCAGTTTTTACTTTAAAACAACTCTGAATGCGATTTCCTTCATTACACTCTCTCGGAGTACCTTCATCCACTACCTTCCACTCCGATTCGCAAAAGAAGATGCCAAACTAGTACGGGTAAATAATGACAGCGGAAGCTGACTGCCTGCACTAATCAATAATCATACAAAGCTGCTGTGGTTGACAAAACACTTCGCTCAAATACATATTAGGGCTGAACAAATTGAATACGGTGGCTGCGAACCACAGCTTCAATAAAACAAATCTATTCGACAACTGTAGTCAAGCATTGGCTCCTTGATTACAATGAAAGCAGCAGCAACAGGTGTGAATTATCTTAAAAAGTAGCAAAGAATTACGGGAAAAGTACAAATTGTGTGAAAGATAAATATACCTTAATAAATAAAACTTATATTACAAGTTATTCACTCTTCCCATCGTTTTTATTGACAAGAAGAAAACAAACGCCACGATCTGTCGCTTGTAAAAATAGAAATAGATTTAATCTGGCGACAGCGGCATTCGTGGTTTGTAGCCCTGTAGCTATGACGCGCTTAAAATAATGCTTTACATAAGAACGTGTGTAAAAATAATATGACAGATGCGCTTCGCAGTCGCCGTCTTGCATGTAATCAGGCCTATTCTGTACACCTACGCTTCGGAATAACCGTAGCAAAATCGTAAGCTCAACGAACCTGAACAGATCGTCGCAAAAAAAGTACTTAAGCGTGGCAGTTTTCTATAGATCAACTAGAATTATAAAAGTGAAAGTAAGTGTAAATAATGTGTTTGAGAAAAAAATAAGTAAATTCAGGCACCAAAGAGATCAAAAATTGGTAGCAATATGCCTTGGAAACTGTTGACTCAGTTGAAAAATATAATTCGGCAGGTTGCGATTAAAAATAAGGTTTGTGCTGTAATAATAAAATAAAAAGTGAAATCTTGAATTATGAATTTGTTTCAATATTTTAAGCGTGTTGATGCTAGACCTGAATGCAGCAAAAAATCACGAACTATTTATTAGTATTTGTTTATTGTTTTTTCTAAGAAATCCTGTAAGTTGTTCGGTACAAAATTATGTAGCTATTAGGAATTATTTTGGCGACAGTTTATCAAAGGCGGTTAAGCGTTAAAAATTTCATAATTTATTTAGTCATTTCGGTATCATAATTTGCCCCGTTTGGGAAACGACAGTCCCCATATTTTTATACTCACCGTGCATATCACACAGAGTATACTAACTTTGGTAACATAACGGTTGATCATAGAATTCCTTGTACCGAAATGCTCAAAATAAAAACAGGAATTAATTTAGCCAAGTCCGTCCGCCTATCCGCCTGTGATCACGATAACTTGGGTAAATATTGAGGTATCTTATGCAAGGTATTGTACGAGTTCTTTGGAACTCGTCTCCCATTGCTATTTAAAAAGAGATATCGGATGATAACCACACCCCCTTTTTTACATATAATATTTGGAAAACACAAAAAACTGATTATTTTTAGTAAAGTTTTCATTACTTCAAGATGGTTATAATAATTCCTAGTAAATTATTATATTTATTTGTTATTGAAGAAAACTGAAAAACATACAAAAATATAAAGCCCTAATTTCGATTTTATCGTAATCAACATAAATAAAATTTTTCTGCTTTTCTCTCAAACCGAAAAAACCCTATTCTGAATCAGGACTTTTGTTATAAAACAGCTCTGTCCTCTTGGCAAACACCAGAAGCTTCCGGTTTTGTTTGAGACTTATAACAGAAACTATATTCAGTAAATTTTACTAAATCGGTTAAAGGACCACGTCCTCTTTTATATAAAAAATTTTTTAAAGTTTTTAGATGCATAAAATAAGCAAGTTTCTAGTAAAAGCTGGAAAATGTGTTAATAACCCTGCCGTTCGCGTTTAAAATGTGCCTCAGCAGGATTAGAAAATTATTTATCAAAAATGAACTGTACAATTGAGACTCACGCTTAGTATACAATGTTCGGTTACATCCGAACTTAGACACCCTTACCATTTTTATTATGATCGTACTTTTCTAAACCTTTTTGCATCATTGAAACAATTCAGGTGAATGAACGTAATGAAATAACCAACACCACAACACCAAAACCTACAGATCAACAATCGTCAGTCTCCGAAATAGCAGCCTCACCATCTGTAACTCCTGAACCAACTACAACAAAACGTTTGGCAGCAGTCCATCAATTTCGCATTAGCTTGTTTGTCAATAAGTCAACAGCTGACAGTATTGAGTCTTCTATTAAGCTTCGAAATAAAATTTGGATACCTCCATCAAATAATGAGTTTCCTGCATCTGAGCAACAAAATTTGAAATTTCAATGCGCTTGGCTGCAGAAGTACACATGGTTAGCCTATTCAGGAAAGGAAGATGGTGCTTTTTGTAAATGCTGCGTATGTGCGAGAAGGGGGAGCTAATAAAAAAATATTGGGACAATTGGTACTAATACCATTCCGGAACTGGAAAAACGCGTTAGAGGCATTCAACAAACATCAATCCACAGATTATCACAAAAAAGCACTACTACAGTCGACTATGCGAGCTAAATTTACCAATAGATTTGCAACTATTACAACAAAAGTTGGATTTTATTGCAAACAGGAAAACATTTTTAGTTCCCATTATCGATACTATAATTTTGTGCGGTAAAAAGGGTATAGCATTGCGTGGCTCGGAAGAAAATGGCAGGATAACTTCTAGTGAACCACTCAACAACGATGAAAACTTTCGGTCGCTATTAAGGTATCGAGCTAAGGATGATGTCGAATTGAAAAAACATTTGGAGTCATCATCGAAAAACGCTACGTACACGTACGCCCTCGTACTCAAAATGAGTTGAGTTTTCTTTGCATCTCATTGACACAAAAACAAATTATTGAAAAAGTGAATAGACCGCAAGGTTTTCAATATTAGCGGACGAGACTTCAGATATTTCAGGCGTTGAACAAATGTCGATTTGTGCAAGGTATTTGGACACGGACGAAGGTACTCATAAAATTTGTGAAAGTTCACACCTGTGACCGATTTCTCTGGAAAACGATTAGCGGAAACTCTAATAAATTTTCTTGAATCTTCTGGCATCGACCTCACATATTTAGTTGTGCAAGGATATGATGGAGGTAGGTCTACGAGTCGCGAATTCCATGGTGCGCAGAGTTACGTCAAAGACAAATATCTGCTAGCCAATTATTCCCATTGCGCTTCGCACAGTTTTAACTTAGCTGTTAATGACGCGTGCAAAAGTAATGAAATAAAAAATTGCATAGGCACCATCAAGAGTGTTTACGGATTTTTTAAATATCCAAAGAGGCAACTTGCTCTACAAAAGGCTATTGACGCTAAACAAAATTCGACGAAGAACAAAAAATTAAGAAGTCATTGTGCCACAAGATGGGTTGAGCAGCATGAAGCTGTAGCGACTTACCTTTTTTTACAGCCTGCAGCTATCTCCGCCTTACAGAATATTTCAGCTACATGGAGGGGCTCAAAAGCATCCGAAGCTTTTCAGTTGATGTCAGCAATCAAAACATTGGTATTTCAGGTATAGTAAACACAATATGAGCCTGCTCGATAATGCATCACTGCATAGTATTTTCAAAGCATTCCTTTCAAAAATGGAACCCTAGTCTCCTTTGTTATAGGAGTATAAGCAATTTTCGCAAAACAAATAGTAATTATTGAGTATTATCAGGAAACTGCTTAGCCGGCAGCCAAAGATCGAGGCAAACTATGCAGTGATGATTTGTTTATTGCATTATAGGGTAAGGTCAATTTATGAAATGAAATCTTATTTTTTATTCAAGATCACATTGCAAGTACTCACGTCAGCCTATTCCTTGACCTTGACATTGAGTCGCGCTCTACAAAGTGTCAATCAGGATTTAGGCGAAGTAGTGGTGCTAGCAGATGCTGCAAGAAATATTTTGGTATCAAGAAGGAAACTTGCGGCAGAAAATTTTAAAACAATTTTTCAAGCAGCATTGGTTATATGTGATAAGTACGATATTGAAATTCGGAAACCAGGACTTGCACGCACGAATTTGCCGTTTTCCATTGAAGAGTACTATTGAATTGCAATTTACATCCCTTACTTGGATCTTTTAATAACGCATTTGCAAGATAGATTTTTGAAACACAGAGACATTTTATCTAATTTTGCTTGTCTCTTCCCAGACAAAACAGAAGATTTTGATTTAGAGTATTGTTGTAAGCTATTCAAGACATATGAATATATTTTACATGACTCATTGCCAGCAATATGGACGAGTGGGACACAGTTGTGGAGCAAGCGCATGGCGGGTATGAAGATCAAAAATTCTTTAGAAGCCCTTGATATTTGTAATATTGATGCTTTCCCCAATCTATATCAAATTTTGAGAATTCTGGCTGACTGTTACGACTGCAGGAAATGAAAGAACATTTTCAACTTTGCGTCGTTTTAAAACTTATTTAAGATCGACAATGAGTGAAGACCGCCTTAATGGTCTTGCTGCACTTAATATTCATCGCAATTTAGAGGTCGACTTTGAATTGGTATTAAAAGAATTTTTCTCTGTACCCCAACGAGTGGCACTATTCAAAGATTATTAGTTTTACAGTATGCAACTAAAATGTGATTTTTGTTTAACAAAGAAAAATTATAAAATAATCATATTTTAAGATATTTCGTTTTTGTTATTGAAAGTAGGTTTTAGCGCCCGCTAGATACACCCACCCTCCTCCGACCAGCTAACTCTTCCTTTGAACACAGCATTCCTTAATACGGTAGTAATAATAATTTTTACTGAAACCCTGACTTAACAGTCAAACCCAACGGTTACTGTGAATGGTGAGCGCTACAGAGCAATGATCAACGAGTTCTTTTTGCCGCAACTTGATGAATTGGGATTGGAAAACAAGTGGTTCTAACAAGATGGTGCAACAGCACACACTGCACGTGCCACAACCGATATGCTGAACATCGGAAGCTTACTTTTGCGCCACCTTGTTTAAGTTTTCCTGCAAAACGAAAACTGGAATAAGTGCACGATAAAAAGAAAAAAAGAGAAAGAACATTTTTTTAAATATTGCATTGCGTAATGTATTAGTTACACAACCACTGCAACAACAATTTCATCAAATACACACACACAAAAAACCGCTACAATAACCACTAGTCCCGCAACTGCAGTTGCAAGTAAATATGCCAAATATGTATATTGAATATTGTAGTGCCACATATGATGTAACTGTTATAACAACAACTCCACAGCCAGCTACAGCCACCACCATCTTTAACCACCACACCAGCTATAACCACCACACCAGCGACGACATCACAGGATTAAGCGATCAACAAGCGCTGAAAAAACGTGCAACACTAGCGTTCAACAGCGCGACAAAATTTTAGAAACTAAATATTTACTAAATGAAGATTGAATTGAAAAAAAAAAACGCTAAAAGTGCTTTTAAGTAGACCAGGTAAAGTAAGGAATAACTATATGAAAAGGAAACAGTGGCGGATCTAGGCTGATTTTTGGTAGGTGGGGGCGATTTCAGTCAGTAATTGTTTCTCCCAATAGCTGATGTGTTTTGAACAAAGTTCACATCAAGATACTTTATACGTGAAAATTTAAGACAAAACAAAAAGGGAAACGTAACAGACCGTTATTTTTTAGGGGTAATACGGTAACTTGATACGCTCGCCTTCATAGTAATGGACCATACCTATTGATGGCAAAATACCATCACTAATATATATATATAGTGTGACAGTTCACGCATATCCGCCAGCTAATTAACCTCGGCAATTATTCAATAAACAACGTGTGTTTTAAGACTAACCTAAGAGTCAGTGTTTTCCTCGGGTGGTTCACAGCAAATGGCGACCAGGATGGGATTATGTGAAAGTTTGTGAACATTTTCTTACTATTGCCGATGAAAATCCCTCGGTCGAACAGTTACGAAAATCTTTACTAAAGTGCATAAAAACATTATTGCAGAAAAGGAAAAAACAGAAAAACCCGACAACAGCCTTTCGAATAGTAAAGAAATCAAAAACATTCCGAGTGCCATTAAAATCGAGCATAAAAAAATGTCATTGTTAGGACAAGTGGAACCTTTCAAAAAGCAGGGCGATTTAAGGTCATTTTTAGACCAGCTCTCTGCCTATGTTATGCTAAACGACATACCAGAACCAAATAAGCCTGCTTTGCTGTTAACACTGTTGTCACCAGATATTTATAAAGAGTTGAAAGCTGAATGCGAGCCACAGCTTTTAAATAACATGAGCTACGAACAACTACAAAATAAGCTAGCGGGATTGTATGACCCTGATAAAGGTAAATTCGCTGCACGATTTCTTTTCCGCGAACGAAAACAAAAGCCGAATGAAAGCGTGCAGGAATATTTATTGGCCCTAAAAACTTTATCCACGCCATGTAAATTTTCCTCCCCTGAAATTAATACTCAGCTAAAAGATCAATTTATTTCGGGCATCTCCAGCATATTGATGAAGTATGAGTTGCTAAAAGAATCCAATAAATCATTGAAAGAATTAACAGATTTGGCAAAAACAGTTGAAATTGCAGACGGGAAAACGTTGGAGACAACCAACGCTGAAAATGCAACGAAGTCGGAAGAGAAAATGGTTGGAATGCATAATCTGAAAACATCATACAACGGCTACCATGCGAAAACAAACTCTTATAAAAATCAAACGAAGAGATCGAATAACTTTCGACGGCAGCAAAAGTAATCGAGAGACAACAACAACAATAGTCGCGGACAGCAAACACGCGCAGGCAAAGGAAAGAGTTACTTGTACTTGTTGCGGCAAAAACAACCATCAACAATTTCAATGCTCTCTCAGATTTAAATTTGGTAGTGAATGTGGTGAGAAAGGGCATATTTTTAGAATGTGTAGTAAAAAGAAAAAGTTTTCTCAACCTGAGCAAAGAGTTAATAATGTGCAAAATGCACCAGATCCCGAAGAACTTGAAATTTTTGATGGTTTATCTATTAGTAATAATAATAATAAAGACCATGATCAGGCAGGTGACAGTGATTCAATAGCGGAGCGTTATAAGTGTGATTATTATCATTCCGTTAATGAAATCCTAGTAGATGGTGAACTTGAATCAGGTAAAATGAGTTATAAAATCATTGGCCCTCAGTTTGAAACTATTTATATAAATAATGTGCCTATCAAAATGGAAGTTGATTCTGGTTCACCAATTTCTGCCATTTCTTTGGATTGTTATAAACAAAATTTTTCGGACATTCCATTACAAACTATTGACACCACATTGCGTGCCTACAATAATCAACCAATACATACTGAAGGTAAAATTTATGTGGAGATACAGCGCAATAAAATTGAGCAAAAACAAATACTGTATGTTATTAAAAAAGGTGGCTCTCCAATATTAGGGCGAGAGTGGATGCACGTTTTAAAAATGTGGCCATTGCAATTTTCAGACAAAAATCGTAATAATAAACTTAATTGCATATATAAATTATCCAAATCATGTATCGAAAATTTGCGCGCGGAATTCCCAGAAGTGTTTAAAAGCGGTTTCGGTTTATTTAATCGCGGAAAGTTGTCATTGCAATTAAAACCCAACACCCAGGTGAAATTTTTGCAACCACGAAAACTGCCTTATGCTTTACGGGAGAAAGTGGAAGCAAAAATTTATCGTTTAATTGAAAATAAAATTTAAATTCCAGTAGAATATAGTGATTAGGGAACTCCGATAGTCCCAATAATAAAACAAAGCGGCCAGGTTCGATTATGTGGCGATTTTAAAGTTACGCTAAATCAATTTTTGGAAGTAGGCCATTTCCCCTCACCGCGGCCGGAATCGGTAGTTTACGAATTACGTGGGGGTAAAGAATTTACGAAACTGGATTTAGCATAAGCTTACCAACAATTGCCACTGGACGAACAGTCGCAAAAATATGTGGTTATCAGTACCCATTTGGGTTTGTTCAAATCTACACCATTACCTTATGGCGTATCCACCGGACCGGGTTCATTTCAACGAAAAATAACAGCTTTACTGATGGGGATTCCGGGCGTTGTTGTGTATATTGACGATATTATTATCAGCGCGGCAAATAAAGAAGAACATTTTAGGCGATTACGAGAAGTATTGCGTCGATTAGATGACGCCGGGCTAAAATTAAATTTTTCAAAGTGTAAATTTTTGCAGGATGAAGTTATTTATATAGGGTACCGCATAGATAAAAATGGGATTCATCCAATTAAACATAAGATTGAAGCAGTACAAAAGCCTCTGCCACCCATTAATGTATCAGAATTACGTAGTTTACTGTAAATTATGCAAGATTCATACTATGGCAACACAATTGAAACCGAATGTTTAGAGAAAAAGCGTGGTTTTCAGTGGACTTCTAAATGCGATCAAGCGTTGGCAAAAATTAAAACTCTGTTAACGTCAGATAAATTTCTAGTACATTTCGATCCAAATAAACCATTGGTGCTCACATGCGATGCATCCCCGCATGGCGTTTCGGAGTTTTATGCCATAGAATTAACAAACAGGATTTTCCGATCCACTATGCCAATCGTACATTGAACGCAAGTGAGCGTAATTATTCGCAGTTAGATAGGGAAGGCTTAGCTATAGTTTGCGGCTTAAAAACTTTTTTTGAGCATTTGATGGTCCAAAGGTTCTGTTACAGACAGACAACTCAGCACTTACACACATTTTCCATCCCGAAAAATCAATTCCCGAAATAGCGGCCGCTCGTATACAAAGGTGGGCCGTATTTTTGTCTGCCTTTCGCTATGAAATAAAGCATATTAAAGGTTCGAATAATTATGCGTTCGGAACGATTGGCGAATAAAGCTATACAATAGACATAACCAAGGCATTGTAAATATTATGCAAATGTTGAATCAAGATATGTAACATTAGATGTTAGTAGATCTAAGCCTAATATAAAATATTGATTTACTGGTAAGTAAAGGAAATGTATATCGAGTATAAGAGTATGTTTTGATAAAAAGGGGAGAGTGCCCCTTCGCCCCCCCTCAAACCCGCTACTGAAGGGAAATGAGTTAGAGTATAGAGAAAGAGAAATTTTAGAACCTAAAACTTTGCTAAATAAGATTAAAAAAATAACCAAAAAAAAAAAAGGCCAATTATTAACAAATAGTAGTGATAATTTTGAAACTTAGCAACTTAATTAAATACAAAAGGTAATACACTAACTTACAGAAAACTAACTTCAATACAACAAAAGAAAAGAAAATTTAACCAAGCAATTAACTCAAAGTTTTCTAAGTTTACATTTTTTTTAATGAGATTTCACTTTAGTTTTCCATGTACGAGATGTTTTGAGGCTAGGGTCCAATGTAGTTAAATTTAAGTACTATAAATAAAACTTGTCAAATTAAATGACAATAAAGGCAATGGGAATTTTAGGTGAGGGGGCATCGAAAATTAGCCGCGTCGATGGCCATAGATGGGGGTGCCAAGCACCGGGCGTCGCATCAATATTGTATTGTTCGGCATTTTTTTTTTGGATCTTTTATTTTAAGCGTTGTAACCGTCCATTCCCGGTTCGTTTTCAATTTTCAGGTATTTTTTGTTGATTTAATTTTCAATGTCCTTTTTCTTGCCATTCGTTTATTTCAGTTATGATTTGATTCTTCCTTTTCGGTTACTTTCTAATGTTAAGTTTTATTTTGAATATTTTGTTCTGCCAGTTTTTTTAAATTTTGATTTGATTTTTAAATTACTTGTTTTTATTTACGTTTTAGAACTTTGAATTTAAACGGTCTGTCCGTGGCATCCGGGTTTGAACCGGATGTTGTTTGTATAGTTGTTTTGCGCGTTTTTTCTACATATAGATACTGTAGACATACATATGGTAACTTTGTATTCATATTTGTTTGTATCAATATTGGCAACCCAAATTGCATTCTTCTTTATGGTTCATTCTTATGTATAAGTGGTCTGTTCATTGTAACATAACTAGTTGAATAAATATTGTTTAACCGAACGGTCGTGTTGTCTACTGCGTAAAGCTCGTATATGCTTACAAGGGTTATGGGCCCAGAGCTATAATATCATAACACGTGTTTCGTTTAATTGTTTAAAGTTTTTGTTCAATCGTTTAAAAATGAGTAACACTTTCGCGCAAATCGAAAAATTAAATGGCGAGAATTACGCGTCGTGGTGTGTTAGCATGAAAAGTTTGCTAATAACGCAAGATCCCTGGGAAGTTGTGGAGAAGACGTGCCCAGCATCAGCATCGGCTGAAGTTAAGGCGGCTTGGGTCAAACCAAAAAGCGTTGGCGATGATAACTTTGTGTGTCAAAAACTTATCCACATTAAAAAATGTTCAACAGCAAAGGGTGCATGGTTGAAATTAAGTGACCTATACAAGGCAAGTGGGCCTGCGCGTAAAGTAAATATATTTAAAAAATTAATGAGGTTTCGGTTTGGAGTGGGCGAAAAATGTGCCGACCAAATAAACAAGTTTTGTACGCTGGCAGATGATCTCAAAGACATTGGAGTGGAGGTACCAGAGGAATTACTTACCATTTTACTTCTGTGCAGTCTACCGGATGATATGGACAGTTTTGTTGTTGCCATAGAAAGTCGGGACACTTTACCGAAATTGGAACATTTAAAAGTCAAGATATTAGAGGAAGAGCAACGTCGCGGGGAGCGGAAGGAGATTAACGGAGAAACTGTATTTGCTGTGAAGGACAAACAGGTTGAATTTGCTGGAAAACGCAATGTCAAGTCGGACCAAAGCGGAAAAAGAGACATTCCAATTAAGAGAAATATGAGGTGTTATGCATGCGGTAAGAGAGGCCACATTCGGTCTGAATGCAGGTCAAGAGCAAACATCACATCATCGTTACTAAGTCTTTCTAATGAGTACTGCTCCTATAAGAATATGTGGATACTGGCTAGCGGGGCATCGTCACACATGTGCCGAGATGAGAGTTGTTTCTCTGAAATCAAGTGTCGTACACAAGAAGTAGTACTTGCATCGGGCGAAGGGGTGAACGCAGTGGGAATTGGTAATGTGACAATAAAGTCACGTAACTCTAATATTACTCTGTGTGATGTTTTATATGTGCCGAGTTTGCATTCTAATTTTTTATCAGTGAGTAAAATAATTAGCAATGGTCATACGGTACATTTTGCCAAAAATGCAGCTTATGTAAAAACAATAAGCAATAAGCAACTCTTCTCTGCTAACATGGTTGATGGTATATTTTATGCCAATTTTCCCTCAAAAGCAAGCAATAAGCTTATAAGTACAAGTGTAATGAATAATGATGAAATAAGGTTATGGCATCGTAGGTACGGACATTTGAATGTCGGCGATTTATGCAAATTAGCAAATCAAAATATGGTACACGGTTTTTCTGTACAAAAGCCTAATAATTTTGAATGTATGACTTGTGCGGTTTCCAAGATAAGTACCAAGCCTTTCAGACACTATGGGCCGGTTTCACCAACGCGACTAAGACTAAAACTAAGTCGTGACTTAAGTTAGCACAGATTCGAGACTAACTTAATTTTGGGTTTCACCAACTGAGCGACTTAAATAATTTTGAGCGCAACAACCCGATCAGCTGTTTTATGCATAGTAGTATTTTTTCATACCAGACAACTCTACGCATCCCAATACCCCAGTGCGAAATGGGCATGTATGGCCATACAAGAAGGAATGTATTGATCTTACACCCATTTCTCTTTAGTTGGAAGGTTCTAAAATTAGCGCTTAATTGAAAACGATAGTTTCGTAATGGTTGCATGCTAGAAAACAAGCGTTCACATGCATCTACGCTTACCCTGTTAAAGTCAAGCATGGTGAAGTTTCCGACTGGGGCGTTGCACAAAACAAATTAGCAAATTACTGACATTTAGGTTTTGAACCACAGCAACACTGCTTAGTCGAGAATAAGTCAGCTGGCAAGTTGACTAAGTTGTGACTTAGCTAAGTTACGTGGTGAAACTGAAAAAGTGAAAATCGCTACTTAACTAAGTTAAGTCGAGTTGGTGAAACCGGGCCTATGACAATGTGCAATCTAAAGCAATTCTTGAAGTGGTGCATAGTGACATTTGTGGTCCAATGCGGGTATGCTCTCAAGGTGGTTCGAAATATTTCATCACCTTTATAGATGATTATTCAAGATACACGGAAACTCATTTTTTGCGGCAAAAATCAGAAGCGTTTTCAGTATTCGTTGATTTTATGACCCGTGTAGAAAAGCAAAGTGGCAAAAAATTGAAGTGTTTGAGGAGCGATAATGGCCTTGAATATGTTAATTACGAGTTTAAAGAGTTTTTCAAGCGACAAGGTATTGTACACCAAAAAACGGTAAGCTATACCCCACAGCAAAATGGTGTAGCGGAGAGGGCGAACAGAACGCTCGTTGAGATGGCACGATGTATGCTGGAAGATGCTCACCTTCCACAGTCTTTATGGTCAGAGGCTGTAAATACTGCCACGTATATTAGAAATCGGTCATGTACAAAGGTAGTAAAAAACAAAACGCCTTTTGAACGTTGGTTTGGTAGGAAGCCATCTGTTGCTTATTTCAGAACATTCGGTTGTGAAGCTGTTGCATTAAACAAGCAGCGCAATAAATCGAAATTTGAGCTAAAAGGCACTAAGCTAATGTTAGTTGGGTATGCTGATAATGTTAAAGGCTACAGGTTGTACGATAAAACAACAAAGACCATAGTAATTTCGCGTGACGTCATTTTCTTTGAAAATTCATTTGGCGAACTACACACTGCTGAGCGGTCACCCGAAGATGAAATCAAGTTTTATACGTACGAGAGCCCTAATACATATGTTAGCAGCGAGTACGCAAACAATGATTATAGTAGTGAGATCCAACAGAAAAGCGAGGGTGCAGGTAATAATGCAGCTGGCGCAAATGAGGCAGCGGGAGATGCTAGTAGCAGCGAACCAAATGCAAGCAATAGAGAGACGGGTGGTAATAATAATAATAATGAAGCAAATGAAGGTGATGTTGGAGAGGCGGAATATTCTTCTGATGAAGCGGTGGAAGTTGTTGCTGGTAAGCGAAAAAGGGGCAGACCTCAGTTAGTGCGAACGGTCGTGTTGTCTACTGCGTAAAGCTCGTATATGCTTACAAGGGTTATGGGAAAGCCTGGAAGGCCGAGTAAAAAATTCATTATTGAGCAGTCAACTGAAATGTTGAGTAGCATTTGTGAGAACCCGATATCGGTAACTGATGCTATGCAGTCAGAAAATGCAGGTGAGTGGCGGGCAGCAATGAATACAGAAATTGATGTACTCACTAAAAATCAAACTTGGGAATTGGTTGATCGTCCACCTGGTAAAAACATCATCGGTTGTAAGTGGGTTTTTACAACAAAATTTAATGCAGATGGAACGATGGAAAAGCGCAAAGCGCGTTTAGTTGCTCAAGGTTGCGGTCAAAGGCAAAATGAAGATTTTTTCGACACGTATGCACCGGTAGCGAGACACTCCACAATTCGGTTAATTTTAGCACTAGCCGTTCAACACAAATTATTGGTAAACCATATTGACATCGTGGCAGCGTACCTTAATGGAGAACTGTTGGAAGAGGTTTTTATGCGGCAACCCGAAATGTTCGTGGACGAAAAATATCCACACATGGTATGTAAGCTGAAAAAGTCATTGTACGGGTTAAAGCAAGCCGGAAGGGATTGGAATAGCAAAATAAATTCCATTCTAACAGACATCGGTTTTGTTCGTTGTAAAACTGATACTTGTGTGTATATAATGAAGAGTGAATGCGAAATCAACATCATTGCAATTTATGTTGACGACATTTTGCTGGCGTACTCTTCTAAATCAACTATGTGCGATATAGTAAGCAAACTACTCGCACAGGTGGAAGCGGTTGATAGAGGTCCATTAAAGTTTTATTTGGGTATGGAAGTGGAGCGACAGGGCCTACGTGGGGAAATTACGATTCATCAAAATCGATATACGCAAGAATTATTAAAACGTTGGAACATGAACGAGTGTAATCCAGCATCAACGTCATTTGCGAGTGGTACGATTTTGGAAAAATGTGATGACAATAACTGCGAGGTGTTTGATGTGAAAAGCTATCAGTCGCTGATTGGAGGCCTAACGTATTTGGCGGTTATATCACGGCCTGACATAGCACACACTGTATCAAAGTTGGCACAATTCAACTCACATCCCCACAAAGAGCATTTTATTGCTGCTAAACATGTTTTGCGATACCTGAAATCACACACGAAAGGTATGTTAAAGTACAAATCTACTAATGAAAATTTGCTGTGTTTTACAGATGCAGATTGGGGATCTGAAAACACGGATCGAAAGTCGTACAGCGGGTTTGTTGTATTTTTTGCAGACGGTCCCATTGCCTGGGAATCCAAAAAGCAAAATGTTGTTTCGCTTAGTTCTATGGAAGCGGAATATATCGCTATTTGCCAAGGCGCGAAAGAGATTTCATTTCATAGAAGTCTACTCAGGGAAATGAAATTTTACGTTTATGTTGATGGCCCTACAAAAATTCTATGCGATAACCAGGGTGCACAGTTCTTAGTGAAGAATCCAATTGCGCATAAACGAAGTAAACACATAGACATCAAATTCCATTACATCCGTGAAAAGTATCTTGCTATGGAGATTGACATCGAATGTAAGCCAACCTCGGAGAATGTGGCAGATATTTTTACGAAATGCTTAATTAAAGACAAACATATTAAATTTTGTAAAGGCTTACGGCTTAGCTTTTGTCAGCAAGCTGTATAATTGAATTGTTGATGTATTAAATGATTTATTGTATAATTATTGTTCTTAACAAATAGAATTTGGGTTGTGGCAGCGTTTGTAGACACACATATGGTAACTTTGTATTCATATTTGTTTGTATCAATATTGGCAACCCAAATTGCATTCTTCTTTATGGTTCATTCTTATGTATAAGTGGTCTGTTCATTGTAACATAACTAGTTGAATAAATATTGTTTAACCGAACGGTCGTGTTGTCTACTGCGTAAAGCTCGTATATGCTTACAGATACAATTAAAAAAAAAATGTTTTTCCTCTCAAAACGTCGTATATGGTAGATAGGGGGTGAAGCCAGAACTTTAAGGCCAACCTTACCACTTTTTTTCTTAAATTTGACCCGAAACCTTATTTGATCCATTTCCAAGAAATATTCCAAGGGAACATGGATCAGCCGGCTGAATGCATGACTATTAGGAACTTTACGCGAGGAATTGGGGGTAAGCCTAGAGGTCAGTGTAGAGGGGCGTTTTCAAAACACCCAACCAATTAACCTTTGGTAAAGCATTCTCCAGTAGGTAGAACTGGCCCAGGGAATCCGACCAGGATCGCATTGAATCCTGCCTCCAACCCAAAAATGTATAGGCCAGGCATATCCTTGACTCGTCCATGGCAGCGGAGAAAATGCAGAGTCTCTTCGATCACTCTACTAACGTGTTGACAGGTATACAGGAGGAAGCTAATGCTTTTTTAGAAAACCCAATACCTCTTAACACTTTAGGTGATAGGACCACTACTCAGAGGAATAATACCAAGAGACTCGTGAGTAAACGTGCTACATCAGCTGTTTAGGAGTTCTCAGTAGGAGATGGCGAACGAAATGAGGACCATCAGGAAAAACATGGACGTACGTACTTTATGCAGCAGTAACATCTTTACAAGCCGGTGCGATTTCATGGCGGTGCAACCACAGGACTGGAAGGCTTAAGTTGGACACCCTATGTCAGCGGACTCAATGCTCTAGCGACCAACTTATGGCGAGGTTTTTTCCATTTTTATCAGGACGGGCGGAAGAGTGGTACTGGCTGTTCACGAAGAAGAATCCAAATGCAAATTGACCCTTTTTGTGCTATTCGCTGAAGCATGTGTTGGAACATTGGAAAGTGATCACTAGATCTCGATACGTAAGCAGAAATTAATCGAGTCTTACGACGTGGTCCACACTGACAAAGTAGCACTTAATGCACCTTAGGGAGCCGATGTCAAAGGCCCTACTAATTAACATAATAAAATGAAACATCAGCAGTAGGCGAGGACTTTACATGATCTTCGGGATATAGCACGAAAAGGAGAACAAGTGCTAAAAGAAAGCAAAATCCTTGGAACAACTTATACTGGACGGCATGTCAACGAAGCTCGAGCGATGCGACCGAATAGTAGGATGGAAGGGGAGGACTGCGAAGCTGATCACAGATCGAAGCGTTGGAGTGTCGACGTAATAAAAAACCGGACTACTCAGGAATCCATACATTTATTGTGAGGAACCCATTAGGAACCCGTTTGCTTCAAGTGCGGGCATAGAGGGGTTTCTTTTTTTCCAGAGGAGAAAGCGTCGAAGTCTGGAGTAATGTTGAACAGGTCGCACAACATAACACCGAGTCTAACTTCCGCACAAATAATACCTACAACTTACTGATTTAGTTTCGTTCGTTGCAGCTCGTCAGAAGGTAGGCGGTGGAATGGCCGTGTTTCCAAGCCGCATCTATACTACTTACATAAATTTCAAATCAATTGGGTACTCGTATAATTGCTTCCTTTACAAGGCAATAAATTTGGAGATGCCGGATCTCCAATAAGTTTGGCCGTTAGGGTAGCAGCAAACGAGCAAGCGGCATCCCAATTACTTGATATCGTTAACATGTTTTGCATAGGGTTTTCAGGAGTAGGGCGTTCACCAAACACCTCGCATAGGGTTTGTCTTTCAACACAAAAGCGAGGAAAATGAAACCCCACATGATCGGCGTCCTCATTGACTCCATGCCCACAAGTTTCACAATATGGAAGGAATGAGTTTGTAAGTCCAGCGTCCATCAGTGGAAGTATCCCATCTCCGCTGCCATACGGATATCGGATTTATATTAGCCTCCTTCCTGCTACTAGAACTATCGGCATCAACTGCTGCGACGAAAGATGACTCCATTGCAAGCAGAAAGAGGTCCGAAACTACCAGTCGAAGGGCACACAGCCCGTATACAGCACCAACCCTAGCAATGAGCTGCCTGAATTTTTGTTTTGTCGCCCTAGCATTCAAAATCATTCTGGAGAGAGCTGCGGTGTTTTTTTGCCGCCTTTTCCCATATATACTTTATGTGCTCATTGAACTTTAGCCTCGAGTCAAATTTTATACCGAGGTATTTAAGAGGTGGTTTAGATTTTATCAGTCATTCTAACCTCCGCCATTTCCATTTTTTTACGCCCATAATCGACAGCAATGGCTGCTACTGCTACGTTTGAAGCGTGGTGTTTGGCACTAGCAAAACAGCAATATAATCAGCGAAGCTGATGATTTTCGCTTCACTGGGCGCACTTACTTTAAAAACGCGTTATATGCAACGTTCCACAGAAGCGGCCCCAGCACCGATCGGTCTACCAACTAATAATTCTCTCACTGAAGTAGTCTCTAATAATTCGGATGCAAATTCCTGCAACGCTACAATGACTGTTTGCCTGCGGATGGAGTTAAATGCATTTTACACATCAAGGGTCCCTACTAGGCAGTATTCTTTGGTGCCCCCTTTCCAGCGCTTTCCAGAGATGGCTTTAGATGCTATGTCCTTTACCAGCTTCACTGCATCCACCGTAGATCGGCCTTTCCGAAAGCCGCATTGGTTCTCAGCAAGTCCTCCTAAAACTTCTATTGCTGCGCTCGAAGGGCTTTACTCGTGGTATATATCATGCATATTGGCCGGTATGCCGATGAGTCGTTGGGTGGCTTGTTTGGTTTTTGTAACCCGCCTCTGGTAGCTCTTCAATGGTTACATCTGGTACGACCTCCCCAATCATGCGATGAGGTGATTGGCGCTGTAATGGTTCCTGGTCGGGAAAAAGGATGCTTATGATATCTCTAAGCAGTTGTTCGGATGTTGGAGACTTGGTGCCACCTTCAAGGCGTTTGGCCCCACGTTTTTTATGCCTCTCCCCATGGCATGATTTCCGCGTCATCGCACAGATGAAGGAATGATTCTCTTTTACTTGATCGTATCGTCTTCTTTAGTTGTCTCCGCTTGAGGGAAATAAGAACTGCCAAAGGATCTCTGTGTTTTTCTTCTTGCCTAGTTACATTCGGAGCGGAGCTGCGCAATTTCCTCATTCTACCAGTAAGCAGGTTGATGCCGACTTTTGTGAGACTTTCTCACCACCGCGTTATCACAAGCTTCACCTACCCTCGACATCAGTTTGTCGGCATTGCCCGAGGCGGAATCCGATATCTGGAAGTCCTCAAGCTGCAAGGCTTCCCTGAATAAACTTTTGTCGAAGATACTGGTTTTCCAACCGCGTTGAAACCTCGAAATCGTGTTGTTTGTCAGTCTTGTGCTTATATCTATATTGAATATAATACATGAGTGGTCGCTAAATGTATAGTGACTGCTCAATTCACATCTAGAGTTCATAGACAGGTTACTTTGGACAAAGGTTAAGTCAATAATAATAACTCCCAAACGGATTACCCACCATATCCCGCCCGACCAGCGCGACGGGCGCATCCGCATAACGCGGGGATTATTCGATAGTGCCGAGTCGTTGAAAGGCTTTGGTTTGTTAATCGTCGCGATCTAAAACTGCTCAGCTACAGAGAAACCCTCATCAGCTAAGTAAAGTAGACATAAGATAGATTATACATTAAGAAATAACTAGTTAACAGATAAAATTACTGTTAGAAGTTAATATAGAAGTCAAAGAATAAGAAACAATTAGTAGCTATGAATTTAGGATTGAAAGAATTGATTTTCTTATGCTGAAAAGCGAATCTGAAATATCAAATCTACCAAAAAGAGAGTTATAATCTTGACACAAACAGCGAAAGGCTCATTTAACTGAAAATTGGTTCGGCACTGTTTTAAGACTAGAGGTTTAAAATGCCTTGAAGGACCAGACGGCACATTGAAGTTCACTTCACTTAGAAGAAATGGGCTGGATAGTGAACCATTTCGCAATTTAATCATAAAAATAATTTCAAGCATTTCCCTCCGACTAGAAAGTGTGTACAGATTAATGAGTTTTAAACGATTCGTATAGGGTGGCAGATTGTACAAGGGATCCCAAGGAAAATCTCTTGAGGCAAATAGTAAGAACTGTTTTTGAACTGATTCAAGGCGATCTACATGAAGATGGTAGCGCGGGTTCCAAATTATAGAACCGTATTCAAGTATCGGTCTGACTAATGTAGTGAAGAGGGCTTTAGTTACATAAGGGTCGCTAATTTCTTTAGAGCATCGTTTAACGAATGCTAGGACACCTCTAGTCTTATTGACTGTTGTGTTAATATATGGCGGCTGAAACTGAGTTTATAGTCCATAGTAATCCCCAGGCCACACTTGCTCAAGACTATAATTTTTAATTGTACGAGGTGTGTTCAAAAAGTATCGCGAATTTTGTGTTTTTTCAAAAATTATTTATTTATTCATGAATATCTATTTTGTCCCCTTCAAAGTAATCCCCATGAGATATTATACACTTGTGCCACCGCTTTTCCAATCTTCGAAGCACTTCAAAAAATCATTTTTTTGTATCTTGTTCAGCTCCTCCTTCGATGCCGTCTTTATCTCGTCAAGAGAAGCGTAACGTCGTCCTTTCATGGGCCTCTTCAGTTTAGGGAACAAGAAAAAGTCACAGGGGGCCAGATCTGGGGAATACGGTGGCTGCGGCATCATTAGTGTGTTGTTTTTGGCCAAAAAGTCGCGCACAAGCAACGATGCGTGAGCAGGGGCGTTATCGTGGTGCAAAAGCCAATTTTTGTTCTTCTTTGCACATCTTCTCGGCCTTCTGAGAACATTTTGTACCACCGATAAACGTTGCTTCGGTCCAAGGTAGCTTCTCCGTATGCCACAGTCAACATTCGGAATGCATCCGCGCACTTAATTTCGTTTTTCACACAAAATTAGATACAGGTTCTTTGATCCATTTTTTTGAATAGGTAAAAATCGAAGACGATCCAAAACACGTGCAAGCAAAGCAGCTGTCAACAATTAACTGAACATTCAAAATGGCCGAGCTTGTCGGCATAAGTGAGAGACATGAGTACCAACATAACGCCACAAAAAATTCGAAATTCGAATATACGTAACCAGCGAAAATTCAAAATTCGCGATACATTTTGAACACACCTCGTATAGGAAGCCGGCTGAGAAATTCCACGCGAAAAACCCAGGTTTTTATTTTTTAAGGTTAAGTGGCATATAATTTAAATCGCACCAAGTAACCAGTGTATCTAGATCTGATTGTAGCTTATTTCTATCTTCAAATGAGGCGAATGACATGAAAAGCTTTACGTCGTCAGCATACATGAAAATTTTTGAAAATTTTGTTATTGTAGAAATATCATTTACAAACACCAAGAACAGAATCGGGCCAAGATGGCTTCCTTGAGGAACCCCCGAAGAGACATAAATGACATCGGATACTAAATTTTTAAACATTACTCTTTGTGTCCTGTCACTAAGGTAAGAAGATATCCAGCGATTGAGACCCGGCTGGAAGCCCAACTGATCGAGTTTATGAATAAGTAATGAGTGACACACTTTGTCAAAAGCTTTGCTGAAATCCGTGTAACGTCGGTGTGCAGATTTTTTCTAAAGCCATTTGTGACATTACTGGTAAATTCAAGTAAATTCGTAACTGTGGACTATCCCTTACTGAACCCGTGTTGGCAGTCAGCTATCAAAGTTGAGATCGGACCCGTAAGTTGATTTGTAACAATAGCTTCAAACAATTTTGGGATGGTAGAAAGCTTTACTATGCCACGATAGTTCTCTATAGAAGACCTACTCCCGCTTTTATGCAGCGGTAGAAGAAACGATTCCTTCCACGCAGTTGGAAAAACACCACACTTTAGTGATAGATTGAACAAATTGGTAAGGGGTTGGTAAATATGGTTGGCACATTTTTTCAAGAAACATGTAGGAATCCTATCAGGACCATATTTAAGAGATTCTTTTAAGGTTTTAAGGTAAATTAGAACATCTTTGGCGCATATAATTGATGAATTAATTGAATTTGTCCCGTGTAGCTCATAAGGATAGTTTTGAAAGTTTGAATTGGTGACAGCAGAATAGTTAGAAGTGAAAAATTGAGCAAAAAAATTTGCGATGTATTGATTATCGCTAGATATAATGTCTTGATATTTCATGGCTGAGGGAAACCCTGATACTTTACGTTAAGAATTTACGAAACCATAAAATGACTTTGGATTGAGAATAATGTCTCTTTTGGTTTTAGAGATGTAAGCTTTATAGCACTTTTTATTGAAATCTATGTACTTCTGACGTAGAATGGAATACAGTAAGTAGTGTTTGTTTAATCCGGATTTCTTATATAAATTAAATGATCCCGTGTTCCCATTTTTCAGAGCCTTAAGCTCTTTAGTAAACCAAGCTTGCGTAGGACGATTATAAGTTAATTTACGTTTAGGAATAAACTTCGCAAATAGGCAGTGAATAGTTTAATTGAAATGTGAGATGTTTAGATCGATATCACTACCAAATTCAGGCCAAGTTAATATAGGCAGTTCTTTATTTAATTTCTTGTAGTTTGCTTTGGAAAAGTTAAAATCAAAGCTACTACATGAGTAGCATTGAGTGCCTTGTCCATTACTTATGGTTTAGTGGACTATTTCCATAGAAGGGTGGTAAAGGTCTTCTGGTAAAACCAACGGATCACAACGATTTACAGAAAATTGGTTTATATCATCAACATACACTAAAACTTAGACTTTCCCAAACTTGTTAGCGGTAAAATTTATTTGATTAAGGCAAAGATCGGAAATTCCATCTAAAAAGTCATTGTCCCCAGTTTGGGCAG
Organism: Merzomyia westermanni; assembly: GCA_949987695.1. NCBI lineage: Eukaryota > Metazoa > Arthropoda > Insecta > Diptera > Tephritidae > Merzomyia > Merzomyia westermanni. The sequence goes on from OX465291.1 coordinate 85,626,565, forward strand.
ATTTGGAATAATGGTACCATCAGATATGTTCCACGATATATGAGGTAAGTTAAAGTCACCCAAAAAAATAATTGAATCTGAAGCTTTAGTCATAAAGTTAACAGTTTTGAGCAAAGAGAGATGTTGCATGTAGACTGAAAAATCTGTTGCTGGAGGGATGTAGCAAACATATAAGTACATAGAGACGTTCTTTAGCTGAATGCGGATGCATTTGAACTCAATGAAATCGATGTTAGGAATATCAACATATTTTTTTAGCCAAGTTTCGGTAAAGGCAATTACGTTATATTTACAATGAAAAGATTTCAAAAAGAGATCAGTTAATTTGGTATTTAAACCTCTGACATTTTGATAAAAGATATTCACGGATTTAGTGCTCAGGTTTTTGACTCAAAGTTATTACGAGAAATTTTCGCTACATTTTGAACATCCCTATCGGTCTGTATTCAAACTCCCGCACAAGAGCCCCGGGAGGCCAAAAAGGGCTGTCCAAAAGAGTATCGAAATCTTTCCCAGATACATCAATCTTAAACGAAGACAAACTTCTTTGATATGTGAAATTAAAGTTTCTAACAGTTACGCTTTGATCTTTAACTTTAGAAGAAATATGGTACTTCAACCTAGACACAAAAATAGTTTTTTTGCGAGAGACCACAACCAGCTTACTAACGATTGGTTCAGACTCCATTGCAATAGTTGGAGGTTCCGGGTTTTTCCTAGTGGATATTTTTGAAGGGGCGTTCCTGGACGTTGCTCGGAAAACCGCACTAGGAATTGGAGAAGCCAAATCGATAAGTTCAAAGGGTTGAGGCAAGTTCGGCACTGTTGAGGTAGTAGGCCGATCATCCGTACGTCTGCGCTTGTTTTCGCGATTATCAGGGCATTCCAAATGAGGCGAATTCTCTAAAGTTTCCAAGGTTATGAAAATATTTTCATATTTTTTGAATTTTTCAGTCAGCAATGAAAAATCTTTGCTTATTTCAGAAAAACCGTTTCTGATATGCCTATAGATTTTACAGAGATCAACTTCCGTCGATCGGCATTTGGAACAAGACCAGCCCAGGCATTTTCCTTTATTAAGCAGGTCAGCTATTCTACCGGTTAACCTAGTGCACTTGGCGTGGACAAGTCCATCACCCAGCCAGCATGCTACAAAGCGTTCGGACTCGCTTTTTACTTGGCATTTTGCTATCATGCACGACATTTTCGTATAAATACTTATATAAATTTAGAAGAAAAATTGTAAGTTAAAAAAAGTTTAGCGGATAAAAGAAAAAAAACCCTGACAGTTTGAATGACACAGTACTCAGCGAACATTTTTAAACACATTGTATTTGACGTTCAACAAACCACACAAAACAGCTGTAACGAAAAAGAAATAAGAAAACAGCACAACAACAATTGCAATACAAAATAAAGCCTTTCAATAGCAACAAATAAAATATGTAAAAAACTTGGCACACACAAATTCAACAAAACGAATTTATAATAATGAATCACTATTAAAATTTTTTTAACACTTTGCACACCAAGTAGTGCAGCACATTAAGTATTTAACTCTATTAACTTTAATTTTAACTAGGATAATTTAGAATATCAAAGATATTATTTAATTATTAAATATAAGCACAGAGCAAAATAAAAACACAACTACAAAGCTTGACGTTTGCGTATATATGATGGAGCTTGCCCCATATCTGCTAAGTGTCGGGATGTTCCCGGCGTGAAGAAGTATTAGGTCCAGTGCTGAAAAAGCTACAGAGTCTACCCCTAGCATAATTCACCAGTCGGTTCAGGAGTGAATTCCAGAAGATCTACACTTGGAGGAATATATCAGCTGTACACGTGGAAAACGCCCATTTTAACACAAGCAAAACCTTTTTCAGCGGTCACAAGGACCTGCAGATTATGTAGGAGTCGTTGTTTTCACAGCCCGCCGATTTGTGCCAGCAGAAACAGCGTTTTGGCTTCACTAGCAGACGAATCCTACAGTTGATCCATCTTCTGCGTATAGTCCCTGCCTGAACCAGCAGTGCAGCGACATCTGCGGTGGCAGCTATGACAGTTGCTTGAGTTCCTCCATAAGCCTTCTTAATAGACTTTACCTTAACAGCTTTGCAGCTCTCATGCAGCTTCAGCAATGCCTCGCTGATCTCTTTCGATGTAGTAACCTCATCTATATCCTTGATCTCTAGTCGTACTTATTGTGTTAATTGTTTGACGTCCGCTGCCTCTCCAGACTTTTCTTACATCGTCCTGGAATCTGTCTCGCATCTCTGGATCCGTCTTCTTCAGGTTAAACAACAAGTCTCCATTGTTGGTTTTCCTTATCCTTTTCAGAACAATTACCAGGTCATTTAAGTGCGCACTGCCTCTGATTGTCTTCAATATATCGGCGTACGATGTTTTCGTAAGATTTTTAGCCTTGATTACAATAGCGTCGGGTCTTACTCGCAATTTATTTTCACCAGGTTTCATTCATTCGAGCAGCTTGAGCTGCAATCTCCTCATCAACCTTGCAATCAGGGATTTTCTTCTTCTCCACTACCTTCTCTGCTGGTTTACCCGCGGTGTGGATCATCCCGCTCTTGTTTTTCTTAGGCTTTGGGGACGATCTGTTACTCGAAGGTCTTGCTCTCTTCGATGAACTACCGGCCATCTGAGACTGGTTCCACTCGTTTTCCACCCGCTCAAATATATTTCGGATAGCACCCATAACTTCCCGCATCGGCATGTTTATATGTCTTCTGCTGTTGGTCATCTTAATAAAATCGGTGATTTTTTCGCCGAGTGAGCTAAGCGGGTTTGCACAAGCTTCAGCGAGGAGTACAGCGTTGGCTGGTACAGGTGACTTTAGCTCAGTCCCGCCACTACTGGCTTGTCCCACTCCCGGCATGATGCAACTGCCACCATTCGTTGGGGAGCATGGCACCGGAGCACTCTTGCGAAAGAGTTTACTCTTTCGGTATCATCATCAGCTTTCTTATTCATATCTTCTATTTATCTAAAGTTTTATAATTTATGTTTGGTTGTTTGCTTTGCACGTCTGATATTTCATTCGCGTATTGTTTCCAGTAGAAGTCCGCGAAAAATTTGGTAAAAATATAAAAATAAGATACCAAATTGCAGAAAACTGTCCAAAAAACACAGCTCCACAAGTTACACCACTTACCCTGAAATTCGAGAACACTTACAAGGTAGGTTTTGTTGAAATTATGACTAATATAAAAGTTAAACTGCACAATTTTCTTTTCTTTTCAGGAGCTTGGTTGCAGCTTCTTCTTCTTTAGAGGGTGTTGACCTAAAAATGTACAAAAGATCAGCGCCAGCAGCGAAACCAACACCCGATCGAAAAGATGAGGTACCCCCCTCATTCGGTTAGTGCTCGAGGAGTCGTCTTGGGAACTGAAATAGGTGGTAGGTGCATCGCATGGAAGTGGTTGCACTTTAGCGACGGAATACCTAAAAGTGACTTTTCTTGATAGTACAGATAGCTCAAATAGTTCAGATTCCGATAGTCTGACATCTCAATATGATATTTCCGAACCAAGCAAAATTTTGGAAGCTCCGATTAGGAATGCCTCTTGCCAGGCTCACTTCCCACCTAGTTTGGAATACAGTGTCAAAAATTACGAGTTAGTAATATCGAGAACTTACCAGAATAGTCCAGTACAGGAGCGTAAACTTTTGCACAGCCCATTTAAGTGCATGCAGAGGGTGAAAGGGTTCTGGTGCGAGTGAAAATAGAAAACAGTTTTATTGTTGGCTTGCTAGACTCGGGCGCTAATGTCTTTATTCTCGGGAAGGACTGTAAAAAGTTTTTGGATGCAAGTGGGCTTAGGTACCATCCACTACAAGCTTTTGTGTACACGGCTGGTGGCAGCAAACCGAAAATATTACGTTCGACTTCGTTTTTATCTTGTTCTCTCGCTACTCCAAGAAGCCTATTTCGGAGGTGGTTTCTGGAAAGCCTTTGCGTTAGCCCCTGAAATATTTCCACTCATGGCATGTTTAGAGGTTAGCGAAAAAAAAGAACAGGAGCACAATTTCCATGATTTAACAACACGGCAGAAGGTCGAACTGCAGGGTGTAGTAGGAATGTTTCCGTCTTTTGAGAAGTTAGGTCTGGGTCATACAAAGCTAGTAGAGCATCACATTGACACGGGTGACGCTGTTCCCATCAAAAGCAAACATTTTCCTCTTTCGTTATCGAGGCAAGCTGAAGCTTTTAGTGAAATAGATACGCTTCTCGAAATGGGAGTTATGGAGGAATCGAACTCGCTGTGGTGCAGCCCTGTGGCGTTGGTTCGAAAACCAGGGAAGTCAGGCTTTGTATTGATTCCAAAAAAGTCAACGCGCTTACGAAAAAGAATTCATACCCCTTGCCGCACATGAGTGGCCTATTGAGCAAGTTGAAGGATACCCACTTCATCAGTGGTATCGACCTAAAGGAAGCGTTTTTTGAAATCAAGTTGACGGAATCATCGAAGGATAAGACAGCAGTCGCAGTTCCGAGGAAGCCACTTTATCAATTTAAAGTGATGCCATTCGGCCTCAGCAATAGTCCGCAGGTGATGAGAAGACTGATGGACAAGGCGATTCCTTCGTTTGCGGGAGAATGTCTTTGTTTACCTGGAAGATCTAATGGTATGCAGCACGAACTTTGAGGATCACCTAAAGTTGTTGGCGGAAGTATCAAAGTGTTTGAAGGACGCGGGCCTGGCAACTAATGCAAGGAAGAGCAAATTTTGTCAAAAGGAAATTCGACGCCGGAATTTAAAATTGCCGAATACTCGGATCTAACCCGAATCATTTAAAAAAATAAAGGGCGCTGCGTTTGTGGCTACCTACACAGTCAATCCGCACATGACGCGAACAGGAGCTACCATGGCGGAAGGCAATAAACTTTGGGGCTCGTTCGACAAAAATACTTCTGGCCAAGCTGACCTAAGGACGTCCGGGAATATGTAGGCAAGTACGGCATTTGAAAGGCAGTGGAAGCAACAAATCAACAGGCCAGACCACCTCTAGCAAATACCTTCACCTCGGAAAGACCATTTCAGCGGTTTTATTGCGACTTTATCCTAGATCAAAAAGGCGAAATCAGTTTCTTTTTATATTGTTGGACCATTTTACAAAGTATGTTTGGTTGAAGCCCATGCAGAGAGCGACGACAGTAAACGTTATGGAATACTTCACTTCTAAAATTGTTCCTGCTGTAGGGGTCCCAGAGTATATCCTAAGCGACAACGGTAAACAGTTTATCTGCAAGAAGATTAAGCAATTTCTAGAGGATTACGGGGTAATCCATATCAGGACAGGGATATACTCGCCACAGGCTAACGCTTCGGATCGCGTGAACAGAGAAATCTTTTCAAAAATAAGAGTTTTCCTGAAAGATAAGCAGGATCAAAATAACTGGGTCAAGCATATACCCGAATTTTAGCAGTTTTAAGAAGTGACTTCCATACTTCAATTCAGTGCTCTCCATACTTTGCATTATATGGTCAAAACATGGTCCAGTACGCATCAGCCTATACTATATTGAAGAAACTCGGTAGTCTTAGAGAAGATGAAGTCCCTATAGCAAGCAGAGTCGACAAGTTATCAAACATTCGCGAACAAAGCCATAGGAGTTTAGACCAGGTGAAGGACAGGGCAGTAAGGTTATATAACAAATGCTCTAGACTAGTGAACTAGGCTTTTAGGAGGTTTTTAGAAAAAGTTTCGCTTTGAGTAACGTTAACCGTTAATCGAGCTTTGTATCAAATATGATACATTTCAGTTTTTTGAGGTCATAACTTTCGTTAAATGAAGTTTATCTTCGTTACTTTTTTATCTTGCTGCTGCTGTTATTTTAAAACATATTTCGAAAAAATTTAACAAGTAGGCCATGAGCAAATCAAAAAATTCATAATTCAAGCTATGTATCATTTTTGATACATGAGATATTTCGTATGTGTTTTTGCTACGTTGCTTATCGTTTGGACCGCGATTAGTAAAAATTTCTTTGTGCTTCAGTTATTGTGGTGTTTTCACAGTTTTTGCAAAATAATTACTGGTCATCAATAAAAATAATGTCACGTGCAAAGTTTTTAACTCTCGAAGAACTAGTAAGGGAGGTACTAGATGAAAGCGAAGAATGGCTCCGGTGCAGAAATAGAAAGCAGTTTGTAGTGCAGCCAAAATAAATGCATACATAAATACATGCATACTTACAAACAGTCGGCACGCAGTTATTAAAAACTGTCGAATACGCTTTGTCAGCAAAGTCACACGCTATGCGGCAATGCCCACAAATGCGTTGCAATCATTCGAATATATGTATGAACATTAGGGTGGCCCTTAGTTGTATGGAGGAAAAAAAAAGTTTCTGGATTCTCGATCGCACCCCCTAGAAATATGCGAATAGCCCAAAAATTAGTATATACAGAGTTTTGGGTCAATCAAAAAAGGTTTAGAGGTTGCGCAAGAAGCTTGAAATCCTGAAAAATTAAGAATTTTTGCCATTTTTATGTCTCAGACTTCCATATTTCAAAGCCACACTATCCCTTATTGCTTTTCCATACCGTAATAAGATCTGCATTTTATTACCTTTCTAAAATTACAACAATCTTAAAAATCGGTCGATTGATGATAGAGTTACAGAGCAAAATATAAATCACTTCCCAAACAAATATGAAAGTAAATTAAATGTGTTGCACGTGCATTCTCAAGCGTCGCATGCTCGTGATATACCGTTATAATGTCATTAAAATTTATATTCTGTATTGCTAAAAGCTAGTGTGCTAACGTAGTCGCAAAAGTGAGTACAGAGAAATCGTGGCGTGTAGACAATTTAATTTGCAAAATATTATAAAAATGAGTGAATATAATTTTCGGTCGAAAATTTATTAAATTGGAACGTCAAGCTCTCAAATTCTTGGTGCAAAACTACCATCAAATAAACAAGTGTTATCAGTTTTTTTTCATAATCATAACATAGTGAAATTATCAATTCGTAAGAGTGCTAGATTAACTATAAAAGAAGTGTCCGTATTTTGGGAAAAAGCAAGAATTCCAATTAGAGATGAAAAACACTGCATTGACAAGTTGGAAAATATGCATAGAGAATAGCAAGCTATTGGAAAAAGTAAAAATCGGTCTAGTGAAAAGCAAAAACAAAAAGTAAAGCAATTTAGTGAAATGTTAGATGATTTATTTGATATTGCTCATGCTAATGCATTACAACTAATTAAAATTGAAACCGACAAAAAGTTTTTGATAAATCAACGAAAAAGGGGCGACCAGGATGCTTTGGTGTTGTTGATACCAAAACTGCCCAGAAAGAGAAAAGAAAGGCAGCGATTTTAGAAGAACAAATGAGAAGAAAGATACGAGTGGTAGACAATATGGAAAACGAAATTGAGGCAATTAATACAGAAGGTATGTATTTGAATGAAACTGTAATTTGAATGGGGTGACATTTATGTATTTGTAGCAGGAGAATTGTCTTCTGACAGTGATGATGTGCATATAAGTTTGGAAAGTGAGATGGAAGAAGATTCTCATCCATCATGCTCCACTTCCATCAAAAATCGAGGAACGAAGTACGTCTTCACTGAAAGAGTCGTATCTGCCCTAGATAAATGCAAAATTAGTAATCGTTCAGCAATGCATATTGTCACTGCCGTTGCTGAAGCACTAGGACATAATACAAATGAACTCATAATAAACCGTACGTCATTGCAGCGCCAAAGACATTTAAATCGGTTAAAAAAATCAAAAAACAACAAAGAAAACCTCAAGGTAAGCCGTGTACGGATTAGATTATTGAATCGCGGTATTCGGGTAATAAAACTCTCAAACAAATTGTCTTACATATACGAGGTGTGTTCAAAAAGTATCGCGAATTTTGTGTTTTTTCAAAAATTATTTATTTATTCATGAATATCTATTTTGTCCCCTTCAAAGTAATCCCCATGAGATATTATACACTTGTGCCAACGGTTTTTCCAATCTTCGAAGCACTTCAAAAAATAATTTTTTTGCATCTTGTTCAGCTCCTCCTTCGATGCCGTCTTTATCTCGTCAAGAGAAGCGTAACGTCGTCCTTTCATGGGCCTCTTCAGTTTAGGGAACAAGAAAAAGTCACAGGGGGCCAGATCTGGGGAATACGGTGGCTGCGGCATCATTACTGTGTTGTTTTTGGCCAAAAAGTCGCGCATATAGGGGCTCCAAAACTATATGCTGCAACGGGCTCAGAAATAGCTGATACGCTGTACGAACTGATATTTGAATGGGACTTGAAGGATCATATTGTGGCCTGTTGTTTTGATACGACATCGACTAACACGGGCGTAATAAATGGAGCTGCAACGTTGTTAGAAAAAAAACTTGAGCGAAAACTTTTGCATATACCTTGTCGGCATCATATATATGAAATATTGCTGAGAGGGGTTTTCGAGTGTTATTTTCCCGAAATTACAAGTAAATACGTCCAATTGTTTCGCCGGTTTCAAGAGAATTGAAAAAATATTGATAAAAACAATTTTAAAGACTTGCTACAAAACAATGAATTAAAATTACTTTTGAATGATAACGTAGATACTATTTAAAATTTTTGTAAGGAAGAGATGAAACAGAAAATAGTTAGAAATGACTATAGGGAATTATTGGAATTGACGTCTATATGTCTAGGAGCAAATAACGGCATAAAATTTCGTGTACCAGGTCACACTCATCATGCGCGGTGGATGTCTAGGGCATTATATTGCTATTTATTTCGTGAACAGTTCAAACTAACGGAATATGAAGAGAATTCGTTAGCAAGTATATGCGCATTTATTATAACGTTAAGCTTTGGTTTAACTGCACCAATCCGTCTAAAGCACCTCTTCAAGACTTATCTTTTATTAAAGAAATTCACGAGTATAGAAATGCTAATAAAAAAATCTCTGAAATTGCAATAAAAAAATTTTCTAACCACCTCTGGTACCTGTCTGAAGAACGATGACGTTTCTTATGCCATGAAACAAAATATTGTGGAAAAAATTAAAAACATCGACAAGTGCGACAAGGAAACGGAAAATTTAAAGAGGGTACACGTAAGATCCAGTGAAATCAATGAATTTATAAGAAAAGAACTACATGATTTTGTAACAGCAAATACAATTAATTTTTTTGGACGGTTTGGGATTTCACCTCAATTTCTGCAGGTAGATCCACTTTATTGGAGGGATACAGAAACCTATCAAAAAGCTAAGGATATTGTTATAAATATAAAAGTGGTTAACGACACAGCAGAACGTGTAGTAAAACTTATGGAAGAATATAATAGAATACTAACAAATGACGAACAAGAAAAACAATATTTATTACAAGTTGTAACTGATTATAAAAAACAATTTGATTCACATAATAAATCATCTTTAATTAAATCATAAGAAATAATATTATATTCCATAAGTATAAGCTAAAGTTTTACAATATATGTAATGTAATATATTAATATCTTATTTTCAAAAAAGCTTATAATAAAAAACAAATAGAAACAAACTCATGTACATATACTTATTATATACCCATTCTTGAAGCCATGACACCATGTTTGAGACATTATTTATTTTATAACTTTTTTATTATTTGACCAATTATTATACCTTTCGCACATAACAAATGAAGTAGGGTAGACTAAATTTAAGAAAATGTAAGAATTCGTAATTTTTCAGGATTTCAAGCTTCTTGCGCAACTTCTAAATCTTTTTTGATTGACCTAAAACTTTGTATATACTAGTTTTTTCTAGGGGGTGCGATCGAGAATCGGAATACTTTGGAAAATAAGGGCACCCTAATGAACATATGTGCGAATGCACAAGCCAATGTTTGTGTATGAATGTACCAGCGAGCGTTTGCATACGCTGGCTTATATACTTTGGTTGAGCTTAGAATTTAGGTAAACATGTATTATGGTAAATAAGTAGTACATAAGAATTATTTGTATAAATAGAACGAAAAGATGTTCAATAAAGCAATTGATGTTTGGTGCCGATTAAGGGCACAACACCAAACGTAATCTTTTTATTACAAGTTCCTCTGAAAACGATTTATCGGAGTTGGATGATAATTTTGACAAAAACTGGGATGGTGATCCATTGTATGTTTCAAAAGATGGAATTAATTGGCGCAGTGAGCCCTACGTCACTCGTAGATTGGTAGTTAATTTTTGTTTGATGATATGAAATGAAGTCTGTTGGTTTTTAGGTGTAACCAGATATGTATCAAGCAGAGTGAAACACATCCCCTATTCATTCTTATTACTTTTTCCTTACATTTTTATATATTCACAAAATTACTCGTTTCGATGATGTGCTTACACGACGCAGTCAAACAACCGATGACAAATTTTCACCAATTGGAAACCTTTGGGAAAAGGGGTCTGAGAGGCTTACCGTATTCTACAATCCAAACGATAATGTCCATGTAGATGAGCAATTGCTTGGATTTCATGTTCGATGTAAATTTCGTCAATACATACCATCGAAACCAGAGAGATATGGCTTGAAATTTTGGCTACTTGTGGATTCTTGATTTAGTTCATGGACTAAAATGACATAACGTAACCACTTTTTTTCATCACACTCCCTTGGACACAAATTGTTACGAAAGGAAATGACGATGGTTCGAACTATGCGTAGAAATAAAAGGTCTATTCCTAGAAAACTTTTGCTCTGTAAAAACATCGCGCTTTAATTTACGCCTTATACCAGTCTCGTTTCATACATTAGTCACAAAAGTAAATGTAAAATTGTTATGAGCACAATGCATCACACACCTAATGTTGCGAATGATTCCAAAAAGTTGCCTGAAATAATCTCTTATTATAACTCAACGAAGGGAGGTGTAGATACTGTTGATAAAATGATCAGCTGCTGCAGCTGCAAACGCAAAAATAATCGGTGCACTAGGCTGTATTTTCTAACATAATCGATATATCTGCTTTGAATGCATATATTATATATAACGGTATTGATCCAAATTGGATGCTTACTCAAAAACATACAAAGCGTGAATGCTATTTGCATGAGCTAGCAATGTCATTGGCAATGCCATACATACATAGAAAAACGAAAGACAGGCCCTAGAAACGAATTATCTGCTACGTTACTTTCGAAAATTCAACCCAAAAACATCCTCAACAATGATGATAGCGAAGCAGGTCCATCCAAGAAACGAAAAATTGTTTCGCCAAAAACAAACCGTGCAAGATGTAAAAGTTGTTATCATTCCGGAGAAAATAAAAATAAGTGGACATCATCATTCTGCTACTTGTGCAAAAAACCACGTTGTAATGATAAACATAACAAAAATATTTGCGTCCAATGCATTAATAATATTTAAACTTGTAAAGATTTAAAAAAATATTTTCAATGAAAGAGTTAATAAAAGTAATAAAATACTTTTTCTCTATAGATTTCAGTATCTATCAAAACTTAAACCTAGCCAGATATATGAATTTGTTTTAAAGCTCGATCTACGGTTAAACAAGGCATTAACACCACATTCCTGCCGAAATATCTTAAGTGTCGAGTTCGCCAAAAAGTGGGCAATGCTTTGAATGATTTGGAGGAGCTGACAGGGAATTCGACAGGGCGTTTCCATGCTTCGGATATTGGTCCACAATAACCGGAACTTGACCTGTTTTGGCTAATTTCACAATTTCATTTGGGCGTTTTGGCAGTCGGGGACAATTCGCCCAGTATTCTCCCTGAGCATTGATTCAGAAGGGAGTTCACATGCGCTTTTCTCGTGTAATCGGATTGTCTTTCGGAGTTTTGACAAGTTCTCCTTATTCAAAATGTCTATCGGACGAGAAGCTTTATTAACTATGAAACCAAAATATTTTCTCCGTTTTCTTCTTCCTTAAGCCTTTCTTGTTGGGGTGAGACCACTACAACAACATTTTTCGGAGTTTTGATGAGTTCTCCAATAACAAATGTCTATCGCCGCGAATCCTCTTAAACTAAGACACAAAAGTAATTCTCCGTTTGCCTCGGAGTTTTGACGTATTCTCCGATATCAAAATGTCTATTGCCGCAAAGCGTATAACCTATGAAACAAAATTTCCAACTCCTTTTCCTTCCGCAAGGCCTACTAAACTATAAGACAAAAGAACTTCTTAAAATTCTCCTTTATCTTTCTGATCTGCTATTACTTGGCTAGTTCGTGGTAGAACTGGTAACTCTTATCTAGGTGTAAGTCATGCCCCACGTTTTTTTGAGTATCACGAAATGGCTTTCTAGCTGTTCGCTTCATCGACCGGTCTTTGAAGCGAAGCAGGCCTGTTATGGAATACCTTCAATTGGTGGTCATTTTTATTTGGTTCAATTGGTCACGACTCACCGAGGTTGGTTGTGTAGCTTAACAAATTGGATTCACCCTCCGGTTTGACATCATTTTAGGGGCTCAAACCTAACTCTATTGGGGATATTTCAGCATACATTTATATTCCAAATGGCCAAATTCCATTCCAACAGATACTCCTTACAGCCTTAGATAAGGTTCAAATTTTTTGGTGGGCAAATGTGTTCAAATTGTCATTTACGTTCGTGAATTCGTGTAAAGCGGTCGAATTTCGCACACATAAAAAACGAAAAAGCTTGTAATTACTACATAATAGCTATACTTATTTCATTCATGTGTAAATACTTCTTTCTGTTAGTTGTTGTTCCCGCAATGCGTATTTGACCGGTTCGTTGTTGCGCGTATTCTATCATGTTATTAGAATGTTTGACAATTCTTTGCCGCACACTTCATTATCAAACATTCTGGTGAGGCACACACTACGGTAATCTGAGTATTACTAAATTACTTATATTATTATTAAATAATTTGCATTATTATTTAATAGTTTGTATAAGTCCTATCCTAATACTTTTTACCATTGATATTAGTCGTTTTCTGTGTAAAAAAGGTGAATCGAGAACGAAGATGTAAGTTTAACATAATATTAAATACAGCATAAGTTCAGATTTGTACTAAGTGCATAATATTATTTGGTTCATGCTAGGACGTTGGCGAATGTAGTCGTACTGAGCTTCAAACTCAGACAAATATTTCTGAAAATTACGCATGTAAGCCACAAACGGGATTAGCACTGACTACTACAGAAATGGAATTTAATTTGGAGGTACCGAAAAGCTCTTCTTTGCCAGTTTGTTCTTTGAAAAATGATCTCAGTTCCTATGATATTCGATTGTTTGCTCAAAAATCAGCAGCTGATGGAATAAACTCAATTCCTGGATTGCAAAAGAAGATTTGGAGTCCCCTTGATGGCTACAGTTTTCCTGCATCGTGCCCCAGAAGTTTGAAGTTTCAAAACCCTTGGCTCCAAAAACATCAATGGCTAGCGTATTCGGCAATAGAAGACGGTGCATATTGCAAATACTGTGTCTTATTTGGTGCTACATTGAGAGGAGTCGGTAATCAAACTCTGAGCCAGTTAGTTTCCACCCCATTAAAAAACTGGAATAAAGCACTGGAAACTTTCGAAAAGCACAGTTCATTAGAATACCACAGAAAATGTCTGTTGCAATGGCCTTTGCGAATGGGAATCGAAGAAGAAAATGCTTTACCCATTGATTTGTAACTGTCAAAATAAAAAATTAGACTTTCTGAATTAAAGCAAACTGCGCATGATTCCAATTATTGAAACAGTTATCCTGTGTGGCCGACAGGACTTGCTCTCAGAGGTTCCAATGATACAGGAAGAATTTCTGAAGACGAACCGTTGACGAATGATGGAAACTTTAGAGCTCTCTTGAGATATCGAGCTAAAATTGATGAGCAATTGAAAAAACACCTGAGTGATTCACCAAAGAATGCTATGTACATAAGGAACCGTGTCCAGAATGAAATAATCAACATTTGTCACCACCTCATCATGAGTTACAACATCGATCGAGTGAACAAATCGAAGGGCTTTTCTTTTCTCGGAGATGACACGCCAGACATTGCAGGAGTAGATCAAAGTTCAATTTGCGTTCGCTACTTGGATAAATGCGGCGAAAAGTTCATCATTCAGGAAGATTTTTTGTGTTTTATTCCTATCAACGATTTCACTGGAAAGGGAATAGGAACTGCTTACCTTGATTTCATAAAATCTTCCGGACTAGATTGAACGTATTTCTTCGGGCAAGGATATGTCGGTACGAGAGCGGTTAGCGGAGAGTTTCAAGGGGTTCAAGCTGTTGTCAGAAAAACTTATCCACTCGCGCTCTACTCCCATTGTGCTGCTCATAGCTTCAATTTGGCAGTAGGCTCTGCGTGCAATAGAACGGGAATCAAAAATTGTCTGGGAGTTCTAGAGATAATCCATTCCTTCTTCATTTATCCGACACGCCAAAATGTCCTTCGGGATGCGATAAATGAAAATGAACATCTATCGGAAACTCGAGTGAAGAAATTGAAAAAATGTAAAACCAGATGGGTAGAACAGCACGAGCCCGTTGCAACATATCTCCATTTGCAACCAGCGGTAATTCGCGCGAGGTGAGGAAAAGAAAAAAAGAGAAACAACATTTTTTTAAATATTGCATTGCGTAATGTAGTAGGTACATAACCACTGCAACAACAACTCTATCAAATACACACACAAAAAAACCACTACAATAACTTCTAGTCCCGCAACTGCATTTGCAAGTAAATATGCCAAATATATTGAATATTATAGTGCCACATATCGTCGCTCGCATGACCAACTAACGGAACTGACATTTACAAAATTTTACAGGAGAGCAGTTTTAATATTTTTGATTATTTAAAAAAAAAAACAGGATTTTGAATTGAATTTTTTTTTTAATCTTTATTGGAGTATAGATATGAAATACAAAAATATGAAAATTTAATGAAAAAAATATTTGTAATTAATGAGGAAGGGATTTATAAAAATTTTTATGTTCACATAACTTGATTACTGGCGTATCTCCAGTAGTAAGCGATACTAAATCTTTGTATTTATTTTGAGGTATTTTAGGAGGAGTCGTGTTTAATTTTGAAATCTCTCCCGTCAATAAACTGACAACAGGGCGTTTTAGAGTCAAGGATCTATAATTTTTGTCTGTATGTTTATTTTTAAAAAACAATTTGAAAGGTTCTCCTTTTTCTACTCTGTACTCAACCATTTCGGTCCAGTTTATTGGTTCTCCTCAGTCGTCTTTTCGAATGGATAATAATTTAAAATCGGTCGACAATTTCTTGAAATTTAAAAAATCAGAATAATCCATGGTAACTACATCGTATGGCTTCTTTATCCGCGCCAGCCTGAATATTGGGTTTAGTTGACTTGGAACATGAACATCACCACTTTTCTTTAAGGCGTAGGAGATAGCGCTGTGGACAGAATCTCCTTCGTTTTGTCCATGGCAAGGTACCGATATTCTTAACTCTATTTCTTCAATATTAGTTGAGTTGTTTACTATATATAGTAAAGTAGCAACTTTCACTGAATTTTTGTTCTGACCACTACAGATAAACTTTTTTGCAGCCATTATTGTCATACTTCTGAAGAAAATGATAAACAGCAGTAGACACTTCAGATGCGCCTCGTTTGCTAATTCCTTCGTGCCACGTGTAGCAAGAACAATCACCAGATGCAATATTATAGAATGTCAAATTATATACAGAAAGGCGTCTCTTATAAAATACAGCATTGTCCATTAAAATTAAAAGACGTATGACTTGCTGCATGTCAAAAGTTGCGCACAGAATTGTCGGGTCTATTTTAGCGGCTTCGTTACATCCATTTCTAATTAGTCGAAATTTGTTTTTTTCCTCATTGTGTATTTCACATGTCACAGCAACACAGTAACCATGGCAACACAACCACCCGAGCCAGCAACATGTAACACCACAGCTATAAAAGCATCAACACAGCATCACAGCAGTCAGTCAGCACGGAGCTGTGGTCACGACCAGAGCGACTAGCGAGCGCATCTCGATCGTAGTTGGGTCTATCCAGTACAATCGAGATTCGCCCCGTAGGCGTGAGCCGTGGGATCGAAGGGGGTTGTAGTTGGGTCTATCCAGTACAACTACCACTAGAAACCCCGCGCACACCCGCCTCAGCAAAAGTCCCGCCACAGTAACGCGCAACCGCGAACAGGCGACGTCCGCTCGCCTAAGCCGACGTAGACCGCGCCGCGAGAGTGATACCCCGCGGAGTAACAGCGCGAACGCAGCACACGACCGAGCAGAGCGACGAAATACCGCACGACAGAGACACGTCAGCAGAGACCGCAGCAGAGCGGCAAAATACCGCACGGCAGAGACACGTCAGCAGAGACCGCAGCAGAGCGGCGAAATACTGCACGACAGATATACGTCAGCAGAGACCGCAGCAGAGCGGCGAACTACAACGCACCTAAGAGGGGCACCGACACCGGGCGTGGCAGAGCAACGCCGCTGCAACACACGACGCCGACGTCAGTACGCCAGCATAGTACGCGACAGCGACGCCAACGGAAGCTCGGTAGAGTGCAACGCACCAGACCCTAACGGAATCCGTCTAACGGAACGCGGCTGGACCGTTAAGCCACGCCACCACAGCCGAGTGGCGACGAATGAAGTCAGAGGGAGTTGAATTTTAGAATAGAATACGAATGAATTAATATTCTAGCATTAAGTAAGAATAAAGTAAAGTTTAATACAGCGAAACGATTTGTGCAGTGTCCCGAATTTACAAATTTATTGTAAGCGAACCCTGGACAAGGCGAGTATACCCCAGCAATTACCAAAGCAGCAACGGGGCAACAAGAAAGCTTCGTTACAATTGGCGCCCGAGCAGGGACCCCGCAAATCGTTCAAACGTCAGAAGGAACATTCCTGACTACACACCGGAAATTACAAAATGGCCGACCAGATAGACACCACGTGGCTGGACAACGTTCCCAAGGAGCAGCTGGTACCCATCGCACGGGAATTGGGTATCGAGCAGACAGGCTCCGCCCGGGAAATCCGAAAACGGATATTAGCGTTGGCAGCGAAGGCGGCGACGGACACGGAAATACAGGCCAAATTTGCGTCATTGCAGGCCACCTACCAGGACGCTGCAACCTCCAGTGAGGACGAAAGCGAGACGGGGGAAACAGACCCTCCGGACACAGGCGTAAGTTTAAACAATGGACCACCTAAGCAGAACATACCGGCCTTCCCCCCTCGGGATACGCAACCCACACGACATAACCCCACATCAGGAGTAGCATCAGCAGGCACCTGTGCGACACCACAGGTAACCCAGGCGCCAACCATTATATTCGCACCCATCAGCGACCAAGTGCGGAAGTGGTCGGTAAAGTATGACGGGGGTAGAGACCCGTTAGCATTCATCGAACGACTGGAAGAGTTGTCGGAGGCATACACGCTAAACATGGATCTTCTCCCAAAAACCATGCCCGAGTTACTAGGAGGCACCGCTCTTCAATGGTATCGCAACAACAGCGCACATTGGAGTAGTTGGGCGACATTCAGGCAGGATTTTCTACGTTTCTTCCTACCCGCTAGATACTTCGAACGCCTCGAGGATGACATACGGCAACGAAGGCAACACGCACGCGAGAAATACAAGGACTACATGCTAGCGATCCAAAACTTGATGAGGCACGCCGGGTACAGCCCCGAGCAACGTCTGGAAAGAATCTTCCGCAATAGCCACCCGGATTACCTACTGTACATCAAACGTAGGGATTTCAACAATCTCACCGAGCTCATCATTCTTGCCGAGGAATACGAGAGTATCCACGAGGGCTATCGACGACCACCAGACGGAAATCGCCGAGAAGTCGCGCGACACGCAGTAGGTGACAAAACTTTAATTTCACCACCACAACCTGCAACCCCGCCACGACCACCGAACAGACCGCCCTACTCACCTCCAGAAAATCAGGGATTCGACCCCAACAATGTATGCAGGAGATGCGGTGAGCAAGGACACTACGCCAATAGTTGCCGAAAACCCCGAAACATTTTTTGCTGGGAGTGCGGCCGCAGTGAGGTACGCACAATCGAATGCTGCCGTCAACGTCAGGGAAACGGCAGAGGGCTTCACGAAGGACAAGGCGCAGTGAGCCCGAGGAACCCAGCGCCGAATCAGCAGTAGCAATGTACCAAGAGCCTGGCCGCCTTTACGCCGTAGCCAGGCTCGGCGCGGAATCAGCAGAGGCGGTCATCGATACAGGGGCATCGAGAAGTTTCGTTTCGAGTAGCCTAGCAAAACGTGTGGTGAACTCTGGGAGCGGAGAAATGGTGAGAGTGGCCATCAAAATAATGATGGCAAACGGGACTAGCACCACAATCTTCGACGCCATAAGGACTGAGGTACGCCTCGGAGACGCCTCACACCACACAGTTTTACACGTTATGCCCGGGGCAATCGACGACATCATACTGGGACTAGATACGCTAGGGAGCATGGGAGCCACGATATCCTGCGGAGGAGGACACCTCGCGCTATCCAGGCCACTTACCCAACCCACATTGACACCAGGCGTACCGACACAGATAACAGAGGAGGCAATCCGGCCATGCAGAGCATCATCAACAAGGAAATTGACGAACTCCTCGACAAGGGATGCATCGAGCCATCCTCTAGCCCCCACAGCGCACCGATCGTGCTAGCCAAAAAGAAGAATGGTAAGTGGAGGTTGTGCGTAGATTATCGGCAGCTCAACGCCCGATCAATACCCGACGCATACCCCCTGCCAAGAATACAACACATACTGGACAAGTTACGAAGGGCGAAATACATCAGCAGCCTGGACTTGAAGAACGGCTAGTGGCAGGTACCATTGGAACCGCAGAGTCGTCCTTACACGGCCTTCACAGTACCCGGGCGCGGATTATTTCAGTGGCGTGTTATGCCTTTCGGTTTGCATTCCGCACCAGCAACATTCCAGAGGGCACTCGACCAAGTCATTGGGCCAGAAATGGAACCACATGCCTTCGCGTATCTCGACGACATAATTGTCATAGGCTCCACGTTGGAGGAACACATACGCAACTTACAGGAAGTCATGCGACGGCTGCAACACGCCAACCTTAAAATCAACCCGGAGAAATGCGAATTCTTCAAGAAGGAACTTCGGTACCTAGGCCATGTGGTAAGCGATAAGGGAATCCACACGGACCCCGAGAAAGTTGCAGCTATCAAGGAGCTGAAACCATCAACCAACGTGAAGGAAGTTCGCCAGTGTCTGGGGATAGCATCGTGGTATCGCCGTTTCGTGCCTGACTTCGCTATTATAAGCCAGCCGCTCACGGCCCTGCTGAAGCACTGGAAGTGGGGAGCAGAGCAACAAGAAGCCTTCGATACCATCAAGCAGAAACTCACGGAAGCCCCTATACTCGCATGCCCGGACTTTACAAAGTTGTTCACCTTGCAGGCGGACGCCAGCAATTTCGGTCTTGGAGCAGTACTGACACAGGAGCTGGAAGGTGGAGAGCGCGTTATCGCTTACGCCAGCCGAAAACTAAACAAGGCGGAGGCCAACTATTCGCCCACCGAAAAGGAGTACCTTGCTATCGTGTGGGGAATACGGAAAATGAGGCCATACTTGGAAGGATACCGGTTCAAAGTTATAACGGACCATATGTCGCTGAAGTGGCTAAACTCGATAGAAAGCCCCTCAGGCTGCATAGCACGATGGGCATTGGAGCTGCAACAACACACATTCGACATCGAGTATAGAAAAGGTAAGCTCAACCTGGTAGCCGACGCACTATCTCGACAACAACTAGAGACCCTGCGACTAACGACGACGACAGAGACTCAATGCAAGTGGTGGCGCAAGCGGGTGGATGAAGTACGCACCAACCCGGAGAAGTACGCCGACTATGCAATACAAGAAGGGCAGATGTACCGCCATATTCCCTGCCGGTCACACGACGAAGAGGTGGTCCCGTGGAAGTTATGTGTACCCACACCGCTCAGACAGCGAGTCCTAAAGGAAAGCCACGATATACCAAGCGCTGGACACATGGGCATCCGTCGTATCGTAGCACGAATCGCCAACCGGTATTATTGGCCCGGCATGTTCCGGGATATCAGCCGATATGTACGCCAATGCGAGTATTGCCAGAAGTATAAGGAAGCACAACAAAAGCCAGCGGGAAAAATGCTCTCACAGGTAGCCCAGGAACCATTTGCCACGGTATGCGCCGATTTCATCGGACCTCTACCACGTTCAACTCACGGAAATACGACGCTATTGGTATTTTTCGACCGGTTTAGCAAATGGGTGGAATTGATCCCAATGAGGCGTGCTACAGCTGACGGGCTTCGCCGCGCATTCAGAGAACGCATCCTTGCAAGATTCGGTACTCCCAAGATACTGATATCGGACAACGGGGTCCAGTTCACCAGCACAATGTGGCAGCGCTACCTCAAGGAGATGGGGATACGGCAACAATTCGCGGCACCGTACACCCCCCAAGAGAACGCCACAGAACGAGCAAACCGGACCGTCAAACGCATCGTGGCGCAACTCCCCAGATCGCAGCACAACCGATGGGACGATCTTCTCCCGGAAATCGAGCTTGCCGTAAACACCAGTGTCACCGCATCCACAGGGTACAGTCCTGCGTTTCTCGTACAAGGACGGGAACCGCGACTGCCAGGGGCACTGTTCGACGAGGTTAACATCGGAACCGGCACAGCTACCACCACGGCCGAGGAGAAACACAGCAGAATGCAGGAGGCCTTCAAAATCGTAAGGCAAAACATGGAACGAGCAGCGGTAGACCAAGCACGGCACTACAATTTACGGCGGAGAAAATGGACCCCCGTAATCGGCGAATTAGTCCTCGTAAAGGAACACCACCTATCGAAGGCCGCAGAAAATTTCGCGGCAAAGTTGGCCCCCAAGTATGATGGGCCCTACCAGATCCTAGGGTATGTATCACCAGTGATACTCAAAGTACGGAAAACCGACGGCGGGAAGGAGAAAACCGTAAACATCTCGGAACTAAAAGCCTATCATGCGGCAGAAACCGCCCCAAGCGATTAGAAACAAAAATATAATTGTAATTAAGACCAAGGGTGGGAGGACAGAGCGATGCTTAAACATTCAATCACAAACCACCGAGGTGAAAACATCAAATAAATTTTGCTACGAATTTTTTTTCTCCAAACAATCAAAATGGAAAATTACAACAACAAACTAGCCAAAAGCATCAAGCGCATGCGCCAGCGCTACGCGGAGGAGGAGGCGAAACGGCCAAAGGCAATGCTGCTAGAGACGGAGGATGGTCCGAGCACCACGCGTGACACCATACGCACAACCGCTCAGCGCGCAGTCGCTGAGTACGCCAACGCAACCAACCCCACGCGCGCAGCCGCTGGACACGACGACGCCAACGCCAGGCGCACAGCACATACAGTCCGACGAGCCACTGAAACCATTATACGCACCATGCGCGTGGCAAAGTGGGAGGAAGCCACGGCCAGTACCCATAATGAGGCCAGAGCATCACCACCACCAGCCACGTTGAACAGGATCGAGGTGGAGGTAGAGCAGCAGGCAGAAATCATCGAGCTCTCGAACAAAGACGTAGCCCCACTGGAAAATACCCCATCGGCAATCATCGAGCTCTCCTCGGACGACGAAGCAGGCACACCGGAAGAGGAAGGTCCGAAAATAATATTCCCGGCAGGACAAGGCGGCATACCCCTATACAACATGGACCTCAAATCGCTCCAGGGATCACACTGGCTGACGGACGCCGTCATTGACGCCTGGTCGAAGAGCCTGGAAGAGCACCACGAGCAACAACAAACGACTCTCAGCCCCTTCGTGGTCTGGCAGCTGACCCAAAAGGGAAACATGGATGAGAGGTACCGACGCGTACATCGCGAGGTCCGGAAGATAGACCTGTTCGGGAAAGGCGCGATCCTCGCACCGCACAACATCGCCCATCATTGGTACCTGCTCGGCCTGGCCAACGCAGCAACCACACACCACGTCACCGACACGGAGTGCTGGCAAGAGCGGTACATACTGGTAGCAGACTCACTACGCAGAATAAAAACGCAGCACGCGACGCAGGCTTGGGCACCAAATAAATCCCCATTAATTTGGCCCACACAAAAACGACCGCACATAACCAGATGAACATACAACAAGGCTCAACAACAAAACTAGCACCAACATGAACACAACGAGCGGTCGCAACATGTCACAGCAACACAGTAACCATGGCAACACAACCACCCGAGCCAGCAACATGTAACACCACAGCTATAAAAGCATCAACACAGCATCACAGCAGTCAGTCAGCACGGAGCTGTGGTCACGACCAGAGCGACTAGCGAGCGCATCTCGATCGTAGTTGGGTCTATCCAGTACAATCGAGATTCGCCCCGTAGGAGTGAGCCGTGGGATCGAAGGGGGTTGTAGTTGGGTCTATCCAGTACAACTACCACTAGAAACCCCGCGCACACCCGCCTCAGCAAAAGTCCCGCCTCAGTAACGCGCAACCGCGAACAGGCGACGTCCGCTCGCCTACGCCGACGTAGACCGCGCCGCGAGAGTGATACCCCGCGGAGTAACAGCGCGAACGCACCACACGACCGAACAGAGCGACGAAATACCGCACGACAGAGACACGTCAGCAGAGACCGCAGCAGAGCGGCGAAATACCGCACGGCGGAGATACGTCAGCAGAGACCGCAGCAGAGCGGCGAAATACAACGCACCTAAGAGGGGCACCGACACCGGGCGTGGCAGAGCAACGCCGCTGCAACACACGACGCCGACGTCAGTACGCCAGCATAGTACGCGACAGCGACGCCAACGGAAGCAAGGTAGAGTGCAACGCACCAGACCCTAACGGAATCCGTCTAACGGAACGCGGCTGGACCGTTAAGCCACGCCACCACAGCCGAGTGGCGACGAATGAAGTCAGAGGGAGTTGAATTTTAGAATAGAATACGAATGAATTAATATTCTAGCATTAAGTAAGAATAAAGTAAAGTTTAATACAGCGAAACGATTTGCGCAGTGTCCCGAATTTACAAATTTATTGTAAGCGAACCCTGGACAAGGCGAGTATACCCCAGCAATTACCAAAGAAGCAACGGGGCAACAAGAAAGCTTCGTTACAACTGACGAGTTTGTTCGGAAAAACAAAAACAGCTGCGGCTTTTCTTTTTACAAAGTTCTATATTGCACGTAGGACCCAGTATTCTTTTAGGTATTGTTTTGTTCCTTTCCAGAGTTCTTCAATTTTTGTGCCACTTTCTTTTTGTTAGATTTGGTAGCTTTATGTTTTTGAGCATGAGATTCACCACCTTCTACTTCGTACATTTCAGGAAAATCATCAGACGTTTCTATGGAGTGCGAAGTTCCTGGTAAGGGATCATAATGCGTTTTACATGTTATATTTATGGTAAAATGAGTAGAGCAGAGCAAACAACCACATTTAAAGCAGGAACTGATAACATTTCTGCCGCATCCTAGAACTTCACAAGATTGTTCCAATTTTTCTGCCATGTTTAAGACCTTCACTAAGGAATTTCTACATTTGTTTTTGATTTAACAAAATATTTGTACACTTCTACTTACCTTTTATTATGCCACTATTCCTTTTGATAATAACACTTAAAATATTTTTTAACTACACGTGTACCAATGAACATTACAATTGATGAGAATCGCACGACATTATAACGGTAAAAATTATGGCACATAATTGCAGTAACATGTGTTTTTGTTCTTCTTCTTCCTTTTGAACTAATTTGGCAGTCACTGTTGATATGGCGTTATCACTGACACTGCAAAGCATTGCCATTGCAAGGCGTTAGCAGTGCAAAGCATTGCCACTACAAACCATTGCCTTTCGAAATAGTTAAATAATATTAAATTTAGTTGTTTAAGCACTTAACAATGATATTCGATAATATTTAGTATTAATATCCGAACATTTCTTATGACTTCCGAAAACTGGATATTATCCACGACACCCTAATGTTTATTGGCTCATTTATATTTTTATACCCTACCACTCTGTGGAACAGGGTATTATAAGTTAGTTTTGCCCCAAATGTTTGTAACACCTCGAAATATGCGAGCTAGACCCTCCTTAAAGTATACCGATCGGCTCAGAATCACTACCTGATTCGATTTAACCATGTCTGTCCGTCCGTCCGTCCGTCTATATTATAGTAGGCCACGCCCGACTTTAGCCTTTCCTTACTTGTTTTATAAGAATACTGTAGTTTTGCATGCATTTTGTTGGCATATTAAATAATATCTTGCAATAATATTGGAAAATTTCTTTATAAAGCATAGCAGTAGGTATTAAATTGCAGTTACGTTAGTTAGTGAAAAATTTTTTTGGTCCATCTGCAGATACGTTGAAAATGTTATGGCGTTTTCTGAGATAACGGTACTATATACAATCACATAATTTACACACAAGATGCGACATGCCTAAAGAAGTCCCATAGTGGTCCTAACTCAATTTCGGAAAAAATGTCAGTTCCCTTAGTTGGTCATGCGAGCGACGATATGATGTACCTGTAATAACAACAACCACCACCGCCAGCTACAACCACCACCGCCATCTGTAGCCAAAACTACCAGCTATAACCCCCACACCAGCGACGACATCACAGGAGTAAGCAATCAACAAGCGCTGTAAAAACGTGCAACACTAGCGTTCAACAGCGCCCCACCAAAGCGCTGCACTAACAACACCAACAACAACAACCAGCAGTGACAACAGAAGGGACCGCCCTCTTGTAGGCCCGCTGCACTAACAACAACAGCAACAAAACCGGTAACAACAACCAGCGCCTACAACAGAAGGGGCCCCCCTTTTGTGGGCAAAGTATTATAAGTGGACCAGGTAAAGTAAGTTATTCCTTACTAAGTTATTCCTTACTATAAGAAAAGGAAACGAAATTAGAGAATTTTAGAAACTGAATAACTAAAGTAAGGAATAACTATAAGAAAAGGAAACGAGTTAGAGAATAGAGAAAGAGAAATTTTAGAACCTAAAACTTTGCTAAATAAGATTAAAAAAATATCCATAACAAAAAAAGGCCAATTATAAACAAATAGTTGTGATAATTCTCAAACTTAGCAACTTAGTTAACTAAAAAATGTGATTCAATAATTTAGAGAAAACCAATTTCAATAAACAAAAGAAAAGAAAACTTAATTAATTAACTAACTCAAACCCAAGTTTTCTTAAGTTTAAATTTTTTTTATGAGATTTCCCTTTAGCTTTCAATGTAGGAGATGTTTTGAGGCTAGAGTCCAATGTAATTAAATTTAAGTCAGTGGAATATTCCATTTATGTACTATAAATAGAACTGTTTAAATTAAATTAGGTGCGTCGATGGCTATGGATAAGGGTGGCCAAGCAGCGGGCGTAACACCCGCGGCGCCCCCTTGTATTGTTCGGCCTTTTTTCTTTGTATCTTTTATTTTCAGCGTTGTAACCGGTCACTCCCGATTCGTTTTCAATTTTCAGTTTTTTTTATTGTTGATTTAATTTTAATTGTTCTTTTTCTCGTGATTTCTTTATTTAAGTTTTGATTTGATTAGATTTTTCATTTTCGGTTACTGTCTGATTTTAAGTTTAATTTTAAATATTTTGCTCTGCATTTTTTTTTTTTTTAATTTTTTATTTATTTCTAGAAGTGAATACTTCTTGGAATTTTGAATTTAGACGGTCTGTCCGTGGCATCCTGATTTCAACCGGATGTTGTTTGTATAGTGGTTTTGTGCATTTCCCAGCGTTTCAAAGGTATGATAGAACTCTCCTCTGCTTATGGCGCAGGATAGCAATGTTGGCAAGAACCCTCCCCAGCCGACAATGACTAGCCACAGTGCGACCTCAGATCATGCCGACCGCCATTGCTGCTAAAATATAGATGCGTTAATTATAACTATTAACAAACTATATATGTTTATGTGTTAATATTGATCTTACTGAGCTGATGATTTTTTTTTTGTAGCTGAGCAGTTTTAGATCACGACAATTAACAAACCCCTGCCTTTCAACGACTCGGCAATGTATATTTAAAAAAACTGTGCGTTATGCGGATGTGCCCCTCGTTTCGACTGGGCGGGATGGTGGCTTATCCATTGGGAATTATTATTATTATTATATCCCGCGATATATTTATTTATTAATTTTTTTTGCTGCTAAATAAGGCGGTTTTGAAGTTTGAACATAATTATATTATCTGAATGAGGTACTTCTGTGCCCATATTTTATTTTAATTTTGACAAAATGTGACCCCAGATAGCGCAATTTTTTTATTTTGGATCATGTAGTGAATGTGTGAATTTTACTACTTGAAACGATTTATTTTGAACGATTAGTTGTAACCTGAGCATACTATATTCCTCCTTCGATAGTATGGTGTCAAGGAAAAGGCCTGAATGAGAGTGCTTATGTGGGAATGTATTTTTTCTCGGTATTCCAAATGGCTTGAGAGATATCGACCACGATATAAACACGAGAAGCTCTAAAATGTAATTTTACAGCAGTGGCCAACTGAATTTTTTGCAAATTTGCATTCCTTAATCCATTTTGTTATTGCGAAATAATTATTCCTGTTGCATTCCTCATGTGGAATGAAAGAATTTAAAGCATTCCGCATGGAAATATTGAAGCTAGAAAGCAGTCTTAGGTGAAAAATATGTTTTAAGCAGTTTTGAGTTGACATGTCTTATACTAACAGCCAAAAGGGCGAATCTGAAGATTTTATATTTTTAATTGATAGTATAAGATTGATTGAGTGTCCGCTAGGTTTGGGATTACATGGTTTTACTTTCAGATATTTTTTAAAGTTTATTAGTCGAATTTTTTCTTCTCAAAAATACAGTAGATCTACTGCAACTGCAGTATAGTCCCAAACGTCGTTTAATATTGATCTCATTGTTCGGCCGGGGTGCGTCGAAAAACGAAAGTGGGTAGCGCACCGAGGTCGATCTCGCAAAGGATTGCGGTTGTAAATGGAAACCAAGAAAGAAACGATGTTATCGTTACAAATGTGTCCTTTAATTTCAATAAATGTGTTAACATGTCAGTATGCAGTTCAAGGAATGCAATACAGTGAATGAAAAGAAAGGAATACAAAAAAAAAATAATTATTCCGAAATACAATAAATACTAAATACATATTTTGTTTTCTACAAAAAAATTGTTTTAGAATTGAAGCGTTTGTCTTAATCATATCACTAAACTGAAATCATAAGCATCCAATCAAATATTATCGGTTTAATCGTATTGTTTTCTTATTTCTTTAATAAGGGCCAAATGCACATAAAAATCATAAATTCTGTATCAGTAAGCGAAAAAAGAAAGAATCCGATCTAAGATCTATGATCACAAAAAAATTAAGATCTTTTAGGCCAAAAACCAAACTGAAATGCACATTTTTTCACTAAATCGAGTTTATGTTTTTGGGTGGGGTGGGGGAGGTCTGGAGGCCAGGCGGCCCTGCTTATGTAAAGTGATTGCAAATGCTCAGCAATACAATTGGGGTACTAAGTTATTAAATTTTTAGTCAAAGTACCTAATATACATACCTTCTGAGTATGGGCGAAGTCAGCACCATGCAGAGGAAAACTTTTTTTGCTGAAGGAAAAATCTTATTCTAAAGCTTTATAGTTCGTTTTTTAAAGCAATACTTCTCGAGCATAATTGCAAAAAGTATGCTAACAAGTTAATTTTTGTAGTGCATTTTTATAAGGTGTAGTAGTATTTATTTGGATTGGAATAAGGTCATTCGACTTTGCAAAGATGGTGCACATGCAATGATAGGTGTACGATCGTGGTTAGCTTAAAAGTTCATGGAAAAAAATCCGGGTTATTCATTGACAAACTTTCGCTTCCAAACCAGTGTCAAAGGTTTTTTGTTTTTTCTTTAGCCCAAGGAAAAACACAAGCTTTCAAAGAAGGTTGGCTTATTTAGCTAACATATTTGGTGCCTTAGCCAGGCACCAGCAAAAATTCGTCTCCTTTGTAGATGCCGTTCGGAGTCGGCAAAAAACTGTAGGTCCCACCAATTTGTAGGGAAAATTCAAATCGGCACACCACAAATTGGAAGAGAAGCTTGGCGCAAAAATCTCTTAGGAGGTTTATGATGATATACCTGTTGTATATCGCGCCATAGAGAGAGAGAGATTTGGTGCCTTGGATAAGCTCCACTTTGAACTTCAGCGCAAAAAAGGCACCTTTATAAGCAATTATTATGAAAAGGGCACATTTCAGAATCTTTATTGAGAAAAGTGAAAAAAAACTTCTAATAAAGTATCCCAGCCAGCAGATATGCGTACGTTTTACCAAGACATTTTTTCGTCGTTTTTGGCATCCGAAAATTGTCAGCTTGCAGTTGTGTTGGGCTGATTTGTTATCAGATTGTAGTATTTCATCAAATTTTACAACAAAATCAAATTAACAACTAAAATCTGGCAACCATATTTAATATGACTATTGAAAAGTCAACAAATTTTGTTTATTTTGAGAAATAAAATAAAGAAACTAAAATTTTTTCAGTTGTTTTTTGTCACTATTCAAAAAATTTCAGCAGGGAATTCGCGGCTGTTAATAGTGAGCAATAAAAGATTTGGTAATGTTTTAAAAAACGTATTCCACACACTTTTTTTTTTTGAAATTTCGCAGATTAATTGCACTTTCCAAGAGGTGCATCTTTGAGCAAGCTCCTATCGGCGCCGATCGCGATGGAAGGTGGTTTTATTATTTGCTCTCAGGAGCGCACCGAGCAGCCGGCATCTTCCATATGAAGGATCCACGTATCCAAGAGAATTCCCTAAGGGTTCCTGATCATCAACTTATAATAAGTGTCTTTATTATTGTAAAATATTTAAATATATGAATACATACGTGTGTACACTTATGTGCATAAAAGAAAATTTATATTTTCTTTCTCTGGATGAAAATGGATCAGAAGATATATGCTAGTATGCATCCGAAAAACGATCGAAAAAGTATATCAAAAACGTATAGAATAGGCATGTTAAAATGTGCGAAAAATATTTAAAAAAGGCATAGGGAAATGTTTCAGTTTGCTTAAAGTTCTTTGTACTTTTACACACATACGTTTCGTTCGCACACTTTATTGGGAAAACGGATCCAGAAAAGTACTGTAAACGTAATATGAAAACGGAGGTAAAATAGGTTTCTTATCAGAAATTTCTTCCATTTTCGGATACATTTATAGAATTTTTGCTGGCTGGGATATTAATTTAAAATATTATTGAGCTACAAAGATTTTTTCATCATGCAATAACATATGTTCACTTCATACATTCATAAATGCATCTATTACCTTACCTATCCAATTATACCGTTTCAACTACATTATTAATCAAATATGTTATTTTATGTGATTTTAGAAATTTTTGGAAGTGGGTGCGTCATTTCGTTATTTTTAGTGGCAACCTACCTTGGGCACAAAGTAATCAGTGTGCCGAATTTTATTCAAACTAGTATATCCCGTGGTCGAAAGTCGACCACCTTAAATTAGTTTAAGTTATTAAATCCTCTGTTCATATTTTTTCCAGCACTGCCTAGAGGCCGAAATATTTGGGAAATCTTTGTTACTGAAATTAATTATATATAGTTGAGTAATTTAGGGCCGCTTTCATAAAAGTCGGTTCACACTAAACGGCGGGTAACTTGACAACTAAATCATATGACTTTAGTATTAATTTATCCTCTGTTTTGCCATAATCTAAAATGCAATTGTATTTCTTTATGAAATCTAGTCCTATTATTCCATCACACGGGATTGGAAAGTCGTCTTCTACGACGTGGAATTTATGGTAAATTAGAAGAACGGCGGCCCCCGTGGTGTGAAGGTAGTGTTGCCGGCCTACCACACCGAAGGTCCATGGTTCGAGCCCTGGTACAGGTAACATCAAAAGTGATTTGAAAAAAGTTTTTCGAAACGGGGTCGCCCCTCGGCAGTGGTTTAGCAAACTCTCCGAGTGTATTTCTGCCATGACAGGCTTCTCAGCAAAAATTCGTCTCCTTTGTAGATGCCGTTCGGAGTCGGCAAGAAACTGTAGGTCCCACCAATTTGTAGGAAAAATTCAAATCGGCACACCACAAATTGGAAGAGAAGCTTGGCGCAAAAATCTCTTAGGAGGTTTATGATGATATACCTGTTGTATATCGCGCCATAAAGAGAGAGAAAAGAGTTCGCACTAAACGGCGGGTAATTTGACAACTAGCCGAAAAAAATCAGTCCATTAAAGACCGGTAATCATTAATAGGAGATGGGCAAAAACAGTCCTTAGGAATGATTGAAAGTCCACCATCAGAGCCACCACTACTTTCAGATTCGGTCAATATTTCAATAAAAAAATTTGGATTTGATGGACATATACCAACAAAATAGTTAGGCTTATAATAAATATAATGGTTACTTCAACTCATACCAACAAAATAGTTAGGCTTATAATAAATATAATGGTTACTTTAACTAAATGTGCTTAGTGAGTGAAAATATGTCCACCGTTTAGACACGGTTGCCATATTGTAATTTTTTGGTTATTAGTATACAGGCAGTGCTTTTTGTAATCCATTTACCGGGAGAAAATTACAAATTCAATTTAGCAATTCCGACTCAACGACGCACCTACCTATTTTGACTCTGCTTTCTTTTTGATCTGAAATTTTGAATTATAAGGGGGCCATGGCTGGTTTGGGATCCTGTTTTAATATTGGAGTTTTATGAACAGTAAAAATTTACATTTTATTATAAACACTTAGGTTTTTCAGGATTTTAAGATGCATCTAAATACCCGACCGAAAATAGAGGCCATGAATACTTTTGAATCTCATTTTAATTATGGAATTTTACAAAAAAAAAGTTCAAGTTTGATTGCGCATACAAAAAAAATTTGAATTATATGAACAGGTGGCAACTATGGGTGTTTTTGAACCTCATTTTTATAATGGAGTAAAAATTTTAATTTTGAACTATTGTTTTGCAATAAAACGTGTGAGATATGTTGAAAACAAAAATTTTATGATGCATGCCGAAAATAGTGGCCACGAATACCTTTGAATCTCATTTTCATTATAGAATTTTGCAAAAGTTAGAAGTTTTGATTGCGTTTTTAAAACAAAAATTTATGTGATCAGCAGTGACTTTGAATGCTTTTGAATCTCATTTTTATAACAGAGTTCTATTAAAAAAATTAAGCTTTTGTTGTGTTTTCCCTAAAAATTTTAATTTTGAACTATTGCTTGCAATAAAATGCGCGAGATATGTTGAAAACAAATTGGTATTTTTTTTTAAGGATTTGGTACAGTTCAGTATAGGGGAGGGCAACTCTCGCTCAAAATCAAATTGGACAGACGTGCCGACGCCGGTGTATACTTTAACTCAATTTGCTTAATGAGTAAGAGGTTGAAACTATTTCTACCTTTTGGAGAGAAAATGAAATATGGGTTGGACGCACCGACGCCACTACTTTAACTCAATATGCTCAATGAGTGAGAGAATGAAAATATTTCACCATTAGGAGTGTGTCTACATATACATATTACGATTGAAAATGAGTTTAGCGTTTATTTTGAAGTTCCTTAAATTTCTCAATATGAGTTTGATGCCAGTTTCCATTTTGGATTTTTTGGTTTGGATATACAGACAGTGCTGTCAATTTAGCAATTTTCCTTTAGATCTTGCTTTTTTGAAACCCATTTAGCTCGGGAAAATTACAACTTCGGTATATGGTTTTCTGGTTTTTTCCTTAACCACAACTTAGACATGTATAAAGACATTTCATATTGAATTTTATAGCATTTCAATAATATTTTGTGATATATATGTATATGACCTGAACTTATTATTTCTTATGGCTGTGCGTATAAGTTTACCTTAAGTCCTATATCAATCAGAAAAAAGTAAATTCTTTAAAAAAAATTCATAAAACTATGTAACTATGTAAGTATTTATCTTACATATTTTGTTATGGTAAATTTGTTTTAGTAATTTTCTTGCGGTTTTTTTTTTGCAAAAAATTGGTTTTGAGAAAAGATTGCTTTAAAAACTTAACAAATTCAAGGCAAGTCAAGAAATTCAATTTTATAAAAAAAAAAAATTATTGTCCGGAACCTGGGCTAGAACCATGGAACGCACGCGTCTCACACGAGACGCCTATGCCTGTTTCAGAAAATATTTCCACCATTAGGAGTATACATACATATCCATATTGTCTTTGAAAATGAATGAAACGTTCATTAGGAAGTTTCACAAATTTCTTAATATTAGCTTGACGCCGGTTTCCATATTTGTTTTTTTTTTTATATACAGGTAGTTTTCTCAATTTTTCCTTTACATCTGGCATTTTTGAAGTCCATTTAGGGGGATGAAATCACAATGAAATGATGGCTTTTTTCCTCAACCAAGTAAGTACTCGGACTACATGTGAGAAGTCATTGGTTCGAGCTCTGTTGCTGAGAACAAATTTTAAAAATAAGTTTTAATGGAATTTTTTCGAAACTGGGCACTTCAGTTTTTCTTAAAAATTTGAGTTTTTGTTGGCCCATATTTTGTTTTTTTTTCAGACTTGTTTGAGATGATTGTAAACTAGTATTTTTTCTGTTTAGTTTGATATTTCACTTCATGTTTAACAACTGATTTTCCTGTAGGGTATGTTTGTCTCTATGAATCGAGTAGTAGCGCACTCATTTGCGTCCCGCATAAATCAATTGCACTTGTCATCAACTCAATTAATTTTTGGCAAACAAAAGTGCACTAAATCAATTGAGCTGGCAGCATACAAACGCATGTTTGAGTATGACTATGTGTGTGAGGCTTTTGTGTCCAATACCCTTTGAAACTATACACTGCGCATCCTTTTCATGTCCTTATATGCTTAGCTATTTGTCCTTTTACCCTCAGCATTTGCTCAGCGCTCATTACGTTTTTTATTCATTTTCCGCTTTATTTTGCATTTCTCTGTTTGCTTTCATTTTCTTATTTGTTGTTCTCTTTTTATATAGCAACAATTTTTGGCATTTTTTCTATAGTCGCTCATTGACCGCCCATACATTTTGCAAATGACAATACTCGAATCTATCGGTTGGGTGGTGCAAATGTTGCTCATGTGTGAGTGTTAGTGCTTGTGGCATGCAAATATGCGTTGAATGCGTTGGCTTTGGCAATGTTTCGGTCATCAAATGGGGTTAAAATGCGATTAAATTGGGTTTGGTCATGTCAACATTCAGCGTTAATGGATTCCAGAAAAAAAAATTATAAAAACACTTATGTAGCAAATATCAGCAATCGTTGATCTCATATGGGAATGAGCTTTTTAACTGTCGCTGCTCTTCAGTATTTTCTGCTTTGACAGGCGTTAAAGTCCATGTTTAATTTATTGTGTTTGTTTTAGCCTACTAAATTGGGGCTAAAGAATTAAGCTCGAAATGAGCTGCAGAGCCAACTTCTTTCTCTTTAATGGTACATATACCATACTCGAAAGATAGGCCTGAAATAACAGGTCTCTCTCACCTTTGAAAACAGCCCCAATCGATGCGTTAGCTCCTTTCCAGTTTATATTGCAAGAGGCGAAAAACTTCGACACAACGCCGCGCCCATAACCGTCCCAGAGGATAAGTAAGCCATAATGAAGACCAAACCCTTAAAATCAATTCAAAATCAACTGCAACTCTTTCGCCACGAGGGATATGGTTATTTAGCGGCTTTTTATAAGCTCTTGCTAACCAATATATGGAAACAGGCGATAGTGATTCCTTTTCTTAAAACCTGGAAAAAGGGCGAATCAGGAGGAAACATATGTATATTCCGATATCTCTCCTGTCGCCCGTTCCGCAGTTCCTAGAGACGATACTACTCCCCTACTACATTGCAAACAAGCACTTGGCCAACCATCAACATGGCTTCCGAAAACAGCACAGCACAACAACCGCTCTGAACGCCATAAATACGCATATAAACAATATTTTGAACCAACACCCTCCAAACCCCAGGGCTTATGAGGCCCGCTGAATCTGCACGGGGAGGCCCGCATTGCAACTTCGGTGCCTGAAAAGGTTAATCTCCTAACTATCCAGACTAAATACTGCCATACCCAAGGAGAGCAGGCACGACGAGAACCATCTCTGCACTTGCTTGATTGAGCTAAATCATTTAACTCTAAGGCCACTGTAGCCCGATTCTATTGAAGAGGAAATTACCGTCGACCTAGATAAGCCTGCAAAACATAGCAATAATTTTGCATTTTCCTGAAATTTGCAGATGGCTGTCGACCACTCAGATAGTAAGCGGCTCATCGATGCTGTCTCGTGGAAGCTGTGACTCTTCAAGTTCTTTGCCTACTAGTCATTGTCAACTATGATGAAAACTCTTGTTAGGTCCCTTTTCTGTGAATCGAATTGTATAATTTTCTTTAGGAATTGCAGATCTCTAAGTGTTCTCCTATTAAAGAAATATCAGGTATCCCTATGAAAAGTACTTACAGTGTGCTTTTATCTATCTTAATATGCTAAAGGCCCTCAGGTCAGAAAAAATAACATCGCTAACAGAGTTGAGTGTGTCAACGACATTGTAATTCCGGTATCCGGTCAATTAAATAGCTTACCAAAGCACAACAACCACACTTCCCGCAAGGAAATGAACAAACAGCCGAAAGTAGAAATCAAAATATAAAAACCCAAAAATTGCTCGGCAGGTGTCAAATAACAAAACATGGAATATGGTTAGCGAACCCTACAATTGGTACAGCGATGCAGAAATACAAACCCCACATACACGCACACACCCACACACAAACGTATGACAAACCGGTGAAAATGATGAAACGGAAGTAACCGCCAAACGGATGGCAAGCAACGACGCAAATTATTCATTTATTCATATTTAAAACACATTCCATGTTGATTTTTAAGGAAAGTTATGATCTTAACTGGTCAAATTTAGTCTACATATGTAAGATTTCGGGTTATATGTCTGCCCTCTGACAAATTAAAATATTTGAAGAAGAAAATAGTTGAGTAATTCAGGAAAATTAACACGATTTCTAACCACTTCGTAAATATAAAATTGAAGAAGCTACAAACTATGTTTTTGGTTTTTTGATTTCGTCTCATCGGAAAAACCGGATAAAA
This sequence comes from Merzomyia westermanni, assembly GCA_949987695.1. NCBI lineage: Eukaryota > Metazoa > Arthropoda > Insecta > Diptera > Tephritidae > Merzomyia > Merzomyia westermanni. The sequence continues at coordinate 85,661,719 of OX465291.1, forward strand.
AAATGAAAATTATCGAAACTATCTACCGAACTCTGATAAATATCAAGATTTCTATCGAGCTTCTCGTTTCGATGGAATTGGGTTATGATATATATGAATATTCTAATATTATGCGATATGGACTGCATATAAGTTTACCTTAAGCCGAAAATTATTGAGAAAAAATTAAATTTCTTCTGGCGGTTTTTTGAAAAAAAAAATCGTTTTCTCACTTCACTTTGATAAACGCAAACATCAAGCTGTGTAGGTGTGTTTTTATTTTGCTCTGTGTTTTCTTTAATAATTAAATCATATCTTGATATTCTAAATATTCTAAGTTATAATTAAAGTTAAAAGAATTTAAATAGTTAATGTGCTTCACTACTTGGTGTGAAAATTGTTAAAATTTTCGAATAGTGATTAATCATTATAAATTCATACTTTTGAATTTGTGTGTGTCGAGTTATTTGCATATTTCAATTGTTTTATTTATTGCTTTTGAAAGGCTTACATTTTGTATTGCAATTGTTGTTGTGTGCTGATTTGGGTTTTTTTTAGTTCTTTTTCATTACAGTTGTTTGCGTGGTTTGTTGAACCTCCCATACAGTGTGTTTAAAACTGCTCGCTCAGCACGGTGCCATTTAAACTGCCAGGATTGTTTTTCTTCCATCTGCTGAATTCTTAAACTTATCATTTTTTTTTAAATTTATATAAGTATTTATTTATGCAAAAATGTCTTGCATGATAGCAAAGTGCCAAGTAAAAAGCGAGTCTGAACGCTTTGTAGCATGCTGGCTGTGTGATGGACTTGTCCACGCCAAGTGCACTTGGTTAACAGGTAGAATAGCTGACCTGCTTAATGAAGCAAAAGGCCTGCGCTGGTCTTGTTCCAAATGCCGATCGACGGAAGTTGATCTCTGTGAAATCTATAGGCATATCAGAAACGGTTTTTCTGAAATCAGCAAAGATTTTTCATTGCTGACTGAAAAATTCAAAAAAAATATATGAAAATATTTTCTAAGCCTTGGAAACTTTAGAGATTTCGCCTCATTTGGAATGCCCTGATAATCGCGAAAACAAGCCCAGACGTACGGATGATCGGCCTACTACTTCCGCAGTGCCGAGCTTGCCTCAAGCCCTTGAACTTATCGAACCTTCCTAGTACGGTTGTCCGAGCAACGTCCAGGAACGCCCCTTCAAAAATATCCACTAGGAAAAACCCGGAACCTCCAACTATTGCAATGTAGTCTGAACCAATCGTTAGTAAGCTGGTTGTGGTCCCTCGCAAAAAATCTATTTTTGTGTCTAGGTTGAAGTACCATATTTCTTCTAAAGTTAAAGATCAAAGCGTAACTGTTAGAAACTTTAATTTCACATATCAAAGAAGTTTGTCTTCGTTTAAGATTGATGTATCTGGGAAAGATTTCGATACTCTTTTGGACAGCTCTTTTTGGGCTCCCGGGGCTCTTGTGCGGGAGTTTGAATACAGACCGAATAGAAATGTTCAAAATGTAGCGAAAATTTTGAGTCAACGTTGAGTCAAAAAAGTGACCACTAAATCCGTGAATATCTTCTATCAAAATGTCAGAGGTTTAAATACCAAATTAACTGATCTCTTTTTGAAATCTTTTTATTGTAAATATAACGTAATTGCTTCTACCGAAACTTGGCTTAAACCTTATGTTTTCATTTCAGAGTTTTTATGTAATAAATATCAAGTATATAGAAATGATCGCTTGAAAAGAGTCGGAGGTGGTGTTCTACTTGCCGTTCATTCCTCCATCCCTTCAGAAGAGGTTAATATTCCTAACATCGATTTTATTGAGTTTAAATGCATCCGCATTCAGCTGGAGAGCGTCTCTATGTACTTATATGTTTGCTACATCCCTCCAGCATCAGATTTTTCAGTCTACATGCAAAATGTCTCTCTGCTCAAAACTGTTAACTTTTTGACCAAAGCTTCAGATTCAATTATTGTTTTGGGTGATTTTAACTTACCTCATATCTGATGGAAACATTATTCCAAATCCGTCCAAACTGGGGTACAATGACTTTTTAGATGGGATTTCCGATCTTTGCCTTAATCAAATAAATGTTACCGCTAACAAGTTTATGAAAGTCTTAGATTTAGTGTATGTTGATGATATAAACCAATTTTCTGTAAATCGTTGTGATCCGTTGGTTTTACCAGAAGACCTTTACCACCCTTCTATGGAAATAGTCTACGAAACCATAAGTAATGGCCAAGGGACTCAATGCTACTCATTTAGTAGCTTTGATTTTAAATTTACCAAAACAAACTACAAGAAATTAAATAAAGAACTGTCTAAATTAACTTGGCCTGAATTTGGTAGTGATATCGATCTAAACATCTCACATTTCAATTAAACTATTCACTGCCTATTTGCGAAGTTTATTCCTAAACGTAAATTAACTTATAATCGTCCTACGCAAGCTTGGTTTACTAAAGAGCTTAAGGCTCTGAAAAATGGGAAAACGTGATCATTTAATTTATATAAGAAATCCGGATTAAACAAACACTACTTACTGTATTCCATTCTACGTCAGAAGTACATAGATTTAAATAAAAAGTGCTATAAAGCTTATATCTCTAAAAACAAAAGAGACATTATTCTCAATGCAAAGTCATTTTATGGTTTCGTAAATTCTAAACGAAAAGTATCAGGGTTTCCCTCAGCCATGGAATATCAAGACATTATATCTAGCGATAATCAATATATCCCGAATTTCTTTGCTCAATTTTTCACTTCTAACTATTCTGCTGTCACCAATTCAAACTTTTAAAATTATCCCTATAAGCTACACGGGACAAATTTTATTAATTCACCAATTATATGCCCCAAAGATGTTATAATTTACCTTAAAACCTTAAAAGAATCTTTTAAATATGGTCCTGATAGGATTCCTTCATGTTTCTTGAAAAAATGTGCCAACCATATTTACCAACCCCTTACCAATTTGTTCAACCTATCACTAAAGTGTGGTGTTTTTCCAACTGCCTGGAAAGAATCGTTTCTTCTACCGCTGCATAAAGTAGGGTCTTCTATAGAGAACTTTGATAGCTGACTGCCAACACGGGTTCAGTAAGGGAAAGTCCACAGTTACGAATTTACTTGAGTTTACCAGTCATGTCTCAAATGGCTTTAGAAAAAATCTGCACACCGACGTTATTTATACGGATTTCTGCAAAGCTTTTGACAAAGTGTGTCAGTCATTACTTATTCATAAACTCGATCAGTTGGGCTTCCAGCCGGGTCTCAATCGCTGGATCTCTTTTTACCTTAGTGGCAGGAGTAGTGTTTAAAAATTTAGTATCCGATGTCATCTATGTCTCTTCGGGGGTTCTTCAAGGAAGCCATCTTGGCCCGATTCTGTTCTTGTTGTTTATAAATGATATTTCTGCAATAATAAAATTTTCAAAAATGTTAATGTATGCTGACGACGTAAAGCTTTTCATGTCATTCGCCTCATTTGCAGATAGAAATAAGCTACAATCAGATCTAGATACACTAGTTATTTGGTGCGATTTAAATTATATGCCACTTAACCTTAAAAAATGTAAACACCTGGGTTTTTCGCGTGGAATTTCTCAGCCGGCTTCCTATACAATTAAAAATAATAGTCTTAAGCAAGTGTAGGATTTTGTTGACCTGGGGGTTACTATGGACTATAAACTCAGTTTCAACCGCCATATTAACACAACAGTCAATAAGGCTAGAGGTGTCCTAGCATTCGTTAAAGATGCTCTAAAGAATTGAGCTACCCTTATGTAACTAAAGCCCTCTTCACTACATTAGTCAGACCGATACTTGAATACGGTTCTATAATTTGGAACCCGCGTTACCAGGTTCATGTAGATCGCCTTGAATCGTTTAAAACTCATTAACCTGCACACACTTTCTAGTCGGAGGGAAATGCTTGGAATTATTTTTATGATTAAATTGCTAAATGGTTCACTATCCAGCCCATTTCTTCTAAGTGAAGTGAACTTCAATGTACCGTCTCGTCCTTCAAGGCATTTTAAACATCTTGTCTTAAAACAGTGCCGAACCAATTTTTAGTTAAATGAGCCTTTTCGCTGTTTTTGTCAAGATTATAACTCGCTTTCTGGTAGATTTGATATTTCAGACTCGCTTTTCAGCATAAAAAAATCAATTCTTTCTATCCTAAATTCATAGTTACTAATTGTTTCTTATTCTTTGACTTCTATATTAACTTCTAACAATAATTTTATTCTGTTAACTAGTTATTTCTTAATGTATAATCTATCCTATATCTACCTTCTCTTTTCTAAACTTTTAAGATTTATGAGCAATAGCCTAGAATTATTATCATTTTTATCACGTTATTGTGTACACGAACGGACGGACGGACATCTCTCTTCCGAAGAACTTTGATATATGCAACTCAATATCTATCTCGTTTAGTTTGTGCCGTTACGTACTACGGTTATATAGACAAAATTATAATGCGGGATGCAATAGAGCCATATAGCCGTATTTCTCAACATATTGAGAAATGATGCCATATTAATTAATATGGCTTCTTTCCACAATGAATGTGAAATAAAGCAACTATGGCATTATTGCTCTTTTGGTAATACCACGTGTTTATGTAAGACATGACATCTCAATTACACCGCATAAATTAAACCGCACTTTCCTGAGGAGTGAGTTGCAAAAACAAATTTCTATCCTTTATTATGATAAGAGCTTAAAATATTTAGTGCTATTTGACATTAATAAAATAAAGCACTGCAGGCGATTTTTTATTCCAAATTTTCATTATATATTTTAATATGAATTTAAAATATGCGAAAATTTAACTTTTGTCTTTGACGGTTGTCCCGTAAAATAGTCGACTACTAGTGCGTCCTGTTTAAGCGACATAAGCTAGAATTATTTCTTTCATTTATTTCATTTGCATTACATGCTATTGTTAATCGCAACCAGCTTATGAAATATTCCAAAGGTTTAGTTTGTTTTGCAATCCCAAATCGGGCTTTTTCACAGCGAAAATGAGAAGGTCAATCACACGCTTATAACGCAGAGCCCCAAGTGCCCCCTCCCAATTAATACGTATAAGGTGTTAAGGTACTCCGCACCCCCCGTTCTATATAGAACAAATAACTTAAATAAAATATATTACTAATTTAAATTAATATTACTCCAAGGTTGCCCCCTATGCAACATGTGCTCCGCACCCCCGTTCTACTCTCTTGACAAATAATAAAATAACATAAAAACATTAAGTGAAAAGACTACTCGCTCCCCATAAAGCTTAGGTTATATGGGCTCCTCTATATCCATATGCACGCCTCAGGCAAATGCTGTTTCATTCATTCAATGCAATTTATGCACTACATAGATAAACATCACAGAAGAAATTACCATTAATAAATTTGAAATTAATAGGACTAAATATTTTAAAGTCATATCATAATAGAAAATTAAAATTTGGCATAAAAAATAGACTGTGACGCCCTGTGCAAATCGGTTGAAACTTGTAAATTTTGACAGAGCCAAAGAAAATTCTGATATTTATCGCGGTGAAAACGAATGAGTACACATATGTACATTAGGTATTACCAATCATATTTCAAATGAATTTATATGCCAACACGTTATTTGTTGTGTACAACAAGCGAAAAATGTATGCAGTATGCGGTGTAAACAAAAGCGAGTGAAAAATCAAGTAAATACGCTTGTTTTTATATAAACTTTTAATAAATACATCAGCGGGTTACAGCGATAGCAAAAATTACAACCAATTGATTAGCAAAATAATAGCTCTAATGACATTTCGTTTTCTTCTCTTTTCTTTCATTACATTCATTTCCATTATCTTAATAGAATAACAAGGAGTATATAGAGTTGCCAGATAGGCGCGAACATAACGGCCGCCTTGAACGACCAAAATAAGTTCAAAATTAAATTACCCCTACCACCCAATAGCTACCCATGTCAAATGCGTGTTTGCCAAATACGAGGTAAGCTTTTCATGTCTCATACAGCGACGGTAGGAGGAGTACAGCACTCTCTCAGCACCAACAAGATTAGTGCTCTTCTGTTTATAAACTTTGAAAGAGCGGCAATGAACGCAGGTGAAGAGAGATATCCAACAAGCTCGAGATGCATTGCCCCCCCCAACTCATGCATATGAAACTATATAAATATGCCTTGCATGATTTAACTCCTCAGCTTTTTTAAAATTTTATAAGATAAGGTCCCGCAAAGTCGACAGCGCTGTGCAAAAAACATCGGTAACTCGTTTAGCGGCTGATTGGCAGATCTGACATTGCTTGGTTGACGGTTTAATTTTACGCAGCTGTGGCGACGTTGAAGAATGGTTTGCATGATTTGCGGAGCGGCGTGAAGCGTACTGCGATGAAAGTCAAGAACTATGAGCTTAGCCAGCGCTGAGTTTTTCGTTAGGATAATGGGGTGTTTGACGTCTGTGGAGACCGAAGCGCGTTTTATTCTCCTGCCAACACGGATAATGCCATCAGAATCTAAGAATGGTTGAAGACGGGTTAGCTGACTTCGTAATGGTATTGGTTTGTTTGACCTGTAAGAAACAAAGCCTTTGGGAAAAGCGTTAATTTGGATATACTTTACCAGAGAAATTTCAGCGTGGAGAGTTTCACTGCAGCTGAGAGCGCCAGAAGTGACTTGACTTCTGGTTGTTAGTGTACGAATTATACCTCGACAATAGTTTCCACTCTCCTTAAGTTTGAGTGAGATTTGATCTAGATTTGTTGGTTGACTTATCCGTGAAAACATGATATTTAGCGTGATCATAATTCATCCAACAATTTAGTTTGAAAGCCGTGAGCTAAGGCAGCTGCTGACGGCTGGTTCATCCCAATCAATGTCCGCTAGCCAACTTCGCTGTAGCCAAATTTTCGAAAGAATCGTGCAAGGTGCAATTAACCCGAGTGGATCGAAAATTTTACTCGAATCTGAGAGAAAAGCTCTGCTCGTAAGAACTGCAGGCAGTGGTGTTAAATTCACTGCAATTGATAAATAATCGTCCATCGTGTTCCAAGTTGTACCCAATGCACTTACTTCGCGGACGTCAGCCACCAAGCACGTAATTTGCTTTGATGCGTGCGGTATACTCTCTCTAAGCTCATTGCAATTCGTCGGCCAATTTCGTAACTCGAAGCCAGCCAGAACACAGGTTATGTGATATGATATGAGGAGATCGTTCATGTAAAAGGTGCTTATGATGACTACAGCTGCTTCTTTATGTGCTTCATCGGCGTCTAAATCAGATTAGTGCAGAGGTCGCACGGCAAGTGTGAAGCCGCAGCGACGCCGTAAGTTACACGCAGCATTCGATAGTCTTGAATAGGTTCGTTTGGTGCATCACGCCAAACTATGCGTTGGTAGTCAGCATCTTCCTTATCGACATACACTTGCCGCTGTGGTCCCACCATCGGTGCGTCGTTAAGCGAGAAACAGGTTGATGTTTTCAACGAGGCGTTAAAACCCACTATAAGTTTAGTGGTAGAGCTGGTACCTTTCACTATCACCTGGTGTGGCATGTAGTAGCTTTTATGAGCTCCATGTGACACATACTTAAAAGTTCCCCCATAAATTCGGGGTATTGTCGGCGTAGCTCGGCATCAGCAGCGAGGCGTTTTTCCAATCGTAGCAAACATCTTATAAATACATTTCTCGTATCACCTAAAGCACAGACTCTTTAAACGGAAGGTGCAATGCTTGCGAAAGTGCTTTTCACAAGCCTCCTCTTCGGCAGTTAAAAATCGCTTAGGTGGAATCTCCTCGATCTTCCGAAACTTACTCACCATTTTAATAAGTGGCACATCACAATGCAGTGACCGATTATTAAAAATTTTTCTATTTCATAAATTCATATTAACACATCAATAGGACCAGGTTTGTCGTAGTGCTGATCAGCGGGAGCGAGATTTTGTATGTGCGGCCAAGATGGCATCTGTACACAAACGCTACATAGATCGTTTGTAATCATCGATAAAATAAGCGAGTTGATTGGCAAATTCGTAGCAAGAGATCGAGGGGCAAGTGAGAGCACGGTCCAACCTTTAACTTTACCACCGTCTAATGAACTAGTTAAACCTGGTGACGCGAGCTGACGAACTGGTACGAACGTTTCTGGGTAAACGAAGGCGTTGGATACAGGCCTCTGTCACGAAGGATGCACGTGAGCAGTTGTGAAACAACACTCTGGCGTGTTGCCATCGTCCTGCGTGATCTACGCAACTAAGATGAGGTGCATCAGAGTTAGAATTTGTAAGCGGCGTTGCGGTTGAGTTATTCACTGTCGGAGATTTAGTAGAAAGGGATTACCTTGCGGCTTTGCGAACGAAGAAGCATGTATATTCAGCCTAGCACTGGTAATGTGTAGGGTAGGGTGTAATGGCGACGTTGGCAACCACTGCATGTTGATAAACTGCGACACTTTGCTAGAAGGTGGATTTTGCTTACACAATTGAAGCAAGCGTTGTGTTTTTGTTGTGCTATTCTCAGCTTGCTTGTCATCTACGAGGTGGTGACAGCTACAATGACTATTGCAAATTATGGGAACAAGTGGAATTGGGCTATAACAATTGTCAGCCGTCACGATGACAAGCTGCTCCAGAATACACCAGTTAATCAAAGCAAACCTGTCAGCAACATCTAATTTACGAAAAGTTAGGCGAGCGTAAATGTTGTGTTTAGCGTTACAATGACGACATGGTGCTGAGCTCGCTCCGGCGCTATAGTTGGAGGAGGTTGTGTTCTCCTAATGAACCACATGAAGTACGTTTGTTGTAGTCTTCGCAGCAGCTTTGGGCTGGTGCGTTTCTTAAGTTTAAGTGGACAGGGGATTAGTCGGCTTTCTAGCGAACAAGCACTTATTTACAGAAATTCAACTAAATCTTCGAAGGTAGGTAAATCATCTTTAATTAAGGACAACTCCCATTGTTTCCTCGTCTCGTAAGCCAACTTTGAAACGGTAACGTGTACGAGCCAATCGTTCTAAAACTCGACAGGCCTACCTAAGGCATGAAGCGAACCAACTTGTTGCATGGTAACGTTTGAAATTTGCTTTATAGCCTTACCAGTGTCTCGCGGTACTTTTTCGGTAGCAAAAATAGCTTTAAAATGAGCATCGACCATGTCACGCATAACTCTGTAACGTGCGGCGAGTAGATCCTACGCCCCAGTGTAGTTTGCATCACAAATTCGTAGACTAATTATAAGTTTAAGCGCATTACCTTCAAGACACTTACGCAAATAGTGTAATTTCTGACTGGCAAACAAGCTCACGTTGAAATGTACGAGCGACTGAAACGTCAAAGGCTAACAAATTTATAGGTAACTGCAACTTGGGTAGTTGAACTAGAGACAATGGAGAAGTTGTTGTAGATAAGCGCGGTGTCTCAGGGGTCCCGATGAACCCTTTAAAGTTCGCCTTCACTGTAGTGTACCATTCTTCTGCCTGTGCAGGAGATTGCTTTTCAACCGTTGCATTTTCTTCACCGCACAACAACTCTACTTCTTGTTAAGCGTCAGTAAACTGGATCCACTGCTCTTCGAGAAGTTGAAGGTATGTTTTTGCAGACTCCTTATCTAATGCTAACTCATCTTTTTGCTGATAAATTTTTTTTTTTATTTGATTGCAGTTTTAGTTTTTGACATTTAGGTTGTTGTGGTTGCAGATAAGCTGATGTGACGGGGCGTTGCCTTGCAGTACCCCGTGCCGTCCACAGCTATTGTGAGATTTTCGCTAAACCATTAGTTTGTGGATGATTAAATCATAATTTTAGTTCATTTGAACTTTTGTAATTTATATATATGATGAAACACCACGAAAATGTGGATCTTTATCAATACGTCACTAGTTAATGCACACATAAAAAGGAAATGCCATACTAAATATTGAGTTCTTGCGGTTCACAACAAGGATATTACATTTTCATAACGATTCATGCATAGAATGGGTTCTTTCACATAGGTTACTTCACAAGGAAATATGTTGATTTTATTGTTAGAAATTAAATTGTTAGTAGTAATTTAGTTATAATAGTTAAAATTTGTTGCAAATTCATAATTTTTAATTGTTTTGTAGATATTTGTAGATGACCTTTTGTATTTAGCTTAAATCGATTCCTCGGTATCGAAAGTTTCCAAATTTATTAACAAGGTTCTCAGGATCGCCAACTATATGGAGTTAGTCCATATATATTTAATTGAAATAATTCTTTTTCTCGCAAACAAAAACCTCTGGACGGATACGATAGCCCCCTGTTGCAGTGCACAGCCGCCTTCCACGCCAGACAATAACGGCAAAAACGCTGTCAACTCTAGACTGCGACATAGTTTAGGACTTATCCTACCTCCACCTAGGCAAGCGCATCTGTCCCTCACGCCTAGCATGCCCCCGTCTCTTCTCCTACACGCTTCAAAATTGTACAGCTGAACTGTAACGGATTAGCTGGAAAGATCGCGGAGATAACTGACTTTATAAAGTCGCACAACATCAAAATCGCCGCGATACAGGAGACAAAATTGAACACAAGATCGCGCTTACGCAGCGGTCATGGAGGTGGCCTTGCGTTCATTACACATCACTTTGTACAATATAATCTATTTTTCCCTCACGTTCACCCCAAGGACTCTACCTTAGAATGCCAAGGCATAGTAGTCCGGTCCGGCGACGTCGACCTGCAAAGTACATTCCCTCTGCCACGTGTTGTCCGAGAGATTATCATCCCGATATTAGAGCGTTGCTAAGGGGCGATAACCGCCTAATCCTAGGTGACTTCAACGCACATCACGATCCCTGGCACTCCAACTTACCAGCACACACTACAGGACACGCACTTGCAGACCCAATAGACAACTCAGCATTCTGTACAATCAATGGAGATACCCCCACTAGGGTGACAGGTAACTGCCACAGTTCGCCAGACATCTCGGTGACCGATGCTTACATTAGCTTCAGACCACCTGCCCATCTCACTCTCCGTTGAACGACCGACCGACTTCATAACGACCAATAAACTGACATACATTAACTTCAGCAAAGCGGACTGGGACCGCTTTACGGACTATACAGAGCGCTCCTTAGCTGCCTTACCCACACCCACAGACGTACGGAAAGGTGAAAAAGAGTTTCGCAAGGTCATCGATTCAGCCTTAGGCCGCTTCATTTCTGCTGGTAGAATACCAGAAATTCGTCCGAATTTTCCTGCAGAAGCTGTGGCGATGGCAAGAGAACGTGACCAAGTGAGACTCATCAATCCCGCAGATCCCAGAACCAAATATCTCAATGCGGAAATTCGTAGGACAGTGAACGAACACAAACTGACCAAATGGAAACAACACCTTGAGGCATGCAATCTCTCCGGCGGAGTAGGCAAATTATGGTCGACTGTCAAGGCCCTATCCATTCCGACCAAATACAATGACAAGGTCGCCATTGCATTCGGAGACAGCGTCAAGTCGGACGCCAGGAAATGCGCGAGCTTCTTTTGCTGGCTGTTTATAATGCATCCACCTGCTGATAGGACTAAGATAAGAGCCATCCGACATGCTCACAAACACAAACACTCCACTGCGCCTATTGCCGTCTCAGACGAAAAGGTTATGGAAGCCATAATGAAGGCAACACCCTCTAAATCCACCTGGCGGAATCGTCATGAAGATGATTAAACACCTAGGCCACGAGGGACAGAGTTATTTAGCGGCTCTTTTCAACCTCTCCCTAACCACTTTCGTCATACCTGAGATATGGAAACAGGCGATTGTAGTTCCCTTACTAAAACCAGGGAAGCCGGCGAACCAAGGAGATTATTATCGTCCGATATCCCTCCTTTCGCCGGTTGTGAAGTTACTAGAGACCATTCTGCTCCCATACTTTACTGCAAATCTGCAATCGGCCGATCACCAGCATGGTTTCCGCAAATCTTACAGCACTACATCCGCTTTGAATGCCATTACAACGCAAATAAATCATGGTTTGAATCAACACCCACCAAACCATAGGACGGTTCTCGTGGCACTTGACATATCTAAAGCACTCGATACGTTCAACCATGCCACACTCCTCTGAGACCTGAAAGAGACACCGCTCCCCTTCGGCCTTAAAAGGTGGACCGCTAATTACCTCAATGGTCGACAGGCATCAGTTAAATTCAGGAACAGGAAATCTAGGCCACGAAGAATAAAACAAGGGGTGCCGCAAGGTGGTGTTCTTTCCCCCCTTTTGTTTAATTTCTATACTTCGAGACTTCCCTCCCTATAATAGCTTCAAAGGTACAGAGCCGCAATAAGATGCTCAAGTCAGTGGCCGGCAGTACTTGGGGGAAAGATAAAGAAGCATTGCTTGCTACACATAAGGTATATGGTCGCCCAACCTTTCCAGGAGGAAATTGCAAGTCTGCCAAAACACCGCCATCAGAACTGCTACGGGATGTCTGTTTATGTCATCTGAGTCTCACCTCCATCAAGAGGCTCAATGTTCAAGAGCACGCGGAACTCATGAGTAGACAGTTTCTTCTGAACTGTCATAAACCCAGGCATCCAAATCGACATCTATTGGATGAAGCCCCGCTCCCCAGAGACATAAGGAGACATCTTCGCAAGCACTACGATGAGATCCGGCACCACATTTCTTTGCCGTTTGATCTGCAGAGCTATAGGCGGGCTCTAAATGACCTCCACACTGAGTCGGTAGACAGATCCCTTAGATCTCGGCCTGTGAATCCCGTTATCAATATTCAACCACCTGAATTGACTAAAGAGAAGGGTGTACTTCCGAGGGAGACTAGAGTCATGCTAGCACAACTTCGTTCTGGATATTGTAATAGGTTAAACTCTAACTTATCCAGACTAAACCCCACCATACATGGTATGTCCCCTCATGATACCAAAAATCTCTTTTCCTGTTCAATCGAACCTACTCTTCTAACACCTACATCACTCTGGTCCAACCCTGTGGAAACTGCGCGTTTGCTTAGACTTCTGTTGGAAGAGCCTGATGACAATTTAGAGTGATCGTGCCCATGAGGCAGGGCGAAGCACAACAACAACAAAAGGAAGATTCAAATATTTTAGAAAGTATAAAATTATAAAATATGAAGTTGTTATAAGAAACCCTACAGTTACCACATATCGCTTGATTGCATTTAATGTAGAATCGCGCACATTTACTTTTGACATGGTGTGATTTGCACACGTGAAAATGCTGCTACAGAATGTGTACTCAAACCCGCACTTGTACCAGAAAAGCTATGGATTAGCTTTAGAAATGTTTTGATTAGTTTGCATAACCTTTTTCAGCTATTAAATTCTCCTTAGATGAAATGTACGTGCAGATCGTATCTTGCAACTATGTATGTATATGTATATGCGCCGGCACTATCCGTCTCGAAGGACCAGCTTGATGCGTACAACAAGCGAAAAATGTATGCAGACAAAGAACGTATAATTATAAGATGGTCCAACAGCGAATGCAAATGGACGCTGTTAAATCGATGGTAGGTAATTCACCACTATACCTGCCCGTAAACTGCTAAAATTCATTTTGTTTTAATTGACTAATTGCAAAAAAAGTGATCGTCAAAATTGCAAAAACGTTTACTTGTGAATATTGTGTAAAGATAAAAGTGCTACAAACATTAAAACTCACGAAATAAAAGCAAATACTTCCAGTGGTGAATTACCTAACCGCAAATTGATGGTTAACTGTTTCCCACTATTCGTCGAGTTGAACCTTCTTATAGTTATCTGTTCTTTGAAACAACCTTAGGTGCGGGAACTCCTTATTTTACGCAACTTTATGAGGTGTAAACCAAAGCGGTTGAAAAATTAAGTAAATGCGATAACAAAAAATACAACCAATTGATTAGCAAAATAATAGATCTAATGACATTTCGTTTCCTTATCTTTTCTTTCATTACAATTATTTCCATTATCTTTTTGGAATAACAAGGAGTATACGGTGTTGTCAGATAGGCGCGAACATTATTAAACGGAAAAATATAATTTAACTTAAAAAATACGAAATATAACGGCAGAAAAAATACGTAAATTTTAAATTTATTCACAGACTATTTGCTTGGTGATTTTTCGGCATAAATCATTTTACAAAACTTCCATTAATACTTTCATTCGATTTTTTCTTGATAATAATCATATTTAGCTAAAGAGCTCCCTTCGTGCTTCTTATTGTAAAAATAAAGCTTTCAGATTTTTAAATGTGACTGTTTCTTATATAGTGTGTGATGTGATTATATGGCTTTATTTCTCAAATTTCTATGGTTATATACATATACATATTAGCATGCGCGTGCAATAAACTGTGATATTTTTTTCAAATTTTGACAGTTCAAAATCTTGACATATGTAAAATCTCGCGCGAAAACAAATATTTTTCAAATAAAATTTAATTGTTTAGTTAAAAATGAATAGAGTACTGCGAAAATATTTTTCCTTGCTTATTTCTATATTAATGGAAATAGAAGCCATGTATTCTTTTGATGATTTGTCTTTAATTCAGAGCCTTAGAGAACGTGCAAGCCGTCAAGTAATATCTTCCCTAAGAGACGCTATGTCTTTGTTTTATTTTGTATAAATGTTTCCAGGATGTTTATGGTGATAAAACGAAAACTCGTGCGCATTTAAGGATATGTCCGAGTACGTTTAGAAAAGTTGTTATAGTTATTTTCCAAAAACATCATGGATGGTCATGCGAGTATGACGTGATTTGTTTTTTGTTTTGGATGGCATGTGGATGCAGTTACCGGGTTGCAGGTGCTTTTATGGGTTTTAGTAGGTACACAATGAGGAATGTGGTACATAAAATGTTAGACGAATTTGTAAAATTTAGTTATTTGATTAACCATGGTTCTGCAAGTGACTACGATGGAACTCATAAAAGAATTTAATGTCCTGTCAATAAGCATGATAAGTACATCGACCACAAACAGTTTTACTCCATCCAAGTGCAAGCAGTTGCATAGGGACTCAAAATTTACTGACGTGTTCGGGGGGTTTCCTGGTTCCATCCATGACACTGTGGTACAAAAACGAACTTTTTTCTGTCCTATGAACCAAGTAGACTTTTTCGGAAAGGGGACAAAAAATAAAAATACAAGTGTATCGGCAATTTTCATGTACACGTCATTGTTTTTTTTTTTAGGTATAAAGTATAAAATTCGTAGTGTCCATTTGCCGCCTGTGTGAAAGACTTTGGATCGATTTTTACCCCTTCTTCCGTGATCCAATCGAGCTGAATTTTTGCAGGCAGACTCGTGAAAATGTCTGTATCACGTCAAATTAAAAAAATTCTCAAATTTTCCTGAATTAAAAAAAAAAATCCCATTTTTCAGCGAGACAGAGAGTTTAAATTGTCGAACAGTGTTTTAAACAGCTGTTATCTTTCACTTTCACTACACTTCACTTTCAGTAGAAGAGACCGTTCCATTAAACCAGTTTTTAACTCATTTAGTTGTCGGTTAGTTTTAAACGCGTTAAATGTGCTAAGCCGGTCCAGCGATTACAAGTTCTGTGGTGCGAAAACGTGTTTCTATATATTTCATCTGAGAAAAAATGCAGTGCCCGACTCGAAATAACTTTTGTTACGTTTGTGGCTTATTCGCCCAAGTAAAAATCTTAAAAATATCACGAAAACAGTGGTTAATTCGTTTCAGAAAACATTCAAGACTGCTTATGTTCCTTACTTGTGGTATACTCCGGAAGTTGTGTGCGACTATTGCTATAGAAATTTATGCAAGTTTACTGATGGAAGGTCGACAATAAAGTACGCTGTACCAACAATTTGACTACCACGTACGGAGCACTGCAAAGAATTGTGCTACTTTTGCCAAAGTTTTACTAAAACTAAAGGGTACCAATACTCTCGCCGCAACAAAATTTGCTACGCTTATGTGGAATCGGTTATTCCAGCGGTTCTGTACTCACCAGAAGAACGTATAGCGGCTTCAATGGAGATTTTTGATGATATTCCCGAATTAAGCGATGGAGAATCAACAGAAGTACCAACAGTGCTATCAACATTTCTTGCATCGACGCCGATATGCGAGAATTCAGTAGTATAGGAATTTGTACCAATACCCAGTGAGCTTGGGATTGCAGTGCCGCATTTAGTAACGCAATCCGACTTCAATGACCTTGTACGAGACGGAAATTTATCGAAGAAAACAGCGGAACTCTTTGAATCAAGATTTAAGCAGTGGAATATAGTGGCGGCTGATTTCAAAATAACAGCCGCGCGTAATCGACCTAGCACTATTCCATATGACGAATTTTTTAAATTGCACGAAGATCGGGATAAAAACCTGGCTTATTGTTATGATATTGATTCGATGTTTGCAAAAATGGGTTACTCTCATATTTCAGAGGAGTGGCGACTTTTCATCGATGCATCGGTCAACAGCCTTAAAGTCGTGCTGCTTCATATCGGTAACAAACAACCAGCTGTCCCGATCGCATATGCCACAAACTTCAAAGAAACATACGAAGGCATGGAATTAATATTACAGCTGATAAAGTATCAAAAGCATAATTGGAAAATATGTTGCGATCTGAAAGTGGTGGGATTACTCATGGGTGTTAAGCGTGGATTTCCAACCCACCAGTGTTTTTTGTGTACATGGGAAGGTCGCAAAAGAGATCAGCATTATACTGAATTTAAGTGGAAGCCGCGAACATGCTACAAAGTAGGCGTAGAAAGCATTGAAAATGTACCATTGGTGCAGGCATCTCAAATTATTTTGCCCCGGTCTCGTATCAAATTTTGTTAAAAAACTGGATCGTGAGGGCGAGGCGATTGCAAGTTTGCGCAAAATTTTTCCGAAACTGAGCGACGCAAAGATTCATGCAGGTATTTTTTTAAGAAAGCATGCTGTAAGTTTATTTTTTTTAACAACGTGTATGATTTAAGGTGTTTTCAATGGTCCGCAGATAAAACAAATAGTTGCAAGTAATGAATTTTCATCAAAATTGAGTCCTATCGAACAACGTGCATGGAAAGGCACAGTTGCCGTTATTAAGCAGTTTCTTGGCAACAAACGAGCTGCCAATTATAAAGATATTGTTGCAGAAATGATTTCGGCATATGGCGAAATGGGCATATTAATGTCGCTAAAGATCCATTTCCTTCACAACCATTTAGATTTTTTCCCTGATGATCTAGGAGCTTGTAGCGATGAGCATGGCGAAAGGTTCCATCAGGACATTGCGGCTATTGAAAAGCGCTTTAAAGGAGGAGACATTACGCATATGCCTGGCGAATACTGTTGGTCTATTTGTCGCGATACTGACACAAATGCTTACAAACGCAAAAATAAAAGGCCTAAGATTCTTTAAAAGCATTGGAATTTTTAATGTAACAATTTTTGATAATAATATAATATATAACAGCTGTTTAAAACACTGTTCGACAATTGAAACTCTCTGTCTCGCTGAAAAATGGGAATTTTTTTTTTTTTTAAGTATTCATGAAACGAGCTCAAGGCCAAGAATAATAATTTTTCACTTTTGGAATTTTTATGAAAATTATTATTGTTTTTATTTATTAATAATCATTTTAATTAATTATTAAAAGCTTTTTGGATTGATTTTTTTTTTAATTCAGAAAAATTTGAGAATTTTTTTAATTTGACGTGATACAGACATTTTCACGAGTCTGCCTGCAAAAATTCAGCTGGATTGGATCACGGAAGAAGGGGTAAAAATCGATCCAAAGTCTTTCACACAGGCGGCAAAGGGACACTACGAATTTCATACTTTATACCTAAAAAAAAAAAAATTCTGACGTGTACATGAAAATCGCCGATACACGTGTATTTTTATTTTTTGTCCCCTTTCCGAAAAAGTCCATTTGGTTCATAGGACAGAATGTGTGTAGAGCAGTGGAATAAGCGTGTTTTCCTCAATAGTGCTTTGTATGCGAAAGCCAGCTATCCACTGCGAGGATATTATTTATTTGGCGATAAAGGATATCCGTGTCAAGTTACGCCAGTTCCGGTATTTACTCCTTTTAAGGGACCTTTGACGGCAAATGAAGCTAGGTTTAATACTGCACGTAGTAGAGGCCGTATTATTACAGAACAAAGTTTCGCGATGGTGAAGACTAGATGGAGAAATATTTTCATTTAAAATAACAAAGGTGTATATGTATGTATAGTGGTTATATTAAACCGTGAGATCACTACACCTTTTTCAGTTTATATTCAGAAAATTACAATTCATATTCAGAATTTCCATTTCATATTCAGAAAATCAGAATTTATAGTCAGATCAGATCAGAAGCTTGATCACGATGCGCCGGTGGCGGATCCCCGGAATAATTTAAATATAGAAAATGATTTAAAAAAAACTGCATTTCAATTGAAAAACGTTTTTTTTGCAAGATCTATTGATCCACGCATATTTTTTTTATTTTTTTGATTATTTGTCTAGATTGGCTATTTGTCAAGAACACAGAACCCATGGGTTATTCACTTTCCCATAATAGCCAATAATATGTATCCGATTCTGATGGCACTATCAAACTATCCACGTTTATGTGTGGATAATCGGTTTGAACCATTTGCCCAAACACAGAGAGCAAAGATCCCATTCGCCTTTTGAATTTGCGGTCGCGTTTTATTATGTGCCGCTCCAAATTTTGCAGCCGCTCCTCTCTACTCGGCAGTTGGGGTGCCCGATCGAGATCGGGACGTAGATCCACGATAATTCGATTGTGCGTTCGAGCAGCTGGACGCAGAATATATTCTTGACCTCATGGACACTTCCCCATCCCCACCGTCAAACAAATAATTGGGATGGTAATTCTTTCTTTGATGCGTACTTGTGTATCGCTTCAAAATACTCCCAATCTTTAGCGTCCTCTGTCAAAGAGAAACTGGCATAAATAAATATTATACTTTTAAATGCTTCAATGGTTACCAGTTGTATATTGAAAGAAGCTTTTGTATTTTTTAGTCAGCCGATTCTATTGGGACTTACTTCTTTGGCCTCAGAAAATCATTGCGCCACTTTTCTGAAAATTAATTTTTTTAATTAGATAGCTTCACGTGTAAAAATAGCGAAAATTTCTCGTAATAACGTTGAATCAAAAAACTGAGCACTAAATCAGTGAATATCTTTTATCAAAATGTCAGAGGTTTAAATACCAAATTAACTGATCTCTTTTTGAAATCTTTTCATTGTAAATATAACGTAATTGCCTTTACCGAAACTGGGCTAAAAAAATATGTTGATATTCCTAACATCGATTTCATTGAGTTCAAATGCATCCGCATTCAGCTAAAGAACGTCTCTATGTACTTATATGTTTGCTACATCCCTCCAGCATCAGATTTTTCAGTCTACATGCAACATGTCTCTCTGCTCAAAACTGTCAACTTTTTGACTAACGCTTCAGATTCAATTATTGTTTTGGGTGATTTTAACTTACCTCATATATCGTGGAACATATCTGATGGAAACATTATTCCAAATCCGTCCAAACTGCGGTAAAATTACTTTTTAGATGGAATTTCCGATCTTTGCCTTAATCAAATAAATATTACCGCTAACAAGTTTGGGAAAGTCTTAGATTTAGTGTAAGTTGATGATATAAACCAATTTTCTGTAAATCGTTGTGATCCGTTGGTTTTACCAGAAGACCTTTACCACCCTTCTATGGAAATAGTCTACGAAACCATAAATAATGCCCGAGGTACTCAATGCTACTCATGTAGTAGCTTTGATTTTAACTTTTCCAAAGCAAACTACAAGAAATTAAATAAAGAACTGCCTATATTAACTTGGCCTGAATTTGGTAGTGATATCGATCTAAACATCTCACATTTCAATTAAACTATTCACTGCCTATTTGCGAAGTTTATTCCTAAACGTAAATTAACTTATAATCGTCCTACGCAAGCTTGGTTTACTAAAGAGCTTAAGGCTCTGAAAAATGGGAAAACGTGATCATTTAATTTATATAAGAAATCCGGATTAAACAAACACTACTTACTGTATTCCATTCTACGTCAGAAGTACATAGATTTAAATAAAAAGTGCTATAAAGCTTATATCTCTAAAAACAAAAGAGACATTATTCTCAATGCAAAGTCATTTTATGGTTTCGTAAATTCTAAACGAAAAGTATCAGGGTTTCCCTCAGCCATGGAATATCAAGACATTATATCTAGCGATAATCAATATATCCCGAATTTCTTTGCTCAATTTTTCACTTCTAACTATTCTGCTGTCACCAATTCAAACTTTTAAAATTATCCCTATAAGCTACACGGGACAAATTTTATTCTTCTTTCTTTAAATGGTCATCTAACCGCCTGGGCGATTTTGACCGTCCAACATAGCTCGCCAGTCGTTTCTTCGTTGCGCCAACTGGCGCCAATTGGAAACACCGCGGGATCGCAAATCGGTCTCCACTTGGTCCTTCCATCGGAGTGGTGGTCTCCCTCTTCCTCTGCTTCCACCGGCGGGTGCCGATAAGAATACCTTCTGGGCTGGAGCATCTTCGCTCATTCGCACTACGTGGCCTAGCCAGCGAAGCCGCTGTGTTTTTTTTTTTTTTTTTTTTAATTCGCTGAACTATGTCGGCGTCTGCGTAAAGTTCATACAGCTCATCATTAAATCTTCTTCGGTACTCGCCGTCGCCAACGCGTAGAGGTCCACAAATCTTTCGAAGAACCTTTCTCTCGAATACTCCCAGAGCTGCCTCATCAGATGTTGTTAGTGTCCACGCTTCTGCACCATATAGCAGGACGGGTGCGATGAGTGACTTGTAGAGTGTTATTTTCGTTCGTCGAGAGAGGACTTTACTTTTCAATTGCCTACTCAGTCCGAAGTAGCATTTGTTTGCAAGAGTAATTCTTCGTCGGATTTCTAGGCTAACATTATTGTTGGTGTTAATGCTGGTTCCCAGGTAAACGAAGTCCTTTACTATTTCGAAATTATTGCTGCCAACAGTGGCTTGGTTACCAAGGCGCGAATGCGCTGACTCTTTGCATGATGACAGAAGGTACTTCGTTTTTCCCTCGTTCACCACCAATCCCATTTTCTCCGCTTCTTTTTCTAATTTGGAGTAAGCAGAAGTTACGGCGCGGTTGTTAAGGCCAATGATATCAATATCGTCAGCATATGCCAACAGTTGGACGCTTTTATAAAATATTGTTCCAGCGCGGTTAAGTTCTGCAGCTTGTATTATTTTCTCCAGCATTAAATTAAAGAAATCGCACGATAGGGGGTCACCCTGTCTGAAACCTCGTTTAGTTTCGAACGGCTCGGAGAGGTACTTCCCAATTCTGACCGAGCTGGCGGTGTTGCTCAAGGTCATTTTGCATAGCCGTATAAGTTTTGCGGGGAAACCAAATTCAGACATAGCGGCATATAGGCAGCTCCTTTTCGTGCTATCGAAAGCGGCTTTAAAATCAACAAAGAGATGATGTGTGTCGATTCTTTTTTCACAGATTTTTTCCAAGATTTGGCGTATTGTAAAAATCAGATCGATGGTAGATTTACCAGGTCTGAGGCCACACTGATAAAGTCCAATCAGTCTGTTCACATCAGGCTTCAGTCTTTCGCACAATACGCTTGATAGGACCTTATATGCGATATTCAAAAGGCTGATTCCGCCATAGTTGGCGCAGTTTGCAGGATCGCCCTTCTTGTGGATTGGGCAGAGAACACTTAGATTCCAATCTTCAGGCATGCATTCATCCGACCAAATTCTGCATAGAAGCTGATGCATGCGCCTTACCAGCTCCTCGCCTCCGTGTTTGAATAGCTCAGCAGGCAAACCATCACCATCATTAATTCACCAATTATATGCCCCAAAGATGTTATAATTTGCCTTAAAACCTTAAAAGAATCTTTTAAATATGGTCCTGATAGGATTCCTACATGTTACTTGAAAAAGTGTGCGAACCATATTTACCAACGCCTTACCAATAACTAAAGCCCTCTTCACAACATTAGTCAGACCGATACTTGAATACGGTTCCATAATTTGGAACCCGCGTTACCAGGTTCATGTAGATGGTCTAGAATCGGCTCAAAAAAATTGTTTACTATTTGCCTTAAGAGATTTCGACGAATCTCTAGTCGGAGGGAAATGCTTGGAATTGTTTTTATGATTAAATTTCTAAATGGTTCACTCTCCAGCCCATTTCTTCTAAGTGAAGTGTGAGCTTCAATGTACCGTCTCGTCCTTCAGGGCATTTTAAACCTCTAGTCTTAACAGTGCCGAGCCAATTTTCAGGTAAATGAGCCTTTTCGATGTTTGTGTCAAGATTATAACTCTCTTTCTGGTAGATTAGATATTTCAGACTCGCTTTTCAGCATAAAAAAATCAATTCTTTCTATCCTAAATACATAGCTACTAATTGGTTCTTATTCTTTGACTTTTATATTAACTTCTAACAATAATTTTATTCTGTTAACTAGTTATTTCTTAATGTATAATCTATCTTATATCTACTTTACTTAGCTGATGAGGTTTTCTCTGTAGCTGAGCAGTTTTGGATCTCGACGATTAACAAACCAAAGCCTTTCAACGACTCGGCACGAACGAATAATCCGCGCGTTATGCGGATGCGCCCCTCGCGCCGGTCGGGCGGGATATGGTGGGTAATCCGTTTGGGAATTATTTTTATTATTATTATTAAAAATGATACCTTAGCAAATCGAGATGCTCAGAGTTTACACCTGGCATCCATACTCTGTTCAGCATATTTTTGTTGTTGTAACTCGATGGTTGATCTACGTATGTGATGCCTTTCACTTCTTATTACCCATCTTATTCTTCCTTAGGTAGGACGGTTGACATATCCTAACTAATCTCTACCATGACAGTCCTTTATTTCGCTAACACAACAACAACAACAGCAGCACTAATACTGCCCAGCAAGTAGTGTGCAATACCCACTGCCGCTCGCGCTCAACGGCGCCCAGTCTAAACCGAAGAGATGCGCGAGCGCTTTCTGCCGGCAATTTGTATTGCACACACCAAAAAGTTCAGAAGGAGGTCTAAAGGCACGAAATCTATTGGCCCAGACGGTATATCCATGTTGATGTTAAAACATCTCACTGATGAGGGGTAAGATACTTAACAACTGTCTTCAGTCTCTTTATGGCCACCTTTTCATTCCTGATAAATGGAGACAGGCAAAGGTGGTGCATCTATTAAAGCCTGGCAGCCCAGCTTACAAGGTGGAGTCTTATCGACCGATATCAGTCCTCTCGCCAGTTTTGAAGACCTTGGGGACAGTCTTGATCCCAGTAATGAGAAAATATTTTTATTATTTTGGAAAACATTTGCAAAAAACTGAAAAATGGTCCTAGGCCGAACCTAAATCGAGCGCGTGATCCATAGTTTTTATGTGCAGGACACCTTTCTGAGTTGGCGCCTACAACCACCCCATGGATATTTCAGCGAAAATTTTTAACTTTGTTTGCAAATATCTTGCAAACTACTATAAATAGTTGTTCTCCGGTTTCGGATTAGGATTCCTGATTGATACGCGTCTCTTGATACCTCTCCCGACATTTTTGGACGTGGCTTAAGACTAGGTAAACAATTACCGAAACTTTGCTTGTTACATGCAAGGCTATCGCCCGACCGGGTATTGATTACGCTGCGCCGATATGGTTGCCCAAACTTTCTGACTCCCAAAACAGTGAGGCCACATGACCGATTTTGCATCTCATAAAAACCCAGTTTGATCTAAAGGTACACCGGCAGGCAGTCAGTAGCACTAACGCACAATCTCCCCCACCCGGTCAATTGGATTTTTATACTAAAATATGCAGACCGAACCCAAATATTTCGACATGTGGTGTGTCTCCCCACAATGCAAACCATCTATTTACCTTCACGACGGCTGACTCTTCTACCATCTTCTTCAGTCTGCTGAAACACTATTTAAAACTCCCAGTTTTCTGAGACTTACATTAAAATATGTTGATGTCAATATTACTATAGGAGTGTGACGACTAGGCAAATAAACATCAATACATGATACAATTGATACATGTACTTACTTCCGGCCTTAGTTGGAATTGGCGTTTTGCTACTGAAAAGCGCCTCTTCTTCCATGCGCCCTTGTATAAGAAGAAGCCTTTCTGCATGGTTCCCTGTAAATAAACGGAAAATAAATATAGCATATATGTATACACATGCACAATATAACTTACATGTTACGTACGATGTTTTGCGTCTTTTTTCTGCCATTTATTTATTTTATTTTATGGTGTACTTCTTATTGCATAGTTGACATATAAATTCTAAATAAATTGACCTAGCCCACGGGGTAGTAAAAATTCTGACATTCGTATTCACTACGATAAAGATCAAATTTTCTCTCGCTCTGTCAAAATTAACGATTTAAACCGATTGGCACAGGGCCAGAATACCAAAATCATATCAAGTCTAAAAAATATTCTCTAAGAAGACTGAATGACAAATGGCTATTGCTTTCTTATCTTATAACTTGTATGTTTGCATATCTAGAATATCTCTAAAACGGCTCAACAGTTTTGGATGACATGAAATAGAAGTGATATAAAGCTTTTGTAGGCAAAGTTATTGATTATAAATAAATCTATGATCGTTTATCGAGTCTTTCGTATAAAAGTGGGCGTGGGCCTTAACCGATTTTACCCATTTTTCGGAACATTCCTTGTATTAATATAATAATAATATGTGTGCTGAATTTCGTTTCTGTATCTTGAACGGTTTTTGATTTATGATTTATATTATTTCTAAATTTGACCTAACCAAAAGTGGGCGCTGCCACACGCATTTTCAAAAATTTCTTCAAAAATTTATTTACTGCCTTAACGTTTATGTGCACACCAAATTTTATCCTTATAAGTGTATTATGTAAAATAATCACTTTTTTCGTATTTTCGAAAATATTCTATACATAAAAAGTGGGCGTGGCTTTCATCCGATTTCGCCCATTTTAAATAGCCCTCAGAGATGAGTACCAAGTAACTTGAATCCCAAATTTCATTGATATATCTCAAAATGTTCTTTTTTCCTAAGCATTTTGATATAAATAAGTCAATATATATCTCGATCCGTATATGCCGTTACAAAATTTAAATGTTTCTCTACAACAAAGCCGTTTGCATGCAGCACAACGTTTAGCAAACGAATCTTTCGACCAAAGAACACAGCGTTTCAACGTAAAGGAGCACTTGAATTTAAAACGGTTGTTTTAAATACAATAAACATTTTAGATAAATGTTGTTGCTTACCTTAGATGTATTCGAAGGTCTATATAACGGAGTAAGCCTTACTGTCACAGGCCTTTGTAATAATGTAATAAAAGCTAAAATTACCTATGAACAATCCGGCAGAGAAGCACATGTACGAAAAATCACACTCATCCAAGGGGCCGCTAGGGTGTACCATGCAACGGCATCAATTTCCAGTATGGCCAACAGTTTTCATGACTGCGCACAACGCTCAGGGACAAACTTTTGAGTTTGTCGGAGTTGAGTGAAATTCACCGGTCTGCATATTTGGAGTGTTATATTTGACGTTTTCATAAGTTAAGCGACCAACTACGTTACAAGTAATGCTTTCAAAAGAAAACCAGAGACGTGTTTTCTTACATTTCATGTGCATTAAATATAAAAAGAAATCAGAAAATATTAAAAATATTTATATTATCACGTAAGCTTTATTTGTGATTAGTGTTCGAGATGTTTTTAAAATCTTTTTTTGAAAAGCTCCACTGCAGGTAAGTAAAGTTATACATACAGCACCCAGCATATCTTTATTGACGAGTATCTAAAGCAAACTAAATGGTATGGCAACTTATGAAAATGCAGAACAAGGTCGGTCCTCCAGGTACTAGTCTTTATATATTGTAAATGAATGAGTCGCTTCAAATTGTCTCTTCGCTTTATGCGAAGTATTATAGTTAACGAACATATTAGTTCGCCTATAATATGTTGTTGCCAGTTGCGTGGAGCGGCAAATGTTAAAAAAGACTTCAAATTAAATTAATTCGAATTGTAAACGATTATAACAAGTAAGGAAAGCGCTGGCTTCGACTGTGCCGAAGGCTTTATACCTTCCATGAACACGCAAGACGGTTTTAAATGTCCGATCCTTACTTACAATAAGTAAAAACTTTGCAAATTTTAAATTTAAAGATACATAGCCCAAACCCCGTTTATCGGAAAAATTTTTTGTATGGAGGCTGTACGATATATTAGTCCAATCTTGATGATTTTCACTGAACACTTTACATATGCAATAAGTAGTGTAGCTGCCAAATTTTGTGCTCCTCGCTATTAAATTGCAATAGTTATAGCCCAAACCCCATTTATCGGAACAATCAATTGTATGGGAGCTTTATGTTATGTAGGTCCGATCTGGCTGATTTTCATTTGTTCATTACGTATATAATATGTACCAAATCTGCAAAATTTTTGCGTTCCCAGCATTCTAATTGCATAATTTATAGCCCAAAACCCGGAATTATCGGTTATATGGGAGCTATATGTAATGTTGGCCCGATATGGCTGATTTTCACTGGTCACAATACGTATATAAAACTTATGAAACCTGCAAAATTTTTCTTTCTTTCTTTCTTCTTCTTCCTAGCTTTAATTGCAGGATTTATAGGTCAAACCCCGTTTATCGCAGCAATCGAATGTATGAGAGCTATGTGTTGTATTGGTCGGATCTTGCTGGTTCCGACAAATGATTAATATATTACAAAATAGCGGCCCCATACCAAATTTCATCGAGATATCTCCAAAACTGAGGGACTAATAAACAAATAAATAGTTGGCGTTAGCTTTCAAAAAGCGATGGTGCAAAGTATTCAATGACCCTTATATAACCAAAACACTTTTTATTCCGCTTGTAAGACCAATTTTGGAATATGCGTCAATAGTCTGGAACCCGCGTTATCATATCACTGTGATAAATTGGAATCGGTTCGAAGGCAGTTCTTGCTTTTCGCTTTACGTGACTTGCCATAGGATACGGTAAGGAATCTTCCTTCCTACTGCAGTCGTCTAAAACTTATTCATCTGCCTACTTTGCAAAGTCGTCGTAAAATGATCGGTGTTTTATTTATGGTAAAAGGAGACCACGTTTAAATAGGTACACCAATAAATCATAAGGCTCTATCATAGTCTTGAGCTCAAAAGCAAGAATGGAGGGATGGGAAACGCGTGTTGCTCGGAATAGAGTCTATTCCGACAACATCAACAACACAACATCAATATTTATACGAACATGCAATGAGATTTAAACTCTTGTTCTCAACCTCTGTGTTCGCTGATTCTGATGAGTCCTTACTGGCTCGAGTGCCTCTTTATGGGCACTACGCATCAGCTCCCTACAGAGCCATTCCTGGCTCTTGCGCCCCCTTCTGGGCACTATGCATCAGCTCCTTACTGAGTTTGCATATAATAAACATACGTATAGTACATTTATACCTGTTTGAAAACTACTATGTTAAGAAAGTTAAATTTGGATGCTTTTTACTTTATATACTTGCAATATTTATTTCTTCATTTTAATTCGTAACCTGTACCTAATCGATTGTAAACTTTAGACACATACTTTACTTTATATTCTCTGTACAGCACCCTCATGCTGTCTTTATGTACACTTTCAAATTTAGTCTGTAAGAATTATTCAATTTGTAGACTATTCAATAAAAAAATAAATAAATAAAATATATAGCTCCTGCGGAGATTAGGACCGAGCTTCTCTACCAATTTGTAGTGTGCTGCTTCTAATTTTTCCTACAAATTGGCGGGGCCTACAGTTTTTTGCTGATTCCAAGCGGCATCTGCAAAGGAGATGAATTTTTGCTGAGAAGCCTTCCATGGCAGAAATACACTCGGAGAGTTTGCCAACCACTGCCGAAGGGCGCCCCCTTTTAAAAAAACCGCTTTTGATGTTAATTATACCATTCGGTGTGGTAGGCCAGCAACGCTACCGGCACACCACGGCGGCCGCCTAACTGAGGAACTAGTTTGCGATCAAACAGACGGACGGACAAACGGACATGGCTAAATCGACTCAGCTCATCGCACTAATAATTTCCAGGGACCGTAACTGTTATGAGTTTTATTATAAAACTCTCTATTTGATCATTATTTTCAGTTTTATTTGTTTGATTAAGGGTAATGTTTGTTTTTTAAATTTATTTTTCTGATCGAAGATAAAACTTATGGTTGAGTGTTTTTTTTTTGACGAAAATAAAACTTGTTCCTTGACCGTTATTTTATCCTTCAAGAATAAAAATTACATTTTGAGTTTTAATTTTTTCCCCGGATCGAAAAACTTAAAAAGCCGCTGCGCCTTTTTGGCAAGTAACTGGTTGGTATAATCTCGTCAACATATGTACTGAACAACTAAAACATATTTGTGGACACATAAATACATAGTAAACTGAACTTTGAAATTTGCAGACATGTTGCGGTGCCGCGTTAAATTTTCGCTAACAATTTTCATCATTTTCTCTTGCCTACACTTACATCAGGTGCAGGCGGCACGTGTACGATGTGATTCCGAATGTTTGGAAAATAAATTGGATGAAGTGCTGCAAAAGATTAAAAACTTTATCTGAACCAACAACAGTGCTGAGTGTCGAAAGCTTGCCAGCGGCGAAAACAGCCGAAGACGCACCAGCATCATCTGCAGCAGAACCTACGACAACAACAACAACCCAAAAACGACGACGTAGCGCACAAAATACACACTCAATACGCTCCATAACCGCCACCAGCACCACCACCCACGATAACAGCAAAATCCAAAAGCTGGAATTTGTCAAAAGATGGGAATGAGTGAAATTCAACTGGATGATATACAAATTCCACCATTTTCCGTACTCTGTGATGCCGACCGTTGGATTGTTGTCTTGCAACGTTTTGATGGTTCGGTCGCTTTTCACAATCGCACCTGGGATATGTACAATAAAGGTTTTGGTAGTATTGGTGCAAATAGCGAATTCTTTTTGGGTTTACAACATTTGCATGAACTCACCTTTAATGGTTCCTATGAGTTACGCATTGATATGGAGGACCATGAGGGTGTTCAAAAATATGCACACTAAAGTGATTTTTTAGCATTTTCGATGAACAAACCGCTTATAAAATGGGTATATTAGGCATGTATCATGGCACAGCCGGCGATTCGTTTACATATCATGAAGGTCAACAATTTAGTACGTTGGATCGTGATAATGATGCCAAATCGCAGGGTAGTTGCAGTGAGCTATATAATAGTCCTGGTTGGTTTAAGAGCTGCATGGATGCTAACATCTTTGGCGAGTATTTGCGTGGTGAAACGGATAAAGCCAAAGAGGGCATGTATTGGGAAACTTTCCGTGGTTCAAACTATGCCTTGAAACGAATGAAAATGTCCATACGCCCCAAATGTTAGTTTTTTAGTTCCTTCTACTTAATTAAGTTTTATATTTATGTTGTTTTTTTAATTCAATTTTTAATGTGCGGTTTTATGTAATAACATTTATGTATGTATGTATAATTGTAGAATCATCAATTTTCCAGATTACTTATTTCGCGAATACTTCAGCTGTCATCCCTACAAGACAGCTGACCATCATATGAGCCGTCATCTGAAAGGAAGCGCTGAACGGTCATCAGGGTGTAGAACAAAGTGGCCATCATATGCATCAATCAGCAGCGCTTGTGGGGATCTCATCTGTTATTAAAAAGATCCATGAATCCGAACTATTCATCAGGCCTGGTTTAATAAGAGACTCATAGAACATTATCTTCGTTGATCGAAAGGGACTTTACTTATCACTTTCCCAGTAAATACATACACCCTTTATTTTTTGCGTTTACGTGGTGGGCAATCCAAATGATGATATGTAATTAATAGAAATATAGTTAAATAAATAAGTGAATCTTCCTGTTATGTATATGTACATAGGTTGCCATGCAAAAAGGCTTTTTGAGTTTTTCGAACTGTGAAAAAAATTAAAACTTTAAATTTTATTTTTATTCTTGAAAGATAAATTACCGCTGAAGAAATAAGTTGTATTGCTTTTTTGTACCAACAATTTTTGGTGGTTTTATGTGTATACCACATTTTCAAGTATTCATGAAACGAGCTCAAGGCCAAGAATAATAATTTTTCACATTTTAATTTTTATGAGAATTATTATTTTTTTTATTTTTTTTAATAATCATTTTTAATTAATTATTAAAAGTTGTTTTAATTGAATAGAGTAGGAAAACTTTTTAGAGACAACCGCCATAGCTTTTCTTATAGATCCATTTCGGAAGCTGTTAGGCTTCTTCATCAGAGAAATTTTGGCACGCATTGGTAACCATTAGGCTAACAATACGCTGGTTTTGATGTCATCTAAACTCCTAATTCTATTCTTCTGAAGAAGCCTAACAACTTCCGAAATGGATCTATAAGAAAAGCTGTGGTGGTTGCCTCTAAACATTTTTCCTACTCTTTTCAGATGAAACAACTTTTAATAATTAATTAAAAATGATTATTAAAAAAAAAACTATATTAATTTTCATAAAAATTAAAATGTGAAAAACTATTATTCTTGGCCTTGAGCTCGTTTCACGAATACTTGATATAAGTTTTACTTTCATCAAAAAAATAAAATAAAACTCAGACATAAGTTTTATTGTCGAGGAAAAAAAATAAAACTCAAAAAATTATGATTATTTTTGATCAAAAAAATAAAACTCAAAGAAGATTGATTAGATGTAATTTATATAGGTTTCGCTCGAATTTTCTTCAATCAATGCAGATATCCGTTGAGCATGGCGAGACATGCACTTTCATCTACTTTAAACTGCCCTCCGATACTGGGAAGCCTTTGATTTTTTCATTAAAAATATAAAAATAATCATTATCGGGGGTCCGTGATCATTTCGGTATATTGTTGGTGGGTCTATCTGTTTTTCTTCTCATACTTACAAACATCGGAACAAAGTTATAATACCATTTCATGCTTATGAACGGTATACAAATAAACAGATAATAATGAGGGATGGAATATACTAAATACTAGGGCTCTTACAAAAAGTAGCTTTGTCGAATACTCTGTTAATTGACTAGTCAGTTGTAACCGTTTGCACGGTTATTAGTCGGTTTGAAGTATTCGAATAGTCGCTTATCAACGACTACTCGACTATTTGCTTCACTTCGAATATTCGACGTTTGGTGAAACTCGAATACTATTAACCGAATTTTCCGTGAAAGTTGCGTAGAACAATTAAAAATTAGCTTATCATATCGAAAAATTGTCATTTGTTGCGTCTGGCAATCTTTCGAAAAATCGCTAGTCGGGAAAAAGGTAACATCAGCTATTTATAATGTGGAGTTCTGCTTCAACTGATCCACATCTGCACTCAATAACCATTTAAAGGTGTTCCAACTTTTTTTTGTATCACTTGAATATATGTATATTCATATACATATGTATTTAGTAATAGTTATATGCAACATGCACGCATTCTTTCAAATAAAATAGTGTGGCGAATATTCTCAAGCATGTACTATCCCTAACTTAATAAGACTCCCACCACTAGTTAAACACAACGGAGATAACGATGGCTACGCTTATGCATGCAAGCATGTACCAAGGAAGAGGAAGAGAGATGGCGCGAGTGTTTTCGAATACAAAGCAATAAGGAGATGGCAATAAATAACGCCGACCCTTCGAAGTATCTGGGTGCGTAGGGTAGCACCCTGTTGGACTATAAAAGGCAGTAACCAAGCAAGGCAGGTTGTATAGTTGATATTCAAGTGTTATACCTTCTACTTACTGTGAAGTTACCAAACTCATAAATTTGTATTGCGTTTATTACTAGTAAATAAAACTATCTATTTGTAACAGTATTTGAGAGTGTGCTTATTAAACTTTATAGTGATCGAACCCAGGATTAATAATCAAGGAATCATCTAATTCGTCACAATTGGTGTCAGAAGTGATAATGTTAAGTAAATACCTAGACTTTTCAAGGATAACAAAGGCCATGGCTAAGTTGAATGAATTGAAGATCCAACAACCCAAAAAGGAGCTGGAGCAACGGGGTCTAAACAAAACCGGTAATAAATTTGAAATGCAATTACGGCTAGGGAAGGCCATGGAAGCAGAAGGCATTAGCGTACACTAACATGTTTTCCATCCTGATATGGAAGAGGCAAATGCGAAGTTGAAAGAAGAGCAAGTGGTTCTAGATTCATCTAGTGGTTTGGATATGAATGATATTCTATCGGATGTTTCATCGACAATTTCTTCACAAATGGCTCAGATGTCGTCCAAATTGGAAGAACAGAAAACGTGCATGGCATCTCAGCTGGAAGAACAGAAAACACACATTTCAGCTCAATTGGAAGAGCAGGTGACACTAATGTCGTCAAAATGTATCAGTTGGTAGGATTCGAACCGACGCGTCCCACATAGTTAAACAAATATCACTACTGCTTATGCACACAGTTGTACACGCAAACATACATACACACATACAAAACGTGAATGCATGCTCATACCCTGTGGGAAAATATGTAGTTCTGAACTGGTGGGTTTCTAGTGCTTTCAGAACCCCACTAGTTCGCCTTCTATCTCTTTTACATATAATCAACTGGCGAATTTAACATGGCGATGTCCTTTTCGATGACCCTTTCGATAGTTCCGAACTAGTTAAAACTGCTACAGTTTGGATGTAGTTCATTTATTGGTACTACTGCTCTACTTCGAAACCAATTCCAAATTCTTCAGTTTGAATGTGGTTAGTTAAAAATTAAAAGAAATATTTTCAGAAGGCGCCGCCTTCCACGGTAGAAATACATTCAGAGTTTGCCAAATGACTGCCAACGGCGACCCTATTTGAAAACCTTTTTCAACCCACTTTTGATATTCAATTTCCCAGCACTCAAACCTTGGGCCTTCGGTGTGGTAATCCAGCAACACTACCACCACACCATGGCGGTTAGTTCATGCACTACCAAAATTTTAAACCATTCGTTCATAATGTATATAAAGGTATATTTTCTCAGACTACTGATGAGTGCGCCGTAGCTCAGTGGGTAGAGCATCCGACTATGATGTGGGACGCGTCGGTTCGAATCCTACCAACTGATATATTTTGACGACATTAGTGTCTCCTGCTCTTCCAGCCGAGATGTAATACGTATCTCCTGCTCTTCCAGTTGAGCTGAAATGTGTGTTTTCTGTTCTTCCAGCTGAGATGCCATGCACGTTTTCTGTTCTTCCAATTTGAACGACATCTGAGTCATTTGTGAAGAAATTTTCGATGAAATAGCCGCTAGAATATCATTCATATCCAAACCACTTCTGACACCAATTGTGACGAATTACATGATTCCTTGATTAATAATCCTGGTTTCGATCACTATAAAGTTTAATAAACACACTGTCAAATACTGTTACAAATAGGTAGTTTTATTTACTAGTAATAAACGCAATACAAATTTATGAGCTTGGTAACTTCACAGTAAGTTCACTGTATAACACTTGAATATCAACTGAACAACCTGCCTTGCTTGGTTACTGCCTTTTATAGTCCAACAGGGTGCTACCCTACGCACCCAGAAGTTTCTTGGTTGTTCCCGCTTCGTGTTCTTGAAGGGTCGGTGTTATTTATTGTCATCTCCTTATTGCTTTGTATTCGAAAACACTCGCGCCATCTCGATTTCTCTTCCTTGGTACATGCTTGCATGCATAAGCGTAACCATCGTTATATCCGTTGTGTTTTTATCTAGGGGTGGGGGTATTTTTTAGTTAGAGATGGTACATGCTTGAGAATATTCGCCACACTATTTTATTTGAAAGACTGCATGCATCTTGCATATAACTATTACCATGATCCAATAATACAGGTCGTGTTATTAGACCAGCTGATTTTTACACTTGTCTCGAATTTTGACATTACACTCATTTCTCAGTACGATTTTGACGTGTCTGTATGTTTGTCGAGCTGCTACGACCTGTTTTAGTTGATGAGATGAAGACTATTACTGTATGTATGTTCGCGTGTACAACTGTTTGCATAAGCAGTAGGGATATTTGTTTAACTATTCGAATACCTATTATTCACATTGCGCGTTATTGCAGCACCGGCTGCAGAGACTCCAGTAACGTAGGAGACCGTAAGCGCAAAGCTGAAGGAGATGAGCAAGTCTCCCAACCAACCGTTAAACTTAAGAGAGTCAGCTACAAGAGGCGTAGGCTGGCTCCCGCAATTGAATGCCCCATAATCTCCGTATCACAAATCGGACGAAAAGCGACTAATGTTACCATTGCAGGATTTGTGGAGCGAACAGAGCGTTTACTGTCTGTAGATAAGGGCGCATCTTATTCCATTAGCCGATTTAGTCAACTAGGAGGTGCGACCATTGCAGGGAGTACAGTACGGCGCCTGGTTAGGACACCCAAGTCCTGGGCCAGGTAACAGTAACAGTACATCACAAATTCATAGTGGCAGACATTGTTGATGAAATCATAATTGGCGTGCATTTCTTAAGCGATCAAGGCATTAAAATTGACAAAAACAAAATTATGAGATATAAGATTATGGATGTGCCGCTCGATTTTGGTTACGAAAAGAACTACGTTAGTAAGGGAGTGTTCGTGGAGGAGAGTTAGCAAATTCCATCAAAGTCGGAAGCATTCATGTGGGCAATTATTGATGGAGATTATGTGACA
The DNA here is from genome assembly GCA_949987695.1 of Merzomyia westermanni. Taxonomy (NCBI): domain Eukaryota; kingdom Metazoa; phylum Arthropoda; class Insecta; order Diptera; family Tephritidae; genus Merzomyia; species Merzomyia westermanni. The sequence continues at coordinate 85,696,448 of OX465291.1, forward strand.
AACAAATTGTGGGTTGTGGAGGCAGAAAACAAATCAAAGACGGATATACTAGTTGGAAAAACCCTAGCTATGACAAACCAAGATGAACGTATACCGGTAAGAGTACTTAAGGAGTTTTAATCGCCAATTAAACTTTCCAAAGGAGCTATAGTAGGACAATGCCAAGAGGTGGAAGTGGTTATCAGTTGTGAACAGCTCCAGAAAAAAGGTTCTATCAGCAAAATTGATCTTTCAGTTGACATTATGGCATGGACGGAAGGGCTGGAAAAAGACCATCAGAACAAGGCAAAACAACTTCTACTCAAGTACTCTAGCATATTTGACAAGGATGGTTCCAAGCCAGGCCGGACCAACGTTGTCAAACATTAAATAGATACTGGTGATGCAAGGCCAATCCGTCAAGCTTATCGTAGTGTTCCTTTAATTAAACACCAAGTGGTAAGGGAAATTAGTCCTTGGAGCTCACCGGTAGTACTAGTGAAAAAGAAGGATGGAAATAGGAGGTTCCGTGTGGATTATCGGAAGTTGACCGACGTAACTAAGAAGGACAGTTATCCGTTGCTGAGAATCGACGATAATCTGGACTTGTTCCTGGTACTAAATAGTTTTCTACACTGGACTTGAAAACTGGCTACTGACAAGTGGAGATAAAGAAAAGACAGTCTTCAGCGTTGGAGAAGGGCTTTGGCAATTTACAGTAATTACCTTCGGGCTATGCAATGCTCCAGCTACTTTTGAGAGACTCATGGATCAGGTACTAAAAGGATTGCATTGGGAAACATGTTTGGTGTACCACCTGGACGACATCATTGTGCTGGGAAAAACGAACGACTCCTAACGAACTGGGAGGAAGTTTTCCAAAGGATAGCTGGTGCTAGTCTGAAATGAAGTCCCAAGAAGTGTTCTTTATGTAAGAAGGAAGTAAGTTATTTGTTTCACAAGGTAATGACGGAGGGCATCTGCAATGCTGAGCAAAAGATCGATCATGAGCTTACGAGAATAAAGTATGAGTTTTAAATGGAACAAGGAACATGAGGCGGCTTTCCAAACCTTGAAGAAACGACTATGCACTGTTCCGTTGTTGGCATGCCCAATCTCAAGTTCGACGTTTATTCTGGATACAGATGGGAGTGATTATGCTAAAGGAAGTGTTTTGTCCCAGATTGTTGATGGACATAGGAAGGTAGTTGCTTACAATAGCCGAACAATTGGGATTCCTGAAAGGAACTATTGCGTAACACAGAAAGAACTCTTGGCATTGGTAGAGTGCGTTAAACATTTCCACAAGGATCTATGGGCAGCGAGTCCACATCAGGACAGACCATGCAGCGTTCAAATGGCTCTTCCAGTTTCATAATCCGGAAGGTCAACTGGCACGATGGATAGAGCGACTACAAAGTTATGACTTTTCCATAGAGCATCACAAAGGTAGTACCCACGGAAATGCTGATGCAATGTCACGACTACCATGTAACTTGGAATGCAAGCATTGTTTCAAAGCCGAGGCCAAGGTAGACATTAGAGATGTGCGGGTGATGACTATAACATCTACGGACGAATGGGGCATATATCAATTAAGGAAGTATCAGCACGAAGATCCCGACCTTACACGTACGATGCAAGGAATCGAGCGAAACGAGCGACCATGAAGAGATTAGAAGTCGGCAGAAAGTCCTGTTGCCAATTCATATTGGGCACAGTGGCACACGTTACAATTGGTACCGGCTGTTTGCATCAAACATGGGAAAGCGAAGACGGTCAATGTGTTCGCAAGTTGATAGTCGTCCCACGGAAGAAAATCCTTCATGTCGGAGTCACGAAAACCTTAGAGAAAATCAAGCAAAGATTCTACTGGGTTGGATGCCGTCAGTCGGTCGGTGCAAGATTTTGGGCATTCGGAAACCTCGAACTACTGCACTACATACTGTCAAATAGCATGGTGAAACGATTCAATAGAACATTGAAAGAACACCTAAGGAAAGTAGTGGATGGTTTCCAGAAGGATTGGGATACTCACATCTCCTTGTTCCTGATGGCATATCGCTCTTCAGTACATGAGACACCAGGTCAGACTCCTGCAAGGAAAATTTTTTGAAATGAATTTCGGTTGCGTGCTGACTTGAAGTTTGGGATAAATGCTGATGCCGGAATAAACGTAGGGAAATCCACTAGCGTTTTGGAAGAGGAAATGAGAGAAATACACGACCTTGTAAGACGACGAACTAAGATCATGAGAGATAAAATGAAACCCAGGTACGACAAAGCAATAAACTCGGAAAGTTTTACGGAAGAAGATTTAGTGCTGCTATACAACCCACAAAAAAAAAGGTTTGTCTCCAAAGCTGCAATGTAACTGGGAAGGCAAATACAAAGTCATGAAGCGGAGCAACGATGCTGTCTATCGCATACAAACTATTGGAAGGCTAGCTGCATTTGGTTCGGACAATGTGTCTAATCGCGACGATCGGAGTTAGATGGAGGGCAGTTTGGAGAATATTCTCAAGCATGTACCATCCCTAACTTAATAAGACTCCCACCACTAGTTAAACACAACAGAGATAACGATGGCTACGCTTATGCATGCAAGCATGTACCAAGAAAGAGAAAGAGAGATGGCGCGAGTGTTTGCGAATACAAGGCAATAAGGAGATGTCAATAAATAACACGGACCCTTTGAGAAGACGAAGCGGGAACAAACAAGAAACTTCTGGGTGCGTAGAGTAGCACCCTGTTGAACTATAAAAGGCAGTGACCAAGCAAGGCAGGTTGTTCAGTTGATATTCAAGTGTTATACAGTGAACTTACTGTGTAGTTACCAAACTTGTAAATTTTGATTGCGTTTATTACTAGTAATTATGCGTTTATTAAGTAATTATTACTTTATAGTGATCAAACCCAGGATTAATTATCAAGGAATCATCTAATTCGTCACAATAGGTTTCTGAGTGTACGTACGTATGTGTGTACATTCTTTTATCGAGACTCATAAATTTATATAGTCTAAACTAAGAAATTTCGGTTTTAGCTAAATTTATTAAGATCAACATACATATCACGAATTCCATGGTATAGCTCATAGTTAAGTTATATATAGTATATGCAGTGCTTGCCTGTCAGGGCGGAGGTTGAATCCCACAAAACCCATTTTCCTTAAAAAGATTAAAAAAACTTACAAGTGAATTTCTTTCATAAAAAGCTAGTCTACCACGTTAGTTTTAGAATTAAGTATTACTTTTATGAGAAGTTTATATCGCAAGGTTAGTTCAACAAAATTAGCGATGTACATAAAGATGGCCATGTAAAAAAGTGGTAGTTAATTGAGAATTTTCGTAGCCCTACATAGTAATGCATTAAATCTCATCTTAATATCAGATAATGCAATGTGGAAGCTATCACATTTCTTGAATTGGTAGATGCAGTGTCCCTACCTATAGGGTCATGACTACCAAAGAATTTAAAATCAATAAAAAAAAACAGAAAATACAAATAAAAATATGAACTCAATACAAAATAATCAGTGATGGTAATGTCACTAGAAAGTTAAAAAGTGAAACAAAAACTTGGTCATGTTCATTATAATCGACTAACCGGTTAATGGAATAGTCGAATGTGGACGTTTAGTCGAGTAACCGTCACCAGTGTACATCACTAGTTGACTACAAAAGTCGACTAGCACTTTTCGAATAACTCGACTAATTACGCTACAAGAATATACTAATTACTTTCAGTAATCTTTTGGGAAACGATGATCGGTTCTTTTGCATCTTTACTACAAGAGGTACCTCTGCCAGCTGGTTGACGTTCTAGTGAAGGAAAAGGGTGATACAAGTCCTGGATTTATGAGAGTTCATTTCGAATATCGAAACAAATTATTTAGAACATTTCAATTTATTTTGCACAGAGTTGGCTTTTCGGCGACAAAGCCGAGGAGCTCATGCTAATCCAAGAACCCTGGCTCGTTCGAAACAAGGTTTGCGGACTAACCTCTGATGCCTACCAGGTGGTCAAGACTCCAGTTACAGGTAGGACCAGAGCGTGTATTCTTATAAAAAAAGACTTTCTCTTACTTTCTATTATCAAATTTCAGTGACGCAGATACGGTGACCATCAGCCTTGATCTGGAAGGCAAACAGTTTTGGCTGATTGCAGCCTACATGGCGCATGACGCCCAGCAATTTCCAACCACCTGCTTAATCAACGCAGTGAATGTGGCAAACCGACGGAAGCTGCCGATTGTAATAGGAGCCGACGCCAATTCGCACAACGTAGTGTGGGGTTCTACAGACGCTAACCCTAGAGGTGAGTGCCTTTTAGACTTTATTCTATCTGAAAACCTACATATAAGTAACTCTGGAAATGAACCAACGTTTGTTACGGCAAATAGGAAGGAAGTTCTTGATATCACGCTAGTCTCTGACCCGATACTGGGCCAAATCGAGGATTGGCATGTATCAAGGGACAACTCCTTCTCTGACCATAGATACATATGCTTATATCTTCACGTGAGACCGCCTACTCTTGCAGCCTATAGAAACAAAAAGCGAACGGACTGGAATGTGTTCAAAAACGTTCTATCACGATCGTTCTATGAGCACGCTTCTCACGGTAGGCTCAGCCTACCGCTAAGATCTGATGAAGCGCACACAAATTCTGAAATCGATCGGTGAGCTTGACTCATCGTCTAAAATTGATGAAGCAGTAGACTTGATCACAGAGTCATGTAATGCTGCTTTTAAAGCCTCGTGTCCTGTTACCAGACCAAGGAATAAGAAGAGACCACCATGGTTAAACTCCGAATTTTCCCGGCTCAGGAAAAACAGTAGGAGACTTTTTAATCAAGCTGAACGGACTCGCTCTTGGCACGAATATAAAGAAGCCCTAAAAATTTTCAAAAAAGCAGTCAACAAAGCCCAGAGGGATTCATGGGGAGACTTCTGCAACAACATTGAAACCAACTCGGAGGCAAATAGACTGCGTAAAGTTCTATCAAAAAGTCCAACTGTTCCGAGCTTCATTCAGAAACCTGATGGAGGTTGGACATCACCTAGCGGCGAAATGGTCGAACTTCTAATGGACACGCACTTTCTGCGCTGTTCCATGGAGCCACCAAAAGCCGACTACATTGAAAGAAGTTACCATTCTATGGAGAAGTTAATTACTCCTCAAAAAGTCGAATGGGCTATCAGAACCTTCGACCCATTTAAATCTCCGGGACAGGCTCAAACTCTCTTCAGAAGTCAAGAAGTCAAGTAGCTCGGCGTAATCCTAGATAGTAAACTCAACTGGAACAAACATGTTGAGGACAGAACCAGGAAGGCTATTACTGCCCTATATGCATCCAGAGCAGCCGTGGGGAAGAGATGGGGATTGAACCCCCGTATCATGCACTGGCTGTACATCGCGGTAGTTAGACCCATCCTCTTCTATGGCGTTGCCGTGGGGTGGCCAGCATTCGAGCATAGCAGCAACATGGGCAGGATGGGCAGAGTACAGCGATCGGTGGCAGTGCTTATCACGGGGGCACTTCCATCAACGCCCACAAAAGCTTTGGAGATCATGCTCAACCTACTTCCGGTTGACTTGTACGATAAACTCCAAGCAAGCTATAGCGCAGTGCGACTGAATGCCGTTCAACACTGGAGCGACACCAGATTCGGACACACAAGCATTCTGGAGACCATACCCAAAAATCTGAAGGTGGTGGACTACTCTACGCCAACCGGCTATGAGCCAAACACCAAGTTCTCCACCAGAATCCCTAAGAGGCACGAATGGGAGGACGTGCACATTCTAAACCCACAATCAACCTCCATTTTCACAGACGGCTCAAAGCCCAAAGGCAAGGTCGGCGGCGGCGTCTACTCGGAGGAGCTTTCACTCTCCTTAGGCGTCAGACTAAATAGCCACTGCAGCGTATTCCAGGCTGAACTTAAAAAACTGAAAAACTGCTCATCAGTGTATATATACAGCGACAGCCAAGCAGCGATCAAAGCCCTTCAGGGTAGCAACACTGCTTCGAAGTGCCCCCCCCCCCCCAGTGAACTGGCCTCGAAGTGCCCCACAGCAGTGATATGGGTCCCTGGGCACAGTGACATACCTGGAAACTGCGCTGCTGACAAGCTGGCAAGGAAGGACACAGAGCAATCAGAGGTGAACCAAACAAGGAGCATCTCCACCCCTCTTGCCCTGACTAAGCTCTGGCTCCTACGCGAATTCGAAGAAAAAGCTAATTCTGGATGGACTAGGAAGACGACATGTGAGGTGTCCACGCAAACGTGGCCCTGCATATGTAGGAAACGGACCGAGTCCATACTCAATCTAAAACGATCCTTCCTAGCCCCCTTGATCGTGGTACTCACCGGACATTGTCTAATGGGAATACATGCTGAGCGCATGGGGGCCCCTTTAAATGACTACTGTCGCAGCTGTACGGACGAGGAGGAAATAGAAAGTGTTGAACACTTCCTCTGCAGCTGCCCTGCACTAGCCAGGACCCGTTCGGAGTGCCTAACCAAGTGCCTATTCGCTAGTTTAGCGGAGCGGGGCTCTGCCGAAATCGGAGACATTCTGCGCTTTACTAAGCGGACAGAATGGTTCGACTTCAAGAATGTTTAACAAATAAGAAAGGGTATCAACCCGTTCAGTGGTATCACAATGGGCCATTTGGCCTAAGTGCGCTTCTCGGCGATGCAGAGAGACAGCCACCTTAACCTAACCTAACCTTTTCTAAAGTATTATATGGGAGAATGGGGGAAGTGGAGCGTCAGCCGTCATCAAATTGCATTTTGTAAAAATTAAAACCTGTTTTTTAATTAAACATTTTAATAATAAAGCGAACGAGCCTAATTTTAAAAATGTGGAATAGTTTTGTACGAGTGTCTATCTGTCATAGTCCAAAATTGTCCGATTATTTTAAATTAATTTAACTATTTTAAGCTCAACTGTTTTTAAGCAGATTTCGGCGATTTTCTTTGCAAATAGGGCCCACTATTTTCCTTTTTTTACATATTAAAATGCATTTGTATACCTTTATTACTATACCTTTCATGAACATGAAATGGTATTATAACTGTGGTCCGATGTTTGTAAATATAAGAAGAAGAAGAGATAGACCCACCAATAAGTATACCGAAACGATCAGAGCGATGAGCTGAGTTGATTTAATCATGTCCGTCTGTCCGTCCATCAGTCCATCTGTCTGTTTGAACGCAAACTAGTCCCTCAGTTTTAGAGATATATCGATGTAATTTGCTAAGGGGTCGCAATTTTGTATAACATTAATCATTTGTCGGAACTAGCAAAATCGGACCAATACAATGCATAGCTCCCATACAATCGATTGTTCCGATAAACGGAGTTTGGCTTATGATTCTTGAAATTTAAGAGCTAGGAACCTTAAATTTTTCAGGTTTTGCACATATTATATACTTAATGTGACTAGTGCAAATCAGCCAGATCGGACCTACATAACATATAATCGATTGTTCGGATAAACGGGATTTGACCTATAAATCTTCCAGTTAAAGAGCTAGGAACTTAACATTTTGCATGTTTCATACACTTTATATACGTAATGTGATGAGAGAAAATGAGCCAGATCGGACCAATATAACATATTGTGGCGATTATTCTCAAGCATGTACCATCCCTAACTCAGTAACACTCCCACCACTAGTTAAACTACAACAGAGATAACGATGGCTACGCTTATGCATGCAAGCGTATAACTAGGAAGAGGAAGAGAGATGGCGCGAGTGTTTGCGAATACGATGCAAAGAGGAGATGCTAATAAATAATACCAACCCTTCCAGAACACGAAAAGCGAACAACCAAGAAAGTTCTCGGTGCGTAGGCAAGCACCCTGTTGGACTATATAAGGCGGTGACCAAGCAAGGCAGGTTGATCAGTTTATTTTCAAGCGTTCAATAGTGAACTACTGTAAAGTTATCAAACTCTTAAAATTGTTTTGCGTTTATTACTAGTAAATAAAACTAGCTATTACTTACATTATCTGTGCGTGTGTTTATTCGACTTTATAGTGATCGAACCCAGGATTGATAATCAAGGAATCATCGAATTCGTCACAATTGGTGTCAGAAGCGGTATTGTTAAATAAATACCAGTGATTTCAAGGATAACAAGGACATGGCTAAGTTGAATGAATTGAATATTCAGCAACTCAAAAATGAGTTGGAACAACGCGGACTAAACACTACAGGTAATAAGTCCGAGCTACAGTCAAGATTACGGGAGGCTATGGAAGCGGAAGGAATCAACGTTGATGACCATGTTTTCCATCTTGTGGAGGAGGCATCGGCGAAAATGGAAGAGAAAAAGGAGTCTGCGAATCCAGGAGCAACTGTGGACACAAACATGATATTGGCTGTATTAACTCAGATGTCGACTAAAATGGAAGAACACGAGACGCGTATTACATCTCGAATGGCATCTCAGCTCGAGGAACAGAAGGCACATATGACATCCGAGATTTCAGCTCAACTAAATGAAACGAAGGCATACATGAGATCTCAATTGGAAGCACATGAGGAACGTATATCCATGCAGGTGGCACAAATGTCTTCGCAGTTGGAAGCACAGGAAGAGAGGGTTACGTCAAAACTAGAAGTGCAAGATGCAAAAATTGCACAACTTCAGGACAAAATTGAAGCTGAGGTGGTTGCTTTGAGAGTACGCATCCAGGAATTGCAACTAAATCGTCCAACGGCTTCAACTACTATTCCCAAGGTAAAAACACCATCTTTTGACGGTTCCGTTCCTTTCCAGGTATTCAAGCTACAGTTTGAGAAGACGGCAGCTGTGAATAATTGGGGCACGGAAGACAAAGTTGCTGCATTATTCGTGGCATTGAAAGGTCCTGCAGCTGAAATCTTGCAGACTATTCCTGACAGCGAACGAAATAATTATGAGGCATTGATGGGTGCGGTTGAGAGACGCTATGGTAGCGAACATCGAAAGCAGATATACCAAATAGAGCTACAGAATCGATCCCAAAAACCGAATGAGACTTTGCAGGAATTTGCATCGGACATCGAGAGGTTGGCCCATCTAGCAAATGCGGACGCACCCGTGGAGTACACTGAGAGGGTAAAAATCCAAAGTTTTATTAATGGAATACGCGATGTAGAGACGAAGCGGGCCACATATGCAAACCCCAAAAAGACATTCGCTGAAACGGTATCGCATGCTCTGACGCAGGAAACAGCCTCACTTTTGAGTAAACCTGCATACAAGGCTCATCGTGTAGAAGTGGAAACTCCGGCTTGGGTTGACAAAATGTTGGAAGCGTTGAACGGAGTACAGAAAAAAGTGATGGTGCCATTAAATGCTTTAAGTGCGGAAAATCAGGTCACATAGCACGTTATTGCGGCACTGGCTCCAGTAACCCCAGCAATTCAGGTGGACGAAAACGCAAAGCTGAAGGAGGTGAGCCAATTTCCCAGCCAAATCAGTCGTCAAACTAAATCGAGCCAGCCGAAAAGGCCGTGGACTGGCTCCCGCAACTGAATGCCCCATAATCTCTGTCTCACAGATCGGAAGGAAAGCTAGTAATGTTACTGTTGTTGCATATGTGGATGGAAAAGAGCACTTACTAACTGTGGATACAGGCGCATCACATTCCATAATTCGATCTGATTTAGTCAACAAGGAGGTGAGACCATTGCATGGAGCAAAGTTACGTACGGCCACTGGTGAGGACACCCATGTCCTAGGAGAAGTAACATGTGAAATCGCAATTGGGAACGTGGCCGTTCTACACAATTTTATAGTAGCAGATATTGTTGACGAAATCATAGTTGGTGTGGACTTTTTAAGCAAGCAAGGCATCAAGATCGACATGCAAAACAGGATTATGAATTACCAGAACATGGATGTGCCATTAAATTTTGGTTACGAAAACAAATACGTTAGTAAGCGAGTGCTTGCGGAGGAGAGCCAACAAATTCCACCGAAGTCGGAAGCAATCATATGGGCAAAGATTGATGGAGATTATGGGACAAACAAGTTGTGGGTTGTCGAGGCAGCAAACAAATCAAGGACGAACATATTAGTAGGAAAAACCCTGGCCATGACAAAACAAGATGGACGTGTACCGGTAAGAGGACTTAATGAGTTCAAATCGCCGATTAAACTTTCCAAAGGAGCAATATTGGGACAATGCCAAGAGGTCGAGGTAGTTATCAATTGTGAACAGCTTCAGGAAAATGATTCCACCATCAAGATTAATCTTTCAGATGATATCATGTCGTGGACGGCAGGCCTCGAAAAAGATCATCAGAAAAAGGCAAAGGAACTTCTATCAAAGTACTCGAGCATATTTGACAAGGATGGCTCCAAACCAGGTCGGACCAAAGTTGTGAAGCATCAAATTGATACTGGTGATGCAAGACCAATCCGCCAAGCTCCTCGTAGTATTCCATTGGCCAAACGACAAGTCGTAAGAGAAATTATACAGGAAATGAGTGACAGCGGCGTGATCGAACCATCAGCTAGTCCATGGAGCTCACCGGTAGTACTAGTGAAAAAGAAGGATGGAAAAATGAGGTTCTGTGTGGATTACCGAAAATTGAACGACGTAACGAAGAAGGATAGTTATCCATTGCCAAGAATCGACGATACTCTGGACTCGTTATCTGGCACGAAATGGTTTTCCACACTGGACTTGAAAAGCGGCTACTGGCAAGTGGAGGTGAAAGATGAAGATAAAGAAAAGACGGCCTTCAGCGTTGGAGAAGGGCTTTGGCAATTTACGGTAATGCCCTTCGGGCTATGCAATGCTCCAGCTACTTTTGAGAGACTCATGGACCAGATACTAAAAGGATTGCACTAGCAAACATGTTTGGTGTACCTCGACGACATCATCGTGCTGGGAAAAAGCTTTGAGGCTCACCTAAAGAACTTGGAGGAAGTTTTCCAAAGAATAGCTGGTGCTGGTCTGAAACTAAGTCCCAAGAAGTGTTCCTTGTTTAAAAAGGAAGTAAGTTATTTGGGTCACAAGGTAACTACGGAGGGAATCTGCACTGCTAAGGAAAAGATCGAAGCCGTAAAGGATTGGCCAAGACCGAGAAATTTGCATGAGTTACGGAGCTTCCTTGGCTTCGATTTGTACCGAATTTTGCCAGCGTAGCTAGTAGTCTCCATGACCTTACGAGGAAGAATATGAGTTTTGAATGGAAGAAGGAACAGGAGCTGGCTTTTCAAACATTGAAGGAACGACTATGCACTGCCCCGATGTTAGCATATCCAATTCCAGGTTCAAAGTTTATTCTGGATACAGATGCGAGTGGTTATGCTATAGGAGGTGTTTTGTCTCAGATTGTTGATGGACAGGAGAAGGTAGTTGCATACTATAGCCGGACAATTGGGAAGCCTGAAAGGAACTATTGTGTAACCCGGAGAGAACTGTTGGCATTGGTAGAGTGGGTTAAGCATTTCCACAAGTATCTCTATGGGCAGCGATTCCACGTCAGGACAGACCACGCAGCGTTGAAATGGCTCTTACAGTTCCGTAATCCGGAAGGTCAATTGGCACGGTGGATAGAGCGACTGCAAAGTTATGACTTTTCCATAGAGCATCACAAAGGTAGCACCCACGGAAATGCTGATGCAAAGTCACGACGGCCATGTAACTTGGAATGCAAGCATTGTTCCAAAGCTGAGGCCAAGGAAGACATTATAGATGTGCGGCTCATGACTATAACATCTACGGACGAATGGAACATTGATCAATTAAGAAGGTTTCAGCACGAAGATCCAGATCTTACACGTGTAATGCAAGGAATCGAACGAAACGAGCGACCATCAAGAGAGGAGATGTCAGCAGAAAGTCCTGTTGCCAAGTCATATTGGGCACAGTGGAATAGTTTTCAATTAGAATCTGGTTGTTTGCATCGAATATGGGAGAGTGAGGATGGTCAATGTGTTCGAAAGCTGATAGTCGTCCCAAGAAGAAAATCCCTGATGTACTCAATGAATTACATAACGGTCCAAGCGGAGGTCATCTTGGAGTCACCAAGACCTTGGAGAAAGTCAAGCAAAGATTCTATTGGGTTGGTTGCCGTCAATCGGTCGCGGAGTGGATTGCCAACTGTGAAGTATGCATCAAAGCTAAAGGACCGAAATCAAGGAGCCATGGCCAAATGAAACAGTACAACTCAGGTGCGTCATTTGAGAGGATAGCCATGGATGTAGCTGGTCCATTTCCTACTAGCAAACTCGGAAACAAATATGTACTGGTAGTTATGGATTATTTCAGCAAATGGCCAGAAGTGTACCCTATTCCAAATCAAGAGGCAGAAACCATAGCAGAAGTGTTTACTAACAATTGGGTAGCTCGGTTTGGTGCACCGATAGAGATACATTCTGACCAAGGCAGAAATTTCGAATTAGCTGTGTTCCAGGAAATGTGCAAGACATTGGGCATTCGGAAAACTCGAACAACTGCACTACATCCTCAGTCAGATGGCATGGTGGAACGATTCAATAGAACATTGGAAGAGCACCTGAGGAAAGTAGTGGATAAATTACAGAAGGATTGGGATACTCACATCTCCTTGTTCCTGATGGCATATCGCTCTTCAGTACATGAGACACCAGGTCAGACTCCTGCAAGGAAAATTTTTTGAAATGAATTTCGGTTGCGTGCTGACTTGAAGTTTGGGATAAATGCTGATGCCGGAATAAACGTAGGGAAATCCACTAGCGTTTTGGAAGAGGAAATGAGAGAAATACACGACCTTGTAAGACGACGAACTAAGATCATGAGAGATAAAATGAAATGGAAGGCTAGCTGCATTTGGTTCGGACAATGTGTCTAATCGCGACGATCGGAGTTAGATGGAGGGCAGTGTGGCGATTATTCTCAAGCATGTACCATCCCTAACTCAATAACACTCCCACCACTAGTTAAACTACAACAGAGATAACGATGGCTACGCTTATGCATGCAAGCGTATAACTAGGAAGAGGAAGAGAGATGGCGCGAGTGTTTGCGAATACGATGCAAAGAGGAGATGCTAATAAATAATACCGACCCTTCCAGAACACGAAAAGCGAACAACCAAGAAAGTTCTCGGTGCGTAGGCAAGCACCCTGTTGGACTATATAAGGCGGTGACCAAGCAAGGCAGGTTGATCAGTTTATTTTCAAGCGTTCAATAGTGAACTACTGTAAAGTTATCAAACTCTTAAAATTGTTTTGCGTTTATTACTAGTAAATAAAACTAGCTATTACTTACATTATCTGTGCGTGTGTTTATTCGACTTTATAGTGATCGAACCCAGGATTGATAATCAAGGAATCATCGAATTCGTCACAATGTAGCTTCCATACAATCGATAGTTCCGATAAATGTGGTTTGAACTATAAATTATGCAGTTAAAAAGCTGGGAATGCAAAATGTGTGCAGATTTGGTAAATATTCTACACGTAATGTGAGGCATGAAAATCTGCCAGATCGGACAGCCCCCATACAACACATTTTACCTATAAACGGGGTTTGGGCTATGTATCTTTAAATTAACGGGGCAAGACCCGTTATGCAGAGTCTGTACTTATTGTAAGTAAGGATCGGTCATTTAAAACCTTGATTTTTTTAAATAGTTTTGCTTAGGTATTATTAGTTTTGTTCAAATCAAGGCGAATTTATGCCACGTGATATCGCGGCGAATTAGTTGCTGTATATACACACCTACTTCATGTGTTTTGTTTTTGCTTTTGCGGCTTCTCCTGTCAAATTGCATAGCAATTTTTTATTTTGACACTAGACGCCGCTGCTCATATATTATTATGATATCACCTGTATATGAATTCGCCTTGGTTCAAATTATTTTCGTACCTAAATTGTGAAATTTTTAATCTTTTTACAAAGAGTTGGAATTATTTATTTTATATGTAAATATTGTGTAAAACCAAAAAAAGAGTCGTTAACGAGCCTACTATTGTACAAATAACTCTGCTTTAAAATATGCGCTTTAAACAATAATTTGCAGCAACTAATTTCTCTAATTTTTTTAGTTATTATACATGTTTTTATAACTTCTGCTACTTTTTGTTTTCCTCCAAAGAGTAATACTCTGAGTTTAATCGCCTCTGAATATGTTCTTTATCAGGTGGGCACAGCTCTATATGGACAGCCGATTCATCATTTACTTGTATACAATGCACAATTATTATCTATTATGGAAAACCAAAGAGCACTGATAGTGATATAACGGCATTATAAAACGTGCAGACATAACGCGTTTGTTTTCTTAAGCCAATGTGGAAAATTTAAAGAAGTACATTTTTTATTTTAGTTGTTGGTTTTATGGTCTGTTCATTTTTTACATATTTTTGTAAGTTTAACGAGCTCAAGACCAGCTGATAATAATTCTTAGTTAATTATTATTTTTTGATTAGAGGAAAAATTGAAAGTAACAAACATATACAAACAATGAACAGACCATAAAACCAACCACTAAAATAAAAAATGTATACCGGAGCACGCGGTTATGTACAATAACTATCTTCTAAAAAATAGAAAGAAGAATGTACAAAAACAAAGTCCAGCATACATGATTTACATATAGACAGAATGTCTAAAATATTGTGTATACCGTTGGCAAGATAACAAACAACAATTAGAGGAAAACTTGAATTAAAGAGCTTGCAAAACTACACTCAGCATAGCCTATGGGTTAGGCAGCTGCGCTTGCAATCAGAGTGAGTGGGTTCGATTCTCCAGAAGATCCTCTGAAATAGCAAAACTATACGAATTAGTCTGACGAGAAATCGTGGCTGTTTTCGAAATAGTACTATAACTATAGCCTGTATATGTTTTTTGCTTTAAATTTTTCCTCTAATCAAAAAATAATAAAAATTAACTAAGAATTATTATCAACTGGTCTTGAGCTCGTTAAACTTACAAAAATATGTAAGGTATATTTTCTATTGATCACTCCTGCTAAAAAAGGTTTGAAACCAATTGAAACAACGTTCCGGTTTCGGTTTTGGCTCTGTAGTCGTTCTCCAACATTTATTTCAGTTTCATTCCGGTTTCGGTTTCAAAATAAATAGTTTAATAATTATCTACAAAATCCAAATCGTTCAAAATAGGACTGATTTTTAAGAATCTTTTCCTTATAGTAAGTTCACTCGCTAAGTCTCTAATCCTGGTAACATTTTGCAAAACATGGCTTTTGACCTTGATATCAATAATCCGAAAACGGAAATTAATATTTTTATTTCTTTTGTATACCAACAATTAAATTGAATTGTTGTTTTTACGGCCTGTACATTTGTAAGTACCATGACTATAAACGAGCTCAAGGCCAAGAATAATACTTTTTTTTATTTATGAAAATTATTATTGTTTTTGTTTTTTTAATAACTATTTTTAATGAATTATTAAAAGTTTTTATTAGAATAGAATAGGAAAATTTTAGAGACAACCGCCATAGCTTTTCTTATAGATCCATTTCGGAGAAATTATGGCACGCTGTGCTAACCATTAAGCTAACAGAGCACTGGTTTTTGTGTCAGCTAAAATACTAGTTCTATTTAAAATTTCCATAACACTGAGAAATTCTGTAAATAATTATTGGCATAAAACCAAAAAATTATAGTGAGTCGATCGAAACCTGGGAACGTGATCCATAGTACTCGGCAGAATATTCTTACGAATGAGCTGTGTTCGGCCGCGATCTGAAAAATAAATTCTCTTCTCCTCTTTCAGTTTTTAGATACTGAGGTGAAGACAAGTCTTTTGTAACGTTGCTCGACAATCTTCGATGAAAATTATCCAGGGTACCATTATGTAAAAGAAAATATCTGTCCACAAAATAATGTAAAAATATAAAAAAACACAAAACCGTTTGGAAACAATTTCGGTTTCGTATTTTCTCAGATCAAAATAACGGTTACGGTTCCGAAAAATGAATCGATTTTATTCGGTTACGGTTTCGGTTTCAATTTCTTCTCCAAAATTAAATAAATTATAACAGAA
This sequence comes from Merzomyia westermanni, assembly GCA_949987695.1. Lineage (NCBI taxonomy): Eukaryota > Metazoa > Arthropoda > Insecta > Diptera > Tephritidae > Merzomyia > Merzomyia westermanni. The sequence goes on from OX465291.1 coordinate 85,712,451, forward strand.
ACATTAAAGTACCATATTATACATTAATTCACATTTTCGCTGTCCTGTAATTTTCACAGGGTTTGTAGATAGTTACCAAGTGAAAATACCCAACAAACAATGAAGTTAAATCTCGACTAAAGCTAGATTTGATAGCTAGCACCATTCTTTAATCTCAAACAATATGGGGCATAATTCTTATATCGAGAAAATCACAGTTCTTCAATCAAGTTCTAATGTCATTCTCTAATAGCAAGATGAATTGAATTTTCATTTGTTTTCTAATTATCTAATGTTGTAATGAAAATTTCTCCAACGTTAGAAACTGTGTTTGTTTTGTAAGAGTCGTTGGTATGACGTATGATTTATACGAAAACGTGTGCTTTATGCTGCAGTGTGTAAATTGGTTAAGGCTCGTTCAGCGATTAAGTCTTTACGTAGATTATTTAAGTATTTGTTTGTTTTGTCAAGAAATAGCAGGGACTATTTTATTTACCGTAAAAACTCATTATCTATTTTTATAACAAGTGATATAACTTAAAGACAATCTTATAAATAAAAATGAATGTGTGTATGTGTGTCCTTTATAGGCGTCCAAAGTACTCAACCGATCTTCATGAAACTTTCACGGTGTATTCGTGGGCTCACTGCTTACAGCATAGGCTACATATAATTTTGGGAAAGTGCACGGTGCTACGCCCCCAGGCTATATAAAATTGCAATTCGTCATAAATCTCAACGTATTTGGTCTAAATTCATAATGATGTAAATATATGTGTCACTTTGTCAAATATTTACATCATTTGGAAAAGTGGGCGGTGACGCGCCCACATATGTTGTGTTTTGTTTGTGCTTCATTAATATCCACAGTTTTGTGTCGATATATATGAAACTTTCACGATAGATTCAGGAGTTCGCTGGGTACGACGCGGGCTATATACAGTTTCGGAAAAGTGGGTGGTGGCACGTCCCCCTCTTATAAATAAAAATGAATTACTGTCTATATGTCTGTATGTCCTTTATAGGCGTCCAAAATACTAAGCCGATCTTCATGAAATTTTTACGGTATATTCTTGAGTTCACTGGTTACAGCATAGGCTATATATAGTTGTGGAAAAGTGCTCTATATAGTTTTTGGAAAAATCCCCAGGTTATATAAAGCTGAAATTCGGTATAGCTAAATATTTATTTGGCTCAAGCTTTTGATATTTTATACACATAGCTATGTGTTCTATATATCAAAAAACCCTTGGAAAAAGTAAGCGGTACTAAGACCAAAAGAAAACTTAAACCGCTTCATCTTTGAAACTATGATATAGCAAAGGAAAAAGGAAAAGGGGAGTAGCAATAGAAAATTTTAGAACTAGAGGAGGTATTAGAGGAAAATTACGAGGGTGAAATAAACTAACGCACTATGTGGGTGGGAAAAAGCAACAGCAGAAAGAAAAATTAAGAGAGGTTGGCAGAAGTTGTTCTACCTTAAATTGGACTTGTCTACATTTGACAAGATGTACCCTCTTACCCCCCGCCCCCCCCATTTGGCATTTCCTCTTCTTTTATCCGTACACCATCCTGTTTTTTTCTTCTTCTTTTGCTTTCCCCCCATCTCAATATCCCGTTCGTCTTTTTTACCCTGTTCATTTTTCTTTACATTTCCAATTTACCCTACCTACTGCCTTTCTTCTCCCTTTTTCTATGCTGGTGCTGATATACTCATAATTTTGAGGATATAGCGAATTAATATTTTTTTGATCTAGATACCGGTAACTTTTTCCAAGGTTTTCTTGGAAATATATAACAAGTATCTATGTATAAAATATCATTAACTTGAAGCAAATAAATTCCTAGCTATGCCGACTTGCAACTTTAAAAAGCCAAGGAGCTTTTCCGAAAACTATAAATGGCCTGTGTCGTATCTAGCAGACTCCTGAGGCCTTCACAGTTTCATAGAGGTCGACGTGGCACCGCCCCTTTTTCTAAAATTGTCTAAATATTGATCAAAAAACAAATATATTCAAATATCAATAATTTAGACCAAATACATTTCGAGTTATGCCAAATTGAAATTTTTTATAGCCTGGGGGCGTGGCATGGCCCAGTTTTCCAAAATTATGAAAATCTTGGCTAAAGAATACATATATCCAAATATATTTTCAGAGTTATGACGAATTGAAAATTTTTTATAGGTTGTTGGCGTGGCACCGCCTACTTTTCGAAAACCATATATTGCCCATCCTGGACGCCTATAAAAGCCACAAAAACAAATTTTGTTTGTAAGATTGCGGGTTTTTCGGTTTTCAGCATGAGCGGTTACGCTCAGAATCGACCAGTAATAGTCGCATTATACCTTCTTTATGTTCTACGTTCTTTGGTTGAACTAAATACCGAGTCAACAAATTCACCACTCGTCTCCAAAGGCAAACATTTCTCGTCTTGTCACAGTTTGTACATCCGCATGATAAATGTAATGCATTTACAGATAGGGATGCGTATGGCCGCGGTATCCTTAATAAATTGTGTTTGAATTGTTTTTTTTTTTTGCCAGTGTGTGTGGACCAAAGACCTTTCAATATATGAGGCCATCATACTACAACAAAGCCACAAAAGCATCAAAAAAATTGTGTACCATGCAAATAAAAAGTTTTTTGGTGCAATTATTTATTAAATAAGGATTATCAGGGCTCCCTCGTCTTGAGATGTAAACTTCTTAAGACGAGGGAATTACCTTCCCATTTATGGCTCCATCTTAAAAAAAAACTATGTTAGTCCACCATCGAAAAAAAATTTGTTTTGGCGTGTAGTCAGGACATATTTACGCAATTTTTTTAAATTTATTTACAATAACAATATATGTGGTAATGAATACTATATATGTATACATACATGCATACAGCACTTTTTCATTTGTATACATTCCTTAAGACCACGAACAAGACTTACTATTCAACTCCTTCAATTGTTCTTGCCTAGTAAGCTTGGAATCAAAATCCGCAAGTTCAAAGCGCAGCTGAAATTTATATAAATGCGAATATGATTTAAGAAACCGTCGAGTCAAGAATGACTTCGCGCGCAAGTGGTTTGAATTTAACTAAGGCAAACTTATTAACTGGCTAGCTACCACGAGCGATTCGTCTTAAAACGTTGATTACCTGTATTGAGCGGTATGCATATATATATTTATCTACGCAAGGTAACGTATAAGTAATTTATAACTACATATGTATATGTTTGTTTGCAAAACATGTAGCTTAGTACCATAAAAGTTGGTTCCCCTGGTTGCATGTGTATGTAGACTAGACTGGTTCAGAAAATAAAATAATTTTTTAATATTATAAGGACTTTTAAAATATGAGCCATTGGAATGTATATTAACTAAATATGTTCAAGTGGCATGTTTAGTCTTTCACTCTTGTACTAGGTTTTATAACAATGTTATAAGGGACAAAATCGTATACTAATAAAATATATACATATGTAGCTATAAAACAAACGGCAATAACCCAAATTTTGTTTTATTTCTCTTTTAAATGAGAACTAAATTTTGAAATAGGGCGTTTTTGAAAAAAATTCGGAGATAGAGAGTTGTTGAAACAATTTCTGAAATATAGCGTTATTGTAACAAATTCTGAGATAAGGCGTTTTCGAAAATATTTTGAAATAGGGTGATCTTCCACTCAACCGTCGAAATGATTTCGTAAAATTGAGATCGAATGAAATATTTCTTATCTTCTTTTGTCTGCTTGTCTAGCGTAAAATGTAAATGTATAATAAGTATATTCTCTTATAGTAAGTGTATTTATTATATTTTCAAAACATTTAAATCTTAGTTCAAGTTTAATTCACGCAATGTATATGAACGAAAAGAAAGGGCGAAGCCTACAAGGCAACGCTGTGATCGAATGCAACGAGGAGTGTGTGTTAACACTACCGCGAGTTGAAGAGGGAAGGGAGGCGGCTTTTCCGGGCGAAAAAAAGAGAGGCAGAAAAGCGTGAAATAAAGGAGCTTGAGATGCTGGCCAAAGGGAATAATGCCCGAAAATTCTATCAAAAAATTCGGCGAATGACAGAAGGTTTTAAGCCCGGGGCAAACTCCTGTAAGAATGAGAACGGCGACCTGGTGGCCGATGTTCAGAGAGCACTCAGAATATGGAGGGATCACTTCTCTGCCTTTTTAAATGGAGAAACTGAGTAAAAAACCAGAGAAGATGCCGAACCCGAGCCCACAACCGAGTTCCACAACCCGACTATAATGAAGTGCGAATAGCAATATCCCGATTGAAAAACAATAAAGCAGCTGGCGCTGATGGTTTGCCTGCTGAGCTATTCAAACACGGAGGCGACGAGCTGGTAAGGCGCATGCATAAGCTTCCACGCAGAATATGGTTGGATGAATGCATGCCTGAAGATTGGAATCTAAGTGTTCTCTGCCCAATCCACAAGAAGGGCGATCCTGCAAACTGCGCCAACTATCGCGGAATCAGCCTTTTGAATATCGCATATAAGGTCCTATCAAGCGTATTGTGCGAAAGACTGAAGCCTGATGTGAACAGACTGATTAGACCTTATCAGTGTGGATTCAGACCTGGTAAATCTACCATAGACCAGATTTTTATAATAATCAAAATCTTGGAAAAAACCCGTGAAAAAAGAATCGACACACATCATCTCTTTGTTGATTTTAAAGCAGCTTTCGATAGCACGAAAAGGAGCTGCCTATATGCCACTACGTCTGAATTTGGTTTCCCCGCAAAACTTATACGGCTATGAAAAATGACCTTGAGCAACACCGCCAGCTCGATCAGAATTGGGAAGTACCTCTCCAAGCCGTTCGAAACTAAACGAGGTTTCAGACAGGGTGACCCCCTATCGTGCGATTTCTTTAATTTAATGCCGGAGAAAATAATACAAGCTGCAGAACTTAACCGCGCTGGAACAATATTTTCTTAAAGCGTGCAACTGTTGGCATATGCTGACGATATTGATATCATTGGCCTTAACAACCGCGCCGTAACTTCTGCTTACTCCAAATTAGAAAAAGAAGCGGAGAAAATGGGATTGGTGGTGAACGAGGGTAAAACGAAATACCTTCTGTCATCATGCAAAGAGTCAGCGCATTCGCGCCTTGGCAACCAAGAAACTGTTGGCAGCAATAATTTGGAAATAGTAAAGGACTTCGTTTACCTGGGAACCAGCATTAACACCAACAATAATGTTAGCCTAGAAATCCGACGAAGAATTACTCTTGCAAACAAATGCTTTTTCGGACTGAGTAGGCAATTGAAAAGTTAAGTCCTCTCTCGACGAACGAAAATAACACACAAGTCACTCATCGCACCCGTCCTGCTATATGGTGCAGAAGCGTGGACACTAACAACATCTGATGAGGCGGCTCTGGGAGTATTCGAGAGAAAGGTTCTTCGAAAGATTTGTGGACCTCTACGCGTTGGCGACGGCGAGTACCGAAGAAGATTTAATGATGAGCTGTATGAACTTTACGCAGACGCCGACATAGTTCAGCGAATTAAAACACAGCGGCTTCGCTGGCTAGGCCACGTAGTGAGAATGAGCGAAGATGCTCCAGCCCAGAAGGTATTCTTATCGGCACCCGCCGGTGGAAGCAGAGGAAGAGGGAGACCACCACTCCGATGGAAGGACGAAGTGGACCGCGGTGTTTCCAATTGGCGCCAGTTGGCGCAACGAAGAAACGACTGGCGAGCTACATATGTTGGACGGTCAAAATAGCCCAGGCGATTAGATGACCATTTAAAGAAGAAAAAGAATGTATATGATTTTTACCGGCGTATTAATTTTTATGATTCATATTTTTAGTCAATAAATTGTATTTGAAACAACATATGGAGCTCTGTGGCCACTCCCTTGTAAAAAAACACTATAGACCACTATAGTAATCTATAGTGATTTTGCGCCAACCGCATAGATTACTACAGAATTCTATAGTGGTTTTGCGCGAAATCACTATAGATTACTATAGTTGTCTATAGTGTTTTTTTACAAGGGCCCATCTATCAGGGCTCTTTGGCAACCGTTAAATAGTAAGAGAAGAGCAAGAAAAAAAGCGTAAACTTCTAAACTCCGTTGAAAATCTAGAATTTAACGAAATAAGACTTAGAAAAAGCGCGTTAAGGGACCTATTTTTGATTTTGACAGTGTTTATGTTTTGCAAATAAGTAATTTATCCCAATATTGTAGAAGTGGAAAATACATTGCCTGAAAATTTTTCAAATTAGACACAATTTGCTGTGTGCAATCTTTGCATCAGTAATGTTGACACTACTTCCATGATGATATTAAAATCGACGGTGAAAACATTATAGAAAGATACGCAAAAAAAGGGAAGCGAAAAATTGATTTTATAATATAGAATTGTATCACGCTTGACGCTAATTTATGAAAAATAGTAATGTATACCGTTTCAAAAACATCTTTGTAACAAAAACATATTTCATATGTTGACGAATAGATTGAAATGTACTTAATTTCAATAAACATTATTGTTCATCTCTTTTTTCCTTTTTTCATTGCTCCAATAAACATATAGACTCAAGATAACTCCACTTAGTTAAAAGACACAAGTGAAACTCGCTTATCAGAAAGAATTAGTTTCTACCTTTGAGCTGTATAAAATCATTTCTTGATTGCTTTTTGTTCGAATCCTTTCAATTAGTTGAGCTAATTTGAGTGCTTAAAGATAAATTCGTTACGTTTATTCGTAATTATGTCAAAATGGTGGTCTGAAATTAATCATTCATTTATATTACTGACTTTCGCGGCAATTTGGATTTTGAGCTTTCGGCCATGATCGGCCTCCCTCAACTAGGGACTTGTATCCACCCCTGAATCCCAGCAATTCAGGTGCACGAAAACGCAAAGTTGGAGGGGATGAGCAAGAGGAATTCCACATAATCTCTGTTTCACAACTGGAACGGAAAGGGAGTAATGTTAATGTTGATGGATACTTCGACGGGGCAGAGCGCTTACTGACTGTGGATACGGGCGCCTCACAGTCCATCATTGGTCGGCAGGAGAATCAGACCAATGCCGAAACCTAAGTTGTGGAAAGTAACTGATGAAAGCAAGCGAGTCATGGGGGAAATGACATGTAAAGTTAAGTTTGGAAATGTGGCTACGCATCACTACTTCTTGGTAGCAAATATTCTCGACGAAGTTATCATTGGCGTCAATTTCTTGGCTTAGAGAGACATTCACTTCAACGTTAGGAACAGGATTATGACTTACACTAACCAAGAGATGTTTCTGATCTTAGGACACAACATTGGATATAGCCGCAAAAGAGTGATCTTAGAATTAAATCAGCAGGAGCCTCGTGAGGGAGAGGTAGCTCGTGGATTTAATGGACAGTTGCCACGTCGTTGAATGGACTGAAGGAAAACAAACAACCAAGAAGAGAGCGAAATGGAGTGGTTAAAGCTAATGTCTGGTTGCTTGCATCGGTTATGGGGAAGTGAAGACTACCAAAATCATCAAGCTCTTATTGTTATTCCGGAAGCAAGAGTTCCAGATGATATCAAAGCGGTGCATAGTTTCCCAGATGAAAGGCACAGGGAAGTAAAGAAAACGATGCTGGAGGTAAAGCGGAGGTTCTATTGGATTGGATACCGACAATCTATAAGGGAATGGATAACTAAGTGTGCGAAGTGTGGTGAGGATAAGAGACGAAAATCTTGCGGTCATGGAACTTAGTGGATAAAGTGAAGCAGTGAAGTGGGCATGAGAGAACGGAATCGAACCCTGAAGATGTCCTAGTTTCAATCACTGGAGGAAATGGGTCTAATACAGCTGCAGTGCCAACCATTGAGTGTCTAGCAGCCTTTCGTTCGGGCAATGAGCCGAATATTCTCAAGGATGTACCATCCCTTACTCAATAACACCCCCACCACTAGTTAAACACAACAGTGATAGCGATGACTCCAATCATGCATGTAAGCGGGAGAAAGAAAGGCAGCACGAGTGTTTACAAATACGAGGCAAAGAAGAGATGGCGATACATAACACCGAGCCTTCGAGAGCACAAAGAGCGAACAACTTAGAAACTTATAGGTGACTAAGGTGGCATCTTGTTGTTCCATAAAAGGGAGTAACCAAGCAAGGCATGATGACTCCTTCTTCTCTTCCATTTTTGTCGATTTTTCTTCCACAAGATAGAAAACATGATCGCCAACGACCTTCCGCTTCCATGGCATGGCGTATTCCTGACTCCATCTCTGATTGATTGCCTGTTGTTCTTATCCACTTTGTTCCAGCTCACCTTTGAGTTGCTGGATCTTTGAATGGCTTTGAAATGTTTCGGATGTCTTATTCAGACACCAATTGTGACGCATTAGATTATCCCTTGATTATTTCCTCCAAGGTTCAATCGCAAAAAAGTCAAATAAACAAACGTGCATATACTGTTAACAAATCGCTAGTTTTATTTGCTAGTAATAACTGTTATGATATCCATTGACTGAGTGCAACAACAATCCCAATCACGGACGATGAAGGAGTAGAGCTTGTGACAATGCGTTTAGGCCCGGAGCTTCAGCTTCGTGGTATTCGTAAACGTGATCATCGCACCGCACGACCCTCCTCAGTCAATGGTCACCCACGATAAATTTATATTTTGGACACTGGGACTTCAGCAGAATAATAAAATAATAAACAAAAAGAACCATCGTAAACATCACCACACTTACTTGTCACACTTCACCAATATGAACCATTGCAACTTACCCTTTTGTATGCCTGGCAGCTCATTTCATGAGGCTCGATGGCTGCCTCTATCCCCGCCCTAACATAGGCCTTTTTGATGTTGTCAAGACCCCAAGTACTTTACCACTAACTTCCCATGGCTCAAACCAAATAAAAGAAAACTAATTAACCATGATATTAATGATTATTCACAAAATAAATTTAATGCATCACAAATATTTATTGTTTACTTAGTCTATTTTACTTACATTTATTTTGAACTTCAAAGTAAAATAATCGAGCAGTAATAATTCCCGCCTTGAACCTCCACCTTATCAGCTGATTAGTTTTAACAACAAAAGCATTCAGTGCATAAAAATATAAACATGTACATATGTATGTAAATATGTATGGCCGCGGCTACGTGCAAAAATAAAAAGAAAATTGTAATAGTAACCCAAAAATATATCCAAATTGGGTTTTAAGGAAGTCAAAATTAATGTAAGTTAGACTTACATACGCGCATACTTATGCTGTAAAATATATAAATATAAGTAAATAGGCATGTGGGTGACAGAAAAAAATGTGCTCCGGTAATAAAGCAGTTTAGAGGACACCGTCGAGAGCTAACAGAAAAAGTCGGATGGCGTACTTTCAAACGCGTATCAATGCCAAGTTGAAGATTCCGAATTCGAACCCTTACTGCCATGACTCAAAGTAATGGACAAAGAACAAATTATTGTTAATTTGTTAATTACTTGTAAATGATTTCAAAACTGACTTTTCGCACCCGGATTGTGATTCCTGGGGCCGCATCTTTGGGTACTCATCTCGACATGTATGGTGTCGACTTGGCCTTTGCAAGTTAAAGGAACAAATTTCCATATGTACGAACTTACTCGTAGTATAAGTGTCCTGGCGGCTTTGAGATATTGTAACCTATAAGAACACTGACTCATTTACATAAGATCTGACAATCAGTACTGCCAGTCTAATGAACAGCACTACAAACAATCTTTATATCACAGACTTAAGGGGGTTTTGCGCAAAGCGATTTATTTGATCCGTGCTGTCTGTAAGATTATCACAACTGACCACTGTCATTGAATGTCAAAAATAATACTCTACTGTGTGTATTAGTCGTCAACATAATGATGTAACAACAGACATTTGTCAAAACTGCCGAAAATAATATATACAACTTTTTTAATTTAATAAAACTACTTATTTTCGTTTGTTGGATGGTCTTTGAGTTGTTGTGTTTCAAAATTTAACGAGCCAAATATGTATGTATGAATGTTTATTCATTCCCTACAAGACAGCTAAGCCTTTTATAAGTGCTTATAAAAGCGTTTTCATTAACGACGACATCCCTTATAAACGTACTTAATTTTGTTCAGGCCGTGGGAAAAATGTAAGGATTTTCCCCCCGTATGTGCAATGCTATATACTTCATATCTCTTTCTAACTAATAACATTAACAATAAGGTGAAAAATATATCTACTGTGCTCTAAAAAGCACAAAAATCCTTATTCATAGGCTTATAAAGAACGAAAATCGACACTGATGACCAACACTCAAAACCAAATTTGACAAGGGATGACGGAAAATCGTTCCAATATACATCAATTATTCACCCTGTCGAAAAAACAACAAAACAAAATAAAACAAGCTTATAAAGTACTTACAGCTAGTAACTGAACTGCTCAATGGTTTGAGCACTTTCATGCTAAGGCTTTAAGTACTTATACATTCCCTCACAAACTGGTTAAGGCTAAAGGCCAAAGTACTTATATATCTGCTTATAAACTACTTCATGCTTAGGACCAAATTACTTATATTTGCCCTTTAAAATCGTTTCAAGCTAAGGCTTTGAATACTTATATATGCCCGTACAAAAGGGTCGACATTTATATAGAATAGATCAAACTTTTTGATTTGAAAATATTTTATTTTGAACAAATATATTTATGTATATATGGAATAATATACCTATGTATATACTAACTATATACATTTTATTTACGTAGCAAATACACATTCTGCTCGATGTTTTTAAGTTCATAGGTCCGCGCGCCTGCCACGATTTGGTGGCATTCTCTGACTCAGCAAGTAACTTCCACCTGCAAATTGCGCAATTAATTCACTTAGTGGAATTCCGAGCTTTTGTGGAAAATACCTATTACCAATATTATTTGGTTTAGCAGGAGATGGAAACCACTTTCCTTTACGATTTAATGTATGTATGTGGAACCATCAGGGCCGCGGAGAGGGGGGCAAAAAGGGCAATTGCCCTGGGACCCGGAAGGTTTTTGGGGCCCGGCAAGCAAAATCGGTATTGACAGTACTCTAACCAGGATTTCAAAGATACATACATATATATTTTGTTGCTACAAAAAAATTGTTTTAAAATTTAAGCGTTTAACTTAACCAAATCACTAAACTAAAATCATAAGCATCTAGTTAAATACTATCGGTTTGGTCGCATTCCTTTTTCATTTTTGTAAAACCCAGCGCCATCTGTAAATAAAGTCTGATAATAAGCTAGAGCGTTAATTTGAAAAAAATAGTACACTTGACTTGTTTTGCGAAGCGCAAATTTGTGCAAACATATGAGTATGCCGTGGTTTCGCGTAAATCGTTGCAAGCTTCGTATTTCTTTTGTCAGTGGTGCAATTATTGGTAAATTTTTAAACTTATGAATGTGATTTCGGTTGTAATTCTTCACGGGCCTTCTAAAAACATACACAGCACAGGTTTATAGAATTTAAAGACAAGAATCTATTAAATAAATGAAATGAAAAACTAATGCATCACTCATTTACTTCGGAGTGTCATAACTCAAAAATCACGACTTTACAGTTAAACACAAAAAAAAAAAACAAGTAAGGAAGTCTAAGTTCGGGTGAAAGCGAAGATTATATACCTAGTAGTGATCTATTATGTCATCCCAATTTACGCAGGTTTCTTTTAATACTTTCAGTTCGTATTTGCGTTCAAATAGACAGACGGACATACAGATCGACGTATCGAGAGACGGACATGGCTACGTCGACTCAGCTCATCCTCCTGATCATTTCAGTATACGTACAAGCATTGCATGTTCATGAAAGGTATGAATATCAAAAAAGATATACAACTCCGCTTTTGCAGTGGGGTATTAACTACTTGGCCGGATATTTTACTTTTCATCCTGAACGTTTTGATATACATTAATAAATATATATCTCGATTCGTTTATGCCGAATGAAGTAATATACCTTGTGTGCGTAACAAAAATAGATATAAACTAGGTATAAAAATGTAGGCGCCAAAGAACTCAACCGATCTTTATGAAAATTTCACAATATATACTTGGGTTCACTGGGTACAGCATAGACAGTATATAGTTTTGGAAAAGTAGGTGGAGCCACGCCCCCAGGCAACTTTTTTGGTCTAATATAATGAAATTTGGATATATGTGTCGCTTACTCAATATCTACATAATTTTTCAAAAGTGGGCGGTGCCACGCCCACACATTTTGTGTTTTGTTTTGCTCTTGAACTTTCACGATAGGTTCAGGAGTTCGCTGGGCACGACACAGTCTGTATTTAGCTTTTGGAGAAGCCCCCAGGTTATATAAAGCTGCAGTTCGGTATAGTTAGGAGTTTATTTGGTTCAAGTTGACATTTTATATATAGATGTGTCCTATGTATCAAAACGTCAAAACAACGTCTACCGGGTTTGCTAGTATATTATAAAATGGCGAAAGCAAACAACGAATTTCAGCATTCTTTTGTAAAACTGTGGCGTTATGTTGGTACTCATGTCTCTCACTTATGCCGACAAGCTCGGCCATTTTGAATGTTCAGTTAATTGTTGACAGCTGCTTTGCTTGCACGTGTTTTGGATCGTCTTCGATTTTTACCAATTTTTTTACCAAAATTGCTCAATTGTGACCAAAAACAGCATCGCATGAACATTGCTAATGAGATGTTAAACTCTGTCCGCGACGACCCAAATTTGCTCCAGAGGGTCATAACTGGTGACGAATCGTGGGTTTATGGTTATGAAGTGGAAAGCAAAGCTCAATCATCTCAATGGAAGCTGCCGAACGAACCAAGACCGAAAAGAGCGCGCCAAGTTCGGTCGAATGTGAAAGTTTTGCTGACAGTTTTCTTCGATTGCAGGGGCGTGGTGCATCATGAGTTCTTGCCACAGGGAAGAACGGTCAATAAGGAATATTACCTGCAAGGTATGCGCAATTTTCGCGAAGCAATTCGCCAGAAACGCCCGGATTTGTGGAAGAACAAAAATTGGCTTTTGCACCACGATAACGCCCCTGCTCACGCCAAAAACAACACACTAATGATGCCGCAGCCACTGTATTCCCCATATCTGGCCCCCTGTGACTTTTTCTTGTTCCCTAAACTGAAGAGGCCCATGAAAGGACGACGTTACGCTTCTCTTGACGAGATAAAGACGGCATCGAAGGAGGAGCTGAACAAGATACAAAAAATGATTTTTTGAAGTGCTTCGAAGATTGGAAAAACCGTTGGCACAAGTGTATAATATCTCATGGCGATTACTTTGAAGGGGACAAAATAGATATTCATGAATAAATAAATAATTTTTGAAAAAACACAAAATTCGCGATACTTTTTGAACACACCTCGTACATTATTTTCTTTTCCTTTCTTTTTCTTTTGTTTTATCAATAATTTTAACCTACTCTTTCTTCTTCAAGTTCGATTAGCAACTAGGTATATCGAAAAAATACTACATTACATGTGTATAAGTATTAGGTTAAGTATTTAATCGAAAAATGGATCTTAAAATTTATAATTTTTGTAGAACTCGATGCGGGAAATCTTCAGGAAGCGTAGCTATGCGGATTGTTGTGTGATGAGGGAGTTTTCGGTTGCCTTATCGTGACCCATGAAGCATTGTGGAGGGTTCGCACGTGGTTGTGTTAGACAGGAAAACATACTGTCAAAACTTTTTCTGTGATGATAATTTACAAAAATCTACTATAGGTTTCCGCGGACGTGGTATTAGACCCTAGTGTCAGACTCATATGTCGATAATGCAGTTGAAAATCACCTGATCTTAACATAGCTTTGTTTAACAAGGATTTGAGCTTTGTACAGTGGTTGCAAAAAAAAATATGGAGCTCAGAAAAAAACGCTTGTAGCAGGAGGAACAAACAAAAAAAATTTTCGCTTTGTACGGCGGTACATAACCACATAGGTGCACTGTGCAACAATTGAAAATAAACTTTCTTCCTCATTTCCAGGTCGCTTAGTATTTGTAAAAACTCGTGCTATATCATTCTCCTGATTACATGCATGAGTGTAGTCATCGCTATCTCAGTTGTGTTAATTAATGGTGGGGGCGTTATTGTTAGGGATGGTAGGTACTTCGCCACAGTACTGTATCCTTTTATGTGGAGGAGGAAATCGACTAAAAAAATAATCTTTACTTGAGCAGAATACTCGACTATATACTAGCAGTTACTCAAACCTCAGGCTGGGTAGTGGCACTAATTCTCTAGTGCTGATAAATTGAAGATGGCGCCGTAACAACGCAATGCGTTAACGTGATTGGATAGAATATTCCTGATACCATATTAGAAGTGGCGCAGTTTATGGCACCACCTAACACTTATACAAACCGGTCAGATAAGGTAGGTAAAGGAGCGTATTCATCACAGAAGAAAAAATTGGGAGCCGGAGCCTACATTTTTTTCCTGCTCAAAATTAATGACAGAAAAAAAATGTGCTCCGGTAATAAAGCAGTTTAGAGGACACCGTCGAGATCTAACAGAAAAAGTCGGATGGCGTACTTTCAAACGCGTATCAATGCCAAGTTGAAGATTCCGAATTCGAACCCTTACTGCCATGACTCAAAGTAATGGACAAAGAACAAATTATTGTTAATTTGTTAATTACTTGTAAATGATTTCAAAACTTACTTTTCGCACCCGGATTGTGATTCCTGGGGCCGGATCTTTGGGTACTCATCTCGACATGTATGGTGTCGACTTGGCCTTTGCAAGTTAAAGGAACAAATTTCCATATGTACGAACTTACTCGTAGTATAAGTGTCCTGGCGGCTTTGAGATATTGTAACCTATAAGAACACTGACTCATTTACATAAGATCTGACAATTAGTACTGCCAGTCTAATGAACAGCACTAAAAACAATCTTTATATCACAGACTTAAGGGGGTTTTGCGCAAAGCGATTTATTTGATCCGTGCTGTCTGTAAGATTATCACAACTGACCACTGTCATTGAATGTCAAAAATAAGACTCTACTGTGTGTATTAGTCGTCAACATAATGATGTAACAACAGACATTTGTCAAAACTGCCGAAAATAATATATACAACTTTTTTAATTTAATAAAACTACTTATTTTCGTTTGTTGGATGGTCTTTGAGTTGTTGTGTTTCAAAATTTAACGAGCCAAATATGTATGTATGAATGTTTATTCATTCCCTACAAGACAGCTAAGCCTTTTATAAGTGCTTATAAAAGCGTTTTCATTAACGACGACATCCCTTATAAACGTACTTAATTTTGTTCAGGCCGTGGGAAAAATGTAAGGATTTTCCCCCCGTATGTGCAATGCTATATACTTCATATCTCTTTCTAACTAATAACATTAACAATAAGGTGAAAAATATATCTACTGTGCTCCAAAAAGCACAAAAATCCTTATTCATAGGCTTATAAAGAACGAAAATCGACACTGATGACCAACACTCAAAACCAAATTTGACAAGGGATGACGGAAAATCGTTCCAATATACATCAATTATTCACCCTGTCGAAAAAACAACAAAACAAAATAAAACAAGCTTATAAAGTACTTACAGCTAGTAACTGAACTGCTCAATGGTTTGAACACTTTCATGCTAAGGCTTTAAGTACTTATACATTCCCTCACAAACTGGTTAAGGCTAAAGGCCAAAGTACTTATATATCTGCTTATAAACTACTTCATGCTCAGGACCAAATTACTTATATTTGCCCTTTAAAATCGTTTCAAGCTAAGGCTTTGAATACTTATATATGCCCTTACAAACTGCTTCAAGCTAAGGCTTAAGTACTTATATATGCCCGTACAAAAGGGTCGACATTTATATAGAATAGATCAAATTTTTTGATTTGAAAATATTTTATTTTGAACAAATATATTTATGTATATATGGAATAATATACCTATGTATATACTAACTATATACATTTTATTTACGTAGCAAATACACATTCTGCTCGATGTTTTTAAGTTCATAGGTCCGCGCGCCTGCCACGATTTGGTGGCATTCTCTGACTCAGCAAGTAACTTCCACCTGCAAATTGCGCAATTAATTCACTTAGTGGAATTCCGAGCTTTTGTGGAAAATACCTATTACCAATCTTATTTGGTTTAGCAGGAGATGCAAACCACTTTCCTCTACGATTTAATGTATGTATGTGGAACCATCAGGGCCGCGGAGAGGGGGGCAAAAAGGGCAATTGCCCTGGGGCCCGGCAAGGAAAATCGGTATTGACAGTACTCTAACCAGGATTTCAAAGATACATACATATATATTTTGTTGCTACAAAAAAATTGTTTTAAAATTTAAGCGTTTAACTTAACCAAATCACTAAACTAAAATCATAAGCATCTAGTTAAATACTATCGGTTTGGTCGCATTCCTTTTTCATTTTTGTAAAACCCAGCGCCATCTGTAAATAAAGTCTGATAATAAGCTAGAGCGTTAATTTGAAAAAAATAGTACACTTGACTTGTTTTGCGAAGCGCAAATTTGTGCAAACTTATGAGTATGCCGTGGTTTCGCGTAAATCGTTGCAAGCTTCGTATTTCTTTTGTCAGTGGTGCAATTGTTGGTAAATTTTTAAACTTATGAATGTGATTTCGGTTGTAATTCTTCACGGGCCTTCTAAAATCATACACAGCACAGGTTTATAGAATTTAAAGGCAAGAATCTATTAAATAAATGAAATGAAAAACTAATGCATCACTCATTTACTTCGGAGTGTCATAACTCAAAAATCACGACTTTACAGTTAAACACAAAAAAAAAAACAAGTAAGGAAGTCTAAGTTCGGGTGAAAGCGAAGATTATATACCTAGTAGTGATCTATTATGTCATCCCAATTTACGCAGGTTTATTTTAATACTTTCAGTTCGTATTTGCGTTCAAATAGACAGACGGACATACAGATCGACGTATCGAGAGACGGACATGGCTACGTCGACTCAGCTCATCCTCCTGATCATTTCAGTATACGTACAAGCATTGCATGTTCATGAAAGGTATGAATATCAAAAAAGATATACAACTCCGCTTTTGCAGTGGGGTATTAACTACTTGGCCGAATATTTTACTTTTCATCCTGTACGTTTTGATATACATTAATAAATATATATCTCGATTCGTTTATGCCGAATGAAGTAATATACCTTGTGTGCGTAACAAAAATAGATATAAACTAGGTATAAAAATGTAGGCGCCAAAGAACTCAACCGATCTTTATGAAAATTTCACAATATATACTTGGGTTCACTGGGTACAGCATAGACAGTATATAGTTTTGGAAAAGTAGGTGGAACCACGCCCCCAGGCAACTTTTTTGGTCTAATATAATGAAATTTGGATATATGTGTCGCTTACTCAATATCTACATAATTTTTCAAAAGTGGGCGGTGCCACGCCCACACATTTTGTGTTTTGTTTTGCTCTTGAACTTTCACGATAGGTTCAGGAGTTCGCTGGGCACGACACAGTCTGTATTTAGCTTTTCGCCAGAAACGCCCGGATTTGTGGAAGAACAAAAATTGGCTTTTGCACCACAATAACGCCCCTGCTCACGCCAAAAACAACACACTAATGATGCCGCAGCCACTGTATTCCCCATATCTGGCCCCCTGTGACTTTTTCTTGTTCCCTAAACTGAAGAGGCCCATGAAAGGACGACGTTACGCTTCTCTTGACGAGATAAAGACGGCATCGAAGGAGAAGCTGAACAAGATACAAAAAAATGATTTTTTGAAGTGCTTCGAAGATTGGAAAAACCGTTGGCACAAGTGTATAATATCTCATGGGGATTACTTTGAAGGGGACAAAATAGATATTCATGAATAAATAAATAATTTTTGAAAAAACACAAAATTCGCGATACTTTTTGAACACACCTCGTACATTATTTTCTTTTCCTTTCTTTTTCTTTTGTTTTATCAATAATTTTAACCTACTCTTTCTTCTTCAAGTTCGATTAGCAACTAGGTATATCGAAAAAATACTACATTACATGTGTATAAGTATTAGGTTATGTATTTAATCGAAAAATGGATCTTAAAATTTATAATTTTTGTAGAACTCGATGCGGGAAATCTTCAGGAAGCGTAGCTATGCGGATTGTTGTGTGATGAGGGAGTTTTCGGTTGCCTTATCGTGACCCATGAAGCATTGTGGAGGGTTCGCACGTGGTTGTGTTAGACAGGAAAACATACTGTCAAAACTTTTTCTGTGATGATAATTTGCAAAAATCTACTATAGGTTTCCGCGGACGTGGTATTAGACCCTAGCGTCAGACTCATATGTCGATAATGCAGTTGAAAATCACCTGATCTTAACATAGCTTTGTTTAACAAGGATTTGAGGTTTGTACAGTGGTTGCAAAAAAAATATGGAGCTCAGAAAAAAACGCTTGTAGCAGGAGGAACAAACAAAAAAAAATTTTCGCTTTGTACGGCGGTACATAACCGCAATACAAACTCACGATTTAGGTAACTCCACATAGGTGCACTGTGCAACAATTGAAAATAAACTTTCTTACTCATTTCCAGGTCGCTTAGTATTTGTAAAAACTCGTGCTATATCATTCTCCTGATTACATGCATGAGTGTAGTCATCGCTATCTCAGTTGTGTTAATTAATGGTGGGGGCGTTATTGTTAGGGATGGTAGGTACTTCGCCACAGTACTGTATCCTTTTATGTGGAGGAGGAAATCGACTAAAAAAATTATCTTTACTTGAGCAGAATACTCGACTATATACTAGCAGTTACTCAAACCTTAGGCTGGGTAGTGGCACTAATTCTCTAGTGCTGATAAATTGAAGATGGCGCCGTATCAACGCAATGCGTTAACGTGATTGGATAGAATATTCCTGATACCATATTAGAAGTGGCGCAGTTTATGGCACCACCTAACACTTATACAAACCGGTCAGATAAGGTAGGTAAAGGAGCGTATTCATCACAGAAGAAAAAATTGGGAGCCGGAGCCTACATTTTTTTCCTGCTCAAAATTAATGACAGAAAAATAGTGTGCTCCGGTAATAAAGCAGTTTAGAGGACACTGTCGAGAGCTAACAGAAAAAGTCGGATGGCGTACTTTCAAACGCGTATCAATGCCAAGTTGAAGATTCCGAATTCGAACCCTTACTGCCATGACTCAAAGTAATGGACAAAGAACAAATTATTGTTAATTTGTTAATTACTTGTAAATGATTTCAAAACTTACTTTTCGCACCCGGATTGTGATTCCTGGGGCCGCATCTTTGGGTACTCATCTCGACATGTATGGTGCCGACTTGGCCTTTGCAAGTTAAAGGAACAAATTTCCATATGTACGAACTTACTCGTAGTATAAGTGTCCTGGCGGCTTTGAGATATTGTAACCTATAAGAACACTGACTCATTTACATAAGATGTGACAATCAGTACTGCCAGTCTAATGAACAGCACTACAAACAATCTTTATATCACAGACTTAAGGGGGTTTTGCGCAAAGCGATTTATTTGATCCGTGCTGTCTGTAAGATTATCACAACTGACCACTGTCATTGAATGTCAAAAATAATACTCTACTGTGTGTATTAGTCGTCAACATAATGATGTAACAACAGACATTTGTCAAAACTGCCGAAAATAATATATACAACTTTTTTAATTTAATAAAACTACTTATTTTCGTTTGTTGGATGGTCTTTGAGTTGTTGTGTTTCAAAATTTAACGAGCCAAATATGTATGTATGAATGTTTATTCATTCCCTACAAGACAGCTAAGCCTTTTATAAGTGCTTATAAAAGCGTTTTCATTAACGACGACATCCCTTATAAAAGTACTTAATTTTGTTCAGGCCGTGGGAAAAATATAAGGACTTTCCCCCCGTATGTGCAATGCTATATACTTCATATCTCTTTCTAACTAATAACATTAACAATAAGGTGAAAAATAGATCTACTGTGCTCCAAAAAGCACAAAAATCCTTATTCATAGGCTTATAAAGAACGAAAATCGACACTGATGACCAACACTCAAAACCAAATTTGACAAGGGATGACGGAAAATCGTTCCAATATACATCAATTATTCACCCTGTCGAAAAAACAACAAAACAAAATAAAACAAGCTTATAAAGTACTTACAGCTAGTAACTGAACTGCTCAATGGTTTGAACACTTTCATGCTAAGGCTTTAAGTACTTATACATTCCCTTACAAACTGGTTAAGGCTAAAGGCCAAAGTACTTATATATCTGCTTATAAACTACTTGATGCTCAGGACCAAATTACTTATATTTGCCCTTTAAAATCGTTTCAAGCTAAGGCTTTGAATACTTATATATGCCCTTACAAACTGCTTCAAGCTAAGGCTTAAGTACTTATATATGCCCGTACAAAAGGGTCGACATTTATATAGAATAGATCAAATTTTTTGATTTGAAAATATTTTATTTTGAACAAATATATTTATGTATATATGGAATAATATACCTATGTATATACTAACTATATACATTTTATTTTCGTAGCAAATACACATTCTGCTCGATGTTTTTAAGTTCATAGGTCCGCGCGCCTGCCACGATTTGGTGGCATTCTCTGACTCAGCAAGTAACTTCCACCTGCAAATTGCGCAATTAATTCACTTAGTGGAATTCCGAGCTTTTGTGGAAAATACCTATTACCAATATTATTTGGTTTAGCAGGAGATGCAAACCACTTTCCTCTACGATTTAATGTATGTATGTGGAACCATCAGGGCCGCGGAGAGGGGGGCAAAACGGGCAATTGCCCTGGGACCCGGAAGGTTTTTGGGGCCCGGCAAGGAAAATCGGTATTGACAGTACTCTAACCAGGATTTCAAAGATACATACATATATATTTTGTTGCTACAAAAAAATTGTTTTAAAATTTAAGCGTTTAACTTAACCAAATCACTAAACTAAAATCATAAGCATCTAGTTAAATACTATCGGTTTGGTCGCATTCCTTTTTCATTTTTGTAAAACCCAGCGCCATTTGTAAATAAAGTCTGATAATAAGCTAGAGCGTTAATTTAAAAAAAAAAATAGTACTCTTGACTTGTTTTGCGAAGCGCAAATTTGTGCAAACATATGAGTATGCCGTGGTTTCGCGTAAATCGTTGCAAGCTTCGTATTTCTTTTGTCAGTGGTGCAATTATTGGTAAATTTTTAAACTTATGAATGTGATTTCGGTTGTAATTCTTCACGGGCCTTCTAAAAACATACACAGCACAGGTTTATAGAATTTAAAGACAAGAATCTATTAAATAAATGAAATGAAAAACTAATGCATCACTCATTTACTTCGGAGTGTCATAACTCAAAAATCACGACTTTACAGTTAAACACAAAAAAAAAAAACAAGTAAGGAAGTCTAAGTTCGGGTGAAAGCGAAGATTATATACCTAGTAGTGATCTATTATGTCATCCCAATTTACGCAGGTTTATTTTAATACTTTCAGTTCGTATTTGCGTTCAAATAGACAGACGGACATACAGATAGACGTATCGAGAGACGGACATGGCTACGTCGACTCAGCTCATCCTCCTGATCATTTCAGTATACGTACAAATATTGCATGTTCATGAAAGGTATGAATATCAAAAAAGATATACAACTTCGCTTTTGCAGTGGGGTATTAACTACTTGGCCGGATATTTTACTTTTCATCCTGAACGTTTTGATATACATTAATAAATATATATCTCGATTCGTTTATGCCGAATGAAGTAATATACCTTGTGTGCGTAACAAAAATAGATATAAACTAGGTATAAAAATGTAGGCGCCAAAGAACTCAACCGATCTTTATGAAAATTTCACAATATATACTTGGGTTCACTGGGTACAGCATAGACAGTATATAGTTTTGGAAAAGTAGGTGGAGCCACGCCCCCAGGCTATATAAAGTTTAAATTCGTCATAACTCCGAACTTTTTTGGTCTAATATAATGAAATTTGGATATATGTGTCGCTTACTCAATATCTACATCATTTTTCAAAAGTGGGCGGTGCCACGCCCACACATTTTGCGTTTTGTTTTGCTCTTGAACTTTCACGATAGGTTCAGGAGTTCGCTGGGCACGACACAGTCTGTATTTAGCTTTTGGAAAAGCCCCCAGGTTATATAAAGCTGTAGTTCGGTATAGTTAGGAGTTTATTTGGTTCAAGTTGACATTTTGTATATAGATGTGTCCTATGTATCAAAACGTCAAAACAACGTCTACCGGGTTTGCTAGTATATTATAAAATGGCGAAAGCAAACAACGAATTTCAGCATTCTTTTGTAAAACTGAGGGACTAGTTTGCGTTCAAATAGACAGACAGACGGACGGAGAGACGGGCATGGCTAAATCGACTCCGGTCATCGTGCTGATAGTTTTAGTGAACTTTTCTCTTCTTCTTTTCATATTACCATACATGTAATGTTTATGAAAGGTATGAAAATCAAAAAAGATATATAACTTCGCTATTGCAGTGGGCTATTAACTACGTGCCTGAATATTTTGCTTGTGTGTTCCCCGATCTGGCGAATTTTTGGCAGGAGTATAATACATACTACTGAGAAGCAGCTGACAAATTTTCATTGAAATAGCAAGACTGAATTATGACCGATTGCCTTTGAAAATAGCAGAAATTGACAAACATTTTTTGCGGCGAGTTTTCCTTAAAAAGCTTATTATGTGTGGAAAAAAAGATTGATATAACTTGCTTAGTGTAGAAATATCGCTTTTTAAATTTAAAAAAAAAAATTTTTCAGAACTATGTTAAAAAACTGGGCTTGGACATTAAACGATTTCGCCCATTTTTACAGCGAACAGTTACCTTTATATATAGAACATTATCACCAAACTTCGTTTTGACAAATAAATTTTTGGCGGAGTTATGGCATAAAATTTTTTGTGGAATAGTCCACTATCAAAGGGGCGGGCTGGGGAGAGGGCCCGCCCATTTTCGAAAATTTTAAGTTTTTGGATTTCTTTGTTTACGGAAACTTTAAAAGTGAAATTTAAATGATGTAAAGCTATTTTACGCAAAGTTATTGCCTATTTAATATATCTACGATCCTCTTTAAAATCTTTCATATAAAAGTGGGAGTAGACCTTAACCGATCACGCCCATTTTTTCCTGGAACATTCCTTGCATACCGGGAAACCTTCGTGCTGAATTTCGTTTCGATGCCTTGAACGGTTTTTGATTTATGATCAATATTATTTCTAAATTTGACTTAATCAAAAGTGGACGGTGCCACTCTCATTTTCAAACATTTTTCTTGAAAAATTTATTTTATGCCTCAATCTCAATGTATGCACCAAATTCTATATTAATGGGTGTATTATGTACTGAATAATCACTTTTTTTGTGTTTTCGAAAATATTCTATGTATAAAAAGTGGGCGTGGCTATCATCCGATTTCGCCCATTTTAAAGAGCGCTCGGAGATGAATGCCAAGGACTCTGCATACCAAATTTCACTAAGATATCTCAAAATTTACTCAAGTTATCGTGTTCACAGACGGACGGACGGAAGGACATGGCTTAATCAATTTCTCATTTCGTCCTGAACATTTTGATATATACAAGGTGGCGCAAAAGTAAGCTTCCGATGTTCAGCATATCGGTTGTGGCACGTGCAGTGTGTGCTGTTGCACCGTCTTGTTGGAACCACATGTTTTCCAATCCCAATTCATCAAGTTGCGGCAAAAAGAACTCGTTGATCATTGCTCTGTAGCGCTCACCATTCACAGTAACCGTTTGGCCCCGACCGATTATTGGTCAAATAAATAGTCAGCAATATTCCGCGTTCTGGAGCAGTGTAGCGTAACATTGTTTATTAACGTATATTTCGCATGTGTTTACTACACAAATGTCAAAACAGAACTGACTTTAGGGGCCAATCGCAAAATTTATAGCATTTTCTGATAGGAGGATTACTTTTGCGCAGTAACCGTTTTTCACCGACCGATTATTGGTCAAATAAATAGTCAGCAATATTCCGCGTTCTGGAGCAGTGTAGCGTAACATTGTTTATTAACGTGTATTTCGAATGTGTTTACTACACAAATGTCAAAACAGAACTGACTTTAGGGGCCAATCGCAAAATTTATAGCATTTTCTGATAGGAGGATTACTTTTGCGCCACCCTGTATAAGTCAATAACTATCTCGATCCGTTTATGCCTTTACGTACTGCCGTTAGGCGACTAAAAATAATGTATCTTGTGTGCCTAGCACTACTAAAAAAAAAATGTGCCAAATATCATGATCTATATTGTGTGAAAAATTCTTGATGACTCTTTGAAAATTGAGCGCTTGAGATAATAATTAATTTCTAGCTTTACGCGCCCGATATATGAAGGGGTTAGAAGCAAAAGCGTCAAAGCGAAATTTTTTTTTTAATTTTAGTTATACTCATATTTGTGTAGTTTGGTTTATGGGCATAGAGTTTGTTTATGGCCGGGCAATAACCCTACTACCCAGAAATTACAATAAGTACTCAACTTTAAACTTTAATGTCTCGAAAAAATGTGTGTTGAAATCCTCAAATTGCTCTATTGAAAAGTTCTGTGTTTTGGAAAGTTTTACTGTTGAAGTAAATGGGCGATATATTTGTGCATGTGTATGTTTTGTTGGTGAAAAATGTTGCCAAGGATACTACGTTTTGAAAAAACGTTTTCAAGGCGTAAAAAGAACTCAATATGATGGGAAACGATGCCAGGAATACATTTTTTATTCTAAATATTGATTAGTGACAATAATACTGACAATTTGAATTGAAAAATACATGTTATGTTAATTTTTTACTGGATTGAGTTTATTTTTTAGGGGGGGGTGGCCCGTAAACACGAAATGTCTGGGAACCATGGCTATAGTTTCAACGATTTTAATGCTGTTGCGCATCCAGAAGTCCAACACCTGACAACTATTGTTGGTTGTTATATGCTTTTTTCTTCAAAAGCAAGCATTTTTTACACAAGCGAATTTTTTTTTAAATAGCTTTCATTTTTCATTTGAGTTTATATTTTGTTGACAATCTGTCAAAATCGATATGTCTATCAAGTAAAATACATGACATATAAATATATGTACCTCTATTCCCTACAAGAGAGCTTAGCCTTTTATAAGTGCTTATAAAAGCATTTTCATTAATGACGACATCCCCTATTAAAGTACTTAATTTTGTTTAGGCCGTGGGAAAAATGTAAGTACTTTTCCCTCGTCTGTGCAGTGCAATATATCTTATATCTCTTTCTACCTAATAGAATTTTCAATAAGGTGAAAAATATATCTTATGTTCTCTAAAAAGCCCAAAAGTCCTTATTTATAGACTTATAAAGTACTTACGGCTAGTAACTAAACTGCTCAATGTTTACATTTTGAACACTTTAATGATAAGGCTTTAAGTACGTATACATGCAATTCGGCCTAAGGCCAAAGTACTTATATATGTATGTGCTCATAAACTACTTCGAGCTAAGGCTTAAAGTACTTATATTTGCCCTTACAATCCGCTTCGAGCTAATGCGCCAAGCAGATACGATACGGCAGTACGTTGAAAAAACTGACAGCTAAGTAGAATGCGAGTGTTTGTGTGCATAACAACAGATTCGGCGACTACGGCAAAGTATTATTTGCTCTAATTTTTGACATATGACGGATAAGTTGACGGTGAAGTACTTGGC
This sequence comes from Merzomyia westermanni, assembly GCA_949987695.1. Classification (NCBI taxonomy): domain Eukaryota; kingdom Metazoa; phylum Arthropoda; class Insecta; order Diptera; family Tephritidae; genus Merzomyia; species Merzomyia westermanni. The sequence goes on from OX465291.1 coordinate 85,738,133, forward strand.
GCATAAGGCTTAAAGTACGTATATTTCCCTTACAAACATCTTAATGTTCATATACATAGAAGAAAAAGACTCAAATTTTTTGGTTTTTCAAAAGACATTTCAAATATTTTATATATAAATTCTTACTACATTTATGAACTTGAAAACTTATGCTTACTGTAAACATGCCGACCAACGCCAACGACACCCTTGAAAAGGAGTGGTACAAATTCTGTTAAATGATTTCACACAGCGTGAAACGGACACAGAGGCATGCGGTTGATAGTCTGGCAGGTTTTAGTTCCACAGGTCCGCTGCTCATTATTTGGTTGCAAGCCAAAGCCTAACCCGAAATGTTATGTACTATTGAAAAGCACAAATTTGTTCTGCAAAAGCAGAAACTAAAGAAAACTGCTTAAACTTTTAATTGTAAATTTTTTTCATTTTGAAGTTCCATTTTGATGACAATACGTCAAAATTGAAATCTGTCCAATAAAATATATGACATAGGCATTAAAATATGTACGTCTATGCCGTTCTAACATAAGGATTTTTAAATTAATATAATGTCGTTCATAATGCCTCTTTTGGCCATTAATAAATTCCAAAAACAAAATTTATGTGGAAATGTAAATATGTTGGAAAATAAGGGGAGGTTGTATAAATGAGTTAGAATTTTTGGTCAAAGTACTTAGCATTGTATAGTAGGGTTTCGTTCTGTCTTAAGCATTTTTAAATGAAATTAGCACTATCATGGTGTCTCTTTTGGACATAAATTCCAAAAGCAAAAAATATTTTGGATATATGAATGTGTTGAAAAATGAGGGAGGTTGAAGTGAGTTAGAATTTTTGGTCAAAGTACCTAGTTTTTGGAAAAGCCACAGGTTATATAAAGTTACAATACGGCAAAGCTATGAATGAAAAGTTCGCATCGATACCTCAAATTTAGGACACACAATGGCTAGAGGCTTTGCCTGTGCCCGTTCGTTCATATGTGCATGTGCCGTTCTTACCGTAATATATTTAATTGATGATTCATTCATGATTTATTAAAATTTAAAAAATTATACTTAATTAGTGGGTAATCCATTTTTTTTGTTAAAGTTTATAATGTAATAATGGACACAGTTTTAGGTACCGCCAACCGCTCCTTAATTGTATAAAAGAAGGGATAAATAAGATAGGATATTCATGAATTGTAAAGCATAATACAATTATCAATATTTTAATTACCTGTCGGGTAGAGTTACGTAGATAAGTTTTTAACCATATATAATCATTTGTTGTTGAAGCTGGCTCAGGTCACTTGTATTAAAAACACGCTGTTTTAGAGATTTTACCTGGGAACCTGCATTAACACCAACAATAATGTCAGCCTAGAAGTCCAACTAAGAAATGCTCTTGCAACCAAGTGCTACTTCGGACTGAGTAGGCAATTTAGAAGTAAAGTCCTCTCTTGAAGAAAGATCATAAGACTCTATAAGTCCAGCTTTATGATGTAGAACCTTGGACACTGACAACTTCTGATGATGCGGCTCTGGAAGTACTCGAGAGAAAGGTTCTCCGAAAGATTTACGAACCCTTATGCGGTGGCGGCGGTGAGTACCAAAAAAGATTTAATAATGAGCTATTTGAGCTATATGCGAATTAAAACCCAGCCGCCTCGTTAGATGGGCCATGTTGTGTGAATGAATGGAGATGCTCCGGCCCAGAAGGTATTCTTATCGGCACCCTCCGGTGGTAGCAGAAGGAGAGAGAAACACCATGAAAGGACCAAGTCGATACCGCTTTGCGATGTCGTGGTGTTTACAATTGGCAAATTCGCAGAAAGAAGTAACGACTGGCTAGCTATGTTGGACGGCCAAAATCGTTAGGACTGTTAAGCGCTATTTAAAGAAGAAGAAGGGTTAAAAAGGTGCGTACTGCTGTTGAAGTGGAAAAGCAGGGAGTTGCAAAAAATGGTAGCAATGTGTATAAGTTATAGGCATGGCACTATTCGAATAAAAAATCCATTTATTCGAAGGCTATAAATAATTCGAATAATATTTATACTTTTATGCGAATAGTATTATTCGAATACTTGTATTATTCGAATAGCACTACTCGAATAGTTGGATTGAGCTATTGGATGGAACTACCTACTATTCACGTGCATAAAAGAAATTCTAACAGGAGATTTACTCTAAATTTAGTATAAATATGTATGTGTATGTACATTAATAGAAATATTTCAGTTATTTTTAGATTATAATATGTATTGTGCAAGATTTTTAAGCAAGAGATTTCGGGTGCAAAATTCAGTGTATTCATCGCTTGAACGTATTAGCATGCATGCGCTGTATGTTTGTACATATGTTTGGATGCATGTACATACAATTGTGTGCATAAGCAATAGTTACATTTGTTTATTCGAATAACACTGTGGGACAAATTCATGTTAGCAAAAGTTAGGTCGATTCTGAGAGTGAGGGGTGAAAATAGAGGCTAAATTAGAAGACCCGTATCGCGGCGTTTGTTTATGTTAGTGCGAACTTTTTTTAATCGACCTTCTGACTTTGGTGTCAAATGCCGATATTCAGCATGTTTTTTGTATGGTTTTTTGGCTATAACTCGTCGACTAATTGATATTTTTTCAATCTGTTAAAGCCAAATAATTGCTAGAGACCTATGCAACAATTAAAATTAATATACTTCTAAATTTTTTCAGTGTTGGTTTTAAAAAAACTTTGAAAAAGAAATTATAAAAATACGGAAAAAATAAAATTTTGAAATGTTATGAAAAGTTTTAAGTAAAAAATTAAATAAATTAAGTTAATGATTTGGCCAGTTGCCGTTAAGCAGGCGGCTGTGGATCAACATCACTGCCCTGCTAGAGCATGCTGATGGATACTCCAATACTTTTACAACATTTTTGACAATACCTCTACAATTACAAATAATTTTCTTCCGTTTCTTTTTGATTCGACAGTTCATCATAACAAAAAAATTGCTTCCATTTTACGACGCAGACGTGGCATTTTTCTAAGACTATAAAAAAATTTTATAAAATATGATTTCGTTGTGTTTTTGTGTAAAAATAGGTGCGAAATGAATAAAAGGCATTTAAGAAACTGCCTTAGTGCTGAAAAAAGGCTATTTGAAGCCAACGTAGATAAATTCAGAAGCTTGCTTGAGCTGAAAACGAGGAGTGTGTGGTTTCTGAGGATATTAGTCAGGATTTGTTTCGTGTGGCCCAAATTGGAATTTTGGAAGAGCATAATTATGCTCTACGTAGTGTTGTTGAATGTGAAGGCGGTGCATGTGGTGATAATGAGCGAAACGATTACATGTCCTTATCAGCATATGTAGATGCCTCAGAGGTAAGTGCATATGCTGTTGAGGGCTTGGATTCGGAAATTGTTTCCTTTAGAAGACAACTGCTAAAACGCGTCCGCAATTATCTGGAAAGGTATGAAAAGACGCGTTTTGACCTCGGTAACAATAATCCGGAAGCGGATTTTCGAGTTTTTGTTTCAGTGAAGAGATATTTGCAATCAAAGTTGAAAACTTTCTGTCATTTCCATGTGGTTGTTGTAATCACCTATTAGGGTGTACCGAAAAGTGCAGAAATATGTACTGCGCAGAAGTATTGTGGACCGCGTAGCCCGTGTTGGACCGGCTAAGGGTTATTTTTTCGATGCGCGGCCGAAGGCCACCTACGCAGAAAGGTGTTTTGAGATCGGACCTGGGCCATTTTTGGATTTTTTGCTAATAACTTTTCACTGAAACAAATATTTAATTTCCGCTTTCGGATTGTTGATACCGAAGTCAAAACGCATTGTTTGATACCCCTCCCGATATTTTTGGACGTGTTTTAGCAGTTGTCTCCTAAAGGATATCTTATGTTACACGCATAGAGCTTATACGCACCACACTTTACAATACTACCATTCTCGCACAGCTTAAATACTTGAAAGTACAATGTTTACAAATGTCACATTTGCATTTATATTTTATAAAATTTATTGTTGATCACATTTGCGCAGCATTCCGTAAACTATGTACAGCTATGGTGAGTAGATAAATGGTTGTATATCATTCACATTTTATATTGAGCTATACGTTTATTTTATTACAGTACAAGTAGTGGGCTTACCCGAAAAAGTGGGTGATAGCGCCGACGAAGAACTCAAGCTCATACAACATGGCTATACGGCGCGTACATGTGGCCAAACATTGGCCTATTCGAATTCATCACTATTAGCACTTAAAGAATATACAAGGTGGCGCAAAAGTAATCCTCCTATCAGAAAATGCTATACATTTTGCGATTGGCCCCTAAAGTCAGTTCTGTTTTGACATTTGTGTAGTAAACACATGCGAAATATACGTTAATAAACAATGTTACGCTACACTGCTCCAGAACGCGGAATATTGCTGACTATTTATTTGACCAATAATCGGTCGGGGCCAAACGGTTACTGTGAATGGTGAGCGCTACAGAGCAATGATCAACGAGTTTTTTTTGCCGCAACTTGATGAATTGGGATTGGAAAACATGTGGTTCCAACAAGACGGTGCAACAGCACACACTACACGTGCCACAACCGATATACTGAACATCGGAAGCTTACTTTTGCGCCACCTTGTATACGAGCTTTGGGTAAACAATCGTTCCCATGTATCGCAACTAAAACAAGTATTGTGTGATTATTTCATTGGCGAAAAGAGTAAGACGGGCACGATAGCGATGATATCGCGGGTTTGAGTTCATGCGAACATATGTACATTGAATACATTACGTTATGCGGATCGTGTTAAGGAGTTTGTTTTTAAGGAAGTACCAGATGTGATGCGTGAAGGTGATGGTGAACATGTTATTATGGATGAGGACGAAGATCATATGTTCGTACTAAATATTCGATCACATCATTATAATATAAATAATAAAAATAATGGACAGTTGTGAGAGAATGATTTGTCGTTGTTGCGGTCACTTGGTGTAAGTGGAAATGTTGCAATTATTGTGTTACGAAATTTTCTAATGTAAATATTTGAGTCAGAACTTTAGCAAAACTTTAAAATTGTCTTGTTCATGAACTAAGTATTTATTGCTTTATACTCGTGTATTAGAATCATCTATATCGCATACCCTTATTAACGCCGATTTTTTTTAATTGACGGTATTTATTAACAAAATACTTTTATTTCTACACAGGAGCACATGTCCGATGAGTTGCTTGTGCAACACGCAGCCATCTCCGATTTGCAACAAACCGAAGAAAGGGTAGTTGTGTAAATAAAAACGTATTTTAACAATGAATTTCGATCCTGGCATCGCTTGCTTAAGACTCTTGCACAACACATGCCATGCAAATATAGCTACAATATACATATGTATTCATATATATATTTATAGTAATTTTAAAGTAAATATCTATCTAGAGATTCATTTACACACAAGAATGGTATGTAACTATTCGCAGAACACTATTCGAATAGTTATTTAATTATTCAAATAATAAATAAAAAGCTATTCAAACCCCATTAACCGAATAAATGACCCCTGTTGGGAAGGCAGTAACTACCCAGCGGCGAAAATTCACATTACAAAATGCAATACTTCTCCAACACTTTGCAGTCAGTTTCCCTTCAAAAATCAGTTACAATCAATATTAATTTCTTATAAGCTTTGCATACCTCTTTACTAGTAATGGAATAATTGTGTGAATGCACGGCAACAGAGCAAAGACGAACTTTCACGAACTTTAAACACTTTACGAAGCAGAAATCATAGAAATTCTTTCATTACATGTCAGCATACAATGTAATAGTTGGTAATAAAGTACTTGTAAGGGTTTCGTAATGCATTATGTGGAAGGACTGCAAACTCACTTCGCCGCTGGGTAGTGAGAATAATCTCTGGTTCGGAACTAGGGATAAGGTGACTAATAAGAACTTGTGGGATAGTAACTAGATTTTCACTAGTTCGTAACCGGCAGTTGAGTAATCATTAAAATTTAGACTCGTATTTGGAAAAATGTTTTGTTCTTGTATAGTTCTTTAAAGAAAAGCTAAAATTTGAAATCATAAATAAAAAAAAAAAATTATCAGTTGGTGAGATTGAAACCACCGCGTCACACATCAGAGTCGAGTGCTCTACCCACTCAGCTACGGCGCACGCATCAATAGTATGAGAAAAGGTTGCATATGTATACATTATGATAGAATGGTTTAAAATGTGGGCTCAAATTATTAACCGTGCATAAACTAACCGCAATGGTGTGGCGGTAGTGTTGCTGGACTATCACACCGAAGGTCCACGGTTCGAGTCCTGGGAAAGGTGGTTTGAAAAAGTTTTTCAAAACGGGGGTCGCGACAGGCAGTCATTTGGCAAAAAGTCTCTGAGTGTAGTTCCACCATGGAAGGTTTCTCCAAATATTTTTTTTTTAATTCTAAACTTACTACATCCTAACTGTCGAATTTTAAACTAGTTCGGAACTGTCGAAAAGGTAATGCAGCGGGGGACAATTTCCACCGCCTAGGACATCGCCATGTTACATTCGCCAATTGATTACATGTGAAAGAGATTGAAGGCAAACTACTTGTGGTTCGAAACGCACTAGATGCGCACCAGTTCAGAACTAGAGATTTTCCCCACAGGGTAGGTGCAAGCGATGAAGCCAGTGAATTTCGCTTTCGACATCTCTGGCATTTCAATACAACTATTCGAATAATACTATTCGAATAAAAGGATTAATTATTCGAATAAATACTATTCGAATTTTTTGAAACGAATATTTTTATTCGTTTATTCGAATATTATTCGAAAAAAGTCCCACTACTAATAAGTTATATTTTGGCTTTGAACAAGTGGTTCATAAAATTCAGCAGCTTAAAATTTTTTGATCATTTTCTTCACTGTGGTTTGTTGAAAAAATCGAAGGGAAACGTCTCAAGATCGTTTTATGTTGAGTGAATCGAGTATCTTTCTCCATTATTATATGATCAATAAATGGAGAAAAAACAGGAATTTTGAAATAAACATCTAAGTTACATGCTTGCAGATTTTGATTAGATTTGTATCGGCTCCTTTTGATTTCAATATCCATATCGTTTGCATCTTTTTCACAAGTTCTGAACAATTTTTCCAAGTAATGTTGTTGTATGAAAACGGCGTAACTCCGCAAATAAGTCGAATTTGCGAAATCCACTACAAGTGCTAAAACTTTCTTTATTTGTTGGAATTTATTACACAAAGGCAGAACGTACCGTGTAAGGGATTTTTAGAGTGCTAAAGATTGTTTTTAATGTTGACCTAACAATTTTATAATATTAAGCAATAGAGAAAATGTGTAACAAAACTGACACCATAAATTTATGAATAAATGCCCACAACTTCACACTGACACTTCAAAACTTGGTTAAATTTTCCTAGGTTTTGTACAAAATTTGAAATTTGTTCTTGCATGTTTTAAACTAATGAAAGTGCACACACTAGTGTTTTCGGACCGTCTGAATTTAAATTTTTAAAGACGTGAAAGATAAGGGCGTAGAGTTTTAGCTCGGCAATATAATACACCGAAAATTACGGTATTATTTCGGTCTGTTTTTTTATTTCTACCAGAACCAATGTGTACGCATACCACGAAACCGGTTTTATCGTCATAAAAACCTTGTGAAGTTCGTAGAACGTCTTAAAAGACTAGTATAAATATATAGGCCTAATATTCAAACGCATAATCAACAAACCGATAATTTCATATATTCATAAAAATGTACCTTGTCATTGCTCTAAACTGAGATAAAATGGTTTGTGTTATTAAATCAAAAGTAAAAAAAAAATATTATTTCGTTGACGAAGAGGGGGAAGGGGGCATCTATACCCCCAATTCCGACCCCTGGCTACGCCACTGGCTCTGGTTTATGAATGATTATTTCACAGCTTCCGCGGATTTTGCATTTAAATATTGCAATTAGGGCCAGTAGCCGCAAATGCCTGACTATATTGGGTTTTACCATCAGGTTAAAGGAAATTTTTTTTTACATTCTTAACATTTAGTTCTTTCATGGGTTAAAGAGATAGAACTTCCTCAAACTGTAAGCGAAACTCGATTGCTGGATTAGGGAGGCAACGGTGTTGCTGCTGTTGTTGTGGTAACGACAAGAACACTGCCCGAAGGTTTTTGGGAGTCCTTGGCCGGATTTGAACCCGGTACGCTTCGGTACTCCCTTGAGGTACTGACCGACTGTCGTGGTAGCGATTTATGACCAGTGAAACCTTCTAGGTCATGTCCCCCTCCTTTCGTAAGGAAGGATAAGATGGGTAATGAGAGGTGAGAGGCTTCATATCCGTAGATCAACCATCGAGTAGCACGTCATTACCTTTGTGCATATTAGTCGCCTCTTACGCCCGGTATGCCTACCTCGGGCATATTGTAAACCCCTAACCCGCAACGGTATCAAGCTGTGTGTTACTAGAGCAGTAAAACTTAGGTTATTAATATTTATTGTCTCCTTAAAATACCTTACCCATTTACATGAGTTGTTACATTATCATTGGTAAAATTTCCATGAAAATTGTTTCACAAAATTAGACCTGTTTTTAATTTTTCGATGTCATTGACATGGTCACTATTTGTTACAATACAGTTATAGTTGGTTTTTTATCAAATTTGTAATACATTCTTCATTTTCGAAATCTGGTCTCCCTTACATATCTATGTATTATCATTTATTTGTTGGCAATTTTTCACAGTTCCAAAATATTTTTCTTTACATTTTAACACATTCTCAAATTTCAATTTCAAACCCCTTCCATCCCTTTTTACAGGTTTTATTAAAATACAATTACAGATGTTGTCATTCATAGCGATTTGGACATTTGGAAAATTCAACGATCCCTCTAATGATCCAAGTGACATATTTTCTTTTATAAATATCTCGTTAATTTTGTGAACTTCTTGGATTTAAATTATAAAGCTACTTATAATATTAGCCTTTTTAAGATGTATTTCTCTGTTAATATTTTCAATTTCTTGTTTTATTACTAGTTGCTTGTTGTTTCAAACAACTTCCTTGACGCATTTCAAGGCTAATCCTATACAATTTTTTGATCGCTTCATTATATTTTTTTGTGTTGTGTTACTGATGGTTCATTAGTGTTTTTTCATTTCCTCTGCAATGAATGGGTGTAGGGGATGGGAAGGTAGAATATTTCTTATGAAGTAGTTGTTTATGTCTTATAGGAGGCAGAAATATTTGGTTAGGTTGATGAAATGGAGTATTCTGTAGGTACCGGTTAGCACTTTTCCGATGCCATTATCGATGGTAACTATGTCAGATTGAGAGTAGTCGAGCACTTCGACTGAATCATGACACAGAAGAAGATTTTGGGAAATGAATAGTCTAGAAATATTGAAAATGTGTGTTAGTTAGTTTCATATGCGGTTTATGTGCACGATTTTTCCTGGTTGTGTTTTTATTGTAGAGTGCCTGTTTTCTTTGACAATTTTCTCTTTGTATCTCTTAAAAACCTTGGTACCTAATCTCTTGTTTTGTTTAACGAAAATTTTCTCGCCTGGTCTATAGTCAACTGTTTTCTGTTTTTTTTTTGTTATGATACTGAAGTCCTGTTCCTGTTTTGCTTAAAGTTTTCCAAAAATTTGTTTCCTAATTTCTTCTGGTTCGTTACGATTGGATGAGCAAGGTCTGCTCACAAAATATATCGACGGCTGTTTTCCCTGTAACCGAGTGGATAGAATGATTGTATTCATTTACGAACCGCTCCAAAAATTTTTGTCAGTGTACTCGTATTTTAAACATCTCATGACTTCTGATAAAGTTGAATTAAATCTTTCTATTTGACCATTTACTTCGCTTTTATATGGTGGTGGTGCGGTAAAACATTTTTATATTAAATAAATTTTTGAACATGAATTTTATAGGTTGCGAGTTAAATGTCTTTTCGTTATCGAAAACGATCACTTTTGCTACTCCAAAGTAGAATATTATGTCTCTTAAAGGCCTCCTTATACTTTCAACACTATTTCCATCCATTTTATTTACTACTTCTAATTTGGAGAATTTATCAAAAAAGGTGAGTACTTTATGTTTGTCTGCTGAAAAAATATCTATATGAATGGTATGCCCAGCGTATTCGGGTAGGGGTGTAGCGCCTTCTTAGCTTTGGATTGTTCGCGTGCCGATCGTATTGGTTTTCTTTACAAATTTTGCATAGTTTTGTAACTTTTTTGATTACGTTTGCCATGGAAGGAAAATAGTATTTTCCTAATATCTGTAATCTATTATTTTTTTAGGGCACGGTTAAGTTTTTCGATTATAATTCTGTCTTGATCTTCCGTATTTGCAATATCCTCTACCACCAGCTGTGTGAACCGTATCTTATAATTAGAAAAGTGTAGGGGAAAAACTGCTTGAACTTTTAGCATAATAGGCTCCGTGGTTTTGATGCAATTTATTAATAAAGGATTTAGATGTCTCTTTAAAAGTGCTTTTAGGGAATCTTCCGAAAAGATTCTTTTGGTTAAATGTTTGTGATACATTGGAAAAACTATTTCGGATTTATATAAAGATTCTGAACCTACTTTGATAAATATTTGGTTTTTATGACGTTAATAAGTGTTTTTATAAATTTTCGGAGGAGCAATCACTACTATGGACCGTAATTGTATTAATGTTGTCTATTGGTGGTCGTATGAAGAAGAATGCAACTATGTTTGTGTCGCAGGGTTTGTGGATTATTTCATGATTATACTCCTCTGGTTGCGAGTTCCATCGCTTCATTTTGGTGTTGGTATTTTTGTAACTTTTTTATCCGTAAAGGAAACATCTGAGTGATTGCACAGCCCAAATCATTGCCAACATTTCCTTTCCGTTGGTTGTAAGGTTTTCCTTTGCTTTGCTCAGCGTCCTTGAAAGGAAACATATTGGCCTACACTCTTGGGAGAGTACGGCTTCTAAAGCGTACTGGGTGGCGTAGGTGGTAAGCTCGAATGTCTTTTCAAAGTCAGGGTAACGAAGTATTCCATCATCAGATGTTGCAGTTTTTTCGTTGTTTAACTGCTTCCACTTGTTGGGTTGTTAAATTCACTTGAGCCTCCTTTTAGAAATTCTTCCCAGTTCTCCTCTAAGCAATTCAGCCAGGGGTTTTGCGATTTGTGCGTATAAATCTATTAATCTACGAAAGTGTCCGGTCATTCCTAAAAAGGATTGTAAATCATGGATATTTTTGGGAAGGGGGAAGTTAGTTATTGCTTTTACCTTTTTGATGTAGTGTAATTCAATTTGTTCTATTATAAATTCGCATTTATGGTATCGCACCCTTAATCGAGCTCTTTCTAAAGTGTTAAAAATAATGTTTAAACTATTAAAATGATATTCTTTGGTTTTACTAAATTTTAGTATGAAATAAATGTAGACATAACAGCGGATTCCAATATGTTCTCTTAGAACATCATCTAAAGCGCGTTGAAAAATAGCGGATACGTGTCCCAGGCCGAACGGCAGTAGTGTGAACTCAAATTTCCCTTTAGCTACCGAGAAGGCAGTTTTTTCGATGCCAGCCCCATTTAGGACAAACTTGTGAAATCCACTTTTAAGGTCAATAGTGAAGATATATTTATTTTTTCCCAAATTGGGTAATAGTGGTAATATCCGGAAAAGGGTATATGTCTGGTATAGTTTCTTCATTTAACTTACGATAATCAATCACCACACGATATTTTTTTTGACCAGAGGCGTCCTGTTTTTTAGGTACTATCCATACTGGAGAATTGTATAGAAATTCAATTCATCAATGTGTTGGTCTATTTCCCTTTTGAAAGACATAGGGTATGGATATGTTTTTGAATAGATTGGCGTAATGTTCCTTGCTCTAATTTCCGCTTTGACGTTCATGACAAAGGTTAATTCTTGTCGGGCTCACAGAATAAAGTTGGGCATGAGTCCTAGAGTTGGTTTACCTTTTCATTATCCGCAGAGTTCAAATGGTTAAGCCATAGAATAGTAATTGTATTGGAACTTAGTGGAAGTTGGTGGATGGGATATCTATATTTATTGAGTAGAGTGAAACACTAGTAAAGTTACTGCATTCAGGTGTTTCAACGAGTCGTTGCCCATTATAGCATGATATGTCTTTAGGTTCGGCAGGATTTGGAATTTTATTTTTCATAATTCCTCGCCAAAGACATCAATGTTTGCGTGGTGGTTAAGGTGGGTAAGGGGGGTGTATTTGGCCCCACTGTCGGGAATTTCAGTCTCCACGATCAGACTTCGCCAAATGGATTCAGGCTGATCGACTTCGTCGGTGCCCGAAACATGGTCATATCCAGCACTAGGTTTATGCACAAGAAGATCCATCAGGCTACATGGCTGTCCCCCGATCGGAAAACACGCAACCAGATCGACCACGTTGTGATAGACGGACGGCATGCTTCCAGCGTTTTAGATGTTCGCACAATACGAGGACCTAACATCGACTCTGATCACTACCTAGTAGCAGCCAAGATTCGTACCCGCCTCTGTACGACAAAACAGGTGCAACAAAAAACGCAGGGAAAGCTGGACGTCGAAAAGGTGCAATCTAACACCTGCTCTCAGGAGCACTCCGTACCGCAGCCGAAGAAGTAATTGGATTCCGGCGAACGCGAAGAAACAACTGGTATGATGATGAAGAGTGCCGCGCTGCAACGAAAAGAAAGGACGAAGCCTACAAGGCAACGCTGAGATCGAATGCAACGAGGAGTGTGTGTGAACACTACCGCGAGTTGAAGAGGGAAGCGAGGCGGTTTTTCCGGGCGAAAAAAAGAGAGGCAGAAAAGCGTGAAATATAGGAGCTTGAGATGCTGGCCAACGGGAATAATGCCCGAAAATTCTATCAAAAAATTCGGCGAATGGCAGAAGGTTTTAAACCCGGGGCAAACTCCTGTATGAATGAGAACGGCGACCTGGTGGCCGATGTTCAGAGATCACTCAGAATATGGAGGGATCACTTCTCTGCCCTTTTAAATGGCGAAACTGAGCAAGAAACCAGAGAAGATGCCGAACCCGAGCCCACAATCGAATATGATGGAATTGACGTTCCACAACCCGACTATAATGAAGTGCGAATAGCAATATCCCGATTAAAAAGCCATAAAGCAGCTGGCGCTGATGGTTTACCTGCTGAGCTATTCAAACACGGAGGCGAGGAGCTGGTAAGGCGCATGCATCAGCTTCCATGCAGAATATGGTTGGATGAATGCATGCCTGAAGATTGGAATCTAAGTGTTCTCTGCCCAATCCACAAGAAGGGCGATCCTGCAAACTGCGCCAACTATGGCGGAATCAGCCTTTTGAATATCGCATATAAGGTCCTATCAAGCGTATTGTGCGAAAGACTGAAGCCTGATGTGAACAGACTGATTGGACTTTATCAGTGTGGCCTCAGACCTGGTAAATCTACCATCGATCTGATTTTTACAATACGCCAAATCTTGGAAAAAATCTGTGAAAAAAGAATCGACACACATCATCTCTTTGTTGATTTTAAAGCAGCTTTCGATAGCACGAAAAGGAGCTGCCTATAAGCCGCTATGTCTGAATTTGGTTTCCCCGCAAAACTTATACGGCTATGCAAAATGATCTTGAGCAATACCGCCAGCTCGGTCAGAATTGGGAAGTACCTCTCCGAGCCGTCCGAAACTAAACGAGGTCTCAGACAGGGTGACCCCTACCTCAGCCATGGAATATCAAGACATTATATCTAGCGATAATCTAACTATACTGCTGTCACCAATTCAGACTTTCAAAACTATCCTTATGAGCTACACGGGACAAATTCAATTAATTCACCAATTATATGCGCCAAAGATGTTCTAATTTACCTTAAAACCTTAAAAGAATCTTTTAAATATGGTCCTGATAGGATTCCTACATGTTTTTTGAAAAAGTGTGGTGTTTTCCAACTGCCTGGAAAGAATCGTTTCCTCTACCGCTGCATAAAAGAGGGAGTAGGTCTTCTATAGAGAACTATCGTGGCATCGCAAAGCTTTCTGCCATCCCAAAATTGTTTGAAGCTATTGTTACAAATCAACTTACGGGTCCGATCTCTACTTTGATAGCTGACTGCCAACACGGGTTCAGTAAGGGAAAGTCCACAGTTACGAATTTACTTGAGTTTACCAGTCATGTCTCAAATGGCTTTAGAAAAAATCTGCACACCGACGTTATTTATACGGATTTCAGCAAAGCTTTTGACAAAGTGTGTCACTCATTACTTATTCATAAACTCGATCAGTTGGGCTTCCTGCCGGGTCTCAATCGCTGGATCTCTTCTTACCTTAGTGACAGGACACAAAGAGTAATGTTTAAAAATTTAGTATCCGATGTCATGTATATCTCTTCGGGGGTTCCTCGAGGAAGCCATCTTGGCCCGATTCTGTTCTTGTTCTTTATAAATGATATTTCTACAATAATAAAATTTTCAAAAATGTTAATGTATGCCGACGACGTAAAGCTTTTCATGTCATTCGCCTCATTTGAAGATAGAAATAAGCTACAATCAGATCTAGATACACTGGTTACTTGGTGCGATTTAAATTATATGCCACTTAACCTTAAAAAATGTAAACACATGGGTTTTTCGCGTATACTTTCTCAGCCGGCTGCCTACACAATTAAAAATTATAGTCCTGAGCAAGTGTATGATTTTGTTGACCTGGGGGTTACTATGGACTATAAACTCAGTTTCAACCGCCATATTAACACAACAGTCAATAAGGCTAGAGGTGTCCTAGCATTCGTTAAAGATGCTCTAAAGAATTGAGCTACCCTTATGTAACTAAAGCCCTCTTCACTACATTAGTCAGACCGATACTTGAATACGGTTCTATAATTTGGAACCCGCGTTACCAGGTTCATGTAGATCGCCTTGAATCGTTTAAAACTCATTAACCTGCACACACTTTCTAGTCGGAGGGAAATGCTTGGAATTATATTTATGATTAAATTGCTAAATGGTTCACTATCCAGCCCATTTCTTCTAAGTGAAGTGAACTTCAATGTACCGTCTCGTCCTTCAAGGCATTTTAAACATCTTGTCTTAAAACAGTGCCGAACCAATTTTTAGTTAAATGAGCCTTTTCGCTGTTTTTGTCAAGATTATAACTCGCTTTCTGGTAGATTTGATATTTCAGACTCGCTTTTCAGCATAAAAAAATCAATTCTTTCTATCCTAAATTCATAGTTACTAATTGTTTCTTATTCTTTGACTTCTATATTAACTTCTAACAATAATTTTATTCTGTTAACTAGTTATTTCTTAATGTATAATCTATCCTATATCTACTTTACTTAGCTGATGAGGTTTTCTCTGTAGCTGAGCAGTTTTAGATCTCGACGATTAACAAACCAAAGCCTTTCAACGACTCGGCACGAACGAATAATCCGCGCGTTATGCGGAAGCGCCCCTCGCGCCAGTCGGGCGGGATATGGTGGGTAATCCGTTGGGAATTATTATTATATAAATTGGGCAGCCTAACGGCAGCTTAGCTAAGAGCGGAAATTTTAATTTTCGCTTAGGGATTTTGCTATAATAAATAAAAAATAATAATAATAATCTAAGTATGCAGGATATAAAAACTAAAGAAGAATTTGACAAAATATTTAAAAAGTGCGAGGACACTATAAAAGAGTTTGTTAAATTTGCTGAGAAATACCTCAAAAGCAAAGAAACTGTAAAGCAAGGCCCGAAACCGTTTACCATAGAGGAGTATCGGCGACGTACTAAAGCTAAAAAGGAAGATATTCTTAAAATATCTCCTCTAATAATAATCAAAAAGAAAAAACGGGCAGGTAGACAATTTAGAAAAAAAAAATAAATAGCCGAAACCTTCAGGCTACTAAATTTAAGTACAAATACAGAAGATTAAATATAAAAGCTACTAAATCACCACAATGGGTGAAAGTACGTTAAAGACTGAGATTTACTTATTTCTCATCTCCTTTTCCATTCAACTCAATATTAAGCCATGCTCTTCAGAAAGCACTAATTATTTGGAAAAGGACAAGAACAAAACCAGAAGCCAATTTTCGCCTTATTTAAGAAAATTTTTAAATTTGGTAGAAAAATTGAATGAAATAAAAACAAGAAAAAAGGAAACAGTTGTCAAACACTTGACAATAACAGTAAATTCACTTAACAGTTTAAGCCAAAAGAGGCAAAACAAATGTTTCCTTTAGACAGACTAGTACACCCGTTATTCAAATGCAATATAGAAGAAGAAATGGCAACTTCTGTTGAGAAATATTTTCATATTAATTTCAACAAATTTTTGCTAAAAAATAGAAAGAGAGTAAAAAACAGAGACTTCTTTCCGTTTTTTCCAAAAATGAAAAACAAAAGGCACCATCAATATCACCAGAGTTCGATGGCAAACCCAGAAACTTATCCCGTTTTCTGGATGCCTTTAATATATCCGACCAAATCAAAGACAGTCACGAGGTTACCCCGATATTCATCGAGAGAAATGCCTCTAAAAGCATGCAAATAACGAAAAGTCCAGTACTAAATAAAAAACAAACTAATATAAGAAGTCACAAAGAGAACCATAAAATAAAAATGTGAACCGCTATATAAAAGTGAAATAAAAAGAAGACTAGTCTAGCTCGTTTTCGAAAGAAAATTTGCAGCATGAAACCCGATTTTTGAGGATAAGATTGACTTAGGACAATACTTTACCAGGCTGAAATAAGCCGGCAATTCGGGAAAAAGGAATAATACAGTTGTCCTTAGGGACAAATTGTTTTAAAAATAATTATACTCGAGTAGGCACATTTATAAAATAAAAAATAGGTACCCAAGTTTTCAAAAAAAAAAATTAATATCGCAATAACTCTGCAGGTTATGCATGTGACGAAAAATAAAACAATTTAAAAATATACGATGATCCCGTTTTAGGTGCCCGCGGAATCATTGAATAACTAATAAAATAAAATAAGAGTATTGGACATGCATGACAAATTATCTGCCTTACGAATTCCTACAAAGAAATTTTAATTAACCCTGTAGGGATTCTCTAACGCAGCGGAGTTAAAATACGCGTGACCGTTCTGGTTAAATTCTTTATTTCAACTAACTGTTACAAAAATCGTATGATTGTCTATACAGCTAAGAATTACAGTTGTTAATAGTTTCCTTATATACATACATACATACATTAGTACATATGCAATTGAGTGAAATGCACTATTGGTTTGTAGAGTTGCATTAATTAGGAGTTCAACAAACGCCCCTTCAAACCAAATTCGTGCATAGAATATCAAAATTTACATATCAAGTAATATTCATTAATTTGCAATTATAAATATGTTTCTGCTTTCCCAGCGGTTTCGTAAGTACATCAGCTGCATTCTCGGTTGTTGGCACATATTCCACTTCGATTTGCCCGCTTTCGTACTTTTCTCGGATATAGTGATAGCGAATATCAATATGCTTACTTCGCTTTTGCACCATCGGATTTTTGACCATGAATTGCGCGCTCTGATTGTCACAGAAAATTGAAGTAGGATTTTCTGCGTATTCATGATAACCCAACTCGCATAAAAGTCCCCGAAGGAATACAGTCTCCTTGGTACCTTGACACATAGCAATATATTCCGCCTCCATTGAACTCAATGCAATCACAGACTGTTTCCGCGACTCCCAGGCTACAGCTCCGCCTGCCATTAGAACAAGGTAACCTGTGTAAGATTTCCTATCAACATTGTCGCAACCCCAGTCTGCATCTGTGAAACATACAAAATTTTTACAATTAGCAGAAAAAGTTAATTTACCACCAGGATTTTTCTTTAGGTATCTGAGGACGTATTTTGCCGCTTGAAAATGCTCTTTATGTGGATGTGAACTATACTGCGACAATTTTGAAACAATATGCGCAATATCTGGACGAGAGATGACAGCCAGATACATAAGCCCACCAACTAAACTTTGATAGGTTTTAATTTCCAAGTCGTCGCATTTACTGTCGCACTTTCGCAACACCGTACCAGCAGCCCATGGAGTAGCTGCGGGCTTGCAATCGGTCATGCCCCACTGCTGAAGAAGTTGCTCAACGTATCTCGTTTGATGTATACTTATATCACCACGCTCACCATCTCGTTCAATCTCCATCCCAAGATAAAAGGATATTGGACCGCGATCCACCGCCTCGATATTCTTATTTAACATTTTAATAATTTCCTGCATATCTTGTTTACTGGAACTTGCTAGTATCATATCGTCGACATATAGCCCAATGATATTAACATTGCCTTTTTCGCGACGAATATACACAGAAGGGTCTGACCTACACCTTAAAAACCCCATTTTCGATAATATTTCCGTGACTTTACGATTCCACTCACGACCAGCTTGTTTCAAACCGTACAAAGCCTTTCTGAGCCTGCATACTTTATTCGGGTTATTTGCGTCCTTGAATCTCGATGGTTGATACATGTAGACCGCTTCTTCCAAATCACCATTCAAGTATGCAGCAACAATGTCCACGTGATTCACCAACAATTTGTGTCTTGCAGCTAAAGCCAATAGTAAGCGAATCGTTGAATGGCGTACCACTGGAGCAAATGTTTCACTATAATCAACGTTGTACTTTTGGGAACACCCTAACGCAACTAATCTTGCCTTATATTTCTCAACCGTGCCATCGGGCTTTCGTTTTATAGTAAACACCCATTTGGAACCAATAATATTTTTATTTACCGGTTTGTCTACCAACTCCCAAGTGCCATTACGCATCAACGAGTCATATTCCGACTTCATCGCTTCCTTCCATTGTTTCGCATCATTTGAGTTTAATGCCTCGTTCACCGTGCTCGGATTATCCACCACACTATTCAACATATCTGCACTAGCGCCAGTGCAGTAAGCCTTCCTCGGTCTTCCTACGCTACCAGTTCGTATATATGTTGGCCTTCCCCGCCTTCGCTTGTTGTTAGCCATTGGTTCTTCTTCATATTCCGACTCCGTATCTTCGTCTTCTTCTTCTTCCTCCTCAGCTGCTTTTTCTTCCTTATTGTTGCATTCTTCACCTTCCCTAATCACTTCATCATTCATTATTTGTTTTTCGTTTTTATGTGCTTCAATTTCGACGAAGAATTGCTCCTCTCGGTTTTCCCCATCTGCCGCATCTGATTCGAACGATCTCTCAAAAAATATGACATCACGTGCAAGTGTTATTCGCTTTGTTTGTAAGTTAATCAGCCGATAAGCCTTCGTTGACGCATGATAACCAACGAACTTTAGTTTAACCCCCTTTGGCAAAAACTTACTTGCGCGCGGTTTTGGACCCTTTTGTAATGCTACCGCATCACAACCAAAAGTTCGAAAATGTAACACTGATGGCTTGCGTCCATTCCACCGCTCATACGGCGTTTCAGATGCTAAAACCTTTGTAGGTGACCTATTACGGATATATACCGCTGTACTCACCGCCTCTGCCCACAACGATTGAGGCAAACCAGACGCGTTCAGCATGCATCGCGCCATCTCAACCAATGTCCGGTTAGCCCTTTCAGCTACGCCGTTTTGTTGAGGACTATACGGAACCGTAGTTTGGTGTCGAATACCCTTTTCATTTAAAAAATTTTTGAACTGAGAATTGACAAATTCTCTCCCATTGTCGCTCCGAATTGATTTTATTTTGCGGCCTGTCTGCTTCTCCGCGGTCGCAGCAAAAATTTTAAACATTTCAAATGCCTCGGATTTGTTTTTCAAAAAGTGATGAAGTATGATGCACCACCAACCGAATTAATACCCATCGGCCCACACAAGTCTGTATGCACCAACTCTAACAAATCTTTTGTATACACTTTACCATAGTTCGCATAGGGTTTGCTATGAATTTTACAGACCGCACATGTAAAACAGTCGAGTTTTTTCGGAAATTTTAAATTTAATCCGTTTACCATATTTGTTTTTGCTAATTTGTTCAAATCATTTGTATTTATATGGCCGAACCGCCTATGCCAATCACTCACATTATCACTAACAGCATTTACACTATCTGAACGTTTGCTTGCTAATATATTTGCAACATATATTCCGCTTTCTAGTTTAGCAGTTAAAATTGTCTTATTGTTATTATTTTTTATTACCGCACAATTTTCTGCAAACGTCACAACATTACCATCCTCACTTGCTTTGCTAATAGAAAAAAAATTCGAGTGTAAATCAGGAACATACCAAACATCTCGCAATTTTATTGTTGTAAAGTTTGTTTTTAATTCGACCGTGCCTTTTCCTTCTGCATATATGTGTGAACCAGACGCTAAAATAATTTTATGCTTAATAGGAACAAGCGAATTAAAAGAATTTTTGTGTTTGCACATATGCGATGTAGCTCCGCTGTCGATGATCCAAGTACCGCTGCAATCGCTCTCTCTCTCAAAAAGTGACCAAGCTTTTTCATCTACTAATGAGTTGTTACCTGAGGAAGAGCACTGTGAGCGTATGTGCCCTCTTCGCCCACAACGAAAACATTTTACGTTGCTATATTTGCTATGCTCATTAGTTTTTCTATTTTCTTTATGCTTTGTTCTGCTATCGTTACTGCTGCTAACGCCTCTGCCACCACCTACGCTGATTTCACTGCTACCACCTTTGCCACTGCCAACGCCGGTATCGCCGCTACTGCCTCTGCTGATATTTACGTTTCTGCTGTGCCCAACTCCGTAGCGCCTTTTGACTTCGTTTGCTGCGAAAACGATTTCTCCACCACTAGACTTGTCACCATGTCTTTGTTCTTCTTCTAATATTTTTGCTGTGAGTTTATCCAATTTTGGCAATGTGTCCCTACTTTCGATTGCCACCACAAAATTTTCCATTTCGTCTGGTAACGAACATAAGAGCAAAATGGATAAAAAATCGTCTTCCATCGTTATGCCGACTTCTTTCAAGTCATCAATTATGCAGCAAAATTCTTTTAATTGAACTGAAAATTTTTCGCTACTTGAAAATTTGAAGCGAATTAATTTTTTAAACAGATTAACTTGACGACATGCTGTGTCTGATTTGTAAAGAGCGCTAAAAACATCCCACGCACTTTTTGCCGTGACGCAGCTTTTAATATGTATAAGCTCACTAGGTTTAACACTCAGCGTTATAGTTGCAAGTGCTTTTCTATCGCTTACCAACCATGATGCTTTTGCAGCCTCTGACTCTGGAGGAGCATCCACCACAGCAGCCCACAAATCTAATGTTATTAGCAAACTTTTTATTTGAATGCACCATGTGGAATAATTATCTCCACTTAACTTTTCAATATTTGATAACACATTAGCCATTGTACCGCGATTATTGCTTTTAACACCGGATAAGCAAAGCAACCGAATCGAAATTTAACAATTTGTCTTTATTTTTTTTTTTTAATTTTTAATAAACCGAATTAAACGCCAGATTTCACTATCTGGGCCCATAACCTTTGTAGGGATTCTCTAACGCAGCGGAGTTAAAATACGCGTGACCGTTCTGGTTAAATTCTTTATTTCAACTAACTGTTACAAAAATCGTATGATTGTCTATACAGCTAAGAATTACAGTTGTTAATAGTTTCCTTATATACATACATACATACATTAGTACATATGCAATTGAGTGAAATGCACTATTGGTTTGTAGAGTTGCATTAATTAGGAGTTCAACAAACGCCCCTTCAAACCAAATTCGTGCATAGAATATCAAAATTTACATATCAAGTAATATTCATTAATTTGCAATTATAAATATGTTTCTGCTTTCCCAGCGGTTTCGTAAGTACATCAGCTGCATTCTCGGTTGTTGGCACATATTCCACTTCGATTTGCCCGCTTTCGTACTTTTCTCGGATATAGTGATAGCGAATATCAATATGCTTACTTCGCTTTTGCACCATCGGATTTTTGACCATGAATTGCGCGCTCTGATTGTCACAGAAAATTGAAGTAGGATTTTCTGCGTATTCATGATAACCCAACTCGCATAAAAGTCCCCGGAGGAATACAGTCTCCTTGGTACCTTGACACATAGCAATATATTCCGCCTCCATTGAACTCAATGCAATCACAGACTGTTTCCGCGACTCCCAGGCTACAGCTCCGCCTGCCATTAGAACAAGGTTACCTGTGTAAGATTTCCTATCAACATTGTCGCAACCCCAGTCTGCATCTGTGAAACATACAAAATTTTTACAATTAGCAGAAAAAGTTAATTTACCACAAGGATTTTTCTTTAGGTATCTGAGGACGTATTTTGCCGCTTGAAAATGCTCTTTATGTGGATGTGAACTATACTGCGACAATTTTGAAACAATATGCGCAATATCTGGACGAGAGATGACAGCCAGATACATAAGCCCACCAACTAAACTTTGATAGGTTTTAATTTCCAAGTCGTCGCATTTACTGTCGCACTTTCGCAACACCGTACCAGCAGCCCATGGAGTAGCTGCGGGCTTGCAATCGGTCATGCCCCACTGCTGAAGAAGTTGCTCAACGTATCTCGTTTGATGTATACTTATATCACCACGCTCACCATCTCGTTCAATCTCCATCCCAAGATAAAAGGATATTGGACCGCGATCCACCGCCTCGATATTCTTATTTAACATTTTAATAATTTCCTGCATATCTTGTTTACTGGAACTTGCTAGTATCATATCGTCGACATATAGCCCAATGATATTAACATTGCCTTTTTCGCGACGAATATACACAGAAGGGTCTGACCTACACCTTAAAAACCCCATTTTCGATAATATTTCCGTGACTTTACGATTCCACTCACGACCAGCTTGTTTCAAACCGTACAAAGCCTTTCTGAGCCTGCATACTTTATTCGGGTTATTTGCGTTCTTGAATCTCGATGGTTGATACATGTAGACCGCTTCTTCCAAATCACCATTCAAGTATGCAGCAACAATGTCCACGTGATTCACCAACAATTTGTGTCTTGCAGCTAAAGCCAATAGTAAGCGAATCGTTGAATGGCGTACCACTGGAGCAAATGTTTCACTATAATCAACGTTGTACTTTTGGGAACACCCTAACGCAACTAATCTTGCCTTATATTTCTCAACCGTGCCATCGGGCTTTCGTTTTATAGTAAACACCCATTTGGAACCAATAATATTTTTATTTACCGGTTTGTCTACCAACTCCCAAGTGCCATTACGCATCAACGAGTCATATTCCGACTTCATCGCTTCCTTCCATTGTTTCGCATCATTTGAGTTTAATGCCTCGTTCACCGTGCTCGGATTATCCACCACACTATTCAACATATCTGCACTAGCGCCAGTGCAGTAAGCCTTCCTCGGTCTTCCTACGCTACCAGTTCGTATATATGTTGGCCTTCCCCGCCTTCGCTTGTTGTTAGGCATTGGTTCTTCTTCATATTCCGACTCCGTATCTTCGTCTTCTTCTTCTTCCTCAGCTGCTTTTTCTTCCTTATTGTTGCATTCTTCACCTTCCCTAATCACTTCATCATTCATTATTTGTTTTTCGTTTTTATGTGCTACAATTTCGACGAAGAATTGCTCCTCTCGGTTTTCCCCATCTGCCGCATCTGATTCGAACGATCTCTCAAAAAATATGACATCACGTGCAAGTGTTATTCGCTTTGTTTGTAAGTTAATCAGCCGATAAGCCTTCGTTGACGCATGATAACCAACGAACTTTAGTTTAACCCCCTTTGGCAAAAACTTACTTGCGCGCGGTTTTGGACCCTTTTGTAATGCTACCGCATCACAACCAAAAGTTCGAAAATGTAACACTGATGGCTTGCGTCCATTCCACCGCTCATACGGCGTTTCAGATGCTAAAACCTTTGTAGGTGACCTATTACGGATATATACCGCTGTACTCACCGCCTCTGCCCACAACGATTGAGGCAAACCAGACGCGTTCAGCATGCATCGCGCCATCTCAACCAATGTCCGGTTAGCCCTTTCAGCTACGCCGTTTTGTTGAGGACTATACGGAACCGTAGTTTGGTGTCGAATACCCTTTTCATTTAAAAAATTTTTGAACTGAGAATTGACAAATTCTCTCCCATTGTCGCTCCGAATTGATTTTATTTTGCGGCCTGTCTGCTTCTCCGCGGTCGCAGCAAAAATTTTAAACATTTCAAATGCCTCGGATTTGTTTTTCAAAAAATAAACCGCTGTATATCGCGAATAATCGTCTATAAATGTGATGAAGTATGATGCACCACCAACCGAATTAATACCCATCGGCCCACACAAGTCTGTATGCACCAACTCTAACAAATCTTTTGTATACACTTTACCATAGTTCGCATAGGGTTTGCTATGAATTTTACAGACCGCACATGTAAAACAGTCGAGTTTTTTCGGAAATTTTAAATTTAATCCGTTTACCATATTTGTTTTTGCTAATTTGTTCAAATCATTTGTATTTATATGGCCGAACCGCCTATGCCAATCACTCACATTATCACTAACAGCATTTACACTATCTGAACGTTTGCTTGCTAATATATTTGCAACATATATTCCGCTTTCTAGTTTAGCAGTTAAAATTGTCTTATTGTTATTATTTTTTATTACCGCACAATTTTCTGCAAACGTCACAACATTACCATCCTCACTTGCTTTGCTAATAGAAAAAAAATTCGAGTGTAAATCAGGAACATACCAAACATCTCGCAATTTTATTGTTGTAAAGTTTGTTTTTAATTCGACCGTGCCTTTTCCTTCTGCATATATGTGTGAACCAGACGCTAAAATAATTTTATGCTTAATAGGAACAAGCGAATTAAAAGAATTTTTGTGTTTGCACATATGCGATGTAGCTCCGCTGTCGATGATCCAAGTACCGCTGCAATCGCTCTCTCTCTCAAAAAGTGACCAAGCTTTTTCATCTACTAATGAGTTGTTACCTGAGGAAGAGCACTGTGAGCGTATGTGCCCTCTTCGCCCACAACGAAAACATTTTACGTTGCTATATTTGCTATGCTCATTAGTTTTTCTATTTTCTTTATGCTTTGTTCTGCTATCGTTACTGCTGCTAACGCCTCTGCCACCACCTACGCTGATTTCACTGCTACCACCTTTGCCACTGCCAACGCCGGTATCGCCGCTACTGCCTCTGCTGATATTTACGTTTCTGCTGTGCCCAACTCCGTAGCGCCTTTTGACTTCGTTTGCTGCGAAAACGATTTCTCCACCACTAGACTTGTC
This sequence comes from Merzomyia westermanni, assembly GCA_949987695.1. Classification (NCBI taxonomy): domain Eukaryota; kingdom Metazoa; phylum Arthropoda; class Insecta; order Diptera; family Tephritidae; genus Merzomyia; species Merzomyia westermanni. Next base: position 85,763,326 of record OX465291.1, read on the forward strand.
ACCATGTCTTTGTTCTTCTTCTAATATTTTTGCTGTGAGTTTATCCAATTTTGGCAATGTGTCCCTACTTTCGATTGCCACCACAAAATTTTCCATTTCGTCTGGTAACGAACATAAGAGCAAAATGGATAAAAAATCGTCTTCCATCGTTATGCCGACTTCTTTCAAGTCATCAATTATGCAGCAAAATTCTTTTAATTGAACTGAAAATTTTTCGCTACTTGAAAATTTGAAGCGAATTAATTTTTTAAACAGATTAACTTGACGACATGCTGTGTCTGATTTGTAAAGAGCGCTAAAAACATCCCACGCACTTTTTGCCGTGACGCAGCTTTTAATATGTATAAGCTCACTAGGTTTAACACTCAGCGTTATAGTTGCAAGTGCTTTTCTATCGCTTACCAACCATGATGCTTTTGCAGCCTCTGACTCTGGAGGAGCATCCACCACAGCAGCCCACAAATCTAATGTTATTAGCAAACTTTTTATTTGAATGCACCATGTGGAATAATTATCTCCACTTAACTTTTCAATATTTGATAACACATTAGCCATTGTACCGCGATTATTGCTTTTAACACCGGATAAGCAAAGCAACCGAATCGAAATTTAACAATTTGTCTTTATTTTTTTTTTTTAATTTTTAATAAACCGAATTAAACGCCAGATTTCACTATCTGGGCCCATAACCTTTGTAGGGATTCTCTAACGCAGCGGAGTTAAAATACGCGTGACCGTTCTGGTTAAATTCTTTATTTCAACTAACTGTTACAAAAATCGTATGATTGTCTATACAGCTAAGAATTACAGTTGTTAATAGTTTCCTTATATACATACATACATACATTAGTACATATGCAATTGAGTGAAATGCACTATTGGTTTGTAGAGTTGCATTAATTAGGAGTTCAACAAACGCCCCTTCAAACCAAATTCGTGCATAGAATATCAAAATTTACATATCAAGTAATATTCATTAATTTGCAATTATAAATATGTTTCTGCTTTCCCAGCGGTTTCGTAAGTACATCAGCTGCATTCTCGGTTGTTGGCACATATTCCACTTCGATTTGCCCGCTTTCGTACTTTTCTCGGATATAGTGATAGCGAATATCAATATGCTTACTTCGCTTTTGCACCATCGGATTTTTGACCATGAATTGCGCGCTCTGATTGTCACAGAAAATTGAAGTAGGATTTTCTGCGTATTCATGATAACCCAACTCGCATAAAAGTCCCCGGAGGAATACAGTCTCCTTGGTACCTTGACACATAGCAATATATTCCGCCTCCATTGAACTCAATGCAATCACAGACTGTTTCCGCGACTCCCAGGCTACAGCTCCGCCTGCCATTAGAACAAGGTTACCTGTGTAAGATTTCCTATCAACATTGTCGCAACCCCAGTCTGCATCTGTGAAACATACAAAATTTTTACAATTAGCAGAAAAAGTTAATTTACCACAAGGATTTTTCTTTAGGTATCTGAGGACGTATTTTGCCGCTTGAAAATGCTCTTTATGTGGATGTGAACTATACTGCGACAATTTTGAAACAATATGCGCAATATCTGGACGAGAGATGACAGCCAGATACATAAGCCCACCAACTAAACTTTGATAGGTTTTAATTTCCAAGTCGTCGCATTTACTGTCGCACTTTCGCAACACCGTACCAGCAGCCCATGGAGTAGCTGCGGGCTTGCAATCGGTCATGCCCCACTGCTGAAGAAGTTGCTCAACGTATCTCGTTTGATGTATACTTATATCACCACGCTCACCATCTCGTTCAATCTCCATCCCAAGATAAAAGGATATTGGACCGCGATCCACCGCCTCGATATTCTTATTTAACATTTTAATAATTTCCTGCATATCTTGTTTACTGGAACTTGCTAGTATCATATCGTCGACATATAGCCCAATGATATTAACATTGCCTTTTTCGCGACGAATATACACAGAAGGGTCTGACCTACACCTTAAAAACCCCATTTTCGATAATATTTCCGTGACTTTACGATTCCACTCACGACCAGCTTGTTTCAAACCGTACAAAGCCTTTCTGAGCCTGCATACTTTATTCGGGTTATTTGCGTTCTTGAATCTCGATGGTTGATACATGTAGACCGCTTCTTCCAAATCACCATTCAAGTATGCAGCAACAATGTCCACGTGATTCACCAACAATTTGTGTCTTGCAGCTAAAGCCAATAGTAAGCGAATCGTTGAATGGCGTACCACTGGAGCAAATGTTTCACTATAATCAACGTTGTACTTTTGGGAACACCCTAACGCAACTAATCTTGCCTTATATTTCTCAACCGTGCCATCGGGCTTTCGTTTTATAGTAAACACCCATTTGGAACCAATAATATTTTTATTTACCGGTTTGTCTACCAACTCCCAAGTGCCATTACGCATCAACGAGTCATATTCCGACTTCATCGCTTCCTTCCATTGTTTCGCATCATTTGAGTTTAATGCCTCGTTCACCGTGCTCGGATTATCCACCACACTATTCAACATATCTGCACTAGCGCCAGTGCAGTAAGCCTTCCTCGGTCTTCCTACGCTACCAGTTCGTATATATGTTGGCCTTCCCCGCCTTCGCTTGTTGTTAGGCATTGGTTCTTCTTCATATTCCGACTCCGTATCTTCGTCTTCTTCTTCTTCCTCAGCTGCTTTTTCTTCCTTATTGTTGCATTCTTCACCTTCCCTAATCACTTCATCATTCATTATTTGTTTTTCGTTTTTATGTGCTACAATTTCGACGAAGAATTGCTCCTCTCGGTTTTCCCCATCTGCCGCATCTGATTCGAACGATCTCTCAAAAAATATGACATCACGTGCAAGTGTTATTCGCTTTGTTTGTAAGTTAATCAGCCGATAAGCCTTCGTTGACGCATGATAACCAACGAACTTTAGTTTAACCCCCTTTGGCAAAAACTTACTTGCGCGCGGTTTTGGACCCTTTTGTAATGCTACCGCATCACAACCAAAAGTTCGAAAATGTAACACTGATGGCTTGCGTCCATTCCACCGCTCATACGGCGTTTCAGATGCTAAAACCTTTGTAGGTGACCTATTACGGATATATACCGCTGTACTCACCGCCTCTGCCCACAACGATTGAGGCAAACCAGACGCGTTCAGCATGCATCGCGCCATCTCAACCAATGTCCGGTTAGCCCTTTCAGCTACGCCGTTTTGTTGAGGACTATACGGAACCGTAGTTTGGTGTCGAATACCCTTTTCATTTAAAAAATTTTTGAACTGAGAATTGACAAATTCTCTCCCATTGTCGCTCCGAATTGATTTTATTTTGCGGCCTGTCTGCTTCTCCGCGGTCGCAGCAAAAATTTTAAACATTTCAAATGCCTCGGATTTGTTTTTCAAAAAATAAACCGCTGTATATCGCGAATAATCGTCTATAAATGTGATGAAGTATGATGCACCACCAACCGAATTAATACCCATCGGCCCACACAAGTCTGTATGCACCAACTCTAACAAATCTTTTGTATACACTTTACCATAGTTCGCATAGGGTTTGCTATGAATTTTACAGACCGCACATGTAAAACAGTCGAGTTTTTTCGGAAATTTTAAATTTAATCCGTTTACCATATTTGTTTTTGCTAATTTGTTCAAATCATTTGTATTTATATGGCCGAACCGCCTATGCCAATCACTCACATTATCACTAACAGCATTTACACTATCTGAACGTTTGCTTGCTAATATATTTGCAACATATATTCCGCTTTCTAGTTTAGCAGTTAAAATTGTCTTATTGTTATTATTTTTTATTACCGCACAATTTTCTGCAAACGTTACAACATTACCACCCTCACTTGCTTTGCTAATAGAAAAAAAATTCGAGTGTAAATCAGGAACATACCAAACATCTTGCAATTTTATTGTTGTAAAGTTTGTTTTTAATTCGACCGTGCCTTTTCCTTCTGCATATATGTGTGAACCAGACGCTAAAATAATTTTATGCTTAATAGGAACAAGCGAATTAAAAGAATTTTTGTGTTTGCACATATGCGATGTAGCTCCGCTGTCGATGATCCAAGTTCCGCTGAAATCGCTCTCTCTCTCAAAAAGTGACCAAGCTTTTTCATCTACTAATGACTTGTTACCTGAGGAAGAGCACTGTGAGCGTATGTGCCCTCTTCGCCCACAACGAAAACATTTTACGTTGCTATATTTGCTATGCTCATTAGTTTTTCTATTTTCTTTATGCTTTGTTCTGCTATCGTTACTGCTGCTAACGCTTCTGCCACCACCTACGCTGATTTCACTGCTACCACCTTTGCCACTGCCAACGCCGGTATCGCCGCTACTGCCTCTGCTGATATTTACGTTTCTGCTGTGCCCAACTCCGTAGCGCCTTTTGACTTCGTTTGCTGCGAAAACGATTTCTCCACCACTAGACCATAATACATATATGAAGCTTAATATATAAAAAGAAAATTTAATTAACCCATAATACAATTATGAAGTTTAAGATAAGGAAATTAAATAGAGCCGAGAAATTGGTACAGAATACAGTAAGGAATGAAACATAAGAGATTTAGTGTTAGTTAGAGAAGAAGCCTCCCATAAGCTAGATAATAAATATAAGGGACACTATAAGGTTAAAAGTATTGATAAAAAAAATAATTTTACATTAATACCACATAGAATAGGAACTAGTAATACAAACAACTAAAATAAAGAAATTATAATTCATAAGAATAGACTTAAAACAGTAGAGAACCTTTAATAATAAAAATAAGCACTGCACTTTATTCATAATAATTTAGTAATAACAAAAAGAAAAATAAGCACTCCACTTTACTCATAATAATAAACAGGCACACGAGCCAAAGAAAACAAAAACAACATGTTATGTTCAAAAAAAAAAAGAGAAGTCAGCACAATAAAGACACATGGGAAACAAATGTAAACAGATAAAAAACCTCATAAACAAACTTTTCACTTTCGATATCAAGTTACCGTTATGCAATAAATTGCAACTGCATACGAAAAGCAATTAAAATCTTGTAAGCGCAAGCAAACCTTAAGTGGGTCATTAAATCTTTTTAGTAGTCGTACACAATTGTCTTCAATTGTGAACGACTATTCCTAAGGCAGATGGTGTAGCAATACTCAGAATGCGTTTCACTTTCAATGCATTTTTATGCATATACAAATATTGACCCAAATAAATTATGTTGAACCCAACGGGAGTTCAACAACATATATACACGCCGCGTATTTGCTTACATTTGTCACCCAATTACTCAACTCGTCACATTGACCAACACACGAATCGATCAGCATGACTGATCGACAGTATCGGTTTGTCAATGTGAACTACCAACTTATTGCTGACGTTGCGTTCAATGTAAATACAGGGTGTTTTTTTAGGGGTATAGAACTTCGAATTGAAATAAAACACAAGAAAATCGTTTTAAGGTCCATCAATTTGGCTTTATTGGAAGTATAATTTTATGCCATTAATGTTTAAATATGATTTCGGGCATGTGGCCGCCGCGGCTGGCTCGAATAAAGCCAATTCTACAGGTCCAATTTTCAACCACTTTTTCGAGCATATGGGGCCGTATGTCGGCAATAACGCCACGAATGTTGGCTTCCAATTCCCCTAACGTTTCGGGTTTGTTGGTGTAGACGAGCGACTTCACATATCCCCAAAGAAAATAATCCAATGGTGTCAAATCACACGACCTTGGTGGCCAATTGACAGGTCCATTCCGCGAAATTATGCGCTCATCGAATGTTTCCTTCAATAAATCGATTGTGACGTGCGCTGTGTGGCATGTAGCGCCGTCTTGTTGGAACCACAACTCATCCACATTCATGCCATCCAATTCGGGAACAAAATAGTCGGTTATCATGGCTCTATACCGGTCTCCATTAACGGTAGCTGCCTCTCCAGCATTATTGCGGAAGAAGTATGGCCCAATGACTCCACCAGCCCATAGAGCACACCAAACAGTCAGTTTTTGTGGATGTAATGGCGTTTCAAGGGTCTCATGTGGATTCTCTTCACTCCAAATGCGGCAATTTTGCTTGTTGACGTAGCCATTCAACCAAAAATGAGCCTCATCACTGAACAAAATTTTGCGATGAAAATCAGCATCGAAATCAATCTCATTTTCGGCCCATACACCAAAATCACGACGCATTGCATGGTCTCGCGGCTTTAATTCTTGCAGAAGCTGGATCTTGTAAGGTCGCAAGCCAAGATCTTTGCGCAAAATCTTCCATAAAGTTGATGGACAAAGCTCCAATTGCTGTGCACGGTGGCGAATCGATTCATTCGGGTCCTCTTCAACACTTTGCTCTACAGCGGCAATTGTTTCTTCGGTGCGCACTGTTCGACGTCTCTGCGGATGCGTATTATCACATAGAGTAAACGTAGTGCGAAAACGATCCATGGTTAACCGAATTAATTGCTCTGATGGACGATTATGTCGACCATAAAATGGACGGAGCTCACGGTAAACTTCGCGAACTGAACCATTATTTTCGAAATAAATTTGCACGATTTGCAAGCGTTGTTCTTTTGTCAACCTGTTCATGATGAAATGGCAAACCAAACTGAACATAAATGACATTAGAGTTGCCAGATTTGACCACAAAATGCCACTTTTCTCTCTATTCGAAAAACAGACCTGTAAAAAAAACACCCTATACTTTTAGTTTGTAAGTGTTAGTATAATAATGTATACGTATGTAAAGTCAGAAATTGTATAAAAGAGAAAGCTTTTCAACAAAGAATTATTATTGACTTAACGCTAACCATCAGCGTACATTCAATAAAAACCAATATATTACATTATCACCAAACTTCATTCCGACAAATCAATATTTGGGGGAGTTATGGCATTAAAAGTTTTGTAGAATAATCCACTAGAAAAGGGGCGGGCCACGCCCATTTTCTAAAACTTTTATTTTTTGGTTTTCTCAGTTTACGGAAACTTTAAAAGTGAAATATAAATCATGTAAAGCTATTTTATGCAAAGTTATTGCCTGTTTAATATATCTACGATCCTTTTCAAAATCTTTTATGTAAAAGTGGGCGTAGACCTTAACCGATTTCGCCCTTTTTTCGTCGAACATTCTTTGCACACCTGGAAATCTTGAACGGTGTTTGATTTGTGATTAATAACATTTTTAAATTTGACTTGATCAAAAGTGGGCGGTGCCACTCCTATTTTCAAAAATTTCTTGAAAATTTATTTTATGCCTCAGTTGTTGTTGTTGTTGTTAACAGTGCTTCGCCCTGCCCTCAGTCTTAATGTATGCACCAAATTCTATCTTTATAGGTGTATTATGTACTGAATAATCACTTTTTTTGTGTTTTCGAAAATATTCTATATATAAAAAGTGGGCGTGGCTTTCATCCGATTTCGCCCATTTTAAAGAGCGCTCGGAGATGAGTACCAAGGAACCTGCATACCAAATTTCATTAAGGTGTCTCAAAATTTACTCAAGTTATCGTATTTACAGAGAGACGGACGAACGGACGGACATGGCTTAATCAATTTCTCTTTTCGTCCTGAACATTTTGATATATATAAGTCAATATCTATCTCGATCCGTTTATGCCGTTACGTACTGCCGTTAGGCGACTAAAATTAATATACCATGTGTGCGTAGCACTACTAGGTATACAAATTTATGTTATCACTAGAGGTTGCTTCGACATCTTCTTGTTCTTAATTCTGTTCCCTTTGGTAGTCTTGCAATTATTCGTGGTTCTTCTCGGGATATTCAGCAATGTCGTGATTGTAATCTATTGGGTCACTCTCTTTATTACGGTGTCCAGGCTTTGAGACCGTGGTCTCGTATTGGTTGGACCCGTGTGGTTTTCTATTACATGTTTGGTTTTGTTGATACTGAAGATTGTTTTGTTAATCGACTTGCCTCCTTTAAAGAAAGCGACCAACTTCCATAGGTTCTGAAGGTTTGGCTGGAAGCGGTGGCCTGTAGTTTGGCAGGGTGACGTAGTGGCGGTATTGTAGAGGGTAATTAGTACCAGTTTGTAATGGAAGAGGTTGCTGAAAGTTGGGCTGCAACCTGATGAAGTTGCTATTCTCTACGTTATGCTGGCAAGCAATTGGTCTTTGCGATTGGTTGTGCAAATTTGTAGGCTCTGGGTAAAAAGGTATTGTTTGTGGTTTGAATAATTATGCTCTTGGTTGATTTGGATTTATAGGTTTAGAATTTTTTGCCAATCAACCAATGTTATAATCGTGGGTTGTCCTGTAATTCATATTGCCTAATTTGAGGCGAATGAGGAAGTCTAATGGTCACCAATTGGTTCGCGTACGCTGAACAGACTTCGAAGATTTCCATTTAGTCCGCATACTGAATTCGCACAGCTGAATTCACTGCCCTTGCCCGAAAATTTACATAGGTACTTCACCTCATCTAGCACTCTCTCCCAATTAGGGCTGCCAACTTGAAAATATTACAAAACCGGAGATTTGAGTTTCAAAATGGCTAAATATGAAAATCAAACTAACACTATCTCAGACGTTTGTGAAAACCGGTTTTATTTTGTCTAAATATAAGTCTTCTAAAACCGTGTTAGAAATTTAAAGACATTTTACTTTCGTGTAGATAAACACATAAACATATATTTATGCATATTCAGTTATACATATTTATTAAAACAAAATTATTTAAATAAACGAAAACATTTTAACAATTCAAAAAAGTACTTTTGTAACTATTTGGCGCAATTTTTAAATCCGTATTTCTCAGGTTTCTGAGATAATTTTAAAAGCGTTTGTTGTGCAGGTTGTTTCAAAAAGTTTAAGAATTCTTGGCATGTCATTTTAAAATTTATTTTAATCATTAATTCTGCCTTGACCATATCTACTGACATGCAGTTTCGCTCATTGGTCCATAGATTTCCCATTAATGAGAAAACACGCTCCACAAAAGCGTTACTTATAGCAAAAGATAAAATAGTCCCGATAACTTCTGGAAACTCAGAGTAATCGGTACTTTTGAATAACCGAACCCATTTTAAATCGACTGGGATTACTGATACATCTATTGATTGAATAAATTGGGATTGTATTTCTTTTAATTTTCTAGCGTCATCGTATAGCCGATCTTCATTAATATTTTTTAAGCCAAGTACCTCATAAATCATAATATTGATCTAAGTATTTTATTGTCTTTTTGTATACTTCATTAGCATCATTCTTGAATTTGTTTTGGCCCGAATTGTCCAGAAATTTTAAGTTCCTCATGACTTTGGCTCCAAAAAACTGATCTAGTTGTCGGTCTTGTATTTTAGACGTAACGCTAACAAGAATATAATGTAAGTCGGCTGACGTAACCGTATTTTTCTCAAGTGCCAATATTGCCTCCGTCATAATGTTCAAATAATGATGCGTAAAGTAAAGAAAACATTCTGAAAGCGTAAGCTTTGAAGATAAATTTCCGACATCATCATAATTACTGCCTTGTACGAACTGTCATATAACCGGATGACATTTAGATTCCCCACGGCTTTTAAAATACATCGATATGGCAGGCCACGATTGTATTAAGCGATCAACAGCTTTACCTAAAGTAAGCCATCTGGTCGGTCCGTGCCGAATAACTTTCCTGTACTCAATTTCAAATTCTTCAAAAAAGGTTTCTAGTTCTTTGGTGCGCTTTGCACTATTCGAAAACTCGGCATAAACTTTCAAAACTAAGTTTTCAACATCAAAACACAATGTCTTCATAGAAATTCTTGCAGCATTATGGAGGACATGACAATTACAATTAACCTTTACAACTTCTGTATCATGAAACTTATTTGTAATTTTTTGGTATACAGAATTACCTACACCATAATTTACTGAGGCATTATCTGCAGAAAACGCAGAAACTTGGCTTGTACTTAAATTATATTTTTCTAGGAACTTTTCTATATTTTCAAAAACTGCGTCTCCAAAAAAAACCATAAGTTTATTTTGAATATCTTTATCACAGTGAAAATAACGAACAACAGTTGGATACATTTTTTGAGATCCTCTATTTGAAGCATCTATAGCTATAGAAAAGTGAGCTTGTGGCCGGCTAATTTTCAAGTCTTGCAAAGTGGATTCAATTGAACAGGGGGCAAGAACCTTTAAAGCAATTGATTCAGCTTTAGTTCTTCCACAGTGAACTTTTTGAGCTGATGATGAATCTGAATGCAGTAGTGCATTTAACTTGATTCCGTAATCAGTACTCAAGTAACTCTGACTGTGATTTATAGCATGGTAAATAGAACATACTTCTATAATAGCTACCTTCATTTCTTCAGAAGAGTTTTTCTGTGGCATAAATGCTGTCATTAAAGAGTTTGCATCCACGGTCCTAACGTTTATGATTTTCACTTCCAATGTGCTTAGTTAGGGCATTTTCGCCATCCCATTTTACTGTAAAACTTAAGTTACAGAAAATACATTTCGCATGTTTTTCATCGACTTTGCGAATCCACTTTTTGGATTTCTTATTTTCTAGCCACGACTGTTGAAAAACACAATCATATTTTTTTCTTTTCTGTTGAGGCGCAGTATCCCCGTTCATACTTGTACCTGCGAATAACAATAAAAGGCTGTAAACAACAGTTTGCGTATTTAGGTCCATGCATATGTACTCGTATGTACGTATGTAAAACTTAACTTTGTATAAAATAATAGTTAAATATAACACATCTGTTTTAGTAAATATATTTCAGCGAATTTTTATATTCTACGGGATTTTTTATATCTGTCGGTATAAAGAATGTTCGCATATGACTCGGTTATTCGATTCCAATTTGTTTATTTCTTTGTTCCAATTCCAGTGTCCTATGAAGGTTTTATTAAGTCTGTTCTTAAGGTGACTCGGTGTCGTTCAAGGTCGCCCAAAACTACATTTTCAAGTATTATCAAATTAAAAATATGAAATTCGTTTTGGACTGCGCAATATCTGTTACAAGTGTATTTTTCTCACTTTTTTTATTGAAATAAACTATAGCAAACGTTTGAACCTCAGAAAGTTATGTGCAAATATTAAGTTTTGAACTAACACTCCCCTAAATCCGGAGAAATACGTCCGAAAACCGGAGGCCGGAGACACCAACCTCAAAACCGGAGTCTCCGGTCGAAAACCGGAGGGTTGGCAGCCCTACTCCCAATCCTTTTTTTTGGTTAGGGGTAAAAGCGGTTAGGGAATTGGAGGAGGACGATTCTAAATTTAGCCTGGACAACGTTGCTGTTATTTGTTCATCTCAACTCATATTTAGTTAAGATAAATTTATTTCAATGCTGCAAAATTATTTACTAATTCTAGTGTTTGTTCTGCTGGTTCTCTCAATTACATTAATCCTTGGTGATTCTGCATCGATCGCCAAAAAGATGAAAAGAGGATTTTTCTCAAGGATAACTTTGTTTCCTAAGTGTGATTTGTTTCCTTTTTTTATTAAATGCTTTTTTTTTTATATTTTATCTATTTATTGTCTACTAACTGCCTTGTCGCGTTTGACCACTTATTTAAAGATTATCTATTCCTTAAAAAATGGTTTCGTTTTATTTGATTTCTTGCGGATGAGCACTTATTTTTAAGGCTATTTAAAGATGATTTTTTTTCACTTAACGATGTTTTTCCTTTGTTTTAAGGGTGTTTTCCTATTGGCAGGGTGGGCATACTGTCCGTCCTTTTTGTGGGGAGGAAAAATTTTTCCTTCACTACTATGTTTTTTTTTTATTATACCTTTCATGAACATGAAATGCTATTTTAACTTTGGTCCAATGTTTGTAAGTATGAGAAGAAGAAAAGATAGACCCACCAATAACTATACCGAAATGATCAGAGCGATGAGCTTAGTCGGTTTATCCATGTACGTCTGTCTGTCCGTCTGCTTGTCTGTCTGTTTGAACGCAAACTAGTCCCTCAGTTTTTGAGATATCGCGATGAAATATGCTAACGGACCGCCATTTTATAAAACATTAATCATTTGTGGGAACCAGCAAGATCGGACCAATACAACGCATAGCTCCCACACAATCGATTGTTCCGATAGACGGAGTTTGGCCTATAAATCGTGAAATTTAAGAGCTAGCAACTTTAAATTTTTCAGGTTTTGCACATATTATATGCCATTGACTTTCTCGTAATAAATGGATAAATAAATAAATAAAAAAAATAAATAATGTGACTAGTGAAAATCAGCCAGATCGGACCAACATAACATATAGCTCCCATACAATAGATGGTTTCGATAAAGGGGTTTTGGGCTATAAATTTAATTTAAAATCTAAGAACGTAAAATTTTGCATATAGCTCCCATATATTCGATAGTTCCGATAAATGGGAGTTGGGCTAAAAATTATGGAATTAAAAAGCTGGGAACGCAAAAATTTTGCAGATTTGGTACATATTCTATGTGTAATGAGAGACATGAAAATCAGCCAGATCGGACCAACATAACATATAGCTCCCATACAATAGATGGTTTCGATAAACGGGTTTTAGGCTATAAATTTAATTTAAAATCTAAGAACGTAAAATTTTGCATATAGCTCCCATATAATCGATTGTTCCGATAAATAGGCTTCCTTACTTGTTTCTTTTCACTTGGTCGCATCACTCCCAGCAAACGCGCCAAATAAAACTCTGGTTTAAGTTTGATTTCAACTTTTTTTAGACTGACTTATCTTATAACTATAACTTATAAGCTAACCATAATAGGGATAGAGCATGTGGCTCCCGGCTGAAGTACCTGTTTTGGTAGTTGTGCGTGTTTTGCTCAACTAAGGTATTTAATTTCTGTTTTATTTTGTTTTGTTGTTTTTCCGACAGGGTGAATAATTGATGTATATTGGAACGATTTTTCGTCATCCCTTGTCAAATTTGGTTTTGTGCCATAGGAAACCAACGACCACCGACACAATAATACATAATACCTCGAACCAGTCACAGCAACATAAAAATGCAGTGCTATGGCACTGAGTACATAGATTGGAAAGAACACGGCTTACAAAAGAAGCATATAGAAAAGAGCTTGGAATAATATATAACATCGCTACAAACAACGGATACAAAAAAGCACTAGTAGAAATCTTAGAGAACAAAAAAGAAGCAATGGAGAAGAAAGTACACAAACCTGGACGAAAATGACATATACTGGAAGGGCAGCACATAAATAAGCAAATTTCCTTAGAAAATACAACATCAACACAGCGTTCAGAACATCGAACAATTTAGGATGGAAGCTAAGAACCAAAACTAACTCAGAAGATCCGTTTAGCAGCCATGGTTTATACAAGCTCACTTGTGAATGCCAGCACATAGGACAAACAGGACGACAAGTAAGAACGAGATTCAGAGAACACATTAGAGATTACAACAAAAAGACACGGAATCCAACCATCATACCAGAGTCCAACTTTGGGAATCACATGGCGGAGAATAAATGCCCCCCCTGGAAACATCAAACAACAGTCAAGGTCCTACATGTACAAGGAAAAGGTCGACGTCTGAACGTACTCGAAAAAAGGAAATCTACAAACAAAAAACATTCGACGGTAGAATAATAAACGAACAGACAAACACTGTCTCCGACACAATATTCGAACCTTTAAAATTGGTTTACAAAAAACAAAGCAAACACTCAGGTACAACAAACACACACGCACCGACAAATAAACACAAAACAGAAAAAGATCAAAAACAACAAACGAGCAAAAAAGATCAAACAACAAAAATCACAAACTTTTACCTGCCTCAGTCAACCACACAAAAACCGATCGATGCAAACCACCCCTGTTTTTGAATGTACATACACAACACATACACACACGTACGCAAACAGGCACCTATGCTGACATTACCTGCAACCTACTCTAAATACAAGACAAACGACAACAACAGATCAGAACGAAAATCGACACTGCTGATGGCACAACGCCGAAACCGGTTTGTCTCAAAACCAAATTTGACAAGGGATGACGAAAAATCGTTCCAATATACATCAAGTGTTTATTTTCATTAGCTAAGACAGCGCGTGTGCGAAATTGAATTTTTGGTTGCAATAATATCCCGGTAGAATTGCGTGGGAACGGAATTGCATAAGTTGCTGATTGTGTGGGAAGCACACGTGCATAGTATATGTCTACTAGTAGCCCAACTTACCCCGAATCTGTACACACACAGAAACCACACAGAGTGCGTTGCATTCAATATTAAAACAAACAGATTTAAATACTGCAATATTGACGGTGAATACATGAAACTCGTTAATTATTGAATATAAAGTAATTATAACACCTTATAAGTTATTATAAAGTGTAAATTTCCATCTAAATAAAGTTTTTAGTTGTAATTTATGCTTTGAAACAACTCTGAACGCGACTGCCTTCATTCCACTTACTCGGAGTACCTTCATCCACTGCCTTCTACTCCGATTCGCAAAAGAAGATGCCAACCTAGTAGGAGTAAACAATGGTACCGTGTTAACTTATATAAAGGAACGGAATGTAAAAAAAACCGGGCCGGACCTGAAACCAAATTGCGTTGGGCTGAAGTAATAAACTTTATTAGTTATGCCAAAATCCTACCCTTCACTGTTTTCTATATAGTTTTTGATAATGAAGATAGTTTTTTTTTTAATATTTTTATTTGCTTTTTTAAAAAACGGTATCACAGTAGCATACTTTAAGTCATCTGGAAAAACTCCAGAGAGTATACTTAAGTTAAACAAATGTTTTAAAATGTCTATGCTCTTTAAAGTGGGATTGGAAAATGTATCACTTCGACCTGATCGAATTTCTTTATTTAGCTTATAAGTAAAGCGATGCACACATTTCTTAAACTTGTTTTTCAGCTTAATCTTTTTAAGTACGTGTCGAGTTATCCAAGGCTTCAGAGCTGATAGCGACTTTTTTGGTAAACAGTGAGGCAAGAATTGTTGAGAAACGGCAGTGTATTTATAAATAAGTTGTATGCTTTTGTTACAGTTGTTCCAGCGAGAACAGTTTCCCAGCTTTCGCAAAGAAGTGATTCTTGGCGCTACTTATAAATTACTCTTTTAGTAGCTACTTGGGTTTCGTTAATGTTAATATGGCTACTTATGTTTAAGTTCATCAGTGGAAGGCCAGTGAAGCAATGGCCAGAAATGCCAAAATCAAAATTTATACCGGATATCACATGCTCTGCCATATTATTTAACCTAGCATATTCATGGTCTAAACAGTTCCCCGAATCTGGGCGTGAGCCTCTTGTGCGAGATAGTTATCTAGTATTGAATTGGAATAATAATATTCGTTTCGAAAAATTCGAATAGTATTTATTCGAATAATTTATCCGTTTATTCGAATAGTACTATTCGAATAGTTTTATTAAAATTCACTATCTTCATGTATGTATGTATGTATGTGTGTATGGATGTTTGCGTGGACAAATGTGTGCATAAGCTGTAGTGATATTTGTTTAACTATTCGAATACCTATTATTTGAATAGTTTTTATTTATTTATTTACTGGAGTTTGAATAGCTTTTTATTTATTACTAGCTGACCCGGCAGACGTTGCCCTGCCAATCTACTGTCAGCAAGCAGTAAGTAATGTCACAAACACAACTATAGTGTAATTTTAGAATGTTAAAATGTCGTTTTCGTCAGCATTTGACTATGACTACGGGCCAGTGAATTCAAGAAATCTACAGGCAGGTACAGTGCTGAAGTACCTACCATCGGTTTGACAGCAGCCACTTACATCCGCTGTTTGAACTTCTTATTGTTTTACGTTCTTTGTATTGTGAGGTGGGTTTCATCGAACGCTGAGCTAATGCTCAGGCTATCCAGAGTCGAGTAGAGGTCCCACTGGTGTTATTTCAGTCGGGCACATACACACACACAGGGGGTATCTAGTCGGGTACGATGAATAGGGTGTGTCAGTAGCGAAGTATAACGTGGCTGGTAGGGTGGATCGGTGCGAATCACCGATGACGGGTTGGTGGATGCCGGTGGATCGGTGCCAGGTTACCGATGATTGATGACCGGTTGGTGTACGACAGTGGACTGGTGAGTACACACCGGTAAATATATTTGGTGCTTCCGAAGGACTCACCACTAGTCTTGGGAACGAAGGTGCAACCGTTAGGTCACTTCTCTACGTCCCGTAGACGCAACCAAAAAGGAGATCGATAACGGAGGTTGTGCAGGGTAAGGGTGGAAACTTCTCAAGGAATGTTGTGGTACTTGCCGTCTCACTTACCGAAACCACACTTTCGACCAGTATGACCAGGTTACCCTTTTTTCCTTTAGCCTCATAATTTTGGTTTTAGCTTCGTGTCTTTTTTTTTAGCCTTTTTTTACTCCAAACCTTTTCTGGTCCCAACACCATATTTTTCATATAAAATTAAAGTTAAATGAAGGTAGTATTGATGCCGAAATACAGAAAATTGTTCGTAAAAATTTTCAACAATTTTTAATGGAGTTGATAACCCAACTGCGACATCGCCTACCTGAAAATATGAACTGTTACAAAAGATACATTTTTTTTCAGCTAATAATTTTTTGAAAGTTACAAAGATACATTTTTTTTCAGCTGATAATTCTTTGAAAGTTACAAAGCCGGATTTTTCACTTTGAAGAAGAAAAGTCTAGATATTCTCCAAGTCAAATAGCATGGATTAAGCTGCAATGGCGAAAGCTAATAACCGCACAGTGGACAAGTATGACCTCTACCATTGAATTTTGGGCGGAAGTCCGAGAACATAAAAATTCATTAAACGAACCCCGTTTTTTAGAACTGGTCGAATTCGTATCTAGCTTTTGGTATTACCCTTCAGTGATGCGGAGGTTGAAAGAATTTTTTGTGCCATGAACATTTTAAAAACTAATTTAAAGAATAGATTAAAAATTAAAATGTTTAACTCGCTGCTTAGTATTAGATGTTCGTTAAAACTATTATCCAAATGTTGCACTGATTTTGAAATTACCGATGATCTCATCTCTATGATAAATACAAAAACTTTGTCCGCAGACTCGTGCTCTTCTGAATAATCAGACGAAGAACTGACTTTCATTCTAAATCCATCTGCAAGTTCGAAAGGCCCGATCTTAAAACAGACATTTTTTCAAAAACCCAGCCTCAGAGCTCGTTTCAGGAACTTCATTTCTTATAATACGGTTGAAGATCGCTTCAATGTAGAACTTGTTTCAAAAACCACTATCTTAACGGAGAATATGTTGGATTGACGTTGAGATAGGGCGTTTAAGAGACAAAATCCGAATTCTAAATAGTGGGGTTTTTGAAAATCAATCTTCAAACCAATCTTGATACGGGCCATTTTTTATTCGGGTTCTCGGTTTAGGGCGTTTTTGTTTTAATTCATTTTCTTACTTGGGCCGTAATGCATAATTTCAAGTAAGTACAGACAGGACAAAAATACATCGATATAAACTGTGCTGGTGTGATGGATTATAAAACAGTATGATAAAAAGACTTATCTTCACCACCTAAGGTTGTTTCTTTTACATAACGGAAAGATTTCTTAAGGCATTATACGAGTATTGCTGCATAGATTTTTTAATGGTGAAATATTAAAAGCGTTAAGTTTTAGTCCATCCAATGCTTTCAGCATAATGTGCTTGCAAATAATGTCATATTTTGCTTAAAATTGGAACTTTTCAGCTCTTCTGATTCATCAGACGAAGAAAATATTATATAGTTAATTAGTTCGTATATTCCAAGTCAAGGAAAATGTGCCTGATGTGTTAAAACAAGAATAGTTCCTTCAAGTTATGTCTGTAGACATCTGCGAATAAGCAGGTTTACCTTTTCATTCGCAGTGGGCGCGTGTGTGGTAGTAGGTAGAGTGTAGATGTGAAGTATTGTAATGCCACTTAAAGCGGCACTACAGTATTCCCACAATTTTGATAACTTTGGGGCGATCAAGTTATTTCCCCTATCACATCTCTTTAGTGTAACTTTAAGCAGCAAAACAATCTATCGTTATAAGAGGTGTTATCCGGTCCTCGTGAGCCAGATTAAAAATGTTACCTATAAATGCAACAACGATTTGAGTCAAATAGAATGTCTGGTACAATTTGTGAACAAAATAGTTTTAATTGTTTCTTATCTTTAGTATTGACACACTACCTTTTGATAAACTTAATTTTTTCGCTGGTGCACTATGATTAACATGTTTCATCAGTGTTTGTAGTTTTTTTTGGGTTTCGTGCTAAACGCATTAATATTTTATGAAGTTGCTACGTTCAAAAGAACATGAGATATAATATTGACTTCATTTATTTGTATATTATTAACTGGAATATATATACATATAATTTAAATTCTCATATTACAATCGTATCCTTAAAACGAATATCAAATTGGGGTTTTTAAATTTTTTCTTAGTTATATATGAAAACTAGGTCCGATCGAACAAAGAAAATAAAAAAATATTAAAATCGACCAAGCGGTTATGCCCGTATGACACTATGTATTTTTCTTGTATTTTTTGTTTGAAATACTGACGAAAACCTACCGAATATTAAATTGCAAAAACAATTTCCGGGAGTTGAAGGGGGACCAACAGTGCCAGTAATGTCAATTGGGTCGACGTTTAGTTGAAAGCTGAACGAAAATCAAATTTAAAAATAAACAAATAAAAAATTTAACTGAATGATTTGATTTTGATATTTTTTGTGCTCGAACTAAAAATGAAGCTTAAATGGCAAGACGCGTATGTACATTACCTGATAAATAGAGTTAATAGTGCGAACAATATTTCTTCTTTTTGCGCTTCTCTTTTAAATCTGTTAGTAAGCAATTTGTTGCATTATTTAAAATTTCCAAATCCATTTCTTTTTGTAAACAAATATTTATTAGTTTCAAAACAAAAATATTTGTCAGAAAAAACTAACGAAAAACAGTAAACTGTCGAAAAATGCTAACGAAATACAAACTTTTTCGTTTGTTTTTAACAGCCTAGATTGTATTTGGTTGTACTTCGTTAGTTTTTTTAACATAGCTCGCCCGTTTGCACCAATATGAAAGTTGTATAAGACCGTTTCTTTCGCACAAAATACATAAAAAAATACAAGAAAAATATGTGATGTCCTACGGGCCTTATTGAGTATTTTAGTATTTTAAATGTTTTGAATTTTGAACGTATTCACGCACACAAATTTATTTTAGATAAGATATATATATAGATTTGAATATTTTAATAACTATTCGAATAGTGTTCTGCGAATAGTTACATACCATTCTTGTGTGTAAATGGATCTGTAGATAGATATTTACTTTAAAATTACTATAAATATATGTATGAATACTGTATATTGTAGCTATATTGGCATGGTAGGTATTGTGCTAGAGTCCTAAGAATGCGATGCCAGGATCGAAACTCATATTGTGCCGAATTCAATGAGTCCTGGATTATCAATCCTGGGTTCGATCACTATCAAGTCAAATAAACACACGCACAGATATAGTAATAAACGCAAAACAAATTTAAGAGTTTGGTAACTTCGCAGTAGTTCACTGAACAACACTTGAAAATAAACTGATCAGCCTGCCTTGTTTGGTCACTGCGTTATATAGCCCGATAGGGTGCTTCCCCACTCACCGAGAATTTTCTTGGTTGTTCGTTCTTAGTGTTCTTTAAGGGTCGGTGTTATTTATTGACATCTCCTCTTTGCCTCGTATTCGCAAATACTCCCGCCATCTCTCTTCCTCTTCCTTGGTACACGCTTGCATGCATAAGTGTAGCCATCTTTATCTCTGTTGTGTTTAACTAGTGCTGGGAGCGTTATTGAGTTAGCGGTGGTAAATGCTTGAGAAGAATCGCTACAATATTTATTTACATACATATTTGAATATACGAATGCGTATATATGGAACTTTGGGTGCACGTACGTATATATATCGCTGAATGTTGATTATAGCAGGCAAAGATATCGTCCGTGGAAGTATTTTGCTAGAGTCCAAAGCAAGAGATACCACCCTGTCAAAATCTATGGAGTATCAGAGTACTCCAACATGGCAATGTCCGGTGATTGGATCACCTAATCCATCTCGCAGTACTATTTACTTTGCTTCTGAATACCCTATGGAGCACCTACGTAAGAGTACATTTAAAATGATTCCAAAAGATTACTCTATGAAGTACTCTACACCAAAGCGAGAGAGGAGAAAATGTTCTTTTGAGGACCACCAACTCCCACTTCGCTTTGGTGTTGAATACTCCATGGAGTAATCCTTTGGGAGCATTTTGAGAGTACTCTCACGTAGGTACTCCATGGAGTATTCAAAACCAAAGAAACGGAGTACTCCAATATGGAATAGGTGATCCAATCACCATGCCATGTAAATTGAACCACCTTTTTTATATGAATGAGGATAAGGCGGCCGCCGTGGTGTGAAGGTAGTGTTGCCGGCCTACCACACCGAAGGTCCATGGTTCGAGCCCTGGTACAGGTAACATCAAAAGTGATTTGAAAAAAGTTTTTCAAAACGGGGTCGCCCCTCGGCAGTGGTTTGGCAAACTCTCCGAGTGTATTTCTGCCATGACAGGCTTCTCAGCAAAAAATTCGTCTCCTTTGTAGATGCCGTTCGGAGTCGGCAAAAAACTGTAGGTCCCACCAATTTGTAGGGAAAATTCAAATCGGCACACCACAAATTGGAAGAGAAGCTTGGCGCAAAAATCTCTTAGGAGGTTTATGATGATATACCTGTTGTATATCGCGCCATAGAGAGAGAGGATAAGTGTTGGAGTACTCTGATACTCCTTTAGGAGTATTCTTTGGAGTATGGAACGGAGTATTTCCACCACCTTTTTTATATGAATGAGGATAAGTGTTGGAGTACTCTGATACTTCTTCTTTAAATGGTCATCTAACCGCCTGGGCGATTTTGACCGTTCAACATAGCTCGCCAGTCGTTTCTTCGTTGCTCCAACTGGCGCCAATTGGAAACACCGCGGGATCGCAAATCGGTCTCCACTTGGGCCTTCCATCGGAGTGGTGGTCTCCCTCTTCCTCTGCTTCCACCGGCGGGTGCCGATAAGAATACCTTCTGGGCTGGCGCATCTTCGCTCATTCGCACTACGTGGTCTAGCCAGCGAAGCCGCTGTGTTTTAATTCGCTGAACTATGTCGGCGTCTACGTAAAGTTCATACAGCTCATCATTAAATCTTCTTCGGTACTCGCCGTCGCCAACACGTAGAGGTCCACAAATCTTTCGAAGAACCTTTCTCTCGCATACTCCCAGAGCCGCCTCATCAGATGTTGTTAGTGTCCACGCTTCTGCACCATACAGCAGGACGGGTGCGATGAGTGACTTGTAGAGTGTCATTTTCGTTCGTCGAGAGAGGACTTTACTTTTCAATTGCCTACTCAGTCCGAAGTAGCATTTGTTTGCAAGAGTGATTCTTCGTCGGATTTCTAGGCTAACATTATTGTTGGTATTAATGCTGGTTCCCAGGTAAACGAAGTCCTTTACTATTTCGAAATTATTGCTGCCAACAGTGGCTTGGTTGCCAAGGCGCGAATGCGCTGACTCTTTGCATGATGACAGAAGGTACTTCGTTTTGCCCTCGTTCACCACCAATCCCATTTTCTCCGCTTCTTTTTCTAATTTGCCGTAAGCAGAAGTTACGGCGCGGTTGTTAAGGCCAATGATATCAGTACTCTGATACTCCTTTAGGAGTATTCTTTGGAGTATGGAACGGAGTATTTCCATTTCTTGCAGGGCAGGATCACATTGTAAATATGTGTGAACTCGTGTGCATGGATATTTTTATGTTCTTCACGTTCACTTTTTATTAACATTAAGTCATTACTTGTGGAATTAATAATAAGTTATTATTTACATATCGACTATTTTGCTAAGTAAGTATTTATTTATTTGATTATTTATGCCTTTATACAAAAGGTCCTTTTAGAAATTTGTTTCAGTTAATAGGTGCATGCAAGTTTATTCCATAACATTACAGCACTTGCAACTGAAACTTAAGAAAATTCTTCATTTCACCATCTGCCTACTTTTGCCTTGAATTTCTATTGTAGTCTCCGACTTTGCAAAAAAAAGTAAGCAGGTAGTATTATTTTGTATATGTTGCTTAACGCAATTTAAACCAGCTCTTTGCCTGCCATAATAAACAGTATATGTGTATGCCCACAATGAATTTCTATCCTAGCATACCTGCTTTTAACCCTAGCACAAAACTTGCCATGCAAATATAACTGCAATAAACATAGAAATGTATTAATAAATATCTATTTATAGTAGTTTTAAGGTAAACATCTATCTAGAGATTCATTTACACACAAGAATTGTATTTAATTATTCGCAGAACACTATTCGAATAGTTATTTAATTATTTGAATAATAAAAAAAAATATTCAAACCCCATTTCCCGAATAAAGAACTATTCGAATAAATGACAACTTTTCGAATAGTAAGTATTCGAATAAACAAATGTAAGACGCCAAATATATCGCACAAATTTAGTTGCACCAATGACGGATTTGCACAATGATTTGCGTGGGGTATGTCGTGGTTGTGCGCAGAGAACTGTGCTAAAATCAAAAGAATTTAGATTTTTGCGCATGTCCGCAAACATTGCGCTTGCATTTTCTTCATGTGTGGTGATTATTACTCAGTTCACCTGTATTTGCTACGAATGAAATATTGGTATCGGGACCATAAATTTGTGTAGGGGAAGCGGTATCATCTCTTGTTTAAAAAATAGCAAAAAGTAAAGCCGCACTTACTTTTTCAATACAACTATAGCACAAGTTTATTTTCCTGGGCTAGCTCCGAAATAAATTTTGTGCAGTGTTTTTGTGTTGTGTATGTCAAAATTCTGATTTGCGCCAATTTATAACTTGCGGAACTGTGCAAGGATTTTGTGTGGTGTATTTTGACGAAGTTCTGGCTCTGAATGTATTGTTATCGGCAACCGGCTTTGAAATCGGAGGGAAGCCACCACTCCGAAGAAAGCACCAAGTGGAGGCAGATTTACGATGCCGTGGTGCTTACAATTGGCGCCAGTTTGCAAATCGAAGAAATGACTGGAGTGATATATTGGACGGCCGAAGGCGGGACATGTTAAGAAAAATTGTTTAAAATACAAATCATAGTTGTAAAAAAGTAAGAAGAAAACAAAGCAGGCCGTGGATAAAGTTGTGGAGGAAATCGCTCTGTCGTGTGTTCTTAAAAAATTCAACAACCAACAAAATTGGGTGACAGATTCAGGTGCAACATGTCATATTGCCAAGGACAAGAGGATGTTTGCTCTGCTGGATTTTAATGTGACGCAGCAATCGATTTCTGAGGCCAATGAAAAAGTTTGGGTTTCTCCAGGTAAAGGTGTATGCAAAGTTGAAATCGGTGGGATCATTATAAGTATTGAAAATGTGTATTATGTACCAGATTTCAATACAAATCTTCTTTCGGTAAGAACAATTATTGAAAACGGATGTAAAGTTGAAAACGGCAACAGTATTGTAGGTAGAGCTAAGTTACATAATAATTTGTTAACACTAAATTTTATCAAGTTATATTTGCGAATCACTGTAGATTGAATTTTGTGCATTATTTTTGAATTGTTGCATCGTGTTTTTGGACATAGAGATTTTGAGCCTATTGAAAAAGTCCAAAGTCAAAACTTAGCGCAAAAGATGAAAATAGTAAAATTCTCAAATAATAGTAAATGCTAGGTATGTTTTCAGGGGAAATTTTCAATACTGCCATTTCTGAACAAGTGCTTCAGACCCCGGTGACAATGCAATATTTGGTGAAAAAAGTGTCGCTAGGTGTAAGGATCTGCCAATTTTAACTTAGGAACTTGCGATCAGTTTTTACCTGATTTCCTATTTTTAGTCATACCAATTGCAATCAATTCATGAAATTTTAAAATATAGAGGTGGAGTGCAATTAATAGACTTTAAATGTTTTGTCAATTGCCGAACTTCCATTTGGGATTATAAAAATTGCTTGCCTTAGTTTCTAAACGTGCACTTCACCTTTATATTTTGAAATCTCAGAAATTTATTGCAATTGGTATGACCAAAATTTGAAAACTAAAACTTAGATACCAAGACTTTGTTTAGGGACGTATTTGCTGCTGTTTTTTGGCGGCATAAATATAAAGGTAGTCTTTAAAACTTGTTTGTCATCTTTTTATGTGTTGAAATCTTTAAATAAGGTGTTTAGTAAAATTAAAGAGTTTTGGGTTTTATTAAAGAATCAATTTAATCAATACCCTAAAGTTATAAGGGCAGATCGCGTGGGAGAATATATTGGAGGTAATGTGAAGAAATATTTACCTAGCCGTGGAGCACAAGTGCAGCATACAGCCCTCAGCAAAATGGGGTAGCCCAAAGAAAAAACAGATCTTTAATTGAAATGGCTAAGTATATGATTTTGGATTGCTGAGTTGCCAAAAAACTCATGTAAAAAGGTATTTATTGGAATCTGTTAGAATTCTAAGGTATTTCGGTTAATGAACGAAAACAGTTTTAAAGTTGTAGTGTGACGAGATGTAGTTTTTATAGATGACCAAAGTGATGCTAGATATGATTCTAGTTTAGATGTTCAGAAAAGAACTACTCAAGTATTTTTACCGAATTCTGACTGATAGTCCACTACTAACAGTGCATGAAGATGATGTAATTGTTGCCGTTGATGGAGAAAAAATTAGTGTAGAAAATATGGGCCTTGACATAAAATTTTTAGAAAGTCTAATACTAGTACAGAAGAAGAGTTTCTAGATGCTAGCGATATTGTCGAAGTTCCTAACCGTAGGATTTCTAGTGGCGTAAATATTAGGACACCAAAATGTCAACTCAGGAGCATTAACTCCAGCAGTGTGACCAGGTGTTAGAAAAAAAAGAAGCTAAGTCGGCAAAAAAAAAGGTTAGAAAAGGCTAAAATTAACAAAAAAAGAGGCAAAATTTTTTATTTTAAGAACTATTCTTGTCACATTTTCCTTGACTAGAAATTTCTTCAAAGAAACACGTACTATAGAAAAATCACTACAAACTAATTAATTTTATAATATTTTCTTCGTCTGGTGAATCACAAGAGCTTGACTCTTCGTACAAAGTTTGGGTATTTATCATAGAGATGAGATCACGGTAATTTCAAAATTAGTGCAATATTTGGATTATCGTTTTAACGAACATCTAATATTAAGCAGCGAGTTAAGCATTTTAATTTTTAATCTATTCCTTAACTTAGTTTTTAAAATGTTCATGACACTAAAAACTCTTTCAACCTCCACATTACTAAAAGGTAATACCAAACAGTTTAGGTCAAAAAGAAGTTGTACAACTGCTCTCCTATCTGTGATAGAGGATATTCGAGAACGAATTGATAATAACCAAACTGCCTTTCTTACCCTTTTAGACCATTCTAAAGCCTTTGACTCTGTCGACCATACTTTACTTTGCAAAAAGCTGGAAAACTTGTTCAATTTCTCCTACCATGCCACGGCCCTCATCAGGTCTTATCTTGGCGACAGATCCCAGGCAGTAAGCGTAGGTTGCAGAAAGTCTGATTTCTTAAATGTTGTTAGGGGTGTCCCTCAAGGCTCAATCCTAGGACCACTGTTATTTGTTCTGTATATAAATGACTTACCCGGTGTCCTTAGGTATTGTAATGTGCATATTTATGCAGATGATGTACAATTGTATGTGTGCTGCCCAAGCGATCGTACAAGCTCCTGCATTAATAATTTGAATCACGACTTAGACCAAATAGGTGCGTGGGCTTCTAGAAACGGATTGTGTTTAAACCCCAACAAATCGAAATGCCTAGTCATTCATAGAAAGGCGCTTGCAACCAATGGCATGGATCAAATAATATTTAACAACTCCATTATAGAATACGTAGACACTGCTAAAAATCTAGGTATTGTTTTTAACAAAACATTAACATGGAAGGATCACATCCTTAGCACGGTTGGAAAGGTGTATGGTATGCTACGTACACTGTGGTTAACTCAGTACTATACTCCATTAAATATCCGGCTACTAATAGCCAAAGCTTACTTAATACCAATGCTTCTCCTCGGCTGTGAGATCTACTCCAATTGTGACTACGTATGCAAAAAGAAGCTAAATGTTGTGTATAACAACATTGCTAGATACGTATTTGGGCTGTCGAGACTCGATCACGTTTCCTATCATGCAAAGAAGCTGCTAAACATCTCCTTCGACAATCTGTTAAAAGTCAGAACGCTTATTACATTACACAAATTGATATACACGAAGGAGCCTGATTATCTATACCGAAGGCTTATTTTCCTACACTCATCAAGGTCTGTCCTGCTTGCGCATGTCCGACATCGTATGATGATCTCTGATCGTCAATTCTTCATTACTTCGATACGTCTTTGGAACTCCCTCCCTCCCAGACTAAGGCTGATATGCAATGCTCTGCACTTCAAAAATGAGTTAACTAGTTTCTATAACGACTAAATTAAAATCAAAATTATGATTACCTACTGATAATTATGCTATTCAAAACTCTATTCCTTTCCTATGTTTTCTGTTTTCCTACTCTTTACATTCTTCTGCCTATAAAAACTCCCTGCTAGACAGTATTATGACGCTCGGTTGGCTTAGTAGTGGTGTTGCCTTAGAGGGCGTGATGGAGGATCCTGAAGTAAATATCAGCTGTTTTATATTTACTACAGGATTTTCTATCACGTTTTCGGGGGCAGCATTGCAGAGCTGACTGAGTGTCATAATACTGTCTAGCTGGGCTATTTCTATTTCTATTTCTATTTCCATTTCTATTTCCATTTCTATTTCCATTTCTATTTCTGTTTTGTTATTATTACTATCATAGTCCACGTAAGTTATTTTGTTCACTCTCGTTAGTTATCACTAACATTAATAATAATAATAATAATAATAATTAATAACTATTATTTAATTTAATTTATCAATTTATTTATTAATTTATTACTTTATTACCTTATTTAAGTCATCTTGTAAATTTACGATGTACCGACTAGCACTATAAAATAATTTTTCTAAATTGTTGTGCTAGGAAAAATTCAAATAAATACATACATACATACATACAGTTAAATACGAATTCGACCAGTTCTAAAAAGGGGTTCGCTTAATGAACTTTTATCTTCTCGGACTTCCGCCCAAAATTCTATGGTAGAGGTCACACTTGCCCACTGTACTGTTATTAGCTTTCGCTGCTGCAGCCCAATCAATGCTACTTGACTTGGAGAATACCTAGACTTTGCTTTTTGAGAGAATACATCCGGCTTTGTAACTTTCAATAAATTATCAACTGAAAAAAACTGCATCTTTTGTAAAGAGTTCATATTATCAAGAAGGCGATGTCGCAATTGGGTTATCAACTCCATTAAAAATAGTTGGCAATTTTTACAAATAATTTTCTGTATTTCGTCATCAATACTACCTTTATTCCACTCGAAGTTGTATGAAAAATATGGTGTTGGGACAAGAAAAGGTTTGGAGTAAAAAAAAGGCTAGAAAAAAGCCACGAAGCTAACACCAAAATTATGAGGCTAAAGGACAAAAAACGGCTATATCTAGCCTCGAAGAGGCTAACCTGGTCAAACTGAACTCCAGATCGAAGTCATTATAATCAGGCTATTAAAATTAAGGAGGAGAAAGATCATTGGATTTTTGTGATACAGGAAGAGTTAAAATCTTTAAAACAGAACAAAATTTGGAAACTTGTAGAACTTCCTGGAGGCAGCAAAAGCTATTGGTTGTTAATGGGTTTTCAAGGAAAAATTAGACATAAACGGGGATGTTGAATGATTTAGGGCCAAGTTAGTGACACAAGGCTTTAATCAAAAGTTTGGGATTGACTATGATGCTGTATTTGCTCCAGTAGTAAGACAAAGTACTACTAGAGCTTTGTTTTCTATTGCTGGAAAAGCACATATGGCTTATTTTTGAATGGTGATCTTGGTGAAGTTATTTATGTACATAAAGCAACTCCAGGATTTTAAACTGGAAATAAGGTGTGTTTGCTGAATAAAGCTCTTTACGGACTAAAACAAGATTCGAGAGCATGGAATCCAACTATACATAACATACTTTTAGATATAAATTTCCAACAAAGCAAAGTTGATCCATATTTCTATACTAAGTGAGGAGAAAGTTAAAGAATTTTTCTATTAGTATATGTAGATTACATTCTTGTCTTATTTGAAATAGAAATTATTAAGGATCTTATTAGAAATAGAAATTATTAAGGATATTGAAGGAAATTATATCAAAAATACATTAGGCAGTTCTGGTTTACTAGATTCAAAAATATCAGAAATTCCCTTGTCAGTTTCTTATTCAAAAAATTCTTGAGACGAAAAACTTCCAGATAATAAATTGTACCAAAAAGCCATGGGATGTTTACTGTACTTGGTACTTAATACGCGACCACATATTGCAGCAAGTGTTTCGATTTTAGCACAGAAGACTTGTAATCAGACCAGCGGGTCATGAAATATGTAAAAGAACCATTGATTACCACTGCAAAAACAGTACGGGTAAAAAGATGCGTAAATTCACCCGGAGCCATACGGAAAGTTTTCGTATTTTTCCCATCACATTTATAAGGGCATCGGAGACGTTGTGACTGTTTCTTTTCTCACGTTCCTGTGTGTGTGGTTTTACATCTCGCTCTTTCTCATTTATTTTTTGACCTAAGATAAACATATAACTGTACTTCTCGCACCGGTGACACAGCTACTAGTCATTTGACTCGTATATAACACGTAAAATTAGGGGATATTTTACCGACATGAATACCAATTGGAGTTTCAGTCATTCGATTTTTGCAGGGACGTTTTGCGGCTAAGTAATGTTACGGCAAGCGATATGGAACTTCACGGGTATGCAGATGCTGATTGGGAAATAGTGCAGATAGGAAGACATAGCCACTATATGTTTTTTATTTAAATTGCGGACCAATGAGCTGGGCATGTCGCAAACAACAATGTGTATCACTTTTTTCTACTGAAGCAGAATATATTGGATTTGCAGAAGCAAGTAAAGAAATTAAATGATCGTATGAGCTTTTAAATTATATAGGATACGAAACAAAATTATCAGTTAAAATATACGAAGACAACCAAAGTTGTTTTAAAATTCTTCGTAATGAAAATTTGAATGAAAGGTCTAAGCTATTGTTTCTCAAAATATCATTAAATTTCTATATTGGGCTTTAGAAGAAATGATAACTGCCTTGCTGATGAGGTCCAGGTGGACCGCCTTGGTGGTAAAACAGACAAACACGGTCACGTAGTCCTTTACGAGGCTTTGAGATCAGAGCATCGATGCCTTTATCTGAAACGGTCCAGCAAAATCCACACCAGTCGTGGTGAAGGGGGGCGCGAATTTACCTCGTTGGGGGCAAGGCGGCTGGGGTGGGTGGTGCAGACTTTGCATTGGAATATGCACTTTTTGATAAGTGGTTTGAGCCGAGCAATATAAAATTCTTGCCTTACGATTTGTTTCATGAGGAGAGCTTCCAAGACTTTTCGGGTAGTATAATGGGATGACGCTCATTATAAGTTAGTGCTACATGGGCTAGTCGATTATTCACTCGGTCCCTTCCGCTCATGTCTGGGAAGGGACCAGTAGGGAACTCCGCTTCCCAATGGGTTTCGAGTCCTCTTAGCATACTCTTTGAAGAGCGAAGTATCGAGTTTGGGCCATTATGAGCAGACGATGTTTCGATTGTTTGAGATCAGCATGAGAGGCTGGCTCATTAATACCGTTCACAGCATCTTTTAGCTTTCGTACAAATTTGCGCACATACGCTATCACACGTAAAGCGCGAGGGTAGGAAGAGAATCGATCTAAGAGATCCGCAGTCTCTTCCGTGGCATGTGGGGCTTTTACTCGACACAATTCTGGGGGAATGACGTTACGGACTGTTGGTTGAGGGCAATCTTTGTGGGGTTTTGAAAGCCACTCTGGACCGTTCCACCAAGCTAACACGGTTTCGGAACCACATGGTCAAGTTTCTTTAAGTAAAGCCCAGATAGGGTTGCACTACTTCGACGAGTTTGGCTAATAAGAACGCTCCGCATAGTTCCAGGCGTGGCAGACTTATAGTTTTGAGAGGAGCCACTTTGCCTTTGGACACTAAGAGGTGAGAGAAAACTTTCGTGTCGACGGTAGTCCGTACATAGAGGTTGGCACAATAAGCCTTTATAAGAGACGTATCGGTTTGGCGGCCACCGTGGTGTGGCGGTAGTGTTGCCGGCCTACCACACCGAAGGTCCAAGGTTCGATTCCTAGGGCAGGTAACATAAAAAGCGGTTTGAAAAAGGTTTTTCAAAACGGGTCGACCCCTCGGTAGTGGTTTGGCAAACTCTCCGAGTGTATTTCTGTCATAGAAGGCTTCTCAGCTAAAATTCATCTCCTTTGTAGATGCCGTTCGGAGTCGGCAAAAAACTGTAGTTTCCGCAAATTTGTAGGAAAAAAATTCAAAGCAGCACACCACCAGAAGCTCGGCGCAAAAATCTCTTAGGAGGTTTATGATGATATACTTGTTTTAAATTTATTTTTTTTTTTATCGGTTCGACCCGTTCATCCCAATCAGTCCTGTCCAACCACAATTCTTGAATCAGTATTTTTGCCTGTATCATGATTGACGGCAGCCACCCTGCGGGGTCGAAAAGTTTTGCAATCTAGGAGAGAATCTGCCGATTGCTGCCGTGGAGGCGGGATCTGAGTCCACAGTATACGAGAAGGTGCCCGAGAGTGCATTCCATTGAATTCCTAAAGTTTCGACGGTCCTACTTTTCTCGAATTCGAGGAAGTCGGTCTCTAGTAAGTCCTTAGGAATGTGTCCGAGTATGTCCGGATGGTTGCAGTGATATTTTTTAAAGGGAAGCCGGCTGAGTTGAGAGCGTCTATGGTCTCGTTTAGGGATTGCTCGGCTGATTGAAGATCATGACTACCGGATAAAGTGTCGTCAACATTATTTATTTATTTATTTTATTTACTTATTTATTTATTTATTTAACAAATTTTTGTACAACTATAAACTTTAAGGGTATTTTATATGTACATCTCTATTCAATATATGGACGAGATATCTACACTGCTAAAGTAGTTAACTAAAGCACTTTTTAAGTTGCCCTTATTTAGCCCGACTTTAACTGACTCGGGAATAGAGTTCCAAAGTCTAACAGCGCTAATAAAAAGTATACGGCTAGAAGTTAGATACCTAAATTTTGGAACAATCAATCTCTTATTTCTCTGCGACCTGGTTAGCTGAAGCTTGTCGTAAAAAATCTGGGAACTTTTCACTCTAACAGTTTATATATAAACATGCAGTTTCTCGCATGCAAAATGTGGCATCCAAGAATTTTTTCACTGCAGGGTGATATGTGACCATACCGGCCAATGCCATACACGTACCTAATTACATTATTGAAAGCTACATTAATTTTATTGGCCGCCCCTGAGTCAATTTTACTATAAACTAACTCAGAATATGTAAAATGGGGTAATAATAGCTGCATTGCAAGTTTTCGACGTGTTTCCTGTGGAGTGACCGCTGACGAGACTCGCAAGCTACGCAGTATGCCATATACATTACTGACCGCTTTATTTATATGATCGCAACAAGTTAATTTGTTGTTTAATATAAATCCCAAGTTCTTAACTTTGTCTGTAGTTTTAAGCGATTGTGAGCCGATCACTAACGTTGGAATGCTTCCAATGTCAAACTCGTGTTTAAGTATTGGCATTTTGTAGCATTTAGACACAATCCGTTTTTTTTGTGTCCAACACAGAATAGAACTCAGATCACAATTCACTTTAAGACACAATTCTTTGATGAGTCCAATACGGTTAGAGAGGTATAACTGGATATCATCAGCATATGCGTGTACATTGACATATTTGTACACGGAAAACACATCATTGATAAACCTACTAAACAGTAAAGAACCAAGAACTGATCCTTGGAGGACACCTGATTTAATAGTTTTGAACTGCGACGAAGATTTGTCAACTCTGACTCTCTGTACCCTACCCTGAAGGTAGCTAGCACTATCAGCAAAGGCAAAAATATTCCGAAGCTTCCAGCATAGTAGATAGGGGTTGACCAAGTCAAATGCCTTTGAAAAACTTAACAAACAAAGAATTGTTAAGTCCTTATTATCAAAACGTATTCTAATATCATCCATTATTTCAATTATGACAGTGGCGCAGCTATGTTTTGGTCTAAAGCCAGACTGCAACGGAGATAGCAAGTCCTTTTCTTGGATAAAGCGCGAGATTTGCACACACTTTTGAGAACGATGGTACAATGCTAATAGGTCTGTAGTCAGAAGGATCAGCAGAGAGAGGTTTCTCTGGCACAGGCACAACTATTGCTTTGTTCCAGGTGGTAGAAAAACATCCACTTGTAAAGCAGTGGTTAATAATGTGGGTCAGAGGGTTTACTATAAAAGAAGTAAAATTTTAACAAACTTTAACGATATTCCATCAGTACCAACTGCATTCGACTTTATAGCCATAATAGACCTTGCCACGTCACTCTCGCTAACTGCTTCAAACTCAAAAGTTTCAAAAATGGCTGCAGAAACCGTAGGCAGTTTCTCATTTGAGACAGAGCCAGAACTGCTGCTTGAACTTATAAAAAAAATCATTTAATATATCAGGATCAATATTGCATTCCACTTTATTTTCCCCAAGAACTCACTTTCTTTTAGCCTGCCTAATTACGGAAGTCGCTTCATTGCGAGCAGCTTTGTACATGAGCTACGAAATCTCGGTTTGCGATCTTATCCATTTGGCATGCAGCTTATTGCCCTTATTTATTGCTAAGATTACCTTTCTACAAAACCAAGGACAAGATTTATTTGTAACATGGGCAGTACGTGTAGGCACATGGCTATCAAATAAAAAAACTAAATTACTGTTGAGGTGTTCAGGTTTCTTATCTGCAGTATCTAAATACCAGCAGTCATATCAAGGTATACGGGAGCAATCACTGAACAACCCATTTGCGTTTAATGAACGGAAGTCAC
The DNA here is from genome assembly GCA_949987695.1 of Merzomyia westermanni. NCBI lineage: Eukaryota > Metazoa > Arthropoda > Insecta > Diptera > Tephritidae > Merzomyia > Merzomyia westermanni. The sequence continues at coordinate 85,796,388 of OX465291.1, forward strand.
GACATACGACATCAACAGTGCAAAAAATTAAATCGTGGTCTGATATAAAACACAGTTGGTGAAATTTGAGTTAATAAGTCAAGTCAGAAATTATAAAATAATCTAATAAACTGGGGCTTATTGGCATACCTGGTAGGCATTATCTCGTTTACTACTGCGAAACCTGCTGTTAAAACTTGATCACATAGTTTATTGCAATAAGAAAATAATAATCTAGCAAAAAAAAAATTTAACAGATAACAATTATGCGGATTGTAGACACATGAAATTAGAACTTTGGTTATACCATCAGAGACCTCAGCAATAATAAATTCGACATCAGTGTCTGCGGACATAGTAAGAGGCTTTGTGTTAAGAGATTTCTTGCAGTATATTGCCACACTCCCCCTTTTCTACAATATCTATAATTTCGAACCACATTATAATTACTGATGCAACAATAGAGATCAGTAGCGCGATTCACTAACTTTTTTAACACAATTTGTCAACGATAAATTAACTTAACAACAATTTTAACAGTTTTGCGATTCACTAACTTTTTTAACACAATTTGCCAACGATAAATTAACTTAACAACCATTTTAACAAACTATGCTATTCACTAACTTTTTGTCTACTCTAAATTCGATAATTTATCGTTGCGGATAGGTAAATTGTTATTTTATCACAGATTCTTGTTGTGCTGTTAAAGCTTTGTTTACTTTTGTTTTGTGTGGGCAATTTATTATTATATTTATATTTTTTGTCATGGCATTCGAGTTTGTAGCGTCCAATATGACACGGAGTGCAGCTGCAAGGAGCGCAACAGTAGATCGAAGGTTACTTAGGGACATAGATGATGCCTTTGACCTAGCTCCATCGGAGTTTAGAAAGTTGTACCGGGTGGGTCCTGAAATTGCGACAGGCGTTGCGGAGCGGCTGCAGGACCGATTGCAAGGACGGAGGATCACTGGGATATCGGCAGAGAAGCAGGTAACTTATATTAATTCTAATTAAAATTAAAAAATTTTATTGAACACCTCTCCTTTGTAGGTACCGTGTGCATTACGTTTCTATGCTACAGGATGTTGCCAACGGCCTGTGGGGAACAGTGGGACATCTCAATGAGTCAAACATCAATAAGCCGGTGCATCCACCGCGTTACCGATGCCATAAACTCCTCAATGTTTTTCGAGGATATTAAGTTCCCTATGTCACAGGCGAAACGTCAACCGGCAAAGGAAGTGTTTAGTGCGGCACCTGCCCCATTTGTTGGAGGTACGCACATATCGATATTGGCTCCGAGGGTACGTAAACCATCATTCGTACCACTCCTTAAATGTTCAAATGGTAAAGTACAGCTCTAACTAAAACTATAGCTCTATATAACTTTTCATTTTTGGATTTCAGATTTGTGACCCCAATTTAAAAATTTTAAACATAAATGCCAAGTTTCCGGGAGCCCGCCACGACGCCTATATATGGGGTTCATGAACGCTACGGCTTGTTATGCGAAGGGAGCATGAAAATGGAAACCGCAACATGTTTTTGATTGGTACTATCTATTCACTTTACTTTAAAATGTACATAAGTTTAAATTTTACCTTGTAGGTGATTCTGGATATCCCTTGAAACCGTGGCTTATGACGCCATTACCAAACGAACCAGAGGGTACTGTTAAATTTCGATACAACGAGGCGCTATGCAAAGCACGGAACCCAATAGAAAGGCTATTTGGGGTCCTCAAAGCAACTTGGCGGTGTCTGTCGAGACAGCGGATTTTCTTGTATGAGCCTGGGTTCGCGGGGAAGGTAGTGAACGCGTGCGCCACCTTACATAATGTTCGTTTAGCGATCAGACGAACTTGACAATATCGGCATAGTCTTGGACATGCACACCAATGATATTTCTCGCAATTCAAGTTCAGTATCTTCCGCTGGAAAACGTGTCCAAGAGAGACTAATTTCGAATTTTTTACATACATTTTTGATAAAATAATTTTATTACAATTAATTTAAATTAAAGCAATAATTTGTGAAAATCGCAAAAAAGACTGCATAAACATATCCGCCACTGTATATATTTTAGCCATATTAAATAATTTAATTTGGTTTGTTGTCCTACGCTTGTCAAACAAAATAAAATGTACTACTTCTGTATATTGAAAATTTAAATTTTTCTTATTTTATTGTGGAATTTGAAAGTAAGGCACATATTTCAATCATTATTATGTATGAAAACTTAAAAGTACTAAAAAACAGCAAAACGAAAAATATAAAATGACTAGAAACTTAAATTAAGATTTCATTCAAGGTACAAAAGGAAAAAATTAATTAATTTAAAAAAGTAAAAAGACTAGAAATTCATACTTAAAAGTATCGCTATTATCACATATAAAGCCAATTTTCAAAAAATCAACACGATCAACGAGTCACTTTAAACTAACTTTTGTTCAATCAAAATTGAATTGATCAATACAAAGCAACAACAAACAATCTAAGATGGCTTTGTAGTTGATGTTAACGATACTTATATATAACTAAAAATATTAAAACTAGGCTATATTAAAGCTATTACTACTTAAATTAATGGTGCTCAAGTATTGCATTTGACAACCGGGTGAAAATCTCCGTGCAGACTCTAACTGCTTCCCCAAAGAAAGTGGTTGCTTTCGATTGATTGTCGTTCGACTTAGCAATATTGTCGATCGACCTAGCAACATTGTCGTTTGACCTGGCAATATTGTTGATTGCCTCGGCCATGACAAGTGTCGCCTCAATCATCCTCTAATCGTTCTCCACTTGCTTTCTTTGGGTTTCGGCCATCATCTAGAAGATAAGAAATAAGACAAAATAAATAAATAAGACTAGTGAAATATGCCCCAGCTCGCATTTTTAAAGACACTCATATTGGAATTTTGATCAACTTATATGTATCAATTACTAGCAGACCCGGCAGACGTTGTCCTGCCTTGAAATCTAAATCACTAAAAATAGGAAAAAATGTTCATTCTATCAGGAATTACACGGTCAGGTGCAAACAATTTTGCATGGTTGAATAGAAAATTATCAGTTTTAACGAATTTTAATGGAAAAAGGACAGTCTTACGTATAATGGAAGCAATTTGGCTTACTATTTGTTGCATAATATTAATTTTTTTAGTGATACTTACTCAGGTTAAATGGTAGTTGTAATTGAGCTGATTTGTGTTGTTGATGTTTGGACAGGGTGAAAAGTATTTTCCGTCATCCCGTGTAAAATTTAGTTTGAAGACAAACCGGTTTATTTTCAGTGTCGTTGATCGTAGTTTTAATTGCTTTAAGAGTGATGATGCTCATTGCAACACCTGACTATAAACAACATTTTTTGTTTAGCCGTTTTCTGCATAAACAAATAAACATGATTGTTTGCCAACTCGTGAGCAAGCGACGTACAGCTGGCCGTGCGAGAAACATGGATATTCCAAGTTGATTCCGCAAACTTTAAGGGACTGACCTTGTGCCTTATTAATGGTGATGACAAACGCAAGTCGTATCGGAAATTGCATTCGTTTAAATTCAAAGGGAAGATCATTTGAAAACATGGGTATTCGGGGAATTAATACGTTTTCGCCCTTATATTTACCCTAGAGGATTGTTGCTTCAATGACATTATTCATTAGTTTCTTAACCGATAACCTGGTACCGTTACAAAGTTGTGGTGGATTTATATTTCGCAGCATTATTATAACAACACCAACTTTTAACTGCAGGTTGTGTGGTGGAAGCCCAGGCAAGTCGAGGGAATTTAAAAACTCGGTTGGATAATTGACGGTTTCATCCGGGTTTTTGACTGTATCCACCGATTTGTACGACATAACTTGACCTTGTATAGAACCTTGAATAGCAGCATTTAGTTCATTTACGTCTTTGTTTTTGGCAGCAAGTATAGCACGCTCACTCAACCAATGGTGGTTTTTATAGTTAAGGTCTATGTTCGGAAAAACTTTCTGGATCAGCTCTTCTTTCGATGCAGTTAAACTGCAGAAACTTTCGGGCCAAGTGATGAATCTGTTTGTAATATTTGCAGGTACCTTTCCGTTTCCTATATCCATTAGCTGCTTCGAAAATAGTTTTGCAGTTTGGTCGTTTTGCAACTCAACGCGAATATTTATTGTAAGTTTTAGTGTTTTAACATATTGCCACAAATCTGAAGACTTTAGACACGCGTTAATTTCATCAGCAGCCGTTGCTCTTGGAAGGACAGGAAGTGTCTGGCGAAAGTCACCGGCCAGCAATACTAATGCGCCCCCAAAAATATGGTAATTTCCACGAAGATATTTTAGTGTTCTGTTCAATGCCTCCAAAGATTTTTTATGCGCCATTGTGCACTCATCCTAAATAATGATTTTGCATTGTTTCAGAACTTCGGCCATTGCACAGTTCCTGGAAATGTTGCATGTAGGACTTTCATGCGTCTGTACATTTAATGGCAACTTCAAAGCACTGTGCGCGGTTCGTCCGCCGTCCACTACCGTGGCAGCGATTCCTGACGATGCAAGAGCTAATGCAAGATCACCTTGCGATCTTATTTTTGCCAATATATGAGATAACACGAAAGTTTTTCCTGTTCCACCAGGTGCATCAATAAAATAAATTCCTCCATTTTCACTACTTACAGCTTCAGTGATTGTGTCATAAACTTGCTTCTGTTTCTGATGAGGTTTGGTAAATTTTCTTCTCAAGTATTCCTTAAATCGTTTAGATTATACTGTTGCTCACGCTGTACCTCTGTATTAAATCCGACATTTATAGGACGATTGACCTATTGGCCATTCTGAGGCACATATCATCGAGCATCACCAACGCTTCATTGTGTATTTCTGCATTAATTTCTAGATGCGCATGTGTAGTGTTTCGTATGCGATGTAAAATATCTTCTGCCATATGATCTTTGAACTTCTTCCATAAACTGATGGGACTGGAAGGCAAACATGTCGATACAATGATTGCAAATAACGTACGTATTTGATGCGGGTAAGACGAATGTACTGCGTCAGTTAGCATATTCTCCCAATGCATGACATCCTCAAGCAATTGTAACTTTTAACATGCTTCACGATATGTAGCGCAAGCCTGTCCATGAACTGTTCTTAAAGACGTAAAAGATGTAGGTCCACGAACATTAATTAATAACAACCGCAAGTAAAAGCATTCACCACTACGCGGATGAACAGTATAAATTCGTCCTAATGCATCAGTCGAAAAAATGCCTGGATAACCCACAACTGGTGTGCCTTGCTTGCGCCGTTGAAATTGCTTTGTTGATTGATTCCACGTATAATATCGCGGCATTTCAGCGTAAAGCAGAGTTCTTGCAAATTCGTCGGCCTGGCACGTTGTGAAAAAACTTGTCAATGTTGTAGAGGGTGGACGTTCAGAAACCTGGATTGCGTTGGCAGTTGTGAAATATGTCCGTTTCCCATTCCCGAGGTGTACTGCTAAGTGAACCATAGTAGGATGCCTTTCATGGATTGGAAATGACAAAATTCGCCACATCGCTTCACTAATCTGTCCACCGTAACACTATAATCACCAATTAAATAGCCAAAATTAAATTTTACGCCGGATTATTATCTGTTTTATGAAATTACACGAACTTATTTAAAAATACACTTTTGACACAACTCAATTATTTTAAATGATGACTTATCACAAAGGGCTTGCTAAATTCAATATTTTTTTTTTTTTGAAATCGCTTTACAGGTATATGATATGCAAAAGTACTTGTATGTAGCTATCAATACGACATTCGAAATTTATGTACACCGTAACACTACATTACTAATGGCAACCACCAATAAAATAACTAAAATTCAATTTAACACCTGATTATTATCTTTTTTATTAAATTACACGAACTTATTTAAATAAACACTTTTGACACAACTCAATTATTTTAAATGATGACTTATAACAAAAGGCTTGCTAAATTCAATTTTTTTTTTTTTTGAAATCGCTATACAGGTATATGATTTACGACTTTAAGAATTAGAATTTATTGAATATATGCAAAAGAACTTGTATGTAGCTATCAATACAACATTCGAAATTTTTGTAGCGGCACTCTTAGGAAATGCGAACTTTCATGAATGAGAGCCGATATGGCGAAATATCATTTTCTTTTCTTTTTTTTTGCAAATATGGCAACACCATATTAGGTGGCAACACCATTTTTTTCGTTTTTCATTTGAAATTATTTCATACACTTTATGTGTAATTCCAATGTTGCGGTTTATAAAGGAAAAAAAAAGATGTTATTGTAGACATCTAGTAATGCATAGCTGCATAACTATAAACTCACCTCTTCCAATGCCAAGCTATCTAAGCAATCGGGTGCACCTTCAATGTAGCTGTCCCCGACTAGCTCGATGATGCGCATCTCAGTTTCTGTAAGAGGTGCTACAGAGATGCGCCTATTCCCCGTCTGGGACTGCTGGTTGTTGCGGTCCCGCACACGGTTGTTTGTACGGCTTTTTAAATCACGCCAGACCTGTAAAATTAACTGTAAATATATTTCTGAAGTTCACTAAATCAAAGTGAGCAGACTTTCTTTTACAGGGCCCTGATTTTTCATGTTTTTCAAAGGTAGCGTGCCATAATGGAAAGCCAAGCCCACTAATATGCATACTTATTGCCACTTCTGCGGAAAAGCGTGTCGAATATAACGTTGCAAGTACTCTTCACATTACACCATCTATGCAGTGTAAAATGCATATATTCATGCAACTAATAAACTTTTAAAAAGCACTGACAAAGTTACACATGATGCACCATTCCATAGAATTGGTGGTAATTGTTACCTTTAGGAGACAACTTCTAAAACACGTCCGAAATTATCGGGAGGGATATCAAACAACGCGTTTTGACCTCGGCATCAACAATCCGAAAGCGGAAACTCGATTATATATATCTGTGAAGAGATATTTGCAATTAAAGTTGCAAATTCTCTATAATGTGGTTGTTGTAGGCACAGCCAATTTTGCCTATAACTTTTCACTGAAAGAAAATATTTCTTTTCCGCTCCCGGATTATGGTTACTGAGGGCAAAACGCGTCTTTTGATACCTTTCCCGATAGTTTCGGAAGTGTTTTAGCAGTTGTCTCCTAAAGGAAACAATTACCGAATTGGTTAGTAACATTTTGTTCACTTAGTACTTACTGTAATCCATTGCTCCACACTTTTAAATGCTCCTCCAATGGCGTTTAGCTTCTCCGCCATTTCCCTTCATTTTTTTTTTTGGTGCTCCAACTTGCCGTGCATGCGTTGGAATCTTCCAGACGCCAAACCAGGGGTTTCGCCCGTATTTGTTCGGCTGTTGCCCTACTTCTTCTGCTGCAGCACTTGTTGTTGCCATCCTACAATTAAAAATAAAACTAAAGGGCAGTAAATAGCTAAAAATACAATAAATATCAAAAATACTTCGCTTTGCTAAAATATCTGCACAAACAATCCACGCGAACAATTATTTTTGTTCCATTCCTCTTTGAACTTTTCGTAAATTTTGACATTTCAGGATCAATGATGCCACTTTTTCTCAAATTGAGAACATTGATAACAAGTGTTGTTAAATCTGAGTTAGTGAATCGCAAAATCGTTAATGAAAGCAATATACGTTTACCTTAAAAATCTCGATTGCCGAAACGTTAAAAGTTAGTGAATCGCGCTACAGAAGTATTGTGACTGAACCATGTTTCACTAACGCAAATTACATCTACGAGTGATTTCTCAAATATGTATCTAACATAGTATCCGAACTCAAGCTGCGCGCATTAAAATGAACTATGTTCAGACCAACCGATTGTCTGCACAAAACATCTAACATAAGCGTATGATTTCCATCAGCGCTGGCAGTAACATTCACAGTCATCTAACGTTCCGGGCTAACAGAGGAACTTGTTCATGTTTACTACAGAAGGCAGAACCACAGTGTTCACAAGTAATCGAAACACACAGAAATGAGTAGAAAAGAAAAACAATATCAAAAGAAGGTAAAGAACATAGAAAGATTAGGTAGAGAAAATACAGAAATCTTACATAGCTACATTGGGATAATATCATTATGCTAATGCTCTCTCTTATACCTTGTTTTACGATGTGCCAATAATTTCGTCAATAGTTTTCTTATCAAAAACTCTAATCGCTGCTTCACCATCTCTTTTTCGAACCATCACCTGACCCCGTACAGAGAAAGCCGCTGGTAAATGTTTTTGTCATCTAAGTTGAGCTGCATAATACACTAACTCTCTATTTGCTCTCTTATTCATTTTGCAGTAACCAGCAACTGCTTTCAAGAACTGAATGTGGGGACAAAAACTTAACTAAAATCGGCGGAGAGGGGCTATTGTTGGTATGTTTTTGTTTACTTGTTGGCAAACGAAAAACTTCTCTAACAGCTGGCATATCAGTGTGCACTGTGCTACAGATTTTAGAGAAAATATCCACACAGTTGTCATTTGAAGCATTAGGTATGCCACTAATAATTAAATCTATCGCAACAGCATCATTTTCGAATTTAACAGCTTCTTTCTTCAAGGCAGTTACATATGTTTCAGACTTTAATATTGGGGATGCGCGTGGATAGGAGTCGCCTATATCTTTCGACAGCTCCTGCAGAGTGCGAATAGCCAAGAAGGGAGTGCAATTCACCCCAAAGGTGACCGTTTTTAATTGAAGTCCTACATTGGACTGTTTTTGGGAGTTCGGAATATTATCCGTTGATAGTATCGGTCATCGGGGTGTAAGAGAATCTGTCGGTACATTTTCTCTACATTTGTTTGTAACATGGGCAGTACGTGTAGGCACATGGCTATCAAATAAAAAAAACTAAATTACTGTTGAGGTGTTCAGGTTTCTTATCTGCAGTATCTAAATACCAGCAGTCATATCAAGGTATACGGGAGCAATCACTGAACAACCCATTTGCGTTTAATGAACGGAAGTCACGACATACGACATCAACAGTGCAAAAAATTTAATCGTGGTCTGATATAAAACACAGTTGGTGAAATTTGAGTTAATAAGTCAAGTCAGAAATTATAAAATAATCTAATAAACTGGGGCTTATTGGCATACCTGGTAGGCATTATCTCGTTTCCTACTGCGAAACCTGCTGTTAAAACTTGATCACATAGTTTATTGCAATAAGAAAATAATAATCTAGCAAAAAAAATTTAACAGATAACAATTATGCGGATTGTAGACACATGAAATTAGAACTTTGGTTATACCATCAGAGACCTCGGCAATAATAAATTCGACATCAGTGTCTGCGGACATAGTAAGAGGCTTTGTGTTAAGAGATTTCTTGCAGTATATTGCCACACTCCCCCTTTTCTACAATATCTATAATTTCGAACCACATTATAATTACTGATGCAACAATAGAGATCAGTAGCGCGATTCACTAACTTTTTTAACACAATTTGTCAACGATAAATTAACTTAACAACAATTTTAACAGTTTTGCGATTCACTAACTTTTTTAACACAATTTGCCAACGATAAATTAACTTAACAACCATTTTAACAAACTATGCTATTCACTAACTTTTTGTCTACTCTAAATTCGATAATTTGTCGTTGCGGATTGGTAAATTGTTATTTTATCACAGATTCTTGTTGTGCTGTTAAAGCTTTGTTTACTTTTGTTTTGTGTGGGCAATTTATTATTATATTTATATTTTTTGTCATGGCATTCGAGTTTGTAGCGTCCAATATGACACGGAGTGCAGCTGCAAGGAGCGCAACAGTAGATCGAAGGTTACTTAGGGACATAGATGATGCCTTTGACCTAGCTCCATCGGAGTTTAGAAAGTTGCACCGGGTGGGTCCTGAAATTGCGACAGGCATTGCGGAGCGGCTGCAGGACCGATTGCAAGGACGGAGGATCACTGGGATATCGGCAGAGAAGCAGGTAACTTATATTAATTCTAATTAAAATTAAAAAATTTTATTGAACACCTCTCCTTTGTAGGTACTGTGTGCATTACGTTTCTATGCTACAGGATGTTGCCAACGGCCTGTGGGGAACAGTGGGACATCTCAATGAGTCAAACATCAATAAGCCGGTGCATCCACCGCGTTACCGATGCCATAAACTCCTCAATGTTTTTCGAGGATATTAAGTTCCCTATGTCACAGGCGAAACGTCAACCGGCAAAGGAAGTGTTTAGTGCGGCACCTGCCCCATTTGTTGGAGGTACGCACATATCGATATTGGCTCCGAGGGTACGTAAACCATCATTCGTACCACTCCTTAAATGTTCAAATGGTAAAGTACAGCTCTAACTAAAACTATAGCTCTATATAACTTTTCATTTTTGGATTTCAGATTTGTGACCCCAATTTAAAAATTTTAAACATAAATGCCAAGTTTCCGGGAGCCCGCCACGACGCCTATATATGGGGTTCATGAACGCTACGGCTTGTTATGCGAAGGGAGCATGAAAATGGAAACCGCAACATGTTTTTGATTGGTACTATCTATTCACTTTACTTTAAAATGTACATAAGTTTAAATTTTACCTTGTAGGTGATTCTGGATATCCCTTGAAACCGTGGCTTATGACGCCATTACCAAACGAACCAGAGGGTACTGTTAAATTTCGATACAACGAGGCGCTATGCAAAGCACGGAACCCAATAGAAAGGCTATTTGGGGTCCTCAAAGCAACTTGGCGGTGTCTGTCGAGACAGCGGGTTTTCTTGTATGAGCCTGGGTTCGCGGGGAAGGTAGTGAACGTGTGCGCCACCTTACATAATGTTCGTTTAGCCGAGCGATCAGACGAACTTGACAATATCGGCATAGTCTTGGACATGCACACCAATGATATTTCTCGCAATTCAAGTTCAGTATCTTCCGCTGGAAAACGTGTCCAAGAGAGACTAATTTCGAATTTTTTACATACATTTTTGATAAAATAATTTTATTACAATTAATTTAAATTAAAGCAATAATTTGTGAAAATCGCAAAAAAGACTGCATAAACATATCCGCCACTGTATATATTTTAGCCATATTAAATAATTTAATTTGGTTTGTTGTCCTACGCTTGTCAAACAAAATAAAATGTACTACTTCTGTATATTGAAAATTTAAATTTTTCTTATTTTATTGTGGAATTTGAAAGTAAGGCACATATTTCAATTATTATTGGGTTGAAAAGGTATGAAAACTTGAAAGTACTAAAAACAGCAAAACGAAAAATATAAAATGACTAGAAACTTAAATTAAGATTTCATTCAAGGTACAAAAGGAAAAAATTAATTAATTTAAAAAAGTAAAAAGACTAGAAATTCATACATAAAAGTATCGCTATTATCACATATAAAGCCAATTTTCAAAAAATCAACACGATCAACGAGTCACTTTAAACTAACTTTTGTTCAATCAAAATTGAATTTATCAATACAAAGCAACAACAAACAATCTAAGATGGCTTTGTAGTTGATGTTAACGATACTTATATATAACTAAAAATATTAAAACTAGGCTATATTAAAGCTATTACTACTTAAATTAATGGTGCTCAAGTATTGCATTTGACAACCGGGTGAAAATCTCCGTGCAGACTCTAACTGCTTCCCCAAAGAAAGTGGTTGCTTTCGATTGATTGTCGTTCGACTTAGCAATATTGTCGATCGACCTAGCAACATTGTCGTTTGACCTGGCAATATTGTTGATTGCCTCGGCCATGACAAGTGTCGCCTCAATCATCCTCTAATCGTTCTCCACTTGCTTTCTTTGGGTTTTGGCCATCATCTAGAAGATAAGAAATAAGACAAAATAAATAAATAAGACTAGTGAAATATGCCCCAGCTCGCATTTTTAAAGACACTCATATTGGAATTTTGATCAACTTATATGTATCAATTACTAGCAGACCCGGCAGACGTTGTCCTGCCTTGAAATCTAAATCACTAAAAATAGGAAAAAATGTTCATTCTATCAGGAATTACACGGTCAGGTGCAAACAATGTTGCATGGTTGAATAGAAAATTATCAGTTTTAACGAATTTTAATGGAAAAAGGACAGTCTTACGTATAATGGAAGCAATTTGGCTTACTATTTGTTGCATAATATTAATTTTTTTAGTGATACTTACTCAGGTTAAATGGTAGTTGTAATTGAGCTGATTTGTGTTGTTGATGTTTGGACAGGGTGAAAAGTATTTTCCGTCATCCCGTGTAAAATTTAGTTTGAAGACAAACCGGTTTATTTTCAGTGTCGTTGATCGTAGTTTTAATTGCTTTAAGAGTGATGATGCTCATTGCAACACCTGACTATAAACAACATTTTTTGTTTAGCCGTTTTCTGCATAAACAAATAAACATGATTGTTTGCCAACTCGTGAGCAAGCGACGTACAGCTGGCCGTGCGAGAAACATGGATATTCCAAGTTGATTCCGCAAACTTTAAGGGACTGACCTTGTGCCTTATTAATGGTGATGACAAACGCAAGTCGTATCGGAAATTGCATTCGTTTAAATTCAAAGGGAAGATCATTTGAAAACATGGGTATTCGGGGAATTAATACGTTTTCGCCCTTATATTTACCCTAGAGGATTGTTGCTTCAATGACATTATTCATTAGTTTCTTAACCGATAACCTGGTACCGTTGCAAAGTTGTGGTGGATTTATATTTCGCAGCATTATTATAACAACACCAACTTTTAACTGCAGGTTGTGTGGTGGAAGCCCAGGCAAGTCGAGGGAATTTAAAAACTCGGTTGGATAATTGACGGTTTCATCCGGGTTTTTGACTGTATCCACCGATTTGTACGACATAACTTGACCTTGTATAGAACCTTGAATAGCAGCATTTAGTTCGTTTACGTCTTTGTTTTTGGCAGCAAGTATAGCACGCTCACTCAACCAATGGTGGTTTTTATAGTTAAGGTCTATGTTCGGAAAAACTTTCTGGATCAGCTCTTCTTTCGATGCAGTTAAACTGCAGAAACTTTCGGGCCAAGTGATGAATCTGTTTGTAATATTTGCAGGTACCTTTCCGTTTCCTATATCCATTAGCTGCTTCGAAAATAGTTTTGCAGTTTGGTAGTTTTGCAACTCAACGCGAATGTTTATTGTAAGTTTTAGTGTTTTAACATATTGCCACAAATCTGAAGACTTTAGACACGCGTTAATTTCATCAGCAGCCGTTGCTCTTGGAAGGACAGGAAGTGTCTGGCGAAAGTCACCGGCCAGCAATACTAATGCGCCCCAAAAATATGGTAATTTCCACGAAGATATTTTAGTGTTCTGTTCAATGCCTCCAAAGATTTTTTATGCGCCATTGTGCACTCATCCTAAATAATGATTTTGCATTGTTTCAGAACTTCGGCCATTGCACAGTTCCTGGAAATGTTGCATGTAGGACTTTCATGCGTCTGTACATTTAATGGCAACTTCAAAGCACTGTGCGCGGTTCGTCCGCCGTCCACTAACGTGGCAGCGATTCCTGACGATGCAAGAGCTAATGCAAGATCACCTTGCGATCTTATTTTTGCCAATATATGAGATAACACGAAAGTTTTTCCTGTTCCACCAGGTGCATCAATAAAATAAATTCCTCCATTTTCACTACTTACAGCTTCAGTGATTGTGTCATAAACTTGCTTCTGTTTCTGATGAGGTTTGGTAAATTTTCTTCTCAAGTATTCCTTAAATCGTTTAGATTATACTGTTGCTCACGCTGTACCTCTGTATTAAATCCGACATTTATAGGACGATTGACCTATTGGCCATTCTGAGGCACATATCATCGAGCATCACCAACGCTTCATTGTGTATTTCTGCATTAATTTCTAGATGCGCATGTGTAGTGTTTCGTATGCGATGTAAAATATCTTCTGCCATATGATCTTTGAACTTCTTCCATAAACTGATGGGACTGGAAGGCAAACATGTCGATACAATGATTGCAAATAACGTACGTATTTGATGCGGGTAAGACGAATGTACTGCGTCAGTTAGCATATTCTCCCAATGCATGACATCCTCAAGCAATTGTAACTTTTAACATGCTTCACGATATGTAGCGCAAGCCTGTCCATGAACTGTTCTTAAAGACGTAAAAGATGTAGGTCCACGAACATTAATTAATAACAACCGCAAGTAAAAGCATTCACCACTACGCGGATGAACAGTATAAATTCGTCCTAATGCATCAGTCGAAAAAATGCCTGGATAACCCACAACTGGTGTGCCTTGCTTGCGCCGTTGAAATTGCTTTGTTGATTGATTCCACGTATAATATCGCGGCATTTCAGCGTAAAGCAGAGTTCTTGCAAATTCGTCGGCCTGGCACGTTGTGAAAAAACTTGTCAATGTTGTAGAGGGTGGACGTTCAGAAACCTGGATTGCGTTGGCAGTTGTGAAATATGTCCGTTTCCCATTCCCGAGGTGTACTGCTAAGTGAACCATAGTAGGATGCCTTTCATGGATTGGAAATGACAAAATTCGCCACATCGCTTCATTAATCTGTCCACCGTAACACTATAATCACCAATTAAATAGCCAAAATTAAATTTTACGCCGGATTATTATCTGTTTTATGAAATTACACGAACTTATTTAAAAATACACTTTTGACACAACTCAATTATTTTAAATGATGACTTATCACAAAGGGCTTGCTAAATTCAATATTTTTTTTTTTTTGAAATCGCTTTACAGGTATATGATATGCAAAAGTACTTGTATGTAGCTATCAATACGACATTCGAAATTTATGTACACCGTAACACTGCATTACTAATGGCAACCACCAATAAAATAACTAAAATTCAATTTAACACCTGATTATTATCTTTTTTATTAAATTACACGAACTTATTTAAATAAACACTTTTGACACAACTCAATTATTTTAAATGATGACTTATCACAAAAGGCTTGCTAAATTCAATTTTTTTTTTTTTTTGAAATCGCTTTACAGGTATATGATTTACGACTTTAAGAATTAGAATTTATTGAATATATGCAAAAGAACTTGTATGTAGCTATCAATACAACATTCGAAATTTTTGTAGCGGCACTCTTAGGAAATGCGAACTTTCATGAATGAGAGCCGATATGGCGAAATATCATTTTCTTTTCTTTTTTTTTGCAAATATGGCAACACCATATTAGGTGGCAACACCATTTTTTTCGTTTTTCATTTGAAATTATTTCATACACTTTATGTGTAATTCCAATGTTGCGGTTTATAAAGGAAAAAAAAAGATGTTATTGTAGACATCTAGTAATGCATAGCTGCATAACTATAAACTCACCTCTTCCAATGCCAAGCTATCTAAGCAATCGGGTGCACCTTCAATGTAGCTGTCCCCGACTAGCTCGATGATGCGCATCTCAGTTTCTGTAAGAGGTGCTACAGAGATGCGCCTATTCCCCGTCTGGGACTGCTGGTTGTTGCGGTCCCGCACACGGTTGTTTGTACGGCTTTTTAAATCACGCCAGACCTGTAAAATTAACTGTAAATATATTTCTGAAGTTCACTAAATCAAAGTGAGCAGACTTTCTTTTACAGAGCCTTGATTTTTCATGTTTTGCAAAGGTAGCGTGCCATAATGGAAAGCCAAGCCCACTAATATGCATACTTATTGCCACTTCTGCGGAAAAGCGTGTCGAATATAACGTTGCAAGTACTCTTCACATTACACCATCTATGCAGTGTAAAATGCATATATTCATGCAACTAATAAACTTTTAAAAAGCACTGACAAAGTTACACATGATGCACCATTCCATAGAATTGGTGGTAATTGTTACCTTTAGGAGACAACTTCTAAAACACGTCCGAAATTATCGGGAGGGATATCAAACAACGCGTTTTGACCTCGGCATCAACAATCCGAAAGCGGAAACTCGATTATATATATCTGTGAAGAGATATTTGCAATTAAAGTTGCAAATTCTCTATAATGTGGTTGTTGTAGGCACAGACAATTTTGCCTATAACTTTTCACTGAAAGAAAATATTTCTTTTCCGCTCCCGGATTATGGTTACTGAGGGCAAAACGCGTCTTTTGGTACCTTTCCCGATAGTTTCGGAAGTGTTTTAGCAGTTGTCTCCTAAAGGAAACAATTACCGAATTGGTTAGTAACATTTTGTTCACTTAGTACTTACTGTAATCCATTGCTCCACACTTTTAAATGCTCCTCCAATGGCGTTTAGCTTCTCCGCCATTTCCCTCCATTTTTTTTTTTGGTGCTCCAACTTGCCGTGCATGCGTTGGAATCTTCCAGACGCCAAACCAGGGGTTTCGCCCGTATTTGTTCGGCTGTTGCCCTACTTCTTCTGCTGCAGCACTTGTTGTTGCCATCCTACAATTAAAAATAAAACTAAAGGGCAGTAAATAGCTAAAAATACAATAAATATCAAAAATACTTCGCTTTGCTAAAATATCTGCACAAACAATCCACGCGAACAATTATTTTTGTTCCATTCCTCTTTGAACTTTTCGTAAATTTTGACATTTCAGGATCAATGATGCCACTTTTTCTCAAATTGAGAACATTGATAACAAGTGTTGTTAAATCTGAGTTAGTGAATCGCAAAATCGTTAATGAAAGCAATATACGTTTACCTTAAAAATCTCGATTGCCGAAACGTTAAAAGTTAGTGAATCGCGCTACAGAAGTATTGTGACTGAACCATGTTTCACTAACGCAAATTACATCTACGAGTGATTTCTCAAATATGTATCTAACATAGTATCCGAACTCAAGCTGCGCGCATTAAAATGAACTATGTTCAGACCAACCGATTGTCTGCACAAAACATCTAACATAAGCGTATGATTTCCATCAGCGCTGGCAGTAACATTCACAGTCATCTAACGTTCCGGGCTAACAGAGGAACTTGTTCATGTTTACTACAGAAGGCAGAACCACAGTGTTCACAAGTAATCGAACCACACAGAAATGAGTAGAAAAGAAAAACAATATCAAAAGAAGGTAAAGAACATAGAAAGATTAGGTAGAGAAAATACAGAAATCTTACATAGCTACATTGGGATAATATCATTATGCTAATGCTCTCTCTTATACCTTGTTTTACGATGTGCCAATAATTTCGTCAATAGTTTTCTTATCAAAAACTCTAATCGCTGCTTCACCATCTCTTTTTCGAACCATCACCTGACCCCGTACAGAGAAAGCCGCTGGTAAATGTTTTTGTCATCTAAGTTGAGCTGCATAATACACTAACTCTCTATTTGCTCTCTTATTCATTTTGCAGTAACCAGCAACTGCTTTCAAGAACTGAATGTGGGGACAAAAACTTAACTAAAATCGGCGGAGAGGGGCTATTGTTGGTATGTTTTTGTTTACTTGTTGGCAAACGAAAAACTTCTCTAACAGCTGGCATATCAGTGTGCACTGTGCTACAGATTTTAGAGAAAATATCCACACAGTTGTCATTTGAAGCATTAGGTATGCCACTAATAATTAAATCTGTCGCAACAGCATCATTTTCGAATTTAACAGCTTCTTTCTTCAAAGCAGTTACATAAGTTTCAGACTTTAATATTGGGGATGCGCGTGGATAGGAGTCGCCTATATCTTTCGACAGATCCTGCAGAGTGCGAATAGCCAAGAAGGGAGTGCAATTCACCCCAAAGGTGACCGTTTTTAATTGAAGTCCTACATTGGACTGTTTTTGGGAGTTCGGAATATTATCCGTTGATAGTATCGGTCATCGGGGTGTAAGAGAATCTGTCCGTACATTTTCTCGACATCGCTATTAAAAAAAATTTATACGCCCGCCATTTTAACAACATAAGCCGGAGGTCGGGCTGGAGGGTCGGTCCGGTGCACAACACATCATTAAGGGATGTACCTGGCCATACTGCTGTTTGAGATCGCAATTTTTTGGTAGAGTACGTTCCATGGCATGGAACTGTCGTAGGGATGCAGCACGGGATTGGCCTTGGTCGATATTGTTCGGGAATTTTGGTTTAAATGGAAGCCGAACCATATATCGACCGGCACCCATTCCAGTGGTTGTGCTTTGATAGAACTCTTCGCACATTTGTTCATCACTCGAGTTCGTTATCTCCCACGCTTGGGATTAGTGTGCTCCAATCCTTTCGGGTTTTTGGCCACTTATGATCCATCCAAATATTGTATATTGTCAGTCCGAAGTAGCATTTGTTTGCAAGAGTAATTCTTCGTCGGATTTCTAGACTAACATTATTGTTGGTGTTAATGCTGGTTCCCAGGTAAACGAAGTCCTTTACTATTTCGAAATTATTGCTGCCAACAGTGGCTTGGTTGCCAAGGTGCGAATGCGCTGACTCTTTGCATGATGACAGAAGGTACTTCGTTTTGCCCTCGTTCACCACCAAACCCATTTTTTCCGCTTCTTTTTCTAATTTGGAGTAAGCAGGAGTCACGGCGCGGTTGTTAAGGTCAATGATATCAATATCGTCAGCATATGCCAACAGTCAGATAGATAGATAGATGGATAATTGGAGGATAGCACTGCGACCAGGTGGTCTATTGTGCCCTCATCTCATTGCGACATCTCTTCCAAGCCAACTTCCCTCAAAAAGGTGATAATTTCAGTTGGCCTGAGGGCTTGCAGTTACGTATGCTCTGGCCATGGTGAGCCCAGGACTTGTGCTCTTTTTCTGGCTATTGCGTCGCATGCCATAAGGA
Source organism: Merzomyia westermanni (assembly GCA_949987695.1). Taxonomy (NCBI): domain Eukaryota; kingdom Metazoa; phylum Arthropoda; class Insecta; order Diptera; family Tephritidae; genus Merzomyia; species Merzomyia westermanni. The sequence goes on from OX465291.1 coordinate 85,815,074, forward strand.
TGTGCTCTGCAGTCTTCGAAGTCGTATGACAGAACCGGCAGTTGTCATTCGCTCTTATACCCATTTTGTGTAGGTGGTTGTTGAGTCTGCAATGACCTGTAAGAATAGCAGTTAAAATTCTTAAATTAGCTTTAGAGAGACTTATTATTGCTCTATAGCGAGAGGTATTGTAGCCCCCAAGAGCAGCTTTGACTGCTGCAAGCCCGCCATATTGCGCCAGTATTCCTCTCGTTTCTTTTCTTCGTCTTTCCTCAAACATTCTCTAAGCGTTTGAGGACCCACTGGCAACATTGGCTCAGGCCCGATGGGACTTGTGCGGCGTGTCTAGCTAGGCTATCAACCTGCTCGTTGCCTTCGATTCCTATATGACCTGGAACCCATGCCAGAAGCACTTTATTGTTGGTTCCTAGGTCATTTAGATTCTCAATGCACTCGCTGATAAGCGCTGCTTTTACCTAATACGATGAGATTGCTTTGAGTGCAGCTTGGCTGTCGCTAAGTATAGCGATGCGCTCATTGCTATATCCACGCTGCAGGTTTAGTTCTGCACAGTGGTGCATGGCGTATGCTTCCGCTTGGAAGATGCTCGGGTATGTCCCCAGAGGCGCTGAGATCAGCGCTCTTGGTCCGAATATTCCGGCTCCGATTTCTTCTGGGGTCTTCGAGCCATCCGTGTACCACACGATTGTGTGGGAGCGGTGTATGGTATCTACTCTGGACTGTTCCCAGATGGACTTGTTTCCCAGTTCTACTTTAAATCTCCTTTCAAAGATTATCTGCATGAGAATGTCGTCCCTCGGTAGTTGAGAAATTGGGATGGTTTCTCTCAACTTCACCATATTATTGGTTGACATAACTTTTCCTTTGCCCGAACCCTCCTTAGCAATGTTGAGGAGAGTTCTTTTGGCCGACTGCTCTATCGCTACATGTAGTGGGGGTAGATAGAGAATGGCCTCCAGCGCAGCGGTGTGGCAAGTGCGCATTGCCCCTGTGATACAGACGTACGCCATTCGCGGGATCTTGGAGAGTGCTTGTCTCACCGTTGAGTGGACTGTTATCGATGCCCATGCTACCGAGCCATAGGTGATAGTGGGTTTTACTATCATGGTGTACATCCATCTCATGATGTGCGGGCTGCTTCCCCATGTTTTGCCCGCGATGCGTCTACATACCATGATAGATCTTGTCGCTCTACTGGACATGTTCACGAACTGCTGCCTCCATAGAAGCTTGCTGTCGAAGATGACCCCCAAGTATTTTACTTCAGCAACAAATTCTATCAACGTGCCATCGAGGGTTATCGCTCTGAGTCCCGGGAGGGCTCTTTTCCTGGTAAAGGGGATTATGGCCGTTTTTGTGGGGTTTAGGTTAAGCCCCACACTGGCACACCATCTCCTTGTGAGGTTAAGTGCTCTTTGTATGATGTCACAAAGGGTGTTCTCAAATTTGCCCAGTGCAATTATGACGATGTCATCCGCATAGCCTTGGCATCGGATCCCACTGTCAGTAAGAATTTGCAGGAGCTCGTCTACTGCTAGGCTCCCTCCTTGGGGGCACCCCTTGGTGGTGGTGACCTGTATTATGCTGTTGCCTGTCCGGGTTTCAGCGGTTCTGTTGCGGAGTAAGGCGTCTATCCATCTTTGGAGAGGCAGTTCGACTGCTCTGTTCTGCAGTGCTCTATTAATACTGTCATGAGACGTGTTACCGAATGCACCTTCAATGTCAAGGAAGGCGCATAGCGCTGTTTCCTTACAGGTAAACGCACTCTGGATTTCAGTCGACAGTTGATAGAGTGCTGTGTCCGTAGATCTGCCTGCTCTATATGCGTGCTGACTGTGATGCAGATGCCTGGTGTTCAGGGTGTTTACTCTGATGCTGTGGTCTATTATTTTCTCCATTGCTTTTAGCATAAAGGAGGTTAGACTTATTGGCCTGAAGGACTTTGCTAATGAGTAGTCCTTTCTTCCTATTTTGGGTATAAAAATCACTGTTGCTCTCCTCCATACTGTAGGTATGTATGCCAGCGCTAGGCTGTATCTCATAATCCTAGCTATGTGTGGGATAAGTTGGGTGCCCTGCTGTAACAGCGCTGGGTATATGCCGTCTGCCCCTGGTGATTTGTATTTGTCAAAGGTGTTCACTGACCATTTGACAGCTTCCTCTGAGAAGAGTTTGTTTGCCGTATGCCAGTCAGACTGGCTTGTTTTCGAAGAGGAGGGTCTCGTGTGCATTTTGTTGCACCAGGGAAGTGTGCTGCCAGCAGGGTCCCTGCTCTCTCTTCATCCGTACTGGTATAGGTACCATCAGGAAGCTTCAATGCTAAGTTTGTCTCCTTCTGCTCTTTGGCAAGTGCTTTGTGCAACCTCGCCGCCGCAGGTGTAGAGGAGATTCCTTCGCAGAATTTCCTAAAACTGGCTCTCTTGGCTTTTCTTATTTCTTTGTTATAAAGAGTTAACTGTGCTGTATACTCGTCCCAGCTGCCAGTCCGTTTAGACCTGTTGAAAAGTCTGCGGACTGTCTTCTTCATCTTTAGGAGATCATGAGACCACCAGGTTGCGGTCTTCTTGCCGCTTCTGGCCTGTGTGGCTCTGCAGCTTGAGTGTAACGCGTCTGTGATGACGTTATTTAACATCTCTACGCTATGCTCTAGTTATATACAGCTTGTGCTTCTACTACCAGCCAGTCTTCCTGGGATTTCTTTTTGGGATAGATACCATAGGCATCGCTCCTAGTTCAAACCGGATGATTCTATAGCCCGAGAGGGATGGTTCTGAGGAAACCATCCATCTCTATACCAGATTTCCAGCCTGGTTGTTACCAAGGGTGATGTCTAGGACCTCCTCTCGGACTCTGGTGACAAACGTCGGTTTTCTCCCCACGTTATAGATACATAAATCATTGCTTATAATGTATTCTAGAAGAGACTCACCTCAGGCGTTTGTGTCTGAGCTGGGAGTTTGCGTGAAACCCTATGATTAGTGGTAGCTTTTTCCCCATACAGTGGGCCACTAGCTGGTGTACGTTGTCTGGAGGGACTGTGTTTCTGTCCCCGGGAAATAGGCCGCCGCGAACACGATATCAGTGTGCTTACCGTCCACCTCTACCGTTGTTTGCACTGCAACGGGGCGTCATTGTCGTTGTTGTCCCTCATGTGCTCTAAGAAGAGCATCGCCTCTAGAGAGACTCTCCCAAAATCTTTGGGAGTAGGTCCCGCGGGCTATCTTTGTTCCTGCCTCCGCTTCTTTTTGTGTTTTTTGTGTTTTGTTTGTTTTTGTTGGTTTTGCTTATCTTGTTCTTACGATCACCTGCCCGACATGGCGAGCTCAGCGATCAAAATATATCTGAGGGGAAGTGGGTTCGTCCGCCGCGCCAGAACCCCTTGTCGCGGTAAGGCCAAAATTACTTTCCAAGGCGGCCCGGTGTTGGAAAGGCGCCGTTAGAATACAGCCGGTGTTTTAAACCTCCTGGCTGCAAACCAGTCCAATGGGGACGGTGACGCGTAACACCCTGGATTAGGGGGTGGCAGCTCTTAGGTGCCGCTCGCATGCGTCGCGGACCCGAGGGGTTGGAATGGTCGTAGCCATCCCAGCTCCCCTGGCCAGTATAAGATGCGCTCAACATAAGCCTCTACACCACGTCAAGGTGCCTGCCCGGCAGAGGATGCCAACTGTTGCACGCTTTTATCAAATATTGTTCCAGCTCGGTTAAGTTCTGCAGCTTGTATTATTTTCTCCAGCATTAAATTAAAGAAATCGCACGATAGGGGGTCACCCTGTCTGAAACCTCGTTTAGTTTCGAACGGCTTGGAGAGGTACTTCCCAATTCTGACCGAGCTGGCGGTGTTGCTCAAGGTCATTTTGCATAGCCGTATAAGTTTTGCGGGGAAACCAAATTCAGACTTAGCGGCATACAGGCAGCTCCTTTTCGTGCTATCGAAAGCGGTTTTAAAATCAACAAAGAGATGATGTGTATCGATTCTTTTCTCACGGGTTTTTTCCAAGATTTGGCGTATTGTAAAAATCTGGTCGATGGTAGATTTACCAGGTCTGAAGCCACACTGATAAGGTTCAATCAGTCTGTTCACATCAGGGTTCAGTCTTTCGCACAATACGCTTGATAGGACCTTATATGCGATATTCAAAAGGCTGATTCCGCGATAGCTGGCGCAGTTTGCAGGATCGCCCTTCTTGTGGATTGGGCAGAGAACACTTCGATTCCAGTCATCAGGCATGCATTCATCCAACCATATTCTGCATGGAAGCTTATGCATGCGCCTTACCAGCTCCTCGCCTCCGTGTTTGAATGGCTCAGCAGGCAAACCATCAGCGCCAGCTGCTTTATTGTTTTTCAATCGGGATATTGCTATTTGCACCTCATTATAGTCGGGTTGTGGAACGTCAATTCCATCATCTTCTATTGTGGGCTCGGGTTCGGCATCTTCTCTGGTTTCTTGCTCAGTTTCTTCATTTAAAAGGGCAGAGAAGTGATCCCCCCATATTCTGAGTGCTCTCTGAACATCGGCCACCAGGTCGCTGTTCTCATTCTTACAGGAGTTTGGCCGGGTTTAAAACCTTCTGTCATTCGCCGAATTTTTTGATAGAATTTTCGGGCATTATTCCAGTTGGCCAGCATCTCAAGCTCCTTTATTTCACGTTTTTCTGCCTCTCTTTTTTTCGCCCGGAAAAGCCGCCTCGCTTCCCTCTTCAACTCGCGGTAGTCTTCACACACACTCCTCGTTGCATTCGATCTCAGCGTTGCCTTGTAGGCTTCGTCCTTTCTTTTCGTTGCAGCGCGGCACTCTTCATCATCATACCAGTTGTTTCTTCGCGTTCGCCGGAATCCAATTACTTCTTCGGCTGCGGTACGGAGTGCTCCTGAGATATGATCCCACTGCTCATGCATTCCACTAGGTTGAATTGTGATCTCGGAGAGCAGGTGTGAGAGGCGATCTGCGAAATAATTGGCGGTCTGTTGCGATTGTAGCTTTTCGACGTCCAGCTTTCCCTGCGTTTTTTGTTGCACCTGTTTTGTCGTACAGAGGCGGGTACGAATCTTGGCTGCTACTAGGTAGTGATCAGAGTCGATGTTAGGTCCTCGTATTGTGCGAACATCTAAAACGCTGGAAGCATGCCGTCCGTCTATCACAACGTGGTCGATCTGGTTGCGTGTTTTCCGATCGGGGGACAGCCATGTAGCCTGATGGATCTTCTTGTGCATAAACCTAGTGCTGGATATGACCATGTCTCGGGCACCGGCGAAGTCGATCAGCCTGAATCCATTTGGCGAAGTCTGATCGTGGAGACTGAACTTTCCGACAGTGGGGCCACCCTGGCGTTAAAGTCGCCAAGCACGACTTTGATATCATGACGGGGGCAGTGCTCGTATGCTTCTTCCAGGCGCTCGTAGAATGCATCCTTTTCCGCGTCGTCCTTCTCTTTCGTCGGTGCATGAGCGCAGATAAACGATATGGTGAAAAATCGTACTTTTATGCCGATTGCGGCGAGACGCTCGTTCACGGATGTGAACGACAGTACTCGGTGACGGAGTCTCTCTCCCACCACAAATCCCACGCCGAATCTGCGATCTTTTTCTATGCCATTAGCAATATTTCACTACCCAATACCAGATCGATTTGGGATGGGTTCTGGGACTTCTCGTCTGCTAGATGGAACCATTTACGCCTTTGGCTGTCATTTAGTCTGAACGTTGGGAGTTGCCTAGTGAGGCGGAGTAGCACTTTGCCTGGCCCTTTATTTTCAGCTTATCATTCGAGACTAGCGTCAGTGAACACGGCTTGGTCAAGGTTTGTACCACTCCGCCTCCCATATCCGATATTTCAAATAGGGAGTGGGTATAAGGAAGCCCCAGTTTGGCCTGAGCTTTGGCGTATATGAGGCTTCTTTCGGAGTCACTAAGGCTCTGAGCTTGGACAGATCCCCTTTATGTTCTACTAAGACTATTGCTGTGGGGAGTATGATTTGGCTGTCATTTTCAGCATGAACTGTACTTGCGAAGCGTTGGGCGTAAAGGGATCTCCTTCCTGGGGTACCGCCCGCTTAATGTCCTGAAGCCTGGGATTGCTGACTTTTATTGTGGCTACCTGGGATCTAGTTCTTTGAATTCCGGAACTGGTACTGATGGCTTCTGTGGCGTGGAGGGTGGTGTTATGCTGGCCTTGGCAGCGTATGCACGTTCTCGTGCTTTGGCAGTCTTTTAAGACATGTGTCTGAAATAAACAGTTCTCGAAAAAGATTACAAACTTTGTGCACTCTGAAATTGACAACTTTTTATGCCGCAAACAGCTTTGTTAAGCATGGGAGGACTGTTTGCATAATTTTCAGGAGTAAAATCTTTGGTGTTCTGTGGCGTGAGCATTTGTGTGTGTAAGGGAATTGTTGCTGTGGTTTAGGGGCTGACTCTGCCTGAACTGGGGTTTGTTCTGACTGGGGAGAGGCCTTGAGAAGTTTGTGGAGGGTTGATTATATAGGGGGTTGGCCGGTCACCATTGATCCACTTTTTAAACTATCTCGTAGTGAGTAGTCAGAAACTGGGACCCGTTCGGGAGGTCTCTTCTGAAGCTTAAAACTGTTCCCACAGGGCAACTGTATTTTCTGGAAGATTTGAGATTACCATATATATTAGTATGGGTCCCAACTAGAGGTTTCGGCTTGTTGTGTCGCTAGGATTTGGAGGCAGTTATTTAGGGGGTATTGTAGCCTTTGTATTTCCTCACTGTTTTCCGATTGAATCGCCTTTAGATTAATGAGAATTCGGATTTGGTTATCGAACAGGACACGTTTATTTTCGTAACGTGACTTGAGGGCTTCCCATACTAGGGCAAAGTTGTCCACTGTTTGACCTGCCTTTCCTTTAGTCTTGTATCTGAGATGATACAATTTCTGGGCATTGGAGAGTTTCGAGTGGTTGATATAGTCCGCAGTTAACATGTCACGCACGGACTTCCATTGATCATACCATCCATAAAATATTTCATATAGGAGGACTCTTGTGGTGGTTTGATCTGCATTAGAGGCGGGATTACTCAATTCCTTGAGTTGAATTTGATCGGCTATTTGAGCTTTGGTGTCCTCATATTCTATGAGGCAGGCCCGGAATTTACCAAAAGCGGAAGACTTAGAGGAAAGCAAAAGCTGGCATCACCGCCATACAAGAGATGCGATGGACGGGACGAGGAAACACGATCAAACCACCTTGCAACATCTACTGGGGTGGGCATGAAGACAAGCGCAGATTCGGCGTGGGATTTGTGGTGGGAGAGAGACTCCGTCACCGAGTACTGTCGTTCACACCCGTGAACGAGCGTCTCGCTGCAATCCGCATAAAAGTACGATTTTTCACCATATCGTTTATCTGCGCTCATGCACCGACGGAAGAGAAGGACGACGTGGAAAAGGATGCATTCTACGAGCGCCTGGAAGAAGCATACGAGCGCTGCCCCCGTCATGATATCAAAGTCGTGCTTGGCGACTTTAACGCCAGGGTGGGTAAGGAGGGTGTATTTGGCCCCACTGTCGGGAAGTTCAGTCTCCACGATCAGACTTCGCCAAATGGATTCAGGCTGATGGACTTCGCCGGTGCCCGAAACATGGTCATATCCAGCACTAGGTTTATGCACAAGAAGATCCATCAGGCTACATGGCTGTCCCCCGATCGAAAAACACGCAACCAGATCGACCACGTTGTGATAGACGGACGGCATGCTTCCAGCGTTTTAGATGTTCGCACAATACGAGGACCTAACATCGACTCTGATCACTACCTAGTAGCAGCCAAGATTCGTACCCGCCTCTGTACGACAAAACAGGTGCGCCAATTATTTAGCAGATCGCCTCTCACACCTGCTCTCCGAGAGCAAAATTAAACCTAGTTGAATGCATGAGCAGTGGGATCATATCTCAGGAGCACTCCGTACCGCAGCCGAAGAAGTAATTGGATTCCGGCGAACGCGAAGAAACAACTGGTATGATGATGAAGAGTGCCGCGCTGCAACGAAAAGAAAGGACGAAGCCTTCAAGGCAACGCTGAGATCGAATGCAACGAGGAGTGTGTGTGAACACTACCGCGAAAAAAAGAGAGGCAGAAAAGCGTGAAATAAAGGAGCTTGAGATGCTGGCCAACGGGAATAATGCCCGAAAATTCTATAAAAAAATTCGGCGAATGACAGAAGGTTTCAAACCCGGGGCAAACTCCTGTAAGAATGAGAACGGCGACCTGGTGACCGATGTTCAGAGAGCACTCAGAATATGGAGGGATCACTTCTCTGCCTTTTTAAATGGAGAAACTGAGCAAGAAACCAGAGAAGATGCCGAACCCGAGCCCACAATCGAAGATGATGGAATTGACGTTCCACAACCCGACTATAATGAGGTGCGAATAGCAATATCCCGATTGAAAAACAATAAAGCAGCTGGCGCTGATGGTTTGCCTGCTGAGCTATTCAAACACGGAGGCGAGGAGCTGGTAAGGCGCATGCATCGGCTTCTATGCAGAATTTGATCGGATGAATGCATGCCTGAAGATTGGAATCTAAGTGTTCTCTGCCCAATCCACAAGAAGGGCGATCCTGCAAACTGCGCCAACTATCGCGGAATCAGCCTTTTGAATATCGCATATAAGGTCCTATCAAGAGTATTGTGCGAAAGACTGAAGCCTGATGTGAACAGACTGATTGGACCTTATCAGTGTGGCTTCAGACCTGGTAAATCTACCATCGACCAGATTTTTACAATACGCCAAATCTTGGAAAAAACCCGTGAAAAAAGAATGGACACGCATCATCTCTTTGTTGATTTTAAAACCGCTTTCGATAGCACGAAAAGGAGCTGCCTATATGCCGCTATGTCTGAATTTGGTTTCCCCGCAACACTTATACGGCTATGCAAAATGACCTTGAGCAACACCGCCAGCTCGGTCAGAATTGGGAAGTACCTCTCCGAGCCGTTCGAAACTAAACGAGGTTTCAGACAGGGTGACCCCCTATCATGCGACTTCTTTAATTTAATGCTGGAGAAAATAATACAAGCTGCAGAACTTAACCGCGCTGGAACAATATTTTATAAAAGAGTGCAACTGTTGGCATATGCTGACGATATTGATATCATTGGCCTTAACAAAAGAAGCGGAGAAAATGGGATTGGTGGTGAACGAGGGCAAAACGAAGTACCTTCTGTCATCATGCAAAGAGTCAGCGCATTCGCGCCTTGGCAACCAAGCCACTGTTGGCAGCAATAATTTCGAAATAGTAAAGGACTTCGTTTACCTGGGAACCAGCATTAATACCAACAATAATGTTAGCCTCGAAATCCGACGAAGAATCACTCTTGCAAACAAATGCTACTTCGGACTGAGTAGGCAATTGAAAAGTAAAGTCCTCTCTCGACGAACGAAAATAACACTCTACAAGTCACTCATCGCACCCGTCCTGCTATATGGTGCAGAAGCGTGGACACTAAGAACATCTGATGAGGCGGCTCTGGGAGTATTCGAGAGAAAGGTTCTTCGAAAGATTTGTGGACCTCTACGCGTTGGCGACGGCGAGTACCGAAGAAGATTTAATGATGAGCTGTATGAACTTTACGCAGACGCCGACATAGTTCAGCGAATTAAAACACAGCGGCTTCGCTGGCTAGGCCACGTAGTGCGAATGAGTAGTGCTCCAGCCCAGAAGGTATTCTTATCGGCACCCGCCGGTGGAAGCAGAGGAAGAGGGAGACCACCACTCCGATGGAAGGACCAAGTGGAGACCGATTTGCGATCCCGCGGTGTTTCCAATTGGCGCCAGTTGGCGCAACGAAGAAACGACTGGCGAGCTATGTTGGACTGTCAAAATCCAGGCGGTTAGATGACCATTTAAAGAAGAAGAAGAGAAGACTTAAAGTCATCAGAGAAGTCCTGTTCGCCTGTCTCTACTACTACATCTCAGGCGCTCTGTACTTTTGACCAAAAAACATCGATATTCTTGTCTTTTCATTTTAGGGCTGCCTCGGAATTAGCCTGAGTAGGGGTTGAGCGGAACCGAGTGCAGTAATCCGTAAAAATATTCGATTCGGATATGAATTTATTTTCGGCTACGGTAGTAATTTCGAGGAACGACTTACTTTTCTTAATGGTGGTCATTTTGGGAGGTTGTTAGAGAATTACTGCTTTATTCACAAACAAAAAATTTTGATCGGGGATTTAGCAGTATTGTCCCACTGCCCAAGGGAGATATTCGCCGTAAACTTTTTATATGTGATTTAACTACTTTGTTAATATATGTGTGTGTTAATCAGAGCAGTTGTTTGGGGATAATTTAATATATATTTAAATTTTACCACTGGTCAAGGGGTTATTACTTTTTATTTAGTTCAGTATACTGCGTTATTTGGGCTTGGCGTTGGGCAATAAGTTAATTTGCTTACTAGTTCGAGTACAAAGAAATTTGTTCTATGCGGTGAAATTGGTGATCAGGCCCACTGTGTTTGGGTTGTATATGTAAATTTATACCGCAAGGGAATTAAGTATTTAATATCGCACTGTATATGTGCGAAATTTCACCTTAAGGGATTTGGGTTTTCCGTGGGATGAAGATTATTTTGGCGGGAGCCAAAACATTTAAATTAGGGGATTATAACTTTATATGTTATTGTAATTTATGGGCAGGGGCACTAATAGTTAATTTGATGATGTTACGGTTGCTTGGGAATCCTTGAGCTTGGGGTTGGTGATGGTAGTTCCTGATCCTTTGATCCACAATCTACTATTTCTCGGTATTGCTGATGTGTTGCTCCTGACCGCCAAACTAAGCCTTCGACAGATAAAGAAGTGGTAGACGTACCAATTTAACGCTTAGCAAAGTTGCTATGCCGTAGAAACCCGGTGTCTTTGCAAACGGAGTCAAAAATATTTCCACTTACGCGATTCTTTAAGTTACTGCTCGAAACAGAACGCATGGATCTTTTTTCGCTACCTTTCTTTTTCGACTTCCTTCGCTCCCTTCGTATATCTCGCTATGCCTCGCTTTTCTCTGTTACTCCCTTTCTCTTTTCGTTTTCGTTTCTATTTGTCTTAGCTATTGTCCTCTCTCCGCCTGCCCCTCCTCTGAGTTTAATTAAAATTCTTTCAAATGTGTGAATTTGATGCGTATCCCGCCATCTTATTAATTATTTTCACTTCCAAAAAAAATTATAAAATTAGCGAACAGGTAAAACCCAATAACCATAATAAAGAAAGAAAATGATGGCCCCCCACAGGACAGCTGTCGATCATTCGGCGAATTGATGTCGGGTGTTTTACGCGGAGGTTGCCACACTTCCGAATCGTTATAAATTTAATACTTAAATACTATAGTGTATTCATAAAGTAAAACATGCATTATAATGAAGATTATGTACTATTCATATATATATAATGAGTATTACTTTATTTGCAATTCATGAAAATATATGTAAAATGAGTACAAGTTTTTGGATTGAGACGTGTGGCGACCTATGTCGTGTAAACACGCCTTGGGAGTCATCTTGATGTGCGGTAGATTACACCTAGTAATTTTATTGCATGGAAGTATTATGTTCAGGGATTTACTTTTACCAAGGGTAGAGAACTTGACATGATTGTTCAGAGTGACATATAGCTCTGTCACGTCCCAGGACAAACAATTTGCGTACCAATAATTATTTCTAAGTATTACTACAAACAGAAAACATTTGTTTAGAATCACAGTTCCTATAAGTTCCTCATCATGACGTTTCTCACTCAAGTCTGTTGCTGGCATTTGCAATGATACCATGGTCCACATGACCATCACACACAGACCCCCGCCATATCTTTCAATGTCCAACACGCCACGATCAAACATTTCTGTTTGTAATTGTGCTTGCATAAAATGACTGTGGTGAGGCCAACAGACTTTACTAAAAGACGTCACTTTCAATGTCTCTACTGGTAACACTTTAACTGTGTGTGGGAACACATCCTTTTACCACTTTTTTCAAATATTCAAATCAATATTTATTTTTCCTCATACTTTGCACTAGTTTCAACAACGTTAAAAACCGTTCCAGTTTAATAAAAATGGATATCTGAACTACTTTTATAAGGTCACCTAAAATCTTGTGTGTGACACTATCGCCATATATGGAGCACTAACAGAGATTTTAGTGTAACCAACAAAAATAAAATTTTACAGGAAAAGGGTTTTTGGTTTATACGAGTAAATATACAGAGTTTTAAGGCAAAATGTTAATGACATCATAATTGCCTTTGCTTTATTTTTGTAATGGTACATACCACAGTTGTGATGTTTTGTGAGATGATATAAAATAAACATGCGGAAGACATGATCCATTTCTCAGACTAAGTCCCCCCTCCGTCTGGCAACGCCCGGTCAGTGCGGCCAAATGCATGCAATGGAGGAGCTCAGCTGCCAGCCACCCCCAGTCTCACCTGTTTTGTATTGGAGTTTGTTTTCAGTTTATATAAAACTGCCCAACTTTACGCATAGCCGTCGATCAACATATCGTGCTTGAGTTTATATCCGCCCGCCTTCGCGCATTTTATGTACATACTCGTATATATCTTGTTGTTATTAATTTAAAATTGGAAAATACATTATTGTTACTTTTTTAAATATTTAAAGTGTTTATTCAGTGAGAAGTGAACAATAAGACAAAGCGGAACTATCGATATCTGTCAAAATAATGGACATTCCAGACGAGAGTCACTCCAACTCAACTGCGATCCCTGTATTATAAAAGGTTAAACTCACCTATCCAGTCTCTACTCCGATATTTTCAATGTATATCTTCCCTGCGTAGAACATGCTCATGACCCAAGCCGTCTATTTAGCTGCTCAGTTGAACCTGCTCCTCCAACAGCAAACTCCCCTGGTCCAACACCATTAAAACAGTTTGTTTCCATGGTTTCGAGCTAGAAGAGCCAATAACTATGTTCAGAATGGTTGCACCGGCCTTGAAGCAGGGCTAGCACAATACAAGCCATATCCTTCGAACTGCAACAAACCCCTTTTGTTTTTTTTTTCACACCTAATAATTAACACAAAAATCTCCATATTCCTCGTAACTCAACACGTATTGCTCGAAAACTGTATCGCCAGTTAAAATAATTGGAATTTTTAATACTTTGTTGATGGCATTTTATAAAATTTTCTAAATCGTTCATACTGATGCATTTCCAATTATCAATTCACTTTTCAATAAATCTAAAAGTAATAGTTTCTCTTAGAAGAAAAGGTTCAATGAAAACACAATAGATGCAAATCACTAGAATGCCGAATAGCATCTTTTGGCGATGGGCAGGGTTTCCACTACGAGCATTCACTTCGATAAACTCGTCTCGCGACACGCTTTCAAAAGACATTTGCAGCAACCATCTACGATTCACTTCTCTACAATTTACGACAAACTTACAAATTCGCTAATAGAAATAACACCACTTATAAACACCAGAAAACTGCAGATGAGCCAGCACATTCTGAATTTCAATAATGTACGCCAATGGCCGCTTTTGTTTTGCTGAGGCGAAGTTCATCCTACTTCTGTTGTCGAAGTTGCCTTCTTATCTACGACCAACGCTTTCATTGTTTAAGAGTCCCTGAACGACGTGCTTGTCTTTGCAGTGGATTTAAAAGTAAACTTTTTATATATCGTTTTATTTGAAATCATTCAGGGCCACATTCAGTAGAGTCTGAAAATTTTACTTTCCCTAAAACAAAGTGTACTATCATGATCCAAATAACAAGATCTCGCATTAAAAATGTAAATATCTGGCTGTTACGTCACGCTTTTGAAACCGTGTCTGTTTGGTTTTAAATGTCCGAAATGTAATAAGTAAGGAAACAAAGAAACAAATTTTGGCGTTTTGGTAAACGTTCTGGCTACAAAACAGCACCCACTTTTTTCCGTATATTAGCATCTATCGGGAGAACAAACAAATAGACGAATTTGACCTTTTCGTAACTATTTTTACAGTCACTCACAAAACACTTAATTTTTTGAAAATGGTCTTAAATATAACTTGAAAATCGCGACTAAACGAATTAATGTTTACGAAACTTAAATTAAAATCTCGAAGAAACGTCAAAGAAAGTGTGAAGAGAACAGTCAGTTGAACTAACAGAAAACTTCAAAATCGTGTCGTAATTTCTTAAAAACTTTTTTCTCAAATAAAATTACAAATACACGGTTGCCAGAATGCGTGATGTTTAGTAATTAAATCATGGTGTACCATATTAAAATGAGAAACGTCACAAAGGTGGCTTTCATCAGAACATGCTTACTAAGTTATATATTTAACTAAATACTGCAGTACAAATACACACAGTAGTTCGATATATAATAAAAATACTCAACATATATCTTTATATATATTTCTTCTGTATGTCTGTATATAACTGAACTCTGTTGGATATTGGGGCAATAATAAACTAGACTATTAGCTGAATTCAGTAAGTCTGTCTCATCTCAAGTCTCTAAATTTGAGATTTTTCATTAGAGACAATTTTTGTGACTTCAGATGATTTCGGTATTCTGTAAGCAAGAATCTCAAGAAATTCACCAATGATATGTGGTGAAAAAACACTGAGACAATCAGCTGTTTGCATATTTCTTTGGTGATGATAAACCTTGTAATAATATAATTGATTATCGATTTCATAATAAATTCTTTTTTAAATGCATGGTATGAACAAAATAATTTATGGAAAGTTTAGCGAATATGGTTTCTAATACAAATGTACAAAACCACGCTTGATAAGTTGGCTTAAAAAGCCTTTAACCTGAATGGATTACTTGAATAAATGCGATGAAGCGAGAAAACTGAACAATCGATATAAGTGAGTTGCATCGCTATAGACTTCTCAACAAAGCCATTTATTTTTATTTTTTTAATAAAAAAATCCGAATAAAGCTATACGCCATGGATAAAAGAGCAAATCGACTGCTATCTGGAGTTTATAGACAGCCACCCCCAAATAAGGAGTAACAAAAATGACCCAACCAATCCTAGGATGTCAGAGTTATGGACAGAGTTGTCAGAGTCGTTAAACGCTCTCAAGGGTCCTAGACGCACTCCGGCGAAATGGAAGGAGGTAAGTATTTGAATATTACTGACAAAAAATGTTAGCAAACATTGGTGTGTGAGCGCCACCTTCAATGTAAAGTATTGGTGGTGGCAGTGCCTTGCCAGCTCAATATTGGTAATTGTTTCCTTTAGGCGACAACTGCTAAAACACGTCCAAAATGATCGGGAAAGGTGTCAAAATACGCGTTTTGACCTCGGTAACAATAATCCGGAAGCGGACTTTCAAGTTGTTGTTTCAGTGAAGAAATATTTGCAAGTAAAGTGGAAAATGTTCTGTCCTTTTTATGTGGTTGTTGTAATCACAGATATAGGGCGTTCCGAAGAGTGAAAAACTGTGTTCTGCGTGGAAATTCTGGGGACCGCGTAGCCGGTGTTGGACCGGCTAAGGGTTATTTTTTTGAAGCGCTGCCTAAGGCCGCCGTAAAAAGGTGTTCTGCACATAAATACATTGGATCACTAAAACAAAAACTAGAAAGTCCGCTTCCGGATTATTGTTACCGAGGTCAAAACGCGTATTTTGATACCTTTCCCGATCATTTGGGACGTGTTTTAGCAGTTGTCTCCTAAAGGAAACAATTACCAATATTGAGCTGAACCAAAGGAACACATTGCGCTAAAATTGCTTCGTTTTGAGTAATACTAATAACAACAAGACAATCTCTAGTTACTAATTGTGTTTTATGTTGGTCTAAATTTTTATTTATTTCAGTCTCTTACTCACTGGAAGAACCAGATCCGATCCAGGGCAAGGAAGTCCAAAGCCAATCGCCTAGTTACGGGCAGAGGCCCATTGATGGAAGAGGCGGTATCAGAAATCGAACAGAGGGCCCTGGACACGATCGGTGCGGTAGTAGTGGACGGGGCACCCAACATACCAACTATTGGTGCAGAGGTACGAAACATATTTATATACATACATAGATTCTCAAACATATGAATACACAAAATTAACTTTATTCTTTAATTTTTTAGTCTGACATAATAATTACGTTTGACCCAATAAGTCCAGCGGTAGTAGAAGGTGACCCAATCGGGGAGACTCCCACTACTTCACGTCACCGCAAGCCGACCTCAACCTCTGATCAGATGTTCGTTGAAATGATGTCATCTATTCAAGCTAGAAATGAGGAGGAGAGGGAATATAGAGAACAATCATTGAAATGTATGACGGAGTTTTGCAATTCCATAAACAACATGGCAAGTGCAATAGTAGCTCTTACTCAAACCCGGGTCAATACCGATTGATGATATTACACGCATGATATATTAGCAGTTCTCCTACCATTAACAAATTTGATTTGAAATCCAGAGCTACTTCCTTTAAATTTTAATGCAATATTGCAGCCATGTCCACTGAATCTACCTTTAATACACTACACAACTCGATGTAGCTAAAACGAATATTTTTTAACGCTCGTATATCCCTGCAAAGAACCCGAATTCTCCGTTCCAAAATTCAAATAAGTGTTGGAGTACTCATGGAGGAGTTCTCTTTGGATTTTGGAACGGAATATTCGGGCTCTTTGCAGGGATATACGAGCGTTAAAAAATATTCGTTTTAGCTACATCGAGTTGTGTAGTGTATTAAAGGTAGATTCAGTGGACATGGCTGCAATATTGCATTAAAATTTAAAGGAAGTGGCTCTGGAATTCAAATCAGATTTGTTAATGGTAATGGAAACTGCAGATGATTGACATGCAAGTTAAGCTACTTGTTCACATACACTGAACCAACCTGAACTGAAACCTGAACTGAAACCTGAACTGAAACCTGGAACATATGTGCAAAATGATAAGGCCATCGATTAGAGCCATTTATCTTAAGTATTTATTTATTAATAGTAAGGATTGAAGCCAATTTTTTTTTATTTATCTTAAGGCTTGAAGCCATTTTTTTATATTTATCTTAAGGCTTGAAGCCATTTGTTTTCTTTGATTTATAAATAAAAACTAATATCAAATATGTTTAATTTCATGTTTTTTTTATTTAAATTGAGTGGAGGATGGAAACTAGGATGCAGATTAGGGTTAGGGTGGAGGATGGAGGATGGAAATTAGTGTGGAGGACGGAAATTAGTGTGGAGGACGGAAATTAGTGTGGAGGATGGAAATTAGTGTGGAGGACGGAAATTAGGGTGAATTATGGAAATTAGTGTGCTGGTTAGGGTAAGGGTGGAGGATGGAAATTAGTGTGCTGGTTAGGGTTAGGGTGGAGGATGGAAATTAGTGTGGAGGACGGAAATTAGTGTGGAGAACGGAAATTAGTGTGGAGGATGGAAATTAGTGTGGAGGACGGAAATTAGGGTGAATTATGGAAATTAGTGTGCAGGTTAGGGTTAGGGTGGAGGATGGAAATTAGTGTGCTGGTTAGGGTTAGGGTGGAGGATGGAAATTAGGGTGGAGGATGGAAATCAGTGTGGAGGACGGAAATTAGGGTGGAGGATGGAAATTAGGATGCAGGTTAGGGTTACAATATGAAATGCCTTATAATCTAAGTGAATTTATACAGTTTTCACGAGCCCTTCTTCCTTCGCCGTGATACTCGGACGACTGAATTGAAGAGCCCGTGCCTGTATTTTCAACCTCTGGTGATCCGCCGGTTAAAACCTCCTCCGGCATAATGCCCCGTTTTTGTAGCAGGTTGTGGAATATAAAGCAGGTATAAATAATGAAGGCTGCATTTTTGTGGCTATACCTGAGGACGCGTTCTTTTAATAAACACCTAAAACGAGACTTCACAACCCCAAAGCCGCGTTCTATTGGGTTTCTAGCTCTTATGTGAGTTTTGTTGTAGAGCTCTTCATCACCTGAGGAAGGGCTTCCCATAGGCGTAAGAAGCCACGGCTCCAAAGGATAGCCCGAGTCCCCCAATAGCCACGTAAAAGCTCCCGGTACGTGCTCCCTGATCAGCTTCACGCGTACCGGGGATGTGGTCCATATACCGGCGTCGTGGCATGATCCAGGGAATCGTGCGTTGACGTGGCGGAAAATAAGTTCATCATCGCAAACCTTAAAACGAGATGGTTAATACTTAACCCTTTAACATAGTTTTTATACTTACAGCTTCAACATTAACACTATAGTAACCCTTCCGGTTCATATAGTCATGAGGCACTACTCCTACCGTTGACGATGACGGCGCAACTATGGCCACATGCGTGCAGTCAATGGCACCAATTACCCCCTTTATCCCAAATTTGTTGTGGAAACTGGAAATAATTCTTTTAATTAGGTTAACCTCTTCAATACTGAACACAAACCTACCCTCTTTTAATGCTGTTATAGTGTTCAGCCGTACTAGGGAAGCTTATTTCAGCGTTTTTGTGCTCCACAACAAGCCTGCAAATAGCTTTTATGTTTCGGGACACTGACGGTTGACTCATAGCAGCAAAGTGGCTGTTTCCTACACAGCTTTGATAAGATCCGTTTGCGAGGAAATAAAGTACTGAAATAAACTAAAAAATAGCAGTTTTAAGGGACGAGCATACTTTTTGTAAAACAATTGGTAATTCTATAAGAACGCAAGTAAAAATACACCTGTTACTTGGTTGCAAATATCTCTACAGAAACAAAAAATCGGATCTCTGCTATCGGATTATTGATACCGATCAAAGCACGTCGCTTAATAACTTTCCTGATGATTTTGGGCGTGTTTTAGCAATTACGTGCTTTCGTATAGAATAACCAAACAATTGTTCTTACCCGAAGCTCGAACGGAATCCTCGACTGCCTCATATAACTGTCGTGCGGCTTCAGCTCCTGCATAAGGTCCCAGCATAGCGTCTTGGGAAACCTTAAAAACTTGCGGAAGATTTCCTCCTCCAACAGAAATGGATCCTCCGTGTCCCTCAAACTGGCAAGATTTCGCCTGCGAACAAGTCTGTACCATAAACAAAGAAACATTTTTGTTAACAAATTATATTAATACGATTATAATAATAATTAACATAATACCTTTCTTCATTTTCCAATTTTTTAAAAATCAAATAAGCGGCAAACGCTTCTTCTTCCATGTTTTTACTGTTTGTGATCTGCCTACAACCAGCTCACAAATTAGTGACTTTTTTTTTTAGACTAGAGATGTGAGACAGCTTACTGAATACCAAATTGTCTCAAAATTGAAATTGACCACGAAATGTCTCTATTAGTGACCAGAGACAGCTTACAGAATTCACCTATATGTTTCCAACTAATACACGTTTATATTTATTTGTTAATTTATATTTAATTCAAGTTTGAGGTTACCGATAAGACATGTGATTTGGTTTACAGTCGAATATAAAAAGGAAAGATAAAAGTATGAGTTTATGACATCTAGTGATGAGATAATAAAATATGGTTGTGTGTATATCGAAATAGAGGTGAGATTCAACACTCCTAATCACAACATCATTTTAAACCCAGATCATTTTTCAGTTCCTGGTGACGAGGTCCACTTATTCCCTTTGTTAGGATGTCTGCAGGCATACTGGATGTATCCATGTATTTCATGACAGTTCCGTTTTGTATGTGTTCTCTCAAAAAATGTATTCGAAAATCAATATACTTAGTTTTGTTACTTACGTTGTTTTGGCATAGTTTTTATGCCGCTTGGTTGTCGTTAAAAATGGAAATAATTTGTTGTTTACTTTAAGTTATGTCTGCAAGGAGAGCCTTGAGATGCGCCTCCTTTACAGCTTCTGATAATGCCATATATTCGGCTTCTGGTGTGGACATAGCTGTGGTCCTTTGCTTCCTCGACTCCCAACTGATACTGCCATTTGACATCGTGAAGCAATACCCGGTGTACGATTTTCGGTCTATGGTACAACTGCCCAGTCAGCATCTACGTATCCGATCAGCTCTTTATTTGCATTTTTATCAAAAGTTAAACCAGTTTCCTTTGTCCCTTTAAGGTACCTTAGAATTCGTTTTGTAGACTTGAAATGTTCACTGCCAAAACAGTTATTGAATTGTGAAAGGTAACTTACGGCAAACATTATGTCTGGTCTCGTTGCTACGGCTAAAAACATCAAGGATCCAATCACATTTTGTTTGTTTTTCTAGTTTTAGACGTGGTTCTATTGGTGTGGCGCAGCTTTTACATTCTTCCATATTAAACTTTGAAAGTAGTTTTTCGATGTATTTTTGCTGTTTCAATATTATTTTATTGGTTGTTTGATTTATTTCAATACCAATGAAATCATTTACGGGGCCGATGTCTCTCATTTCAAAAATTTGGGTAAATTTTCTTTTGATTATTTCAAATGTGTGCGCACAGGAATATGCCAACAATATATCATCGACATATAGCCCAAGGAGTATCTTTGCTCCTCCTTTCTGCAGTACGTAAATGCACGGATCTGCTATTGATGAAATGAAACCAAGCTTCTTTAATTCGTAGTCTAACTTTTTATACCATTGGCGCCCGGACTGTTTTAGTCCATATAGGGCCTTTTTTAAGACACATACTTTTTCACTTGGCGACTTATTAATTTGTTTCAGCATTTCGCTTGCTTTGTGGTAGATATTAAGTCTTTCTTTTTGCTTTCGTCAGCTAAAATTTCTGCGATGTATTTTTCTAAATTTTCTGGCATCTTCATTACTATACCTTCTTCTAGGTGCCCATGTAGGTAGGCTGTAGTGACGTCCAATTGATGCAATATAAGGTTTTCTTGTACTGCGGTTGATATCATTAGTCTAAGGGAACTTAGCTTTGCAACCGGAGCCCAAGTTTCATTGTAATCTACACCTGGTCGTTGCAAAAAACCGCGTGCAACAAGACGAGCCTTTTTGATATCTGCTTTGTCTTTTAGTATAATTTTGAAATCTACTATGTTCTTTTTGTTTTCTTTTTATTTTATTTCCCATGAACCATTTTTTATGTGACCTCTAATTTCTGACTTTATAGCTTCATGGCATTCTTTGTCTGTTTTTTCGGCTTCACACATGTAGGTTAGCTCATCAAAGTTTCTTTCGCAAAAGTTTAACAGTTCTTGATATTCATCCCATATTTGCTTTCCATTGGTTACGAAGTCATTTAACCAAGTGGGTGGTTTTCGATTTCGAAGGGGTCTTAGAAGCTCACTACCGTTTTCTGGTTCATTTACGCTTTGAGCGTTTACTTCAATTTCGGATTCCCCACCTTGATAATATTCGGTTTCATGGGTATCATAATGCTTCTAAATTTGTTCTTCATCGACTGATACGTTTGGTATAGAGCGTGGTACAAACTCTATGTCTACATAATATTTGTTTTTATTTTCTGTTTATGGCTCAACCCAATCTATGCCAGTTTGATTTTTCATTTCGGGCCTACGGAAGAGATTTTCGTATTTACCTGATCCATCTGATAATGCATTTTGTCAATTATTGTAACATCTCTACTTATTACAATTTTTTCTTTATTCGGTAAGTATATACGAAACCCTTTTGCGTTTTGAGCGTACCCTACAAAAACGCCTTCTGTAGCCTTGGGTGTGAACTTACCCATTCTGTGCTTTTTTAACACAAACGCTTTGCTACCAAAAACGTGTAGGTGGTTTCCAGATGGCGCACGTCCGGTCCATTTTTCATGTGGTGTGCTGCCTTTTAGAGCCTTTGCGGGGCTTCTGTTTAGACGATAGTTGGCAGTATATACCGCCTCTGCCCATAGTTTTAGTGGTATGTTTCCCTCTATCATCAAGCATCGCGCTTTATCCAGAAGTGATCAATTTTTTCTTTCGCCTTGCCAGTTTTGTTGTGGCGTGTATGGTGCAGTCAGGCGTCTCTTAATGCCTTTTTCTTTTAGGTAAGAATCAAAATCGCGATTGCAGTATTCTGTGCCATTATCAGATTGCAAATTTTTTATTTGTTTATTGTGAAAGTTTTCTACTTTGTTTCGGTATTCTTTAAACTTCTCGAGTACTTCGCTTTTATGAGCGATAAAATATATGCAGAAATATTTTGTGAAGTCATCTAGGAATGTAACAAATCTGGTTCCACCTAAAGAATCGACATTTATAGGGCCACATACATCGCTATGGATTATCTCCAATGGCTGGCGGGACTTTACGCCTTCTAGAGAGGTAAACGGTAATCGGGTCATCTTACCTTTTAAGCAAACTTCACATTTTGGTAGATTTTCGTTACCGATTGTCATACCTGTTATGAGATTGTTCCTCGCTGCCATCTTTAAGTCGTTTTCATTTAGGTGTCCTAGTTTTCGATGGCACAATTTCATGTTGCTTTCAGTAGTGTGTACAATTTTAGCTTTTTCTGTTTTTGTGTAATAGAGACCGCGTTCTTTTTCGGCGATAAGTGTGGTATGACCATGTTTGTCTTTGAAAAAAGCTTTATCATTTGTGAAAATAACGCTGTTTCCCTTTTCAGTAATTTTTGCAACGGACAATCACCCTTATCGCGAGTTTTATTTTCACCCGAAAAGGTTCGCATTTTTTGTTCGCCCTATCGCAGATATTGGCGAACACATTTTTCGTGTTCGAAAAGCATTCCGCCTTATTGGCAATGATTTGTTCGGGCGAAATGAACAACGAAAAATGCCAAATTTGTTCACTTTTATTTTACAGGGGAACAAGAGTGCAACAAAATGTAAGCAACGGTTTGTTTTGAATATTAGATATTCTTTTAATGAAATATGGTGATATTTTTTAGGAGTAAATCAATAAATAAAACACAGTCGGAAATGCTGTTGGAGAAAATGTTAGAAAAGCCTGAAATTGCTAAAGGTTTTTCAAAAGAAAACAAAGGAAAAGTGGCAGGCTTCTGGAAGCAGCTCACAATGTCGTTGAGTAGCCTGGGCCCACCTGTTAAAAGTGAATTTGAATGGAAAAAGTTACATTTCTTTGTAGTAATGTATGCAAAATCTATTTAATATAACAATGCATCTATTAACTAGGTGTGGAATGACCATAAAATATATGTAAGGAAGAAGGGGTCACAAAATAAATTGTGTGAAAGGCCGGACCCAATAAAACCCAAACGCTTACAAATGCCGAGGAAGATATCTATCAACTGCTAGAGCTCAAAGACACTGTTGACGGTGTTGAAGGCTCGCAGAAGACAAACTTAGATATTGACATTTTGTCGGATATTTTAATACTGAGCGACGAAATTCCTGCGTGTAGTACGAATTTTCCTGCAACTACGCCTGATATCGAACCTGTTGATCCTGAATGTGAGCCTGCTGCTCCATCAAGCTCAAGAAACATCTCTACTACGGAGTTAGTTTTAAAAGAACTCGATACACAACGAGAAATTTGTGACAAGCTAGATAAATAAATAAAGTCACACAATAAGGTGATGTGTGATCTGAAAGAAGAAAAAATAAAGGAACTAGCGCGCCACAATAATACAATGGAGAAGATGCTTAAGAGAGAAATTGAGGAGTTAATTGAGTCTAACCGAAAGACTTTAGAGTTAAAACAATTACAATTAAAAGTTCTAAAGGGAAAAACAAAAGACGGAGTGGTGCCTGATTTTTTATTTATTACTTTATAAAATAGCTGTATGGAATTAAAGGCTGATTTATTTTGTTTAACCACTGCATATTTATTTTAAAATTTTTTATGTACATAACTTATGTTTAAGTTTCATGAAATGAAGTATTTTTATTTATATATATATGTATAAAGGCTTAATGCAATGAATTTCTTTTACATAACTTAGGTTTAAGTTTTATGAAATGTTATATTTTGTTTTGCTTGATGACTGAAGTACCTTGATACTTTAAAATAAAAATAATAAATGAAACCAATGTACATACTTTATTTAAAGAGTGTTTGTAATTTATATACGAATTCGCTGCCCTGTGGCCAGATAGGTACTGCTGCATTCGTGAACCTTTTGAGTATCTACTGTGGACGTTTCGTTCAAATCTGCATTATGAGATGGAATATGAAAATTAGCTACACTTTTGTAATGAGTGCAAATGTTATGTAAAGCTGCGCAAACGTTGATAATTTTTTGTTGCTTTGGCAGGAGTATAGTACAACTCCCTTGCACCTAAGAGACAACTCCATCTGTTTTTTAGCACACCATTTGTTCTTTCGATTATATTCCGACCCCGCGTGTGTACTTTATTAAACTTTGCCTCAGGGGATCCACTTTCTGTAGTTCTGTATGGAGTAAGTAGCCAAGGCTTTAGGGGATACCCTGCATCACCTAAACTGATCGGAATTTTAGATGCACTCGTTTTATTGAATCAAAACTTGTACCTAGTAGTCGAGCATTGCTGTGAGTTTCTAAATAATTTTGTTCCGTTTCCGATCTTACATCACTTATATTCCATATAAATGCATCGTGGCAAGCACCAGGGTGTGTATCATCAACAGCTACTAAGGTTGCATCTAAGGTTGCTGTCACATACCTAACAAGCCATTTTATGAATACAATTATATTTTATCTAAAATTTAATTATATGTATATACTTACGAGCATAACATTCAAACTGCATTTGCCTTTCCTATTGTAAAATTGGTGAATATTCTTTGAAGGGTATGGTAACGTGTGTTCCAGCCTACAACTCCTGGTATTGCGAACTTGGTATAAAATTCGCGTGCAGTCTGGCGTTGCTCTTCTAAGGAATGCCAATTTATCCATTTGGTACAAAGCAATGGCTCCAAAATACACAGCACCTCTGACAGAACCTCACTGAAATATGACTGACTAAGACCCACCTCATGGTCATTACCAACGCCTTTTTGATAGGCTCTTTCTGCGAAATAACGTAGACAAGCGCTCAACGACGAATTTCTGCTTCAATGGCGGCAACGAGCCAGCCAGGATATCTAGCACATGTTTAAATGCTGGCTTATTTAGCCTGTAATATTGTTGAAAACTAGTAAGGAAACAATTATTTGCTATTGAAAAGTGCCAAAAACAACTTTTTCCTACTCACAGTGAATCACTTAGCTCCAAGGGTTGGAATTGTCTCTTAATTGCCTCCGGATTGCTCTCACATTTAAATTCTCCTCGCGTTCTATCAATAACAAGCTAAGGCCAATACTATACATGTTTTTAAGTAATTTTTAAGCTTTATGTTAACTTTATTTTACTAAATTGTATGCTTATTTACAAAATTCACAAAATATCAAGTAAATTTATTTGTTCCCTATTAATTCGAAATTGAGCATCAGCTGATTCGAAGTGAACATTGGTTCGCCCGAAGTTATCGATAGCCGGAACCAGTTCGCCCGAACAAAAAAAGTGAATACGAACGTTAGTTCGGGCGAACTCTGCGATAAGGGTGAATAAGTTTGTTGTCAGTGTCGGTACACATAGGGTATCGAGTAAATTATATTTCTCATTATTTATATTGAGTGAGACCTTACCTTTTCCTTCGACACTCACGGTGTGACTATCTGATGCTAACTTTAGTGATCCAGTTTCAGCGCAAAGTGTGTCAAAGATGCTTTTTTCGGAACACATATGGGAAGTGCATCCGCTGTCCAAACACCATGTGCCTGGGGAGGTAATGTTCATGCATGTAGGTGTTATGTTGAAGCTTTTCCCAACATTTTGGTTCATATTCTTTTTACTCCAGAAATTTTCTATCGAATGACCTTTCTTTTTGCATGATTGGCAATATATTTCTTAATTTTTCTTTTTTACGTAAAATGCTCCTTCACCACTTTGATTACCTTTTCTCGCATCGTTTTCTTCAATAATTTTAACTTTCAGCTCTTCCGGGCTAGGAACCGTATCTCTGGATTCAATAGCAATTCTAATATTTCCGAAAGTCGACGGGAGGCTGTATAGCATCATAATGCTTAGCAATTCGGAGTTGATTTTTATGTCCATGTCTGCCAGTTTATCCACAATGTCTAGGAAGCTGTTTAGATGCTCTCTTGTATCATCTGTTGTTGCAGCTTTTTTCAGTATTAGCTGTTTTAGTAAAGTTGCTTTTCGCGCAGGGCCAGTGCTCTGGCAAGTGGCTTTTAATTTGTCCCATACTTGCTTTGATGTCGAACATCCTTTTACTTGCTTAAGCTAGTGCGGTGAAATTAGTAAGATAATTTCGTCTTTTACCATCATATCTTTTTTGTTGAATGCTGATTGTTGCTCAGCAGTTGCTGTGGGTGCTAAGGTATTTACGCCGTTTGCGTAGTCCCATAATTCGTCTTTTATTAGGACTGATTGTGCCTGAAGACACCACGTGTCATAATTGTCTTTTGTAAGTGCCTCAATGCGATTGTACGTGGAAGTAGCCATTTTTGTGTATAAAAGCCCAAACCTTGCTCTGCTACCAATTGTTGGATATTGGGGCAAAAATAAACTAGACTAAATGGCGTGATTTATTTTGTTGAAATTTGTTTTGAGTTTTAAAAGGGACTTAAGGAACGATCAATATACGGACCGAGGTAGCCCTGGAACGTGTCTGTACAATATGGGTATCAAATGAAAGCTGTTGATATCCGCTTTTATATGGGGTAACTTTTGTTACGATCTCGTTGAGAATTACCCCAAAATATGGACCAGGGATAGTTCTAAAATGTATTTATAAGGCATGGGTATCAAACAAAAGGTAATGACGTAATGCAACACGAAGAAATACATTCACAGAAGTGGTTGCACGAAAACTAAACTAAGAGTTTAGTTTTTATACACATTTTTTATACAATTTTTTGTTTATTTACGGCCTTTACATTTTCAAGTATTCATGAAACGAGCTGATGAAGAAGCTAAGCAGCTTCCGAAATGGATCTATAAGAAAAGCTATGGCAATTGTCTCTAAACATTTTTCCTACTCAATTCAATTAAAAAAACTTTTAATAATTAATGAAAAATGATGATTTAGCTAAATGAAAATTTAGCTAGCGATTTACTATTTTTACCTGAGATACAAAAAAACACGGAAGCATTAGTGTTGGAGAATCACGTGTAAACATAAATGCTAAGCTAAGTATCAATATTTCCGCTGTACTTTAAGTATTTTCAGCGGAAATGATCCATACGATGTCCATTTTCTAAAAACCACCATGGATTCCTTGTTACAAAAATAGTAGAATAAATTTGTTATACTAATAGGTGAATTCTGTAACTAGTATCTAGTCATTAATAGAGACAGTTTGTGGTCAATTTCAATTTTGATACTATTTGGTATTCAGTAAGCTGTCTCACATCTCTAGTCTCAAAAAAATAGTCACTAATTTGTCAGCTGGTTCTAGGCAGGTCACAAACAGTAAAATAATGAGTTAAAAATTAAAGAAATTAAAAAAATAATAAATTTGAATTGTAGAAACATTTATATCTTTAAAAAAATAATATTTAACTAACAAAAAATAAAATAAAAAATAAAAACAATACATTGTCCGCGATCCTGGGCTCGAACCTACGTCGCTCACTTTGTACTCGAGACGCTTACTACCTGGGCTATCTATACATCCACTGAATTGCTGTACCTGAGATGTATGCAAGTGTGTTTTCACCACTTTTGTGATTTTCTCTTACAGAATACCGAAATCATCTGAAGTCACAAAAATTGTCTCTAATGAAAAATCTCAAATTGAGTGACTTGAGATGAGACAGACTTACAGAATACAGCTATTAAACTGTGTTTTCTTTTCATCCGCATCTGGGTTTGCGCTTTGTATTTGTATGGACTGCTAAGCGCACAACTTTATCTGCAACTATGAAATAGTACAAATATTAAGCGCAAACGCAGATGCGGATAAAAAAACACGGCTTATATCACTGTCAATAATTTTTATCGCTTCTACCCGTTGCCACGTCAACTACAGAATTACCGATATAAAGGTAGTAAAATAGAAATAAACTTGGAAAAATATTCAAGAAGTAGGAAAAAAATATGAAGAAGTGAAAAAAACATGCAGATATGCCAAAAATATGAAAACGAGTTCCTGTATTGGTCCGGGATCTCTATACTAAACAAAAATATGCAATTTCAAAGAATTCCGATATCTAGTAATAAGTGAAGCTATTATTAATATAAATATTTTTCTTGCTGGAATCAGAAAGTAGCGAGGTTTATTTTTTGCAGACAGTTGGGCCATCATCATTTTTTCTTAGTACCTGATGATAAGAGTTTGAGATATCTGCGCGTTTATGTGCTTTACACTAATATCCTAAATATCATTGTTTAATACCTCCACATTTAATGCATCCCTGAAAATTTTTTCCGTGTGCTCTTTTGCATTTTCGCTGTCGATTATTGGCAATCCAACAATTTCAATAGTCTTTTCTAGTTGCCTTTGCTTTTGCCAGTTCAGGCTACTCTCCAGATTATCTACCCTTTTTTCTCAACATCGTATTTTCTTCTTTAAGTTCTTGTATTGTACTTAGACATTCAATGTTCATTTGTTTGAGGCTGCGGTTCGGTTTCACCAGCTCGACCTAACTTTGTTAAGTCCAGTTTTTCACTTATTCAGTTTTACCACATAACTAATGGCGTTTTCTTTTCTATAAAAAGTGTTACCCTGTTGTTTTTTTTCAGCCTTGTCTCTGTCAGATTTCTTTGCTCCCTTAAAAAATACCTTCTTAGGGTGAGAACAGAGTGAGCGCTGATGCCGAGCGGAGCTGAGCCGAGCTTATTGACGCTTATTTCCATGCGAGAAGAATATTTGTATATAACACAGTGAATGCAAGAATCAGCGCTGAAATTCTGTTTATTCCATGTGTTTTGCTTTTATGTCATTTAGTTTTGTTGTTCATTTCTGTTTATAAAATTGCTGAAACTGATTTCTCGCACTCATCGGCTTTGCTCTCTGCTCTTGTCGGCGTTCACTGTGTTATACACAAGCTTATTTGTATTGCCTTGTATGTAATTAGTTTTATCGCATTGACAATCTTTATCGCACTGACAATCTCTACTCGGCTTTCAGCGCTCACTCTGTTCGCACCCTTATGATTTAACAGGACGAGACTATCTACAAAATCAGTCATTTTGCATAGCGCCAGGTTACCTAGGGAAAGAGATTAAATTTGAGAGGGTAACGAGGGGGTGTAAGACTAATACATTCCTTTGTCCATGGATATTCACACCCATATCGCACTGGGTTATTGGGATGCGCAGAGTTGAAAGGTATACAAAAATACTGCTATGTACAAATACGTTATATACAGGGTGGCTGATGAAAGCCGCTACCAAAAAAAATTAAATAACTTTTTTTCTATTTAATGAATCTGGTTAATTTTTTTTTATTTTGCAGATTGACTTTTACATTTAACAAAAATGGATAACTGGGACACTGAAACAAGAATTTGGATTCTCCGCCGCTATCACGCACTGGAGTCCGTAGTTTCGGTTCAAAGAGAGTATAGGCGCACGTTTGGCGGCAATCCTCCGAGCAGATGGACCATAATAAGACTTGTAAACAATTTTGCCGAGCATGGGACAGTCAACAGAAGACCTTACCATCGAAACCCTTCAGTTCGAACGGAGGAAACAATCGCTGCTGTAGCTGCTGCCATACAAAACAATCCACGTGTTTCGACAAGAAGCTTATCTGCTCAAATGGGTGTAAGCAGACAGTCATTACAGTCAATTATGCACAAAGATTTGGACTTATTCCCATATAAAATTCAAACGGCCAACAAACTGAACGCTGCAGACTTGCCGATTCGCTTGGAATTTTGCCAGAAGATGCTTCAAATGGTGGAAGAGGATGGAAACATGTTGAACTGTCTTTTCATGTCTGACGAGGCCCATTTCGATTTAAACGGCAACATAAACAAACCAAATTGTCGCATATGGAGTGCTTCCAACCCACAGATACTCCATGAGACGGAATTGCATCCACTTCGTGTCACAGTGTGGTGTGCAGTTTCATCACGCTGCATTGTCGGGCCCTACTTCTTCGAAGAAAACGGTCACACCGTTACGGTAACTGGAGACCGTTACTTGAGCATGTTGAGAGAGTTTTTCTATCCAGAATTACGCCGAATGAGAATTCCTTTCCACTCTGTGTGGTTTCAGCAAGATGGTGCAGCTCCTCATATAGCCCAACCTGTTATGACAGAATTGCGACGAAAATTTCCCAATAAGCTGATATCCAGAAACTCCACATTCCGTTGGCCACCCAGGTCGCCTGACCTTACTGCACCTGACTTTTTCTTGTGGGGTTGTTGCAAACAGGAAGTCTTCAAAGCATAACCAACAAATTTGAATGAACTAAGGCAATCCATTCGAGAAACAATTGCGGCTATTCCTTTCTCAACTCTCCAAGCAGTAATGAACAACTTTTTGGTAAGATGCCGCACATGCATCGACGAGCAGGGGGGCATTTAAATTTCATTATTTTTAAAACTAATTAAGCTATATTTAATAAAATTTAATGAGCTTTAACATGAATAAAAGAAAAATGAATTCCATACACTGAAAAAAAAAATTATTTGAGTTTCTTAATGTAGCAAAATTCATCAGCCACCCTGTATTTCCCTCGCAGCCGCCATCACAATCGGTGCTCGTTCGGGATATGGTTAAATGATTTATATGGTTAACGCAGATGGTATATTATTTTCTTCCTCATCTACATCTTATGTCGAACTATCATATCTGTTTACATTCTTTGTTTAGAGTTCATGCAAAAGCTGTTGAGTTCGCTCCGTGCTTTATTTATTTTTAATAAAAATTCGCTGTGAATTGATATTTAACGAGTGCTTTGTGATAACATTTTAAGAAATTGTGTGATTTATGTGTGTGTTATACGTGCAAAGCTTAGAAAATAGGCGAATCGTTTTTCCGCGTTCCCTCTCACATGTGCATTTTGACATAAGAATTCACCGACGTCAAACGGTAATTTCGTGTTGTTGGCCGATTGCGACGACCATATAAATTATTTGATCATGATGCATGCAAGCGTGTAACTAGGAAGAGGAAGAGAGATGGCGCGAGTGTTTGCGAATACAATGCAAGGAGGAGATGCCAATAAATAACACCGACCCTTCCAGAACACGAAAGCGAACAACCAAGAAAGTTCTTGGTGCGTAGGCAAGCACCCTGTTGGACTATATAAGGCGGTGACCAACTAAGGCAGGTTGTTCAGTTTATTTTCAAGTGTTGTTCAGTGAACTACTGCGAAGTTACCAAACTCTTAAATTTGTATTGCGTTTATTTCTAGTAAATAAAACTAGCTATTAGTTACAATATCTGTGCGTGTGTTTATTTGACTTTATAGTAATCGAACCCAGGATTGATAATCAAGGAATCATCGAATTCGTCACAATTGGTGTCAGAAGCGGTATTGTTGAATAAATACCAGTGAATTTAAGGATAACAAGGACATGGGGAAGCTGAATGAATTAAAGATTCAGCAACTCAAAAATGAGTTGGAACAACGTGGACTAAACACTACAGGCAATAAATCAGAGTTACAATCACGATTGCGAGAGGCTATGGAAGCAGAAGGAATCAACGTTGATGATCATGTTTTTCATCTTGTGGAGGAGGCATCGACAAAAATGGAAGAAAAAAAGTAGTCTCCGAATCCAGTAGCAACCGTGGATACAAACATGATATTGGCTGTATTAACTCAGATGTCGACTAAAATGGAAAAACAAAAGACGCGTATTACATCTCGAATGGCATCTCAGCTGGAAGAACAGAATACTTGCATGGCATCTCAGATTTCAGCTCAACTAGAGGAACAGGAGGCTCGCTTGTCGTCGAGAACTGCATTGCAGCTGGAGGCACAGGAAGAACGAATGGCATCACAGCTAAGAATGCAAGACGCAAAAATAACTGAAGTGCAGGAGGTATTCAGAGAACGGCAAGACAAAATTGGGGCCGAAGTAGATGCATTGAGAGGTCGCATCCAGGAGTTGCAGCTAAATCGTCCAACTGCTTCAACGAGTATTCCCAAGGTAAAAACCCCATCTTTTGACGGTTCTGTTCCTTTCCAGGTATTCAAGCTACAGTTTGAGAAGACTGAAGCTGTAAATAATTGGGGCACGGAACACAAAGTTGCTGCACTATTCGTGGCATTTAAAGGGCCTGCAGCTGAAATCTTGCAGACTATTCCTGACGGCGAACGGAATAATTATGAGGCATTGATGGGAGCAGTTGAGAGACGCTATGGCAGTGAGCATCGAAAACAGATATACCAAATAGAGCTATAGAATCGCTTCCAGAAACCTAATGAGACTTTGCAGGAATTTGCATCGGACATCGAGAGGTTGGCCCATCTAGCAAATGCGGACGCACCCATAGAATACACAGAAAGGGTAAAAATCCAAAGCTTTATAAATGGAATACGTGACGTGGAGACGAAGCGAGCCACATATGCAAAACCCCAAGAGATCATTTGCTGAGACGGTATCACATGCTCTAACGCAGGAAACAGCCTCGCTATTAAGTAAGCCGGCGTACAAAGCTCACCGCGTGGAGGTAGAACGGCCAGACTGGGTATACACAATTCTGGAAGCATTGAGAAGAAAGCAACAGAAAAATGAGGGTGGCATCAAATGCTTTAAGTGTGGAAAATCTGGTCATATAGCACGTTATTGCGGCACTGGCTCCAGTAATTCTGGCAATTAAAGTGGACGTAAACGCAAAGCTGGAGAGGATGAGCAAGATGAATGCCCCATAATCTCTGTGTCACAACTCGAACAGAAAGCGAGTAATGTTACTGTTGAAGGCTACGTGGACGGGAAAGAGCGCTTGCTGACTGTGGATACTGGTGCATCACATTCCATCATTCGGAGTGACTTGGTCAACGGAAAGGTGAGACCATTGCGGAAAGCTAAGTTGTGGACAGTAACTGGTGACAGCAAGCAAGTCCTGGGAGAAGTGACATGCAAGATTGTGATTGAGAATGTGGCTACGTATCACAACTTCTTGGTAGCGAATATTGTCGATGAAGTCATCATTGGCGTCGATTTCTTGGCTAAGAGAGACATTCGCATCAACGTAAGGAACAGGGCTATGACTTACAACGGCCAAGAAGTTCTTCTGGTCTTTGGACACAATAGTGGCTATACCACCAAGGTGCAGCAACAGGAGCCTCGTAAAGCAGAGGTAGCTCGACCAAAGGCTTTCACGGACAGGTACCTCCTGAAGAAGATTCGGCAAGGCCAAGAGGAAGACCCAGATTTGGCACGTGTATTGAAAGGAATAAAGGAAAACAAACAGCCAGGAAGCGAAGAGATGGTAGCAGAGAGTAGTATTGCAAAATCATACTGGGCACAATTAAGTAGCTTGAAGCTAATATCTGGTTGTTTGCATCGGATATGGAAAGTGAAGATGGCGGGAATCATCGAGCACTTATTGTTGTTCCCAAGGCAAGAATTCCAGATGTTATCAAAGCATCACATAGTTGCCCAGATGGAAGACACATGGGAATAAAAAAAACATTGCAAGAGGTAAAGCGGCGGTTCTATTGGATTGGTTGCATACAATTTGTAAGGGAATGGATTAATAAGTGTGCCGAGGATAAAAGACGAACATCTGGTGGTCATGTTCCGAGGAAGCAACACAACTTAGTGGATAATGTGAAACAGTGCAATGGACATGAGAGAACGGAACGGAATCCTGAAGAAACGAGTTGCAGGAATGTTTGCCGGGTACCACTGGGAACGAAAGTGAAGGCACAAATCCATTCGGGATTAAGAACGGCCAAATGGTTGGAATATGGTTGGAATATGTGACACTGCAATGCATTGTGGGAATCTCTGCAGAAGAGGATTGATGTCGGAGTTTCAATCCCTGGAGGAAATGAGGTTTAATAAAGCAGTACCAACCATTAAGTGTCTAGCAGCGGTTGGTTCGGGAAATGTGTCCTATCGGGACGATCAGACTTAGGTGGAGGCCAGTGTGGCGATTATTCTCAAACATGTACCATACCTAACCCAATAACACTCCCACCACTAGTTAAACACAACTGAGATAACGCTGGCTACGCTTATGCATGCAAGCGTGTAACTAGGAAGAGGAAGAGAGATGGAGCGAGTGTTTGCGAATACGATGCAAAGAAATGCCAATAAATAACACCGACCCTTCCAGAACACGAAAAGCGAACAACCAAGAAAGTTCTCGGTGCGTAGGCAAGCACCCTGTGGGACTATATAAGTAAGGCAGGTTGATCAGTTTATTTTCAAGTGTTGTTCAGTGAACTACTGCGAAGTTACCAAACTCTGAAATTTGTACTGCGCTTATTTCTAGTAAATAAAACTAGCTATTAGTTACAATATCTGTGCGTGTGTTTATTTGACTTTGCAGTAATCAAACCCAGAATTGATAATCAAGGAATCATCGAATTCGTCACAATTGGTGTCAGAAGCGGTATTGTTGAATAAATACCAGTGATTGCAAGGACATGGCTAAGTTGAATGAATTAAAGATTCAGCAACTCAAAACTGAGTTGGAACAACGCGGACTAAACACCACAGGCAATAAATACGAACTACAATCACGACTACGGGAGGCAATGGATGCGGAAGGAATCAACGCTGATTATTATGTTTTCCATCTTGTGGAGGAGGCATCGACGAAAATGGAAGAGAAAAAGGAGCCTCCAAATCCAGTGGCAAGTGTGGATACAAATGCGTTGTTGGCTGTATTGATTCAGATGTCGTCAAGCATTTCAACACAGCTGGAAGAACAGAAGGTACACATGGCATCTAAGCTTGAAGAACAGGACACATTACATCTCAACTAGACGAGCAGAAGGCATACATGAGATCTCAAATGGAAGACCAGAAGGCATATATCTCTTCGCAGTTGGAAGCACAAGAGGCTAGGGTATCATCTAAACTAGAAGTCAAAGATGCGAAAATTGCACAGCTGCATGATAAAATCGATGCTGAGGTAGATGCATTGAGAGGTCGTATCCAGGAATTGCAACTAAATCGTCCATCTGCTTTAGCGAATACTCCCAAGGTAAAATCACCTTCCTTTGATGGTTCTGTTCCATTCCAGGTATTTAAGCTGCAATTTGAGAAGACGGCTGCGGTGAATAATTGGTGCACTGAAGATAAAGTTGCAGCACTATTCGTGGCATTGAAGGGACCTGCAGCAGAAATCTTACAGACTATTCCCGAGTCCGAAAGGAACAGCTATGATGCATTGATATGTTCGTCCTTGCTTTGTTTGCTGCCTCGACAACCCACAATTTGTTTGTCCCATAATCTCCATCAATCTTTGCCCATATGATTGCTTCCGACTTCGGTGGAGTTTGTTGGCTCTCCTCCACAAGCACTCGCTTACTAACGTATTTGTTTTCGTAACCATAATTTAATGGCACATCATTGTTCTGGTAATTCATAATCCTGTTTTCCATGTCGATCTTGATACCTTGCTCGCTTAAGAAGTCCACACCAACTATTTTTTTGTCAACAATATCTGCTACTATAAAACTGTGTAGAACGGGCACGCTCTCAACTGCGATTTCACATGTTACTTCTCCTAGGACATGGGTGTCCTCACCAGTGGCCGTACGTAACTTTGCTCCATGCAATGGTCTCACCTCCTTGTTAACTAAATCAGATCGAATTATGGAATGCGATGCGCCTGTATCCACAGTTAGTAAGTGCTCTTTTCCATCCACATATGCAACAACCTTTCCTTCCGATCTGTGAGACAGAGATTATGGGGCATTCAGTTGCGGGAGCCAGTCCACGCCCCTTTCGGCTGGCTCGATTAGGTTAACGACTGATTTGGTTGGGAAATTTGCTCATCTCCTTCAGCTTTGCGTTTTCGTCCACCTGAATTGCTGGGGTTACTGGAGCCAGTGCCGCAATAACGTGCTATGTGACGTGGTTTTACGGCACCATCACTTTTATTTTGTACTCCGTTCAACGCTTCCAAAATTTTGTCTACCCAAGCCGGAGTTTCCACTTCTACACGCTGAGCCTTGTATGCAGGTTTACTCAAAAGCGAGGCTGTTTCCTGCGTCAGAGCATGCGATACCGTTTCAGAGAATGTCCGTTTGGGGTTTGCATATGTGGCCGGTTCGTCTCTACATCGCGTATTCCATTTATAAAACTTTGGATTTTTACCCTCTCAGTGTACTCCATAGGTGCGTCCGCATTTGCTAGATGGGCCAACCTTTCGATGTCCGATGCAAATTCCTGCAAAGTCTCATTAGGTTTCTGGGATCGATTCTGTAGCTCTATTTGGTATATCTGCTTTCGATGTTCGCTACCACAGCGTCTCTCAACCGAACCCATCAATGCATCATAACTGTTCCTTTCGGACTCGAGAATAGTCTGTAAGATTTCTGCTGCAGGTCCCTTCAATGCCACGAATAGTGCTGCAACTTTATCTTCAGTGCACCAATTATTCACCGCAGCCGTCTTCTCAAATTGCAGCTTAAATACCTGTAATGGAACAGAACCATCAAAGGAAGGTGATTTTACCTTGGGAGTATTCGCTAAAGCAGATGGACGATTTAGTTGCAATTCCTGGATACGACCTCTCAATGCATCTACCTCAGCATCGATTTTATCATGCAGCTGTGCAATTTTCGCATCTTTGACTTCTAGTTTAGATGATACCCTAGGCTCCTGTGCTTCCAACTGCGAAGAGCTATATGCCTTCTGGTCTTCCATTTGAGATCTCATGTATGCCTTCTGCTCGTCTAGTTGAGGTGTAATGTGTCCTGTTCTTCAAGCTTAGATGCCATGTGTACCTTCTGTTCTTCCAGCTGTGTTGAAATGCTTGACGACATCTGAGTTAATACAGCCAACAACGCGTTTGTATCCATACTTGCCACTGGATTCGGGGGCTCCTTTTTCTCTTCCATTTTCGTCGATGCCTCCTCCACAAGATGGAAAACATAATCATCAGCGTTGATTCCTTCCGCTTCCATTGCCTCCCGTAGTCGTGATTGTAGTTCGTATTTATTGCCTGTGGTGTTTAGTCCGCGTTGTTCCAACTCAGTTTTGAGTTGCTGAATCTTTAATTCATTCAACTTAGCCATGTCCTTGCAATCACTGGTATTTATTCAACAATACCGCTTCTGACACCAATTGTGACGAATTCGATGATTCCTTGATTATCAATTCTGGGTTCGATCACTATAAACTCGAATAAAGACACGCACAGATAATGTAACTAATGGCTAGTTTCATTTACTAGTAATAAACGCAATACAAATTTTAGAGGTTGGTAACTTCGCAGTAGTTCACTATTGAACGCTTGAAAATAAACTGATCAACTTGCCTTGCTTGGTCACCGCCTTATATAGTCCAACAGGGTACTTGCCTACGCACCGAGAACTCTCTTGGTTGTTCGCTTTTCGTGTTTTGGAAGGGTCGGTGTTATTTATTGGCATCTCCTCTTTGCATCGTATTCGCAAACACTCGCTCCATCTCTCTTCCTCTTCCTAGTTACACGCTTGCATGCATAAACGTAGCCATCGTTATCTCGGTTGTATTTAACTAGAGGTGGGAGTGTTACTGAGTTAGGTTTGGTACATGCTTGAGAATAATCGCCACAATATTGTGAATAGAATTGGTGAATATGCGTGTACCTGTGATTTTATGACAGTGACTGGAAGGTCTTAGCAAATCGGAGCGACAGCGGCATAAATGCAGAATACCACAAAATCTCAAATTAAAAAAAAAGGACAGTATAGGAATCGATAGACATAGCTAAAGTGAATCTAGCTGTATTATTTTTTTTGTGGGGAAACGACAACAAAAAAAGTTATTACAGGTCAAAGTTCATCTTAAGCATTTTTTAATATTGAAATTATCCCAAACCTACCAAACCGACTTTGAATATTCTTATACCAGTCGATAGGTATTTTGATTCCCTTGAATTTGATATAACTATTGTTTAAGGTTTTGGTTAACGTTTTGCAAAAAAATACATTAGTATTGTGACGAATTCGATGATTCCTTGATTATCAATCCTGGGTTCGATCACTATAAAGTGAAATAAACACACGCACAGATATTGTAACTGATAGCTAGTTTTATTTACTAGTAATAAACGCAAAAACAATTTTAAGAGTTTGGTAACTTTACAGTAGTTCACTATTGAACGCTTGAAAATAAACTGATCCCCTGCCTTGCTTGGTCACCGCCTTATATAGTCCAACAGGGTGCTTGCGTACGCACCGAGAACTTTCTTGGTTGTTCGCTTTTCGTGTTCTGGAAGGGTCGGTGTTATTTATTGGCATCTCCTCTTTGCATCGTATTCGCAAACACTCGCGCCATCTCTCTTCCTCTTCCTAGTTATACGCTTGCATGCATAAGCGTACCCATCGTTATCTCGGTTGTGTTAACTAGTGGTGGGAGTGTTATTGAGTTAGGGATGGTACATGCTTGAGAATAATCGCCACACTGCCCTCCAACTAAGTCTGATCGTCCCGATCAGACACATTGCCGGAACCAAACGCAGCTAGCCTTTCCAAATGGACCACCTTCATCTTATTCCTTGGCCTTCCCATAGTTTGTATGCGATATACCACATCGTTGATCCGTTTTATGACTTTGTATGGGCCTTCCCAGTTACATTGTAGTTTTGGGGACAAACCTTTCTTACGCTGTTGGTTGTATAGCAGCACTAAATCTCCTTCTATAAAACCTTCCGAATTTATTGCTTTGTCGTACCTGGCCTTCATCTTATCGCTCATGATCTTAGTCCGTTGTCTCACAAGGTCGTGAATTTCTCTCATTTCTTCTTCCAATACGCTAGTAGATTTCCGAGCATTTACTCCTGCATCAGCGTTTATCCCAAACTCCAAGTCAGCTGGCAATCGAAGATCATTCCCGAAAATTACCTTTGCAGGAGTCTGACCAGTTGTTTCATGTACTGCAGAGCGATATGCCATTAGGAATAAGGAGATGTGAGTATCCCAATCCTTCTGGAACCTATCCACTACTTTCGTCAGGTGCTCTTCCAAGGTTCTATTGAATCGTTCCACCATGCCATCTGACTGAGGATGTAGTGCAGTTGTTCGAGTTGTCCGAATGCCCAATGTCTTGCACATTTCCTGGAACACAACTGATTCGAAATTTCTGCCTTGGTCAGAATGTATCTCCATCGGTGCACCAAACCGAGCTACCCAATTGTTAGTAAACACCTCTGCTATTGTTTCTGCCTCTTGATTTGGAATAGGGTACACTTCTGGCCATTTGCTGAAATAGTCCATAACCACCAGTACATATTTGTTTCCGAGTTTGCTAGTAGGAAACGGACCAGCTACATCCATGGCTATCCTCTCAAATGGCGCACCTGAGTTATACTGTTTCATTTGGCCATGGCTCCTTGATTTCGGTCCTTTAGCTTTGATGCATACTTCACAGTTGGCAATCCACTCCGCGACCGATTGACGGCAACCAACCCAATAGAATCTTTGCTTGACTTTCTCCAAGGTCTTGGTGACTCCAAGATGACCTCCGCTTGGACCGTTATGTAATTCATTGAGTACATCAGGGATTTTCTTCCTTGGGACGACTATCAGTTTTCGAACATATTGACCATCCTCACTCCCCCATATTCGATGCAAACAACCGGATTCTAATTGCAAACTATTCCACTGTGCCCAATATGACTTGGCAACAGGACTTTCTGCTGACATCTCCTCTCTTGATGGTCGCTCGTTTCGTTCGATTCCTTGCATTACACGTGTAAGATCTGAATCTTCGTGCTGAAACCTCCTTAATTGATCCATGTCCCATTCGTCCGAAGATGTTATAGTCATGAGCCGCACATCTATAATGTCTTCCTTGGTCTCAGCTTTGGAACAATGCTTGCATTCCAAGTTACATGGTATTCGTGACATTGCATCAGCATTTCCTTGGATGCTACCTTTGTGATGCCAACTGACCTTCCGGATTACGGAACTGTAAGAGTCATTTCAACCCTGCATGGTCTGTCCTGACGTGGAATCGCTGCCCATAGAGATACTTGTGGAAATGCTTAACGCACTCTACCAATGCCAACAGTTCTCTCCGGGTTACACAATAGTTCCTTTCAGGCTTCCCAATTGTTCGGCTATAGTATGCAACTACCTTCTCCTGTCCATCAACAATCTGGGACAAAACACCTCCTATAGCATAACCACTAGCATCTGTATCCAGAATAAACTTTGAACCTGGAATTGCATGTGCTAACATCGGGGCAGTGCATAGTCGTTCCTTCAATGTTTGAAAAGCCACCTCCTGTTCCTTCTTCCATTCAAAACTCATATTCTTCCTTGTAAGGTCGTGGAGACTATTAGCTACGCTGGCAAAATTTGGTACAAATCGGCGATAATACGTGCACAGCCCCAGGAAGCTCCGTAACTCATGCAAATTTCTCGGTCTTGGCCAATCTTTTACGGCTTCGATCTTTTCCTTAGCAGTGCAGACTCCCTCCGTAGTTACCTTGTGACCCAAATAATTTACTTCCTTTTTAAACAAGGAACACTTCTTGGGACTTAGTTTCAGACCAGCACCAGCTATTCTTTGGAAAACTTCCCCCAAGTTCTTTAGGTGTTCCTCAAAGCTTTTTCCCAGCACGATGATGTCGTCGAGGTACACCAAACATGTTTGCCAGTGCAATCCTTTTAGTATCTGGTCCATGAGTCTCTCAAAAGTAGCTGGAGCATTGCATAGCCCGAAGGGCATTACCGTAAATTGCCAAAGCCCTTCTCCAACGCTGAAAGCCGTCTTCTCTTTATCTTCATCCTTTACCTCCACTTGCCAGTAGCCGCTTTTCAAATCCAGTGTGGAAAACCATTTCGTGCCAGATAAGGAGTCCAGAGTATCGTCGATTCTTGGCAATGGATAACTGTCCTTCTTTGTTACGTCGTTCAATTTCCGGTAATCCACACAGAACCTCATTTGTCCATCTTTCTTTTTCACTAGTACTACCGGTGAGCTCCATAGACTAGCTGATGGTTCGATCACGCCGCTGTCACTCATTTCCTGTATAATTTCTCTTACTACTTGGCGTTTGGCCAATGGAATACTACGAGGAGCTTGGCGGATGGCCTTGCATAACCAGTATCAATTTGATGCTTCACAACTTTGGTCCGACCTGGTTTAGAACCATCCTTGTCAAATATGCTCGAGTACTTTGATAGAAGTTCCTTTGTCTTTTTCTGATGATCTTTTTCGAGGCCTGCCGTCCACGACGTGATATCATCTGAAAGATTAATCTTGATGGTAGAATCATTTTCCTGAAGCTGTTCACAATTGATAACTACCTCGACCTCTTGGCATTGTCCCAATATTGCTCCTTTAGAAAGTTTAATCGGCGATTTGAACTCATT
Organism: Merzomyia westermanni; assembly: GCA_949987695.1. Lineage (NCBI taxonomy): Eukaryota > Metazoa > Arthropoda > Insecta > Diptera > Tephritidae > Merzomyia > Merzomyia westermanni. Next base: position 85,856,314 of record OX465291.1, read on the forward strand.
AAGTACTCTTACCGGTACACGTCCATCTTGTTATGTCATGGCCAAGGTTTTTCCTACTAATATGTTCGTCCTTGATTTGTTTGCTGCCTCGACAACCCACAACTTGTTTGTCCCATAATCTCCATCAATCTTTGCCCATATGATTGCTTCCGACTTCGGTGGAATTTGTTGGCTCTCCTCCACAAGCACTCGCTTACTAACGTATTTGTTTTCGTAACCAAAATTTAATGGCACATCCATGTTCTGGTAATTCATAATCCTGTTTTCCATGTCAATCTTGATGCCTTGCTCGCTTAAGAAGTCCACACCAACTATGATTTCGTCAACAATATCTGCTACTATAAAACTGTGTAGAACGGCCACGTTCCCAATTGCGATTTTACATGTTACTTCTCCTAGGACATGGGTGTCCTCACCAGTGGCCGTACGTAACTTTGCTCCATGCAATGGTCTCACCTCCTTGTTGACTAAATCAAATCGAATTATGGAATGCGATGCGCCTGTATCCACAGTTAGTACGTGCTCTTTTCCATCCACATATGCAACAACAGTAACATTACCAGCTTTCCTTCCGATCTGTGAGACAGAGATTACGGGGCATTCAGTTGCGGGAGCCAGTCCACGCCCCTTTCGGCTGGCTCGATTTAGTTTAACGACTGATTTGGTTGGGAGGTTTGCTCATCTCCTTCAGCTTTGCGTTTTCGTCCACCTGAATTGCTGGGGTTACTGGAGCCAGAGCCGCAATAACATGCTATGTGACCTGGTTTTCCGCACTTAAAGCATTTAATGGCACTATCACTTTTTTTCTGTACTCCGTTCAACGCTTCCAAAATTTTGTCTACCCAAGCCGGAGTGTCCACTTCTACGCGATGAGCCTTGTATGCAGGTTTACTCAAAAGCGAGGCTGTTTCCTGCGTCAGAGCATGCGATACCGTTTCAGCGAATGTCCTTTTGGGGTTTGCATATGTGGCGCGCTTCGTCTCCACATCGCGTATTCCATTTATGAAACACTGGATTTTCACCCTCCGTATATTCTACAGGTGCGTCCGCATTTGCTAGATGGGAAAACCTCTCGATATCCGATGCAAATTCCTGCAATGTCTCATTAGCCTTCTGACAGCGATTCTGTAGCTCTATTTGGTATATCTGTTTTCGATGTTCGCTACCATAGCGTCTCTCAACTGCACCCATCAATGCTTCATAATAATTGCGTTCACCGTCTGGAATCGTCTGTAAGATTTCGGCTGCAGGACCCTTCAATGCCACGAACAGTGCAGCAACTTTGTCTTCAGTGCCCCAATCATTCACCGCTGCCGTCTTCTCAAACTGTAGCTTAAATACCTGGAAAGGACAGAACCATCAAATGACGGGGATTTTACCTTGGGAGTATTCGCTGAAGCAGATGGACGGTTCAGTTGCAACTCCTGGATACGGCCCCTTAACGCATCTACCTCAGTCCCTATTTTATCATGAAATTGTGCAATTTTTGCATCTTGTGCTTCCAACTGCGATGACATATACGCCTTTTGTTCTCCCAGTTGAGCGGAGAGCTGTGATGAAATATTGGCCGAAATGTGAGACGACATTTCTATAATACGAGTCTCTTGGGCCTCCATTCGACATGCAATGTGTGTTTTCTGTTCTTCCAGCTGAGATGCCATTCGCGATGTAATACGCGCCTCTTGTTCTTCCGTTTTAGTCGACATCTGAGTTAATACAGCCAATATCATGTTTGTGTCCACGGTTGCTACTGGATTCGGAGACTCTTTTTTTTCTTCCATTTTTATCGATGCCTCCTCCACAAGATGAAAAACATGATCATCAACGTTGATTCCTTCTGCTTCCATAGCCTCTCGAAATCGTGATTGTAACTCTGATTTATTGCCTGTAGTGTTTAGTCCGCGTTGTTCCAACTCATTTTTGAGTTGCTGAATCTTTAATTCATTCAGCTTCGCCATGTCCTTGTTATACTTTAAATCACTGGTATTTATTTAACAATACCGCTTCTGACACCAATTGTGACGAATTCGATGATTCCTTGATTATCAATCCTGGGTTCGATTACTATAAAGTAAAATAAACACACGCACAGATATTGTAACTGATAGCTAGTTTTATTTACTAGTAATAAACGCAAAAATAATTTTAAGAGTTTGGTAACTTTACAGTAGTTCACTATTGAACGCTTGAAAATAAACTGATACCCTGCCTTGCTTGGTCACCGCCTTATATAGTCCAACAGGGTGCTTGCCTACGAACCGAGAACTTTCTTGGTTGTTCGCTTTTCGTGTTCTGGAAGGGTCGGTGTTCTTTATTGGCATCTCCTCTTTGCATCGTATTCGCAAACACTCGCGCCATCTCTCTTCCTCTTCCTAGTTATACGCTTGCATGCATAAGCGTAGCCATTGTTATCTCGGTTGTGTTAACTAGTTCTTGACTTAGGGATGGTACATGCTTGAGAATAATCGCCACAGTATGTATTTTACTATAATACGGTGTGCTGCTTCACATGATTAAATAATTTATATGGTTGTCGTCGATGACATAGCATCTTCTTCTTCCTCACCCTCATCTTATGTCAAACTATCATCTTTGTTTTTTATTTATATTCTTTGTTTGCAGTTCTTGGAAAAGCTATTCAGTTCGATTCGTGCTTTATTTATTTTTAATAAAAATTCGCTGTGAATTCATATTTAAATGAGTGCTTTGTCATAACATTTTAAGAAATTTTGTGATTTATGTGTGTGTGTTAAAGGTGGAAAGCTTAGAAAATAATCGGATTGTTATTGCGCGTTCCCTCTCACATGTGCATTTTGACATAAGAGGAATACGTTTCCAAACGGTAATTGCATGTCGTTGGCAGCTTGCGTCAACCATATATAATTTAATCATGCTGCTTCAGGCATTCCCATGTTGGTGTTAAGTGCGGGGTCCGGGGCGCTAGCCCCGTCGGGTCGTGGGGCGAAGCCCCTCAGTGCATAATGCATTTAGATCCAGACCGAATACGATTTCTTGGAAAACTACTCACTCCAGGAGGGATGTTTCCGTAGAATTTGATGAGGTCCACCGGTTCTGGATTTGGGTGTTAAAGTAAATAAGTGGGGCCGGCCACCGGCATGGAAACATATAGGTTATAATGTATTTCAAACTAAAAAACATATAAAATAATTTTGACAATCTTTTATTGGCAAAAGTTGAATGTGAGGAAAAGTTTTACAGTTAAAGAGCGGTATCCACCTCACAAGAAAGTAAAAACCCTATATAAAAAACGCTGAAGAAATGCTCAAGAAAATTTCCTTGCCAAATTTTCTTGCGGCGGTATCCCCTTCGCAAGAAATATAATACGAAACTTTACTACTATTTAACCGTGAAATTTGAGTACGGCAACAAAGGTTTCCGCAAGAAATATATCAAGTGACATATATCCTTAAAGGTAATAGTAATTTGGTAATACGTCAGCTACTAAAACATTTCCAAAAATATCGGGAGGGGTATCAAAAGACGCGTTTTGACCTTATTGTTAACTATATATTAATTATATATGGTTGACGTTTTGAAAAGTTATTGTCAAAAAACTTTTATTTCGTTTTTTTACTTCCTTTTCATTTGCTTATGTGTTCTGCTTCTCGCTGCCTCACTATTCACCAAGGATTTTTATTATTTTCACGCAAGAAAAATTGCTACAGTTTTCTTGAGCAATTTCTTGTGAGGTGGATACCGCTCTTAGGGCCGCTTTCATAAAAGCCGGTAACTGCTAACCGGAGTTTAATTGACGTATTTTGTACGGTTGGCCTTCAAATTAATCGCCGATTAGGCTTAACCGGCCTTTATGAAGCCCTTTATTTTAGTAGCCCTTAATATACTAAACATGTACACCACAGGTAAAGGGAATTAAAATACCCATCGAATGGTATAAAAATAATTAAAATCGGTTCTGTAGTTTTTAAGCAATTTCAATTTAAAAAAATACTTAATATGAACTTTGACCTGTAATAACTTTTGTTGTTGCTTTCCTTTTTTTATTCCAGAGTTTGCGGTATTCTGCACTTGTTACAAATGCCGTGACTGTGACAGCATCTGCTTCCTGCTACCGTTCCCAATCACGGTTGCTAATTAACGCAATTATAGCTATAGAGCAAATGGCTGCTCACATAAGAATCTATTGTGACGAATTCGATGATTTCTCGATTCCCTTGACCCCAGTACAAAAATGATTTATTGCAGCGAAAAATCACATAGCACTAGAACCGTTTTACTATGTACCACCTGACAATAGGTAAAGCATAATTTGCAAACCTTCGGAAAATGGAAAAAATTACGAAAAAGCTAAATGTTGAAAAACATATACTCCTTGCACTAAATGTTTTATTTTGTAAAAAGAAGTTATGGAAATAGATTCTTCACAATTTGTATAATCCAAAAATATAAAATTTATAATTTGTACCCCCTTGCAAACCAGAAAATTGACGATTTCTGGTGGACTGCCCAGTTTGTAACGCGTGTTCATGTGCCGTGGGAAAATTCCACTCCTGGCACAAAAATGTTTGATTTTCAAAAAAAAAAATATTTGGAAATAGATTGCTCTCAATTTGCACAATCTCAAAATACAAAAATTATTAAGAAAGTTAACCAAATACTAATAACCTTGCAAGAAATGATTGATCATATGGTATATCAAGTGAGCGTCACTGTTCTTGTTGGTCAAGTTGAGAGATCATTAAAAACCCTTTTACACAAGGAAACTTTTGAATTTAATTCTGGCAGCTGTGGACAAATTGACTCGTATACACATCAAGTCTTTCAATGCCAAAGATTAAATAACTTAAGGACTGACTTTGATATTTTTACATTTGCAAATAACTTCGAAGATATTTTTAGAAATAATAATCTTGCCAAGATTACTCAGCTGATGAAATTCATTCAAAAATCGAAGATCTCACTTTAACTATTGTAACTAAGTATTTTTATTATTGTTGTTTTTCTTTATTTTGACCGACAAATACCCAATTTGTATGTTTCTTTATAATGTTAAACACTCGTATATTTTTTATGTTCTTTTTGCGCTCCACCTAGCCCTAGTCGTTTCAATCGTTAAAAGCAAACCAAAAAAAAAAAGAAACCACATCCGACTCATCAGTCAATCGTTTAATACATACTTGCAACCCTGTTGCAGTCACATCACTTATACGTAACATATATACGTATCACAATCACGCTAAGCTGTTGCACAAGTTTCTGGCCAATGGTATTACCACGTATGCAGTAGCGAAGGGACGAACAACGCACAGAATTAAGTCTAACCTGGATCACATCATACTTGGAGGAAAAACCTGAATTATAGGTTCCACTGGGAACCTTTTCATTACACCAAAACCCAAAAAAAGAAAGAATTTAATTCTGGTTTCGTTGTTTGATACCTCTCCCGATATTTTTGGACGTGTTTTAGCAGTTGTCTCCTAAAGGAAACAATTACCAAAAACGCAAATACTCCGTTCAATCATCTGAAGAATACTTCTTAAGAGTGGTACGCAGATCACAACTAATTGCTCAAGAAAAATTTAACCATTTTTCTTGCGTGAAAAACAGTAGTCTAAAATTCCATGGTGAATAGTGAAGCAAGCGAGAAGAACAGCACATAAGCAAACCAACAATTACCAAACTGTGACAGGGAACTAGAAAATCCCGAACTATGGTTCAATAATATATGGTTGAGGTCATCGGCTAACAACTTGAAACTACCGTAACGCGCAATAACGATCCACCTATTTTCTAAGCTTTCCACCTATAACACACACATAAATCACAAATTTTTTTTAAATGTTGTCACAGAGCACTCGTTAAATATCAATTCACAGCGAATTTTTATTAAAAATAAATAAACCACGAAGCGAACTCAATAGCTTTTCCAAGAACTGTAAACAATGAATGTAAACAAAAAACAAAGATATGATAGTTTGACATAAGGTGTGGATGAGGAAGAAGAAGACGCTATGTCATGTGAAACGACCATATAAATTATTGGCTCATGGCATGCATAAGCCTAGCCAGCTTTATCTCAGTTGTGTTTAACTCATAGTATATGTCTACTAGTAGCGCAACTTACTCCGAATCTGCACACACACACAAACCACACAGGGTGAATTGTATGCAATAATAAAACAATGAAATTTAAATGCTGCAATATTGAACGTGAAGACTTAAAACACCCAAATTATTGAATATAAAGCAGTTATAACACCTTATCCGTTCGTGCAGAATGTAAATTTCAGTTTAAATTGAAGTTTTTAATAGGAGTTTTTACTTTAAAGCAACTCTGAACGCGATTTCCTTCATTACACTCTCTCGGAGTACATTCATCGACTGCCTTCCACTCCGAATCGCAAAAGAAGATGCCAAACTAGTACGGGTAAACATTGGTTTAACTAGTGCTGGAAGTGTTATTGAGTTAGGTATGGTACATGTTTGAGGATAATCGCCACAATATGATTCTGTGACGAATTCGATTATTCCTTGATTATCAATCCTGGGTTCGATCACTATAAAGTCGAATAAACACACGCACAAATAATGTAAGTAATAGCTAGTTTTATTTACTAGTAATAAACGCAAAACAATTTTAAGAGTTTGATAACTTTACAGTAGTTCACTATTGAACGCTTGAAAATAAACTGAACAGTCTGTTTTGCTTGGTCATTGCCTTATGTAGTCCGACAGGGTGCTTGCCTACGCACCGAGAACTTTCTTGGTTGTTCGCTTTTCGTGTTCTGGAAGGGTCGGTGTTATTTATTGGAGTCTCCTCTTTGCATCGTATTCGCAAACACTCGCGCCATCTCTCTTCCTCTTCCTAGTTACACGCTTGCATGCATAAGCGTAGCCATCGTTATCTCTGTTGTGGTTTAACTAGTAGTGGGAGTGTTATTGAGTTAGGGATGGTACATGCTTGAGAATAATCGCCACACTGCCCTCCACCTAAGTCTGATCGTCCCGATCAGACACATTTCCCAAACCAAACGCTGCTAGACGCTCAATGGTTGGCACTGCTTTACTAAACCTCATTTCCTCAATCCTCTCCTGCAGAGATTCCCACAATGCATTGCAGTGTCACATATTCCAACCACTTTGTCCGTTCTTAATCTCGAATAGATTTGTGCCTTCACTTTCGTTCCCAATGGTACCCGGCAAACATTCCTGCAACTCGTTTCTTCAGGATTCCGTTCCGCTCTCTCATGCCCATTGCACTGTTTCACATTATCCACTAAGTTGCGTTGCCTCCTCGTATTCTCAGCACACTTTGCACACTTAGTAATCCATTTCCTCACAGTTTGCTTGCAACCGATCCAATAGAACCGCCGCTTTACCTCTTGCAGCGTTTTCTTTATTCCCACGTGCCTTCCATCTGGGCACCTATGCGACGCTTTGATAACATCTGGAATTCTTGCCTTGGGAACAACAATAAGTGATCGATGATTCTGGCCATCTTCACTTTCCCATATCCGATGCAAACAACCAGATATTAGCTTCAAACTACTCCATTGTGCCCAGTATGCTTTTGCAATACGACTCTCTGCTACCATCTCTTCTCTTCCTGGCTGTTTGTTTTTCTTTATTCCTTTCAACACACGTGCCAAATCTGGATCTTCCTCCTGGTCTTGCCGAATCTTCTTCAGGAGGTACTTGTCCGCGAAAGCCTTTGGTCGAGGATCTACCTCTGCTTTACGAGGCTCCTGTTGCTTCATCTTCAAGATCACTCCTTTGGTAGTATAGCCTTTATTGTGTCCAAAAACCAGAGGAACTTCTTGGCCGTTGTAAGTCATAACCCTGTTCCTTACGTTGATGTGAATGTCTCTCTCAGCCAAGAAATCGACGCCAATGATGACTTCGTCGACAATATTCGCTACCAAAAAGTTGTGATACGTGGCCACATTCCCAATCACAACCTTGCATTTCACTTCTCCCAGGACTTGCTTGCTGTCACCAGTTACTGTCCACAACTTAGCTTGCCGCAATGGTCTCACCTTTCCCCTGACCAAGTCAGTCCGAATGATGGAATGTGATGCACCAGTATCGACAGTCAGCAAGCGCTCTTTCCCGTCAACGTAGCCTTCAACAGTAACATTACTCGCTTTCCGTTCGAGTTGTGACACAGAGATTATGGGACATTCATCTTGCTCATCTTCTCCAGTTTTGCGTTTACGTCCACTTAAATTGCCAGGATTACTGGACCCAGTGCCACAATAACGTGCTATATGACCAGATTTTCGACACCTAAAGCATTTAATGGCACCGTCACTTTTTTTCTGTACTCCGTTCAACGCTTCCAGAATTGTGTCTACCCAGTCTGGCCGTTCTACCTCCACGCGGTGAGCCTTGTACGTCGGCTTACTTAATAGCGAAGCTGTTTCCTGCGTTAGAGCATGAGATACCGTCTCAGCAAATGATCTCTTGGGATTTGCATATGTGGCTCGCTTCGTCTCCACGTCACGTATTCCATTTATAAAGCTTTGGATTTTTACCCTTTCTGTGTATTCTACGGGTGCGTCTGCGTTTGCTAGATGGGCCAACCTCTCGATGTCCGATGCAAATTCCTGCAAAGTCTCATTAGGTTTCTGGGAGCGATTCTGTAGCTCTATTTGGTATATCTGCTTCCGATGCTCGCTACCATAGCGTCTCTCAACTGCACCCATTAATGCTTCATAATTGTTCCGTTCTCCGTCAGGAATAGTCTGCAAAATTTCGGCTGCAGGTCCCTTCAATGCCACGAATAATGCAGCAACTTTGTCTTTCATGCCCCAATTATTCACAGCTGCCGTCTTCTCAAACTGTAGCTTAAATACCTGGAAAGGAACAGAACCATCAAATGACGGAGATTTTACCTTGGGAGTATTCGCTAAAGCAAATGGACGGTTCAGTTGCAACTCCTGGATACGGCCCCTTAACGCATCTACCTGGGCCTCTATTTTATCTTGAAATTGTGCAATTTTTGCATCTTGCACTTCTAGTTTCGCTGACACCTTTGCTTCCTGTTCTTCCAACTGCGATGAGATATATGCCTTCTGTTCTTCCATTTGAGATCTCATGTATGCCTTCGTTTCAACTAGTTGAGCTGAAATCTGGGATGTAATACGTGTATCCTGTTCTTCCAGCTGAGATACTATGTGTGTATTTTGTTCTTGCAGCTGTGTCGATATGCTAGATGACATCTGAGTCAATACAGTCAACAACGCATTAGTGTCCACACTTGCGGCTGGAATTGTAGACTCCTTCTCTTCCATTTTTGTCGATGCTTCTTCCACAAGCTGAAACACATGATCGTCAACGTTAATTCCTTCAGCTTCCATAGCCTCTCGCAATCGTGACTGTAGCTCTGATTTATTGCCTGTGGTATTCAAGCCACGCCGTTGCAGCTCATTTTTGAGTTGCTGGATCTTCAGCTCATTCAACTTTGCCATGCCTTTGTTATCCTTGAAAACTCTCGGTATTTATTTAACAATATCACTTCTGACACCAATTGTGACGAATTCGATTATTCCTTGATTATCAATCCTGGGTTCGATCACTATAAAGTCGAATAAACACACGCACAAATAATGTAAGTAATAGTTAGTTTTATTTACTAGTAATAAACGCAAAACAATTTTAAGAGTTTGATAACTTTACAGTAGTTCACTATTGAACGCTTGAAAATAAACTGAACAGTCTGCCTTGCTTGGTCACTGCCTTATATAGTCCGACAGGGTGCTTGCCTACGCACCGAGAACTTTCTTGGTTGTTCGCTTTTCGTGTTCTGGAAGGGTCGGTGTTATTTATTGGAGTCTCCTCTTTGCATCGTATTCGCAAACACTCGCGCCATCTCTCTTCCTCTTCCTAGTTACACGCTTGCATTTAACTAGTGTTGGGAGTGTTATTGAGTTAGGGATGGTACATGCTTGAGAATAATCGCCACAATTCTTATCGCAACGAAATTAGTGTCCGTGTTGTCGCATTTTTTTCTTAACCTTATATTCAAATTGTTAATTAATTCAACAAAATTGTACTGTTTTCGATTATTTAAATGACAACAAGAAACCCGCAAACCCTTATGGCTCTGCCAAATGAAGAAGCATTTGATTTTCTTTTCAAAGTTGTTTTGGTTGGAGATTGTGGTACTGGAAAAACTTGTATAGTGGAGCGATTCAAAACCGGCCATTTTTTTGAACGACATGGAAACACAATTGGTGTGGACTTTTCTATGAAGACTGTTGTTATTGGAAACAAACAAACAAAGGCAAGTAATTAGTATAGGTAATACTATACATCCAACTATAAGTAATACTATACATTCCTGTAGGAGACAACTGCTAAGACACGTCCAAAAATATCGGGAGAGGTTCATTGTTTCCTTTAGGAGACAACTGCTAAAACACGTCCAAAAATATAGGGAGATGTATCAAACAACGCGTTTTGACTTCGGTATGATCCAGGTCCGATCCCAAACTGGGGGCTTGATCCAAGGTATTTATGTGCAAAACGGCCGCGGTTCAAAAATATAACCCTTAGCCGGCCCAACACCGGCAGCGCGGTACACAGATTTTTCAAATATCTCTTAACTGAAACAAAAACTGGAAAATCCGTTTCCAGATTATTGTTACCGATTTTCCAGATTTTGATACCTCTGCCGATAATTTCAGACGTGTTTTAGCAGTTGTCTCCTAAAGGAAACAATTACCAAAAGCTGCACTAAAAATGTGGATATTGGTACCCTTTGGGATCGAACCTGGTTATTTTTTTTTTGTTTTTTGCCAATTACTAAAAATAATGGGTGCTGCCCGGATTAGGGTTCCTAGGACTGAAACTCGTCTCTGTACTTTTGAAGATATTGCGGTTGCCTGACTAGCTAAGGTGAGGTCGGTGTCAAACGTCACACCCAAGATTTTAGGGTGGTTGACAGTAGGTAGAGGTACTCCATCTACGTGGACATTTAACTCTTGCCCCATCTGCGCATTCCATGTCGTAAACAACCGAAGGTTTTGGGGAGTGTTGTCCCTTGCGGTACTGCCCGACTGTCGTGGTAGCGATTTATGACCAGTGAAACCTAGGTCATGTCACCCCTCCCTCCGTAAGGAAGGATAAGATGGGTAATGACAGGTGAGAGGCATCCTATCTTTGTGCGTATTAGTCGCCTCTTACGACCGGTATGCCTACTTCGGGCATAGTCTAAACCCCTAACCCGCAGGGGTATTTATTCTTCGTGGTCTAGGTTTCTTGTTCCTGCATTTGACTGACTGACAACAGCCGGTTCTATCGCACCGGAATGACCCGGGTTTTCTCACCCGGCCAAGGGCTGTTATTTCAGTGTAACCCTATCCAATCTGTCCCGTCCCACGCTTAAATTGTCGTCCTCGGAGCAAACCCTTGCAGCTGGGTTGCTCCATTGTCTCTTGTTACGGGCTGGGGTCGAACCCAACCCTGGACCAAGAGACTGGATCTGCTGCGTTTGCTGGAAGAAAATTTATATTAAACGGTCGTATTCGGTACAATGCGCCAAGTGTAAGAGATGGTTACATAAATCTGGATGTTCAGGGCTTAACCCTGCCATCCACAGACCCCGTACTTTCTTTAGTACTATTGAGGCACCTTGCTGTACACGTCCTAGGACGTCCCGCTGTAGCCGCCGCTCTGGCACTCCCTTACCGCCTCTAACAACTTCCAATAGTCACAATAGTGGCTCAGTCTACACGACTGGCAGCACCGCTGCCATCCCTGCCTCACCCACTCCCGACTGTCGCTCACGCACGCCAGCGTCTCCATCTCACACGGCCGCTCAACACTCCTATTCCCCCCCCCCTGCTTCCAGCCTGCACGTGGGTCAGGAACACCACCTCCTAGTACCTTTCACTTCGTGCACCGTTTGTCGGCAAAGATTGTATACGCCTGCGACATCGGTCAAGTGCAACAGTTGCCTTGGCCTGTGTCACACCCTTATGTGCTCTGGGCTCGCAAACGGCAACCTTTGGACGGATTCGTTCATAGCCCCCTGTTGCAGTACACATCCGCCCTCCACGCCAGACAACATCGGCCATGGCGCTGTCAACTCTAGACTGCGAAATAGTTTAGGCCTTAGCCTACCTCCACCTAGGCAAACGCATCCGTCCCTCACGCCTAGTATGTCCCCCGCCTCCCCTCCTACACACTTCAAAATTCTGCAGCTGAACTGTAACGGATTAGCTGGAAAGATCGCGGAGATAACTGACTTTATGAAGATGCACAACATCAAAATCGCCGCGATACAAGAGACAAAACTGAACACGAGATCGGACTTACGAACTTGTGATGGGTATAATGTACATCGTAAAGACCGTCCCAGCGGTCTTGGGGGTGGCCTTGCGTTCATTACACATCACTCTGTACAATACAATCTATTTTCCCCTGACGTCGACCCCAGGGACTCTACCTTAGAATGCCAAGGCATAGCAGTCCGGTCAGGAGACGCCGACCTGCAAATCATAAACATCTATATTCCTCCTGTCACGTGTTGTCCTAGAGATTATCATCCCGACATTAGTGCGTTGCTAAGGGGCGATAACCGCCTAATCCTAGGCGACTTCAACGCACATCACGATCTCTGGCACTCCAACTTGCCAGCAGACAGTAGAGGACAGGCAATTGCAGACCAAATAGATATCAGCATTCTGTACAGTCAATGGAGATGCCCCCACCAGGGTGGCAGGCAACTGTCACAGCTCGCCAGACATCTCCATAACGAGCGCGGGCCTTATTAACTTTGTCATCTGGCGACCGATGCTTACATTAGCTTCAGACCACCTACCCATCTTACTCTCTGTTGAACGACCGACCGACTTCATAACGATTGATAAAATAACATACATCAACTTCACCAAAGCGGACTGGGACCGCTTTACTGAATATACAGAGCGCTCCTTCGCTGCCTTACCCACTCCAACGGACGTACGCAAAGGCGAACGAGAGTTTCGCAAGATCATCGATTCAGCCTCAAGCCGCTTTATTCCTGCTGGCAGAATACCAGAAATACGTCCGAATTTCCCGGCAGAAGCTGCGGCGATGGCAAGAGAACGTGACCAAGTGAGACTTATCAATCCCGCAGATCCCAGAATAAAAGATCTCAATGCTGAAATCCGTAGGATTGTCAACAAACACAAGCTGACCAAGTGGAAACAACACCTTGAGACATGCAACCTCTCCGGCGGAGTCGGCAAACTATGGTCGACTGTCAAGGCCCTATCCAATCCGACCAAACACAAAGACAAGGTCGCCATTGCTTTCGGCGACAGTGTCAAATCGGACGCCAGGAAATGCGCGAGCTCCTTTTGCCGGCTGTTTATAATGCATCCACCTGCGGATAGGACTAAGAGAAGAGCCTTCCGACGTGCGCGCAAACACAAACACTCAACTTCGCCTATTGCCGTCTCAGCCGCAGAGGTTAAGGAAGCCATAATGAAGGCCAAACCCTCAAAATCTATCGGACCCGACGGAATTGCCATGAAGATGATCAAACACCTTGGCCATGAAGGACAGAATTATTTAGCGGCTCTCTTCAATCTCTCTCTAACTACCTTCGTTATACCTGAGATATGGAAACAAGCGATTGTAGTTCCCCTATTAAAACCAGGGAAGCCGGCGAACCTAGGAGAGTCCTATCGTCCGATATCCCTCCTTTCGCCGGTAGCGAAATTGCTAGAGTCCATTCTGCTTCCTTACTTCGTTACAAATCTAAAATTGGCCGATCATCAACATGGTTTTCGCAAAAATCACAGCACGACATCCGCTTTGAACGCCATTACAACACAGATTAACAACGGTTTGAATCAAAATCCACCAAACCATAGGACGGTTCTCGTGGCACTTGATCTGTCAAATGCATTCGACACGGTCAATCACGCCACTCTCCTCCGAGACCTGGATGAGACACCGCTCCCCGCCGGCCTTAAGAGGTGGACCGCTAATTACCTCAATGGTCGACAGGCAACAGTCAAATTTAGGAACAAGAAATCTAGACCACGAAGAATAAAACAAGGGGTGCCGCAAGGTGGTGTTCTCTCTCCCCTCTTGTTTAATTTCTATATTTCGAGACTTCCCCCCCACCAGAGGGAGTCTCCATTGTTTCCTACGCTGACGACTGCACGATAATGGCCTCGGGCAAGGGTCCCTCCATTGATGAACTCTGTATAAGAATCAACAGTTACCTCCATGACCTTTCCAGCTTCTTCACCGAGCGTAATCTGACCCTGTCTCCGACTAAATCTACGGTGACCCTGTTTACCACATGGAATGCGCAGATGGGGCAAGAGTTAAATGTCCACGTAGATGGAGTACCTCTACCTACTGTCAACCACCCAAAAATCTTGGGTGTGACATTTGACAACGGCCTCACCTTCGCTGGTCATGCCACCGCAATAGCCTCAAAGGTACAGAGCCGCAACAAGATCCTCAAGTCACTGGCCGGCAGTACTTGGGGAAAAGGCAAAGAAACATTGCTTGCTACATATAAGGCTATTGGCCGGCCGGTTATTGACTATGCTGCGCCTATATGGTCGCCCAACCTTTCTGACACCAATTGGAGGAAATTGCAAGTCTGCCAAAACACTGCCATCAGAACTGCTACGGGATGCCTGCTTATGTCATCTGAGTCTCACCTCCATCAAGAGGCGAAATTGCTCAATGTTCAAGAGCACGCGGAACTCTTGAGTAGACAGTTCCTTCTGAACTGTCACAAACCTAGTCATCCAAACCGACATCTTTTGGATGTAGCACCGCCCCCCAGAGACATAAGGAGACATCTCCGTAAGCATTACGATGAGATCCGGCATCATATCTCTTTGCCGTTTGATCTGCGGAACCATAGACGGGCTCTAAATGACCTCCACACTGAGTCGGTAGACAGATCCCTCAGATCTCGGCCTGTGAATCCCGTTATTAATACTCAACCACCTGAATTGGCTGAAGAGGAGCGTGTACTTCCGAGGGAGACTAGAGTCATACTAGCACAACTTCGCTCTGGATATTGTAATAGGTTAAACTCTTACTTATGCAGACTGAACCCCAACATACCAAATACATGCCCTGCATGTGGTATGACCCCTCATGATACCATACATCTCTTTTCCTGTTCAGTTGAACCCACTCTTCTAACACCCACATCACTCTGGTCCAACCCTGTGGAAACTGCGCATTTCCTCGGACTTCCGTTAGAAGAGCCTGATGACAATTTAGAGTGATCGAGCCCATTGGCAGGGCGAAGCACTGTTAACAACAACAACAACTGACGCCTGTCGACCATTGAGGTTGACCGTGTCAAATGCTTTAGGTAGGTCAAGTCCCACAAGAACCGTCCTACGGTTGGGACGATGTTGATTCAAACAATGATTTATTTTCGTTGTAATGACATTTAAAGTGTATGTTGTAATGACATTCAAAGCGGATGGAAGAATCTCGGCTTCCCTGGTTTAGGTAGGGGAACCACAATCGCCTGTTTCCAGATCTCTGGTGTGACGAAAGTAGTTAGAGCTTAAAGCCGCTAAACAACGCTGTCGCTCATGGCCTAGGTGTTTAATCATCTTCATTGCAACTCCCTCGGTTCCGATGGATTTTGAGGGCTTGGCCCTCATTATGGCTTCGTTAACCTATGCGACGGAGACGGCAATGGGCGCAAGGGTGTGTTTGTGATTGTGCGCAAGTCGGACGGTTCTTCTCTTAGTCCTATCAGCAGGTGAATGCATTATAAACAGCCGGCAAAAGAAGTTCGCCCATTTCTTGACGGCCGGAATGACGCCGTCGCTGAATACAATGGCAATATTGTCATTGTATTTGGTCGGATTAGATAGGGCCTTGACAGTCGACCATAATTTGCCGACTCCGCCGGAGAGCTTGCATGCCTCAAGGTGTAGTTTCCACTTAGTCGGTTTGTATTCAACCCCAAACACTGTCATTTTCCGTCGATACAGTGTCACACAGCCACAAGTTCCAGATACAGTCTCTACGACTAATAGCACTAATACTGCCCAGCAAGTAGTATGTAACTGCCGCGCACTCTCACCGGCGCCAACACCTCACACAGCTGCTCACAGCTACTTTCTACGTAGCACTTTTGGATGTGAGCAATGCTGAGCGTCAAATGCAACTCTTGCCTTGCCCTATGTCACCTGCTTATATGTTCTTAACTTGGTAACATTAACTTATGGACTGATACGTACGTTGCGCCATGTTGTCGAGCCATACGCTCCAGTCCTTGATTCCCAGTGTGATTATTTTTTCCCCTTCCCACTTTCGTATCCTACAGTTGAACCGTGAGATAGTAAGGCTCATAAGGCAGCAAAATATCAAGATTGCTGCTATTCAAGAGACAAAGCTAGGCGCCCGATCAGATCTTCGGACCTGTGATCGCTATAACATCCACCGGCGTGACCGTGAGAGAGGACTTGGGCGCGGACTTGCCTTCATCACTCATTAATCTGTGCAATATCGTCTATTTGAGCTTGATGTCGACCCGAGGGACAACAACATAGAACGTCAAGGTATGGTTTTCCGGTCAGGCGATGTCGACCATGAAATAATTAACATTTATGTACCTCCAGCCAACTGCTGTCCTAGGGATTACCACCCTGACATCAGTGCGTTACTCAGAGGCGATAATCGTGTAATCCTATTGTTGTTGTTGTGGTAACGACAAAAACACCCCGAATGTTTTGGTGAGTGTGGTCGAATTAACAGTCCTTGGCCGGATTTGAACCCGGTACGCTCCGGTACTCCCTTGCGGTACTGCCCGACTGTCGTGGTAGCGATTTATGACCAGTGAAACATTCTAGATCAAATCACCCCACCTTCCGTAAGGAAAGATAAGATGGGTAATGAGTGGCATCATATCCGTAGATCAACCATGGAGTTGCACGCCATTACCTTTGTGCATATTATCGCCTCTTACGACCGGTATGCCTACCTCTAACCCGCAGGGGTTGTCGTGTAATCCTCGGAGACTTCAATGCACACCACGACCTGTGGTACTCAAGCCTACACGTAGATGGTAGGGGACAGGATGTTGGCTGAACAAATAGACGGTGCTACGTTTTGCACTGTTAACGGGGATGTAAATTGTTCTAGTTCGCCAGACCTTACTATAGTCAGCGCTGGTCTCATACACTGCGTTGACTGGCGATCAATGCTAACTCTTGCATCGGATCATTTACCGATAGTCCTCTCAATCGATCGCTCCATCCACTTTTTCACTTGTGAAAATCGCACTTTAACTAACTTCAGCAAAGCTGATTGGGTTGGTTTTCTTAACTTCACTGAGAGCACCTTCGCTGCTCTTCCTATCCCGTCTGACGTACGAGAAGGGAAAAAGCGTTTCGAATGGTCGAAGCTTCAGCCTCTATTCAATACATTCCGTCAGGTGGAATTAAGAAGGTACGTCCGTATTTCCCCGCAGAGGCAGCGGCCCTGGCAAATGAACGTGTCCATGTGCGACGCTTGGACCCTAAGGATCCTCAAATTTAAGATCTCAATGCGGAAATCAGACGACTGGTTGCTCAACACAAACGCGCTAAATGGGAGGAGCACCTAAGGTCCTGCAACGTCTCTGCTGGTGTTGGCAAACTGTGGTCCACTGTTAAATCCTTGTCAAATCTTACCACACCTAACGATAAAATATCCATCACCTTTGGTGACAAGGTACAGTCGAAACCGAAGACATGCGCGAGCGCTTTCTGCCGGTAATTTGTGCTGCATCCTCCGGTCGACAAGGAAATTAGACGAGTCCTTAAGGCGCAAAACTAAAAAAATAGCCAAGCGCCCATTGCCATCACCACCACAGAGGTTCGGGAGGCCATACGGGGGTCCAAGAGCTCCAAATCGATAGGCCCACACGGTATATCTATGCTGATGCTAAAAGATCTCGGAGAAGAGGGAGTAAGGTACCTAACAACTGTCTTCAACTTGTCTATGACAACCTTTGTCATTCCAGAAAAATAGAAACAGGCAAAGCTGGTGCCACTACTAAAGCCCGGCAAGCCGGCCGACGAGGGGAGTCTTATCGACATATCACTCCTCTCGCCAGTAGTAAAGACCTTGGAGACGGTCTTGCTCCCTTACTACACCGCTAACCTGCGACTAGTCGAACATCAGCATGGATTCCGTAAAATGCATAGAACTACCACCGCGCTAAACGCCATCACCACTCAGATAGGTATCGGTCTCAACCAACATCGTCCAAATGACTGGACCGTGCTAGTTGCGCTTGACCTGTCGAATGCCTTCGACCTTCCCCCCTGTCTAAAGCGTTGGACCGCCAACTATCTGAGTGGCCGGCAGTCATCGGTTGAATTTAGAGGCGAAAGATCAAAACCATGTATAATTAAACAAGGGGTGCCACAGGGTGGTGTCCTATCCCCGCTTTTGTTTAATTACTACATATCGAGGCTCCTTCCCCACCAGAGGGTGTCTCGATCGTCTCCTACGCCGATAAGTGCACGATCCTGGCGCCGGCCCCTCTATAGACGAGCTCTTCTCAAGAGTTAACTCATACCTCCCATCCCTGTCCGGTTTTTTCGCTGGACGAAATCTGACACTGTCACCGACCAAGTCCTTGGCCACCTTATTTTTCGACGTGGACAGCGCAGGTAAACATGGAATTAGACGTCTACGTCGATGGCATTAAGCTTCCGACTGTCACACACCCCAAAATCTTAGGGATCAGATTTGATAACATGGTCAACTACGGCTCAAGTATCTGCGGTTGCCACCAAAGTACAAAGCCGCAACAAAATCCTCAAGTCACTAGCTGGCAGAACTTGGGGGAAATATAAAGAAACGTTACTGGCAACGTACAAGGCAATCGGCCAGCCGGTTCTGAGCTAAGCGACGCCTATATGGTCGCCGGGGCTGGCAGACACACACTGGAGGAGAACTGCCACGGGGTGCCTCACAGTGAGGCTAAAATGCTCGTTGTAAAAGAGTATGGCGAGATGTTGACCAGGCAATTCCTGTTCAACTGTCATAAACCGCAGCATCCGAACAGGAACCTGCTCAACGAAAATCCGCCTCCCAGGAGAATAAGGAGTTGTTGTTGTTGTTGTTAACAGTGCTTCGCCCTGCCCTATTTGCTCGATCACTCTAAATTGTCATCGGGCTCTTCTAACGGAAGTCCGAGGAAACGCGCAGTTTCCACAGGGTTGGACCAGATTGATGTAGGTGTTAGAAGAGTGGGTTCAACTGAACAGGAGAAGAGATGCATGGTATAATGAGGGGTCATACCAAATGCAGGGCATGTATTTGGTATGTTGGAGTTCAGTGTGGATAAGTAAGAGTTTAACCTGTTACAATATCCAGAACGAAGTTGTGCCAGTATGACTCTAGTCTCCCTCGGAAGTACACGTTCCTCCTCAGCCAATTCAGGTGGTTGAGTATTAATAACGGGATTCACAGGCCGAGATCTGAGAGATCTGTCTACCGACTCGGTGTGGAGGTCATTTAGAGCCCGTCTATGGTTCTGCAGATCAAACGGCAAAGAGATATGATGCCGGATCTCATCGTAATGCTTACGGAGATGTCTCCTTATGTCTCTGGGGGGCGGTGCTACATCCAAAAGATGACGATTTGGATGACTAGGTTTATGACAGTTCAGAAGGAACTGTATACTCAAGAGTTCCGCGTGCTCTTGAACATTGAGCAATTTTGCCTCTTGATGGAGGTGAGACTCAGATGACATAAGCAGGCATCCCGTAGCAGTTCTGATGGCGGTGTTTTGGCAGACTTGCATTTTCCTCCAGTTGGTGTCAGAAAGATTGGGCGACCATATAGGCGCAGCATAGTCAATAACCGGCCGGCCAATAGCTTTATATGTCGCAAGCAATGTTTCTTTGTCTTTTCCTCAAATACTGCCGGCCAGTGACTTGAGGATTTTATTGCGGCTCTGTACCTTTGAGGCTATTGCGGCGGCATGACCAGCGAAGGTGAGGCCGTTGTCAAATGTCACACCCAAGATTTTTGGGTGGTTGATAGTAGGTAGAGGTACTGCGTCTACGTGGACATTTAACTCTTGCCCCATCTGCGCATTCCATGTAGTAAACAGGGTCGCCGTAGATTTAGTCGGAGACAGGGTCAGATTACGCTCGGTGAAGAAGCTGGAAAGGTCATGGAGGTAACTGTTGATTCTAAGACAGAGTTCATCAATGGAGGGACCCTTGCCCGAGGACATTATCGTGCAGTCGTCAGCGTAGGAAACAATGGAGACTCCCTCTGGTGGGGGGGGAAGTCTCGAAATATAGAAATTAAACAAAAGGGGAGAGGGAACACCACCTTGCGGCACCCCTTGTTTTATTCTTCGTGGTCTAGATTTCTTGTTCCTAAATTTGACTGTTGCCTGTCGACCATTGAGGTAATTAGCGGTCCACCTCTTAAGGCCGGCCGGGAGCGGTGTCTCATCCAGATTTCGGAGGAGTGTGGCGTGATTGACCGTGTCAAATGCATTTGACAAGTCAAGTGCCACGAGAACCGTTCTATGGTTTGGTGGATGTTGATTCAAACCGTTGTTAATCTGCGTTGTAATGGCGTTCACAGCGGATGTCGTGCTATGATTTTTGCGGAAACCATGTTGATGATCGGCCAATTTTAGATTTGTAATGAAGTAAGGAAGCAGAATGGACTCTAGTAATTTCACTACCGGCGAAAGGAGGGATATCGGACGATAACACTCTCCTAGGTTCGCCGGCTTCCCTGGTTTTAATAGGGGAACTACAATCGCTTGTTTCCATATCTCGGGTATAACGAAGGTAGTTAGAGAGATTAAAGAGAGCCGCTAAATAACTCTGTCCTTCGTGGCCAAGGTGTTTAATCATCTTCATGGCGATTCCGTCGGGTCCGATGGATTTTGAGGGTTTGGCGTTCATTATGGCTTCCTTAACCTCTGCGACTGAGACGGCAATGGGCGCAGTAGAGTGTTTGTGCGCACGTCGGAAGGCTCTTCTCTTTGTGCTATCCGCAGGTGGATGCATTATAAACAGCCGGCAAAAGGAGCTCGCGCATTTCCTGGCGTCCGATTTGACACTGTCGCCGAAAGCAATGGCGACCTAGTCGTTGTGTTTGGTCGGATTGGATAGGGCCTTGACAGTCGACCATAATTTGCCGACTCCGCCGGAGAGGTTGCATGTCTCAAAATCAAAAGGTGTTGTTTCCACTTGGCCAGCTTGTGTTCGTTGACGATCCTACGAATTTCCGCATTGAGATCTTGTATACTTGGTCACGTTCTCTTGCCATCGCCGCAGCTTCTGCCGGGAAATTCGGACGAATTTCTGGTATTCTGCCAGCAGGAATAAAGCGGCATGAGGCTGAATCAATGATCTTGCGAAACTCTCTTTCGCCTTTGCGTACGTCCGTAGGAGTGGGTAAGGCAGCGAAGGAGCGCTCTGTATATTCAGTAAAGCGGTCCCAGTCCGCTTTGGTGAAGTTGATGTATGTTATTTTATCAGTCGTTATGAAGTCGGTCGGTCGTTCAACAGAGAGTAAGATGGGTAGGTGGTCTGAAGCTAATGTAAGCATCGATGACAAAGTTAATTAGGCCCGCGCTCGTTATGGAGATGTCTGGCGAACTGTGGCAGTTACCTGCCACCCTAGGGGGGGCATCTCCATTGACTGTACAGAATGCTGTATTGTCTATTTGGTCTGCAACAGCGTGTCCTCTGCTGCCTGCTGGCAAGTTGGAGTGCCAGAGATCGTGATGCGCGTTGAAGTCGCCTAGGATTAGACGGTTATCGCCCCTTAGCAACGCACTAATGTCGGGATGATAATCTCTAGGACAACATGTGACAGGAGGAATATAGATGTTTATGATTTGCAGGTCGGCGTCTCCTGACCGGACTGCTATGCCTTGGCATTCTAAGGTAGAGTCCCTGGGCTCGACGTCAGGTGAAAATAGATTATATTGTACAGAGTGATGTGTAATAAACGCAAGGCCGCCCCAAGACCGCTGGGACGGTCTTTACGATGTACATTATACCCATCACAAGTTCGTAAGTCCGATCTCGTGTTCAGTTTTGTCTCTTGTATCGCGGCGATTTTGATGTTGTGTGTCTTCATAAAGTCAGTTATCTCCGCGATCTTTACAGCTAATCCTTTACAGTTCAGCTGCAGAATTTTGAAGTGTGGGGGGGGGGGGGGGGAGACGGGGCAAAAACTAGGCGTGAGGGACGGATGCGTTTGCCTAGGTGGAGGTCGGCTAAGGCCTAAACTATGTCGCAGTCTAGAGTTGACAGCGCCATAGCCGATGTTGTCTGGCGTGGAGGGCGACTGTGTACTGCAACAGGGGGCTATGAACGAATCCGTCCAGAGGTTACCGTTTGCGAGCCCAGAGCACATAAGGGTGTGACACAGGCCAAGGCAATTGTTGCACTTGACCTATGTCGCAGGCGTATATAATCTTTACCGACAAACGGTGCACGTATTGAAAGGTACTAGGAGGTGGTGTTCCTGACCCACGTGCAGGCTGGAAGCAGGGGGGGACATTAGGGGCAGAGACAGAGGGGACTGACGCTCGGCGATGCTCATATCTGACCTATTCCGGAGGGGATAGGAGTGTTGATCGGCCGTGTGAGATGGAGACGCTGGTGTGCGTGAGCGACAGTCGGGAGTGGGTGAGGCAGGGATGGCAGCGGTGCTGCCAGTCGTATAGACTGGGCCACTATTGTGACTATTGGAAGTAGGTAGAAGCGGTAAGGGAGTGCCAGAGCGGCGACTACCGCGGGACGTCCTTGGACGTGTACAGCAAGGTGCCTCAAAAGTACTAAAGAAAGTACGGGGTCTGTGGATGGCAGGGTTAAGACCTGAACATCCAGATTTATGTAACCATCTCTTACACTTTGCGCATTGTACCGAATACGACCGTTTAATATAGATTTTCTTCCAGCAAACGCAGCAGATCCAGTCTCTTGGTCCAGGATTGGGTTCGACCCCAGCCCGTAACAAGAGACAATGGAGCAACCCAGCTGCAAGGGTTTGCTCCGAGGATGACAATTTAAGGGTGGGACGGGACAGATTGGACAGGGTTACACTGAAATAACAGCCCTTGGCCGGGTAAAAAAAACCCGGGTCATTCCGGTGCGATAGAACCGGCTCTTGTGGGAATGAGAATGATAAGTGTTTAACTCAGTTTGGCAAATTCTTGTCAGTGCGTCATATTAATACATAACTAATACAAATTTTGTTTGAGTTTCCTTTAACTGTTGCAACAGTGTATATTAAATAAATCAATATATAACAAGTTCATCACTTATTCTATTCAAGGGTGAGTAATCTTGGTTTCCCACATATATATACAGATTGTCCCTTTGAAATTTAAGTTAAAATTCCAAAGGAAAAAAAAGTGAAGGTGTCTTGCAGGACACCTGCAAGTCCGGTGGACAAGATGGCGTCGCCGACCGAATGGTGCGTCAGGTGCAAAAAAAAAGGTCAAAATTGAAAGAAATGAGAATATTACAACATTTTATGAGTTGGGCAGGGAAGGTTTGGTCAGATATGACAATGTACGTGCAAATACAAGTTGCAGTTTAAATGCAAACAAAAAAGACATTGAACAAATGGATACAGAATGTGTATCAGATGCTGTTGAGGATAACGGGAAACATGATAACGCAAAAAAGAGCGCCAAAAAAGTTGAAAATGCCGCAAGTAGCTTAGCGACAGACGACAAAAACGTTACTAAAGGAACAACTGAAAATGAAACAGACATTGTTCTAAGTGACAATGCAAGTGGTGGTAGCACACCTACTATAAACGAAAATGACATACATAAAACTAGGGATAGGCCCGTTTTAACTTACCCCAAAGATTTCAGTGGTGAAATCTTTGTGTTAGTTGATGCGTCTGAACATGCTACACTAAAAAATTAAAAAATGACAAATGGCTTAACACTTCGTCTTCTTCTTTAAATGGTCATCTAACCGCCTGGGCTATTTTGACCGTCCAACATAGCTCGCCAGTCGTTTGGCTTAACACTCTTTAGCCAAATTCGCGATCTGCGCATTAAAGATATCCACCACATTCAAGCAATTGGTAGCACCTTATACAAAGTAATATTTAAATACACGTATGCTGCAAACAGTTTTGTAGTGGACAATCGTGTCTCCAGTAGAAACCTTAAACAGTTTGTTCCCAAAACCGCTTCAGAAATTTATGGTATTGTAAAAGGAATTCCACTCTGTTTCTCAGAGGAGGGGATAACAAAGGAAGCAATCACAACAATACCGATAATGTCAGTAAAGCGTTTCACGCGAAGAGATGCAACAACTGACACGTTCAAACCCACTCTAACAATAAAAATAGGTTTTGCCGGGAAGGATATTCCCAAACATATAATTTATAATTACACAAAGCTCAATGTAGAATTCTTTATTCCGCCCCTGCGACAATGCGACAAATGTGTTCGAATTGGTCACACTGCAATGTCATGCAAGGCCAAACAGCCAAGATGCCTTAAATGTGGTAAGTTTGAGTGCAAAGACCTTCAATGTACGTCCAACACTTGCATATTGTGTGGTAATCAAGGACACAGTGCTAAAGATAGGAATCAATTCCCACAATGGGAGAAGAAAGCTAAGATTGCGAGGGTCAGGGCTGTAAAGAGGCTCACCCGAAAAGACCTCGACTTATACTACCCTCGTGGTGGTAATAGGTTTGAGATGCTGGAAGTGGAAGATGCAGATTTCCCGGCGCTGGAAGGCGAAGGAAGTAATGTTATCGATAAAGATAATGAAATAAACAGAAACTTTACCAAAAAGCCGTACAGCCAGGTGGCTAAAAAAGGGAACGAGAGGTTCACGACCCCTCCTCCCAAGGAAATACCAAAAATTATTAGGACCAAAAAACCAAACACCCCAGTTTATGAATCCCATCAGTATCAAAAGGGACTTGTGTCCCAATTTGAGAAATTCATTTATCAAATGATAAAAATTACACAAAAAGTGTCCCTTGAGCATAACAATGTTAGTGCTCTGGAAGAAATTCAAGGTCTTAAAGTCCAATTTGAATTAATTATTGCCCAAAAAGACAATCTCCAAATTCAACAATCAAACCCCTTCAAATCACCATGAAAATTCTGCAGTATAACTGCCAATCTCTAAAAGCTAATATAGATACCATCGAATATTACTTAAGCAAATACAGTTTTGACTTCGCCTGTTTAAGCGAAGTTTTTCTATCTAGAAACACCCCCCATAGAAAAATCATCAATTTTAATATTTGCAAGAAACATCGAAACGATGGCTATGGTGGTGTAGCCATAGCCATCAAACACAACATCAAATACAAAAAAATCACCTTTAATAGTGATTATGATGTTCTTATGATTCAAACTAAAAGATTAAACCCTAATATTGTTATATGCAATGCATATTTTCCCCCAAATCTCAGCTCAAATAACTTTAGTAATGAAATGTCCAGAATTTTAAACTTTCTAGAACCTTACAACAATGTGATAATAGTTGGAGACTTTAATGCAAGAGCCGCAGCTTGGGGTGATTCATTCAACTCCAGCAAAGGTAAGCACTTAATGCGCCTCATTCAAGAATCCAATTTTATTAATCTAAATAATGGTTCCTACACTTTTAAAATGGATATGCGTGCCGATACTGGCTCTGTCCTTGATTTAGCTTTTACTAACAGCTCCTTGTCTTACAATTGGTCAGTTGACCATACCCGAATTGGTGGCAGCCACCACTTCCCAATCGCAATTGAATCAGTCGAAATTAACTCCAGAATTAGTAAATTTATCTCCAGACCCAAACTCATGAAATCACTCTAGAATGCGAGTCTACTATAGAGGATTTTGAAATCAAGCTAAGGACAGAGATCCAAGACGCAACATACAAGGTCCCAATTCTTGGTGGAATGAAGATATAGCAAAGTCATATAGGCTCCTTAAGACAGCATTTAAGAGGGCCAAACAATTTCCAAGTCCTGAAAATTTTGAAAATATAATCCAAGCTAGGAAAATCTGGAACAGGGAAAAAAGAAAAGCGAAAAGGGATAACTATAATAAGAAGGTCGATGAACTTGATTTCACTAAGGGGAAAAGTGCGTGGAAATTTGTTAAATCCTTGAGAGGGGACTTCTCTTCCAACTCTTCAGACATATGGTGTGATAGCCATAACCAAGAATTCCTTAAAATGCTCAATGATCAAGTACCTAGCAACTCAACTAGACTTGAAATCAGTAAGCATGTAGAACCCAATACTGAGTTAGCTTTTACCTTGTATGAACTTAAAAGAGTTCTAGCATACAAAAGAAAAGACTCGGCAGCAGGGCTGGATGGCATCTCATATAGGATGATAAAGGCACTTCCGGATATATCGTTGAACAATTTGAAAACAGTTCTCAATGACCTTTTCCTGTCAAATCAAATACCGGATCAATGGACAGAGATCAAAATTGTTCCAATCCCTAAAAAAGACGCAGATCTTAATTTATATCAAAATTTCAGACCAATATCACTAATTCCTGTTCTATTGAAACTAGTTAATTCATGCATTAAAAATAAACTCTATGACTTTCTTGAAAGCAATGAATGCTTTCCCACAAATTCTTTTGCCTACAGGAAAAACAAATCGTGTTCTATGTGCCTTAACCATATTCTACACAACATTCATGTGTTGAAATGCGAGAAGAAACAAGTTATTCTATGCTCCACTGATATTTCGAATGCCTACAACTGTGTGGCCATAGGTATTCTGAAAGAGATGCTATCTGAATTGGAAATTGATCAACGGTACACTGCATGGATTTCAAATTTTCTGTCTCTAAGGAAACTCAAATTGGGCAAGGAAGCCATCAATATATATAATGGACTGCCTCAACGCAGTTGCTTATCACCCATTTTATTTAATATCTATACAGCTAATCTTCACAACAACAGTAACAATAGCACCAATATATATCAATTTGCTGATGATTTTTTCTTTGTATCGTCTGGCGATACTCTCGAGGATGTCAACAGAAACCTACAATCTACCTTGAATCTTTTTGCAGAAAACTTCAACAACTTAAACCTGAGTTTCAATGCAAATAAAACCAAAATCATTCACTTGAGCAGAGGTCCCATCAAAAATGTTTCAATTAATGTAAATAATCAACCGCTTCTGCAAGTTCAGAATCTAAAAATATTAGGTAGAACTATAAATAGTTCGCTAACCATCAAGGACCATTATAACGATGTAATTGGAAACGCCTCCAACAACATGCAATTCTTTAAATATCTAACTAATATAAAATCTGGGTTAAACCCACAAAAAGCCTTGAATGTCTATAAGTCGCTAATCAGGTCCAAAATGGAATACTGTAGTACCACCACCTCGAACAGTCCCAACTCTTCCACAAAAAAAATTGTGACCGTCCAAAATAAATTTCTTAGAAGATGTTTGGGGGTAACGCCCTCCACACCCATTCCCTTAATTTATGCCATTGCGAGGAATGCAGAAAATTGGTAATTTTCACGGATAGCCTGGTACTGCGGAATCCCCAGAATACCAACAGCATTGCTTATAATATCCATAAAGCTATCACTAGTCATAACTTTGATCAAATCGTATGGCTACCTAGTCATAAAGGTATCCCTGGCAACGAGAGAGCTGACGAAATTGCCAAAAACGCAACGTCCAACAGTCCGAACAAGGATGCAAAACTTACAATTGACGAAGCTCTCAAACTAATAAAAACTAGCATATATGACAGTTGGTACGACAACTTTTTAAATTTCTCCACGGACAATCCAAACTTATTTGCTACTACATATCCTGTTAGAAAAAACAAAACATGGTTTAAAAACCTCAATATCCCAACCACCGAAATTAAGACAATTAACAGAATACTCGCGGGACACACCTACGACAAACAGTATCTTCACAAAATTCGGGCTATAAATTCGACCAGATGTTCATGTGGTCAAACGGATAGTTACTATCACCAAACCTTCCTATGCAGAAACCTTGACCATATCAGATCCAACTTTAATATCTTTGACAATCACTTCAGCTTTGAAGACATATTTCGTGGAAACAACACAACCAAGATTACTCAACTTACCTCTTTCTTACAAAGAGCTCAAATTAAATTTTAAAAAAATTAAAAAAAAAAAAAATTAAAACTATTATAATAAGGAAAATATCAAGAAGCTAGTTAGAATTATATGTTTATTTGTATACTTTTCAGTATTAAAGTATATTTTAATATGACTTTAAATAATAACATTCGTTCATACCATAATGGGTATTTGCATGTATCCACCATTCCCATTGTCAGTCCCGTCTAAACACATGTCTATGCACATAACGTCATTATATGTGCTTTCGTTAACCACACATATATTAAATGTTGTATACTCAAAAACACAAAAATACAACCCTCCGAAATATCACAACGGAGAAAACCAGCACTGAAAGTCGATACATGTGCCTACGTTTTAATCTGATATTAATCTACATATCGGCTCGATAAAAACAAGATCTACAATCATATGGAGTACAACAATCTGAAGTCAACAACAAGCTGAAAATTACAACAATCTGAAATTATACCAATCCGAAAATCAACCTGGCTTTAGGTTCACCAACCTTGGCCATTCGCTCAAACCCCAAAAAAAAAATAGTGCTTACGGATGTGACTCCTTATTCTCCTGGGAGGCGGGTTTCGTTGAGCAGGAATTGCCTGGTCAACATCTCGCTATGCTCTTTTACACCGAGCATTTTAGCCTCACTGTGAAGGTGATGCTCAGGAGACATAAGGAAGCACCCCGTGGCAGTTCTGAGTGCGGTGTTTTGGCAGGCCTGCAACCTCCTGCAGTGTGTGTCTGCTAGCCCCGGCGACCATATAGGCGTCGCGTAACTCAGAACCGGCTGGCCGATTGCCTTGTACGTTGCCAGTAACTTTGGTGGCAATCGCGGCTACATGAGCACCGTAGTTGAACATGTTATCAAACCTGACTCCTAAGATTTTGGGGTGTGTGGCAGTCGGAAGCTTAATGCCATCGACGTAGACGTCTAATTCCATGTTCACCTACTGTCCACGTCGTAAATAAGGTGGCCGAGGACTTGGTCGGTGATGGGAGGTATAAGTTAACTCTTGAGAAGCGCTCGTCTACAGAGGGGCCCGTCGCCAGGATCGTGCAGTCATCGGCGTAGGAGACGATCGAGACACCCTCTAGTGGGGAACGGAGCCTCGAAATGTAGTAATTAAACAAAAGCGGGGATAGGACACCACCCTGTGGCACCTCGTGTTTAATTATATGTACGTGGTTTTGATCTTTCGCCTCTAAATTCAACCGATGACTGCCGGCCACTCAGATAGTTGGCGGTCCAACGCTTTAGACAGGGGGGAAGGTCGAAGGCATTCGACAGGTCAAGCGCAACTAGCACGGTCCAGTCATTTGGACGATGTTGGTTGAGACTGATACCTATCTGAGTGGTGATGTCGTGTAGCGCGGTGTAGTTCTATGCATTTTACAGAATCCATGCTGATGTTAGGCTAGTCGCAAGTTAGCGGTGTAGTAAGGGAGCAAGACCGTCTCCAAGGTCTTTACTACTGGCGAGAGTAGTGATATGTCGATAAGACTCCCCTCGTTGGCCGGCTTGCCGGGATTTAGTAGTGGCACCAGCTTTGCCTGCTTTCATTTTTCCGGAATGACAAAGGTGGTCATAGACAGATTGAAGACAGTTGTTTGATACCTTACTCCCTCTTCTCCGAAATGTTTTAGCATCAGCATAGATATACCGTCTGGGCCTATCGATTTGAAGCTTTTGGACCCCTGTATGGCCTCCCGATTCTAACAGGGCACTGTTTAATAGGCACTCACGGCGCCAGAATGGGCGCAATGTCTAATGATTACTGTCGCAGCTGCAGATGTATTGAGGAGGAGGAAAGTGTTCAGCATCTGATGTGTCAATGCCCTGCACTCAGCAGGCGACGGTTAGCTATCTTGGGCCAACCGTTTCTCAATAACCTCGCTGAGGTATCACAAATGGAATTAAAAGCGTTATCTAAATTTATTGACTCCACGAAGTGGTTCGATCCCCTGCCTTGAACAGGGTGTGAGTTGGTTTTCCCTGGCGTCGACGGCAGCGCAACCGTGTGAGTCGACTGGCCCTTCTCAGCTCTCGGGAGACCTTTGAACTCGGATACTCTAGGGTTGTTGGATCGGCTAACTGTTAAGCGGCTGAGCTGCTGTCGGCGTCGGGGATGACTTGCTCGCATCTCTGGGGCATAGAGGTGGGTAGAGACCGTATAGGGTATCACAATGGGCCTATTTAGTGGCCTAAGTGTCGGGCAGAGTCCAGGTACTCTGTCCTGCCCTTGCAACCTAACCTAACCTAACCTATGGCCTCCCGAACCTCTGGTGGTGATGGCAATGGGCGCTTGGCTATTTTTTTAGTTTGTGCGCCTTAAAGGCTCGTCTAATTTCCTTGTCGACCGGAGGATGCAGCACAAATTACCGGCAGAAAGCGCTCACACATCTCTTCGGTTTCGACTGTACCTTGTCACCAAAGGTGATGGATAATTTGTCGTTAGGTTTGGTCGGATTTGACAAGGATTTAGCAGTGGACCATAGTTTGCCAACACCAGGAGGTTGCAGGACCTTAGGTTACATTACCACAACAGCCGGTTCTATCGTACCGGAATGACCCGGGTTTTTTTACCCGGCCAAGGGCTGTTATTTCAGTGTAACACTGTCCAATCTGTCCCGTCCCACCCTTAAATTGTCATCCTCGGAGCAAACCGTGGCAGCTGGGTTGCTCCATTGTCTCTTGTTACGGACTGGGGTCGAACCCATTCTTGGACCAAGAGATTGTATCTGCTGCGTTTGTTGGAAGAAAATTTATATTAAATGGTCTCATTCGGTTCAGTGCGCCAAGTGTAAGAGATGGTTACATAAATCTGAATGCTCAGGGCTTAACCCTGCCATCCACAGACCCTGTACTTTCTTTAGTACTTTCTAGGCACCATGCTGTACACGCCTAAGGGCGTCCCGCGGTAGTCGTCGGATACGTTCATAGCCCCCTGTTGCAGTACACAGCCGCCTTTCACGCCAGACAACAACGGCCATGGCGCTGTCAACTCTAGACTGCGACATAGCTTAGGCCTTATCCTACCTCCACCTAGGCAGGCGCATCCGTCCCTCACGCCTAGCAGGGACTCTACTTTCGAATGCCAAGGCATAGTAGTCCGGTCAGGCTACGTCGACCTGCAAATTATAAACATCTACATTCCCCCTGCCACGTGTTGTCCGAGAGATTACCATCCCGACATTATTGCGTTGCTAATGGGCGATAACCGCCTAATCCTAGGCGAGTTCAACGCCCATCACGATCTCTGGCACTCCAACTTGCCAGCAGACAGCAGAGGCCACGCAATTGCAGACCAAGTAGACACCTCAGCATTTTGTACAGTCAATGGAGATGCCCCCACCAGGGTGGCAGGTAACTGCCACAGTTCGCCAGACATCTCCATAACGAGCGCGGGCCTAATTAACTTTGTCATCTGGCGACCGATGCTTACATTAGCTTCAGACCACCTACCCATCCTACTCTCCGTTGAACGACCGACCGACGTCACAACGACTGATAAACTAACAAACATTAACTTCACCAAAGCGGACTGGGGCAGCTTTACGGACTATACAGAGCGGTCCTTTGCTGCCTTACCCACTCCGACAGACGTACGCAAATGTGAAAGAGAGTTTCGCATGGTTGTTGTTGTTGTGGTAACGACAAAAACACTCCCCGAAGGTTTTGGGGAGTGTTGTCGAATTAACAGTCCTTGGCCGTATTTTAACCCGGTACGCTCCGGTACTCCCTTGCGGTGCTGCCCGACTGTCGTGGTAGCGATTTATGACCAGTGAAACCTTCTTGAGAGGTGAGAGGCATCATATCCGTAGATTAACCATCGAGTTGCACGTCATTACCTTTGTGCATATTAGTCGCCTCTTACGACCGGTATGCCTACCTCGGGCATATTCTAAACCCCTAACCCGCAGGGGTAGACCTTAGGTGCTCCTCCCATTTGGCGCGTTTGTGTTGATCAACCAGTCGTCTGATTTCCGCATTGATATCTTAAATTCTGGGATCCGTAGGGTCCAAGCGTCGCACATGGACACGTTCATTTGCCAGGGCCGCTGCCTCTGCGGGGAAATACGGACGTACCTCCGTTATTCCACCTGACGGAATGTATTGATTAGAGGCTGAAGCTATGACCATTCGAAACGCTTTTTTCCCTTCTCGTACATCAGACGGGATGGGAAGAGCAGCGAAGGTGCTCTTAGTGAAGTTAAGAAACCCAATACAATCAGCTTTTGTTCCTGTTGTTGTTGTTGTTGTTGTTAACAGTGCTTCGCCCTGCCCCAGATTGGACAGGGTTACACTGAAATAACAGCCCTTGGCCGGGTGAAAAAACCCGGGTCATTCCGGTGCGATAGAACCGGCTGTTGTGGGAATGAGCTTTTGTTCCTATTGTTCCTTACCTCGGGTGGGGGGTGACACATAAGTAACTTTACCACGGTGGTTGTGTTCGGTTGAGAATATTTTTATTTCTAAATCTCTAAATTATTTTACATGTTCTTATGTACAAAGTCTTGAATATACTTTCCTAAAACTAATCATTCATATGTAAATAAAAAAAGGTCTGATTTCAATATCAGCTTGCTATGCCCTAAATCACTGATTTAATGATCGGTTGTCTAGCCTGTTCAAGTGCACTGTATATTGTTTGAACTGTGCAAAAAGATAAGAAACCATCTGTTGTTATCTTTTCTTCAAGGGGACTGTATGTATGTGTGTGTGTTTAGTTTCTTATGTTCTTGCATGAACATTTTGGGGGCGGGCGGAAAAATTGATAGTGACTTTGTCTTCAGACTTATGGTCCAATTACCCACCGACGCACGCACGTAGTACGTGTCAGCTGACACGACCTGTTTTATGAGAGTGCCATGTAAACGAACACTCACCGACGTTAAATTTTTCCGTATACGTAGAACGTACCGTAGAAATCAAAGAAATTTTGATTTTTTCCGTAAGAACGTGTCAGCTGATTGCTCTCTCATATGACAGTGTTGCCTATTCATACGTGTGTATGCTGGTTATGGATCGTTTGCAGTTGCTTTACAAAAATACCGTTTAAATTTTCGTAATAATGTTGAAATAACCTGAAATTACGATATTAAGTTTTTGCTTTTAAGTAAATTGACTGGCTCTAATTATTTAATATTAATTTCGGACACTCATAAAATGAAAAATAATTGTTTCAAAAGTACACGTTTGACTTAGCATGCATGAAAACTGATCAATGGCAACATTGTACTGAATGTAAAAACAGAAATGGCTGATTTCTCCGTTGGCGCCACGGGCATAAGATTCCCTCAAATATACGTACGTACGGGATACGTAAACGTACGTTACACACGTCGGTGGGTAATTCGACTATTACATTTATGGATTACATAAAATACTAGGATGCATATGGCAAGCAAAACTATTAAAATTAGGGACAAGTGTCCGCAATGATTTTTTAAACTCAAATTACTTATCTCAAGTTCGTTTTTTGTCAAATGTTCAATCTTACTTCTTAGTTTATCCAACTCATCACTGCTGCTGATGTTATTTTTTTGAAGTGGCGCTATTTTGTCCTCAGGAATTTCGTCAATGGCTGTGGCTTTTGGATCTTGTGATGGGTTGATTAACGCTTGCATTTTGAATATTTGTAGATCGGATAACGTTATACCGTCGTGCCTGGCAGTGCAACCGGATTTAATAGAAAGAATTCCTTGTGCTGGGATTTCCATTATTTCGGTTTTGCTGTTACCGCACTCCAGATGTAGAGTGGAATTTTTAAATACTTTGTAAATCCACTTATTGTCTTGGTATAGTTCTGCACATAATGGAGTTTTTTTTCTTTCCTCATACTGAAAATCGGCTTGGATCCCTTTTAGGAGTGGTGACAGTTCGCAAGTTTGGTCCAGAGCAGATTGCCATGGTATTTTCCCTTTACATATGAGATGGCTATTTAAACCTCTGGTACATTTATTCAGCTGTGATTGGGATATCAAAAAATATAAGTGCACCCCGAAGTTGTACACCAAGAAGTAATTTTTTAGTTTAATCTTTATGATTTTTCCTTTGTACTCAAATGGAATAGCTATCAGTTTGTATATTTCTGACGATTCACTGTGCATAAGTGGTATTTCTGCCTTAGTTACCAGCTTGTTGTCGATTATGAGTCCTTTTGCTCTCATAAAGTTGTAAGCATCGCGTAGTAGATTGTTGTCTTGCTGTCCGGGTATTAGAAGTTTTGGTGGCAGCTTTTCTCTAATCAGTGTTAATTCCTTATTCAATTGTGTTGGTGTTATAAGAGTTGGATTAATTCGTCCATGGTTTAAGTCTATCAACAACTCAATTACAGACTTTTGAATAGTTAGTCCCGCATTCGCTTAATAAAATGGTGACTTGGATTACAAGCATTTGGAACTGGATGGCCATTTTATCTCTGTTAATGTTTTTAATTAATTCGGAATGAAATTTGTTGATTTGAGAGGTAATTTTTGTGAATTGCATGTTTACTTCGTTTAAATTTTTGTTAATTGTTTGCCGTGGAATTACTAAGTGAAACTTGAACCTTTAGTATCTCTTTGATGTTATGTTGGTTGTTAAGCAATGATCTAAAGTTGGATTCTATTTGCTCTTCGCTATCAGCATCCATTAACCCAAATAGCATATTATAAATAGAGCCAATCCACTCAAAGGGAGCCCTTCGTTGGCTTTTATTGTAAATGATTGAATCATTATTACTTTTTATCGTTTCATATCGCCTCCCTAGTGACAGCGCTATAGCCGTGCAAGCTTCCACGAAATCTGATAACAGGTTGCAATGATCTTTTTTTCGATGTAGACAGCCTGGCATCATATTCATCTGCTCAAAAGTGGAGGTCATAATATATTACTAAGTCCCAATTCGAAGTTATGACGTCGATCTTTCTCAGTGAATCCAAATACACATCGCTGTGTTATCTGGAAGTTGAGCTACTATTCCATTGCTTCATGCTTGACCACCGACTGCTTTGACTTCTTTTTTTGATATTATGCATAACAGGAGCATGAATATTAGTGCAAATATGTTTTTATTTGCCATGTGTTTTGGCGATTTAGTTGGCCTTAATGTAGCCAATACTCGTGCTTTTGTTTCATCCGCTGATTTTTCCTGATTGCTGCCCGACGATGTGACAAGGGGACATAATTTATGGATTGGTCGTTTAAGCACACTATTCTGTAGTTGAACTTTTCCATCTAGTCCTGGATGACATTCCATAACTTTACCAATCGGCCATTTAGCTGGTTCAGTATTTTCAAAAACACTCCCCGAAGGTTTTGGGGAGTGTTGTCGAATTAATAGTCCTTGGCCCGGTACGCTCCGGTACTCGCTTGCGGTACTGCCCGACTGTCGTGGTAGCGATTTATGACCAGTGAAACCTTCTAGGTCATGTCACCCCTCCTTCCGTAAGGAAGGATAAGATGGGTAATGAGAGGTGAGAGGCATCATATCCGTAGATCAACCCTCGAGTTGCACGTCATTACCTTTGTGCATATTAGTCGCCTCCTACGACCGGTATGCCTACCTCGGGCATATTCTAAACCCCTAACCCGCAGGGGCTAAGGGTATCTAAGATCCCAGCTGCCTCGGCTGTAAATGCCGATTCTGTGGACTGCATCGAGTACGTTGATACCGTTTGACCATTATAGTACAATTACCCACCGACGTGTGTAACGCACGTTTACATATCTCGTACGTAGTACGTACGTTTGAGGGAATCTTATGCCCGTGGCGCCAACGGAGAAATCAGCCATTTCTGTTGTTTTCAATACAATGTTGCCATTGATCAGTTTTCATGCATGCTAAGTCAAACGTGTACTTTTGAAACAATTATTTTTCATTTTAGGAGTGTCCGAAATTAATATTAAATAATTAGAGCCAGTCAATTTACTTAAAAGCAAAAACTTAATATCGTAATTTCAGGTTATTTCAACATTATTACGAAAATTTAAACGGTATTTTTGTAAAGCAACTGCAAACGATCCATAACCAGCATACACACGTATGAATAGGCAACACTGTCATATGAGCGAGCAATCAGCTGACACGTTCTTACGGAAAAAATCAAAATTTCTTTGAGTTCTACGCTACGTACTACGTATACGGAAAAATTTAACGTCGGTGAGTGTTCGTTTACATGGCACTCTCATAAGACAGGTCGTGTCAGCTGACACGTACTACGTACGTGCGTCGGTGGGTAATTGGACTATTAGAGTCGACTACAGCATAAGCGGTGTTGTGTTCTTCTTTCGAGGCTTCGCTGA
The DNA here is from genome assembly GCA_949987695.1 of Merzomyia westermanni. NCBI lineage: Eukaryota > Metazoa > Arthropoda > Insecta > Diptera > Tephritidae > Merzomyia > Merzomyia westermanni. The sequence goes on from OX465291.1 coordinate 85,892,700, forward strand.
AAAATGTTACGTATTCCTCGGTTTGGAATCGAGACTGTAGGTCTTCGAATATTTGTATGTATACTTCCCTGGGGGTGTTTTTCTTGCGGTTTGCGAAATCTACCCTGCAAAAATCGAATGACTGAAACTCCAATATAAACAAACGAATTTCCCCCTGAAAAAACAGTACGGGTAAATGATGCGTACACTTACGCGGAGCAGTACTGAAAGTTTTCGTGTTCAAGAATTTTCTGTTAGAGTGAAATGGCATATTGGTCGTTTTAAGTTTGTTTTGGTATATCTTTTTCTGTCGCACTCTTTGCATTCATAGGAATGAAACTAAATAGTGTTGCCCAAGTGCTAAATTTGCATATGAAAATTGCACAAGTGGCAACACCGTAAGCTTGAATTACTTCATTTTGTCTTTTATGCAGAAAAAGTTTTAAAAGTTGGCGTGGTGTTCGAGGACGAAATTAAAGGTATTTATAGAAATAAAATAAAACATTGTAATTAAAATTGATACTTAAAATACTTTTTAAATTTTTTCAGGTTGAATTAAGCATTGGAAAAGACGGCGGTGATAAAACCCTAAGCGTGCAGGACATTGGTGCAGGATTCCAATTAAAATGGTAAGCGTGCCATCATAAATTGTATATGGAATTGGTTGTTTCCAATTTTCTCCTAATGGAAACAATTATCCAAAAATATGTGCAGATTTGTGAGATATTTGTGTTATGTCAGATATTTGTTGCTGCATTTATGCCAAAATTATCGTGTGCATAGACGGACATGGACAAATAACTATGGCAATTGTTTACGACTGCAACCGAGAGCAAAAACGCAGCCAAAAATGTCGGGAGAGGTATCAAAAGATGCGTGTTTGACTCTGTAAAAAGAATCCGAATTAGAAAACAAATATTTTGTTTCAGTGATAAGTTATTGGCAAAGAAACCAAAAAATTTCTGGGTAATTGCTTCCCTTAGGGGACAACTGCTAAAACACGTCCAAAAATATCGGGAGAGGTGTCAAAAAACGCATTTTGACTTCGGTATCAACAATCCGTAAGCTGATTTTCAATTCTTTGTTTCAGTGAAAAGTTATTCGCAAAAAACCCAAAAATTACCCAGGTCCGATCGAAAATAGGCGGCTTGATCCAAGGTATTTACGTGTAGAACACCTTTCTGCGTAGGCGGGCTTCGGCCGCGCTTCAAAAAAATAAACCTTAGCGGGTCCAACACCGGCTACGCAGTCCACAGTAATTCTGCGCAGAACACATTTCCGCACTTTTCGGTACACCCTAATCTGTGATTACAACCACCACATGAAAATGACAGAAAATTTTCAACTTTGATTGCAAATATCTCTTCACTGAAACAAAAACTCGAAAATCCGCTTCCCGGTTATTGTCACCGAGGTCAAAACCCGTCTTTTGATACATCTCCCGACATTTTTGGCCGTTTTTGCTCTTGGTGGCAGTCGTAAATAATTGCCATAGTTATTTGTCCATGCCCGTCTATGCACACGATAATTTTGGCATAAATACAGCAACAAATATCTCACATAACACAAATATCTCACAAATCTGCACATATTTTTGGATAATTGTTTCCATTAGGAGAAAATTGGAAACAACCAATTCCATATACAATTTATGATGGCACGCTTACCGTTTTAATTGGAATCCTGCACCAATGTCCTGCACGCTTAGGGTTTTATCACCGCCGTCTTTTCCAATGCTTAATTCAATCTGAAAAATTTTAAAAGTATTTTAAGTATCAATTTTAATTACAATGTTTTATTTTATTTGTATAAATACCTTTAATTTCGTCCTCGAACACCACGCCAACTTTTAAAACTTTTTCTGCATAAAAGACAAAATGAAGTACTTCAAACTTACTGTGTTGCCACTTGTGCAATTTTCATATGCAAATTTAGCACTTGGGCAACACTATTTACTTTCATTCCTATGAATGCAAAGAGTGCGACAGAAAAAGATATATCAAAACAAACATAAAACGACCAATATGCCATTACACTCTAACAGAAAATGCTTGAACACGAAAACTTTCAGTACTGCTCCGGGTAAATTTACGCATCATTTTACCCGTACTGTTTTTGCAGGGGGAAATTCGTTTGTTTGTACAAGGTGGCACAAAAGTAATCCTCCTATCAGAAAATGCTATAAATTTTGCGATTGGCCCCTAAAGTCAGTTCTGTTTTGACATTTGTGTAGTAAACACATGCGAAATACACGTTAATAAACAATGTTACGCTACACTGCTCCAGAACGCGGAATATTGCTGACTATTTATTTGACCAATAATCGGTCGGTGAAAAACGGTTACTGCGCAAAAGTAATCCTCCTATCAGAAAATGCTATACATTTTGCGATTGGCCCCTAAAGTCAGTTCTGTTTTGACATTTGTGTAGTAAACACATGCGAAATACACGTTAATAAACAATGTTACGCTACACTGCTCCAGAACGCGGAATATTGCTGACTATTTATTTGACCAATAATCGGTCGGGGCCAAACGGTTACTGTGAATGGTGAGCGCTACAGAGCAATGATCAACGAGTTCTTTTTGCCGCAACTTGATGAATTGGGATTGGAAAACATGTGGTTCCAACAAGACGGTGCAACAGCACACGTGCCACAACCGATATGCTGAACATCGGAAGCTTACTTTTGCGCCACCTTGTATTAGAGTTTCAGTCACTCGATTTTTGCAGGGCTGAGTCTGACTTCTACTCTTTCTTATAGTGATGGGAGACCGGACTCGATCAACATGTTGTTAATTGGGGTGGTGGTGAACGCGTATATACTGCTTCTGATGGCCTCGTGGCACGGGGGCTTGATGATGGTTAGAGTCACGAGGTATGTGAGAGTGTTGATATGTGTATAACTTTTCCCTGATAAGTATTTAGGTTGGTTCTGAATGTGAGCGACTTTTTTAAGTACCCTGCTAGACATGACTGAGCATACCGGTCAGCTTTTGAATATTGCCTTTAAGAACATGATGGTAAATCGTGATGTAAATAGTGGCCATGCCAGTCAGTTGATTAATCAATTGACTGGCAGGTGTCTAGCAGGGTAGTTAACATGGTTCCATTTGTAATTTTTGCTAAATATTATGCCAAGGATGTTTATTTTATCGACGTACTCTATTCGGTTCATAGTATATGTCTACTAGTAGCGCAACTTACTCCGAATCTGCACACACACGCAAACCACACAGGGTGAATTGTATGCAATAATAAAACAATGAAATTTAAATGCTGCAATATTGAACGTGAAGACTTAAAACACCCAAATTATTGAATATAAAGCAGTTATAACACCTTATCAGTTCCTGCAGAATGTAAATTTCAGTTTAAATTGATGTTTTTAGTTGTAGTTTTTACTTTAAAGCAACTCTGAACGCGATTTCCTTCATTACACTCTCTCGGAGTACATTCATCCACTGCCTTCCACTCCGATTCGCAAAAGAAGATGCCAAACTAGTACGGGTAAACAATGATTCGGTTAGGGTTTATTGTTAAAGCTGTAGGATAGCAGTTGTGTTTACGGCAGATGTGGAGAATTGCGGATTTGGATAAGTTGATGTTGGCGCCAGATACGGTTGCTAAGTTGCATATGTCGTTCACTACATTGCTGAATAATATGTTATTATCGTTGTTGATGTTACTTTTGGCTAGTATGTATAGGTCGTCTGCATATATGCAGTGATCTAGTGGTTTGTATTTGTATATAATTGTGCTTATGCGATTGAAGGCAATTAGAAAAAGAGTAACCGACAACGGAGATCCTTGGGGATGCCGTTATGCACTTGCCGTGTTTCGAAAAGTGTGTTGTTGACCCTTACCCTGAAGCGGCGGTTAGTAAGGAATGATGTGATGAAGGTCAAGACTTTGCTTCCAATTCCACAGGATTGAAGAGTTTTAATAACGACGTGAGCCCCAATTCGGTTGAACGCTTTTTCGAAGTGAATGGATAGTATTGATACGTGGTTCCTTGATGATAGAGCTTTTGTAGTGTAAAAGTCGATGTGGAGTAGGGCGTCGGCACAACCGCTTTAAGCTTTATATGCAACCTGGTTCGGTGCTAGGAGATTCCTTGATTCCAAGAAGCAAAAAAGTCTTCTGGCAATTATTTTTTCTAGGGTTTTTGCCAGGCATGGTAGTAACAAGATTGGTCGGTAGCTGGCAGTTTGGTTGGGTCTTTGGTTTGCTTAAGTAAAGGTACAATTATTGCCGTTTTCCATGTGAATGGGATTACTTCAGTTTTGAGAATTTGTCGACAATTTTCCGGATTGTCCAGTCGGAAGTGTGTTTGATCATTTTGTAGGGTATTCGATCCGCACCGGGTGTGTTTCCCTTGGCACTATTGATTGCTCGTTTTAGTTCATCTATAGTAATAGCTGTATCTAGCATCTTGGCCTGGAAATTAGATGGCTTGAGCGATGATGTATTCCTTGCCTGGTACTTATGTGCTTTAAAACCAGTGGAAAAAATGTCGGACGGGAATTTTGTCCAGTGAGAAGCAAAGTGATTTGCGATGTTGTTGGGATTAGTAAGTAATTGATTGTTGACTTTTAGTGTAGTAATTGAGGTGCCGGTATTTCTAATATAGATTGATTTGAGTTGGCTCCAGATTTGGCCGATGGGGGTGTCCTTATTGATCGCACTTGTGAATTGTTGAAAGCATTGGGCTTTTGCGGATTTAGCTTCTTTTCGGAACCTGGAGTTGGCTATTTTCTAGCAGATTAGATTATCGTTTGTATGCTTTCCAACTGGTGACCTTCTCCAAGCGAAGTGTAGAGAGTTGAGTGTTCCACCAGAGGACCGACTTTTTTTTACTTGGGTAGGTTTTGGGGATGTGTTTATTTGCAGCCACGTGAATGCATTTAGTGAGCAACGCAGCATCTTTGTTTGTTTGGTGGGTAAGTTGACGTTTCTTAAGTTCTGACTCGGTGGTTTTTGAGTACTCTTTCCAGTCTGCTTCTTGTAGTTTATATTTTGGCATAAAAGGTTTAGCGAGGTGTTGACTACATGGGGTTATTGATGTTTTGATAGGGAAGTGGTAACTGTAGTGAAGGTCGTCCAAAGTGCAAGAAGTTGTTATTGGGAGGAGAGCTGTTGAGCCATGTGTGGAGAAGTGCGTTGGTTGCATGTCGTTCAGTATGCATGGGTTATGTCTTAATATCCCTGCTTCGAATGTAATTCCTCTGGCGTTGTTTGATCGGGAGCCCCATAGAGTATTCCAGCTGTTTATGTCGCGTACCATTATAACCGGATTGTGACGGTTCAGGAAAAGTTTATTGATGTCGTGTATTGTAAATGATTGGATGTGTTGATTGGTGGGTTTTCTTGGTTGTATTTTTTGAAAGCCCTAGTGTACATTTGTGCACAGTTTTAATTTCGAGGACGTCTTTCATTTGTTTGAACCTCGGGCAGTTTTTGTCATTTGATGGATGTGCGTCTCCGCAGTTGATACATTGGTTTCGAGTGCACTTGGTGGGTTGATGCGGGGGAAGATTGCACCCTTCGCAGGTTGCATGGTTTGAACAGCGATTTTTGGTGTGTCCTGGACGTTGGCAGTTCAATTACAAAACCACACCAAAAGCCCCATCAGCTTTATACAGCATCCACCACGAAAACCAGGACGGTACACATCAGCTAACTAAACAGCAGATCATAAAATACCCACCTTGGCACTTTGACCAAAAAATCTGCAACTTAGATTTCGCAAACCTCAGGAAAAACAACACCCCCAGGGAAGTATATACATATACAAATATTCGAAGAACTACAGTCTCGATTCCAAACCAAGGAATACGTAAAATTTTTCAGCGAAGCCCCGAAAGAAGAACACAGCACCGCTTATGCTGTAGTCGACTCTAATGGTCAAACGGTATCAACGTACCCGATGCAGTCCACAGCATCGGTATTTACAGCCGAGGCAGTTGGGATCTTAGATGCCCTTAGCCCCTGCAATTAAATAATTAGAAAAGTTTAAATAAGTTCCTACAATATCTAAATTGATGAAACAGTCATTTTTTCGCAAATTAAAGCGCCGAGTTAATTTTCTTTTGCTTTCAATGACGACTAATTACTTGTTGAACGTGCCTATGTTGAAAGGGCGCGAAAATTACGGCGAATGGTGTTTCGCAGCAGAGAATTTCCTAGTCCTGGAAGGAATGAAGCATTGCATCAAGGCAGAATCGGGACGCGAACTAGGAGCTGCAGATGACGAAAAGACAAAAGCGAAATTGATTATGACAATTGACCCGTCATTGTATGTGCACGTCAAAGGGGTTATTACATCAAAAGAATTGTGGGAAAAACTGAAGAGCTTGTTCGACGACAGTGGATTTTCCAGGAAAATCAGTTTATTGCGTCATTTAATATCAATACGTCTCGAAAATTGCAGCTCGATGACAGCATACGTAACACAAATAATTGATAGTGCACAGAGGTTGAATGGAACGGGTTTCGGTATCAACGAAGAATGGATTGGCTCATTATTACTCGCAGGATTACCTGAACGTTTTTCACCAATGATCAAGCAAAAGCAAGCTAATATGGAATTGGCTAACATCCAAGCGAACGATATTGAAGGCGCATTCGCAGTGCACTCAAGAAGCGACAAAAAGCTCAAGACGAACGGCACCGAGCAAAGTTCAAAGCGAACCATAAAATGCTATCGATGTAAAAGATTTGGTCATTACAAAAATCAGTGCAATGAGCAAAAGTCAAAAACGGAATCAAATGCATTTAGTGCTGTGTTCATGTACGGTAAGTTCAATAGCAATGAATGGTACATTGATTCGGGCGCTACCGTACATTTGACTGCAAGAGAAGACTGGGTTATGAATGCAGCATACGAGTCAGGCAAAGAAATAATTGTGGCGAATAACGAAAGGGTAAAAGTTCTATGCTCAGGTGATGTACAAATCACTACAACAACAACTACATGCGATTATGAAATACCAGTAGAAAATGTGATTTGTGTTCCCAGTTTGACCACAAATTTGCTTTCTGTAAGCCAACTAATCACTAAGGGTAACAGTGTCAAATTGACTGGTAATGGTTGTTTTGTATTCAACAAAAGCGGAATTTTAGTACAAGGTGGCGCAAAAGTAAGCTTCCGATGTTCAGCATATCGGTTGTGGCACGTGTGCTGTTGCACCGTCTTGTTGGAACCACATGTTTTCCAATCCCAATTCATCAAGTTGCGGCAAAAAGAACTCGTTGATCATTGCTCTGTAGCGCTCACCATTCACAGTAACCGTTTGGCCCCGACCGATTATTGGTCAAATAAATAGCAATATTCCGCGTTCTGGAGCAGTGTAGCGTAACATTGTTTATTAACGTGTATTTCGCATGTGTTTACTACACAAATGTCAAAACAGAACTGACTTTAGGGGCCAATCGCAAAATTTATAGCATTTTCTGATAGGAGGATTACTTTTGCGCAGTAACCGTTTTTCACCGACCGATTATTGGTCAAATAAATAGTCAGCAATATTCCGCGTTCTGGAGCAGTGTAGCGTAACATTGTTTATTAACGTGTATTTCGAATGTGTTTACTACACAAATGTCAAAACAGAACTGACTTTAGGGGCCAATCGCAAAATTTATAGCATTTTCTGATAGGAGGATTACTTTTGCGCCACCCTGTAGCAACGGCAATATTAGTCAATGGGGTTTATAAACTGAATTTAGCACAGAAAGCTGAGATAGCGGCTACAGTTGTTTCGGGTATAACAAAGCACTGCAGGCTAGGCCACGTCAATAAAGACTATCTTAATCAAATGAAAGTTGCGGTAACAGGCATGGGCCTAAATAAAAAAAATTTACGTAAGCAAGTCGTCGTGCGCAGTATGTTGTGAAGGTAAGCATTGTCGATTACCATTTAAAAGCTCAAGCCATAGAAGCGAGCACGTATTAGATGTAATACACACAGACGTCTGTGGACCCATGGAAAATGTTTCCATAGGTGGATCTAAATATTTTTGTTATTCGTTGACGATCACAGTCGAATGGTTTTCTTTTACTTCATGAAGCAAAAAAATTAAGCATTTAAATACTTTAAAGAATTTAAGGCGCATGTAGAAAACCAAACAAAAAGATCTACCAAAGTTTTAAGAAGCGATAATGGCCTCGAGTTTTGTAACAACGAGTTTGATGAATTTTTGGAACGTCAAAGAATTATTCACCAGAAAACCACGCCTTACACACCTCAAAAAAACGGATTGTGCGAGAGGTTCAATCGCACAATAGTCGAAAAAGCCAGATGTTTGCTCTTTGATGCAAACCTAGGTAAACGTTTCTGGGGTGAAGCTACAAATACAGCGGTATATTTGCAGAATCGCCTTATGAAATTTGGCATGGTTCCAAGTCTGACGTTAGTCACAGTCGTATTTTTGGTAGCACAGTTATGGTGCATATTCCAAAAGAAAAAAGACGAAAGTGGGATAAAAAGTCCGAAAATGCATCCTTGTGGGTTATCCGGAAGCCACTAAGGGGTACAGAATTTATAACCCAGTAAGAAAAACAATTTTTACAAGCCGAGACGTAAATATAATAGAGCCAGAAGCGAAACCAGAATGTCTTGTTGAGGTTGATGACAAATGGGATACAGAGTCCAAAACATGCGAAGACGAGCTTGATTCAGAATCGAAATCAGAATGCATTATTCAGGTTCAAGAAAATTTCGATTCAGTGGGGGATGATGAAAAAACGGAAACGTCAACAGAATCATCGGAATCAAATACTTTATCAGATGATAGTAACAGCTCAGACCCTGACGACTTCCATGTTTTTGTCAGTTGTCAGTTGTCAGTTCGATTTGGGCTTAATACGACTCATCTCTATGTAACAACTGCTTTTTTGAATGGCGACCTTGAGGAGACAATTTACATTTTATTTATTTATTTAAAAATGCACAAATGCAAAATGAGCAATTAATTCGGTTAACCATGGATCGTTTTCGCACTACGTTTACTCTATGTGATAATACGCATCCGCAGAGACGTCGAACAGTGCGCACCGAAGAAACAATTGCCGCTGTAGAGCAAAATGTTGAAGAGGACCCGAATGAATCGATTCGCCACCGTGCACAGCAATTGGAGCTTTGTCCATCAACTTTATGGAAGATTTTGCGCAAAGATCTTGGCTTGCGACCTTACAAAATCCAGCTTGTGCAAGAATTAAAGCCGCGAGACCATGCAATGCGTCGTGATTTTGGTGTATGGGCCGAAAATGAGATTGATTTCGATGCTGATTTTCATCGCAAAATTTTGTTCAGTGATGAGGCTCATTTTTGGTTGAATGGCTACGTCAACAAGCAAAATTGCCGCATTTGGAGTGAAGAGAATCCACATGAGACCCTTGAAACGCCATTACATCCACAAAAACTGACTGTTTGGTGTGCTCTATGGGCTGGTGGAGTCATTGGGCCATACTTCTTCCGCAATAATGCTGGAGAGGCAGCTACCGTTAATGGAGACCGGTATAGAGCCATGATAACCGACTATTTTGTTCCCGAATTGGATGGCATGAATGTGGATGAGTTGTGGTTCCAACAAGACGGCGCTACATGCCACACAGCGCACGTCACAATCGATTTATTGAAGGAAACATTCGATGAGCGCATAATTTCGCGGAATGGACCTGTCAATTGGCCACCAAGGTCGTGTGATTTGACACCATTGGATTATTTTCTTTGGGGATATGTGAAGTCGCTCGTCTACACCAACAAACCAGAAACGTTAGGGGAATTGGAAGCCAACATTCGTGGCGTTATTGCCGACATACGGCCCCATATGCTCGAAAAAGTGGTTGAAAATTGGACCTGTAGAATTGGCTTTATTCGAGCCAGCCGCGGCGGCCACATGCCCGAAATCATATTTAAACATTAATGGCATAAAATTATCCTTCCAATAAAGCCAAATTGATGGACCTTAAAACGATTTTCTTGTGTTTTATTTCAATTCGAAGTTCTATACCCTTAAAAAAAACACCCTTTATAAGACATAGTCTTTTACTGTGCCAAATTTGTCATTATTCTTATTACTAGTAGTAGGCGGCCGCCGTGGTGTGAAGGTAGTGTTGCCGGCCTACCACACCGAAGGTCCATGGTTCGAGCCCTGGTACAGGTAACATCACAAGTGATTTGAAAAAAGTTTTTCAAAACGGGGTCGCCCCTCGGCAGTGGTTTGGCAAACTCTCCGAGTGTATTTCTGCCATGACAGGCTTCTCAGCAAAAAATTCGTCTCCTTTGTAGATGCCGTTCGGAGTCGGCAAAAAACTGTAGGTCCCACCAATTTGTAGGGAAAAATTCAAATCGGCACACCACAAATTGGAAGAGAAGCTTGGCGCAAAAATCTCTTAGGAGGTTTATGATGATATACCTGTTGTATATCGCGCCATAGATAGATAGTACAAAGTAAGCTTAAAAACTAAAAAATAGAAGTAAGATTTACTACGTTTATATGAACGCATAAGGCGCTTCCATTCAATTCATTTCATTTAAAAAAAAAAGCAAAAGAAAAAGGAAAAGTTAAACACATAAGAAAGTTCAAAAACAAAAGGCACGATGTACAGCTAATTTACAGCGCTTAGGGTTTGATTCTAACTTTACTTTATTAGGCAAAGCATTCCACAACTGCACAGCCCTAACGAAAAACATTCTCGATGTTACTGAGTACTTAAAATGCGGTACAATTAGATTGCAAGTACGAGATGATTGTGCAAAAGGTAAGTTTTACAAAAAGGTATTCCGGTGTACGAGAAAAGATAATTTTGTGTATAAATATTAGTAAACGACGGTCAAAAAACGCTGATAAACTGCATTCAAGAATAGTTCTTGAGAAGCTCGAAATATGATCATACTTCCGTTTAAGATAGATATATCTGGCACAATTATTAATAAGTAGTTATACTTGTTCATGGAAGCTTTATTAAGGCAACCGTATATCAATTCATGGTAAGATATGTGAAATAGCAATCGCCTGTGTTTTGGATGCATTAAGGTGTAGTTCGTTCTTTTTAGACCATTGAAATAAAGCTTCTAAATCTTCATTTAATCGGCAAACTAAATCATCCATTAAGCCAAGAGGGGCAGAAAGGTATACCTGAGCATCATCCGCGTAGAGATGAATGGATACATTACGACAACATTTTCCTATATCATTAATGTACAAACTAAATAAAATTGGACCAAGAATAGAACCTTGTGGTACTCTAGATTTTACTGGCAATAACCTGGATCCACTATCTCCACATATCACCCTCTGGTACCTGTTTGTCAAATAGCTTTCATGTAGCTTTACAGCATTGCAACTGAATCCAAAATATTTTTTTAGCTTATGCAGGAGAATTCTGTGGCAGAGTGTGTCGAAAGCCTTAGAAAAGTCCAACAACGTAAGAATTGTCGATACCAGAAATGTTTCTTAATACAGAGAAGAGAAACAAGGTATTAAAGCTAAAAAATGCAATTTATGGCCTTAAGCAGTCCTCAAGAGCTTGGTACAAAAAGGTAGATGAATGTTTATTGAAAATTGGTTATCTAAGATCTGAGAACCATGTATGTATACAAAAATACTAGACCAATCAAATACTATTGTTACGCTTTATGTAGATGATTTTTTTTATTTTATTTGTTTGTCAATTGAATTTTATTTTATAAAAGCTTACATAATAATACAAATTATTATACAAACTAAAAATAATATTAATACAGTTGAAACTAAACTTTTAAAAAATGTATTGTCAAATAAATTTAAAATCAAAGACTTAGGCGAAATCAAGAAATGTCTTGGTATGGATGTAATAAACAAATCTGAAAAAACAATATCATTAAGTCAAAGAAACTATGTTGAACAGTTACTAAAAAAATTCAATATGATTGATTGTAGAACAGTAGATACTCCAATTGAGAGTAAGTTATCCATAAATCAAGAAAATCATTGTGAAATTGCTCTTCCCGTGCCAATAGTTAATAGGAAGTCTTATGTATCTAGCTGTGTTAACAAGGCCAGATATTGCTTATGCAGTAGGATTTCTTAGCCAATTTAATCAATGCTTTACTAAAGAGCATTATTCATATGCTAAACGAATTTTAAAGTATTAAATATGCATATCATGAAAGTTTAAATATGCATATCATGAAAGTTTAAATATCGAAGGCTTTGTTTACGCGGACTGGGCAAGCAACGCTATAGATAGGAGATCTTATACTGGTATATGTTTTACATTGTCCAAAGGAATAATATCTTGGGAAACTAAGAAACAAAAAACTGTAGCCTTATCAAGTTGTGAAGCCGAATATATGGATATATCAGATGCCTGCAAAGAGGCAAAATACCTAAGAAAACTACAATTTGAAATTACAAAAATAATGTACACTATTATTTTATATAATGACAGCCAGAGGGCACAGAAGCTTGCAGCAAATCCTATACTTCATAAAAGAAGCAAGCACATAGACATAAGATACCACTTTAGTCGAGAATGTGTTAACAACAAAATAGTTAGTATAAGATATTTGCCTACAGCTGAAATGCCTGCTGACTTATTTACAAAAGGCTTATGTAAAATTAAGCATTATATCTTTATAAGTAAGCTGGGTGTCCAGAACATTGAAATATTGTAATCTATATTCACATTGTTTGTTATAGTGGGGGTTGTTGGGTCACCGATTGAGACACCCTGCCTAATTGCACAGCTGTCGTGGGTCAACGACACCTGCACAATCATTTACCTTAAACTTTTCATATTTTGTATTTGCCAACTTACCTAACTGTCTAGTATAAGAGCAATGAATATTACAAAAAGACATGTACTTATATATGTATTACCTACTCATATCTACTTTAATGCTCCCACAAATTCATTGGATACACACACGCTTGTATGCTTACATAGCTAACACAATAGCGAGAGATTTGTCACCCTTTGCATTGCATCTTCTTTCGCTATTGCATGCATATGGACATACACACAAACACATTATAATTTTAAGTACAACTTGAATTGTTATACCTAATTTGAAATATTGATATAATAAAAGAGTTAGTCTAATTGTTGGCCATCAAGCATTGTTTACCCGTACTAGTTTGGCATCTTCTTTTGCGAATCGGAGTGGAAGGCAGTGGATGAATGTACTCCGAGAGAGTGTAATGAAGGAAATCGCGTTCAGAGTTGCTTTAAAGTAAAAACTACAACTAAAAACTTCAATTTAAACTGAAATTTACATTCTGCAGGAACTGATAAGGTGTTATAACTGCTTTATATTCAATAATTTGGGTGTTTTAAGTCTTCACGTTGAATATTGCAGCATTTAAATTGCATTGTTTTATTATTGCATACAATTCACCCTGTGTGGTTTGTGTGTGTGTGCAGATTCGGAGTAAGTTGCGCTACTAGTAGACATATACTATGCCATCAAGGAAACAGTCGCATTCTTCGCATCATTTAGCACAGCCCCCTTTTGTTGTAAGTTCAGTGTAAGAAAAGCCTTACGCGAGTACATTTTTTGGCGCCCGAGCAGGGACAGTGCTTTATCCTAAAATATTTTAATTTCGAAATATATTTTCGTGTGCAAGTGGTGGTCAACATTAGACTCCATCGAATTTCCGTACCGGAACTACATATTTTTGAATTTGGTTTGAATAAATAACCTTCAAACGCCCTCAATCGTTTTCGTCGCTGTTTGCAAATCGTTGCGCTCAACAGTTGCTACTTCGCTACATCACCGTTCCATTTGCTGAACGCGGACATTTTGGTCATCTTGCAATTCATCGTGCCGGCTGAACCTGTTGATTGAAACAGTTGCCAAATTTGTCATCGCTACAGTTGCTGGAACTTCATTATTGGAAATATCGCTAAATTGAAGTGGGTATATTTATTGGAAAAGGTATTTGCCATTTGTCGTTGATTTCGCTATCATTTTGTTGCATAATTGGTAAGTTGCAGTAATCGTACTCAACCCCATATCTACATACATATATTTGCATTTTTGCTTCCCACATAATCCCTCGTTCGAATCACCTAATAAAATTTTATACCTATTTTTTCGGTTGCAATGAGTTTGGAGGAGCTGAAACAACAACGCGCAAATCTCAAGAAAAATATTTCGCGCATAAAGAATATCGTGGAAGCCAGCGTTCGCCCTGGTAGTAAGTTACTTTCAGTGCCACTAAGGTTACCATCCAGTCACAGCTATCTGATGATCACAACTCTTCTATGCTAGATACTACTACAGTCGTGCAAACTCATTCCAAACTTCCCAAGCTTAAACTCCCCTCCAATGGCAAGTATTCAGAATATCGCAATTTTATAACTTCGTTTAAACAAATTATTGATCGTGAATTTAACTTGTCAAGCATTGAAAAATTTAATCATTTGCGTAATTGTCTACAGGGCCCAGCTCTTGAAACTATTGATGCATTTCAGGTCACCAATGAAAATTACCCCAAGCTTTGGAAAGGCTTAAAAGTAGGTATAACAATCCAACCCTCATATTTTTAGAAAACATTTCGTCGCTTTTTGAATTGTCGTCAGTCTCTAAGTCGAATGGTGCACAGCTAAGGAGTCTCATCGATAAGGCTTCCGCAATCTTTGGTTCGCTTCAGTCATTCGGCACTAACAGCGAAATTGCGCAATCTATGCTTATACATATTGTACTACAGAAGGCAGATAAGGAGACAAACAAAAAATGGAAGGCGTCGTTGGATTTTAAATCGCTACCAACATGGGAGAAATGCACAACCGTTTTAGAGAGACATTGCCAATATTTGGACTCGGTCGAACATGCCAAATTATCGGCATCGGTGTCATCGGTAAGTCAAAATCACAATAAGACTTCACACCCTAGGTCCCAGCGCAAGGGATATTCATTTGCATGCTCTAAGACTACGTGCCTGGTGTGCTCAAGTGCCAACCACAAAATTTATTATTGCGATCGTTTTAAGGAGCTTAGCGTGGCTCAACGGTTTGACTATGCTAAGAAACAAGGCCTTTGCATCAATTGCCTCTGTAAGGGTCATCAAGTCTCGAATTGTCCCTCGTCACTCAAATGTAAAACTTGCTCACGTCAACATAACATTCTTCTTCATCGCGTATCTCCAATGGCCTCTTCGACGCCAACGTCATCTACAACAACTACAAAAGCTGCTATACATACTCATATAAACGCATCGTTGGATCAAATTATTCTTGCTACTGCTGTTGTTTGGGTTCGTGACGCATCTGGTGGATATCGACTTGGTCGAGCATTATTGGATTCTTGCTCACAGGTAAATCTCATGACGGATGAATTTTCACAAAAATTATTGTTGCCTCGAATTAAACAAAATATTGAAATTCATAGCATTGGTAAGTCGTCAACCAATATTAAATTTTTAACCAACACAAATGTTAAGTCGCAAGTAACTGGGTTTGAGCTACCACTTTCATTTTGTATAACGCCACATATTGCCTTCCAGCCAGACCCAGATATAGATATCTCATCTTGGAATATACCTCAAAACATCTCATTGGCAGATGAGCAGTTTTATAGGTCAAAAAAGGTGGATTTGCTTTTCGGCACCGAAACTTTCTTTAGTCTCCTTGAAGTCGGTCAAATAAGACTTGGAGATAAAGTTCCACTTTTGCAAAAAACATTGCTAGGCTGGGTTGTTCCAGGCCGTTATCAAACTAATGCTCCGAACCTCTCAACAACGACTTATTTTATTGAATGCGATCAATCCATAGACGCAAAGTTAGAACGACTGTGTACGATTGATGAGGTATCCACAACAGAACAAGTGTGGACAAGGGAGCAACAAACTTGCGAACGCCTATACCTTGACACAGTGTCTCGCAATGATGGTGGTAGGGTAATCGTCAAAATTCCATTTAAGGAAAATCCTACTAGTTTATGCGACTCATACATGACAGCATTGCGTAGATTCAACTCGATAGAACGCCGGTTGTCAGGGTCTTTGGACTTCAAATCACAGTATGTCGCTTTTATGGAGGAGTATAAACGTTTGGGTCTTATGACCATAGTACTGAATCCCAATCTCAACCAACCTCATTATTTTATTCCGCATCACTGCGTTCTCAAACCAAGTAGTACAACAACGAAATTGAGAGTTGTCTTCGATGCATCGTGTCGAACAACAACTCAGAAGTCTTTGAATGATATTCAAATGGTTGGGCCTACACTACAAAGTGAGCTCGTAATGCCTTTTCTTCGTTTTAGATTATATCGATTCGCCCTTACTGCAGACATCGTCAAAATGTATAGGCAAATTCTTGTTCATCAAGATCATCGAAATTTCCAGTATATTTTATGGAGAAATTCACCGCAAGAGGAAATCCGAACATATCAGCTAAACACGGTCACTTACGGAATGGCTGCTGCACCGTATCTCGCTGTAAGGAGTTTAAATTATATTGCGGAACAACATGAGTCCCAATTTAAGGTTGGTGCAAAGGTCGCAAATTCATCCTTCTACGTCGATGATTTGCTGTGCGGTGCTGATACTCTCACGGAGTTATCACAAATAAAGGAAGAAGTAACAAATATTTAACAATTAGGACTTGAATTAGCAAAATTGCATTCAAACCATCAAACCCTCACTAATGATAATTCAACAAAGGATTTAACTCTCGGCACGGCTATTACTAGCACTCTTGGCTTGAGGTGGGATCAAATTAATGATATATTTTTGTTTTCCTTTGAACCTAGGCAAAACCCCAATGGGCGGGTAACGAAAAGGTCTATTCTTTCATTCGCATCGTCACTGTTTGACCCACTTGGACTCTTAGCACCAATAATAATTAAGGCCAAAATTCTTCTTCAGGAACTGTGGCTGCTGAAATTGAATTGGGATGAAACAGTGCCTCAAAATATTTATTCTGCATGGATTAATTTCGTCACGAGTTTATCGGAACTTTCGTCTATTAAAATTCCACGCCTTTGCTTGTCATTAAACTATAAATCTCTTCAACTACATGGATTTTGCTATTCATCAATTCGAGCTTATGGGTGCGGAATTTACACGCGTACCGTCGATAATTCTGGAATTGTTCGTATCGATCTATTTACGGCAAAGTCGAGAGTCGCGCCTATAAAAAAGCAATCGGTGCCAAAATTAGAACTATGCGGCGCACTTCTTCTCGCTAACTTTTCGCAAAAACAAAATCTCTTTTTTCTAATCACAATTTTGATGTTTATCTTTGGAAAAAATCGCAGATTGTACTCCGCTGGCTAAAACAGCATTCCGCTACGCTTTCAACATTTGTTGGCAACAGGGCGTCAGAAATACAAGAACTGACTACTGAAGCCCATTGGAAACACGTTCCAGCTGACATCGTGTCGAGGAAGCACAGCTGTGGAGCTGAAGAATTCAATTTGGAATACTGGACCCTCGTTTCTATACGAACATGAAGGCAATTAGCCGAATCCAAAGGGTGAAATCATTGATATGGAGGGTAGTTAGTTCGGAGTTAAGGAAGTCGGCTTTTAAGGTAATTGCAAATACCAATTATATTCTTGAAATAATCGATAAGTGCAGTTCTTACACTCACTGTATACGGCTCGTGGCGTGGCTATTCCGCTTCTACAGCATTTTAAGAAAACATCATCCTAGTAACTCAAATGGTCAGATCTCTCCCGAGGAATTGCACCACGCATTGCTTTGCATCGTTTGTAATGTGCAACAACAACATTTTGCTGCAGAAATCCGATCTCTACGGACAGATTCATCGACAAATGGCAATCTACGATACCTCAACTCCTTTTTGGATCCCACGGAAGGATTCGACTTACTGAAAGTTGGCGGATGGATCGAATTGGCAGAACTACCAGAAAGCAGAAAACATCCAATTCTAGTTCCTAGCAAATGCAGTTTCGTTGAGCGTTACGTTCGTCATCTACACGTCAAGAATTACCATGCTGGACCTAAAGCTCTTGTAGCCTTAATTCGACTTCAGTTCTGGATTGTAAATGCTCGAGATGTAGCAAGAAATATCGTTCGATCTTGCAGCAAATGATGCCCTCTGTGGTGTCGATTTTTGTGGACCTGTCAACGTATACCTTCTAATCAGGGGCAAACCGCCCTACAAGGGTTACATCGCTATTTCTGTGTGCCTCGCAACTAAGGCAGTGCACACCGAAGTCGTCTCAGACTTAACTACGGAAGCATTTCTTGCATCATTAAAGCGAAAGATTGGACGCAGAGGTCTTCCAACTGATATTTTTTGCGATAATGCAACAAACTTTGTAGTAGAAAACTTGCCGAATTAAAGGCATTCATGTTTAAAAATCAAAATATCATAACCACCTAATGTACTAACGAATTTATAAACTTTGATTTTATTCCTCCCAGGGCACCTCACTTTGGAGGCAGTTGGGAGGCCGCTGTTAAATCTGCTAAGGGTCACTTAAATCGGAGTCTAATGAACGCCAGACTAACATTCGAAGAATTGTCAACCGTTTTAGTTGAAATTGAATCCGTTCTCAATTCCCGACCCATTGCACCACTATCGTCCGACCCAAGTGACTATGAAGCCTTAACACCAGGCCACTTCATCACTGGAAGCGTTCCGAAGGGTTTACCAGAGCGATCGATACCAAACGACATTAGCCATGCTGAAAAATGGGACCAAATAACTGCTATAAAACAACATTTTTGGAACCGCTGGTCAAACGAATATTTTAACGAATGATGTATATTGGAACGATTTTCGTCATCCCTTGTCAAATTTGGTTTTGAGACAAACCGGTTTCGGCGTTGTGCCATCATCAGTGTCGATTTTCGTTCTGATCTGTTGTTGTCGTTTGTCTTGTATTTAGAGTAGGTTGCAGGTAATGTCAGCATAGGTGCCTGTTTGCGTACGTGTGTGTATGTGTTGTGTATGTACATTCAAAAACAGGGGTGGTTTGCATCGATCGGTTTTTGTGTGGTTGACTGAGGCAGGTAAAAGTTTGTGATTTTTGTTGTTTGATCTTTTTTGCTCGTTTGTTGTTTTTGATCTTTTTCTGTTTTGTGTTTATTTGTCGGTGCGTGTGTGTTTGTTGTACCTGAGTGTTTGCTTTGTTTTTTGTAAACCAATTTTAAAGGTTCGAATATTGTGTCGGAGACAGTGTTTGTCTGTTCGTTTATTATTCTACCGTCGAATGTTTTTTGTTTGTAGATTTCCTTTTTTCGAGTACGTTCAGACGTCGACCTTTTCCTTGTACATGTAGGACCTTGACTGTTGTTTGATGTTTCCAGGGGGGGCATTTATTCTCCGCCATGTGATTCCCAAAGTTGGACTCTGGTATGATGGTTGGATTCCGTGTCTTTTTGTTGTAATCTCTAATGTGTTCTCTGAATCTCGTTCTTACTTGTCGTCCTGTTTGTCCTATGTGCTGGCATTCACAAGTGAGCTTGTATAAACCATGGCTGCTAAACGGATCTTCTGAGTTAGTTTTGGTTCTTAGCTTCCATCCTAAATTGTTCGATGTTCTGAACGCCGACTAAGCTCATCGCTCTGATCATTTCGGTATAGTTATTGGTGGGTCTATCTTTTCTTCTTCTCATACTTACAAACATTGGACCAAAGTTAAAATAGCATTTCATGTTCATGAAAGGTATAATAAAAAAAAAACATAGTAGTGAAGGAAAAATTTTTCCTCCCCACAAAAAGGACGGACAGTATGCCCACCCTGCCAATAGGAAAACACCCTTAAAACAAAGGAAAAACATCGTTAAGTGAAAAAAAATCATCTTTAAATAGCCTTAAAAATAAGTGCTCATCCGCAAGAAATCAAATAAAACGAAACCATTTTTTAAGGAATAGATAATCTTTAAATAAGTGGTCAAACGCGACAAGGCAGTTAGTAGACAATAAATAGATAAAATATAAAAAAAAAAGCATTTAATAAAAAAAGGAAACAAATCACACTTAGGAAACAAAGTTATCCTTGAGAAAAAACCTCTTTTCATCTTTTTGGCGATCGATGCAGAATCACCAAGGATTAATCTAATTGAGAGAACCAGCAGAACAAACACTAGAATTAGTAAATAATTTTGCAGCATTGAAATAAATTTATCTTAACTAAATATGAGTTGAGATGAACAAATAACAGCAACGTTGTCCAGGCTAAATTTAGAATCGTCCTCCTCCAATTCCCTAACCGCTTTTACCCCTAACCAAAAAAAGGATTGGGAGTAGGGCTGCCAACCCTCCGGTTTTCGACCGGAGACTCCGGTTTTGAGGTTGGTGTCTCCGGCCTCCGGTTTTCGGACGTATTTCTCCGGATTTAGGGGAGTGTTAGTTCAAAACTTAATATTTGCACATAACTTTCTGAGGTTCAAACGTTTGCTATAGTTTATTTCAATAAAATAAGTGAGAAAAATACACTTGTAACAGATATTGCGCAGTCCAAAACGAATTTCATATTTTTAATTTGATAATACTTGAAAATGTAGTTTTGGGCGACCTTGAACGACACCGAGTCACCTTAAGAACAGACTTAATAAAACCTTCATAGGACACTGGAATTGGAACAAAGAAATAAACAAATTGGAATCGAATAACCGAGTCATATGCGAACATTCTTTATACCGACAGATATAAAAAATCCCGTAGAATATAAAAATTCGCTGAAATATATTAACTAAAACAGATGTGTTATATTTAACTATTATTTTATACAAAGTTAAGTTTTACATACGTACATACGAGTACATATGCATGGACCTAAATACGCAAACTGTTGTTTACAGCCTTTTATTGTTATTCGCAGGTACAAGTATGAACGGGGATACTGCGCCTCAACAGAAAAGAAAAAAATATGATTGTGTTTTTCAACAGTCGTGGCTAGAAAATAAGAAATCCAAAAAGTGGATTCGCAAAGTCGATGAAAAACATGCGAAATGTATTTTCTGTAACTTAAGTTTTACAGTAAAATGGGATGGCGAAAATGCCCTAACTAAGCACATTGGAAGTGAAAATCATAAACGTTAGGACCGTGGATGCAAACTCTTTAATGACAGCATTTATGCCACAGAAAAACTCTTCTGAAGAAATGAAGGTAGCTATTATAGAAGTATGTTCTATTTACCATGCTATAAATCACAGTCAGAGTTACTTGAGTACTGATTACGGAATCAAGTTAAATGCACTAATGCATTCAGATTCATCATCAGCTCAAAAAGTTCACTGTGGAAGAACTAAAGCTGAATCAATTGCTTTAAAGGTTCTTGCCCCCTGTTCAATTGAATCCACTTTGCAAGACTTGAAAATTAGCCGGCCACAAGCTCACTTTTCTATAGCTATAGATGCTTCAAATAGAGGATCTCAAAAAATGTATCCAACTGTTGTTCGTTATTTTCACTGTGATAAAGATATTCAAAATAAACTTATGGTTTTTTTTGGAGACGCAGTTTTTGAAAATATAGAAAAGTTCCTAGAAAAATATAATTTAAGTACAAACCAAGTTTCTGCGTTTTCTGCAGATAATGCCTCAGTAAATTATGGTGTAGGTAATTCTGTATACCAAAAAATTACAAATAAGTTTCATGATACAGAAGTTGTAAAGGTTAATTGTAATTGTCATGTCCTCCATAATGCTGCAAGAATTTCTATGAAGACATTGTGTTTTGATGTTGAAAACTTAGTTTTGAAAGTTTATGCCGAGTTTTCGAATAGTGCAAAACGCACCAAAGAACTAGAAACCTTTTTTGAAGAATTTGAAATTGAGTACAGGAAAGTTATTCGGCACGGACCGACCAGATGGCTTACTTTAGGTAAAGCTGTTGATCGCTTAATACAATCGTGGCCTGCCATATCGATGTATTTTAAAAGCCGTGGGGAATCTAAATGTCATCCGGTTATATGACAGTTCGTACAAGGCAGTAATTATGATGATGTCGGAAATTTATCTTCAAAGCTTACGCTTTCAGAATGTTTTCTTTACTTTACGCATCATTATTTGAACATTATGACAGAGGCAATATTGGCACTTGAGAAAAATACGGTTACGTCAGCCGACTTACATTATATTCTTGTTAGCGTTACGTCTAAAATACAAGACCGACAACTAGATCAGTTTTTTGGAGCCAAAGTCATGAGGAACTTAAAATTTCTGGACAATTCGGGCCAAAACAAATTCAAGAATGATGCTAATGAAGTATACAAAAAGACAATAAAATACTTAGATCAATATTATGATTTATGAGGTACTTGGCTTAAAAAATATTAATGAAGATCGGCTATACGATGACGCTAGAAAATTAAAAGAAATACAATCCCAATTTATTCAATCAATAGATGTATCAGTAATCCCAGTCGATTTAAAATGGGTTCGGTTATTCAAAAGTACCGAGTACTCTGAGTTTCCAGAAGTTATCGGGACTATTTTATCTTTTGCTATAAGTAACGCTTTTGTGGAGCGTGTTTTCTCATTAATGGGAAATCTATGGACCAATGAGCGAAAATGCATGTCAGTAGATATGGTCAAGGCAGAATTAATGATTAAAATAAATTTAAAAATGACATGCCAAGAATTCTTAAACTTTTTGAAACAACTGCACAACAAACGCTTTTAAAATTATCTCAGAAACCTGAGAAATACGGATTTAAAAATTGCGCCAAATAGTTACAAAAGTACTTTTTTGAATTGTTAAAATGT
This sequence comes from Merzomyia westermanni, assembly GCA_949987695.1. Classification (NCBI taxonomy): domain Eukaryota; kingdom Metazoa; phylum Arthropoda; class Insecta; order Diptera; family Tephritidae; genus Merzomyia; species Merzomyia westermanni. The sequence goes on from OX465291.1 coordinate 85,915,357, forward strand.
TTTCGTTTATTTAAATAATTTTGTTTTAATAAATATGTATAACTGAATATGCATAAATATATGTTTATGTGTTTATCTACACGAAAGTAAAATGTCTTTAAATTTCTAACACGGTTTTAGAAGACTTATATTTAGACAAAATAAAACCGGTTTTCACAAACGTCTGAGATAGTGTTAGTTTGATTTTCATATTTAGCCATTTTGAAACTCAAATCTCCGGTTTTGTAATATTTTCAAGTTGGCAGCCCTAATTGGGAGAGAGTGCTAGATGAGGTGAAGTACCTATGTAAATTTTCGGGCAAGGGCAGTGAATTCAGCTGTGCGAATTCAGTATGCGGACTAAATGGAAATCTTCGAAGTCTGTTCAGCGTACGCGAACCAATTGGTGACCATTGGACTTCCTCATTCGCCTCAAATTAGGCAATATGAATTACAGGACAACCCACGATTATAACATTGGTTGATTGTCAAACAATTCTAAACCTATAAATCCAAATCAACCAAGAGCATAATTATTCAAACCACAAACAATACCTTTTTACCCAGAGCCTACAAATTTGCACAACCAATCGCAAAGACCAATTGCTTGCCAGCATAACGTAGAGAATAGCAACTTCATCAGGTTGCAGCCCAACTTTCAGCAACCTCTTCCATTACAAACTGGTACTAATTACCCTCTACAATACCGCCACTACGTCACCCTGCCAAACTACAGGCCACCGCTTCCAGCCAAACCTTCAGAACCTATGGAAGTTGGTCGCTTTCTTGCCGATTAACAAAACAATCTTCAGTATCAACAAAACCAAACATGTAATAGAAAACCACACGGGTCCAACCAATACGAGACCACGGTCTCAAAGCCTGGACACCGTAATAAAGAGAGTGACCCAATAGATTACAATCACGACATTGCTGAATATCCCGAGAAGAACCACGAATACTTGCAAGACTACCAAAGGGAACAGAATTAAGAACAAGTGATCTAGTGATAACATAAATTTTTATACCTAGTAGTGCTACGCACACATGGTATATTAATTTTAGTCGCCTAACGGCAGTACGTAACGGCATAAACGGATCGAGATAGATATTGACTTATATATATCAAAATGTTCAGGACGAAAAGAGAAATTGATTAAGCCATGTCCGTCCGTTCGTCCGTCTCTCTGTAAATACGATAACTTGAGTAAATTTTGAGACACCTTAATGAAATTTGGTATGCAGGTTCCTTGGTACTCATCTCCGAGCGCTCTTTAAAATGGGCGAAATCGGATGAAAGCCACGCCCACTTTTTATATATAGAATATTTTCGAAAACACAAAAAAACTGATTATTCAGTACATAATACACCTATAAAGATAGAATTTGGTGCATACATTAAGACTGAGGGCAGGGCGAAGCACTGTTAACAACAACAACAACAACTGAGGCATAAAATAAATTTTCAAGAAATTTTTGAAAATAGGAGTGGCACCGCCCACTTTTGATCAAGTCAAATTTAAAAATGTTATTAATCACAAATCAAACACCGTTCAAGATTTCCAGGTGTGCAAAGAATGTTCGACGATGTAGCAGGTAACGTCAGCATGGGTGTCTGTTTGTGTACGTGTGTGTATTTCAGAAACGGGGGTGGTTTGCATCGATCGGTTTTTTTGGTTGAGTGAGGCAGGTAAAAGTTGGTGATTTTTGTTGTTTGACCTTTTTTGCTTGTTTGTTGTTCACCCTGTCGGAAAAACAACAAAACAAAATAAAAAAATATTTGAACGAACTTCAAATGCGAACGAAATGGGCTGATGACCACTCTAATGTTGCTAAAGATAAAATGGTAATTATTCATGAAAGTTCTTTCAACGGGGCCGGGATGTTGGGTCACCGATTGAGATACCCTGCCTAATTGCACAGCTGTCGTGGGTCAACGACACCTGCACAATCATTTACCTTAAACTTTTCATCTTTTGTATTTGCCAACTTACCTAACTGTCTAGTATAAGAGCAATGAATATTACAAAAAGACATGTACTTATATATGTATTACCTACTCATATCTACTTTAATGCTCCCACAAATTCATTGGATACACATACGTTTGTATGCTTACATAGCTAAGACAATAGCTAGAGATTTGTCACCCTTTGCATTGCATCTTCTTTCGCTATTGCATGCATATGGACATACACACAAACACATTATAATTTTAAGTACAACTTGAATTGTTATACCTACTTTGAAATATTGATATAATAAAAGAGTTAGTCTAATTGTTGGCAATCAAGGAAACAGTCGCATTCTTCGCATCATTTGGCACAGCCCCCTTTTGTTGTAAGTTCAGTGTAAGAAAAGCCTTACGCGAGTACAAGGGTGTTGAAAAATACGAAACAATACAACCCTGTTGTGTCTACAGGTACACATGTAAAATGTCAAACATGAAATAAATTCTTCTTATTCTATCATTCAACCGCATACCGTCTTTTGTGGTGGTGAATTTGTAGACTTTTGTCACCCCTTGGCTCTTTAATTTAGCAACAATCTCTTCTTCTTTCACGTTGATAAGGCAGGGTGCGTACACTGTACCCTTTACGGTGTTCAAATTTTCATGGAAGTTTCCGGAAATATGACAGATGTTGGATAGTGTCTTCCCTGCAAGTTTCCGTATTTCTCCCGTCACATTTTTAAGAGCATCGGTAGACTTTTTGACTGTTTCTTTCCTCGCGTTCCTGTGTGTGCGGTTTTACATCCCGCTTTTTCTCATTTATTTTTTGACCTAAGATAAACATATAGATGTACTGCTCACACCGGTGTCACTGCTACTAGTCAATTGACTCGTATATAACACGTAAAATTACGGGATATTTTACCGACATGAAAACCAATTGGAGTTTCAGTCAGTCGATTTTTGCAGGGTTGGTTTTTAAGAATTTTTCAGCAACATTTTCGTTTCGGGCTAAGACAAGGAGCGAACCATCTCTTAGTTGCTTAATGTTGTCGCCTTGGGTGGATATGGCGTCGATACATTTTTTAATAACGAATGGGCTGAGTTTGGCAAGGTTATTATCTGGAGATGAGAGGATTAGGTACTTGGTTCGGATAGGAGTATTCGATAAAGTCGCTTTCAGCACTCAAAATAGAAAATCTATTTGCGCCTCTGTCTGGAGGCCCAGGCGGCATTTTGTTGTTTAATCTACGCCGCTTGTGATGGCTGAAATAATCGAACTATTTGCGAAGAAAAATTGAAAATGGAAATAGAAAAACGCGTGGCTACCGTAGCACAGTAGCTAAGCAAAAACACTTTAGTGCAGGTTTATACACGTCTATACACGGCAAGAGTTAGTCGATGACTGTAAAGCATATACCTTTTACTTGCATACAGCAAGTGTGTCGTTTAGCGTTAATACGATTCGCCACTGATTTACGGATGATACTGCACTGGCTACCAGTATCAATGAAAGCGATATACGATTGCGTTTGTATATGGATCATTTTGTTAAAATATCCATCCAGATTGGTTGCCTCAGTTGTAGCATTTTTGCTGCGGGTTCGTTTCGTTACGTTTTCCTGTTTCAAAAAGTTTTGTTTTTGATTCATCTCGTTTGTTTGATTGATTGATTGTATGTGATTCGCTTAATTCGCCACGATTAATGAAATAATCCTCGGTTGCATCTCGCATCTGCTTCTGGAGCTCACGGTGCTTTAAACCTAACCTTGCGTACCTTACGACTGCAGCTTCACTGAGCTTGTATCGAGTGCCTAATGCTGACATACGGAAACAATATTCCCTAACGGTTTCTTTCGGTCGTCTTATCCCATTTGCCATTGCAAAGTGAATTTCCGCCTCGTCTTTCACTAAGCCAAACTCACACTGCAAAGCATTGGCAAAATCAGCCCAAGTTGTATGCATTGTGGGTGATGCATCCAACCACATACGTGCAACACCTTTTAATAGAGTGTACACAGCCAATAGCAAAAACTTTTCATCCCATTGATAGGCCTCTACAACTTTATTGACGCAATAAATTGCTCCACCGTAATGCTTGCGTTGTTCGTTGGGTCAAATTCATTGTACAGGTCTACAAGTAAGTTAACAATCAGCGGTTAGATTGACGATTCAGCCGATTCAGCTCAGGGGCTTACTCATTGGTACCAAAAAAAAAATACTAGCTGATATAGAAAACTATATAAAAACTAGATAAATAAAAGAAAGTAAATGCTAAAAATTGTTGAACAATTGCGGCACTGGTGCTTCGCTGGAGCGGTCGTGGCTGGAAAGCACCGCGGTAAAATTGTGGTTTTGCAAATGAAAATAAAAAAAAACAAACGAGAATCCTCGTTATAATATAGCCCGTTTTATTTTGTGAAAAATATATAATTACAAATTATTTGTACCTTTTTTTTAAATATTTCTGACGATGGTCGCTGGGAAAATAAAAAGTTGTCAAGTCCAAGACAACCGTTGACCCGAAAAATTATCCTCCGTTTTTAAGGGGAGGTGAACCCACACATGCACACCCACATACATGTATATGTGTGCTGACAAACTCCGATTTGAATACATGCACATACATGTGGGCGGATGGGTGTTGGGGTTTTGCATAAAGTCAAAAGTGGCATTAGGATGGCATATTTTTAACAATTTTTTTTTGTAGTATGTTATTAACACTAGAATAGTTTAAGCCAAAGTTTCAATAGGTATTTGATAATTTTATGGAATCTTGTAAAACATCATAAAAATTTATGTGATACTCAACAAAGCAACCGTGATGTCATGTAATTTCTCTTGTTCTTCTTTGTTTACACTAAATTGGCCAGCAGTAAGTCTTATTTACTTCATTTTATTTTTAAATATTTCGTATAATAAACAATTTTACATCTTTACAGTGCAAATGAATGGAAGAAGACCTAGCCGTGTCCATGTGGGAGTATATCTGCCAACAAATTGAAAGCACATACGCCCTTATGTATTGTTTACAATGCAGTTCCACACGCTAAGGTTTTCTTTATATTTTCGTTGAATAATTTAGCTAAGTAAGCATTTAACATATTCACAGGGCATCACAAGGATAGGACACATTCCTTCTGCATTATGGACAGATAGGACTTACCGACAGAGAACGTCAAACACCACAACAAACGAAGAAAAAAAGGTACATTGGAGCAGGCAACAGCAACAGGTTCAACAAGAACAATGCTTTCACTTAAAGACAGCTAAGGAGTGTTAAGGTCTAAGGAATTATAATATACCGGGTGTTTTTTTTACGGGTTTGTTTTTCGAATAGAGATAAAACTGGCACTTTGTGGTCAAATCTGGCAACTCTAATGTCATTTATGTTCAGTTTGGTTTGCCATTTCATCATGAACAGGTTGACAAAAGAACAACGCTTGCAAATCGTGCAAATTTATTTCGAAAATAATGGTTCAGTTCGCGAAGTTTACCGTGAGCTCCGTCCATTTTATGGTCGACATAATCGTCCATCAGAGCAATTAATTCGGTTAACCATGGATCGTTTTCGCACTACGTTTACTCTATGTGATAATACGCATCCGCAGAGACGTCGAACAGTGCGCACCGAAGAAACAATTGCCGCTGTAGAGCAAAATGTTGAAGAGGACCCGAATGAATCGATTCGCCACCGTGCACAGCAATTGGAGCTTTGTCCATCAACTTTATGGAAGATTTTGCGCAAAGATCTTGGCTTGCGACCTTACAAAATCCAGCTTGTGCAAGAATTAAAGCCGCGAGACCATGCAATGCGTCGTGATTTTGGTGTATGGGCCGAAAATGAGATTGATTTCGATGCTGATTTTCATCGCAAAATTTTGTTCAGTGATGAGGCTCATTTTTGGTTGAATGGCTACGTCAACAAGCAAAATTGCCGCATTTGGAGTGAAGAGAATCCACATGAGACCCTTGAAACGCCATTACATCCACAAAAACTGACTGTTTGGTGTGCTCTATGGGCTGGTGGAGTCATTGGGCCATACTTCTTCCGCAATAATGCTGGAGAGGCAGCTACCGTTAATGGAGACCGGTATAGAGCCATGATAACCGACTATTTTGTTCCCGAATTGGATGGCATGAATGTGGATGAGTTGTGGTTCCAACAAGACGGCGCTACATGCCACACAGCGCACGTCACAATCGATTTATTGAAGGAAACATTCGATGAGCGCATAATTTCGCGGAATGGACCTGTCAATTGGCCACCAAGGTCGTGTGATTTGACACCATTGGATTATTTTCTTTGGGGATATGTGAAGTCGCTCGTCTACACCAACAAACCAGAAACGTTAGGGGAATTGGAAGCCAACATTCGTGGCGTTATTGCCGACATACGGCCCCATATGCTCGAAAAAGTGGTTGAAAATTGGACCTGTAGAATTGGCTTTATTCGAGCCAGCCGCGGCGGCCACATGCCCGAAATCATATTTAAACATTAATGGCATAAAATTATCCTTCCAATAAAGCCAAATTGATGGACCTTAAAACGATTTTCTTGTGTTTTATTTCAATTCGAAGTTCTATACCCCTAAAAAACACCCTTTATATATACGGAAAACATTATTTTTTAGTTTCCAAGACAGTTCCAAGCAAAGTTGACAACTTTCTGTCATTTAAATGTAGTTATTGTAACACTCGGTGGCGGTTGTGAACAATTACCATGCTTTCTACTGGCAACAACAAATCGACGGCTGTGTGGAAGATTGCGCCACTTTATAATATAGTGTATCTGGGAGTTTGGTTGAATAACGTTCCATTCCAAATGGACTTAAGAAAAACATGTAAACAACCAAATGGTGAGATGGGGCGTTGTGAAAACATATCCTGAGAAAGTCCGTTTTTCGTGTGATGATGATATATATGATCTATTACTCAGCCGTCGAAATATTGTTTAATCAATAATATTTCCAGTAAATTTTTCAAATTTCCTAATCTGCTTCCTTACCACATTTGTCATCAAGTAAAATACAAACTCACACATATGTATACATAAAAAATCGTTGCTTTATTTAAATAAAGTAATCCATAATTGAAGCAACAAACATTGGACAAATCTTTTCTCACATTTGAAACTGAGCCACTCTATGCACTGACCTTAACATTTCTTCTTCCGTAGGAAAAAGGTATCGCGGCACTCCCAATCCGCATCCTAAAATACAGCAACGATCAGGCATTTCTGCAAGCGAATATCTTTATTAAATATTTGTATGTGCACTTTGCTAAAATGTTTCTTACCACGCAAGTTTTTTGCACTTTAACTCGTCAAAAATATCTTAAGTGAAGAGATACATATGTTCTTTATTTGTATGCAATTTTTTTGGCATTTGAACTGTATGTATGTGTTAACGTAAAACCCGGGTTGCACGAGCATAGATAAATTTATTTCAAAATATGTGGGCATGTTCTTATTCATGAAATGTACAAATAGACTGAAATCACTTTCTTTATCTTAAAAAAATGATTAAATTTCATCAAAACTGCAAAATCCATTTATTTTTCGACAGCTTCAGTTTAAAAATTTGTCTTACTTTTAAATTAGTTGAACATTTTCATACTAAATTGTTGTACAATTTTAACCTACACAGCAACCCTGCACTGGAATTTCACTCCATTTTTGATTGAAAATTACATCCTTGCTACGATTGGGGTTGCTGCACCATGTTATTTTTTGACATTTTCCTCAGTGTCAACCGCTGGTTTGACGTTTTCGTCGGTGTCAAAAGCCTGTATGTTAGAAAGATAAAGGAACAAACATAACTTACTTGTAGAGTTGTACAACGTTCAAATTCCGGCAGGGTATTCGAAATTTCTTTGACCGATGCTTGCCTCATGTTCACGTTTGTTAAAAAATGTTCGCTGCTTCGATTGCGTATAGTCGTGCCAATATTTGATGGAATTGCGCTGTCGGCGTTTTCTAGAATATTCTCTTTCGTATTAAGTTCAGCTGCGTTGCCGTTCACTGCTACTGCGCTGTCGCCATCATCGCGCTGCTCTGCCGATTTCTCTGCTACTTTCGATGCGTTGTTACAGGCGCCATCATTTCGCGAAATTGCTTAATTTCTTGCTGCAATTGTGATATCGTTGTCGCTTGAGATGCTGCCTCAGTCTATCCGTCTTGGATGTCCACTTCATCGGAATCCTCTTATGTCGTTAGCCGTTGTATTAATTGGTCTCGTGTACCCGTAGTTGGCAATTCTTGTTCGCGAAGCAATTTCCTCAACTGCTCCACCTTTAGCTCGTTTATTTTTGCCATTTTCGTTGCAAATTCGTTTGCGTTATTCTTATTTGTAGTTTATACGTTGCGTTTCGGCTGCGTCGCTGTTGCTATGCTCATACGCTGCGGATTTCGTTTTCGTTTGATCGTAAATGTGACTTGCCAAAATTCATGTACTTACATGATTTGCCACAAAATGTATTACTCGTAGCGTTTAATTGTAGGTGGATTCTGATCCCACTCTGAAGCTATAAGGACAGCAATACTTATGTTTTCCGATTCTTTAATTTAAACATATATAATGAAGTAATTGAATTTAATAAAAATGAAAATGTATGAAGGCGTGGTGAACGTGTCGATTACTATCCGAATTCTTTAACTCTGTTTCTTTTCGTTCTTGTATATATATATATATATATTCGTTTGAAAGTTGTGCAAAGCCTGCCGGCTTGTGTTATTGAGGAAAGGTTGCCGTCGCTTACAATCTTCTCGAACAACTTAGCGAAGTTGGAGAGCTTCGAGATTGGCCGGTAATTAGAAATGTCACACTTATCACCAGCTTTGTAAATGGGAGTTACGGAAGCTACCTTCCAGTCATCTAAAAATATACCTAGCTTTAGGGAGAGATTGAATAAGATCAGTAATGGCACAGATATAGAACTAATGCATTGTTTAAGAAAAAAGCAGAGAGTCCATGAACATCAACATGCTTTGAGTTTTTTTTAGATCCCTTACAGCACTGAAAATGTATTCCTCAGTAATTTCCAGCATTGCAAAATCTAGCGATGTAGGAGAACTGAAATCAATTAATCCATACTCACCCAAGTCAGCCACAAAGTTAGATTTGAAGAAATCAGCAAACATGTTAGCAGTCTCCGCTGGGGGCGTGAAGATCATGCCCTTGTATGCCATTGAGGTCGTAATATTCGAGGAGGAACATTTAGAAAAAACGAACTTCCAGAACGTCTTAGGATTTGACTTGATACTGTCTTCAAAACCAAGAATATAGTTCTTGTAAAGAAATTTATTCAAGACATCATATTTCCGCATATACTTCTCATAAAACAATTTATAGAGTGAATTGCCAGTTTTTAACGGCAATTTATACGTTCTCTTCGGATACCGCGGAATATGAAGAATGGAGATTCAAAAAGTTTTTCCTTGAACCGTTCAAAACAATCAACAAGACTGCGGTTACTAAATATGGAAACCCAGTCAACGGTTGAAATATGGCGGTTAATCAGAGCTAAATCGCATTGATTAAAATTAAAACTCAGCGCCTTATCAGGTAATAAATGAGAGAATTCAAAACTCTAGTTCCAAGACAATCGGTACATGATGCCTATCAGTCACATAAATCGGATAATCAGATTTATAAATCCAGTAACTCAACTCACTAGATATGAAAATGAGATCTAATATCCTATTCCGCTCATTAGAAAACTAAACTAATTTGTAAAAGCTGCCAACTGAAAAACTTATCTATTAAATATATCTCATGCAGACTATTAACATTGGCAGAAATGAGCGTTTTATCATCTGTGGATGACCATACAATTTTGCTTTAATTATAATCGCCTAGTAAACATAACTCAGCACTTCTACCCGCAACATCCAAATTTAAAATATTGTAAACGTTTGTAAATTTTTTCCTGGCTATTTGGAGGAATATACGATGCACATATATAGAGCACTGTATCCTGACCAGCAATTGATAAACATAATTGATCAAGCACCACATTCAAGTTTCTTAGCGGCATCATGGCAGAATGCAAATTATTCCTTACAGCAATAAGTACTCCGCCACCAGGAGTAGTATTCGTAGCAAGGCTATCTATGTCTTTACGAAACACAGAATAAAGATTTCGGTCGAAAAATTCTTCGCTAAAAAATTCAGCACTGAGCCACTGTTCCACTAAAACAATAATGTCGTCAAATTGAGAAGTTGCAGCATAAGCCACAATTGCTTTCGTACGCATTCCTGAAATAGTTTGCTAAAACTTTTAAAACGCTATATCGCATTTATCATGTTATTGTTCGCTGACTTGGTCCGGCCTGAAAAAACAGGAATGGCCGGACGTTAAAGTCAGAAGGCCAGACATTGGGATTGAGTACGCTGTCATAAAACGCCGCAGTAACACCAATTTTGAAACTAACACTCCTCAGGCTGTCAAGCGAGGTTCCTTATTTTACGAGTCTAGTGCAAGAGATATTATTTGCGTCGGTTTTGGCATATTTAGCAACATAGGCAATAACGTCTTCCTCACTAACTGTCGGTTTAAATGCTTCTTTTTTGTGATAACATCAAGTTCCCTGTTGGTATTTGGCCCTGTTACAACATTTTGCCTAAAGCAACTCGTCCATGGAATCGTTGAAACGCAACGATAAAGATTCATCCTTTAAAAACTTACGCTCGATTCGTGACAGATTGCTGATGACGAATTCTCGCGATTCGTCTAGTATAACATTTCGTTTAAGCGGTAGTTCAACTAAAAAACGCCGTGCAGGCGTGCGGTGATACGTAGCTTCGAAGTTCTCTTCACAGATGCGTTTTCGTGCGTGTAATATGATTTTCGTGACGATTCCTCTAGCTCCCACAACCTAGTGAGTGCTCTTTCAAGTTGCGCGTCACAGTGCAGCGACTGTAGATTTAGTGAGCGTGTAGTTCCCCTGTCTAAACTACCGAAAAAAGTCCATCCAAAGACTGTTTTCTGTGCCATTGGTGTGCCCTGTGAACCTTTGCGAAGCTACTCGCAGATTAGTTCATCCATGCAATCCATACCAATTAACTGATCTATGCGACCCGGTTTTATACAATGGGGATCCGTTAGGAAAATACCTTGTATGTGCGACCATTCGCTGACGTTAATTGGATGCGTTGGTAGCTCACTTGTTATTTTTGATTAGATTAAATAAATAAAGAAGTTTCGCCCCTACAGCGGGCACCTTGCGCTGAACCTATACCAGTTCTCGTTTCTGCCCCCAATGCCCCCCCCCCCCTCCCCCCTACTTCCAGCACGCATATTGGTCTGGACCACCATCTCCTTGACAAATTAGACAGGGTTACACTGAAATAACAGCCCTTGGCCGGGTAAAAAATCCCGGGTCATTCCGGGACAAAGAACCGGCTGTTGTGCCTCTTACAATGTGCACTGTTTGTCCGCAAATATTATATACGCCTACGTCATCGGTCAAATGCAACAATTGTCTTGGCCTATGCCACGTTCTTATATGCTCTAGGCTCGCTAACAGAAACCTCTGGACGGTTACGTTTATAGCGCCAGATAATCTGGCCTCTCCATCAAATTTTCAAGGCTCATTACCTTCTTGACTCCTACACAGTGTAGGAGACAGCCTACCACCACCCATGCAAACGCATCCGTCCCTCACGCGGATATAATTGAATTTATGAAGCTAAACAACATCAGAATCGCTGCGATTCAAGAGACCAAACTGACCACAAGATCAGCCTTACGAACTTGTGATGCGTATAACGTACATCGCAAAGACCGCCCCAGCGGTAATGGGGTTGGTCTCGCGGTTATAACACACCACACTGTACAATATAATCTTTTTGTTCCCGACATCGACCCGAGCGACTCTACCTTCGATCTACAAATTATCAACATCTACATTCCCCCTGTAACCGAGGGACTATCACCAGGATATAAGTGCATTGCTAAGAGATGATAACCGTTTATCCTCGGCGACTTCAACGATCATCACGATCTCTGACAGTAGACAGCAGAGGGCATGCACTTGCGGAACAAATAGATGCCTTGGTATTCTTTACAGTAAACGGAGACGCCCCTACCAGAGTGGCAGGCAAGTGACACAGCTCGCTCAGTCGTAAATCCAGGACTCATAAACTGCGTCAACTGGCGACCGATTCTGACATTGGCATCCGACCACCTGCCAATTATACTTTCAATCGAGCGACAGACGTACTTTATAACCTCTGAACGAAGAACCTTTATCAGCTTCATCAAAGCGGACTGGGGCGGTTTTACGGACTATACAGAGCGCTCCTTTGCTGCCCTTCCCACATCAACAGCCGTACGCCAAGGTGAACGAGAGTTTCGGAAGGTTATTGATTCAACCTCCGGCCGCTTCATTCCGCTGGAAGAATTCCGGAAATTCGACCGAATTTCCCCGCGGAGGCAGTGGCCCTGGCAAGAGAACGTGACCAAGTGAGACTTCTCACTCCCGACGGACGGTCAATGACTACAAGTGGAAGCAACACCTAGAGGCGATGCGCGAACTCTTTCTGCCGACAGTTTATAATGCATCCACCTGCTGATAGGGTCAAGAGACGGGCCATCCGTCGGGCGGACAACCACAACACAGCGCTCATTGCCGTCTCCGTCGCCGAGGTCAAGGAAGCCATAATGAAGGCCAAGCCTTCGAGATCAATCGGACCCGATGGTATTTGCTATGAAGATGTTGAAACACCTAGGCCACAAGGGACAGAGTTATTTGGCGGCTCTCTTTAACCTCTCGATAACCACTTTCGTCATTCCAGAGATTTGGAAACAAGCGAATGTGGTCCCCCTACTAAAACCAGGGAAGGCGGCGAACCAAGGAGAATCATATCGTCCTATATCTCTCCTGTCGCCGGTAGCGAAGTTATTGGAGACCATTCTGCTCCCATATTACACTGCAAACCTGCAGTCCGCCGAACACCAACATGGCTTGCGGAAGTCGCATAGCACAACAACCGCGTTGAACGTCATAACGATGCAGATAAAATATGGCCTGAAGCAACAGCTAACAAACCATAGGACGGTGCTCGTGGCACTTGACCTTTTCAAAGCTTTCGACATGGTCAACCATGCCACGCTCCTAAGAGACCTGGAAGAGACACCGCTCCCTGCCGACCTAAAAAGGTGGACCGCTAACTACCTCAACGGTTGGCAGACGTAAGTCGAATTTAGGAACAAGAAATCTAGACCACGAAGAATCAAACTAGGGGTATCGCAGGGTGCTGTCCTGTCCGCCCTTTTTTAATTTCCATATTTCGGGGCTTCCTCACCCACCAGACAGAGTCTCCATTGTATCCTACGCTGACGCCTGGCGATTATGGCTTCGAGTAAGGTCTCCTCCATTGACGAACTCTGTACGAGGATTAACTGTTACCTCAGAGACCTTTACAGCTTCTTCACCTAGCGAGACCTGACCCTGTCTCCAACTAAATCGACGTGAAAACTGCGCGTTAGAACACTTCCGTGGGAAGAGCCTGATGACAATTTAGAGTGATCGAGCCCTTTGGGCAGGGCGAAACACTGTTAACAACAACAACAACCCCAGAAGATGGGTAATGGCATCATATCCGTACCTCAACCATCGAGTTGCTTGTTATTACCTTTGTGCATATTAGTCGCCTCTTACGACCGGTATGCCTACCTCGGGCGTATTCTAACCTCCTAACCCACAGGGGGGGGGGGGGGGCATTGTCGTGTAGTCAGTTCCATTTCATTTCGTAGATTTAACTGAGCTAAGCGATGCATACTTCCATTTCACCCATTTTCGGTTGCAGAGTTGATGTGCTTTTACATTCTGGCGTATACCTATTTTGTTTGCGTATACCTATTTATCTGCATAAAGTGCCGCTGCAGTGTTCAAGCCCCTTGCGTTGTATTGAATTTTATCTAAAAAAAAACATTTTAATAAATTTATTCAATTAAGTTGCGATAGAATTAAATTCTATTTAACTTACAATGACTTATTTGTTTGTTCGATTTTGCAAACTAGCATTATTGATTATTGCCCTCACTATCAGTCAGTGTATTCGAATATGCATTATACAATTTTTAACATTTTTATCGATATTCAAATATTGTTTGGCACCTAACTCAACAGTTAAAAATTGCAAATTAAAGCAAATTCTCACGAAAATGCTTTGAAAAAAGGACTTAACATTTAATTTAAAGTAAAAAAAAAATAACTAAAAGCTTTAATATAAAATCAAAATTTCTTCTTGTCACAACAAATAAGGCATTATAAAGGATATATATTTAAAAATATGCTAGGTATATGCTTATTCAATATTTCGTTTAAAAAAATCTTAAAGTTTTCTTCATATATTGAGGCGTGAACTGTGCATGTGTTTATGTACGTTTTTAGCAATCAGCTGTTAGTTGCGCTACTAGTAGACATGGTTGGTTGCTTGGAGTGGTGAGTCCCATATGACTCCAGTTAGCGCTAATGCGCCGTTTTGATACCACCTCTCGTGAATTAACTAATGAAAACTATTGCAGAAAGGGAGCGTGGTGGGACTCCCGTCCCTCTATATCCATGCCGTTAAGTTAAAAAGTTGAAGAAGCTCCCCGGGCTTCATTTCACTAAGCTCCCGAACAGGGGTTTCCCTAGAAATGTTGTTCTACTCCGGAAGTGCGCTGGACAAGCGCACAGCAGGTGCTCCACCGTCTCTTCCACCTTCGCAAGGTTGCAACTGCGGCACTAGGCATTGTGCTCCAGACCGATTCGTGCCGCGTGAGTTATATTATTATGTTAATATTAATTAATATTATTAATTTATACTCTGAATTGTTAAACAACTTTGTACGAAGAGATATTTTCTTATATTCAAAGAAAATCTAATTTCATATTTAAATTTTTATATCAAAAATTTTCATTCAAAGAAATATTCTTGTAAGAAACATTTCAACAGTTATTGTTATAAATAAAAATATCTTAAACTAATTTTCGTAAACTAATTTTATTACGGACATTGATTTGCATATTTATATGTGAATATATAAAACCTTATTTCGTGCGCCCCGATAGTCCAATGTCCAGTGAGCACCGCAACTAATCTGAAAAGGTCCCCCTCACAAGGGTCGAACATCGTGTTTCGTTTTAGGAGGGCCACTGACTCCTTGACACTCTGCAGGACTGCCAACGCTTCCACCTATCCTTAGCCTCACTTAGCCATTGCTGAGAGAACCGGGCCCTTGAGGAGTTCCAGGGGTGCCAGGACCTCCTTCGCCTCTGAGACATCAAGAGCCGATTCACGCCGTGCCAGCTCATCGGCAGTCTCGTTTTCCTGTATGTTGCGATGCCCCGGCACCCATATTGAAGAAACGAAATGTCGACTTGCCATGGTCCACTCCTGGCACTCACCAACCAGGCTCGATGTAATCGTTGCCGAACCGAAAGCCCGAAGAGCCGCGTGGCTGTCAGGGAAATTTTGCTATCCGTTTACCGGTGAGGTCCTCACACAGTAACGCCCTGCATGCCTTCTAGATAGCGTAGATTTCTGATTGAAATACACTCGCTGAGTCTGGGAGACGCATAGATAGGGACAAGTCCGGGAGTGTTGCGAAAACGCCCGCTTCTACTCCACAGGCTATTTTGGATCCATCAGTGAAAACTGAAATGTCGAATTTTTGAGTGAATTCCGCATCTTTCCATTCCTTTTTGGAACTTAACCTTAAAGTTTGTGTCAAAAACTGTCGTGGGAGAGATATAGTCCGTTTTGGCTTTGATATAAGGAGTGTGTTTGAAAAAAATGTCACCTTTATTTTATTCAACAAGTTTTTTCTTGATTATTTGATTTGAATATTTTCTTCGTCGTATGATTAGAAATAAATGTCAGAAAAATACTGTTTGAAAATATTTTCGCTAAATGCTGTAGTTCATATACAAATGGCAAGCGAATTGGAAGTACGAAAAACTATTGTTAAAAGTTTTCAAGACCACCCTCAGTGGACTTTAAAAAGAATTTGCTCGAGAACTTAAAGTAAGCCCGAAAACTGTTTCGAGGGTGTTAAAAAACTTTAAGGACAAATTGGCTGTTACCAGTAAGCCAGGTTTGGGTAGAAAAAGGGGCATCAGTGACCAAAACATGAAAAAGAAAACCATCACCGTTTTTCAGAAGAACCCCAATATTTCAGGTAGAAAACTAGCGCAGAAGGTGGGATGTTCCGAGTTTTTTGTCCGTAAAGCAAAAAAGGAAGCTGGTCTCAAAACGTTCAAGATTCAAAAAGTTCCAGACAGAAACTCGGTGAAGAATGTAGGAGCAAAAAATCGCGCAAAAAAACTAAAAATTTGTTTCTTTGAAAAATTCAATTGCTGCATCTTGGACGACGAGACGTATGTTTTGCCGACTACACAGCAGACTTGCGCGGGAATGTGGGCGAAAAGTTTAAGTCAAAAAGGCAGTCAAAATTTCCTGGTAAATTCCTAGTTGGGCAAGCAATCTGCAGCTGTTGAGAAAGGAGCAGTGCTTTTGTAACTACGGGCACAATAAACTCCCAAATATACATTAAAGAAAGACATAAGGTTTCCACTTTTTTTTGGACTGACCTAGCTTCTTGTCATTATAGCACATTGGCTTTGGAATGGTATTCAAAAAATAATATGTTTTGGTGCCTCGAGAAGCAAATCCGCCTAACTGTACAGAATTCAGGCCAATTGAAGAAACTAAAGCAACAAAAAAAGTTGCAAGGAAAGCCAAAGACTTTCGGGAAAAGTGGAGTTCAGCAGCTCGAAAAGTGTCAAATACTACTATAAAATTATTAATGGAAGGGGTGCGTTAAAACGATTTTTACAACAATGGTAGTGGCAAAGTTGTTGATATATAATAAAACTTGTAATTAAAAGGACAAATAACAGCTAGTTTGATTTGAAAAATCTGACTACTAGTTTACGAAATTTGTCATAATTAGTAAATGATAATTTTTTCAAAAGCACTCCTTAGGAGTCATTAATATTCAGCAGAATACGGCTGTGGCCGTATGTGCGCTCTTTCCAGGATCCCAACTCCCGAAGCCTAAGTACGCCCTTGGATGCTGTTTCCCTGATTAAGAGATCGATCGGTCGTATGTTGCATATCACGTTCATAGCCTAATCGCCTCGGTGATTGCGCCACAGACAGCTCGCTGAACTTTGCCTAGCATTTTGCTAATGTAGTTCAGCTACTGCCTTCCATCACACTATTGCCCCGTAGGCTAATGTCGGTCGAATAACTGCTTTGTTCATCCATGCTGTGATTTATGGGCTCAAGCCCAACTGTCTGCCCAACATTCTTTTACAGGCGTACCTAGCTCCGTATGTCCGTTTGACCCTGTGTTGTATATTAGGCTTCCAATTCAACTTAGGTGTCAAAAGGATGCCTAGGTATTTCGCACTGTCAGAAAGATGCAACTCTTGACCATTAAGAGAAGTTAGATTGAAACTTGGTATTTTCGTCCTATTAGTGAATAGCACTAGCTCTGTCCTTGAGAGATTGACGTTGAGCCCAGCGGTCTCCGCGCATCTACTCAGCTTGCTTAGTGCTCCCTGCATGATCCCAATGATTACGTTAGGGCACATACCCGATACTAGTAGCACTAGGTCGTCCGCGGCAGAGCGGTGGAGATAGAACTCCACCCTGCGGAGTCCCTCTCCACAGGTGTGCTGTGACCTCACTGGCTGCCACCTTGGTGCTTATTACTTTTGACCGCAGTACCATCCCTATCCAATTTACTATAGGGTCCTCGATACCAAGGACAGAGAGCGAGTCTTCTGTCGCCTCCAGTCTAACATTGTTGAAGGCGCCCTTAATGTCCAGGAATGCGGCCAGAGGGAACTGTTTACTCTCAAGGGATGCTTTCACCTTGTGAACCACCTCATGTAGAGTTGTCTCCGTTGAGCGGCGATATGTATGCTGAGCTGTTGACAGTCCTGAATTATCCAAATTCTTACTAATATGAACGTCCAGAATTCTTTCGAAGGTTTTTAAAACGAACGACGAAAGACTAGTTAATGGGTCTGCAGTCCTTGGGCTTTTCATGACCTCTCTTACCCACCTTCGGGATGAAAACCACCCTCGTCCTACTCCAATTTAGTGGTACATGCTTTAGGCGACTACATGCCCTGAATATACATACCAGTCAGGGTATTACCAGCAAGCTGGTTTTTTGTAGCATGGCTGGGAAAATTATGTCCGGCCCCGCGGATTTATAGGGTGAGAAACTATTGATTGCCCAATGAATCTTTTAAGGTGTTATAAGCTCGTTTATTAGTCGGACGGAGGGTAGTACACCAATGTACTCTTTTGCTTCAATTTGGCTAGGACCACAGCCTTGGAAATGTGTTTTTACAAGCAGATCCACGTTTTCTGCAGAGCTGCCGACGGGCAAGCTTTTTCTTTAGAGAGAATTTTCCCAATTCTCGAAGATTCTTTTGTTGCTTCGATGGAGGAGCAAAAGACCTTCCAGGATCCTTCTTTTCTTTGGCTTACGATTTGCGTTTTTGTAACACGTGAGGCTATTTTTGTATGGCAGCCAGTTGCCAGTAGAACGGCTCAGGTTGAATAATCTCCGGGACTCTTTTCTGAGTTCGAAAAGATCTGAATTACACCAGGGAGGATACTCCTTTTTTGTTAAAACTAGTTGGAAAAGCTACCCGTAGAGCAGACCCCATTGTCTTATCCAGCTTACCACTATTGGCATCAAGGTCCTCCACTGACAAAATTTTCTGCAAAGGTTACCTACTTAACTTATTTCTCACCACGCGGACGAACCTTTGCCAGTTGGTCCTCGTAGGAATTCGGTGAGAAATAGAAGTATCTAATTTTAGGACGATATCAAATACGATCAACCTGTTGTCAGTAAAGGAATGTCTTTTGGATTCCCTCCAATTGTCTACCCGAATATTGCTGTTTCCGCTTAGCAGCGTAACGTCCAGCACCTCTTTCCACCCATTAAAGGTATCAGTGCTAGTGAAAACAAAGGTAGGAGTGCTACCCCGGTTACAAACTACGAACTCAGTACTAATAATAAAATCGAAAAGTGCCTCACCCCTGATGTTGATTTCCGTACTCACCCATAGGGAGTGCCTGAAGTTGGCGTCGCAACCAATAAGTATATTGTTCGATTCTTCTTCTTGCATCAACCTACGGACCTCCTCCGGAGGCAATCCGAAGAGGCAATCACCATGCTGACCCTGTCAGCTGCTTCCAAGGAAATCTGCTCAACTGCTCAATGAAAATCCGCCTCCCAGGAGAATAAGGAGTCATCTCCGTAAGCACTATGATGAGATACGATACCATATTTTTTCGCCGTTTGATCCAAAGGTTCATCGACAGGCCCTCAAACTCATCCACACAGAGTCGGTAAACTTCTTTGTCAGCTCTCGCCCAGTGAACGCCGTCATACAGGCACAAGCTCACCTGATGCCGAAGTGGAACGCGAACTGCCTAGGGAGACAAGGGTTATGCTGGCCCAACTTCGTTCTGGATACTGTAACAGGTCAAACTCTTACCTATCCAGACTGACATGTAAAATGTCTGCCCGGCATGCAGCGTGTCTCTCCATGACACTAACAATCTGTTCATCTGCTCAACTGAGCCTACTCTTCTAACCGCAATATCACTTTGGTCCAACTCTGTTGAAGCCGCAAGGTTTCTGGGACTCCCGTTAAAAGAGCTCGATGACAATGTTGGGTAAGGGAGCTGATAATTTGGCAGGTTAATCTATCGCTACAACAACAACAAATCGTAGTAAAATCTGCACAACTGTAGGAAGAAACAACAAAGGCATTGCATCCTCGCGCTTGTAAAACGGAATAAAGCCCTTTATAGAGAGGCCCTTTACATCGGTGTTCCACACACACGGCTCCCGAACAAGGGCGATGTCCACCACCAGGAAGACGGCAAGGTTGTCCGAGGCCAGCCGCGAGTGCTGGAGGTTTATCTCGCCAACCCTAAGACCCATCACTCCTATGGGGTCCTGGCTCTCGGTCGACGAGCTGCAGGTCCTCCAGGCGCCTGTTTGTGTCGTCGACCACATCCGGTTCCTCATCGTCCTCATGAGGGAACCGCAGGATTTTCACCGCGCCGCACGCCGAATTGTGAGGTGAAATCCGATTTTTCCAGCGAAGCAATACTGTCCACATTTATGAGAAACAGGAAAGAAAGGCTATACCGCTGAGACGCCTCTGCCTTGATGACCAACTAGTCATCCATAGGCACCTCGCGGTTGTGAGCCTGCATATATTTAAAGAGCGTCCCTCTGTAAATCATCATTCGCAGGATCCATATCCGCGCTCTGAGTCTTTTCGGGATGTCGGTGGATTTAATGAACTTAATCTTTAAGCCATTCCCAACGTAGCCTTAGTCCAGCAGGCACTTCTCCAAGAAGTCCTTTGACTGCTGGTCCTCTAACACTTTTCATTAGGGTGTTTCGCTAAGTTGACACGAACTTACCTATGCAAAAAAGTGAAAAAAAATTGCCCGCCAAAGTATCGGCAAATTATGCCACATGTCCGGTTTCGATATCTCGCCTCTAACACTTTTCATTAGGGTGTTTCGCTAAGTTGACACGAACTTACCTATGCAAAAAAGTAAAAAAAATTGCCCGCCAAAGTAGCGGCAAATTATGCCACATGTTCGCTGAGTTGACACGAAGTTACCTATACAAAAAGTCCAAAAATAATTGAACATCAAAATTAATTCTCTTAGGCTAAATCCCGGCAAAATGGCGGCAAATGATGCCACATGTCCGGTTTCGTTATCTCGTCTCTCACACGGTTTTTATTAGGGTGCTTCGCTAAGTTGACAGGAAGCTACCCATACAAAAAAGTAGAAAAATAATCACCCGGTTTACTCGAAGTTACCTAAACAAAAAAGTGCTAAAATAACTGAACAGCAATTCTAGTTAATTCCCGGCTAAATCAAGCAACATGTCCGGTTTACTCTACTCTCTACTCTACTACTTGTTACGAAATGATAGGAAATGATGATAGGGTGGAGGGGTAGCAATATAGTCAAGATGTAACTTGCACATGAAACTTTTGCTTAAGTCAACTGGAAGTGGCACAGAGTTTCTTATCGTTGAAATAATTGGAAAAAATTTTAAGTCTAATAGCTTGTGTATATAACCCGTACAAACATATTACCCTGAACCCGTTTTTTGAGGCATTATCATCGTACCCTGTTGACTATAATAACGTTGTTATTTTAATGTGAATGGCCTTGTACGTGATAGCTATAGTACGCGTTTTCTTGACGCCATTGCCCGCATAGGGCTCTCCATTGTGAATAAGAATGCGCCGACTAGCTACTCCGTGAACTGTCGTCCTAGTCTTCTAGATTACTATATTGTTTCTGATTTGTCCAGTGTTATCAAGTTTGATAAATTGTCTTTTGTGACTGACCATGACTTAATTTTCTGCTGCTTGGATATTAATAATTAACGTACTCATGTACTTCGGTCCTTTACCTTTCGTGACTTGAGCAAAGTCCGTCAAAGTGAACTTTTCTCTGACCTAAGCAGCGTTGACTGGAGCTTAGGCTGGCTTCGTGAAACTACTGCCGAAAAACTTGATTTTCTTGTAAGTGTCCTTAAATGTGGTTTTGCCAAACATGTGCCTGTACGTGAAGTCTCCGCTAAGTGCTCGTCTTGTCCCTGGTCCACTAAAAAGTACATATTGCTATCAAGGAGAGAAACAAGTTACACACTGTATGGAGGAGAAAGCCTACGCAGGAGAACTGGCAGACCTTCAAATGCCCAAAAAACAGAGCTACGCTTTTTACAAGGCAAGAAAAGCGAAAGTATTTCGGTTCCAAGCTGCGAACCTCTCTACCAACAAGTGTTCTTTGGCATAATATTAAGAAGTTGCAGGTTCATAGTAAAGATGAGCCTGAGTGTTTGTTTTCTCCTGATGAGGTTAATGATACTTTCCTATCCAGTAGCACGTCTTTACCGGTAGTGCCACCGTTTGTTCCCCGTTCAGATCGCTGTTTTAGAGGAGTGCAGTTCGAATTTTCCACAGTGACTGAATATGATGTTGGGAGGTGTGTTTTCGCAATCCATTCCAATGCAGTAGGTGAAGATGGACTGCCGATCAGGCGTATTAAACTAGTTTTACCATGTATTATTGGAACTCTTACCCACATCATTAATCATGCTATCACTACCTCATGTTTTCCTAACCTTTGGAAAGTGGCAACTGCCCTCCCTATACCTAAAAAGAGTCATGTTTCCTCTCCGTCCGATTTTCGTCCGATTAGTGTCTTGCCTGCCCTTTCCAAAGTATTTGAAACAATTATGCATGACCAGATCTCTGAGTATATTAATGAGCATAATATACTCTCCCCCCTCCAGTCGGGGTTCAGAAAAAACCACAGCTGCGCTACTGCCATGGTTAAGATCTTGGATGACGTCAGAATTGCTTTTGGCAAGGGTAATTTAACTTTGGTGTGTCTGCTTGATTTCTCCAAAGCATTCGACTCTGTCAACTATTCCCTACTATCAAGCAAGCTGAAGTTTTATTTCGGATTCAGCAAGCATGCTCTAAGTTTAATGGGTAGCTATCTAACAAGCAGGTATCAGCGTGTTCGAATTGGTTCTGAGGTGTCACAACTTAAGGAACTGACTTCTGAGGTTCCCCAAGGTTCCATTCTTGGCCCTCCAATTTTCAGTCTTTTTATCAATGATAGTTTTGGTCAATGTAAACATGTAATGCGTATGCGGATGACATTCAGCTCTATTTATCTGACTCGGTTAAACAACTTGATCGCCTTTGTTGTAATATTAATGATGACTTATTAGCAATATCCAGCTGGGCGATAGAAAATGGTTTATTACTAAATTGCAATAAATCCTTTGTACTACCTATTATTAAAAATGCCAATTCTTTTCAAACTACCTCTAGTACACATTCATAATGCGAATCTAAAAGTAGTAAACAAAATAAGAAATCTGGAATTTATAATAAACTGTAGACTGTCGTGTAATGATCATATAAATGCTGGTTTCCAGCAAGGTTTATCTAACCTTCCGCAATCTGCGGTAATCTGCCCAATTTACCCCCTTTAGTACTAGGCGTGAACTTGCTTTGCAGCTTATACTCCCGTTAATTACTTACTCTGAGTTGGTGTATAGTAACACTATACGCCTATGGAACGCTATTCCACCCATTACAAGAAATAAGTTAAACAGAAGCAACTTTAAACAATGCCTTTATGCGTATTTCAGTAATCAAAAAACTCAAACATAAATAGAATGACTAGCTATATTATTTTCAATATCTCTTATTAAAATTCGCGTCTTTACATTTACATTTATTTATATAAATATATTATTATTATACCTAGTTAATATTGCTATTATTAGTTTTTATTCTGTATAAAATAATAATTGAACGGCAAAATTTATTCTTTCCTTGCAAAATAGCTGCAAATCATGCCATATGTCCGGTTTTGATATTTCGTATCTACCACGGGTTTCATTAGGGTGCTTCGCTAAGTTGATGTAAAGTTAGCGATGCACCCCAAAGTTCGGAGAAAAACTTACACTGCAAAATTAATTCTTTCCCTTCAAAATTACGGCAAATTAGCACCTGGTCCCGACTCGATTCGTTTGGGGTGCGCTAACTTGCTATTATCCTCTCGTAGTTGATCATTACTTCCTCATTGTCTACCATCGGGGTTGTCACTCACTCACCCGATCAAAGTGCATGCCAACTGCTAATGTGATGATGGTGCTGCATAAAACGCGCAATCAAATTAGCCTTTGTACCACCAACTGCAAGTCCAAACTCACTAGCCTTTGATCGTAATTGCTGCACAGACCAATCACTTGGACTCATCTTTTCGAGATTTCAGTCTAGTTATTATTCACAGGAACACCACAAAGGTGAGCCTCCAAATCTAATATCAGATTTAGTGCAATTAATATAAAATTCAAACAATGCGATGTGTTCAATATGAATACTTGAAGAAATCTCAATAAAAATTTTCATCAATGACAATTTAAAATGAAAATATTGAAAGGCTACATGAGTTTTATAAAAACAAGTATAACATTGCATAGTGATAAAATAAATTAATCTACAATACTAACAAGCGTCATATCCTTACCCATGTTGATAAACTCAAAATTCTAGGAGTTACGTTTAACTCCAAATATAGATGGAACTCACTTCACTATAAAGGCGAATGGAGATGGATAGTAAAATGATGTAAGCTGTAAGTTCAACTGCAACATCAGCTCCTTTATTTTGGTAGTAAAGGACCTGATTATATAAAAACTGAATTAAGGGATTCTCTACTGATACACGCGATTAAATTTTATAATTTTTTTTTTTTTGCGTGTATCAGTAGAGAATCCCTTAATTCAGTTTTTATATAATCAGGTCCTTTACTACCAAAATAAAGGAGCTGATGTTGCAGTTGAACTTACAGCTTACATCATTTTACTATCCATCTCCATTCGCCTTTATAGTGAAGTGAGTTCCATCTATATTTGGAGTTAAACGTAACTCCTAGAATTTTGAGTTTATCAACATGGGTAAGGATATGACGCTTGTTAGTATTGTAGATTAATTTATTTTATCACTATGCAATGTTATACTTGTTTTTATAAAACTCATGTAGCCTTTCAATATTTTCATTTTAAATTGTCATTGATGAAAATTTTTATTGAGATTTCTTCAAGTATTCATATTGAACACATCGCATTGTTTGAATTTTATATTAATTGCACTAAATCTGATATTAGATTTGGAGGCTCACCTTTGTGGTGTTCCTGTGAATAATAACTAGACTGAAATCTCGAAAAGATGAGTCCAAGTGATTGGTCTGTGCAGCAATTACGATCAAAGGCTAGTGAGTTTGGACTTGCAGTTGGTGGTACAAAGGCTAATTTGATTGCGCGTTTTATGCAGCACCATCATCACATTAGCAGTTGGCATGCACTTTGATCGGGTGAGTGAGTGACAACCCCGATGGTAGACAATGAGGAAGTAATGATCAACTACGAGAGGATAATAGCAAGTTAGCGCACCCCAAACGAATCGAGTCGGGACCATGTGATAATTTGCCGTAATTTTGAAGGGAAAGAATTAATTTTGCAGTGTAAGTTTTTCTCCGAACTTTGGGGTGCATCGCTAACTTTACATCAACTTAGCGAAGCACCCTAATGAAACCCGTGGTAGATACGAAATATCAAAACCGGACATATGGCATGATTTGCAGCTATTTTGCAAGGAAAGAATAAATTTTGCCGTTCAATTATTATTTTATACAGAATAAAAACTAATAATAGCAATATTAACTAGGTATAATAATAATATATTTATATAAATAAATGTAAATGTAAAGACGCGAATTTTAATAAGAGATATTGAAAATAATATAGCTAGTCATTCTATTTATGTTTGAGTTTTTTGATTACTGAAATACGCATAAAGGCATTGTTTAAAGTTGCTTCTGTTTAACTTATTTCTTGTAATGGGTGGAATAGCGTTCCATAGGCGTATAGTGTTACTATACACCAACTCAGAGTAAGTAATTAACGGGAGTATAAGCTGCAAAGCAAGTTCACGCCTAGTACTAAAGGGGGTAAATTGGGCAGATTACCGCAGATTGCGGAAGGTTAGATAAACCTTGCTGGAAACCAGCATTTATATGATCATTACACGACAGTCTACAGTTTATTATAAATTCCAGATTTCTTATTTTGTTTACTACTTTTAGATTCGCATTATGAATGTGTACTAGAGGTAGTTTGAAAAGAATTGGCATTTTTAATAATAGGTAGTACAAAGGATTTATTGCAATTTAGTAATAAACCATTTTCTATCGCCCAGCTGGATATTGCTAATAAGTCATCATTAATATTACAACAAAGGCGATCAAGTTGTTTAACCGAGTCAGATAAATAGAGCTGAATGTCATCCGCATACGCATTACATGTTTACATTGACCAAAACTATCATTGATAAAAAGACTGAAAATTGGAGGGCCAAGAATGGAACCTTGGGGAACCTCAGAAGTCAGTTCCTTAAGTTGTGACACCTCAGAACCAATTCGAACACGCTGATACCTGCTTGTTAGATAGCTACCCATTAAACTTAGAGCATGCTTGCTGAATCCGAAATAAAACTTCAGCTTGCTTGATAGTAGGGAATAGTTGACAGAGTCGAATGCTTTGGAGAAATCAAGCAGACACACCAAAGTTAAATTACCCTTGCCAAAAGCAATTCTGACGTCATCCAAGATCTTAACCATGGCAGTAGCGCAGCTGTGGTTTTTTCTGAACCCCGACTGGAGGGGGGAGAGTATATTATGCTCATTAATATACTCAGAGATCTGGTCATGCATAATTGTTTCAAATACTTTGGAAAGGGCAGGCAAGACACTAATCGGACGAAAATCGGACGGAGAGGAAACATGACTCTTTTTAGGTATAGGGAGGGCAGTTGCCACTTTCCAAAGGTTAGGAAAACATGAGGTAGTGATAGCATGATTAATGATGTGGGTAAGAGTTCCAATAATACATGGTAAAACTAGTTTAATACGCCTGATCGGCAGTCCATCTTCACCTACTGCATTGGAATGGATTGCGAAAACACACCTCCCAACATCATATTCAGTCACTGTGGAAAATTCGAACTGCACTCCTCTAAAACAGCGATCTGAACGGGGAACAAACGGTGGCACTACCGGTAAAGACGTGCTACTGGATAGGAAAGTATCATTAACCTCATCAGGAGAAAACAAACACTCAGGCTCATCTTTACTATGAACCTGCAACTTCTTAATATTATGCCAAAGAACACTTGTTGGTAGAGAGGTTCGCAGCTTGGAACCGAAATACTTTCGCTTTTCTTGCCTTGTAAAAAGCGTAGCTCTGTTTTTTGGGCATTTGAAGGTCTGCCAGTTCTCCTGCGTAGGCTTTCTCCTCCATACAGTGTGTAACTTGTTTCTCTCCTTGATAGCAATATGTACTTTTTAGTGGACCAGGGACAAGACGAGCACTTAGCGGAGACTTCACGTACAGGCACATGTTTGGCAAAACCACATTTAAGGACACTTACAAGAAAATCAAGTTTTTCGGCAGTAGTTTCACGAAGCCAGCCTAAGCTCCAGTCAACGCTGCTTAGGTCAGAGAAAAGTTCACTTTGACGGACTTTGCTCAAGTCACGAAAGGTAAAGGACCGAAGTACATGAGTACGTTAATTATTAATATCCAAGCAGCAGAAAATTAAGTCATGGTCAGTCACAAAAGACAATTTATCAAACTTGATAACACTGGACAAATCAGAAACAATATAGTAATCTAGAAGACTAGGACGACAGTTCACGGAGTAGCTAGTCGGCGCATTCTTATTCACAATGGAGAGCCCTATGCGGGCAATGGCGTCAAGAAAACGCGTACTATAGCTATCACGTACAAGGCCATTCACATTAAAATAACAACGTTATTATAGTCAACAGGGTACGATGATAATGCCTCAAAAAACGGGTTCAGGGTAATATGTTTGTACGGGTTATATACACAAGCTATTAGACTTAAAATTTTTTCCAATTATTTCAACGATAAGAAACTCTGTGCCACTTCCAGTTGACTTAAGCAAAAGTTTCATGTGCAAGTTACATCTTGAGTATATTGCTACCCCTCCACCCTATCATCATTTCCTATCATTTCGTAACAAGTAGTAGAGTAGAGAGTAGAGTAAACCGGACATGTTGCTTGATTTAGCCGGGAATTAACTAGAATTGCTGTTCAGTTATTTTAGCACTTTTTTGTTTAGGTAACTTCGAGTAAACCGGGTGATTATTTTTCTACTTTTTTGTATGGGTAGCTTCCTGTCAACTTAGCGAAGCACCCTAATAAAAACCGTGTGAGAGACGAGATAACGAAACCGGACATGTGGCATCATTTGCCGCCATTTTGCCGGGATTTAGCCTAAGAGAATTAATTTTGATGTTCAATTATTTTTGGACTTTTTGTATAGGTAACTTCGTGTCAACTCAGCGAACATGTGGCATAATTTGCCGCTACTTTGGCGGGCAATTTTTTTTACTTTTTTGCATAGGTAAGTTCGTGTCAACTTAGCGAAACACCCTAATGAAAAGTGTTAGAGGCGAGATATCGAAACCGGACATGTGGCATAATTTGCCGATACTTTGGCGGGCAATTTTTTTTCACTTTTTTGCATAGGTAAGTTCGTGTCAACTTAGCGAAACACCCTAATGAAAAGTGTTAGAGGACCAGCAGTCAAAGGACTTCTTGGAGAAGTGCCTGCTGGACTAAGGCTACGTTGGGAATGGCTTAAAGATTAAGTTCATTAAATCCACCGACATCCCGAAAAGACTCAGAGCGCGGATATGGATCCTGCGAATGATGATTTACAGAGGGACGCTCTTTAAATATATGCAGGCTCACAACCGCGAGGTGCCTATGGATGACTAGTTGGTCATCAAGGCAGAGGCGTCTCAGCGGTATAGCCTTTCTTTCCTGTTTCTCATAAATGTGGACAGTATTGCTTCGCTGGAAAAAGCGGATTTCACCTCACAATTCGGCGTGCGGCGCGGTGAAAATCCTGCGGTTCCCTCATGAGGACGATGAGGAACCGGATGTGGTCGACGACACAAACAGGCGCCTGGAGGACCTGCAGCTCGTCGACCGAGAGCCAGGACCCCATAGGAGTGATGGGTCTTAGGGTTGGCGAGATAAACCTCCAGCACTCGCGGCTGGCCTCGGACAACCTTGCCGTCTTCCTGGTGGTGGACATCGCCCTTGTTCGGGAGCCGTGTGTGTGGAACACCGATGTAAAGGGCCTCTCTATAAAGGGCTTTATTCCGTTTTACAAGCGCGAGGATGCAATGCCTTTGTTGTTTCTTCCTACAGTTGTGCAGATTTTACTACGATTTGTTGTTGTTGTAGCGATAGATTAACCTGCCAAATTATCACCTCCCTTACCCAACATTGTCATCGAGCTCTTTTAACGGGAGTCCCAGAAACCTTGCGGCTTCAACAGAGTTGGACCAAAGTGATATTGCGGTTAGAAGAGTAGGCTCAGTTGAGCAGATGAACAGATTGTTAGTGTCATGGAGAGACACGCTGCATGCCGGGCAGACATTTTACATGTCAGTCTGGATAGGTAAGAGTTTGACCTGTTACAGTATCCAGAACGAAGTTGGGCCAGCATAACCCTTGTCTCCCTAGGCAGTTCGCGTTCCACTTCGGCATCAGGTGAGCTTGTGCCTGTATGACGGCGTTCACTGGGCGAGAGCTGACAAAGAAGTTTACCGACTCTGTGTGGATGAGTTTGAGGGCCTGTCGATGAACCTTTGGATCAAACGGCGAAAAAATATGGTATCGTATCTCATCATAGTGCTTACGGAGATGACTCCTTATTCTCCTGGGAGGCGGATTTTCATTGAGCAGTTGAGCAGATTTCCTTGGAAGCAGCTGACAGGGTCAGCATGGTGATTGCCTCTTCGGATTGCCTCCGGAGGAGGTCCGTAGGTTGATGCAAGAAGAAGAATCGAACAATATACTTATTGGTTGCGACGCCAACTTCAGGCACTCCCTATGGGTGAGTACGGAAATCAACATCAGGGGTGAGGCACTTTTCGATTTTATTATTAGTACTGAGTTCGTAGTTTGTAACCGGGGTAGCACTCCTACCTTTGTTTTCACTAGCACTGATACCTTTAATGGGTGGAAAGAGGTGCTGGACGTTACGCTGCTAAGCGGAAACAGCAATATTCGGGTAGACAATTGGAGGGAATCCAAAAGACATTCCTTTACTGACAACAGGTTGATCGTATTTGATATCGTCCTAAAATTAGATACTTCTATTTCTCACCGAATTCCTACGAGGACCAACTGGCAAAGGTTCGTCCGCGTGGTGAGAAATAAGTTAAGTAGGTAACCTTTGCAGAAAATTTTGTCAGTGGAGGACCTTGATGCCAATAGTGGTAAGCTGGATAAGACAATGGGGTCTGCTCTACGGGTAGCTTTTCCAACTAGTTTTAACAAAAAAGGAGTATCCTCCCTGGTGTAATTCAGATCTTTTCGAACTCAGAAAAGAGTCCCGGAGATTATTCAACCTGAGCCGTTCTACTGGCAACTGGCTGCCATACAAAAATAGCCTCACGTGTTACAAAAACGCAAATCGTAAGCCAAAGAAAAGAAGGATCCTGGAAGGTCTTTTGCTCCTCCATCGAAGCAACAAAAGAATCTTCGAGAATTGGGAAAATTCTCTCTAAAGAAAAAGCTTGCCCGTCGGCAGCTCTGCAGAAAACGTGGATCTGCTTGTAAAAACACATTTCCAAGGCTGTGGTCCTAGCCAAATTGAAGCAAAAGAGTACATTGGTGTACTACCCTCCGTCCGACTAATAAACGAGCTTATAACACCTTAAAAGATTCATTGGGCAATCAATAGTTTCTCACCCTATAAATCCGCGGGGCCGGACATAATTTTCCCAGCCATGCTACAAAAAACCAGCTTGCTGGTAATACCCTGACTGGTATGTATATTCAGGGCATGTAGTCGCCTAAAGCATGTACCACTAAATTGGAGTAGGACGAGGGTGGTTTTCATCCCGAAGGTGGGTAAGAGAGGTCATGAAAAGCCCAAGGACTGCAGACCCATTAACTAGTCTTTCGTCGTTCGTTTTAAAAACCTTCGAAAGAATTCTGGACGTTCATATTAGTAAGAATTTGGATAATTCAGGACTGTCAACAGCTCAGCATACATATCGCCGCTCAACGGAGACAACTCTACATGAGGTGGTTCACAAGGTGAAAGCATCCCTTGAGAGTAAACAGTTCCCTCTGGCCGCATTCCTGGACATTAAGGGCGCCTTCAACAATGTTAGACTGGAGGCGACAGAAGACTCGCTCTCTGTCCTTGGTATCGAGGACCCTATAGTAAATTGGATAGGGATGGTACTGCGGTCAAAAGTAATAAGCACCAAGGTGGCAGCCAGTGAGGTCACAGCACACCTGTGGAGAGGGACTCCGCAGGGTGGAGTTCTATCTCCACCGCTCTGCCGCGGACGACCTAGTGCTACTAGTATCGGGTATGTGCCCTAACGTAATCATTGGGATCATGCAGGGAGCACTAAGCAAGCTGAGTAGATGCGCGGAGACCGCTGGGCTCAACGTCAATCTCTCAAGGACAGAGCTAGTGCTATTCACTAATAGGACGAAAATACCAAGTTTCAATCTAACTTCTCTTAATGGTCAAGAGTTGCATCTTTCTGACAGTGCGAAATACCTAGGCATCCTTTTGACACCTAAGTTGAATTGGAAGCCTAATATACAACACAGGGTCAAACGGACATAGACCCCTTCTCGGACACTGAGATACGAACCCAAGTGTCTGCACCAAAGCCGCTGTTAGAGTACTCTAACAACTAAGCTATGATGCCCTGTAGCGTCACGATGCATTTTTCCTCTAATGTGCCATTTGCTTATTACTTTTATACATTCTTTGGTACATATATTTTATATGTCAACTCAAGGAAAGTGGAATCTTTTTAGGCGCGTTCATAGAACAGTTTTAGATACAGAAGGGATTTTTTGCATATCAACACTTCCGTGTTATTTGTTATGCACCCGCACTGTACCTGTAACAATTATAGTTATGGTGATTGTTGTTGGAGCAAAGCTCGAATTTTTATGTTTGTTTGTTAATTGATATTAGAGGAAAAATTACAACGTTATGCACAGCGATGGTATGGGATGACATGTTTCGAAGTGCCCAGCTTAGTGAGTACGATAGACACCCTAATAGGCCGGAACTACAAGCTACACCAATCCCATCGCGACCGTGTGAGATCCTTCACGTAGACATATTTGAAATTCAGGTGGAAAAATTTTTGAGTTGCATTGACAAATTTTCAAAATTCGCGAAGCTTTTTCACATTAGAAATAAAGGAACCCTGCACCTTAAGGAAAAAATAGTGAAACTTCTTCACTATTTCACGACCCCAAAAATCTTAGTCACTGATAACGAACGGGGATTGATTAGCCCAGTAATACAAAACTTGTTAGAATCTCTAGGAATTAAGCTTTACCGCACTCCAACTCAGAGAAGTGAGGTGAATGGCCAAATCGAGAGATTTCACTCTACGTTACTAGAAATTTTTAGATGCCTTAAGGCGGAAAACGAAGAACTTAGGACCATAGAACTCGTTAATATAGCTGTAGATCGTTATAATAATTAAGTAATAATTAAGTTCATCCCTCTTTAAATGGTCATCTAACCGCCTGGGCGATTTTGACCGTCCAACATAGCTCGCCAGTCGTTTCTTCGTTGCGCCAACTGCCGCCAATTGGAAACACCGGGGGATCGCAAATCGGTCTCCACTTGGTCCTTCCATCGGAGTGGTGGTCTCCCTCTTCCTCTGCTTCCACCGGCGGGTGCCGATAAGAATACCTTCTGGGCTGGAGCATCTTCGCTCATTCGCACTACGTGGCCAGCGAAGCCGCTGTGTTTTAATTCGCTGAACTATGTCGGCGTCTGCGTAAAGTTCATACAGCTCATCATTAAATCTTCTTCGGTACTCGCCGTCGCCAACGCGTAGAGGTCCACAAATCTTTCGAAGAACCTTTCTCTCGAATACTCCCAAAGCCGCCTCATCAGATGTTGTTAGTGTCCACGCTTATGCACCATATAGCAGGACGGGTGCGATGAGTGACTTGTAGAGTGTTATTTTCGTTCGTCGAGAGAGGACTTTACTTTTCAATTGCCTAATCAGTCCGAAGTAGCATTTGTTTGCAAGAGTAATTCTTCGTCGGATTTCTAGGCTAACATTATTGTTGGTGTTAATGCTGGTTCCCAGGTAAACGAAGTCCTTTGCTATTTCGAAATTATTGCTTCCAACAGTGGCTTGGTTGCCAAGGCGCGAATGCGCTGACTCTTTGCATGATGACAGAAGGTACTTCGTTTTGACCTCGTTCACCACCAATCCCATTTTCTCCGCTTCTTTTTCTAATTTGGAGTAAGCAGAAGTTACGGCGCGGTTGTTAAGGCCAATGATATCAATATCGTCAGCATATGCCAACAGTTGCACGCTTTTATAAAATATTGTTCCAGCGCGGTTAAGTTCTGCAGCTTGTATTATTTTCTCCAGCATTAAATTAAAGAAATCGCACGATAGGGGGTCACCCTGTCTGAAACCTCGTTTAGTTTCGAACGGCTCGGAGAGGTACTTCCCAATTCTGACCGAGCTGGCGGTGTTGCTCAAGGTCATTTTGCATAGCCGTATAAGTTTTGCGGGGAAACCAAATTCAGACATAGCGGCATATAGGCAGCTCCTTTTCATGCTATCGAAAGCGGCTTCTAAATCAACAAAGAGCTGATGTGTTTATGTGTTAAGTTCATCCAGTAACAACAAAAACCCGACCGAAATATATTTTAACAGCTCAGAAGCTTCCAATTACCAGGAACTCCTCGACAAAAGCAGGAAAATGAATAAGTATATCAAAACATTACTGAGGGAAAAGCAAATGGCACAGATAAAAAACACAATAAAAGAACGCTACCGGAGCGTTATGACGAAAATTACGTCATATACGTGAAGGATAAGCAAATAAAGGGAAAGCATAAAACAGAAGTCGTTGCAAAAGATAACAAAGTTTCTGTCGCCACACTTAGTGGGAAGAAAATCCACAAATTACACATTAAAAACATAAAAAAGAGGAGACAACCTACTCCTACGTAAGAAAAACAAAAAAACAATATGAAAAATTTGAAATAATTTGGTACTAAGAGGGAGTTTATCTAACAATATATATAAACAATTATAATAAGCTTTTTAAGAAAAACTTTTGTCAAAAAAAAAAAAAATTTTTGTCAATTTTGAAAAAGTAGGCGTGGCGCCGCCCACTTTTCAGCATAAAATTTCTGCTATTTTCAAAAGGTATCGCTTATAATTCAAACTTGATATATAAATTGGTCAGCTGCTTCTCAGTAGTATGTATTATACTCCTGCCAAAAATTAGCCAAATCGGGAAACACACAAGCAAAATATTCGGGCACGTAGTTAATAGCCCACTGCAATAGCGAAGTTATATATCTTTTTTGATTTTCATACCTTTCATAAACATTAAATGTATGTACGTATGAGAAGAAGAAGAGACAACTTCACTAAAATGATCAGCACGATGAACGGAGTCGATTTAGCCATGCCCGCCTCTCCGTCCGTCTGTCTGTACATCTGTCTATTTGAACGCAAACTAGTCTCTCAGTTTTACAAAAGAATGCTGAAATTCGTTGTTTGCTTTCGCCATTTTATAATATACTAGCAAACCCGGTAGAAGTTGTTTTGACGTTTTGATACATAGAACACATCTATATATAAAATGTCATTAACTTGAACCAAATAAACTCCTAGCTATACCGAACTGCAGCTTTATACAGGGTGGCGCAAAAGTAATCCTCCTATCAGAAAATGCTATAAATTTTGCGATTGGCCCCTAAAGTCAGTTCTGTTTTGACATTTGTGTAGTAAACACATGCGAAATACACGTTAATAAACAATGTTACGCTACACTGCTCCAGAACGCGGAATATTGCTGACTATATACTTGACCAATAATCGGTCGGGGCCAAACGGTTACTGTGAATGGTGAGCGCTACAGAGCAATGATCAACGAGTTCTTTTTGCCGCAACTTGATGAATTGGGATTGGAAAACATGTGGTTCCAACAAGACGGTGCAACAGCACACACTGCACGTGCCACAACCGATATGCTGAACATCGGAAGCTTACTTTTGCGCCACTTTGTATAACCTGGGGGCTTTTCCAAAAGCTATATACAGACTGTGTCGTGCCCAACGAACTCCTGAACCTATCGTGAAAGTTCAAGAGCAAAAACAAAACACAAAATATGTGGGCGTAGCACCATCCACTTTTCTAAAATTATATAGGCATTGACTAAGTGACACATATATCCTATCATTAATTTAGACCTTTAGTGTGGAGTAATGACGAATTGAAACTTTATATAGCCCAAAACTTTATATTGTCTATGCTGTAACCAGTGAAAGCAAATATATATTGTTAAAATTTCATAAAGATCGGTTGAGTTCTTTCGCGCCTATCAAAGACACACATTTTTTATAGCTATTTTTGTTACGCACACAAGGTATACTCGCATTACTTCATTCGGTATAAACGAGTCGAGATATATATTTATTAATGTACTAGCAAACCCGGCGAACTTCGTTTCGCCATCAGATGGGCTCGTTTTTTTTTTTAATATTTCGTTTGGGGATTAAAAGATGTAGACAATTTTTTTTTGGTTTATATTTGAAAAGGAAAAATTTTATTTCATTTCACAACAGATTTCGATTACAAAAATGAAGTGTAATTTAGTTAAATTTCTATAAGTAAAAAAATGAAAGTGAATCCAAAGTTATACGTGTCCGCTAATTATCCGTCTCATTGAAGTGCTCTTTGGTAAACCGCATTTTTTGGTTTTTTGTCTGACGTTTACACAAACAAAGCGGATGGCTTCCCAACTCGTGAACGTGCAACGTATAGCTGACCATGTGAAAAACAATGATTTTCTAAATTTATCCCGCAAACACTAAGCGATTGGCCTTGCGACTTGTTGATTGTCGTTGCGAACGCAAGGTTAACCGGAAATTGCAATCGTTTGAAGTCAAAAGGAAGATCAGTCGGAATAATTGGTTAATAATGGTTGCCTTAATCAAATTCGGCATAAGTTTTTTCACCGCAAGTCGAGTACCGTTGCAAAGTCGCGGTGGATTCAAATTACGCAATATCATAATAACTGAACCAACTTTGAGTTGCAAGTTATGTGGTGGAAATCCTGGTAACACCAGAGAGTTCAAAAACTCCGTTGGATAATTTACTACATCATCGGGATTTGTTATGGAATCAACGGATTTGTATGTCACCAAATTGCCAGCGATTTTTGATTGAATGGTGAAATTCAGTGCGTGTACATCCTTATCCTTTGCGGACAGAATTGCTCTTTGACTTAACCAAGCATAATTCTGATAATTCTCACTAATGTTTGGAAAAAGATTTTCAATAAGAGCTGATTGAGAGTCTACAAATCGGCAAAAGTCGTTGGTAAGAGTAATTAATCCTGTTGTCGCATCAACTGTGACTTTTCCATTTCCAACAGCTAACAATTGTTTTGAAAATTGTGCAGCACTTTGATCATTTTGAAGTTGAACTCTCATATTAGTGGTTAACGATAATGTTTTTACGTTATTCCACAAAGGTGATGCCTTCAGGCAAGCATTCAATTCATCTGCAGGCGTTTCACGAGGAATTACTGGCAACGTCTGCCTGAAATCCCCTGCCAACAATATCATCAAGCCGCCAAATATGTTGTTATTTCGCCGAAGATCCTTCAGTGTAAAGTTAAGTGCTTCAAGTGATTTCTTATTTGCCATTGTGCACTCATCCCAAACAATGAGCTTGCATTGCATCAACAATTTTCCCATTGCACTGGATCGGGAAATATTGCATTCTGGAGTATCAACTATGTTTAAATTGAGTGGCAACTTAAGCGCAGAATGTGCAGTACAACCGCCATCTAGAAGATGCCGCAATTCCAGATGATGCTAACGGCAAAGCTATGTCACATCTTGATCGAATAGTGGCCAAAATCAATGAAAGTACAAATGTTTTCCCTGTTCCTCCGGGTGCGTCCAGGAAGAATATACCACCAGTATTAATGTCCACCGCTTGCACTAATGTTTCGTATACTTGTTTTTGCTGTTCATTAAGCAACGGCACATTATTTCGAACGGATTCCTGCAATGTATCAACATTGTATTGCTGCTCTCGATTAAATTCTTGGTTGAATCCATCGTGCAACGATCGATTTGGCGCAATCATTCCTACTTCAATCAGTAGCTTGTTTGCAATATTCAAGCATTGATCCTCAATCATAATCAATCCTTCATTGTAGATTTCATCGGTTATTTGCATGTCGGGATTTTTCGTTTGAATGCGCAAGCGATGCAAGATATCTTCACATATGTCGTCTTTGTATTTGTTCTATAACTGAATTGGTTGTGAAGGGAAAGATGTGGTGATGATTATTGCGAACAGCGTTCGTATTTGGTACGCATTTGATGAAACAACTGAATCCGCAAGTGTTAAATCCCAATGAGAATCGTTCTCCAGCAAACCCAATAGTTGACATGCTTCTCGATATGTTTGGCATTGGTGGCCATTCACAGTTTTCAAATGCGCAAATGATTTTGGTCCACATACATTTACCAACAGCAGTCGCAAATAAAAACATTCATAATTTGTAGGATGAACAGTATACATGCGAACTAGCGCATCAGTGGAAAACACCTGTGGCCAACCTGAAACTGGGGTTCCTTGTTTGCGACGTTGAAATTTCTTAGCTGATTGATTCCAATTGTAATACTTGAACATTTCAACGTACATCAGCGTCGCTGCGAATGGCTCTGCTTCACACATTGCAAAGAAGCTAGTCAATGTTGTCGATGGTGGTCTCTCAGCTCGTGACGTACTTGCACAAATATTTGTCTGATTTGGCCAAATGACAACTTTCAACGTTCACATGTGCTTTGAAAATTCGTGATAGCAGCGGGCAATATGGTACAATGAATTCATTTCCGGTTTCGATCTCTTGATTTTGAACTTTAACTTTGATAGTTCGATCATTATCTTCTTTTGAACGCCGACGATAAATTGGATATCCATCGTTCCCTGTGTGCGTTTCAGCAATTAACGGTCGCGGATATCGTTTTGTGCACTTTCCATCAGCCATGCAAGGCGATAATGGATTTATTGCACCGCACGGTCCATGCCCCATCTGTGTCATCACAATATCGTGTAGATGGGGATCATTTACTGGATCAGGAATTTCAGTTGATATGATGTCATCCACTTCATTTGAATGTAATTTGTTCAGCAACCAAATTAGGATATGAGCATGCGGTAGTCTACGCTTCTGCCATTCCACAGAGTACAAATAACAACGTGTGTCACAAAAAACTCGATACTTAGTAAGCACAGCAATCATAACCTTAAGTTTTTGCTGAAAAACACTGGAGATTATGTCATGGTGATCTTGCGGTTGTTGGCCCGGGTCCAACTCACGTTCAATTTCCGTCCACTTCGGATTGCATGTGAACGTAATAAATAAATCCGGAGTTCCATAATTTCGCACCTACGTCATAGCGTATTGAGCGTATTCGTGCATGTGGCGAGGGCTTCCGATATAAGATGATGGGATAATCGTCAGACTTCCAATATTCATTACCTTCTGAATGAATAGCATCACGCAAGTGTATATATAGTCCTCAGATCGTAGCTTTGGCTGATTGAATCGGATGAACGCCAAAAGCTCGGTCTCGACTTTGACATACATATCGACAGCGAATTGCTGGAATAGGCGAAGGCACTTCAGGATGAGATTGTCCTCATGTGTACGAATCATAATACGATAGGCATAATAATCCATTGCGCTTAGATTTTTGTTCGTTGATACGCCTGAATATGCAAAATTAAATGGATTGTTAATGGAACCCAATAATAGCAATAATTAGTGTGTTAATATTGTACCTGGAATTGGATCGACCATCTTCAACGTGATGTCGTATCCGTCTTCCCTTGCCAATAAAGGATTGGATATTGTAACGCATCGTACAAACGATGTGTCTCGTTCACACGATGCATGATATTGCAGTTTGATCGCCAACAATAATTGCAGAAACATCATCAACGGTGGGTGCATTGAATCTGCGCACATGTTCACCTGTTGGGGTTCGATCTGCTCTTATGACAAATTTGTGCGTATCCGATGGCATTCGTTCCAATGCTGTTTTGAACATATTAACCACAGCGTTATTATCGTGGAAAAATGCTTGCAACTGTTCAATAATTCGTCTCTTTAACTGTTGTGTTCCCTGTATATTATACCGCACATTCAGCTGATCCACCATCGACGAAATGAAATATATTTGCAGAAATTGATGCGGTTCATCTGGTGTTGGCACCATTGAACCATGCAAATGATATATTTGTCCTTGTATCTACAAACAATCATTTGTTGAAGAATACGGCGTGACTTCTGATCGTGTGATGGTGTAGTGTGTGGTGTATGTGTAGTTGTTATTTATTGCAAGGAATTGTGTTGGTGTGATTGATTGGTGTGAGTGATTCGTTGTGTGTGTTGTATCTTTTACCTTGCAAATCGGCATGAAGCCGCCTTCTCGAATGATATTAGCTCCAAATGAAGTCATGCGAAAGCACTTATTGTATTCAAGGATGTGTTGAAGAAAATGGTTGGAATCAGGATCATTTCCATCGAACAATGCTTTCAGTGGCTGTGGTGGTGTAAGTAATGGCTCCAGTTTGACTTTTCCACTTGCGCAGCACAATCCATCCGTTTCTCTTTTGAACTTTTACGCATTGCAATATCGGCATACAGTCGTCATTGGTCCAGTATCTAAATTTTCATCATCACTGTAGTTCGTAGTGGGATCATATTGGAATGCCAAGCGATTGTACGATGCCAATGATCTTCGTGTGCTCACGCGTTGTCCCAATCGGTCACTTTCTCTTATTATATTTTGTCTTTCTTCACTTAAGTTCCGGGAATATACTTGTTGCTGGCTTGCATGCCGTGTGCGGCGGCCGATGTTCGCACGTCGTCGTCTGGGCATTTTGGACTATGGACAGATGGTGAATTTACAATTCAACTTACCACCTTAAAATAAAAATTTGCAAGCTTTTTTATGTCACTTCCAAAGATATATAATTTTGGATCATTTTGCAAAATACGATAATTTTTTGATCTTTTTGGCTTTTCGACTAAAAATTTGCAAGTTTGGACAGACTGGTGAATTTAACCTCAAATGCACTATCCCTATAATTTACACAATTCAACTTACCACCTTAAACAAAAATTTGCAATTTTTTTTTATGCCACTTCCAAATATATTTAATTTTTTATCTCTTTACAAAATACGACAATTTTTGATCTTTTTGACTAAAAATTTGCAAAGTTTGGAAAGGCTGGTGAATTTAACCTGAAATGCACTATCCATATAATTTACACAATTCAACTTACCACCTTAAACAAAAATTTGCAAGTTTTTTTTATGCCGCGTCTAAAGATACATAATTTTTGATCTTTTTTTTAATATTATTGGCATACAAATTTACATTTATGTAAAGCCACCACCGTACAAACGTATATACGTGTAAATTTGTATGCCAATAAAATGCTGCCTGCTTACAACAACCACTGATGAGTATTTATGTAGGTGTGTCTGTTTGTTATTGGGATAACACACAGGCATACATACAATATTTACACCTAATGCTGGTATACCTCTACTCCTGTGTTAACTTGCACAATACGCGTTTGTTTTGATGGTTTCCAATTGATCTGTTAGAAAACGAATAACTCCAACCTCAATTTCACAGTGAACACAATACCGGTTTTAATTTTGAGTTTGAAAGAACGTGCGTATAATAAAAAATGTCACATAAAATTTATGGCGCTGTATGTAAAAAATTATTTCCCCTATTTTCCTGCTTTTCTATTGAATTATTTCCTGAATTTTGTTTGCTATAAACCTCACTGCGCCCGAGACTTTTCCAACGAATGCAAAATCATTGAAATCGGTTCGTGCGTTCTTGAGATATAGCGTCAGGAAGGAAGACCCGACTTATTTTTATATTATACCAGGGTCACCCTTGGTCCACATTTTTGGCGATATCTCGTAAACGGGGTAGCATAGGGTCCTGAAAATCACCTCTTTTTTAAACACTCATCAACACCTTTTATTCGATACCCATATCGTATAAACACCTTCTAGAGTCACCCCTGGTCCACATTTTGGTCGATATCTAGGAAAACGGGTCGCATAGGGTCTTGAAACTCACCTCTTTTTTAAATACTCACCAACACCTTTTATTTGATACCCATTTTGTAGAAAACCCGTCTGGGGTCACACCTGTTTCATATTTCGGGAAATACCTCGAATACGGGGTCTTATATGGGACCATTAACTACAGCATGTTCAAGCACTCGTCAACACCTTTCATTTGATACCCATATCGTACGAACCCGTTATATGGTTACCCTGGTCCACATTTTGTGGAATATCTCCAAAACCTTCCCGGACTCTTATACTCTTTTTAGCCATAAACCTTGTCGGGCTCAATCGAAAACTACGTGCAAAATTTCATTTAATTCTGTCCAGCCGTTCTGGAGTTATAGCGTCAGGGAAGAAAACGCGACTTATTTTTATATAATAGATATCCAAACGTTCAGGATGAAAAGTAAAATACCCGGGCAAGTAGTTAATACCCCACTGCAAAAGCGAAGTTGTATATCTTTTTTGATATTAATACCTTTCATGAACATGAAATGTTTGTACATATACTGAAATGATCAAGAGGATGAGCTGAGTCGATGTAGCCATGTCCGTCTCTCGACTCGTCTATCTGTCTGTCCGTCTGTCTATTTGAACGCAAATACGAACTGAAAGTATTAAATGGACTTCCTTACTTGTTTCTTATTATTTTACTAGATGGAAAACGAGGGTGCATAACAAATAACACGGAAGTGTTGATATGCAAAAAAGCCCTTCTGTATCTAAAACTGTTCTATGAACGCGCCTAAAAATATTCCACTTTCCTTGAGTTGACATATAAAATATATGTACCAAAGAATGTATAAAAGGAATAAGCAAATGACACATTAGAGGAAAAATGCATAGTGACGCTACAGGGCATTATAGCTTAGTTGTTAGAGTACTCTAACAGCGGCTTTGGTGCAGACACTTGGGTTCATATCTCAGTGTCCGAGAAGGGGTCTGATGAGAAGTTGGGCACTTCGAAACATGTCATCCCATACCATCGCTGTGCATAACGTTGTAATTTTTCCTCTAATATCAATTAACAAACAAACATAAAAATTCGAGCTTTGCTCCAACAACAATCAACATAACTATAATTGTTACAGGTACAGTGCGGGTGCATAACAAATAACACGGAAGTGTTGATATGCATAAAAGCCCTTCTGTATCTAAAACTGTTCTATGAACGCGCCTAAAAATATTTCCACTTTCCTTGAGTTGACATATAAAATATATGTACCAAAGAATGTATAAAAGGAATAAGCAAATGGCACATTAGAGGAAAAATGCATCGTGACGCTACAGGGCATCATAGCTTAGTTGTTAGAGTACTCTAACAGCGGCTTTGGTGCAGACACTTGGGTTCATATCTCAGTGTCCGAGAAGGGGTCTGATGAGAAGTTGGGCACTTCGAAACATGTCATCCCATACCATCGCTGTGCATAACGTTGTAATTTTTCCTCTAATATCAATTAACAAACAAACATAAAAATTCGAGCTTTGCTCCAACAACAATCAACATAACTATAATTGTTACAGGTACAGTGCGGGTGCATAACAAATAACACGGAAGTGTTGATATGCATAAAAGCCCTTCTGTATCTAAAACTGTTCTATGAACGCGCCTAAAAATATTTCCACTTTCCTTGAGTTGACATATAAAATATATGTACCAAAGAATGTATAAAAGGAATAAGCAAATGGCACATTAGAGGAAAAATGCATCGTGACGCTACAGGGCATCATAGCTTAGTTGTTAGAGTACTCTAACAGCGGCTTTGGTGCAGACACTTGGGTTCATATCTCAGTGTCCGAGAAGGGGTCTGATGAGAAGTTGGGCACTTCGAAACATGTCATCCCATACCATCGCTGTGCATAACGTTGTAATTTTTCCTCTAATATCAATTAACAAACAAACATAAAAATTCGAGCTTTGCTCCAACAACAATCAACATAACTATAATTGTTACAGGTACAGTGCGGGTGCATAACAAATAACACGGAAGTGTTGAT
The DNA here is from genome assembly GCA_949987695.1 of Merzomyia westermanni. Lineage (NCBI taxonomy): Eukaryota > Metazoa > Arthropoda > Insecta > Diptera > Tephritidae > Merzomyia > Merzomyia westermanni. The sequence continues at coordinate 85,958,208 of OX465291.1, forward strand.
ATGCATAAAAGCCCTTCTGTATCTAAAACTGTTCTATGAACGCGCCTAAAAATATTTCCACTTTCCTTGAGTTGACATATAAAATATATGTACCAAAGAATGTATAAAAGGAATAAGCAAATGGCACATTAGAGGAAAAATGCATCGTGACGCTACAGGGCATCATAGCTTAGTTGTTAGAGTACTCTAACAGCGGCTTTGGTGCAGACACTTGGGTTCATATCTCAGTGTCCGAGAAGGGGTCTGATGAGAAGTTGGGCACTTCGAAACATGTCATCCCATACCATCGCTGTGCATAACGTTGTAATTTTTCCTCTAATATCAATTAACAAACAAACATAAAAATTCGAGCTTTGCTCCAACAACAATCAACATAACTATAATTGTTACAGGTACAGTGCGGGTGCATAACAAATAACACGGAAGTGTTGATATGCATAAAAGCCCTTCTGTATCTAAAACTGTTCTATGAACGCGCCTAAAAATATTTCCACTTTCCTTGAGTTGACATATAAAATATATGTACCAAAGAATGTATAAAAGGAATAAGCAAATGGCACATTAGAAGAAAAATGCATCGTGACGCTACAGGGCATCATAGCTTAGTTGTTAGAGTACTCTAACAGCGGCTTTGGTGCAGACACTTGGGTTCATATCTCAGTGTCCGAGAAGGGGTCTGATGAGAAGTTGGGCACTTCGAAACATGTCATCCCATACCATCGCCGTGCATAACGTTGTAATTTTTCCTCTAATATCAATTAACAAACAAACATAAAAATTCGAGCTTTGCTCCAACAACAATCAACATAACTATAATTGTTACAGGTACAGTGCGGGTGCATAACAAATAACACGGAAGTGTTGATATGCATAAAAGCCCTTCTGTATCTAAAACTGTTCTATGAACGCGCCTAAAAATATTTCCACTTTCCTTGAGTTGACATATAAAATATATGTACCAAAGAATGTATAAAAGGAATAAGCAAATGGCACATTAGAGGAAAAATGCATCGTGACGCTACAGGGCATCATAGCTTAGTTGTTAGAGTACTCTAACAGCGGCTTTGGTGCAGACACTTGGGTTCATATCTCAGTGTCCGAGAAGGGGTCTGATGAGAAGTTGGGCACTTCGAAACATGTCATCCCATACCATCGCTGTGCATAACGTTGTAATTTTTCCTCTAATATCAATTAACAAACAAACATAAAAATTCGAGCTTTGCTCCAACAACAATCAACATAACTATAATTGTTACAGGTACAGTGCGGGTGCATAACAAATAACACGGAAGTGTTGATATGCATAAAAGCCCTTCTGTATCTAAAACTGTTCTATGAACGCGCCTAAAAATATTTCCACTTTCCTTGAGTTGACATATAAAATATATGTACCAAAGAATGTATAAAAGGAATAAGCAAATGGCACATTAGAGGAAAAATGCATCGTGACGCTACAGGGCATCATAGCTTAGTTGTTAGAGTACTCTAACAGCGGCTTTGGTGCAGACACTTGGGTTCATATCTCAGTGTCCGAGAAGGGGTCTGATGAGAAGTTGGGCACTTCGAAACATGTCATCCCATACCATCGCTGTGCATAACGTTGTAATTTTTCCTCTAATATCAATTAACAAACAAACATAAAAATTCGAGCTTTGCTCCAACAACAATCAACATAACTATAATTGTTACAGGTACAGTGCGGGTGCATAACAAATAACACGGAAGTGTTGATATGCATAAAAGCCCTTCTGTATCTAAAACTGTTCTATGAACGCGCCTAAAAATATTTCCACTTTCCTTGAGTTGACATATAAAATATATGTACCAAAGAATGTATAAAAGGAATAAGCAAATGGCACATTAGAGGAAAAATGCATCGTGACGCTACAGGGCATCATAGCTTAGTTGTTAGAGTACTCTAACAGCGGCTTTGGTGCAGACACTTGGGTTCATATCTCAGTGTCCGAGAAGGGGTCTGATGAGAAGTTGGGCACTTCGAAACATGTCATCCCATACCATCGCTGTGCATAACGTTGTAATTTTTCCTCTAATATCAATTAACAAACAAACATAAAAATTCGAGCTTTGCTCCAACAACAATCAACATAACTATAATTGTTACAGGTACAGTGCGGGTGCATAACAAATAACACGGAAGTGTTGATATGCATAAAAGCCCTTCTGTATCTAAAACTGTTCTATGAACGCGCCTAAAAATATTTCCACTTTCCTTGAGTTGACATATAAAATATATGTACCAAAGAATGTATAAAAGGAATAAGCAAATGGCACATTAGAGGAAAAATGCATCGTGACGCTACAGGGCATCATAGCTTAGTTGTTAGAGTACTCTAACAGCGGCTTTGGTGCAGACACTTGGGTTCATATCTCAGTGTCCGAGAAGGGGTCTGATGAGAAGTTGGGCACTTCGAAACATGTCATCCCATACCATCGCTGTGCATAACGTTGTAATTTTTCCTCTAATATCAATTAACAAACAAACATAAAAATTCGAGCTTTGCTCCAACAACAATCAACATAAAATAATATTTTTTTTGGGAGGTGATATTCGCGTCAGGCCCACTGTATTTCGGTTGTATATATATATATTTTGTACCGGAAGGGAATCTAGTGTTTAATATTACACTGTATGTGTGAGAAATTTCGCCGTAAGGAATTTGGGCTCACCGAGATATTAAATTTGGCGGGAAATAGTTGTTTTTGGCGGGAGCCCACAAACTAAAATTTGTGATTTATAATTTGGGGATTATAATTTTATATATTATAATGTATGGGCAGGGGCTGGTTTCTTCAATGGCGTCGAAGGACCATTAGTTAATTTGATATGTATGTTAATATGTACCACGGTTCTTGTTGAGTATATGTCGCCTGGGTTACTGGTTCCGGGAATAAGGAGTGTTATCGCGGTTGACTGCACTCGCTCCGACGTCAAATATGTCCTTTATTTTGGCTGAACTATATTGGGTATGAACCTCCTCTTTGTATAAGGTTTAATTTTTTTCAAAAGGGTTTCGTATACACTTTAATGGATATGGCGGGTCAATGAAAATAATACTGTGTAGGAAACAATCAGCTTTCGCACAATATTCACACAACTAAAATCGCTATATGTGTATATAACTATTTGCTTTTAAAGATTTTGTTATATTTATTGCCACGAAACTTCACAATTTGCAAGTGGGTTATTATAAAATACACAAGGAAAACGTTTTTCTTATTTTATATATATTTCGAAGCACATAATTATAAAATATTAATTCACATATGCAGGTGCATAAATATATCAGCCGGTGAAAAAAAACCAATAACAATAATAATCAAAATATGATGGCCGACCAGCTGTCAGCTGTGCGGCGAATTGGTGTGGGGTGACTTACGCGTGGTTGGCACTCGTCCCAAATCGTTCCAATTTTGATACGTAAATATTAAAGTGAATTCATACGTTGTGATGAGTAAATATAAGAGACTATAATATAATACAATGTAACACATGCATTATAATGAAGATTATGTACAATTCATGAGGAAATATATATAATGAGTATTACTTTATGAACAATTCATGAAATATGTATATAATGAATATTATGTTTTTGGGATTGGGACGTGTGGCTACTGATGTCGCGTAAACATTCTGCCTCCCCTAGGCGTACTAAGCGCCTAGTGTATGCTGCAACTCCTGCAGGGCCCGAACTGCTTCCTGAATAAGGATCCGCCCCACCTTATTTTTGTACGTGGCTGTGCGTAAGCTGGTTGCGGTGCATCGGATGGTGCCATGGTGGGCAAAAAAATCTTTCAAAAAGATCAGTAGTTAATTTGATATGTATGTTAATATGTACTCACGGTTCTTGTTGAGTATATGTCGCCTGGGTTACTGGTTCCGGGAATAAGGAGTATTATCGCGGTTGACTGCACTCGCTCCGACGTCAAATATTTCCTTTATTTTGGCTGAACTATATTGGGTATGAACCTCCCCTTTGTATAAGGTTTAATTTTTTCTTCAAAAATGTTTCGTATACTCTTTAATGGATATGGCAGGTCAATGAAAATAATACTGTGTAGGAAACAATCAGCTTTCGCACAATATTCACACAACTAAAATCGCTATATGTGTATATAACTATTTGCTTTAAAGGTTTTGTTATATTTATTGCTACGAAACTTCACAATTTGCAAGTGGGTTATTATAAAATATACAAGGAAAACATTTTTCTTATTTTATATATATTTCGAAGCACATAATTATAAATATTAATTCACATATTCAGGTGCATAAATATATCAGCCGGTGAAAAAAAACCAATAACAATAATAATAAAAATATGATGGCCGACCAGCTGTCAGCTATGTGAGAGGAATTGTGAGATTTTATTTTTTGTTTAAACCGTAAAATAAAATAATATTTTTTTTGGGAGGTGATATTCGCGTCAGGCCCACTGTATTTCGGTTGTATATATATATATTTTGTACCGGAAGGGAATCTAGTGTTTAATATTACACTGTATGTGTGAGAAATTTCGCCGTAAGGAATTTGGGCTCACCGAGATATTAAATTTGGCGGGAAATAGTTGTTTTTGGCGGGAGCCCACAAACTAAAATTTGTGATTTATAATTTGGGGATTATAATTTTATATATTATAATGTATGGGCAGGGGCTGGTTTCTTCAATGGCGTCGAAGGACCATTAGTTAATTTGATATGTATGTTAATATGTACCACGGTTCTTGTTGAGTATATGTCGCCTGGGTTACTGGTTCCGGGAATAAGGAGTGTTATCGCGGTTGACTGCACTCGCTCCGACGTCAAATATGTCCTTTATTTTGGCTGAACTATATTGGGTATGAACCTCCTCTTTGTATAAGGTTTAATTTTTTTCAAAAGGGTTTCGTATACACTTTAATGGATATGGCGGGTCAATGAAAATAATACTGTGTAGGAAACAATCAGCTTTCGCACAATATTCACACAACTAAAATCGCTATATGTGTATATAACTATTTGCTTTTAAAGATTTTGTTATATTTATTGCCACGAAACTTCACAATTTGCAAGTGGGTTATTATAAAATACACAAGGAAAACGTTTTTCTTATTTTATATATATTTCGAAGCACATAATTATAATATATTAATTCACATATGCAGGTGCATAAATATATCAGCCGGTGAAAAAAAACCAATAACAATAATAATAAAAATATGATGGCCGACCAGCTGTCAGCTGTGCGGCGAATTGGTGTGGGGTGACTTACGCGTGGTTGGCACTCGTCCCAAATCGTTCCAATTTTGATACGTAAATATTAAGGTGAATTCATACGTTGTGATGAGTAAATATAAGAGACTATAATATAATACAATGTAACACATGCATTATAATGAAGATTATGTACAATTCATGAGGAAATATATATAATGAGTATTACTTTATGAACAATTCATGAAATATGTATATAATGAATATTATGTTTTTGGGATTGGGACGTGTGGCTACTGATGTCGCGTAAACATTCTGCCTCCCCTAGGCGTACTAAGCGCCTAGTGTATGCTGCAACTCCTGCAGGGCCCGAACTGCTTCCTGAATAAGGATCCGCCCCACCTTATTTTTGTACGTGGCTGTGCGTAAGCCGGTTGCGGTGCATCGGATGGTGCCATCCCCGACGTTGGTTCGTCGTGACGGTTGACGCGCATTTGGAGCACGACCATTAGCCCTGGAAGGCTGCGGTTGAAGACGGCGACGGCGAGTTGCTGCTCGACGGCGCGGTTCGTAGTGTCAGAGGTATTTCCGCTACAGGTGGTGCGACGTACACGGGTTGGCGACCTCCGGTGTCCCGATGAAGAAATGTGTGGTGGTGCTGCCCGCAGACCCGGTAGCTTTCTGTGGAGGTGCCCTGGTTGGTGCGATGGGACAGCGCTAAGCAGTTGGTGCAATACTGATGTGCCCTAGCAATGAGGAAGCGTTGTTGCGGCTGCATGGCCGTAAACACTGGGCACATCAGTAGCGAGTGATGACGCATACATAACCTGCATTTCCGGTAATTCGGTAGGGGTTCGCTACGGCGCGGACGGGCTGCGGGCAGGGTCACCTGCGATGCCAATGAGCGGCGTGGTGTTGGGACCGGAGGGCGGTGACGATCCATCTGTTGAAAAGAGATATTAAGGAGTGGGCACTGAGGGCCCTCGTCACTCTCAGATGACGGTAGAAAGCACAGTTTAGTAAGAGGTCTTGTGAGAATACCGTTCTGGGTGCGGACGTCTACGACACGAATGTGTCCGTCTCGTCGTGGATGTAGGCTTTCTAATCGACCTAGTCGCCACTCGGTGGGAGGTAAGTTGTCTTCTTTAATGATGACTAGGTCGCCAATTTTCGGGGGAGTTTGAACATTTTTCCAACGGTAACGCTTTTAAAGGTCGGTGAGGTAATCAGTTTTCCAGCGTTTGCTGAACTGATGATGCAGAACTTTCAGTCGTTCCCACCTGTTTATCAGAGAGAGATTTTCGTAATTCGGTTCGGGAAGCGAGATCATTGGTGCCCCTCGAAATAAAATGACCTGGCGGGAGGGCGGTGAGGTCATTCGGGTCCTGAGAAAGCTGGGAGATGGGACGAGAGTTAAGTACGGCTTCTATTCGAATTAATAAAGTCGAGAACTCCTAAAAGGTAAAGCTGTGAGTTCCGGCGACCTTTTTAAAGTGCGTTTTAAAGCTTTTGACAGCGGATTCCCATAATCCGCCCATGTGAGGTGCCCCGGGGGGTATGAACTTCCAGTTGATTCCTTGGGGGGAGTACTTCTGTACGATATCCGGTGATACTTCTTTCAGGAACGATACGAATTCCAATTCGGTAGCACGCTTGGCGCCGATGAATGTTTTGCCGTGTCGCTCATTATCTGGTTCAGGTATCGGCGTCCTACAAATCGCGCGAAGGCAGCAAGAAAAGCCTTGCTGGTGAGGTCTGAGCATAATTCCAGGTGGACCGCTTTGGTGGTAAAACAGACAAAGACAATTGAAACGGGCCAGCGAAATCCACACCAGTCGGGGTGAAGGGTGCAGCGAATCTACAACGTTCAGGGGGCAAGGCTGCCATAATTTGTGATCGCGTTTGTTGTTTGTGAGTGGTGCAGACTTTGCAATGGAATATGCACCTTTTGATAAGTGGTTTGAGACGGGCAATGTAAAATTATTGCCTTAAGATTTGTTGCATGAGACGAACTTCCGCATATAGGAGCATAGAGTACAGAGCCGAGACTTTTCGGGTAGGATGATGGGATGACGCTCATTGTAAGTGAGGGTTGCATGGGCTAGTCGGCCATTCACTCGAAGGACTCCGATCTTGTCTAGGAAGGGATTGAGTACGAGTAGGGAGCTCCGTTTTCCAATGGGGTTTGAGTCTTCTAGACATGATCTTTCAAGAGCGAAGTATCGAGTTTGGGCCATTATGATCAGGCGATGTTTCGATCTTTTGAGATCAGCATGAGTTAGAGAGGGGTCGGCTGGGTCATTAATACCGTTCACCGCGTCTTTTAGCCGACGTACAAATTTTAGCACGTAAGCCATTACACGTAAAGCACGACGGTAGGAAGAGAACCGATCTAAGAGATCTTCCGTAGCATGTAGGGCTTCTACTTTACGTGACTCTGGGGGGTTGACGTTGCGAACTGGTGGTTGAGGCCAATCTTACGGGGGTTCGGAAAGCCACTCTGGACCATTCCACCAGAGGGCAGAATTGGAGAGATGGACTGGCGTACAACCTCGGGTTCCCAGATCTGCGGGGTTATCTTTACTTCGCACGTGTCGCCAAACCTACGAGGTCTATGATCTGGGCTGTTCGATTGGAGACATAGGTCTTCCATGAGTGAGGTGGCTTTTCGAGCCAGGCTAACACGATTTCGGAATCCGACCACATGGTCAACTTTCTTCTAGTGAGGCCGAGATAGCGTTGCACTACTGCGACTAGTTTGGCTAGTAAGAGAGCTCCGCATAGTTCCAGGCGTGGCAGACTTATAGTTTTGAGAGGAGCCACTTTGCCTTTGGAGACTAGGAGGTGAGAGAAAACTTGCGTACCGACAGTAGTTCGCACATAGAGAGTTGCGCAATAAGCCTTTTCAGAGGCATCGCAAAAACCGTGGAGCTCGACCAAATGGTCAGGGGCGAAGTTAGTCCATCGGGGTATTTGTATATCTGAGATTGATTGCAGATTTCTGGAGAATTGCGTCCATTTTACGAGACGTATCGGTTTGACCCGTTCATCCAAATCAGTCCCGTCTAACCACAATTCTTGCATCAGGATTTTTGCCTGTGCCATGACTGCCGTCAGCCACCCTGCGAGGTCGAAAAATTTTGCGATTGAGGAGAGTATCTGCCGCTTGGTGGCTGCAGTTGAGGCTGGGTCAGAGTCCACAGTATATGAGGTGTCCGAGAGCGCATTCCATTGAATTCCTAAGGTTTTGGCGATACTACTTTTCTCGAACTCGAGGAAGTCGGTTTCAAGTAAGTCCGCCTTGGGAATTTGTTTGAGTGTGTCCGGATGGTTTGCCGTGATCTTTTTTAAAGGGAAGCCGGCTGAGTTGAGAGCATCAATAGTCTCTTTTAGGGATTGCTCGGCTGAGGGAAGATCACGACTGCCAGATAAAATATCGTCAACATACGTCTCGGACTTTAATATTGGGGCTGCGCATGGATGGGAGTCGGTAATATCTTTCGACAGCTCGTGTAGCGTGCGCATAGCCAGGAAGGGAGCGCAGTTCACCCCAAAGGTGTCCGTTTTCAACTTAAAGTCCTTTATTGGACTGTCGTCGGGAGTTCGGAATATTTTCCGTTGGCAGTCTCGGTCATCGGGGTGTAAGAGAATCTGGCGGTACATTTTCTCTACATCGCCATTAAACACATATTGATATGTCCGCCATTTTAACAACATAAGTCGGAGATCGGGTTGGAGGGTTGGTCCGGTACATAACACATCGTTAAGGGAGTGACCGGAACCTGACTTCTTGGAAGCAGTGAATACAACTCTGACTTTTGTTGTCCTTTTGTCTGCCCTGACGACGGCATGGTGAGGGAGATAGAAAGAGCAGTATTTTCCGTGTGATTCCAATTCATTTGGACTGCATTCTTCCATGTGGCCGAGGGACAGGTATTCTTCGAGTACCTGGTCATACTGTTGTTTGAGATCGCCCTTTTTCCATTCCATGAAACTGTCTTAGGGCTGCAGTACGGGATTGGCCTAGGTCGATATCGTTCGGGAATGATGATTTGAATGGGAGGCGAACCATATATCGACCGTCATCCATTCGAGTGGTTGTGCTTTGATAGAGCTCTTCGCACATTTGATCTTCTGGGGTTTCCACTCGAGTTCTGGGTATCTTCTCGATTTCCCAGAATTGTCTCAACTGTTCATTGAGCTGAATATTTGTGATTTCACATGCTTGCGAGGAATGTGCTCCAACCTTTTCGGATGATCCTTCCAAATATAGTATTTTGGGCTAGCAGGCTGGGAGAGATCTTTTCTATGCCATTTAGCATTATTTGAGGGATAAGATCACTACCCAATACCAGTTCGATTTGGGATGGGTTCTGGGAGTTCTGGTCTACTAATTTGAGATGGGACCATTTGCGCCTTTGGCTGTCATTCAGCCTGAATGTTGGGAGCTGCCTAGTGAGGCGGGGAAGCACTATTGCCTGGGCTTTTATTTTCCCCTTATTGTCATTTGAGACTAGGGTCAACGAGCACAGCTTGTTTGTACCACTCCGCCTCCCATACCCTATATTTCAAACAGGGAGTGGGTATAGGGAAGCCCGAGTTTGGCCTGAGCTTTGGCGGATATGAAGCTTCTTTCGGAGCCTTGGTCCACTAAGGCTCTAAGCATAAATAGATCCATTCTATGTTCTACCAAGACTATTGCTGTAGGGAGTATGATTTGGTTATCATTTTCAGCATGGAACGACTGTACTTGGGAACTGTTGGGCGTAGAGGGTTCTCCTTCCTGGGGTACCGCCTGGCTGACGTCCTGAAGCCTGGGATTGCTGGCTTTTATTGTGGCTACCTGGGATCGTGTCCTTTGGATTCCGGAACTGGTTCTGGGGGTTGCTGTGTCGTGAAGGGCCTGTCTGAACTGGGGATTGTTTTGAGTGTGGTGAGGCCTTGAGAAGTTTGTAGAGGGTGGATTATACCGGGGTTTGGCTGCTCGCCATTGATCCACCCTTTCCACTATCTCGTAGCGGGTGGTCAGAAACTGGTTCATTTGGGACCAGTTCGGGAGGTATCTTCTGGAGCTTAATGATTGCTCCCACAGGGCAACTGTATTATCTGGAAGTTTTGAGGTTACCAGATATATTAGTATGGGATCCCAACTGGAGGTTTCGACTTGTTGTGTCGCTAGAATTTGGAAAAAGTTGTTTACTGAGGATTGTAACCTCTGGATCTCATCGCTGTTTTCCGATTGAATCGCTTTTAGATTCATGAGAATTCGGATTTGATTATCGACCAGGACTCTTTTGTTTTCGTAACGCGAATTGAGAGCTTCCCATGCTAGGGCAAAATTGTCGTCGCTTAGCGGGAATTGTTCTACTATTTGACCTGCCCTTCCTTTAGTCTTATGTCTGAGGTGATACAGTTTCTGGGCACTGGAGAGTTTCGAGTGGTTGATATAGACCGCCGTGAACATGTCTCGGAAGGACGGCCATTGATCATACCCTTCATAAAAAATTTCTGTATCACATGGGGGGATTTTCAGGTTCATATGGAAGGACTCTTGGGGGGGTTGGGGTTACTCAATGCTTTGAGTTGGAGTTGGTCGCCTATTTGAGCTTGGTGTCCTCATATGCAATTAGGCAGGCTCGGTATTTACCGAAAGCGGCGGACTTTAAGTCCTTGGTGAGGTCCTGGCCGTCTGTCTCTACTATTAAATCATAGGCGCTCTGTACTCTAGACCAAAAAACATCTATGTTCTTGTCTTTTAATTTTAGGGCTGCCTCGGTATTGTCTTGAATCGGGGTTGAGCGGAACCGAGTGCAGTAATCCGTAAAATTATCCGTTTCGGAAATAAATTTTTTCTCGGCTACGGTAGTCATTCTGAAAAGGGATTTACTTAATTTTACGTTGGCAATTTTGGGAGAGACTGCTGCTTTTATTTACGAAAAAAATGTGATGGGGATTTAGCAGTATTGTACCACTGTTCAGGGGATATATTGTTTAACCACTTTATTTATATGTATGTGCGTGTGAGGATATGTACTTTCGTTGGCGGTAGTTTGGGCAAAATGTATAATATTATTAATTGATTTTTTGGGAATTATAACACTATTTATCGTGTTTATTTTATTGGATATGACCAGAAATTGTGCTTGATAAACTTGTGAGATTTTATTTTTTGTTTAACCTTAAAATAAAATAATATTTTTTTTGTGAGGTGATATTTGCGTCAGGCCCACTGTATTTCGGTTGTATATATATATATTTTGTACCGGAAGGGAATCTAGTGTTTAATATTACACTGTATGTGTGAGAAATTTCGCCGTAAGAAATTTGGGCTCACCGAGATATTAAATTTGGCGGGAAATAGTTGTTTTTGGCGGGAGCCCACAAACTAAAATTTGTGATTTATAATTTGGGGATTATAATTTTATATATTATAATGTATGGGCAGGGGCTGGTTTCTTCAATGGCGTCGAAGGACCATTAGTTAATTTGATATGTATGTTAATATGTACCACGGTTCTTGTTGAGTATATGTCGCCTGGGTTACTGGTTCCGGGAATAAGGAGTGTTATCGCGGTTGACTGCACTCGCTCCGACGTCAAATATGTCCTTTATTTTGGCTGAACTATATTGGGTATGAACCTCCTCTTTGTATAAGGTTTAATTTTTTTCAAAAGGGTTTCGTATACACTTTAATGGATATGGCGGGTCAATGAAAATAATACTGTGTAGGAAACAATCAGCTTTCGCACAATATTCACACAACTAAAATCGCTATATGTGTATATAACTATTTGCTTTTAAAGATTTTGTTATATTTATTGCCAAGAAACTTCACAATTTGCAAGTGGGTTATTATAAAATATACAAGGAAAACGTTTTTCTTATTTTATATATATTTCGAAGCACATAATTATAAAATATTAATTCACATATGCAGGTGCATAAATATATCAGCCGGTGAAAAAAAACCAATAACAATAATAATAAAAATATGATGGCCGACCAGCTGTCAGCTGTGCGGCGAATTGGTGTGGGGTGACTTACGCGTGGTTGGCATTCGTCCCAAATCGTTCCAATTTTGATACGTAAATATTAAGGTGAATTCATACGTTGTGATGAGTAAATATAAGAGACTATAATATAATACCCGGCGGCCGCCGTGGTGTGAAGGTAGTGTTGCCGGCCTACCACACCGAAGGTCCATGGTTCGAGCCCTGGTACAGGTAACATCAAAAGTGATTTGAAAAAAAAAAGTTTTTCAAAAACGGGGTCGCCCCTCGGCAGTGGTTTGGCAAACTCTCCGAGTGTATTTCTGCCATGACAGGCTTCTCAGCAAAAAATTCGTCTCCTTTGTAGATGCCGTTCGGAGTCGGCAAAAATCTGTAGGTCCCACCAATTTGTAGGGAAAATTCAAATCGGCACACCACAAATTGGAAGAGAAGCTTGGCGCAAAAATCTCTTAGGAGGTTTATGATGATATACCTGTTGTATATCGCGCCATAGAGATAGAGAGAGAGAGATAATATAATACAATGTAACACATGCATTATAATGAAGATTATGTACAATTCATGAGGAAATATATATAATGAGTATTACTTTATGAACAATTCATGAAATATGTATATAATGAATATTATGTTTTTGGGATTGGGACGTGTGGCTACTGATGTCGCGTAAACATTCTGCCTCCCCTAGGCGTACTAAGCGCCTAGTGTATGCTGCAACTCCTGCAGGGCCCGAACTGCTTCCTGAATAAGGATCCGCCCCACCTTATTTTTGTACGTGGCTGTGCGTAAGCCGGTTGCGGTGCATCGGATGGTGCCATCCCCGACGTTGGTTCGTCGTGACGGTTGACGCGCATTTGGAGCACGACCATTAGCCCTGGAAGGCTGCGGTTGAAGACGGCGACGGCGAGTTGCTGCTCGACGGCGCGGTTCGTAGTGTCAGAGGTATTTCCGCTACAGGTGGTGCGACGTACACGGGTTGGCGACCTCCGGTGTCCCGATGAAGAAATGTGTGGTGGTGCTGCCCGCAGACCCGGTAGCTTTCTGTGGAGGTGCCCTGGTTGGTGCGATGGGACAGCGCTAAGCAGTTGGTGCAATACTGATGTGCCCTAGCAATGAGGAAGCGTTGTTGCGGCTGCATGGCCGTAAACACTGGGCACATCAGTAGCGAGTGATGACGCATACATAACCTGCATTTCCGGTAATTCGGTAGGGGTTCGCTACGGCGCGGACGGGCTGCGGGCAGGGTCACCTGCGATGCCAATGAGCGGCGTGGTGTTGGGACCGGAGGGCGGTGACGATCCATCTGTTGAAAAGAGATATTAAGGAGTGGGCACTGAGGGCCCTCGTCACTCTCAGATGACGGTAGAAAGCACAGTTTAGTAAGAGGTCTTGTGAGAATACCGTTCTGGGTGCGGACGTCTACGACACGAATGTGTCCGTCTCGTCGTGGATGTAGGCTTTCTAATCGACCTAGTCGCCACTCGGTGGGAGGTAAGTTGTCTTCTTTAATGATGACTAGGTCGCCAATTTTCGGGGGAGTTTGAACATTTTTCCAACGGTAACGCTTTTAAAGGTCGGTGAGGTAATCAGTTTTCCAGCGTTTGCTGAACTGATGATGCAGAACTTTCAGTCGTTCCCACCTGTTTATCAGAGAGAGATTTTCGTAATTCGGTTCGGGAAGCGAGATCATTGGTGCCCCTCGAAATAAAATGACCTGGCGGGAGGGCGGTGAGGTCATTCGGGTCCTGAGAAAGCTGGGAGATGGGACGAGAGTTAAGTACGGCTTCTATTCGAATTAATAAAGTCGAGAACTCCTAAAAGGTAAAGCTGTGAGTTCCGGCGACCTTTTTAAAGTGCGTTTTAAAGCTTTTGACAGCGGATTCCCATAATCCGCCCATGTGAGGTGCCCCGGGGGGTATGAACTTCCAGTTGATTCCTTGGGGGGAGTACTTCTGTACGATATCCGGTGATACTTCTTTCAGGAACGATACGAATTCCAATTCGGTAGCACGCTTGGCGCCGATGAATGTTTTGCCGTGTCGCTCATTATCTGGTTCAGGTATCGGCAACCTACAAGTCGCGCGAAGGCAGCAAGAAAAGCCTTGCTGGTGAGGTCTGAGCATAATTCCAGGTGGACCGCTTTGGTGGTAAAACAGACAAAGACGGCCACGTAGCCCTTTACGAGGGTTTGAGATCGGAGCATGGATGCTTTCAATTGAAACGGGCCAGCGAAATCCACACCAGTCGGGGTGAAGGGTGCAGCGAATCTACAACGTTCAGGGGGCAAGGCTGCCATAATTTGTGATCGCGTTTGTTGTTTGTGAGTGGTGCAGACTTTGCAATGGAATATGCACCTTTTGATAAGTGGTTTGAGACGGGCAATGTAAAATTATTGCCTTAAGATTTGTTGCATGAGACGAACTTCCGCATATAGGAGCATAGAGTACAGAGCCGAGACTTTTCGGGTAGGATGATGGGATGACGCTCATTGTAAGTGAGGGTTGCATGGGCCAGTCGGCCATTCACTCGAAGGACTCCGCTCTTGTCTAGGAAGGGATTGAGTACGAGTAGGGAGCTCCGTTTTCCAATGGGGTTTGAGTCTTCTAGACATGATCTTTCAAGAGCGAAGTATCGAGTTTGGGCCATTATGATCAGGCGATGTTTCGATCTTTTGAGATCAGCATGAGTTAGAGAGGGGTCGGCTGGGTCATTAATACCGTTCACCGCGTCTTTTAGCCGACGTACAAATTTTAGCACGTAAGCCATTACACGTAAAGCACGACGGTAGGAAGAGAACCGATCTAAGAGATCTTCCGTAGCATGTAGGGCTTCTACTTTACGTGACTCTGGGGGGTTGACGTTGCGAACTGGTGGTTGAGGCCAATCTTACGGGGGTTCGGAAAGCCACTCTGGACCATTCCACCAGAGGGCAGAATTGGAGAGATGGACTGGCGTACAACCTCGGGTTCCCAGATCTGCGGGGTTATCTTTACTTCGCACGTGTCGCCAAACCTATGAGGTCTATGATCTGGGCTGTTCGATTGGAGACATAGGTCTTCCATGAGTGAGGTGGCTTTTCGAGCCAGGCTAACACGATTTCGGAATCCGACCACATGGTCAACTTTCTTCTAGTGAGGCCGAGATAGCGTTGCACTACTGCGACTAGTTTGGCTAGTAAGAGAGCTCCGCATAGTTCCAGGCGTGGCAGACTTATAGTTTTGAGAGGAGCCACTTTGCCTTTGGAGACTAGGAGGTGAGAGAAAACTTGCGTACCGACAGTAGTTCGCACATAGAGAGTTGCGCAATAAGCCTTTTCAGAGGCATCGCAAAAACCGTGGAGCTCGACCAAATGGTCAGGGGCGAAGTTAGTCCATCGGGGTATTTGTATATCTGAGATTGATTGCAGATTTCTGGAGAATTGCGTCCATTTTACGAGACGTATCGGTTTGACCCGTTCATCCAAATCAGTCCCGTCTAACCACAATTCTTGCATCAGGATTTTTGCCTGTGCCATGACTGCCGTCAGCCACCCTGCGAGGTCGAAAAATTTTGCGATTGAGGAGAGTATCTGCCGCTTGGTGGCTGCAGTTGAGGCTGGGTCAGAGTCCACAGTATATGAGGTGTCCGAGAGCGCATTCCATTGAATTCCTAAGGTTTTGGCGATACTACTTTTCTCGAACTCGAGGAAGTCGGTTTCAAGTAAGTCCGCCTTGGGAATTTGTTTGAGTGTGTCCGGATGGTTTGCCGTGATCTTTTTTAAAGGGAAGCCGGCTGAGTTGAGAGCATCAATAGTCTCTTTTAGGGATTGCTCGGCTGAGGGAAGATCACGACTGCCAGATAAAATATCGTCAACATACGTCTCGGACTTTAATATTGGGGCTGCGCATGGATGGGAGTCGGTAATATCTTTCGACAGCTCGTGTAGCGTGCGCATAGCCAGGAAGGGAGCGCAGTTCACCCCAAAGGTGTCCGTTTTCAACTTAAAGTCCTTTATTGGACTGTCGTCGGGAGTTCGGAATATTTTCCGTTGGCAGTCTCGGTCATCGGGGTGTAAGAGAATCTGGCGGTACATTTTCTCTACATCGCCATTAAACACATATTTATATGTCCGCCATTTTAACAACATAAGTCGGAGATCGGGTTGGAGGGTTGGTCCGGTACATAACACATCGTTAAGGGAGTGACCGGAACCTGACTTCTTGGAAGCAGTGAATACAACTCTGACTTTTGTTGTCCTTTTGTCTGCCCTGACGACGGCATGGTGAGGGAGATAGAAAGAGCAGTATTTTCCGTGTGATTCCAATTCATTTGGACTGCATTCTTCCATGTGGCCGAGGGACAGGTATTCTTCGAGTACCTGGTCATACTGTTGTTTGAGATCGCCCTTTTTCCATTCCATGAAACTGTCTTAGGGCTGCAGTACGGGATTGGCCTAGGTCGATATCGTTCGGGAATGATGATTTGAATGGGAGGCGAACCATATATCGACCGTCATCCATTCGAGTGGTTGTGCTTTGATAGAGCTCTTCGCACATTTGATCTTCTGGGGTTTCCACTCGAGTTCTGGGTATCTTCTCGATTTCCCAGAATTGTCTCAACTGTTCATTGAGCTGAATATTTGTGATTTCACATGCTTGCGAGGAATGTGCTCCAACCTTTTCGGATGATCCTTCCAAATATAGTATTTTGGGCTAGCAGGCTGGGAGAGATCTTTTCTATGCCATTTAGCATTATTTGAGGGATAAGATCACTACCCAATACCAGTTCGATTTGGGATGGGTTCTGGGAGTTCTGGTCTACTAATTTGAGATGGGACCATTTGCGCCTTTGGCTGTCATTCAGCCTGAATGTTGGGAGCTGCCTAGTGAGGCGGGAAAGCACTATTGCCTGGGCTTTTATTTTCCCCTTATTGTCATTTGAGACTAGGGTCAACGAGCACAGCTTGTTTGTACCACTCCGCCTCCCATACCCTATATTTCAAACAGGGAGTGGGTATAGGGAAGCCCGAGTTTGGCCTGAGCTTTGGCGGATATGAAGCTTCTTTCGGAGCCTTGGTCCACTAAGGCTCTAAGCATAAATAGATCCATTCTATGTTCTACCAAGACTATTGCTGTAGGGAGTATGATTTGGTTATCATTTTCAGCATGGAACGACTGTACTTGGGAACTGTTGGGCGTAGAGGGTTCTCCTTCCTGGGGTACCGCCTGGCTGACGTCCTGAAGCCTGGGATTGCTGGCTTTTATTGTGGCTACCTGGGATCGTGTCCTTTGGATTCCGGAACTGGTTCTGGGGGTTGCTGTGTCGTGAAGGGCCTGTCTGAACTGGGGATTGTTTTGAGTGTGGTGAGGCCTTGAGAAGTTTGTAGAGGGTGGATTATACCGGGGTTTGGCTGCTCGCCATTGATCCACCCTTTCCACTATCTCGTAGCGGGTGGTCAGAAACTGGTTCATTTGGGACCAGTTCGGGAGGTATCTTCTGGAGCTTAATGATTGCTCCCACAGGGCAACTGTATTATCTGGAAGTTTTGAGGTTACCAGATATATTAGTATGGGATCCCAACTGGAGGTTTCGACTTGTTGTGTCGCTAGAATTTGGAGAAAGTTGTTTACTGAGGATTGTAACCTCTGGATCTCATCGCTGTTTTCCGATTGAATCGCTTTTAGATTCATGAGAATTCGGATTTGATTATCGACCAGGACTCTTTTGTTTTCGTAACGCGAATTGAGAGCTTCCCATGCTAGGGCAAAATTGTCGTCGCTTAGCGGGAATTGTTCTACTATTTGACCTGCCCTTCCTTTAGTCTTATGTCTGAGGTGATACAGTTTCTGGGCACTGGAGAGTTTCGAGTGGTTGATATAGACCGCCGTGAACATGTCTCGGAAGGACGGCTATTGATCATACCCTCCATAAAAAATTTCTGTATCACATGGGGGGATTTTCAGGTTCATATGGAAGGACTCTTGGGGGGGTTGGGGTTACTCAATGCTTTGAGTTGGAGTTGGTCGCCTATTTGAGCTTGGTGTCCTCATATGCAATTAGGCAGGCTCGGTATTTACCGAAAGCGGCGGACTTTAAGTCCTTGGTGAGGTCCTGGCCGTCTGTCTCTACTATTAGATCATAGGCGCTCTGTACTCTAGACCAAAAAACATCTATGTTCTTGTCTTTTAATTTTAGGGCTGCCTCGGTATTGTCTTGAATCGGGGTTGAGCGGAACCGAGTGCAGTAATCCGTAAAATTATCCGTTTCGGAAATAAATTTTTTCTCGGCTACGGTAGTCATTCTGAAAAGGGATTTACTTAATTTTACGTTGGCAATTTTGGGAGAGACTGCTGCTTTTATTTACGAAAAAAATGTGATGGGGATTTAGCAGTATTGTACCACTGTTCAGGGGATATATTGTTTAACCACTTTATTTATATGTATGTGCGTGTGAGGATATGTACTTTCGTTGGCGGTAGTTTGGGCAAAATGTATAATATTATTAATTGATTTTTTGGGAATTATAACACTATTTATCGTGTTTATTTTATTGGATATGACCAGAAATTGTGCTTGATAAACTTGCGAGATTTTATTTTTTGTTTAACCTTAAAATAAAATAATATTTTTTTGTGAGGTGATATTTGCGTCAGGCCCACTGTATTTCGGTTGTATATATATATATTTTGTACCGGAAGGGAATCTAGTGTTTAATATTACACTGTATGTGTGAGAAATTTCGCCGTAAGGAATTTGGGCTCACCGAGATATTAAATTTGGCGGGAAATAGTTGTTTTTGGCGGGAGCCCACAAACTAAAATTTGTGATTTATAATTTGGGGATTATAATTTTATATATTATAATGTATAGCTAATTTGATATGTATGTTAATATGTACCACGGTTCTTGTTGAGTATATGTCGCCTGGGTTACTGGCTCCGGGAATAAGGAGTGTTATCGCGGTTGACTGCACTCGCTCCGACGTCAAATATGTCCTTTATTTTGGCTGAACTATATTGGGTATGAACCTCCCCTTTGTATAAGGTTTAATTTTTTTTCAAAAGGGTTTCGTATACACTTTAATGGATATGGCGGGTCAATGAAAATAATACTGTGTAGGAAACAATCAGCTTTCGCACAATATTCACACAACTAAAATCGCTATATGTGTATATAACTATTTGCTTTTAAAGATTTTGTTGAATTTATTGCCACGAAACTTCACAATTTGCAAGTGGGTTATTATAAAATACACAAGGAAAACGTTTTTCTTATTTTATATATATTTCGAAGCACATAATTATAAAATATTAATTCACATATGCAGGTGCATAAATATATCAGCCGGTGAAAAAAAACCAATAACAATAATAATAAAAATATGATGGCCGACCAGCTGTCAGCTGTGCGGCGAATTGGTGTGGGGTGATTTACGCGTGGTTGCCACACGTCCCAAATCGTTCCAATTTTGATACGTAAATATTAAGGTGAATTCATACGTTGTGATGAGTAAATATAAGAGACTATAATATAATACAATGTAACACATGCATTATAATGAAGATTATGTACAATTCATGAGGAAATATATATAATGAGTATTACTTTATGAACAATTCATGAAATATGTATATAATGAATATTATGTTTTTCGGATTGGGACGTGTGGCTACTGATGTCGCGTAAACAATCAGTTTTTATTTTTGTACAAAAAAAAACACGAATATGATACAAAAAGACTTTGCTTTCGCTTCAAGAAAGCCATCACCATCAAAAATACGCATCAGTATCGTTTTATCGACCTTTAGACGATAAAAAAACAATTGGTTACAAAATTTTCTCACCAGATGATGTAATCACTATCCATGTAACAAAAATGTAATTGCTTATCAAAAATGGATAATAATCTATTGTTGTTCGATACACTATAAAACTATTATTATTTTACTTCCTATTTGTTAACACATTGAAAATCAATGAAAATCTTATCGCGCGCGAACTTTACGAAGTTAAGGGCTGAATGCAGTTCGCAAGAAAACACTCAAGAAATTTTTTTATTTTTGACCTGGAAGCTAAATTTGAAGTTATTTTTATTTGAAATTTCGTATGTGGCCTTTTCTAAGGATTTTGTTTATAAAATGTCTTTCAAAATGCACCCCGCATGATCACGCTCGGGTCAGAAAGGTTTTCTTGAGCATTCTTTGAGCATTTCTTGAAGAAGCCAAGAAATGCACAAGAGAACCTTCCTGACTCGAATCTGATAATGCGAGATGCACATTGAAAGACATTTTATAAAGAAAATGCTTAAAAAAGGTCATATACAAACTTTTAAATAAAAAAAATTCAAATTTGGCTTGATTACTCCTAGGTATTGGCTGCTGAAATTATTGCTATCTTTAATGCTATTCACCATTGAAAAGATTTCCAGGGAAAATATGCTATATGCTCTGACTGACTATCTTGTTTAGAATCCACCAACAAAACAATGAATATTACCCTTACAATGTAAGGATACTACTGATAGAATACCACCCCAAATTAAAGTTGATCCAGATCAACTCGCCTTTACTACGTTTTATAAATAATAATCTAATAGTTTGATTAGAATTTAATATCCTTGATCTATTGATTCGTATGTCTACATAAGCCAGAATTAATAAATTAGTAATATAAATCGGGGAGCTGAAGGCCTTAGTGGCCATTGATCCAAGTAACACTGCTAATTTTAATTGTAAGGTAGCAATCAATAATAATAATAATATTTTTGTTTATTT
This sequence comes from Merzomyia westermanni, assembly GCA_949987695.1. Classification (NCBI taxonomy): domain Eukaryota; kingdom Metazoa; phylum Arthropoda; class Insecta; order Diptera; family Tephritidae; genus Merzomyia; species Merzomyia westermanni. The sequence continues at coordinate 85,979,185 of OX465291.1, forward strand.
GCGCTACATTTATGTATATAACCACTTTATTCTTACTTGTTGATGTTGTACCTAAGGACATTATACTCGTAAACATATGTATATAAGTTTTTAAGATAAAAGGGGGTAACCATTGTTGTACAACAAAAGATCATTGAGGATCTTATTGTGCTAAAATTATATTGTCAATAAATAAAATGTTTCTAAAGATATATCTGTGGCAATAAGGGAAAACTACCGAAGTAATTTTTTTGAATTTTTCAATAGAGCAATTTGAAAGTTGAAATCGTAGTGTAAACGTATGGAATTGAGCCATAGGTTTTTGTATATAAAATCCACAATTTTTGAGCAAAAGCCGTAAAATTTTGTGTGATTATAGAACCTAACACGGAGAACACAATGGTGGTACTATTTTGACCAATTTTGTGTTTGGCTTTTACTGCTTATTGCCACAGATATATTGTTATCATATTTTGACTACTGAGTCGACCCTTTCTCAACGCAGGATTGAAGAGCCATCATTTTCACCGTACCAGCTTGTTAGAAAAATTAACCAAAACTAAAAAACGGTCAGCAAATAAATATAATTATATCTCAAAATTTGTTTGAAGAACTTTTTTTTATCTCCAAATCCTTCTTTCTGAATAAACTAAGAAAATATTTTATGCTATGGAACTTAATTTGACTATAAAATTATAACCTCCTGCATCTCCTGAACCTTGTTAAATTGGTAATTGTTTCCTTTAGGAGACAACTGCTAAAACACGTCCGAAATTATCGGGAAAGGTATCAAAACACGCGTTTTGACCTCGGTAACTATAATCCGGAAGCGAATTTTCGAGTTTTTGTTTCAGTGAAGAGATATTTGCCATCAAAGTTGAAAATTTTCTGTCATTTTCATGTGGTTGTTGTAATCACAGATTAGGGTGGACCGAAAAGTGAAAAAGTGTGTTCTGCGCAGAAATATTGTGGACCGCGTAGCCGATGTTGGACCGGCTAAGGGTTATTTTTTTGAAGGGCGGCCTATGAAAAAAAGTGTTCTGCACATAAATACCTTGGAACAAGCCCCCTATTTGGGATCGGACCTGTGTCATTTTTGGGTTTTTTGCGAATAACTTTTGACTGAAACAAAAAATTGAAAATCCGCTTCCGGATTGTTGATACCGAAGTCAAAACGCGTTGTTTGATACCCCTCCCGATATTTTTGGGCGTGTTTTAGCAGTTGTCTCCTAAAGGAAACAATTACCGTAAAATTTTTTGAGCTCTGTTTTTGATTTAGTTTGTGATATGAAAATAATACACACCCTAATGTAGGTACATATAATTGCAGCTTCAAATATGGGATACTGCTGGCCAGGAACGTTTTCGCACCATCACACAAAGCTACTACCGGTCTGCGAATGGCGTTATAATTGGTACGTAATCAAAAAGACATCAAACTAACCTTTGGTTAAATTTTTTATTTAACTTCCTTCAATACAAATGCTAAAAATACTTATTGGAGTATCGGCCTATCACTTATCCTTGTCAAGAAGCCGGTGGTTCAGGAGACGAATAGAAGGCGTGTGTAATAAGTACTTGTGAAGTTTGATGGGAAAACATGTGTATCTTGCATATAAAGTTAATTAAACTAGAGGGCCATCTCGTTGAAATTTAAAGACAAAACTTTACTTTATTTTATTTATCTGCTACCCATTTTATTTTCCCTCTTTCCCTTCCCTTCTCTGCTGTTCCTTTCCTTTGATATATTTTGTAATTTTCATAGAATTTCACTTGGACGTTCAGACGTGTTTCAATTCGCTCGCACAACTCTTTTTATTTTCTTATTATTTTGCTATGACTAAGTGCATAATTTGTGACAATAAACTCTTGGAGGATACCGGTATCTCCTGTAATATTTGTTGCCAACAAGTGCATTTAAAATGTGCAAGATTAAACTCGAACTGTGTAAAACTTTTAAAATCAAATGCAAACATCTTGTATAGATGTGACATTTGTGTTAACAAAACTCTACCTTTCTACATATCCAAACTTGACGAAATTTATTCGTCTTTGAGAGAAACCAAAAAAGTTTTGGTGGGTGTTAGTGTTAGTGCAAATCTCACTCCCTCAACTGTTGAAAAGTGTGCTAAAACAATTGTCACGCGCTCGCATATAAAGGGTAATGAACCCTCTCCCACATCTTCTCAGTCTAAGCGCGCTCAGCCGGACCAACTACAAACAGTTGACAATAGCGCGGCAGCACCCATGCGTGTTGTTACAGATAGTGAGAACCGCGCTGCCTCGTGTGTGCACTCTGCTACTGCTGGCGTCGCTTTAGCTGAAGCTACTGAGCATCAAGCCTCTGCTGATGTGTTATCGCCTATTCTGCCTACTCCTATTCGCAATCAACAAAGTAGTGATACTGCACTCGCTAGCTCGCAGAATAACAAAAACTCAACATCAAATGTAAACGTGCATAATCTGAGTGATGGTTCCAACAACAAACCAACGTACTCTAGGAGAAGACATGTGTATAACCGATATAAGTCAGGAGTTGTATTTGGTTCTAGCAACAACAATGATCTCACTGTTGCTGTTCGCAAATCTTGGCTTCATCTATCTCTTTCGCATCTTCTGTTACAAAGGATGATATTATTAAATACGTCTCTCAGAAAACTGACATTAGTGTGGAGGAGCTAATGTGTTTCAAACTTCTTAGAAAAGACGAAGACGAAAATACTGAGCGAAAGTTTTTCAACTTTAAACTTGGCGTACCAACAGATTATGTCTCTATGGTCCTCAATGAGTCACTATGGCCTAAACATGTCAGGATCACGCCTTTTTTCCAAAAGCCAGGGCTGGGAGCAGACAAAACCTAGTTGGTAGTGATTTTACTAATTCACAACGTCCTACGTCCTCTACCGCTTCTTCTGGTCTTAAGATCTACTTTCAAAATATTTCCGGCTTAAGAACTAAATCCCACATTGTTAACTCCTTCAGCGCCCAAATGGACTTTGATATCATTGTCATTGTCGAAACGTGGTTAAACCCAGATTTTTTCGATGGTGAATTCTTCGATTTAAACGCCTACGATGTCTTCCGCAAGGACCGAGATCCAGCCAAGACTGGCTATCGCAGAGGTGGAGGCGTTCTCATCGCTGTGAAACGCAAATACCGTGCCTGCTTAATAACTCTTTGATTGACCAGCTATGTGTCTGTATAAAAGGCTCTTCCAGATCCGGATCGCTCTATATCGTAGCTTCATATATTCCTCCTAGTAGTGATTTTGAACTTTATAAAATGCATGCTAAGAATATCACATCGCTTGTCGAAAACAATGTACTAGACGATAACCTATGTATTTTAGGCGATTTTAACTTGAGTAACGTCCTCTGGACTAATAATGCTTGTAACTCTTGTCTCATGCCATCTAATGTAACATCCTCTAACGAGACTTATCTTATAGATTGTATTTTAAGTGTTAATTTGAAACAAATCAATTTGTTTTTTAACGAGCTAGGCAAAATCCTAGATCTCATATTTGTCAGTGATAATATTAACTACGTTATTTCTGAGTGCATGTCGCCCATGAGTCAATGTGATAAACATCATAAGGCCATTACTCTAAGCGTTGAGTCTTATGAATACCTTCCGACTTTTCTAAATGCTAATTATAAAATCATTTTCAAATATGATACCTGTGATTTTGTTAATCTCAATAGTTTATTATTGGATGTCAACTGGTCTGCTCTAATATCAGATTCAAGTATCGATGAGTGCTTTTCCAATTTCAAAACATTTATGCATGAGTTCTGTATGAATAATATTTCCATTAAAAAGAAGCGACCACATAGTATTCCGTGGTACACAAAAGAATTAAAAAAGCTTAAAAACCTAAGAAACAAATTTCACAAACGTTTTCTGCTCACTAATAATATATATTTTTATTATAAATATAAAAACTTTGCTGTCGAGTTCAATCGCCTAGATAAATATCTGTACAATAAATTCATTCGCGGCGCCGAGTGGAGTATTAAAAGTAATCCGAAATATTTTTGGACGTTTATCAAATCAAAAAGATCACGCTCTTTTATTCCAAAGTCAGTGTTTCTTGATGATCAGTTCGCTGATGGGCCCAAAGATGTAGCTAATCTGTTTGCTAACTTTTTTAGGTCTAATTTTGCTTCTGAAAATGATGTCCCCACATCTAGCTTTCCTTCAAACTTCTCACACCTTAATTTTGGGTATCTCACCCTACCTTCAGAAGACATTGCCAATGGGCTTGCCACACTTAAGCCGTCTTCTCAAACTGATGTTGATGGCCTGTCGGCACTCCTTTTAAAAAAATGTCCTGCTCTAATCGCGCCATTGAAAATTATTTTTAATAAATCTCTTGCGTTAGGAACCTTCATTAATGATTGGAAAGTTGCTCACATAGTCCCAATCTTAAAATCAGGTAAGAAAAACGATGTTCGGAATTATGACCAATCTCAAAGCTCTCTACCATTTCTAAACTTTTTGAGTGCATTGTAAAAGATAAATTGTATTTTGCAACCAAATCTCTTATTTGCCAAAATCAACATGGGTTTGTGTCTGGGCGATCCACAGCCACGAATTTAGCTGTATTTGTAGATTACTGTCATACTGCTTTCTCTGCTGGATTCCAGGTTGACTGCGTATATACAGACTTCTCGAAGGCCTTTGACAAAGCTTGTCATGGAGTACTACTTGAAAAGCTTGCTCATATGGGTTTCCATTCCTGCTTCTTGAAATGGATACAATCTTACCTCTCTAATAGACGCTGTGTTGTTACCATCGATGGTGTTTTGTCAGAACCTTTCTTTGCTTCATCCGGTGTCCCGCAAGGAAGCGTTCTAGGCCCTCTACTATTTGTTCTTTTCATAAACGACATAAGTAGTTGCTTTTCATTTGCAAATTATTTACTGTACGCAGATGACCTCAAAATTGTTGCGGTTGTCAAGGATACTTCTGACGAAGTTAAGTTTGAACGTGATATTGACGCAGTTCATTCGTGGTGTCTACGTTATAGCCTCTCTTTAAATATTAATAAATGCTTTAAGATGACGTTTGCTAAAATTTTGAATGTTCGTATTACGAACTATAGCATTTCGAATACTTTCCTGCGCAATGTTACTGAAGTAAAAGATCTAGGGGTTATCTTTGACCCGAAGTTGAACTTTAATAATCATGTGGACTTCATAATTGCAAAGTCCTACTCAGTATTTGGATTTATCCGTCGGAATTCCACGGAGTTTTCTGACCCTTACACTCTGAAAATGTTATTTATAACATTTGTACGTTCGCGTCTTGAGTACGCAGTTTTCATATGGAGGCCCTATAGCCAAGTTTCTATTAAAAGAATAGAACGTATTCAAAAGGTATTTCTTAAATTCGCTCTAAGAACCTTAAAATTCGACGATCCGGTCCCTTCTTATGTTTCGCGTCTCATGCTTATTGACCTACAATCATTGGATAGTCGTAGGTCTATGTTGTCGATGACTTTTATATTCAATATTATTCAAGGTATCCTTGATTGCCCCCCTCTCATGGAAAGGATTACCTTTAATGTTCCTAGGCGTAACCTCCGAGTCACTTACCCTTTTTACTGCAAAAAGGTTAAAACTAAATTCGCCAGTAATGCTCCTCTTGCAAGATCTATGCGAGAATTTAATATTTTGTCTCAAACAATCGTCATTGATTTTTCAATGACCACAGAAGCTTTCGTAATTCTTTTTCGCTCATTATCTATAGATATTTAAACTTGTTTTGAATGCCAGCATATTAATTTCAGTATGTAACTCCACATAACAATGTAACATACTTGTAATCTTTATATAAAATGTATGTACTTTTTGTTAGTAGTCTGTAAGAAACCTTGTTTCATTGACGGTATTACAATAAATAAATAAATAAATTTTATTTTTCTTTCCTCTTCTTTCTACAGTCTTTATTTTTAATTTATTTAATTTTTTCCTCCACTTTCATTTCCGAACTTTTCTTTCATTTTCCTCCCCTTACTTTTATTTCATTCTTTTTCCTTCCCTTTCTTTTTCTTTTATTTTCTTTACTCTTCTTTTCCTTTCCTTTCTTTCCTTTCCTTTCCCTTTCTTTTGTTTTCTTTTTTTTCCTTTCCTTTTCTTTCCTTTCTTTCCTTCGCTTAACCTTACTTTCTTTTAATTAACATTATTTCATTTCATTATTTTTTTAAATTTTATTTTACCTATTCTATTTATTATTGGATCTTTTTTATTTTAGGGTTGTACTAGAGTAATATAGGTGTTAGAAGAGTCTGTTCTGTTGAGCAGGTGAACAGGGTTGGTGTAATGGGTAGACACGCCGCGTCGGCTGTTGTCCCCGTTGGGAGTACGCGTTACTCTTCGACATCAAGCGGGACTTGTGCCTGAATGACGGCATTCGCCGGGCGAAAGGCAAAGGAGTTTACAGACTCGGTACGAATATTGTTGAGGTCCTGTCGATGTATCTCTGGAGCAAACGGCGATTTTATGTACAGCCGGATTTCATCGTAGCGCTTACAGAGATATATCTTTCCTTTTCGGGGTGGCGGATATTCTTTAAACAAGTGCTTGTTTGATTGTTGCGGTTTGCAACAATTGAACCAGAATTCCCTGGTTAGCATTTCATTATGCTCTTTAACACCGAGCATTTTTGCCTTACTGTGTCGATGGTGTTCAGGTGACTTAAGGAGACATCCCGGCCGTCTGATAGGCCTGCGACTTCTTCCAGTTTGTGTTCGATAGTCCCGTCGACGCGTCGTCCAAAACCAGCTGGCCAATTGCCTTGTACGTTACCGTACGAGTCGAAATGTCATAACAAGTTCTTGTATCGTTTTAATATTTATTCGGAGTTTTTTATTGCCACCCTTGAACTTATATATACATTGCCACTAGCTAGTGACGTATTTTTATTGTGCTTATTAAACACACCTAAGTGGTGGATAACATGTGATACGGAGCCATCTGGGGTTGATCGAACACTACTTAGAGTCTTTTGGTGTTCGGCTGTCCAATAGGCAAGTTGGGGAAAAAGGCAAGTATACTTTAGTCCTCATTTAAAAAAAAAAGTTGCATTTCATGAAAAGTTGTATATCAAAAAAAAGTGACAAGCTTAAAAGACGTATAAACGTCTTTAACAACTATCGTCGTCAGTAATATAGCAAATTTTACAATACGAACGATATCTTACATTTTTATTTGGTCCGAGTCATCTTGGTCACCCTAAACTTTCCAATTAGGTTTCTTCTGCATTAAACTTTTTTTTGACATCTGCATATTAGTATGCAAACAAAACTCCAACCTTCCAAGTGAATCGCGAAATTTATAGTGTAGTGCTTTTCTTTAGTAAAATAATTATTTTTAAGTATCATGACTATGAATGAGCTCAAGGCCACTAATCATTCTTCTATAGCGAAAATTATTATTGATTTTTATTTTTTTTAATAATTTATTTAATTATTAAAAGTTTTCAATTGAATAGAAAAGGAAAATTTTTAGAGACAATCGCCACAGCTTTTTTCTATTCAATTAAAAACTGTTAATCTATACATATAAAAGAAAGTGACGTTAGTTCCAACGCTCATAACTCAAGAACGCCTGCACCGATTTGGATGATTGACACTAATTTAGATTGTTCTCTGACCAGAATAGGAGAATACCCTGAAAAAGATATGTTATTTTCCCATACATTTTGTATGGTGCGAATTTTTATAAGTTTTTTTTGTTTGTTAGAAAAGCTTAATAATGGATTGATCGATGGTGAAGTGGAATTGTGTGTGTGTGAAATAGTTACATCTACAGGGAGAGGAATGGGGATAGGGATAGTGATAGAGATAATGATAGGGATAGGAAAAGCCAATATTTCTAGATCCATTCAGGTAAATATCTGGGCAGGACAAAGTCTGCCGGTCCCTCTAGTAATTAAATAAATTATAAAAAAAAATTAAAAACAATAACAATTTTCGCCTTGAGCTCATTCATAGTCATTATACTTGAAAATGTATTGGCCGTAAAAACAAATAAATCGTTGGAATAAAAGGCAATAATTATTTTTAAGTAAACTCTAGAAAAAAAAAATAACTCGAAAAACCCGGTATGTAAAGTGCAAATTTAGTGGCTGGTATTTTTTTTTCTTATCTTGCATTAAGCAAAATTGCACTTTAAAAATAAAATCACACGAAACATAAAGAGAAAAAAATATAGTAAATCCTGTTCATAAAAAAAAAAGGGGATAGCCCATGTGAAATATTTATGCTCGGGAGCATAAACGCAATATACAAGTATATATGTGTTTTAGGAGAGATAAAAAAAACCACAAAAATTAATTAATTTTCTAAAAGCATTTAGCCCAGCGAGCACTGGTGCAACAACAACTACGTTTTGGAGGTCTCTCGAACGGAGCACCGCTTGCACTGCATTACCGACAAAAAAACATTAGTCTCGCATGTGTTTGCGTAGGTATAAAGCAGGTTATATATTTTTTTTCAACCTAGACTATTTTCGCTCTTTCGTTTTGTACATTGTGTTTTTTTTGACAAACATATAAACCTGCGAAATAGAATAGGGGAGAAAAAAAAATTTACATGTATATAAAATATATATATAATCTTTTTTTTTAACTCGTTAAATAATTACATTAAAGAAACTTGGATATATTTCTTTTGTCTTACGCATCAGTATGTATGAACTCATAAGTTAAGTTTAACAAACTTATGTTTGTACAAAAAAAAACATTAAAAAAAAACACGAGAATATTATAAAGCCAGATGTAAAGAAAGGTTACCTTTAAGTTTCTAACATATTTCATATGTGTTTTGCATTTTTTTTGTAATTGAATAAAATACGCAATGCATAATTAAACGATTATTTTTTTTTGTCTGAAACTTATGTGGTTTTTGTTGTTTATAATGGATAGGCTTTGTATCTAGAATACAGAGTTATTTCTATGTAGGGTGGGAACTGGGGTGGCCCTCACCAGCTTTTTTTTGGTGCCGCCAAACTATTGCGGAATGTCGGTGAACTCTTATTTAGAACAGTATATCTTTGCTGTAGTTATTCTCCAATATATGTGAAAATTACTACTAGTGTGCAAAATTTCTATTGTTTTGTTTTGTTATTCCTTATGTGTCTTGCCTCAAGTGCTACGTTTCGGAAACCCACGGTACTAAGGCTCCGGGCTGATGCCATTGCACACGACGTAGCCAAAGAGAAACTTTCTGCCTTTGAAATGCCAACGCAGATAGGGAAGTTCATAACATTACCATCATCGTTTATTCTTCTTTTCTCCACTGCCAGCCAGTAACTTGAGGACTTTGTCGCAGCTTTGTACTATGGTAGCGATCGCGGCTATGTGAGCAGCAAAATTGAGCAATGTTATCGAACGTCACCCCTAAGATATTGGGATGTGGGACAGGCGGAGCTTAATGCCGTCGGTGTAGACGGCTACTTCCATGTTCACTTGCTCTGTCTACACCCTCTGGCGCGGAGGGGATCCTCGCTATGTAATAATTAAACAAGAGCAAATCTCACTTACAACTTAGATATAAAAAATTGGCAATCCTGGTGATTGTTATACAAAAGTTTCTGCGCTCTATATTTTAATTTATAAAACTTAAGCTTCTAGTTTTCAATTAACAAAAACCCTAATTTACTGAAACGAAGGTGCTTTAAATTAGTAGGTGCTTCGAAAATCTTTTCCGGTGGCTCAATTTTACATGATTCTGAAGGAAGTGTGGAAGGTGCTTCAAAGTGTGTTTTTTTTTAATTATGACTATATAGGGTTCTTGTCTTGGATAAGTGCTACCTGCCCACAGCGACACCTTATAGAAAGTCAACAACACAAAACAATAAATGCGCAACCCATCAAACTTTTTGGCTAATAATCTATAATGTCTTCTGGTGCTGGTTAGCGTCGTGTGGAGGCTACCTGCAAACATTATTCGCACAATGGATCCACGGTTTGCGGAAAAGTTTGATGTTATTAAACGTGATATTCTAGCCTGAGTGAAAGAGTCATTAACTTGGAGACTGCATCCAAAAGAATTGGAATTCTTGAAACTGAGATAGCAGTCTTAAGGACAAACTTGCCCAAAAAAGATAATCCTATAGCGGCCTGTGATGGCGGAGTACATGGAATTCCTCGTGAGGATTCTGCAAATCTTCAGAGTATGTATCATCATCTCTGTTTCGCCCTGAACATACAACCACCATCACTCAAAGGTATATTTCGACTACGGAATCCGCGTGACAGCCAAGTCGACCCTGCCGTCATCATTAAACTGCAATCACCCACCGATAAAAACTTATTACTGAAAACAGTGGCTGATTACAGGCGTGTAAATTATAGTGGTCTGCGTCTTACCCATGTCTTCATAAACTCAGATGCCCGGATCTATATAAATGAGTCACTGACCAAATACGACCACAATATTTTCAAAGCAGCGCTCAGCTTAAAAAAAAAAGGAAAAAGGTATTTTCTGTGTTCACTACAAGAAGTCTAGTTTATATTAAATGTGAGAAAGATGACCCTTAATGTGCAATTGACTCCCTTGATTGCCTCTAAGTTCTAAAGAACACAGGTCCTGATATAAACCGATCCTTTCGTGATGAAAGAGGACAAATCACTAGTAATGATCACTAATTACTGGTTTTATTTATTCCTATACCTTATAATATACACATACTGTTATGTATATATTTCACTTGGTTAGAGTGGTATAGAAGTGGAAATTTGTTATTTTTGTGTTTAAGTCCTTTTGATGGCTTTATTTAATGTAATGACTTCCAAATACTACGTTTAATATGTTGCGCATCTTTAGCAAACAAGCGAGTGGACTGAATATAATACTTATAAATGCGCAAAGTTTATATAAAAAGATTGAAAATTCGAGCACTGATGTCCTTTGTGTCTCTGAAACATGGTTTTCCGCTAGACACACTAACTGCCTATTAAAAGTAAGTGGTTACCAACTATTCAAAACTGAACGCGATGGTCATGGTAGTGGTGTTGCAATATATGTAAAAAAAAATTGTCATGTGAAACGTTGCGTTGTTGCGTTTCTTGTGATGGTAAACCTGTCGAATATGTGTTCAGCGAGCTGTTTTTTGATGATAACCAACTTCTAATAGGGTGTGTATTAGGGCGGGTCGATTTAAAAATCGCTCATTGCTCTGTGAAAATCGTATTCTAGGGATCAAAATAAGAAACTTTGCCGAAGGAACCATACCTCTAAAACGAATTCTGATGTCCCCCAATTTGGGTCGAACTTTTGGGTAGGGGCAAATTTTGAAAAATCCCACTTTGACCCATTTAGAGTGCTCCAATCGAGTCCAAATGTATGACCGACCCCCACTAACTTTGGAGGCCAGACCCACCGATGCCAGTGGCACACCCCCTGGAACCCTCCTGGGGGTTCACCATACAAACATTTAAAAAAATCGCCGGTTTTGCACTTTACATGAAAAAATCAGCGAAATGCGTATGTTTTTTCTTTATTTTTATTTATTTATTTATAATAATACTTATTATTTATTTATAATAATATCTATTTTTTCTCTTAAGAAATTTATTTAGTCAGAACATATGTAAATGAAAAAATTAATTTAAGTGAGTTATAGAAAAGAAACTTTCTTTCAAGTCTGGGCAATTTCGCACGGCTCTCTAATGTCGTCGCCATAACAGCCTCTACATTTTCCGGTATAACCCGTTTGGAGACGCTAGCTAGCAATTGAACATATCGTTCCGTTCCTTGTATGTGTGATGGAATTTTTGGATCATTAAACGGTGGATCATCTTGATTTAAATATTCTTTCAATGGATCGTACGGAATGCTTCGCGTGAATGGTGGTTCAAATACGATATTTATATCATTCAAATTGATCATTTCCGTATAACTTGTGCAATTAAAGTTTATATCTGGTTTCTTATAAACTCTAAATTCCATTGGCTTGTCAACATCGGTTCGATAGCGTAGAATTTTCTTGATGGCACAGTCGCGCTTTTCTTTCCTATCATCAAACAACATTGATAACAAGATATTTTCCGAATGCGCATAATATGAATTATCTCTAATTACTTGATTGACAATTTTGCGTAAACGAGGTTGTAGAAATCGTGACCAACCAATGAACTTGAAAAATAATGCACTGCCGTACACGACAGAGCTGTAATACTTGATATTAAAGTACATTGGCACATAACATTTAATTATAAATTCAACCAGAATTCTTAAATTTGCATCTGGATTTTCCGTTGTCACATATAATCGCAATAATCTAGCGGCCTTGGTGAGCCACCGAAAATGTACAATTTTCCCTGGTTTGATGTTAGCCAGATCCACCGGAACCAGGCCGCTAGAAATTGCATGGGCCATGTCGTATACTCGTAAGTACTTCTAATCGGTGAAAAATTCAATTTTTTCTGGGGCAGGGGGCATATTTTGCAACTCAATTTTCTGGAAGCCGTCCACCACCTGAAAATATGTAATAATAAAATAATTAAAAATGGTTGACAATTATAATAAATGAGTGATAGCTATAACTAACCGGAAGAGTTTCACAAGTTTCGATTTGACGGCTCAGTTTTCCGGTTGCCGATCTTGGTCCAGTGCTGGTTGATTTATCCAAAGCTTCAAACAAATGCCGAAACGGAAGTTCGTTGAAGTGTAGAAGGCAAACGAACCAATGCAATGGTCTTTTTAACAGCAATTCGAATCGTCGTATAATTCCACCGTGTGGGCCAGTGTTTGTTACCTCACCGTCAGTGCATATTCCAATTAATGCATCCAGTGATATATTTTTATTTGAAAAACCCATTTAATTTGGTTGTTTTGTATTGCGGTTTCATGTTTCAGTCTTACGTAACCAAACAATTCAGAATTGGGTTCTCTCAAAATAACAAGATGAGGTTCTTTTACCATCCTAGTATGATACTTCTCATCAATTTTATGTATCGTTAAAGTATCATCTTTTCTGCCATCGAATGAAAACGCTAACAAATTGGTATCATCTAACCGTTTGCGAAGCACTTCTTGTCTGCATTTCTCTTTTTCTCTACGAACTTTCGATTTATCCATGACGAGAGGTTTCCCATGCTTATCTTTAATTTTAAAATCTTGCAAAAGAGCGGTTCCTAATGCTAATGCTACTCTGTCAGGCACACCAAATCTGTCACATACCAAGGCAAAGTTAAAACAATCGTATCTCTCTGTGTATTGTGAACTTGTGCTTCTATCCATATCTTCTTGAACCGGTGGCGGTGCGTATGTTGAATCATCGGGATCTTGGTATGTTGGCATTGATGACATAGACGTTGCTCCTTGCTCTTCAGTTTCCATCATAAATGCATCCATTGTTAGTCTTCTCTGATTATGTTGATCGTGCATGAACTCTTTGAGGCGTTCGGGAACCCAGCCGCATGCACATGGAGCTGCCTTCAAATCGCATTTACATGTTCCAATGTAAAAAACTGTTTCCAGAGATTTTACATACTCTATAAATTGTTGGGTGTTCTCTTGATTTGCTCTTGATACTTGTCAAGCAATTTATTCAATTTATTAAATACACTTTTTTTCAGCATTATTTCCATACCAAGTTTTTCCCAAATTCCAATTTAACTTATCTTGTACTTGAATAGTGAATGATTTATGGGAAAACTTTTTTTGTTCTGTTTTAGCACGTTCGCTTAAGTAAAAATAATATCTCAAGATATCCAGATGGGTTGGTAAATTAAGATCAGTTAAATCAGTAGACACACCAAAAACAGTAACATCATGCTTGGGTATATGACTCATTTGGTTTTCGATAGTTGTTGATGTAGTTGCTTCATCTTGCGGTGTAGAGGATGGTGGATTCATTGTAAACTTTTTGATTTGGAATGGTCACTTCACTTATTATTTTTTTTGAAATATTTTTTTATCTGAAATTAGCACTACACACTTTGAGTTCTTCACAACGACTTAATGCATTCACAAAAACTGTTGCGTTATATATGGTCTACGAGACGAGGTAATAAGAATGAAATGGTAATTTCAATTCTGCCTGCTGTGTGTTGTGGTGGCTTAAAAAAAACAACACAAGCAATTTTACGATCTGCAATTGTGTCACAGTGATACCTTAATTTTTTAATACGGTTGAATAAAAAACCCACACAACTATGTTTACGACATGCAAATGCATCACAGTGATGCCTTGGTTTTAAAAGGGTTGTAAAAACGCTAATTTCTAATAATTTTTTTTAATTTCTTCTCTATTACGAAGTTAAATTCATTTTTTCATTTACATATGTTCTGACTAAATAAATTTCTAAAGAGAAAAATAAACTCCAAAGAGAAAAAACATAGGCATTTCGCTGATTTTTGTTTGTATGGTGAACCCCCAGGGGGGTTCCAGGGGGTGTGCCACTGGCATCGGTGGGTCGGGCCTCCAAATTTAGTGGGGGTCGGTCATACATTTGGACTCGATTGGAGCACTCTAAATGGGTCAAAGTGGGATTTTTCAAAATTTGCCCCTACCCAAAAGTTCGACACAAATTGGGGGACATCAGAATTCGTTTTAGAGGTATGGTTCCTTCGGCAAAGTTTCTTATTTTGATCCCTAGAATATGATTTTCACAGAGCAATGGGCGATTTTTTTGCCTCCCCACAAATCGACCCGGCCTAGTGTGTATACAGACCGAATTGTCATGTTAATTTGTTGGGGTTTACAGAATTTATCCAGCCGCTGCTCGACAACTACAATAATATTATAACAGCCGGGGATTTCAATAGCAACCTGATGCAATATTCTGTTTAACTAAGTATGGAATCCCTGGGACTCTACCCCACTAACACCTCTTCGCCAACGCACTTAACTGGTGGAAATGGCACTTTCCTAGACGTATTCTTTGCCAGCGACCCCCAAAACTCCTTCCACTAAAGCCAATTACGTGCCTCCAGTTTTTCAAGACATGATTTAATTTTTTTTGACTTACTACGTTCCAGTAGAAAGCAAAAGAGTTAACCGCAGCAGAAGGTCTTGGTTTAATTCCAACATTAAATATTTAATCAATATGCGTAATAAAGCTTTCTCACGTTGGAAAAGGTGTGGTACTACTGATACGCTTACCCATTTTCGGTCGGCTAGAATCACTGCTAGCAAAGCAATTAGAAGAGCTAAAACCTTATATTATAAAGAAAAGTTTAGTCTGGTAATAAACACACGACAAACCTGGACAATTGGCATCGGGAGACCTTTTTCGCTGATGTTAACGCAATGAACATTAATTTGGCTAGTTTGCTTGTTTGCAATCATAGCGTACGTCTTGATAACTATTGTGAGCGTGTAAATGTTGATGTCAGTCCTCTAGAATTTGTTTGTGTCGATGACTGTGATGTTGTGGAAGCCATACTTTCAGTCAAATCCAACTCCGTTGGTTTGATGGTATCAGTGAAAACTTCTTTAAAATTATACTACCAAAGATTCTTTCACATGCCGCTTATTTAGTTAATTCTATCCTTACGACATGTGTGTTCCCTAAGTGCTGGAAAGTCGCTAAGATTATTCCTGTGCATAGGAAAAATAATGAGTATAGACCTATTGCTATCTTGCCCTTTCTGTCGAAAGTGGCTGAACGCATCTTACACAAGCAAATAATGTACTAGGGGCATGTTAATAAATTCCTCACAGACCGTCAGTCTGGTTTCGAAGCGTAGCTGCACATCGGCACTCTTGGATGTAATCGGAAGCATCTGTAACAAAACTGATCCCAATAATCTAGCTTTCCTAACCTTACTTGACCATTCCAAGGCATTTGACCCTCTCGATCACGGGTTGCTATGTCCCAAGGTAAAAAATATATTAAATTTCTCTGATCATTCCTTGCAGTTATCCGGTCTTATCTTGCTGACAGAACACAAGCTAAGTGTGTCGGTGGCAGAAGGTCTAATTTAGCTGTACTCAAGGCGATTCCGCAAGGTTCTATCCTGGGGCCTCTGTTATTTGTGTTGTATGTCAACTCAACTAACTACCTAAAGCATTGTTAAGTTCATATTTATGCCGATGATGTTAAACTATACGTTTTCTGTCCCCCCGATCGTATTAGTATGTGTTTTAATGAACTTAACTCTGACTGTATGGCATTGGCAGGAAAGCATTTGATACACATTACTTAGATAAGGTAATGTTTGACGAATCAGTCATAGAATATGTTAACACAGTAAAAATATCTTGGTGTAGTTTTTAACAACATGGAGCTCAAAGATGTTTACACTACAAAAGTTTCGATAAAGGAAATCTACATTCCCACGAGATACGTTTATTATTACATCAGTTATATCAACGTGGCCTGGCCCTGAATTTTCATCAAGCTATTTGTAACGGAAGTCCGAGAAAACCTGCGGTTTCAACACTTAAAAGAAAATGTTTTTTTCAAAACGGAACCCTCGACAGTGGTTTGCAAACTCTCCTTTGGTATTTCTGCCAGATTCGGAGCCAACTATTTATTATTTTTTTAATGGGTCCGGGGTAGGTTCCAGCTAAGCCTAACCCTGAACTAAGAGATTGGATCTGCTGCACTTCAGTTGTTACCCCTCTTTGAAAACCTAAACCCCGAAACAGAACTTAACTTCTCCCTTGCCTTCTCAGTCCAAAGGAGAATTTGTTTGCAAGATTCATTCTTCATTGGAATTGCTGACTCTTTGATTGCTGACAACATGTACTTTGTTTTGCATCGTTCATCACCAAACCCATTTTTCCGCTCCTTTTTCTAGTTTGGAGCACGCAAAAGCCAGCGTGGTTGTTAAGGCCAATGATGGCAGTGTTGTCACTAGCATACGCTAACAATTGCAAGCTTTTATAAAATATTGTTCCGGGGCGGTTAAGTTTTGCAGCTTGTATTACATTCTCCGCAATCATCTTGAAGAAATCGCACGATAGGGAGGAATTCTGACATCGCAGCATATATTCGTGCTGTGGAAGACGGCTTTAAAATCAATAGGTTATGTGCGTCAATTCTTTTCTCACGGGATTTCCCCAGAGTCAAGAGCCGCGGTAAATTGTACAAGTTCGCCAGACCTTACCATCGTCAACGCAGGCCTCATGAACTGCGTTGACTGGCGACATACGGAGAATTAAGAAGATTCGTCCGTATTTGTATACCCTACGGATCCTCAAATTAAGGGCCTCACTGCAGAAATCATACAGCTGGTTGATAAATACAAACGCGCCACCAACGTGCTGCAACCTCTCTGCTGGTGTTGACACTGGCAAATCCTTGTCCACTCCGACTAAGCCTAAAGACAAAAAATCCAAAGGTGATGACGAGGAATTTGGTGGTTGTTCTACCGATATGATGCCTCTCACCTCTCATTACCTATCTTCTCCTTCCTTAAGGAAGGAGGGGTGATATGATAGAGAATCTGCACTGGTCATACCAAATCGCTACCACGACATTCGGGCAGCACCGCAAGGGAGCACTGGACCATGCCGGGTTCATATCCGGCCAAGGACGATCAATTCTACAAACAACAACAACAAAAAAATCGATAAGGCTCAGTCGTAACCGACGAGATGCGCGAGCGCTTTCTGCCGGTAATATGTATTGAATCCTCCGGTGGACAAGGAAATTAGACACGCCACCAGGGAAGCGCACAAACGGAAAAACAGTTAATCGCCCATTGCCATCACCACCACAGAGGTTCAGGAGGCCATTCGGAGGTCTAAAGGCTCAAAATCCTTTGCTGATGGTAAAAGAACTCGTCGATGAGGGAGTAAGATATCTAACTGTCTTCAACCTGTTTGTCGTTCCAGAAAAATGGAAACAGGCAAAGATGGTACCACTACTAAAGCCTGGGAAACCAGCTAAAGTGGGGGGGCCAAATAGCCCGATATCGCACCTCTCGCCAGCAGTCAAGACCTTGGAGACAGTCTTGCTCCCTTACTACACCGATAACTTGCGGCTCGCCGAACATCAGCATGGTTTCGTGATAACAACTCAGACAAATTTTCCCCCTACTTCCAGCATGCACATTGATCAGTACGATCTCCTTGTCCCTTTTACAACGTGCACTGTTTGTCGGCAAATATTTTACACGCATGCAGCGTCGGTCAAGTGCAACAATTTCCTTGGCCTATGTCACGTTCTTATGTGCTCTGGGCTCGCGAAAAGAAACCAATGGCCGGATACGTTCATAGCGCCTTGTTGCAATACACCGCAGCCTTCTACGCCAGATAATCTGGCCTCTTCATCCAGTTGAATCCGTCTCTCACGCCTAGTATGACCTCTACCTCGCCTCCAGCGCACTTAAAAATTGTGCAGCTTAATTGTAACGGATTAGCTGGCAAGATCGCCAGTGACGCACACGTCGATAAACTACAGGTTATGCGAAACAAAGCTATGAGATTTATCCTAACCCGGCAATATGACGCTTCAATACAAAGCATGCTTGAAACACTCAATTTTGGGGCAGTGTAAAGCAGCTAATATTTTATCATAGAACGAAATTTGTATTTAATATGAAGCGTGGTATGTGGTATGTGTATTTGAGAGATAAACTTATGAATTTCCATGAGACCCACTCATATGCAGTTAGAGTAAATAATAATTTTAGATTACCTCTTTAAAACAGAACTGGACAAGCAAAATAAATAATTAATAAAAAGTACGGTTGAGTGCAGTTGCTGTTCTTGCTCCTGATAAATTAAAAATAAATATTAAAAGAAAATCAACGTTCATCGGAAGTAAACTGTGGTTTTGTAAAGAATTTATCTTCCTGTAAACCCAGTGACATTGATTTGTGAGCCGCGATTTTGGCAACAAATTAGTGATTTAAAATAAACAAAAGCAATAATTTTCCTCAACGAGTAAAAAAAAATGTCTAACACAAGAAAAAGTAAAAGGCAACGTAAGGCAAAAGAAACGATCTCAAGTGAAACGAGTGACGAAGAAACAAACAATAATAGTTTAACAACTATCTTGGAGCAATTGCAAAAGCAATTTAAAGTGCAAGAAAAAGCTATGAGCAGAATTAAAAGCTCACAGCAGCATATGAGTGATAGCTTCGACTCACTCAAAGCGGAGATAACCAGGCTCGCTGAGGAAAACATACAAATAAAGAAGGAACTAAATGAACTGAAAGCAAAAAAAGGCAGATATGAAAACAAGTGTTAAAAAAATGGAAAGAGACTTACTGACAATAAAACAACAAGAAAATATAAACAATGTTATGATAACTAACCTGCCGAAAATAGAAAAACAAAATTTAAGAGATGTAATTGTCAAGATCGGTGAACAAGTAAATGCGAATGTGAATAAATAACAAATACTCGATATTTACCAAAGCGAAAACAAAAAGTTCAAAACATTCCCACTTATCGTTAAGCTAAGCAATGGTGATTTTAAAAAGAAATGTATGGACTACAGAAGAAGTGGCGGAAGTATTGATGTCAGCAAAATTATCCCCAACACTAACATGACGGGAAAAATATTAATTTTTATCACCTTTTGGAAAAGGAGCTTAGCGAAGTGATGAGGAGAACAAAACAAGAAGCGAGAAATAAAAAGTACAAATACAGATGGATGAGATGGTGCGAGAATTTTGGTGAGGAAGGATGAAAACTCAACAATTATAGAAATAGAT
Organism: Merzomyia westermanni; assembly: GCA_949987695.1. Classification (NCBI taxonomy): domain Eukaryota; kingdom Metazoa; phylum Arthropoda; class Insecta; order Diptera; family Tephritidae; genus Merzomyia; species Merzomyia westermanni. Next base: position 85,998,794 of record OX465291.1, read on the forward strand.
TCTCTAGATGATATAAAAAAGCTTAAATAGATAAAAGCAAAAGTTAAGTATTTTTCATACTACATATTTAGCTAGTAGTAGCCATTATCCATGGTTTATCATAATAACGAAATATTAAAGAAAAACATTCAATATAAATGCAACGAGCTAACATGTAAAAATGATGGAACTAATCTCAACATAGTATATTTAAACATTCAAAGTATCCGAAATAAACTTCAGGATTTAAGGGCTTTGATTGAGGAAAGAAGGAAAAAGAACGGGAATATTCATGTGGTAGCTTTAAGTGAGATATGGATTTGCGAAAACGAAAATTAATACTATAATCTCCCAAATTACACTGCGTATTTTGCCAATCGCGAGTTAAACAGAGCCGGTGGTTGTATAATTTTTGTACACGAATCTATCAGTTCTTCATTTGTATCTTTTACGGAATTCGAAAAAAGCAGTTTTCTCATAATTAAATTAATCAAACTTGATATTCATCTTGCCTGTGTCTATAGAAATATTACGTCGTTCGTAACTTCGTTTGAAAATAATGTTTTGCGCCAAAAATATTGTATTATCATGGGTGACTTCAAGATAAATCTGCTAAATCTTAGTAACGATGCAATAAATTATCTGAGTAGTATTTACAGCAATGGGTTCTTTTGTCTAAAGTCAAAACATGTATATAAAAAAGGGTAAAAGATCTGGTACAATAACACAGGCCAACACTCAATTTGCTTCTTTGAATTTATCAACTGATTCTAGTTAATTTGGGTGCGCTGAATTCAAATCTGTATTCAGTTTGTCTCTATCAGCTCTAGTTTTCATGATATAGCTTTTTTATACCCTCCACTTATGACCTCCAATTATGACCGTCTCAGTTTTTTCACAAATTTAATTAATCAAGATTTCTTATTTACAGCTATAGTAGTTGCCAAAAAAAAACATTTTTTTCATCAAAATTTTTTATTTGCTGTTATAGTTATTGCCAAAAAAAAAATGGCCAAATTTTTTAAGTATTTAAAAAGTAAAATTTTTCCATAGGAATATAAAAATAATAAAAAGAAGTAAAACTGTTTCATGCAGATTTATTAAAATAAAAAAATTCTCACAAAGCATTAAAAATATAATATATATATATATAATTCTAGTTACAGAATGTAAAGCTTCTTTTAAGAGACAATCTGGAATGAACAGCCGGATCAGAGTCTCTTTGCAAATTCCAACAGTAGTCTGCCATCATATATGTATCCCACCTTCCCTGGTACCGATTGTCCATAATTTTGATATCTTGGTGAAACCTTTCTCCTTGTTCTTCGCTTAAATTTCCCAAATTTTCGGGAAATCGGTCCAAGTGACTGTGCAAATAATGGATTTTAATACTCATGTTGCAGCCAAGGTCTCTGAACTTATCCAGCATATTCTTCACTAATTGAACATAATTTGGAGCTTTATTATTTCCCAAGAAATTTTTTATAACTTGCACGCATTTCGTTCAGTTTCGGTCATTGACTTATCAAAATCGTTGTCATTCATAAACTGCCTTATTTGGGGACCGTCAAAAACTCCTGCTCTAATCTTATCTCTACTTAGATTAGGCATTTTGCTGCAAATATATGCAAAACATTCCCCATCGTGATTCAGAGCCTTAACAAACTGCTTCATGAGTCCCAATTTGATGTGCAACGGTGGTAGGACGATCTTTTCACGTGAAACTAAAGCTTCATTTACAATATTTTTATCGCCAACAATCATTTTTTCTCTCGTAGGCCAATATTTTTGCCGCCAATGTTGTTGCTTGGATCTGCTATCCCAGAGACACAAAAAGCAAGGGTACTTAGTATAACCACTCTGTTGTCCAAGAAGAAAATTGACCGTTTTAAGATCAACACAAATGATCCATTGGTGGTCTTGGTATTTTATCTTTTTCATCACTAATGCAATGTTGTTATATTCTTCTTTCATTGTTGTGGAGTGCGCAATTGGAATTGATGCATACACATTGCCATTGTGCAATAAGACGCACTTCAAACTTCTCTTGGAACTGTCCACGAAGAGACGCCAATCGCTAGGTAGATACTTGGATAGCCCCATTTCCTGCATAAGACCATTTATATTATTACAAAACACCAGATTGTCTTCCTTAGTAAAAAATGTTAAAAAAGCTTTATCCCTGGTGCGGTAATAAGTTATTTTTGTTCCACGTTCTAACAATTTCTTATCATTTAACCTGGAAGCTAACAGTTCAGACGCTTCTTTTGATAAGGCCAAATCTCGAATTAAGTTATTCAACTCGAATTGATTAAAACGTTGAGGAATATTTTCTGTGTCTTCGAAAACACTGTCGCAATCACTTAGATCATTAGCGGCATTATGTTCAAACTCCGAACTCGGCTCTGGAGAATCGTTCAGTTTTGGAATGGGAACATCTTTGGAATGGGGAATTGGACGGCGTGCTGACGGTAAATCGGGATACTGCCATTTATTTCGATTTTTCCTATTAATTCCAGCAATACTCACTAAACAGAAGTAAAAGTCGTCCAAATGATTTCTGGGCTCTCTCCAAACCATCGGCACACCAAACTTAAGCCTATTTCGTTTTCCTTAAGTCCAATGTCGCAAGTTTACACAGCAAGTATTGCACACAATGTGTGGAGCCCAGCTTTTATCTTGGTCACCAAGATCAACTCCAAAGTAATCTAAATACGATTTTTTAACAAATTCCGAAATAGGTCTTATGTTTTCTTTAAAGGTGTATTCTCCACAAATGTAACAAAATGTGTCAGCGTAATTTTTCCACCGTCTTCTATTGGAAGTCATTTCTATTTAGATCAACACTTTTTAATAAACTTTGCCAACTGCAATAAACCACTTCTTACAAGCAACTAACTTTCGATATGCAATTGGAGCGCAATAAGAAAAAATAACGTTCTCAATAATAAGGGTGATCCCTTACACCAATTTGACAGTCAGAAACAGTCACGGACTACAGGAAATTAAAGCAGAACCTCTATTCATCAAACAGGACTTGGTGTATATTAAAAGAGTTAATTTATGGGAAAATACCTGAAAGTTCTGTTGAAATCAGCCAAATAGATTATAAAGGTGATGTAATAACAGACACTAACCAAATTTCAAACTGTTTCAATGAGTACTTTACCACTGTATTTGAATCTCCTATAAATATTAATTATGTTGAAGAACCTGCCGTGAATATCATTAAGCCATTTGCCCTAACTGAATGTGATATATTAGAAGTTGAGTTAGCCATAAAAAACTTAAACATGAAATCTGAAATCTGCGAACTGGCCTGATGGCATCTCAGCACGTTTTTTGAACAAGTATAGGGAGTTTTTTAGCCAACCTTTGTGCTACTTCATCAATGAGTGTTTTAGGAAAGGTGAATATCCTAAGGAATTGAAAGTAGGTGCAGTTGTGCCAATATTCAAAACTGGAAGTAAAGAATTATGCTCAAATTATAGACCGATCACTAAACTTAGCACGCTCGACAAGATTTTTTAATGCATATTGCTTAGTAGACTGAAATCTTTTCTAATTGATAATCAAATCATTGATAAAAACCAATTTGGCTTCGTAGAGAACTCGAATACGTTGTAGCATGTATATCGTGTAGGGAATTTATATACGAAAGCTTGGGCAGAAAGAAATATGTAGCAATGTTGGCAATAGATCTCTCCAAAGCATTTGACTTGGTAAATTTGTATATAATGATCCGAAAACTTGCAGAATTGGGAATAAGTGGAAATAAACTCAAAATCTTTGAAATGTTTTTATTAGATAGGGAGCAGTACGTTGAAATAAATAACGTAAAAAGTGCGAACAGGAAAGTCAAAACAGGAGTTCCGCAAGGCTCCAAATTGGCAGCTACCTTGTTCTTAATATATATAAATAACGTACTTAAACTCGATCTGAAAGGAACCCCGCAGTTTTATGCAGATGACGGTAGTTTCATGTATGCAGAAGCATCTTTCGAAAATTTAATTACAAGCATAACTCAAGACCTGGAAAAAATCAGGTGGTGGTTCGAAAAAAATATGCTTAAAATTAATCTGCCAAAGACAAATTTTATAATCTTTAAAAATTTCAAACCAATTCCAGACATTAATGAGTTTTCTGGGATTATGTTCAACCATGTAGAAATGTGTAGGGTAGAAAAACTTAAATACTTAGGAATCTGGTTTGATTCCAGCTTAAGCTGGGGAGAGCAAATAAATAACATAAAATTGAAACTAATTCCATTTAACTTTGCGCTATACAGAGATAGAAACATTATTCCACGAAAACCATTGTGGCTACTGTACAACGCGTATTTCATATCGCAGATCAGCTATTTAAACCCAAAATGGAGTCGGTGTGCAGAATATAAAATAAACGAACTACAACGACTGCAAAATAAAATAATAAAGAATATACTTTCACTACCAATTCGAACATCTACCACAAGTCTGTATGAAAACAGGCTTGACATAAAAAAATATGCACTTTGCAAACACTCTTAGTAGTTTTTAAAATTAAAAATAACTTTATAAAACATAATCTTGAACTAAGTACAATGCCTAGCTCAGTATATAATTTACGTTGCGCAACGAATATTAGGACTATGTTTTTCCGAACCGGCAAAAGTGCAAATTCCATACGCAATTATGGTGTAAAATTGTTCAATAAATTGTCAGAACATTTTAAAACAAGTCCCAACGTAAATACTTTTAAGCAGGCTGCGATTTCGCTATTACTCCAAAGTTATGATTTTGGTGTCGAATAATATGTATTATTCCATCTTCCATGTCGCTCCACACACAAGTCCCTATCTTTTTCTTTCTTTTACATTTTAAATTGTACTTTTAAAATGTATTTAATATAATTGAAATTCATGTAAACACACAATTTATCATTATTATTACGATTATTATTATTACTATTGTGATTTATTTTTATTTTCAACATTTTATCAGCTTATGAGCTCAACTGTATGCGTAAAATTTGTAAAATTTTTGAGCTAAGTTCTCACACAAAAATAAAATTTTTTTTTAGAGTGGATATGTATTATTTTATACGTACACACAATTAATAAAGCACAAAAAAAAAATATATATTATATTAAGGCTTAAAATCTTTTAATAAACTTCCAAGTCATATAAAAGATAGTAAAGATGTAATCACATTCAAAAAAAGTTTGATGGTATATTGTAAACCCATCCCAATAAGATAAAAATCTTACAATTTTTTCTTTTTCTCTTTCATGGTCGGAAAAATTTATAGAGTATATAAATCCATACTGCCCAGTCAGTGTGCCCATCAAAAGAAGAGATGCTGTGTTGATCGGAAGCACGTACATTCCGACAACGTTTATAAACAATTGTCTTCTAGGAGCTGGAGTATGGGTGGATTGGAAACACGTCCTTTCCAACCTCCCAAAAACAGGGGCTCGTCATTTAACCTGTAATGTATTTTAATTTATCCATTCCGACCGCATACATATTGATAAAAAGAAACAAACTGTAGCGGTGGAACATTTTAGGATTGGTGTTGAAGACATGGATAAAAATCTAATCCAGCTCTAAAGAAATGAACCCTAAATACAAAAACAACACATGCTGAATTTCTTATAAATACTTATGTATATATCCATATATTCAATACACATATTTATTTACGTTGAATTTTACATGCATACGTAGTGTGGCGATTATTCTCAAGGATATACCATCCCTAACTCAATAACACTCCCACCACTACTTAAACACAACAGAGTTAACGATGGCTACACTTAAGCGTACAAGCGTGCAACTAGGAAGAGGAAAAGATATAGCGCGAGCATTTGCGAATACGATTCAAAGTGGAGATGCCAATAAATAACACCGACCCTTCCAGAACACGAAGAGCGAACAACCAAGAAACTTCTAGGTTCGTGGGGTAGCACCCTGTCGGACCAAGCAAGGCAGGTTGATCGGTTTATTTTCAAGTTTTGTTCAGTGAACTACTGCGAAGTTACCAAACTCTTAAGTTTGTTTTGCGTTTATTACTAGTAAATAAAGCTAGCCATTAGCCAAAGGCTCAGCGGCACCGCTGACGATGAAGAGGAGTTAGTTGTCGTTGAGCGCGCGATAAATATCATTGGTTTTCCCTAAATAGTTAAGATTCAAATACACGAATGTGCCAACTAAAATTGTGAAATAAAAAAAGGAAGTAGAGAAAATAAAGTTAGTGTAAACTTAAACTCAATTTAAACAAAATCTTATACAAACCTATTTTGATATTATATTATTATAAATAAAACTACTTTAAAATTCCAAATTATAAATAAAGCGAAATAAACCTTTCATACAAAAAACAAAAGGGAGTGCGGCTATAATTAAAAAGGAACCTAAAAGTGAAAGGTGAGTGCAGTGTACCCAATGCGAAAGTGAAGGAGACACAGGCCAGAACGAAATTGATTGAAATTGCAGAATTGAAAATGGCAGAACGCCAAAACCGATTTGTCACAAAACCAAACTTGACAAGGGATGACGGAAAATCGTTCCAACAAAAATCAGCTTATTACCCTGTCGGAAGATCAGCACAACAAAATAAATTCATACAGTTCATTAAATCTTCTTCGGTACTCGCCGTCGCCAACGCGTAGAGGTCCACAAATCTTTCGAAGAACCTTTCTCTCGAATACTCCCAGAGCCGCCTCATCAGATGTTGTTAGTGTCCACGCTTCTGCACCATATAGCAGGACGGGTGCGATGAGTGACTTATAGAGTGTTATTTTCGTTCGTCGAGAGAGGACTTTACTTTTCAATTGCCTACTCAGTCCGAAGTAGCATTTGTTTGCAAGAGTAATTCTTCGTCGGATTTCTAGGCTAACATTATTGTTGGTGTTAATGCTGGTTCCCAGGTAAACGAAGTCCTTTACTATTTCGAAATTATTGCTGCCAACAGTGGCGTGGTTGCCAAGGCGCGAATGCGCTGACTCTTTGCATGATGACAGAAGGTACTTCGTTTTGCCCTCGTTTACAACCAATCCCATTTTCTCCGTCTAATTAGGAGTAAGCAGAAGTTACGGCGCGGTTGTTAAGGTCAATGATATCAATATCGTCAGCATACGCCAACAGTTGCACGCTTTTATAAAATATTGTTCCAGCGCGGTTAAGTTCTGCAGCTTGTATTATTTTCTCCAGCATTAAATTAAGGAAATCGCACGATAGGGGGTCACCCTGTCTGAAATCTTGTTTAGTTTCGAACGGCTCGGAGAGATGCTTCCCAATTCTGACCGAGCTGGCGGTGTTGCTCAAGGTAATTTTGCATAGCCGTATAAGTTTTGAGGGGAAACCAAATTCAGACATAGCGGCATATAGGCAGCTCCTTTTCGTGATATCGAAAGCGGCTTTAAAATCAACAAAGAGATAATGTGTGCCGACTCTTTTCTTACGGGTTTTTTCCAAGATTTTGCGTATTGTAAAAATCTGGTCGATGGGAAATTTACCACGTCTGGAGCCACACTGATAAGGCCCAATCAGTCTGTTCACATTAGGCTTCAGTCTTTCGCACAATATGCTTGATAGGACCTTATATGCGATATTCAAAAGGCTGATTCCGCGATAGTTGGCGCATTTGGCAGGATCGCCCTTCTTGTGGATAGGGCAGAGAACACTTAGATTCCAATCTTCAGGCATGCATTCATCCGACCATATTCTGCATGGAAGCTGATGCATGTGCCTTACTAGCTCCTCGCCTCCGTGTTTGAATAGCTTAGCAGGCAAACCATCAACGCCAGCTGCTTTACTATTTTCCAATCGCGATATTGCTATTCGCACTTCTTTATATTCGGGTTGTGGAACGTCAATTCCATCATCTTCGATTGTGGGCTCGGGTTCGGCATCTTCTCTGGTTTCTTGCTCAGTTTCTCCCTTTAAAAGGGCAGAGAAGTGATCCCTCCATATTTTGAGTGCTCTCTGAATATCGGCCACCAGGTCGCCGTTCTCATTCTTACAGGAGTTTGCCCCGGGTTTAAAACCTTCTGTCATTCGCCGAATTTTTTGGTAGAGTTTTCGGGCATTATTCCCGTTGGCCAGCATCTCAAGCTCCTTTATTTCACGCTTTTCTGCCTCTCTTTTGTTCGCCCGGAAAAGCCGCCTCGCTTCCCTCTTCAACTCGCGGTAGTGTTCACACACACTCCTCGTTGCATTCGATCTCAGCTTTGCCTTGTAGGCTTCGTCCTTTCCTTTCGTTGCAGCGCGGCCCTCTTCATCATCATACCAGTTGTTTCTTCGCGTTCGCCGGAATCCAATTACTTCTTCGGCTGCGGTACGGAGTGCTCCTGAGATATGATCCCACTGCTCATGCATTCCACTAGGTTCAATTGTGCTCTCGGAGAGCAGGTGTTAGATTGCAGCTTTTCGACGTCCAGCTTTCCCTGCGTTTTTTGATGCACCTGTTTTGTCGTACAGAGGCGGGTACGAATCTTGGCTGCTACTTGGTAGTGATCAGAGTCGATGTTAGGTCCTCGTATTGTGCGAACATCTAAAACGCTGGAAGCATGCCGTCCGTCTATCACAACGTGGTCGATCTGGTTGCGTGTTTTTCGAGCGGGGGACAGCCATGTAGCCTGATGGATCTTCTTGTGCATAAACCATGTTTAGGGCACCGGCGAAGTCGATCAGCCTGAATCCATTTGGCGAAGTCTGATCGTAGAGACTGAACTTCCCGACAGTGGGGTCGAAGACACCCTCCTTACCCACCCTGGCGTTAAAGTCGCCAAGCACGACTTTGATATCATGGCGTTCGTAGAATGCATCCTTTTCCACGTCGGGTGTTCTGTTCCGTCGGTGCATGAGCGCAAATAAACGATATGGTTAAAAATCGTACTTTTATGCGGATTGTGGCGAGACGCTCGTTCGCGGGAGTGAATCTGCGCTTGTCTTCATGCCCACTCCAGTAGATGTTGCAAGGTGTTTTGATCGTGCTTCCTCGCCCCGTCCATCACATCTCTTGTATGGCGGTGATGTCAGCTTTTGCTTTCCTCAGGACCTCAACCAGCCGCGCAGCGGCACCTTCCCCATTAAGGGACCGGACATTCCAGGTACATGCCCTTATCTCGTAATCCTTATTTCTTTTGCGGGTGTTGTCATCCAAAAAAGGGGTTCTCATATCCAAGTCTTTGCTGTTGAATTTCATTGCAACGTTGTTTTATGTGGTGGGTCACAAACACAACGCACAACCGGTTGCACGGGAGGTTGAATTCAATTGCACGTTTGTATAGCGAGCCGCTTAATCCAAGACAGACGCCCGCTTGCAGCCGCACCACATGGTGATGAGACGCTGCTGTTTGAATCTCCCCAGCAAGCCCTTAAACCGGTTATGTCGGAGTGGCCTAACCAGGATGTCGCCTTCCCACGTTTAGCACGGGTGTTTGGTGGTTACCCAGAGAATAGTGAGCTGCTTGAACCGCATGCAAAAGAATCGCCCTAGCCATTCCCAGGTGATTGGCTATCAGAAACTTACCCCACTTTGGACTTCCACACACGGCCCCAAAATCGAAATATATACAGGGTGTTTTTTTTACAGGTTTGTTTTTCGAATAGAGATAAAACTGGCATTTTGTGGTCAAATCTGGCAACTCTAATGTCATTTATGTTCAGCTTGGTTTGCCATTTCATCATGAACAGGTTGACAAAAGAACAACGCTTGCAAATCGTGCAAATTTATTTCGAAAATAATGGTTCAGTTCGCGAAGTTTACCGTGAGCTCCGTCCATTTTATGGTCGACATAATCGTCCATCAGAGCAATTAATTCGGTTAACCATGGATCGTTTTCGCACTACGTTTACTCTATGTGATAATACGCATCCGCAGAGACGTCGAACAGTGCGCACCGAAGAAACAATTGCCGCTGTAGAGCAAAGTGTTGAAGAGGACCCGAATGAATCGATTCGCCACCGTGCACAGCAATTGGAGCTTTGTCCATCAACTTTATGGAAGATTTTGCGCAAAGATCTTGGCTTGCGACCTTACAAGATCCAGCTTGTGCAAGAATTAAAGCCGCGAGACCATGCAATGCGTCGTGATTTTGGTGTATGGGCCGAAAATGAGATTGATTTCGATGCTGATTTTCATCGCAAAATTTTTTTCAGTGATGAGGCTCATTTTTGGTTGAATGGCTACGTCAACAAGCAAAATTGCCGCATTTGGAGTGAAGAGAATCCACATGAGACCCTTGAAACGCCATTACATCCACAAAAACTGACTGTTTGGTGTGCTCTATGGGCTGGTGGAGTCATTGGGCCATACTTCTTCCGCAATAATGCTGGAGAGGCAGCTACCGTTAATGGAGACCGGTATAGAGCCATGATAACCGACTATTTTGTTCCCGAATTGGATGGCATGAATGTGGATGAGTTGTGGTTCCAACAAGACGGCGCTACATGCCACACAGCGCACGTCACAATCGATTTATTGAAGGAAACATTCGATGAGCGCATAATTTCGCGGAATGGACCTGTCAATTGGCCACCAAGGTCGTGTGATTTGACACCATTGGATTATTTTCTTTGGGGATATGTGAAGTCGCTCGTCTACACCAACAAACCAGAAACGTTAGGGGAATTGGAAGCCAACATTCGTGGCGTTATTGCCGACATACGGCCCCATATGCTCGAAAAAGTGGTTGAAAATTGGACCTGTAGAATTGGCTTTATTCGAGCCAGCCGCGGCAGCCACATGCCCGAAATCATATTTAAACATTAATGGCATAAAATTATCCTTCCAATAAAGCCAAATTGATGGACCTTAAAACGATTTTCTTGTGTTTTATTTCAATTCAAAGTTCTATACCCCTAAAAAAAACACCCTTTACATACAAATAAAAAGAGAAAAGAAGTTTTGAAAATAAAAGTGGGTGCTCCAAAAAACCTAAAAAGAAAAGAAATATTTCGATTATATTAAAAGTGCTGAAAAAAAACTAAGTGTGGTGCTCCAAAAAAAAAACGTTAAAAGAAAAGAAATATTTTTATTACATATTAAAAGTTCTGAAATAAAACTAAGCGTATACATATTTTTAGCTGGTGCTCCAAAAAACCTGAAAAAAAGAAATATTTTTATTACATAATAAAAGAGCTGACAAAAGCTTACATATTGTTTAAAAGCGGTGCCCCAATAAAGGCTGAAAATAAAAAGTAAAAAAAGACCTGAAAACGAAAAATATAGTTAAAATTAAAACAGCAAAAGAAAAAGCGTTATTATTTGCATTAAGGTGCCCCTAAAAACCTAAGAAATAAAAAGTAAAAATAAATATTGGTGAGAAAAAAGCCTGAAAAAGAAAGAAAGGTCAAAGGTGAAAAGCATTTAAGTGAAACGCGGTGACCTAAATAGAGAAAAAAATATATACTTAAATAAAAAGTTAGTGACTTGAAAAGAAAGGAAAAAATTGAAGTCGGTAACCCGAAAAAAAATTGAGGGAAATATACAATACCCTAAGAAGAAACCAATTGAAACGGTGATCTGAATAAACCAAACAACAAAATGTGCCAACGCCCAAACAACATCAAAAAGTACAGTCACGCAAGATTGGGACATACATCAGCCCGAAATCCAGCAAAGAATTCAGCCTTAGCAAGCCGTTATCCACGACCAAAGTAAGTGCCGTTACATAATTTTCCATAAATACATGTACACACGTATATTTATATAACTTGGCGGTCTCTAATGCGCCAAGCAGATACACTACGTCACTGTCGACGTATCCGTCATATGTCAAAATTTAGAGCAAAATCAACTTCGCCGTATCCGTCGAATCTGTTGTTACGCACACAAACACTTGCATTCTACTGAGCTGTCAGTTTTTTCAACGTATTGCCGTATTGTATCTGCTTAGCGCATAAGACATCTCATGAGAAACCCCTTATGTTCTCATTGGCCACCAAATAAATTCAATACGAAATCCAAATTTTTAAAAACCCCTCTAATTCGCTAATTCATATAAATTACACATTTTAAATACCCCAAACACATATATTACTCCCCTTCTCCATCCCATATACCGCACACTGCCCCGCTAGCAATTCCCTGTTTCTTTGTACATTTGTACACACACTCGGATCTGACAACGGTTATCTTAAAAATCGGGTCCACTAAACAAAAAATTTACTGTATCACCAACTCTGTTTTAGCCATACTTATTCGCACTGCGCCACAAAAACTTCCAGAAAATTAGCACTTACACAAAACAAATTAACTTGGACTCAGGTGCGCTGCGACAAGTGCATAACTCCGCCCACAACAAATTCGAACACACATTTATACATATACTTGTACTCAGATGCGCTGAGACAAGTACATAATCTCACTCCGTTCAAAGCATAGCAGGTATACACATACAAGGTGGCGCAAAAGTAAGCTTCCGATGTTCAGCATATCGGTTGTGGCACGTGCAGTGTGGGCTGTTGCACCGTCTTGTTGGAACCACATGTTTTCCAATCCCAATTCATCAAGTTGCGGCAAAAAGAACTCGTTGATCATTGCTCTGTAGCGCTCACCATTCACAGTAACCGTTTGGCCCCGACCGATTATTGGTCAAATAAATAGTCAGCAATATTCCGCGTTCTGGAGCAGTGTGGCGTAACATTGTTTATTAACGTGTATTTCGCATGTGTTTACTACACAAATTTCAAAACAGAACTGTATTTAGGGGCCAATCGCAAAATTTATAGCATTTTCTGATAGGAGGATTACTTTTGCGCAGTAACCGTTTTTCACCGACCGTTTATTGGTCAAATAAATAGTCAGCAATATTCCGCGTTCTGGAGCAGTGTAGCGTAACATTGTTTATTAACGTGTATTTCGCATGTGTTTACTACACAAATGTCAAAACAGAACTGACTTTAGGGGCCAATCGGATTGTCCCTAATAATGAAAAAATCCTTATTCGAATTGGCAAAACTGGAAAAGTTCTGCGAAAATGGTGGAACATCTGTGAGACAGATCACACAAAACCCAGGTTGCAGACTTATTTGGATGAACTCAACAGACACATAGCAGCAGTAGAACGGGCATATGAAGCAGCGCACCTGAATCTCACGGAGGAAAGGTCCCTGACAGCAATAAACGAAAGGTACGACAACGCGACGGAGGCAAATATGCACACCAGGACTAGGATAAATGAGCTGCTCGCAAATCTGGAGCCGAATTCCATTACTGCGAATCAACGACGGACGCCAGCACCCATGGCTAACTCCGAACCCTACCTCGAAAGTCCCCGCATGCGACACAGAAGTTTTTCACGGAGGATAGGATACGTAGCCGTCATTCAGAGATATGTTCACGGCAGTGTACATAAATCACCCCCAACTTTCTCAAGCACAAAAACTCTACCACTTGAGACAAAAAACCCGTGGAAAATCAACCCTAGTTATTCAAAAATACGCACTCAACGACCAAAATTTCGAACTTGGCTTGAGCGCACTCAAATCTAGGTACGAGAATTGTAGAATTCTCGTGGATAACCAGCTTACAACTCTATTTAACATACAACCCGTATTCTATGAAAGTGGGGAAAGAATTCAAGAAATTCAAACCACTACAAATAACTGCCTCTCCACCCTAAACTCTAAGAATGTACCCACCAGCAACTGGGATCCCATACTCATATATTTATGCTCATCAAAGCTACCCGATGAGACTCTAGCTATGGGAACAATCGCTTGAATCTAGAAAGGAATTATTTCTATGGTCGGAAATGCACAAACTCCTCACTACCAGATACGAAGTACTGGAACGCCTATGTACTTACAGACCAAATAAACCACGCAACTCAAACTCGAACTTCAATTCTCGGTCGCCGACACCCCAAAGTCAGACGAGTAGATTCAGACATAAATCTCACTCCTATCATAGCGAACAAGTCCTGTAGATTTCTTGCAAACTTTGTAACTCAAATCACTCGATGATGAATTGTGTGAAATTCAAAAATCTTAGTGTCAGAGACAATAGATATTGCAAAAATTGCTTAGCATTTTCCCACTTAGAGTCCGAGTGTAGAAGCAATTTCAAATGCCAGCAAGCTCCCCCACTTCTCGCCAAACGCAGAGAAGTAATCAGTCCAAAGTCACTCCCCAAATAACAAGTGACCAAGAAAAACCCTCAACATCAAAACAGGCAATGCAATCTCAGGAATTGCGACCTCAAACTTCCTCCACAAAACAAGATGCAGCGAATAAAGTTCTATCTCATTTCTCATCCAACAAGGAAAGAACGTTATTGCCCACAGCAATAGTCCCGGTTCTCTATAGAGGAGAAACCTTCAAAGTTCGTGCGTTGGTACACCAAGGCTCCCAAAAGTCGTTTCGTCCCGAATTCAGAATCTACTCGGTCTGCCAACGAAGAAAACCAGCTACCAAATATTAGGTATGGGCGGACGGATAGTCCAAAATTCGAACAAAACATGTTCAATTACAATTTGCTCTCGGGACTTAAACACCCAAATTAATACCCAAGCCATAATTTTGCAGCAACTAACTCACTTCCTCCCTTCCTCCAAAGAAGAAATCGACGAACTTCAAAAGTTATCCTCCCTCACACTAGCGGATCCCAACTACTTCTTACCAGGTAGACTAGATATGGTGATCGGTACCGACATACTCCCACAAATCCTTCTTCAAGGCCTCGAAACCAACGTTGCTGGAATCCTGATTGCTCAAAATACCGTCTTTTGATGGGTATTAAGTGGACCGATAACCGAACAAATTTCTACGTACTCCACTCACATAGTTGAAAACACCGATGACTCCCTAATGAACTCCTTAAAAATTTCATTCCACCATACCACTTACAGATGAAAAGACTTTCTGCGAAGAACTCTTCAAAGAAACCACCATTGGGAGAGAAGATGGTCGATACATGGTGAAGCTCCCTTTTAAACAAATCTTTTCAGAAAAATTAGCCCTCGGGCACTCACGACCCGCTGCTCAACAGCAATATATAAGCATTGAACGAACGATGGATAATAAAAGCGAGTTAAAAGAAAAATATTCTGAAGTGTTGGAAGAATATTTAACCATGAATCACATTGAACCCACCTCACCCCTCGAAATTATAAAAGAAAGTAGATACTATTCCTTCTACTTATTTACCCCATCACGCTGTTATAAAACCAGGCAGCAAAACATCAAGGTACGAGTAGTCTTCAATGCCTCCAAGCTCTCCCACTCAGGTAGGTAGTTGAATGACGTACTAAACGTACTGGCCCACCCAGAAGATCAAGACTATCACAGAATTGCAACTCTCCAACCTCACCTCTCGAGGATTTCGAACTGAAGACAGTTACCTTTGGTGTTAATTGTGCCCCATACCTAGCTATTCGCACCCTTCATCAGCTAGCAGCAGACACCAAAGACAAATTCCCAATCGCCAACAATGTTCTTCTTCATGAGACTTATGTAGACGACATCCTCTCTGGCGGACACGATTTACAGTCCACACTCAACTCGAGAAATGAAGTTACCGAAGGATTAAACTCGGCAGGCTTTCCTCTGAAGAAAATAACAGCCAATCATCCACACATCCTGAAGTCTATTTCAAAATCTGACCTCCTTGATGCCGATTTTTTTAAGTTCCATGATGCAAGCTCGGCAAAGAGACTTGGAATAAAATGGAATGCTCTCAACGACTCTTTCTTATACTATTATGATCCTCTCCCCGCCGCCAAATCAAACACTAAGCGGCAAATACTGTCGGCCATTGCGAAACTGTTCGACCCGGCAGGATGGCTAGCGCCAATAATGATTTCAGCGAAAATTCTTTTCCAATAACTCTGGCTGGAAGGAACAGATTGGGACGAACACGTCAAGCCCCTCGCCTTTCACAAATGGAATACCTTTTGAGAAGTTCTTTCCGCGATAACCTCCATACAAATCCCTCGATGGATCGGATTCTCTCCCGACAAACCCTATCAAATTCACGGATTTTCCGACGCCTCAGAAAAAGCATTTTGCGCGAGGGTGTATTTGCGTATGCAGAATGGTGAAAACGATGTTACCGCTCACCTATTAGCTGCAAAAAGCAAGGTAGCTCCCTTAAAGACAGTAAGCCTTCCCCGACTAGAACTTTGTGAAGCAGTACTTCTCTCCAAGCTAGTCAAGCAGATTTGCTCTCACCTCCATTTGTCCTCAAATGAGCTAATTCTTTGTTTAGACCCCACCATAGTCCTAGCATGGCTAGAAAAACCACCCCACACTTGGAAGACCTATGTAGCGCACGGTCGAAAACTCCAAAGGGTCAGTAATGCTACCTGGCGTCACGTGACAAGTGGTGAAAATCTGGCAGAATCCTCCCTGTGGTGGAACGGCCCCGAGTGGCTCTCTAAAACTCCCACTTTATGGCCCAAAACGATGCCTAAAACCACAGTCCGCCAGAACAGAAGGGTATTGAAGCATTGCATACGGGGGATACCCCAGGGATCCATTGCAGCGCTTCTCCTCGTTTGCCAGAGCTCTTCGCGTCATTTCGTACTTGTATCCTTCAAAGCGATTTTATCAACTCGATCTCTCTCTCAAGAGGAGATTACATATTCGAAAGACGTGGAACCCCTGCGGATTAGGGGTGTAGAATATTCCCGAGGTAGGCATACCGGTCGTAAGAGGCGACTAATATGCACAAAGGTAATGACGTGCAACTCGATGGTTGATCTACGGATATGATGCCTCTCACCTCTCATTACCCATCTCTCCTTCCTTACGGAAGGAGGGGTGACATGACCTAGAAGGTTCCACTGGTCATAAATCGCTACCACGACAGTCGGGCAGTACCGCAAGGGAGTACCGGAGCGTACCGGATTCATATCCGGCCAAGGACTGTCAGTTCGACAGCACTCCCCAAAACCTTCGGGGAGTGTTTTTGTCGTTACAACAACAAGAACAAATAACCCAACAAATGTACTATGGGGAAGCAATCTCAATACTAAAAACCTCGAAGCCAATCAGCAAGAAAAGCTCGCTGTTACCACTCACCCCGATGTTAGTTAAGAAAGGAATATTACGTGTCACGGTCGTCTCACCTACGCCGCCCTCAGCTACAACAAATGGCACCCGATTATAATTCCCGAAACCTCAAGATTCTGCTCACTATTTTTAGAGTTTATACACACCCTACTACTCTACGTCATGCCGAAAAGCAGCTCATGATCAGGATGGTGCAGAAAGAATATTGTGTTTCCCGTTTGAAACAAAAGACTAAGACTTGTATTTTCCACTGCAAGGCCTGTACGATCCACAGACAAAAGACGAATTCCCAGATCATGGCCGCGCTGCCAGCCGAAAGGTCGACGTATACTCCCCCGTTCCATACGCCAGGAGTCGATTTTGCTGACCCATTCCTCGTCAAAACCTCCACCCTACGACGAGCCTCATACTACAAAGCCTATGTCTGCGTTTTTATCTGTTTCTCAACTAAAGCCATCCACCTTGACGTCTACTCAAACTTGACCACGGAATCATTTAGATCCGCCTTTGCGCGTTTTGCCGGCCGCCGTGGAATCCCACGTAAAATCATGTCCGACAATGGAAACCCCTTTATCGGCGCTCATGGAGCCATGCAAAAGGAAATTTCCGTTTTTCTCAAAGACATCGCTGAAAAGTACGCCCTCCAGGGCCTATCTTGGCAATTCATCACGCCATACGCTCCGCACATGGGCGGTCTATGGGAAGCAACAGTAAAAAGCTTTAAAACCCTTTTAAGTAAAGTCGCCGCAACCATAAGTTCACATTTGAAGAGTTTACCACCCTCATCGTTCGGATCGAAGCAGTCCTTAACTCCAGACCCATCTCTTCCATGTCCGAGGACCCGGCAGACTTGCTCGCGTTAACCCCAAGACACTTCCTACGCGGCCGCCCCCCTGCCCCCCGGCCTGAGCCAAACGCCGATAACCTTAACCCTATACAGGGTGGCTGATGAATTTTGCTACATTAAGAAACTCAAATAATTTTTTTTCAGTGTATGGAATTCATTTTTCTTTTATTCATGTTAAAGCTCATTAAATTTTATTAAATATAGCTTAATTAGTTTTAAAAATAATGGAATTTAAATGCCCCCCCTGCTCGTCGATGCATGTGCGGCATCTTACCAAAAAGTTGTTCATTACTGCTTGGAGAGTTGAGACAGGAATAGCCGCAATTGTTTCTCGAATGGATTGCCTTAGTTCATTCAAATTTGTTGGTTTTGCTTTGAAGACTTCCTGTTTGCAATAACCCCACAAGAAAAAGTCAGGTGCAGTAAGGTCAGGCGACCTGGGTGGCCAACGGAATGTGGAGTTTCTGGATATCAGCTTATTGGGAAATTTTCGTCGCAATTCTGTCGTAACAGGTTGGGCTATATGAGGAGCAGCACCATCTTGCTGAAACCACACAGAGTTGAAAGAAATTCTCATTCGGCGTAATTTTGGATAGAAAAACTCTCTCAACATGCTCAAGTAACGGTCTCCAGTAACCGTAACGGTGTGACCGTTTTCTTCGAAGAAGTAGGGCCCGACAATGCAGCGTGATGAAACTGCACACCACACTGTGACACGAAGTGGATGCAATTCCGTCTCATGGAGTATCTGTGGGTTGGAAGCACTCCATATTCGACAATTTTGTTTGTTTATGTTGCCGTTTAAATCGAAATGGGCCTCGTCAGACATGAAAAGACAGTTCAACATGTTTCCATCCTCTTCCACCATTTGAAGCATCTTCTGGCAAAATTCCAAGCGAATCGGCAAGCAGCGTTCAGTTTGTTGGCCATTTGAATTTTATATGGGAATAAGTCCAAATCTTTGTGCATAATTGACTGTAATGACTGTCTGCTTACACCCATTTGAGCAGATAAGCTTCTTGTCGAAACACGTGGATTGTTTTGTATGGCAGCAGCTACAGCAGCGATTGTTTCGTCCGTTCAAACTGAAGGGTTTCGATGGTAAGGTCTTCTGTTGACTGTCCCATGCTCGGCAAAATTGTTTACAAGTCTTATTATGGTCCATCTGCTCGGAGGATTGCCGCCAAACGTGCGCCTATACTCTCTTTGAACCGAAACTACGGACTCCAGTGCGTGATAGCGGCGGACAATCCAAATTCTTGTTTCAGTGTCCCAGTTATCCATTTTTGTTAAATGTAAAAGTCAATCTGCAAAATAAAAAAAAAATTAACCAGATTCATTAAATAGAAAAAAAGTTATTTAATTTTTTTTTGGTAGCGGCTTTCATTAGCCACCCTGTACACAAATGGCAGTTACTTAAAGTCTTACATTATCAATTCAGCAACCGATGGAAGCGCGAATATCTGCAACACTCCAAAAACGACAAAAATGGAAAACGTCTTAAACAAACCTCAAAGAAGGTCGTCGTCAAAGATGAACTGCCACCCAATGAATGGCGTCTCGGACGCATCTCCAAACTCCACACAGGAGCCGATGAAAATGTTCGCGTCGTTGACATCCACACTCAAAACGGAATAATCACGCGGAACATCACAAAAATCTGTTTATTAACCCCCTCCTAACTATCTTGAAATATGATTCTCTGACACAACTCCTTCAACCGTCATTATAATCCCTAATATAATATAATACTTATTGCTATCTTAACATTTTTCTTTGCAGACCTTATCATGGAATTGGGAAAATGCCGCCTACGCTGCCGCCCCCACTTGTTGCGTCATTGCCATGCATTTTTGGCTATGACACCGGTCGAGCGATACGAATCCGCCCGCGTGCATCACTACTGCATCAATTGCCTGGCCACATCCCACACTACCGGTGCGTGCAACTGCACGGGCAGCTGCCGTCACTGCGGCAAAGCTCACCACACCCTTTTGCACCGTCCGACAATTTCATCATCAGCACATGACCGGCGTCCAACACCTCCGCCACCGCTGCGCCATCGGCGCAATGATCAACAAAGGCGAGTCACCCGTACCATCAAGAGAGCAGCAACACGGGGGCGGAGCCGAAATGTCAATCAACGCCACAAAAGAAATTTCAACCAAGCGAAGAGTACGCTCCAGAAGTTGCAAGAGCTCCTACAGTTGTCAATCCCGCAGGCCGGCCTCCATGTTGAAGACATGGATGAAAATCTTATCCAGCTCTAAAGAAACGAACCCTAAATACAAAAACAACACATGCTGAATTTCTTAAAATTACTTATATACCCATATATTCAATAATCATATTAATTTACGATGAATTTTACATACATACATAGATGCCTCTGAATTTTATACTCAAACTTACCTTGAACTCATTTACATAAACATATTAAAAATTAGGACCGTCCCTAATGTAAGATTCTGCAAACTAATGGAAAAGTACCGGTCCTTATGATGTAGCTTAGGCATCGCTGACGATGAAGAGGAGTTAGTTGTCATACAATTGGAAACGTCCTTTACAACCTCCTAACAAGAGTTGCTTAAATAAATAAATAACTGAATTTATGAAGCTAAACAACATCAAAACTGGTATAGTGGTCCGGTCAGTCGATGTAGATCTGCAAATTATTAACATCTACATTCCCCCCGTAACATATTGCCCGAGGGACTATCACCAGGATATAAGTGCGTTGCTAAGATATGATAACCGTTTATCCTCGGCGACTTTAATGCACATCACGATCTCTGGCACTCCAAATAGATGCCTCGGCATTCTGTACAGTAAACGGAGACGCCCCTACGAGAGTGGCAGGCAACTGCCACAGCTCGCCAGGCATATCGATCTTAAGCGCAGGACTTATAAACTGCGTCAACTGGCGACCGATTCTATCATTGGCATCCGACCACCTCCAATTATACTCTCAATCGAGCGAAAGACGGATTTCATAACCTCTGAAGGAAGAAACTTTATCAACTTTAGCAAAGCAAACTAGGACCGTTTTACGGACTATACAGGCTCCTTTGCTGCCCTACCCACACCGACAGGCGTACGCGAAGGTGAACGAAAGTTTCGCAAGGTTATTGATTCAGCCTCCGGCCGCTTCATTCCCGCTGGAAGAATACTGGAAATTCGACCGAATTTCCCTTGCGGAGGCAACTGCCCTGGCAAGAGAACGTGACCAAGTGAGAATTAACGCGGAAATCCGACGGATGGTCAATGACTACAAGTTGACCAAGTGGAAGCAACACCTAGAGGCATGCAACCTCTCCGGCGGAGTCGGCAAATTATGGTCAACAGTCAAGGCTCTATCAAATCCGACCAAACACAATGACAAGGTCGCCATTACATTTGGTGACAGCGTCAAATTGGACCCCAGGCGATGCGCGAGCTCTTTCTGCCGACAGCTTATATTGCATCCACCTCGGTCAAGAAAGCCATAATGAAGGCAAAGCACTCAAGATCAAATCGGAACCGACGGTATTGCCATGAAGATGTTGGAACACCTATGCCACGAGGGACAGTGGACTGCTAACTACCTGAATGGTCGGCAAGCGTCAGTCAAATTTAGGAACAAGGAATCTAGACCACGAAGAATCAAACAAGGAGTACCGCAGGGTGGAGTCCTAACCTAACCCTTTTGTTTCATTTCTATATTTCGAGGCTTCCTCCCCCACCACACGGAGCCTCCATCGTATCCTTCACTGACGACTGCACGATTGATGCTTCGGGTAAGGGCGGCCCTCCATTGACGAACTCTGTACGAGGATTAACTGTTACCTCTGAGACCTTTCAAGCTTCTTCTGCGAGCGAGACCTGGCCCTGTCTCCGACTAAATCGACGGCGATTCGGCTTACGACGTGGAATACGCAGATGGGGTAAGAGTAAAACGTCCGCGTAGATGGAGTACCTCTACCTACTTACAACCAACTGTCAACCAACCTAAAATCTTGGGTGTGACGTTTGACAACGGCCGCACCTTGGCTAGACATGCCGACGCAATAGCCTCAACGGTGTAGAGTCGGATTAAGATCCTCAAGTCACTGGCGGCAGTACCTGGGGAAAAGATGTATTATTGATTACGCTGCACTCCTATGGTCGCCCAACCTTGCTGACACCAACTGGAGGAATTTGCAACCCTGCCAAAACACCGCCATCAGAACTGCCACGGGATGTCTGCTTATGTGATCCGAGTCTTACCTCAATCAAGAGGCTAAAATACTAAGTGTTCGTGAGCACGCGGAACTGTTGAGAAGACAGTTTTTACTGAACTGCCACAAACCTAGTCATCCAAACCACCATCTATTGGATGAAGCTCCATACACGAGAGACATTAGGAAACATCTCCGTAAGCACTATGATGAGATCCAGCACCACATCACCTTGTCGTTTGATCTGGGTAACCATAGGCGGGCCCTAAATGACCTCCACACAGAATCGGTAGACAGATCTCTCAGATCTCAGCCTGTGAATCCCGCTATTGACATCCAACCACCTGAAATAGCTGAAGAGGACTTCGGAGGGAGGCGAAAGTCATGCTAGTCTAACTTCGTTCTGGATATTGTAACAGGTTAAACTCTTACTTATCCAGAATGAACCCCACCATACCAAACACTTGCCCATGATACTAAACATCTCTTTTCCTGTTAAATTGTACCTACTCTACTAGCACCAAAAACACTCTGGTCCAACCCTGTGGAAATTGCGCGTTTACTTGGACTTCCGTTAATAGAGCTTGAGGGCAATTCTCAGAGTGATGGCTCCTATAAGATAGGGCGGAACACTGTTAATAACAACAACAAATGTAAGTCTCAACTAAACTAGGCCTAATGACCGGACTGTCTTGGTTGCGCTTGACATGTCAAAAGCGTTGGACCACCAATTATCTGAGCGGTCGGCAATCATCGGTAGAATTCAGGAGCGAACGATCAAAACCACGTATAATTAACCAAGGGGTGCCACAGGGTGGTGTCCCTTCCTCGCTTTTGTTAAATTATTACATATAGAGGCTCTCTCCCCACTAGAGGGTGTCTTGATGGTCTCTTAAGCCGATGATTGCACGATTATGACTACCAGCTTTGGACAAGAATCAATACATACCTTCCGCCGTTCTCACACAGCCGCGACCACCACCAAAGTACAAAGCCGGAACAAAATTCTCAAGTAACTAGCAGGCAGCACTTTGGGAAAAGATAAAGAAACGTTGCTGGCAGTTCACAAGGGAATTGGCTAGCCGGTTCTGAGCTAAGCTTCGCAAATGTGGTCGCAGGGGATTTCAGACACCCACTGGAGGCAATTGCAGGTCTGTCAAAACACCGCACTCAGAACTGCCACGGGATGTCTCCCTATGTCACGTGAACACCATCTTCACAGTGAGGCAAAAATGCTCGGTTTTAAAGAGCATAATGAAATGCTAACCAGGCAATTCCTGTTCAACTGTTACAAAGCTCAACACCCGAACAGGCACCTGCTTGATGAAAATCTGCCTCCCAGGAAAAATCTCCGTAAGCATTATGATGAGATCCGGCACCACATATTTTCGCCGTTTGATCCAAAGGCGCATTGACAGGTCCTCAACAACATCCACATAGAGTCGGTAAACTCCTTTGTCAGTTCTCGCTCTGTGAATGCCATCATTCAGGCACAAGCTCCATCTGTTTCCGAAGAAAAAAGCTAGGTGCCTAGGGAGAAAAGAGTCATGCTGGCCCAACTTCGTTCTGGATATTGGAATAGATTAAACTCTTACCTCTCCAGACTGAGCCCTGACATGCCAAATGTCTGCGCGTCGTTCGATGTGTATCCCCATGACCATCTATTCAACTGCTTATGTGACCCGTCTCTTCTAACTCCAATCTCACTCTGGTCCAACCCTATTGAAGCCTAGAAGTTCTAGGTAAGGAAAGTGACTAGGCGGGGTCATGCATCGTTACAACAACAACATGCGCTGTACCATCCCCTTGCCGCCTTTCTTGAATAGCTCGTCATATTCGGGTTGGAGAACATGAATTCCATTCGATTGTGGGTTTGGAATCGACATCTCATTTGGGTTCTTGCTCGATTTCTCCAATTTAGAGGTAGGAGAAGTGCTCCCTCCATAATCTTAGTACTCTCTGAGCATCTGTCACCAAGTCCCCGTTTTTGCGTTTTTGCTACGCCTACTAAGTAGTGATCCGAGTCGAGGTGAGGTCCTCGAATCGAACATCTAAAACGCTGGAAGCATGTCCCGTCTATCACAAAGTGGTCGATCTGGTTGAAATTTTTTCAGATCGTGAAACGGCTATTTAGCTAACTGGAGCTTTTAGGCTGGATGTTTCGGGCACCGACGATTTGTAGCAAAAATTAGAAACAGGCCACCAGAATTCGGTAGAGAAGTTCGGCCTTAATCTCCTCGGAGGTATATCGCGCCAAATACTTATTTTATTTTATGGGCTTAAGAAAAAAAGTCTCAATAAAAAGCATGCTCCTGCATTAAGTGACGCATTTTTTTTTGTAAACTGAATATCAGCAAAGCTTCTCAAACAATAGCATTCCGTTAACAACTAATTTTGTAAGTGTATATATCACTATAACTTTACTGATTGAGTATTATTTTTGATATTTTATGAAGAGAACCGTATTAATCTCGGTTGAGTTCCGTCGATTTTTAGTAGTGTTTTGTGTTTCAGATACTACATGTCGATTTCTCGCAGAAAACTTTCTGAAAAATTTCGTTGTTTGGTTTGTTATTTACAATGTTTTAAAACGTATAATAAGAATAATAATGATAACTAGATGGACCCGTGCGCATCTTGCGAAAAAAAAAAAACTGCAGATTACCCTAAGCCATATATACAGAAAATAGATTAGAGATGATCATCCATACCGTTTCATAACATTACTTACCGTATTTGTTTATTCTATATACAATGGTAACTCATATATAAATCACCATACCATACCACAACCGTCCAAATATCATATCTCTCTTAATAAAACTGTATCGATCTATAGCCCGTTTCTGTAACTTTTCGTTATGATAACGAATGATTATGTATCGCATGGCTTGATACGATTTCGTTATGAAAGGCGTTTCTGTATGAAAAAATTCACTTTGCATATGTTCATGGTGTGTTATGTAAAAATGAGAAAATGATAGGCAAAAAGGCCTACATTTGCGCACACAGCACAATGGTCTCAATGGCCTAGTATGTAGATAAGATATTGCTCTAACTAGCGGGAGAATCGAGTTCGAATCGTGGCAAAATTTTTATTTTTTTCAACTTTTTCCTACATTTTTTTTTGTTTTTATTTTTTTATAACAATTAATTTTAATTAAATATTAATAACATTGAAAATTTGCACATAATGCAGTCAGTTTGGATTTTAGACTTGTTATCACTGCCATTATAGGCATTGTTTCGGGGAGATGCTGGTTTGCACCCCCATTTCCAGAATGTAGAAGACGCTAATAAAAATAGAACACTTAAATTGCAGATGAACTTTATTGTTTGGTTGGCACAACAAGAATGAACATGAGAGTTTTAGATTATTAAGCCTTAGCTATGGATTTGATATCATAATAGGAATTAAATCGAACTGGTACACTAAATATTTTACTGCATTGTATTGAGAGAGTAACAGTTAGACATATTGTCACCCCATTTAGGCCCGGTTTTTCAGTACAAGTTCAACTCAATTTGTCAGTTAAACTAAGCTTAAACTTGTTACGCAGTTTTCAGTCAACTTTAAACGTAGTTTAAGCGGCCAATTTTGCAGGGTTAAACTCTAGTTAACCTGTCAGCTGTTTGCATATTTGATGGTTTTGGTTGTTAAACAATAAACTGAACACAATTAAAAAAGGACGATATTTTTATATTTAATTAAATACTGGATATATCATCTGGCGAAAGTTATTATAGTGATGCAGAAATTAGCGGAGTCCTAACTATTACAATACTGAGGATAAGCAATGGAGTTGAATGTGTTAACAAATGTCATCTGCCGTATCTAAATAAAAAAAAACCAATGTTGCCGTATAAAAAGCAAATCTTAAAAGCGGCCTTAAACTCTCGCTGGAAAACCGCTCTGCGGTTTAACTGTAGTTTAAATTTATGGCGAGTTTAAGAAAACTTAGTTTAAACTGAGCTTAACCAAGGACTGAAAAACCGGGTCTTAGTGATGTAAAAGCCGGTTAGTGCTATAAATAACAAGTTAGTTCTGCTTCGAACATCCGGGTTGCTTCGAACATCCGGGTTGCTTCGAACATTCTCCCCCCGTTGGAAGGTTCAGGCTTTCAACAGCTGCAGTTTCAATGGGGAGCACAGCAACTTTTCGCACAGCTCGCTTAACTAGGCCACTGGCATTTTTCACGATTATAACACGAACGACGCCATCCGCACCGCGAATCACACTCTCCACGCGCCCTAGTCGCCATTTCATTGAAAGAAGGTTTTCGTCTTTTAAAATTACCATATTTCCAGCCTTAATGCCTTCTGTTGAATTTCGCCACTTAGTTCTCTCTTGCAAGAGTGATAGGTATGAGCGATTCCACTTTTTCCAAAATACCTGCTGCATATGGCATACGTGCTGCCATCGGTTCAAGCGGGTGATTTCAAAATCGGTTATGTCTGGTTCAATTATGCTCGTAAATGGAGCGCCTATGAAGAAATGAGCTGGCGTGAGCACGTCCAAGTCTTCTGGGTTCTCTGAAATGGAACAAAGTGGACGAGAATTAGTTATTGCTCCGATTTCACACACGAGAGTGCGAAGCGCTTCAAATGTTAGAATTGATAGCCCAACGGTGCGTAAAAAATGGAATTTTGGTGACTTTACCGCAGCCTCCGAAAGTCCACTGAAGTGTGGAGAGCGAGTCGGAATAAATATTTTCTGCGATACATTGACTGATGACTTCATTATTATGTGAGTTGCTTAAAAACAATTGCCTTAATTCTTGAAATTCGTTGCATTATCTGACCAAATGGTTTGCGGTTTGCCTCGTGGAAAGATCTTGAACTAGCTCGAGATGGCAAGCCTTCGTGCTGAAGCAGATAAAAATGCATGTGTAGCATTTGATCGGTGGTCTGGTGCGAACTTCCGACTTGTAATAGAATGGTCCGCAATAATCGATTCCAGTAGTAAAAGTGTTCGGCTGGCTTGTACTCGGTCAGATGTTGGTTGCCCATAATATGCTCATAAACTTTGGGTTTCAAACGAAAACAACGAATGCATTTGTTTATGACGCTGGCAACAGCCTTCCGACGTCCAATTGGCCAGTACTGCTGTCGAATCGCCGCTAGTAAGGTTTGAGGTGCAGCATGTAGATATTTTCGGTGAAAGTAGTCGTTTGTTACGGTATGATTCCTTGGCATTAAAATTGGATGTTTTGCTTCAAAGTTTAATGTAGAATTTTGCAAGCGCCCACCAACGCGTAGAAGCCCAAATGTGTCAACGAACGGATTTAGCGATTTTAGCTTGCTTGATGCATTGAGGTTCTGATCAAATTGCAGCGCCTTAAGCTCGGCTGCAAAATAAATATGTTGAATAATACGAATGAGCATGTGCGGGCCCATTTTGATATTAAGTGGAGTCAACGGTTGGTTATCAGCGCGAATACTTGACGGTTGGCAAAAGTAGTGAACGTATGCAAATATACGCTGCAATTTCCCAAATGAGTTGTGATATTTACAGTAAAGCGCTAGGTCACGCAACTTGCTTGTAAGTAGAACCCTACGTCGTATTTCAGGTAAATCGGATAGGAACTCCATGTTGTTTGGCCAATATGAAGGTTCTCTTGTAAGAAACGGTGGGTCATTACACCAAAGCTTGGGTGTAAGTAGCTCATTAGGGGTACATCCCCTTGAAAGTGTATCTGCCGGATTCAAAGAAGTAGGCACATGATGCCAAGACATTCCCTCCGTTACTGTTTGTATGAGGCTTACTCTGTTTGATACAAAAAAGTTGTAATTTGAAGGCTGATCTCGAAGCCAAGATAGGGTAACCATTGAGTCGGACCAGCAATGCACAGTACGATGATGTGGAAAGTCTTGTGATATGGGTGCTACAAGTTCAGCAAGCAATAAAGCTGCAGACAATTCTAATTTGGGAATAGTTATACTCTTTAGAGGCGCGACTATCGATTTGGCACAAAGCAAGCACCAAACGCTTTCAAGCTTACATCGCAGAATGCATGAATCTCCCAACTTGCATTAGCAGTTAATGCATAGCGAGGATACTGCTTACTAGGCCGAAATGTGTTTGAATGTCCGTCCATATAGTTTGTAGTGATTGGGGAAAGCTTTCGTCACATTGTATATTTTCCTTCCAAAGGGTTTGCATAAAGATATTTGCCTTGGTAATGACTGGCGAAACTAACCCAAGCGGATCATAAAATTTGGCGATATACGAAAGTATTGTGCGCTTTGTAGTGCGTGAGCTGCATTTAATAGGTGAAAAAGAAAATAAAAAATTATCCGTCTTTGGGTCCCAAATAAGGCCAAGAGTTTTTGCAATATCAGTTCCGTCATTGAATTTGAGTAGGCTTTCGCGCTCTGAGTCAACAATGTCACGCAGTGTACCAGACTCGTTTGAGGACCATTTACGAATGTTGAATCCTCCGCGCTGGAGTAAACCTTTTACTTGACGTCTGATTTCAATCACTTCTTCTATCGTATTGCCGCCAGATATAAGATCATCGACGTAAAAGTTTCTTCTAAATATTTTTGCGCCTATCGAAAATGACTCCTCCTCATCGTACGACAGTTGCTGCATAGCGCGTATTGCTAAAAATGCGACAGATTTTGTACCATAAGTTACAGTATCGAGCTTTTATATCTGAAGTTCTTCGAATTTGCAAAAGAGTTTTGAACAGCGTCGGCTGCATAGTTAAACCAAACATAGCTAACAATACATCATTAAGAGAATAGCCTGTTGTTGTTTTTGCAGATCCATCGAGTACGACGCGAAGCTTTGTCGTTGTACTGTCCAGCTTCTGTATGCAATGATGAGGAAGAAAATACTTGGTAGCTGTTGTATGCGACTTTGCTAGCGACATGTGATTCAACGATGCATACTGCTTCATAAACGAAGTATACTGAGTTTTTAAGTCTTTATTTTTCTCCAATTTTTTCTCTAGGCTTCTGAATCTGTAGAGAGCGTGATTATAAGAATCGCCAAGAACGGTGATGCTTGTTTTTGCTGGAAAACGTACGGAATACTCTCCAGAGTCTAAACGATAAATGTTTTGCTTGAAATCGCTCTCACACCAATCATCTTCCACAGATGGTGGGGGACGGAATCGAATCGATTCTCTATTTCCCAGAATCGCTTCACGATATCGTTCAAGGAGCTGTTGGGTTGCTGTTCTTCAGCTACTGTTTTGCTGCAAGCGGCTAGAGAAGATGTTTTTTTATTGCTGTATGAGAGGCCACCAGAGACAACCCAACCGAGTCGGGTTTTTTGCAATATTGACAAATTCGCACCGAGACAAATTTGGCCAATGCACATCAGATCAAAAAAATAGCCAGCACCAATAAGCAAATCAATTCGCTGTGGTCTGAAAAATAATGGGTCCGCTAGATGTATATTTGATGGTATCTTCCACTCGGAAGAGAGGTTTAAGTTTGGTTGATAATCGGTTATACTAGGAGTGACCACAGCAGTGAACGCAGCGTTGTACTCCTTGTCTTGCGATTGTGTGAAAATTTTGATTTTCCGAAGTTGGATTCGCCTATGCCGGAGATTACCAACGATGATTTTTTCAATGGAAGCTGCAATTGATTTGCAAGGGGAGTAGTGATAAAGTTTATTTGAGATGCTGAGTCGAGAATAGCACGGCATGGTACAAACGCTCCAACACAATTTTTTACTGACAGTATTGCCGTAACCAGCAACACGTGGTTATTGACGGACAATTCCGAGGCTCTTGGAGCTAGATTTGAAGCTGTGTTGTTGTGATGAAAGTTGTGTTTGCTGTGCAGGTGCTGTGACTTCAGTTACTGATGAATTTGAGGAGGTTGACACCGGAGAAGGATTCAAATGGAGCAGCGAATTATGCTTGGAGGAGCAATGACGGCATTTACCTGACTTACACCTTTGTGAATTATGACCCTTGCGTAGACAGTTTAGAAAAAGCTGCAACCGCTTAGCTTCTTTGTAGCGCAAATTTGGGGACAGGTTCAAAAACTTAAAGCAACTATTTATGTAATGGTCTTTCGAATCACAGAATACACAAGAGGTAGAACTACCTGCAGATGCAACTAAAACATTGCTAGTTCGTTTATTTACATTTAAAATTTTGCTCACGTGATAGCTAGGCGATTGAGTTACCTTAGCAGTTTGCAAGTTTTCCATCATGCGGCACCGCTTCTCTAAAAAGGTTCTAAATGAATTCAATTTTGGCAATGTCTGTGTTGGCAAGTCTTCTTCCCACTTTTCCTGTGTTTTTGAATCACACTTTCTAGCAACAAGATGTATGAGTAGCCCATCTGATATTTGTTGTGTTGTTGCCAAAGTATTAAGTGCGCGAAGGTGAGAATTGAATTGGCTCTTAATTTCCGCAAATCAGTAGCAGAACTTTAATCAATGGCCTTGAACCCAACCATCGCCTAAATATGCGCCTGAAAAATTAGTAATTTGTTATCAAACCTTTTTTTAGAAGACCCAGGGCCTTGTCATAATTTTTTTCATCAGCTTCTTCGAGAACCGACTGCACGTGGTCAAATCTGCCTTACATGCTATCCACGTATTTCATGTGGACAAAAATTGCAGCCTCATCCAGCTCACTAATACGCTGCATCGATCGGGGTATTCACGGGACATCGTCTAATTTGAATACATGGTGAACTCATGAGGGGGTCCCCTCAAATTACTTTGTTGTAGCTGTAAAGTCGAAGAGAAAATAAAAAGTGTCGAACACTTCCTGTTTGTTTGGAGTGCCTCTGACCCGTAGGGAGTGCCTAAACAGGTGCATATTCACTAGTTTAGCGAAGCTAGGCTCTGCCAAAATCGGAGACATTCTGCGCTTCACCAAGCGGACAGGATGTTTCAACTTCCTGCATGTTTAAAGGAGGAAGGGAATCAACCCCCTCCAGTGGTATCACAATGGGCCATGCGGCCTAAGTGTGCCTTTCAGTGGTGCAGAGAGGCAGCCACCTAAACCTAACCTAACCTTGTCTACTATTAACTATTTCGAACACTTTCCAACTAGTGGATTTTACTACAGTAAATTAATTAGAAAATCTCATAAACATTATTTTGACCTTTCTAAAACTTATGTAATAAAGTTCTTTCGCCAAAATGAAAATTTTTTAATCTAAAGGGATCCTAATAGAAGTAGAATCAGGCATTTTTGTTAAGTTAAAGAGTTTAATAAGCAAAATAAATATTATTTTCTAAGTACCAAAATCCCATATAAATTACATGGGCAAAGTAACGTTATTTCGGCTGGGTTTAGTGTCATCGTAAATTTTTTTCCTCGTTTCCAGAACTTGGTAAATAACGGACACCCTACTATGTAATGATAAAATCAGTTTAAATGAACTTACGTCGTTTTGTGTTTTTTTTTTGTTAGATGAAGTTGGTCAGCTTACGTGCCGTCTGAGGCCGCCTCGCTTTGTGGCGCTGCCCTCTCGAAGTGCTAAATCTACCTTGTTATTAAAGAGTGCATGTTTTATGTAATATTTCTTTTTTGTTCTATTCGTTTCTTATTGTTGCGTTTATGTTTTTGTTACATGGTCGCACATACCAGTTCAGGTCGTGTCTTTTGCCTACTTTGGGTTTCCTTTTTCGTTTTCTTGTATTACAAATATTTTACTCAACTTACGAGTTTACTCACTCCAGTCGCTCAAGTGAGAGAAAGACTAATAAATTCTTGGAAAAAATTCCTCAACTAAGTTAAAAATTTCGGAGGGTTAATTATAAAGAGAACGAAAACATACACTGAAGACGGGTTGTAACAAAACAAAAATAGACAAGGGATGACGAAAAATCGTTCCAATATACATCTAATTACCACCCAGTCGGAAAAACAGAAAATCAAATCAACTCGGTTAATTACAATGTTCTCCGTGTTCCCACATTCTCTCAAGCATGTCCTATGCTTGATTTGCTGGTTTTTGCGGTTAAACTACTCGATAGTCCGGTGGGTGCAGATCAACAAGCAAGTGACAAAATACCTGCCTCTACTTATGTCTAGTAACTTCACTCATATATCGTATGTACTAGCCATCTATTATTTATTGTGACCTGGTTAACAAATATCTATTATTTTGGTATTACTTTACCTTTACCTTAACCTTCAGTTGGGGCACACTCACAAGTTTACTTAATTGGATTTTGCGCGTTATTGTGGTATTTTTTCTACTTTCTATACTACATTCCCATACTGTGTGAGCTCAATTAACTCTCTTTACATTCCTCTTATTAGCTTACATTCTCACAACAGCCGTTTCTATCGTACCGGAATGAACCGGGGTTTTCTTTACCCGGCCAAGGGCTGTTATTTCAGTGTAACCCTGTCCAATCTGTCTTGTCCCACCCTTATATTTTCATTCTCGGAGCCAACCCTGGCAGCTGGGTTGCTCCATTGTCTCTTGTTACGGGCTGGGGTCGAACCCATCCCTGGACCAAGAGATTGGATCTGCTGCGTTTGCTGGAAACAATTTATATTAAAAGGTCGCATTCGGTTCAATGCGCCAAGTGTAAGAGATGGCTACATAAATATGGATGCTCAAGGCTTAACCCTGCCATCCACAGACCCCGTACTTTCTTTAGTACTTTTGAGGCACCTTGCTGTACACGTCCAAGGACGTCCCGCGGTAGTCGCCGCTCTGGCACTCCCTTACCGCTTCTACCTACTTCCAATAGTCACAATAGTGGCCCAGTCTATACGACTGGCAGCACCGCTGCCATCCCTGCCTCACCCACTCCCGACTGTCGCTCACGCACGCCAGCGTCTCCATCTCACACGGCCGCTCAACACTCCTATTCCCCCCCCCTGCTTCCAGCCTGCACGTGGGCCAGGACCACCACCTCGTACCTTTCACTACGTGCACCGTTTGTCGGCAAAGATAATATACGCATGCGACATCGGTCAAGTGCAACAAGTGCCTTGGGCAGTGTCACACCCTTATGTACTCTGGGCTCGCAAACGGTAACCTCTGGACGGATACGTTCATAGCCCCATGTTGCAGTATACAGCCGCCTTCCACGCCAGATAACAACGGCCATGGCACTGTCAACTCTAGACTGCGACATAGTTTAGGCCTTAGCCTATCTCCACCTGCAACGTGTTGTCCTAGAGATTATCATCCCGACATTAGTGCGTTGCTAAGGGGCGATAACCGTCTAATCCTAGGCGACTTCAACGCATATCACGATCTCTGGCACTCCAACTTGCCAGCAGACAGCAGAGGACACGCAATTGCAGACCAAACAGACAACTCAGCATTCTGTACAGTCAATGGAG
The DNA here is from genome assembly GCA_949987695.1 of Merzomyia westermanni. Lineage (NCBI taxonomy): Eukaryota > Metazoa > Arthropoda > Insecta > Diptera > Tephritidae > Merzomyia > Merzomyia westermanni. The sequence continues at coordinate 86,032,110 of OX465291.1, forward strand.
ATGCCCCTACCCGGGTGGCAGGCGCCTGCCACAGTTCGCAAGACATCGCCATAACGAGCGCGACCTAATTAACTTCGTCATCTGGCGACCGATGCTTACATTAGCTTCAGACCACTTACCCATGCTACTCTCCGTTGAACGACCGACCGACTTCATAACGGCTGATAAACTAACATACATTAACTTCACCAAAGCGGACTGGGACCGCTTTACGGACTATACTTCGCTGCTTTACCCACTCCTACAGACGTACGCAAAGGCGAAAGAGAGTTTCGCAACGTCATTGATTCAGCCTCAGGCCGCTTTATTCCTGCTGGCAGAATACCAGAAATTCGTCCGAATTTACCTGCCACTGTCGCCATTGCATTGGGCGACAGTGTCAAATCGGACGCCAGCAAATGTGCGAGCTTCTTTTGCCGGCAGTTTATAATGCATCCACCTGCTGATAGGACTAAGAGAAGAGCCATCCGACGTGCGCTCAAACACAAAGACTCCACTGCGCCTATTGCCGTCGCAGTCGCAGAGGTCAAGGAAGCCATAATGAAGGCCAAACCCTCAAAATCTATCGGACCCGACGGAATCGCCACGAAGATGATCAAACACCTAGGCCACGAGGGACAGAGTTATTTAGCGGCTCTTTTCAACCTCTCTCTAACTACTTTCGTCATACCTGAGATATGGAAACAGGCGATTGTAGTTGCCCTACTAAAACCAGGGAAGCCGGCGAACCAAGGAGATTCTTATCGTCCGATATCCCTCTGCCTTACTTTATTGCAAATCTGAAATTGGCCGATCACCAGCATGGTTTCCGCAAATCTCACAACACTACATCCACTTTTAATGCCATTGCAACACAGATAAATCATTGTTTGAATCAACACCTACCAAACCATAGGACGGTTCTCGTGACACTTGACCTATGAAATGCATTTGATACGGTCAACCACGCCACACTCTTTCGAAACCTGGAAGAGACACCGCTCCCTCCCGGCCTTAAAAGGTGGACCGCTAATTACCTCAATGGTCGACAGGCATCAGTCAAATTCAGGAACAAGAAATCTAGGCCACGAAGAATAAAACAAGGGGTGCCGCAAGGTGGTGTTCTCTCTCCCCTTTTGTTTAATTTCTATATTTCGAGACTTCCCCCCACCAGAGGGAGTCTCCATTGTATCCTACGCTGACGACTGCACTATAATGGCCTCGGGCAAGGGTCCCTCCATTGACGAACTCTGTACTAGAATTACCTTTCCTTTTATTTTCCAGCTTCTTCACCGAGCGAAATCTAACCCTATATCCGACTTAATCGACGGCGACCCTGTTTACGACATGGAACGCGCAGATGGGCCAAGAGGTAAATGTCCACGTAGACGGAGTACCTATACCTACTGTCAACCACCCGAAAATCCTGGGTGTGACGTTTGACAACGACCTCACCTTCGCTGGTCATGCCACCGCAGTAGCTTCAAAGGTACAGAGCCGCAATAAGATCCTCAAGTCACTGGCCGGCAGTACTTGGGGGGAAGACAAAGAAACATTGCTTGCTAAATAAAGAGCTGTTAGCCGACCGGTTATTGACTATTCTGCGCCCATATGGTCGCCAAACCTTGCTGGCACCAATTGGAGGAAATTGCAAATCTCCCAAAACACCATCATCAGAACTGCTACGGGGTGTCTGCTTATGTCATCTGAGTCTCACCTCCATCAAGAGGCAGAATTGCTCAATGTTGAAGAGCACGCGGAACTCTTGAGTAGACAGTTCCTTCTGAACTGTCATAAACCCAGTCATCCAAATCGACATCTTTTGAATGTAGCCCTGCCCCCCAGAGACATAAGGATACATCTTCGTAAGCACTACGATGAGATCTGGCACCACATCTCTTTGCCGTTTGATCTGCGGAACCAAAGGCGGGCTCTAAATGACCTCCACACTGAGTCGGTAGATAGATCTCTCAGATCTTGGCCTGTGAATCCCGTTATCAGTACTCAGCCACCTGAATTGGCTGAGGAGGAGCGTGTACTTCCGAGGGAGACTAGAGTCATGCTAGCACAACTTCGCTCTGGATACTGTAATGTTAAACTCTTACTTATCCAGACTGAACCCCAACTTACCAAACACATGCCCTGCATGTGGTATGTACTTCCGTTAGAAGAGCCTGATGACAATTTAGAGTGATCGAGCTCGATCGAGCTCATTGGGCAGGGCGAAGCACTGTTAACAACAACAACAACATTCCTCTTATAAATAACTGCAATCGCAAGCCGATCAAGCGCCGATAATGATAAGTATATGGTATAATCTCAAACTTAAATTTTGAAGGTCCGGGCTTAGCTGTTTAGTTTAAAGCCACTCCATCGGCGTTGGCGGGTTTTGGATTATTCATTCACATGCCTACAGGGCTCACTTGCATGAAACGCTGAGGAAGGTAAACGTGGCCTGGCACTAGTTCGTATGATTTTATTAGCTGGACTGATGATGGGATGAAAGACCTGCTGGCATCGAAGTAGCCCTTCTTTACTTTGCTTTTGAATTTGTTTATCTTTACTCTGACAACAGAATATTAGGAATATTTTTCTTAACAGAAACTACAAATTTAGTTATTTTCTTTTAATTCTTTTAGCTTATCACGGCACGTGGCTTACTCTCCGACGGTTCTTAAGAAGAAAGAAAGAGACTCCCATCCGGATATTTCGCTTGGTCCGCATGTGCCCACAAACATATCGATATCTCGATCACCGGCCTTATGATTTTGACATAAAAGAGGGGAGTTTCATTGGGCGTGTTCATGAATCGTTAAACGTATACCACTGATGGCGATAATAAAATTCTAAGAGACGGCAACTTAAGAGGGTGACTGGGAATTATTACTAATACTAGACAGGAGGGAAAATAGTTGAAGTTTTGGCAAGTACCATGGTACACTTTGTTTCTTAAAACCCAGTTAGATTACCTATCTTTTCATACCCATATTTGTTAGTCCATTTTAGTACAAAAAAATACAGATACCATGTAAAATCTTTTTCAGTGGCAACATCTAGGAACAACTTATTATGTAGCTTATTACCGCCGTGGTGTGAAGGTAGTGTTGCCGGCCTACCACACCGAAGGTCCATGGTTCGAGCCCTGGTACAGGTAACATCAAAAGTGATTTGAAAAAAGTTTTTCAAAACGGGGTCGCCCCTCGGCAGTGGTTTGGCAAACTCTCCGAGTGTATTTCTGCCATGACAGGCTTCTCAGCAAAAATTCGTCTCTTTTGTAGATGCCTTTTGGAGTCGGCAAAAAACTGTAGGTCCCACCAATTTGTAGGGAAAATTCAAATCGACACACCACAAATTGGAAGAGAAGCTTGACGCAAAAATCTCTTAGGAGGTTTATGATGATATACCTGTTGTATATCGCGCCATAGAGATAGAGAGAGATTACCTTTATAAACAATTTCATTCAAAGCGGCAATGCCTTTTTCAAGAATGAAGGTTTGGCATCCTAAAGCAGTTAAAAGTCGCATTATGTGGGGCAGCGCTCGTAGAATGAGTCTTATTTGTATGAGGAATGCGGCGAGAAGCCCATTCCAATTTTGCATGAGTACTCCGGTGGCCTTAGCTAGGTGTAATGGTAGTAGTTTCTGGCCTCGTTCATCGCATTTGTTGGTGATGTCAGCCTTTGCCTCAGAAGGACATCCAGCAGCAGGGCAGACGCATCTACCCTATTAAGGGACCGCACTCTTCACGTCACATTACATTCTGAAATTGTCATGCTGGCAGCAAACCCTTGCAGCGCTGCTGCTCCACAACCCCCCATAGACCCCATACTTTCCTTAGTACATCCGTGACCCCCATAGCTCACCCCCACTGTCTCTATTATTATTACTGTAGCAGTATTTCTCCCTGCTAAGTCGGCGTATCCATTTATGGAATGGAACATGAAAGGTCAAACAGTTTTATACTGATTTGGACAGTCCTATGCCAGATATGAATTCGGAAGGCTCCGGTACATGCATCTTGTGGCATCAGTCCGACTGCCTCTCTCATCCCTCCACACTAAATTTTGACTAACGCCCATGGCCGCTCCCCACTCCTACTCCCTTCGGAACAGGTCAGATGCGAGCAATGTAGGTCGTCATCCATCTCCTCCTCTGGCCCCCACGCCCTCGCATCCAACTTGTACATCACAATGTGTTCCTTCTCTATGCCCACGTCTCCCACTTCTTCTAGCCTGCACGTTAGTCACGCATCATCCTTTCACAACGTGCACTGTCTCCGCTAAGATTATGTACGCATGCGGCGTCGGTAAAATACAAAAATTGCCTTGGTTCCTGTGACGTTCTTTTGTACTTTGGAGTCGAAAAACAGAAACCTCACCAAAAGTAATTTCTTCGTTTTGGGGCGTTAGTACATGGATTTTTTTTTTTTTTTGTAATTGAGATAAAACTACTTTGTACAAATGTAATTTGTGCTCCAGAACCTTGAAAAGGAATTGACATTTTTCCAGCTACATTACAAGGAGTTATAAAAGTAATCTCGAATTTCCCACTACATTTTTCAAAGGAATTCTGAAAGTACTTGGAATGCTAATTCGTGCATAGAAACATTTTTCCTCGAGCATCCGTTTTAAATGATAAATACGTGCATTTGAAAGCACGAAGGCGTATCACGTCGTACGCCGCCTGCATAGAACCAAGAATATTAAAAAATTTTTTTTCGAACACTCCAAGGGTCATATCATTTGCCTCTGTAAGCGTTCATAATTTCTAGCCATGAAGCAGGACAGATTCGAAGAGCCGTGTAGAACGTGAACGATCACGTCGTCGTCGAAAGAGCTCCTAAATTTTAAATTTTCTATTTATTCCGAAGAGTTGTTACTGGTTCGCATGCCGAGATTCTTCAATATATCGTTTAATTGTGCCGATCGTTGATACAAAACACTAAGCTCCAACACTCTTAGTGCCGTTTTCTCATCTAGCTTTTAATATTAAAGTTCTGTTTAAATTTATGGGCCACTCCATCTTCCTTATAAACAAAGTGACTTTTAACATTAAAGACCAGATGAGAAAACGGGCCTGAAAGAGAAAAAAATCTCTTATGATACATGCCTTATATGTGCCGCAGAAAATGGATATTAAAAGGATTAGATGAGAAGGACGTTGGAATGCTGTAGAAGATCTAATGATGGCCTTAGAACATAACGGAGGTATGCCCGTGTTAAGAGGCGACTAAAATGCATAAAGGTAATGACGTGCAACTTGATTGTTGATCATTACCCCTCTTCCTTACCAAAGGGCGTACCAATCGTCGGGCTAGTACCGCAAAGTACATAACGCGTCTATATCTGGCAAAATACTGTCACATCCACCACACTCCCTAGGACCTTTGGGATGTGTTTTTGTCACTACTTTTCGTTTTTCCTTCGACTATGACTTTTCTTGTAGGACGAACACAAAATCCTTTATATTATGGAGGACATAAATCCTATCTTTTTTTAGTAGGCCTCTAAAGATTTTATTTTCACTGGAAATGCAAGTGGAGAAGGACTTGGCTTCCCTCTCTGTTGATAATTATCACAAAGATAGCAAAGGAGAATTATTGCGTGCTGCATGGCAAGACGCAACCACCCCTTTAATAACAAAAAAAAATTTATTCGCCAATTAACATTCAGTTTTTCAAATACTTTTGCAATTCCTTTGAGTAATGGGAAATTGGAGAATACTATTTTATTCCTTGTGATGAAATTCGAAAATTTTTGATTATGTGTTGATTTGATTTTCTGTTTTTCCGACAGGGTGGATATTAGATGTATATTGGAACGATTTTTTGTCATCCCTTGTGAATTTTTGTTTTGTTACAAACCGGTTTCGGCGATTTGCCATCTTCAGTGTATATTTTCGTTCTGATCTGTGTCTATCCGTTGTTATTTATTTATATGTAGCTGTGCTGGCATTCGGAGGTAAGCTTGTATACCTCATGTTCGCTAGCGAACAGGACGGAAAATAAGTACATGATTTCGGAAGCACATCAGGGACTACAACAAGAAAGCACAGAAAGCCACCATCACACTAGAATCGAACTTTGCTCGAAAACAAATGCACCCCGGCAAACATCAAAAACACAGCCAAAACACTTCACGTACAAAGAAAAGGTCGACGATTAAATGTGCTTGAAAACATGAAAATATACAAACTATAGACGTTTGACGGGAGAATAATAAACGAAAAAACAAACACCAATTCTGATGCAATATTTGAACCCCTAAAACTAGTTTACAAAAAACAAAACAACGCAGCAGGTACAATAACCAAACGAGTAACAATAAACGAGCGAACACAGGAAACAAACCAAAAGACGAAAATCACCGCCTTCTACCTAAGTACCGAGCGACAAAAGCTACCTTCAATACAGACTATTCAAGGACACGATTAACATTACCTGACCTAACACCCACAAACAAATTAACGAGCGTCAAAACAACCCTTATTGAAGGTACCCGTTCGGGAGCATTCGTAACACATGAACCTAACACACGAACCATATACACGCATATTAGCCGCACCTGGCACAGCATCCAGACTATAAATACATAACAACGGATAGACAGATCAGAACGAAACCATACACTGAAGATGGCAGAGGGCCGAAACCAGTTTGTAACAACACAAAAATTTACAAGGGATGATGAAAAATCGTTCCAATATACATCTAATTTTGATTATATTTACAATTCCTTTCAAAAGTACTGAGTAAGTAATTACATTTGCGCAAAGAAGTTGTTGAGGACATGAGCAGCGAAAACCTCATTGAGTTCGAGGATTAAAAATGTTGTCTTAAATAAGTACGTAATTCAAGAATATATATGCTAAATACTTACCCTTTATAATACATGAATATATGGTAAATACTTACCTCCTAAATACTTACCCTTTATAATACATGAATATATGCTAAATACTTACCTCCTAAATACTTACCCTTTATAATACGTGAATATATGCTAAATACTTACCTCTTAAATACTTCCCCGTTAAAATTTATAAATTACTTACATTTTTCACGTAAACCCTATACCCATGAATTTATATACAGTTATATTGGAATATTGATATATACGAGGTGTGTTCAAAAAGTATCGCGAATTTTGTGTTTTTTCAAAAATTATTTATTTATTCATGAATATCTATTTTGTCCCCTTCAAAGTAATCACCATGAGATATTATAAACTTGTGCCAACGGTTTTTCCAATCTTCGAAGCACTTCAAAAAATCATTTTTTTGTATCTTGTTCAGCTCCTCCTTCGATGCCGTCTTTATCTCGTCAAGAGAAGCGTAACGTCGTCCTTTCATGGGCCTCTTCAGTTTAGGGAACAAGAAAAAGTCACAGGGGGCCAGATCTAGGGAATACGGTGGCTGCGGCATCATTAGTGTGTTGTTTTTGGCCAAAAAGTCGCGCACAAGCAACGATGCGTGAGCAGGGGCGTTATCGTGGTGCAAAAGCCAATTTTTGTTCTTCCACAAATCCGGGCGTTTCTGGCGGATTGCTTAGCGCAAATTGCGCATAACTTGCAGGTAATATTCCTTATTGACCGTTCTTCGCTGTGGCAAGAACTCATGATGCACCACGCCCCTGCAATCGAAGAACACTGTCAGCAAAACTTTCACATTCGACCGAACTTGGCGCGATTTTTTCGGTCTTGGTTCGTGCGGCAGCTTCCATTGAGATGATTGAGCTTTGGTTTCCACGTCATAACCATTAACCCACGATTCGTCGCCAGTTATGACCCTCTGGAGCAAATTTGGGTCGTCGCGGACAGAGTTTAACATCTCATTAGCAATGTTCATGCGATGCTGTTTTTGGTCACAATTGAGCAATTTTGGTAAAAAAAATAGGTAAAAATCGAAGACGATCCAAAACACGTGCAATCAAAGCAGCTGTCAACAATTAACTGAGCATTCAAAATGGCCGAGCTTGTCGGCATAAGTGAGAGACATGAGTACCAACATAACGCCACAAAAAATTCGAAATTCGAATATACGTAACCAGCGAAAATTCAAAATTCGCGATACTTTTTGAACACACCTCGTACAACCAAACGCATAATGCATAAGAAAAGAAGTAAGCGGTCCAATGCTATGTAATGGGCCGCTTCAAAAGTAGTAGTTCGCTAAAGCTCCAACCGCTCTCGTCGCCTACAGAATAAAGAAATTAATTGTTTAACTCGAACGGTCGTGCGTTTCATTTTTTGTGAAGTTCCCCCCTTAGTGCAAAGGTGAAAAGTATACAATCTCAATATGCAAATCGCAACTCAAGCAATGAGATGCATTATGGGAGCAATCACTCAATTCTCGCAAGGAATTGCCCCTCTGGTCCGAATTAGACCAGTTCCTGGCTACTCGGTATGAAGTGGTTGAACGCCTTACCACATACAGGCCTAACAAACAAAAACCAAATCAACCCAATTTCACCCCGCGTTCCTAAACTCCTATAAATAGCTCGTAACACTCAAGAAACATGACTCATGCCTTGCACACTGACCCTAAGAGCCAGGCCTCGTGCAAATTATGCAACAGCAACCACTCACTTATGAATTGCGTTAAATTTAAAGAACTCTCAGTTCAAGAGCGAAATAAATTCGTAAGGGAGAACAAGTATTGCCAGAACTGTTTGGCATACTCCCACTCAGAAAGGCAATGCGGAAGCAGTATACATGGTCCTTTGGTGCCAAAAACGAAAACAGTGACCTAGCTGGAAAAAAAATAAAAATATTTTAGAAAAAACATAAATATTAAAAATCAAAATAAGAAGTGAATAGTCGTGAAAAATTTTACAAAAAACTTTATAACATAAAAATTCGGCAACCACGGCGCGCTGAAAAAGAAAAAAAACATTAAAAGAAAAATCTACATAATAGTGAAACATATAAAGTGGATTGAAATTACAAAAATAATAAAAAAAATTTCAGTATAAGTGAAGTGAATTTCCAAAACCGAAAATAATTAACACCAAAACAAGAAGAAGAATAAAATATACATACAGTGCTAACTAAAATATTTGTGCGATAAAACTAAAGCACCAAATCAAGTAGTGAGTGACAAAAACACAACAACAAAAAGTAAAATTTACATACATATATACATATACATATGTGTAAGATTACTACCCAAGTGCCGTTTGAGTAAATGAAAAGAAGATATAAAGTGTATAAAAAAATTAGACCGATCGAAAAAAAAAAACTTACACTCACGTAGAACTTGAAACAAGGCTGTAAAATATATTGTTTTTTACAACACCTTTAAATAGTTTATCCATTAAATAGTCAATCCCCACATAAACTCAAACTCAAAACTTATACAAACTCACAATGGGCGGCACCGGCGATGATACGCAGGAAAAGCCACAAACGCTCCAACCACAAATAGGAGTGAACACAAGGTCGAAATCCCAGAGTGACGAGGAAGAAGCAGCCCTTTTCTACAAAAAATTCATATTCGCAGCTTCTAGGCTGGAAAAATATTGCAAAAAATGGTTGCCAACGTTTAAAGTAACGTACATAGATCTGAAAGAGTACTCAAACCCGTTTCTAGCAGACCCGAACTGCTTCGCACCTGCCAAAATCGACATGGTAATAGGTAGCGACATACTCCCTCAAATACTGATTCCGGGCCTCAAGACCAATGTAGCTGGAAACTTAATAGCCCAGAACACAATATTTGGGTGGATATTAAGCGGGCCACTTAAGGAACAGATCTCAAAATTTTCATCTCAAGTATCAGAAGCTCATACGGACTCCGTGGACGACTTACTCAAAAGGTTTTGAAGAAGTACCATCGGCTTCCTCTCTCAGAGACGACGACTTGATATGCGAAGAACTCTACAAAAACACCACGTTCCGGAGACTTGATGGTCGATACGTAGTAAAGCTCCCATTTAAGGATTCGTTTCCGAGCTCAATAGCGTTAGGGCACTCTCGACCCTCTGCTCAGCAGCAATACCTCAGCATAGAACGAAGCATTGAGAAAAAAAAGCTCCGTACAACCTACTCCAACGTCTTAACAGAATACTTAACTCTAGACCATATGGAGCCCACGACACCTCGGGAAATTATACGTGAAGGAAAGTATTTCTCGTTTTACTTGCCTCATCACGCCGTACTCAAACCCGATAGTAAAACTACTAAAGTCCGAGTAGTTTTCAACGCATCAAAACAATCTCATTCCGGCATTTCACTCAACGACGTGCTTCATACAGGTCCCGTCTTACAAAACGATCTAATGGTGGTCATACTGAAATGGCGACTCTACAAATATGTATTTAACGGAGACATTGAAAAAATGTACCGCCAAATATATGTTCACAAAGAAGATCAAGACTTTCAACGAATACTCTTTCGTCGATTTCCCGAAGGCCCAGTAGAAGATTTTAAGCTAAAGACAGTAACTTTTGGTGTTAACTGTACCCCCTACTTGGCGATTCGCACGCTGCACCAACTAGCAGCAGATTGCAAAAGCTCAACTACCCCTCGCTAGCAACGTCCTCCTGCAGGAAACCTACGTGGACGATATCCTCTTAGGCGGACACAACATACAGTCCACTCAAAAAAAATACAGCGAACCACTCAAAAATATTGGAATCAATCCCAAAGTCTGACGTTCTCGATGCGGATTTTCTAAAATTTCACGACTCTAGTTCCACAACCACTCTTGGTGTACGGTGGAACGCTCTCGATGACTCCTTCTCGTATTCGTACTAACCCATACCGGCCGCAACTTTAGCAACTAAGCGATATATTCTGTCGTCCGTCGCGAAACTTTTCGACCCGGCAGGCTGGCTATCGCCTATAATGATAGTAGCGAAGACTCTTTCAACAGCTCTGGATGGAAGGGACGGATTGGGATGAGCATGTCAAACCCGGTTCACTTCTCAAATGGAAATGCTTTATGGATAATCTCTCTGCAATTGGAAAGATAAAAATCCCACGTTGGGTCCAATTCACTCTCAATGAACCCACCCAGTTGCATGGTTTCTCCGACGCCTCTGAAAAGGCATATTGTGCGTGCGTCTATTTAAGAGTTCAACACAGCAATAATTCAATTTCATCGCATTTGCTCGTGGCAAAGAGTAAGGTCGCACCGACCGCTACTTGGCGACATGTACCCAGCGCAGAAAATCCTGATGATATGGGCACTCGTGGATGTCGGCCACAAGACTTAGTTGATTGGCCCCTTTGGTGGAACGGCCCCACGTGGCTTTCAAACTCTTCTACATATTGACCGAAACGTAGTCCTCACAACAACTCACCCCCGGAACAAAGGCGCATAGAAGCCCTCCACACTCTCGAAACCGAAGATTTCTTGGATCGTTTCTCCTCATTTTCTAAAGCACTTATAGTCCTCTCGTATATTCGTCGATTCATCTCGAACGCAAGGAAACTCCGTATCCCTTCCACTCGTACTCTTACCCACGAAGAGATGCACCAAGCGAAAGCACAACTCATTGCAGGTGCTCAACGAAAATATTTCGGAGAAGAGATCGCAGCACTAGAAACTTCAAAGCCTATAGATAAAAGAAGCTCGTTACTCTATCAATCCGTCCTTGGATAAAATGGGTATACTACGGGTCAATGGACGTCTCTCTTACGCAACCCTTAGCTACAATGAGCGTCACCCTATCATTATCCCAGACGAATCCCGGTATTGTACTCTTCTCTTGGATTTCCTCTACTCCACACTCTTACACGCTGAGAAGCAGCTTATGATCCGCATGGTACAGCAGGAATATTATATCCCCCGGCTTAAGAAAAAGGTGAAGAAATGTATATTCCACTGCAAGAAATGCACCGTCTACAAGCACCAAATGAGATCGCAAATGATGGCAGCGCTTCCCCCCGAACGTGTAACTTACTCGCTACCCTTTCACACCACTGGAGTAGATTTTGCGGGACCTTTCCTCGTAAAAACATCCACTCTCCGACGCGCATCGTACGCCAAAGCATATGTGTGCGTTTTCGTTTGCTTTTGCACCAAAGCCATACATTTAGAAGTCTGCTCAGATCTTACCACGAAAGCGTTTAAAGCAGCCTTTGCTCGTTTCGCAGGTCGCCGAGGCATACTCTCAAAAATTATGTCCGACAATGGAAAGACGTTCGTAGGAGCCCAACGAAGCCTTCAAAGAGAATTTTCCACCTTTCTCAAGGAAACCGCCGAAGACATTGCAAATAAATACGCCATCCACGGTCTCTCATGGCAGTTCATCCCTCCACATGCTCCGCATATGGGAGGTCTCTGGGAAGCAGCAGTGAAGAGCTTCTAAATTCACTTGACAAAAGTGGCCGGAACACAAAAATTCACCTTCGAGGAGTTCAACACTCTCCTTATTCGCATCGAAGCAGTCTTAAATTCCAGACCGCTTTCCAAAATGTCTCAAGACCCCGATGATCTGCAAGCTCTAACACCAGGTCATTTTCTTCGCGGGGGCCCCCTTCTCGCAACTCCCGAGCCGAACGCCGATGACCTACCCCTCACGAAGAAGTGGCAAGGACTAAGGGTCCTCCATCATCAGTTCAGCAAGCGTTGGAAAACTGAATATTTAAAGGAACTCCATAAACGCTGCAAATGGAAAACCCCTGAACCCAACGTCTGCGAAGGAGACCTAGTCGTCATCAAAGACGATCTCTTGCCGCCGAGCGAGTGGCACTAGGGCGAGTCATAAAACTTCATCCCGCTCCAGACAACAACGTTCGCGTGGTGGATATCCGCACTCAAGCCGGTATCACCACACGCAACATAACAAAACTTTGTTTACTGACGCCTGCTTAGTCAAAATATCCCGACCTCCAAATCTCTCTTCATCTCGACTCCCAATATCCTCTCTATCGCTACCCATGCCTAATAATGGTTTCGTTTTCTCTCTTTTTCTTCTCTCTCTCGTCACAGTACTAACGGAGCCAGAACTTACCGCACATGCCGCTTGTGCTGCCAGATGCACTCGCTGAGTTATTGCCGAGTGTTTTTGGCGATGACACCTGATGAAAGGTACGAGTCGGCGCGGGCACATCGGTACTGCATCAACTGCCTCGCCACATCACACACTATGGGCAATTTCGGTTCACCAGATTCTTGTCGGAAGTGTGGGTTAGCGCACCACATCCTATTGCATAGACCGTCGTTTGTAGCCTCACGACCTGCCGTTTACCACACCACGCGGTCCGGCGGCCAACGCGAAACTCGCCAATTGCAGCCAAGTCAGTCGACTAACTCCCAGCGCCGAACGAAGAATCGACCAACTCATCATCGGGTTATTTACAGGAGGACACCGAACGATACCGCGCTACAACGCCGCATCCGAACCTATTTGATCAGGCGGCACTCAGCATACAAAGGTTGCAAGACTTGATAGGAAGGCCACCTGCATGTTGAGGACATGAGCAGCGAAAACCTCATTGAGTTCGAGGATTAAAAATGTTGTCTTAAATAAGTACGTAATTCAAGAATATATACGAGGTGTGTTCAAAAAGTATCGCGAATTTTGTGTCTTTTCAAAAATTATTTATTTATTCATGAATATCTAATTTGTCCCCTTCAAAGTAATCCCCATGAGATATTATACACTTGTGCCAACGGTTTTTCCAATCTTCGAAGCACTTCAAAAAATCATTTTTTTGTATCTTGTTCAGCTCCTCCTTCGATGCCGTCTTTATCTCGTCAAGAGAAGCGTAACGTCGTCCTTTCATGGGCCTCTTCAGTTTAGGGAACAAGAAAAAGTCTCAGGGGGCCAGATCTGGGGAATACGGTGGCTGCGGCATCATTAGTGTGTTGTTTTTGGCCAAAAAGTCGCGCACAAGCAACGATGCGTGAGCAGGGGCGTTATCGTGGTGCAAAAGCCAATTTTTGTTCTTCCACAAATCCGGGCGTTTCTGGCGGATTGCTTAGCGCAAATTGCGCATAACTTGCAGGTAATATTCCTTATTGACCGTTCTTCCCTGTGGCAAGAACTCATGATGCACCACGCCCCTGCAATCGAAGAAAACTGTCAGAAAAACTTTCACATTCGACCGAACTTGGCGCGCTTTTTTCGGTCCTGGTTCGTGCGGCAGCTTCCATTGAGATGATTGAGCTTTGGTTTCCACGTCATAACCATAAACCCACGATTCGTCACCAGTTATGACCCTCTGGAGCAAATTTGGGTCGACGCGGACAGAGTTTAACATCTCATTAGCAATGTTCATGCGATGCTGTTTTTGGTCACAATTGAGCAATTTTGGTAAAAAATAGGTAAAAATCGAAGACGATCCATAACACGTGCAAGCAAAGCAGCTGTCAACAATTAACTGAACATTCAAAATGGCCGAGCTTGTCGGCATAAGTGAGAGACATGAGTACCAACATAACGCCACAAAAAATTCGAAATTCGAATATACGTAACCAGCGAAAATTCAAAGTTCGCGATTCTTTTTGAACACACCTCGTATGCTAAATACTTACCCTTTATAATACATGAATATATGGTAAATACTTACCTCCTAAATACTTACCCTTTATAATACATGAATATATGCTAAATACTTACATCCTAAATACTTACCCTTTATAATACATGAATATATGCTAAATACTTACCTCCTAAATACTTACCCTTTATAATACATGAATATATGCTAAATACTTACCCTTTATAATACGTGAATATATGCTAAATACTTACCTCTTAAATACTTCCCCGTTAAAATTTATAAATTACTTACATTTTTCACGTATACCCTATACCCATGAATTTATATACAGTTATATTGGAATATTGATATGTTCAACCAAACGTATAGTGCATAAGAAAAGAAGTAAACAGTCCAATGCTATGTAATGGGCCACTTCAAAAGTAGTAGTTCGCTAAAGCTCCAACCGCTCTCGTCGCCTACAGAATAAAGAAATTAATTGTTTAACTCGAACGGTCGTACGTTTCATTTTATGTGAAGTTCCGCCCTTAGTGCAAAGGTGAAAAGTATACAGAAGTTTTTTACAAAAAAATTCAATGCACTCGAGCCTCAAAACGAGGAAATTGCTTTTGGTATTATATCTTCAGGAATTGTGTACTACTTGTAATTAGGAATTTCCATTGTTAGTACACAGCTCATAAGCTGCGCTGACTGGCGACCTACGCTTACAAATACCAATAAATAATATAATTTTTTTTGTTTATTTTTTATTCTTGCTGTGTGCGGTTGTTTAATTCGTCATCGTACTGAAAGTCAATATTTTGTTTATTTACCCCTTTGCTGGAATCTATACAGTGGAAGATTTTAATAAGTCAATCCGTGAATTGAAGTGAAATAACAATTAAGTGCTTGTGCAGTGCTATTTGCCAAATTATTGCTATTTAAAAAATATTTTGCGCATATATTGCATTGTTGTTGGATTGCATTTTGTTATTTTTTGTATCTGCCAATTCATTTGCTTATTAATTTTTTTTTTTACTTTTTCTCCATTTTTCCTTTTGTTATACTCAGGATCAGCTGCTTACGCGAAACAATCCAGTGTCTATCAAACTGTACTCAATTGTCAGAAGCAGTATCCAGTGGTTTCTTAACTGTTTTCAACTGTTGTTGGTGTGGTAACGACAAAAACACTCCCCGAAGGTTTTGGGGAGTGTTGTCGAATTAACAGTCCTTGGCCGGATTTGTACTCGGTACCCTCCGGTACTCTCTTGCGGTACTGCCCGACTGTCGTTGTAGCGATTTATGACCAGTGAAACCTTCTAGGTCATGTCATGAGGTGAGCGGCATCATATCCGTAGATCAACCATGGTGTTGCACATCATTACCTTTGTGCATATCAGTCGCCTCTTACGACCGGTATGCCTAACTCGGGCATATTCTAAACCACTAACCCGCAGGGGTGTGTTTTCAACTGTTGTTGTTGTTGTTTCATCCAAACACTTCAGCTAACTCATATTTACCATAACTGTGTACATCCTTTT
Organism: Merzomyia westermanni; assembly: GCA_949987695.1. Taxonomy (NCBI): domain Eukaryota; kingdom Metazoa; phylum Arthropoda; class Insecta; order Diptera; family Tephritidae; genus Merzomyia; species Merzomyia westermanni. The sequence goes on from OX465291.1 coordinate 86,048,061, forward strand.
ATTTATTTTATTTTTTATTCTGTCATAAGTTATACTATAATTATGGCTTTCTCATGTTTGTACAAAAACTGCAGTGTGAAAAGTGAGTCAGAGCGGTCTATGGTGTTCTGGTATGCGATAGTGTAGCTCACTCAAAAAACTCTAAGAACTGGTTTATTGCTAGTAGTATAAAATTAGAATATTGTGCCTTTCCTTGAAAGTAATAAAGTTCATGTCTTTGAATTTTTCTTAGAATTTTTTGTATCATCATCCGTAATGTCTTTGAGTTCAGGCCTTTGTGTTCAGAACAAGTAAATTATGTGTTGAAACAATAAAAAAATTATAATGATGCCCAAAAACATGCATTTATTAGTGAAATTCAGTACAAGGTCCATACGGACCTATTTACACGTCCGCGTACTATTCTCACTAAAACCTCAATAACTCCTAAAGTAATGATCTGATCGGCTTGATTTTTTTCCAAAGGATGCGCAACAAAATACTCTTTGAATTGAGTAAATTTGGGGGGGTTGAAGTGGCCGAAGTAGGAGTAATTTCAGTTTGAAAAGGCAAAAAGGTCCTAGGGACCTTCTCACTCATCGGAGGGTTAAATGCTCTGGTATGACCGGTAGAGTGACCAACTTGATCAGTGACGGGAAGGGACTTCGCTGGGCATGTCCAGATTGTAGAGCTGCTGATATCGAACTCTACAAGCTGTTCCGCATAGCTAGAAACGGCTTCAATGAAATCGGTAAGGAGCTTAAACTACTCAACGCTAAGTTCGAGAGCTACGAAGCAGCATTTAAATCGCTTAAATGCCCGGATCACTCACCGGTGTCCAGGTTGAAGCAAATCTAAAAAAAAAAACGGAATTATGCCGATATATATTAGTTCCTAATCCTTTTTCTGCCGTTTCGTTCTCTCATTCCCATTCTGCCGCTGACTTCTTTTAGCACACCCAGCGCGCAGTCAAAATCCTCTATTGGTGCCTTAATCAGATCGAAAACGATCATAGCACAAGAGGGCCCTTCAATGTCTATGGCAACGGCTGCGTCTTCTGCTATATCCACTTCCTCATTAGCTTCTACGTCATTTGCCTCTGCAATTTAACATAGTCAAACTCAATTTTCGCAACAACCGAGTCGCTCTGCAAGTGAAACAGCTTTTCCATCCCCTGCCTCTCATTTACCACGCAATACTCATGCGGAGACAGCGGTGCAACTTGCTCAATCGTTAATGTCAATGTAACATCTCCAAGAGAGCTTGTCGTAGTCCCTTTGGATGGGTCGATAATCGTTTCTCGATTTGCGAAGAGTCTACGGTTGATGATTTAAATTATTACGTAACATCTAAACTTACACCTAGTATATTAAATATTAGGAAGTTCAAGTTTCCTAGTGAAAGAAGTATTTCTTCTTTCAAAATTGATGTTACTCATGAAAAATCGTTCTGGCCAGATGGAGCTCTAGTTCTCGAGTTTGAATATATCCCTCAAGAAATCGTAATGCAGCACGCATTCCTCAAGCCGGTACCGCCTCAAAAAACTTATAAGCGAAATTGGCATCAGTGTTTATTGCCAAAATGTAAGGGGCTTAACCCATATATAACAAAAAAGAAATACTTTCTGCAAGTATCAAAAAGATTTGTTTTCGCTGCAGCAAAAAGTTTGATATCAAAATAATATTGAATTTTTGTAAAATATATGTATGTTACGTATGCATATAAATATGTACCTACATATGTATCTACATAGGAAATTTTTTTTTTGAACATAACGAAATTTTTTTGATATTTTTTTTTCAATATCAACGAAATTGAAACGAAATATTTTTCGTTTTGGCATTTACGACATCGTCGTGTTTACTGAAACTTTAGTGCAAACCTCATGTATTCAACAACGAAATTCTGTCTAGCAGCTTTGAAGTATTTGAAAGGATCGAGCGATCAAAGTCGGAGAGGGTGTGTTGATTGCTGTCCGTGTAAGTTTCGCCGCTGTGAAATATACCTTCCCTGAAACTGATAACATCAAGTTTCCGTATGTAAAGTACTTAAATCGCTATATCTACATCACTGTAAGCTATATTCCTCCCCAATCGGATCTTCAAATATATTTAAAATGATAGTGAAGTCAGTTTTTGCTCTGGCTAACCCCTCCGACTCGTTTATTGTATTGGGCGATTTTAATTTGTTTTGTGTGTACTGGAATATGATAGATGGTCTCTTAATCCCTAGCTCCTCTAGAGATGTGTTCAACGAATTTTTAAATTGCCTAGCGGATTTTGGAATTAAATAGTATTCAAAATAAGTACGGCAAATGTCTGGATTCAATATATGTCGATGATGTCTCGAAATTCCCTCTTGCTCGGTGCGATCCACTTGTACTGCCTGAGGATGTGTATTGATCTGACTGCTGAATCTTTCAGCTTTCGTAATCTACGTGTTAGCAAAAACCAAACTTCCGTTCGGTTTCTATTTAAAAAGGCAGATTACTGTAAACTCACCTCGGAAGTGTCTAACGAAATTTTTTGCGCAATATTGTAGTAACGTGGATGAAAGTGCTTTGCTTTTTTAACTATACGTTACACTCATGTGTTCCTCAATCTCGTAACGCAGTTGCGTCCTTAAACACTAGATGGTGCACGAGGGAACTCAAATACTTGAAAACCCAAACGACCCGCTGATATAATGATATTTAAAATCGGGCACTTCAACTGACTATCATTTATATTCTATTCGCCACAAATGTAATACCCTTAATAAAAAGTGCTACGAGGATTATTTAGCTAAAATTAAGCTTCAGATATCTACTAACCCCAAGGCTTTTTATGATTTCGTTAACTCAAAACGTAAGACTAATGGACTTCCATCAGTAATGAAATTCGATGTCAAATGATGACGCTGCTATTGCGGACATGTTTGCGGGCTTTTTTAATTCCAACTATGCTTGTAGCACGGATTTACCACCGAGGTACCCATTCAGAGTACTAACGCTGGACTGCATACAAGTCCCTTCTATATCTGCTCATGATATGTTAATATATCTGGAAAATCTTCGTGTTTCTTACAATAGTGGTCCCGATGGGATTCCTACTGCAGTTCTTTAATGTTGTGCTAAATTTTTATATAATCCTTTCTCATATATTTTATGCGTCCCTAAAGAAGGGGTTATTTCCTAGAGTCTGGAAGGAATCATTCATTACACCCTTTCATAAAAGTGGTAGCGGATCGAGTGTCATAAACTATAGAGGAATTGCAAAGTTAAGTGTTAAACCTAAGCTGTTTGAATCTATTATCACAAAGCAATTGGCAAATTAAGTTTCGTCATATATTGACCCATCTCAGCATGGCTTTTGTATCCACTGTGTCTAGCTTGTTAGAGTTCACTACTCATGTGTCAAATACCTTCAAAAACAACATGCAGACTGATGTCATTTACACAGACTTTAGCAAAGCTTTTGATAAAGTTTCCCATTGATAAAGTGACCGCATAGGATTCCCACCTATTTTCTTACGTTGGTTATCGTCCTACCTTGAACGGTAGAACACAGAAGGTAATATTTAGAACCTGCTTATCTCGCTTAATTGATGTAACATCTGGTGTGCGGCAAGGTAGCCATCTTGGTCCTATTTTGTTTTGGTTGTTTATTAATGACTTTCCTACAGTTCTGAATTGCTCAAAGCCGTTAATGTTTCTCGATGACGCCAAGCTCCTTATGCTTATCCGCAGCCCAGAGGATAGATTACGACTTCAATCTGATGCTTAGTTAATTGGTGCAGTGCGAACAACACGGAACTCAACCTGAAACAATGCAAGTCCATGTGCTTCACTAGGAAAGTTCTGCCGGTGCATAGTTATAACATTGGTGACTACGTAATAGCACGGACAAATAGCTTTCTTAATCTAGGAGTTAAAATGGACCCTAGACTTGATTTTAAATCCCACATTGCAAGTTGTATGAACAGGGCTAAAGGGGTGTTGGCTTTTGTTAAACGTTGGTCGAAGGAATTCAAGGACCCTTATATTGCTAAAACGCTTTTTACCTCGTTAGTAAGACCGATTTTGGAATATGCTTCAATAATATGAAACCCGCGGTACCTTCGAGGAACCTTCCTCCATACTGCAACCGTCTAAAACTTCTTGACACGATTCTGTTGAATGTCCCTCTTAGACCGTCGAAACATTATTGAGCACTTGCAGATCGAACTTTGAATCGCACGAGCCTTTTCGTAGTGCGTGTCAGGATTTCAATAACCATTGCAGAAACATTGATACCTCTGACTCGCTTCTCTTAATTAAAAGATATCTACTTACTACTTTAAATGATTAAATTGATCGAATGAGAGGGTGGATTGGAGACACAGCCTCTCCAACCACCTAGTTAATCCTACAGTTTTCTACTCACGACCTGAAATTATTAAATCAATCGAGTGTGAGGGTGGATTGGAGACACGGCCTCTCCAACCATCCAGTTAGTCCTACAGATTTCTACTCAAAGCCTTAAATGAGTAAAGCGATCGAATGAGAGGGTGAATTGGAGACACGGCCTCTCCAACATTCCAGTTAGTCCAACACAGCCAACAATTCGACTCGCTATTATTAAGCGAGTGGTGTGGCGGTAGTGTTGCCGGCCTACCACACCGAAGGTCCAAGGTTCGAGCCCTGGAACAGGTAACATCAAAAGTGGTTTGGCAAACTCTCTAAGTGTATTTCTGCTATGGAAGGCTTCTCAGCAAAAATTCATCTCCTTTGTAGATGCCGTTCGGACCAATTTGTAGGGGAAATTGAAATCGGCACACCACAGGAGCTTGACGCAAAAATTTATCTTAGGAGGCTTATGATGGTATACCTGTTGTATATCGCTCCATAGATTTTTTATTCTATTATTAAGCAAAAATTTCCCTGCAGTCAACTGCCAAACTGGTTAGTAAACATTCTAGTTTAGTAACTAGAATTTCGTTATTCATACCAGCTTGAGCGACTGTAACGTTTCCGTTATCAGAATCAGCAACAACCCTCTAAAATTGTCGATACATGCATACACGAGCGAAAAATAAAACAATTCAGTATTCGGGCCCCAATCGCTCAGTTAACGCCGTCCTACATTTTATATGATAGTTCTGATAGTTTGAGAATTTCGTGGCTTAAATAGTACATTTGGGTTGCAGATCTTGTACGTATGTGCATGTCAAAAAAAATCACCCTTATTTTTTCCACTGCAATAACGGCGCATCAGCGAAGCAACAACGAATAAGAAATGTTCAAATGAAACCACGAAGAAAAGTGAAAACGAAACGATCATTTGTCAAATCAATTGTGAAAGTAAATAACATTTCTTTTTGGAATAATTGAAGTAACTTTTTTCTAGTAAAAAAGTTTTAGAAATATTTACAAAAGAAATATTGAATTGTTATTATTTTTCAGGGTTGATTTATTGTGATCGTGAAATGCAGTTTTCCTAAATAAACTAACAATGAATCTCCAACGGAATCGTTTAAAAGCTGCAACAACGAAATTGGCGAGCAGAGGCACATACAATAACGAGATGGCTAAAATAGAACTTTTTAAAAAATTTACTTACAAAGAACTTGCACATTATGTACTAGCGAGTAATCTGCATGGTTATTTGCAAAAAACTCCGAAACTTAAAATTTTCACCATAAAAAGCGAATCTTCCTTGAATTTCCTTAATTTTATGTAAAGATATTTTTACAACTTTGGATTAGATTCTATCTGAGATTAATATGTAAATTTTAAAATTTTCCATAAAATGCTTCAAGAAGATTTAAAGACTGTGAAATCAATTATAAAATTCATTAAAAAAAGGGCAATTATTAAAAAAGAAGAAAATTACTTTTTAGAAATGTTTTCCAAGGGTAGAATTGCTAATAATAACGACTATATTTTTATTGGTTTCATTTGTCTAATATAGTGATAGATATATTTTTATATCTGATGACATATATTTTATATCTGATGACTGAATTTTTAATAAAGTGGCTTGTAATGTAATTTTGCAATTTTCGTGTATTTTTAAACCAAAAATGAACTAAGCTAGTATGAAGTGTAACAATAACTGGTATGATACTGAATCATAGGCTGACTAGTATGACGGGTGGTATGATACCGGTGTATGGACTGACTAGTATGTAAACTGGTATGATCCTGATGTATATACGGACTAATATTTTGAATGGTATGATCTTGATGTATATAATGACTAGTATGTCAACTGGTATATTGCTGATGCAAAGACTGAATAGTATGCCAATTGGTATGGTTTTGATGCAGATACGGACAATTTCCATCTCGTAGGACATCGCCGTGTTGAAAATACCAGTTGCTAATATGGAAAATTTACAGAACTCGAACTAGTTGAGCCGGTTTGGCAAATATGCATTTTACTAGGATAAAACTAGCAAAATTGACTGCAGGGTTATGACTCAAACTTCATATGCTAAGCTTCTTACAATATTCTTTAAAATAAGTATCGAGTGATCCTACTCTCAACAATTTGTTGTTTATATATGTATGTATGCATGTCAATTACGCCTACGCACATCCTATAATGTTCATTATATTTTAGTTTATATTTATCATGTCGAGTCTGTAAGATTTGTTCAATCTGTAGACTTATAACTAAATAAATAAATAAGTAATCCTTTCAATCGAGCGAGTGACTGACTTCATAACTGAACGTCGTACTTTGATCAGCCTTGGCGAAGCTGACTGGGATAGATTTACGGCATTCCAACGAAAGTCCACAGGGCGAAAGAGTGTAACGCAAGGTTATCGATTCGGCCTCAGGTCGCTTCATTATTGCTAGAAGAATAATGAATTTCAATGCCGAAATCCAAAGGACGGTTGACCAACACAAACTGACGAAATGGAAACAATACCTTTAGGCAAACGTTGGTCTACAGTTAAGTCCTTATCGAAATTTGAGAAATTGTGATATCGGACCTGAAACGCCTTTTAATGTTACTGTCTCTGAGATCAAGGAAGTTTATGCCCTTAAAATCCATTGGCCTAACAGTATTGTCATGGAGATACGCGAGGGACTTACATAGCTATTAAGGTTTTTTTTATTCTATAGCACACTACCTTCATCATTCAAGAGACATGTAAACAGGCGACAGTGAATACCCTCCTAATACATGTGAAGCCAGAAAAACTAGCAGAATCATATCGCCCGATAACTCTCCTATCGCCTGTTGCGAAAACATTAAAAACTGTTCTACTTCCCTACTCCACTGCAACCTTGCACTTGGCCAACCATAAACATGACTTCCGTGAATTACAAAGGCCCTCCATCTTTGAACTCTGTACAAGGATAAACAGCTATCTCCACACGCTTTCCAGTTTCTTCACCGGGCGAAATCTAACACCTAATGTTATTGGCCGGCAGTAATTAATCAGAAGTGCTACCGGATCCGCCGTCCATGAAGAGATGCACTATGATGACTTGAAAAAAAAAATTCCATACAATTTTTACACGTTTCAAACACAATACCGAAATCAAACAACCGCCGTGAATAACTGCCCGTGGCTGTCATTGCTCTAATTACGCTAGACGACTTCGCTCACACAATAAACACAAAGAGCTTTTCGCTTTATATTTAGAGTGGCCATATGAAATGGTTCGAGCCCTGGTACAGGTAACATCAAAAGTGATTTGAAAAAAGTTTTTCAAAACGGGTTCGCCCCTCGGCAGTGGTTTGGCAAACTCTCCGAGTGTATTTCTGCCATGACAGGCTTCTCAGCAAAAATTCGTCTCCTTTGTAGATGCCGTTCGGAGTCGGCAAAAAACTGTAGGTCCCACCAATTTGTAGGGAAAATTCAAATCGGCACACCACAAATTGGAAGAGAAGCTTGGCGCAAAAATCTCTTAGGAGGTTTATGATGATATACCTGTTGTATATCGCGCCATAGAGAGAGATATGAAAGAAAAGAATAAAATTGACACAGAAAATGAAAAGGCTGGAACTAAGGATCGATCTTGCCTTTCTTTATTTTAAACAATTAAAAAAAATAAAATATTTGCCGCGATACACCTCCGAGGAGATTGAGGCCGAGCTTCTCTAGCAATTCGTGTTGTGCTGCTTCTCATTTTTCCTATAAATTGGCGGGACCGATGAACGGCATCTGCAACGCAGATGAATTTTTGCTGAGAAGTCTTCCATGGCAGAAATACACCCGGAGAGTTTGCTAAACCACTGCCGAGGGGCGACCCCGTTTTGAAAACACTTTTTCAATCCACTTTTGATGTTACTTGTCCCAGGACTCGAACCTTGAATCTTCGTTGTGGTAGGCCCGCAACACTACCAGCGCACCACGGCGGCTGCCATATTTGTTGGTTTTTCAATTTTAACATTCAATTCATAAATTATAGTTGCATAAATAGTTGATGTGGCGGTAGTGTTGCTGGCCTACCACACCGAAGGTCCAAGGTTCGAGCCCTGGTAAAGGTAACATCAAAAGTGGTGTGGAAAAGTTGTTTTTTAACGGGGTCCCCGTCGGCAGTGGTTTGGCAAACTCTCCGAGTGTATTTCTGCCATGGAAGGGTTTTCAGCAAAAATTCATCAATCAATTTGTAGGAAAAATTAGAAGCAGCATACCACAAATTGGTAGAGAATCTCCCCAGGAGGTGTACATAGCGCCAATTATACATTTTTTTTTGTTAATTATTATATTCAACTGCTGTTGACCTCGTCAAACTTACAAAATGTTTTTTTTTCTTTGTAGTTTAAAAAAAATGTATCGGCGCAAAATGCCGTTGGAAAGTTTTCAGTTTGATTATGTTCAATTTCAGGTAATTACATAGTTTTTATTTTACTGCTTTTATTTCTCAGCGTTTCGGTATTGTGTTTGAAGCTTAACATTTTTCTTCACGTTATTTTTTTTTAAACGATAAAAAATGTATATCCAAGCTGTCTCTTCCTTTAATAGTTTTTTCCAGTTATTATATCAATTAGGAAAAGGTCGTATTTAACTTGTTGTGTTGATCTTCCGACAGGGTAGTAAGCTGATTTTTGTTGGAACGATTTTCCGTCATCCCTTGTCAAGTTTGGTTTTGTGACAAACCGGTTTCGGCGTTCTGCCATTTTCAATGCCTAGTTTCGTTCTGGTCTGTGTCTATCCGCTGCGTTGTTTTTATAGTCCGTGGGTGCTGTGGCAGGTAATGTCAATCTATGTGTTCGTGGTAGGTAACGTTAATATGCGTGTGTGTGTGCGCGGTATTGATACGTCCGAATTGTTATCTGTCCCAAGGGTTGTTTTTGTAGGTATGTAGACATACCGCTTGTTAGCTAAGCGGTAGGTTGAGGTAGATAGAAATCGGTGATTTTTGCAGTTTGGTTCATATTTCGTTTTTGCTTGTTCATTGTTACGTGTTTCGTTGCTGTACCTGCTGGCTTGTGCTGTTTTTTGTAAACTAATTTTAAGGGTTCAAATATTTCGTCAGAGATAGTGTTGGTTTGTTCGTTTATGATCCTGCCGTCAAATGTTTTTAACTTGTATATCTCCATGTTCTCAAGTACATTAAGCCGCCGGCCTTTTCCTTGTACGTGAAGTATTCGAGCCGTTGTTTTTATGTTAGCTGGGGTGCAGTTGTTCTCGAACATGTGGTTCGCGAAATTAGATTCTGGTATTATGGTGGGTTTTCGTGTTTTTTTGTTGTAGTCCCTGATATGCTCTCGGAATCGTGTGCTTATTTTTCTTCCTGTTTGTCCTATGTAGCTGTATTGACATTCACAAGTAAGCCTATACACTCCGTGTCTGTTGAATGGGTCATCAGAATTATTCTTGCCCACGACTGCATTGATGGACTGCTTCGACCACATAGAGATGGGAATCAAACGCGAACTGCAACGCAAATATGGAAAACTGAACCAAAAATTGGACCAGTTAACGGGCCGACGCGATCACAGTAACAGTCAACAAAGACACGAATTTAACAACAGGTTCGTAAACCTAACAAAAGTGGCCATTAGCAACGAAGAAGTGCAACTTCTGGGGAAGGGCCTGAAGCACAACATCGCGGATAGCAATGAAGCAAAAAGAACTGAGCAAGCGATAGTAGACGCAGAGGTTGCAATATCGCTTCTTCCATATGAGGAACAGGAGCACGCAAGGCACATGTGCAGAGAAATCATAAGCAAGGAAGTAAGAGCCCAGGAAGCACAAAAAGGAAATAAGGAGCTGAAAATATTGAAAAGGCTACAACGAAAGCTAAAAAATAACAACATCGTCACAACGAAGGCAGACAAAGGAAACACAACGGTGCTAATCAGTAAGGATGAATATATAGCAAAGACAGAGAAGCTCATCGAGAAAATGAAATGCCGCATTATTAGGGATAACCCCACGGATAAATACCAGACCGAAGTTAAAGAGGTTATAAAAAATGCTACCAAAATAATAGACGAGAGGATGGCATATACCCTAACACAAATGAATCCATCTGCTCCTCCACTCATTGCGTTACCTAAAATCCACAAGCAGGATACGCCGATGAGACCTATAATTAATTTTAAGTCCGCGCCGGGTTATAAACTGTCGAAACATCTAAAAACGATTTTAAAGGACACTCTGAAACTAGGGCACGAATACACAATAAGCAATACGATAGAACTACTACAAAGACTTGAGACCGTTAAACTCACAAGGAGCAGTAAACTCGTATCCTTTGACATAAAGGAGTTATACCCGTCAATACCACTAACAGATACAATGGATATAGTCAACAAAACACTACTGGACAAAACTGAAGATAAGGTAAAAACTGCGCAAATTACCAACGCGCTAAGAACAACGCTGCGGCAAAACTATTTCCGGTTCAACAACAAAATATATAGACAGACAAACGGACTAGGAATGGGTAACCCAACATCGGCCATTCTCATGGAAACATTCATGCAAAACTTGGAAGGAAAATATATACAGGAGTTAAAAACCAAGTTAGGCGTGGCATTCTACGCTAGATACGTGGATGACATCATCTGCATCCTAAATGACGATAACGAAGGGCAAATACTAGAGTTCCTCAACAGGCAACATAGCAACATAGAGTTCACAATGGAAGTAGAAAAAGATGGAATAATGAACTACCTGGACCTAACTATAGGGATTGACAAAATAACAAATAGGTTCAACTACGGCATTTATAGAAAACCGACTACCACGGACACCATAATACACTCTACATCAAACCATCCGCAACAGCACAAAAATGCAGCATTGAGGCACTTAGTGGATAGGCTTCAGAGAACGCCGCTCACACAGGAAGCATACTGGAGAGAGCTTAATACAATATATAACATAGCGGCAAATAATGGATACAAGAAAGCACTTGTGGATAAACTCAGAAGTAGCCATGGAACACAAAAAAGAGTAAACGTAGAGGAAAATCCAAAGGTTTGGACGGCAATGACATACACTGGAAAAACGACGTACAAATTAGCAAACTTCTTTAAAAGATATAACATCAACACAGCATTCAGAACATCTAACAACGTCGGACAAAAACTAAGAACCGACACTAATTCTGATGACCCATTCAACAGACACGGAGTGTATAGGCTTACTTGTGAATGTCAATACAGCTACATAGGACAAACAGGAAGAAAAATAAGCACACGATTCCGAGAGCATATCAGGGACTACAACAAAAAAACACGAAAACCCACCATAATACCAGAATCTAATTTCGCGAACCACATGTTCGAGAACAACTGCACCCCAGCTAACATAAAAACAACGGCTCGAATACTTCACGTACAAGGAAAAGGCCGGCGGCTTAATGTACTTGAGAACATGGAGATATACAAGTTAAAAACATTTGACGGCAGGATCATAAACGAACAAACCAACACTATCTCTGACGAAATATTTGAACCCTTAAAATTAGTTTACAAAAAACAGCACAAGCCAGCAGGTACAGCAACGAAACACGTAACAATGAACAAGCAAAAACGAAATATGAACCAAACTGCAAAAATCACCGATTTCTATCTACCTCAACCTACCGCTTAGCTAACAAGCGGTATGTCTACATACCTACAAAAACAACCCTTGGGACAGATAACAATTCGGACGTATCAATACCGCGCACACACACACGCATATTAACGTTACCTACCACGAACACATAGATTGACATTACCTGCCACAGCACCCACGGACTATAAAAACAACGCAGCGGATAGACACAGACCAGAACGAAACTAGGCATTGAAAATGGCAGAACGCCGAAACCGGTTTGTCACAAAACCAAACTTGACAAGGGATGACGGAAAATCGTTCCAACAAAAATCGTATTTAACCATTAACATTGATGAATGCACACATTGGTTATAATTAACCATCATCATAAGAAATATTTTTTTGGTCGCCATCCAATATAATTGAGAAATCTGCTTGAACCAAATGCAGCTAGCCTTTCCAGATTGACTACCTTCATCTTCTTCCTTGGCCTTCCAATAGTTTGTATGCGATATACAACATCGTTTATCCGTTTTATGACTTTGTATGGCCCTTCAAAGTTACATTGCAATTTCGGAGACAAACCTTTCTTACGTTGTGGGTTGTATAGCAACACTAAATCTCCATCCATAAAACCTTCTGAATTTATTACTTTGTCGTACCTGGCTTTCATTTTATCACTCATGATCTTGGTCTGTTGTCTCACAAGGTCGTGTATTTTTCTCACTTCCTTTTCCAATACGCTAGTCGATTTCCGAGCATTTATTCCCGCATCAGCATTTATCCCAAACTTCAAGTCAGCTGACAACCGAAGATCATTCCCAAAAATTACCTTTGCAGGAGTCTGACCCGTTGTATCATGCACTGCAGAGCGATATGCCATTAGGGACAATGAGATATGACTATCCTAATCCTTCTGGAACTTATCCACTAATTTCCTTAGATATTCCTCCAAAGTTATTTTGAATCGTTCACCATGCCATCTGACTGACGATGCAGTGCAGTTGTTCGAGTTTTTCGAATGCCCAATGCCCTGCACATTTCCTAGAACACAGCCCATTCAAAATTTCTGCCTTGGTCAGAATGTAGCTCCATCGGTGAACCAAACCTAGCTATCCAATTATTAGTGAACACTAGGGTGGATCGACAAAAAAAGTTTTTCCAGTCCACCCCTAGGATTAAAGATATTTTGAAGGCGATCGCAAAAAAATTTTTTTAATGAGCCGTGCACCGTTGTTCATGGCTTGGAAGCCGCCACAATTCTTACCTTAATCATTTTTTACTCCGAGTTCAAATTCTAGTAGTGACTGTCGGTATCTCGTTTCACATCATACCTAAATTCCAATTTTTTTTAGTCGGTCGAAAAGGCCTTTAAATTCTGTGAAACGTTTTCTTTAACAGTAACTACTTTTGTTCATAACTAAAAAAGTTATAAAGGTTTCAAAAATCCAAATATAACCCTGTGTTAAATTTTTTTTTTACTAGAATTGGCAACACTGGTTACTATTACTTTTAATTAAATGTTTTTTTGTTTATGCTTATTCAATCTGTTATCTGACAACACTGTTATCACCTGATATTTGCATGCTTCTTTTGTTGTCTTCTCTATGACAAATTTGCAAAGCGGAGCAGTTTACAATTGGTATCCAGGTGTTTGCCTCGAATATGGGAAAGTGAGGATGGTCAATGTGTTCAGTGATGTTCTTAATGAATTGCTTAACGGTCCAAGCGGAGGTCATCTCGAAAACCTTAGAGAAAATCAAGCAGGGATTCTATTGGGTTAGACGCGATCAGTCGGTCGCGTAATGAATTGCCAACTGTACGTTGTGCATCAAAGCAAAAGGACCGAAATCGAGGAGCCATGGTCAAATGAAACAGCATAACTCAGGTGCAGCATTTGAAAGGATTGCCATGGATGTAACTGGCCCATTTCCTACAAGCAAACTCGGAAACAAATATGTATAATATTCAGCAAATGGCCGGAAATGTCTGTAATTTTATTACTACCAGAACCAATGTGTACCTCGAAACCGGTTTTTTCGTCATGAAAGCCTAGTGAATTTCGACTTTCGTAAAGACTTGTATGTATATATAGGCTTTATATTCAAACGGATAATCTACTAACCGACAATTTCATATAAAATGAGAAAATTATAACTCGGAAGCATAAAATGGTATTGTGTTATTAAATCAAAAGTAAAAAATAGGTGTTCCCTGACGAAGGGGGGGACCTATCCCTCCTGGCTACGCCACTGCCACCTAATATATTTCTTGTCAAACCCTGTGTAGCCGTATTCGAAATTCATGTAAAAATAGTAGTCAAACTTGGTATTGCGGACTGGATACCACCGCAAGAAAATTTGGCAGGGAAATTTTCTTGAGCATTTCTTGAGCGTTTTTATATGGAGTTTTTACTTTCTTGTGAGGTGGATACCGCTCTTAATTTGTGACTAGACGGAAAAGATTTTTTTCTTAGTTATGAATTTATAAGTAGGTCTGTAAAGCACTTTATATCAAGGTTCTGAACTCATTCGCTCGTATTCGCTAACGTGAACATTAAAAAAAAATGTTGCATTCAAATAGGAGCACAAAAAAAGTTTCGTATCGTATGCATCTTCGAAGAAGAAAGCATAAAAAATCGACATCGTTCATGTCTGTGTATGCATTCGCGAATCAAAGCAAGAAAATTCTACTTGTCATTCATCTCCATAAACGAATGCATACTACGTGTGTTCAAAAAGTATCGCGAATTTTGAATTTTCGCTGGTTACGTATATTCGAATTTCGAATTTTTTGTGGCGTTATGTTGGTACTCATGTCTCTCACTTATGCCGACAAGCTCGGCCATTTTGAATGTTCAGTTAATTGTTGACAGCTGCTTTGCTTGCACGTGTTTTGGATCGTCTTCGATTTTTACGCGAAATTCGTACCAAAATTGCTCAATTGTGACCAAAAACAGCATCGCATGAACATTGCTAATGATAGGGTGATAACTGGTGACGAATCGTGGGTTTATGGTTATGACGTGGAAACCAAAGCTCAATCATCTCAATGGAAGCTGCCGCACGAACCAAGACCGAAAAAAGCGCGCCAAGTTCGGTCGAATGTGAAATCTTTGCTGACAGTTTTCTTCGATTGCAGGGTCGTGGTGCATCATGAGTTCTTGCCACAGGGAAGAACGGTCAATAAGGAATATTACCTGCAAGTTATGCGCAATTTGCGCAAAGCAATCCGCCAGGAACGCCCGGATTTGTGGAAGAACAAAAATTGGCTTTTGCACCACGATAACGCCTCTGCTCACGCATCGTTGCTTGTGCGCGACTTTTTGGCCAAAAACAACACACTAATGATGCCGCAGCCACCGTATTCCCCAGATCTGGCCCCCTGTGACTTTTTCTGGTTCCCTAAACTGAAGAGGCCCATGACAGGACGACGTTACGCTTCTCTTGACGAGATAAAGACGGCATCGAAGGAGGAGCTGAACAAGATACAAAAAAATGATTTTTTGAAGTGGTTCGAAGATTGGCACAAGTGTATAATATCTCATGGGGATTCCTTTGAAGGGGACAAAATAGATATTCATGAATAAATAAATAAATTTTGAAAAAACACAAAATTCGCGATAATTTTTGAACACACCTCGTATGTTGCGTAGAATATTCTAGGCATAGTGAAGAATGAAAATGCAAGTATACCGACCGCAATATGAACCCAAAAAGATAGGAACTGATTGGATATATTCGTGGACATAAAGTGATCTGTTCAAGATTACATCGGGACCATTACGGAATAATTTCGCGAATTTTTCGGGATCATTTTGGAACTTTTTTGATATAATTTTGGAACTTTTTCGGGGTTGTTTTCGGAATCATTTTAGGACCTTTTCGGGATAGCTTTCGGATCATTTTCGGTTCCATTTGGGAATGTTTTCGGGACATTTGCTATTGTTCTGCTAACTAGCCGGTGAACTTGACTTTCCACACACATAGATAATGAGACAAAATAATAATCAAAAACTGTCTATCATCCCAAGGTCGATCTGCCACTGCCTGAATAGTATTCATGAAACGAGCTCAAGACCAAGACTAAAAATTTTTCACTTTTTGAATTTATGAAAATTATTATTGTTTTTTATTTTTTTAATAATCATTTTTAATTAATTATTAAAAGTTTTTAATTGAATAGAGTAGGAAAAATGTTTAGAGACAACCGCCATAGCTTTTCTTATAGATTCATTTTGGAAGCTGCTAAGCTTCTACATCAGAGAAATTTTGGCACGCATTGCTATCATTAAGCTAACGGTACGCTGGCTTTGATGTTATCTAAACTCCTAGTTTTATTCTTCTTTACCATATGCATGAACCACTTCCGCCATTTGACAGTTAGTAGTGTGATCATGATGGATTTTTTGACAGATCTGTTTTATGAGCAGAACTGCCTTACCGCGTGCTCTCGGTTTTGTTATTGCTTTTTTATACCAACAATTTTTGTTGATTTGCGGCCTGTATATGCAAAGTTAGTTAGTAGCTTCATATCCGATATACCTAACTATATAAATACATATTGTGACGAATTCGATGATTCCTTGATTATCAATCCTGGGTTCGATCACTATAAAGTCAAATAAACACACTCACAGATATTGTAAATAGTAGCTAGTTTTGTTTACTAGTAATAAACGCAAAACAAATTTAAGAGTTTGGCAACTTTGCAGTAGTGCACTGAACAACACTTGAAAATAAACTGATCACCTGCCTTGCTTGGTCACTGCCTTATATAGTCCAACAGAGTGCTTCCCCACGCACCGAGAACTTTCTTGGTTGTTCGCTCTGCGTGTTCTCGAAGGGTCGGTGTTATTTATTGGCATCTCCTCTTTGCATCGTATTCGCAAGCACTCGATCGATCTCTCTTCCTCTTGCTTGGTACATGGTTGCATGCATAAGCGTAGCCATCGTTATCTCTGTTGTGTTTAAATAGTGGTGGGAGTGATATAGAGTTAGGGATTGTACATGCTTGAAAATAGTCGCCGCAATATTTTATGCAAAGCATGCATATATACATAAGTGCATACGTAAGTTAGTAGCTTCATACCTGTTTTACATAACTGTTGTTTTCCTTTAAAATTTCGGTTATGACGATTTAACTAGTGTTTTGTATGAAATTGTTACCATTAACGTACCATCATTGAACAAACTTACCAATTACAATTATCGCAGACGCTGGGTACAACTAGTGAAAAATTGACCGCATCTGTCATCACTTACCACAAATCAAACCGAGTAGGTATGTACGTAACTACCCTGCAGTAAATTCTACTAGTTTTATACCAGTCAAGTACTAGTTTGCCAAACCGGCTCAACTAGTTCGAGCTCTGTAATTTTTCCATATCAGCAACTGGTATTTTTAACACGGCGATGTCCTACGAGATGGCAATTGTCCGCTTCTGCATCAGCACAATACCAATTGGCAATCTACATTAGCAATATACCAGTTGACATACTAGTCGTCAAGATCATACCCATCAACATACTAGTCCGTATATACATCAGAATCATACCAGTTTACATACTTGTCAGTACATACACTGGTATCATACCAGACGTCATACTAGTTAGTATCGTACGATTACTGTACCACTTCATGGTAGGTTAGTTTAGTTTGGGTTGAAAAATACACGAAAATTGCGAAATTATATTACAAGCCACTTTAATGAAAATTCAGTCATCATATATAAAATATGTGTCTATCAAATTGAACAATTGAAACATAGTCGCTATTCATAGCATTTTTGCCCTTGGAAAACATTTATAAAAATTAACTTTCTTTTTTTTTTAATTGTCCTTTTTTCAATCAATTTTATAATTGATTTCACAGGCAGAAATCTTAAATTTTCTTGAAACATTTTATGGAAAATTTAAATATTAATCTCAGATATAATCTAATCCATACTTTTAAAAATATCTTTATATAAAATTAAGGAAATTCAAGGAAACATTACCTTTTTATGGAGAAAATTATAAGTTTAAGAGTTCTTTGCAAATAACCATGCAGGTGACTCGAGTATGGAATTCTAGTACATAATGTGCTCGCCATTTTCGTTTTTGCAGCTTCTAAACGATTCCGTTATTCCTTGTTATTTTATTTATGAAAACTGAATTTCACAATCACAACAAGTGAACCCTGGAAAATAAAAACAATTCAATATTTTTTATGAATATGTTAAAAACTGTTTAATCAGAAAAAGGTTACTTTGATTATTTCAAAAAAGAAATGTTGTTAACTGAATGATTACTGCTCGAATACTGAATTGTTTTCTTTTTCGCTCGGGTATGCATGTATCGACAATTTTAGAGGGTTGTTGCTGCTTATGATAGCGGAAACGTTGCAGTCGCTCAAACTGTATTATCGTCCGACGCCTCACAAGCTCGCGCATTCCTCATTTTCTCTTCCAATACGCTGGTGGATCACCTAGCATCCTGCATCAGCATTTATCCCAAACTTCAAGCCAGCTTGCAAACTAAGATCGTTTCCAAAAATTACCCTTGCAGGAGTCTGACCTGTTGTCTCATGTACTGAAGATCGATATGCCATCAGAGACAAGGAGATAGGAGTATCCCAATCCTTCTGGAACCTATCCACCACTTTCCTTAGGTGTATAATGACATGTGCAGTTGTTCGGATGCCAATTGTAAACTGTTTCACTGTGGCGAGTATGAATTGGCCACAGGACTCTCTGCTGAGTTATTATAGTCATCAGCCGCAGATCTATGTCTTGTTGTGGTTGTTTGTGACGACAAAAACGCTCTTCCTTGGCCCCGCCTCTGGAACTATGCTTGCAGCATCGTATATGTCTACCACTAGCGCAACTTACTCCGAATCTGCACACACACAAAAACCACACAGGGTGCGTTGTATGCAATAATAAAACAATCAAATTAAATACCTCAATATTGAACTTCAAGACATAAAACTCCAAAATTATTGAATATAAAGTTATTATATCATTAGTTACTATAAAATGCTAATTTCAGTTTAAATTAAAGTTTTTAGTTGTAATTTTTTTTTTTTTGCAGGATGGGGCCGTGTGCAGAAGTCCACGCAAGTGGGGAAAGTTTCTGATCGCCATTCACCTGGGAATGGCCAGAGCGATTCTTTTGCATGCGGTTCAAGCAGCTCACTACTTCCGGGCTTTGCGCCCAAGTATCCTCTGGGTAACCACCGAACACCCGTTTGGTGTTGAGCTAAACGTGAGAAGGCGACCACCTGGTAAGGCCACTCCGACATAATCGGTTTAAGGGCTTGCTGGGGGGTTCAAACAGCAGCGTCTGATCACCATGTGGTGCGGCTGCAAGCGGGCGTCTGTCTTGGAGCAAGCGGCTCACTATACAAACGTGTAATAGAATTCAACTTCCCGTGAAACGGGTTGTGCGTTGGGTTTGGGACCCACCACATAAAACAACGTTCCAATGAAATTCAACAACAAAGCCTCGGATATGAGAACCCCTTTTTTAGATGACAACACCCGCAAACGAAATAAGGATTATGAGATAAGGGCATGTACCTGGAATGTCCGGTCCCTTAATGGGGAAGGTGCCGCTGCCCGGCTGGTTGAGGTCCTGAGGAAAGCAAAAGCTGACATCACCGCCATACAAGAGATGCGAAGGACGGGGCGAGGAAATACGATCAGAACACCTTGTAACATCTACTGGAGTGGGCATGAAGACAAGCGCAGATTCGGCGTGCGATTTGTGGTGGGAGAGAGACTCCGTCACCGAGTACTGTCGTTCACACCCGTGAACGAGCGTCTCGCTACAATCCGCATAAAAGTACGATTTTTCACCATATCGTTTATCTGCGCTCATGCACCGACGGAAGAGAAGGACGACGTGGAAAAGGATGCATTCTACGAGCGCCTGGAAGAAGCATACGAGCGCTGCCCCCGTCATGATATCAAAGTCGTGCTTGGCGACTTTAACGCCAGGGTGGGTAAGGAGGGTGTATTCGGCCCCAGTCTCCACGATCAGACTTCGCCAAATGGATTCAGGCTGATCGACTTCGCCGGTGCCCGAAACTTGGTCATATCCAGCACTAGGTTTATGCACAAGAAGATCCATCAAGCTACATGGCTGTCCCCCGATCGAAACACGCAACCAGATCGACCACGTTGTGATAGACGGACGGCATGCTTCCAGCGTTTTAGATGTTCGCACAATACGAGGACCTAACATCGACTCTGATCACTACCTAGTAGCAGCCAAGATTAGTACCCGCCTCTGTACGACAAAACAGGTGCAACAAAAAACGCAGGGAAAGCTGGACGTCGAAAAGCTGCAATCGCAACAGACCGCCAATGATTTCGCAGATCGCCTCTCACACCTGCTCTTCGAGAGCACAATTCAACCTAGTGGAATGCATGAGCAGTGGGATCATATCTCAGGAGCACTCCGTACCGCAGCCGAAGAAGTAATTGAAGGACGAAGCCTACAAGGCAACGCTGAGATCGAATGCAACGAGGAGTGTGTGGGAACACTACCGCGAGTTGAAGAGGGAAGCGAGGCGGCTTTTCCGGGCGAAAAAAAGAGAGGCAGAAAAGCGTGAAATAAAGGAGCTTGAGATGCTGGCCAAAGGGAATTATGCCCGAAAATTCTATCAAAAAATTCGGCGAATGACAGAAGGTTTTAAACCCGGGGCAAACTCCTGTAAGAATGAGAACGGCGACCTCGTGGCCGATGTTCAGAGAGCACTCAGAATATGGAGGGATCACTTCTCTGCCCTTTTAAATGGAGAAACTGAGCAAGAAACCAGAGAAGATGCCGAACCCGAGCCCACAATCGAAGATGATGGAGTTGACGTTCCACAACCCGACTATAATGAGGTGCGAATAGCAATATCCCGATTGAAAAACAATAAAGCAGCTGGCGCTGATGGTTTTCCTGCTGAGCTATTCAAACACGGAGGCGAGGAGCTGGTAAGGCGCATGCATCAGCTTCTATGCAGAATATGGTCGAATGAATGCATGCCTGAAGATTGGAATCTAAGTGTTCTCTGCCCAATCCACAAGAAGGGCGATCCTGCAAACTGCGCCAACTATCGCGGAATCAGCCTTTTGAATATCGCATATAAGGTCCTATCAAGCGTATTGTGCGAAAGACTGAAGCCTGATGTGAACAGACTGATTGGACCTTATCAGTGTGGCTTCAGACCTGGTAAATCTACCATCGACCAAATTTGTACAATACGCCAAATCTTGGAAAAACCCCGTGAAAAAGAATCGACACACATCATCTCTTTGTTGACCTTAAAGCCGCTTTCGATAGCACGAAAAGGAGCTGCCCATATGCCGCTATGTCTGAATTTGGTTTCCCCGCAAAACTTATACGGCTATGCAAAATGACCTTGAGCAACACCGCCAGCTCGGTCAGAATTGGGAAGTACCTCTCCGAGCCGTTCGAAACTAAACGAGGTTTCAGACAGGGTGACCCCCTATCGTGCGATTTCTTTAATTTAATGCTGGAGAAAATAATACAAGCTGCAGAACTTAACCGCGCTGGAACAATATTTTATAAAAGCGTGCAACTGTTGGCATATGCTGACGATATTAATATCATTGGCCTTAACAACCGCGCCGTAACTTCTGCTTACTCCAAATTAGAAAAAGAAGCGGAGAAAATGGGATTGGTGGTGAACGAGGGCAAAACGAAGTACCTTCTGTCATCATGCAAAGAGTTAGCGCATTCGCTCCTTGGCAACCAAGCCACTGTTGGCAGCAATAATTTCGAAATAGTAAAGGACTTCGTTTACCTGGGAACCAGCATTAACACCAACAATAATGTTAGCCTAGAAATCCGACGAAGAATTACTCTTGCAAACAAATGCTACTTCGGACTGAGTAGGCAATTGAAAAGTAAAGTCCTCTCTCGACGAACGAAAATAACACTCTACAATTCACTCATCGCACCCGTCCTGCTATATGGTGCAGAAGCGTGGACACTAACAACATCTGATGAGGCGGCTCTGGGAGTATTCGAGAGAAAGGTTCTTCGAAAGATTTGTGGACCTCTACGCGTTGGCGACGGCGAGTACCGAAGAAGATTTAATGATGAGCTGTATGAACTTTACGCAGACGCCGACATAGTTCAGCGAATTAAAACACAGCGGCTTCGCTGGCTAGGCCACGTAGTGCGAATGAGCGAAGATGCTCCAGCCCAGAAGGTATTCTTATCGGCACCCGCCGGTGGAAGCAGAGGAATAGGGAGACCACCACTCCGATGGAAGGACCAAGTGGAGACCGATTTGCGATCCCACGGTGTTTCCAATTGGCGCCAGTTGGCGCAACAAAGAAACGACTGGCGAGCTATGTTGGACGGTCAAAATCGCCCAGGCGGTTAGATGACCATTTAAAGAAGAAGAGTTGTAATTTTTACTTTGAAACAACTCTGAACGCGATTTCCTTCATTCCACTTACTCGGAGTACTTTCATCCACTACCTTCCACTACGATTCACACAAGAAGATGCCAAACTAGAGGGGGTAAACAATGGCTTGCAGTCTATTGCCGGCCGAGGAGGATTTAGAAATATGAACACGAATTGTGCCAGTGGCACATTCCTTTTGGTTTCGATGTGTTTGAAATGCAATTTATATTTGGTATAATAAAGTCGTTGTGAGTGTGATGTGTTTTTATTTCTTATAAAACGAACATTTCTTTAGAAGATTATACAATACATATTTCAGCCTATATAACTTACATTGGTTTTGCTCTTCTGTTTCCATGCCGGTGTACTTGTGAAATGCAATTAAAGTTATCCAACATAAAAATTACAAAACGTCAATTAATTTTCGATAAATAGTCCGATAACACCCGGCATAGGAAAGTGATGCCAAAGGGAAGATTGCCAATCCACCAATCAAACAAGATTGCACTAACAAGTATAACATGACACAAACATAAATTATCGCCAACACAGTCCAAATATCATGGTTGTGGTGAAAATGCATCAGCATTTCCGTGGGTGCTACCTTTGCGATGTTCTATGGAACAGTCATCACTTTTCAGTCGCTCTATCCATCGTTCCAGTCGACCTTCCGGATTACGGAACTGCAAGAGCCATTTCAACGCTGTGTAGTCTGTCCTGACATGGAATCGCTGCCCATAGAGATATTTGTGGAAATGTTTAACGAACTCAATCAATGCCAACAGTTCCTCTCCGTATCACATAATAGTTCCTTTCAGGCTTCCCGATTGTTCGGATATAGTACGCAACTGTCTTTTCTTTATCTTTATCTTTTACCTCCACTTACCAGTAGCCGCTTTTCAAGTCCAGTGTGAAAAACTCTTTCCTCTTTGTTCTGATGATCTTTTTCCAGCCCTTCCGTCCACGCCGTGATGTTATCTGAAATACCAATCTTGCTGGAAGAACCATTTTCCTGGAGCTGTTCATAATTGATAACCACTTCCACCTCTTGGTATTGTCCCAACATAGCTTCTTTGGAAAGTTTAATTGGCGATTTGAACTTATTAAGTACTCTTACCGGGTTTTTCCAACTAGTATATCCGTCTTTGATTTGTTTGCTGCCTACACAACCCACAATTTGTTTGTCCCTTAATCTCCATCAATCTTTGTCCATATGACTGCTTCTGACTGCGGTGGAATTTTTCGGCTCTCCTCCACGAGTACTCTTTTACTGTCATACTTCTTTTCGTAACCAAAGTTGAGCGGCACATCCATATTCTTAAAGTTCATCATCTTGTTTTTCATTTCAATCTTGATGCCTTGCTCGCTTAAGAAATCCACCGCAATTATGATTTCATCGGCCATGTCTGCCACTATGAATTTGTGCTGTACGGCAACGTCCCCAATTGCAATTTCACATGTTACCTCGTCTAGGACTTGGGTGTCCTCACCAGTCCGCAACTTTGTCCATGCAACGGTCTCACCTCCTTGTTGACTAAATTGGATCGAATGATGAAATAGGATGCTCCGTATCTACGGTCAGTAAACGCTCCTTTCCCTCCACAAATCGTCCAATGGTAGCAGTACTCGCTTTCCGTCCGATTTGTTATACGGAGATTATGGGACATTGAATTGCGGGAGCCAGCCCGCGCCTCTTGCGGCTGACTCTTTAGTTTAATGGTTGGTTGGATTGGGAGACTTGCTCATCTCCTTCAACTCTTCGCTTACGTCCACCTGCGTTGCTGGAGTCTCTGGAGCCGGTGCTGCAATAACGCGCAATATGACCAGATTTTCCACACTTAAGGCATTTGATGCCACCATCATTTTTCTGTTGCTTTCCACTCAATGCTTCCAGAATTGTTTCAACCCAGTCTGGGCGTGCTACCTCCACGCGGTAAGCCTTGTACGCCGGCTTACTTAATAGCGAGGCTGTTTCCTGCGTAAGAGCATGTGATACCGTCTTAACAAATGATCTCTTTGGATTTGCATATATGGCTCGCTTCGTCTCCACATCACGTATTCCATTTATAAAGCCTTGGGTTTTTACACTTTCTGTGTATTCTACGGGTGCGTCTGCGTCTGCTAGAAGAGCCAACCGCTCGATGTCCGATTCGAATTCCTGCAATGTCTCATTAGCCTTCTGAAAGCGATTCTGTGCTCTATTTGGTATATCTGTTTTGGATGTTCGCTACCATAGAGTCTCTAAACTGCACCCATCAATGCTTCATGATTATTTCGTCCGCCTGCAAGATTTCAGCTGCAGGTCCCTTTAATGCCACGAATAGTGCAGCAACTTTGTCTTTTGGGCCCCAATTGTTCACCGCTGCCGTCTTCTCAAACTGTAACTTAAATACCTGAAATGGAACAGAACCATCAAAGGAAGGTGATTTTACCTTAGGAGTATTTGCTTAGGCAGCTGGACAGTTCAGTTGTAGCTCCTGGATACGGCCTTTCAAAGCTTCCACCTCAGCCTCTTTTTTATCTTGAAACTGTGAAATTTTTGCATCTTGCACTTCTAGTTTCGATGACACCCTCGCCTCCTGTGCTTCCAACTGCGAAGAGGTATATACCTTCTGTTCATCCGTATGCGCGGAGATTTGTCATGAAACCTGTTCTAGCTCAGATGCCATACATGGTTTCTGTTCTTCCAACTGAGATGCCATTCAAGTTTTCTGTTCTGCCATTTTAGTCGACATCTGAGTTAATACAGCCAATATCATGTTTGTGTCAACCGTTGCTCCTGGATTCGGATACTCCTTTTATTCTTACATTTTTGTCGGTGCCTCCTCTACAAGATGAAAAACATGGTCATCAACGGTGATTTCTTCTGCTTCCATTGCCCCCCGTAATCGTGACTGTAGCTCCGATTTATTGCCTGTAGTGTTTATTCCACGTTGTTCCAACTATTTTTTGAGTTGCTGAATCTTCAATTCATTCTACTTCGCCATGTCCTTGGTATCCTTTTAATCAATGGTATTTATTTTACAATACCGCTTCTGACACCAATTGTGACGAATTCGATGATTCCTTGATTATTAATCCTGGGTTCGATCACTGTTAAGTCAAATAAACACACGCACAGATATTGTAACTAATAGCTGGTTTTATTTACTAGTAATAAACGCAATACAAATTTAAGAGTTTGGTAACTTCGCAGTAGTTCACTGAACAACACTTGAAAATAAACTGATCAACCTGCCTTTTATAGTCCGACAGGACTACGCACCCAGAAGTTTCTTGGTTGTTCCGTCTTTGTGTTCTCAAAGGGTCGGTGTTGTTTATTGGCATCTCCTCTTTGCATCGTATTCGCGAGCAGTCGATCGATCTCTCTTCCTCTTGCTAGGAACATGCTTGCATGCACAGTTGTAGCCATCGTTAACTCTATTGTGTTTAATTAGTGGTGGGAGTATTATTGAGTTAGGGACGGTACATGCTTGAGAATATTCGCCAAAATATTAATCATTTGTCGGAACCAACAAGATCGTACCAATACAACGCATAGCTCCCATACAATCGATTGTTCCGATAAAATTTAATGCGGCTGCAAAAAGGTCTTGTAGGGCCCGCAAAAGAAGCAGTGGCTGCTATGCTTATTTATCCCAACGATGTACCTAATATTATAAGCGAATTGGAATTCAGATTCGCTCGGCCAGATATTTTGGTCTAACATCAGCTTAACAAATTATAGCAGTTCCCCCCAAACGCAGAGCAGAAACTTGAACACATCTTTCCACAAAACGTGGTCGCCTTTCTAAAATCAGCTAAATGTCACCAGCAGCTAGCAAACTTTTCCCTGCTGGAACAAGCAGTAAGTAAGCTACCGCAAAATAAGCTGTTTGAGTGGGCGAAGCATTCGGTCACGATCCTATAATCCTGTATAATGCATATACAGGCAGATAGATCAGCGATAGATCGTTGCAGCGGTGATCATATAATCACAAATTTCACTTTATTCAATTCAGCCAGGGGGGAATATGTAAAGAGTAATCAATTATGAAATTTTTGGCGACCTGTTTTCCTTAAATTTGTATTTCTTTGCTGGCTTGAGGTCCGTGTTCAATAATTATAAAAATTAAAAACACATCTTGATTTTTTTGTTAAAATCGATATATTTCGACTGCTCAACGGCAATCATCTTCAGGATTGTAGCAACTAACAAAAATAAACAATTAACAATAAACAAATTTTGCATTTTAAATATCACATAAATACATACTTTTATTAACACGTCTGCTCTCTGTGACGTGGAGTATGGTACTGTTTTTTAGTGAGCAGGTGTTTATAGATATGTGCTGTGTGATCAACGTCGTTCTTATAGTTGAGTCTTGTGTTAGTCGGAGTATTAATAATGTGTAACATTTCTAGTGTGAAGCGTTTGTTATAGTGTTGTTCTTGTTGCAGTATTTTAGTCTCATCAAAGTTTGGTGTGTGGCCACTATCTGCACAGTGGGCCATGAGTGCCGTTTTTTGATTATTTACTTGATGGCAAAATTTAAAATCAGACTTATGCTGGGAAATTCTCGTTTTGAGCTTGGACTTTGTAGTACCTATATATATATTATTGCACGTTTCATCTCTATTGCCTTTACATGGTATCTTGTAAACTACGTTATTTTTTTCCACGATTGGTATTTTCGATTTTGTTTTGTTAAATATGTTTTTTAAAGTGTTCGTAGGTTTATGCGCAATTTTTGTGGTTTCTTTATCATAGCAGTCAGATTTTGCTAGACGCTCTGATAGATGCGGTACATAAGCCACCGACTTGAAAATAATTGGTTTATCGGGGGTTTTTGGACTATTTGGATTTTTAGTTTTTCGTAATAAAGTTTTTATGGTTTTTTTTCGGAAAA
Source organism: Merzomyia westermanni (assembly GCA_949987695.1). Classification (NCBI taxonomy): domain Eukaryota; kingdom Metazoa; phylum Arthropoda; class Insecta; order Diptera; family Tephritidae; genus Merzomyia; species Merzomyia westermanni. The sequence goes on from OX465291.1 coordinate 86,075,323, forward strand.
TCATTGTTTGTTAGTAATGTAAAAATGTCTTTTGTAACTTCTTTGTGGTATATTTCATCTGAGGTCTGCAACATTTTCCGTATACAGCCCTTTGCTGTATTCATAATCATGGTTTTCGGATGTTTTGAATTAAAGTTTATAATTCGTCCTGATGCTGTAGGCTTTTGATACCACTTCAGTTTTAATTGATTTCCTCGTCTGTTTATTATGAAATCGAGGTATGGTAATTCCTCATGAAAATCAATTAAAACTGAAGTGGTATCAAAAGCCTACAGCATCAGGACGAATTATAAACTTTAATTCAAAACATCCGAAAACCATGATTATGAATACAGCAAAGGGCTGTATACGGAAAATGTTGCAGACCTCAGATGAAATATATCACAAAGAAGTTACAAAAGACATTTTTACATTACTAACAAACAATGATTTTCCGAAAAAAACCATAAAAACTTTATTACGAAAAACTAAAAATCCAAATAGTCCAAAAACCCCCGATAAACCAATTATTTTCAAGTCGGTGGCTTATGTACCGCATCTATCAGAGCGTCTAGCAAAATCTGACTGCTATGATAAAGAAACCACAAAAATTGCGCATAAACCTACGAACACTTTAAAAAACATATTTAACAAAACAAAATCGAAAATACCAATCATGGAAAAAATAACGTAGTTTACAAGATACCATGTAAAGGCAATAGAGATGAAACGTGCAATAATATATATATAGGTACTACAAAGTCCAAGCTCAAAACGAGAATTTCCCAGCATAAGTCTGATTTTAAATTTTGCCATCAAGTAAATAATCAAAAAACGGCACTCATGGCCCACTGTGCAGATAGTGGCCACACACCAAACTTTGATGAGACTAAAATACTGCAACAAGAACAACACTATAACAAACGCTTCACACTAGAAATGTTACACATTATTAATACTCCGACTAACACAAGACTCAACTATTGTTAATTGTTTATTTTTATTTTTATTGTTAATTGTTTATTTTTGTTAGTTGCTACAATCCTGAAGATGATTGCCGTTGAGCAGTCGAAATATATCGATTTTAACAAAAAAATCAAAATGTGTTTTTAATTTTTATAATTATTGAACACGGACCTCAAGCCAGCAAAGAAATAAAAATGTAATCAATTATGTTTCTCCGGTCTCAGAAACGGTCACGTTACAGAAACGGTCACGTTACAGGGAAATGGCGATCAAAGAAGCCATGTGGCATAGACGAATGTCAACGTTACCACAATTCGCTTTTACACAACGACGAAGCTCCATCTACAACATCACGCCAAAATGGCTAATCTAACAGCAGTGTGCAGCCGATGTTAAACTGTCGCCTCGTTAATGGAACGCCCAACCAACTATTTAAGATGTTGGCAATCAATATTTACGGACCAAACGGTAAATACGAAAATCGGCAATTACCATTTTGGAGGAGGGCATCGCCAGAATGATTGGAGTGCGGGGTCAAAGCCATCCCCTTACTCTTCAGTGGTACGACGACCGTGTGGTGATGGAACAATCGTTTAAAATCAACCTAGAGATCGGCAGTCGCTTTGATGAAAATAAGTTCACACTTAAGGAAGTGTACACCGTGAAGGACCTGAATCTGGCCGAACAGTCATTCACGAAAGAAAACTTTCTACATCTCGAACATATGCCTTTGCAATATTATAGTAACAAGAAGCCTGCTTTGTAAATTGGCCTAAATCAAGCATATTTAGGTGCTACCACAATGCTTATACAAGCCGATAACGAAAGCCCGATTGTTGCCAAGACATTACTGGGTTGCCTACAACGTCACATCCTCACGTCATGGTCCTAAAAGAACATCAAAAACTACATAATATGGTTTGTGAATATTTTTCGGCTGATAGTTTCGGTGTAAATCCGAGTTCGACACAGTGGGAGTCAGATGATGATTAGCTAGACCGCCATACGCTAAACGCAACAACAACATTACAACCAGATAAACATTATGAGGTAGGCCTACTTTAGAAGAGGTTTCCACCGTAACTCCCGAACAGCAGACGAATGGCGGAACGACGATTGTTGTCGATTGAAAAGCGCATGCACAAGGATGAGAATTTCGCTAACCGCTATAAGGACGAAATGGCTAAGTACGCGCAAAAGGGGCACGCAAGGCGATTAACGCACGAAGAAGTCATCACGTCATGGCCTCAGATATGGTAACTGCCACATTTCACGGTTTGCAATCCTAACAAGCCAAGCAAGCTTCGGATTGTCTTCGACGCTGCTGCTACCGTCAACAGTACATCACTTAATTCATCTTTATTGAACGGCCCTGAACAGGCACAGCCATTAATGCGAATTTTGTTGCAGACATATGTGAGATGTTTTCGCAAGTTAAAGTACGTCTAGCCGACCAACAGGCCCAGCGTTATTTATGGCAAAATGGTGATAGCAAGCAACCGATTCAAGAGTATATGATGACGTCAATCATCTTTGGCGCGGTTTGCTCTCCATGTATCGCAGAGTTCGTGAAAAATATAAATGCAGAACGTTTCAAGTCGGAGTATCCTGAAGCGTCGTCAGTTATAATAAACAAACACGATGCAAGCCATAGAAATCAGCCGACAAATCATTCAAACTCATCAAGAACCAGGATTCCAACTTAGAAACTTCATATCGAACTGCCCTGAAGTGGAAATGAAGCTAAATCAGTCGCCATCATCAGCACAAAAACAATCAGTATGGAGCGTAGCGGGACAACTGATAAAGTTTTGGGTCTATACTCGAACAGAGTTTCACACCTAATTTCATGGAGCTGCAAAAGATGTGCTGGATTTAACCCGATCTCCTACAACGTTACAAATAGTGATGACAGTTTTCGACCCATTCGGTATGTTGTCAGATTTTTTAATATTTTCTAAACTTCTCATTCAAGATATGTGACGATACGATATCGGGTGGGATGAAGCGATGCCAGTTGAAAATGGTTACCATGGTGGAAAGAATTCAATAACGTAAGCCAGTTCAAAATGCCACTATGTCATTCCACACATATCTCGAGTAAGAGTAGAATTGAACTTCACATATTTGTCGATGCGAGCCAGGTTGCCTTTGCTGCAGTTGGTTGCATACGAGTAACTCACAAAGACCAAATCGATATAAGTTTTGTCATAGGAAAAACACGTACTACGCCTATTAAACTTCTGTCCATCCCGAGACTTGGGCTGCAAGCCGCAGTATTCACTTGCGATAGTATATGGGCAAAGGGTCCTGACTTTCTGAAGCTAGAGGAACAGTATTGGCCGCCATGACCATTACGCCGTCAACGTCATTACTAGAGGAAGAGGTGCCCAATCGCATATTATACATACAGTCGGCCAGCACTATTATACAGCTTGAAAGATTTAGCTCTTATTCAAAACTGCGACCACCGTGGCTTGGGTACTTAGAGCAACGAATCTGTTTCGAGAAAAACCCGCCGGAGGAAATTTACCATCACAACTACGATATGTAAGATGGTACAAAATGAACATTTCGGTGGTGCTGTACACAAGGATATCGTCTAGGTAAACGACACATATTTTATTAATATAATCCCTTAATACTGAGTTCATAAGCCTTTGGAAAGTGGCTGGGGCATTCTTTAGGCCAAAAGGCATACGAACAAACTCGTAGTGTCCTAGTGGAGTAGAAAATGCGGGTTTCGCCCTGTCTTCTTCTTTAATGAGAATCTGGTGAAAGCCCTTGGCCAAGTCTAATGTGGTGTAGTACTGGGCTCTTCCTAATTTCTCCAGTATGTTTTCAATATTGGGAATAGGAAATTTGTCGCTTACAGTAATATCGTTCAAGGCTCTATAGTCTATAACGATACGCCATTTCTTTTTCCCGGATTTGTCCACTTTTTTAGGGACGATCCATAGTGGTGAGTTATAAGGTGAACAGCTTTCTTTAATGATACCATGTTCTATCATTTCCTTCATTTGTTTATTTATTTCCTCCTCGTGGATTTGGGGGTAGCGATAAATTTTAGAATATACAGGCCTATCAGTTGTTGTCACGATTTCGTGTTTTACCTCATGTGTGTGGGAAAGTATTTGTACTTCTTGAAAAAATAAATCAGCATTGTCGTTTACGATTACCTGGAGGAGACCTTTTACTTCTTCATTCATGTCCTCCCATAATAGCTTTTGCCTAATGGTGCTATCTACCTGTGTGACTTCGAGTGTATGTATATCCTCGAACTTATGTGGACATGCATCAATGAATCTCGTTCTAACATTATGAATTTCAATATATCCATCCTTAAGGTTTATAATTGCTTCCATAGGTTTCAGAATATTTTGTCCTAATATTCCGTCGAACTTTTTATTTTTCTAGTTGGTCAATTGCCAAATCATGAAATTGTTTTCTTTAAATTCCTTTGGTAGGGGGGTGATAATTTCAGTACTTACCCCCACGTTTCCATCTAATGTCCTAAAAGTCATGGGTTTTGTAAGTTTGATTCGTTGGTATTTGAGAAGCTTGTCTTCTCCAATCAGAGATGTATTTGAGCCTGTGTCGATAAGGCATGTGATCTCGTCCTCACCGATATTTAATTTAATTAACGGTAGATTATGGGGTCGGCCGGAGACCGAAAATTTTCGCCCTCTTCGTGAGCAGCTTTTATATTGTCGACTTCCATAGGTTCAGTCCGGTTGTTTTTATATTGCCCTGAGTTCGTGGAATTATTTTGGAATCGCCTACTCTGCTGAGAGTGGCGATTAAATTGGCCAGAGTTGGCTCTTGGTTGTCTGAACTGTCCGGAGTTGTCTGAACTAGTTACTGGTACTTGGGTTTTCCTATCTGGCAAGGGTGCTTGCTGAGAGGAGTGTGGAGATGAATTTTGTGTGAACCTAGTAGACCTATTAAGCTGTTTTCTTAACATCCCTTTCTCTTCTAGCAGGTAGTATGCGTCTCTTAGGGAATTTTTGCTTCTACTGTATACTATGCTGGCTAAATTGGGGTCTATGCCATTAAGAAAGGTTTTCAAAATTATCGACTCATTGACCGTTGGTGAAAATTCTACAGGTTTATTAGTGGCTTGGTCGTATTTTGTATTGAGTTTATCTAAGATATTTCTTAAAATACTAAAATAGTCACTGACGTTGTTGTTCTTTGCGGTGATTGCTTAACTCCAAAGTTTCTTATGAGTTCACTTTTTATGCTATCCCAGGTTGGCGTTGGTCCCAAAATTCGAGTTGTACTAAGGGTTGCTCCCTGGATCTTTGTCCTAATGTAGCGTTGGAATACGAACTCTTTGAGGGTCGCATTTTCGTTAAATAGAGGTAGTACTAATTCTACTTCCCTGATGAAGGCGAATAGGTCGTATGATCGGTCACCCCGGAATTCTTTTATCCTTGATGCTACCTTGATGAGTTCCGTCACGGGAATTGCCAGTTGTTGCTTTTGATTTTCCATATTTGCTTTGAGTTCAGTAGTGAGGTCCTTCAGGATTAGTATTCTCGCTCAATTGTTAGGAGGTTTCGATCCGTGATGATATTTGTATTTATGGATTTGCTTGTTTCACTTGTGGTCAAATCTATAGATTTTTGTACCACTTTATTAGTTAAACTTTGATTGATTTTCACAAAGTCACTTGCACAATCTTTTAGAACTTATTAGAGTTTGTAGTCCAATCTTTAGATTTTTGTTCTACTTTAATGGTTGAACTTCGGTTGATTTTCACGGAGTCACTTGCAAAGTCCTTCAGAACTTGCTATGTTTCGCGATCAAATCTTCAGATTTGTATTTCCCGAAACTTTGGTTCTATCAATTCTTTAGAATTGATCTCCGTTGACTCCGCCAAACAAGTCTGGTCGAACGACTTGATTTAAAAAAAAACACTTCTTTGTTGATTGACGTTCATACATTGATTCCTTTACAAAAGTTCTTACAAGCTAATTTATAATATTTTTATGTTTAGTCATCAAAATTGAACTATTGGTTAAGGTATCGAAATATTTCATTATTGATTTCGTAAGTGTCAATGCACTTATTTTGTTGTGAGCTAATTGCTTAATTTCTCTAATAAATATTTACGAAATTGTCTTGGGGCAATGCACTTGTTTACTTTATTGGGTGTAGCGTTACGCTGACCAGTCAACCTCAATTCGGTTTTCTGTTGGAGTGGAATGGCCAGGTGACGTAACTCGCGTGCAATGATGAGGTACTACTGGCCTGGAATGTTTAGAGACGTACGGAAGTACGTGCAACAATGCCACGCATGCCAAGTCTACAAGCCCAGCTAACAACAAGCTGCAGGTAAGATGCTCACGCAGATTTCTGATGAAGCTTTTGCTACTGTTTGTGCAGATTTCGTTGGACCACTCCCTCGCTCGAAGCATGGAAATACGATGGCATTAGTTTTTGTGGATAAATTCTCAAAATGGGTAGATATCATGGCAATGCGGAAGGCGACGACGAAGAATCTGATCAGATTAATGAGGGAGAGAATTTTGGCCCGATTTGGCGGGCGAAAAATTCTAATCACAGACAATGGAGCACAATTCACGAGCCGGCATTTTAAGAAGTTTCTACAAGAAGCTGGCATAAAGCACGAGCTAACGCCACCGTACACACCGCAGGAGAATCCGACGAAGAGAGCGAATCGTAATATCAAGAGGATGATAGCACAGTTCACTGGGAAGGAGCATAAGATATGGGATGAGTTGTTGCCAGAGATGACACTTGCACTGAATACGAGGGCGAGTCAACAGGCTACAGTCCAGCATTCGTAGTACAGGGTAGGGAACCGAGGATCCCCAACGCCCTCTACGATGAGCAAACTTTTGGCACAGGCGAGGAGAAGGTGACTCTTAGTGAAAAGATGGCGAAAATGAAGGAGGTGTATGAGATGGTACGACGTAGACAACAACAAGCATCAGCGGAGCAGGCAAGGCATTTCAATTTACGTAGGAGACAGTGGAAACCGGCTGTGGGCGATCTGGTATTAGTAAAAGAGCACCAGCTGTCCAAGGCAGTGGACAATTTCGCAGAAAAGTTGGCACCAAGATACAGTGGGCCTCATCGTGTCACGAGCTTCGTATCCCAGGTGATCGTCGAGCTAGACAAGGTGTATAACGGCAAAAGGAGAACGGCACATGTTAGCGAGTTAAAAGAGTACCATCAGGCGACAGTCGAAGAAGAAGCAAGTCCGGCAGCAGAAAGACAAATACGAGTACGTTCATCCCGTGTGCGTGGTAAGTCGAAGGCGGCTCGACAAGCCTCGAATGGGGGCTTCGCCGAAGCTTCCAGCGGGGAACAAACCAGACGGCTGACGACGATAGCAACAACACAACACGAGCCACCATCAGATCGTGTAGTAGAACCCCGAACGGACATTTCACCGAGGTCTCCATCGGAGAGCACACAGAACAACTGGCCGTAGTGAGAGCAACACCACGCGCATCAACATCTCAAGCAACCCAAGTCACGGAGCAAGGGCAAGCCGACTGTAGCACGGTGGCGATATGTGGGTCACTAGCACTCGCTAATTCAAGTCAAAATGGCTTAAGAACCGAACGCGCAAGGGTACAACGATCAACAGGTGGTAGACGGTGACCGGAGTGGGTGGCACGCAGCACAAGTAGAAGGACAAGCCCCAACTATGGATAACGGGATCCAGATGGCGATGAACTACGCCAACAACATAGCCAGCCAATGCTATAACCTAATGACCGAGATTTGTATAACATTTCATTTTAGAACAAGACCCAGATCGCGAGAGATTATCCCATAGAGAAAAGAAACATCGAATCGTACACACGTTGACAGAAATAAGCAGCAGAAATTGGTACACGCTACCCCAATGGAGCATCAGCAGAATCACACAAACAAAGCATATGAGGAAATAGAATTATCCTGCAAGAACAAAAATACCCAACAAAGAAGATCGCGAAGACAATGCTGTCTGGTAGAAGAACGGCGATGAAGAGTATAAATATGCGGCGCCGACGTGCAAATAAATCAAAAAGTCTTTTATCGTGGAAAATCGCGCAGTAACTAAGTACACCACCGAAAACGGTTCCCTCCGCTTGTGGATCAGGCGACAAGTCGGCACGACAGGGTGTAGCATATATCGCGCATCCTAATGTATGCGCATTTCGACCACACGCTTAGTCAACATATGACCCACTTATAAGTCACAACCCTCACAACGGGTGATCGACATTTTAGGAAACAATGCCATGTGGTAAAAACTAGCATTACAAATTCTATGAGTCAAAGAGACGGAACAACCGTCGCCGCGTCAATGCGGCTGACGTTAGTTCACATATGCTGATTTGACATTTTTAGGTATACATGAATAGTTTGTAAGAAAGTATTGAAAGTTACACGTATAGGTAGCCTGTAAGTATTAGTTAGAATTAACGTAAGAAATTTGTGTATAAAAGAAAGTAACATTCAATAAAGAAATCAATTCTGATCGAACACTGATCCTCTGTGTTTCTTAACCATTACATGGCGATCCTGCCAGTGTTTCAATAAGCAAAAATTTGCGCCAACAGCAAAATGCTTAAGAAACATTAAAATAACTCAAAACTAGTTAATTTAATTTTTTTTAAAAAGAGCCAGCCCTTGGCTCTCAACGATTAAATTTAAACAAATTCTTTACACTACATTTTTAAAACAAATAAACCCAAAATGGGTGACGTACAGGATCGAAATTCCGATTCCAATTGATCAATAAGGATGGTCCTGGAGGACGAAGATACTCGCTCACGGTGATAACTACTTGCAAAACACCAATATGGAAATGAGCAATCGAATGTAACGGATGCATAAAAAGGGTGGAATAAGATAATCAGTCTGACTGGCAGCAAAAGCATGAAACAGAGTGGAATAATATTAGCAACCTGACTGGCGGCGAGAGAGAAACAAAATAAGAAGAAATAACATTGACTGGCAGCAAGACTGGCACCTAGTAATTAAATTATATATGTGGAATAACATAGAAAATTGGTAGGCACGCCTCACGGCCGCTAAACAAAGAGCAATTTACTTTGCTTAGGGAGCTTAATTGAAGAAATTCTTTTTACGCTAAATAATGCGCAATTAAGCGCGTATTAGTCTTTGCAAATAAAATCTCTATACAAACGTAAAACAAGATAGAATAATTTTGGTAGATAAATAACATGCAAGAAATTACGACCCAAGAAGAATTTGATCGGATTTTCAAAAAATGCCACGACACCATTAAAGAATTCAGAAAAGCTTCCGAACAAATTCTGGCGAGTCGTAATACTGCAAAGCAAGGTCGTACACCGATCACTATAGAGGAGTATCGGCGAAGGAATAAGCTTATTAAAAAGAAGGAAACTCCAAAAATTCCTACCCCCGTAAAAATCCACAAAAGGAAACGAGGTGGTAAACAGGTTAGGAAACGAAAGGAAATAGCTGAAACATTTAGACTACTTAATTTAGCCACAAATATTAATGATAGACTACAATTAAAAGACAAAATAAAAATGTAAGAAGAAATTTGTGAAAAAAAATTTTTTTTTAATAACAAATTGAGTAAATTATTAAATCTATTAATTGGAAAAACTTCAATTTCTTTTTGTTAACAATGACATGGTGGAAAGTTGCGCTTAATGGTATACTGATAGGAATAGCAGGATACGAGGTAGGCAAAGAAAGTTCCGCGGAGAAGAATTATGAAACTAAACTAGTTAGGTACGAACCACATCCTATTGTTGAAAATAAAGACGAATTTTCTGATAAATGGTTAGCTTTTGTTGTTGCGTATTAAACATGTTTAATCGTCGCAATTTCCATTTCAATCAAAAATTACATAAAAAATAAATTAAGACGATTGAACAATGTACAACAACGCGTCTAGGCAAACCCCTAGATAGGAAGAAATGAATAAATGGCAGGAAATATATGACGCATTATATGAAGAAAAAGCAAAAGCTACTAAGTCATACAAATGCATAAATAAAAGTAACCCCATAACAACCGAAACGATAGCAAAGCATTTGAAAAAAATTCTAGAATCTTTAAATAACAGAGGACAGGTGATTAAATCAGTAAATAACATACTTACTGAAGAACACCAAAGAGAAGCTTACCAATTTTTCTCCGCCGTACGAGATAAACTTGTATCTTCTTTAGCCAGACATAATATAGAAGTTAACATACCAACAACAATTGAGGAAAAACTTCAAATAGATTTCAATCTACTGCTGTCAGAGCGCGCCCAGAGACCGACTCAACCCAACTTTCAGAATCAAACCCCAGCAGTAGAAGAAAGCAAACCAAATTTACAACCAACAGATAACCCAAGCATAAACGTTACAATAGTGCAAACAGTAGTTGAATTTATCAAAACTGCTTCTTAGATGCCCTTGATATACTTGATCAAATCAAGGATGACCACGAGCCTATAGCGATAACAATGATAAAGACCAAGCTAAAAGGCACGGCGAGGAATTTCATCAGTAATGAAAGCACGATAGAGCAAATAAAAACAAAATTAAAAACTGCAATAAAGGGTGAATCAGTGGAAGTTTGAACCGCTAGACTCCTGAACATCCAACAATAATAATAATCAATAACAATCAGACCCGTAACGTGCGCAGCTGCACCCAGACGGAAAACCAGGAAGCTCCACTTCAAGATTAAAAGAAAGAAAAATATGCGTACTAAACCTACATCTCAACAGCTATATATCAACAAGGACGTCCCTAAATAATTCGATTTCAAATTTCTTAATTGATACAGGAGCAGACATCTCCATTATAAAAAAGCATCAAATTAGTAAAAATCATAAAATAAATACAGAACAAATTAGAGATTTAAAAGGCATTGGTCAGGGAATAACCAGTACATTAGGTACAATTAAAGCAGACTTAAAAGGCGACGACCTTCTTATTTACCATAAATTTCATGTCGTAGACGACGATTTTCCAATTCCATGCGATAGAATAATAGGACTGGATTTCATAAAGAAGTACAATTGCATTTTAAACTATGGAAAAACAGAGGATAAACTAATCCTAAGACCATATGATTTTCCCCAAACGATAACAATGCACCTAACAAATTGTCTGTCTGTCAATACAATTACGATCCCCGCTAGATCTGAAGTCATTAGACAAATTAAAGTAAACACCGATAACAAAAACATTTCATCCCACACCAACAACTATCTGAAGGTATTTTTATAGCAAGCACAATAACAAATAAGGATCAAATTTTCGTTAGAATTATTAACACAACACATAAAAACACAACTATTCAAAATTACAAGATCGTGACCGAAAATTTAGACGATTACACACTAATTAAAACAAAAACACACAGTAAAAATTGCAACGATACAGAAAAATTTAAAAGATTAACCAAAAATTTTCCAAAATTTGTCAACCCTCAATTAACAACACTATGCACAGAATTCATAGACATATTTGCACTAGAAACCGAACCAATTTCCTCTAACAATTTCTATAAACAAAAATTACACATGAAGGATGACACTCCCGTCTACATAAAAAATTATAGGTTACCTCAGACACAAAAAGGAGAAATTAGCAAACAGGTCAATAAGTTAATCGAAGACGACATAATAGAACCCTCCATATCGGAATATAACAGCCCAATCCTACTAGTCCCTAAAAAATCACTCCCAGGGAAAAGAGAAAAAAGATGGAGACTAGTGGTTGACTACAGACAGGTAAATAAAAAACTAGCAGCAGACAAATTCCCACTCCCAAGAATTGACGATATTTTAGACCAACTTGGAAGAGCAAAATATTTTTCATGCCTAGACCTTATGTCAGGCTTTCATCAAATCGAATTACACCCAGATTCGAGGGATATAACTTCATTTACAGCCGAAAATGGCACATATAGGTTCAAAAGACTACCCTACGGTTTAAAAGTAGCACCAAATTCATTTCAAAGAATGATGACCCTAGCATTCGCAGGTCTCAAACCATCGCAAGCATTTCTCTACATGGATGACTTAGTTGTATTAGGTTGTTCTGAAAATCACATGCTAAGAAATTTAAGAGACGTATTCTCTACCTGCAGAAAATTCAACCTAAAACTACATCCAGATAAATGCATATTTTTCAGTCAAGAAGTAACTTATTTAGGACATAAATGTACAAACAAGGGAATATTACCCGATCCAAACAAATTTGAAACCGTTCAAAATTATCCAACACCAAAAACAGCCGATGAAGTTAAAAGATTCGTAGCCTTCTGCAAATATTACAGAAGATTTGTACCGAATTTTGCAGAATTAACTAGGCTTTGCAAAAAGAATGTTTCCTTCGAATGGACAGAAGAATGTCAAAAAGCTTTTGTCTACTTAAAGAAAGCATTAATTAGTCCAAAACTCTTGCAATACCCAGATTTCGATAAAGAATTCTGCATAACAACAGACGCTAGTGGATACGCTTGTGGAGCGAGCCAAGAACACGATGGCAAACAGTTACCAATTGCCTACGCTTCAAGGTCCTTTACAAAAGGCGAAACCAACAATGCCACAATAGAAAAAGAATTGGCCGCAATCCATTGGGCCATAACCTTCTTCAGACCATATGTCTATGGCAGAAAATTGCTAGTTAAAACCGACCATAGTCCTTTAACATATCTATTCTCAATGAAAAGTCCTTCCTCAAAGCTGACACGAGTAAGACTAGATTTAGAAGAGTACGATTTTGAAGTGGAGTACATAGCTGGTAAAGAAAACCATATAGCGGACGCATTATCCCGCATAACTATAACAAATTTGAAAGACTTGTCAGTGGAAGCAAGCAAAATATTAAAAGTAACTATCAGATCAGCAGCTAAAAAGAACAGCAATAATATTGAGAAAAAAGAAAGTCACGCAGAGAACCCCAAAATTTATGAAGCGCTAAATAAATTTGAAGTAAAAAGACATGTCGAGCTCGTTTTCAATCCTCCGAAATTAAATTTCAAAAAAGGAAAGAAAATTTGTAGCAATTTAGATACAAGCAACCTAATTGTTAAGGATAAGATTGATTTAGATCAATTCTTTACCAGGCTTGAAAGAGAAGCCGGCAATTTAGGACTTGTACAAGTACAGTTGTCCTTAGGGGACAAATTGTTTAAAAAGAATTATACTGCAGTAGGCAAATTTATTGAAAAGGGTAATAAAGTTCTCAAAAAGTTAACAATAGCACTAACCCCTGAGGTTATATATGTGACAAATCCCGGGAAAATTAAAGAAATTCTGCACAAATATCATGACGATCCTATTAGTGGTGGCCACCCAGGAATAAATCGCATGACAGATAAGATCAAGCAGAAGTATAGCTGGCTGAACATGAAAAATGATATAAGAAAATATATAAAAAACTGCATCCACTGCAAGAAAAATAAGACAAACAAACATATAAAAGAGCCAATAACAATAACGGAGACACCTCCGAAGGCATTTGATATTGTACAAATCGACACAATTGGACCCTTACCAAAGTCGATAAATGGCAACGAGTACGCAGTTACCATCATTTGCGACCTACCCAAGTATCTAGTAGCCATCCCGGCCCCAAGCAAACACGCAATAACAGTAGCTAAAGCCGTGTTCGAGCACTTCGTCCTAACTTACGGACAAATGAAGACGATAGTAACAGACATGGGCACAGAATACAAAAATAGCCTGTTCAAAGAACTTTGTAAATTGTTAAAAATCGAACACAGAACTTCAACGCCGTATCACCATCAAACTTTGGGTACTGTAGAACGCAGTCATCGGACATTCAATGAGTATATACATTCATATATATCCAGTGACAAAAATGATTGGGATGAATATCTTAAGTATTTCGCGTATTGTTACAATACGACGCCATCAACGACACACACAAATATTGTCCTTTTGAACTAATATTTGCAAAAAACCCACCGAACTACGATTTTTTAAAAGAAAATAAAATAACCACGAAGCTTATGACAAAGAGGTAAAATATAGACTTCAAATAACACAGCAAAGAGCTAGGAGATTAGTCCAAGAGGCTAAAGAAAAACAAAAAACAAATTATGATAAAAGCAGCTATAGTAAAGAAATAAACATAGGAGATTTAGTATTAGTTAGAGAAGAGGCCTCCCATAAGCTAGAAAATAGATATAACGGATACTACAAAGTTAAAAATATCGATGAGAACAACAATTTTACTTTAATACCGCATAGCATAGGAAATAGTAATAAAAACAATAAAGAAATTATAATTCATAAGAATAGACTAAAAACAAAATAACTCCACTAGTAATAAGAAAACAATAAACAATAAACACTCATTTATCCATTTTAATAAACAGGCGCACAAACCAAAGAAAACTAGTTACAACATATCATGTCCAAAATACAAAAAAAAATATCAGTACAATAAAGACACATGTGAAACAACTGTAAACAAAATAAAGTAAGAAAACCTTTTTTCGATGGCATAACAATAAACGATAAGTTAAGTAAGCCAAAGATTTTTAATTAATTGTTACTGATTAGGTCATTGAAATAGAATACTCATACATTAACCCAAATGTATGAGCATTCTTTTAAAGGGAGGAGGTGTAGCATGAAAGGTAAGCAAAACAAATTGTAAGTAAAAAGTTCAATATACTTTTGGCAATAACTAGGCCAAAGTATTCAAATCAATTTATCTTGCGCTGCACTTCTCCAATAACATAAACTCGATTGACCCCATATACATTTATGTATGTATGCACAACAACGTAGAATCATAAGCATGACTAACTACTTAGAAATGTAAGTTTGTAAATTAGATTACTCATAAGGTAGATTGTAAGAATATAAAAGGAACGGCGATGAGCCGAATAAAACATTCCGACTTTAAGACTCAACCACTGTGTTTTTCAATTGGAATCATTGTGGGGCATTTTAATGCTCACCTAAATTTGGCTGTAGAGCTTAGTAAATCCTCGTTCACCTACCAACCACCTCAATTTATTATAGTCATCAGCCGCAGATCTATGTCTTGTTGTGGTTGTTTGTGACGATAAAAACGCTCTTCCTTGGCCCCGCCTCTGGAACTATGCTTGCAGCATAGTATATGTCTACTACTAGCGCAACTTACATCGAATCTGCACACACACAAAAACCACACAGGGTGCGTTGTATGCAATAATAAAACAATCAACTTCAAATACCTCAATATTGAACTTCAAGACATAAAACTAAGCTAAGCTAAGTTAAGCTTTTATTTGTAATTTTTACTTTGAAACAACTCTGAACGCGATTTCCTTCATTCCACTTACTCGGAGTACTTTCATCCACTATGGCTAATGGCTTGCAGTCTATTGCCGGCCGAGGAGGATTTATAAATATGAACACGAATTGTGCCAGTGGCACATTCCTTTTGGTTTCGATGTGTTTGAAATGCAATTTATATTTGGTATAATAAAGTCGTTGTGAGTGTGATGTGTTTTTATTTGTTATAAAACGAACATTTCTTTAGAAGATTATACAATACATATGTCAGACTATATAACTTACATTGGTTTTGCTCTTCTGTTTCCATGCCGGTGTACTTGTGAATTGCAATTAAAATTATCCAACATAAAAATTACAAAACGTCAATTAATTTTCGATAAATAGTCCGTTAACACCCGGCATAGGAAAGTGGTGCCAAAGGGAAGATTACCAATCTACCAATCAAACAAGATTGCACTAACAAGTATAACATGACACAAACATAAATTATCGCCAACACAGTCCAAATATCATGGTTGTCGTGAAAATGCATCAGCATTTCCGTGGGTGCTACCTTTGCGATGCTCTATGGAACAGTCATCACTTTGCAGTCGCTCTATCCATCGTTCCAGTCGACCTTCCGGATTACGGAACTGCAAGAGCCATTTCCAAAATAAACGTAGAAACTGGGATTGGATATGCTAACATGGGGATTGCATAGTCGCTCCTTCAAGATTTAGAAAGCCATCAGTGCCTCTACCTCAGCACGATTTTATGCTATATTTTTGGCATCTTGCACTTCTAGTTTCGATGACACCCTCGCCTCCTGTGCTTAAAACTGGGACGAGAAATATGTTTTCTGTTCTTCCAGCCGAGATATAATACATGTATCCTATTGTTCCATTTTAGTCGATATCTGAGTAATTTGTGAAAAAATTGCACCTAATACTTCTTTTTCAAAACCAGTAGGTGAATCTAGATCCATTTGCTTTTCTTCCATCTTCACGTTTGCCTCTTTACAAATCAGGACGAAAAGCATGTTGTTCTACGCAAATGCCTTCTGCTTCCATAACTTCCCGTAGCACAGTGCTGTGTGAGCGGGCAAAAATCATAAAAATCGTTGTAACCGATCTCAACTTGTTTGGTATCGTTGGAAAGGTAATTTAGGGGATCTGGTCCTAGTTTTTGGTTGCACCTAATGCTTTTCTTACAAAAAGCTCTTAAAGTTGGGTATTTAAATTTTTTTATTAGAGTGCCTTTAGTTGGAATCTTTAAAAAAAATGGTCAAAAAATACAATTTATTATATGATTTATTTTGCTTTGTTGATTTTCCGACAGGGTGGAAATTTGATGTATATTGGAACGATTTTCCGTCATCCCTTGTCAAATTTGGTTTTTTAACATACCGGTTTCGGCGTTCCGCCATCCTCAGTGTTTAGTTTCGTTCTGATCTTTGTCTATTCATTGCCATGTATTTATAGTCTGTGTATGCTGTCGCAGGTAATGTGAATATGCGTCAGTTTATAATGGTGTATCTAAATGGATACCTGTAATAAGGGTTGCTTTTACATGCTCTATTGAGGTTGAGGCAGGTAGAAATCGGTGATCTTTTCCTTTGGGTTTATTCGCAACAGCACAAAAAGGCAGCATTAAGGCAGTTAGTGGACGGACTCCAAAGAACGCCTTTTACACATACAGGCATACAAGAGAGAACTGAATACGATATATACCATAGCCACAAACAATGGATACAAAAAAGGCATGGTGGATAAGCTCCGAAGAAACCAGGAACCACAAAAAAGAGGCAACCAAGAAGAAAATACAAAGGTCTGGTTGGCAATGCCATACACGGGAAAAACGACGTACAAATTGACTATCTTTTTCAAGAAACACAGCGTTCAGAACATCGAACAACGTAAGACAAAAACTAAAGACCAACACTAACTAGGAGGATCGGTTTAGCAAACACGGAGTATGCAAACTTACCTGCAAATGCCAATACAGCTACGTAGCACAAACAGGACGAAAAATTAATACACGATTTCGAGAGCACATCTAACTTCGCAAATCACATGTTTGAAAACAAATGGATCCCAGCAGACATCAAAAAGACGGCCGAAATACTTTATATACAGGGAAAAGCTCGGCGCATCAATGTGCTTGCAAACTGGAAACATTTGACGGGAGAATAATAAGCGAACACACAAACACTAACTCTGACAAAGATATTTGAACCTTTGAAGCAATGCCACAGGTACAACACCAAAACAAGTAACAATGAACAAACGAACACACAAAATAAACCAAAAGGAAAACCTATCGCTTAGCTACCGAGCGTGTAAAAACAACCCTCATTGCAGGCATCCATTTAGACAGACCAAAAAACTGAAAATTTCCAAAATGTTCAAAAAACGGTAATTTTAAAACTGTTTTGGGTAGCGTTCAAAAAGTTCTGGAGTTCCTGAAAAGAAGAAAAAAAGTTTTGCAAAATTGGACTTAAAATGTTTTTCTGAGCAGCATTTAAAAAGTTCTGGTGTTCCTGAAAAGAAGAAAAAAAAGTTCTGCAAAATTAGACCCAAAAAAGTATTTTTTAAATTGACCCAAAAACTGAAAATTTCTAAAATGTTCAAAAAACGGAAATTTTGAAACTGTTTTGGTTAGCGTTCAAAAAGTTCTGGAGTTCCTGAAAAGAAGAAAAAAAGTTTTGCAAAATTGGACTTAAAATGTTTTTCTGAGTAGCATTTAAAAAGTTCTGGTGTTCCTGAAAAGAAGAAAAAAAAAATTCTGCAGAATTAGACCTAAAAAAGTATTTTTCAAATTGACCCAAAAACTGAAAATTTCTAAAATGTTCAAAAAACGGAAATTTTAAAACTGTTCTGGGTAGCATTTAAAAAGTTTTAGAGCTCCTGAAAAGAAGAAAAAAAGTTTTGCAAAATTGGACTTAAAATGTTTTTCTGAGTAGCATTTAAAAAGTTCTGGTGTTCCTGAAAAGAAGAAAAAAAGTTTTGCAAAATTAAACCTAAAAGTGTTTTTTAAATTGACCCAAAAACTGAAAATTTCTAAACGGAAATTTCAAAACTGTTTTGGGTAGCATTGAAAAAGTTCTAGAAAAGAAAAAAAAATTTCTGCAAAACTGGACCTAAAAAGTGTTTTTTAAATTGACCCAAAAATTTAAAATTTCTAAAATGTTTAAAAAACGGAAATTTCAAAACTGTTCTGGCAAGCATTCAAAAAGTTCTTCAAATAAATTTCATGTCTGTTGAGTCTAGAAGCACTCTGTTGTCGATGTGTGTTATTTTTGATATAATTTCTGGCCCAATTGACTGTTCGTACCTCCTTCTGAGAATTCGATTTAACGTACCTCCACGTAGTAACGAAATTTTTTTTGTTGGTGTTGTTAGAACTGTTTACGCGATGAATGCTCCTCTTAGGAGAACACTATCACAATTTAATGCTTTCTCTTCATTCTTAGATATTGATTTTTGGTATTCTAAGCTTACTTTTAAGAGTTATCTTTTAAGACTTTTGTCATAATAATTTCTTCAAATTTTTTTTGTAATTTAAGTTAACACATTTTGTACGTATGTATATATTACTGTCTGTAAGCATATTGTTTGTTGATTTAATTAATAAATGAATAAAATTTAACGTAAAATTTTAAAAATATTTGTTTAAAAAATTTTTTTTTAAAATTTTGTATCCTAAGTCACGCACCAAAATAACTGAATATTTAAATCACTCAATTCCTAGAAAAATTACGTTTTTTTAATCAACTAAAGTGGGAACACAGACGTCATATTGTAAGCTTTTTGATGAAATAATAGAAATTATTAAATAACAGAAATAACATAGAAAACACATACACAAACCGTTGTTGGCAAGTTCCCTACCATTTGTGAATTTGTGGAATCAGAGTTTCACCACGGTTAGCCAAGGTTGACACAGATCCCCACGAAAAAATTTGATGAGTGTTTGTGAGGTATAAGAAATACGAGCTTGGGGTATTTGCACTAATGACAGACTAAGCTTATAACATGGAGTTTCAAATCTTGACATTAAAGACATTTTATAAAGAAAAACATTAGAGAAAGCCAGACACAAACTTTCAAATAAAAATAACTTGAAATTTGGCTTCCATGTCAAAAAAAAGAAGTTCTTCAGAGTTTCTTTGCGAACTGCATTCAGCCCTTTAATTTCTATATATATTTAGATTTAATGCGAAACGAATTGTATTTATTTTTTTCAAACATAGTAAATACGAAAATGTATAATATTTCAAACAAAACTAAGTAAAGAAAACAGTTCACAGAACTACAGGGTGTTTTTTTTACAGGTTTGTTTTTCGAATAGAGATAAAACTGGCATTTTGTGGTCAAATCTGGCAACTCTAATGTCATTTATGTTCAGTTTGGTTTGCCATTTCATCATGAACAGGTTGACAAAAGAACAACGCTTGCAAATCGTGCAAATTTATTTCGAAAATAATGGTTCAGTTCGCGAAGTTTACCGTGAGCTCCGTCCATTTTATGGTCGACATAATCGTCCATCAGAGCAATTAATTCGGTTAACCATGGATTGTTTTCGCACTACGTTTACTCTATGTGATAATACGCATCCGCAGAGACGTCGAACAGTGCGCACCGAAGAAACAATTGCCGCTGTAGAGCAAAGTGTTGAAGAGGACCCGAATGAATCGATTCGCCACCGTGCACAGCAATTGGAGCTTTGTCCATCAACTTTATGGAAGATTTTGCGCAAAGATCTTGGCTTGCGACCTTACAAGATCCAGCTTGTGCAAGAATTAAAGCCGCGAGACCATGCAATGCGTCGTGATGTTGGTGTATGGGCCGAAAATGAGATTGATTTCGATGCTGATTTTCATCGCAAAATTTTGTTCAGTGATGAGGCTCATTTTTGGTTGAATGGCTACGTCAACAAGCAAAATTGCCGCATTTGGAGTGAAGAGAATCCACATGAGACCCTTGAAACGCCATTACATCCACAAAAACTGACTGTTTGGTGTGCTCTATGGGCTGGTGGAGTCATTGGGCCATACTTCTTCCGCAATAATGCTGGAGAGGCAGCTACCGTTAATGGAGACCGGTATAGAGCCATGATAACCGACTATTTTGTTCCCGAATTGGATGGCATGAATGTGGATGAGTTGTGGTTCCAACAAGACGGCGCTACATGCCACACAGCGCACGTCACAATCGATTTATTGAAGGAAACATTCGATGAGCGCATAATTTCGCGGAATGGACCTGTCAATTGGCCACCAAGGTCGTGTGATTTGACACCATTGGATTATTTTCTTTGGGGATATGTGAAGTCGCTCGTCTACACCAACAAACCAGAAACGTTAGGGGAATTGGAAGCCAACATTCGTGGCGTTATTGCCGACATACGGCCCCATATGCTCGAAAAAGTGGTTGAAAATTGGACCTGTAGAATTGGCTTTATTCGAGCCAGCCGCGGCAGCCACATGCCCGAAATCATATTTAAACATTAATGGCATAAAATTATCCTTCCAATAAAGCCAAATTGATGGACCTTAAAACGATTTTCTTGTGTTTTATTTCAATTCGAAGTTCTATACCCCTAAAAAAAACACCCTTTATTATATCAAATGCCCGTTTATTTAAATCTCACCTCTTCAATCGATTGGACCCCGATCAAAGACATCATATATAAATTTAGATCTCTATAGGATATGGTTAAGTCGTGTAGTAAATATGCCAAAGTTCAGATGATAAGACAGAGAGAGGGAGAAGAAAAGAGAGAAATAGCGAGGGGATGGAGAAGCAAAAAGGAGGGAAAGGGGAAAACAAGGAGAGAAAGAAGGAAGATAAGAAGAAGTTTTGAATTTCCAGTTTTTTGAAAGTCCTAAACATTTCCAGTTTTTGGGTCAATTTAAAAAACACATTTTTTTAGGTCCAATTTTGTTGAACTTTTTGACTTCTTTTCAAGAACTCCAGAAATTTTTGAATGGTACCCAGAACAGTGTTAAAATTTTCGTTTTTTTAAATTTTAGAAATTTTGATTTTTTTGGTCAATTCAAAAAAGCTTTTTAAGTCCAAATTTGCAGAACTTTTTTTCTTCTTCTCAGGAACTCTGGAACTTTTTGTTGGCTACCCAGGAACTCTAGAATTTTACAGAACTTTTTTTTACTTTTCAGGAACTCCAGAACTTTTTGAATGCTACCCACAACAGTTTCTGATATTTTTTGTGAACCTTCGTATGCCAACTTCACAGACGTTTTTACTTGTTACAGCTACAAAAGCATTCTCCATCATTTAGATGGGAAATAAATACTGTAAGTCAAGCGTCAAATTAAAAAAAAAAATTATTTCTTGCTAATATTAATATGGATTTAATTATAAAACATTAAATTTTAGTCGACCTGGATTTTTGTCTATCCATCAAAAACAGTATGTGCATTTTTTGAATTAGTTGAAGATCAAATATGAAACCCTAAATACTACTACTACAAAAATATATTCCAAATGGCTAAGTTATATAATCCGTATTCCCATGCAATTATGAATGTGTGAGGTCGATGCTCAAGAAAAGGAAATGTTGCCAGATTGCGAACATGGTTTAGTTTAATATCCAATTGAAGGTCTAATTGAAAAAACGTCACTGACAAAACATCACCTTGGAACTAATGATATTGTTAGATAGCTTCGCTCACTCAACAATATCTGTTAAACTATTTTTTTATGGTCACCATGTGATGCAGTTTTTTAGACTGGACATTGTGCAATTAACTGATAAAAAGAGGAAAATTGAATATGCTTTGCCTTTTAGAGTATTTTATAACCTCTTGAATGAATCTAAGTTTTTAAGCGTGTGACATCCACGTCAAAAGATATAATAATTTTAAAGTACTTTTTGCAGTCAAAAACGACTAAATTAAAAATTACTGCCATGCCTATAGTGCTTGAGTTAGGGAGACCTAAAAGATCCCATTTGTCGTGAATAAAAATGTAGAAATAAACCTAAATGTTGGTAGCAAAACGTCCTATATAAATAATAACTACTCTTTATTGGAACTACCTCTGCTATCAATATGTAGCGAGAAAGCTGACTTTACTAGTCAAGTTAGTATACGAGTAGATGGGATGGGAACTTGTTCAATTGACGAGAATGTATACAGTTAAGCTGTTTTGGCTGACCTAGGTAGGTTCTTTAACAACAATTGGTCCATCCCTCGCTAATACCTCAGAGTCAACAACAGATAATTTAAATTAAAAAAAAAGAATTTGATATTACCATTTTAGATTTAACATATAGCATAAGTAATTGTGCTTTCGTGATTCAAAATTGTCTATCTTTTTAGTGTACGACATAACGAGACGATCTTCATTTTCAAATCTACAAAAATGGATTGAAGAGGTACGACGTTACACGGCATCTAATGTGTTACTTATTTTAATCGGTAATAAATGTGATCTTGAGGAAGAGCGTGAAGTGGATTTTGAGGAAGCCAAACAAATGTGCCAATATATACCAGAAATACTTTTCGTAATGGAGACATCTGCAAAACAAAACACAAATGTGGAGGATGTTTTCTTTTACCTAGCATCAGAACTAAAGGTATCTATAAATGTTGTTTTTATTTTTGTTATAACGATGCTTCGCCCTGCCTAGTCGGCACTTTTCTTACCTAACATTGTCATCAATATCTTTTATCTTAGCGGCTTCAACAGAGTTTGACCGGAGTGACATTATTGTGAGAAGAGTGTGCTGTGCCGAGCAGGTGAAAAGGTGGTTGGTATTATGAGGAGGCACACCGCATGCCGGGCAACCATTTGTTATGTGAGGGTGCAGTGTGGCGGAGTTTGTGCCTTATTACCAGCATTCACCAGGCGAGAGGTGACAGAGGAGTTTACCGACTATGTGTGGATGTTGTTAAGGGCCTGTCGATGAACCTTTGGCAGATATGGACCCGGTACGCTCCGGTTTTCGCTTGCGGTACTGCTCAACTGATTTGGTATGACAAGTGGAACCTTCTGGGTCATGTCACCCCTCCTTCCGTAAGAAAGGAGAAGATGGGTAATGAAAGGTGAGAAACATCATATCCGTAAATCAACCATCGAGTTGCACGTCATTACCTCTGTGCATATTAGTCGCTTCTTACGACCGGTATGCCTACCTCGGGCATATTCCAACCCCCTAGCCCGCAGGGGGGATTGCACCTTTGGACCAAACGGCGATGTTGTTGTTTTTGTATTAGCATTGCTTCGCTCTGCCTAGTCGTCACTAACATTCTAGCGGAAGTCCCAGGAATATTGTATTTTCGTCAAACAGGCACCTGTTCGGATGTTGCGGTTTCTAACAATTGAACAGGAATCTCCTGGTGAACATATCATTATGCTGTTTAACTCCGAGCATTTTTGCCTCACTATGTAAATGGTGTTCCGGTGACATAAGTACTGACAGCCAGTGACTTGGGGATTTTTTTACGGCTTTGTACTTTGGTGGTTATTGCGGTTGAGTAAGCACCAAAAGTGAGCATGTTCAAAACCCCATCAAACCTCATCCCTAGGATTTTGGAATGTAGGACTGTCGGAAGCTTAATGCCTTCGACATCTAATTCCATAGTCACTTGCGCCGTAAAATTCGTAAATAAGGTGCCCGATACAATTCCAGGGTTCGCCGGAAAATAAACCGAACAAACACGAAATATCGAAGTTAAATCATTCACAGCACATAAAGGTGCAAATCGTGCAATCATCAGTAAAATGCGATATGTAGTAATAAAAAAAAGAGCGGCGAGAGGACATCACCCTGTCCTATTCAATTATACGAGCTTTTCATAGTTCGCGCCTGAATTCCAACAATGCTTGCCGACCACTCAGGTATTTGGCGGTCCAACGCTTTAGACAAAAGGGAAGAGTTCAATCCTCCTCGTTGATAATTTGCTCATGGCTGATCGTGTCAAAAGGTTGTGACAAGTCGATCGCAACCATCATATCATTATGTTTTAATATCAGCATAGATATTCCGTCTGGGCCTGACCCTAGACTTCCGAGTCGTCTCCTCAACGTCTGTCGTGGTGGTGTTAGGCGCTTTCCTTTTTTCTGCTTGTGCGCTTCCCTGGTGTCCCTTCTAACCTTGTTGCCGCAGGCGATAGAAATTTTGTCGTTTGGCTTTTTCGGATTGGACAGGGATTTCACTGTGGACTACAGTTAGGTGCTCCTCCTACTTGACGCGCAGTCTGATATCAGCATTGAGGTCCTTGGGTTGAGGTTCCGCAGGATCCAAGCTTCGCACATGATCACTCTCTTTATCTAGGGTCGCCTGTTCTGTGAGGAAATTCGGACGATCCGATGCAAGAGTCCCTATCGGTCGCCAGTTAATGCAGTTGATGAGCCTGCGCTGATGATGGTAAGGTCTGGCGAACTGGTACAAATTACCACGACTCTTGTGGGGGCGTCCCCATTCAACGTGCAGAACATCGTGGTGTTTATTACACGATTATTACACGATCCTCGGCTCTGAGTATCGCAAGAAAGTCAGGGCGAAAATCTCTCGGACAACAGGTGATAGGAGGTATGTATACATATTAAAGATCTCGAGATCGACATCGCCTCCCCGGACAACCATACCTTGACGTTCTAGGGTGTTGTCCCTGGGGTCGACGCCGCAAGTCACCCGCTGAGTCCTCTCACGATCACATCGATGGATATTGTAGCCCTCACAGGTCCGAAGATCTTATCGGGCGCCAAACTGCATTTCTTGTATGGCGGCTATTTTTATACTTTGCCGCTCTATTAAGTTAGCTATTTTCGCGACTTTGCCGAAAAGGCCGTGGAAGTGCGCTGGAGAAGAGCTCAGCCTACTGGGAGTCAAGGACTGCTGCATATGCCTAGGTGCAAGCAGGATGGTCGTGTGCATGGGCGACGGTCTGGGCCGCCAGAAGGAGGAGATGAATCCGTCGACGTTGTAGGCGGCGCATACCGGCAACATGACGCAACGTACGTATCAGTCCATAAGTTCCTGTTTCCGAGTTCAGAGCACATTAGCAGATGGCATAGGTCAAGTCAAGAGTTGCATTTTACTGATGCCGCTGGCGCATATAATCTTAATCGAAAAACAGTGTAGGGATCAGGAGCTGGTGGTCCCTGCGAGTTAGGGTTTTAACCCATTAATGACAAAGTATGATTTATCATACGCAGAAAGAGCTTTTTTAAAAATTCGGCAAAAATATAATATAAAAGCTTTTTGCCCTTTACAGATAGAGCGAGAGAAAAGGGTTATTTGAAAAGTAAAGCTTTTAGTTTACCGTTTAAATCTCTTTTGTTTACATTTTTCGAGCTAATTTATGTAGTGATTTTCTGAAAAGTGAATAATGACACGCAGGTGAGTATTACATTTAAAAAAATTATGAACAAGATTACCTAAAATGTACATAACGTTAAAGGCCAAATGCCAAACTATAGAACTGAAATAAAGTGCTGTGAAAAATTTGCCCTTAAAAGTGTTCTAACAACTTGTAACTCATTACGTATGTTTTATAATACGTAAACGCTAATCCAGTTTTTGCTCAATGGAAATTCATACGTAATATATGTTTGTAGGCAAGCGACAACTGAGGAGATAATTGGATGGCTTGAAGATTTGAACAAAGATGATGATTCAAACGTTATAGAAAACATCAATAATGCAAGTTCAATTGATGTGACTTTATTTCCACCTGAAGAACAAGAGGTATCTGATTGCGATGAAGACGAAGAAGGCATATTGGGCAATTTGGACCGTGGAGTTCTAAAAAGGGCATGCGAAATAAAAATTGCAAAATTCAGAAGTGGATGAATTACAGTTGCTAAATGATTAGAGCAAACCAAACACCTCACGGTCACGTACATCCACTCGAAGTAAAAGGAAAAACCAATAATTCGCCGAAAGTGGTTGTTGTTGTTTTTGTTGTTAACAGTTCACCGAAAGTGGTCCAAGATAGGACTAAAAGCAAGTGATGGTGCAAGTACAGCAATACGCACTCATACTCCAGATGTTATAGCAGATATTTTGGAAAACGATTTGAGTCCACTACAAATTAAAAAGAAAAAGTTTACGAGGAATTTATGAATTATATACTAGAAGAGACCGTAAAATACGCTGTAAGCAAAGGAAATGAAGCGTTCACCCTAAGTGTTGAGGAATTATATACATACTTCGGCATCCTTATACTGAGTGGATACAACAAGGTGAGTACGCTAACTAGACTTGCTTACCTTCTAAGTTACTATTTTTTATGTTTAGGTTCCAGCTACTCGGATGTACTGGGAGACGGAAAGTGATGTGTACAACCATTTTGTGGCGGTTTCAATGGCGAGGAATAAATTTGAGAAAATCCATCGCTACCTTCATTTCAATGATAAAACACAAATTGATGTGAATAATAAGGCATTCAAAGTTCAGCTTGTTCTGGATCATTTAAAAACAAGATTTAAAGAGCTTGGGAAACCCTTTGGAACCTTCTTGTCCGTAGACGAATCAACGGAGCCTTATTTTGGTAAGCACTCATTCAAGCAGTTTATACGAGGAAAACCTATTCGTTATGGATATAAAATTTGGTGTCTGACCACTTCAGATATTTGTTGAACTTCGATTTGTGCAGCGGAAAAGCTACGACTACATTTTTATGTTTTGTCTTAATGTTATTGTAAATTTAGGGATGTTATTTATAAAAGCATATCAACAAGTAACTCTTTTTAGGTTCATCCGACGTATTACAAGAAGCATGCTTTCAAAACCAATAGAATTTCATCCAGTTTCAGCACGAAAAAGGAAACGAGAAAACAAAACTAGATACGATGGAGTTGAGCACTATGTAAACTACTCAAAAACTCAGCGCCGTTGCAAATATTGTGGCAAGTGTACCAAATTTGTATGCATGAAATGTAATTTTTGATTGCATCCAGATAACTGTTTTCACAAATATCATGTTAATTGAAATACAAATAACCAAGAAACACCAAAATAAATACGTTATGTGGCAATTAAAAAATAAAATGTCGATTTAAGAGTTGAATTTATATTGATTTGTAATTCATGAAACGAGCTCAAGGCCAAGAATAATAATTTTTCACTTTTTGAATTTTTATGAAAATTATTATTGTTTTTACTTATTAATAATCATTTTTAATTAATTATTAAAAGTTTTTTTTTTTTTGATTGAATAGAGTAGGAAAAATGTTTAGAGACAACTGCCATAGCTTTTCTTATAGATCCATTTCGGAAGCTGCTAGACTTCACTCATCAGAGAAATTTTGGCACCCATTGCTAACCATTAAGCTAACAATACGCTGGTTTTGATGTCATCTAAACTCCTAGTTCTATTCTTCTTTTTACCATATGCATGAACCACTTCCGCCATTTGACAGTTAGTAGTGTGATCATGATGGATTTTTGACAGATCTGTTTTATCATCAGAACTTCCTTACCGTGTGCTCTCGGTTTTGTTATTGATTTTTTTTTTTATACCAACAATTTTGTTGATTTACGGCCTGTACATTTTCAAGTATTCATGAAACGAGCTCAAGGCCAAGAATAATAATTTTTCACTTTTTGAATTTTTATGAAAATTATTATTGTTTTTACTTATTAATAATCATTTTTAATTAATTATTAAAAGTTTTTTTTTTTGATTGAATAGAGTAGGAAAAATGTTTAGAGACAACTGCCATAGCTTTTCTTATAGATCCATTTCGGAAGCTGCTAGACTTCACTCATAAAAATTCAAAAAGTGAAAAATTATTATTCTTGGCCTTGAGCTCGTTTCATGAATACTTGAAAATGTACAGGCCGTAAGTCAACAAAATTGTTGGTATAAAAAAAATCAATAACAAAACCGAGAGCACACGGTAAGGAAGTTCTGATGATAAAACAGATCTGTCAAAAATCCATCATGATCACACTACTAACTGTCAAATGGCGGAAGTGGTTCATGCATATGGTAAAAAGAAGAATAGAACTAGGAGTTTAGATGACATCAAAACCAGCGTATTGTTAGCTTATTGGTTAGCAATGCGTGCCAAAATTTCTCTGATGAGTGAAGTCTAGCAGCTTCCGAAATGGATCTATAAGAAAAGCTATGGCAGTTGTCTCTAAACATTTTTCCTACTCTATTCAATCAAAAAAAAAAAAAAAAAAAACGTTTAATAATTAATTAAAAATTATTATTAATAAGTAAAAACAATAATAATTTTCATAAAAATTCAAAAAGTGAAAAATTATTATTCTTGGCCTTGAGCTCGTTTCATGAATACTTGAAAATGTACAGGCCGTAAATCAACAAAATTGTTGGTATAAAAAAAAAATCAATAACGAAACCGAGAGCACACGGTAAGGAAGTTCTGATGATAAAACAGATCGGTCAAAAATCCATCATGATCACACTACTAACTGTCAAATGGCGGAAGTGGTTCATGCATATGGTAAAAAGATGAATAGAACTAGGAGTTTAGATGACATCAAAACCAGCGTATTGTTAGCTTAATGGTTAGCAATGCGTGCCAAAATTTCTCTGATGAGTGAAGTCTAGCAGCTTCCGAAATGGATCTATAAGAAAAGCTATGGCAGTTGTCTCTAAACATTTTTCCTACTCTATTCAATCAAAAAAAAAAAAAAAAAACAAAAACTTTTAATAATTAATTAAAAATGATTATTAATAAGTAAAAACAATAATAATTTTCATAAAAATTCAAAAAGTGAAAAATTATTATTCTTGGCCTTGAGCTCGTTTCATGAGTACTTGAAAATGTACAGGCCGTAAATCAACAAAATTGTTGGTATAAAAAAAAAAAAAAAAAAAAAAAATCAATTGATTTGTAATTTTATTTTCATAAAAACACCTCTCCATTTACGGTTTTATACGCTCCACCACGCCCACATCTTTGGAGCTATACTTGTATTTTTTTTTTAAACTCAAGTTACGTAATCAATGAAAAAAGATAAGATATTTATTTTCGGAGTACGGAAATTTTTTTGTCAAAAGTCAAATTTAGTTACAATTATTTAATAAATCAACTCTTCGAGGTACTGAAAAAAACTCTTTCAAAATTATTTGCGGATCGATTTTGACATCGCGATGTACATTGAGTGAGGCTAAGCCGTTGAGACGATCTTCAGACATTGTTGATCTCAAATAAGTTTTTAGTCGTCGCAAAGTTGAGAAGGATCGTTCATTCGTTGCTGTTGTCACAGGCAAAACTGCCATAACGCGAAGCATTTGGTTATTATTTGGAAACGCAACTTTATTACAAATATCGAATGCTTCAAATGAGTTTTTTTTTATTTCCTTTCCGGCAATGAGCTTCCGCCAAAGTTGTACTTCGTTCACCCAGATGTCACGGGGATCGTCGTGCAAATTGAACAGTATCATTGGAATAGTTGAGCGCAGGACTCTTCTTCGAAAATTTTAATTTTGTTGGGAAAAAGCCAGCGAAATTCGATAAAATATTCCGGTGATTTAAGAATCGATCTTGCAATTGTGTCAAAAACGAATCAATATACGGTATGTAGATTGTTATACGGAAATAATCTTCAACTGAATCAGTTTGTACGTTAGAACGTTGGGTCTGTTTCGACGCAATCCTTGGCTTTCGCAATCCAATTTCTTATTGCTCGCTAATTTCGCTCACGGTTTTGAAAATTTGTCTGAACTCCCCCTTAGCGTTTTCTCTTTTTTCAATCAAAATTTGTTTCGCAGCATCAGCCAACTTGACAGCCTCTCCAGATCTTGACTTTCTCCTTGAAGTACTCGACTCAGAGACAATGTAAGAGAATGCACCGAACTCAAATATTCATGGATATCTGGAAATTTGCGGTTTTTATAGCCGAAAGCAGTTGGAAAGCTCCAAACGAAGTTGTTGGGTCTTTCCAGTTGGTGGAAATCACTTGAAGAGCGCGAATTACTGCTGGTTGCAAATGGAGAAATGTTGCGACGGACTCATGCTGTTCTACCCATGTGATTATGTAAAAATTTGTTCAATTTCTTTACTGGAGTTTCCGATAGACGTTACATTCCATTTATCGCATCCTGAAGGACATTTTGGCGTTTCGGATAAATGAAGAAGGAATGGATATTCTCTAGAACTTCCAGACAATTTTTGATTCCCGCACGTAGAGCTTACCTCCAAATTGAAGCTATGAGCAACACAATGAGCCCCTTCGAAC
This sequence comes from Merzomyia westermanni, assembly GCA_949987695.1. Classification (NCBI taxonomy): domain Eukaryota; kingdom Metazoa; phylum Arthropoda; class Insecta; order Diptera; family Tephritidae; genus Merzomyia; species Merzomyia westermanni. The sequence goes on from OX465291.1 coordinate 86,105,720, forward strand.
TCTCCGCCAACCGCTCTCGCACCGCCATATCCTTGCCCGAAGAAATACGTGCAATCCAGTCCGGAAGATTTTAGGAAATCAAGGTAAGCAGTTCCTATTCCTTTTCCACTGAAATCGGTGATAGAAATAAAACCCAAAAAATTTTCTTGAATGATGAACTTTTCGCCGCATTTGTCCAAGTAGCGAATGCAAATTGAACTTTGGTCTACTCTTGCAATGTCTGGCGTGTCATCTCCGAGAAAAGAAAAGCCCTTCGATTTGTTCACTCGATCGATGTTGTAACGCATGATGAGGTGGTGACAAATGTTGATTATTTCATTCTGGACACGGTTGCTTATGTACATAGCATTCTTTGGTGAATCACTTAAGTGTTTTTTCAACTGCTCATCAGTTTTGGCTAGATATCTTAAGAGGGCTCTAAAGTTTCCATCATTCGTCAACGGTTCGTCTTCAGAAATTCTTTCCGTATCATTGGAACCTCTGAGAGCAAGTCCTTGTCGGCAACACAGGATAACTGTTTCAGTAATTGGAATCATGCTTAGTTTGCTTTCATTCATAAAGTCTAATTTTTGTTTAGACAAATGCAAATCAATGGGTAAAGCATTTTCTTCTTCGATTCCCATTCTCAAAGACCATTACAACGACATTTTTTGTGGTATTCTAATGAACTGTGCTTTTCGAAAGTTGCCAGTCCTTTTTTCCAGTTTTTTAATGGGGTTGTTACTAACTGGCCCAGAATTCGATTACAGTCGTTTATTCCATGCCTAGAAGGTTGCACTAGCCATACCAAATCGCTCCTGCGGCAGTCGGACATATACCGCAAGAGGTTACCGGGTTCATATCCGGCAAAAGACTGTCACTTTCGACAACGCACCCAAAACTTCCGGGGATTGTTTTTGTCGTTACAAAACAAACAAGCCTCCGCTTACATTCGTGCTGGTGCTGGAAGAGGAAGTTAGTAGTGGGATAGGTGAGGGCTGACCTCTCAACATTTCTCACATCCAGGAGGGAAGTCCTACGCTAGTAGCTGTGAGCTGCCGTGTGAGATGGTGGCGCCTTGTGGAGCTTGTGTCTGGAATAGGTGGCGGTGCGACGCTAGAGCGACGCTTACCACGGAACGCCCTGGGGCGTGACCAGCAAAGAGCCACAAAAGTTTTGAGGAACCAACGGGTCTGTGTGTAAAGGAATTTGGCCCGGAGCCACTTGTCTTGTGCAACCATCTTTTAAGTACACTGAGCACATTGAATAGAGTGTGCACGTGTAACATAAATCTTCTTCCAGCAAAACCCAGGAGATCCAATCTGTAGGAAAAAGTCCTTCGACTACGCTGGTGCTACAGTGGCTCAGCACGATTTTGATATCATGGCTTAGGTAACGATCGAGCACAGACATAAACGAATGTACTTGGTGGCACAGTCTCTTTCCATCACAAATTCAACACTAAGACCTCATTAGGACACGTTAGTAGATTTCGCGAAGCCTGATCATCGAGTAAATCAACCAGGCGGGCAGCGGTACCATGCTTCAGAAAGGTCCGTATATTCCAGGTGCATGTCCTTAAACGATAATTCTCCTAGCTTTATAATATTATTTCATTCAAAGTGGCCGAGTATATAGTAGGTGCCATTTTTCGTTACCGCATCTAGCGCCTGCAATTGTTCACTTTCACTAGAGCTGATTGATATCCGTCCCTGTTATTGATAAGGCTTTGATTACTTTTTTTTTAAACATAACGGTTTGGGTTTCGATTTTATTACTTGTTTAAAAAGGGACAAGAAATAATTCCAAGTATCATAACCGTAATTAAAAAAGTTTACATTAAGAGACCCGTGCAGTGTCAATGGTTACTATTATGTTTTGTTTCCTTGTGATTTTAACACTATAGGGTTATGCCGCTTGGGATTATATCATGATGTCTCACGGGGCATTTCTCCTAAGTATTAGAGCGAAACTCCCACCACTTCACTTAGTATCGCTTCAGAGAAAAATAAAACAAGTGTAAAAGCCACTCCCCTAAACAGAAAACTCATCCATAACGAAGTGGTTGATTTATTCCAGTGGCTTAGTTTTAGATGAATTCTACTGTACATATATCCGTAATATTGACTTATCTTTATTAGTGTTAAATTTACTTTGTTACAGCGTCGGCATGATGCGTATACCGTGGAAGCAGATAATGGAGATGCTATACGATTAGGTCGGAGCAAACCGATTAACAATTGCAGTAGTTCCTGCAACTTAATATAAAATATATGTAATTTGAGGGTTTTTAAAATGTATTTTATTCCCTCGTGATAAATTTTGAATTTGAACTAAATTATTTGTATTTTGTATGAACATTATCAACCCGGCCCAGATACATATATCCTAAGCCCCTGCTTTAAGAGTTTTTTCTTAGTTTCCACTTTTAACTTATTCACCAGTTTTTCTGATTTCCAACATGTTTTGCTCTTGTTAAAGATTTAAATTTTGTGAAAATACCAAAAGTGTTTCTGTTAAAAGTAGTTTTAAGGACTAAAATGTATAATAGAAAAAGTGTAAGGTCGCTAATGTAGTACGGTCATAGAGTTGTAAAAGAATGCATTCCTTTTGAAATAATTATTCCTTGAATTGCAAAATTTTTGTTTGTAACCTTATTTCCATTTTTAGGAATAAGGAATGGAACTTTTGCAGTTCTAATTCCTTTTTGTATTCCGGAATAATTATTCTTATTTTTTATAAATTTTTTTCCTTCGCTGGATTGCATACCGAAAGGAATGCATTCCCTTTCAATATCTTTCAGAAAATATGTGAGAAAATGTTCACTTATGAAGTATTTAAGTCCCAGACTGCACCGTGAACAATTTTAGCATGTTAATACATTTATTGAAATAAAAGGACACATTTATAACGATAACATCGTTTCTTTCTTGGTTTCTATCTCCTACCGCAATCCTGTCCGAGATCGACCTCGGTGCGCCACCCACTTTCGTTTTCCGGCGCACCCCAGCCGAAGAATGAGAACAATTTTAAACGATTATAACTTGCTCGAGCCAAAATTTGTCTGAAACGGGAAAGCCAGGGTTGGGAATATACTGCAGTTGCAGTAAATCTACTGCATCTTTCAGAGAAAAAAAATCTGCTATTAAATTTAAAAAAATATCTGTAAGTAAAGGTTCAAAGAAAAAATTCTCTAGAAAATCTAGAGATTCACCCTTTTGGCTAGTAGTACAAATTTACATTCCCTATTCCAAAAATGTAATAACGGCGGCAATCCAAAATTATTATTAAGTGAATGGGAATGTATGGATTGCATTCCGGCATTAATGCATTCCTTAACAACTCTGTGCGGTGGTCACTAAAGTACAAAACAAAAAACAACAGTTTTCTAACATTTTTAGAGCTTGAAGGAAAAAAACGTTAAATATCTCTAACTTTCAATTCCAGTTTTGAACCCCTTTCAAAATGAGTAATTCACAAGGACGCCAGAAAAATTTTATATTGTACGTCCTTGTTCTGAGCGTTACCTCTTATTTTGTATATGTACGAAGAAATAGCGTCTACTGAGCCAACAACTTTTACCCAAGTAGAATTAAACGATCTAATAAGGGATCTTGAATTATTTAAGGAATCTGCAGAAGTGTTGGCTGCTAGACTAAAAAAAAAACTTGTTGGCTACAGGTACGAAAGTGACTCTCTACCGTACAAGAGAGCAAGACTTGCTGCCATTTTTTAATTCGGAAAATGATATAGTTTTTTGTTCAGCTGTGCAAGGCCTCCTCAAAATGGGTCTTTCAGAATACCACCCAAATGAAGGGCGTCTCTTCATAGACAGCTCTAAACGAAGCCTTAAGTGTGTTCTTTTACACAATGCCAACCAATATGGTTCAATTCCCATTGCTCATTCAACTAAATTAAAGGAAGAATATCAAAATATTGCACTTATTTTAGACAAAATCAAGTATAACGAACATAATTGGAGTATTTGTGTAGATCTAAAGATGGTTAACTTTTTGTTAGGACAACAAAGTGGATACACCAAATACCCATGTTTTTATTGCCTGTGGGATAGTCGAGCCAAGCACCAAGACTGGACAGAAAGGGACTGGCCTGTACGTGAGATGTTGGAAATGGGAAAGCAGAATGTGATAAACCCACCTTTAGTTACAAGAGATTCAATTATTTTGCCACCCTTGCACATTAAACTGGGTCTAATGAAAAAATTTGTGAAGGCGTTAGATAAAAATGGACAAAAAATAAAAGCGGGTATTTTTGATGGCCCACAGATAAGAATGTTGATAAAAGATACTGATTTTTCAAATTCAATGACCAGTTTGAAACTGCTTGCGTGGAATTCGTTTGTTGAAGTTACTAAGAACTTTCTGGGAAATCACAAGTCAAGTAACTACTCTGATATTGTTAACAACATGCTAGAGAATTACAAAAACTTAGGATTTAACATGCCCATAAAAGTCCATTATCTCCACAGCCACCTTGACCAGTTTCCGGATAATCTTGGTTCCTATAGCGAAGAACAAGGCGAACGGTTTCACCAGGACCTAAACACCATGGAAGAGAGGTACCAAGGCCGATGGGATCAGCATATGATGGTTGGCTACTGCTGGGGAATGCAACATGATTGTCTTGCCATACCTCATTCACGAAAATCACGTAAACGAAGGTTTTTATGTAAATAAAAAGTTAATAATAAAACAAATAGCAAAAAACTTTTTTTTTCACAGTAAAAATTTACTAAAATAGAATATATTAGGAAGATCTACGCGATAAAAAAAAGTTATATGTCTTTGAAAACAGAATTAATAGGAGATTGTTTTAAAATAATTAACATACTCGTATGCACTGGTTGACAAATTATTCGAGAAAACCGTGATTAAAAATGAAAAGAATTAACAAAAAATTTAAATTTTCACATTATTTTTGCAATTTCTCTGACGTTTATAAAGATATATTAACAACTTGTATACTGATAGAAGCGGCGAAATGTAAGGAAATAGAGAATAAAATGAAAATGTGAAAAAAAATGTTGTGCTATTTTTATTTCACAAAAATATTTACAAAAATAGCTGTTACGATATTATTATTAGATTATGTAACAAAATCTTTATGAGATCATATAATCGCAATTCTAGCACACATGGTAACAGGAAAAAGACGTAATAGAAAATAAAATGAAAATGTGAACGGAATTTTGTATGTGCTTTATTTATTTCACAAAAATATTTACTAGATAAGAAATTAGCACCTTTCCCGGCAGACCATCAAAAAAAGAATAAAAGTTGCCATGTAGTTTCCTTACCAATAGAAATAATGTTCTTTGGAGGTTTGAAAATTCTTAACTTCGGCTTAACAACTTAACTAGAAAAGTGCTTAAAAATATGAATTTTATGTACGATTAAAGAATTTATTCACAAAACTTTGGTGGGACTATGGCGGACTACGAGGTGTGTTCAAAAAGTATCGCGAATTTTTTGTTTTTTCAAAAATTATTTATTTATTCATGAATATCTATTTTGTCCCCTTCAAAGTAATCCCCATGAGATATTATACACTTGTGCCAACGGTTTTTCCAATCTTCGAAGCACTTCAAAAAATCATTTTTTTGTATCTTGTTCAGCTCCTCCTTCGATGCCGTCTTTATCACGTCAAGAGAAGCGTAACGTCGTCCTTTCATGGGCCTCTTCAGTTTAGGGAACAAGAAAAAGTCACAGGGGGCCAGATCTGGGGAATACGGTGGCTGCGGCATCATTAGTGTGTTGTTTTTGGCCAAAAAGTCGCGCACAAGCAACGATGCGTGAGCAGGGGCGTTAGCGTGGTGCAAAAGCCAATTTTTGTTCTTCCACAAATCCGGGCGTTTCTGGCGGATTGCTTAGCGCAAATTGCGCATAACTTGCAGGTAATATTCCTTATTGACCGTTCTTCCCTGTGGCAAGAACTCATGATGCACCACGCCCCTGCAATCGAAGAAAACTGTCAGCAAAACTTTCACATTCGACCGAACTTGGCGCGCTTTTTTCGGTCTTGGTTCGTGCGGCAGCTTCCATTGAGATGATTCGTCACCAGTTATGACCTTCTGGAGCAAATTTGGGTCGTCGCGGACAGAGTTTAACATCTCATTAGCAATGTTCATGCGATGCTGTTTTTGGTCACAATTGAGCAATTTTGGTACGAATTAATGGTAAAAATCGAAGACGATCCAAAACACGTGCAAGCAAAGCAGCTGTCAACAATTATCTGAACATTCAAAATGGCCGAGCTTGTTGGCATAAGTGAGAGACATGAGTACCAACATAACGCCACAAAAAATTCGAAATTCGAATATACGTAACCAGCGAAAGCATTAACACCAACAATAATGTTAGCCTAGAAATCCGACGAAGAATTACTCTTGCAAACAAATGCTACTTCGGACTGAGTAGGCAATTGAAAAGTAAAGTCCTCTCTCGACGAACGAAAATAACACTCTACAAGTCACTCATCGCACCCGTCCTGCTATATGGTGCAGAAGCGTGGACACTAACAACATCTGATGAGGCGGCTCTGGGAGTATTCGAGAGAAAGGTTCTTCGAAAGATTTGTGGACCTCTACGCGTTGGCGACGGCGAGTACCGAAGAAGATTTAATGATGAGCTGTATGAACTTTACGCAGACGCCGACATAGTTCAGCGAACTAAAACACAGAGGCTTCGCTGGCTAGGTCACGTAGTGCGAATGAGCGAAGATGCTCCAGCCCAGAAGGTATTCTTATCGGCACCCGCCGGTGGAAGCAGAGGAAGAGGGAGACCACCACTCCGATGGAAGGACCAAGTGGAGACCGATTTGCGATCCCGCGGTGTTTCCAATTGGCGCCAGTTGGCGCAACGAAGAAACGACTGGCGAGCTATGTTGGACGGTCAAAATCGCCCAGGCGGTTAGATGACCATTTAAAGAAGAAGAAAAAGTAACCAGCGAAAATTCAAAATTCGCGATACTTTTTGAACACACCTCGTATATAATAATATAAGATATCATAATAAACGATCTAATAGATTTCACACTCTCGAACTTAAAAAAGCTTCAAAATATTAACATAAAGTCCTTAGTTAAATACCTATACTACATTTGCGATGTTAATCGCTCAACAGCGTTCTGTTTGTGGGTTCACAATTACAGAACGATCTTTACGCTACGTTTTCGAACGCATTAGCATGCAATGAAAGCGGATGTTGAGAACATGTAGCGCCAGAATATTTTAACTCTCAATCAGGCACTTTGGATATTTCGGACTCGCTTTAAGCAATAAAAAAAACTATTCTATCGTCTCTTAACAAATGACTTATATTGTAGTATTTATGTATTTTAATGTACGAGTATGTATGTATGGTTCTCAGCTTATGAACTTTTTTCTAAACCTCCGCCTTTCAAACAATCGGCAAATCTAATCAGCGCCTTATGCGTATCGTTTGACGTCCTCATCCATCTTCGGCTATTAAATATTACCATATGCTACGCGTAACGTGTGGAGTAGCGGCCGTGTCTCATTTAGGCCTTATCATTTTTTAATGCATGAGTTATTTTTAATTCTTTTGCCCGTACTGGGATCTTGTGTCCCAGCAGTCTTCCATTTATCATAATTTTTCTCCCCCTTTTATGTGTTGACGTATTAGGCATCCCAATAAAGTCTGATGTATTACCTATGGTACAACTGATGTGTAATGAATTTCGCCGGGGCTCCAGTTCTATGCAGTTGCTTTCAGAGAAAGCACGTGATTTGCTCTAATCGTTGTGTGATTTTATTAAATAAAGCGTAATAATAGTGCATACTTGCATTTACGCCGAGTCGGAGAACAGGCCGGTGGTTACAAAAATGTATACTCATAAGAAGCGAAATAAGACAACCAGGAAACATATAGGAGAAGGAAAACTTAGAGACAATAAAGATCGAAGTATGAATAGGAAAAAAACAGAAGACTGTCAGTCATGTCGGTCCCGTTGGTTGGAGTTGACCATCATCTTTTGCGCGGCGCAGGCGCAGCCTTGGGCGTCCCTTGACTCCTGTTACGCAACGCCCCCTTTGCCTGCTATCTAGATATTTCATCTCTACTGTTGTTGTTGTTGTTGTTGTAGCGACTACTTAACCTGCCCAAGGTGTCACCCCTCATCCAACACTGCCATCAGGCTCTTCTAACGGAAATCCAAGAAACCTCGCGGCTTCGACAGGGGTGGACCAGAGTGAAATTGGTGCTAGAAGAGTGGGCTCAGTTGAGTAGATGAACAGGTGGTGAGTATCGTGGGGAGACACGCCACATCCCGGGCAGACATTTGGCATGTCAGGGTTCAGTCTGGATAGGTAAGAGTTTAGTCTGTTACAATATCCAGAACGAAGTTGAGCCAGCGTGGCTCTTGTCTCCCTAGGCAGTTCGCGTTCCTCGTCGGCAACAGGAGGAGCTTGTGCCTGTAGAACTGCATTCACTGGACGAGACCTGACAAAGGAGTTTACCGACTCCGTGTGGATGAGGTTGAGGGCCCGCCGGTGCACCATTGGATCAAACGGCGAGGAAATGTGGTGCCGGATCTCGTCATAGTGGTTACGGAGGTGACTCCTTATTCTCCTGGGAGGCGGATTTTCGTTGAGCAGGCTCCTGCCTGGTCAACATCTCGCAATGCTCTTTATCATCGAGCATTTTTGCCTCACTATGAAGATGGTGCTCAGGAGACATAAGGAGGCACCCCGTGGCAGTTCTGAGTGCGGTGTTTTGGCAAGCCTGCAACCTCCTCCAATGTGTGTCTGCTAACCCCGGCGACCATATTGGCGTACCGTATTTGAACATGTTATCAAACGTGACCCCTAAGATTTTGGGGTGTGTGACAGTCGGAAGCTTAATGCCGTCGACGTAGACGTCTAATTCCATGTTCGCCTGCGCTGTCCACGTCGTGAATAAGGTGGCCGAGGATTTGGTCGGTGACAATGTCAGATTTCGTGCAGCGGAAAAACCGGATAGGGATGGAAGGTAGGAATTAATTCTTGAGCAGAGCTCGTCAACGGAGGGGCCAGCCGCCTAGGAGACGATCGAGACGCCTTCTGGTGGGGAAGGGAGCCTCGATATGTAATAATTAAACAAAGCCGGGCATACGACATCACCCTGTGGCACCCCTTGCTTAACCCGAATCTTCCCACGATTACCATATCGTAATGCAAACATGCCGTTGCAATTTTACGTATTATGTCTGAACTAAATAACAAAAACAAAAAAACGTATGTTTTTCCGTGAGCTGCATTTATTCTGCGTGAAATACAGTTATTCTTTTTTGTTTTTGTTATTTAGTTCAGACATAATACGTAAAATTGCAACGGCATGTTTGCATTACCATATGGTAATCGTGGGAAGATTCGGGTTAATTATACGTGGTTTTGATCTTTCACCTCTAAATTCAAACGACGACTGCCGACCACTCAGATAGTTGGCGGTCCAACGCTTTGGACAGGAGGGAAGATTTGAAACCTCCAGGTCGTTGATGAGTTGCGCATGATTGACAGTGTCGAAAGCTTTCGACAGATCAAGCGCAAATAGCACAATCCTGTCATTTGGACGAGGTTGGTTGAGACCGACACCCATCTGTGTGGTGATGGCGTTTAGCGCGGTGGTAGTGCTATGCATTTTACGAAATCCATGCTGATGTTCGGCTAATCGCAAGTTAGCGGTATAATAAGGGAGCAAGATCGTCTCCAGGGTCTTCACTATTGGCGAGAGGAGTGATATCGGTCGATAAGACTCCCCCTCGTTGGCCGGCTTGCCGGGCTTTAGTATTGGCACCACCTTTGCCTGTTTCCATCTTTCTGGAATGACAAAGGTGGTCATAGACAGATTGAAGACAGTTGTTAGGTACCTTACACCCTCTTCTCCGAAATGTTTTAGCATCAGCATGGATATACCGTCTGGGCCAATAGATTTGAAGTTGTTGGACCCCCGTATGGCCTCCCGAACCTCTGTGGTGGTGATGGCAATGGTCGCTTGGTTGTTTTTGCGTTTGTGCGCTTCCCTGATGGCGCCTGATTTCCTTGTCAACCGGAGGATGCAGTACAAATTGCCGGCAGAAAGCGCTCGCGTATCTCTTTGGTTTCGACTGTATCTTTTCACCAAAGGTGATGGATATTTTGTCGTTAGGTTTGGTCGGATTTGACAAGGATTTAACAGTGGACCATAGTTTGACAACACCAGCAGAGAGGTTGCAGGACCTTAGGTGCTCCTCCCATTTGGCGCATTTGTGTTGAGAAACCAGTCGTCTGATTTCCGTATTGAGATCTTGAATTCGGGGATCCGCAGGTTCCAAGCGTCGCACTTGGTCACGTTCATTAGCCAGGGCCGCTGCCTCTGCGGACGTATCTCCTTAATTCTACCTGACGGAATGTATTGATTGGAGGCTGAAGCTATGACCATGCGAAACGCTTTTTCCCCTTCTCGTACATCAGACGGGATGGGAAGAGCAGGGAAGGTGCTCTCAGTGAAGTTAAGAAAACCAACCCAATCAGCTTTACTGAAATTAGTGAAAGTGCGATTCTCAGAAGTAACAAAGTCATTGGGGCGATCGATTGAGAGGACTATCGGTAAATGATCCGATGCAAGAGTTAGCATTGGTCGCCATTCAACGCAGTTTATGAGACCCGCGCTGACAATTGTGAGGTCTGGCGAACTAGAACAATTGACGGCAACTCTCGTGGGGGCATCCCCGTTTACGGTGCAAAACGTCGAATCGTCTATTTGTTCAGCCAATTCCTGTCCCCTACCATCAACCTGTAGGCTTGAGTGCCACAGATCGTGGTGTGCGTTGAAGTCTCCGAGGATTACACGATTATCGCCTCTGAGTAACGCACTGATGTCAGGGTGGGAATCCCTCGGACAGCGGGTGGCAGGAGGTATATAAATGTTAATCAATTCAGATCGACATCGCCTGTCCGGACAACCATACCTTGACGTTCCAGGAGGTTGTCCCTCGGGTCGACGTCAGGCTGAAATAGGCGATATTGCACAGATTGGTGAGTGATGAAGGCGAGTCCGCCCCAAGTCCTCTCTCTCGGTCACGCCGGTGGATGTTGTAGCCGTCACAAGTCCGAAGATCTGATCGGGCGTTTAACTTTGTTTCCTGAATGGCAGCGATCTTGATGTTCTGCCGCTTCATGAAACTCACTATTTCACCAACCTTGCCGGTTAAACCGTGGCAGTTGAACTGTACGACACGAAAGTGCGAAGGGGGAGAAATATTCACGCTGGGAGTCAAGGACTGGAACGTATGGCTCGATTGAAGCAGGCTGGGTCGCGCACTGCGTCGCACTCTAGAAGACGAGGGATCCGAAACACCGGAAGGTGGCGAATCGGTCGACGTTGTAGGTTGCGTAGTTCGACAACATGGCGCAACGTTCGTATCAGTCCATAAGTTCCTGTTACCAAGTTGAGAACATATAAGCAGGTGACCAAGGCCAAGGCAGGAGTTGCATTTGACTGATGTCGCAGGTGTATATAGTCTCAACCGACAAACAAAGCACATGGTGTTCGGGACCAGGAGCTGGTGGCTTTGGGTTACATTAGTGCTAGTTCTAGTGCTGGAGGAAGAAGGGGAGGTTGAAAGTGGGAGGGGGCTCGGCTGTCGCTCAGCATTGCTCACATCTGAAAAAGAGGTGCTACGTAGAAAGGAGCTGTGGGCGGCTGTGTGAGGTGTTGGCGCCTGTGGGCGTGAGCGGCAGCGGGAGTTACACACTACTTGCTGGGCATTATTAGTGCTGTTAGTAGTTGAGACTTTTTCTGAAGATTGTGGCGGTACGACACTGGATCGTCGTTGGCCACGAGACGCCCTAAGGTGAATAGCAAGGGGCCACAAAAGTTTTGAAGAAACTAGGGGGCCTGTGTGTGGAGGGATTTAGCCCGGAGCACCTAGTTTTGTGCAACCATCTTTTATAAGAATTACATTGGATGGAGTGTGAACGTTTAACGTAAATCTTCTTCCAGCAGACGCAGCAGATCCATTCTTCTGGACCCGGGTTGGATTCGACCCCAGACCGGATCAGGAGAGTTTTGAGCAGCGCTGCTGCAAGGAGCTGCAAGGAGGATGACAGTGTTAGGGGAAAAGGTGACAGGTTAGACAGGGCAGTGTCGAAATAACAGCCCTTGGTGGGATATAGAAATTCGAGTCATTCCGGTGCGATAGAACCGGCTGTTGTGGGAATGTTTCGTCTCTACTGTCCGTCATGCTGTCTCTGCTCCCACATGCCCTCTTCTACTCTAGCGTAACACCTAAACCAGGTCCTGACCTCTACTCCATGGTTTGTGTTCGTAACATATTCACAATATTTCTCCAATTATTATAATTTTTCTTTCTTATCCTGCGAAGTAATCCAAATTGCAAAGTTTTCCAAAAAAGTAACATTAGAAAATTGCCTCGTAGTAAATACAAATGTTCATACTATAAATAGAACCCAAACCAAATAAAGTTATAAAAGAAAGGTAAAGGAAAATTACGGGTTTTTTTTGATTAATTCAATGCCACCATAATGTGTGTTTAGGTATCTATGCTGCAAACGGGTGTTGGACCTCTGGCAATAAAACATCATATTCGACTCTAAACATTTGTCCACCATTGATCCTTGTGCGAGCCCCAACGTCAGCACATTTGCATTTCACAATGAAACGCAATACCTGTAATTTGGTAATGGGGGAAATCGAGGGCACACGGTCATTCCCACCTGTAGCTTATGCACAATTGCACAAGTTGTCGCTCCCGCCGCCGCTGAGGTTTCTTGGGCTAACAGTCAAGAACGTTTGGGCAGTTGCTGTTGGGGTTTACCGGTTGTCAGTATTTTAACTTAATTAAACTTGTGAAACTTAACCTTGTATTTTCTTTAAAGGGCGAGTTGGCCCTAGTGTATTTCTTTAGTCCAAAGGACCTCAGATAAGTGGCGCCCGAGCAGGGATCACTAGTGAAAGTGAAAAAAAATAAACCAAATAAAGCTAGCAAGACAAAAAAATATGTAAAGCAATAAAGTGAACAACAAAACTAAAGCAATTAAGTGAACATAATATTTAGTCAAAACAACGAGATACCCATGAACTTTTAAAAACTGTATACCCAATATTTTTGATTATTTACAGATGGAGGACCTTAAAACCAATGTCAGCAACCTAACAAGGACCGTCAATGCCCTGATAGAAAAAATTAGGACACTGGAAAGGCGCGTTACAGATTTGGACCGTGCCAGAAATACTCCCATTGTACCATCTCAAGCCAACGAGGAGGAAGAAGTGGTGGCTCAAGCCCCCATGATCGAAATGGACTTGTGCGAGATTGCGTCAAAGAGCTTCAGGTTTATGACGGAAGCCCGGTACACTACGTGTACTGGGTGCATTCCGTGGAAACAATCCTGACGGATTTTGAGGTAGTGATAGGGAAACCCCTTTATCGCGCCATATTCGGCAAAAAGTGCGTGATGCGGCAGATTCTGCTTTGTGGCCTTACAATATCTTTGACAATAATTGGCCAAAAATAAAAGAGTGTCTCTCATTACATTACGCGGACAAACGCGATATCCGTACCCTGGAACATCAACTGCATCAATTGCAACAGAAAGGTTCTAGAATTGATGAGTTTTATGCTGAAGTAAACCAGTCCCACACGGACGAAACTGTAAGGGTTATTGTGGTTTTCATTCGCGGGCTAAATGGAGAGCTATCTAAAATGCTCCTTGTCCAAAGCCCCAGGACTATCTCGGGGGCCTATTCGGCTTGCTTGGAACTACAGAACGTCAACTATCGAAACTTCATTGCACTCGAGAAAGAGTAACAACCGAGTAGTTGTCCCTATTAATAACATAAATGAAGCTGGGCCTTCCTTCGAAGTGAAACCACCGGCGATCCCACTAAATCCCACCTCGCGTCAACAGGATCGCAAATTACAGTATGACAAAAAACCGCGCTTTTCAGCAAATAATCGTTCTCCATCATTTACTCCAGCTTAAAACCCCCCATTGAAAAGATGCAGGTCGACGGTTCTATCCAATCACGAGCCGTAAATTATATAAATAAATTGGATTAAGATTTCTTAAGGATATAGGATTCTCTTCCAAAATAGTGTTCTTCGTCCCCCCGGACTTAAATCCTTCGCCGGCATTATTGGCGATGATACTTTGAAGATGTTAGGAGCCGTTGTTGACAGGAAAAGTATCACCTTAAAGTCAATGACTTTAACATACCCTTAAATGTCAAATTTCTAACCAAGTTAATTATTCCATGGGTAAAGATGTCTCTGACGATATTAGATAACAAATAGATCAATTATTAGAAAAATATTCAGACAAAGGTCTTCCCTTTAACGGCAATGAACTTGTGGATACGATTGTCCGAGCCGAAATACGGACCACCATTCCTGAACCTATTTACAGTGAAAGCTACCCTTACCCGGTGTGCATGAGAGAGGAAATAGATAGGCAAAGAAATGAGCTGCTTGTAGAAGGATAATACGGCCATCTAAAAGTCCTTACAATTTCCCGATTTAGGTAGTGCTGAAAGCCGAAATAAAGGGAACGGCATATACGAATTCCTACGTTTGCTGTTCGGCCGGAAAAATGTGCCCGTCATATTCCAGAGAATGATAGACGATGTCCTGAAAAAGTACATCCGAAAAATATGTTACGTCTACATTGACGACATAATAGTATTCGGTAGGGACGCAAAATAACATCTTGATAACGTGGAGCGGGTTTTTGCAACACTCCGAGAAGCGAATCTGAAGGTATATTAGGAAAAGACATGTTTCTTGGAAAAGGAAGTTGTATTCCTTTGCTACATAATTACTCCTGATGGAGTACACGCGGACCCAAAGAAGTTGGACGCTATAAAGCTTATTTCACCTCCTGAAAATTTGAAAGATTTTAAGAGTTTCCTGGGTATGACCTCATACTACAGGAAATTCATTAGGGACTACGCCAAGGTTGCTAAGCCTTTGACCAACCTAACACGTGGCGAAAATGCTGAGGTGAAAGCTAACGCGTCTAGAAAGGTAGTTATTGAACTAGACAGTGATGCTCTGGAGGCTTCCTGCGAGTTAAAACAACTAATGCTAGCTGCGGATGTCCTGGCATTCCAATCGACAAGCCATTCAACCTAACAACAGATGCCTTGAACTACGCCATTAGGGCAGTCCTCTCACAAGGAACGATTGGCGAGGACAAACCTATAGCAGACATTTCGCGATCCTTGAATAAATGCGAGGAAAACTACGCCACTAATGAGAAAGACCTCCTCGCCATAGTTTGGGCAATCGACAACTTGCGATCTTATCTATATGGTGCCAACGTTTTCCCTGAGTTGCAGAAATTACAATGCCAAGCTAAAGCGCTGGAAGGCAAGGATTGAAGAGTACAATTGCGAACTTATTTACAAACCGTGGAAATCGAACTTGGTTGCCGTCTCAAAACTGAAGTTAATGCGTTGACTGATTCAGTTGTACCTCAGCCCCCATCCATCTCAGGTCAGAATCCCGCAACAAATGCTGGTCCTAACATAGAATCAGAGATTGACACTGCCACACAAGCTACAATGCATTCTTCCGATCAAGATAATTCTGAGGTCATACCACATTTAGAAGTTCCTATCAATGTATTTAGGAACCAAATAATTGTTAGGGAAGGGAAGGCCACGATGCCTTGAGGAACCACATCAAGGCTACCAAAGGATTTATATCTCATTACCAGAACACGACGCAGATACATTGACCACAATCCTCAAGGAAGTACTTAACCCAAATGTCATTAACGGCATAAAGATTCCCGAGAGATTCCTCAGTCGCCAGGATCGTGCAGTCATCGGCGTAGGAGTTGATCGAGACGCCTTCTGGTGGGGAAGGGAGCCTCGATATGCAATAATTAAACAAAACCGGGGATACGACATCAACCTGTGGCACCCCTTGCTTTATTATACGTGGTTTTGATCTTTCGCCTGTAAACTCAAACGATGACGGCCGACCACTCAGGAAGTTGAGTTGCGCATGATTGACAGTGTCGAAAGCTTTCGACAGATCAAGCGGAAATAGCACGGTCCTGTCATTTGGACGAGGTTGGTTGAGACCGACACCCATCTGTGTGGTGAAGGCGTTTAGCGCGGTGGTAGTGCTATGCATTTTACGAAATCCATGCTGATGTTCGGCTAATCGCAAGTTAGCGGTATAATAAGGGAGCAAGACCGTCTCCAGGGTCTTCACTATTGGCGAAAGGAGTGATATCGGTCGATAAGACTCCCACTCGTTGGCCGGCTTGCCGGGCTTTAGTAGTGGCACCACCTTTGCCTGTTTCCATCTTTCTGGAATGACAAAGGTGATCATAGACAGATTGAAGACAGTTGTTAGGTACCTTACTCCCTCTTCTCCGAGATGTTTTAGCATCAGCATGGATATACCGTCTGGGCCAATAGATTTGGAGTTTTCGGACCCCCGTATGGCCTCCCGAACCTCTGTGGTGGTGATGGCAATGGGCGCTTGACTGTTTTTACGTTTGTGAGGTTCCCTAATGGCACGCCTGATTTCCTTGTCAACCGGAGGATGCAGTACAAATTGCCGGCAGAAAGCGCTCGCGCATCTCTTTGGTTTCGACTGTACCTTATCACCGAAGGTGATGGATATTTTGTCTCTAGGTTTGGTCGGATTTGACAAGGATTTTATAATAATAATTCCCAACGGATTACCCACCATATCCCGCCCGACCGGCGCGAGGGGCGCATCTGCATAACGCGCGGATTATTCGTTCGTGCCGAGTCGTTGAAAGGCTTTGGTTTGTTAATCGTCGAGAGCTAAAACTGCTCAGCTACAGAGAAAACCTCATCAGCTAAGTAAAGTAGATATAGGATAGATTATACATTAAGAAATAACTAGTTAACAGAATAAAATTATTGTTAGAAGTTAATATAGAAGTCAAAGAATAAGAAACAATTAGTAGCTATGAATTTAGGATAAAAAGAATTGATTTTTTTATGCTGAAAAGCGAGTCTGAAATATCAAATCTACCAGAAAGCGAGTTATAATCTTGACACAAACAGCGAAAACGCTCATTTAACTGAAAATTGGTTCGGCACTGTTTTAAGACTAGAGGTTTAAAATGCCTTGAAGGACGAGACGGTACATTGAAGTTCACTTCACTTAGAAGAAATGGGCTGGATAGTGAACCATTTAGCAATTTAATCATAAAAAGAATTCCAAGCATTTCCCTCCGACTAGAAAGTGTGTGCGGATTAATGAGTTTTAAACGATTCGTATAGGTTGGCAGATTTTACAAGGGATCCCAATGAAAATCTCTTAAGGCAAATAGTAAAAATTGTTTTTGAACTGATTCAAGGCGATCTACATGAACCTGGTAACGCGGGTTCCAAATTATAGAACCGTATTCAAGTATCGGTCTGACTAATGTAGTGAAGAGGGCTTTAGTTACATAAGGGTCGCTAAATTCTTTAGACCATCGTTTAACGAATGCTAGGACACTTCTAGCCTTATTGACTGTTGTGTTAATACGGCGGTTGAAACTGAGTTTATAGTCCATAGTAAGCCCCAGGTCAACAAAATCATACACTTGCTCAAGACTATAATTTTTAATTGTATAGGAAGCCGGCTGAGAAATTCCACGCGAAAAACCCATGTGTTTACATTTTTTAAGGTTAAGTGGCATATAATTTAAATCGCACCAAGTAACAAGTGTATCTAGATCTGATTGTAGCTTATTTCTATCTTCAAAACATGAAAAGCTTTACGTCGTCGGCATACATTAACATTTTTGAAAATTTTATTATTGTAGAAATATCATTTATAAACAACAAGAACAGAATCGGGCCAAGATGGCTTCCTTGAGGAACCCCCGAAGAGACATAAATGACATCGGATACTAAATTTTTAAACATTACTCTTTGTGTCCTGTCACTAAGGTAAGAAGAGATCCAGCGATTGAGACCCGGCTGGAAGCCCAACTGATCGCGTTTATGAATAAGTAATGAGTGACACAGTTTGTCAAAAGCTTTGCTGAAATCCGTATAAATAACGTCGCTGTGCAGATTTTTTCTAAAGCCATTTGAGACTGGTAAACTAAAGTAAATTCGTAACTGTGGACTTTCCCTTACTGAACCCATGTTGGCAGTCAGCTATCAAAGTAGAGATCGGACCCGTAAGTTGATTTGTAACAATTCAATTCAATTCAATTCAATTCAATTTTATTTCTAAAATATTAGTACAGTAAGATTTACATCTATTTTTGCACAACAGAAAAATAACACTCAGATCCAAACAAAATAGTTAAAAATAGTTAAAAAATAGTTAAACGATATTTAACGATAAATTAACGATAAATTAAATTAGATTAGATCAATCAATAAGTATATTAAAACACGTAACAAAAAATAAGTAAAAAAAGTACATTATGTAAGTGGTTCAATTTGTGAAAAAGTATGTATATAAGACATCCTTGAAGTTACTTCTGTTCAATTTGCTTTTTATGCCAGCAGGTATTGAGTTCCAAATTCTAATAGCATTGATGAAGAACATTCTAGTAGAGTTCTTAAGGTTGAAATATGGCAACATGAGGTTAAGACAGCGCTCCGATTGTGGAAAGATAAGTTTTTCATACAGATAATTTGGAGTCTTCGTATACATTAAACGAAATAGAAATATATAGTTTCTGGCTTTTAAATAAGCAGCGATGTCACATCCCAGTAGCGATGTTCTCCATGGAGATATGTGGTCAAACCTACGTATTCCATATACATAACGCGTAATTTCATTAAATGCAACATTAACTTTATGCGCCGACTGCGAGTCAAGCTTGCTATATACTAGTTCAGAGTAGGTTAGGGTAGGCAAAATAATTTGACGGGCAATCTTTCTTCGAATATGAATTGGAGTAAATGGTGCTGACTGCCTCAGGTTACGTAAAGTACCATACACTTTGCCTACAGCTGAACTTATGTGGTTTACACAACTTAAATTTTTGTTAATAACGAAGCCCAAGTTGGCGATTTTTTCAACTATTTCAAGAGAGTTGTTGTTTAAATTAATATTAGGAATACTAGTAAGATTTATTTTATTTTTTAAAACTGGTAAGACATACGACTTATTTGGGTTAAGTTGAAGGCCATTTCGTGTAGACCATCGTGATATAGCTAGTAAATCCTCATTCAGCTTTACCGTTTCTGCATTAATATTATCAAAACGACCAGATAAGTACAGCTGAACGTCATCAGCATATGCATGCATACTTACATACCGACAGGCTAAAAATATATCGTTTATATACACTAAAAAGCAGTGGACCTAGAATGGACCCTTGAGGAACGCCACAAGTTATGGTTTTGACCGTTGATGACACTTCGCCAATCTTGACTCTTTGACACCTATCCGTTAAGTAACTCCTCATAAGACAAATAGCAGCTTTACCAAATCCATAATAATACGTAGGCTTAGAGCAAAGTAATAAATGATCAACAGAGTCGATCGCTTTAGAGAAGTCAAGTAAACATAGAAGGGATATTTCACCTTTGTCATAAGCCATACGCAAGTCGTCCATAATTTTAACCATAACTGTTGAACATCCATGACCCGCCCTAAAGCCAGATTGATAAGGGGAAAGTAGACTTTTTGCTGTAATGTGAGCCGTAATTTGTTCAGCCATTATTGACTCAAAAACTTTCGACAAGGCTGGAAGAACACTAATTGGACGAAAGTCACCCGGAGAACAGGCGCGCTTATTTTTTGCAATGGGACGTACGTAGGCAATTTTCCACGAATTAGGGAAGCAAGATGTCGTAATACAATGATTAATAATGCGCGTCAGCGTACTGACGATATAGGGCATAATCAACTTCAAAAATCTAATAGGTAAGCCATCCTCACCAACAGCGTTAGATTTTATATTATTGAGGCATTTAGCGACATGGAGCTCCGAAACAGTTGAAAATTCGAAAGGTACGTCAGAGTATTTGATAGAAGAATATGGAACAAACTGTGTTGTGGAACTATTATTCGAAGCACTAGATAAAAATACCTCATTCAAACTATCAGCATTTAACGTACATTCTTTTGTATCCTTACATCTTATTCGAAGACTCTTAATATTGCGCCACAGTAAGCCTGAAGGAAGGGAGGGATCAAGTTTACTTTCAAAATAACGCTGTTTTTCTTTCCTAACAATTAGTGTGGATCGGTTTCTCGCTGCACGAAATAAGTCCCAATTAGGTTGAGTACGATACCTCTTCCAAGTTTTATAAGCTTTTGTACGAGCCTTCATGGTTTCCTTGACTCTGGAGTTAAACCATGGACATGGGTTTACCTTCTTACAGCGGATTGGGACGTGCTTTTCATAAGCTGATAAAAGTGTGCCATTCAAAAATGCTAGCTTATCATTAACATCCTGGTAATACCAACAATTATGCCAGTCTGTATTTTCCATTTCAAAGTACAATGCATTTAAATCAAGCGAGCGATAGTCCCTGTACATAAAGCAACTTTCTACGTTAGGGTCATTAAAGTGAATATCTAGCGTGCAGAAAATTAGATCGTGATCTGAAATGAAAGATATTTGGTCGAACAGTAAAATGAGGGAGGGATCAGAAACAATAAAATAATCAAGAAGGCTAGAAACACAATTGTTACCGTGCCGAGTTGGTTCTACGGTGTTAGCTATAGAAAGACCAGAGCTAGCCACTTCATCAAGAAACATACCACATACTGAATCATGCACAAGAAGGTTAATATTAAAGTCACCGCAAATAATTATGTTATCATAGTCAACAAGCAACGAAGACAACTTTTCAAAGAACGGGCTTACAGAAACCGACTTATTAGGGTTATATACACACGCTAAAAGAACTTTGCTCAAACGATCAGACAGTTCCACACAGAGAAATTGCACACCTTCATTGTTTGACTCACAGATGTGTTTCATATTAATGTGGTTCTTACAGTAGATCCCTACATCCCCACCTTTTTTACCAATCCGGTCGTTTCGAATAAGTCTATAATTATTTATGTTGAATTGAGCATCGCTTACACTGTTAAGAAACCAAGTTTCAGACACACAAATAACATCAACAGGGGAGGATTCAAAAACATACCTACAATAGTCCATCTTTAAGCTGTTTAAACTTCTCGCGTTAAAATAAACAATTTTAAGACCGCTCTGTTGCTTACATAAAATGTTAACTAGAGCTAAGGTGTTATCATCAATGCTGTCAGTCACTCTGTCACGAACTAACATACGGCAAATAAACAAAAGCAACTTCAATAGAAAGCGCGTAACATATGAATAAGGTAAACAAACGAACCACCTTTACAAAAGATAATGTATCACAAAACATACATAAGTCTGAAAGTAAACTTAGAACACAAAAAAAGAATAAATAAAATAAAATAAACAATAGCTTCAAACAATTTTGGGATGGCAGAAAACTTTGCGGTGCCACGATAGTTCTCTATAGAAGAACTACTACCGCTTTTATGCAGCGGTAGAAGAAACGATTCTTTCCACGCAGTTGGAAAAACACCACACTTTAGTGATGGAATGAACAAATTGAAACATGTAGGAATCCTATCAGGGCCATATTTAAAAAATTCTTTTAAGGTTTTAAGGTAAATTAGAACATCTTTGGCGCATATAATTGGTGAATTAATTGAATTTGTCCCGTGTAGCTTATAGGGATAGTTTTGAAAGTTTGAATTGGTGACAGCAGAATAGTTAGAAGTAAAAAATTGAGCAAAAAAATTTGCGATATATTGATTATCGCTAGATTTCATGGCTGAGGGAAACCCTAATACTTTACGTTTAGAATTTACGAAACCATAAAATGACTTTGGATTGAGAATAATGTCTCTTTTGGTTTTAGAGATATAAACTTTATAGCACTTTTTATTTAAGTCTATGTACTTCTGACGTAGAATGGAATACAGTAAGTAATGTTTATTTAATCCGGATTTCTTATATAAATTAAATGATCGCGTTTTCCTATTTTTAAGAGCCTTAAGCTCTTTAGTAAACCAAGCTTGCGTAGGATGATCATAAGTTACTTTACGTTTAGGAATAAACTTCTCAAATAGGCAGTAAATAGTTTGATTGAAATGTTAGACGTTAAGATCGATATCACAACCAAATTCAGGCCAAGTTAATTTAGACAGTTCTTTATTTAATTTCTTGTAGTTTGCTTTGGAAAAGTTAAAATCAAAGCAACTACATGAGTAGCATTGAGTGCCTTGGCCATTACTTATGGTAGACTATTTCCATAGAAGGGTGGTAAAGGTCTTCTGGTAAAACCAACGGATCACAACGATTTACAGAAAATTGGTTTATATCATTAACATACACTAAATCTAAGACTTTCCCAAACTTGTTAGCGGTAATATTTATTTGATTAAGGCAAAGATCGGAAATTCCATCTAAAACGTCATTTTACCCCAGTTTGGACGAATTTGGAATAATGTTACCATCAGATATGTTCCACGATATATGAGGTAAGTTAAAATCACCCAAAACAATAGTTGAATCTGAAGCTTTAGTCATAAAGTTAACAGTTTTGAGCAGAGAGACAGGTTGCATGTAGACTGAAAAATCTGATGCTGGAGGGATGTAGCAAACATATAAGACGTTACCTAGTTGAAGGCGGATGCATTTGAACTCAAAGAAATCGATGTTAGGGATATTAACCTCTTCTGAAGGGATGGAGGAATGAACGGCAAGTAGAACACCACCCCCGACTATGTTCAAGCCGAGGATTAACAGTGGACCATAATTTGCCAACACCAACAGAGAGGTTACAGGACCTTAGGTGCTCCTCCCATTTGGCGCGTTTGTGTTGATCAACCAGCCGTCTGATTTCCGCATTGAGATCTTGAATTTGAGGATCCGTAGGGTCCAAGCGTCGCACTTGGTCACGTTCATTAGCCAGGGCCGCTGCCTCTGCGGGGAAATACGGACGTATCTCCTTAATTCTAGCTGACGGAATGTATTGATTGGAGGCTGAAGCTATGACCATGCGAAACGCTTTTTCCCCTTCTCGTACATCAGACGGGATGGGAAGAGCAGCGAAGGTGCTCTCAGTGAAGTTAAGAAAACCAACCCAATCAGCTTTACTGAAATAAGTGCGATTCTCAGAAGTAACAAAGTCATTGGGGCGATCGATTGAGCGGACTATCGGTAAATGATCCGATGCAAGAGTTAGCATTGGTCGCCATTCAACGCAGTTTATGAGACCCGCGCTAACAATTGTGAGGTCTGGCGAACTAGAACAATTTACGGCAACTCTCGTGGGGGCATCTCCGTTTACGGTGCAAAACGTCGAATCGTCTATTTGTTCAGCCAATTCCTGTCCCCTACCATCAACCTGTAGGCTTGAGTGCCACAGATCGTGGTGTGCGTTGAAGTCTCCGAGGATTACACGATTATCGCCTCTGAGTAACGCACTGATGTCAGGGTGGTAACCTCTCGGACAGCGGGTGGCAGGAGGTATATAAATGTTAATCATTTCTAGATCGACATCGCCTGTGCGAACAACCATACCTTGACGTTCCAGGAGGTTGTCCCTCGGGTCGACGTCAGGCTCAAATAGGCGATATTGCACAGATTGGTGAGTGATGAAGGCGAGTCCGCCCCAAGTCCTCTCTCTCGGTCACGCCGGTGGATGTTGTAGCCGTCACAAGTCCGAAGATCTGATCGGGCGTTTAACTTTGTTTCCTGAATGGCAGCGATCTTGATGTTCTGCCGCTTCATGAAACTCACTATTTCACCAACCTTGCCGGTTAAACCGTTGCAGTTCAACTGTAGGACACGAAAGTGCGAAGGGGGATAAATATTCACGCTGGGAGTCAAGGACTGGTACGTATGCCTCGATGGAAGCAGGCTGGGTCGCGCACTGCGTCGCACTCTAATAGACGAGGGATCCGAAACACCGCAAGGTGGCGAATCGGTCGACGTTGTAGGTTGCGTAGCTCGACAACATGCCGCAACGTACGTATCAGTCCATAAGTTCCTGTTACCAATTTGAGAACATATAAGCAGGTGACAATGGCCAAGGCAGGAGTTGCATTTGACTGATGTCGCAGGTGTATATAGTCTCAACCGACAAACAAAGCACATGGTGTAAGGGACCAGGAGCTGGTGGCTTTGGCTTACATTAGTGCTAGTTCTAGTGCTGGAGGAAGAAGCGGAGGGTAAAAGTGGGAGGGGGGTCGGCTGTCGCTCAGCATTGCTCACATCTGAAAAAGAGGTGCTACGTAGAAAGGAGCTGTGAGCGGCTGTGTGAGGTGTTGGCGCCTGTGGGCGTGAGCGGCAGCGGGAGTTACACACTACTTGCTGGGCATTATTAGTGCTGTTAGTAGTTGAGACTTTTTCTGAAGATTGTGGCGGTACGACACTGGATCGTCGTTGGCCACGAGACGCCCTAAGGTGAATAGCAAGGGGCCACAAAAGTTTTTAAGAAAGTAGGGGGCCTGTGTGTGGAGGGGTTTAGCCTGGAGCGCCTAGTTTTGTGCAACCATCTTTTATAAGATTTACATTGGATGGAGTGTGAACGTTTAACGTAAATCTTCTTCCAGCAGACGCAGCAGATCCATTCTTCTGGACCCGGGTTGGATTCGACCCCAGCCCGGATCAGGAGAGCTTTGAGCAGCCCTGCTGCAAGGAGCTGCTCGGAGGATGACAGTGTTAGGGGAAAAGGTGACAGGTGAGACAGGGTAGTGTCGAAATAACAGCCCTTGGTCGTATATAGAAATTCGAGTCATTCCGGTGCGATGGAACCGGCTGTTGTGTAAATGTTTCATCTCCACTGTCCGGTCATGCTGTCTCTGCTCCCACATGCCCTCTTCTACTCTAGCGTAACACCTAAACCAGGTCCTGACCTCTACTCCATGGTTTGTGTTCGTAACATATTCACAATATTTCTCCAATTATTATAATTTTTCTTTCTTATCCTACGAAGTAATCCAAATTGCAAAGTTTTCCAAAAAGGTAACATTAGAAAATTGTCTCGTATTAAATACAAATGTTCATACTATAAATAGAACCCAAACCAAATAAAGTTATAAAAGAAAGGTACAGGAAAATTATGGCCCGGTTTCACCAACTCGCCTTAACTTAGTTAAGTCGCGATTTTCACTTTTTCACCACCTAACTTAGCTAAGTCACAACTTAGTCAACTTGCCAGCTGACTTATTCTCGACTAAGCAGTGTTGCTGTGGTTCGAAACCTTAATGTCAGTAATGTTGCTAATTTGTTTTGTGCAACGTCCCAGTCGGAAACTTCATCATGGTTGACTTTAACGGGGTAAGCGTAGATGCATGTAAACGCTTGTTTTCAAGCATGCAACCATTACGAAACTATAGTTTTCAATTAAAAGCTAATTCCTTCGTGTCTGGCCATACATGCCCATTTCGCACTGGGGTATTGGGATGCGCAGAGTTGTCTGGTATGAAAAAATACTACTATGCATAAAACAGCTGATCGGGTTGTTGTGTTCAAAATTATTTAAGTCGCTCAGTTGGTGAAACCCAAAATTAAGTTAGTCTCGAATCTGTGCTAACTTAACCCTTAATTAGTCGCGTGGGGTCAAGACCATTTCAAATTAAAAAAACAATGTGATGTAATGCTTGCAGAGCGCTCGCTCTCTTTCTAGCTTTCTAACTCTTTGTTGTGAGTACAAATTAGTATAGATCAAAACATCGACGCGTGTACACCTGTCGCTACTGTTTTATGCTCTGACCCCACGCGACTACTTACGTAAAATTTTCGTTCGGAGGTGAGTTGCTGTGTTTCGGGTTTTTCTTAGTAAATATATTTGTTTTTGTCTGTAGCTATGTTTTGTTAGAAAGCGTATTCTATTTTCGTTATTATTTCGATAGATTTCCCTTGATTTTTTTTAAATTTGCTATTTTGAAATGGATAAAGAAAGGCAAATACTGCAATGGCTGGATGAGTTGTCGGATATTGAGGAAGATGTTGGTGGTTCTTCGTCCGAAAGCGACTTTGCAAATTTCGCTATTGAAGAAAGTTCTCATGATTCTTCTTCTTCTTTAAATGGTCATCTAACCGCCTGGGCGATTTTGACCGTCCAACATAGCTCGCCAGTCGTTTCTTCGTTGCGCCAACTGGCGCCAATTGGAAACACCGCGGGATCGCAAATCGGTCTCCACTTGGTCCTTCCATCGGAGTGGTGGTCTCCCTCTTCCTCTGCTTCCACCGGCGGGTGCCGATAAGAATACCTTCTGGGCTGGAGCATCTTCGCTCATTCGCACTACGTGGCCTAGCCAGCGAAGCCGCTGTGTTTTAATTCGCTGAACTATGTCGGCGTCTGCGTAAAGTTCATACAGCTCATCATTAAATCTTCTTCGGTACTCGCCGTCGCCAACGCGTAGAGGTCCACAAATCTTTCGAAGAACCTTTCTCTCGAATACTCCCAGAGCCGCCTCATCAGATGTTGTTAGTGTCCACGCTTCTGCACCATATAGCAGGACGGGTGCGATGAGTGACTTGTAGAGTGTTATTTTCGTTCGTCGAGAGAGGACTTTACTTTTCAATTGCCTACTCAGTCCGAAGTAGCATTTGTTTGCAAGAGTGATTCTTCGTCGGATTTCTAGGCTAACATTATTGTTGGTATTAATGCTGGTTCCCAGGTAAACGAAGTCCTTTACTATTTCGAAATTATTGCTTCCAACAGTGGCTTGGTTGCCAAGGCGCGAATGCGCTGACTCTTTGCATGATGACAGAAGGTACTTCGTACTTCGTTTAGCCCTCGTTCACCACCAATCCCATTTGCTCCGCTTCTTTTTTTTTTTTTTTGGAGGGTGGGGCCGTGTGCAGAAGTCCACGCAAGTGGGGAAAGTTTCTGATCGCCATTCACCTGGGAATGGCCAGAGCGATTCTTTTGCATGCGGTTTAAGCAGCTCACTACTTCCGGGCTTTGCGCCCAAGTATCCTCTGGGTAACCACCGAACACCCGTTTGGTGGTGAGCTAAACGTGAGAAGGCGACAACCTGGTAAGGCCACTCCGACATAATCGGTTTAAGGGCTTGCTGGGGGGGGTTCAAACAGCAGCGTCTGATCACCAGGTGGTGCGGCTGCAAGCGGGCGTCTGTCTTGGATTAAGCGGCTCGCTATACAAACGTGTAATAGAATTCAACCTCCCGTGAAACGGGTTGTGCGTTGGGTTTGGGACCCACCACATAAAACAACGTTCCAATGAAATTCAACAACAAAGCCTCGGATATGAGAACCCCTTTTTTAGATGACAACACCCGCAAACGAAATAAGGATTATGAGATAAGGGCATGTACCTGGAATGTCCGGTCCCTTAATGGGGAAGGTGCCGCTGCCCGGCTGGTTGAGGTCCTGAGGAAAGCAAAAGCTGACATCACCGCCATACAAGAGATGCGATGGACGGGGCGAGGAAACACGATCAAAACACCTTGCAACATCTACTGGAGTGGGCATGAAGACAAGCGCAGATTCGGCGTGGGATTTGTGGTGGGAGAGAGACTCCGTCACCGAGTACTGTCGTTCACACCCGTGAACGAGCGTCTCGCTGCAATCCGCATAAAAGTACGATTTTTCACCATATCGTTTATCTGCGCTCATGCACCGACGGAAGAGAAGGACGACGTGGAAAAGGATGCATTCTACGAGCGCCTGGAAGAAGCATACGAGCGCTGCCCCCGTCATGATATCAAAGTCGTGCTTGGCGACTTTAACGCCAGGGTGGGTAAGGAGGGTGTATTTGGCCCCACTGTCGGGAAGTTCAGTCTCCACGATCAGACTTCGCCAAATGGATTCAGGCTGATCGACTTCGCCGGTGCCCGAAACATGGTCATATCCAGCACTAGGTTTATGCACAAGAAGATCCATCAGGCTACATGGCTGTCCCCCGATCGAAAAACACGCAACCAGATCGACCAAGTTGTGATAGACGGACGGCATGATTCCAGCGTTTTAGATGTTCGCACAATACGAGGACCTAACATCGACTCTGATCACTACCTAGTAGCAGCCAAGATTCGTACCCGCCTCTGTACGACAAAACAGGTGCAACAAAAAACGCAGGGAAAGCTGGACGTCGAAAAGCTGCAATCGCAACAGACCGCCAATTATTTCGCAGATCGCCTCTCACACCTGCTCTCCGAGAGCACAATTCAACCTAGTGGAATGCATGAGCAGTGGGATCATATCTCAGGAGCACTCCGTACCGCAGCCGAAGAAGTAATTGGATTCCGGCGAACGCGAAAAAACAACTGGTATGATGATGAAGAGTGCCGCGCTGCAACGAAAAGAAAGGACGAAGCCTACAAGGCAACGCTGAGATCGAATGCAACGAGGAGTGTGTGTGAACACTACCGCGAGTTGAAGAGGGAAGCGAGGCGGCTTTTCCGGGCGAAAAAAAGAGAGGCAGAAAAGCGTGAAATAAAGGAGCTTGAGATGCTGGCCAACGGGAATAATGCCCGAAAATTCTATCAAAAAATTCGGCGAATGACAGAAGGTTTCAAACCCGGGGCAAACTCCTGTAAGAATGAGAACGGCGACCTGGTGACCGATGTTCAGAGAACACTCAGAATATGGAGGGATCACTTATCTGCCCTTTTAAATGGAGAAACTGAGCAAGAAACCAGAGAAGATGCCGAACCCGAGCCCACAATCGAAGATGATGGAATTGACGTTCCACAACCCGACTACAATGAGGTGCGAATAGCAATATCCCGATTGAAAAACAATAAAGCAGCTGGCGCTGATGGTTTTCCTGCTGAGCTATTCAAACACGGAGGCGAGGAGCTGGTAAGGCGCATGCATCAGCTTCTATGCAGAATTTGGTCGGATGAATGCATGCCTGAAGATTGGAATCTAAGTGTTCTCTGCCCAATCCACAAGAAGGGCGATCCTGCAAACTGCGCCAACTATCGCGGAATCAGCCTTTTGAATATCGCATATAAGGTCCTATCAAGCGTATTGTGCGAAAGACTGAAACCTGATGTGAACAGACTGATTGGACCTTATCAGTGTGGCTTCAGACCTGGTAAATCTACCATCGACCAGATTTTTACAATACGCCAAATCTTGGAAAAAACCCGTGAAAAAAGAATCGACACGCATCATCTCTTTGTTGATTTTAAAGCCGCTTTCGATAGCACGAAAAGGAGCTGCCTATATGCCGCTATGTCTGAATTTGGTTTCCCCGCAAAACTTATACGGCTATGCAAAATGACCTTGAGCAACACCGCCAGCTCGGTCAGAATTGGGAAGTACCTCTCCGAGCCGTTCGAAACTAAACGAGGTTTCAGACAGGGTGACCCCCTATCGTGCGATTTCTTTAATTTAATGCTGGAGAAAATAATACAAGCTGCAGAACTTAACCGCGCTGGAACAATATTTTATAAAAGTTCTCATGATTCGGAAAGCGAAATTTCAGACACCGAAGACAGCGAAAATACTGAATTATCTTTTGGTAGCTATTATTTATCCAGGCATAATCCAAAAAATGCATCAAAAGTGAAATGGTATAAAGCACCGCCATCAAGTGCAGTTAGGACGCGAGCCCACAACATAATTCTTCATTTACCGGGAGTTAAACAGCATGCAAAAAATGCTAAATCTCCCCTAGAATGCTTCCGACTCTTTTTTGACAATGAAGTTATTGAACTTCTGGTCGTAAACACTAATTTATATATCTCGAAAATAAAAGATAAGTTCAAACGAGATCGTGATGCGCTTCCAACTGATACTTTGGAAATAAACGCATTTTTGGGTTTATTGATTATGGCTGGAGTCCTAAGAGCTTCTCACTTGAATTTTTAAAATTTGTGGGCACAAGATGGATCTGGCATAGAAATGTTTCGGCTTACGATGTCTCATAGACGTTTTTTGTTTTTATTACGCTGTTTTCGCTTTGATAATACCTCAGATCGAGAAGAAAGAAAATTAATTGACAATTTAGCAGCTATAAGAAATCTGTGTACAATTTTAGAAAACAAGTTTTTAGCAGCTTATTCCGCCAGTGAGAATTTGACTATAGATGAGCAATTGATTGGTTTTCGAGGTCGTTTTAAAGGTAAAGTTTACATGCCTAATAAGCATGGCATAAAAGTGCAAGCCATGGTTGATTCGAAAACATATTATTTGTACAAGTTTGACGTATACTCGGGTAAGCAACCAGATGGAGAGTATCAGGTGTCTAATTCTCCAGATGAGATAGTGAAACGCCTAGTTCAGCCAGTGAAAGGCAGTGGTCGCAATATAACGACTGACAATTGGTATACTGGCGTTAAACTGGCTAAGGAGTTGCTAACTCCAGAATATAAATTGACCCTTGTTGGTACATTGAATAAACGAAAGCCTGATATCCCTTGTGAATTCCAACCAAGCAAAAACGGAGAACAATTTAGCTCACTATTTGGATTTCATAATCAAATTACGATGGTATCTTATGTTCCTAAGCCAAAGAAAGCCGTAGTTCTCCTTTCAACAATGCATAATGATAATGCCATTGATGAAGCAACAGCCAGCGCTCAGAAACCAGAAATAGTTACATATTATAATGGTACCAAAGGTGGTGTTGATTGTAATGACCAACTTTGTCCCACTTACAACGTTGGGAGGAGAACGAAAAGGTGGCCGATGGCTGTATTTTTTCATCTGATAAACATATCTGGCATTAACGCATTTGGTGTACATAAAGCAAATACTGATAAGAGCGACACACACATAAGGCGCATTTTTTTGAAAAATTAGCTACAACACTTGTCGAGGACCACCAGAAAAGACGAGTTCGCCAATCTGCTATTCCCAGGTCAATAAAAAAACGTCTTTCTGAAGTACATAATGTGCACGAGCCGCCGCAACAATCAACAGCTAAACGCGGACGCTGTTCATCATGCCCCAGAAAGGATGACAAGAAAGTGGCATCTAAATACCACAATTGTGGCAAATTTATTTGCCAAAGATGCTCTAAGCCATTATGCACAGAGTGCATTAAGCAAGACGTGACTGATAGCTCAGATTAACTTTTTATATTTTTTTAACTCTGTTATGGCAAAAATGAAATGTTTTAAGATGAATTTGAAATTAATTATTTTTTAATTTAAGTTTAAAGTGAAAGTTACCTTTTAGTTTTTTGAAATACTTAATAATAAAGTATGTTTATGTTTATGAAACTTCTAAATCGTTTTATTTAGTTTTTATAATTATTTTTCTAAGTTTTGTTTGGGGTCACCAGAGACCCCACGATACTATTTGTGTGATTTTCTTCATGCGACTAATTAAGGGTTAAGTCACGACTTAGTTTTAGTCTTAGTCGCGTTGGTGAAACCGTCCCTATGGGTTTTTTTGATTAATTTAATGCCACCCTAATGTGTGTTTAGGTATCTATGCTGCAAACGGGTGTTGGCTCTCTGGCAATGAAATATCATATTCGACTCTAAACATTTGTCCACCATTGATCCTTGCGCGAGCCCCAACGTCAGCACATTTGCATTTCACAATGAAACGCAATACCTGTAATTTGGTAATGGGGGAAATCGAGGGCACACGGTCATTCCCACCTGTAGCTTATGCACAATTGCACAAGTTGTTGCTGCCGCCGACGCTGAGGTTTCTTGGGCTAACAGTCAAGAACGTTTGGGCAGTTGCTGTTGGGGTTTACCGGTTATCAGTAATTTAACTTAATTAAACTTGTGAAACTTAACCTTGTATTTTCTTTAAAGGGCGAGTTGGCCCTAGTGTATTTCTTTAGTCCAAAGGACCTCAGATAAGTGGCGCCCGAGCAGGGATCACTAGTGAAAGTGAAAAAAAATAAACCAAATAAAGCTAACAAGACAAAAATATATGTAAAGCAATAAAGTGAACAACAAAACTAAAGCAATTAAGTGAACATAATATTTAGTCAAAACAACGAGATACCCATGAACTTTTAAAAACTGTATACCCAATATTTTTGATTATTTACAGATGGAGGACCTTAAAACCAATGTCAGCAACCTAACAAGGACCGTCAATGCCCTGATAGAAAAAATTAGGACACTGGAAAGGCGCGTTACAGATTTGGACCGTGCCAGAAATACTCCCATTGTACCATCTCAAGCCAACGAGGAGGAAGAAGTGGTGGCTCAAGCCCCCATGATCGAAATGGGCTTGTGCGAGATAAGCCGTCTGCCTGATGCGTCAAAGAGGTTTATGACGGAAGCCCGATACACTACGTGTACTGGGTGCATTCCGTGGAAACAATCCTGACGGATTTTGAGGTAGTGATAGGGAAACCCCTTTATCGCGCCATATTCGGCAAAAAGTGCGTGATGCGGCAGATTCTGCTTTGTGACCTTACAATATCTTTGACAATAATTGGCCAAAAATAAAAGAGTGTCTCTCATTACATTACGCGGACAAACGCGATATCCGTACCCTGGAACATCAACTGCATCAATTGCAACAGAAAGGTTCTAGAATTGATGAGTTTTATGCTGAAGTAAACCAGTCCCACACGGACGAAACTGTAAGGGTTATTGTGGTTTTCATTCGCGGGCTAAATGGAGAGCTATCTAAAATGCTCCTTGTCCAACGCCCCAGGACTATCTCGGGGGCCTATTCGGCTTGCTTGGAACTACAGAACGTCAACTATCGAAACTTCATTGCACTCGAGAAAGAGTAACAACCGAGTAGTTGTCCCTATTAATAACATAAATGAAGCTGGGCCTTCCTTCGAAGTGAAACCACCGGCGATCCCACTAAATCCCACCTGGCGTCAACAGGATCGCAAATTACAGTATGACAAAAAACCGCGCTTTTCAGCAAATAATCGTTCTCCATCATTTACTCCAGCTTAAAACCCCCCCTTGAAAAGATGCAGGTCGACGGTTCTATCCAATCACGAGCCGTAAATTATATAAATCGCCCTAATCCTTTCAAGCGGGCGGCTAGGTCAGAAAACATTCTAAGGAAGCAATAGAGGCTCTTCCATTTCACCACTGGTATCACCGATGGCGATGCTATAACCGAAGACGAGGCAGAAAATCAGGACGAGGGAGGCTTTCTTTCGGAGGGCCATCTTGCGTACCATACTTAGAGTGTATCCCAGGCATTCGCACCCTAGACTTCCTTAGTGATATAGGTGCAAATAAAAATTTTATCAGTGAAACGGGGTAGGGTTAGGTACAGATTAACAAAAAAATTGGATTAAGATTTCTTAAGGATATAGGATTCTCTTCCAAAATAGTGTTCTTCGTCCTCCCCGGACTTAAATCCTTCGCCGGTATTATTGGCGATGGTACTTTGAAGATGTTAGGAGCCGTTGTTGACAGGGAAAAGTATCACCTTAAAGTCAATGACTTTAACTTACCCTTAAAGGTCAAATTTCTAACCAAGTTAATTATTCCATGGGTAAAGATGTCTCTGACGATATTAGATAACAAATAGATCAATTATTAGAAAAATATTCAGACCTTTGTCTTCCCTTTAACGGCAATGAACTTGTGGATACGATTGTCCGAGCCGAAATACGGACCACCATTCCTGAACCTATTTACAGTGAAAGCTACCCTTACCCGATGTGCATAAGAGAGGAAATAGATAGGCAAAGAAATGAGCTGCTTGTAGAAGGATAAAATGGCCATCTAAAAGTCCTTACAATACCCCGATTTAGGTAGTGCTGAAAGCCGAAATAAAGGGAACGGCAAATACGAATTCCTACGTTTGCTGTTCGGCCGGAAAAATGTGCCCGTCATATTCCAGAGAATGATAGACGATTTCCTGAAAAAGTACATCCGAAAAATATGTTACGTCTACATTGACGACATAATAGTCTTTGCAACACTCCGAGAAGCGAATCTGAAAGTTAATTAGGAAAAGACATGTTTCTTCGAAAAGGAAGTTGTATTCCTTTGCTACATAATTACTCCTGATTGAGTACACGCGGACCCAAAGAAGTTGGACGCTATAAAGCTTATTTCACCCCCTGAAAATTTGAAAGATTTTAAGAGTTTCCTGGGTATGACCTCATACTACAGGAAATTCATTAGGGACTACGCCAAGGTTGCTAAGCCTTTTACCAACCTTACACGTGGCGAAAATGCTAAGGTAAAAGTTAACGCGTCTAGAAAGGTAGTTATTGAACTAGACAGTGATGCTCTGGAGGCTTCCTGCGAGTTAAAACAACTACTGCTAGCTGGGGATGTCCTGGCATTCCCTAATTCGACAAGCCATTCAACCTAACAACAGATGCCTTGAACTACGCCATTAGGGCAGTCCTCTCACAAGGAACGATTGGCGAGGACAAACCTATAGCAGACATTTCGCGATCCTTGAATAAATGCGAGGAAAACTACGCCACTAATGAGAAAGAGCTCCTCGTCATAGTTTGGGCAATCGACAACTTGCGATCTTATCTATATGGTGCCGACGTTTTCCCTGCGTTGCAGAAATTACAATGCCAAGCTAAAGCGCTGGAAGGCAAGGATTGAAGAGTACAATTGCGAACTAATTTACAAACCGTAGAAATCGAACTTGGTTGCCGATGCTCTTTCTTGCCTCAAAACTGAAGTTAATGCGTTGACTGATTCAGTTGCCTCTCAGCCCCCATCCATCTCAGGTCAGGATCCTGCAACAAATGCTGTTTCTAACATAGAATCAGACATTGACACTGCCACACAAGCTACAATGCATTCTTCCGATCAGGATAATTCTGAGGTCATACCACATGTAGAAGTTCCTATCAATGTATTTAGGAACCAAATAATTGTTAGGGAAGGGGATAGGCCACGATGCCTTGAGGAACCACATCAAGGCTACCAAAGGATTTATATCTCATTACCAGAACACGATGCAGATGCATTGACCACAATCCTCAAGGAAGTACTTAAACCAAATGTCATTAACGGCATAAGGATTCCCGAGAGATTTCTTGGGTTGTTACAAAATGTCTATGTCAACAAATTTCAAAAATATCGAGAAAGGATAACCCAGAGAATTTTGCGGAAGATGATACGGTTGCACACAGAGTGTTCGAGGAAATTGAGAATGAACACAAAGAGCGCATAGAAATCTGGAGAAATATTATTTTCCCGCAATGGCAAGGCAAATATGAGACTACGTGCGCCAGTGTGATACTTGCAAATTAAACAAGTCCGACAGGCATCCCGCAAAATCGTTCCTTCAACCCACTCCAATAACAGGCTATCCTTGCGAATTCTTACTCATCAACATTTTCAATAAGTTCACGAAATTTGCTAAGTTATTTCTTATAAAGAACAAATTTTCTGACTAAAATATTAGTCATGAAAGGGGACTTTTAACGCCTCTTGTTTTAAATTATATTCGATCCCTCGGAATAGAAATTTATCAAACTCCTATACAAAGAAGTGAAAGCAATGGTCAGGTTGAGCGTTTGCACTCAACATTAATAGAAATATACCGTTGTATTTCAGTTGAATTTAGCAGACTAACTCCAAAGGAACGCATTCAGATACCGTGGACGTGTTTTTCAACCAGACCTCAAGAATAAATTATCAGGAGTTATTATAAGGCTAAACAGAAGCGGCTATATAAAGAAGAAGAGATTGCTGAAAATAGAAACGCAACAATACTTACACAAACAGGGAAAAAATTCCATAAAGCGGATGTAAAAACATCTAAAGATAACATTGGTCAGAAGGCAAATCTTATGCTTAGATTCTTGTGTCCCAGGGGTCTAGATGCAAACTGTTTGCAGCCGATCTAGTCAGAGGTTGGTTCAATTCCAAATAAATATGGTTCGAATGATTACAATCGGTGTGGTTCAACTCCACCATGAGATCTCTGCTTTAATTGACGTGAAGCCAGTCGTGCCATGAGAAGGCAATTTGTAATTATCAACTATCTATCTATCTATGGCGCGATATACAACAGGTATATCATCATAAACCTCCTAAGAGATTTTTACGCCAAGCTTCTCTTCCAATTTGTGGTGTGCCGATTTGAATTTTCCCTACAAATTGGTGGGACCTACAGTTTCTTGCCGACTCCGAACGGCATCTACAAAGGAGACGAATTTTTTGCTGAGAAGCCTGTCATGGCAGAAATACACTCGGAGAGTTTGCCAAACCACTGCCGAGGGGCGACCCCGTTTTGAAAAACTTTTTTCAAATCACTTTTGATGTTACCTGTACCAGGGCTCGAACCATGGACCTTCGGTGTGGTAGGCCGGCAACACTACCTTCACACCACGGCGGCCGCCAATTATCAACGCTTATGGCTAAAAGGGATTAACTAGAGCCTTGCAATGTCAGCTGAGATGCAAAACTATACATTTAAGTTGTTCACAAACACCTAAAAGGTGCAAAAATAAAATTAAAATTAATTATTTACATAAAAAAATATATAAAAATGGGGGAAAAAAGAAAAAAGAAGGAGGATAGAATACTCCTAAAATGCAATACTAACATACAAATAATAATTACCAAACCACTAGACACTGCCATCGAAAACTACCCACAAACGCTTTCACTAGTGGCCCAATAAATCCTTTCCGCATTATTCTTCTCAACTCCGGAATAATCCCAGCAGCAACTCACCTTTTCAATAGTAAATCTTAATTTAAGTATAATGTGAAATTGGGTACACTCGCATTTTGAAATCGCTGCACTAAATATAAGTTTAACTCTTAGTCTAAGTCTATAAGAATGAAATGAATAAAGAAAAAAAATAATGATAAAGAATTTCCACACTTTGAAATCGAATCATTCCTAGAACGCATCAATGGGGCATTTGCAGCAAATCTGGTTTTTACTTTAGCCAAATAAGTTTGTAGCAAAGTAGTTTGAACAAGCTCAGGTTGATTGTTATGCAAAGCACATCTCGCTTATCACGCAATTTCTATATATACACTTGACCCTATCGACGCCATATATAATCTTCTTTCGAAATTTTGTGTTAGAAATCCGTAGGGTTACGCGTAGTCTGCCCGTGACATGAGTTTTATATGACAGGAGCTCCTTAGAGAATTCGACGCCGTTTTAAAAGTTGCCCGTTATGAGGTAGTGTTCTTTATAAATGTATGGGGCCATAGGACGATGAACAATATTCCCACTTTGGACTTTTTCTTATCGTCTTCTGCACCTTGATTTATTTCAATATTTAAAACATATCCATCGTTTGTTGTTAGCTCATAAAATTTAATACGACATTGGCCTTTTTTCCTTTGATATATTGTGGAAACTGCAGGCGTCCCCTGAAAAGTAAAAGCGATTCATTTAGGAAAGAAACTCTCCGGGGTATGAAACATTTTTAAAGCTTTGAAGAAAAAGGTCCAATAATGGTTTAATTTTTCTAAGTTTAGGTCTCGACCAGTCATCGTGTGCCTGGATGGATATACAAAGCATCGCGTGAAAATAAGTCACGAATTCTTGGAGCTTTCACTTGACCCTGAAGCAAACAAACCCCAAGGAACTTATACATTTCTTCACTGTCTGTAGGTTTAAAAACAGTAAAACGAGCATTTCGAGTATGGGGACGACTAACTTGAAAAAGCTTGTACCCATATACATCTGTGAAAGCAACCAACTTTTGAATTATGTCTGACGTGAATATCTGATCAAAAATATATTTTAGAGTCCAAACTTGTATGCCACTAAAATCAAAATTGAATGGAGGTACATATATTTGTGACATTTTCGAACCACTCGCCATCAGAGTCTTTGTTACAAAGGTTGGGCTCCTCATGAGGTATCATCTGAACTGTCATCAGAACTTACAGCTGTGTCATCCAGGATACTTAAATCAACATCTTTCTGCCCTGTTTCATTTCCACAACCTTCAGTTATTGCAACTTTCGCAGTACTGCAGTGTGGGCCATTTTCCTAATCGGACTGGTCATCTAAGCTTGGAGATGCATCTGGTTCCTTATCAGACTCATAGTCCGGATCGTTTCCGTACTCTCCGTCATCGCTAAATGGATCAGCTACAGATTCAGCATCAGAATCCAGTTCTTAAAAAATTTTCATTATTCGATCTCTTTGCTTCTTGTATCCGTCCTTTTTCCTCTATAAAAGCACAACGCAAATTAACACATTTATTTGCTCAATTGTTTTATTATTTTTATTACTTATTTTTCCATTTCTTCATATTATTTTTACTTACGTTCATAAATTTTTATTCTCACTCCGAAAAACTAAACCTCTCTGGTGGGACGCAGGTCACTGACTGCATGAAACACGAACGTGATATGCCGCATTGCTTCCAGGAATAATTTGAAGGTGTAACGGTACGATAAATTTGTGCTGTTACGCCGAACAAACCCCGAAACTGAATATGATTTCGCAATAATGAAATTAATTAAATTTTTAACTTCGTTAACATTGAACAGGATATCATGCGAAATATTATAAAACGTAATACGCGAATTAAAAATCTTGTTTAAGGATAAGCGAGATTTCCTACACCATAAATAAAGGGCAACGACATCGCGTTGAAGCCTAGCTGCATCCAATGAATCTTCGATTACAGCAAATAACTTTAGATCGTCTGCGTGCAGTAAGAATTTATCAAAAGTAAAGCAGCTACTAATGTCATTTATAAATAAAACAAACAGCAAGGGGCCTAGAACACTCCCTTGTGGGACACCTGAAGAGGCGACAAAAGATTCAGAACATACGCCGTCAATAGTTATCACGCAACATCTATTAGACAAATAGGATTTTATCCATTCTGAGAAAGATGAATAAAAACCTAAACAGGCAAGTTTTTTAATTAAAATTTTATATGAGACTTTGTCGAAAGCTTTCGAGAAGTATGTGTATATACAGTCGACTTGATGACCGCTATTATGAATAGTCACTAAGGACAGTTAAGTTCGAAACAGTAGATCTTCCAGTGACAAAAGCCATATTGATTGTGGCATATAATAGACTTAGCAGCAAAGTATATTTTTTCTTTTACTAGGCATTCAAAATTCTTAGAAATAGTTGAGGGTTTTGATGTGGGCTTATAGTTTCTAACATCGTTCTTTTTACCACTTTTCAGAATTGGAGTTAAGGTAATTTTCCATTCGTCTATGAACGTGCCAGACTTCAGTGACTTATTAAATAACAGTTTCAAAGGGAATGCTTCAACACGACCTCTTAGATTTGATATAAGTCCAGTAGAATTTTGGAGTATTTTTAATGTTAGAATTTAGTAGTTCGCAAGAACTTATGCCGAAGCGATTTATCTAAGGTATTGAACTTTTTTGAATATTGACAAAAAAATTGTGGCTCTTAAACTCCTTGAATTTCTTATAATATTTAATTCTTAAATTTTTTAGATTTGTTAAACCCTTTTGTGTACGAGGTGCATGGCAATATTTTTTTAATAGGTATATGTTTTAAGCAGAGTTCATCTATTATTTTCTTGAATAGACTTATCGAGTAAGAAAAAACTTCAATTAATTCTGAGAAATAAATTATTTAAACTTATGAAATCACATTTATAAAAATTAAAAACAATTTTGTCATTATTGGTAACGCATGTAGACGAATACTCATAATAATTCAATGCTTACAACTAAGGGAACATGATGTTTATCACATGGAGTAATCGAAGATATACAGTCAGATATGCTACAGCTAATATTATCGCTTATAAATATGAGATCCAAGATTTTTTTCAAGACTTAGAACAGTGTCAATAAAGTACGACGAATGAGAAGTAGTAACGTTGGATGAAGTTAGATCAGTTTGTTTAAAATTGGAAGCCTGAATGATATTACTTAAATTGAAGTCTCCCAGAATACACATATTACTATCAGAAGCATTATTGACCCCAAGAGATACTATATTATCCGTATGCATCTTGTACATCGCAATGTCACTATTCGGTGGGATATAGGATACAACAACATATAATGGAGCACTTTTTGAGGAAGCGGATATACATGCGCATAACTGATCCAACAGGGAATCATCGCCCATAAGAGTGACGAGGTAGGCGTGAAATATACGGCGAACACCGATTAAAACACCTCCACCTCTGCAGGAGCCAATTTTACCGGGATCCGTGTCCTCACGGAAAACATCGTAAATATTAGGGTCGAAAAACTCACTATCATGAAAGCCCGAATGATTTTGTACGTAAACGGGATATATTTTGAAAATGAATATTCAGACCGAAACGCTTACCACGGGAACATTGTGAATTATTTACTGCACCTTCAATATTATTTAAATTTACATGTTGGGCACTATGGTCCTCCGCCTTTGAAAAACTGAAAAGGTTTGCTCTTGACATCCCTGATCCACACCGAAGCATCGAGTAATTTGTCTGGGCTTAAAGTTAATCCGCTTAAAGTTGATAGTTTCGCACGGGTTATTTTTATAGTTGTAGTGCTATGCACACAAGGTATATTAACTTTAGTCGCCTAACGGTGGTATGTAACGGCATAAACGGATCGAGATAAATATTGACCTATGTCTATCAAAATGTTCAGGAGTAAATAAGAAATTGATCAAGAAATGTCCGTCCGTCCGTCTGTCAAAACGATAACTTGAGTAAATTTTGAGATATCTTAATGAAATTGGTATCCAGGTTCCTTGGCACTCATCTCCGAGCGTTATTTAAAATGGGCGAAATCGGATGAGAGACACACCCACTTTTTATATATAGAATATTTTCACTTCCTTACTTGTTTTTAATCAATTTGTTACATACTAGTTCATCAAAAACATCGATACCAGCGTGTTTGGATACAAACTTCATTATGTCGTCCTCAGAAACTGAGGGTATAAAAGAAGAGAGGTGAAACCACGATTTACGAGGTGCGACGTCGAGATCAGTATTGGTACTTGAACCAAAAAGAACAGCAGACTTTGTAGTTCTGCTGAGTTGATTATATTGAGCAGGTTTGAAGTCGGTGAAAGCAGCAGAAGCGACAGCGGAATAGGTACGAAAATTAAGTGTAATGTCAGGTGTTGTGATTGAATTATTGTTATCTCCAGCAGCAACAGTCTGAAAGCCCAACATAAAGTTCGAGCTAAGCTTAGAAATGTCGTTATCATGCTCTACGTTTTGATTTTCATTTACGTGAATATTTTCAGCAACGGGAGTAAATCCGTTTGAACAAGGCTCTCTACTCGATGCGTTTGAGGTTGTTGCAGGTTTATTAGGCAAAGTTCGAGTTCCATTTGAGCTAGGACAATAATTTTTGTTGTTGCGAATGGATGGTGAGTGCACTGAAGTGAGCAAGTTAAGGATTTTTCGTTTGGCAGCAGGTGCAAGGAACTTAGCTTGGGAACGAGTTATTATGTCATTACCTAGACCATTGTTATTGCTGGTATTGACACTGTTGTTGTTATTTATACTGTTGTTGTTATTGATGTTGTTTGTGGTGGTGTGATTAAAGAATCAATGCACGGGAAATATATATTAGAAATTGAGTGAACAAAATTGTTGACGCAATTTAAATGGGAAATGACCTCACTTGCGACAGCCGATCAATGCAATCGTCACATTTAAAGATAATATTCTTATTGTTGTTTTTTAGGGTAGCACAGTTAGTGTTTATTTTAGCACACTTTAAATGTTGATCTACGAAAAACACACCGCAGGTGACTTTGTCATCAGAAAAATAATAATTTTGCATTTAGCGCAATTAGACATAACTACAGAGTTCGTTAAAACCCGTAGAACAAAATAAAGTAAAACTACCCTTACAGAGCGATTAAACAACACGTCCGCACTCGACGATCAATTTGGTATTTTTATTAGTCGCGGTAAATACTTGTGCTAACCTAATCATGCGCGTCTGGGTTAGCAATACCAAATTACGATTTTTAGTGGTGACAATCAGCCTTCCTTATGGATTCCCTGGCCTTCGCATTGCCAAAAAAATTAATGAAGGAATAATTATCATCCGGATTATTGGAGTGGAAGGCAACTTATACAATAGAGGTAATGAGAAAAATGTATGCAGAACTGAACATAAAAACACTAGGAAATTAACAGTGTAGTGGGAGAAGTAGGGTGTAACGAAAGTTGGAAGAAAAGTGCAAAAACAACAAAAAAAGGAAACCTAAATAAATAATAATAATATAAATAATATTAAATAAATCTAAATAAACTGCCTACGGGAAGGAATTCTTAAAGTTACTGCCAAAAATTATAAGTAATTTCTCAATCGTATGATCTTGCTTGATCTTGATTAAGAAAGTCGGCACCGATAATGGGTTTGGTAACAAAGGCGACAATAAATCGCCAAGTAAAGTCACGTCAGAGCCCTAGATGGGGTGCTAAGGTAATTACCCCATAGGTCTGGATGAACGCTCATTGGCTGCGTAGAGTTGATAGCCCATGGGGCGCAAAAACTGGTTTTCAACAAACCACGCGGATAAACGGAGAGGTCCGAACCGGTATCTACAAGATATTTTGATCCAGTGGCTCGGTCTTTAACGAAAAAAGGACGTGAGGGCGTTACAGAATCACTATCCGCCTCTAGTGACTCTGGTTAGCTTTCCCATAAACGTGCACCCGGGAGTGCGTTTACGTGCTTGAGTACCAAATTTTGTATGGTACCAGCAGGTACCAGATTTATTAAGACGCTTACCTGACGAACTGCAGTTTTTAGAACCCTGACGGCTACGAGAGGCCGACCTTCCCCTGTTCTGGCAAAGTTCCTTCGCGAGTGCTTCAACTTGTTGGCTAAGTGCATTGATTTTCCGTTCCATGGCTGAGTTTTCTGATTTTGGCGATGACCGCGCGGCTGCAACGTGCCCTTTTACGATCTCGTGCAGCTTGTCAGCCATGCGTGATTGTTCTTCAAGTGCAGCGTTCGTCTGGACTGTGAGAAGGGCACGTATTTGCTCGGGCAGCCCAGATAGCCATTTGGTTTTACCCACGGCTTCATCTACGTTAGGTACGAGAGCTTTCAGGTGTCTCAGAAATTGTGACGGTGTTCTGCCATCGAGGAGTTGACGAAGTTTAGCTTCCTCGGATGTTTCACAAAGTCCGTTATGTTTGTGGTTATTTATTGAATTTCCTAGCACATCAATTTAATAAAATTATTTTATAGTGCTAGTCAGGACTACATGCGGTTACAAGATATGAATTGAAATGTTATATTAGGGGTAATAAGATAACTTAAACAACAGTATACAAGATAATAATTTAATTGATGAATTAAGAAGTTATATAAGAGCTTAGAGAAGTAGAGTTAGAAAAGTAGAACAATAGATAGTACAGAACAGTTGGTGAATGATGGATGAGTAAACATTGTAATATTACTAAAGCGGTGCCCAGAAAGGGGTCCCTATAGGCCAGAAGGGGCCAAACGGTACCCAGGAAGGGGTCGGTTGTCTAGAAGGACACATGGGCCAGAAGGGAACCAACCGAGTTTAGGGCAGTAGGATACCCAGGATTGGAAATAATTGCACTCCTTACTGCTTTCCAGTATGCATCACCAACGAATATACGTATGAGTTATAGATACAGGAGGAGAAAGATAATAA
The DNA here is from genome assembly GCA_949987695.1 of Merzomyia westermanni. Taxonomy (NCBI): domain Eukaryota; kingdom Metazoa; phylum Arthropoda; class Insecta; order Diptera; family Tephritidae; genus Merzomyia; species Merzomyia westermanni. The sequence continues at coordinate 86,149,172 of OX465291.1, forward strand.
AAATATAATAAAATATATAATAAGTAGGAACTATCATTATGATTCTTAATTGTTTTACTATCCGTTGTAGAAGCTAGTAAGTTCCTTTTTAAGTGCAGTGCATTACTTATCAGTCTGATTCTGGAAGGAAGAGAGTTCTAAAGGCGTATTGAAGTAATAAAAACTGGCGGTCAGAAGTTAGCATAGGATATCTGACATGCGAGAGGAGGAGGGATCTTGATGAGCGTAAAAAGATAATCCTTCGATAGAGATAACTAGGTTTCTTCGTGTATATTAATTTGTGCAGAGTGATAAGCGGTCTAACTTTTAAAAGATTTTCGAAGGAAATGTTTAGCAGCTTTTTAGCATGTAATGAAACATGGTCAAGCCTTTTCAACCCATATACGTATCTTGCAATGTTGTTGTACAAAACATTAAGCTGCTTTTTGCAGACAGTCACAATTAGAGTAGATTTCGCAACCGTAGATCAGGGTTGGAATCAAGTACGCTTTGGCTATTAGTAGTCGAATATGTAATGGAGTAAAATGCTGAGTCAACCACAGTGTCCGAAGCATCCCGTAAAGTTTTCCTACCGTACCAAAGATGTAGTCTTTCCAAGTTTATTCATTGTTGTTGTTTCGCGTGTTAACATATTCAATAATAGAATTGTAAAAAATTATGTGATCCAAGCCGTTAGTTTCAATCCTCTTTCTGTGCATGACTACACATTTCGATTTCTTTGGATAGAACCGTTTTATTTCCAAATATGGCTTATTTGCAGGGTGATTGATGATAAGACTTTCAACCTCAGCAGCGGACCGTGTGTCGATGAGCGATACGGCGTAATTGAACTTTTGGATTTCCGTAACGAAACGGTGGATCTTGAATTAGGCTTCGAGCTGTGCGAACCACAAATTTACCCTTTCGCGGCAAAAGTTGGGAACCTTAAGCTACCCAAGGACAACCGGTTTGATGTCGGGGCAGTTTTCTTTGTCGGTGGGCATTGTATGTGTCTGAAATTTTAAGTTGAGGCGAAACTAATAAAACTCGTATTAAAGGAACTGATTTTATAAAGGGCAAGATTACACACCGCTGAATGGTTTGATAATAGCGAATTTTCGTAAATACCATAATTTGATTTGCACACGTTAGGGTCCCTCAAATATCAAAAATGCAGCACAACGTCCTGGGTGCTCCGCAATGCACCGGCGCTGGCAATTTATGTGAAAACTTACTGCACCTCAATCACTTAGAAAAAATTTTGTTTTATTCGCCGTATAACGCGAACATTTTTTTAAACGATGTTTAATAAATAAAAAGTAATTCGCTGATTAAAAGGAATCACGTCGGGGTCACCAATTTAGTGTTGCTGCCGGCGTATCAAGATAATGAAAACACCGGAGGTAGCTTAAACGAACTATACTTTATCAAAGCCGTGAAAGAACTAAACTAAAACTATATACATAAAACTATTTATAAATAACTAGCGAACCCGGCGAACCTTGTTTCGCCATCAGATGGGTTCGTTTTTTTTTAATATTTCGTTTGGGGATTAAAAGATGAAGACAATTTTTTTTTGTACTAATTTCTTTGTTGGGTTAGTGTTTATTTTGTATTGGGTATTCCTAAGAGCTTTTTGGCCGGTGTGATAAAAACGAAAATAAAATTTCCTTTTTCCTCCTACTAGTTTCGGTGCTTTTTGCACCTGCGTTTATTTTTTTAAAAACCATAAAACAATTACAACTCACATTACATTATTTAAATTACAAACTACACTTACTTACATTAGACGATTATTCAAACATTTAAAACATTTAAACTTTCTGCCTTCATCCGTTTCGTCCGATTTTTTTTTTATTTATCGCCGTCAAATAGGCGCAGTTAATAGTGTCAACGTCTTCCTTGTGATTTACAGCGCCTTTTATTCTTTCCTGTATTCTAAGCTTTCCAACGTCAATCTTGTTTTTGTTCTTCTCTCTGTGTCTAAAATTCGTACATTACCGAAGTCGGCTGTATGTTTGTTGTTATAAAGGTGTTGGGCAAGTGCAGTGGTCGATTTGTTTTTTCTCGCGTCCGTTTTGTGTTCATTAATTCTGACACCTAAAGCTCTTTTTGTTGTGCCGATGTACACTTTGTTGCATTCTTCTCCAAATTTTCCATTACATCTTATTTCATATATTACGTTGTGTTGTTGTTCTTTGTCGACCCTGTCTTTTGTTTTTGTAAATATTTTATTTAGTGTACAGTGAGGTCTGTGTGCCAAGTTAACATTGTGTTTGTTTAAAGTTTTGTTGTCCGTTAATCCTGGTTTTCTTTTGGGACCATGGGTGATTTGATTGATAATTGATCATTCTAAAAGATGCTATAGTTTTCGAGTACCAATTCATTTTTAGTTTCTTGTTTTCTCTCGAGATTTCAATATCTAGGAAGGCCAATTTGTTATCTTTTTCTTTTTCCGTAGTGAATTGGATTTTATTGTGTTGGGCATTTAAAGTTCTTAATATGTCTTCCACGTCTTTGGTCTTAACTATAGCTAATATATCGTCTACATATTTATCTATGTATTTTATGTATATGTCCTTTGATTGCAGTTCAGCAATACTGTCGTCAAGAATTTTGTCTAATACAATGTCTGCTACTGTAGGGGATAGGGGGTTTCCCATTGGCATACCAAAGGTCTGTTGGTAAATAGTGCCATCGAATATAAAATAATTGTTGTCTCGCAGAGCGAACTCTAAAATTGATCGGAACTGTGTTCTAGTTAACGACGTGTGTTCCTGTATTGTCTGCCATTGTTGCATTATATTCTGGATCGCTAGTTGTGTAGGTATGTTGGTAAATAAGGAAACTACGTCGAATGATATGAGGATTTCATCCTCGTTGACCTCTATTTTCTCTAATTTTTCTTTGACTTGTAATGAATTTTGTATGTTGTATTTTTTGGAAGTAATTCTTTTCAGTATTTGCCCTATGAATTTTGAAAGATTATAGCACGGAACGTTTACGGACGACGAAATCGGACGCAGGGGGGTTTTGTCTTTGTGTATTTTTGGAAGGCCATATAGTCTAGGGGTTGTAGCAGCTGTGCACTTGAGTTCTACTTTTTGTCGCCAGTCGAAGTTTTTTTGTTTGTATATGTCATTTACGATATTATTGTTTTTCCTTATTAGCTGTTGTGTTGGATCTGTTCTTATGGTTTTATAGGTGTTTTTATCACTTAATAAGCCGTTCATTTTCTGCTCATAGTCCGTCTTGTACATCATGACTGTCTTGTTGCCCTTGTCAGAGTTAGTGATGATGATAGAGTCCTTGCGCCGAGTTATAAATTTCGTTGTGTTTTCAAACAACTTTAGTATTATTTTTTCTTTTGGTCCGTTCTTTATTTTGTTTTTAAATGTGTTTATTTTTGTGGCAATCTTACACCTTATGGTGTCTTTTTCTTTTTCGTCCTTCATTGTCTGTATGCTCTGTTCCAGGTCTGCGATAACATGTATGGGCGAGAAAGTATTCTTTGTAATCGGTAAGGCGAATTTCCTTCCTAAAGATAGTACCCATATGATATGATAAATATGTAGACGATATATTAGCTATAGTTAAGACCAAAGACGTGGAAGACATATCAAGAACTTTAAATGCCCAACACAATAAAATCCAATTCACTACGGAAAAAGAAAAAGATAACAAATTGGCCTTCCTAGATATTGAAATCTCGAGAGAAAACAAGAAACTAAAAATGAATTGGTACTCGAAAACTATAGCATCTTCTACAATGATCAATTATCAATCAAATCACCCATGGTCCCAAAAGAAAAATACGGCAGTGAACCTGATTAGGAAAGTTTTTACTCTAAGTGATGAGGAGTTCATAAACGACAACACGAGGAAAACTAAAAACATACTCTACAAAAACCTAATGCTATTACTGAGGTGCTTATCACAACAACAATGAACAAAATAAAGTATGCCAATACACAAACAAATAATGAACAAGAAAACAAACTATACACAGGAGTCGCATACATACCAGGATTAACGGACAACAAAACTTTAAACAAAATCATGAACAACAACAATGTTAACTTTGCACACAGATCGCACTGTACACTAAATAAAATATTTACAAAAACAAAAGACAGGGTCGACAAAGAACAACAACACAACGTAATATATGAAATAAGATGTAATGAAAATTTGGAGAATAATGCAACAAAGTGTACATCGGCACAACAAAAAGAGCTTTAGGTGTCAGAATTAATGAACACAAAACGGACGCGAGAAAAAACAAATCGACCACTGCACTTGCCCAACACCTTTATAACAACAAACATACAGCCGACTTCGATAATGTACGAATTTTAGACACAGAGAGAAGAACAAAAACAAGATTGACGTTGGAAAGCTTGAGAATACAGGAAAGAATAAAAGACGCTGTAAATCACAAGGAAGACGTTCACACTATTAACTGCGCCTATTTGAAGGCGATAAATAAACAAAAAATCGGACGAAACGGATGAAGGCAGAAAGTTTAAATGTTTTAAATGTTTGAATAATCGTCTAATGTAAGTAAGTGCAGTTTGTAATTTAAATAATATAATGTGAGTTGTAATTGTTTTATGTTTTTTAAAAAAATAAACGCAGACTCCCTGAGGAAGGTGCAAAAAGCACCGAAACTAGTAGAAGGAAAAAGGAAATTTTATTTTCGCTTTTATCACACCGGCCAAAAAGCTCTTAGGAATACCCAATTTTTTTTTTTTGTTTTATATTTGAAAAGGAAAAATTTTATTTCATTTTACAACAGTAATGAATTCATTTCGATTACAAAAATGAAGTGTAATTTAGTTGAATTTCTATAAGTAAAAAGATGAAAGTGAATCCAAAGTAAATACTGAATCGAAGCGTTATACGTGTCCGCAAATTATCCGTCTCATTGAAGTGCTCTTTGGTAAACCACATTTTTTGTTTTTTTGTCTGACGTTAACACAAACAAAGCGGATGGCTTCCGAACTCGTGAACACGCAACGTATAGCTGATCATGTGAAAAACAATGATTTTCTAAATTTATCCCGCAAACACTAAGCGATTGGCCTTGCGACTTGTTGATTGTCGTTGCGAACGCAAGGTTAACCGGAAATTGCAAACGTTTGAAGTCAAAAGGAAGATCAGTCGGAATCATTGGTATTCGAGGAATAGATACATTTTCACCAGCGTACTTTTCGTTAATAATGCTTCCCTCAATCAAATTCGGCATAAGTTTTTTCACCGGAAGTCGCGGTGGATTCAAATTACGCAATATCATAATAACTGAACCAACTTTGAGTTGCAAGTTATGTGGTGGAAATCCTGGTAACACCAGAGAGTTCAAAAACTCCGTTGGATAATTTACTACATCATCGGGATTTGTTATGGAATCAATGGATTTGTATGTCACCATGCTTGCATTGCATCAACAATTTTCCCATTGCACTGGATCGGGAAATATTGCATGCTGGAGTATCAACTATGTTTAAATTGAGTGGCAACTTAAGTGCAGAATGTGCAGTACGACAGTCTTCTAGAAGAGTCGCCGCAATTCCAGATGATGCTAACGCCAAAGCTATGTCACATCTTGATCGAATAGTGGCCAAAATCAATGAAAGTACAAATGTTTTCCCTGTTCCTCCGGGTGCGTCCAGGAAGAATAGACCACCAGTATTAGTATCCACCACTTGCCTTAATGTTTCGTATACTTGTTTTTGCTGTTCATTCAGCAACGCCACATTATTTCGAACGAATTCCTGCAAGGTATCAACATTGTATTGCTGCTCTCGATTAAATTCTTGGTTGAATCCATCGTGCATCGATCGATTTGGCGCAATCATTCCTACTTCAATCAGTAGCTTGTTTGCAATATTCAAGCATTGATCCTCATTCAGAATCAATCCTTCATTGTAGATTTCATGGGTTATTTGCATGTCGGGATTTTTCATTTGAATGCGCAAGCGATGCAAGATATCTTCACATATGTCGTCCTTGTATTTGTTCCATCACTGAATTGGTTGTGAAGGGAAACATGTGGTGATGATTATTGCGAACAGCGTTCGTATTTGGTACGCATTTGATGAAACAACCGAATCCGCAAGTGTTAAATCCCAATGAGAATCGTTCTCCAGCAAACCCAATAGTTGACATGCTTCTTGATATGTTTGGCATTGGTGGCCATTCACAGTTTTCAAATGCGAAAATGATTTTGGTCCACATACAATTACCAACAGAAGACGCAAATAAAAACATTCATAATTTGTAGGATGAACAGTATACATACATGCGACCTAGCGCATCAGTGGCCAACCTGAAACTTTGGTTCCTTGTTTGCGACGTTCAAATTTATTTGCTGATTGATTCCAAGTGTTATACTTGGACATTTCAACGTACATCAGCGTCGCTGCGAATGGATCTGCTTCACACATTGCAAAGAAGCTAGTCAATGTTGTCGATGGTGGTCTCTCAGCTCGTTGTGCCGCATTAGCCTCAGTGCAGTAAACTCTTTGTCCATTTTCCAAATGCACTGCTAAATGTACAACTGTGGGATATCTTTCATGAATTTGAAATGACAATAATCGCCACATTGCTTTATTAGTACTGACGTATCTGCCCATTTGAAAATTGCTAATTCCGTCATTCGCATTTTCCGGCGCAATACCAAACACAGCCATGTCGCTGCTTTTGTGACGTACTTGCACAAATATTTGACTGATTTGGCCGAATGACAACTTTCAACGTTCACATGTGCTTTGCAAATTCGTGATAGCAGCGGGCAATATGGTACAATGAATTCATTTCCGATTTCGATCTCTTGATTTTGAACTTTAATATTGATAGTTCCATCATTATCTTCTTTTGAACGCCGACGATGAATTGGATACTCATCGTTCCCTGTGTGTGTTTCAGCAATTAACGGTCGCGGATATCGTTTTGTGCACTTTCCATCAGCCATGCAAGGCGATAATGGATTTAATGCACCGCACGGTCCATGCACCATCTGTGTCGTCACAATGTCGTGTAGATGGGGATCATTGACTGGATCAGGAATTTCAGCTGATATGATGTCATCCACTTCATTTGAATGTAATTTGTTCAGCAACCAAATTAGGATATGCCATTCCACAGAGTACAAATAACAACGTGTCTCACCAAAAACTCGATACTTAGTAAGCACAGCAATCATAACCTTAAGTTTTTGCTGAAAAACTCTGGCGATTATGTCATGGCGATCTTGCGGTTGTTGGCCCGGGTCCAACTCACGTTCAATTTCCGTCCACTTCGGATTGCATGTGAACGTAATAAATAAATCCGGAGTTCCATAATTTCGCACGTACGTCATAGCGTCTTGAGCGTATTCGTGCATGTGGCGTGGGTCTTCCGATATAAGATGATGGGAGAATCGTCAGACGTCCATTACCATCTGAATGAATAGCATCACGCAAGTGTATATATAGTCCTCAGATCGTAGCTTTGGCTGATTGAATCCGATGAGCGCTAAACGTTCGGTCTCGACTTTGACATACATATCGACAGCGAATTGCTGGAATAGGCGACTGCACTTCAGGATGAGATTGTCCTCATGTGTACGAATCATAATACGATAGGCATAATAGTTCATTGCGCTTAGATTTTTGTTCGTTGATACGCCTGAATATGCAAAATTAAATGGATTGTTAATAGAACCCAATAATAGCAATAATTAGTGTGTTAATATTGTACCTGTAATTGGATCGACCATCTTCAACGTGATGTCGTATCCGTCTTGCCCTTGCCAATAAAGGATTAGATATTGTAACGCATCGTACAAACGATGTGCCTCGTTTACACGATGCATGATATTGCTTCTTCGCTGAACGGCAATGTCTCGTGATTTAGTTTGATCGCCAACAATAATTGCAGCAACATCATCAACGGTGGGTGCATTGAATTTTCGCACATGTTCACCTGTTGGGGTACGATCCGCTCTTATGACAAATTTGTGCGTCTCCGATGGCATTCGTTCCAATGCTGTTTTGAACATATTAACCACAGCGTTATTATCGTGGAAAAATGCTTGCAACTGTTCAATAATTCGTCTCTTTAACTGTTGTGTTCCCTGTATATTGCACCGCACATTCAGCTGATCCACCATCGACGAAATGAAATATATTTGCAGAAATTGATGCGGTTCATCTGGTGTTGGCACCATTGAACCATGCAAATGATATATTTGTCCTTGTATCTGCAAACAATCATTTGTTGAAGAATACGGTGTGTCTTCTGATCGTGTGATGGTGTAGTGTGTGGTGTATGTGTAGTTGTTATTTATTGCAATTGATTGTGTTGGTGTGATTGATTGGTGTGAGTGATTGGTTGTGTGTGTTGTATCTTTTACGTTGCAAGTCGGCATGAAGCCGCCTTCTCGAATTAGCTCCAAATGAAGTCATGCGAAAGCAGTTCTTGTATTCAAGGAGGTGTTGAAGATAATGGTTGGAATCAGGATCACTTCCATCGAACAATGCTTTCAGTGGCTGTGGATGCTGCAATGGCTTCAGTATGACTTTTCCACTTGCGCAGCACAATCCATCCGCTTCTATTTTGAACTTTAACGCATTGCAATATCGGCATACAGTCGTCATTGGTCCAATATCTAAATTTTCATCATCACTGTAGTTCGTAGTGGGATCATATTGGAATGCCAAGCGATTGTATGATGCCAATGATCTTCGTGTGCTCACGCGTTGTCTCAATCGGTCATTTTCTCTTATTATATTTTGTCTTTCTTCACTTAAGTTCCGGGAATATACAAGGTGGCGCAAAAGTAATCCTCCTATCAGAAAATGCTATAAATTTTGCGATTGGCCCCTAAAGTCAGTTCTGTTTTGACATTTGTGTAGTAAACACAGGCGAAATACATACACGTTAATAAACAATGTTACGCTACACTGCTCCAGAACGCGGAATATTGCTGACTATTTATTTGACCAATAATCGGTCGGGGCCAAACGGTTACTGTGAATGGTGAGCGCTACAGAGCAATGATCAACGAGTTCTTTTTGCCGCAACTTGATGAACTGGGATTAGAAAACATGTGGTTCCAACAAGACGGTGCAACAGCACACACTGCACGTGCCACAACCGATATACTCAACATCGGAAGCTTACTTTTGCGCCACCTGTTACTTGTTGCTGGCTTGCATGCCGTGCGCGGCGGCCGTTGTTCGCACTTCGTCCTCTGGGCATTTTGGACTATGGACAAATGGTGAATTAACAATTCAACTTACCACCTTAAAAAAAAAATTTTGCAAGTTTTTTTTATGCCACTTCCAAAGATATATAATTTTTATTCTTTTTGCAAAATACGATAATTTTTTGTTCGTTTTGGCTTTTCGACTAAAAATTTGCAGGTTTGGACAGCCTGGTGAATTTAACCTCAAATGCACTATCCATATAATTTACACAATTCAACTTACCACCTTAAACAAAAATTTGCAAGTTTTTTTTATGCCAAATTTAATTCCAAAGATACATAATTTTTGATCTTTTTTCTAATATTATTGGCAAACAAATTTACATTTATGTAAAGCCACCACCGTACAAACGTACATACATGTAAATTTGTATGCCAATAAAATGCAATGCCTGCTTACAACAACCACTGATTAGTATTTATGTAGGTTTGTCTGTTTGTTATTGGGATAACACACAGGCATACATACAATATTTACACCTAATGCTGGTATACCTTTACTGCTGTATTAACTTGCACAATACGCGTGATTGTTTTGATGGTTTCCAATTGATCTGTTAGGAAACGAATAACTTCAACCTCAATTTCACAGTGAACACAATACCGGTTTTAAGTTTGCGTTTGAAAGAACGTGCGTATAATAAAAAATGTCACATAAAATTAATGGCGCTGTATGTAAAAAATGATTTCACCTATTTTCCTGCTTTTCTTTTGAAATTTTCCCTGAATTTTGTTTGCTATAAACCTCACAGCGCCCGAGACTTTTCGAACGAATGCAAAATCATTGAAATCGGTTCGTGCGTTCTTGAGATATAGCGTCAGGAAGGAAAACCCGACTTATTTTTATATTATACCAGGGTCACCCCTGGTCCACATTTTTGGCGATATCTCGTAAACAGGGTAGCATAGCGTCCTGAAAATCACCTCTTTTTTAAACACTTATCAACACTTTTTATTCGATACCCATATCGTATAAACACCTTCTAGAGTCCCCCCTGGTCCACATTTTGGTCGATATCTCGGAAAACGGGTCGCATAGGGTCTTGAAAATCACCTCTTTTTTAAATACTCACCAACACCTTTTATTTGATACCTATTTTGTAGAAAACCCGTCTGGGGTCACACCTGGTTCATATTTCGGGAAATACCTCGAACACGAAGTCTTATATGGGACCAGTAACTACGCCATGTTCAAGCACTCGTCAACACCTTTCATTTGATACCCATATCGTACGAACCCGTTATAGGGTTACCCTGGTCCACATTTTGTGGAATATCTCTAAAACCTTCCCGGATTCTTATACTTTTTTTGGCCATAAACCATGTCGGGCTCAATCGAAAACTACGTGCAAAATTTCATTTAATTCGGTCCAGCCGTTCTGGATTTATAGCGTCAGGGAGGAAAACGCGACTTATTTTTATATAATTTATAATAGATTAAGGGACTGTCTATCCAATGGTACAGTTACCGAATAATAGTGTATGTAGCACTTACACTGTTTCTTTATTCTAGCTACGATATTTCCTTTTAAATATGTGCCGCACTTCATAACTTAGTGGAACTTTTTAGCGAATAATACAGTGATCTGTAATTTTTATTTAACTCGTTGTACCTTTTATATAAAAACCAACTAATTTATATAGTAAATAGAAATATTAGCCTTAGTTTGATGTAATTTTAAAAAATACAGATTTGAATTGTTAATTATAATTCCAATGCTCGAAAGTACATATCCTTATAAAAGCATCTGTGCAAGAAACTTTTTTATTTTTATGAAATTGGAGTACAAACAACCTTATTTTTTAGTATAAAATATTACTTTTTTTATATACTTTTATATATTTTTGAATGAAAAAACGAATAAAACATGTGAAAATATGACTTCCTTTTTTAGCTATGTTTTAGCCTTAAACCATTTTTGTTTAGCTTTTTTTTCTCCAATCTAGCTGGATTGCAGAAAAAATTCTGGCCCATCCAAACGCTTTATATTGGTTTTCGGTGATGTCTCATAAACTGCGCCAATAGCAACATGGTATCATTGCGCCAAAAAAGCACTTAACGCAATTGCTTTAACGCACTGTGCTGCTACCGCCTATGGCGCTGGCTTCATGCTATCAATGCCAAAGAATTGGCGCTGCGACCCAGCCTTAATAAGTTAAGCCAAAACTGATTATAAAACCCAGAGAATAGTAGTCAAGTTTTGTTAAAAACAACAGACTTCGAATCATACAAGGAACAGGTTTTAAGTCACGATTGACCTTAGTAAGTATATAAGTATGCAGGGACAAAACTTGAAGACAGCCGTTGCTACATACCGGAATGTTTCTAGTTTTAAACGTCCACGATAACACTACACCCCCAAAAGTCGATCTAAATAATAGCGCGAATTAATCCATTCTCGGAAACCAACTTATTTAAAATTTTGTATAATATTACATTTTTAACTACTATTTTTACATAATTTCCATGAAACCCAGAATGTAAATGGAAAATTTTCAGGCAGCAAGACGGCGGCAATTGTCAAAATATGTCACTAGAGAACTAACCTTCTAGTGATTGAATTTTGGGCCTTTACAATTGCTCTTATTTGCATTCATGATCCAATTACAAGAAGGTTAGCTCTCTAGCTGACGTTTACTTTTGGCACTTCCATTTTCTGGGTTTCTTTTGCGAACGAAAAAAAAATAGGAGTATTTTTTCATTCGTCAAGGAAATGGCAGTAGAAAAATCAAAAAAGGAAATTAGTAGTTATACATTTTGTAAAGTCAGCTAAATATGTACAACATCAAAACACGTCATCCCATACAATCAATGTATAAATCGTTGTAAATTTTCTTTCTAATCAATTAAAAAACAATAAAAAACGGTCACTGCTCCAAAAAAATTGCAATTAATATATACATATGTGCATTCGTATCTAAAGTCAAAATACGAACGTATCTTCGTTCTCTTGCCAGAATCATAAGTGCGCTAAAATATAAATGTTGGTAACACAAGGTTAAAAATTGGATTTTGGCTCATTCGGTTTACATGGACTGCAAAATATTGTGGTGTCGGTGTAAGCATGATACCAGGGATTTTCGTCAAACTTAGAACCTTCAATGGCTAATACAGTAAACTTATCAACGCAAACTGGATAATTGCACATGCGTGCTTCTGACTATAGGACTATGTTTTTTCTTTAATTATAATGACAAATTGACAAGATGCATATAAGTTGGAAACCTTTCAGGGCATAAAGACAAACGGGCATGGTCTACCAAGTGGATAGTAAAGTGAGAAGTTTCAATAAGAGAGGTTTGGCTCTTAGTTATTATTCATGCACACTTATAACAGAAGTTGACTTAAAACTGTTGCTTTATACATAAGTTAAGCCAGAACTGATTGTCAAACCCAGAGAATAGTTGTTGTTGTAGTGGTTTTTGGGAGTGCTGTCGAATTAACAGTCCTTGGCCGGATTTGAACCCGGTACGCTCCGGTACTCCCTTGAAGTACTGCCCGACTGTGGTGGTAGCGATTTATGACCAGTGAAACCTTCTAGGTCATGTCACTCCTCCTTCCGTAAGGATAAGATTGGTAAGGAGAGGTGAGAGGCATCATATCCGTAGATCAACCATCTGCACGTCATTACCTTTGTGCATATTGGTCGCCTATTACGACCGGTATGCCGCAGGGGCTCCAGATAATAGTAGTCAAGTTTTGTTAAAAATAAGAGATTTCGAATCAAATAAGGAACAGCTTTGAAGTCACGGTTGACCTTAGTAAGTATATAAGTATGCAGGGACAAAATTTTAAGCCAGCCGTTGCTACACACCGTAATGTTTCGAGTTTTAGACGTCCACGATTACACTACACCGCCCAAAAGTCGATCTAAATGATAGTGTAAATTAATCCATTTTCTGAAAGCAACTTATTTAAAATTTTGTATATTACATTTTTAGCTACTATTTTTACATAATTTCGATAAAACGCAACCCAGAATATAAATGACAATTTTTCAGGCAGCAAGATTAAGGCTGGGTCGTGGCGCCAATTTTTTGGCGTTGATACCTTGAAGCCAGCGCCACAGCCGGTATCAGCGCAGTGCGTTAACGCAATTGCGTTAAGTCCTTTTTTGGCGCAATGATACCATATTGCTAGGGGCGCAGTTTATGAGACATCACCGAAAACTAATACAAAGCGTTTGGAGGGGATATCTAGAGAGACGTATTCATGCCAGGATAAAGAATGCAAAGACGGAGTGTAACTTTTTTTACCCGTTTAAAAATAATGAACAAACGGCAAATTATTCAACCGTTTTTTGTGAATATCTTTTAAATTGTTTCAAATCTTAATTTTCCGCAATCAACATTTTTGGTAGCGCCTTGGTAGCTATAGCGCGGATGTTGGGGTCACTGGCGCTGATACCATTATTTGTGATACCATAACGCCAGCAGCGCCAGAAACACCTTCAACTCAATGGCGCCACTTCAGTGTAGCGAGACCAGAGCAAAACATAAACTTAATGACGCTAGCAGTGCCAGAAACACCTTCAACTCAATGCCGAAAGTGGCGCCACTTCAGTGTAGCGAGACTAGAGCAAAACATAAACTCAATGGCGACGGCAGCGGCAGAAACACCTTAAAATCAAAAGCAACAGTAGCGTCACTCCAGTACAGCGGTGTTTTGTAGTAGTTTATTGTTTCGGGCGCTACTGGCGTCAAGGCGTTACTGAATCACAAATAAAGGTATCAGCGCCAGTGACGCCAACACCGGTATCAGCGCAATACCGTGAAGCCGCGCAGTGTTACACACCCTTAAGCAAGATGGCGGCAGTTGTCAAAATATATTACTAGAGAGCTAACCATTGTTTACCTATAGTAGTTTGGCATCTAATTTTTCAGCCATTTTGCGAATTTGAGTGGGAGGCAGTGGATAATGGTACTCGGCTGCGTGGAATGAAAGATCGGTGTCGGGGACTTTCGACAAACTTTGCACAAACCCCTAAAATTCACAAAAAAAAGTTAAACTTAGTACGAAATTTGCAAATAGTAACTATATTTTGCTCCAATTTTAACTGAGCATACAATTTTCATATATGTAAAATCTGCCAGCTAGTGTTTGATTTATTACTTATTTTGCTTAGGTTAAGTAAAAATTATATTATATTTAATTGTTGTGGTATAAGTTGATACGAAATACATGAATAACATAAAAAATGTCAATTGGTAATTCTTTCTATTTAACGTCAACTGCTAAAACACGTCCATCATCGGGAGGGGTATCAAAAAACATGCTTTGACATCGGTATCAACAATCCGAAAACGGAAATTCAATTTTATATTCCTGTCAAGAGATATTTGCAATCAAAGTTGAAAATTTTCTGTCATTTTCATGTGGTTGTTGTAATCACACATAATGGAGCTAACCTTCTAGTGATTGAATCATAATTTGCATTATTTTTGATGGTAGTAAACAAGATATATGGCACATTTCTACTTCGAAGTAATTTGTACAGCAAATCAATACAATGGAATAAGTTTTTGAAAATCGTCCCCTTTTCAGATGTGGTGACAAATTTGCTATTTGGTGATATAATCTCCGTTATTACTGATGTCTTTAACGAGAAAATAGAATACTTGTGCAATGGCCAATCAATAGATGTTGCTTTTGACAAACTATAACGTAGCCCCGGGATTTTATTGGCTTTGATCAGGGTATTCAAGTAAACTTTGGTATTATACCATTTAAGTATGCTGTTGAAAGATTCAGACATAAGGAAGTGAAACCTATTGTTCAAACGCGGAAAACTGATCTGGAACAAAAGTATTAATATATGCAAGTGGTACCCGAATCAATTCCTTGCACAGAGGGTTCGTCTAATGAAGTCGATACCATTTGAGGTAATTGTTTATGACTGCCACCGAGTTCGAAACCGCGTTTCGGTCCCAGGAATCATAATCCGCATTCGGACAACAATTATTTTTAGGAGTTTGCAAGACATTTGCAAGCAAAGTTAACAATTTTCTGTCATTTCCATGTGGTTTTTATTTGTTTCTTTCAGGCATGGGTGGTCCAAGGCAGAGGCACAGAAAATCCCATTGATTATTAATACTTTACTTAATCCTGGCATGTTTTTAACAACTAATCTCAACAATATCGGAATTGTGGGTACACAAGGGTGGTACAACAACAACAACAACTGTATCACTCATAGTATATGTCTACTAGTAGCGCAACTTACTCCGAATCTGCACACACACACAAACCACACAGGGTGAATTGTATGCAATAATAAAACAATGAAATTTAAATTCTGCAATATTGAACGTGAAGACTTAAAACACCCAAATTATTGAATATAAAGCAGCTATAACACCTTATCAGTTCCCGCAGAATGTAAATTTCAGTTTAAATCGAAGTTTTTAGTTGTAGTCGCTCTCGGAGTACATTCATCCACTGCCTTCCACTCCGATTCGCAAAAGAAGATGCCAATCTAGTACGGGTAAACAATGGTATCACTAGAGCGTGAACAACAGGACACGAATGTACCCCAACATCCAAATTTGTGTTGCACGTGATGCATTGATCAGAATGCGACCGTTTAGCAGTTCCATTTCCTATATTTTCCTAATACATATATAAGATTGTTTTTGGTTAAGTCTGTACATTTAATAATATACTTACTTTGTCTTTATAAAACAATAAAAAATTTGCATTTTTATTTTGTACATCTACGGGTTTCTTTTATTTATTGTTTTGGAAAGAATATTATTAAGATATGGTGATCTTCCATTTAGCCGTCGAACACTATCAAAAAAATAAAATGTAATAAATTAAAATTTTTAAAAATTAAATATACACTAAAACTACCGAAAACACATAAATATGATATGAAAGATAAAAAATTGTATTCCTTACTTTACAACGGCTGAGGAGACGTTGCTAATATCATTAACTGAGCATCACGTTAGAATATTAGAAATAAAAGAACAGACGCGGTTGGTTGCGAAGAGAAAAAAAGTTTGGGAGCAAATTGATCGCGCTTTTGAGGACCAGAACTTAAGGGAGAAGTACGAAAACTTGAAACGAAAAGCTAGAAAGTCCCTAGTTGAAGAGCGAAGGGAATTGTACAAAACTGGTGGCGGATATTATCGGAGGTACAGAGTCCCAAATTCATTATGTGGAAAATACGTACAACCAAAGTAGAATAAATTATAAAAAATTGTGTTAAAGAAAAATATAAATAAGTAAAATTGTTTTAACGCTATTCACAGCCATTTAAAAAAAAGTCCGCTAATGCTACTTTGTTTGCCCATTTATTCCACATTTAGCTTAGCCCTTTTCAACTGAATTTTGAGTCGCAGTAGCTCCATCTTGGCTTCATGCTTTTCTTTCGTCCATTGGTGTCTTTCGGCCCCCTTCGGTTTTCTTCCTTCCAAAAATTTTGCTGCTCATCATTTGCCGGTTTTTGCCTTTCGCTGTGCGGAACTAGCTTCTGGGATGGCTTTTTTTAAACTGTTTCGGATTCCAAACGCTTCAACCGGTTACAGTGGTGTAAAAAATTAAATGTTAATTAAAGGTATAAGTAAATGAGAAATATACACTACATTTTCTACGGCCTCGACTGCCTCAATTATGAGCTCCTGCTCACAGCTCCTCATGATGTACTCCTCCAAAATTTCTGGGATGGTTTCTTCCACTGCCACCTTCCCTATGTCATATGAAATAACTGAATAACTATTGGCATTATTAAATAAATAAATTGTCGTTGTATATAAATACAAACTAAGGCCCGGTTTTTCAGTACAAGTTTAACTCAATTTGTCAGTTAAACGAAGTTTAAACGTAGTTTAAGCGGTCAATTCGGCAGGGTTAAACTCTAGTTAACCTCTCAGCTGTTTTGCATATTTGATGGTTTTGGTTGTGAAACAATAAGCTGAACGCAATTAAGAAAGGACGATATTTGTATATTTAATTAAATACTGGATATATCATCTGACGAAAGTGATTATAGTGATGCAGAAATTGGCGAAATGCTAACTATTACAATACTGAGGAGAAGCAATGGCGTTGAATATGTATGCAAATATTATCTGTTGCCGTATCTAGATAAAGAAAAAACCAATGTTGCCGTATAAAAAGCAAATATTAAAAGCTTCCTTAAACTCACACTGAAAAACCGCTCTGCAGTTTAACTGGAGTTTAAATTTATGCCGAGTTTACGCAAACTTAGTTTAAACTGAGCTTAACCAAGGACTGAAAAACCGGGCCTAAGTCTTACTATCGCTGTCAAAGCTGTTGGACCGGTTGCCGACTGGCCCATCAACGCTGCTACACGTTCTGTGTTGGGTCTGTGTAGTTTCGATAATTTCCGCTACCAGTTTTGTACAATACCCTTAGCTCTTCAGCTAGGGACTTTCTAGTTTTCCGTTTCAAGTTTTCTCCCTTAAGTTCGGTGAACCATGCTTGACACACATCTGGGCCTCAAAAGCGCAATCAATTTGCTCCCAAACTTTCTTTTTCTCTTCGCAACCAATCACGTCTGTTCTTTTCTTTTCTAATATTCTGCCGTGCTGCTCAGCCAAGGACATTAGCAACGTCTCCTACGCAGTTGTAAAGTTACGAAGACGATTCTTTTTTGTTTGCTGCAGTTTTCATTTCTGTTTTATTTAAATGTTTATTTAATCACAACTAATACGGTAAGTTGGTGCTTTTGGTAAAACGTAAACAAATCGAAAATCAGCTGTTTTGGCGGCTTTTGCTTATTCACAATGCAATTTTTTGTTAATTTATTCACAATGATCGGTCTAATCGGCGATAACTTAACCAGACTTTGGTGAAAACGAAATTTTCAGTTCAGAAAATCAGCGGTTAGGAATAATGTAACCGGTCTTTATGAAAGTGGCCCTAAAAGTGTAGAATATCAGGTATACCCTTTGATGAAAACCAGCTTACTTTCCTCTGCTTACTAGATTTTTCCGAAGCTTTTGACTCCGTCGATCATACGTCGCTTTGTTGTAAGCTTCAGGCTCATTCTGTATTCGCCTCGATGATCATGGAGAGTTATTTAACTGGCGGACTCAGTTTGTTAGCATAGGAAATGAAAGATCGGGTAAAAAATCTTAGGCCTAGGAGCTCCATTCTTATTATTTAGTATATTAATAAACGACGTTTATTCAGTTTGTAAGCACATGAGCATGCA
Source organism: Merzomyia westermanni (assembly GCA_949987695.1). Taxonomy (NCBI): domain Eukaryota; kingdom Metazoa; phylum Arthropoda; class Insecta; order Diptera; family Tephritidae; genus Merzomyia; species Merzomyia westermanni. The sequence goes on from OX465291.1 coordinate 86,167,586, forward strand.
TGAGTACTCAGATAATGTCCGAATATTCTTATCTGGTAGTTCTACTGACCCAAACGAGCTCGGTTTGAAGGTAAATTCAGATCTGTCTTCTGTGCAGTTCTGGGCTAGTAGCAATGGTATTTGCCTTAATGCTAAGAACTCGTTTTTGTTTTACCTGTTTCGAATAAAACGGTCGCCAATGTCGTAATTCCCTCCATATGCATTGGAAATACAAACTAGAACTGAAATGAGAAACTTGGGCTTCATTATTAACTCGAATCTTAAGTACCTTGACCATGTTAGCACCGTTATTGGTAAAATGAATTCTACATTACGCATTCTGAGGCAATCTGCACCATACACGCTTCTTCAAATTAGAAGTAAACTTGCCCTCGCACAAAATTGAGGATGCTTGCAACCATAAAACTCGATACCTTTTTTGGATTACGTAAGTTTGATCATATTTTCGACTAATAGAAGACTAGGTTTGTGATGTTTCTGTGTTTGACCATGTGCTCCCTCTGGATGACCCGGAGAAAAAGTTGTTGGAGTGTATCAAGCTGTATAACGGCAACATTCCGGCCATTGGGTATTGATGGCTGAGTAAAGACGAAGCGCCAACGAAAACCAGCAAACCAATACTGGTCGCTATCTGCGAGGAGTCACTCGGGGATCAAGCCAAGGCAGACCACAAGGTGGGTTTCGCCTTCCTCATGGCTAAGGTAAAGGTTTTCCAGGGCCACAAAACCCCTGAAGAAGACAAGCCTGAGGAAGTGGAGTGCGCTAGCCAACTGCTGCAGGGTGTCATTACTAATGATGCGAACGACAAAAAGAAGCCTTAAGATATAGTTCAGACCACTCAAAAAGTGCAACAGATAATTTGAAAGTCGTCCTTTTGGAGGAGCACATCGACATTAGTTTGATAAAAGAGCCCTAGGCTAACAAATAGTTAATAATGGGGCTAAACAGCAGCACATACAATCTGAGTTTTAATCCATTCTAGTGTTTCAATTACAGCACACCAAACTTAACCGTGGTGAAGCTTAAGGTCGGTCGCAACCAGGCGATATTCTTGGTGTCGGTACACCAGCACGATTTATAAACAATTTGCACGGATCCTATATGATCATGCGAATTCAAGACACACTATATTATTGGTAGCAGCAGTGAAAACGAGAGAGGAAGGTGGATCTCACTTTAGTCTCGGACGATGGCCCGACAATGACAGATCATTGGAGGGTGTCGGCAAAGCCTTCAGTAAGCAGTCAACAGAAGAAAGCCCCCTCCCCCGGGTGGAGTGGCGAACTCAGGAAGCTTAGTTTGGAAGTCCGAAAATTGTTCAAAACTAAGATATCGCAACCATATAAAGAAGCACTCAAGCAATATAGACACATTATAAGAAAAGCGAAGACAGTGTCTTCCGCAAGACTCAGTAAGATTCTTACTAAATACTGGTTGAAGAACACACTATAATGCAAAGGACTACAGACCAATAAGCCTAACTTCCTTCATGCTGAAGGTCTTCGAAAGGCTTTTAAAAATCTACATCGGCATTAACCGGACCTAAGCTTTCTACTGCACAGCATTCTTACATGAAAGTTCGGTCAACCGAAACCGACCTATACGAATTCATTGGTAACATACAAATATCCCTACAATTCAAACAATTCAACCTCGTTGCCTTTCTAGACATAGAAAGTGCAATCAACAATATAGAAGTTAGCGCTGTCACTGGCGCCCTTTTGCAGAGCGGACTAGATAGTATGGGTTCGGTGTCAGCCACCCTCCACCCTACTCTGTCGTGTTTACACCGATACTAACCTTAGGCGGCGATAGTCGTGCACAAACAATATAACATCAAAAAACTAAACAAACTAAAACTTGTTTTTGTTGTTGTTTGTGACGACAAAACGCTCCCCAAAGATTTTGGCCGACTCTCGCGAGAGCGATTTGGTACGACCAGTGCAACCTTCTAGGTCAAAGCACCCCTCCTGAGAGTAATCATATCCGCAGATCAGGCATCAAGTTGTACGTCATAACCTTTGTGCATGTTAGTCGCACCTTACGACAGGTATGCTTACCCCGCGCATATTTTATCCCCTAATCCGCAGGACGGCTCTCGGAGGGGTTATTATATCGCTAAGGTCGTGTCTAAGTAACGCACTGAACGTTATCCTCAACCAGTTACAATTGGATAAACGTAAAACTCCATTAAGACTTCGTGAGTCCGGCTCTTGGAACTAGAAGCAGTATGGTCCCGGTGGAATAGAGTATCACCTGCTCTTGTTGAATTTCGACAGGAACTTTTACCTCAAGAAAGGACTGGCGGAGAGACAGCTTATGCGATGAGGAATCACTATACATGCATGATCTACACCGACGGTTCAAAAATGGACTGTGGGATGGAAGCTGGAGTGTTTTCAGAGCAACTGAAGGTATCGCTCTCAGTTCGTCTTCCAGATTCAGCTAGCATCTTCCAAGCGGAAGTTCTAGGGATAGAGAAGACCTGTGATTATTTGATGAAAGACTCTGGGAGAGGAAGCGAACTGACAGCCAAGCAGCGCTTATGGCTCTTGACTCCCCCATCACATCCTCTAAGGTCGCCAGAAGCTGCAAGAAGATACTGGATTCGGCTGCAAACTGCACGCCTGTCTGGGGTTTCCGCCAAAGAAATGCTAAAGGTAATGGGAAGGCAGGTGGTGGCGATTCATCCACCAATAACATCGATTAAAACGAACATACATAGCAGATTCAAGGAAATGGCAGTCTGCAATTGGCGCTCCAGCGATGCCTGTAGGATCAAGAAACTAACTTGTCCAAGCTGCCACAAACAAAGAACAGTAGACCATTCCAAATCAAAAAGTTTACAATGAATCCACCATCCTCTACACCGCAAGATGAAGCAACTACATCAACAACTATCGAAAACCAAATGAGTCATATACCCAAGCATGATGTTACTGTTTTTGGTGTGTCTACTGATTTAACTGATCTTAATTTACCAACCCATCTGGATATCTTGATATATTATTTTTACTTAAGCAAACGTGCTAAAACAGAACAAAAAAAGTTTTCCCATAAATCATTCACTATTCAAGTACAAGATAAGTTGATTGGAATTTGGGAAAAACTTGGTATGGAAATAATGCTGAAAAAGTGTATTTTGAATAAATTGCTTGACAAGTATCAAGAGCAAATCAAGAGAAGAAACAACACCCAACAATTTACAGAGTATGTAAAATCTCTGGAAACAATTTTTTACATTGGAACATGTAAATGCGATTTGAAGGCAGCTCCATGTGCATGCGGCTGGGTTCCCGAACGCCTCAAAGAGTTCATGCACGATGAACATAATCAGAGAAGACTAACAATGGATGCATTTATGATGGAAACAGAAGAGCAAGGATCAACGTCTATGTCACCAATGCCAACATACCAAGATCCCGATGATTCAACATACGCATCGCCACCGGTTCACAATACACAGAGAGATACGATTGTTTTAACTTTGCCTTGGTATGTTACAGATTTGGTGTGCCTGACAGAGTAGCATCAGCATTGGGAACCGCTCTTTTGCAAGATTTTAAAATTAAAGATAAGCATGGGAAACCTCTCATCATGGATAAATCGAAAATTCGCAGAGAAAAAGAGAAATGCAGACAAGAAGTGCTTCGCAAACGGTTAGATGATACCAATTTGTTAGCGTTTTCATTCGATGGCAGAAAAGATGATACTTTAACGATAGATAAAATTGATGAGAAGTATCATCGATTAAAACGAACATACATAGCAGATTCAAGGAAATGGCAGTCTGCAATTGGCGCTCCAGCGATGCCTGTAGGATCAAGAAACTAACTTGTCCAAGCTGCCACAAACAAAGAACAGTAGACCTGCTGAACAGGTCCACGAAAGTAAAATTTTGAATTACAGCCACGTTGATGGGAGACTGGAAAATGGGCCAACGCGCCTTAAGAATGGGCATTCATAGAGGGGGTGCAAAAAAACAATTGTGTACATCAGGTTTGCAACTCTGGGTAGTTATATAATAACAGTTATATAATAATGAGCCTCACTCCATTTACGATTGGTGGTCCAAATGCAGGTACTTTGTACTTTTTGGTGAACAGAACTGCTTCCGTTTTGGAGGGATCCACCTTGAGGCCACTTTTCAGAGACCAGACCTCCACGAGGTCCAAGGCAGCTTGGAGTAGTTCGCCTAGGGTCTGAAGATGCTTAGAAGTCGAAGTAGAAGTTGGTTGAGGTTGATTTGAGTTTAATAAAAGAATTTACGGCTCCTTTGTGGATTTTATTTCGTTGCTGTTCAGAAGGCTCGGATCAAACGGTGTCTAGCATTGAGTATTTTTTCCTCGCAATATAAGTGATATTTAGGAGTCATGATATTAGCTTTTCCTGGGAGAGTGTTTTGACAGGCCGGCATTACTAGTGACCGACTACTTTGTACATTTATATTATTGTACATTTATATTTTTTCTTTATCTCTTCCCCAGAAGAGCCAGCTGGTGATTTGAAGATTTATCAAGGCTTTGGCCTTTAGTGTCAGTCGTGGTAGCATGCTGCATGGAGGTGAGAGTAACATCAACCGTTGCCACAAATATTTTAGGATGTAGGACAGTAGCGGCAAGGACGTGGATATATGTGAGTTCTATTACTTGGTCTTTCACGTGCTGACCAAATCATACTAATTTGCCTTTTGTAGAACTCATTGGTCAACCACAGGTTTGCTTTGAACTAAGGGCGAAAAATGCTCCCAGAATAATGGACTATATACAGGGTGGCTGATGAAAGCCGCTACCAAAAAAATTAAATAACTTTTTTTCTATTTAATGAATCTGGTTAATTTTTTTTTTATTTTGCAGATTGACTTTTACATTTAACAAAAATGGATAACTGGGACACTGAAACAAGAATTTGGATTGTCCGCCGCTATCACGCACTGGAGTCCGTAGTTTCGGTTCAAAGAGAGTATAGGCGCACGTTTGGCGGCAATCCTCCGAGCAGATGGACCATAATAAGACTTGTAAACAATTTTGCCGAGCATGGGACAGTCAACAGAAGACCTTACCATCGAAACCCTTCAGTTCGAACGGAGGAAACAATCGCTGCTGTAGCTGCTGCCATACAAAACAATCCACGTGTTTCGACAAGAAGCTTATCTGCTCAAATGGGTGTAAGCAGACAGTCATTACAGTCAATTATGCACAAAGATTTGGACTTATTCCCATATAAAATTCAAATGGCCAACAAACTGAACGCTGCAGACTTGCCGATTCGCTTGGAATTTTGCCAGAAGATGCTTCAAATGGTGGAAGAGGATGGAAACATGTTGAACTGTCTTTTCATGTCTGACGAGGCCCATTTCGATTTAAACGGCAACATAAACAAACAAAATTGTCGAATATGGAGTGCTTCCAACCCACAGATACTCCATGAGACGGAATTGCATCCACTTCGTGTCACAGTGTGGTGTGCAGTTTCATCACGCTGCATTGTCGGGCCCTACTTCTTCGAAGAAAACGGTCACACCGTTACGGTTACTGGAGACTGTTACTTGAGCATGTTGAGAGAGTTTTTCTATCCAGAATTACGCCGAATGAGAATTTCTTTCAACTCTGTGTGGTTTCAGCAAGATGGTGCAGCTCCTCATATAGCCTAACCTGTTATGACAGAATTGCGACGAAAATTTCCCAATAAGCTGATATCCAGAAACTCCACATTCCGTTGGCCACCCAGGTCGCCTGACCTTACTGCACCTGACTTTTTCTTGTGGGTGTCTAAGCTTTATGGAGGGCGAGTAGTTTTTTTTGAGTTATTTTTTTGTATATTATTTTATTATTTGTTCAGGGAGTAGAACGGGGGGTGCGGAGCACATGTTGCATAAGGGGCAACCTTTGAGTAATATTTATTTAATTATTTTATTTATATATTATGATTTGTTCTATATAGAAGTGGGGTGCGTTGCACCTGTTACACCTTGTATTTATTAATTGGGGGCGAGCACTGTTGGCTCTGAGGCATTGCGCGGGATTGGCTTCCTCATTTTCGGTGTGAAAAACCCCGATTTGGGATCGGAAAGCATAAACTATATCTTTCGAATATTTCATTAGCTGATTGCGAATTTCATGCAATACAAATGAAATAAACGAAAGAAATGACTACAGCTTATGCCGCTTAAACAGTGGGGTTATTGCAAACAGGAAGTCTTCAAAGCAAAACCAACAAATTTGAATGAACTAAGGCAATCCATTCGAGAAACAATTGCCGCTATTCCTGTCTCAACTCTCCAAGCAGTAATGAACAACTTTTTGGTAAGATGCCGCACATGCATCGACGAGCAGGGGGGGAATTTAAATTCCATTATTTTTAAAACTAATTAAGCTATATTTAATATAATTTAATGAGCTTTAACATGAATAAAAGAAAAATGAATTCCATGCACTGAAAAAAAAATTATTTGAGTTTCTTAATGTAGCAAAATTCATCAGCCACCCTGTATGTGAAGACCTTACTTCTTGGCTTATCTTTAAACAGTTGTTGAGTTCTCGCTATAGGGATGTTTGGCGGCTGTTTGCCTTCAGTCGATTTCGCCTCCCCGTGCCCCTACGGATACTTCCTTGATCTTTTATAATAACAACCACTCGGATTTTGGTACCCACCCAATAAACTCAATGGATCTCACTCCGCTAGATCGGGAATCCGATTTCTCAGGCGAGTTTTTTCCTCTAGAAATTTGCTTAACTTTTCTTGCCTCGTTTGCGATTTCATCTGATCGACATATCTAGGCACACCATAGCTAATCGCCACGAAAACAAGCTGATCGACAGCAACAACGGCAGAGCATCACCTGTAGCCAATACAAATTCCTGCCAAGACAAATAGCTCACCATGGCAAGCAGTGCAATTCTCAACAATTTTACAACCGCTTCTATATAAAAGAGTGATTTTGGAAATATATAATCATTAGTTTTAGGTGAGTCAGCGGCAGTAGTCGCCTTTTGGCTTATCGCTCCACTGACTAGCTAACTGGAACAGTCGTGCTGCTTCGGCGGCGTACTGACGCTCCTTTTACCTCCGGTCCTGGCTATGGGACGAGTTGCGGGTTGTCGAGGATCAATGATGCTTTAAGCACAATGCCTCCATCCTGCCCAGCAAGCCGTCCTAATGGCCTAAAGCCGGTACACGGCTCTTCGCTTCAGCGACTACTTAAGTGGAAAGACCGTGCCTCTTCATTCCCACAACAGCCGGTTCTATCGTACCGGAATGACCAGGGTTTTTTTACCCGGCCAAGGGCTGTTATTTCAGTGTAACCCTGTCCAATCTGTCTCGTCCCACCCTTAAATTGTCATCCTCGGAGCAAACCCTGGCAGCTGGGTTGCTCCATTGTCTCTTTTTACGGGCTGGGGCCGAACCCAACCCTGGACCAAGAGATTGGATCTGCTACGTTTGCTGGAAGAAAATTTATATTAAACGGTCACATTCGGTTCAATGCGCCAAGTGTAAGAGGAAGCTACATAAATCTGGATGCTCAGGGCTTAACCCTCCGATCCATCTTTAGTACTTTCGAGGCACCATGCTGTACACGCCTAAGGGCGTCCCGCGGTACACGTCGCTCTGGCGCTCCCCTACCGTCCCTACGAACTTCAAGGAGCCACAATGGTGCTCAGTCTACACGACTGGCAGCACTGCTGCCATTCCAGCCTCACCCACTCCCGACTGTCGCTCACGCTCACCAGCGTCTCCATCTCGTACGGCCGCTCAAAACACCTATCCCCTCCGGAATAGGCCAGATATGAGTATCGCCGAGAGTCAGTCCCCTCTTTCTCAGTCCCAAATGCCCCCCCATGCTTTCAGCTTGCACGTGGGCCAGGACCACCACCTCCTCGTACCTTTAACTACGTGCACCGTTTGTCGGCAAAGATGATATACGCCAGCGACAGCGGTCAAGTGCAACAATTGCCTTGGCCTGTGTCACACCCTTAAGTGCTCTGTAGCCCGTTTCTGTAACCTTCCGATAAGAATTTCAACGCAAAGTGCAACCCTGTTATATAGTTATCGCTGAATAGTGTTTCTATAAGTGTGGTAAAAATGTATTTTCGTTACGGATTTCGATAAAAATACCGATGCCTCTAATGTCAGTGATAACAAGTGTAAAATCCCAACTAATTGCATTATGTCCTGATTTTTAGTGTTATTAATATTTATTAAGAATTAACTGTTATAAAAAAATAAAAGCAAAAATAAAATGTAAGAAAAAGTTTAAAAGAAATAAAAATTTTGCCACGATTCGAACTCGATTATCCCGCTAGTTAGAGCAATATCTTATCTACTAGGCTATTGAGACCATTGTGCTGTGTGCGTCAAATGTTTTATTTGTCACCTAGGCCTTTTTACCTATCATTTTCTCATTTTTACATAACGTCATCATAACGAAATCGTTACAAGTCATGCCATACATAATCATTCGTCATTATAACGAAAAGTTACAGAAACGGTCTACTGTGCTCGCAAACGGTAACCTCTGGACGGATACGTTCATGGTCCCCTGTTGCAGTACACAGCCGCCTTCCACGCCAGATAACAACGGCCATGGCGGTAGGCCTTAGCCTACCTCCACCTAGGCAAGCGCATCCGTCCCTCACGCCTAGCATGTCCCCCCTCTCCCCTCCTACACGCATCTTACAGCTGAACTGTAACAGATTAGCTGGAAAGATCGCGGAAACAACTGACTTTATGAAGTCGCACAACATCAAAATCGCCGCGATACAAGAGACAAAAGTGAACACAAGATCGGACTTACGAACTTGTGATTGGTATAATGTACATCGAAAAGACCGTCCCAGCGGTCATGGGGCTGGTCTTGCTTTCATTACACACCACTCTGTACAATATAATCTATTTTCCCCTGACGTCGACCCCAGGAACTCTAGCTTAGAAAACCAAGGCATAGTAGTCCGGTCAGGCGACGCCGACCTGCAAATTATAAACATCTACATTCCCCCTGCCACGTGTTGTCCTAGAGATTATCATCCCGACATTAGTGCGTTGGTAAGGGACGATAACCGTCTAATCCTAGGCGACTTCAACGCACACCACGATCTCTGGCACTCCAACTTGCCAGCAGACAGCAGAGGACACGCAATTGCAGACCAAATAGATAACTCAGCATTCTGTACAGTCAATGGATATGCCCCCAATAGCGTGGCAGGTAACTGCCACAGTTCGCCAGACATCTCCATAACGAGCGCGGGCCTAATTAAGGAGCTCCATTCTTATTATTTAGTATATTAATAAACGACGTTTATTCAGTTTGTAAGCACATGAGCATGCATGAGTACTCAGATAATGTCCGAATATTCTTATCTGGTAGTTCTACTGACCCAAACGAGCTCGGTTTCAAGGTAAATTCAGATCTGTCTTCTGTGCAGTTCTGGGCTAGTAGCAATGGTATTTGCCTTAATGCTAAGAACTCGTTTTTGTTTTACCTGTTTCGAATAAAACGGTCGCCAATGTCGTAATTCCCTCCATATGCATTGGAAATACAAACTAGAACTGAAATGAGAAACTTGGGCTTCATTATTAACTCGAATCTTAAGTACCTTGACCATGTTAGCACCGTTATTGGTAAAATGAATTCTACATTACGCATTCTGAGGCAATCTGCACCATACACGCTTCTTCAAATTAGAAGTAAACTTGCCCTCGCACAAAATTGAGGATGCTTGCAACCATAAAACTCGATACCTTTTTTGGATTACGCAAGTTTGATCATATTTTCGACTAATAGAAGACTAGGTTTGTGATGTTTCTGTGTTTGACCATGTGCTCCCTCTGGATGACCCGGAGAAAAAGTTGTTGGAGTGTAGCGCCAACGAAAACCAGCAAACCAATACTGGTCGCTATCTGCGAGGAGTCACTCGGGGATCAAGCCAAGGCAGACCACAAGGTGGGTTTCGCCTTCCTCATGGCTAAGGTAAAGGTTTTCCAGGGCCACAAAACCCCTGAAGAAGACAAGCCTGAGGAAGTGGAGTGCGCTAGCCAACTGCTGCAGGGTGTCATTACTAATGATGCGAACGACAAAAAGAAGCCTTAAGATATAGTTCAGACCACTCAAAAAGTGCAACAGATAATTTGAAAGTCGTCCTTTTGGAGGAGCACATCGACATTAGTTTGATAAAAGAGCCCTAGGCTAACAAATAGTTAATAATGGGGCTAAACAGCAGCACATACAATCTGAGTTTTAATCCATTCTAGTGTTTCAATTACAGCACACCAAACTTAACCGTGGTGAAGCTTAAGGTCGGTCGCAACCAGGCGATATTCTTGGTGTCGGTACACCAGCACGATTTATAAACAATTTGCACGGATCCTATATGATCATGCGAATTCAAGACACACTATATTATTGGTAGCAGCAGTGAAAACGAGAGAGGAAGGTGGATCTCACTTTAGTCTCGGACGATGGCCCGACAATGACAGATCATTGGAGGGTGTCGGCAAAGCCTTCAGTAAGCAGTCAACAGAAGAAAGCCCCCTCCCCCGGGTGGAGTGGCGAACTCAGGAAGCTTAGTTTGGAAGTCCGAAAATTGTTCAAAACTAAGATATCGCAACCATATAAAGAAGCACTCAAGCAATATAGACACATTATAAGAAAAGCGAAGACAGTGTCTTCCGCAAGACTCAGTAAGATTCTTACTAAATACTGGTTGAAGAACACACTATAATGCAAAGGACTACAGACCAATAAGCCTAACTTCCTTCATGCTGAAGGTCTTCGAAAGGCTTTTAAAAATCTACATCGGCATTAACCGGACCTAAGCTTTCTACTGCACAGCATTCTTACATGAAAGTTCGGTCAACCGAAACCGACCTATACGAATTCATTGGTAACATACAAATATCCTTACAATTCAAACAATTCAACCTCGCTGCCTTTCTAGACTTAGAAAGTGCAATCAACAATATAGAAGTTAGCGCTGTCACTGGCGCCCTTTTGCAGAGCGGACTAGATAGTATGGGTTCGGTGTCAGCCACCCTCCACCCTACTCTGTCGTGTTTACACCGATACTAACCTTAGGCGGCGATAGTCGTGCACAAACAATATAACATCAAAAAACTAAACAAACTAAAACTTGTTTTTGTTGTTGTTTGTGACGACAAAACGCTCCCCAAAGATTTTGGCCGACTCTCGCGAGAGCGATTTGGTACGACCAGTGCAACCTTCTAGGTCAAAGCACCCCTCCTGAGAGTAATCATATCCGCAGATCAGGCATCAAGTTGTACGTCATAACCTTTGTGCATGTTAGTCGCACCTTACGACAGGTATGCTTACCCCGCGCATATTTTATCCCCTAATCCGCAGGACGGCTCTCGGAGGGGTTATTATATCGCTAAGGTCGTGTCTAAGTAACGCACTGAACGTTATCCTCAACCAGTTACAATTGGATAAACGTAAAACTCCATTAAGACTTCGTGAGTCCGGCTCTTGGAACTAGAAGCAGTATGGTCCCGGTGGAATAGAGTATCACCTGCTCTTGTTGAATTTCGACAGGAACTTTTACCTCAAGAAAGGACTGGCGGAGAGACAGCTTATGCGATGAGGAATCACTATACATGCATGATCTACACCGACGGTTCAAAAATGGACTGTGGGATGGAAGCTGGAGTGTTTTCAGAGCAACTGAAGGTATCGCTCTCAGTTCGTCTTCCAGATTCAGCTAGCATCTTCCAAGCGGAAGTTCTAGGGATAGAGAAGACCTGTGATTATTTGATGAAAGACTCTGGGAGAGGAAGCGAACTGACAGCCAAGCAGCGCTTATGGCTCTTGAATCCCCCATCACATCCTCTAAGGTCGCCAGAAGCTGCAAGAAGATACTGGATTCGGCTGCAAACTGCACGCCTGTCTGGGGTTTCCGCAAAGAAATGCTAAAGGTAATGGGAAGGCAGGTGGTGGCGATTCATCCACCAATAACATCGATTAAAACGAACATACATAGCAGATTCAAGGAAATGGCAGTCTGCAATTGGCGCTCCAGCGATGCCTGTAGGATCAAGAAACTAACTTGTCCAAGCTGCCACAAACAAAGAACAGTAGACCATTCCAAATCAAAAAGTTTACAATGAATCCACCATCCTCTACACCGCAAGATGAAGCAACTACATCAACAACTATCGAAAACCAAATTAGTCATATACCCAAGCATGATGTTACTGTTTTTGGTGTGTCTACTGATTTAACTGATCTTAATTTACCAACCCATCTGGATATCTTGATATATTATTTTTACTTAAGCAAACGTGCTAAAACAGAACAAAAAAAGTTTTCCCATAAATCATTCACTATTCAAGTACAAGATAAGTTGATTGGAATTTGGGAAAAACTTGGTATGGAAATAATGCTGAAAAAGTGTATTTTGAATAAATTGCTTGACAAGTATCAAGAGCAAATCAAGAGAAGAAACAACACCCAACAATTTACAGAGTATGTAAAATCTCTGGAAACAATTTTTTACATTGGAACATGTAAATGCGATTTGAAGGCAGCTCCATGTGCATGCGGCTGGGTTCCCGAACGCCTCAAAGAGTTCATGCACGATGAACATAATCAGAGAAGACTAACAATGGATGCATTTATGATGGAAACAGAAGAGCAAGGATCAACGTCTATGTCACCAATGCCAACATACCAAGATCCCGATGATTCAACATACGCATCGCCACCGGTTCACAATACACAGAGAGATACGATTGTTTTAACTTTGCCTTGGTATGTGACAGATTTGGTGTGCCTGACAGAGTAGCATCAGCATTGGGAACCGCTCTTTTGCAAGATTTTAAAATTAAAGATAAGCATGGGAAACCTCTCATCATGGATAAATCGAAAATTCGCAGAGAAAAAGAGAAATGCAGACAAGAAGTGCTTCGCAAACGGTTAGATGATACCAATTTGTTAGCGTTTTCATTCGATGGCAGAAAAGATGATACTTTAACGATAGATAAAATTGATGAGAAGTATCATCGATTAAAACGAACATACATAGCAGATTCAAGGAAATGGCAGTCTGCAATTGGCGCTCCAGCGATGCCTGTAGGATCAAGAAACTAACTTGTCCAAGCTGCCACAAACAAAGAACAGTAGACCTGCTGAACAGGTCCACGAAAGTAAAATTTTGAATTACAGCCACGTTGATGGGACACTGGAAAATGGGCCAACGCGCCTTAAGAATGGGCATTCATAGAGGGGGTGCAAAAAAACAATTGTGTACATCAGGTTTGCAACTCTGGGTAGTTATATAATAACAGTTATATAATAATGAGCCTCACTCCATTTACGATTGGTGGTCCAAATGCAGGTACTTTGTACTTTTTGGTGAACAGAACTGCTTCCGTTTTGGAGGGATCCACCTTGAGGCCACTTTTCAGAGACCAGACCTCCACGAGGTCCAAGGCAGCTTGGAGTAGTTCGCCTAGGGTCTGAAGATGCTTAGAAGTCGAAGTAGAAGTTGGTTGAGGTTGATTTGAGTTTAATAAAAGAATTTACGGCTCCTTTGTGGATTTTATTTCGTTGCTGTTCAGAAGGCTCGGATCAAACGGTGTCTAGCATTGAGTATTTTTTCCTCGCAATATAAGTGATATTTAGGAGTCATGATATTAGCTTTTCCTGGGAGAGTGTTTTGACAGGCCGGCATTACTAGTGACCGACTACTTTGTACATTTATATTATTGTACATTTATATTTTTTCTTTATCTCTTCCCCAGAAGAGCCAGCTGGTGATTTGAAGATTTATCAAGGCTTTGGCCTTTAGTGTCAGTCGTGGTAGCATGCTGCATGGAGGTGAGAGTAACATCAACCGTTGCCACAAATATTTTAGGATGTAGGACAGTAGCGGCAAGGACGTGGATATATGTGAGTTCTATTACTTGGTCTTTCACGTGCTGACCAAATCATACTAATTTGCCTTTTGTAGAACTCATTGGTCAACCACAGGTTTGCTTTGAACTAAGGGCGAAAAATGCTCCCAGAATAATGGACTATATACAGGGTGGCTGATGAAAGCCGCTACCAAAAAAATTAAATAACTTTTTTTCTATTTAATGAATCTGGTTAATTTTTTTTTTATTTTGCAGATTGACTTTTACATTTAACAAAAATGGATAACTGGGACACTGAAACAAGAATTTGGATTGTCCGCCGCTATCACGCACTGGAGTCCGTAGTTTCGGTTCAAAGAGAGTATAGGCGCACGTTTGGCGGCAATCCTCCGAGCAGATGGACCATAATAAGACTTGTAAACAATTTTGCCGAGCATGGGACAGTCAACAGAAGACCTTACCATCGAAACCCTTCAGTTCGAACGGAGGAAACAATCGCTGCTGTAGCTGCTGCCATACAAAACAATCCACGTGTTTCGACAAGAAGCTTATCTGCTCAAATGGGTGTAAGCAGACAGTCATTACAGTCAATTATGCACAAAGATTTGGACTTATTCCCATATAAAATTCAAATGGCCAACAAACTGAACGCTGCAGACTTGCCGATTCGCTTGGAATTTTTCCAGAAGATGCTTCAAATGGTGGAAGAGGATGGAAACATGTTGAACTGTCTTTTCATGTCTGACGAGGCCCATTTCGATTTAAACGGCAACATAAACAAACAAAATTGTCGAATATGGAGTGCTTCCAACCCACAGATACTCCATGAGACGGAATTGCATCCACTTCGTGTCACAGTGTGGTGTGCAGTTTCATCACGCTGCATTGTCGGGCCCTACTTCTTCGAAGAAAACGGTCACACCGTTACGGTTACTGGAGACTGTTACTTGAGCATGTTGAGAGAGTTTTTCTATCCAGAATTACGCCGAATGAGAATTTCTTTCAACTCTGTGTGGTTTCAGCAAGATGGTGCAGCTCCTCATATAGCCTAACCTGTTATGACAGAATTGCGACGAAAATTTCCCAATAAGCTGATATCCAGAAACTCCACATTCCGTTGGCCACCCAGGTCGCCTGACCTTACTGCACCTGACTTTTTCTTGTGGGGTTATTGCAAACAGGAAGTCTTCAAAGCAAAACCAACAAATTTGAATGAACTAAGGCAATCCATTCGAGAAACAATTGCCGCTATTCCTGTCTCAACTCTCCAAGCAGTAATGAACAACTTTTTGGTAAGATGCCGCACATGCATCGACGAGCAGGGGGGGCATTTAAATTCCATTATTTTTAAAACTAATTAAGCTATATTTAATATAATTTAATGAGCTTTAACATGAATAAAAGAAAAATGAATTCCATACACTGAAAAAAAAATTATTTGAGTTTCTTAATGTAGCAAAATTCATCAGCCACCCTGTATGTGAAGACCTTACTTCTTGGCTTATCTTTAAACAGTTGTTGAGTTCTCGCTATAGGGATGTTTGGCGGCTGTTTGCCTTCAGTCGATTTCGCCTCCCCGTGCCCCTACGGATACTTCCTTGATCTTTTATAATAACAACCACTCGGATTTTGGTACCCACCCAATAAACTCAATGGATCTCACTCCGCTAGATCGGGAATCCGATTTCTCAGGCGAGTTTTTTCCTCTAGAAATTTGCTTAACTTTTCTTGCCTCGTTTGCGATTTCATCTGATCGACATATCTAGGCACACCATAGCTAATCGCCACGAAAACAAGCTGATCGACAGCAACAACGGCAGAGCATCACCTGTAGCCAATACAAATTCCTGCCAAGACAAATAGCTCACCATGGCAAGCAGTGCAATTCTCAACAATTTTACAACCGCTTCTATATAAAAGAGTGATTTTGGAAATATATAATCATTAGTTTTAGGTGAGTCAGCGGCAGTAGTCGCCTTTTGGCTTATCGCTCCACTGACTAGCTAACTGGAACAGTCGTGCTGCTTCGGCGGCGTACTGACGCTCCTTTTACCTCCGGTCCTGGCTATGGGACGAGTTGCGGGTTGTCGAGGATCAATGATGCTTTAAGCACAATGCCTCCATCCTGCCCAGCAAGCCGTCCTAATGGCCTAAAGCCGGTACACGGCTCTTCGCTTCAGCGACTACTTAAGTGGAAAGACCGTGCCTCTTCATTCCCACAACAGCCGGTTCTATCGTACCGGAATGACCAGGGTTTTTTTACCCGGCCAAGGGCTGTTATTTCAGTGTAACCCTGTCCAATCTGTCTCGTCCCACCCTTAAATTGTCATCCTCGGAGCAAACCCTGGCAGCTGGGTTGCTCCATTGTCTCTTTTTACGGGCTGGGGCCAAACCCAACCCTGGACCAAGAGATTGGATCTGCTACGTTTGCTGGAAGAAAATTTATATTAAACGGTCACATTCGGTTCAATGCGCCAAGTGTAAGAGGAAGCTACATAAATCTGGATGCTCAGGGCTTAACCCTCCGATCCATCTTTAGTACTTTCGAGGCACCATGCTGTACACGCCTAAGGGCGTCCCGCGGTACACGTCGCTCTGGCGCTCCCCTACCGTCCCTACGAACTTCAAGGAGCCACAATGGTGCTCAGTCTACACGACTGGCAGCACTGCTGCCATTCCAGCCTCACCCACTCCCGACTGTCGCTCACGCTCACCAGCGTCTCCATCTCGTACGGCCGCTCAAAACTCCTATCCCCTCCGGAATAGGCCAGATATGAGTATCGCCGAGAGTCAGTCCCCTCTTTCTCAGTCCCAAATGCCCCCCTATGCTTTCAGCTTGCACGTGGGCCAGGACCACCACCTCCTCGTACCTTTAACTACGTGCACCGTTTGTCGGCAAAGATGATATACGCCAGCGACAGCGGTCAAGTGCAACAATTGCCTTGGCCTGTGTCACACCCTTAAGTGCTCTGTAGCCCGTTTCTGTAACCTTCCGATAAAAATTTCAACGCAAAGTGCAACCCTGTTATATAGTTATCGCTGAATAGTGTTTCTATAAGTGTGGTAAAAATGTATTTTCGTTACGGATTTCGATAAAAATACCGGTGCCTCTAATGTCAGTGATAACAAGTGTAAAATCCCAACTAATTGCATTATGTCCTGATTTTTAGTGTTATTAATATTTATTAAGAATTAACTGTTATAAAAAAATAAAAGCAAAAATAAAATGTAAGAAAAAGTTTAAAAGAAATAAAAATTTTGCCACGATTCGAACTCGATTATCCCGCTAGTTAGAGCAATATCTTATCTACTAGGCTATTGAGACCATTGTGCTGTGTGCGTCAAATGTTTTATTTGTCACCTAGGCCTTTTTACCTATCATTTTCTCATTTTTACATAACGTCATCATAACGAAATCGTTACAAGTCATGCCATACATAATCATTCGTCATTATAACGAAAAGTTACAGAAACGGTCTACTGTGCTCGCAAACGGTAACCTCTGGACGGATACGTTCATGGTCCCCTGTTGCAGTACACAGCCGCCTTCCACGCCAGATAACAACGGCCATGGCGGTAGGCCTTAGCCTACCTCCACCTAGGCAAGCGCATCCGTCCCTCACGCCTAGCATGTCCCCCCTCTCCCCTCCTACACGCATCTTACAGCTGAACTGTAACAGATTAGCTGGAAAGATCGCGGAAACAACTGACTTTATGAAGTCGCACAACATCAAAATCGCCGCGATACAAGAGACAAAAGTGAACACAAGATCGGACTTACGAACTTGTGATTGGTATAATGTACATCGAAAAGACCGTCCCAGCGGTCATGGGGCTGGTCTTGCGTTCATTACACACCACTCTGTACAATATAATCTATTTTCCCCTGACGTCGACCCCAGGAACTCTAGCTTAGAAAACCAAGGCATAGTAGTCCGGTCAGGCGACGCCGACCTGCAAATTATAAACATCTACATTCCCCCTGCCACGTGTTGTCCTAGAGATTATCATCCCGACATTAGTGCGTTGGTAAGGGACGATAACCGTCTAATCCTAGGCGACTTCAACGCACACCACGATCTCTGGCACTCCAACTTGCCAGCAGACAGCAGAGGACACGCAATTGCAGACCAAATAGATAACTCAGCATTCTGTACAGTCAATGGATATGCCCCCAATAGCGTGGCAGGTAACTGCCACAGTTCGCCAGACATCTCCATAACGAGCGCGGGCCTAATTAAGGAGCTCCATTCTTATTATTTAGTATATTAATAAACGACGTTTATTCAGTTTGTAAGCACATGAGCATGCATGAGTACTCAGATAATGTCCGAATATTCTTATCTGGTAGTTCTACTGACCCAAACGAGCTCGGTTTCAAGGTAAATTCAGATCTGTCTTCTGTGCAGTTCTGGGCTAGTAGCAATGGTATTTGCCTTAATGCTAAGAACTCGTTTTTGTTTTACCTGTTTCGAATAAAACGGTCGCCAATGTCGTAATTCCCTCCATATGCATTGGAAATACAAACTAGAACTGAAATGAAAAACTTGGGCTTCATTATTAACTCGAATCTTAAGTACCTTGACCATGTTAGCACCGTTATTGGTAAAATGAATTCTACATTACGCATTCTGAGGCAATCTGCACCATACACGCTTCTTCAAATTAGAAGTAAACTTGCCCTCGCACAAAATTGAGGATGCTTGCAACCATAAAACTCGATACCTTTTTTAGATTACGTAAGTTTGATCATATTTTCGACTAATAGAAGACTAGGTTTGTGATTTTTCTGTGTTTGACCATGTGCTCCCTCTGGATGACCCGGAGAAAAAGTTGTTGGAGTGTATCAAGCTGTATGACGGCAACATTCCGGCCATTGGGTATTGATGGCTGAGTAAAGACGAAGCGCCAACGAAAACCAGCAAACCAATACTGGTCGCTATCTGCGAGGAGTCACTCGGGGATCAAGCCAAGGCAGACCACAAGGTGGGTTTCGCCTTCCTCATGGCTAAGGTAAAGGTTTTCCAGGGCCACAAAACCCCTGAAGAAGACAAGCCTGAGGAAGTGGAGTGCGCTAGCCAACTGCTGCAGGGTGTCATTACTAATGAGGCGAACGACAAAAAGAAGCCTTAAGATATAGTTCAGACCACTCAAAAAGTGCAACAGATAATTTGAAAGTCGTCCTTTTGGAGGAGCACATCGACATTAATTTGATAAAAGAGCCCTAGGCTAACAAATAGTTAATAATGGGGCTAAACAGCAGCACATACAATCTGAGTTTTAATCCATTCTAGTGTTTCAATTACAGCACACCAAACTTAACCGTGGTGAAGCTTAAGGTCGGTCGCAACCAGGCGATATTCTTGGTGTCGGTACACCAGCACGATTTATAAACAATTTGCACGGATCCTATATGATCATGCGAATTCAAGACACACTATATTATTGGTAGCAGCAGTGAAAACGAGAGAGGAAGGTGGATCTCACTTTAGTCTCGGACGATGGCCCGACAATGACAGATCATTGGAGGGTGTCGGCAAAGCCTTCAGTAAGCAGTCAACAGAAGAAAGCCCCCTCCCCCGGGTGGAGTGGCGAACTCAGGAAGCTTAGTTTGGAAGTCCGAAAATTGTTCAAAACTAAGATATCGCAACCATATAAAGAAGCACTCAAGCAATATAGACACATTATAAGAAAAGCGAAGACAGTGTCTTCCGCAAGACTCAGTAAGATTCTTACTAAATACTGGTTGAAGAACACACTATAATGCAAAGGACTACAGACCAATAAGCCTAACTTCCTTCATGCTGAAGGTCTTCGAAAGGCTTTTAAAAATCTACATCGGCATTAACCGGACCTAAGCTTTCTACTGCACAGCATTCTTACATGAAAGTTCGGTCAACCGAAACCGACCTATACGAATTCATTGGTAACATACAAATATCCCTACAATTCAAACAATTCAACCTCGCTGCCTTTCTAGACATAGAAGGTGCAATCAACAATATAGAAGTTAGCGCTGTCACTGGCGCCCTTTTGCAGAGCGGACTAGATAGTATGGGTTCGGTGTCAGCCACCCTCCACCCTACTCTGTCGTGTTTACACCGATACTAACCTTAGGCGGCGATAGTCGTGCACAAACAATATAACATCAAAAAACTAAACAAACTAAAACTTGTTTTTGTTGTTGTTTGTGACGACAAAACGCTCCCCAAAGATTTTGGCCGACTCTCGCGAGAGCGATTTGGTACGACCAGTGCAACCTTCTAGGTCAAAGCACCCCTCCTGAGAGTAATCATATCCGCAGATCAGGCATCAAGTTGTACGTCATAACCTTTGTGCATGTTAGTCGCACCTTACGACAGGTATGCTTACCCCGCGCATATTTTATCCCCTAATCCGCAGGACGGCTCTCGGAGGGGTTATTATATCGCTAAGGTCGTGTCTAAGTAACGCACTGAACGTTATCCTCAACCAGTTACAATTGGATAAACGGAAAACTCCATTAAGACTTCGTGAGTCCGGCTCTTGGAACTAGAAGCAGTATGGTCCCGGTGGAATAGAGTATCACCTGCTCTTGTTGAATTTCGACAGGAACTTTTACCTCAAGAAAGGACTGGCGGAGAGACAGCTTATGCGATGAGGAATCACTATACATGCATGATCTACACCGACGGTTCAGAAATGGACTGTGGGATGGAAGCTGGAGTGTTTTCAGAGCAACTGAAGGTATCGCTCTCAGTTCGTCTTCCAGATTCAGCTAGCATCTTCCAAGCGGAAGTTCTAGGGATAGAGAAGACCTGTGATTATTTGATGAAAGACTCTGGGAGAGGAAGCGAACTGACAGCCAAGCAGCGCTTATGGCTCTTGAATCCCCCATCACATCCTCTAAGGTCGCCAGAAGCTGCAAGAAGATACTGGATTCGGCTGCAAACTGCACGCCTGTCTGAGGTTTCCGCCAAAGAAATGCTAAAGGTAATGGGAAGGCAGGTGGTGGCGATTCATCCACCAATAACATCGATTAAAACGAACATACATAGCAGATTCAAGGAAATGGCAGTCTGCAATTGGCGCTCCAGCGATGCCTGTAGGATCAAGAAACTAACTTGTCCAAGCTGCCACAAACAAAGAACAGTAGACCATTCCAAATCAAAAAGTTTACAATGAATCCACCATCCTCTACACCGCAAGATGAAGCAACTACATCAACAACTATCGAAAACCAAATGAGTCATATACCCAAGCATGATGTTACTGTTTTTGGTGTGTCTACTGATTTAACTGATCTTAATTTACCAACCCATCTGGATATCTTGATATATTATTTTTACTTAAGCAAACGTGCTAAAACAGAACAAAAAAAGTTTTCCCATAAATCATTCACTATTCAAGTACAAGATAAGTTGATTGGAATTTGGGAAAAACTTGGTATGGAAATAATGCTGAAAAAGTGTATTTTGAATAAATTGCTTGACAAGTATCAAGAGCAAATCAAGAGAAGAAACAACACCCAACAATTTACAGAGTATGTAAAATCTCTGGAAACAATTTTTTACATTGGAACATGTAAATGCGATTTGAAGGCAGCTCCATGTGCATGCGGCTGGGTTCCCGAACGCCTCAAAGAGTTCATGCACGATGAACATAATCAGAGAAGACTAACAATGGATGCATTTATGATGGAAACAGAAGAGCAAGGATCAACGTCTATGTCACCAATGCCAACATACCAAGATCCCGATGATTCAACATACGCATCGCCACCGGTTCACAATACACAGAGAGATACGATTGTTTTAACTTTGCCTTGGTATGTGACAGATTTGGTGTGCCTGACAGAGTAGCATCAGCATTGGGAACCGCTCTTTTGCAAGATTTTAAAATTAAAGATAAGCATGGGAAACCTCTCATCATGGATAAATCGAAAATTCGCAGAGAAAAAGAGAAATGCAGACAAGAAGTGCTTCGCAAACGGTTAGATGATACCAATTTGTTAGCGTTTTCATTCGATGGCAGAAAAGATGATACTTTAACGATAGATAAAATTGATGAGAAGTATCATCGATTAAAACGAACATACATAGCAGATTCAAGGAAATGGCAGTCTGCAATTGGCGCTCCAGCGATGCCTGTAGGATCAAGAAACTAACTTGTCCAAGCTGCCACAAACAAAGAACAGTAGACCTGCTGAACAGGTCCACGAAAGTAAAATTTTGAATTACAGCCACGTTGATGGGACACTGGAAAATGGGCCAACGCGCCTTAAGAATGGGCATTCATAGAGGGGGTGCAAAAAAACAATTGTGTACATCAGGTTTGCAACTCTGGGTAGTTATATAATAACAGTTATATAATAATGAGCCTCACTCCATTTACGATTGGTGGTCCAAATGCAGGTACTTTGTACTTTTTGGTGAACAGAACTGCTTCCGTTTTGGAGGGATCCACCTTGAGGCCACTTTTCAGAGACCAGACCTCCACGAGGTCCAAGGCAGCTTGGAGTAGTTCGCCTAGGGTCTGAAGATGCTTAGAAGTCGAAGTAGAAGTTGGTTGAGGTTGATTTGAGTTTAATAAAAGAATTTACGGCTCCTTTGGGGATTTTATTTCGTTGCTGTTCAGAAGGCTCGGATCAAACGGTGTCTAGCATTGAGTATTTTTTCCTCGCAATATAAGTGATATTTAGGAGTCATGATATTAGCTTTTCCTGGGAGAGTGTTTTGACAGGCCGGCATTACTAGTGACCGACTACTTTGTAGAAACGTTATTGTACATTTATATTTTTTCTTTATCTCTTCCCCAGAAGAGCCAGCTGGTGATTTGAAGATTTATCAAGGCTTTGGCCTTTAGTGTCAGTCGTGGTAGCATGCTGCATGGAGGTGAGAGTAACATCAACCGTTGCCACAAATATTTTAGGATGTAGGACAGTAGCGGCAAGGACGTGGATATATGTGAGTTCTATTACTTGGTCTTTCACGTGCTGACCAAATCATACTAATTTGCCTTTTGTAGAACTCATTGGTCAACCACAGGTTTGCTTTGAACTAAGGGCGAAAAATGCTCCCAGAATAATGGACTATATACAGGGTGGCTGATGAAAGCCGCTACCAAAAAAATTAAATAACTTTTTTTCTATTTAATGAATCTGGTTAATTTTTTTTTTATTTTGCAGATTGACTTTTACATTTAACAAAAATGGATAACTGGGACACTGAAACAAGAATTTGGATTGTCCGCCGCTATCACGCACTGGAGTCCGTAGTTTCGGTTCAAAGAGAGTATAGGCGCACGTTTGGCGGCAATCCTCCGAGCAGATGGACCATAATAAGACTTGTAAACAATTTTGCCGAGCATGGGACAGTCAACAGAAGACCTTACCATCGAAACCCTTCAGTTCGAACGGAGGAAACAATCGCTGCTGTAGCTGCTGCCATACAAAACAATCCACGTGTTTCGACAAGAAGCTTATCTGCTCAAATGGGTGTAAGCAAACAGTCATTACAGTCAATTATGCACAAAGATTTGGACTTATTCCCATATAAAATTCAAATGGCCAACAAACTGAACGCTGCAGACTTGCCGATTCGCTTGGAATTTTTCCAGAAGATGCTTCAAATGGTGGAAGAGGATGGAAACATGTTGAACTGTCTTTTCATGTCTGACGAGGCCCATTTCGATTTAAACGGCAACATAAACAAACAAAATTGTCGAATATGGAGTGCTTCCAACCCACAGATACTCCATGAGACGGAATTGCATCCACTTCGTGTCACAGTGTGGTGTGCAGTTTCATCACGCTGCATTGTCGGGCCCTACTTCTTCGAAGAAAACGGTCACACCGTTACGGTTACTGGAGACTGTTACTTGAGCATGTTGAGAGAGTTTTTCTATCCAGAATTACGCCGAATGAGAATTTCTTTCAACTCTGTGTGGTTTCAGCAAGATGGTGCAGCTCCTCATATAGCCTAACCTGTTATGACAGAATTGCGACGAAAATTTCCCAATAAGCTGATATCCAGAAACTCCACATTCCGTTGGCCACCCAGGTCGCCTGACCTTACTGCACCTGACTTTTTCTTGTGGGGTTATTGCAAACAGGAAGTCTTCAAAGCAAAACCAACAAATTCGAATGAACTAAGGCAATCCATTCGAGAAACAATTGCCGCTATTCCTGTCTCAACTCTCCAAGCAGTAATGAACAACTTTTTGGTAAGATGCCGCACATGCATCGACGAGCAGGGGGGGGCATTTAAATTCCATTATTTTTAAAACTAATTAAGCTATATTTAATATAATTTAATGAGCTTTAACATGAATAAAAGAAAAATGAATTCCATACACTGAAAAAAAAATTATTTGAGTTTCTTAATGTAGCAAAATTCATCAGCCACCCTGTATGTGAAGACCTTACTTCTTGGCTTATCTTTAAACAGTTGTTGAGTTCTCGCTATAGGGATGTTTGGCGGCTGTTTGCCTTCAGTCGATTTCGCCTCCCCGTGCCCCTACGGATACTTCCTTGATCTTTTATAATAACAACCACTCGGATTTTGGTACCCACCCAATAAACTCAATGGATCTCACTCCGCTAGATCGGGAATCCGATTTCTCAGGCGAGTTTTTTTCTCTAGAAATTTGCTTAACTTTTCTTGCCTCGTTTGCGATTTCATCTGATCGACATATCTAGGCACACCATAGCTAATCGCCACGAAAACAAGCTGATCGACAGCAACAACGGCAGAGCATCACCTGTAGCCAATACAAATTCCTGCCAAGACAAATAGCTCACCATGGCAAGCAGTGCAATTCTCAACAATTTTACAACCGCTTCTATATAAAAGAGTGATTTTGGAAATATATAATCATTAGTTTTAGGTGAGTCAGCGGCAGTAGTCGCCTTTTGGCTTATCGCTCCACTGACTAGCTAACTGGAACAGTCGTGCTGCTTCGGCGGCGTACTGACGCTCCTTTTACCTCCGGTCCTGGCTATGGGACGAGTTGCGGGTTGTCGAGGATCAATGATGCTTTAAGCACAATGCCTCCATCCTGCCCAGCAAGCCGTCCTAATGGCCTAAAGCCGGTACACGGCTCTTCGCTTCAGCGACTACTTAAGTGGAAAGACCGTGCCTCTTCATTCCCACAACAGCCGGTTCTATCGTACCGGAATGACCAGGGTTTTTTTACCCGGCCAAGGGCTGTTATTTCAGTGTAACCCTGTCCAATCTGTCTCGTCCCACCCTTAAATTGTCATCCTCGGAGCAAGCCCTGGCAGCTTGGTTGCTCCATTGTCTCTTTTTACGGGCTGGGGCCGAACCCAACCCTGGACCAAGAGATTGGATCTGCTACGTTTGCTGGAAGAAAATTTATATTAAACGGTCACATTCGGTTCAATGCGCCAAGTGTAAGAGGAAGCTACATAAATCTGGATGCTCAGGGCTTAACCCTCCGATCCATCTTTAGTACTTTCGAGGCACCATGCTGTACACGCCTAAGGGCGTCCCGCGGTACACGTCGCTCTGGCGCTCCCCTACCGTCCCTACGAACTTCAAGGAGCCACAATGGTGCTCAGTCTACACGACTGGCAGCACTGCTGCCATTCCAGCCTCACCCACTCCCGACTGTCGCTCACGCTCACCAGCGTCTCCATCTCGTACGGCCGCTCAAAACTCCTATCCCCTCCGGAATGGGCCAGATATGAGTATCGCCGAGAGTCAGTCCCCTCTTTCTCAGTCCCAAATGCCCCCCCATGCTTTCAGCTTGCACGTGGGCCAGGACCACCACCTCCTCGTACCTTTAACTACGTGCACCGTTTGTCGGCAAAGATGATATACGCCAGCGACAGCGGTCAAGTGCAACAATTGCCTTGGCCTGTGTCACACCCTTAAGTGCTCTGTAGCCCGTTTCTGTAACCTTCCGATAAGAATTTCAACGCAAAGTGCAACCCTGTTATATAGTTATCGCTGAATAGTGTTTCTATAAGTGTGGTAAAAATGTATTTTCGTTACGGATTTCGATAAAAATACCGATGCCTCTAATGTCAGTGATAACAAGTGTAAAATCCCAACTAATTGCATTATGTCCTGATTTTTAGTGTTATTAATATTTATTAAGAATTAACTGTTATAAAAAAATAAAAGCAAAAATAAAATGTAAGAAAAAGTTTAAAAGAAATAAAAATTTTGCCACGATTCGAACTCGATTATCCCGCTAGTTAGAGCAATATCTTATCTACTAGGCTATTGAGACCATTGTGCTGTGTGCGTCAAATGTTTTATTTGTCACCTAGGCCTTTTTACCTATCATTTTCTCATTTTTACATAACGTCATCATAACGAAATCGTTACAAGTCATGCCATACATAATCATTCGTCATTATAACGAAAAGTTACAGAAACGGTCTACTGTGCTCGCAAACGGTAACCTCTGGACGGATACGTTCATGGTCCCCTGTTGCAGTACACAGCCGCCTTCCACGCCAGATAACAACGGCCATGGCGGTAGGCCTTAGCCTACCTCCACCTAGGCAAGCGCATCCGTCCCTCACGCCTAGCATGTCCCCCCTCTCCCCTCCTACACGCATCTTACAGCTGAACTGTAACAGATTAGCTGGAAAGATCGCGGAAACAACTGACTTTATGAAGTCGCACAACATCAAAATCGCCGCGATACAAGAGACAAAAGTGAACACAAGATCGGACTTACGAACTTGTGATTGGTATAATGTACATCGAAAAGACCGTCCCAGCGGTCATGGGGCTGGTCTTGCGTTCATTACACACCACTCTGTACAATATAATCTATTTTCCCCTGACGTCGACCCCAGGAACTCTAGCTTAGAAAACCAAGGCATAGTAGTCCGGTCAGGCGACGCCGACCTGCAAATTATAAACATCTACATTCCCCCTGCCACGTGTTGTCCTAGAGATTATCATCCCGACATTAGTGCGTTGATAAGGGACGATAACCGTCTAATCCTAGGCGACTTCAACGCACACCACGATCTCTGGCACTCCAACTTGCCAGCAGACAGCAGAGGACACGCAATTGCAGACCAAATAGATAACTCAGCATTCTGTACAGTCAATGGATATGCCCCCAATAGCGTGGCAGGTAACTGCCACAGTTCGCCAGACATCTCCATAACGAGCGCGGGCCTAATTAATATTGTTAACTGGCGACCGATGCTTACATTAGCTTCAGACCACCTACACACCCTACTCTCCGTTGCACGACCGACCGACTTCATAACGACTGATAAACTAACATACATTAACTTCACCAAAGCGGACTGGGACTGCTTTACGGACTATACATAGCGCGCCTTCGCTGCCTTACTCAACCCCCCCCCCCCTCCCCCCCCCGAAATGACCAAATTAGTGACATATTTTTATATGTCTACATAATAAAAGTTAAAATAAAGGAATTTTAGGTCATGAAATTATATGGATTTTGAGTCAGGGATGGATAAGGGGGGGTCCAAACTCCCTGAAGTGTCAAATAAGAGAAAAAATAACATTAATAAGTGTTAAAATAAAGGCATTTTAGGTCATGAAACTATATGGATTTTGCGTCAGGGATAGATACGTGATGCAGCGCCAATGCTTGAAATTGACACAGTACATTTGTTTGTTGTTTGTTGGAAAAGCCTCTTATGTATATAATATTAAACTGTAACTTTGTCATTCCCGTTTTATGTTGGTATTGTGGTTTTCAGGTGAAAATGGCTCAAGTCGCCTAGAAACTATTTGAGACGACACTTTAACCCTCTTTTAAATCAAAAATAAAATAAGTTTATTAAGCTCTTATAATTGAAAATTTGTATGGAAATCTCATTTAAAAAAGCTTTATAAACCTTTAGTATTTTTTATGAATAACGGGGTAAATTTTTTGAACATAGAATATCTTCCTGGCATGTTTCCCATTAGATTCAGATCTTTTCATGCCTTGAACATGTTTTTAAACGACGATTTTCAATGTTACCAGCGTCCATGACTGAATCTAATGGGAAACGATGCCAGGCACACTTCAAAACATTTAAATTTTCAAGTGAACAGCACAATTCCTAGCTTTACTCTCAAAATCGTTTTCATGACAAAAAAAAAAAAAAAGAAGTTGGACCCCCCCCCGAAATTATTTTCTGGATCCGCGCCTGCCTTGAGGCATGCATGTCGGAGTCGGCAAATTATGGTCGACTGTCAAGGCCCTATCCAATCCCACCAAATACAATGACAAGGTCGCCATTGCATTCGGCGACAGCGTCAAATCGGACGCCAGGAAATGTGCGAGCTTCTTTTGCCGGCTGTTTATAATGCATCCACCTGCGGATAGGACTAAGAGAAGAGTTGTCCGACGTGCGCACAGTCACAAACACTCCACTGAGCCCATTGCCGTCTCAGTCGCAGAGGTCAAGGAGCCATAATGAAGGCCAAACCCTCAAAATCCATCGGACCCGACGGAATCGCCATGCAGATGATTAAACACCTAGGCCACTTTCGTCATGCCTGAGATATGGAAACAGGCGATGGTAGTTCCCCTACTAAAACCAGGGAAGCCGGCGAACCAAGAGATTCTTATCGTCCGATATCTCTCCTTTCACCGGTTGCGAAATTACTAGAGATAATTCTGCTCCCTTACTTTATTGCAACTCTGAAATTGGCCGATCACCAGCATGGTTTCCGCAAATCTCACAGCACTAAATCAGCTTTGAATGCCATTACAACACAGATAAATCATGGGTTTAATCAATACCCACCAAACCATAGGACGGTTCTCGTGGCACTTGACCTATCACACCACACTTTTTCGAAACCTGACCACGCCACACTCCTTCGAAACCTGACCACGCCACACTCCTTCGAAACCTGGAAGAGACACCGCTCCCTCCCGGTCTTAAAAGTTGGACCACTAATTACCTCAATGGTCGACAGGCATCAGTCAAATTCAGGAACAAGAAATCTAAGCCACGAAGAATAAAACAAGGGGTGCCGCAAGGTGGTGTTCTTTCCCCCTTTTGTTTAATTTCTATACTTCGAGACTTCCCTCCCTTAATAGCTTCAAAGGTACAGAGCCGCAATAAGATCCTCAAGTCACTGGCCGGCATTACTTGGGGGAAAGATAAAGAAACATTGCTTGCTACATATAAGGCTATTGGCCGACCGGTTATTGACTATGCTGCGCCCATATGGTCACCCAACCTTGCCAGGAGGAAATTGCAAGTCTGCCAAAACACCGCCATCAGAACTGCTACGGGATGTCTGTTTATGTCATCTGAGTCTCACCTCCATCAAGAGGCTCAATGTTCAAGAGCACGCGGAACTCATGAGTATCGGCACCATATCTCTTTGCCGTTTGATCTGCGGGACCATGGGCGGGCTCTAAGTGACCTCCACACTGAGTCGGTAGATAGATCCCTCAGATCTCGACCTGTGAATCCTGTTATCAGTACCACCTGAATTGGCTGAAGAGGAGCGTTTACTTCCGAGGGAGACTAGAGCCATGCTAGCACAACTTCGCTCTGGATATTGTAATAGGTTAAACTATTACTTATCCAGACTGAGCCCCAACATACCAAACACATGTCCTGCATGTGGTATGTCCCCTCATGATACCAAAAATCTCTTCTCCTGTTCAGTCGAACCTACTCTTCTAACACCTACATCACTCTGGTCCAACCCTGTGGAAACTGCGCGTTTCCTCGGACTTGCGTTAGAAGAGCCTGATGACAATTTAGAGTGATCGAGCACATTGGGCAGGGCGAAGCATTGTTAACAACAACAACTTCTTATCAAGTGAATCCCAAAAACATTGGATTTTACGAAAAATATTATTGTCACTACCACTTGATGGTATGTCACGCCACTCTTCAAACACAGTTTTCAGTATTAGTTCATGCGTGTGATGACGGCAAGCCAACCACAACAATGTTCGTCCGAATTCCCTTTCAGTTCTGGTACATGCGCCTGTAGTATCAAAAGATATTTTTTCAAGATTATTTTGTCACGTAGCCCAAATCGGTTCACTCCCCGAATAACTACTTAAGTCAGTGTCTTTTAGGGCCACAAGTACGTCAAGCAAAGGCTCAAAATCATTGCCACTCACGAATACTTTAACTTTATCCTCCAAAGTTTTTACACTCCCATGGGAAACTGACGGTAACAATTTACTAGTCCAATGCAAGTCCAAATGAGTGGGATTTTCAGAGTAGTTCTTCGACTTTCTTTGCTACTTTACTTCTATTAATGATCCGAGCCCAGTAAACTGTAGCTGGAGATACGGAAATTTGTGAAACATCGTGGCCAAGGCTCTTTGCAGTTGCTATAAATGAAGTACTTGCTTGTCGAATAGATAGCTGTTGCCGATCCCAAGTAGACGTGAGAGTCGGATCAAGAGGTTTTAATTTAGGAATTGAACGTAATTTTTTCGTTGCGGAAAGCAAAAACTCTAACTCTTCATCACTAGGTGCTGATGAAGATGATTTTTCCAGCATATCTCTTTTATTGATTTCGGCAATTTCCTCGTAATTTTTGTTCTTATATGAATCTTTTTTTTCTCTTTTGTACACTTGGATCTTATTTTGGTGGCGAAAGTCTCATCGACTCCGCTCATTGACGAACTCATACCATCTTTCCTTTGTGCCTAATAAATTCTTTATCTTCTTAACATACGCTAGTCACATTCATCATATTTTGTTGGACAGTGTCAAATAACTCAATGAGATCACTTTTCCAAATCTGTCGTTTTACATTTGTTTTTTCCGTGTTTCGCGATTTCTCTTCACCCAGATTTTGGTAATATTTGCACAACTTCTGTATACAAGCATGAATATTCTCCTCCGTCCTCACAGGGATATTTGATTTCCTCCACACTTTCTGTAGCTTAGAACTAGTAGATTTGGCAGCACCTGAAAGTGTACTTTCATTTCTTTGTGATGGTAAATAAAACCTAACAGTACTTGCTCCTTTGAAGAGAGCCGAGCTCCTAAAGACTCATAACTAGAAAGCTTTTCTAGCAGCCAGCCCCTCTTTTCGTTCCCATTTTAAAAGTCAAGTACCTGCAAAAGATGAGTGAAATACAATTAAAGAGCTATTCGCAAAAAGCAATTCAATGTTAGTAGTTAGTTAGAGAGAAGTATCGGGTATTCACCGTTAATGGGTGGTGATCCGCTGGACCTCTTCCTTTCCTGGTACCTTTACCTTTGCTGACCACTTTTTCTCAAAAAGAAAAATAAAATTATTATGGCCACCCGAAAAACAGGTGTCGATTCTGCGGGTCGCTGCTATTGTGAATGCGGCAAGTTCGTGTTAGGGGATTTACGCGTTGACGGTTACGACACGTTCGCAATAATTAAATAGTTAACGTTTATCAAAGAGTATTAAATAAAAGTGAACTTACAAGTCAAGAATTATGAAGATTTGTTTGGTTGGTACTCGTGGTTGCCTATGCCATGTAAACAATTAGAAATTTTACTAGTTTGAGATAAAAGTGATCAATGTGTGCAAAACCTATATATTATCAATCTGGTTGGAACTTAGCATATCGTTAGCTTAATGAGAAAATGTGCTAAGTCAATTTTTACGAATTTTACAGGAGACGAAAAAAAGATAATAAATGTTGAAATAACCTTTTTTTTTCAAAACTGTGAATGAAAATACCTTAATTGCACTACTTTTGAGTGTAGAAGCTTTGAAAAAGATAAATTAAAATCATGTATGCTGACCCAGCAGCCATTTTATGACTTAACACAATTTCCGCACTCAAAACAAATTTTTTCTCCTGACTTAGCACTTTTTACTGAATATGTTTCCCTATAGTTTTCAAAATAATAATAACAATATTTTTAAAAATAAAAAGGAACATTTTTATTGGCATAGAGGGCGATATATAAACAGTCTTACTTCGTTGCTGTAAATTCGTGAAATTACACATGTATATATTTAAAAGTTTAAAAAAATTAGTCAACAAATAATGATTTTGCAGTCTTGTTTCAATGCCGCGATCTAAAAAAATTTAATAAATTATAAATGAGGTATATCATCATAAAATTTATGATGGTCTTTTTTTTATAGCTCTTGCTGCCTTCAGTACATTATATTTCCATGTATGTAACAAATAGCTATCGCCGATTTCAAGCAATTGTGTAGCACTATTATTTTTGTCATCCAAAGCCATCGATGCTTCCTAAAAAAATGTTTTTTTCTATAATATATTGCTAAAATTAGTTAATAAACATCACTCCTCACCTTTAATGCTTGAAATATTTCACTGGAACTATATGTTTCGCAAATAAAATGCGCACAAAGAAATGACTAGCAGTTCAGATTGATATTACTGACAGAACTTAGCACATCTTTTTTAAATTTTTTAACAGTTGATGACTTAGCACATTTTCACATCATTGCCAACAGCAAGTAAAAATGAAAAAAAGTCTATATTTCTTTTTGGTAAACGATGTGTTTTGAATTCATTTCCAACAGTGCATTAAAATCTAATTTTTCAAACAAAAGTGACTTAGCACATTTTCTCATTAAGCTAACGATATACATCTTTTACATCACTGAGACTCCGGACATGAGCGAAATCATATGAAAGTCACATCTATGGAAAAATGAAACACCATAATGCAGTGGTTTTTTTTTATATATTTTGCTTGTCGAGATCACTTTTCCAAATTCGTGTTTTTAGAACCAATGCACAAAGGTACCGGATCAGAAGTTGTTTAGTACATGGAAACTGAGATATTCCATGTCTTTGGTGTACCAGAGTATATACACATTGACAACGGAACGCAATTTATCTCCGAAATATTTAGTTCTTTTTAAAAAAAAAAAATAAGGTACTCACCATATGAAGACAGTGTTCTATTCGCCGCAAGCCAATGCTGCGGAAAGAGTGAATCGGTCAGTTTTACAAATCGTAAGATCCTAGATCAAAAGGGACTAGAAGAATTGGGGCAAACATATAAGCGGTGCAGCTTTCGCACTTAGGAGTGTGGAACATATTGCAATAGACAGCTCCCCATACTATGCCATCTTCGGTATACCGATGATACATTATGCTTCATCATACGAGCTATAACGAAGACTAGGCGCATTAAAAGATGGGGACTGTGAGGTTGAGCCAATCGGGGATAAGGCCCAGCTAATTAGGAACAAAATTCTGAAAGAATTAAAGCTAGCGCATGAGCGCAGCAAAAAGGCTTATGTCGCACGAAGTAGGGACAATTGGTATGCCTCCTCAACTTCAAGCAAAGTTCCTAAGTGGAAAATTACAACCCGAAGCTAGCCCCAAGACAGATTAAATGTGTCGCTACATTTTAACGATGTTAATGCTGGCTACATATACGTGCAAACCAAATTTGATTTAGAATTTAAACTATGCTAGCTGTCAAGAAAATAAGCGTGAAGAAAAGAAATGTCTTCATCATTAAAAAAAAAAAAAACAAAAAAACATCTGTATCAGTTGGCAGGATTCGAATCGAAGCTTCCCGTATCAGACTCGTCTGTCTACTTACTCAGCACATAAACCTGTTTAAAGAAAAATTCAATGACTTAGAAAAGCTTTCAGAAATAAATGAAAGGAAATGCACAAAATTTCAGACGTTTTTTTTTTATTCAGTTTTAATTCTAAGCCACAATAAATAGAAAATTGATGTAGGTAATTGAAAGGTTTGGAATTTATAACAAAAAAGTTTAAAAAATTGCTTAAACCGGCGAATGGTTTAACATTTTTTGCCGTGTAGAAAACTCATTGACACAATTTTTGGTTCCTTTTTTTTCCAGAATTTCCTTGAATTGCATCGAACGTCAGCGAGGAAGCCAGGAAATATAACGGGGAATAAGGCCGGTCATTGCCACCTACATAGGCTTTCCATTTCCAACAGCCGTGCAGACTGGAAAACAACAGCGCGAGAGCACAAGAGATCAGAGCAGGAGCGCAAAAAGCGGTTACTCCCACTCCACTCCAAGTGAACAATAAAACACCAGCGCGTAGTGCTCACCAGCAGAGGACAAGCATTTTGGGAGTAATCTCGGCGATTTTCTTATATTTTTTTTCCCCCCTATACGTTTATAGCTTTTTTTGCTATGTATGTGCATACGTGTGCCGACAGCCACCATTAATTGAAAAATTTTCACAATCAGATAATCGAATAATGTCGATAAGTCTATCGAATTCAACGACGTTAACTAATTATCCCTACTACCTACAGTTGAGCCTATTGTTATGTACTTTGCATTGTCACCCACTCTCTCATTTACTAATTCGTATATGAGTGCAGTTAACATCTTATGATTTTGCGGTTCTGTTAGCAAGATCGTACGATTAAGATATCTATTATACAAGGTGGCGCAAAAGTAATCCTCCTATCAGAAAATGCTATAAATTTTGCGATTGGCCCCTAAAGTCAGTTCTGTTTTGACATTTGTGTAGTAAACACATGCGAAATACACGTTAATAAACAATGTTACGCTACACTGTTCCAGAACGCGGAATATTGCTGACTACTGCGCAAAAGTAATCCTCCTATCAGAAAATGCTATAAATTTTGCGATTGGCCCCTAAAGTCAGTTCTGTTTTGACATTTGTGTAGTAAACACATGCGAAATACACGGTAATAAACAATGTTACGCTACACTGCTCCAGAACGCGGAATATTGCTGACTATTTATTTCGGTCGGTGAAAAACGGTTACTGCGCGAAAGTAATCCTCCTATCAGAAAATGGTATACATTTTGCGATTGGCCCCTAAAGTCAGTTCTGTTTTGACATTTGTGTAGTAAACACATGCGAAATACACGTTAATAAACAATGTTACGCTACACTGCTCCAGAACGCGGAATATTGCTGACTATTTATTTGACCAATAATCGGTCGGGGCCAAACGGTTACTGTGAATGGTGAGCGCTACAGAGCAATGATCAACAAATTCTTTTTGCCGCAACTTGATGAATTGGGATTGGAAAACATGTGGTTCCAACAAGACGGTGCAACAGCACACACTGCACGTCCCGCAACCGATATGCTGAACATCGGAAGCTTACTTTTGCGCCACCTTGTATAAAAATAAGGCGCGTTTTCCTCCCTGACGCTATAACTCCAGAACGGCTAAACCGAATTAAATGAAATTTTGCACGTAGTTTTCGATTGAGCCCGACATGGTTTATGGCCAAAAAAAGTATAAGAATCCGGGAAGGTTTTAGAGATATTCCACAAAATGTGGACCAGGGTAACCCTATAACGGGTTCGTACGATATGGGTATCAAATGAAAGGTGTTGACGATTGCTTGAACATGGTGTAGTTACTGGTCCCATATAAGACCCCATATTCGAGGTAATTCCCGAAATATGAACCTGGTGTAACCCCAGACGGGTTTTCTACAAAATGGGTATCAAATAAAAGGTGTTGGTGAGTATTTAAAAAAGAGGTGATTTTCAAGACCCTATGCGACCCGTTTTCTGAGATATCGACCAAAATGTTGACCAGGGGTGACTCTAGAAGGTGTTTATACGATATGGGTATCGAATAAAAGGTGTTGATGAGTGTTTAAAAAAGAGATGATTTTCAGGACCCTATGCTACCCCGTTTACGAGATATCGACAAAAATGTGGACCAGGGGTGACCCTGGTATAATATAAAAATAAGTCGGGTTTTCCTTCCTGACGCTATATCTCAAGAACGCACCAACCTATTTCAATGATTTTGCTTTCGTTGGAAAAGTCTCGGGCGCCGTGAGGTTTATAGAAACAAAATTCAGGAAAATCTTCAAAAGAAAAGCAGGAAAATAGGGGAAAATATTTTTTACATACAGTGCCATTAATTTTATGTGACATTTTTTATTATACGCACGTTCTTTCAAACGCAAAATTAAAACCGGTATTGTGTTCACTGTGAAATTGCGCTGGCAATCACTTTTACTCACTTTTATCAATTTTACTAAAATCATTTTGTTTTTGCATTTTTCTAAAAATTTTCGACTTTGACGAATTTTTTAGAAGCACCCTGTATCTGTGACATTCTGAGCTTTCACACGATAAAACTTCAAATAATTAGCTTTCATTTGCATTTAAAATTTTTAAAATATCTAGATTGGTTCAAAAGTCATGATTTTTGAAAAGAAAAAACTCAAAAGGCGCCACTGTGCGTCGTTCAATTTCCGGTAATCCACACAGAACTTAATTTTTCCATCTTTCTTTTTCACTATTACTACCGGTGAGCTCCATGGACTAGCTGATGGTTCGACCACTCCGCTGTCACTCATTTCCTGTATAATTTCTCCTACTACTTGGCGTTTGGCCAATGGAATACTACGAGGAGCTTGGCGGTTTGGCCTTTCATCCCCTGTATCAATTTGCTGATTTACAACTTTGGTCCGACCTGGTTTGGAACCATCCTTGCCAAATATGCTCGAGTACTTTGATAGAAGTTCCTTTGCCTTTTTCTGATGATCTTTTTCGAGGCCTGCCGTCCACGACGTGATATCATCTGAAAGATTAATCTTGATTGTAGAATCATTTTACTGAAGCTGTTCACAATTGATAACTACCTCGACATCTTGGCATTGTCCCAATATTGCTCCTTTGGAAAGTTTAATAGGCGATTTGAACTCATTAAGAACTCTTACCGGTACACGTCCATCTTGTTTTGTCATGGCCAGGGGTTTTCCTACTAATATGTTCGTCCTTGATTTGTTTGCTGCCTCGACAACCCACAATTTGTTTGACCCATAGTCTCCATCAATATTTGCCCATATGATTGCTTCCGACTTCGGTGGAATTTGTTGGCTCTCCTCCACAAGCACTCGCTTACTAACGTATCTGTTTTCGTAACCAAAATTTAGTGGCACATCCATGTTCTGGTAATTCATAATCCTGTGTTGCATGTCGATCTTGATGCCTTGCTCGCTTAAGAAGTCCACACCAACTATGATTTCGTCAACAATATCTGCTACTATAAAACTGTGTAGAACGAACACGTTCCCAATTGCGATTTCACATGTTACTTCTCCTAGGACATGGGTGTCCTCACCAGTGGCCGTACGTAACTTTGCTCCATGCAATGGTCTCACCTCCTTGTTGACTAAATCAGATCGAATTATGGAATGCGATGCGCCTGTATCCACAGTTAGTAAGTGCTCTCTTTCATCCACATATGCAACAACAGTAACATTACTAGCTTTCCTTCCGATCTGTGAGACAGAGATTATAAGGCATTCAGTTGCGGGACCCAGTCTACGCCCCTTTCGGATTTAGGTTAACGACTGATTTGGTTGGGAGGTTTGCTCATCTCCTTCAGCTTTTCGTTTTCGTCCACCTGAATTGCTGGGGTTACTGGAGCCAGTGCCGCAGTAACGTGCTATGTGACCTGGTTTTCCGTACTTAAAGCATTTAATAACACCCTTACTTTTTTTGTGTACTCCGTTCAACGCTTCCAAAATTTTGTCTACCCAACCCGGAGTTTCCACTTCTACGCGATGAACCTTGTATGCAGGTTTACTCAAAAGCGAGACTGTTTCCTGCGTCAGAGCATGCGCTACCGTTTCAGAGAATGTCCGTTTGGGGTTGACATATGTGGCCCGCTTCGTCTCCACATCGCGTATTCTATTTATAAAACTTTGGATTTTTACCCTCTCAGTGTACTCCACGGGTGCGTCTGCATTTGCTAGATGGGCCAACCTCTCGATGTCCGATGCAAATTCCTGCAAAGTCTCATTAGGTTTCTGGTATCGATTCTCTAGCTCTATTTGGTATATCTGCTTTCGATGTTCGCTACCATAGCGTCTCTCAACCGAACCCATCAATGCATCATAACTGTTCCTTTCGGACTTGGGCATAGTCTGTAAGATTTCTGCTGCAGGTCCCTTCAATGCCACGAATAGTGCAGCAACTTTATCTTCAGTGTACCAATTATTCACCGCAGCCGTCTTCTCAAATTGCAGCTTAAATACCGGCACAGACACATTGCCCTAACCAAAGTCAACTAGCCTTTCTAAATGGACCACGTGCATCTTATTCCTTGGCCTTCCCATAGTTTGTATGCGATATCTGTTTTATGACTTTGTATGGGCCTTCCCAGTTACACTGTAGTTTTGCGGACAAACCTTTCCTACGCTGTGGGTTGCAAAGCAGCACTAAATCTCCTTCTATAAAACCTTCCGAATTTATTGCTTTGTCGTACCTGCCTTCATCTTATCGCTCATGATCTTAGTCCGTTGTCTCACAAGGTCGTGAATTTCTCTCCTTTCTTCTTCCAATACGCTAGTAGATTTCCGAGCATTTACTCCTGCATCAGCGTTTACCCCAAACTTCTTCAACTGGCAATCAAGGATCATTCCCGAAAACTACCTTTGCAGGAGTCTGACCAGTAGTTTCATGTACTGCAGAGCGATATGCCATTAGGAGTAAGGAGATGTGAGTATCCCAATCCTTCTGGAACTTATATACTACTTTCCTCAGGTGCTCTTCCAAAGTTCTATTGAATCGTTCGACTGAGGATGCAGTGCAGTTGTTCGAGTTTTCCGAATGCCCAATGTCTTGCACATTTCCTGGAACACAGCTGATTCGAAATTACTGCCTTGGTCAGAATGTATCTCCATCGGTGCACCAAACCTAGCTACCCAATTGTTAGTTAACACTTCTGCTATGGTTTCTGCCTCTTGATTTGGAATAGGGTACACTTCTGGCCATTTGCTGGAATAGTCCATAACTACCAGTACACATTTGTTTCCGAGTTTGCTGGTATGAAATGGACCAGCTACATCCATGGCTATCCTATCAAATGGCGCACCTGAGTTATACTGTTTCATTTGGCCATGGCGCCTTGATTTCGGTCCTTTAGCTTTGATGCATAGTTCACAGTTGGCAATCCACTCCGCGACCGTTTGACGGCAGCCAACCCAATAGAATCTTTGCTTGACTTTCTCCAAGGTCTTGGTGACTCCAAGATGACCTCCGCTTGGACCGTTATATAATTCGTTGAGTACATCAGGGATTTTCTTCCTTGGAACGACTATCAGCTTTCGAACTCATTGACCATCCTCACTCTCCCATATTCGATGCAAACAACCGGATTCTAATTGCAAACTATGCCACTGTGCCCAATATGACTTGGCAACAAGACTTTCTGCTGACATCTCCTCTCTTGATGGTCGCTCGTTTCGTTCGATTCCTTGCATCACACGTGTAAGATTTGGATCTTCGTGCTGACACCTCCTTAATTGATCTATGTTCCATTTGTCCGTAGATGTTATAGCCATGAGCCGCACATCTATAATGTCTTCCTTGGCCTCAGCTTTCGACTTATGCTTGCATTCCAAGTTACAGGGTCTTCGTGACATTGCATCAGCATTTCCGCGGGTGCTAGCTTTGCGATGCTCTATGGAAAAGTCATAACTTTGCAGTCGCTCTATCCACCGTTCCAATTGACCTTCCGGATTACGGAACTGTAAGAGCCATTTCAACGCTGCATCGTCTGTTCTGACGTGGAATCGCTTCCCATAGAGATACTTGTGGAAATGCTTAACGCACTCTACCAATGCCAACAGTTCTCTCCGGGTTACACAATAGTTCCTTTCAGGCTTTCCAATTGTTCGGCAATTCGGTATGTAACTACCTTCTCCTGTCCATCAACAACCTCTGACAAAACACCTCCTATAGCATAACCACTCGAATCTGTATCCAGAATTAACTTTGAACCTGGAATTGGATATGCTAACATCGGGGCAGTGTATAGTTGTTCCTTCAATGTTTGAAAAGCCACCTCCTGTTCCTTCTTCTATTCAAATCTCATTTTCTTCCTGGTAAGGTCATGGATACCACTAGCTACGCTGGCAAAATTCGGTACAAATCGGCGATAATACGTGCACAGCCCAAGGAAGCTCCGTAACTCATGCAAATTTCTCGATCTTGGCCAATCCTTTACGGCTTCGATCTTTTCCTTAGCTGTGCAGATTCCCTCCGTAGTTACCTTGTGACCCAAATAACTTACTTCCTTTTTAAAAAAGGAAGACTTCTTGGGACTTAGTTTCAGACCAGCACCAGCAATTCTTTGGAAAACTTCCACGAAGTTCTTTAGGTGTTCCTCAAAGCTTTTTCCCAGCACGATGATGTCGTCGAGGTACACCAAACATGTTTGCTAGTGCAATCCTTTTAGTATCAGGTTTATGAGTCTCTCAAAAGTAGCTGGAGCATTGCATAGCCCGAAAGGCATTACCGTAAATTGCCAAAGCCCTTCTCCAACGCTGAAGGCCGTCTTCTCTTTATCTTCATCCTTTACCTCCACTTGCCAGTAGCCGCTTTTCAAGTCCAGTGTGGAAACCATTTCGTACCACATAACGAGTCCAGAGTAGTGTCGATTCTTGGCAATGGATAACTGCCCTTCTTCGTTACATCGCACAGTGGCGCCTTTTGAGTTTTTTCTTTGCAAAAATCATAACTTTTGAACCAATGAAGATATTTTAAAAATTTCAAATGCAAATGAAAGATAATTATTTGAAGTTTTATTGTATGAAAGCTCAGAATGCCACAGATACAGGGTGCTTCTGAAAAATTCGTCAAAGTCGAAATTTTTTAGAAAAATGCAAAAACAAAATGTTTTCGGTAAAAAATAAAAAAATAAAATGAGATTTGTCTTATAATGACGTATTTAAGCATTAAATAAGATAAACTAATGATTTTGATAAGATATCGTGGCACTGCCCACTTATGACAAAAACTTGTATCTAAGTAGTAACGTAATCAATAACTACCAAATACTCTTATAAAACTCAAATGTCCGTTTTTGGTGCCACAATAACAAGATGCTTCAAAAATTATCGTAACATTTTACATGTTTTCTTTTTTTAATTTACAAGCCAAATATGTATTTTATTAATAACTAAAAGTTATTGAAAGTGGTTCAACGAAATTTTATTTGAGCTAGAGATTAAACAGCCAACGAATTTTGGAAAAGGGGAGTGGCACTGCCCATTTATGCTAAAAAGTTTGATCTTAGTAACCGATTTACCAATTTGTACCAAACTGGTTAGACGTATTGATTTCTATAAAAATGTAATACTCGTTTGAAGGCGAAATGCCTAAGCTTTAAAATAAAATTGATAAGCTTTAGAGAAATGCTATAACGAAAAGTATGTATTTATAAATTACTAAATTAATTAATTCCTTTATTTGAAATAAAAAATTAATTTGTACATAGATATCTAATTTTTAATAAAGTAACAAAATTGATTAGTAAATCTCTTTTTCATTGTTGTGATAGGAAGTGAGAAACTTATTTTATCTTAACATAGTCATCGTCACTGGAACATATATCTAACAAATCAACGATTTCTGAGCTATACGCATCTGTAAGATCTTTTTGTGTTCTTACATACTTCATAGATGATATGACTGGATCAGAAGAGATAGCTAACATGTTGAAAAGGTCTTCGTTTTGTCTAACTCGTGATACTTTGCAGGTGTTCATACATCTATATCTTTTGTAGTCCTTGTTCTTAGATTCTTGAGCTTCATCAGACAATTCTCCTAATGGTAAGCACTGGTTCTCTATTAAATCTTTTCCATGTGGTATAATTTTATGTACCGTTGGTGTAAGTTTCTTCTCAGGATACTTTTGATGCAGCAACTCTGTAGTTTTAGGTGCTTATTCTTCAAATTTGGGTCCATAACCTGGTTCATGGCAGTTTAAAATATTTAAAATTACTCCCAATCTTTTCACAATATCTCTATCAACTCCTGTTATGCGAGCAGCCACTTCATCGTTTTCAAAAAATCTTCTTGAGGAGAATATAGTTGATGACGGACGTGGATTTTTCCAATATTCTGAAGCCTCATCTTTTAGTCGTAATGGAACAATAGAAGCCATAAACATATTACTATCTGTAATTGTTTCATCGTCTAAATTTATTCTTTAGTAAAACTTTGAAGGAGTCGTGTAGACGTATGATCCATTAGGTTTTGTAGCTCAATTTCAGCTGATACTTCGGTTATTTTGGTCTTAGAGGAACTGCCTTTCTTGGTTTGAGTATTTTTTTTTGTATCCAGGTAAAATATCGGCATTACGTTGCAATAATGACTTACGCAATATAATATTTTTTTTTTCGTTAAACCGAGATCTATAAACAGCCGCAAAGCTTCTTCGGGAGTGTATTTCCTAGGTAGCGCATTTGGTGGTGTGGGAATGCTGTTTTTGATCCTCATCAGTCGCACTGGACTTGCTACCGCAACTGCTTCTGTTATATGAGACTTCACGTTTTCTTCGTCTTTTTTATATTTAATAGCCAGTGCTTCTGACAGATGAGTCGTGGCCATAGTGTAGCCAAAGTACATGCATACATAAATGCATTCATACTTACAAACAGTCGGCACGTAGCTATTAAAAACTGTCGAATATGCTTTGTCAGCAAAGTCACACGCTATGCGGCAATGCCCACAAATGCGTTGCAATCATACGAATATATGTATGAACATATGTGCGAATGCACAAGCCAATGTTTGTGTATGAATGTAGGTGTGAATGCACCAGCGAGCGTTTGTATACGCTGGCTTAGATACTTTGGCTAAGCTTAGAATTTAGGTAAATATGTATTATGATAAATAAGTAGTATATAGGAATTTATTGTATAAATAGAAGAAAAATATGTTGAATAAATTAATTCATGTTTGGTGCCGAATGACGGCACTATCCAAACCTAATTCTTTTGAAGAAATACATATTACATGGCGATCCTGCCTGGTCTGCTGTCTTTAAAAGCAGACTTTCTATAAAGATCCTGCCGGGTCTGCTGTCTT
Organism: Merzomyia westermanni; assembly: GCA_949987695.1. NCBI lineage: Eukaryota > Metazoa > Arthropoda > Insecta > Diptera > Tephritidae > Merzomyia > Merzomyia westermanni. Next base: position 86,210,225 of record OX465291.1, read on the forward strand.
TAAAAGCAGACTTTCTATAAAGATCCTGCCTGGTCTGCTGTCTTTAAAAGCAGACTTTCTATAAAGATCCTGCCGGGTTTGCTGTCTTTAAAAGCAGACTTTCTATAAAGATCCTGCCTGGTCTGCTGTCTTTAAAAGCAGACTTTCTATAAAGATCCTGCCTGGGCTGCTGTCTTTAAAAGCAGACTTTCTATAAAAATCCTGCCAGCTATAAAAATCCTGCCTGGTCTGCTGTCTTTTAAAAAGCAGACTACCTTTAAAGATCCTGCCTGGTCTGCTGTTTTTAAAAGCAGACTCCCTTTAGAATTCCTGCCAGGTCTGCTGCTTGCATTAAAGGCAGACCACTTTTTGGCAAAGAAAACTAACCGATTACGAAATGAAACTAAAAACACAAGCATAACAGGGTGGAATAAAGAAAAAAAATCCCGCGGCAAGGGTGAAGGCTCAACCATCTACACGGAAGCGGTTTATTAGTTCAGTTCATTTCAATTCATGGCAGCCTCCTTACAAAACCTTCCATCATTGATGCTGGCCTGAGCACTAATCCCACAGCAAGGGAGACTTATATCATTTACGTATTTTACTGTATATTTAGAAGCATATAGCAACCTAACGGCTGCTGCCATTAAGGGCAAAAAGTAGATTTTTGCTTATAAGATAAGAATTTTTTTTTCTCCTTCTGTAATTAAATTTTACAAATGAATGAGGAACTAGATATAATAAGTCAGGCAGAATTTGACGCAATATTCTTGCGTTACAGTAAATTAATAGTAGAAGAGAAGGATATAGTAGAAACAGATATAAAAACAAAAGAAGTAGGTGAAATAGTAAGGGTAGAAGAACCAGAAATAATTAAACAAGGCCCTAAAGCAATAACCATAGAAGAATATAGGCGTAGGACAAAACCAATAAAGGTAGAGGAACCTAAGATTCCCAAACCTATTAGCAGCAAAAGAAAGAGAGGAGGAAAAAGATTCAACTACAGAAGGGCAGTAGCAATACTGTACCAACAAATTAATTTAACTACTAACACGGAGGAAAGAATCCGTTTAGAAAACGAAATAAAAAAGATCAAAAATATATAAAAAAAAAAAAGAGTATTTTCTATTGCTGTGCTAAAAATTTTTTTTTTATTCCCTATGGAGGGCGCTTTGCCTAATGATCTTGATTACGAGAATATCGACAGTGTCGTTAATAATTTGGAAAGTGAAAGCGCAATTGAGGCCCGTATAGAAAGGGAAAGATTAAGACCTTACAGTGTGGAGGAAAGAAAAACACTAGTTTGGCTTAAAAGTCATTGGGAATATATAGGAATGACTAGGGAACCAACCCTTGAAGATGTTAGGTATAACACAGCAATGGAAGAAGTAACAGTCCGAGCTCTAATAAAATTTGGCCTAAGAGAACTGTAAATAAGAAGGGAAAAATATATGTAAAAAGTAAAATTTTTTTTTTAAATAAAGAAAATACCAAAAATAAAATAAATCAGTGCATTTATAGTTTTTCTTACAATGGGAGGCCAAGAATCCAAAGTAGGAGAGCCTAATGCTAATGTGACGTGCTAGGCGTTTCTTCGTCCAAAAAAGTTTTGTCAGCTAGCCACTTTTCATGCTTGCTTAGAAATTTTAAATTGTTACGATAGACTTCCTTCCATTTTTTTTCTATCATAATGTATTGTAAACCAATTTTTTCTTACAGGCCTTCCTTTTCTTTAATGATTGTTTCACTCGCCAAATCTCTCACAATAGCCTCAACGAAGTCCCGTCTTGACTTTGTAGATTTAAACACCGCAAATAGTTTCGAGTTTTCTAGATACATATTAGAATTGGCTTCGAGTGTATCTGACTAAATATTAAACTGTGAACTATATTTAAAAATACTATTCACTTTATTTAAGTAAACAGAATACTAAGTTCCTTAATCTCCAAAAGACGAATGATAATGTGCATTGTATGATGGATAGCTTTATATACCTACTCAAATTATTAAAATGAATTTCAGGTATACAATTCGTAACTAAAAAAATGTATGTTGTTAACAAGTTCCAATAACAAAAACGACCTTACGGCCGTACTGAATTATATATACCTGCTCAGGCGCGTATTTATGCCCAAGGTTGTTTAACTTTATTTGATGTAAAAAGTGAAGTTGCAGCTGGACGCAGGTAGACTTTATGAATTTAGGTAACTGAATATTTCACAAATAACTACTGTTAATTTGACGGAGCACATATTTTAAAATTTTTTTTATTTTCCATCAAAGTTTTAAAAAGGGCCTAAAAAACGGTATTTCGAAAAACAGGTATATCCGCCAACTTTTAACAAAAAAACAAACAATTTTTTTTTTTGTTTCAATCCTAAATTAAATTATCTTTAATTGCTATACAAGAAAACGACAACCGGCCGAGTTATTTACTCACAAAACCATTTTAAATACAACGAAAAAGAAAAAAAATTTCAAATTTTTCCCAATGTTGAAAATTGGTTAACTTTGAGCGGCTCTACCTGGTAAACTATAATTTTCTGTGAAAAAACAGTTGTATATTCTTGATCCCTGGAAAATTCTCTATTAGAAACATGTATTAGATTTAGCGAACGCTTTCACGATTTTTTTGATTTTTGCCATGCTTTGACGGCAGAGGCGCCATTGTGCGTCGTTCAATTTCCGGTAATCCACACAGAACTTCAGTTTTCCATCTTTCTTTTTCACTAGTACCACCGGTGAGCTCCATGGACTAGCTGATGGTTCGATCACGCCGCTGTCACTCATTTCCTGTATAATTTCTCTTACTACTTGGCGTTTGGTCAATGGAATACTACGAGGAGCTTGGCGGATTGCCCTTGCATCACCAGTATCAATTTGATGCTTCACAACTTTGGTCCGACCTGGTTTAGAACCATCCTTTTCAAATATGCTCGAGTACTTTGATAGAAGTTCCTTTGCCTTTTTCTGATGATCTTTTTCGAGGCCTGCCGTCCACGACGTGACATCATCTGAAAGATTAATCTAGATAGTAGAATCATTTTCCCGAAGCTGTTTACAATTGGTAACTACCTCGACCTCTTGGCATTGTCCCAATATTGCTGCTTTGGAAAGTTTAACAGGCGATTTGAACTCATTAAGTACTCTTACCGGTACACGTCCATCTTGTTTTGTCATGGCCAGGGTTTTTCCTACTAATATGTTCGTCCTTGATTTGTTTGCTGCCTCGACAACCCACAACTTGTTTGTCCCATAATCTCCATCAATCTTTGCCCATATGATTGCTTCCGACTTCGGTGGAATTTGTTGGCTCTCCTCCACAAGCACTCGCTTACTAACGTATTTGTTTCCTTAACCAAAATTTAATGGCACATCCATGTTCTGGTAATTCATAATCCTGTTTTGCATGTCGATCTTGATGCCTTGCTCGCTTAAGAAGTCCACACCAACTATGATTTCGTCAACATTATCTGCTATTATAAAACTGTGTAGAACGGCCACGTTCCCAATTGCGATTTCACATGTTACTTCTCCTAGGACATGGGTGTCCTCACCAGTGGCCGTACGTAACTTTGCTCCATGCAATGGGCTCACCTCCTTGTTGACTAAATCAGATCGAATTATGGAATACGATGCGCCTGTATCCACAGTTAGTAAGTGCTCTTTTCCATCCACATATGCAACAAAAGTAACATTACTAGCTTTCCTTCCGATCTGTGAGACAGAGATTATGGGGCATTCAGTTGCGGGAGCCAGTACACTCCCCTTTCGGCTGGCTCGATTTAGTTTAACGACTGATTTGGTTGGGAGGTTAGCTCATCTCCTTCAGCTTTGCGTTTTCGTCCACCTGAATTGCTGGGGTTACTGGAGCCAGTGCCGCAATAACGTGCTATGTGACCTGGTTTTCCGCACTTAAAGCATTTAATGGCACTATCACTTTTTTTCTGTACTCCGTTCAACGCTTCCAAAATTTTGTCTACCCAAGCCGGAGTGTCCACTTCTACGCGATGAGCCTTTTATGCAGGTTTATTCAAAAGCGAGGCTGTTTCCTGCGTCAGAGCATGCGATACCGTTTCAGCGAATGTCCTTTTGGGGTTTGCAAATGTAGCCCGCTTCGTCTCCACATCGCGTATTTCATTTATGAAACCCTGGATTTTCACCCTCTCCGTATACTCTACAGGTGCGTCTGCATTTGCTAGATGGGCCAACCTCTCGATATCCGATGCAAATTCCTGCAATGTCTCATTAGCCTTCTGACAGCGATTCTGTAGCTCTATTTGCTGCTGCCGTCTTCTCAAACTGTAGCTTAAATACCTGGAAAGGAACAGAACCATCAAATCACGGGGATTTTACCTTGAGAGTATTCGCTGAAGCAGATGCACGGTTCAGTTGCAACTCCTGGATACGGCCACTTAACGCATCTACCTCGGCCTCTATTTTACCGTGAAATTCTGCAATTTTTGCATCTTGCACTTCTAGTTTCGCTGACACCTTTGCTTCCTGTTCTTCCAACTGCGATGAGATATATGCCTTCTGTTCTTCCATTTGAGATCTCATGTATGCCTTCGTTTCATCTAGTTGAGCTGAAATCTGGGATGTAATACGTGTATCCTGTTCTTCAAGCTGAGATGCCATGTGTGCCTTTTGTTCTTCCAGCTGAGATACTATACAAGTTTTCTGTTCTTCCATTTAAGTCGACATCTGAGTTAATACAGCCAATATCATGTTTGTGTCCACGGTTACTACTGGATTCGGAGACTCCATTTTCTACTATTTTTGTCGATGCCTCCTCCACAAGATGAAAAACATGGTCATCAACGTTGATTCCTTCTGCTTCCCTAGCCTCTCGCAATCGTGAATGTAACTCTGATTTATTGCCTGTAGTGTTTAGTCCGCGTTGTTCCAACTCATTTTTGAGTTCCGGAATCTTTAATTCATTCTGCTTTGCCATGTCCTTGTTATCCTTGAAATCACTGGTATTTATTCAACAATACCGCTTCTGACACCAATTGTGACGAATTCGATGATTCCTTCATTATCAATCCTGGGTTCGATCACTGTAAAGTCAAATAAACACACGCACAGATATTGTAACTAATAGCCAGCTTTATTTACTAGTAATAAACGCAATACAAATTTAAGAGTTTGGTAACTTCACAGTACTTCACTGTTCAACGCTTGACACACAGCTTGCTTAGTCACAGCCTTATATAGTCCGACAGGGTGCTATCCCACGCACCTCGAAGTTTCTTGGTTGTTTGCTCTTCGTGTTCTGGAAGGGTCGGCGTTATTTATTGGCATCTCCTCTTTGCATCGTATTCGCAAACACTCGCGCCATCTCTCTTCCTCTTCCTAGTTACACGCTTGCACGCTTAAGAGTAGCTCGTTATCTCTGTTGTGTTTAACTAGGGGTGGGAAAATGAATGTTATGCCTTAGTTAATAAGTTGACGTATAAACCAACCTGTCAAAATAGTATTTGATCAAACTCGACCGCATAAAAGAGGTTTCCGTTTCCGATTGCGTTTCGATCGGGTATTCATCTTCGGTTTCAGTGGTACCTTCAGTCTTCCAGGCGTCTTCTTCGGAGGGGTCTGCATCTATGTTTTTTCGAGCGATGTTGTGTAAAACGGAGCATGCAACTACGACTGCCATTGCTGTATCTTGGGAAATCCTCAATCCTATGGAAAGCACTGGGAAGCGACGCTTCCACACACCAAAGCACCTCTTTATACCAGGCCATCGACAAACAACATCTCCTATAACCAGGTCTGCATTGCAGACTGCTTGCACATTGTGGGAAAGATATCCTTTTTGATTTTGAAATATTTCCGCACTTTCTCCTCCTGGTGATTGGATCTTGACATGGTTGCAGTCAATGCAGCTAACGACTTTGGGGAAACTCACAATACGGTGGAAACTACTGTTAGTAGTCTTTGGACAGTTCTGCAATTGCGTCAGACACTTTCTTTGCGACCCGGCTTGCAGTGGCCGCACTCACTCCACATAAATCAGCTACAGTTATCAAAAAGCTTCCTAACGCATAAAAACGCAAGGCTAACTATAGCATCTCCATTGGGCTATGGGCTCGGTGTCTGTAAATCGAATTTTTCATATAAGCGATGGGATTTAATACATTTCCACAAACCTTTCAGTGCCGTTTCATATTTTGTGTTAAATTTTTTCTAAAACACTAGAAACACTTTGTTTGGAAAGACGGAACCTTGGAGTAAAGGTGTCATCGTCATATTTTTCAAAAAAGTTTCCCCTACTTTGAAATGTACGTGGTTTTCTTATGTAACGCCGGGAGCCCAAACATGATAAATTGTACAGCTCCATATTATGCTCCATTAATATGCCAAGGCGTTAAATTGCGTCTTATAGGTTTCTCTTTATTTTTATTACACAATTTTGGTTTGTTGTTACACATATGTTAGTTTAATCTCCACCGCGGCACAGTAATAGTAAATAAAAAAAACGAAAACCTTTCTAAATACCATGAGATATGAATGAAGTAGTAGAAATTTAACAAAACCTTTGAAATTACTACGAATACTAACGAAGTAGCAGAAATTTAACAAATTCGAAGTTTTTCGTGTATATATAAATAAAGTTTTATTGTGTCCACAGCTGATAGATGTCGCCGGTAAACCTAATTGGCCTTTGTGAAAACGGTTTTCCGCCAGGTCACCGATTAAATTCCGATTAAGCACTAACCGGCTTTTATAAAAACGGCCGTTATAGGATAGCTGTGATAGGCGCTAAGGGCCGTTTACTCAATGTCTGGTTATGATAACCTTTATCGCATGATAACCTAATCATGGGTTGGATCAGAATGACGATTTCGTTTACACAAAAGTCTGATTAAGTTATCATGATAAAGTTGGTCATTGTGAACGTTTTTGGGTAAAAATTCAAAAAAGTTGCATTGTGAACGCACGAAAAGTGACAGCTGCTCTTGTTTACAATTTTAAATAAACCATTTTGGCGTACAAATTTCGATTGTGATATTTATTTATGTAGATATTACATTTTAAAATTCTATTACTAGCAGAGTTTGTTAGCAAAACAATTTATCACAAAATCCGATGTATACTTTCAGCTGTCACTTTTTGTTTTGCTAAGCACATAATCAGAGGTCCATCCTTTGATAATTTTTGTCAGAAGATAATGTGACGAATTCGATGATTCCTTGATTATTAATCCTGGGTTCGATCACTATAAAGTCAAATAAACACACGCACAGATATTGTAACTAATAGCTAGTTTTATTTACTAGTAATAAACGCAATACAAATTTAAGAGCTTGTTAACTTCACAGTAGTTCACTGTTCAACGCTTGAAAATAAACTGATCAACCTGCCTTGTTTGGTCACTGCCTTATATGGTCCGACAGGGTGCTTGCCCATGCACCGAGAACTTTCTTGGTTGTTCTTTCTTCGTGTTCTCGAAGGTTCGGTGTTATTTATTGACATCTCCTCTTTGCCTTGTATTCGTGAACACTCGCGCCATCTCTCTTCCTCTTCCTTGGTACACACTTGCATGCATAAGCATACCCACCGTTATCTCTGTTGTATTTAACTAGTGGTGGGAGTGTTATTAAGTTAGGGATGGTACATACCTACTTGGGAATAATCGCCACACTGTCCTCCACCTAAGTCTGATCGTCCCGAACATGGCCCGAACCAAACACTGCTAGACACTCAATGGTTTGCACCGCTTTATTAAACTTTCTTTCCTCCAGGGATTGAAACTCCGAAACTCTGTCCTTAATCCCGCATGGCTTTGTGTCTTCACTTTGGTTTCCAGTGGTACCCGCCAAATATTCTTGCAACTCACTTCTTCAGTATTCCTTTCCATTCTCTCATTCCCAGTGCACTGTTTCACTTTGTCCACTAAGTTGCGTTGCTTCCTTGGAACATGACCACCGGACGTTCGTCTTTAATCCTCAGCACACTCTGCACACTTAGTCATCCATTTCCTTACAGTTTGTCTGTAACCTATCCAATAGAACCGCCGCTTTAGCTCTTGCAGCGTTTTTTTTTTATTCCGATGTGGCTTCCATCTCTGCGACGCTTTGATGACACCTGGAATTATTGCCTGGGGAACAACACTAAGTGCTCGATGATTTTGGCCATCTTCACTTTCCCATCTCCGATGCAAACACCCAGATATTAGCTTCAAACTACTCCATTGTGCCAAGTATGCTTTTGCAATATGACTTTCTGCTACCATCTCTTCTCTTCCTGGCTGTTTGTTTTCGTTCAGTCCTTCTAACGCACGTGCCAAATCTGGATCTTCCTCCTGGCCTTGCCGAATTTTCTTCAGGAGGCACCTGTCCATGAAAGCCTCTGCCTTACGAGGCCCCTGCCGTTTCATCTTCAAGACTACTTCCTTGGTGCTATAGCCACTATTGTATCCAAAGATCAGAGGTGCGTCTTGGCCGTTGTAAGTCATAACCCTGTTCCTTACGTTGATGTGAATGTCTCTCTCAGCCAATAAATCAACGGCAATGATGACTTCGTCGACAATATTCGCTACCAAGAAGTTGTAATCCGTAGCCACATTCGCTATTACAACCTTACATGTCAACCTTACATGTCTCCTAGGACTTGCTTGCTTGCACCAGTTATTGTCCACAACTTCGCTTTCTGCAGTCGTCTCACCTTCCCGCTGACCAAGTCACTCCGAATAATGGAATGTGACGCATCAGTATCCACAGTCCGCAAGCGCTCTTTCCCGTCCACGTAGCCTTCAACAGAAACATTACTCGCTTTCCGTTCGAGTTGTGACACAGAGATTATGGGGCATTCATCTTGCTCATCTTCTCCAGCTTTGCGTTTACGTCCACTTAAATTGCCAGAATCGCTGGAGCCAGTGCCGCAATAACGTGCTATATGAGCAGAGTTCCCACACTTAAAGAATTTGATGGCACCATTGCTTTTTTTCTATACCCCGTTCAACGCTTCCAAAATTTTGTCTACCCAAGCCGGAGTTTCCACTTCTACGCGATGAGCCTTGTATGCAGGTTTACTCAAAAGCGCGGCTGTTTCCTGCGTCAGAGCATGCGCCACCGTTTCAGAGAATGTCCTTTTGAAGTTTGCATATGTGGCCCGCTTCGTCACCACATCGCGTATTCCATTTATGAAACACTGGATTTTTACCCTCTCCGTATACTCTACAGGTGCGTCGGCATTTGCTAGATGGGCCAACCTCTCGATGTCCGATGCAAATTCCTGCAAGTCTCATTAGGTTTCTGGGATCGATTCTGTAGCTCTATTTGGTATATCTGCTTTCGATGTTCGCTACCATAGCGTCTCTCAACTGAACCCATTAATGCTTCATAATTGTTCCCTTCTGAATAGTCTGCAAAATTTCAGCTGCAGGTCCCTTCAATGCCACGAATAGTGCAGCAACTTTGCTTCAGTGCTCCAATTGTTCACAGCTGCCGTCTTCTCAACCTGTAGCTTAAAACCTGAAATGGAACACAACCATCAAAGGAAGGTGATTTTCCCTTGGGAGTATTTGCTTAGGCAGCTGGACAGTTCAGTTGCAGCTCCTGGATACGGCCTTTCAAGTTTGCACCTCAGCCTCTATTGAAATTGTGCAATTTTTGCATCTTGCACTTCTAATTTCGATGACATCCTCGCCTCCTGTGCTCAATTGCGAAGAGATATATGCCTTCTGTTCATCCAGTTGCGCGGAGATCTGTGATGATACCTGTTCTAGCTGAGATGCCACTCGAGTTGTAATACGCGTCTCTTGTTCTTCCATTTTAGTCGACATCTGAGTTAATACAGACAATATCATGTTTGTGTCGACGGTTGCTACTGGATTCGGAGACTCCGTTTTTTCTTCCATTTTTGTCGATGCCTCCTCCACAAGATGAAAAACATGATCATCAACGTTGATTCCTTCTGCTTCCATAGCCTCTCGCAATCGCGACTTTAACTCTGATTTATTGCCTGTAGTGTTTAGCCCGCGTTGTTCGAACTCATTTTTGAGTTGCTGAATCTTTAATTCATTCAGCCTCGCCATGTCCTTGTTATCCTTTAAATCACTGGTATTTATTTAACAATACCGCTTCTGACAGCAATTGTGATGAATTCGATGATTCCTTGATTATTAATCCTGGGTTCGATCACTATAAAGTCAAGTAAACACACGCACAGATATTGTAATTAGTAGCTAGTTTTATTTACTAGTAATAAACGCAATACAAATTTAAGAGCTTGTTAACTTCACAGTAGTCACTGTTCAACGTTTGAAAATAAACTAATCAATCTGCCTTGCTTGGTCACAGCCTCATATAGTCCGACAGGGTGCTTGCCTACGCACCGAGAACTTTCTTGGTTGTTCGTTCTTCGTGATCTCGAAGGGTAGGTGTTATTTATTGAGATCTCCTCTTTGCCTTGTATTCGCAAACATTCGCGCCATCTCTCTTCCTCTTAGGTACACGCTTGCATGCATAAGAGTAGCCATCGTCATCTTTGTTGTGTTTAACTAGTCTTGGGAGTGTTATTGAGTTAGGGATGGTACATGCTTGAGAATATTCGCCACACTGCCCTCCACCTAAGTCTGATCGTCCCGAGCAGACACATTGCCCTTAGCAAACTAACCTAGCCTTTCTAAATGGACCACCTTCATCTTATTCCTTGGCCTTCCCATAGTTTGTATGCGATATCCGTTTTATGACTTTGAATGGGCCTTCCCAGTTACACTGTAGTTTTGGGGACAAACCTTTCCTACGCTGTGGGTTGTATAGCAGCACTAAGTCTCCTTCTATAAAACCTTCCGAATTTATTGCTTTGTCGTACCTGCCTTCATCTTATCATGATCTTAGTCCGTTGTCTCACAAGGTCGTGAATTTCTTTCCTTTCTTCTTCCAATACGCTAGTAGATTTCCGAGCATTTACTCCTGCATCAGCGTTTACCCCAAACTTCGTCAGCTGGCAATCGAAGATGATTCCCGAAAACTACCTTTGCAGGAGTCTGACCAGTAGTTTCATGTACTGCAGAGCGATATGCCATTAGGAATAAGGAGATGTGAGTATCCCAATCCTTCTGGAACTTATCCACTACTTTCCTCAGGTGCTCTTCCAAGGTTCTATTGAATCGTTCCACCATGCCATCTGACTGAAGATGCAGTGCAGTTGTTCGAGTTTTCCGAATGCCCAATGCCTTGCACATTTCCTGGAACACAGCTGATTCGAAATTACTGCCTTGGTCAGAATGTATCTCCCTCGGTGCACCAAACCTAGCTAGCCAATTGTTAGTTAACACTTCTGCTATGGTTTCTGCCTCTTGATTTGGAATAGGGTACACTTCTGGCCATTTGCTGGAATAGTCCATAACTACCAGTACACATTTGTTTCCGAGTTTGCTGGTATGAAATGGACCAGCTACATCCATGGCTATCCTATCAAATGGCGCACCTGAGTTATACTGTTTCATTTGGCCATGGCGCCTTGATTTCGGTCCTTTAGCTTTGATGCATAGTTCACAGTTGGCAATCCACTCCGCGACCGATTGACGGCAACCAACCCAATAGAGTCTTTGCTTGACTTTTTCCAAGCTCTTGGTGACTCCAAGATGACTTCCGCTCTGACCGTTATGTATTTCATTGAGTACATCAGGGATTTTCTTCCTTGGAACGACTATCAGCTTTCGAACGCTTCCAGAATAAACTTTAAACCTGGAATTGGATATGCTAACATCGGGGCAGTGCATAGTTGTTCCTTCAATGTTTGAAAAGCCACCTCCTGTTCCTTCTTCCATTCAAAAATCATATTCTTCCTGGTAAGGTCATGGAGACTACTAGCTACGCGACAAAATTCGGTACAAATCGGCGATAATACGTACACAGCCCAAGGAGGCTCCGTAACTCATGCAAATTTCTCGGTCTTGGCCAATCCTTTACGGCTTCGATCTTTTCCTTAGCAGTGCAGATTCCCTCCGTAGTTACCTTGTGACCCAAATAACTTACTTCCTTTTTAAACAAGGAACACTTCTTGGGACTTAGTTTCAGACCAGCACCAGCTATTCTTTGGAAAACCTCATCCAAGTTCTTTAGGTGTTCTTCAAAGCTTTTTCCCAGCACGATGATGTCGTCGAGGTAAACCAAACATCTTTGCCAGTGCAATCCTTTTAGTATCTGATCCATGAGTCTCTCAAAAGTAGCTGGAGCATTGCATAGCCCGAAAGGCATTACCGTAAATTGCCAAAGCCCTTCTCCAACGCTGAAGGCCGTCTTCTCTTTAGCTTCATCCTTTACCTCCACTTGCCAGTAGCCGCTTTTCAAGTCCAGTGTGGAAAACCATTTCGTGCTAGATAACGAGTCCAGAGTATCGTCGATTCTTGGCAATGGATAACTGTCCTTCTTCGTTACGTCGCACAGTGGCGCCTCTGCTGTAAAGCATAGCAAAAATCAAAAAAATCATTAAAGCGTTCGCTAAATCTAATACATGTTTCTAATAGAGAATTTTCCAGGGATCAAGAATATACAACTGTTTTTCACAGAAAATTATAGTTTACTAGGTAGAGCCGCTCAAAGTTGACCAATTTTTCTTATTGGAACTTGTTAACAACATACATTTTCTTAGTTACGAATTGTATACCTGAAATTTATTTTAATAATTTGAGTAGGTATATAAAGCTATCCATCATACAATGCACATTATCATTCGTCATTTGGAGATAAATAAAGCATGATTTTCTTCTAACAATGGTCGATGGAAAAGTTTTGAACTTAATAACAAATACGACATCTATAATGAAATGTCCCATTTGTAAGAAGAGCCAAAAGGACTTTGAAAATCTTGATGATTCAATAACTGACGAACTAAATTATGAGTATGAAATATCTCCTTTGCATGCTAGGATAAGATGTATGGAATTTGTTTTGAAGCTGGCTTATACAATACCACAACAAGGAGAAGTTTTCGACGACAATACAACATGTAAAGAGAAACAAAACAGGAGAAAAAAAATAATTCAGGATGCATTCTATAAAGAGATTGGCCTTAGAGTTGACTGTCCAAAGTATGGATACGGAAATACAAATGATGGCAACAACTCAAGAAGATTTTTTGAAAACGATGAAGTGACTGCTCGCATAACAGGAGTTGATAGAGATATTGTGAAAAGATTGGGAGTAATTTTAAATATTTTAAACTGCCATGAACCAGTTAATGGACCCAAATTGGGAGAATATGCATCTAAAACTACAGAGTTGCTGCATCAAAAGTATCCTGAGAAGAAACTTACACCAACGCTACATAAAATTTTAGCACATGGAAAAGATTAAATAGAGTACCAGTGCTTACCATTAGAAGAATTGTCTGATGAAGCTCAAGAATCTAAGAACAAGGACTACAAAAGATATATATGTATGAACACCTGCAAAGTATCACGAGTTAGACAAAACGAAGACCTTTTCAACATGTTAGCTATCTCTTCTGATCCAGTCATATTATCTATGAGGTATGTAAGAACACAAAAAGATCTTACAGATGCGTATAGCTCAGAAATGGTTGCTTTGTTGTTGTTGTTGTTGTAACGACAAAAACACTCCCCGAAGGTTTTGGGGGTTGCTGTCGAACTGACAGTCCTTGGCCGGATATGAATCCGGTACGCTCCGGTACTGCCCCACTGTCGTGGTAGCGATTTGGTATGACCAGTGGAACCTTCTAGGTCATGTCACCCCTCCTTCCGTAAGAAAGGTAGGATGGGTAATGAGAGGTGAGAGGCATCATATCCGTAGATCAACCATCGAGTTGCACGTCATTACCTTTGTGCATATTAGTCGCTTCTTACGACCGGTATGCCTACCTCGGGCATATTCTAAGCCCCTAACCCGCAGGGGGGGAATGGTTGGTTTGTTAGATATATGTTCCAGTGACGATGACTATGTTAAGTTTCTCACTTCTTATCACAACAATGAAAAAGAGATTTATTAATCAATTTTGTTACTTTATTGAAAAATAAGAGATCTACGTACAAGTAAATTTTTTATTTCAAATAAAAGACTTAAATTAATTTAGCAATTTATAAATACTTACTTTTCGTGATTGCATTTCTCTAAAGTTTATCAAATTTATTTTGAAGCTTAGGCATTTCGCCTTCAAACGAGTATTAAATTTATATAGAAATCAATACGTCTATCGAGTTTGGTACAAATTGGTAAAGCGGTTACTAAGATCAACCTTCTTAGCATAAATGGGCAGTGCCACTCCCCTTTTCCAAAATTCGTTGGCTGTTTAATCTTTAGCTCAAATAAAATTTCATTGAACCACTTTCAATAACTTTTAGTTATTAATAAAATACATATTTGGCTTGTAAATTAAAAAAAAAACATGTAAAATTTTACGATGAATTTTGAAGCACCTTGTTATTGTGGCACCAAAAACGGACATTTGAGTTTTATAAGAGTATTTCCATTTAAAAGAAACAATACGTCTATCGATTTTGGTAGTTATTGATTACGTGACTACTTAGATACAACTTTTTGTCATAAGTGGGCAGTGCCACGCTACCTTATCAAAATCATTAGTTTATCTTATTTGAAGCTTAAATACGTCATTATAAGACAAATCTCATTTTATTTTTTTTATTTTTTACTAAAAACTTTTTTTGTAAGTTTAACGAGCTCAAGACCAGTGATAATAATTCTTAGTTAATTATTATTATTTTTGATTAGAGGAAAAATTGAAAGCAACAAACATATACAGGCTATAGTTATGGTACTATTTCGAAAACAGCCACGATTTCTCGTCAGACTAATTCGTGTAGTTTTGTTATTTCAGAGGGTCTTGTGGAGAATCGAACCCACTCACTCTGATTGCCAGCGCAGCTGCCTAACCCATAGGGCTATGCTGCGTGTAGTTTTGCAAGCTGCTTAATTCAAGTTTTCCTCTAATTGTTGTTTGTTATCTTGCCAACGGTATACACAATATTTCAGACACTCTGTCTATATGTAAATCATGTATGTTGGACTTTGTTTTTGTACATTCTTCTTTCTATTTTTAGAAGATAATTATTGTACATAACCGCGTGCTCCGGTATACATTTATTTTGTTGTTGGTTTTATGGTCTGTTCATTTTTACATATTTTTGTAAGTTTAACGAGCTCAAGACCAGTGACAATAATTCTTAGTTAATTATTATTTTTTTTGATTAGAGGAAAAATTGAAAGCAACAAACATACACAGGCTATAGTTATGGTACTGCACTGGCAATCATAGTGAGTGGGTTCGATTCTCCACAAGATCCTCTGAAATAGCAAAACTATACGAATTAGTCTGACGAGAAGTCGTGGCTGTTTTCGAAATAGTACTATAACTATAGCCTGTATATGTTTGTTGCTTTCAATTTTTCCTCTAATCAAAAATAATAATAATTTACTAAGAATTATTATCACTGGTCTTGAGCTCGTTAAACTTACAAAAATATGTAAAAGTGAACAGACCATAAAGCCAACAACAAAATAAATTTTACAAAAAACATTTTGTTTTTGCATTTTTCTAAAAATTTTCGACTTTGACGAATTTTTTAGAAGCACCCAGTATCTGTGACATTCTGAGCTTTCACACGATAAAACTTCAAATAATTATCTTTCATTTCCATTTTAAATTTTTAAAATATCTAGATTGGTTCAAAAGTTATGATTTTTGCAAAGAAAAAATTCAAAAGGCGCCAGTGTGCGTCGTTCAATTTCCGGTAATCCACACAGAACTTAATTTTTCCATCCTTCTTTTTCACTAGTACTACCGGTGAGCTCCATGGACTAGCTGATGGTTGGATCACTCCGCTGTCACTCATTTCCTGTATAATTTCTCCTACTACTTGGCGTTTGGCCAATGGAATACTACGAGGAGCTTGGCGGTTTGGCCTTGCATCA
Organism: Merzomyia westermanni; assembly: GCA_949987695.1. Classification (NCBI taxonomy): domain Eukaryota; kingdom Metazoa; phylum Arthropoda; class Insecta; order Diptera; family Tephritidae; genus Merzomyia; species Merzomyia westermanni. Next base: position 86,226,103 of record OX465291.1, read on the forward strand.
CATGTATCAATTTGATGCTTTACAACTTTGGTCCGACCTGGTTTGGAACCATCCTTGTCAAATATGCTCGAGTACTTTGATAGAAGTTCCTTTGCCTTTTTCTGATGATCTTTTTCGAGGCCTGCCGTCCACGACGTGATATCATCTGAAAGATTAATCTTGATGGTAGAATCATTTTACTGAAGCTGTTCACAATTGATAACTATCTCGACATTTTGGCATTGTCCCAATATTGCTCCTTTGGAAAGTTTAATAGGCGATTTGAACTCATTAAGTACTCTTACCGGTACACGTCCATCTTGTTTTGTCATGGCCAGGGGTTTTCCTACTAATATGTTCGTCCTTGATTTGTTTGCTGCCTCGACAACCCACAATTTGTTTGGCCCATAATCTCCATCAATATTTGCCCATATGATTGCTTCCGACTTCGGTGGAATTTGTTGGCTCTCCTCCACAAGCACTCGCTTACTAACGTATCTATTTTCGTAACCAAAATTTAGTGGCACAGCCATGTTTTGGTAATTCATAGTCCTGTGTTGCAAGTCGATCTTGATGCCTTGCTCGCTTAAGAAGTCCACACCAACTATGATTTCGTCAACAATATCTGCTAATATAAATCTGTGTAGAACGGACACGCTCTCAACTGCGATTTCACATGTTACTTCTCCTAGGACATGGGTGTCCTCACCAGTGGCCGAAGGTAACTTTGCTCCATGCAATGGTCTCACCTCCTTGTTGACTAAATCAGATCGAATTATGGAATGCGATGCGCCTGTATCCACAGTTAGTAAGTACTTTCTTTCATCCACATATGCAACAACAGTAACATTACTAGCTTTCCTTCCGATCTGTGAGACAGAGATTATGAGGCATTCAGTTGCGGGGCCCAGTCCACGCCCCTTTCGGATTTAGGTTAAAGACTGATTTGGTTGGGAGGTTTGCTCATCTCCTTCAGCTTTGCGTTTTCGTCCACCTGAATTGCTGGGGTTACTGGAGCCAGTGCCGCAATAACGTGCTATGTGACCTGGTTTCCGTACTTAAAGCATTTAATGGTACCATTACTTTTTTTCTGTACTCCGTTCAACGCTTCCAAAATTTTGTCTACACAAGCCGGAGTTTCCACTTCTACGCGATGAACCTTGTATGCAGGTTTACTCAAAAGCGAAACTGTTTCCTGCGTCAGAGCATGCGCTACCGTTTCAGAGAATGTCCGTTTGGGGTTTGCATGTGTGGCCCGCTTCGTCTCCACATCACGTATTCTATTTATAAAACTTTGGATTTTTACCCTCTCAGTGTACTCCACGGGTGCGTCTGCATTTGCTAGATGGGCCAACCTCTCGATGTCCGATGCAAATCCCTGCAAAGTCTCATTAGGTTTCTGGGATGGATTCTGTAGCTCTATTTGGTATATCTGCTTTCGATGTTCGCTACCATAGCGTCTCTCAACCGCACCCATCAATGCATCATAACTGTTCCTTTCGGACTTGGGCATAGTCTGTTAGATTTCTGCTGCAGTTCCCTTCAATGCCACGAATAGTGCAGCAACTTTATCTTCACTGCACCAATTATTCACCGCAGGCGTCTTCTCAAATTGCAGCTTAAATACCTGGAATGGACCAGAACCATCAAAGGAAGGTGATTTTGCCTTGGGAGTATTCGCTAAAGCAGATGGACGATTTTGTTGCAATTCCCGGATACGACCTCTCAGTGCATCTACCTCGGCATCGATTTTATCCTGCAGCTGGGCAATTTTCGCATCTTGGACTTCTAGTTTAGATGACACCCTCGCCTCCTGTGCTTCCCACTGCGAAGAGAAATATGCCTTCTGGTCTTCCATTTGAAATCTCATGTATGCCTTCTGTTGGTCTAGTTGAGATGTAATACGTGTGTCCTGTTCTTCAAGCTTAGATGCCATGTGTGTCTTCTGTTCTTCCAGCTGTGTTGAAATGCTTGACGACATCTGAGTCAATACAGCCAAAAACGCGTTTGTATCCACACTTGCCACTGGATTCGGACGCTCGTTTTTCTCTTCCATTTTCGTCGATGCCTCCTCCACAAGATGGAAAACATAATCATCAACGTGGATTCCTTCTGCTTCCATTGCCTCCCGTAGTCGTGATTGTAGCTCGTATTATTGCCTGCGGTGTTTATTCCGCGTTGTTCCAACTCAGTTTTGAGTTTCTGAATCTTTAATTCATTCAACTTAGCCATGTCCTTGCAACCACTGGTATTTATTTAACAACACCGCTTCTAACACCAATTGTGACGAATTCGATGATTCCTTGATTATTAATCCTGGGTTCGATCACTATAAAGTCAAATAAACACACGCACAGATATTGTAACTAAAAGCTAGTTTTATTTACTAGTAATAAACTCAATACAAATTTAAGAGCTTGGTAACTTCACAGTAGTTCACTGTTCAACGCTTGAAACTAAACTGATCAACCTACCTTGCTTGGTCACTGCCTTATATAGTCCGACAAGGTTGTTCGTTCTTCGTGATCTCGAAGGGTCGGTGTTATTTATTGAGATCTCCTCTTTGATTTGTATTCGCAAACATTCGCGCCATCTCTCTTCCTCTTCTTAGGTACACGTTTGCATGCTTGTGTTTAACTAGTGTTGGGAGTGTTATTGAGTTAGGGATGGTACATGCTTGAGAATAATTGCCACAATAGGTAATGTTATGCTATATTTGGAAGTTGTGGCTTAATATGGAATTCTAGATATCCTAAAGATGAAAATAATTATTTAATTGTACATACATATTTATTTATATCATTTAATGCAAATAGTAAAAATTGTTTTTGAACTGATTGTGGGCCAACTACATGAACCTGGTACCGCGGGTTTCAAATTATGGAACCGTATTCAAGTATCGGTCTGACTAATGTAGTGAAGAGAGCTTTAGTTACATAAGGGTCGCTAAATTCTTTAGACCATCGTTTAACGAATGCTAGGACACCTCTAGCCTATAGTCCATAGTAATCCCCAGGTCAACAAAATCATACACTTGCTCAAGACTATAATTTTTAATTGTATAGGAAGCCGGCTGAGAAATTCCACGCGAAAAACCCATGTGTTTACATTTTTTAGGGTTAAGTGGCATATAATTTAAATCTCACCAAGTAACTAGTGTATCTGGATCTGATTGTAGCTTATTTCTATCTTCAAATGAGGCGAATGACATGAAAACTTTACGTCGTCAGCATACATTAACAATCTTGAAAATTGGATTATTGTAGAAATATCATTTATAAGCAACAAGAACAGAATCGAGCCAAGAAGGCTTCCTTGAGGAACTCCCGAAGAGACATAAATGACATCGGATACTAAATTTTTAAACACTACTCTTTGTGTCCTGTCACTAAGGTAAGAAGAGATCCAGTGATTGAGATCCGGCTGGAAGCCCAACTGATCGAGTTTATGAATAAGTAATGAGTTACACACTTTGTTAAAAGCTTTGGTGAAATCCGTATTAATAACTTCGGTGTGCAGATTTTTTCTAAAGCCATTTGAGACATGACTGGTAACCTCAAGTAAATTCGTAACTGTGGACTTTCCTTTGCTGAACCCGTGTTGGCAGTCAGCTATCAAAGTAGAGATCGGACCCGTAAGTTGATTTGTAACAATAGCTTCAAACAAATTTGGGATGGCAGAAAGCTTCGATATGCCACGATAGTCCTCTAAAGAAGACCTACTCCCGCTTTTATGCAGCGGTAGAAGAAACGATGCTTTCCACGCAGTTGGAAAAACACCATACTTTAGTGATAAATTGAACAAATTTGGTAAGGGGTTGGTAAGAAAGAAATCCTATCAGGAACATATTTAAAAGGTTCTTTTAAGGTTTTAAGGTAAATTAGAACATCTTTGTCCTGTGTAGCTTATAGGGATAACTTTGAAAGTTTGAGTTGGAGAATAGTTAGAAGTGAAAAATTGAGCAAAGAAATTTGCGATATCTTGATTATCGCTAGATATAATGTCTTGATATTTCATGGCTGAGGGAAACCTTGATACCTTATGTTTAGAATTTACGAAACCATAAAATGACTTTGGATTGAGAATAATGTCTCTTTTGGTTTTAGAGATATAAGCTTTATAGCAGTTTTATTTAAATCTATGTACTTCTGACGTAGAATGGAATACAGTAAGTAATGTTTGTTTAATCCGGATTTCTTATAGAAATTAAATGATCGCGTTTTCCTATTTTTTAGAGCCTTAAGCTCTTTAGTAAACCAAGCTTGCATAGGATGATCATAAGTCAATTAAAGTTTAGGAATAAACTTCTTAAATAGGCAGTATGTAGTTTGATTGATATGTGAGACGTTTAGATCGATATCACTACCAAATTCAGGCCCAGTTAATTTAGACAATTCTTTATTTAATTTCTTGTAGTTTGCTTTGGGAAAGTTAAAATCAAAGCTACTACATGAGTAGCATTAAGTACCTTGGCCAATACTTATGGTTTCGTAGACTATTTCCATAGAAGGGTGGTAAAGGTCTTCTGGTAAAACCAACTTTACCAAACTTGTAAGCGGTAACATTTATTTGATTAAGGCAAAGATCGGAAATTCCATCTAAAAAGTCATTGTACCCCAGTTTGGACGAATTTGGAATAATGTTTCCATCAGATATGTTCCACGATATATGAGGTAAGTTAAAATCACCCAAAACAATAATTGAATCTGAAGCTTTAGTCATAAAGTTAACAGTTTTGAGCAGAGAGACATGTTGCATGTAGACTGAAAAATCTGATGCTGGAGGGATGTAGCAAACATATAAGTACATAGAGACGTTACCTAGTTGAAGGCGCATGCATTTGAACTCAATGAAATCGATGTTAGGAATATTAACCTCTTCTGAAGGGATGAGGGAATGAACGGGAAGTAGAACACCACCTCCGACTCTATTCAAGCGATCATTTCTATATACTTGATATTCTTTACATAGAAACTCTGAATTGAAAACATGAGGTTTTAGCCAAGTTCCGGTAAAAGCAATTACGTTATATTTACAATGAAAAGATTTCAAAAAGAGATCAGTTAATTTGGTATTTAAATCTCTGACATTTAGATAAAAGATATTCACGATTTAGTTTTTTGACTCAACGTTATTACGAGAAATATTCGCTACATTTTGAACATTCCTATTCGGTCTGTATTCAAACTCCCGCACAAGAGCCCCGGGAGGCCAAAAAGAGCTGTCCAAAAGAGTATCGAAATCTTTCCCAGATACGTCAATCTTAAACGAAGACATACTTCTTTGATATGTGAAATTAAATTTTCTGACAGTTACGCTGTGATCTTTAACTTTAGAAGAAATATGGTACATCAAATCATCCTCGGTAGTGTCTGGATGGAACCTAGACGCAAAAATAGATTTTTTGCGAGGGACCACAACCAGCTTACTAACGATTGATTCAGACTCCATTGCAATAGTTGGAGGGTTTTTCCTAGTGGATATTTTTGAAGGGGCGTTCTTGGACGTTGCTCGGACAACCGTACTAGGAATTGGAGATGACAGAGCTATTACAAAGCTTTCTACAAAGAATTATGTGTCAAATTTAATTGATGCAAATGATCCTGCTATTGCCTTATGTAACATGACCGTGGTGTGCCCATATTGTTCCGCTTTAAAGTTTAAAAACTAATCCGGAGGCATGTGCTGCTCACAGAGAAGAGTGGAACTTTTTTACGCAAATAAAGGACAGAATAAGCAAAGAACAACACAACGTCGTATATGAAATTAAATGGAATGGAAAACATGGCGAAAAATGCAACAAAAAATGCATTGGTACAACCAAGCGCACAAAGCAGATGCTTCTTCTTCTTCTTTAAATGGTCATCTAACCGCCTGGGCGATTTTGACCGTCCAACATAGCTCGCCAGTCGTTTCTTCGTTGCGCCAACTGGCGCCAATTGGAAACACCGCGGGATCGCAAATCGGTCTCCACTTGGTCCTTCCATCGGAGTGGTGGTCTCCCTCTTCTTCTGCTTCCACCGGCGGGTGCCGATAAGCATACCTTCTGGGCTGGAGCATCTTCGCTCATTCGAACTACGTTCATACAGCTCATCATTAAAGCTTCTTCGGTACTCGCCGTCGCCAACGCGTAGAGGTCCAAAAATCTTTCGAAGAACCTTTCTCTCGAATACTCCCAGAGCCGCCTCATCAGATGTTGTTAGTGTCCACGCTTCTGCACCATATAGCAGGACGGGTGCGATGAGTGACTTGTAGAGTGCTATTTTCGTTCGTCGAGAGAGGACTTTACTTTTCAATTGCCTACTCAGTCCGAAGTCGTCGGATTTCTAGGCTAACATTATTGTTGGTGCTAATGCTGGTTCCCAGGTAAACGAAGTCCTTTACCTTTTCGAAATTATTGCTGCGAACAGTGGTTGCCAAGGCGCGAATGCGCTGACTCTTTGCATGATGACAGAAGGTACTTCGTTTTGCCCTCGTTCACCACCAATCCCATTTTCTCCACTTCTTTTTCTAATTTGGAGTAAGCAATCAATATCGTCAGCATATGCCAACAGTTGCACGCTTTTATAAAATATTGTTCCAGCGCGGTTAAGTTCTGCAGCTTGTATTATTTTCTCCAGCATTAAATTAAAGAAATCGCACGATAGGGGGTCACCCTGTCTGAAATCTTGTTTAGTTTCGAACGGCTCGGAGAGGTACTTCCCAATTCTGACCGAGCTGGCGGTGTTACTCAAGGTCAGTTTGCATAGCCGTATAAGTTTTGCGGGGAAACCAAATTCAGACATAGCGGCATATAGGCAGCTCCTTTTCTTGCTATCGTAAGCTGCTTTAAAATCAACAAAGAGATGTTGTGTGTCGATTCTTTTTTCACGGGTTTTTCCAAGATTTGGCGTATTGTAAAAATTTGGTCGATGGTAGATTTACCAGGTCTGAAGCCACACTGATAAGGTCCAATCAGTCTGTTCACATCAGGCTTCAGTCTTTCGCACAATACGTTTGATAGGACCTTATATGCGATATTCAAAAGGTTGATTCCGCGATAGTTGGCGCAGTTTGTAGGATCGCCCTTCTTGTGGATTGTGCAGAGAACACTTAGATTCCAATCTTCAGGCATGCATTCATCCAACCATATTCTGCATGGAAGCTGATGCATGCGCCTTACCAGCTCCTCGCCTCCGTGTTTCAATAGCTCAGCAGGCAAACCATCAGCGCCAGCTGTTGTATGGCTTTTCAATCGGGATATTGCTATTCGCACTTCATTATAGTCCATTCCATCATATCCGATTGTGGGCTCGGGTTCGGCATCTTCTCTGGTTTCTTGCTCAGTTTCTCCATTTAAAAGGGCAGAGAAGTGATCCTCCATATTCTGAGTGCTCTCTGAACATCAGCCACCAGGTCGCCGTTCTCATTCTTACAGGAGTTTGCCCCGGGCTTAAAACCTTCTGTCATTCGCCGAATTTTTTGATAGAATTTTCGGGCATTATTCCCGTTGGCCAGCATCTCAAGCTCCTTTATTTCACGCTTTTCTGCCGTTTTTTTCGTCCGGAAAAGCCGCCTCGCTTCCCTCTTCAACTCGCGGTAGTGTTCACACACACTCCTCGTTGCATTCGATCTCAGCGTTGCCTTGTAGGCTTCGTCCTTTCTTTTCGTTGCAGCGCGGCACTCTTCATCATCATACCAGTTGTTTCTTCGCGTTCACCGAAATCCAATTACTTCTTCGGCTGCGGTACGGAGTGCTCCTGAGATACGATCCCACTGCTCATGCATTCCACTAGGTTGAATTGTGCTCTCGGAGAGCAGGTGTGAGAGGCGATCTGCGAAATAATTGGCGGTCTGTTTCGATTGCAGCTTTTCGACGTCCTGCGTTTTTTTTTGCTCCTGTTTTGTTATACAGAGGCGGATACGAATCTTGGCTGCTACTAGGTAGTGATCAGAGCCGATGTTAGGTCCTCATATTGTGCGAACATCTAAAACGCTGGAAGCATGCCGTCCGTCTGTCACAACGTGGTCGATCTGGTTGCGTGTTTTTCGAGCGGGGTACAGCCATGTAGCCTGATGGATCTTCTTGTGCATAAACCTAGTGCTGGGTAAGACCATGTTTCGGGCACCGGCGAAGTCGATCAGCCTGAATCCATTTGGCGAAGTCTGATCGTAGAGATCAACAGTGGGGCAAAATACACCCTCCTGGCGTTAAAGTCGCCAAGCACGACTTTGATATCATGACGGGGGCAGCGCTCGTATGCTTCTTCCAGGCGCTCGTAGAATGCATCCTTTTCCACGTCGTCCTTCTCTTCCGACGGTGCATGAGCGCAGATAAACGATATGGTGAAAAATCGTACTTTTATGCGGATTGCAGCGAGACGCTCGTTCACGGGTGTGAACGACAGTACTCGATGACGGAGTCTCTCTCCCACCACAAATCCCACGCCAAATCTGCGCTTGTCTTCATGCCCACTCCAGTAGATGTTGCAAGGTGTTTTGATCGTGTTTCCTCGCCCCGTCCATCGCATCTCTTGTATGGCGGTGATGTCAGCTTTTGCTTTCCTCAGGACCTCAACCAGCCGGGCAGCGGCACCTTCCCCATTGAGGGACCGGACATTCCAGGTACATGCCCTTATCTCATAATCCTTATTTCGTTTGCAGGTGTTGTCATCTAAAAAAGGGGTTCTCATATCCGAGGCTTTGTTATTGAATTTCATTGTTAGTTTATGTGGTGGGTCCCAAACCCAACGCACAACCCGTTTCACGGGAGCTTGAATTCTATTACACGTTTGTATAGCGAGCCGCTTGATCCAAGACGCCCGCTTGCAGCCACACCACATGGTGATCAGACGCTGCTGTTTGAACCCCCCAGCAAGCCCTTACACCGATTATGTCGGAGTGGCTTTACCAGGTTGTCGCCTTCTCACGTTTAGCTCACCCCCAAACGGGTGTTTGGTGGTTACCCAGAGGATACTTGGGCGCAAAGCCCGGAAGTAGTGAGCTGCTTGAACCGCATGCAAAAGAATTGCTCTGGTCATTCCCAGGTGAATGGCGATCAGAAACTTTCCCCACTTCCGTGGCCTCCTACACAACCAGATGCTGGGAACAAAAAAATAACTACAGCATTGGCCCAGCACTTAACGAGCAACATACAGCTGGCCCGAATCGTCACGGTCTTGAACGAGCAACTGGGTACGTACAGCCGTCATCGTACAAATTCATCGAAAACCGGGATGATAACAAACGTGAACTAGTAGATGAACGTACTCGTTCCTTCGAATTGTCACTCGTTCACAAACTGTCAATCGAAGCCGCAACAAATTATAGCAAATATTTAAAAATGTAAGCAAATTAAAATTATATTTGCATATATTTATGTTGTTGTATTTTTATGAGCTCAAGGCCTTTTTTTAAATAAAGTACTATTATTCACAATTGTATTTTCGTATTTATTTCGTCGATATTTCGGCTTTAATCTGAAGACATCCTCAGGATTGGGAAACACAAACAGAGAACAGGTACAATCAATTATAAAAAAATAACATTTAATTTTTCATGCATAAGGGTATATAAACATGTAAATCAAAAACACAACTGACAGATAAGAATATGTCTCATCGACTGATTATATGTTCGAAAACAAAATTATTAAAAGCTTGAACATAATAAGTAAACAATTTAAAATGCCGCAAGTGTAAACAAAAATATGCAATAATAAGAACCAAGAAAACAAAAACAATAAGTCTAACAAATATGTAGTTATGTATGTATAATAAATCAAATATAAAACTTAGAAACAGTGATTCGAACAATAAGAACGTCTTAACAGCCCATTGTAAAGACACGGGACACCATCCCGACTTCGAAAATGTCACCATATTGGAAAACGAAAAACATTACCACAAACGAACACCCCTAATGTCAAGAAGATGAACTTCAAAAGTGATACTGACCACTGTGCACATGTGTTTCTCAATTTGGTACTGCAGCAACAACAACGCACATGGAAATCAGCAACACCCAACAATGATCCCGCTAGCAATAGATAATATAGGAACATACATGTCTACATAATATAAATATTATACATACATAACTACATATTTTTTAAACTTATTGGTTTTGTTTTCTTGGTTCTTACGTATTATTTCATATTTTTGTTTACACTTGCGGTATTTTAAAATGTTTAGTTTTTATGTTCAAGCTTTGTAATAATTTTGTTTACGAACATATGATCAGTCGATGAAGCATATTCTTATGTGTAAGTTGTGTTTTTGATTTACATGTTTATATACCCTTGTGCAAGAAAAGTTAAATGTTATTTTTATAATTAATTGTATATGTTCTCTGTTTGTGTTTCCCAATCCTGAGAATGGCTTCAGATTAAAGCCAAAATATCGACGAAATAAATACGAAAATACAATTGTGAATATTGCATTTTATTTAAGAAAAGGCCTTGACCTCATAAAAATACAACAAAATTAATTCAAAGCAGGCTATAAATGATCTTTAAAAATGTATAAATTTATTATTTTAACTATCTTTTTTGATAAAGGACAAACTATAATAAACTTAGTTTAACGCAAAAGGACATAATGGCGAAATTTATTAGTGAAAAATTAGATACAAAACTATGCGCAGGGAAAAACTACTGCAAAACGACTTTGGGAGGAGCTTACCAGGCGATTGAACGCTGCAGGACCCCCAACAAAACAAGAAAAGGCATGGAAAAAGATATGTTTATGTTGTATTTAAAAATGTGTTACCATGTTATTATAATAGGCGTATGCTGATCAAAAATACAATGCCCATGCATCAATAAAGCCTCTAAGCGGCAAACTGGTGGAGGTCCTTTTCAAAAAAAAACCGCTCAGCACAGCGGAAGAACTTCTGGTCGAAGCAGCTGAGTTGGAGGCAAGCGTTGAAGAGAATAAGTCGGTTCCGGCATTTGTGAACGTCGCTTCACCTTTGCCATGAGACAAGCTCTACCGAAGTAGATGAAAATGTCCATAATACCTCTGCACCTGTATTGTTATTGTTGTTGTTGTTAACAGTGCTTCGCCCTGCGCAATGGGCTCGATCACTCTAAATTGTCATCAGGCTCTTCTAACGGAAGTCCAAGGAAACACGCAGTTTCCACAGGGTTGGACCAGAGTGATATAGGTGTTAGAAGAGTAGGTTCGACTGAACAGGAGAAGAGATGTTTGGTATCATGAGGGGGCATACCACATGCAGGACATGTGTTTGGTATGTTGGGGCTCAGTCTGGATAAGTAAGAGTTTAACCTATTACAATATCCAGAGCGAAGTTGTGCTAGCATGACTCTAGTCTCCCTCGGAAGTACACGCTCCCCTTCAGCCAATTCAGGTGGCTGAGTACTGATAACGGGATTCACAGGTCGAGATCTGAGAGATCTATCTACCGACTCGGTGTGGACGTCATTTAGAGCCCGTCTATGGTTCCGCAGATCAAACGGCAAAGAGATATGGTGCCGGATCTCATCGTAGTGCTTACGGAGATGTCTCCTTATGTCTCTGGGGGGCGGTGCTACATCCAAAAGATGTCGATTTGGATGACTAGGCTTATGACAGTTCAGAAGGAACTGTCTACTCAAGAGTTCCGCGTGCTCTTGAACATTGAGGAATTTTGCCTCTTGATGGAGGTGAGAATCAGATGACATAAGCACACATCCCGTAGCAGTTCTGATGGCGGTTTTTTGGCAGACTTGCAGTTTCCTCCAGTTGGTGTCAGAAAGACTGGGCGACCATATGGGCGCAGCATAATCAATAACCGGCCGGCCAATAACCTTATATGTAGTAAGCAATGTTTCTTTGTCTTTTCCCAAAGTACTGCCGGCCAGTGACTTGAGGATCTTATTGCGGCTCTGTACCTTTGAGGCGATTGCGGTGGCATGACCAGCGAAGGTGAGGCCGTTGTAAAGTGTCACACCCAAGATTTTTGGGTGGTTGACAGTAGGTAGAGGTACTCCGTCTACGTGGACATTTAACTCTTGCCCCATCTGCGCATTTGGGATGATAATCTCTAGGACCACACGTGACAGGAAGAATATAGATGTTTATGATTTGTAGGTCGGCATCTCCTGACCGGACTGCTATGCTTTGCATTCTAAGGTAGAGTCCCTGGGGTCGACGTCAGGGGAAAATAGATTATATTTTTTAAACTTATTGGTTTTGTTTTCTTGGTTCTTACGTATTATTTCATATTTTTGTTTACACTTGCGGTATTTTAAAATGTTTAGTTTTTATGTTCAAGCTTTGTAATAATTTTGTTTACGAACATATGATCAGTCGATGAAGCATATTCTTATGTGTAAGTTGTGTTTTTGATTTACATGTTTATATACCCTTGTGCAAGAAAAGTTAAATGTTATTTTTATAATTAATTGTATATGTTCTCTGTTTGTGTTTCCCAATCCTGAGAATGGCTTCAGATTAAAGCCAAAATATCGACGAAATAAATACGAAAATACAATTGTGAATATTGCATTTTATTTAAGAAAAGGCCTTGACCTCATAAAAATACAACAAAATTAATTCAAAGCAGGCTATAAATGATCTTTAAAAATGTATAAATTTATTATTTTAACTATCTTTTTTGATAAAGGACAAACTATAATAAACTTAGTTTAACGCAAAAGGACATAATGGCGAAATTTATTAGTGAAAAATTAGATACAAAACTATGCGCAGGGAAAAACTACTGCAAAACGACTTTGGGAGGAGCTTACCAGGCGATTGAACGCTGCAGGACCCCCAACAAAACAAGAAAAGGCATGGAAAAAGATATGTTTATGTTGTATTTAAAAATGTGTTACCATGTTATTATAATAGGCGTATGCTGATCAAAAATACAATGCCCATGCATCAATAAAGCCTCTAAGCGGCAAACTGGTGGAGGTCCTTTTCAAAAAAAAACCGCTCAGCACAGCGGAAGAACTTCTGGTCGAAGCAGCTGAGTTGGAGGCAAGCGTTGAAGAGAATAAGTCGGTTCCGGCATTTGTGAACGTCGCTTCACCTTTGCCATGAGACAAGCTCTACCGAAGTAGATGAAAATGTCCATAATACCTCTGCACCTGTATTGTTATTGTTGTTGTTGTTAACAGTGCTTCGCCCTGCGCAATGGGCTCGATCACTCTAAATTGTCATCAGGCTCTTCTAACGGAAGTCCAAGGAAACACGCAGTTTCCACAGGGTTGGACCAGAGTGATATAGGTGTTAGAAGAGTAGGTTCGACTGAACAGGAGAAGAGATGTTTGGTATCATGAGGGGGCATACCACATGCAGGACATGTGTTTGGTATGTTGGGGCTCAGTCTGGATAAGTAAGAGTTTAACCTATTACAATATCCAGAGCGAAGTTGTGCTAGCATGACTCTAGTCTCCCTCGGAAGTACACGCTCCCCTTCAGCCAATTCAGGTGGCTGAGTACTGATAACGGGATTCACAGGTCGAGATCTGAGAGATCTATCTACCGACTCGGTGTGGACGTCATTTAGAGCCCGTCTATGGTTCCGCAGATCAAACGGCAAAGAGATATGGTGCCGGATCTCATCGTAGTGCTTACGGAGATGTCTCCTTATGTCTCTGGGGGGCGGTGCTACATCCAAAAGATGTCGATTTGGATGACTAGGCTTATGACAGTTCAGAAGGAACTGTCTACTCAAGAGTTCCGCGTGCTCTTGAACATTGAGGAATTTTGCCTCTTGATGGAGGTGAGAATCAGATGACATAAGCACACATCCCGTAGCAGTTCTGATGGCGGTTTTTTGGCAGACTTGCAGTTTCCTCCAGTTGGTGTCAGAAAGACTGGGCGACCATATGGGCGCAGCATAATCAATAACCGGCCGGCCAATAACCTTATATGTAGTAAGCAATGTTTCTTTGTCTTTTCCCAAAGTACTGCCGGCCAGTGACTTGAGGATCTTATTGCGGCTCTGTACCTTTGAGGCGATTGCGGTGGCATGACCAGCGAAGGTGAGGCCGTTGTAAAGTGTCACACCCAAGATTTTTGGGTGGTTGACAGTAGGTAGAGGTACTCCGTCTACGTGGACATTTAACTCTTGCCCCATCTGCGCATTTGGGATGATAATCTCTAGGACCACACGTGACAGGAAGAATATAGATGTTTATGATTTGTAGGTCGGCATCTCCTGACCGGACTGCTATGCTTTGCATTCTAAGGTAGAGTCCCTGGGGTCGACGTCAGGGGAAAATAGATTATATTGTACAGAGTGATGTGGCAAGGCCACCCCCAAGACCGCTGGGACGGACATTATACCCATCACAAGTTCGTAAGTCCGATCTTGTATTCAATTTTGTCTCTTGTATCGCGGCGATTTTGATGTTGTGCGTCTTCATAAAGTCAGTTATCACCGCGATCTTTGCAGCCAATCCGTTACAGTTCAGCTGTAAAATTTTGAAGTGTGTAGGAGGGGAGACGGGGGACATACTAGGCGTGAGGGACGGATGCGTTTGCCTAGGTGGAGGTAGGCTAAAGACTAAACTATGTTGCATTCTAGAGTTGACAGCGCCATGGCCGATGCTGTCTGGCGTGGAAGGCGGCTGTCTACTGCAACAGGGGGCTATGAACGAATCCGTCCAAAGGTTACCGTTTGCGAGCCCAGAGCACATAAGGGTTTGGCACAGGCCAAGGCAATTGTTGCACTTGACCGATGTCGCAGGCGTATATAATCTTTGCCGACAAACGGTGGACGTAGTGAAAGGTACTAGGAGGCGGTGTTCCTGACCGGCGTGCAGGCTGGAAGCAGGGGGGCTGGGAGGCATTAGGGCAGAGAAAGAGGGGACTGACGCTCGGCGATGCTCATATCTGACCTATTCCGGAGGGGATAGGAGTGTTGAGCGGCCATGTGAGATGGAAACGCTGGTGTGCGTGAGCGACAGTCGGGAGTGGGTGAGGCGGGACTGGCATTGTACCGAATGCGATCGTTTAATATAAATTTTCTTCCAGCAAACGCAGCAGATCCAATCTCTTGGTCCAGGATTGGGTTCGACCCCAACCCGTAACAAGAGACAATGGAGCAACCCAGCTGACAGGTTTAGCTACGAGGGTGGGACGGGACAGATTGGACAGGGTTACACTGAAATAACAGCCCTTGGCCGGGTAAAAAAACCCGGGTCATTCCGGTGCCATAGAACCGGCTGTTGTGGGAATGTGAATGCACCTGTATTCACTCCTCTCAGTAGAACAACAACCGGTGGACGCCCAAAAAAAAATTTAAGTGACCCGAGAACTGTGTTACTAAAAAAAAATATGCAGTTCTCAGCAGAGCATCACGAAAGCATGGGTGCTAAGTTAGATAATATGATTGATTTGCAAAAAAAAAAACATTTGGAAATACCTCGGAAGGCTTTGGAAATTTCTGAGAGGCAGTTACATACGAGTATTATAGAACGTATTCTTCAAATCAAAGAGCCGAAGCATGAAATCAGATGGCAACCAGGGAGGTTGATTATGAAATAAAATGCTTAGAGCTCGATTCATAAACAAGTAGAGCTAAAAATTAATATAGTATAAGAATTTTTAAACTACCTAGTTCATAATTATATTTTTTAAGTGTTTATGTACCTAAGATGTAAACTGAAATGGCCTTAGTTTTGAAACTAAATAGGTATTTTTTTATATGCATATACTTATCCAATGTGCCTGATAATAAAATGTTACCTGACATGAGGAATTATCCCAATCAATGAATTTATTAAAAACGAATAAATATTTAAACACCAACAAAAATTTATTTTAATCTTTTTTTTTATAATAAAATAATTTAAAATTTTGAAAAACTTATCACATTCTATTATTTTTTAATTTTATGAATTGAAAGAGAGTGTTTAGTTTGGTTTCTAACTTGACCTATTCTGGTGAGTTGGCCTTCTCCAACATCCGTATCCCTTTCCGTTTCATAACTTGGGGGATTAAAATTTATCTTGAATTTTAGACATTATGTAACGCTGGTTTGAATTTTTCCACACAAATGAATTATAAGCCGCACACCCGTACTGACAATTTATTGCCCGAATTTTGTAATTATGATCACATATTTGCCAAAGGATAGCATATTAGAAAACAAATATTAAATATCATTAGAAGCAACTTACTAGCATGTGCTCATCTTTCGTCGGCTTATGCAATCCAATGTGCGTACCATCTACACATCCGATAACTATAAATGGCAAAATATTAAATTAACACGTACATTTACGTTATTTTGAATTTATCTCCAGGAGTTTTATGTTTTTCCACAAACCACTCTACATCTTCGAGATCATCCGGGTCGAAACGTATAAACTCCGACCACAATTTATCCTCCATTTCAAGGAGTACCGCAGATGTGAACATGGTTATGCTGCTCTGGCACATTTCAATCAAATAACCACTGCCAATAGTGCATTGATATCCCCCACTTGCAAGGATTTAGTAAAATGGCACTTGAAATAAATTTTAGTGAGGACATAATTGAACGCCTATTGGTTCCACCGAAATCGTTTAGAAAAGTGGCAATACATACATAAACGTGCACAGATGTTGATTATTCTATATATGCATATGCATATACCGGACTTACGCATTATATGGTAGCGCCAGTGGGTTACTTTTACCTCTCAATTGTTTGCACACAACTTTCTCAACGTTTTCACTATCACTTGAGCTTAAATAAAACAAAAAACTAGGATCCATTGTCGTTTTTCACATAAATTTTATTTTTCAAAACCTTATTTTGACATTTAAAAGCCCATTTTAACTACCAAAAATAAAGAAGATGAAAACTATCGATAGGAAAACTTACGACTACGATTCGTTCACTTTCGGCTATAATACTCCGATATTCTTCACTAGCTGGTCGATTGACGTAATGTTGGATTGTACGATTATGAACTCGTTCATGATTGAAGATTCGCCCCTGATTTTTGAAATGTACGAATACTTGACGTAGAGAGAAGAACAGAAACTCGACTGACACTTGAAGGGTTGAGAGTACAACAAGGAATAAAAGATGCTGTAAAATTTAAGGAAGACGTTTACAACATGAATTTGTTATGGTTTAATTTCAATTGAAAGTCGTTTTTATTTGGTTCAATCGGTCAGGAGTCACTGCGGTGGGTTAGGTAAAAGTCTTGATTCACCTTCCGGTTCGGTGTTAAATCGATAGCCACGTGGAAGTGCTATGATTTTGCTGAGGTGGCATAACCAAATATTTCCATAGAGTGGAAAAGGCACCAATAACGGAACTTTTAATTTCTGACAAACCAGTGTTTAGTGTGTCCTTGGTGTGCCCAGAGGTCAATTTCGGGTAACCAATAAGTGTAAAACAAAGAGAAATAGGCAATCGGCATCCAAAAGGGTTTTTCCTTTGTATGATGAATTTAAAGTATTTAAGTTCGTAAAAGGTGCACGAGTACAAAGTATGTACGGAATAAACGTGCCATAAAATGCCATGCCTTTTTTTTATGCAATATCTCGAAAATCAAAAACCAACAAATTGCCAAACCCACTACATTGAAAGATACGCCCCCAAAATGCCATATTGACCAGAGTGGGAGACACATGGAATCCTGTCCTGATCTCTGACTTTAACCCGGCGGACATCACAGTTTCGACCAAACGCGAGTAAAACAAAGTATGTTGCCAGAATGCATTTTAACAGCAAATGGCAATCCATTATTGGTCAAGGGAACACACCAAACGCATGGTCTAGAACCTTCCTATTTTTGCGCGCCAACGAGTAGTAAGTAGCAGTAATTTTTATACATACTGCACTTCACCCAAATCTACTACGCTTTATGCTCCCCTAGAATAGTGCCATAATCTCATTTATTTTGATAAGTGATGCTTTCTCTTAGCTATAAACTCTCCTATAAAGTCATTAGTCAGTATAAATCTTCTTGCATTTTATTTTGTTCCATGTGGGGGGAAAAAAATTACCTTTAATAAAAAATAGCCACTGAGCGAAATAGTATTAAAAGTAAGAGTACTAAAATCATTTTCATGTATGCCTCAAATAAAAGCGTAATTTCAGTACCTTGAGTTTTAAGTCATTCCTACAGTGCAATACTCATTAAATCTACTATGAGAAAGCACAGTCATATTTTCAACGTTTCAATAATATATTATCTTTTTTTTTGTTTTGAAACGCGTACTGTACTTTTACCAAGTTCGGTAGCATTAAAAAGGTATTTAAAAGTTCGAGTCCTGATGGCAACCACCAACCCGAGTGGCAAACGTCAGACTGGGTAGCGCAACTTTTCCATTGCGCAGTCGCCGTAGCTTGACGATTTTCGGGCATAGCGGCGTCATCGGCATTCGACCAATTCAAACTGAAAATTTACTTTGATGCGAACGGTCGTGCGCGTGGTGAAAAGATCTCAAAAAACTAGTGAATAGCCATGTAGTGAGAAGAATACGAAGTACAATGATTAAACAAATAAGTTTTTAATAACATATTCTGTAACAAGCGAGTGAACATAAAACTAATATAGGCAACTGTGAAGATTAAAATCAAACAACAAATTTAAAAAGCTGCAAAGAGGATCGTAGCGGAAACATGTTCCTTAAACTCCAAATACCAGCTCATAAATGCTTGGTCAAATAAATGAGGGTTGAAACAATATCTACGTACTATATACGCACCAAATTGAAAAGTGAATCTTGCGTATAATCACCATAAAAAAGAATAGAAATTGCGTTTGTGCAAAGCGCCATTAAAACAGTAAATGCGGCATGATAAGATCGTCAAAAGAGCAATATATATCATAGTTCTTCAGGGATTCATCAAAAGGATTCATTTTAAGCAAAAACAGAAACCTACCCAAAAATATAAATCAACATTCGGCTAATAACACTAGATTCGAGAAAATCAACTTAATAGGAATTTCCTTAAGTTGCTATATGTTTCAACACCAAACTATTTTAATTGATATTTATGGAATTCTTTATGGAATAAATAACGGAATGTGTAATAATTGTTGGTTGCATACTTAGGCAAATAAATAAATGTTACAACAATAAAATTTGTGCGCATTTGAAAGTATTATCAGCAAGCAAAATATAAGCGGAACCGGCAACAACAGGCAACAACAACCGGTAACAAAAAGACCGGCAACAACAGGCAACAACAAAACCGGCCACAACTAAACCGGCAACAACAACCGGTAACAACAAGACCGAAACAACAAACCTGGCAACAACAAAACCGGTAACAAGGCAACCAGCATTGACATCAGCAGGGGCCGCCCTCTTCTAGGCCCACTGCACAACCACCCGGATCGACCACAACAACACCAGCAGTGACAACAGCAGGGGCCGCCATAATGTATGCCCGCTGCACTAACAAAAAAACAAGAACAGCTACTACCACCACCGGGAGAGTTCGTGCCGATTGGCACTTTAAAGTTTAAATTTAGATTAAACTTATGATAAAGAACACCAAAACAATATTAGAGAATAGGATAAAATACACTACATATGTTCTCTTAAAACAAATTTGGATTTTGATTATAAATTATAGCAAACTAAAATTTAAGGTAGAATATAACGATAAATTTATTAAATATAAATAATTAGATGGAATGGAAACTATGATAAAATTAATCGTAATTTAGACATAATCTTAATGGGACAAAAGATAAGAGGATAAATAGCTTACATTTAAAAAAAATTATATAACTAATCAATTAGCAAGAAAATACCAAGAAAGAAATGCTGTTCCAATTCTTTTCAATGAGCATTTCTGGGTTAGAGTAAATTAGCTAAGTTAAGGATTTTTTTTTAAATATGAATTGTCAATAAAACTTATAAAACGGGAATGTTGATTTGCCTCTTTATTTGAAGGCATAGGACTTGTAGGTAAGGGACCATCGAGATTAAGTGCGTCGATGGCCATGGATGAGGGTGGGCCAAGCACCGGGCTTCGCAACAACTCCAGCGGCGCCCCCTTGTACTGTTCGGCCTTATTTTTTGTATTTCTATTTTTCAGCTTTTGTAACCGGTCATTTCAGGTTCGTTTTCAATTTTCAGGTTTTTTCCTTTTCTTCCGTAAATTTCAATTTGTCTGCTTTTTTTCCGTTCGTTTTATTGCAGTTTTAAATTCGTTTTCATTTTCAGTTATTTTTGAATTTTAAGTTTCCGTTTTAACGTATTTTGGCAGTTTTATTATGAAATTTAAATGTCAACGGTCTGTCCGTGGCATCCGGGTTCAACCGGATGTTGTTTTTAGAGTTGATATCATGCCGACCGCCTTCCTTACTGCTCCATTTTTGATGCGTTTCCATAACAAATTGCTTATCCGAAGGCAATTGTGGAGGGGAAAGATATGCGCGCATGAAAATATCGTCACAAATGAGAATTAATGGTTTTTAGCTTTGTTTTGTATCTATTTAATGTTTCGTTTTATGTTTTGATGTAATTTTTAACTGACAAAAGGATGTTATTGTAGAATTCAATGTTTTTAAAATGTTGATTGTAATTGAGATTGTTTCAGGGGGAAGAAAAATACTTTGTTTTGCCTTATTTACAGAACGGCCGTAAAGCTCAAAAACTACTATAAGTAAACTAAATATTGGCCCAATATAAAAATCAATGAAAATAAGTGATATTTTCCAGCCGTCCGAACCCATAAAGTCCCATTTAAGTGATAATCATCCTAAAAGTAAAAGCACAAGTGTACTATATGGCAGGTAGTATTTGTCGTCTGCAACGAAAAATACCAACATTTCTGCAGACCCCCTTCGCCAATGAACTTTTATTTTTTACGTACCATACCATATTATGCTTTTGATTTATAATTTTCTTATTTTAGACTAACGACAAAGTGCATTTTTATGAACATATGAAATGATCGGTTAGGGGTTTATATGTTTGAATATTAAGCCTATATGCATATACTAGTTTTTTCAGACCTACAAAATTCCCTAGGCTTTCAAGACGATAAAAGCGGTTTCGCGGTATGCGCACACATTGGTTCTGGCAGTAACAAAATAACAGACCGAAATAATACCGTAAAACTGCTTTTCTCTCACGTCTATAAAAATCCGAATTAAGGCGGTCTGATAATACTAGAGTAGGAAGGCTTATTAATTTAATCAGAGCACACAACGGCGGAAAAATAGCGACGAGAATTTTTTACACGTTTTTTACAAAAGTACTAGATGGCCGGGCAGATTTTGTCCCGCGCATAAATTTACCTGAAGGGATCTAGAAATATTTAGTAACCCTTTCCTTAACCTTACTCCTTTCGCTACCTTACTCCGATCCGCCCTTCTCCATGTCGATAGCAAGTATTACAAAGCTCGTAGAAATAGTTGCGGAGGAATATTAATTTAGATTTCATCAAAAGACGTCACGCCTCCTTTTTCCCCTACCGACCTTTTTTATTGAGGTGGTAGAAATTGACTGAGGGAGGCGCCCCGCCCGCTTCTCCTCCTTTTTATTGTTGTTATGTTGGGATTTACCTCTTATAACTCTGTACCAGTTTTCAGTATTCTGCCTAGAATAACTCCAGAGATATGCAGTTCGAAAAGTAGCACTTGTATATTAGGTACCACACCCACTTCTCCCTTCCTCCTTTTCAATTGAAGTGTTAGAGATTGGTCTCATTAAACTTCTAAACCATCCTCGACCCCACTTGAGTATCCAAAAAAACCACACAAAAAAATTGCCAAAAATCAGAAAAATGTGTCACGACCTTAAGATTGACACATTACGAATTTTGCGTATATTTTTAAAACAAAATTTATTGTGTGTGTCAAAGTTCAGGGTTCGATTCAAATTATTAACTAAATTTTTTTGATCAAATATTGCATTGTCAACAAGTTCTGAACTATGTGACAAGTTCCGAGTCTCTAGCTTACCGAAAAGTTACTCAAAAATCGATGGCAAAATTCTCATTTTTCAGCAATTTCCATTGGTGTAAATCAAGCGGTTTTGTGTACAGGGCATTTAAAGGTATTTTATTGTTGATCTATGTGACAAGTTTCTATGCACTAGCTTACCGGGAAATTACTTAAAAATTCCACATTTTTAATTAAATTTAAGTATATCTCAATCAATGCGCCAACTAGCGGATTTGTTTTTTGTTCATATTATATTGTCACGGAGTTCTGAACTATGTTACAAGTTTCAAGTATTATATTAAGTTACATAAAAAGACTGCGAGATTCCGAAATTTCGTATGGGAAAGAGCGGCCAAACAAGAAAGAGACTTAATATAAACGTAATAAAAATGAATTACGAACAACAATGCTAGAAGAACGACTAAGTTATTTATCAATTACTAGCAAACTCGGCGAACTTCGTTTCGCCATCAGATGGGTTCGTTTTTTTTTTAATATTTCGTTTGGGGATTAAAAGATGAAGACAATTTTTTTTTGTTTTATATTTGAAAAGGAAAAATTGTATTTCATTTCACAACAGTAATAAATTCATTTCGATTACAAAAATTAAGTGTAATTTAGTTGAATTTCTATAAGTAAAAAGATGAAAGTGAATCCAAAGTAAATACTGAATCGAAGCGTTATACGTGTCCGCAAATTATCCGTCTCATTGAAGTGCTCTTTGGTAAACCACATTTTTTGTTTTTTTGTCTGACGTTAACACAAACAAAGCGGATGGCTTCCCAACTCGTGAACACGCAACGTATAGCTGACCATGTGAAAAACAATGATTCTCTAAATTTATCCCGCAAACACTAAGCGATTGGCCTTGCGACTTGTTGATTGTCATTGCGAACGCAAGGTTAACCGGAAATTGCAATCGTTTGAAGTCAAAAGGAAGATCAGTCGGAATCATTGGTATTCGAGGAATACATACATTTTCACCCGCGTACTTTCCGTTAATAATGCTTCCCTCAATCAAATTCGGCACAAGTTTTTTCACCGGAAGTCGCGGTGGATTCAAATTACGCAATATCATAATAACTGAACCAACTTTGAGTTGCAAGTTATGTGGTGGAAATCCTGGTAACACCAGAGAGTTCAAAAACTCCGTTGGATAATTTACTACATCATCGGGATTTGTTATGGAATCAACGGATTTGTATGTCACCATGCTTGCATTGCATCAACAATTTTCCCATTGCACTGGATCGGGAAATATTGCATGCTGGAGTATCAACTATGTTTAAATTGAGTGGCAACTTAAGCGCAGAATGTGCAGTACGACCGCCATCTAGAAGAGTCGCCGCAATTTCAGATGATGCTAACGCCAAAGCTATGTCACATCTTGATCGAATAGTGGCCAAAACCAATGAAAGTACAAATGTTATCCCTGTTCCTCC
The DNA here is from genome assembly GCA_949987695.1 of Merzomyia westermanni. Classification (NCBI taxonomy): domain Eukaryota; kingdom Metazoa; phylum Arthropoda; class Insecta; order Diptera; family Tephritidae; genus Merzomyia; species Merzomyia westermanni. The sequence goes on from OX465291.1 coordinate 86,249,371, forward strand.
GGATGCGTCCAGGAAGAATAGACCACCAGTATTATTGTCCACCGCTTGCACTAATGTTTCGTATACTTGTTTTTGCTGTTCATTCAGCAACGCCACATTATTTCGAACGAATTCCTGCAATGTATCAACATTGTATTGCTGCTCTCGATTAAATTCGTGGTTGAATCCATCGTGCATCGATCGATTTGGCGCAATCATTCCTACTTCAATCAGTAGCTTGTTTGCAATATTCAAGCATTGATCCTCAATCAGAATCAATCCTTCATTGTAGATTTCATGGGTTATTTGCATGTCGGGATTTTTCGTTTGAATGCGCAAGCGATGCAAGATATCTTCACATATATCGTCCTTGTATTTGTTCCATAACTGAATTGGCTGTGAAGGGAAATATGTGGTGATGATTATTGCGAACAGCGTTCGTATTTGGTGTATATTCTCCAGCAAACCCAATAGTTGACATGCTTCTCGATATGTTTGGCATTGGTGGCCATTCACAGTTTTCAAATGCGCAAATGATTTAGGTCCACATACATTTACCAACAGCAGTCGCAAATAAAAACATTCATAATTTGTAGGATGAACAGTATACATGCGACCTAGCGCATCAGTGGAAAACACCTGTGGCCACCTGAAACTGGGGTTCCTTGTTTGCGACGTTCAAATTTATTTGCTATTAAATATTTGACTGATTTGGCCGAATGACAACTTTCAACGTTCACATGTGCTTTGAAACTTCGTGATAGCAGCGGGCAATATGGTACAATGAATTCATTTCCGATTTCGATCTCTTGATTTTGAACTTTAACTTTGATAGTTCTACCAATATCTTCTTTTGAACGCAGACGATAAATTGGATATCCATCGTTCCCTGTTCAGCAATTAAAGGTTGCGGATATCGTTTTGTGCACTTTCCATCAGCCATGCAAGGCGATAATGGATTTAATGCACCGCACGGTCCATGCACCATCTGTGTCGTCACAATGTCGTGTAGATGGGGATCTCTGACTGGATCAGGAATTCCAGCTGATATGATGTCATCCACTTCATTTGAATGTAATTTGTTCAGCAACCAAATTAGGATATGCCATTCCACAGAATACAAATAACAACGTGTCTCACCAAAAACTCGATACTTAGTAAGCACAACAATCATAACCTTAAGTTTTTGCTGAAAAACTCTGGCGATTATGTCATGGCGATCTTGCGGTTGTTGGCCCGGGTCCAACTCACGTTCAATTTCCATCCACTTCGGATTGCATGTGAACGTAATAATAAATCCGGAGTTCCATAATTTCGCACGTACGTCATAGCGTCTTGAGCGTATTCGTGCATGTGGCGTGGGCTTCCGATAAAAGATGATGGGAGAATCGGCAGACGTCCAATATTCTGAACATTACAATCTGTATAAATATCATCACGCAAGTGTATATATAGTCCTCAGATCGTAGCTTTGGCTGATTGAATTGGATGAACGCTTAACGTTCGGTCTCGACTTTGACATACATATCGACAGCGAATTGCTGGAATAGGCGACGGCACTTCAGGATGAGATTGTCCTCATGTGTACGAATCATAATACGATAGGCATAATAGTTCATTGCGCTTAGATTTTTGTTCGTTGGTACGCTTGAATATGCAAAATTAAATGGATTGTAATTGGATCGACCATCTTCAACGTGATGTCGTATCCGTCTTGCCCTTGCCAATAAAGGATTAGATATTGTAACGCATCGTACAAACGATGTGTATCGTTTACACGATGCATGATATTGCTTCTTCGCTGAACAGCAATGTCTCGTGATTTAGTTTGATCGCCAACAATAATTGCAGCAACATCATCAACGGTGGGTGCATTGAATCTTCGCACATGTTCACCTGTTAGGACACGATCCGCTCTTATGACAAATTTGTGCGTATCCGATGGCATTCGTTCCAATGCTGTTTTGAACATATTAACCACAGCGTTATTATCGTGGAATAATGCCTGCAACTGTTCAATAATTCGTCTCTTTAACTGTTGTGTTCCATGTATATTGCACTGCACATTCACCTGATCCACCATCGACGAAATAAAATATATTTGCAGAAATTGATGCGGTTCATCTGGTGTTGGCACCATTAAACCATGCAAATGATATATTTGTCCTTGTATCTGCAAACAATCATTTGTTGAAGAATACGGTGTGACTTCTGATCGTGTGATGGTGTAGTGTGTGGTGTATGTGTAGTTGTTATTTATTGCAATTGATTGTGTTGGTGTGATTGATTGGTGTGAGTGATTGGTTGCGTGTGTTGTATCTTTTACCTTGCAAGTCGGCATGAAGCCGCCTTCTCGAATGATAGTAGCTCCAAATGAAGTCATGCGAAAGCAGTTATTGTATTCAAGGATGTGTTGAAGAAAATGGTTGGAATGAGGATCACTTCCATCGAACAATGCTTTCAGTGGCTGTGGTGGTGTAAGTAATGGCTCCAGTTTGACTTTTCCACTTGCGCAGCACAATCCATCCGTTTCTCTTTTGAACTTTAACGCATTGCAATATCGGCATACAGTCGTCATTGGCCCAATATCTAAATTTTCATTATCACTGTAGTTCGTAGTGGGATCATATTGGAATGCCAATGATCTTCGTGTGCTCACGCGTTGTCTCAATTTTCTCTTATTATATTTTGTCTTTTTTCACTTAAGTTCCGGGAATATACTTGGTGCTGGCATTTTGGACTATGTCCTCTGGGCATTTTGGACTATGGAAAGATGGTGAATTTACAATTCAACTTACCACCTAAAAAAAAAAATTTGCAAGTTTTTTTTATGCCACTTCCAAAGATATATAATTTTTGATCTTTTTGCAAAATACGAATAAAAATTTGCAAGTTTGGACAGACTGGTGAATTTAACCTCAAATGCACTATCCATATAATTTACACAATTCAACTTACCACCTTAAACAAAAATTTGCAAGTTTTTTTCATGCCACTTCCAAAGGTATTTAATTGTTGATCTCTTTGCAAAATACGAAATTTTTGATCTTTTTGGCTTTTTGACTAAAAATTTGCAAGTTTGGACAGACTGGTGAATTTAAACTCAAATGCACTATCCATATAATTTACACAATTCAACTTACCACCTTAAACAAAAATTTGCAAGTTTTTTTTATGCCACTTCCAAATATATTTAATTTTTGATCTCTTTGCAAAATACGTAATTTTTGATCTTTTTGGCTTTTTGACTTAAAATTTGCAAGTTTGGACAGACTGGTGAATTTAACCTCAAATGCACTATCCATATAATTTACACAATTCAACTTTTTTATTTTGTTTTGTTGTTTTTCCGACAGGGTGAATAATTGATGTATATTCGAACGATTTTTCGTCATCCCTTTCGAACGAAAATGGACACTGATGATGGCACAACGCCGAAACCGGTTTGTCTCAAAACCAAATTTGACAAGGGATGACGAAAAATCGTTCCAATATACATCAATTCAACTTACCACCTTAAACAAAAATTTGCAAGTTTTTTTATGCCACTTCCAAAGATACATAATTTTTGATCTTTTTTTTTAATATTATTGGCATACAAATTCACATTTATGTAAAGCCACCACCGTACAAACGTACATACGAGTACATGTAAATTTGTATGCCAATAAAATGCAATGCCTGCTTACAACAACCACTGATGAGTATTTATGTAGGTTTGTCTGTTTGTTATTGGGATAACACACAGGCATACATACAATATTTACACCTAATGCTGGTATACCTTTACTGCTGTGTTAACTTGCACAATACGCGTGATTGTTTTGATGGTTTCCAATTGATCTGTTAGGAAACGAATAACTTGTACCTCAATTTCACAGTGAACACAATACCGGTTTTAATTTTGCGTTTGAAAGAACGTGCGTATAATAAAAAATGTCACATAAAATTAATGGCGCTGTATGTAAAAAATGATTTCACCTATTTTCCTGCTTTTCTTTTGAAATTTTCCCTGAATTTTGTTTGCTATAAACCTCACGGCGCCCGAGACTTTTCGAACGAATGCAAAATCATTGAAATCGGTTCGTGCGTTCTTGAGATATAGCGTCAGGAAGAAAACCCGACTTATTTTTATATTATACCAGGGTCACCCGTGGTCCACATTTTTGGCGATATCTCGTTAACAGGGTAGCATAGCGTCCTGAAAATCGCCTCTTTTTTAAACACTCATCAACACTTTTTATTCGATACCCATATCGTATAAACACCTTCTAGAGTCACCCCTGGTCCACATTTTGGTCGATATCTCGGAAAACGGTCGCATAGGGTCTTGAAAATCACCTCTTTTTTAAATACTCACCAACACCTTTTATTTGATACCTATTTTGTAGAAAACCCGTCTGGGGTCACACCTGGTTCATATTTCGGGAAATACCTCGAACACGAAGTCTTATATGGGACCAGTAACTACGCCATGTTCAAGCACTCGTCAACACCTTTCATTTGATACCCATATCGTACGAACCTGTTATAGGGTTACCCTGGTCCACATTTTGTGGAATATCTCTAAAACCTTCCCGGATTCTTATACTTTTTTTGGCCATAAACCATGTCGGGCTCAATCGAAAACTACGTGCAAAATTTCATTTAATTCGGTGCAGCCGTTCTGGAGTTATAGCGTCAGGGAGGAAAACGCGACTTATTTTTATATAATAGATGTGCATAGAAAGTGATATAGCTGAAAAAAATTTAGTTTGAGGATATAATAAAAGATTTTGCAGGAAGAAACCATTATCGTAGTCGTATCGGGTGGCAAATAAACATATTTTATTCTTTCTTTCTGATAACCCATAAGAAAGATCATAGTAAACAAACATTTTAAATCGCTTTCTTTACATTTAAAAATGGCCCCAGCATAGTTAAAGACGGCTCCGCTCATCAGTAAAGATGTTCTGAGTGGTTGTGTGTATAGTTTTACTTATGCCCGTATGACACTACGTATTTTTCTTGTATTTTGGTATTTTTTTGTGCGAAAGAAACGGTTTCATACAATTTTCATATTGGTGCAAGTGGGCGAGTTATGTTAAAAAAACTAAAGAAAAACAAAGAAAGTACAAGCTGGGATGGGAACTTTGTATTTCGTTTGCTTTTTCGACAGTTGACTGTTTTCTCTAGTTTTTTCTCACAACTATATTTGTTTTGATATAAATAAATGGTTGTTTATATAAACAATTACAAAATTTTAATATTTTCCAGGGTTGGAAAATGCTTAAAAATTTATAAAGCACATGATTTTGCTTTTGCTTGAAAATAAACGAGCAGGCCAGCAGTAGCTTGAAAAATGCAGCAAACGATGGATTGATGTTAAGCAAATGTTCAATGCTTGGCAGCCTATGGGTTTTCTGTTGCTTGCTTATTGAAAATTTCAAAGTCACAATCAAGAGCAATCGAGAGGCTTTCGGTATTTGTTGGTTGCTGCTGCTCCCAAGGCTGATTATTCGTGGCTCAATCATGTCCATATAAAGCGGCTGATGCAGCCAGCAAAGCAATATGCAGACATCCATATACATAAAAGAACGGCTGAACCGATTTGGCTGAAAATTGGTGGGGAGATAGCTTAGAACCAGGAAACGGACAAAGGATACTTTTTCCGGGAAGTGGACCAGATATTGACCTAATCCAAAACTTTTTATTTATGGTGCGATTTGCTAGAAATTCGTCACATTTACTTTTATTAAAATTTACGAATAGTTTTTTTCCAGGAAGTGAACCAGAGGCCGACCTAATCCAACATTTTTTATTTATGGTGATTTTCTTGATTTTCGATACATTGGTAGCCCTTTGCTTTTATTAATATTTAAGAATGATTAAGAATTTAACAATTTTAATTTTTAAAGCTGTCCGGTAGATGTATTTGTTTTGAGTTTCTTCTAACTTATTGTGCCGATATTATAACAATATCATGCCACGACCAAGACGATCAAATCTTTTACGACAAACTTGTAATACAAAGAGGATTCGAAACATTACGAATGAAAGGACTGAAGAAGAACAAAAAATTGCACAGAAAGAGCTCTGCGTTAGTATGGATCCACTTCGTGCTTTTGACTCACAAGAGCAAAGCGAGGCAGCCCGTAAAATGGCACTGTTGGCAATGCCCAATCGTCGCCCAAATCTCAGAGAACAACAATTTTTGATTTGATTCAGGCGGGGTCCAACTAAAAACTAAACTTACCTGAATTAGACCAGTTGATTTATACTTTTTTTCGAATGCTATTTTGACATTAAACCTATGAATCACAAAAACAAAATACATGGTAAATTAATGTGTGTCTGTCCACTTCCGTATCCCTAAACCATCATTAACACCTTTTATTTGATACCCATATCGTGTTAACACCATGGTCACCCTTGGTCCACATTCCGGCCGATATCTTCTAAACGGGTTCCCATATGGACCTGAAAACCACTCATCAACTTTCATTTAATACCCATATCGTATAAACATATTCTGGGGTCACCCATGGTCCATATTCTTCTAAACGGGTTCCCATATGGACCTGAAAACCACTCATCAACAACTTTAATTTAATACCCATATCGTATAAACATCTTCTAGGGTCACCCATTGTCCATATTTTGACCGATGTCTGGAAAACCCGAATTTTTTTTTGTTTAGCTATAACCATGTCGTATGCCTAGAGGGTTTATGTTTTAAATTTCATAAAAATCGTTATAAAATCCAAACTAAACGACATAATATTTCAGAAATCTATATTTTCTACTTTCTCACCAGTTCATAGCAAAAAAAGTGTTTGGCACCAGGTGATGGTTTTCGTCAAAACCGCTTGCCACTCAATGTGTTAAGTGAAACTATTTGTATTTTGTATTATGGTTGTCTCTGCTTTTATAATTTTTAATAAGCAGCATCAGCAATCGATCGTTTCTTATCAGCATTTTTCATGCTGCTGCTAGTTGTTTTCAACCAAAAGCTTCTGTTTGCGCTGCTCATTTTTTTCAAGCAAAAGCAAACATGCTGCTTTTTAAGCAAGAAAAAATCACAAGCACAGCATCAGCACATTTTCGCTGCTTTTGCTATTATTGCTTAAGCATTTTGAACCCTGGTATTTTCTATTATTTTTCTGGTATTGGAAGAGCATTGCGAGAAGGTTGGTTGTTGCGGAGTCTCCTTTGTCCCAAATTATCGCTGATGCGCCGTTTTGGAACTACAGCTGGAGAATATAGTGGTATATCCATGACAGTGTGTTCATGTATTTTGCGTAGCCCACCAGGATTAGTATCCTTGCGTTTTGAGACGCACCTAAAGAGTGTTTCCATAATATTTCATTTTTCTCCGACAGGGCATCGGACAATCGCATGCATTGTAGCTGCAACATGAGGCGTTGTCTTCCAGTCCCATCCATTCCTCATGTGACCCAATAATCCAGTGCCCATGAATACCGCATATATAGATATCATAATTTTTTAGTACATTCTTGGCCGGCTACAATAGTAGCTATTTCTCCACGACTATGTGCACTGCTGCAATACCCTCTCATTGCCGCTCCACACTCCTACTTCCTTCGGGGTAAGACCAACATGAGCATTGACAAGCATCGGCCTGCTTTTCTTTCTCTACCCCCAACGTCCGCCTTCTTCCAGCCTCCTTGTCCTTTTGACAGAAACCTACGACATCAGATGACCTGGTCATGTCGGGTCCACAGCATTGTACACTGTGATATAGCTTGCGACTTAGCCTACCACCACCAAGGTGAACTGACCCGTTCCTAACGCCTATAGTGGAATCAGAATCTACCCCTGCGACGCACTTGAAATCTTCATAGCTTAATTGTAACGAACTAACTCTAAAGATCGCGAAGATAACGAAATTCATGATTGATAACAATATAAAACTGTCCGCGATTTAAGAGAGGAAACATAACACATGAATTGCATCTATCTGAGGGTGCGCAATACTTAGGCGTTCTTTAGTACCTAAGTTGGATTTGCATCTTTATACAAATCATAGGGTCAAGCAGGCGTATGGAACACTGTACAACATGAGGCGTTGTCTTCCAGTCCCATCCATTCCTCATGTGACCCAATAATCCAGTGCCCATGAATACCGTACATATAGATATCATAATTTTTTAGTACATTCTTGGCCGGCTACAATAGTAGCTATTTCTCCACGACTATGTGCACTGCTGCAATACCCTCTCATTGCCGCTCCACACTCCTACTTCCTTCGGGGTAAGACCAACATGAGCATTGATTGACAAGCATCGGCCTGCTTTTCTTTCTCTACCCCCAACGTCCGTCTTCTTCCAGCCTCCTTGTCCTTTTGACAGAAACCTACGACATCAGATGACCTGGTCATGTCGGGTCCACAGCATTGTACACTGTGATATAGCTTGCGACTTAGCCTACCACCACCAAGGTGAACTGACCCGTTCCTAACGCCTATAGTGGAATCAGAATCTACCCCTGCGACGCACTTGAAATCTTCATAGCTTAATTGTAACGAACTAACTCTAAAGATCGCGAAGATAACGAAATTCATGATTGATAACAATATAAAACTGTCCGCGATTTAAGAGAGGAAACATAACACATGAATTGCATCTATCTGAGGGTGCGCAATACTTAGGCGTTCTTTAGACACCTAAGTTGGATTTGCATCTTTATACAAATCATAGGGTCAAGCAGGCGTATGGAACACTGTACACCTGCCAAAGAATGCTTGGTATAGAGATTGGTCTCAGCTCAGAATACAGCATGGATGTAGTAGCAGTTATTCCACCAATCTCAGCCTACACGACAATAGTGCGGTGGAGGCAGTCGGGGTGAACTATATAAACAAAATTTAAGGCAAAGTTCAGTGAGCTGCATGTGGTGCGATAACGGGGCCGATTATACCATGTACGACTTAGGCTCTGCACGTGATATCCTACCATACAAATGCATGACTTGCATGTGGTATGTCCCCTCATGATACCATGCATTTCTTCAACTGCTCAATTAAACCGTCTCTCCTAACGCAATTTCGTTTTGATCGAACCAAAGTAAAACCGCCAGTTTGTTTAGACTTTCGTTAGTATATGACATCGACAACATCAACATCGAAACCATATCGTAAACTTTATTATTTTTTAATTTCATATTTGTTTATTTCTAAATTTAATTTTCGTTCAGCTTTCTAATAAACTCCTGCGAAATTGTTTTTGCAATTTGATTTTCGAGAGGCTCATCAAAAATAGATTTTAAAAACATCGAAAGCTAACCGTAATCAAATTTTGTTACCAATGAAAAAATGTTAAACATCAACAATTACTCTTTTGTTCTTGAAAATTCGTGCGAGATTCTTACTTGGTGCGGCCGTGGCTCAAAAGCATTGCGGTCGAATTTGTGCTCGAAAAAAAGAAATAAACAAAAACGAGTTCTCGTTACAATAAATTGGCCGTGTATTTGGTGAAAAATATATAATTGCATACACAAATAATTTACCTTTATAAATGTTGGTGACAATGGTCGAAAATCCTGGGGTGGCCGTGACGATGTGTTCTCCTCGATAGTCGCTGAAAAAGTAGAACGTTGTCAAGTTGAAGACAACCGTTGACCCGAAAAATTTTCCTCCGGTGTTAAGGGGAGGTGAGCCCACATATGCACACCGACATGCACGTATATGTGTGCTGACAAAACACGAATATGCATGCAGGTGGGTGGCTTGGTGCTAGTGATTGGAAGGGCGCTAAAAATGGCATTAGGGTGGCACATTTTTTTGACATTTAGGCATATCGCCTAAACATGTCGGCCCCCTTGCGATACGCAACATCTTCACCTGGCCCAGGATTTCGGACCACATCCTGCACATACCACTGCAGGCTGGGCTGATGCGCTGAAATTGTGCAATGCAAGACGGGTGGGCCGCCAGCGCCGTGCTCAGCCTTGCTCGCCGCCATAGTGGGTGGCATGCAGCCCTAACTCTTCCGCGAGACTGCGGTCGATGGCTGTGCGGGGGAGCAAGCATCTATGAGTGCCCGGATGCGAAGCAGTCCGCCCCCGACCTCCAGCTTCACAATCGCAGTCGGCGCAAGAGTTGGCACGGGGCGCAATGGTGGCCCCACCAGGGTGGGACTTCGGCTGAATCCGTCGCGCAAGCCCCTGATGGGCGGTAGCTGGCGCGGCCGAGGGGCCAGTCTACCACCGAGAGATGTGGTATACGCGGTGTTGGCGGTGCGTAGCTGACGCGGTTGAGAGGCCAGTCTACGCTCACTGGTATGGTCATACGGTCGTCGATTGTTGCGGTGATCATGGGTGGGACGTTGCTAGCGCGGCTGAGTGGCCAGTCGACGTTTGCCGCTACTTCGGTGTGCGCGTTGTGGAGTAAGGTTGGACGTGTTGTTATTATCTCTGGCGTCAAGGGTGTTGCGTTGTGGTGAGCGCGCGATGTAGCGTTCGCGGTTGCGCCGCTCGTGGGCTAACAGGGGTCGGAACGGCAGTTGGTCTGATACTCCCTGTGCCGGTCGGAACGGCCGTGGTTCCGATCCCAGTTCGGCGATTTCGTCGTCTTCTGGCGTCTCCGACGTATTGAGTGACAGCATCTCCTCCTCAATTGCGCGCCGTGGAGACGTGCGCTCGGCCCAAGCTTCTTCCTGCTCGGCCTCCTCCACCTGTTGGCCCAGCTCTTGTAGGGCGTAGGCGCGCGTGGTGGATCGTCCATTGGCGCGTATTGTGGGTCGTCCATTGGCAGATGGATGGTTTTGTTGTGTTTGCCACCACATCGACGGCACCTGGCTTCGCTAGTACACTCCCTGGTGCAGTGTAAAATCGACAAGCAATTTCCACAAAAGCCCGCCCGGATTTGCTCCTTAAGACGCTGCAGAGGCGCATGGCTTCGTATACTAAGCGGCTAATCGTTCGGTCCGTTTGCGTAGGGAGGCGTAGCGAGTCATGCTATAGAAAAGAGAAACAAAAAAAATCCCTTTGAGTATTTGTACCGACGGCCGTATACGTGGGTGGCGAGCGATCTCTTTCCGTGGTTATAAATGCCATATAATGTGGCATTGTTATGATCTACAGTGAAGTTTTATAATTACAATGTATATTATTAGTATATGCGAATTAGTAGCGCAAGCAACGGTAGCGACAAGTTGCTTGCGCGAAGAAAAACTTTCATGTTAAAGGCGTTGACCACCTTGTATTTCGTTTCGCCACTGGCCCTCATGCAGAGATCGATTTCTCATTCTCACTTGCTTGGTCGTCGTCATAAGTGGCGTTATTGCCTTGCACACCCTCCGAAAACAAGCCAAAACCCGAAAAGAAAAAAAATGATTAACAATTTTTTCGTAACGCGAACGAATTGAAAAAAAAAAAAAATTTTCCTTGAAAATTGATTCATTTTTATTATTTTCCCCTATTTGTGTACTCGGCATCTGCGGTGATCGGGTACGAACGTAAATTTCGTCACCCTATTTCCCCCGCAGTCAGCGGTACCGATGTTGGCACATCGGATTTTCGGTACCCGTTGACCAAAAACATAGCAGCACTAACGTGGTGCTGGAGTTATGCAAATATATATATGTACATATCCTCGCAAATTTTGCGAGTCAATGAGAGTAGCATGGATTGGTGGTTAATTATTTGCACACATACATATATGTGTGTACTCACGATTTTGCAAAATCGTGAGAAAGAAACGAAGAAAATTCATTGAATTGGAACAATTCATAATTTTCTTGTTTCCGGCACGCGTGGGTCAGAGGCATTGGCAGAGGTAAGTAAATTGTGAATTTTTTATTATTAATACGTATTTAACCTCATTTTTTTCTTTTTCAGATTAGCATAGGCAACATGGAGCTGCTGCTGTGGAGGATGGACATGGTAAGTATTTATTCGCGCTGCCCGAATTTCTGTATCGATTCGGTAGCAGCGCAAATTACTTAATAAAAAATGTGTCTCACACGCTGCGGCGGCCGGCGCATGCTTTGAGACACATTTTTGTATGTATATGCGTATATAGCAAGTAATTGCATGCAAATTATTAATGATTTTCTTTCTTTGCAGGAATTCATGGCACTTTAGAACCATCTTCATGACATAAACAATATATCGGTACTATTATTAACCCTTCGCATTAAATAACAACTTCAATTAATCTTGTGTGGTAAACACGCCAGCCAAATAATGTTTTATCACATCTCGCTTGAACATGAAATCCTCTTGCAACCGCCTTAGCTTCGGCCACAGTAGTTAGAGGCAGTTCAGCAAAAGCGAGCCACAGAAGTGGACAGAGCATGCATGGGAAAGCATGGATTTGTAATAGCGGTGACAACAATTGATCGAATTGGTTCACGTTACCTAGATATAGAAGAAGGATTGCTTGTTTATCCGGTAAAATCTAAAGCTATCGGTTTTCGCTCTTTCGAAGGTGAAGCACTGGATGCCATTGTTAAACAACCAAACAAAATTGGCACGTTTGCAGGAATTGGTCCGATTTCATGCTTTATATCACATCATTCCATACCAGCCGATATGCCATTCTGTCCAAATGGTAATCCACCCTGTTACAAATTCAAAGAGGAAGACGGGGTAATTTCAGGAGAGGATGAGATATGTCTGAAACTGATGGTACGTGCGTGGATGATACCGGTATTTTCGCTATCGGTACACTTATGGACGATTAGCTCGGCATAGTCTGCAGTTGAGTCAATGAAACATTTGGTTTTCAGTCAACCATGCCTATTGCGTTTTCCGGCTTTTGAGGGCAGTTCGAGGAGATTCGCTTTAGTTGTAGTTTTATGTATCGACATTAAAGACTGTATTTAATCTCGATTAGGAGTTAACAGTGGCCTGTAACAAATCTTACCAACAAATTGATATTAATTACCAAAATGATTTGGTAAGCTTTAAGTTTACTGATAGCGTTAATCTCAACACGACGTCAAATAGATTACTGGTGCCCAATCCGCCAGGTGTACCCACTTTAGTTGTTTGTAATATTTCTTGTGCGTTAACACAGACTAAATCTATAATCGATTTGCGGAATTATACACTAACAATATTGACATGGGGCAGTACTGACGGCGAAAAAAAAAAACACCACGTGACTTCTTTAATTCCACCGGAACGTACCTATAATGAAGATGAAATTTTTAATAGCGGAATATCATCAGGAATACATTTTTCACAATACGAGAATATTTTAATTCGAAGATCGGGCGAAAATACTCCAGAACCAATTCAGTCTCTTGATACTGCAGGGATCCGCTCGTCATAATGAATAATGTGAGTAAATCTGGGTAGAAGATCCCAACCCCAATTCACACAACAGCGCGTGCTCAAACCGGATCAGGAAAACTGTTGCATTTTGTCGTGGGTGGGGAATATGTTAAAGTTTAACAACATAATTTATTTGCGCATTCACGGCCTTTTTTTTTTGTTTGTACTCAAAGTATTTCTTTACCTAATCCTTGAGATTTGAGCCCATCATTTGGTATATATTATAAATCTACGGCACAACGTTTCGACCAATAACCACAAACAAAATTACCCTAGAAGACGGCTTCTGTAAGAATGGTATTGTTATATACTTCAATAATAAGTGAAGGAATCGTCAGAAGATTATACCTATACTTGAAAAAGTACGATTTCAATCTATCGACTTCTTATGTTCATCCATATTTATGGACTTTCTGTGTATCGTTATTAGTGGTATTGGACGTAAGTTGTGTTTTTTTTTTATAATTTTGTTTGACAAGAGATCAATTTGTATGGAGCTACTTTTTTCTCTAGATATCGTTCCTACTGTATTAGAACTATCAATGTCATTCTTAGAAAATAAGCCGTGCAGTCAATTTCAAGCATGCGAGAATAACAAAGAAATAAAATTTCATCTTATGAGCAAAGTGTTTTTCAAGACCTTCACGATGAAATAACATACCAGGTAACCCAAAATGTGGCTTGCGTGCAATATAAAGTTACATCGAAACGACTTAGCGAATCATCATAAGATTTGATACGCCGAAAAGGACACAGAATATAACAAAATTTTTCGGCTTGTAGCAGAAGCAAGATCAAAAACAGGCAGTAAATAAAGTATGAAGTTACAAAGTCTAGTCAAAGTTGCGAATTCAGGCCAAGTCTATGCCAGGTACGAGTAACTGCACTCAAAACTTTCTTTGTACTGTGAAAGATTAAGTTATCCTGGCAATTCATTGTTTCACGACTGATGGCGGTAAAGTTGCTAAATTGGTGTTTATGCTTTTTGCGGTAATCAAATAAGCTAACGAAATCTTGAAAGGGAGAATGTTTAGCTAAAAGTTTTTCTTAGTTTGACAGGTTTATGTATATTAAACTGCATCGCGACTTGGACGTACATTAATGTTTCCAATTGCGTCCTTATATTTGAAATTTTTCTTTGTTTCCTGTACTCATTTTGTTGTGATTACTGGACAAGTGACGCGAACGATTCACCAGTGTTATGTTGTTTAGCTAACAAATGGGTTGTGTTCGTAACCAACGTGAATTATTTTGATAAGGACGGTTTTGTAGACGTGCTGCCTCAGATTGATATATATTTGTTGTTCTTCTTAATATATATATACTTAAAACCGACCACCGGACATCTCGGAACACCCCAAGGTAATTTGGTTCGTAAAGTTCATTGCGGTAGGGTATATTAAATAATAATCCTAAGTCTAGGGGCATCCAGACCTGTACCCAACAAGCCTTTCTGCAAAGATATTTTTTTTTTGGCATAATTCAAAGTAAGCTTGCTACAATAAACCATTTTAAGAGTTAATTTTTTTGGAAGTTTAAAGTAAACCTTTTATACACTTCAGAAAACATCTTTTACAAAAAAAAACTTTCTTTCTAAATTGTTTATTGGCTTACATTAATAAGCTTTTTATCAGGGTGGCGTGTTAATTATAATGTCCGATTTTCAAACGTTTTAGAAACAAAACAAAAACAAAATTTGGCAAGCTTAATATTCATTTCGGAAAGCCTTTTGAAAATGTAGTTTAAGTTTACTTTGCTTGTTGGGTAGGCATATGTATACGAGGGTGGGACCATCTGCTACCAACTTGTAGTGGCAGCTGGATAGATTTTATATGGCAGATTGGTTCGCCTTTCTGCATTAGGGTTTCTGGGGTCCTCGTTAAGGGTAGCGAGTGAGGGATGGAAAAAAATTTGGGATAGCGTAGTGTAAACGGTTGGGAGAAAAATGAGGTCCAGTACACGGACTTGGTTATCTTCGCCGGGGTAGACGTTGGTAACTCGACCGAGCCTCCATTCGTTTAGAAATAAGTTGTCTTCTTTGATGACAACGAGATCCCCCACCTTAACATTTTGCTTCCCCTTCACTCGTTTTTGAAGTTCGAATAAGTATTCCACTTTCCATCGCCTGCAGTAAGTTTGATGAAGTGCCTTGAGTTTCTGCCACCTATTGATAATGGAGGCAGGGCTCTCATTCACCTCTGGCTCTGGAGGAGCCAGAAGATGACTTCCAGTTAGGAAGTGCCCAGGGGTCAATGGTTCCAGGTCCGCGGGCTCGTTTGAGGCTGGACTCAATGGTCGCGAGTTGAGGCATACCTCAATCCGACATTAGCGTGTGGAACTCCTCATGCGTGAATTTATGAGGCGAGGCTAACTTCTTGAAGTGGCTTTTGAAGCTCTTCACTCCCGCCTCCCAGAGCCCCCCCCCCCATATGTGGAGCCCCGGCCGGAATAAAATGCCATGTCTTGACTTGATGGTTATACTTTGAAATAGTCGTATCTCGGGCTTCCGAGATAAATGCCTTAAATTCAGATCGTAAGGATCGTTAGTACCATTGTCGGAGTAAATGTTTCTCGGGCATCCTCTTCTAGCGATAAAACGCGACAAGGCTGGTAGAAAGGATCGGGTACTCAGATCACTGGTCGCTTCCAGATGGATCGCTTTCGTGGTAAAACACACAAAGAAGCAAACTTAGCCCTTTGATAGTCGACATCCTCTACCGCGGTAACTTTTGATGTCGAAAGACATCCACCCCGGTATTTGTAAACGCGCGGGTGAACGTTGCGTTCGCAAGGAAGGGTCCCCATAAGTTGGGTTTGCGCCCTTTTTTTATAATGGTGGCCCTAATCATGATCTTGACATTCGGAGTCCAGTATTGGGTGCGGATTAGACGGAGCATGAGTTGTTTTTCCCCATGAAGGGAGATTTTATGTATCATTTGTACAGTCAAACGCGTCAACCTACAATTGTACGGCAGTATGATTGGGTGGCGCTCGTTATAAGCGATGTCTTGAGACGCTCCAAGACGACCACCTGCCCTAATAATGTCATGAACGATGAACGGGTTGAGTGGCAATATCTCGCTTTTACTATCGATGACCTGTCCCTTCTTCAAGTTTACATGTTCCTCACTATAATATTGCTTCTGATACAGTTTAATCAAGAGTTGAGTCGTTGTTCTTGATCTTATCGGATGAGATTAGGAACGATTTTTCTTGAAAGGAAGTTTTTGTCTTGGGATGAGTTCTTCGAAAGAATCTCATAATATATGATAGTACCCTCAAAGCCCTCGGTAAATTCGAAAACCGGTCGAAAATCTCGCTTTCCTTTGTTGCGTTGATATTGCGTAGGCCTGGCTCTCTTTTTCTCCACGGATGTATTATACTCTTTTTCTTGTACTGGCCAATGGGAATTATCTTCTTGTAGCCAAGAAGGTCCCTGCCACCACAAAGAATTGTTGACCAAATCCGATGCCGGTAGTCCTCTGCTTCCTAAGTCTGCTGGATTCGTTTCCGAATTGACATGAAGCCAGTTCTTGCTGCCGACTAGGTCGATGATTTTTGTAATCCTGTGTGCGACGAATGTTGACCAGGAACAGGGTGGTTTCCTTATCCATGCCAAAACGATGGTGGAATCCGTCCATAGGTACTGTTTCACTGGTCCAAGTTTGATGTTTCGGAATATTGATTCCATCATTTCCGCTAACAGTACTGCTCCGCAAAGTTCCAAACGCGGAAGTGAGATGGTCTTCACTGGTGCTACTCTGGTTTTGGCAAGGAGTAGATTCACGAAGATATCATCATTCCTTTTGACTCGCATGTAGACAGCTGCAGCGTATGCCTTTTCCGAAGCATCGCAGAATCCATGTAATTCGACATCATCTTCTGGTGAAAAGTTTACCCATCGTGGTATCTTTATGTTGTCGATTTGGTGGTATTGATGTCTGAAGTTTTGCCATCGTTCCAATGTATTGGACGAAACTGGTTCATCCCAATCGGTGCCCTCTAACCAGATGTTCTGCATCAAAATTTTGGCCACAATGACCATTGGGGTAAGCCATCCTAAAGGGTCGAAGAGCTTGGCGATGGCGGATAGAATCGCTCGTTTTGTCAGCTTTTCACCTTCTTTCGGTGACCCTGCTTTAAAGTAAAATAGGTCAGAATGGGCATTCCATCTTATGCCCAATGCCTTGACGGTGCTGGTAACTTCGAATGTCCGAAAGTCCTCGTTCAGCCGATCCGATTTTGGGATGTCGTTGAGAATTTCCTCAGCATTCGAAGTCCATTACCATAGTGGGAAGCCAGTGGAGAGTAAGACTTGGCGAATCTCATTTCTCGCATTAGTGGCCGATGCGAGTGTGTTTCCACCCACTAGTACGTCATCTACGTACATGCCTTCCCTTAGTATGCTAGATGCTGTAGAAAGATCTTATCTACTTCATTTGCTAGTTGCAAAAGGGTTATAATTGCAAGATAAGGCGCGCAATTGACCCCGAAAGTAACCGTTTTCAACTCGTAAAGGCTTATGGGTTCTTGAGGCGATGTTCGGTAAACAATCCGTTGGAATTTGACGTGATCATCGCTCATCCAAATTTGCCTATACATCTTTTCGATGTCACTACTGAAAACGAAACGATATAGTATCCACCGAAGTATGAGTACTGAAAGGTTTGACTGAAGTACTGGGCCGAGCAGGAGAATGTCGTTCAAACTTGTGCCATTTGCCGTTGGGCTCGACGCATTGAAAACGACGCGTACTTTCGTACTTAAAGGACACTATATTTCTGGTTGGATTCGGTGATTCTATACGACCCGTTAATATCCTACCGAACACGGTTTCTTGGGCCAGAAGTGTACTAAGTACATTCATTTTCAGCCCACTCAGTATAATTTGCGAATATACGAGGTGTGTTCAAAAAGTATCCGAATTTTGAATTTTCGCTGGTTACGTATATTCGAATTTCGAATTTTTTGTGGCGTTATGTTGGTACTCATGTCTCTCACTTATGCCGACAAGCTCGGCCATTTTGAATGTTCAGTTAATTGTTGACAGCTGCTTTGCTTGCACGTGTTTTGGATCGTCTTCGATTTTTACCTATTTTTTTACCAAAATTGCTCAATTGTGACCAAAAACAGCATCGCATGAACATTGCTAATGAGATGTTAAACTCTGTCCGCGACGACCCAAATTTGCTCCAGAGGGTCATAACTGGTGACGAATCGTGGGTTTATGGTTATGACGTGGAAACCAAAGCTCAATCATCTCAATGGAAGCTGCCGCACGAACCAAGACCGAAAAAAGCGCGCCAAGGTCGGTCGAATGTGAAAGTTTTGCTGGCAGTTTTCTTCGATTGCAGGCGCGTGGTGCATCATGAGTTCTTGCCACAGGGAAGAACGGTCAATAAGGAATATTACCTGCAAGTTATGCGCAATTTGCGCTAAGCAATCCGCCAGAAACGCCCGGATTTGTGGAAGAACAAAAATTGCCTTTTGCACCACGATAACGCCCCTGCTCACGCATCGTTGCTTGTGCGCGACTTTTTGGCCAAAAACAACACACTAATGATGCCGCAGCCACCGTATTCCCCAGATCTGGCCCCCTGTGACTTTTTCTTGTTCCCTAAACTGAAGAGGCCCATGAAAGGACGACGTTACGCTTCTCTTGACGAGATAAAGACGGCATCGAAGGAGGAGCTGAACAAGATACAAAAAAATGATTTTCTGAAGTGCTTCGAAGATTGGAAAAACCGTTGGCACAAGTGTATAATATCTCATGGGGATTACTTTGAAGGGGACAAAATAGATATTCATGAATAAATAAATAATTTTGGAAAAAACACAAAATTCGCGATACTTTTTGAACACACCTCGTACATCTCCGCCAAGTATGATATCAACTTCCTCATTGATGTAAAATCTTCTATCTGCCAAAACTAAGTCTGGGAATGCCTGCATAGTCGTAGCGTCGATATGGCTGGATGGCAGATTCCCAGTTAGTTTGGCTAGAATTAGAACGGAAGTTGTTAAGCTGAAGCAAGGGTCCACTGGTGAACGGAGCTCAATATTGGATGCCTCCTTGACTTGAGCCGAAACGGCATTAGTGATGCCCGGAACTTGAGCATGCATCATTTTTGCCGGTAAATTGATTCTGCGTTTGAATCGTTCTGTCATAAACGAGCACTCTAAACCCGAATCAATCAGTGCTCTTGCTAGTAAGTCTGTACCATTATGATGAATGGTTACTCGAGCTGTCCCTAGCAGCACACCTGCGCTTGAATGCACTTGGCAGGATTTAATATTTTTATTTGAAACCGAACTTGATTTCTCAGCTTCCAGTGTCTCGTGTGCCTGTTTTAAAGTTGAGGTAGCACTATCAGTATGATACTGATTAGGGCTGGTGGTTGCCTGCCTCTGAAGGGACTCCGCATGCAGGAGCGTATTATGTCGAGAGTGGACCTTGTTGCAGTCGTAGGAACTGGTGCACTTCGACACAGTATGTCCTGGGGATAGGCAGTTCAAACAGCCCTTGGTGGATTTGACAAAATTTATTCTCTCCACCGGAGTTAGTTTGAGAAAACGGGGACAGTTTCGTAATCTGGGCATTCGATTTGCACTTTGTGCACAGTAATTTTTTCACGTTTGCTTGGTATGTACCAAGTCTTTTTGCAGGGGTTTCATTGGCAATTCGCGTACTTCGCAGTTTTTGCGCTTTCGAAGAACTCCTTCCTGTCTGGAAGCGGTTGGAAAAAAATTTTCCATATCCTCCCACATGGATATTTCCACTTTGTGGTCTATGCTTTGCCCCCATAGATCAAACGTACTTTCCGGTAATTTCGTCGAACACAAATATGAAATAATTGCATCCCAGTTCGAAGTGTTAATTTTATGACTTCGCAGGGACGAAATGCAATTATTTATTTCGTGCTGAAGGGTTTTAATCGCGCTACCACACTCACTCTGCCTTTTTCAAATTAAAACAAATTTGGAGTTGCGAGCTCACTAAGATACGTTTATTTTCGTACCTCTCGCATAAGTTTCTCCAGACCGTATCAAATCCCTCATTCGTGAGCGCATATTTTTTAACAATATCTTTTGCATCACCTTGTGTTTGATTGTTGAGATGGAACAATTTCTCAACAGGTGTTAGGCGTTTATTTAATATATATATGGCCGTGAATATGTCATGAAATGTTGGCCATGACAGATAATCGCCTTTAAAAACTTCAGTATCACATGGAGGTAGGCGGATACTGTGTTAAAATTCGGGCTTTTCATCAATTTTATTTTCTGGCTTACTGTATGTCGCTTGGCGTGCAGCCATATCTGACATGCATCGTAAATAAACTGCATATGCCCTCTTGCATTTCTGTTTAACAGAAACTATGCCAGTTTCTTCTAACTTATCTGAATTAAGTAAGTCGTCATAAGACAAAATCAGAAGAACTTAGTGAAGGTAAGATGAAATGCTCAACCGTACAAGGAAAATTCTTAATAGAAAGGGTAAAGGCAGTATTTTACCCAGAAAAATCAAAAACCCATAATAAAATTCCAAATCAACTCAATTAATGTATTTTTAATTCAATTATATTTATTTATTGTTAAATCTATTCATATATTGCAGACTTGGCCGATTTGTTTGACTAATATTTTGTTTGCTACACAAGCAAAAATTTAAACACAGGGCTCTGTGGCTTACTCGTCACCCACACGTACTATAAGGGGATATATTTATGGAAATATGTATGTATATGTCTTGTCGCAATAAAAAGTACACAAACCACAGATGAAGTGTGCAGTGTATCAAACGAGCGTTAACGTGAATATTAAATGAAAATAGTTATAACTAAATGAAAAGTGATATAAAATTAGTGAATTTAATAAAAAAAATAATAAACTAGCCTTCGATTCAAATACTGTATGCGTATATTACCAAAAAAACAAGTGGAGAAAAAACAAAAACAAACTAAATATCGAAAGGCTAAGTGAATTTACCGTGAAAGTGAGGTTATGTTACGCGCTGTGTGCAGAAAACCTTACCACTGGTGCGGGGATAATCCAGATAGTCGCAAGGATTTTGAAACTTTTAATTTTATTTAAAAATAAAAGAAAAATAAGGCAGTTAACTGAACTAATAAATTCGCTATTTAATATTTTCCACGTAACGCACTTATGTTTGATTATACTCCCGAACAAATTATTTGCGGCACCAAAAAAAAAAATTGGCAAGAAATATACAACTTACGTGCTTTGATGTGGTGATCGGCTGATGTTTGTTGTGAAATATCTGTGTTGTATTATGCTGGGGTAGCAAAGAACTTGTGTGGCAGCTTTTTTGTGGCAGAGTATGGTGATGTTGTTATAGTATATAAACTTTGGAATTGCGGCAGTGCGTTGTGACAGATTAAAATATTGACCCGCTAGCTTGTTGAAATATTGGGTTTGTTCCAAATGTGTTTGGCCTGATCCAAGTGATATCAATAAACGTTTGCGTTGTGGACTGTATAGGCTTTGGTTTCTCCACGGGAAGAAGGACCATGAAAATTCGTGCGAGATTCTTACTTGGTGCGGCCGGGGCTCAAAACCACCGCGGTCGAATTTGTGCTCGAAAAAAAGAAATAAACAAAAACGAGTTCTCGTTACAATAAATTGGCCGTGTATTTGGTGAAAAATATATAATTGCATACACAAATATTTTACCTTTTTAAATGTTGGTGACAATGGTCGAAAATCCTGGGGTGGCCGTGACGATGTGTTCTCCTCGATACTCGCTAAAAAAGTAGAACGTTGTCAAGTCGAAGACAATCGTTATCCTCCGGTTTTATGGGAAGGTGAGCCCACACATGCACACCCACATGCATGTATATGTGTGCTGACAAAACACACACAGCACAGGTGGGTGGCTTGGTGTTAGTGATTGGAAGGGCGCTAAAAATGGCTTTTGGGTGGTACATTTTTTGGGAATTTAGGCGTCTCGCCTACACAGTTCTTTTTCCCATATTTCCAACAAGTATTTACAAGATTTCTCGCGGAATTGTATGGTTAGAGGCTGTGGGTTGTTAAAAAATAATCGAGAAAGAATAGAGTCACATGCGTACATTTGTCGGTTAGTGCTCGATGTATCGGTCAACATATTTTGATTTATGCTTTATTTTTCAAGATAGAATTATCTATAACTTTTTATATTTAACAGATATGAGATCTAAGCCAAGATTTCCTTCCATTCCATGTTACCAGTACGTCTCTGATTTTCTTTTGAAAGCATTACATTTAACGTAAAGGCCACATATAACATACCATACATTAACACCGATGAATTTAGCTCCACTCCGACAAACTCAAAATTTGTCCCTGAGCTATGTGCACAGTCATGCAAATATTGGCCATACTGGAAACTGATGTCGTTGCATGTTACCTATTTTAGCTTTTATTATATTATTACAAAGGCCTGTGACACTAAGTCTTACTCCATTGCATAGGCCTTCGGTTAGATCTAAGTTACCCAGCAACATTATTAATTAATTTATTTTAGCTTTAGTTCGTGTGATGGCAAATCTGAAATGTTTATTGTATTTAGAAATTCCGTTTTAAATTCAAGTGCTCCTTTATGTTGAAACATTACACCATTACATAGGACGGGTGGTACGAGGCGACTGAGGTTGCTTCAATTAACTTCCCGTGGCAACCTCTCAATTCAATTTTTTTTACGGCCTGTACATTTGCAAAGTATCATGACTAGAAACGAGCTCCAGGCCAATAATAATAATTTTTCTTTTTTATTTATAAAAATTATTCTTGTTTTTATTTTTTGAATAATTACTTGTAATTAATTATTAAGTTTTTATTAGAATAGAATAGGAACCTTTTTAGAGACAACCGCCAAAGCTTTTCTTATGGATCCATTTCAGAAGCTGCTAGACTTCTTCATCAGAGAAATTTTGGCGCGCTGTGCTAACCACTAAGCCAACAGAGCGCTGGTTTTTGTGTTAGCTAAAATCCTAGTTCTATTCCCATTTACCATAACACTGAGAATGCACCGCGATCTGGCGGCATGATCATACTCATGATGAATTTTTTGTTAGTTGTGTAAACTTTTTCTTTTTGGTACACAGTCCGATATTCGTGCTCATCGATTTGGTTTATTTTGTATACCAACAATTCAATTGAATTCTTGCCGCACGAACTACTAAAAATCCATCATAAGTATGATCATGCCGCCAGATGATGGTGAAAGCTCAATGTTATGGTAAATGTGAATAGAACTAGGATTTTATCTGACACAAAACCAGCGCTCTGTTAGCTTAATGGTTAGCACAGCGTGCCAAAATTTGTCTGGTGAAGACGTCTAGCAGCTTCCGAAATGGATCTATAAGAAAAGCTCTGGCGGCTGTCTCGAAAAAATTTCCTATTCTATTCTAATAAAAGCTTTTAACAATTAATTTAAAATGATTATTAAAAAAATAAAAACAATAATATTTTTATAAATAAAAAAGAAAAATCATTATTATTGGATGTATATTGGAACGATTTTTCGTCATCCCTTGTCAATTTTTGTTTTGTTACAAACCGGTTTCGGCGATCGGTCATATTCAGTGTATGTTTTCGTTCAGAACGAACCCTGTCGGAAAAACAGAAAATCAAATCAACTATTATTATTGGCCTTGAGCTCGTTTATAGTCTTGGTACTTTATCATACCCCATTTAATTAAAATCGGGTTATCGGTTTTCGAGATAGTTTGAATATACAAGAATAGCTCGTTCAAAATTATAAGATATAATAAGCTCAGGTCTCAATAAGTGGCAACCCTACTTAAAAATGGTTTTTTTTTAAATACGCATGAAAAACCTTTTGTTTGATACCCATATTGGCATATTTCACTACATTTAAAAAGTTCAGATAGATCGTAACCCCGTATGAACATCGTTAATGGCAACACCTATTTAAAAATTAGTGTGGTACATTAAGTATCTAGTTTCATCCAAATTGGTTGAGCCGTTAGTCTGGATATACAAATATATAAGAATATGTCGTTTAAAGTTATAAGATATGTGTATATAGAAATAAGTTACTCATGCATTTTCATGACATTAAATCAACGGTTATTCTTTTTTTTAAGTTATTTTTCTTTTGTTAATTAGTTTTATAGTAATGCTGCAATACCATGTAAATAAGAATTTAAAAATAAAAAATAAAAATAAGTGCACACTCAATGCAAAGAGAACCGTCTCTAACTGATAATGTATATAATACATAACCAAAGCTCAATGCTTCCATGACATTATATTTAATAAGTTTGAAATCAGTGTTCTTACCAATAAGTCAATGACCCAAATGCAATTTTTTTTCCAAAATATTTAGTTAAGTTTTCAATTTTTATTATTCATTTTACAATACATATTTATTTAATAAACAAATTATTGAATATCAAATTAGGTTTTATGATTAGATAGACACCCGGTTATAACGGACAATTTTTCGCGGTAACTTAGGGTACATTATTACCGAATTGCACTCTATTGACACAAGTTCCGAGCAGAATTTATTATGACGTCATTTACAGATGGTTGTCATTCCATTTATACAGATATATCCAAAGATTTGCATAGAGTATTTCATAAAGCTCTACTGGCAAAATTACAAAACTTGCGTTTTCACTCCGCATTTTTACGCTGTGTAAGCTCTTACCTATCCAATAGTCAATTTCGTTGTTATAATTAATGTTAGGTTATCACCTTACCCATCAACTTCGGGTGTTCCTCAGGGTAGTATCTTTGATCCCTTGTTTTTTATTGCTTTAAGAGGTGTAATTATTTTCTTTACGTTGATGACTTTTTAAAAATTAAGAATGAGTCCGATGTTCACATACTTCAATCTAAGCTAAATCCTTTTAATAATTGGTGTTGTAAAAATAAGCTTACGGGCAATGCCAATAAATGTTACAGTATTACGTACTCTAAATTAATTAATAATTGTATGTCGACATATTACGCCTCTGATACGCCTTTAGTTAGGGTGAATAAAATACGGGATTTAGGTATTGTATTTGATTCATCTTTCACATTTACTTAACATTTTAACTTTATAATTCCCAAGGCATATTCATTAATGACCTTTATTAAACGAAATGGATCTGGGTTTAATGATCCATATACCAATAACCTATTATATAATGCCTCTGTACGATCTAGGCTTGAATATGGCTCTATTATATGGTGTTTCTGTTACGAGGTTCACAATAACAGAGTTGAACGTGTTCCAAAAATATCCTTCTTATACCTCTAGGTATAAGTTAATTATTCTTTACACATTAGAGAGTAGATGTGTAATCTCCGCATTTATATTTATCTACGACATTGCTAACGGCATTATTGACTGCCCAATTCTTTCAGAGTCTATAAACTTTTATAAACCATCGCGGAATTCGCGACAACATAATATGTTTGCCATTGAGCAGTATAGATCTAATCATGCCCTGAAAGGGCCTATCACGCGTGCTTTAATTGTCATCAACTCAATTAATAATATTCATTGTATTAATTTTTCTGTATCTAGGCTTTGTTTTAAAAAATTTTGTATTTTCTTTCATAAGCTGAATTTTCTTTGTTGATCCACTTACATTAAGTAATTATGTACTACGAACTTTTGTTTAATCTAATCTGTAAGATCTTTTGTAAAAGTATAGACTGAATAAAGAATTATGGAAAAATAAAGAAATATGAAAAGTAAACCGTACAATTTTGTGATCTAAGTTACCTTAATCAGCCTGACTATACTGATCAAAAACCATAAACTGTTCAACTTGATTTTCCAACATTTGAATTTTAGCACATTCATGTTTCTGGCAAGAGGGCACCATCGAACTGCTATTCTATGTGGCAACTTTTACATGAAAATATTTGGCCCTAACACGGATTTCATTCCCAAAAAATTTTAAAACAAAACAATTTTTCACTTTGTTTTTGTTCTGCTTTAGAAATTTTTGGAATATTTCCTGCAAGTGAAACTCGTGATGGTGGCAACTTTTTCGAAATTGCTTGCAAATTTCACCCAATGTGGATCAAATTTTTGTGAAAATTTACAACGTCTTTTCAATTCACGTTTTCACAGAAGACAGTTCGACTAGCTGATGTGTGAAAATAAATATTATAAAAATTAAATACACGACAAAGAAGAAAAGATAGAAAAACATATCCGGCAATAATAAAATTAAATCGACAGAATGTGGGCAATCCATTTGAGATGACAAAAAACGATGGTTTTTAGCGGACGTAGTGTTGCGGCACCGCTTTTTGAGAAATAAGTTTCCTCCAATTGATTTTCTTTTGCTGAATGAAGTAAGCTTCGTTTACCGCCGTGACGACGATATTTGTTTATAATACTTTCCCTCTTTGGGCACTTATAAATCCGTATTATGAGACGGCTATAGTTGAAGCAAACTAAATATGTATAAGGGGGATAAAAACTGCTACGGAAATCTTTATTTTACCACAGTTTTCAAAAAACTAGTTACTTGTTTACATTCTATATACATTCTTTTAATCAAGGAAAGATAATATAAAACTGGACCGTTAAGCAAAAAATTTTATTTTGAACTCATAGTATCTGTTTCAGCTTAGGCTTCTTTTTGTTTTTCCGAATGTGGCGTTCGCTTTGTCGCCCAGCTTGCGTCATATCATAACGAAAAATTATAGAGCGGCTATCCAGGAAAACCTTCATGTCCTGAAAAAAAAAAGCATAATATGGTTATTTTTCGAAAAATTTACATCAT
Source organism: Merzomyia westermanni (assembly GCA_949987695.1). NCBI lineage: Eukaryota > Metazoa > Arthropoda > Insecta > Diptera > Tephritidae > Merzomyia > Merzomyia westermanni. The sequence continues at coordinate 86,276,394 of OX465291.1, forward strand.
TGATTAAACCTTTGGTTCGAAACGGTGGCCAATCTTCTTGAAGAAATCATGGATTTCGTGTAAATCTACAGGTTCATACATCAAGATCTGTTCATGCAATGCCCTATTTGTGGAAATAATATTAAACCAGGCAATATGCAACGGCAGTAGCGGGCGGATTGTCTGCAATAAAGTTTAATAAGCCTACGTCAGTATGAGTTGGAATAATTTGGTTTTTTTTTAATATGCTATGTTTTATGTATATGTAGAATGCCAATTAGGTGGCAGATAACAAGGTCAACGAAAATGTCTTTATTTCGCATCGTTGTTTCTCAACGCTAAAATGGGAATAAAGTCAACAAAAATTTGGAAATATTGTCAATGATGCTATTATCTTATTCAAATGGTTATATCGTCAACATTGTCTATTCAAAATTTCGTTTTGTTGATAGTAAAAAAAATTTATAAAAAAATATTTCGTTTCGTATTTATCAAAAAAATATTTTTTTTGTTGACTATCAATACGCTGGATCGGAAATAGACGTTTTCTGAATATCAATTATTAATTAATTCACGAAAACAACAAGTCCACTTAGTAACGAAGTACTAAATTGGCCCAAAATAAATTTAGCCGCAATGTTAATATTGCTTCAGTGAGATCATTACTCAGAGCTAATCTGTAATCATTTATAATATACTAGCGGACCCGGCAGACGTTGTCCTGCCAAAAATTAATCTGCATTCCTATCCCTATCATTATGCCTATAACTACAATATCCACATATGTACGGCTTGTATGACTTATTTAATTTATATGTATCTTAGCTTATTGCGTAGCACAATTCGCTCGAACTTCATACCCAGTCATTGTGTATTTTCAATATATAAATTTGGTTATTTTAACTTTGGTGAGTGTGGTGAATTTCTTTAGAGTTTTGATTTGATCATAATTTGTTTACCATTTATTAAGATATCAATAATGAATGTTTGAAATTGTCGTCTTTCTTGGATGTTCACTAAAGCATTAAACCGGTCTCCACGGCAGATCCCATTAAATCGTCGATTATTCTTAATTTTTTTATTCCACCTCAACTGATTGAGCTGGTAAGAACGACACAATCTATAAATTCTGCGAATTCCCATCGTAAGTGGTTACTTTTACAATTATGTAACCACTTGTCGCAAAACGACCGATTAAACCATTAAACTATCGTCGTTGGCGGAAGTAATCACAATAAGTAGAGCCGACAAGAACAACAATGAATGATCGAGATAATTAGTGTATTGTAGCATTACTCAGAATGCTTTTCACTGTCAATGCACTTCAAATATTGACCCACTTAAATTATGTTGAACCCACGGGAGTTCAACAGCATATACCAACTGACACCTATCAAATTGTCAACCCATTACTCAATGCGTCGCTTTGACCAACACACGTATCGATCAGCACGACTGATCGACACTATCGGTTGGTCAACGTGAACTACCAAATTATGTGCTGACATTGCACACAATGCAAATACTTTTAGTGTCTAAGTATTAGTGTAAGTTTGTATACGTAAGTTAAGCTAGAAATGTATAAAAGAGAAAGCTTTTGAATAAAGAACAATCAATTCTGATCATGCGCTACACATCAGCGATTCAATCACATTACATGGCGATCCTGCCAGGAGCAATTCACTTTGCTTAGGATATAAAATAAAATTAACAAAATAATTTAAGAAGCCATTACAGTATTGGTGGATGTGATCAAAATTACGTGAGCTGGTGAAGACGATATCACCTATGGATTTTTCGAATTATCGCCATTGTTGAAATATGTTCAACTTTGATCGCCAATATCTTGCAAACTAATAAATATTCTGCGAATTCTGAATCTGGGGACCGACACGCGTCTTTTATACCCCCCTCCAACATTTTCGGAAGTGTTTTAGGAGTTGACCTAAACGAAACAATTACCGTCAGTTATTATATTCAAACTTACCAGAAGTGCAAGCTGAATTAAAAGCCAGAAAATCAAGTGGACATAACTAAATTGAACTTTTATTATAATTCGTGATAGGTTTTAACTAACTATGTACACTACTATGTGCACTATACAATATATACATAATCTATAAATGATTGCAGCAGCTACAGCACATGGTGATGGTTACTGTGAATGCACCACAATCGATGAACGCTACGCATTTTCGTGGATGGTGGATGTGGTCAATTATCTTCGTTGGTGGACGCAATTTCGAATGGTGGCTACGGTGAGTGCATCACAATCGATGAACGCTATGCATTTTCGTCGATGGTGAATTTTGTGAATTATCTTCGTTGGTGGACACGACACAATAAATGAACGTTATGTTTTCGTTGAATTTTTTTCATTGGTGCAAGTGATCACAATCTATAAAAGCAGTAGGTACAATACAACAATGTTTTTATTATGCTAAAGCTTTATGATATACAATATTTTTAGTTTTTTTTTCTGGAGCGTATATAAATAGTTTTGTTGGTGTTCCGACACGGGAACAGGCGACATATAACTGGCCATGTGAAAAACATGGATTTTCAAGATTAATTCCACAAACACTTAGCGACTGCGCTTGAGATTTATTTATCGTCATGGCAAAGGCTAACCGAACTGGAAATTGTAGCCGTTTAAAGTCGAACCGCGTGTCGTTTGGAATCAAAGGAATTCTGGAACACAAAACGTCTTCGCCTCTGTACTTCCCTTTCAAAATTGTGGCTTCGATGACGTTGTTCATTAATTTCTTGACCGCAAGTCGTGTGCCATTGCAAAGGCGTGGCGGGTTTATATTGCGCAACATAATGACTACCGATCCGATTTTTAATTGCAGATTATGAGGTCGTAGTCCGGGCAATTCCAGCGAATTTAAGAACTCCATTGGATAGTTGACAACATCATCTTGGTTAGTAAATGAATCAATCGATTTGTATGTCATTATTTCGCCAGCTATTTTATTTTGAATCTGATAATTTATTTCGCTGGCATCAACGTTTTTTGCAGCCAATATAACTCTTTCGCTCAACCATTCATGATTTCTGTAATTTTGAACAATGTTTGGGAAACCCTTTTCGATGAGTTCAGTCTTAGTTTCAGTAAAATGACAAAAATTAGTAGGAAATGTAATGTATCCAGACGATGGCTCAACAGGTATTTTACCATTACCGATATTAAGTTATTGTTTACAAAACAATTCTGAGGATTGGTCGTTCTGCAATTCGACACGCATGTTTACATTTAACTTGAGCATTTTTATGTCCTTCCATAAAATTGATGATTTTAAGCATGCGTTAAGTTCGTCGGCTGGTGTTGATCGAGGTATTACTGGTAACGTTTGGCGAAAGTCGCCTGATAATAAAATCAATGCACCACCAAACCTGTCTTGATTGTTTCGGAGATCCTGCAATGTGCGGTCTAATGCTTCCAAAGATTTTTTGTGTGCCATCGTGCACTCATCCCAAACTATTAATTTGCTCTGCTGCAGTACTTTAGCCATCGCCAAATTTCTCGAAATATTGCAGGTTGGTGTTTCATTGACTTGCATGTTCAACGGCAACTTGAGTGCGGAATGAGCTGTTCTGCCGCCTTCCAGCAACGTAGCTGCAATACCTGATGAAGCTAGTGCAAGTGCATTGTCAAAATCAATGATATCAGAAACGTTTTTCCAGTCCTACCAGGAGTATCCAAGAAAAACAATCCGCCAGTTCCACCGTTCACCACTTTCATTATCGTATCGTAGACATATTTTTGTTGTTCATTTAATAGAGGAACGTTCTTAACAATGGTTTCATTTAATACCTCGTAATCATATTCCCTTTAGCGTCTCAGCTCTTGATTAAAAAGGTGGCGCATTGGCAGATCGGGCGAAGTCATTCCTAATTGTGATAATTCTTTGTTGGTAAGCATCAAGCACATATCTTCAATTGGTATTAATGCTTCATTGTAAATTTCATCGTCAATGAAAAACTTGAGTTTGATATTCTAGCACGCTTCTGATGTAATATATCTTCAGCCATGTGATATTTATATTTGTTCCGTAGATCAATCGGCGTTGATGGAAAGCATATAGACAAAAGTATGGAAAACAGTGTCCGTATTTGTTAAGCGTTTGACGAAATCACAGCCTCCTCGAGAGTATGGTCCCAATGAGCGTCATTCTGAAGCAATCCCAAACGTTGACATGCTTCTCTGTATGTACCGCACAATACACCATCAACAGTTCGCAGATGTTGAAATGATGTTGGACCACGAACGTTAATTAACAGTAAACGCAAATAAAAACATTCTTGTTGGTTGGGATGGACTGTGTAAATGCGTCCTAGTGCATCGGTATGAAATACTTGTGGGTAGTTTGGAACTGTCCGACCTTGTTTTCGTCGCTGAATCTTTTTTAACGCTTGATTCCAGGTATAATATTGTGGCATCTCGGAATAAAGCAGTGTTCTGGCAAATGCATCATTCCGGCACATTTCAAATAAGCTGGTCAATGTTGTCGATGGCGGCCTCTCAACTCGTTCTAAAACGTTTTCCGTTGTAAAACATACCCCTTTTCCGTTTTCCAAATGCACGGCCAAGTGAATTACAGTGGGGTATCTTTCATGTATTGCAAATGAAAAAATACGCTTGAGTTTTCCGTAGAAACTCCGAACACAGCCATGTCACTACTTTTAATAACGTACTTGCATATATATTTAATCGACTTAACCGAATGGCAATATTCAACATTTACATGCGCATTGAATGTTTTTGAAAGGAAAGGCGAAAATGGAACAACCCAACGATTTTCAATTTCAATGTCTTGCCGATTAACCTTCATTATTATTGACTTTCCGTTATTATCAGTGGATCGCCGCCAATAAAGTGGATAACGATCAATGGGTGATTGGCCAAGAAATAATTGTTGTCGAATTTCGGTCCACTGCGGATAGCAAGTGAAGGTAATGAACAAATCTGGTGTGCCATAATGACGTACCTACGACATAGCATCCTGAGCATATTCGTGCATATGTCGCGGACTTCCGACGTATGTTGCTGGGAGAATTATTGTCCTACCTACGTTATGTGCATTGCCATCAGCGTTGATAGCGTCCCGAAGATGAATATATTCTTCAGAACGCATTTTTGCCTGGTTCAACCTAAAATATGTCAACCGCTCAGTTTCAACCTTTACGTACATCTCCACAGCATGTTGGTGGAAGAGGCGACGACATTTTAAGATATGATTGTCCTCATCTTACCTAACCATCAGTCTGTATGCATAATAGTTCATTGAACAAATTTTTTTATTGGTATCGAACCCTGTCACTGGATTAATCATTTTCATTGAAAAATGATATCCATCTTCTCCCTGCCAAAATAATAGAGGATATTGTAACGCATCATATGATCTATGCGTTTCAGATACCCGCTGTAGTTGGTTGCCACGCCGATGTAAAACAATATCTCTACTTTTAAAGTTTTCACCAACGACGACACTAGCGACTTCATCAATTGTTGGTGCATTGAAGCGTCTCGCGTGTTGTCCTCCAGGCGCCTTATCAGCTTTTATGACAATTTTGTGATCATCAGAAGGCATGCGCTCCAATGCGGTAGTAAACAATGCAATCAATTCGTTATGTTGATTCAACATTGTTTGGAGCTCTTCAACAATCGATCTTTTCAATGAATTGGTGTGCGTACAACGCTGATCGACCTGCCTTGCTGAATCGCCCATAAAATAAATTTGTTAAAATTTATAATCACTATCCGATGTTGGCAATAGGGAACCTGCTAAATGATATATTTGACCCTGTATCTTAAAAGTGGGCATAAAGTTGTCTTGAACAATTTTCGTGGCACCAAGGGACGTCATTTGAAAGCAATTATTGTATTGCTGTATGTTATTCAAAAAATGCTTATAATCAGGGCTATTTCCGGAAACCAATGAATGTAGTGGAAATAAAGGAGCTTGAGATGCTGGCCAACGTGAATAATGCCCGAAAATTCTATCAAAAAATTCGGCGAATGACAGAAGGTTTCAAACCCGGGGCAAACTCCTGTAAGAATGAGAACGGCGACCTGGTGACCGATGTTCAGAGAACACTCAGAATATGGAGGGATCACTTCTCTGCCCTTTTAAATGGAGAAACTGAGCAAGAAACCAGAGAAGATGCCGAACCCGAGCCCACAATCGAAGATGATGGAATTGACGTTCCACAACCCGACTACAATGAGGTGCGAATAGCAATATCCCGATTGAAAAACAATAAAGCAGCTGGCGCTGATGGTTTGCCTGCTGAGGTATTCAAACACGGAGGCGAGGAGCTGGTAAGGCGCATGCATCAGCTTCTATGCAGAATTTGGTCGGATGAATGCATGCCTGAAGATTGGAATCTAAGTGTTCTCTGCCCAATCCACAAGAAGGGCGATCCTGCAAACTGCGCCAACTATCGCGGAATCAGCCTTTTGAATATCGCATATAAGGTCCTATCAAGCGTATTGTGCGAAAGACTGAAACCTGATGTGAACAGACTGATTGGACCTTATCAGTGTGGCTTCAGACCTGGTAAATCTACCATCGACCAGATTTTTACAATACGCCAAATCTTGGAAAAAACCCGTGAAAAAAGAATCGACACGCATCATCTCTTTGTTGATTTTAAAGCCGCTTTCGATAGCACGAAAAGGAGCTGCCTATATGCCGCTATGTCTGAATTTGGTTTCCCCGCAAAACTTATACGGCTATGCAAAATGACCTTGAGCAACACCGCCAGCTCGGTCAGAATTGGGAAGTACCTCTCCGAGCCGTTCGAAACTAAACGAGGTTTCAGACAGGGTGACCCCCTATCGTGCGATTTCTTTAATTTAATGCTGGAGAAAATAATACAAGCTGCAGAACTTAACCGCACTGGAACAATATTTTATAAAAGCGTCCAACTGTTGGCATATGCTGACGATATTGATATCATTGGCCTTAACAACCGCGCCGTAACTTCTGCTTACTCCAAATTAGAAAAAGAAGCGGAGAAAATGGGATTGGTGGTGAACGAGGGCAAAACGAAGTACCTTCTGTCATCATGCAAAGAGTCAGCGCATTCGCGCCTTGGCAACCAAGCCACTGTTGGCAGCAATAATTTCGAAATAGTAAAGGACTTCGTTTACCTGGGAACCAGCATTAATACCAACAATAATGTTAGCCTAGAAATCCGACGAAGAATCACTCTTGCAAACAAATGCTACTTCGGACTGAGTAGGCAATTGAAAAGTAAAGTCCTCTCTCGACGAACGAAAACAACACTCTACAAGTCACTCATCGCACCCGTCCTGCTATATGGTGCAGAAGCGTGGACACTAACAACATCTGATGAGGCGGCTCTGGGAGTATTCGAGAGAAAGGTTCTTCGAAAGATTTGTGGACCTCTACGCGTTGGCGACGGCGAGTACCGAAGAAGATTTAATGATGAGCTGTATGAACTTTACGCAGACGCCGACATAGTTCAGCGAATTAAAACACAGCGGCTTCGCTGGCTAGGCCACGTAGTGCGAATGAGCGAAGATGCTCCAGCCCAGAAGGTATTCTTATCGGCACCCGCCGGTGGAAGCAGAGGAAGAGGGAGACCACCACTCCGATGGAAGGACCAAGTGGAGACCGATTTGCGATCCCGCGGTGTTTCCAATTGGCGCCAGTTGGCGCAACGAAGAAACGACTGGCGAGCTATGTTGGACGGTCAAAATCGCACAGGCGGTTAGATGAACATTTAAAGAAGAAGAAGAATGAATGTAGTGGCTATGGTGGTGGTACTAATGGCTGTAATTTCACTTGACCGCTCGCGCAACACAATCCACCAGCTTCGTATTTAAATTTTAACGCCTTGCAATATCGACACACAACGTTCATATGTCCGATTGCAACGATCTGCAGTGAACTGTAATCAGTTTGTACGTTATAATTGAACGCAGCTCGATAGGAATTAAACACAGAATTTCTACTACGATGATTCCGATTCCATCGAATCCGTTCAACTTCATTCCGCGTTTCGCGCTGTTCGTTTCTTTGACTTTGGCGCATGTAAAGTATATTCGCAGCATTGCGAGTTCTGCGGTTTCGGTTCACACGTCTAATTGCTGCCATTCTTTAAATTCAAAATTCAACTGTGAACTGAATAAAACTATTTACTATTCTTTTTTGTAACGAAAAGTAGTATACATTAGCGGCTTTTCGCGGATACCGAAAAAAAATTTGACATTTGTGACACACACTCCCTTGTTATTTGACCGATTTTTAAAGTTTAAATGTCACCATAAAGGTTTCGCTCGGACATAAACTAACCTTTTATTCCATATCCCACACAGCATCTGAGTTAATTAATTTTGCAAATATCTCAATTTGAATACATTTTCATTACTTTTAGTGACTGAATACGGAGCTACAATAAAATTTAACAGAATGATTAATCAAGTATGCTTCTGTTTCATGATTAGAAGCCTACAATCAAGAGCCAAACTATTTTTTGCTGCTTTCGGAATCAATTTAGATTACTTTTGTTCATACTTTCATACCTTAAAAAATTATACTTTACAATTATTTGTTTTTTTTTTAAATGTATAAAAAAATTTTTTTTTATCATGGAACTCAGAAAAATGTTTTTTTTTTAATTCGGCACTCAAACTTAGAATGCGCTGGTATTGACTGTTGGTCCAACTGATGCTTGCTTATGTTGTACAGGTGTTGAAGGGAGTTCCCGATACTCGAAAACTATGAGACGGCTACCCTGAGAAAACATGTATGGACTGAAAGCATACGGTCGTGAGTCCCATGACCGCAGGTAAAAGGTAGTAACCTGCGGGGACTTCTGGACACGGATTCACAAAATAATAACAAATTGTATGAAATAAGCCTTAAAACTAGTTATGTAAAATATGGCCATAAAACTATTTCGGTTATGATCCCAAAATGATGTCCTAAAATCTTTAATTACACTGTACAACAGTCAAAAAATGCCAGAGGGTTTCTCATCTGTTGCTAAAGCTTTTGTGTGTGCTGAATCTGAATCTGAAGTCAGATTTCTCGAGTCACCCTACGTTTTCTCTCTAGAGGGTAGTTTGTTCAGAGATCGGTAGTTTAAAAAAAAATGTTCTACTTTTTTACAATATTTTTCTGAATAACTTACTATACCCCAATTTTTTGCACTATGGAAAATCTTTATGCCGCCAAATATAAAAACCAAAACTAAATTATGGTTTCTTGACCCTAGAAAAGTTTTTCAATTATTACTACTCCCAATCTCTTGACAAACTACCTTTTAGAGAAAAAACCTAGGGTGACCCGAAAAATCTAACTTCAGATTCGGATTCAACACACCCAAAACCTTTAGAAACCGTTGAGAAAACCGGTGGGATTTTCAAAAACTTCAACTTTTTGTGTATTATGGAAAAATCAATCCAAAAAGTATTTTCAAATGTTTTCAAAAATGTACAAAATATAATCAGTTGGCAATTAAAACTTGACCGTAAAATAATGACAAAAATTAATAAAAACTGATTAAATACACGAATCATAAATGAATATTCATTAGGCCGGGTCGATTTGTGGGGAGGCAAAAAAATCGCCCATTGCTCTGTGAAAATCGTATTCTAGGGATCAAAATAAGAAACTTTGCCGAAGGAACCATACCTCTAAAACGAATTCTGATGTCCCCCAATTTGGGTCGAACTTTTGGGTAGGGGCAAATTTTGAAAAATCCCACTTTGACCCATTTAGAGTGCTCCAATCGAGTCCAAATGTATGATTAATATAAATTGTATTGTATTCCGAAACACAAGTTTTATTGAACTTTCCATTTATAGCAAATGCTGCTGTTTTACTTGGTATGTCTGAATCAGATTGTAATATTTGGCTTATTAGTGTGTTCAGTAAATTGCTATCATCTTCAGATTCTGGTGGCTTGTCCTACTCCTCGAACGCAATAAATTGTTGTTTGTGCTTCCCCAACAAATTACTCTTTGCAATGGTCATTTGCACTAATTCGCCCTCTTTTACGACCCATCTTACAAAAATAATTCAAATATTCAAATTTTATTTTGATAAATAACGATACGAAATTTGTTTCGATAATTAGTTTTCAATGTCAAGAAAACAGTACTTTATTTCGTTGACCGGTTAATGTTAATATTATTGATAAACGAAACGAAAATAAACGATTAATTTTATCATACTCTGTTGATTCGTCGGCAGGACTATTTCTCCAATTTTTTATATCGACAAAATTTACGATGAAGGTTTATTATATACCGAGGTTTATTCTATTGCCGTTTTTGGATATTTTTTGGCTCCAAGATTTAACTGCATAATGCGTTTAAGCCATGGGTATATGCATAATAACTGATAAATAGTCAAAGGGTACCGTGTAGATTTCGCCCGATCGCGGCACCGAAACGAGGTATTGCCTTTCCAGTCCCATCTGTGTCACATCAGCCTGAATACTCCAGTGTCTTCCTTCTAAAGAATGGTTAAAGATCGCACTACGTTTTCGGGTTCCACAGACTCTGCGCTATACAGGACTGGCATCGCATCTGCCTATTATTAGCCTCGCTAAGTCAGTGCAGAGATATACGGTCCTTGATTATTACAGCTTAAATACAAGTCGTAAAAACATTTTTGATGACAAGTAGCAGGTCTATTTATTTTTCTCAAAAAACTGCAAAACTTTAGCGGTGTTCTGAGCAACATCGTATTAAAAATAGATTTGAGTAAATCGAGTTTTAACAATATTAAAACTCAGTCAGCAAAATAGGAATTTGTATTCCAATTCTGCTTGTCTTTGCATCAACAGCGCAGTCACCTTGAACGGCTGCTCAACACTTCTCTTCCCTTCGGAACAATGCCGAATGTCAGTCCTCCCCCTCTTTGCCCCACGTGTCCCCTTTTTCCAGGGTGCACGTGATTCAGGACCACCATTTTCTTGTTCCTTTCATAACGTGCACTGTCTGCTAGTACGCAGAAACCTTTGCGCGAATACGTTCATAGCGCCTCTCTATAATATGCCGCTGCCTTCGACACCAGATGACCTGGCCAAACCATTTAAAATACAACGCACACAGCTTTGCAAATTGCGGCACAGCCTTAGCATACTTCCACATGGACGGACTAATCTGTCCCTCGCGCCTACTGACATTTACACCTCCTTGGAAAATGGACTGGAAAAGTTTTATAAGTATTATAGGCCTGTATTTCTCCAGTCTGGACAGCTTTGGCAGGGGAACAACATGAAGCTGGCAGCACTTGGAGAAAAGATAAATAAACGTTACTGGCAACCGGGGCTAGCAGACACACACTGGAGGAGGTTGCAGGCTTGTCAAAGCACGGCACTCAGAACTGCCACGGGATGCCTCCTTATGTCACCTGAACATTATCTTCATAGCGAGGCAAAAATGATCGGCGTTAAAGAGCATAGTGAAATGCTGACCAGGCAATTTCTGTTCAACTGCTACAAACCGCAGCATCCGAACAGGAGGCTGCTTAACGAGCATCCGCCTCCCAGGAGACAAAGGAGTAATCCCCCGAAGCACTATAAAGAGTTCCGCCACCACATTTTTTTTGCCGTTTGATCCAAAGGTGCATCAACAGGCCCTCAACTCAAACTCATCCACACAGAGTCGGTAAACTCCTTTGTCAGCTCTCGTCCAGTGAACGCATACAGGCACAAGCTCCACCTGTTGCCATAGAGGAACGTAAACTGCCTAAGGAGACAAGGGTCATGCTGGCACAACTTCGTTCTGGATGCTGTAACAGGTTAAACTCTTACCTATCCAGACTGTACCCTGACATGCCAAATGTCTGCCTGGCATGCGGCGTGTCTTCCGATGACACTAACTTTAACTCTAGCTGTAGTGGTTCCACGGGACAAAATATAAAACCCCTGGTGGTAAAAAGAACTCTCAGTAATGAGGCTGTTTAATAAAATGAGACGCACTGGCGGCTGAGAAGAATACACGACCCATCTAGCTGAGTACAACAAAGAAATCAGGAAATTAAAGAAAGATGGCTTTAGAACCTTCTGTGGGCCACTCCAGAGGCAGCTAGGCTTTAAGAGGCTCTGGTCAAGGAGAAACGGGAAACAAGGATGGCCTTGAAATTCCCGAACGGAGATTAAACTAGCACAGAGGACGAAAGACCAAGTGCCCTGCTAGCTGCTCACTTTCCGGATGCATCGCCAGACCTGGAGGAGGTCGACGCTTAACAAATAAGACCGTCGGCACGGGACTGGCACCGGGCGATGTCTCTTTTTAACGTGAGTGCACTAAAATGGGCAACAGCATCATTTGAGCGTTACAAATCACCGGTTGGACGAGATATATCAAGTTTCTACATAATGAGAGCAGGGGAAAGGGATATTCAGCGGTGCAGTAATTTTGATCCATTAGCCTAACTTCCTTCGTTCTCAATGCGATGAAGCAGATCATATATAAGGAGTTCAGATCGAACACTCTAAGGCAAAGTCCTGTGCACGTAGGACAACATGCGTATAGGGAACGCAGATCTACTGATATGGTCCTGTATCAGCTGACCACGGAAACAAGGAGTGCCTTCAAACTTGGTGAAACTGTGCCATGTGCTTTCCTAGATATTGAGGGATATTTCACAACACTTCCCATACAAATGTACGTAGACCTCTTGAAAGAAAGAAGTTCCCCAAACCATTATAAGGTGGATTGATGTACTACTCCGGACAAGGATAGCAGAGACCGCCATGGGTAACGGCACCGCTCAGATAAGAACCACAAGGGGATGTCCACAAAGAGAGGTATAGTCATCCCTCCTGTAAAGTGTAGTAGTGGACGAACTCTTGCAACTACTGACAGATAATGGAATCCGCAGCCAGGGGTACGCGAACGATGAGATAATCGAGTGCGAGAAGAGGATAAACTGCGTGGCTTCGTGCAACAACGCCCGACTGGCTTGGGTGCCAGGCAATACGGAGGCGGATGGCAAAGAGGCCAATTAGCCAGAGAAGCAGCAGCAACCATTGGTCCAAGACCATAAGAGAAGGGTTGAGGAAGGAAGAGACTTATATGAGGGAGGTGAGCAATAGTAAACGCTACAGAGCAATAATAATCCTACCCAAGAATAATCTCAGAATCGTAACGCGAGTAATACGGGCCACTGCAAGCTGAAGGCCCACTGGCATAAATTAGGTATTTCCTCCAGCAGTCTATATTGTTTATGTGCTAGTGAAGAAGAAACAGTGGAGCACAAATTGTGCTGACGCGATGCTATCTCGAGGAAAAAACAGAAGTATCTCGGTTTCCCGACACTAGAGTACAAGTATAGATCCGAGCATTTCCACAACAGCCGGTTCTGTCGTAACGGAATGACCAACCCTGGTTTTACCCGACCATGGGCTGTTATTTTAGTGTAACCCTGTCTAATCTGTCACGCCCCACCCTCAAATTGTTATCCTCGGAGCAAACCCTTGCATCGGGTTGCTCCATTGGCTCTTGTTTCAGGCTGGGGTCGAACCCAACCCCGGGCAAGAGATTGGATATGCTGCGTCTGCTGGAAGAAAATTTATATTAAACGGTCGCATTCAGTTCAATGCGTCAAGTGTAAGAGATGGCTGCACAGATCTGGATGCTCAGGGTTTAACCCTGTCATCTAGTGTGACCAGGTGATAGAAAAAACAGAAGCCAAACCGGCAAAAAAAAAGGTTAGAAAAGGCTAAAATTAAGAAAAAAAGAAGCTAAAAAAAGTCAGAAATTTTTTAACAAAACCCATTTCAAATTTTGTATTTTAGTTTCAACTATTTGTATATAAAGCTGTAGACATAACTTGAAGGAACTGTTTTTGTTTCACGAAACGAAAATCGACACTGATGATGGCACAACGCCGAAACCGGTTTGTCTCAAAACCAAATTTGACAAGGGATGACGAAAAATCGTTCCAATATACATCAATCATTCACCCCGTCGGAAAAACAACAAAACAAAATAAAACATTTGTTTCAACACTTATTTTTTAAAAGAAATACATACTATAGAAAAATCACTAAAAAATAATTAGTTATATAACATTTTCATCGTCTGATGAATCAAAAGAGCTTGAGTCTGCGTACAAAGGTAGTGTATTTATCATAGAGATGGGATCATCGGTAATCTCAAAATCAGTGCAACATTTGGATAATCGGTTTAACGAACATTTAATATTAAGCAGCGAGTTAAGCATTTTAATTTTTTATCTTTTCCTTAACTAAGTTTTTAAAGACACTAAAATTCTTTCAACTTTCACATTACTGAAAGATAATACCAAAAAGCCAAATATGAGTTCTAAAAAAAGGGTTCGTTTAATAAATATTTATGATCTCGAACTTCCGCCCAAAATTCTATGGTAGAGGTCACACTTATTCATAATCAATCAATGCTACCGGACTTGGAGAGTACCTAGACTTTTCTTTTTGAAAGTGCCACGAAGCTAAGAAAAAAGCCACGAAGCTAAAACCACCCCCACCGCCCCACTATCCTCTACAACATACATCCTCTACATACACTATCCTCTACATATCCATTACAATGGTGGCCCAGTCTTCACGACTAGCAGCACTGCTGCAATGCCCGCCTCACCCACTCCCGACTGCCGCTCACGCTCAATAGCGTCTCCACCCGCACAGCCGCTCATCACTCCTATCCCCTCCGGAATAGGTCACCGAGTACTGCCGAAAGTAAGTCCTCTCCGTCTCTGCCCCCAATGTCTCCCCCTACTTCCAGCACGCACATTAGTCAGGACCACCATCTCCTCGTGCCCTTCACAATGTGCACTGTTTGTCGAAAATGCTATATACGCCTGCGTCATCAGTCAAATGCAGCAATTGTCTTGGCCTAGCCACGTTCTTATATGATCTGGGCTCGCGAACACAAATCTCTGGACGGTTACGTTTACAGCACCTTGCGGCAACACGCCACTGCCCTCTACGCCAGATAATCTGGCCTCACCATCAAATTTTCAAGGTTCATTAGCTTCTAGACTGCGACACCAAAGCCCACCACCACCCAGGCAAGCGGATCCATCCCTCACGCCTAGTATGACACCAACCTCGCCTCCAGCGCCCTTTAAAATTGTACAGCTAAATTGTAACGGATTAGCTGGAAAGAGCGTGGAGATAACTCAATTTATGAAGCTAAACAACATCAAAATCGCTGCGATTCAAGAGACCAAAGTGACCACAAGATCAGACTTACGAACTTGTGATGGATATAACTTACATCGGAAAGACTGTCCCAGCGGTAATGGAGTGGTCTCGCGTTTGTAACACACCACACTGTACAATATAATATACGGGTATTTGTTCCCGACATTGACCCGAAGGACCCTACCTTAGAATGCCAAGGTATATTGGTCCAGTCAGGCGATGTCGATCTGCAAATTATAACATCTACATTCCCCCTGTAAGATGTTGCCCGAGGGACTATCACGCCGACATAAGTGCGTTGTTAAGAGGGCACTCCAATGTGCCAGTAGATAGCAGATGGCATGCACTTGCGGAACAAATAGATGACTCGGCATTCTGTACAGTAAACGCAGACGCCCCCAGGCAACTGCCACAGCTCGCCAGACATATCGATCGTAAGCGCAGGACTTATATACTGCGTCAACTGGCGACCGATGCTTATATTGGCATCCGACCACCTGCCAACTGTACTCTCAATCGAGCGGCAGACGGACTTCATTACCTCTGAACGAAGAACCTTTATCAACTTCAGCAAAGCGGACTGGGACCGTTTTACCGACTATTCAGAGCGCTCCTTCACTGCCCCACCCACATTGACAGACGTACGCCAAGGTGAGCAACAGTTTCGCACGGTTATTGATTCAGCCTACGGACGCTTCCTTTCCCCTGAAAGAATTCCGTAAATTCGACCAAATTTCCCTGCGGAGGCAGCTGCCCTGGCAAGAGAACGTGACCAAGTGAGACTTCGCAATCCGGCAGACCACAGAATTAAAGATCTTAACTCGAAAATTCGACGGACGGTCAAGGACTACAAGTTGACCAACTGGAAGGAACACCCAGAGGCATGCAACCTCTCCAGCGGAGTCGGCAAATTATGGTTAACAGTCAAGGTTCTATCAAATCCGACCAAATACAATGACAAGGTCGCCATTGCATTTGGTGACAGCGTCAAATCGGACCCCAGGCCATGCGCGAGCTCTTTCTGCCAACAGTTTATAATGCATTCATCTGCTGATAGGGCGAAGAGACGACCCATCCGTCAGCCACCCAAACACTACATAGCGCCCATTGCCGTCTCCGTCTCCGAGGTCAAGAAAGTCATAATGAAGGCCAAGCCCTCAAGATCAATTGGACTCGACGGTATTGCCATGAAGATGTCCACAAAGAGTAGTATATTGACCTCTACTGACAGACAGGGGTACGCGGATGACATGGTAATAATTGCAAGAGGTAAGTGCGAGAATACGTTCTGCGATATCATTCAAAGAGCACTGAATATAATGAAGAGATGTCAAAATCGCTATCAGATCTAATGAAAATATCAATGTATTAAGCGGCACTAAAGCCGCTCTCAAGGCTTTGTCCTCTTATGAGATAATCGAGTGTGAGGAGGGGATAAACTGCATGGCTTCGTGCAACAACGCCCGACTGGCTTGGGTGCCAGGCAATACGGAGGTGGATGGCAAAGAGGCCAATTAGCCAGAGAAGCAGCAGCAACCATTGGTCCAAGACCATAAGAGAAGGGTTGAGGAAGGAAGAGACTTATATGAGGGAGGTGAGCAATAGTAAACGCTACAGAGCAATAATAATCCTACCCAAAAATAATCTCAGAATCGTAACGCGAGTAATACGGGCCACTGCAAGCTGAAGGCCACCTTGCATAAATTAGGTATTTCCTCTAGTGTGACCAGGTGGTAGGAAAAAAGAAGCCAAACCGGCAAAAAAAAAAGGTTAGAAAAGGCTAAAATTAAGAAAAAAAGAAGCTAAAAAAAGTCAGAAATTTTTTAACAAAACCCATTTCAAATTTTGTATTTTAGTTTCAACTATTTGTATATAAAGCTGTAGACATAACTTGAAGGAACTGTTTTTGTTTCAACACTTATTTTCTAAAAGAAATACATACTATAGAAAAATCACTAAAAAATAATTAGTTATATAATATTTTCATCGTCTGATGAATCAAAAGACCTTGAGTCTGCGTACAAAGTTAGTGTATTTATCATAGAGATGGAATCATCGGTAATTTCAAAATCACTGCAACATTTGGATAATCGGTTTAACGAACATTTAATATTAAGCAGCGAGTTAAGCATTTTAATTTTTTATCTTTTCCTTAACTAAGTTTTTAAAATGTTCATGACACTAAAAATTCTTTCAACCTTCACATTACTGAAAGATAATACCAAAAAGCCAAATATGAGTTCTAAAAAAAGGGTTCGTTTAATAAATATTTATGTTCTCGGACTTCCGCCCAAAATTCTATGGTAGAGGTCACACTTATTCACAATCAATCAATGCTACCGGACTTGGAGAATACCTAGACTTTTCTTTTTGAAAGTGAGAAAATACATCCGGCTTTGTAACTTTCAAAGAATTATCAACTGAATAAAAAATTTTTCTTTGTAAAGAGTTTATACTCGTATTATCAGGTAGGCGATGTCGCAATTAGGGGTATCAACTCCATTAAAAATCATTGACAATTTTTACGAATAATTTCCTGTATTTCGTCATCAACACTACTTTCATTCAACTTTAATTTTTATATTATTATTATTATTATTATTATTAATTTTATTTAAAGTCGACATACAATAACGGTCGACTAACACAAAATACAAAGTTAAATGACTTAGAAATGTACACAAAATAAAATTAAATAAAAATTAACAATTACATCAAACGTACAATAAATAATAAAAATCGTAATTTTAAAATATCAGGTCAGACATGAAAGTATTGCTATGTGTAAGCCAGAAAACGAACATTCGACACTAATACAATTGTACAAGTCATTATAGTACGAGCACCAAACACGCAAAGGATCACTTTTGAGAAAATTTAGACGACAAAGGGGTAAATGAAAAGGCACGTAGTGTCTCGACACCCTAGCCGGAACTACAAAATTTAGTCGGCTTAGCAACTCACAGGAGTCAACTTCACCGAGAATCAGCTTATGTAGGAACATTACCCCCAGCAATATTCTGCGATTTTCCAGAGTTGGCAAATCAATAAGAAGAAGCCTACTTCTATAGGATGGAAGACGAAGATTAGAGTCCCAATTAAAGGCGCGTAGAGCAAATATCAAAAATTGTTTCTGCACTGACGCAATACGCTTAATATGAGTAATATATCCTGGACTCCACACACACGAGCAATACTCAAGTATTGGCCGGACTAACGAAGTGTAAAGAACCTTGGAGAGATAGGGATCATTAAACTCCTTAGCCCAGCGCTTAACGAACCCAAGAGTACCCATTGCTTTATTTATAATAGCGGATATATGTAAATTAAAGCTAAGCTTCGAGTCAAATAGAACACCTAAATCGTTAACCGTAGATATGCGCTCCATAGGAGTGCCATAAAGTACGTAAGATGATAATATATCAGGCTTCACCCGGTGAAATGTCATAAACTTACGTTTAGAGCAGAAGAATTTATTGTGCACCAACGTTGAAATGAATCCAAATCAACCTGAAGTAAATTTAAACGAGGTAAGTCCAAAGGCAAATACGCATAACAAATTTTTACATCATCCGCATACATAAGAGCTCGAGAATGAATCAAAATCTGTGGCAAGTCATTTAAGAAAAGAGTGAAAAGCAGTGGGCCTAAATGACTGCCTTGAGGCACGCCGGAGGTAACATTAATTGATTTAGAAATAATATTTTTATACAGCACCTTTTGAGTCCTATTAGAAAGATAACTTGAGAGCCATGAAACCAAGTTCGACGGAAACCCCAGTAAATCGAGCTTCTGAATCAGAAGTTCGTGATTCACTGAATCAAAGGCTTTACCGAAATCAGTATAAATCACATCCGTTTGCCTTTTTGCCAAAAAACCATCCCGAACTAAAGAAGTAAACTCAAGTAAGTTAGTGGTGGTTGATCTAATTCTCACAAAACCATGCTGACAGGGTGATAATATGAAGATACACGAATGTTGTAGTTGACTGGTAATTATTTGTTCAAAAGTTTTGGGAATAGCTGAAAGCTTAGCAATTCCTCTATAGTTCTCAATGTTAGATCTACTACCTTTTTTGTGTAGCGGTATAATAAATGACTGTTTCCAGATTGACGGGAAAGACGCCGATTGCAAAGATTAATTGAACAATTTAAGGATCGGTTCTGTCAGATTCAAGGCACAGAACTTAAGCACACAACCAGGAATACCGTCAAGCCCTGGGGAAAAGATCGGTTTCAGAGCTAGGAGACTCTGGAGAACAGTGGTACTGTCAATGACTGGATTATTAATACAGTTAGAACTAATTATTTTATACGGATAACTACCGGCTTGAGCACAGGTCGAATAGGTAGATTTAAAAAAGTCCGCAAATAAATCAGCAATATCATGGTCATGGCTAGCATTCTTCCTCCCAAAGACAAAGAAGACGGAAATCCCGAAGATTTTCGTTTTGAATTAACAAAACCATAAAATTTGTTTGGATTATTAAAAAATTCCATTTTGCATCTAGTTAAATAGGACCTGTAGCAATTTTGGCTCAGGAACTGGAAATTGAACCGGGCAACTAAATATTTAGAAAAATCAACAGAAGAACCGGATCTTTTGAAACGCTTATAGAGCTTAGATTTAATGTTATTAAGGTTAGCAAGTTGTCTTGTGAACCAAGGTGGCTTACTACTATTAGCCTTAATAAAATGCACAGGAACGAAGAGATTAATGAAGCCATTAAGATAACTATAAAAAATAGATGTGGCAGCCTCAACATCGTTACATGCATAAAGATCTGACCAATCATGGGTAGCCATCAGTTGGTTGAGCAAGTCAAAGTTCGCCTTTTTAAAACATCTCGAACGAGAACGAGAGATCGCTTCCAAAAAATTAATCGTAGGCAGCAAGTTATCCAGTGCAATCTCAAGTGTGGGGTGCAAGGGATCTTCAGGCAGGGATAAGGCAAAGATTCGACTGAGACCAACACCCATTGAATTGTCAACAAAAGCTAAATCCAGCAACTTATTTTTAGCTTTTACCACATTATTGATCTGAACCAGAGGCAGATCTATAAGGGATACAACAAAATCATGCTGAGTGACGGGAGTCAAAAAGTTAGAATCATCGTTAATTATCCAGCTAACGAATGGCAGATTAAAGTCGCCAAGAACTACTAAGCGATCATTATCACGCAAACGTGAGTGCAGATTTTGAATAGCTACGGTATGACAATCATAAACTTGTATATCTGACCGAGGCGGTATATACGAACAGGATGTGTATAAACAAAAATTGGGAAACAAGAGCTTTACGGCAATAAATTCAATTTCAAGTGTATTGTCAAAGGCCAACAACTCAGTAGAAATACTAGACGACACAGCGATCAGGACGCCGCCTGCTCTGGACTGACGATCACACCGAAAAACGACGTAGTCATTTGAAAATAACTCCGAATTTAAATTATCTGGCTTAAGCCAAGTCTCTGTAAACGCAATCACTTGCGCTGTAAAACCAAAGCTGTTGCGATAAAAAGCGTTCAATTTAGAGCGTAAACCGCGCACCTTCTGATAGTGAATTTTTACTTTTGAATCGTAATGGCAGGGTTGGTAACCAAGTTTTTAGAACCAGTACGTACGGGGGCTCATTATTCGACTTTGTCGTGTACAAACGTACCACCGAATGTATAGGCCAAAAAGATTTATCAAGAACCCTAGCAAAATACTCGTCAGGAACTGTTACTTTAAATGAAGAAAAATCCCTTTCATGCCTAAACACAAATTTATGTACACTAATATTAATAAAACTAGTAAGACTAAGCTTAACTAAAATATAATTGACAATATCAGGCCCCGTTAAAGTTGGATGCAACCTTGAAACAAAAATTGCCCGGCGAGGCGGCACGGCAGTCAGATCGACCGGATTCAAATCAGTCACAACCGAATTTTCAGCAACATCAACATTGTTAGCAGGATCAGCGTCGATGTTATTACCATGAACAATATTATGGTCATCAACAGCAATAGAGCTAACAGACGTATTTGTGCTGTCAAGGTGGCTAGCAGCAGTAATATTACTATTATTCTGGTGATTAAGATTGACAACAGCAGATACGGCGACCGAACCAGTGTTCATGGAAGTGCTAGCGCCGGCAATATCAGAGCTTATAGCACTGTGTACGTCAGCAGAGCTACCAGCAGCATTAATCTGGTTTCGGTCATTACCAGTAGAGACAAGGCCAGAGCTCTTGGCAATGTTGACGTCAGCAGAGTTCAGTTTATCAGCTTTAGTTTTATTTATATTTATATTACTTTTGTTTTTATTAGCTCTGCCTTTACTTGCATTTTTCCTTTTGCTAACAATACCACGCAGCTCGGTGACTTCCGAAGAAAAAGCGGCAAGTGCACCCGCAACCCCTTCATCGTAGAGCTTATGCAGATTTGTAAGCTCAGAGCGCACAAGTTCCAGTTCGCCTAATAACCGGTTTTTATCGGCTTGCAGACAGTGTATACACTCAACTGCTTTTGTTTGCTCTGCTCGCATAATTTTCAGTTCGGCGAGAATAGATAATAATATGTGATGTTGTTCAACTTTTCCATCCCTGTTCACACTATTTAGTTGCTGTTTGTGCTGTTGTTGTTGTTGTTATTCAGCGACAGTATTTGGCGAACAATCGTCACTGTGAGCGACAGCACACACACCACAAATATAAATTTGGTCCGAATTTTTAAAATAGTCCAAATCGGCAGCCAGCGTACCAACAACACACTGCAGGTGAAAAACCTCTTTACACTTGTCACATAGCACACTGCTGAGAGCGCGCTCCACTCTGTGACCACAAAAGCACGGCATATTGTCAGTGTAGATTAAAGAAATAATAAAGACGTAAATATTTGTCAAAACTGCTAAACTGATAATAGCACAAATTACAGGGAAGCCGGCGAACCAAGGAGAATCAAGTTTTCCGATATCTCTCTTGTGGGCGGTATCGAAGTTATTGGAGATCATTCGACTCCCATATTTCACTGCAAACCTGCATTTGGCCGAACACCAACATGGCTTCCGGAAGAAACGTAGCACAACAGCCGCTCTGAACATAATTACGACGCAGATAAACTATGGTTTGAATCAACAGCCACCAAACTATAGGACGGTGCTCGCGACACTTGACCTTTCCAAAGCTTTCGACACGGTCAACCACGCCACACTCCTAAGGATCTGGAAGAGACCCCGCTTCCTGCCGGCCTAAAACGGTGGACCGCTAACTATCTCCCCCCATTGACGAACTTAGTACGGGCATTAACTGTTACCTCCGAGACCTTTCCAGCTTTGGGACAAGAGTTAAACGTCCACGTAGATGGAGTACCTCTACCGACTGTCAACCACCCTAAAATCCTGGGTGTGGGGTTCGACAACAGCCTCACCTTCGCTAGTCATGCCACCGCAATAGCATCTAAGGTAAAGAACCGCAACAAGATCCTCAAGTCGCTGGCCGGCAGTACTTGGGGAAAAGATAAAGAAACGTTGCTAGCCACATTCAAAGAAACATTGCTTGCTACATATAAGGCTATTGGCCGACCGGTTGTTGAGCTGCGCCCATATGGTCGCCCAACCTTGCTGGCACCAACCGGAGGAAGTTGCAAGTCTGCCAAAACACCACCATCAGAACTGCCACGGGATGTCTGCTTATGTCATCGAAGTCTCACCTTCATCAGGAGGACAAATGCTCAATGCAAAAATAAAAACATACAATACGATCATGCGGAACTGTTGAGCAGACAGTTTTTACTGAACTGCCACAAACCCAGTTATCTAAACCGCCATCTACTGGATGAAACTCCGCCCCCGAGAGACATAAGAAAACATCTCGTAAGTACTGTGACAAGATCCGCCACCACATTACCTTACCGTTTGATCTGCGCAACCATAGGCGGTCTCTAAACAACCTCCATACCGAGTCGGTAGACAGATCCCTCAGATCTCGGCCTGTGAACTCCGTACTCGACATCGAACCACCTGAAATAGCTGATACGCTTCTCGTATTCTTCCGAGGGAGACTAGAGTCGTCGTAGCACAACTTCGTTCTGGATATTGTAATATGTTAAACTCTGACTGAACTCCACCATGCCAAATACGTGCCCTACATGTGGTATGCCCCCTCATGATACCAAACATCGCTTTTCTTTTCAATTGAACCTACTCTTCTAATCACCAATATCACTCTGGTCCGACCCTGTATAAACTGCGGATTTCCTTGAACTTCCGTTAGAAGAGCTTGATGGCGATTCCCAGAGTGATCGTGCTCATTAGGCAGGGCGCAGCACTGTTAATAACAACAACAACAACAATAACATTGATCCGACCTCAATCCTGGATTTCCTGATATGAGATCACGAGTTCACGATAGATAAGAATATGACAGTGCACTTCGTCAGTAACTATTATTATTATTATTAACATATTTCCTGTCAATGCCGCACCTTTTTTAACTTAAACAAAGCTGACTGGAACCGATATAGGGAATTTATCTTTGCCGTGTTACCCCTAGCGACAGGCGAAGGTCAAGGCGAGGGAAATTTTCGAAAGGTTTTCGATTCAGACTCAGACTTATCCTCAGTTTGAAGAACACCCGAATTTTCACAGCGGAAGCCGCGGCCAATCCTTCAAGCAACTTTGGTCCCAACGGTATTGCCATGAAGCCGTTGAAACAGCTGTTGGTTTCGCCGGTTGCGAAGATACTCGAGACGATCCTAGTTACCTACAACACTACAAACTTGCACTTGGTTAAGCATCAACATGGTTTCCGTAAATTGTACAGCAACAATACCGCTCTTAAAGCCATAATTACACAAATAAATAGCTGTTTGAGCCAAAACACCCCAAACCACCGGACGGTGCTCGTAGTACTTGACCTATCAAAAGCTTCTGACTCTTTAAAACATGTCACACTCCTACAAGAACTAGAGGAATCACCGCTCCGTTTAGTTCAAGCAAGTAGATTCCTATATAATATCTATATATTAACAAAGGTAAAGGGCTGCCAATGTCCCAAAAATCGCATAATAAGATTTTTTTGTATAAGTTGAACCCTCGGCCACTTTCCGAAAAGCCCCCATAAACAAAAAGATCCTCAAGGCACTCGATGGCAGCGCTTGGGGAAAAGAGAAATAAACGTTACTACCTACATATAAGGCTATCAGCCAACCGATCACTGATTACGCGGCCCCGATATGGTCGCCTAACCTTGCTTACACCAACTGGAGAAAGTTTCTAGCCTACCAAAACTCCCCTATCAGAACTGCTACGGGATGTCATCCTATGCCAGAAATATCTCCGCAAGCACTATGAGATCCGGAATCCGGCGGTAGATAACTCCCTCAGATCTCGTCCTGTGAGCCCCGTTATCGATATCCTACGGCCCGAAATAGTTGAAGAGCAGAGCATCCAACATATGGAGACTAGAGTCACTCTGGCCCAAACTCCATCTCTATACTGTAACATGCTAATCTCTTACTTGTCCAGGCTCAACGACACTATACCATAAACTTTCGATTATTGTGGAATGTCCCGTCATAATACTAAACATCTATTTAACTGTCCCATGAAGAAAAACTAGATTTATATAACACTTCACTTTCGTAAAGGACAGACTATTATGATTAATTAAAACAAACATATTTAGACGCTTAATCTGACATTTTAGTAATTATAATCTTTTTAAATAAAAAAGAGGAGACAACGAATCAGCAACACTATGAAAACCGAACACTACACTGCACGATTTTGGGTACCGGCTCTTCCGCCAATGAGCTGTGCTCAATTCGAGGTCGTCCTATCGACTCCGATCACTATCTTGTCGCAGCTCCGCGCTCGCCTTTGCGCTGTTAAAAACGTGTGTGTAAAGGTACAAGAAAAGCTGGACGTCGAAAAACTGCAACCGCAACGGACAGCCTCTGAGAGCACAACTCAACGTATTGGGGTATGCGAGCAGTGGGAGTATATCTTTGGAGCGCTTCGTACCGCCGCTGATGAAGTAATTGGATGACGGCGGACCCAAAAAAACACCTGGTACGACGAAAATTGCAGCGCTGTAACGAAGAGGAAAGGATACAGTCTATAAGGCTACGCTGAGGTCAAATGCAACGCGAAGAGGGCGAAGAACTTGGAGAAGACAATGGAAGAGACAATGCTTCCTGCGGGCCTAAAAAGGTGGACCGCTAACTAACTAAACGGTCGGCAGGCGTCAGTCAAGTTCAGGAGCACGAAATCTTGACCTCGAAAGATTAAATAAGTGGTGCCACAGGGTGGTATCCCATCCCCCCCTTTTGTTTAATTTCTATATTTCGAGGCTTCTCCCTCCACCAGAAGGAGTCTTCATTGTCATCAATTATAGCTTCGGGTACTAGGATAAACTGTTACCTTAGAGACCTTTTCAGTTTTTTCACCGAGCAAAATCTGCCCCTATACTATATCGACCCGACTATATCGACGACTAATGCCCAGATGAGGCAAGTGTTAAACGGCCACGTAAATGGCGTAACTCTTACTACTGTCAACCAATGCTAAGCAAGCAATTCTTGTTCAATTGTTACAAACCGCAATACCCAAACAGGCGCTTGCTTGAAGAACATCCGCCTCCCAGGAAAATAAGGAAACATCTCCGTAAGCACTATGATGAAATGCGGACGTAAGTGTATCAACAGGCGCTCAACATCCACACATAATGGGTAAACTCCTTTGTCAGCTCTCGCACAGTGAATGCCGTCAGTCACGCACCACCTGTTGCCGAAGAGGAACACGAAATGTCTAGAAAGACAAGAGTCATGCTGTCCCAACTTCGTTCTGGATACTGTAATATATATGTTAGCACGGCATATGTCAACTGTTGATATCAAAACCACCCAAGGGCGAACCCTGTGATCACGTTGCAGGGCAGGTGACTGAATTTTAGAGCAAACTGCATTACAGAAAACTCAGATTACAAATTATTTCCCACACCAAAAAGCCAGACGCATCGTTAGCAAAAAGGATTTCACACGCGCAGCCCAATACTGAAAATTCGCGGAATTTGCACAACTACAAACCAATAGTGGCCGGTGCAGCTTAGATTAGATTTTAGGAAAATAATTTTATTGTCTTTAGTCTTAAGTTGATCGTTGAAAATAAAAATCCCAAACCGGCACAAGCCGGAAAAAATAATTTTTTTTTGAATTGAGAAAAAATTTGACTCAAAACCTTAGATTTGAGACACACAATAAATTTTGTTTCAAAAATGTACGCAAAATTCGCGAAGATTCAAAGCAATTTTATCAGTCTTACATTTTCTTCAGAATTTTTGGAATATTTTGGAATATGCAGTTTTGTAGTTCATTAAATTATGATTTAATTTGTCAATCTTAAGGTCGTGACATAGTTTGCTGATTTTTGGAAGAGCTTCAGTGTTTTCTTTCATATAAAAGAAATTGTTTTCATAGCCTTGTATTGAGGAAAATATTATTACTTACGAGTTTTAATCTTCTTGTATAAAGAGAAGGGATAAATAAGATAGGATATTTGACAATTGTAAAGCATAATTTACATATCAATATTTTAATTATTTCTCCGCTAGAGTTACGTAGATAAGTTTTTAACCTCTTCAGAATTTTTTACCTGGGAACCGGAATTAACACCAACAATGATGTCAGCCTAGAAATCCAAAGAAGAATCACTCCCGACAGAAGATTTAATGATGAGCTGTATGAGATATATACAGACACCAACATTGTCCAACGAATTAAAACCCATCGTTTTAATTGGCTAGGCCATGTTTTGCGAATGAATGAAGATGTTTCGGCCAAGAAGGTATTCTTATCGGCACCCACCGGTGGTAACAGAGGAAGAGGGAGACCACCACTCCGATGGAAGGACAAAGTGGAGACCGATTTGTGATGTGGTGTTCCCAATTGCCAGAAAGGCGTAACGAGTGGCGAACTATGGTAAAAGTCAAAAATCGCTTAGACGGTTAAGCGACATTTAAAGAAGAAGAAGGGTTGGAAAGGTGAGTTCTACTGTAGAAGTGGAAAAGGGAAGAGTTGCAAAAATTTGTAGCAATTTGTATAAGTTATGAAAAGACGTTTTGACGCAGCTCTGAAGTGCGTAAAATGCAGTTTTTGGCGGAAAATTATATCAATTTAAGAACATTCTTCATAAACTGGTTTCGGCCCTTATATTTTGGCTTTGAACAAGTGGTTCATAAAATTCAGCAAGCTTAAATAAATTTTCTGTGGTTTGTTGAAAACCCGAGGGGAAACTCTAAAGATGGTTTTATGATGAGTGAATCGACTATCTATTTCCTTTATTATATCGCGTCCTAACCGCAATTATGGTGTAACAAACAAAATTTTGAAAATCCATGTCTTGACAGATATCGATAATTCTACATATTTTAAGCCATCTCACAAAATATCACGACTGTAATATGTAACATTACAAAAATAAAGCAAAGGAAATTAATTATTACTTTTTTATAAAAATTCGGATTAAAAAGAATTTTGATAAAATTGGTTATATTCTCCTAGGTTTAAACCAAGTTTGAAATTTGTTCTTTAATGTTGTTATTAAATAATGGGCTATACTTTTATAAAAGACGTGTAAAAAATTCTAGTCGCTCTCTATTTTTCCGCCGTTGTGTGCTCTATTTTACTCTTGTATTTTCAGACCGCCTGAATTCGGATATTCGTGAGAGATAAGGAAGCGAGTTTTAGCAGTTTTACGGTATTATTTCCGTCTGTTATTTTATTACTACCACAATCAATGTGTGCGCATACCTCGAAACCGGTTTCATCGTCTTGAAAGCCTAGTTAATTTTGTAGGTCTGAAAAACTAGTATATGTATATAGGCTTAGGACCGTTCACTCAATGTCTGATTAACTGCTTGATCAAGACTTTGTCAGAGGTTGGCCCAAAAACCGTTCACTTCATGTCTGATTAACGACGATTCGCTGATTATCTTCTGATAAAAGTCATCAAAGGATGGTCCTTTGATTACAGTGGTCTTCAAATTCGAACTTTTTTTCTCCACCAGAGACGCGAATATGAAATTCGTATGTGAAACCACACCCTGATTCCGAAAATCGGGGTTATTTTTGATTCTATGGTACCGTTTTTGAGATATTTACGATTTACTGTTATTTAAAAAAAAAAAGATGGCTCCACTTAATCATGTATATCTCAAGAACAAATTGAGAAATTCCAAAACGGTTTGAAAAATCTAAAAGCTAATAAAATTTTCTATCAACACCGCATACAAAACTTTTCACTAGGCCCTCTAGGTTCGAAGATAACGAACAATCAATAGGGATTTTTAAATTTTTTTGTAAAAATATAAAAAAATATGTATTTTGCGAGGAAAGATATCGATTTTTTGCAGATATTTTTTTTCTCTGTAAGCTCTGTTTTATTACAAAAAAATTACCTATCATCCTATAAAATCGATGGACTAATACAAAAGTTATAAGCATTCAAATAAATATAGCCATATAATACTTAAGTACCCTACAAATATTAGCATATGTACGAGTACATATGAGACGATAACAATGTATGTAAGTTTTGCCTTAACTCTATGATTTTATTTTATACTTGAAAAAGTTATTTGTTTTGTTTTGACGCTTATTTAGATTAGAATCGGTTTCTCTTATGAGAAACCAACAGTCACCCATCATTGCGACATCCCAGAATCCTTGATACCGACTTTCAATTAACTTCATTTGCTGATGAAACCGTTCGCTCGTCGCTTTCGTCACCAAGAATTTGCAGAAAAAAATTTAAATAGGAGTGCAGATAATGAATTTTTAAAGACATATTTACTCCTGAGAACAAAATAAATAAGTAAATTAAATAAATAAGTGACACATTTATGTGTAATTTTCTTAGGCTGTAGTCATCGTTCAGTTCCGAACAAATTTTGTTGTTTACATTTTACTCGTTCTTTTTCTACTTCTCTGATACAGAATGAGAAGAGAACGATACCCCTGCGGATTAGGGGTTTAGAATATGCCCGAGGTAGGCATACCGGTCGTAAGAGGCGACTAATATGCACAAAAGTAATGACGTGCAACTCGATGGTTGATCTACCGATATGATGCCTCTCACCTCTCATTACCCATCTTATCCTTCCTTACGGAAGGAGGGGTGACATGACCTAGAAGGTTTCACTGGCCATAAAGCGCTACCCCGACAGTCGGGCAGTACCGTAAGGGAGTACCGGAGCGTACCGGGTTCAAATCCGGCCAAGGACTGTTAATACAACTCTCCCCAAAACCTTTGGAGAGTGTTTTTGTCGCTACCACAACAGCAACAACAACAGAACGAGCAAAATGTAGACAAAAAATTTGTTCGGAACTGCACGATGAATTCAGCTTTAGGGCCGTTTTCTCATGTAAACTTTAAAATTTTCATACAAATTTTATGTTTATCTGGCAGATAGGCTATAAAGTTTACTTTAGGAAACGGCCTTAAATATGTTTTTTTTATTTACCCATTTTCGCATAGTTCTTGACTAAGTCGTTCACTATCATCTCGTGGTTAGGACTTTTGCGTTTGCCTAAAAAAGAAGCAACGACCTCAAAAGAATCCCACGCTGCTGCCTCCACCGGTGACAATAGCCCTTTGAATTGGTTATTGTTAAGCATCTTTCTTCTTTGCGGCCCAACACAAATGCCTTCGTTTATCCTGGCTTCTGAAATCTCTGGAAAGATGGCTTTTAAATGACGAAAGTCTTCGCCTTCTTTGTCCAAAGCCTTAACAAAGTTTTTGATAAGGCCGAGCTTGATGTGGAGCGGGGGTAAAATAATTTTTTCTTTCTTTATAAGGGGGAGTAATTTATGTTATCCACACCAACTTTAAATTCCTTTATGATGTAGTGGTCTTGACGAGCTCGGCTATCACATTTGCAGAGAAAGCAACAGTATTTTGTGTACCCACTTTCTCGTAGGCTTTTGGTTGCCAATATGTAATAATACGGCCTTTAAACTTAGTTTATTGCCGTCTATGACCAATCGCCACTCTTTGGAACCATATGGTTTATCAAACTGTTTGAATAAGCCAGTAATGTCTTTGCAGTAACAAACACTGTCCTCCTTCGTATAGAACTTGGAAAATGGTTCGTGACGAGTTCTATAATATGTTACATGTTAACATCGGATGAAAGGAATTGAAAATGTTGCATACGAGAGGGGTGGAGCCCGGCCTTTACCTTGGACAATTCCAAATCTCTTATCCAATCATTGAGTTGTGCTTGTGACAAATCGTTTCTTTCGTTTTTCGTGTGAAGTTCAGTACAACTTGATGCCGCGTAATCAGATGCTGCTGTTGACAATGAAACTGGACCCGGAACTATAAGTGGATGTGGCAATGGAGTTAGCTGAGCAACTTCCGTTGAATTTGGTACTGGCAATGACGCTGTAGATACTCTGGCATGCGTTACTTTTCTTGACTTTCCAACCCCAAATACTTCTGTAGCACAAATATAGCTGTCCGTCGAATGGCAAGTTGGTTCCCTGCACTTCATTGGTGTACCAAATTTCATATGTTGCCCAAGTAGATAGTTTCAGAAATTAGTCAGATATGCATTAAAAAGTAGCAATTCCCAAATTTTACTACGCACCTTTTTGTTCCGGATTCGGTGACCATGATTTTCCAGTGTTTTTTGGATGAATGCCAAAATACTTATAGTATGTAACTTTCAAAAGATTTGTAAACACGACGTGTGTCCTTTTAACAATATATTGACCGCAAATGAAACAGAACATATCTGGATCATTTTTACACTCAAACTCTCGCACGCTTTTATTTATATTATTTTTTTAAGTAATTGACTGGTTATAAAATGCACTTATAGACTGAACAGTATCCGGTGAGCCTTGCAGATATTATGGAGGAACAGTTCGCATTTACTCCTCTTCATACTCAGATCAAGTAAAAATCGAAGCCTACCTAGACAAAAAGGTTCCTTAGTTATACAAAGAAGACACTACCTGCTTTAAAAAATTTGCTCTTGCTTCAAACATACCTGGGTTTGAAACTTTAAAGTTTACCTACTTGAGAAAACGGCATTAACAGTTTCTTGTATATAATAACCCTTCGAAAATCTACCTACGTAATAACCAATATATGAATACTAATACATATGTACGTCTAGGTTACTTCAGTATTATATGGCTATATTTATTTGAATGCTTATAACTTTTGTATTAGTCCAACGATTTTATTGGATGATAGGTTATTTTTTTGTAATAAAACAGATCTTACAGGAAAAAAAATATCTGGAAAAAAATGAAATGTTTTCGATATCCTTCCTCGTAAAGTACAATTTTTTTATATTTTCACAAAAAAAAAGGTAAAAATCCGTATTGATTGTTCATTATCTTCGAACCTAATGGGCCGAGCTTTTAAAATTGTCAAACCGTTTTTTCATTGTTAAATTTGTTCTTGAGATATACATGATTAATTGGAGCCTACTTTTTTTTTTGAAATAACGGTAAATCGTAAATATCTCAAAAACGGTACCATAGAATCAAAAATATGGTTAGTTAAAAATTGTAAACAATAGCAGTTGTCACTTTTAATGCGTTCACAATGGAAGTTTTGTGAATTTTTTCCCAAAAACGTGCACAATGACCAACCTTGTCATGATAACTTAGTTAATCAGACTTTGAGTAAACGAAATTGTCATTCTGAGCCAAGCCATGATTAGGTTATCATGTGATAAAATTTATCATAACCTGACATTGAGTAAACGGCACTTAATATTCAAACGCATAATCCACTAACCGATAATTTCATATATTCATAAAAATGCACTTTGCCATTTGTCAAATTATAAATCAGAAGCACAAAATGGTATTGTGTTATTCAATCGAAAGTAAAAAAAAATAGTTCATTGACGAAGGGAGAAGGATCTATCCCCCCCCATCCCCCCTGGCTCCGCCACTGGTTCCCACTAACATATTTAATTGGTGGTTTTCGCTAATAGTAAACGTACTGCTGGTTTAACTCTTGTACTTTTCGTTCGGCCTCAGCCGCCTTGCTTCTTCTCTCTTCATGAGTCCTGCATTACTTATCACAACGGAGATCCTCCAAATACTCCTAAAGATAATCAACTCCCTGGCCTCTTTGGCTTACCCCAAACAACATTATACTCGGATGTTTATCAATGGTTCTGTAATAAGTATTATTAAGACAAAACTCTATATGTTCTAGCACGGACACCCAAGTAGTGACACCTTGCTGATCAATACATTTTGTTATCATTGGCTCCTATTTACACGTTCCAATTGGCCGTTCGGCTTGGGGGAACCATTAGCTATTTTAAGCGGTTATATATGCTCAGGTGCGGGGAAAATGGGGAAAATTTTGATTTTCTGTAGAGGTATGTTGCCATATTTTTATTGAATACTTGTTATACGTCTTGCGTAGTATAATTTCTTATTTGTAAAATCAGCTCAAGAGCATAAAAAAATACTAATAATTGTCAAAGTTATGACATTTTACGCAAAACGCGTTTTTTTCAAAGAGGATTGCCGTGACTACGATTCTTGTTGTTGTTGTTAACAGTGCTTCGCCCTGCCCAATGGGTTCGATCATTCTAAATTGTCATCAGGCTCTTCTAACGAAAGTCCGAGGAAACGCGAAGTTTCCACAGGGTTGGACCTTTGTGTTAGAAGAGTGGGTTCGACTAAACAGGAGAAGAGATTTTGGGTATTATGAGGGGACATACCACATGCAGGGCATGTGTTTGGTATGTTGGGGGTCAGTCTAGATAAGTAAGAGTTGAACCTATTACAATATCCAGAGCGAAGTTGTGCTAGCATAGCTCTAGTCTCCCTCGGAAGTACAGGCTCGTCTTCAGCCAATTCAGGTGGCTGAATATCGATGACGGGATTCACAGGCCCAGATCTGAAGGATCTGTCCACCGACTCGGTGTGGAGGTCATTTAGAGCCCGTCTGTATTTCCGCAGATCAAACGGCAAAGAGATGTGGTGCTGGATCTCATCGTAGTGCTTACGAAGATGTCTCCTTATGTCTCTGGCGGGCGGGGCTACATCCAGTAGATGTCGATTTGGATGACTGGGTTTATGACAGTTCAGAAGGAACTGTCTACTCAAAAGTTCCGCGTGCTCTTGAACGTTGAGCAATTTTGCCTCTTGATGGAGGTGAGACTCAGATGTCATGAGCAGACATCCCGTACCAGTTCTGATGGCGGTGTTTTGACAGACTTGCAATTTCCTCCAATTGGTGTCAGCAAGATTGGGCGACCATATGAGCGCAGCCTAGTCAATAACAGGTCGGCCAATAGCCTTAAATGTAGCAAGCAATGTTTACTTATCTTTTCCTTAAGTACTGCCGGCCAGTGACTTGAGGATCTTATTGCGGCTCTGTACCTTTGACGCTATTGCGGTGGCATGACCAGCGAAGGTGAGGCCGTTGTCAAATGTCACACCCAAGATTTTCGGGTGGTTGACAGTAGGTAGGGGTACTCCGTCTACGTGGACATTTAACTCTTGCCCCATGTCGTAAATAGGGTCGCCGTCGATTTGGTCGGAGATAGGGTCAGATTTCGCTCGGTGAAGAAGCTGGAAAGGTCACGGAGGTAACTGTTGATTCTCGTACAGAGTTCGTCAATGGAGGAACCCTTGCCTGAGGCCATTATCGTGCAGCCGTCAACGTAGGAAACAATGGAGACTCCCTCTGGTGGGGGGGGAAGTCTCGAAATATAGAAACTAAACAAAAGGGGAGAGAGAACACCACCTTGCGGCAGCCCTTGTTTTATTCTTCGTGGCTTAGATTTCTTGTTCCTGAATTCGACTGATGCCTGTCGACCATTGAGGTAATTAGCGGTCCACCTTTGAAGGCCGGCAGGGAGCGGTGTCTCTTCCATGTCTCGAAAGAGTGTGGCGTGGTTAACCGTATCAAATGCATTTGATAGGTCAAGTGCCACGAGAACCGTCCTATGGTTTGGTGGGTGTTGATTCAATCCATAGTTTATCTGTGTTGTAATGGCATTCAAAGCAGATATAGTGCTGTGAGATTTGCGGAAACCATGCTGGTGATCGGCCAATTTCAGATTTGCAATAAAGTAAGGGAGCAGAATGGTGTCTAGTAGTTTCGCAACCGGCGAAAGGAGGGATATCGGACAGTAAGAATCTCCTTGGTTCGCCGGCTTCCCTGGTTTTAGTAGGGGAACTACAATCGCCTGTTTCCATATCTCAGGTATGACGAAAGTTGTTAGAGAGAGGTTGAAAAGAGCCGCCAAATAACTTTGTCCCTCGCGGCCTAGGTGTTTGAACATCTTCATGGCGATTCCGGCGGGTCCGATGGATTTTGAGGGTTTGACCTTCATTATGGCTTCCTTGACCTCTGCGACTGAGACGGCAATAGGCGCAGTGGAGTGTTTGTGTTTGTGCGCACGTCGGAAGACTCTTCTCTTAGTCCTATCTGCAGGTGGATGCATTATAAACAGCCGGCAAAAAGAGCTCGCGCATTTCCTGGCGTCCGATTTGACGCTGTCGCCGAA
Source organism: Merzomyia westermanni (assembly GCA_949987695.1). NCBI lineage: Eukaryota > Metazoa > Arthropoda > Insecta > Diptera > Tephritidae > Merzomyia > Merzomyia westermanni. The sequence goes on from OX465291.1 coordinate 86,311,093, forward strand.
TGCAATGGCGACCTTGTCATTGTGTATGGTCGGATTGGATAGGGCCTCGACGGTCGAACATAATTCGCCGACTCCGCCGGAGAGGTTGTTTCCACTTGGCCAGCTTGTGTTCGTTGACTATCCTACGAATTTCCGGATTGAGACCTTTGATTCTGGGATCTGCGGGATTGATGAGTCTCACTTGGTCACGTTCTCTTGCCATCGCCGCAGCTTCTGCAGGAAAATTCGGACGAATTTCTGGTATTCTGCCAGCAGGAAGCGGCTTGAGGCAGAATCAATGAGCTTGCGAAACTCCCTTTCACCTTTGCGTTCGTCTGTAGGAGTGGGTAAGAAAGCGAAGGAGCGCTCTGTATAGTCCGTAAAGCGGTCCCAGTCTGCTTTGGTGAAGTTGATGTATGTTAGTTTATCAGTCGTTATGAAGTCGGTTGGTCGTTCAACAGAGAGTATGATGGGTAGGTGGTCTGAAGCTAATGTAAGCATCGGTCACCAGTTGACTAAATTAATTAGGCCCGCGCTCGTCATGGAGATGTCTGGCGAACTGTGGCAGTTACCGGCCACCCTGGTGGGGCATCTCCATTGACTATACAGAATGCTGAGTTGTCTATTTGGTCTGCAATAGCGTGTCCTCTGCTGTCTGCTGGCAAGTTGGAGTGCCAGAGATCGTGATGCGCGTTGAAGTCGCCTAGGATTAGACGGTTATCGCCCCTTAGCAACGCACTAATGTCGGGATGATAATCTCTAGGACAACACGTGGCAGGAGGAATATAGATGTTTATGATTTGCAGGTCGGCGTCTCCTGACCGGACTGCTATGCCTTGGCATTCTAAGCTGGAGTCCCTGGGGTCGACGTCTGGGGAAAATAGATTATATTGTACAGAGTGATGTGTAATGAACGCGAGGCCACCCCCAAGACCGCTGGGACGGTCTTTTCGAAGTACATTATACCCATCACAAGTTCGTAAGTCCGATCTCGTGTTCAATTTTGTCTTGTATCGCGGCGATTTTGATGTTGTGCGTCTTCATAAAGTCAGTTATCTCCCCGATCTTTCCAGCTAATCCGTTACAGTTCAGCTGCAAAATTTTGAAGTGTGTAGGAGGGGAGACGGGGGACATACTAGGCGTGAGGAACGGATGGGCGTGCCTAGGTGGAGGTAGGATAAGGCCTAAACTATGTCGCAGTCTAGAGTTGGCAGCGCCATGGGCGTTATCTGGCGTGGAAGGCGTCTGTGTACTGCAACAGGGGGCTATGAACGCATCCATCCAAAGGTTACCGTTGGCGAGACCAGAGCACATAAGGGTGTGACATAAGCCAAGGCAATGGTTGCACTTGACCGATGTCGCAGGCGTATATAATCTTTGCCGACAGACGGTGCACGTAGTGGTGGTCCTGGCCCACGTGCAGGCTGGAAGGAAGGGGGGGAGGGCATTGGGGGCAGAGAAAGAGTGGACTGACGCTCGGCAATGCTCATATCTGCCCTATTCCGGAGGGGATAAGAGTTTGGCGGCCGTGCGATATGGAGACGCTGGTGAGCGACAGTCGGGAGTGGGTGAGGCGGGTCGTGCTGCCAGTCGTGTAGACTGAGCCACTATTGTGGCTATTTGAAGTTGGTAGGGGAGTGCCAGAGTGACGACTATCGCTGGACGCCTTTAGGCGTGTACAGCATGGTGCCTCGAAAGTACTAAAGAAACTACGGGGTCTGTGGATGGCAGGGTTAAGCCCTGAACATCCAGATTTATGTAGCCATCTCTTACACTTGGCCCATTGAACCGAATGCGACCGTTTAATATAAATTTTCTTCCAGCAAACGCAGCAGATCCAATCTCTTGGTCCAGGGTTGGGTTCGACCACAGCCCGTAACAAGAGACAATGGAGCAACCCAGATGCAAGGGTTTGCTCCGAGGATGACAATTTAATGGTGGGACGGGACAGATTGGACAGGGTTACATTGAAATAACAGCCCTTGGCCGGGTAAAAAAACCCGGGTCATTCCGGTGCGATAGAACCGGCTGTTGTGGGAATGTACGATTCTAGTCCATCAGCTCAACTGAAAGCATAAAACCATAAAATTTCGTTAGTATGGGGACTTGTGGTGTCCTTGAAAGATTCATTGAAATGAGAAATATTTTTTCCTGCAAACGGGGGCGATTTTCTCAAAAAGGGAACTTTTTTCATCTGATGAAATGTATTGAAAAATTCATAACATTGATATGAAAATTTAAACGAAAAAATTAAATCGGTAAACGACGGCAAATAAATTACGAACAATATGAAAAAAATAAAAAATTAAAATTGGTTTTGAAAACCCTTTCGGCAATCCAGTCACCGCAACGACGTTTTCGGAAAAACACGTTTAAAGTTTCAAGTACACGCCTAGACTTCGTGATGGAAAACGCTATAACTTCGCTTCTACTGCTTAAATCTCTATAAAAATTTGAGATAACATTCTAAGAACCTATACTTTAAGATGATGATAAAAAAAATTAAAATTTTTTGACCGACTTCAACATATACGATTATAACCGCTTAATGTGCTGAATGTTATGCGTTTAACACATCTTTTGTGCATGTTGTTTTTGTTGCTTATAACCAAGTAAATTTAGTGCAACTATCGATTATTGCAAATATATGCTTCTTCAATTTGAACTTGTCTACCGGTCGACATGAATAACTCCAAACGGCTTGTTACTTTTAGGAATGGTGAGCTAAACTCCCTTTTTTAGGATTTTTAGCTGAAAATGCAAAGCCCAAGTAGCTATCCTTTTATTGAGCTCCTTTGTCACTATCTTGAAGTTAATACCCTGTAAGGAACGGTAAAAGCTTTTACAAGTACTTGCGTCACAATTACTTCGGTATGTCGCTAGAGTCATACAGTGCAAAGATGAGAGACTCAATCAATTTACGTTTTAGATTTTCAAAACGCTCTAACTCTACTTTAAAAGAATTAAATTCTTTATATTTTATCAAATCATACAATGGTTTAGCTAGCATGGAAAAATTCTTCACAAATCTCTGAAAATATTTACGCAAAGTTTTGAATTGCTAGAAGGCCCTTATCGTCGGCTCTAATAAAATCTCCAGTATTCATGTGACCCAAATATTTGCCACTAGTTGCAAAAAACGCGCATTTATCTAACCTTAGTCCCAACTTGTTGTTTACTAACTTTGCAAATACTTCCTTAAAAATTTCGAAATGTTCTTCTTCATTTTCTTAACTTTCCATTTCTAATCACATCAGTAAACACCTTATTCCCAAATCTTTCAAACATAGACAGCGCATTTTTAACACAAATGCCATCCGTAAAAACTCGTATTGGCCCATTGCTGTGACAAAACGATCTATACTTTACCGAATTCTCACGCAGAAATATTTGATGGGAACCGTTCTTCATATCGAGTTTAGTGTAAATTTTCTTCTCCACTAACCTACCTACTAAGTCGTCAATGAGCGGTATCGCACATTCGCAGCTCCTGATTTTTTCATAACCAAAACAATAGGAGAAACACGATGCACTTATGGCTGAATTCTGTAAGCTGTCTCTGGTCACTAATAGAGACATTTCGTGGTCAATTTCAATTTTGAGACAATTCGGTATTCAGTACGCTGTCTCACATCTCAAAAAAAAAAGTCACTAATTTGTGAGCTGGTTGTAGGCAGATCACAAAAATAAAAAACATGGAAGAAGAAGCGTTTGCCGCCTATTTGATTTTTAAAAAAATAGAAAATGTAGAAAGGTATTATGGTTATTATTATACTCGTATTAATATAATTTGTTAACTAAAATGTTTCTTTGTTTATGGTACAGACTTGTTCGCAGGCGAAATCTTGCCAGCTTGAGGGACACGGAGGACCCATTTCTGTTGAAGGAGGAAATCTTCCGCAAATTTTTAAGGTTTCCCAAGACGCTATGCTGGGACCTTATGCAGGAGGTGAAGCCGCATGACAATTATATGAGGCAGTCGAGGATTACGTTCGAGCTTCGGGTAAGAACAATTGTTTGGTTATTCTATACGAAAGCACGTAATTGCTAAAACACGTCCAAAATTATCAGAAAAGTTATTAAGCGACTTGCTTTGATCGGTATCAATAATCCGAAAGCAGAAATCCGATTTGTTTTTTCTGTAGAGAGATATTTGCAACCAAAGTAACAAATTTTCTATACAATTTGTGTGGTTAATATATCTGTATCGGTCCGCCTGAGGTTTATTTCTTTGAAGCGCGGCCAAAGGTCGCCCACGCTGACAGTGCTCTGCATATAAATACCATGGATCACGAGCTCCATTTGGGATCATAGCAGGGGTATTTTTACGTGCGTTCTTATAGAATTACCAATTGTTTTACAAAAAGTATGCTCGTCCCTTAAAACTGCTATTTTTTAGTTTATTTCAGTACTTTATTTCCTCGCAGACGGGTCTTATCAAAGCTGTGTAGGAAACAGCCACTTTGCTGCTATGAGTCAGCCGTCGGTGTCCCGAAACATAAAAGCCATTTGCAGGCTTGTTGTGGAGCACAAAAATGCTGAAATAAGCTTCCCTAGTACGGCTGAACACTATAACAGCATTAAAAGAGGGTAGGTTTGTGTTCAGTATTTAAGACGTTAACCTAATTAAAAGAAACATTTTCAGTTTCCACAACAAATTTGGGATAAAGGGGGTAATTGGTGCCATTGACTGCACGCATGTGGCCATAATTGCGCCGTCTTCGTCAACGTTAGGAGTAGTGCCTCACGACTATATGAACCGGAAGGGTTACTACAGTGTTAATGTTGAAGCTGTAAGTATAACCACTATGTTAAAGTGTTAAGTATCAACCATCTCGTTTTAAGATTTGCGATGATGAGCTTATTTTCCGCCACGTCAACGCACGATTCCCTGGATCATCAGGGAGCACGTGTCGGGAGCTTTTAAGTGGCTATTGGGCGACTCGGGCTATCCTTTGGAGCCGTGGCTTCTTACGCCTATAGGAAGCCCTACCTCAGGTTATGAAGAGCTCTACAATAAAACACACATAATAGCTAGAAACCCAATAGAACGCGGCTTTGGGGTTGTGAAGTCACGTTTTAGGTGTTTGTTAAAAGAACGTGTCCTTCGGTATAGCCACAAAAATGCAGCCTTCATTATTTATACCTCGTTTATTTTCCACAACATGCTACAAAAACGAGGCATTATGCCAGAGGAGATTTTAACCGGCGGATCACCAGAGGTTGAAAATACAGGCACGGTCTCTTTAATTCAGTCGTCCGAGTATCACGGCGAAGGAAGGGCTCGTGAAAACTGTATAAATGCACTTAGGTTATAAGGCTTTTTATATTGTAACCTTAACCTGTATCCTAATTTCCATCCTCCACCCTAACCTGCATCCTAATTTCCATCCCCCACCCTAATTTCCATCCTCCACCCTAATTTCCATCCTCCACTCTAACCTGCATCCTAATTTCCATCCTCCACTCAATTTAAATAAAAAAAATAAAAATAAAACATGAAATTAAACATATTTGACATTACTTTTTATTTATAAATCTAAGAACACAAATGGGTTCAAGCCTTAAGATAAATAAAAAAAAAGGCTTCAATCCTTACTATTAATAAATAAATACTTAAGATAAATGGCTCTACTCGATGGCCTTATCATTTTGCACATATGTTCCAGGTTTCAGTTAAGATTAGTTCAGTGTATGTGAACAAGAGCTTCACTTGCATATCAAACGTCTGCAGTTTCCATTACCATTAACAAATTTGATTTGAATTCCAGAGCTACTTCCTATACATTTTAATGCAATGTTGCAGCCATGTCCACTGAATCTTCCTTTAATACACTATACAACTCGATGTAGGTAAAACGAGCTGAGCAAATAATTTTTTAACGCTCGTATATCCCTGCAAAGAACTCAAATACTCCGTTTCAAAATCCAAATAGAACTCCTCCATGAGTACCAGAGTACTCCAACACTTATTTTGATTTGGAACGAAGTATTCGGGTCCTTTGCAGGGATATACGAGCGTTAAAAAACTATTTGCTCAGCTCGGTTCACCTACATCGAGTTGCATAGTGTATTAAAGGAAGATTCAGTGGACATGGCTGCAACATTGCCTTAATATTTATAGGAAGTAGCTCTGGAATTCAAATCAAATTTGTTAATGGTAGGAGAAACTGCTAATATATCATGCGTGTAACATAATCAATCGGTATTGACCCGGGTTTGAGTAAGAGCTACTATTGCACTTGCCATGTTGTTTATGGAATTGCAAAACCCCGTCATACATTGCAATGATTGTTCTCTATATTCCCTCTCCTCCTCATTTCTAGCTTGAATAGATGACATCATTTCAACGAACATCTGATCAGAGGTTGAGGTCGGCTTGCGGTGACGTGAAGTAGTGGCAGTCTCCCCGATTGGGTCACCTTCTACTACTGCTGAACTTATTGGGTCAAACGTAATTATTATGTCAGACTTAAAAATTAAAGAATAAAGTTAATTTTGTGTATTGATATGTTTGCACATACATATATGTGTATAAATATGTTTCGTACCTCTGCACCAATAGTTGGTATGCTGGGTGACCCATCCACTACTACCGCACCGATCGTGTCCAGTGCCCTCTGTTCGGTTTCTGATACCTTCTCTTCCATCAATGGGCCTCCGCCCGTAACTAGGCGATTGGCTTTGGTCTTCCTTGCCCTGGATCGGATCTGGTTCTTCCAGTGAGTAAGAGACTGAAATAAATAAAAATTTAGACCAACATAAAACACAATTAATGACTAGAGATTGTCTTGGTGTTATTAGTATTACTCAAAAGACGCGTTTTGACCTCTGTAACAATAATCCGGAAGCGGACTTTCGAGTTTTTGTTTTAGTGATCCAACGTACTTATGTGCAGAACACCTTTTTGCGAAGGCGGCCTTCGGCCGCGCTTCAAAAAAATAACCCTTAGCCGGTCCAACACCGGCTGCGCGGTCTCCAGTATTTCCACGCAGAACAAACTTTTTCACTTTCCGGAACACCCTATATCTGTGATTACAACAACCACATAAAAAGGACAGTTACCGAGGCCAAAACGCGTCTTTTGATACCTTTCCCGATCATTTTGGACGTGTTTTAGCAGTTGTCTCCTAAAGGAAACAATTACCAATATTGAGCTGAACCAAAGGAACACATTGCGCTGATAGCGGCCAAGGCAATGCCACCACCAATACTTTACATTGAAGGTGGCGCTCACACACCAATGTTTGCTAACATTTTTTGTCAGTAATATTCAAATACTTACCTCCTTCCATTTCGCCGGAGTGCGTCTAGGACCCTTGAGAGCGTTTAACGACTCTGACAACTCTGTCCATAATTCTGACATCCTTCTAAGGTTGGTTGGGTCATTTTTGTTACTCCTTATTTGGGGGTGGCTGTCTATAAACGCCAGATAGCAGTCGATTTGCTCGTTGCTTGTGCGCATGTTTTTATCCATGGCGTATAGCTTTATTAGGTTTTTTTTATTAAAAAAATAACAAAAATAAATGGCTTTGTTGAGAAGTCTATAGCGATGCAACTCACTTATATCGATTGTTCAGTTTTCTCGCTTCAAGTAATCGATTAAGGGGAAAAGCTTTTTAAGCCAACTTATCAAGCGTGGTTTTGTACATTTGTATTAGAAACCATATTCGCTAAACTTTCCATAAATTATTTTGTTCATACCATGCATTTAAAAAAAGAATTTATTATGAAATCGATAATCAATTATATTATTACAAGGTTTATCATCACCAAAGAAATATGCAAACAGCTGATTGTCTCAGTGTTTTTTCACCACGTATCAATGGTGAATTTCTTGAGATTCTTGCTTACAGAATACCGAAATCATCTGAAGTCACAAAAATTGTCTCTAATGAAAAATCTCAAATTTAGATACTTGAGATGAGACAGCCTTACAGAATTCAGCTATTAGTCTAATACTCGTATATCCTTTATCTACACTCTAAATTCAATTTCATGAAACATTTTGTCAATGGTTCATCGGGTCTATTCGGTTTTACATATTCTTCCTTGAAAATATTTATTCTTTTGTAATATAACTGATCACATATGAACATATGAAATTCAGTTTCTTTTACATTTTCTAACAAGCTCAAAAATTAAAAATTTTTATTATTTTTACTACTTTCAATATCTATCAATTTCTCGCTCCTCTAAGATCTACAATTTCATATGCATCTATCTCACTCGCTTCGTTACTTCGAACATCTTGTAAAAAACGATGGAGTATCAGAGTACTCCAACACTTATCCTGTCGATTATCTGGTAGTCGGGATAACGGTGCGGGTGGCTGCTTTACCTTGTTTGCGTACCAATCCATCCGGCGAGCCTTAATCGCGTGTAGTACATCGTTGTCAGCTTCCGTTGTCGGCAGCGGGCATCGGGAGAGCGCATCGGCGGCGGCATTGAGTGTTCCTTTTCGGTACTCAATTTTCAAAACTATATATATTGTTGCAATTCCAAAGCCCACCTTGCCAGTCTACCGGACGGATTCTGCAGCGTGTGCAGCCATTTCAAGGAATGGTGATCGGTAAGGACGGTGAATCGGTATCCTTCCAGGTTCGACCCCATTTTCCGAATGCCCCATAGCACCGCTAGACACTCGTGTTCCGTGGCGGAGTAGCGTTTCTCCAGGCTAGTGAGGCTACGGCTAGCGTATGCTATGACTCGCTCTTGTTCACCCTGCCCCTGGAACAGTATTACACCAAGGCCCTCGCCGCTGGCGTCTGTTTGTAGAAAGAACGAGTGGTTGAAATTCGGGCAACATAGTACCGGTGCGCTGGTCAGCTTGTCTTTAAGGGTTGTGAAAGCTTCTTGCTGTGCGTCCTCCCATATCCAATGTTGGTTTTTTAAAGAAGCTGGTGTAGTGGTGCTGCGATTGTCGCGAAGTCGGCGATGAATCGACGGTACCAGGAGGCGAGGCCGAGACATCTTCGTAGCGTTTTTATGTTGGTTGGGGCGGATATTTGTTGTACGGCTGATATCTTAGCCGGGTCTTTGTGAATGCCTTCCGCACTAACGACGTGTCCCAGATAGTTGAGCCGGTTTTGCATGAAGCTGCATTTGTCAAAGTTGAGTTGCATGTGGCTCTCCTGGAGCCGTCGAAATACTTCCCGTAGGTTGGCCAAGTGTTCTTCAAACGTGTTGGCTAGTATGATGATGTCGTCCACATTCCCACAACAGCCGGCTCTATCGCACCGGAATGACCCGGGTTTTTTACCCGGCCAAGGGCTGTTATTTCAGTGTAACCCTGTCCAATCTGTCAATTCCCACCCTTAAATTGTCATCCTCGGAGCAAACCCTTGCATCTGGGTTGCTCCATTGTCTCTTGTTACGGGCTGGGGTCGAACCCAATCCTGGACCAAGAGACAGGATCTGCTGCGTTTGCTGGAAGAAAAGCTATATTAAACGGTCGTATTCGGTACAATGCGCCAAGTGTAAGAGATGGTTACATAAATCTGGATGTTCAGGTGTTAACCCTGCCATCCACAGACCCTGTACTTTCTTTAGTACTTTTGAGGCACCTTGCTGTACACGTCCAAGGACGTCCCGCGGTAGTCGCCGCTCTGGCACTAGTCACAATAGTGGCTCAGTCTATACGACTGGCAGCACCGCTGCCATCCCTGCCTCACCCACTCCCCACTGTCGCTCACGCACACCAGCGCCTCCATCTCACACGGCCGCTCAACACTCCTATCCCCTCCGGAATAGGACAGATATGAGCATCGCCGAGCGTCAGTCCCCTCTGTCTCTGCCCTAATGCCTCCCACCCCCCCTCTGCTTCCAGCCTGCACGTGGGGCAGGAACCACCACCTACTAGTACCTTTCACTACGTGCACCGTTTGTCGGCAAAGATTATATACGCCTGCGACATCATTCAAGTGCAACAATTGCCTTGGCCTGTGTCACACCCTTACGGTAACCTCTGGACGGATTCGTTCATAGCCCCCTGTTGCAGTACACAGCCGCCCTCCACGCCAGACCAACATCGGCCATGGCGCTGTCAACTCTAGACTGCGACATAGTTTAGGCCTTAGCCTACCTCCACCTAGGCAAACGCATCCGTCCCTCACGCCTAGTATGTCCCCCGTCTCCCCCCTACACACTTCAAAATTCTGCAGCTGAACTGTAACGGATTAGCTGGAAAGATCGCGGAGATAACTGACTTTATGAAGACGCACAACATCAAAATCGCCGCGATACAAGACAAAATTGAACACGAGATCGGACTTACGAACTTGTGATGGGTATTATGTACATCGAAAAGATCGTCCCAGCGGTCTTGGGGGTGGCCTCGCGTTCATTACACATCACTCTGTACAATATAATCTATTTTCACTTGACGTCGACCCCAGGGACTCTACCTTAGAATGCCAAGGCATAGCAGTGCGGTCAGGAGACGCCGACCTGCAAATCATAAACATCTATATTCCTCCTGTCACGTGTTGTCCTAGAGATTATCATCCCGACATTAGTGCGATGCTAAGGGGCGATAACCGTCTAATCCTAGGCGACTTCAACGTGCATCGCGATCTCTGGCACTCCAACTTGCCAGCAGACAGCAGAGGACACGCAATTGCAGACCAAATAGATAACTCAGCATTCTGTACAGTCAATGGAGATGCCCCCACCAGGGTGGCAGGTAACTACTACAGTTCGCCAGACATCTCCATAACGAGCGCGGGCCTTATCAACTTTGTCATCTGGCGACCGATGCTCACATTAGCTTAAGACCACCTACCCATCTTACTCTCTGTTGAACGACCGACCGACTTTATAACGACTGATAAAATAACATACATCAACTTCACCAAAGCGGACTGGGACAGCTTTACTGAATATACAGAGCGCTCCTTCGCTGCCTTACCCACTCCTACGGACGTACGCAAAGGCGAAAGAGAGTTTCGCAAGATCATTGATTCAGCCTCATGCCGCTTTATTCCTGCTGGCAGAATACCAGAAATTCGTCCGAATTTCCCGGCAGAAGCTGCGGCGATGGCAAGAGAACGTGACCAAGTGAGACTCATCAATCCCGCAGATCCCAGAATAAAAGATCTCAATGCGGAAATTCGTAGGATTGTCAACGAACACAAGCTGACCAAGTGGAAACAACACCTTGAGACATGCAACCTCTCCGGCGGAGTCGGCAAATTATGGTCGACTGTCAAGGCCCTATCCAATCCGACCAAACACAAAGACAAGGTCGCCATTGCTTTCGGCGACAGCGTCAAATCGGACGCCAGGAAATGCGCGAGCTCGTTTTGCCGGCTGTTTATAATGCAACCACCTGCAGATAGGACTCAGAGAAGAGCCTTTCGACGTGCGCGCAAACACAAACATTCTACTGCGCCCATTGCCGTATCAGTCGCAGAGGTTAAGAAAGCCATAATGAAGGCCAAACCCTCAAAATCCATCGGACCCGACGGAATCGCCATGAAGATGATCAAACACCTTGGCCACGAGGGACAGAGTTATTTAGCGGCTCTCTTTAATCTCTCTCGAACTACCTTCGTTATACCTGAGATATGGAAACAAGCGATTGTAGTTCCCCTATTAAAACCAGGGAAGCCGGCGAACCTAGGAGAGTCTTATGGTCCGATATCCCTCCTTTCGCAGCTAGTGAAATTACTAGAGTCCATTCTGCTTCCTTACTTCGTTACAAATCTAAAATTGGCCGATCATCAACATGGTTTCCGCAAAAATCATAGCACGACATCCGCTTTGAACGCCATTACAACGCAGATTAACAACGGTTTGAATCAACATCCACCAAACCATAGAACGGTTGTCGTGGCACTTGACTTGTCAAATGCATTTGACACGGTCAATCACGCCACACTCCTCCGAGATCTGGATGAGACACCGCTCCCTGCCGGCCTTAAGAGGTGGACCGCTAATTACCTCAATGGTCGACAGACATCAGTCAAATTTAGGAACAAGAAATCTAGACCACGAAGAATAAAACAAGGGGTGCCGCAAGGTGGTGTTCTCTCTCCCTTTTGTTTAATTTCTATATTTCGAGACTTCACCCCCCACCAGAGGGAGTCTCCATTGTTTCCTACGCTGACGACTGCACGATAATGGCCTCGGGCAAGGGTCCCTCCATTGATGAACTCTGTATTAGAATCAACAGTTACCTCCATGACCTTTCCAGCTTCTTCACGGAGCGTAATCTGACCCTGTCTCCGACTAAATATACGGCGACCCACTCTTCTAACACCTACATCACTCTGGTCCAACCCTATTGAAACTGCGCGTTTCCTCGGACTTCCGTTAGAAGAGCCTGATGACAATTTAGAGTGATCGATCCCATTGGGCAGGGCGAAGCACAACAACAATAACATGATGTCGTCAAGATAGGCGAATAATTTGGGCTGAAGCTCCGGGCCCAGTATGGAGTCGAGCGCTCGTTGGAACGTGGCTAGTGCGGAGTGGAGACCGAATGGCATCACTTTCCACTGAAACAAACCTCTTCCTGGGACGGTAAATGCTGTGTATTGCCTTGACTTCTTGGCCAGCGGTATCCGCCAGTCTTCGTTTCTCAGGTCAAGCGTTGAAATAAACTTAGCTTCCTTCAGCTGATCTAGAATCGCGGCGACCTGAGGGAGCGGGTAGGCGTCCGGCATGCTTGCGGTGTTAAGTTGGCGGAAGTCGACGCACATGCTCCAGTTGCCGTGTTTCTTGCGGACGAGCACTATAGGTGAGCTGTACGCACTCCTCGATGGCTCTATACGATCCGCCTGGAGTAGCTTGTCTACCTCGCTGTTGATTATTTGCTGCATCGCAGGATTGCGCGGGTAATATCGCTGCTTTAGTGGTTTGTCGTGTTTCAGCGTAATGACGTGTTCCGTGATCGTGCATCGCCCATCCGTACGGGCGAAACTTTCCTTGTGCTGTGAGAGGACTGCCTGTAGTTCGCGTTGTTGGTCTCCTGGGAGATGTTCCCATGTGGTCAGAGCATTGAGTCGACCCGGTGATGATGGATCGATCGGCATGGTGGGCGGCGTCTTAACGGGTATTTTCTCCTCGGCGGCGACTTCTATTTCTAATTCTTTCAATAAGTTTTCGGTTGACGCTCTTTTCCTTTTTGCTCGAACGGACGTGCCCAATGCATTGCGTAAGTTGGCGACGGTGTATCCTTCCACAAAAATTCGGTGTCGCTTGCATTCCTCGACTAGCTGTTCCTTCATCAGTAAATAGATCCAACTGAGGGAATCGACCTGTAGTGTGTTCTGATGTGTTCGGTAGACTCGCTCCTGCAGTGTTGGTGCTTTCCGTTGTTTTAGCACAGTCGCCTGTAGAACCGAGTCCCTGCTCGGGCGCCATTTGTGAGGTGGGTTTCACCGAAGGCTGGGGTAATGCTCAGCCTATCCAGAGTCGAGTAGAGGTCCCTCACACACACAGGGGTATCTAGCCGGGTACGATGAATAGGATGTGTCAGTAGCGACGTATAACGGGGCTGGTAGGGTGGATGATGGTGGATCAGTGCTAATCACGGATGACGGGTTGGTGGATCGGTATGAATCACCGATGACGGGTTGGTGAATGCCGGTGGATCGGTATTAATTACAGATGACGGGTGGAGGATGCCGGTATTATTTACCTCCGAAACTAGTGTTCGAAGGCTCGGACTGTGTGTGTGTGTGGTGTCCTGTATTATTTATTTAAAATTTATTTATTTATTTCAAATTACATTTCATATAACATTTTGTATATACATTTCATTCATTTTACATTTCATTTATATTTCATTACATTTCATGTATATTTTAGAGATCGAAAATTGTACAAAAATGGAAAATTTGTAAACAAAAATGGCTACATTTCATAGAAGTGTGATAAGTAAATACATTCAAAAAAATGCCTAACAATAAATCAATAAAAAAAAAAAAATTGTATTTGTTCAGTCTCGTTCGGTGAACTGAACGTATGATACTTGACCATCATAGCATACGTCCGGGCCCTACTCTCTGACGTTTCGGATCAGATACCTCTTCCGCTTATATTGGTGGAACCACCGCCTTCGCTTTTTCATTGGGCGTTTCAAAATGAAACCTTGTGGGAGCCACTCGCTTGTCTCTGGTTGCTTACGTTTGTGGGTGTCGTCGCCTGGTGGCGTTGCTGGTGTCAGGTGGTCTTCCCTTTCAGCTCTGCTGCTGGCTGGTGGCGTTTGCTGTGTCAGTGCCAGTAGCTTGTCTACCAATTGCATTTTAATTTGTTTTCGCGCCATTTCTGAATAAGTGCTTGTCTATAATGAGAAGGCGTGTGAAATTTATTTATGTTAATTTGTGGGACGGGCGGGTAGGGGTATGGTTGGGATCGGGATAGTGCTTCAGGTCTTGTAGGTGGACATGTAGTGGTTTGGCATCGACTATGTTTACGGTGTTGATTGACATGTATTCTTTTATCGTGTATGGACCCGAAAACTTTGGTACCAGTTTTTGGGCAAACTTGTTGACCGCCGAAAAGAGCGGGTGGTCACGTTTCATTACTCTCTCTCCTACTTTCGGCTTCCAGACGCGACGGCGTAGGTCGTAATATTTCCTTTGTTGTTTCGATGCCGCGACGAGGTGTTCTTTGATTTCTTGCCATAATTCGGTGATTACTGGTGGTGTGGTTGGCGCTTCGTCAGGTACTTTCCCCTCGTTTCTGATCTGGCACGGCGCTAGGAGGTTGCGCCCAAAGTTTATTTCCGCCGCCGAAGTTTTGGTCTACTCGTGTTGCGCTGTATTAATGGCGAAAGCTATCTCCCATATGTGTTGGTCCCATGTGCGGTGGTCATTCTTCGAACGTTGGGCGATCATAGTTTTTATGACGCGATTGGCTCGTTCGGTTGGGTTTTCATGCGGCGCGTAGATAGCCGTTAGCCGGTGTTTTATCTTGTGCTCGTTCAGGAACTCTGTCAGCAATTTCCTAGTGAATTGTTTTCCGTTGTCGCTTAGAAACACCTTCGGGCACCCATGGCGGTAGATAATCCTTTCGCGCAATGCTTTAATCACGGACATGGCGGTGGCTTGGCGCAGGGGTACTAGTTCCACCCACTTGGAGAACTTGTCCACCAGCACTAGCAAGTAGGAGTTCCCTTGTTTAGAACGTGGCAATGGTCCGACGAAGTCTTCGGTGACTATTTCCCATTGAGCATCGTTGCCATTGGCCCGACGGGTCGTAGCTGTTGTACTTTATACTCTGCGCAGCTCAGGCAAGTGCGCACGTGGTTTACCACGTCTCTGTACACGCCTGGCCAGTAATAATTTTCCTGAGCTCGCTTCAGTGACTTCTTCGCTCCCAGATGCCCGGCGGTGGCGGAGTCGTGTATTTCCTTCAGGATGCCGTCTCTTGCGGTGTTCACCCTGCCGCTGGAACAGGACTAAACCAAGGCCCTCGCCGCTGGCGTCTGTTTGTAGAAAGAACGAGTGGTTGAAATCCCGGCAACATAGTACCGGTGCGCTGGTCAGCCTGTCTTTAAGGGTTGTGAAAGCTTCTTGCTGTGCGTCCTCCCATATCCAATGTTGGTTTTTTTTAAGAAGCTGGTGTAGTGGTGCTGCGATTGTCTCGAGGTCGGCGATGAATCGACGGTACCAGGAGGCGAGGCCGAGGAATCTTCGTAGCGTTTTTATGTTGGTTGGGCCGGATATTTGTTGTACGGCTAATATCTTATCCCACATAGTTGAGCCGGTTTTGCATGAAGCTGCATTTGTCAAAGTTGAGTTGCATGTGGCTCTCCTGGAGCCGTCGAAATACTTCCTGTAGGTTGGCCAAGTGTTCTTCAAACGTGTTGCCTAGTATGATGATGTCGTCAAGATAGGCGAATACTTTGGGCTGAAGCTCTGGGCCCAGTATGGAGTCGAGCGCTCGTTGGAACGTGGCTGGTGCGGAGTGGAGACCGAATGGCATCACTTTCTACTGAAACAACCCTCTTCCGGGGACGGTAAATGCTGTGTATTGCCTTGATTTCTTGGCCAGCGGTATCTGCCAGTATCCGTTTTTCAGGTCAAGCGTTTAAATAAATTTAGCTTCCTTCAGCTGGTCTAGAATCGCGCCGATCTGAGGGAGCGGGTAGGCGTCCGGCATGCTTGCGGTGTTAAGTTGGCGGAAGTCGATGCACATCCTCCAGTTGCCCTGTTTCTTGCAGACGAGCACTATAGGTGAGCTGTACGCACTCCCCGATGGCTCTATACGATCCGCCTGGAGTAGCTTGTATACCTCGCTGTTGAGTATTTGCTGCATCGCAGGATTGCGCGGGTAATATCGCTGCTTCAGTGGTTTGTCGTGTTTCAGCGTGATGACGTGTTCCGTGATCGTGCATCGCCCATCCGTACGGGCTAAACTTTCCTTGTGCTGTGAGAGGACTGGCTGTAGTTCGCGTTGTTGGTCTCCTGGGAGATGTTCCCATGTGGTGAGAGCATTGAGTCGACCCGGTGATGATGGTTCGATCGGCATGGTGGGCGGCAGTCGTTCCCCATCCAGCGTGATGGTGATCCTCCGGCTGTGCAGAAAATTTCTAGTATCATCTGTTCCGCTAAACTGGGCAGTGCTGATACCAATAGACTGCTAGCCTTATCCTGGAACGTTGTTTTAGCTCGGAATAGGCACGAGCTTGATATATAGGTTTGGTCGGCTAACTGGATTTGACGTGAATGCGGATGGGACCGTATTTGGCGGCGCTCCAGGTGATGACGGATGTTAGCGTCGATATAAGTTACGGTGGCTCCTGTGTCCACCAGCGCGCGAACCTCCATGCCTTCTATGGTTACCTGGATATAGAAACGGCCATCATATTTCTCTCTTGGGCTAGCGCTGGTTGTGGCACTCGTGGTCGTGTTTATCCCTAGCGTGGGTTGACAGGGGCAATCCCTAGACAGGATTCCATCACGGCCACATCTGGAACAGAACAGGCGGGCTAGTCGGTGGCAGTGCTCGCGCATATGGCCCCGTCCTTTACATCTCCAGCACGTTCTGCGACTGTCGTACTTTAGCATGGCCAGACTGTGGGTAACTTTCTGAGCCTGTTTGGTCTCATCTGCCCTTAGCAGCTCGGACTCATCGGTTAAGTCCATGAGCTCCTCAATCGTTCGGAATTCTCTCCTTTTTATGAAAAGTCGGTACTCTACTCGTAGGCCGTCATAAATTCGGTCTAAATGCTCTTCTTTGAACATCGTCGGGTGTTGGCGGATGAGAGTTTGCAGTGCCAGGATGTAGTCCTTGGCAGTCTCACGATCGTGCTTCATTCGTTGCCGGATGGCTTCTTCCAGCTGGCTCAGGTGTCGTCGGGGCAAGAAAAATCGTTCCGCTTCTTTACGGAACTCTGTCCACCTTTGGATATGTAGTTTGCGTTCTCGGAACCACTGCAGCGCCTTACCACGAAGGAGTTCTGGTAGCGTTATGAGCAGCTTGTCCAGTGGGATTCGGTAGCACTCTGACAGTTCTTCTATCCTCTCCAAGAAGTCATGGAGCGTCTCACTCTCCTCGTAATATATGTCCCACCGGGGGACGGTGGTTATTCTTTCGGCGTCGCTTATCTCATATTTTTGGTGTCGCACTTGCTTAGGGTCCGTTGCGTGGCATTCCACAAAAATTGCTGGGATGGTATCTTTCTGCGTCTTAACGGGTATTTTCCCCTCGGCGGCGACTTCTATTTCTAATTCTTTCAATAAGTTTTCGGTTGACGCGCTTTTCCTTTTTGCTCGAACGTACGTGCCCAATGCATTGCGTAAGTCGGCGACGGTGTATCCTTTCACAAAAATTCGGTGTCCCTTGCATTCCTCGACTAGCTGTTCCTTCCTCAGTAAATAGATCCAACAGAGGGAATCGACCTGTAGTGTATTTTGTGTGTTGTCCGTTTCTTCTGATGTGTTCGGTGGACTGGCTCCTGCAGTGTTGGTGCTTTCCGTTGTCTTAGCACAGTCGCCTGTAGAACCGAGTCCCTGCTCGGGCGCCATTTGTGAGGTGGGTTTCATCGAAGGCTGGGGTAATGCTCAGCCTATCCAGAGTCGAGTAGAGGTCCCTCACACACACAGGGGTATCTAGCCGGGTACGATGAATAGGATGTGTCAGTAGCGACGTATAACGTGGCTGGTAGGGTGGATGATGGTGGATCAGTGCTAATCACGGATGACGGGTTGGTGGATCGGTATAAATCACCGAGGACGGCTTGGTGGATTGGTATGAATCACCGATGACGTGTTGGTTGATCGGTATGAATCACCGATGACGGGTTGGTGAATGCCGCTGGATCGGTATTAACTACAGATGACGGGTGGAGGATGCCGGTGGATCGGTGCTAGGTTGACAATGACCGGTGGATTGGTGCAAGTCACCAACGACGGGTTGGTGGATGCCGGTATATCGGTGCCAGGTTAGCGATGATTGATGGTCGATTGGTGTAGGGCGATGGCCCGGGAGTACACACCGGTAAATGTATTTAGTGGTCCCGAAGGACTCACCACTGGTCTTGGGAACGAAGGTGCAACCGTAAGGGTGCTTCTCTGCGTCCCGTAAACGCAAGCAAAAAGTTGATCGATAGCGGAGGGTTGTGCAGGATAAGGGTGGAAGCTTCTCACGATATGTTGTGGTACTTGCGTCTCACTTACCGAAACCACACTTTCGATAATTACTGAAGCGCGAATTATCTTCTTATACATAAACGTATGTATCAGGGTTTCCCTCAGCCATGAAATATCAAGACGTTATATCTAGCGATAATCAATATATCGCAAATTTTTTTGCTCAATTTTTCACTTCTAACTATTCTTCTGTCACCAATTCAAACTTTCAAAACTATCCTTATAAGCTACACGGGACAAATTCAATTAATTCATCAATTATATGCGCCAAAGATGTTCTAATTTACCTTAAAACCTTAAAAGAATCTTTTAAATATGGTCCTGATAGGGTTCCTACATATTTCTTGAAAAAGTGTGCGAACCATATTTACCAACCCCTTACCAATTTGTTCAATCTATCACTAAAGTGTGGTGTTTTTCCAACTGCGTGGAAAGAATTGTTTCTTCTATCGCTGCATAAAAGCGGGAGTAGGTCTTCTATAGAGAACTATCGTGGCATCGCAAAGCTTTCTGCCATCCCAAAATTGTTTGAAGCTATTGTTACAAATCAACTTACGGGTCCGATCTCTACTTTGATAGCTGACTGCCAACACGGGTTCAGTAAGGGAAAGTCCACAGTTACTAATTTACTTGAGCTTACCAGTCATGTCTCAAATGCCTTTAGAAAAAATCTGCACACCGACGTTATTTATACGGATTTCAGCAAAGCTTTTGACAAAGTGTGTCACTCATTACTTATTCATACACTCGATCAGCTGGGCTTCCAGCCGGGTCTCAATCGCTGGATCTCTTCTTACCTTAGTGACAGGACACAAAGAGCAATGTTTAAAAATTTAGTATCCGATCTCATTTATGTCTCTTCAGGGGTTCCTCAAGGAAGCCATCTTGGCCCGATTCTGTTCTTGTTGTTTATACTCGTAAATGATATTTCTACAATAATAAAATTTTCAAAAATGTTAATGTATGCCGACGACGTAAAGCTTTTCATGTCATTCGCGTCATTTGAAGATAGAAATAAGCTACAATCAGATCTAGATGCACTAGTTACTTGATGCGATTTAAATTATATGCCACTTAACCTTAAAAAATTTAAACATATGGGGTTTTCGCGTGGAATTTCTCAGCCGGCTTTCTACACAATTAAAAATTATAGTCTTGAGCAAGTGTATGATTTTGTTGACCTGGGGGTTACTATGGACTATAAACTCAGTTTCAACCGCCATATTAACACAACAGTCAATAAGGCTAGAGGTGTCCTAGCATTCGTTAAACGATGGTCTAAAGAATTTAGCGACCCTTATGTAACTAAAGCCCTCTTCACTACATTAGTCAGACCGATACTTGAATATGGTTCTATAATTTGGAACCCGCGTTAGCAGGTTCATGTAGAGCGCCTTGAATCAGTTCAAAAACAATTTTTACTATTTGCCTTAAGAGATTTTCATTGGGATCCCTTGTACAATCTGCCACCCTATACGAATCGTTTAAAACTCATTAATCTGCACACACTTTCTAGTCGGAGGGAAATGCTTGGAATTCTTTTTATGATTAAATTGCTAAATGGTTCACTATCCAGCCCATTTCTTTTAAGTGAAGTGAACTTCAATGTACCGTCTCGTCCTTCAAGGCATTTTAAACCTCTAGTCCTAAAACAGTGCCGAACCAATTTTCAGTTAAATGAGGCTTTTCGCTGTTTGTGTCAAGATTATAACTCTCTCTCAATTCTTTCAATCCTAAATTCATAGCTACTAATTGTTTCCTATTCTTTGACTTCTATTTTAACTTTTAACAATAATTTTATTCTGTTAACTAGTTATTTCTTAATGTATAATCTACCCTATATCTACTTTACTTAGCTGATGAGGTTTTCTCTGTAGCTGAGCAGTTTTAGATCTCGACGATTAACAAATCAAAGCCTTTCAACGACTCGGCACGAACGAATAATCCGCGCGTTATGCGGATGCGCCCCTCGCGCCGGTCGGGCGGGATATGGTGGGTAATACGTTGGGAATTATTATTATTATTATTATTATTAAGGTGGGATGAACTAATTGCGAATTAAAGCTGCGCATAAGCATTTGATCTCGCATGAGCGAAATCATGTTAAGCGCTCACTTGCTTTGTGCTTTCTGCTTTGCTTACCTTTTCATTCGCAGAGGGCGCGTGTGTGGTAGTAAGGTAGAGTGTAGGTGTGAAATATTGCAATGCTACTTAAAGCGGCATTACAGTGTTGGAGAACTGTGATATTCCTTTAGGAGTGTGAAACGGAGTAATTTCGTTTTTTGCAGGGCAGTTTCACATATACCTATCAGTTTCTCACTCGCTTCTATATTACTAACAGTTTCACATATATCTCTCAATTTTTCACTCGGTACTCTACAAATTTCAATTTTGTCATTCCATAATCTTTCTTCATTAACATATTTTTCGAATGTTCAATATGACGCAACTACAAGCTCTTAAGAAATCTCTTCCAAGTTTAACATCAAAGATCATAGACTCGTCGGCCACTACCAGCATGCTCAAATTTAAATATGTTATTAAAACCATTAAAAAGACAACGAATTTGTCCAAACACTTAAGTTTGGTTGGTTGAAGTGGCGAGTCCCATATGAATCCAATTAGCGGTAATCCACCCTTTTTGATACCACAGCTCGTGAATTAACTAATGAAAGCTATAAAAGAAAGCTGGCAAGATTTCAAGACCGTGGTGGAACTCCCGTCCCACTATATCCATGCCGTTGAGTTCAAAAACGAGGGGTTTCCCTAGATATTTCATTCTGCTCCGGCAGTGCACTGGACAATCTCACAGCAGGTGATCTACCGTCTCTTCCGCCCCGATAGTTTGCCAGAGCAATCCGTGGCTCATGCGCCCCGATAGTCCAATGCCCCTCAGAAGGGTCGAAGATCGTGTTTCGTTGTAGAAGGGCCACAGACTCCTTGACTTTAAGTTTACTTTTATTAGTTCCAAAAAAAAACATTTATTGTTACATTTGACCAAAATTTTTATTGAATTAAAGTTATTCGATAAACTAGTTTCTGTGATAAAGCTCGCTAGGCGGCTGGAATCTATGAGGCACTCTAAGATAGGTTAGTTTAGGTTTTTGGACTCAGACGCATAGTGCCTGGCGAGTTGCAGTTATAGCACCGAACCACCGTTGTAGATTTTTGTAACTTTGTACCAGTAGACAATGAACCTGTTCGCTTGAGGTCGCCCCACTTTTGAGATGAAGTGCTGAGCTGCTCATCGAGAATGCCTTCGATAATGCAGTCCACCAATTCATCTTAGTACATTGATACACAATTTGTGATTGATGTCTTCGCTTTAAAATGAAATTTAGGCTGAAGAATCATCTTATTTTCTTTTACCTTGAAAAATTCTGCCAACTGTACGAACAGATGTGACACTCGTTCGGAAATAAGGTTATTCTCGTTTGCAACTAATTTCGTGACTTTACTTTCAGCTTATTCATGAGCAGAATTTGTTTGTGATTTCCATAAAACGAATATACCGAAGTTAAGTTTTTAAACTGTTTGACCTAAAAGCGAAATCGATAGGCCTGAAACTCTGCCAAAAATTCTTTCGCCACTTCAATGGTAACTCAGTAACACCGGCATCAGCTTCTTGCATTTGCATATTAATTTTTCTTAGTAACGATTCGTTTTGGCTAACAAGAATTTCACATTGTTTTTCAATGTTGCTTAGTTTAACATTTAGCGGTTAAATATCGTTCTTGTACATAACGAACTAGGCACGTCGTTCAACCTTTTCGCCAAATCGGCCGCTTGCTGGTTTATTAGAATAAACGCTAACTATTAAAATAAATAACCAACTACCAAAAATGCTCAAAAACTTATTATTTGAGGGTGGAAACAGCTATCAATAGTAAAAAAATTGGGATATTAATCCCACTTATGGCGACTGTGGCAGGTAATAAAACGGCGACTTTACATTCCAATTGCTAGGATAAAGATGCCTTCTCATCATTCTCTTATACGAGGTGTGTTCAAAAAGTATCGCGAATTTTGTGTTTTTTCAAAAATTATTTATTTATTCATGAATATCTATTTTGTCCCCTTCAAAGTAATCCCCATGAGATATTATACACTTGTGCCAACGGTTTTTCCAATCTTCGAATCACTTCAAAAAATCATTTTTTTGTATCTTGTTCAGCTCCTCCTTCGATGCCGTCTTTATCTCGTCAAGAGAAGCGTAACGTCGTCCTTTCATGGGCCTCTTCAGTTTAGGGAACAAGAAAAAGTCACAGGGGGCCAGATCTGGTGAATACGGTGGCTGCGGCATCATTAGTGTGTTGTTTTTGGCCATAAAGTCGCGCACAAGCAACGATGCGTGAGCAGGGGCGTTATCGTGGTGCAAAAGCCAATTTTTGTTCTTCCACAAATCCGGGCGTTTCTGACGGATTGCTTCGCGCAAATTGCGCATAACTTGCAGGTAATATTCCTTATTGACCGTTCTTCCCTGTTGCAAGAACTCATGATGCACCACGCCCCTGCAATCGAAGAAAACTGTCAGCAAAACTTTCACATTCGACCGAACTTGGCGCGCTTTTTTCGGTCTTGGTTCGTGCGGCAGCTTCCATTGAGATGATTGAGCTTTGGTTTCCACGTCATAACCATAAACCCACGATTCGTCACCAGTTATGACCCTCTGGAGCAAATTTGGGTCGTCGAGGACAGAGTTTAACATCTCATTAGCAATGTTCATGCGATGCTGTTTTTGGTCACAATTGAGCAATTTTGGTAAAAAAATAGGTAAAAATCGAAGACGATCCAAAACACGTGCAAGCAAAGCAGCTGTCAACAATTAACTGAACATTCAAAATGGCCGAGCTTGTCGGCATAAGTGAGAGACATGAGTACCAACATAACGCCACAAAAAATTCGAAATTCGAATATACGTAACCAGCGAAAATTCAAAATTCGCGATACTTTTTGAACACACCTCGTATTATGTCTACCCTGCTGCTACGAATTTGGCATTTGGGTTGCATTACTTAGATTATAGAACAAATTCTACTTTACACTGAGTAGGCAATTTTGAAGTAAAGTCCTCTCTCGATGAACGAAAAAAACTTTCTATAAGTCACTTATCGTACCCGTCCTGCTGTATGGCGAAGAAGCTTGGACGCTGACAACATCATGATGAGGAGCGGCCTCAGACGATATTCGAGAGAGAGATTCTTCAAACTATTTATGTATCTTTACGCGTTGTTGACGACGAATATTGAAGAATATTTATTGATGTGTGACCTTTACGCAGACGTCAACTTAGTCCAGCGAATCAAAACCAATCGGTTCGCTGTCTAGGCCATGTTATGCGAATGACCGAAGATGCTCCGGCAAATAAGCAGAGGAAGAGAGAGAACACCACTCTAATGAAAGGTCCTGTTGTCCGTGTCCAAACAGAGAAGCTCGGCGTTGCTTTTATCGGCAATTCTCTTTTGGTGTTGCTCAAGTGTTTCCCATGTTTTTCAAACACGGGAAGGAATTGCTTTGGTTGATTATGTTTTGTACTGACATTCTCTCAATGCATACATATGTACTTAGAAATTTTTTACTGCGTTGTACGAATATTTTGAATGAAAAAATTTGGTTTAGTTCAAATTAATATAATTGCATTATTTTCTTCGAAATAAACTTTGAAAATCTGTTGATACAACAACTTTTATGTCGTTTATTAATATGTGTGCAGGCGAATGTAAAAAAAGATATGAAGGAAAATGTCAAAAGTAATCTGCGGCCAACATAACATAATTGAGACGAACGGCAACACAAAGCGTGTTTCGCGAGCACAGGCAACTCCGTACCCGTCCCCTTCCATCGTCGCCCTCTCTCCTACAAAAAAACAACTAATTGACGTCAATTTGTATCTGTGTTTGAACACGGACATTGGAGACCGATTTGAGAAACCGCGGTGTCTCCAATTTGCGCAACGAAAAAACGAATGGCGAGCTATGTTGGACGGTCA
Source organism: Merzomyia westermanni (assembly GCA_949987695.1). NCBI lineage: Eukaryota > Metazoa > Arthropoda > Insecta > Diptera > Tephritidae > Merzomyia > Merzomyia westermanni. The sequence goes on from OX465291.1 coordinate 86,335,666, forward strand.
AAATCGCCTACGGGGTTAATTGACCATTTAAAGTAATGTAAGTAGAAAATTTAACTTCACGTTCTTTTTTTTCGTAAACAAGACCTAGCAAACCAATTAACTACTTTGACGAGATCGATTTTACCTTAGATGTACAGTGGAATGTTTTTGGGAGCATTTTGAAAGTCTCACGTAGGGCTTCCATTAAGTACTTATTTAGAAGCAAATAAGTACTTTTTAGGACAACCTCCTCCCTCGGTTGTTGTTGTTTTCAGCGACAAAAATACTCCACGAAGGTTTTGGGGATATCAATCTGGTACGGTGTCGTAACTCCCTGTGGTACATGCCCGACTATCGCCGAAGCGAGTTAGTATGACTAGTATAACCTTCTAGGTCATCTCATCCCCTCTTTCCATAAGGAAGAAGAAGGTTGGTAATGAGAGGTGGGATGCATCATCAACTATCAAGGTGCACGTCATTACCCTTTGTGGATTTAAGTCGCCTCTTACGGCAGGTATACCTACTTGAGCATATTCTAAACCCTAACACTCTCTCGCTTTGGTATTGAATACGCAGTGGAATATTCTTTTAGAGGCATTTTGATAGTAAGCTCATGTAGGTTAATATCCGTAACCGATTGCACCTAGGATTATGATTACAGTAATCGAAATTTCAGCTTTTTTAATTACGATTACTGTAATCGTTAAACTAGATATCTAGGATAACTATTACGTAATCCTAATTTCACAGTTTTTTAAACCACGACTTCTGTAATCATTATTTCAAAAAAGCAGAAATCAAATCAAAAAAGCTGAAATTACGGTTCCGTACTCCTAGTCCTTATCGCCCAGCTCTACTCGTAGGTGCTCCATGAATTACTCAGATGCAAAGAAAGGCGAGTACTCTGAGATGGAGTAGCTGATCGTCTCCTATGACAACGCCATATAAATTGGACCACATTTTTTATATGAATGAGGATAAGTGTTGGAGTACTCTCATATTCCTTAAGGAGTATTCTTTAGAAAACTGAAGGGAGTATTACCGAGTTTTGCAGGGTTCTTCAAATTACGTCCAACTAATACGCTCACATTAAACACAATAAAAGCATTTTTACTCTTTATATTCAGGGTGACCATATGAAAGAAAAGAATTAAAAAGGACGATACGTATAGAGATAAGGAACGACCTTTCACTACTTTAATGTAATACAGTACTTGCAAAAATATATGTAAGCTTAGTCCGGCCATCCATTCATGGAATGGGACTTGAGGGACCAAATAGAATTTGAATCCGTTAGGGTACGAGACAAGCACCTTGAGGCACCAGCCAGAATGCCGCGGTAGGGTGGATTTCAGTTACCTCTTATATACAGGTTTGACCTCTTACTTCATCAGCACTAGCAGAAAGGCTATTGTAGATGTATACTGGAAGGATTCTCCGTCGTCCATTGTCAAATTTGGTTTTGTAACAAACCGGTTTCGGCGTTCCGTCATCCTCAGAGTTTAGTTTCGTTCTGATCTTTGGTTATCCGTTGTCTTGTATTTATAGTCTGTGGATTATGGTGCGTCAGTCTATTATGGTGTGTCTAAATGGATGCCTGTAATGAGGGTTGTTTTTACACACTCGGTAGCTAAGTTATAGGTTGATAAATCGATGATCTTTTCCTTTTCGTTGTTACTTGTTTTGGTGTTGTACCTGCGGTATTGATTTGTTTATCGTAAATCAACTTTAAAGTTTCAAATATCTTGTCAGAGTTAGTGTTTGTTTGTTCGTTTATTATTCTCCCGTCAAATATTTTCAGTTTGTATAAGGTTACTTCCATTCGCTGATGTAGTTAACAATCCTCGTCACCAGGCCTATTCGTATTTTTCTTTCGAAAAATTAGTCTTGCTTACGCCCAATTTTTTGCATAGCCATTCAATATAACTTTGCAAATGGATGTCTCGGCTTTTTCTAATGTAAGCGTGTGTACCTTAAAAAAGAAAACATAATAATAAAAGTTGAAATTACGATTACAGTAATCGGAATTAAGACTGTCTTAAAATTCCGACTACGTAATCGTAGTCTTGGTTTGGTGGTTTAACGATTACTGTAATCGTTATTTCAAAAAAGCAAAAATCAAATAAAAAAAAGGCGTGAGTACCAAGTACTCGTGGAGTTTGATGTGTAAACATGTGTATCCCGTACATAAATTTGATTAAGTAAGTGGTGGAATTTCAACCACAAAACATTGCTCTAGTTTGGTTATTAGCTACTCCTTTCTTGGCCATCTTTTTATTCTCTTATATGCTATACCTTTACATAATTATATGTTTACTTTATTTCCTTTCTCTTTTTGTTTTATTTTACTCTTATTTATTTTCCTTAACATTCCTTTCCTTTCCTTTAGTTTAATTTCGTTTCTTTTAATCTCCTTTCCTTTTATTTCCTATCCTTTCCTTTAATTTTATTTAATTTCATTTCATTTCCTTTCCCTTCTTTTAATCTTTTTTCCTTTCCTTTTCTTTTCTTCATTTCCTTTCCGTTACTTTAATTTGATTTCCTTTCCTATTCTTTAATCTCCTTTCCTACCTTTAAGAACACAAAGACGGAACGACCAAGAAAGTTCTCGGTGCGGAGGGAAGCACTCTGTTGGACTATATAAGGCAGTGACCAAGCAGGGCAGGTTGATCAGTTCATTTTCATGTGTTGTACTACTGCGAAGTTATCAAACTCTTAAATTTGTATTGCGTTTGTTACTAGTAAATTAAATTAGCTATTAGTTACAATATCTGTGAGTGTGTTTATTTGACTTTATAGTGATCGAACCCAGGATTGATAATCAAGGAATCATCGAAAATGTCACAATTGGTGTCAGAAGAGGTATTGTTAAATAAATACCAGTGGTTTCCGGGATAACAAGGACATGGCGAAACTGAATGAACTAAAGATTCAGCAACTCAAAAATGAGTTGGAACAACGTGGACTAAACACTACAGGCAATAAATCAGAGTTACAGTCACGATTGCGAGAGGATATGGAAGCAGAACGAATCACCGTTCATGATCATGTTTTTCATCTTGTGGAGGAGGCACCGACAAAATTGGAAGAAAAAAATTAGTCTCCAAATCCAGTAGCAACCGTGGACACAAACATGACATTGGCTGTATTAACTCAGATGTCGACTAAAATGGAAGAACAGAAAACTTGAATGGCATCTCAGTTGGAAGAACAGAAAACATGTATGTCATTTGAGCTAGAACAGGTATCATGACAGATCTCCGTGCATATGGATGAACAGAAGGCATATATCTCTTCGCAGTTGGAAGCACAGGAGGCGAGGGTGTCATCGAAACTAGAAGTGCAAGATGCAAAAATTGCACAATTTCAAGATAAAATAGAGGCTGAGGTGGAAGCTTTGAAAGGCCGTATCCAGGAGCTGCAACTGAACTGTCCAGCTGCCTCAGCAAATACTCCCAAGGTAAAACCACCTTCCTTTGATGATTCTAATGAGACATTGCAGGAATACCTGCACCTGTACGTTAGAACAGGAACTGTTGTTGCATATGTGGATGAAAGAGAGTACTTACTAACTGTGGATACAGGCGCATCGCATTCCATAATTCGATCTGATTTAGTCAACAAGGAGGTGAGACCATTGCATGGAGCAAAGTTACCTTCGGCCACTGGTGAGGACACACATGTCCTAGGAGAAGTAACATGTGAAATCGCAGTTGAGAGCGTGTCCGTTCTACACAGTTTTATAGTAGCAGATATTGTTGACGAAATCATAGTTGGTGTGGACTTCTTAAGCGAGCAAGGCATCAAGATCGACTTGCAACACAGGACTATGAATTACCAAAACATGGCTGTGCCACTAAATTTTGGTTACGAAAATAGATACGTTAGTAAGCGAGTGCTTGTGGAGGAGAGCCAACAAATTCCACCGAAGTCGGAAGCAATCATATGGGCAAATATTGATGGAGATTATGGGCCAAACAAATTGTGGGTTGTCGAGGCAGCAAACAAATCAAGGACGAACATATTAGTAGGAAAACCCCTGGCCATGACAAAACAAGATGGACGTGTACCGGTAAGAGTACTTAATGAGTTCAAATCGCCTATTAAACTTTCCAAAGGAGCAATATTGGGACAATGCCAAAATGTCGAGATAGTTATCAATTGTGAACAGCTTCAGTAAAATGATTCTACCATCAAGATTAATCTTTCAGATGATATCACGTCGTGGACGGCAGGCCTCGAAAAAGATCATCAGAAAAAGGCAAAGGAACTTCTATCAAAGTACTCGAGCATATTTGACAAGGATGGTTCCAAACCAGGTCGGACCAAAGTTGTGAAGCATCAAATTGATACTGGTAATGCAAGGTCAATCCGCCATGCTTCTCGTAGTATTCCATTGGCCAAACGCAAGAGAAATTATACAGGAAATGAGTGACAGCGGCGTGATCGAACTATCAGCTAGTCCATGGAGCTCACCGGTAGTACTAGTGAAAAATGACGGAAAAATTAGCTTCTGTGTGGGTTACCGGAAGTTGAACGACGTAACTAAGAAAGACAGAAAGACATTGCCAAGAATCGATGACACTCTGGACTCGTTATCTGCCACGAAATGGTTTTCCACACTGGACCTGAAAAGCGCCTACTGGCAAGTGGAGGTAAAGGATGAAGATAAAGAGAAGATGGACATCAGCGTTGGAGAAGTGCTTTGGCAATTTACGGTAATTCCCTTCGGGCTATGCAATGCTCCAGCTACTTTTGAGAGACTCATGGATCAGATACTAAAATGATTGCACTGGAAAACATGTTTGGTGTACCTCGACGACATCATCGTCCTGGGAAAAAGCTTTGAGGAATACCTAAAGATCTTGGAGGATGTTTTCCAAAGAATAGCTGGTGCAGGTCTGAAACTAAGTCCCAAGAAGTGTTCCTTGTTTAAAAAGGAAGTAAGTTATTTGGGTCACAAGGTAACTACGGAGGGAATCTGCACTGCTAAGGAAAATATCGAGGCCGTAAAGGATTGGCCAAGACCGAGAAATGTGCATGAGTTACGGAGCTTCCTTGGGCTGTGCACGTATTATCGCCGATTTGTACCGAATTTCGCCAGCGTAGCTAGTAGTCTCCATGACCTTACCAGGAAGGATACGAGTTTTGAATGCAAGAAGGAACAGGAGGTGGCTTTTCAAACATTGAAGGAACGACTATGCACTGCCCCGATGTTAGCATATCCAATTCCAGGTTCAACGTTTATCTGGATACAGATCCGAGTGGTTATACTATATGAGGTGTTTTGTCCCAGATTGTTGATGGACAGGAGAAGGTAACTAGTTGCCTACTACAGCTGAACAATTGGGAAGCCTGAAAGGAACTGTTGTCTAACACAGAGAGAACTGTTAGCATATCCAATTCCAGGTTCAACGTTTATCTGGATACAGATCCGAGTGGTTATACTATATGAGGTGTTTTGTCCCAGATTGTTGATGGACAGGAGAAGGTAACTAGTTGCCTACTACAGCTGAACAATTGGGAAGCCTGAAAGGAACTGTTGTCTAACACAGAGAGAACTGTTGGCATTGGTAGAGTGCGGTAAACATTTCCACAAGTATCTCTATGGGCAGCGATTTCACTTCAGGACAGACCATGCAGCGTTGAAATGGCTTTTATAGTTCCGTAATCCGGAAGGTCAATTAGCGCGGCGGATAGAGCGACTGCAAAGTTATGACTTTTCCATAGAGCATCGCAAAGGTAGCACACACGGAAATGCAGATGTAATGTTGCGGCGACAATGTAACTTGGAATGCAAGCATTGTTCGAAAGCTGATAGTCGTGCCAAGGAAGAAAATCTCCGATGTACTCAATAAATTACATAACGGTCCAAGCGGAGGTCATCTTGGAGTCTCCAAGAACTTGGAGAAGGAGATTTAGTGCTGCTATACAACCCACAGCGTAAGAAAGGTTTGTCCCCAAAACTACAATGTAACTGGGAAGGCCCATACAACGTCATAAAGCGGATCAACGGTGTGGTATATCGCATACAAACTATGGGAAGGACAAGAAATAAGATGAAGGTGGTTCATCTGGAAAGGCTAGCTGCGTTTGGTTCGGGCAATGTGTCTGATCGGGACGACTAGTTAAACACAACAGGGATAACGATGGATACGCTTATGCATGCAAGCATGTACCAAGCAAGAGAAAGAGAGATCGAGCGAGTGCTTGTGAATATGATGCAAAGAGGAGATGTCAATAAATAAAACTGGCCCTTCGAGAACACGAAGAGCGAACAACCAAGAAAGTTCTCGGTGCGTAGGCAAGCACCCTGTCGGAGTATATAAGGCAGTGACCAAGCAAGGCAGGTTGATCAGTTCATTTTGAAGTGTTGTTCAGTGAACTACTGTAAAGTTACCAAACTCTTAAATTTGTATTGCGTTTATTACTAGTAAATAAAACTAGCTATTAGTTACATTATCTGTGCGTGTGTTTATTTGACTTTATAGAGACTAAACCCAGGATTAATAACCAAGTTCAAGTTGAGTGCGGACGCGTTTTCTACCGCTCTCCATTTTCTTCGAGTTTTTGTTGCTAATAAATGTTTTTAATTATTTTCATTATGACAGTATGTCATTTTATGGGAAAAAGACTCTAAGTGTGAATTAATTTGGTTATAAAATCATAAATAATGCCCTGTTCATGTGGTAATAAGGTTGATCGCTCAAAACCAAAAGTACAATGTGCAAAGTGTCAAGAGTTTTTTCACTTAACCCTAATCTCCTAATTTTAAAAAGTTACACAGATCCTAAAGTGAGACTCTGAAGCTCATATAGAGAAAAGTGCTTAAAAACATAGTTTTGGTAATTTATTTTATATGTACAGATGAAGTAACGAATTCTAGAACGTTTCCAATCATATTTATTTCATTTTTTAAAGAGTTTTAAATACATAACATTAAAAAATTTTGTTTATAAAGTAATTAAGGACAAATTATTCATTACATTTTTCACCAATTTTCGTAGTTGTAGAATGCTGGTTACAAATTTGTTTCTGCATTTTGGATATTTTCGTCGGACAAAGATGACAGCGCTTTCGTTTCAAGGTGGCTGAAGAACAGGGTTGCGAATCAGCAGGTGGTGGTATTACAGCTTTTATGGATGCTTGTGTTTCTGCTCGTATATATTTGGCCGACTGTCTTTTTTGTATTTGTGACTCCACAAGGCCTTCTCCTAATTCCCGCAAAACCCAATATCTTTTATTTTTCTTTTTTTCGTGCCACTTTGGATGAGTTTTTATCCAAATAATGTATGAAGCAATACCTGCAGCATCAATTAAATTCATAAAAAAGGCAAGAGCTCATCTATTACGTTTGCGCTTGATCATGTATTCGTGAGTTAGTTGGTCAAATGTGTCTACGCCCCCTTTGGTTTTATTATAAAATTTATTGGTCTCTGAAATTCGTTTTCCTTGTTCTTCAAAGACCCTATCATTATGATGCATAGTCGACATGAAAATAACTGCTTTTCTTGCTTTGGGAAGATGAGAGGCAATCGTTATATGGTTTTGAAAGCCGAAGATTGTTGAGTTAATTTCTCGAGACTTGTTCCGCAAAATTTTGGAGGAATACATGTTTTGTTGTTCCTTAGCGTTCCCACCAATGTTAAACCTTTACTCAATAGACTTTCAGCTAGTTCTTTTCTTGTAAAGAAATTGTCCGTAGTTACATTGCGGTTTGTACCATAGTAAGGTTCGCAAAGCTCCTCAACAACTTTTTTGGTAAGACCAACAGCCCTTTGATTCCCATCTTTACCCGTATATCGAATGCCGCGAAGAGGATATGCATTAGCACTGTCGCATAACCACCAAATCTTAATTCCATATTTATCCGGCTTAGATGGCATATACTGAATAAAGGGACACCTAATACGGCAAGGCAGCAACTGTTCGTCAACAACAATGTTCCCCGTGGGCATATTACACTTTCCAAAGTTGTGATTAACTTTATCCCAAACAGAGCTTATAGGTGCTAATTTATCCGTTTGACGGCGGATACTTATTGTCAAAGCGTAAAAACCCTAAAAGTTCCTCAAAACGTGTAGCGCTCATAGTGGCTTTAAAAATTGTTATTCCATACAACTTGTCCCAGAATAATTTATAGCTTTGATTATTGGATTTCATATGGCTAGCTATGATTAAAAGTCCTATAAAAGCAAGGATTTCATCTTTGTCTACCACGAGCCACAATTTTCCTAATTTTGAGTACACTGCAGATCCTTCTTCATTTGTATACCTTATAATTTCATCACAAACTTCATCATTTATAAAGAGTTTGAAGCAATCAAGTACGTCTAATAAAGTTGCACCTGTATGAATAAAGTCAGTTTTGTGCTCATCTCTGCTGTTATAATTTTTACATACCTGGAGGTAAAACAACTGCATCAACCTTTCCTTTGAGGATATTCGTTGATCTAATTTTAGATGAAGGTGTTGGAGACTTGCTCCAAATATTAGAATCTTTACCAACGTAGAAGTTGGCTTCATTGTCTTCCATATCTGCATTTTCGTTTTCATCCGAAATCTCATCTTCTTCCTCAGATGCTTCAGTCATCTGGTCCACTTCGGAATCATTATAATCATCATCATTGTTGTCACTAACTTCACCATCAGACCCATCTTCCGCTTCCCAATGCTCTAAAATTTCCTCCAACTCCAAATCATTCAACCGTTTTTTAGCCATCGTAAAACAAAATTTTTCCACAGTTATGTAATTACGTATTTATACAAATAAGAAATAACAGACTACAAGTATACACGTGGGCACAATCAACAAAACTGTAAAAAATTTGAATATGTATGTATATTTCTTCATCTGCTCAAAAATACAGTGCCTACTACGACTTTTTGCATTCAATAGATTTAAATTTTGCAACAGTTCAAAAATGCAGTGCCTACTATAACTTTCTGCATTTTACGAATTCAAATTTTCATCTAATTTAAATATGATAGGAATACTATGCACAGAGTGAGTCCCTCAGGCTCACTTTAGGATTTACGTTACAATTTTGTACGATTGCAAAAAAATGGTAAAAATACGTACACAATCCAAAAAATAATAAATACGCCATAATAATTACATTCAGTTGGAGGAATAGCCAAAATTTCAAATCAAAATATTATTTGGTGCGGGAATAATCAATACTTAAAACTCAAAGTGAGACTCAAAGGCTCACTTTAGGAGATTAGGGTTAAGTTGTGTTGGTTTTGTACAAGCTGATCTAGAGTATTTACTCTCGTCTGACAAGTGTTTTTATTGTAAATCATGTATGGCAGAACGTCGTTCATCGCTTCGCCCGCCCACCTCACCCGTGGCTTTGGCTACGGATAAAGGAGCCAATGCTAATGCTTTATTGAAACAAGTGACTGGTGGTGTTGATAAAATATCTCCACCTACCTCTCTTGAAAACTCTGCATCTATTGTGAATAACATGGAAATGCAAAACAGTGGTACAACTATTTCGCATGAAAACAATAATAGAGTGATACTGCGATCAGTGGTCGCTGAACTTAATGCGTTCAGAGCTGAAAATGTTCGTGTGCTTTGCTCTATTCGCGAGAACAACAAACAATTGTCAAGTAATTACGAAGCATTGAATAAAGAAATTCTGCAGCTGCATGCTAACATGCTAAAGAAAGACGATATTATATCCTCGTTAACAAGCGAAATAAATGGTTTACGCTGTGTTGTTGGTGATCTGCAAAAATTATTGACAGACTGCACTGTTGATTTTTAAAAACAAACAGGTGACCGATATAGTTGAATGATCCCGTTTATGTTTATCGCCCTTGGTTAATACTGACTCGCTCGGGATTTTATCTAATGCATCGAATAATGTCGAATATAACAATTTGCCTACTCTTGCTACGGCATCTGCGTCTGCTAACGTCGTCTTTGAGCCCGTCGTTGAGATTAATAATCAGAGCATTGACAAAGCTACTTCTGCCGTTTCTGTTCCTGAGCAAATCAATGGTGTGCGAGATAACGAGCAGCCATCTACCTCCATCGCCGCTGCATCTTATGCTGCTGTCACTCAAATAGCAATGGATAGTGCCCCTGTCGCTAACTCTAATGTATCTGACGTAGGAGATGTTGGCAAATCAGCTACATTGAAGAAAGGTAATAAACCTAGTCAACGCAATAAAGGACTTAACTCCAATGATTCTGACGTAGCAGATTTTGGCAAATCAACGGGGAGTGCTAATATAACTGGTCTACGCAAAAAAGGCCGTAAGATGAATAAAGCAAGGGTTACTGGATGTAATACTAACGCGGAACTCGCTGTTGCATCCCAATTGAAATGGTTGCATGTTTCGTCATTCAAACCAAGTGTCACATCCAAAGACATCTTGGCTTATGTCGAGACGCAGACAGGCATCGGTAAACAACTTCTTGAGTGCCACATTCTTGTTAAAAAGGATGCAGTACTCGACTCTCTATGCCGTGTAAGGTTTAAATTAGGTATTCCTCCAAATCTATTTGATAAGTGCATGATGCCGGAGGTCTGGCCCGACAAAGTAACTGTACGCCCATTCCGTTTTTTTCAACAGCCAGGGAATCCGAAGTCACAACCCTAGCTCAGCTGAATTATGTTAATTTGCCTTCAACCGAGGACTTATATATTCCTCGTCTCACTAATGTATCCAGATTGATCTATACTATGTATTATCAAAACGTCAGTGGTATGCGCACCAAATCATTTATGTTTTACTGTTATATTATTTCTCGTGAGTATGATAATCTAGCTCTTACTGAAACTTGGTTAAATGATAATTTTTCGACTAATGAATTCTTCGGCAGTTACTATCATGTATTTCGAAATGATCGTTGCCCAACTGCAACTGGTCTCGAGAGAGGTGGTGGTGTACTGCTTGCTGTCAGGGCTGATCTATGTAGTAAATCCATCAATATTAACTATAATAATGGTGATATAGAACAGATTTGTGTGAGCGTAGAGTTTGCTGGTAATAAAACAATAATTTTCCTATTGTCTTATATTCCACCAAGCAGCGACATCACTATCTATCAGAGACATATGGATAATTTGACATCTGTAATTGGTAATATTAATATATCTAAGATTGTATACTTAGGAGACTTTAATTTAAGTAATATCTCTTGGTTGAACGATTGCAATGCTCCATCCAATATTAAAACCGATATCGATATGCTAGTTGTAAGCACCCTGTTCTCACATGGTCTTAAACAATGCAACTACTATCCTAACAGTAACGGTAGATTCCTAGACCTAATTTTTGGATCCGATGATCTCAGATTGTCATGCCTTGAATGCTCGTCTCCGATTCTGGAAAATAGTCTTCATCATAATGCCTTGATTGTCAAGTTCGAGTACTATAACTTCGATAAGAAACCAGCAGAACCCTCTTTCTCATATAATTATTCCAGGGCTGACACTATAGCCATGAATGAGATTTTATTAGCTGTAGACTGGTCATTCTTGGGTGCAACTAATAGCCCAGAAGCCTCTTACGCAAAATTTGCGTCAAAAACTCTTATCATCAATCTCGAATTTTGTACCTTTAAAGAGATCGGTTCCGAGTTATAAGCCGCCGTGGTTTAATGCGAAGTTGAGTAGCCTCAAGAACTCTAAAAATAAAGCGTTTAAGATACATAAAAAGAGCAATGATGAAATTGATCGTCTTATCTATATTAGACTTAAGAAAACATTTGATTGCCTTAATAAGTTTCTTTATAAGAACTATATGCTCAAAATAGAGTCTAACTTGAAATCAAACCCATCCTGTTTTTGGTCTGTCATAAATTCTAAGACGAAAACTAACCGACTAGTATGGAATATGATGGTGAAGTATCCAGCAACACGCAAGGTGCATGCAACCTGTTTGCCAAACTCTTTCAAAAAGTGTATCTAAAATCTACATCGCCACAAGGTTCTGCCCACCTTTCTGCGCCTGCTTTATCTATTTCTTCCTTCGCTATTACGACCGATGATGTGCTTCTGTCAATCTCAAAATTGACAAACAGTACAAAATCTGATACGGAGGGATTCTGTCCTATGTTTTTTAAAATTTGTTCAAATGCTGTGGCGGAGCCCCTGTCACTTCTTTTTCAAGAATGTCTGACCTGTGGAGTTTTCTTAGATTCGTGGAAGCTTTGTTCAAATAATCCCATATATAAGTCTGGTGACCGCAACGATGTCTGCAACTATAGACCCATAGTTAAACAGGGAATTCTGGCAAAGATATTCGATGACATAATCCAACGCAAATTATTCGATCACATAGGTAAGGCCATTGTTGACTGCCAGCATGGTTTTTTCCTTGGGATATCCACTTCTACCAACTTAGCTTTATTGACCAACAGAATTATCGATGCATTTGAGACATATGCGCAACTTGATGTCTTTTACACTGACTTCTCGAAAGCAGTTGATAAAGTTGATCACAGGATACTACTGCGTAAGCTGGAGATGTATGGAATCGAAGGTAACTTATTGAGGTTTTTCTCTAGTTTCTTATCGAATAGGAGGCTATTTGTTTCAATTGGAGACGTAAAGTCATTCTTATTTATCGACGTTTGGTCGGGAATTCCGCAGGGAACTCATAGCGGCACTTTATTATTCCTGATTTTTATTAATGATTTGCCTAATTGTTTCAACTTCCCCAAATGCCTAATGTTTGCAGATGATGTCAAATTATTCTTGACAGTCCGTAATATTTCCGACTGTGCCAATTTACAATCAGACCTCGATTCTTTTGCTGAATGGTGTATTGACAATAATTTGTTTTTGAATGTAAATAAGTGCTGCATTGTTTCATATTCAAAAAAGTTAACTACAACTTATTTCAATCACAATTCAAATGCCGAACCTTTAAGTCGTTCATATGAGATTAAAGACCAGGGTGTCATTTTCGACACCAAGCTCTCATTCTCTCGCCACATTGACTTTATAGCTTCGAAGGGATTTGCAATGGTTGGATTTATAAGACGCAATTCTGACGCTGAAAGCACTTTTTACCTCTTTGATACGAAGTCGTCTGGAATATTGCTCGATAATATGGAATCCATTTTATGAAGGGAGTTCATATAAAATTGAAAGAGTTCAGAAAGTATTTAGAAGAATCGCTCTACATATGCTTCATTGGCCCAATGACCTTTTATTCTATGACAGCAGGCGTAAACTACTCGGCCTCCAGGCTTTGTGTGAAAGGAGAACTTGTATCTCACTCATGTTAGCTTATAATGTAATTAATGGCAATGTCAACTGTGCTGAACTGTAAAATCTATTTATCTACTATATCCCTTCGCGTGAGTTACGACATAATAGGTTGTTTATCGAGGTTACTCATAGAACCAATTATGCAATGAATGATCCAGTAGCCAGAGCCGTACAGCTAGCAAATCGATACAGCAACGTTCTTAATTTTAAAAACAGTTTATATAAATTTATACTGGAATTGTTTTCTATTTTTAATTAGTCTGTATAAAAGCTTGTACTTTTTAGACCGTAAATAAATAAATAATAATCAAGGAATCGCCGAATTTGTCACAATAGCATTCATCGTGTTTAGATTCACGATTACCGAATAATAACTTAAGCACTTGCATACACAAAAACCCACGTCTATACGCGCATACTAAGCCAAATTTCAACAAGGCGCAGACAGAGACGCAGGCAGACCTTACGCGTAATTTCGTTTACACTTATGCTTACAAGCAGCGACGCGTTATTTTTCTGGACAACCCCTACCGAGCCCAAAGATGTTTACACATCAAAAAGCTGAAATTACGATTCTGTAATCGTATTCCTTATCGCCCGGTCCTACTCGTAGGTTATCCATGAATTACTCAGATGCAAAGAGATTCGAGTACTCTGAGATGGAGTAGATGATCCTCTCCTATGACAGCGCCATATAAATTGGACCACCTTTTTTATATGAATGAGGATAAGTGTTGGAATATTTGTATTTCTTGGCCATCTTGTGCAACCAACTTCAGGGCGAAGCGCTTTCTTAAAATAGAAAATTCCAATTGGCCAGCGCTACCGACACGCTATCTCGGAATGATTCATTCAAATTGTATCGGCATGAGGATTTTTTACAGCTATTTTATGACTGACGCTGCAATTTAGGGACTTGGGGATTCTTAGAGATTCTGGTCACTAATGTATCCAGATTGATCTATACTATGTATTATCAAAACGTCAGTGGTATGCGCACCAAATCATTTATGTTTTACTGTTATATTATTTCTCGTGAGTATGATAATCTAGCTCTTACTGAAACTTGGTTAAATGATAATTTTTCGACTAATGAATTCTTCGGCAGTTACTATCATGTATTTCGAAATGATCGTTGCCCAACTGCAACTGGTCTCGAGAGAGGTGGTGGTGTACTGCTTGCTGTCAGGGCTGATCTATGTAGTAAATCCATCAATATTAACTATAATAATGGTGATATAGAACAGATTTGTGTGAGCGTAGAGTTTGCTGGTAATAAAACAATAATTTTCCTATTGTCTTATATTCCACCAAGCAGCGACATCACTATCTATCAGAGACATATGGATAATTTGACATCTGTAATTGGTAATATTAATATATCTAAGATTGTATACTTAGGAGACTTTAATTTAAGTAATATCTCTTGGTTGAACGATTGCAATGCTCCATCCAATATTAAAACCGATATCGATATGCTAGTTGTAAGCACCCTGTTCTCACATGGTCTTAAACAATGCAACTACTATCCTAACAGTAACGGTAGATTCCTAGACCTAATTTTTGGATCCGATGATCTCAGATTGTCATGCCTTGAATGCTCGTCTCCGATTCTGGAAAATAGTCTTCATCATAATGCCTTGATTGTCAAGTTCGAGTACTATAACTTCGATAAGAAACCAGCAGAACCCTCTTTCTCATATAATTATTCCAGGGCTGACACTATAGCCATGAATGAGATTTTATTAGCTGTAGACTGGTCATTCTTGGGTGCAACTAATAGCCCAGAAGCCTCTTACGCAAAATTTGCGTCAAAAACTCTTATCATCAATCTCGAATTTTGTACCTTTAAAGAGATCGGTTCCGAGTTATAAGCCGCCGTGGTTTAATGCGAAGTTGAGTAGCCTCAAGAACTCTAAAAATAAAGCGTTTAAGATACATAAAAAGAGCAATGATGAAATTGATCGTCTTATCTATATTAGACTTAAGAAAACATTTGATTGCCTTAATAAGTTTCTTTATAAGAACTATATGCTCAAAATAGAGTCTAACTTGAAATCAAACCCATCCTGTTTTTGGTCTGTCATAAATTCTAAGACGAAAACTAACCGACTAGTATGGAATATGATGGTGAAGTATCCAGCAACACGCAAGGTGCATGCAACCTGTTTGCCAAACTCTTTCAAAAAGTGTATCTAAAATCTACATCGCCACAAGGTTCTGCCCACCTTTCTGCGCCTGCTTTATCTATTTCTTCCTTCGCTATTACGACCGATGATGTGCTTCTGTCAATCTCAAAATTGACAAACAGTACAAAATCTGATACGGAGGGATTCTGTCCTATGTTTTTTAAAATTTGTTCAAATGCTGTGGCGGAGCCCCTGTCACTTCTTTTTCAAGAATGTCTGACCTGTGGAGTTTTCTTAGATTCGTGGAAGCTTTGTTCAAATAATCCCATATATAAGTCTGGTGACCGCAACGATGTCTGCAACTATAGACCCATAGTTAAACAGGGAATTCTGGCAAAGATATTCGATGACATAATCCAACGCAAATTATTCGATCACATAGGTAAGGCCATTGTTGACTGCCAGCATGGTTTTTTCCTTGGGATATCCACTTCTACCAACTTAGCTTTATTGACCAACAGAATTATCGATGCATTTGAGACATATGCGCAACTTGATGTCTTTTACACTGACTTCTCGAAAGCAGTTGATAAAGTTGATCACAGGATACTACTGCGTAAGCTGGAGATGTATGGAATCGAAGGTAACTTATTGAGGTTTTTCTCTAGTTTCTTATCGAATAGGAGGCTATTTGTTTCAATTGGAGACGTAAAGTCATTCTTATTTATCGACGTTTGGTCGGGAATTCCGCAGGGAACTCATAGCGGCACTTTATTATTCCTGATTTTTATTAATGATTTGCCTAATTGTTTCAACTTCCCCAAATGCCTAATGTTTGCAGATGATGTCAAATTATTCTTGACAGTCCGTAATATTTCCGACTGTGCCAATTTACAATCAGACCTCGATTCTTTTGCTGAATGGTGTATTGACAATAATTTGTTTTTGAATGTAAATAAGTGCTGCATTGTTTCATATTCAAAAAAGTTAACTACAACTTATTTCAATCACAATTCAAATGCCGAACCTTTAAGTCGTTCATATGAGATTAAAGACCAGGGTGTCATTTTCGACACCAAGCTCTCATTCTCTCGCCACATTGACTTTATAGCTTCGAAGGGATTTGCAATGGTTGGATTTATAAGACGCAATTCTGACGCTGAAAGCACTTTTTACCTCTTTGATACGAAGTCGTCTGGAATATTGCTCGATAATATGGAATCCATTTTATGAAGGGAGTTCATATAAAATTGAAAGAGTTCAGAAAGTATTTAGAAGAATCGCTCTACATATGCTTCATTGGCCCAATGACCTTTTATTCTATGACAGCAGGCGTAAACTACTCGGCCTCCAGGCTTTGTGTGAAAGGAGAACTTGTATCTCACTCATGTTAGCTTATAATGTAATTAATGGCAATGTCAACTGTGCTGAACTGTAAAATCTATTTATCTACTATATCCCTTCGCGTGAGTTACGACATAATAGGTTGTTTATCGAGGTTACTCATAGAACCAATTATGCAATGAATGATCCAGTAGCCAGAGCCGTACAGCTAGCAAATCGATACAGCAACGTTCTTAATTTTAAAAACAGTTTATATAAATTTATACTGGAATTGTTTTCTATTTTTAATTAGTCTGTATAAAAGCTTGTACTTTTTAGACCGTAAATAAATAAATAATAATCAAGGAATCGCCGAATTTGTCACAATAGCATTCATCGTGTTTAGATTCACGATTACCGAATAATAACTTAAGCACTTGCATACACAAAAACCCACGTCTATACGCGCATACTAAGCCAAATTTCAACAAGGCGCAGACAGAGACGCAGGCAGACCTTACGCGTAATTTCGTTTACACTTATGCTTACAAGCAGCGACGCGTTATTTTTCTGGACAACCCCTACCGAGCCCAAAGATGTTTACACATCAAAAAGCTGAAATTACGATTCTGTAATCGTATTCCTTATCGCCCGGTCCTACTCGTAGGTTATCCATGAATTACTCAGATGCAAAGAGATTCGAGTACTCTGAGATGGAGTAGATGATCCTCTCCTATGACAGCGCCATATAAATTGGACCACCTTTTTTATATGAATGAGGATAAGTGTTGGAATATTTGTATTTCTTGGCCATCTTGTGCAACCAACTTCAGGGCGAAGCGCTTTCTTAAAATAGAAAATTCCAATTGGCCAGCGCTACCGACACGCTATCTCGGAATGATTCATTCAAATTGTATCGGCATGAGGATTTTTTACAGCTATTTTATGACTGACGCTGCAATTTAGGGACTTGGGGATTCTTAGAGATTCTGGTCAATGAATGAGATGTGTGCCAATAATTTGTCACTGGCATGCATGCTTCATGTATGCGTACGACTTATTCCAATCAAGGTACAAGTACTGCAGTACTCTTCTGTCACGGAATATCTTGGCTGTTTGAAGCCACAAAGTAATATACGGAGAATAAATGTAATCATCCAGAAATTCAAAGAATTCGTCAAACAATAGGAAAGGGTAATTGCCCCCAAAGCTATATTGAGGGCTATAGTTATAATTAATACGCAACCGAACATTTCCGTTTGGTTTTGTTTCTTACCAATACGATCCTGGAAGCATATGGTGGTGCGTTACTAGGCCGTATTACATATTTCAGAACAATATTTCCATTTCCAAAGTAACTATTAATTTGGAATTTATTTTAAGGACATCTATATCTATTGATGTAACGATATAAATCAAAGTACATGATATCATCAGGCAAAGAGTCTGCGCATTTACGTTTTGGCACCACGCCATTGCTGGCAGCCATAATTTCGAAATGACAAAGGACTTCGTTTTCCTGGGAATCAGCATTAATACCGACAATAACGTCAGCCTAGAAAGCCAACGAAAAATCACTTCTGCAAACAAACGATACTTCTGATTGATTTCCCAATTGAGAAGCAATGTCACTTATCGTACCCGTCCTGTTATATGGTGCAGAAGCTTAGACCATAAAGCACATCGAAGCATTAACTCTCTTTGCTTAAAGAAGTGATTTAAAAGTGTAGTTTTCAAACTTGAAGGATTTCGGGATTCGGCACCTCGGCACCCCTGGTTTGCCACGGATCATGAGGAACATGGCCCCGAACATGGTCCCTCGAGCCGTATGTTTAGGTCTGCACCTTAGTGCTCCATCTTCACTTGTAGGTGTCGCTGTAAAGCAAGCGGGTACCGGATACCGGTTACTCGGCACTACAATTACTGCTTAATTCCTTTGGAATTCTCGTTCCGAGTACCGTGTGCGAATCGGTTGATGGGTTTCGCCTTCTGCGATCACCCACTCTTTTCCACTTTGGAAAAACTATGTAATGCCTATTAACTAACAAGTTCTTAAGTATAATAGCAACCTTACAAAACGTTAAGTAAGGATCTCGACAAAAATTACAGTGATTCCGCGACCCCAAAAGGATAATCCGGCTGATCTCGGGCGTTAGGGTGTGTTCCCACAGGATTTGAAAGCTAGCCATGGTCCCAAGTGGCTGGAGCTGGAGGCATCAATGTGCCCGCATCGAAACCATACGAGCACGCCGGAAACTGGGCTGGAACAAAGGACTATACGGGTTCATGCGACAGAAATTACGGAAGATAGGAATATCCTGGAACGATTTTCTGATTTCTTGCATAAGTTGACTGCAAGCTATACGAAAGACGAAATAACATCCGAGGAAATAAGCAGGTAAAAGGTAGTCTAATCATGCTTGCACAGAAGCGTAATTATTCCGATGAGTTCAAGGCCATCACTACAGCCACTCCACTTAGCGCAAAAATCCTACTTCGTACCCTTAACCACTGTTTTTACGGAAACGGAGTCATGAGTGTAGAAGGACTGCTTGCTCTAACAAATTTACCCTATAATGACCGATATCCCGCCATTCTCCCCTAGGATTGCCAGTTTTCGAGATTGCTCGTGAAATTCTCGCACCTGATTTTCTTGCATGGGGGAAATCAGCTTATGCTGAGACTTCTGCGATCTGAATACTGGATTCTTCGCATGAAAAACCTGATAAAAATACCATCCATAACTGCAAGGTTTGTGCTATTTACAGAAAGAATGCGCTTCAGCAACACAGGAGTCGACTTGACGGGCCCCTTCGAAATAAAAAGTTTCACAAGTAGAGTGTGTCGAATCACGAAGGGTTATGTCTGTGTGTTGGTATGTTTTGCGACAAAGGCTATACACTTAGAGGCTACCAGCTATCTGTCCACGACTACATTCTTAACTGCCTTTGCCCGCTTTGTATCCAGACGTGGGCGCCCTCAAAATATGTACTCGGACAATGGAGCCAGGACTTCAAACTTTCTGTTTCGGCCAGTCGCACAACCAAAGTATTTGCTTATCAGGGAATTATGTTGCATTTTATACCACCAGGATCACCTCATATGGGAGGGCTCTGGGAAGCGGGGGTAAAAAGTTTGAAAATACACTTTAGAAAGGTGGGAAATTCAATGCGTTTTACCATTGAGGAACCCTCGACGTTGTTGGCAAGAATCAAGGCTTGCCTGAGCTCCCGCCCCATCAGCCCCATCTCTGTGAACTCCGAATCAATAGAGCCCCTAAACCGTAAAGACGCTGCATCAAGAATTCTGCGCCAGGTGGAAGGCAGAGTACCTTAAAGAACTGCACAAAAGAACCATATGGCAAACACTCCTACAAAGCCAGCAGACCACAATACCATAGTCAGGTGGATGATCTCAGGCGGAACAATTTTTTAATTCATTTTTTATTGTTGTTATTAGTAGATATAATCGCATCATTTCTATTGTTATGAGATTTTTACATGTAAATACGTTAGACTTAATGCTTCATCGCCAATTGTAGGTGTCGTTGTTAAGCAATCGGATACCGGGTACTTGGTATTGGAATTACTGCTGAATTCCTTTGGAATTCGCGTTCCGAGTCTCAGTGCCCGAATCGGTTGATGGGTTTCCTTCTGTGATCTTTCAGCTCTCTTCCACTTTGGAAAAGAACAAAAAACGAGTAAGTTCTCTTCATTAGATATTATTTTAAATATTATACCAAAGGGCAATAACCAAAATTTGAGTTGTTTGCTGGGGTGTGTCGGGCACTTGATTTTTCCGTGCCAAGTGTACGCGAGGCCTTTAGAATGTGACAAAACAATAGCCAAGCAACCTCGCCGCCAATATTAGTAAAGCTCCATTCCCCATATTATATGAGAGAGCTTCTTAAGTCAGTTCCTGCTTTTTTAAGCTAAAAAAAGATCGTTGAAGTTATCCGATATTGGCTGGAGTAGTGTAGAAAATTCCTACATACCCGAAAGTTTAACGAAGGCAAATAGGGCGATAAATTATTGCGCAACACAACTTAAACGTCAAAAACTCTTATCATCAGCATTTAGCATACGCGGGATAGGCAATGTAAGAGAACAACACGTTGAGAAGCGATTTTGGTGGACAGCAAATAGTGCATCGATGTACTTGTCAGTCACCATGCGCAACAAATATAATTTATAAATTATCAACAGCAATGATAACAGATTTACATATCTTTCAATCTCGCACCATTCCAATTGGCATACTAGTCAGTCTCTGCATCAGCAATATATCAGTTGACATACTAGTCATTATATACATCAATATCATACCATTCAAAATACTAGTCTGTATATACATTAGCATCACACCAGTTTACATACTAGTCAGTACATGCACCGGTATCATACCAGCCGTCATACTAGTTAGTGTATGCATCAGTATCGTACCACTTCATAGTAGGTTAGTTCATTTTGGGTTGAAAAATACACGAAATTGCAAAATTACATTCCAAACCACTTTAACGAAAATTCATTTATCATATATAAAATATGTGTCCATCAAAATAAATATTAAGTCTCTATATTGAACAATTGAAACACATTTCAATGAAAGTATAGTCGCTATTCATAGCAACTTTGGTCTTGGAAAACCTTTATAAAAAGTAATTTTCTTCTTTTTGAAATTGTTTTTTTTTCAATGAATTTTATAATTAGATTCCACAGGTACACATTTTTAAATTTTCTTGAATCATTTTATGCAAAATTTAAATATTAATCTCAGATAGAATCTAATCCATACATGTAAAAATGTCTTTATATATAATTAAGGAAATTCCAGGAAAGATTAGCTTTTTATGGAGAAAATTATAACTTTCGGAGTTCTTTTCAAATAAATATGCAGGTAACTTGAGTATGGAATTCTAGTAAATAATGTGTAAGTTCTTAGTAACTAAATTTCTTTAAAAGTGCTATTTTTAACCACCTTGTTATCGTACGTGTCTCTGCTCGCCATTTTCGTTTTTGCAGCTCCTAAACGATTTCGTTATTCCTTGTTATTTTATTTATGAAAACTGCATTTCAGAATCACAATAAGTCAACCCTCAAAACTAAAAACAGTTCAATATTTTTTTATGAATTTATCAAAAACTTTTTCATCAGAAAAATGTTACTTTGATTATTCTAAAAAGAAATGTTATTAACTTACTCAATTGCTTTGACAAGTGACCGTTTCGTTTTCACTTTTTTTCGTGGTTTCATTTGACCACTGTTTACTCGCTTTACGCAGTTATGCAGTAGCGACGTCGCGAAAAAATTAGGGTGACTTTGTTAACATCCACGTACGTACATGATCTGCAATTTATTCTTACAGACTAGGTGTAGTACAATAATAAATCAATTATAACTACGTCGATAAAATTAATCAATTAAATATTCTAAATAAATTTAATTCAAACATGTTTATACTTAGATTAAAGTCGATAGCGCTTGCATAGGTGTTACACAGTCTAACGCCCCTAGCAATCGGCTCATTCGTGGTGTAATTAGTAGAGGGCACTGTGTCTACCAGGAAACGATTACTTCTCAAGTCCCGCGGCGGGTCGTACTAAATCAGATAAATAATAACAGGAATGATTGAGAAATAAATTCTTCGTGCAAAGACTGCAAGCCAAGAAGTTTCCTTCTGCTGATATAAGAAGTAAGGTCACCCTGCCACGGCAACTTCCTTAGAGCGATCTTAGTAAACATTTTTTGGACTCTTTCTATCTT
This sequence comes from Merzomyia westermanni, assembly GCA_949987695.1. Classification (NCBI taxonomy): domain Eukaryota; kingdom Metazoa; phylum Arthropoda; class Insecta; order Diptera; family Tephritidae; genus Merzomyia; species Merzomyia westermanni. The sequence goes on from OX465291.1 coordinate 86,358,097, forward strand.
GTATGAGTGCACTTCATAGTGGGGGTTCCATATAATTGAACAGTACTCAAGGCGACTTCTCACCAGAGATAAGTAAAGCGATTTAAGAGTGAATGGTTCTCGGAACTCCATCGAGTTTCTTCTTATGAAGTCGACCATAGCAAATAATTTGGATATAATGAAGTCAATATGACAGAAGGTCAGCTTGGAGTCGAAAATAACTCCTAAATCTTTCGTTTCGGTGTATCGTGTTAAGACAAAATTATCGATGTTGTAATCATACACTGTAATGTTGGGCTTCCTGGAGAATGTGACAAGATAGCATTTATTGATGTGCAGTTTGGGACAGTTAAGTGTGCACCACTGAGCGAGTGAATTGAGATCAAGTTGCAGATTAACACTATCGCAAGCATCACGTACCGTGCAAAAAAGTTTGACGTCATCCGCAAACATAAGACACTTAGATAACTTAAAGCAATTTGGGAAGTCGTTAATAAAAAGAAGAAATAAAAGTGGGCCAAGTAACAAAGCTTCCACTGTTCTAAAAATTTACCATTGTTGATACAGTCTTGAAAAAGCTTGGATAATGGAAGAGCTAGCGTGTAGCGACAAAGCTCGAAAAATATAGGGGGAAAACCCTTGGAGTTAGGTTTAGAAGTGGACTTTAACGAAGAGATCGCAGAGACGACATCATCTTCGGTGATTGAAAATAATGTTATGGAAGGTAATGACACAGGGGGAAATGTGGGCGGTGAGAAGATGATATGATCCTCATAAACTCTCTGAAAAGCCAACCGTACTATCGGAGATAGTGCCCTCATATTGCAAGTTGGTTGTTAAAACGCTAGTTTTCCTTCTGGGGTCAATAAATTTCGAAAAGCTCCTAGGATTCGACTTTAAATTCGATTCTACAGTGTACGTATAGAGAAAGTTATGGAGACAATCGTACTCCTTTCTTAAACGCTTGGCTTCGGAATTGGGTTTCCTGAACCTCTTAAACGCGTTTTTCTTTTTGTTGCTTAGGTTGGAGAGCCTCGAGTTGAACCATGGTGCCTTGCTTAGAGGTGAGCATCTTTTTAGAGGTACGAAATTTGAAATAGCTTGAGAATAATTGCGCTGAATATCCCGTAAGAAATAGTAGGACAGACGGAACTGCCCAGAAACTCCCAATCGGAAAAGTGGAAAAAATTGTTTATCGCTACAAAATCTGCACTCATGTAATCACGCCGAACGAGAGGGTCGTCTTTTACGCTATCAAAATTATAAAACTTTATATTGCAAAGAGTTCCCTTGTGAAGAATGCTATTATTCATAATTGGGGATAGACCGTCATGACATGAGACTTTTAATTCATTAGTTACAAATACTAGATCCAGTAGGCTATTATTATTGTTATGAACTCCTTTACGTTCAAGAAAACGATTACAATGTTAATGTACTAATGGCACTAAGCTAATATTGTGAGTAACCTAAGAGAGATTGGGTAGGTTAAAATCGCCTAAGAATATAATTTCATCATAAGCTTTTAGAGTCTTTGAGACGGAAATCACATTATCTAAATGTTTTTTAAATAATAATTTTTGGCGACCTTTTTCTTTAACTAATTATCCTGTTTTGCTGGCTCGAGGTCCGTGTTTTATAAATTAAACCCAATTGATTCTTTTTTCGTAAAACCGATATATTTCGATTGCTCTACGGCAATCGTCTTCAAGGTTACAGAGCTAATAAAAACATAATAACAATAATTAACAAATATACATATCAAACATTTAACATATTTACATACTTTTCTTAACACGTCTGCTCTGTGTGACGTGGAGTATGGTACTGTCTTTTCGGTAGCAGGTGTTTGTATATATGAGCGGAATGGTCCACATAACTCTTATAGTTGAGGCGTATGTTTGTCGGTACGTTGATAATATGTAACATTTCAAGAGTAAATGGTTTAATATAGTGTTGTTCTTGTTGCAGTATTTTGGTCTCATCAAAGTTAGGTATGTGGCCGCTAGTTGCACAGTGGGCCATGAGTGCAGTTTTGTGATTATTTAGTTGATGGCATTGTTTTAAATCATTATTTGTGTTGTGATAATCTTGTTTTTAATTTTGACTTGGTTGTACCGACATAAATATTATTGCACGTTTCCTCAACATTACCTTTACAGGGAATTTTGTATACAACGTTGCTTTTGTCCATATTTGATATATTCGATTTGGTTTTATTGAAAATACTTTTTAATGTGTTAGAAGGCTTATGTGCTATTTTTACGTTTTCTTTGTTATAACAGTCAGACTTGGCCAGACGCTCTGACAGTTGTGGTACATAAGCCAGCGACTTAAAAATAAATGGTTTATCAGGGGTTTTAATGTTTTTTGGAAGTTTAGCTTTTTTTTTATTAATTTTTTAATTGTGTATTTCGGAAAATCGTTATTTCTTAATATTGTGAATATTTCTTTCTTTATTTCATCGTGGTATACTTCGTCCGAGGTGTGCAGCATTCTACGTATACAGCCCATTGCTATATTAATAATCATAGATTTAGGATGTTTTGAATTAAAATTTATTATTCGTCCTGAAGCTGTGGGTTTTTTGTACCACTTTAATTTTAGTTGATTTCCACGTTTATTTATTTCGGAGTCCAGATAAGAAAACTTAACTCTAACACAAACTTGGTCCAGCAACCTATTGAATAAATCAAGAGTGATTAAGCTGCTTGACAAATCGGCTCGTAAAGCAAGTAAGAACCCACCACCTTTAGTATGACCAGTAGCTATAGCATTGCGATCCTTCCGGTAGACATTATAATAATTATCAAACTATTCGCCGTTTAGCCAAGTTGCGGTAATAGCTATGAAGTCATATTCATGCGACGAGGTATAAAGAAGAATTTTGATTGATTTGGTGCGCATACCGCCAGCATTCTGATAATATAATGAATAGTTTGTGTTTATATTCACGTTAGGATATATAGGTGTAACAATGGTCGTTACTTTTTTTAGCGGCTGCACTGTTACATTGGCTGGCCAAATACTGGAGTTCAAGAGTCATGAAATAAAGGAGACGTTGCAAGTTTAAAGCTTACTCTTTTAAAGAGTTTGTATCAGTCTCTCTTTTATTTACAGCTTCACAAACTAAGTTTGTTGATGATATTGACGTATGTTTGGAAACATACTCAATTATATCATTAGCTGTGACTGAGGACTTGAGCGACGACAAATGTATGCTTGAAATGCTTGGATTACATCCAACAACAGCTCTATGGCTCCCAACATTTTTCTTTGCACTCTTTACACTCTTTTTCTTATTGCTCACAGCGACCGATGCAGAACTGTCAGCAGAGGTTTCAACAGCACATTGTTAACAGATTCGTCACGTTAAGACAGCTTATCAGCAGGAATAAGTTGTTGCCAAATTTCGATGAGCAACTTGTGAGGTTCAACGGTCTTTGCCTTTGAGCGCGTTAATATGACATTGTCCACTGAATTACTAACCAGTTTGGCAGTTGACTTCAGGGTAATTAATAAAAAGTTATAACAAAAAAAGTTTATACAAACTTTGTTGTTTTCGTTACTGAAAACTTGACGTTAACGTTTATGTAGTGTAATTAAATATGTTCTGAACCGAATTTATTATTTTTGACGAAAATGCAATTTACTTCGTTATTGAAAAAAGATTTAAGGTCTGCAACTGCAACAAAAAGTCAAAAATGGGGAACAGTTCCCCACTTTATATGTATTCAGTGATTAGTTACAAATACTAGATCCAGTAGGCTATTATTATTGTTATGAACTCCTTTACGTTCAAGAAAACGATTACAATGTTAATGTACTAATGGCACTAAGCTAATATTGTGAGTAACCTAAGAGAGATTGGGTAGGTTAAAATCGCCTAAGAATATAATTTCATCATAAGCTTTTAGAGTCTTTGAGACGGAAATCACATTATCTAAATGTTTTTTAAATAATAATTTTTGGCGACCTTTTTCTTTAACTAATTATCCTGTTTTGCTGGCTCGAGGTCCGTGTTTTATAAATTAAACACAATTGATTCTTTTTTCGTAAAACCGATATATTTCGATTGCTCTACGGCAATCGTCTTCAAGGTTACAGAGCTAATAAAAACATAATAACAATAATTAACAAATATACATATCAAACATTTAACATATTTACATACTTTTCTTAACACGTCTGCTCTGTGTGACGTGGAGTATGGTACTGTCTTTTCGGTAGCAGGTGTTTGTATATATGAGCGGAATGGTCCACATAACTCTTATAGTTGAGGCGTATGTTTGTCGGTACGTTGATAATATGTAACATTTCAAGAGTAAATCGTTTAATATAGTGTTGTTCTTGTTGCAGTATTTTGGTCTCATCAAAGTTAGGTATGTGGCCGCTAGTTGCACAGTGGGCCATGAGTGCAGTTTTGTGATTATTTAGTTGATGGCATTGTTTTAAATCATTATTTGTGTTGTGATAATCTTGTTTTTAATTTTGACTTGGTTGTACCGACATAAATATTATTGCACGTTTCCTCAACATTACCTTTACAGGGAATTTTGTATACAACGTTGCTTTTGTCCATATTTGATATATTCGATTTGGTTTTATTGAAAATACTTTTTAATGTGTTAGAAGGCTTATGTGCTATTTTTACGTTTTCTTTGTTATAACAGTCAGACTTGGCCAGACGCTCTGACAGTTGTGGTACATAAGCCAGCGACTTAAAAATAAATGGTTTATCAGGGGTTTTAATGTTTTTTGGAAGTTTAGCTTTTTTTTTATTAATTTTTTAATTGTGTATTTCGGAAAATCGTTATTTCTTAATATTGTGAATATTTCTTTCTTTATTTCATCGTGGTATACTTCGTCCGAGGTGTGCAGCATTCTACGTATACAGCCCATTGCTATATTAATAATCATAGATTTAGGATGTTTTGAATTAAAATTTATTATTCGTCCTGAAGCTGTGGGTTTTTTGTACCACTTTAATTTTAGTTGATTTCCACGTTTATTTATTTCGGAGTCCAGATAAGAAAACTTAACTCTAACACAAACTTGGTCCAGCAACCTATTGAATAAATCAAGAGTGATTAAGCTGCTTGACAAATCGGCTCGTAAAGCAAGTAAGAACCCACCACCTTTAGTATGACCAGTAGCTATAGCATTGCGATCCTTCCGGTAGACATTATAATAATTATCAAACTATTCGCCGTTTAGCCAAGTTGCGGTAATAGCTATGAAGTCATATTCATGCGACGAGGTATAAAGAAGAATTTTGATTGATTTGGTGCGCATACCGCCAGCATTCTGATAATATAATGAATAGTTTGTGTTTATATTCACGTTAGGATATATAGGTGTAACAATGGTCGTTACTTTTTTTAGCGGCTGCACTGTTACATTGGCTGGCCAAATACTGGAGTTCAAGAGTCATGAAATAAAGGAGACGTTGCAAGTTTAAAGCTTACTCTTTTAAAGAGTTTGTATCAGTCTCTCTTTTATTTACAGCTTCACAAACTAAGTTTGTTGATGATATTGACGTATGTTTGGAAACATACTCAATTATATCATTAGCTGTGACTGAGGACTTGAGCGACGACAAATGTATGCTTGAAATGCTTGGATTACATCCAACAACAGCTCTATGGCTCCCAACATTTTTCTTTGCACTCTTTACACTCTTTTTCTTATTGCTCACACCGACCGATGCAGAACTGTCAGCAGAGGTTTCAACAGCACATTGTTAACAGATTCGTCACGTTTAGACAGCTTATCAGCAGGAATTGTTGTTGCCAAATTTCGATGAGCAACTTGTGAGGTTCAACGGTCTTTGCCTTTGAGCGCGTTTATATGACATTGTCCACTGAATTACTAACCAGTTTGGCAGTTGACTTCAGGGTAATTAATAAAAAGTTATAACAAAAAAAGTTTATACAAACTTTGTTGTTTTCGTTACTGAAAACTTGACGTTAACGTTTATGTAGTGTAATTAAATATGTTCTGAACCGAATTTATTATTTTTGACGAAAATGCAATTTACTTCGTTATTGAAAAAAGATTTAAGGTCTGCAACTGCAACAAAAAGTCAAAAATGGGGAACAGTTCCCCACTTTATATGTATTCAGTGATATCCGATTTTCATACGAGTTTAATAGCACTAATACAAAGTCAAAAAGAGTGGAAATTTCGAAGTTTGCGAAATTGCAAAAAATGCAATATTTTGTATTACAAATTTGAACGATTAACATTAGCACTTTTCTTCCTCCGCTTTATGAGTCCCGGGATCGGGACACGTCTTTTGGCACATCTCCCGACATTTTTTGACGCGTTTTAGAAGTTGACGTAGGATGGAAAGTATTACCCCAAAGTTTAAATACAAAAATGATAGTTAAGTTTTTTGAACTTAAAAAAAATTCGGCCACTGCAGACGACTGCCGTTATCGCCCGGCGGCAACGATAGAAACAAATCTATCGCCGCAAAATGCCGTGTGGAGAAGTTTCGTTTTGGTATTGAATGTGTTCAATTTCATGTAATTACTGAGTTTCTATCTTGACAAAGCCAGGTTCGCTGCGATTATTTCGCTGCGTTTTCTTATTGTGTTTGAAGCTATTATTTTAACATTTTTTTCGATGACACCTTCAAAATAGGATGTAAACAAAAAAGATTACTTTGACACTTTCGATATTCAGACGTAAGAAAAAGCAATCAGCTGATGGGGAAAATGTCACCTTGTATAGATTCGCCTTGGTTGATAACAGTTAATATTCGAATACTATTGTTTATTTTAAATAAAAGATCGAAAAGCAACAAATATATTCACATTTCTTTCAATTTAAAGAAGTCTAAAAAGCCAAGCAGAAAAATATGTTAAGCCATTTTAATATAAATTTATTAATTCAAAAACTTTAAGCAACACAAGTTTAATTTAGGATTGTTAAATGTTCAACATTTCAAAACTTATATTTTGACTTTAAATAAAATGAATCAATGTCACAGAATATTCGGTTATGAATTCAGAACTCTATTATTGATAGTAAACAAAAACTTTTTTGCTAGTCAAGAACGACCCGAAGTCGGTTGTTTTGTAGGCTAAGGTGAGCAGAACTTTTCTCACAAAGGTAATGTAAGAAATTGTGGAATGCCATATCTACTACCAGGATAATTTGTAGAACTTTCCCTTAATATCAAAAAAACATAAAATTATAACGTGCTTTAAATTTAATTTAATTTGAGTAACGCAAAAAAATGTAATATCCTTAAATAAAAAGAAAACATAATTATGCCTCATTTAGTTGATTTACGCCATAAAGGGTTAATTCCGCGTGTTTACATTTTTTGACACTATAGTTTGTTATTAGAGAGTCATAGACAACTGTACATCACAAATTTGTGAATATATCTTGAACTCATATTTGTAAATTTGAGCTTCACCCACAATAAAGAAACGCCGCGGCAAAAACGCCCAACTATTAAACACAATAACAACGAGAACGAATTTTTTTGACATTTTAATTTTTCTTTATTTCACTTTTTATTTAGAGTGTCCATATAAAAGAAAATAAAAAAAAACGAAGATAATTAAAATGCTATACATATAAATTTGTAGATCTAGGAAGCAGATATGCTCAACGAACGAAACGATTCTATTTCGTTTTTAGTTCAAAAAAAAACTTTACAAAATAATTTCGTTTTAGTTATTCACAAAATCAAATTATCAAAATAATTTCGTTTCGGTAAACGAAACTAAATTATCAAAATGTAACCGCATACATAGCTCTCGGTTAAATGAAATCAATTCGTGCAGATATAAACTTGATTTTTGAGCATTGAAAAATTACCATGGGATTTATATTCTGCAATAAAATATTAATAAAAAGTTAGAACTTAATAAAAGATTTACCTAAACTCATGCATTTCGAAAATTTAATGTTTGTATGTATGGCATTCGACCGACTGTTCGGGACGGCATTGCCAGCAGAATAACAACATAAAGTTTAGTATTTTAACGTTATCAACTACGTATCGTTTATGTTAATTAACGAAATGAAATTATTTTGATAATTTGTTTTCGTTAATCAACGAAATATTATTATTTTGACAACTTCATTATCGTTTTTAGCATAAAGAAATTATTTTCATAATTGCTTAAACGATATTCAACAGAAACTAAAGAAATGAAAAAATATGTAGAGAAAATACAATTTATTTTGTTATTGAGGAAGTGATTAAAGTTCCGCAAATGCAAAAAAAGTCAAAAATTACGAACAGTGCCACCAATCCATTTATGATTTGTAATAATCCCGATGTTCATCCGCGTTTAATAGCACTAATACAAATTTAAAAAAAGAGTGTTAATGTCGCTGATTAAACGTTTTTTGCAAGTTTTGTCGCCGAACACACCTACTATTTAAATCAATATGTTTATTTAAATACAGTAACAAGTGTTCACTTAAAATATTATCAAAGCTAAAATAAAATAAAATATTTAACCTCAAGTCACAAAATAACAATCGCAGAGATAATGGAGTAAAAAATTTGATCGTCTTACTATATTCAGCAATTTCAGTAATGAAAACCTTTTTAGAATATTGTAACTACAAAAATACGGGTTTCTTAGATATGAGCACTTTATTCCTGTTTACAATTCGTAAACTACTTAAATGAGTAAACTTTATTAATTTGCATGCATTCATTTAATATATTTTTGATATACTTGTAACTATACAGCTTTTCTGGGACATACTTTCATCTGGAAGTTACTCAGGTACATTTTTGGTAATCCTTGGTACAGCTCTTGCTGGGTCACGAAAAAATATGCTGCTGCGATCAAATTCTTCCGACGAAAATTCAGAAGATGCTGGTACTCTTCTGCACTAATGTCAATCTATTAGCTGTAAGCTGCCAATGGGAAATCGAGTTTATACGCAGCTATTATCAAAAGTATATCACAAATATAATAAAAAAATGAATGCATCCAAATTAATAAAGCTTACTTGTTCTTTTTAACGAAATTTTTTTGTTGCGACCTTTCTATTTATATAGGCCGATTTGTCTTTTTTTATTACCTTATAACATTTTTCTACAATGTTGTTAACTGTGAACTGTATGAGACGAATTTTGTGCATTAATATAATTTTTTTGTAAACTATGTGAATAAAGAAAATATTAATACAGGGTATTTGCTTTACAACATTGGCTACGCTGAATAAGTATTTCAATGAGAGTAGCTGCATTCCATTTCATTCCTCTCTACTCACGTTTTAGAAAAAGTTGAAAATTCAATATTTCTCTAGTTAAAAATAAAGGAAAATTCCATATTTTAGCTATCAACGGTTATTTGAGATGCATTTGAGAGCTAACGTTTGATATTTGAGAAAAGGATTGCTTCTCAAATGATAACGCGGATTTCAGATAATCGAGCCATATTCCAATATCGGTCTAACTAAAGTAGTAAAGAGTCTTAGCAACATAAAGGTCGCTAAATTCTTTTGACCACCTTTTCACAAAGGCTAAAACGCCTCTAGCCTTATTGACTGTAGCCTCAATATGAGAAATGAAAGTAAGTTTGCTGCTCATCGTCACACCCAAGTCAACAAACACATTAACTTGTTCAAGACTGTGGTTTTTAATTGCATAAGAAGCTGGCTGCATATATTTACGTGAAAAAGACATGAATTTACATTTGTTTAGATTGAGCGGAATATGGTATACGTTGCACCAAGTAACTAAGTAGTCTAAACCCGATTGAAACAAAGAACGATCTTCCGCCGACGTATATGACTTAAATAGATTTACATCGTCTTTATACATCAAGATCTTTTATTACTTTCCAGTCGTACAGATATCGTTTATGAACAGCAAAACCAGAACCAGGCCAAGATGGCTGCCCCGAGAAACACCTGAGGGGTAACACCAATGGCATTAGAAATAATAATTGAGCCGACCGCTACTTAAAGGCAATTACTCACGTATGGAGCCGTTCCGCATTAAGGGCTTAAATCTATTGTGATTTAAAACTCGCCTTCGATCACGGAACGGATAACGTAATCCGAGTCCAGGTGGAAAGTCAATCAGATTCAGTTTATGAATGAGTAAAGAGTGACAAACTATGTCAAATGCTTTACTAAAGTCGGTGTATAAAATATAAAAGATGATTGATTTTTCTGATGTGGTTTTATTAAGTGATGACGATATAACTCGCCTGTTGCCCATCAATTTTACAATGAATTCTTAATACTAATTTTGTATTCTTCTAACTCGACAAAGCAAATAATGTTCATGTTAATTGTTGCTATAGCAAAAAGGTGGATGAAGAGCCGGCATAGCTACCGTCAGCCTTTGTTCAATTTTTTTATGCGATGGTCCCGCTATTTGGGCACTGCAGCCAGAAATTAAGTTATACCGTTGTTGTGCTCTTGTCAATATGTAAAGCAAAAGGTATGCAAGTACTGAGAGTAACGAGTTATTACTAATGATGATTATGACAATAATGACGTATGCGAATGCAGTAGATAAATTATCCCAGCGTGCGTGATATGTGGGTGCACTGTAAATTAATCAACCCAGCATACGTAACTTAGGGGTAGGTTTTAGCTGACACGTTAACTATCCCCCTTCTTAAGAACGAGACGTCCTCGGTTCGAATATTGTAATAGCCTAATTTCTTGCTTCCCATGGATGTACAGAAATTGATAAACTTTTTTTATACATTGACAAATTGATATTTACATAACAAGAACGAGTGTGATGATTCGAATCATTAAAAAGTGGTGATACAATTTTAAATACAGACACGTCTACATTTTGTGCTTTTGACCAGGGCTGCATCATAACGTTATTTTCATTAAAAAAAATAAAAATATTTTGATTTTAATTCGTTATTCCAATGTTTAATGTTGATGAACCAAAAAAAAAATTTTAATTCGTTGCTATCAAAATCAAAATCTCAAAAATTTTGTTTATTTTGATTTTTTGACTTTGAGTATTTTTTTCCATATAAAATGTGTTCACAAAAATTCCCAAACGTAGAAATATCAAAACAAAATGAAATTTCTTAATATTTTTTTGTTTGCCAACGAAACGAAAATTTTTTTAAAATAATTTTTTTTGATATTGTTGATTTCAAAAAAAATTTCGTTTATTTTGTTGTGCAGCCGTTCTTTTGACAAACAAATAAACTTAAAAGAAATTATTTTAGCGAAGTTTGCTTTTGTGGATTTTCCTGCCATCGATCAGGACCGTTGTGCCAAGATCTCTTTCTATAAACTTTTCGACAAAGACCTTGTCCAGTTTATTGCCAAGCCTTTTATTTCTCCTCAAATAAACTTTTTCTCCGGGACTATAAATTTTCGCTTTTTTACCCTCATTTCTTTTACGCAAGGTTTTTTCCTGAGTTTCGAACAAACGTTTTTTTATACTGTCAAGCTTTTCTGACGGGAAATTATGGAAAACGTCCGTTGGTCTCGCTTCTGTTACCGAGTGTATGCTACAATTATATTTATAAGTTGCTAATAAGACTAAATCAATTATTTCTTCTACTTTCTGTTGCTCTTTAATACAGCGCGAAATCTCTAGTAAGGTAGAGTGGAATCTTTCCACTTGCCCATTGCTTTCGCTGTGAAGGGTTGGTATGAAAAATTGTTCTATTTCGTAATTATCTCTCAGCAAAGACTTTATAGTATTGGATTGGAAGGATCTCTCGTTATCCGAAACGATAGTTTAAGTATTACTGAATACTAAAAGAAGTTCTAATAATGCGTTTTTTATATCAACTGTTGCTCTAGAGATAATCGGCTTAACGATGGCAAACTTAGAAAATTTGTCTAAACATGTTAAAAAAAGTTGTTTGCCTATTATAAAAATGTCTAAGTGAAGGATTTCTCCCGGAAGACTTGGAATGAGAGTTTTACCAATCCCCGGATCAGGTGGTTTGCGTTGGTACTTATTTTCCAAGCATATCTTGCAGTTAGCAATCATTGTTTTCAACATTTTTTTAATGTTTGGAAAAAAGTACTCACGGGAGATTTGGCGAATATTTTCCTGTAAGCCGCGATGAGCTCGATTGTGCTCTGTTGCTATCGTTTCCAGCTGATCATCTTTATTAGTTAAGTCTATTACCAAAAGCTCGGTATGGAGAAATTTAACACCGGGAAATGACAATACCAATGTGTTTTGAATTTCAGCTAGGATTAGAAGATCGCAGTGAATTGCATTTGTAACATCGGCATTTATTACACCTTTTAAGCACTGCACAAGATTTTCGACATTATCGTATGCGATTGTGTGGCGAATATGTTTTTGAAATAAAATTTTAGTGTTTTTACTAAAGGAAGAAGACCTTGTTATGATTATCTGATTCTTAAATTGGTTGATTGGACAGTGGACTGTTTTTATTGTATTTGTTGAAGAAACTTCGCTATGAATAGTTTCGATAGACGCGTCATCGTCTAAATTGTGGACAAACTGCCTCGAAAGTGCGTCAGCTACCGTATTGTCCTTTCCGGGCTTGTAATGGAAAACGGGGGAAAATTCCTCAATGAATGATCTCCACCTTTTCATTTTGGTATTGGGGTTCTTATCCGACATTGCAAATATCAGTGGTTGGTGGTCGGTGAAAATATGGATATCTTTAATTCCGTACAGGTAGTGTCGCAATTTTTTAAGTGCCCACACAATCGCTAAAAGCTCACGCTCATTAGTGGCGTAGTTTTGTTCACTAGTAGAGAGTGTTCGCGATATCATTGTAATGGGTCTTCCTTTTTGGGACAAAACTGCGCCTAAGGCATAGAAGAGGCATCAGTGGTAAGTTCGAAGGGCTTATTATAGTCGGGATATTGGAGGAGTACATCCTCAGAAGCTAAAATATTTTTTATTTTTTCAAATGCGCAAAGTGCCGCTGCGTCGAAATTAATTCTCACGTTTTTTGAACTTCTTGCACCCACTTGTCCATTTTCACCTCGAAGATAAACAGTTAACGGTTTTACTATGGCAGCGTAGTCTTTCACGAACCTGCGGTAGTACCCAGATAAGCCTAGAAATGAGCGTAAAGCTCGAAGATTTGTTGGGAGTTCATAATTTATTATGTCGTGAATCTTATCCGGACATGTTTTAATACCATTTTCTGATACGACAAAGCCTAAAAACTCCACTTCGATCCTATAAAGCTTGGATTTTTCCACGGATACTCTCATTCCAGACTTCTCCAGTTTGTTAAGGATATAGTCGATATGATTAAGATGTGAATATTCATCTTTAGAATATATAATTATATCGTCGACATACACATGGCAAAATTTTCCTATCACATCTCGTAGGATGTCGTCAATGGTTCTTTGAAAGATACTAGGTGCATTCCTTAGACCAAAAGGAAGCCGACAAAATTCATATTTTCCATTATTTATAATAAAAGCAGATTTTTGCCTATCTTCCTCACTTAAAACAATTTGATGGAACCCGGATTTGAGGTCTAGCGTCGTGAAGAACTTTGAACTACCCAAATTTGCCAAGATAATCGATGTATCCGGTATAGGGTATCTATCTGGGATTGTTACTTCATTTAATTTTCTGAAGTCGATAACTAGCCTTAGTTTTTGGTTACCTTGCTCATCGAAGCCTTTCTTGTTTACGACGTGCACGGGAGAATTGTAAGGGGAACACGATTCCCTAATGATACCATCTCTAAGCATGGATTTTATTTCATTATTAATGAATGGTGCGACGGAAATAGGGTACGGGTAGCTTTTGCTATAGATCGGTTCATTTGTATTTGTGCGAATTCTGGCCTTAACAGTGGTATTGTACGGCAACGCTCTATTTGGATCAGCAAAAGCACCTATATTTTTATTTATAATTTGACGAAACTTAGTTTGAATTGAAGATGGAACAGCCTTTTCTATTGAAATAGAGTTAACTTGATTACACGATAAATACTGTAACTTTACATTACCATTGCGGTAAAATAAATACCCTTCAACCGTGTCAATTTTTGCGTCGATTTCTTTTAAAAAATCATAGCCTATGATACCATCGAACGTGCTTAGGCTAGGAAGCAAAAAGAACGTCGAGGTATTGTTCAAAATATTGATTAGGCATTTTTTATTTATTAAATTTTCGCCATTAACAGACTTCAATTTAAAAGGTTGTTCTAAAGGTTTGATTTCTTGAAGAAAAGAAAGGTTTTTGACATAATTCTTTGAGGTGCCGGTATCCACTAAAATTCGAAGCTCCTGTCCGTTTTTGGCTTTCTTTGTAATGAAGGGCAGGAGTGATTTTACACTAAAAAATTAATCTCGTCGCTGTACTCTTCAATGATATCCTTCTCGTTATAATTTTGACTATCATAATTACGAATATAGTCGTGGAGATTTTCTTGTTGACGATCGATTTCTTGGGGCAGATCATTGGTGCTATATTGGTGTTGGTCAATGTTCGAAGAAGTTCCTACTTGCTCAGGCATAAAATTTACCTTTTGTATTTTATGAAATGGTGAACGACCCGAGTGTATTTGGTCGTAAGGACGCTTAAATGTCCCTGGAAAATTGGGGGTAGAATTTTGCGTATTACCACTATAGTTGGGTGTTTGAGGCTGATATGAGGTTTTTTGTTGTTCCTGTATTTTAGGAAGATTCGTAGTGTTTGTATTCTGCCTATAGAAACTCGATCCATTATCAATTTCCATTGGGGTAGGTCTATTTGTAGTAGTCCGGTTGAATCGTGAAAATGGCTGACTATTTTGTGCTACACCTTGTCGTGGTGGAATTGATAGTGTTTGCATGCTTGGCTTAAAGGAATTGCCTACAGCGTATGCCTCTGCAAACTCGATTCGCCTATTATTAGTTTTTAGCTCCTGGGCAACCGCAAGAGCTGAAGGTAAATCTTTGGGTCTGGCAGAAAAGAGAATGTCGCACATTGGGCGACGAAGTCCTGATATGAAAACACGCAAGGCATTTTCCCTAGCGCGTTTATTTAAGGCTTCAATAATATCGCTTCTTTCACTGTTCGACATAATTTGCTTATTTATTATAAGCGACAGCTGCTTCTCCACTTGGCTATAAAAGTCATCGATAGATGCATTCCCCTGTCTGAGAATGCTAAGCTCGTTTTCGAGCACATACAGTGGCCTCTTATCTGCAAATTCGTGGTCTAATCTGTCAATAATAGCTCTAAAATTTAGAACTGTACTAAAGGAGGCTAGGGTAGAGTTTGCGGAATCAATGATTTTGTTTCTAAATATGCCCATGGCTATATAATATTTTTCGGACCCCTCCTTATAATAATTCATTGCGAATGTAGCTGCACTGCGCCAAGCTGGGTACGTTGTGGAATCACCCTTGAATTCTGGTAAAGATTTTATAAGGTCCAAACTAGCACTGTTTTCAGTAACGAAGGGATTTATTTTAACCGGTTCATAGGGTGTGATGCTGGGCGGCTGAAAGCCTTCTATTGCAAGGGTTAATCTATTTATCTGTTTGGTTAACTCCTGTCTGGTACGCGCATTTGCCTCATTCACTACTCCTACTACGTCTTCCATACTAAGACTCATTTTGATACGGGAAAAAGTTTATTTTTCTGCACTAGGCTTGACTCAAACAAAATGGGCAATGGTCTTCAAAAATCGCTGGATTTTGCGAAGGTAACGCTATTTTCGAACTGGTTCTATATTAAGTACTCGAAAACAAGAGAATAGAACAAGAGTAAGGCAACAATTACTTTTAAGTAAGGTGATTGGTTTATTTTTACCACTAAAAAAAAATAAGCTACGAAAAATCCGCATAAGCCAATACATATAATGACACAAAGATATCGGAAAAATTTGTTTTACTTTGGTAAATCTTATTATGCTGAGACAAGAAAGTATGTCGTAAAATAGATATTAAAGTTTTTGCATCGTATTAAATTACGATTTATAAATTGCATTTGCATTAGAAAATATTTTATACACTTTTTATTAAGTGCTTACGCGATGCTATCGCTAACTTTTTATAAAGTTGTACTAATGAACGTTCACGGAATTTTTCAGCAATTCAGTTTAAAATTAAATTTACAATTACAGAATGCATTTGCATAAAAAATCGAAAAAATATTTTAGACACTTGTTATTAAGTGCTTACGCGATTCTATCGCTAACTTTTCGTAGAGTTGTAGAAATGCACGTTCACAAAATTTTCAGCAATTGAATAGCTTTTTAATCGGTTTTTATAACAGTTTGAAACTACCTACATCTGCACAAAATTTAGTACACTTTTTATAAGTTTTTTTTTTTTTTTTTTTTTTTTTAAGTACTCTCAATAACTTTATTTACCAAACCACTTTAAAATGATTAGAAAACCACTTACATATTTTCGCGTTGATATAGACAAATTTTCTGGTCGGAGGTCCTTGAATGTTTTATGCAGCTTCTTCGGATGATACCTTCTGGATACACTGTCCTTGATTTTGTAAGCAACTTTTTCATATAACTTCTGGATCCTCAAATTTTGTAAGCGGCTTTTCACAATAATGCTCGGTATTGGATATAAGTATTATGGGTTTCTGTCCTTTTTAGAGCCTTCGAGTTGGGCGCCAAATATAAAAGATGATTGATTTTTCTGATGTGGTTTTATTAAGTGATGACGATATAACTCGCCTGTTGCCCATCAATTTTACAATGAATTCTTAATACTAATTTTATATTCTTCTAACTCGACAAAGCAAATAATGTTCATGTTAATTGTTGCTATAGCAAAAAGGTGGATGAAGAGCCGGCATAGCTACCGTCAGCCTTTGTTCATTTTTTTATGCGATGGTCCCGCTATTTGGGCACTGCAGCCAGAAATTAAGTTATACCGTTGTTGTGCTCTTGTCAATATGTAAAGCAAAAGGTATGCAAGTACTGAGAGTAACGAGTTATTACTAATGATGATTATGACAATAATGACGTATGCGAATGCAGTAGATAAATTATCCCAGCGTGCGTGATATGTGGGTGCGCTGTAAATGAATCAACCCAGCATACGTAACTTAAGGGTAGGTTTTAGCTGACACGTTAACTTATATAACATCGGTGGGGAGATTATCTCTGAACCCATTCGAGACGTGGGTAGTTAATTTGAATAAATTGGTTATTGTCGATTTAACCTTACAAAATCCATGCGGAGGACTTGCAATCAGTGTTGAGATATATTGTTACGTGAATGGTAACGATTTCTTCAAATAACTTGCGAATAGTGGATAGCTTTGCTATTCCGCGATAGTTTTCTATACACGACTTACTGTCACTTTTATGAAGGGGTATAAGAAAAGACTCTTTCCACGCAGTCAGTAAAACGCCGCATTTTTAAAACAGATTGAACAAATCAGTTAGAGGTCGGTAGATGTATTTTGCACACTTTTTAAGAGAGCATGTCGGGATCAAATCAGTGACATTTTTTACCGACTCCTTTAGGGCTGTTAGATGTAACAAAACATCTTCCTTGTTTAAATTTGGTACGTAGATTGAGTTCCATGAATGAGGTACATACGGGTAATTAGTATGTGATGAAACGATATCGGAAGAATAAAAACGATGAAGAAGAATAGATCAAAGAAATTAGCAATCTCTGAATCGTCGCTAGAGATATCATCATCAAATTTCATCATTGAAGGGAACCCTTTTACCCTGCGTTTACTGTTTACAAAACCATAAAATGATTTGGGGTTGCCAATAATGTTCTTTTTAATTTATGTAAGCTTCGCAGCACTTTTTAGTCAATTCTAAATACTTACGGCGTAAAATGGTGTACTGTACATAATCTGATCAAACCCCAGTTCTCTTGTATAATCTAAAGAAACGAGACTTTTTTTTAAACTTTTTGGATCTTTAGTGAACCACGCTTGCGTTGGTTCATGATATAAATACCTTCGCTTAGGTACATACTTCTCAAAAAGGCTATAAATGGTACTATTAAAATGAGAAACGTGACGCTCAATATCCTCTATGCATCGAGGCCAAAAAATTTTGAAAATGTGCTTATTTAGCTTTTTAAAGTTGGCTTTCGAGAAATCATGATTTCGTAAACTATCTCAAGAGAGGGATGGTATACATCTTCAGACAGAACTCGAGGATCACATCAATGTATACAGAATTAAGACAAGCCAACAACGTAGGTCAAATCTACGACTTTCCCGAACTTATTCGGAATAATATTAATCTGATTGAGACAAAGGTTGGTCATTTTGTCCAAAAAGTCAATAGATGACGCTGGTACAATGTTGCTATCAATTATCCTCCACGAAATGTGTGGAAGATTAAAGTCAACCAAAACTATTATTGAGTCCGCAAGCTCAACCATCGAACTTATAGCTTTTATCAGATAAACTTACAGATCAGATAACGGTGGAATATAGCTAACCGATAAGTAACGATGCCTTGTACCTAGCAGGACTCCAATGCATTTAAATTCTATGTTATCAATACCGGGTTTAATAACATTTTCAGATGGAATTGAAGCACGTACAGCCAACAGAACGCCGCCCCGGTTCTAGCTAGGCGATCTTTTCTGTACGTCTGATACCCGTCGCAAGAAATGTCAGCATCAAAGATTTGTGGTTTTAACCTTGTTTTAGTAAAAGCAATGATATTATAGTTACAATTATTCGCTTTTGAATATAAATCAGTAAATTTAGTATTCAACTCTCTCACATTCTGATAGTAAATGTTCAAGGCAGAACTTACAGTAAGTTTTTTGTATTGGTGGTGGCGCGGTATTTTTTCTGCCTTTGGAACATTCACGTTAGGATATATAGGTGTGACAATGGTCGTTACTTTTTTTAGCGGCTGCACTGTTACATTGGCATGATTTAATGATTTATATGGTTGACGCGAACGGCCAACAACACGAAATTACCGTTTGACGTCGGTGAATTCTTATGTCAATGTGAGAGGGAACGCGCAAAAACGATTCGCCTATTTTCTAAGCTTTTCACGTATAACACACACATAAATCACACATTTTCTTAAAATGTTATCGCAAAGCACTCGTTAAATATCAATTCACAGCGAATTTTTATTAAAAATAAATAAAACACGAAGCGAACTCAATAGCTTTTCCAAGAACTGTAAACAAAGAATGTAAGCGAAAAACAAAGATATGATAGTTTGACATAAGGTGTGGATGAGGAAGAAGAAGACGCTATGTCAGTTGAAGCGACCATATAAATTATTTGATCATGTACATTGGCTGGCCAAATACTGGAGTTCAAGAGTCATTAAATAAAGGAGACGTTGCAAGTTTAAAGCTTACTCTTTTAAAGAGTTTGTATCAGTCTCACTTTTATTTACAGCTTCACAAACTAAGTGTGTTGATGATATCGACGTATGTTTGGAAACGTACTCAATTCTATCATTAGCTGTGACTGAGGACTTGAGCGACGACAAATGTATGCTTGAAATGCTTGGATTACATCCAACAACAGCTCTATGGCTCCCAACATTATTCTTTCCACTCTTTACACTCTTTTCCTTATTGCTCACAGCGACCGATGCAGAACTGTCAGCAGAGGTTTCAACAGCAGCGCAAGCAGCAGAAACAACAGCATACGAGAGAGATGGTGAATTAGCATTTTTAGCATTAGAAGAGTGATTAGCATCGGTAGTTGAGTTGGGTGCATTGCCTATTGGAATATTACAATGCACATTGTTAACAGATTCGTCACGTTTAGACAGCTTATCAGCAGGAATTGTTGTTGCCAAATTTCGATGAGCAACTTGTGAGGTTCAACGGTCTTTGCCTTTGAGCGCGTTAATATGACATTGTCCACTGAATTACTAACCAGTTTGGCAGTTGACTTCAGGGTAATTAATAAAAAGTTATAACAAAAAAAGTTTATACAAACCTTGTTGTTTTCGTTACTAAAAACTTGACGTTAACGTTTATGTAGTGTAATTAAATATGTTCTGAACCGAATTTATTATTTTTGACGAAAATGCAATTTACTTCGTTATTGAAAAAAGATTGAAGGTCTGCAACTGCAACAAAAAGTCAAAAATGGGAAACAGTTCCCCACTTCATATGTATTCAGTGATATCCGATTTTCATACGAGTTTAATAGCACTAATACAAAGTCAAAAAGAGTGGAAATTTCGAAGTTTGCGAAATTGCAAAAAATGCAATATTTTGTATTACAAATTTGAACGATTAACATTAGCACTTTTCTTCCTCCGCTTTATGAGTCCCGGGATCGGGACACGTCTTTTGGCACATCTCCCGACATTTTTTGGCGCGTTTTAGCAGTTGACGTAGGATGGAAAGTATTACCCCAAAGTTTAAATACAAAAATGATAGTTAAGTTTTTTGAACTTAAAAAAAATTCGCCCACTGCAGATGACTGCCGTTATCGCCCGGCGGCAACGATAGAAACAAATCTATCGCCGCAAAATGCCGTGTGGAGAAGTTTCGTTTTGGTATTGAATGTGTTCAATTTCATGTAATTACTGAGTTTCTATTTTGACAAAGCCAGGTTCGCTGCGATTATTTCGCTACGTTTTCTTATTGTGTTGGAAGCTATTATTTTTACATTTTTTTTCGATGACACCTTCAAAATAGGATGTAAACAAAAAAAATTACTTTGATACTTTCGATATTCAGGGGTAAGAAAAAGCAATCAGCTGATGGGGAAAATGTCACCTTGTATAGATTCGCCTTGGTTGATAACAGTTAATATTCGAATACTATTGTTTATTTTAAATAAAATATCGAAAAGCAACAAATATATTCACATTTCTCTCAATTTAAAGAAGTCTAAAAAGCCAAGCAGAAAAATATGTTAAGCCATTTTAATATAAATTTATTAATTCAAAAACTTTAAGCAACACAAGTTTAATTTAGGATTGTTAAATGTTCAACATTTCAAATTTCGGTTATGAATTCAGAACTCTATTATTGATAGTAAACAAAAACTTTTTTGCTAGTCAAGAACGACCCGAAGTCGGTTGTTTTGTAGGCTAAGGTGAGCAGAACTTTTCTCACAAAGGTAATGTAAGAAATTGTGGAATGCCATATCTACTACCAGGATAATTTGTAGAACTTTCCCTTAATATCAAAAAAACATAAAATTATAACGTGCTTTAAATTTAATTTAATTTGAGTAACGCAAAAAAATGTAATATCCTTAAATAAAAAGAAAACATAATTATACCTCATTTATTTGATTTACGCCATAAAGGGTTAATTCTGCGTGTTTACATTTTTTGACACTATAGTTTGTTATTAGAGAGTCATAGACAACTGTACATCACAAATTTGTGAATATATCTTGAACTCATATTTGTAAATTTGAGCTTCACCCACAATAAAGAAACGCCGCGGCAAAAACGCCCAACTATTAAACACAATAACAACGAGAACGAATTTTTTTGACATTTTTATTTTTCTTTATTTCACTTTTTATTTAGAGTGTCCATATAAAAGAAAATAAAAAAAAAACGAAGATAATGAAAATGCTATACATATAAATTTGTAGATCTAGGAAGCAGATATGCTCAACGAACGAAACGATTCTATTTCGTTTTTAGTTCAAAAAAAAACTTTACAAAATAATTTCGTTTTAGTTATTCACAAAATCAAATTATCAAAATAATTTCGTTTCGGTAAACTAAACTAAATTATCAAAATGTAACCGCATACATAGCTCTCGGTTAAATGAAATCAATTCGTGCAGATATAAACTTGATTTTTGAGCATTGAAAAATGACCATGGGATTTATATTCTGCAATAAAATATTAATAAAAAGTTAGAACTCAATAAAAGATTTACCTAAACTCACGCATTTCGAAAATTTAATGTTTGTATGTATGGCATTCGACCGACTGTTCGGGACGGCATTGCCAGCAAAATAACAACATAAAGTTTAGTATTTTAACGTTATCAACTACGTATCGTTTATGTTAATTAACGAAATGAAATTATTTTGATAATTTGTTTTCGTTAATCAACGAAATATTATTGTTTCGATAACTTCATAAACGAACAAACCAACACTATCTCTGACGAAATATTTGAACCCTTAAAACTAGTTTACAAAAAACAGCACAAGCCAGCAGGTACAGCGACCAAACACGTAACAATGAACAAGCAAAAACGAAATATGAACCAAACTGCAAAAATCACCGATTTCTACCTACCTCAACCTACCGCTTAGCTAACAAGCGGTATGTCTACATACCTACAAAAACAACCCTTGGGACAGATAACAATTCGGACGTATCAATACCGCGCACACACACACGCATATTAACGTTACCTACCACGACGACATAGATTGACATTACCTGCCATAGCACCCACGGACTATAAAAACAACGCAGCGGATAGACACAGACCAGAACGAAACTAGGCATTGAAAATGGCAGTACGCCGAAACCGGTTTGTCACAAAACCAAACTTGACAAGTGATGACGGAAAATCGTTCCAACAAAAATCAACTTCATTATCGTTTTTAGCATAAAGAAATTATTTTCATAATTGCTTAAACGATATGCAACAGAAACTAAAGAAATGAAAAAATATGTAGAGAAAATACAATTTATTTTGTTATTGAGGAAGTGATTAAAGTTCCGCAAATGCAAAAAAAGTCAAAAATTACGAACAGTGCCACCAATCCATTTATGATTTGTAATAATCCCGATGTTCATCCGCGTTTAATAGCACTAATACAAATTTAAAAAAAGAGTGGTAATGTCGCTGATTAAATGTTTTTTGCAAGTTTTGTCGCCGAACACAATCAATATGTTTATTTAAATACAGTAACAAGTGTTCACTTAAAATATTATCAAAGCTAAAATAAAATAAAATATTTAACCTCAAGTCACAAAATAACAATCGCAGAGATAATGGAGTAAAAAATTTGATCGTCTTACTATATTCAGCAATTTCAGTAATAAAAACCTTTTTAGAATATTGTAACTACAAAAATACGGGTTTCTTAGATATGAGCACTTTATTCCTCTTTACAATTCGTAAACTACTTAAATGAGTAAACTTTATTAATTTGCATGCATTTAATATATTTGTGATATACTTGTAACTATACAGCTTTTCTGGGACATACTTTCATCTGGAAGTTACTCAGGTACATTTTTGGTTATCCTTGGTACAGCTCTTGCTGGGTCGCGAAAAAATATGCTGCTGCGATCAAATTCTTCCGACAAAAATTCAGAAGATGCTGGTACTCTTCTGCACTAATGTCAATCTATTAGCTGTAAGCTGCCAATGGGAAATCGAGTTTATACGCAGCTATTATCAAAAGTATATCACAAATATAATAAAAAAATGAATGCATCCAAATTAATAAAGCTTACTTGTTCTTTTTAACGAAATTTTTTTGTTGCGACCTTTCTATTTATATAGGCCGATTTGTGTTTTTTTATTACCTTATAACATTTTTCTACAATGTTGTTAACTGTGAACTGTATGAGACGAATTTTGTGCATTAATATAATTTTTTTGTAAACTATGTGAATAAAGAAAATATTAATACAGGGTATTTGCTTTACAACATTGGCTACGCTGAATAAGTATTTCAATGAGAGTAGCTGCATTCCATTTCATTCCTCTCTACTCACGTTTTAGAAAAAGTTGAAAATTCAATATTTCTCTAGTTAAAATAAAGGAAAATTCCATATTTTAGCTATCAACGGTTATTTGAGATGCATTTGAGAGCTAACGTTTGATATTTGAGAATAGGATTGCTTCTCAAATGATAACGCGGATTTCAGATAATCGAGCCATATTCCAATATCGGTCTAACTAAAGTAGTAAAGAGTCTTAGCAACATAAAGGTCGCTAAATTCTTTTGACCACCTTTTCACAAAGGCTAAAACGCCTCTAGCCTTATTGACTGTAGCCTCAATATGAGAAATGAAAGTAAGTTTGCTGCTCATCGTCACACCCAAGTCAACAAACACATTAACTTGTTCAAGACTGTGGTTTTTAATTGCATAAGAAGCTGGCTGCATATATTTACGTGAAAAAGACATGAATTTACATTTGTTTAGATTGAGCGGAATATGGTATACGTTGCACCAAGTAACTAAGTAGTCTAAACCCGATTGAAGCAAAGAACGATCTTCCGCCGACGTATATGACTTAAATAGATTTACATCGTCTTTATACATCAAGATCTTTTATTACTTTCCAGTCGTACAGATATCGTTTATGAACAGCAAAACCAGAACCGGGCCAAGATGGCTGCCCCGAGGAACACCTGAGGGGTAACACCAATGGCATTAGAAATAATAATTGAGCCGACCGCTACTTAAAGGCAATTACTCACGTATGGAGCCGTTCCGCATTGAGGGCTTAAATCTATTGTGATTTAAAACTCGCCTTCGATCACGGAACGGATAACGTAATCCGAGTCCAGGTGGAAAGTCAATCAGATTCAGTTTATGAATGAGTAAAGAGTGACAAACTATGTCAAATGCTTTACTAAAGTCGGTGTATATAACATCGGTGGGGAGATGATCTCTGAACCCATTCGAGACGTGGGTAGTTAATTTGAATAAATTGGTTATTGTCGATTTAATCTTACAAAATCCATGCGGAGGACTTGCAATCAGTGTTGAGATATATTGTTACGTGAATGGTAACGATTTCTTCAAATAACTTGCGAATAGTGGATAGCTTTGCTATTCCGCGATAGTTTTCTATACACGACTTACTGTCACTTTTATGAAGGGGTATAAGAAAAGACACTTTCCACGCAGTCAGTAAAACGCCGCATTTTTAAAACAGATTGAACAAATCAGTTAGAGGCCGGTAGATGTATTTTCCACACTTTTTAAGAGAGCATGTCGGGATCAAATCAGTGACATTTTTTACCGACTCCTTTAGGGCTGTTAGATGTAAAAAACATCTTCCTTGTTTAAATTTGGTACGTAGATTGAGTTCCATGAATGAGGTACATACGGGTAATTATTATGTGATGAAACGATATCGGAAGAATAAAAACGATGAAGAAGAATAGATCAAAGAAATTAGCAATCTCTGAATCGTCGCTAGAGATATCATCATCAAATTTCATCATTGAAGAGAACCCTTTTACCCTGCGTTTACTGTTTACAAAACCATAAAATGATTTGGGGTTGCCAATAATGTTCTTTTTAATTTATGTAAGCTTCGCAGCACTTTTTAGTCAATTCTAAATACTTACGGCGTAAAATGGTGTACTGTACATAATCTGATCAAACCCCAGTTCTCTTGTATAATCTAAAGAAACGAGACTTTTTTTTTTAAACTTTTTGGATCTTTAGTGAACCACGCTTGCGTTGGTTCATGATATAAATACCTTCGCTTAGGTACATACTTCTCAAAAAGGCTATAAATGGTACTATTAAAATGAAAAACGTGACGCTCAATATCCTCTATGCATCGAGGCCAAAAAATTTTAGAAAGTGCTTATTTAGCTTTTTAAAGTTGGCTTTCGAGAAATCATGATTTCGTAAACTATCTCAAGAGAGGGATGGTATACATCTTCAGACAGAACTCGAGGATCACATCAATGTATACAGAATTAAGACAAGCCAACAACGTAGGTCAAATCTACGACTTTCCCGAACTTATTCGGAATAATATTAATCTGATTGAGACAAAGGTTGGTCATTTTGTCCAAAAAGTCAATAGATGACGCTGGTACAATGTTGCTATCAATTATCCTCCACGAAATGTGTGGAAGATTAAAGTCAACCAAAACTATTATTGAGTCCGCAGGCTCAACCATCGAACTTATAGCTTCTATCAGATAAACTTACAGATCAGATAACGGTGGAATATAGCTAACCGATAAGTAACGATGCCTTGTACCTAGCAGGACTCCAATGCATTTAAATTCTATGTTATCAATACCGGGTTTAATAACATTTTCAGATGGAATTGAAGCACGTACAGCCAACAGAACGCCGCCCCGATTCTAGCTAGGCGATCTTTTCTGTACGTCTGATACCCGTCGCAAGAAATGTCAGCATCAAAGATTTGTGGTTTTAACCTTGTTTTAGTAAAAGCAATGATATTATAGTTACAATTATTCGTTTTTGAATATAAATCAGTAAATTTAGTATTCAACTCTCTCACATTCTGATAGTAAATGTTCAAGGCAGAACTTACAGTAAGTTTTTTGTATCGGTGGTGGCGCGGTATTTTTTCTGCCTTTGGAACATTCACGTTAGGATATATAGGTGTGACAATGGTCGTTACTTTTTTTAGCGGCTGCACTGTTACATTGGCATGATTTAATGATTTATTTATGTCAAAATGCACATGTGAGAGGGAACGCGCAAAAACGATTCGCCTATTTTCTAAGCTTTTCACGTATAACACACACATAAATCACACATTTTCTTAAAAGGTTATCACAAAGCACTCGTTAAATATCAATTCACAGCGAATTTTTATTAAAAATAAATAAAACACGAAGCGAACTCAATAGCTTTTCCAAGAACTGTAAACAAAGAATGTAAGCAAAAAACAAAGATATGATAGTTTGACATAAGGTGTGGATGAGGAAGAAGAAGACGCTATGTCAGTTGAAGCGACCATATAAATTATTTGATCATGTACATTGGCTGGCCAAATACTGGAGTTCAAGAGTCATGAAATAAAGGAGACGTTGCAAGTTTAAAGCTTACTCTTTTAAAGAGTTTGTATCAGTCTCTCTTTTATTTACAGCTTCACAAACTACGTGTGTTGATGATATCGACGTATGTTTGGAAACGTACTCAATTCTATCATTAGCTGTGACTGAGGACTTGAGCGACGACAAATGTATGCTTGAAATGCTTGGATTACATCCAACAACAGCTCTATGGCTCCCAACATTATTCTTTGCACTCTTTACACTCTTTTTCTTATTGCTCACAGCGACCGATGCAGAACTGTCAGCAGAGGTTTCAACAGCAGCGCAAGCAGCAGAAACAACAGCATACGAGAGAGACGGTGAATTAGCATTTTTAGCATTAGAAGAGTGATTAGCATCGGTAGTTGAGTTGGGTGCATTGCCTATTGGAATATTACAATGCACATTCTTAACAGATTCGTCACGTTTAGACAGCTTATCAGCAGGAATTGTTGTTGCCAAATTTCGATGAGAAACTTGTGAGGTTCAACGGTCTTTGCCTTTGAGCGCGTTAATATGACATTGTCCACTGAATTGCTAACCAGTTTGGCAGTTGACTTCAGGGTAATTAATAAAAAGTTATAACAAAAAAAGTTTATACAAACCTTGTTGTTTTCGTTACTAAAAACTTGACGTTAACGTTTATGTAGTGTAATTAAATATGTTCTGAACCGAATTTATTATTTTTGACGAAAATGCAATTTACTTCGTTATTGAAAAAAGATTTAAGGTCTGCAACTGCAACAAAAAGTCAAAAATGGGGAACAGTTCCCCACTTCATATGTATTCAGTGATATCCGATTTTCATACGAGTTTAATAGCACTAATACAAAGTCAAAAAGAGTGGAAATTTCGAAGTTTGCGAAATTGCAAAAAATGCAATATTTTGTATTACAAATTTGAACGATTAACATTAGCACTTTTCTTCCTCCGCTTTATGAGTCCCGGGATCGGGACACGTCTTTTGGCACATCTCCCGACATTTTTTGACGCGTTTTAGCAGTTGACGTAGGATGGAAAGTATTACCCCAAAGTTTAAATACAAAAATGATAGTTAAGTTTTTTGAACTTAAAAAAAATTCGCCCACTGCAGATGACTGCCGTTATCGCCCGGCGGCAACGATAGAAACAAATCTATCGCCGCAAAATGCCGTGTGGAGAAGTTTCGTTTTGGTATTGAATGTGTTCAATTTCATGTAATTACTGAGTTTCTATTTTGACAAAGCCAGGTTCGCTGCGATTATTTCGCTACGTTTTCTTATTGTGTTGGAAGCTATTATTTTTACATTTTTTTCGATGACACCTTCAAAATAGGATGTAAACAAAAAAAATTACTTTGATACTTTCGATATTCAGGGGTAAGAAAAAGCAATCAGCTGATGGGGAAAATGTCACCTTGTATAGATTCGCCTTGGTTGATAACAGTTAATATTCGAATACTATTGTTTATTTTAAATAAAAGATCGAAAAGCAACAAATATATTCACATTTCTCTCAATTTAAAGAAGTCTAAAAAGCCAAGCAGAAAAATATGTTAAGCCATTTTAATATAAATTTATTAATTCAAAAACTTTAAGCAACACAAGTTTAATTTAGGATTGTTAAATGTTCAACATTTCAAATTTCGGTTATGAATTCAGAACTCTATTATTGATAGTAAACAAAAACTTTTTTGCTAGTCAAGAACGACCCGAAGTCGGTTGTTTTGTAGGCTAAGGTGAGCAGAACTTTTCTCACAAAGGTAATGTAAGAAATTGTGGAATGCCATATCTACTACCAGGATAATTTGTAGAACTTTCCCTTAATATCAAAAAAACATAAAACTATAACGTGCTTTAAATTTAATTTAATTTGAGTAACGCAAAAAAATGTAATATCCTTAAATAAAAAGAAAACATAATTATACCTCATTTAGTTGATTTACGCCATAAAGGGTTAATTCCGCGTGTTTACATTTTTTGACACTATAGTTTGTTATTAGAGAGTCATAGACAACTGTACATCACAAATTTGTGAATATATCTTGAACTCATATTTGTAAATTTGAGCTTCACCCACAATAAAGAAACGTTGCGGCAAAAACGCCCAACTATTAAACACAATAACAACGAGAACGAATTTTTTTGACATTTTTATTTTTCTTTATTTCACTTTTTATTTAGAGTGTCCATATAAAAGAAAATAAAAAAAACGAAGATAATGAAAATGCTATACATATAAATTTGTAGATCTAGGAAGCAGATATGCTCAACGAACGAAACGATTCTATTTCGTTTTTAGTTCAAAAAAAAACTTTACAAAATAATTTCGTTTTAGTTATTCACAAAATCAAATTATCAAAATAATTTCGTTTCGGTAAACTAAACTAAATTATCAAAATGTAACCGCATACATAGCTCTCGGTTAAATGAAATCAATTCGTGCAGATATAAACTTGATTTTTGAGCATTGAAAAATGACCATGGGATTTATATTCTGCAATAAAATATTAATAAAAAGTTAGAACTTAATAAAAGATTTACCTAAACTCACGCATTTCGAAAATTTAATGTTTGTATGTATGGCATTCGACCGACTGTTCGGGACGGCATTGCCAGCAAAATAACAACATAAAGTTTAGTATTTTAACGTTATCAACTACGTATCGTTTATGTTAATTAACGAAATGAAATTATTTTGATAATTTGTTTTCGTTAATCAACGAAATATTATTATTTCGATAACTTCATAAACGAACAATTCAACACTATCTCTGACGAAATATTTGAACCCTTAAAACTAGTTTACAAAAAACAGCACAAGCCAGCAGGTACAGCAACCAAACACGTAACAATGAACAAGCAAAACGAAATATGAACCAAACTGCAAAAATCACCGATTTCTACCTACCTCAACCTACCGCTTAGCTAACAAGCGGTATGTCTACATACCTACAAAAACAACCCTGGGGACAGATAACAATTCGGACGTATCAATACCGCGCACACACACACGCATATTAACGTTACCTACCACGACCACATAGATTGACATTACCTGCCATAGCACCCACGGACTATAAAAACAACGCAGCGGATAGACACAGACCAGAACGAAACTAGGCATTGAAAATGGCAGAACGCCGAAACCGGTTTGTCACAAAACCAAACTTGACAAGGGATGACGGAAAATCGTTCCAACAAAAATTAACTTCATTATCGTTTTTAGCATAAAGAAATTATTTTCATAATTGCTTAAACGATATTCAACAGAAACTAAAGAAATGAAAAAATATGTAGAGAAAATACAATTTATTTTGTTATTGAGGAAGTGATTAAAGTTCCGCAAATGCAAAAAAAGTAAAAAATTACGAACAGTGCCACCAATCCATTTATGATTTGTAATAATCCCGATGTTCATCCGCGTTTAATAGCACTAATACAAATTTAAAAAAAGAGTGTTAATGTCGCTGATTAAACGTTTTTTGCAAGTTTTGTCGCCGAACACACCTACTATTTAAATCAATATGTTTATTTAAATACAGTAACAAGTGTTCACTTAAAATATTATCAAAGCTAAAATAAAATAAAATATTTAACCTCAAGTCACAAAATAACAATCGCAGAGATAATGGAGTAAAAAATTTGATCGTCTTACTATATTCAGCAATTTCAGTAATAAAAACCTTTTTAGAATATTGTAACTACAAAAATACGGGTTTCTTAGATATGAGCACTTTATTCCTGTTTACAATTCGTAAACTACTTAAATCAGTAAACTTTATTAATTTGCATGCATTCATTTAATATATTTGTGATATACTTGTAACTATACAGCTTTTCTGGGACATACTTTCATCTGGAAGTTACTCAGGTACATTTTTGGTAATCCTTGGTACAGCTCTTGCTGGGTCGCGAAAAAATACGCTGCTGCGATCAAATTCTTCCGACAAAAATTCAGAAGATGCTGGTACTCTTCTGCACTAATGTCAATATATTAGCTGTAAGCTGCCAATGGGAAATCGAGTTTATACGCAGCTATTATCAAAAGTATATCACAAATATAATAAAAAAATGAATGCATCCAAATTAATAAAGCTTACTTGTTCTTTTTAACGAAATTTTTTTGTTGCGACCTTTCTATTTATATAGGCCGATTTGTGTTTTTTTATTACCTTATAACATTTTTCTACAATGTTGTTAACTGTGAACTGTATGAGACGAATTTTGTGCATTAATATAATTTTTTTGTAAACTATGTGAATACAGGGTATTTGCTTTACAACATTGGCTACGCTGAATAAGTATTTCAATGAGAGTAGCTGCATTCCATTTCATTCCTCTCTACTCACGTTTTAGAAGAAGTTGAAAATTCAATATTTCTCTAGTTAAAAATAAAGGAAAATTCCATATTTTAGCTATCAACGGTTATTTGAGATGCATTTGAGAGCTAACGTTTGATATTTGAGAATAGGATTGCTTCTCAAATGATAACGCGGATTTCAGATAATCGAGCCATATTCCAATATCGGTCTAACTAAAGTAGTAAAGAGTCTTAGCAACATAAAGGTCGCTAAATTCTTTTGACCACCTTTTCACAAAGGCTAAAACGCCTCTAGCCTTATTGACTGTAGCCTCAATATGAGAAATGAAAGTAAGTTTGCTGCTCATCGTCACACCCAAGTCAACAAACACATTAACTTGTTCAAGACTGTGGTTTTTAATTGCATAAGAAGCTGGCTGCATATATTTACGTGAAAAAGACATGAATTTACATTTGTTTAGATTGAGCGGAATATGGTATACGTTGCACCAAGTAACTAAGTAGTCTACACCCGATTGAAGCAAAGAACGATCTTCCGCCGACGTATATGACTTAAATAGATTTACATCGTCTTTATACATCAAGATCTTTTATTACTTTCCAGTCGTACAGATATCGTTTATGAACAGCAAAACCAGAACCGGGCCAAGATGGCTGCCCCGAGAAACACCTGAGGGGTAACACCACTGGCATTAGAAATAATAATTGAGCCGACCGCTACTTAAAGGCAATTACTCACGTATGGAGCCGTTCCGCATTAAGGGCTTAAATCTATTGTGATTTAAAACTCGCCTTCGATCACGGAACGGATAACGTAATCCGAGTCCAGGTGGAAAGTCAATCAGATTCAGTTTATGAATGAGTAAAGAGTGACAAACTATGTCAAATGCTTTACTAAAGTCGGTGTATATAACATCGGTGGGGAGATGATCTCTGAACCCATTCGAGACGTGGGTAGTTAATTTGAATAAATTGGTTATTGTCGATTTAACCTTACAAAATCCATGCGGAGGACTTGCAATCAGTGTTGAGATATATTGTTACGTGAATGGTAACGATTTCTTGAAATAACTTGCGAATAGTGGATAGCTTTGCTATTCCGCGATAGTTTTCTATACACGACTTACTGTCACTTTTATGAAGGGGTATAAGAAAAGACACTTTCCACGCAGTCAGTAAAACGCCGCATTTTTAAAACAGATTGAACAAATCAGTTAGAGGCCGGTAGATGTATTTTGCACACTTTTTAAGAGAGCATGTCGGGATCAAATCAGTGACATTTTTTACCGACTCCTTTAGGGCTGTTAGATGTAACAAAACATCTTCCTTGTTTAAATTTGGTACGTAGATTGAGTTCCATGAATGAGGTACATACGGGTAATTATTATGTGATGAAACGATATCGGAAGAATAAAAACGATGAAGAAGAATAGATCAAAGAAATTAGCAATCTCTGAATCGTCGTTAGAGATATCATCATCAAATTTCATCATTGAAGGGAACCCTTTTACCCTGCGTTTACTGTTTACAAAACCATAAAATGATTTGGGGTTGCCAATAATGTTCTTTTTAATTTATGTAAGCTTCGCAGCACTTTTTAGTCAATTCTAAATACTTACGGCGTAAAATGGTGTACTGTACATAATCTGATCAAACCCCAGTTCTCTTGTATAATCTAAAGAAACGAGACTTTTTTTTTTTAACTTTTTGGATCTTTAGTGGACCACGCTTGCGTTGGTTCATGATATAAATACCTTCGCTTAGGTACATATTTCTCAAAAAGGCTATAAATGGTACTATTAAAATGAAAAACGTGACGCTCAATATCCTCTATGCATCGAGGCCAAAAAATTTTAGAAAGTGCTTATTTAGCTTTTTAAAGTTGGCTTTCGAGAAATCATGATTTCGTAAACTATCTCAAGAGAGGGATGGTATACGTCTTCAGACAGAACTCGAGGATCACATCAATGTATACAGAATTAAGACAAGCCAACAACGTAGGTCAAATCTACGACTTTCCCGAACCTATTCGGAATAATATTAATCTGATTGAGACAAATGTTGGTCATTTTGTCCAAAAAGTCAATAGATGACGCTGGTACAATGTTGCTATCAATTATCCTCCACGAAATGTGTGGAAGATTAAAGTCAACCAAAACTATTATTGAGTCCGCAGGCTCAACCATCGAACTTATAGCTTCTATCAGATAAACTTACAGATCAGATAACGGTGGAATATAGCTAACCGATAAGTAACGATGCCTTGTACCTAGCAGGACTCCAATGCATTTAAATTCTATGTTATCAATACCGGGTTTAATAACATTTTCAGATGGAATTGAAGCACGTACAGCCAACAGAACGCCGCCCCGGTTCTAGCTAGGCGATCTTTTCTGTACGTCTGATACCCGTCGCAAGAAATGTCAGCATCAAAGATTTGTGGTTTTAACCTTGTTTTAGTAAAAGCAATGATATTATAGTTACAATTATTCGTTTTTGAATATAAATCAGTAAATTTAGTATTCAACTCTCTCACATTCTGATAGTAAATGTTCAAGGCAGAACTTACAGTAAGTTTTTTGTATCGGTGGTGGCGCGGTATTTTTTCTGCCTTTGGAACATTCACGTTAGGATATATAGGTGTGACAATGGTCGTTACTTTTTTTAGCGGCTGCACTGTTACATTGGCATGATTTAATGATTTATTTATGTCAAAATGCACATGTGAGAGGGAACGCGCAAAAACGATTCGCCTATTTTCTAAGCTTTTCACGTATAACACACACATAAATCACACATTTTCTTAAAATGTTATCACAAAGCACTCGTTAAATATCAATTCACAGCGAATTTTTATTAAAAATAAATAAAACACGAAGCGAACTCAATAGCTTTTCCAAGAACTGTAAACAAAAAATGTAAGCAAAAAACAAAGATATGATAGTTTGACATAAGGTGTGGATGAGGAAGAAGAAGACGCTATGTCAGTTGAAGCGACCATATAAATTATTTGATCATGTACATTGGCTGGCCAAATACTGGAGTTCAAGAGTCATGAAATAAAGGAGACGTTGCAAGTTTAAAGCTTACTCTTTTAAAGAGTTTGTATCAGTCTCTCTTTTATTTACAGCTTCACAAACTAAGTGTGTTGATGATATCGACGTATGTTTGGAAACATACTCAATTATATCATTAGCTGTGACTGACGACTTGAGCGACGACAAATGTATGCTTGAAATGCTTGGATTACATCCAACAACAGCTCTATGGCTCCCAACATTATTCTTTGCACTCTTTACACTCTTTTTCTTATTGCTCACAGCGACCGATGCAGAACTGTCAGCAGAGGTTTCAACAGCAGCGCAAGCAGCAGAAACAACAGCATACGAGAGAGACGGTGAATTAGCATTTTTAGCATTAGAAGAGTGATTAGTATCGGTAGTTGAGTTGGGTGCATTGCCTATTGGAATATTACAATGCACATTGTTAACAGATTCGTCACGTTTAGACAGCTTATCAGCAGGAATTGTTGTTGCCAAATTTCGATGAGCAACTTGTGAGGTTCAACGGTCTTTGCCTTTGAGCGCGTTAATATGACATTGTCCACTGAATTACTAACCAGTTTGGCAGTTGACTTCAGGGTAATTAATAAAAAGTTATAACAAAAAAAGTTTATACAAACCTTGTTGTTTTCGTTACTAAAAACTTGACGTTAAGGTTTATGTAGTGTAATTAAATATGTTCTGAACCGAATTTATTATTTTTGACGAAAATGGAATTTACTTCGTTATTGAAAAAAGATTTAAGGTCTGCAACTGCAACAAAAAGTCAAAAATGGGGAACAGTTCCCCACTTCACATGTATTCAGTGATATCCGATTTTCATACGAGTTTAATAGCAATAATACAAAGTCAAAAAGAGTGGAAATTTCGAAGTTTGCGAAATTGCAAAAAATGCAATATTTTGTATTACAAATTTGAACGATTAACATTAGCACTTTTCTTCCTCCGCTTTATGAGTCCCGGGATCGGGACACGTCTTTTGGCACATCTCCCGACATTTTTTGACGCGTTTTAGCAGTTGACGTAGGATGGAAAGTATTACCCCAAAGTTTAAATACAAAAATGATAGTTAAGTTTTTTGAACTTAAAAAAAATTCGCCCACTGCAGATGACTGCCGTTATCGCCCGGCGGCAACGATAGAAACAAATCTATCGCCGCAAAATGCCGTGTGGAGAAGTTTCGTTTTGGTATTGAATGTGTTCAATTTCATGTAATTACTGAGTTTCTATTTTGACAAAGCCAGGTTCGCTGCGATTATTTCGCTACGTTTTCTTATTGTGTTGAAAGCTATTATTTTTACATTTTTTTCGGTGACACCTTCAAAATAGGATGTAAACAAAAAACATTACTTTGATACTTTCGATATTCAGGGGTAAGAAAAAGCAATCAGCTGATGGGGAAAATGTCACCTTGTATAGATTCGCCTTGGTTGATAACAGTTAATATTCGAATACTATTGTTTATTTTAAATAAAAGATCGAAAAGCAACAAATATATTCACATTTCTCTCAATTTAAAGAAGTCTAAAAAGCCAAGCAGAAAAATATGTTAAGCCATTTTAATATAAATTTATTAATTCAAAAACTTTAAGCAACACAAGTTTAATTTAGGATTGTTAAATGTTCAACATTTCAAATTTCGGTTATGAATTCAGAACTCTATTATTGATAGTAAACAAAAACTTTTTTGCTAGTCAAGAACGACCCGAAGTCGGTTGTTTT
The DNA here is from genome assembly GCA_949987695.1 of Merzomyia westermanni. Lineage (NCBI taxonomy): Eukaryota > Metazoa > Arthropoda > Insecta > Diptera > Tephritidae > Merzomyia > Merzomyia westermanni. The sequence goes on from OX465291.1 coordinate 86,393,789, forward strand.
GTAGGCTAAGGTGAGCAGAACTTTTCTCACAAAGGTAATGTAAGAAATAGTGGAATGCCATATCTACTACCAGGATAATTTGTAGAACTTTCCCTTAATATCAAAAAAACATAAAATTATAACGTGCTTTAAATTTAATTTAATTTGAGTAACGCCTAAAAATGTAATATCCTTAAATAAAAAGAAAACATAATTATACCTCATTTAGTTGATTTACGCCATAAAGGGTTAATTCCGCGTGTTTACATTTTTTGACACTATAGTTTGTTATTAGAGAGTCATAGACAACTGTACATCACAAATTTGTGAATATATCTTGAACTCATATTTGTAAATTTGAGCTTCACCCACAATAAAGAAACGCCGCGGCAAAAACGCCCAACTATTAAACACAATAACAACGAGAACGAATTTTTTTGACATTTTTATTTTTCTTTATTTCACTTTTTATTTAGAGTGTCCATATAAAAGAAAATAAAAAAAAACGAAGATAATGAAAATGCTATACATATAAATTTGTAGATCTAGGAAGCAGATATGCTCAACGAACGAAACGATTCTATTTCGTTTTTAGTTCAAAAAAAAACTTTACAAAATAATTTCGTTTTAGTTATTCACAAAATCAAATTATCAAAATAATTTCGTTTCGGTAAACGAAACTAAATTATCAAAATGTAACCGCATACATAGCTCTCGGTTAAATGAAATCAATTCGTGCAGATATAAACTTGATTTTTGAGCATTGAAAAATGACCATGGGATTTATATTCTGCAATAAAATATTAATAAAAAGTTAGAACTTAATAAAAGATTTATCTAAACTCACGCATTTCGAAAATTTAATGTTTGTATGTATGGCATTCGACCGACTGTTCGGGACGGCATTGCCAGCAGAATAACAACATAAAGTTTAGTATTTTAACGTTATCAACTACGTATCGTTTATGTTAATTAACGAAATGAAATTATTTTGATAATTTGTTTTCGTTAATCAACGAAATATTATTATTTTGATAACTTCATTATCGTTTTTAGCATAAAGAAATTATTTTCATAATTGCTTAAACGATATTCAACAAAAACTAAAGAAATGAAAAAATATGTAGAGAAAATACAATTTATTTTGTTATTGAGGAAGTGATTAAAGTTCCGCAAATGCAAAAAAAAGTCAAAAATTACGAACAGTGCCACCAATCCATTTATGATTTGTAATAATCCCGATGTTCATCCGCGTTTAATAGCACTAATACAAATTTAAAGAAAGAGTGTTAATGTCGCTGATTAAACGTTTTTTGCAAGTTTTGTCGCCGAACACACCTACTATTTAAATCAATATGTTTATTTAAATACAGTAACAAGTGTTCACTTAAAATATTATCAAAGCTAAAATAAAATAAAATATTTAACCTCAAGTCACAAAATAACAATCGCAGAGATAATGGAGTAAAAAATTTGATCGTCTTACTATATTCAGCAATTTCAGTAATAAAAACCTTTTTAGAATGTTGTAACTACAAAAATACGGGTTTCTTAGATATGAGCACTTTATTCCTGTTTACAATTCGTAAACTACTTAAATGAGTAAACTTTATTAATTTGCATGCATTCATTTAATATATTTGTGATATACTTGTAACTATACAGATTTTCTGGGACATACTTTCATCTGGAAGTTACTCAGGTACATTTTTGGTAATCCTTGGTACAGCTCTTGCTGGGTCGCGAAAAAATATGCTGCTGCGATCAAATTCTTCCGACAAAAATTCAGAAGATGCTGGTACTCTTCTGCACTAATGTCAATCTATTAGCTGTAAGCTGCCAATGGGAAATCGAGTTTATACGCAGCTATTATCAATCATTATCATGAATATCTATTTTGTCCCCTTCAAAGTAATCCCCATGAGATATTATACACTTGTGCCAACGGTTTTTCCAATCTTCGAAGCACTTCAAAAAATCATTTTTTTGTATCTTGTTCAGCTCCTCCTTCGATGCCGTCTTTATCTCGTCAAGAGAAGCGCAACGTCGTCCTTTCACGGGCCTCTTCAGTTAAGGGAACAAGAAAAAGTCCCAGGGGGCCAGATCTGGGGAATACGGTGGCTGCGGCATCATTAGTGTGTTGTTTTTGGCCAAAAAGTCGCGCACAAGCAACGATGCGTGAGCAGGGGCGTTATCGTGGTGCAAAAGCCAATTTTTGTTCTTCTTTGCACATCTTCTCGGCCTTCTGAGAACATTTTGTACCACCGATAAACGTTGCTTCGGTCCAAGGTAGCTTCTCCGTATGCCACAGTCAACATTCGGAATGCATCCGCGCACTTAATTTCGTTTTTCACACAAAATTTGATACAGGTTCTTTCATCCATTTTTTTGAATAGGTAAAAATCGAAGACGATCCAAAACACGTGCAAGCAAAGCAGCTGTCAACAATTAACTGAACATTCAAAATGGCCGAGCTTGTCGGCATAAGTGAGAGACATGAGTACCAACATAACGCCACAAAAAATTCGAAATTCGAATATACGTAACCAGCGAAAATTCAAAATTCGCGATACGTTTTGAACACAACTCGTATATCACAAATATAATAAAAAAATGAATGCATCCAAATTAATAAAGCTTCCTTGTTCTTTTTAACGAAATTTTTTTGTTGCGACCTTTCTATTTATATAGGCCGATTTGTCTTTTTTTATTACCTTATAACATTTTTCTACAATGTTGTTAACTGTGAACTGTATGAGACGAATTTTGTGCATTAATATAATTTTTTTGTAAACTATGTGAATAAAGAAAAAATTAATACAGGGTATTTGCTTTACAACATTGGCTACGCTGAATAAGTATTTCAATGAGAGTAGCTGCATTCCATTTCATTCCTCTCTACTCACGTTTTAGAAAAAGTTGAAAATTCAATATTTCTCTAGTTACAAAAATAAAGGAAAATTCCATATTTTAGCTATCAACGGTTATTTGAGATGCATTTGAGAGCTAACGTTTGATATTTGAGAATAGGATTGCTTCTCAAATGATAACGCGGATTTCAGATAATCGAGCCATATTCCAATATCGGTCTAACTAAAGTAGTAAAGAGTCTTAGCAACATAAAGGTCGCTAAATTCTTTTGACCACCTTTTCACAAAGGCTAAAACGCCTCTAGCCTTATTGACTGTAGCCTCAATATGAGAAATGAAAGTAAGTTTGCTGCTCATCGTCACACCCAAGTCAACAAACACATTAACTTGTTCAAGACTGTGGTGTTTAATTGCATAAGAAGCTGGCTGCATATATTTACGTGAAAAAGACATGAATTTACATTTGTTTAGATTGAGCGGAATATGGTATACGTTGCACCAAGTAACTAAGTAGTCTAAACCCGATTGAAGCAAAGAACGATCTTCCGCCGACGTATATGACTTAAATAGATTTACATCGTCTTTATACATCAAGATCTTTTATTACTTTCCAGTCGTACAGATATCGTTTATGAACAGCAAAACCAGAACCGGGCCAAGATGGCTGCCCCGAGGAACACCTGAGGGGTAACACCACTGGCATTAGAAATAATAATTGAGCCGACCGCTACTTAAAGGCAATTACTCACGTATGGAGCCGTTCCGCATTAAGGGCTTAAATCTATTGTGATTTAAAACTCGCCTTCGATCACGGAACGGATAACGTAATCCGAGTCCAGGTGGAAAGTCAATCAGATTCAGTTTATGAATGAGTAAAGAGTGACAAACTATGTCAAATGCTTTACTAAAGTCGGTGTATATAACATCGGTGGGGAGATGATCTCTGAACCCATTCGAGACGTGGGTAGTTAATTTGAATAAATTGGTTATTGTCGATTTAATCTTACAAAATCCATGCGGAGGACTTGCAATCAGTGTTGAGATATATTGTTACGTGAATGGTAACGATTTCTTCAAATAACTTGCGAATAGTGGATAGCTTTGCTATTCCGCGATAGTTTTCTATACACGACTTACTGTCACTTTTATGAAGGGGTATAAGAAAAGACTCTTTCCACGCAGTCAGTAAAACGCCGCATTTTTAAAACAGATTGAACAAATCAGTTAGAGGCCGGTAGATGTATTTTGCACACTTTTTAAGAGGGCATGTCGGGATCAAATCAGTGACATTTTTTACCGACTCCTTTAGGGCTGTTAGATGTAACAAAACATCTTCCTTGTTTAAATTTGGTACGTAGATTGAGTTCCATGAATGAGGTACATACGGGTAATTATTATGTGATGAAACGATATCGGAAGAATAAAAACGATGAAGAAGAATAGATCAAAGAAATTAGCAATCTCTGAATCGTCGCTAGAGATATCAAATTTCATCATTGAAGGGAACCCTTTTACCCTGCGTTTACTGTTTACAAAACCATAAAATGATTTGGGGTTGCCAATAATGTTCTTTTTAATTTATGTAAGCTTCGCAGCACTTTTTAGTCAATTCTAAATACTTACGGCGTAAAATGGTGTACTGTACATAATCTGATCAAACCCCAGTTCTCTTGTATAATCTAAAGAAACGAGACTTTTTTTTTTAAACTTTTTGGATCTTTAGTGGACCACGCTTGCGTTGGTTCATGATATAAATACCTTCGCTTAGGTACATACTTCTCAAAAAGGCTATAAATGGTACTATTAAAATGAAAAACGTGACGCTCAATATCCTCTATGCATCGAGGCCAAAAAATTTTAGAAAGTGCTTATTTAGCTTTTTAAAGTTGGCTTTCGAGAAATCATGATTTCGTAAACTATCTCAAGAGAGGGATGGTATACGTCTTCAGACAGAACTCGAGGATCACATCAATGTATACAGAATTAAGACAAGCCAACAACGTAGGTCAAATCTACGACTTTCCCGAACTAATTCGGAATAATATTAATCGGATTGAGACAAAGGTTGGTCATTTTGTCCAAAAAGTCAATAGATGACGCTGGTACAATGTTGCTATCAATTATCCTCCACGAAATGTGTGGAAGATTAAAGTCAACCAAAACTATTATTGAGATCAGATAACGGTGGAATATAGCTAACCGATAAGTAACGATGCCTTGTACCTAGCAGGACTCCAATGCATTTAAATTCTATGTTATCAATACCGGGTTTAATAACATTTTCAGATGGAATTGAAACACGTACAGCCAACAGAACGCCGCCCCGGTTCTAGCTAAGCGATCTTTTCTGTACGTCTGATACCCGTCGCAAGAAATGTCAGCATCAAAGATTTGTGGTTTTAACCTTGTTTTAGTAAAAGCAATGATATTATAGTTACAATTATTCGTTTTTGAATATAAATCAGTAAATTTAGTATTCAACTCTCTCACATTCTGATAGTAAATGTTCAAGGCAGAACTTACAGTAAGTTTTTTGTATCGGTGGTGGCGCGGTATTTTTTCTGCCTTTGGAACATTCACGTTAGGATATATAGGTGTGACAATGGTCGTTACTTTTTTTAGCGGCTGCACTGTTACATTGGCATGATTTAATGATTTATTTATGTCAAAATGCACATGTGAGAGGGAACGCGCAAAAACGATTCGCCTATTTTCTAAGCTTTTCACGTATAACACACACATAAATCACACATTTTCTTAAAATGTTATCACAAAGCACTCGTTAAATATCAATTCACAGCGAATTTTTATTAAAAATAAATAAAACACGAAGCGAACTCAATAGCTTTTCCAAGAACTGTAAACAAAAAATGTAAGCAAAAAACAAAGATATGATAGTTTGACATAAGGTGTGGATGAGGAAGAAGAAGACGCTATGTCAGTTGAAGCGACCATATAAATTATTTGATCATGTACATTGGCTGGCCAAATACTGGAGTTCAAGAGTCATGAAATAAAGGAGACGTTGCAAGTTTAAAGCTTACTCTTTTAAAGAGTTTGTATCAGTCTCTCTTTTATTTACAGCTTCACAAACTAAGTGTGTTGATGATATCGACGTATGTTTGGAAACATACTCAATTATATCATTAGCTTTGACTGACGACTTGAGCGACGACAAATGTATGCTTGAAATGCTTGGATTACATCCAACAACAGCTCTATGGCTCCCAACATTATTCTTTGCACTCTTTACACTCTTTTTCTTATTGCTCACAGCGACCGATGCAGAACTGTCAGCAGAGGTTTCAACAGCAGCGCAAGCAGCAGAAACAACAGCATACGAGAGAGACGGTGAATTAGCATTTTTAGCATTAGAAGAGTGATTAGTATCGGTAGTTGAGTTGGGTGCATTGCCTATTGGAATATTACAATGCACATTGTTAACAGATTCGTCACGTTTAGACAGCTTATCAGCAGGAATTGTTGTTGCCAAATTTCGATGAGCAACTTGTGAGGTTCAACGGTCTTTGCCTTTGAGCGCGTTAATATGACATTGTCCACTGAATTACTAACCAGTTTGGCAGTTGACTTCAGGGTAATTAATAAAAAGTTATAACAAAAAAAGTTTATACAAACCTTGTTGTTTTCGTTACTAAAAACTTGACGTTAAGGTTTATGTAGTGTAATTAAATATGTTCTGAACCGAATTTATTATTTTTGACGAAAATGGAATTTACTTCGTTATTGAAAAAAGATTTAAGGTCTGCAACTGCAACAAAAAGTCAAAAATGGGGAACAGTTCCCCACTTCACATGTATTCAGTGATATCCGATTTTCATACGAGTTTAATAGCAATAATACAAAGTCAAAAAGAGTGGAAATTTCGAAGTTTGCGAAATTGCAAAAAATGCAATATTTTGTATTACAAATTTGAACGATTAACATTAGCACTTTTCTTCCTCCGCTTTATGAGTCCCGGGATCGGGACACGTCTTTTGGCACATCTCCCGACATTTTTTGACGCGTTTTAGCAGTTGACGTAGGATGGAAAGTATTACCCCAAAGTTTAAATACAAAAATGATAGTTAAGTTTTTTGAACTTAAAAAAAATTCGCCCACTGCAGATGACTGCCGTTATCGCCCGGCGGCAACGATAGAAACAAATCTATCGCCGCAAAATGCCGTGTGGAGAAGTTTCGTTTTGGTATTGAATGTGTTCAATTTCATGTAATTACTGAGTTTCTATTTTGACAAAGCCAGGTTCGCTGCGATTATTTCGCTACGTTTTCTTATTGTGTTGAAAGCTATTATTTTTACATTTTTTTCGGTGACACCTTCAAAATAGGATGTAAACAAAAAACATTACTTTGATACTTTCGATATTCAGGGGTAAGAAAAAGCAATCAGCTGATGGGGAAAATGTCACCTTGTATAGATTCGCCTTGGTTGATAACAGTTAATATTCGAATACTATTGTTTATTTTAAATAAAAGATCGAAAAGCAACAAATATATTCACATTTCTCTCAATTTAAAGAAGTCTAAAAAGCCAAGCAGAAAAATATGTTAAGCCATTTTAATATAAATTTATTAATTCAAAAACTTTAAGCAACACAAGTTTAATTTAGGATTGTTAAATGTTCAACATTTCAAATTTCGGTTATGAATTCAGAACTCTATTATTGATAGTAAACAAAAACTTTTTTGCTAGTCAAGAACGACCCGAAGTCGGTTGTTTTGTAGGCTAAGGTGAGCAGAACTTTTCTCACAAAGGTAATGTAAGAAATAGTGGAATGCCATATCTACTACCAGGATAATTTGTAGAACTTTCCCTTAATATCAAAAAAACATAAAATTATAACGTGCTTTAAATTTAATTTAATTTGAGTAACGCCTAAAAATGTAATATCCTTAAATAAAAAGAAAACATAATTATACCTCATTTAGTTGATTTACGCCATAAAGGGTTAATTCCGCGTGTTTACATTTTTTGACACTATAGTTTGTTATTAGAGAGTCATAGACAACTGTACATCACAAATTTGTGAATATATCTTGAACTCATATTTGTAAATTTGAGCTTCACCCACAATAAAGAAACGCCGCGGCAAAAACGCCCAACTATTAAACACAATAACAACGAGAACGAATTTTTTTGACATTTTTATTTTTCTTTATTTCACTTTTTATTTAGAGTGTCCATATAAAAGAAAATAAAAAAAAACGAAGATAATGAAAATGCTATACATATAAATTTGTAGATCTAGGAAGCAGATATGCTCAACGAACGAAACGATTCTATTTCGTTTTTAGTTCAAAAAAAAACTTTACAAAATAATTTCGTTTTAGTTATTCACAAAATCAAATTATCAAAATAATTTCGTTTCGGTAAACGAAACTAAATTATCAAAATGTAACCGCATACATAGCTCTCGGTTAAATGAAATCAATTCGTGCAGATATAAACTTGATTTTTGAGCATTGAAAAATGACCATGGGATTTATATTCTGCAATAAAATATTAATAAAAAGTTAGAACTTAATAAAAGATTTATCTAAACTCACGCATTTCGAAAATTTAATGTTTGTATGTATGGCATTCGACCGACTGTTCGGGACGGCATTGCCAGCAGAATAACAACATAAAGTTTAGTATTTTAACGTTATCAACTACGTATCGTTTATGTTAATTAACGAAATGAAATTATTTTGATAATTTGTTTTCGTTAATCAACGAAATATTATTATTTTGATAACTTCATTATCGTTTTTAGCATAAAGAAATTATTTTCATAATTGCTTAAACGATATTCAACAAAAACTAAAGAAATGAAAAAATATGTAGAGAAAATACAATTTATTTTGTTATTGAGGAAGTGATTAAAGTTCCGCAAATGCAAAAAAAAGTCAAAAATTACGAACAGTGCCACCAATCCATTTATGATTTGTAATAATCCCGATGTTCATCCGCGTTTAATAGCACTAATACAAATTTAAAGAAAGAGTGTTAATGTCGCTGATTAAACGTTTTTTGCAAGTTTTGTCGCCGAACACACCTACTATTTAAATCAATATGTTTATTTAAATACAGTAACAAGTGTTCACTTAAAATATTATCAAAGCTAAAATAAAATAAAATATTTAACCTCAAGTCACAAAATAACAATCGCAGAGATAATGGAGTAAAAAATTTGATCGTCTTACTATATTCAGCAATTTCAGTAATAAAAACCTTTTTAGAATGTTGTAACTACAAAAATACGGGTTTCTTAGATATGAGCACTTTATTCCTGTTTACAATTCGTAAACTACTTAAATGAGTAAACTTTATTAATTTGCATGCATTCATTTAATATATTTGTGATATACTTGTAACTATACAGATTTTCTGGGACATACTTTCATCTGGAAGTTACTCAGGTACATTTTTGGTAATCCTTGGTACAGCTCTTGCTGGGTCGCGAAAAAATATGCTGCTGCGATCAAATTCTTCCGACAAAAATTCAGAAGATGCTGGTACTCTTCTGCACTAATGTCAATCTATTAGCTGTAAGCTGCCAATGGGAAATCGAGTTTATACGCAGCTATTATCAATCATTATCATGAATATCTATTTTGTCCCCTTCAAAGTAATCCCCATGAGATATTATACACTTGTGCCAACGGTTTTTCCAATCTTCGAAGCACTTCAAAAAATCATTTTTTTGTATCTTGTTCAGCTCCTCCTTCGATGCCGTCTTTATCTCGTCAAGAGAAGCGCAACGTCGTCCTTTCACGGGCCTCTTCAGTTAAGGGAACAAGAAAAAGTCCCAGGGGGCCAGATCTGGGGAATACGGTGGCTGCGGCATCATTAGTGTGTTGTTTTTGGCCAAAAAGTCGCGCACAAGCAACGATGCGTGAGCAGGGGCGTTATCGTGGTGCAAAAGCCAATTTTTGTTCTTCTTTGCACATCTTCTCGGCCTTCTGAGAACATTTTGTACCACCGATAAACGTTGCTTCGGTCCAAGGTAGCTTCTCCGTATGCCACAGTCAACATTCGGAATGCATCCGCGCACTTAATTTCGTTTTTCACACAAAATTTGATACAGGTTCTTTCATCCATTTTTTTGAATAGGTAAAAATCGAAGACGATCCAAAACACGTGCAAGCAAAGCAGCTGTCAACAATTAACTGAACATTCAAAACGGCCGAGCTTGTCGGCATAAGTGAGAGACATGAGTACCAACATAACGCCACAAAAAATTCGAAATTCGAATATACGTAACCAGCAAAAATTCAAAATTCGCGATACGTTTTGATCACACCTCGTATATAACAAATACAATAAAAAAATGAATGCATCCAAATTAATAAAGCTTACTTGTTCTTTTTAACGAAATTTTTTTGTTGCGACCTTTCTATTTATATAGGCCGATTTGTGTTTTTTTATTACCTTATAACATTTTTCTACAATGTTGTTAACTGTGAACTGTATGAGACGAATTTTGTGCATTAATATAATTTTTTTGTAAACTATGTGAATAAAGAAAATATTAATACAGGGTATTTGCTTTACAACATTGGCTACGCTGAATAAGTATTTCAATGAGAGTAGCTGCATTCCATTTCATTCCTCTCTACTCACGTTTTAGAAAAAGTTGAAAATTCAATATTTCTCTAGTTAAAAATAAAGGAAAATTCCATATTTTAGCTATCAACGGTTATTTGAGATGCATTTGAGAGCTAACGTTTGATATTTGAGAATAGGATTGCTTCTCAAATGATAACGCGGATTTCAGATAATCGGCCATATTCCAATATCGGTCTAACTAAAGTAGTAAAGAGTCTTAGCAACATAAAGGTCGCTAAATTCTTTTGACCACCTTTTCACAAAGGCTAAAACGCCTCTAGCCTTATTGACTGTAGCCTCAATATGAGAAATGAAAGTAAGTTTGCTGCTCATCGTCACATCCAAGTCAACAAACACATTAACTTGTTCAAGACTGTGGTTTTTAATTGCATAAGAAGCTGGCTGCATATATTTACGTGAAAAAGACATGAATTTACATTTGTTTAGATTGAGCGGAATATGGTATATGTTGCACCAAGTAACTAAGTAGTCTACACCCGATTGAAGCAAAGAACGATCTTCCGCCGACGTATATGACTTAAATAGATTTACATCGTCTTTATACATCAAGATCTTTTATTACTTTCCAGTCGTACAGATATCGTTTATGAACAGCAAAACCAGAACCGGGCCAAGATGGCTGCCCCGAGGAACACCTGAGGGGTAACACCACTGGCATTAGAAATAATAATTGAGCCGACCGCTACTTAAAGGCAATTACTCACGTATGGAGCCGTTCCGCATTAAGGGCTTAAATCTATTGTGATTTAAAACTCGCCTTCGATCACGGAACGGATAACGTAATCCGAGTCCAGGTGGAAAGTCAATCAGATTCAGTTTATGAATGAGTAAAGAGTGACAAACTATGTCAAATGCTTTACTAAAGTCGGTGTATATAACATCGGTGGGGAGATGATCTCTGAACCCATTCGAGACGTGGGTAGTTAATTTGAATAAATTGGTTATTGTCGATTTAATCTTACAAAATCCATGCGGAGGACTTGCAATCAGTGTTGAGATATATTGTTACGTGAATGGTAACGATTTCTTCAAATAACTTGCGAATAGTGGATAGCTTTGCTATTCCGCTATAGTTTTCTATACACGACTTACTGTCACTTTTATGAAGGGGTATAAGAAAAGACTCTTTCCACGCAGTCAGTAAAACGCCGCATTTTTAAAACAGATTGAACAAATCAGTTAGAGGCCGGTAGATGTATTTTGCACACTTTTTAAGAGGGCATGTCGGGATCAAATCAGTGACATTTTTTACCGACTCCTTTAGGGCTGTTAGATGTAACAAAACATCTTCCTTGTTTAAATTTGGTACGTAGATTGAGTTCCATGAATGAGGTACATACGGGTAATTATTATGTGATGAAACGATATCGGAAGAATAAAAACGATGAAGAAGAATAGATCAAAGAAATTAGCAATCTCTGAATCGTCGCTAGAGATATCAAATTTCATCATTGAAGGGAACCCTTTTACCCTGCGTTTACTGTTTACAAAACCATAAAATGATTTGGGGTTGCCAATAATGTTCTTTTTAATTTATGTAAGCTTCGCAGCACTTTTTAGTCAATTCTAAATACTTACGGCGTAAAATGGTGTACTGTACATAATCTGATCAAACCCCAGTTCTCTTGTATAATCTAAAGAAACGAGACTTTTTTTTTAAACTTTTTGGATCTTTAGTGGACCACGCTTGCGTTGGTTCATGATATAAATACCTTCGCTTAGGTACATACTTCTCAAAAAGGCTATAAATGGTACTATTAAAATGAAAAACGTGACGCTCAATATCCTCTATGCATCGAGGCCAAAAAATTTTAGAAAGTGCTTATTTAGCTTTTTAAAGTTGGCTTTCGAGAAATCATGATTTCGTAAACTATCTCAAGAGAGGGATGGTATACGTCTTCAGACAGAACTCGAGGATCACATCAATGTATACAGAATTAAGACAAGCCAACAACGTAGGTCAAATCTACGACTTTCCCGAACTAATTCGGAATAATATTAATCGGATTGAGACAAAGGTTGGTCATTTTGTCCAAAAAGTCAATAGATGACGCTGGTACAATGTTGCTATCAATTATCCTCCACGAAATGTGTGGAAGATTAAAGTCAACCAAAACTATTATTGAGATCAGATAACGGTGGAATATAGCTAACCGATAAGTAACGATGCCTTGTACCTAGCAGGACTCCAATGCATTTAAATTCTATGTTATCAATACCGGGTTTAGTAACATTTTCAGATGGAATTGAAACACGTACAGCCAACAGAACGGCGCCCCGGTTCTAGCTAGGCGATCTTTTCTGTACGTCTGATACCCGTCGCAAGAAATGTCAGCATCAAAGATTTGTGGTTTTAACCTTGTTTTAGTAAAAGCAATGATATTATAGTTACAATTATTCGTTTTTGAATATAAATCAGTAAATTTAGTATTCAACTCTCTCACATTCTGATAGTAAATGTTCAAGGCAGAACTTACAGTAAGTTTTTTGTATCGGTGGTGGCGCGGTATTTTTTCTGCCTTTGGAACATTCACGTTAGGATATATAGGTGTGACAATGGTCGTTACTTTTTTTAGCGGCTGCACTGTTACATTGGCATGATTTAATGATTTATTTATGTCAAAATGCACATGTGAGAGGGAACGCGCAAAAACGATTCGCCTATTTTCTAAGCTTTTCACGTATAACACACACATAAATCACACATTTTCTTAAAATGTTATCACAAAGCACTCGTTAAATATCAATTCACAGCGAATTTTTATTAAAAATAAATAAAACACGAAGCGAACTCAATAGCTTTTCCAAGAACTTTAAACAAAAAATGTAAGCAAAAAACAAAGATATGATAGTTTGACATAAGGTGTGGATGAGGAAGAAGAAGACGCTATGTCAGTTGAAGCGACCATATAAATTATTTGATCATGTACATTGGCTGGCCAAATACTGGAGTTCAAGAGTCATGAAATAAAGGAGACGTTGCAAGTTTAAAGCTTACTCTTTTAAAGAGTTTGTATCAGTCTCTCTTTTATTTACAGCTTCACAAACTAAGTGTGTTGATGATATCGACGTATGTTTGGAAACATACTCAATTATATCATTAGCTGTGACTGACGACTTGAGCGACGACAAATGTATGCTTGAAATGCTTGGATTACATCCAACAACAGCTCTATGGCTCCCAACATTATTCTTTGCACTCTTTACACTCTTTTTCTTATTGCTCACAGCGACCGATGCAGAACTGTCAGCAGAGGTTTCAACAGCAGCGCAAGCAGCAGAAACAACAGCATACGAGAGAGACGGTGAATTAGCATTTTTAGCATTAGAAGAGTGATTAGCATCGGTAGTTGAGTTGGGTGCATTGCCTATTGGAATATTACAATGCACATTGTTAACAGATTCGTCACGTTTGGACAGCTTATCAGCAGGAATTGTTGTTGCCAAATTTCGATGAGCAACTTGTGAGGTTCAACGGTCTTTGCCTTTGAGCGCGTTAATATGACATTGTCCACTGAATTACTAACCAGTTTGGCAGTTGACTTCAGGGTAATTAATAAAAAGTTATAACAAAAAAAGTTTATACAAACCTTGTTGTTTTCGTTACTAAAAACTTGACGTTAAGGTTTATGTAGTGTAATTAAATATGTTCTGAACCGAATTTATTATTTTTGACGAAAATGGAATTTACTTCGTTATTGAAAAAAGATTTAAGGTCTGCAACTGCAACAAAAAGTCAAAAATGGGGAACAGTTCCCCACTTCACATGTATTCAGTGATATCCGATTTTCATACGAGTTTAATAGCAATAATACAAAGTCAAAAAGAGTGGAAATTTCGAAGTTTGCGAAATTGCAAAAAATGCAATATTTTGTATTACAAATTTGAACGATTAACATTAGCACTTTTCTTCCTCCGCTTTATGAGTCCCGGGATCGGGACACGTCTTTTGGCACATCTCCCGACATTTTTTGACGCGTTTTAGCAGTTGACGTAGGATGGAAAGTATTACCCCAAAGTTTAAATACAAAAATGATAGTTAAGTTTTTTGAACTTAAAAAAAATTCGCCCACTGCAGATGACTGCCGTTATCGCCCGGCGGCAACGATAGAAACAAATCTATCGCCGCAAAATGCCGTGTGGAGAAGTTTCGTTTTGGTATTGAATGTGTTCAATTTCATGTAATTACTGAGTTTCTATTTTGACAAAGCCAGGTTCGCTGCGATTATTTCGCTACGTTTTCTTATTGTGTTGAAAGCTATTATTTTTACATTTTTTTCGATGACACCTTCAAAATAGGATGTAAACAAAAAAAATTACTTTGATACTTTCGATATTCAGGGGTAAGAAAAAGCAATCAGCTGATGGGGAAAATGTCACCTTGTATAGATTCGCCTTGGTTGATAACAGTTAATATTCGAATACTATTGTTTATTTTAAATAAAAGATCGAAAAGCAACAAATATATTCACATTTCTCTCAATTTAAAGAAGTCTAAAAAGCCAAGCAGAAAAATATGTTAAGCCATTTTAATATAAATTTATTAATTCAAAAACTTTAAGCAACACAAGTTTAATTTAGGATTGTTAAATGTTCAACATTTCAAATTTCGGTTATGAATTCAGAACTCTATTATTGATAGTAAACAAAAACTTTTTTGCTAGTCAAGAACGACCCGAAGTCGGTTGTTTTGTAGGCTAAGGTGAGCAGAACTTTTCTCACAAAGGTAATGTAAGAAATTGTGGAATGCCATATCTACTACCAGGATAATTTGTAGAACTTTCCCTTAATATCAAAAAAACATAAAATTATAACGTGCTTTAAATTTAATTTAATTTGAGTAACGCAAAAAAATGTAATATCCTTAAATAAAAAGAAAACATAATTATACCTCATTTAGTTGATTTACGCCATAAAGGGTTAATTCCGCGTGTTTACATTTTTTGACACTATAGTTTGTTATTAGAGAGTCATAGACAACTGTACATCACAAATTTGTGAATATATCTTGAACTCATATTTGTAAATTTGAGCTTCACCCACAATAAAGAAACGCCGCGGCAAAAACGCCCAACTATTAAACACAATAACAACGAGAACGAATTTTTTTGACATTTTTATTTTTATTTATTTCACTTTTTATTTAGAGTGTCCATATAAAAGAAAATAAAAAAAAACGAAGATAATGAAAATGCTATACATATAAATTTGTAGATCTAGGAAGCAGATATGCTCAACGAACGAAACGATTCTATTTCGTTTTTAGTTCAAAAAAAAACTTTACAAAATAATTTCGTTTTAGTTATTCACAAAATCAAATTATCAAAATAATTTCGTTTCGGTAAACGAAACTAAATTATCAAAATGTAACCGCATACATAGCTCTCGGTTAAATGAAATCAATTCGTGCAGATATAAACTTGATTTTTGAGCATTGAAAAATGACCATGGGATTTATATTCTGCAATAAAATATTAATAAAAAGTTAGAACTTAATAAAAGATTTATCTAAACTCACGCATTTCGAAAATTTAATGTTTGTATGTATGGCATTCGACCGACTGTTCGGGACGGCATTGCCAGCAGAATAACAACATAAAGTTTAGTATTTTAACGTTATCAATCGTTTATGTTAATTAACGAAATGAAATTATTTTGATAATTTGTTTTCGTTAATCAACGAAATATTATTATTTTGATAACTTCATTATCGTTTTTAGCATAAAGAAATTATTTTCATAATTGCTTAAACGATATTCAACAAAAACTAAAGAAATGAAAAAATATGTAGAGAAAATACAATTTATTTTGTTATTGAGGAAGTGATTAAAGTTCCGCAAATGCAAAAAAAGTCAAAAATTACGAACAGTGCCACCAATCCATTTATGATTTGTAATAATCCCGATGTTCATCCGCGTTTAATAGCACTAATACAAATTTAAAGAAAGAGTGTTAATGTCGCTGATTAAACGTTTTTTGCAAGTTTTGTCGCCGAACACACCTACTATTTAAATCAATATGTTTATTTAAATACAGTAACAAGTGTTCACTTAAAATATTATCAAAGCTAAAATAAAATAAAATATTTAACCTCAAGTCACAAAATAACAATCGCAGAGATAATGGAGTAAAAAATTTGATCGTCTTACTATATTCAGCAATTTCAGTAATAAAAACCTTTTTAGAATGTTGTAACTACAAAAATACGGGTTTCTTAGATATGAGCACTTTATTCCTGTTTACAATTCGTAAACTACTTAAATTAGTAAACTTTATTAATTTGCATGCATTCATTTAATATATTTGTGATATACTTGTAACTATACAGATTTTCTGGGACATACTTTCATCTGGAAGTTACTCAGGTACATTTTTGGTAATCCTTGGTACAGCTCTTGCTGGGTCGCGAAAAAATATGCTGCTGCGATCAAATTCTTCCGACAAAAATTCAGAAGATGCTGGTACTCTTCTGCACTAATGTCAATCTATTAGCTGTAAGCTGCCAATGGGAAATCGAGTTTATACGCAGCTATTATCAATCATTATCATGAATATCTATTTTGTCCCCTTCAAAGTAATCCCCATGAGATATTATACACTTGTGCCAACGGTTTTTCCAATCTTCGAAGCACTTCAAAAAATCATTTTTTTGTATCTTGTTCAGCTCCTCCTTCGATGCCGTCTTTATCTCGTCAAGAGAAGCGTAACGTCGTCCTTTCACGGGCCTCTTCAGTTAAGGGAACAAGAAAAAGTCCCAGGGGGCCAGATCTGCGGAATACGGTGGCTGCGGCATCATTAGTGTGTTGTTTTTGGCCAAAAAGTCGCGCACAAGCAACGATGCGTGAGCAGGGGCGTTATCGTGGTGCAAAAGCCAATTTTAGTTCTTCTTTGCACATCTTCTCGGCCTTCTGAGAACATTTTGTACCACCGATAAACGTTGCTTCGGTCCAAGGTAGCTTCTCCGTATGCCACAGTCAACATTCGGAATGCATCCGCGCACTTAATTTCGTTTTTCACACAAAATTTGATACAGGTTCTTTCATCCATTTTTTTGAATAGGTAAAAATCGAAGACGATCCAAAACACGTGCAAGCAAAGCAGCTGTCAACAATTAACTGAACATTCAAAACGGCCGAGCTTGTCGGCATAAGTGAGAGACATGAGTACCAACATAACGCCACAAAAAATTCGAAATTCGAATATACGTAACCAGCAAAAATTCAAAATTCGCGATACGTTTTGATCACACCTCGTATATAACAAATACAATAAAAAAATGAATGCATCCAAATTAATAAAGCTTACTTGTTCTTTTTAACGAAATTTTTTTGTTGCGACCTTTCTATTTATATAGGCCGATTTGTGTTTTTTTATTACCTTATAACATTTTTCTACAATGTTGTTAACTGTGAACTGTATGAGACGAATTTTGTGCATAAATATAATTTTTTTTTAAACTATGTGAATAAAGAAAATATTAATACAGGGTATTTGCTTTACAACATTGGCTACGCTGAATAAGTATTTCAATGAGAGTAGCTGCATTCCATTTCATTCCTCTCTACTCACGTTTTAGAAAAAGTTGAAAATTCAATATTTCTCTAGTTAAAAATAAAGGAAAATTCCATATTTTAGCTATCAACGGTTATTTGAGATGCATTTGAGAGCTAACGTTTGATATTTGAGAATAGGATTGCTTCTCAAATGATAACGCGGATTTCAGATAATCGGCCATATTCCAATATCGGTCTAACTAAAGTAGTAAAGAGTCTTAGCAACATAAAGGTCGCTAAATTCTTTTGACCACCTTTTCACAAAGGCTAAAACGCCTCTAGCCTTATTGACTGTAGCCTCAATATGAGAAATGAAAGTAAGTTTGCTGCTCATCGTTACACCCAAGTCAACAAACACATTAACTTGTTCAAGACTGTGGTTTTTAATTGCATAAGAAGCTGGCTGCATATATTTACGTGAAAAAGACATGAATTTACATTTGTTTAGATTGAGCGGAATATGGTATACGTTGCACCAAGTAACTAAGTAGTCTACACCCGATTGAAGCAAAGAACGATCTTCCGCCGACGTATATGACTTAAATAGATTTACATCGTCTTTATACATCAAGATCTTTTATTACTTTCCAGTCGTACAGATATCGTTTATGAACAGCAAAACCAGAACCGGGCCAAGATGGCTGCCCCGAGGAACACCTGAGGGGTAACACCAATGGCATTAGAAATAATAATTGAGCCGACAGCTACTTAAAGACAATTACTCACGTATGGAGCCGTTCCGCATTAAGGGCTTAAATCTATTGTGATTTAAAACTCGCCTTCGATCACGGAACGGATAACGTAATCCGAGTCCAGGTGGAAAGTCAATCAGATTCAGTTTATGAATGAGTAAAGAGTGACAAACTATGTCAAATGCTTTATTAAAGTCGGTGTATATAACATCGGTGGGGAGATGATCTCTGAACCCATTCGAGACGTGGGTAGTTAATTTGAATAAATTGGTTATTGTCGATTTAACCTTACAAAATCCATGCGGAGGACTTGCAATCAGTGTTGAGATATATTGTTACGTGAATGGTAACGATTTCTTCAAATAACTTGCGAATAGTGGATAGCTTTGCTATTCCGCGATAGTTTTCTATACACGACTTACTGTCACTTTTATGAAGGGGTATAAGAAAAGACACTTTCCACGCAGTCAGTAAAACGCCGCATTTTTAAAACAGATTGAACAAATCAGTTAGAGGCCGGTAGATGTATTTTGCACACTTTTTAAGAGAGCATGTCGGGATCAAATCAGTGACATTTTTTACCGACTCCTTTAGGGCTGTTAGATGTAACAAAACATCTTCCTTGTTTAAATTTGGTACGTAGATTGAGTTCCATGAATGAGGTACATACGGGTAATTATTATGTGATGAAACGATATCGGAAGAATAAAAACGATGAAGAAGAATAGATCAAAGAAATTAGCAATCTCTGAATCGTCGCTAGAGATATCAAATTTCATCATTGAAGGGAACCCTTTTACCCTGCGTTTACTGTTTACAAAACCATAAAATGATTTGGGGTTGCCAATAATGTTCTTTTTAATTTATGTAAGCTTCGCAGCACTTTTTAGTCAATTCTAAATACTTACGGCGTAAAATGGTGTACTGTACATAATCTGATCAAACCCCAGTTCTCTTGTATAATCTAAAGAAACGAGACTTTTTTTTTAAACTTTTTGGATCTTTAGTGAACCACGCTTGCGTTGGTTCATGATATAAATACCTTCGCTTAGGTACATACTTCTCAAAAAGGCTATAAATGGTACTATTAAAATGAGAAACGTGACGCTCAATATCCTCTATGCATCGAGGCCAAAAAATTTTAGAAAGTGCTTATTTAGCTTTTTAAAGTTGGCTTTCGAGAAATCATGATTTCGTAAACTATCTCAAGAGAGGGATGGTATACATCTTCAGACAGAACTCGAGGATCACATCAATGTATACAGAATTAAGACAAGCCAACAACGTAGGTCAAATCTACGACTTTCCCGAACTTATTCGGAATAATATTAATCTGATTGAGACAAAGGTTGGTCATTTTGTCCAAAAAGTCAATAGATGACGCTGGTACAATGTTGCTATCAATTATCCTCCACGAAATGTGTGGAAGATTAAAGTCAACCAAAACTATTATTGAGTCCGCAAGCTCAACCATCGAACTTATAGCTTTTATCAGATAAACTTACAGATCAGATAACGGTGGAATATAGCTAACCGATAAGTAACGATGCCTTGTACCTAGCAGGACTCCAATGCATTTAAATTCTATGTTATCAATACCGGGTTTAATAACATTTTCAGATGGAATTGAAGCACGTACAGCCAACAGAACGCCGCCCCGGTTCTAGCTAGGCGATCTTTTCTGTACGTCTGATACCCGTCGCAAGAAATGTCAGCATCAAAGATTTGTGGTTTTAACCTTGTTTTAGTAAAAGCAATGATATTATAGTTACAATTATTCGTTTTTGAATATAAATCAGTAAATTTAGTATTCAACTCTCTCACATTCTGATAGTAAATGTTCAAGGCAGAACTTACAGTAAGTTTTTTGTATCGGTGGTGGCGCGGTATTTTTTCTGCCTTTGGAACATTCACGTTAGGATATATAGGTGTGACAATGGTCGTTACTTTTTTTAGCGGCTGCACTGTTACATTGGCATGATTTAATGATTTATATGGTTGACGCGAACGGCCAACAACACGAAATTACCGTTTGACGTCGGTGAATTCTTATGTCAAAATGCACATGTGAGAGGGAACGCGCAAAAACGATTCGCCTATTTTCTAAGCTTTTCACGTATAACACACACATAAATCACACATTTTCTTAAAATGTTATCACAAAGCACTCGTTAAATATCAATTCACAGCGAATTTTTATTAAAAATAAATAAAACACGAAGCGAACTCAATAGCTTTTCCAAGAACTGTAAACAAAGAATGTAAGCAAAAAACAAAGATATGATAGTTTGACATAAGGTGTGGATGAGGAAGAAGAAGACGCTATGTCCGTTGAAGCGACCATATAAATTATTTGATCATGTACATTGGCTGGCCAAATACTGGAGTTCAAGAGTCATGAAATAAAGGAGACGTTGCAAGTTTAAAGCTTACTCTTTTAAAGAGTTTGTATCAGTCTCTCTTTTATTTACAGCTTCACAAACTAAGTGTGTTGATGATATCGACGTATGTTTGGAAACATACTCAATTATATCATTAGCTGTGACTGAGGACTTGAGCGACGACAAATGTATGCTTGAAATGCTTGGATTACATCCAACAACAGCTCTATGGCTCCCAACATTATTCTTTGCACTCTTTGCACTCTTTTTCTTATTGCTCACAGCGACCGATGCAGAACTGTCAGCAGAGGTTTCAACAGCAGCGCAAGCAGCAGAAACAACAGCATACGAGAGAGACGGTGAATTAGCATTTTTAGCATTAGAAGAGTGATTAGCATCGGTAGTTGAGTTGGGTGCATTGCCTATTGGAATATTACAATGCACATTGTTAACAGATTCGTCACGTTTAGACAGCTTATCAGCAGGAATTGTTGTTGCCAAATTTCGATGAGCAACTTGTGAGGTTCAACGGTCTTTGCCTTTGAGCGCGTTAATATGACATTGTCCACTGAATTACTAACCAGTTTGGCAGTTGACTTCAGGGTAATTAATAAAAAGTTATAACAAAAAAAGTTTATACAAACCTTGTTGTTTTCGTTACTAAAAACTTGACGTTAACGTTTATGTAGTGTAATTAAATATGTTCTGAACCGAATTTATTATTTTTGACGAAAATGCAATTTACTTCGTTATTGAAAAAAGATTTAAGGTCTGCAACTGCAACAAAAAGTCAAAAATGGGGAACAGTTCCCCACTTCACATGTATTCAGTGATATCCGATTTTCATACGAGTTTAATAGCAATAATACAAAGTCAAAAAGAGTGGAAATTCCGAAGTTTGCGAAATTGCAAAAAATGCAATATTTTGTATTACAAATTTGAACGATTAACATTAGCACTTTTCTTCCTCCGCTTTATGAGTCCCGGAATCGGGACACGTCTTTTGGCACATCTCCCGACATTTTTTGACGCGTTTTAGCAGTTGACGTAGGATGGAAAGTATTACCCCAAAGTTTAAATACAAAAATGATAGTTAAGTTTTTTGAACTTAAAAAAAATTCGGCCACTGCAGATGACTGCCGTTATCGCCCGGCGGCAACGATAGAAACAAATCTATCGCCGCAAAATGCCGTGTGGAGAAGTTTCGTTTTGGTATTGAATGTGTTCAATTTCATGTAATTACTGAGTTTCTATTTTGACAAAGCCAGGTTCGGTGCGTTTTCTTATTGTGTTGGAAGCTATTATTTTTACATTTTTTTCGATGACACCTTCAAAATAGGATGTAAACAAAAAGAATTACTTTGATACTTTCGATATTCAGACGTAAGAAAAAGCAATCAGCTGATGGGGAAAATGTCACCTTGTATAGATTCGCCTTGGTTGATAACAGTGAATATTCGAATACTATTGTTTATTTTAAATAAAAGATCGAAAAGCAACAAATATATTCACATTTCTCACAATTTAAAGAAGTCTAAAAAGCCAAGCAGAAAAATATGTTAAGCCATTTTAATATAAATTTATTAATTCAAAAACTTTTAGCAACACAAGTTTAATTTAGGATTGTTAAATGTTCAACATTTCAAATTTCGGTTATGAATTCAGAACTATATTATTGATAGTAAACAAAAACTTTTTTGCTAGTCAAGAACGACCCGAAGTCGGTTGTTTTGTAGGCTAAGGTGAGCAGAACTTTTCTCACAAAGGTAATGTAAGAAATTGTGGAATGCCATATCTACTACCAGGATAATTTGTAGAACTTTCCCTTAATATCAAAAAAACATAAAATTATAACGTGCTTTAAATTTAATTTAATTTGAGTAACGCAAAAAAATGTAATATCCTTAAATAAAAAGAAAACATAATTATACCTCATTTATTTGATTTACGCCATAAAGGGTTAATTCCGCGTGTTTACATTTTTTGACACTATAGTTTGTTATTAGAGAGTCATAGACAACTGTACATCACAAATTTGTGAATATAGCTTGAACTCATATTTGTAAATTTGAGCTTCACCCACAATAAAGAAACGCCGCGGCAAAAACGCCCAACTATTAAACACAATAACAACGAGAACGAATTTTTTTGACATTTTTATTTTTCTTTATTTCACTTTTTATTTAGAGTGTCCATATAAAAGAAAATAAAAAAAACGAAGATAATGAAAATGCTATACATATAAATTTGTAGATCTAGGAAGCAGATATGCTCAACGAACGAAACGATTCTATTTCGTTTTTAGTTCAAAAAAAAACTTTACAAAATAATTTCGTTTTAGTTATTCACAAAATCAAATTATCAAAATAATTTCGTTTCGGTAAACGAAACTAAATTATCAAAATGTAACCGCATACATAGCTCTCGGTTAAATGAAATCAATTCGTGCAGATATAAACTTGATTTTTGAGCATTGAAAAATGACCATGGGATTTATATTCTGCAATAAAATATTAATAAAAAGTTAGAACTTAATAAAAGATTTACCTAAACTCACGCATTTCGAAAATTTAATGTTTGTATGTATGGCATTCGACCGACTGTTCGGGACGGCATTGCCAGCAGAATAACAACATAAAGTTTAGTATTTTAACGTTATCAACTACGTATCGTTTATGTTAATTAACGAAATGAAATTATTTTGATAATTTGTTTTCGTTAATCAACGAAATATTATTATTTTGATAACTTCATTATCGTTTTTAGCATAAAGAAATTATTTTCATAATTGCTTAAACGATATTCAACAGAAACTAAAGAAATTAAAAAATATGTAGAGAAAATACAATTTATTTTGTTATTGAGGAAGTGATTAAAGTTCCGCAAATGCAAAAAAAGTCAAAAATTACGAACAGTGCCACCAATCCATTTATGATTTGTAATAATCCCGATGTTCATCCGCGTTTAATAGCACTAATACAAATTTAAAAAAAGAGTGTTAATGTCGCTGATTAAACGTTTTTTGCAAGTTTTGTCGCCGAACACACCTACTATTTAAATCAATATGTTTATTTAAATACAGTAACAAGTGTTCACTTAAAATATTATCAAAGCTAAAATAAAATAAAATATTTAACCTCAAGTCACAAAATAACAATCGCAGAGATAATGGAGTAAAAAATTTGATCGTCTTACTATATTCAGCAATTTCAGTAATAAAAACCTTTTTAGAATATTGTAACTACAAAAATACGGGTTTCTTAGATATGAGCACGTAAACTACTTAAATGAGTAAACTTTATTAATTTGCATGCATTCATTTAATGTATTTGTGATATACTTGTAACTATACAGATTTTCTGGGACATACTTTCATCTGGAAGTTACTCAGGTAAATTTTTGGTAATCCTTGGTACAACTCTTGCTGGGTCGCGAAAAAATATGCTGCTGTGATCAAATTCTTCCGACAAAAATTCAGAAGATGCTGGTACTCTTCTGCACTAATGTCAATCTATTAGCTGTAAGCTGCCAATGGGAAATCGAGTTTATACGCAGCTATTATCAATCATTATCATGAATATCTATTTTGTCCCCTTCAAAGTAATCCCCATGAGATATTATACACTTGTGCCAACGGTTTTTCCAATCTTCGAAGCACTTCAAAAAATCATTTTTTTGTATCTTGTTCAGATCCTCCTTCGATGCCGTCTTTATCTCGTCAAGAGAAGCGTAACGTCGTCCTTTCACGGGCCTCTTCAGTTTAGGGAACAAGAAAAAGTCCCAGGGGGCCAGATCTGGGGAATACGGTGGCTGCGGCATCATTAGTGTGTTGTTTTTGGCCAAAAAGTCGCGCATAAGCAACGATGCGTGAGCAGGGGCGTTATCGTGGTGCAAAAGCCAATTTTTGTTCTTCTTTGCACATCTTCTCGGCCTTCTGAGAACATTTTGTAGCACCGATAAACGTTGCTTCGGTCCAAGGTAGCTTCTCCGTATGCCACAGTCAACATTCGGAATGCATCCGCGCACTTAATTTCGTTTTTCACACAAAATTTGAATCGGGTTCTTTCATCCATTTTTTTGAATAGGTAAAAATCGAAGACGATCCAAAACACGTGCAAGCAAAGCAGCTGTCAACAATTAACTGAACATTCAAAACGGCCGAGCTTGTCGGCATAAGTGAGAGACATGAGTACCAACATAACGCCACAAAAAATTCGAAATTCGAATATACGTAACCAGAGAAAATTCAAAATTCGCGATATAACAAATATAATAAAAAAATGAATGCATCCAAATTAATAAAGCTTACTTGTTCTTTTTAACGAAATTTTTTTGTTGCGACCTTTCTATTTATATAGGCCGATTTGTGTTTTTTTATTACCTTATAACATTTTTCTACAATGTTGTTAACTGTGAACTGTATGAGACGAATTTTGTGCATTAATATAATTTTTTTGTAAACTATGTGAATAAAGAAAATATTAATACAGGGTATTTGCTTTACAACATTGGCTACGCTGAATAAGTATTTCAATGAGAGTAGCTGCATTCCATTTCATTCCTCTCTACTCACGTTTTAGAAAAAGTTGAAAATTCAATATTTCTCTAGTTAAAAATAAAGGAAAATTCCATATTTTAGCTATCAACGGTTATTTGAGATGCATTTGAGAGCTAACGTTTGATATTTGAGAATAGGATTGCTTCTCAAATGATAACGCGGATTTCAGATAATCGAGCCATATTCCAATATCGGTCTAACTAAAGTAGTAAAGAGTCTTAGCAACATAAAGGTCGCTAAATTCTTTTGACCACCTTTTCACAAAGGCTAAAACGCCTCTAGCCTTATTGACTGTAGCCTCAATATGAGAAATGAAAGTAAGTTTGCTGCTCATCGTCACACCCAAGTCAACAAACACATTAACTTGTTCAAGACTGTGGTTTTTAATTGCATAAGAAGCTGGCTGCATATATTTACGTGAAAAAGACATGAATTTACATTTGTTTAGATTGAGCGGAATATGGTATACGTTGCACCAAGTAACTAAGTAGTCTACACCCGATTGAAGCAAAGAACGATCTTCCGCCGACGTATATGACTTAAATAGATTTACATCGTCTTTATACATCAAGATCTTTTATTACTTTCCAGTCGTACAGATATCGTTTATGAACAGCAAAACCAGAACCGGGCCAAGATGGCTGCCCCGAGGAACACCTGAGGGGTAACACCAATGGCATTAGAAATAATAATTGAGCCGACCGCTACTTAAAGGCAATTACTCACGTATGGAGCCGTTCCGCATTAAGGGCTTAAATCTATTGTGATTTAAAACTCGCCTTCGATCACGGAACGGATAACGTAATCCGAGTCCAGGTGGAAAGTCAATCAGATTCAGTTTATGAATGAGTAAAGAGTGACAAACTATGTCAAATGCTTTACTAAAGTCGGTGTATATAACATCGGTGGGGAGATGATCTCTGAACCCATTCGAGACGTGGGTAGTTAATTTGAATAAATTGGTTATTGTCGATTTAACCTTACAAAATCCATGCGGAGGACTTGCAATCAGTGTTGAGATATATTGTTACGTGAATGGTAACGATTTCTTCAAATAACTTGCGAATAGTGGATAGCTTTGCTATTCCGCGATAGTTTTCTATACACGACTTACTGTCACTTTTATGAAGGGGTATAAGAAAAGACACTTTCCACGCAGTCAGTAAAACGCCGCATTTTTAAAACAGATTGAACAAATCAGTTAGAGGCCGGTAGATGTATTTTGCACACTTTTTAAGAGAGCATGTCGGGATCAAATCAGTGACATTTTTTACCGACACCTTTAGGGCTGTTAGATGTAACAAAACATCTTCCTTGTTTAAATTTGGTACGTAGATTGAGTTCCATGAATGAGGTACATACGGGTAATTATTATGTGATGAAACGATATCGGAAGAATAAAAACGATGAAGAAGAATAGATCAAAGAAATTAGCAATCTCTGAATCGTCGCTAGAGATATCATCATCAAATTTCATCATTGAAGGGAACCCTTTTACCCTGCGTTTACTGTTTACAAAACCATAAAATGATTTGGGGTTGCCAATAATGTTCTTTTTAATTTATGTAAGCTTCGCAGCACTTTTTAGTCAATTCTAAATACTTACGGCGTAAAATGGTGTACTGTACATAATCTGATCAAACCCCAGTTCTCTTGTATAATCTAAAGAAACGAGACTTTTTTTTTTTTAAACTTTTTGGATCTTTAGTGGACCACGCTTGCGTTGGTTCATGATATAAATACCTTCGCTTAGGTACATACTTCTCAAAAAGGCTATAAATGGTACTATTACAATGAAAAACGTGACGCTCAATATCCTCTATGCATCGAGGCCAAAAAATTTTAGAAAGTGCTTATTTAGCTTTTTAAAGTTGGCTTTCGAGAAATCATGATTTCGTAAACTATCTCAAGAGAGGGATGGTATACGTCTTCAGACAGAACTCGAGGATCACATCAATGTATACAGAATTAAGACAAGCCAACAACGTAGGTCAAATCTACGACTTTCCCGAACTTATTCGGAATAATATTAATCTGATTGAGACAAAGGTTGGTCATTTTGTCCAAAAAGTCAATAGATGACGCTGGTACAATGTTGCTATCAATTATCCTCCACGAAATGTGTGGAAGATTAAAGTCAACCAATTGAGTCCGCAAGCTCAACCATCGAACGTATAGCTTTTATCAGATAAACTTACAGATCAGATAACGGTGGAATATGCTAACCGATAAGTAACGATGCCTTGTACCTAGCAGGACTCCAATGCATTTAAATTCTATGTTATCAATACCGGGTTTAATAACATTTTCAGATGGAATTGAAGCACGTACAGCCAACAGAACGCCGCCCCGGTTCTAGCTAGGCGATCTTTTCTGTACGTCTGATACCCGTCGCAAGAAATGTCAGCATCAAAGATTTGTGGTTTTAACCTTGTTTTAGTAAAAGCAATGATATTATAGTTACAATTATTCGTTTTTGAATATAAATCAGTAAATTTAGTATTCAACTCTCTCACATTCTGATAGTAAATGTTCAAGGCAGAACTTACAGTAAGTTTTTTGTATCGGTGGTGGCGCGGTATTTTTTCTGCCTTTGGAACATTCACGTTAGGATATATAGGTGTGACAATGGTCGTTACTTTTTTTAGCGGCTGCACTGTTACATTGGCATGATTTAATGATTTATATGGTTCACGCGAACGGCCAACAACACGAAATTACCGTTTGACGTCGGTGAATTCTTATGTCAAAATGCACATGTGAGAGGGAACGCGCAAAAACGATTCGCCTATTTTCTAAGCTTTTCACGTATAACACACACATAAATCACACATTTTCTTAAAATGTTATCACAAAGCACTCGTTAAATATCAATTCACAGCGAATTTTTATTAAAAATAAATAAAACACGAAGCGAACTCAATAGCTTTTCCAAGAACTGTAAACAAAGAATGTAAGCGAAAAACAAAGATATGATAGTTTGACATAAGGTGTGGATGAGGAAGAAGAAGACGCTATGTCAGTTGAAGCGACCATATAAATTATTTGATCATGTACATTGGCTGGCCAAATACTGGAGTTCAAGAGTCATGAAATAAAGGAGACGTTGCAAGTTTAAAGCTTACTCTTTTAAAGAGTTTGTATCAGTCTCTCTTTTATTTACAGCTTCACAAACTAAGTGTGTTGATGTATCGACGTATGTTTGGAAACATACTCAATTATATCATTAGCTGTGACTGAGGACTTGAGCGACGACAAATGGATACTTGAAATGCTTGGATTACATCCAACAACAGCTCTATGGCTCCCAACATTATTCTTTGCACTCTTTACACTCTTTTTCTTATTGCTCACAGCGACCGATGCAGAACTGTCAGCAGAGGTTTCAACAGCAGCGCAAGCAGCAGAAACAACAGCATACGAGAGAGATGGTGAATTAGCATTTTTAGCATTAGAAGAGTGATTAGCATCGGTAGTTGAGTTGGGTGCATTGCCTATTGGAATATTACAATGCACATTGTTAACAGATTCGTCACGTTTAGACAGCTTATCAGCAGGAATTGTTGTTGCCAAATTTCGATGAGCAACTTGTGAGGTTCAACGGTCTTTGCCTTTGAGCGCGTTAATATCACATTGTCCACTGAATTACTAACCAGTTTGGCAGTTGACTTCAGGGTAATTAATAAAAAGTTATAACAAAAAAAGTTTATACAAACCTTGTTGTTTTCGTTACTAAAAACTTGACGTTAAGGTTTATGTAGTGTAATTAAATATGTTCTGAACCGAATTTATTATTTTTGACGAAAATGGAATTTACTTCGTTATTGAAAAAAGATTTAAGGTCTGCAACTGCAACAAAAAGTCAAAAATGGGGAACAGTTCCCCACTTCACATGTATTCAGTGATATCCGATTTTCATACGAGTTTAATACAAAGTCAAAAAGAGTGGAAATTTCGAAGTTTGCGAAATTGCAAAAAATGCAATATTTTGTATTACAAATTTGAACGATTAACATTAGCACTTTTCTTCCTCCGCTTTATGAGTCCCGGGATCGGGACACGTCTTTTGGCACATCTCCCGACATTTTTTGACGCGTTTTAGCAGTTGACGTAGGATGGAAAGTATTACCCCAAAGTTTAAATACAAAAATGATAGTTAAGTTTTTTCGCCCGGCGGCAACGATAGAAACAAATCTATCGCCGCAAAATGCCGTGTGGAGAAGTTTCGTTTTGGTATTGAATGTGTTCAATTTCATGTAATTACTGAGTTTCTATTTTGACAAAGCCAGGTTCGGTGCGTTTTCTTATTGTGTTGGAAGCTATTATTTTTACATTTTTTTCGATGACACCTTCAAAATAGGATGTAAACAAAAAAAATTACTTTGATACTTTCGATATTCAGACGTAAGAAAAAGCAATCAGCTGATGGGGAAAATGTCACCTTGTATAGATTCGCCTTGGTTGATAACAGTGAATATTCGAATACTATTGTTTATTTTAAATAAAAGATCGAAAAGCAACAAATATATTCACATTTCTCTCAATTTAAAGAAGTCTAAAAAGCCAAGCAGAAAAATATGTTAAGCCATTTTAATATAAATTTATTAATTCAAAAACTTTTAGCAACACAAGTTTAATTTAGGATTGTTAAATGTTCAACATTTCAAATTTCGGTTATGAATTCAGAACTCTATTATTGATAGTAAACAAAAACTTTTTTGCTAGTCAAGAACGACCCGAAGTCGGTTGTTTTGTAGGCTAAGGTGAGCAGAACTTTTCTCACAAAGGTAATGTAAGAAATTGTGGAATGCCATATCTACTACCAGGATAGTTTGTAGAACTTTCCCTTAATATCAAAAAAACATAAAATTATAACGTGCTTTAAATTTAATTTAATTTGAGTAACGCAAAAAAATGTAATATCCTTAAATAAAAAGAAAACATAATTATACCTCATTTATTTGATTTACGCCATAAAGGGTTAATTCCGCGTGTTTACATTTTTTGACACTATAGTTTGTTATTAGAGAGTCATAGACAACTGTACATCACAAATTTGTGAATATAGCTTGAACTCATATTTGTAAATTTGAGCTTCACCCACAATAAAGAAACGCCGCGGCAAAAACGCCCAACTATTAAACACAATAACAACGAGAACGAATTTTTTTGACATTTTTATTTTTCTTTATTTCACTTTTTATTTAGAGTGTCCATATAAAAGAAAATAAAAAAACGAAGATAATGAAAATGCTATACATATAAATTTGTAGATCTAGGAAGCAGATATGCTCAACGAACGAAACGATTCTATTTCGTTTTTAGTTCAAAAAAAAACTTTACAAAATAATTTCGTTTTAGTTATTCACAAAATCAAATTATCAAAATAATTTCGTTTCGGTAAACGAAACTAAATTATCAAAATGTAACCGCATACATAGCTCTCGGTTAAATGAAATCAATTCGTGCAGATATAAACTTGATTTTTGAGCATTGAAAAATGACCATGGGATTTATATTCTGCAATAAAATATTAATAAAAAGTTAGAACTTAATAAAAGATTTACCTAAACTCACGCATTTCGAAAATTTAATGTTTGTATGTATGGCATTCGACCGACTGTTCGGGACGGCATTGCCAGCAGAATAACAACATAAAGTTTAGTATTTAAACGTTATCAACTACGTATCGTTTATGTTAATTAACGAAATGAAATTATTTTGATAATTTGTTTTCGTTAATCAACGAAATATTATTATTTTGATAACTTCATTATCGTTTTTAGCATAAAGAAATTATTTTCATAATTGCTTAAACGATATTCAACAGAAACTAAAGAAATGAAAAAATATGTAGAGAAAATACAATTTATTTTGTTATTGAGGAAGTGATTAAAGTTCCGCAAATGCAAAAAAAAGTCAAAAATTACGAACAGTGCCACCAATCCATTTATGATTTGTAATAATCCCGATGTTCATCCGCGTTTAATAGCACTAATACAAATTTAAAAAAAGAGTGTTAATGTCGCGGATTAAACGTTTTTTGCAAGTTTGGTCGCCGAACACACCTACTATTTAAATCAATATGTTTATTTAAATACAGTAACAAGTGTTCACTTAAAATATTATCAAAGCTAAAATAAAATAAAATATTTAACCTCAAGTCACAAAATAACAATCGCAGAGATAATGGAGTAAAAAATTTGATCGTCTTACTATATTCAGCAATTTCAGTAATAAAAACCTTTTTAGAATATTGTAACTACAAAAATACGGGTTTCTTAGATATGAGCACTTTATTCCTATTTACAATTCGTAAACTACTTAATGAGTAAACTTTATTAATTTGCATGCATTCATTTAATATATTTGTGATATACTTGTAACTATACAGCTTTTCTGGGACATACTTTCATCTGGAAGTTACTCAGGTACATTTTTGGTAATCCTTGGTACAACTCTTGCTGGGTCGCGAAAAAATATGCTGCTGTGATCAAATTCTTCCGACAAAAATTCAGAAGATGCTGGTACTCTTCTGCACTAATGTCAATCTATTAGCTGTAAGCTGCCAATGGGAAAGTATATATCACAAATATAATAAAAAAATGAATGCATCCAAATTAATAAAGCTTACTTGTTCTTTTTAACGAAATTTTTTTGTTGCGACCTTTCTATTTATATAGGCCGATTTGTGTTTTTTTATTACCTTATAACATTTTTCTACAATGTTGTTAACTGTGAACTGTATGAGACGAATTTTGTGCATTAATATAATTTTTTTGTAAACTATGTGAATAAAGAAAATATTAATACAGGGTATTTGCTTTACAACATTGGCTACGCTGAATAAGTATTTCAATGAGAGTAGCTGCATTCCATTTCATTCCTCTCTACTCACGTTTTAGAAAAAGTTGAAAATTCAATATTTCTCTAGTTAAAAATAAAGGAAAATTCCATATTTTAGCTATCAACGGTTATTTGAGATGCATTTGAGAGCTAACGTTTGATATTTGAGAATAGGATTGCTTCTCAAATGATAACGCGGATTTCAGATAATCGAGCCATATTCCAATATCGGTCTAACTAAAGTAGTAAAGAGTCTTAGCAACATAAAGGTCGCTAAATTCTTTTGACCACCTTTTCACAAAGGCTAAAACGCCTCTAGCCTTATTGACTGTAGCCTCAATATGAGAAATGAAAGTAAGTTTGCTGCTCATCGTCACACCCAAGTCAACAAACACATTAACTTGTTCAAGACTGTGGTTTTTAATTGCATAAGAAGCTGGCTGCATATATTTACGTGAAAAAGACATGAATTTACATTTGTTTAGATTGAGCGGAATATGGTATACGTTGCACCAAGTAACTAAGTAGTCTACACCCGATTGAAGCAAAGAACGATCTTCCGCCGACGTATATGACTTAAATAGATTTACATCGTCTTTATACATCGAGATCTTTTATTACTTTCCAGTCGTACAGATATCGTTTATGAACAGCAAAACCAGAACCGGGCCAAGATGGCTGCCCCGAGGAACACCTGAGGGGTAACACCAATGGCATTAGAAATAATAATTGAGCCGACCGCTACTTAAAGGCAATTACTCACGTATGGAGCCGTTCCGCATTAAGGGCT
The DNA here is from genome assembly GCA_949987695.1 of Merzomyia westermanni. Taxonomy (NCBI): domain Eukaryota; kingdom Metazoa; phylum Arthropoda; class Insecta; order Diptera; family Tephritidae; genus Merzomyia; species Merzomyia westermanni. The sequence continues at coordinate 86,427,087 of OX465291.1, forward strand.
TAAATCTATTGTGATTTAAAACTCGCCTTCGATCACGGAACGGATAACGTAATCCGAGTCCAGGTGGAAAGTCAATCAGATTCAGTTTATGAATGAGTAAAGAGTGACAAACTATGTCAAATGCTTTACTAAAGTCGGTGTATATAACATCGGTGGGGAGATGATCTCTGAACCCATTCGAGACGTGGGTAGTTAATTTGAATAAATTGGTTATTGTCGATTTAACCTTACAAAATCCATGCGGAGGACTTGCAATCAGTGTTGAGATATATTGTTACGTGAATGGTAACGATTTCTTCAAATAACTTGCGAATAGTGGATAGCTTTGCTATTTCGCGATAGTTTTCTATACACGACTTACTGTCACTTTTATGAAGGGGTATAAGAAAAGACACTTTCCACGCAGTCAGTAAAACGCCGCATTTTTAAAACAGATTGAACAAATCAGTTAGAGGCCGGTAGATGTATTTTGCACACTTTTTAAGAGAGCATGTCGGGATCAAATCAGTGACATTTTTTACCGACTCCTTTAGGGCTGTTAGATGTAACAAAACATCTTCCTTTGTTAAATTTGGTACGTAGATTGAGTTCCATGAATGAGGTACATACGGGTAATTATTATGTGATGAAACGATATCGGAAGAATAAAAACGATGAAGAAGAATAGATCAAAGAAATTAGCAATCTCTGAATCGTCGCTAGAGATATCATCATCAAATTTCATCATTGAAGGGAACCCTTTTACCCTGCGTTTACTGTTTACAAAACCATAAAATGATTTGGGGTTGCCAATAATGTTCTTTTTAATTTATGTAAGCTTCGCAGCACTTTTTAGTCAATTCTAAATACTTACGGCGTAAAATGGTGTACTGTACATAATCTGATCAAACCCCAGTTCTCTTGTATAATCTAAAGAAACGAGACTTTTTTTTTTTTAAACTTTTTGGATCTTTAGTGGACCACGCTTGCGTTGGTTCATGATATAAATACCTTCGCTTAGGTACATACTTCTCAAAAAGGCTATAAATGGTACTATTACAATGAAAAACGTGACGCTCAATATCCTCTATGCATCGAGGCCAAAAAATTTTAGAAAGTGCTTATTTAGCTTTTTAAAGTTGGCTTTCGAGAAATCATGATTTCGTAAACTATCTCAAGAGAGGGATGGTATACGTCTTCAGACAGAACTCGAGGATCACATCAATGTATACAGAATTAAGACAAGCCAACAACGTAGGTCAAATCTACGACTTTCCCGAACTTATTCGGAATAATATTAATCTGATTGAGACAAAGGTTGGTCATTTTGTCCAAAAAGTCAATAGATGACGCTGGTACAATGTTGCTATCAATTATCCTCCACGAAATGTGTGGAAGATTAAAGTCAACCAATTGAGTCCGCAAGCTCAACCATCGAACGTATAGCTTTTATCAGATAAACTTACAGATCAGATAACGGTGGAATATGCTAACCGATAAGTAACGATGCCTTGTACCTAGCAGGACTCCAATGCATTTAAATTCTATGTTATCAATACCGGGTTTAATAACATTTTCAGATGGAATTGAAGCACGTACAGCCAACAGAACGCCGCCCCGGTTCTAGCTAGGCGATCTTTTCTGTACGTCTGATACCCGTCGCAAGAAATGTCAGCATCAAAGATTTGTGGTTTTAACCTTGTTTTAGTAAAAGCAATGATATTATAGTTACAATTATTCGTTTTTGAATATAAATCAGTAAATTTAGTATTCAACTCTCTCACATTCTGATAGTAAATGTTCAAGGCAGAACTTACAGTAAGTTTTTTGTATCGGTGGTGGCGCGGTATTTTTTCTGCCTTTGGAACATTCACGTTAATATATATAGGTGTGACAATGGTCGTTACTTTTTTTAGCGGCTGCACTGTTACATTGGCATGATTTAATGATTTATATGGTTGACGCGAACGGCCAACAACACGAAATTACCGTTTGACGTCGGTGAATTCTTATGTCAAAATGCACATGTGAGAGGGAACGCGCAAAAACGATTCGCCTATTTTCTAAGCTTTTCACGTATAACACACACATAAATCACACATTTTCTTAAAATGTTATCACAAAGCACTCGTTAAATATCAATTCACAGCGAATTTTTATTAAAAATAAATAAAACACGAAGCGAACTCAATAGCTTTTCCAAGAACTGTAAACAAAGAATATAAGCAAAAAACAAAGATATGATAGTTTGACATAAGGTGTGGATGAGGAAGAAGAAGACACTATGTCAGTTGAAGCGACCATATAAATTATTTGATCATGTACATTGGCTGGCCAAATACTGGAGTTCAAGAGTCATGAAATAAAGGAGACGTTGCAAGTTTAAAGCTTACTCTTTTAAAGAGTTTGTATCAGTCTCTCTTTTATTTACAGCTTCACAAACTAAGTGTGTTGATGATATCGACGTATGTTTGGAAACATACTCAATTATATCATTAGCTGTGACTGAGGACTTGAGCGACGACAAATGGATACTTGAAATGCTTGGATTACATCCAACAACAGCTCTATGGCTCCCAACATTATTCTTTGCACTCTTTACACTCTTTTTCTTATTGCTCACAGCGACCGATGCAGAACTGTCAGCAGAGGTTTCAACAGCAGCGCAAGCAGCAGAAACAACAGCATACGAGAGAGATGGTGAATTAGCATTTTTAGCATTAGAAGAGTGATTAGCATCGGTAGTTGAGTTGGGTGCATTGCCTATTGGAATATTACAATGCACATTGTTAACAGATTCGTCACGTTTAGACAGCTTATCAGCAGGAATTGTTGTTGCCAAATTTCGATGAGCAACTTGTGAGGTTCAACGGTCTTTGCCTTTGAGCGCGTTAATATCACATTGTCCACTGAATTACTAACCAGTTTGGCAGTTGACTTCAGGGTAATTAATAAAAAGTTATAACAAAAAAAGTTTATACAAACCTTGTTGTTTTCGTTACTAAAAACTTGACGTTAAGGTTTATGTAGTGTAATTAAATATGTTCTGAACCGAATTTATTATTTTTGACGAAAATGGAATTTACTTCGTTATTGAAAAAAGATTTAAGGTCTGCAACTGCAACAAAAAGTCAAAAATGGGGAACAGTTCCCCACTTCACATGTATTCAGTGATATCCGATTTTCATACGAGTTTAATAGCAATAATACAAAGTCAAAAAGAGTGGAAATTTCGAAGTTTGCGAAATTGCAAAAAATGCAATATTTTGTATTACAAATTTGAACGATTAACATTACAACTTTTCTTCCTCCGCTTTATGAGTCCCGGGATCGGGACACGTCTTTTGGCACATCTCCCGACATTTTTTGACGCGTTTTAGCAGTTGACGTAGGATGGAAAGTATTACCCCAAAGTTTAAATACAAAAATGATAGTTAAGTTTTTTGAACTTAAAAAAAGTTCGGCCACTGCAGATGACTGCCGTTATCGCCCGGCGGCAACGATAGAAACAAATCTATCGCCGCAAAATGCCGTGTGGAGAAGTTTCGTTTTGGTATTGAATGTGTTCAATTTCATGTAATTACTGAGTTTCTATTTTGACAAAGCCAGGTTCGGTGCGTTTTCTTATTGTGTTGGAAGCTATTATTTTTACATTTTTTTCGATGACACCTTCAAAATAGGATGTAAACAAAAAAAATTACTTTGATACTTTCGATATTCAGACGTAAGAAAAAGCAATCAGCTGATGGGGAAAATGTCACCTTGTATAGATTCGCCTTGGTTGATAACAGTGAATATTCGAATACTATTGTTTATTTTAAATAAAAGATCGAAAAGCAACAAATATATTCACATTTCTCTCAATTTAAAGAAGTCTAAAAAGCCAAGCAGAAAAATATGTTAAGCCATTTTAATATAAATTTATTAATTCAAAAACTTTTAGCAACACAAGTTTAATTTAGGATTGTTAAATGTTCAACATTTCAAATTTCGGTTATGAATTCAGAACTCTATTATTGATAGTAAACAAAAACTTTTTTGCTAGTCAAGAACGACCCGAAGTCGGTTGTTTTGTAGGCTAAGGTGAGCAGAACTTTTCTCACAAAGGTAATGTAAGAAATTGTGGAATGCCATATCTACTACCAGGATAATTTGTAGAACTTTCCCTTAATATCAAAAAAACATAAAATTATAACGTGCTTTAAATTTAATTTAATTTGAGTAACGCAAAAAAATGTAATATCCTTAAATAAAAAGAAAACATAATTATACCTCATTTAGTTGATTTACGCCATAAAGGGTTAATTCCGCGTGTTTACATTTTTTGACACTATAGTTTGTTATTAGAGAGTCATAGACAACTGTACATCACAAATTTGTGAATATAGCTTGAACTCATATTTGTAAATTTGAGCTTCACCCACAATAAAGAAACGCCGCGGCAAAAACGCCCAACTATTAAACACAATAACAACGAGAACGAATTTTTTTGACATTTTTATTTTTCTTTATTTCACTTTTTATTTAGAGTGTCCATATAAAAGAAAATAAAAAAACGAAGATAATGAAAATGCTATACATATAAATTTGTAGATCTAGGAAGCAGATATGCTCAACGAACGAAACGATTCTATTTCGTTTTTAGTTCAAAAAAAAACTTTACAAAATAATTTCGTTTTAGTTATTCACAAAATCAAATTATCAAAATAATTTCGTTTCGGTAAACGAAACTAAATTATCAAAATGTAACCGCATACATAGCTCTCGGTTAAATGAAATCAATTCGTGCAGATATAAACTTGATTTTTGAGCATTGAAAAATGACCATGGGATTTATATTCTGCAATAAAATATTAATAAAAAGTTAGAACTTAATAAAAGATTTACCTAAACTCACGCATTTCGAAAATTTAATGTTTGTATGTATGGCATTCGACCGACTGTTCGGGACGGCATTGCCAGCAGAATAACAACATAAAGTTTAGTATTTAAACGTTATCAACTACGTATCGTTTATGTTAATTAACGAAATGAAATTATTTTGATAATTTGTTTTCGTTAATCAACGAAATATTATTATTTTGATAACTTCATTATCGTTTTTAGCATAAAGAAATTATTTTCATAATTGCTTAAACGATATTCAACAGAAACTAAAGAAATGAAAAAATATGTAGAGAAAATACAATTTATTTTGTTATTGAGGAAGTGATTAAAGTTCCGCAAATGCAAAAAAAAGTCAAAAATTACGAACAGTGCCACCAATCCATTTATGATTTGTAATAATCCCGATGTTCATCCGCGTTTAATAGCACTAATACAAATTTAAAAAAAGAGTGTTAATGTCGCGGATTAAACGTTTTTTGCAAGTTTGGTCGCCGAACACACCTACTATTTAAATCAATATGTTTATTTAAATACAGTAACAAGTGTTCACTTAAAATATTATCAAAGCTAAAATAAAATAAAATATTTAACCTCAAGTCACAAAATAACAATCGCAGAGATAATGGAGTAAAAAATTTGATCGTCTTACTATATTCAGCAATTTCAGTAATAAAAACCTTTTTAGAATATTGTAACTACAAAAATACGGGTTTCTTAGATATGAGCACTTTATTCCTATTTACAATTCGTAAACTACTTAATGAGTAAACTTTATTAATTTGCATGCATTCATTTAATATATTTGTGATATACTTGTAACTATACAGCTTTTCTGGGACATACTTTCATCTGGAAGTTACTCAGGTACATTTTTGGTAATCCTTGGTACAACTCTTGCTGGGTCGCGAAAAAATATGCTGCTGTGATCAAATTCTTCCGACAAAAATTCAGAAGATGCTGGTACCCTTCTGCACTAATGTCAATCTATTAGCTGTAAGCTGCCAATGGGAAAGTATATATCACAAATATAATAAAAAAATGAATGCATCCAAATTAATAAAGCTTACTTGTTCTTTTTAACGAAATTTTTTTGTTGCGACCTTTCTATTTATATAGGCCGATTTGTGTTTTTTTATTACCTTATAACATTTTTCTACAATGTTGTTAACTGTGAACTGTATGAGACGAATTTTGTGCATTAATATAATTTTTTTGTAAACTATGTGAATAAAGAAAATATTAATACAGGGTATTTGCTTTACAACATTGGCTACGCTGAATAAGTATTTCAATGAGAGTAGCTGCATTCCATTTCATTCCTCTCTACTCACGTTTTAGAAAAAGTTGAAAATTCAATATTTCTCTAGTTAAAAATAAAGGAAAATTCCATATTTTAGCTATCAACGGTTATTTGAGATGCATTTGAGAGCTAACGTTTGATATTTGAGAATAGGATTGCTTCTCAAATGATAACGCGGATTTCAGATAATCGAGCCATATTCCAATATCGGTCTAACTAAAGTAGTAAAGAGTCTTAGCAACATAAAGGTCGCTAAATTCTTTTGACCACCTTTTCACAAAGGCTAAAACGCCTCTAGCCTTATTGACTGTAGCCTCAATATGAGAAATGAAAGTAAGTTTGCTGCTCATCGTCACACCCAAGTCAACAAACACATTAACTTGTTCAAGACTGTGGTTTTTAATTGCATAAGAAGCTGGCTGCATATATTTACGTGAAAAAGACATTGTATAATTTGGGTAGTACTTACTGTTGTTGAGAGTCCCTGAGCCTCGTGTACCCCGTAGCGTTGTTATTCCTCCTTGAATGTGGGAAAATTGCGGAAACTTCAACTCCAATGACGGACAGTTCTTCCAATAATCCGCATATAAATTTCACGTTGGTTTGGTATTCAACACAAGTTGTAGTAGATAAGTTGTCTACAGTCGCGATGAAGAAAACCGGTGGAAAGCAAATATCAAGATTTAGTGTTTGCGCACGATAACATACATATATATTTTGCAGTTTATTCGAATGCACATCGGCTAAATTCACTCTTATTTTATAATATTTTCCACAACGTAGTTTTTTAGTTTAGGTAAATAGCAGATTAGATAAAACCGGTGTTTTTCAAAAGAGAACAATGATAATTATAAAAGGCCGGTGCCAACTTTTCCAAAACCAACGATAATATGTGATATGCAAAAAGTAAAAAATGATGGCCGAGCAGCTGTCAGCTGTGCGGCGAATTGGTGTGGGGTGATTTATGCGTGGTTGCCACACGTCCCAAATCGTTCCAATTTTAACACTTAAATCTAAAGGTGAATTCATAAGTGGTGATGAATAAATAATGTAATAACAATAAAATATAATGTAATCCATGCGTTATAATGATATTATATACAATTCATGACAAATATGTATAACGAGTATTATTTTATGTACAATTCAGGAAATATGTTTATAATGAATATTATGGGTCTGGGATTGGGACGTGTGGCTACCGATGTCGCGTAAACATTCTGCCTCCCCTAGGCGTACTAAGCGCCTAGTGTATGCTGTAGCTCTTGCAGAGCCCGAACTGCTTCTTTGATCAGGATCCGTCCCACCTTATTTTTGTAGGTGGCGGTGCGGAAGCCGGTTGCGGTGCATCGGATGGTGCGATCGCCGACGCTGGTTGGTCGTGCTGGTTGGCGTGCGATGGGAGCGCGACCAGGAGACCGTGGAGGCTGCTGTTGAGGGCGACGACGATGAGGTGCGGTTCGGCGGCGTGGCTCCTGGCGGCGTTGTGGGAGAGATACCTCCGCCACAGGTGGTGCGACATACGCGGGTTGGCGACCCCCGGTGTCCTTATGGAGAAATGTGTGGTGATGCTGCCCGCAGACCCGGCAGCTTTCTGTGGAGGTGCACTGGTTGGTGCGATGAGACAGCGCTAGGCAGTTGGTGCAATACTGATGTGCCCTGGCGACTAAGAAGCGTTGTTGCGGCTGCATGGCCGTGAACACAGGGCACATCAGCAGCGCGTGATGACGCATGCACAATTTACATTTCCGGTAATCCGGTACGGGTTCGCTACGGCGCGGACGGGCTGCGGGCAGTGTCACCTGCGATGCCAACGAGCGGCGTGGGGTTGGAACCGGAGGGCGTTGACGATCCATCTGTAGAAGAGAGAGGGTAAGACATGTGGATATTAGTTATACGCTTGGGAGTAAGCATAAGTTTTGGGAGTGCTTAAGTTATTGTCTGGGAGTTTACGATAGTACGAGCATTATGGACTGTATTAAGTTAGGGAGCTGGGAGTGGGCACTGAGGGCCCTCGTCACTCTCAGACGACGGTAGAAAGCACAGTTTCGTGAGAGGTCTTGTGAGAATTCCGTTCTGGGTGCGGACGTCTACGACACGAATGTGTCCGTCTCGTCCTGGGTGTAGGCTTTCTAATCGACCTAGTCGCCACTCGGTGGGAGGTAAGTTGTCTTCTTTAATGATGACTAGGTCGCCAATTTTCGGGGGAGTTTGAGCATTTTTCCAACGGTAACGCTTTTGAAGGTCGGTGAGGTAATCAGTTTTCCAGCGTTTGCTGAACTGATGATGCAGAACTTTCAGTCGTTCCCACCTATTTATCAGAGAGAGATTTTCGTGATTCGGTTCGGGAAGCGAGAGCATTGGTGCTCCTCGAAGAAAATGACCTGGCGTGAGGGCGGTGAGGTCATTCGGGTCCTGAGAAAGCTGGGAGATGGGACGAGAGTTAAGTACGGCCTCTTTCCGAATTAATAAAGTCGAGAACTCCTCGAAGGTAAAGCTGTGGGTTCCGGCGACCTTTTTAAAGTGTGTTTTAAAGCTTTTGACAGCGGATTCCCATAATCCGCCCATGTGAGGTGCGCCAGGGGGTATGAACTTCCAATTGATTCCTTGGGGGGCGTACTTCTGTACGATATCCGTCGATACTTCTTTCAGGAACGTGACGAATTCCAGTTCGGTAGCACGCTTGGCGCCGATGAATGTTTTGCCGTTGTCGCTCATCATCTGATTCGGGTATCCTCGGCGTCCTACAAATCGGGCGAAGGCGGCAAGAAACGCTTTGCTGGTGAGGTCTGAGCATAATTCCAGGTGGACCGCTTTGGTGGTAAAACAGACAAAGACGGCCACATAGCCCTTTACGAGGGTATGGGATCGGAGCATGGATGCTTTAAGTTGGAAGGGGCCAGCGAAATCTACACCAGTCGTGGTGAAGGGGGGCGCGAATCCACATCTCTCGGGGGGCAAGGCCGCCATTATTTGGGATCGCGTTTGTTGTTTGTGAGTGATGCAGACTTTGCACTGGAAAATGCACCTTTTGATAAGGGGTTTGAGACGGGCAATGTAGAATTCTTGCCTTAACATTTGTTGCATGAGACGAGCCTCCGCATGTAGGAGCATTTCGTGAAGGAATCGCATATATAGCGTACAGAGGCGCGACTTTTCGGGTAGGATAATGGGATGGCGCTCATTGTAAGTGAGGGTTGCGTGGGCTAATCGGCCATTTACTCGTAGGACTCCACTCTTGTCTAGGAAGGGATTGAGTACGAGTAGGGAGCTTCGTTTCGAGATTGGTTTTGAGTCCTCCAGACATGATTTTTCAGGAGCGAAGTATCGAGTTTGGGCCATTATGATGAGACGATGTTTCGATCTTTTGAGATCGGCATGAGTTAGAGAGGGTTCGGTGGGGTCATTAATACCGTTCACCGCGTCTTTTAGCCGACGTACAAACTTGAGAACATACGCTATGACACGTAAAGCACGAGGGTAGGAAGAGAATCGATCTAAGAGATCCTCACTCTCTTCCGTAACATGGAGGGCTTCTATTTTACGTGCCTCTGGGGGGGCGACGTTGCGAACTGTTGGTTGGGGCCAGGCTTCGGGGGGTTGTGAAAGCCACTCTGGACCATTCCACCAGAGGGCAGACTTGGCGAGATCGCCTGGCGTACAACCTCGGGTTCCCAGATCCGCGGGGTTATCTTTGCTTCGTACGTGCCGCCACGGGACATTACCTACGAGGTCTATAATCTGGGCGGTTCGATTGGAGACATAGGTCTTCCATGAGTGAGGTGGCTTTTCGAGCCAGGCTAACACGATTTCAGAGTCAGACCACATAGTCAACTTTCTTCGAGTGAGGCCGAGATGGGGTTGAACTACCGCGATTAATTTGGCTAATAGGAGAGCTCCGCATAGTTCCAGGCGTGGCAGACTTATAGTTTTGAGAGGAGCCACTTTGCCTTTGGACACAAGGAGGTGAGAGTAAACTTGGGTGCCGACAGTAGTTCGCACATAAAGGGTTGCGCAATAAGCCTTTTCCGAGGCGTCGCAGAAGCCATGGAGCTCGACTATGTGGGCCGGGGCGAAATTAATCCATCGGGGGATTTGTATCTCTGCGATTGACTGCAGATTTGTTGAGAATTGCGTCCATTTTATGAGCCGTATCGGTTTGACCCGTTCATCCCAATCAGTTCCGTCCAACCACAATTCTTGCATTAGGATTTTTGCCTGTATCATGACTGGCGTCAGCCACCCTGCGGGGTCGAAAAGTTTCGCAATAGAGGAGAGTATCTGCCGCTTGGTGGCTGCCGTTGAGGCTGGATCTGAGTCCACAGTATATGAGAATGTGTCCGAGAGCGCATTCCATTGAATTCCAAGGGTTTTGGCGGTACTACTTTTCTCGAATTCGAGGAAGTCGGTTTCAAGTAAGTCCGCCTTGGGAATTTTCCTGAGTATTTCCGGATGGTTTGCCGTGATCTTTTTCAAGGGGAAGCCGGCTGATTTGAGAGCATTAATAGTCTCGTTTAGGGATTGCTCGGCTGATGGGAGATCATGGCTGCCGGATAAAATGTCGTCTACATACGTCTCGGACTTTAGTATTGGGGCTGCGCGGGGATGGGAGTCGGCTATGTCTTTCGACAGCTCGTGTAGAGTGCGAATAGCCAGGAAGGGAGCGCAGTTCACCCCAAAGGTGACCGTTTTCAATTTGAAGTCCTTTATTGGACTGGTTTCGGGAGTTCGGAATATTATCCGTTGGTAGTCTTGGTCATCGGGGTGTAAGAGAATCTGGCGGTACATTTTCTCAACATCGCCATTAAACACATATTTATATGTCCGCCACTTGAGCAACATAAGTCGGAGATCGGGTTGGAGGGTTGGGCCGGTACATAGAACATCATTAAGGGAGTGACCGGACCCTGACTTCTTAGAAGCATTGAACACAACTCTGACTTTTGTTGTCTTTTTGTCTGGCCTTACGACTGCATGGTGAGGGAGATAGAAAGAGCAGTATTTTCCTCGAGATTCCATCTCATTGGGACTGCATTCTTCCATGTGGCCTAGGGACAGGTATTCTTCGAGTACCTGGTCGTACTGCTGTTTGAGCTCGCCCTTTTTTGAGAGAGAGCGTTCCATGCCATGGAACTGTCGTAGGGCAGCAGTACGAGATTGGCCTAGGTCGATATCGTTCGGGAATGATGGTTTAAAAGGAAGCCGAACCATGTATCGACCGTCATCCATTCGAGTGGTTGTGCTTTTATAAAACTCTTCGCACATTTGATCCTCGGGGGTTTCCACTCGGGTTCTGGGTATCTCCTCGATTTCCCAGAACTGTCTAAGCTGTTCATTCAGCTGAACGTTTGAGATTTCCCACACTTGGGAGGAATGGGCTCCAACCTTTTCGGGAGTTTGGCCGCTTATGATCCATCCAAATATTGTATTTTGGGCTAGCAGGCTGGGTGAGATCTTTTCGATGCCATTCAGCATTATTTTTGGGATTAGATCACTGCCCAATACCAGATCGATTTGGGATGGGTTCTGAGTGTTCTGGTCCGCTAGTTTGAGATGGGACCATTTGCGCATTTGGTTCTCATTTAGCCTGAGGGTTGGGAGTTGCCTAGTTAGCCGGGGTAGCACTATTGCCTGGGCGTTTATCTTCACCTTTTTGTCATTTGAGACGAGGGTCAACGAGCACAGCTTATTAGAGGTCTGTACCACTCCGCCTCCCATACCCGATATTTCAAACAGGGAGTGGGTATAGGGAAGCCCGAGTCTCGTCTGAGCTTTGGCGGATATGAAGCTTCTTTCGGAGCCTTGGTCAACTAAGGCTCGAAGCTTGAATAGGTCCCCTCTATGTTCTACCAAGACAATTGCTGTAGGGAGTATAATTTTGCTATCATTTTCAGCATGGAATGACTGTACTTGGGATGCGTTGGGTGCAGAGGGATCTCCTTCCTGGGGTACCGCTTGGCTGACGTCCTGAAGCCTTGGAGTGCTGGCTCCTATCGTTGCTACCTGGGATCTGGTCCTTTGAATTCCGGAACTGGTACTGGGGTTTGCTGTGTCGTGAAGGGTGGTGTTATGCCGGCCTTGGCAGTGCATGCACGTTCTCGTGCTTTGGCAGTCTTTTGAGAGATGGGTTTGGGCTAAACAATTCTCGCAGATATTATTGTCTCTTACGAATTTTCTGCGTTCTGAGATTGGCAACTTTTTATACCGCAAACAGCTTTGTAGGGTATGAGTGGACTGTCTGCATAATTTACAGTTATAAAATCGCTGCTGTTCTGTAGCGTGGGATTTTGTATGTGTCGGAGGTTTGTTGCTGTGGTTTTGGGGTTGAGACTGCCTGAACTGGGGGTTGTTCTGACTGGGGAGCGGCCTTGAGAAGTTTGTGGAGGGTGGATTGTATCGGGGTTTGGCCGGGCGCCATTGATCCACCCTTTCCACTATCTCGTAGCGAGTAGTCAGAAACTGGTTCATTTGGGACCAGTTCGGAAGGTCTCTTCTAGAGCTTAATGATTGCTCCCACAGGGCAACTGTATTTTCTGGAAGCTTTGAGGTTACCAGATATATTAATATGGGATCCCAACTAGAGGTCTCGACTTGTTGTGTCGCTAAGATTTGGAGAGCGTTGTTTACAGAGGATTGTAATTTTTGAATATCCTCACTATTCTCCGATTGAATCGCTTTTAGATTCATGAGGACTCGGATTTGATTATCGACCAGGACTCTTTTGTTTTCATAACGTGACTTGAGGGCTTCCCATGCTAGGGCAAAGTTGTCGTCACTTAGAGGGAATTGTTCCACTATTTGGCCTGCCTTACCTTTAGTCTTCGGTCTCAGGTGATACAGTTTTTGGGCACTTGAGAGTTTGGAGTGGTTGATATACACCGCCGTGAACATGTCACGGAAAGACGGCCATTGATCATACCCTCCATAAAATACTTCTGTATCACATGGGGGGACTTTCAGGTTCATATGGGAGGACTCTGAGGGGGGTTGGGTTTGCACAGGAGGCGCGGGATTACTCAATTCCTTGAGTTGGAGTTGGTCGCCTATTTGTGCTTTAGTGTCCTCATAAGCTATGAGGCAGGCTCGGTATTTACCGAAAGCGGCGGACTTGAAGTCGTCGGGGAGGTCCTGGTCGTCGGTTTCTACTACCAAGTCGTAGGCGCTCTGTACTCTAGACCAAAATATATCGATATTCTTGTCTTTCAATTTTAGGGCTGCCTCGGTATTATCTTGTATAGGGGTTGAGCGGAACCGAGTACAGTAATCCGTAAAATTATCGGTTTCGGATATAAACTTATTTTCAGCCACGGTAGTCATTCTAAATAGGGACTTGCTTAATTTAATTTTTGGAATTTTGGGAAATTTTTTAGCTGCCGCTAATTATATTCACAAGAGATTGGTCAAATGGATTAGTTTGGGGCTAGTTGTTAGCTACCGCTGCTTTTTTTTTTTGAAAGAAAGTGATAAAAGGGAGTTTTTTTTTTTTGTCCAAAAGGGAGTAGCCTGGGACTAGTTTGACCGGACGAGATTTTTTTTCTACTGGGTATCGCAACTTTGGTATGCACGTGTCAATTTACTGCTGGGTTGTCGCCAATAATATAAACGTATGTATATATGTCCAAGTTATACCGCAAGGGACACAGGTTTATAAAGGGCAATGTTTTAGGTTTGTGAGAATATTTACATATATGTATGTAAAATTTCACTTTAGGGGATTTGCCTTTGAATTTCTTGACACTTTTGGCGGGACAATTAATTTTTTTGGCGGGAGCCGACAAGGAAATTTGGGGATTATAATTTTATATATTATATATTATATGGGCAGGGGCTGGTTTCTTCAATGGCGAAGAAGGACCATGTATAATTTGGGTAGTACTTACTGTTGTTGAGAGTCCCTGAGCCTCGTGTACCCCGTAGCGTTGTTATTCCTCCTTGAATGTGGGAAAATTGCGGAAACTTCAACTCCAATGACGGACAGTTCTTCCAATAATCCGCATATAAATTTCACGTTGGTTTGGTATTCAACACAAGTTGTAGTAGATAAGTTGTCTACAGTCGCGATGAAGAAAACCGGTGGAAAGCAAATATCAAGATTTAGTGTTTGCGCACGATAACATACATATATATTTTGCAGTTTATTCGAATGCACATCGGCTAAATTCACTCTTATTTTATAATATTTTCCACAACGTAGTTTTTTAGTTTAGGTAAATAGCAGATTAGATAAAACCGGTGTTTTTCAAAAGAGAACAATGATAATTATAAAAGGCCGGTGCCAACTTTTCCAAAACCAACGATAATATGTGATATGCAAAAAGTAAAAAATGATGGCCGAGCAGCTGTCAGCTGTGCGGCGAATTGGTGTGGGGTGATTTATGCGTGGTTGCCACACGTCCCAAATCGTTCCAATTTTAACACTTAAATCTAAAGGTGAATTCATAAGTGGTGATGAATAAATAATGTAATAACAATAAAATATAATGTAATCCATGCGTTATAATGATATTATATACAATTCATGACAAATATGTATAACGAGTATTATTTTATGTACAATTCAGGAAATATGTTTATAATGAATATTATGGGTCTGGGATTGGGACGTGTGGCTACCGATGTCGCGTAAACAGACATGAATTTACATTTGTTTAGATTGAGCGGAATATGGTATACGTTGCACCAAGTAACTAAGTAGTCTACACCCGATTGAAGCAAAGAACGATCTTCCGCCGACGTATATGACTTAAATAGATTTACATCGTCTTTATACATCAAGATCTTTTATTACTTTCCAGTCGTACAGATATCGTTTATGAACAGCAAAACCAGAACCGGGCCAAGATGGCTGCCCCGAGGAACACCTGAGGGGTAACACCAATGGCATTAGAAATAATAATTGAGCCGACCGCTACTTAAAGGCAATTACTCACGTATGGAGCCGTTCCGCATTAAGGGCTTAAATCTATTGTGATTTAAAACTCGCCTTCGATCACGGAACGGATAACGTAATCCGAGTCCAGGTGGAAAGTCAATCAGATTCAGTTTATGAATGAGTAAAGAGTGACAAACTATGTCAAATGCTTTACTAAAGTCGGTGTATATAACATCGGTGGGGAGATGATCTCTGAACCCATTCGAGACGTGGGTAGTTAATTTGAATAAATTGGTTATTGTCGATTTAACCTTACAAAATCCATGCGGAGGACTTGCAATCAGTGTTGAGATATATTGTTACGTGAATGGTAACGATTTCTTCAAATAACTTGCGAATAGTGGATAGCTTTGCTATTTCGCGATAGTTTTCTATACACGACTTACTGTCACTTTTATGAAGGGGTATAAGAAAAGGCACTTTCCACGCAGTCAGTAAAACGCCGCATTTTTAAAACAGATTGAACAAATCAGTTAGAGGCCGGTAGATGTATTTTGCACACTTTTTAAGAGAGCATGTCGGGATCAAATCAGTGACATTTTTTACCGACTCCTTTAGGGCTGTTAGATGTAACAAAACATCTTCCTTGTTTAAATTTGGTACGTAGATTGAGTTCCATGAATGAGGTACATACGGGTAATTATTATGTGATGAAACGATATCGGAAGAATAAAAACGATGAAGAAGAATAGATCAAAGAAATTAGCAATCTCTGAATCGTCGCTAGAGATATCATCATCAAATTTCATCATTGAAGGGAACCCTTTTACCCTGCGTTTACTGTTTACAAAACCATAAAATGATTTGGGGTTGCCAATAATGTTCTTTTTAATTTATGTAAGCTTCGCAGCACTTTTTAGTCAATTCTAAATACTTACGGCGTAAAATGGTGTACTGTACATAATCTGATCAAACCCCAGTTCTGTATAATCTAAAGAAACGAGACTTTTTTTTTTTTAAACTTTTTGGATCTTTAGTGGACCACGCTTGCGTTGGTTCATGATATAAATACCTTCGCTTAGGTACATACTTCTCAAAAAGGCTATAAATGGTACTATTACAATGAAAAACGTGACGCTCAATATCCTCTATGCATCGAGGCCAAAAAATTTTAGAAAGTGCTTATTTAGCTTTTTAAAGTTGGCTTTCGAGAAATCATGATTTCGTAAACTATCTCAAGAGAGGGATGGTATACGTCTTCAGACAGAACTCGAGGATCACATCAATGTATACAGAATTAAGACAAGCCAACAACGTAGGTCAAATCTACGACTTTCCCGAACTTATTCGGAATAATATTAATCTGATTGAGACAAAGGTTGGTCATTTTGTCCAAAAAGTCAATAGATGACGCTGGTACAATGTTGCTATCAATTATCCTCCACGAAATGTGTGGAAGATTAAAGTCAACCAATTGAGTCCGCAAGCTCAACCATCGAACGTATAGCTTTTATCAGATAAACTTACAGATCAGATAACGGTGGAATATGCTAACCGATAAGTAACGATGCCTTGTACCTAGCAGGACTCCAATGCATTTAAATTCTATGTTATCAATACCGGGTTTAATAACATTTTCAGATGGAATTGAAGCACGTACAGCCAACAGAACGCCGCCCCGGTTCTAGCTAGGCGATCTTTTCTGTACGTCTGATACCCGTCGCAAGAAATGTCAGCATCAAAGATTTGTGGTTTTAACCTTGTTTTAGTAAAAGCAATGATATTATAGTTACAATTATTCGTTTTTGAATATAAATCAGTAAATTTAGTATTCAACTCTCTCACATTCTGATAGTAAATGTTCAAGGCAGAACTTACAGTAAGTTTTTTGTATCGGTGGTGGCGCGGTATTTTTTCTGCCTTTGGAACATTCGCATTAGGTTTCAACACAAATTCGCGAACAAAAGCCGCAGGCGGCCAGAACGTGCTATCCAAAAGCTCAGCCATCGAACTTATAGCTTTTATCAGATAAACTTACAGATCAGATAACGGTGGAATATAGCTAACCGATAAATAACGATGCCTTGTACCTAGCAGGACTCCAATGCATTTAAATTCTATGTTATCAATACCGGGTTTAATAACATTTTCAGATGGAATTGAAGCACGTACAGCCAACAGAACGCCGCCCCGGTTCTAGCTAGGCGATCTTTTCTGTACGTCTGATACCCGTCGCAAGAAATGTCAGCATCAAAGATTTGTGGTTTTAACCTTATTTTAGTAAAAGCAATGATATTATAGTTACAATTATTCGTTTTTGAATATAAATCAGTAAATTTAGTATTCAACTCTCTCACATTCTGATAGTAAATGTATTTGGCAGAACTTACAGTAAGTTTTTTGTATCGGTGGTGGCGCGGTATTTTTTCTGCCTTTGGAACATTCGCATTAGGTTTCAACACAAATTCGCGAACAAAAGCCGCAGGCGGCCAGAACGTGCTATCCAAAATTCGTTGTAGTCAGAATTAGAAACATAAATTTAAATTTATGTATAACCATGCTTTTATTTTATGTGTCTCTTTCAAATCTAGAGGGCAAGTTAATTAATTCTAACCCTTGAGATTGGGGAAGATTCTCACTAGGGTTAAGATATAAAGGCCTAGTCGAAATGACACTAGAATTGCTTGCGACGTCAGTACGATTTTCAATGCAGCCGGAAGAATTATCCAAACCCTTGAAAGTCTTGAACACGTCTTTATAGTGGTTGAATTTCTCCGTACAATGGTACAAATCGCTTTACCAATTTCGGTAATGCAGTTGATCTGAATTTAAGGCACGACGAATGTACTCCCTTGCCATCATTTATTGCGTCCACAACCCTACCTGTTAATCTTGCGCACTTCAAATGACCGAGCCCATCGCAAAGCCAGCAAGACACATAGAGTTCTGAATCACCCTTTATCTGGCAATTTTCATATATACATAACATTATTCAAGCAAAAGGTGGTTTAATATAAACTATAAAAAGAAAGAATAAAAAATTTTGAAAATAAAAGCGTTGGTTAGCTAAAAATTAATAACAGCTGGTTTACAGAAAATGCAACCATAAAAGTTTGACAAGCACGTGATAGGAGCGAACAGTTTGAGAGGCACTGTATACTGACACTCCACTTAATAACGCAAACAGCTGTAATAAAAGTAAAAAGCAAAGTAAAAGAAAAATGAAGCCAATTCAACTGCAACAAAAACAGAATGCAAAATGACTCGGCAAATAAAGTGAAATAAAGAAAATTAAAATATGAAAATAGATTAAATTCATCAAATGAGAATTATTCAAACAAGCCAATTTCTTACAATTTAACACTACGTCTTTGCATTTATTTTTATCACAAATTCGAGACAGAAAGTTAGACTTACTAATTTTTATTTCACAATTAAAGCACAGAAAAAGTAAACACAACTGCCAACGATTTTTCTCGTCCGACACTTTCGAACACGTTCTAATTTGACCAACTGGTAACATTTGTTAACATTCGGATGATTTTTGTTTACATCGGGTGAGTTCATTTAAAATCCATGTCTGGGGTTGAAACGTGACAGTCGCTAACGAAAGGACTATCGTAGGATCATAAATTACGTGAGACATCGTCGCACAAATGGATTTGCATCATAACAGCCAAAATGTCAAACTTTTGTCATCTTCTTCCTTTTTTTAAATCACAATAGACTTTGAAGTGTTAAAACAAATAACAGAAATTAGCGAAACAAGAAAAATTAAAATGGATCCTAGTCTTTTCTATTATTTAAATTCGATGAAAATGGTGCAAAAACAACTCCGAGACAGGAGCGATCCGCTGGCGTTGCTTATGATATGATAAAAAAAATTATGTTCACATGTTTCTTTGGCCACAGGTTCATCAAAAGCTTTTAGCTAAACAAGCGTTCAATTATGTTTTAAATAAACTAAACATAAACTGACACGATACAAAGGCTAGATATCTCTCTCTTGGCATGTGTTGGCTATCAGAAAGCAATTGGCAACGATTATTTGATTGGAATGTGCCAGAGCACTGTCTTTAAATTAACGTCCAACGTTTTGCTGGAAATGGAGAACAAATTGTGTCCTGAGCTCATTCGACTCCAAAAGATGCAAAGAGTGGTTTGTCGAGAACTACAAACTTCCGGGAGGTAAACTAAAAAATATGTTAAAATGGTAATTTACTGATACTTTGATTATTTATTGGTGGATGTATATTAATACTCATATTGGACTACAAAAGCCAACAGTCGACGAGCATATGTACTTCAACAGGAAAGGGTACCATAGGCTATGTTGTTGAGTTATTAAAAAAAAAAAAACAACATTGAATATTAACTAAATAAACTGCCAATATGGGAGGTGCAGTCCATGACTCCTTCGTAAGGAAAAATTCTAACCAACGAATGGCTCTGGAACAGCGTTTTCTACAAAATAGAAGTGAAAATGCCTGGCTTCTAGGTACTACATAAATATTTTTTTAAATTTATGTAGATTGTGTCAATTAACCCCTTGTTTTCTTTTAACCGAAAACCGCAACACCCGAACAAGCGCTTGCTCGGCGCAAATCCGCCTCCCTGGATAATAAGGAGACATCTCCTTAAGCACTATGATAAGATCCGGCACCACATTTTTTCGCCGTTTGATCCAAAGGTGCATCGACGGGGCCTCAACCTCATCCATACAGAGTCGGTAAACTCCTTTGTCAGTTCTCGCCCAGTGAATGGCGTCATTCAGGAACAAGCTCCACCTGTTGCCGCAGAAATACGAGAACTGCCTACGGATCCAATAGTCATGCTGGCCCAACTTTGTTCTGGATATTGTAACAGATTAAACTCTCGCCTATCCAGACTGAACCCTGACATGCCAAATGTCTGCCCGGCATGCGGCGTGTCTCCCCATGTTACAAACCATCTGTTCATCTGCTCAACCGAGGCTACTCTTTTAACAGCAATTTCACTCCGGTCCACTCCTGTTGAAGCCGCGAGGTTTCTGGGACTTCCGTTAGAAGCGCCTGATGGCAATGCTAGGTAAGGATAGTGCCGACTAGGCATTGCTAACCGAACAACAACACCGTACAGAAATCCATCGGACATATAATGAAATTCATTCGAAAGCACGGTGCCTCATAGAACGAACTATTGGTTTACTAAAAGGTCGGTAGAGAATTTTGGAATACAATAAAAATAAAATTTTAAATTTAATGTTAGTTATAGACCAATAAACTATATGATTCAAAGTGCACCTGATATAATAGCTGGAGAAGGCCAATTAACTAGAATTGGCCAAACGATAAGAGATCTAATTGAATACTCATTGCAGAACTCGGCGTAACCATTCCTTTTTGGATATTATACTAGCATATTTAATTAAGTTTGTGTGGATGCAAAAAAAATTATCGTGTTTCTTTTTCCAACAATTTTGCAATCGTTCAGTTAACAGCGCCGTCCTGCATTTTGATTTTCTCTTCAACCAATGTTCTAACAGCCGGCTTCACGAAGCAATTTAAGTGAAAAATAATTTTTTTCCCTATTAGATTTCATATAAAATTCGGTTAAAGAAATAATTTTTCATTTACATATCTTTCGTGAAACCGGCTGTGAGTATTTAGATATTCGTTTAATTAAATCAAATATAAAACATTCTTGCAAATAATATTTCTTATAGTAAAATCATAATCCTTTTGAGAATTTCGTGCTTCAAATAGTATATTTGGGTTGCAGATCATGTATGTACGTGCATGTCAACAAAATCACATTAATTTTTTGAAACGTCGCTACTGCATAACGGCGTACCAGCGACGCAATGAACGAGTAAGCAGAGCTCTAATGAAACCACGAAAAAAAGGAAAAGCGAAGCGATCACTTGTCAAAGCAATTGAGTAAGTTAATAACATTTCTTTTTGGAATAATCAAAATAACTTTTTCTGATGAAAAAGTTCTTAAAAAATTCATAAAAAAATATTTAATTATTTTTGCTTTTCAGGGTTGACTTATTGTGATTGTGAAATGCAGTTTTCAAGAGTTCCTGAAGATGACTACAGAATGTAGTCGAAATATCGACAAATCATACGGACAAATATATACATATTATATATACAAAAACAATAATTTTTGTTGTTTTTAATTTATATATATGTATGGCCTAGAGCTCGGTGAATTTCTTAATATTTTACAAATAAAGGCCGATAATAAATAAAAATAGTTTTCATAAATAAAATAACAAGGAATAACAAAATGGTTTAGAACCTGCAAAAACGAAAATGGCGAGCAGAGACACGTACAATCACAAGGTGGTTAAAATAGCACTTTAAAAGAAATTTAGTTACTAAGAAATTGTACATTATGTACTAGAATAAGGGAGCTACATGCATGGTTATTTACAAAGAAATTCTAACTTCTAATTTTCACCATAAAAAGCTAATCTTTCCTTGAAAGATATTTGTACAAGTATGAATTAGATTCTATTTGAGATCAGTATTTAAATTTAAAAATTTTTCAAAAAAAGCTTGCAGAAAATTTAAAGATTGATGCGTGTGAAATAAATTATAAACTTCATTGAAAATAGAACTTATATGAAAAAAGAAGAAAATTACTTTTTTAAATGTTTTCCAAGGGTAAAATTACTATGAATAGCGACTATATTTTTATTGAAATTGGTTTCTATTGTTCAAGTGTTCTTCATTTTGATAGACACATATTTTATATTAATTTTTTTGTATTTCTCCACCAAAAATGAACTAACCTAGTATGAAGTGGTACAGTAAATGGTTTGATACTGATGCATAGGCTGATTAGTATGACGGCTGGTAAGATACTGGTGTATGTACTGAATAGTATGCCAACTGGTATGATACTGGTGTATATACTGACTATTGTGTTGATGCGGAAGCGGACAGTTTCCATCTCGAGTTGCTTATATGAAAAATTACAGAACTAAACTAGTTGAGATGGTTTGGTAAACTAGTATTTGACTAGTATAAAACTAGTAGAAATTCCCACAACAGCTGGTTCTATCGTACTGGCATGACTCGGGTTTTTATATCCGACCAAGGGCTGTTATTTCGATACTACCCTGTCTAACTTGTCAATTTTCCCCCCAACACTGTTATCCTCCGAGCAGCTCCTTGCTGCAGGGCTGCTCAAAACTCTCCTGTTTCGGGCTGGTGTTGAATCCAAGCCCGGACCAAGAGAATGTATCTGCTGCGTTTGCCGGAAGAAGATTTACGTCAAACGTTCACACTCCGTCCAACTAATACTGCCCAGCAAGTAGTGAGAAACTCCAGCTGCCGCTCACGCCCACAGGCGCCAATACCTCACACAGCTGCTCACAACTACTTTCCACGTAGCACTTCTCTTTTAGATGTGAGCAATGCCCTTACCTTACAATTTCCCCTTCCCCTCCCACTTACAATTTCCCCTTCTTCTTCAAGCACTAGCACATATGTAAGCCAGCGCCACCAGCTCCTGCTCCCTTACACCATGTGTACTGTTTGTCGGTTGAGACTATATACACCTGCGACATCAGTAAAATGCAACTCTTGCCATGGCCTATGTCACCTGCTTATATGTTCTCAACTTGGTAACAGGAACGTATGAACTAATACGTACGTTACGCCATGTTGTCGAGCTACGCAACCTACAACGTCGACCGATTCGCCTTCTTCCGGTGGTCCGGATGCCTCGTGTTCTAGATTGCGACGCAGTGCGCGGCCCACGCACCAATCCTTGACTCCCAGTGTGACTATTTCTCCCCCTTCGCACTTTCGTATCCTACAGTTGAACTGCAACGGCTTAACCGGCAAGGGTAGTGGGATAGTGCAGGGCGGTATCGGAACAACACCCATTGCGTTTAGGTATAGGTTAGGGGTGATAAATTGCAAGTTAAAATTTCTAAAGATTTAGAAGAGGAAGGGATGTATGGAAACAATCCAGCAAGAAATACAAAAAGGTCTAAATCATCAAAAAAAAACTTAAAGGAATCTAAACTCTATTAAAAAGCCCTTTAACATAAATCAACGGACCGCACACAATAAAATTTCTATAGTGTCTACATAGAATAAAAAATCAGATCATAAAAAGTGAGACATGGTATCAGTAAAACCGAACGATATTACCAAGCACCTAAAAACCAAATGCTGGTTTATATATTAAAGGAAAAACTAAGTTCATCTGGTCATTTCTATAGTGTTAGATGCAGACGGTACACAATGGTATACTAATTTCTGTAGACATTATAAATTTTGTTATCGTTACAAATAAAAAGTTTTATCAAAACAGTCTTGTCAGACCAGTTTAAAAAATCTGGAAAAATTAATTTTTAAACATTGGATTCGTAAATTTTCGAAATTAGTGGGACCACATGTGGGCATATATCTGTGTGCGTGCCTTAAATGCCCCTTCACCTAAAATTATCTCGATCCGCCACAGTAGCAAAAAGGAGAGCGGAATCATTACACCAAGCAGTAGTAAATACATCTGGTACCAGTGCGACTACTTTCTATTGCTGCATCAATTTTTTCTTGTGCTGTTTCAGCAAAACTTTGCACCGATGCATAGTAATGCTCCTTGTGGTCGTGGAGCGTACAACACTGACATACCAATTTCTTGCATACTTCGCATACGTACCGTAATACCTCGTTGTGTAGATCGCAAATGCAATTTGGTGGTGGTGGTGGAAGACGTGTATTTGTAGCCATTCGGCCGGTGGATGAAGTAGCTATGGGTAATGAAACAATTACATGATTCTACGATATCACACTCCTACTCGAAGATATCGGACTATTCAGAAGTATTTGTAATCGAATTATCAGCGCCATACACATCAGTAGACGGCGCAGCTCGAATGTTATACATACAGGGTGGCTGATGAAAGCCGCTACCAAAAAAAAATTAAATAACTTTTTTTCTATCTGGTTAATTTTTTTTATTTTGCAGATTGACTTTTACATTTAACAAAAATGGATAACTGGGACACTGAAACAAGAATTTGGATTGTCCGCCGCTATCACGCACTGGAGTCCGTAGTTTCGGTTCAAAGAGAGTATAGGCGCACGTTTGGCGGCAATCCTCCGAGCAGATGGACCATAATAAGACTTGTAAACAATTTTGCCGAGCATGGGACAGTCAACAGAAGACCTTACCATCGAAACCCTTCAGTTCGAACGGAGGAAACAATCGCTGCTGTAGCTGCTGCCATACAAAACAATCCACGTGTTTCGACAAGAAGCTTATCTGCTCAAATGGGTGTAAGCAGACAGTCATTACAGTCAATTATGCACAAAGATTTGGACTTATTCCCATATAAAATTCAAATGGCCAACAAACTGAACGCTGCAGACTTGCCGATTCGCTTGGAATTTTGCCAGAAGATGCTTCAAATGGTGGAAGAGGATGGAAACATGTTGAACTGTCTTTTCATGTCTGACGAGGCCCATTTCGATTTAAACGGCAACATAAACAAACAAAATTGTCGAATATGGAGTGCTTCCAACCCACAGATACTCCATGAGACGGAATTGCATCCACTTCGTGTCACAGTGTGGTGTGCAGTTTCATCACGCTGCATTGTCGGGCCCTACTTCTTCGAAGAAAACGGTCACACCGTTACGGTTACTGGAGACCGTTACTTGAGCATGTTGAGAGAGTTTTTCTATCCAGAATTACGCCGAATGAGAATTTCTTTCAACTCTGTGTGGTTTCAGCAAGATGGTGCAGCTCCTCATATAGCCCAACCTGTTATGACAGAATTGCGACGAAAATTTCCCAATAAGCTGATATCCAGAAAATCCACATTCCGTTGGCCACCCAGGCCACCCAGGCCGCCTGACCTTACTGCACCTGACTTTTTCTTGTGGGGTTATTGCAAACAGGAAGTCTTCAAAGCAAAACCAACAAATTTGAATGAACTAAGGCAATCCATTCGAGAAACAATTGCGGCTATTCCTGTCTCAACTCTCCAAGCAGTAATGAACCACTTTTTGGTAAGATGCCGCACATGCATCGACGAGCAGGGGGGGCATTTAAATTCCATTATTTTTAAAACTAATTAAGCTATATTTAATAAAATTTAATGAGCTTTAACATGAATAAAAGAAAAATGAATTCCATACACTGAAAAAAAATTATTTGAGTTTCTTAATGTAGCAAAATTCATCAGCCACCCTGTACATGTGACTGAATAAGCCGGTTTAATTAATTTTGTCGAGAGTAAACTATTGGTTAATAAACCAACTATTCCATTGACCGAGTTTAATCTCAAGCCTTAAGGTTCAAATTTATCGTATCGATTAAAGAACGTTTAAAATAAGTTAATTACAAAAGGTGACAGAACATGAGTTACCTTACAAATAATCTTATAGGAAGGCCGGCTATTCCTAAGACTAATCGTAACCTAAATTGTTTATATATTTACCGGTCGATTCTGAGCGTAACCGGTAATTTATCGCGTTTTTGCTTGCGAAACACGTTGTTACCGTCGCGGTTGAGCTTTTTAAAAAAGGTGAACACGAAAAGGCTGAATAAAACTAGGGATTAACGAACATGACTGTTTTTGATTTCACTCAGATCCAAACCGAAACTTTCCTTTTTTTAATTCAACCAAAAAACTTCTGTACACTTTGTTAACTGAACATTAGTGGTAACTAAGCTAGATTAACTAAAAAATTTAATATACTGATTTGTATTTTGTTAAATTGCAGAATTCCAAGAACTGTAAGTTTTCAAATCTATTTAGACCGGAAATCAACAATTTTGTTTGTTGGTAATTTGAAAAATTAATTGGTCAATATCGTCTGGTGCTGACTCTGCACTTACGTAACTGGGATAGCTGTTGACCTAATTTGTTATCGGTGGAGTAGCAGAATTAGTCATAATACCCCCCCTTTTAGATTGGAATTCTCCTGAATTCTGCTATTTAACTTTATGATTATTCTTTTATGCTTAAAAATTTAAAATATTACAGCTATTATTGTTGCAATGATTATGCTTATGATTAGGGCACGGATTTCTATGCATTTGCATATTATTTTTGTTAAGTCATAGGAACTTAAAGATTAACAGATTTTGCGTACCAAGCAATTGGTGTTAAAATGGCATTGATTTGTTAGTGCATATTTTTGCATATTTTGCCTTTAATACATATATTTGCATAATTGTTTAAAAAAGCATATTTCATCACATATTTTTTAGTATTTGGTTAATTTCGGTGAAGCACATTTCCCTTTTGGTTGGCAATCCCAACGAACATATGTTTAGACCAATAATGCATACAATTTACCAATGCGTATGTGTATAAACTTTGGTATTACAATCAGTGTTGCGAGAACGACAGTTTTCTGCGTACACGTGTACCATTTGAATTTAAACGTTCCTCACAACCAGTGTTTTGGTAAACAATGGTATAAACATACATTTGTATATTCTGCGATTCCGTTTTTTCTTTATCGTTTGGCCTTCAGAAATTTCGTAAAAATGCCTAAAACTAAAACTACACTGGCTGGAACTCTGTCAAAATATGTTAACGAATATAGAGCGATATTCACAACTGATGGATGATTTTGTAAAATTTGCAATAAAAGTGTTAGCTGTGAAAAAAAGTTTCAAGTTGATCAGCACATACGAAGTCAGAAGCACCTAGAGCTTTCCAGAAGGCAAGATGAAAAAACAACTCAATCCCTGCTGAAAAACTACACATCTAATAAGAACAAGTGTTACATTGATCTTTGCGAGACCTTTATTGCAGCAGATATCTCATTATGGAAGTTAACAAACACCCACTTAATCAAGTTTTTTAAAATTACACTCAGGAATCCATTCCTACTGAGTCAACTTTGAGGAAAAACTATGTCTACGACACATATTTATCGCAAATTGACGAAATCAAAAGGCAGTTGAAGAACCACTTTTTGTGGGTATCAATCGATGAAACGACTCACATTCAAGGTCGTTTCGTAGCAAATATTATCGTGGGAATTTTACATCGTGACAAAAAGATATAAGCTCCAAACTTTTTTTGTTAAACGTCGTTTGTCTAGAACGAACGAATAACTTTACAATTGCAAGAGCATTCGCTGATTCAATGCAATTATTGGGCCCTGACTTCGCAGCTCCATATATGGTTAAATCAGCAAAAGCTGAAAAAGGGTCCGCTTTTTTGTAAAACATTATTAGTCGGAACCAGCATGATCGGACCAATACAACGCATATCTCCCATACAATCGATTGTTCCGATAAACGTGTTTTGGCCTATAACTCTTGCAATTCAATAGCTAGGAACGTAAAATTGTGCAGGTTTGGTAATTATTATATATGTAATGTGTGTAGTGAAAATCAACCAGATGGGACCTACATAACATATAGCTTCCATACAATCGATTATTCCGAAAAATGGCGTTTGGGATTTGTATCTTCAAATTAACAGTTTTGCAGAGTTTGTACCGTGATGCGTATTCATGAAAGGTATAAAGTCTTCGGCACAGTCGAAGACAGCCCTTTCCTTACTTGTTCTAATTTAATTTTTGTTTATAATGCCATTTAGCTTCTCTAACGTGTTACTAAAATAGTCGTTTAAAAGAATTTTTTTACAATTTTTTTTTCTGTTTGCAAGATATGATTTTTCATATCCTGTCTGTCCTCATCGCCCATGGTACCAAATATTCATTTTGATAGGATACCACCTGCATTTATCAGTCCTCGTTCGTGTCTTTTTTCTTAACTTTTTAGTGTCATTAACTTGCTCCTCGTATCTACTATATCTAACAATAGAGGTCTCTGTATTTTGCTTCCATTAACATCACGTTGTTCGTAATTTTATCTAAAATGTCTTCTATCTTGCTTATATTAATCATGTGTGAAATTATTTCCGTATCCTTTAAAATTTCCTGTCTCTTAAATTGAATGTCTGTGAATGCGGATTGTTCCATTATTTTTGTCACAGTAATCTGTCCATAAGCTTTAGACATCCATTGTATCACCAGTATTATCATCATTGTAATCTGTAAATTTAAGTGGTCTTTTATTATTACTTTGGTGAACGCCTTTCAAACTTTTTTTCTATATTTTGGTTGTTCCTTATAAAACATTTTCTCCTAGTTTCTTCGTAACTTTCTCGCTTTTCGTTACCTAACTCTATATTTTGCTTAACTTTCTCTTTATTGACCTTGCGTTATGCACGTCCAACGGGGTACTTTTTATTGTTGAATGATATCTTTCATTATACGTTCTTATTGCTTTTTACATAATTTGACTGATTGTTAGTTTCTTGTTCGAGTAATATATTAAACTAAATATCTCAGCGAAAGAATTGTGCATTCTCTCTATGTCGGCATTGCCTGTGTGGCCAACCTATTTTCGAAAAATGATTTTCTAACTGCTTAATTAGGGTAATGTGATTTCTGTCCATTAGGGAGTACGCTGCTCCAAATTTGGAGAATTTGTATATTACACTACCCGACAAATTTTCAAAAATTTCCATATCCTCGGCATTTGATACATGATTCCTAAGTAGAATTTTCTGCTGATTCCAAATATATTATCAGATAATTTAAAAGTAGAACGGTTTTCGAGATATTTTCAAATTGAAATTTTTGATCTAAGAAAAAAAGGTAGGATTACCAATCTGTCAATAGCTCCGCCTTTACCGTCTCGATTTTTATCTTATTTCATTTAATTTTTAGATGATGAAATACCATTTCCACCAAAGTGGAAATAATGAAAATCGACGCTTTTTTTATTCAAATTTCCGACATTCATCTTCTTTTTTGTAACTTTTTTTAATGAAATATTAAATATCCGCCTGATTTTATAATGTGAGTCAATAGCCTCTTTCTAAGTAAACATTTTGGCACTTTCCGGATTTTATTCAGTAGAAAAATGACAATCTTATAAGAGATTAAGTGAACCAACCGGAGGATGGGGCCGTGTGCAGAAGTCCACGCAAGTGGGGGAAGTTTCTGATCGCCATTCACGTGGGAATGGCCAGAGCGATTCTGTTGCATGCGGTTCAAGCAGCTCATTACTTCCGGGCTTTGCGCCCAAGTATCCTCTGGGTAACCACCGAACACCCGTTTGGTGGTGAGCTAAACGTGAGAAGGCGACTACCTGGTAAGGCCACTCCGACATAATCGGTTTAAGGGCTTGCTGGGGGATTCAAACTGCAGCGTCTGATCACCATGACGTGCGGCTGCAAGCGAGCCTCTATCTTGGATCAAGCGGATCGCTATAAAAACGTGTAATTGAATTCAACCTCCCGTGAAACGGGTTGTGCGTTGAGTTTGGGACCCACCATATAAAACAACGTTCCAATGAAATTCAACAACAAGGCCTCGGATATGAGAACCCCTTTTTTAGATGACAACACCCGCAAACGAAATAAGGATTACGAGATAAGGGCATGTACCTGGAATGTCCGGTCCCTTAATGGGGAAGGTGCCGCTGCCCGGCTGGTTGAGGTCCTGAGGAAAGCAAAAGCTGACATCACCGCCATACAAGAGATGCGATGGACGGGGCGAGGAAACACGATCAAAACACCTTGCAACATCTACTGGAGTGGGCATGAAGACAAGCGCAGATTCGGCGTGGGATTGTCTCGCCGCAATCCGCATAAAAGTACGATTTTTCACCATATCGTTTATCTGCGCTCATGCACCAACGGAAGGGAAGGACGACGTGGAAAAGGATGCATTCTACGAGCTCCTGGAAGAAGCATACGAGCGCTGCCCCCGTCATGATATCAAAGTCGTGCTTGGCGACTTTAACGCCAGGGTGGGTAAGGAGGGTGTCTTCGGCCCCACTGTCGGGAAGTTCAGTCTCCACGATCAGACTTCGCCAAATGTATTCAGGCTGATCGACTTCGCCGGTGCCCTAAACATGGTCATATCCAGCACTAGGTTTATGCACAAGAAGATCCATCAGGCTACATGGCTGTCCCCCGATCGAAAAACACGCAACCAGATCGACCACGTTGTGATAGACGGACGGCATGCTTCCAGCGTCTTAGATGTTCGCACAATACGACGACCTAACATCGACTCTGATCACTACCTAGTAGCAGCCAAGATTCGTACCCGCATCTGTACGACAAAACAGCTGCAACAAAAAACGCAGGGAAAGCTGGACGTCGAAAAGCTGCAATCGCATAGACCGCAAATCATTTCGCAGATCGCCTCTCACACCTGCTCTCCGAGAGCACAATTCACCCTAGTAGAATGCATGAGAGGAGTGTTTTTGTCGTTACCACAACAACAACAACAACAGCAGTGGGATCATATCTCAGGAGCACTCCCTACCGCAGCCGAAGAAGTAATTGGATTCCGGCGAACGCGAAGAAACAACTGGTATGATGATGAAGAGTGTCGCCCAGCAACGAAAAGAAAGGACGAAGCCTACAAGGCAACGCTGAGATCGAATGCAACGAGGAGTGTGTGTTAGCACTACCGCGCCTTGAAGAGAGAAGCGAGGCGGCTTTTCCGGGCGAAAAAAAGAGAGGCAGAAAAGCGTGAAATAAAGGAGCTTAAGATGCTGGCCAACGGGAATAATGCCCGAAAATTCTATCAAAAAATTCGGCGAATGACAGAAGGTTTTAAACCCGGGGCAAACTCCTGTAAGAATGAGAACGGCGACCTGGTGGCCGATGTTCAGAGAGCACTCAGAATATGAAGGGGTCACTTCGCTGCCCTTTTAAATGGAGAAACTGAACAAGAAACCAGAGAAGATGCCGAACCCGAGCCCACAATCGAAGATGATGGAATTGACGTTCCACAACCCGACTATAGTGAGGTGCGAATAGCAATATCCCGATTGAAAAACAATAAAGCAGCTGGCGCTGATGGTTTGCCTGCTGAGCTATTCAAACAAGGACGCGAGGAGCTGGTAAGGCGAATGCATCAGCTTCTATGCAGAATATGGTTGGATGAATGCATGCCTGAAGATTGGAATCTAAGTGTTCTCTGCCCAATCCACAAGAAGGGTGATCCTGCAAACTGCGCCAACTATCGCGGAATCAGCCTTTTGAATATCGCATATAAGGTCCTATCAAGCGTATTGTGCGAAAGACTGAAGCCTGATGTGAACATACTGATTGGACCTTATCAGTGTGGCTTCAATACGCCAAATCTTGGAAAAACCCCGTGAGAAAAGAATCGACACACATCATATCTTTGTTGATTTTAAAACCGCTTTCGATAGCATGAAAAGGAGCTCCCTATATGCCGCTATGTCTGAATTTGGTTTCCTCGCAAAACTAATACGGCTATGCAAAGTGACCTTGAGCAGCACCGCCAGCTCGGTCAGAATTGGGAAGCACCTCTCCGAGCCGTTCGAAACTAAACGAGGTTTCAGACAGGGTGACCCGCTATCGTGCGATTTCTTTAATTTAATGCTGGAGAAAATAATACAAGCTGCAGAACTTAACCGCGCTGGAACAATATTTTATAAAAACATGCAACTGTTGGCATATGCTGACGATATTGATATTATTGGCCTTAACAACCGCGCCGTAACTTCTGCTTACCCCAAATTAGAAAAAGAAGCGGGGAAAATGGGATTGGTGGTGAACGAAGGCAAAACGAAGTACCTTCTGTCATCATGCAAAGAGTCAGCGCATTCGCGCCTTGGCAACCACTGTTCGCAGCAATAATTTCGAAAAGGTAAAGGACTTCGTTTACCTGGGAACCAGCATTAACACCAACAATAATGTTAGCCTAGAAATCCGACGAAAAATTACTCTTGCAAACAAATGCTACTTCGGTCTGAGTAGGCAATTGAAAAGCAAAGTCCTCTCTCGACGAACGAAAATAACACTCTACAAGTCACTCATCGCACCCGTCCTGCTATATGGTGCAGAGAAAGGTTCTTCGAAAGATTTGTGGACCTCTACGCGTTGGCGACGGCGAGTACCGAAGAAGATTTAATGATGAGCTGTATGAACTTTACGCAGACGCCGACATAGTTCAGCGAATTAAAACACAGCGGCTTCGCTGGCTAGGCCACGTAGTGCGAATGAGCGAAGATGATCCACCCCAGAAGGTATTCTTATCGGCACCCGCCGGTGGAAGCAGAGGAAGAGGGAGACCACCACTCCGATGGAAGGACCAAGTGGAGCCCGATTTGCGCTCCCGCGGTGTTTCCAATTGGCGCCAGTTGGCGCAACAAAGAAACGACTGGCGAGCTATGTTGGACGGTCAAAATCGCCCAGGCGGTTAGATGACCATTTAAAGAAGAAGTGAACCAACCTATATTTATTCTTTCATTGAACTTCCAGATCTTGGAAATTTTTAACCACTATAGTAATATCTAAATATTTTTCACTGCTCTTAAGAATAAATTGGCAAACTTTGCTTATACTATCAATATTTTGTTCGACATTTAAAGGGATTAGTGTTTTATTTTTGCAAAAAAAGAAGCAATGAGTAATAACTTGCTTACATATAAGTGCAAAAACCCACCAAATAAGTTTTGTTATAGGTGCGGAAGGTATATCGGCATCGGCTAGAAATTTTACTGAAAATCTGCAAACTGCTTTTCGCTTATATTTTAATTTTGTTCCGCAGAACATTTGCGAACCATGGACACCAAATGTTTTGTGTAGTACTTGCAGAATCTGTGGGTTGGAAGCACTCCATATTCGACAATTTTGTTTGTTTATGTTGCCGTTTAAATCGAAATGGGCCTCGTCAGACATGAAAAGACAGTTCAACATGTTTCCATCCTCTTCCACCATTTGAAGCATCTTCTGGCAAAATTCCAAGCGAATCGGCAAGTCTGCAGCGTTCAGTTTGTTGGCCATTTGAATTTTATATGGGAATAAGTCCAAATCTTTGTGCATAATTGACTGTAATGACTGTCTGCTTACACCCATTTGAGCAGATAAGCTTCTTGTCGAAACACGTGGATTGTTTTGTATGGCAGCAGCTACAGCAGCGATTGTTTCCTCCGTTCGAACTGAAGGGTTTCGATGGTAAGGTCTTCTGTTGACTGTCCCATGCTCGGCAAAATTGTTTACAAGTCTTATAATGGTCCATCTGCTCGGAGGATTGCCGCCAAACGTGCGCCTATACTCTCTTTGAACCGAAACTACGGACTCCAGTGCGTGATAGCGGCGGACAATCCAAATTCTTGTTTCAGTGTCCCAGGTATCCATTTTTGTTAAATGTAAAAGTCAACCTGCAAAATAAAAAAAAAATTTACCAGATTCATTAAATAGAAAAAAGTTATTTAATTTTTTTTTGGTAGCGGCTTTCATCAGCCACCCTGTACGTGGAAGTCTGGTGTAAAGTAAGTGTAAGTTTCCGGTACTAATTTTTTTAATTTATTTATTTACTTGATTCACGATAGTCAACATTTACCATTTTCCGTTCCGGCAATATGGTGTCGACTAATGTGTCACGAAGTTGATTGCTGTTTTTGCTTAATCAAAGTAAATCAAATCAGACGTCATCGCAGCGTTAAATATGCAGACGTGCACTGTTTTACTAAACCAATTCCGCATTCCCCGGACGGTTCTTATTTTGCTTGTCCAAACAACAAGAGGAGCAGGAATGAAGTGAAACGGGTGAAACGGGTGAAACCGATTTTAAAGAAAAAATAGTTAATAAGCCGCTTACGCAAACAGAATTGAATGACTGGTTCAGAGATTCAGAATTGAGAAAGGAGAAGTCGAAGCTTTTGGCATCAAGGATGAAAGAACGTGGATTGTGACTTCTGAGGTTAAAGCTACATACTACAGATGTCGTTACAAACGTTTTGAGAAATACTACTCTAAGGATGATAATATTTGCTATTGCAATGATATAAACGGTTTGTCCAAAGAGTTTCGAGAGCCGTTTGAGTCTAGTGAAAGGCATCCATTGATCGACATTAGTAAATTAAGTTTAAAGGGTGTTTTGTTGCACCAGTGTAACAAAAAACCATCAATTCCAGTGTCACAAGCAGGTGGTATAAAAGAATTGTATGAATTATGTCAAAAATGCTTGACCTTATCAAATATAAATAACATGGCTGGAAGATTTGTTCAGATCTTAAAGTCGTTGCTTTACTAACTGGTTTGCAGCAGGGCTATACGTAGTACGGCTGCTTTTTGTGCAGTCGGGCGCGTATAGATCATTACTCTAAAAAATGTGGGCCAGGTAGAATAGGTTGTCTATCATTAGAGAACATTTCTCTTCATTTTTGCTAACAATATTATATTTTGCATCCGGAAGCTCTGAATATATTCCTACTGTACCTTTAGTAAAATATTTTCTAAATATTTTCCCCATTATATCAAAGTCACATTCCGCTTATCCTGTTTTCATGTAGTTATTTAATTTCTTCAATTTGTTGTTCGGTAACATTTTTTGAGTTTTATATTTATTCACTATATCCTCTTTGATAATAAAATGGTCCTGAAGAATTTCTTCAGCTGAATGAATTGTTGCCATAGTTTCGTTTTCTTCTAGATTATTTATAGGTTCCAGACTTTGTCTATTATTCTTTTTCTCTGGGAACTCGCCAAGTTCACTAACTTCTTTCAAATTTTCTTCCAGTTTATTGTCTATTCTACTTAAAAAGTCCGCTATTTGGTTTTCTTTTCCTTTTAAGTATTCTATATTAAAGTCGTACTTTCCTAATTTTAGGAGCCACCTTAGATGCTTTGGTGACATGTCCTTTCCTTTATATTTAGCGTGTAGGTATTTTATTGGCTGATGGTCTGTGAAAATCGTAAAAATTTCCTTCCGTACAGATATGGTCTTAAATAGTTAACGCCCTATAAACTCGACAGAAATTCTTTATCTGTAGCAGAGTAATTTCTCTCGTGATCATTTAGTGTCTTGGAAATGTAACACACTGGATGACCTTCTTGTGTAGTTAGAGTAAATGGTTTGTCAAAATTTGGTTATCTCAAAATTGGATATCTCAATGTTTCGAATGCTTCTTTATAGGTTGGATCTTAAGTATTAATCTTTACGTTCCTTTTTTTAAATATTTTGTTATAGGCTGTGCTACTCGTGCGTAGTCTTTTATAAGTTTTCGATAGTAACCTGTTACTCCTAGGAAACTTTTTATTTGTTTTTCTGGTTTAGGTAACTCTACCCCTTCTATTACCTTGATTATAGCAGGATTTGGATTTAAACCTTCCTCCGTTAAAATATACCCTAAAAAGTCGGTCTCTTTTTTCATAAAATTGCACGTATCCACTTGAACTTTCAGATTTGCTTGTTCTAAAACTTCAAATATATACCTCCGAGATTAAGGCTGAGCTTCTCTACCAATTTGTGGTGTGCTGCTTCTAATTTTTCCTATAAATTGCCGGGACCTACGGGTTTTTGCCGATTCCGAACGTCTTCTGCAAAGCAGATGAATTTTTGCTGACAAACCTTCCATGGCAGAAATACAATACAGTTTGCCAAAACCACTGCCGAGGGGAGACCCCGTTTTGAAAAAACTTTTTGAAACCACTTTTTATGTTACCTGTACCAGGGCAGCCTTGGACCTTCGGTGTGGTAGGCCAGCTACACTACCGCCACACCACGGAGGCCGTCAAACTCATTTATATTACTGTTATTAAGCTTATACTTGCTCCAGTGTCTACGAGAGCTAGATATTTTTTCGATTCAAACGTTAAGGTGGGAAGACAGTCCGAGCTGGTCCCCCGAAAAAATTCTGATCATCTTCATCTACTAAGTTTCTATCATTATGATTTTAATAACACTCACACGAGTTTAATTCTACGAATTCTTGTTTTTCTTTATTTATATTGTCTATTTCCATTGGTTCCTCTCCGTCTTGCCTAGGTTGATTCCAGCGATTTGCCCGGAATTTGGCCTAGGGTTTCCTACCATTGGGGACTTGTGAAATTGACCTGAATTTCCCTTAATTTGGGGATTATTTGAAGGTCCATGCCTTCTTTGGAAAGACATATTGTCTTTATTTTGGTTGGGGTGTTGTTGGGCTTGCTTGAATTGTCCTAAACTAATCTGCTATGATACGTATTTTGCTTTTGGTTTTGTCTTATCTGTCCCGAGTACCTAAGATTATTTCTCGTATTTTTATCAAAATATTGTGGGGTTTGGTTGTCGTAACGGTCCGTATTAAAATTCCTCGTTGGCCATTCGCTATAGTTTGGCCTTCCATCTCTTTTAATTATTTTTCATTATCCTGGTCTAATACAAGTTTCTTCGAACCTCCTATGGTTCATTATTTTTATTATTTCTCCTAACTGTGCACATTCGTATATTTTGTCTAGTAGCATCCGTTGTGTCATTTCTTTTGTAGTATTTACAAGTAAACTATCTATATTGGTCAGATCTATACACTGTCCTCCACTATAGTATACAATAAGTTCGTCTGGTTTGTATTTCAATTGCAAGTTCACTTACCATATTTACCCACAAATTAGTAACTTTTCTGTAAATTTCATGTGGCTCTGTGTCGGGTTTAAACCTCATCTTAAGGGTTTCCTTGATTCAGTTGCAATTATCTGGTTGCGGTATATTAATCATGACATTTTTTGCCTCACGTTGAACCGTTTTGTTCGCACCGTTTCCCTCCAAAGTTCTTCAGAAAAACGGAATAATAGTCACATCCCTTTGGCCAGTAATTATCGGCCGTTGGTTTATTTTTTAAACAGTCTATCAGCTTTATGCGGGTCCAATGTCTGTCGCTGTGGTTATAGTTGTTGCTGCTCGTGTCGTTGTTCTAGCTCCATATAGGCTTGTTTTAGCTGCTGTAATTGCTGCTCCCTCCTAGCGAGTTCCTCTATTAGGTTCACATCCAACATTTGAGTTTGATCCTGAGCGATCATCCTCCTTCGGTCGTATTCCCTTTGCCTTGCCTCGATTTTGTCTAATTGAATGGATGCCCCATTTTTCGCACGATATTTGTGGGTGGTGTACTGCAATCCTGTTGAGTTCACTTCACTTCCATTTATTTTAATATCTATTGAGTGGTGTTATACAAGTTTATTTGTGATCACTGCACTGCCACTTATGTTTACTAGTTGGTGGTGTTACTAAACACTTCACTGCAACTCCTTTTTAATAATAAGGGAACGTTTTCCGTAACCGACCCTTTTTCAAAAAAGGACTTTCGACTGCGCCAAACACGTTGTAACCGTCGCGGTTGGGCTTTTTACGAACACGACTGTTTTTGATTTCACTGAAACTTTATTTATTTAACCAAGAAACTTGAGTACAATTTGTTAACTGAACATTATTGCTAACTAATCTAGATTAACTAAAAAAAATTAATATACTGATTTGTATTTTGTTAAATAGCAGAATTCTAAGAACTGTAAGTTTGCAAACCGGATATCAACAGTTTTGTTTGTCTGTCTGGTGCTGACTCTGCACTTACGTAATTTGGAAAGCTATTGACCTTATTTGTTATCGGTGGAGTAGCAGAGCTATTCATACACGGAGGCGAGGAACTGGTAAGGGGGCATGCATCAGCTTCAATGCAGAATATGGTCGGATGAATGCATGACTGAAGATTGGAATCTAAGTGTTCTCTGCCCAATCCACAAGAAGGGTGATCCCGCAAACTGCCCCAACTATCGCGGAATCAGCCTTTTGCATATCGCATATAAGGTCCTATCAAGCGTATTGTGCAAACAGACTGATTAGACCTTATCAGTGTGGCTTCAGACTTGGTAAATCTACCATCGACCAGATTTTTACAATACGCCAAAATTTGGAAAAACCCCGGGAGAAAAGAATAGACACACATCATCTGTTTGTTAATTTCGAAGCCGCTTTCGATAGCACGAAAAGAAGCTGCCTATATGCCGCTATGTCTGGATTTGGTTTCCCCGCGAAACTTATACGGCTATACAAAATGACCTTGAGCAACACCACCAGCTCGGTCAGAATTGGGAAGGACCTCTCCGAGCCGTTCGAAACTAAACGAGGTTTCAGACACGGTGGACCCCCTATTTCTTTACTCTAATGCTGGAGAAAATAATACAAGCTGCAGAACTTAACCGAGCTGGAACAATATTTTATAAAAACGTGCAACTGTTGGCGTATGCTGACGATATTGATATCATTGGCCTTAACAACCGCGCCGTAACTTCTGCTTACTCCAAATTAGAAAAAGAAGCGGAGAAAATGGGATTGGTGGTGAACGAGGGCAAAACGAAGTACCTTCTGTCGTCATGCAAAGAGTCAGCGCATTCGCGCC
Source organism: Merzomyia westermanni (assembly GCA_949987695.1). NCBI lineage: Eukaryota > Metazoa > Arthropoda > Insecta > Diptera > Tephritidae > Merzomyia > Merzomyia westermanni. The sequence continues at coordinate 86,465,318 of OX465291.1, forward strand.
TCGGCAACCAAGCCACTGTTGTCAGCAATAATTTCGAAATAGTAAAGGAATTCGTTTACCTGGGAACAAGATTAACACCAACAATAATTTCAGCTTAGAAATTCGACGAAGAATTACTCTTGCAAACAAATGCTACTTCGGACTGAGTAGGCAATTGAAAAGTAAAGTCCTCTCACGACGAACGAAAATAATACTCTATCAGTCACTCATCGCACCTGTCCTGCTATATGGTGCAGAAGCGTGGACGCTAACAACATCTGATGAGGCGGCTCTGGGAGTATTCGAGAGAAAGGTTCTTTGAAAGATTTGTGGACCTCTACGCGTTGGCGACGGCGATTGCCACGAGCTTTACGCAGACGCCGACTTAGTTCAGCAAATTAAAGCACAGGCTAGGCCACCTTGTGTGAATGAGCGAAAATGCACCAGCCCAGAAGGTATTCTTATCGGCACCCGTCGGTGGAAGCAGAGGAAGAGGGAGACCATCACTGCGATGGAAGGACCAAGTGGAGACCGATTTGCGATCCCCCGATGTTTCCAATTGGCGCCAGTTGGCGCAACGAAGAATAGACTGTCGAGCTATGTTGGACGGTTTAAATCGACCAGGCGGTTAGATGACTATTGAAAGAAGAAAAGAAGGGGTAGCAAAATTATACATAATTCGCGTGGTAACTGATTTTATGGTTACGAAATTCCTTCTTAAATTTAAAGAAATATCATCCATTGTTAGGTTCTAGATTTCTATTTTATTATTTAACTCAAATACTGCATTTAATAATAATTTACTGCAGGGCCGTGCGCAAGGGACTGTCTTCGGGGGGCGGGGTGTTTTTGGATGCTCAGAGAATATTATGATCTGATTCTACGAAAATTGCACTTCTAAAAACTGAAAGAAAATTTACCTAATTTACACGATTCTGCGAGGTCCGAGAGGAAAATGATTATATGTCGTCTCTAGCAGAATCTTGAAAACCACGCAGGTACACGTCCAGTCTTAAGCGTTGTCAAGGAGAGAATGATGCAAGTCGATAAAGAGTTCTTCCCCTTCGACAGAGGAAATACCAAAAATTAGTTGAGGTTTGTTCTTAAGGCCAAGGACTGTTCTAATCCGTTACATTCTCGAACCTCTTACGACAGGCCAACGTAATTTTGTAGGAGGTAAGCGAAAATTTGGAGTCGGCATATAAAACGTAGGTCCGGTCAAAATCGTCCCATATGACAGGTCATCAAAGACATTCTCAAGGAATCAGTCAACACGTAGGCTCATCAGAAATGGGAGGAGGAAAGTAAGGCTGGGTCGCGGCGCCACTTTTTTGGCGTTGATACCTTGAAGCCAGCACCATAGCCGGTATCAGCGCAGTGCGTTGACGCAATTGCGTTAAGTGCTTTTTTGGCGCAATGATCCCATATTGCGCAGTTTATGAGACATCACCGAAAACTAAGACAAAGCGTTTGGAAGGGGTATCTAGAGACACGTATTCATGCCAGGATAAAGAATCCGAAGGCGGAGTCTAACTTCAAAAATAATGAGCAAAAATAGTTTGCTCCGGTAAGGGAGACACCATCGAGTACTGAACGAAGACGGTCCGATGGGGTATCTACGCCCACGTATCCATGCCTTGATGAAGAATCCGAAGGCGAACTGTAACTTTTTTTACCCGTTTAAAAGTAATGAACAAAAGGAAAATTATTCAACTTTTTTTGGTGAATAACTTTTAAATTGTTTCAAATCTTAATTTTCCGCACTCGGATTGTGATTCCTGAAACCGAAACGCGTCCTTGGGTATCCCTCTCAACATTTTTGGTAGCGCCTTGGTAGCTGTAGCTCGGATGTTGGCGTCACTGGCGCTGATAACATTATTTGTGATACCATAACGCCATGACGCCAACAGCGCCAGAAACACCTTCAACTCAATGACGCCAGTGGCACCACTTCAGGGTAGCGAGACCAGAGAAAAACATAAACTCAATGGCGACGGCAGTGCCAGAAACACCTTAAACTCAAAAGCAACAGTCGCGCCGCTCCAGTACAGCGGTGTTTTGTAGTAGTTTAGTGTTTCTGGTGCTACTGGCGTCATGGCGTTACGGAATCACAAATAAAGGTATCAGCGCCAGTGACGCCAACACTGGTATCAGCGTAATTCCGTGAAGCCTCACAGCGTTACCCCCCCTTAGAGGAAAGAAACCACACTTCAATGAATGTTCCAATATTTATTTTGATTCGTGTCTTACCTTCTTAGTAACGTTTGTTTGAAAAACATACTCCTCATTCTCCAAGTCAGTTTGCAGTTCCTTCGTAAATCGCAACAGCTCGGTACCGGAAAAATCGACTAATTGTAATTTATTCGACGAAGAAGGAATAGCAATGGGCTGTTGTGCTATATTACAATCAAATTCTTGATCGATTAAGCAATTGCTTAGCATAAATGGATGGGTAGAATTGTAAATATGTTCTAGCATCTTTACTGCCTGTTTTCGTTTCAAAGGTTTTATGCCGAAACCGAAGAGTTGTTTCAATATCTCTGCTTCAGTTTGATGCTTTAAGCCCGGGTTTGGCTCTTTGACCATGCGTGTCATATATATGCGTCCATCAACTTCATATTCATTGGGTAAACTCTGTGAAAGCTGCAATTTATGCAACGGTGATGAATTCGTTTTGGGTACCATCAATGTATTTTTGCGATTGTCTAAACATATGTGACTTGTTATCAACTTGTCTAAGCCAAATGCTGCATTCTGTATTGAAATCGAAGATTCCATTAATTTGTTATGGTATTTGGGCATTTGAGGTGTTTGAGTTAATGATTCAGATATGTTGTCCACAATACCAAATTCCAAGAGCTCAATAGACTTATCGGTTATTGATGCGTGCGATAGGCTGCAATTGCCTTTAATCCGTTCGCTTGCATGTGATATTATTTTCAAATCAGCTGATTCATAAATATTAGTTTCTAAAGTACTTGTACGTTCCACTAAATCCCGCATTGGAAATTCATTTGAATTGTCGGTAAAATATTTTTCGTACTTTTCCTCGTGATTTCTTGAGAGTGTTTTACTTCTACTTATATCAGCCTTTCGTATTGAGTAGTTTATATCATCGTTGGATAAAACAAGGCCGGGTTGAAAATCATTAAATTCAAATTCAGTGCTCCTCTTTTTAATACCTTCGAACGGGATAGTTTTTCTGCGATTAAATGTAGCCAGTTTCGGGTTATTACCAGAGTTCATATCATCAAAAGCATTCCATTGTTTTGCAACAATATTTATATTCGCAACTGATCTATTGTATGTTGCAATATTATTGTTTCTGCTAGTTTCATTTTGTTGATAGTTTCCAACTTTGGCATCTTCGATAAAAATCGAGCTGCTGTCCTTCGTCGTATTTGATCTTTCCATAAAGAAATTTGTGGTCAAGTCACTATCATGTGAAATAACTGGGTTTGCAATATTTTTAAAAGCATCTGTAACGTAAAAATTCTGTTCATTGGAAAATATTTATCTATCTTTATGGAACTATGCATATATATTACACTACCTCACATCCCACATATGTGAATAAAAATTATTATTATTTATTTTTTCCAACCAAATTATAAATTATTTGCTCTTTAAAACGCACCAAAAGGCCCAGGAGAAAATATCTCTTAAAACCCGCGCAAACCTCCGGACCTAATACGGCTAATGTATTAATTGTCAATTTTAATGTACTTTATAACCAACTAGAAAACCCGGCCAGGCATCGATGCGTCTGAAAACTTCCAACTTAATTTCATCGCAATTAGCACCTTTCGTTTGAACCCATATTGTAGTAACATATTGTGATGAATTCGATTATTCCTCGATTAATAATTCTGAGTTCGATCACTATAAAGGCAAATAAGTACACGCACAAATACTGTAACAAATATCTAGTTTTATTTACTAGTAATAAACGCAATACAAATTTAAGAGTTGGTAACTTCACAGTAGTTTACTGTACAATACTTCAAAATAAACTGATCAACCAACCTGCCTTGCTTGTATGCTGCATTTTATTGTTTGGATGAGCGCCAGTTTCATCACCTTTAAGCGTCTCAACCGTTCTGGATTGCTCTTGTACTTGCATTCTGGAACACTTGATGTTTATCAGCATTTACTCTTTGCCTCCTTTTCGTAAACATTCATGCTATCTTAGTGGTGGGAGTGTTATTGAGTTAGGGATGGTACATGCTTGAGAATATTCGGCCCTCCACCTTAGTCTGATCGTCCGAGTCAGACACATTGCCTGAACCATAGTATATGTCTACTAGTAACGCAACTTACTCCGAATATGCACACACACACAAACCACACAGGGAGCATTGTATTAAATATTAAAACAAAGAAATTTAAGCAGTGTAATACTGAACTTGAAGACATAAAAATACCTAAATATTGAATATTTAGTAATTATAACAACTTATCAGTTACTATAAAGTGTACGTTTCAGTTTAAATTGGAATTTTTAGTTGTAGTTCTAACTTTAAAACAACTCTGAATGCGATTTCCTCCATTCCACTCTCTCGGAGTACCTTCATCCACTACCTTCCACTCCGATTCGCAAAAGAAGATGCCACACTAGTAGGGGTGAACAATGGCCTGAACCAAATGTAGCTACGACACTCAATGGTTGGCACTTCTTTATTAAACCACATTTCCTCCAGAGATTTAAACTCCGACATCAATCCTCTTTAGCATATATTCCCACAATGCATTACATTGTCACATATTCCAACCATTTTGTCTGCCCTTAATCCCGCATGGATTTGTGATTTTGCTTTCATTTCCAGTGGTACTCGGCAAACATTTCTGCAAACTCATTTCTTCAGGACTCGGTTTAATTCTCTCAGTGTACCGTTTCACTTTATCCACTAAGTTGCCCTGCTTCCTCGGAACATACAACAATAAGTGGTTGATGATTCTGGTCATCTTGACTTTTCCATAGCCGATGCAAATAGCCAGATATTAGCTTTAAGCTACTCCAGTGTTCCCAGTATGCTTTTGCAATGCGACTCGCCAGACAAACAGACACACATTCATTTTTATTTATAAGATTGCTCACATGGTAGTAGAAAAGTTTAAAACCACTATAGGTCATAACTCCACAACAGTTTACCGCTTAAGTACCTTGGATGCCAGACACACAGACACACATTCATTTTTATTTATAAGATTGCTCGCATGGTAGTAGAAAAGTTTAAAACGACTATATGCCATAACTCCCAACAGTTTACCTCGACCACCTATACAGAGCTGGGTATTTAATGTTCGGTTCCACTTCCTTACTTGTTTTAATTTTGGTTTGTTGATTTTCTGACAGAGTGGAAAGCTGATGTATATTGGAACGCCATCACTTGTCAAATTTGGTTTGGAGACAAACTGGTTTCGGCGATGTGACATTTTCAATGCCAGAACGAAAAACCGAAACCGCCGAAAGCGGTTCGTCCCCATTTGACAAGGGATGGCGGAAAATCGTTCCAATATACATCCGCTTTTCACTTTGTCTCCAAACCAAATTTGACAAGGGATGACGGAAAATCGTTCCAATATACAATAACTAGTATCTTCCGGGGTCAAAATTCTACCAATTTCAGTTAGTTTAAATTGTTAAATCCTCTGTTCATATATCTCTCCAGCACTGTCTAGAAGCCAAAGTAGTTGAGAAATTTTAGTTACTGGAATTTATTATGTATAGTTAAGTTATTCAGAGTTGCTTTCATAAAAGTCGGTTCACACTTAACGGCTGTTAATTTGACAGCTAATCGAACAGAATCAATCAATTAAAGCGCGGTAATCGTTAATAGGAAATGGTGAAAACAGCCCATAGGAATGTTTTAAAACCCACTATTAGTGCTACCACTCCTTTCAGAAAAGCTTACGCGTAATAAGAACCATTTTATTTGATGGACATATACTAACAACCAGGGACCCCCGATAACCATTATTTTTATATTTTTAATGAAAAAAATCAAAGGCTTCCCAATATCGGAGGACAGTGTAAAGTATATGAACGTGCATGTCTCGTCAGGCTCAATGGAAATCTGCATTGATTGAAGAAAATTTGAGCGAAACCTATATAAATTACATCTAATCAATCTATTTCGAGTTTTATTTTTTTTACCAAAAATAATAATAATTTTTTAAGTTTTATTTTTTTTTTGCTCGAAAATAAATAAAATAATAAATAAATTATTTTTGATGAAACTAAAACTTATTCCTTGAGCGGCATTTTATCCTTCAAGAATGAAAATTAAATTTTGAGTGTTAATTTTTTTTACAGTTCGAAAAACTCAAAAAGCCGCTGCGCCTTTTTGGCAAGTAATTGGTAATAAATATTGGTTAGTATAATCTCGTAAACATATGTACTCAATAATTAAAACATGTTCCTTTTATTCCTCGCTACCACGTGCATGTCAACCTATGTACACATATATATCTGTGGCAACAAAACAAAGTAGCTTAAGTCGAAAATCCAATATTTGAGAAATAAGAAATTTTGCTTAATATTAAACCTGTTGAGGTTTAGCCTGACTTTTTTAAACCTAAATAAAGTATAGAGAATTTCTATATCATATAAAGATAAATTTAAAAAATTTTGTAATCTTAACAACTTCCCTGTCCCCATACAAAGCGCTTTGAGAAGGCCCCACGCCCACCAGTTTTTTGTATTGCTTAACTGAGTAATATGAATATATATTATAAAAAATTTCTCTGATGAGTGAAGTCTAGCAGCTTCCGAAATGGATCTATAAGAAAAGCTATGGCAGTTGTCTCTAAACATTTTTCCTACTCTATTCAATCAAAAAACTTTTAATAATTAATTAAAATGATTATTAATAAGTAAAAGTGGTTCATGCATATGGTAAAAAGAAGAATAGAACTAGGAGTTTAGATGACATCAAAACCAGCGTATTGTTAGCTTAATGGTCAGCAATGCGTGCCAAAATTTCTTTGATGAGTGAAGTCTAGCAGCTTCCGAAATGGATCTATAAGAAAAGCTATGGCAGTTGTCTCTAAACATTTTTCCTACTCTATTCAATCAAAAAACTTTTAATAATTAATTAAAATGATTATTAATAAGTAAAAACAATAATAATTTTCAAAAAAATTCAAAAAGTGAAAAATTATTATTCTTGGCCTTGAGCTCGTTTCATAAATAAATATATTATAGAATATTATTTTTATAAATAATTTGAAATATATTTACCTTATTTTGGCTATTTTATTTTGTGAGTCAAATGTGACTCATGAACGTAGCAAAAACAATTTTGTTTACCACGTTCAATGAGTCACATGTGAACATGTACGACCATAAGAAATAATTTGCATGACAAATAAGTTTTTAGGTGCGTTCGTCTAAAAGTTCAGTACGAATTATCCAGCAACGAATTTATTTTCAATTTTCCAGTATTCTCACACAATGAGAGATGATGGACAAGTTTTACGCGAACGCATGTTTACATTTACTATGACCATGTGCCAAAATCAGCTGATTTCCGTGATTGCTAATTTGTGCTGGACCAAATTTCCCCAGCAAGAATTATCAGCTTCTCACGAAATTAAAGGTCATTTCGCGCTCTCAATTCCTCTTTCATCGAGAACGCGATTTTTACCACAAAAGAATATAATTTGTACAAGTTTGTACAAATTATTTGCATCACGAACGCACTGTCACAATCACGGTAAATTGATATATAAATGTCAAAAGCGTGTATTAGTGTGCTTTTTTGTTTAATTGAAGTTAGAAGTATATACTAAATCGGAGAAAATGGCCAACAAAAGATTTACGAGAGAAGAACTGACCCGATATTTAGAAAACTCTGATGATGAAGCATTTAGTGATGGAAGTGATGAAGGATACCTCCCCAGTGATGAAGATGAAGAATACGATAATACAGAGGAAATTGCAAATATTATAACAATGAGGCCAAATAGAAGTCAGGTGCCTTTACGACCATTGGAAGCCTCTTCGACATCTAACTCAACGAATTTGCAATGGAATAGAGATGTTTTGCCTTTGGGGAGAGAAATATTTACAGGCAGTCACGGTGTACAAAATATTTCCGCTATTACTGAAGATGGCAGAATTAGTTTGGAGAAAATCTATTCTTATTTTATACCTGATGATTTAATTGAAGAAATGGTTATTCACACTAATAATTACACTCAGTTATTGAAGGAAGTACGCACTGCACAATTTAGTCGAATGACTAGGTGGAAAGATGTCAGCAGAGAGGAGTTGAAATTATTTTTACGTAAAAATAAAAGGAATTTGGCAGAGGAGGTAGTAAAAGCGAAGCTAAAGAGAGGCGACCAAATAGCTAGACAAAAAGATAATCTATATACTGTACTAAAATGGCACGATAAACGTGACGTACTGATGATATCAACATGCCATGGAGATAGTATTTCTCAAGTGCGTACAAAAAGAGGCGATGTTATAAAACCAGATGCCATAATTGACTATAATGAAGAAAAAAAAGGATTGATATTTCGGATCAACTTGCATCTTTCCATTTTCCGTTACGTAAAAGTTTAACTTGGTATAAGAAGATAGCAATTGATTTACTATTTCAAGTCGCTATTGTCAATACGAGATGCGTTTACAATGAATTGGTAGACGGCCCTAAGTTGACAGTTTTACAAGTTCAAGAATATCTAGTCCGACATTTTCTAGGACCAGTAGCATTAACCGTTGAACATAACCTTCCTCAAAGGCCTTCAATTTCCTCTAGCGCTTCAGGAACTTCAAATCATTTTCCTGGACATAGCCTGCAAGAAATTCCACGAAATATTTACAACAAACTTGTACGAAAAAGATGCACTGGGTGCTACATTAAATTGAAAAATCAGGGAGAATTGGCTAGGAAAGCAAAGCAAGTGCATACTGAGTGCATAATGTGTAAAAGGCCTTTTGCTTGGAATGCTATAACGAAAGACACGCTTGATTTTATTAATTTAAATGAATAAAAACATTCTCTTTTGTATTTAATTTCGATATCTTTCATGTTTGTTCTACCGAATAAAAGGCTACTTTCAGAAAAAAAATTTCGAAAGTTTCTTTCATTTTCCTAAAGTTTAGGTCTTTTGATATACGCTCACATAGAATTCACAAATATATAACGACATGTTCATAGCAAGAAAGCTTCTCTAAGTTGTATAGATAAATGAGTCACATGTGCCTCATGAACTTACTTCAATACGCTCTTGTGAGTCACATATGACTCATTTGACAGGGAAGTTGTTAAATACCTTTTTTTTATGACTTTGCAGTTAAGATTTTTTGTTCAATCTGAAGTGAATCTTAACTAGATTTTAAGTTAACTTAAGTTCTTTTATTGAAACAAGTATTGAGCTTCGGCAGTGCTTAAGTAAATATAAGTTATTATAATGAAAGTGGAACAAAAATGTCATAATACATAAGATCATGTCAGAAATTTGTTTGAGATAGTACACGTATTCAATATATTAGAAGAAATGTAGAGTATACAGCTTCAATAATTCATTTATTCATCACTATCGTCGAATTTAGTCAAATCTGGATGGTAGTCCAACATATCCTGCGTGATCAAGATTTGATAAAAGTTTTTTTTAATTTCCGTAAACTAGCGGCAACATTTCCAATAAATCAGTCTTCTTTTCAGTGTTTATTGGTATGAATAGCACATAGAAAGCTTTCAAATCTTTCAACTGTGCTATATTGACTCATCTCATATCAATAAGTTTAGATGGTGCTTCTTCAGTTAAGGATTTTTTATAAAAAATAGTTCTATGTTCTTTAGTGAACCTTAGCCACATTATTTCTCTTGCCAAGTATATTTTTGACCTTCATCGTCGACTTTTCGCCACGTAAATAAATCTTTCGCCGCACTAGCAACATCCCAAAAACTTTTTCGTTGCATTTCATGTACCAAAAATTTGTTCTTAATACCAACTGTTCTTAGAAACTGGAACCGTTTTCGAGGATGTTGAATGTTACCAAAACCATTTTCATCATGTGCAATTATGTAAAAAAAAAATTGTTTTGCATATGCATTTTTGTTCATAAGAATTGAAGTTAAACAGTAAAGTGTCATAACTCTGCTGATAGGAACAACTTTTTGAAAATGATTAAATAGAAACGTGTTTTGAAAATATTTATAGAAATAACGGGCAAACTCAAATTTCGCTAAGTCGACATAAGCTACTTTGTTTTGTTGCCACATATATGTATGTGTCTAAAAAGTGTTTTAATTATTGAGTACATATGTAGACGAGATTATACCAACCAATATTTATGATCAAATTCTTGCCAAAAAGGCGCAGCGGCTTTTTAAGTTTTTCGATCCGTCAAAAAAATGAAAACTCAAAATTTAATGTTTATTCTTGAAGGATAAAATATCGCTCAAAGTATAAATTTTATTTTCGTCAATAAAATAAAACTCAAAATATAAACATTATTCTTAATCAAAAAAAATAAAACTTGAAGATACCTATTAATTTTGTTGTTGGTTTTACGGTTTGTTCATTTTACATATTTTTCGAAGTATAACGAGCTCAAGACCAGTTGATAATAATTCTTAGTAAATTATTATTATTTTTGATTAGAGGAAAAATTGAAAGCAACAAACATATACAGGCTATAGTTATAGTACTATTTCGAAAACAGTCACGATTTCTCGTCAGACTAATTCGTATAGTTTTGCTATTTCAGAGGATCTTGTGGAGAATCGAACCCACTCACTCTGATTGGCAGCGCAGCTGCCTAACCCATAGGCTAGGCTGCGTGTAGTTTTGCAAGCTGCTTAATTCAAGTTTTCCTCTAATTGTTGTTTGTTATCTTGCCAACGGTATACTCGTACACAATATTTTAGACATTCTGTCTATATGTAAATCATGCATGCTGGACTTTGTTTTTGTGATTTACATATAGACAGAATGTCTAAAATATTGTGTATACCGTTGGCAAGATAACAAACAACAATTAGAGAACAACTTGAATTAAGCAGCTTGCAAACCTACACGCAGCTTAGCCTATGGGTTAGGCAGCTGCGCTGCCAATCAGAGTGAGTGGGTTCGATTCTCCACAAGATCCTCTAAAATAGCAAAACTATACGAACTAGTCTGACGAGAAATCGTGGCTGTTTTCGAAATAGTACTATAACTATAGCCTGTATATGTTTGTTGCTTTCAATTTTTCCTCTAATCACAAATAATAATAATTAGCTAAGAATTATTATCAACTGGTCTTGAGCTCGTTATACGAGGTGTGTTCAAAAAGTATCGCGAATTTTGTGTTTTTTCAAAAATTATTTATTTATTCATGAATATCTATTTTGTCCCCTTCAAAGTAATCCCCATGAGATATTATACACTTGTGCCAACGGTTTTTCCAATCTTCGAAGCACTTCAAAAAATCATTTTTTTGTATCTTGTTCAGCTCCTCCTTCGATGCCGTCTTCATCTCGTCAAGAGAAGCGTAACGTCGTCCTTTCATGGGCCTCTTCAGTTTAGGGAACAAGAAAAAGTCACAGGGGGCCAGATCTGGGGAATACGGTGGCTGCGGCATCATTAGTGTGTTGTTTTTGGCTAAAAAGTCGCGCACAAGCAACGATGCGTGAGCAGGGGCGTTATCATGGTGCAAAAGCCAATTTTTGTTCTTCCACAAATCCGGGCGTTTCTGGCGGATTGCTTCGCGCAAATTGCGCATAACTTGCAGGTAATATTGCTTATTGACCGTTCTTCCCTTTGGCAAGAACTCATGATGCACCACGCCCCTGCAATCGAAGAAAACTGTCAGCAAAACTTTCACATTCGACCGAACTTGGCGCGCTTTTTTCGGTCTTGGTTCGTGCGGCAGCTTCCATTGAGATGATTGAGCTTTGGTTTCCACGTCATAACCATAAACCCACGAGTCGTCACCAGTTATGACCCTCTGGAGCAAATTTGGGTCGTCGCGGACAGAGTTTAACATCTCATTAGCAATGTTCATGCGATGCTGTTTTTGGTCACAATTGAGCAATTTTGGTACGAATTTCGCGTAAAAATCGAAGACGATCCAAAACACGTGCAAGCAAAGCAGCTGTCAACAATTAACTGAACATTCAAAATGGCCGAGCTTGTCGGCATAAGTGAGAGACATGAGTACCAACATAACGCCACAAAAAATTCGAAATTCGAATATACGTAACCAGCGAAAATTCAAAATTCGCGATACTTTTTGAACACACCTCGTACTTACAAAAATATGTAAAATGAACAGACCGTAAAACCAAGAACAAAATAAATTTATACCGGAGCACGCGGTTATGTACAATAACTATCTTCTAAAAATAGAAAAGAAGAATGTACAAAAACAAAGTCCAGCATGCATGATTTACATATAGACAGAATGTCTAAAATATTGTGTATACTGTTGGCAAGATAACAAACAACAATTAGAGGAAAACTTGAATTAAGCAGCTTGCAAAACTACACGCAGCATAGCCTATGGGTTAGGCAGCTGTGCTGCCAATCAGAGTGAGTGGGTTCGATTCTCCACAAGATCCTCTGAAATAGCAAAACTATACGAATTAGTCTGACGAGAAATCGTGGCTGTTTTCGAAATAGTACTATAACTATAGCCTGTATATGTTTGTTGCTTTCAATTTTTCCTCTAATCAAAAATAATAATAATTAACTAAGAATTATTATCAACTGGTCTTGAGCTCGTTATACTTACAAAAAGATACCTATTAATGTCAATTTTTATTTACAAAAAACTGAACATGACCAATAAAAGTTAGTTTTATAATAAACTCATAACAGTTTCTGTCCCTGCCAACAACATCTTCCAACCACGTAGTAAGACTGATCTTATAAATAACAAGTAAGGAAGTTTAAATACCCAGCTCTGTATAAGTGGTAGTGGTAAATTGTTGTGGAGTTATGACCTATAGTGGTTTTAAACTTTTTCTACTACCATGTGGGAAATCTTATAAATACCAAGAAAGTGGAACCCAACATTATATACATAGTAGTGATCTATTATGGCATCCCAATTTACGCAGGTCTAGTTTAATACTTTCAGTTCGTATTTGCATTCAAATAGACAAACGGACGGACAGATAGACTTATGGAGAGACGGGCATGGCTACATCGACTCAGCTCATCCTCCTGATCATTTCAGTATACTTTTTGATGGGACTTTTTCTTCTCATACGTACAAACATTTCTTGTTCATGAAAGGTATGAAATTCAAAAAAGATATACAACTTCGCTTTTGCAGTGGGGTATTAACTACTTGTCCGGCTATTTTACTTTTCATCCTGAAGGTTTTGATATACACTAATAAATACTAGTATATCCCGTGGTCGAAATTCGACCACCTTAAGTTAGTTTAAGTTATTAAATCCTCTGTTGATATCTTTTTCAGCACTGCCTAGAGGCCGAAATATTTGAGAAATTTTTGTTCTTGAAATTATCTCTCTCTCTATGGCGCGATATACAACAGGTATATCATCATAAACCTCCTAAGAGATTTTTGCGCTAAGCTTCTCTTCCAATTTGTGGTGTGCCGATTTGAATTTTCCCTACAAATTGGTGGGACCTACAGTTTTTTGCCGACTCCGAACGGCATCTACGAAGGAGACGAATTTTTGCTGAGAAGCCTGTCATGGCAGAAATACACTCGGAGAGTTTGCCAAACCACTGCCGAGGGGCGACCCCGTTTTGAAAAACTTTTTTCAAATCACTTTTGATGTTACCTGTACCAGGGCTCGAACCATGGACCTTCGGTGTGGTAGGCCGGCAACACTACCTTCACACCACGGCGGCCGCCATGAAATTATCTATTATATAAAAATAAGTCGCGTTTTCCTCCCTGACGCTATAACTTCAGAACGGCTGGACCGAATTAAACGAAATTTTGCACGTAGTTTTCGATTGAGCCCAACATGTGTATGGCCAAAAAAAGTATAAGAATCCGGGAAGGTTTTGGAGATATTCCACAAAATCTGGACCAGGGTAACCCTACAACGGGTTCGTACGATATGGGTATCAAATGAAAGGTGTTGACGAGTGCTTGAACATGGTGTAGTTATTGGTCCCATAAAAGACCCCGTATTCGAGGTATTTCCCGAAATATGAACCAGGTGTGACCCCAGACGGGTTTTCTACAAAATGGGTATCAAATAAAAGGTGTTGGTGAGTATTTAAAAAAGACCCTATGCGACCCGTTTTCCGAGATATCGACCAAAATGTGGACCAGGGGTGAGTCTAGGTGTTTTTACGATATGGGTATCGAATAAAAGGTGTTGATGAGTGTTTAAAACAGAGGTGATTTTCAGGACCCTATGCTACCCTGTTTACGAGATATCGCCAAAAATGTGGACCAGGGGTGACCCTGGTATAATATAAAAATAAGTCGGGTTTTCCTTATATCTCAAGAACGCACGAACCGATTTCAATGATTTTGCATTCGTTAGAAAAGTCTCGGGCGCCGTGAGGTGTATAGCAAACAAAATTCAGAAAAAATTTCAAAAGAAAAGCAGGAAAATAGGGGAAATCATTTTTTACATATAGCGCCATTAACTTTATGTGACATTTTTTATTATACGCACGTTCTTTCAAACGCAAAATTAAAACCGGTATGGTGTTCACTGTGAAATTGAGGTTGAAGTTATTCGTTTCCTAACAGATCAATTGGAAACCATCAAAACAATCACGCGTATTGTGCAAGTTAACACAGCAGTAGAGGTTTACCAGCGTTAGGTGTAAATATTGTATGTATGCCTGTGTGTTATCCCAATAACAAACAGACAAACCTACATAAATACTCATCAGTGGTTGTTGTAAGCAGGCATTGCATTTTATTGGCATACAAGTTTACATGTATGTATGTTTGTACGGTGGTGGCTTTACATAAATGTAAATTTGTATGCCAATAATATGAAAAAAAAAGATCAAAAATTATGTATCTTTGGAAGTGGCATAAAAAAAACTTGCAAATTTTTGTTTAAAGTTGAATTGTGTAAATTATATGGATAGTGCATTTGAGGTTATATTCACCAGTCTATCCAAGCTTGCTATTTTTAGTCAAAAAGATCAAAAATTGTCGTATTTTGCAAAGAGATCAAAAATTAAATATATTTGGAAGTGGCATAAAAAACTTGCAAATTTTTGTTTAAGGTGGCAAGTTGAATTGTGTAAATTATATGGATAGTGAATTTGAGGTTGAATTCACCAGTCTATCCAAACTTGCAAATTTTTAGTCAAAAAGCCAAAATATTCTAAAATTGTCGTATTTTGCAGAGAGGTCAAAGATTAAATATCTTTGGAAGTGGCATAAAAAAAACTTGCAAATTTTTGTTTAAGGTGGTAAGTTGAATTGTGTAAATTATACGAATAGTGAATTTGAGGTTAAATTCACCAGTCTGTCCAAACTTGCAAATTTTTAGTCGAAAAGCCAAAAAGAACAAAAAATTATCGTATTCTGCAAAAAGATCAAAAATTATATATCTTTGGAAGTGGCATAAAAAACTTGCAAATTTTTTTTTTAAGGTGGTAAGTTGAATTGTAAATTCACCATCTGTCCATAGTCCAATATGCCCAGAGGACGACGTGCGAACATCGGCCGCCGCGCACGGCATGCAAGCCGGCAACAAGTATATTCCCGGAACTTAAGTGAGGAAAGACAAAATATAATAAGAGAAAATTACCGATTGACACAACGCGTGAACACAGGAAGATGATTGGCATCATACAATCGCTTGGCATTCCAATATGATCCCACTACGAACTACAGTGATGATGAAAACTTAGATATTGGACCAATGACGACTGTATGCCGATATTGCAATGCGTTAAAGTTCAAAAGAGAAACGGATAGATTGTGCTGCGCAAGTGGAAAAGTCAAACTGGAGCCATTACTTACACCACCACAGCCACTGAAAGCATTGTTCGATGGAAGTGATCCTGATTCCAACCATTTTCTTCAACACATCCTTGAATACAATAACTGCTTTCGCATGACTTCATTTGGAGCTAATATCATTCGAGAAGGCGGCTTCATGCCGACTTGCAAGGTAAAAGATACAACACACACAACCAATCACTCACACCAATCAATCATACCAACACAATCAATTGCAATAAATAACAACTACACGTACACCACACACTACACCATCACACGATCAGAAGTGACACCGCATTCTTCAACAAATGATTGTTTGCAGATACAAGGACAAATATATCATTTGCAGGGTTCAATGGTGCCAACACCAGATGAACCGCATCAATTTCTGCAAATATATTTCATTTCGTCGATGGTGGATCAGCTGAATGTGCGGTGCAATACACAGGGAACACAACAGTTAAAGAGAGGAATTATTGAACAGTTGCAAGCATTATTCCACGATAATAATGCTGTGGTTAATATGTTCAAAACAGCATTGGAACGAATGCTATCGGATAAGCACAAATTTGTCATAAGAGCGGATCGTACCCCAACAGGTGAACATGTGCGAAGATGATGATGATGATGTTGCTGCAATTATTGTTGGCGATCAAACTAAATCACGAGACATTGCCGTTCAGCGAAGAAGCAACATCATGCATCGTGTAAACGAGACACATCGTTTGTACGAGGCAAGGGCAAGACGGATACGACATCACGTTGAAGATGGTCGATCCAATTACAGGTACAATATTAACACACTAGTTATTGCTATTATTGGGTTCCATTAATAATCCATTTAACTTTGCATATTCTAATCTAAGCGCAATGAATTATTATGCCCATCGTATTATGATTCGTACACATGAGGACAATCGCATGCTGAAGTGCCGTCCCCTATTCCAGCAATTCGCTGTCGATATGTATGTCAAAGATGAGACCGAACGTTTAGCGTTCATCCGATTCAATCAGCCAAAGCTACGATCTGAGGACTATATATACACTTGCGTGATGCTATTCATTAAGATGGTAATGTTCAGCATATTGGACGTCTGACGATTCTCCCATCATCTTATATCGGAAGCCCACGCCACATGCACGAATACGCTCAAGACGCTATGACGTACGTGCGAAATTATGGAACTCCGGATTTATTTATTACGTTCACATGAAATCCGAAGTAGACGGAAATTGAACGTGAGTTGGACCCGGCCAACAACCGCAAGATCGCCATGACATAATCGCCAGAGTTTTTCAGCAAAAACTTAAGGTTATGATTGCTGTGCTTACTAAGCATCGAGTTTTTGGTGACACACGTTGTTATTTGTACTCTGGGGAATGGCAGAAGCGTGGACTACCGCATGCTCTTATCCTAATTTGGTTGCTGAACAAATTACATTCAAATGAAGTGGATGACATCATATCAGCTGAAATTCCTGATCCAGTCAATGATCCCCATCTACACGACATTGTGACGACACAGATGGCGCATGAACCGTGCGGTGCATTAAATCCATTATCGCCTTGCATGGCTGATGGAAAGTGCACAAAACGATATCCGCGAGCGTTAATTGCTGAAATACACACAGGGAACGATGGATATCCAATTTATCGTCGGCGTTCAAAAGAAGATAATGATCGAACTATCAATATTAAAGCTCAAAATCAAGAGATCGAAATCGGAAATGAATTCATTGTACCATATTGCCCGCTGCTATCACGAATTTGCAAAGCACATGTGAACGTTGAAAGTTGTCATTCGGCCAAATCAGTCAAATATTTAATAACAAATAAATTTGAACGTCGCAAACAAGGAACCCCAGTTTCAGGTGACCACAGGTGTTTTCCACTGATGCGCTAGGTCGCATGTATACTGTTCATCCTACAAATTATGAATGTTTTTATTTGCGACTGCTGTTGGTAAATGTATGTGGACCTAAATCATTTGCGCATTTGAAAACTGTGAATGGCCACCAATGCCAAACATATCGAGAAGCATGTCAACTATTGGGTTTGCTGGAGAATATACACCAAATACGAACGCTGTTCGCAATAATCATCACCACATGTTTCCTTTCACAACCAATTCAGTTATGGAACAAATACAAGGACGACATATGTGAAGATATCTTGCATCGCTTGCGCATTCAAACGAAAAATCCCGACATGCAAATAACCCATGAAATCTACAATGAAGGATTGATTCTGATTGAGGATCAATGCTTGAATATTGCAAACAAGCTACTGATTGAAGTAGGAAGGATTGCGCCAAATCGATCGATGCACGATGGATTCAACCAAGAATTTAATCGAGAGCAGCAATACAATGTTGATACATTGCACGAATTCGTGCGAAATAATGTGGCGTTGCTGAATGAACAGCAAAAACAAGTATACGAAACATTAATGCAAGCGGTGGACAATAATACTGGGGGTCTATTCTTCCTGGACGCACCCGGAGGAATAGGGAAAACATTTGTACTTTCATTGATTTTGGCCACTATTCGATCAAGATGTGACATAGCTTTGGCGTTAGCATCATCTGGAATTGCGGCGACTCTTCTAGATGGCGGTCGTACTGCACATTCTGCGCTTAAGTTGCCACTCAATTTAAACATAGTTGATACTCCAGCATGCAATATTTCCCGATCCAGTGCAATGGGAAAATTGTTGATGCAATGCAAGCTCATTGTTTGGGATGAGTGCACAATGGCAAATAAGAAATGACTTGAAGCACTTAACTTTACACTGAAGGATCTTCGGCGAAATAACAACATCTTTGGCGGCTTGATGATATTGTTGGCAGGCGATTTCAGGCAGAAGTTACCAGTAATTCCTCGTGGAATGCCTGCAGATGAATTGAATGCTTGCCTGAAGGCATCACCTTTGTGGAATAACGTAAAAATATTATCGTTAACCACTAATATGAGAGTTCAACTTTAAAATGATCAAAGTGCTGCACAATTTTCAAAACAATTGTTAGCTGTTGGAAATGGAAAAGTCCCAGTTGATGCGACAACTGGATTAATTACTCTTACCAACGACTTTTGCCGATTTGTAGACCCTCAATCAGCTCTTAATGAAAATGTTTTCCCAAACATTAGTGAGAATTATCAGAATTATGCTTGGTTAAGTCAACGAGCAATTCTGTCCGCAAAGAATAATGATGTACACGCACTGGATTTCACCATTCAATCAAAAATCGCTGGCAAATCCGTTGATTCCATAACAAATAAAGTAAAAGTAAATTATCCAACGGAGTTTTTGAACTCTCTGGTGTTACCAGGATTTCCACCACATAACTTGCAACTCAAAGTTGGTTCAGTTATTATGATATTGCGTAATTTGAATCCACCGCGACTTTGCAACGGTACTCGACTTGCGGTGAAAAAACTTATGCCGAATTTGATTGAGGCAACCTTATTAACGGAAAGTACGCGGGTGAAAGTGTATGTATTCCTCGAATACCAATGATTCCGACTGATCTTCCTTTTGACTTCAAACGATTGCAATTTCCGGTTAACCTTGCGTTCGCAATGACAATCAACAAGTCGCAAGGCCAATCGCTTAGTGTTTGCGGGATAAATTTAGAAAATCATTGTTTTTCACATGGTCAGCTATACGTTGCGTGTTCACGAGTTGGAAAGCCATCCGCTTTGTTTGTGTTAACGTCAGACAAAAAAACAAAAAATGTGGTTTACCAAAGAGCACTTCAATGAGACGGATAATTTGCGGACACGTATAACGCTTCGATTCAGTATTTACTTGGGATTCACTTTCATTTTTTTACTTATAGAAATTCAACTAAATTACACTTCATTTTTGTAATCAAAATGAATTCATTACTATTGTGAAATGAAATAAAATTTTTCCTTCTCAAATATAAAACAAACAAAAAATTGTCTTCATCTTTTAATCCCCAAACGAAATATTAAAAAAAAAAAACGAACCCATCTGATGGCGAAACAAAGTTCACCGGGTTTGCTAGTTTATATATAGTTGAGTAATTTAGGGCCGCTTTCATAAAAGTCAGTTCACACTAATCGCCGGGTAATTTGACAACTAACCGAAAAAATCAGTCCATTAAACACCGGTAATCATTAATAGGAGATGGCAAAAACAGTCTCTAGGAATGTTTGAAAGTCCACCATCAGAGCAACCACTCCTCCAGATTCGGTCAATATTTCAATAAAAAAACTTGGATTTCATGGGCATATACCAACAACATCGAATGCAACGAGGAGTGTGTGTGAAAACTACCGCGAGTTGAAGAGGGAAGCGAGGCGGCTTTTCCGGGCGAAAAAAGAGAGGAAGAAAAGCGTGAAATAAAGGAGCTTGAGATGCTGGCCAACGGGAATAATGCCCAATCCACAAGAAGAGCGATCCTGCAAACTGCGCCAACTATCGCGGAATCAGCCTTTTGAATATCGCATATAAGGTCCTATCAAGCGTATTGTGCGAAAGACTGAAGCCTGATGTGAACAGACTGATTGGACCTTATCAGTGTGGCTTCAGACCTGGTAAATCTACCATCGACCAGATTTTTACAATACGCCAAATCTTGGAAAAAAACCCGTGAAAAAAGAATCGACACACATCATCTCTTTGTTGATTTTAAAGCTGCTTTCGATAGCACGAAAAGGAGCTGCCTATATGCCGCTATGCCTGAATTTGGTTTCCCCGCAAAACTTATACGGCTATGCAAAATGACCTTGAGCAACACCGCCAACTCGGTCAGAATTGGGAAGTACCTCTCCGAGCCGTTCGAAACTAAACGAGGTTTCAGACAGGGTGACCCCCTATCGTGCGATTTCTTTAATTTAATGCTGGAGAAAATAATACAAGCTACAGAACTTAACCGCGCTGGAACAATATTTTATAAAAGCGTGCAACTGTTGGCATATGCTGACGATATTGATATCATTGGCCTTAACAACTGCGCCGTAACTTCTGCTTACTCCAAATTAGAAAAAGAAGCGGAGAAAATGGAATTGGTGGTGAACGAGGGCAAAACGAAGTACCTTCTGTCATCATGCAAAGAGTCAGCGCATTCGTGCCTTGGCAACCAAGCCACTGTTGGCAGCAATAATTTCGAAATAGTAAAGGACTTCGTTTACCTGGGAACCAGCATTAACACCAACAATAATGTTAGCCTAGAAATCCGACGAAGAATTACTCTTGCAAAGAAATGCTACTTCGGACTGAGTAGGCAATTGAAAAGTAAAGTCCTCTGTCGACGAACGAAAATAACACTCCACAAGTCACTCATCGCACCCGTCCTGCTATATGGTGCAGAAGCGTGGACACTAACAACATCTGATGAGGCGGCTCTGGGAGTATTCGAGAGAAAGGTTCTTCGAAAGATTTGTGGACCTCTACGCGTTGGCGACGGCGAGTACCGAAGAAGATTTAATGATGAGCTGTATGAACTTTACGCAGACGCCGACATAGTTCAGCGAATTGAAACACAGCGGCTTCGCTGGCTAGGCCACGTAGTGCGAATGAGCGAAGATGCTCCAGCCCAGAAGGTATTCTTATCGGCACCCGCCGGTGGAAGCAGAGGAACAGGGAGACCACCACTCCGATGGAAGGACCAAGTGGAGACCGATTTGCGATCCCGTCGTGTTTCCAATTGGCGCCAGTTGGCGCAACGAAGAAACGACTGGCGAGCTATGTTGGACGGTCAAAATCGCCCAGGCGGTTATCTTACCCTTTTAAAGAAGATACCAACAACATAGTTAGACTTATTATAATGGTTACTTTAACTCAATGTGCTCAGTGAGTGAAAATATGTCCACCGTTTGGACATGGTTGCCATATTGTAATTTTTTGGTTATTAGTATACAGGCAGTGCTTTTTGTAATCCTGCCCTCGAACCTTGGCACGTACGCGTCCTAACCGAGACGCTTATCACCTGCGCCACTGCTGTATGTGCAATAACACAGTCAGATACTGTAGTTAACAGCTATGGTTTTTTGCAGAAAACTTTAATGAATTATTACAAATAAATGGTGCATTATAAATATGCCTATTTCTTTTTTTTTCAAAACGGGGTCGCCCCTCGGCAGTGGTTTGGCAAACTCTCCGAGTGTATTTCTGCCATGGCAGGCTTCTCAGCAAAAAATTCGTCTCCTTTGTAGATGCTGTTCGGAGTCGGCAAAAAACTGTAGGTCCCACCAATTTGTAGGGAAAATTCAAATCGGCACACCACAAATTGGAAGAGAAGCTTGGCGCAAAAATCTCTTAGGAGGTTTATGATGATATACCTGTTGTATATCGCGCCATAGAGATAGAGATAAATATGCCTATGCGCCGCTTCTGAGCCATTCGAAGACATCAAAATACATTTTAATTAGAAATATGCATGTTTAGATGAGATACACTCTGGCAACTGATTGTATGGAAAAATTGTTAGCCTATTAATATATAGATAATGGTTACTTTAACTCAATGTGCTCAGTGAGTGAAAATATGTCCACAGTTTGGACATGGTTGCCATATTGTAATTTTTTGGTTATTAGTATACAGTCTACTTACCGGGAGAAAATTACAAATTCAATTTAGCAATACCGACTCAACGACGCACCTTCCTATTTTGACTCTGCTTTCTTTTTGATCTGAAATTTTTAATTATAAGGCGGCCATGGCTGATTTGAAATCCCGTTTTTTATGAACAGTAAAATTTTACATATTATTATAAACACTTAGGGTTTTCAGAATTTTAGGATGCATCTAAATACCCGATCGAAAATAGAGGACATGAATACCTTTTAATCTCATTTTAATTATGGAATGTTACAACAAAAAAAGTAGAGGTTCTATTTCGCATAAAGAAAATTTTTTTTTTAATAATATGAACAGGGGCCACTATGGGTGTTTTTGAACCTCATTTCCATAATGGAATAAAAACTTTAAATTTGAACTATTGTTTGCAATAAAACGTGCGAGATATGTTGAAAAGAAATATTTTACGATGCATCTAAATAACCGACCGAAAATAGTGCCCATGAATGCCTTTGAAGCTCATTTTCAAAAATGATTGCGTTTTTAAAAAAAATTTAAATTTTGAATTATGTGAACAGCAGCCGCTTTGGATGCTTTTTATAATAGAGTTCTATTAAAAGAATGAAGCTTTCATTGTGTTTCCCTAAAAATTTTAATTTTCAACCATTGTTTGGAAGAAAACGTTCGAAATATGTTAAAAATAAATATTTTAATTGATATTAGAGGAAAAATTACAACGATATGCACAGCGATGGTATGGGATGACATGTTCTAAAGTGCCCAACTCATCAGACCACTTCTCGGACACTGGGATACGAACCCAAGTGTCTGCACCAAAGCCGCTGTTAGAGTACTCTAACAACTAAGCTATGATGCCCTGTAGCGTCACGATGCACTTTTCCTCTAACGTGTCATTTGCTTATTCCTTTTATACATTCTTTGGTACATATATTTTATATGTCAACTCAAGGAATATCAATTAACAAACAAACATAAAAATTCGAGCTTTGCTCCAACAACAAATCACCAATAAATATTTTAATTATATCTAAATAACCGGCTGAAAAAAGTGGTCATGACGCCTTTGAATCTCGTTTTCATTACAGAATTTTACAAACAAAATAGAAGTTTGATGGCCTTTTTAAATTTATTTTAATTTGGAATTATATGAACAGCAGCGACTATGGATGAAAACCTTTGAATCTAATTTTTACTTTGGAATTTTACAAAAAAAAAACTTTATTGCTTTTTTCAAAAAACTATTGAAATTTGCGTTATATGCACAGGGGCTCCTAAGCATGCTCTTGAACATCATTTTTATAATAGAGTTCTATTTAAAATAAAACTTTTATTGTGTTTTCTCTAAAAATTTTAATTTTGAATTATTGCTTGCTTGTAATACAACGCGCGAGATATGTTGAAACAAATTGAAATTTTTATTTTAAGATTTTGGTACAAATTAGAGAGACGCGCCGAAGCTGCAGTAAACTTCAACTCAATTTGCTCAATGAGTAAGAGAATGAAAATATAGAGCATAGAAATATGAGTTGACCGAACTGACGCCACTCAATGTGCTCAATGAGAGAGTACAAATATTTTACTGTTAGGAATGTGTTCACATATACATATTTTTTTTGAAAATGAATTTAGCGTTTATTTTGAAGTTCCTAAATTTTTCAATATGAGCATGATGCCAGCTTCCTTATCGTGTTTTTATATGCAAACAGTGCTGGAGAGATCTCGTTTTTTTTTAGCATATATAATCATTTTCTGGAGATCTTTTGGAAAATTAGGGTTTTTCACTCTAAGATAGAGGTCATGAACAAAAAAATATTGGGCTAAGAATATAATAAATTTAAAAAAAAACCAACATAAGAAGTTTTCATATATTTTGCTGTATGTGCAATGACACAGTCAAATACTTTAGTTAACAGCTATGGCTTTTTGCAGAAAACTTTAATGAATTATTACAAATAAATGGTACATTATTTATTAAATATAATATGCCCATGCACCGCTTCTGAGCCATACGAAGATATCAAAATACATTTAATTAGAAATATGCATGTTAAGATGAGATACACTCTGGCAATTGATTGTATGGAAAAAATGTTAGCCGAATGAAGTAATATACCTTGTGTGCGTAACAAAAATAGATATAAAAAATGTGTGTCTTTTATAGGCGCCAAAGTACTCAACCGATCTTAATGAAATTTTCACAATATATAATTGGGTTCACTGGGTATAGCATAGACAATATATAGTTTTGAAAAGTGGGCGGAGCCACGCCGGCAGGCTATATAAAGTTTCAATTCGTCATAACTCAGAACTTTTTTGGTCTAAATTAATGAAATTTGGATACATGTGTCACTTAGTCAATATCTACATAATTTTGGAAAAGTGCGCGGTGCCACGCCCACATATTTTGTGTTTTGTTTTTGCTCTTGAACTTTCACGATAGGTTCAGGAGTTCGGTGGGCACGACACAGTCTGTATATAGCTTTTGAAAAAGCCCCCCGGTTGTATAAAGCGGCAGTTCGGTATAGTTAGGAGTTCATTTGGTTCAAGTTAATGACATTTTATATACAGATGTGTTCTATGTATCAAAACGTCAAAACAACTTCTACCGGGTTTGCTAGTAAATTATAAAATGGCGAAAACAAACAACGAATTTCAGCGTTCTTTTGTAAAACTGAGAGACTAGTTTGCGTTCAAATACACAGACGGACGGAGAGACGGACATGGCTAAATCGACTCCGCTCATTGTGATGATAATTTTAGTGAACTTTTCTCTTCTTGTTGTCATACTTACATACATTTCATGTTTATGAAAGGTATGAAAATGAAAAAGATATATAACTTCGCTATTGCAGTGGTCTATTAACTACGTCCCGGAATATTTTACTTGTGTGTTTTCCGATTTGGCTAATTTTGGCGTGGACATGCACCGATTTCGCTGAATTTTACAACAAACAGTTACCTACATATATTGAACATTATCACCAAATTTCGTTTCGACAAAAAGTTTTGTGGAATAGTCCACTATAAAAGGGGCGGGACCACGCTCATTTTCGAAAATTTGTATTCTTTGGATTTCTTAGTTTACGGAAACTTTAAAAGTGAAATGTAAATGATGTAAAGCTATTTTACGCAAAAGTTATTGCCTATTTAATATATCTACGATCCTTTTCAAAATCTTTCATATAAAAGGCGGTGTGGACCTTAACCTATTTCGCCCATTTTTTCCTCGAACATTCCTTGCGCACCTTGAAACCTGCGTGCTGAATTTCGTTTCGATATCTTGAACGGTGTTTGATTTATGATTAATAACATTTCTAAATTTCACTTAATCAAAAGTGGGCGGTGCCACTCCCATTTTCAAATATTTCTTGAAAATTTTATTTTATGCTTCAGTCTTAATGTATACACCTTTATAGGTGTATTATGTACTGAGTTATCACTTTTTTGTGTTTTCGAAAATATTCTATGTATAAAAATTGGACGTGCCTATCATCCGATTTCGCCCATTTTAAATAGCGCTCGGAGATGAGAACCTGCATACCGAATTGCATTAAGATATCTCAAAATTTACTTAAGTTATCGTGTTCACAGACGGACGGACGGACGGATATGGCTTAATATATTTCTCTTTTCGTTCTGAACATTTTGATATAACTTATGCCCTGACCGAGTCGGGCTTTTAAAAAATTAAAGATGCGGTGAACCAACTGTTCACCGATATCACTAAAACACACGATTGGTCGTTTAATAATTTATTCCGCATTCATTGCGGTTCGGATTAAAACTGACTTTTACAATTCAAACTTCTTACCAGCTAACTTCTTAATCTAAGCTAATCGCTAACGTTGCAGTTCCCACAACTTGCCGGTATTTCGCAATCGTTGGGTTAAGCGTGTTGACCAATATGCTTGCATTGCAATTCCCAAACATTGGATATTGTTATTGATCGATTGCTTAATTGGAGCAATGAAGTCACGTGTAGTGCAATGTGATCACAGGGTGCGGCATTGGGAAGTATAGTGGTAAAAGGCAACATAACTCCTCCCCCATTAAAGATCGGCGTCCCGTAGATCAAAAGTCGAAAATTGCGAGGGGGTAAAATTTTGTAGAGAGTAATTACAGTTTCCTGGCGACATATTGGTACTGACTGGTAGGCTATTGTCCAGGCGATAAATTTCAGGAGCTGATTTTCCTCTAATGATTTTGCTGTTGTGAGTGTTATCTGACCAATGAGTCGGAATTTCAACTGGGGGAAGGTCTAGCTTTCTATTATAGCATCTCCACAGCATGGCGGCAATAAGAACTATAGCGCATATCGAGAGGGTTTCTGAAGCGAGAGAGAAATTTACTTTTTCATTAACGTACCCAAGATACCTTATGTTTTCCATAGTCAGGTCGTGGACGTATTCTAGGTTGACCTTCATTGTATGGCTCTTTACCTTTGATAGTACTGCTGGAAGGGCCTGTGCGGTAATGGTTTCATAACTAGAAAATACTTGGTCACCAGTGGTGACTGTTTCGTTATTTAATTGGATTACATAGGTGCCATTTACCGTACTCGAGGCATTGCTACTTTTGATTACTCCTTGGAAGTTTGATACAAACACAGTGTTCTGGTTTATCAGCTCTATATGTGACCCATTCTGTCTGATGAATTCGCAGTTGGCTTCTTCACCTTTTAAGAGTCGCGGTTGGCAACTGCTTTCTTCCAGTTTAGTTAAGGGTCTGATTTACATACCGTGGATGAGCTGATTACCAAGCAATTTTTTGTTAGGCCGTACGTCTCTTCTTGGTTGACGAGCATCCTGTCAAAAGGAAGATTTAGTTGCTTACCTCCATAGATTCCGGCGCGAGTGACCAGGAGATTGTAGTTCTTAGCTGTTGCCTTTGGCATTGAAAGGACGTAGAGGAGAAGTGTCCCGTTAGTCAGTACCGACGGTTGGCCATATTCGATTGCTTCTATTATATTCTGATATGGGAGCGTTTCTATTTCGGATAGAATCTGGTTAACTCCGTCCATATCCAGTAGGTTGGTGTTGACAATTCCATTCTTTGCCAACTGACATCCCCCCACCATTTCGTTTACATCCTCGCGAAGAAGAAAAATGTTGTGAAGTGCGTTTTGTCTGAATTCCATGATTTCTGTTTCCTTTGCCACGTTATTCGTGCGGTCCACGACCTCGTAGATTTTTTTCAATACCTCCTGTGTAGCCGTGAATAGTTTCTTATTGACCCTGTATTGATGGTTGCTATTCTGAATTATCTGATTTTGACTGTGAAGGATATTGCTCCAATCCGTTGAGTCGGGTGATCCTGCTATCCATTTCCACGCTGAGCCTAGTCAGTCAATAGATCGAGTACTTCTTCTTCTACCTGTGTTGCCCATTAGTTCATGAAGTCGTTCTAGCGTTTGATTAATGTAGTGCTGTGCTAATATCTGGTCCTCAATTCGGTTTGTTAAGTTTTCCATTTGCCTCAAAGTTGTAGCACATTGTTGTAGATTGATGACGTGTACCAGTTTGAATGACCCGCCAATGATCCACCCATTTCCATTTTGGATTGTTACGATCGGAGCCTTGTAATTGAAAGTGTTCAGACCGCTGATGGCATTTGCCAGCAGTGGGAATCTGCAACGCAAGATGTTAATTCTAATTTAATGTTGTTAGTAAGTTAGTAGTTGTTAGGTTCTAAGAAGGTGAGTTACGGTTATCTATTTAGTAAAAAGGAAAAATGTTGTTGATAGTAGGAAGGTATTATTAGTAAACGGAATTCCTAGGATTAGATTATCATAAAATTATTGTTACTATCTTGGTTTAGGATTTTCGCTTTTCCTGCGATGTTATTTTGTTAGTATGTCAGTGGTTTACAAGTTATGTTTCTTTTTTTTTTTTGAATAAAACAATTTTTTATTATGATTAGTAGGGAAAGGGTTAGAGAAAAAAATTTTACAATTTACTTTATATTATTACAAAAATTTTCAAAAAAAAACCAAAATTAAAAAGGAACAAAAAATTAGGAAAAAATAAAACGGAAAAAAATTTTGGTTTTTTTGCATTGTTAACGATTTTTTCGTTTTCCTTCTTGTCTTTTTTTTTTATTTTGTTTCTACTCCAAAGGATTTTAGGCGAGGGAGGCATCTCCAACTGATTAGGCGAGGGAGGCATTTTCAATTATGTTTTTTTCTCTTTCTCTTCTTCTCCAACGAATAAGACGAGGGAGGCATTTTCAATTCTTGTATAGGGCAGAGGGTCATACTGTTCTCGAACCAGCTACGGGGAAATCGCCAGAATCCGGTTTGGAAGTAGCGTAGCCATTTGTCAAATTCGATGGCGCTACGAGCCTACTAAGGCACGATTCATCCCACTAACAAGCCCGTTCTTGTAGTAATAACCATTTCCTTTTGTTCTGGACTAGAGGTGTTACCATTTCTCGAACCAGCTATGGAGAATCGTGTTATCCGATTAATGCACGATTTGTCCCACTTACAAGCCCGCTCTTGTTAGATGAACTACCCCTTAGTACCAGGTTCTCTTTCTTGTTTTAGTTTATTTCGGTAGTCTTTTCATAGTTTTTTTTTGTTTTATGTGTTAGGATATGTATTCCTGTGTTTCACATTTTTTATGTGAGTTTTATGTATTTTTTTGCCACTTAGCGTGGTGACTGATACTTTGTTGTCTTTTGCAACAATGTCTTTCTTATACACGGGTTTTTGCTTTCCATTGATCTGCTTGTCCTTCACGTATATGACATCGTTTTCGTCATAACGCTCCGGTGAATATCTTTTTTTATTGTGAAGTTTGATCTGGTCTAGCTGCTTTTTTGTCAGCAAGGCTTTCAAATATTTATTAGTTTTTCTACTTTTTTCTAACAGCTCTTGATAGTTAGAGGATTTTGCTCGATTAAAAAATATTTCACTTGGTTTTTGGTTTATAACCGAGTGAATTGAATTATTATATCGATCTACTGCTATGTTAATTAATTCTTTTGTCCTTAAATTTGGGTTGTCTATCTTCAGGCATCTAATTATTTCAATTAAGGTGGAGTGGTGTCTTTCTACCTGACCATTCACTTCGCTTCTTTGGGATGGTGTGCGATACAATTTTATTCCCAAAGAGTCTAACAGGTTCTGGATTATTGGACTAATTAAACCGCGCTCATTGTCGGTCACGAGAATATCAGGTGTTGTGTAATAGTGTAGGAGTTTTACTATTTTGTCCTTAAGGTGCAAAGTGGACTTGTTTCTTAAATGGAAGAGTTTCGCCAATTTTGAGAATTTGTCGATAACACTAAGGAATTTCTCCTCTTGAATTTCAAAATGTCCAAATGGATTATTTCACAAGGACGTGATGGAATTGGTGTTTTTTCCAGCTCTGGTGCATTCGGATGTCTATCATATTACTGACCTTACATGTTTCGCAAGACGAGACATACCCTTTGATTATACTGTTCATTCTGGGAAAGTAGTATTTCTCTAGGATTTGTTTCTTATTTTCTGTGGCATTGCGGTA
The DNA here is from genome assembly GCA_949987695.1 of Merzomyia westermanni. NCBI lineage: Eukaryota > Metazoa > Arthropoda > Insecta > Diptera > Tephritidae > Merzomyia > Merzomyia westermanni. Next base: position 86,495,282 of record OX465291.1, read on the forward strand.
AGCCCTTTTATGTTCTCCCCATATTATCTCACAAATCCTATCCGGATCCCTCAAATCTTCTACCATAGTCTGAGCTACCCGGATCTTATATTGCATAAAATTTTCTAAATATACCTTCTGGAGTAGTCCTAATTGAGCTTCTTGCATCTTAATACCATTGATTACGTTTGGTCTTAGTTTTTTCTTGAGGACGTCGACAAGCTCTGCTTCGCTAATTCCCTCTGACCCTAGGTAGTGTCGCGAGTAACCGGGATGGGGTTCCCCGAATATTTCTAGCCTACCTCCAAACACAAGTTTATTTCTAAATACGTTTATTGGCACTTCCACGAACGGTATCAGATCCGAATTATATTGCTCTGCGCTGTGGACGGTGTTGCCTGTTGAACCGTCCTCGCTTGCCGAGTCCGATTCTGATACTGAGGTTGCATTTTGGCTTGTATTCCCGGATATGGGAGTTGTAAGGGGATTCGCCTGAGTTTTTAAGCGTGAAAGAGCGTCTGCCACGACGTTTGATTTACCTTTGTATATTATTTCATAATTATATTCTTCGATCCTAGACTTCCATCGCTTTAGTTTTGCGTTATAGTTCCGGTTGCTGAGGGGAAATGTTAGTGGTTGGTGGTCGGTGAATATTTGCATCTTCTTAGCGCCATATAGTTCCGGAGATTGTCCAAAGCCCAAACGATGGCGAGCATTTCCTTTTCGTTGGTCGCATATGCTTCCTCCGTAGTACTTAGGCTTCTTGATATAAATGCTATTGGTTTATCTTTTATCGTAATCTTGTGACAACACGGCACCAATGGCGAAGTCGGAGGCGTCAGTTGTCAGATTGAATGGTTTGTCGAAGTTGGAGAAGGTTAGGACTTCCGATGTCGTCACTATCTCCTTGAGATTAACGAATGCCTTTAGCGCTTCTGCGTCCAAGCTTATCGGTACCTTTTTGGATTGCGTTGCCTTTACCTGTGCGTGCTATCCTCGTGTGAGGTTGGTTAGCGGTTTTGCAATTTTAGCGTAATCTCGGATGAATTTCTATAATATGATGTTAAGCCTAGGAAATTTTTAAGCTCCTTTAAGCTGGAGGGGGTACCATTTTTTTATAGAATCTACCTTTTTTGGGTCTGGGAGTATTCCTTCGGAGGTCACAATATAACCTAGAAACTCTACGCTTGTTTTAAGGAACTGTGTTTTTTCTAGGTTAACTCTGAGACCCGCGTTCAAAAGCCTGTGGAGAATGGTCTCGATGCCCCCTTTTCATTGTAGAAAATGCCGTTTTTGCGATGTCGCTGTCTTTCATTGGAATCTGGTGAAATCCCGAAGTGAGGTCAAGTGTCGTAAAATATTTAGCGTTACCAAGACTCGCGATGGTGCCATTAATATCAGGTATAGGATAACCGCTTAAAATCTATGACCATTCGATATTTCTTTTCCCCATCAGACTGGGATTTTTTCGGCACAAACCATATGGGCGAATTGTATGGGCTTTTTGAAGGACGAATTATTCCTTCTGAAAGTAGATTCTGGATTTGCTTCTCAACTGCTTCGCGCATGTTTACAGGGTAGGGGTAACTTTTTGTGTAGATAGGGTTTCCGGTATCAGTTCTTATTTCGGCTTGGACATTGGTTTGAATTTTCATACTGCGGTCAACCGGGCCAAACAAAGTTTCGTATTTATCTAATATTTGGTAGAGGCTATTTTTAATAAGGTTAGTAATATTGAGATCCAGCGGGATGTTGGTTTCTATTTTATTAACCCTTGCCCACATACTTAAAAAAATATCCACATACTTTTCTGTCTACTTTTATGTCGCCACCCGCAGAGGTTACTTTGAATGGCTTTTCCACTGGCATGGTATTGCGTGCTACGCGTTCACTTATGTAATTTTTGTTTGCCCCCGTGTCCACTAGAAACTCTAACATACCCTGATCATGCGTAACATATTTTAAATATGGTACGCCAGACATGAGGCTCCCATGGTAAAATTTACCTGATCGCCCGTGAGTTGTTCTTTGTTTGATGTATCCTGGATTTCTTCTTTATCTATCGTTACCAGACGGAATAGCTTTTGTTGTTTACTAGGGGTTTGGTTCATGTGTCTTCGCCCAGTCTGGATGTTGTGCGCAAGAGCAGAATCCGCCGCCCCCCTAATTTTTCCCCTAATATGTCTTAGGATGGCAGTATATATCGGCTTGTGCCGCACTATTTCGTAACCCTTTATCACCAACTCTACACTATGCACCCAGGAACCGTAGTGTTCCCGTGAACCATCGGACACCTGCAGCTCCTTGACACAGTCCGGAAGCTTGGCCACTTGAGCTAGTTCATTTTCCGTTCGAGGCGTAACTAGCGGCTCGACTGGTTCTGGCATGTACTTCCCTCTCTATTCGTTCCAGGTCCTGTGTAAGGCCTTGCATAGAGTTATCTCTGTTCGTCGCTTCCACCCTTTTGAGGCGCTCCTCAAACTTCTTTACCTTAGCAAGAATGGCCAAAAAATCTTCATAGCTTCTGATGGAATTATAGGAAAAATATCATATTGGGCTTACTTTAAAGGTATTTTACGTACATTTCAGAATCTGTTCTTGGATTTTAGTAGAGATATCAGGCTTAAATTATGAGAAATTAGCCTAAAATGAACTTTTAACTACTATCTTAATATTTTTAACAAATTTCTTATGGAAAATTTTTTTTCTTTACAGCTAGAATAAGTTCAGAACATTTCCAACAACTTTCATTCAGACAGCAACATTATTGTATTTAAATTTAAAATGGATGAACCAAATCCTTCTACATAATCTGAATCCACTTTACCACATATACTTGAACACGATATTATTGCATTTGGTTTATCAAGTGAATTAAATAATCTGAATTTACCGTCTAGTCGTGATGTTTTAAGATTTTATTTTTTTAAGTGATCATGCTAAAATTCAAAGTAAAATGTTTTCGCATAAAAATTTAACTACTCATGTAATTGATACATTGGTTGAAATTTGGAATATATTGAATATTCACCTAATTGATAGACGTAGTATTCTAAAAAACTAAATGTTTTAATTTAAAAATATCACGAAAGCATTCAGGAATTTACAGCATTCCTACAATCAACAAATGAATTATTTTACATTGGAAAATATAAATGCAAGTTAAAAACAACAGAATGCTCATGTGGTTTAATATCAAACCATTTAAAAGAATTTATGATGGACCAACATAATGATAGAAAATTCACAATACCTGAATATATGGATGACATTGTAGTAGAAACACCTACAACAATACCAACAATGCCAACAGTTAGTGATGATCCAACATACGAACCACTTGGAACAGATATGGAAACAGGTGAAGCACAAATGAAGCAGTTGCAGAAGTATCTGTTACAATGAAACGAGGACATTATACTCAACGATACGATGCTATAAATTTTGCTATCATGTGTGACAGATTCGGTGTTTCAGATAGAGTTGCTTCATGTTTAGCAACAGCCCTTTTCGAAGATATAAATTTTCGAGAGGTTCGTGGTGAACTTTTCATAATGGATGAATCTAAAGTCGCAAGAGAAAAAATTAAAGCTAGAGATGAAGTGCTTCGTAAACGATACATAGATTCCAACATAACTGCATTTTCTTTCGATGCCAGAAAAAATGATTCATTAACTAGAGAGAAAATTAATGAGAAATTTCATACAAATATGGCAAAAGAACCCCATTTAATTGTTCTAAAAGAGCTTAATGCTGAATTACTTGGATATGTTAATTTGGGTGAAGAAGAAAATGCAAAACACAAATTAAAAAAATTAAATGAATTCCTCAATAGCAAAAAACTGTCAATAGATCAATTAATTGGCATATGCAGCGATGGAGAACCAGCTAATACTGGAATAGAAAATGGTGTTATAAGACTTTTTGAAAAGCATTTAAATAGACCACTGGACTGGTTTATATGTTTGCTTCATTTCAATGAATTACCATTTGGTCATTTATTCAGAGCATTAGATAAAACAGTCACGAGTGGACCAAGAGCAGCAAGTGGAAATATATTCAAAGATATTCAAGACTGTGAAAAATTGCAGGTATGCATTTGTTAAAATTATTTTATAATATTTTTTCAATCAAATTACAATAGGAAAATTATACTAATTTTAATTGATCTAAAAAATGTATTTTTCAGGTTGTAAGTGATTTTGAACCAATAGCATTGAAAAATATGCCTGGTATGATCAGTGATGAACAAGAACGAGAATTATCTACAGATGTTAAATATTTATATCAAATGACTAAAGAAATTACAAATGGTGATGTTTCAGTTGATTTAGCTAACATAAAACCTGGACCAGTTGCACATTCTCGATGGCTAACCAAAGCAAGCAGGGTATTACGTCTATATACAACAACTAATACACCATCGGAAAATTTGAAAACTCAAGCAGTTTATATTATTAGAATTTATGTGCCAATGTATTTCAATGTAAAATACTCTAATTCTGTTGTATACGGCAGTGTACTTTTATCAAAGTTTATTCGTTGGGCACGATACCTACCTCGTAATTTACGTAATATTGTACGAGTAGATGGTGTAATCCAAAATAATTCATATTACGCTCATCCAGAAAACATTTTATTAACAATGTTATTTGATGATAGAAAAGACATACGGGATAGAGCTATCAAACAAATTTTATGCTATCGAGAAAAAATACTTGATCCAACTAAACTCAGAGTTTACAAAAAATATAATATCAATTTTAATGCTTCAGATTAAACTGATATGACTGATCTGAATGACGATAATTTACTATCTAAACCGGCATTCACAATAAATATTCCATACGATCACTTGGTACAATTCTTAGATTATAATGAGGCAACACTAGATGATCCTAATATTTCAAGGCATTACAAGGAACAGAAAGATATGTACAGTTGTTAACATCTGTTTCCAAACGTGTTATAGAAAAAAAAACGTGAAGGTGTTATGGCTGTTACAGCAGAAAGTAGTGAAAAACAAACACGAATGGAGAGCAAAAAAGATTTTAAAAAATAATATAACATTACTTTTATTTTGAAAAATACGTTAAAATGGTCAATTCTAAGTACAAAATAATTTTTAAAATAATTACATTAAAATTAAAAAAATTTTGTTTTTTTGCTTATTATTTGAAAATATAGGTTTTTTTTGAAAGTTTGTTTTTACTAAAACGAATTCCAAAAAAAAAAACTGTCCGAATAAAAGTTGTTGGAAATGTTCTGAACTTATTTTAGCTGTAAAGAAAAAAAATGTTCCATAAGAAATTGGTTAAAAATGATAATATAGTAGTTAAAATTTCATTTTAGGCTAATTTCTCATAATTTAAGCCTGGTATCTCTACTAAAATTCAAAAACACTATAGATATTAATACAGATTCTGAAATGTACGTAAAATACCTTTAAAGTAAGCCCAATATGATATTTGTCCTATAATTCTATCAGAAGCTATGAAGATTTTTTGGCCAAACTGTACATTCATATGGCAAAATATCTATTTTGCAAAAGTGGGGGACTCGAGCTGTGGTGTCCTCAGCAAATTTTTCTTAGAATCATCTCTAGATTACGTTTTTGCTATACTCCTGATGAACAAAAAAATTTTACCCGCTCTAATATGTACATATACTAGTCTTTCCAACTTGCTACAAAATTCACTAGGCTTTCAAGACGATAAAACCGGTTTAGAGGTATGCGTACACATTGGTTCTGGTAGTAATAAAATAACAGATCGACATAATACCGTAATTTTCAAGGTCGGATATTGTTGAGCTGAAACTCTACTCTCTTATCTCTCACATCTTTAAATATCCGGATTCAGGCGGTCTGAAAATACTAGAGTCGGCAGGCTCATTAATTTAATCAGAGCACACATCGGCGGAAAAATAGATAGCGACGAGAATTTTTACACAAATTTCAATCTTTGTTCAAACCCTAGGAAAATTGAACAAAATTTCTTCAAAACTCCATACTTGTTAATCCTAATTTTTATAAGAAATTTGGATATGTAGTTTATGACCTATTAAATTTTAGTATTTATAAGAAAGTTTCAGGGTGAAGTTGGCAAAACATTGTATTTAGTATTATAAAATTCTTAGGTCAACATTGAAAACAATTTTTTTAAATAAGAAACCAGTCTTTTAGCATCTTTGTTAGCACAACGCATTCTGCCTTTGTGTAATAAACTTCAAGAAAAAAAGATAGACTTAGCGCTTGTAGTGGATTTCGCAAAAGACTTAGTAAGTTAAGTTGTTCAGAACTTGTGACATGGATATTGAAATCAAATAGAACCGATTCAAATTTAGTCAAAGTCTGCAAGCATGTAACCCAGATGTTTGTTTCAAGATTACTGATTTTTCTCCATTCATGTATTGGTCATAATATTATTATATTATAATAATGGAAATAGATAGTCGATTCACTCAACATAAAACTATCTTTAGAGATTTTGCTTCAGTTTTTCAACAAACCAAAGAGAAGAAAGTGTCAGAAATTTATTTAAGTTTGCCGAATTTTATGAAACACTTGGTCAAAATTTAAATATAGTGGCCGAAACCAATTTATGGAGAAGGTTCTTAAAATTGCCATAATCTTCCGCCAAAACTGCACTTCAGAGCTGCGCCAAAACGTAATTTCATAACTTATACAAATTAATAAAAAAAATTTGCAACGCTCCCATTTCCACCTCTACAGTAGAACTCACTTTTCAACCATTATTTTTTAAATACCGCCTAACCGTCTAAGCCATTTTAGCTTTTTACCATAGCTCGGGATCACAAATCGGTCTCCACGTTGTCCTCAATCGGAGTGGTGGTCTCCCTCTTCCTCTGGGTGCCGATAAGAATACTTTACGAGCCGGAACACCTTCATTCATTCGCACATGGCCTACCCAATTAAGAAGTTGGGTTTTAATTCGTTGGACTAAGGTCGGTGTCTGCATATAGCTCATACAGCTCATCAAAGCGTAAGGGCCCGTAAATCTTTCTCTCGAATACTCCCACAGCCGCCTCATCAGATGTTGTCAGTGTCCAAGCTCGACAAGTGACTTATTTATTTTCGATCTTCGAGAGAGGACTTTACATGATGACAAGGGATGACGGAAAATCGTTCCAACAAAAATCGACTTTACATCTCAATTGCCAACTCAGTCAGAAGTAGCACTTCTATACTCCTACTTTAACCGTTTCCCACTCTAGCATACTCCCATTCCCGTTTCTCACACTCCCACTCTTCCACCGTTTAATACTACGAATCAATGAAACCGCTGTCCACTTAAAATTTTGGATTTAGGCTCTTTTGACCATTAGTTTTGAAGTGCAAATAAAAGATTATATTCCACTTTTCCAACCCAACGTTTCGCTAGGCTTCCTAGCTTCATCAGGGGTGATGTATTTATTTATTTATTTTTTTTTCCTTTATTAATGCTTTTTTATAAAGCCATTTCTCAAAAAATAATACATTTTGTGTGAGAAAATTCGCTTAATTTACAGTTTAATTACTCACGCTCTCATGTGCGTATCAGGAAAAATTATGTAGCTTAATCCAAGGTGATTTTACGTAAATACTTAGATAAAATATAATTAGAAATTTTGTTTTTTACATTTTTTAGCACTACTGCCAATCGTGGTCGTAGTTTAGTAAAAGGAAAGATCTTACGGAATCTTTAAATCACTGCAAGTTAATTGCGGTTCTTAGTCGCTCTGGAAGCTTATTGAAAGTTTTTACGCCGTATTTAAAGAACAACAACAAAAACAACAATGAAAACCACAATAAAACTATCTGAGACATTTATTAACAAATTTACGTATTTACTTGCAACATTAAAACACAACAACAACACTTACACAGTATGTTTTCTTAAAATCTAAAAACTAAACATAGTACCATCATGGTTTGCTATCATCGTCAAACTAAATTATAATTATAAACATAAAAGGTAAGCTGCTGCAATGTTTTGTGTATTATCCTTCTTGTTTACCGTGTGTTGCGGTCTAAGTTAGTTATTAAGACAATAATTCATTCCTGTTTAAATGCTACACAACGTTTACGCTTATAATTAAAGAAATATTCGTAACACCTGAAATCAGTTTGTTTTATTTAAAGTCGTTACAAGCATACATACATATATGTAATTGCAATTTCTTGTGTGGCGCAGTCGACGGCGAATCAATAAAAAAAAATAATAATAATAAAAATTCATATACATAAGTGTACAATTATACTAAAGTTATAGTGCGGAATTATAAAATGAACTTTTCAAAATCTGTGCAAAATTATTTGCTACATAGTTATGCTTAATTAGCAGCAAAACTTATAAGTGCTATTTTGTGTTTAGACTGACATTAATTACTTCATTCATCATTTGTGAAAAAAAAGAAGCATTTAGAAAAAAAACTTTCCGTTACTTGAAAAAATGTGTACTAAAATGTTTTAGAAGCTTTTGGAAAAAATATAATATATCCGTTACCATTTTTTTTCTCTTATGGAAAAGTACCGAACATTGTGCATATTTATTTGATTTAATTGAGAGAGTAACTGAGTGGAAGCTTCATTGAACTCTTATAAATCACCAACTATTAATAAAAACAACAAAGAGCAACTAACTCTTTTTGAGCCGCTTTGTGCACAGAGTAAAAGAAAAAAGCAAAAATCAATTAAACTGGGCAATTTAAGAGACTCAAATACTAAATATTAAAAAAAAAAAAATCTCAGAATGGCTTCAGCACTGCAACTGACATTGAGTGATGTAATAAAAGATGCTCAAACTATACATATCTTCAAAGGCGATGATTCATATGCGCTTTCGTCATTTATTCGTGAAGTGGAGACGTTGCAACTTTTGTCCGAGGTTCAGCCCACACTATCAGATTACATTCACAAAATGGTTGTATTTAACAAAATACAAGGGCAAGCTTTGGATGTGCTTCGTACACTTGGTCCGAATCAACCGTGGAGTGAGGTAAATATAAATAATTTTGGCGTTAAAGAATCGTATGATGAGTTGTACAAGCGTGCACACACTGCTGTTAATCAAAATATTGTTAGCTATTTTAATTATCTTCGTAGCTTAGGTTCTAAGATTAACGAAAAATTCGAATTTGATATCGAAAAGCCAACTGAATATGAGCCACAACGTGTTGATAGGTTTATTTTGCGTCCTTTTTTAAGTAACATTGATGTAAACCGGGCATCAGTTATTATAAATGCTGAATCAACAAATATAAGAGAAGCTTTTTATTTACTTGAAGAGCACGGATTAATTCGTGTTGATTGTAAAAATAATGAACCTACAAAATTACAACAACTTAGTTTTAAGAAAAATATTAATCAGCGATTGGAGAATCCAGTTTCAACATTTCAACAAAATACTCCTAGTTTTGCTTATCCATCTAATTATTATAAGCCTCAGCAATCGCATCAGCAAAACGCTCGAGGTTCTTTTAACCAAAGAAGGCACTCTAACTCTCAGAGATTTACAAGCCAAAACAATAGGGTTAGCCAAAAACTCCTCTCGTCCAATATCAAAACAATAATAGTAATAATACCTCTCCAATGGAAATGGATCATTTGCAGGTAGATAATCAAGCCGTTGACCAAGACCCATATAGTCACGATATAAAATTTCTTACAATAGCCTCGGGAAATCATCACCATTAGTAGAGTTAACGATTCACAATGAAAAGCTTGTCGCTCTTATAGGCACAGGTTCCACCACTTCCCTACTTCATTTCAACAAATTGCCGCAGTATAAAAGATTACCAATAAAAGAAAATATATTTTTTACGTCACTAAATAATAGCACTAAAATTACACATGAAATAATCACTGATGTGCCTCTAGATTTTAAAGAGAAAGCAAAAATGTCCTGGAAGCTTGCGAATTTCCAAGGAAAAAATTTCGATGCTATTTTGGGGCAAAATATTCTTACTCCAATGAACAGCACGATAGATATGAGAAAGCAAACCGTTACATTTGACAATAATATAATAAATGTTTTGAATTCTATTCCTTATACCTATAATGAAATACATGCTTTAGAGAAAATAAATATTGATCAAAATATTCTGGACCGTTTATATATTGGATTAAATTCACAGGAACAGATGGCCCTTAATAAAGTTCTTCATTCTTTTGTAGATTTATTTTTTGTCGAAGGACAAACGCTTACCCACACTAATATTACACAACACGAAATAAAAACCATTACGGAAAAACCGGTATATTCAAGAATGTATCGTTATCCACAAATCCATGAACGCGAGATTTGTAAACAAATTGATGAAATGCTGAAGCAGGGAATCATTAGGGAAAGCAATTCTCCATATAACAGCCAACTGTGGATAGTTCAGAAGAAAGTCGACAGCTCGGGAGAAAAGTCTTGGAGGGTTGTAGTGGATTACCGTGCCTTGAATAACGTAACGGTCGACGATAAATTTCCTATCCCCAATATCGAAGGTATATTGGATAAGTTAGGCCGGGCCCAATACTTTACCACCATCGATTTAGGAAAAGGGTTTCACCAAATTCTTGTCAGACAAGAAGACCGGTCGAAAACAGCCTTTTCTACCCCTATAGTCACTTCGAATTTGTTCTCATGCCATTCGGCCTCAAAAATGCGCCTGCCACTTTCCAGAGGCTCATTAATAATATACTACGGGACCAAATAAATACAATATGCGTCGTATACCTTGACGATATTTTTATATTCTCTACAGGCCTCCAGGAGCATGTCAATGACATTAATCAAGTTTTATCAAAACTTAGGGTTGCCAAAAACCGTCAAACAAATAAAGTCCTTTTTGAGCGTTACGGGATATTATCGAAAATTTATGAAGGATTACTCAAAAGTAGCATATCCTATGATTAAATACCTAAAAAAAAGGTGTTAAGCTAAACGTTAATGATCCCAGTTACATACATTCTTTCGAAAAACTTAAGGCCATTATAACTGAATCCCCAGTACTTAAGTACCCCAATTTCAATAGGCAGTTCCAATTGGTCACGGATGCAAGTGCTGAAGCTCTTGGCGCCGTTTTGCAGCAAGATGGTCACCCTGTTTGCTTTGCAAGTAGGACACTTAATGACCACGAAAAGAACTATTCTGGCACGGAAAGGGAACTATTAGCTATTGTTTAGGGAACCAGTTATTTTCGGCCCTATTTATATGGTACAAAATTCAAAATTCTTTCTGAACATCAGCCCCTCAGATGGCTTTTTGTGAAGTCGCAGGGAAAAATGAGTCCCAGAGTACATCGTTGGCTTATTAAGCTTGGTGAGTTTAATATCACAATGACTTATATTAAAGGCAAAGACAACCAAGTTGCTGACTTTCTAAGTCGAATAAATGCGGACACAAATGAAATAAACATGTTGGCTGCTGATGAAGGATCTTTGTACAATAATTTTACACACAGCTGTGATACTATTCATTCACAAGCTGATGAAGTTTGCAATCACATTCCTATATTGGATACTGTGGTAAACAGATTTAAAACACAAATTAATTTAACACAAAGCAAAGATAAAGATATTGATTCAAAACATAATAATAAAAAAATATTTATTAGTTCGGAAGACTTAGAAAGTCACTTAGATAAAATTTTAGAGCAGCACATTAGTGATGGTAAGATGATAATCATTATTCTATTTTGCAAAATAAATTAATTGAGCTTTTCGAGGGGGACAGTAAGGTGAAATTTGTGCGCTGTAGCTATCATGCTAAAGATGTTGAATCGAAAGAGGAAGCTTTTCGTCATATTTCTAACTATCATAAAAATGAAACTGGTCATACGGGTATAAACGAGAACTATATGGGCTTGAAACGACTGATTTATATTCCTAACTTAAAACAATTAATTCATAGATTTGTTGATAACTGTTCGACATGTACTAAATGTAAATATGATCGAAATCCAATTAAAGCTAAATTTAAGATAACTGAAACTCCTAATGCTGGAGAAAATAATACAAGCTGCAGAACTTAACCGCGCTGGAACAATATTTTATAAAAGCGTGCAACTGTTGGCATATGCTGACGATATTGATATCATTGGCCTTAACAACCGCGCCGTAACTTCTGCTTACTCCAAATTAGAAAAAGAAGCGGAGAAAATGGGATTGGTGGTGAACGAGGGCAAAACGAAGTACCTTCTGTCATCATGCAAAGAGTCAGCGCATTCGCGCCTTGGCAACCAAGCCACTGTTGGCAGCAATAATTTCGAAAGAGTAAAGGACTTCGTTTACCTGGGAACCAGCATTAATACCAACAATAATGTTAGCCTAGAAATCCGACGAAGAATCACTCTTGCAAACAAATGCTACTTCGGACTGAGTAGGCAATTGAAAAGTAAAGTCCTTTCTCGACGAACGAAAATAACACTCTACAAGTCACTCATCGCACCCGTCCTGCTATATGGTGCAGACGCGTGGACACTAACAACATCTGATGAGGCGGCTCTGGGAGTATTCGAGAGAAAGGTTCTTCGAAAGATTTGTGGACCACTACGCGTTGGCGACGGCGAGTACCGAAGAAGATTTAATGATGAGCTGTATGAACTTTACGCAGACGCCGACATAGTTCAGCGAATTAAAACACAGCGGCTTCGCTGGCTAGGCCACGTAGTGCGAATGAGCGAAGATGCTCCAGCCCAGAAGGTATTCTTATCGGCACCCGCCGGTGGAAGCAGAGGAAGAGGGAGACCACCACTCCGATGGAAGGACCAAGTGGAGACCGATTTGCGATCCCGCGGTGTTTCCAATTGGCGCCAGTTGGCGCAACGAAGAAACGACTGGCGAGCTATGTTGGACGGTCAAAATCGCCCAGGCGGTTAGATGACCATTTAAAAAAAAAAGAAAGAAAAAGAAACTCCTACAGATATACGTCAAATCGTGCATATGGACATACGGACATATGGACGAACTCAAAGTCCAATTTTTTAACTTTTGTCGACCGCTTTTCAAAGTTTGCTTCAGCTTTCTATTTAGAGGATAGAAATAACCAAACCATCATAGAGAAAATAAGGCAATATAAATCTCAGAGAGGACATTTTCATAAGTTAATTTGCGACAGTGAATTTAAAAGCATAAATATAAAAGAATATTTAAAAGCTGAAAACATTGATTTACATTTAGTTAAGGCTAATAATCATACCGGAAATTCCGATATTGAGAGGCTTCACAATACAATTTGTGGAAAAATTAAAGTTCTAACAGTAGAGCAAAAAATTTAAACATAAAAGATAAAATGAGCAAGGCTATAGAGTATTATAATAATACTTATCATACGGCTACTAAAGAAAAGCCCATAAATATTGAGATTGGAGACTGCAATAAAAAAGCAATTTACAATGATATGTTAACTTCAAAAGAAAATTATATTAATAAGCGTAATACGAAAAGGGAAAATTACCTTGAGCAAAGAAATGTTGGATACATAAAAAACTATAAAGCTTTACGGCATAAGGAACAACCAAAATATAAAAAATGTAATTTAGAAAATATACACAGTTCCAATATTAAAAAACAACTCAAACACGAAAATGCAATTGAAACGGATGTGTAAAACAAACAAAAAAATACATATATGAACTTATTTATATTCTTAATAATATTCATGTGTAAGTAAATAAAATACTAAACTATTGCATATGTAATAGGCCGGGTCGATTTGTGGGGAGGCAAAAAAATCGCCCATTGCTCTGTGAAAATCATATTCTAGGGATCAAAATAAGAAACTTTGCCGAAGGAACCATACCTCTAAAACGAATTCTGATGTCCCCCAATTTGGGTCGAACTTTTGGGTAGGGGCAAATTTTGAAAAATTCCACTTTGACCCATTTAGAGTGCTCCAATCGAGTCCAAATGTATGACCGACCCCCACCACTAACTTTGGAGGCCAGACCCACCGATGCCAGTGGCACACCCCCTGGAACCCCCCTGGGGGTTCACCATACAAACATTTCAAAAAATCGCCGGTTTTGCACTTTACATGAAAAAATCAGCGAAATGCCTATGTGTTTTCCTTTTGGAGTTTATTTTTCTGTTTAGAAATTTATTTAGTCATAACATATGTAAGTGAAAAAATGAATTTAACTTAGTAATAGAAAAGAAATTTAAAAAAATTATTGGAAATTAGCGTTTTTACAACCCTTTTAAAACCAAGGCATCACTGTGATGCATTTGCATGTCGTAAACATAGTTGTGTGGGTTTTTTATTCAACCGTTTTAAAAAATGAAGGTATCACTGTGACACAATTGCAGATCGTAAAATTGCTTGCGTTGTTTTTTTTAAGCCACCACAAGACACAGCAGGTAGAATTGAAATTACAATTCTTATTACCTCGTCTCGTAGACCATATATAACGCAAAAGTTTTTGTGAATGCATTAAGTCGTTGTGAAGAACTCAAAGTGTGAAGTGCTAATTTCAGATAAAAAAATATTTCAAAAAAATAATAAGTGAAGTGACCATTCCAAATCAAAAAGTTTACAATGAATCCACCATCCTCTACACCGCAAGATGAAGCAACTACATCAACAACTATCGAAAACCAAATGAGTCATATACCCAAGCATGATGTTACTGTTTTTGGTGTGTCTACTGATTTCACTGATCTTAATTTACCAACCCATCTGGATATCTTGATATATTATTTTTACTAAAAGTTTTCCCATAAATCATTCACTATTCAAGTACAAGATAAGTTGATTGGAATTTGGGAAAAACTTGGTATGGAAATAATGCTGAAAAAGTGTATTTTGAATAAATTGCTTGACAAGTATCAAGAGCAAATCAAGAGAAGGAACAACACCCAACTATTTACAGAGTATGTAAAATCTCTGGAAACAATTTTTTACATTGGAACATGTAAATGCGATTTGAAGGCAGCTCCATGTGCATGCGGCTGGGTTCCCGAACGCCTCAAAGAGTTCATGCACGATGAACATAATCAGAGAAGACTAACAATGGATGCATTTATGATGGAAACAGAAGAGCAAGGATCAACGTCTATGTCACCAATGCCAACATACCAAGATCCCGATGATTCAACATACGCATCGCCACCGGTTCACAATATACAGAGAGATACGATTGTTTTAACTTTGCCTTGGTATGTGACAGATTTGGTGTGCCTGACAGAGTAGCATCAGCATTGGGAACCGCTCTTTTGCAAGATTTTAAAATTAAAGATAAGCATGGGAAACCTCTCATCATGGATAAATCGAAAATTCGCAGAGAAAAAGAGAAATGCAGACAAGAAGTGATTCGCAAACGGTTAGATGATACCAATTTGTTAGCGTTTTCATTCGATGGCAGAAAAGATGATACTTTAACGATAGATAAAATTGATGAGAAGTATCATCGATTAAAACGAACATACATAGCAGATTCAAGGAAATGGCAGTCTGCAATTGGCGCTCCAGCGATGCCTGTAGGATCAAGAAACTAACTTGTCCAAGCTGCCACAAACAAAGAACAGTAGACCTGCTGAACAGGTCCACGAAATTAAAATTTTGAATTACAGCCACGTTGATGGGACACTGGAAAATGGGCCAACGCGCCTTAAGAATGGGCATTCATAGAGGGGGTGCAAAAAAACAATTGTGTACATCAGGTTTGCAACTCTGGGTAGTTATATAATAACAGTTATATAATAATGAGCCTCACTCCATTTACGATTGGTGGTCCAAATGCAGATACTTTGTACTTTTTGATGAACAGAACTGCTTCCGTTTTGGAGGGATCCACCTTGAGGCCACTTTTCAGAGACCAGACCTCCACGAGGTCCAAGGCAGCTTGGAGTAGTTCGCCTAGTGTCTGAAGATGCTTAGAAGTCGAAGTAGACGTTGGTTGAGGTTGATTTGAGTTTAATAAAAGAATTTACGGCTCCTTTGTGAATTTTATTTCGTTGCTGTTCAGAAGGCTCGGATCAAACGGTGTCTAGCATTGAGTATTTTTTCCTCGCAATATAAGTGATATTTAGGAGTCATGATATTAGCTTTTCCTGGGAGAGTGTTTTGACAGGCCGGCATTACTAGTGACCGACTACTTTGTACATTTATATTATTGTACATTTATATTTTTTCTTTATCTCTTCCCCAGAAGAGCCAGCTGGTGATTTGAAGATTTATCAAGGCTTTGGCCTTTAGTGTCAGTCGTGGTAGCATGCTGCATGGAGGTGAGAGTAACATCAATAGTTGCCACAAATATTTTAGGATGTAGGACAGTAGCGGCAAGGACGTGGATATATGTGAGTTCTATTACTTGGTCTTTCACGTGCTGACCAAATCATACTAATTTGCCTTTTGTAGAACTCATTGGTCAACCACAGGTTTGCTTTGAACTAAGGGCGAAAAATGCTCCCACAATAATGGATGGTAAAAGAACCTCATCTTGTTATTTTGAGAGAACCCAATTCTGAATTGATTGGTTACGTAAGACTGGAACATGAAACCGCTGAATACAAAACAACCAAATTAAATGGTTTTTTCAACGATAAAAATATATCACTGGATGCATTAATTGGAATATGCACTGACGGTGCGGTAACAAACACTGGCCCACACGGTGGAATTATACGACGATTCGAATTGCTGTTAAAAAGACCATTGCATTGGTTCGTTTGCCTTCTACACTTCAACGAACTTCCCTTTCGGCATTTCTTTGAAGCTTTGGATAAATCAACCAGCACTGGCCCAAGATCGGCAACCGGAAAACTGAGCCGTCAAATCGAAACTTGTGAAACTCTTCCGGTAAGTTATTGCTATGACTCATTTATTATAATTGTGAACCATTTTTAATTATTTTATTATTATATATTTTCAGGTGGTGGACGGCTTCCAGAAAATTGAGTTGCAAAATATGCCCCCTGCTCCACAAAAAATTGAATTTTCCACCGATTCGAAGTACTTATACGACATGGCCCATGCAATTTCTAGCGGCGTGGTTCCGGTGGATCTGGCTAACATCAAACCAGGGAAAATTGTACATTCTCGGTGGCTCACCAAGGCCGCTAGATTATTGCGATTATATGTGACAACGGAAAATCCAGATGCAAATTTAAGAATTCTGGTTGAATTTATAATTAAATGTTACGTGCCAATGTACTTCAATATCAAGTATTACAGCTCTGTCGTGCACGGCAGTGCATTATTTTTCAAGTTCATTGGTTGGTCACGATTTCTACAACCTCGTTTACGCAAAATTGTCAATCAAGTAATTAAAGATAATTCATATTATGCGCATTCGGAAAATATCTTGTTATCAATGTTGTTTGATGATAGGAAAGAAAAGCGCGACTGTGCCATTAAGAAAATTCTACACTATCGAACCGATGTTGACGAGCCAATGGAACTTAGAGTTTATAAAAAACCAGATATAAACTTTAATTGCACAAGTTATACGGAAATGATCAATTTGAATGATATAAATATCGTATTTGAACCACCATTCACGCGAAGCATTCCGTACGATACATTGAAAGAATATTTAAATCAAGATGATCCACCGTTTAATGATCCAAAAATGCCATCACACATACAAGGAACGGAACGACATGTTCAATTGCTAGCTAGCGTTTCCAAACGGGTTATACCGGAAAATGTAGAGGCTGTTATGGCGACGACATTAGAGACCCGTGCGACTTGAAAGTAAAAAAGACTTCAAACAATAATTTTTTTCAATTTCTTTTCTGTTACTAAGTTAAATTCATTTTTTCATTTACATATGTTATGACTAAATAAATTTCTAAACAGAAAAATAAACTCCAAAAAGAAAAAACATAGGCATTTCGCTGATTTTTTCATGTAAAGTGCAAAACCGGCGATTTTTTGAAATGTTTGTATGGTGAACCCCCAGGGGGGTTCCAGGGGGTGTGCCACTGCCATCGGTGGGTCGCGCCTCCAAAGTTAGTGGGGGTTGGTCATACATTTGGACTCGATTGGATCACTCTAAATGGGTCAAAGTGGGATTTTTCAAAATTTGCCCCTACCCAAAAGTTCGACCTAAATTGGGGGACATCAGAATTCGTTTTAGAGGTATGGTTCCTTCGGCAAAGTTTCTTATTTTGATCACTAGAATACGATTTTCGCAGAGCAATGAGCTATTTTTAAATCGACCCGAGCTAATATATATATTTACCTTAATGTGAATTAAAATAAAAAAAAGCATATAATGTAAGTTTTGCAATTTCAAATATGTGCATACAAATACACACATATTTTCAATTCTAGCGGAGGAGAAGCTACATATGATTTCTTTACTCACTCTTTTCACACTCTTTAATATACTCCTACTTTAACCGTTTCCCACTCTAGCATACTCCCATTCCCGTTTCTCACACTCCCACTCTTCCACCGTTTAATACTACGAATCAATGAAACCGCTTTTCATTTTAAGTTAGTTATTAAGACAATAATTAATTCTAGTATCACTGTTTAAATGCTACACAACGTTTACGCTTATAATTAAAGAAATATTCGGAACACCTGAAATCAGTTTGTTTTATTTAAAATCGTTACAAGCATACATACATATACGAGGTGTGTTCAAAAAGTATCGCGAATTTTGAATTTTCGCTGGTTACGTATATTCGAATTTCGAATTTTTTGTGGCGTTATGTTGGTACTCATGTCTCTTACTTATGCCGACAAGCTCCAGAGGGTCATAACTGGTGACGAATCGTGGGTTTATGGTTATGACGTGGAAACCAAAGCTCAATCATCTCAATGGAAGCTGCCGCACGAACCAAGACCGAAAAAAGCGCGCCAAGTTCGGTCGAATGTGAAAGTTTTGCTGACAGTTTTCTTCGATTGCAGGGGCGTGGTGCATCATGAGTTCTTGCCACAGGGAAGAACGGTCAATAAGGAATATTACCTGCAAGTTATGCGCAATTTGCGCTAAGCAATCCGCCAGAAACGCCCGGATTTGTGGAAGAACAAAAATTGGCTTTTGCACCACGATAACGCCCCTGCTCACGCATCGTTGCTTGTGCGCGACTTTTTGGCCAAAAACAACACACTAATGATGCCGCAGCCACCGTATTCCCCAGATCTGGCCCCCTGTGACTATTTCTTGTTCCCTAAACTGAAGAGGCCCATGAAAGGACGATGTTACGCTTCTCTTGACGAGGAGCTGAACAAGATACAAAAAAATGATTTTTTGAAGTGCTTCGAAGATTGGAAAAACCGTTGGCACAAGTGTATAATATCTCATGGGGATTACTTTGAAGGGGACAAAATAGATATAAATAATTTTTGAAAAAACACAAAATTCGCGATACTTTTTGAACACACCTCGTATGCAATTGCAATTTCTTGTGTCGCGAGTTATTCTTCGTTGGATTTCTATACTGACATTATTGTTGGTGTTGATGCTGGTTCCCAGATAAAAACCCAAGTTAAAAACTTATCTACATAACTCTACCGGAGAAATAACTAAAATATTGATATGTATCGTACATCATGCTGTACAATTGTTGAATATCCTATCTTATCTATCCCTTCTCTTTATACAAAAATATTAAAACTCGCTTTATAAGTAATAATATTTTCTTGGGCACTTCTGTATTTTCCTCAATACAAGGTTATTAAAGCTATTTCTTTTATAAGAGAAAACACTTTAGCTCTTTGGAAGAAAAGATTGCCTAAAATCAGCAAAATTTGTCACGACCATAAGATTGACCCATTACTGTATAAAAATTTAATGAACTACAAAACTGCATACTCCAAAAAATTCCAAAAATTCTGAAAAAATGTAAGACTTTCAAAAATGTTTGCGTACATTTTTAAAACAAAATTTATTGTGTTTCAAATTTCATGTTTCGATAAAAAAAATTGTTTCATCCCCCTCTTTCGAAAATCCTGGCTACGCCACTGTTCATATGTTTATGCAAAACTAGCACAGGGTAAGGGATGACAGATGCAGGTAATTTTTAACTATTTGTCTGCGATAATTGTTACTTTAATACCAAAAGTGGTACGTTATAACTGGAAATCATAATTAATTGAAATAAAAAATTACATACCTATTCGGGAAGACCGAGATATGTATGTATGTGGATAGCATGATTTGCACCTGATATTGTCTTGTAGGGTGTTTGAAGGATTTGATCGTGTTGTTCTGTTTCTCGTTTTCGAAGCCTTTCGCGAATTCAACTAGCTGAGTTCGTAAATGTAGCTATAAGTAGTTTTGGGACCCTCGCGAATGCTCAGCTCTGGCGCTCGTCTTTTGGAAATAATGCATACAATGCGTGGAATACTTGCAGAAACTTTTATAGTCCAATTACCCACCGACGTGTGTAATGTACGTTTACGTATCCCGTACGTACGTACGTTTGAGGGAATCCTATGCTCGTGGCGCCAACGGAGAAATAAGTAATTTCTGTTGTTTACATTCAATACAATGTTGCCATTGATCAGTTTTCATGCATGCTAACGCAAGGAGGGTGGGGCCGTGTGCAGAAGTCCACGCAAGTGGGGAAAGTTTCTGATCGCCATTCACCTGGGAATGGCCAGAGCGATTCTTTTGCATGCGGTTCAAGCAGCTCATTACTTCCGGGCTTTGCGCCCAAGTATCCTCTGGGTAACCACCGAACACCCGTTTGGTGGTGAGCTAAACGTGAGAAGGCGACTACCTGGTAAGGCCACTCCGACATAATCGGTTTAAGGGCTTGCTGGGGGGTTCAAACAGCAGCGTCTGATCACCAGGTGGTGCGGCTGCAAGCGGGCGTCTGTCTTGGATCAAGCGGCTCGCTATACAAACGTGTAATAGAATTCAACCTCCCGTGAAACGGGTTGTGCGTTGGGTTTGGGACCCACCACATAAAACAACGTTCCAATGAAATTCAACAACAAAGCCTCGGATATGAGAACCCCTTTTTTAGATGACAACACCCGCAAACGAAATAAGGATTATGAGATAAGGGCATGTACCTGGAATGTCCGGTCCCTTAATGGGGAAGGTGCCGCTGCCCGGCTGGTTGAGGTCCTGAGGAAAGCAAAAGCTGACATCACCGCCATACAAGAGATGCGATGGAAGGGGCGAGGAAACACGATCAAAACACCTTGCAGCATCTACTGGAGTGGGCATGAAGACAAGCGCAGATTCGGCGTGGGATTTGTGGTGGGAGAGAGACTCCGTCACCGAGTACTGACGTTCACACCCGTGAACGAACGTCTCGCTGCAATCCGCATAAAAGTACGATTTTTCACCATATCGTTTATCTGCGCTCATGCACCGACGGAGGAGAAGGACGACGTGAAAAAGGATGCATTCTACGAGCGCCTGAAAGAAGCATACGAGCGCTGCCCCCGTCATGATATCAAAGTCGTGCTTGGCGACTTTAACGCCAGGGTGGGTAAGGAGGGTGTATTTGGCCCCACTGTCGGGAACTTCAGTCTCCACGATCAGACTTCGCCAAATGGATTCAGGCTGATCGACTTCGCCGGTGCCCGAAACATGGTCATATCTAGCACTAGGTTTATGCACAAGAAGATCCATCAGGCTACATGGCTGTCCCCCGATCGAAAAACACGCAACCAGATCGACCACGTTGTGATAGACGGACGGCAAGCTTCCAGCGTTTTAGATGTTCGCACAATACGAGGACCTAACATCGAAAAGCTGCAATCGCAACAGACCGCCAATTATTTCACAGATCGCCTCTCACACCTGCTCTCCGAGAGCACAATTCAACCTAGTGGAATGCATGAGCAGTGGGATCATATCTCAGGAGCACTCCGTACCGCAGCCGAAGAAGTAATTGGATTCCGGCGAACGCGAAGAAACAACTGGTATGATGATGAAGAGTGCCGCGCTGCAACGAAAAGAAAGGACGAAGCCTACAAGGCAACGCTGAGATCGAATGCAACGAGGAGTGTGTGTGAACACTACCGCGAGTTGAAGAGGGAAGCGAGGCGGCTTTTCCGGGCGAAAAAAAGAGAGGAAGAAAAGCGTGAAATAAAGGAGCTTGAGATGCTGGCCAACGGGAATAATGCCCGAAAATTCTATCAAAAAATTCGGCGAATGACAGAAGGTTTCAAACCCGGGGCAAACTCCTGTAAGAATGAGAACGGTGACCTGGTGGCCGATGTTCAGAGAGCACTCAGAATATGGAGGGATCACTTCTCTGCCCTTTTAAATCGAGAAACTGAGCAAGAAACCAGAGAAGATGCCGAACCCGAGCCCACAATCGAAGATGCTGGAATTGACGTTCCACAATCCGACTATAATGAGGTGCGAATAGCAATATCCCGACTGAAAAACAATAAAGCAGCTGGCGCTGATGGTTTGCCTGCTGAGCTATTCAAACACGGAGGCGAGGAGCTGGTAAGGCGCATGCATCAGCTTCTATGCAGAATTTGGTCGGATGAATGCATGCCTGAAGATTGGAATCTAAGTGTTCTCTGCCCAATCCACAAGAAGAGCGATCCTGCAAACTGCGCCAACTATCGCGGAATCAGCCTTTTGAATATCGCATATAAGGTCCTATCAAGCGTATTGTGCGAAAGACTGAAGCCTGATGTGAACAGACTGATTGGACCTTATCAGTGTGGCTTCAGACCTGGTAAATCTAACATCGACCAGATTTTTACAATACGCCAAATCTTGGAAAAAAACCCGTGAAAAAAGAATCGACACACATCATCTCTTTGTTGATTTTAAAGCTGCTTTCGATAGCACGAAAAGGAGCTGCCTATATGCCGCTATGCCTGAATTTGGTTTCCCCGCAAAACTTATACGGCTATGCAAAATGACCTTGAGCAACACCGCCAACTCGGTCAGAATTGGGAAGTACCTCTCCGAGCCGTTCGAAACTAAACGAGGTTTCAGACAGGGTGACCCCCTATCGTGCGATTTCTTTAATTTAATGCTGGAGAAAATAATACAAGCTGCAGAACTTAACCGCGCTGGAACAATATTTTATAAAAGCGTGCAACTGTTGGCATATGCTGACGATATTGATATCATTGGCCTTAACAACCGCGCCGTAACTTCTGCTTACTCCAAATTAGAAGAAGAAGCGGAGAAAATGGGATTGGTGGTGAACGAGGGCAAAACGAAGTACCTTCTGTCATCATGCAAAGAGTCAGCGCATTCGCGCCTTGGCAACCAAGCCACTGTTGGCAGCAATAATTTCGAAATAGTAAAGGACTTCGTTTACCTGGGAACCAGCATTAATACCAACAATAATGTTAGCCTAGAAATCAAACGAAGAATCACTCTTGCAAACAAATGCTACTTCGGACTGAGTAGGCAATTGAAAAGTAAAGTCCTCTCTCGACGAACGAAAATAACACTCTACAAGTCACTCATCGCACCCGTCCTGCTATATGGTGCAGAAGCGTGGACACTAACAACATCTGATGAGGCGGCTCTGGGAGTATTCGAGAGAAAGGTTCTTCGAAAGATTTGTGGACCTCTACGCGTTGGCGACGGCGAGTATCGAATAAGATTTAATGATGAGCTGTATGAACTTTACGCAGACGCCGACATAGTTCAGCGAATTAAAACACAGCGTCTTCGCTGGCTAGGCCACGTAGTGCGAATGAGCGAAGATGATCCAGCCCAGAAGGTATTCTTATCGGCACCCGCCGGTGGAAGCAGAGGAAGAGGGAGACCACCACTCCGATGGAAGGACCAAGTGGAGCCCGATTTGCGCTCCCGCGGTGTTTCCAATTGGCGCCAGTTGGCGCAACAAAGAAACGACTGGCGAGCTATGTTGGACGGTCAAAATCGCCCAGGCGGTTAGATGACCATTTAAAGAAGAAGTAACGCAAACGTGTACTTTTGAAACAATTATTTTTCATTTTATGAGTGTCCGAAATTAATATTGAATAATTATAGCCAGTCAATTTATTTAAAAGCAACAACTTAATATCGTAATTTCAGGTTATTTCAACATTATTACGAAAATTTAAAAGGTATTTTGAGGTATTTTTGTAAAGCAACTGCAAACGAGACATAACCAGCATAAACACGTATAAATAGGTAACACTGTTATATGAGAGAGCAATCAGCTGACAAGTTCATACGGAAAAATTGAACGTCGGTGAGTGTTCGTTTACATGGCACTCTCATAAGACAGGTCGTGTCAGCTGACACGTACTACGTGCGTGAGTCGGTGGGTAATTGGACAATTAGTGGTAAAACCAATACTGATCGGTAAAAGCTAAATACTAAAAAAAAGCACATGCTTAGTAAAAAGCTGAAAACTGGAATTACGTGAAAATTCGGTAGCAAATCTTATTACTTTAAACGAGCTATTCTTGTATATTTGTATATCCACACTATCTCGAAAACGGCTCAACCGATTTGGATGAAATTTGGTATGTAGATAGTGTACCACATTTTAAGAATTTTTACCTAGGTGTTGCCACATAGGTTATTTTTTTGGGGTTGCCACCTTTCTAAATTTGTTTATATATAGAATAAAGTATGCCAATATGGATATCGTACGAAAGATAAGTGGAGTTGCCACTTTTGAGGTTTTTATATACATTTTTTGTTTAGGGTAATTACTTAACAACTATCTCGAAAACCGCTGAACCGATTTCGATGAAATTTTTTATGTAGATAGTGTACCACATTCTAAGAATTTTTACGTTGGTGTTGCCACACAGGTTATTTTTTCGGGGTTGCCACCTATCTCTTTTTTTTTATATGGACTAAAATATGCCAATATGAATATCATACGAAAGATATTTTATTTCGTATTTCAAAAAAAACATTTCTCTGTGGGTTTGCCACTTATTGAGGTTTTTATATAAATTTTTTGTTTAGGGTATGGGTTGGTATGTAGATAGTGCAGCACAGTCTAAGAATTTTTACGTAGGTGTTGCCACATAGGTTATTTTTTTGGGGTCGCCACCTATATGAATTTTTTTTATATGAAATAAAATGTGCCAGTATGGGTATCAAAAGAAAGGTTTTTTCCTGCGTTTACAAAAAAAAAAACATTTTTAAGTAGGATTGCCACTTATTGTTGCCATTTGAGCTTATTATATCTTTGAACTTTTAACGAGCTATTCCTATATATTTGTTTATTTGAATATCTCGAAAATGGCTTAACCGATTTGGATGAAATTTGGTATGTACATAGGGTACCACATTCTAAGAATTCCTATCTAGGTGTTACCTTATAGGAGTTTTTACGGAGTTGCTACCTAACAGATTTTTTTAAAAAAAATGAAATATTCCAATATGGGTATCAAACGAAAGATATTTTTCTGCGTATTGAATATTTCTAAGTAGGGTTGCCACTTTGGTTCGACAAGAAAAATCCGGCATAGAAGTTCATATACCGAGAATCGCACTCATCCAAGGAGTCGCTAAGGTGCAACTTCCAGTAAGGCCAACATTTGCCATGACTGCGCATAAAGATCAGGGATAAACTTTTAAGTTTGTCGAAGTGGAGCTAAATTCATCGATGTTCATGCCTGGTATGTATGTTATATGTGGCGTTTCAAGAGTTAAGTGACCAAATACATTTAAAGTAAGTTTCCGGAAAAAAGAAACGTACTCGGAACATGGTATGGAAGGAAGTGTTGCAATAGATTTCATATGTATTGAATATAAAAAGTTTTCCATAGTTCTATCATTAAAAATAAAGAAGAAATCACAGAATGTTGACCGATATATGGAGCTCTAACCCACAAATATACCCATGTGACCCTGATCTTTCTCGACTATTTGATAACAATCGACAGCTGCTATCCATACAATTCAGCAAGGAATCTTGTAAAGACTTGTCGAAAATTTGTTTGAGCAGCCGCCGACGAGTAATTGTGTATTCAAACTTTGTTACTAATAAAAAAATTTTAACATATTTTTATTATCAAGATATGTCTTTAGAACGCTTTACTGCTGGTAAGTAAAACTATTCATACAAACAACTAGAATATCTTTATTGATGATTATCTAAATAAACTAAATTGTATGGCAACCTATGAAAATGCCGAGCAAAGCTCGGTCGCCCAGGTACTATTAGACTAAATTACGAGCTTATTCCCAAAATTTCATATATTGAATGATAATGACTTATGTGGGAGTAATGATAGCGGTCAACAGAGAAGGGGTTGCGTAGCGAGGAAAATTTTCCTTTCAGAATATTCGATGACGAGGACTATTTCAAAAAGCTTTTAGAACCCTATGAACGAAAAGTATAGTGTGTGTTCTTGACACAGCAAGCAACCAAATAAAATCAAAAATTTTCGAGCAAGTGAGAAACAAGATGATCATTACTCTGGAGTGAAGTGTACTGGGTGTCAAAATACAATACGTCAGAGATTATGAGATACATATAAACACCTTAGGTAGGTGAATACATCACATTTTTATTAGAACTTTTCAAGTAGCAATATGTTTGTAGTTAAATATGCATCCATACATTATTATATTTGCGCAAAAACTCATTCCTTAACATTTTCCACTAACTACTAAATAATAAAATGCCTTAACGAGTATGGGATCAACATAAGCCAAATTTAATCCAACACCACTGTTCAGTAGAACCTACTCTTCTAACACCTACATCACTCTGGTCCAACCCTGTGGAAACTGCGCGTTTCCTCGGACTTCCGTTAGAAGAGCCTGATGACAATTTAGAGTGATCGAGCCCTATGGGCAGGGCGAAGCGCTGTTAACAACAACAACAACAACAAATATGGTAAAAATTTCTGAATTGTTGCAAGAAATGCAACAAGATAATGTTTCAAATGAAGAAGGTGTCGAAAGTAATGATGCTGAGACAGACAATATACATTCACAAATTGCTGCTGTTTTCTCAGTTGTTCGTTGCGCCGCGCACACTATACAATTAGCCGCCTATGACATCTTAAAAACAATTGACAGAGGCATTAAGGAGTGCCGAAGCATTGCAAAAAAAATTATGAACGTCCGTAAGATAAGGTAATAGCGAGATAAGTTTACCTTGTATTGACAATACAACTAGATGGAACTCAACGTATGGTATGATTACTTCCATCCTAAATATAAGAGAATGCATAGACAATCTGGATGGTGCGTCACACATTTACATACGTCAACTGGTCCTTTGTAGAAAATTTTCTAGCTGCTTTCCAACCAATAGCTAAATATACAGTAAAGCTACAACAAGAGTAATACATTATTGGAGACTTTTCAAGAGATTGGCTTACTTGCGAATTAGAACTTGATAGTTTGGCATCTTCAAATATATTAGCAGAAGATCTCTCAACTACCATGCAAAAGAGAAAGGAGACACTGATGCAAAGAATACGTTTATTGCTGCGCTATATTTGGATCCACTCTTCAATTTCAAGGCATATAGTTTTGATGTATATTGGAACGATTTTTCGTCATCGCTTGTCAAATTTGGTTTTGAGACAAACCGGTTTCGGCGTTGTGCCATCATCAGTGTCGATTTTCGTTCTGATCTGTTGTGGTCGTTTGTCTTGTAAATAGTAGGTAGCAGGTAACGCCAGCATGGGTGTCTGTTTGTCTACGTGTGTGCATGTGTTGTGTGTGTACATTCAGAAACGGCGGTGGTTTGCATCGATCGGTTTTTTTGTGCTTGACTGAGGCAGGTAAAAGTTGGTGATTTTTGTTGTTTGACCTTTTTTGCTTGTTTGTTGTTTTTGATCTTTTGCTGTTTTGTGCTTATTTGTCGGTGCGTGTGTGTTTGTTGTACCTGAGTGGTTGCTTTGTTTTTTGTAAACCAATTTTAAAGGTTCGAATATTGTGTCGGAAACAGTGTTTGTCTGTTCGTTTATTATTCTACCGTCGAATGTTTTTTGTTTGTAGATTTCCATGTTTTCGAGTACGTTCAGACGTCTGCCTTTTGCTTGTACATGTAGGACCTTGACTGTTTTTTTGATGTTTCCGGGGGGGCATTTATTCTCCGCCATGTGATTCGCAAAGTTGGACTCTGGTATGATGGTTGGATTCCGTATCTTTTTGTTGTAATCTCTAATGTGTTCTCTGAACCTCGTTCTTACTTGTCGTCCGGTTTGTCCTATGTAACTGTGCTGGCATTCACAAGTGAGCTTGTATACACCATGGCTGCTAAATGGATCTTCTGAGTTAGTTTTGGTTCTTAGCTTCCGTCCTAAATTGTTCGATGTTTTGAACGCTGTGTTGATGTTGTATTTTCTAAGGAAATTTGCTAATTTATATGTTGCCCTTCCAGTATATGTCACTGTCGTCCAGGTTTGTGTACTTTCTTCTCCATTGTTTCTTTTTTGTTCTCTAAGGTCTCTCCTGAGTTTATCTACTAGTGCTTTTTTATATCCGTTGTTTGTAGCGATGTTATATATTATTCCAAGCTCTCTTCTATATGCTTCTTGTGTAAGAGGTGTTCTTTCCAATCTTTGTACTAAGTGCCTTAGCGCTGCATTTTTATGTTGTTGTGGGTGGTTCGAGATATTATGTATTATTGTGTCGGTGGCCGTTGGTTTCATATATATCTCGTAGTTGAATTTATTGCTAGCTTTATCAATACTTATTGTGAGGTCCAGATAATTGATTGCTCCGTCTTTTTCGGTTTCCATTGTGAATTTTATGTTCCCGTGCTGCTTGTTGAGGTACTCCAGTACTTGCTCTTCGTTGTTGGTAGTTAAAACGCATATGATATCATCCACGTACCTTGCGTAAAATAACACTCCTAATTTGGAATTTAATTCCTGTATATACTCTTTTTCCAGGTTTTGCATAAACGCTTCCATAAGAATAGCCGATGTTGGGTTTCCCATCGCAAGTCCGTTTGTTTGTCTGTATATTTTATTGTTGAATTGAAAATAGTTTTGACGTAGTGTGGTTCTTACCGTGTTCGTGATTTGCGTACTTTTCACTTTATCTTTTGTTTTACGTAGTATTATAGAGTTTACTATGTTCAATGTCTCTGCTAGTGGTATTGATGTGTATAGATCTTTTATGTCGAAAGATACCAATTTGCTGTCCTTTGTCACTTCAACGGTCCTAAGTTTGTTTATTAGTTCAGATGTATTAGTTATGGTGTGTTCGTTGCTAAGTTCCAGTGTGTCCTTCAATACTGTTTTTAAATATTTAGATAGCTTATAGCATGGTGCCGATTTAAAATTAATGATTGGTCTCATTGGATTGCCTGGCTTGTGGATTTTTGGTAGCGCAATCAGTGGTGGAGTTGACGGGTTCATTTGGACTAATGTATATGCCGAGTTGGTATCTATTATATTTGTTGCAGTTTTTATAGCCACTTTGATTTCTTTCATCCGTGGGGTTCACTCTTATTCTAGGACATTCCATATCCTCGATGAGTTTTTCGGTTTTTGTTATATACTTATCTTTTTCAATTAGCACAGTTGTGTTGCCTTTGTCCGCCTTCGTTGCGACAATGTTGTTTATCCTGAGTTTATGTTGTAGGTTCTTGACTGTTTTTTGCTCCGTGTTTCTCTTCTGTCCTTCCTTTGCTTTCACTTCCATGTTTATTATTTCTCTGCACATGTGTCTTGCGTGCTCTTGTTCCTCAACTGGTATTAATGATATTGCGACCTCTGCGTCTACGATCGCCTGTTCCGTTTTTCTTTTTTCGTTTTGGTCTATAATATTGTGTTTCAGTCCCTTTTTAAGAAGTTGTTCTTCCGCCGCGGTGATGGCCACTGTCGTTAGGTTTACGAGCCTGGCATGGAAAAGGTGCGGTTGTTGGTTGTTGTCGCGTTCGCGACGTACTGTCAGTTATCTAGTTTCCGGTTCAGCGTCCTGTATTTCTGTTGTAGTTCATGTTCGACCTCAGTCCTTATGCGCTCGAAGCATTCCATTAACGTATCGCTAGGCAATTGCTCCGCCAACCTTAAATGGATGGATAGAATTTCGGCATTTATTCCATCTATCTTGGCGTACTGGTTTTTCAACTCATATCTTAGGAAGTCTCTTTCCGCCTTCCTAATTGTCCTCATGCTTGTACTGGTGTTTGTTTTCATTGTTATTTTTGCAAATTTTGGTGTCACATTCAATTCTATGCATTGTTTGCTAAACCAAATGTTTGCCTTCGTTGTATGCAATTTCAGTAAACGTCGTTTGTAACCTATTAGTAGACCGTTTTCGTTTAAGTTAAAAGCCTGACAAGCATTAACTGTTTTATTTTGTTTTGTTGTTTTTCCGACAGGGTGAATGATTGATGTATATTGGAACGATTTTTCGTCATCCCTTGTCAAATTTGGTTTTGAGACCCAAAAAAGGTTTTTATTTTGGCATAATTTTCGGGTCATTAAATGTTTGAATCCCTTGCCTGCCCAGGATCGCCACAAATGTCGTAAACTATTGATATTAATGAGCCAACCTTTAATAAAACTAAAGGTATTCGTGGCGTCACGACCGTCTTTATCATGTACTTTCAAAGAATGGTGAAAGGTTGCTTGAAGTTTCCAGTTGCTCCAAAAACAAGACTATTGAATATGTTAAATAATTTATCAAAGAAAGGGACAAACTCTGCTGTATTGAAGAACGAAGAAGACGATGAAGTATTCATAAGTAAGGAGCTGTAAATAGCGAACATCGCACTTGCGACTGAGCTGGTGAACACCTGGGAAGCTAACTTTACGCTCAAGTTCATATGATTTTGGTGCCTAATATAAACTAATGTCAGTTTATGAGTGCATGAAATTTCATACTGTCATAATAGACCGAAGTCACTTTCTTTATCCTACAAAAATTATTAAATTTCATCAAAACTGCAAAATCCATTTATTTTTCGACAATTTTACTTCAAAAATTTGTCTTACATTTAAATTGGTTGAACATTTTCATACTAAATTGGTTTAAAAATTTAACCAACAGCAACCCTGCACTGGAATTTCGCTCCATTTTTGATTAAAAATTAAATCCCTGCTACGATTGGGGTTGCTGCACCAAGTTATTTTTAGACATTTTCGTCAGTGTCAACCGCTGGTTCGACGTTTTCGTCAGTATCAAAAGCCTGTGTGTTAGAAAGAGAAAGGAACAAGCCTAACTTACTTGTAGATTTGTACATTGACTGGCTGAGTGACGACTAAATTATCTACCAAAAAGTAAGGAAAGGGCTGTCTTCGACTGTGCCGAAGACTTTATACCTTTCATGAATACGCATCACGGTGCAAACTCTGCAAAACTGTTAATTTGAAGACACAAAGCCCAAACGCCATTTTTCAGAACAATCGATTGTATGGAAGCTATATGTTATGTAGGTCCGATATGGCTGATTTTCACTACACACATTACATATATAATAGTTACCAAACCTGCACAATTTTACGTTCCTAGCTATTGAGTTGCAAGAGTTATAGGCCAAAGCACGTTTATCGGAACAATCGATTGTATGGGAGATATGCGTTGTATTGGTCCGACCATGCTGGTTCCGACTAATAATGTTTTACAAAAAAGCGGACCCTTTTTCAAATTTCAGCGAGATATCTCAAAAACTGAGGAACTAGTTTGGGTTCAAACAGACAGACAGTCAGACGGACAGACGTACATGGCTAAATGAACTCAGTTCATCGCCCTGATCGTTTCGGTATACTTATTGGTGGGTCTATCTCTTCTTCTTCTCATACTTACAAACATCGGACCAAAGTTATAATACTATTTCATGTTCATGAAAGGTATAAAAAAAGAGCGTAACCTACTTGTGTGAGATGAGCAAGAACAATTGTTCTATGAAACGCGGTACAAACAAACAATGAACAACACTCAATACCTGCAGTAAAAAAAGGAAACTAGAGCGCAATATGAGGTTTGTTGTTGCTCTCTAAACACAAAAGGTTAAATAGACACAAAAGGTTGAATAATACTGACTACCAAAACTTCGATTGTTTTGAGCGGCGAACACTTGTTTGAATGTATGTATGTGTGTCGCTTGGCGTCCACTTGTACTACTCTGCATCGGATCTGGAAGAGAACCGTACACTTTTGTAGCTGAGCACAAATGCCTGAAGTGAATTGTTTTGATTACTGAACTGCTTATTTGAATGGAGAGAGCAATATGTAGTTTGTTGATACTCTCCAAGGACAAACGATTGATTAGCAAACGGTCTAGCAATGCGTAGCATCACTGATAAATTGAATACTTAAATTAAGCATATTTTTTATTAAGCGTTGAATTCAAAGAATTTCCTAATACGGGTGGAGAATGACATTTTAAAATTTTAATTGAAAACGACATTTGAGGTTTTAGTAGTTCCATATAATTTTTACAATTAAAAATAGATTTTCCTGGAAAATTTTGTTTTTATAAACTGGATGCAAAATAAATCGACATATATTTTTTTGTTTCCGATAATATGTGAAATTTGCAAGTAATAATTTTTTAAACTTTTGAAGCACGAAAAAAACGACATATTTGAGGTATGTATTTCGAAGCATTGTAGTTTCTCAAAGAATTCATTCATTCCTTCATACTTTTCAGTTAGAAAAAAATACCTTACTTTTTTTGAGTTTTGCAACTATCAAATCGTACTTTCACGAATGCAGCTGCTGTTTCTTAATCATTTTCGTTGCAAAGGACTGGTTTGATGTTGGAAAAAGTCCCATCTTGCAGAGCCCATTCATACATTCATTGAAATGCAGTGGTAATTTGATTTGATTTGTGGGGGCTAGCTTTCCTTCTTTTTCTTTTCAAAGCTCTACCTGCTCTACCTAATTGACAGAATTAAATACACTTAAAAAAAATAAACTGTATTCTTAAGTAGTGAAGAAAAAAGGGAAAGGAAGGTCACGTTATCAAACAAAAGGAAAAGAATGAAAGGAAAAAAGAGAAAAGGAAAGGAATAAAAATAGGAGGAAAGAAATTATCTGGAAATAAAGAAAATTAAAGGAAAGCAGCGTCAAAGAAAGGTACGGAAATGAAGGTGGACGAAAGTGTTTAAGCGACATAAGCTATAATTATTTATTTCGTTTATTTCATTTGCGCTGTACTTTCTTGTAATTCGCAAGCAGCTAACGAAATATTTGGAAGATATAGTTTATGTTTCGTAATCTCAAATCGGGGTTTTTCACAGCGAAAATGAGGAAGCCAATCCCGCGCAATGCCTCAGAGTGAATAGTACTCGCCCCAATTAATACATACAAGGTGTAACAGGTGCGCGGCACCCAGTTCTATACAGAACAAATAATTTAAATAAATAAACTAATAATTAAATAAATACTAGAAAAGGGCTCCCTATACTAAACATGTGCTCCGTACACCCCCTTTTCCTCTCTAAACCAACAATATAATATAAATAATAAAATAAAAAATAACTCAAAAAAACGACTCGCCCTCCATAAAGCTTAGACAGAAAGAAACATGAGATAAAGGAAAAATCAAAGATAATACAATGAATCAAAGTAAAATACAGATAGAAACTGTATTATTAACTGGCGTGGAAAGGAAATTAAAGAAAGATGCGCGGGAACGGGAAAGTTATGGGAAGGAAACTGCATTAGAGGAAAAGAGAGAAGGAAAAGCCCAAAGAAGAAGAAAGTGAAGGAAAGGAATAGAAACGAAAAAAGGGAACGAAAGAAACAGCGACTGATTAAAATAAAAAAAAGTATTGCTACAATGGCAAGAAGCTATCGGAAACTTTCTAAACCTTCAATATCTTGAAACCAGCCTCCAGTTTTACAAACGAAGAACTCGGAACATGATTGATGATGATGTGATTTTTCTTGTTTAGGTCACTGATGCCTATTTTTCTGCCCAAACCTAGCTTAAGAGTAACAACCAATTCTTCCTTTAAAGTTTTTTAACACTCACGAACCAGTTTTCTAGCTTACTTGAAGTTTTCGTCGAGAACTTTTCGAACAATTTTTTTGAAAGTCCACTGAGGATGGGCTTGAAAACTTTTAATAATGGTTTTCGTACTTTCAATTAAATTAAAGCATTTAGCGAATATATTTTCCAACATATTTTTCTGACATTTGCATACTACGAAAAAAGTTTTCAAATCGAATAATTAAGAATAAACTTGTTGGATAAATTAAAGATGATAATTTTTTCGAATGCAGTTTTGAAGTGATGAATTTGTTTTTTGGCTTTGGTTAAAAGAAGAATTATCATTAAAAAAAACAATTAAAACTGATAAGTCTAATGACATTTTTGTACCAAGCAATGCTACGCACACAAGGTATATTAACTTCATTCGCCTAACGGCAGTATGTAACGGCATAAACGAATCGAGATAGATATTGACTTATGTATATCAAAATGTTCAGGAAGAAAAGAGAAATTGATTAAGCCATGTCCGTCCGTCTGTGAACACGATAACTTTAATAAATTTTGAGATATCTCAATGCAATTGTGTATGTACGTTCCTTGGCACTCATTTTCGCGCGCTATTTAAAATGGGCGAAATCGTTTTTTGTTTCGAAAATACAAAAAAAGGAATTATTCTGTAGATTATAAACCCGTGGTGAGGCGATAGTGTTACTGGCCTACCACACCGAAAGTTCAAGGTTCGAGCTCTGGTACAGGTAATATCAAAAGTGGTTTGAACAAGTTTTTTCAAAAAGGGGTCGCCCCTCGGCAGTCGTTTGGCAAACTCTCCGAGTGCATTTTTGCCATGGAAGGCTTCTCAGCAAAAATGTATCTGCCTTGCAGATGCCGTTCGGAATCGGCAAAAAACTGTAGATCCTGCCAATTTGGAGGAAAAATTAGAAGCAGCTACCACAAATTGGTAGAGAAGCTCGGCGTCAGGAGATATATATAGCGCCAATTATAATTATTTTTTTTAAGGATAAAATTTGGTGTGTACATTAAAGGCAGAAAATAAATTTTTCAAGAAATTTTTGAAAATGGGCGTGACACCTTCCACTTCTGATTAAATCAAATTTATAAATATTATTAATCATAAATCAAAAACCGTTTCAGATATCGAAATGAAATTCAGCACACATATTTCCATGAATATTTGAAAGATTTTGAAAAGGATCATATACATATATATTTAATAGGCAATAACTTTATATCATTTCTATTTCACTTTCAAAGTATTCATGAACGAAGAAATTCGAAAAATATTAATTTTGGAAAATAGGCATGGCCCGGGACCTTTTATATTGACTTGCCGAAACGAAATTTGTTGAAAATTTTGAATATACAAAATTAACTGTTTATTGTAAAAATGAGCCAAATCGGTCCAGGGCCACGCCCAGTTTTTAAACATAGTTTTGTAAAATTTAAAACGCGATATTTATATAATTATGCAAGCTATATCAATAATATATAGCACACATAATAAGCTATTTAAGCTTGGCGTCGCCCACTTTCCTGAAAAATATTAGGCAAATCGGATGACACACAAGCAAAATCTCCGGCCAAGTAGCTAATACTCCACTGAAATAGGGAAGTTATATATCGATTTTGATTTAATTCGATATTTTCGGTTTTTGAATAAATTTGGCAAATACTCGTATAAATAAAATTTTTGAAAGCAGTTGCACTATTTGCAATATTTGGGAAAATTTTTAAGCAAAATGTGCGTGCATTGGTATTTTAGCAGTAGTTGGTAGGGAAGCTTTTAATACACAAATAAAGTAATTTACCACTCAAAACTCATAACAGAAGTGTTTTTATTGAAAGCAATCACCTGGTTTTATAGTACGAACTAAAAGGTATTAAATTAGACCTGCGGTGCCCTAATAGATCACTACTAAGTATATAATGTTCGGTTCCACCCGAACTTATACTTCCTTACTTGTTTATTTTAAAATATATAAATCAGGTATATAAAAGATATAGAAGTAGTACCCACATGAGTTGATAATTTTACATAGTTATCTAATCTATTCTAGACTTTTTGTTAAAGCAGTGTTTCAACCGTCAGACAATAATGCTAGGCAGTTGCTACAACTTGCACGACATATTGATTTTATTAGAAGGCTGTTAAAGTCGGTTATTAATTTAACACCACGCTCAGACATATCATTAACTACTCTTAATGTTTTGACAATTTTCAATCCTTCATGGAAGTTTTAATTTTGAGGTCAGGAGTTTGGATATTGACATAGGAAATCTGTTTTTTATATTAAATCGGTCAAAGAATGTAAACGTTTCTGGGGTGAGTAAATTCACCAATCCTTTATCAACTCCCTCTTAAAATTTGCCTTTCCTAACTTTTCTGTGCTACTGAGCAAATTATTAGCCATAAATAATTTCATCGCCTGTAACGGTGCCCGGTTAGGCCGGTTGGCCCATTGTGGAATCACAAGTTTGAGCTAAAACCCTTCCTACTTTAGACTCGCAAAAAAAAAACCGGACCAAAACCACTGTGGGAAACTTGTGGACACAAAACTATTTCGCTTTTGGTTATTATGTCTTTTAGCTTATTTTAAGATACGTCATTATCCAAAGTATTTTTAAATATTTATTTTTGGTTCAAAACTCAATTGTACTTTTCTTTTTAAGATAAAACCAAATTAAATTTTTTTTGACTAACTTGTGTTGTTTTTCTCCATCAATATTTAGATAGGTCGCTTTTCAAGTTGTAGCCCCGTTTGGCTGTTATTGCCTCAGGAGTAATTGAACCATTGACATTGCAACTTTTCACCGCCCAGCTTTCCTTGCTTTTCTGCACCTTTTTTTGTACTACAGAAGCCCTTCGCTCGCGAATTACTTATTCAGTTCTAATTGACTTTTTTCGGCTTAACAAAAATAAACAGAAAATGGGTTTTGGGATAAACAAGGCTAAAGCGAAGTAAATGCTGTTATCAATTCTACATGAGAATATTTCAACATTTAAAAAATACTCGAAACTTGATGCTCCGGCCTGTCGGTAAGTATGAGCTGTAATTTAATCGCCTACGCATTCTGGCCATCACTTGTGCATTAGAGCTTACGTTTCACTTCATATTCTCTGATACTGCTGTAACTCCTCTTAGTACTGCCTATATACTTTGGTGTAGCCATCGTCATATCTGTTGTGTTAAGTACTCCTTGTTGGGAGTGTAATTGAATTATTGAAAAGGCGGCAACGATTTTTATATTATTTATAATAAAAAACTAATTTTCGAACCAAGCCCAATCCATTCTAATAACCTAGGAACCGCCCGGGCGATGACGGGCAAAAATCAACCGGTCGTCTTCACGCAGTTGTGCAGCTAAACTCCCCGAGGAAAAGCCGCATAACCGTATCAGCCAAACCCTTCAAGGGAAAGACAAGTTCGGGAAACAGTGGGCAAGCCCGCTCAAGGAAACAGTATTAGGCAGGTCAGAAACAGTACTACCAAACTGCCACAAGCGCTACTTATCCCGAGTCGGCGAAAATAAAGGAAAGGCTGGAAAACGGGTCTCTCAGCGTGCTCACAGAGGATCAAAACTCCATCCTTCTTGAGCTAACAAAATTTCCCGCCGCGAGATAGAAGTGCGAAGTAGGCACAAGCGGTAAAACATGGACAACCATGGGCCCAAACCAAAGGCACTACCCTCTAAGAGGCAACGATCTCAGGAAAACACCACGAGTGAATCCAAGAGGCATAGACCTTTAGAAGTCTAGCGAGGTGGACAAAGACAACCTGAAGGTTCGCGTCAATAAGCCCAGATTGCAATGGAGAAATGAGATTATGCCTATGAATATGCGCATTAATTTGATCTGCTAATAGTGACTCGAAACCCTTTGAGAGCGATGGCCGAAAATCCCCAGGAACACTAGCAGACGATTTCTTGGCAACAGTTCGCACACAAGCAATTTTCCACACATTAGGCAAACACGAGGTAATAATATTATGGTTAATAACATGCGTGATGGTACCAATGATATATACAAAATTAACTGTTTATTGTAAAAATGAGCCAAATCGGTCCAGGGCCACGCCCAGTTTTTAAACATAGTTTTGTAAAATTTAAAACGCGATATTTATATAATTATGCAAGCTATATCAATAATATATAGCACACATAATAAGCTATTTAAGCTTGGCGTCGCCCACTTTCCTGAAAAATATTAGGCAAATCGGATGACACACAAGCAAAATCTCCGGCCAAGTAGCTAATACTCCACTGAAATAGGGAAGTTATATATCGATTTTGATTTAATTCGATATTTTCGGTTTTTGAATAAATTTGGCTAATACTCGTATAAATAAAATTTTTGAAAGCAGTTGCACTATTTGCAATATTTGGGAAAATTTTTAAGCAAAATGTGCGTGCATTGGTATTTTAGCAGTAGTTGGTAGGGAAGCTTTTAATACACAAATAAAGTAATTTACCACTCAAAACTCATAACAGAAGTGTTTTTATTGAAAGCAATCACCTGGTTTTATAGTACGAACTAAAAGGTATTAAATTAGACCTGCGGTGCCCTAATAGATCACTACTAAGTATATAATGTTCGGTTCCACCCGAACTTATACTTCCTTACTTGTTTATTTTAAAATATATAAATCAGGTATATAAAAGATATAGAAGTAGTACCCACATGAGTTGATAATTTTACATAGTTATCTAATCTATTCTAGACTTTTTGTTAAAGCAGTGTTTCAACCGTCAGACAATAATGCTAGGCAGTTGCTACAACTTGCACGACATATTGATTTTATTAGAAGGCTGTTAAAGTCGGTTATTAATTTAACACCACGCTCAGACATATCATTAACTACTCTTAATGTTTTGACAATTTTCAATCCTTCATGGAAGTTTTAATTTTGAGGTCAGGAGTTTGGATATTGACATAGGAAATCTGTTTTTTATATTAAATCGGTCAAAGAATGTAAACGTTTCTGGGGTGAGTAAATTCACCAATCCTTTATCAACTCCCTCTTAAAATTTGCCTTTCCTAACTTTTCTGTGCTACTGAGCAAATTATTAGCCATAAATAATTTCATCGCCTGTAACGGTGCCCGGTTAGGCCGGTTGGCCCATTGTGGAATCACAAGTTTGAGCTAAAACCCTTCCTACTTTAGACTCGCAAAAAAAAACCGGACCAAAACCACTGTGGGAAACTTGTGGACACAAAACTATTTCGCTTTTGGTTATTATGTCTTTTAGCTTATTTTAAGATACGTCATTATCCAAAGTATTTTTAAATATTTATTTTTGGTTCAAAACTCAATTGTACTTTTCTTTTTAAGATAAAACCAAATTAAATTTTTTTTGACTAACTTGTGTTGTTTTTCTCCATCAATATTTAGATAGGTCGCTTTTCAAGTTGTAGCCCCGTTTGGCTGTTATTGCCTCAGGAGTAATTGAACCATTGACATTGCAACTTTTCACCGCCCAGCTTTCCTTGCTTTTCTGCACCTTTTTTTGTACTACAGAAGCCCTTCGCTCGCGAATTACTTATTCAGTTCTAATTGACTTTTTTCGGCTTAACAAAAATAAACAGAAAATGGGTTTTGGGATAAACAAGGCTAAAGCGAAGTAAATGCTGTTATCAATTCTACATGAGAATATTTCAACATTTAAAAAATACTCGAAACTTGATGCTCCGGCCTGTCGGTAAGTATGAGCTGTAATTTAATCGCCTACGCATTCTGGCCATCACTTGTGCATTAGAGCTTACGTTTCACTTCATATTCTCTGATACTGCTGTAACTCCTCTTAGTACTGCCTATATACTTTGGTGTAGCCATCGTCATATCTGTTGTGTTAAGTACTCCTTGTTGGGAGTGTAATTGAATTATTGAAAAGGCGGCAACGATTTTTATATTATTTATAATAAAAAACTAATTTTCGAACCAAGCCCAATCCATTCTAATAACCTAGGAACCGCCCGGGCGATGACGGGCAAAAATCAACCGGTCGTCTTCACGCAGTTGTGCAGCTAAACTCCCCGAGGAAAAGCCGCATAACCGTATCAGCCAAACCCTTCAAGGGAAAGACAAGTTCGGGAAACAGTGGGCAAGCCCGCTCAAGGAAACAGTATTAGGCAGGTCAGAAACAGTACTACCAAACTGCCACAAGCGCTACTTATCCCGAGTCGGCGAAAATAAAGGAAAGGCTGGAAAACGGGTCTCTCAGCGTGCTCACAGAGGATCAAAACTCCATCCTTCTTGAGCTAACAAAATTTCCCGCCGCGAGATAGAAGTGCGAAGTAGGCACAAGCGGTAAAACATGGACAACCATGGGCCCAAACCAAAGGCACTACCCTCTAAGAGGCAACGATCTCAGGAAAACACCACGAGTGAATCCAAGAGGCATAGACCTTTAGAAGTCTAGCGAGGTGGACAAAGACAACCTGAAGGTTCGCGTCAATAAGCCCAGATTGCAATGGAGAAATGAGATTATGCCTATGAATATGCGCATTAATTTGATCTGCTAATAGTGACTCGAAACCCTTTGAGAGCGATGGCCGAAAATCCCCAGGAACACTAGCAGACGATTTCTTGGCAACAGTTCGCACACAAGCAATTTTCCACACATTAGGCAAACACGAGGTAATAATATTATGGTTAATAACATGCGTGATGGTACCAATGATATATACAAAATTAACTGTTTATTGTAAAAATGAGCCAAATCGGTCCAGGGCCACGCCCAGTTTTTAAACATAGTTTTGTAAAATTTAAAACGCGATATTTATATAATTATGCAAGCTATATCAATAATATATAGCACACATAATAAGCTATTTAAGCTTGGCGTCGCCCACTTTCCTGAAAAATATTAGGCAAATCGGATGACACACAAGCAAAATCTCCGGCCAAGTAGCTAATACTCCACTGAAATAGGGAAGTTATATATCGATTTTGATTTAATTCGATATTTTCGGTTTTTGAATAAATTTGGCTAATACTCGTATAAATAAAATTTTTGAAAGCAGTTGCACTATTTGCAATATTTGGGAAAATTTTTAAGCAAAATGTGCGTGCATTGGTATTTTAGCAGTAGTTGGTAGGGAAGCTTTTAATACACAAATAAAGTAATTTACCACTCAAAACTCATAACAGAAGTGTTTTTATTGAAAGCAATCACCTGGTTTTATAGTACGAACTAAAAGGTATTAAATTAGACCTGCGGTGCCCTAATAGATCACTACTAAGTATATAATGTTCGGTTCCACCCGAACTTATACTTCCTTACTTGTTTATTTTAAAATATATAAATCAGGTATATAAAAGATATAGAAGTAGTACCCCCATGAGTTGATAATTTTACATAGTTATCTAATCTATTCTAGACTTTTTGTTAAAGCAGTGTTTCAACCGTCAGACAATAATGCTAGGCAGTTGCTACAACTTGCACGACATATTGATTTTATTAGAAGGCTGTTAAAGTCGGTTATTAATTTAACACCACGCTCAGACATATCATTAACTACTCTTAATGTTTTGACAATTTTCAATCCTTCATGGAAGTTTTAATTTTGAGGTCAGGAGTTTGGATATTGACATAGGAAATCTGTTTTTTATATTAAATCGGTCAAAGAATGTAAACGTTTCTGGGGTGAGTAAATTCACCAATCCTTTATCAACTCCCTCTTAAAATTTGCCTTTCCTAACTTTTCTGTGCTACTGAGCAAATTATTAGCCATAAATAATTTCATCGCCTGTAACGGTGCCCGGTTAGGCCGGTTGGCCCATTGTGGAATCACAAGTTTGAGCTAAAACCCTTCCTACTTTAGACTCGCAAAAAAAAACCGGACCAAAACCACTGTGGGAAACTTGTGGACACAAAACTATTTCGCTTTTGGTTATTATGTCTTTTAGCTTATTTTAAGATACGTCATTATCCAAAGTATTTTTAAATATTTATTTTTGGTTCAAAACTCAATTGTACTTTTCTTTTTAAGATAAAACCAAATTAAATTTTTTTTGACTAACTTGTGTTGTTTTTCTCCATCAATATTTAGATAGGTCGCTTTTCAAGTTGTAGCCCCGTTTGGCTGTTATTGCCTCAGGAGTAATTGAACCATTGACATTGCAACTTTTCACCGCCCAGCTTTCCTTGCTTTTCTGCACCTTTTTTTGTACTACAGAAGCCCTTCGCTCGCGAATTACTTATTCAGTTCTAATTGACTTTTTTCGGCTTAACAAAAATAAACAGAAAATGGGTTTTGGGATAAACAAGGCTAAAGCGAAGTAAATGCTGTTATCAATTCTACATGAGAATATTTCAACATTTAAAAAATACTCGAAACTTGATGCTCCGGCCTGTCGGTAAGTATGAGCTGTAATTTAATCGCCTACGCATTCTGGCCATCACTTGT
Organism: Merzomyia westermanni; assembly: GCA_949987695.1. NCBI lineage: Eukaryota > Metazoa > Arthropoda > Insecta > Diptera > Tephritidae > Merzomyia > Merzomyia westermanni. The sequence continues at coordinate 86,537,407 of OX465291.1, forward strand.
GCATTAGAGCTTACGTTTCACTTCATATTCTCTGATACTGCTGTAACTCCTCTTAGTACTGCCTATATACTTTGGTGTAGCCATCGTCATATCTGTTGTGTTAAGTACTCCTTGTTGGGAGTGTAATTGAATTATTGAAAAGGCGGCAACGATTTTTATATTATTTATAATAAAAAACTAATTTTCGAACCAAGCCCAATCCATTCTAATAACCTAGGAACCGCCCGGGCGATGACGGGCAAAAATCAACCGGTCGTCTTCACGCAGTTGTGCAGCTAAACTCCCCGAGGAAAAGCCGCATAACCGTATCAGCCAAACCCTTCAAGGGAAAGACAAGTTCGGGAAACAGTGGACAAGCCCGCTCAAGGAAACAGTATTAGGCAGGTCAGAAACAGTACTACCAAACTGCCACAAGCGCTACTTATCCCGAGTCGGCGAAAATAAAGGAAAGGCTGGAAAACGGGTCTCTCAGCGTGCTCACAGAGGATCAAAACTCCATCCTTCTTGAGCTAACAAAATTTCCCGCCGCGAGATAGAAGTGCGAAGTAGGCACAAGCGGTAAAACATGGACAACCATGGGCCCAAACCAAAGGCACTACCCTCTAAGAGGCAACGATCTCAGGAAAACACCACGAGTGAATCCAAGAGGCATAGACCTTTAGAAGTCTAGCGAGGTGGACAAAGACAACCTGAAGGTTCGCGTCAATAAGCCCAGATTGCAATGGAGAAATGAGATTATGCCTATGAATATGCGCATTAATTTGATCTGCTAATAGTGACTCGAAACCCTTTGAGAGCGATGGCCGAAAATCCCCAGGAACACTAGCAGACGATTTCTTGGCAACAGTTCGCACACAAGCAATTTTCCACACATTAGGCAAACACGAGGTAATAATATTATGGTTAATAACATGCGTGATGGTACCAATGATATATACAAAATTAACTGTTTATTGTAAAAATGAGCCAAATCGGTCCAGGGCCACGCCCAGTTTTTAAACATAGTTTTGTAAAATTTAAAACGCGATATTTATATAATTATGCAAGCTATATCAATAATATATAGCACACATAATAAGCTATTTAAGCTTGGCGTCGCCCACTTTCCTGAAAAATATTAGGCAAATCGGATGACACACAAGCAAAATCTCCGGCCAAGTAGCTAATACTCCACTGAAATAGGGAAGTTATATATCGATTTTGATTTAATTCGATATTTTCGGTTTTTGAATAAATTTGGCTAATACTCGTATAAATAAAATTTTTGAAAGCAGTTGCACTATTTGCAATATTTGGGAAAATTTTTAAGCAAAATGTGCGTGCATTGGTATTTTAGCAGTAGTTGGTAGGGAAGCTTTTAATACACAAATAAAGTAATTTACCACTCAAAACTCATAACAGAAGTGTTTTTATTGAAAGCAATCACCTGGTTTTATAGTACGAACTAAAAGGTATTAAATTAGACCTGCGGTGCCCTAATAGATCACTACTAAGTATATAATGTTCGGTTCCACCCGAACTTATACTTCCTTACTTGTTTATTTTAAAATATATAAATCAGGTATATAAAAGATATAGAAGTAGTACCCACATGAGTTGATAATTTTACATAGTTATCTAATCTATTCTAGACTTTTTGTTAAAGCAGTGTTTCAACCGTCAGACAATAATGCTAGGCAGTTGCTACAACTTGCACGACATATTGATTTTATTAGAAGGCTGTTAAAGTCGGTTATTAATTTAACACCACGCTCAGACATATCATTAACTACTCTTAATGTTTTGACAATTTTCAATCCTTCATGGAAGTTTTAATTTTGAGGTCAGGAGTTTGGATATTGACATAGGAAATCTGTTTTTTATATTAAATCGGTCAAAGAATGTAAACGTTTCTGGGGTGAGTAAATTCACCAATCCTTTATCAACTCCCTCTTAAAATTTGCCTTTCCTAACTTTTCTGTGCTACTCAGCAAATTATTAGCCATAAATAATTTCATCGCCTGTAACGGTGCCCGGTTAGGCCGGTTGGCCCATTGTGGAATCACAAGTTTGAGCTAAAACCCTTCCTACTTTAGACTCGCAAAAAAAAAACCGGACCAAAACCACTGTGGGAAACTTGTGGACACAAAACTATTTCGCTTTTGGTTATTATGTCTTTTAGCTTATTTTAAGATACGTCATTATCCAAAGTATTTTTAAATATTTATTTTTGGTTCAAAACTCAATTGTACTTTTCTTTTTAAGATAAAACCAAATTAAATTTTTTTTGACTAACTTGTGTTGTTTTTCTCCATCAATATTTAGATAGGTCGCTTTTCAAGTTGTAGCCCCGTTTGGCTATTATTGCCTCAGGAGTAATTGAACCATTGACATTGCAACTTTTCACCGCCCAGCTTTCCTTGCTTTTCTGCACCTTTTTTTGTACTACAGAAGCCCTTCGCTCGCGAATTACTTATTCAGTTCTAATTGACTTTTTTCGGCTTAACAAAAATAAACAGAAAATGGGTTTTGGGATAAACAAGGCTAAAGCGAAGTAAATGCTGTTATCAATTCTACATGAGAATATTTCAACATTTAAAAAATACTCGAAACTTGATGCTCCGGCCTGTCGGTAAGTATGAGCTGTAATTTAATCGCCTACGCATTCTGGCCATCACTTGTGCATTAGAGCTTACGTTTCACTTCATATTCTCTGATACTGCTGTAACTCCTCTTAGTACTGCCTATATACTTTGGTGTAGCCATCGTCATATCTGTTGTGTTAAGTACTCCTTGTTGGGAGTGTAATTGAATTATTGAAAAGGCGGCAACGATTTTTATATTATTTATAATAAAAAACTAATTTTCGAACCAAGCCCAATCCATTCTAATAACCTAGGAACCGCCCGGGCGATGACGGGCAAAAATCAACCGGTCGTCTTCACGCAGTTGTGCAGCTAAACTCCCCGAGGAAAAGCCGCATAACCGTATCAGCCAAACCCTTCAAGGGAAAGACAAGTTCGGGAAACAGTGGACAAGCCCGCTCAAGGAAACAGTATTAGGCAGGTCAGAAACAGTACTACCAAACTGCCACAAGCGCTTCTTATCCCGAGTCGGCGAAAATAAAGGAAAGGCTGGAAAACGGGTCTCTCAGCGTGCTCACAGAGGATCAAAACTCCATCCTTCTTGAGCTAACAAAATTTCCCGCCGCGAGATAGAAGTGCGAAGTAGGCACAAGCGGTAAAACATGGACAACCATGGGCCCAAACCAAAGGCACTACCCTCTAAGAGGCAACGATCTCAGGAAAACACCACGAGTGAATCCAAGAGGCATAGACCTTTAGAAGTCTAGCGAGGTGGACAAAGACAACCTGAAGGTTCGCGTCAATAAGCCCAGATTGCAATGGAGAAATGAGATTATGCCTATGAATATGCGCATTAATTTGATCTGCTAATAGTGACTCGAAACCCTTTGAGAGCGATGGCCGAAAATCCCCAGGAACACTAGCAGACGATTTCTTGGCAACAGTTCGCACACAAGCAATTTTCCACACATTAGGCAAACACGAGGTAATAATATTATGGTTAATAACATGCGTGATGGTGCCAATGATATATGGTAAGGCGATCTCAATAAATTTTATTGACAAGCCATCCTCGAAATAGCCTTAGATTTAACATTCAAAACACACCTAAGTACATCACACTCAGAGACAGGAACAAATTCAAACTTAGGACCTGCAAATTGAGCATCGTCTCGTGGAATAAATTGGGCTGAGGGGAAATAGATGTAGCACATTTCAAGAAATTACTATTTAAGACATCAACGTTAATAAAGGGTGTTTTTTTTAGGGGTATAGAGCTTCAAATTGAAATAAAACACAAGAAAATCGTTTTAAGGTCCATCAATTTGGCTTTATTGGAAGGATAATTTTATGCCATTAATGTTTAAATATGATTTCGGGCATGTGGCCGCCGCGGCTGGCTCGAATAAAGCCAATTCTACAGGTCCAATTTTCAACCACTTTTTCGAGCATATGGGGCCGTATGTCGGCAATAACGCCACGAATGTTGGCTTCCAATTCCCCTAACGTTTCTGGTTTGTTGGTGTAGACGAGCGACTTCACATATCCCCAAAGAAAATAATCCAATGGTGTCAAATCACACGACCTTGGTGGCCAATTGACAGGTCCATTCCGCGAAATTATGCGCTCATCGAATGTTTCCTTCAATAAATCGATTGTGACGTGCGCTGTGTGGCATGTAGCGCCGTCTTGTTGGAACCACAACTCATCCACATTCATGCCATCCAATTCGGGAACAAAATAGTCGGTTATCATGGCTCTATACCGGTCTCCATTAACGGTAGCTGCCTCTCCAGCATTATTGCGGAAGAAGTATGGCGCAATGACTCCACCAGCCCATAGAGCACACCAAACAGTCAGTTTTTGTGGATGTAATGGCGTTTCAAGGGTCTCATGTGGATTCTCTTCACTCCAAATGCGGCAATTTTGCTTGTTGACGTAGCCATTCAACCAAAAATGAGCCTCATCACTGAACAAAATTTTGCGATGAAAATCAGCATCGAAATCAATCTCATTTTCGGCCCATACACCAAAATCACGACGCATTGCATGGTCTCGCGGCTTTAATTCTTGCACAAGCTGGATCTTGTAAGGTCGCAAGCCAAGATCTTTGCGCAAAATCTTCCATAAAGTTGATGGACAAAGCTCCAATTGCTGTGCACGGTGGCGAATCGATTCATTCGGGTCCTCTTCAACACTTTGCTCTACAGCGGCAATTGTTTCTTCGGTGCGCACTGTTCGACGTCTCTGCGGATGCGTATTATCACATAGAGTAAACGTAGTGCGAAAACGATCCATGGTTAACCGAATTAATTGCTCTGATGGACGATTATGTCGACCATAAAATGGACGGAGCTCACGGTAAACTTCGCGAACTGAACCATTATTTTCGAAATAAATTTGCACAATTTGCAAGCGTTGTTCTTTTGTCAACCTGTTCATGATGAAATGGCAAACCAAACTGAACATAAATGACATTAGAGTTGCCAGATTTGACCACAAAATGCCAGTTTTATCTCTATTCGAAAAACAAACCCGTAAAAAAAACGCCCTGTATTACAGCCAGATTTTTAATGTTACGCCATGAAATACAAGGTGGCGCAAGAGTAATCCTCCTATCAGAAAATGCTATAAATTTTGCGATTGGCCCCTAAAGTCAGTTCTGTTTTGACATTTGTGTAGTAAACACATGCGAAATACACGTTAATAAACAATGTTACGCTACACTGCTCCAGATCGCGGAATATTGCTGACTATTTATTTGACCAATACTCGGTCGGGGCCAAACGGTTACTGTGAATAGTGAGCGCTACAGAGCAATGAACAACGAGTTCTTTTTGCCGCAACTTGATGAATTGGGATTGGAAAACATGTGGTTCCAACAAGACGGTGCAACAGCACACACGGCACGTGCCACAACCGATATGCTGAACATCGGAAGCTTACTTTTGCGCCACCTTGTAGAAGACGGAAGTTTAGGTTTTAGTTTTGAGCAATAGAACTTACGCTTTTCAATCCTTACTGTAAGAGTAGCCTTATTCCTAGCATCTCGAAACAAAATGCAGTTCTAGTCAGTAGGATTTCGTTTCCACGCAGTGTGCATTTTGTTTCCAAGTCGAGTGACTATTCATTGTCATTAACATAAACTAGAGGCCAGAGTCACCTAAATTAACAGACGCCAAGTGCGAAAATATGGATAAAAAAATAAAAGTACTACTACAACAAGGACGGCCAAGAGTAATGTCAATTGAACCAGAAATAAAAGAGAATTGCTCAAAATTTGAAACAATGGCCAGGCCGGAAACAATTAAGCAGTCAAGTAGATATTCTCTAGGGTGCAATGCCGATCAATCGCTGTTAAACGTGCTCTTGAGCTTTTTGCCGTCAACATATGGCAGTCCCAAAATAACGTCGTTTGCACTGAATCCAAGAGCTCCTTTACAATGCTTGGATTTTTATTGTTTGAATTGAAATTTTCAAAATGAAAATTTTTGATTTATAAAAAATAAGAATTTATATATGTGGCAATAATGCTTACCTAAGGTCTTTATACTAACAACCTCGTCTGACTCATCCTCGGAACTATCAAATATATTTGGAGACTGAGTGCGGATTCTGACCCCATTTGAAAAGCTTTCCGGTATAAGTTGAATTGCCTCACTGGGATTTAATTTCATTTCATTTCTGTTAAAAGCATTACCACTCAAGGTATCAGTTGGTTGATTACCAGACGCACGACTTTTGCTGTCTTCAATTTCTTCGTTTAGTTTTACATTATGGATATACTTTTTAGTGTTATGTTCCACTGTAGTGAATGATTCATAAAAACGAACAATTGGCGATGGGCAAAAGTAATCATCAGCTGAACTACCAAATGCATTTTTTTCGATTCCCTGTGTTTTTTGGTTTTTTACAGACGATTTATTATTGATTCCGATAGTTCCTGTTTTATAGAGCTCCATTTGACTAGAAATTTCAATCCCTTTAATTTGGCTTTGCTTATCCCTTTCAGGAGATCTATCGCGACCTTGTATTTTATGCCAATCTTTTAACAAATAGCCGGTTGGTACATGTGAGACTTCAAATAAATCTTGTACATAGAAGTCCTGCAAACCTGTTGAATATTCGTTTTCTAATTTTCTTGAAAAATCCGTGGTTGCTTTCAGTTCGCGCAAAACTGTACTAATCATTGAGTATGTATCAAAGTCATCTTTATAAACCCCTGGCAGTTTGCAAACTAATTGCTTACCCATTAGGGAATTAATTCTCGAATTAATTATTTTTCTTTGTTGTTTTGATTCACGCAACGTTAACGCAGTAAATTTGCTTGTCCACTTCAATTTAGATTTCTGATTTGAGCGAGATGTGAATTCAGGTGTTAAGGTATTATAGTCTGCGAAACAAAGAAGGTAAAAGAGAATTATTTTTTGCATATCTCGAATTTAGAGCGTACTACTGAAAGGCCTTTTACACGATATGTGTTTTTCATATGACCTGCCAATTTTTCTACACTCACTAAATGTGGTATGACTTTCTAACAGTTCAAATTATCTGCTATCCTTCTTTTTATTAAAATCAACAAATTATAGAACATCTGATTCTAATTGTGTGCCTGACAAATATAGATACATTTCTATTTCGTACATATATGCATTTTCCTGACTTGTATAAAAGGAAACTTTTATTTCGCGTTTGCTCTTTATGTTGGTTTTCACACTAAAATGTGACATACAAACACTTTTTCTTTCTTGTATTTATCCTGTATTTATTGCTTGAACTACTGACGAAAATCTATCGAAAGTCGCATTATAAATACATTTTCGCAGTAAGTTGAAGGAGCAACATGAGCGTTTCAAAAAAAAAAAGGTAATTCTATACGACAGCACGTAACTGCTAATATACGTCCAAAAATTTCGGGAAAGGTATTAAACGACGCGGTTTGATCTCTGTATCAATAATCCGAAAGCGGAAATTAAATAATTTTTTTCGGTCCACAATATTTCTGCGCAGAACACATTTCTGCACTTTTCGGTACACTCTAATCTGTGATTACAACCACCACATGAAAATGACAGAAAATTTTGAACTTTGATTGCAAATATCTCTGAACTGACATAAAATATCGAATTTCCGCTTTCGGATTATTGATACGGAGGTTAAAACCCGTCGTTTGATACATTTTTGGACGTATATTAGCAGTTACGTGCTGTCGTATGGAATTACCAAAAAAAAACTTTATTTTTATCCTTTCGAAACCATGCTCAGAAGTTTTGTTTAGATCTAAAACCAGGGATCTAAAAATATGAGCCCATAATTTTAATGGTAAGTCCGCATCGCACTTTTCAACTTTCCGTCCAAATTTAATAGGAGATTTTTTATGTTTAATTAAAACTCCTGTAACTAAAGAACTATACGCAGCAACGCAAAGACCTTCATATTCAAGGTCAAATTCGAAAGCTTAAAGGTCTAAAAGCAAGCTTAATAAAAAAAATGAATACACAGTTGTCCAAAATGTCCACAAAAAAAAAAACAAGTAAGGAAGTCTAAGTTCGGGTGGACCCGAACATTATATACCTAGTAGTGATCTATTATGGCATACCAAATTACACAAGTCTATTTTAATACATTTCAGTTCGTATTATAAAGGCAGCTGATTGTTTTAATAAAAACACTTCTGTTATGAATTTGGAGGGGTAAATTAATTTTAAAACAATATAAATGTATGGCGTGATATACAACAGGTATATCATCATAAATCCAATTTGTGATGTGCCGTTTTGATTTTTTCCTACAAACTTCTACAGACTTTTAATGGCATCTACAAAGGAGATGAATTTTTGCTGAGAAGCCTTCCATGGCAGTAAGACACTCGGAGAGTTTACCAAACCACTGCCGAGGAGCGACCCCGTTTTGAAAAACTTTTCCAAACCACTTTTGATGTTACCTGTCCCAGGACTCGAACCTTGGACCCTCGGTGGGGTAGGCCGGCAACACTACCGCCACACCACGGCGGCCACCATTAATTTATTTGTATATAAATACCAACAACTGCTAAACACATTTTCTCAAAATACCAATACATGCACATTTTATGTTTGAAAAATTTGCCTTCAAATAGACAGGCGGACAGACAGACAGATGGACGGAGAGACGGACATTGGTAAATCGACTCAGCTCATCGTCCTTATTATTTCAGTTTAATTTTTTGAGGGGTCATCTCTTCTTCTTCTCATATTAACAAACCTTTTATGTTCATTAGTGGTATGATAACACTGGTTTACAGCCAAAATGCACCAGAGACGCCATAGTGAAATTCCTATGTAAAATCACCTCCTAATTCCGAAAACCAAGGTTATTTTTACTTGAATGGTACCGTTTTTGAGATATTTACGATTTACCGTTATTTCAAAAAACAAAAAAGATGGCTCCACTTAATCGTGTATATCTCAAGAACAAACTGAGCTCTTCCAAAACGGTTTGAAAAATTTGAAAGCTTATAAAATTTACTATAATCAGTACATACAACACTTTTTGCTAGGTCCTGCAGATTCAAACATATTGAACAATCATTACGGATTTTTTAAATTTTTTTTGTAAAAATATAAAAAAATTTGTACTTTGCGAGGAAGCATCTCGAAAACTTTTTGTTTTTTTGCAGATATTTTTTCCCCCCTCTAAGCTCTGTTTTATTACAAAAAAAATAAGCTATCAGTGAACAAAATCGATGAACTAATACAAAAGTTATAAGCATTCAAGTAAATATATCCATTTAATGCTTAAGTACCCTACTGGTACATATGGGTTAGTATTCGTATAACAGTTAGTTAGCAGGTAGATTTTCGAAAAGTTATTAGATACAAAAAGCTGTTAGTGTCGTTTTCTCAAACCTAGGTACATTTTAAACAAGAGCATATTTTTGAGGCAGGTAGTGTTTTCTTTGTAGAACTAGGGAACCTTTTTGTTTAGGTAGGCTTGAATTTTTACTGGATCTAAGTATAAATAAGAGTACATGCGCCTTGTTCCTTCATAATATCTGCAAGGCTCGCCGGATACTGTTCAGTTTATAATTGCAGTTTATAACCCGTCATTTACTTAAAATAAAAAATGAATAAAAGGGCGCGAGAGTTTGAGTGTACAAATGATCCAGATATGTTCTGTTTCATCTGCGGTCAATTTATTGTTAAAAGTATGAGACGTGTGTTTTCAAATCCTTTGAAAGTTACATACTATAAGTGTTTTGGAATTGAGCCTAAAAACCATGGACACCGAACACTGTGTGCACCACATGCCGAGTCGAATTGATTTCTTCGGAAACCGGAACAAAAAGGTACGTTGTAAAAATTAGGAATTTGTTCCCTTTTAATGCATAGCTGACTAATTCCTGAAACTATCTATTTAGGCGACGTGTGAAATTTATTACACCAATGAAGTGGAGGGAACCAACTTGCCATTCAACGGACTGCTATATTTGTACTACAAAAGTACTTGGGGTTGGAAAGTCCAGAAAAGTAACCTATGCGAGCGTATCTACAGTGTCATTACCAGAACTAATTTCAACAGAAGCGACATTGCCAGAATCAAATTTAACTTTAGTTCCGGCTCCAGTTTCATTGTCAACAGTAGTATCTGATTACGCGGCATCATGTTGTACTGAATTTCAAACGGAAAACGAAAGAAATTCTTTGTCACAAGCACAACTCAATGATTGGATAAGGGATTTGGAATTGTCAAAGGAAAAGGCCGAACTACACGCCTCTCGAATGCAACAACTTAAATTTGTTTCATCCGATGTTAAGGTAACATATTATAGAACTCGTCACGAAGAATTTTCCAAGTACTATACGAAGGAGGACAGTGTTTGTTACTGCAAAGACATTGCTGGTCTATTCAAACAATTTGGTGAACCATATGATTCAAAAGAGTGGCGATTGTTCATAGACGGCAATAAATTAAGTTTAAAGGCCGTATTATTGCATATTGGCAACCAAAAGCCATCTATCCCGATCGCGCATGCAGTAAATACGAAGGAAACATATGAGATAATGCAAAAATTGCTCAAGTTAATCAAATACGAAGAACATGATTGGAAAATATGTGCCGATCTTAAAGTCGTTGGAATGCTATGTGGTCTACAAAGTGGATACACAAAATACTGTTGCTTTCTATGCAAATGGGATAGCCGAGCTCGTCAAGACCACTACATCATAAAGGATTGGCCAGAACAAATCGAGTTTCAAGTTGGGGTAGATAACATAAAATACTCTCCACTTATAAAGAAGGAAAAAATAATTCTACCTCCGCTCCACATCAAGCTCGGCCTTATCAAAAACTTTGTGAAGGCTTTGGACAAAGAAGGCGAAGCTTTTAATCATTTGAAGACAATCTTCCCAGAGATTTCAGAAGCAAAAATAAAGGAAGGGATTTTTGTGGGACCGCAAATAAGGAAAATGATGACCAATAACCATTTCAAAGAACTATTGTCACCAGTGGAGGCAGCAGCGTGGGATTCTTTTGAAAAGGTCGTTACTTCTTTTTTAGGCAAACACAAAAGTCCTAACTACGAGATGATAGTGAACGACTTAATCAAAAACTATGCGGAAATGGGTAAATAAAAAAACATATTATAATAAATTATATATTACATAAATTTACATGAGAATATATAGCCATAAATCTGAATTCATCGTCCAGTTCCGAACAAACAAGAACGGGAAAAATATGAACAAAAAATTTGTTCTGAATTAAAAGATAAATCCAGCCTAAGAAAATTATATACTAATGTGTCACTTATGTATTTATCTAATTTACTTTTTTATTTTCTTTCAGGAGTAAATATGTCTTTAAAAATTCATTTCTTACACTCCCACTTAAATTTTTTCCCGCAAAATCTTGGCGACGAAAGTGACGAGCATGGCGAAAGGTTTCACCAGCAAATGAAAGTGATTGAAAGTCGGTATCAAGGATTCTGGGATGTCGCTATGATGGGCGACTACTGTTGGTTTCTCATAAGAGAAACCGATCCTAATCTAAATAAGCGTCAAAACAAGACACATAACTTTTTCAATTATAAAATAAGATCATAGAGTTAAGACAGAACCATATGTACATATGCTATTATTTGTAGGGTACTTAAGTATTAAATGGATATATTTACTTGAATGCTTATAACTTTTGTATTAGTTCATCGATTTTGTTCACTGATAGCTTATTTTTTTTGTAATAAAACAGAGCTTAGAGGGGGGAAAACATATCTGCAAAAAAACAAAAAGTTTTCGAGATGCTTCCTCGCAAAGTACAAATTTTTTTATATTTTTACAAAAAAAATTTAAAAAATCCGTAATGATTGTTCAATATGTTTGAATCTGCAGGACCTAGCAAAAAGTGTTGTATGTACTGATTATAGTAAATTTTATAAGCTTTCAAATTTTTCAAACCGTCTTGGAAGAGCTCAGTTTGTTCTTGAGATATACACGATTAAGTGGAGCCATCTTTTTTGTTTTTTGAAATAACGGTAAATCGTAAATATCTCAAAAACGGTACCATTCAAGTAAAAATAACCTTGATTTTCGGAAATAGGAGGTGATTTTACATAGGAATTTCACTATGGCGTCTCTGGTGCAGAAAAAAAGTTGGAATTTGTGATCCAGTGTAATCAAACTAGGTATATAACTTTCCTACTGCAGTGGGGTATTAACAACTTGCCCGGATATTTTACTTGTATGTTATCCGGAATAAATTATTAAACGACCAATCGTGTGTTTTAGTGATATCTGTGAATAGTTGGTTCACCGCATCTTTACTTTTTTAAAAGCCCGACTCGGTCAGGGCATAAGTGGCGCCCGAGCAATTGGTGCAAAGTGACTTGTAAAAAAAAAAAAAATTTCTAAGAATTTTAATAAAAACTGTTTATTACCTAACAAAAAAACTAGACTGAAGCTGCACAAAACGCAAAAAAAAACGGTGTATGAAAAATATATTTTAAATAAATGGACATTTGCGTAAAAATATTTAAAGAAAAAAAAACAATAATACAAAAAAAAATTAGAATAATAGTTTTCGTGTACATGTGACAAAAGCAAGTAGAGAAATAAAAAAATTTTGTACATGTGACAAAATCAATTAGAGAAATAAAAAATTTTAATTTTGAATACGTGGGAAAAAAATTTGGAAACATTTGGTTTTGGTCACGCCGTTTTTTCGAGAAGCCAATGAAATCTTGGATCGTGTAAGTCTACCAATTTCTTAATCAAACTCTCCTATTTTCAGGAAAATGAACTCCGACGAGATTTCGAGGTCCCTCACGGAGATGAATGGCGCTTTGAATGCCATTCTTGCTAAGGTAAAGAAGTTTGAGGAGCGCCTCAATAGGGTGGCAGCGACGAACAGAGATGACTCTATGCAAGGCCTTACACAGGACCTGGAACGAATAGAGAGGGAAGTACAGGCCAGAACCAGTTACGCCTCGAACGGAAAACGAACTAGCTCAAGTGGCCAAGCTTCCGGACTGTGTCAAGGAGCTGCAGGTGTTCGATGGTTCACGGGAACACTACGGTTCCTGGGTGCATAGTGTAGAGTTGGTGATAAAGGGTTTCGAAATAGTGCGGCACAAGCCGATATATACTGCCATCCTAAGACATATTAGGGGACAAATTAGGGGGGCGGCACTACGCAGACATTAGAGACATACAAACATTGGAACAGCAACTGACGTTAATGTCGCAAGGGCGACAGAGATTACCGGATTCTATTCACAAATTCAGAAACAGTTATCCCTGATGATAAACACAATCAAACCAAAAAAATACGCACATAAGGAAACGATTGAAGCGCTGACAGAAGCGCACCGTCGAAGAGCACTAGACGTGTTCATTAGGGGGTTTAATGGGGATCTACCGGCCCTGCTCCTCGTTCAAAATATTAAATCCTTGCCAGAGGCAAACTCTGCTTGCCTTAAGATGCTGAATGCGGACCGCAGAAATGCATTCCACCGTTCATCCCTAGCAAACAGAGGTGACGGGAATATTATTGATACCCCATCCTTCTCCCGTAACAGGAGGGATTACACTGGCTCAGGCCAAGGCTATTCAGCCCAGTATCGTCCACGCCAGCCGAACAACAAACGAACGTGGCAAGACGGCAACCGAGAAGTACCAAGACCGTCCTAGTCAGGTTCGGGGCAAACGAGAACGCAAAATTGGCGGAGCACTCCGTCGACGTTGGTAAAAACGAATTACGAGCCATCTTCCCAGTCGCGAAACACTAGTTTTTCGGATATGACGGCGCAAAGAGGGGTGCAGGTTCCACGGGACACATGAACCAAACCCCTAGTAAACAACAAAAGTTATTCCACCTGGTAACGGTAGATAAAAAAGAAATCCAGGATACATCAAACAAAGAACAACTCACGGGCGATCAAGTAAATTTTACCATGGGAGCCTCATGTCTGGCGTACCATATTTAAAATATGTTACGCATGATCAGGGTATGTTAGAGTTTCTAGTGGACACGGGGGCAAACAAAAATTACATAAGTGAACGCGTAGCACGCAACACCATGCCAGTGGAAAATCCATTCAAAGTTACCTCTGCGGGTGGCGACATAAAAGTAGACAGAAAAGTATGTGGATATTTTTTTAAGTTTGTGGGCAAGGGTTAATAAAATAGAAACAAACATCCCGCTGGATCTCAATATTACTAACCTTACTAAAAATAGCCTCTACCAAATATTAGATAAATACGAAACTTTGTTCGGTTTTGGTTGACCGCAGTATGAAAATTCAAACCAATGTCCAAGCCGAAATAAGAACTGATACCGGAAACCCTATCTACACAAAAAGTTACCCCTACCCTGTAAACATGCGCGAAGCAGTTGAGAAGCAAATCCAGAATCTACTTTCAGAAGGAATAATTCGTCCTTCAAAAAGCCCATACAATTCGCCCATATGGTTTGTGCCGAAAAATTCCCGGTCTGATGGGGAAAAGAAATATCGAATGGTCATAGATTTTAAGCGGTTATCCCATACCTGACATTAATGGCACCATCGCGAGTCTTGGTAACGCTAAATATTTTACGACACTTGACCTCACTTCGGGATTTCACAAGATTCCAATGAAAGACAGCGACATCCCAAAAACGGCATTTTCTACAATGAATGGAAAATACGAATTGTTGCGGCTTCCTTTTGGTCTCAAAAATGCACCCTCTATCTTCCAACGAATGATAGACGACGTGCTCAAAGAATTCATAGGTAGTATATGTTTCGTATACATCGACGACATCATAATTTTCAGCAAAGACCAGGATACTCATTTAAGGGACATCGAGACCATTCTCCACAGGCTTTTGAACGCGGGTCTCAGAGTTAACCTAGAAAAAACACAGTTCCTTAAAACAAGCGTAGAGTTTCTAGGTTATATTGTGACCTCCGAAGGAATACTCCCAGACTCAAAAAAGGTAGATTCTATAAAAAAAATGCTACCCCCCTCCAGATTAAAGGAGCTTAAACATTTCCTAGGCTTAACATCATATTATAGAAATTCATCCGAGATTACGCTAAAATTGCAAAACCGGTAACCAACCTCACACGAGGATAGCACGCACAGGTAAAGGCAACGCAATCCAAAAAGGTACCGATAAGCTTGGACGCAGAAGCGCTAAAGGCATTCGTTAATCTCAAGGAGATACTGACGACATCGGAAGTCCTAACCTTTTCCAACTTCGACAAACCCTTCAATCTGACAACTGACGCCTCCGACTTCGCCATTGGTGCCGTGTTGTCACAAGATTACGATGGTAAAGATAAACCAATAGCATTTATATCAAGAAGCCTAAGTACTACGGAGGAAGCATATGCGACCAACGAAAAGGAAATGCTCGCCATCGTTTGGGCATTGGACAATCTCCGGAACTATATGTCGCTAAGAAGATGCAAATATTCACCGACCACCAACCACTAACATTTTCCCTCAGCAACCGGAACTATAACGCAAAACTAAAGCGATGGAAGTCTAGGATCGAAGAATATAATTATGAAATAATATACAAAGGTAATTCAAACGTCGTGGCAGACGCTCTTTCACGCTTAAAAACTCAGGCGAATCCCCTTACAACTCCCATATCCGGGAATGCAAGCCAAAATGCAACCTCCGTATCAGAATCGGACTCGGCAAGCGAGGACGGTTCAACAGGCAACACCGTCCACAGCGCAGAGCAAGATAATTCGGATCTGATACCGTTCGTGGAAGTGCCAATAAACGTATTTAGAAATCAACTTGTGTTTGGAGGTAGGCTAGAAATATTCGGGGAACCCCATCCCGGTTACTCGCGACACTACCTAGGGTCAGAGGGAATTAGCGAAGCAGAGCTTGTCGACGTCCTCAAGAAAAAACTAAGACCAAACGTCATCAATGGTATTAAGATGCAAGAAGCTCAATTAGGACTACTCCAGAAGGTATATTTAGAAAATTTTATGCAATATAAGATCCGGGTAGCTCAGACTATGGTAGAAGATTTGAGGGATCCGGATAGGATTTGTGAGATAATATGGGGAGAACATAAAAGGGCTTACCGCAATGCCACAGAAAATAAGAAACAAATCCTAGAGAAATACTACTTTCCCAGAATGAACAGTATAATCAAAGGGTATGTCTCGTCTTGCGAAACATGTAAGGTCAGTAATATGATAGACATCCGAATGCACCAGAGCTGCAAAAAACACCAATTCCATCACGTCCTTGTGAAATAATCCATTTGGACATTTTGAAATTCAAGGGGAGAAATTCCTTAGTGTTATCGACAAATTCTCAAAATTGGCGAAACTCTTCCATTTAAGAAACAAGTCCACTTTGCACCTTAAGGACAAAATAGTAAAACTCCTACACTATTACACAACACCTGATATTCTCGTGACCGACAATGAGCGCGGTTTAATTAGTCCAATAATCCAGAACCTCTTAGACTCTTTGGGAATAAAATTGTATCGCACACCATCCCAAAGAAGCGAAGTGAATGGTCAGGTAGAAAGACACCACTCCACCTTACTTGAAATAATTAGATGCCTGAAGATAGACAACCCAAATTTAAGGGCAAAAGAATTAATTAACATAGCAGTAGATCGATATAATAATTCAATTCACTCGGTTATAAACCAAAAACCAAGTGAAATATTTTTTAATCGAGCAAAATCCTCTAACTATCAAGAGCTGTTAGAAAAAAGTAGAAAAACTAATAAATATTTGAAAGCCTTGCTGACAAAAAAGCAGCTAGACCAGATCATGACGAAACGATGTCATATACGTGAAGGACAAGCAGATCAAGGGAAAGCAAAAACCCGTGTATAAGAAAGACATTGTTGCAAAAGACAACAAAGTATCAGTCACCACGCTAAGTGGCAAAAAAAATACATAAAACTCACATAAAAAATGTGAAACACAGGAATACATATCCTAACACATAAAACAAAAAAAACTATGAAAAGACTACCGAAATAAACTAAAACAAGAAAGAGAACCTGGTACTAAGGGGTAGTTCATCTAACAAGAGCGGGCTTGTAAGTGGGACAAATCGTGCCTTAATCGGATAACACGATTCTCCATAGCTGGTTCGAGAAATGGTAACACCTCTAGTCCAGAACAAAAGGAAATGGTTACTACTACAAGAGCGGGCTTGTTAGTGGGATGAATCGTGCCTTAGTAGGCTCGTAGCGCCATCGAATTTGACAAATGGCTACGCTACTTCCAAACCGGATTCTGGCGATTTCCCCGTAGCTGGTTCAAGAACAGTATGACCCTCTGCCCTATACAAGAATTGAAAATGCCTCCCTCGTCTTATTCGTTGGAGAAGAAGAGAAAAACAAAAAAACATAATTGAAAATGCCTCCCTCCCCTAAAATTCGTTGGAGAAGAAGAAAAAAAAAACATAATTGAAAATGCCTCCCTCGCCTAATCAGTTCGAGATGCCTCCCTCGCCTAAAATCCGTTGGAGAAGAAACAAAAAAAAAAAAGAAAAGAAGGAAAACGAAAAAATCGTTAACAATGCAAAAAAAACCAAAATTTTTTTCCGTTTTATTTGTTCCTAATTTTTTGTTCCTTTTTATTTTTGTTTTTTTTTGAAAATTTTTGTAATAATATAAAGTAAATTTTAAAATTTCTTTCTCTAACCCTTTCCCTACTAATCATAATAAAAAATTGTTTTATTCAAAAAAAAAAAAGAAACATAACTTGTAAACCACTGACATAAAGGGTGTTTTTTTTAGGGGTATAGAACTTCGAATGGAAATAAAACACAAGAAAATCGTTTTAAGGCCCATCAATTTGGCTTTATTGGAAGGATAATTTTATGCCATTAATGTTTAAATATGATTTCGGGCATGTGGCCGCCGCGGCTGGCTCGAATAAATCCAATTCTACAGGTCCAATTTTCAACCACTTTTTCGAGCATATGGGGCCGTATGTCGGCAATAACGCCACGAATGTTGGCTTCCAATTCCCCTAACGTTTCTGGTTTGTTGGTGTAGACGAGCGACTTCACATATCCCCAAAGAAAATAATCCAATGGTGTCAAATCACACGACCTTGGTGGCCAATTGACAGGTCCATTCCGCGAAATTATGCGCTCATCGAATGTTTCCTTCAATAAATCGATTGTGACGTGCGCTGTGTGGCATGTAGCGCCGTCTTGTTGGAACCACAACTCATCCACATTCATGCCATCCAATTCGGGAACAAAATAGTCGGTTATCATGGCTCTATACCGGTCTCCATTAACGGTAGCTGCCTCTCCAGCATTATTGCGGAAGAAGTATGGCCCAATGACTCCACCAGCCCATAGAGCACACCAAACAGTCAGTTTTTGTGGATGTAATGGCGTTTCAAGGGTCTCATGTGGATTCTCTTCACTCCAAATGCGGCAATTTTGCTTGTTGACGTAGCCATTCAACCAAAAATGAGCCTCATCACTGAACAAAATTTTGCGATGAAAATCAGCATCGAAATCAATCTCATTTTCGGCCCATACACCAAAATCACGACGCATTGCATGGTCTCGCGGCTTTAATTCTTGCACAAGCTGGATCTTGTAAGGTCGCAAGCCAAGATCTTTGCGCAAAATCTTCCATAAAGTTGATGGACAAAGCTCCAATTGCTGTGCACGGTGGCGAATCGATTCATTCGGGTCCTCTTCAACACTTTGCTCTACAGCGGCAATTGTTTCTTCGGTGCGCACTGTTCGACGTCTCTGCGGATGCGTATTATCACATAGAGTAAACGTAGTGCGAAAACGATCCATGGTTAACCGAATTAATTGCTCTGATGGACGATTATGTCGACCATAAAATGGACGGAGCTCACGGTAAACTTCGCGAACTGAACCATTATTTTCGAAATAAATTTGCACGATTTGCAAGCGTTGTTCTTTTGTCAACCTGTTCATGATGAAATGGCAAACCAAACTGAACATAAATGACATTAGAGTTGCCAGATTTGACCACAAAATGCCAGCTTTATCTCTATTCGAAAAACAAACCTGTAAAAAAACACCCTGTACTAACAAAATAATATCGCAGGAAAAGCGAAAATCCTAAACCAAGATAGTAAGAATAATTTTATGATAATCTAATCCTAAGAATTCCGCTTACTAATAATACCTTCCTACTATCAACAACATTTTTCCTTTTTACTAAATAGATAACCGTAACTCACCTTCTTAGAACCTAACAACTACTAACTTACTAACAACATTAAATTAGAATTAACATCTTGCGTTGCAGATTCCCACTGCTGGCAAATGCCATCAGCGGTCTGAACATTTTCAATTACAAGGCTCCGATCGTAACAATCCAAAATGGAAACGGGTGGATCATTGGCGGGTCATTCAAACTGGTACACGTCATCAATCTACAACAATGCGCTACAACTTTGAGGCAAATGGAAAACTTAACAAACCGAATTGAGGACCAGATATTAGCACAGCACAACATTAATCAAACGCTAGAACGACTTCATGAACTAATGGGCAACACAGGTAGAAGAAGAAGTACTCGATCTATTGACTGACTAGGCTCAGCGTGGAAATGGATAGCAGGATCACCCGACCCAACGGATTGGAGCAATATCCTTCACAGTCAAAATCAGATAATTCAGAATAGCAACCATCAATACAGGGTCAATAAGAAACTATTCACGGCTACACAGGAGGTATTGAAAAAAATCGACGAGGTCGTGGACCGCACGAATAACGTGGCAAAGGAAACAGAAATCATGGAATTCAGACAAAACGCACTTCACAACATTTTTCTTCTTCGCGAGGATGTAAACGAAATGGTGCGGGGATGTCAGTTGGCAAAGAATGGAATTGTCAACACCAACCTACTGGATATGGACGGAGTTAACCAGATTCTATCCGAAATAGAAACGCTCCCATATCAGAATATAATAGAAGCAATCGAATATGGCCAACCGTCGGTACTGACTAACGGGACACTTCTCCTCTACGTCCTTTCAATGCCAAAGGCAACAGCTAAGAAATACAATCTCCTGATCACTCGCGCCGGAATCTATGGAGGTAAGCAACTAAATCTTCCTTTTTACAGGATGCTCGTCAACCAAGAAGAGACGTACGGCCTAACAAAAAATTGCTTTGTAATCAGCTCAACCACGGTATGTAAATCAGAATCCTTAACTAAACTGGAAGAAAGCAGTTGCCTACCGCGACTCTTAAAAGGTGAAGAAGCCAACTGCGAATTCATCAGACAGAATGGGCCACATATAGAGCTGATAAACTAGAACACTGTGTTTGTATCAAACTTCCAAGGAGTAATCAAAAGTAGCAATGCCTCGAGTACGGTAAATGGCACCTATGTAATCCAATTAAATAACGAAACAGTCACCATTGGTGACCAAGTATTTTCTAGTTATGAAACCAT
This sequence comes from Merzomyia westermanni, assembly GCA_949987695.1. NCBI lineage: Eukaryota > Metazoa > Arthropoda > Insecta > Diptera > Tephritidae > Merzomyia > Merzomyia westermanni. Next base: position 86,557,891 of record OX465291.1, read on the forward strand.
TACCGCACAGGCCCTTCCAGCAGTACTACCAAAGGTGAAGAGCATACAATGAAGGTCAACCTAGAATACGTCCACGACCTGACTATGGAAAACATAAGGTATCTTGGGTACGTTAATGAAAAAGTAAATTTCTCTCTCGCTTCAGACACCCTCTCTATATGCGCTATTGTTCTTATTGCCGCCATGCTGTGGAGATGCTATAATAGAAAGCTAGTCCTTCCGCCAGTTGAAATTCCGACTCATTGGTCAGATAACACTCACAACAGCAAAATCATTAGAGGAAAATCAGCTCCTGAAATTTATCGCCTGGACAATAGCCTACCAGTCACACCAGTCAGTACCAATATGTCGCCAGAAAACTGTAATTACTCTCTACAAAATTTTACCCCTCGCAATTTTCGACTTTTGATCTGCGGGACGCCGATCTTTAAAGGGGGAGGAGTTATGTTGCCTTATACCACTATACTTCCCAATGCCGCACCCTGTGATCACATTGCACTACACGTGACTTCATTGCTCCAATAAAGCATCAATAACAATATCCAATGTTTGGGAATTGCAATAGCATATTGGTCAACACGCTCAACCCAACGATTGCGAAATACCGGCAAGTTGTGGGAACTGCAACGTTAGCGATTAGCTTAGATTAAGAAGTTAGCTGGTAAGATGTTTGAATTGTAAGTCAGTTTTAATCCGAACCGCAATGATTGATTATTAAACGACCAATCGTGTGTTTTAGTGATATCGGTGAACAGTTGGTTCACCGCATCTTTAATTTTTTAAAAGCCCGACTCGGTCAGGGCATAAGTTATATCAAAATGTACAGAACGAAAAGAGAAATATATTAAGCCATATCCGTCCGTCCGTCCGTCTGTGAACACGATAACTTAAGTAAATTTTGAGATATCTTAATGAAATTTGGTATGCAGGTTCCTTGGCACTCATCTCCGAGCGCTATTTAAAATGGGCGAAATCGGATGATAGCCACGCCCAATTTTATACACAGAATATTTTCGAAAACACAAAAATTTATAACTCAGTACATAATACACCTATAATGGTGTATACATTAAGACTGAAGCATAAAATAAAATTTTCAAGAAATATTTGAAAATGGGAGTGGCACCGCCCACTTTTGATTAAGTGAAATTTAGAAATGTTATTAATCAGCACGCAGGTTTCAAGGTGCGCAAGGAATGTTCGAGGAAAAAATGGGCGAAATAGGTTAAGGTCCACACCGCCTTTTATATGAAAGATTTTGAAAAGGATCGTAGATATATTAAATAGGCAATAACTTTTGCGTAAAATAGCTTTACATCATTTACATTTCACTTTTAAAGTTTCCGTAAACTAAGAAATCCAAAGAATACAAATTTTCGAAAATGAGCGTGGTCCCGCCTCTTTTATAGTGGATTATTCCACAAAACTTTTTGTCGAAACGAAATTTGGTGATAATGTTCAATATATATAGGTAACTGTTTGTTGTAAAATTCTGCGAAATCGGTGCATGTCCACGCCAAAATTAGCCAAATCGGAAAACACACAAGTAAAATATTCCGGGGCGTAGTTAATAGACCACTGCAATAGCGAAGTTATATATCTTTCATTTTCATACCTTTCATAAACATTAAATGTATGGTAATATGAAAAGAAGAAGAGAAAAGTTCACTAAAACTATCAGCACGATGAGCGGAGTCGATTTAGCCATGTCCGTCTCTCCGTCCGTCTGTGTATTTGAACGCAAACTAGTCTCTCAGTTTTACAAAAGAACGCTAAAATTCGTTGTTTGTTTTCGCCATTTTATAATTTACTGCAGCTTTATATAACCTGGGGGCTTTTCCAAAAGCTATATACAGACTGTGTCGTGCCCACCGAACTCCTGAACCTATCGTGAATGTTCAAGAGCAAAAACAAAACACAAAATATATGGGCGTGGCACCGCGCACTTTTCCAAAATTATGTAGATATTGACTAAGTGACACATATATCCAAATTTCATTAATTTAGACCAAAAAAGTTCTGAGTTATGACGAATTGAAACTTTATATAGCCTGCCGGCGTGGCTCCGCCCACTTTTCAAAACTATATATTGTCTATGCTATACCCAGTGAACCCAATTATATATTGTGAAAATTTCATTAAGATCGGTTGAGTACTTTGGCGCCTATAAAAGACACATTTTTTATATCTATTTTTGTTACGCACACAAGGTATATTACTTCATTCGGCTAACATTTTTTCCATACAATCAATTGCCAGAGTGTATCTCATCTTAACATGCATATTTCTAATTAAATATATTTTGATATCTTCGTATGGCTCAGAAGCGGTGCATAGGCATATTATATTTAATAAATAATGTACCATTTATTTGTAATAATTCATTAAAGTTTTCTGCAAAAAGCCATAGCTGTTAACTAAAGTATTTGACTGTGTCATTGCACATACAGCAGTGGCGCAGGTGATAAGCGTCTCGGTTAGGACGCGTACGTTCCAAGGTTCGAGGGCAGGTTCCGAACATTTTTTTTTTTTTTTAATTTGTCTCTATATATATGAAAACTTCTTATGTTGGTTTTTTTTTTAATTTATTATATTCTTAGCCCAATATTTTTTTGTTCATGACCTCTATCTTAGAGTGAAAAACCCTAATTTTCCAAAAGATCTCCAGAAAATGATTATATATGCTAAAAAAAAAACGAGATCTCTCCACCACTGTTTGCATATAAAAACACGATAAGGAAACTGGCATCATGCTCATATTGAAAAATTTAGGAACTTCAAAATAAACGCTAAATTCATTTTCAAAAAAAATATGTATATGTGAACACATTCCTAACAGTAAAATATTTGTACTCTCTCATTGAGCACATTGAGTGGCGTCAGTTCGGTCAACTCATATTTCTTTGCTCTATATTTTCATTCTCTTACTCATTGAGCAAATTGAGTTGAAGTTTACTGCAGCATCGGCGCGTCTCTCTAATTTGATTTGGAGTTGCCCCCCTTTATGCTAATCTGTACCAAAATCTTAAAATAAAAATTTCAATTTGTTTCAACATATCTCGCGCGTTGTATTACAAGCAAGCAATAATTCAAAATTAAAATTTTTAGAGAAAACACAATAAAAGTTTTATTTTATATAGAACTCTATTATAAAAATGATGTTCAAGAGCATGCTTACGAGCTCCTGTGCATATAACGCTGTTCGCAATAATCATCACCACATGTTTCCCTTCACACCCAATTCAGTTATGGAACAAATACAAAGACGACATACGAGTATGTGAAGATATCTTGCATCGCTTGCGCATTTAAATGAAAAATCCCGACATGCAATGATTGAGGATCAATGCTTGAATATTGCAAACAAGCTACTGATTGAAGTAGGAAGGATTGCGCCAAATCGATCGATGCACGATGGATTCAACCAAGAATTTAATCGAGAGCAGCAATACAATGTTGATACATTGCACGAATTCGTGCGAAATAATGTGGCGTTGCTGAATGAACAGCAAAAACAAGTATACGAAACATTAATGCAAGCGGTGGACAATAATACTGGGGGTCTATTCTTCCTGGACGCACCCGGAGGAATAGGGAAAACATTTGTACTTTCATTGATTTTGGCCACTATTCGATCAAGATGTGACATAGCTTTGGCGTTAGCATCATCTGGAATTGCGGCGACTCTTCTAGATGGCGGTCGTACTGCACATTCTGCGCTTAAGTTGCCACTCAATTTAAACATAGTTGATACTCCAGCATGCAATATTTCCCGATCCAGTGCAAAGGAAAAATTGTTGATGCAATGCAAGCTCATTGTTTGGGATGAGTGCACAATGGCAAATAAGAAATCACTTGAAGCACTTAACTTTACACTGAAGGATCTTCGGCGAAATAACAACATCTTTGGCGGCTTGATGATATTGTTGGCAGGCGATTTCAGGCAGACGTTGCCAGTAATTCCTCGTGGAATGCCTGCAGATGAATTGAATGCTTGCCTGAAGGCATCACCTTTGTGGAATAACGTAAAAATATTTTCGTTAACCACTAATATGAGAGTTCAACTTTAAAATGATCAAAGTGCTGCACAATTTTCAAAACAATTGTTAGCTGTTGGAAATGGAAAAGTCCGAGTTGATGCAACAACTGGATTAATTACTCTTACCAACGACATTTGCCGATTGTAGACTCTCAATCAGCTCTTATTGAAAATGTTTTCCCAAACATTAGTGAGAATTATCAGAATTATGCTGGGTTAAGTCAACGAGCAATTCTGTCCGCAAAGAATAATGATGTACACGCACTGGATTTCACCATTCAATCAAAAATCGCTGGCAATTTGGTGACATACAAATCCGTTGATTCCATAACAAATCCCGATGATGTAGTAAATTATCCAACGGAGTTTTTGAACTCTCTGGTGTTACCAGGATTTCCACCACATAACTTGCAACTCAAAGTTGGTTCAGTTATTATGATATTGCGTTATTTGAATCCACCGCGACTTTGCAACGGTACTCGACTTGCGGTGAAAAAACTTATGCCGAATTTGATTGAGGCAACCTTATTAACGGAAAGTACGCGGGTGAAAGTGTATGTATTCCTCGAATACCAATGATTCCGACTGATCTTCCTTTTGACTTCAAACGATTGCAATTTCCGGTTAACCTTGCGTTCGCAATGACAATCAACAAGTCGCAAGGCCAATCGCTTAGTGTTTGCGGGATAAATTTAGAAAATCATTGTTTTTCACATGGTCAGCTATATGTTGCGTGTTCACGAGTTGGGAAGCCATCCGCTTTGTTTGTGTTAACGTCAGACAAAAAAACAAAAAATGTGGTTTACATATAACGCTTCGATTCAGTATTTACTTTGGATTCACTTTCATTTTTTTACTTATAGAAATTCAACTAAATTAAACTTCATTTTTGTAATCGAAATGAATTCATTACTGTTGTGAAATGAAATAAAATTTTTCCTTTTCAAATATAAAACAAACAAAAAATTGTCTTCATCTTTTAATCCCCAAATATTAAAAAAAAAACGAACCCATCTGATGGCGAAACGAAGTTCGCCAGATTTGCTAGTCTATTATATAAAAATAAGTCGCGTTTTCCTCCCTGACGCTATAACTCCAGAACGGCTGGACCGAATTAAATGAAATTTTGCACGTAGTTTTCGATTGAGCCCGACATGGTTTATGGCTAAAAAAAGGTTTTGGAGATATTTCACAAAATGTGGACCAGGGTAACCCTATAACGGGTTCGTACGATATGGGTATCAAATGAAAGGTGTTGACGAGTGCTTCAACATGGGATAGTTATTGGTCCTACATAAGACCCCGTATTCGAGGGTTTTCCCGAAATATGAACCAGGTGTGACCCCAGACGGGTTTTTTACAAAATGGGTATCAAATAAAAGGTGTTGGTGAGTATTTAAAAAAGAGGTGATTTTCAGCACCCTATGCGACCCTTTTTGCGAGATATCGACCAAAATGTGGACCAGGGGTGACTCTATAAGGTGTTTATACGATATGGGTATCGAATAAAAGGTGTTGATAAGTGTTTAAAAAAGCGGTGATTTTCAGGACCCTATGCTACCCCGTTTACGAGATATCGCCAAAAATGTGGACCAGGGGTGACCCTGGTATAATATAAAAATAAGTCGGGTTTTCCTTCCTGACGCTATATCTCAAGAACGCACGAACCGATTTCAATGATTTTGCATTCGTTGGAAAAGTCTCGGGCGCCGTGAGGTTTATAGCAAACAAAATTCAGGAAACATTTCAAAATAAAAGCAGGAAAATAGGGGAAATAATTTTTTACATACATCGCCATTAATTTTATGTGCCATTTTTTATTATACGCACGTTCTTTTAAACGCAAAATTAAAACCGGTATTGTATTCACTGTGAAATTGAGGTTAAAGTTATTTGTTTCCTAACAGATCATTTGTAAACCATCAAAACAATCACGCGTATTGTGCAAGTTAACACAGCAGTAGAGGTATATTAGCATTAGGTGTAAATATTGTACGTATGCCTGTGTGTTATCCCAATAACAAACAGACAAACCTACATAAATACTCATCAGTGGTTGTTGTAAGCAGGCATTGCATTTTATTGGCATACAAATTTACATGTATGTATGTTTGTACGGTGGTGGCAACTTGCAAATTTTTTTTTTAAAGTGTTAAGTTGAATTGTAAATTCACCATCTGTCCATAGTCCAAAATGCCCAGAGGACGACGTGCGAACATCGGCCGCCGCGCACGGCATGCAAGCCAGCAACAAGTATATTCCCGGAACTTAAGTGAGGAAAGACAAAATATAATAAGAGAAAATTACCGATTGACACAACGCGTGAACACAGGAAGATGATTGGCATCATACAATCGCTTGGCATTCCAATATGATCCCACTACGAACTACAGTGATGATGAAAACTTAGATATTGGACCAATGACGACTGTATGCCGATATTGCAATGCGTTAAAGTTCAAAAGAGAAACGGATAGATTGTGCTGCGCAAGTGGAAAAGTCAAACTGGAGCCATTACTTACACCACCACAGCCACTGAAAGCATTGTTCGATGGAAGTGATCCTGATTCCAACCATTTTCTTCAACACATCCTTGAATACAATAACTGCTTTCGCATGACTTCATTTGGAGCTAATATCATTCGAGAAGGCGGCTTCATGCCGACTTGCAAGGTAAAAGATACAAGACACACAACCAATCACTCACACCAATCAATCACACCAACACAATCAATTGCAATAAATAACAACTACACAAACACCACACACTACACCATCACACGATCAGAAGTCACACCGTATTCTTCAACAAATGATTGTTTGCAGATACAAGGACAAATATATCATCTGCATGGTTCAATCGTGCCAACACCAGATGGTGGATCAGCTGAATGTGCGGTGCAATATACAGGGAACACAACAGTTAAAGAGACGAATTATTGAACAGTTGCGAGCATTTTTCCACGATAATAACGCTGTGGTTAATATGTTCAAAACAGCATTGGAACGAATGCCATCGGATACGCACAAATTTGTCATAAGAGCGGATCGTACCCCAACAGATGAACATGTGCGAAGATGCAATGCACCCACCGTTGATGATGTTGCTGCAATTATTGTTGGCGATCAAACTAAATCACGAGACATTGCCGTTCAGCGAAGAAGCAATATCATGCATCGTGTAAACGAGACACATCGTTTGTACGATACGTTAACATATCCAATCCTTTGTTGGCAAGGGCAAGACGGATACGACATCTCGTTGAAGATGGTCGATCCAATTACAGGTACAATATTAACACACTAATTATTGCTATTATTGGGTTCCATTAACAATCCATTTAATTTTGCATATTCAGGCGCATTAACGAACAAAAATCTAAGCGCAATGAATTATGCCTATCGTATTATGATTCGTACACATGAGGACAATCTCATCCTGAAGTGCCGTCGCCTATTCCAGCAATTCGCTGTCGATATGTATGTCAAAGTCGAGACCGAACGTTAAGCGTTCATCCAATTCAATCAGCCAAAGCTACGATCTGAGGACTATATATACACTTGCGTGATGATATTTATACAGATTGTAATGTTCAGAATATTGGACGTCTGCCGATTCTCCCATCATCTTTTATCGGAAGCCCACGCCACATGCACGAATACGCTCAAGACGCTATGACGTACGTGCGAAATTATGGAACTCCGGATTTATTATTACGTTCACATGCAATCCGAAGTGGATGGAAATTGAACGTGAGTTGGACCCGGGCCAACAACCGCAAGATCGCCATGACATAATCGCCAGAGTTTTTCAGCAAAAACTTAAGGTTATGATTGTTGTGCTTACTAAGTATCGAGTTTTTGGTGAGACACGTTGTTATTTGTATTCTGTGGAATGGCATATCCTAATTTGGTTGCTGAACAAATTACATTCAAATGAAGTGGATGACATCATATCAGCTGAAATTCCTGATCCAGTCAATGATCCCCATCTACACGACATTGTGACGACACAGATGGCGCATGGACCGTGCGGTGCATTAAATCCATTATCGCCTTGCATGGCTGATGGAAAGTGCACAAAACGATATCCGCGAGCGTTAATTGCTGAAATACACACAGGGAACGATGGATATCCAATTTATCGTCGGCGTTCAAAAGAAGATAATGGTCGAACTATCAATATTAAAGTTCAAAATCAAGAGAGCGAAATCGGAAATGAATTCATTGTACCATATTGCCCGCTGCTATCACGTATTTTCAAAGCACATGTGAACGTTGAAAGTTGTCAATCCATTAAAATGTCCAAGTATTACACTTGGAATCAATCAGCAAAGAAATTTCAACATCGCAAACGAGGAACCCCAGTTTCAGGTTGGCCACAGGTGTTTTTCACTGATGCGCTAGGTCACATGTATACTGTTCATCCTACAAGTTATGAATGTTTTTATTTGCGACTGCTGTTGGTAAATGTATGTGGACCTAAATCATTTGCGCATTTGAAAACTGTGAATGGCCACCAATGCCAAACATATCGAGAAGCATGTCAACTATTGGGTTTGCTGGAGAACGTTTCTCATTGGGATTTAACACCTGCGGATTCAGTTGTTTCATCAAATGCGTACCAAATACGAACGCTGTCCGCAATAATCATCACCACATGTTTCCTTTCACAACCAATTTAGTTATGGAACAAATACAAGGACGACATATGTGAAGATATCTTGCATCGCTTGCGCATTCAAACGAAAAATCCCGACATGCAAATAACCCATGAAATCTACAATGAAGGATTGATTCTGATTGAGGATCAATGCTTGAATATTGCAAACAAGCTACTTATTGAAGTAGGAAGGATTGCGCCAAAGCGATCGATGCACGATGGATTCAACCAAGAATTTAATCGAGAGCAGCAATACAATGTTGATACATTGCACGAATTCGTTCGAAATAATGTGGCGTTGCTGAATGAACAGCAAAAACAAGTATACGAAACATTAATGCAAGCGGTGGACAATAATACTGGTGGTCTATTCTTCCTGGACGCACCCGGAGGAATAGGGAAAACATTTGTACTTTCATTGATTTTGGCCACTATTCGATCAAGATGTGACATAGCTTTGGCGTTAGCATCATCTGGAATTTCGGCGACTCTTCTAGATGGCGGTCGTACTGCACATTCTGCGCTTAAGTTGCCACTCAATTTAAACATAGTTAATACTCCAGCATGCAATATTTCCCGATCCGGTGCAATGGGAAAATTGTTGATGCAATGCAAGCTCATTGTTTGGGATGAGTGTACAATGGCAAATAAGAAATCACTTGAAGCACTTAACTTTACACTGAAGGATCTTCGGCGAAATAACAACATCTTTGGCGGCTTGATGATATTGTTGGCAGGCGATTTCAGGTAGACGTTGCCAGTAATTCCTCGTGGAATGCCTGCAGATGAATTGAATGCTTGCCTGAAGGCATCACCTTTGTGGAATAACGTAAAAATATTTTCGTTAACCACTAATATGAGAGTTCAACTTTAAAATGATCAAAGTGCTGCACAATTTTCAAAACAATTGTTAGCTGTTGGAAATGGAAAAGTCCGAGTTGATGCGACAACTGGATTAATTACTCTTACCAACGACATTTGCCGATTGTAGACTCTCAATCAGCTCTTATTGAAAATGTTTTCCCAAACATTAGTGAGAATTATCAGAATTATGCTGGGTTAAGTCAACGAGCAATTCTGTCCGCAAAGAATAATGATGTACACGCACTGGATTTCACCATTCAATCAAAAATCGCTTGCAATTTGGTGACATACAAATCCGTTGATTCCATAACAAATCCCGATGATGTAGTAAATTATCCAACGGAGTTTTTGAACTCTCTGGTGTTACCAGGATTTCCACCACATAACTTGCAACTCAAAGTTGGTTCAGTTATTATGATATTGCGTTATTTGAATCCACCGCGACTTTGCAACGGTACTCGACTTGCGGTGAAAAAACTTATGCCGAATTTGATTGATTTCTTCTGTATATACATGAGGACACCACGGGTATGCCTGCTGTGAGAATCACAACAAACAAGTTGACACGTCAGAATGTCACGTCAGATTTATTGTACAATGCCTGATTTTGTTTTTCTCAATAAGACGCTCTAGCTCAACTATATTCGATGTTATACTATTAATATCAAGATATACACATTCCAAGTTATGCACTTTTCTTGCAGTCGATCGCTTTATGGTTGAAGCCTTTGCATTTAAAACAACGCAGGACTTGTACTTGTACTGCGTCATACAAACTACAACGCTTGTAAATTCGAGCGTGGTGCTAACTTGGAGCGGCGGTGGCTCAAAAGCACGGCGGTCGAATTTGTGCTCGAAATAGAAAGTAAACAAGAAACGAGAATTCTCGTTATAAAAAGGTGGCCGTGTATTTATATAAAATATAATTTATAAACAATTAGTTTACCTTGGTGCGGGCGAAAAATCCTGGGCTGGCTGTGATGTGGTCGTGTCGACTGTCTATGGAAAAGTAGACGGTTTTTCGATCGAGGACAACCGTTGAACCTGAAAATTATCCTCCGGTTTTAAGGGGAGGTGAACCCACACATGCACACCCCCATGCATGTATATGTGTGCTGACAAAACACGAATATGCATGCATGCCCACACAGGTGGGTGGGTTGGTGTGAGTGATTGGAAGGGCGCTAAAGTTACATTAGGGTGGCCCATTTTTAAGACTTTAGGCATCTCGCCTAAACATGCCGGCCCCCTTGCGATACGCAACATCTTACCCCGCCCCAGGATATCCCACCACGCATCCTCTTAAGCTAAGGACTTAACCTAGGATGGTGAGTGCCGGCTGGCGCTGTCCCAGTCGTTTGCCTCCGAAATGCCGTTTGAAGTTTGGCGGCTCCATCGTATCGCACCTAGAGCTAAGAGATAGGAGGAAGAAACTTTAGAAAATAAGAACGCTGTATATTTCTTGCCAGGAAATTATATATATTATTTATTTTTTCTGTAACGAGAAAAGCTGGAAGTCTGTGGTAGCTGGCGCGGCTGAAGTGCCAGTCTACCGTCGAAGTGCGCGTTGATGCGTAGCTGGCGCGGCTGGGAGGCAAGTCTACGCTCGTCCGTAGGTGTGCGGCGATTGTCGCTGGCGCGGCAGAGTGGCCAGTCGACGTTTGCTGCTATTTCAGTGGGCGCGCGATGTACCGTTCGCAGTTGCGCCGCTCGTGGGATAGCAGGGGTCGGAACGGCAGTGGGTCATATAATGTGGCATTATTCTAATCTACGGTGAAATTTTATAATTACAATGCATATGATTCGTACATGGGAACTGGTTATTTTTTCCCACACGGCACGGTAGCGACAAGTTGATTACGTTGATCGCCTTGTATTCCGATTCGCCACTGGCCCTCATGCAGAGATTTATTCTTACTTGCATGGTCGCCGTCATAAGTGGCGTCAGTGCCGTGCACACAGCGACATTTTCGCTTTTTTCGGTACTTGGTTTCTGTACCGAACTGGGTAGAGAGTGAGAATGTGGTGACTGTTAGGGTTTATTTTTTGTTGTTTTGTGGGCAAAACAGTCCTGCCCCCTCCGAAAACAACAAAACAAAAACAAAACCCCGAGAAGAAATGAATAACAAAAACAAACAAAAAAATTTTCGTAGTTCGAAAAAACCAATTTTCCAAATTTTTGTGTGAAAATTTATTATTTATAGGTTATTTCCTATTTTACTAGAAGCGGGATCTTCGCCGATCAGGTACGAACGTAGATTTCGTTACCCTATTGATCCCGCAGTGAATGGTACCGATTTTGGCAGATCGGGATTTCGGTACCCGCTGACTAAAATACAGCATCACTAGCATGATGGTAAAATTATGCATATATACATATATACATATGCTGGCAAATTTTTTGCGAGTAAATGATAGCTCGCATGGCGTGATGGTTGAAGATTTGCACACATACATATATGTGCGTACTCACGCCTTGCAAAATCGTGAAAAAGAAACAAAGAAAATTCATTGAATTGGGACAATTCATAATTTTCTTGTTTCCGGCACGCGTGGGCAGCAGCAGTAGCAGAGGCAAGTAAAAAATGTAAATTTTACTTTTAAAATGTATTTAACATAATTTTCTTCCTTTTCAGGTGCATAAATGGTAAATGGAGATGCTGCTGTGGAGGATCGCCTGGCCGGCGCATGGACAATGGACGTGGTTTGGTAAGTATTTATATATTAGCGCTGCCCGAAATTCTGTATCGATTCGGTAGCAGCGCAAATTACTTAGGAACCAAAAAAATGTGTGAACATATATGTACATATAGTTTGTATGCAAATATTAATCGTTTTCTTTCTTTTCAGGTCAGGAATCAGTGTCTCGCTATAGGTCAACCAAAAACCGTGCATTTTGCAAAACCTTCATCTTTCCTGCAACAAAAAACCTGATATAATATCGTGAAATTCCGTTTCGAAGAAATCATGAACATTTGGAAATTTATTATATGCATATATTTTGTTGCCCAGACAACAAATGCCATTTTAGAAACTGATGCTAATACCCTAGTTTTGTTGGGTAATTTAGCAACACGCGAAACACATTCCATCTTTAAATATTTGCAAAAACGAGGTTTTAAGCTGGTTTACAAATTGGCTGATGATTCTGGACGGGTTCTTTCGCGTTTTGGTGAATATCTTTACAAGAATGTCGTAAGATTTGCACCCAGTGTAGAGGAATTTGGTAGCTATTTGTGTGTCGAAAAGTTTACTGAATTGGTTGATGATGGCGGCAATGTGTTAAGAGCTGCCAGTGAACAAGCTGGAGATGCTTTACGTGAATCCGCATCGGAATGTGGTTTCGAATTGGATTATTTATTTGAAGCGCGGTTTTGTTTTGTTTCAACCTATTAAGGAATATCCGCATGCAGTGGGACGTGGTACATAATTAATCGGAGCGTGGCAAGCGCGCAATAATGCACGCTTAGTGTTTTCAGGATCATTACACTTCTGTTCTGATGAAGCATTCCCAGCACCTGTACCAGTTTAAGGTAAATTATGATAGAGTTGGTTATACACATCCAAATTTGGAAGACCCTTATGGGGATATTCCTTTGATATTTGCATTTTCTTTTATTACATTTATATGGGTATGCTGGGGTTTTTGTACGCATGCAATAAATATGTTGGGCTGGCATAAATGGTTGAGAAGTTGGCCAGTCGGCTATTATCAGTGCATCGGTTTTATGTTTTAATTTCATAGAATTGGCGCTCGGACATCAGATCGATTGCCCCAAGTTTTCAATTTATCTAATGTTACCATTTTTGCAGTTTCACTTGCACTATGGAAGTACAATAAATATCCTTCGCAAGTATTTGTCGGCGATACGTATTGCTACTTTGCGAGCATGACATTTTCTCTTGTCGGTATATTGGGACATATTAGCACAACTCTGTTGCTACTCTTCATACCGAAAATTCTAAACCTTTTGTACTCAGTGCCGTAATTATTTCACTGCGTGCCATGTCCCCGACATCGTTTACTAACATACGATCCCAAAACCGATCTGCTACATATAAGTGCAACAGAATTTCATCCGAAAGACTCGGACTTGTTAGGTTCGCTGATGGTGCGTGTACTGAAGACACTAAAACTCATATCCTGGAAGGGTAAGGGGGGGGGGGTTGTGTCATAAAAGGGTATACCCTGGTCTGTGATTACAACAACCACATGAAATCAGAAAATTTCCAACTTTGATTTTAAATACCATTCACTGAGACAAAACGTGAAAGTCCGCTTCCGGATTATTGTTACCGGGGTCAAAACGCGTCGTTTGATACCTTTCCCGATAATTTCGGACGTGTTTTAGTTGTTGTCTCTTCAGGGTAACAATTACCAAAATTCACTTCACGTTCGCCACATCCTGGCTTACCGAACGATTTTCTCGGCTGAAGACGAATATTAACATTGTTGTTGCGATTATTGATATCTATCATAAAAGGGTACACCCTGGTCTGTGATTACAACAACCACATGAAATCAGAAAATTTCCAACTTTGATTTTAAATACCATTCACTGAGACAAAACGTGAAAGTCCGCTTCCGGATTATTGTTACCGGGGTCAAAACGCGTCGTTTGATACCTTTCCCGATAATTTCGGACGTGTTTTAGTTGTTGTCTCTTCAGGGTAACAATTACCAAAATTCACTTCACGTTCGCCACATCCTGGCTTACCGAACGATTTTCTCGGCTGAAGACGAATATTAACATTGTTGTTGCGATTATTGATATCTATCCCCTTGAAATATGTGTACTAATGTTGTCCTAATTTCAGGTACTTAGTAACAGTTGCGATATAGGGGGTGGTTATGAACTCTACTAGACCATATGCGATTAGCGCTATAGGCGATGCGCACCGTAGGAAGAGGGTAAGTCTCTTATATTATTACATAGATATATATGCACCCAACAATCATTTCTGTAAATATTTTTCAAAATAACTTTGCTGCAATAAGCGATATGTAGGCTTTTGTAGTTTTAATTTCTTTGAAAATCTCAAATAACCCTTGATAAACTTCAAGAAACTTTTAAGAAAAACTTTTACTACTTATTTCAATTTTAGAGTGAAATGCAAATGTTTATAAAAATTAAGAAAAAAACTATTTATCAGTTTTTTCCTCTTTTCGACTTAAATTATTTCCAATTCTTTTCGAACAAGATTGTATATAAGAGAATGATGGTAAAAAATCATGGATGCATCTTAATCACTTCTGAAAACTAATAATAGTTGGTTGATTTTATTGCAATATCCAACTAATATACAAAATATGGTTTGAATAAAGTTGAACAAACTTTTAGAAAGCGTTCTTTAAAGTCTTTCTTGTAGGTTTAAATTAATAAGCCTTTTAATAACGTGTCGTTTTAATTAAACAACGTTTATTTTCAAACGTTTTATAAACAAAAAATCTGAATTTTGTTAGGTTAATACTTATTTCCGAAAGCCCTTTTAAAGATTTATTTTACGTTTACTTTGCTTGTTGGGTGTGAAAAAAAATTTATTTTTTCATATGTATACATTTGAAAAAATGAACATATGTATATGTATGTGTATGTATACGGGGGTGGGACCATCTGCTACCAACTTGTCGTGGCAGATGGATAGCTTTTCAGTGGCAGATTGGTCCGCCTTTCTGCGTTAGGTTTTCTTTGGCCTCGATATCGAGTGCAATCGCGTTTTCGGGGGCAGAATGGATCGCCTTTCTGCGGTAGGCTTTCTGGTGTCCTCGTTAAGGGTAGCGAGTGAAGGGTGGAAAATTTTGGGATAGGGGCGGTTAAAACGGCAGGGAGGTGATGGAAGGGGATGGTTAAGATGAGGCCCCGGGCCTCTCGCCAGCCATTCCCTCCATAGGGAGCAGAATCAGCTTGACCAACGGTCTTCTGATCTGACCCTTCTCGGTCATGAGGTCCACTACACGCACTCGGTTATCTTCGCCGGGGTGTACGTGGGTAACTCGGCCGAGCCTCCATTCATTGGGAGACAGGTTGTCTTCTTTGATGACAACGAGATCCCCCACCTTAATATTTTGTTTCGGATGCTTCCACTTCACTCGTTTGTGAAGTTCGGATAAGTATTCCACCTTCCATCGCCTGCAGAAGGTTTGATGAAGAGCCTTGAGCTTCTGCCACTAATAAAGGCAGGGCTCTCATTCACCTCGGGTTCTGGCGGAGCCAGGAGATGACTTCCAGTCAGGAAGTGCCCGGGGGCCAAGGGTTCCAGGTCCGCGGGCTCATTTGAGGCTGGACTAAGTGGCCGCGAGTTGAGGCATGCCTCAATCCGGCACAATAGCGTATGGAATTCCTCATGCGTGAATTTATGAGGCGAGGCTAACTTCTTGAAGTGGCTTTTGAAGCTCTTCACTCCCGCCTCCCAGAGTCCCCCCATATGTGGAACCCCGGCCGGAATGAAATGCCATGTCATGGCTTGATGGCTATATTTGGAAATAGTCGTGTCTCGGGCTTCCGAGATAAATGCTTTAAATTCAGATCTCAAAGATCGTGAAGCGCCGACAAAGTTAGTACCATTGTCGGAGTAAATGTTTCTCGGACATCCTCGTCTAGCGATAAAACGTGAAAACGCTGCTAGAAAGGATGGGGTGCTAAGATCACTGGTCGCTTCCAGATGGATCGCTTTAGTCGTGAAACAAACAAAGAGGCAAACATAGCCCTTTGATAATCGACATCGTCCCCCGCGGTAACTTTTAATGTCGAAAGGCCCGGCAAAGTCCACCACGGTATTGGTAAACGCGCGGGTGAACGTAGTGCGTTCGCAAGGAAGGGTACCCATAAGTTGGGTTTGCGCTCTTTTTTTATAAATGGTGCAGACCTTACAGTTATGGATGGTGGCCCTAATCATGTTCTTGACATTCGGAATCCAATATTGGGTGCGGATGAGACGGAGCATCAGTTGGTTTTCCCCATGGAGAGAGATTTGATGTATCATTTGTACAGTCAGACGCGTCAACCTACAATTGTATGGCAGTATGATTGGGTGGCGCTCGTTATAAGCGAGGTCTTTAGACGCTCCAAGACGACCACCCGCCCTAATAATATCATCTTTGTCGATGAATGGGTTGAGTGGCAATATCTCGCTTTTCCTATCGATTACCTGTCCCTTCTTCAAGTTTACATATTCATCCTTATAATGTTGCTTCTGATAGAGTTTAATCAAGGGTTGCGTCGTGGTCTTGATCTCACCGGATGAGATTAGGCACGATTTTTCCTGAAAGGAAGCTTTTGTCTTGGGATGAGTTCTTCGAAAGAATCTCATAATATATGATAGCACCCTCAAAGCCCTCGGTAAATTCGAAAACCGGTCAAGAATCTCGATCTCTTTTTGCGTCGATATTGCGTAGGCCTGCGCTCTCTTTTCCTCCACGGATGTATTATATTCCTTTTCTTGTACTGGCCAATGGGAATTATCTTCTTGTAGCCAAGAAGGTCCCTGCCACCACAAAGAATTGTTGACCAAATCCGATGCCGGTAGTCCTCTGCTTCCTAAGTCTGCTGGATTCGTTTCCGAATTGACATGAAGCCAGTTCTTGCTGCCGACTAGGTCGATGATTTTTGTAATCCTGTGTGCGACGAATGTTGACCAGGAACAGGGTAGTTTCCTTATCCATGCCAAAACGATGGTGGAATCCGTCCATAGGTACTGTTTCACTGGTCCAAGTTTGATGTTTCGGAATATTGATTCCATCATTTCCGCTAACAGTACTGCTCCGCAAAGTTCCAAACGCGGAAGTGAGATGGTCTTCACTGGTGCTACTCTGGTTTTGGCAAGGAGTAGATTCACGAAGATATCATCATTCCTTTTGACTCGCATGTAGATAGCTGCAGCGTATGCCTTTTCCGAAGCATCGCAGAATCCATGTAATTCGACATCATCTTCTGGTGAAAAGTTTACCCATCGTGGTATCTTTATGTTGTCGATTTCGTGGTATTGATGTCTGAAGTTTTGCCATCGTTCCAATGTATTGGACGAAACTGGTTCATCCCAATCGGTGCCCTCTAACCAGATGTTCTGCATCAAAATTTTGGCCACAATGACCATTGGTGCAAGCCATCCTAAAGGGTCGAAGAGTCTGGCGATGGCGGATAGAATCGCTCGCTTTCTTCTAGTGACCCTGCTTTAAAGTAAAACAGGTCTGAATGGGCATTCCATCTTATGCCCAATGCCTTAACGGTGCTGGTATCTTTGAATGCCAGAAAGTCCTCGGTAAGCCGATCCGATATTGGGATGTCGTTGAGAATTTCCTCAGCATTCGAAGTCCAGTTTCGTAGTGGGAAGCCCGCGGAGAGTAAGACTTGTCGAATCTCATTCCTCGCGTTAATGGCCGATGCGAGTGTGTGTCCCCCCGCTAGTACGTCATCTACGTACATGCCTTCCCTTAATATGCTAGATGCTGTAGGGTGAGAACTCTCTACTTCATCTGCTACTTGTAAAAGGGTTCTAATTGCCAGATAAGGCGCACAATTAACCCCGAAAGTGACCGTTTTCAGCTCGTAAAGGCTTATTGGTTCCTGAGGCGATGTTCGATAAATAATCCGTTGGAATTTGACGTGATCATCGCTCATCCAAATTTGCCTATACATCTTTTCGATGTCACTATTGAAAACATACCGATACAGTCTCCATCGCAGTATAAGTACTGGAAGATCTGATTGTAGTACTGGGCCTGGCAGGAGAATGTCGTTCAAACTTGTGCCATTTGCCGTTGGGCTCGACGCGTTGAATACGACGCGTACCTTAGTGGTGGTACTCTCCGCCTTTACTACGGCGTGAT
Organism: Merzomyia westermanni; assembly: GCA_949987695.1. Taxonomy (NCBI): domain Eukaryota; kingdom Metazoa; phylum Arthropoda; class Insecta; order Diptera; family Tephritidae; genus Merzomyia; species Merzomyia westermanni. The sequence continues at coordinate 86,576,284 of OX465291.1, forward strand.
GGGGCAAAAAGTAATTGTCCGCCGAACCGGCTGGTACAATGGCAGTAACTTTTCGCATATGCCCTAATGTCTCGTATTCAGACAGGACCCTTATATATTCTTTCCCTAATTCCGGGTTCTTTGCTAACCGCGTCTCATTTCTAAAAAATTGTGAACACGCCCGCCTAAGAGACCCTCCTATGTTTATCCTATCTGGGTAGTCCTGTCTGAATGGAAGAGAGACGACATATCTTCCATCCTCTCTACGACTCGTAGTTTCTCTATATAAATCTTCGCAGTACTTGTCATCTGCGTTTGGGCTTTTATTTCTTGGAAGATTTTCCAACTCCCAGAATGCTGTAAGCTTTTTGTCCAAAGCAACTTCGCTGTAGAAGGACACTAAATTTCTGGTTGGATTCGGTGCTTTTATGCGCCCGGTTAATATCCAACCGAACACCGTTTCTTGGGCGAGAAGTGTACTAAGTACATTCTTTTTCAGCCCACTCAATATAATTTGCGAATATACGTCTCCGCCAAGTATAATATCAACTTCCTCGTTGATGTAGAATCGCTTATCTGCCAAGACTAAGTCCGGGAATGCCTGCATAGTCGTAGCATCGATATGGCAGGATGGCAGATTCCCAGTTAATTTGGCTAGAATTAGAACAGATGTTGTTAAGCTGAAGCAAGGGTCCACTGGTGAACGGAGTTCAATATTGGATGCCTCCTTGACTTGAGCTGAGACGGCATTAGTGATGCCCGAAACTTGAGCATGCATCCTTTTTGCCGGTAAATTGATTCTGCGTTTGAGTCGTTCTGTCATAAACGAGCACTCCGAACCAGAATCAATCAGTGCTCTTGCTGGGAAGTCTGTACCATTATGATGAATGTTTACTCGAGCTGTCCCTAGCAGCACACCTGGGCTTGAATGCACATGGCAGGATTTAACGTTTCTGTTTACGGCCGAAACAGATTTTTCAGCTTCCCGTCTCTCTTGTGCCTGTTTTGAAGTTGAGGCAGCATTATCAGCATGATACTGATTAGGGCTGGTGGTTGCCTGCGTCTGAAGAGACTCCGCATGCAGGAGCGTATTATGTCGAGAGTGGCACTTGTTGCAGTCATAAGAACTGGTGCACTTCGACACAGTATGTCCTGGGGATAGGCAGTTCAAACAGCCCTTGGTGGATTTGACAAAGTTAATTCTCTCCACCGGAGTTAATTTGAGAAAACGGGGACAGTTTCGCAATCTGTGGGCATTCGATTTGCACTTTGTGCACAGTAGTTTAGTCACGTTTGCTTGGTATGTACCAAGTCTTTTTGCAGGGGTTTCGTTGGCAATCCGCGTACTTTGCGGCTTTTGCACTTTCGAAGAACTCCCTATGAACCCAGACAATGTTTCGAGTGTCTGGAAGCGGTTGGACAAAAATTTGTCCATATCCTCCCACTTGGATATTTCCACTTTGTGGTCTATGCTTTGCTCCCATAGACCAAGCGTACTCTCCGGCAATTTCGTCGAACACAAATACGTTATAATTGCATCCCAGTTCGAAGTGTCAATTTTATGACTTCGCAGGGACGAAAGGCAATTATTTATTTCGCGCTGAAGTGTTTTAATCGCGCTACCACATTCACTCTCTACCTTTTTCAAGTTGAATAAAATTTGGAGTTGCGAGTTTACTAGGATACGTTTGTTTTCGTATCTCCCGCATAAATTTCTCCAGGCCGTATCAAATCCCTCATTCGTGAGCGGACATTTTTTCACAATATATTTTGCCTCACCTTGTGTCTTATTGTTCAGATGGAACAATTTCTCCACTGGTGTTAGACGTTTATTTAAGATATATATAGCCGTGAACATGTCACGAAATGTTGGCCATGACAGATAATCGCCCTTGAAAACTTCAGTATCACATGGAGGCAGGCGGATACTGTGTTCAAATTCGGGCTTTTCTTCAGATTTATTTTCTGGTTTGTTGTACGTCGCTTGGCGTGTAGCCATGTCTGACATGCAGCGTAAATATACTGCATATGCTCTCTTATATTTCTGTTTGACAGAAACTATACCAGTGGCCTCTAACTTATCTGAATTAAGTAAGTCGTCATAAGCCGTTCTGGTTTTCCTCCACATTGCTTTCAAGTCCTCTTGTTGAAGCCCAAGAGTGTACTTGCTGTGGACTGAATCCTCTAATTCATTGTAGTCTGATTCGAATTCAAAAATCGAATCAGCCAGCCTAATGAAACTTTCCATATTTTGGACTTAGAGGATCTGTAGAATCAAAACAAAACCGAAAAAATAAAGCTGAAGGTACGATGAAATGCTCAACCGTACAAGAAAGATGCTGAATAGAAAAGGTAAAGGCAGTATTTTACCCAGGAAAAACCAAACAACCTCAATAAAATTGTAATAAACTCAATTAATGTATAATTTAATTCAATTATTTTTATTTATTGTTAATTTTTGAATTATATTGCAGACTTGGCCGATTTGTCTGACGAATATTTGTTTGCTACAAACGCAAAAAATGTAAACAAAATCTTTGTGACTTACTCGCCACCCACACGTATAAGGGGAATATGTATATATAAATGTGTGTATGTGTTGCCGCAATAAAGAAATACACAACAAACACAGATAAAGTGCGCGGTGTATCAAACGAGCGAAAGTGAATATTAAATGAAGAAATGTGAAAACAAAGAAAAGTGCTATAAAAATAGTGAATTTTATAAGAAAATAATAAAACTAGCCTTCGATTAAAATTCTGTTCTGTTTATTACCGAAAAAAAAACAAGTGGAAAAACCAAAAACCAAACTGAAGATCGAAAGGCTAAGTGAACTTATTGTGAAAATGAGGTTATGTTACCTCTTGCCTTGCGCTGTATCCAAAAAACCTTACCACTGGTGGGGGGATAATCCGGATAGTCACAAGGATTTTTAAGCGTTTAATTTAATTTAAAATTTAAAGAAAACTAAAGCACTTAACTGAACCAAAAAAAATCACTATTATTAAATATTCACTAAACGCACTTACGTTTGATTACACTCGCGGGCGGCACTTTTATACAATTGTATGCAACACACAAAAAAAAACTAAGTGGCAAGAAATATACAACTTACGTGCTTTGATGTGGTGATCGGCCGAATTTGTTGTATATAGTTTGTGTTGTTGGTTGTGGTATGTGGCAGAGTGTATGGCAGAGTTGTTTGTTGTTTGTAATTGCGGCAGAGTGTATGGCAGAGTTGTTTGTTGTTTGTAATTGCGGCAGTGCGTGAACAATATTGAGTTTTTTCTCCTTTTATTGTGTGGCAGCTTCTGGTATTGACCCAATTATAGTTGTTTAATATAATTTCTCCAATTTTTGTTGTTGTGGACTGTATGCTGGTTTCTCTTGACGGGGAGATGGACCATGTAAATTCGAGCGTGGTGCTAACTTGGAGCGGCGGTGGCTCAAAAGCACGGCGGTCGAATTTGTGCTCGAAATAGAAAGTAAACAAGAAACGAGAATTCTCGTTATAAAAAGGTGGCCGTGTATTTATATAAAATATAATTTATAAACAATTAGTTTACCTTGGTGCGGGCGAAAAATCCTGGGCTGGCTGTGATGTGGTCGTGTCGACTGTCTATGGAAAAGTAGACGGTTTTTCGATCGAGGACAACCGTTGAACCTGAAAATTATCCTCCGGTTTTAAGGGGAGGTGAACCCACACATGCACACCCCCATGCATGTATATGTGTGCTGACAAAACACGAATATGCATGCATGCCCACACAGGTGGGTGGGTTGGTGTGAGTGATTGGAAGGGCGCTAAAGTTACATTAGGGTGGCCCATTTTTAAGACTTTAGGCATCTCGCCTAAACAACGCTCCTAACCTACATTTAGCCTCCCGCTGGTAATTTATTCTACATCCACTTCTAGTACCGCATTATAATAAATGTTCTGATATTTTCACTTTATATTGCTTCACAATTTTTATGTTTGTTCCATTTACACAATTGTTTTGCCGTTTAATTCTCTGGGTAAGTTCACCATTGCCATATTTGAAATTTATACCAGTTACAGGAATCTTCACTTAATCATTTTTCCCCAATATTATTTTCTTGAACATTTGCACTTTCGACACTACTTGCTTTGTCTTGCTACTATATTCGTTATTTGTAGCTCATTAGGATCAACTTTCGAGTTTAGGTGATATTTGGCCGTATCCTACTCGACTTAACTATTTAAAGACATTTTATGTTGACTTTTAAGAAAGTTTCTCATCTAAACTGGTAAAATTTAGTCTACATCTGTTTAGGGTTCGGGTTATATGTCTGCCCTTTTACATATTAAAATATATGAAGAGGAAAATAGTCGATGTCCTCAGGAAATTTAACACGATTTCTAACCACTTCGAAAATATAAAATTCATGGAGCTGCAAACAGTGTTTTATGGGGTCTATCAGCAATTCCGTATCAACTTCAAAAAGCCGATAGAAATAACGAAATTTATAGAAATTATCTACCGAACTCCGACGAATTTCGGGATTTTTATGGAGTTTTCCGTTTCGAAGGAAGTGCTGATGGAAATTTCAAAAATTAGAACATATAACCCCATATAAATGATGCTTTCTATAAATACTGAAACAAATGCGAAGTTGTATAACTGGCTACAGCATTTTAATAATAGGTTGTGATATATATATGAAATGGACTTATTATTTCCTATATGTGTGCATATAAATTCACCGTAAATCCTATATTATTCGGAATAAAGTAAACTTCTTAAAAAAATTCATAAAAGTATGTATATTTTGTTTTGGTAAATTTTTAGTAATTCTCTGGCGGGTTTTGCAAAAACTTGGATTTTTTCACTCAAAGATAGAGGCCACAAACAGATAAAAAGTTTAAGATTTAATTAAAAATGTAATAAAATCAAAAAAAGTTAAGATAAGAAGTATTCATATATTTAAAAATAAATTTCAGTTTAATAAAAAAAATTTGTTGTCCGAAACCTGTGCTCGAACCTTGGAACGCACGCGTGCCACCTGATTACCACCTGCGCTGCTGCTGTATGTACAACGCAACAGTGAAATATTGTAGTTCAGCTATGGCTTTCTGCAGAAAACTTAAATTGATTATTACAAATAAATGAAGCATCTATAGTATTATTTCTAGACCAGGCGCTTAGCTAGCCTTAACTACAATACGTAGATAAATGAAATATATATCAAATGAAAGCTTTCGATGAGTAAGTTTGCACAAAAATATAAAAATTTAAATTAGTTCATTTGTTTATGAGATATTAGCATTTATTATTTCCATTTTCAACACAGCATTTTCTAGCATGGTGACGCATAAGCATACACATATACATACATATGTATGTATGTTTGGATTTTCTATATGTACTTGCTTTGTTTATCTCTGTTCTAATGAGCACAGCAATGGGCGGATTCCAAAGCGCAACTGTTAGCTGAGCTAACTAAAAAAACACACCCGACTTTCGGGGGTTACATACTAGTTATTTGATAAATATAATTCGCTCCTGACCTATACGAATATATTTATATGTATTTTATAGGAATTTATTGATGTTTAGATATAGATATAGTCTGGCAATTGATTGTACGGAAAAAATGTTTGCCTATTAATATATAGATAATAGTTACTTTACTCAATGTGCTCAATGCGTGAAAATATGTCCACCGTTGGGAATGTTATGTGTATACATATGTACGTTTATGGTTGCCATTTTGATTTTTTTTTATAAGTATACAGTAGACTGGGTCGTTTTATTAACCGATATCGCGCCATCGATTTTTCGATAGGTTTTGGGCTCAGGAAAAAAAGTTCCACTACGCATACCCAAAAAAATAATTTTCGAGCCTGCGAAATTTCATTTTTTTGACTTTTTTCGACTTTGATTTTTAAGGTTTTTTCATGACCTACTAAACAAATTTTCGTTTGGTTTTAAAATTTTCATGGATACCCTGCCCGCCCCAAAAACGTTGGCCATAACAGTTTTTTGAAAAAAAAAATATTTTTTGGGTTTTGGGGAGTGTTTTGGTCAAAAAATTTACCCTTTCGGCATTTTTTTAAAGGGTTTTTTCAGCATAAATGCAAAAATGTTTTCGATGAAAACGAATTTGTCTCATATTTCCTGTCCCACTTAAAATTATGCGCTAAAAACGTTGGCGATAACGGTTTTTTGAAAAAAAAATTCATTTTTGGCTTTTGGTCGAAAAATCGACTTTCCCAAAACCCGAAAATAAAATTTTTTTTCAAAAAACTGTTATCGATAACGTTTTTAGCGCATAATTTTAAGTGGGACAGGAAATATGAGACAAATTCGTTTTCATCGATAACATTTTTGCATGTATGCCGGAAACACCCTTAAAAAAAATAGCGGAAGGGGGAAAAATATTTTTTTTTTTCAAAAAACTGTTATCGCCAACGTTTTTAGCGGACATTTTTAGGTCGGACAGGGTATACATGAAAATTTTATAATCAAACGAAAATTTTTTTAGTAGGCCATGAAAAAGAAGTTCAAAGTAAAAAGCCGCAACCAAGTCCTCAAGCCACTAGCTGGCAGTACTTGGGTAAAAGACAAAGAAACGTTAGTGGCAACGTAGAAGGCAATCGGCCAGCCGGTTCTGAGCTAAACGACGCCTATATGGTCGAAGGGGCTAGCAGATACACACTGGAGAAGGTTGCAGGCCTGCAAAAAAACACCGCACTCAGAACTGCCACGGGGTGTCTCCTGAGCATCACCCTCCCAGTGAGGCTAAAATGCTCGGTGTAAAAGAGCATATCGAGATGTTGACCAGGCAATTTCTGTTCAGCTGCTATAAACCGCAGCAGCCGAACTGGAACCTGCTCAATGAAAATCCGCCTCCCAGAAGAATAAGGAGTCATCTCCGTAAGCACTATGACGAGATCCGGCATCACATTTTCTCGCCGTTTGATCCAAAGGTGCATCGGCGAGCCCTCAATCTCATCCACACGGAGTCGGTAAACTCTTTTGTGAGCTCTCGTCCGGTGAATGCAGTCCTACAGGCACAAGTTCCACCTGTTACCGATGAGGAACGCGAACTGCCTAGGGAGGCAAGGGTCATGGCATTCCTCGATATCGAAGGAGCCTTCAATAATATTAGCCCAGATGCTGTTAGCATCACCCTAACAAATCTGGGTGTAAATAGGTCCCTTGTGGGACCCATCGATCAACTACTCAAGGGAAAGAAAATACTTTCATCTCTGGGGACTGTTGGTATGACAAGCTATGTTGTTGTTGTTGTTAAGAGTGCTTCGCCCTGCCCAATGGGCTCGATCACTCTAAATTGTCATCAGGCTCTTCTAACGGCAGTCCGAGGAAACGCGCAGTTTCCACAGGGTTGGACCAGAGTGATGTAGGTGTTAGAAGAGTAGGTTCGACTGAACAGGAGAAGAGATGTTTGGTATCATGAGGGGACATACCACATGCAGGACATGTGTTTTGTATGTTGGGGTTCAGTCTGGATAAGTAAGACTTTAACCTGTTACAATATCCAGAGCGAAGTTGTGCTAGCATGACTCTAGTCTCCCTCAGAAGTACACGCTCCTCTTCAGCCAATTCAGGTGGCTGAGTACTGATAACGGGATTCACAGGCCGAGATCTGAGGGATCTGTTTACCGACTCAGTGTGGAGGTCATTTAGAGCCCGCCTATGGTTCCGCAGATCAAACGGCAAAGAGATGTGGTGCCGGATGTCATCGCAGTGCTCACGAAGATGTCTCCTGTCTCTGGGGGGCGGGGCTGCATCCAATAGATGTCGATTTGGATGACTGGGGTTATGGCAGTTCAGAAAGAACTGTCTACTCAAGAGTTCCGCGTGCTGTTGAACATTGAGCAATTTTGCCTCTTGATGGAGGTGAGACTCAGATGATATAAGCAGACATCCCGTAGCAGTTCTGATTGCGGTGTTTTGGCAGACTTGCAATTTCCTCCAATTGGTGTCAGCAAGGTTGGGCGACCATAAGGGCGCAGCGTAGTAAATAACCGGTCGGCCAATAGCTTTATATGTAGCAAGCAATGTTTCTTTGTATTTTCCCCAAGTACTGTCGGCCAGTGACTTGAGGATCTTATTTCGGCACTGCACCTTTGAAGCTATTGGGGTGGAATGACCAGCGAAGGTGAGCCCGTTGTCAAATGTCACACCCAAGATTTTTGGGTGGTTGACAGTAGGTAGAGGTACTCCGTCTACGTGGACATTTAACTCTTGCCCCATCTGTACATTCCATGTTGTACGCAGGTTCGCCGTCGATTTAGTCGGAGATAGGGTCTGATTTCGCTCGGTGAAGAAGCTGGAAAGGTCACGGAGGTAACTGTTGATTCTAGTACAGAGTTAGTCAATGGGGGGACCCTTGCCCTAGGCCATTATCGTGCATTCGTCAGCGTAGAAACCAGTGGGGGGGCGGGTAGTCTCGCAATATAGAAATTAAACAAAAGGGGAGAGAACACCACCTTGCGGCACCCATTGTTTTATTCTTCGTGGCCTGGATTTCTTGCTCCTGAATTTGAATGATGCCTGTCGACCGTTGAGGTAATTAGCGGTCCACCTTTTAAGGCCGGCAGGGAGCGGTGTCTCTTCCAGGTCTCGAAGGAGTGTGGCGTGGTTGACCGTATCAAATGCATTTGATAGGTCAAGTGCCACGAGAAGCGTCTTATGGTTTGGTGGGTGTTGATTCAAACCATAATTTATCTGTTGTAATGGCATTCAAAGCGGATGTAGTGCTGTGAGATTTACGGAAACCATGTTAGTGATCGGCCAATTTCAGATTTGCAATGAAGTAAGGGAGTAGAATGGTCTCTAGTAATTTCGTCGGGTCCGATGGATTTTGAGGGTTTGGCCTTCATTATGGCTTCCTTGACCTCTGCGACTGAAACGGCAATAGGCGCAGTGGAGTGTTTGTGTTTGTGCGCACGTCGGAAGACTCTTCTCTTAGTCCTATCCGCAGGTGGATGCATTATAAACAGACGGCAAGAAGCTCGCGCATTTCCTGGCGACCTTGTAATTGTATTGGGTCGGATTGGATAGGGCCTTGACATAATTGGCCGACTCCGCCGGAGAGGTTGCACGCCTCAAGTGTAACCCTGTCCAACCCTGACAAGCTATGTCCCAAGGTACACACGATTAAGTGGTGTTCTCTCCCCAATTGTGGAACCTACCAGTTAATTCGGTGATAAAAGATACATGTTGAGGGAGCGGGATTTATGTGGCCTATGCTGATGGCCTCGATGTTGCATACAGAGGCAAATTCACACAAACATTGTGTGATCTGATGCAGGAACCTGAGTCAATTCCGAGAAAGTGGAACTTGTCTTTTAAACTAAACGGTATAAGTTACCACCGTTGAACCTACCAGAACTATATGCACATCAATCTGGCCGATAAGGCCAAATTCCTACGTGTGGTTTCTGGATAAAAGACTGAACTGGAAGGAAAACGTCATTCAGCATCAAAAGAAAGGGAATTATACACGTGCAAAAGAGCCATAGCCAGGAAATGGGGTCTTAGCCCCACTGTATGCAAATGGATTAATACCGCGATTACAAAACCCATACTAATATATAGGGTGGCCTGCTATAGGCAAGTCTTCAAACCTGAATTTGTTAGGGAAACTTCACAGGTCTAGCATATGCGTAGCTCTGAGAATTACGCCAAGCGAAGCTCTCCAGGTCACTCTAGACCTTCTTTCCCTAGATATAGAAGGGTGCCGAGCAGCGGCGAAATCCGCCCTGCGTCTACGGGAATCGTCCAGCATACTAAACAATTTCAGTTTGCTTACCGGAAGTACGCATCGCTGCGCGACTACTAAAGTTTCGGATTGTAACTTTACCGTAAACATCCCCAGTAGGGTGGATTATGTGGAGTCAGCTACGGTGCATAAGGTAGTAATTCCATATACACCGATGGCTGTCAAGTAAATGGGAGGGTCTGTGGAGGGTATTTTAAAGGAATTGTGACCTAAAACTCTCTTTCAACTACCTGATCACTGTAGTGTCTTCCAGGCTGAGGTCTTTGCAATCATGGAAGCCATGGCGTGGAACGGACGGGACACTATCGGCAAGGAGATCTTAATTTTTAGAGACAGCCAAGCCTCCGATAAATCCCTTGGCTCTCACTCATTTAACTCTGACATAACACTAAACTGTCGCCGATCTCCAAGAGATGGCCAAGCAGAACTGTGTGAACTTCACGTGGCCCCGGTGCAGATGAGCTTGCTAGGCAGGGCGCGACCAAGCAGGTTCTTGCTGACAAATAACGCTTAGGTAAACCCTTTACCACATGTAGACTATTACAAACAATTATACCTACTGACAAGCTAACGAAAGATGGCAACAAACCCTAGGGTGTCGGATATCCAAGCGACCCTGGGATCCAAAGAGATCTTGACAATTTTACACCCTAAGAAGGGCTGATATTTCGAAGTTAAGAGGACTACTAACTGGGCACTGCCTTATTGGGGGGCACGCGGAGAGGCTAGGTGTCCCTCATAGTTGATGCTGTACGAGCTACAAGGACGACGAAGACAAAGAAACTGTGGAACACCTCATCTGCAACTGCCCTTCCTGGATATAATCCGCGAAATTGCGGAGTATAACATCAAGGACCTTGATTAAGTCTTCAAATTGGTTCGTAGATGACGTGTAACGGTGTCTTTACGTGGTATCACAACGGCCCTTCTGATACTGGCCTAAGTGCGCCGCTGCTGCAGCCACTTCAACCTAACCTAAACTATAGAAACACTACTCAGCGATAACTACAGAACAGGGTTGCGCTTTGCGTTCAAATTTCTATCGAGATGATGTAGAAACGGGCTACTGGGAGACAATTCTCCCTGCCGGCCTAAAAGGGCTAACTACGTCAACGGTCGGCAGGCGTCAGTCAAGTTCAGAAGCACGAAATCTAGACCTCGAAGGACTAAACAAGGGGTGCCACAGGGTGGTATCCTATTGCCCCTTTTGTTTAATTTATATATTTTGAGGCTTCCCCTCCACCAGAAGGAGTCTTTATTGTTTCCTACGCCCCTCCATTGACGAACTCTGTATTAGGATAAACTGTTACCTCCGAGACCTTTCCAGTACATTCCCACTGCAGCCGGTTCTTTGTACCGGAATGACGCGAGTTTTTTCACCCCGCCAAGGGCTGTTATTTCAGTGTAACCCTGTCTAATTTGTCAAGTTCCACCCTTAAATTGTCATCCTCGAAGCAAACCCTTGCAGCAGGGTTGATCCATTTTCTCCCGTTACGGGCTGGTATCGAATCCAACCCCGGACCAAGAGATTGGATCTACTGCGTTTGCTGGAAGAAAATTTATGTTGAACGTTCGCATTCTGTTCAATGCACTATGTGTAAGAGATGGCTTCACAGATTCGGATGCTCAGGGCTTAACCCTGTCATCCCACGTGCTTTCTTTAGTGCATTCGAGGCACCATGTTTTACACGCCTAAGGGTGTCCCGTGGTATACGTCGCTCTATCGCAACCCCAACGCACATCGGAAAGACCGTCTCAGCGGTCATGGGGGTGGCCTTGCGTTCATTACACATCACTCTGTACTATATAATTTATTTGCCCCCGACGTCGACCCCAGGGACTCTAACTTGCCAGCAGATAGTAGAGGACACGCAATTGCAGATCAAATAGACAACTCAGCATTCTGTACAGTCAATGGAGATGCCCCACTAGGGTGGTAGGTAACTGCCACAGTTCGTAGGACATCTCCATTACAAGCGTGGGCCTAATTAACTACGTCAACTGGCGACTGATGCTTACATTATCTTCAGACCACCCATTCTACTCTCCGTTGAACGACAGACCGACTTCATAACGACCGATAAACTGACGTACATCAACTTCACCAAACCGGACTCACTCCTTAGCTGCCTTACACACATCGACAGACGTACGCAAAGGTGGAAGAGAGTTTCGCAAGGTCATTGACTCAGCCGCCGGCTGCTTCATTCCTGCTGGTAGAATACCAGAAATTCGTCCGAATTTCTCTGCAGAAGCTGCGACAATGGCAAGAGAACGTGACCATGTGAACTCATCAATCCCGCAGATCGAAGAATCAAAGATCTTATCGCGGAAATTCGTCGGACAGTCAACGAATACAAACAGAAACAACACCTTGCCACCTCTCTGGCGGAGTCGGAAAATTATGGTAGACTGTCAAGGCCCTATCTAATCCGACCAAATACAATGACAAGGTCGACATTGCACACCGTCAAATCGGACGCCAGGAAGTGCGGGAGCATCTTTTGCCGGCTGTTTATAATGCATCCACCTGCTGATAGGACTAAGAGAAGAGCCGTCCGACGTGCGCTAAACACAATCACACAACTGCGCCCATTGCCTTCTCCGTCGCAGAGGTTAAGGAAGCCATAATGAAGGCCAAACACTCAAAATCCAAACAACAACAGACCTTTCCAATTTCTCCACCGAGCGAAATCTGCCCCTCGACGGCAACTCTCTTTACGACGTGGAATGCGCAGATGAGGCAAGTGTTTAACGGCCACGTAAATGGCGTAACTCCTCCTACTGTCAACCACGCCAAAATCTTGGGCTTGACGTTTTACGGTCATGCCACCGCTATAGCCTCAACGGTACAGAGCCGCAACAAGATCCTCAAGCCACTTACAAAGCTATTGGCCGACCGGTTATTGATTACGCTGCGCCCCTATGGTCGCCCAACCTTGCTGACACCAACGGGAGGAAGTCTGCTTAAACACCGGCATCATAACTGCCACGGGATGTCTTCTTATGTCATTTGAGTCTCGCCTCCATCAAGAGACTAAAATGCTCAATGTTCGTGAGCACACGAAACTGTTGAGCAGACAGTTTTTACTGAACTGTCACAAATCTCGTCATCCAAACAGTCTCCTATTGGATGAAGCTCCACTCCTAGAGACATAAGGAAACAGCTCGGTAAACACTACGATGAGATCCGGTACCACATTACCTTGTCCTTTGATCTGCGTAAGCATAGTCGGGCTCTAAACGACTTCCACACCCGAGTCATTAGACAGATCACCCAGATCTCGGCCTGTCAACCTCGAAATTGATATCCAACCACCAAAAATAGGTTAAACTCTTACTTATCCAGACTGAACCCCACCATACCAAATACTTACCCTGCCTGTGGTATGTCCCCTGACGATACTAAACATCTCTTTACATGTTCAACTGAACCTACTCTTCTAACACCAATATCACTCTGGTCTAACCCTGTTGAAACTGCGTGTTTCCTTGGACTTCAGTTAGAAGAGCTTGATGACCATACTCAGAGTGAGTTAGGCAGGACGAAGCATTGTTAATACAACAACACTGATACATGTAGTATCGGGTGGCATAGAATAAAAATTTAAGAAAGCACACAATATTTTAAAGCTTAAGTTTTTATTAGAATTAGGTATCTTAAAATGCTTCCTTCTCCTCTTCAGTGACAATGTCCACATATGTTGACCAAAGTTTTCATAGTCAAATAAATGGGAATGTTTCATTATTTCTTCCAAACGGTATCGCAATTTATAGGGAACATATTCGCAATTTTTGTACATTTTTAGTTACTGAAATATACAGACTTAGATCATATTTTGTAAGAAGTAAGTCAGTATTCAACAATATTATTGCATCAACTTCTGTTGGTTTCTCAAAGAAATAGTCAATGTACAAAACCAACTTAAGCTTACCTTGTGCAGAAGTGCAAAACCCATATTGCTGTAACATATTTTTGATATTAGGCACGTTATCGTGTTCATTATTTTGCTTTGTATTCTGCTGAATAGTAAGGCCTTCATTTTTACCAGTTATTTCTACTTCCGATTTAGATAATGCCAATGCAAGCTGTACTTCATCAGCACTGAAGTTATCCACTCTACAGTGTTGCGCAGTAATCTTACAGAACATACGCTCACCTCGCAGAAGCGAACTTTTAATATCTGGTTGACGGTTTTTAGATCTGGATGGTTTCATGATTGAGGAACAACGACCTCTTTTATTTTTATTTACTTTCTTCACCTCATTTAAAGGTAGTTTTTCGCATTGTTTCAAACCCGCTGTATGATTTTCTATCATACATTTCGTTTTATTATGTTGTGGTGTATTTGTACCTTCTCTAAGGACGAATTCTTTTAGTTTCGTGCATTTCCGGGTTTTTTTAGTAAGAAAGGATTCCTTTTCTGAACCCAGTTTTTCTGTAGTGAAGTTATCACTCTCTTCATGTTCTTGGCCGAAGTCCTTGCTTTTTGCTGGTGGGGCATGCCATCGACCTACGTTCACTTCAATTTCCTGCTTGTAGTCGTTATGTATTGGGTACTCTGTTTCACTTGATAATGGTGTGTAAAAATATTTTGATAAACCGGCATTTGACGACAAAGTTTTCCTTTAAATAGAAAAAAAAAATAGATATTACACAAAGTAGTGATTTATTTTAAAAAGGTAAGAGGTACACAAGTATGCGATGGGGGTATTTTAGCAATGTTAATTTTCTATATACCTTCTATACATAGAGACCTGGGCACAAAAACGACGATAAAGGCACGATTTTCGATTTTTTATGAGAAGCTACCAATGTCTTGTTTGCTGGGAAATTAGTTTAAATAAAAGACAAATCAAATTAACGCCCTGACATGATTAATCATCGGTTCCCTACCTTAACAGTGATACAGAATATTCTTCTGAGGAATCGGTATCTGTAGACACTGTAAAAAAAATTGAAGAAGAGAAGTACGTTGGAAAAAGTTGATGAAAAGACTAAATAAACACTTACTTAAAAAGCTTCAGAATATAGCTGGGCACAAAACAAGTGTTCTTGCGAAACCACTGCCGAGGGGCGACCCCGTTTAATACGTTCGTTTATTGACAAGGTTTGATGCGAAGTGAATTGACATATATTTCCAGACTAGCCTTTACCCGCGGCCCTGTCCGCACCTAGAAAGTGAAACAGCACATTATACATAATTCAAAAGTCAAATTTTTCTGGGAAGTTTATCGTTAATTATTTTCGATAAGGTAAATAACACCACTATTCCTAGTACGCAGAGTGGGATACACCGCGCTGACCAACTTTCCAAAATTGCTTGGACATCGATCTATGGGACCCATAAATCAAATCTTATTGATCTATACCAAACGGGCTGAGATCAGTGACAATTTAAAACATAGTATTCCCAAAGAGAACATCTGAAGTTCCAATTTTGACATTTTTATAATATTATAGAAGCTTAACCAACGGCCCCCTATAAGGTATTTTTTAAAATTCTCATCAACGGGTAAAGGTAGAGGGACCAAAGAAAAAACTGTTGAAAAATCAATTATTTTTCAATTTAACAATATGCGAATATTGCTAAAAGTTTCAAAACGAAGTATTGAAAAACGGTCTTCAAAAATATCATTTTGGGTGTTTCTTCGTAACATAATGAGGTATTTTAAGAATTTATCGTCAACGGTATAAGTTGGAACGAAAAAATAAAAAGCCTTTCCTTTGAATTATTAAGCTATGTAACAGTGTTCTTATATTGTTAAGGTTTCTAAACAAATTTTCCAAAATCGTGTTCGAAAAATATTCCGCTGCGCCTTTCTTCGGGTTGCTTTAAAAATTAAAAGGTTTTTTTTTTAATTATATGATTTTGCTGACGTTTTATACAGTAAAAATCTATTGAAAATGAGATTTTAGGGTTTAAATATTGCTTTCGTTTTCAGTATTGAAAAAATTATTTTGTTACCCAATAATACTACTTGGCAGTTTCGTTTTTTAGAAAAATAAGCATTTAGCTTTTACATAGCTAAAAAACAACAAAAAAAGGAATATGAAGTTTTTAAAGGCGTCTTTCAATACTTAGATCTGAAGATTTTACCAATAACCGATATCAAGTATTTAGGGGAACCTCATATTATGGCAACCATATTTTGAGCAATAACTTATTTATCGATAAATATATCGAAATATGGCTAAGCCCAAATGAAACCAGTGGCCTTCCCCTTTCGTTTAATACCGATACTGAAACAAATGTCAAGGTCTCAGGGGAACCACATTTTGACCGATAACTCATTTATCGATGAATATATCGAAATGTGGAATAGTTCAAATGAAAGCTGTGGCCTTGCCCTTCGTTTGACACCCATATTACACGAAAATTTCAAGGTTTAATGGGAACCACATTTTGACCGATCTCATTTATCGATGAATATATCGAAATATGAACAGTTCAAATGAAAGCTGCGTCCTTGCACTTTCGTTTGACATCCATGTTGTATACAAATTTCAAGGTTTTAGGGGAACCACATTTTGACCGGTAACTCAACTATTGATAAATATATCGAAATATGGAACAGTTCAAATAAAAGCTGTGGCCTTGCCCTTTGGTTGACAAACGTATTGCACGCAAATTTCAAGGTTTTATGGAAACTACATTTTGACCGAAAACACATTTATCGATAAATATATCGAAATATCGAAAAGATCAAATGAAAGCGGTGGCCATGCACTTTCGTTTAACACCCATACTGAACGCATACATCAAGGTTTGGTGGGAACCATATTTTGAACGATAACACATTTATTGATAACTAGCAAACCCGGCGAACTTCGTTTCGATGGGTTCGTTTTTTTTTTAATATTTCATTTGGGGATTAAAAGATGAAGCCAATTTTTTGTTTGTTTTATATTTGAAAAGGAAAAATTTTCTTTCATTTCACAACAGTAATGAATTCATTTCGATTACAAACATGAAGTGTAATTTAGTTGAATTTCTATAAGTAAAAAAATGAAAGTGAATCCAAAGTAAATACTGAATCGAAGCGTTATACGTGTCCGCAAATTACACAGGCCGACAAAATGAGACCGATATTTTTGACCATAAACCAGACCCTACTTTCCTAAAGGTTTTCGATGCGCTGAATTCAAATCTGGACGCAGAATTGCTCTATCACGTCTGGATTTTGATATATCCTAACCTAAATGTGCAAAAAACACCGTTTTTGCCTATTTTTGAGGTTATATAGAAACGACAGGTTTTTTTTTTTGTTTTTAAAAGCACACATAGCATCTTAAAGAAGAAGTCTTTCTCTTACGAATGACGTTGAGTTTGCTCAAATATCTTTTTTTTCGCTAAGATAGAGCAATTTATCGTAAGAGGTATGTGTTCTACTGCATCACACCTACGTTAATTAAGTGGTTTTTCAGCTATAGGAAACTTAGCAAATTTATAAACTTTAAATACCGAAGATCCTTCAGTGTAAAGTTAAGTGCTTCAAGTCATTTCTTATTTGCCATTGTGCACTCATCCCAAACAATGAGCTTGCATTGCATCAACAATTTTCCCATTGCACTGGATCGGGAAATATTGCATGCTGGAGTATCAACTATGTTTAAATTGAGTGGCAACTTAAGCGCAGAATGTGCAGTACGACCGCCATCTAGAAGAGTCGCCGCAATTCCAGATCATGCTAACGCCAAAGCTATGTCATATCTTGATCGAATAGTGGCCAAAATCAATGAAAGTACAAATGTTTTCCCTGTTCCTCCGGGTGCGTCCAGGAAGAATAGACCACCAGTATTATTGTCCACCGCTTGAATTAATGTCTCGTATACTTGTTTCTGCTGTTCATTCAGGAACGCCACATTATTTCGAACGATTTCCTGCAATGTATCAACATTGTATTGCTGCTCTCGATTCAATTCTTGGTTGAATCCATCGTGCATCGATCGATTTGGCGCAATCATTCCTTCTTCAATTAGTAGCTTGTTTGCAATATTCAAGCATTGATGCTCAATCAGAATCAATCCTTCATTGTAGATTTCATGGGTTATTTCATGTCGGGATTTTTCGTTTGAATGCGCAGGCGATGCAAGATATCTTCACATATGTCGTCCTTGTATTTGTTCTATAACTGCATTGGTTGTGAAGGGAAACATGTGGTGATGATTATTGCGAACAGCGTTCGTATTTGGTACGCATTTGATGAAACAACTGAAGCCGCAAGTGTTAAATCGCAATGAGAATCGTTCTCCAGCAAACCCAATAGTTGACATGCTTCTCGATATGTTTGGCATTGGTGGCCATTCACAGTTTTCAAATGCGCAAATGATTTTGGTCCACATACATTTACCAACAGCAGTCGCAAATAAAAACATTCATAATTTGTAGGATGAACAGTATACATGCGACCTAGCGCATCAGTGGAAAACACCTGTGGCATACCTGAAACTGGGGTTCCTTGTTTGCGACGTTGAAATTTCTTTGCTGATTGATTCCAAGTGTAATACTTGGACATTTCAACGCACATCAGCGTCGCTGCGAATGGATCTGCTTCACACATTGCAAAGAAGCTAGTCAATGTTGTCGATGGTGGTCTCTCAGCTCGTTGTGCCGCATTAGCCTCAGTGAAGTAAGCTCTTTGTCCATTTTCCAAATGCACTGCTAAATGTACAACTGCGGGATATCTTTCATGAATTTGAAATGACAATAATCGCCACATTGCTTCATTAGTACTGACGTATCTGCCCATTTGGAAGTTGCTAATTCCGTCATTCGCATTTTCCGACAAAATACCAAACACAGCCATGTCGCTGCCTTTTGTGACGTACTTGCACAAATATTTGACTGATTTGGTCGAATGACAACTTCCAATGTTCACATGTGCTTTGAAAATTCGTGATAGCAGCGGGCAATATGGTAAAATGAATTCATTTCCGATTTCGATCTCTTGATTTTGAACTTTAATATTGATAGTTCGACCATTATCTTCTTTTGAACGCCGACGATAAATTGGATATCCATCGTTCCCTGTGTGTGTTTCAGCAGTTAATGCTCGCGGATATCGTTTTGTGCACTTTCCATCACCCATGCAAGGCGATAATGGATTTAATGCACCGCACGGTCCATGCGCCATCTGTGTCGTCACAATGTCGTGTAGATGGGGATCATTGACTGGATCAGGAATTTCAGCTGATATGATGTCATCCACTTCATTTGAATGTAGTTTGTTCAGCAACCAAATTAGGATATGAGCATGCGGTAGTCCACGCTTCTGCCATTCCACAGAATACAAATAACAACGTGTGTCACCAAAAACTCGATACTTAGTAAGTACAGCAATCATAACCTTAAGTTTTTGCTGAAAAACTCTGGCGATTATGTAATGGCGATCTTGCGGTTGTTGGCCGGGTCCAACTCACGTTCAATTTCCGTCTACTTCGGATTGCATGTGAACGTAATAAATAAATCCGGAGTTCCATAATTTCGCACGTACATCATAGCGTCTTGAGCGTATTCGTGCATGTGGCGTGGGCTTCCGATATAAGATGATGGGGGAATCGTCAGGCGTCCAATATTCTGAACATTACCATCTGAATGAATAGCATCACGCATGTGTATATATAGTCCTCAGATCGTAGCTTTGGCCGATTGAATCGGATGAACGCTAAACGTTCGGTCTCGACTTTGACATACATATCGACAGCGAATTGCTGGAATAGGCGACGGCACTTCAGGATGAGATTGTCCTCATGTGTACGAATCATAATACGATAGGCATAATTCATTGCGCTTAGATTTTTGTTCGTTGATACGCTTGAGTATGCAAAATTAAATGGATTGTTAATGGAACCCAATAATAGCAATAATTAGTGTGTTAATATTGTACCTGTAATTGGATCGACCATCTTCAACGTGATGTCGTATTCGTCTTGCCCTTGCCAATAAAGGATTGGATATTGTAACGCATCGTACAAACGATGTGTCTCGTTTACACTATGCATGATATTGCTTCTTCGCTGAACGGCAGTGTCTCGTGATTTAGTTTGATCGCCAACAATAATTGCAGCAACATCATCAACGGTGGGTGCATTGAATCTTCGCACATGTTCACCTGTTGGGGTACGATCCGCTCTTATGACAAATTTGTGCGTATCCGATCGCATTCGTTCCAATGCTGTTTTCAACATATTAACCACAGCGTTGTTATCGTGGAAAAATGCTTGCAACTGTTCAATAATTCGTCTTTTTAACTGTTGTGTTCCCTGTATATTGCACCGCACATTCAGCTGATCCACCATCGAAATGAAATATATTTGCAGAAATTGATGCGGTTCATCTGGTGTTGGCACCATTGAACCATCCAAATGATATATTTGTCCTTGTATCTGCAAACAATCATTTGTTGAAGAATACGGTGTGACTTTTGATCGTGTGATGGTGTAGTGTGTGGTGTATGTGTAGTTGTTATTTATTGCAATTGATTGTGTTGGTGTGATTGATTAGTGTGAGTGATTGGTTGTGTGTGTTGCATCTTTTACCTTGCAAGTCGGCATGAAGCCGCCCTCTCCAATGATATTAGCTCCAAATGAAGTCACGCGAAAGCAGTTATTGTATTCAAGGATGTGTTGAAGAAAATGGTTGGAATCAGGATCACTTCCATCGAACAATGCTTTCAGTGGCTGTGATGGTGACATAATGGCTCCAGTTTGACTTTTCCACTTGCGCAGCACAATCCATCCGTTTCTCTTTTGAACTTTCTTTGAATACTCCCAGAGCCGCCTCATCAGATGTTGTTAATGCCCACGCTTCTGCACCATTTAGCAGGACGGGTTCGATGAGTGACTTGTAGAGTGTTATTTTCGTTCGTCGAGATAGGACTTTACTTTTCAATTGCCTACTCAGTCCGAAGTAGCATTTGTTTGCAAGAGTAATTCTTCGTCGGATTTCTAGGCTAACATCATTGTTGGTGTTAATGCTGGTTCCCAGGTAAACGAAGTCCTCTACTATTTCGAAATTATTGCTGCCAACAGTGGCTTGGTTGCCAAGGCGCGAATGCGCTGACTCTTTGCATGATGACAGAAGGTACTTCGTTTTGCCCTCGTTCACCACCAATCCCATTTTCTTCGCTTCTTTTTCTAATTTGGAGTAAGCAGAAGTTACGGCGCGGTTGTTAAGGCCAATGATATCAATATCGTCAGCATATGCCAACAGTTGCACGCTTTTATAAAATATTGTTCCAGCGCGGTTAAGTTCTGCAGCTTGTATTATTTTCTCCAGCATTAAATTAAAGAAATCGCACGATAGGGGGTCACCCTGTCTGAAACCTCGTTCAGTTTCGAACGGCTCGGAGAGGTACTTCCCAATTTTGACCGAGCTGGCGGTGTTGCTCAAGGTCATTTTGCATAGCCGTATAAGTTTTGCGGGGAAACCAAATTCAGACATAGCGGCATATAGGCAGCTCCTTTTCGTGCTATCGAAAGCGGCTTTAAAATCAACAAAGAGATGATGTGTGTCGATTCTTTTTTCATGGGTTTTTTCCAAGATTTGGCGTATAGTAAAAATCTGGTCGATGGTAGATTTACCAGGTCTGAAGCTACACTGATAAGGTCCAATCAGTCTGTTCACATCAGGCTTCAGTCTTTCACACAATACGCTTGATAGGACCTTATATGCGATATTCAAAACGCTGATTCCGCGATAGTTGACGCAGTTTGCAGGATCGCCCTTCTTGTGGATTGGGCAGAGAACACTTAGATTCCAATCTTCAGGCATGCATTCATCCGACCATATTCTGCATAGAAGCTGATACATGCGCGTTACCAGCTCCTCGCCTCCGCGTTTGAATAGCTCAGAAGGCAAACCATCAGCGCCAGCTGCTTTATTGTTTTTCAATCGGGATATTGCTATTCGCACTTCATTATAGTCGGGTTGTGGAACGTCAATTCCATCATCTTCGATTTTTGAATTTTGTTTGCTATAAACCTCACGGCGCCCGAGACTTTTCCAACGAATGCAAAATCATTGAAATCGGTTCGTGCGTTCTTGAGATATAGCGTCAGGAAGGAAAACCCGACTTATTTTTATATTATACCAGGGTCACCCCTGGTCCACATTTTTGGCGATATCTCGAAAACGGGGTAGCATAGGGTCCTGAAAATCACCGCTTTTTTAAACACTTATCAACACCTTTTATTCGATACCCATATCGTATAAACACCTTATAGAGTCACCCCTGGTCCACATTTTGGTCGATATCTCGCAAAAAGGGTCGCATAGGGTCCTGAAAATCACCTCTTTTTTAAATACTCACCAACACCATTTGTTTGATACCCATTTTGTAGAAAACCCGTCTGGGGTCACACCTGGTTCATATTTCGGGAAATACCTCGAATACGGGGTCTTATATGGGACCAATAACTACACCATGTTCAGGCACTCGTCAACACCTTTCATTTGATACCCATATCGTACGAACCCGTTATAGAGTTACCCTGGTCCTGGTCATTTTGTGGAATATCTCCAAAACCTTCCCGGATTCTTATCCTCTTTTTGGCCATAAACCATGTCGGGCTCAATCGAAAACTACGTGCAAAATTTCATTTAATTCGGTTCAGCCGTTCTGGAGTTATAGCGTCAGGGAGGAAAACGCGACTTATTTTTATATAATGATAAATACGAGGTGTGTTCAAAACGTATCGCGAATTTTGAATTTTCGCTGGTTACGTATATTCGAATTTCGAATTTTTTGTGGCGTTATGTTGGTACTCATGTCTCTCACTTATGCCGACAACCTCGGCCATTTTGAATGTTCAGTTAATTGTTGACAGCTGCTTTGCTTGCACGTGTTTTGGATCGTCTTCGATTTTTACCTATTCAAAGAAATGGATCAAAGAACCTGTATCAAATTTTGTGTGAAAAACGAAATTAAGTGCGCGGATGCATTCCGAATGTTGACTGTGGCATACGGAGAAGCTACCTTGGACCGAATCAACGTTTATCGGTGGTACAAAATGTTCTCAGAAGGCCGAGAAGATGTGCAAAGAAGAACAAAAATTGGCTTTTGCACCACGATAACGCCCCTGCTCACGCATCGTTGCTTGTGCGCGACTTTTTGGCCAAAAACAACACACTAATGATGCCG
The DNA here is from genome assembly GCA_949987695.1 of Merzomyia westermanni. Lineage (NCBI taxonomy): Eukaryota > Metazoa > Arthropoda > Insecta > Diptera > Tephritidae > Merzomyia > Merzomyia westermanni. The sequence goes on from OX465291.1 coordinate 86,599,183, forward strand.
CAGCCACCGTATTCCCCAGATCTGGCCCCCTGTGACCTTTCCTTGTTCCCTAAACTGAAGAGGCCCATGAAAGGACGACGTTACGCTTTTCTTGACGAGATAAAGACGGCATCGAAGGAGGAGCTGAACAAGATACAAAAAAATGATTTTTTGAAGTGCTTCGAAGATTGGAAAAACCGTTGGCACAAGTGTATAATATCTCATGGGGATTACTTTGAAGGGGACAAAATAGATATTCATATTTTTGAACACACCTCGTATATCGAAATATGGATCAGTTCAGATGAAAGCTGTGGCCTTGCCCTTTCGTTTGACACCCATATTGGAATATATCAAGGTTTTATGGGAACCATACTTTGACCGAAAACTCATTTATCGATAAATATATCGAAAAGTTCAATTGAAAGCTGCGGCCATGCCTTTTCGTTTGACACCCATATTGAACGCATATATCAAGGTTTTATGGGAACCACATTTTGACCGATAACACTTTTATCGATAAATATATCGAAATATGGCCAAGTCCAAACGAAATCTATGTCCGCCCCGTTTAGTTTGATACCCATATTGTATGAAATTTCTATACCTGTATACCAAATATCATTAGTATAGGTCAAGTATACTCAGAGTTACATGGAATTAAAAAAAAAATCGGAAAAAAAACGGTGCCTAGCAGGCCCGGAACGCCCAAATAAAAATAAAAAAATTGCCTATAACTCCTTCTAGACTATTAGCTGTCTGCACCCCAAATTTCAACAAAATTCCTCTCCCACCAGAGGGAGTCTTCACTGTTTCCTACGCTGACGACTGTACTATTATGGCTCCGGGTAAGGGCCCCTCCTTTGGCGAACTCTGTACTAAAATAAAGTGTTACCTCCAAAACCTTTCCAGCTTCTCCACCGACCAAAATCTAACCCTGCCAACCAGCCTCACCTTGTTGTTGTTGTCAGTCATGCCACCGCAATATCCTAAAGTTACAGAGCCGCAACAAGATCCTCAAGTCACTTGCCGACACCACTTGGCGTTAAGATAAGGAAACATTGTTCGCTAAATATATGGCCATTAACCGACCGGTTATTGATTACGCTGCACCCGTATGATCACCCAACCTTGCTGACCAAAACACCGCCCTCAGAACCGCCACGGGATGTCTGCTTATGTCATCCGAATCTCACCTCCATCAAGAGTCTAAAATGCTTGCCTACTTCCACCATGCACATTGGTCAGGAGCACCATCTCCTTGTGCCTTTCACAACGTGCACTGTTTGTCGATAAAGATTATATACGCCTGCGGCATTGGTCAAATGCAACAATTGCCTTCTGCAGCCTCTCACGCCAGATAATCTGGCCTCTCCATCTAATGTTGAAGGCTCATTACGGAAGGAGGAGTGACATGTTCTAGAAGGTTGCACTGGTCGTACCAAATCGCTACCATGACAGTCGGGCAGTACCACAAGGGAGTACCGGAGCGTACCGGGTTCATATCCGGCAAAGGACTCAAACGGCAAGGTAGGACCAAGCCCCGCTAACACAACAAGAAAAACCGACAAAGTCGGTGGGGCGATCGATTGAAATGATGATCGGTACATGATCGGATGCAAGATTCACCAACGCAGTTCCCGTGCAAAACGTCGAATCGTATATTTGCTCAGTCAACTGCTGTTCCTACCTGCAGGCTTTAGTGCCAGAGGTCGTGGTGTGCGTTGAAATCTCCATAATTACACAATTTTCGCCTCTCAGTACCGCACGAATTTCAGGGCGATACTCATTCGGACAACCATACCTTGACGTTCAAGGGTGTTGTCCCTGGAGTGGACGTCGTGCTCAAAATGACGATACTGCACCGATTAATGGGTAATGAACGCAAGTCCACCCCCCATAAAGTGTACTACTTCAATAAATTTGCGGGGGGGAGGGCCGTTGCAGTTTACTTGCATTCCCACAACAGCCGGTTCTACAGTACCGGAATGACTCGGGTTTTTTACCCAGCCAAGGGCTGTTATTTCAGTGTAACGCTATCTAATTTGTCATGTCGCACCATGTAATTGTCATCCTCGGAGCAAACCCTTGCTGACATTTTCTTTTGTTACTGGCTGGTATCGAACCCAACCCCGGACCAAGAGATTGGATCTTCTGCATCTGCCTTAAGAAAATTTATATTAAACGGTCGAATTATTTTCAATGCGTCACGTGTAAAAGATGGCTCCACAAATCTGGATGCGCAGGGCTTAACGTCGCCAATCACAGACCCTGTACTTTTCTTAGTACCTTGTTGTTGTATTAGCGATATGTTGCCTGCCTAGTCGTTGTTGTTTTCATCAAGCTCTTCTCACAGAAGTCCCAGAAACCTTCCGGCTTCAACAGGGTTGGACCATAGTGATATTCCTGTTAGAAGAGTAGGCTCAGTTGAGCAGATGAATAGATGGTTAGTGTCATGGGGAGACACGCCGCATGCCGGGCAGACATTTGGCATGTCGGGGTTCAGTCTGGATAGGTAAGAGTTTAACCCATGACCTTTGTCTCCCTAGGCAGTTCGTGTTCCTCTTCGGCAACAGGTGAAGCTTGAGCCCAAATAACGGCGTTCACTGGATGATAGCTGACAAGGTAGTTTAACGACTCTGTGTGGATGAGTTTGACGGCCCGTCGAAGCACCTTCATAGGACTGAGATGACTCCATATGCTCCTGGGATACGGATTTTCGTTGAGCAGGCGGCTGTTCGGGTGCTGTGGTTTGCAGCAATTGAACAGGAATTGCCTGGTCAACATTTCACTGTGATCTTAAACACCGAGCATTTTTGCCTCGCTATGAAGGTGGTGTTCAGGTGACATAAGGAGGCTCTAAGTGCTACCACCTAGTGACTTGACGATTTTGTTGCGGCTTTGCACTTTGGTGGCAATCGCGGCTACATAAGCACCGAAGTTGGGCATGTTATCAACCGTGACCCTTGTGTGACAGTCGGAAGCTTAATGACGTCGAAGTAGACGTCTAATTCCATGTCCATGTCGTAAATAAGGTGGCCGTGGACTTGGTCGGTGACAATGTATGATTTAGTCCAGGGAAGAAGCCGGACAAGGATGGGAAGTAAGAGTTTATTCTTGTGCACAGCACATCTACGCAGGGGTCCGTCGCCAGAATCGAACAGTCATCGGCGTAGGAGACGATCGGGACACCCTCTGGTGGGGAGGGGAGCCTTGATATGTATTAATTAAACTGTTGGAGAACATCAGTCATATGTATTTATATTTTATATTTAATATTAATATTATCATACATTGCATATGTACATACATAATTTTTTCTTTTGTATTTCTTCTTTATAACAAGCATGTAATTGCTCACAAGTAATCAAATGAATTCATAATTATCAGTAAAATAATTGTATCAACGAGCTAGTTGAGGTAACCGAGTTTGTGAAAACATATATGTGCACTCTATATGCTTTAATTATTAAACTTAATTTTTTATATAAATGCAATCTCTGCATAGTTGCAACCACTTATACATTCATTCTCATTTAAATTTAAACACTCATTTTCTCATTTGAATCATATGTATTGATTGTATTGAATTCGCTTTATGCTCATCAATTATAAATACATAAAGGGTGTTTTTTTTAGGGGTATAGAACTTCGAATTGAAATAAAACACAAGAAAATCGTTTTAAGGTCCATCAATTTGGCTTTATTGGAAGGATAATTTTATGCCATTAATGTTTAAATATGATTTCGGGCATGTGGCCGCCGCGGCTGGCTCGAATAAAGCCAATTCTACAGGTCCAATTTTCAACCACTTTTTCGAGCATATGGGGCCGTATGTCGGCAATAACGCCACGAATGTTGGCTTCCAATTCCCCTAACGTTTCTGGTTTGTTGGTGTAGACGAGCGACTTCACATATCCCCAAAGAAAATAATCCAATGGTGTCAAATCACACGACCTTGGTGGCCAATTGACAGGTCCATTCCGCGAAATTATGCGCTCATCGAATGTTTCCTTCAATAAATCGATTGTGACGTGCGCTGTGTGGCATGTAGCGCCGTCTTGTTGGAACCACAACTCATCCACATTCATGCCATCCAATTCGGGAACAAAATAGTCGGTTATCATGGCTCTATACCGGTCTCCATTAACGGTAGCTGCCTCTCCAGCATTATTGCGGAAGAAGTATGGCCCAATGACTCCACCAGCCCATAGAGCACACCAAACAGTCAGTTTTTGTGGATGTAATGGCGTTTCAAGGGTCTCATGTGGATTCTCTTCACTCCAAATGCGGCAATGTTGCTTGTTGACGTAGCCATTCAACCAAAAATGAGCCTCATCACTGAACAAAATTTTGCGATGAAAATCAGCATCGAAATCAATCTCATTTTCGGCCCATACACCAAAATCACGACGCATTGCATGGTCTCGCGGCTTTAATTCTTGCACAAGCTGGATCTTGTAAGGTCGCAAGCCAAGATCTTTGCGCAAAATCTTCCATAAAGTTGATGGACAAAGCTCCAATTGCTGTGCACGGTGGCGAATCGATTCATTCGGGTCCTCTTCAACACTTTGCTCTACAGCGGCAATTGTTTCTTCGGTGCGCACTGTTCGACGTCTCTGCGGATGCGTATTATCACATAGAGTAAACGTAGTGCGAAAACGATCCATGGTTAACCGAATTAATTGCTCTGATGGACGATTATGTCGACCATAAAATGGACGGAGCTCACGGTAAACTTCGCGAACTGAACCATTATTTTCGAAATAAATTTGCTGTTCATGATGAAATGGCAAACCAAACTGAACATAAATGACATTAGAGTTGCCAGATTTGACCACAAAATGCCAGTTTTATCTCTATTCGAAAAACAAACCTGTAAAAAAAACACCCTGTATATACATTTTCTCATTTTTACCATACCTATGTAAAAAACCAAATTGTTAGCTCGTAAGATTCTAATTTCAAATAAATGAATTATTATATGTTACACAACCCACGCGGCAACATCTCATTTTTTGCGACGGTTTTTTTTTATGTTTTCGGTCCTCACAAACTAGTGCGGAAACATTATGGCGACACGAACAGTGAAGTCCTAGTTTTTTATAAAAATATACAGTGAAAGTGTCGTGCGATAATAAAAAACTATAAACTAATAAGTTTAACTTGCTTTCGTTGTTGGGTAGAAATATACTGCACGATAGTACAGGAAACTAGGTTCAATGCCACGATTGCACCCGTAAATCGCTTACCAAATTTGAAACTGCGAAATTTTAACGGGGATTATAAAAATTTTATTGGAACTTTTACAACTTTGGTTCACGATGAAACGTCTCTCTCGAACATTGAAAAGTTCAACCATTTATTGAGCTGTTTATCTGGTGAAGCTTTGCATACAGTAAAAGCGTTTCAGGTTACTACCGAAAATTATCCGAAAGCATTAGAGCGTTTAGCGGAAAGATATGACAAGAAGTGTCTACTATTTTTTGAGTGTAGAGCAAATGTTTCGCATACCAAAAATTTCTCAGCCAAATGCGTCCCTCTTCCGCAATGCCGTGGATACAATCTCAGCCACATATGATTCATTGCCATCGTTAGGCAACGATAAGGACATAACAAATTACACTGGTCAACAACATTTTTGTACATGGGTCGTGCGTATATTTTTTTATTGCTTTTGCACCCAGAAATAAGAATATGAACATAAAAAAGTTTTTGATTTGGTTTTGTTCGAAAAAAATTAGAAAAACGAAAAACATGAAAATTTATCCAAATTTGACATAGCTTTGATTTATTCTAGTATAGTAAAAATCAATTTAAGATTTATTCTTATAAATTTAGTTTTAGAATACAGTTTAAAAATGCTTTTTCCTGCCATATTCGGTAACATTTTCTCTTATTAACGTCCAAATATTGTCCCCCATCATGCTTTCCGTATACTGGCCTTGGTAGCGTTTCTCAAACTCCATTATATCTTGATAGAATCGCTCCCCGTGTTCTTCTGAATAAGCTCCCATATTATCTTTGAATTTATCCAGATGTGAATGTAACATGTGCATCCTTAGCGACATTCTACATCCGATGGCGGAAAAATTCGTAATCATGCCAGTTATCAGCTCTTCATAGTTTTCATCCCTATGATTTCCAAGAAAGCCATGAACTACTGCCTTAAAACTGTTACACGCTAGTTTCTCCTCATTGCTAAGTAGGTCCGGGAAAATATCGCAATTCATAATTTTTTCTATTTGAGGGCAAACAAAGACTCCAGCTTTAATTTTCGGCTCTGACAGCTTTGGAAAAAAAGTCTGCAAATATTTGAAAGCTTTAGACTCAATATTAAGAGCCTTCACAAACTGTTTAATAGGGCCAAATTTAATATGCAATGGCGGCATCAATATGTTTTTAGGATCGACAATTGCTTCATGTTTAATATTAAATCTTCCCACTCCATACTCAGTACGTGCAGGCCAATGTTTTTGGCGATAGTGGGCGGCATCATTTCTGCTATCCCATAGGCAAAGATAACAGGAGTGTTTGGTATATCCACCTTGCATTCCAGTAAAAAAACAAACCATCTTGAAGTCTCCAATAACTTCCCACTTGTATTCCGTATATTTGATTGCAGTTAATAGCATTTTAATGCTGTCATAATTTTCTTTGAGATGTATGGAATGTGCCAGTGGAATAGATGGAAATTTGTTCCCATTGTGTAGTAGAACTGCTTTTAGACTTTTTGTTGAGCTGTCGATAAAGAGGCGCCATTCATTTGTATTACAAGGAATACCAATTGCTTCAAATAACCCTTTCACGGCATAGCAAAAACCGAGTCCATCTTCCTTACTGTAGAAACAAGAAAATTTTGCATGACGCTTTCTTTGCCGAGATATTCGAACATCAGAAGTAAGTAAATTTCGTTGTTTAAGCCGCGATGCTAATAACTCTGCTTTGTCTTTTGATAGATTTAAGTCTCTTATTAAGTCATTGAGATCTTCAGAGTTGATGAGATGTGGTATTCCTGGTTCAAATTGAGAAACAAATTTGGAATGTACGGTTGCAGAGGAACTCGGTGTTTGAATGCTGCCTTGAGGGAATAGTTGCTTTTCCAACACAGGTGGATCAGGTACAGGACTTTGTTCCGAATGTGGTACTGGAGCGGATGTCGATGGTAGTTCCGGATATATTGTTTTCCTTAAACGCTTCCCTTTCAGTGGTTTCACTACACAAAAATAGCAATCAGTGTCATGATTACTCGGTTCCCTTCAAATCCTCGGCACTGCGAACTTCATGGCTCTTTTCTCACCCTGGTACCAAACTATAATTAAACGTAAAGCATTTCATAACAATTTCAGTTATTATGCAATTATATATAGATATATGTATATATATATGAAACAGTTAGTACAATAAAAAAGAGAAAATAAACTTACGCTCCAGAATGCTTCTGCAAGAGTTACATGAAACATGTGGAGCCCATTTTTTGTCCTGGTTTTCAACAGGTAGACCGAAGTAGGCTAGGTAGGTCTCGCAAATTCTTGTGTTTTTAGTTAAATCAAACGAATTAGCCGCTCGTTTACACCTTCTCGAAGACATCATTCCTCTGTGATATGCAAAAACGTAGTGTCGCCCACAACGAGTGACCCAAGAAACTACAGCTTCTTAAAAAAGTTTTACTTACAAAAACGCTATCAGGTAGCTGGCATGCTCTATTGCTAGGCCTGCCAATCCGTCAGTAAAAGTTTCGATGAGTTTCTTAATATGTACTTAACGAATTACCAAATCTGCCTAAAATCATGTGTATCTGGGAGCTTTTATCTCTTTTTTACTGTTTCTCAGCCACATTTTTTTGTTTTTTTTTAAGATGAGTATACTCGTATTGTGCTTTAAGTAGATCTTTTTTCGATGCATCGCTGCAACAGGTAGGTACCCGCCGCCCTCTATCGACCGAAATAGCGCGAAAGAACCTACATTAGCCTGGTGCAAAAATGCAAAGTTTTCAAATAGCTTTAACTTCTACAAAACCAAATATTTTTCATTCGTAATTGCATTTTTTTATAGAATTGAACATAGAATCCGAATATATAGGGCAAAACCCATGTACAGAAAAAAATTTTTTTTTGTTGACCTGTGTTATCTACTTATTCATTTAGACATGTCTAAAGTTGATGGTGCAACAAGGGCAAAATGGAAAGATCAACTTGATCACTGCGCTCAAGTTCTTATAAGGCGCTGTCAGTCTCTAGAAGTAAATGAGCATAAAAAATATAAGCCCTCATCGCCCAAAGAAACTAAAAGCCCTTTTACGGTTTAGAACTCAACTCTACTTCAGTTGAAATTTTTCCAATTTGGTATTATCGATTACAACCCAACCTGTCAAAAAATTTAAGTTGAGTTGAAAAGTCTAACAACTTTTTTTCTGGTATTACCATTTACAACCCTGTACTAGTGCGGTTGTCAGCAATATTAAAAACTGACATCTCCTTAATAGCAGTTGTCATAGAGAAAATGGATAGCGGTTGAGTAAACATTTTAAAATTTTTTTAGACTTGTTTTTAATCAGCAGTTTTGTACAAACTCATAGAAAAATCAAGATTACAATGAAGCAACAGTTTGAAAAATTAGTTGAACTTATGGAGAAGCGTCATGATACTGGACGAGGCAAGCCGCAATTTGGATGCACCAAAAACAAAACGACGGGATTGTGGGAAGATTTTGCGGTGCAGCTCAATAGCTTAGGACCACCAACAAGAACTGCGCAGGAGTGGGGCCGAGTAAGTAGTACCCATGGAAGTATGTATACCAATGCAGTGAAAGTGCAATGATAATTTATAAATTTACCTTGCAGGTATGGATACATTATAAGACAAACTTGAAAAGAAAGCTTGCTCACAACCGCGCAAAATCAGCTTGCAACTGGTGGTGGTCCACCGCAAGAGGAGTCACTAGATCCTTTGGAGGAAAGTGTAGCGGAACTGATAGAAATGAGGAGTCAAGTTGCTCCTAGTGACCAAGCTTTCGAGACTCAGAATATACCACCGGTGAGCGAGGAAATTGATAGCAGTGAGGATGCAGTCGCTGCCGCTTCCATGCCTAGTCAAATAAATGCCCCATTTGAGGAAGAACGTCCCAGCTTAAGATAGTGGATAAAAATATGAAAATAAATAAGAAAATATTAGAAAAAAAAATACGCTCTTTATGAGAGAAAAGCTCAGGAAGCTTATGAACTCTATGCACTAAAAGTGGAAGTTGAAAAATTAAAAATAGCCAAATTAAGGGGCTATTTGCAATAGTGATTACTCTTTTTTTATTTTGTTTTACTTTGAAATGTTTTGGTTTAATATTATGGAATACCTTTTAGTTGGTCTTTAAACATGAAGTGTTATTTTATTTCCGTTAATAAGTATTATCATGACTTTTTTATTCATTATTAGTAAGTGATGAAGTGATATTTTTTATAAGTATATATTTTATACAGTTTTTTTAAGTAAAAAAAAATAAATGAAGTACGAACATATGTTACTACTTTTATATTTGTATTGATTAAAGGGATAACATAATATTATTTCGAATTCTTCTGGCGGCATCCTCTGTTTCTCTTTCAGTATTAGGGATTTTATTACTTGTTTCCGAATTTAAACTAGTTGGCAATTCTTCAGGAAGTTCTACTCTGAAGTGTTGGCAAAACGCAACAAGCATTCACAATTTTTGTGGTCTCTCCAGGTGAGTAATGTACGCCACGAGCAGATAAAAGGCATCGAAATCTGTTCTTTATTATACCAATGGTCCGCTCTATAATGTTTCGCGTCTTTGAGTGTATGGTATTGTAGCGAGATTCTGGGGAATCTGAATCTGCGAAAAGGAGTCATTAAATATGTCGCCTTTAAAAATTTTTAAACAATTTATTTTTGCAATAAATACAACGAACACCCTTACCTAAGATCCAAGAGTTTCTCTGTATGTTTCCCTGCAAATGTAGTTTAAATCGCTTACATTAAAAACAACAGAATCGTGATTTGCGCCTGCGTGCCTGGTGCCATCAACACAACGGACGACCATTTTGTAATCGCAAAGCTGAAAATCGAAATGTATAGCATACTAACTTGTTTTTTAATTACTTACTTGCAATCGTGACGCTTAAGCTGTAGTAACCTTTTCTGTTGAGATACAAATGTTGCAGTTCTTTTTTTGGTGAAATGATGGGAACGTGAGAAGTTGTAATCCACTTAACACAAATACGCTGCCCAATAATACCTAAAGGCGGGTATGCAGATCACAAGAAAAGCAAAACCTCCATATAAAAAAACGCTTAAGAAATGCTTAAAAAAATTTCTTGGGTTACCTTTTCTTGAGGTAGTACGCAGCTCTCAACGTAATTTTACTACTATTTTATTGTGAAATTTGAGTACGGCAAAAACACGTCCAAAAATGTCGGGAGGGGTATCAAAAGACGCGTTTTGACCTCGGTATCAATAATCCGAAAGCGGAAAAGGAAATTTTGTTTCAGTGAAAAGTTATTGGCAAAAATCGTTTAATTCGTTTATTTGCTTATGTGATCTTCTTCTTGCTGCTTCACTATTCACCATGGATTTTTATTACTTCCATACTACTATTTTTCACGCAAGAAAAATTGTTAAATTTCTGGACCTACTCTTTCCATATTTTTTAACTTCTTTTTTTACTGTTTCTCTTATCTACTCATTTGTTTGTGGTTTTATTATTTATGATCATTATGGCTTTGCTTTCTGTAGTAAACATTAAGAAGTTCCTCTGTTAGCCCGGAACGTTAGATGATTCAGAATTTTACTGCCGGCGCTAATGGAAATCATAAGCTAATGTTAGATATCTTATGCAAACAAGCTGTTGGTCTGAAAGTAGTTCACTTTAATGCGCGCAGCTTGAGCTCGGACAAAATGGACTATGTTAGATACATATTTGAGGAATCACTTGTAGACGTAATTTGTGTTAGTGAAACGTGGTTTAGTCACTATACTTCTGATCTTGATTGTTGTACCAGTAATTATAATGTAGTTCGCAATGATAGAAATTGTAGAAAAGGGGGTGGTGTGGCCATATACTGCAAGAAATCTTTTGGCATAAAGTCTCTTGCTATGGCCACAGACACCGATGTTAAATATATATTTGCTGAGGTCTCCGATGGCATAACCAAGGTTTTGATTTCATGCGTCTACAATCCGCATAAATGTTATCTGCTAGATTGTTTTTTTGCTGCTTTATCCTTATTTCTGATTGATTATTTGTGTTATGTTATTAGTGGTGACTTCAATGTAAATTTACTTTCAAATGGCTCATATTGCAATAAACTACGTGACCAGGTTTCAACAGCGGGTTTCGCAGTTTAAACCCCTGAAAAAAATGAGGTCAAAGGACGTTGCAAAACTTTGCTTGAAAGTTTGGGAAATCTTGAAAAAGATCAACAGAATCTATTGAACGAAAAAAAGTATCTTTTCCAGATTCCTCCAACGTCAAAATTGACCGAGCAGTAGCGACCAAGTACAACAAGAAATAACGTTGTCTGAAAATATTTGCGAAGTCATGCACAATGATTTCGATGCTCTCAAGTGGTGGAAATGTATCCTGTTAAAAACATTTGCTACACCTGCTAGTAGTGCTTTAACGGAAAAACTTATTTCTTGTTGTTGTACTAGCGACTACTAAACCTGCCTGAAGTATCACCCCTCATCCAACACTGTCATCCGGCTCTTCTAACGGAAGTCTCAGAAACCTCGCGGCTTCAACAGGGGTGGACCAGAGTGAAATTGCTGTTAGAAGAGTAGGCTCGGTTGAACAGATGAACAGATGGTTAGTATCGTGGGGAGACAAGCCGCATGCCGGGCAGACTTTTGGCATGTCAGGGTTCAGTCTGGATAGGTAAGAGTTTAGTCTGTTACAATATCCAGAACGAAGTTGAGCCAGCGTGACTCTTGTCTTCCTAGGCAGTTCGCGTTCCTCGTCGGCAACAGGTGGAACTTGTGCCTGTAGGACTGCATTCACTGGACGAGACCTGACAAAGGAGTTTACCGACTCCGTGTGGATGAGGCAGAGGGCCTGCCGGTGCACCTTTGGCGAGAAAATGTGATGCCGGATATCGTCATAGTGCTTACGGAGGTGACTCCTTATTCTCCTGGGAGGCGGATTTTCGTTGAGCATGCTCCTGTTCGGATGCTGCGGTTTATAGCAGTTGAACTGGAATTGCCTGGTCAACATCTCGCAATGCTCTTTAACATCGAGCATTTTTGCCTCACTATGAAGGTGGTGCTTAGGAAACATAAGGAGGCACCCCGTGGCAGTTCTGAGTGCGGTGTTTTGGCAGGCCTGCAACCTCCTCCAGTGTGTATCTGCTAACCCCGCGACCATATAGGCGTCGCGTAGCTCAGAACCGGCTGGCCGATTGCCTTGTACGTTGCCAGTAACGTTTCTTTATCTTTCCCCAAGTGCTGCCAGCTAGTGACTTGAGGATTTTGTTACGGCTTTGTACTTTGGTGGCAATCGCGGGTACATGAGCACCGTATTTGAACATGTTATCAAACGTGACCCCTAAGATTTTGGGGTGTGTGACAGTCGAAAGCTTAATGCCGTCAACGTAGATGTCTAATTCCATGTTCGCCTGCGCTATCCCTGTCGTAAATAAGGTGGCTTAGGACTTGGTCGGTGACAATGTCAGATTTCGCCCAGCGGAAAAATCGGAAAAGAAAGGGAAGTTAAAGTATATTCTTGAGCACAGCTCGCCTACGGAGGGGCCAGGATCGCGCAGTCATCGGCGTAGGAGACGATCGAGACACCTTCTGGAGGGGAAGGGAGCCTCGATATGTAATAATTAAACAAAAGCGGGGATTGGACACCACCCTGTGGCACCCCTTGCTTAATTATACGTGGTTTTGATCTTTCGTCTCTAAATTCAACCGATGACTGCCGACCACTCAGACAGTTGGCGGTCCAACGCTTTAGACAGGGGAAGAGTTGAAATGATTGTCAGTTTCGAAAGCTTTCGACAGATCAAGCGCAACTAGCACGGGCCTGTCGTTTGGACGAGGTTGGTTGAGACCGACACCTATCTGAGTGGTGATGGCGTTTAGCGCGGTGGTAGTGCTATGCATTTTACGGAATCCAAGGACTTCACTACTGGCGAGAGGAGTGATATTGGTCGATAAGACTCCCCCTCGTTGGCCGGCTCGCCGGGCTTTAGTAGTGGCACCACCCTGGCCTGTTTCCATCTTTCTGGAATGACAAATGTGGTCATAGACAGATTGAAAACAGTTGTTGGGTACCTTACTCCCTCTTCTCCGAGATGTTTTAGCATCAGCATGGATATACCGTCTGGGCCAATAGATTTGGAGTTTTTGGACCCCCGTATGGATTCCCGAACCTCCGTGGTGGTGATGGCAATGGGCGCTTGGCTGTTTTTACGTTTGTGCGCTTCCCTGATGGCACGTCTGATTTCCTTGTCAACCGGAGGATGCAGTACAAATTGCCGGCAGAAAGCGCTCGTGAATCTCTTTGGTTTCGACTGAACCTCATCACCGAAGGTGATGGGTATTTTGTCGTTAGGTTTGGTCGGATTTGACAAGGATTTAACAGTGGACCATAATTTGCCAACACCAGCCGAGAGGTTACAGGACCTTAGGTGCTCCTCCCATTTGACGCGTTTGTGTTGATCAACCAGTCGTTTGATTTCTGCATTGAGATCTTGAATTTGGGGATCCTTAGGGTCCAAGCGTCGCACTTGGTCACGTTCATTAGCCAGGGCCGCTGCCTCTGCGGGGAAATACGGACGTATCTCCTTAATTCTACCTGACGGAATGTATTGATTGGAGGCTGAAGCTATGACCATGCGAAACGCTTTTTCTCCTTCTCGTACGGCAGACGGGATGGGAAGAGCAGCGAAGGTGCTCTCAGTGAAGTTAAGAAAACCAACCCAATCAGAGGACTATCGGTAAATGATCCGATGCAAGAGTTAGCATTGGTCGCCATTCAACGCAGTTTATGAGACCCGCGCGGACAATTGTGAGGTCTGGCGAACTGGAACAGTTTACCGCAACTCTCGTGGGGGCGTCCCCGTTCACAGTGCAAAACGTCGAATCGACTATTTGTTCAGCCAGTTCCTGTCCCCTACCATCAACCTGTAGGCTTGAGTGCCACAGATCGTGGTGTGCGTTGAAGTCTCCGAGGATTGCACGATTATCGCCTCTGAGTAACGCACTGCTGTCAGGGTGGTAATCCTCGGACAGCAGGTGGCAGGTGTTATATAAATGTTAATTATTTCAAGATCGACATCGCCTGACCGGACAACCATACCTTGATGTTCTAAGGTGTTGTCCTTCGGGTCGACGTAAGGCTCAAATAGACGATATTGCACAGATTGATGAGTGATGAAGGCAAGTCCGCCCCCAAGTCCTCTCTCACGGTCACGCCGGTGGATGTTGTAGCCATCACAGGTCCGAAGATCTGATCGGGCGCCTAGCTTTGTTTCTTGAATAGCAGCAATCTTGATATTTTGCCGCTTCATGAAATTCACTATCTGACTAACCTTGCCGGTTAAGCCGTTGCAGTTCAACTGTAGGATACGAAAGTGCGAAGGGGGAGAAATAATCACACTGGGAGTCAAGGACTGGTGCGTATGCCTCGGTCGAAGCAGGATCGGTCGCGCACTGCCTCGCAATCTAGAAGACGAGGGATCTGGACCACCGGCAGGAGACGAATCGGTCGACGTTGTAGGTTGCGACAACATGGCGCAACGTACGTATCAGTCCATAAGTTCATGTTACCAAGTTGAGGACATATAAGCAGGTGACATAGGCCAAGACAAGAGTTACATTTGACTGATGTCGCAGGTGTATATAGTCTCAATCGACAAACAGCTTACATTTGTGCTAGTGTTGGAAGAAGAAGGGGAAATTGTAGGTGGGAGGGGCTGTCCCTTAGCATTGCTCACATCTACAAGAGAAGTGCTACGTAGAAAGTAGCTGTGAGCAGCTGTATGAGGTGTTGGCGCCTGTGGGCGTGAGCGGCAGCGGGAGTTTACCCTCTTTAACTTGCAGCCTTCATCAACACGGGTAGTGAGTGTAGCATGGTCAGAGCGACGGTGGCTAAGAAATTGAAATGCGAAGAAAAATGTATGCTAAAAATAAGCGGGTTTTGTGGTGGTGTTATATACGCCCAGTCAAAAATTAATATTGAATTACAGTTCGAAAATTTAAAACGTTTAGTTATCCTATATGTTGTGGGCGATAAGTTTTTTTCAGCAGATTTATTGTTGGGACAAGATCTTTTTAATGACATGCGTGCAGTAATCGTAGACGGGCGGATAACAGTTGCAAGCGAACATAAGTTTAGTATTGATAATGTGAAATGCGGTACGAATAATATAAACGTTAAAAACGATCCAATTCAATTGTTAAATGCGTTCGGAAATATTTTCTCAACAGGCATTAACGAAATAGGTAAAACGGATTTTATAGAAATGAAAATAGAATTGGATACAAATATTCCAATTGCGCAGAAGCCATTTAGGGTTCCTAAACCTAAGAAACAAGTTATCGCGGGTATGGTGAAAGAACTTTTAGAAGCTGATATTATATGTAAGTCTAGCTCTAAATACGCTAGTCAAATGATATGGGTGAAAATGAAAAATGGTAGTGACCGATTCTGTGTTGATTTTAGGCGATTTAATCAGCATACGAAGTGTGTTCAAAAAGTATCGCGAATTTTGAATTTTCGCTGGTTACGTATATTCGAATTTCGAATTTTTTGTGGCGTTATGTTGGTACTCATGTCTCTCACTTATGCCGACAAGCTCGGTCATTTTGAATGTTCAGTTAATTGTTGACAGCTGCTTTGCTTGCACGTGTTTTGGATCGTCTTCGATTTTTACCTATTTTTTTACCAAAATTGCTCAATTGTGACCAAAAACAGCATCGCATGAACATTGCTAACGAGATGTTAAACTCTGTCCGCGACGACCCAAATTTGCTCCAGAGGGCCATAACTGGTGACGAATCGTGGGTTTATGGTTATGACGTGGAAACCAAAGCTCAATCATCTCAATGGAAGCTGCCGCACGAACCAAGACCGAAAAAAGCGCGCCAAGTTCGGTCGAATGTGAAAGTTTTGCTGACAGTTTTCTTTGATTGCAGGGGCGTGGTGCATCATGAGTTCTTGCCACAGGGAAGAACGGTCAATAAGGAATATTACCTGCAAGTTATGCGCAATTTGCGCTAAGCAATCCGCCAGAAACGCCCGGATTTGTGGAAGAACAAAAATTGGCTTTTGCACCATGATAACGCCCCTGCTCACGCATCGTTGCTTGTGCGCGACTTTTTAGCCAAAAACAACACACTAATGATGCCGCAGCCACAGTATTCCCCAGATCTGACCCCCTGTGACTTTTTCTTGTTCCCTAAACTGAAGAAGCCCATGAAAGGACGACGTTACGCTTCTCTTGACGAGATAAAGACGGCATCGAAGGAGGAGCTGAACAAGATACAAAAAAATGATTTTTTGAAGTGCTTCGAAGATTGGAAAAACCGTTGGCACAAGTGTATAATATCTCATGGGGAGTACTTTGAAGGGGACAAAATAGATATTCATGAATAAATAAATAATTTTTGAAAAAACACAAAATTCGCGATAATTTTTGAACACACCTCGTATGCGTAAAGAAGTGTTCCCAATACCAAATATTGAAGAACAATTGCAAAGCGCTACGAAATACGTTGATTTCACTGTGTTAGATCTAAATAGTGGGTATTACCAAATACCAATTGCGGTGGATAGTCAAAAATACACCGCATTCGTAACTACGCAGGGATTGTTCGAATTTAAGTGAATGCCCTTCGGGCTTAAAAACGCGCCCGTAGTATTTCAGCGGGTTATTGCGAAAATTAAAGAACGTGTTATAGTCGACGATATGATGAACTATGTGGATGACATTTCAATCGGTTGCCAAACGGTTAACGAAATGTACGAAAAGCTAAACCGAGTGCTAAGTGCTATACGCGATGCAAACGTTACGCTAAATATAAAGAAGTGCGAGTTTTTGAAAAAAAAGTTTCTGGGGCATGAGCTAACTCCGGACGGTATTGCACCCGGTCCCGCGAAAACTGCATCAATACGTGGTTACAAAACACCTACAAACGTATCCGAAGTAAGGCAGTTTCTCGGGCTGAGCGGTTATTTCCGTAAATTCGTTCCGGGTTACGCAATTGTTACGTAAAAATAAACTATTTGTATTTTCAGAAGATCAAGAAAACGCATTTAATAGACTGAAAACAATTTGAGTGTCTCGACCAGTGATGACAGCATTTCGAATCGATGCGGAACATCAGTTACATACTGACGCGAGTTCGATCGGGTTGGCCGGCGTGTTGTTACAAAAAGAAAACGAAGATTGGAAGCCCGTAATATATTATATTCGTGTGAATACCGAGGCGGAAAAAAAAGGTCACAGCTATGAGCTTGAGACACTTGCGGTAGTCGAATCCGTCGAAAGGGTTCGGTACCATATTTACGGAAAACGAATCAAATTGATTACAGATTGTAGCGCAATTACAACTACAATGAAAAAACGCGAACTAGTGCCACGAATAGCGCGGTGGTGGCTGCGAATTCAGGACTATGATATCGATATTGAACATCGAAGTGGGCAGCGAATGGCGCACGTAGACGCTTTGAACCGGACTCCCACTGAAGAACCACGCTTAATTGAGACAGCATCGCTACGGACCGACAAAGTAAAAATAGCTGAAGAAGATTGGTTGTTTGGGATGCAGTTGCAGGATGACAACATCAAAGAGATAGTCGATAAGATACAACTAGGTGATAAAAATATCACGAAAGATTTCAAAATTTCTAACGGTAGGTTGTTCAAAGTAACTAGAAAACGGGAACAATAGGTGGGTAGTACCAAAGGCTTTGCGATGGCAAGTTGTCCATAACGCGCACGATAAAGCTGGCCATTTGGGCTTGGATAAAACGATACAACGTATCAGCGAGCATATGTGGTTTGCGCGTATGCGAAACTTTGCTAAGTCGTACATTAAGTCATGCATCGAATGTACATACAACAAGGTCCCTGGTTGAGCGTTGTAACCGAACTATTTTATCAATGCTCTTACCAACAGTAAACAACGATAAACGATGGGATGAGACACTACGAAATTTACAATGGTGAATCAATAGTATTAAAAACAAAGAAATCTCACGAACGCCACAAGAGCTACTCTTTGGGTTTCTACCACGCGATATCTTACAAAATAAGATTATCTTGGCATTACAACATGATGATACAACGGTTGATAACTCCGAAGAATTGCGATCAACAGCAGCAGCACGTATAACAGATGAGCGTCTGAAAAATAAGCATAGATTTGATCAAAAGCATGTAAAGCCTACGAAGTACAACATTAACGATTTGGTGGTAGTCGAATATGAAGCACCAAGCACAGGCACATCACGTAAGCTAGAACCACGGTACAAGGGTCCGTTCCAAATCAACCAAGTACTAAATAACGACCCTTACGTCGTACAAGACATTTCTGGGTGCAAACGAACCCAACTTCAATATTCCTCGGTATACGAGTATGTCAGCGATAAAATAAAGCATGGTGTGCACTACCTCAATTATACGACGACGTTGATAAATCGATATGGAAGACATCGAAGATTTGTCAGCAGCGGCACGGGGTCGCTCCGCATTGTCAGGAAAGGCCGAACTGAAAGGGTGACAACCCTATTTAGTTTGATCAGGTGGTAAGTCTGTTTGTTTGATGAGTGAGTAAGCAACGAGCAACCGACAAGAACATACGCCGCGACGTGTAAAAACCGCATAATAATTCAATTACATATTTCAATTAATACTTTTCAATGTTTAAATCTATATATACAAAAGAAAGTGACGTTAGTTCCAACGCTCATAACTTATGGACGCCTGCACCGATTTGGATGATTGACACTAATTTAGATTGTTCTCTGACCAGAATAGGAGAATACCCAACAAAATATCCGAGAAACTCCTGAAAAAAAAATGTTATTTTCCAATACATTTTGTATGGTGCGAATTTATATCTGGGCAGGACAAAGTCTGCCGGTCCCTCTAGTAATCTAATAAATTAAATATATGTTAAAGTCAGAGTGTTTCTTTATTTCTATCGGAATTTCAAAAGCCCTTGTTTCTAAGCCCTTTCAAACTGATGGTGAAATAAATATTTCATGCTATACAGCACTTCGGTGCGACTCTCATAGCAGACATACAGGCGGTGTAGTTTAAAGGAATTGAGTTTAAGGTCAGGAATAGCAGAGCGGTAGGAAGCAACGTCTAGTGTGCAATAATCAAATTGAAGAAGTGCGAATTTAAGTGGAAAATAGGTGTGCTGTACCATTCGCCGAGTTTTAGCAACAGTGGATTTTTAGAATACTTAGATACGATACTTTCACAAGTATGTGAAACAGGAGAATTCAATATTAACATGAATGTGAATTCACCATGTAGCGGGAAATTAAACAAAATTTTTGTACGAAGTGCAATGAAACAAATGATAATATCAGGATTGTTGAGACGTCCCAAACAAGAATTGAGTCTTGTGTAAATCTCGAGAACAGAATTTCAGATCATGAAACCGTTTCGTTCGCCGTTAAAGTTAATAGTTCAAATCCTTTGCGAAAGTGACTACATCAACGTCTTGGGAAAATTACTCTGCGGAGAACATTTGATACGATAATGTGACTTCAGTATATTGAATATCAATGATATGGCTGATTACATAAATGCTTGTTTAATGAGTTGTATAGGTTCATTAACCTCCGAGAAAGCCCGAACGTTAAAACTTAGAAATAAATGGTACGACCAGGAATTGACCGAAGTTAATAAACATAAATATTTCTTGCAGTTGCAATACAACGCCATTGCAAAGCACTACAAAAAACTCATAAAAATAAAGAAAGCTAAGTACATGGAGAATAAAACTGATCTGAATAGTGCTGACAGTAAATTAATGAGGAATCACCTGAACCAGGAAGTCAATTTAACCGAGGAGCAAGACAGTATCTTGATGGTGATTGTAAAAGGGGTGACGTACGAGACACCCAAAGACATCTTTTTTTTTATTGATAGCATTGTCGATATAGATAGAGAAATTAAAGAAGTGGCTTGTAACAACAACATTCCGTGCACTAACAGGACATGTATGAAATTCGAAGAAATAAACGTAGATGATGTGATTAAGATTGTCAACAGATTTAAATACAAAATTGGCGGTAAAAACTTACTTGCGGAAGGAGTAATAAAAGACTTGACTTCTTACATGGGACATTTTTATGCTGAAATAAGTCCATTAAAACTGGAATAGTGCCTACCCCATGAAAAATATCAAAAATAGTACCAATAAGAGAGGTAAAAAAATCAGTTATGAGTGAGTTTAACCGATTAACATTCCCACAACAGCCGGTTCTATCGCACCGGAATGACCCCGGTTTTTTTTACCCGCCCAATGGCTGTTATTTCAGTGTAACCCTGTCTAATCTGTCCTGTCATCCTCGGAGCAAACCCTGGCAGCTGGGTTGCTCCATTGTATCTTGTTACGGGTTCGACCCCAACCCAACCATGGACCAAGATATAGGATCTGCTGCGTTTGCTGGAAGAAAATTTATATTAATAGGTCGCATTCGGTTCAATGCGCCAAGTGTAATAGATGGCTACATAAATCTGGATGCTCAGGGCTTAACCCTGCCATCCACAGACCCCGTACTTTCTTTAGTACTTTCGAGGCACCATGCTGTACCCGCCTAAGGGCGTCCAGCGATAGTCGTCGCTCTGGCACTCCCCTACCGCCCCTACCAACTTCAAGTAGCTACAATGGTGGCTCAGTTTACACGACTGGCAGCACTGCTGCCATTCCCGCCTCACCCACTCCCGACAGTCGCTCACGCTCACCAGCGTCTCCTTCTCAACACTCCTATCCCCTTCGGAATAGGCCAGATATGAGTATTGCCAAGCGTCAGTCCCCTCTTTAAAAATCGCCGCGATACAAGAGACAAAATTGAACACAAGATTGGACTGACGAACTTGTGATGGGTATAATGTACATCGAAAAGACCATCCCAGCGGTCATGGGGGTGGCCTTGCGTCCATTACACATCCCTCTGTACAATATAATCTATTTTCCCCTGACGTCGACCCCAGGGACTCTACCTTAGAATGCCAAGGCATAGTAGTCCGGTCAGGCGACGTCGACCTGCAAATTATAAACATCTGCATTCCCCCTGCCACGTGTTGTCCTAGAGATTTTCATCTCGACATTAGTGCGTTGCTAAGGGGTGATAACCGTCTAATCCTAACTTGCCAGCAGACAGGAGGGCAAACAATTGCAGACCAAATAGACAACTCAGCATTATGTACAGTCAATGGAGATGCTCCCATCAGGGTGGCAGGTAACTGCCACAGTTCGCCAGACATCTCCATAACGAGCGCGGGCCTTAGTAAATTCGTCATCTGGCCCCCGATGCTTACATTAGCTTTAGATCACCATGTCACACCCCTTTAGATCGTACTCTCCGTTGAACGACCGACTGACTTCATAACGACTGATAAACTAACATACATTAACTTCTCCAAAGCGGACTGGGACCGCTTTACGGACTAAACTGAGCGCTCCTTCGCTGCCTTACCCACTCCGACAGACGCACATAAAGGTGAAAGAGAGTTTCGCAAGGTCATTGATTCAGCCTCAGGCCCCTTTATTCCTGCTGGTAGAATACCAGAAATTCGTCCGATTACCTCAATGGTCGACAGGTATCAGTCAAATTCAGGAACAATAAGTCTAGGCCACGAAGAATAAAACGGCACCCATTGGCCGCAAGGTGGTGTCCTCTCTGCCCTTTTGTTTAATTTCTATATTTCGAGTCTTCCCCCCCCCCCTACCAAAGGGAGTCTCCATTGTTTCCTACGCTGACGACTGCACGAAAATGGCCTCGGGCAAGGGTCCATCCATTGACTAACTCTGGACTAGAATCAACAGTTACCTCCGTGACCTTTCTAGATTCTTCACCGAGCGAAATCTGACCCTATCTCCGACCAAATCGACGGCGACCCTGTTTACGACATGGAATGCGCAGATGAGGCAAGAATTAAATGTCAACGCAGACGGAGTACCTCTACCTACTGTCAACCACCCGAAAATCTTGGGTGTGACGTTTGACAACGGCCTCACCTTTGCTGGTCATGCCACCGTAATAGCCTCAAAGGTACAGAGCCGCAATAAGATCCTCAAGTCACTGGCCGGCAGTACTTGGGGAAAAGACAAAGAAACATTGCTTGCTACATATAAGGCTATTGGCCGGCCGGTTATCGACTACGCTGCGCCCATATGGTCGCCTAACATTGCTGACACCAATTGGAGGAAATTGCAAGTCTGCCAAAACACCGCCATCAGAACTGCTACGGGATGTCTGCTTATGTCATCTGAGTCTCACCTCCATCAAGAGGCAAAATTGCTCAATGTTCAAGAGCACGCGGAACTCTTGAGTAGACAGTTCCTTCTGAACTGTCATAAACCCACTCATCCAAATCGACATCTATTGGATGTATCCCCGCCCCCCAGATACATAAGGAGACATCTTCGTAAGCACTACGATGCGATCCGGCACCACATCTCTTTGCCGTTTGATCTGCGGAACCATAGCTCTAAATGACCTCCACACTGAGTCGGTAGACAGATCCCTCAGATCTCGGCCTGTGAATCCCGTTATCAATACTCAGCCACCTGAATTGGCTGAAGAGGAGCGTGTACTTCAGAGGGAGACTAGAGTCATGCTAGCACAACTTCGCTCTGGATATTGTAATAGGTTAAGCTCTTGCTTATCCAGACTGAACCCCAACATACCAAACACATGCCCTGCATGTGGTATGTCCCCTCATGATACCAAACATCTCTTCTCCTGTTCAGTCGAACCCACTCTTCTAACACCTACATCACTCTGGTCCAACCCTGTGGAAACTGCGCGTTTCCTCGGATTTCCGTTACCCCATTGGGCAGGGCGAAGCACTGTTAACAACAACAACAACAACCGATTAACACTTTGCTAAATATCGAAAAAATTCTGGAGATAGTAGTAAAAAACCAACTTGTTAATTATATCGAGTATAATAAAATACTTATAAAAGAACAATGCGGTTTTAGACAATAGCTGAATTGGATATTTTTAAGGATTTCTGCTTAACTGCATTAAGCGACCACCACAGTCGTGCAGATTATAAAGAACTATTAGAATTATCGCTGATCTTTATTGGGGAAGACGTACCAAATTTTTCACGAGGTCGGTCTCCTGGCGCAACATCGCACGCAAGGTTTATGTCGAAGTGTTTATATTGTTACAAAATTTTCCTGTTTCGCGACCAGTTCAAAGTTACATCTGCAGAGATAAAGAGTCTACGAAGCACTTGTATTTTTCTTATCCGCATCTACGTTCCATATTGGTTTCGTTGTGTTGACCCCATAGCTGCTCCACAAAACGACGTTAAGCTCAAACGTTAACTCAAAAATAAAAAATCATTTATGGTACTTGTCTGAAGAAGTGGTTGGCCTTTCATTTTTTGAGGAAAAAATCCCCTCACATATTAAGCAAAATATGGTGGAAGCAATTAATATAGATAACCAAGAGGAATACGCTGTTCTAAAACGAGTTTCCGTAACAATACCAGATATACTGCTCTATGGCAGCAAGGATATAAGTAATTTGGTTTCACCAAGAACTAAAGCATTCTTCACCAGCTTAGGAATCGAGGCAAGTTTTTTTGGAATCGGATCCTTCTACATGGCAAGCAAGAGAAGATTATATGGCAGGAAAACTAATATGTCTACATTTAACTATGATTAATGACGCTGCTGAAAGAGCACTAAAATTGATCAAAGACTTTAATCGATCATTGACTTATAATGAAGAAGATAAGCAGTACTTACTGCAAGTTCTTGAGCACTACAGGCAAAATTATCCATCTTGCACCAAATCATCTCTCATTAAATAGGTAATATAATTTTTTTGTCTATTGGATATGTACACTGAATTGAAATATATTGTGACGAATTCGACGATTCCTTAATTATCAATCCTGGGTTCGATCACTATAAAGTCGAATAAACACACGCACAGATATTGTAAGTAATAGCTAGTTTTATTTACTAGTAATAAACGCAATACAAATTTTAAGAGTTTGATAACTTTACAGTAGTTCACTATTGAACGCTTGAAAATAAACTGATCAACCTGCCTTGCTTGGTCACCGCCTTATATAGTCCAACAGGGTGCTTGCCTACGCACCGAGAACTTTCTTGGTTGTTCGCTTTTCGTGTTCTGGAAGGGTCGGTATTATTTATTAGCATCTCCTCTTTGCATCGTATTCGCAAACACTCGCGCCATCTCTCTTCCTCTTCCTAGTTATACGCTTGCATGCATAAGCGTAGCCATCGTTATCTCTGTTGTAGTTTAACTAGTGGTGGGAGTGTTATTGAGTTAGGGATGGTACATGCTTGAGAATAATCGCCACACTGCCCTCCACCTAAGTCTGATCGTCCCGATCAGACACATTTCCCAAACCAAACGCTGCTAGACGCCCAATGGTTGGCACTGCTTTACTAAACCTCATTTCCTCCAGGGATTGAAACTCCGACATCAATCCTCTCCTGCAGAGATTTCCACAATGCATTGCAGTGTCACATATTCCAACCATTTTGTCCGTTCTTAATTCCGAATAGATTTGTGCCTTCACTTTCGTTCCCAGTGGTACCCGGCAAACATTCCTGCAACTCGTTTCTTCAGGATTCCGTTCCGTTCTCTCATGCCCATTGCACTGTTTCACATGATCTACTAAGTTGCGTTGCTTCCTCGGAACATGACCACCAGATGTTCGTATTTTATTCTCAGCACACTCTGCACACTTAGTAATCCATTTCCTCACAGTTTGTTTGCAACCGATCCAATAGAACCGCCGCTTTACCTCTTGCAGCGTTTTCTTTATTCCCATGTGCCTTCCATCTCGGCAACTGTGCGACGCTTTGATAACTTGTGGAATTCTTGCCTTGGGAACAACAATAAGTGATCGATGATTCCGGCCATCTTCACTTTTCCATATCTGATGCAAACAACCAGATATTAGCTTCAAATTACTCCATTGTGTCCAGTATGCTTTTGCGATGCGACTCTCTCTATTCATCTCTCCTCTTCTTGGCTGTTTGTTTTCCTTTATTCCTTTCAACACACGTGCCAAATCTGGATCTTCCTCCTGGCCTTGTTGAATCTTCTTCAGGAGGTACTTGTCCGCGAAAGCCTTTGGTCGAGGATCTACCTCTGATTTACGAGGCTCCTGTTGCTTCATCTTCAAGATCACTCTCTTGGTGGTATAGCCACTATTGTGTCCAAAGACCAGAGGAACTTCTTGGCCGTTGTAAGTCATAACCCTGTTCCTTACGTTGATGTGAATGTCTCTCTCAGCCAAGAAGTCAACGCCAATGATGACTTCGTCGACAATATTCGCTACCAAGAAGTTGTGATACGTAGCTACATTCCCAATCACAATCTTACATGTCACCTCTCCCAGGACTTGCTTGCTTTCACCAGTTACTGTCCACAATTTAGCTTTCCGCAATAGTCTCACCTTCCCGCTGACCAAGTCACTCCGAATGATGGAATGTGATGCACCAGTATCCACAGTCAGCAAGCGCTCTTTCCCGTCCACGTAGCCTTCAACAGTAACATTACTCGCTTTCCGTTCGAGTTGTGACACAGAGATTATAGGGCATTCATCTTGCTCATCTCCTCCAGCTTTGCGTTTCCGTCCACCTGAATTGCTGGGGTTCCTGGAGCCAGTGCCGCAATAACGTGCTATGTGACCTGATTTTCCGCACTTAAAGCATTTAATGGCACCATCACTTTTTTTCTGTACTCCGTTCAACGCTTCCAAAATTTTGTCTACCCAAGCCGGAGTGTCCACTTCTACGCGATGAGCCTTGTATGCAGGTTTACTCAAAAGCGAAGCTGTTTCCTGCGTCAGAGCATGCGATACCGTTTCAGAGAATGTCCGTTTGGGGTTTGCATATGTGGCCCGCTTCGTCTCTACATCGCGTATTCCATTTATAAAACTTTGGATTTTAACCCTCTCAGTGTACTCCACGGGTGCGTCCGCATTTGCTAGATGGGCCAACCTCTCGATGTCCGATGCAAATTCCTGCAAAGTCTCATTAGGTTTCTGGGATCGATTCTGTAGCTCTATTTGGTATATCTGCTTTCGATGTTCGCTACCATAGCGTCTCTCAACCGCACCCATCAATGCATCATAACTGTTCCTTTCGGACTCGGGAATAGTCTGTAAGATTTCTGCTGCAGGTCCCTTCAATGCCACGAATAATGCAGCAACTTTGTCTTCCACGCCCCAATTATTCAGAGCTGCCGTCTTCTCAAACTGTAGCTTAAATACCTGGAAAGGAGCAGAACCATCAAATGACGGGGATTTTACCTTGGGAGTATTCGCTGAAGCAGATGGACGGTTCAGTTGCAACTCCTGGATACGGCCCCTCAATGCATCTACTTCGGCCTCAATTTTGTCTTGCCGTCCTCTGAATACCTCCTGCACTTCAGTTATTTTTACGTCTTGCATTCGTAGCTGTGATGCCATTCGTTCTTCCTGTGCCTCCAGCTGCAATGCAATTCTCGACGACAAGCGGCCCTCCTGTTCCTCTAGTTGAGCTGAAATCTGAGATGCCATGCAAGTCTTCTGTTCTTCGAGCTGAGATGCCATTCGAGATGTAATACGCGTCTCTTGTTGTTCCATTTTAGTCGACATCTGAGTTAATACAGCCAATATCATGTTTGTGTCCACAGTTGCTCCTGGATTCGGAGACTCCTTTTTTTCTTCCATTTTTGTCGGTGCCTCCTCCACAAGATGAAAAACATGATCATCAACGTTGATTCCTTCTGCTTCCATAGCCTCTCGCAATCGTGACTGTAACTCTGATTTATTGCCTGTAGCGTTTAGTCCGCGTTGTTCCAACTCATTTTTGAGTTGCTGAATCTTTAATTCATTCAGCTTCGCCATGTCCTTGTTATCCTTGAAATCACTGGTATTTATTCAACAATACCGCTTCTGACACCAATTGTGACGAATTCGACGATTCCTTAATTATCAATCCTGGGTTCGATCACTATAAAGTCGAATAAACACACGCACAGATATTGTAAGTAATAGCTAGTTTTATTTACTAGTAATAAACGCAATACAAATTTTAAGAGTTTGATAACTTTACAGTAGTTCACTATTGAACGCTTGAAAATAAACTGATCAACCTGCCTTGCTTGGTCACCGCCTTATATAGTCCAACAGGGTGCTTGCCTACGCACCGAGAACTTTCTTGGTTGTTCGCTTTTCGTGTTCTGGAAGGGTCGGTATTATTTATTAGCATCTCCTCTTTGCATCGTATTCGCAAACACTCGCGCCATCTCTCTTCCTCTTCCTAGTTATACGCTTGCATGCATAAGCGTAGCCATCGTTATCTCTGTTGTAGTTTAACTAGTGGTGGGAGTGTTATTGAGTTAGGGATGGTACATGCTTGAGAATAATCGCCACAATATTGTGTTGTTTTTTACCACTTTGGCCACGAATTTGCATTCAAGAACAAGTATAACTTTTGGCACTAAATATATTGGAAATATGAAAAAAATTTAAAAATTGTGATTTTCTAGATGTTCTACGTACTTTGGGCTCCACAAGGCACGTTCAGGCACCGTCGGATCGGGCTGAAAAATTATACCGTTTGTCTTTACTCCTAACCTCATGT
Organism: Merzomyia westermanni; assembly: GCA_949987695.1. Classification (NCBI taxonomy): domain Eukaryota; kingdom Metazoa; phylum Arthropoda; class Insecta; order Diptera; family Tephritidae; genus Merzomyia; species Merzomyia westermanni. The sequence continues at coordinate 86,626,995 of OX465291.1, forward strand.
TTTAAGACGCGAAAATGTATGGTTTTCACAACAAAAAAAATTTACGGCCAGTCTAATGGGCATTCTTGCGAAACCGCACTAAATTATGTTATCTCGAGTTGGAAAGAAGGCGAATTCAATTTCTCATAAGAACATATGAACAGTGGCTTCTTCTGTCAAAATAAAAAAAATCCTATGCAATCTGACAGGAGAAGCCGCCAAAAGAAAATAAAACACATGAAGTATGTGTGTTTATCCAGCACCAAATTCGCTGCGATATCACCTGGTATAAATTCGCCTTGACTTAATGCAAAGAAAACTATAACTAGTTGTAGTTTTCATTGATTTGAAGAGAGCATTTGAAACGATAGACAGAGATCTTATGCTCGCCAAATTACAGAGAATTGGCATTAGCGGTATTGAGCTGAAGTGGTTTAAGAGCTTTTTAACAAAACGCAAACAAAAAACTGCTATAGAATCGGTGGTCTCTGAAGAGGCCATGGTTGAAATAGGATTGCCACCAAGATCGGTGCTAGCGCCTGTCCTATTTAACATGTATATAAATGATATAACCTCGGCCTTGAAACATAGCAAAATAAGGCTGTTTGCGGAGGATGCTTTATTATAATTAAGCAAATCAGATATTACGGCAGCACGAAGCAAAATGCAGGAAGACCAAAACTCCCTATACAGGTAGTAACAAACTAAAACTTAATGTTAGTAAAACAAATTTCATGGTCATATCCAGAAAACTAAAATCGAGCTAGAAAATATGAATACAAAGATTGACGAAGTGAAAATATTTAAGTATTTAGGGGTTCCGATTGACAATAAGTTAAAGTTTAATGAACATATTGATTATATAGTGTCCAAAATTGGCAAGAAGATTGGATTCTGGAAAAGAGAATGTAAATATAAAAGTAAAGAATATAAGTTGAAAGTCCATAATTGAGCCACACTTCATTTATTGCCCAACAATATATTTGATTGCCAGTGACGCACAAGTCGATAAACTACAGGTTATGCAAAATAAAGCTATGAGATTTATCCTAAAACGGCGATATGACGATCTAATACAAAGCATGCTCGAAACACTCAATTGGGCCAGTGTAAAACAGATAATATTTTACATATCATAAAATTTGTAGTTAATATGAGCCGTGGTATATTACCTGTGTATTTGAGCGATAAACTTATGCAATTAGAGAAAATTATAATTTTAGACTACCCCTATTTAAAACAGAACTGGACAAGCAAAATATATTTTATAAAGGCTTGGAATCTTTTAATGAACTTCCAAGTCATATAAAGGATAGTAAAGACGTAAGCACATTCAAAAGAAATTTGATGGTTAACACAGTCTAATGATCTGTAAATTGTTTAGACTACATTGTTGCATTCATTTCAGCAATTTAGCCAAATATTAATGAAAAACGATACCCGATACTTCCACTTGTGGAATCGATTCATAATAAACAATTCGAACCATGGGAATTGCTGAGCCAGCATACTCGCAGGCAAATACCAATACCACCGATATCAGCGAATAGCGGCGGCAGCGGACAACATCATAACTTGCAAGCGCAACAGCAGCGCCGACGACGACGACGGTGGCGGCTATAGCTCAGGGTAGATATAAGTTAGGGTAGAATAGTTAGTTCTCAATTAGACTCAATAAAGCACACAAGTGCACTAAAATAATGGGCGCCCAACCGCGGTTTGAACCTACGACCGCCGAATCTCAATCACTTGGAGAGATCAATTCAATAATTTGGAGGGGTTATCATACGCAATTATGGGTAGTTTAATTATAATCCTTATTGCGTAAGTAAAGTGCTCAAGTTTTTTTTTTTAAGTGCTTCGTGAAAAATTAATAAATAGTGGCAGTATTGCACTCTAAAAAATAGGGTAACGTATTGAGTTTTGCTAGTAGTAATAGCGATAGTGAGAGTGTCCTAAAAGAGCTTCAAGAAAAGATTAGCAAATGAAATATTTCAAGCTAATTTGCAGTCTCGTGTTTTGCAACGCTTTAATGAGCGACAGTGAGGGTACCCTGGAGGATTAATTAGAAAGGATTAGTAACTTGCAGGTTTCGAGGAATAGGAATACAAGTGTAAAGGACGCAAACCAAATAACTGCTTTAGTACAGGCTGCCGTAACTGGCGCACTGCAACAGCAACAGGAGTCCTTTGAACACAAACTTACCCGACTGACAGAGCAAATTAGCACCCTAACCACAGTGAAAAAGCCACATACGTACCAGCCTGTGAAAATCATTTCAGGCATTAAATGCGAAGAACCTCTAAACCTGGTGAAGTGATCAGAGTTTGACGGTCAAGTCAGCACCTATGTTTCCTGGCGTCAGGCCGCCCACACGGCTTATGAGGTGTTTCGAAGCCATCAGGGCAGTTCTAGGCACTATCAGGCCGTAGGGATAATTAGAAATAAACTGAAGGGCTCCGCTGATGACTTTTTAGCATCTTTTGATACTGTGCTGAATTTTGAGGCGATCATTTCTAGACTAGATTTTACCTATTCGGACAAACGTCCAATATATCTCATAGAACAGGAACTGTCTACGCTTCGACAGGGCAACCTTTCAGTCCTGAAATATTTCGACGAGGTGGAGAAGAAACTAACTCTTCTCACAAATAAAACCATAATGACCCATGAGGGTCCCATTGCAGAATCAATATGCACAAAGTATAGAGCACACGCGCTTAGGGTATTCATTTCGGGTCTGAAAAGACCATTGTGTGACATTCTCTTCGCTTCTCGACCTGATGACTTACCGGGCGCTCTGGCCCTGACACAAGAAGTCGAGTCAAATAGAGAACGATTTGCGTTCGCTACAAGCTTCGCTGCGGCTGCTGAAGATCCAAACAGATTTAAAAAGATCGGTGATAACTTAGACCAGAGATTGCGAGCCCCCCAAAAAAATTAACATTTTTTCAATAGACAACCGAAAAGGAACAGCAACGAAAATGATCAACAAGATCAACCAATACCGATGGAAATAGATCCATCAAAATCACGGCTTCGCCAGAATTCAAATTGGCGTCAATCACAAAAAGTAAATCAGGGTCAACAACAATACCGAGACAATTCTAAACAGAGCCCTAACTTTAACCAACAACAACAAATTGGAAAGCGATAGGCAGAATCAGGTAGGAATACTGGACCAAAAATCCAGAGAATAAATAATTTAAGCCAGGTTAACCAAGAGACGGCCTACAATCAAGAGGCGGAAGAAGAAATAGAAAATCTCGAAGAGGAAGAACTCAATTTTTAGGGGAAGTCCCTGCTTCCGTGGATCGAACGAGGAGTAGGGCACCAAGGAAAAAAATAAAGCTATTAGTGGACACAGGGGCATCGAAAAACTATATTAAACCTTTGCCAGAGTTTAAAAATGTTATCCCAGCATCCACACCTTTTCTAGTTAAGTCACTGCACGGAAATAGTCACGTGAATAAGTTATTTGGTGTATGGGCAGATTTTTTCATATTGCCTAATATGGCAACGTTCGATGGTATTAATGGGCTGGATCTATTAAACCGGGTAAATGCTCAAATAGATCTGAGTAGTGGAGTAATACGACACGATTTCGGAAACGAAAAGCTGTTGTTCCACTAGTGCGTGAATGTAAATTTCATTGATATGAGAAGTGAGAAAATTCCTTCTTGTGTTCGACATCATTTCCTTAATATGATAGAAAATAGGAAGAGGGCCTTCGCAGACCCAAACGATTCCCTTCCCTTCAATACAAATATAGTTGCTACCATAAGAACAAAAAACGAAGAGCCGGTATATTCTACGCTCTACCCATACCCTATGAGTGTGGCCGAATTCGTCAACGGGGAAGTGGCCGATTTGCTGGCTAACGGCATCATCCGCCTTTCCAGATCACCTTACAATAACCCGATTTGGGTTACTGACAAAAAAGGGATAGATGATGCAGGAAATAAAAAAAAACGGTTAGTGATTGACTCTAGGAAAGTAAAGAAGTCACAATTGAGTACAAGTATCCGATGCCTAATGCAATGGTGATTCCATCAGATTGAGTCGATAGAGAGGGACAGAGATAAACTGCCTTCTCTGTAAACAACGGCAAATACGAATTCTGCCGCCTGCCCTTTGGACTTAAAAACGCCCCCAGTATATTTCAGAGAGCGATCGATGATGTTCTAAGGAAGCAAATTGGCAGGACCTGCCATGTTTACGTCGACGATGTAATTATCTACTCAAAAACTGCAGAAGACCATTTAAGGGACGTTGAATGGGTTCTGCGGAGGATCTGCGAGGCCAATATGAGAGTCTCAGTGGAAAAATCAAAGTTTTTCAAAACTGAGGTAGAGCAGTATTTCACAAGAAAAGAACCCCATTACCATGATCTCAAGAACTCTAAGAGATGGGGAAGAACATTTGGCAACAAATTACAGAGAGCTCCTGGCAATCGTGTGGGCCCTCAACACCTTGAGAAATTACTTGTACGGTGTAAACCAGTTGAACATATTCACTGACCACCAGCCTTTGACATTTGCAGTCTCAGATAAAAATCCTAACGCGAAGATCAAGCGATGGAAATCTCTAATAGAAAGCTTCAATGCAAAAATTTTATACAAGCCAGGGAAGGAGAACCATGTTGCCAACGCTTTGTCGAGACAACACATGAATATAGTGGAGGTTGAAATGGAAGCAAGCTATGACTGCGCTACCGTACATAGCGAAGAGTCCCTGACCAATACCATTGAAACAGTGGATAAGCCTGTTAATTGCTTTAGGAATCAAATTGTGCTTCAGGAGTGCAAAAGTCTGTCAAAGCAGACCTTTATCCTGTTCGGTTCGGAGACTAGACATATTGTTTCATTTCGTGATGCAGATTCGGTAATAGACACACTACAAGAAGTAATTAATGATGGTGTGGTTAATGCAATACACTGTAGCCTACCAATTCGAAGATTCAGCACCGACTGGTGGAGCTTCATCCCAACGTGAAGTTCCGCCACACTGAAAATATGGTTGATGATGCCCTTAGTGAAAGTGACCAAAATTAGATTGTTGTTGCTGAACACAACCGAGCACATAGGGCCGCGCAGGAAAACGTGAAGCAGATCCTGGCCGATGATTTTTTTCCAAAGATGGATAAAAAAGCAAGAGAGGTGGTGGCAAACTGCCGAATCTGTTCAAAATCCAAATACGACCGCCATCCAAAAAAGCATGTCATTGCGGCAACGCCGATGCCATCTCACATTGGACAAATATTACACATAGGTATTTTCACTACGGATCAAAAATATTTTTTAATTTGCATCAAGTTTTCAAAGTTTGCAATAGTGCAGAAGATTGCATCGAGAACGATCATTGACATAAAACCGCCAATTTTACAACTAATAACAATTTTTCCAAACGTCAAAACAATATATTGTGAAAACGAAAAGTCGCTCAACTCGCATACCATAAAAACAATACTGTTGGATTATATTAATGTAACAATCGAAAATGCACTCCCGCTTCATAGTACCTCAAACGGGCAAGTGGAACGTTTCCACAGTACTTTAACCGAGATAGCTAGGTGCCTTAAACTAGAAAGAAATCTTAGCGACACCGCTGACCTAATTTTGCTGGCTACTATAGAATATAATAAATCTATTCACTCAGTAATCAACAGGAAACCAATCGATGTCCTTTACTCAGGTTCAACCAATGCTGTGGAATCAATCCGAGACCGTATTGAAAAAACACAGGCCGCTGACCGCGATTATCATAATAAGAACCGTCAGGATATGTTATATAACGCCGGTGACAGGGTCCTGGTAAAGGTAAATCGAAGGCTGGGAAATAAGCTCTCAGCATTATATGTAGAGGAAGTAGTTGAACAGGACCTAGGTACCACCGTTCTTATAAAGGGGAGGAGGGTTCACAAGGACAACCTTCGGCCCCCTTGACAGACGAAGTCACTAATTGCCATTTTTCTTTAATTGCAGAATAATAATATTGGCATTCCTGACGACAACCACTTTGACAGAAAAACTCACGGACTATACTAATGCCAACTACCGATCGTGGACGGGGAGGCAATAGTATGGGAACATGCCATTATACGAAACATTGAACGATGAGACGAAAAATCTAATTACTTTATTCCCTCAGTCGCATATGAGGCAGCTGCTCGACGCGGATATGAAACACTTCGAGACACTGCTGCGAACTGTCGATATTCACCACCGGTAGGCACGAAGCTTGGACTTTTTGGGTACGGCACTCAAGGTCATTGCCGGCACCCCCGACTTCGATGACTACTAGACCCTCCAGATGAAGCAGGACATACTTGTTGACTCGAAACAGTACAGGATAACATATAATATACATATACTCGTATGTAGAAATAACAGATAAAATAAACAAAATTATTACTTCTACTAAAGAAGAGAAAATAGATACAGGCCACTTATATGAAACAATACTAGCAAGAAATAGGATATTAACTCTAGACCTGAAAGCTGTCACAATTTCAATAACATTAGCCAAACTAAATTTAATTAGTCCTGTAATATTGGACAGTAGCGATATAAACAAAATAATCAACGAGCACTCGACTAACGTATCAACAATAGAAATATTAGGAATGTCTAGAATTAAGGTATTACAAAATAAGGACACTTTGTATTTCAGAATAAAATACCCCATACCTGAGATAGTCTGCAAAAAGCTTAGCTTATTCGCCGTACCACACCAGGGGCTGGTACTTCATTTTGGGGACACAAACACCGTTGCTGAATGCGGCAGCAAAGCACATGCCATAAAATGCGAAAAATCAACCTTTGCCACCTTTTGTAAAATGATGAAAACCATTAATTGCAAATTGTTTAAACACAGCAAACCACGAGATAAAGGGCGAGACCGGTATCTTAAGAATCGTTAAAGGGACCTACCTGCTAACCTTCGAACAACAGGTGACAATAAACGGTACCGAATTCCGAAATCGAAACAATGCCATCACACGCACTCCCGTGAAATCTACTGCCCAGAAGATCAACCTGGTGGGACACTTGGGGTCTCTGAGTCTTAATTACCTCCAGGAAATGAATGTTGAAAACATCAACCACATAGACACTTTGCGACAAGAGATCAGTTTAAAGACAGTGGTTTTCGTTGTTGCAGTGACAACCATTTCCGCCTTCCTAGTTATCTGACTGATCCTAAGTATCCAAGGAAAACGTTCCGCAAAACAAGATGATGGATCTTGCTATACGGAAAATTACTGAGAGGATCGCGGAAGACCCTCACTTAGGAGGGGAGGAGTTAACACAGTCTAATGCTCTGTAAATAGTTTAGACTGCATTGTTGCATTCATTTCCGCAATTTAGCCAAATATTAATGAAAAACGATACCTGATATTTCCACTTGTGGAATCGATTCATAATAAACAATTCGAACCATGGGAATCGCTGAGCCAGCATACTCGCAGGCAAATACCAATACCACCGATATCAGCGAATAGCGGCGGCAGCGGACAACAGCATAAGCTGCAAGCGCAACAGCAGCGACGACGACGGTGACGGCTTTAGCGCAGGGTAGAAATAAGTTAGGGTAGAATAATTAGTTCTCAATTAGACTCAATAAAGCACACAAGTGCACTAAAAAAAGAACCCCTTGTTAAGAGGTTAAGGCAGGTATGGCTCCATAACTTTGTTTCTGTTTATTCTATCAACACAGTTTTGATGTCGTTGAAAAGAGTACATTTCGCCGCTTCTATCAGTATACAAGTTGTTAATATGTCTTTATAAACGTCAGAGAAATTGCCAAAATAATGTGAAAAATTCAAATTTTTTCATTTTTAATCACGGTTTTCTCGAATAATTTGTCCACCAATGCATATCAAAATTATTTTAAAACAATCTCCTATTAATTCTGTTTTCAAAGACATATAACTGGGTCTAATGAAACAATTTGTGCGCTGATCTGAATCCCATACCGACAGCAAAAATATTTCCAATATTATTTATATATATTTAATAAATGTATTATTCAAAGTTTTAGGCCTGAAAACCCGTAATAAGAAATAAATAAATAAAAAATCAGCGCTTATCAGACAGTGCGTTGAAAAGTTGAACCACTTTCAAACCTATAATAGCGTGTTGCTAGCATGGGTTCCAGAGAGAAAGGTGTTTATTTCCGATAAACAAATTAAGAACAAAAAGAAGCCGTTATATACAGCAGAAACAATCGCAGAAAATAGAAATGCGTCAAAAGTAACCGAAAGTGGGAAAAAACTCCACAAAGCAGATATAAAAAATTTGTAAGATAACATTGGAAAAAAGGTTAATAAAAAGGTGAGTAGATTCCGGGTGTTAGAGATGCAAGCGTCTACGCGTTTTCAGTCGATGCAGTCGAAGTGGTTCAATTCAATCTTGCTCATGGTGTGAGAAGGCAGATTCGAAGCTCCCTTAAGCCAGCGCAACCTTTATAGCAAAATCAAAAAACGAAATCGTACTAAATTGCAGAATATTTAATGCTAATTTAATACGGGTTCCTTTAATTTATTAGACTTGTTTTTTTAATTTAAGCCAGCCCAACCATATAAATTTCAATATTTGAAACATAGCTGGACGAGTCTCATAGTTCAAAGAATTTCATTCCAAATCGTGCCCTTTTCTATTTAATGTATTGACGGAAAACGAGTCTACCTTTACGGAGTAACAACGATTCATCTAGCACAATTTACTCAGAGGGCCAGAAAGCAGCTTGAAAACTGATTTATCAATTTTACGGAATTAGATATTTTTGCCATATGTGACTCGCCCCGCACATGATTAGCAGTAAGACATCTCAAGATTTGTTCGAACCTTCCCTTCCCTTTTTCTCCCACTCACGAAAATTTCCGTTATAAACAAAAAAATCAAAACAAATCGAATTGGGGCACTAACTTAAATCTGATTGCTTCTGCAGTGGCACACAATATGCTACTACATATAAAACCAATACAGTTGACGTCGTCTATGTCCGACGGGTTTATATATACCGACGTGTTACATTAGCATTAAATATTGGGCAATTTAGTACGATTTCGTTTTTGATTGGGCTATAAAGATTGGGCTAGCTTAAGGGACCTCAGATTCGAAGTGGTTCAACTCCACCGCAATGATATTCTACTCATTTGGGAGGTCATTTGCAATTATTAACGCTTATGACTAAAAGGAATCTACGGGGGCCCCTTCCATAGTCAAAATACCTATATTCCGATTCAAAAAGCAACTAAAAATAAACTGAAAAATTTATACAAATTAGCATCACGAAAAATTAGAAAAAAAAAGAAAAAAGTGGAAATGAGAATTTCTCACAAAAATAAGTTTACATGAAAAACTAACCACTTCCACTTTTAGTACTAACCACTCAAAAACCTAACAATCCTGAAAACTAACATAACTAATTGCTGCACTCCTGGGTTTCAAATAAAAATAAATAAAAAATAAAATAAATTTTTCAGACTTTATCAATTAACACTAACTCGTTGGAACTCAAAATTATTATAAGACTCTTAAGCTAATCACAACCATAAGCCTACTTATATAAATAATATACTAAAGGAAAATATGGTCACGGGTAAGACAGTTAAGATACCTAAGCTGATTAGGACCCCGAGGACCTTTTTACATTAATCACCCTGCAAAAATCGAATGACTGAAACTCAAATTGGTATTCGGTGTTTACGTGTTATATACGAGTCAAATGACTAGTAGCTGTGACACCGGTGTGAGCAGTACAGCTATATCTTTATCTTAGCTCAAAAAATAAATCACAAAGAGCGAGATGTAAAACCGCACACACAGGCTTGAGAGGAAAGAAACAGCCAAAAAGTCTACCGATGCCATGGCATACCTATACAGGTAATATCATCTCAACAGCTGATTAGATTTTTTTCATTTTAATTTTCTCTAAACTGTCAAACTTCGTTGCAATCGATTTGTTTACATTTTAACATGTGCTGTGCCGTTCTGACGTTTTAGAGAAGCAATTTCCAATATGACTAATCATTTTACCCGTATCGTGTTTGCAGGGCAATATATGACCACTACTTACATTACAAACATGTAAAATACATAAAAAAATTTTTTAGAATATGGAAATTTGGTAATAAATAACTGCAAGTCCGATGATAGTTCGAAATTTCTTAATATTTTCTGGGTACTTGCCATACAAAAGAAATAACAATATAAAAAAAATCTAACAAAAAATTTTATTTTGTTTTGTTGTTTTTCGTTTTCACATTTTCGTTTGTCATTTTCTTTTACCACTTAAATACAGTCTACACCCGCCCGCACCTTTATTTTCCTATCGAATACAAAAATTTCAATTCTCGTTGTATTTTTTTGTATTTGTATTTTTTTTGTAGTTACTTTTTTTATATCATCTAGTTTTATCCGCTCCCGTGAAATTTTGCTTGCACCTAGTTTTTTTTATTTTTTTCATTTTTGTGTTAATAGCTCTGCGACCTAAATTGTAATCAATAAAAAAATTAGCCACCTTTTGCTTTGATTCGGACCGCAGCCGCGTGTCCGATTGACTTCAATTTATATTGTTGTCCCCTCTCCCACTTACTAATGAGTAGTGGAAATCGTTCCAACATAGTATGCTGTCAGGAGAATATGAATATATGTATGTATGTTTGCCTTAGTTTAAGAATAGTTTAAATAAAGCGATAGAGATTGTAGCGAATCAAAAATTGAATCACGTGTAGTTCATCTTTATGCAAATATCCTACTGGCTTGCATGGGCTGAGCAAGATGTCAGGCTAAGTAAACAGTCGATAGGTGTGCGTGTTGCACTGGGGCATTAGAGGGGGCGTGGATGTGAGGTGACCATGACGGACAGGACTGGTTAGGGACATGAGACGTTAACGGACGGACATGTCTCAGGCAAGGGGGCGTTGCTAAGCATAGAAGTCAGAGCGACGCCCAAGGCTACGTCGAAGTTTTAAGCAGAAGGGGAGGGATGACTCCACCTGACTTGGACAGAAATATCTTTTCTTTTTTTCTTTTCTTTCTGACCCTTCATCCAGACATGAAACTCTCATTTTGTTTATGTTTAACTGTAGGTAAGCCAAGTGAGCAAAAACTCACCCCCACCCAACGAGCTAGCGGGGCTTGTCACCATGCCACACGCCACCTTCGCCTCACGCCAACAGAAAGTTAAATAACAGGTTTTGTAAAAAGATGAGGGTACAATAGAAATACTGGTTGTTGTTGTTGTTGTGCCGACAAAAACACTCCCCGAAGGCTTTTGGGGAGTACTGTCAAACTGACAGTCCTTGGCAAGATATGAATCCAGTACGCTCCGGTACTCCCTTGCGGTACTGCCCGACTGTCGTTGTTGTTGTTGTTGTAACGACAAAAACATTCCCCGAAGGTTTTCGGGGTTGCTGTCGAACTGACAGTCCTATCCCCTTCGGAATAGGCCAGATATGAGTATCGCCGAGCGTCAGTCCCCTCTTTCAAAATCGCCGCGATACAAGAGACAAAATTGAACACGAGATCGGACTTACGAACTTGTGATGGGTATAATGTACATCGAAAAGACCGTCCCAGCGGTCTTGGGGGTGGCCTCGCGTTCATTACACATCACTCTGTACAATATAATCTATTTTCCCCTGACGTCGACCCCAGGGACTCTACCTTAGAATGCCAAGGCATAGCAGTCCGGTCAGGAGATGCCGACCTGCAAATCATAAACATCTATATTCCTTCTGTCACGTGTTGTCCTAGAGATTATCATCCCGACATTAGTGCGTTGCTAAGGGGCGATAACCGTCTAATCCTAGGCGACTTCAACGCGCATCACGATCTCTGGCACTCCAACTTGCCAGCAGACAGCAGAGGACACGCAATTGCAGACCAAATAGATAACTCAGCATTCTGTACAGTCAATGGAGATGCCCCCACCAGGGTGGCAGGTAACTGTCACAGTTCCAGACATCTCCATAACGAGCGCGGGCCTTATTAACTTTGCCATCTGGCGACCGATGCTTACATTAGCTTCAGACTACCTACTCATCTTACTCTCTGTTGAACGACCGACCGACTTCATAACGACTGATAAAATAACATACATCAACTTCACCAAAGCGGACTGGGACCGCTTTACTGAATATACAGAGCGCTCCTTCGCTGCCTTACCCACTCCTACGGACGTACGCAAAGGCGAAAGAGAGTTTCGCAAGATCATTGATTCAGCCTCATGCCGCTTCAATCCTGCTGGAAGAATACCCGAAATTCGGCCGAATTTCCCGGCAGAAGCTGCGGCGATGGCAAGAGAACGTGACCAAGTGAGACTCATCAATCCCGCAGATCCCAGAATAAAAGATCTCAATGCGGAAATTCGTAGGATTGTCAACGAACACAAGCTGACCAAGTGGAAACAACACCTTGAGACATGCAACCTCTTCGGCGGAGTCGGCAAATTATGGTCGACTGTCAAGGCCCTATCCAATCCGACCAAACACAAAGACAAGGTCGCCATTGCTTTCGGCGACAGCATCAAATCGGGCGCCAGGAAATGCGCGAGCTCCTTTTGCCGGCTGTTTATAATGCATCCACCGGCGGATAGGACTAAGAGAAGAGCCTTCCGACGTGCGCGCAAACACAAACACTCTACTGCGCCCATTGCCGTCTCAGTCGCAGAGGTTAAGGAAGCCATAATGAAGGCCAAACCCTCAAAATCCATCGGACCCGACGGAATCGCCATGAAGATGATCAAACACCTTGGCCACGAAGGACAGAGTTATTTAGCGGCTCTCTTTAATCTTTCTCTAACTACCCGAGATATGGAAACAAGCGATTGTAGTTCCCCTACTAAAACCAGGGAGGCCGGCGAACCTAGGAGTCTTATCGCCAGATATCCCTCCTTTCGCCGGTAGCGAAACTACTAGAGTCCATTCTGCTTCCTTACTTCGTCACAAATCTAAAATTGGCCGATCAACATGGTTTCCGCAAAAATCACAGCACGACATCCGCTTTGAATGTAATGGCGCAGATTAACAACGGTTTGAATCAACATCCACCAACCTCTACCGGGCAGGCACCTTGACGTGGTGTAGAGGCTTAAGTCGAGCGCATCCGATACTGGCCAGCGGAGCTGGGATGGCTACGACTATTCCAACCCCTCGGGTCCGCGCCGCATGCGAGCGGCAACTAAGAGCTGCCACCTCCTAATCCAGGGTGTTATGCGTCACCGTGCCCATTGGACTGGTTTGCAGCCAGGAGGTTTAAAACACCGGCTGTATTTTAACGGCGCCTTTCCAACACCGGGCCGCCTTGGAAAGTAACTATGGCCTTACCGCGACAAGGGGCTCTGGCGCGGCGGACGAACCCACTTCCCCTAGAAATATTTTGATCGCTGAGCTCGCCATGTCGGGCAGGGGATCGTACGAACAAGATGAGCAAAACCAACAACAAAAACAAACAAACCACAAAAAACACGAAAAGAAGCGGAAGCAGGAATACTGACAGCCCGCGTAACTACTCTCAAAGATTTTGGGAGAGTCTCTCCAGAGAGGAGGCGATGCTCTTCTTAGAGCACATGAGGGACAACAACGACAGTGATGCCCCATCCACCAGCACAGGCATCCGCCGAGAGCCGGCCCTAAAGCCCGCGAACCGCAGTAGTCGCGAGACTACTGATGAGAATCGCGGGAATCGGGACGACGACACAGGGGCAAACAGGGCATCCAACAAACTCGCGAACCCTGGTGGGCACAACAACACCAGTGCGAATCGCGAGCCCAGAGACAAAAACAACCCAGACCGAAGTGGAGGGTCCGGAAACACCCAAGAATCCGCCTCAAAGTCGGCGAACCGCAGTGACAACACAAAAACTACTGACGTGAATCGCGGCACCCACAACAACAGCAAGCAACACGACAACAGCAGGAGAGAGGCAGAAAAGCTCGCGAACCCTGGCGCGTCTAGCACCACCAACGTGAATCGCGAGCCCAGACAGCCGTCAAGCTACGCCAACAATCGCGAAGGAGCAGACCACAGCAGCAGCAGGTCCGAGAAACTTGCGAACCCTGGTGCGTCTAATACCACCAGTGCGAATCGCGAGCCCAGAAGCACCAACCCTACAAAACTCGCGAACCATGGAGCGACCAATAACACCAATGAGCATCGCGAGCAATCAACCGAAAACCAGGTAGCAAAGGACAGCCACAAGGTCTCCACCAGCAAGCACCCGGAGGGTGGACGAGACAGCACCCCTGAAAGGAGGAAACGGCCAGCCAGAAGGCTAAACAGGGGCAGGCCGCCAAAGCTACCGCCACCGGGCAGGCCAGGAGCCATGGATGATGACCTGAGAAGAGGGCTCAGTGGGTCGAGGGTAAAATGGTACCTCCGGAACCTTGAGAAGGGCATGTCAGCCAGAGAGGCCAGGGCGAGCGCGTACGACCAGATGAGGGCTGCTCAACAGTCCGCACCAACGGATCCACACAGGAGCAGACTCAACGTGGGAGCGCACAAACGTAGCAGATCACCCCCGCATACAACGGGGATTAGAACTGGGCCATCACTAGCCACAGAACCAAAATTACCCGCGCACGCTGAGAAGCGAAAACGCGGGCACTTCACCCCGAAAGACAACCACACCTCAAAAAGGCAGAGAGCTTACCCTCCTAGGAACACGGGTCCCTCAGCCACGGGAAGGCACAACAATAGCGGTGATGGGCGTGCACGGGCGGCACCCGGACAGCAGAGTTACTCGGATGCCCTGAGGGGAATTCGAGTCGCTGTGTTGCCCGAGAACTACCCGGCGGACGCTCTCAGCCAAGAAGACCTGACACGTTTGCAGGATGTCATCATGGACCAAGTGTTCATGGGATGGGAGCATGCTCTGGCTTTCTGCGGTGTGTACTTCCGTGCAGGACTTCTCCTCGTAGACTGCAAGGATGACAGGACAGCAGCTTGGCTTATGCAAGCTGCTCCGAAGCTGAAGGGCTGGACGGGCCCAAAGCTCAGCACTAGGAAGGGAGAAGACATACCACCGACACACAACGTGACGATTTTCCTCCCGAGATGTGCAGACCGCTCGTACGAGTATGTCAGCGGACTACTAAGAGTCCAGAACGAGGGTCTGAACACAAAAAGATGGCGCCCTATCGCAGTCATCATCGAAGATGCGGGACTACGGCTAAACGTCGGAATAGATGAAGAGTCTCACAACCGCATCCGGCAGGAAGGCTACAGGCTGAATTTCCGGTATGGCGCCGTCCAGGTAAAACCTTGGAGGAAAAAAATGCCTGAGACTGCGGACGCAGCCCAAGGAGCAATGCAGATGGATGAGGAGAACTCGAGCCCAGTAGAGGAAAGAGAAGCTGGTGCTGGGCGTAGATCCCCAGGAAACATCACCAGCAAACCAACGAAGCTCCCTCCCGCATCAGCCAGCATCATCGCTCCCGAACCAACCATAGTGACCAGTGAGCAGAAGCGGGAAGAGATCCGGAATACCCAGGAGCTCCTGGATGACATCGACCTGCAACGGCTCGACTTAGCAGACAAAAGGAGTGAAAGCGACTATCGGCTGTCAGAGATTGACGAGCCGATGAGTGACTCAGGATCTCAATGACCGCCCAACGCATTAAAGTCGCCCAGATCAACCTCCATCACGCAGTGGCAGCCTCGGCTGTCATCGCAAGGGGGTTTGCCTCGGAAGATCTGGGCATAGCGCTCATTCAGGAGCCATGGGTTTTCAAGGGTCAGGTGAGAGGACTGAAAGGAAGATGCAATAAGGTAATTTGGGATCTCTCCCAGGAGAGACCTAGAGCGTGTGTAGTGCTAAGGAACAATATTAAATACTTTTGCATTACAGAATATCTAAGCCAGGATTTGGTTGCAGTGCAAACAACGGTAGAGGTGGACGGTAAGCACACTGATGTCGTGTTCGCGGCGGCCTATTTCCCGGGGGACAGGAACACAGTCCCTCCAGAAAACGTACACCATTT
Organism: Merzomyia westermanni; assembly: GCA_949987695.1. Lineage (NCBI taxonomy): Eukaryota > Metazoa > Arthropoda > Insecta > Diptera > Tephritidae > Merzomyia > Merzomyia westermanni. The sequence continues at coordinate 86,642,962 of OX465291.1, forward strand.
AGTGGCCTATTGCATGAGGAAAAAGCTACCACTAATCATAGGGTGTGACGCAAACTCCCACAACGTAGAGTGGGGCAGCTCAGACACAAACGCCAGAGGTGAGTCTCTTCTAGAATACATTATAAGCAATGATTTATGTATCTATAACGTGGGGAGCAAACCGACGTTTGTCACCAGAGTCAGAGAGGAGGTCCTAGACATCACCCTTGGCAACAACCAGGCTGGAAATCTGGTATCGAGGTGGATGGTTTCCTCTGAGCCATCCCTCTCGGACCATAGAATCATCCGGTTTGAACTAGGGGCAATGCCTATGGAATCAGTCCCAAAAAGAAATCCCAGGAAGACTGACTGGAGCAGCTACAATAGTATCATCGAGGCAAACATAGATAGCCTCGAGACAGGGAGTAGAAGCACGAACTGTATAAAACTGGAGCACAGAGTAGAGACACTAAATAACGTCATCACAGACGCGTTCCACTCAAGCTGCAGAGTCTCACAGGCCAAAAGCGGCAAGAAGACCGCAACCTGGTGGTCTCATGATCTCTCGAAGATGAGGAGGATAGTCCGTAGACTTTTCAACAGGTCTAAACGGACTGGCAGCTGGGACGAGTATACAGCACAGTTAACTCTTTACAACAAAGAAAAAAGGAAAGCCAAGAGAGCCAGTTTTAGGAAATTCTGTGAAGGAATCTCCTCGACACCTGCGGCGGCGAGGTTGCATAAAGCACTGGCCAAAGAGCAGAAGGAGACAAACTTAGCATTAAAGCTTCCTGATGGTACCTATACCAGTACGGATGAAGAAAGAGCAGGGACCCTGCTGGCATCACACTTCCCCGGTGCAACCCAATGCACACTAAACCCTCCCCCTCTTCGAGAATCGAGGCCAAGCCAGTCTGACTGGCAAACGGCGAAAAAACTCTTCTCAGAGGAAGCTGTCAAATGGTCAGTGAACACCTTTGACAAATACAAATCACCAGGGGCAGACGGTATATACCCAGTGCTGTTACAGCAGGGCACCTAACTTATCCCACACATAGCCAGGATTATGAGAGACAGCCTAGCGCTGGCATACATACCTACAGTGTGGAGGAGGGCAATAGTGGTTTTTATACCCAAAGTAGGACGAAAGGACTACTCATCAGCAAAGTCCTTCAGGCCAATAAGTCTAACCTCCTTTATGCTAAAAGCAATGGAGAAAATAATAGACCACAGCATCAGAGTAAACATCCTGAACAGCAGGCCTCTGCATCACAGTCAGCACGCATATAGAGCAGGCAGATCTACGGACACAGCCCTCTATCAACTGTCGACTGAAATCCAGAGTGCGTTTACCTGTGAGGAAACAGTGCTATGCGCCTTCCTTGACATTGAGGGTGCATTCGATAACACGTCTCATGACAGTGTAAATAGAGCACTGCAGAACAGAGGAGTCGAACTGCCCATCCAAAGATGGATAGACGCCTTACTCCGCACCAGAACCGCTGAAACCTGGACAGGCAACAGCATAATACAGGTCAACACCACTAAGGGATGCCCCCAAGGAGGGGTCCTCTCGCCCCTTTTGTGGAGCCTAGTAGTAGACGAGCTCCTGCAAATCCTTACTGACAGTGGAATCCGATGCCAAGGCTATGCGGATGACATCGTCATAATTGCACGGGGCAAATTTGAGAACACCCTTTGTGACATCATACAAAGAGCACTTAACCTCACAAGGAGATGGTGTGCCTGTGTGGGGCTAAATCTAAACCCCACAAAAATGGCCATAATCCCCTTTACCAGAAAAAGAGCCCTCCCGGGACTCAGAGCGATAACCCTCGATGGCACGTTGATAGAATTTGTTGCTGAAGTAAAATACTTGGGGGTCATCTTTGACAGCAAGCTTCTATGGAGGCAACAGTTTGTGAACATGTCTAGTAGGGCGACAAGATCCATCATGGTATGCAGACGCATCGCGGGCAAAACATGGGGAAGCAGCCCGCACATCCTGAGATGGATGTACACCATGATAGTAAAACCCACTATCACCTATGGCTCAGTAGCATGGGCATCGAGAACAGTCTATTCAACGGTGAGACAAGCACTCTCCAAGATCCAGCGTATGGCATGCGTCTGCATCACAGGGGCAATGCGCACTTGCCCCACTGCTGCGCTGGAGGCTATTCTCGATCTACCCCCCCTACACTTAGCGATAGAGCAGGCGGCCAAAAGAACTCTCCTTAACATTGCTAAGGAGGGTTCGGGCAGAGGAAAAGTAATGTCAACCAACAATATGGCAAAGTTAAAAGAAACTATCCCAATTCCTCAATTACCGAGGGACGACATTCTCAGGCAAATACTCTTTGAACGGAGGTTTAGAGTTGAACTGGGAACCAAGACAACCTGGGAACAATCCAGAGTAGACACCATACACCGCTCCCACACAATCGTGTGGTACACGGATGGCTCGAGGACCCCAGAGGGAATCGGAGCCGGAATATTCGGCCCAAGAGCGCGGTTATCAGCGCCCCTGGGGACATACCCGAGCATCTTCCAAGCGGAAGCATACGCCATACACCACTGTGCAGAGTTAAACCTGCAGCGTGGATATAGTAATGAGCGCATCGCTATACTTAGCGACAGCCAAGCTGCACTCAAGGCAATCTCATCGTATGAGGTAAAATCAGCGCTCATCCGCGAGTGCATTGAGAAGCTAAATGACCTAGGAACCAACAATAGGGTGCTTCTAGCATGGGTTCCAGGTCATACAGGAATCGAGGGTAACGAGCAGGCTGACAGCCTAGCACGACACGCAGCAAGCACAAGCCCTATCGGGCCTGAGCCAATGTTGCCAGTGGGTCCTCAAACGCTTAAAGAATGCTTGAGGAAAGACGAAAAAAAGGAACGAGAGGAATACTGGCGCAATGCGTCGGGCTTGCGGCAGTCAAAGTTGCTCTTGGGGGGTTATAATACCTCTCGCTATAGAGCAATAATAAGCCTCTCCAAAGCTAATTTAAGAATTCTAACTGCTATTCTTACAGGTCATTGCAGACTCAACAGCCACCTACACAAAATGGGCATAAGGGCGAATGACAACTGCCGGTTCTGTCATACGACGTCGGAGACTGCAGAGCACATCCTTATGGCATGCGACGCAATAGCCAGGAAAAGAGCACAAGTCCTGGGATCACCATGGCCAGAGCAGACGGAATTACAAGCCCTCAGGCCAACTGAAATCCTCACCTTTTTGAGGGAAGTTGGCTTGGTAGAGGTGTTCTAATTAGATGAGGGCACAATAGACCACCTGGTCGCAGTGCTATTCTCAAGAATATCTATCTATCTATCTATCTATCAACATCCACCAAACCATAGGACGGTTCTCGTGGCACTTGACCTGTCAAATGCATTTGACACGGTCAATCACGCCACACTCCTCCGAGATCTGGACGAGACACCGCTCCCTGCCGGCCTTCAGAGGTGGACCGCTAATTACCTCAATGGTCGACAGGCAACAGTCAAATTTAGGAACAAGAAATCTAGACCACGAAGAATAAAACAAGGGGTGCCGCAAGGTGGTGTTCTCTCTCCCCTTTTGTTTAAATTCTATATTTCGAGACTGCCCTCCCCACCAGAGGGAGTCTCCATTGTTTCCTACGCTGACGACTGCACGATAACGGCCTCGGGCAAGGGTCCCTCCATTGATGAACTCTGTATTAGAATCAACAGTTACCTCCATGACCTTTCCAGCTTCTCCACTGAGCGAAATCTGCCCCTATCTCCGACTAAATCGACGGCGACCCTGTTTACTACATGGAATGCGCAGATGGGGCAAGAGTTAAATGTCCACGTAGACGGAGTACCTCTACCTACTGTCAACCACCCAAAAATCTGGGGTGTGACATTTGACAACGGCCTCACCTTCGCTGGTCATGCCACCGCAATAGCCTCAAAGGTACAGAGCCGCAATAAGATCCTCAAGTCACTGGCCGGCAGTACTTGGGGAAAAGACAAAGAAACATTGCTTGCTACATATAAGGCTATTGGCCTAGTCATCCAAACCGACATCTTTTGGATGTAGCACCGCCCCCCAGAGACATAAGGAGACATCTCCGTAAGCATTACGATGAGATCCGGCACCATATCTCTTTGCCGTTTGACCTGCGGAACCATAGACGGGCTCTAAATGACCTCCACACCGAGTCGGTAGACAGATCTCTCAGATCTCGGCCTGTGAATCCCGTTATTAATACTCAACCACCTGAATTTGCTGAAGAGGAGCGTGTACTTCCGAGGGAGACTAGAGTCATACTAGCACAACTTCGCTCTGGATATTGTAATAGGTTAAACTCTTACTTATCCAGACTGAACCCCAACATACCAAACACATTCCCTGCATGTGGTATGTCCCCTCATGATACCATACATCTCTTCTCCTGTTCAGTTGAACCCACTCTTCTAACACCTACATCACTCTGGTCCAACTCTGTGGAAACTGCGCGTTTCCTCGGACTTCCGTTAGAAGAGCCTGATGACAATTTGGAGTGATCGAGCCCATTGGGCAGGGCGAAGCACTGTTAATAACAACAACAACAACAACCCACCAAACCATAGGACGGTTCTCGTGGCACTTGACCTGTCAAATGCATTTGACACGGTCAATCACGCCACACTCCTCCGAGATCTGGATGAGGCACCGCTCCCTGCCGGCCTTAAGAGGTGGACCGCTAATTACCTCAATGGTCGACAGGCATCAGTCAAATTCAGGAACAAGAAATCTAGACCACGAAGAATTAAACAAGGGGTGCCGCAAGGTGGTGTTCTCTCTCCCCTTTCGTTTTTTCTATATTTCGAGACTTCCCCCCCCACCAGAGGGAGTCTCCATTGTTTCCTACGCTGACGACTGCACGATAATGGCCTCGGGCAAGGGTCCCTCCATTGACGAACTCTGTATTAGAATCAACAGTTACCTCCATGACCTTTCCAGCCTTCACCGAGCGTAATCTGACTCTATCTCCGACTAAATCGACGGCAACCCTGTTTACTGTATGGAATGCGCAGATGGGGTAAGAGTAAAATGTCCACGTAGACGGAGTATCTCTACCTACTGTCAACCACCCAAAAATCTTGGGTGTGACATTTGACAACGGCCTCACCTTCGCTGGTCATGCCACCGTAATAGCCTCAAAGGTACAGAGCCGCAATAAGATCCTCAAGTCACTGGCCGGCAGTACTTGGGGAAAAGACAAAGAAACATTGCTTGCTACATATAAGGCTATTGGCCGGCCGGTTATTGACTATGCTGCGCCTATATGGTCGCCCAATCTTTCTGACACCAACTGCAGGAAATTGCAAGTCTGCCAAAACACCGCCATCAGAACTGCTACGGGATGCCTGCTTATGTCATCTGAGTCTCACCTCCATCAAGAGGCAAAATTGCTCAATGTTCAAGAGCACGCGGAACTCTTGAGTAGACAGTTCCTTCTGAACTGTCATAAACCTAGGCATCCAAACCGACATCTTTTGGATGTAGCACCGCCCCCCAGAGACATAAGGAGACATCTCCGTAAGCATTACGATGAGATCCGGCATCATATTTCTTTGCCGTTTGATCTGCGGAACCATAGACGGGCTCTAAATGACTTCCACACCGAGTCGGTAGATAGATCTCTGAGATCTCGGCCTGTGAATCCCGTTACTAATACTCAACCACCGGAATTGGCTGAAGAGGAGCGTGTACTTCCGAGGGAGACTAGAGTCATACTAGCACAACTTCGCTCTGGATATTGTAATAGGTTAAACTCTTACTTATCCAGACTGAACCCCAACATGCCAAATACATGCCCTGCATGTGGTATGACCCCTCATGATACCATACATCTCTTCTCCTGTTCAGTTGAACCCACTCTTCTAACACCTACATCACTCTGGTCCAACCCTGTGGAAACTGCGCGTTTCCTCGGATCTCCGTTAGAAGAGCCTGATGACAATTTAAAGTTATCGAGCCCATTGGGCAGGGTGAAGTACTGTTAACAACAACAATTCCGCCGGTGAATATAATCTTAACCGACAAACAGTGCACGTGGTGTTAGGGATTAGGAGCTGGTGGCATTGGTTTACATTCGTCATAGTACTGTGTTGCCGTCAAAGGGCGTGAGCGGTAGAGGGAATTGCACCCTACTTTGGGGCCGTGTTAGTGCTGCTAGTCGTGGATACTGTATCTGAAACATGTGCGACACTGGATCGATGTTGGCCATGGGACGCCCTACCCCGTGAACAGCAAGGAGCCTCAAACACAACACAGGGCCCATTGCCGCCTCCGTCGCCGAGGTCAAAGGAGCCATAAGGAAGGCCAAGCCCTCAAGATCTATCGGACCCGACGGTATTGCCATGAAGATGTTAAAACACCTACGCCACGAGAGACAGAGTTCTTTGGCGGTTTTCTTTAACATCTAGCTAACCACTTTCCTCGTTCCAGATTTGGAAACAAGCGATTTGGTCCTCCTACTAAAACCAGGTAAGCCGGCGAACCAAGGAGAATCATATCGTCCGTCGCCGGTTGCGAAGTTATTTGGCCGAACACCAACATGGTTTCCGGAAGTCACGCAGCACAACATTCACTTTGAACATCATAACGTCGCAGACAAACCATGGGTTGAAGCAACATCGTCCAAAGCATAGGACGGTGCTCGTGACACTTGACCTTTCTAAAGCTTTCGACACGGTCAACCATGCCACACTCCTAGAAGACCTGGAAGAGATAACATTCCCTGCCAGCCTAAAAAGGTGGACCGCTAACTACCTCAACGGTCGGCAGGCGTGAGTCAAATTAAGGAGCAAGAAATCTAGATCACGAAGAATCAAACAAGGGGTGCCGCAGGGTGGTGTAACATCCCCCCTTTTGTTTTAATTCTCTATTTCGAGTCTCCATTGTATCCTATGCTGACGACTGCACGATTATGGGCTCGAGTATGGGCACTTCCATTGACGAACTCTGTACGAGGATTAACTGTTACCTCCGAGACCGCCTGCGGGTTAGGGGTTTAGAATATGCCCGAGGTAGGCATACCGGTCGTAAGAGGCGACTAATATGCACAAAGGTAATGACGTGCAACTCGATGGTTGATCTACGGATATGATGCCTCTCACCTCTCATTACCCATCTCACCTTCCTTACGGAAGGAGGGGTGACATGACCTAGAAGGTTCCACTGGTCATACCAAATCGCTGCCACGACAGTCGGGCAGTACCGCATGGGAGTATCCGGCCAAGGACTGTCAGTTCGACAGCAACCCCCAAAACCTTCGGGGAATGTTTTTGTCGTTACAACAACAACAAGGACAGTCGGGCACTACCGCAAGGGAGTACCGGAGCGTACCGGGTTCAAATCCGGCCAAGGACTGTTTATTCGACAACACTCCCCAAAACCTTCGGGGAGTGTTTTTGTCGTTACCACAACAACAACAGACCTTCCCAGCTTCTTCATCGAGCGAAATCTGACCCTTTCTCCGACTAAATCGACGGCGACTCTTTTTACGTGTAATTTGCAGATGGAACAAGAGTTAAACGTCCACGTAGATGGAGAACCTCTACTTACTGTCAACCACACTAAAATCTTGGATGTGACGTTCGACAAAGCCTCACCTTTTCTAGTAATGCCACCGCAATAGGCTTAAAGGTACTATCGCACCGAGATATGAGCATCGCCGAGCGTCAGCCCCTCTTTCTCTGCCCCTAATGCCCAAAACCTTCGGGGAATGTTTTTGTCGTTACAACAACAACAAGGACAGTCGGGCACTACCGCAAGGGAGTACCGGAGCGTACCGGGTTCAAATCCGGCCAAGGACTGTTTATTCGACAACACTCCCCAAAACCTTCGGGGAGTGTTTTTGTCGTTACCACAACAACAACAGACCTTCCCAGCTTCTTCATCGAGCGAAATCTGACCCTTTCTCCGACTAAATCGACGGCGACTCTTTTTACGTGTAATTTGCAGATGGAACAAGAGTTAAACGTCCACGTAGATGGAGAACCTCTACTTACTGTCAACCACACTAAAATCTTGGATGTGACGTTCGACAAAGCCTCACCTTTTCTAGTAATGCCACCGCAATAGGCTTAAAGGTACTATCGCACCGGAATGACCCGGGTTTTTTTACCCGGTCAAGGGCCGTTATTTCAGTGTAACCCTATCCAATCTGTCCCGTCCCACCCTTAAATTGTTATCCTCGGAGCAAACCCTGGCAGCTGGGTTGCTCCATTGTCTCTTGTTACGGGCTGGGGTCGAACCCAATCCTGGACCAAGAGATTGGATCTGCTGCATTTGCTGGAAGAAAATTTATATTAAACGGTCGTATTCGGTACAATGCGCCAAGTGTAAGAGATGGTTACATAAATCTGGATGTTCAGGGCTTAACCCTGCCACAGACCCCGTACTTTCTTTAGTACTTTTGAGGCACCTTGCTGTACACGTCCAAGGACGTCCCGCGGTAGTCGCCGCTCTGGCACTCCCTTACCGCTTCTACCTACTTCCAATAGCCACAATAGTGGCTCAGTCTATACGACTGGCAGCACCGCTGCCATCCCCGCCTCACCCACTCCCGACTGTCGCTCACGCACTCCAGCGTCTCCATCTCACACGGCCGCTCAACACCCCCATCCCCTCCGGAATAGGAAGAGATATGAGCATCGCCGAGCGTCAGCCCCTCTTTCTCTGCCCCTAATGCCCCCAGCCTGCACGTGGGTCAGGAACACCACTTCCTAGTACCTTTCACTACCTGCACCGTTTGTCGGCAAAGATTATATACGCCTGCGTCATCGGTCAAGTGCAGGTTAGGTTAGGTTGCAAGGGCGGGACAGAGTACCTGGACTCTGCCCGACACTTAGGCCTCTAAATAGGCCCATTGTGATACCCTATACGGTCTCTACCCACTTCTATGCCCCAGAGATGCGAGCAAGTCATCCCTGAAGCCGACAGCAGCTCAGCCGCTTTACAGTCAACCGATCCAACAACCCTAGAGTAATAGTGTTCAAAGATCTCCAGAGGCTGAAAAAGGACCAGCCGACTCACACGGTCGCGCCACCGTCGACGCCAGGGGAAACCAACTCACACCCAGGGCAGGGGATCGAACCACTTCGTAGAGTCAATAAATTTGGATAACGCTTTTATTTCTATTTTTGATACCTCAGCGAGGTCATCGAGAAACGGTTGGCCCAGGATAGCCAACCGTCGCCTGCTGAGTGCAGGGCATTGACACATCAGATGCTGAACACTTTCCTCCTCCTCAATACATCTGCAGCTGCGACAGTAATCATTAGACATTGCGCCCATTCTGGCGCCGTGAGTGCCTATTAAACAGTGCCCTGTTAGAACCCTTACCAGGGATGAAATGCCCGATTTATTAAGGGACAACAGGGAATTTGTACGTCTTTTGTTGTAAGGTCAGGTTAGCCTGGATATCTCGCACGTCGAGAGCCCCGACCAGAGCATATTTGCTATTTTCATTGTGTTTGTGCTGACACTAAATTTAAAGGAGGCCATGGGTATGCCTACCGACCTATTTCCCGGAAGGAGATGGGTGGTGGTACCTCGTCTGGCCAGCTCATCCGCTCTGCAGTTACCTTCAATATCCCTGTGCCCAGGTACCCAAATAAGGCTAATACTGAAGTGCTGAGCCATCTGTTGTTGTTGTTGTTGTAGCGACTACTTAACCTGTCCAGGGTGTCACCCCCAACCAACATTGTCATCAGGCTCTTCTAACGGAAGTCCAAGAAACCTCGCGGCTTCAACAGGGGTGGACCAGAGTGAGATTGGAGTTAGAAGAGTGGGCTCGGTTGAGCAGAGGAACAGATGGTTAGTATCGTGGGGAGACACGCCGCATGCCGGGCAGACATTTGGCATGTCGGGGTTCAGTCTGGATAAGTAAGAGTTTAGTCTGTTACAATATCCAGAACGAAGTTGAGCCAGCGTGACTCTTGTCTCCCTGGGCAGTTCGCGTTCCTCGGCGGCAACAGGTGGAGCTTGTGCCTGTAGGACCACATTCACTGGACGAGACCTGACAAAGGAGTTTACCGACTCCGTGTGGATGAGGTTGAGGGCCCGCCGGTGCACCTCTGGATCAAACGGCGAGGAGATGTGATGCCGGATCTCATCATAGTGCTTACGGAGGTGACTCCTTATTCTCCTGGGAGGCGGATTTTCGTTGAGCAGGTTCCTGTTCGGATGCTGCTGATTATGGCAGTTGAACAGGAATTGTCTGGACAACATCTCGCAATGCTCTTTAACATTGAGCATTTTTGCCTCATTATGAAGGTGATGCTCAGGAGACATAAGGAGGCACCCCGTGGCGGTTCTGAGTGCGGTGTTTTGGCAGGCCTGCAACCTCCTCCAATGTGTGTCTGCTAACCCCGGCGACCATATTGGCGTCGCGTAGCTCAGAACCGGCTGGCCGATTGCCTTGTACGTTGCCAGTAACGTTTCTTTGTCTTTCCCCCAAGTACTGCCAGCTAGTGACTTGAGGATTTTGTTACGGCTTTGTACTTTGGTGGCAATCGCGGCTACATGAGCACCGTATTTGAACATGTTATCAAACGTGACCCCTAAGATTTTGGGGTGTGTGACAGTCGGAAGCTTGATGCCGTCGACGTAGACGTTTAATTCCATGTTCGCCTGCGCTGTCCACGTCGTAAATAGGGTGGCCGAGGATTTGGTCGGTGACAATGTCAGGTTCCGTGCAGCGAAGAAACTGGAAAGGGTTGGAAGGTATGAATTTAGTCTCGAGCAGAGCTCATCAACGGAGGGTCCAGTCGCCAGGATCGTGCAGTCATCGGCGTAGGAGACGATCGAGACGCCTTCTGGTGGGGGAGGGAGCCTCGATATGTAGTAATTAAACAGAAGCGGGGATAGGACACCACCCTGTGGCACCCCCTGCTTAATTATACGTGGTTTTGATCTTTCGCCTCTAAATTCAACCGATGACTGCCGGCCACTCAGATAGTTGGCGGTCCAACGCTTTAGACAGGGGGGAAGGTTTGAATCTTCCAGGTCGTTAATGAGTTGTGCGTGATTAACAGTGTCGAAAGCTTTCGACAGATCAAGCGCAACTAGCACGGTCCTGTCATTTGGGCGAGATTGGTTGAGACCGTCACCTATCTGTGTGGTGATGGCGTTTAGCGCGGTGGTAGTGCTATGCATTTTGCGGAAACCATGCTGATGTTCGGCTATTCGCAGGTTAGCGGTATAATAAGGGAGCAAGACCGCCTCCAAGGTCTTCACTACTGGCGAGAGGAGTGATATCGGTCGATATGACTCCCCCACGTTAGCCGGCTTGCCGGGCTTTAGTAGTGGCACCACCTTTGCCTGTTTCCATCTTTCTGGAATGACAAAGGTGGTCATGGACAGATTGAAGACGGTTGTTAGGTACCTTACTCCCTCATCGCCGAGATGTTTTAGCATCAGCATGGATATACCGTCTGGCCCAATGGATTTAGAATTTTTGGACCTCCGTATGGCCTCCCGAACCTCTGTGGTGGTGATGACAATGGGCGCTTGGTTGTTTTTGCGTTTGTGCGCTTCCCTGATGGCGCGCCTGATTTCCTTGTCAACCGGAGGATGCAGTACGAATTGCCGGCAGAATGCGCTCGCGCATCTCTTTGGTTTCGACTGTACCTTATCACCAAAGGTGATGGATATTTTGTCGTTAGGTTTGGTCGGATTAGACAAGGATTTGACAGTGGACCATAATTTGCCAACACCAGCAGAGAGGTTGCAGGACCTTAGGTGCTCCTCCCATTTGGCGCGTTTGTGTTGATCGACTAGCCGTCTGATCTCCGCATTGAGATCTTGAATTTGGGGATCCGTAGGGTTCAAGCGTCGCACGTGGTCACGTTCATTAGCCAGGGCCGCTGCCTCTGCGGGGAAGTACGGACGTATCTCCTTAATTCTGCCTGACGGAATGTATTGATTGGAGGCTGAAGCTATGACCATGCGAAACGCTTTTTCCCCTTCTCGTACATCAGACGGGATGGGAAGAGCAGCGAAGGTGCTCTCAGTGAAACCAAGAAAACCAACCCAGTCAGCTTTGTTGAAGTTAGTGAAGGTGCGCTTCTCAGAAGTGACGAAGTCATTGGGGCGATCGATTGAGATGCAAGAGTGAGCATTGGTCGCCATTCAACGCAGTTTATGAGACCTGCGCTGACAATTGTGAGGTCTGGCGAGCTGGAACAATTTGCCGCAACTCTTGTGGGGGCGTCCCCGTTCACAGTGCAAAACGTCGAATCGTCTATTTGTTCAGCCAATTCCTGTCCCCTACCATCGGCTTGTAGGCTTGAGTGCCACAGATCGTGGTGTGCGTTGAAGTCTCCGATGATTACACGGTTATCGCCCCTGAGTAACGCACTGATGTCAGGGTGGTAATCTCTCGGACAGCAGGTGGCAGGAGGTATATAAATGTTTATAATTTCAAGGTCGACGTCTCCTGTCCGGACAACCATTCCTTGACGTTCCAGGAGGTTGTCCCTCGGGTCGACGTCAGGCTCAAATGTACGATATTGCACGGATTGGTGGGTGATGAAGGCGAGTCCGCCCCCAAGTCCCCTCTCTCGAAAACGTCGGTGAATGTTATAGCCGTCACAAGTCCGAAGACTTGATCGGGCGTTTAACTTCGTCTCCTGAATGGCAGCGATCTTGATGTTCTGACGCTTCATGAAGTTCACTATTTCACTCACTTTCCCAGTTAGGCCGTTGCAGTTTAGTTGTAGGACGCGAAAGTGCGAAGGGGGAGAAATATTCACGCTGGGAGTCAGGGACTGGTGCGTGTGCCTTGGTGGAAGCAGGCTGGGTCGCACACTGCGTCGCACTCTAGAAGTCGAGGGATCCGAAGCACCAGAAGGTGGCGAATCAGTTGACGTTGTAGGTTGCGTAGCTCGACAACATGGTGCAACGTACGTATCAGTCCATAGGTTCCTGTTTCCAAGTTGAGAACATATAAGCAGGTGACACAGGCCAAGGCAAGAGTTGCATTTGACTGATGTCGCAGGTGTATATAATCTCAACCGACAAACAGAGCACAAGGTGTAAGGGACCAGGAGCTGGTGGCTTTGACTTACATTTGTACTAGTGCTGGAAGAAGAAGGGGAAGTTGAAAGTGGGCGGGGGGTAGGCTGTCGCTCGGCATTGCTCACTTCTGAAATAGAGGTGCTACGTAGAAAGTAGCTGTGAGCGGCTGTGTGAGGTGTTGGCGCCTGTGGGCGTGAGCGGCAGCGGGTGTTACACACTACTTGCTGGGCGTTGTTTGTGCTGTTAGTCGTGCAGACTGTTACAGAAGCTTGTGACGGTGCGATACTAGATCGTCGTTGGCCACGGGACGTCCGAGGGCGTGAACAGCAAGGGGCCACGAAAGTTTTGTAGAAACTAGGGGGCCTGTGTGTGGAGGGATTTAGCCCGGAGCACCTGGTTTTGTGCAACCATCTTTTGCAAGAATTGCATTGGACGGAGTGTGAACGCTTGACGTAGATTTTCTTCCAGCAGACGCAGCAGATCCATTCTCCTGGACCCGGGTTGGATTCGACCCCAGCCCGGATAAGGAGGGTTTTGAGCAGCCCTGCTGCAAGGAGCTGCTCGGAGGATGACAATATTAGTGAAAAAGGTGACAGGTTAGACAGGGTAGAGTCGAAATAACAGCCCTTGGTCGGATGTAGAAATCCGAGTCATTCCGGTACGTAGAACCGGCTGTTGTGGGAATGTGCTGAGCCATCTCGTTGAGAGATGCTGAGCCATCTCGTTGAGAGATCTGCGACATTCAGTTAACGACTTTCCATTGTCGACGTATGAGTTCAAGGCTTTAAGTGCGGCCTGACTGTCTGAGAAGATATAGATCTGTTTAACATTTTGGGGCATGGATGCCAAGCTTTTCACCGCACCGTGTATTGCCAGCATTTCCGCTTGGTACAGGCTGCAGTGGTCGGGAAGACGGAAGGAGATCTCTAGTCCCAGGTCCGGTGAAAAGATTCCTCCCCCCACCTTCCCCTCAAGCTTGGAGCCATCAGTGAAGATGTTAAAGGCGCCCCGAACCGTATGTGGTCTGTTGTCCCATTCTTGTCTTGTCGGTATTATTACCGCGTAGTTGCTGACGAACACGTTATTTGACGCTAAGTAGTCAGTGTGTGCTGGTATGTTAACAGGCGCGTGGTTACCCAAGATTGTGGCGTGCCCACTTTGTTCGTTTATCCAGACGCCAGTCTCCCTTATTCGCAAAGCTGTGATCGTGGCTACTTCCTTCGCCACCAGATCAAGCGGTGGTAGATGCAGCATAGTGTTGAGTGCTTCTGTCGGGGTGGACCCAAGGGCCCCGGTTATGCAGAGTTCTGAACTCCTTTGGACTTTTTGTAGCTGCTTGAGGTACGTATTCTTAGCTAGTGCAGGCCACCAGACCAGCACTCCGTAGAGTAGAATCGGGCGAACAATGGCTGTGTAAATCCAGTGTACCACCCTGGGAGAAAACCCCCACGAGACACCAATTGCTCTCTTGCAAGTAAACAACGCGCACGTTGCTTTTTTCACTCGTTCTGTTATATTGTCACCCCAGAGTAGTTTCTTGTCTAGAGTAACTCCTAAATATTTGACTTTGTCACTGAATGCCAAAGTCGTGTTTTCAATTTTTGGTGGTATAAGGTTCGGTATTTTGTACCTTCTGGTTGTTGTTGTTGTTGTTGAAAACACTCCCCGAAGGTTTTGGGGAGTGCTGTCGAACTGACAGTCCTTGGCCGGATATGAATCCGGTACGCTCCGGTACTCCCTTGCGGTACTGCCCGACTGTCGTGGTAGCGATTTATGACCAGTGGAACCTTCTAGGTCATGTCACCCCTCCTTCCGTAAGGAAGGAGAGATGGGTAATGAGAGGTGAGAGGCATCATATCCGTAGATCAACCATCGAGTTGCACGTCATTACCTTTGTGCATATTAGTCGCCTCTTACGACCGGTATGCCTACCTCGGGCATATTCTAAACCCCTAACCCGCAGGGTTTTGTACCTTCTGGTGAAGAGGACTAGCTCGGTTTTCTCGGGGTTAACCCCCAAACCTGTTGACTTTGCCCAATCACATATTTAAGATAAGGCTGTTTCCATTAAATTGCAAAGAGTTTGAGGGAATTTTCCCCCCATAATAACGCAGATGTCATCGGCGTACGCAATCACTGGGTGGCCTTCCGCTTCCATGAGGCGTAGAAGCTGGTTTACAGTAACCACCCAAAGTAGCGGTGAGAGAACACCTCCCTGCGGGGTACCTCTGTTAACGAGTCTGTGAATCGAGTTCCCACCTAGCTCGGTTGTGATCCGTCTGCTAGTAAGCAGTTTACGAACGAACTCTACAAGGCAGGCATCGACCCGCAGACCCGTCAACGCCGAAGTGATAGCATCCGCAAGGACATTATTGAAAGCGCCTGCTATGTCGAGGAAAGCCACCAATGTGTATTCCTTTAGGTTAAGTGACTTGTCTATCACAGATACAAGGGAGTGCAAGGCAGTATCAGTTGACCTACCCTTACTGTAGGCATGTTGACCCCCCAAAGGTGAGTTGGGTCCATCGATCGTCTGAGATAGTCCTCCAGAAGTCTTTCTAGAGTTTTAAGAAGAAATGAAGATAGGCTTATAGGCCTAAAGTCATTAGGTTTAGTATGAGATGGTTTCCCGGCTTTGGGGATAAAGACTACCCTAACCTCCCTCCATGAAGTGGGTACG
This sequence comes from Merzomyia westermanni, assembly GCA_949987695.1. Classification (NCBI taxonomy): domain Eukaryota; kingdom Metazoa; phylum Arthropoda; class Insecta; order Diptera; family Tephritidae; genus Merzomyia; species Merzomyia westermanni. The sequence goes on from OX465291.1 coordinate 86,658,672, forward strand.
TAGTTGAGCCTTAGACAACCTATAAACATAGTTTTCAACCAAGCCTTGATAAGCTCGGAGGTATGCTGTAGCTGGGCCGGGAATATTCCGTCCCGTCCTGGCGACTTATGGGGCTTGAAGGTAGATAAAGCCCAATCTAACTTTCTCTCATCGGTGATTTCCCTTATCACTTGATCGGAAGGCAGCCCTTCGCCGATCGTAGTAGTAGACACGTCTGTGCATGTCGGGAAGTGTGTATCCAGGAGCAGATTCATGGTATCCGTAGTCGAAGCGGTCCACTGCCCATCTGGCATTTGGACGTGGCTCAAAGTTGCTGGCGCTTTTGAGAGTACCCTCCTCAACCGAGAGGCAGCAGATGTAGATTCAATTTCACTGCAGAAGTCCATCCAGGAGGCTCGTTTAGCCTTGCGGATTTCTTTTTTATATGTGCTTAGCTTAGTTTTGTAAACAGCCCAGGATAGCTCGCGGCCATCCTGCTTAGCTTTATTAAAGGCAACCCTACATGCCTTTCTCAGTCTATCTAGTTCAGACGACCACCAAGGTGGCTTATGGGTCCAGTGCAACAATTGCCTTGGCCTGTGTCACACCCTTATGTGCTCTGGGCTCGCAGACGGTAACCTTTGGACGGATTCGTTCATAGCCCCCTGTTGCAGTACACAGCCGCCTCCCACGCCAGACAACATCGGCCATGGCGCTGTCAACTCTAGACTGCGACATAGTTTAGGCCTTAGCCTACCTCCACCTAGCCAAACGCATCCGTCCCTCACGCCTAGTATGTCCCCCGTCTCCCCTCCTACACACTTCAAAATTTTGCAGCTGAACTGTAACGGATTAGCTGGAAAGATCGCGGAGATAACTGACTTTATGAAGACGCACAACATCAAAATCGCCGCGATACAAGAGACAAAATTGAACACGAGATCGGACTTACGAACTTGTGATGGGTATAATGTACATCGAAAAGACCGTCCCAGCGGTCTTGGGGGTGGCCTTGCGATCATTACACATCACTCTGTACAATATAATCTATTTTCTCCTGACGTCGACCCCAGGGACTCTACCTTAGAATGCCCATGCATAGCAGTCCGGTCAGGAGACGCCGCCCTGCAAATCATAAACATCTATATTCCTCCTGTCACGTGTTGTCCTAGAGATTATCATCTCGACATTAGTTCGTTGCTAAGGGGCGATAACCGTCTAATCCTAGGCGACTTCAACGCGCATCACGATCTCTGGCACTCCAACTTGCCAGCAGACAGCAGAGGACACGCAATTGCAGACCAAATAGATAACTCAGCATTCTGTACAGTCAATGGAGATGCCCCCACCAGGGTGGCAGGTAACTGCCACAGTTCGCCAGACATCTCCATAACGAGCGCGGGCCTTATTAACTTTGTCATCTGGCGACCGATGCTTGCATTAGCCTCAGACCACCTACTCATCTTACTCTCTGTTGAACGACCGACCGACTTCATAACGACTGATAAAATAACATACATCAACTTCACCAAAGCGGACTGGGACCGCTTTACCGAATATACAGAGCGCTCCTTCGCTGCCTTACCCACTCCTACGGACATACGCAAAGGCGAAAGAGAGTTTCGCAAGATCATTGATTCAGCTTCATGCCGCTTTATTCCTGCTGGAAGAATACCCGAAATTCGTCCGAATTTCCCGGCAGAAGCTGCGGCGATGGCAAGAGAACGTGACCAAGTGAGACTCATCAATCCCGCAGATCCCAGAATAAAAGATCTCAATGCGGAAATTGGTAGGATTGTCAACGAACACAAGCTGACCAAGTGGAAACAACACCTTGAGACATGCAACCTCTCCGGCGGAGTCAGCAAATTATGGTCGACTGTCAAGGCCCTATCCAATCCGACCAAACACAAAGACAAGGTCGCCATTGCTTTCGGCGACAGCGTCAAATCGGACGCCAGGAAATTATTATGCAATCACCTGCGGATAGGACTCAGAGAAGAGCCTTCCGACGTGCGCGAAAACACAAACATTCTACTGCGCCATTGCCGCAGAGGTTAAGGAAGCCATAATGAAGGCCAAACCCTCAAAATCCATCGGACCCGACGGAATCGCCATGAAGATGATCAAACACCTTGGCCACGAGGGACAGAGTTATTTAGCGGCTCTCTTTAATCTCTCTCTAACTACCTTCGTTATACCTGAGATATGGAAACAAGCGATTGTAGTTCCCCTACTAAAACCAGGGAAGCCGGCGAACCAAGGAGAGTCTTATCGCCCGATATCCCTTCGTTCGCCGGTAGTGAAATTACTAGAGTCCATTCTGCTTCCTTACTTCATTACAAATCTAAAATTGGCCGATCATCAACATGGTTTTCGCAAAAATCACAGCACGACATCCGTCTTCCGAATTCAGCCAGTATCTTCCAAGCAGAAGTGCTGGGGATCGAGAAGGCTTGTACCTTCCTGTCGGAGGACACAGTAGGAGGACATAACATACATATCTACACTGACAGCCAAGCAGCGATTAGGGCGCTTGAATCAGACATCACATCCTCTGAGACGGTCAGCAGCTGTAGGAGGATGCTAGAGTCGGTTGCAGACTTCTCAAGCATTACACTCGTTTGGGTTCCCGGCCACAGGAACATCACGGGTAATGAGAAGGCAGACGAACTGGCTAAATTGGGGGCTGAGGCAGAGGTCTCCGATGCGGTGATGTTACATCCACCAATCACATCCATTAAAAGGCACATTCATTGCAAGTACAGAGAATTGGCAGCCCGTAATTGGCTTTCCACCGATGCCTGCAAAATCTCTAAGCAAACGTGGCCTACCTACAACAAACAGAGAACAGAGGACCTGCTCAAGAGGTCAAGAAAGGAAATATTCAAAATCACATCCACACTAACGGGGCACTGGCCTCTGGGCCAACACGCCGAAAGAATGGGCATCCCGTTCAACAACAGATGCAGGAGCTGCAACGAAGAAGGGTGCAAAGAAACAGTTGAGCACTTCCTATGTGAGTGTCCAGCTCTAATGCCTATATAGGAAGAACTCAATGGTTTGCTCGTGACTACAACTAAGGCTAAGCCCAACACACTTACAGCAGCATCCAAATATGTGCATGGTTCCAGGAGGAACTGCATCAAAATGGCGCCCAAAGCGCTACTTGAGCTCGGGAGTATCTCCTCTCCCGAGCAGCACAGCAACCAACCAACCACCGCTGCCATTCCCGCCTCACCTACTCCCGACTGTCGCTCACGCACTCCATCTAACACGGCCGCTCAACACTCCTATCCCCTCCGGAATAGGTCAGATATGAGCATCGCAGTGATGGACAATCAACAGCTCCAGAAAGTAAGCCAATAACAAACGAGCACGATAAAATGGTTCGTCTATTTTCAAGCGTACTTAGTTCAATTAAAAGACATCGAGATTCATATGATGGTAAAGGATCAGAAAAATTCAAAGATCGGAGAGCAAAACGTAGGAAAACTTTCTGGACTCTCTCAATTCGTTTAGATGGCCCAATTTGGTAGGGTCTCCAAATGGGAGCAGCATACTCCAATCTCGATCTGACAAAAGAACAATATAGAGACTTGAGGGTGTGAGGGTTAGTGAATGCAGAACAATTTCTGCGTATGAACGCCAGCATCGCATAAGACCGAGCTACCACGTAGTTGACTTGGTTAGAGAAACTAAATTTAGAGTCGAAAAATACACCCAAGTCCTTGATTTCTTCAACGGATTCCAAGGCACAGCCGGCAATACTATACGAAGTACGTAGGGTATTAGCAGACTTCGAAAAAGTCACATGGAAACACTTTTTGATGTTCAGCATTAGTCGATTTAAACAACACCAGTTTTCGAGGTTGAAAAGGTCTGATTGCAGGCGTTCGGAGTCATGTGAACTATTTATGACAGCGAATATTTTCAAATCATCAGCATATAACAAATATTCCGCAAAAGAGAAACATGAGCCAATATCGTTGATAAATAATATAAAAAATAGAGGCCCAAGAATACTTCCCTGCGGAACACCAGAGGATGCAATGAAGGACCGGGATGTGGCGTTGTCTACGTCAACAACGCAATGTCTGTTTGATAGATAGGACTCGATCCACAACAAAAATGTGGAATGAAAACCCAACGCCGCCAGCTTTGCCAGGAGTATCTGATTGGACACCTTGTCGAAGGCTTTCGAGAAATCTGTATAAATTGAGTCAACTTGCAGTCTATTCTGAAAAGCGGAAATGCAGTTATCGGAAAAGATAGATAAGTTACTGACAGTGGACCGTTTTGGGACGAATCCGTGCTGAGAGCTTCGAAATCGGTCTATAATTACGAACATCATTTTTGTTACCACTCTTGAATATCGGAGAAATTGAAGTTAGTTTCCAGTCATCCAAATGTCCCAGTGGCCAGTGAGTTGTTGAATATAATTGTAAGAGGCTCAGCCAAAGACAAACAATTTTTTAGCAGTATGACCGAAAGACCATCTGTGTCCGTCTTGGATGAAGGCTTAAGCTTCCCTATACCGTTCTCGACATCCGCAACGGAAACACGCAGAGCCAAAATTGATCGCTGAGTTGCTCGTGGAAGGCATACCAGTGTGTACACGAGTGTCTGGTTCAAAATTAGAGCAAAAAAAGTCGGCAAATAAATTCGCAGCATCTACTGCATTGTTTGCAGATGTGTCGTTGAAAAACACATTAGTAGGGACAGAAGAGCAGGCCTTTTTTGATTTTATGAAACGCCAAAACGCCTTTGAGTTCGAAATTATATTGTCCTCAAAGCTCACAATATAATTTCTGTACAAGAACTTATTCAAGCACTTGAATGCCTTTAAATCGTTTTGAAATTTACTCTTTAAAAATATTATTTACTTTTTAAAAATATGAAAACAAGATGTGACATCATTATCACGGAATGAATCACACCAATCAATGCTTAATAATAATTCATTAAAATGCGGCATATCGCAAGCACTATAGTTGAAATTCGTTTCAGGTTTATCGCTAATTTCAGCAAATTCATAAAACTCCAATTCAAGAAAAATAGAAACGTCATGTTTATCAGTCTGCAAGATTGGTGTAAAGCATTCAGACAACGTGTAGTGAATATTGTTTGAGATAAACACTAAATCTAAAATTCTCTTTAGCCTATTATAAAGCCCATTAATTTGCACTAAGTCAATACTTAAGAAGCTATCAATTAGATGAATTTCGGCTGAGGAGTTAACGTTAGAGGCCATAAAATAAGCCGTCTTTTCAATATGAGACCAATTTAAGTTACATAAGTTAAAATCCTCAAGGACACAAAGATGATTGTCACCCACAACATTCGATGCCAGTGAAAGAACATTGTCAGCATGTGCAATATATAAGGTATCTGTACTGTTCGGTGGAATATACGAGGCACACAAATACAAGATTCCAGAAGAACCATGAACACGTACGCAGAGCTGATCAATGAGTGTATCAGGGTTAGAGAGTGCTACCACGGCCGCCTGGAATTTCCTCCGAACAGCAATAAGAATACCCCCTCCTCTCGAGCAACCTGTTTTAACAGGATCACGGTCCTTACGGAAAACGTCAAATAGATTTGGATCAAAAATTTCACTACTAAAAAATTTCTCGTTCAGCCAAGATTCAACAAAAACGAAAATATCGTAATCTAATGCAGAGCTTCATCTTCAGTAACAGTATTCGCAAATGAAGAGATATGCAACCATATGATGCGCCTCACAACATCACGTCGCACAACAGCCAAATCAGCGTTCGAGCTTGTACCAACAACAGCTTGCATCGGTTTATCTTGATTACATACATTATTTTCTTTGTTTACATTTGTCATAGCTTGGTTATTTTTCTTTATCCTCTTCTTGCGCTTATCCGCTGTTTTCCACTCAGAGTCGCCTTGAGACGTAAAAGCGTCAACAGCGACATCGACAGCAGCATCAGGCGCAGAATTAGCAACATCAGAAAAATTTATCATAATACTGCTTGCGTCATTGGTCTTACTATTGTTTTCGACCGAGATTTTCTCTGCAGCATTAGTATTAGTACAATTGTTAGCACCAACATCGTTGGTAAACACACTCTCAGCAACAGCATTGTCCAAATCATCACACGATTGAGAGCGAGAGCCTGGCAACGGCATGTAAGATTTAATAAAAACGAAGTCAGCTTTCATGTCTTTGATGTCTTTAGCAACAACAATGTTATTGTCGCACACTAATTTCAGCAAAGAGCGCAATTCAGTACGCAGGTCTTTCACCTCAGAACGCAAAGATTTGTTTTCTTTAGTTATTTCACTCAACATTGATTTTAAATCATGTTCTTGCCCACTGCAAACACATTGATCGTTGTTATTGTTATTGGCACTTGCATGATACTGGAAATTAGTGTTACAAAAGAGTCATCATGATTTTCCGATACTTCGTTAGGCACAGGGGGTGGCGAGCGAAAAGAGCTGCGACGCGCTCTCTCACAAGCTTTGCAATAAAAAGAAATATTTGATTTAATTAAATAATCCAAATCAGCTGGAAGAATTTCAACACAGCGAAGATGAAAGAGTTCACTGCAGCTAGCGCACTGTATTGACTGTTGATTACGATCAACCTTTTGCCCACAGCTACACGGAATTTTTTGATAAATTAAGAAAACAGTAATAAAGTGAAAATAAAACTTGCGAGCACTTGGAAAACACGTCTGAACGGCACGACGGCCAGTGACCGTGTCACACCCTTATGTGCTCTGGGCTCGAAAACGGTAACCTTTGGATTGGAAGGATTCGTTCATAGCCCCCTGTTGCAGTACACAGTCGCCTCCCACGCCAGACAACATCGGCCATGGCGCTGTCAACTCTAGACTGCGACATAGTTTAGGCCTTAGCCTACCTCCACCTAGCCAAACGCATCCGTCCCTCACGCCTAGTATGTCCCCCGTCTCCCCTCCTACACACTTCAAAATTTTGCAGCTGAACTGTAACGGATTAGCTGGAAAGGTCGCGGAGATAACTGACTTTATGAAGACGCACAACATCAAAATCGCCGCGATACAAGAGACAAAATTGAACACGAGATCGGACTTACGAACTTGTGATGGGTATAATGTACATCGAAAAGACCGTCCCAGCGGTCTTGGGGGTGGCCTCGCGTTCATTACACATCACTCTGTACAATATAATCTATTTTCCACTGACGTCGACCCCAGGGACTCTACCTTAGAATGCCAAGGCATAGCAGTCCGGTCAGGAGATGCCGACCTGCAAATCATAAACGTGTTGTCCTAGAGATTATCATCCCGACATTAGTGCGATCTCTGGCACTCCAACTTGCCAGCAGACAGCAGAGGACACGCAATTGCAGACCAAATAGATAACTCAGCATTCTGTACAGTCAATGGAGATGCCCCCACCAGGGTGGCAGGTAACTGTCACAGTTCGCGAGACATCTCCATAACGAGCGCGGGCCTTATTAACTTTGTCATCTGGCGACCGATGCTTACATTAGCTTCAGACTACCTACTCATCTTACTCTCTGTTGAACGACCGACCGATAAAATAACATACATCAACTTCACCAAAGCGGACTGGGACCGCTTTACTGAATATACAGAGCGCTCCTTCGCTGCCTTACCCACTCCTACGGACGTACGCAAAGTCGAAATAGAGTTTCGCAAGATCATTGATTCAGCCTCATGCCGCTTCAATCCTGCTGGCAGAATACCAGAAATTCGGCCGAATTTCCCGGCAGAAGCTGCGGTGATGGCAAGAGACCGTGACCAAGTGAGACTCATCAATCCCGCAGATCCCAGAATAAAAGATCTCAATGCGGAAATTCGTAGGATTGTCAACGAACACAAGCTGACCAAGTGGAAACAACACCTTGAGACATGCAACCTCTCCGGCGGAGTCGGCAAATTATGGTCGACTGTCAAGGCCCTATCCAATCCGACCAAACACAAAGACAAGGTCGCCATTGCTTTCGGCGACAGCGTCAAATCGGGCGCCAGGAAATGCGCGAGCTCCTTTTGCCGGCTGTTTATAATGCATCCACCGGCGGATAGGACTAAGAGAAGAGCATTCCGACGTGCGCGCAAACACAAACACTCTACTGCGCCCATTGCCGTCTCAGTCACAGAGGTTAAGGAAGCCATAATGAAGGCCAAACCCTCAAAATCCATCGGACCCGACGGAATCGCCATGAAGATGATCAAACACCTTGGCCACGAAGGACAGAGTTATTTAGCGGCTCTCTTTAATCTTTCTCTAACTACCTTCGTTATGCCCGAGATATGGAAACAAGCGATTGTAGTTCCCCTACTAAAACCAGGGAAGCCGGCGAACCTAGGAGTCTTATCGCCAGATATCCCTCCTTTCGCCGGTAGCGAAACTACTAGAGTCCATTCTGCTTCCTTACTTCGTCACAAATCTAAAATTGGCCGATCATCAACATGGTTTCCGCAAAAATCACAGCACGACATCCGCTTTGAATGCCATTACAACGCAGATTAACAACGGTTTGAATCAACATCCACCAAACCGGTTCTCGTGGCACTTGACCTGTCAAATGCATTTGACACGGTCAATCACGCCACACTCCTCCGAGATCTGAATGAGGCACCGCTCCCTGCCGGCCTTAAGAGGTGGACCGCTAATTACCTCAATGGTCGACAGGCATCAGTCAAATTCAGGAACAAGAAATCTAGACCACGAAGAATTAACCAACTGGAGGAATTTGCAAGTCTGCCAAAACACCGCCATCAGAACTGCTACGGGATGCCTGCTTATGTCATCTGGGTCACACCTCCATCAAGAGGCAAAATTGCTCAATGTTCAAGAGCACGCGGAACTCTTGAGTAGACAGTTCCTTCTGAACTGCCATAAACCTAGTCATCCAAACCGACATCTTTTGGATGTAGCACCGCCCCCCAGAGACATAAGGAGACATCTCCGTAAGCATTACGATGAGATCCGGCATCATATTTCTTTGCCGTTTGATCTGCGGAACCATAGACGGGCTCTAAATGACCTCCACACCGAGTCGGTAGATATATCTCTCAGATCTCGGCCTGTGAATCCCGTTACTAATACTCAACCACCGGAATTGGCTGAAGAGGAGCGTGTACTTCCGAGGGAGACTAGAGTCATACTAGCACAACTTCGCTCTGGATATTGTAATAGGTTAAACTCTTACTTATCCAGACTGAACCCCAACATACCAAATACATGCCCTGCATGTGGTATGACCCCTCATGATACAATACATCTCTTCTCCTGCTCAGTTGAACCCACTCTTCTAACACCTACATCACTCTGGTCCAACCCTGTGGAAACTGCGCGTTTCCTCGGATCAACGTTAGAAGAGCCTGATGACAATTTAAAGTCATCGAGCCCATTGGGCAGGGTGAAGTACTGTTAACAACAACAATTCCGCCGGTGAATATAATCTTAACCGACAAACAGTGCACGTGGTGTTAGGGATTAGGAGCTGGTGGCATTGGTTTACATTCGTCATAGTACTGTGTTGCCGCCGAAGGGCGTGAGCGGTAGAGGGAATTGCACACTACTTTGGGGCAGTGTTAGTGCTGCTAGTCGTGGAGATTGTATCTGAAACATGTGCGACACTGGATCGATGTTGGCCACGGGACGCCCTACCCCGTGAACAGCAAGGAGCCTCAAACACAACACAGGGCCCATTGCCGCCTCCGTCGCCGAGGTCAAAGGAGCCATAAGCAAGGCCAATCCCTCAAGATCTATCGGACCCGACGGTATTGCCATGAAGATGTTAAAACACCTACGCCACGAGAGACAGAGTTCCTTGGCGGTTTTCTTTAACATCTAGCTAACCACTTTCCTCGTTCCAGATTTGGAAACAAGCGATTTGGTCCTCCTACTAAAACCAGGTAAGCCGGCGAACCAAGGAGAATCATATCGTCCGTCGCCGGTTGCGAAGTTATTTGGCCGAACACCAACATGGTTTCCGGAAGTCACGCAGCACAACATTCACTTTGAACATCATAACGTCGCAGACAAACCATGGGTTGAAGCAACATCGTCCAAAGCATAGGACGGTGCTCGTGACACTTGACCTTTCTAAAGCTTTCGACACGGTCAACCATGCCACACTCCTAGAAGACCTTCGACAAAGCCTCACCTTCTCTAGTAATGCCACCGCAATAGGTTTAAAGGTACAGAGCGTGCCCCGCATGTGGTATGTCCCCTCATGATACTGAATATCTCTTTTACTGTTCAATTGAACTTACTCTTCTAACACCAATATCACTCTGGTCCAACTCTGTTCTCAGAGTGATCGTGCCCATTAGGCACGACGAAGCGCTGTTAGTAAAACAACAACGCGAAAGTGCGAAGGCGGAGAAATAGTCAAGCTAATAGTCAAGGACTAGTGCCTATGCCAAGGTGGGAGCAGACTCGGTCGCGTGCGTCGCCGCAGTCTACAAGGTTCCGGACCTCCCGAAGGACGATGCGAAACCGCCGACGTTGTAGGCTGTGCAGCTCGACAACATGGCTACTAGCCCTGGAGACTGTATCTGAAACATGTGCGACACTGGATCGATGTTGGCCACGGGACGCCCTACCCCGTGAACAGCAAGGAGCCTCAAAAGTTTTAAAGAAACTAGCGTGTCTGTGTGTGGAGGGACTATCGCGGCGGGTAAAGGGTTTAGAATATGCCCGAGGTAGGCTTACCTGACGTAAGAGCGGCCAAAATGCACAAATGTAATGACTTGCAACTCGATGGTTGATACAGATACGATTACTCTCACCCCTCATTACCCGGACTTAGGGGCGGACTTGCTTTCATCACTCATCAATTTGTGCAATCTATTTGAGCCTGATGTCGACCCGAGGGACAACACCTTAGAACGTCAGGGTATGGTTCTCCGATCAGGTGATGTCGATCTCGAAATAATTTACATTTATATACCTCCTGTCACCTGCTGTCCGAGTGGTCACCGCCCTGACATTCGTGCGTTACTCAGAGGCGATAATCGTGTAATCCTCGGAGATTTTAACGTACACCATGAACTGTCAGAATTCACAATAAATTCCGAGCACATCATCATCTGTAGAGATTTCAATATTGATATGCTTTACAATGATTCCCGCTGTAAGAATCTTAGAAGTAACTTTCAGGCCTATGATTTAAGTATTATAAATAAATTCGCCACCCGTTTTTCCCCAAACAGTAACCCTAGTTTACTAGATTTAATTTGTGTTAACAATGCCAATAATATAAATCATATTGACCAATTCCGATGAACTCATATTTCTTGAGTGGTAATACAAACGATAATGGTATAAGCATTCCCACAACAGCCGGTTCTATCGCACCGGAATGACCCGGGTTTTTCACCCGGCCAAGGGCTGTTATTTCAGTGTAACCCTGTCCAATCTGGGGCAGGGCGAAGCACTGTTAACAACAACAACAACAACAACAACAACAACATAATGGTATAAGTGGTGTTGATGACCGTAACATAAATTTCGTACATGATGAAATGATAGCTGCAACTAGTATAGATAATAGACCGAAAGTTAATAGTTTTGATTTTTCAGTGGAAACAGAAGATGATGTGTTGGGTGCTATATTTGACATTAAGTCTATCGCTATAGGGATCGATGGCATTAGTTTAAGATTTGTCAAACTTATTCTTCCTCTTGTCATACCCCCGCTAACACATATATTTGGTTTTCAATTATGTCCGAGGAAATCTGACTTTGTCACCGACCAAGTGCTCTGCCACCTTATTTACGTGGACAGCGGAGGTGAACATAGAATTAAACGTCGACGGCATTAAGCTTCCGACTGTCACACATCCCAAAATCTTAGGGGTCACGTTTGATAACATGTTCAACTACGGTGCTCATGTAACCGCGATTGCCACCAAAGTACAAGGCCGCAACAAAATCCTCAAGTCACTAGCTGGCAGCACTCAGAACTGCCACAGGATGCCGACTTATGTCACCTGAAGACCACCTTCATAACGAGGCAAAAATGCTTGGCGTTAAAGTGAATGCAATTCCTGTTCAATTGCTACAAACCACAGCACAGGAATAGGCGCCTTCTCAACGAAAATCCGCCTCCCAGGAGAGTAAAGAGTCATCTCCGTAAACACTATGATATCCGGCACCACATTTTATCGCCGTTTGATCCAAAGGTGCACCGACAGGCCCTCAAACTCATTCAAACAGTCTGGGAACTCCTTTGTCAGCTGTCGTCCAGTGAATGCCGTCATTCAGGCACAAGCTCCACCACCTGCCGAAGAGGAACGCGAACTGCCTAGGGAGACAAGGGTCATGCTGAGCCAACTGCGTTCTGGATACTGTAACAGGTTGAACTCTTCCCTATCCACACTGAACATGCCAAATATCTGCCCGGCATGCAGCGTGTCTCCCCATGACACAACCATCTGTTCATCTGCCCAACTGAGCCTAGGCTTCTAACAGCAACATCACTATGGTCTAACCCTGTTGAAGCCGCAAGGTCCCTGGGTCTCCCATTAGAAGAGCTCGATGACAATGTTAGGTAAGAGAGGTGATAGTTAGGCAGGCTAAATATCGCTTCAACAACCACATTCGAACATGGGACGAAGTGTCCAAGTTTGACGTAAGTCTTCTTTCAGAAAACGCAGCAGATTCATTCTCTTGGTCCCGGGTGAGGTACAACACTCGCCCGGGGCATGAGAGTATTGAGCAGCCCTGCTGCAAGGAGCTGCTCAGAGGATGACAATATTATGAGGAAAGGTGGCAACAGTCGGGCAGTACCGCAAGGGAGTACCGGAGCGTACCGGGTCCAAATCCGGCCAAGGACTGTTAATTCGACAACACTCCCCAAAACCTTCGGGGTGTTTTTGTCGCTACCACAACAACAACAACAACAGGGTTACAGCGAAATAACAGTCATTGGTCAGGTAAAAAAACACTAGTCATTCCAGTACGATAGAACCGGTCGGAATGATGGAGGAGTCACCGCTCCTGCTAATCCTAAAAAGATGGACCACCAACTATTTGAATGGTCGACAAGTTTCAGTTGTTGTTGTTGTTAACAGTGCTTCGCCCTGCCCAATGGGCTCGATCACTCTAAATTGTCATCAGGCTCTTCTAACGGAAGTCCGAGGAAACGCGCAGTTTCCACAGGGTTGGACCAGAGTAATGTAGGTGTTAGAAGAGTAGGTTCGACTGAACAGGAGAAGAGATGTTTGGTATCATGAGGGGACATACCACATGCAGGGCATGTCTTTGGTATGTTGGGGTTCAGTCTGGATAAGTAAGAGTTTAACCTATTACAGTATCCAGAGCGTAGTTGTGCTAGCATGACTCTAGTCTCCCTTGGAACTACACGCTCCTCTTCAGCCAATTCAGGTGGCTGAGGGATTTGTCTACCGACTGGGAGTGGAGGTCAAAGAGATGTGGTGCTGGATCTCATCGTAGTGCTTACGTAAATGCCTCCTTATGTCTCTAGGGGCGGGGCTACATCCAATAGATTTCCATTTGGATGACTGGGCTTATGACATTTCAGAAGGAACTGTCTACTTAAGAGTTCTGCGTGCTCTTGAACATTGAGCAGTTTTGCCTCTTCTGCCTGAAGGTGAGACTGGGATGACATAAGCAGACATCCCATAGCAGTTCTGATGGCGGTGTTTTGGCAGACTTGCAATTTCCTCCAATTGGTGTCAGCAAGATTGGGCGACCATATGGGGAAGCAGTGTAACCCTGTCCAATCTGCACCGTCCCACCGTTAAATTGTCATCCTCGGAGCAAACCCTGGTAGCTGGGTTGCTCCATTGTCTCTTGTTACGAGCTACTGGTAACTGACACAGTTCGCCAGACATCTCCATAACGAGCGCGGGCCTAATTCCCTTTGTCATCTTGCGACCGATGCTTACATTAGCCTCAGACCACCTACCCATCTTACTCTCTGTTGAACGACCGACCGACTTCATAACGACTGATAAATTAACATACATCAACTTCACTAAAGCGGACTGGGACCGCTTTACTGACTACAGAGCGCTCCTTCGCTGCCTTACCCACTCCTACAGACGTACGCAAAGGCGAAAGAGAGTTTCGCAAGATCATTGATTCATCCTCAAGCCGCTTTATACCTGCTGGTAGAATACTAGAAATTCGTACGAATTTTCCTGCAGAAGCTGCGGCGATGGCAAGAGAATGTGTCCAAGTGAGACTCATCATTCCCGCAGATCCCAGAATCAAAGATCTCAATGCGGAAATTCGTAGGATAGTCAACGAACACAAGCTGACCAAGGGGAAACAACACCTTGAGGCATGCAACCTCTCCGGCGGAGTCGGCAAATTATGGTCGACCGTCAAGGCCCTATCCAATCCGACCAAACACATTGACAGCGTCAAATCGGACGCCAGGAAATGCGCGAGCTCTTTTTGCCGGCTGTTTATAATGTATCCACCTGCGGCTAGGACTAAGAGAAGTCTTCCGACGTGCGCACAAACACTCCACTGCGCCTATTGCCGTCTCAGGCACAGAGGTCAAGGAAGCCATAATGAAGGCCAAACCCTCAAAATCCATCGGACCCGACGGAATAGCCATGAAGATGATCAAACACCTAGGCCACGAGCAGCAGTTATTTAGCGGCTCTTTTTAATCTCTCTCTAACTACTTTCGTTATACCTATATGGAAGCAGGCGAGTAAGGATATTGGCCGGCCGGTTATTGACTATGCTGCGCCTATATGGTCGCCCAATCTTTCTGACACCAACTGGAGAAAATTGCAAGTTGTTGTTGTAGCGACTACTTAACCTGTCTAAAGTGTTACCCCTCATCCAACACTGTCAGCAGGAAATTGCAATTCTGCCAAAACACCGCCATCAGAACTGCTACGGGTTGTTTGCTTATGTCATCTGAGTCTAACCTACATCAAGAGGGGGCTGACGCTCCGCGATGCTCATATCTGGCCTATTCCGGAGGGGATAGGTGTTGAGCGGCCGTGCGAGATGGAGACGCTGGTGAGCGTGGCGACAGTCGGGAGTGGGTGAGCCGGGAATGGCAGCAGTGCTGCCAGTCGTGTAGACTGAGCCACCATTTTGGCTACATGAAGTTGGTAGGTTCGGTAGGGGAGTGCCAGAGCGACAACTACCGCGGGACGCCCTTAGGCGTGTACAGCATGGTACCTCGAAAGTGTTTTTGTCGTTACCACAACAACAACAACAACAAAGTACTAAAGAAAGTACGGTGTCTGTGGATGGCAGGGTTAAGCCCTGAGATCCATTTTTATGTAGCCATCTCTTACACTTGGCGCATTATAACGAATGCGGCCGTTTAATATAAATTTTCTTCAAGCAAACGCAGCAGATCCAATCTCTTGGTCCAGGGTTGGGTTCGACCCAGTTGCCAGGGTTTGCTCCGAGGATGACAATTTAAGGGTGGGACGAGACTGATTGGACAAGGTAACACTGAAATAGCAGCCCGTGGCCGGGTAAAAAAAAACCCCCGAGTCATTCCGGTACGATAGAACCGGCTGTTGTGGGAATGGAAGTTTCAGTCGTATCCAAAGACTCAACATCTACCCCAAAAAGAGTGGGACAGGGGTACCCACAGGAAATTTATAAAAAGTTAGTGCATGTGCATTTTAATAAACTTTACGCACATTTCAAAAATTTATTCAACACAATTTTAGTTACATTATATAACTACGTCTGAAAGTAATAAAAAAAAACTAATGCAAGAAATGTATTTAAATCATAAATCGATTACCGTGTACTTCTGCAGTTGGCATGTTCTGTAGGCGTCCCTCCACACAAACGTAATTTTTTTAAATTGGCTTTACATATGTCTCGATTCATATCAAATGTTACTTGTATGTGCTTATGTATGTTTAGTAAATTTATCTTTGGGAGTTCAACTCTTTTTCTAAGCTAATATGTTTTTCTATATCAGTGCTCCGAAGAGGCTTAGACAAATTGAACAAATAGCGCCTATTTATTTCTTCTTCACTCGTGAGCAACAATCCGTCAAATAGGTCGCTATTAAAGCTTTGGAAAAAAGGAGTGAAACTGCAAAACAATAACCCATTTTCTCTTGTATACTACATGTATATACCATAATATACTTACGACCAAGTGGTAAACAGCGCCGATCCCACAGTTATCCAGACCAATGCAAATTTATTTCTATAATAATATGATGGCGTTCCTCGGGTGCGTCGGGGTTTCCACTTGCTTTGGTCAGTATTGTCCATTACAATAAAAATAATACACCAAACGCTAAATACTGATAGGAGTAGGCATTCGCAGCAGGTACACGGTCAATATGGATTACGCTATTTGTATCGGGATCCATATTGATGGATCGCAAAAGTATGCTACACGTTCAATATACATATATCGCGTCAGATATAATAATATTTCTCATTTTCTCATATATTGTACAAGGTAATTGTTTCCTTTAGGAGACAACTGCTAAAACACGTTATCGGGAAAGGTATCAAAAGACGCGTTTTGACCTCGGTAACAATAATCCGGAAGCGGATTTTCGAGTTTTTGTTTCAATGAAGAGATATTTGCCATCAAATTTGAAAATTTCCTGTGCTTTTCATTTGGTTGTTGTAATCACAGATCAGGGTGTACCGAAAAGTGCGAAAAGTGTGTTCTGCGCGGAAATACTGTGGACCGCGTAGCCGGTGTTGGACGGGTTTAAGGGTAATTTTTTTGATGCGCGGTTGAAGGCCGCCTACGCAGAAAAATGTTCTGCACATAAATACCTTGGATCAAGCCCCCTATTTGGAATAGGACCTGAGTCATTTTTGGGTTTTTTGCGAATAACATTTCACTGAAATAAAAAATTGAAAATCCGCCTTCGGATTCTTGATACCGAAGTCAAAACGCGTTGTCTGATACCTCTCCCGATATTTTAGCAGTGTTTTAGCAGTTGTCTCCTAAAGGAAACAATTAGCTTGAAACATATTAGCACAATAAGATCCATGATATGGATCAAGAAAACAAAAAAATGGGTAATTGTTTCCTTTAGGAGACAACTGCTAAAACACCATTGTTTACCCATACTAGTTTGGCATTTAATTTTTCAGCCATTTTGCGAAAACCCTAAAATTCAAAAAAGGAGGTAAGCCAATTTTAACTGAGCATACAATTTTTGTATATGTAAAATTTGCCAGCTAGTGTTTGATTTATTACTTATTTTGCTTAGGTTAAGTAAAAATTATCGTATATTTAATTGTTGTGGTATAAGTTCATTCGAAAATACATGAATAACATAAAAAATGTCATTTGGTAATCCTTTCTATTTAACGTCAACTGCTAAAACACGTCCAAAAATGTCGGGAGCGTTATCAAAAAACATGCTTTGACATCGGTATCAACAATCCGAAAACGGAAATTCAATTTTATATTTCTGTCAAGAGATATTTGCAATCAAAGTTCAAAATTTTCTGTCATTTTCATGTGGTTGTTGTAATCACACATAATGGGTGTTACAAAATGTGCAAAAGTGTGTTCCGCATTCTCTTTTTGACTTCTAAGTAGAACGGACGTTCCAAAAAAAAAAAGTTTGATAAGTGCCGCGCCAAAAGAAATTAATTCCCGCCAAAAGTTATTGAATACAATTGAGGTCATAAATCAAAGAAGCTCAGACACGAAAACAATTGTTTGCAAAGACTGATCACCGGGCACCGGTGTCACACATAATATAACAAAATATCAATAAAAATATTGAACACCAGCCAAGCCCCGCTTTCAAATGTGTGTGGACATGTCTTGGGCATAGCTCTTTTAAGCTCCAAATTTTGAGCACATTGATAAACTGACAAACACATGTAATTTTAATATCTTACTTTTGCAACTCCGTGCACAAATTGGCAAAAAAGAAAAACACAAAATTTTAAATCAAAATTCAAAGCTTCTCATACAAAAACCTAAACTATCGTTTAATGCTGTACAACCACTTAAGGTGCACCAGATTAAAAGTAAACCAGTTGAGTGATCTTGTTTCCAAATCCCTACAGGAACTCAGAAATCATTGGTGGTGTAGATAGGGCCCAAATCCGTTCACCCTCATTTTTGTTCCATTTCTCCAATGTCCAACACTGCCGGCAGAAAGGCCAAATCTGAAATAGCACCCTCGATATCTCCATTGACGGTGTCACCGATTAACGACAGTGCTGCGGTCGTAAATGCAAAAAGTGGTAGGACAAAAAGAGAGCTGGAACAAAAAGTCATCAAAATAGTTAAGATGCAGGATTTTACCAAGGTAAAACCTATTTTAGCATCCAACGAGAAAAAAAATGAGGTTAGGAGAGTAGATAGGAAATCTGACGCAAAATTTCCCGCCAGTATTAACATGCCTAAAAACATACACTCAGACAAATTAGACACACCCACCGAAAATACGAAAAACGGACAAGAGGAACATGAAAAAATCACACACACACATAGCATATATCCACCTGAAGATAGTGGTACCTACTTTGTACTCGTGGAGTCGTCAGCCTGCAAGGACATGACAAATGACAAACCAACCAACGGACTTAATCTTTTCAACACTATAAAACACTTAAAACTAAAAGACATTGATCTCATCTATGCCATAGGCAAATGCCTATACAAAGTTATCGTTCCCACAACAGCCGGTTCTATCGCACCGGAATGACCCGGGTTTTCTCACCCGGCCAAGGGCTGTTATTTCAGTGTAACCCTGTCCAATCTGTCCCGTCCCACCCTTAAATTGTCGTCCTCGGAGCAAACCCTTGCAGCTGGGTTGCTCCATTGTCTCTTGTTACGGGCTGGGGTCGAACCCAACCCTGGACCAAGAGACTGGATCTGCTGCGTTTGCTGGAAGAAAATTTATATTAAACGGTCGTATTCGGTACAATGCGCCAAGTGTAAGAGATGGTTACATAAATCTGGATGTTCAGGGCTTAACCCAGCCATCCACAGACCCCGTACTTTCTTTAGTACTTTTGAGGCACCTTGCTGTACACGTCCTAGGACGTCCCGCGGTAGCCGCCGCTCTGGCACTCCCTTACCGCCTCTAACTACTTCCAATAGTCACAATAGTGGCTCAGTCTACACGACTGGCAGCACCGCTGCCATCCCTGCCTCACCCACTCCCGACTGTCGCTCACGCACGCCAGCGTCTCCATCTCACACGGCCGCTCAACACTCCTACTCCCCCCGGAATAGGTCAGATATGAGCATCGCCGAGCGTCAGTCCCCTCTGTCTCTGCCCCTAATGCCCCCCCCTGCTTCCAGCCTGCACGTGGGCCAGGAACACCACCTCCTAGTACCTTTCACTACGTGCACCGTTTGTCGGCAAAGATTGTATACGCCTGCGACATCGGTCAAGTGCAACAGTTGCCTTGGCCTGTGTCACACCCTTATGTGCTCTGGGCTCGCAAACGGCAACCTTTGGACGGATTCGTTCATAGCCCCCTGTTGCAGTACACAGCCGCCCTCCACCCCAGACAACATCGGCCATGGCGCTGTCAACTCTAGACTGCGACATAGTTTAGGCCTTAGCCTACCTCCACCTAGGCAAACGCATCCGTCCCTCACGCCTAGTATGTCCCCCGCCTCCCCTCCTACACACTTCAAAATTCTGCAGCTGAACTGTAACGGATTAGCTGGAAAGATCGCGGAGATAACTGACTTTATGAAGACGCACAACATCAAAATCGCCGCGATACAAGAGACAAAACTGAACACGAGATCGGACTTACGAACTTGTGATGGGTATAATGTACATCGTAAAGACCGTCCCAGCGGTCTTGGGGGTGGCCTTGCGTTCATTACACATCACTCTGTACAATACAATCTATTTTCCCCTGACGTCGACCCCAGGGACTCTACCTTAGAATGCCAAGGCATAGCAGTCCGGTCAGGAGACGTCGACCTGCAAATCATAAACATCTATATTATTCCTGTCACGTGTTGTCCTAGAGATTATCATCCCGACATTAGTGCGTTGCTAAGGGGCGATAACCGCCTAATCCTAGGCGACTTCAACGCACATCACGATCTCTGGCACTCCAACTTGCCAGCAGACAGTAGAGGACAGGCAATTGCAGACCAAATAGATAACTCAGCATTCTGTACAGTCAATGGAGATGCCCCCACCAGGGTGGCAGGTAACTGTCACAGCTCGCCAGACATCTCCATAACGAGCGCGGGCCTTATTAACTTTGTCATCTGGCGACCGATGCTTACATTAGCTTCAGACCACCTACCCATTTTACTCTCTGTTGAACGACCGACCGACTTCATAACGACTGATAAAATAACATACATCAACTTCACCAAAGCGGACTGGGACCGCTTTACTGAATATACAGAGCGCTCCTTAGCTGCCTTACCCACTCCAACGGACGTACGCAAAGGTGAACGAGAGTTTCGCAAGATCATTGATTCAGCCTCATGCCGCTTTATTCCTGCTGGCAGAATACCAGAAATTCGTCCGAATTTCCCGGCAGAAGCTGCGGCGATGGCAAGAGAACGTGACCAAGTGAGGCTTATCAATCCCGCAGATCCCAGAATAAAAGATCTCAATGCTGAAATCCGTAGGATTGTCAACGAACACAAGCTGACCAAGTGGAAACAACACCTTGAGACATGCAACCTCTCCGGCGGAGTCGGCAAACTATGGTCGACTGTCAAGGCCCTATCCAATCCGACCAAACACAAAGACAAGGTCGCCATTGCTTTCGGCGACAGTGTCAAATCGGACGCCAGGAAATGCGCGAGCTCCTTTTGCCGGCTGTTTATAATGCACCCACCTGCGGATAGGACTAAGAGAAGAGCCTTCCGACGTGCGCGCAAACACAAACACTCTACTGCGCCCATTGCCGTCTCAGCCGCAGAGGTTAAGGAAGCCATAATGAAGGCCAAACCCTCAAAATCCATCGGACCCGACGGAATTGCCATGAAGATGATCAAACACCTTGGCCATGAAGGACAGAATTATTTAGCGGCTCTCTTCAATCTCTCTCTAACTACCTTCGTTATTCCTGAGATATGGAAACAAGCGATTGTAGTTCCCCTATTAAAACCAGGGAAGCCGGCGAACCTAGGAGAGTCCTATCGTCCGATATCCCTCCTTTCGCCGGTAGCGAAATTGCTAGAGTCCATTCTGCTTCCTTACTTCGGTACAAATCTAAAATTGGCCGATCATCAACATGGTTTTCGCAAAAATCACAGCACGACATCCGCTTTGAACGCCATTACAACGCAGATTAACAACGGTTTGAATCAAAATCCACCAAACCATAGGACGGTTCTCGTGGCACTTGATCTGTCAAATGCATTCGTCACGGTCAATCACGTCACTCTCCTCCGAGACCTGGATGAGACACCGCTCCCTGCCGGCCTTAAGAGGTGGACCGCTAATTACCTCAATGGTCGACAGGCAACAGTCAAATTTAGGAACAAGAAATCTAGACCACGAAGAATAAAACAAGGGGTGCCGCAAGGTGGTGTTCTCTCTCCCCTCTTGTTTAATTTCTATATTTCGAGACTTCCCCCCCCACCAGAGGGAGTCTCCATTGTTTCCTACGCTGACGACTGCACGATAATGGCCTCGGGCAAGGGTCCCTCCATTGATGAACTCTGTATAAGAATCAACAGTTACCTCCATGACCTTTCCAGCTTCTTCACCGAGCGTAATCTGACCCTGTCTCACATGGAATGCGCAGATGGGGCAAGAGTTAAATGTCCACGTAGATGGAGTACCTCTACCTACTGTCAACCACCCAAAAATCTTGGGCGTGACATTTGACAACGGCCTCACCTTCGCTGGTCATGCCACCGCAATAGCCTCAAAGGTACAGAGCCGCAATAAGATCCTCAAGTCACTGGCCGGCAGTACTTGGGGAAAAGACAAAGAAACATTGCTTGCTACATATAAGGCTATTGGCCGGCCGGTTATTGACTATGCTGCGCCTATATGGTCGCCCAACCTTTCTGACACCAACTGGAGGAAATTGCAAGTCTGCCAAAACACCGCCATCAGAACTGCTACGGGATGCCTGCTTATGTCATCTGAGTCTCACCTCCATCAAGAGGCGAAATTGCTCTATGTTCAAGAGCACGCGGAACTCTTGAGTAGACAGTTCCTTCTGAACTGTCACAAACCTAGTCATCCAAACCGACATCTTTTGGATGTAGCACCGCCCCCCAGAGACATAAGGAGACATCTCCGTAAGCATTACGATGAGATCCGGCATCATATCTCTTTGCCGTTTGATCTGCGGAACCATAGACGGGCTCTAAATGACCTCCACACTGAGTCGGTAGACAGATCCCTCAGATCTCGCCCTGTGAATCCCGTTATTAATACTCAACCACCTGAATTGGCTGAAGAGGAGCGTGTACTTCCGAGGGAGACTAGAGTCATACTAGCACAACTTCGCTCTGGATATTGTAATAGGTTAAACTCTTACTTATGCAGACTGAACCCCAACATACCAAATACATGCCCTGCATGTGGTATGACCCCTCATGATACCATACATCTCTTTTCCTGTTCAGTTGAACCCACTCTTCTAACACCCACATCACTCTGGTCCAACCCTGTGGAAACTGCGCATTTCCTCGGACTTCCGTTAGAAGAGCCTGATGACAATTTAGAGTGATCGAGCCCATTGGGCAGGGCGAAGCACTGTTAACAACAACAACAACAACAACAACAAAGTTATCTTCAAAAACGCTGCCGCAGCTAAGAACTTTCTTTTAAATGACAAAATCAAAAAAAAAGCTCTAAAAGCCTTTGTCCCTAGGTCAGCTTTTGAAACATATGGTGTCATCAGTGGCATTCCGATAACATATGACGACGACGAAATAAAAGGAAATGCACAATCGTCTGTGCAGATCAACTCGGTTCGAAGGGTTTCGCTCAAAATTCATGAAAACAACACATTTGTGCCAACAACAACGGTAAAACTAGGGTTCATTGGCAAAGACATTCCAAAGTTCATAATATTAGACCATGTAAGGATTTTAGTAGAATTTTTTATTCCCCCTCTCCGTCAATGCCTCAACTGCGGCAGGCTTGGTCATGTTCAAACCTCATGCAAGTCCAAAAAGAGGTGCATCAAATGCGGCTTACCTCAGTGCGAAAATGACACTTGCGAAAAAATATGCATTCTCTCTGCAAGCACAGAACACATCTCGATGGACAAGTTGAAATACTCTGCATGGGAATGTGAACAAACAATTCACTTTGTAAAAAATATTAAAAATATCTCTAGACGCGAAACACTAAAAACATACAGTACTATCTCGATAATCCGGACACCCTTAATGTTAGGGGTCGTCCGGATTATGGGGGTGCCCGGATTATAGATGATTTTTTTTTTCAACTAAAATTCGTTGTTTTTTTGAAATGAACATAACGTAATTCAGATATATGTATGTACATAAATAGTTTTATTAACAGTACATTCATACTTACATATGTAATAATATGTACATCTGTACATAATCAAACATTTTTTTTATTTATGTATGTACTATTTCAAAAAAATTATTAATTTTGGTCTGCTGCGAGTTCGCCAGCAACATTTTATCTGCAGTTTCTTTAAATCGTTGATATAGGAATATGCTGGTGCCTCTGTTGGATAAACCAAGTAATTAAGGCCTCCTCCATATCCGCATGTTCTCCAAGCTTCATAGTCTGCCTTTTTTCTGAAAAGTGTCACTAAGTTAATTAATTGTAAACTAAATTTAATTAAATGTTCACTAACCAGGTTTCTGTTCACATTTAGTCGCGAATTTTCTAATGGCATCACGTTTCTTTTTTATGTCAAAAACAGTAGATTTGTTGACACCATATTCTTTTTCAAACCATCTTAATGATTTTCCTTTATCAAGGAGATCTAAAATTTCACATTTTTTCTGAAGAGTAAGGGTTTTATGAGCCCTTTTATTAAATTTTCCACTGCTCATAATAATAATGTCCACTCAATTCAGTTTGTCACTAAAGAATAAACACAACGCGTCATTTATGCTGTTGCATTCCGTATACATATGTACATATTTATATTGTTGTTAAAGTACCGCTATTTTACGAAAAACTCACAAAGCAAACTAAACATTAAAATACATATGTATGTACATATGTATTGCGAAGCAAATTTGAAAAATGTCCGGATTATAGAGTAAAAAATGTTAAACTGTCCGAATTATAGCGTTGTCCGGATTATAGATGTGACCGGACTACCGCGTGTCCGGATTATCGAGATAGTAC
Source organism: Merzomyia westermanni (assembly GCA_949987695.1). Taxonomy (NCBI): domain Eukaryota; kingdom Metazoa; phylum Arthropoda; class Insecta; order Diptera; family Tephritidae; genus Merzomyia; species Merzomyia westermanni. The sequence goes on from OX465291.1 coordinate 86,682,904, forward strand.
TGTACTTCTCGGACAGAACAAACGAATTTGACATACTAACCGATGACACAGACTTCCCCAAGTTTCCGGAAACAAATGACAGCACGAAGAATAGGGACCTTACAATAAACAGGAAACTCGCAAGAACAAAGTACAGTAGGGATGTAAGGTGGAATAAAACTTTGTTTTATTTGCACTAAAAAATTGCAGATCTGCTCAGCTTAAAATGTATACATAAAAGTCATCAAACAGATCGGAAGAAAATCTTATACAATATAGTAGTTCAAAAAGCATCCGCGGAATCAAAGCGCAACCGACCGCCCAGGGAACCCAGGAAACCAACAGAACTGAACCAGTATACGATACACCACAGTACCTGAAAGCAAGAGTCACAGAAATTGAAAGACTTTTCAACGATCTTCTCCAAGTTCTGCAAAAAGACGGAGTTAGGGAGCACCTAGGTGGGGCCACAGAAAAAATGAATACACTAAAAGAAAAATTTTATGCTAATGCTCTAAATGAAGATTTGGTAGCTATATAAGCAGGGACCGTAGTCCCATTACAGTAAACAATCATGACAGGTGCAGTTATGCAATACAACTGCCAAAGCCTAAAAGCAAACATCAACTCAATAGAATACTACCTTAATCACAATGATGTAGATGTGGGATGTCCCAGTGAAGTCTTTTCGAATCATGAGCAACCACATAGAAACATTATAAACTACAACATCTTGGAAAAAAATAGAAATGACGGATATGGGGGTGTTGCCAACCTACTAAAAAAGAGAATTAAATTCTATAAAATTAACTACCAGTCAGAAAATGACATCCTAATTATCCGTACCACCAACCTCAACCCAAACTTAACTATCTGTGCGGTATATTTCCCACACTCAATTCTTATAGAGTCCTTCAAAGAGGAAATCACTAGACTCCTTTCCGTTCTTGACAATCAAGAAAACGCGCTGATTCTGAGAGATTTTAATGCGAGAGCTAGGATCTGGGGGGATTCCACTCAGACTTGCAGATGCAATAACATCCAAAACATAATTGACGAACATAACTTTTTATGTCCAAATGACGGCTCCATCACCTTCAAAACGGCCTTAATGGCTAACACGGGATCAGTCCTAGATCTATCCTTCTCTAACTGCAACCTTCATTTCAAGTGGAAAGTAGACAACATGAGACTTGGCGGAAGTCATCACTTCCCAATAATCATCGAAACAACCTCAATCACAATTGCAGGCACAAAGTTTCGCTCCAACAAAAAACTAATGGAGAACCTCAAACACATTGACATAGAACCTGACATTGAGGACATCCACGTAAAGTTCAACCACGAAATAAAAGCTGCGACCCACGTCATTAAAGGCAACCATTCCCCCAAAGCTTGGTGGAACGACTCAATAGCCAAAAGTTATCGATTCCTTAGGATCGCTTTACAGAAATGCAAACTCCACCCCTCGCCGGAACACTTCCAAGCCCTTCAAGACACAAAAAAAGAATGGAAAAAGGAAGTAAAAAAGCAAAAGCTGCGAGCCTTGAATCTAAAATTAACGAACTCAATGAAGACCCATCATCAAAAGAATCCTGGAGATTCGTTAAAGCCATGAGAGGTGATTTCAAAAACTCAAACAAGTTTGAGTGGTTTCCGGACAATGACAAGATTACCTACAAATCTTAAAAAATCAAGTCCCCTCTTCAGAAATCCTCCCAATCAATATTGAGTCAACTCCAACAAATTCACTAGAAATCAGCTTCGAGGAACTAAAATCTATTCTAAACAGCAAAAAGAAGAAATCCGCGGCGGGTGCGGATGGTATAACGTATGCCATGCTAAAAGCCCTACCAGATCCAACTCTGAACAACATTAGAACCGCATTAAACAATGCCTTTCTAACTAATCAAATCCCTGATAGATGGCGCATCACCAAGATAGTCCCCATCCCAAAAAAAGGAAAGGATTTAGGTGACCTTAATAACTTTAGACCCATATCCGTCTTGATTAAATGCATTAACTTGTGCATTAAAGACAGAATCTCCAGGCACATAGAAGAAAATCAAATACTTCCCAAACACTCATTTGCCTATAGGAAAAGGAAATCAGCAACAGTATGCATAAACTACCAACTACACGAAGCTGCGATACTCAAAAGCAAGGTGTTCAAAATCCTAATCTGCACAACCGACATCAGCAACGCATACAACTGCGTTAGGATTAGGCGACTCAAGACCATACTGGAACAATCAAATGTCCATGACCAATACATTAACTGGATCATCAATTTCCTGGCTTACAGATGCCTGCAGCTAGGCAAAGAGAAAATAATAACAAATGACGGCCTTCCGCAGGGAAGTTGCCTCTCTCCCTGCCTTTTTAATCTGTACACTAAGAACTTGCACACCATTCAGGATTCCAACACCAAACTTTTCCAATTTGCCGACGACTTCATAATAATGTCTTTCCACCACAACCTTCAGCAGGCCTCAGACAACCTACAGGCTAAACTTAACGACTTTTCCAATCTATGTCGGCATCTAAACCTCTCCTTCAATCCTATAAAAACCAGTGTCATGGCTTTAAGCCAAAATGCTAACTCAGTCGTCGATATTACCTATCAGAATAGATCCCTTGAACAGGTAAGAGCAATCAAATTTCTGGGTAGAACCATCAGTACCTCTCTAGCGGCCAATGAACACAACGAAAACGTCATCAGGCAATCCAGGAAAAACTCGAACCTGTTCAAATCAATCACATCCATTAAGTCGGTTTACACCCCCAAGTAGCTCTCAATTACTACAAGTCCATCGTACGTAGTAAAATTGAGTATTGCAGAACCTCCACCTCTCATTGCGCCAAGACAACTAACAAAAAAATACAGCTTTCTTAGGAGAAGCCTAGGTTTAACCCCGGCAACCCCAGTGCCACTTATATACGCACTAGCAAACGAACTTCCACGTGCAGAAAGAGGCAAATGGCTCACAGCCAAAGAACTCGTAAACAATGTTTCCCTAGATCCCGATTTCAGGCAACTTCTAACAAACCACACCCATGTGAAATCAAGCTACAGCCAGACATACAACGAATTCAAACAGATTTTTGACAGGTTAGATATGGTAGACAGTCCGGTGCTCTCCCTCAATCTAAGAGTAATAACATCTACATTACCTGACAAAAACTCCAATCTGGCTCCTAGTACAATGATGTCAATATATGCCAGCATTCAAAACCAATACATAACCTTTAGCTACAAAATCCTTTTCACAGATGCATCTGTTGGAACCACAGCCACAGACTGTGGATCTACAATCAGTCCGACAAAAGCGAAACATCCATAAAACTCAATATCAAATCCTCCTCATACTTTGGAGAAATCGTTGCTATATACATGGCACTACAGCAAGCCAGGGAAAAACAATACGCCAAAATTGCAATCGTCACGGACAGCCTAGCGGCATGCCAACTCCTCTCCAAAGATGACTGAGAACTCCTACATTCTAAAAATTCACGAGCTAATACAGGATACGGACTTCAACAAAGTTGACATTATCTGGACCCCCAACCACAAAGGTATTGCTGGAAACGAGAAAGCCGACATACTGGCTAAAAATGCACTAAACTGTGATAATACAACTCTAGTCAAACTTTCCAAAGAAGAAGCCCTTAGGCTTATTAAAACCCAAATAATGGGCACATAGTACGACGAGATACTCAACTACGCCAGAGACAGAGAAACCTTATGAGAAAGGTTATTCCCAATTAGACCAAGCAAACCATGGTTTCGTAAATGCCAACTAAGTGCAAAACAAATAAAAACACTCAACAGAGTGCTCGTTGGATGCATCTATGATGGGGCATACCTGCATAAAATCAAGATACTAGATAGAAATATATGTGATTGTGGAGAAACCGAGAGCTACACCCACAAAACCTTTGAGTGTAGACTTCTCGAAAGCGCTCGCACAGGCCTAAATATATTCAAAGCCTACACCACTTTTGAACAAATTTTCCAGGGTTTTGACCCAAACAAGATCACACGACTTGCAGAATTCTTCACAAAAGCAAAAACAACGTTCTAATCATGAATCAAAGCAATCACTAATAATGCTTTATACAGACAAAATATTGGTTTACTAATGGTGGTAGTACCGTCCACCACATCTCTCTCCACACCCCTTCAATTTCCCTCTTAAATCACAAAAATAATCATATAATCATAAGTTACTTCAATTCGCATCAAAACGGTGATAGACAATAAGGAACTTAACGTTAATATGGCATCACTGTTCCTGTCACTTTGGATCAAATCACTGCGCTATACATTCACCACATTAATCAGTTGGATTCATTTGGATTAATTTTATTTTGGAAATATCTACACGCTCGTGTAGCAACTCAAATGAAGGCTATACAATTGTTAACCCCATAGCAGGGTAATCGTGCACGTACACACTCAAGTGTACAACCAAAACGGATACCATTTAAGCAAGAGGAAATACCTGGCGTGTGGAACCAAAGTCTCTAGCCAACACACTCAAAAAAAAAAAAAAAAAAGTGTGTTCCGCGCAGAAATACTGGGGATCGCGTAGCCAGTGTTGGATCGGCTAAGGTTTATTTTTTTGAATCACGGCCGCAGGAAGGTGTTCTGCACAAAAATGCCTTACATGCAGAACACCTTTCTGCGTAGGGGGCCTTCGGCCACGCTTCAAAAATATAACCCTTAGCCGATCCAACACTGGCTACGCGATCCACAGTATTTCTGCGCAGAACACACTTTTGCACATTTTGTAACACCTAATATGTGTGATTACAACCAAATGAAAATGACAGAAAATATTCAACTTTAATTGCAAATAACTATTGAAAGAAATATAAAATCGAGTTTCCGCTTTCAGATTATTGATACCGCGTTCAAAACGCACCGTTTGATACCCCTCCCGGTCGTGTTTTACCAGTTGTCTCCTAAAGGAAACAATTACCGAATTTTCTACTCATCAAAGCAATTTTTCACTTCATTTTCCTTGATGGCAGATGGTGCAATATCTGCTATTAAAAAGTTGCGGATGAATTTGTTGTATTTTGTGCTGACTCGAGTTACTTTTGCATATATTTACACACAACATAATCCACTAAATAAACAAATTACAATTTTGCAATTAAAAAAATCTCTGCTTGCCACAACTTTGTTTACGTATTAGGAAACAATGACATAGCAAATACGAATATCAACAAAACGCAATGCCAAAAGGTATACGCCCATGGTTGTATTCAAATACACTAAAATGCTTTAAAAAAGGACTTGACCTTTAATTTAAAGTTAAAAAAACTAGAAAAAACTTGATTGAAATATAAAAATTTCTTCTTTTAACAATAAATAGGATATTATATATTCTACATCTTCAAAAATATGCTAGGTTTATGGCTTTTCAATATTTTGCTTTAAAAGTCTTAAAGTTTTCTTCAAATAATGTGTCGAGAACTGTGCGTGTGTTTTTATGCGTTTTTAGCAATCAGCTGTTAGTTGCGCTACTAGTAGAGATATACTATGTAAAACACTTCCGAAGTCAAGGTATCAAAAGACGCGTTTTGCCCTCGGTAACAATAATCCGGAAGCGGATTTTCGAGTTTTTGTTTCAGTGAAGAGATATTTGCCATCAAAGTGGAAAATTTTCTGTCATTTTCATGTGGTTGCTGTAATCACAGATTAGGGTGTAGCGAAAAATTGTTTAAGATGATATAGTTTTCTTGATGAATATAGCTAAGGAGCGATCTACCTCTACGATTGCTGTTGCTAGAACCCCACGCATTGTGCCAGGAGTTGACGTCACCGGTTATAAGGGATGGTTGAGAGTGGCTGTTCAGTACGTTTTCGAGATTGTTTTTATTAAAGTTATGGCTGGGGGGTAAGTACACTGAAAATATAAAGAATTTTTTTGTAGAGTGTATTTGTGTTGCTATTACGTCAAAGTCGTTGTTAGTTCTGATTTGTGTGTGTTGAAGGGTAGCTCCCCCAAATTGTTAGTGTTTGCAGAGGTGTATAATGTGTAGTTTATTGGGATTGGGATTGGGTCGTTAGGTTTAATATGGGTCTCTTGGAGGGATAGTATTTTTGGGTTGTGGAGTTTGATAAGGATTTGAAGCTCGTTATAATTATTAACGTAACCTCGGATATTCCATTGTAATATTTGAATAGTCATGGTGAAAAAATGGGGGTTTGTAAATATAAGGGGGAAAATTAAACTAAGTTCGTTAACTAGATTGGAGTGTAGCCTTCGCTTTGCTTTCAGGCTTTGCTTGCTATTCTTGGCATGGGTATTGCTCACTTTGGCAGTGTGAGCTCTTTTTAGTTTCGCTTGTGCGCGTTTTGAAGTTTCGGGAGGTAGAATTATTCACTCGTTAGTTCTGGTAAATCGGAGTAATTGATTGGGTGTCGTCTCTGTGTGATTTTCTCAGGAAGTAGTTGTCTGGATGGTGTGCTAGTGTGACTTATTGTGTCGGTTGCTGGTTTCTCGTCGTTGCTCTTTGTTGATATGTTGTTTTTGTGATTGATTGATTGTGGTGGACTTCTTGCTATTGTTGAATATTGCTGTTGCTGGTGATGATGTCTTTGTATATTGCCAGGGCTAATTTATGGTCAGTTTTCTAGATGGTCTTGATGGCTTGAAGTTCCTTTTGCATAATAAAAATAGGACAGTTTTTGTCAATGGCAGCGTGGTCATGTTGAAGATTTTGCCTTATACAGTTTATGCCAGCTTCTTCTTTAGTACACTTTTCTTGTAGTTCTTCGTTAATATAGTAGGAACTAGCACAGTTTACACATATTCTTCCTTTTCACAGATTTTTGCAGTGTGTTCATATCTCAGAGAGTTTTTGCATCTTAGTGGTAGTGGAATGTAGGGGCGTACGTGCACTTTTTCGTAGCCGACTCTTATTTCCGGGGGAAGGTTTGTCGTTTCAAATGTGAATATGTTTAACCCTGTTTCTACTTGGTCTTGATTCACTTTTTTTAAAATTTTATGTACTTCACACACTTCTTGGTTTTTTAGTTCTGATAGTATATAGTCTTCTGCAAGGCCTCTGAGGTCGTTGCAATATATTACTCCCTGGCATTGGTTGAGGGTTTTGTGTTGAATTTTTTCAATTGTTATGTTGTTGGCTAGCGCAACTAATGTTGTTAATTTGTTGGCTTAGATGTTATTTTTCGTTTTTATTAAGATTTGTCCACTTCTTGTTTTTTTACACTCTTCTATTTCGTTTCCGCATGTTGCGTCGATGGCTTTTTTAATGAGAAAATGTGATACATTTGTAAGTGTTTCGGTGCTGTTAGTTCTGGCCATTACCAGATAGATTGGTCCATTGTTGTTAAAGTTGGATGTTTTACCCGGATCGGTCGGGTCACCCATTTTAAGCATTAAGTATTGTCTTGCAAAAAGAATTTAGCACGTGCTACGTTGGTATGTATGGTGCGAAATAAGCACAAAAAAAATTCATATATTTCTCACTGTATGCGAAAGACTACCGTACTCTTTGAGTGTTTATTCAAGACTGTTAAGAGAAGGAACTAGATTCAAAAATGGTATCAAGAGCGACACAAATACACAGGTTTAAATTTATTGAATGCGATTCGTCTTCATAAAGAATTCGATGATTACGAAAGTTACTTTCGAATGCCTGCCGAAGGTTTCGACCACGTTCCTCGGTTAGCCAACTTATAACAAAGAGAAATACAATGATGGCAGATGGAATTTCTCTTCGAATCGTTAATTTTTGTAATCCCTTGCGGTAATTCGACCGGAATTAATTTTTCTCCTCAATGGTAGTTTTTCATATCAAATTATCTTGTTGATGTCAGACATTATGCAAAACAATGCAACAGATTTCCAAGGTTATGACCGTTCTACGCAAGTTCAAGCCGTGCTGACGTATCTCGAGAAAAGACGCTACACAGTCAATATTTAAGAACAGTATTGCGGTCGCGAATCCAGATTTGAGGATTTCTAAAATGAATGTGTACCAGCTGCCATTAGGGACATGAATTTCGATACTGAGGAGAATATCCCCAAGTATGTATAATTTCTAACAGCCCATCCTAATATAACCGCACAGCGTTTTTTACCGCACGAAAATAAACGGCTTTTTGGCTCTAACCGATATAAACTTGCGTGCGTGAGTAGCTCTCATATACACAAACGACGTGCAGCTGAGCGTAAATGTCAAATCGATATGTCACGCAAAACAAAAATTGGAAATTGAGTTAGGTTTTTACGCTGTGCGGTTAGTCTAGGTTGCTCTCATACAATTTGTATGTGCATGAGTTATTTTTGACAGAAAATAGGTTGCGGTGCAACTCAATAATACTACATTTACACTGCACCGAATAAATTTTTTTTTTTGTGTGGGCTCAACATATGATAGTTGAGAAAAATTGGCTAACGCCGGAGTCTATAATGCCAGATCAGATAAAAAAATAGCTTGTGTGAGATATAAAAGCGGTATTATAATAAGCCACATGTGCTGGAAGCTGAAAGCTGGAAATAATTCTTTATTCCTCAAACTTATAAAAGTGATCTTATACTACACACTGCACCAAATGAGTAATTTTGGGCGAAAAAATCCAAATGCGTCCCATTTTCCCATACAAATCGCATTTCCCAAATGACTGATTTCATCACATTCACTCGCATTTGCCCGCATTTGGGCCGCAACAACATGAAATTTTCAAAATGCGGTGCAGTGTAACTGTAGTATTAGTCAAATTAAAATAAAAAAAAAAAACAAACACTTCTTTAATAAACATGACTAGTTCAGAAAAGACTTTGAGATCTTGGGATTTGAGAAGGCTTTTTATATCATAAAATAAAGTAAAAAACTTAAATATATTTCTTAAATTATTAAATATACTGCACACAAAAATGAAGTGGTTTACACTTTCTTCCTCGCCACAAATAGTACACACATCTGAAGGCACAATGGCCACTTTACAAAAGTATGGTTTATCATGTGCATGTCCATTCATCAGGCGATTTAAAAGCTTTATATCATAAGACGTCATGTTGACCTTCTTGAACCATGGCTTTACAAGTACAGATGAAAAGATATCATAGAAAAAGGTCCCTTGGGACTGACATTTAGTTTCGTAGCTTCCATTCCAACTGTCTCTGAGTTGGTCTGTAATTAAATTTAAAGCATCTTTTGGTGTATATTTGATAGGCATGGGACTATTCGATTAAAAATTATTCGAATAAAAAATCCATTTATTCGAAGGCTATAAATAATTCGAATAATATTTATTAGAATAATTCATACTTTTATTCGAATAGTACCATTCGAATAGTTAAACAAATAGTGACATTGTACACGCAAACATACACACATGCGTTTCAATACAAGTATTCGAATACCACTACTCGAATAATACTATTTGAATAACCGGATAAATTATTCGAATAAATACTATTCCAATTTTTTGAAACGAATATTATTATTTGTTTATTCGAATAGTGTTTATTCGAATATTATTCGAAAATAGTCCCACTACTAATATTTACTGGCTAGATTTCCAACCCTCGCCTAGCTGTGTCATTCGCTATTTCATTTGGTTTAAAACCGGCATGCCCAGGAACCCAAACGAGGTCACACCTCTGAATCTAAAATGTCTCTACTATATTAATAATGTCACTTATTATGTGTTCTTGGTAAAAATTTTTTGTAAGAGTAGTAATGACGACTTTCGTCTGTAAAAATTACCACGGAGGATGCCCGCAGATTCAACAGCAGCTCTAATGGCCAAGAGTTCGGCTGTTAAAGATGGTAATTTTATGGTTACTTTTAATTTTAGAGTGTAGTTCCCTGAAGCGTTAAAAACTCCGATACCCGTTGTGTTATCTCCTACCGAACCATCGGTGGCAAATACAGTATAGTTTCAGGACTTATACTTTTTATGGATTTCAGAATATACTGCCAAGATAACCCTGGTTGGTATTTCAGCATTTCTACTGCCATATTCAAGCAAAGGATTCAAAACAAAAGTGAATTTTGATCGAGGAGCGCACTTCAGTGGACACATTATCGAATATATCTTTGAATCTTGAAAAGCAGAAAGCATATCTGAAACGAACGAAAGCAAAGTTTTGTACATTTTGAAATAAAACAGGGTTATAAAATTTTAATTTTATGGGTTCCTTTGACGTAAGGAGCAGCTCTTTCGCAGGCAGCTTGCAAGCTAATGCATAAAGAACATGGACCGGAGTGGATGAAGGAACACCCAGGCATCTGCGAAGATGACGGTTTTGATAAGTTTCAATGCGCTTGTCAATGTACTGCGGTGAGTGGCAGGTAGTAGATCTGATTGTTTTAACTTTGCAGCGTACAAGACTTTTGTAAAGATTTAAGGACACATAGGGAGCGATCCCATTCTTACAGGGCGACATCATTTTAAAAGCGCTGGAATTACTTTGTGACTCCCTGAAAACTTTCTGGTAGTGTTCTGAGACAAGTATTAATAGTTTTCCCCGGAAATTTCCAAGCCTTGACTTGTTTAACCTCAATATTCTGAATTTTTAAATCTATTTCTTTTTGGTGAACCTTTGGCGAAGTAAATACATTCCGTTTTTTGAATAATAATGGATAAGTTTAAGTCAAGGCAAAGATTGTAAAATTGGTGAAACTATCGTCTTAAAATATCCTTTGCATCTTCAAATATTCTTGCATAGGCTAGAATTAAGAAATCATCCGCATGCTCGTAGTGACAGATAGAACAGAAACCATCTTCCAGAGAATGTAAGGGTTTAGTGTAAATATTAAAGATTATTAGGATCAGAACATTGCCCAGGGGCTCAATTCTTGTTTTGCGTTATCGTGAAGTGAAAACAATATTTTCACTTTAGTTATCACTTGACCGTTTCTTTCCTTTACTTCACTGAGCTCTAAAGTGCGATTCTGATATGTGCGGTGAAAACTGTTTGCTGAAGAACATTTTGAATTGCGTTGACACAAGTTGTTCTTGCTAAGTGATAGCTTACCATTACATTGTAAGAACAAAAGCAATTTTTATCACTTGAAATGTTAAAATTTGTAAAAAATGCGATGTTTGAACTTTTTCAAATTTTGTCGTTAACACCAAATTTATATTGTCTTTAACTTTTTTCACTTTACTTCAAATCAAAAATTTAAAGTAAAACGAGAATCAAAAATCGTGGTGAATTGACGTATTTACTTTTCACTTCACGATAACGCAAAACCAGAATTGACCTCCTGAGGAAGCCCGTCAAACACCTTAACAGATTCACCTCCAAGACAGAGCGTTCTTTCTAAAAAGAAGTTTAGTATCCATGATGAGAGCTCATAGGGGTACTCCATGGACTCAAAAATCTGATGAAGGCTTTTTAAGTTAACACAATCAGAGGCCTTGTTAATATCTACAGGGCACGTTACCACTTTTAACCTTAAGGGCCACTTTCATAAAGGCCGGTTAAGCGTAAGCGGCGATTAATTTGAAAGCTTCTTCTTCTTTCTTTAAATGGTCATCTAACCGCCTAGGCGATTTTGACCGTCCAACATAGCTCGCCAGTCGTTTCTTCGTTGCGCCAACTCCAATTGGAAACACCGCGGGATCGCAAATCGGTCTCCACTTGGTCCTTCCATCGGAGTGGTGGTCTCCCTCTTCCTCTGCTTCCACCGGCGGGTGCCTATAAGAATACCTTCTGGGCTGGAGCATCTTCACTCATTCGCAATACGTGGCCTAGCCAGCGAAGCCGCTGTGTTTTAATTCGCTGAACTATGTCGGCGTCTGCGTAAAGTTCATACAGCTCAACATTAAATCCTCTTCGGTACTCGCCGTCGCCAACGCGTAGAGGTCCACAAATCTTTCGAAGAACCTTTCTCTAGAATACTCCCAGAGCCGCCTCATCAGATGTTGTTAGTGTCCACGCTTCTGCACCGTATAGCAGGACGGGTGCGATGAGTGACTTGTAGAGTGTTATTTCCGTTCGTCGAGAGAGGACTTTACTTTTCAATTGCCTACTCAGTCCGAAGTAGCATTTGTTTGCAAGAGTGATTCCTTGTCGGATTTCTAGGCTAACATTATTGTTGGTATTAATGCTGGTTCCCAGGTAAATGAAGTCCTTTACTATTTCGAAATTATTGCTGCCAACAGTGGCTTGGTTGCCAAGGCGCGAATGCGCTGACTCTTTGAATGATGACAGAAAGTACTTCGTTTTGCCCTCGTTCACCACCAATCCCATTTTCTCCGCTTCTTTTTCTAATTTGGAGTAAGCAGAAGTTACGGCGCGGTTGTTAAGGCCAATGATATCAATATCGTCAGCATATGCCAACAGTTGCACGCTTTTATAAAATATTGTTCCAGCGCGGTTAAGTTCTGCAGCTTGTATTATTTTCTCCAGCATTAAATTAAAGAAATCACACGATAGGGGGTCACCCTGTCTGAAACCTCGTTTAGTTTCGAACGGCTCGGAGAGGTACTTCCCAATTCTGACCGAGCAGGCGGTGTTGCTCTAGGTCATTTTGCATAGCCGTATAAGTTTTGCGGGGAAACCAAATTCAGACATAGCGGCATATAGGCAGCTCCTTTTCGTGCTATCGAAAGCGGCTTTAAAATCAACAAAGAGATGATGCGTGTCGATTCTTTTTTCACGGGTTTTTTCCAAGATTTGGCGTATTGTAAAAAAAGCTAACCGTACAAAATACGTCAATTAGACTCCGGTTAGCGTTAATCGGCTTTTATGAAAGCGGCCCTAAGTGTTTGCGAGACACTACAAGATGTGACATCTCGTTTAGACACATGCTGACTGATTTAATCTTTTGATATGCAAAGGTCCGTGAGAGCAAAATTTTATTCTCCTTATCAAAATTGTTTAGCCTATTTTTGACCATTAAAGTGATAATTTTAACTGATACTGATATTAAAGATATCGGACTTAGCTCTTTACCTTTTTTTGGCAGGGTTACAATTTTAATAAGTCTCCATGAATCTAAAGGAGTGTTATTTTGCCAACATTTGTGAAAAGCCATCAAGACATGTCATATTTAATGCTATCACAGCCAGCGGCCGTGGCCTTGGATTAACCAAGCAGTGCAGCTGAAAGTTCATCAAAGGAGAAAGCCTCCTTGCAGTGTGGATTCTGAATAGAGTCCCAAGCCGCCGATGCAACGTTGGAGTTTTGGGAGTTTTTCATTGCGCGGATAGCTTGCCAGAATTCCTTAGTGTTAGGAATAAAACTGAGGTTATCCAAATGGTTCTTGAAATCTTCTTGTTTTACATTTTTTACCACAGCTTTCCAATCCTGCAAAGCATCTTTAAAGGCCTGATAGTTAGCAGCAGTACCATATTTGTTCGCCTTTTGCCTACTAGCAGCTTGCATTCTACGAAAAGCAGCCGTAAGATCGGTTTTCCACCAGCTTTTTGGTGTTCTGTTTTGCGTACATACATATGTTCTCTCTTTAATGTTTGTCTTGGACAGCTGTTCAATATCGGGAAAACTCGATGGTACATTAGCTTTACCAAGATTAGCCAGAAGGCTATTCTTGGCAACAAATAGGCTTATGATGACTTTTTCCTAAATATGCATTGATAATATTCCAGGAAAATTTAAGATGGGACGCATTTGCAAAACTCGACCTTTGGCATTAGTAAGAACATCGCCATACACAGCCGATCTTGCATTGAAATCTCCACATAGAATCACATTTGTTTGTGCTTCACAAGACATTAATATTTTGTTCAGTACGCCTTTAAAGGCCTGAGTAGGAAAGGACGGTGGGAAATAGACTGAGACAAGTATGAAATTTGCCTCAAGATTACATGTTTTGATTACTTTAACATCAACCTGTGATTGTAAATAATTTTAATCTTAAATTATTTTCGTTAAAACTAAAAACGTGTGATAAAAAACAATCATCGGTTTTATTAGAGTTAACATACGTTTCAATCAAGTCCTTATTTGTTTTAAAACTTTGAATGTTATATTGCAGCACCCTAATTTGGATTGACTGAAGACTTGTACCATTACTGTTGAAAAACTGATATGAGGTTACTCATGTCAGGTATATTAAGCTTATTGTTCAGGTCTGAAAAAGCTTTCAGGAAAGCATGTAATAGTTTTTCATACTCTGTAATAATGTGATTGTTTGCAGAGCGGCCAGAAGGTTCAAATTGTTCATACTCAATAGATGGAGAATTGGGTTTTGAAGTCATGCCCTTCACCTTCCTTTGAACTATTTTTGTATATCGCGTTCTTATAAGAGTACGATTTACATCAGTCTGACCGTCACGCAAGTTATCTGAATGAGATTTCAAGGTGTCTGGAAAGTCCTTGCCATAGTCCGCAAGAAGATCAAATTGGGTAGGGCTATTCCCGTAATTTGACTTGTAGGCAAGGTGGGCATTTACAACAAGCCAAACACAGCGCGTTCGTCGATCTACAAAAAGCCGCAATATGGCCTAGAAGGCCACATTTTTTACACTGTTTTAAAGCCGGGATGAAATACTCCACTTTGCAATTACACATTTTGAAAAGTACTTCCATAGCATGGGTGTCTTTTATGGGGGTGTTTGCGCCTTGCACTCACCAGCGTCGCCACAAAGCGTCAACTCGTAGGTGTTTTTGCATCCTCCCTCCCTCATGCAGGGGCGGAAGCTCCTCGTGGTGACACTTGGTAACGCTTCGTCGGCAAATTCGAGCGGCCCCTTTCGCATACCCTAACCCTGTATCTTCCCCTCTCTCCTCCTCCCACACTCGGTTTTAGCATCCTTGATAATGGTTCTAACAGGACACTGTTTAATAGGCACTCACGGAGCCAGAATAGGGGTAGCGACCTTCGACTATTGTCGCAGCTGCAGATGTACCGAATAGGAGGAGAGTGTCCAGCACCTCCTCTGTCAGTGTCCAGCACTTAGCAGACAGCGGTTGGCCGTTCTAGGTAAACCGTTTCTATATGACCTTTCTGAGGTCTTAAGATGTGAAGTAAAGGCTTTAGCGAAATTTATTAATTCCACGAAGTGGTTCGACCCTCCGCTTTAGGCATGGAAGGGGTCTTTTGAGACCATATAGGATATCATAACGGGCCCATTGGTGGCATAAGTGTCGAGCTGTTACCTTATGTTTCAGCTCAGCCCTTGCAACCTGACCTAACCTATCTATAATATTGCATCTAAACCCTATCTTAACCGTCTTGGTGGGAGTCAGAGCACCTAGTTTACGCATGAATCTCTCCACTGAAACTACACTGACCGGTGACGCCATAATATCACTGACTGCATATTTAGTAGGAATATGTCTGATTACGCAAAATTTACACAAAAAGGTGATCGGAATGTATGCTTTTAAATCCTTTGCGTCAAAGTCGTTTTTTAGAAAATTGTTGGCAGCCATGGCTGAATTAAAGCTGAGCTTTGCTCTACCATTACCAATCATTATCTATCAATCAATGAAGTCTAAAAAGAAAAGGTTGGAGTAAACGTTTATTTTCTTTCATTGGTGTCAAGAACATCCACCAATAGTATAAGATTAGATTGTCAGATGAGGTGAGAGCCGGCTTGGGAACCGGTACGGCAGCAGCAGAAGCATTGCGCAAAGTCAAGGTCGCGGGTTGATCATCAAAATCAGAGGATTCTGGAGTTCAGTTCACATAGCCTCTTTTAGTTGCTTATCTGAACTATGTTTTGGCCGCTCAGAGGCTGCCGGTAATTCTACAGATGAAGTACTTTGCAGCCACCATTGAAGATTGCACTTCAGCTTTCCGCTTTTTTTAAAACAGAACCATCACATTTTACCGCTTTTTGATAAAAGGTCTCAAATCATCACACATTCTCTTAGGTTTGTCCCCAATGACGACCAGAAAGAAAATATCAACCACTGATCGAAATTATAAAGATTGATTTTGGTTTAAATTATAAAAGCAAAAGTTCACTAGAAGTTATCCAAATTTTTCCATCGACAAAAGCACCGTTTGTTTAAAAAATCACTAAGTGTAACTTTTATAAGGCAGAAAAGAAAGAGCACAGAAATATCCACAGCCGTTTTGTCAACCCCATTTTTATTAGCTCATTTGCATTTTGTTTGACATTTCCTTTATGCGAAACTTCAAACGCAATGCGTTCGAAAAAATGTCATGTTGTAGCGGCCCAAATGCGATGAAATCAGTCATTTCGAAAATGCGATTTGAATGGGGAAATGCGACGCATTTGGATATTTTCGCCCAAAATGACGCATTTGGTGCAGTGTAAATGTAGTATAACACTCCCACTCATGGTACAAGAAATTCAAGGTATTTCCCTTTGACGTAAACTGTGTTCGTTGCCATTCGCACCTTTTGTCAGTTGAGCAAAGAGCGTTGCGAACTCAGAAATAATGTTTTTGTTAACTTTTGTAATACTTAAGGGGATATTTTGAATATAAGAAAAATAAAAGTAGTTACAAAATCGGATCCATACAACTGCTTTAAAATTTATAAATAGTACAAATTATATATCTATTCGTATCGTTTGTATTTCGTTAATACTTAAATAAAACATTTTCAGGGGTTTTTAACGCAGAGACAAAGCTTTTAATGTTTTTGCGTGATTGACCGTGTCGAATGCATTTGATAGGTCAAGTGCCACGAGAACCGTCCTATGGTTTGGTGGGTGTTGATTCAAACCGTTATTAATCTGCGCTGTAATGGCGTTCAAAGCGGATGTCGTGCTGTGATTTTTGCGGAAACCATGCTGGTGATCGGCCAATTTCAGATTTTCAATGAAGTAAGGGAGCAGAATGGTCTCTAGTAATTTCGCTACCGGCGAAAGGAGGGATATCGGGCGATAAGACTCTCCTTGGTTCGCCGGCTTCCCTGGTTTTAGTAGGGGAACTACAATCGCTTGTTGGCATATCTCAGGTATAACGAAGGTAGTTAGAGAAAGATTAAAGAGAGCCGCTAAATAACTCTGTCCCTCGTGGCCTAGGTGTGTGATCATCTTCATGGCGATTCCATTGGGTTAGATGGATTTTGATGGATCGCGTAGCCGGTGTTGGACCGAAGGCCGCCTACGCAGAAAGGTGTTCTGCACATAATCACCTTGGATCAAGCCCCCTATTTGGGATCGGACCTGGGTCATTTTTGGGTTTTTTGCGTATAACTTTTCACTGAAACAAAAAATTGAAAATCCGCTCTCGGATTGTTGACATCGAAGTCAAAACGTCCCACAACAGCCAGTTCTATCGCACTGGAATGACCCGGTTTTTTTTACCCGGACAAAGGTTGTTATTTCAGTGTAACCCTGCCCAATCTGTCCCGTCGCACCCTTAAATTGTCATCCTTGGAGCTAACCCTGGCAGCTGGGTTGCTCCAATGTCTCTTGTTACGGGCTGGGGTCGAACCCAATGCTGGACCAAGAGATTGGATCTGCTGCGTTTTCTGGAAGAAAATTTATATTAAACGGTCGCATTCGGTACAATGCGCCAAGTGTAAGAAATGGTTACATAAACCTGGATGCTCAGGGCTTAACCCTGCCATTCACAGACCCCGTACTTTCTTTAGTACTTTTGAGGCACCATGTTGTACACGTCCAAGGACGTCCCGCGGTAGTCGCCGCTCTGGCACTCCCTTACCGCTTCTACCTACTTCCAATAGCCACAAGAGTGGCTCAGTCTATACGACTGGCAGCACTGCTGCCATTCCCGCCTCTCCCACTCCCGACTGTCGCTCACGCATACCAGCGTCTCCATCTCACACGGCCGCTCAACACTCCTATCCCCTCAGATATGAGCATCGCCGAGCGTCAGTCCCCTATTTCTCTGCCCCCAATGCAGCTGAACTGTAACGGATTAGCTGGAAAGATCGCGGAGATAACTGACTTTATGAAGAACACGAGAGCGGACTTACGAACTTGTGATAGGTATAATGTACATCGAAAAGACCGTCCCAGCGGTCTTGGGGGTGGCCTTGCGTTCATTACACATCACTCTGTACAATATAATCTATGCTCCCCTGACGTCGACCCCAGGGACTCTACCTTAGAATGCCAAGGCATAGCAGTCCGGTCATGAGACGCCGACCTGCAAATCATAAAAATCTATATTCCTCCTGTCACGTGTTGTCCTAGAGATTATCATCCGACATTAGTGCGTTGGTAAGGGGCGATAACCGTCTAATCCTAGGGCACTTCAACGCGCATCACGATCTCTGGCACTCCAACTTGCCAGCAGACTGCAGAGGACACGCAATTCTAGACCAAATAGATAACTCAGCATTCTGTTAAATGGGACCGCTTTACTGACTATAAAGAGCGCTCCTTCGCTACCTTACCCACTCCTACGGACGTACGCAAAGGCGAAAGAGACTTTCGCAAGATCATTAATTCAGCCTCATGCCTCTTTATTCCTGCTGGTAGAATACCAGTAGCTGCGGCGATGGCAAGAGAACGTGACCAAGTGAGACTCATCAATCCCGCAGATCCCAGAGTCAAAGATCTCAATGCGGAAATTCGTAGGGTAATCAACGAACACAATCTGACTAAGTGGAAACAACACCTTGAGACATGCAACCTCTCCGGCGGAGTCGGCAAATTATGCTCGACTGTCAAGGCCCTATCCAATCCGACCAAACACAAAGACAAGGTCGCCATTGCGTTCGGCGACAGCGTCAAATCGGATGCCAGGAAATGCGCGAGCGTGATTTTTAGCTTTATTTTCATGGTTTATGTGGTGAGAACACCCGTAGTCACAGCGTAGAAATAAGTATTTTAATGAATAAATACATTAAGATATTAAAGACATTTTCTTACCCCTGTAAACAAAAAAACATTCGGAAATAGCTTACCGTCATAAAAAGCGCCAAATAATAACAATAAAGAAAATTTTTTAGTAATTACGTTGTTATTTTTTTTTTTTTGATACATTGTTATTTTGACTATATTTTCTGTTCAAATATCGTGTTCTAAAATACGTCCTACCCAAAATACATCTTTTCAAAATAGTATCCTCTAAATTTAGAAATTTTTTAGCGTGGAAATTTCTGATTAGCTTAGTTATAAGTATACTCGTACATAGGTAAGGAAGTCTAGGTCATGCTACGCCTGCATTTTGCATTTACCTCGCATTTTGGCATTTAGCCCAAAATGCAGTATTTATTTTCACATTTACATTACAAATTTTGACACCTAAATGCAACTTTATTTTTGCATTAGCATTATAAATGCTGAAATCAACCCTGCATTGTTCGAAGAAAATCGCGAATCGAATTCAAAGGACTGGCAATATTGAATTTTTTTTCTGTGCGTAACATTCAGTAAATGTATACTGATTTTCGATTTGTAATTTAGCGCACGTGTTGTATGATATTGTTAAAATACAACCATTTACAAGTTAACCTGATGTTTTCGAATGGAATTAATCGAAAGATTTAATAAAAATTTGTATATTTTTGCACACCGGCTGCAAGTTTTCTTAACCTCAAAAAATGTTTGTAAACAAAAAACATATGGTTCGAACTTGCTAAATGTGCATTTAGTAAATGCGCCACCATAAACGCTTTTGCGAAACAAATCTCCAAAACATTGGTGCTTTATCGGTAACCTTATAAAACTGCTGTTTCAGCCAACCTTAACTAATAGCTAGTTTTATTAAGTAGTAATAGGCGCAATACAAATTTAAGAGTTTTGTAACTTCGCAGTAGTTCACTGAACAACACTTGAAAATTAACTGATCAACCTGCCTTGCTTGGTCACTGCCTTATATAGTCCAACGCACCTAGAACTTTTTTGGTTGTTCGCTCTTCGTGTTCTCGAAGGGTCGGTGTTATTTATTGCCATCTCTTTGCCTTGTATTCGTGAACACTCGCGCCATCTCTCTTCCTATTCCTCCGTACGCTACGCGCTTGCATGCATAAGCGTAGCTAATGTTATCTCTGTTGTGTTTAACTAGTGGTGGGAGTGTTATTGAGTTGGGGATGGTACATGCTTGACAATAATTGCCACACTGTCCTCCACCTAATCCTGATCGTCCTGATTGCCCGAAACAAACGTTGCTAGATACTCAATGGTTGGCACCGCTTTATTAAACTTTATTTCCTGCAGGATTGAAACTCTGAGATAAATCCCCTCCTGCAGAGATTCCCACAATGCATTATATTGTCACATATTCCAACCATTTTTTCCGTCCTTAATTACGCATGGCTTTGTGCCTTCACTTTCGTTTCCAGTGGTACCCGGCAAAAATTCCTGCAACTCACTTCTTCAGAATTCCGTTCCGTTCTCTCATGCTGTTTCACTTTATCCACTAAGTTGCGTTGCTTCTTCGGAACATGACCACCAGATGTTCGTCTATTATCCTCATCACACTCTGCACACTTAGTAATCCATTTTCTCACAGATTGTCTGCTACCAATCTAATAGAACCGCCGATTTACCTCCTGCAGCGTTTTCTTTTATTCCATGTGCCTTCCATCTTGGCAACTATGAGAAGCTTTGATAAAATCTGGAATTCTTGCCTGGGGAACAACAATAAGTGCTCGATGATTCTGGTCATCTTCACTTTCCCACATCCGACGCAAACAACCAGATATTAGCTTCAAACTACTCCATTGTGCCCAGCATGCTTTTGCAATGCGACTCTCTGCTCCCATCTGTTCTATTCCTGGCTGTTTGTTTTCCTTCAGGCCTTCTAACACACCTGCCAAATCTGGATCTTCCTCCTGGCCTTGCCGAATCTTTTTCAGGAGGCACCTCTCCATGAAAGCCAATGGTCGAGGAGCAATCTCTGCCTTACGAGGCTCCTGCCGCTTCATCTTCAGGACTACTTCCTTGGTGCTATATCCACTATTGTATCCAAAGATCAGAGGTACGTCCTGGCCGTTGTAAGTCATAACGCTGTTCCTTACGTTGATGTGAATGTCTCTCTCAGCCAAGTAATCGACGCCAATGATGACTTCGTCGACAATATTCGCTACCAAGAAGTTGTGATACGTAGCCACATTTCCAATCACAACCTTGCATTTCACTTCTCCGAGGACTTGCTTCCTGTCACCAGTTACTGTTCACAACTTAGTTTTCCGCAATGGTCTCACCTTCTTGGTCACCAAGTCTCTAAGAATGATGGAATGTGATGCACCCGTATCAACAGACAGCAAGCCTTTTTTCCCTTACACGTACCCTTCAACAGTAGCACTATACAATTATGAAATATAATTATACAATTATAAAAAAAAAATTTTAATTCTGACGTGTACATGAAAATCGCCGATACACGTGTATTTTTTATTTTTTCTCCCTTCTCCGAAAAAGTATATTTGGTTCATAGGACAGAATGTGTTTAACGCGGTGTTATGGGACATTCATCTTGCTCATCTTCTCGAGCTTTGCGCTTACGTCCACTTGAATTGGCGGGATTTCTGGAGCCAGAGCCGCAATAACGAGCTATTTGACTAGATTTTCCACACTTAAAGCATTTGATGCCACCATCATTTTTCCGTTGCTTTCCTCTCAATGCTTCCAGAATTGTGTCTACCCAGTCTTGCAGTTCTACTTAAACGAGGTTAGCTTTTTACGCCGGCTTACTTAATAGCTAGGCTGTTTCCTGCGTTAGAGCATGTGATACCCTCTCAGCAAATGATCTCTTGGGCTTTGTATATGTGGGCGTGCAACCGCCCAGTTTTCCAAAATTATGTAAATCTTGACTAAAGGGCACATACATCCAAATATCATTAATTTACACCAAAAAAGTGCACTGTTATGACGAATTGAAATTATATATAACCTATGCCGTACCCAGCGAACTTCTCAACCTATCGTGAATATTTCATAGAGATGGACTATAAATTTTGGACACTATTCAAGCACAAACAAAACACAAAAAATGTGGGCGTGGCACCGCCCACTTTTCCAAAACTATACATAGCCTATGTCGCACCCAGCGGAACTTCTGAACCTCTCGTGAAAATTTCATAGAGATGTACTATAAACTTTGGACATTATTCAAGCACAAACAAAACACAAAAAATGTGGGAGTGGCACCGCCCACTTTTCCAAAACTATACATAGCCCATGGCGTACCCAGCGAACTTCTGAAACTATCGTCAAAACTTCATAGAGATCAACTATAGAGTTTGGACATTAATGAAGTACAAACAAAACACAAATTATGTGGGCGTGGCACCGCCCACTTTTCCAAAACTATACATAGCCTATGGCGTACCCAGCGAACTTCTGAAACTATCGTCAAAACTTCATAGAGATCAACTATAGAGTTTGGACATTAATGAAGTACAAACAAAACACAAAAAATGTGGGAATTGGCACCGCCCACTTTTCCAAAACTATACATAGCCTATGCCGTACCCAGCGAACTTCTGAAACCTATCGTCAAAACTTCATAGAGATCAACTATAGACTTTGGACATTAATGAAGCACAAACAAAACACAAAAAATTGGGGCCGTGGCACCGCCCAGTTTTCCAAAATTATGTAAATCTTGACTAAAGGGCACATACATCCAAATATCATTAATGTACACCAAAAAAGTGCACTGTTATGACGAATTGAAATTTTGTATAGCCTGGGGGCGTGGTACCGCCCACTTTTCCAAAACTATATATAGCCTATGCCGTACCCAGCGAACTTCTGAAACTATCGTGAAAATTTCATAGAGATGGACTATAAACTTTGGACATTATTCAAGCACAAACAAAACACAAAAAATGTGGGAGTGGCACCGCCCACTTTTCCAAAACTATACATAGCCTATGGCGTACCCAGCGAACTTCTGAAACTATCGTCAAAACTTCATAGAGATCAACTATAGAGTTTGGACATTAATGAAGTACAAACAAAACACAAAAAATGTGGGAATTGGCACCGCCCACTTTTCCAAAACTATACATAGCCTATGCCGTACCCAGCGAACTTCTGAAACCTATCGTCAAAACTTCATAGAGATCAACTATAGACTTTGGACATTAATGAAGCACAAACAAAACACAAAAAATTGGGGCCGTGGCACCGCCCAGTTTTCCAAAATTATGTAAATCTTGACTAAAGGGCACATACATCCAAATATCATTAATGTACACCAAAAAAGTGCACTGTTATGACGAATTGAAATTTTGTATAGCCTGGGGGCGTGGTACCGCCCACTTTTCCAAAACTATATATAGCCTATGCCGTACCCAGCGAACTTCTGAAACTATCGTGAAAATTTCATAGAGATGGACTATAAACTTTGGACACTATTCAAGCACAAACAAAACACAAAAAATGTAGGAGTGGCACCGCCCACTTTTCCAAAACTATACATAGCCTATGGCGTACCCAGCGAACTTCTGAAACTATCGTCAAAACTTCATAGAGATCAACTATAGACTTTGGACATTAATGAGGCACAAACAAAACACAAAAAATTGGGGCCGTGGCACCGCCCAGTTTTCCAAAATTATGTAAATCTTGACTAAAGGGCACATACATCCAAATATCATTAATGTACACCAAAAAAGTGCACTGTTATGACGAATTGAAATTTTGTATAGCCTGGGGGCGTGGTACCGCCCACTTTTCCAAAACTATATATAGCCTATGCCGTACCCAGCGAACTTCTGAAACTATCGTGAAAATTTCATAGAGATGGACTATGGACAAACAAAATACAAAAAATGTGGGCGTGCCACCGCCCAGTTTTCCAAAATTATGTAAATCTTGACTAAAGGGCACATACATCCAAATATCATTAATTTACACCAAAAAAGTGCACTGTTATGACGAATTGAAATTTTGTATAGCCTGGGGGCGTGGTACCGCCCACTTTTCCAAAACTATATATAGCCTATGCCGTACCCAGCGAACTTCTGAAACTATCGTGAAAATTTCATAGAGATGGACTATAAACTTTGGACATTATTCAAACACAAACAAAACACAAAAAATGTGGGAGTGGCACCGCCCACTTTTCCAAAACTATACATAGCCTATGCCGTACCAAGCGAACTTCTGAAACTATCGTCAAAACTTCATAGAGATCAACTATAGACTTTGGACATTAATGAAGTACAAACAAAACACAAAAAATGTGGGCGTGGCACCGCCCACTTTTCCAAAACTATACATAGCCTATGCCGTACCCAGCGGAACTTCTGAACCTATCGTGAAAATTTCATAGAGATGGACTATAAACTTTGGACATTATTCAAACACAAACAAAACACAAAAAATGTGGGAGTGGCACCGCCCACTTTTCCAAAACTATACATAGCCTATGCCGTACCAAGCGAACTTCTGAAACTATCGTCAAAACTTCATAGAGATCAACTATAGACTTTGGACATTAATGAGGCACAAACAAAACACAAAAAATTGGGGCCGTGGCACCGCCCAGTTTTCCAAAATTATGTAAATCTTGACTAAAGGGCACATACATCCAAATATCATTAATGTACACCAAAAAAGTGCACTGTTATGACGAATTGAAATTTTGTATAGCCTGGGGGCGTGGTACCGCCCACTTTTCCAAAACTATATATAGCCTATGCCGTACCCAGCGAACTTCTGAAACTATCGTGAAAATTTCATAGAGATGGACTATGGACAAACAAAATACAAAAAATGTGGGCGTGCCACCGCCCAGTTTTCCAAAATTATGTAAATCTTGACTAAAGGGCACATACATCCAAATATCATTAATTTACACCAAAAAAGTGCACTGTTATGACGAATTGAAATTATATATAACCTATGCCGTACCCAGCGAACTTCTGAAACTATCGTGAAAATTTCATAGAGATGGACTATAAACTTTGGACACTATTCATGCACAAACAAAACACAAAAAATGTGGGCGTGGCACCGCCCGCTTTTCCAAAACTATACATAGCCTATGCCGTACCCAGGGAACTTCTGAAACTATCGCCAAAATTTCATAGAGATACACTATAAACTTTGGACATTAGTAAAGCACAAGCAAAACACAGAAAAGGGGGGCGTGGTACCTCCCACTTTTCCAAAACTATATATAGCCTATGCCGTACCCAGCGAACTTCTCAACCTATCGTGAAAATTTCATAGAGATGGACTATAAACTTTGGACACTATTCAAGGACAAACAAAACACAAAAAATGTGGGCGTGGCACCGCCCACTTTTCCAAAACTATACATAGCCTATGCCGTACCCAGCGAACTTCTGAAACTATCGTGAAAATTTCATAGAGATGGACTATGGACAAACAAAATACAGAAAATGTGGGCGTGGCACCGCCCAGTTTTCCAAAATTATGTAAATCTTGACTAAAGGGCACATACATCCAAATATCATTAATTTACACCAAAAAAGTGCACTGTTATGACGAATTGAAATTTTGTATAGCCTGGGGGCTTGGTACCGCCCACTTTTCCAAAACTATGTATAGCCTATGCCGTACCCAGCGAACTTCTGAAACTATCGTGAAAATTTCATAGAGATGGACTATGGACAAACAAAATACAAAAAATGTGGGCGTGGCACCGCCCAGTTTTCCAAAATTATGTAAATCTTGACTAAAGGGCACATACATCCAAATATCATTAATTTACACCAAAAAAGTGCACTGTTATGACGAATTGAAATTATGCATAACCTATGCCGTACCCAGCGAACTTCTCAACCTATCGTGAAAATTTCATAGAGATGGACTATAAACTTTGGACACTATTCAAGCACAAACAAAACACAAAAAATGTGGGAGTGGCACCGCCCACTTTTCCAAAACTATACATAGCCTATGGCGTACCCAGCGAACTTCTGAACCTATCGTGAAAATTTCATAGAGATGGACTATAAACTTTGGACATTATTCAAACACAAACAAAACACAAAAAATGTGGGAGTGGCACCGCCCACTTTTCCAAAACTATCCATAGCCTATGCCGTACCCAGCGAACTTCTGAAACTATCGTCAAAACTTCATAGAGATCAACTATAGACTTTGGACATTAATGAAGCACAAACAAAACACAAAAAATTGGGGCCGTGGCACCGCCCAGTTTTCCAAAATTATGTAAATCTTGACTAAAGGGCACATACATCCAAATATCATTAATGTACACCAAAAAAGTGCACTGTTATGACGAATTGAAATTTTGTATAGCCTGGGGGCGTGGTACCGCCCACTTTTCCAAAACTATATATAGCCTATGCCGTACCCAGCGAACTTCTGAAACTATCGTGAAAATTTCATAGAGATGGACTATAGACAAACAAAATACAAAAAATGTGGGCGTGCCACCGCCCAGTTTTCCAAAATTATGTAAATCTTGACTAAAGGGCACATACGAGTACATCCAAATATCATTAATTTACACCAAAAAAGTGCACTGTTATGACGAATTGAAATTATATATAACCTATGCCGTACCCAGCGAACTTCTCAACCTATCGTGAATATTTCATAGAGATGGACTATAAATTTTGGACACTATTCAAGCACAAACAAAACACAAAAAATGTGGGCGTGGCACCGCCCACTTTTCCAAAGCTATACATAGCCTATGTCGTACCCAGCGGAACTTCTGAACCTCTCGTGAAAATTTCATAGAGATGTACTATAAACTTTGGACATTATTCAAGCACAAACAAAACACAAAAAATGTGGGAGTGGCACCGCCCACTTTTCCAAAACTATACATAGCCTATGGCGTACCCAGCGAACTTCTGAACCTATCGTGAAAATTTCATAGAGATGGACTATAAACTTTGGACATTATTCAAGCACAAACAAAACACAAAAAATGTGGGAGTGGCACCGCCCACTTTTCCAAAACTATACATAGCCTATGCCGTACCCAGCGAACTTCTGAAACCTATCGTCAAAACTTCATAGAGATCAACTATAGACTTTGGACATTAATGAAGCACAAACAAAACACAAAAAATTGGGGGCGGGCACCGCCCAGTTTTCCAAAATTATGTAAATCTTGACTAAAGGGCACATACTCGTACATCCAAATATCATTAATTTACACCAAAAAAGTGCACTGTTATGACGAATTGAAATTATATACAACCTATGCCGTACCCAGCGAACTTCTCAAACTATCGTGAAAATTTCATAGAGATGGACTATAAACTTTGGACACTATTCAAGCACAAACAAAACACAAAAAATGTAGGAGTGGCACCGCCCACTTTTCCAAAACTATACATAGCCTATGGCGTACCCAGCGAACTTCTGAAACTATCGTCAAAACTTCATAGAGATCAACTATAGAGTTTGGACATTAATGAAGTACAAACAAAACACAAAAAATGTGGGCGTGGCACCGCCCACTTTTCCAAAACTATACATAGCCTATGCCGTACCCAGCGGAACTTCTGAACCTATCGTGAAAATTTCATAGAGATGTACTATAAACTTTGGACATTATTCAAGCACAAACAAAACACAAAAAATGTGAGAGTGGCACCGCCCACTTTTCCAAAACTATACATAGCCTATGGCATACCCAGCGAACTTCTGAAACTATCGTCAAAACTTCATAGAGATCAACTATAGACTTTGGACATTAATGAAGTACAAACAAAACACAAAAAATGTGGGCGTGGCACCGCCCACTTTTCCAAAACTATAC
The DNA here is from genome assembly GCA_949987695.1 of Merzomyia westermanni. Classification (NCBI taxonomy): domain Eukaryota; kingdom Metazoa; phylum Arthropoda; class Insecta; order Diptera; family Tephritidae; genus Merzomyia; species Merzomyia westermanni. The sequence continues at coordinate 86,710,467 of OX465291.1, forward strand.
ATAGCCTATGGCGTACCCAGCGAACTTCTGAACCTATCGTGAAAATTTCATAGAGATGGACTATAAACTTTGGACATTATTCAACCACAAACAAAACACAAAAAATGTGGGAGCGGCACCGCCCACTTTTCCAAAACTATACATAGCCTATGCCGTACCCAGCGAACTTCAGAAACTATCGTCAAAACTTCATAGAGATCAACTATAGACTTTGGACATTAATGAAGCACAAACAAAACACAAAAAATTGGGGGCGGGCACCGCCCAGTTTTCCAAAATTATGTAAATCTTGACTAAAGGGCACATACTCGTACATCCAAATATCATTAATTTACACCAGAAAAGTGCACTGTTATGACGAATTGAAATTATATATAACCTATGCCGTACCCAGCGAACTTCTCAACCTATCGTGAAAATTTCATAGAGATGTACTATAAACTTTGGACATTATTCAAGCACAAACAAAACACAAAAAATGTGGGAGTGGCACCGCCCACTTTTCCAAAACTATACATAGCCTATGCCGTACCCAGCGAACTTCAGAAACTATCGTCAAAACTTCATAGAGATCAACTATAGACTTTGGACATTAATGAAGCACAAACAAAACACAAAAAATTGGGGGCGGGCACCGCCCAGTTTTCCAAAATTATGTAAATCTTGACTAAAGGGCACATACTCGTACATCCAAATATCATTAATTTACACCAGAAAAGTGCACTGTTATGACGAATTGAAATTATATATAACCTATGCCGTACCCAGCGAACTTCTCAACCTATCGTGAAAATTTCATAGAGATGTACTATAAACTTTGGACATTATTCAAGCACAAACAAAACACAAAAAATGTGGGAGTGGCACCGCCCACTTTTCCAAAACTATACATAGCCTATGGCGTACCCAGCGAACTTCTGAAACTACCGTCAAAACTTCATAGAGATCAACTATAGACTTTGGACATTAATGAAGCACAAACAAAACACAAAAAATTGGGGCCGTGGCATCGCCCAGTTTTCCAAAATTATGTAAATCTTGACTAAAGGGCACATACATCCAAATATCATTAATGTACACCAAAAAAGTGCACTGTTATGACGAATTGAAATTTTGTATAGCCTGGGGGCGTGGTACCGCCCACTTTTCCAAAACTATATATAGCCTATGCCGTACCCAGCGAACTTCTGAAACTATCGTGAAAATTTCATAGAGATGGACTATGGACAAACAAAATACAAAAAATGTGGGCGTGCCACCGCCCAGTTTTCCAAAATTATGTAAATCTTGACTAAAGGGCACATACATCCAAATATCATTAATTTACACCAAAAAAGTGCACTGTTATGACGAATTGAAATTATATATAACCTATGCCGTACCCAGCGAACTTCTCAACCTATCGTGAATATTTCATAGAGATGGACTATAAATTTTGGACACTATTCAAGCACAAACAAAACACAAAAAATGTGGGCGTGGCACCGCCCACTTTTCCAAAACTATACATAGCCTATGTCGCACCCAGCGAACTTCTGAAACTATCGTCAAATCTTCATAGAGATCAACTATAGAGTTTGGACATTAATGAAGTACAAACAAAACACAAATTATGTGGGCGTGGCACCGCCCACTTTTCCAAAACTATACATAGCCTATGGCGTACCCAGCGAACTTCTGAACCTATCGTGAAAATTTCATAGAGATGGACTATAAACTTTGGACATTATTCAAGCACAAACAAAACACAAAAAATGTGGGAGTGGCACCGCCCACTTTTCCAAAACTATACATAGCCTATGGCGTACCCAGCGAACTTCTGAAACTATCGTCAAAACTTCATAGAGATCAACTATAGAGTTTGGACATTAATGAAGTAAAAACAAAACACAAAAAATGTGGGAATTGGCACCGCCCACTTTTCCAAAACTATACATAGCCTATGCCGTACCCAGCGAACTTCTGAAACCTATCGTCAAAACTTCATAGAGATCAACTATAGACTTTGGACATTAATGAAGCACAAACAAAACACAAAAAATTGGGGCCGTGGCACCGCCCAGTTTTCCAAAATTATGTAAATCTTGACTAAAGGGCACATACATCCAAATATCATTAATGTACACCAAAAAAGTGCACTGTTATGACGAATTGAAATTTTGTATAGCCTGGGGGCGTGGTACCGCCCACTTTTCCAAAACTATATATAGCCTATGCCGTACCCAGCGAATTTCTGAAACTATCGTGAAAATTTCATAGAGATGGACTATAAACTTTGGACACTATTCAAGCACAAACAAAACACAAAAAATGTAGGAGTGGCACCGCCCACTTTTCCAAAACTATACATAGCCTATGGCGTACCCAGCGAACTTCTGAAACTATCGTCAAAACTTCATAGAGATCAACTATAGAGTTTGGACATTAATGAAGTACAAACAAAACACAAATTATGTGGGCGTGGCACCGCCCACTTTTCCAAAACTATACATAGCCTATGGCGTACCCAGCGAACTTCTGAACCTATCGTGAAAATTTCATAGAGATGGACTATAAACTTTGGACATTATTCAAGCACAAACAAAACACAAAAAATGTGGGAGTGGCACCGCCCACTTTTCCAAAACTATACATAGCCTATGGCGTACCCAGCGAACTTCTGAAACTATCGTCAAAACTTCATAGAGATCAACTATAGAGTTTGGACATTAATGAAGTACAAACAAAACACAAAAAATGTGGGAATTGGCACCGCCCACTTTTCCAAAACTATACATAGCCTATGCCGTACCCAGCGAACTTCTCAACCTATCGTGAAAATTTCATAGAGATGTACTATAAACTTTGGACATTATTCAAGCACAAACAAAACACAAAAAATGTGGGAGTGGCACCGCCCACTTTTCCAAAACTATACATAGCCTATGGCGTATACAGCGAACTTCTGAAACTATCGTCAAAACTTCATAGAGATCAACTATAGAGTTTGGACATTAATGAAGTACAAACAAAACACAAAAAATGTGGGCGTGGCACCGCCCACTTTTCCAAAACTATACATAGCCTATGCCGTACCCAGCGGAACTTCTGAACCTATCGTGAAAATTTCATAGAGATGGACTATAAACTTTGGACATTATTCAAACACAAACAAAACACAAAAAATGTGGGAGTGGCACCGCCCACTTTTCCAAAACTATACATAGCCTATGCCGTACCAAGCGAACTTCTGAAACAATCGTCAAAACTTCATAGAGATCAACTATAGACTTTGGACATTAATGAGGCACAAACAAAACACAAAAAATTGGGGCCGTGGCACCGCCCAGTTTTCCAAAATTATGTAAATCTTGACTAAAGGGCACATACATCCAAATATCATTAATGTACACCAAAAAAGTGCACTGTTATGACGAATTGAAATTTTGTATAGCCTGGGGGCGTGGTACCGCCCACTTTTCCAAAACTATATATAGCCTATGCCGTACCCAGCGAACTTCTGAAACTATCGTGAAAATTTCATAGAGATGGACTATGGACAAACAAAATACAAAAAATGTGGGCGTGCCACCGCCCAGTTTTCCAAAATTATGTAAATCTTGACTAAAGGGCACATACATCCAAATATCATTAATTTACACCAAAAAAGTGCACTGTTATGACGAATTGAAATTATATATAACCTATGCCGTACCCAGCGAACTTCTCCACCTATCGTGAATATTTCATAGAGATGGACTATAAATTTTGGACACTATTCAAGCACAAACAAAACACAAGAAATGTGGGCGTGGCACCGCCCACTTTTCCAAAACTATACATAGCCTATGGCGTACCCAGCGAACTTCTGAAACTATCGTCAAAACTTCATAGAGATCAACTATAGAGTTTGGACATTAATGAAGTACAAACAAAACACAAAAAATGTGGGCGTGGCACCGCCCACTTTTCCAAAACTATACATAGCCTATGGCGTACCCAGCGAACTTCTGAACCTATCGTGAAAATTTCATAGAGATGGACTATAAACTTTGGACATTATTCAAGCACAAACAAAACACAAAAAATGTGGGAGTGGCACCGCCCACTTTTCCAAAACTATACATAGCCTATGCCGTACCCAGCGAACTTCTCCACCTATCGTGAATATTTCATAGAGATGGACTATAAATTTTGGACACTATTCAAGCACAAACAAAACACAAGAAATGTGGGCGTGGCACCGCCCACTTTTCCAAAACTATACATAGCCTATGGCGTACCCAGCGAACTTCTGAAACTATCGTCAAAACTTCATAGAGATCAACTATAGAGTTTGGACATTAATGAAGTACAAACAAAACACAAAAAATGTGGGCGTGGCACCGCCCACTTTTCCAAAACTATACATAGCCTATGCCGTACCCAGCGAACTTCTGAAACCTATCGTCAAAACTTCATAGAGATCAACTATAGACTTTGGACATTAATGAAGCACAAACAAAACACAAAAAATTGGGGGCGGGCACCGCCCAGTTTTCCAAAATTATGTAAATCTTGACTAAAGGGCACATACTCGTACATCCAAATATCATTAATTTACACCAAAAAAGTGCACTGTTATGACGAATTGAAATTATATATAACCTATGCCGTACCCAGCGAACTTCTCAAACTATCGTGAAAATTTCATAGAGATGGACTATAAACTTTGGACACTATTCAAGCACAAACAAAACACAAAAAATGTAGGAGTGGCACCGCCCACTTTTCCAAAACTATACATAGCCTATGGCGTACCCAGCGAACTTCTGAAACTATCGTCAAAACTTCATAGAGATCAACTATAGAGTTTGGACATTAATGAAGTACAAACAAAACACAAAAAATGTGGGCGTGGCACCGCCCACTTTTCCAAAACTATACATAGATTATGCCGTACCCAGCGGAACTTCTGAACCTATCGTGAAAATTTCATAGAGATGTACTATAAACTTTGGACATTATTCAAGCACAAAGAAAACACAAAAAATGTGGGAGTGGCACCGCCCACTTTTCCAAAACTATACATAGCCTATGGCGTACCCAGCGAACTTCTGAAACTATCGTCAAAACTTCATAGAGATCAACTATAGACTTTGGACATTAATGAAGTACAAACAAAACAAAAAAAATGTGGGCGTGGCACCGCCCACTTTTCCAAAACTATACATAGCCTATGGCGTACCCAGCGAACTTCTGAACCTATCGTGAAAATTTCATAGAGATGGACTATAAACTTTGGACATTATTCAACCACAAACAAAACACAAAAAATGTGGGAGCGGCACCGCCCACTTTTCCAAAACTATACATGGCCTATGCCGTACCCAGCGAACTTCAGAAACTATCGTCAAAACTTCATAGAGATCAACTATAGACTTTGGACATTAATGAAGCACAAACAAAACACAAAAAATTGGGGGCGGGCACCGCCCAGTTTTCCAAAATTATGTAAATCTTGACTAAAGGGCACATACTCGTACATCCAAATATCATTAATTTACACCAAAAAAGTGCACTGTTATGACGAATTGAAATTATATATAACCTATGCCGTACCCAGCGAACTTCTCATCCTATCGTGAAAATTTCATAGAGATGTACTATAAACTTTGGACATTATTCAAGCACAAACAAAACACAAAAAATGTGGGAGTGGCACCGCCCACTTTTCCAAAACTATACATAGCCTATGGCGTACCCAGCGAACTTCTGAAACTATCGTCAAAACTTCATAGAGATCAACTATAGAGTTTGGACATTAATGAAGTACAAACAAAACACAAAAAATGTGGGCGTGGCACCGCCCACTTTTCCAAAACTATACATAGGCTATGCCGTACCCAGCGGAACATCTGAACCTATCGTGAAAATTTCATAGAGATGTACTATAAACTTTGGACATTATTCAAGCACAAACAAAACACAAAAAATGTGGGAGTGGCACCGCCCACTTTTCCAAAACTATACATAGCCTATGGCGTACCCAGCGAACTTCTGAAACTATCGTCAAAACTTCATAGAGATCAACTATAGACTTTGGACATTAATGAAGTACAAACAAAACACAAAAAATGTGGGCGTGGCACCGCCCACTTTTCCAAAACTATACATAGCCTATGGCGTACCCAGCGAACTTCTGAACCTATCGTGAAAATTTCATAAAGATGGACTATAAACTTTGGACATTATTCAAGCACAAACAAAACACAAAAAATGTGGGCGTGGCACCGCCCACTTTTCCAAAACTATATAGCCTATGCCGTACCCAGCGAACTTCTGAAACTATCGTCAAAACTTCATAGAGATCAACTATAGACTTTGGACATTAATGAAGTACAAACAAAACACAAAAAATGTGGGCGTGGCACCGCCCACTTTTCCAAAACTATACATAGCCTATGGCGTACCCGGCGAACTTCTGAACCTATCGTGAAAATTTCATAAAGATGGACTATAAACTTTGGACATTATTCAAGCACAAACAAAACACAAAAAATGTGGGCGTGGCACCGCCCACTTTTCCAAAACTATATAGCCTATGCCGTACCCAGCGAACTTCTGAAACTATCGTCAAAACTTCATAGAGATCAACTATAGACTTTGGACATTAATGAAGTACAAACAAAACACAAAAAATGTGGGCGTGGCACCGCCCACTTTTCCAAAACTATACATAGCCTATGCCGTACCCAGCGAACTTCTGAAACTATCGTGAAAATTTCATAGAGATGGACTATGGACATTATTGAATCACAAACGAAATACAAAAAATGTGGGCGTGGCACCGCCCAGTTTTCCAAAATTATGTAAATCTTGGCTAAAGGGCACATACTTTCAAATATAATTAATGTACACCAAAAAGTGCACTGTTATGACGAATTAAAATTTTATATAGCCTGGGGGAGTGGTACCGCCCACTTTCCAAAACTATATACAGCCTATGGCCTCTTCTGAACCTATCGTGAAAGTTTCACAGAGATCGACTATAAACTATATAACTATATAAGACAAAAAATGTGGGTGTGACAATGCCGACTTTTCCAAAATTATGTAAATCTTGACTAAAGGACACATATGTATATCCAAATATCATTAATTTCGACCAAATACGGTCAGAATTATGACCAGGTCAAGTTTTATATAGCCTGGGGGCGTGACACCCCCCACTTTGCCAAACCTATATATAGCCTATTCTTTAACACATGATCCCAAGAATATACTGTGAAAATTTCATTAAAATCGGTTGAGTACTTTGGACGCCTAACGGCAGTATGTAACGGCATAAACGGATAGAGATAGATATTGACTTATACGAGGTGTGTTCAAAAAGTATCGCGAATTTTGTGTTTGTTCAAAAATTATTTATTTATTCATGAATATCTATTTTGTCCCCTTCAAAGTAATCCCCATGAGATATTATACACTTGTGCCAACGGTTTTTCCAATCTTCGAAGCACTTAAAAAAATCATTTTTTTGTATCTTGTTCAGCTCCTCCTTCGATGCCGTCTTTATCTCGTCAAGAGAAGCGTAACGTCGTCCTTTCATGGGCCTCTTCAGTTTAGGGAACAAGAAAAAGTCACAGTGTGTTGTTTTTGGCCAAAAAGTCGCGCACAAGCAACGATGGGTGAGCAGGGGCGTTATCGTGGTGCAAAAGCCAATTTTTGTTCTTCTTTGCACATCTTCTCGGCCTTCTGAGAACATTTTGTACCACCGATAAACGTTGCTTCGGTCCAAGGTAGCTTCTCCGTATGCCACAGTCAACATTCGGAATGCATCCGCGCACTTAATTTCGTTTTTCACACAAAATTTGATACAGGTTCTTTGATCCATTTTTTGAATAGGTAGAAATCGAAGACGATCCAAAACACGTGCAAGCAAAGCAGCTGTCAACAATTAACTGAACATTCAAAATGGCCGAGCTTGTCGGCATAAGTGAGAGACATGAGTACCAACATAACGCCACAAAAAATTCGAAATTCGAATATACGTAACCAGCGAAAATTCAAAATTCGCGATACGTTTTGAACACACCTCGTATATATATAAAAATGTTCGGGACGAAAAGAGAAATTGATTCAGCGATATCTTAATGAAATTTGGTATGCAGGTTCCTTGGCACTCATCTCCGAGCGCTATTTAAAATGGACGAAATCCGATGATAGCCACGCCCACTTTTTATATATAGAATATTTTAGAAAACACAAAAAAGTGAGTACTCAGTACATAAAACACCTATAAGGATAAAATGTGGTGTATACGTTGAGATTGAGGCATAAAATATATTTTTCAAGAAATTTTTTAAAATGGGAGTGGCACCGCCCACTTTTGATTAAGTCAAATTTAGAAATATGATTAATCATAAATCTAACACCGTTTAAGATATCGAAACGAAATTCACCACCCAGGTTTCCAGGTGTGCAAGGAATGAAGAGGATCGTAGATATATTATATAGGCAATAACTTTGCGTAAAATAGCTTTACCTCATTTATATTTCACTTTTAAAGTTTCCTAAGAAATCCAAAAAATAAAAATTTTCGAGAATGGGCGTGTCCCCGCCATTTTTATGGTGGATTATTCCACTAAGCTTTTTGTGCCATAACTGCGTCAAAAGTTGATTAGTCGAAACGAAATTTGGAGATAATGTTCAATATATAAAGATAACTGTTTGTTGTAAAAATGGGCGAAATCAGCTCATATCCAAGCTCCTTTTTTTGTAAGATTAAAAAAGCCGCATTTCTACAACTAAGCAAGCTATATCAATCAGATTTTGCACACATAATACGTTTTTTAGGGAAAACTCGACCGCAAAAAAGTTTTATCAATTTTGAAGAAGTAGGCTCGCCGCCGCCCACTCTTTAGCATAATATTTCTGCTACTTTCAAAGGCAATCGCTTATAATTCAATCTTGATATTTTAATGAAAATTGGTCATCTGCTTTCCTGCCAAAAATTAAGCAAATCGGAAAACACATAAGCAAAATATTCGGGCACGTAGTTAATAGCCCACTGCAATAGCGAAGTTATATATCTTTTTTGATTTTCATACCTTTCATAAACATTAAATGTATGTAAGTATGAGAAGAAGAAGAGAAAAGTTCACTAAAATGATCAGCACGATGAGCGGAGTCGATTTAGCCATGTCCTTCCGTCCGTCCGTCCGTCTGTGAACACGATAACTTGAGTAATTTTTGAGATATCTTAATGAAATTTGGTATGGCGGTTCTTTGGCTCTCATCTCCGAGCGCTATTTAAAATGTGCGAAATCGGATGATAGCCACGCCCACTTTTAAACATAGAATATTTTCGAAAACTCAAAAAAAGTGATTACTCAGTAGATAATACACCTATAAGGATAAAATTTGGTGAAGACATTGAGATTGAGGCATAAAATACATTTTTCAAGAAATTTTTGAAAATGAGAGTGGCACCGCCCACTTTTGATTAAGTCAAATTTAGAAATAATATTAATCATAAATCAAAAACCGTTCAAGATATCGAAACGAAATTCAGCACGCAGGTTTCCAGGTTTGCAAGGAATGTTCCAGTAAAAAATGGGCTGGACCGGTTAAGGTCTATGCCCAATTTTATATCATAGATTTTGAAGAGGATCGTAGATATATTAAATAGGCAATAACTTTACATAATTTATGTTTCACTTTTAAAGTTTCCGTAAACAAAGAAATCCAAAAACTTACCATTTTCGAAAGTGGGCGTGGCCCGCCACTTTTATAGTGGACTATTCCACAAAACTTTGTATGCCATAACTCCGCCAAAAATTGATTTATCGAAACGAAATTTAGTCATAACGTTCTATATGTAAAGGTAACTCTTTGCTGTAAAAATGGGCGAAATCGGTTAATGTCCACGCTCAGTTTTTTAACATAGTTCTGAAAAATTTCTTTCTAAAATTTAAAAAGTAATATTTCTACAACTAAGCAAGTTATATCAATCAGATTTTGCACACATAATAAGCTTTTTAAGAAAACTCCGCCCGCAAAAAAATTTTGTCAATTTTGAAGAAGTAGGCGTGGCGCCGCCCACTTTTTAGCATAAAATTTCTGCTATTTTCAAAGGCAATCGCTTATAATTCAATCTTGATATTTCAATGAAAATTTGTCAGCTGCTTTTCAGTAGTATGTGTTATACTCCTGCCAAAAATTAGCCAAATCGGGAAATACACAAGCAAAATATTCGGGCACGTAGTTAATAGCCCACTGCAATAGCGAAGTTATACATCTTTTTTGATTTTCATACCTTTCATAAACATTAAATGTATGTAAGTATGAGAAGAAGAAGAGAAAAGTTCACTAAAACGATCAGCACGTTGAGCGGGGTCGATTTAGCCATGTCCGTCTCTCCGTCCGTCTGTCTGTCTGTCCGTCTGTCTATTTGGACGCAAACCAGTCTCTCAGTTTTACAAAAGAATGCTGAAATTCGTTGTTTGATTTCGCAATTTTATAATACACTACCAAACCCGGTACACGTTGTTTTGACGTTTTGATACATAGAACACATCTATATATAAAATGTCATTAACTTGAACCAAATAAACTCCTAGCTAAGCCGAACTGCAGCTTTATATGACCTGGGGGCTTTTCCAAAAGCTATATACAGACTGTGTCGTGCCCAGCGAACTCCTGAACCTATCGTGAAAGTTCAAGAGTAAAAATAAAACACAAATACGTGGCGCCGTCCACTTTTCCAAAATTATGTAGATGTTGACTAAGTGACACATATATCCAAATATCATTAATTTAGACCAAAAAAGTTCGGAGTTACGACGAATTGAAACCTTATATAACCTGGGGGCGTGGCTCCGCCCACTTTTCCAAAACTATATATTGTTTATGCTGTACCCAGTGAACCCAAGTATATATTGTGAAAATTTCATAAAGATCGGTTGAGTACTTTGGCGCCTACAAAAGACACAGCTTTTTTATATCTATTTTTGTTACGCACACAAGGTATATTACTTCATTCGGCTTAAACGAATAGAGATATTTATTAATTAATGTGTATCAAAACGTTTAGGATGAAAAGTAAAATATCCGGGGCAAGTAGTTAATACCCCACTGCAAAAGCTAAGTTGTATATCTTTTTTGATTTTCATACCTTTCATGAACATGAAATGTTTGTACGTATGAAAAGAAAAAAAAAAATAGTCCCATCGAAGAGTATACTGCAATGACCAGAAGGATTAGCTGAGTCGATGGAGCAATGCCCCTCTCTTGATACGTCTATCTGTCTGTCCGTCTGTCTATTTGAACGCAAATACGAACTGAAAGTATTAAAATAGACCTGCGTAAATTGGGATGCCATAATAGATCACTACTAGGTATATAATGTTCGCTTCCTCCCGAACTTTGACTTACTTACTTGTTATTTATAGGATTAGCGTAAGTTAAAAAAAAAAACTACATTTTCATTAAAAGTATTACTAAAACGAAAGCTTAGAAAAACCTGAAAATCGTTGCAAAATAAATTTTTTCATTTATAAGAAGAATACCAATTATTAGATATTAACGTAAGTTAAAAAAATCAAGAAACTACATTTTCATTAAAAGGATTACGATTTAAAAGTATTACTAAAACGAAAGTTTAAAAGAACCTGAAAATCGTTGCAAAATAAATTTCTTCATTTATAAGTAGAATAACAAACTGTTAAATTTTTTTTTAATAATGTTTATCATTTTGCCTAAAACAAATACATATAATGGATAAGCGATACTGCAGAAAATTTACCATAATTGTATTTTATATAGTATATATATTCTTCTTCTTCTTTAAATGGTCATCTAACCGCCTGGGTGATTTTGACCGTCCAACATAGCTCGCCAGTCGTTTCTTCGTTGCGCCAACTGGCGCCAATTGGAAACACCGCGGGATCGCAAATCGGTCTCCACTTGGTCCTTCCATCGGAGTGGTGGTCTCCCTCTTCCTCTGCTTCCACCGGCGGGTGCCGATAAGAATACCTTCTGGGCTGAAGCATCTTCGCTCATTCGCACTACGTGGCCTAGCCAGCGAAGCCGCTGTGTTTTATATATATTATATAGTATATAATATTCGTTCTAACAATATTTTTTACATAATAAAACTAAAATTTCACACTCGAAATATTAAATTTTGCCCTAATCAAATACATATAATGTACAGACTATGTTGTATAAAATAAAAATCTCATAAAGCAATAAAGTGCTTGAAGCAAATACATTATCAGCAAATACATTATCAGCATTATCAAACAAAAAATACAAATAAGAATAGAGACTTATAAATAAATTAGTAAAAACTAAATAATTCAAAAGTATTCACTCAAAACGGATACATATTTATAATGTTTACGTAATTAATTAATATAATTTGTTCTTTCAATTTAATGGAATATACAGAAACCTTTTCAACATACTGAAAACGAAAATAATAACTGTAACCATATCTTCATATGGATTTCGCACACATTTTCATAAACATTCAAATCAAATTCACAACTACTATGTAACTATATCAATTGAGTTATTATTTGGTTTTTAAATAAAAAATATGTCGGATGAGGGACGTTCCGAGAAGTTAACACAGCAGTACTAGCATTGTATTCTAATAAACAAACATACATGAATATTGCAAGTATGCAGGCAGTGCATTGTTTTGACGTACAAACATACATGTATGTGATACACTTTTCTTAAGGACGTTTTCTGTATGCCGACGCATCGCATTTTGCCGAAGCAAATCGTGCGCGCGATATACCTGAAAGGGTATACGCTAAAATAGGACTTGAGCGCGGTTAGTTTTTGGGAAAATTATGCAGTGCTATCGTTGAAAAGTGTTAAGTGCTAATAAAGTGCCTAAAACTATAAAATAAAAAGTGTTTTAATTTAGCTGCAGTTCCAAATGGGAGCTAACCAAAGAGAAAAAAATGTTTACCAAAGAAATCAAAAATACTGTGCAAGAATCTGAACCTTACTCATTTTGTGCAAAAAGTAGACCTGACCGGTTTATGCATTGGTCCTTTAATTGTCGTTAGAAGTTATTAGGGCAATTCACGATTAATTCAATTTGGCTGACAAACAATTGCATGAGAAAGCACCAATTTTAAATTTGACTTTAAAAACTAATAAAAGCTTTGAGATTTTCTGGTAGTCTAAGATTTAAAAAAATGTTTGTTGTTGATTTGTTAAAGCTCATCTTTGCATTCCTTATTCCAATCGGTACCGCCGGGATTCGAAAAATTTTACTTTGCTTTCTGTGCAAGTAGATCTGGTGATTGTGCAATTTATATATACATACATTAAAGTAAATAAATACTTTATTTGTGTCCGTGCAAAAAGTAGACCAATATTTTACTTACCTTTCGATTTATTTCACCAGCATACAAAAAACTAAATTCAGAAATATCAATTACTTTATTCAGTTTCAAAAATATTTCCGTTTGATGTAAAACTCAATTCGTTTTTGGTACAAAAATACGGCAGCTGATTTTCAAAAGGAAATGTCACAAACACAGTTTATGTCAAATGGTGGCAATGGCGGGGAAGAAGAAGAAGTGGAACTACCTTTATATATCTGTACCATGTTCCCACTACAAGTTTAATACAACAGAGATAACGATGGCTACGCTTATGCAAGCAAGAAAAAGAGAGATGGCGCGAGTGTTTGCGAATACAAGGCAAAGAGGAGATGGCAATAAATAACACGGACCCTTCGAGAGAACCAAGAGCGAATAACCAAGAAAGTTCTCGGTGCGTAGGCAAGCACCCTGTTGGACTATAAAAGGCAATGACCAAGCAAGACAGGTTGATCAGTTTATTTTCAATTGTTGAACAGTAAACTACTGTGAAGTTATGAAACTCTTAAAGTTTTATTGCGTTTATTACTAGTCATGGCGCACCCAATATGGCAACTTACAAACATCCAAACATATATTTTCCATTTACTTTGTTGTTGTGCCAAAAATGTACCGAGAAAGGAGCGCGCTGTTAAAATTCAAGCAAAAAGTTTCAATCAGCTGGTCTAATGCCACGATCTGTTAGTTGGATCATGTTGCTGGTAAATAAAACTTGATATTTGTTACAGTATTTGTGCGTGTATTTATTTGACTTTATAGTAATGGAACTCAGGATTATTAACCAAGAAATCATGGAATTCACCACAATACTGTGGCGATTATTCCCAACCATGTTCTAACTCAATAACACTCCCACCACTAGTTAAACTCAACAGAGATAACAATGGCTACTCTTAAGCGTGCAAGCGTGTAACTAGGAAGAGGAAGAGTCACGAGTGTTTGCGAATACGATGCAAAGAGGAGATTCCAATAAATAACACCGATCCTTCGAGAACACGAAGAGCGAATAACCAAGAAAGTTCTCGGTTCGTAGGCAAGCACCCTGTCGGCAGTAACCAAGCAAGGCAGGTTGATCAGTTTATTTTCAAGTGTTGTTCAGTGAACTACTGCGAAGTTACCAAACTCTTAAATTTGTATTGCGTTTATTATTAGTAAATAAAACTAGCTATTAGCTACAATATCTGTGTGTGTGTTTATTTGACTTTATAGTGATCGAACCCAGGATTGATAACGAAGGAATTATCGAATTCGTCACAATTGGTGTCAGAAGTGATATTGTGGCGATTATTCTCAAGCATGTACCATCCCTAAGTCAATAACACTCCCACCACTAGTTAACACAACCGAGATAACGATGGCTACGCTTATGCATGCAAGCGTATAACTAGGAAGAGGAAGAGAGATGGCGCGAGTGTTTGCGAATACGATGCAAAGAGGAGATGCCAATAAATAAACCGACCCTTCCAGAACACGAAAAGCGAACAACCAAGAAAGTTCTCGGTGCGTAGGCAAGCACCCTGTTGGACTATATAAGGCGGTGACCAAGCAAGACAGGTTGATCAGTTTATTTTCAAGCGTTGTTCAGTGAACTACTGTAAAGTTACCAAACTCTTAAAATTGTTTTGCGTTTATTACTAGTAAATAAAACTAGCTATTAGTTACAATATCTGTGCGTGTGTTTATTTGACTTTATAGTGATCGAACCCAGGATTGATAATTAAGGAATCATCGAATTCGTCACAATTGGTGTCAGAAGTGATATTGTTAAATAAATACCGAGAGTTTTCAAGGATAACAAAGGCATGGCAAAGTTGAATGAGCTGAAGATCCAGCAACTCAAAAATGAGCTGCAACAGCGTGGATTGAATACAACAGGCAATAAATCCGAGCTACAGTCACGATTGCGAGAGGCTATGGAAGCTGAAGGAATTAACGTTGACGATCATGTGTTTCATCTTGTGGAAGAAGCATCGACAAAAATGGAAGAGAAGGAGTCTACAATTCCAGCCGCAAGTGTGGACACTAACGCGTTGTTGACTGTATTGACACAGATGTCATCTAGCATTTCAGCTCAGTTGGAAGAACAAAAGACACACATGGCATCTCAGTTGGAAGAACAAAAGGCACACATGGCATCTCAGCTGGAAGAACAGAAGACTAGCATGGCATCTCAGATTTCAGTTCAACTAGACGAACAGAAGGCATACATGAGATCTCAGATGGAACACCAGGAGACACGTATAACATCAAAATTGGAAGAACAAGAGGAGCGTATATCTATGCAGGTGGCACGAATGTCTTCGCAGCTAGAAGTGCAGGATGCGAAAATTGCACAGCTACAGAATAAAATCGATGCTGAAGTAGACGCACTGAGAGGTCGTATCCAGGAGTTACAACTGAATCGTCCAACTACTTCAATGAGTGTCCCGAAGGTAAAAACCCCATCCTTTGATGGTTCTGTTCCATTCCAGGTATTTAAGCTGCAATTTGAGAAGACGGCTGCGGTGAATAATTGGTGCACTGAAGATAAAGTTGCAGCACTATTCGTGGCATTGAAGGGACCTGCAGCAGAAATCTTACAGACTATTCCCGAGTCCGAAAGGAACAGTTATGATGCATTGATGGGTGCGGTTGAGAGACGCTATGGTAGCGAACATCGAAAGCAGATATACCAAATAGAGCTACAGAATCGATCCCAGAAACCTAATGAGACTTTGCAGGAATTTGCATCGGACATCGAGAGGTTGGCCCATCTAGCAAATGCGGACGCACCCGTGGAGTACACTGAGAGGGTTAAAATCCAAAGTTTTATAAATGGAATACGCGATGTAGAGACGAAGCGGTCCACATATGCAAACCCCAAACGGACATTCTCTGAAACGGTATCGCATGCTCTGACGCAGGAAACAGCTTCGCTTTTGAGTAAACCTGCATACAAGGCTCATCGCGTAGAAGTGGACACTCCGGCTTGGGTAGACAAAATTTTGGAAGCGTTGAACGGAGTACAGAAAAAAAGTGATGGTGCCATTAAATGCTTTAAGTGCGGAAAACCAGGTCACATAGCACGTTATTGCGGCTCTGGCTCCAGTAACCCCAGCAATTCAGGTGGACGAAAACGCAAAGCTGAAGGAGATGAGCAAACCTCCCAACCAAATCAGTCGTTAAACTAAATCGAGCCAGCCGAAAGGGGCGTGGACTGGCTCCCGCAACTGAATGCCCCATAATCTCTGTCTCACAGATCGGAAGGAAAGCTAGTAATGTTACTGTTGTTGCATATGTGGATGGAAAAGAGCACTTACTAACTGTGGATACAGGCGCATCGCATTCCATAATTCGATCTGATTTAGTCAACAAGGAGGTGAGACCATTGCATGGAGCAAAGTTACGTACGGCCACTGGTGAGGACACCCATGTCCTAGGAGAAGTAACATGTGAAATCGTAATTGGGAACGTGGCCGTTCTACACAGTTTTATAGTAGCAGATATTGTTGACGAAATCATAGTTGGTGTGGACTTCTTAAGCGAGCAAGGCATCAAGATCGACATGCAAAACAGGATTATGAATTACCAGAACATGGATGTGCCATTAAATTATGGTTACGAAAACAAATACGTTAGTAAGCGAGTGCTTGTGGAGGAGAGCCAACAAATTCCACCGAAGTCGGAAGCAATCATATGGGCAAAGATTGATGGAGATTATGGGACAAACAAATTGTGGGTTGTCGAGGCAGCAAACAAATCAAGGACGAACATATTAGTAGGAAAAACCCTGGCCATGACAAAACAAGATGGACATGTACCGGTAAGAGTACTTAATGAGTTCAAATCGCCGATTAAACTTTCTAAAGGAGCAATATTGGGACAATGCCAAGAGGTCGAGGTAGTTATAAATTGTGAACAGCTTCAGGAAAATGATTCTACCATCAAGATTAATCTTTCAGATGATATCACGTCGTGGACGGCAGGCCTCGAAAAAGATCATCAGAAAAAGGCAAAGGAACTTCTATCAAAGTACTCGAGCATATTTGACAAGGATGGTTCTAAACCAGGTCGGACCAAAGTTGTGAAGCATCAAATTGATACTGGTGATGCAAGGCCCATCCGCCAAGCTCCTCGTAGTATTCCATTGGCCAAACGCCAAGTAGTAAGAGAAATTATACAGGAAATGAGTGACAGCGGCGTGATCGAACCATCAGCTAGTCCATGGAGCTCACCGGTAGTACTAGTGAAAAAGAAAGATGGACAAATGAGGTTCTGTGTGGATTACCGGAAATTGAACGACGTAACGAAGAAGGATAGTTATCCATTGCCAAGAATCGACGATACTCTGGACTCGTTATCTGGCACGAAATGGTTTTCCACACTGGATTTGGAAAGCGGCTACTGGCAAGTGGAGGTAAAGGATGAAGATAAAGAGAAGACGGCTTTCAGCGTTGGAGAAGGGCTTTGGCAATTTACGGTAATGCCCTTCGGGCTATGCAATGCTCCAGCTACTTTTGAGAGACTCATGGACCAGATACTAAAAGGTTTGCACTGGCAAACATGTTTGGTGTACCTCGACGACATCATCGTGTTGGGAAAAAGCTTTGAGGAACACCTAAAGAACTTGGAGGAAGTTTTCCAAAGAATAGCTGGTGCTGGTCTGAAACTAAGTCCCAAGAAGTGTTCCTTGTTTAAAAAGGAAGTAAGTTATTTGGGTCACAAAGTAACTACGGAGGGAATCTGCACTGCTAAGGAAAAGATCGAAGCCGTAAAAGATTGGCCAAGACCGAGAAATTTGCATGAGTTACGGAGCTTCCTGGGGCTGTGCACGTATTATCGGCGATTTGTACCAAATTTTGCCAGCGTAGCTAGTAGTCTCCACGACCTTACAAGGAAGAATATGAGTTTTGAATGGAAGAAGGAACAGGAGGTGGCTTTTCAAACATTGAAGGAACGACTATGCACTGCCCCGATGTTAGCATATCCAATTCCAGGTTCAAAGCTTATTCTGGATACAGATGCGAGTGGTTATGCTATAGGAGGTGTTTTGTCCCAGGTTGTTGATGAACAGGAGAAGGTAGTTGCATACTATAGCCGAACAATTGGGAAGCCTGAAAGGAACTATTGTGTAACCCGGAGAGAACTGTTGGCATTGGTAGAGTGCGTTAAGCATTTCCACAAGTATCTCTATGGGCAGCGATTCCACGTCAGGACAGATCATGCAGCGTTGAAATGGCTCTTACAGTTCCGTAATCCGGAAGGTCAATTGGCACGGTGGATAGAGCGACTGCAAAATTATGACTTTTCCATAGAGCATCGCAAAGGTAGCACCCACGGAAATGCTGATGCAATGTCACGAAGACCATGTAACTTGGAATGCAAGCATTGTTCCAAAGCTGAAACCAAGGAAGACATTATAGATGTGCGGCTCATGACTATAACATCTTCGGACGAATGGGACATGGATCAATTAAGGAGGTGTCAGCACGAAGATCCAGATCTTAAACGTGTGATGCAAGGAATCGAACGAAACGAGCGACCATCAAGAGAGGAGATGTCAGCAGAAAGTCCTGTTGCCAAGTCATATTGGGCACAGTGGAATAGTTTGCAATTAGAATCAGGTTGTTTGCATCGAATATGGGAGAGTGAGGATGGTCAATGTGTTCGAAAGCTGATAGTCGTCCCAAGGAAGAAAATCCCTGATGTACTCAATGAATTACATAACGGTCCAAGCGGAGGTCACCTTGGAGTGACCAAGACCTTGGAGAAAGTCAAGCAAAGATTCTATTGGGTTGGTTGCCGTCAATCGGTCGCGGAGTGGATTGCCAACTGTGAAGTATGTATCAAAGCTAAAGGACCGAAATCAAGGAGCCATGGCCAAATGAAACAGTATAACTCAGGTGCGCCATTTGAGAGGATAGCCATGGATGTAGCTGGTCCATTTCCTACTAGCAAACTCGGAAACAAATATGTACTAGTGGTTATGGACTATTTCAGCAAATGGCCAGAAGTGTACCCTATTCCAAATCAAGAGGCAGAAACAATAACAGAGGTGTTTACTAACAATTGGGTAGCTCGGTTTGGTGCACCGATGGAGATACATTCTGACCAAGGCAGAAATTTCGAATCAGCTGTGTTCCAGGAAATGTGCAAGACATTGGGCGTTCGGAAAACTCGAACAACTGCACTACATCCTCAGTCAGATGGCATGGTGGAACGATTCAATAGAACCTTGGAAGAGCACCTGAGGAAAGTAGTGGATAAGTTCCAGAAGGATTGGGATACTCACATCTCCTTATTCCTAATGGCATATCGCTCTGCAGTACATGAAACAACTGGTCAGACTCCTGCAAAGGTAATTTTCGGGAATGATCTTCGATTGCCAGCTGACTTGAAGTTTGGGATAAACGCTGATGCAGGAGTAAATGCTCGGAAATCTACTAGCGTTTTGGAAGAAGAAATGAGAGAAATTCACGACCTTGTGAGACAACGGACTAAGATCATGAGCGATAAGATGAAGGCCAGGTACGACAAAGCAATAAATTCGGAAGGTTTTATAGAAGGAGATTTAGTGCTGCTATACAACCCACAGCGTAAGAAAGGTTTGTCCCCAAAACTACAATGTAACTGGGAAGGCCCATACAAAGTCATAAAACGGATCAACGATGTGGTATATCGCATACAAACTATGGGAAGGCCAAGGAATAAGATGAAGGTGGTCCATTTGGAAAGGCTAGCTGCGTTTGGTTCCGGCAATGTGTCTGATCGGGACGATCAGACTTAGGTGGAGGGCAGTGTGGCGATTATTCTCAAGCATGTACCATCCCTAAGTCAATAACACTCCCACCACTAGTTAACACAACCGAGATAACGATGGCTACGCTTATGCATGCAAGCGTATAACTAGGAAGAGGAAGAGAGATGGCGCGAGTGTTTGCGAATACGATGCAAAGAGGAGATGCCAATAAATAAACCGACCCTTCCAGAACACGAAAAGCGAACAACCAAGAAAGTTCTCGGTGCGTAGGCAAGCACCCTGTTGGACTATATAAGGCGGTGACCAAGCAAGACAGGTTGATCAGTTTATTTTCAAGCGTTGTTCAGTGAACTACTGTAAAGTTACCAAACTCTTAAAATTGTTTTGCGTTTATTACTAGTAAATAAAACTAGCTATTAGTTACAATATCTGTGCGTGTGTTTATTTGACTTTATAGTGATCGAACCCAGGATTGATAATTAAGGAATCATCGAATTCGTCACAATATTGTTAAACAAATACCGAGAGTTTTCAAGGATAACAAAGGCATGGCAAAGTTGAATGAGCTGAAGATCCAGCACCTCAAAAATGAGCTGCAACAGCGTGGATTGAATACAACAGGCAATAAATCAGAACTATAAGCACGATTGCGAGATGCTATGGAAGCTGAAGGAATTAACGCTGACGATTATGTGTTTCATCTTGTGGAAGAAGGATCGCCAAAAATGGAAGAGAAGAAGGAGCTTACAATTCCAGCCGCAAGTGCGGACACTAACGCGTTGTTGACCGTACTGACTCAGATATCATGAAGCATTTCAACACAGCTGGGAGAACAAAAGACACACATGCCATCTCAGTTGGAAGAACAAAAGGCACACATGGCATCTCAGCTGGAAGAACAGAAAGCTAGCATGGCATCTCATATTTCAGTTCAACTAGACGAACAGAAGGCATACATGAGATCTCAGATTGAACAACAGGAGACACGTATAACATCAAAATTGGAAGCACAAGAGGAGCGTATATCCTTGTAGGTGGCACGAATGTCTTCGCAGCTAGAAGTGCAGGATGCGAAAATTGCACAGCTACAGAATAAAATCGATGCTAAAGTAGGTGCACTGAGAGGTCGTATCCAGGAGTTACAACTGAATCGTCCAACTGCTTCAACGAGTGTCTAGAAGGTTTCTACCATCAAGATTAATCTTTCAGATGATATCACGTCGTGGACGGCAGGCCTCGAAAAAGATCATCAGAAAAAGGCAAAGGAACTTCTATCAAAGTACTTGAGCATATTTGACAAGGATGGTTACAAACCAGGTCGGACCAAGGTTGTGAAGCATCAAATTGATACTGATGATGCAAAACCAATTCGCCAAGCTCCTCGTAGTATTCAATTGGCCAAACGACAAGTAGTAAGAGAAAATATACAGGAAATGAGTGACAGCGGCGTGATCGAACCATCACCTAGTCCATGGAGCTCACCGGTAGTACTAGTGAAAAATAAAGACGGAAAGATGAGGTTCTACGTGGATTATCGGAAGTTAAGCGACGTTACGAAGAAGGGCAGTAATCCGTTTTCGACGATACTCTGGACGCGCTTTCTGGTACTACATGGACTTGAAAGCGGCTACTGGCAAGTGGAGGTAAAGGATGAAGATAAAGAGAAGAAGGCCTTCAGCGTTGGAGAAGGGCTTTGGTAATTTACGGTAATGCCCTTCGGGCTTTGCAATTCTCCAGCTCCTTTAGAGAGACTCACGGACCAGATACTAAAAGGGTTGCACTGGCATAGATATGTGGTGTACCTCGACGACATCATCGTGCTGGGAAAAACCTTTGAGGAACACCTAGAGAACTTGGAAGAAGTTTTCCAAATAATAGCTGGAGCTGGTCTGAAACTAATTCCCAAGAAGTGTTCCCTGTTTAAAAAGGAAGTAAGTTATTTGGGTCACAAGGTAACTACGGAAGGCATTTGCACTGCTCGGGACGAAAATGTGCCATCCCTAACTCAATAACACTCCCAACACTAGTTAAACACAACAAAGATGACGATGGCTACTCTTATGCATGCAAGCGTGTACCCAAGAAGAGAAAGAGATTTCTTCTTCCAATACGCTAGTAGATTTTCGACCATTTACTCCTGCACCAGCGTTTATCCCAAACTTCAAGTCAGCTAGCAATCGAAGATCATTCCCGAAAATTACCTTTGCAGGAGTCTGACCAGTTGTTTCATGTACAGCGATATGCAGAGCGATATGCCATTAGGAATAAGTAGATGTGAGTATCCCAATCCTTCTGGAACCCATCCACTACTTTTCTCAGGTGCTCTTTCAAGGCTCTATTGAATCGTTCCACCATGACATCTGACTGAGTGCAGTTGTTCGAGTTTTCCGAATGCGCAGTGTCTTGCACATTTCCCGGAACACAGCTGACTTGAAATTTTTGCCTTGGTCAGAATGTATCTCCATCGGTGCACCAAACCTAGCTACCCAAATGTTTGTAAAAACTTCTGCTATGGTTTCTGCCTCTTGATTTGGAATAGAGTACACTTCTGGCGATTTGCTGAAATAGTCCATAACTACCAGTACATATTTGTATCCGAGTTTGCTAGTAGGAATTGGACCAGCTATATCCATGGCTATCCTCTCAAATGGCACACCTAAGTTATAATGTTTTATTTGGCCATGTCTCCTTGATTTCGGTCCTTTAGCTTTGATGTATACTTCTTGTCTTAAGGTCTTGGTGACTCCAAGATGACCTCCGCTTGGACCGTTATGTAAATCATTGAGTGCTTCAGAGATTTTCTTCTTTGGGGCGACTATCAGCTTTCGAACGCATTGACCATCCTCACTTTCCCATATTCGATGCAAACAACCGGATTCTAAGTGCAAACTTTTCCACTGTGCCTAATATGACTTGGCCACAGGACTTTCTGCTGACATCTCCTCTCTTGATGGTCGCTCCTTTCGTTCGATTCCTTGCATCACACGTGTAAGATCTGGATGTTCCTGCGGACACCTCCTTAATTGATCCATGTTCCATTCGTCCGTAGATGTTATAGTCATGAGCCGCATATCTATAATGTCTTCCTTGGCCTCAGCTTTCGAACAATGCTTGCATTCCAAGTTACATGGTCTTCGTGACATTGCATCAGCACTTCCGTGGGAGCTACCTTTGCGATGCTCTATGGAAAAGTCATAACTTTGCAGTCGCTCTATCCACCGTGCCAATTGACCTTCCGGATTACGGAGCTGTAAGAGCCATTTCAATGCTACATGGTCTGTCCTGACGTGGAATCGCTGCCCATAGAGATACTTGTGGAGATGTTTAACGCACTCTACCAATGCCAACAGTTCTCTCCGGATTACACAATAGTTCCTTTCAGGCTTCCCAATTGTTCGGCTATAGTATGCAATTACCTTCTCCTGTCCATCAACAATCTGGGACAAAACACCTCCTATAGCATAACCCCTCGCATCTGTACCCACAATAAACTTTGAACCTGGAATTGGATTTGCTAACATCGGGGCAGTGCATAGTTGTTCCTTCAATGTTTGAAAAGCCACCTCCTGTTCCTTCTTCCATTCAAAACTCATATTCTTCCTTGTAAGGTCATGGAGACTACTAGCTACGCTGGCAAAATTCGGCCCAAATCGGCGATAATACGTGCACAGCCCAAGGAAGCTCCGTAACTCATGCAAATTTCTCGGTCTTGGCCATTCCTTTACGGTTTCGATCTTTTCCTTAGCAGTGCAGATGCCCTCCGTAGTTACCTTGTGACCCAAATAACTTACTTCCTTTTTAAACAAGGAACACTTCTTGGGTCTTAGTTTCAGACCAGCGCCAGCTATTCTTTGGAAAACTTCCTCCAAGTTAATTAGATGTTCCTCAAAGCTTTTCCCCAGCACGATGATGTCGTCGAGGTACACCAAACATGTTTGCCAGTGCAATCCTTTTAGTATCTGAACCATGAGTCTCTCAAAAGTTGCTGGAGCATTGCATAGCCCGAAGGGCATTACCGTAAATTGCCAAAGCCCTTCTCCAATGCTGAAGGCCGTCTTCTCTTTATCTTCATCCTTTACCTCCACTTGCCAGTAGTGGCTTTTCAAGTCCAGTGTGGAAAACCATTTCGTGCCAGATAACGAGTCTAGAGTATCGTCGATTCTTGGCAATGATAACTTTCTTTCTTCGTTACGTTGTTCAATTTCCGGTAATGCACACAGAACCTCATTTTTCCATCCTTCTTTTTCACTAGTACTACCGGTGAGCTCCATGGACTAGCTAATGGTTCGATCACGCCGCTGTCACTCATTTCCTGTATAATTTCTCCTACCACTTGCCGTCTGGCCAATGGAATACTACGAGGAGCTTGGCGGATTGGTCTTGCACAACTTTGGTCCGACCTAGTTTGGAACCATCCTTGTCAAATATGCTCGAGTACTTTGATAGAAGTTACTTTGCCTTTTGCTGATGATCTTTTTCGAGGCCTGCCGTCCACGACGTGATATCATCTGAAAGATTAATCTTGATGGTAGAATCATTTTCCTGAAGCTGTTCACAATTGATAACTACCTCGACCTCTTTTCATTGTCCCAATATTGCTCTTTTAGAAAGTTTAATCGGTGATTTGAATTCATTAAGTACTCCTACCGGTACACGTCCATCTTGTTTTGTCATGGCTATGGTTTTTCCTACTAATATGTTCGTCCTTGATTTGTTTGCTGCCTCGATAACCCACAATTTGTTTGTCCCATAATCTCCATCAATCTTCGGCCGTATGATTGCTTCCGACTTCGGTGGAATTTGTTGGCTCTCCTCCACAAGCACTCGCTTACTAACGTATTTGTTTTTGTAACCAAAATTTTGTGGCACTTCCATGTTCTGGCAATTTATAATCCTGTTTTGCATGTCGATCTTGATGCCTTGCTCGCTTAAGAAGTCCACACCAACTATGATTTCGTTAATAATATCTGCTACTATAAAACTGTTTACATTGCGATTTCACATGTTACTTCTCCTAGGACATTGGTGTCCTCACCGGTGGCCGTACGTAACTTTGCTCCATGCAATGGTCTCACCTCCTTGTTGACTAAATCAGATCGAATTATGGAATGCGATGCGCCTGTATCCGCAGTTAGTAAGTGCTCTCTTACATCCACATATGCAACAACAGTAACATTACTAGCTTTCCTTCCGATCTGTGAGACAAAGATTATGGGGCATTCAGTTGCGGGAGCCAGTCCAGGCCCCTTTCGGCTGGCTCGATTTAGTTTAACGATTGATTTGGTTGGGAGATTTACTCATCTCCTTCAGCTTTACCTTTTCGTCCACCTAAATTGCTGGGATTACCGGAGCAAGTTTCTGGTTTCCCGCACTCAAAGTATTTAATGGCACCATCACTTTTTTCTGTACTCCGTTCAACGCTTCCAAAATTTTGTCTACCCAAGCCGGAGTTTCCACTTCTACGCGATGATCTTTGTATGCAGGTTTACTCAAAAGCAAGGCTGTTTCCTGCGTCAGAGCATGCGATACCGTTTCAGCGAATGTCCTTTTGGGGTTTGCATATGTGGCTCGCGTATTCCATTTATGAAACACTGGATTTTTACCCTCTCCGTTTACTCTACAGGTGCGTCTGCATTTGCTAGATGGGCCAACCTCTCGCTAGCGGTGCCACTTCCTGCAAAGTCTCATTCGGTTTCTGGAAGCGATTCTGTAGATCTATTTGGTATATCTGCTTCCGATGTTCGCTACCATAGCGTCTCTCAACTGCACCCATTAATGCTTCATAATTATTGCGTTCACCATCGGGAATAGTCTGTAAGATTTCTACTGCAGGTCCCTTGAATGCCACGAATAGTGCTGCAACTTTATCTTCGGTACACCAATTATTCACCGCAGCCGTCTTCTCAAATTGCAGATTAAATACCTGAAAAGGAACAGAACCATCAAAAGATGGGGTTTTTACCTTCGGGACACTCGTTGAAGCAGTTGGACGATTCGGTTGTAACTCCTGGATACGACCTCTCAGTGCACCTACTTTAGCATCGATTTTATTCTGTAGCTGTGCAATTTTCGCATCCTGCACTTCTAGCTGCGAAGACATTCATGCCACCTACAAGGATATACGCTCCTCTTGTGCTTCCAATTTTGATGTTATACGTGTCTCCTGTTGTTCAATCTGAGATCTCATGTATGCCTTCTGTTCGTCTAGTTGAACTGAAATATGAGATGCCATGCTAGCTTTCTGTTCTTCCAGCTGAGATGCCATGTGTGCCTTTTGTTCTTCCAACTGAGATGGCATGTGTGTCTTTTGTTCTTCCAGCTGTGTTGAAATGCTTGATGATATCTGAGTCAATAGAGTCAACAACGCGTTAGTTTCCACACTTGCGGCTGGAATTGCAGACTCCTTCTCTTCCATTTTTGTCGATGGTTCTTCCGCAAGATAAAACACATAATCGTCAACGTTAATTCCTTCAGCTTCCATATCCTCTAGCAATCGTGACTGTAGCTCTGATTTATTGCCTGTTGTATTCAATCCACGCTGTTGCTGCTCATTTTTGAGTTGCTGGATCTTCAGCTCATTCAACTTTGCCATGCCTTTGTTATCCTTCAAAACTCTCGGTGTTTATTTAACAATATCACTTCTGACACCAATTGTGACGGATTCGATAATTCCTTGATTATTAATCCTGGGTTCGATCACTATAAAGTCAACTAAACACACGCACAGATATTGTAACTAATAGCTAGTTTTATTTACTAGTAATAAATGCAATACAAATTTAAGAGTTTGGTAACTTCACAGTAGTTTACTGTTCAAAGCTGATCAACCTGCCTTGCTTGGTCACTGCCTTATATAGTCCAACAGGGTGCTTGCCTACGCACCCAGGAATTTCTTTGTTGTTCGTTCTTCGTGTTCTCGAAGGGTCGGTGTTATTTATTGAGATCTCTTGGCAAACATTCGCCCCATCTCTCTTCCTCTTCTTAGGTACGCGCTAGCATGCATAAGAATAGCCATCGTCATCTTTGTTGTGTTTAACTAGTGTTGGGAGTGTTATGGAGTTAGGGATGGTACATGCTTGAGAATAATCGCCACAATAGTTATGTTAGTTCCCAGCCGGGGAACACGCCTAAGGCTGACTGCATATGTTGAAGGTTATATAATCGTACTCTCGGAGATGTGCTGGTGTATTTCGATTTGGAGCAGTTAGTGATTGGTTTGGCTCTTCCCACTCCTCTGGAGTTCGAGGTAGTGTTTCTATATGTATTTGAGATTCCGCTGAAAATTGTACTGGCTATACTTATGATTTTGGTGTCGGCTGGGTCGGAAATTTTATTTCAAGTGCTTTCCTGGGTGGTAACTATCTCAGGAGCATCTGGAGCGAACTTGACTTTCCACTTTTGAACTTTTGTGACTTTTAGTTGGTCTATATGGCGTTTTGAAGTGTAGCCGTAATCTAGTTTAACAATGTTGTGGAGTTGACCTATCTTCCGCTGTACAGTACCTGTTTTCTAAGTTGTTTTGCTGTTTTGTGTAAGTAATACTTGGACTCTCTCTTCCTCGCTGATTTGAAGCAAACTTGGTATAGAATCCGCTACTTTGCTATGTATTATTGGCTTGAGCGCATCTAATTGAATCCGTATACATCTTTTTAGGTTTCTGCTGTCCTCATACCAGTTCTAAGAGAAGTTGATCGGCATCTCTGTAAAATTTTATTGGCTTTTTGTAGCAGTGGTCCTGGTTCTGTTGACATAGCCTTTAACTTCTATTTAAGTGTTTGAACATTTCACTCGGCACGACCGTTTGTACTCGGGTGCTATGAACTTCTGGAAAATCCCATTTTTGGTGTAATATGATTTAAAATGTGCCCTTGTAAAAATAGTTGCGTTATCATCCATGAGTCGCTAAAATATCCGATAGAAGAGTTGACATATCTTCCGCTGTACAGTACCTGTTTTCCAAGTTGTTTTGCTGTTTTGTGTATGTAATACTCGGACTCTCTCTCCCTCGCTGATTTGAAGCACACTTGGTATAGAATCCGCTACTTTTCTATGTATTATTGGCTTGAGCGCATCTAATTGAATCCGTATACATCTTTTTAGGTTTCTGCTGTTCTCATACCAGTTCTAAGAGAAGTTGATCGGTATCTCTGTAAAATTTAATTAACTTTTTGTAGCAGTGGTCCTGGTTCTGTTGACATAGCCTTTAACTTCCTTCTAAGTGTTTGAGCATTTCACTCGGCACGATCATTAGTACTCGGGTGCTATGAACTTCTCGAAAATCCCATTTTTGGTGTAATAAGTGTTCTCTGCCCAATCCACAAGAAGGGCGATCCTGCAAACTGCGCCAACTATCGCGGAATCAGCCTTTTGAATATCGCATATAAGGTCCTATCAAGCGTATTGTGCGAAAGACTGAAGCCTGATGTGAACAGACTGATTGGACCTTATCAGTGTGGCTTCAGACCTGGTAAATCTACCACCGACCAGATTTTTACAATACGCCAAATCTTGGAAAAAACCCGTGAAAAAAGAATCGACACGCATCATCTCTTTGTTGATTTTAAAGCCGCTTTCGATAGCACGAAAAGGAGGTGCCTATATGCCGCTATGTCTGAATTTGGTTTCCCCGCAAAACTTATACGGCTATGCAAAATGACCTCGAGCAACACCGCCAGCTCGGTCAGAATTGGGCAGTACCCCTCCGAGCCGTTCGAAACTAAACGTGCGATTTCTTTAATTTAATGCTGGAGAAAATAATACAAGCTGCAGAACTTAACCGCGCTGGAACAATATTTTATAAAAGCGTGCAACTGTTGGCATATGCTGACGATATTGATGTCATTGGCCTTAACAACCGCGCCGTAACTTCTACTTACTCCAAATTAGAAAAAGAAGCGGAGAAAATGGGATTGGTGGTGAACGAGGGCAAAACGAAGTACCTTCTGTCATCATGCAAAGAGTCAGCGCATTCGGCAACCAAGCCACTGTTGGAAGCAATAATTTCGAAATAGTAAAGGACTTCGTTTACCTGGGAACCAGCATTAACACCAACAATAATGTTAGCCTAGAAATCCGACGAAGAATTACTCTTGCAAACAAATGCTACTTCGGACTGAGTAGGCAATTGAAAAGTAAAGTCCTCTCTCGACGAACGAAAATAACACTCTACAAGTCACTCATCGCACCCGTCCTGCTATATGGTGCAGAAGCGTGGACACTAACAACATCTGATGAGGCGACTCTGGGAGTATTCGAGAGAAAGGTTCTTCGAACCTTCGATTTGTGGACCTCTACGCGTTGGCGACGGCGAGTACCGAAGAAGATTTAATGATGAGCTTTATGAACTTTACGCAGACGCCGACATAGTTCAGCGAATTAAAACACAGCGGCTTCGCTGGCTAGGCCACGTAGTGCGAATGAGCGAAGATGCTCCAGCCCAGAAGGTATTCTTATCGGCACCCGCCGGTGGAAGCAGAGGAAGAGGGAGACCACCACTCCGATGGAACGACCAAGTGGAGACCGATTTGCAATCCCGCGGTGTTTCCAATTGACGCCAGTTGGCGCAACGAAGAAACGACTGGCGAGCTATGTTGGACGGTCAAAATCGCCCAGGCGGTTAGATGACCATTTAAAGAAGAAGAAGAAGCCTTTGCATCCACGACCACGAATGGAATGGTCTGGCGTAATCTACATGTATTCTTTCCGAATTTTCTTTTGGTTTCTCGCAGTGGTGCAGTGGAGCTTTCGTCGCTTTGTTTTTAACTTGAACCCATGATTCGCATGATCGTACTGTCCGTTCTATATCACGGTCAATACCTTTCCATATGCAATATCTTCAGGCGAGCTGCTACATTTTGGTTACGCCTGGGTGAGTGCGATGTAGTTCTGGAAGAACGTTTGACTGAAGGCTTTTTGGAATCACTACACGTTGCTCCTTAAATATAATACCGTTATTGAGGATATACGTATCTTCTTCGTTCCCATTCATCATGTTTGATAAGATGTTCGAAAGTTCGGGATCTTTTGCGGTCTCTAATGCTAGTATTTCTTAATTTATGAGAGAGACAATCTGCGTTAGTATGCTTGGAAGCTTGTTTGTATACTACTTCATAATTGAAGCTCAATAGGAATTCAGCGTATCGCAGAAGTCTGGCAGATGTTATAGCTGGCATTTTACTGTGCTGCTGAAAAATTATTGTAAGTGGGCGATTGTCGGTGACAAGTTGGAATTTTCTTCTTTAGACATACATAAAAAAATTATTGATATTGAATATTATTGCTAATGCCTCGCGATCTAGCTAGCTATAATTTCTTTCTGCTGCGGTCAGTGATCTGGAAGCGAACGTAACGGGGTATTCAATGCCATTGATTGTATGGGAGAGTACCACTGCTATACTTGTAGGGCTAGCATCACAAGCAATGACTACTGGAAGTTCCAGATTAAAAGGTCTGAGTACCTGATCCCTACTAATTATGTTTTTGAGTTTAATGAACGTGGCTCCGAGGTTGGATGACCAATGAAACTGTCCCCCTTTCTGGAGGAGTAAGCGTAGTGGATAGGTTATAGATGATAGGTTTGAAATAAATTTCGATTAAAATGTTACCATGCCTAGAACTCTTCTGACATCAACGACTTTTGCTGGACGATTTTGAAATTTTATTAAATTGTACGACATGCCCAAGGTATTCTACTTGAGTTTTCAGAAACGAACATTCGCTCTAATTCAATTGTAAGTCGTATTTATTTAAACGTTTAAGGCACTCCATCAGGTTTTGTTTACATTCAGCTTCTGTAGACTTGCGTACCAAAATGTCATCGAAGGACATGGTTTTGTTTAACCCAGATAAAATTTGCTCTATTATACGATTGAATTCAGCCAGTGTTGTCTTTGTGCCGATTGAAAGTTTATTCCCTCAAAAACCACAAAAATATTTTGACCCTTTCAGGCTATTCAAAATTTCATCAATTCTTCGTATTGGGTAATTCGCTGCTACTAGTTGTGAGTTAACCCCTTGTTTATAGTCGACACATAGCCTAACTTTTCCATCTGGCTTCGGAACAATTACTAGTGGAGATCCCCAGTCACTTATTTCATATTTTGAAATAATGCCGGAAGCTTTTTATTCTTTTTCGACGGGGTCCCTCTGTGAGGACCCAAAACCACCGGTTTTAGAGTCCCACACATGAACACACTCTTCCTTAACTTTTATATGAATATTTTGAAATTATGAGTTTCTAAATATTTGGAACACCCTATTGTACATAGTTACATGCTTATGCACCTTGCTCGGTGGCAACCCTAGGTGTCAATCCTACTTAAAAATATTCTGGTTGGTATACAGCCTCAAATACCTTACGTTTGATAGCCATATTGCCATATATTGCTTAATATTTAAAAAAAAATCGGAAAGGTGGCAACCCTCTAAGCTTCATTTAGTGGCAACATCCAAGTAGAAAATCTTAGAAGGAAGCATACTATCCATCCACCAAATTTCATCGAAATCGGTTTAGCCGTTCACGAGATAGTGGTCGATATCTGAAGGAATAAATAAAATGCGGTCAGGTGGCAACCATAGGTGCCAACCCTACTCGAAAATACTTTGGTTGGTATACGGCCTTGAAACCCATATTCCCACATATTGCTTAAGATTTAAAAAAATTGATATAGGTGGCAACCCTGTCAACCACCCAAAGTAGAAAATCTTAGAACAAAGGATACTACCCATATGCCAAATTTCATCCAAATCGGTTAAGTCGTTCCTGAGATCGTAGTGGATATACAGGGTGTTTTTTTTACAGGTTTGTTTTTCGAATAGAGATAAAACTGGCATTTTGTGGTCAAATCTGGCAACTTTAATGTCATTTATGTTCAGTTTGGTTTGCCATTTCATCATGAACAGGTTGACAAAAGAACAACGCTTGCAAATCGTGCAAATTTATTTCGAAAATAATGGTTCAGTTCGCGAAGTTTACCGTGAGCTCCGTCCATTTTATGGTCGACATAATCGTCCATCAGAGCAATTAATTCGGTTAACCATGGATCGTTTTCGCACTACGTTTACTCTATGTGATAATACGCATCCGCAGAGACGTCGAACAGTGCGCACCGAAGAAACAATTGCCGCTGTAGAGCAAAGTGTTGAAGAGGACCCGAATGAATCGATTCGCCACCGTGCACAGCAATTGGAGCTTTGTCCATCAACTTTATGGAAGATTTTGCGCAAAGATCTTGGCTTGCGACCTTACAAGATCCAGCTTGTGCAAGAATTAAAGCCGCGAGACCATGCAATGCGTCGTGATTTTGGTGTATGGGCCGAAAATGAGATTGATTTCGATGCTGATTTTCATCGCAAAATTTTGTTCAGTGATGAGGCTCATTTTTGGTTGAATGGCTACGTCAACAAGCAAAATTGCCGCATTTGGAGTGAAGAGAATCCACATGAGACCCTTGAAACGCCATTACATCCACAAAAACTGACTGTTTGGTGTGCTCTATGGGCTGGTGGAGTCATTGGGCCATACTTCTTCCGCAATAATGCTGGAGAGGCAGCTACCGTTAATGGAGACCGGTATAGAGCCATGATAACCGACTATTTTGTTCCCGAATTGGATGGCATGAATGTGGATGAGTTGTGGTTCCAACAAGACGTCGCTACATGCCACACAGCGCACGTCGAAATCGATTTATTGAAGGAAACATTCGATGAGCGCATAATTTCGCGGAATGGACCTGTCAATTGGCCACCAAGGTCGTGTGATTTGACACCATTGGATTATTTTCTTTGGGGATATGTGAAGTCGCTCGTCTACACCAACAAACCAGAAACGTTAGGGGAATTGGAAGCCAACATTCGTGGCGTTATTGCCGACATACGGCCCCATATGCTCGAAAAAGTGGTTGAAAATTGGACCTGTAGAATTGGCTTTATTCGAGCCAGCCGCGGCGGCCACATGCCCGAAATCATATTTAAGCATTAATGGCATAAAATTATCCTTCCAATAAAGCCAAATTGATGGACCTTAAAACGATTTTCTTGTATTTTATTTCAATTCGAAGTTCTATACCCCTAAAAAAAACACCCTTTACAAATATACAAGAATAACTCGTTTAAAGTTATAAGATATTTGAATATTTATTATATTATATCAAATTGAGGCTAGTTTCATCGAATTAGAGACCCAGCATCCAAGACCAATAGCTCGAAGGCTTAGCGACCAACTGGTGATACCAGGCAACAGCGGCGTTCCAGCGCGAATCAAACGAGGAAGAATCCGGTCGACACACACGGGGACGAGGAAGCCGTACAGCAGCAACCATACGTGATGTACAAGGCCGTATCCCACACGAACATAATGGATCGAGTACGTAAGTAGGGTCGTAAATACGACGGCGGCAAGGACCCGCTAGGTTTTATTGAACGGGTGGAGGAGCTGGCCGACAGCTACGAAGTTGGTCGCAACTCCATCCCACGAGCACTACCGGAGCTTGTGAAAGATAAGGGGTTGGTATGGTACCGCAACAACAACCGGCACTGGCAAGAGTGGGAAACTTTTAAGAAAGACTTCCTAAAGTTTTTCCTAAGTTCCAGGTACTTTGAGTATTTGGATGACGAAATCCGGCAGCGAGTCCAGCGACCAGGGGAGGCGTTTAATGATTGCGTGCTATCGCTACAGGGATTAATGCTACACGCCGATTACACCGACGACAAGAAGCTGGACAGGATATATAGGAACTCACGGCGAGAGTACCAGCTGTACGTAAAAAGAAGTGAGTTTAATAGACGGAAGGGATTGGTCAGCCTGGTCGAGGATTATGAAAACAACACGCCAGAGAAGGAAACACTAAAACCAACAGCGAGACCATTCGTACCACGAAGACCAGAGGAGAGGTACCAGCACATGCAAGCGGGCGAAAGATAGAAGGAAAACCCGAGACAGGGGGCCGCAGGAGCACAAAGTAATGCGACCAGACAACAGCAAGCGCGTGCAGACGATACGGGGAGAGCGGGCACTTCGCCTGTGGGTGCCGCAACGAGCGACGCGACTTTTGTTGGCACTGTGGCCAACCGGGCGTGCTGACTCCTGACAGCCGGGAAATGGCCAGAGACCCCATTGATAGCGAGGGTTAGTGTCTCCAACAACGAATCCTCGTGCACGACAAAAACACTTAGGCAGACCCAAGGGCGAATAAATGATGGCATCGTTAGATACGGGAGCGATGACGAGCTTTGTTAACGAGAAGGTAGCCGCGAAGTTGGACACGCGCAGATCCAAGCAGGTACAGACAAGAGTGATAATGGGTGATGGCAGAGCACATAGGGTAGTTCAAGCGGTAGAGGCGGAGATCAAGTTGGGCGAACAAAGGCATGTGAGTGAGTTGCTAGTTTTACCTGGTCTAGTCGACCGCGTCGTGATCGGGACAGACTATCTGGCAAAGGCTAAGCTGGAGTTTAAGTGCAATGAGACGTCAGTATTGCAAGTGGATGATCAGAAGCAGCCAGCGGCAACATGTACGACGATGGTAGACAAAGGAGAGAGCAAAGGTGCCGGGGAGACCGCGAGGCGGAGAACAGTACAGACGATGCGGTGAGTAACTTTCTCAAACATGAGTTACAGATTTTTGAAGAGATGTCCGTCGAGTCGAACACACCCCCCCACAAGATAGTAATGCGAGATGACCGGCCGATAAAACAAAGGTATTTTCCAAAGAATCCAAAGATGCAAGAGATACTAAACAAGGAGATAGACGAG
This sequence comes from Merzomyia westermanni, assembly GCA_949987695.1. NCBI lineage: Eukaryota > Metazoa > Arthropoda > Insecta > Diptera > Tephritidae > Merzomyia > Merzomyia westermanni. Next base: position 86,745,328 of record OX465291.1, read on the forward strand.
CTAATAGAGAAAGGTTGTATTGAGCCATCCCATAGCCCACACAGCGCCGATAGTTCTAGCGCGGAAGAAGAACGGCAAATGGGGACTCTGCGTCGACTATCGGCAACTCAACGCGCGTTCGGTACCAGATGCCTACCCATTACCCCGAATAGAACATATTTTGGATACACTAGGTAGCGCGCGTTTTATAAGCAGACTGCATCTTAAAAATGGCAAATCCCGATGAAAGAAAGTAGTAAGTATTTACGGTACCCGGACGAGGATTGGACCAGTGGAAAGTGATGCCGTTTGGATTACACTCTGCCCCTGCCACATTTCAGAGAGCCCTCGATCGACTCATCGGCCCAGAGCTGGAACCACACGCGTTCGCCTACCTAGACGACTTCATAGTTACTAGCACGACATTGGAAGAACATGTCACCCACCTGAAAAAAGTTTTTGAAATATTACGACGAGCCAACTTGAAGTTCAATCCGGAGAAATGTGAAAATGTAGGTCACGTGGTTAGTGAAGAGGGTATCCATACGGACCCTGACAAAATCAAGGAGCTGACGCCACCACAGAACATACGAGAGTTAAGGCAATTTCTAGGAGTAGTTTCGTGGTACCGAAGGTTCGTAACTGATTTTTCGCGAGTTGCACACACGCTAATGTTGAAGAACCGAAGGAGGTGGAAATGGTGCGAGGAACAGCAGGTGGCATTCGAAGCGTCGAAGAACGCGCTCATACAAACACCAGCATTGGCGTGCCCAGCTTTTTCGAACAGGGACTGGGTGCAGACTGATGCTAGCGATTACGGCCTTGGTGCAGTTCTTACCCAGGGGTTGGACGACGAGGAATAGGCTTGGCGAGCCGTCGTCTGAATAAGGCCGAAACAAACTAATCGGCAAAGGAAAAGGAGTGTATAGCTATCGTTTGGGCTACCAGGAAGAGGCCATATTTGGAGGGGTACAATTTTACGGTAATTACTGATCACTTGGCTTTGAAATAGTTGAACGCGATCGAGAGTCTATCGGGCCGGATCGGTAGATGGGCGCTTGAATTGCAAGAGTACTCGTTCGACGTACTATACCGGAAAGGCAAAATGAATGTGGTCGCAGACGCACTCTCGAGGCAGCCGCTGGAAGAACAAATGGATGGCGAGGATGCCGTACCGTGGAAGTTATGCGTGCCGATATCGGAGAGGAGAAGAGTGCTCAATGAAATAAACGACACACCGAGCGCAGGATACATCGGTAAACGGAAATCCATCGTGCGTGCAATGATGCGGTACTACTGGCCTGGAATGTTTAGAGACATACGGAAGAACGTGCAACAATGCCACGCATGCCAAGCCTACAAGCCCAGCCAAGAACAAGCTGCAGGTAAAATGTTCACGCAGATTTCTGATGAACCTTTTGCTATTAGTAAAAGGCAGTGGACAACTTCGCAGCAAAGTTGGCACCAAGATACAGTAGGCCTCATCGTGTCCCGAACTTTGTATCCCAGGTGATCGTCGAACTAGACAAGGCGTATAACGGCAAAAGGAGAACGGCACATGTAAGCGAGTTAAAAGCGTAACATCAGGCGACAGTCGAAGAAGAAGCAAGTCCGGCAGCGGAAGGACAAATACGTTCAGCCCGTGAGCGTGGTAAGTCGAAGGCGTCTCTCCAAGCTCCAAATGGGGGCTTCAACGAAGTTCCAATCGGGGAACAAATCAGACGGCCGACGATGATAGCACCAACACAACACGCGCCATCATCAGCATCGCGGAGTAGAAATCCGAACGGACATTTCACCGAGGTCTCCGTCGGGGAGCACACAGAGCAATTGGCCGTAGTGAGAGCAACACGATGCGCGTCAACATCTCAAGCAGTCTAAGTCACGGAGCGAGGTCAAGCCGATTGTAGCACGGTGGTGATGTGTGGGTCACTAGCACTCGCTAACTCAAGTCCAAATGGCTTAAGGACCGAACGCGCAAGGGTAAGCAACGATCAACAGGTGGTAGACGGTGACCGGGGTGGGTGGCACACAGCACAAGTACAAGGACAAGCCCCAACCATGGATAATGGGATACAGATGGCGATGAACTACCTGGGGTTTATGGAGCTTTTTGGCGGATCAATTAAAGACAAAAACAAAAGCTTTCTCTCCTCTCCTACGCGTTTCGATACTTTTTCGTATCTTCCTCAGGGAGTCTGTATATTTCACTAATAAAATATATAAAATAAAACAAAACAAACAGTACAAACAATTTGTCCAGCAAGACACACATACATATAACACTTATTTTAAACATTTCACTCACATTTAAAAATAGATTTACTTAAATTAAAAAATTAATAAACTTTAATTTACATAGAGTTTTTGCATCCATCATTGTCAAATGCTCCGTCCGAATGTTTTGATTGCAGTTGTGTATGCGCTGTTTATGTTGTCAACGTCTTCTTTAAAATTCATTGCGCTGTGTATTTGTTGTTGTATGCGCAAGCTTTCCAAAGTCATTCTCGTTCGTTAAATGGTTTGCTAGTACTGTTGTTGTTTTTTTATTTTTGGCGTCCAATCTATGCTCATTTAACCTGATGCCGAGCGATCGATTCGTAGTACCAATATATACCTTGCTGCAGCTTTCTTCTGTGCTCCCATTACATTTTATCTCGTACACCACATTGTGTTGTTGTTCTTTGTTGATTTTATCTTTTGTTCACGTAAATATTGTGTTTAAAGTTTTGTTAGGCTTATGTGCAAGTTTTATGTTGTTGTTTCGTGTAATGCTACCAAGTGCTTTGTTGTCGGTTAGCCCTTGTATATATGTAACTCCTGTGTATATTTGTTTCACTTCATTTTCCTTTCTTTGTTCTGTTGCCGAACAACCGCTGTTACTTTTGTTTGTTGTTGCTGCTATCCATTCGCTGATCAGTTTATTAGGGTAGCCATTCTTTTGTAAAATATTTTGAATTTGTTTTATATTTAATTCTCGGAACTCCTGTTCGCTGAGGTTTAATATTTTATTAATTAAATTTATTGCCGTGCTCTTTTTTGAACCCATGGGTGATTCGAATAAAAATTACCATTCTGGACAATGATACGGCTTTGGCATTTCAGTTTGTTTTAATTATTCGGTTTGATTTTATAATTTCCATATCTAGGAAGGGTAACTTATGGTTTTCCTATTTTTCAATAGTAAACTTAATCTTTGTATGCTGTTTGCTTAGTGTGTTAAGTATTACTTCCACGTCCTTAGCCTTAATAATAGCAAAAATATCATCTACATATTTATTTATGTATTTGATATATATGTCAACTACGCCAACAACATAGCCAGCCAATGCTATAACCTAATGACCGAATTTTGTATAACATTTCATTTTAGAACAAGGCCCATATCGCGAGAGATGATCCCATAGAGAAAAGAAACATCGAATCGAACGTTCGGCGCGAACCCCTTCAGCGGATATTCACCAGGCACCACAATACAACTACCAGGCGCCACAAAAAATACACACGTTGACACAAATAAGCAGAAGAAATCGGTACACGATACCCCAATGGAGCATCAGCAGAATCACACAAACAAAGCATATGAGGAAGTAGAATTATCCTGCAAGAACAAAATACCTAGCGAAGAGGATCGCGAAGACAATTCTGCCTGGAAAACCACTGTTAGAAGAACAGCGAGGACGGGCCTCGTAACAGTAACCCTCGTTGCGGCAGGTGAGGGGAGAGTGTGAGGACCCAAAACCACCGATTTTAGAGTCCCACACATGAACACACTATTCCTTAATTTTTATATGAATATTTTGAAATCATGAGTTTCTAAATTTTTGGAACACCCTATTGTACATAGTTACATGCTTATTTATATATATTAAAATATTTTTTATATTATACCAAATTGAATTCGGGGGTATAAATTGGTACAAATACACATATTTTTCTGGATGCTCTAATAAACATTTTTTTCCCGAACTCCCTAATACACATTTTAATAATTAGGCAAAAAACATGAGCCGCCAACCAAGTGACAATTCAAGTTTGCAATAAACAAATATTGCACAAACAAAGTAACCGGCATTCCAGCAGGCAAAGGGGTCAGCCAACTCAAGCAGCCGTGCTTTGTTTACATTCACGCGCAAGCCTGCATATTTGGGCAACCCAATGCAAGCGGACATAGCATAAAGAGGAGAAGGAAAAAGCATTCTTAGCACACGATTGGAATGTAGCCAATTCGGCAGCGTCACACTCTCTCTCTCTATGGCGCGATATACAACAGGTATATCATCATAAACCTCCTAAGAGATTTTTGCGCCAAGCTTCTCTTCCAATTTGTGGTGTGCCGATTTGAATTTTCCCTACAAATTGGTGGGACCTACAGTTTTTTGCCGACTCCGAACGGCATCTACAAAGGAGACGAATTTTTGCTGAGAAGCCTGTCATGGCAGAAATACACTCGGAGAGTTTGCCAAACCACTGCCGAGGGGCGACCCCGTTTTGAAAAACTTTTTTTTTTTTCAAATCACTTTTGATGTTACCTGTACCAGGGCTCGAACCATGGACCTTCGGTGTGGTAGGCCGGCAACACTACCTTCACACCACGGCGGCCGCGTCACACATAGTGAGGAATATATGGCCAGCTGATCTAAGCAGCGCTAGCGCCCATATGCGCGACCAAATGATAGCGGGCGAAAGGGGCATTCCAGGTGGAAAGAGCGCACACATAAAAAGTTATAGAACTATTAATATAAAGTAAATCATATTGTATATATATATCGAGCTACAGTAAGTAATGTAGTAATCTAGGGTTTTTTATTGTAAAATAACTGTCCGCCTGCGCGCGGACAAGTATAAAAGGGCGACAATTTCGCTAAGTCAGGGAGAAGCTAGATAGTCATAGTAGCCTGCTGACGCATTGCCCAGCGGTGAAAGAAGTTCCTGGGATTTCCTAACTCACGAACTTTACATTTTATATACAGTATGGGTTTTTCTAACTCAACTGTTTGGAGGGCTAGTGGTGGTTTGCTACGTCCGCAACCTTTAGTAGAGCAGGTAACATTAAGGCATACGCGGTTGGTTTTCCTAGCCTCGCCGTATCACAGGTAGTTTGAATAAAGTTACACTGAATTACCTAAACGAACATGCATTTGGATTGGATAAAACTTATTAAACAGGGTTTTCCTCTTTAAAAGGAGGCGATAGGAAATTTTCTCTACTCCACAGGAATCCTGGACGGACTGAGCTTAACCCCGCTTGGAAAGGAAAAGTCCGTCACACCTCAATGCGTACGGAACTTCAAGTTCTTTATAAAAAGCCTTTCCGAAGCTGCAATGTAACCTCAGTTTCAGGGACACATCCCACCCTTTCTTCAAATACTTCAGGAAACTCATTTACAATGTCGGATATTGACTTATGATTTTATGCATTGACTTTATTTATGTAATTTCAGGGACACATCCTTCTTCTTTCTCTAAATGGTCATCTAACCGCCTGGGCGATTTTGACCGTCCAACATAGCTCGCCAGTCGTTTCTTCGTTGCGCCAACTGGCGTCAATTGGAAACACCGCGGGATTGCAAATCGGTCTCCACTTGGTCGTTCCATCGGAGTGGTGGTCTCCCTCTTCCTCTGCTTCCAACGGCGGGTGCCGATAAGAATACCTTCTGGGCTGGAGCATCTTCGCTCATTCGCACTACGTGGCCTAGCCAGCGAAGCCGCTGTGTTTTAATTCGCTGAACTATGTCGGCGTCTGCGTAAAGTTCATAAAGCTCATCATTAAATCTTCTTCGGTACTCGCCGTCGCCAACGCGTAGAGGTCCACAAATCGAAGGTTCGAAGAACCTTTCTCTCGAATACTCCCAGAGTCGCCTCATCAGATGTTGTTAGTGTCCACGCTTCTGCACCATATAGCAGGACGGGTGCGATGAGTGATTCGTAGAGTGTTATTTTCGTTCGTCGAGAGAGGACTTTACTTTTCAATTGCCTACTCAGTCCGAAGTAGCATTTGTTTGCAAGAGTAATTCTTCGTCGGATTTCTAGGCTAACATTATTGTTGGTGTTAATGCTGGTTCCCAGGTAAACGAAGTCCTTTACTATTTCGAAATTATTGCTTCCAACAGTGGCTTGGTTGCCGAATGCGCTGACTCTTTGCATGATGACAGAAGGTACTTCGTTTTGCCCTCGTTCACCACCAATCCCATTTTCTCCGCTTCTTTTTCTAATTTGGAGTAAGTAGAAGTTACGGCGCGGTTGTTAAGGCCAATGACATCAATATCGTCAGCATATGCCAACAGTTGCACGCTTTTATAAAATATTGTTCCAGCGCGGTTAAGTTCTGCAGCTTGTATTATTTTCTCCAGCATTAAATTAAAGAAATCGCACGTTTAGTTTCGAACGGCTCGGAGGGGTACTGCCCAATTCTGACCGAGCTGGCGGTGTTGCTCGAGGTCATTTTGCATAGCCGTATAAGTTTTGCGGGGAAACCAAATTCAGACATAGCGGCATATAGGCACCTCCTTTTCGTGCTATCGAAAGCGGCTTTAAAATCAACAAAGAGATGATGCGTGTCGATTCTTTTTTCACGGGTTTTTTCCAAGATTTGGCGTATTGTAAAAATCTGGTCGGTGGTAGATTTACCAGGTCTGAAGCCACACTGATAAGGTCCAATCAGTCTGTTCACATCAGGCTTCAGTCTTTCGCACAATACGCTTGATAGGACCTTATATGCGATATTCAAAAGGCTGATTCCGCGATAGTTGGCGCAGTTTGCAGGATCGCCCTTCTTCTGGATTGGGCAGAGAACACTTAGATTCCAATCTTCAGGCATGCATTCATCCAACCATATTCTGCATAGAAGCTGATGCATGCGCCATACCAGCTCCTCGCTTCCGTGTTTGAATAGCTCAGCAGGCAAACCATCAGCGCCAGCTGCTTTATTGTTTTTCAATCGGGATATTGCTATTCGTACCTCATTATAGTCGGGTTGTGGAACGTCAATTCCATCATCTTCGATTGTGGGCTCGGGTTCGGCATCTTCTCTGGTTTCTTGCTCAGTTTCTCCATTTAAAAGGGCAGAGAAGTGATCCCTCCATATTTTGCGTGTTCTCTGAACATCGGTCACCAGGTCGCCGTTCTCATTCTTACAGGAGTTTGCCCCGGGTTTGAAACCTTCTGTCATTCGCCGAATTTTTTGATAGAATTTTCGGGCATTATTCCCGTTGGCCAGCATCTCAAGCTCCTTTATTTCACGCTTTTCTGCCTCTCTTTTTTTCGCCCGGAAAAGCCGCCTCGCTTCCCTCTTCAACTCGCGGTAGTGTTCACACACACTCCTCGTTGCATTCGATCTCAGCGTTGCCTTGTAGGCTTCGTCTTTTCTTTTCGTTGCAGCGCGGCACTCTTCATCATCATACCAGTTGTTTCTTCGCGTTCGCCGGAATCCAATTACTTCTTCGGCTGCGGTACGGAGTGCTCCTGAGATATGATCCCACTGCTCATGCATTCCACTAGGTTGAATTGTGCTCTCGGAGAGCAGGTGTGAGAGGCGATCTGCGAAATAATTGGCGGTCTGTTGCGATTGCAGCTTTTCGACGTCCAGCTTTCCCTGCGTTTTTTGTTGCACCTGTTTTGTCGTACAGAGGCGGGTACGAATCTTGGCTGCTACTAGGTTGTGATCAGAGTCGATGTTAGGTCCTCGTATTATGCGAACATCTAAAACGCTGGAAGCATGCCGTCCGTCTATCACAACGTGGTCGATCTGGTTGCGTGTTTTCCGATCGGGGGACAGCCATGTAGCCTGATGGATCTTCTTGTGCATAAACCTAGTGCTGGATATGACCATGTTTCGGGCACCGGCGAAGTCGATCAGCGTGAATCCATTTTGCGAAGTCTGATCGTGGAGACTGAACTTCCCGACAGTGGGGCCAAATACACCCTCCTTACCCACCCTGGCGTTAAAGTCGCCAAGCACTACTTTGATATCATGACGGGGGCAGCGCTCGTATGCTTCTTCCAGGCGTTCGTAGAATGCATCCTTTTCCACGTCGTCCTTCTCTTCCGTCGGTGCATGAGGGCAGACAAACGATATGGTGAAAAATCGTACTTTTATGCGGATTGCAGCGAGACGCTCGTTCACGGGTGTGAACGACAGTACTCGGTGACGGAGTCTCTCTCCCACCACAAATCCCACGCCGAATCTGCATCTCTTGTATGGCGGTGATGTCAGATTTTGCTTTCCTCAGGACCTAACCAGCCGGGCAGCGGCACCTTCCCCATTAAGGGACCGGACATTCCACCTGCATGCCCTTATCTCATAATCCTTATTTCGTTTGCGGGTGTTGTCATCTAAAAAAGGGGTTCTCATATCCGAGGCTTTGTTGTTGAATTTCATTGGAACTTTGTTTTATGTGGTGGGTCCCAAACCCAACGCACAACCCGTTTCACGGGAGGTTGAATTCTATTACACGTTTGTATAGCGAGCCGCTTGATCCAAGACAGACGCCCGCTTGCAGCCGCACCACCTGGTGATCAGACGCTGCTGTTTGAACCCCCCAGCAATCCCTTAAACCGATTATGTCGGAGTGGCCTTACCAGGTTGTCGCCTTCTCACGTTTAGCTCACCACCAAACGGGTGTTCGGTGGTTACCCAGAGGATACTTGGGCGCAAAGCCCGGAAGTAGTGAGCTGCTTGAACCGCATGCAAAAGAATCGCTCTGGCCATTCCCAGGTGAATGGCGATCAGAAACTTTCCCCACTTGCGTGGACTTCTGCACACGGCCCCACCCTCCTACGGACACATCCTACCCTTTCTTCAAATACTTTAGGAAACTCATTTACAATGTCGGATATTGACTTATGTTTTATGCATTGCCTTTATTTATGTTGTTTACGCATTGTTTATAGACTTGCTGGAGATTGATATTAAGGTTTCGAATCCAAACACGCAAACAGCGCTTCGTATTCATCAGTGACAACATACATTTCTTCGCCGGGCGTACTATTATTGAACTTTACTTTTACCTTGACTTTCCCATCGGGGACTATGATATTTTTCATATATGAACGGAAGACAACACTTGAGGGTTGCAGTTACTCGTTCATCTGGAGTTGGTTGAATTGGTTGCTTGGAATTAGCCTGAATCGACCTCGACTTTTTGTTTTCGCCCATTTAATTCAACAGTGACATAATACTTACATATTATTATTTTGTAATTCACTTTTGATTTTGCACGTCCCTGTGTTTTTGAATTCGGCTGTTAGAACGGTTGTCAAATATACCGCGAATAAACTGTGCTCCTAGAAAAATGTTCGAAATATTCGGGGAAATTAGCTACATAAGCAATTTTAAATGTACGGAGCCAATTGAATTGATTAACATTTGATGGCAAAGTACTTTGGTTGCAAAAACACCCTTCATGTTGTTGTTGTTGTGGCAACGACAAAAACACTCCCCGAAGGTTTTGGGGAGTGTTGTCGAATTAACAGTCCTTTCCCGGATTTGAGCCCGGTACGCTGCGGTACTCCCTTGAGGTACTGCCCGACTGTCGTGGTAGCGATTTATGACCAGTGAAACCTTCTAGGTCATGTCACCCCTCCTTTCGTAAGGAAGGATACGATGGGTAATGAGAGGTGAGAGGCGTCATATTCGTAGCTCAACCATCGAGTTGCACGTCATTACCTTGGTATGCCTACCTCGGGCATATTCTAAACCCCTAACCCGCAGGTTGAAAACACCTGTCATCGTTAAGTAATTCTCGAACCTTTGCCGATATAATAAAAGATTATATTTTGTAGCATAGAAGTGCTCAAAAGGCGGCAAAAACATTTGTAATGGTTGAGCGCTTTGCTGTAGTTGCTGATTATTCGAAGTTGTACTTGTTTGTCGAGAAAAGAGAGGCAGAAAAGCTGGCCAACGGGAATAATGCCCGAAAATTCTATCAAAACATTCGGCGAATGACAGAAGGTTTTAAACCCGGCGCAAACTCCTATAAGAATGAGAACGGCGACCTGGTGGCCGATGTTCAGAGAGCAGTCAGAAGATGGAGGGATCACTTCTCTGCCCTTTTAAATGGAGAAACTGAGCAAGAAACCAGAGAAGATGCCGAAGCCGAGGTTAAAATCGCCCAGGCGGTTAGATGACCATTTAAAGAAAAACTTGTTTGTCGCAATAAATTTTGTCGGGCCCTGTTGAATGCATCTAGCATTTGCGCAAATTTATTAGGATTCATTTCCTTTTATTCGTCGCCACTTTTATGTCTTGAAAAATAAATGAGATGAAGAACACGCGTTTCGTAATCTATTCCTTGCATTATTACAAATTAAAATTACAATTTATTCTATAGTGGTGATACAAGTTATCGATATACAAATGTGAGACAATTAAAGTTATATTAGTTCCCGGCCGGGGAACGCGCCTAAGGCTGACTGCATATACTCAACTTTCTAACACCACCATTTATACAAGTTAACACAGAAGTACTAGCATATTACTCTAATAAACAAACATACATAAATAGTGCAAGCATACAGGCGGTGCATTGTTTTGGCGTACAAACATACAGGTATGTGATAGATATATGTATTTTTATACGGCAGTAGCTAGCCGCGAGCATTGATCAAGTAACTGCTGCTGTGACTATCCCACACTTTGCTAAAGTACTTTTTCTGTGTGCCGACGCTTCGCATTTTAGCGAAGCAAATCGCGATATGCCTGAAAGGGTCTACGCTAAAAAAGTACTTAAGCGCGGTTAGTTTTTGGGAAATTGAGCAGTGCTATAAGTGAAAAGTGTTAAGTGTCAATAAAGTGGCTAAAACAATGAAATAAAAAGTGTAAGTAAATGAAAATTGGAATGATTTCAATAAAAAAATTGGACATAATTCGGGAAGTGCTTGACAAAATCGTTTCTTCGTAAAACGGAAATATAGTGAGGCACGTTGTCGAGCGCGACAAATATTGCTCCAATGAGGAATGTTTGTTATGAGAAAACTTTATGTAAATCGAAAGCAATAAATATGTTTGCAAATATTAACAACTCGAAAGTAAAATTTAACTACGATAACCTGTGAATTATTCACCATGAGGATGAATAAGAGAATAAAAAAATGTTTACGCTGATATTTCGTGGAGCGAAAACAATTTGATTCGAGCAATAAAATGTGTTAAATACAAAACTGTTATGAACAAAGAGAACGCAACATTAAATATCATCAAATAATATTATCAAGTATAAGCATCAGTGAAAACATTATAAAATTGCACAATAAAAATATGTTAAACAAAAAACTTTGAAAATTGTTAAATATTCACCATAATGTGAACAAGCGAAATATCAAAAGATTTGAGTAAGCGTGAATTAAACGCAAACGCATCGCAAAAAATAAAAAAGTTTTGCCAAGCACAAAACATGTGCTAAAATCTGAAATTTTCTATGTACTTGGTAATATTCAAGAACTAATCAAACAGAACTCAAAAGCATTTGCGAATCCAGATAGAGACCTCCCTTTCAACACGCGAGTAATAGCCACCATAGAAACAACAACCGATACACCCATATATTCGCGAAGCTATCCATATCCTATGTCTGTAGCAGTTTTTGTTAACAAGAAGGTACCAGATTTACTCAGAGATGGTATAATTCAAAAGTCTTCCTCGTCGTATAATTCTCCAATACACATAGTTACAGAAAAGGGATGACGACGGCAGCCAGTGGTTAAGAATGGTAATAGATTTTACAAAGTTAGGATACTTTAATAATACTTGTTAACTTGGGAAAATAAAAAATGTTTACCACATTTGACGTAAAGTCAGGTTTCCACCAGATACTTCTCTCGAAAAAGACAGATGCCAAACAGCATTTAGCGCGAATAATGGTAAATACGAATTTTGCCGACTATCGTTTGGGCTTAAGAATGCCTCTAGTATTTTTCAGAGGAAAATCGACGATGTATTAAGGGAATATATTGGCAAAATATGGCACGTTAACGTGGACGACATAATTGTCTTCTCCCCTGATGAAACATCAAATTTCGAACATGCGCGTTTCCCTTGACATATCAACATTTTTTAAAAAAGAAGTAGAGTTTCTTGGGCTTGCGGTATCAGGAAAGCGAACTAGTACATGCCCCCACAGAATTGAGGCAATAGCAAACTCTCAGTCCCTTAGAGCATTGCGTTCTTTTCTTGGCCTTTCTGGTTACTACAGAAGGTTCATTAAAGATTACGCCCAAATATCCAAGCTTCTTATAAAATATTTGAGGGGTAAAAACGGTCATGTTAAAAGCAAACACTCGAAAAACATTTTAATATCATTCTATAACAATGCCAAGCAGACTTAAAAAACTGAAAAATGTCTTATCATCCGAAGATGTCGTTCTCCAACACGCGTATTATTCCAAACCCTTCGAAATTACAACGCTTCATCCGTGGCCTTAGGTGGTGTACTATCACAGGCTGGCAAGCCAATAACGATGGTTTCTCCCACACTCTTGAAAGCCGACGAGCATTATGCGACTAACGAACTGGAGTTACTTGCGATAGTATGGGCATTCCAAAAACTAAGACACTATCTTTACGGTGTAAAAAATATTCATATCGATACAGACCATCAACCGCTAACATATGCAATATCCGAAAAAATCCAAATTTGAAGCTGAAACAATGGACTGCTGTTATTGATTCTTACTCTCCTACGTATTAGTATAAACCAGGTGAAGAAAATATTGTAGCTGATGCTTTGTCACGGCAATATATGCACAACTTCTCTGACGATACAGCTCACAGTGAAATATCCTCTAGTAGGGTTATTCAGTGGCCGCCGTGGTGTGAAGGTAGTGTTGCCGGCCTACCACACCGAAGGTCCATGGTTCGAGCCCTGGTACAGGTAACATCAAAAGTGATTTGAAAAAAGTTTTTCAAAACGGGGTCGCCCCTCGGCAGTGGTTTGGCAAACTCTCCGAGTGTATTTCTGCCATGACAGGCTTCTCAGCAAAAATTCGTCTCCTTTGTAGATGCCGTTCGGAGTCGGCAAAAAACTGTAGGTCCCACCAATTTGTAGGGAAAATTCAAATCGGCACACCACAAATTAGAAGAGAAGCTTGGCGCAAAAATCTCTGAGGAGGTTTATGATGATATACCTGTTGTATATCGCGCCATAGAGAGAGAGAGAGGGTTATTCAGACAGTTAAGTGTCCACTTAACCAATTTAAAACGCAACTTTTACTTTCTCAATCTGACTTTAATAGCAAAAGCACAAAGATTTTATTTCAAAGATTTCTCAGACATACAATTAGATTCAATGCTCCTAAATACCTTCTGCAAAGTCTTCGTAATTGCATTAACCGGGATGGCGTAAATGGAATATTTTGTGAGCTTCACACATTAGCAAAAGTTCAATCCCTAATAATATATAACTTCCCAGGCATTAAATTCTTGCACAACTAGAATATCATTAAGATCAACCATAGACATAAAAAATGCACTACTAATTTTACTCAACAATTTAAAAAAAAAACTAGAATTTTGGTATCGGACAGCGAGAAATCTTTCCAATCAAACACAATATCTCACATGCTTAGAGATTATTTTCAAATAGAACAGTTTTTCGTACCGCCCTTGCCTAGCAAGAGCAATGGCTAGATAGAACGTTTTCATTCCAGCATAACAGTGATTGCTCGCTGCATAAAATCAGAACAAGCCATAACTGACACTACTGAACTTATACTACTTGCTACTTACAAATATAACAACACAATACGTTCCACCGTTGAAGCCAAATCAATAGATATGATCAATAGATAGGAAAAAATTTTATAACGCTGTAGCAATGATAAACGAGTTTTCAAAGAAGGCGACATTGTTTTTGTTCGACGTAATTAACGATTAGGTAACAAACTAAATAAAGTTTACACTCAAAACATAGTTGAAAAAGATTTAGGTACGACTGTAATGATAAACGGTAAAAAAATTCACAAAGACAACATTCGCTAACTATTTGTATATTTTTATTAGATGCTAGCGGACTCGGTAGACGTTGCTTTGCCTAATATTTGACTTGACTACATTTAATAAATTGTACTGTTTCCCTCCCCAATTGGCTCTTCTTCTACATTTATCCGTGTATCTTCCTTTTTTTTTCTGATTTTGTTTTTCCCCCAACCTCACATACCGTTACTCTTCTTTATCCTCTTCATTTTTCTCTAACAATACCTATATTTTAAATATCTATCCTTACTTTCCTTCTTCTCCCATTTCCTCTGCGGGTACTGATATGTCTGTAGCTTCGAACATGTATCGAATTAACTTTTATTTGCTCCTGGTACCGCTTTCTGTTGCCAGGGTTTTTTGATGTATAGAGCAGATATCTATATATAAAATATCATTAACTTGAACCAAATAAATTCCTATCTATGCCGAATTGCTACTTAAAATACCCTGCGGGCTTTTCTGAACTTATTGTGAAAGTTCCATAGAGATCGACTATAAACTTTGGACATTAATGAAGCACAAACAAAACACAAAAAATGTGGTCGTGGCACCGCCCACTTTTCCAAAAGTATGTATATCTTGACCAAAGGGCACATATATCCAAATATCATTAATGTAGACCAAATACGGTCAGAGTTATGACGAATTCAAATTTTATATAGCCTAGGGGCGTAGCACCGCCCACTTTTCCCAAATTATATATAGCCTATGCCGTACCCAGCGAACTTCTGAAACTATGGTAAAAATTTCATAGAGATGGACTATAAACTTTGGGCATTATTCAAGCACAAACAAAACACAAAAAACGCGGGTGCGGCCCCGCCCAGTTTTCCAAAATTATGTACATCTTGACTAAAGGGCACATCTACCCAAATATCCTTAATGTAGAATAAATACGGTCAGTGTAATGACGAGTTAAAATTTTATATAGCCTGGGGGCGTAGCACCGCCCACTTTTCCAAAATTATATATAGCCTATGCCGTACCCAGCGAACTTGTGAAACTATCGTGAAAATTTCATAGAGATGGACTATGGACAAACAAAATACAGAAAATGTGGGCGTAGCACAGCCCACTTTTCCAAAACTATACATAGCCTATGCCGTACCCAGCGAACTTCTGAACCTATCGTGAAAATTTCATAGAGATCCACTATAAACTTTGGACATTAGTAAAGCACAAGCAAAACACAGAAAAGGGGGGCGTGGTACCTCCCACTTTTCCAAAACTATATATAGCCTATGCCGTACCCAGCGAACTTCTGAACCTATCGTGAAAATTTCATAGAGATGGACTATAAACTTTGGACATTATTCAAGCACAAACAAAACACAAAAAATGTGGGCGTGGCACCCCCCACTTTTCCAAATCTATACATAGCCTATGCCGTACTCAGCGAACTTCTCAACCTATCCACCCACTTTTCCAAAACTATATATAGCCTATGCCGTACCCAGCGAATTCTGAACCTATCGTGAAAATTTCATAGAGATGGACTATAAACTTTGGACATTATTCAAGCACAAGCAAAACACAAAAAATGTGGGCGTGGCACCGCCCACTTTTCCAAAACTATATATAGCCTATGCCGTACCCAGCGAACTTCTGAAACTATCGTGAAAATTTCATAGAGATGGACAAACAAAATACAGAAAATGTGGGCGTGGCACCGCCCAGTTTTCCAAAATTATGTAAATTTTGACTAAAGGGCACATACATCCAAATATCAATAATTTACATCAAAAAAGTGCACTGTTATGACGAATTGAAATTATATATAACCTATGCCGTACCCAGCGAACTTCTGAAACTATCGTGAAAATTTCATAGAGATGGACTATATGTGGGCGTGGCACCGCCCACTTTTCCAAAACTATACATAGCCTATGCCGTACCCAGCTAACTTCTGAACCTATCGTGAAAATTTCATAGAGATGGACTATAAACTTTGGACATTATTCAAGCACAAACAAAACACAAAAAAAAATTTCATAGAGATGGACTATGGACAAACAAAATACAGAAAATGTGGGCGTGGCACCGCCCAGTTTTCCAAAATTATGTAATTCTTGACTGAACTGTTATGACGAATTGAAATTTTGTATAGCCTGGGGGCGTGGTACCGCCCACTTTTCCAAAACCATATATAGCCTATGCCGTACCCAGCGAACTTCTGAAACTATCGTGAAAATTTCATAGAGATGGACTATAAACTTTGGACACTATTCAAGGACAAACAAAACACAAAAAATGTGGGCGTGGCACCGCCCACTTTTCCAAAACTATACATAGCCTATGCCGTACCCAGCTAACTTCTGAGCCTATCGTGAAAATTTCATAGAGATGGACTATAAACTTTGGACATTATTCAAGCACAAACAAACCACAAAAAAAAATTTCATAGAGATGGACTATGGACAAACAAAATACAGAAAATGTGGGCGTGGCACCGCCCAGTTTTCCAAAATTATGTAATTCTTGACTGAACTGTTATGACGAATTGAAATTTTGTATAGCCTGGGGGCGTGGTACCGCCCACTTTTCCAAAACTATATATAGCCTATGCCGTACCCAGCGAACTTCTGAAACTATCGTGAAAACTTCATAGAGATGGACTATGTACAAACAAAATACAAAAAATGTGGGCGTGGCACCGCCCAGTTTTCCAAAATTATGTAAATCTTGACTAAAGGGCACATACTCGTACAACCAAATATCATTAATTTACACCAAAAAAGTGCACTGTTATGACGAATTGAAATTATATATAACCTATGCCGTACCCAGCGAACCTCTTAACCTATCGTGAAAATTTCATAGAGATGGACTATAAACTTTGGACACTATTCAAGCACAAACAAAACACAAAAAATGTGGGCGTGGCACCGCCCACTTTTCCAAAACTATACATAGCCTATGCCGTACCCAGCGGAACTTCTGAACCTATCGTGAACATTTCATAGAGATGGACTATAAACTTTGGACATTATTCAAGCACAAACAAAACACAAAAAATGTGGAAGTGGCACCGCTCACTTTTCCAAAACTATACATAGCCTATGGCGTACCCAGCGAACTTCTGAGCCTATCGTGAAAATTTCATAGAGATGGACTATAAACTTTGGACATTATTCAAACACAAACAAAACACAAAAAATGTGGGAGTGGCACCGCCCACTTTTCCAAAACTATACATAGCCTATACCGTACCCAGCGAACTTCTGAAACTATCGTCAAAACTTCATAGAGATCAACTATAGACTTTGGACATTAATGAAGCACAAACAAAACACAAAAAATTGGGGGCGGGCACCGCCCAGTTTTCCAAAATTATGTAAATCTTGACTAAAGGGCACATACTCGTACATCCAAATATCATTCATTTACACCAAAAAAAGTGCACTGTTATGACGAATTGAGATTATATATAACCTATGCCGTACCCAGCGAACTTCTCAACCTATCGTGAAAATTTCATAGAGATGGACTATAAAGTTGGACAATATTCAAGCACAAACAAAACACAAAAAATGTGGGCGTGGCACCGCCCACTTTTCCAAATCTATATATAGCCTATGCCGTACCCAGCGAACTTCTGAAACTATCGTGAAAATTTCATAGAGATGGACTATGGATAAACAAAATACAGAAAATGTGGGCGTGGCACCGCCCAGTTTTCCAAAATTATGTAAATCTTGACTAAAGGGCACATACATCCAAATATCAATAATTTACACCAAAAAAGTGCACTGTTATGACGAATTGAAATTATATATAACCTGTGCCGTACCCAGCGAACTTCTGAAACTATCGTGAAAATTTCATAGAGATGGACTATAAACTTTGGACACTATTCAAGCACAAACAAAACACAAAAAATGTGGGCGTGGCACCGCCCACTTTTCCAAAACTATACATAGCCTATGCCGTACCCAGCGAACTTCTGAAACTATCGCCAACATTTCATAGAGATCCACTATAAACTTTGGACATTAGTAAAGCACAAGCAAAACACAGAAAAGGGGGGCGTGGTACCTCCCACTTTTCCAAAACTATATATAGCCTATGGCGTACCCAGCGAACTTCTGAACCTATCGTGAAAATTTCATAGAGATGTACTATAAACTTTGGACATTATTCAAGCACAAACAAAACACAAAAAATGTGGGAGTGGCACCGCCCACTTTTCCAAAACCATACATAGCCTATGGCGTACCCAGCGAACTTCTGAACCTATCGTGAAAATTTCACAGAGATGGACTATAAAGTTTGGACATTATTCAAGCACAAACAAAACACAAAAAATGTGGGAGTGGCACCGCCCACTTTTCCAAAACTATACATAGCCTATGCCGTACCCAGCGAACTTCTGAACCTATCGTGAAAATTTCATAGAGATCCACTATAAACTTTGGACATTAGTAAAGCACAAGCAAAACACAGAAAAGGGGGGCGTGGTACCTCCCACTTTTCCAAAACTATATATAGCCTATGCCGTACCCAGCGAACTTCTGAACCTATCGTGAAAATTTCATAGAGATGGACTATAAACTTTGGACATTATTCAAGCACAAACAAAACACAAAAAATGTGGGCGTGGCACCCCCCACTTTTCCAAAACTATACATAGCCTATGCCGTACCCAGCGAACTTCTCAACCTATCCACCCACTTTTCCAAAACTATATATAGCCTATGCCGTACCCAGCGAACTTCTGAACCTATCGTGAAAATTTCACAGAGATGGACTATAAAGTTTGGACATTATTCAAGCACAAACAAAACACAAAATTGTGGGAGTGGCACCGCCCACTTTTCCAAAACTATACATAGCCTATGGCGTACCCAGCGAACTTCTGAACCTATCGTGAAAATTTCATAGAGATGGACTATAAACTTTGGACATTATTCAAGCACAAACAAAACACAAAAAATGTGGGAGTGGCACCGCCCACTTTTCCAAAACTATACATAGCCTATGCCGTACCCAGCGAACTTCCGAAACTATCGTCAAAACTTCATAGAGATGGACTATAAACTTTGGACATTATTCAAGCACAAACAAAACACAAAATTGTGGGAGTGGCACCGCCCACTTTTCCAAAACTATATATAGCCTATGCCGTACCCAGCGAACTTCTGAAGCTATCGTGAAAATTTCATAGAGATGGACCATAAACTTTGGACATTATTCAAGCACAAACAAAACACAAAAAATGTGGGAGTGGCACCGCCCACTTTTCCAAAACTATACATAGCCTATGCCGTACCCAGCGAACTTCTGAACCAATCGTGAATATTTCATAGAGATGTACTATAAACTTTGGACATTCATCAAGCACAAACAAAACAGAAAATTGTAGGAGTGGCACCGCCCACTTTTCCAAAACTATACATAGCCTATGGCGTACCCAGCGAACTTCTGAACCTATCGTGAAAATTTCATAGAGATAGACTATAAACTTTGGACATTATTCAAGCACAAACAAAACACAAAAAATGTGGGAGTGGCACCGCCCACTTTTCCAAAACTATACATAGCCTATGCCGTACCCAGCGAACTTCTGAAACTATCGCCAAAATTTCATAGAGATCCACTATAAACTTTGGACATTAGTAAAGCACAAGCAAAACACAGAAAAGGGGGGCGTGGTACCTCCCACTTTTCCAAAACTATATATAGCCTATGGCGTACCCAGCGAACTTCTGAACCTATCGTGAAAATTTCATAGAGATGTACTATAAACTTTGGACATTATTCAAGCACAAACAAAACACAAAAAATGTGGGAGTGGCACCGCCCACTTTTCCAAAACCATACATAGCCTATGGCGTACCCAGCGAACTTCTGAACCTATCGTGAAAATTTCACAGAGATGGACTATAAAGTTTGGACATTATTCAAGCACAAACAAAACACAAAAAATGTGGGAGTGGCACCGCCCACTTTTCCAAAACTATACATAGCCTATGCCGTACCCAGCGAACTTCTGAACCAATCGTGAAAATTTCATAGAGATGTACTATAAACTTTGGACACTATTCAAGCACAAACAAAACACAAAAAATGTGGGAGTGGCACCGTTCACTTTTCCAAAACCATACATAGCCTATGGCGTACCCAGCGAACTTCTGAACCTATCGTGAAAATTTCACAGAGATGGACTATAAAGTTTGGACATTATTCAAGCACAAACAAAACACAAAAAATGTGGGAGTGGCACCGCCCACTTTTCCAAAACTATACATAGCCAATGCCGTACCCAGCGAACTTCTGAAACTATCGTCAAAACTTCATAGAGATCAACTATAGACTTTGGACATTAGTAAAGCACAAGCAAAACACAGAAAAGAGGGGCGTGGTACCTCCCACTTTTCCAAAACTATATATAGCCTATGCCGT
Source organism: Merzomyia westermanni (assembly GCA_949987695.1). NCBI lineage: Eukaryota > Metazoa > Arthropoda > Insecta > Diptera > Tephritidae > Merzomyia > Merzomyia westermanni. Next base: position 86,765,680 of record OX465291.1, read on the forward strand.
ACCCAGCGAACTTCTCAACCTATCGTGAAAATTTCATAGAGATGTACTATAAACTTTGGACATTATTCAAGCACAAACAAAACACAAAATTGTGGGAGTGGCACCGCCCACTTTTCCAAAACTATACATAGCCTATGCCGTACCCAGAAAACTTCTGAAACTATCGTCAAAACTTCATAGAGATCAACTATAGACTTTGGACATTAATGAAGCACAAACAAAACACAAAATTGTGGGAGTGGCACCGCCCACTTTTCCAAAACTATACATAGCCTATGCCGTACCCAGCGAACTTCTGAACCTATCGTGAAAATTTCACAGAGATGGACTATAAAGTTTGGACATTATTCAAGCACAAACAAAACACAAAAAATGTGGGAGTGGCACCGCCCACTTTTCCAAAACTATACATAGCCTATGCCGTACCCAGCGAACTTCTGAAACTATCGTCAAAACTTCATAGAGATCAACTATAGACTTTGGACATTAGTAAAGCACAAGAAAAACACAGAAAAGGGGGCGTGGTACCTCCCACTTTTCCAAAACTATATATAGCCTATGCCGTACCCAGCGAACTTCTCAACCTATCGTGAAAATTTCATAGAGATGTACTATAAACTTTGGACATTATTCAAGCACAAACAAAACACAAAATTGTGGGAGTGGCACCGCCCACTTTTCCAAAACTATACATAGCCTATGCCGTACCCAGCGAACTTCTGAAACTATCGTCAAAACTTCATAGAGATCAACTATAGACTTTGGACATTAATGAAGCACAAACAAAACACAAAATTGTGGGAGTGGCACCGCCCACTTTTCCAAAACTATACATAGCCTATGCCGTACCCAGCGAACTTCTGAACCAATCGTGAAAATTTCATAGAGATGTACTATAAACTTTGGACATTATTCAAGCACAAACAAAACACAAAAAATGTGGGAGTGGCACCGTTCACTTTTCCAAAACTATACATAGCCTATGCCGTTCCCAGCGAACTTCTGAAACTATCGTCAAAACTTCATAGAGATCAACTATAGACTTTGGACATTAATGAAGCACAAACAAAACACAAAATTGTGGGAGTGGCACCGCCCACTTTTCCAAAACTATACATAGCCTATGCCGTACCCAGCGAACTTCTGAACCAATCGTGAAAATTTCATAGAGATGTACTATAAACTTTGGACATTATTCAAGCACAAACAAAACACAAAAAATGTGGGAGTGGCACCGTTCACTTTTCCAAAACCATACATAGCCTATGGCGTACCCAGCGAACTTCTGAAACTATCGTGAAAATTTCATAGAGATGGACTATAAACTTTAGACATTATTCAAGCACAAACAAAACACAAAAAATGTGGGAGTGGCACCGTTCACTTTTCCAAAACTATACATAGCCTATGCCGTACCCAGCGAACTTCTCAACCTATCGTGAAAATTTCATAGAGATGGACTATAAACTTTGGACATTATTCAAGCACAAACAAAACACAAAAAATGTGGGAGTGGCACCGTTCACTTTTCCAAAACTATACATAGCCTATGCCGTTCCCAGCGAACTTCTGAAACTATCGTCAAAACTTCATAGAGATCAACTATAGACTTTGGACATTAATGAAGTACAAACAAAACACAAAATTGTGGGAGTGGCACCGCCCACTTTTCCAAAACTATACATAGCCTATGCCGTACCCAGCGAACTTCTGAACCAATCGTGAAAATTTCATAGAGATGTACTATAAACTTTGGACATTATTCAAGCACAAACAAAACACAAAAAATGTGGGAGTGGCACCGTTCACTTTTCCAAAACCATACATAGCCTATGGCGTACCCAGCGAACTTCTGAACCTATCGTGAAAATTTCACAGAGATGGACTATAAAGTTTGGACATTATTCAAGCACAAACAAAACACAAAAAATGTGGGAGTGGCACCGCCCACTTTTCCAAAACTATACATAGCCAATGCCGTACCCAGCGAACTTCTGAAACTATCGTCAAAACTTCATAGAGATCAACTATAGACTTTGGACATTAGTAAAGCACAAGCAAAACACAGAAAAGAGGGGCGTGGTACCTCCCACTTTTCCAAAACTATATATAGCCTATGCCATACCCAGCGAACTTCTCAACCTATCGTGAAAATTTCATAGAGATGTACTATAAACTTTGGACATTATTCAAGCACAAACAAAACACAAAATTGTGGGAGTGGCACCGCCCACTTTTCCAAAACTATACATAGCCTATGCCGTTCCCAGCGAACTTCTGAAACTATCGTCAAAACTTCATAGATATCAACTATAGACTTTGGACATTAATGAAGCACAAACAAAACACAAAAAATTGGGGGCGGGCACCGCCCAGTTATCCAAAACTATATATAGCCTATGCCGTACCCAGCGAACTTCTGAACCTATCGTGAAAATTTCACAGAGATGGACTATAAAGTTTGGACATTATTCAAGCACAAACAAAACACAAAAAATGTGGGAGTGGCACCGCCCACTTTTCCAAAACTATACATAGCCTATGCCGTACCCAGCGAACTTCCGAAACTATCGTCAAAACTTCATAGAGATCAACTATAGACTTTGGACATTAGTAAAGCACAAACAAAACACAAAAAATTGGGGGCGGGCACCGCCCAGTTATCCAAAACTATATATAGCCTATGCCGTACCCGTGGAGATGGACTATAAAGTTTGGACATTATTCAAGCACAAACAAAACACAAAAAATGTGGGAGTGGCACCGCCCACTTTTCCAAAACTATACATAGCCTATGCCGTACCCAGCGAACTTCCGAAACTATCGTCAAAACTTCATAGAGATCAACTATAGACTTTGGACATTAGTAAAGCACAAACAAAACACAAAAAATTGGGGGCGGGCACCGCCCAGTTATCCAAAACTATATATAGCCTATGCCGTACCCAGCGAACTTCTCAACCTATCGTGAAAATTTCATAGAGATGTACTATAAACTTTGGACATTATTCAAGCACAAACAAAACACAAAATTGTGGGAGTGGCACCGCCCAGTTATCCAAAACTATATATAGCCTATGCCGTACCCAGCGAACTTCTGAACCTATCGTGAAAATTTCACAGAGATGGACTATAAAGTTTGGACATTATTCAAGCACAAACAAAACACAAAATTGTGGGAGTGGCACCGCCCACTTTTCCAAAACTATACATAGCCTATGCCGTTCCCAGCGAACTTCTGAAACTATCGTCAAAACTTCATAGAGATCAACTATAGACTTTGGACATTAGTAAAGCACAAACAAAACACAAAAAATGTGGGCGTGGTACCTCCCACTTTTCCAAAACTATATATAGCCTATGCCATACCCAGCGAACTTCTCAACCTATCGTGAAAATTTCATAGAGATGTACTATAAACTTTGGACATTATTCAAGCACAAACAAAACACAAAATTGTGGGAGTGGCACCGCCCACTTTTCCAAAACTATACATAGCCTATGCCGTTCCCAGCGAACTTCTGAAACTATCGTCAAAACTTCATAGAGATCAACTATAGACTTTGGACATTAATGAAGCACAAACAAAACACAAAAAATTGGGGGCGGGCACCGCCCAGTTATCCAAAACTATATATAGCCTATGCCGTACCCAGCGAACTTCTGAACCTATCGTGAAAATTTCACAGAGATGGACTATAAAGTTTGGACATTATTCAAGCACAAACAAAACACAAAAAATGTGGGAGTGGCACCGCCCAGTTATCCAAAACTATATATAGCCTATGCCGTACCCAGCGAACTTCTGAACCTATCGTGAAAATTTCACAGAGATGGACTATAAAGTTTGGACATTATTCAAGCACAAACAAAACACAAAAAATGTGGGAGTGGCACCGCCCACTTTTCCAAAACTATACATAGCCTATGCCGTACCCAGCGAACTTCTGAAACTATCGTCAAAACTTCATAGAGATCAACTATAGACTTTGGACATTAATGAAGCACAAACAAAACACAAAAAATTGGGGGCGGGCACCGCCCAGTTTTCCAAAATTATGTAAATCTTGACTAAAGGGCACATACTCGTACATCCAAATATCATTAATTTACACCAAAAAAGTGCACTGTTATGACGAATTGAAATTTTGTATAGCCTGGGAGCGTGGTACCGCCCACTTTTCCAAAACTATACATAGCCTATGCCGTACCCAGCGAACTTCTGAAACTATCGTCAAAACTTCATAGAGATCAACTATAGACTTTGGACATTAATGAAGCACAAACAAAACACAAAAAATTGGGGGCGGGCACCGCCCACTTTTCCAAAACTATATATAGCCTATGCCGTACCCAGCGAACTTCTCAACCTATCGTGAAAATTTCATAGAGATGTACTATAAACTTTGGACATTATTCAAGCACAAACAAAACACAAAATTGTGGGAGTGGCACCGCCCACTTTTCCAAAACTATACATAGCCTATGCCGTTCCCAGCGAACTTCTGAAACTATCGTCAAAACTTCATAGATATCAACTATAGACTTTGGACATTAATGAAGCACAAACAAAACACAAAAAATTGGGGGCGGGCACCGCCCAGTTATCCAAAACTATATATAGCCTATGCCGTACCCAGCGAACTTCTCAACCTATCGTGAAAATTTCATAGAGATGTACTATAAACTTTGGACATTATTCAAGCACAAACAAAACACAAAATTGTGGGAGTGGCACCGCCCACTTTTCCAAAACTATACATAGCCTATGCCGTTCCCAGCGAACTTCTGAAACTATCGTCAAAACTTCATAGAGATCAACTATAGACTTTGGACATTAATGAAGCACAAACAAAACACAAAAAATTGGGGGCGGGCACCGCCCAGTTATCCAAAACTATATATAGCCTATGCCGTACCCAGCGAACTTCTGAACCTATCGTGAAAATTTCACAGAGATGGACTATAAAGTTTGGACATTATTCAAGCACAAACAAAACACAAAAAATGTGGGAGTGGCACCGCCCAGTTATCCAAAACTATATATAGCCTATGCCGTACCCAGCGAACTTCTGAACCTATCGTGAAAATTTCACAGAGATGGACTATAAAGTTTGGACATTATTCAAGCACAAACAAAACACAAAAAATGTGGGAGTGGCACCGCCCACTTTTCCAAAACTATACATAGCCTATGCCGTACCCAGCGAACTTCTGAAACTATCGTCAAAACTTCATAGAGATCAACTATAGACTTTGGACATTAATGAAGCACAAACAAAACACAAAAAATTGGGGGCGGGCACCGCCCAGTTTTCCAAAATTATGTAAATCTTGACTAAAGGGCACATACTCGTACATCCAAATATCATTAATTTACACCAAAAAAGTGCACTGTTATGACGAATTGAAATTTTGTATAGCCTGGGAGCGTGGTACCGCCCACTTTTCCAAAACTATACATAGCCTATGCCGTACCCAGCGAACTTCTGAACCTATCGTGAAAATTTCATAGAGATGTACTATAAACTTTGGACATTATTCAAGCACAAACAAAACACAAAAAATGTGGGAGTGGCACCGTTCACTTTTCCAAAACCATACATAGCCTATGGCGTACCCAGCGAACTTCTGAACCTATCGTGAAAATTTCATAGAGATGGACTATAAACTTTGGACATTATTCAAGCACAAACAAAACACAAAAAATGTGGGAGTGGCACCGCCCACTTTTCCAAAACTATACATAGCCTATGCCGTACCCAGCGAACTTCTGAACCAATCGTGAAAATTTCATAGAGATGTACTATAAACTTTGGACATTATTCAAGCACAAACAAAACACAAAAAATGTGGGAGTGGCACCGTTCACTTTTCCAAAACCATACATAGCCTATGGCGTACCCAGCGAACTTCTGAACCTATCGTGAAAATTTCACAGAGATGGACTATAAAGTTTGGACATTATTCAAGCACAAACAAAACACAAAAAATGTGGGAGTGGCACCGCCCACTTTTCCAAAACTATACATAGCCAATGCCGTACCCAGCGAACTTCTGAAACTATCGTCAAAACTTCATAGAGATCAACTATAGACTTTGGACATTAGTAAAGCACAAGCAAAACACAGAAAAGAGGGGCGTGGTACCTCCCACTTTTCCAAAACTATATATAGCCTATGCCGTACCCAGCGAACTTCTCAACCTATCGTGAAAATTTCATAGAGATGTACTATAAACTTTGGACATTATTCAAGCACAAACAAAACACAAAATTGTGGGAGTGGCACCGCCCACTTTTCCAAAACTATACATAGCCTATGCCGTACCCAGCGAACTTCTGAAACTATCGTCAAAACTTCATAGAGATCAACTATAGACTTTGGACATTAATGAAGCACAAACAAAACACAAAAAATTGGGGGCGGGCACCGCCCAGATTTCCAAAATTATGTAAATCTTGACTAAAGGGCACATACTCGTACATCCAAATATCATTAATTTACACCAAAAAAGTGCACTGTTATGACGAATTGAAATTTTGTATAGCCTGGGGGCGTGGTACCGCCCACTTTTCCAAAACTATACATAGCCTATGCCGTACCCAGCGAACTTCTGAACCTATCGTGAAAATTTCACAGAGATGGACTATAAAGTTTGGACATTATTCAAGCACAAACAAAACACAAAAAATGTGGGAGTGGCACCGCCCACTTTTCCAAAACTATACATAGCCTATGCCGTACCCAGCGAACTTCTGAAACTATCGTCAAAACTTCATAGAGATCAACTATAGACTTTGGACATTAGTAAAGCACAAGCAAAACACAGAAAAGGGGGCGTGGTACCTCCCACTTTTCCAAAACTATATATAGCCTATGCCGTACCCAGCGAACTTCTCAACCTATCGTGAAAATTTCATAGAGATGTACTATAAACTTTGGACATTATTCAAGCACAAACAAAACACAAAAAATGTGGGAGTGGCACCGCCCACTTTTCCAAAACTATACATAGCCTATGCCGTACCCAGCGAACTTCTGAACCAATCGTGAAAATTTCATAGAGATGTACTATAAACTTTGGACATTATTCAAGCACAAACAAAACACAAAAAATGTGGGAGTGGCACCGTTCACTTTTCCAAAACCATACATAGCCTATGGCGTACCCAGCGAACTTCTGAACCTATCGTGAAAATTTCACAGAGATGGACTATAAAGTTTGGACATTATTCAAGCACAAACAAAACACAAAAAATGTGGGAGTGGCACCGCCCACTTTTCCAAAACTATACATAGCCAATGCCGTACCCAGCGAACTTCTGAAACTATCGTCAAAACTTCATAGAGATCAACTATAGACTTTGGACATTAGTAAAGCACAAGCAAAACACAGAAAAGAGGGGCGTGGTACCTCCCACTTTTCCAAAACTATATATAGCCTATGCCGTACCCAGCGAACTTCTCAACCTATCGTGAAAATTTCATAGAGATGTACTATAAACTTTGGACATTATTCAAGCACAAACAAAACACAAAATTGTGGGAGTGGCACCGCCCACTTTTCCAAAACTATACATAGCCTATGCCGTACCCAGCGAACTTCTGAAACTATCGTCAAAACTTCATAGAGATCAACTATAGACTTTGGACATTAATGAAGCACAAACAAAACACAAAAAATTGGGGGCGGGCACCGCCCAGTTTTCCAAAATTATGTAAATCTTGACTAAAGGGCACATACTCGTACATCCAAATATCATTAATTTACACCAAAAAAGTGCACTGTTATGACGAATTGAAATTTTGTATAGCCTGGGGGCGTGGTACCGCCCACTTTTCCAAAACTATACATAGCCTATGCCGTACCCAGCGAACTTCTGAACCTATCGTGAAAATTTCACAGAGATGGACTATAAAGTTTGGACATTATTCAAGCACAAACAAAACACAAAAAATGTGGGAGTGGCACCGCCCACTTTTCCAAAACTATACATAGCCTATGCCGTACCCAGCGAACTTCTGAAACTATCGTCAAAACTTCATAGAGATCAACTATAGACTTTGGACATTAGTAAAGCACAAGCAAAACACAGAAAAGGGGGCGTGGTACCTCCCACTTTTCCAAAACTATATATAGCCTATGCCGTACCCAGCGAACTTCTCAACCTATCGTGAAAATTTCATAGAGATGTACTATAAACTTTGGACATTATTCAAGCACAAACAAAACACAAAATTGTGGGAGTGGCACCGCCCACTTTTCCAAAACTATACATAGCCTATGCCGTTCCCAGCGAACTTCTGAAACTATCGTCAAAACTTCATAGAGATCAACTATAGACTTTGGACATTAGTAAAGCACAAGCAAAACACAGAAAAGGGGGCGTGGTACCTCCCACTTTTCCAAAACTATATATAGCCTATGCCGTACCCAGCGAACTTCTCAACCTATCGTGAAAATTTCATAGAGATGTACTATAAACTTTGGACATTATTCAAGCACAAACAAAACACAAAATTGTGGGAGTGGCACCGCCCACTTTTCCAAAACTATACATAGCCTATGCCGTTCCCAGCGAACTTCTGAAACTATCGTCAAAACTTCATAGAGATCAACTATAGACTTTGGACATTAATGAAGCACAAACAAAACACAAAATTGTGGGAGTGGCACCGCCCACTTTTCCAAAACTATACATAGCCTATGCCGTACCCAGCGAACTTCTGAACCTATCGTGAAAATTTCACAGAGATGGACTATAAAGTTTGGACATTATTCAAGCACAAACAAAACACAAAAAATGTGGGAGTGGCACCGCCCACTTTTCCAAAACTATACATAGCCTATGCCGTACCCAGCGAAATTCTGAAACTATCGTCAAAACTTCATAGAGATCAACTATAGACTTTGGACATTAGTAAAGCACAAGCAAAACACAGAAAAGGGGGCGTGGTACCTCCCACTTTTCCAAAACTATATATAGCCTATGCCGTACCCAGCGAACTTCTCAACCTATCGTGAAAATTTCATAGAGAGGTACTATAAACTTTGGACATTATTCAAGCACAAACAAAACACAAAATTGTGGGAGTGGCACCGCCCACTTTTCCAAAACTATACATAGCCTATGCCGTACCCAGCGAACTTCTGAACCTATCGTGAAAATTTCACAGAGATGGACTATAAAGTTTGGACATTATTCAAGCACAAACAAAACACAGAAAAGGGGGGCGTGGTACCTCCCACTTTTCCAAAACTATATATAGCCTATGCCGTACCCAGCGAACTTCTCAACCTATCGTGAAAATTTCATAGAGATGGACTATAAACTTTGGACATTAATGAAGCACAAACAAAACAAAAATTGTGGGAGTGGCACCGCCCACTTTTCCAAAACTATACATAGCCTATGCCGTACCCAGCGAACTTCTGAACCTATCGTGAAAATTTCACAGAGATGGACTATAAAGTTTGGACATTATTCAAGCACAAACAAAACACAGAAAAGGGGGGCGTGGTACCTCCCACTTTTCCAAAACTATATATGGCCTATGCCGTACCCAGCGAACTTCTCAACCTATCGTGAAAATTTCATAGAGATGTACTATAAACTTTGGACATTATTCAAGCACAAACAAAACACAAAATTGTGGGAGTGGCACCGCCCACTTTTCCAAAACTATACATAGCCTATGCCGTTCCCAGCGAACTTCTGAAACTATCGTCAAAACTTCATAGATATCAACTATAGACTTTGGACATTAATGAAGCACAAACAAAACACAAAAAATTGGGGGCGGGCACCGCCCAGTTATCCAAAACTATATATAGCCTATGCCGTACCCAGCGAACTTCTGAACCTATCGTGAAAATTTCACAGAGATGGACTATAAAGTTTGGACATTATTCAAGCACAAACAAAACACAAAAAATGTGGGAGTGGCACCGCCCACTTTTCCAAAACTATACATAGGCTATGCCGTACCCAGCGAACTTCCGAAACTATCGTCAAAACTTCATAGAGATCAACTATAGACTTTGGACATTAGTAAAGCACAAGCAAAACACAAAAAATGTGGGAGTGGCACCGCCCACTTTTCCAAAACTATACATAGCCTATGGCGTACCCAGCGAACTTCTGAAACTATCGTCAAAACTTCATAGAGATCAACTATAGACTTTGGACATTAATGAAGCACAAACAAAACACAAAAAATTGGGGGCGGGCACCGCCCAGTTTTCCAAAATTATGTAAATCTTGACTAAAGGGCACATACTCGTACATCCAAATATCATTAATTTACACCAAAAAAGTGCACTGTTATGACGAATTGAAATTTTGTATAGCCTGGGGGCGTGGTACCGCCCACTTTTCCAAAACTATACATAGCCTATGGCGTACCCAGCGAACTTCTGAACCTATCGTGAAAATTTCATAGAGATGGACTATAAACTTTGGACATTATTCAAGCACAAACAAAACACAAAAAATGTGGGAGTGGCACCGCCCACTTTTCCAAAACTATACATAGCCTATGCCGTACCCAGCGAACCAAAAACCCACTTTTCCAAAACTATACATAGCCTATGCCGTACCCAGCGAACTTCTGAAACTATCGTCAAAACTTCATAGAGATCAACTATAGACTTTGGACATTAATGAAGCACAAACAAAACACAAAAAATTGGGGGCGGGCACCGCCCAGTTTTCCAAAATTATGTAAATCTTGACTAAAGGGCACATACTCGTACATCCAAATATCATTAATTTACACCAAAAAAGTGCACTGTTATGACGAATTGAAATTTTGTATAGCCTGGGGGCGTGGTACCGCCCACTTTTCCAAAACTATACATAGCCTATGCCGTACCCAGCGAACTTCTGAACCTATCGTGAAAATTTCACAGAGATGGACTATAAAGTTTGGACATTATTCAAGCACAAACAAAACACAGAAAAGGGGGGCGTGGTACCTCCCACTTTTCCAAAACTATATATAGCCTATGCCGTACCCAGCGAACTTCTCAACCTATCGTGAAAATTTCATAGAGATGGACTATAAACTTTGGACATTAATGAAGCACAAACAAAACACAAAATTGTGGGAGTGGCACCGCCCACTTTTCCAAAACTATACATAGCCTATGCCGTACCCAGCGAACTTCTGAACCTATCGTGAAAATTTCACAGAGATGGACTATAAAGTTTGGACATTATTCAAGCACAAACAAAACACAGAAAAGGGGGGCGTGGTACCTCCCACTTTTCCAAAACTATATATAGCCTATGCCGTACCCAGCGAACTTCTCAACCTATCGTGAAAATTTCATAGAGATGTACTATAAACTTTGGACATTATTCAAGCACAAACAAAACACAAAATTGTGGGAGTGGCACCGCCCACTTTTCCAAAACTATACATAGCCTATGCCGTACCCAGCGAACTTCCGAAACTATCGTCAAAACTTCATAGAGATCAACTATAGACTTTGGACATTAGTAAAGCACAAGCAAAACACAAAAAATGTGGGAGTGGCACCGCCCACTTTTCCAAAACTATACATAGCCTATGGCGTACCCAGCGAACTTCTGAAACTATCGTCAAAACTTCATAGAGATCAACTATAGACTTTGGACATTAATGAAGCACAAACAAAACACAAAAAATTGGGGGCGGGCACCGCCCAGTTTTCCAAAATTATGTAAATCTTGACTAAAGGGCACATACTCGTACATCCAAATATCATTAATTTACACCAAAAAAGTGCACTGTTATGACGAATTGAAATTTTGTATAGCCTGGGGGCGTGGTACCGCCCACTTTTCCAAAACTATACATAGCCTATGCCGTACCCAGCGAACTTCTGAACCTATCGTGAAAATTTCACAGAGATGGACTATAAAGTTTGGACATTATTCAAGCACAAACAAAACACAAAAAATGTGGGAGTGGCACCGCCCACTTTTCCAAAACTATACATAGCCTATGCCGTACCCAGCGAACTTCTGAAACTATCGTCAAAACTTCATAGAGATCAACTATAGACTTTGGACATTAATGAAGCACAAACAAAACACAAAAAATTGGGGGCGGGCACCGCCCAGTTTTCCAAAATTATGTAAATCTTGACTAAAGGGCACATACTCGTACATCCAAATATCATTAATTTACACCAAAAAAGTGCACTGTTATGACGAATTGAAATTTTGTATAGCCTGGGAGCGTGGTACCGCCCACTTTTCCAAAACTATACATAGCCTATGCCGTACCCAGCGAACTTCTGAACCTATCGTGAAAATTTCATAGAGATGTACTATAAACTTTGGACATTATTCAAGCACAAACAAAACACAAAAAATGTGGGAGTGGCACCGCCCACTTTTCCAAAACTATACATAGCCTATGGCGTACCCAGCGAACTTCTGAACCTATCGTGAAAATTTCATAGAGATGGACTATAAACTTTGGACATTATTCAAGCACAAACAAAACACAAAAAATGTGGGAGTGGCACCGCCCACTTTTCCAAAACTATACATAGCCTATGCCGTACCCAGCGAACTTCTGAACCAATCGTGAAAATTTCATAGAGATGTACTATAAACTTTGGACATTATTCAAGCACAAACAAAACACAAAAAATGTGGGAGTGGCACCGTTCACTTTTCCAAAACCATACATAGCCTATGGCGTACCCAGCGAACTTCTGAACCTATCGTGAAAATTTCACAGAGATGGACTATAAAGTTTGGACATTATTCAAGCACAAACAAAACACAAAAAATGTGGGAGTGGCACCGCCCACTTTTCCAAAACTATACATAGCCAATGCCGTACCCAGCGAACTTCTGAAACTATCGTCAAAACTTCATAGAGATCAACTATAGACTTTGGACATTAGTAAAGCACAAGCAAAACACAGAAAAGAGGGGCGTGGTACCTCCCACTTTTCCAAAACTACATATAGCCTATGCCGTACCCAGCGAACTTCTCAACCTATCGTGAAAATTTCATAGAGATGTACTATAAACTTTGGACATTATTCAAGCACAAACAAAACACAAAATTGTGGGAGTGGCACCGCCCACTTTTCCAAAACTATACATAGCCTATGCCGTACCCAGCGAACTTCTGAAACTATCGTCAAAACTTCATAGAGATCAACTATAGACTTTGGACATTAATGAAGCACAAACAAAACACAAAAAATTGGGGGCGGGCACCGCCCAGTTTTCCAAAATTATGTAAATCTTGACTAAAGGGCACATACTCGTACATCCAAATATCATTAATTTACACCAAAAAAGTGCACTGTTATGACGAATTGAAATTTTGTATAGCCTGGGGGCGTGGTACCGCCCACTTTTCCAAAACTATACATAGCCTATGCCGTACCCAGCGAACTTCTGAACCTATCGTGAAAATTTCACAGAGATGGACTATAAAGTTTGGACATTATTCAAGCACAAACAAAACACAAAAAATGTGGGAGTGGCACCGCCCACTTTTCCAAAACTATACATAGCCTATGCCGTACCCAGCGAACTTCTGAAACTATCGTCAAAACTTCATAGAGATCAACTATAGACTTTGGACATTAGTAAAGCACAAGCAAAACACAGAAAAGGGGGCGTGGTACCTCCCACTTTTCCAAAACTATATATAGCCTCTGCCGTACCCAGCGAACTTCTCAACCTATCGTGAAAATTTCATAGAGATGTACTATAAACTTTGGACATTATTCAAGCACAAACAAAACACAAAATTGTGGGAGTGGCACCGCCCACTTTTCCAAAACTATACATAGCCTATGCCGTACCCAGCGAACTTCTGAAACTATCGTCAAAACTTCATAGAGATCAACTATAGACTTTGGACATTAATGAAGCACAAACAAAACACAAAAAATTGGGGGCGGGCACCGCCCAGTTTTCCAAAACTATATATAGCCTATGCCGTACCCAGCGAACTTCTGAACCTATCGTGAAAATTTCACAGAGATGGACTATAAAGTTTGGACATTATTCAAGCACAAACAAAACACAGAAAAGGGGGGCGTGGTACCTCCCACTTTTCCAAAACTATATATAGCCTATGCCGTACCCAGCGAACTTCTCAACCTATCGTGAAAATTTCATAGAGATGGACTATAAACTTTGGACATTAATGAAGCACAAACAAAACACAAAATTGTGGGAGTGGCACCGCCCACTTTTCCAAAACTATACATAGCCTATGCCGTACCCAGCGAACTTCTGAACCTATCGTGAAAATTTCACAGAGATGGACTATAAAGTTTGGACATTATTCAAGCACAAACAAAACACAGAAAAGGGGGGCGTGGTACCTCCCACTTTTCCAAAACTATATATAGCGTATGCCGTACCCAGCGAACTTCTCAACCTATCGTGAAAATTTCATAGAGATGTACTATAAACTTTGGACATTATTCAAGCACAAACAAAACACAAAATTGTGGGAGTGGCACCGCCCACTTTTCCAAAACTATACATAGCCTATGCCGTACCCAGCGAACTTCTGAAACTATCGTCAAAACTTCATAGATATCAACTATAGACTTTGGACATTAATGAAGCACAAACAAAACACAAAAAATTGGGGGCGGGCACCGCCCAGTTTTCCAAAACTATATATAGCCTATGCCGTACCCAGCGAACTTCTGAACCTATCGTGAAAATTTCACAGAGATGGACTATAAAGTTTGGACATTATTCAAGCACAAACAAAACACAAAAAATGTGGGAGTGGCACCGCCCACTTTTCCAAAACTATACATAGCCTATGGCGTACCCAGCGAACTTCTGAAACTATCGTCAAAACTTCATCGAGATCAACTATAGACTTTGGACATTAATGAAGCACAAACAAAACACAAAAAATTGGGGGCGGGCACCGCCCAGTTTTCCAAAATTATGTAAATCTTGACTAAAGGGCACATACTCGTACATCCAAATATCATTAATTTACACCAAAAAAGTGCACTGTTATGACGAATTGAAATTTTGTATAGCCTGGGGGCGTGGCACCGCCTACTTTTCCAAAACTATACATAGCCTATGGCGTACCCAGCGAACTTCTGAACCTATCGTGAAAATTTCATAGAGATGGACTATAAACTTTGGACATTATTCAAGCACAAACAAAACACAAAAAATGTGGGAGTGGCACCGCCCACTTTTCCAAAACTATACATAGCCTATGCCGTAGCCAGCGAACCAAAAACCCACTTTTCCAAAACTATACATAGCCTATGCCGTACCCAGCGAACTTCTGAAACTATCGTCAAAACTTCATAGAGATCAACTATAGACTTTGGACATTAATGAAGCACAAACAAAACACAAAAAATTGGGGGCGGGCACCGCCCAGTTTTCCAAAATTATGTAAATCTTGACTAAAGGGCACATACTCGTACATCCAAATATCATTAATTTACACCAAAAAAGTGCACTGTTATGACGAATTGAAATTTTGTATAGCCTGGGGGCGTGGTACCGCCCACTTTTCCAAAACTATACATAGCCTATGCCGTACCCAGCGAACTTCTGAACCTATCGTGAAAATTTCACAGAGATGGACTATAAAGTTTGGACATTATTCAAGCACAAACAAAACACAAAAAATGTGGGAGTGGCACCGCCCACTTTTCCAAAACTATACATAGCCTATGCCGTACCCAGCGAACTTCTGAAACTATCGTCAAAACTTCATAGAGATCAACTATAGACTTTGGACATTAGTAAAGCACAAGCAAAACACAGAAAAGGGGGCGTGGTACCTCCCACTTTTCCAAAACTATATATAGCCTATGCCGTACCCAGCGAACTTCTCAACCTATCGTGAAAATTTCATAGAGATGTACTATAAACTTTGGACATTATTCAAGCACAAACAAAACACAAAATTGTGGGAGTGGCACCGCCCACTTTTCCAAAACTATACATAGCCTATGCCGTACCCAGCGAACTTCTGAACCTATCGTGAAAATTTCACAGAGATGGACTATAAAGTTTGAACATTATTCAAGCACAAACAAAACACAGAAAAGGGGGGCGTGGTACCTCCCACTTTTCCAAAACTATATATAGCCTATGCCGTACCCAGCGAACTTCTCAACCTATCGTGAAAATTTCATAGAGATGGACTATAAACTTTGGACATTAATGAAGCACAAACAAAACACAAAATTGTGGGAGTGGCACCGCCCACTTTTCCAAAACTATACATAGCCTATGCCGTACCCAGCGAACTTCTGAACCTATCGTGAAAATTTCACAGAGATGGACTATAAAGTTTGGACATTATTCAAGCACAAACAAAACACAGAAAAGGGGGGCGTGGTACCTCCCACTTTTCCAAAACTATATATAGCCTATGCCGTACCCAGCGAACTTCTCAACCTATCGTGAAAATTTCATAGAGATGTACTATAAACTTTGGACATTATTCAAGCACAAACAAAACACAAAATTGTGGGAGTGGCACCGCCCACTTTTCCAAAACTATACATAGCCTATGCCGTACCCAGCGAACTTCTGAAACTATCGTCAAAACTTCATAGATATCAACTATAGACTTTGGACATTAATGAAGCACAAACAAAACACAAAAAATTGGGGGCGGGCACCGCCCAGTTTTCCAAAACTATATATAGCCTATGCCGTACCCAGCGAACTTCTGAACCTATCGTGAAAATTTCACAGAGATGGACTATAAAGTTTGGACATTATTCAAGCACAAACAAAACACAAAAAATGTGGGAGTGGCACCGCCCACTTTTCCAAAACTATACATAGCCTATGCCGTACCCAGCGAACTTCCGAAACTATCGTCAAAACTTCATAGAGATCAACTATAGACTTTGGACATTAGTAAAGCACAAGCAAAACACAAAAAATGTGGGAGTGGCACCGCCCACTTTTCCAAAACTATACATAGCCTATGGCGTACCCAGCGAACTTCTGAAACTATCGTCAAAACTTCATAGAGATCAACTATAGACTTTGGACATTAATGAAGCACAAACAAAACACAAAAAATTGGGGCCGTGGCACCGCCCAGTTTTCCAAAATTATGTAAATCTTGACTAAAGGGCACATACATCCAAATATCATTAATTTACACCAAGAAAATGCACTGTTATGACGAATTGAAATTATGTATAACCTATGCCGTACCCAGCGAACTTCTCAACCTATCGTGAAAATTTCATTGAGATGGACTATAAACTTTGGACATTAATGAAGCACAAACAAAACACAAAATTGTGGGAGTGGCACCGCCCACTTTTCCAAAACTATACATAGCCTATGCCGTACCCAGCGAACTTCTGAACCTATCGTGAAAATTTCACAGAGATGGACTATAAAGTTTGGACATTATTCAAGCACAAACAAAACACAGAAAAGGGGGGCGTGGTACCTCCCACTTTTCCAAAACTATATATAGCCTATGCCGTACCCAGCGAACTTCTCAACCTATCGTGAAAATTTCATAGAGATGTACTATAAACTTTGGACATTATTCAAGCACAAACAAAACACAAAATTGTGGGAGTGGCACCGCCCACTTTTCCAAAACTATACATAGCCTATGCCGTACCCAGCGAACTTCTGAAACTATCGTCAAAACTTCATAGATATCAACTATAGACTTTGGACATTAATGAAGCACAAACAAAACACAAAAAATTGGGGGCGGGCACCGCCCAGTTTTCCAAAACTATATATAGCCTATGCCGTACCCAGCGAACTTCTGAACCTATCGTGAAAATTTCACAGAGATGGACTATAAAGTTTGGACATTATTCAAGCACAAACAAAACACAAAAAATGTGGGAGTGGCACCGCCCACTTTTCCAAAACTATACATAGCCTATGCCGTACCCAGCGAACTTCTGAAACTATCGTCAAAACTTCATAGATATCAACTATAGACTTTGGACATTAATGAAGCACAAACAAAACACAAAAAATTGGGGGCGGGCACCGCCCAGTTTTCCAAAACTATATATAGCCTATGCCGTACCCAGCGAACTTCTGAACCTATCGTGAAAATTTCACAGAGATGGACTATAAAGTTTGGACATTATTCAAGCACAAACAAAACACAAAAAATGTGGGAGTGGCACCGCCCACTTTTCCAAAACTATACATAGCCTATGCCGTACCCAGCGAACTTCAGAAACTATCGTCAAAACTTCATAGAGATCAACTATAGACTTTGGACATTAGTAAAGCACAAGCAAAACACAAAAAATGTGGGAGTGGCACCGCCCACTTTTCCAAAACTATACATAGCCTATGGCGTACCCAGCGAACTTCTGAAACTATCGTTAAAACTTCATAGAGATCAACTATAGACTTTGGACATTAATGAAGCACAAACAAAACACAAAAAATTGGGGGCGGGCACCGCCCAGTTTTCCAAAATTATGTAAATCTTGACTAAAGGGCACATACTCGTACATCCAAATATCATTAATTTACACCAAAAAAGTGCACTGTTATGACGAATTGAAATTTTGTATAGCCTGGGGGCGTGGTACCGCCCACTTTTCCAAAACTATACATAGCCTATGCCGTACCCAGCGAACTTCTGAACCTATCGTGAAAATTTCACAGAGATGGACTATAAAGTTTGGACATTATTCAAGCACAAACAAAACACAAAAAATGTGGGAGTGGCACCGCCCACTTTTCCAAAACTATACATAGCCTATGCCGTACCCAGCGAACTTCTGAAACTATCGTCAAAACTTCATAGAGATCAACTATAGACTTTGGACATTAATGAAGCACAAACAAAACACAAAAAATTGGGGGCGGGCACCGCCCAGTTTTCCAAAATTATGTAAATCTTGACTAAAGGGCACATACTCGTACATCCAAATATCATTAATTTACACCAAAAAAGTGCACTGTTATGACGAATTGAAATTTTGTATAGCCTGGGAGCGTGGTACCGCCCACTTTTCCAAAACTATACATAGCCTATGCCGTACCCAGCGAACTTCTGAACCTATCGTGAAAATTTCATAGAGATGTACTATAAACTTTGGACATTATTCAAGCACAAACAAAACACAAAAAATGTGGGAGTGGCACCGCCCACTTTTCCAAAACTATACATAGCCTATGGCGTACCCAGCGAACTTCTGAACCTATCGTGAAAATTTCATAGAGATGGACTATAAACTTTGGACATTATTCAAGCACAAACAAAACACAAAAAATGTGGGAGTGGCACCGCCCACTTTTCCAAAACTATACATAGCCTATGCCGTACCCAGCGAACTTCTGAAACTATCGTCAAAACTTCATAGAGATCAACTATAGACTTTGGACATTAATGAAGCACAAACAAAACACAAAAAATTGGGGCCGTGGCACCGCCCAGTTTTCCAAAATTATGTAAATCTTGACTAAAGGGCACATACATCCAAATATCATTAATTTACACCAAGAAAATGCACTGTTATGACGAATTGAAATTATGTATAACCTATGCCGTACCCAGCGAACTTCTCAACCTATCGTGAAAATTTCATTGAGATGGACTATGGACAAACAAAATACAGAAAATGTGGCCGGGCACCGCCCAGTTTTCCAAAATTATGTAAATCTTGACTAAAGGGCACATACATCCAAATATCAATAATTTACATCAAAAAAGTGCACTGTTATGACGAATTGAAATTATATATAACCTATGCCGTACAAAGCGAACTTCTGAAACTATCGTGAAAATTTCATAGAGATGGACTATAAACTTTGGACACTATTCATGCACAAACAAAACACAAAAAATGTGGGCGTGGTACCTCCCACTTTTCCAAAACTATATATAGCCTATGCCGTACCCAGCGAACTTCTCAACCTATCGTGAAAATTTCATAGAGATGGACTATAAACTTTGGACACTATTCAAGGACAAACAAAACACAAAAAATGTGGGCGTTTCACCGCCCACTTTTCCAAAACTATACATAGCCTATGCCGTACCCAGCGAACTTCTGAAACTATCGTGAAAATTTCCTAGAGATGGACTATGGACAAACAAAATACAGAAAATGTGGGCGTGGCACCGCCCAGTTTTCCAAAATTATGTAAATCTTGACTAAAGGGCACATACATCCAAATATCATTAATTTACACCAAAAAAGTGCACTGTTATGACGAATTGAAATTTTGTATAGCCTGGGGGCTTGGTACCGCCCACTTTTCCAAAACTATATATAGCCTATGCCGTACCCAGCGAACTTCTGAAACTATCGTGAAAATTTCATAGAGATGGACTATGGACAAACAAAATACAAAAAATGTGGGCGTGGCACCGCCCAGTTTTCCAAAATTATGTAAATCTTGACTAAAGGGCACATACATCCAAATATCATTAATTTACACCAAAAAAGTGCACTGTTATGACGAATTGAAATTATGCATAACCTATGCCGTACCCAGCGAACTTCTCAACCTATCGTGAAAATTTCATAGAGATGGACTATAAACTTTGGACACTATTCAAGCACAAACAAAACACAAAAAATGTGGGAGTGGCACCGCCCACTTTTCCAAAACTATACATAGCCTATGGCGTACCCAGCGAACTTCTGAACCTATCGTGAAAATTTCATAGAGATGGACTATAAACTTTGGACATTATTCAAACACAAACAAAACACAAAAAATGTGGGAGTGGCACCGCCCACTTTTCCAAAACTATACATAGCCTATGGCGTACCCAGCGAACTTCTGAACCTATCGTGAAAATTTCATAGAGATGGACTATAAACTTTGGACATTATTCAAACACAAACAAAATACAAAAAATGTGGGCGTGGCACCGCCCAGTTTTCCAAAATTATGTAAATCTTGACTAAAGGGCACATACATCCAAATATCATTAATTTACACAAAAAAAGTGCACTGTTATGACGAATTGAAATTATGCATAACCTATGCCGTACCCAGCGAACTTCTCAACCTATCGTGAAAATTTCATAGAGATGGACTATAAACTTTGGACACTATTCAAGCACAAACAAAACACAAAAAATGTGGGAGTGGCACCGCCCACTTTTCCAAAACTATACATAGCCTATGCCGTACCCAGCGAACTTCTGAACCTATCGTGAAAATTTCACAGAGATGGACTATAAAGTTTGGACATTATTCAAGCACAAACAAAACACAGAAAAGGGGGGCGTGGTACCTCCCACTTTTCCAAAACTATATATAGCCTATGCCGTACCCAGCGAACTTCTCAACCTATCGTGAAAATTTCATAGAGATGTACTATAAACTTTGGACATTATTCAAGCACAAACAAAACACAAAATTGTGGGAGTGGCACCGCCCACTTTTCCAAAACTATACATAGCCTATGCCGTACCCAGCGAACTTCTGAAACTATCGTCAAAACTTCATAGATATCAACTATAGACTTTGGACATTAATGAAGCACAAACAAAACACAAAAAATTGGGGGCGGGCACCGCCCAGTTTTCCAAAACTATATATAGCCTATGCCGTACCCAGCGAACTTCTGAACCTATCGTGAAAATTTCACAGAGATGGACTATAAAGTTTGGACATTATTCAAGCACAAACAAAACACAAAAAATGTGGGAGTGGCACCGCCCACTTTTCCAAAACTATACATAGCCTATGCCGTACCCAGCGAACTTCCGAAACTATCGTCAAAACTTCATAGAGATCAACTATAGACTTTGGACATTAGTAAAGCACAAGCAAAACACAAAAAATGTGGGAGTGGCACCGCCCACTTTTCCAAAACTATACATAGCCTATGGCGTACCCAGCGAACTTCTGAAACTATCGTCAAAACTTCATAGAGATCAACTATAGACTTTGGACATTAATGAAGCACAAACAAAACACAAAAAATTGGGGGCGGGCACCGCCCAGTTTTCCAAAATTATGTAAATCTTGACTAAAGGGCACATACTCGTACATCCAAATATCATTAATTTACACCAAAAAAGTGCACTGTTATGACGAATTGAAATTTTGTATAGCCTGGGGGCGTGGTACCGCCCACTTTTCCAAAACTATACATAGCCTATGCCGTACCCAGCGAACTTCTGAACCTATCGTGAAAATTTCACAGAGATGGACTATAAAGTTTGGACATTATTCAAGCACAAACAAAACACAAAAAATGTGGGAGTGGCACCGCCCACTTTTCCAAAACTATACATAGCCTATGCCGTACCCAGCGAACTTCTGAAACTATCGTCAAAACTTCATAGAGATCAACTATAGACTTTGGACATTAATGAAGCACAAACAAAACACAAAAAATTGGGGGCGGGCACCGCCCAGTTTTCCAAAATTATGTAAATCTTGACTAAAGGGCACATACTCGTACATCCAAATATCATTAATTTACACCAAAAAAGTGCACTGTTATGACGAATTGAAATTTTGTATAGCCTGGGAGCGTGGTACCGCCCACTTTTCCAAAACTATACATAGCCTATGCCGTACCCAGCGAACTTCTGAACCTATCGTGAAAATTTCATAGAGATGTACTATAAACTTTGGACATTATTCAAGCACAAACAAAACACAAAAAATGTGGGAGTGGCACCGCCCACTTTTCCAAAACTATACATAGCCTATGGCGTACCCAGCGAACTTCTGAACCTATCGTGAAAATTTCATAGAGATGGACTATAAACTTTGGACATTATTCAAGCACAAACAAAACACAAAAAATGTGGGAGTGGCACCGCCCACTTTTCCAAAACTATACATAGCCTATGCCGGACCCAGCGAACTTCTGAAACTATCGTCAAAACTTCATAGAGATCAACTATAGACTTTGGACATTAATGAAGCACAAACAAAACACAAAAAATTGGGGCCGTGGCACCGCCCAGTTTTCCAAAATTATGTAAATCTTGACTAAAGGGCACATACATCCAAATATCATTAATTTACACCAAGAAAATGCACTGTTATGACGAATTGAAATTATGTATAACCTATGCCGTACCCAGCGAACTTCTCAACCTATCGTGAAAATTTCATTGAGATGGACTATGGACAAACAAAATACAGAAAATGTGGCCGGGCACCGCCCAGTTTTCCAAAATTATGTAAATCTTGACTAAAGGGCACATACTCGTACATCCAAATATCATTAATTTACACCAAAAAAGTGCACTGCTATGACGAATTGAAATTTTGTATAGCCTGGGGGCGTGGTACCGCCCACTTTTTCAAAACTATACAGAGCCTATGCCGTACCCAGCGAACTTCTGAACCTATCGTGAAAATTTCATAGAGATGGACTATAAAGTTTGGACATTATTCAAGCACAAACAAAACACAAAAAATTTGGGCGTGGCACCGCCCACTTTTCCAAAACTATATATAGCCTATGCCGTACCCAGCGAACTTCTGAAACTATCGTGAAAATTTCATAGAGATGGACTATGGACAAACAAAATACAGAAAATGTGGGCGTGGCACCGCCCAGTTTTCCAAAATTATGTAAATCTTGACTAAAGGGCACATACATCCAAATATCAATAATTTACATCAAAAAAGTGCACTGTTATGACGAATTGAAATTATATATAACCTATGCCGTACAAAGCGAACTTCTGAAACTATCGTGAAAATTTCATAGAGATGGACTATAAACTTTGGACACTATTCATGCACAAACAAAACACAAAAAATGTGGGCGTGGCACCGCCCGCTTTTCCAAAACTATACATAGCCTATGCCGTACCCAGGGAACTTCTGAAACTATCGCCAAAATTTCATAGAGATACACTATAAACTTTGGACATTAGTAAAGCACAAGCAAAACACAGAAAAGGGGGGCGTGGTACCTCCCACTTTTCCAAAACTATATATAGCCTATGCCGTACCCAGCGAACTTCTCAACCTATCGTGAAAATTTCATAGAGATGGACTATAAACTTTGGACACTATTCAAGGACAAACAAAACACAAAAAATGTGGGCGTTTCACCGCCCACTTTTCCAAAACTATACATAGCCTATGCCGTACCCAGCGAACTTCTGAAACTATCGTGAAAATTTCCTAGAGATGGACTATGGACAAACAAAATACAGAAAATGTGGGCGTGGCACCGCCCAGTTTTCCAAAATTATGTAAATCTTGACTAAAGGGCACATACATCCAAATATCATTAATTTACACCAGAAAAGTGCACTGTTATGACGAATTGAAATTTTGTATAGCCTGGGGGCTTGGTACCGCCCACTTTTCCAAAACTATATATAGCCTATGCCGTACCCAGCGAACTTCTGAAACTATCGTGAAAATTTCATAGAGATGGACTATGGACAAACAAAATACAAAAAATGTGGGCGTGGCACCGCCCAGTTTTCCAAAATTATGTAAATCTTGACTAAAGGGCACATACATCCAAATATCATTAATTTACACCAAAAAAGTGCACTGTTATGACGAATTGAAATTATGCATAACCTATGCCGTACCCAGCGAACTTCTCAACCTATCGTGAAAATTTCATAGAGATGGACTATAAACTTTGGACACTATTCAAGCACAAACAAAACACAAAAAATGTGGGAGTGGCACCGCCCACTTTTCCAAAACTATACATAGCCTATGGCGTACCCAGCGAACTTCTGAACCTATCGTGAAAATTTCATAGAGATGGACTATAAACTTTGGACATTATTCAAACACAAACAAAACACAAAAAATGTGGGAGTGGCACCGCCCACTTTTCCAAAACTATCCATAGCCTATGCCGTACCCAGCGAACTTCTGAAACTATCGTCAAAACTTCATAGAGATCAACTATAGACTTTGGACATTAATGAAGCACAAACAAAACACAAAAAATTGGGGCCGTGGCACCGCCCAGTTTTCCAAAATTATGTAAATCTTGACTAAAGGGCACATACATCCAAATATCATTAATGTACACCAAAAAAGTGCACTGTTATGACGAATTGAAATTTTGTATAGCCTGGGGGCGTGGTACCGCCCACTTTTCCAAAACTATATATAGCCTATGCCGTACCCAGCGAACTTCTGAAACTATCGTGAAAATTTCATAGAGATGGACTATAGACAAACAAAATACAAAAAATGTGGGCGTGCCACCGCCCAGTTTTCCAAAATTATGTAAATCTTGACTAAAGGGCACATACGAGTACATCCAAATATCATTAATTTACACCAAAAAAGTGCACTGTTATGACGAATTGAAATTATATATAACCTATGCCGTACCCAGCGAACTTCTCAACCTATCGTGAATATTTCATAGAGATGGACTATAAATTTTGGACACTATTCAAGCACAAACAAAACACAAAAAATGTGGGCGTGGCACCAAAACTATACATAGCCTATGTCGTACCCAGCGGAACTTCTGAACCTCTCGTGAAAATTTCATAGAGATGTACTATAAACTTTGGACATTATTCAAGCACAAACAAAACACAAAAAATGTGGGAGTGGCACCGCCCACTTTTCCAAAACTATACATAGCCTATGGCGTACCCAGCGAACTTCTGAACCTATCGTGAAAACTTCATAGAGATGGACTATAAACTTTGGACATTATTCAAGCACAAACAAAACACAAAAAATGTGGGAGTGGCACCGCCCACTTTTCCAAAACTATACATAGCCTATGCCGTACCCAGCGAACTTCTGAAACCTATCGTCAAAACTTCATAGAGATCAACTATAGACTTTGGACATTAATGAAGCACAAACAAAACACAAAAAATTGGGGGCGGGCACCGCCCAGTTTTCCAAAATTATGTAAATCTTGACTAAAGGGCACATACTCGTACATCCAAATATCATTAATTTACACCAAAAAAGTGCACTGTTATGACGAATTGAAATTATATACAACCTATGCCGTACCCAGCGAACTTCTCAAACTATCGTGAAAATTTCATAGAGATGGACTATAAACTTTGGACACTATTCAAGCACAAACAAAACACAAAAAATGTAGGAGTGGCACCGCCCACTTTTCCAAAACTATACATAGCCTATGGCGTACCCAGCGAACTTCTGAAACTATCGTCAAAACTTCATAGAGATCAACTATAGAGTTTGGACATTAATGAAGTACAAACAAAACACAAAAAATGTGGGCGTGGCACCGCCCACTTTTCCAAAACTATACATAGCCTATGCCGTACCCAGCGGAACTTCTGAACCTATCGTGAAAATTTCATAGAGATGTACTATAAACTTTGGACATTATTCAAGCACAAACAAAACACAAAAAATGTGAGAGTGGCACCGCCCACTTTTCCAAAACTATACATAGCCTATGGCATACCCAGCGAACTTCTGAAACTATCGTCAAAACTTCATAGAGATCAACTATAGAGTTTGGACATTAATGAAGTACAAACAAAACACAAAAAATGTGGGCGTGGCACCGCCCACTTTTCCAAAACTATACATAGCCTATGCCGTACCCAGCGGAACTTCTGAACCTATCGTGAAAATTTCATAGAGATGTACTATAAACTTTGGACATTATTCAAGCACAAACAAAACACAAAAAATGTGAGAGTGGCACCGCCCACTTTTCCAAAACTATACATAGCCTATGGCGTACCCAGCGAACTTCTGAACCTATCGTGAAAATTTCATAGAGATGGACTATAAACTTTGGACATTATTCAACCACAAACAAAACACAAAAAATGTGGGAGCGGCACCGCCCACTTTTCCAAAACTATACATAGCCTATGCCGTACCCAGCGAACTTCAGAAACTATCGTCAAAACTTCATAGAGATCAACTATAGACTTTGGACATTAATGAAGCACAAACAAAACACAAAAAATTGGGGGCGGGCACCGCCCAGTTTTCCAAAATTATGTAAATCTTGACTAAAGGGCACATACTCGTACATCCAAATATCATTAATTTACACCAAAAAAGTGCACTGTTATGACGAATTGAAATTATATATAACCTATGCCGTACCCAGCGAACTTCTCAACCTATCGTGAAAATTTCATAGAGATGTACTATAAACTTTGGACATTATTCAAGCACAAACAAAACACAAAAAATGTGGGAGTGGCACCGCCCACTTTTCCAAAACTATACATAGCCTATGCCGTACCCAGCGAACTTCTCAACCTATCGTGAATATTTCATAGAGATGGACTATAAATTTTGGACACTATTCAAGCACAAACAAAACACAAAAAATGTGGGCGTGGCACCAAAACTATACATAGGATGTGGGAGTGGCACCGCCCACTTTTCCAAAACTATACATAGCCTATGGCGTACCCAGCGAACTTCTGAACCTATCGTGAAAATTTCATAGAGATGGACTATAAACTTTGGACATTATTCAAACACAAACAAAACACAAAAAATGTGGGAGTGGCACCGCCCACTTTTCCAAAACTATCCATAGCCTATGCCGTACCCAGCGAACTTCTGAAACTATCGTCAAAACTTCATAGAGATCAACTATAGACTTTGGACATTAATGAAGCACAAACAAAACACAAAAAATTGGGGCCGTGGCACCGCCCAGTTTTCCAAAATTATGTAAATCTTGACTAAAGGGCACATACATCCAAATATCATTAATGTACACCAAAACAGTGCACTGTTATGACGAATTGAAATTTTGTATAGCCTGGGGGCGTGGTACCGCCCACTTTTCCAAAACTATATATAGCCTATGCCGTACCCAGCGAACTTCTGAAACTATCGTGAAAATTTCATAGAGATAGACTATAGACAAACAAAATACAAAAAATGTGGGCGTGCCACCGCCCAGTTTTCCAAAATTATGTAAATCTTGACTAAAGGGCACATACGAGTACATCCAAATATCATTAATTTACACCAAAAAAGTGCACTGTTATGACGAATTGAAATTATATATAACCTATGCCGTACCCAGCGAACTTCTCAACCTATCGTGAATATTTCATAGAGATGGACTATAAATTTTGGACACTATTCAAGCACAAACAAAACACAAAAAATGTGGGCGTGGCACCAAAACTATACATAGCCTATGTCGTACCCAGCGGAACTTCTGAACCTCTCGTGAAAATTTCATAGAGATGTACTATAAACTTTGGACATTATTCAAGCACAAACAAAACACAAAAAATGTGGGAGTGGCACCGCCCACTTTTCCAAAACTATACATAGCCTATGGCGTACCCAGCGAACTTCTGAACCTATCGTGAAAACTTCATAGAGATGGACTATAAACTTTGGACATTATTCAAGCACAAACAAAACACAAAAAATGTGGGAGTGGCACCGCCCACTTTTCCAAAACTATACATAGCCTATGCCGTACCCAGCGAACTTCTGAAACCTATCGTCAAAACTTCATAGAGATCAACTATAGACTTTGGACATTAATGAAGCACAAACAAAACACAAAAAATTGGGGGCGGGCACCGCCCAGTTTTCCAAAATTATGTAAATCTTGACTAAAGGGCACATACTCGTACATCCAAATATCATTAATTTACACCAAAAAAGTGCACTGTTATGACGAATTGAAATTATATACAACCTATGCCGTACCCAGCGAACTTCTCAAACTATCGTGAAAATTTCATAGAGATGGACTATAAACTTTGGACACTATTCAAGCACAAACAAAACACAAAAAATGTAGGAGTGGCACCGCCCACTTTTCCAAAACTATACATAGCCTATGGCGTACCCAGCGAACTTCTGAAACTATCGTCAAAACTTCATAGAGATCAACTATAGAGTTTGGACATTAATGAAGTACAAACAAAACACAAAAAATGTGGGCGTGGCACCGCCCGTTTTTCCAAAACTATACATAGCCTATGCCGTACCCAGCGGAACTTCTGAACCTATCGTGAAAATTTCATAGAGATGTACTATAAACTTTGGACATTATTCAAGCACAAACAAAACACAAAAAATGTGAGAGTGGCACCGCCCACTTTTCCAAAACTATACATAGCCTATGGCATACCCAGCGAACTTCTGAAACTATCGTCAAAACTTCATAGAGATCAACTATAGAGTTTGGACATTAATGAAGTACAAACAAAACACAAAAAATGTGGGCGTGGCACCGCCCACTTTTCCAAAACTATACATAGCCTATGCCGTACCCAGCGGAACTTCTGAACCTATCGTGAAAATTTCATAGAGATGTACTATAAACTTTGGACATTATTCAAGCACAAACAAAACACAAAAAATGTGAGAGTGGCACCGCCCACTTTTCCAAAACTATACATAGCCTATGGCGTACCCAGCGAACTTCTGAACCTATCGTGAAAATTTCATAGAGATGGACTATAAACTTTGGACATTATTCAACCACAAACAAAACACAAAAAATGTGGGAGCGGCACCGCCCACTTTTCCAAAACTATACATAGCCTATGCCGTACCCAGCGAACTTCAGAAACTATCGTCAAAACTTCATAGAGATCAACTATAGACTTTGGACATTAATGAAGCACAAACAAAACACAAAAAATTGAGGGCGGGCACCGCCCAGTTTTCCAAAATTATGTAAATCTTGACTAAAGGGCACATACTCGTACATCCAAATATCATTAATTTACACCAAAAAAGTGCACTGTTATGACGAATTGAAATTATATATAACCTATGCCGTACCCAGCGAACTTCTCAACCTATCGTGAAAATTTCATAGAGATGTACTATAAACTTTGGACATTATTCAAGCACAAACAAAACACAAAAAATGTGGGAGTGGCACCGCCCACTTTTCCAAAACTATACATAGCCTATGCCGTACCCAGCGAACTTCCGAAACTATCGTCAAAACTTCATAGAGATCAACAAAATACAAAAAATGTGGGCGTGCAACCGCCCAGTTTTCCAAAATTATGTAAATCTTGACTAAAGGGCACATACATCCAAATATCATTAATTTACACCAAAAAAGTGCACTGTTATGACGAATTGAAATTATATATAACCTATGCCGTACCCAGCGAACTTCTCAACCTATCGTGAATATTTCATAGAGATGGACTATAAATTTTGGACACTATTCAAGCACAAACAAAACACAAAAAATGTGGGCGTGGCACCGCCCACTTTTCCAAAACTATACATAGCCTATGTCGCACCCAGCGGAACTTCTGAACCTCTCGTGAAAATTTCATAGAGATGTACTATAAACTTTGGACATTATTCAAGCACAAACAAAACACAAAAAATGTGGGAGTGGCACCGCCCACTTTTCCAAAACTATACATAGCCCATGGCGTACCCAGCGAACTTCTGAAACTATCGTCAAAACTTCATAGAGATCAACTATAGAGTTTGGACATTAATGAAGTACAAACAAAACACAAATTATGTGGGCGTGGCACCGCCCACTTTTCCAAAACTATACATAGCCTATGGCGTACCCAGCGAATTTCTGAACCTATCGTGAAAATTTCATAGAGATGGACTATAAACTTTGGACATTATTCAAGCACAAACAAAACACAAAAAATGTGGGAGTGGCACCGCCCACTTTTCCAAAACTATACATAGCCTATGGCGTACCCAGCGAACTTCTGAAACTATCGTCAAAACTTCATAGAGATCAACTATAGAGTTTGGACATTAATGAAGTACAAACAAAACACAAAAAATGTGGGAATTGGCACCGCCCACTTTTCCAAAACTATACATAGCCTATGCCGTACCCAGCGAACTTCTGAAACCTATCGTCAAAACTTCATAGAGATCAACTATAGACTTTGGACATTAATGAAGCACAAACAAAACACAAAAAATTGGGGCCGTGGCACCGCCCAGTTTTCCAAAATTATGTAAATCTTGACTAAAGGGCACATACATCCAAATATCATTAATGTACACCAAAAAAGTGCACTGTTATGACGAATTGAAATTTTGTATAGCCTGGGGGCGTGGTACCGCCCACTTTTCCAAAACTATATATAGCCTATGCCGTACCCAGCGAACTTCTGAAACTATCGTGAAAATTTCATAGAGATGGACTATAAACTTTGGACACTATTCAAGCACAAACAAAACACAAAAAATGTAGGAGTGGCACCGCCCACTTTTCCAAAACTATACATAGCCTATGGCGTACCCAGCGAACTTCTGAAACTATCGTCAAAACTTCATAGAGATCAACTATAGAGTTTGGACATTAATGAAGTACAAACAAAACACAAAAAATGTGGGCGTGGCACCGCCCACTTTTCCAAAACTATACATAGCCTATGCCGTACCCAGCGGAACTTCTGAACCTATCGTGAAAATTTCATAGAGATGGACTATAAACTTTGGACATTATTCAAACACAAACAAAACACAAAAAATGTGGGAGTGGCACCGCCCACTTTTCCAAAACTATACATAGCCTATGCCGTACCAAGCGAACTTCTGAAACTATCGTCAAAACTTCATAGAGATCAACTATAGACTTTGGACATTAATGAGGCACAAACAAAACACAAAAAATTGGGGCCGTGGCACCGCCCAGTTTTCCAAAATTATGTAAATCTTGACAAAAGGGCACATACATCCAAATATCATTAATGTACACCAAAAAAGTGCACTGTTATGACGAATTGAAATTTTGTATAGCCTGGGGGCGTGGTACCGCCCACTTTTCCAAAACTATATATAGCCTATGCCGTACCCAGCGAACTTCTGAAACTATCGTGAAAATTTCATAGAGATGGACTATGGACAAACAAAATACAAAAAATGTGGGCGTGCCACCGCCCAGTTTTCCAAAATTATGTAAATCTTGACTAAAGGGCACATACATCCAAATATCATTAATTTACACCAAAAAAGTGCACTGTTATGACGAATTGAAATTATATATAACCTATGCCGTACCCAGCGAACTTCTGAAACTATCGTGAAAATTTCATAGAGATGGACTATAAACTTTGGACACTATTCATGCACAAACAAAACACAAAAAATGTGGGCGTGGCACCGCCCGCTTTTCCAAAACTATACATAGCCTATGCCGTACCCAGGGAACTTCTGAAACTATCGCCAAAATTTCATAGAGATACACTATAAACTTTGGACATTAGTAAAGCACAAGCAAAACACAGAAAAGGGGGGCGTGGTACCTCCCACTTTTCCAAAACTATATATAGCCTATGCCGTACCCAGCGAACTTCTCAACCTATCGTGAAAATTTCATAGAGATGGACTATAAACTTTGGACACTATTCAAGGACAAACAAAACACAAAAAATGTGGGCGTTTCACCGCCCACTTTTCCAAAACTATACATAGCCTATGCCGTACCCAGCGAACTTCTGAAACTATCGTGAAAATTTCATAGAGATGGACTATGGACAAACAAAATACAGAAAATGTGGGCGTGGCACCGCCCAGTTTTCCAAAATTATGTAAATCTTGACTAAAGGGCACATACATCCAAATATCATTAATTTACACCAAAAAAGTGCACTGTTATGACGAATTGAAATTTTGTATAGCCTGGGGGCTTGGTACCGCCCACTTTTCCAAAACTATGTATAGCCTATGCCGTACCCAGCGAACTTCTGAAACTATCGTGAAAATTTCATAGAGATGGACTATGGACAAACAAAATACAAAAAATGTGGGCGTGGCACCGCCCAGTTTTCCAAAATTATGTAAATCTTGACTAAAGGGCACATACATCCAAATATCATTAATTTACACCAAAAAAGTGCACTGTTATGACGAATTGAAATTATGCATAACCTATGCCGTACCCAGCGAACTTCTCAACCTATCGTGAAAATTTCATAGAGATGGACTATAAACTTTGGACACTATTCAAGCACAAACAAAACACAAAAAATGTGGGAGTGGCACCGCCCACTTTTCCAAAACTATACATAGCCTATGGCGTACCCAGCGAACTTCTGAACCTATCGTGAAAATTTCATAGAGATGGACTATAAACTTTGGACATTATTCAAACACAAACAAAACACAAAAAATGTGGGAGTGGCACCGCCCACTTTTCCAAAACTATCCATAGCCTATGCCGTACCCAGCGAACTTCTGAAACTATCGTCAAAACTTCATAGAGATCAACTATAGACTTTGGACATTAATGAAGCACAAACAAAACACAAAAAATTGGGGCCGTGGCACCGCCCAGTTTTCCAAAATTATGTAAATCTTGACTAAAGGGCACATACATCCAAATATCATTAATGTACACCAAAAAAGTGCACTGTTATGACGAATTGAAATTTTGTATAGCCTGGGGGCGTGGTACCGCCCACTTTTCCAAAACTATATATAGCCTATGCCGTACCCAGCGAACTTCTGAAACTATCGTGAAAATTTCATAGAGATGGACTATAGACAAACAAAATACAAAAAATGTGGGCGTGCCACCGCCCAGTTTTCCAAAATTATGTAAATCTTGACTAAAGGGCACATACGAGTACATCCAAATATCATTAATTTACACCAAAAAAGTGCACTGTTATGACGAATTGAAATTATATATAACCTATGCCGTACCCAGCGAACTTCTCAACCTATCGTGAATATTTCATAGAGATGGACTATAAATTTTGGACACTATTCAAGCACAAACAAAACACAAAAAATGTGGGCGTGGCACCGCCCACTTTTCCAAAGCTATACATAGCCTATGTCGTACCCAGCGGAACTTCTGAACCTCTCGTGAAAATTTCATAGAGATGTACTATAAACTTTGGACATTATTCAAGCACAAACAAAACACAAAAAATGTGGGAGTGGCACCGGCCACTTTTCCAAAACTATACATAGCCTATGGCGTACCCAGCGAACTTCTGAACCTATCGTGAAAATTTCATAGAGATGGACTATAAACTTTGGACATTATTCAAGCACAAACAAAACACAAAAAATGTGGGAGTGGCACCGCCCACTTTTCCAAAACTATACATAGCCTATGCCGTACCCAGCGAACTTCTGAAACCTATCGTCAAAACTTCATAGAGATCAACTATAGACTTTGGACATTAATGAAGCACAAACAAAACACAAAAAATTGGGGGCGGGCACCGCCCAGTTTTCCAAAATTATGTAAATCTTGACTAAAGGGCACATACTCGTACATCCAAATATCATTAATTTACACCAAAAAAGTGCACTGTTATGACGAATTGAAATTATATACAACCTATGCCGTACCCAGCGAACTTCTCAAACTATCGTGAAAATTTCATAGAGATGGACTATAAACTTTGGACACTATTCAAGCACAAACAAAACACAAAAAATGTAGGAGTGGCACCGCCCACTTTTCCAAAACTATACATAGCCTATGGCGTACCCAGCGAACTTCTGAAACTATCGTCAAAACTTCATAGAGATCAACTATAGAGTTTGGACATTAATGAAGTACAAACAAAACACAAAAAATGTGGGCGTGGCACCGCCCACTTTTCCAAAACTATACATAGCCTATGCCGTACCCAGCGGAACTTCTGAACCTATCGTGAAAATTTCATAGAGATGTACTATAAACTTTGGACATTATTCAAGCACAAACAAAACACAAAAAATGTGAGAGTGGCACCGCCCACTTTTCCAAAACTATACATAGCCTATGGCATACCCAGCGAACTTCTGAAACTATCGTCAAAACTTCATAGAGATCAACTATAGACTTTGGACATTAATGAAGTACAAACAAAACACAAAAAATGTGGGCGTGGCACCGCCCACTTTTCCAAAACTATACATAGCCTATGGCGTACCCAGCGAACTTCTGAACCTATCGTGAAAATTTCATAGAGATGGACTATAAACTTTGGACATTATTCAACCACAAACAAAACACAAAAAATGTGGGAGCGGCACCGCCCACTTTTCCAAAACTATACATAGCCTATGCCGTACCCAGCGAACTTCAGAAACTATCGTCAAAACTTCATAGAGATCAACTATAGACTTTGGACATTAATGAAGCACAAACAAAACACAAAAAATTGGGGGCGGGCACCGCCCAGTTTTCCAAAATTATGTAAATCTTGACTAAAGGGCACATACTCGTACATCCAAATATCATTAATTTACACCAGAAAAGTGCACTGTTATGACGAATTGAAATTATATATAACCTATGCCGTACCCAGCGAACTTCTCAACCTATCGTGAAAATTTCATAGAGATGTACTATAAACTTTGGACATTATTCAAGCACAAACAAAACACAAAAAATGTGGGAGTGGCACCGCCCACTTTTCCAAAACTATACATAGCCTATGCCGTACCCAGCGAACTTCCGAAACTATCGTCAAAACTTCATAGAGATCAACTATAGACTTTGGACATTAGTAAAGCACAAGCAAAACACAAAAAATGTGGGAGTGGCACCGCCCACTTTTCCAAAACTATACATAGCCTATGGCGTACCCAGCGAACTTCTGAAACTACCGTCAAAACTTCATAGAGATCAACTATAGACTTTGGACATTAATGAAGCACAAACAAAACACAAAAAATTGGGGCCGTGGCACCGCCCAGTTTTCCAAAATTATGTAAATCTTGACTAAAGGGCACATACATCCAAATATCATTAATGTACACCAAAAAAGTGCACTGTTATGACGAATTGAAATTTTGTATAGCCTGGGGGCGTGGTACCGCCCACTTTTCCAAAACTATATATAGCCTATGCCGTACCCAGCGAACTTCTGAAACTATCGTGAAAATTTCATAGAGATGGACTATGGACAAACAAAATACAAAAAATGTGGGCGTGCCACCGCCCAGTTTTCCAAAATTATGTAAATCTTGACTAAAGGGCACATACATCCAAATATCATTAATTTACACCAAAAAAGTGCACTGTTATGACGAATTGAAATTATATATAACCTATGCCGTACCCAGCGAACTTCTCAACCTATCGTGAATATTTCATAGAGATGGACTATAAATTTTGGACACTATTCAAGCACAAACAAAACACAAAAAATGTGGGCGTGGCACCGCCCACTTTTCCAAAACTATACATAGCCTATGTCGCACCCAGCGAACTTCTGAAACTATCGTCAAATCTTCATAGAGATCAACTATAGAGTTTGGACATTAATGAAGTACAAACAAAACACAAATTATGTGGGAATTGGCACCGCCCACTTTTCCAAAACTATACATAGCCTATGGCGTACCCAGCGAACTTCTGAAACTATCGTCAAAACTTCATAGAGATCAACTATAGAGTTTGGACATTAATGAAGTACAAACAAAACACAAAAAATGTGGGAATTGGCACCGCCCACTTTTCCAAAACTATACATAGCCTATGCCGTACCCAGCGAACTTCTGAAACCTATCGTCAAAACTTCATAGAGATCAACTATAGACTTTGGACATTAATGAAGCACAAACAAAACACAAAAAATTGGGGCCGTGGCACCGCCCACTTTTCCAAAACTATACATAGCCTATGGCGTACCCAGCGAACTTCTGAAACTATCGTCAAAACTTCATAGAGATCAACTATAGAGTTTGGACATTAATGAAGTACAAACAAAACACAAAAAATGTGGGAATTGGCACCGCCCACTTTTCCAAAACTATACATAGCCTATGCCGTACCCAGCGAACTTCTGAAACCTATCGTCAAAACTTCATAGAGATCAACTATAGACTTTGGACATTAATGAAGCACAAACAAAACACAAAAAATTGGGGCCGTGGCACCGCCCAGTTTTCCAAAATTATGTAAATCTTGACTAAAGGGCACATACATCCAAATATCATTAATGTACACCAAAAAAGTGCACTGTTATGACGAATTGAAATTTTGTATAGCCTGGGGGCGTGGTACCGCCCACTTTTCCAAAACTATATATAGCCTATGCCGTACCCAGCGAATTTCTGAAACTATCGTGAAAATTTCATAGAGATGGACTATAAACTTTGGACACTATTCAAGCACAAACAAAACACAAAAAATGTAGGAGTGGCACCGCCCACTTTTCCAAAACTATACATAGCCTATGGCGTACCCAGCGAACTTCTGAAACTATCGTCAAAACTTCATAGAGATCAACTATAGAGTTTGGACATTAATGAAGTACAAACAAAACACAAATTATGTGGGCGTGGCACCGCCCACTTTTCCAAAACTATACATAGCCTATGGCGTACCCAGCGAACTTCTGAACCTATCGTGAAAATTTCATAGAGATGGACTATAAACTTTGGACATTATTCAAGCACAAACAAAACACAAAAAATGTGGGAGTGGCACCGCCCACTTTTCCAAAACTATACATAGCCTATGGCGTACCCAGCGAACTTCTGAAACTATCGTCAAAACTTCATAGAGATCAACTATAGAGTTTGGACATTAATGAAGTACAAACAAAACACAAAAAATGTGGGAATTGGCACCGCCCACTTTTCCAAAACTATACATAGCCTATGCCGTACCCAGCGAACTTCTCAACCTATCGTGAAAATTTCATAGAGATGTACTATAAACTTTGGACATTATTCAAGCACAAACAAAACACAAAAAATGTGGGAGTGGCACCGCCCACTTTTCCAAAACTATACATAGCCTATGGCGTATACAGCGAACTTCTGAAACTATCGTCAAAACTTCATAGAGATCAACTATAGAGTTTGGACATTAATGAAGTACAAACAAAACACAAAAAATGTGGGCGTGGCACCGCCCACTTTTCCAAAACTATACATAGCCTATGCCGTACCCAGCGGAACTTCTGAACCTATCGTGAAAATTTCATAGAGATGGACTATAAACTTTGGACATTATTCAAACACAAACAAAACACAAAAAATGTGGGAGTGGCACCGCCCACTTTTCCAAAACTATACATAGCCTATGCCGTACCAAGCGAACTTCTGAAACAATCGTCAAAACTTCATAGAGATCAACTATAGACTTTGGACATTAATGAGGCACAAACAAAACACAAAAAATTGGGGCCGTGGCACCGCCCAGTTTTCCAAAATTATGTAAATCTTGACTACTAAGGGCACATACATCCAAATATCATTAATGTACACCAAAAAAGTGCACTGTTATGACGAATTGAAATTTTGTATAGCCTGGGGGCGTGGTACCGCCCACTTTTCCAAAACTATATATAGCCTATGCCGTACCCAGCGAACTTCTGAAACTATCGTGAAAATTTCATAGAGATGGACTATGGACAAACAAAATACAAAAAATGTGGGCGTGCCACCGCCCAGTTTTCCAAAATTATGTAAATCTTGACTAAAGGGCACATACATCCAAATATCATTAATTTACACCAAAAAAGTGCACTGTTATGACGAATTGAAATTATATATAACCTATGCCGTACCCAGCGAACTTCTCCACCTATCGTGAATATTTCATAGAGATGGACTATAAATTTTGGACACTATTCAAGCACAAACAAAACACAAGAAATGTGGGCGTGGCACCGCCCACTTTTCCAAAACTATACATAGCCTATGGCGTACCCAGCGAACTTCTGAAACTATCGTCAAAACTTCATAGAGATCAACTATAGAGTTTGGACATTAATGAAGTACAAACAAAACACAAAAAATGTGGGCGTGGCACCGCCCACTTTTCCAAAACTATACATAGCCTATGGCGTACCCAGCGAACTTCTGAACCTATCGTGAAAATTTCATAGAGATGGACTATAAACTTTGGACATTATTCAAGCACAAACAAAACACAAAAAATGTGGGAGTGGCACCGCCCACTTTTCCAAAACTATACATAGCCTATGCCGTACCCAGCGAACTTCTCCACCTATCGTGAATATTTCATAGAGATGGACTATAAATTTTGGACACTATTCAAGCACAAACAAAACACAAGAAATGTGGGCGTGGCACCGCCCACTTTTCCAAAACTATACATAGCCTATGGCGTACCCAGCGAACTTCTGAAACTATCGTCAAAACTTCATAGAGATCAACTATAGAGTTTGGACATTAATGAAGTACAAACAAAACACAAAAAATGTGGGCGTGGCACCGCCCACTTTTCCAAAACTATACATAGCCTATGCCGTACCCAGCGAACTTCTGAAACCTATCGTCAAAACTTCATAGAGATCAACTATAGACTTTGGACATTAATGAAGCACAAACAAAACACAAAAAATTGGGGGCGGGCACCGCCCAGTTTTCCAAAATTATGTAAATCTTGACTAAAGGGCACATACTCGTACATCCAAATATCATTAATTTACACCAAAAAAGTGCACTGTTATGACGAATTGAAATTATATATAACCTATGCCGTACCCAGCGAACTTCTCAAACTATCGTGAAAATTTCATAGAGATGGACTATAAACTTTGGACACTATTCAAGCACAAACAAAACACAAAAAATGTAGGAGTGGCACCGCCCACTTTTCCAAAACTATACATAGCCTATGGCGTACCCAGCGAACTTCTGAAACTATCGTCAAAACTTCATAGAGATCAACTATAGAGTTTGGACATTAATGAAGTACAAACAAAACACAAAAAATGTGGGCGTGGCACCGCCCACTTTTCCAAAACTATACATAGATTATGCCGTACCCAGCGGAACTTCTGAACCTATCGTGAAAATTTCATAGAGATGTACTATAAACTTTGGACATTATTCAAGCACAAAGAAAACACAAAAAATGTGGGAGTGGCACCGCCCACTTTTCCAAAACTATACATAGCCTATGGCGTACCCAGCGAACTTCTGAAACTATCGTCAAAACTTCATAGAGATCAACTATAGACTTTGGAAATTAATGAAGTACAAACAAAACAAAAAAAATGTGGGCGTGGCACCGCCCACTTTTCCAAAACTATACATAGCCTATGGCGTACCCAGCGAACTTCTGAACCTATCGTGAAAATTTCATAGAGATGGACTATAAACTTTGGACATTATTCAACCACAAACAAAACACAAAAAATGTGGGAGCGGCACCGCCCACTTTTCCAAAACTATACATGGCCTATGCCGTACCCAGCGAACTTCAGAAACTATCGTCAAAACTTCATAGAGATCAACTATAGACTTTGGACATTAATGAAGCACAAACAAAACACAAAAAATTGGGGGCGGGCACCGCCCAGTTTTCCAAAATTATGTAAATCTTGACTAAAGGGCACATACTCGTACATCCAAATATCATTAATTTACACCAAAAAAGTGCACTGTTATGACGAATTGAAATTATATATAACCTATGCCGTACCCAGCGAACTTCTCATCCTATCGTGAAAATTTCATAGAGATGTACTATAAACTTTGGACATTATTCAAGCACAAACAAAACACAAAAAATGTGGGAGTGGCACCGCCCACTTTTCCAAAACTATACATAGCCTATGGCGTACCCAGCGAACTTCTGAAACTATCGTCAAAACTTCATAGAGATCAACTATAGAGTTTGGACATTAATGAAGT
Source organism: Merzomyia westermanni (assembly GCA_949987695.1). Classification (NCBI taxonomy): domain Eukaryota; kingdom Metazoa; phylum Arthropoda; class Insecta; order Diptera; family Tephritidae; genus Merzomyia; species Merzomyia westermanni. Next base: position 86,806,178 of record OX465291.1, read on the forward strand.
ACAAACAAAACACAAAAAATGTGGGCGTGGCACCGCCCACTTTTCCAAAACTATACATAGCCTATGCCGTACCCAGCGGAACTTCTGAACCTATCGTGAAAATTTCATAGAGATGTACTATAAACTTTGGACATTATTCAAGCACAAACAAAACACAAAAAATGTGGGAGTGGCACCGCCCACTTTTCCAAAACTATACATAGCCTATGGCGTACCCAGCGAACTTCTGAAACTATCGTCAAAACTTCATAGAGATCAACTATAGACTTTGGACATTAATGAAGTACAAACAAAACACAAAAAATGTGGGCGTGGCACCGCCCACTTTTCCAAAACTATACATAGCCTATGGCGTACCCAGCGAACTTCTGAACCTATCGTGAAAATTTCATAAAGATGGACTATAAACTTTGGACATTATTCAAGCACAAACAAAACACAAAAAATGTGGGCGTGGCACCGCCCACTTTTCCAAAACTATATAGCCTATGCCGTACCCAGCGAACTTCTGAAACTATCGTCAAAACTTCATAGAGATCAACTATAGACTTTGGACATTAATGAAGTACAAACAAAACACAAAAAATGTGGGCGTGGCACCGCCCACTTTTCCAAAACTATACATAGCCTATGGCGTACCCGGCGAACTTCTGAACCTATCGTGAAAATTTCATAAAGATGGACTATAAACTTTGGACATTATTCAAGCACAAACAAAACACAAAAAATGTGGGCGTGGCACCGCCCACTTTTCCAAAACTATATAGCCTATGCCGTACCCAGCGAACTTCTGAAACTATCGTCAAAACTTCATAGAGATCAACTATAGACTTTGGACATTAATGAAGTACAAACAAAACACAAAAAATGTGGGCGTGGCACCGCCCACTTTTCCAAAACTATACATAGCCTATGGCGTACCCAGCGAACTTCTGAACCTATCGTGAAAATTTCATAAAGATGGACTATAAACTTTGGACATTATTCAAGCACAAACAAAACACAAAAAATGTGGGCGTGGCACCGCCCACTTTTCCAAAACTATATAGCCTATGCCGTACCCAGCGAACTTCTGAAACTATCGTGAAAATTTCATAGAGATGGACTATGGACATTATTGAATCACAAACGAAATACAAAAAATGTGGGCGTGGCACCGCCCAGTTTTCCAAAATTATGTAAATCTTGGCTAAAGGGCACATACTTTCAAATATAATTAATGTACACCAAAAAGTGCACTGTTATGACGAATTAAAATTTTATATAGCCTGGGGGAGTGGTACCGCCCACTTTCCAAAACTATATACAGCCTATGGCCTCTTCTGAACCTATCGTGAAAGTTTCACAGAGATCGACTATAAACTATATAACTATATAAGACAAAAAATGTGGGTGTGACAATGCCGACTTTTCCAAAATTATGTAAATCTTGACTAAAGGACACATATGTATATCCAAATATCATTAATTTCGACCAAATACGGTCAGAATTATGACCAGGTCAAGTTTTATATAGCCTGGGGGCGTGACACCCCCCACTTTGCCAAACCTATATATAGCCTATTCTTTAACACATGATCCCAAGAATATACTGTGAAAATTTCATTAAAATCGGTTGAGTACTTTGGACGCCTAACGGCAGTATGTAACGGCATAAACGGATAGAGATAGATATTGACTTATACGAGGTGTGTTCAAAAAGTATCGCGAATTTTGTGTTTGTTCAAAAATTATTTATTTATTCATGAATATCTATTTTGTCCCCTTCAAAGTAATCCCCATGAGATATTATACACTTGTGCCAACGGTTTTTCCAATCTTCGAAGCACTTAAAAAAATCATTTTTTTGTATCTTGTTCAGCTCCTCCTTCGATGCCGTCTTTATCTCGTCAAGAGAAGCGTAACGTCGTCCTTTCATGGGCCTCTTCAGTTTAGGGAACAAGAAAAAGTCACAGTGTGTTGTTTTTGGCCAAAAAGTCGCGCACAAGCAACGATGGGTGAGCAGGGGCGTTATCGTGGTGCAAAAGCCAATTTTTGTTCTTCTTTGCACATCTTCTCGGCCTTCTGAGAACATTTTGTACCACCGATAAACGTTGCTTCGGTCCAAGGTAGCTTCTCCGTATGCCACAGTCAACATTCGGAATGCATCCGCGCACTTAATTTCGTTTTTCACACAAAATTTGATACAGGTTCTTTGATCCATTTTTTGAATAGGTAGAAATCGAAGACGATCCAAAACACGTGCAAGCAAAGCAGCTGTCAACAATTAACTGAACATTCAAAATGGCCGAGCTTGTCGGCATAAGTGAGAGACATGAGTACCAACATAACGCCACAAAAAATTCGAAATTCGAATATACGTAACCAGCGAAAATTCAAAATTCGCGATACGTTTTGAACACACCTCGTATATATATAAAAATGTTCGGGACGAAAAGAGAAATTGATTCAGCGATATCTTAATGAAATTTGGTATGCAGGTTCCTTGGCACTCATCTCCGAGCGCTATTTAAAATGGACGAAATCCGATGATAGCCACGCCCACTTTTTATATATAGAATATTTTAGAAAACACAAAAAAGTGAGTACTCAGTACATAAAACACCTATAAGGATAAAATGTGGTGTATACGTTGAGATTGAGGCATAAAATATATTTTTCAAGAAATTTTTTAAAATGGGAGTGGCACCGCCCACTTTTGATTAAGTCAAATTTAGAAATATGATTAATCATAAATCTAACACCGTTTAAGATATCGAAACGAAATTCACCACCCAGGTTTCCAGGTGTGCAAGGAATGAAGAGGATCGTAGATATATTATATAGGCAATAACTTTGCGTAAAATAGCTTTACCTCATTTATATTTCACTTTTAAAGTTTCCTAAGAAATCCAAAAAATAAAAATTTTCGAGAATGGGCGTGTCCCCGCCATTTTTATGGTGGATTATTCCACTAAGCTTTTTGTGCCATAACTGCGTCAAAAGTTGATTAGTCGAAACGAAATTTGGAGATAATGTTCAATATATAAAGATAACTGTTTGTTGTAAAAATGGGCGAAATCAGCTCATATCCAAGCTCCTTTTTTTGTAAGATTAAAAAAGCCGCATTTCTACAACTAAGCAAGCTATATCAATCAGATTTTGCACACATAATACGTTTTTTAGGGAAAACTCGACCGCAAAAAAGTTTTATCAATTTTGAAGAAGTAGGCTCGCCGCCGCCCACTCTTTAGCATAATATTTCTGCTACTTTCAAAGGCAATCGCTTATAATTCAATCTTGATATTTTAATGAAAATTGGTCATCTGCTTTCCTGCCAAAAATTAAGCAAATCGGAAAACACATAAGCAAAATATTCGGGCACGTAGTTAATAGCCCACTGCAATAGCGAAGTTATATATCTTTTTTGATTTTCATACCTTTCATAAACATTAAATGTATGTAAGTATGAGAAGAAGAAGAGAAAAGTTCACTAAAATGATCAGCACGATGAGCGGAGTCGATTTAGCCATGTCCTTCCGTCCGTCCGTCCGTCTGTGAACACGATAACTTGAGTAATTTTTGAGATATCTTAATGAAATTTGGTATGGCGGTTCTTTGGCTCTCATCTCCGAGCGCTATTTAAAATGTGCGAAATCGGATGATAGCCACGCCCACTTTTAAACATAGAATATTTTCGAAAACTCAAAAAAAGTGATTACTCAGTAGATAATACACCTATAAGGATAAAATTTGGTGACGACATTGAGATTGAGGCATAAAATACATTTTTCAAGAAATTTTTGAAAATGAGAGTGGCACCGCCCACTTTTGATTAAGTCAAATTTAGAAATAATATTAATCATAAATCAAAAACCGTTCAAGATATCGAAACGAAATTCAGCACGCAGGTTTCCAGGTTTGCAAGGAATGTTCCAGTAAAAAATGGGCTGGACCGGTTAAGGTCTATGCCCAATTTTATATCATAGATTTTGAAGAGGATCGTAGATATATTAAATAGGCAATAACTTTACATAATTTATGTTTCACTTTTAAAGTTTCCGTAAACAAAGAAATCCAAAAACTTACCATTTTCGAAAGTGGGCGTGGCCCGCCACTTTTATAGTGGACTATTCCACAAAACTTTGTATGCCATAACTCCGCCAAAAATTGATTTATCGAAACGAAATTTAGTCATAACGTTCTATATGTAAAGGTAACTCTTTGCTGTAAAAATGGGCGAAATCGGTTAATGTCCACGCTCAGTTTTTTAACATAGTTCTGAAAAATTTCTTTCTAAAATTTAAAAAGTAATATTTCTACAACTAAGCAAGTTATATCAATCAGATTTTGCACACATAATAAGCTTTTTAAGAAAACTCCGCCCGCAAAAAAATTTTGTCAATTTTGAAGAAGTAGGCGTGGCGCCGCCCACTTTTTAGCATAAAATTTCTGCTATTTTCAAAGGCAATCGCTTATAATTCAATCTTGATATTTCAATGAAAATTTGTCAGCTGCTTTTCAGTAGTATGTGTTATACTCCTGCCAAAAATTAGCCAAATCGGGAAATACACAAGCAAAATATTCGGGCACGTAGTTAATAGCCCACTGCAATAGCGAAGTTATACATCTTTTTTGATTTTCATACCTTTCATAAACATTAAATGTATGTAAGTATGAGAAGAAGAAGAGAAAAGTTCACTAAAACGATCAGCACGTTGAGCGGGGTCGATTTAGCCATGTCCGTCTCTCCGTCCGTCTGTCTGTCTGTCCGTCTGTCTATTTGGACGCAAACCAGTCTCTCAGTTTTACAAAAGAATGCTGAAATTCGTTGTTTGATTTCGCAATTTTATAATACACTACCAAACCCGGTACACGTTGTTTTGACGTTTTGATACATAGAACACATCTATATATAAAATGTCATTAACTTGAACCAAATAAACTCCTAGCTAAGCCGAACTGCAGCTTTATATGACCTGGGGGCTTTTCCAAAAGCTATATACAGACTGTGTCGTGCCCAGCGAACTCCTGAACCTATCGTGAAAGTTCAAGAGTAAAAATAAAACACAAATACGTGGCGCCGTCCACTTTTCCAAAATTATGTAGATGTTGACTAAGTGACACATATATCCAAATATCATTAATTTAGACCAAAAAAGTTCGGAGTTACGACGAATTGAAACCTTATATAACCTGGGGGCGTGGCTCCGCCCACTTTTCCAAAACTATATATTGTTTATGCTGTACCCAGTGAACCCAAGTATATATTGTGAAAATTTCATAAAGATCGGTTGAGTACTTTGGCGCCTACAAAAGACACAGCTTTTTTATATCTATTTTTGTTACGCACACAAGGTATATTACTTCATTCGGCTTAAACGAATAGAGATATTTATTAATTAATGTGTATCAAAACGTTTAGGATGAAAAGTAAAATATCCGGGGCAAGTAGTTAATACCCCACTGCAAAAGCTAAGTTGTATATCTTTTTTGATTTTCATACCTTTCATGAACATGAAATGTTTGTACGTATGAAAAGAAAAAAAAAAATAGTCCCATCGAAGAGTATACTGCAATGACCAGAAGGATTAGCTGAGTCGATGGAGCAATGCCCCTCTCTTGATACGTCTATCTGTCTGTCCGTCTGTCTATTTGAACGCAAATACGAACTGAAAGTATTAAAATAGACCTGCGTAAATTGGGATGCCATAATAGATCACTACTAGGTATATAATGTTCGCTTCCTCCCGAACTTTGACTTACTTACTTGTTATTTATAGGATTAGCGTAAGTTAAAAAAAAAAACTACATTTTCATTAAAAGTATTACTAAAACGAAAGCTTAGAAAAACCTGAAAATCGTTGCAAAATAAATTTTTTCATTTATAAGAAGAATACCAATTATTAGATATTAACGTAAGTTAAAAAAATCAAGAAACTACATTTTCATTAAAAGGATTACGATTTAAAAGTATTACTAAAACGAAAGTTTAAAAGAACCTGAAAATCGTTGCAAAATAAATTTCTTCATTTATAAGTAGAATAACAAACTGTTAAATTTTTTTTTAATAATGTTTATCATTTTGCCTAAAACAAATACATATAATGGATAAGCGATACTGCAGAAAATTTACCATAATTGTATTTTATATAGTATATATATTCTTCTTCTTCTTTAAATGGTCATCTAACCGCCTGGGTGATTTTGACCGTCCAACATAGCTCGCCAGTCGTTTCTTCGTTGCGCCAACTGGCGCCAATTGGAAACACCGCGGGATCGCAAATCGGTCTCCACTTGGTCTTTCCATCGGAGTGGTGGTCTCCCTCTTCCTCTGCTTCCACCGGCGGGTGCCGATAAGAATACCTTCTGGGCTGAAGCATCTTCGCTCATTCGCACTACGTGGCCTAGCCAGCGAAGCCGCTGTGTTTTATATATATTATATAGTATATAATATTCGTTCTAACAATATTTTTTACATAATAAAACTAAAATTTCACACTCGAAATATTAAATTTTGCCCTAATCAAATACATATAATGTACAGACTATGTTGTATAAAATAAAAATCTCATAAAGCAATAAAGTGCTTGAAGCAAATACATTATCAGCAAATACATTATCAGCATTATCAAACAAAAAATACAAATAAGAATAGAGACTTATAAATAAATTAGTAAAAACTAAATAATTCAAAAGTATTCACTCAAAACGGATACATATTTATAATGTTTACGTAATTAATTAATATAATTTGTTCTTTCAATTTAATGGAATATACAGAAACCTTTTCAACATACTGAAAACGAAAATAATAACTGTAACCATATCTTCATATGGATTTCGCACACATTTTCATAAACATTCAAATCAAATTCACAACTACTATGTAACTATATCAATTGAGTTATTATTTGGTTTTTAAATAAAAAATATGTCGGATGAGGGACGTTCCGAGAAGTTAACACAGCAGTACTAGCATTGTATTCTAATAAACAAACATACATGAATATTGCAAGTATGCAGGCAGTGCATTGTTTTGACGTACAAACATACATGTATGTGATACACTTTTCTTAAGGACGTTTTCTGTATGCCGACGCATCGCATTTTGCCGAAGCAAATCGTGCGCGCGATATACCTGAAAGGGTATACGCTAAAATAGGACTTGAGCGCGGTTAGTTTTTGGGAAAATTATGCAGTGCTATCGTTGAAAAGTGTTAAGTGCTAATAAAGTGCCTAAAACTATAAAATAAAAAGTGTTTTAATTTAGCTGCAGTTCCAAATGGGAGCTAACCAAAGAGAAAAAAATGTTTACCAAAGAAATCAAAAATACTGTGCAAGAATCTGAACCTTACTCATTTTGTGCAAAAAGTAGACCTGACCGGTTTATGCATTGGTCCTTTAATTGTCGTTAGAAGTTATTAGGGCAATTCACGATTAATTCAATTTGGCTGACAAACAATTGCATGAGAAAGCACCAATTTTAAATTTGACTTTAAAAACTAATAAAAGCTTTGAGATTTTCTGGTAGTCTAAGATTTAAAAAAATGTTTGTTGTTGATTTTTTAAAGCTCATCTTTGCATTCCTTATTCCAATCGGTACCGCCGGGATTCGAAAAATTTTACTTTGCTTTCTGTGCAAGTAGATCTGGTGATTGTGCAATTTATATATACATACATTAAAGTAAATAAATACTTTATTTGTGTCCGTGCAAAAAGTAGACCAATATTTTACTTACCTTTCGATTTATTTCACCAGCATACAAAAAACTAAATTCAGAAATATCAATTACTTTATTCAGTTTCAAAAATATTTCCGTTTGATGTAAAACTCAATTCGTTTTTGGTACAAAAATACGGCAGCTGATTTTCAAAAGGAAATGTCACAAACACAGTTTATGTCAAATGGTGGCAATGGCGGGGAAGAAGAAGAAGTGGAACTACCTTTATATATCTGTACCATGTTCCCACTACAAGTTTAATACAACAGAGATAACGATGGCTACGCTTATGCAAGCAAGAAAAAGAGAGATGGCGCGAGTGTTTGCGAATACAAGGCAAAGAGGAGATGGCAATAAATAACACGGACCCTTCGAGAGAACCAAGAGCGAATAACCAAGAAAGTTCTCGGTGCGTAGGCAAGCACCCTGTTGGACTATAAAAGGCAATGACCAAGCAAGACAGGTTGATCAGTTTATTTTCAATTGTTGAACAGTAAACTACTGTGAAGTTATGAAACTCTTAAAGTTTTATTGCGTTTATTACTAGTCATGGCGCACCCAATATGGCAACTTACAAACATCCAAACATATATTTTCCATTTACTTTGTTGTTGTGCCAAAAATGTACCGAGAAAGGAGCGCGCTGTTAAAATTCAAGCAAAAAGTTTCAATCAGCTGGTCTAATGCCACGATCTGTTAGTTGGATCATGTTGCTGGTAAATAAAACTTGATATTTGTTACAGTATTTGTGCGTGTATTTATTTGACTTTATAGTAATGGAACTCAGGATTATTAACCAAGAAATCATGGAATTCACCACAATACTGTGGCGATTATTCCCAACCATGTTCTAACTCAATAACACTCCCACCACTAGTTAAACTCAACAGAGATAACAATGGCTACTCTTAAGCGTGCAAGCGTGTAACTAGGAAGAGGAAGAGTCACGAGTGTTTGCGAATACGATGCAAAGAGGAGATTCCAATAAATAACACCGATCCTTCGAGAACACGAAGAGCGAATAACCAAGAAAGTTCTCGGTTCGTAGGCAAGCACCCTGTCGGCAGTAACCAAGCAAGGCAGGTTGATCAGTTTATTTTCAAGTGTTGTTCAGTGAACTACTGCGAAGTTACCAAACTCTTAAATTTGTATTGCGTTTATTATTAGTAAATAAAACTAGCTATTAGCTACAATATCTGTGTGTGTGTTTATTTGACTTTATAGTGATCGAACCCAGGATTGATAACGAAGGAATTATCGAATTCGTCACAATTGGTGTCAGAAGTGATATTGTGGCGATTATTCTCAAGCATGTACCATCCCTAAGTCAATAACACTCCCACCACTAGTTAACACAACCGAGATAACGATGGCTACGCTTATGCATGCAAGCGTATAACTAGGAAGAGGAAGAGAGATGGCGCGAGTGTTTGCGAATACGATGCAAAGAGGAGATGCCAATAAATAAACCGACCCTTCCAGAACACGAAAAGCGAACAACCAAGAAAGTTCTCGGTGCGTAGGCAAGCACCCTGTTGGACTATATAAGGCGGTGACCAAGCAAGACAGGTTGATCAGTTTATTTTCAAGCGTTGTTCAGTGAACTACTGTAAAGTTACCAAACTCTTAAAATTGTTTTGCGTTTATTACTAGTAAATAAAACTAGCTATTAGTTACAATATCTGTGCGTGTGTTTATTTGACTTTATAGTGATCGAACCCAGGATTGATAATTAAGGAATCATCGAATTCGTCACAATTGGTGTCAGAAGTGATATTGTTAAATAAATACCGAGAGTTTTCAAGGATAACAAAGGCATGGCAAAGTTGAATGAGCTGAAGATCCAGCAACTCAAAAATGAGCTGCAACAGCGTGGATTGAATACAACAGGCAATAAATCCGAGCTACAGTCACGATTGCGAGAGGCTATGGAAGCTGAAGGAATTAACGTTGACGATCATGTGTTTCATCTTGTGGAAGAAGCATCGACAAAAATGGAAGAGAAGGAGTCTACAATTCCAGCCGCAAGTGTGGACACTAACGCGTTGTTGACTGTATTGACACAGATGTCATCTAGCATTTCAGCTCAGTTGGAAGAACAAAAGACACACATGGCATCTCAGTTGGAAGAACAAAAGGCACACATGGCATCTCAGCTGGAAGAACAGAAGACTAGCATGGCATCTCAGATTTCAGTTCAACTAGACGAACAGAAGGCATACATGAGATCTCAGATGGAACACCAGGAGACACGTATAACATCAAAATTGGAAGAACAAGAGGAGCGTATATCTATGCAGGTGGCACGAATGTCTTCGCAGCTAGAAGTGCAGGATGCGAAAATTGCACAGCTACAGAATAAAATCGATGCTGAAGTAGACGCACTGAGAGGTCGTATCCAGGAGTTACAACTGAATCGTCCAACTACTTCAATGAGTGTCCCGAAGGTAAAAACCCCATCTTTTGATGGTTCTGTTCCATTCCAGGTATTTAAGCTGCAATTTGAGAAGACGGCTGCGGTGAATAATTGGTGCACTGAAGATAAAGTTGCAGCACTATTCGTGGCATTGAAGGGACCTGCAGCAGAAATCTTACAGACTATTCCCGAGTCCGAAAGGAACAGTTATGATGCATTGATGGGTGCGGTTGAGAGACGCTATGGTAGCGAACATCGAAAGCAGATATACCAAATAGAGCTACAGAATCGATCCCAGAAACCTAATGAGACTTTGCAGGAATTTGCATCGGACATCGAGAGGTTGGCCCATCTAGCAAATGCGGACGCACCCGTGGAGTACACTGAGAGGGTTAAAATCCAAAGTTTTATAAATGGAATACGCGATGTAGAGACGAAGCGGTCCACATATGCAAACCCCAAACGGACATTCTCTGAAACGGTATCGCATGCTCTGACGCAGGAAACAGCTTCGCTTTTGAGTAAACCTGCATACAAGGCTCATCGCGTAGAAGTGGACACTCCGGCTTGGGTAGACAAAATTTTGGAAGCGTTGAACGGAGTACAGAAAAAAAGTGATGGTGCCATTAAATGCTTTAAGTGCGGAAAACCAGGTCACATAGCACGTTATTGCGGCTCTGGCTCCAGTAACCCCAGCAATTCAGGTGGACGAAAACGCAAAGCTGAAGGAGATGAGCAAACCTCCCAACCAAATCAGTCGTTAAACTAAATCGAGCCAGCCGAAAGGGGCGTGGACTGGCTCCCGCAACTGAATGCCCCATAATCTCTGTCTCACAGATCGGAAGGAAAGCTAGTAATGTTACTGTTGTTGCATATGTGGATGGAAAAGAGCACTTACTAACTGTGGATACAGGCGCATCGCATTCCATAATTCGATCTGATTTAGTCAACAAGGAGGTGAGACCATTGCATGGAGCAAAGTTACGTACGGCCACTGGTGAGGACACCCATGTCCTAGGAGAAGTAACATGTGAAATCGTAATTGGGAACGTGGCCGTTCTACACAGTTTTATAGTAGCAGATATTGTTGACGAAATCATAGTTGGTGTGGACTTCTTAAGCGAGCAAGGCATCAAGATCGACATGCAAAACAGGATTATGAATTACCAGAACATGGATGTGCCATTAAATTATGGTTACGAAAACAAATACGTTAGTAAGCGAGTGCTTGTGGAGGAGAGCCAACAAATTCCACCGAAGTCGGAAGCAATCATATGGGCAAAGATTGATGGAGATTATGGGACAAACAAATTGTGGGTTGTCGAGGCAGCAAACAAATCAAGGACGAACATATTAGTAGGAAAAACCCTGGCCATGACAAAACAAGATGGACATGTACCGGTAAGAGTACTTAATGAGTTCAAATCGCCGATTAAACTTTCTAAAGGAGCAATATTGGGACAATGCCAAGAGGTCGAGGTAGTTATAAATTGTGAACAGCTTCAGGAAAATGATTCTACCATCAAGATTAATCTTTTAGATGATATCACGTCGTGGACGGCAGGCCTCGAAAAAGATCATCAGAAAAAGGCAAAGGAACTTCTATCAAAGTACTCGAGCATATTTGACAAGGATGGTTCTAAACCAGGTCGGACCAAAGTTGTGAAGCATCAAATTGATACTGGTGATGCAAGGCCCATCCGCCAAGCTCCTCGTAGTATTCCATTGCCCAAACGCCAAGTAGTAAGAGAAATTATACAGGAAATGAGTGACAGCGGCGTGATCGAACCATCAGCTAGTCCATGGAGCTCACCGGTAGTACTAGTGAAAAAGAAAGATGGACAAATGAGGTTCTGTGTGGATTACCGGAAATTGAACGACGTAACGAAGAAGGATAGTTATCCATTGCCAAGAATCGACGATACTCTGGACTCGTTATCTGGCACGAAATGGTTTTCCACACTGGATTTGGAAAGCGGCTACTGGCAAGTGGAGGTAAAGGATGAAGATAAAGAGAAGACGGCTTTCAGCGTTGGAGAAGGGCTTTGGCAATTTACGGTAATGCCCTTCGGGCTATGCAATGCTCCAGCTACTTTTGAGAGACTCATGGACCAGATACTAAAAGGTTTGCACTGGCAAACATGTTTGGTGTACCTCGACGACATCATCGTGTTGGGAAAAAGCTTTGAGGAACACCTAAAGAACTTGGAGGAAGTTTTCCAAAGAATAGCTGGTGCTGGTCTGAAACTAAGTCCCAAGAAGTGTTCCTTGTTTAAAAAGGAAGTAAGTTATTTGGGTCACAAAGTAACTACGGAGGGAATCTGCACTGCTAAGGAAAAGATCGAAGCCGTAAAAGATTGGCCAAGACCGAGAAATTTGCATGAGTTACGGAGCTTCCTGGGGCTGTGCACGTATTATCGGCGATTTGTACCAAATTTTGCCAGCGTAGCTAGTAGTCTCCACGACCTTACAAGGAAGAATATGAGTTTTGAATGGAAGAAGGAACAGGAGGTGGCTTTTCAAACATTGAAGGAACGACTATGCACTGCCCCGATGTTAGCATATCCAATTCCAGGTTCAAAGCTTATTCTGGATACAGATGCGAGTGGTTATGCTATAGGAGGTGTTTTGTCCCAGGTTGTTGATGAACAGGAGAAGGTAGTTGCATACTATAGCCGAACAATTGGGAAGCCTGAAAGGAACTATTGTGTAACCCGGAGAGAACTGTTGGCATTGGTAGAGTGCGTTAAGCATTTCCACAAGTATCTCTATGGGCAGCGATTCCACGTCAGGACAGATCATGCAGCGTTGAAATGGCTCTTACAGTTCCGTAATCCGGAAGGTCAATTGGCACGGTGGATAGAGCGACTGCAAAATTATGACTTTTCCATAGAGCATCGCAAAGGTAGCACCCACGGAAATGCTGATGCAATGTCACGAAGACCATGTAACTTGGAATGCAAGCATTGTTCCAAAGCTGAAACCAAGGAAGACATTATAGATGTGCGGCTCATGACTATAACATCTTCGGACGAATGGGACATGGATCAATTAAGGAGGTGTCAGCACGAAGATCCAGATCTTAAACGTGTGATGCAAGGAATCGAACGAAACGAGCGACCATCAAGAGAGGAGATGTCAGCAGAAAGTCCTGTTGCCAAGTCATATTGGGCACAGTGGAATAGTTTGCAATTAGAATCAGGTTGTTTGCATCGAATATGGGAGAGTGAGGATGGTCAATGTGTTCGAAAGCTGATAGTCGTCCCAAGGAAGAAAATCCCTGATGTACTCAATGAATTACATAACGGTCCAAGCGGAGGTCACCTTGGAGTCACCAAGACCTTGGAGAAAGTCAAGCAAAGATTCTATTGGGTTGGTTGCCGTCAATCGGTCGCGGAGTGGATTGCCAACTGTGAAGTATGTATCAAAGCTAAAGGACCGAAATCAAGGAGCCATGGCCAAATGAAACAGTATAACTCAGGTGCGCCATTTGAGAGGATAGCCATGGATGTAGCTGGTCCATTTCCTACTAGCAAACTCGGAAACAAATATGTACTAGTGGTTATGGACTATTTCAGCAAATGGCCAGAAGTGTACCCTATTCCAAATCAAGAGGCAGAAACAATAGCAGAGGTGTTTACTAACAATTGGGTAGCTCGGTTTGGTGCACCGATGGAGATACATTCTGACCAAGGCAGAAATTTCGAATCAGCTGTGTTCCAGGAAATGTGCAAGACATTGGGCGTTCGGAAAACTCGAACAACTGCACTACATCCTCAGTCAGATGGCATGGTGGAACGATTCAATAGAACCTTGGAAGAGCACCTGAGGAAAGTAGTGGATAAGTTCCAGAAGGATTGGGATACTCACATCTCCTTATTCCTAATGGCATATCGCTCTGCAGTACATGAAACAACTGGTCAGACTCCTGCAAAGGTAATTTTCGGGAATGATCTTCGATTGCCAGCTGACTTGAAGTTTGGGATAAACGCTGATGCAGGAGTAAATGCTCGGAAATCTACTAGCGTTTTGGAAGAAGAAATGAGAGAAATTCACGACCTTGTGAGACAACGGACTAAGATCATGAGCGATAAGATGAAGGCCAGGTACGACAAAGCAATAAATTCGGAAGGTTTTATAGAAGGAGATTTAGTGCTGCTATACAACCCACAGCGTAAGAAAGGTTTGTCCCCAAAACTACAATGTAACTGGGAAGGCCCATACAAAGTCATAAAACGGATCAACGATGTGGTATATCGCATACAAACTATGGGAAGGCCAAGGAATAAGATGAAGGTGGTCCATTTGGAAAGGCTAGCTGCGTTTGGTTCCGGCAATGTGTCTGATCGGGACGATCAGACTTAGGTGGAGGGCAGTGTGGCGATTATTCTCAAGCATGTACCATCCCTAAGTCAATAACACTCCCACCACTAGTTAACACAACCGAGATAACGATGGCTACGCTTATGCATGCAAGCGTATAACTAGGAAGAGGAAGAGAGATGGCGCGAGTGTTTGCGAATACGATGCAAAGAGGAGATGCCAATAAATAAACCGACCCTTCCAGAACACGAAAAGCGAACAACCAAGAAAGTTCTCGGTGCGTAGGCAAGCACCCTGTTGGACTATATAAGGCGGTGACCAAGCAAGACAGGTTGATCAGTTTATTTTCAAGCGTTGTTCAGTGAACTACTGTAAAGTTACCAAACTCTTAAAATTGTTTTGCGTTTATTACTAGTAAATAAAACTAGCTATTAGTTACAATATCTGTGCGTGTGTTTATTTGACTTTATAGTGATCGAACCCAGGATTGATAATTAAGGAATCATCGAATTCGTCACAATATTGTTAAACAAATACCGAGAGTTTTCAAGGATAACAAAGGCATGGCAAAGTTGAATGAGCTGAAGATCCAGCACCTCAAAAATGAGCTGCAACAGCGTGGATTGAATACAACAGGCAATAAATCAGAACTATAAGCACGATTGCGAGATGCTATGGAAGCTGAAGGAATTAACGCTGACGATTATGTGTTTCATCTTGTGGAAGAAGGATCGACAAAAATGGAAGAGAAGAAGGAGCTTACAATTCCAGCCGCAAGTGCGGACACTAACGCGTTGTTGACCGTACTGACTCAGATATCATGAAGCATTTCAACACAGCTGGAAGAACAAAAGACACACATGGCATCTCAATTGGAAGAACAAAAGACACACATGACATCTCAACTGGAAGAGCAGAAGACTTGCATGTAATCTCAACTTGAATATCAGGAGACACGTATTACATCTCGACTGGAAGAGCAGAAGTCACGAATGTCGTCAAAATTGGAAGCACATGAGCAGCGTATATTCATGCAAGTGTCACAAATGTCTTCGCAGTTGAAATCACAGGAGGAGAGGGTTACGTCAAAACTAGAAGTACAAGATTCAGAAATTGCACAATTTCAGGACAAAATTGAGGCTGAGGCGGAAGCTTTGAGAGGTCATATCCAGGAATTGCAACTAAATCGTCCATTTGTGTCAACGAGTGTCCCGAAGGTAAAAACCCCCATCCTTTGATGGTTCTGTTCCAGCACTATTCGGGGCATTGAAGTGACCTGCAGCTGAAATTTTGCAGACTATTCCTGACGGAGAACGGAACAATTATGAAGCATTGATGGGTGCAGTTGAGAGACGCTATGGTAGCGAACATCGGAAGCAGATATACCAAATAGAGGTACAGAATCGCTTTCAGAAGGCTAATGAGACATTGCAGGAATTTGCATCGGACATCGAGAGGTTGGCCCATCTAGCGAACGCAGACTCACTGGTAGAATACACAGAAAGGATGAAAATCCAAAGCTTTATAAATGGAATACGTAATGTGGAAACGTGTGTGTGGGGCTCACCCATTTGCAAATCCAAAGGGATCATTTTCTGAGACTGTATCACATGCTCTAACGCAGGAAAAAGCCTCGCTATTAAGTAAGCCGGCGTACAAAGCTCACCGTGTGGAGGTAGAACGGCCAGACTGGGTAGACCCAATTCTGGAAGCACGGAGTGAAAAGCAACAGAAAAATTATGGAGGCATCAAATGTTTTAAGTGTGGAAAATCCGGTCATATTAGGCGTTATTGCAGCACTGGCTCCAAAGACTCCGGCAACGGAGATGAGCAAGATGAATGCCCCATAATCTCTGTGTCACAATTTGAACGGAAAGCGAGTAATGTTACTGTTGAAGGCTACGTGGACGGGAAAGAGCGCTTGCTGACTGTGGATACTGGTGCATCACATTGCATCATTCGGAGTGACTTGGTCAGCGGGAAGGTGAGACGATTGCAGAAAGCTAAGTTGTGGACAGTAATTGGTGAAAGAAAGCAAGTCTTGGGAGAGGTGACATGTAAGATTGCGATTGGGAATGTAGCTACGTATCACAACTTCTTGGTAGCGAATATTGTCGACGAAGCCATCATTGGCGTCGATTTCTTGGCTGAGAGAGACATTCACATCAACGTAAGGAACAGGGTTATGACTTACAACGGCCAAGAAGTTCCTCTGGTCTTTGGACACAATAGTGGCTATACCACCAAGGGAGTGATCTTGAAGATGAAGCAACAGGAGCCTCGTAAAGCAGAGGCAGCTCCTCGACCAAAGGCTTTCACGGACAAGTACACCCTGAAGAAGATTCGGCAAGGCCAGGAGGAAGATCCAGATTTGGCACGTGTGTTGAAAAGAATAAAGGAAAACAAACAGTCAGGAAGAGAAGAGATGGTAGCAGAGAGTCGTATTGCAAAAGCATACTGGGCACAATGGAGTAGTTTGAAGCTAATATCTCGTTGTTTGTATTGGATATGGGAAAGTGAAGATGGCCAGAATCATCGAGCACTTATTGTTGTTCCCCAGGCAAGAATTCCAGATGTTATCAAAGCTTCGCATAGTTGCCCAGATGGAAGGCACATGGAATAAAAGAAAACGGTGCAGGAGGTAAATCGGCGGTTCTATTAGATTGGTAGCAGACAATCTGTTAGGAAATGGATTACTGTGCAGAGTGTGATGAGGATAATAGACGAACATCTGGTGGTCATGTTCCGAAGAAGCAACGCAACTTAGTGGATAAAGTGAAACAGCATGAGAGAACGGAACGGAATCCTGAAGAAGCGAGTTGCAGGAATTTTTGCCGGGTACCACTGGAAACGAAAGTGAAGGCACAAAGCCATGCGGGATTAAGGACGGACAAAATGGTTGGAATATGTGACAATGTAATTGTGGGAGTCTCTGCAGGAGAGGATTTATCTCAGAGTTTCAATCCAGGAGGAAATAAGGTTTAATAAAGCGGTGCCAACCATTGAGTGTCTAGCAGCGTTTGGTTCGGGCAATGTGTCGGATCGGGACGATCAGGCTTAGGTGGAGGGCAGTGTGGCAATTATTCTCAAGCATGTACCATCCCTAACTCAATAACACTCCCACCACTAGTTAAACACAACAGAGATAACATTAGCTACGCTTATGCATACAAGCGCGTATGGAGGAATAGGAAGAGAGATGGCGCGAGTATTCACGAATACAAGGCAAAGAGATGTCAATAAATAACACCGACCCTTCGAGAACACGAAGAGCGAACAACCAAAAAAGTTCTAGGTGCGTTGGACTATATAAGGCAGTGACCAAGCAAGCAACAGAACAGAACAGAGGAAGCAACGCAACTTAGTGAATAAGGTGAAACAGTGCACTGGGCATGAGAGTACGGAACGGAATCCTAAGGAAACGAGTTGCAGGAATGTGTGCCGGGTACCACTGGAAATGAAGGTGAAGGCACAAATCCATTCGGGATTAAGAACGGACAAAATGGTTGGAATATGTGACACTGCAATGCATTGTGGGAATCTCTGCAGGTGAGGATTGT
The DNA here is from genome assembly GCA_949987695.1 of Merzomyia westermanni. Lineage (NCBI taxonomy): Eukaryota > Metazoa > Arthropoda > Insecta > Diptera > Tephritidae > Merzomyia > Merzomyia westermanni. The sequence goes on from OX465291.1 coordinate 86,824,180, forward strand.
TGTCGGAGTTTCAATCCCTGGAGGAAATGAGGTTTAATAAAGCAGTGCCAACCATTGAGTGTCTAGCAGCGGTTGGTTCGGCAATGTGTCTGATCGGGACGATCAGACTTAGGTGGAGGGCAGTGTGGCGATTATTCTCAAGCATGCATCATCCGTAACTCAATAACACTCCCACCACTAGTTAAACACAACAGAGATAACAATGGCTACCCTTAGCGTGCAAGCGTGTAACTAGGAAGAGGAGGAGAGATGGCGCGAGTGTTTGCGAATACGGTGCAAAGAGGAGACTCCAATAAATAACACCGATCCTTCGAGAACACGAAGAGTGAATAACCAAAAAAGTTCTCGGTGCGTAGGAAAGCACCCTGTCGGACTATATAAGGCAGTAACGAAGCAAGGCAGGTTGATCAGTTTATTTTCATGTGTTGTTCAGTGAACTACTGCGAAGTTACCAAACTCTTAAACTTGTATTGCGTTTATTACTAGTAAATAAAACTAGCTATTAGTTACAATATCTGTGTGTGTGTTTATTTGACTTTATAGTGATCGAACCCAAGATTGATAATCAAGGAATTATCGAATTCGTCACAATACGATACGATAGCATACCGGTACTTTTGCGTAGGGTAGCACCCATGAACGAATTATACAAGATTAAGGGCCGCTTTCATAAAGACCGGTTAAATTTTTCCTAATCGGTGATTGCTTAACCGCTGATTTTCTGAATTGAGAATTTCGTTTCCACCAAAGCCTAGTTAAGTTATCGCCGATCAGACCGATCATTGTGAAGAAATTAACAAAAAGTTGCATTGTGAATTGGCAAAAGCAGCCAAAACAGCTTATTTTCGTTTTGTTTACGATTTCAAAAACCACCAATTTCCTGCATGAGTTGTTATTAAATAAAACAGAAATGGAAACGGCAGCGAACCAAAAAAAACATCGTCTCCCTAACTTTACAACTGCGGAGGAAGCGTTGCTAATATCCTTGGTTGAGCAGCACGCCAAAATATTGGAGAACAAAAGAACAGACGAGGTTGGTGTCGAGGAGAAAGAGACAGTTTGGGAACAAAGTGATCGCGCATTTGAGGCCCAGATGGGTGTCAAACGTGGCTCAAAAAACTTAAAGGAGAAATGTGAAAATTTGAAAAGGAAAGCCAGAAAGTCCCTAGCTGAAAAGCGAAGGGAATTGTATAAAACTGGTGGCGGACAATACCGGAGCTACACAGCCACGCTTGACACTCATCTGGGCCTCAAAGGCCCGATCAATTTGTTCCTAAACTTTCTTTTTCTCCTCGACACCAACCACGTCTGTTCTTTTGTTCTCCAATATTTTGGCGTGCTGCTCAGCCAAGGATATTAGCAACGCTTCCTCTGCAGTAGTAAAGTTAGGAAGACGTTTTTTTTAATTTTAGTTTAAACTAAGTTATTTAAAAAAATTTAATAATTATATGAAGACAAAGGTCGATAAAAGAAATAAATATAAAAATAACAATTTGCTTTTTGCTTTACAAAATGAAACCTTGAGACAAAGTATATTATAAAATGTACCTAAAAACAAGTAAGTCGAAGTTCGGGTGGAACCGAACATTATATACCCATCTGTCATCTATACTGACATACCGGAGCGTACTGGGTTCATATCTGGCAACGGACTGCTACTTCCTTCGGCGAGTTTTCGTCGCCAAAAACAACAACAAACCACCAAAAATTTCAAGTTTTCTTTAGAAAATATTTATTGAAGATAGGAATATCAACTGGGTTTTGAAATGCTTTATATATACATATATTCATACGTTAATTTAAATTTAAAAAGATATTGAAATGAAGTTTATGCGGCTAATTCACCTTCTTCTTCTACACAAACTCAGTCTCATTTTGAGCTAATTGCAGTAGTATTTTCGTTACTATTTTGGTAGTCCTTTACATCCAACGTCAACTCCAAAAACTGCACTAAAAATGTCGATATTGATACCCACAGACGCGTTTCGGTCCCAGGAACCATAATCCGGTGGGGGAAACCCAATATTTTTAGTAATTTAAAAGTTATTGGCATAAAACCAAAAAATGTCCCAGGCTCGATCCCAAATTAGGGGCCTGTTCCCTAGTATTTATGTACAGAACACCTTTCGGCATAGGCGGCCTTCGGTCGCGCTTCAAAAAAATAGCCCTTAGCCGGTCAAACACCGGCTGCGCGATCGCCAGTATTTCTGCGCATAACACATTTCAATCCGGTACGATAAAACCGACTGTTGTGGGAATGCACGATGATATGTACATCTGGGACATTGTTATAAATAGTAAAGAAGGGTGAGTATCCAGTGAGTTAACAACTCCGCTGCTACTTGAAAATACTTTTTACTTAGTATTTTGGATTGATTTCATGTCAAATTAAAACTTACTAATTCGCTTGTTCCCGATAATATATGCGCATCATTCGCCATAATGCCGCATTCAATATGATGGTCCTCAGCTTTATGCCTGTATACTCTGATAACAAACTCCCGGTATCGCAGTGTATAAGGCGAACCGTACTATCTTGGCATGCTGTCACAAAACATTGTTCATCTCGTGTTAGTTTTAAGAATGTTATGGGTTCTCCAATTTTATCACACACTAACTAGCCAACCCTTATATCATATTAACGTATACAACCATCCAAAGAAGACGTTAAAATTTTATGTTAATTGGTTTGAATACTTGTAATACAATCCTTTGCATCTTTCATAGCCTGTACGGGATCTAAACGCCGTGTTCGTATATCCCAACATAGAACTGCACTATCTCGTCCACCGAATATTGTAATAGAAGATTCTTCATTGAAACAGACACAACGTACACCACCAGCATGACCTTTTAGTCGACGTACTGGAACACCTGTGGATACTTCCCAATAGATAATGCTTTTATCGAGACTGGACGAAACTATATGACAACTGCCGCAACTGCCAGCTGCATCAATAACCTCATCTGCGTGACCACCGTACATTTTCAACAATAATCCCGATTTTGGATTCCAAAGTTTGATTTTTTTATCCGAACCACCACTCAAACAATAAGAGCCGTCAACTGAAAAGTAGATTCATTAGCTAGGAACTTCATTATAGTAAGCGGCATACCATTGTACCGTATTGCTCGTACCTCGCCTTGTTTAGAGTCTATAACATTAGGTTGAAAGTTTTCAACACTTGTGCCCATTATGAGTAATACGATTCCAACTTCATCGTTTTTTTTTGCGCTGTGATGTTCTCTTTCGACAAAATGATAATGGGTTAGAAGGTAATTGTTTACGACAGCTACCGAGTAATTTTCCGTCATTTCCATGTGGTTGTTGTACACAGATATAGGGTGTGCCGAAAAGCGCAGAAGTGTGTTCTGCGCAGAAATACTGATGATCGCGTAGCCGGTGTTGGACCCGCGAAGGGTTATTTTTTTAAATCGCGGCCGAAGGCCGCCCATGTAGAATAGTGTTCTGTACATAAAATAAAATTTATTATCAAATACACCTAATACATAATTATGTATTTAGCTCACATACCTTATTTAACTATGTGCCAAATCCTCAGTCCCGATTGCTTGCAGCACATATGAAGGCTATAACGATGCTGAGGTTTATGCTGAACCGCTTGATAAAGCCACATCTTTTAGAGCCATCAACAATAATTCACCCTCAACATAGGCAAAAGATAAATTTAAAGAACCACTATAAGTTTGTTCCTGATCACCATTACGTATGACATGTGAAAGCTTTGAAGTGATCTTATTCCATTTATTTAAAGGCAAGGTCACATACATATGTCCAGATATGGACATTAAATAAAACAGTATCTTTTATAACTAGGTCTGCATCGCAGATTGCTTGCACATTGTAGGAAAAGTATCCTTTTCGCTTTCGAAATATTTCCGCACTTTCTCCACCAGGTGATTGGATCTTGATATGGGTGCAGTCAATGCAGCCAACAACTTTGGGGAAACTCGCAATACGGTGGAAACTATGGTTAGTAATTTCCAGCTGTGTACTGGTTTTAGGCATTTGTATGTACTCTTTGGAAAGTTCTGCAATTGCACACTTTCTTTACGACCCGGCTGTCAGTGGCCACACTCACTCCACAGAAATCAACTACTATAATTAAGAAGCTTCCCGACGCAAGGCTTACAATAGCATCTCCATTGGGTTTCTGTAACAATAGCATCTCCATTGGGTTTTTGTAAATAGAATTTTATTAATATAAGCCATAGAATTGAATACATTTTCACAAACCTTTCAGTGTAGTTTCGTATTTTTCCTTAAAACACCAGAAACACTTTGTTTGGAGAGACGAAACCTTTGAATAAAGGTGTCATCGTCATACTTTTCAAAAAAGTTTTCCCTACTTTGAAATGCACGTGCTTTTCTTGTATAGCGCCAAGAGCACCAACGTGACATATTGTATATTTCCATATTACACTCCATTACTTTATTATTGCGCTAAATACGTTTATATTAATTTTTGGGTAATTCTATACTACAGCACATAACTGCTAATATACGTCCAAAAATCTCGGGAAATGTATCAAACGACGGGTTTTAACCTTCGCATCAATCATCCGAAAGCGGAAATTCGATTCAGAGATATTTGCAATCAAAATTGAAAAATTTCGGTAATTTTCATGTGGTTGTTGTAATCACAGATTAGGGTGTACCGAAAAGTGTAGAAATGTGTTCTGCGCAGAAATATTGTGGACCGCGTAGGCGGTGTTGTGACCATAAATACCTTGGATCAATCCCCCTATTTGGGATCGGACCTGAGCCATTTTTGGGTTTTTGCTAATAACTTTTCACTGAAACAAGTTATTTAATTTCGGCTTTCGGATTATTGATACAGAGATCAAAACGCGTCTTTTGATACCTTTCCGAGATTTTTGGACGTATATTAGCAGTTACGTGCTGTCGTATAGAATTACCTAATTTTTATTGTCCAATTTACGTTTGTTGTTACACGTTTCACTTGGCCACAGTTATAAATAAAAAAACGAAAACCTTTCGGTATGATTAACTAGCATAAATTTTACAAAACCTTTGAAAACATTACGGAATACTAACGAAGTAGCAGTTAGTTAATAAATTCAAAGTTTTTCGTGTAAATATAAATAAAAATTTTTTTCTCCACAGCTGACAAATGTAAATTTTTGCTCGGTTAACATATAATCGGCCATCCATCGCCGGTAAAGTTTATCGGCCGTTAATCGGCCGATTTGTACTAATCGGCCTTTGTGAAAACGGTTTTTGCCAAATCACCGATTAAACTCCGATTAAGCACTAACCGGCTTTTATGAAAGCGGGCCTAAGCTATCAATTTAGCCGCCATATTGTGAATAAAACAGCTGACTTTTTGTGACGTACGCAGGGTTCATGTACGGCCTAATAAATTTTTGTTTATTTTGTGTGATAACACGTTTGCTTGTACCAATGTTTACACTTTCTTTCTTGAAATGTATGGTATTTGACAGCTCTGTCAGGGCGACAACACACCGCATACGTCATGCAAAAAAGCTACTTTTTCTCACACATGTGACGGCTAAACCTTATCTATTTCATCCATGGGTAGCACCCTATTGGATCATAAAAGGCAAGTTGATCAGTTTATTATCAAGGGTTTAACAGTGAACTTACTGTGGAGTTACCTAGCTCGTGAATTTGTATTGCGTTTATACTAGGAAATAGAACTAGCATTTAAAAACAGTATTTGTGAGTGTCTTTATTTAACTTTATAGTGACCGAACCCAGGATTAATAATCAAGGAATCATCGAATTGGTTACAATTGGTGCAAAAGTGGTATTGTTAAATAAACACCAGTATTGTTAAATAAATACTTTGAAGGAGTTTGCATCGGACATCGAGAGGTTTACCCATCTAGCAAATGCAGACCCACCTGTAGAGTAAACGGAAAGGGTAAAAATCCAATGTTACATAAATGGAATACGTGATGTGGAGACGAAGCAAGCCACACATGCGGATGCATCATATTCCATCATTCGTAGTGTCATTGTAGAAAGCTACGTTGTGGACAGTAACTGGTGAAAGAAAGCAAGTCCTGGGAGAAGTAACATACAAGGTTGTTATTGGGAATGTGGTTACGTAACACAACTTCTTGGTAGCGAATATTGTAGACGAAGTCATCATTGGCGTCAACTTCCTGGCTGGGAGAGACTTGCAACAGCTTATAAGTACCTCTGATCTGTGGACACAAAAGGAAGTAATCTTGGAGATGGGGCAGCAGGGGGGCTCTTAAGGCACAGGTAGCTCCTCGACCATTGGCTTTCATGGACAGGTGCCTCCTGAAGGAGATTGCCATGTGTGTTGAAACGATTGAAGGCCAGTAAACAGCCAAGAAGAGAAGAGATGATTAGAGAGAGTTTGAAGCTAATATTTGGTTTTTTGCATCGGATATGGGAAAATGAAAATGGCCCGAATCATCGAGCACCTTTTGTTGTTCCCCAGTCAAAAATTCCATATTATTCCAAATTATATAAGCGTGTGATGGAATACGCATCTGAAATGGAGCAGTAAGGAAGGCGGTCGGCATGATATCAATGATGCACTGTGGCTAGTCAGTCTCGGCTGGGGTGGGCTCTTGCCAACCTTACCGTTCTGCGCCATAAACAGAGAAATTCAAATTATGCCTTTTCAAACGCCGGGAAAACGCACAAAACCGCGCAAAACAACTTCAAAAACAACATTCAAAAGTAAAAAAAAACTCAAATAAAAATTTAAGATTCAAATCAAAACACAAAAAAATGATAGAACAAAATATCCAAAATAAAACTTAATATTCAAAAATAACCGAAAATGAAAAATGTACACTAAAATTGATATAAAACAAATGCAAAAGAACAAAATTAAATTGAAATCAACGGAAAAGAAAAACCTGCAAATTAAAAACGAACGGGAACCGACCGGTTAAAACGCTGAAAATTAAAAAGTACAAACAAAAAGGGCCGAACAATATAAGGGGGCGCCGCGGGTGGTATTGCGATGCCCGGTGCTTCGCCCACCCTCATTCATGGCCATCGACTCACCTAATTTTCGATGGCCCCTTTTCAAAAATCCTATGCCTTCTAAATAATGAAGAAAATGAGTATTCCCATTATTAAATTACAAAGTTTATTTGAAATTCATTTAAAAATAACCGTTGCTTAAAATTACCCTAAGCAAAATATTCATTTTACACCGTTTAATTTTTGATTACTTTACTTATATATATTCAGGGAAAAAAACTCAAAATGTAAAACTATAACCGCAAAAAAACTTGGTTTTATTTGGCTATGTATGCCTTCTAAATAATGAAGAAAATGAGTATTCCCATTATTAAATTACAAAGTTTATTTGAAATTCATTTAAAATAACCGTTGCTTAAAATTACCCTAAGCAAAATATTCATTTTACACCGTTTAATTTTTGATTACTTTACTTATATATATTCAGGGAAAAAAACTCAAAATGTAAAACTATAACCGCAAAAAAACTTGGTTTTATTTGGCTATGTATATTATATTATTATTTTATTTATCTTGTTTCAGTTTTTATTTATTTCATTGATTATTGAATTGCCCATTTTATTTTGCTATTGGTTATATTAATTTAGTAGTTACTGAAAACCTTCTGTATTTGAATTTGTTTATTTATTTTTTTATTTGTATGTATTATTTTTATTTTACTTATTTAGAATGGTTGTTATTTTGTTTTTTTAGCTCGTTAAGTTGGACTCATAAATTCCCTCCTTTTTCTTACATTAGTTTCCCCTTTTGAAGGTAATACTACATTTACACTGCACCAAATGAGTCATTTTGGACGAAATCCAAATGCGTCGCATTTCCCCATACAAATCGCATTTCGCAAATAACGGATTTCATCTCATTCGCTCGCATTTGCTAGCATTTGGGGCGCAACAACATGACATTTTTGTGCAACGCATTGCGTTTGAAGTTTTTCCTAAAGGAAAAGGTCAACAAAATGCAAATGAGCTAATGTAAATGGGTGTGAAATGACTCATTTGAATTTTCCAAATGCGGTGCAGTGTAAATGTAGTATAATATACCTATCCTCTTCTCTTTTGGTCTATGCCATTCCCTATTGAACTTAGTTCTAATTCATAATTAATTTCAATTATAGTCTTTATCAAAATTACTTTAAGTTTGTTTTCTCGTTTTTTTCTATCAACCAAACTTTTACTATTCTTAAATAATAATAATAAAATAAATTGGTTAGGTCTCTCCCATTTGTGGTAGGCCGTTCGTAGGACGCTACTGTTGTTGCAACTGCCCGTTTGCGTCGGCGCTACTGTTGTTGTTGCAGTAGCCTTACTGTGGCGGCACTACTGTTGTTGTTATTGCTGGTTGTGAAATGGGCCTACAAGAGGGCGGCCCCTGCGGTTGTACTTCTGGTTGTTGTTACAGTTGTAGTAGCCCGTTTGTGTGGGCACTACTGTTGTGGTTGTTATTGCAGTAGCCTTACTGTGGTGGCACTACTGTTGTTGTTATTTCAGGTTGTTGTTACAGTTATTGGTACTGTTTCAGTAGCCCGTTTGTGTGGGCACTACTGTTGTGGTGGTTGTTCCAGTAGCCCTACTGTGGTGGCACTACTATTGTTGTTATTGCTGGTTTTGCAGCGGACCTACAAGAGGGCGGCCCCTTTTGTTGTACTTGCCGATGGTTGTAATAGTTTTAGTCGCCCTTTTGATTGGGCGTTACTGTTGTGGTGGTTGTTGCAGTGGCCCTACTGTGTTGGCACTACTGTTGTTATGGTTTACTTTCAATTGATAGTCATTGTTATTTGATTCAATGCGGTTGGTCGGGTGACAGTTTTGATTCACCATTTCCAAAACCACCAAAGTGAAAGATACGCCCCCAAAAAAATGCCATATTGACCGGGGTGGGAGACACATGGAATCCCGTCCTGATCCCTGACTTTAACACAGCTGACATCTAAATTTTAACCGAAGGCGAGTAAAACTAGGTATATTGCCAGAATACATTTTAGCAGCAAATGGCAATACATTATTAGTCAACTTGTAAAGTATGGTATAATTAGACTGGAATGAGTTTAAAGCGGCAGTGAGTTGTTGCTATGTGCTTTATTAACGAAACCAGTAGATCGGAATAGTATTGTCAATGGCTAGGTCGGATGAGGAGCTCCATGCGTCTCCTAACCCAAACCCAGTAACGTGGGGTCCCGCAGGCCACTAAGGGAACACATCCAAACGCATTGTCTAGAACCTTCCTGTGCCTTAAGGGTTCGGACTTGACCAAAAATGCAGTAAATTTTAATACCTACTGCAATTTAATCCAAATCTACTACGCTTTATGTTTTCATGAAATAGTCTACAAGTCACTTTGTTTTGATACAAGGATTTTTTTTCTATAAGCTTTCCTATTGAGTCATTAATCAACCTTAATAGTCTTGTTTTAATCATTTTTTTTCCATATGGGAAAGTTTACCTTTAATAAAAATAGCCACTGAGCAAAATAGTAGCAAAAGTAAAAGTACTAAATTCATTTTGCACCTAAGCCTTTAATTAAAAGCCATAGTTACAGTATTTGCAGTTTTAAGGCAATTTCTAAAGTTCAATGCTTTTTAAATTTACTAGGGAAAAGTTAAGGCATATCTTCAACTTTAGTTTCCATGGTATATTGTCCTTTTTTTTTGTTTTGAAATGCGTACTGTACTTTTGCCGGATTTCGTAGTACCAAAAAAAATCTTTAAAATAAAAACAAAAGTCCGAACCCTGATGGCAACCATCAACCCGAGTGGCAACAATCATGCCAAGTCGGATTGGGTAACGGAACTCTTCCATTGCGCAGTCGCAGTTGACTGACGATTTTCAGCGTAGCGGCGTCACCAGCATTCGACCAATTCAAAAGTTCAATTGATTTGGGTGCGAACGGTCGCAATGTTTTTCTACTTTTTTACTTGAAAGAGCGTTGGTTATGCTGCGGTCCTTTACAAATTTTTACAATGAAAATCGGTAGAATTTATAATTCAAATTATATATATGGAATTTTTTTTGGTGCAAGTGGCATAAGAAAGTGATAGTTAGTGTTTGTGACTTGATTAAAACCATTTTTTTGCAAACGAAACATTTTGCTTCGAAGGCAAAAACCATGCTTGCGTGTATGCTTGTGCACTAAATGGAAATTGGAAAATAAAGTACCATTTCTTATATATAAGCACTGAATTTTCAAAACGACGCATAATTTTTTGTATACACTTATGTATATGTACATATTTGAAAAATTGACAAACCAAATCATTTGGTAAAACTTTATTAATCATTAATACGCGGTGGCGGAAGTGAGAACATAAAAAGTGCTGAGCGCATTAAAGTGGCGTCGACGATGCAATTCATTCAACTTTATGAAACAAAGAAGCTCATATGATAAAACCAGAGATGTTCAAACATTAAAACGAAAAAGGGGGAAAGTCTTCTCGGGTAAGTAAGCTGAGCTACATATATTTTCATATAAATGTTTGCACAAACTATCCATGGTAATTTTTCCTGTGCCATTTTTAATTAGTATACCAATTTCATTCTGTCTCCATCCAAACGCTACCTACTGAAGTAAGTTGGGGGGGGGGTATATATTTTTTTTGAATATCAAGGAAGACTCCTTGGTAATATATTTCGACTTATCTGAGACCAGAAGTCTATTTTTATACCTAGCTGCACTAGTTTTGAACCAACCTTACTTTTATTTTAATTGCAGTTCATGTTCATTTAGAAATTTTGGCAGTTCTTCGAGGTTCCGCTCCCATATGTTTCCCTTTAGATTTAATAAAATTCGAATACTTAAATTCTGAATATAGTTATTTTTCAGTGCTTCACTATTTTCAGAAAAACCTTCCATTGCCAAGTTGATAGTGTAAATTTCTATTTCATACGGAAGTGCTTTATACTTCTTTTTATGTATATTCAAAGTGTGAATTTGTATTATTTGGAAGAGTTGGGTTTGCGGCCTGAATATGTTTACGGTGTAATATCTTTGACAACATTTTGTCGTGAAGAAGTATTTTTACAGCCTATTTGTAAATATCCGCTCGGATATCTTCTTTGCGAAATTTTCGTACTCGCCAGGAAAGTTTTCGCCAATTCTCTTTCGCTGGTAAACAGGGAAAATCTGACAGAGAGGAATTTCGAATTTTTTTTATCCAGTGGTATGACCATCTTACATTTCGTTTTGACATCCCTTCTTGTGACCAGTGAATGAAAAATGATAGTGTTAATAAAACTGGTCGAATTAAATAATTATCAAATTCATAAGTTCATAAAAGCAGGTGTAGTGTACATGTGTTATAAATAAGTAGCTGTCTTTTCCATTCGCGCGGATGTTTCCGGCCGTCCCTACATGAGGCTGACTAAAGCATTTGCAGCTGATTTGTATTTTTCGTTTTAAAACCAGATAAGCAATACGATGGTAGTGTTTAGAAGTGATTTTGGTAATTGTTTCCTTTAGGAGACAACAGCTAGAAGGCGTCCGAGGGTGTCGGGACGGGTGTCAGGCAGCGCGTTTTGACTTCGGTATCGATGGTTCGGGGGCGGAGATTCCATATTTTGTGTCTGTTCAGAGATAGTTGCAATTAAAGTTGAACATTTTCTGTCATTTTCATGTGGTTGTTGCAATCACAGATTAGGGTGTACCTTAAAGTGCAGAAATGTGTTCTGCGCAGAAATATTGTGGACCGCGTAGCTGGCGTTGGGCCGGCTAAGGGTTATTTTTTTTAAGCGCGGCCAAAGGCCGCCTACGCATAAAAGTGTTTTGTAAATAAATAAATACCTTGGATCAAGCCCCCTATTTGGGATTCAACCTAGGCCATTTTTGGGTTTTTTGCTAATGGCTTTTCACTGAGACGAATTGTTTAATTTTCGCTTTCGGATTATTGATGGCGGAGATCGAGACGCGTCGTTTGATACCTTTCCCGAGGGGTTTGGGCGTGTATTGGCGGTTGCATGCTGTCGTATAGAATTACTCTAATTCGGTGTTTCCGGCACTAAAATAAATCTTTTTTGTTGTATATACGGTCCATTGTTGGCCATTAAGTGGGTGGAGAGGAAAAAAAAAAAAAAAAAATTTCGGTCAGTGGTTATTGTCTTGGCTATTGCGGGGTGAAGATAATTTGTTGAATTGGTTACCGATGTAGCTAAGATATGAATAATTTTACTAGCTAAATTATTATTATACCGGTCATTGTCAATCAAACGATAGCTTTAAATTTTTCCAAGAAAATTTAATCAATTTTAATATTCATATAGATACAGCTGTCGGTGCAACAAATAATAACAGCCTATCTGAGGTTTGGCTGTTAATGCTATTGGCATAAGCATAATAAAGTACAAAAATTTTTGCCTTAAATATGTGTTTACCCAATAACTTTAAATGAACTATTCTTGTGTGTTCTAATTTAGTTAGGGGCTGAAGGTATCTAGTCGGACGGTATAGCGTTTGCAAGAAGATGCCAAAGCGTAGTATTCCATGTATTGTATGGTTTACGATCACCTCAGCTTCGTCGGACGTAACCAGCCCTTTTGGCGTACGCGTAGCAACAACCTGAGTTTTAAGTCTTTATAGTTTTAATGATTTTATGTATATATATATAAAAGCAAATTGTATTTACCTTTTTTTTTGTTCGCAGAACGCATCAACGCCCACCGCACGCCGGCAACAACAAATCCGGCAACAATAAGACCGGCAACCACAACCACCACCAACAACAAAACCGGTAACAACAACCAACCGGTAACAACAAAACCGGCATTGACAATCAGCATTGACATCAGCAGGGGCCGCCCTCCTCTAGGCCCACTGCACAACCACCCGGATCGAGCACCACGACACCAGCAGTGACATTAGCGGGGGCCGCCCTTACATAGGCCCGCCGCACTAGCATCAGCAATAACAACAGTAACCAGCAGTGACAACAGCGAGGGTCGTCCTATTATAGGCCCGTCGCACCACCAGCAACAACAACATAACCAGCAGAGACAACAACCACAGTAGCGCCCCACCAACGGCCTACTACAACCCGGTGAGACCTAGCCAATATAATTTATTTAATAATGGGTCATATTAATAGAACAGGAGCAATTCCTTATATGTAATTCAAGTTGTAAACCTTTTTCTCGAAGTATGACTTTTCTTTTTTCTACAATTTATGCCAAGTTTCAGAAGATTTGAGAAAAGGCAAAAAATTTTTTGTATCATCCCATAGTAAAAGGTATAAGAAAAGAAAAATAAAATTAATATAATTAAGGTTGTATTAGAGTGAGTAACAGGAACTGAGTTAGAAAAGAAAAATTATTTTAAAATTAAAATTATAAATAAGTTCGTAAAATAAGGTACCCTACATAAACTTAACATTAGATTGTTGCTATATACTAAAATTATAAAATGAAACCATAAATGCTAAGGAAGATAGGAAAAAAAATGTATTTAGTTTAAATACTTAAGACCAAACTAAAATGAAAAGAAACCTAAGGTAATTTAGCTGGAAGGTAGACAATTTTCTAAAGTTAGGTTAGAGAGGGAAATATTTTTTTTTTGTAAAAAGAAAACAAAATAAGCTTTTAAACAACAACAAAAGCATAAAAAAAAAAGAAAAAAAAATAACAAATAAAAAAAAATACTTTTATTTCTATCTTTTAAACTGTTTCAAAGGGGAATAGCTAAATAAAACGATAAAAATGATAACAAAACTAAAGGCCACAAATAATATAACAATAGAATATAACAATACCAAATGAATAAGCTAGGCTTAAAGACTAATGAACATATAAAAACAAATTATACAAATAAATAAATACGATGATCATAATAAAATAAAAGGAAAATAAAATATAGATATAGAGATTAAACAAGAGTGTAGGTTTCAAAGAAAAGAAAGATTGATCAAAACTAATAAAATAGATAGGTAAGGTAACTAGATACCAGTAGTACGTAATTGTATGTTTAAGAAAATGAATTATAAATAAATTATAATTAATATGGGAATGCTGACTTCCTTAATTATTTAGAAGGCATATAGGATCTAGGTAAGGGGCCATCGAGATTAGGTGCGTCGATGGCCATGGATGAGGGTGGGTCAGCACCAGGCGTCTGTTAATTGAATAAAGAATACAACAACTTTATACTTTTAATTTTCTTTTAATACTTTTTTTTATTTATCCACTCAGTTTTAGAAACAGTGTTTTCTTTTTGATGGCCAATGATTAATTGATGGCCGCCAGCAACGACATGTCCGTGGAACCCGAACTTTTCACGGTCATGCCGTTCCTGTCGGTCATCGGTTGTCTCTTCTCTGGACAGGTGCCAACATAGCGTATAACACTTACGCGCCATATAGTGTCGCCCCTGTCCAGCGAAGTGACAACTTTTTGTTATGCAGGGAAGTATTTTGGATGATCACATAATGCCCTGTGGGAACCATGTGATCAGCCTCCCTTATCATTACATCATCCTTTTTGGGGAAAAGAAGAATTTGGTAGGGTGATCAGTCCTATCAGATTCTTCTTACCCATATACATACTAAAATTGTTTTGAATGAACGAATATTTTATATTGGGTGTTCCTCCCCTTTTTATTAATTCGTTCATTCCTATCAATTTTTACCAAATGCTTAAAATGTAAAAACGCTTAAAGCTTAATTATATAGTTATTTATTAAACATTAAATAGTATAAAAAAATTATATTTATATAAATGATAAAGCATATTTTTTTTTTTTTTTTTTTTTATTATGTTTAACAGTTTGGTAATTTCAGCTATTAGTTCATTTTTAAATTCTGTACCTAAATCAGATTTTATGGAATTCATTACACCGTATGTTAAAATAAAGCCTTCAAAAATTGCCGATGCAATTGTTTTGGCAGATTTATCTGGTACAGGTACTGTTACCAAATATTTAGTCATGTCACAAATCATGGTTAGTGCGAACTTATTACCATATTTGGACTCAGGTAGGGGTCCTATTGTATCGATAACCAATACATCAAATGGTTTACAAGGTGTTGGAGTTATTACAAGATTTTCTTTTGTTTTTGGTTTCACCTTGTTCAAAAGACATTTATTACAACTTTTTACATATTTTGCTATATCGCGAGTCATGTTCTTCCAATAAAATTTTGTTCTTAGTTTTGCGTAAAGTTTTTTGGTACCACAATGTCCTCCTGAGATTGGGTTGTCGTGGTAAATAGTCATCAACTTAAGTTTTTTGTCATTATCTGTTACAGTTTCAACTGGATCTGTTAAAATGATTTATAAAAATTTGAGTATTTTATTTCCGCTATTTTTTAAATTTATAATAGTATAATGATTGAAAAATAAATCATTTTTAGGCCATTCTATTTGCTTAATTTTGCGTTTGCTGGCTTCTGAATCAAGCCTCGAAAGTAATTTCTCTAAAGACATTATTTCGTTAGCAACCTCAAAACTAAGTAACTCGAGTTTTTTATGTTTAATATGCGCAAAAATATGTAAATTTGTAGTTTTTCTATTTTTATCGTACGTAATTTCAGATCTGATACGCGGTATTTTATTTGAAAAATTAAATGAAAATTTATCGTAAACTTGTAAAATTTGTTGTTTGTCTTTAGTTTTGTCGTTTTTATTAAGTAATTTTTTGTTGTTTGTCTGATTTGCCATCGCCCTTGTTTGTACTGCTAAAATTTGTTTGTTAGAATCTCGAATTTCATCGAGTGTGATGCGTGAAAGTGCATCCGCGCCTACCTTTAATATATACAATAGTGAAGTTATATTCCGCTAGTTCAAGCCTAATTCTCGAAAGTTTTGAAGAGGGGTCTTTCATATTGAACAGGTATACTAGCGGTCTATGGTCGGATTTTACAATAAAGTTAGTACCATAAACGTATGGTCGAAATTGCTTTATTGCGAAGTAAATGGCTAAAAGTTCCAATTCTATGATTGGTTTTTTCTGTTCGGCATTATTAAATGCTTTAGAAGCGAAACAAATTGGTAAATCACTACCTTGATGATCCTGACTTAAAATAGCACCGCATCCAGTTATTGAAGCGTCTACTGTAATAATAAATTGTTTAGTAAAATCGGGGTATTGTAGCAATTTAGGTGAAAGCAAAGCTGCTTTCAATGATAGAAATGATCTTTCGCACTCCACGTCCCAAACAAATTCAACTCTTTTCCGACTTAAACGATTTAAAGGCGCTGCCAGTGACGCAAAATTAGGTATAAAACGCCTGTAATAGTTAGCAAATGCGACGAAACGTCGAACCGCATCTTTATCCGTTGGTTTTGTATACTTTTTAATAGCGTTAATTTTTGAGTCATCTGGCAACAGACCCTTTGCTGTACATTTGTGACCTAGAAAAGTTACTTCTGGTCGTAAAAAATTGCATTTGTTAGGATTTAGTTTGAGATTGAAAGACCTACAAGTATCGAAAACTTTTGAAAGATTTTTAATATGGTGTGCTTCACTACAACCAATGACGATAATATCGTCGACATATAAAAATGCAACATTGGGTGGTATACCCGAAAAAGCTATAGTCATCATTCGCGAGAATGAATTTGGTGCTACATTTAACCCGAATGGAAGAACTTTCCATCTAAATGCACCACGGTCAGTGCTGAAAGAAGTAATATCGCGTGAGTCAGGATGCAAGGGAATTTGATGAAATCCCGAAAAAAGATCCAATGTCGAAAAATACTTAGCTCGACCAAGATTGTCTAAAATATCGTCAACTCTAGCAAGAGGAAATTTATCGGCAATGAGTTTTTTGTTAACTCCGCGAAAATCTACGCACATACGATAAGCTTTTTGACCATTAGTATCTTTTTTTGGGACCACAATCAAAGGACTATTGTAATTGGAATAGCTAGGCTCAATCAAATCATTGTCTAACAATTTATTTACTTGGCGATTTATTTCCTCACGTTGGGAATATGGCAATCGATAGTTTTTAACATATACCGGGTCGTTGTCTGTCACTCTTAGTGTTTGCTCGTAAAAATTGTTTAAAGTCATTTTGTCCGTGTCGAGAGCGAAAATGTCGGCATAATTTATGCAAAGGTTGATTAGTTTACTATGAGCATGTTGAGGTATTTGGTTTTTTAAAATTGAAGTTAGTTTTTTCGTACGTTTGTTTTCCGTTTCTGTCTTGTTAATTGAATAAACGTTGTAATTTGAAAGTTTTTCTGTCCGAATACTATTTCTTTTAACATACTTTACATCATCCGTTGTATTTATAACTTTAATTATTGGGTTTTTGGAATTAACAATGCATCTCGCTGTGAAAACACCTTTTTCAATTTCCTGCGAATCCACTAAAAGTGGATCGGGTGTTTTTCCTAAATCAAAAAGTCTAAATATTTCACATCTGGGCGGTATTACACAACTGTCGCTTTCTGTTCCGTGTAGGATTGGTACCGCGACTTTTTCATCACCTACCCGAAAGGAAATATTATTGTTCTCATAACTAATGACGCATTTGTTAATTTTCAAAAAATCTTTACCCAGTATACCATCGGATGGGATATTAAAGTCTTCATTTACTATGTGCAAAGTATGTTTAATCGAAAAGTTGGAAAAATTTAAATTTACGATAATTTTACCTAAAGTTGAAACAGTACTAGAAGTGACACCGGTAATGTTAATAATATCGTTTGTATTAAATGTAATATTTCTGTCTAAACTTGAGATTTTTACTAAAGAAATGTCGGCTTGTGTGTCTACTAAGAAAGAAAAAAATTTTTGTGACTCGTTAATTTGCAATTCAATAAAATCTGAGTAATTTAAATTTAAACAATAAATGGCTTTTGGCGAAGTAAAATCGCTTAATCGCTGTATTCGTCCTCCCCCAGTGTTAGCTCCCGAGGGGCGTTCGCGTTTAAAGCGCGGACATTAGCGTTTCTACCTCTACCATTTGATGATCGTGAATTGTTACCGCTATTGTTACTATTACTGTTACCGGAATTTGAACGTGAATTATTATTATTATTATTTCGATTTTGATACCTATTTCCATTAGCAAGTCGATTTCGTTGACTATTATTACCGTTAGGGTTGTTGTTGTATGAAAATGATCGATTATTTTTATAGTTGCTAAAGTTTCGATTTGGGTAAAAGCCACGATAGCTACCACGCGAATTTCTGAATGTATTATTACCGCGTGAACGAAAAGCTAAAACCTGACGCTCTTTCACTTCGTTATTTTGTTCAACAATCAATTTAGCTACCACGTCTTTAGGATCAGCAAAAGCTGTTGAAGCCAAAATAGTTTTAACCAAATCGGATCTAGCATTTAAGCGACACACGTTAACCGTTTGTTCAACTGCCATTTCATGAGCTTTTCCTTGAGTAATCCCTTCAATAATAAGAGACCGCTCAAGTGAATCAGCTAATTCTTCAACTTTTTTGGCAAAATCTGTATAATTGTTACTGTTAACGTGTAACGCGGCTATTTTTCCTGCTACAACTTTCGAGTTGTCTGGCTTGATCCTATTACGCAAAGCTATTTTAATTTCGTTAACTGAATTTACTTGCGTCGGTATAGCTTCTCGGGCTTTTCCCTCTAACTTTGATTTTATGAATGCTATGAACGTACTAGTTAAGCCTTCATCTACTAATTCTTCAATCAAATTAATTTTGTCAATAAACGATTCGAGAGCTAACGGATCTCCATTATAATTTTCCCTTATTGTCGAAGCACAAAGGCTTATTAAAGATCTTTTTTCTTCAATAGTAGGCATTTTAATAGAAATTTCCGAACAAATCGAAATATTTGGTGAACTATTTGAAACTATTGGTTCTTCTATTAAAGTTAACGAATCTTCTAGAGTTGAGGAATCTTTTATGTTTGGCAGAGAGGTGCTTTTTGAAATAGGGACGAGTGATGAAGTTTGTGATTTTGCATCTGAGTATTCCTCCTCAGAACCAGATTCAATTGAGTCTGTTTTGCAAATAAGCTTAATTGGCTCTAATGGAATTTTAATATGAAAATCTAATTTATCGAAACACCTTTCTAAAAGATCTCTACAACGTTCTAATTTTACTTGTGTTTTTGAGGACTCATGTAGTTTTGTATGACCTTTGACGTGTATTAAAATGTGATTATAAGAAGCTACTAGCAATTTCTTATATTCATTAAGTTTATCTTTATTCGACGAAAGCTGTCGGTTTTGCAAAACTCTTTTAGTAACTTTTATAAACTCTGAATATCTATTTGAAAATTCTTCTTCTAAATCAGTCATACTACGATAAATCAAAAAACAAAGCAAAATCTCGATTCTATTAACTTAATATTCACCAAAGTCCGAAAACGTGAAACATTTTTTAAAAATCTAAAAAATACAAAAAAAAACCGAATCTGCTGAAATTACGTCATCCGCTGAAAATTATCATGCATAGAACTTGGGATTTGGCATGCAAAACGGTTTTAGGCATTCATGCAATTTCAAACAAAAAATTTTTCTAAGTGTATTTTGTATTTGTTTAATTTTTAGGCTATTGTACAAAAATTATTTAAATCCACAGTTAAATTTACAAAGCAAGAAACCGGCAAAATTTTAATTTAATTTAACATGTTGTAAGGAAAGCAAAATTTTAATTATTAAACAAAGTTAATTGGCAAAAGTCTATGGCAAGGGTTTTGTGTAGGGTATACACGAAGTGGACGCACCACTTTAATCAAAATTGTAATATGGTTGTTGTACGGGACCACCGTTTTGGGTACAAGCGGACGCACCGCTGTAAAAAAATTGTAATATGGTTGTTCACGGAACCACCGTTTGTTCAAAAAAAATCTAATGTGAATGTGTACATATGTCTGTATAAGAAAAAAACCCTAAGGGAAAAATACATATACATATACATATATACTGCTACTTCTGCTATTAAACTGCTACTTCTGCTACCACCGCTGCCGCTGCTACTACCGCTGCTGCCTTTTTTCCTGCCTGCTGCTGCGCTGTCTCGCTCGCTGCTGGTGGTTGCTGTGCAGTGTGAGTGGCGTGGGTTGAAAAATGTCCGTTAGTTAAGTGGCGTGATATGATGTGCCGTTAGGTACAGCACCCGATGTACCTATTATTTCTGCTTCAATTATTTCGTAGATTAGAATTTGTTGTATTATTTTCAAAATTTTTTTTAGTTTTATTATTTATTATTATTAATTTTATGTATTATTTCCGTATTCTTTAGACTTGTAGATTGATTTTATGTATTATTTCCGTATTCTTTAGACTTGTAGATTAATTTTATGTATTATTTCCGTATTCTTAAGTTTTCTAGAATAGTTTCTTTTTGTATTATTTAAAAAAATTTTTTTTTTGATTATCTCTGTTTCTGTTAGTGTTGTAGTTTAGTTTTATGTATTATTTGAAATTTTCCATATTAAGTGATAAATTTTCTTTTTGCCATGTGTGGTCTTGTATTAAATTTTTCTATTACCTCCGTTTGTATTAAGATTTCTTTATTAAATTTTAGATTTGAATTAATTTTTATTATTTCCGTTTGTTTTAATTGGGTTCTTTATTAAATTTGGCATTTATTTCAAGGGTTTTTATTATCTCTGGTTCTATTACTTGCTTTAGTGTTAGATTTTACATTTTTTTCTAACTTTTATTATATCCGTTTTTATTAGTTGATAAGTTATTAAATTTTTACATTTTAGGTACTTTTATTATTTCCGTTAACTTTAGGTTTTATTTATTATAATTTGCTTATTCACTGCCACTTAACTTACCCGCGCCACTCCTGCCGATGTCATATGCGTGGAGAGTCCTGTCACGATCGCCATGTTAATTGAATAAAGAATACAACAACTTTGTACTTTTAATTTTCTTTTAATACTTTTTTTTATTTATCCACTCAGTTTTAGAAACAGTGTTTTCTTTTTGATGGCCAATGATTAATTGATGGCCGCCAGCAACGACATGTCCGTGGAACCCGAACGTTTCACGGTCATACCGTTCCTGTCGGTCATCGGTTGTCTCTTCTCTGGACAGGTGCCAACATAGCGTATAACACTTACGCGCCATATAGTGTCGCCCCTGTCCAGCGAAGTGACAACTTTTTGTTATGCAGGGAAGTATTTTGGCTGATCACATAATGCCCTGTGGGAACCATGTGATAAGCCTCCCTTATCATTACACGTCGCAACAACACCCGCGGCGCCCCCTTTTAATGTTCGGCCCTTTTTGTTGTATATTTCTTTTTTTTAGCGTGGTAACCGGTCTTTTCCGGTTCGTTTAAAATTTCAAGGTTTTTATTGTTAATTTAAATTTATCTGTTTTTTTTTCTTCCGTTCGTTATTTCAGTCTTGATTTCATTTCATTTTCAGTTATTTTTGAATTTTGAGTTTCCTTTTTTTGAGAGTTTTTCCGCCTCTTTCTTTTAATTTTTAATTCGATTTTTCGGTTTTTTTATTTGAGTTTTGAAATTTTGAATGTCAACGGTCTGTCCGTAGCATCCGGGTTTAACCGGATGTTGTTTTTACAGTTGTTCTGCGCGGTTTTGTGCGTTTCCCCGCGTATTAAAGGCATGATTAGAATTTTTTCTGATTATGGCGCAGGACGGTAAGGTTGGCAAGAGCCCACCCCAGCCGACAACGACTAGCCACTGTGCACCATTGAGATCATGCCGACCGCCTTCCTTACTGCTCCATTTTGTTGCGAATCCATAACATATGGCGCCCAACGTGGGGCCCTGAGCGCTGACCGCGATGACTGTTCGGGTCAGCTTGTGAGGTTTCACCATTCCGTATGTCCCAGGTAGGCAGGCCCAGGAGCCGCCACCTGCGTTGCGACGGGATGGTGCGACTGATCAAGTTGTCCGGATTGGTCATCGTGTTCAGTAGCTATGGGCGCCCGCGAAACCATAACACTGTTGTTGTTGTTGCTGGTTGTGCGGCGGGCCTACACAAGGGCGGCCCCTTCTTCTGTACTTGCCGATGGTTGTAAAAGTTGCAGTAGCCCGTTTGATTGGGGCTTTACTGTTGTGGTGGTTGTTGCAGTAGCCTTACTGTGTCTTGCCGGTGGTTGTAATACTTGCAGTAGCTAAAGCCGGTGGTTGTTAAAGCTGGTGGTTGTTGTTGCGCGCTATGGTGGCTCGTTTGATGTTGCATGTTTAGTGGCAAGTTTGTTGTACCGCGTCGTTGTTCCAGCGCAATAATGCGGCACGTTTGTGCTATGGTGGCACCCACATATGGGGCGCTGTTTTTTTTGATTAATGAAATATAACTAGGGTTTCTTTCATTATATTGCTATGTTTTACGTAGTTTTCTAAGGCGTCAAACCAAAAGATTTAGAAATACCCGCGTTAGAAACATTTCACGGTGAAAAATCTTGCCAAAGAGGAAATGATGCCACAACAAAAACTTTTTTTTTCGATAAATGCTCTAAAATATAAGCGCAGATACAAGTTTACACCTTGAATAAAAAAAAAATTCAAACACTTTCATATGAAATAGAAATTTACACTAACAAATTGAAATATTGAGCCACTGGAAAGAAAATTTGAGTGTATTTGAATTTAATTGAACCAAAAAGGTAAACAGATAGGAGTGGAATTTTGAATACATTTTATTATGCATAAACCCATTCTCCCAGTCTTATAAGAACCACGAAAATTTCTAAATAAATATAAACTTGCAATTAAGATTAAACTAAGTTGGTTCAAAACGTTTCGAAATATAGATGATCGCAACCGTAACTAGTGCAGCAAAAAAAATAGCTTATTTCAGTAGGTAGCGTTTGGATGGAGACAGAACGAAATTTGGTATACTAACTCCAGTTGGGACAGGAAAAATAACCATGGATATTTCGTAAAACATTTATATAGCTCAGCTTACTTACCCGAGAAGACTTTCCCCCTCTACTGGTGTTCCTTTGGTCTATAAAGCAAATTTACATGCATGCTTGTTATTATTTGTATTCGCTCCACATATTCGAACCAGAATTAGAAATATGTTTTAAATTCAATTCGTTTGTTTTACAATGTTTATTTTGATAAGTTTTATTTATTTATGTATAAGAATATAGGCGTGTACAAGCGTCTACTCTAGAAATAACCAAAAAAGATGATTTCCCAATAAGAAAATTAAATAAGTTTTTATTGATTGTGAGTGATCCACTTTGGACTTCTTTAGAACAAACCAAATTCTATTTTCATTTAAAACTTTTACGTTAGAATCGCTTAACATCAGTTACATTTTATTTAAATTTGTTTTTTGTCCATCCAACTTTCACTTGACTTCTAGCTTTTGAAAATCTTTCTGCCAATAGTGTTAGGTATTTTCAATGCACTATAACGACACTTTTTCATTTGTTTATTGTAGTTTTCTAGATCATCGAGACCACATTTCTGTTTAAATTTTGAATTTTTTTTTTGCGCGCACACGACCGTCCAAATCAAATATATTAATAAATTTTATTGAATGTCGGCAACGGCGCTTTGGTGTCGAGAAAATCGTCAAACAACGGTGACTGCTCAATGGAAAAGTTCCTTTACCTGTTTTGACGTGCCATGATTGTTCCCAAGTGGCACACTCTGATTGGTGGTTGCTATCAGGGTTCGGACTTTTACCACTTTTTTTTACTACCAAATCTGGTAAAAGCATAGTATGAATGTAAAAAAAAAAACAAATATGCCATAGGGCTGAGGTTAAAGCTATGGGTTTGCCTTTTCGTCGGAAATTAAATTAGCATTCAACTCTAGAATTTACTTTAAAGCTCAAAATACTGTAGTTACGGCTTTAATTTTAAGGCTTAAGCACAAGATGAATTTAGTAAGGTTTACTTTTACTACTATTTTGCTCAGCTGCTGCTTTTAATAAGGGTAAATGTTTCGTATGGAACAAAAAAAAGAAAACTAAATATAAATAGTGATTGATTACTTTATAGGATAGTTCATAGCAAAAAAAAATCATTCTATCAAAATAAATTGGCTTGTACCACTCTTATATGAAAACATAAAGCGTAATAGATTTGGGCTAAAGTGCAGCAGATATTAGAATTACTGCAATTTTGGTCAAGTCCGAACCCTGAAGGCACGCTTCCGTTGACGCACAAAAAAAGAAGGTTCTAGACCATGCGTTTGGTGTGTTCCCTTTATGGCTCGCGGGACCGCGCGTTATTGGGTTTGGATAGGTGACACATGGAACTCCTCATCCGAACTAGCCTGACATCAAGATTCCGGCAAAATAGTAAATAATGGGAATAGTGTCGCCTTAAAAACCCACTTAGCCAACCTTTTTAATTCTTCTACGAATTGATTAGTAATAAATCGTTAGCCATAGCGAAGTCAAGGGTCAGTGCAGGGTTGCATGTGTCTCCTGCCCTGGTCAATTTGGCATTTTGAAGGCGTATCTTCCGTTTTGATTGTTTCCGCTACTTTTGGCATTCTGTTGGTTTTTGTTTATTAGATCGCGCATTAATACAAAAAAAATTGCATGGAATTTTAATGTACGGTCACATTTCGTAAATTAGGTTTGTACTCGTGCTCCTTCAACCTGACTAAATACTTGAAGGTCACGTATAAAAAGAAAACACCTTTTTGGATGCCAATTGCCCTTAATCCGACATTTTTGGACAACCTGGGTTACCTGCAATTCAATTCTGGTCACACCAACAACACACCAACCACTTGTTTGTCTGGAAAATAAAAGTTCAGTTATTGGTGCCCTTTCCATTCCATGGGAATATTTAGGTATTCCACTTCAGCAAAATCATAGCACTTTCCCGTAGATATCGATTTAATGTCAAACCGGAGGGGATTCCAAACTGTTAAGTTACCTAACCCACCGCGGAGAGTCATGACCAATTGAACCAAATAAAAATGACTACCAATTGAAGGTAGTTGTGTCACCGACAGATATGATTTAGTTGTAACTTGGCTGTCCAAGCGAACGTACGCATTCAGTCGCGTCTCATTATTTGATAATTCTATTTATCACACACACACAATCACTGTACAACATACAAATTCCTTTAAATACATTTAATTGAAATAAATAAGGTTTGAATATATATGCTTCTAACAGTTCAGAAGTAGGATTCATTCCGCCTACAGAGGAACAGAGATAGGAACGCTAAAAGTACATAACGCAGCTGAAATTTAAATTTCAACTGGCATCTATTCTACAAAGCGGTGTAATAAACTCGACACGCATGCGGATACATATGTAAAGCAAGCGGAATTTACGAATGCACGAGAAAGACATATAGGCAGCGGCGGCAGTGAGGCAACGTTGGAGTTTTCACCACCGCAGCAACAAACTGAGTCAGTACAAGATATATAAGTACATGGTTGTGCATGTCTAGTGAAGCGGCCGTTAGAATATACATTCTATTCGCAAAGTAAATAGAAACGGGACTTAAGTTTGG
The DNA here is from genome assembly GCA_949987695.1 of Merzomyia westermanni. Classification (NCBI taxonomy): domain Eukaryota; kingdom Metazoa; phylum Arthropoda; class Insecta; order Diptera; family Tephritidae; genus Merzomyia; species Merzomyia westermanni. Next base: position 86,849,560 of record OX465291.1, read on the forward strand.
TTTTTCGAGAATAATCAGCAAGTTAGAACGTGAAAATAAAGTAGAGATACTTTTTGGCAGCCAAAGTGTGCGGATGATATTACGATGGTGTTAATAAAATTGAACACACTGAAAATTGATCAACTCAACAAATTGTTGCAAAGCAACAATGTATTGATGGCTGGGAATAAAGCGGCTAAAGTGAATAAGCTGTGTCAAATTTATGCGAGTGATGAGGTTGATTCCGAGGAATTAGGAGAAGATAACGATGACGGAAATTCAACACAACAGCAAATGAATGAGCTACGTCAAGCGCTCATGGAGCTGACAAAAACGGTTGGTGATCTTGCTGCTATACGTAATGCAGGCGGATTGGGTAATACGGAGAGTACACACGAGCCACAACAGGGAACGACACAAGTGCAGGTAAACGGAGTGGATGCAACGCCACGTCAGGCAACGGCAGCACCACAACGACCAGCCAGTGTGCACGAAATAAGTCTACTCTTACCTACGTTTGATCCGTTGAAGGGCAGTATTGGTTCCGAGGTGTTTGTTGAAAAGGTAGAGCAACTACAAAATATATATGGTTGGTCGGACAAAGAAATTCTGGTAGCAGCGCAGTTGAATCTGAAAGGTGTAGCGAAAACCTGGTTAGATTCACAGCAGGTTTTCAGGTCGTGGGCGGAATTCGTGCAGATCTTAATGAACGATTTCCCAAAGAAAGTTATGTCAGCGCAAGTGCATCGTGAAATGGCACAACGTAAGCGGCAGACACGAGAAACATTGGAAGAGTACTACTACGCAATGTTGAGTATGGGTAGACGAGGCAACATGGAGGAAGAATCAATAAATTCATACATAATCTCAGGGTTAAACGATGCTAATTTGTCACGCACACTACTGGCAATGAGATTCCCCTCATGCAATGCTCTTTTACGCTCCTTAGAAGCTATGACCATCATGTCCACACAAATTTCAACGAAAGTGAGCACGTCATCTGAACCACAAGTAACAAAGAATGCGATAGAGAAAAAGCCTATGAAATGTTATAACTGCAACGAGTTGGGACACATTTCAACAAAGTGTACGCAACCATAGCGGAAGCCGAGGTGTAGTAAATGCAACAAGGTTGGTCACGAAGCCAAATCGTGCAAGAACGAAAAATCAACAGTAGCTGAAGTGCAGAGTGCAACGAAGGGTGGGCCGAACCCTGTCACTAAAGTGGTGGAATGGAACGGCAATCACTACGATGCCTTCATCGACACTGGTAGCGATGTGTCATTGATTGCGGCATCCAAGGTACCACCAGATGTACAACGAACATCGTCAATGAAGCGGCTCGCAGGGTTTGGAGGTGCGGTCATCACCAGTGCAAAGGTCATCAATGCTAAAATTAACATCGATGGAACCACGATCTTGGCCGCATGTCAGGTCGTTCCAGATAAGTTCATGATATGTGATATGCTTATTGGTAGAGATGTACTTTGCCAAAATGATTTCAGATTAACCATTGATGCGGGTGTTATGCAGGTACATAGGAAACCTGAGATTCCATTCAACATCAACAACAATGTGCCGGAAGAGGTAGTAACGAAAGTCAACGATTTGCTGAACAAATACGACGATTGCTTTGCAGAGGATTTGGCAAAGCTAGGCAAATGTAAATCAAAGGAGATGGACATTGTCATATCATACAACGACCAGCCAGTGTGCACGAAATAAGTCTACTCTTACCTACGAGCAACCAGTGGTGGGTAAACGTTCCCAAATACCCCTATCTCAACGTCCAACATTATCAAAGATTGTCGACAACTTACTGAAGCACGGCATTATACGATATAGTTCGTCGCCACACGCGGCACCAGTGATTCTTGTGCAGAAGTCAAACGGCGAAGACCGCATGTGCGTCGATTACAGAGCGCTCAACTCAGTGACCGTCAAAAAGCACTTTCCAATGCCGGTGGTCCAAGAGCAGCTGTCAAAGTTAGTCGGTAACACGTTCTTCACGTCCCTCGATATGACGTCTGGGTATTATCAAATACCATTAAAGGAAGAAAGCAAACAATATATGGATTTCCTCACTCCGGATGGTTTGTTCGAGCATAATGTAATGCCATTTGGGTTACGAAACGCTCCGATGGTGTTCCAAGAAATGATTATCAGGCTGGTGCGAAGTCTGAAGCACCGAAATAATATAATCAGCTACGTGGATGAGGTGGTCATCGCCACAAAATCCGTCAACGAGAGTATAGAAGTGCTGACTGAATTCTTGGAAGCAGTCAAAACAGCAGGGCTTACTTTAAGGCCGTCGAAGTGTTCATTCCTAGCAACCACAATAAAGTTTTTGGGGCACGCTATCGACGAAAAGGGTATCCGGCCAGGCGAAGAAAAAGTTAAGTGCATAGTCGAGTTTCCACAACCACGTACACCGACTGAAGTGAGGCAGTTTTTAGGGCTCACTGGATTTTTCCGCAAATTTGTTGATGGCTACGGTATAAATGCGAAACCCTTAGCCTCATTGCTGCGAAAGGGTGTACAATTCAACTGGACTCGTGATCATGAGAAGTCGTTCTGCAAGCTGAAGGAGGCACTTACCACCCAACCAGTATTGGTTATGTTTGATATAACCAAAAACCACGAGGTGCATACGGATGCCAGCGCAATTGGGTTAGCGGGTGTAATGTTGCAGCAAGAAGGAACCGACTGGAAACCCGTCCAGTACTACAGTCGGCAGTGTAGCTCTGCCGAAGCGCAATATTCGAGTCATGAGTTGGAGGTACTCGCGATTGTCGAGGCTCTTGAGCGATTCCGGGTATTTCTTCTGGGCACGCATTTTGTAGTCCGAACTGACTGTAATGCGGTCGCTACAACGAAAGCAAACACATCACTGCGTCCACGCGTAGCCAGGTGGTGGCTCCGATTGCAGGAGTTCCATTTCGATTGTGTTCATCGAGCGGGCAGTAAAATGCAGCATGTCGACAGCTTAAGCAGGGCACCAACAGAACCACCATCTCAACCCGATACGGTAGCAGAACGAATATTACAAGTAAGTCAAGTGATGAAGCCTGACGACTGGATATACGCCATGCAAACGCAAGATGAAAAACTACGTCAGATATGTGCGAGAAAGTTGATGAGCCAATAGCCAAACAAATGAGAGAAGACTACGAGATACGCCACGATCGTCTATTCCGGAAGGTAGGACAGGAGTTTAAGCTAGTCGTACCACGAGCCGTTCGGTGGCGCATAACGAAAGCTAGCCATGACGATGCTGGACACTTTGCGCTCGAGAAGACTCTCAATCGTATTGCAAAACACTTTTGGTTTGAACGAATGAGGCGATACGTGAAGTCATACATATCATCATGTGAGGAGTGCTGCTTGAATAAGGTCAAGGGAGGACGTAAAGAGAGCCAGCTACATGTAATGGATGTACTGCCGATTCCATTTAGGCACCTCTACATCGATCATGTGGGACCATTCCCTAAAAGCAAGTCTGGATTCGTATACGTGCTGGTAATCGTTTGTGGATTTAGTAAATACGTGGTATTCAAGCCAGTCAGAAACACGAAAACTGAACCGGTTATTAAGGCGCTAGATGAAATGATGACAATCTTTGGGCAACCATTGAAAATCACATCCGACCGAGGAACGGCATTCACGTCGGCGAAATTCCAGGAATTTACTGAGAAGCGAGGCATTCAACACATCAAAACCGCAGTAAGAACTCCGAGGGCCAATGGTCAGGCCGAACGATGCAACAAGACGTTAATACAAGCACTAAAATGCGTTGTCACCGAGAGTAAGAGCTGGGACGCATCTTTAACCACCATACAATGGACTGTGAATTCGCAGAAAAATGAGGTAACAGGTTATACCCCTAATGAGCTGGTATTTTACTATAATCCTAGAGACGTCACGTACAATCGCTTGGTGCAAGCAATCCATGATGACGTCACCGATATGTCAACCATCGATACGAAACAAAGCGAGGCAGCTAGTAGAATTAGCGCCGAACGGCAAAAATGGAAGGAGAGATATGATAAGAAACACCAGGTTCCAACTAAATATGAGGTAGGCGATCTAGTGGCAGTCGATAATGTTCCAACGGCCACCGGTGAATCTCATAAGCTGGATCCAGCATACAAAGGGCCGTATATGATAACAAAGGTGCTTAATTACGACCGGTATATCGTCGAGGATTTGCCAGGTGTCACAGTCACTCAGCGGCGATACTCGAACAACATGTCAGCGGATCATTTGAAGCCATGGTGCATCTCAAATCCGGAACTGGAAATGGATGACGAAAGCAACGAGTCGTCCTACGAGGACGATGAGTCAGGAAAGGCCGAGCTATCACCGACAGATATGATTTAGTTGTAATTTGGCTGTCCAAGGGAACGTACGCATTCAGCCGCGTCTCATTATTTAATAATTCTATTTATCACACACACACAATGACTGTACAACATACAAATTCCTTTAAATACATTTAATTGAAATAAATAAGGTTTGAATATATATGCTTCTAACAGTTGCTTAGATGGAAAGCACATGAGAATAAAAAAACGCTTCAGGGGGTATTGGGTTGGATGCCGACAGTCTATAAGAGGATGGATTGCTAAGTGTGCAAAGTGTGCTGAGGATAAAAGACGAGCATCTCGTGGTCATTTTCCGAGGAAGCAATGCTACTTAGTGGATAAAGTTAAACGTTGCATTGGGCATAAGTAACGGAACGGAATCCTAAAGAAATGAGTTGCAGTAATGGTTGCCGGGTACCACTGGGAACCAAAGTGACTGCACAAATCCAGGCTGGATTAAGGACAGGCAAAATGGTTGGAGTACGTGACAATGTAATGCATTGTGGGAATCTCTGCAAGAAAAGATTGATGTCGGAGTTTCAATCTCCAAAGGAAATGAGGTTTAATAAACCAGTACCAGCCATTGAGTGTCTAACAACTTTTGGTTCGGAAAATTTGTCTGACCGGGGCTTAGGTGGAGTCCAGTGTGGCGAATATTCTCAAGCATGTGCCATCCCTAACTCAATAACACTCCAACCACTAGTTAAGCACAACAGAGATAACAATGGCTACGCTTATGCATGCAAGCATGTACCAAGGAAGAAAAAGAGAGATGGAGCGAGTGTTTGCGAATACAAGGCAAAGAGGAGATGGCAATAAATAACACCGACCCTTCGAGAGAACGAAGAGCGAACAACCAAGAAAGTAAAAAGGTGACAGGTTAGACAGGGTAGAGTCGAAATAACAGCCCTTGGTCGGATGTAAAAATCCGAGTCATTCCGGTACGTAGAACCGGCTGTTGTGAATATTTCTCCCCCTTCGCACTTTCGCGTCCTACAACTAAACTGCAACGGCCTAACTGGGAAAGTGAGTGAAATAGTGAACTTCATGAAGCGTCAGAACATCAAGATCGCTGCCATTCAGGAGACGAAGTTAAACGCCCGATCAAGTCTTCGGACTTGTGACGGCTATAACATCCACCGACGTGACCGAGAGAGGGGACTTGGGGGCGGACTCGCCTTCATCACCCACCAATCCGTGCAATATCGTACATTTGAGCCTGACGTCGACCCGAGGGACAACCTCCTGGAACGTCAAGGAATGGTTGTCCGGACAGGAGACGTCGACCTTGAAATTATAAACATTTATATACCTCCTGCCACCTGCTGTCCGAGAGATTACCACCCTGACATCAGTGCGTTACTCAGGGGCGATAACCGTGTAATTATCGGAGACATCAACGCACACCACGATCTGTGGCACTCAAGCCTACAAGCCGATGGTAGGGGACAGGAATTGGCTGAACAAATAGACGATTCGACGTTTTGCACTGTGAACGGGGACGCCCCCACGAGAGTTGCGGCAAATTGTTCCAGTTCGCCAGACCTCACAATTGTCAGCGCAGGTCTCATAAACTGCGTTGAATGGCGACCAATGCTCACTCTTGCATCTGACCATCTGCCGATAGTCCTCTCAATCGATCGCCCCAATGACTTCGTCACTTCTGAGAAGCGCACCTTCACTAACTTCAACAAAGCTGACTGGGTTGGTTTTCTTGGTTTCACTGAGAGCACCTTCGCTGCTCTTCCCATCCCGTCTGATGTACGAGAAGGGGAAAAAGCGTTTCGCATGGTCATAGCTTCAGCCTCCAATCAATACATTCCGTCAGGCAGAATTAAGGAGATACGTCCGTACTTCCCCGCAGAGGCAGCGGCCCTGGCTAATGAACGTGACCACGTGCGACGCTTGAACCCTACGGATCCCCAAATTCAAGATCTCAATGCGGAGATCAGACGGCTAGTCGATCAACACAAACGCGCCAAATGGGAGGAGCACCTAAGGTCCTGCAACCTCTCTGCTGGTGTTGGCAAATTATGGTCCACTGTCAAATCCTTGTCTAATCCGACCAAACCTAACGACAAAATATCCATCACCTTTGGTGATAAGGTACAGTCGAAACCAAAGAGATGCGCGAGCGCTTTCTGCCGGCAATTCGTACTGCATCCTCCGGTTGACAAGGAAATCAGGCGCGCCATCAGGGAAGCGCACAAACGCAAAAACAACCAAGCGCCCATTGTCATCACCACCACAGAGGTTCGGGAGGCCATACGGAGGTCCAAAAATTCTAAATCCATTGGGCCAGACGGTATATCCATGCTGATGCTAAAACATCTCGGCGATGAGGGAGTAAGGTACCTAACAACCGTCTTCAATCTGTCCATGACCACCTTTGTCATTCCAGAAAGATGGAAACAGGCAAAGGTGGTGCCACTACTAAAGCCCGGCAAGCCGGCTAACGTGGGGGAGTCATATCGACCGATATCACTCCTCTCGCCAGTAGTGAAGACCTTGGAGGCGGTCTTGCTCCCTTACTATACCGCTAACCTGCGATTAGCCGAACATCAGCATGGTTTCCGCAAAATGCATAGCACTACCACCGCGCTAAACGCCATCACCACACAGATAGGTGACGGTCTCAACCAATCTCGCCCAAATGACAGGACCGTGCTAGTTGCGCTTGATCTGTCGAAAGCTTTCGACACTGTTAATCACGCACAACTCATTAACGACCTGGAAGATTCAAACCTTCCCCCCTGTCTAAAGCGTTGGACCGCCAACTATCTGAGTGGCCGGCAGTCATCGGTTGAATTTAGAGGCGAAAGATCAAAACCACGTATAATTAAGCAGGGGGTGCCACAGGGTGGTGTCCTATCCCCGCTTCTGTTTAATTACTACATATCGAGGCTCCCTTCCCCACCAGAAGGCGTCTCGATCGTCTCCTACGCCGATGACTGCACGATCCTGGCGACTGGACCCTCCGTTGATGAGCCCTGCTCGAGACTAAACTCATACCTTCCAACCCTTTCCAGTTTCTTCGCTGCACGGAACCTGACACTGTCACCGACCAAATCCTCGGCCACCCTATTTACGACGTGGACAGCGCAGGCGAACATGGAATTAAACGTCAACGTCGACGGCATCAAGCTTCCGACTGTCACACACCCCAAAATCTTAGGGGTCACGTTTGATAACATGTTCAAATACGGTGCTCATGTAGCCGCGATTGCCACCAAAGTACAAAGCCGTAACAAAATCCTCAAGTCACTAGCTGGCAGTACTTGGGGGAAAGACAAAGAAACGTTACTGGCAACGTACAAGGCAATCGGCCAGCCGGTTCTGAGCTACGCGACGCCAATATGGTCGCCGGGGTTAGCAGACACACATTGGAGGAGGTTGCAGGCCTGCCAAAACACCGCACTCAGAACCGCCACGGGGTGCCTCCTTATGTCTCCTGAGCATCACCTTCATAATGAGGCAAAAATGCTCAATGTCAAAGAGCATTGCGAGATGTTGTCCAGACAATTCCTGTTCAACTGCCATAATCAGCAGCATCCGAACAGGAACCTGCTCAACGCAAATCCGCCTCCCAGGAGAATAAGGAGTCACCTCCGCAAGCACTATGATGAGATCCGGCATCACATCTCCTCGCCGTTTGATCCAGAGGTGCACCGGCGGGCCCTCAACCTCATCCACACGGAGTCGGTAAACTCCTTTGTCAGGTCTCGTCCAGTGAATGTGGTCCTACAGGCACAAGCGCCACCTGTTGCCGCCGAGGAACGCGAACTGCCCAGGGAGACAAGAGTCACGCTGGCTCAACTTCGTTCTGGATATTGTAACAGACTAAACTCTTACTTATCCAGACTGAACCCCGACATGCCAAATGTCTGCCCGGCATGCGGCGTGTCTCCCCACGATACTAACCATCTGTTCCTCTGCTCAACCGAGCCCACTCTTCTAACTCCAATCTCACTCTGGTCCACCCCTGTTGAAGCCGCGAGGTTTCTTGGACTTCCGTTAGAAGAGCCTGATGACAATGTTGGTTGGGGGTGACACCCTGGACAGGTTAAGTAGTCGCTACAACAACAACAACAACAACCAAGAAAGTTCTCGGTGCGTAGGCAAGCACCCTGTTGGACTATAAAAGGCAGTGACCAAGCAAGCCAAGATGATCAGTTTATTTTCAAGTGCTGTTTAGTGAACTACTGTGAAGTTACTAAACTAAAGCTAATGAGACTTTGCAAGAATTTGCATCGCACATCGAGAGGTGGGCCATCTAGCAAATGCAGACGCACCGGAGAGGGTAAAAATCCAATGTTTCATAAATGCAATACGTGATGTGGAGACGAAGCGGGCCACATATGCAAACCCCAAAAGGACATTCGCTGAAACGGTTTCGTATGCTCTGACGCAGGAAACAGCCTTGTTTTTGAGTAAACCTGCACACAAGGCTCATCGCGTAGAAGTGGAAACTCCGGTTTGGGTAGACAACATTTTGGAAGCGTTGAACGGTGTTCAAAAAAAAAGTGATGGTACCATCAAATGCTTTAAGTGCGGGAAACCAGGTCACATAGCACGTTATTGCGGCAGTGGTTCCAGGACCCCAGCAATTCAGGTGGGCGGAAACGCAAAGCTGAAGGAGATGAGCAGGTCTCCCACTCCAACCAACAGTTTTACTAAAAAGAGTCAGTCGCAAGGGGCGAGGCCTGGCTCCCGGAATGGAATACCCCATAATCTCTAAAGTTGCGTACACCGACTGGTGAGGACACCCAAGTCCTGGGCATCAAGGTTGACATGAAGAACAAGATTATGAGCTATAAGAATATGGATGTGCCACTAAATTTTTTTTACGAAAAGAACTACGTCAGTAAGCGAGTACTCGTCGAAAAGAGCCATAAAATTCCGCCGAAGTCAGCGGCAGTTACATGAGCAAAAATTTATGAGGATTAAGAGACAACCAAATTATGGGGTTTCGAGGCAGCAAAAACAAATCAAAGACGAGTATACTAGTTGGAAAAACCCTGGCTATGACAAAACAAGATGGACGTATACCGTAGTTATTAATTGTGAACAGCTTCAAGATGTTTCTATCAGCAAGATTGATCTTTCAGATAATATCACGGCGTGGACGCAAGGGCTCGAAAAAGATCCTCAGAACAAGGCGAACCAACTTTTAGTAAAATACTTGAGCATATTTGACAAATATGGCTCTAACCCAGGTCGGACCAACATTGTGAAGCATCAAATAGATACTGGTGATACCGCCAAGCTCCCGTAGTATTTCTTTATGTTAAAACCTAATGCAAAATATTTCTCTCAGTGTAACTTCAGTTACATTTCATATTATTCTTTCAACTATTGTTAGCTCTAAGCTTTTCATCAGTTCTTAATAAACCACACATTGAGTTACAACGTCGTGTCTTTTACTCTGCTAACACTTTAGCCAGACGCCAAGTGGTAGACATACCGCTTGTTGGCTAAGCGGTAGGTAGAAATCGGTGATTTTTGCAATTTGGTTCATATTTCGTTTTTGCTTGTTCATTGTTACGTGTTTGGTTGCTGTACCTGCTGGCTTGTGCTGTTTTTTGTAAATTAGTTTTAAGGGTTCAAATATTTCGTCAGAGATAGTGTTGGTTTGTTCATTTATGATCCTGCCGTCAAATGTTTTTAACTTTTATATTTCCATGTTCTCAAGTACATTGAGCCGCCAGCCTTTTCCTTGTACGTGAAGTATTCGAGCCGTTGTTTTTATGTTAGCTGGGGTGCAGTTGTTCTCGAACATGTGGTTCGCGAAGTTAGATTCTGGTATTATGGTGGGTTTTCGTGTTTTTTGTTGTAGTCCCTGATATGCTCTCGGAATCTTGTGCTTATTTTTCTTCCTGTTTGTCCTATGTAGCTGTATTGACATTCACAACTTTAAATTTAAAACCATCGAAAACCAAATAATACGGAAAATCTAAAACGAAACGGAAACGTTACAATGGCTGAAAATTAAAAATACAAACAAAAAGGGCCGAAAAATACAAGGGGCGCCGGGGGAGTTCTTGCGACACCCACCTCATCCATGGCCATCGACGCACCTGATTTTCGATGGCCCCTTAACTAAAACCTATTTATTAATAATTTTATTCACAAAACAGCTTCGATCCTTTTGTCAGCAGTGCAGATGCCCTCCGTCGTTACCTTGAGACAAATAACTTACTTCCCTCTTAAACAAGGAACACTTCTTGTGACTTAATTTCAGACCAGCACCAGCTATCCGCTGGAAAACTTCCGTCAAGTTCTTTAGGTGTTCCTCAAAGCTTTTTCCCAGCACAATAATGGCGTCCAAGCACACCAACCATGTTTTCCAATGCAATTATTTTAGTACCTGATCCATGAGACTTCCAAAAGTAGCTGGAGCGTGTCATAGTCCGAAGTACATACCTGTAAATTGCCAAAGCCCTTCTCCAACGCTGAAGGCTGTCTTTTCTTTACCTTCATCGTTTACTTCCACTTGCCAGTAGGCGCTTTTCAAGTTCAGTGTAGAAAACCATTTCGTGCCAGATAAGTAGGTCGACTCTGTAACTATTTTAGAGCCAGGTGTTAGCGTTAATCTCGCTTAACACCATTTTTAACGCTTTTCCCTATTCGCTGACTAGTGTGCTAACACTTTTCGTGTGGTTAGCTGTCGCGAATTATTTTCGAGGTGTTGACAATCGCGTTATTATATTTACAAGTATTTTAGCGTTTGGACAAAGTAAAAATATTATTTTTGTATTTTTGGATGTAATTTAGTGCAATATACTGCCACAAGAGAAGTATTCCCATATTTTATCACTATCAAGAGTCAGCTGTTTAGCGGCGTTAAAAGAGAGTTACAGAATCGAATTTTCGTTAAGAACAAACGCTAAATTTTGGCGATAACTCGTCGAGTGGTTAAAAGTTACAGAATCGGGCTACAGAGTATCGGCGATTCTTGGCAAAGAATAGCTGTCTTTCTTAGTTACGTCGTTCATCTTCCGGTAATTCACACATAACCTAATGTTTCCACCTTTCTTCCTCACTAGTACTACCGGTGATCTCCATGGACTAGCTGATGGTTCGATCACGCATCTATCACTCATTTCCTGTATAATTTCTCTTATCACTTGGACTTTGGCCAATGGAATACCACGAGGAGCTTGGCGGAGTGGCCTTGTATCACCAGTATCAATTGCATGCTTTACAACTTTGGTCCGACCTGGTTTGAAACCCTCCTTGTCAAATATGCTCACGTATTTTGTTAGAAGTTGTTTTTCCTTATTTTGATGGACTTTTTCGGGGCCTTCCGCCACGCCTTGATATCATCTGGTAGAAACATATTCCTGGGGCTGTTCACAATTGATAACCACATCTACCTCTTGGCATTGTTCCAATATAGCTCTTTTGGAAAGTTGATTTGGTTATTTCAACTCATTAAGGGGTATGGCCACTGTAGCGGGTATACAATCATGTACAGATTCTTTTTGTTTTGTGATATAATCATTTATTCACAGAACTAATTAAACACTTATTAAATTTAAACCTCTTACTGATAAGAAATCATTTTTTTTTGGTAAATTTTGTTGACTATAATAAACAACCCTGCTAGACATGTATCAGTCAATTGAGGAATCAATTGACAGATATTTCTGATGGAAATATATGTCAGCCTGTAGAGCAAAATTTCCATCAATTTATGAGAGCAACATGACAAAACTGTATAAACAATTCGTATACGTGTATTGTTGTGCGTTTCGCTCTTACTAATGAAGTTTTGCATAAGGCTGTCCTTGTCTTTGACTGCCCGCTTTTTACTCAACCCTGTTATAGATTTCAGTCAGCTTTGAGTAAATAAAGCTGAAGCAGAATCCTATCACGCCTGTATAAATAAAATTAGACCTGATTTAAAATTCATTCACATATTTATTTAAATATGTATTTTTAATTAATTTTATTAATATAATATTAATTGTAGAACGCACTATGTACTAAGGTAATATAATAATATAATACATTTTGATAATATATATGGCATTGTGTTAAAGTAGCGCATACACGTTAATTAATTTCATTAAATATAATAATATATGATATATCGAGTGAGACTTGTATGAGCGATATGGAATGTAGAATCTTGTAGTTGTAGCTATTAAATGTGATCAACAATAAATTATACACAATCATACAAAGCTGCGTTGCCATTGTGGCGATGTTAATTTGAGTGCATTAGTTTAAGGAGTATTTCTTGTTTATTTTCTTCTTTATAATTATTAAATTGATGCGCCTACATGTTGTTGTTGTTCAACATATATATATATATATAATTATGTGTGGCTTGTTCTTGTATACTGTGCATTGTTTTGTACACAAATTTTTTTTTTTTTTTGTACACGATCTTTTAGCGCTTGCCGCCAGTGTGTTTCATCGTGCACGACAACATCTCCTCTTTGGCCATCAGCCATCAAGTCTCGACAACCAGTTGCAAGTTCAACAAGTTGTGTGAAAGGCGCTTCGCCCTGTTTACAATTTACATCCTGATCATGTTGTGGTTTTGGTTGTAGAAAATCATTGACTAAACGATGTTGCTCAACTACCCTTTCTTCGATTTGTTGCAAATCGGAGATGGCTGCGTGTTGCACAAGCAACTCATCGGACATGTGCTCCTGTGTAGAAAGAAAAGTATTTTGTCAATAAATACCGTCAAGTAATAAAAATCGGAGTTAATAAGGGTATGCGATATAGATGATTCTAATATATAAAGCAATAAATACTTAGGTCATGAACTAGACAATTTTTAAGTTTTGCTAAAGTTCTGACTCAAATATTTACATTAGAAAATTTCGTAACACAATAATTGCCACATTTCCACTTACACCAAGTGACCGCAACAATGACAAATCATTCTATCACAACTGTCCATTGATTTTATTATTGTTATTTATATTATGATTATGTGATCGAATATTTAGTACGAACACATGATCTTCGCCCTCCTCCATAATAACATGTTCACCATCACCTTCACGCATCACATCTGGTACTTCCTTAAAAACAAACTCCTTAACACGATCCGCATAACGTAATGTATTCAATGTATGTTCGCATGGACTCAAACCCGGCGATATCATCGCTATCGTGCACGTCTTACTCTTTTCGCCAATGAAATAATCGCACAATACTTGTTTTAGTTTCCATACATGGAAACGCAAACGTGCCGATTGTTTACCCAAAGCTCCTATACATTCTTTAAGTGCTAATACTGATGAATTCGAATAGGCCAATGTTTGGCCACATGTACGCGCCCGTATTGCTATGTTGTATGAGCTTGAGTTCTTCGTCGGCGCTATCACCCACTTTTTCGGTTAAGCTACTGTACTGTAAGAAAATAAACGTATAGCTTAATATAAAATGTGAATAATATACAACCATTTATCTACTCACCATAGCTGTACATAGTTTACGGAATGCGCAAATGTGATCAACAATAAATTTTATAAAATATAAATGCAATTGTGACATTTGTAAACATTATACTTTGAAGTATTTAAGCTGTGCGAGAATGGTAGTATTGTAAAGTGTGGTGCGTATAAGCTTTATGCGTGCAACAGAAGATATTTAGGTAATTGTTTCCTTTAGGAGACAACTGCTAAAACACGTCCAAAAATATCGGGAGAGGTATCAAACAACACGTTTTGACTTCGGTATCCACAATCCGAAAGCGGATTTTCAATTTTTTGTTTCAGTGAAAAGTTATTCGCGAAAAACCCAAGAAAAACCCAAAAAAATAACCCTTAGCCGGTCCAACACCGGCCAAACTCTCACTGAACCAAAAACTCGCAAATCCGTTTCCGGATTATTGTTTCCGAGGTCAAAACGCGTCTTTTCATACCTTTCCCGATAATTTCGGACGCGTTTTAGCAGTTGTCTCCTAAAGGAAACAGTTACAGAATCCAAGCCCTCAACAGCATGTGCACTTACCTCTGAGGCATCTACATATGCTGATAAGGACATGTAATCGTTTCGCTCATTATCACGACATGCACCGCCTTCACACTCAACAACACTGCTCTTCCAAAATTCCAATTTGGGCCACACGAAACAAATCCTGACTAATATCCTCAGAAACCACACTCCGCGTTTTCAGCTTCAAGCAAGCTTCTAAATTTATCTACGTTGGCTTCAAATAGCCTTTTTTCAGCACTAAAGCAGTTCCTTAAATGCCTTTTATTCATTTCGCACCTATTTTTACAACGAAATCATATTTTATAAAATATTTTTATAGGCTTAGAAAAATTCCACGTCTGCGTTCTATGATGAACTGTCAAATCAAAAAGAAACGGAAGAAAATTATTTGTAATTGTAGAGGTATTGTCAAAAATGTTGTAAAAGTATTGGAGTATCCATCGGCATGCTCTAGCAGGGAAATCGTTTGATGTCTTTTTGATCGTTTTTTTTTAACCGCGCCACGGCGAGACATTAAGCATCCACAATTGTCGTCCTGGAACAAAATCAAAAAACGTCGTTAATCAATACCCATAGAAGAACGTAGGGAAATTTGAAAATATTGATTCCTTCAAAATTTGTAGCCATTTGAACAGAAACATTAAATTTTTACTCAATAATTTTGTAATAAGCTGGCCATAAAAAAAAGTTTTGAATCAATCGAAATTTCCCTACGTACTTCTATGAAATACGAAGTACTTCTATTTTACGCAAGGTACGTCGACGACATCATCTGCGTATTGAATACCAACAATGAGGAACGAATACTAGAATTCCTAAACAAGCAGCATGAGAACATAAAATTCACTATGGAAACTGAGAAAGATGGAGAACTGAACTACCTGGACCTAACAGTAAGAATTGACAAACTCACAAACGAGTTTGTCTACGACATCTATAGAAAACCAACAACCACGGACACCATAATTCATTCTACATCAAACCATCCGCAACAGTACAAGAATGCAGCATTAAGACACCTTGCAGACAGACTCCAAAGAACGCCACTCACTAAGGAATCGTACAAGAAAGAGCGCAACGCTCAACCAAGGGTGATGGATAATTTGTTGTTAGGTTTGGTCGGATTTGACAAGGATTTAACAGTGGACCATAGTTTGTCAACACCAGCAAAGAGGTTGCAGGACCTTAGGTGCTCCTCCCATTTGTCGCGTTTGTGTTGATCAACCAGTCGTCTGATTTACGCATTGAGATCTTGAATTTGGGGATCCGTAGGGTCCAAGCGTCGCACATGGTCCCGTTCTTTTTCCCCTTCTCGTACGTCAGACGGGATGGGCAGAGCATCGAAGGTGCTCTCAGTGAAGTTAGGAAAAACCAAGCTAATCAGTTTTGCTGAAATTAGTGAAAGTGCGATTTTCAGAAGTGACAAAGTCATTGGGGCGATCGATTGAGAGGACTATCGGTAAATGAGCAGATTCAATAGTTAGCATCGGTCGCCAGTCAACGTAGTTTATGAGACCAGCGTTGACGATAGTAAAGTCTGGCGAACTAGAACAATTTACCGCGACTCTCGTGGGGGTATCCGCGTTCACAGTGTAGAACGTCGATTCATCCATTTGTTTAGCCAGTTCCGGTCCCCTACCATCAACCTATAGGCTGGAGTGCCACAGGTAGTGGTGTGCGTCAAAGTCTCCGACGATTACACGATTATCGGCTCTGAGTAAAGCACTGATGTCAGGGTGGTAATCCCTCGGACAGCAGGTGACAGGAGGTATATAAATGTTAATTATTTCCAGATCGACATCGCCTGACCGGACAACCATACCTTGATGTTCTAAGGTGTTGTCCTTCGGGTCGACATTAGGCTCAAATATACGTTATTGCGCAAATTGATGAGTGATGAAGGCAAGTCCGCCCCCAAGTCCTCTCCCACGGTCATGCCGGTGGATGTTGTAGCCACCACAGTTTCGAAGATCTGATCGGGAACCTGGCTTTGTTTCCTGAATAGCAGCAATCTCGATATTTTGCCGCTCCATGAAGTTCACTGTCTCACTAGCCTTGCCGGTTTAGCCGTTGTAGTTCAACTGTAGGACACGAAAGTGCGAAGGGGGAGAAACATTCACACTAGGAGTCAAGGACTGGTGCGTATGCCTCGGTGGAAGCAGGCTGGGTTACGCACTGCGTCGCAATCTAGAAGAGGAGGGATCCGGACCATCGGAAGGAGGCGAATCGGGCGACAACATGGCGCAACTTACGTATCAGTCCATAAGTTCCTATTAACAAGTTGAGAACATATAAGCAGGTGACATAGGCCAAGGTAAAAGTTGCATTTGACTGATGTTGCAGGTTTATATAGTCTCAACGCAGGTTTATATAGTCAGTCGCACCAGGAGCTGGCAGCTTTGTCTTACATTTGTTCCATTACTGGAAGAAGAAGGGGAGGTTGTAAGTGGGAGGGGGTGGGCTGTCCCTAAACATTGCTCACATTTAAAAGAGAAGTGCTACGTAGAAAGTAGCTGTGAGCTGCTGTGTGAGGTGTTGGCGCCGGTGAGCGGAAGCGGGAGTTACACACTACTTGCTGAGCAGTATTAGTGCTGTTAGTCGGGGATACTGTATCTGGAACTTGTGGCGGTGCGACAATGGATCGACATTGGCCACGGGAGTCCCTAGGGCGTGAACAGCAAGTGACCCCAAAAGTTTTGTAGAAACACGCGGCCTATGTGTGGATGGATTTAGCTCGGAGCACCTGGCTTTGTGCAAACATCTTTTACATGTATTACATTGGACGGAGTATGAACGTTTGACGTAAATCTTCTTCCAGAAAACGCAGCAGATCCATTATCTTGGTGCCGGGTTGGATTCAACACCAGCCCGGAACAGGAGAGTTTTGAGCAGCGATGCTGCAAGGAAGTGCTCGGAGGATGACAATGTTAAGGTGAAAGCTGACAAGTTAGACGGGGTTATGTCGAAATAACAGCCCTTGGTCGGATATAAAAACCCGAGTCATTCCGGTACTATAGAACCGGCTGTTGTGGGAAACCAATATCACTCTTGTCCAACTCTGTTGAAACTTGGCGTTTCCTTGGACTTCCATTAGAAAAGCCCGATGGCGATTCTCAGAGTGATCGTGCCCATTAGGCAGGACAAAGCACTGTTAATAACAGCAAAAACAAGATACAAAGATTTAGAAGACAATAACATATAGGGGAAAACTAACGTATACATTGGCCAGAACAGCAAACAGCGTAAGAAAAACTAAAGACCAGCACTAACTCGAAAGACCGGTTTAGCAAACACGGAGTATACAAACTTAAATGGGAATGCCAATACATCTACAAGGACAAACAGGACGAAAAATTACTACACCAAAAACAACAGAAACCCAACACCGTAGCAGAATCTTACTTCACTAATCACAAGTTCGAAACCAAATTCACCCCAGCAAACACCAAAATTACGGCTCGAATACTTCACATACAAGGAAAAGGTCGGAGCCTCGTACTTGAAAACATGAGAATATATAACCTGAAAACATATGACGAGAGAATAATAAACGAACAAACAAACACTAGCTATGAGATATTTGAACCCTTAAAGCTGATTTACGAAAAATGAAGCAGGTACAGCAACATTGAACAAACAACACAAAAAAAAACCAAAAGGAAAAAATCACTGATTTCTTCTTGCCTCAGCCTATGACTTAGCTACCAAGTGTGTAAAAAGAACTCTCATTACAGGCATCCATCTAGACACACCATAATAGACTGACGCATATTCACATTACCTGCTCCAGCACATGCACACACATATTAACATTACCTGCCACAGCATCCACAAACTATAAATACAAGACAACGGATAGACAAATATCAGAACGAAACTAAACACTGAGGATGGCGAAACGCCGGAACCGGTTTGTTACAAAACAAAACTTGCCAATGGACGACGGAAAATCGTTCCAATATACATCTACAATAACCTTTCTGCTAGTGCTGATGAAGTAAGAGGTATCAAAACTGTATGTAAGAGGTGACTAAAATCTACGCCACCACGGCATTCTGGCTGGTGCCGCAAGGTGCTTGAACCGTACTCTAACGGATTCATATTCTATTTGGTCCCATTCCATGAATGGATGCGCTGACTAAGGAGGGCGAAGTAATGCTACAATAATAATAACACTAATTTGGAAGTCTTATTTCAGGAAAAACTCAAAACAACTTTAAAAGAGGTGCTTGCCTATGTTGCTTGAACCATTACCATCGGTCATTTCAGATGGATCACTCGATTTTTCTGCAGGTATAGAGAGATATGGACTGTACAAAAAATTTGTTTTTAAAATATTCTATGAAAATTATGGCAATTATAATCCTAGGTGCACAAATTAACGATTACAGTAATCTTGGCTTAATAAAACTGTAAAATTACGATTACGTAATCGTTATCCTAGGTATCCACTTTATCGTCATAAAAAAAGCTGAAATTTTGATTACTGTAATCATAAGCCTAGATGAAACCGATTACACATGTTAACTTTATTGCCACGCCTCCTACGTGAGCGTACTTTCGAAATGCTTCTAAAAGATTATTCCACGGAGTATTCAACACCAAAGCGAGAGAGGAAGTAGAGGTGACTCTGCGGCTTAGGGGTTTAGAATATGCCCAATGTAGGTATACCTGCCGTAAGAGGCGACTTAAATACACAAAGGGTAATGACGTGCAGTGAAAGTACAGTGACGTGCCCCTGATTAAATATGGTCCTACATCGCCATAAAGAAAGGCCCTATGGACATTGAAATTATGAAAAAATAAATAATAAAATATATTAAGAGGTGCATTTACCCAACTTAAAAATAATCAAAAAAAACCAGTGGGAATTAAACAATCATACGCAGACATATATACATAATTACGATAACAAAAAAAAAAACACAAAAACACAGTCCACTCATGTAACGAAATCGGGCTCGAACTACAAAAATAAAATTAAAATAAATACCATACAGCTGCACAACAACAATATTCATAAAAAGGAAAATAAAAATCAAAGGAAGCAAACACAACAACAAAAAATAAAGAATAGGTCAACCGCACTTTCCCCTGAAAAAAGTGACCAAAATCGAAATCTCTTTCTTGTACCTTCATACGTAGCACAAATTTTTAATAGAATTACAATTTTTTTTATCAAAAACGGAACATTTCAAGATAAACCGTAGTCGAAAAAAACACAAAAAAATTATACATATATACCGTCTTCCCGGTTTGACCAAAGTTCCGATCAGCACTTATATATCTGTGGTCGACTTAAGAAAATAGACCAATCAAAACTTTTTCTGTCGATTTCAAATAACAAAACTGCTTCACAACTTAGCCAAGCCAGTTAGATTCAATCGTTTATAAACAAAATAATATGAGACCGATAAAAGTCTTGCAAACTTACACGATTTTCTTATTCAAAATCTCCAGAAAAAGTTTTGATTGGTCTAATTTCTTAAGTCGACTTAAGTTGTTATAATAAAACGCCACAGATATATTTACATACATAAATTTAAAATCCTATATTAAGTCCCGCACAAAAAGTATACAGACAAAATACTTATCTAAATTTCTTACCGCGGCTTTTCTGCTTTCGGGGTGTCAAGTACAAACAAAAATCAAAAAAAAAAAATTCAAGTTTCACTTGCAAATTTAAACGGCAATACTCCCTCTGCTTGCATTCCCTTACGTACATAGGTCGAGCAAAGGCAATAAACCAAAACCTTAAATCAAATAATCTGAAATCGTATTATATTTACGGGAGAAAAATAGACAAACACACAAACATGTGTTAAGCTAAAAAGAGTAAACAAATAAAGTTGCTTGCACTAAATTGCATTGAACTTAAAATTGCATGAGCAGAAGAAAAGAATAGCATTGTTTACCTGCATTGTTATTTCCACTGCTATCCATTTAGACAACCACACAAACTTGTGTGTAGCCACCCTCACAAAAAATAGCTTACATACAAATGTGCATATATATACGTAAAGTATAATAACTTGACCGTAGTAACCCAACAAACTTTTTGTGCACGAAAGCATAAAACAAAGTACACATAATTAAACATATATTTGTATCTTTAACTTAATACACGACTTGGAAATTACAGTCGCGGGTAAAATAAAATCAGTGATACATATAAAATCGCGGTACACTAAAAATTGATATTTTCTAATATGTATGTATCAATATTCTTAGTTTAAAAAAAAATAGTATCTGAGAATCTACAGTCTCGCGCAAATATAAGCACCGACAAACGTAAAAGCTCGGTAAACTAAACAACAAAAAAACAATATATATCCACATATATAAATATATCGACAAATTTATTGTAAGAAAGTTCCAGTTTCCGACTTATAATATCAACGGGCCCTTAAATTACCCATCTATTATTAGATGCACCTAAATGGGTGAAGAAGAAAACAGGAGGCAAATTAAAAAAAGGGCCAAGATTTTTTAGCTGCGAAATTCATTGCAGAAAGTGACAGTATAATAAGATACTGCACTAGATTTTCCTCAATCCCTATAGAGAAAAATTCAGAATCAGTTATTGAAGTAGAAGAAAAATCTCTTCACAGATTTTGGACACGGATCCAATCGGCATATGACACAATCATCGAAATGGATGATTCAGAATTGCCCGAAAATTTTTAAAAATCGGCATATTCGAAACAAGAAAACTGCTTGGACCAGTAAGAAGAAACTAGGGCTTTGATCTCCTATCACTTAAAACTTCTAAAGCCGTCGTTTCGCTCATTATCACGACATGCACCGCCTTCACACTCAACAACACTGCTCTTCCAAAATTCCAATTTGGGCCACAGGAAACAAATCCTGACTAATATCCTCAGAAACCACACTCCGCGTTTTCAGCTTCAAGCAAGCTTCTAAATTTATCTACGTTGGCTTCAAATAGCCTTTTTTCAGCACTAAAGCAGTTCCTTAAATGCCTTTTATTCATTTCGCACCTATTTTTACACAAAAACACAACGAAATCATATTTTATAAAATATTTTTATAGGCTTAGAAAAATTCCACGTCTGCGTTCTATGATGAACTGTCAAATCAAAAAGAAACGGAAGAAAATTATTTGTAATTGTAAAGGTATTGTCAAAAATGTTGTAAAAGTATTGGAGTATCCATCGGCATGCTCTAGCAGGGAAATCGTTTGATGTCTTTTTGATCGTTTTTTTTTAACCGCGCCACGGCGAGACATTAAGCATCCACAATTGTCGTCCTGGAACAAAATCAAAAAACGTCGTTAATCAATACCCATAGAAGAACGTAGGGAAATTTGAAAATATTGATTCCTTCAAAATTTGTAGCCATTTGAACAGAAACATTAAATTTTTACTCAATAATTTTGTAATAAGCTGGCCATAAAAAAAAGTTTTGAATCAATCGAAATTTCCCTACGTACTTCTATGAAATACGAAGTACTTCTAT
Source organism: Merzomyia westermanni (assembly GCA_949987695.1). Taxonomy (NCBI): domain Eukaryota; kingdom Metazoa; phylum Arthropoda; class Insecta; order Diptera; family Tephritidae; genus Merzomyia; species Merzomyia westermanni. The sequence goes on from OX465291.1 coordinate 86,871,345, forward strand.
TTTACGCAAGGTACGTCGACGACATCATCTGCGTATTGAATACCAACAATGAGGAACGAATACTAGAATTCCTAAACAAGCAGCATGAGAACATAAAATTCACTATGGAAACTGAGAAAGATGGAGAACTGAACTACCTGGACCTAACAGTAAGAATTGACAAACTCACAAACGAGTTTGTCTACGACATCTATAGAAAACCAACAACCACGGACACCATAATTCATTCTACATCAAACCATCCGCAACAGTACAAGAATGCAGCATTAAGACACCTTGCAGACAGACTCCAAAGAACGCCACTCACTAAGGAATCGTACAAGAAAGAGCGCAACGCTCAACCAAGGGTGATGGATAATTTGTTGTTAGGTTTGGTCGGATTTGACAAGGATTTAACAGTGGACCATAGTTTGTCAACACCAGCAAAGAGGTTGCAGGACCTTAGGTGCTCCTCCCATTTGTCGCGTTTGTGTTGATCAACCAGTCGTCTGATTTACGCATTGAGATCTTGAATTTGGGGATCCGTAGGGTCCAAGCGTCGCACATGGTCCCGTTCTTTTTCCCCTTCTCGTACGTCAGACGGGATGGGCAGAGCATCGAAGGTGCTCTCAGTGAAGTTAGGAAAAACCAAGCTAATCAGTTTTGCTGAAATTAGTGAAAGTGCGATTTTCAGAAGCGACAAAGTCATTGGGGCGATCGATTGAGAGGACTATCGGTAAATGAGCAGATTCAATAGTTAGCATCGGTCGCCAGTCAACGTAGTTTATGAGACCAGCGTTGACGATAGTAAGGTCTGGCGAACTAGAACAATTTACCGCGACTCTCGTGGGGGTATCCCCGTTCACAGTGTAGAACGTCGATTCATCCATTTGTTTAGCCAGTTCCGGTCCCCTACCATCAACCTATAGGCTGGAGTGCCACAGGTAGTGGTGTGCGTCAAAGTCTCCGACGATTACACGATTATCGGCTCTGAGTAAAGCACTGATGTCAGGGTGGTAATCCCTCGGACAGCAGGTGACAGGGGGTATATAAATGTTAATTATTTCCAGATCGACATCGCCTGACCGGACAACCATACCTTGATGTTCTAAGGTGTTGTCCTTCGGGTCGACATTAGGCTCAAATATACGTTATTGCACAAATTGATGAGTGATGAAGGCAAGTCCGCCCCCAAGTCCTCTCCCACGGTCATGCCGGTGGATGTTGTAGCCACCACAGTTTCGAAGATCTGATCGGGAACCTGGCTTTGTTTCCTGAATAGCAGCAATCTCGATATTTTGCCGCTCCATGAAGTTCACTGTCTCACTAGCCTTGCCGGTTTAGCCGTTGTAGTTCAACTGTAGGACACGAAAGTGCGAAGGGGGAGAAACATTCACACTAGGAGTCAAGGACTGGTGCGTATGCCTCGGTGGAAGCAGGCTGGGTTACGCACTGCGTCGCAATCTAGAAGACGAGGGATCCGGACCATCGGAAGGAGGCGAATCGGTCGACAACATGGCGCAACTTACGTATCAGTCCATAAGTTCCTATTAACAAGTTGAGAACATATAAGCAGGTGACATAGGCCAAGGTAAAAGTTGCATTTGACTGATGTTGCAGGTTTATATAGTCTCAACCGACAAACAGTGCACATGGTGTAGGGCACCAGGAGCTGGCAGCTTTGTCTTACATTTGTTCCATTACTGGAAGAAGAAGGGGATGTTGTAAGTGGGAGAGGGTGGGCTGTCCCTAAACATTGCTCACATTTAAAAGAGAAGTGCTACGTAGAAAGTAGCTGTGAGCTGCTGTGTGAGGTGTTGGCGCCGGTGGGCGTGAGCGGAAGCGGGAGTTACACACTACTTGCTGAGCAGTATTAGTGCTGTTAGTCGGGGATACTGTATCTGGAACTTGTGGCGGTGCGACAATGGATCGACATTGGCCACGGGAGTCCCTAGGGCGTGAACAGCAAGTGACCCCAAAAGTTTTGTAGAAACACGCGGCCTATGTGTGGATGGATTTAGCTCGGAGCACCTGGCTTTGTGCAAACATCTTTTACATGTATTACATTGGACGGAGTATGAACGTTTGACGTAAATCTTCTTCCAGAAAACGCAGCAGATCCATTATCTTGGTGCCGGGTTGGATTCAACACCAGCCCGGAACAGGAGAGTTTTGAGCAGCGATGCTGCAAGGAAGTGCTCGGAGGATGACAATGTTAAGGTGAAAGCTGACAAGTTAGACGGGGTTATGTCGAAATAACAGCCCTTGGTCGGATATAAAAACCCGAGTCATTCCGGTACTATAGAACCGGCTGTTGTGGGAAACCAATATCACTCTTGTCCAACTCTGTTGAAACTTGGCGTTTCCTTGGACTTCCATTAGAAAAGCCCGATGGCGATTCTCAGAGTGATCGTGCCCATTAGGCAGGACAAAGCACTGTTAATAACAGCAAAAACAAGATACAAAGATTTAGAAGACAATAACATATAGGGGAAAACTAACGTACACATTGGCCAGAACAGCAAACAGCGTAAGAAAAACTAAAGACCAGCACTAACTCGAAAGACCGGTTTAGCAAACACGGAGTATACAAACTTAAATGGGAATGCCAATACATCTACAAGGACAAACAGGACGAAAAATTACTACAACAAAAACAACAGAAACCCAACACCGTAGCAGAATCTTATTTCACTAATCACAAGTTCGAAACCAAATTCACCCCAGCAAACACCAAAATTACGGCTCGAATACTTCACATACAAGGAAAAGGTCGGAGCCTCGTACTTGAAAACATGAGAATATACAACCTGAAAACGAGAGAATAATAAACGAACAAACAAACACTAGCTATGAGATATTTGAACCCTTAAAGCTGATTTACGAAAAATGAAGCAGGTACAGCAACATTGAACAAACAACACAAAAAAAACCAAAAGGAAAAAATCACTGATTTCTTCTTGCCTCAGCCTATGACTTAGCTACCAAGTGTGTAAAAAGAACTCTCATTACAGGCATCCATCTAGACACACCATAATAGACTGACGCATATTCACATTACCTGCTCCAGCACATGCACACACATATTAACATTACCTGCCACAGCATCCACAAACTATAAATACAAGACAACGGATAGACAAATATCAGAACGAAACTAAACACTGAGGATGGCGAAACGCCGGAACCGGTTTGTTACAAAACAAAACTTGCCAATGGACGACGGAAAATCGTTCCAATATACATCTACAATAACCTTTCTGCTAGTGCTGATGAAGTAAGAGGTATCAAAACTGTATGTAAGAGGTGACTAAAATCTACGCCACCACGGCATTCTGGCTGGTGCCGCAAGGTGCTTGAACCGTACTCTAACGGATTCATATTCTATTTGGTCCCATTCCATGAATGGATGCGCTGACTAAGGAGGGCGAAGTAATGCTACAATAATAATAACACTAATTTGGAAGTCTTATTTCAGGAAAAACTCAAAACAACTTTAAAAGAGGTGCTTGCCTATGTTGCTTGAACCATTACCATCGGTCATTTCAGATGGATCACTCGATTTTTCTGCAGGTATAGAGATATGGACTGTACAAAAAATTTGTTTTTAAAATATTCTATGAAAATTATGGCAATTATAATCCTAGGTGCACAAATTAACGATTACAGTAATCGTGGTTTAATAAAACTGTAAAATTACGATTACGTAATCGTTATCCTAGGTATCCACTTTAACGATTGCAGAAATCGTAATTAAAAAAGCTGAAATTTTGATTACTGTAATCATAAGCTGTTAGTCGGGGATACTGTATCTGGAACTTGTGGCGGTGCGACAATGGATCGACATTGGCCACGGGAGTCCCTAGGGCGTGAACAGCAAGTGACCCCAAAAGTTTTGTAGAAACACGCGGCCTATGTGTGGATGGATTTAGCTCGGAGCACCTGGCTTTGTGCAAACATCTTTACATGTATTACATTGGACGGAGTATGAACGTTTGACGTAAATCTTCTTCCAGAAAACGCAGCAGATCCATTATCTTGGTGCCGGGTTGGATTCAACACCAGCCCGGAACAGGAGAGTTTTGAGCAGCGATGCTGCAAGGAAGTGCTCGGAGGATGACAATGTTAAGGTGAAAGCTGACAAGTTAGACGGGGTTATGTCGAAATAACAGCCCTTGGTCGGATATAAAAACCCGAGTCATTCCGGTACTATAGAACCGGCTGTTGTGGGAAACCAATATCACTCTTGTCCAACTCTGTTGAAACTTGGCGTTTCCTTGGACTTCCATTAGAAAAGCCCGATGGCGATTCTCAGAGTGATCGTGCCCATTAGGCAGGACAAAGCACTGTTAATAACAGCAAAAACAAGATACAAAGATTTAGAAGACAATAACATATAGGGGAAAACTAACGTACACATTGGCCAGAACAGCAAACAGCGTAAGAAAAACTAAAGACCAGCACTAACTCGAAAGACCGGTTTAGCAAACACGGAGTATACAAACTTAAATGGGAATGCCAATACATCTACAAGGACAAACAGGACGAAAAATTACTACAACAAAAACAACAGAAACCCAACACCGTAGCAGAATCTTACTTCACTAATCACAAGTTCGAAACCAAATTCACCCCAGCAAACACCAAAATTACGGCTCGAATACTTCACATACAAGGAAAAGGTCGGAGCCTCGTACTTGAAAACATGAGAATATATAACCTGAAAACATATGACGAGAGAATAATAAACGAACAAACAAACACTAGCTATGAGATATTTGAACCCTTAAAGCTGATTTACGAAAAATGAAGCAGGTACAGCAACATTGAACAAACAACACAAAAAAAAACCAAAAGGAAAAAATCACTGATTTCTTCTTGCCTCAGCCTATGACTTAGCTACCAAGTGTGTAAAAAGAACTCTCATTACAGGCATCCATCTAGACACACCATAATAGACTGACGCATATTCACATTACCTGCTCCAGCACATGCACACACATATTAACATTACCTGCCACAGCATCCACAAACTATAAATACAAGACAACGGATAGACAAATATCAGAACGAAACTAAACACTGAGGATGGCGAAACGCCGGAACCGGTTTGTTACAAAACAAAACTTGCCAATGGACGACGGAAAATCGTTCCAATATATATCTACAATAACCTTTCTGCTAGTGCTGATGAAGTAAGAGGTATCAAAACTGTATGTAAGAGGTGACTAAAATCTACGCCACCACGGCATTCTGGCTGGTGCCGCCAGGTGCTTGAACCGTACTCTAACGGATTCATATTCTATTTGGTCCCATTCCATGAATGGATGCGCTGACTAAGGAGGGCGAAGTAATGCTACAATAATAATAACACTAATTTGGAAGTCTTATTTCAGGAAAAACTCAAAACAACTTTAAAAGAGGTGCTTGCCTATGTTGCTTGAACCATTACCATCGGTCATTTCAGATGGATCACTCGATTTTTCTGCAGGTATAGAGATATGGACTGTACAAAAAATTTGTTTTTAAAATATTCTATGAAAATTATGGCAATTATAATCCTAGGTGCACAAATTAACGATTACAGTAATCGTGGTTTAATAAAACTGTAAAATTACGATTACGTAATCGTTATCCTAGGTATCCACTTTAACGATTGCAGAAATCGTAATTAAAAAAGCTGAAATTTTGATTACTGTAATCATAAGCCTAGATGAAACCGATTACACATGTTAACTTTATTGCCACGCCTCCTACGTGAGCGTACTTTCGAAATGCTTCTAAAAGATTATTCCACGGAGTATTCAACACCAAAGCGAGAGAGGAAGTAGAGGTGACTCTGCGGCTTAGGGGTTTAGAATATGCCCAATGTAGGTATACCTGCCGTAAGAGGCGACTTAAATACACAAAGGGTAATGACGTGCAGTGAAAGTACAGTGACGTGCCCCTGATTAAATATGGTCCTACATCGCCATAAAGAAAGGCCCTATGGACATTGAAATTATGAAAAAATAAATAATAAAATATATTAAGAGGTGCATTTACCAAACTTAAAAATAATCAAAAAAAACCAGTGGGAATTAAACAATCATACGCAAACAAATATACATAATTACGATAACAAAAAAAAAACACAAAAACACAGTCCACTCATGTAACGAAATAGGGCTCGAACTACAAAAATAAAATTAAAATAAATACCATACAGCTGCACAACAACAATATTCATAAAAAGGAAAATAAAAATCAAAGGAAGCAAACACAACAACAAAAAATAAAGAATAGGTCAACCGCACTTTCCCCTGAAAAAAGTGACCAAAATCGAAATCTCTTTCTTGTACCTTCATACGTAGCACAAATTTTTAATAGAATTACAATTTTTTTTATCAAAAACGGAACATTTCAAGATAAACCGTAGTCGAAAAAAAAACACAAAAAAATTATACATATATACCGTCTTCCCGGTTTGACCAAAGTTCCGATCAGCACTTATATATCTGTGGTCGACTTAAGAAAATAGACCAATCAAAACTTTTTCTGTCGATTTCAAATAACAAAACTGCTTCACAACTTAGCCAAGCCAGTTAGATTCAATCGTTTATAAACAAAATAATATGAGACCGATAAAAGTCTTGCAAACTTACACGATTTTCTTATTCAAAATCTCCAGAAAAAGTTTTGATTGGTCTAATTTCTTAAGTCGACTTAAGTTGTTATAATAAAACGCCACAGATATATTTACATACATAAATTTAAAATCCTATATTAAGTCCCGCACAAAAAGTATACAGACAAAATACTTATCTAAATTTCTTACCGCGGCTTTTCTGCTTTCGGGGTGTCAAGTACAAACAAAAATCAAAAAAAAAAATATTCAAGTTTCACTTGCAAATTTAAACGGCAATACTCCCTCTGCTTGCATTCCCTTACGTACATAGGTCGAGCAAAGGCAGGATTGTTAGCCGTAAATAAGCAAAAACTAACAATAAACCAAAACCTTAAATCAAATAATCTGAAATCGTATTATATTTACGGGAGAAAAATAGCCAAACACACAAACATGTGTTAAGCTAAAAAGAGTAAACAAATAAAGTTGCTTGCACTAAATTGCATTGAACTTAAAATTGCATGAGCAGAAGAAAAGAATAGCATTGTTTACCTGCATTGTTATTTCCACTGCTATCCATTTAGACAACCACACAAACTTGTGTGTAGCCACCCTCACAAAAAATAGCTTACATACAAATGTGCATATATATACGTAAAGTATAATAACTTGACCGTAGTAACCCAACAAACTTTTTGTGCACGAAAGCATAAAACAAAGTACACATAATTAAACATATATTTGTATCTTTAACTTAATACACGACTTGGAAATTACAGTCGCAGGTAAAATAAAATCAGTGATACATATAAAATCGCGGTACACTAAAAATTGATATTTTCTAATAGAAATATATGTATCAATATTCTTAGTTTAAAAAAAAATAGTATCTGAGAATCTACAGTCTCGCGCAAATATAAGCACCGACAAACGTAAAAGCTCGGTAAACTAAACAACAAAAAACCAATATATATCCACATATATAAATATATCGACAAATTTATTGTAAAAAAGTTCCAGTTTCCGACTTATAATATCAACGGGCCCTTAAATTACCCATCTATTATTAGATGCACCTAAATGGGTGAAGAAGAAAACACGAGGCAAATTAAAAAAAAGGGCCAAGATTTTTCAGCTGCGAAATTCATTGCAGAAAGTGACAGTATAATAAGATACTGCACTAGATTTTCCTCAATCCCTATAGAGAAAAATTCAGAATCAGTTATTGAAGTAGAAGAAAAATCTCTTCACAGATTTTGGACACGGATCCAATCGGCATATGACACAATCATCGAAATGGATGATTCAGAATTGCCCGAAAATTTTAAAAAATCGGCATATTCGAAACAAGAAAACTGCTTGGACCAGTACGAAGAAACTAGGGCTTTGATCTCCTATCACTTAAAACTTCTAAAGCCTGTAACTGCACCTACTCCACCCCAGCGAGTAGAGCTGCCCCAAACAAAAATACAAGAAGCTAATTCCGGTATATATTTCAAAGTGCCAGCCTGTGATACTGAAGTATTTCATGGGGGTTATGAACAATGGCCGTCCTTCCGGGGTATGTTCTCAGCTGTGTACATAAACCACACAAAGCTATCACAAGCGCAAAAATTATATCACTTGCGATATAAACAAAAGGTCAAGCAGCGGCAATAGTCAAATAGTTCGCATTTAACGATGACAATTTTAATCTGACTTGGGAAGCGTTAAAAGCTAGATACGAAAATGAAAGAGTATTGGTCGATAAACAAATAACGACATTAATGAATTTACCAAAAATTTAAAAATAAACTAGTGGGGAATTTCTAAAATAACAGACAACAGTTACAAACTGTCTGTCGGTTCTATCAACCCAAAACGTTCCCACTGAAAACTGGAACCCCATTCTGGTCAATATCTGTGTGCCGCACTACCAGAAAAATCATTAATTTTATGGGAGCAATCGCTCTCACCCGTAAAAAATGCCCAGCGTAGCAACAAATGAAAGACTTCCTCACCACCCAGTTCGAAATCGCAACGGGTAGATAATCAAGTAGCAAAGCCGAAAAATATACACGAAGACCATAAAAGAATCTTCTTTAAGCCCTAAGTCACTAAATTTAACTCACATAATAAGAGTTTCAACAAGTCTCAATCTCTAAACAACACCGACATATGTCGTGCGAAATGTGTAGCGGAGGTCATCAATTACCATCTTGCGAGGAATTTGCAAATCTACCAATAAACGAAAGAAATAACTTAGTCAGAACTAAGAAACTTTGCACAAACTGTCTGTCACCTAGCCACACGGTAAGGGCATGTCAGAGTAAATACAATTGCTAATATTTACCGTAGCAGACATCAATCGATGCTCCACAATAATAATTATAATACTCCTCAACATAATTGAAATGCCAAAAGAACCACGGGACTAGCTGCAACACCTAGATCGGAAAATCCCTAAAAAGACAATCCCGAAAGTTGTCGAGAAGAACCATGCTGCTCAAACGCAGCCAGAATACAAACGCTTCATTCAGAAAATGAAAGAAAAACACTGCTATCGACAGCAATAGTCCCCATCGAACACAAAGGATAACTATTTATTTTGTTTTGTTGTTTTTCCGACAGGGTGAATGATTGATGTATATTGGAACGATTTTTCGTCATCCCTTGTCAAATTTGGTTTTGAGACAAACCGGTTTCGGCGTTGTGCCATCATCAGTGTCGATTTTCGTTCTGATCTGTTGTGGTCGTTTGTCTTGTATTTACAGTAGGTAGCAGGTAACGTCAGCATGGGTGTCTGTTTGTGTACGTGTGTGCATGTGTTGAGTGTGTACATTCAGAAACGGGGGTGGTTTTGCATCGATCGGTTTTTTGTGTGGTTGCCTGAGGCAGGTAAAAGTTGGTAATTTTTGTTATTTGACCTTTTTTGCTTGTTTGTTGTTTTTGATCTTTTGCTGTTTTGTGCTTATTTGTCGGTGCGTGTGTGTTTGTGGTACCTGAGTGGTTGCTTTGTTTTTTGTAAACCAATTTTAAAGGTTCGAATATTGTGTCGGAAACAGTGTTTGTCTGTTCGTTTATTATTCTACCGTCGAATGTTTTTTGTTTGTAGATTTCCATGTTTTCGAGTACGTTCAGACGTCGGCCTTTTGCTTGTACATGTAGGACCTTGACTGTTTTTTTGATGTTTCCGGGGGGGCATTTATTCTCCGCCATGTGGTTCGCAAAGTTGGACTCTGGTATGATGGTTGGATTCCGTATCTTTTTGTTGTAATCTCTAATGTGTTCTCTGAACCTCGTTCTTACTTGTCGTCCAGTTTGTCCTATGTAACTGTGCTGGCATTCACAAGTGAGCTTGTATACACCATGGCTGCTAAACGGATCTTCTGAGTTAGTTTTGGTTCTTAGCTTCCGTCCTAAACTGTTCGATGTTTTGAACGCTGTGTTGATGTTGTATTTTCTAAGGAAATTTGCTAATTTATATGTTGCCCTTCCAGTATATGTCATTGTCGTCCAGGTTTGTGTACTTTCTTCTCCATTGTTTCTTTTTTGTTCTCTAAGGTCTCTCCTGAGTTTATCTACTAGTGCTTTTTTATAACCGTTGTTTGTAGCGATGTTATATATTATTCCAAGCTCTCTTCTATATGCTTCTTGTGTAAGAGGTGTTCTTTCCAATCTTTGTACTAAGTGCCTTAGCGCTGCATTTTTATGTTGTTGTGGGTGGTTCGAGGTATTATGTATTATTGTGTCGGTGGCCGTTGGTTTCCTATATATGTCGTAGTTGAATTTATTGGTAGCTTTATCAATACTTATTGTGAGGTCCAGATAATTGATTGCTCCGTCTTTTTCGGTTTCCATTGTGAATTTTATGTTCCCGTGCTGCTTGTTGAGGTACTCCAGTACTTGCTCTTCGTTGTTGGTAGTTAAAACGCATATGATATCATCCACGTACCTTGCGTAAAATAACACTCCTAATTTGGAATTTAATTCCTGTATACACTCTTTTTCCAGGTTTTGCATAAACGCTTCCATAAGAATAGCCGATGTTGGGTTTCCCATCGCAAGTCCGTTTGTTTGTCTGTATATTTTATTGTTGAATTGAAAATAGTTTTGACGTAGTGTTGTTCTTACCGTGTTCGTGATTTGCGTACTTTTTACTTTATCTTTTGTTTTACGTAGTATTATAGAGTTTACTATGTTCAATGTATCTGCTAGTGGTATTGATGTGTACAGATCTTTTATGTCGAAAGATACCAATTTGCTGTCCTTTGTCACTTCAACGGTCCTAAGTTTGTTTATTAGTTCAGATGTATTAGTTATGGTGTGTTCGTTGCTAAGTTCCAGTGTGTCCTTCAATACTGTTTTTAAATATTTGGATAGCTTATAGCATGGTGCCGATTTAAAATTAATGATTGGTCTCATTGGATTGCCTGCCTTGTGGATTTTTGGTAGCGCAATTAGTGGTGGAGTTGACGGGTTCATTTGGACTAATGTATATGCCGAGTTTGTATCTATTATATTTGTTGCCGTTTTTATAGCCACTTTGATTTCTTTCTGGTATTCATCCGTGGGGTTCACTCTTATTCTACGACATTCCATATCCTCGATGAGTTTTTCGGGTTTTGTTATATACTCATCTTTTCTAATTAGCACAGTTGTGTTGCCTTTGTCCGCCTTCGTTGCGACAATGTTATTTATCCTGAGTTTATGTTGTAGGTTCTTGACTGTTTTTTGCTCCGTGTTTCTCTTCTGTCCTTCCTTTGCTTTCACTTCCTTGTTTATTATTTCTCTGCACATGTGTCTTGCGTGCTCTTGTTCCTCAACTGGTATTAATGATATTGCGACCTCTGCGTCTACGATCGCCTGTTCCGTTTTTCTTTTTTCGTTTTGGTCTATAATATTGTGTTTCAGTCCTTTTTTAAGAAGTTGTTCTTCCGCCGCGGTGATGGCCACTGTCGTTAGGTTTACGAGCCTGGCATGGAAATGGTGCGGTTGTTGGTTGTTGTCCCGTTCGCGACGTCCTGTCAGCTTATCTAGTTTCCGGTTCAGCGTCCTGTATTTCTGTTGTAGTTCATGTTCGACCTCAGTCTTTATGCGCTCGAAGCATTCCATTAACGTATCGGTAGGTAATTGCTCCGCCAACCTTAAATGGATGGATAGAATTTCGGCATTTATTCCATCTTTCTTGGCGTACTGGTTTTTCAACACATATCTTAGGAAGTCTCTTTCCGCCTTCCTAATTGTCCTCATGCTTGTATTGGTGTTTGTTTTCATTGTTATTTTTGCAAATTTTGGTGTCACATTCAATTCTATGCATTGTTTGTTAAACCAAATGTTTGCCTTCGTTGTATGCAATTTCAGTAAATGTCGTTTGTAAACTATTAGTAGACCGTTTTCGTTTAAGTTAAAGTTAAAAGCCTGACAAGCATTAACGGTTTTAGTTTGTTTTGTTGTTTTTCCGACAGGGTGAATGATTGATGTATATTGGAACGATTTTTCGTCATCCCTTGTCAAATTTGGTTTTGAGACAAACCGGTTTCGGCGTTGTGCCATCATCAGTGTCGATTTTCGTTCTGATCTGTTGTGGTCGTTTGTCTTGTATTTATAGTAGGTAGCAGGTAACGTCAGCATGGGTGTCTGTTTGCGTACGTGTGTGCATGTGTTGAGTGTGTACATTCAGAAACGGGGGTGGTTTTGCATCGATCGGTTTTTTGTGTGGTTGCCTGAGGCAGGTAAAAGTTGGTAATTTTTGTTGTTTGACCTTTTTTGCTTGTTTGTTGTTTTTGATCTTTTGCTGTTTTGTGCTTATTTGTCGGTGCGTGTGTGTTTGTGGTACCTGAGTGGTTGCTTTGTTTTTTGTAAACCAATTTTAAAGGTTCGAATATTGTGTCGGAAACAGTGTTTGTCTGTTCGTTTATTATTCTACCGTCGAATGTTTTTTGTTTGTAGATTTCCATGTTTTCGAGTACGTTCAGACGTCGGCCTTTGCTTGTACATGTAGGACCTTGACTGTTTTTTTGATGTTTCCGGGGGGGAATTTATTCTCCGCCATGTGGTTCGCAAAGTTGGACTCTGGTATGATGGTTGGATTCCGTATCTTTTTGTTGTAATCTCTAATGTGTTCTCTGAACCTCGTTCTTACTTGTCATCCAGTTTGTCCTATGTAACTGTGCTGGCATTCACAAGTGAGCTTGTATACACCATGGCTGCTAAACGGATCTTCTGAGTTAGTTTTGGTTCTTAGCTTCCGTCCTAAATTGTTCGATGTTTTGAACGCTGTGTTGATGTTGTATTTTCTAAGGAAATTTGCTAATTTATATGTTGCCCTTCCAGTATATGTCATTGTCGTCCAGGTTTGTGTACTTTCTTCTCCATTGTTTCTTTTTTGTTCTCTAAGGTCTCTCCTGAGTTTATCTACTAGTGCTTTTTTATAACCGTTGTTTGTAGCGATGTTATATATTATTCCAAGCTCTCTTCTATATGCTTCTTGTGTAAGAGGTGTTCTTTCCAATCTTTGTACTAAGTGCCTTAGCGCTGCATTTTTATGTTGTTGTGGGTGGTTCGAGGTATTATGTATTATTGTGTCGGTGGCCGTTGGTTTCCTATATATGTCGTAGTTGAATTTATTGGAAGGAAGTGAAAGCAAAGGAAGGACAGAAGAGAAACACGGAGCAAAAAACAGTCAAGAACCTACAACATAAACTCAGGATAAATAACATTGTCGCAACGAAGGCGGACAAAGGCAACACAACTGTGCTAATTAGAAAAGATGAGTATATAACAAAACCGAAAAACTCATCGAGGATATGGAATGTCGTAGAATAAGAGTGAACCCCACGGATGAATACCAGAAAGAAATCAAAGTGGCTATAAAAACGGCAACAAATATAATAGATACAAACTCGGCATATACATTAGTCCAAATGAACCCGTCAACTCCACCACTAATTGCGCTACCAAAAAGCCACAAGGCAGGCAATCCAATGAGACCAATCATTAATTTTAAATCGGCACCATGCTATAAGCTATCCAAATATCTAAAAACAGTATTGAAGGACACACTGGAACTTAGCAACGAACACACCATAACTAATACATCTGAACTAATAAACAAACTTAGGACCGTTGAAGTGACAAAGGACAGCAAATTGGTATCTTTCGACATAAAAGATCTGTACACATCAATACCACTAGCAGAGACATTGAACATAGTAAACTCTATAATACTACGTAAAACAAAAGATAAAGTAAAAAGTACGCAAATCACGAACACGGTAAGAACAACACTACGTCAAAACTATTTTCAATTCAACAATAAAATATACAGACAAACAAACGGACTTGCGATGGGAAACCCAACATCGGCTATTCTTATGGAAGCGTTTATGCAAAACCTGGAAAAAGAGTATATACAGGAATTAAATTCCAAATTAGGAGTGTTATTTTACGCAAGGTACGTGGATGATATCATATGCGTTTTAACTACCAACAACGAAGAGCAAGTACTGGAGTACCTCAACAAGCAGCACGGGAACATAAAATTCACAATGGAAACCGAAAAAGACGGGGCAATCAATTATCTGGACCTCACAATAAGTATTGATAAAGCTACCAATAAATTCAACTACGACATATATAGGAAACCAACGGCCACCGACACAATAATACATAATACCTCGAACCACCCACAACAACATAAAAATGCAGCGCTAAGGCACTTAGTACAAAGATTGGAAAGAACACCTCTTACACAAGAAGCATATAGAAGAGAGCTTGGAATAATATATAACATCGCTACAAACAACGGTTATAAAAAAGCACTAGTAGATAAACTCAGGAGAGACCTTAGAGAACAAAAAAGAAACAATGGAGAAGAAAGTACACAAACCTGGACGACAATGACATATACTGGAAGGGCAACATATAAATTAGCAAATTTCCTTAGAAAATACAACATCAACACAGCGTTCAAAACATCGAACAGTTTAGGACGGAAGCTAAGAACCAAAACTAACTCAGAACATCCGTTTAGCAGCCATGGTGTATACAAGCTCACTTGTGAATGCCAGCACAGTTACATAGGACAAACTGGACGACAAGTAAGAACGAGGTTCAGAGAACACATTAGAGATTACAACAAAAAGATACGGAATCCAACCATCATACCAGAGTCCAACTTTGCGAACCACATGGCGGAGAATAAATGCCCCCCCGGAAACATCAAAAAAACAGTCAAGGTCCTACATGTACAAGCAAAAGGCCGACGTCTGAACGTACTCGAAAACATGGAAATCTACAAACAAAAAATATTCGACGGTAGAATAATAAACGAACAGACAAACACTGTTTCCGACACAATATTCGAACCTTTAAAATTGGTTTACAAAAACAAAGCAACCACTCAGGTACCACAAACACACACGCACCGACAAATAAGCACAAAACAGCAAAAGATCAAAAACAACAAACAAGCAAAAAAGGTCAAACAACAAAAATTACCAACTTTTACCTGCCTCAGTCAACCACACAAAAAACCGATCGATGCAAAACCACCCCCGTTTCTGAATGTACACACTCAACACATGCACACACGTACACAAACAGACACCCATGCTGACGTTACCTGCTACCTACTATAAATACAAGACAAACGACCGCAACAGATCAGAACGAAAATCGACACTGATGATGGCACAACGCCGAAACCGGTTTGTCTCAAAACCAAATTTGACAAGGGATGACGAAAAATCGTTCCAATATACATCGATAACTATTTAAGCTAAGGACCTTAATGATCAAGGATCACAGCGATCATTTATGGCTCAAATTATCTGAAGTGAGCCACTTTTTTTTTGATAGCGATACTTTTACCAGAAAAGTTGCTAATATTGTAGATTTTTGCTTAAAAAATCAGATTCTGAAGTTTTTTTTTTTTAACTATTATTATAGTATAAGATATTGATTATTGAATTTTTAAGGCTCAAAATCTTTAAAACTAATTATTTTCCGTTTCGATTGGTGGATTTAGCTGAAATTTGGTATGAACAATAAATAATAGTCACACTTTTAAATGTAAGCATAATTTTTAAAATAGTGCTTAATTTGTGGAAAATAGCAACAATGTTTTTTAACAAATAAAAATAAAAAACCTTCGCCACCAAATTAAAATTTTTTTTTGCCTAAATACGATTGATATATTTATCCTGAATAGATACAAAAAATAAAAAAATTGCATATTCCTATAGGTCAGTTGCTATGTTAATTTTTCTAACCAAGTAAAGCGCAATTATTATTAAAAAAAATCAATAAAAAAATTCTGAGAGTTTTTTTTTTGTTCATACTCTACCTACCAAAATTCAATCGCAACTTAGTTGTGAAAGGTCTTTGGAAACGATTCAGAAGGAAGCATGGGCTTATGATTTGAAAATCGCACTTATGAAGAAACCTTCGAAATCCGAAAAGATTTTTTTTTAACAACAATTTCTGTAGACCTAAGCGTACGTAAGACTGCAAAAATCTTTGGTGTTTCTCGTCGTTTAGTATCTCGTGCAAAGAAACTACGTCAAAACAATGGATACGCATCGCATGCCGATTCGAAACTTGGGCGCCACATGGACCAGTCCGTAGTAGAAAATGTTAAAAATTTCTACTTAAGAGATGAAATAAGTCGTGTTTTACCAGGTAGAAGAGACTCAAAATCAGTGGCTTTGGAAGGAAAACGCCAACATGTCACGGTAAATTTAGCTTTGGAAAATAATAAGTTTTTAATATATATAGATTTTGATACACCCTATATTTATTAATGGCAGAAACGATTACTGGTGGGCAACTTAAATGAGTTGCACTGCCGCTTTTTGAAGGAATTTCCTCAGATGCAAATCTCTTTGACCAAATTTCAAACCTTAAGGCCACCTCAATGTGTTTTAGTTGGAGCCAAAGGTAATCATAATGTTTGTGTGTGCAAAATACACCAAAATATGAGGCTAATAATTCAGGCTCTAAGGCAGGAATTATTAAAGAAAAAAATTGATTTCTCGGCAAATTATCACGATTGGATTGAAAAAATTGCTTGCGGTGACTCTAGTTCAGAATGTTTCTTATTAAATTGTAAAAAATGCCCTGGTCCAGAAAAAATTTTGAATGAAGTCAATTCAATTTTGACTAACCACAGCATTAACGATATATCATTTCACCAGGGGCTCTCGACTGATCGGTATGTATTTAAAGTAAATGGTATTCATTAGGAACCTCTAACACTGTATAGTTATTGTTTTGTAGGTGTGAGTTTTCAATCGTCACGGAGTCAAGCGGAGTTTTTATAGCAAATATTAAAAAGGATTTGCTCATACTGGTAAAGCACGATTATATTGCTAAATCTCAGGTGGAGCATTTGGGAAATCTGAAAGCTACCATGGGAGAAGGCGAATTTATTATTACTGAGGATTTTTCGGAAAATTATACTTTCAAAATTCAAAATGAAATTCAGGCGCAACATTGGCGTAAGGATCAAGTGACGCTTCATGTCCACGTTGTTTACTATAGAAAAGAAGGTATTTTATACAACAAAAACTTTGTAATGCTCTCGGAAAATTTACAGCATGACTCCGTAGCCGTCCATTTGTTTAATGGAAAATTAATTTCTCGGTTAAAAGAGAAATTTGGTGAAAGCAATTAAAAAAAAATTTATTATTTTTCGGATGGAGCTTCGTCCCAATACAAAAATAATTGAAAAACTGAAATAAATGATGGACTATGTTATATACCAATGTGTTTTACCATGTTCGCCAATGGCAATATACAAAACTATTGATAAAAAATATCAGTCCTATTTGAAAAAAAAAAAAATCTCACAATTTTTTTTTAAATTTGTTTATAATTACTTGGTTAGAAAAATTAACATAGCAACTGACCTATGGGAATATGCAATTTTTTTATTTTTTGTATCTATTCAGGATAAATATATCAATCGTATTTAGGCAAAAAAAAATTTAAATTTGGTGGCAAAGGTTTTTTTATTTTTATTTGTTTAAAAAAATTGTTACTATTTTCCACAAATTAAGCACTATTTTAAAAATTATGCTTACATTTAAAAGTGTGACTATTATTTATTGTTCATACCAAATTTCAGCTAAATCCACCAATCGAAACGGAAAATAATTAGTTTTAAAGATTTTGAGTCTTAAAAATTCAATAATCAATATCTTATATAACAATAATTAAAAAAAAAAACTTCAGAATCTGATTTTTTAAGCAAAAATCTACAATATTAGCAACTTTTCTGGTAAAAGAATCACTATAAAAAAAAAAGTGGCTCACTTCAGATAATTTGAGCCTTATATAATCTAAGGTCGAAAAGAGTTTAAATCTGCCATGCGTGGTTCAAAACTCAAATAAAATCTGCTTCATGACCCTGGTTTCACCAAGCGCGGATCAAAGAATAGAAGCACAAGCTATAGTTCTGCCACGACTTAGCAATAGGCTTCCAAGCTGGCAAAAGTTTTCGCATCTGAAACTAGCAGATCCCAATTGCCATACACGCGATCAAATCGACATATTATCGGGAAGTGAGCTAATGCCCCAAATAATACTTCAAGGGGTTGAGAAAAATACCATCTTTGGATGGATTTTAAGCGGTCAAGTTAAGGAGAAAATCTCTACCTTCACAACGCAAGTGGAAGATATTTTAAATGACTATCTTTACTCACAATTGAGAAAATTCTGGGAGGTAGAAAAACTACCCCCGATCCCCATTCCTACACTTGACGACAAGTATTGTGAAGACTTCTACGAAGCCACAACTACGAGATCAGAAAACGGTGGGTACGTCATTCCACTACCATTCAAACCACACACCCGCCTTAGGTCCCTACCGAACCTCAGCACTACAGCAGTTTTTAAGTATGGAGAGTAACTTACTTAAAAAAGGCGAGCTAAAAACCTCTTGCGACAATGATTTTTACCTATTCAAAAAAATGGATCAAAGAACCTGTATCAAATTTTGTGTGAAAAATGAAATTAAGTGCGCGGATGCATTCCGAATGTTGACTGTGGCATACGGAGAAGCTACCTTGCACCGAAGCAACGTTTATCGGTGGTACAAAATGTTCTCAGAAGGCCGAGAAGATGTGCAAAGAAGAACAAAAATTGGCTTTTGCACCACGATAACGCCCCTGCTCACGCATCGTTGCTTGTGCGCGACTTTTTGGCCAAAAACAACACACTAATGATGCCGCATCCACTGTATTCCCCAGATCTAGCCCCCTGTGACTTTTTCTTGTTCCCTAAACTGAAGAGGCCCATGAAAGGACGACGTTACGCTTCTCTTGACGAGATAAAGACGGCATCGAAGGAGGAGCTGAACAAGATACAAAAAAATGATTTTTTGAAGTGCTTCGAAGATTGGAAAAACCTTTGGCACAAGTGTATAATATCTCATGGGAATTACTTTGAAGGGGACAAAATAGATATTCATGAATAAATAAATAATTTTTGAAAATACACAAAATTCGCGATACTTTTTGAACACATCTCGTACATACTAGATCATATGGAATCAGTAAATTCCTATGAGAAAATAACAAAAGGCAAATTCGCATCGATTTTTCTACCACACCACGCGGTTATCAAACCTGAAAAACTTACAACAAAAGTAAGGGTGGTGTTCAATGCATCTAAATGCAAACGCTCAGGTAATTCCCTAAACGACGTTTTATACACGGCTCCAACATTACAACCCGATTTAATGCTACTTATCCAACAGTGGTGTATGTATAAAAAATACGTATTCAATGGTGACGCCGAAAAAATGTACAGGCAAATCCTAGTACATGAAGACGATCAAGACTAACAGCGCATTATATTCCGCAAATCACCGAGTAGTCTAATCCTCTACTACATACTAAAAACGGTGACAATTGGCGTGAACTGCGCTCCTTTTCTAGCCATTCGAACATTACACGAACTGGCAAAAGACACAAAAGCCAAACTCCACTAGCCGCCCAGCTAAGCTCTCAAACATACGTAGACGATATACTGTCTGGAAGCCACAGCCTTCCTCTAGCGTGAGAGCCACTAGCTCAAGTCATCGAAGCCCTATACTCAGCAGGGTTCCCATTAAAGAAGGTAACTTCTAATCACACAGAAATACTGGCAAATATAAATAAAACAAACTTGCTGATACCAATTTTCTAAAGTTTGAAATTCTAGGCATACAATGGAATGCAATATCAGACCAATTTTCATACACTCTTGAGTCGATATCTGTAAAATCCGCAAAAACGAAAAGACAAATTTTGTCATCTGTGGCAAAACTTTTCGATCCCGCAGGATGGCTTGCACCAATTATGATACAACCAAAATAATCATTCAAAAATTATGGATAGATGCAACAGATTGGGACAAAATGGTTAAACCACTCCGCTTAAAAAAATGGTCCCAATTCGCAAATAACTTACACACTATATCCGAGATACAGATACCTCGGTGGGCGAATTTCTCACCCGACCATCAAGTCAAACTCCACGGCTTCTGCGATGCTTCTGAAAAAGCATACTGCGCAGCTCTTTATGTGCGCAACCAGCACAATGGCAAAATTTCAAGTCACCTATTAATGGCAAAACGCTAGGTCGCACTTCTCAAGACCGTAAGCCTCCCACGGCTCGAGCTATGTGGCGCACTCCTGATCGCAAAACTAGCCTCGACCGCACAAACACATTTAAACCTGAGCAATCGGAAATTATACCTTTGGTCCGATTCAGAAATCATGTTAGCCTGGCTAGCCACATACGCGGAAGACATATGTGTCAAACCGCACAGCTAAAATCATTGACCTAGTTGGGCCAGCAACTTGGCGATACGTTGCCAGTGCTGATAACCCTGCGGATCTTGGCACACGAGGCTGCAAACCCCTGGACCTTACAACCAACACACTTTGGTGGAATAGCCCCAACAGGTTGGTAGAATTACCAGATGCATGGCCAAAGTCGCCTGCACGCAATATCATAGCCCCAGAAAGTCGAAGAATCGAAGGCTTTCATACAACTCTGGAGGACACAGACATCCTCTAGCGGTTTTCGTCGTTCGCCCGAGTCTTAAGAGTAATAGCGTATATGTTTCAATTTGTAAATTGCTTAAAGAATAAAGTAAAAGGGATACCCAGTACCGCAAGCTATGCGCTAATGCATCAAGAATTGCAGCGGGGAAAAATAGCCGTAATGGATTCAACGCAGACTCGCTGTTATAGTAGTGGACGAACACTTTTAGTAGCATCAAAGCCCGTTCGCAAAACTAGCACACTCCTAGTACTTAACCCCTTTGTAGACTCTCCGCCGGGGTCAGCAAACTATGGTCAACAGTCAAGGCTCACGCCTAGTAAGACCCCACCCTCGCCTCCAGCGCACTTCAAAATTGTACAGCTAAATTGTAACGAATTATCTGAAATTTCGAGGAGATAACTGAATTTATAAAGCTAAACAACATCAAAATCGCTGCGATTCAAAAGACCAAACTGACGACAAGATTAGACTTACGAACTTGTGATGGGTATAACGTACATCGGAAAGACCGTCCCAGCGGTAGTGGTCCGGTCAGGCGATGTCGATCTGCAAATTATCAACATCTTCATTCCCCCTGTTACATGTTGCCCGAGGGACTATCACATCGACGTAAGTGCATTGCTAAGAGGTGATAACCGTTTAATCCTCGGTGACTCCAAAGCACATCACGATCTCTGGAACTCCAATCCCCAGTAGACAGCAGAGGGCATGCGCTTGCGGAACAAACTGCCACAGCTCGCCAGACATATCTCTCGTAAGCGCAGGACTTATAAACTGCGTCAATCGAGCGACAGGCGGACTTTATTACCTCTGAACGAAGAACCTTTATGAACTTCAGCAAAGCGGACTGGGACCGTTTCACGGACTATACAGATCGCTCCTTTGCTGCCCTACCCACACCGACAGACGTACGGCAAGATGAACGAGAGTTTCGCAGGGTTACTGATTCAGCCTCCGGCCGGTTCATTCCCGCTGGAAGAATCCCGAAACTTCGACCGAATTTCCCTGCGGAGGCAGCGGCCCCGGCAAGAGAACGTGTCCAGTTGAGACTTCCCAAACCCCCAGGCCCCAGAATTAAAGATCTTACCGCAGAAATCCAATGGACGGTCAATGACTACAAGTTGACTAAGTGAAAGCAACACCTAGAGGCATGCAACCTCTCCGCCGGGGTCAGCAAACTATGGTCAACAGTCAAGGCTCTATTAAATCCGACCAAATACAATGACGACAGTTTCCAATGCATCCACCTGCTGATAGGGCCAAAAGACGAGACGTACGTCGGGTGCACAAACACAAACACAACACAGCGCCCATTGCCGTCTCCGTCCTCAAAATCAATTGGACCCGACTGTATTGCGATGAAAGTTAGCGACAAAGTTACTTGGCTGCTCTCTTTAACCTCTCGCTTACCACATTCGCCATTTCATAGATTTGGAAACAAGCGATTGTGGTCCACCTACTGAAACCAGGGAAAGCGGCGAGCCAAGGAGAGTCATATCGTCCGATATCTCTCGTCGCCGGTAGCGAAGTTATTCTCCCATATTACACTGCAAACCTGCAGTTGGCCGAACACCAACATGGCTTCCGGAAGTCGCATAGCACAACAACCGCTCTGACGACGCAGATAAACTAAGCTCGTGGCACTTGATCTTTCCAAAGCCTTCGACACGGTCAACCACGCCACACTCTTGAGAGACCAGGAAGAGACACCAATCCCAGCCGGCCTAAAAAGATGGACCGTTAACTACCTCAACGGTCGGCACGCGTCAGTCAAATTTAGGAACGAGAGATATAGACCACGAAGAGCACACAGTTTTTACTGAATTGGATGAAACTCCACCCCCGAGAGGCATTACCTTGCCGTTTAATCTGCGAAACCATAGGCGGGCTCTAAACGACCTTCATACCGAGTCGGTAGACAGATCACTCAGATCTCGACCTGTGAATCCCATAACCGATATCGAACCACCTGAAATAGCTGAACAGGAGCGCATTCTTCCGCGGGAGACAAGAGTCATCCTAGCACAACTTCGTTCCGGATATTGTCATAGGTTAAACTCTTGCTTATCCAGACTGAGCCCCACCATACCAAATACGTGCCCTGCATGTGGTATGGCCCCCACGATACCAAACATCTGTTTTCCCGTTCAATTGAACCCACTCTTCTAACACCAATATCACTCTGGTCCGACCCTGTTGAAACTGCTCGTTTCCTTGGACTCCTGTTAGAAGAGCTTGATGACGATTCTCAGAGTGATAGTGCCCATTAGGCAGGGCGAAGCACTGTTAATAACAACAACAACAAGGAAATCGAGGAAGTCGCCCCAACGCCAGCCATTCGTTTGGCGGTTACCGTGCCATGAGCACGAACAGCACCTACTGCAGCACTACGCGCTGCCGTGTCCCGAGTTTCAACTGCACCTATCGTACCGCCCCACAGGCCGCCGGCCACCAGGGCCGTTACATTAGTCATGCCGGAAGCACCTACAAGGGGCTCCGTGGTAGCACATGGAGTGCGTTGCTCTCTCTTCTGTCGCCCGCATACACTACGCCTATGCGCCATTTTTAAAGGCATGCAGCCGCAGCAACGTCAGCAGGTAGCGCGGGCCCATGGGTACTGCCACAATTGTTTGGCACTTTGGCACGCCATTGCAGAGTGCAACTCGGCCCCCCACATCCTGTTACGCCCGACATCCAGGCGTATTGCCCCAGTGGTACCGCCTCCACGCAGTAACGTGCGACACAGATCGCACCTACGTTGCGCCTCATAACCTCGTCGCGCAATCTGGCTGTTCTGCATTTGGCAAAAAAAATTTTAAACTAAAGAAAACTACATTTGGAATTTACATATTGAGAACGTCTTGCAATCATTTAAAGCTTCAAACACAATCCGAATACGCTAAGAAATAATGGCAGCGAACTTCCGCTTGTCTGGAACTATATGAAATTGAACACAATCAACATCAAAAGGAACATTCTCCCGAAGGCATTTTGCGCCAGTAAATTTATTTCTATTGTCGCCTTTAAATATAAAGAGTAAAAATGCTTTTATTGTGTTTAATTTGAGCAGATTAGTTGGACGTAATTTGAGAAACCGTGCAAAACTCGGAAATACTCCCTTCAATTATCTATAGAATACGGGTTGGGGTCAAAATTCTGTTTTTTTTGGAAATTCTGCATTCATAATTCCGGAAGTCGAAACACCGGAAATCAAAATTATGGAAGTCAATACTCTGGAATCCAAAATTCTGGATAACGAAATTCTGAAAAGCAAAATTCTGGATAACGAAATTCTGAAAGGCAAAATTCTGTAATCATATGTTTTATTGCCTAGTAAGTAATTTTTTACAATTGCATGATTGTATTTGTTATTGTTATTGCTTTGTTTGTTGTTGTTCATTTACTGTTTTGTACTACCATAATGATTTAGTTTACTATGTACCTGCATATATATGTACATACTAAGCAATGTGTTACTGCAATTTCATTAATAAACACGTGCTAAATATTTTTGTGAAATAATTGCTTTATGATGGAAAATATAACTGTGATAAAGTCCAATAAAGGAAAAGACATGTTTATATAAAATACACGATTTTGCTAAAATTGTGGGGAAAAAATTTCCAGAATTAATGCTGGAAAACGTAAATTCCGGAATTATGAAAAACCAGAATTTTGAAATACAGCCAAAAAACCGAAGGAAGTGCGGAATTCCGATTTCCAGAATTTTGTCGACCCAGAATTCTGATTCCGGAATTTTGACTTCAGAATTTTAATTTTAGAATTTTGACCGTTTCCCATGGAATACTCCTTAAGGGGTATGAGAGTACTCCAACACTCATCCTCAGTCATATAAAAAAGGTGGTCCAATTTATATGGCGTTGTCATAGGAGAGGATCATTTACTCCATTTCAGAGTACTCGAATTTCTTTGCGTCTGAGTAATTCATGGAGCACCTACGAGTAGAGCTGGGCGATAAGGACTACGATTAGAGAATCGTAATTTCAGCATTTTTGATTTGATTTCTCCTTTTTTGAAATAACGATTACAGTAATCGTTAATCCATCAAACCACGACTACGATTGCGTAATCGTAATTTAAAAAAGTCTAAATTCCGATTACTGTAATCGTAATCGCAGTTTTTGCAATTAACGATTACGTAATCGTAATTTCCACTTTTATAATAGGAGTGATCTAGATCCAGATAGAAATTTTGAATGTAAATGCAACAAAAACATTGTGATCCTGATATTTATGTGAATCAATTTCGGATCCATATAGAAGCTCTGTTCGTTCAGTTTTTTGTAGTATATTTTTTGACAGCCAACCCTTATTTGCTTGGTAGCACAGACACACACATATATACACAAACACTCCCGAGTCACTGGTTGGTCACATGCTACAAAGTAAACTAAAATGGACGGCAGTTTGCGAGGTAATCGCAGAAACCATGAAGTGGCTAAGAAGTGTGGAACGGCTGCGCCGCAGCAGGAAAGACTAATGCAAAGAGCAACTTGACCTATATCAGAGCGGATTTCGTAACATAAGTAAGGAGCACAGATGCGGGTTGGAAACACGGCCTTCCAACCGCCTGGTCCACGTGATATTAACCAGATGGAACAGACTGGGGACCCGGCCTTCCAACTGCATTACCATCTAATTGAAGACATTGCCCGAATAATAGCTTAATTGGAAAGTACGTAAGTATCTAAGTATCATAGGTACGGACTGGAAACACGTCCATTCCATCCGTCTAGCTGCAGATGAACTAATCACATGAAATAAAAGAGTAGATGTAGTCGATTGATTACATGCCTACAAGGATACATTTATACACTTTTGGTTGCTGGACAGAAACGACTTTCTTTTAATAGCACCCCAGACTAGAATAATGAATGAAAAAATTTAACAAAAGATTCCCAGCTAAGAAGTGAAATTAAAGTACAGTAACCAACAGACGTTGAGACTAGTGCTCAAACCACCTCCCTACGGATACTTAGCGGTAGTACCGGGGGGATCGGTACAAGACGGTAGGAGTTTTAATGCCGGTTAAAGCCCCACTCTGACTGTAAGGCTTTCGATGCTTTCTCCTCTGAAAAAAAAAAAAATATATATATAAATAAATATACACAAACAACTCTCATACAACTGATCCGTATCGTCCCCGTGAGATCTTGATCGTGATACTGATCTGGATAGCCGATTAAAACGCAACTAATATGTTTTCTTTTTTAAAGTACACACGCGCATATAAAAAAAACCTCTCGGTTTGCAAAGTTATATTAAATGACCATACACAAAATTGGGCGTAAGCACGACTAATTTTTCGAAAAAAAAATAAGCCTGTTGACAATTATTGTTCACTACATGTACGAATGAGAATAACCTTATACAAACTGAAAACATTTGACGGGAGAATAATAAACGAACATACAAACACTTACTGTGACAAGATACTCGTATTTGAACCTTTAAAATTGAAAAACGGCGCAATACCGCAGCTACAACACCAAAACAAGTAACAATGAACAAACAAACACACAAAGTAAGCCAAAAGGAAAAAATCACCGATTTCTACCTGCTAACTAACCTCATTACAGGCATCCATTTAGACTGACGCATATTCACATTACCTGCTCGCGCATGCACAACATATTAACATTACCTGCTACAGCATCCACAAACTATAAATAGAAAACAACGGATAGACAAAGATCAGAACGAAACTAAATACTGAGGATGGCGGAACCCCGAAACCAAAACCAAATTTGAAAATGGATGAGGGAAAATCATTCGAATATACATCTACAATAACTTTTCTGCTAGTGCTGATGAAGTAAGAGGTGTCAAACCTGTATCTAAGAGGTGATTACAATCCACGCTACCGCGACATTTTGACTTAAGAAAGCCTTATTTAGGAAGTAGTATTTCAGGAAACACTCACAACAATTTAGAAGAGGTGCCATTACCATCGGTCATTTCAGATGGATCACTCGATTTTTCTGAAGGTATAGAAAGATATCGACAGTACAAAAAATTTGTTTTAAAAATATTCTATGAAAATTATAGCAATTATAATCCTAGGTGCACAAACTAACGATTACAGTAATCGTAATTAAAAAAGCTGAAATTTTGATTACTGTAATCATAATCCTAAGTGCAATCGGTTACGGATGTTAACCTACGTGAGCTTACTTTCAAAATGCCTCTAAAAGATTATCAAGTATTCATGAAACGAGCTCAAGGCCAAGAATAAAAGATTATTCCACGGAGTATTCAATACCAAAGCGAGAGAGGAAGTAGAGATGACCCTGCGGGTTAGGGTTTAGAATATGCCCAAGTAGGTATACCTGCGTAAGAGGCGACTTAAATCCACAAAGGGTAATGACGTGCACCTTGATAGTTGGTGGTGCATCCCACCTCTCATTACCAACCTTCTTCTTCCTTACGGAGGGAGGGGATGAGATGACCTAGTACAACCTTCTGGTCATACAAAATCGCTTCGGCGATAGTCGGGCATGTAGCGCAGGGGGTTACGACACCGTACCAGATTCATTTTCGGAAAAAGACTGTCACTTTCGACAACACTCCCCAAAACCTTCGGGCAGTGTTTTTGTCGCTAAAAACAACAACCGAGGGAGGAGGTGGTCCTTAAAAGTACTTATTTGCTTCTAAATAAGTACTTCATGGAAGACCTAAGTGAAGCTTTCAAAATGCTCCAAAAAACATTCCACTATACATCTAGGGTAAAAACGATCTGGTCAAGCTGGTTAATTCGCTTGTTAGGTCTTGTTTACGAAGAAAAAGAACGTGAAGTTAAATTATCTACTTACATTACTTTAAATGGTAACTTAACCCCGTAGGTGATTTTGACCGTCAAACATAGCTCTCTGTTCGTTTCTTCGTTGCGCAATTTGGAGACACTGCGGTTTCTCAAGTCGATCTCCAATACGACCTTCCATTAGAGTGGTGGTCTCCCTCTCCGTCTGCTTCTGTGCCGGAGCATCTCCGTTCATGCGCACAACATGGCCTAGACAGCGACCCGCTGGGTTTTGATTCGCTGGACTAAGTTGACGTCTGCGTAAAGGTCACACATCAATTAATATTCTTCAATAAATATTTCGAAGAATCTCTCTCTCGAATATCCTCTGATGCCGCTCCTTATCATGATGTTGTCAGCCTCCAAGCTTCTTAGCCATACAGCAGGACGGGTACGATAAGTAACTTATAGAAAGGTGTCTTCGTTCATAGAGAGAGGACTTTACTTCAAAATTGCCTACTCAGTCTGAAGTAGAATTTGTTTTATAATCTAAGAAATGCAATCCTGTTGATAAATTCGGAGCAGCATGGTAGACATAATATAAGAGAATGATGAGAAGACATCTTTATCCGAGCAATTGGAAAGTAAAGTCGCCATTTTATTACCTGCCACAGTCGCCATAAGTGGGATTAATATCCCAATTTTTTTTACTATTGATAGCTGTTTGCACCCTCAACTAATAAGTTTTTGAGCATTTTTGGTAATTGGTTATTTTTTTTAATAGTTAGCGTTTATTCTAATAAACCAAAAAATCAGAACGAAATTTGAAAGCTATAACCAAGCGACAAAAATCAAAATGGAGGTTGAAATGGATACGTATACAACTACTCAGTTCACCACTTTTATAAATGCTTGGGTTTAAAAGCAAGCGTCCGATTCGGTGAAGAGGTTGAACGACGCACAGTGGCGCCTTTTGAGTTTTTTCTTTGCAAAAATTATAACTTTTGAACCAATGAAGATATTTTAAAAATTTAAAATGCAAATGAAAGCTAATTATTTGAAGTTTTATTGTGTGAAAGCTCAGAATGTCACAGATGCAGGGTGCTTCTAAAACATTCGTCAAAGTCGAAAATTTTTAGAAAAATGCAAAAACAAAATGTTTTTAGTAAAAAATAAAAAAAATAAATTGAGATTTGTCTTATAATGACGTATTTAAGCATTAAATAAGATAAACTAATGATTTTGATAAGATAGCGTGGCACTGCCCACTTATGACAAAAAGTTGTATCTAAGTAGTCACGTAATCAATAACTACCAAAATCAATAGACGTATTATTTCTTTTAAATGGCAATACTCTTATAAAACTCAAATGTCCGTTTTTGGTGCCACAAGGTGCTTCACAATTCATCGTAAAATTTTACATGTTTTTTTTTTTAATTTACAAGCCAAATATGTATTTTATTAATAACTAAAAGTTATTGAAAGTGGTTCAATGAAATTTTATTTGAGCTAGAGATTAAACAGCCAACGAATTTTGGAAAAGGGGAGTGGCACTGCCCATTTATGTTAAAAAGTTTGATCTTAGTAACGGCTTTACCAATTTCTACCGACCTCGACAGACGTATTGATTTCTATAAAAATTTAGGCGAAATGCCTAAGCTTTAAAATAAATTTGATAAACTTTAGAGAAATACAATAACGAAAAGTATGTATTCATAAATTACTAAATTAATTAATTCTTTTATTTGAAATAAAAAATTAACTTGTACATAGATATCTTATTTTTCAATAAAGTAACAAAACTGATTAGTAAATCTCTTGTTCATTGTTGCGATAAGAAGTGAGAAACTTATTTTATCTTAACATAGTCATCGTCACTGGAACATATATCTAACAAAGCAACCATTTCTGAGCTATACGCATCTGTAAGATCTTTTTGTGTTCTTACATACTTCATAGATGATATGACTGGATCAGAAAAGATAGCTAACATGTTGAAAAGGTCTTCGTTTTGTCTAACTCGTGATACTTTGCAGGTTTTCATACATCTATATCTTTTCTAGTCCTTGTGTTTAGATTCTTGAGCTTCTTCAGACAATTCTCCTAATAGTAAGCACTGGCACTCTATTAAATCTTTTCCATGTGCTAAAATTTTTTGTACCGTTGGTGTAAGTTTATTCTCACGATACTTTTGATGCAGCAACTCTGTAGTTTTAGATGCATATTCTCCAAATTTGGGTCCATTAACTGGTTCATGGCAGTTTAAAAAATATAAAATTACTCCCAATCTTTTCACAATATCGCTATCAACTCCTGTTATGCGAGCAGTCACTTCATCGTTTTCAAAAAATCTTCTTGAGGAGTTACCATCATTTGTATTTCCGTATCCATACTTTGGACAGTAAACTCTAAGGCCAATCTCTTTATAGAATGCATCCTGAATTATTTTTTTTCTCCTGTTTTGTTTCTCTTTACATGTTGTATTGTCGTCGAAAACTTCTCCTTGTTGTGGTAGTGTATAAGTCAGCTTCAAAGCAAATTCCATACATCTTATCCTAGCATGCAAAGGAGATATTCCATACTCACAATTTAGTTCGTCAGTTATTGAATCATCAAGATTTTCAAAGTCCTTTTGGCTCTTCTTACAAATTGGACATTTCATTGTAGATGTCGTATTTGTTATTAAGTTCAAAACTTTTCCATCGACCATTGTTAGAAGAAAATCATGCTTTATTGTAATGACATTCCCCTCTTCAATTTCAATTATGGTTGGTTCTAATTTGGCAATTTGATTTTTTATATCACTAACTGTAGCTGTTATGAGTTCCGAAGACTCCTTCTCGTATCTAAATAATATCGGGCGGCACAATATAGTTGATGACGGACGTGGATTTTTCCAATATTCTGAAGCTTCATCTTTTACTCGTAATGGAACAATAGAAGCCATAAATATATTACTATCTGTAATTGTTTCATCTACATTTATTCTTTGTTTATATGCGCTTTGTCCTGATGATCCATCACAGCCCCACTTAGTTATCAATGCTAGCTCTCTTGGCAGTGATTTCAACCTTTCTTCAGTAAAACTTTGAAGGAGTCGTGTAGACGTATGATCCATTAGGTTTTGTAGCTCAATTTCAGCTGATACTTCGGTTATTTTGGGACTTAGAGGAACTGCTTCTTTCTTGGCTTGAGTAATTTTTTTGTATCCAGGTAAAATATCGGCATTACGTTGCAATAATGACTTACGCAATATAATATATTTTTTCTTCGTTAAACCGAGATCTATAAGCAGCCCCAAAGCTTCTTCGGGAGTGTATTTCCTAGGTAGCGCAATTGGTGATGTGGGAATGCTGTTTTTGATCCTCATCAGTCGCACTGGACTTGCTACCGCAACTGCTTCTGTTATACGAGACTTCACGTTTTCTTTGTTTTTTTTATATTTAATAGCCAGTGCTTCTGAAAGATGAGTCGTGGCCATAGCTTTTGTGGTATCAGACAGCTTCCTTTTCCTTGTGTAGGTAGAACACTCTTCTATGGGTTTTGTTGGATTGGTTGACGTGCTAGGCGTTTCTTCGTCCAAAAACGGTTTGTCAGCTAGCCACTTTTCATGCTTACTTAGAAATTTTGAATTGTTAAGATAGACGTCCTTCCATTTTCTTTCTATCATAATGTATGGTAAACCAATTTTACCTCGAGGCCTTCCGTTTCTTTAATGCTTGTTTCACTCGCTAATTCTCTCATAATAGCCTCAACGAAGTCCCGTCTTGAGTTTGTAGATTTAAACACCGCAAATAGTTTTAAGTTTTGTAGATACATATTAGAATTGGCTTCGAGTGTATCTGACTAACTATTAAACTGTGAACTATATTTAAAAATACTATTCACTCTTTTTAAGTAAACAGAATACTAAGTTCCTTAATCTCCAAAAGACGAATGATAATGTGCATTGTATGATGGATAGCTTTATATACCTACTCAAATTATTAAAATGAATTTCAGGTATACAATTCGTAACTAACAAAATTTATGTTGTTAACAAGTTCCACCGTGGTGTGAAGGTAGTGTTGCCGGCCTACCACACCGAAGGTCCATGGTTCGAGCCCTGGTACAGGTAACATCAAAAGTGATTTGAAAAAAGTTTTTCAAAACGGGGTCGCCCCTCGGCAGTGGTTTGGCAAACTCTTCGAGTGTATTTCTACCATGACAGGCTTCTCAGCAAAAATTCGTCTCCTTTGTATGTAGATGCCGTTCGGAGTCGGCAAAAAACTGTAGGTCCCACCAATTTGTAGGGAAAATTCAAATCGGCACACCACAAATTGGAAGAGAAGCTTGGCGCAAAAATCTCTTAGGAGGTTTATGATGATATACCTGTTATATATCGCGCCATAGAGATAGAGAACAAGTTCCAATAACAAAAACGACCTTACGGCCGTACTGAATTATATATACCTGCTCAGGCGCGTATTTATGCCCAAGGTTGTTTGACTTTATTTGATGTAAAAAGTGAAGTTTAGTTAGGCATTTCGAAAAACAGGTATATCCGCCAACTTTTAACAAAAAAAAACAATTTTTTTTGTTTCAATCCTAAATTAAATTATCTTTAATTGCTATACAAGAAAACGACAACCGGCCGCCTTATTTACTCACAAAACCATTTTAAATACAACGAAAAAGAAGAAAAATTTAAAGTTTTTCCCAATGTTGAAAATTGGTCAACTTTGAGCGGCTCTACCTGGTAAACTATAATTTTCTGTGAAAAAACAGTTGTATATTCTTGATCCCTGGAAAATTCTCTATTAGAAACATGTATTAATTAGATTTAGCGAACGCTTTGATGATTTTTTTGATTTTTGCCATGCTTTAACGGCAGAGGCGCCACTGTGCGACGTGAATAGTGCAGAAATTACCCGTTTGCGGCAGAACACAATATTGAAGCTGCACTTGTATACAAGGAAAGTTTAAGATGCGTTTACACGTTATATTGGTTTTCATACTTTAAATGTTGCATATACACATGACAAAAACATATCCTGTAAAATACCCTTTAAAGGGTATATGCCACACTTAACGTATGAAAACCAACATAACATGTAAACGCACCTTAAACTTTCCTTTTATACAAATCAGAAAAACGGTATGTGCAAATAGAAACGTTTCTATTTTTGTCTGACACACAATTAGAATCACATGTGCTCTCATTTGTTGAATTTAATTTTTTGGATTTATTTATTTATTGTGTACAAAAAACAAATAAATGGAACTGTTGGAAGTATTGACAGTCATACGACAATACATAAGTAGAAAAAGGGGCAGGCCATGTGAAAAAAACATATCGTGTAAAAGTCCTCCAAGTAAAACTAATTTTTCGAAAGAAAAATACGAATAGGCCCGGTACCGCGGATTTTTGACTACATGAGCGAATGAGACCAACATTATACAAACTAAAACATTGGACGGGAGAATAATAAACGAACAAAGAAACACTAACTCTGAAAAGATATTTGGACCTTTAAAAGTGAGTTACGAAGCAATACCGCAAGTACAACCCCAAAACAAGTGAGAATTAACAAACGAACACACAATAAAAACCAAAAATATCACCGATTTCTACCTGCCTCAACCTATCACTTAGCTAACGAGCATGTAAAAACCACCCTAATTACAATCATCCATTTGACACATCATAATACACGAACGCTTGTTGACATTACCTGTTCCAGCGCATGCACACATACTATAAATACAAGGCAACGGATAGACAAAAATCAAAACTGAACACTGAGGATGGCGGATAGGAAAATCAACAAATAAATCTGAAAAGTAAGCGCATTACTTGCTTCGGTAATCTTTTTAAAGATTTATCTTAAGTTTACTTTGCTTGTTGGGTTACATTAATTTTTCTATTTATGGTTTGTTTTTATATTTCTTATACCCGTGATTGCTACTATTTTAAAAAATAGCAAAACGGGTCTTTAACTCGAATAAGATATTTGAATAATTTTACATTCAAGGACCAAAAATATTGTTATAACAAAATAATAATTTATATACATGTATAAAAATGACCGCTAGTACGTTTAAACTCAATAGTGGCTTGACCGATTTTAATAATTTTTCTTAAACTTACTTGACCCATTTCAATAATTGTTTCTGCTTCTTGTTCGATGGGACTTAGTGTTGATTTATAATTTAAGAAAACTTTAGCTGGCATACAAACTGAAGTTAGTTTAACAACCAAAGCCTGTTATTCCCTTGAACAAACGAATGTTTATATTCATAAAAAATAGAAAAGGTTTACAAAGCTCTTATAATTCCAAATTTGTATGGAAATGTCATTTTAAAAAGCTTCATATACCAATTTTACTTTTATACCCAGCGTGTACTAGTACACAGGGTATTATAGTTTTGGTCGTATAACGTTGGTTTGTAACAGTAGAAAATAATGGAGATGGATATATAGTTCCATATCTCAAAGTTCTTAGAATGAACAGAGGAATCCATTAAGACATGTCCGTCCGTCCGTGGACACGGTAACTTGAGTACAAATTGAGATATCTGAATGAGCAGGTTGCTAACTGGCCAAGGTAGGTTGCTATTTAAAATGGGTGAAATCGAAACATAACCACGCCCCTTTGAACAAATTTCCAAACTTCGACTGTTAATAACTACAGAACCGTTTATGCTAGAATAACGAACCGTTTATGCTAAACACACTCATAGAAAATAAGCGAAATCGCTTTTCGACCACGCCTACTCTTTCATAAAAGTTATGTGAAAAGGAGGTAGTAATTTTTGTTTATTATTCGTTCTCAGACGAAACTAGGCATTGAAAATGGTAGAACGCCGAAACCGGTTTGTCACAAAACCAAACTTGACAAGGGATGACGGAAAATCGTTTCAACAAAAATCAGCTTACTACCCTGTCGGAAGATCAACACAACACAATAAATTAGGTAGAAATACTGAACTGCCCATATCTCATTGACTGATACTGGTAGAAGGATATAATTTGGCAGTTACCTCAACCTTCTTATTCTTTATACGATTTTTGCAATTTTGGAAAGTGGGCGTGTCACCGCCCACTTATGAATCAAGCGAATTTCAAGTTCGACTGTTAATAACTTCAGAACGGCGTAAGATAGAATTACGAAACTTAATACGAGGTATACTATAGACATGTAGAGTACGTAAATAAGCAAAATCTGTGGACAAATACGCCTACTTTTGGACCAAAGTTTTCTAACATAGAGGTAGAAAACGAGCATGCCATATCACTGATGCAGATAGAATGCTAGAATTTCATAGTTACAATGACCTGAAGATCTTATTAATGCTTTTTGTTTTTAAATTTTGGAAAATGGGGTTGGCACTCTCTCTCTATGGCGCGATATACAACAGGTATATCATCATAAACCTCCTAAGAGATTTTTGCGCCAAGCTTCTCTTCCAATTTGTGGTGTGCCGATTTGAATTTTCCCTACAAATTGGTGGGACCTACAGTTTTTTGCCGACTCCGAACGGCATCTACAAAGGAGACGAATTTTTGCTGAGAAGCCTGTCATGACAGAAATACACTCGGAGAGTTTGCCAAACCACTGCCGAGGGGCGAACCCGTTTTGAAAAACTTTTTTCAATCACTTTTGATGTTACCTGTACCAGGGCTCGAACCATGGACCTTCGGTGTGATAGGCCGGCAACACTACCTTCACACCACGGCGGCCGGGGTGGGCACCGCCCACATATAAATGAACAAAATGTCAAATTTCAGCTACTATTAACTTTATAACCGTGTTAAATAAAATTACGAAACATGATACTATCTACGCTTTTCAAAAATATATATAGCCTCTACTGTAACCAGTGAATCCAAGAATCTACTGTGAAAATTTCATAAAGATCGGTTGAGTACCTTGGACGCCTATACAAGATTAAAATTTTATAAAGCATGGGGGCCCCCCCACTTTTACAACATTTATATAGCCTATACTGTAACCAGTGAACCCAAGAATCTACCGTGAAAATTTTATAACGATCGGTTAAGTACTTTGGACGCCAGACACACAGACACACATTCATTTTTATACCCAGCGTGTACTAGTACACAGGGTATTATAGTTTTGGTCGTATAACGGTGGTTTGTAACAGTACAAAATAATGGAGATAGATCAAGCTCTTAGAATGAACAGAGGAATCCATTAAGACATGGCGGTCCGCCCGTGGACACGTTAACTTGAGTAAAAATTGAGATATTTGAATGAAATTTCGCACACAGGTTGCCCTCTGGCTAAGGTAGGTTGCTATTTAAATCGAACCATAACCACGCCCCTTTTTCGATATCGAAAATTTCGAAAAACGTTTAAAAAGAGATAATTCAATAATAAAAGCAGCTTCAACAATGAAACTTGGTAGATTTATTAAGTTGGTCGTCTTATTGACAATTTTGCATAATTGTTGGAAAATAGGAGTGGTACCGCCCACATATGAGTGAACAAATTTTCCAACTTCGACTGTTAATAACTACAGAACCGTAACAAAATTTGGTAGGAGGTATGCCATAGTTGGGGTACATACACCCATAGAAAATAAGCGAAATCGCTTTTCGACCACGCCTACTTTTTCATAAAAGTTTTCTGAAAGGGATGTAAAACTACTGAACTGCCCATATCTAATTGACTGGTACAGGTAGAATGATATAATTTGGCGGTTATACAATTCGTAACTAAAAAAATTTATGTTGTTAACAAGTTCCAATAACAAAAACGACCTTACGGCCGTACTGAATTATATATACCTGCTCAGGCGCGTATTTATGCCCAAGGTTATTTAACTTTATTTGATGTAAAAAGTGAAGTTGCAGCTGGACGCAGGTAGACTTTATGAGTTTAGGTAACTGAATATTTCACAAATAACTACTGTTAATTTGACGGAGCATATATTTTAACATTTTTTTTTTCCATCAAAATTTTAAAAAGGGCCTTAAAATAGGCATTTCGAAAAACAGGTATATCCGCAAACTTTTAACAAAAAAAATTTACTTTAATTGCTATACAAGAAAACGACAACCGGCCGCCTTATTTACTCACAAAACCATTTTAAATACAACGAAAAAGAAGAAAAATTTAAAGTTTTTCCCAATGTTGAAAATTGGTCAACTTTGAGCTGCTCTACCTGGTAAACTATAATTTTCTGTGAAAAAACAGTTGTATATTCTTGATCCCTGGAAAATTCTCTATTAGAAACATGTATTAATTAGATTTAGCGAACGCTTTGATGATTTTTTTGATTTTTGCCATGCTTTAACGGCAGAGGCGCCACTGTGCGACGTGAATAGTGCAGAAATTACCCGTTTGCGGCGGAACACAATATTGAAGCTACACTTGTATACAAGGAAAGTTCAAGATGCGTTTACACGTTATATTGGATTTCATACTTTAAATGTTGCATATACACATGACAAAAACATATCCTGTAAAATACCTTTTAAAGGGTATATGCCACACTTAACGTATGAAAACCAACATAACATGTAAACGCACCTTAAACTTTCCTTTTATACAAATCAGAAAAACGGTATGTGCAAATAGAAACGTTTCTATTTTTGTCTGACACACAATTAGAATCACATGTGCTCTCATTTGTTGAATTAAATTTTTTGGATTTATTTATTTATTGTGTAAAAAGAGCAAATAAATGGAACTGTTGGAAGTATTGACAGTCAACGATATTACATGAGTGTAGAAAAAGTGGCAGGCCATGTGAAAAAAACATATCTTGTAAAAGTCCTCCAAGTAAAACTAATTTTTCGAAAGAAAAATACGAATAGGCCCGGTACCGCGGATTGTTGACTACATGAGCGAATGAGACCAACATTATACAAACTAAAACATTGGACGGGAGAATAATAAACGAACAAAGAAACACTAACTCTGAAAAGATATTTGGACCTTTAAAGTTGAGTTACGAAGCAATACCGCAAGTACAACCCCAAAACAAGTGAGAATTAACAAACGAACACACAATATAAACCAAAAATATCACCGATTTCTACCTGCCTCAACCTATCACTTAGCTAACGAGCATGTAAAAACCACCCTAATTACAATCATCCATTTGACACATCATAATACACGAACGCTTATTGACATTACCTATTCCAGCGCATGCACACATACTATAAATACAAGGCAACGGATAGACAAAAATCAAAACTAAACACTGAGGATGGCGGATAGGAAAATCAACAAATAAATCTGAAAAGTAAGCGCATTACTTGCTTCGGTAATCTTTTTAAAGATTTATCTTAAGTTTACAAGTTTACTTTGCTTGTTGGGTTACATTAATTTTTCTATTTATGGTTTGTTTTTATATTTCTTATACACGTGATTGCTACTATTTTAAAAAATAGCAAAACGGGTCTTTAACTCGAATAAGATATTTGAATAATTTTACATTCAAGGACCAAAAATATTGTTATAACAAAATAATAATTTATATACATGTATAAAAATGGCCGCTAGTACGTTTAAGCTCAATAGTGGCTTGACCGATTTAATAATAATTTTTCTTAAACTTACTTGACCCATTTCAATAATTGTTTCTGCTTCTTGTTCGATGGGACTAAGTGTTGATTTATAATTTAAGAAAACTTTAGCTGGCATACAAACTGAAGTTAGTTTAACAACCAAAGCCTGTTATTCCCTTGAACAAACGAATGTTTATATTTATAAAAAATAGAAAAGGTTTCTCTCTCTCTCTATGGCGCGATATACAACAGGTATATCATCATAAACCTCCTAAGAGATTTTTGCGCCAAGCATCTCTTCCAATTTGTGGTGTGCCGATTTGAATTTTCCCTACAAATTGGTGGGACCTACAGTTTTTTGCCGACTCCGAACGGCATCTACAAAGGAGACGAATTTTTGCTGAGAAGCCTGTCATGGCAGAAATACACTCGGAGAGTTTGCCAAACCACTGCCGAGGGGCGACCCCGTTTTGAAAAACTTTTTTTTTTTTTCAAATCACTTTTGATGTTACCTGTACCAGGGCTCGAACCATGGACCTTCGGTGTGGTAGGCCGGAAACACTACCTTCACACCACGGCGGCCGCCAAGGTTTACAAAGCTCTTATAATTCCAAATTTGTATGGAAATGTCATTTTAAAAAGCTTCATAAACCAATTTTACTTTTATACCCAGCGTGTACTAGTACACAGGGTATTATAGTTTTGGTCGTATAACGGTGGTTTGTAACAGTACAAAATAATGGAGATAGATATATAGTTCCATATATCAAAGCTCTTAGAATGAACAGAGGAATCCATTAAGACATGGCGGTCCGCCCGTGGACACGATAACTTGAGTAAAAATTGAGATATTTGATTGAAATTTCGCACACAGGTTGTTCTCTGGCCAAGGTAGGTTGCTATTTAAATCGAACGATAAGCACGCCCCTGTTTCGATATCGAAAATTTCGAAAAACGTTTAAAAGGAGATAATTCAATAATAAAAGCAGCTTCAACAATGAAACTTGGTAGATTTATTAAGTTGGTCGTCTTATTGGCAATTTTGCATAATTGTTGGAAAATAGGAGTGGTACCGCCCACATATGAGTGAACAAATTTTCCAACTTCGACTGTTAATAACTACAGAACCGTAACAAAATTTGGTAGGAGGTATGCCATAGTTGGGGTACATACACCCATAGAAAATAAGCGAAATCGCTTTTCGACCACGCCTACTTTTTCATAAAAGTTTTCTGAAAGGGATGTAAAACTACTGAACTGCCCATATCTAATTGACTGGTACAGGTAGAATGATATAATTTGGCGGTTATACAATTCGTAACTAAAAAAATTTATGTTGTTAACAAGTTCCAATAACAAAAACGACCTTACGGCCGTACTGAATTATATATACCTGCTCAGGCGCGTATTTATGCCCAAGGTTATTTAACTTTATTTGATGTAAAAAGTGAAGTTGCAGCTGGACGCAGGTAGACTTTATGAGTTTAGGTAACTGAATATTTCACAAATAACTACTGTTAATTTGACGGAGCATATATTTTAACATTTTTTTTTTCCATCAAAATTTTAAAAAGGGCCTTAAAATAGGCATTTCGAAAAACAGGTATATCCGCAAACTTTTAACAAAAAAAATTTACTTTAATTGCTATACAAGAAAACGACAACCGGCCGCCTTATTTACTCACAAAACCATTTTAAATACAACGAAAAAGAAGAAAAATTTAAAGTTTTTCCCAATGTTGAAAATTGGTCAACTTTGAGCTGCTCTACCTGGTAAACTATAATTTTCTGTGAAAAAACAGTTGTATATTCTTGATCCCTGGAAAATTCTCTATTAGAAACATGTATTAATTAGATTTAGCGAACGCTTTGATGATTTTTTTGATTTTTGCCATGCTTTAACGGCAGAGGCGCCACTGTGCGACGTGAATAGTGCAGAAATTACCCGTTTGCGGCGGAACACAATATTGAAGCTACACTTGTATACAAGGAAAGTTCAAGATGCGTTTACACGTTATATTGGATTTCATACTTTAAATGTTGCATATACACATGACAAAAACATATCCTGTAAAATACCTTTTAAAGGGTATATGCCACACTTAACGTATGAAAACCAACATAACATGTAAACGCACCTTAAACTTTCCTTTTATACAAATCAGAAAAACGGTATGTGCAAATAGAAACGTTTCTATTTTTGTCTGACACACAATTAGAATCACATGTGCTCTCATTTGTTGAATTAAATTTTTTGGATTTATTTATTTATTGTGTAAAAAGAGCAAATAAATGGAACTGTTGGAAGTATTGACAGTCAACGATATTACATGAGTGTAGAAAAAGTGGCAGGCCATGTGAAAAAAACATATCTTGTAAAAGTCCTCCAAGTAAAACTAATTTTTCGAAAGAAAAATACGAATAGGCCCGGTACCGCGGATTGTTGACTACATGAGCGAATGAGACCAACATTATACAAACTAAAACATTGGACGGGAGAATAATAAACGAACAAAGAAACACTAACTCTGAAAAGATATTTGGACCTTTAAAGTTGAGTTACGAAGCAATACCGCAAGTACAACCCCAAAACAAGTGAGAATTAACAAACGAACACACAATATAAACCAAAAATATCACCGATTTCTACCTGCCTCAACCTATCACTTAGCTAACGAGCATGTAAAAACCACCCTAATTACAATCATCCATTTGACACATCATAATACACGAACGCTTATTGACATTACCTATTCCAGCGCATGCACACATACTATAAATACAAGGCAACGGATAGACAAAAATCAAAACTAAACACTGAGGATGGCGGATAGGAAAATCAACAAATAAATCTGAAAAGTAAGCGCATTACTTGCTTCGGTAATCTTTTTAAAGATTTATCTTAAGTTTACAAGTTTACTTTGCTTGTTGGGTTACATTAATTTTTCTATTTATGGTTTGTTTTTATGTTTCTTATACACGTGATTGCTACTATTTTAAAAAATAGCAAAAATAGGTCTTTAACTCGAATAAGATATTTGAATAATTTTACATTCAAGGACCAAAAATATTGTTATAACAAAATAATAATTTATATACATGTATAAAAATGGCCGCTAGTACGTTTAAGCTCAATAGTGGCTTGACCGATTTAATAATAATTTTTCTTAAACTTACTTGACCCATTTCAATAATTGTTTCTGCTTCTTGTTCGATGGGACTAAGTGTTGATTTATAATTTAAGAAAACTTTAGCTGGCATACAAACTGAAGTTAGTTTAACAACCAAAGCCTGTTATTCCCTTGAACAAACGAATGTTTATATTTATAAAAAATAGAAAAGGTTTCTCTCTCTCTCTATGGCGCGATATACAACAGGTATATCATCATAAACCTCCTAAGAGATTTTTGCGCCAAGCATCTCTTCCAATTTGTGGTGTGCCGATTTGAATTTTCCCTACAAATTGGTGGGACCTACAGTTTTTTGCCGACTCCGAACGGCATCTACAAAGGAGACGAATTTTTGCTGAGAAGCCTGTCATGGCAGAAATACACTCGGAGAGTTTGCCAAACCACTGCCGAGGGGCGACCCCGTTTTGAAAAACTTTTTTTTTTTTTCAAATCACTTTTGATGTTACCTGTACCAGGGCTCGAACCATGGACCTTCGGTGTGGTAGGCCGGAAACACTACCTTCACACCACGGCGGCCGCCAAGGTTTACAAAGCTCTTATAATTCCAAATTTGTATGGAAATGTCATTTTAAAAAGCTTCATAAACCAATTTTACTTTTATACCCAGCGTGTACTAGTACACAGGGTATTATAGTTTTGGTCGTATAACGGTGGTTTGTAACAGTACAAAATAATGGAGATAGATATATAGTTCCATATATCAAAGCTCTTAGAATGAACAGAGGAATCCATTAAGACATGGCGGTCCGCCCGTGGACACGATAACTTGAGTAAAAATTGAGATATTTGATTGAAATTTCGCACACAGGTTGTTCTCTGGCCAAGGTAGGTTGCTATTTAAATCGAACGATAAGCACGCCCCTGTTTCGATATCGAAAATTTCGAAAAACGTTTAAAAGGAGATAATTCAATAATAAAAGCAGCTTCAACAATGAAACTTGGTAGATTTATTAAGTTGGTCGTCTTATTGACAATTTTGCATAATTGTTGGAAAATAGGAGCGGTACCGCCCACATATGAGTGAACAAATTTTCCAACCTCGACTGTTAATAACTACAGAACCGTAACAAAATTTGGTAGGAGGTATGCCATAGTTGGGGTACATACACCCATAGAAAATAAGCGAAATCGCTTTTCGACCATGCCTACTTTTTCATAAAAGTTTTCTGAAAGGGATGTAAAACTACTGAACTGCCCATATCTAATTGACTGGTACAGGTAAAATGATATAATTTGGCGGTTACCTCAATTTTCTTATTCTTTATACGATTTTGTAAATTTTTGGAAAGTGGGCGTGGCCCCACCCATTTATGAGTCAAACAAATTTTAAATTCGACTGTTAATAACTTCAGAACGGCGTAAGATAGAATTAGGAAACTTAATACGAGGTATACTATAGACATGTAGAGCACTCCCAAGGAAAATAAGCAAAATCGGTGGACGACCACGCCCACTTTTGGAACAAGGTTTTCTAAAAGAGAGGTAGAAAACCGAAACATGACATATCTCCTTCACTGATGCAGATAGAATGCTAGAATTTCGTAGTTACAATGACCTGAAGATCTTATTAATGCTTTTTTTTTTTAATTTTGGAAAATGGGCATGGCACCGCCCACATATAAGTGAACAAAATGTCAAATCTCAGCTATTATTAACTTTAGAACCGTGTTAAATAAAATTACGAAACATGATACGAGGTATACGATACTCACCCTTATCACGAAGTTCACCCGGAAAATTGTTCGCCTTCACTTTTTTTGTTTGGGTGAACTCTTTTCGCCTATCGACAATTCCGGGCGAACCAGAGTTCACTTCGAATCAGCTGTTACGCTATTGTGAATCAATAGTGAACAAACAAATAATTTGCTTTTGTGTGAAATTTTTAAACAATTTTGCTTAATCACACAGTTCTCTAAAATAAAGAAAAAATATAAATTGAAAATATGTTCAGTGTTGCACTC
This sequence comes from Merzomyia westermanni, assembly GCA_949987695.1. Classification (NCBI taxonomy): domain Eukaryota; kingdom Metazoa; phylum Arthropoda; class Insecta; order Diptera; family Tephritidae; genus Merzomyia; species Merzomyia westermanni. The sequence continues at coordinate 86,914,405 of OX465291.1, forward strand.
AGGTTGGTTTTGATAGAAAGCGAAGAGAATATGAATGTAAGAGCAATCCGGAAGAAATTAAGGGACAATTCAAACCCGTTGGAGCCAAGTGATTCATTGTGCGTTAAAAATATTTGCGATGGCACTTTTCAATTACAAAATTTATTTCCTCATTACTAGATTTCGGCAATATTACAGGCTAAACAAGCCAGCATTTAAATATTTACTTAATATTCTTTGTAACTCCTTGCCGCCATTGAAGAAAAAATTTGTAATTCCCCCGATTGTGAAGTTGAGCGCATGCCTGCTTTTTTTTGCAGAGGGAGGACATCAAAAAGGGGTTGGAAAGGACCATGAGGTAGGTCTGAGTCAGTCTGCGTTCAGTGAGATGCTGTCAGAGGTACTGAGAATTTTGGAGTCATTGCTTTGTCCACAATGGATAACTTGTCCCACTTTAGAGAAGCAACGGCAAATCGCACATGATTTTTATACAAAATACGCAATACCAGGAGTTGTAGGATGTATTGATGGAACGCACGTTAACATAGCATCAACTTCAACGAAGATTCATCAATTTTACAATAGAAAAGGCAAATGCAGTTTAAATGTTATGCTCGTAAGTGCAATACATAGAATAGAAGTTAAAATAAATGAATGATTGTATACATAAATGGATTTTCAGGTATGTGACAGCAATCTCAAAATTCGTGCTATTGATGCTACACACCCTGGTGCTTGCCATGATGCATTTATATGGAACATAAGTGACGTAAGATCACTAATGGAGGAAAACTATTTGCAAACTCACAGCAATGCTCGTCTACTAGGGAACTGCTTAAAATCATTGAAGTGAATGCATTTAAAATTCCAAAGTTTTCAGGTGACGACGGGTACCCCCTAGAGCCTTGGCTACTTACTCCATACAGAACACCAGAAAGTGGATCACCTCAAGCAAAGTTTAATGAAGTACCCTGGCATTGTCGAAATATAATCGAAAGAACAAATGGTGTTCTGAAAAACACATGGAGGTGTCTATTACGTGCAAGAGAGTTGTACCCTGCTTCTGCAAAGCTTTACACAACATTTGTATTACAAAAGTGAAGCAAATTTTCCTAACACATCTGATAATGCATATTTGACCGATATTTCTACAGTAGATAATCAACAGATCAACGAAGTAAACAGTATTCGTACAGAAATAACAAATAATATTTAGTTATTTAATTCATTTTAATTTTAAATCATTTTTTAATTAAATTCATTTAAAAGTACTAAGGTAGATTAGTTATTTTACTTAGCCTTAATAAGGCAAGTAAATATGTATATAAAAAACAAACATTTCATTTCAGGAAACTTACACCTAACATATATATACATATATATATGTTTATGCATATAAAAAACAAATATAAATACTGCATTGGGCTAAACTTTGTACATTATAAAAATAAAAATATTCCACTTTCCTTGAGTTGACATATAAAAATATATGTACCAAAGAATGTATAAAAGGAATAAGTAAATGGCACATTAGAAGAAAAATGCATCGTGACGCTACAGGGCATCATAGCTTAGTTGTTAGGGTACTCTAACAGCGGCTTTGGTGCAGACACTTGGGTTCGTATCCCAGTGTCCGAGAAGGGGTCTGATGAGAAGTTGGGCACTTCGAAACATGTCATCCCATACCATCGCTGTGCATATCGTTGTAATTTTTCCTCTAATATCAATTAACAAAATAAAAATATTTCATTACATTAAATAAATTAGTCTTTCATTCATATCATATCGTTTAAGATAAATTTAAAAAAATATATATACATACATAAAACTCAGTCTTTTCTTTTCTGCCTTTGTAGATTCTCTGTTTTCAGTTCCTTTAACTCTAATGTCCTTCGGGTTGTTTCAATGATCTCCTCAATTTCTTGTTTATGCAACTTTTCCATTTTAATGTTGTGTTGCTTTAGCTCGATTAATTCTTTTTCTTTTAGATCTCACATACGTTCTAGTGTGCGATTTACATTGACAGCACAATTCTGCATCTCCTTATTATTTTCCTTCATTTCGGTAAGGATTTCGCCCAGTTTACCGCATAGTTCCTGTTGTGTTTCTAATGCTTTAGAAATCAACTCAGTACTTGTCATTTTTTTGTTTACACTTGGGCTACTTTGCGGAACGGGCTGTGCGGTGTTATCAGAAGATTCGCTTTGAGGAGAAGCAGGATCACGCTGCGGAGCACCAGGTTCGCTATCCGAGATGATTGTGAGAAAATCTCTACTACAACCAGGAACGTCAACACTGCGTACCTGGGCGTCCGACAAACTTTGTGACTCCGAATTTGTTTTAGCCCTTTTTCGCTAAACTCCGTAGCTGTGGGAGTCTTCAACACCGTCAATGGAGTCTTTCAAATCCAGGAGTTGATATACTGCCTTTTCTGAATTCGAAAGTTTTTGCGTTTTGTTGAGTCCGCCTACCGTCCCCCTTTCATACACTGCATTTCTCGACGCCTTCTTCTTTACATAGCGTTTTTGGTCATTCCACACCTAGTTAATAGATATGTTGGTATAATAAATAGGTTTTAGATACATAATTATAAATATATTTTACCTTTTTCCACTCAAATTCACTTTTAACATGTGGCTCCAGGCTATTTAGAGACAACGTAAGCTGTTTTCAGAAGTCCTCCACTTTTTAGCGATTCTCTTTTGATAATCCTCTTGCAATGTCGGGATTTTCCAACATCTTTTCAAGAAGCATCTCCGACGGAGCATTATTTATAGATTTACTCCTTAAAATAGAAGTATAATGAATTAGAAGAATATCTAATATTCAAAATAACAGAATATGTTTTATTTTGTTTTGTTGTTTTTCCGACAGGGTGAATGATTGATGTATATTGGAACGATTTTTCGTCATCCCTTGTCAAATTTGGTTTTGAGACAAACCGGTTTCGGCGTTGTGCCATCATCAGTGTCGATTTTCGTTCTGATCTGTTGTGGTCGTTTGTCTTGTATTTATAGTAGGTAGCAGGTAACGTCAGCATGGGTGACTGTTTGTGTACGTGTGTGCATGTGTTGTGTGTGTACATTCAGAAACGGGGGTGGTTTGCATCGATCGGTTTTTTGTGCTTGACTGAGGCAGGTAAAAGTTGGTGATTTTTGTTGTTTGACCTTTTTTGCTTGTTTGCTGTTTTTGATCTTTTGCTGTTTTGTGCTTATTTGTCGGTGCGTGTGTGTTTGTTGTACCTGAGTGGTTGCTTTGTTTTTTGTAAACCAATTTTAAAGGTTCGAATATTGTGTCGGAAACAGTGTTTGTCTGTTCGTTTATTATTCTACCGTCGAATGTTTTTTGTTTGTAGATTTCCATGTTTTCGAGTACGTTCAGACGTCTGCCTTTTGCTTGTACATGTAGGACCTTGACTGTTTTTTTGATGTTTCCGGGGGGGCATTTATTCTCCGCCATGTGATTCGCAAAGTTGGACTCTGGTATGATGGTTGGATTGCGTATCTTTTTGTTGTAATCTCTAATGTGTTCTCTGAACCTCGTTCTTACTTGTCGTCTGGTTTGTCCTATGTAACTGTGCTGGCATTCACAAGTAAGCTTGTATACACCATGGCTGCTAAATGGATCTTCTGAGTTAGTTTTGGTTCTTAGCTTCCGTCCTAATTTGTTCGATGTTTTGAACGCTGTGTTGATGTTGTATTTTCTAAGGAAATTTGCTAATTTATATGTTGCCCTTCCAGTAGGTGTGTGTACTTTCTTCTCCATTGTTTCTTTTTTGTTCTCTAAGGTCTCTCCTGAGTTTATCTACTAGTGCTTTTTTATATCCGTTGTTTGTAGCGATGTTATATATTATTCCAAGCTCTCTTCTATATGCTTTGTGTGTAAGAGGTGTTCTTTCCAATCTTTGTACTAAGTTCCTTAGCGCTGCATTTTTATGTTGTTGTGGGTGGTTCGAGGTATTATGTATTATTGTGTCGGTGGCCGTTGGTTTCCTATATATGTCGTAGTTGAATTTATTGCTAGCTTTATCAATACTTATTGTGAGGTCCAGATAATTGATTGATCCGTCTTTTTCGGTTTCCATTGTGAATTTTATGTTCCCGTGCTGCTTGTTGAGGTACTCCAGTACTTGCTCTTCGTTGTTGGTAGTTAAAACGCATATGATATCATCCACGTACCTTGCGTAAAATAACACTCCTAATTTGGAATTTAATTCCTGTATATACTCTTTTTCCAGGTTTTGCATAAACGCTTCCATAAGAATAGCCGATGTTGGGTTTCCCATCGCAAGTCCGTTTGTTTGTCTGTATATTTTATTGTTGAATTGAAAATAGTTTTGACGTAGTGTGGTTCTTACCGTGTTCGTGATTTGCGTCCTTTTCACTTTATCTTTTGTTTTACTTAGTATTATAGAGTTTACTATGTTCAATGTCTCTGCTAGTCGTATTGATGTGTATAGATCTTTTATGTCGAAAGATACCAATTTGCTGTCCTTTGTCACTTCAACGGTCCTAAGTTTGTTTATTAGTTCAGATGTATTAGTTATGGTGTGTTCGTTGCTAAGTTCCAGTGTGTCCTTCAATACTGTTTTTAAATATTTAGATAGCTTATAGCATGGTGCCGATTTAAAATTAATGATTGGTCTCATTGGATTGCCTGGCTTGTGGATTTTTGGTAGCGCAATCAGTGGTGGAGTTGACGGGTTCATTTGGACTAATGTATATGCCGAGTTGGTATCTATTATATTTGTTGCAGTTTTTATAGCCACTTTGATTTCTTTCTGGTATTCATCCGTGGGGTTCACTCTTATTCTACGACATTCCATATCCTCGATGAGTTTTTCGGTTTTTGTTATATACTCATCTTTTTCAATTAGCGCAGTTGTGTTGCCTTTGTCCGCCTTCGTTGCGACAATGTTGTTTATCCTGAGTTTATGTTGTAGGTTCTTGACTGTTTTTTGCTCCGTGTTTCTCTTCTGTCCTTCCTTTGCTTTCACTTCCTTGTTTATTGTTTGTCTCAAAACCAAATTTGACAAGGGATGACGAAAATCGTTCCAATATACATCAATAACAGAATACTTACATTTTGTTTCTCTTGTTCGCATGTAAGATATAAGTGAATAGATTTGGGATTTCCCGCTGTTCATTTCGCCCGAACAAAGCGCTGCCAGTAAGGCGAAATTTTTTTCGAACACAAAAAATCTGTTCGCCACTATCTGCGATAGGGTGAACAAAAAATGTGAATATTTTCGGGTGAAAATTAAATTCGCCATTAGGGTGACTATCTACGCTTTTCAAAATTATAGTATAGCCTATACTGTAACCAGTGAACCGAAGAATCTAGTGTGAAAATTGCGTAACGATCGGTTAGGTACTTTAGACGCCAGACACACCTTAATTTTTATACCCAGCGTGAACTAGTACACAGGGTATTATAGTTTTGGTCATATAACGGTGGTTTGTACTGGAGATAGATATATAGTTCCATTCATCAAAGTTATTAGAATGAACAGAGGAATCCATTAAGACATGTTCGTCCGTCCGTCCGTCCGTCCGCCCGTGGACACGTTAACTTTAGTAAAAATTGAGATATTTGAATGCACAAATTTTCAAACTTCGGCTGTTAATAAATACAGAACCGTTTTTGCCAGAATAACAAAATTTGGTAGGAGGTATACCACGGTTGAGGTACATACACCCATGGAAAATAAGCGAAATCGCTTTTCGACCACGCCTACTTTTTCGTAAAAGTTATCTGAAAAGGAGGTAGAAATACTGAACTGCCCATATCTCATTGACTGTATCAGTCAGTAGAATGATATAATTTGGCTATTACCTCAATTTTATCATTCTTTATACGATTTTTGTAAAATTTTGGAAAGTGGGCGGTGCCCCGCCAAGAGTCAGGCAAATTTCAAATTCGACTCTTAATAACTTCAGAACGGTGTAAGATAGAATTACGAAACATAATACGAGGTATACTCTAGACGTACAGAGTACGCCCAAGGCAAATAAGCAAAATCGATGGACTAACACGCCCACTCTTGGACCAGAGTTTTCTAAAAGAGAGGTAGAAAACCGAAACGTGCCATATCTCCTTCACTGATGCAGATATAATCTAGAATTTCGTAGTTACAATGACCTGAAGATCTTATTAACGATTTTTTTTTTAATTTTGGAAAATGGGCATGGCACCGCCCACATATAAATGAACAAAATGTGAAATTTCAGCTATTACTAACTTCAGAACCTTGTTAAATAAAATTACTAAACATAATAAGAGGTATACTATCTACGCTTTTCAAAACTATATATAGCCTATGCTGTAACCAGTGAATCCAAGAATCTATACAAGATTAAAATTGTATAAAGCATGGGGGCGTGACCCCGGCCACTTTTCCAAAATTATATATAGTCTCTACTGTAACCAGTGAACCCAACAATCTACTGTGAATTTCATGACGATCGGTTAAGTACTTTCGACGCCAGACACACAGACACGCATTCATTTTTTTACCTAGTAGTGCTACGCACACAAGGTATTTAACTTTAGTCGCCTAACGGCAGTACGTAACGGCATAAATGGATCGAGATAGGTATTGACTTATACATAACAAAATGTTCAGGACGAAAAGAGAAATTGATTAAGCCATGTTCTTCTGTCCGTCCGTCCGTCTGTGAACACGATAACTTGAGTAAATTTTGAGATATCTTAATGAAATTTGGTACGGCGGTTCCTTGGATATCATCTCCGAGCGCTATTTAAAATGGGCGAAATCGGATGATAGCCACGCCCACTTTTTACACATAGAATATTTTCGAAAACACAAAAAAAGTGATTACTCAGTACATAACACACCTATAAGGATAAAATTTGGTGAAGACATTGAAATTGAGGCATAAAATACATTTTTCAAGAAATTTTTGAAAATAGGAGTGCCACCGCCCACTTTTGAATAAGTCAAATTTAGAAATAATATTAATCATAAATCAAAAACCGTTCAAGATATCGAAACGAAATTCAGCACGCAGGTTTCCAGGTTTGCAAGGAATGTTCCAGGATAAAATGGGCGGGATCGGTTAAGCTCTACGCCCACTTTTATATGAAAGATTTTGAAGAGGATCGTAGATATATTAAATGGGCAATAACTTTGTGTAAAATAGCTTTACATCATTAATATTTCACTTTTGAAGTTTCCGTAAACAAAAAAATCCAAAAACTTGAAATTTTCGAAAATGGGCGTGGCCCCGCCCCTTTTATACTGGACTATTCCACAAAACTTTTTATGCCATAACTCCGCCAAAAATTTATTTATCGAACGGTGGTGATAATGTTCTATATATAAAGGTAACTGTATGCTGTAAAAATGGTCGAAATCGGTTAATGTCCACGCCCAGTTTTTTAACATAGTTCTGAAAAATTTGTTTGTAAAATTTGAAAAGCGATATTTCTACAACCAAGCAAGTTATATCAATCAGATTTTGCGCACATAATAAGCTTTTTAAGAAAACCTCGGCCGCAAAAAAAAATTGTCAATTTTGAAGAAGTAGGCATAAAATTTCTGCTATTTTCAAAGGCAATCGCTTATAATTCAATCTTGATATTTCAATGAAAATTGGTCAGCTGCTTTTCGGTAGTATGTGTTACACTCCTGCCAAAAATTAGCCAAATCGGGAAACACACAAGCAAAATATTTGGGCACGTAGTTAATAGCCCACTGCAATAGCGAAGTTATATATCTTTTTTGATTTTCATACCTTTTATAAACATTAAATGTATGTAAGTATGAGAACAAGAAGAGGAAAGTTCACTAAAATGATCAGCACGATTAGCGGAGTCGATTTAGCCATGCCCGTAGCTCCGCCCGTCTGTCTGTCTGTCCGTCTGCCTATTTGAACGCAAACTAGTCTCTCAGTTTTACAAAAGAATGCTGAAATTCGTTGTTAGCTTTCGCCATTTTATAATATACTAGCAAACCCGGTAGACGTTGTTTTGACGTTTTGATACATTGAACACACCTATATATAAAATGTCATTAACTTGAAACAAATAAACTCCTAACTATACCGAACTGCATCTTTATATAACCTGGGGGCTTTTCCAAAAGTTATATACAGACTGTGTCGTGCCAAGCGAACTCCTGAACCTATCGTGAAAGTTCAAGAGCAAAACAAAACATAAAATATGTGGACGTGGCACCGCCCACTTTTGAAAAATTATGTAGATATTGACAAGGTGACACATATATCCAAATTTATTAATTTAGACCAAAAAAGTTCGGAGTTAAGACGAATTGAAACTTTATATAGCCTGGGGACGTGGCTCCGCCCACTTTTCCAAAACTATATATTATCTATGCTGTACCCAGTGTACCCAGTGAACCCAAGTATCTCTCTATCTCTATGGCGCGATATACAACAGGTATATCATCATAAACCTCCTAAGAGATTTTTGTGCCAAGCTTCTCTTCCAATTTGTGGTGTGCCGATTTGAATTTTCCCTACAAATTGGTGGGACCTACAGTTTTTTGCCGACTCCGAACGGCATCTACAAAGGAGACGAATTTTTGCTGAGAAGCCTGTCATGGCAGAAATACACTCGGAGAGTTTGCCAAACCACTGCCGAGGGGCGACCCCGTTTTGAAAAACTTTTTTCAAATCACTTTTGATGTTACCTGTACCAGGGCTCGAACCATGGACCTTCGGTGTGGTAGGCCGGCAACACTACCTTCACACCACGGCGGCCGCCCACCCAAGTATATATTGTGAAAATTTCATAAAGATCGGTTGAGTTCTTTGGCGCCTATAAAAGACACACATTTGTATACCTAGTTTATATCTATTTTTAATGCATTATTTATTAATGTATATCAAAACGTTCAGGACGAAAAGTAAAATATCCGGGCAAGTAGTTAATACCCCACTGCAAAAGCGAAGTTGTACATCTTTTTTGATATTATACCTTTCATGAACATGAAATGTTTGTACGTATACTGAAATGATCAGGAGGATGAGCTGAGTCGATGTAGCCATGTCCGAACTTAGACTTGCTTACTTGTTTATGAATAAGTGGGTTAATCTATATAAAAAAGTGACAATGTGTTCTTCCAATGAATTATTTGAAGTGAAAAATTATCCTTATAACGATCGATTTTTTACTGCGCAAAGTGACAATGAAAATATCGCCCCAAAGTTTTTGAAATTTTAGCAATACTTTTTAAAATTCACTTTTCTGTGTCAGAGAACTGTATAGTGAAAATTTGCTTTCGCAAAACTAAAATTTGTGCTCCCCATAACTTTCTGCCACGTATATTTTCCAATAGGCATTCTTAGCCAAAAGTATGAAGATTTTAAGTTTTAACAAATGTAGAATACTTAATAAGAGAACGAAGACTATACAATAAAAAGAAAATATAAGTGCTAGCTATAACTAATTGGTTGAGTTCTTTTCTTAAAAAATAAAGGAAAAAATTGTGGAAATAAGCAGTAGCTAATTCTTAAAAATTTTCAGAAGAAATCTTACACCAAATATAAGTAAATACTTTCTCCGATGTAATAACAAGTATAAGTCTTGCAGTCCTCATCGTTTTTAGCCTTTTCAAGTATTTTGCGACATTTGAATAAAATTTGTGGGCCGTACAGAAACAAAGGCTTCAGCAGTAAAGAAGCAAACCAAAAAACCCTTTGAAGTTAGTGTAGCCGGAACAAAAATTTATCTTGATCCCGCCAAAAAGCTCTGATGTTTCAAGTGAGGCTCGTTTTCTCAAGAAGCTTTACGTTTCAATCATTTGCTCCATCTGGTGTACGTTTGGGAAATAGAGCTGCCAGATAGTGTTTTTGGCAAAATCTACCAAAGTAGCAAAAATTACCAAAAATTTAGCAAAATGCACCCAGGAGGTAAAAACCGTCATTGGGAAGGTTCAGGGACTAAAATTGAGCCAACAAGGACCCCACGACTACTGGACTCCTCTTCAAGCTTGCTGCGTAATATGGAACAGCGTCTTGCAGAACTCAGCGATAAACTTTCCAAATAAATGGGTGACTCTGAAGCTAGATTAATGGAGCATATAACCTCAAATATGGAATGATGAGGCTCGTGTAAACGAAAGAGTAACCCAGTTAGAGGCAGCATACGATCGTGTAAGTACGCTTGAGCATGAGCTTGAGGATGGTATCCCACAGGAGGAAAATGAGAGCCTGCACCACCTTTGCTTTAATTTGGACATCTCACCACCTACTATTAAACGTATCCAGCACTGATGCTGCAATAATCATAAAATTTCGAATTCCTGCTGATAGGAATTTAGTACTGAGGAATGTAACCAAATTTAGACGCTTTAATAACAACCTCTTGCGACTTGTCCATGGGCCCCTCTGCAGGTTGGGGGGTTAGAATATGCCCGAGGTAGGCATACCAGTCGTAAGAGGCGACTAATATGCGGAAAAGTAATGACGTGCAACTCTCACCTCTCATGCCACTCACCTGACATGACCTAGAAGGTTCCACTGGTCATTCCAAATCGCTGCCACGACAGTCGGGCAGTACCGCAAGGTAGGTAAAGGACTGTCACTTTCAACAACACTCCCCAAAACCTTAACCGTTTTTCAAAATGTCGCTCCTAGATCGTAACTTGCCGAAGCTTTGAGCAAAATTCATTTAAATGCCCAAAGTCTTTTAGAAGAACTTGATGAATTTCGCAATATTTTTAAAGGATTCATTATTGACATCATTTGCATATCGGAAACATGGTTTTTGTCCAGTCAAAGTAACGACCTGCTAAAAGTTCAGGGTTAACATCTCTTCAGGGCTGATAGGAGTGGTCATGGTGGTGTTGCCATATATGTAAAAGATGTGTTGTCCTGTAATATAAACTGTTCGTCTGGTATTGGTGATACTGTAGAATATGTGGCTGCTGCGTATATAGACCATACTGTCTTGTGAATTTCTCCGTTTTCACGGATTTCCTTCAAACTAGAGTTCGCCCAGTGGTTGAAATTCAACCAATAAACTTTATTTTATTTTATTTTTTTTGCTGTAGGTATTTATGTTTTATCCGCCTTTTTTTCTTCCTTTCTATGTCGTTCCTTTCCTCTAACATATTTTTATTTTCCTTGATTTCTTTTTTTACTCTCTTATTTTATTTTTTACTTTCCTCAAACTTCTTTTCCTTTCCCTTCCCTTCCCTTTATTTTCTTTCTTTCCCCTTCGTTTTCTTACCTTTCCTTTAATTCCCTTTCCCTTCCCTTCCTTTCATTTCCTTACCATTCCTTTCTTTCCTTTAATTTTCCTTCCTTTGCTATCCTTTCCATTCCCTTCCCTTTCCTTTCCTTTTCCTTTTCTTTCCTTTCTTTCCTTTAATTTTCCTTCCTTTCAATTCTTTTCCTTTCCTCTATTTTCCTTTAATTTTCTTCGGTGTTTTATACTCCTTATGAGTAATCATTTATTTTATTTTTGTAAGCCCTGTTTGTAGGTATCAGCAATGAATTTTACATATTTGCTCATATTTTACATTGCTTGTTTAATGTATCCAACAAAGCAACTTTTCGTGCTCTCAGGGGAGCAGCTGACACTGGGCATCGTAGCCAGTAATCAATACAATAACAACAGCTAAAGCAAAAATGCATGACACAACAGAGTATCTATAGTGAGAATACTTATTTTTCATTGGTCCACTACCAACTCTTCGCACTCACAGTGAGAGCCGACCACACGAATAACACAAAAACATGCATGGCAAGTCTACTCACACTACTACGGCTCTTAATTTTTTCCAACAAAGCAACTCCTCGGCCATGCTCACGATTCAGCATAGTACACAAAAAGCAAGTACACACACAGCGTGTCTATAGTGTGAATAAGTAAATGTGTAGTGGTGTGACTTTTATGTTAAATTTTTTATATTAAAATGATTTTTTAACTTTTTTTTATTTACGGATAAGAGTACACCTCAAAATTTCCTATCTATACATATATAATTTGTATACCTTAGAATTATAGTTTAGCACAAACGGTTCTACATTGCATTCATCTTGTCTATTTATTTCCTTCAAATGCTGTTAGTAGATTACAATAACATCGTAATTGAAGGTGACTTTAATAGCAACTTATTGGTGGATAACAGTCTAAAACTAAGTATGGAATCCTTGGGCCTGTATTCAATAAATATTCCCGCAACCACTCATTTTACTCCTACTGCCAGTGTTCTTTTGCCCGTCCTCTTCGTAAGTAACTTGCACGATTCAGTATACTACAATCAGATATCAGCATCATGTTTCTCAAAGCATGACTTAATACTCATGACCTACAATTTCCAACCTTCTATTACCTCAAACCATTTTGCTTATCGTGATTTTAAAAATATTTCATAATTTACTGGAAGCAGCTGTTAGTACAGTACACTGGAGACAAGTGTGGTATATGGAATCAAATAATGACCAAGCGAACTTTTTGCATAACCAGATTAACTCTTTTTGAAAAATTCGTTCATCTTCAGCAGGCCCGTACGCAGGGGGGGATATTTTAGCATACATTTATATTCTAAATGGCAAAATTCCATTCCAAATGATACTCCTTACAGCTTTAGATAAGGTTAAAATTTTTTGGTGGGCATATGTATTCAAATTGTCATTTACGTTCGTGCATTCACTTGTACATGTAAAGCGGTTTGAATTTGCTTTATTACTTATAACTGAACCGCAATGCGGCATTTTCTCTCCCTTTCGCACACACAAAAAACGAATCAAAAGCTTGTAATTACTACATAATAGCTATACTTATTTGATACATATGTAAATACTCCTTTCTGTTTGTTGTTGTTCCCGCAATGCGTATTTAACCGGTTCGTTGTTCCGCGTATTCTATTATGTTATTAGAATGTTTGACAATTCTTTGCCGCACACTTCATTATCATTCGTTGACCAGAGAAAACTGGTGAGGCACACACCACGGTAAGCTGAATATTATTAAATTATTTGGTAATTGTTTCCTTTAGGAGACAACTGCTAAAACACGTCAGAAATTATCGGGAAAGGTATCAAAAGACGCGGCAACAATAATCCGGAAGCGGATTTTCGAGTTTTTGTTTCAGTGAAGAGATATTTGCAATTAAAGTTGAAAATGTTCTGTCCTTTTTATGTGGTTGTTGTAATCACAGATATAGGGTGTTTCGGAAAGTGAAAAAGTTTGTTCTGCGTGGAAATACTGGGGACCGCGCAGCCGGTGTTGGACCGCCTACGCAGAAAAATGTTCTGCACATAAATACCTTGGATCAAGCCCCCTATTTGGAATCGAACCTGAGTCATTTTTGGGTTTTTTGCGAAAAACTTTTCACTGAAAGAAAAAATTGAAAATCCGCTTCCGGATTGTTGATACCGAAGTAAAAACGCGTTGTTTGATACCTCTCCCGATATTTTTGGACGTGTTTTAGCAGTCCTAAAGGAAACAATTACCAATTGTTTATATTATTACACTATACGACGAAATCTACTTTTTTTCTGGGTATTGGACCAAACCAATTTTTTCGAAGAGATTGAGACAAAAAAAAAAAAATTTATATACGCCATTTTTCGAAGTTAGCCTCCAAAATTTAATAATGGGCTTTCGAATTTCGAAATTTGACCCTCCTAATTTGATTGCAATGTTTAAAAATTTGAAAAATAAAAAATGTGGGTGTGATCCGCCTTATTTTCGAACTCGACTAGTATACATTTTTTTTGTTTGAAAGCTTATGTAGCAAATGTTATAAGCTACAAACGGGATTAGCACTGACTACTACAGAACTGGAATTTAATTTGCAGGTACCGAAAAGCTCGTCTTTGCCAGTTTGCTCTTTGAAAAATGATCTCAGTTCCTATGATATTCGATTGTTTGTTGAAAAATCAGCAGCTGATGGAATAAACTCAATTCCTGGATTTTAAAAGAAGATTTGGAGTCCCCCTGACGGCTACAGTTTTCCTGCATCTGGCTCTAGAAGTTTGAAGTTTCAACGCTCTTGGCTAGCGTATTCGGCAATAGAAGACGGTGCATATTGCAAATACTGTGTCTTATTTTGCGCTTCATTGAGAGGAATCGGTAATCAAACTCTGGACCAGGTAGTTACTACCCCATTAAAAAACTGGAAAAAAGCATTGGAAATTTTCGAAAAGCACAGTTCATTAGAATACCACAAAAAATGTCGTTGCAATGGTCTTTGAGAATGGGAGTCGAAGAAGAAAATGCTTTACACATTGATTTGCAAATTTGGAAAAAAAAATTATACTTTCTGAATGAAAGCAAACTACGCATGATTCCAATTATTGAAACAGTTATCCTGTGTGGCCGACAAGGACTTGCTCTTAGAGGTTCCAATGATACGGGAAGAATTTCTGAAGACGAACAGGTGACGAATGATGGAAACTTTAGAGCTCTCTTAAGATATCGAGCCAAAACTGATAAGCAGTTAAAAACCACCTGAGTGATTCACCAAAGAATGATATGTACATAAGCAACCGTGTCCAGAATGAAATGATCAACATTTGTCACCACCTCATCATGAGTTACAACAACGATCGAGTGAACAAATCGAAAGGCTTTTCTTTTCTCGGAGATGACATTCCAGACATTGCAGGAGTAGACCAAATACAATTTGCATTAGCTACTTGGATAAATGCGGCGAAAAGTTCATCATTCAGGAAGATTTTTTGTGTTTTATTCCTATCACCGATTTCACTGGAAAGGGAATAGGAACTGCTTACCTAAAATCTTCCGGACTAGATTGCACGTATTTCTTTGGGCAAGGATATGACGGTACGAGAGCGGTTAGCGGAGGGGCTCAAGCTGTTGTCAGAAAAACTTATCCACTCGCGCTCTACTCCCATTGTGCTGCAATTTGGCGGTAAGCTCTGAGTGCAATATAACGGGAATCAAAAATTGTCTTGATTTCTAGAGAATATCCATTCCTTCTTCATTTATTTATTTATTTTGTAAAACCAGATGGGTAGAATAGCATGAGTCCGTCGCAACATATCTTCATTTGCACCCAGCAGTAATTCGCGCTCTTGAAGTGATTTCCGCAACTGGAAACACCCAACGACTTCGTCTGGAGCTTTCCAACTGCTTTCAGCTATAAAAACCGCAAATCTCCAGATATCCATGCATATTTTGAGCTCGGTGTATTCTCTTACATTGTCTCTGAGTCGAGTTCTTCAAAGAGAAAGTTAAGATCTGGGAGAGGCTATAAAATTGGCTGATGCTGCGAAACAAATTTTAATGGAAAGAAGAGAAAACGATAAGGGGGAGTTCAGACAAATTTTCAAAACCGTGAGCGAAATTAGCGAGCAATACGAAATTGAATTGCGCAAGCCAGACAGACCCAACGTTCCAACGTACAAATTGATTCAGGTGAAGATTATTTCCGTATAACAATCTACATACCGTACATTGATTCTTTCTGACACAATTGCAAGATCGGAAAGGAAATAAAAAACTCACTTGAAGCACTCTATATTTGTAATGAAGATGCGTTTCCAAATGTTAACCAAATGCTTCGAGTTACGGCAGTTTTACCTGTGACAATAGCGCTGAACGAACGATCCTTTTCAACTTTGCCACGACTAAAAACGTATTTGAGATCAACAATGTCTGAAGATCGTCTGAACGGCTTAGCCTCACTGAATGTACATCGCGATGTCAAAATCATTACTCTACGCAACAGGAAGCGATACAGAGCCCTTGAGCTCTTAATAAAGTTTAAAAAGGCAAGACTAGAAGTAAACAAGGCCATAGAACTGTTCTACAAAGATAAATTTGGTTCCGCAGTAAATTCAAAGCAAACATTGAAAACTATAAAGGTATAGGGATTGGAAAAACCAAACAAACTACGCCCATAATTTCAGATGTAAACAAAAAACTCAAATGTATGCCTACATAGTTACAGTGAACGTCTACATAAATGTTGGTGTCCGTAATATTGATTTTTTATGTGTAGATGATTGTGATGTTCAACAACCGATTCTATCTATTAAATCTAACACAGCAGGATTTGATGGAACCAACCCAGTTTTCATTAAAATTATACTGCCAAAGATCCTACCGTATTTGACTTATGCAATAAGCTGGAAGGTTGCTATGGTGATTCCTGTTCCCAAGACAAAGCTAGAATTTAGGCTTATTGAAACGCTTCCCTTCTTACCCAAAGTAGTAGAGCGAATTCTACATGAGCAAATATATTCTTACGTACATAATAACAGACATCTCACTGCACGTCGGTCGGGGTTCAGGCCTAAGAGAACCTGCACTACAGTACTTTTGGATGCATCGGAATTCATAAGGCAAAAAATTTATGAAAATAAATTCGCCTTCTTAAGTTGATTTTTGTTGGAACGATTTTCCGTCATCCCTTGTCAAGTTTGGTTTTGTGACAAACCGGTTTCGGCGTTCTGCCATTTTCAATGCCTAGTTTCGTTCTGGTCTGTGTCTATCCGCTGCGTTGTTTTTATAGTCCGTGGGTGCTGTGGCAGGTAATGTCAATCTGTGTGTTCGTGGTAGGTAACGTTAATATGCGTGTGTGTGTGCGCGGTATTGATACGTCCGAATTGTTATCTGTCCCAAGGGTTGTTTTTGTAGGTATGTAGACATACCGCTTGTTAGCTAAGCGGTAGGTTGAGGTAGATAGAAATCGGTGATTTTTGCAGTTTGGTTCATATTTCGTTTTTGCTTGTTCATTGTTACGTGTTTCGTTGCTGTACCTGCTGGCTTGTGCTGTTTTTTGTAAACTAATTTTAAGGGTTCAAATATTTCGTCAGAGATAGTGTTGGTTTGTTCGTTTATGATCCTGCCGTCAAATGTTTTTAACTTGTATATCTCCATGTTCTCAAGTACATTAAGCCGCCGGCCTTTTCCTTGTACGTGAAGTATTCGAGCCGTTGTTTTTATGTTAGCTGGGGCGCAGTTGTTCTCGAACATGTGGTTCGCGAAATTAGATTCTGGTATTATGGTGGGTTTTCGTGTTTTTTTGTTGTAGTCCCTGATATGCTCTCGGAATCGTGTGCTTATTTTTCTTCCTGTTTGTCCTATGTAGCTGTATTGACATTCACAAGTAAGCCTATACACTCCGTGTCTGTTGAATGGGTCATCAGAATTAGTGTCGGTTCTTAGTTTTTGTCCGACGTTGTTAGATGTTCTGAATGCTGTGTTGATGTTATATCTTTTAAAGAAGTTTGCTAATTTGTGCGTCGTTTTTCCAGTGTATGTCATTGCCGTCCAAACCTTTGGATTTTCCTCTACGTTTACTCTTTTTTGTGTTCCATGGCTACTTCTGAGTTTATCCACAAGTGCTTTCTTGTATCCATTATTTGCCGCTATGTTATATATTGTATTAAGCTCTCTCCAGTATGCTTCCTGTGTGAGCGGCGTTCTCTGAAGCCTATCCACTAAGTGCCTCAATGCTGCATTTTTGTGCTGTTGCGGATGGTTGGATGTAGAGTGTATTATGGTGTCCGTGGCAGTCGGTTTTCTATAAATGCCGTAGTTGAACCTATTTGTTATTTTGTCAATCCCTATAGTTAGGTCCAGATAGTTCATTATTCCATCTTTTTCTACTTCCATTGTGAACTCTATGTTGCTATGTTGCCTGTTGAGGAACTCTAGTATTTGCTCTTCGTTATCGTCATTTAGGATGCAGATGATGTCATCCACGTATCTAGCGTAGAATGTCACGCCTAACTTGGTTTTTAACTCCTGTATATATTTTCCTTCCAAGTTTTGCATGAATGTTTCCATGAGAATGGCCGATGTTGGGTTACCCATTCCTAGTCCGTTTGTCTGTCTATATATTTTGTTGTGGAACCGGAAATAGTTTTGCCGCAGCGTTGTTCTTAGCGCGTTGGTAATTTGCGCAGTTTTTACCTTATCTTCAGTTTTGTCCAGTAGTGTTTTGTTGACTATATCCATTGTATCTGTTAGTGGTATTGACGGGTATAACTCCTTTATGTCAAAGGATACGAGTTTACTGCTCCTTGTGAGTTTAACGGTCTCAAGTCTTTGTAGTAGTTCTATCGTATTGCTTATTGTGTATTCGTGCCCTAGTTTCAGAGTGTCCTTTAAAATCGTTTTTAGATGTTTCGACAGTTTATAACCCGGCGCGGACTTAAAATTAATTATAGGTCTCATCGGCGTATCCTGCTACGTGGATGACATCATCTGCATCCTAAATGACGATAACGAAGAGCAAATACTAGAGTTCCTCAACAGGCAACATAGCAACATAGAGTTCACAATGGAAGTAGAAAAAGATGGAATAATGAACTATCTGGACCTAACTATAGGGATTGACAAAATAACAAATAGGTTCAACTACGGCATTTATAGAAAACCGACTGCCACGGACACCATAATACACTCTACATCCAACCATCCGCAACAGCACAAAAATGCAGCATTGAGGCACTTAGTGGATAGGCTTCAGAGAACGCCGCTCACACAGGAAGCATACTGGAGAGAGCTTAATACAATATATAACATAGCGGCAAATAATGGATACAAGAAAGCACTTGTGGATAAACTCAGAAGTAGCCATGGAACACAAAAAAGAGTAAACGTAGAGGAAAATCCAAAGGTTTGGACGGCAATGACATACACTGGAAAAACGACGCACAAATTAGCAAACTTCTTTAAAAGATATAACATCAACACAGCATTCAGAACATCTAACAACGTCGGACAAAAACTAAGAACCGACACTAATTCTGATGACCCATTCAACAGACACGGAGTGTATAGGCTTACTTGTGAATGTCAATACAGCTACATAGGACAAACAGGAAGAAAAATAAGCACACGATTCCGAGAGCATATCAGGGACTACAACAAAAAAACACGAAAACCCACCATAATACCAGAATCTAATTTCGCGAACCACATGTTCGAGAACAACTGCGCCCCAGCTAACATAAAAACAACGGCTCGAATACTTCACGTACAAGGAAAAGGCCGGCGGCTTAATGTACTTGAGAACATGGAGATATACAAGTTAAAAACATTTGACGGCAGGATCATAAACGAACAAACCAACACTATCTCTGACGAAATATTTGAACCCTTAAAATTAGTTTACAAAAAACAGCACAAGCCAGCAGGTACAGCAACGAAACACGTAACAATGAACAAGCAAAAACGAAATATGAACCAAACTGCAAAAATCACCGATTTCTATCTACCTCAACCTACCGCTTAGCTAACAAGCGGTATGTCTACATACCTACAAAAACAACCCTTGGGACAGATAACAATTCGGACGTATCAATACCGCGCACACACACACGCATATTAACGTTACCTACCACGAACACACAGATTGACATTACCTGCCACAGCACCCACGGACTATAAAAACAACGCAGCGGATAGACACAGACCAGAACGAAACTAGGCATTGAAAATGGCAGAACGCCGAAACCGGTTTGTCACAAAACCAAACTTGACAAGGGATGACGGAAAATCGTTCCAACAAAAATCAACTTACTACCCTGTCGGAAGATCAACACAACAAAATAAATCACTTACCGCCTGTCAGGCTTTTAATTTAAACACGGATGGACTACTAACGAAATACGAACGGAAACTGCGAAAAATGCATACGACTAAGGCAAATATTTGGTTCAACAAGCAATGTTTAGAATTGAATGTTACACCGAAATTTGCGCGAATAAAAATAAAAACCAACACCCAAGCAAGTAGGAGAACGACCAGGAAGGCGGAAAAGGACTTTTTAAAGTTCGAATTACAAAGCCTATACGCTAAGAAAGACAAGATAAACACCGAACTACTGAGGATACATCTGCAATTGTC
Organism: Merzomyia westermanni; assembly: GCA_949987695.1. Taxonomy (NCBI): domain Eukaryota; kingdom Metazoa; phylum Arthropoda; class Insecta; order Diptera; family Tephritidae; genus Merzomyia; species Merzomyia westermanni. Next base: position 86,934,208 of record OX465291.1, read on the forward strand.
CGGATTCTTGCCCACGACTGCATTGATGGACTGCTTCGACCACATAGAGATGGGAATCAAACGCGGACTGCAACGCAAATATGAAAAACTGAACCGAAAATTGGACCAGTTAACGGGCCGACGCGATCACAGTAACAGTCAACAAACACACGAATTTAACAAAAGGTTCGTAAACCTAACAACAGTAGCCATTAGCAACGAAGAAGCGCAACTTCTGGGGAAGGGCCTGAAGCACAACATCGCGGATAGCAATGAAGCAAAAAGAACTGAGCAAGCGATAGTAGACGCAGAGGTTGCAATATCGCTTCTTCCATATGAGGAACAGGAGCACGCAAGGCACATGTGCAGAGAAATCATAAGCAAGGAAGTAAGAGCCCAGGAAGCACAAAAAGGAAATAAGGAGCTGAAAATATTGAAAAGGCTACAACGAAAGCTAAAAAATAACAACATCGTCACAACGAAGGCAGACAAAGGAAACACAACGGTGCTAATCAGTAAGGATGAATATATAGCAAAGACAGAGAAGCTCATCGAGAAAATGAAATGCCGCATTATTAGGGATAACCCCACGGATAAATACCAGACCGAAGTTAAAGAGGTTATAAAAAATGCTACCAAAATAATAGACGAGAGGATGGCATATACCCTAACACAAATGAATCCATCTGCTCCTCCACTCATTGCGTTACCTAAAATCCACAAGCAGGATACGCCGATGAGACCTATAATTAATTTTAAGTCCGCGCCGGGTTATAAACTGTCGAAACATCTAAAAACGATTTTAAAGGACACTCTGAAACTAGGGCACGAATACACAATAAGCAATACGATAGAACTACTACAAAGACTTGAGACCGTTAAACTCACAAGGAGCAGTAAACTCGTATCCTTTGACATAAAGGAGTTATACCCGTCAATACCACTAACAGATACAATGGATATAGTCAACAAAACACTACTGGACAAAACTGAAGATAAGGTAAAAACTGCGCAAATTACCAACGCGCTAAGAACAACGCTGCGGCAAAACTATTTCCGGTTCAACAACAAAATATATAGACAGACAAACGGACTAGGAATGGGTAACCCAACATCGGCCATTCTCATGGAAACATTCATGCAAAACTTGGAAGGAAAATATATACAGGAGTTAAAAACCAAGTTAGGCGTGGCATTCTACGCTAGATACGTGGATGACATCATCTGCATCCTAAATGACGATAACGAAGAGCAAATACTAGAGTTCCTCAACAGGCAACATAGCAACATAGAGTTCACAATGGAAGTAGAAAAAGATGGAATAATGAACTATCTGGACCTAACTATAGGGATTGACAAAATAACAAATAGGTTCAACTACGGCATTTATAGAAAACCGACTGCCACGGACACCATAATACACTCTACATCCAACCATCCGCAACAGCACAAAAATGCAGCATTGAGGCACTTAGTGGATAGGCTTCAGAGAACGCCGCTCACACAGGAAGCATACTGGAGAGAGCTTAATACAATATATAACATAGCGGCAAATAATGGATACAAGAAAGCACTTGTGGATAAACTCAGAAGTAGCCATGGAACACAAAAAAGAGTAAACGTAGAGGAAAATCCAAAGGTTTGGACGGCAATGACATACACTGGAAAAACGACGCACAAATTAGCAAACTTCTTTAAAAGATATAACATCAACACAGCATTCAGAACATCTAACAACGTCGGACAAAAACTAAGAACCGACACTAATTCTGATGACCCATTCAACAGACACGGAGTGTATAGGCTTACTTGTGAATGTCAATACAGCTACATAGGACAAACAGGAAGAAAAATAAGCACACGATTCCGAGAGCATATCAGGGACTACAACAAAAAAACACGAAAACCCACCATAATACCAGAATCTAATTTCGCGAACCACATGTTCGAGAACAACTGCGCCCCAGCTAACATAAAAACAACGGCTCGAATACTTCACGTACAAGGAAAAGGCCGGCGGCTTAATGTACTTGAGAACATGGAGATATACAAGTTAAAAACATTTGACGGCAGGATCATAAACGAACAAACCAACACTATCTCTGACGAAATATTTGAACCCTTAAAATTAGTTTACAAAAAACAGCACAAGCCAGCAGGTACAGCAACGAAACACGTAACAATGAACAAGCAAAAACGAAATATGAACCAAACTGCAAAAATCACCGATTTCTATCTACCTCAACCTACCGCTTAGCTAACAAGCTGTATGTCTACATACCTACAAAAACAACCCTTGGGACAGATAACAATTCGGACGTATCAATACCGCGCACACACACACGCATATTAACGTTACCTACCACGAACACACAGATTGACATTACCTGCCACAGCACCCACGGACTATAAAAACAACGCAGCGGATAGACACAGACCAGAACGAAACTAGGCATTGAAAATGGCAGAACGCCGAAACCGGTTTGTCACAAAACCAAACTTGACAAGGGATGACGGAAAATCGTTCCAACAAAAATCAACTTACTACCCTGTCGGAAGATCAACACAACAAAATAAATCGCCTTCTTAACCTTGCTTGATCATTCAAAAGCGTTCGACACCTTCTATCATGACTATGTTGCAAACTAAGTAGCTTGTTCACCGAACTTGATTAGGTCTTACCTCGGAAACCGAACTCAAGCCGCATGTGTTGGGAATTGAACGTCTGATTTTTTACTTATTGTTAGAGGAGTACCTCAAGGCTCTATTTTTTGCGCTCTGATATTTGTCTTATATATAAACGATTTACCAAATGTGCTGAAAAACTGCAATGCCCATATTTAGGCTGATGTTCAAGTATATGTGAGTTGTCCCTTAGATCTTACCCGTAATTGTGTAAGTGAATTAAAGTGTAATTTAACGCGATTAGGAGACGGGCTTCAAATAACGGTTTGTGCATCAACACAGAAAAATCTAAATACTTAGCAGTTTTAAGAAAACATTTAGATACAAATACATTAGATAAAATTATTTTAGACCAAATTATGTTAAACTATGTTGACACGACTAAAAACCTCGGCGTATTATCTTGTCCTACTAATATTATAAATGCGTAAGTTTGTCAGCTTGTTTGCAAGTCTTTAACGTCTAAACTATTTAACCGATCTCTACAAAATTTCGTGTGCATATTTTCAGGAGCATAGAATAGGTAATATGTTCATGCGATTCCGAAAAAGTGGACCAGGGACCGACCTATTCAAAAAAATCTTATTTATGATGCGATTTGCTTCAAATTCGGTACCTTGGTAGACCTTTGCCTTTGTTAAAATTTAGAATACTTTTTTCCGGGAAGTGGACTAGGACCGACCTATTCAAGAGAATCTTGTTCTTGGTGGCCCTTTGGCTTTGTTAAAATTTTGAATACCTTTTTATCCGCGAAGTGGACCAGGGACCGAACTATTCATGAAAATCTTTTTTATTACGCGATTTGCTGAGAAATAAAAATGTCTTCAGAAGAACTTTCGTTATTTTGCTAATTTTTTTCGTGCGGGAAACAAGTCTGGTCGAACGACTTGATTTAAAAAAAATCACTTCTTTATTCATACATAGTTCATACATAGATTGCTTTACAAAAGTTCTTACAAGCTAATTTATACTATTTTTATGTTTAGTCATCAAAATTGAACTATTGGTTAAGGTATCGAAATATTTCATTATTCATTTCGTAAGTGTCACTGCACTTATTTTGTTGTGAGCTAATTGCTTAATTTCTCTAATAAATATTTACGAAATTGTCTTGGTGCAATGCACTTGTTTACTTTATTGGGTGTACTGTTACGCTGACCAGTCAATTTCAATTCTGTTTTCTTTTGGAGTGGAATGGCCAGGTGACGTAACTCGGGCGGAGCCGCGGGTTAAAGCTAGTATCTAACAATACATTGCCATGGAGAGATCATATCTTAGCATGGTAGAATAAGTGTTTCGGATGCTTCGTACACTATGGTCAATGCAATATCTCTACAGAAAATTGGACTAGCTCAAAACTATCCTGGAGCTAAACCGTTTGACGACACCACCAGTTCTAGATCAATACCCAAGCAATGCTTTCAACTATTCACTTTTACATGGCGATGTCATTGGCGGTGGCAGTTGTCGCTAGTGCATTACTTTGCAGCTCGTTCTTAACCGGTTTCCATTTCGACAGTTCTAAGATAGTTTGGCTTTGGCTAGTTCTGAATCTTTGCTATTTCGGAAAGTTTGGGGGTAGTTTTTGTTGAGGATGAGTGATTATCGATATCCGATATTTCAAACTATCAGTTTTGTAACCGGCACAGGACCATTTACAAAGCGTGTAGCTCAGTACTGTCTGAAGAAGAATCAGTAAGTAAACTGAAATAATAAGGACGATGAGCTTAGTCGATTAAGCCATATCCGTCTCTCCGTCCGTCTGGCTGTCAGTCTGTCTATTTGAACGCAAATTTTTCAAACATAAAATGTACATGTATTGGTATTTTGAAAAAAATGTGGTTGGCAGTTGTTCGTAGCGAAGCTATTTATATTCCAATAAATTAATGGAGCCGCCGTGGTGTGGCGGTAGTGCTGGCGGGCTACCACACCGAAGGTCCAAGGTACGAGTCCTGGGACAGGTAATATCAAAAGTGGTTTGAAAAAGTTTCGCGCCTCGGCAGTGGTTTGTCTAACTCTCCGAGTGTCTTTCTGCCATGGAAGGCTTCTCAGCAAAAATCCATCTCCTTTGAAGATGCCGTTCGAAGTCGGCAAAAATCTGTAGGTCCTGCCAATTAATAGGATAAAATTCAAAACGGCACACAATAAATTGGAGGGAAGCTCGACCCAAAAATCTTTTAGGAGGTTTGTGATACCTGTTGTATATCGCGCCATTTATATATTTTGTAAATTAATTTACCCCTCAACACTCAAAACAGAAGTGTTTTTATTGAAAATAGACCTGCGTGAATTGGGATGCCATAATAGATCACTACTATCTATATAATGTTCGGTTCCACCTGAACTTAGACTTCCTTACTTGTTTTATATATTTTCACTCTATAGCAAGCGTAATGTAATGCTGCACGTCCGAACACTTTGCAACAACTCTCTCGTCCAACGTCGTTGTTAAAAGCGTTTTCAACCTCATTTTTCTAAGGTTCACTTATTCCTAGAGAACGCTATGTCTCTTTTCCCCTTTCCAAAAATCGTGGCGTACAGCAGCACATTCGGTAAAAAACATTATTGACAAGTAAAATTACTTATACGCCGACACGGCCTTCCTGACATTCGCACGTCCTCGGGTGTTATACTGAAAATAATAAATTAACATTGCTTTCATAAGTTGACACTATAGTAACTTTATGTTCAGAGAAAGGTTTCTCAGTGAAGCGTAGTCTTCTTGGGACAGATACTGCTCACATAATCACTATGTTTTCAGCTAGAATCGCATTGCCGACTGCACCCACAATGACCAAACACTATTATTATAACTTTTTTTTTTTGAATTTTTATTTATATTTACTTCTTAACTGACGTCTCTTTCAACGCCTTTCTGAACGTCCCTTTCAACGTCTTTATGAACGCCTCTTTCAACGTCTTCTGCCGGATTACTTTCATTCTCATCTTCCACTATGCTCAATTCTTTAGGTTTTAGGACGTACCCCGTTCCAGAACCTCTGCCACCAAAAACAGGCCCTTAAACTTAGGGTCCAGTTTTGTTTGATGCCTCTCTTCATTTTGAAGCAAAACTTAGTCACATACTTTATGTCTGACTATTTTTGCCTTGTTCTTGTCAAATCTCTACTTATCATATCTACCATTTCTTTCGATGTTTTAATTGCTTCTGACCTTACATAATTAACATCAACTTTATTTTCTACTATATTAATTGATATTAAGCCACACGGCCCTGCCTGTTTACCTATTAGTAATTCTAAAGGACTTGCTTTATTGACCCGGTTGGTCGTCGAATTCAAGAACAATTGAATGGCATCTTGCCAAGACCGTTTACTCGCATCAACCATTATAAGCTGATTTTTCAAAGTGCTCATTACTCGCTCGAGTTGACCGTTCGCTCGGGTTGCGCCTGTAGCAATCAAATGAAGAGTGAACTACAAAACTCTCGAAGCCCTTTACCAGCAAAACATCTAACCTGGGCGATCACACGAGAAGTACACGGAATAAGAAAATGGATGATTTAAGAGACTTAATACAGTTTTCCGCATCGATATTTGTTGTGTGATGCAAGTAAACGTATTTTGTAACAGCGTCTGTTTGAGCTATTAAATACTTAAGGTCGATTTTACTAGTTGGTAAATGGAGCTTAGCTTGAATTTTGCCCGTCGACGATTTAGATACCTTCCATGTAATGCAATTATCAACGAACTTCCTCACGTATTTGGACATGTTCTCAAACCAGTAGTAGTCATAGACTTTGTCAAGCGTTTTTTCTGAGCCTAAATGCTTTATAGATTCGTGAACATGATTTATAGGGTAACCATGTGGTAGGCATTTCGCCTGATAGGCAGGCATTTGACAGCTTGGCAGGCAATCAGGCCAACATCGTCTTTTCTCAGGCATTTTAGCAGGTATTTTTTTGTACATTATAACCTTTTACTTTTTTATAGTTTTCTTCCTTGCCTTACAAACATTGTACATTAAATTTTGTCTAGTGTAATCACAGCGTAACTATGAGCCTTAATCGATTATTGACCCCTTTTGCTATCTGTAGTGCAGTGTCATAGCTAATGCAACCAGCTGATCACAACAAACAATTCGCGAAAAACTGACATTGAAGGGCATTAGCAAGCCACCAAGCACAAAGATGCTATTAAGTTTACACAGCAGTCGTCGATTTCGGAATTTTTTAAAAAGCAAGATGCAACAAATGATGAACTTCAATGTATAGCTAAGGAAATGGCATTTGCATATCATCCGATTGCTCCTCCAAATTAATAAAAAAGTTGTATAATAAAAAGTTTAGTGTAGGCAAAACTAAATTAAAAGCATTGGCGGTTGGGGTTATTGGACCCCATATATTTTCAAAACTCCTAAATGAACTCAATATAGCGAATTTTTTAACAGTTTTGATAGACACTTCGAATAAAAAAGATGCTAACCTCCTACCAATTCTTGTTCTATTCTAATTCAATTCAAAATCTGGTGTACAAATCAAACTTCTTCAATTAAGTAATATACCCGGCGAAACATCTGACATTTTAACAGTGTAAATTTGAACGCGCTACAGAAATATAACCTTAGTAAAAAAGTGGTTGCTTTATCAGCCGATAACATCAATATAAATTTTGGTGGTGTAGGTAGATAGGGGCAGAAAAATGTTTACAGGAACTTAGAAACCAAACTAGGACGGCGCATCGTTGGTATTGGGTGCTCAACGCACATCATACATAATACTGTAATACAAGTAGCAGCTGACAGCTTACCAGTGGAACTGGAACTTATTAGTGTAAAAATTTAAAAATTTGTATATATCTATACTGTAAGAAATACCAGCTTAAAAAACATATGTGAAGAGGTTGAAATTGAGTATAAAAACATATTGTCTCATCGGAATACTCGTTTTATAAGCTTACAACCGGCAATAGGAAGAATACTGGAAATGTTTGATGCGCTCAAATTTTACTTTAACGAAATAAACAACTGCCCGCATGTAATGAAATCATATTTTAGTAACCCCATGAACGAAATATATACTTTATTTTTACAAGGGAGCCTCTCACTTTTCCAGAATGCAATTTTGGCTGTAGAAGCTGACCAAATAAGTGCATTTGAAATTTCATATGTTTACACAGACTTACTAAAAAAAACTTCAAAACCGAAGAAAAGAGATTTTTATTCCTGGTTAAAGTATAGACGTGAATTTCCTAATATAGAAGAAGATGCCTTAAAAAATATTGTATTGAGCTTCTATGAAAAAGCAGTAAGTTATTTGACTACTTGGAAGAACAATTTTGAAGTATAAAAGTTTAGGTGGATTAAAATTGATAAAGATATTAAATGGCAAGACGTTGAGATTATTATTGAGATTATTATTAAGCATAGCTTCGTTCAAGAATTTAACAGTGACGAAATTTTTGATGAAATTTCATTAGTGAACGATATTATAAATTCTGAAATAGAAACAGAAAAATGGAAAGCACAAACCTGTGTAGACAGATGGTTACGAATATCTGAGGTAGCAGAGTTAACTCTGATTAAAATAACAAATCCATTGAAAATAGTGAAGTTTGCTTTGTGAATTCCAGGAACATCTACCGCAGTGGAGCGTTTCTTTTGCGAAATATCAATGGTCTGATGAACGTGGTCGATTGCGTATTTCGGTTCTGGCTGAGTTATTGAACATTCAAATAAATAGTGACCAAGACTGTTCATCGTTCTACGATGAAATAAAAACCAAGGCTCAGCTACTTCATCAGAAAAGTATGAGTGAGATACTAAATATCAATAATTTATTGAGATAAAAAACCAGATTTTATTTCCTAAACACGAAATAAATTTTGCCGTGTATTATTTTTTTATTTTGCCGTATTTTGAAATCGCTTGTGAGGATCAAGAATTGGTTCTTTTTTGTTTTGTTCATTTAGGTAATTTAATTGTTTTTTCTATGTGATAAATTTACATACAAATGAATATGTAACTTGTAACTTTTTTTGTTTGTTAAATTTCACCTCAGTCAGGCATTGAGTTGACAAAATTATGGCAAGCCTAATGATTTATGACTGACCATCGGAAAACGGTAAACATTTTGTCTTACCATTTCTTTGAATTTTCCCATACAAGGTACCTGCACGAAGTTCGTAAGTATTTCCCTCCGACTGTTCAAGTTCATTATTGCGTATCTTGTTAATTATTGCAGCAGTTTCAGGGTTTCGGTTCTGTTCAGCAAGCAATCAGTTATCCGATATCTCTGCAAGATTAACACGTTTCTCGAGAACTTTTGTTGCTGGTTGAGTATTCGAAGGCAACGGATTCCTTGAGGAGAAATCCGCATGTGACATTCGCTTTCCCTCTCTATATTCGACAACAAAGTCAAAGGATTGTAGGTACGCCCACCAACGATGAGCTCTTGGTGTTAAATCAAGTTTGGTGCGAGAAGCCTTAACAGAGCTGCAGCCCTTGTAAGTAATGACGAAAATGCGAGTTGACGACAGCTAATGTTTCCAACTCATATGAGTGATATCTGGGCTCAGCTGGTGAAGTCCTTTTACTCTAGTACTCTATAACATGTGGTTTACTGTTTATTTTGTGCAATAGAATGGCAACATACCCATCAGCACTCGCATCCGTATGCAATTCTATAGGGTATTTAGGATCAAAAATTGTCAACACTGGTTTATGTGTCAATATAGAAATAATTTTCTTACGTATCTGTTTGTGTATATTATGCCAATGGAAGCTATTTTTATTCGAAATTTGAGGTGGAAGTAAAGCCGTTAATGCTTGCATTTTTTAGGATTTGGTCGAACCTCTCCTGACATCATTTCGAATTCGAGATATTCAACTTTAGATTTTAAAAAGGAGCACGTATTGACATTAAACGAAAGCCCAGCTTTTGTTAAAATGGCTAGCACTACATTCGATCTTTCGAATGCTTGTTCTTTGTTTGAAGCAATTATCATTATGTCGTCCATATAGACAGTACGAGCATTTCAAGACCAAAGGGCATTGTTAAAAATTCATACTGTCCATCTGGCGTGACAAAAGCCGTAAGCTCTATAGAATTCGGATGAATAGGAATCTGGTGAAATCCACTAGCCATGTCCCAACAAGAAAAATAGTTGGTGCCTCGTAACCTTGTGATCTGATCAGATATAAGTGGCAAAGGGTATTTATCGGACACTGTATTTGAGTTTAATTCTCGATAATCGACACAGAGACAATCTGACCCATTTCTTCTTAACAAGCAACATAGGGCTTGCAAATGGAGAATAACTAGGGCGATAAATTTTGTTTTCCAACAGTTCCCTTATTTTACCCTTAGCTACTTCCTTTTCTTCCTCCCTCAGCCAATAGGGACGCCTCTGCGCGGTCTTGTTTGGATCAAATAGACGAATCTCCAACTGTCTGGTGGACAGTATGCCTTCTATGAAATGTTCAGAGTAATTTTGTAGTAAAGACATTATTGCATTTTATCGTCTTCATCCAAATCATCCAAATCACTATCAATAATAAGTGAGTCACTAGAGAACGTATAACACCGCGTTACACACATTCTATCTTATGAACCGAATATACTTTTTCTGAAAGGGGAGAAAAAATAAAGATACACGTGTATCGGCGATTTTATGTATAAAAACGTAGTGCTATACATAAAAAAAAAATCTGACGTGTACATGAAAATCGCCGATACACGTGTATTTTTATTTTTTCTCCGCTTCCGAAAAAGTATATTTGGTTCATAGGACAGAACTAAACCTCGTTTTTGTACCGCAGTGTAAGTTAGCACCAGCTAAGCTACAACCAAAGTTGACACCAATACTATGGCGCTAAGTCAGCAATGAAGAATCTACCAGAAAGGTAGCCAATAATTACGAAGAATTTTGAAATGGCCCAGACGCCCACTCAACAAAATTATCGATATCGGGAACACAACATGGGCCACGCGCCGATCAGATACTGCACCGGCCCAGATGTCGAATTAGCAAAACAAATTGCATTGACAATAACATCCGGCATGCACCGATCCAACACCAATCACCGATATTGCTGGCAAAGGTAGAAATCTATATATATAAAATAAATAGACGTTAGTTCCAAAGCTCATAACTCAAGAACGCATGCACCGATTTGGATGCTTGACACTAATTTAGATTGTTCTCTGACCAGAATAGGAGAATACCCAATAAAATTCCGGAAAAAAAATTTTATTTTCCCATACATTTTGTATGGTGCGAATTTTTAGTTTTTTTTTGTTAGAAAAGCTCAATAATGGATCGATCAATGGTGAAGTGGAATTATGTGTATGTGAAATAGTTACATCTGTAGGGATAGGGATAGGAATGGAGATAGGGATAGTGATAGAGATAATGAAAGGGATAGGAAAAGTTGATGTATATTGGAACGATTTTTTCGTCATCCCTTGTCAAATTTGGTTTTGAGACAAACCGGTTTCGGCGTTGTGCCATCATCAGTGTCGATTTTCGTTCTGATCTGTTGTGGTCGTTTGTCTTGTATTTATAGTAGGTAGCAGGAAACGTCAGCATGGGTGTCTGTTTGTGTACGTGTGTGCATGTGTTGTGTGTGTACATTCAGAAACGGGGGTGGTTTTTCATCGATCGGTTTTTTGTGTGGTTGACTAAGGCAGGTAAAAGTTGGTAATTTTTGTTGTTTGACCTTTTTTGCTTGTTTGTTGTTTTTGATCTTTTGCTGTTTTGTGCTTATTTGTCGGTGCGTGTGTGTTTGTGGTACCTGAGTGGTTGCCTTGTTTTTTGTAAACCAATTTTAAAGGTTCGAATATTGTGTCGGAAACAGTGTTTGTCTGTTCGTTTATTATTCTACCGTCGAATGTTTTTTGTTTGTAGATTTCCATGTTTTCGAGTACGTTCAGACGTCGGCCTTTTGCTTGTACATGTAGGATCTTGACTGTTTTTTGATGTTTCCGGGGGGGCATTTATTCTCCGCCATGTGATTCGCAAAGTTGGACTCTGGTATGATGGTTGGATTCCGTATCTTTTTGTTGTAATCTCTAATGTGTTCTCTGAACCTCGTCCTTACTTGTCGTCCGGTTTGTCCTATGTAACTGTGCTGGCATTCACAAGTGAGCTTGTATACACCATGGCTGCTAAACGGGTCTTCTGAGTTAGTTTTGGTTCTTAGCTTCCGTCCTAAATTGTTCGATGTTTTGAACGCTGTGTTGATGTTGTATTTTCTAAGGAAATTTGCTAATTTATATGTTGCCCTTCCAGTATATGTCATTGTCGTCCAGGTTTGTGTACTTTCTTCTCCATTGTTTCTTTTTTGTTCTCTAAGGTCTCTCCTGAGTTTATCTACTAGTGCTTTTTTATATCCGTTGTTTGTAGCGATGTTATATATTATTCCAAGCTCTCTTCTATATGCTTTGTGTGTAAGAGGTGTTCTTTCCAATCTTTGTACTAAGTGCCTTAGCGCTGAATTTTTATGTTGTTGTGGGTGGTTCGAGGTATTATGTATTATTGTGTCGGTAGCCGTTGGTTTCCTATATATGTCGTAGTTGAATTTATTGCTAGCTTTATCAATACTTATTGTGAGGTCCAGATAATTGATTGATCCGTCTTTTTCGGTTTCCATTGTGAATTTTATGTTCCCGTGCTGCTTGTTGAGGTACTCCAGTACTTGCTCTTCGTTGTTGGTAGTTAAAACGCATATGATGTCATCCACGTACCTTGCGTACAATAACACTCCTAATTTGGAATTTAATTCCTATATATACTCTTTTTCCAGGGCTTGCATAAACGCTTCCATAAGAATAGCCGATGTTGGGTTTCCCATCGCAAGTCCGTTTGTTTGTCTGTATATTTTATTGTTGAATTGAAAATAGTTTTGACGTAGTGTGGTTCTTACCGTGTTCGTGATTTGCGTACTTTTCACTTTATCTTTTGTTTTACTTAGTATTATAGAGTTTACTATGTTCAATGTCTCTGCTAGTGGTATTGATGTGTATAGATCTTTTATGTCGAAAGATACCAATTTGCTGTCCTTTGTCACTTCAACGGTCCTAAGTTTGTTTATTAGTTCAGATGTATTAGTTATGGTGTGTTCGTTGCTAAGTTCCAGTGTGTCCTTCAATACTGTTTCTAAATATTTAGATAGCTTATAGCATGGTGCCGATTTAAAATTAATGATTGGTCTCATTGGATTTCCTGGCTTGTGGATTTGACGGGTTCATTTGGACTAATGTATATGCCGAGTTTGTATCTATTATATTTGTTGCAGTTTTTATAGCCACTTTGGCTTCTTTCTGGTATTCATCCGTGGGGTTCATTCTTATTCTACGACATTCCATATCCTCGATGAGTTTTTCGGTTTTTGTTATATACTCATCTTTTTCAATTAGCACAGTTGTGTTGCCTTTGTCCGCCTTCGTTGCGACAATGTTGTTTATCCTGAGTTTATGTTGTAGGTTCTTGACTGTTTTTTGCTCCGTGTTTCTCTTCTGTCCTTCCTTTGCTTTCACTTCCTTCTTTATTATTTCTCTGCACATGTGTCTTGCGTGCTCTTGTTCCTCAACTGGTATTAATGATATTGCGACCTCTGCGTCTACGATCGCCTGTTCCGTTTTTCTTTTTTCGTTTTGGTCTATAATATCGTGTTTCAGTCCCTTTTTAAGAAGTTGTTCTTCCGCCGCGGTGATGGCTACTGTCGTTAGGTTTACGAGCCTGGCATGGAAATGGTGCGGTTGTTGGTTGTTGTCCCGTTTGCGACGTCCTTATCTAGTTTCCGGTTCAGCGTCCTGTATTTCTGTTGTAGTTCATGTTCGACCTCAGTCCTTATGCGCTCGAAGCATTCCATTAACGTATCGGTAGGTAATTGCTCCGCCAACCTTAAATGGATGGATAGAATTTCGGCATTTATTTCATCTTTCTTGGCGTACTGGTTTTTCAACTCACATCTTAGGAAGTCTCTTTCCGCCTTCCTAATTGTCCTCATGCTTGTATTGGTGTTTGTTTTCATTGTTATTTTTGCAAATTTTGGTGTCACATTCAATTCTATGCATTGTTTGTTAAACCAAATGTTTGCCTTCGTTGTATGCAATTTCAGTAAACGTCGTTTGTAAACTATTAGTAGACCGTTTTCGTTTAAGTTAAAAGCCTGACAAGCATTAACGGTTTTATTTTGTTGTTTTTCCGACAGGGTGAATGATTGATGTATATTGGAACGATTTTTCGTCATCCCTTGTCAAATTTGGTTTTGAGACAAACCGGTTTCGGCGTTGTGCCATCATCAGTGTCTATTTTCGTTCTGATCTGTTGTGGTCGTTTGTCTTGTATTTATAGTAGGTAGCAGGTAACGTCAGCATGGGTGTCTGTTTGTGTACGTGTGTGCATGTGTTGTGTGTGTACATTCAGAAACGGGGGTGGTTTTTCATCGATCGGTTTTTTGTGTGGTTGACTGAGGCAGGTAAAAGTTGGTAATTTTTGTTGTTTGACCTTTTTTGCTTGTTTGTTGTTGTGTAGGAAAAGCCAATATTTCTAAATCCATTCAGGTAAATATCTGGGCAGGACAAAGTCTGCCGGCCCCTCTAGTAGATTATATTCAGGAGAAACTAAGTAGAATTAAGTTGAGTTGTAATTTGAATGCTAATAAGTTCACATGAAGAGAATACCTACACAGAAAACAATTTTTACCTAAGTTCACATGAATAAAGTTCACATGGAAAGTACTTGCACTAAGATAGTATTCGTCTTTGTTTGGACGTTTTATGTAGTTACAAAAGAACATTTAAATAATGATCTTAACCTATAGATATGCATTTACATACCTGTATGAGGAAATCGTTTATTTGCATGAATACAGATAGATAAGGGTTTAAAAACAATCTATAGTTTTTTCTTTTAATTAATCGCATGAAAAGTACCTGCGGATAGTATAAAAGGTCGCACAACTAATACTTCATCTCACAACAAATGAAGACGCTGTAAAAATGGTAGTGAATTCTAAGATTAAATAAAATAACAAAAGATAAATAATGCCACCAAAGAAAGCATCACTTGGAAGAAAAACGCCAAAAGCAATGCACATGGGGGAATACAGAGCAGATAAACCGGAAGTCCAGAGAAATATTCCACTTGAAGCAAATCGTGTACGAGCTACAAAGTCCAGAGATGCTGAAACATTGAGCAAAGGGAAACTCGCCTCCAACATAATCGTGTGAGAGCTTCAACCTCCAGAGACCCTGAAATACTGGAGCAAAAGGGAAACTCGCCTACAACAAAAGCGTGTGAGTGCTTCAACCTCGAGAGATGCTGAAGCACTGGAGCAAAGGGAAACTCGCCTCCAACAAAATCGTCTGAAAGTTTCAAACGTGAGAAATTCCGAAAATTCTGAACAACGCAACGAACGGCTTCATGCTAATCAATCACGACTGACTTATTCAAGAGAAAGAACATAGCTAATGTTGGCGGCATATAATTATGACAGAAACATAGACTACCATTGTCATTGGACAGATGAATAAAGGCTCCAGGACTGTGTTGTTCAAATGGTAAAATAGTTTCGCCGTCGGTAATAGTGCCACCTCAACCACTTCTGAGCTACCTTTCTGGCACGACTTCAATTGTAAATCACTTCCTTAGAAACATACGCAAGTACAATTCTTGCTTTCAAATGACTTCATTTGGCGCAACGGCAATTATTTCTGTTTCAAGAAAAAGAATTGAAAAAGGACTATTTAAAAAAGAGAAAATTACTTTTTATAAATGTTTTCCAAAGACAAAATTGCTATGAATAGCGACTATATTTTAATTGAAATTTGTTTCAATTGTTCGATAAATATAGTGATTACTGAATTTTCAGTAAAATGGTTTGTAATGTAATTTTGCAAATTTTCATGTATTTTTCAACCCAAAATGAACTAACCTACTATGAAGTGGTACAGTAATTGGTATGATACTGGTGCATAGGCTAACTAGTATGACGGCGTATGTACTGAGTAGTATGTAAACTGGTATGATCTTGATATATATAAGGACTAGTATGTTAAATGGTATGATCTTGATGTATATAATGACTAGTACGTCAACTGGTATACTGCTGATGCAGAGACTCACTAGTATGCCAATTGGTATTGTACGAATGCAGAAGCGGACAATTGCCATCTCGTACGACATCGCCGTGTCAAAAATACCAGTTGCTAATGCGGAAAAATTACAGAACTCTAACTAGTTGAGCCGGTTTGCCAAAAAAAAAGAGCAGACAAAACTCCAGTTGGGGAACAAAAAGGCGCTTGAATGCTCTAGTAACAGGAAATGTTGCAATTGTAATATTTGGCACCAAATTCGATCGACGTGACATCGTCATCCACCGATCGTATGATTCACTCCAATATCCAGTGCTGTTTCCACATGGGGAAGATGGGTATCATTTCAATATCAGGCAAGTTAACCCCAACACAAATGAAGAGACGACAAAAAAAGTGTCCTGTATGGATTATTATGCTAGCCGCATTATGATTCGTGGAAATGAATCCAATCATATTTTGAAATGTCAACTATTTCAACAGTTCATTAAAGACATGTACGCCAAAGTCGAAAGTGAGCGTCTTCTTTTCATTCGGTTAAATCCAAAGAAACTGCGAGTTGAGGTATACGTTCATTTACGTGATGCAGTTGCCAATGATGGAAACGTTGCTGACTTTGGACAAATGATAATTTTACCAGCAATGTATACAGGTAGTCCCCGACACATGCACGAGTACGCTCAGGATGCTATGACCTACGTTCGAAGACATGGGCGACCAGACCTATTTATTACCTTCAACTGCAATCCATCATGGAGTGAAATAACGGAGCTGCTGTTCTCAGGCCAGAGTCCATCGGACAGACATGATATTCTTGCTCGAATTTTTAAGCAAAAGCTAATAAGTCTTATGAACGTCATCACGAAAAATTTTTTTTCGAGAAACCCGATGCTGGATGTACTCAAGTGATGGCAAAAAAGAGGCTTGCCACATGCTCACATTTTGGTTTGGTTGAAACAAAAAATCTTACATACGCAAATTGATAGCATTGTATCAGCCGAGCTTCCAATTCAAGCCGAAGATCCTATTCTTTTTATTCGGTAAAGGCCATTAAATATATTTGTAAATATGTTAACAAAGGCAGTGACATGACAATATTTGGACTAGCAAATCGAGGTGATGAGATTACACAATACCAAACAGGTCGCTACAACAGCAGCAACGAAGCAGTGTGGCGAACATTCGCGTTCAATATCCATGAACGATACCCGACGGCTCTACATCTCGCTGGACATTTGGAAAATGGTCAGAGAGTTAACTCCACTGAAGAAAATGTGCGAAATATAGTAGAACAACCACAAAACACAACATTGACAGCTTTTTTCCTGTGCATCTGATAACTTTACTAAAACGTTGCTATACCAGGATGTGCCCAAATATTATACTTGGAATACATCGACAAGAAAGTTCAGCAGAAGGAAAAGAGGAGCAATTGGTTTAGAGTATCCTGGCATATACTAGACCGAAGCATTGGGACGAGTCTACACTGTTCATCCAAATAACGACGAGTGCTATTATTTACGGTTGCTGTTGCATACGATCAAAGGTCCATCATCATTCATCGCTTTGAAAACCATCGACGGAGTGAAATGCGAAACATATAGAGAAGCATGCTTTAAATTGGGCTTACTCGAAAATTATCAGCATTGGGGAACAACTCTGACGGAAGCTTCAGTCACATGTCATCCAAAGCAAATACGAACTTTGTTTGCGATAATTCTAACCACGTGCGCACCATCGAGCCCTCGACAATTGTGGGAAATGCATCGAGAAAGCGTCAGTGAAGACATTTTTAGGCAAGCATGTGCAACTGATCCTGATCAGGCATATTCGGATAACATTTTCAATGAGGCTTTAATATTAATAGAACACTTATGCATGTCAGTTAACAAAAAGACTTTGTCAACTCGGTATCCCAGCACCGATGCGAAATAAAACTGATATACAAGACAGAGACTTGATTCATTCCCACAACAGCCGGTTCTATCGCACCGGAATGAACCGGGTTTTTTCACCCGGCCAAGGGCTGTTATTTCAGTGTAACCCTGTCCAATCTGGGGCAGGGCGAAGCACTGTTAACAACAACAACAACAGAGACTTGATGCGAGAACAGCAGTTTGATACAAATCAGCTTGCACAATTTGTACCAACGCAAACAAATATTTTAGTTGCTGACCAAAAAAAAGCTTATGATAGAATCATGGAGTGCCTAACCAACGGTGATGGCTGAATTTTCTTCCTAGATGCTCCAGAAGGTACGGGAAAAACATTCCTCATCAATATAGTATTGGCGTAAGTTCGAATGCAAAATGAGATTGCAGTAGCAGTAGCATCATCAGGGATTACAGCAACACTATTTAAGCTTCCGTTAAATTTGAAACAGACTCAAATACCTACATGCAACATCAGCAAAAACTCTGGAATGGCTACAGTCCTTAAAACGTCAAAAATTATAATTTGGGACGAATACACAATGGCACATAATAAATCGCTCGAAGAAGTTGATCGAACTCTTCGAGATTTTCGTGGAAAAAACCAACCGATGGGAGGGCTCTTATACTTCTTGCAGGTGATTTTCGTCAAGCATTACCCGTTATACCAAGATCAACGCCTGCAGATGAACTGAACGCTTGCTTAAAGGCATCGCATCTGTGGAGCAACGTACAAAAAATGAAACTTACAACAAATATGCGTGTGCAGTGCATTTAATACAAGATGAGTCTGCTAGAATATTTTCGAAGTAGATTTTGGATATTGGATACGGTATAGTTCCTATTGATCGCACAACAAATGAGATCATTTCCATCCAGCTTTTGTCAAATGCAGCAGAGTATTCAAGACGTCATAGACAGAGTATTTCCTAACATACAAGTCAATTACAAAAATCCAGAAAGGCAACGTGCAATTTTATCTCCAAAGAACGATTATGTTAACAAATTAAATGGTAAAAATTCCCGGAGATACGATTCAATATAAATCCATTGATAAGGTAATGACAGAGATCAAGCTGTTAATTACCCATCTGAATTTTGAAATTCTTTAGAGCCACCGGAAATGCCTCCTCACACATTGACCTTAAAATCACCAGTGATACTTATTCGGAACTTGAACGCTCCAAAACTGTGCAACAGAACCAGGGTAGTAATAAAAAAGTTAACACCGAACTTGATCGAGGCAACAATCATCAGCGGTAAATTCAAAGGGGAAGACGTGCTGATTCCACATATACCGATGATTTCCAATGATTTACCGTTCGAATTCAATTCCCGTTGCGCCTTGCATTTGCTATAGCCATTAATAAAGCACAAGCACAATCACTAACTATCGCTGGCCTGGATTTGAGAAATTCGTGATTTTCACATGGTCAATTATACGTCGCCATGTTAGCATTAAGGTAAATAAAAACGTCCTTAAATGGTAAAATCTTATTCGGGTGTTTTTCTTGGGCGTAGCAACGCACGCCGGGTATTACTAGTTCTTAATAAATTTTTAAATACAAATAAATAAATATTGGCTAACCCAAACAACTTAGTTAGGCCAGCAATGCTAGCAGCACCCTATGCAGCTGCAGCATCCCCCATTTCAGCTCCCCATAGCTAGCTACTCCCATGAGAACTGTTATCGACCAGACCATAGAACCCAAAGGCCCCAGCCTCATGCAAAACGTCCTTAGAAATAGCCCCTCAATAATATCCGATGAAGTAATGGACGAGCAATTTAGAAACAACATGACAGAAATTGACAAGATTTCAGACGTCGTAAGATCTTTGAAGAATTTTCGAGCAATGCCCTAGAATTCAGCTCATGGAAAAAAAGTGTCGAGCGGATCTTAAGGATATACGAACCGTTAAAAGGCACACCAAGGTATTTCGGCAAATGTCATAAGAACCAAAATAATAGGTAAAGCAGACATAACCCTTGAGTTATATAACACCTTTAGATTGGAAAGTAATCTCCCGTTGTCTCACCACCCAATACGCCGGCAAACGAGACATAGACACTCTGGAGTACCAGATGACCTGTCTCATACAGGGAAGAAATACGGTAAATGAATTTATCAAAAAGTTTACAGCCATTTATCCCTTATCCTCAACAAAGTAGGTTGCATGGAAATTGGCGAGGAAGCAGCCCATTTATTAACGGACAATTACCGTGCTAAGGCACGCTAAACCTTTGTGAAAGGATAAGAAGAAGAACCCAAGAGCTTACCAAAAGCACTTCACCTTTGCCTAAAGCTAGAAAATCATAGCTTTAGAGCGCACCATCCTAACAACCAAATGTCAACCTCCCACCAACATAACTTCAGTCCTCCAAACGCTGGACAACAACTCTTCAAATCAAGATATACCCAACCAGCTCATCAATCAAAATTCTGTCCTGAATTGGCTCATATACCGCACCTCCGCGAAACTATCGCCAACAAAATTTTAATCCCCCCAGTTTCTAGCAATACCAAAATCCAAATCCGAATCAACCGAATCCATATAATGGGTATCAACCACAAAATCCCTATAACCAACCTAGATATCCATATAACCAACAACAAAGATATCCTTATCCAAGGCCACATAAACCTCCTCAACCCATGGACGTGGATGAAAGCGTCAAGACAAAAGCGGCAAATTATGTGAACCGTCCCACAGTGGCGCCTCTGCCGTTAAAGCATGGCAAAAATCAAAAAAATCATCGAATTTTCCAGGGATAAAGAATATACAACTGTTTTTTCACAGAAAATTATAGTTTACCAGGTAGAGCCGCTCAAAGTTGACCAATTTTCAACATTGGGAAAAATTTTAAATTTTTGTTCTTTTTCGTTATATTTAAAATGGTTTTGTGAGTAAATAAGGCGGCCGGTTGTCGTTTTCTTGTATAGCAATTAAAGATAATTTAATTTAGGATTGAAACAAAAAAAATAGTTTTTTTTTTTGTTTCAAGTTGGCGGATATACCTGTTTTTCGAAATGCCTATTTTTAGGCCCTTTTTAAAACTTTGATGGAAAAAAAAATGTTAAAATATGTGATCCGTCAAATTACCAGTAGTTATTTGTGAAATATTCAGTTACCTAAATTCATAAAGTCTACCTGCGTCCAGCTGCAACTTCACTTTTTACATCAAATAAAGTTAAACAACCTTGGGCATAAATACGCGCCTGAGCAGGTATATATAAATCAGTACGGCCGTAAGGTCGTTTTTGTTATAGGAACTTGTTAACAACATACATTTTTTTAGTTACGAATTGTATACCTGAAATTCATTTTAATAATTTGAGCAGGTATATAAAGCTATCCATCATACAATGCGCATTAGCATTCGTCTTTTGGAGATTAAGGAACTTAGTATTCTGTTTACTTAAAAAGAGTGAATAGTATTTTTAAATATAGTTCACAGTTTAATAGTTAGTCAGATACACTCGAAGCCAATTCTAATATGTATCTAGAAAACTCGAAACTATTTGCGGTGTTTAAATCTACAAAGTCAAAACGGGACTTCGTTGAGTCTATTATGAGAGAATTAGCGAGTGAAACAAGCATTAAAGAAAAGGAAGGCCTGGAAGAAAAAATTGGTTTACAATACATTATGATAGAAAGAAAATGGAAGGACGTCTATCGTAACAATTCAAAATTTCTAAGTAAGCATGAAAAGTGGCTAGCTGACAAAACTTTTTTGGACGAAGAAACGCCTAGCACGTCAACCAATCCAACTAGAGGGCGACCAACAAAACCCATAGAAGAGTGTTCTACCTACACAAGGAAAAGGAAGCTGTCTGATACCACAAAAGCTATGACCACGACCCATCTTTCAGAAGCACTGGCTATTAAATATAAATGCCCCTGCGGGTTAGGGGTTTAGAATATGCCCGAGGTAGGCATACCGGTCGTAAGAGGCGACCAATATGCACAAAGGTTATGACGTGCAACTCGATGGTTGATCTACGGATATGATGCCTCTCACCTCTCATTAACTACCTTATCCTTCCTTACGGAAGGAAGGGTGACATGACCTAGAAGGTTTCACTGGTCATAAATCGCTACCACGACAGTCGGGCAGTACCGCAAGGGAGTACCGGAGCGTACCGGGTTCAAATCCGGCCAAGGACTGTTAATTCGACAACACTCCCCAAAACCTTCGGGGAGTGTTTTTGTCGCTACCACAACAACAACATTAAATATAAAAAAGACGAAGAAAACGTGAAGTCTCATATAACAGAAGCAGTTGCGGTAGCAAGTCCAGTGCGACTGATGATGATCAAAAACAGCATTCCCACACCACCAAATGCGCTACCTAGGAAATACACTCCCGAAGAAGCTTTGGCGCTGTTTATAGATCTCGGTTTAACGAAGAAAAAATATATTATATTGCGTAAGTCATTATTGCAACGTAATGCCGATATTTTACCTGGATACAAAAAAATTACTCAAGCCAAGAAAGAAGCAGTTCCTCTAAGTCCCAAAATAACCGAAGTATCAGCTGAAATTGAGCTACAAAACCTAATGGATCATACGTCTACACGACTCCTTCAAAGTTTTACTGAAGAAAACTTGAAATCACTGCCAAAGGAGCTAGCATTGATAACTAAGTGGGGCTGTGATGGATCATCAGGACAAAGCGCATATAAACAAAGAATAAATGTAGACGATGAAACAATTACAGATAGTAATATGTTTATGGCTTCTATTGTTCCATTACGACTAAAAGATGAAGCTTCAGAATATTGCAAAAATCCACGTCCCTCATCAACTATATGTGCCGCCCGATATTATTTAAAAACGAGAAGGAGTCTTCGGAACTCATAACAGCTACAGTTAGTGATATAAAAAATCAAATTGCCAAATTAGAACCAACAATAATTGAAATTGAAGAGGGGAATGTCATTACAATAAAGCATGATTTTCTTCTAACAATGGTCGATGGAAAAGTTTTGAACTTAATAACAAATACGACATCTACAATGAAATGTCCAATTTGTAAGAAGAGTCAAAAGGACTTTGAAAATCTTGATGATTCAATAACTAAATTATGAGTATGGAATATCTCCTTTGCATGCTAGGATAAGATGTATGGAATTTGTTTTGAAGCTGGCTTATACACTACCACAACAAGGAGAAGTTTTCGACGACAATACAACATGTAAGAAGAAACAAAAGAGGAGAAAAAAAATAGTTCAGGATGCATTCTATAAAGAGATTGGCCTTAGAGTTGACTGTCCAAAGTATAGATACGGAAATACAAATGATGGTAACTCCTCAAGAAGATTTTTTGAAAACGATGAAGTGACTGCTCGCATAACAGGAGTTGATAGAGATATTGTGAAAAGATTGGGAGTAATTTTAAATATTTTAAACTGCCATGAACCAGTTAATGGACCCAAATTTGGAGAATATGCATCTAAAACTACAGAGTTGCTGCATCAAAAGTATCCTGAAAATAAACCTACACCAACGGTATGTAGTAGGTGTAGACTCGGTGTTATGAGTTAGTTATTAGTACTAATTGTTAGCAGCTGGCAACACCAAATATGTATAAAATGTACTAAGATGAATAGCGAAATAAAAAAGGACATTGCTTCGTGAAACTTCTACAGCGTCAGGTGTGGCAAGAGCCAAAAGCAAAAAAAAAAAAAAAAAATTAAAACGTGTAACGCAAAACATTTAATGAAACAAAATGTTGAAACACGAAATCATGGAAGCACTGCGAAACTTAGGAGTCGAGTTTCCAGAAACCGCAACTCTTCAGCAACTGAAGACGCTCCTACCCTCGACAATACGTCCACAACCGGCAAGCAGTAAATCTACCGATATATCTACCGATACAGAAAATGGCGGCCCGTTACAAAAATCCGCTACTCCAAGCACATTGTCGTCAGGGCAAACTTCAACTTCCGTAACGATGGTATTATCTTCAGAACCACCAGCTATAACAGCAACAACTTCAGCTTCAACTTCAGTGCCTTCAGCTATAACAGGAACAACTTCAGCTTTAAAAACTTCCGTCATGACTTCAAAGGAATCAACACCGGTAGACTCCGCAGCAGCCACGTCGGCCTCAGTCCAGGAAATTACCGCTCCAGCGCCATCAACCACTCTATTAACAACTCACGAATTAACAGATTTAGAGGCACAGCTACAAACGAAGCTACGTATCATGAAATTGAAACAAGAAATCAACAGCTTGGAGTTATCCACAATGCCACGGCAACCCACAGCAAATTTCGCAGACATTGAAAGCGCACTACCGAAGTTCAGCGGAGATGACAATACGGACATTATCAAATGGGTGCGCGATTTAGAGCACGTATCGAAGTGCTATGGGTATGACGAAAAATCATTGGCACTATTGGCTCGGCGCATGCTAGTGGGAAGTGCGCAACTTTACATGAAGCTCATTAATGTAATTTCATGGGGCGAACTTAAAGCGGCCCTTATACATGAGTTCAAAAAACCAGTGAGTGTCAAAGACATCTTTAAAAAGCTTCAATCGCGCGTTTGGCAAAATAATGAGAGCCTTACTCACTACGTACTATCCATGCAGGAAATAGCACAAGCGGCTCCCATTGAAGAAGGGGAACTGGTGGAGTTCATTGTTGACGGTTTGCGCGACAATACGGGCAGCTCCTTAATATTTGGGGGCGTATCAACCCTTCAAGCCCTAAAATCGTTGCTACCCAAGTATGAAAAGCTAAGAAACAAACCTAGCACGGCAGGTGCACTTAGAAGCAATAACAACGAAACAAGGTGCTTCAACTGTTCACAGTATGGGCATATAGCAAGGGATTGTAGGCGAGAAAAGCGGGAAAGAGGCTCATGTTTCCGTTGCGGCAAATTAGATCACGACCACAAGCAGTGTCCAATGAGGGTGGTGGCATCGATGGAAGACGAGTCTAACTTTATACGTTTCCAAGAGTTGGTAAGTGTCGCTTTCACAACAAAATATAAAAACACCCCTAAGTTTATGAATTTTTTTTCTTTACTTGATACGGGCAGCCCCAGTAGTTTCGTAAAATTTTCGGAAGTTTCGCAAATAAGCACTAAATGTACGCAACAAGGCATACCGAATAACTTTAGAAGCATTGGTCACGCGATAATCAAACCTTTAGGAAGGATTTCAGTTTTAATAAAATTTAAGAATGTAATAAAACCATTTTCGCTTTTTGTTTTGGCAGATTCTGTAATGCCATTTAAACTACTGTTAGGAAGGGATTTTCTCGAAACCTTCAATATAAACTTAACTATGAATAAAAATGAATTGAATAAGCATTTATTGTTAAAACCTTACGAAAATCCTTTTATTTCAAACGGAAAATTAGATAACATAAATTCACTTAAGAAAGATACTTCCGAACAGTCAAACATGAAGCCTGCAAATCAAAACATCCTTAAGTTAGAAAATCTGGAAGAAAACAGAGAGAAAATATATATTAATCCTAAATTACCCTCAAATTTGATAAACAAATTTAAGTCTATGATAACAAAAACTTATGTTGGCAAACAAACTGAAGACCTTCCGAATGTTGATTACGAAGCCAAAATCACACTTACGTCAAACTCACCAACCTTCTGCTCACCGAGACGCCTATCATTTGCCGAAAAAATCGAAGTGAATAGAATTGTCGAAGACTTGTTGAAGAGTAAAATTATAAGACAAAGTAACTCACCATACGCGTCGCCCATAGTACTTACAAAGAAAAAGTCAGGAGAAATTAGAATGTGCATTGACTATAGGAATTTAAACAAATCGATTGTAAGGGACAATTATCCACTTCCGCTTATTGAAGATTGCTTAGATTACCTAAGTGAAAATACGGTTTTCACACTATTAGATCTAAAATCTGGGTTTTTCCAAATTAAGATGGCCGAGGATTCTGTCAAATACACCTCATTTGTTGTACCAAACGGCCAATACGAATTCCTAAAAATGCCTTTCGGGCTAAAAAACGGGCCAGCCATTTTTCAGAGATTTATTACCAAAATATTAAAGAATTTTATAGAAAAAAATGAGATAATGGTGTACATGGACGATATCATTATCGCTAGTAAAGATATACAAGACCATTACCATCTACTTCAAAAGGTGTTAGGGAGGTTAGCTGATTACGGACTTCAAATAAAATTGCAAAAATGCAAGTTTGTGTACGATGAAATAGAATATCTTGGCTACAACGTATCCGTGACAGGTATAAGCCCATCCGAACATCACATAAAGGCCATTACAAATTTCCCTATCCCCAAAAACCAGCGAGAGTTACAATCATTCGTGGGTCTATGTTCTTACTTTAGAAAATTTGTAGAATCATTTTCAGTGGTAGCGCGCCCGCTTTATAATTTACTTAAGAAAAACACAAAATTCGAGTTTAACAACGAATGTAAAGAAACATTTAGCATACTTAAAACAAAACTGGTATCAAGCCCAGTACTAGCAATATACAACCATAACAGGGAAACAGAGCTGCATTGCGATGCAAGTATCCAGGGATTTGGGGCAATACTGTTACAGAGGCAAAATGACGGCAAACTACACCCGATAGCCTATTTTTCAAAAAGAACCTCCGAAGCAGAAAGTAGATACCATAGCTTCGAATTAGAGACATTGGCAGTGATCTACGCACTACGACGTTTTCGGGTATACCTAGAGGGAATCAAGTTCAAAATTATTACAGATTGTAACTCCCTCACACTAACACTCAATAAAAAATTGGTAAATAGTAGAATAGCGAGATGGGCTCTGGAACTCGAAAATTATAATTACACTATATTACATCGGCCAGGTATAAAAATGCCACATGTGGACGCACTTAGCAGAGTAGAGGCAAATCATAATGGTACAATCGCTGTAATAGATAGCGAAAATATAGATTTCCAATTGCAAATTATGCAATCCCGAGACCCAGACATAGTAAATTTGAAACAGAAATTAGAAAATGAAATCCTAGGAAGTTTTGTAATGGAAAATGGTGTAGTATTTAGACATGGAAAAGACACTTGGCAGTTATACGTACCCAAGGAGTTAGAAACAGAGATAATTAGAACAACCCATGAGCAACTAGGACATCAAGGCATCGAAAAATGTTATCAAAAAATTAAAGCGAACTATTGGTTCCCTAATATGAAAAATAAAATCAATAAATTCAAACAAAACTGCATTAAATGTATTATGTATTCAGCACCTAATAAAGCAAACGCTAGGCAACTGCACAATATCCCAAAGCAACCTCAGCCATTTCATACGGTTCACTTAGACCACCTGGGGCCGCTTCCATCTTTACAATCAAAAAGAAAGCACATTTTGGTCATAATTGACGCATTCACAAAATACGTCAAGCTCTATCCAGTATTAACAACTAGCACTAAGGAGGTAACTGCTGCGCTTAATAAATACTTTGAATATTACAGCCGACCCCATAGATGCATAACAGATAGGGGTAGTTGTTTTACATCAGCGCAGTTTAAAGATTACTTAGAAGATAAAAACATTACTCATGTAAAAGTGGCGGTACATTCGCCGCAAGCGAACGGGCAAGTAGAAAGAGTTAACAGAAGTTTAGTGGGAATGTTAGCCAAGCTTAGTGACCCAATTATTCATGCCGACTGGGTGAAACAACTGGGAAAAATTGAATTCGCGATTAATAACTCGATAAATAGATCAATTGGAATAACCCCAAGCCAGGCCTTGTTTGGTATAAGCCAGAGGGGCGAAATTATAGACAAACTTACCGAGTACCTAGACCACGTTTCCGGCCCGGGGGGAGGGATTTGCAAATGATGCGTGGCGATGCAGAGAAAAATATCGAAAAGGTACAAATGTATAACCTCAGCCGGAACGAGCGGAAGGGTGTGAGAGTGAACAAGTTTGAAGAGGGAGACTTCGTAGTGATACAAAATATAGATACGACAGTAGGCGTTAATAAAAAACTGTTGCCAAAGTTTAAGGGGCCTTATTGCGTGCACAAGAAACTTCCGAATGATCGTTACGTGATTAGAGACATTGAAAATGGGCAAATTACTCAAACGCCCTATGACGGAGTTGTTGAGGCCTGTAACATAAAACTGTGGAAAAGTAAAGATTTAGAGGGTGAATGTGAAAGCGACACCGACCCAATGAGCACAACTTAGGCTGATCGAGGCCGATCATTAGGTCAGGATTGGCCGAGTTGTAGTAGGTGTAGACTCGGTGTTATGAGTTAGTTATTAGTTATTAGTACTAATTGTTAGCAGCTGGCAACACCAAATATGTATAAAATGTACTAAGATGAATAGCGAAATAAAAAAGGACATTGCTTCGTGAAACTTCTACAGGTACAAAAAATTTTAGCGCATGGAAAAGATTTAATAGAGTACCAGTGCTTACTATTAGGAGAATTGACTGAAAAAACTCAAGAATCTAAGAACAAGGACTACAAAAGATATAGATGTATGAAAACCTGCAAAGTATCACGAGTTAGACAAAACGAAGACCTTTTCAACATGTTAGCTATCTTTTCTGATCCAGTCATATCATCTATGAGGTATGTAAGAACACAAAAAGATCTTACAGATGCGTATAGCTCAGAAATGGTTGCTTTGTTAGATATATGTTCCAGTGACGATGACTATGTTAAGATAAAATAAGTTTCTCACTTCTTATCGCAACAATGAACAAGAGATTTACTAATCAGTTTTGTTACTTTATTGAAAAATAAGATATCTATGTACAAGTTAATTTTTTATTTCAAATAAAAGAATTAATTAATTTAGTAATTTATGAATACATACTTTTCGTTATTGTATTTCTCTAAAGTTTATCAAATTTATTTTAAAGCTTAGGCATTTCGCCTAAATTTTTATAGAAATCAATACGTCTGTCGAGGTCGGTAGAAATTGGTAAAGCCGTTACTAAGATCAAACTTTTTAACATAAATGGGCAGTGCCACTCCCCTTTTCCAAAATTCGTTGGCTGTTTAATCTCTAGCTCAAATAAAATTTCATTGAACCACTTTCAATAACTTTTAGTTATTAATAAAATACATATTTGGCTTGTAAATTAAAAAAAAAAACATGTAAAATTTTACGATGAATTTTGAAGCACCTTGTGGCACCAAAAACGGACATTTGAGTTTTATAAGAGTATTGCCATTTAAAAGAAATAATACGTCTATTGATTTTGGTAGTTATTGATTACGTGACTACTTAGATACAACTTTTTGTCATAAGTGGGCAGTGCCACGCTATCTTATCAAAATCATTAGTTTATCTTATTTAATGCTTAAATACGTCATTATAAGACAAATCTCAATTTATTTTTTTTATTTTTTACTAAAAACATTTTGTTTTTGCATTTTTCTAAAAATTTTCGACTTTGACGAATGTTTTAGAAGCACCCTGCATCTGTGACATTCTGAGCTTTCACACAATAAAACTTCAAATAATTAGCTTTCATTTGCATTTTAAATTTTTAAAATATCTTCATTGGTTCAAAAGTTATAATTTTTGCAAAGAAAAAACTCAAAAGGCGCCACTGTGCGTCGTTCAACCTCTTCACCGAATCGGACGCTTGCTTTTAAACCCAAGCATTTATAAAAGTGGTGAACTGAGTAGTTGTATACGTATCCATTTCAACCTCCATTTTGATTTTTGTCGCTTGGTTATAGCTTTCAAATTTCGTTCTGATTTTTTGGTTTATTAGAATAAACGCTAACTATTAAAAAAAATAACCAATTACCAAAAATGCTCAAAAACTTATTAGTTGAGGGTGCAAACAGCTATCAATAGTAAAAAAAATTGGGATATTAATCCCACTTATGGCGACTGTGGCAGGTAATAAAATGGCGACTTTACTTTCCAATTGCTCGGATAAAGATGTCTTCTCATCATTCTCTTATATTATGTCTACCATGCTGCTCCGAATTTATCAACAGGATTGCATTTCTTAGATTATAAAACAAATTCTACTTCAGACTGAGTAGGCAATTTTGAAGTAAAGTCCTCTCTCTATGAACGAAGACACCTTTCTATAAGTTACTTATCGTACCCGTCCTGCTGTATGGCTAAGAAGCTTGGAGGCTGACAACATCATGATAAGGAGCGGCATCAGAGGATATTCGAGAGAGAGATTCTTCGAAATATTTATTGAAGAATATTAATTGATGTGTGACCTTTACGCAGACGTCAACTTAGTCCAGCGAATCAAAACCCAGCGGGTCGCTGTCTAGGCCATGTTGTGCGCATGAACGGAGATGCTCCGGCACAGAAGCAGACGGAGAGGGAGACCACCACTCTAATGGAAGGTCGTATTGGAGATCGACTTGAGAAACCGCAGTGTCTCCAAATTGCGCAACGAAGAAACGAACAGAGAGCTATGTTTGACGGTCAAAATCACCTACGGGGTTAAGTTACCATTTAAAGTAATGTAAGTAGATAATTTAACTTCACGTTCTTTTTCTTCGTAAACAAGACCTAACAAACGAATTAACCAGCTTGACCAGATCGTTTTTACCCTAGATGTATAGTGGAATGTTTTTTGGAGCATTTTGAAAGCTTCACTTAGGTCTTCCATGAAGTACTTATTTAGAAGCAAATAAGTACTTTTAAGGACCACCTCCTCCCTCGGTTGTTGTTTTTAGCGACAAAAACACTGCCCGAAGGTTTTGGGGAGTGTTGTCGAAAGTGACAGTCTTTTTCCGAAAATGAATCTGGTACGGTGTCGTAACCCCCTGCGCTACATGCCCGACTATCGCCGAAGCGATTTTGTATGACCAGAAGGTTGTACTAGGTCATCTCATCCCCTCCCTCCGTAAGGAAGAAGAAGGTTGGTAATGAGAGGTGGGATGCACCACCAACTATCAAGGTGCACGTCATTACCCTTTGTGGATTTAAGTCGCCTCTTACGCAGGTATACCTACTTGGGCATATTCTAAACCCTAACCCGCAGGGTCATCTCTACTTCCTCTCTCGCTTTGGTATTGAATACTCCGTGGAATAATCTTTTATTCTTGGCCTTGAGCTCGTTTCATGAATACTTGATAATCTTTTAGAGGCATTTTGAAAGTAAGCTCACGTAGGTTAACATCCGTAACCGATTGCACTTAGGATTATGATTACAGTAATCAAAATTTCAGCTTTTTTAATTACGATTACTGTAATCGTTAGTTTGTGCACCTAGGATTATAATTGCTATAATTTTCATAGAATATTTTTAAAACAAATTTTTTGTACTGTCGATATCTTTCTATACCTTCAGAAAAATCGAGTGATCCATCTGAAATGACCGATGGTAATGGCACCTCTTCTAAATTGTTTTGAGTGTTTCCTGAAATACTACTTCCTAAATAAGGCTTTCTTAAGTCAAAATGTCGCGGTAGCGTGGATTGTAATCACCTCTTAGATACAGGTTTGACACCTCTTACTTCATCAGCACTAGCAGAAAAGTTATTGTAGATGTATATTCGAATGATTTTCCCTCATCCATTTTCAAATTTGGTTTTGGTTTCGGGGTTCCGCCATCCTCAGTATTTAGTTTCGTTCTGATCTTTGTCTATCCGTTGTTTTCTATTTATAGTTTGTGGATGCTGTAGCAGGTAATGTTAATATGTTGTGCATGCGCGAGCAGGTAATGTGAATATGCGTCAGTCTAAATGGATGCCTGTAATGAGGTTAGTTAGCAGGTAGAAATCGGTGATTTTTTCCTTTTGGCTTACTTTGTGTGTTTGTTTGTTCATTGTTACTTGTTTTGGTGTTGTAGCTGCGGTATTGCGCCGTTTTTCAATTTTAAAGGTTCAAATACGAGTATCTTGTCACAGTAAGTGTTTGTATGTTCGTTTATTATTCTCCCGTCAAATGTTTTCAGTTTGTATAAGGTTATTCTCATTCGTACATGTAGTGAACAATAATTGTCAACAGGCTTATTTTTTTTTCGAAAAATTAGTCGTGCTTACGCCCAATTTTGTGTATGGTCATTTAATATAACTTTGCAAACCGAGAGGTTTTTTTTATATGCGCGTGTGTACTTTAAAAAAGAAAACATATTAGTTGCGTTTTAATCGGCTATCCAGATCAGTATCACGATCAAGATCTCACGGGGACGATACGGATCAGTTGTATGAGAGTTGTTTGTGTATATTTATTTATATATATATATTTTTTTTTTTCAGAGGAGAAAGCATCGAAAGCCTTACAGTCAGAGTGGGGCTTTAACCGGCATTAAAACTCCTACCGTCTTGTACCGATCCCCCCGGTACTACCGCTAAGTATCCGTAGGGAGGTGGTTTGAGCACTAGTCTCAACGTCTGTTGGTTACTGTACTTTAATTTCACCTGCCTTTTCCTTGTTTCTCTCACAGGATAAATCTGTTTATACAAGCTGCTTAAAATACGTATATGACATACAGGGTGGCTGATGAAAGCCGCTACCAAAAAAAAATTAAATAACTTTTTTTCTATTTAATGAATCTGGTAAATTTTTTTTTATTTTGCAGATTGACTTTTACATTTAACAAAAATGGATAACTGGGACACTGAAACAAGAATTTGGATTGTCCGCCGCTATCACGCACTGGAGTCCGTAGTTTCGGTTCAAAGAGAGTATAGGCGCACGTTTGGCGGCAATCCTCCGAGCAGATGGACCATAATAAGACTTGTAAAAAATTTTGCCGAGCATGGGACAGTCAACAGAAGACCTTACCATCGAAACCCTTCAGTTCGAACGGAGGAAACAATCGCTGCTGTAGCTGCTGCCATACAAAACAATCCACGTGTTTCGACAAGAAGCTTATCTGCTCAAATGGGTGTAAGCAGACAGTCATTACAGTCAATTATGCACAAAGATTTGGACTTATTCCCATATAAAACTCAAATGGCCAACAAACTGAACGCTGCAGACTTGCCGATTCGCTTGGAATTTAGCCAGAAGATGCTTCAAATGGTGGAAGAGGATGGAAACATGTTGAACTGTCTTTTCATGTCTGACGAGGCCCATTTCGACGGCAACATAAACAAACGAAATTGTCGAATATGGAGTGCTTCCAACCCACAGATACTCCATGAGACGGAATTGCATCCACTTCGTGTCACAGTGTGGTGTGCAGTTTCATCACGCTGCATTGTCGGGCCCTACTTCTTCGAAGAAAACGGTCACACCGTTACGGTTACTGGAGACCGTTACTTGAGCATGTTGAGAGAGTTTTTCTATCCAGAATTACGCCGAATGAGAATTTCTTTCAACTCTGTGTGGTTTCAGCAAGATGGTGCAGCTCCTCATATAGCCCAACCTGTTATGACAGAATTGCGACGAGAATTTCCCAATAAGCTGATATCCAGAAACTCCACATTCCGTTGGCCACCCAGGTCGCCTGACCTTACTGCACCTGACTTTTTCTTGTTCTGTTTGGGGTTATTGCAAACAGGACGTCTTCAAAGCAAAACCAACAAATTTGAATGAACTAAGGCAATCCATTCGAGAAACAATTGCGGCTATTCCTGTCTCAACTCTCCAAGCAGTAATGAACAACTTTTTGGTAAGATGCCGCACATGCATCGATGAGCAGGGGGGGCATTTAAATTCCATTATTTTTAAAACTAATTAAGCTATATTTAATAAAATTTAATGAGCTTTAACATGAATAAAAGAAAAATGACTTCCATACACTGAAAAAAAAATTATTTGAGTTTCTTAATGTTGCAAAATTCATCAGCCACCCTGTATATGGGTACGGGACATCGTAAAATACACGAAAAAGGAGATTATATAAGAGTTGGACGGGCTTCGATCGGCTCTTGATGTTTTAGAAGCGAAGCAGGCCCTTGAATCCACGGGAATTCTCAGTTGCAGCATATTTCAGCACTGGTTTAACAAGCCTTGTAATAGGTGGACGACTTTTCAGTCCTATAGAGTGTGCCTGAGGCCCTCATATATATAAGTTCGATGAGGCCTCATAATTTGTGCTATTACGAAGCTGCTGCGGAACATTTGTGCGATTGTGCCATGTTTATATAAAAAACAAGTAAGGAAGTCTAAGTTCGGGTGCAACCGAGCATTAAATACCCAGCTGTGTAAAAATGATCCTGGTAAATTGTTGTGGAGTTATGACCGATAGAGGTTTTAAACTTTTTCTACCACCATGTGAACAATCTTATAAATAAAAAGTAAGAAAGTCTAAGTTCAGGTGGAACCGATCATTAAATACCCAGGTGTGTAAAAGTGGTCGTGGTGAATTGTTGTGGAGTTATGACCTATAGAGGTTTTAAACTTTTTTACTACCATGTGGGTAATCTTATGAATAGAAATGAATGTGTGTGTGTTTCTGGCGTCCAAAGTACTTAACCGATCTTTATGAAGTTTTCACAGTTCTTGGGTTCACTGGTTACAGTATAGGCTATATATAATTTTGGAAAAGTGGGCGGTGCCAAGCCCCCATGCTACATAAAATTTTATTCTTGTATAGCCGTCCAAGGGACTAAACCGATCTTTACGAAATTTGCGCAGTAGATTCTTGGATTCACTGGTTACAGCATAGGCTACATATAATTTTGAAAAGCGTAGATAGTACACCTCGTATCATGTTTCGTAATTTTATTTAACACGGTTCTGAAGTTAATAATAGCTGAAATTTGACATTTTTTTTATTTATATGTGCGCGGTAGCACGCCCATTTTCCAAAATTTAAAAAAACCATTAATAAAATCTTGAGGTCATTTTAACTATGAAATTCTAGCATTCTGTCTGCATCAGTGAATGAGATATGGCATGTTCCGGTTTCCTACCTCTTTTAGAAAACTTCACCGTGGGCGTACTCTACATTTCTATAGTATACTTCGTATTAAGTTTCGTAATTCTATCTTACACTTTATTAACTGTCGAATTTGAAATTTGCTTGACTCATAAGTGGGCGGTGCCACGCCCACTTTCCACAATTTTGCAAAAATCATATAAATAATAAGAAAATTGATGTAAGTACCAAATTATATTATTATACCTGTATCAGTTAATTAGATATGGGCAGTTCAATATTTGTACCTCCTTTCCATATAAATTTTATGAAAAAGTAGGCGTGGTCGAAAAGCGATGTCGCTTATTTTCTATGGGTGCGTTTGTCACAACAATAGTATGCCTTCTACGAAATTTCATTATACAAGCGTAAACGGTTTTGAAGTTATTAAGAGTCAAAGTTTGAAAATTTCTTCACTCATATGTGGGCGGTGCCACGCCCCTTTTCCGAAAATTTTATAAAATCGTCAATGGGACAACCACGTTAATAAGTTTAGCAAATTTTACCATTGTAGCTGCTTTTATTATTGAATTAACCCATTTTATACGTTTTTCGAAATATTCGATATCAAAAAAGGGGCGGAAGCAATCTGTGTGCCAAATTTCATTCAAATATCTCAGTTTTTACTCAAGTTATATTGTCCGCGGACGGACGGACATGTCTTAATGAATTCCTCTGTTCATTCTAAGAACTTTGATATATGGAATTCCATATCTATCTCTATTATTTTGTACCGTTACAAACCACCGTTTGTACCCTGTGTACTACAAGGTGGCGCAAAAGTAAGCTTCCGATGTTCAGCATATCGGTTGTGGCACGTGCAGTGTGTGCTGTTGCACCGTCTTATTGGAACCACATGTTTTCCAATCCCAATTCATCAAGTTGCGGCAAAAAGAACTCGTTGATCATTGCTCTGTAGCGCTCACCATTCACAGTAACCGTTTGGCCCCGACCGATTATTGGTCAAATAAATAGTCAGCAATATTATTATTCTTGACATATTTTTCTTTGGAGCTTTTCACCTTTCATATGGTGAACTATAAAAGCTTTTCCGTTGTCATTGTTCGCTGTTAGGTATAACAAATTGGGAATAGGGCTGTAGAACTATTTATGTATGTATTTAAAAAAATTTCATTTAATTTAATAAAAACGAAATGTCCGCACACGTTGTAGGCGAGGTGCTTACCACCTGCGCTACTACGATATGTACAGCGGCACTGTCATATACTTTAGTTAAGACTAATGCTATGTGTTTTCACCACATATGATTGGTAAATTTCTTGTGATTTTCTCTTACATAATACCAAAATCATCTCAAGTCACAAAAATTGTCTCTAATGAAAAATCTCAAATTGAGTGACTTGTGATGAGACTGAATAACAGAATACAGCTATTAATCAGCAATCGTTGAGACTATGAAATCTTTTCATTGGTCCGTAGTCATACTCAAATTAAAATAGAGTTTTATATACTTAAACATGATTCTAAAATAAACATCATTTCATGTCTGTCATAGTCAACTTAAAATACATTTTATGTCTAAGATGGAGTTTTAATTTTAAAATTACGAAAACTTTAATTTTAAAATGACGAAAACTATGATTGTGTCTGTGATATTGCTTTTCTCCTGACTTGAGTTTGGCTTTTCCGCTTATTGTGGCAGATATGCCTTTTTTAAAATAGACAACGATGGATTGATAAGATAATAATTTTTAACTTTTTGAATTATTATGAAAATTATTATTGTTTTTATTTTTTAATAATCATTTTTAATTAATTATTAAAAGTTTTTTTTTATGTTTATTATTCTTGACTTTGAGCTCGTTTCATGAAATGTATAGGCCGTAAATCAACAAAAATTGTTGGTATAAAAAAGCAATAACAAAAACCGAGAGCATGCGGTAAGGCAGTTCTGCTGATAAAACAGATCTGTGAAAAATCCATCATGATCACACTAGTAACTGTCAAATGGCGGAAGTGGTTCATGCATATGGTAAAGAAGAATAGAACTAGGAGATTAGATGACATCAAAACCAGCGTATTGTTAGCTTAATGGTTAGCAATGCGTGGCAAAAATTTCTCTTATGAAGAAGCTTAGCAGCTTCCGAAATGGATCTGTAAGAAAAGCTATTCAATTAAAAAAAAAACTTAATAATTAATTAAAAATGATTATTAAAAAATAAAAACAATAATGATTTTCATAAAAATTCAAAAAGTGAAAAATTATTATTCTTGGCCTTGAGCTCGTTTCATGAATACTTGAAAATGTACAGGCCGTAAATCAACAAAAATTGTTGGTATAAAAAAGCTTAAACGTTTTCTATAAAAATTATAGAAATTGTTATCCCAGTTTCATAAATTAACGTTTACAGTAATCGTTTTTTAAAAAATGTGAAATTACAATCACGTAATCGGCATCCTATGTAGCGAGATTAACGATTAGTGTAATGGTAATTTGAATAAATGTGAAATCCTACTTGTAATCGATTACGGATGTAGTCCTTATCGCCCAGCTGGTATTATCTCGCTAAGGTAACACCGTATGTCCTCTATCATGAAACTGGGTTTACACTAAATAGATTTTTGCTAAAGTGAGAGATTTATTTAAAACTTTTTTATATCAGTTCGTCGATCCAGAACTTCTATACAAGCTTGATATTTAAAATAAACGATTCCTAAATCCTTTAAGGCATCAATTTTGTGGTCTATCGGTGTATCATTTATCAGCGTTTCATACAACAATAAGGCAGTACCAAGTGAAGTATTTAGCAGCTTATTTGACTCGTGAACTCTAAAAAGGAATAGAATAAAGAATTTGTGTTATTAATGTTATTATATAAAAATATGCTTAATTTGTGCTAGTAAATATTGTATGCACATTTGTACACATACACACAAAAAAATGTATGACCAAGTCCCTAAAACTTTAAAAATTTTAGAGTTTTTTTAAATAAACTCATTCATAATTTTTGTTGGTAAGATCTAAGAATATTTAAAAAAATAAATAAACAAATTGGCGGGACCTACAGTTTTCAGCCGACTCCAAACGGCATCTGCAAAGCAGATGGGTTTTTGCTGAGAATCCTTCCATGGCAGAAATACGCTCGGAGAGTTTTTCAACCCATTGCCGAGGGGCGACCCCGTTTTGAAAAAACTTTTTGAAATAATTTTTTTATGTTACCTGTCCCAGGACTCGAAAATTGGACCTTCGGTGTGGTAGGGCAGCAACACTATCGCCACACCATGGCGGCCGCCATTTATGTGTAGTAAAAATCGTCAAAACTCCTACTGTTGTTATTGTTTGTAAAGGAAAAATACTTTTTAAATGAACAGGCATATAAATTCTAAGCCCTCTAACCAACAGGTTCCGGCGAAACTACATATTGGCAAGCCTCATAAAGATAATCTCCTGTTAATTGCTTCCTACAATTTCCGGTATTTTGTTGTAAAAAAGTACTGCTCACATAAGCCTCAGTAACTTTCGCTAGTTTCATCGGTTCTCGTGAGCCTTTGTGTATGCAAATCTGAGGGAATTTAAGCTAAAATGGAAAAATATATATTAACGGTATCTTGAAAAAGGAGCGTAACTGGAAACTCTCACTGCCAACGCTTTCGATCGGACGACACTCCCGACAAATTCGCGCATATTTAATTATATCGGCCGGTATTGTTTATTCACATCGGTTGATGCTTGTTTATGCCGCACTACAGCGCCTCTGCTTTTAAAGCCTGGCAAAAATCAAATTCATTTAATATTATTATTTATTTAAAGCCGGCAATCAAATATGGTCGACTATCGAAGCTTAAAAATTATGCAACTTAGAAATATATAAAAAATTAAATTAAATAAAACTTACAAAATTATGTAACATGCCATCGAAAAAAAAATTTTTAAATATCAGGTAAGACCTGGGATGCATAGCAAAATAAACAAAAAAATTTCTTTTTAACTATAAAAAAATATTGAAACGCATTTTTGTTTTGCTAAACATCAAAACAAAAATATTTCGTTTCAATAATGATCAAAAATTATTAAATTTCATAATTTTGTTTCGTTGGTATGGAAAAAAAAATCAAATCAATAAAATCAAATCAATAAAATGTCGGTGTGCTACGCACACAAGGTATATTAACTTTAGTCGCGTAACGGCAGTACGTAACCGCATTAACGTTTCGAGGTAGATATTGACTTATGCATATCAAAATGTTCAGGACGAAAAGAGAAATTGATTAAGCCATGTCCGTTCGTCCCTCCGTCCGACCGTCCGTCCGTCCGTCCGTCTGTGAACACGATAACTTGAGTAAATTTTGAGATAATGAAATTTGGTATGCGGGTTCCTTGGCACTCATCTTCGAGCGCTATTTAAAATGGGCGAAATCGGATAATAGCCACGCCCACTTTTTATATATATAACATTTTCGAAAACGCAAAAAAAGTTATTACTCAGTACATAATACACATACGAGGTGTGTTCAAAAAGTATCGCGAATTTTGTGTTTTTTCAAAAATTATTTATTTATTCATGAATCTCTATTTTGTCCCCTTCAAAGTAATCCCCATGAGATATTATACACTTGTGCCAACGGTTTTTCCAATCTTCGAAGCACTTCAAAAAATCATTTTTTTGTATCTTGTTCAGCTCCTCCTTCGATGCCGTCTTTATCTCTTCAAGAGAAGCGTAACGTCGTCCTTTCATGGGCCTCTTCAGTTTAGGGAACAAGAAAAAGTCACAGGGGGCCAGATCTGGGGAATACGGTGGCTGCGGCATCATTAGTGTGTTGTTTTTGGCCAAAAAGTCGCGCACAAGCAACGATGCGTGAGCAGGGGCATTATCGTGGTGCAAAAGCCAATTTTTGTTCTTCTTTGCACATCTTCTCGGCCTTCTGAGAACATTTTGTACCACCGATAAACGTTGCTTCGGTCCAAGGTAGCTTCTCCGTATGCCACAGTCAACATTCGGAATGCATCCGCGCACTTAATTTCGTTTTTCACACAAAATTTGATACAGGTTCTTTGATCCATTTTTTTGAATAGGTAAAAATCGAAGACGATCCAAAACACGTGCAAGCAAAGCAGCTGTCAACAATTAACTGAACATTCAAAATGGCCGCGCTTGTCGGCATAAGTGAGAGACATTAGTACCAACATAACGCCACCAAAAATTCGAAATTCGAATATACGTAACCAGCGAAAATTCAAAATTCGCGATACGTTTTGAACACACCTCGTATAAGGATAAAACTTGAATACATTGAGATTGAGGCATTAAATACATTTTTCAAGAAATTTTTGAAAATGGGAGTGGCACCGCCCACTTTTGATTAAGTCAAATTTAGAAATAATATTAATCATAAATCACAAACCGTTCAAGATATCGAAACGAAATTCAGCACGCAGGTTTCCAGGTATGCAAGGAATGTTCCAGGAAAAAATGGGGGGGATCGGTTAAGGTCTACGCCCACTTTTATATGAAAGATTTTGAAAAGGATCGTAGATATATTAAATAGGCAATAACTTTGCGTAAAATAGCTTTACATCATTAACATTTCAGTTTTAAAATTTCCGTAAACAAAGAAATCAAAAAACTTCAAGATTTCGAAAATGGTCGTGGCCCGCCCTTTTTATAGTGGACTATTCCAAAAAAAATTTTATGCCACAACTCCGCCAAAAATTTATTTGTGAAAACGAAATTTGGTGATAATGTTCTATATATAAAGGCGTGGCGCCGCCCACTTTTCAGCATAAAATTTCTGCTATTTTCAAAGACAATCGCTTATAATTCGATCTTGATATTTCAATGAAAATTGGCCAGCTGCTTCTCAGTAGTATGTATTATACTCCTGCCAAAAATTAGCCAAATCGGGAAACACACAAGCGAAATATTCGGGCACGTAGTTAATAGCCCACTGCAATAGGGAAGTTATATATCTTTTTTGATTTTCATACCTTTCATAAACATTAAACGTATGTAAGTATGAGAACAAGAAGAGAAAATTTCACTAAAATGATCAGCACGATGAGCGGAGTTGATTTAGCCATGCCCGTCTCTCCGTCCGTCTGTCTGTCTGTCCGTCTGTCTATTTGAACGCAAACTAGTCTCTCAGTTTTACAAAAGAATGCTGGAATTCGTGGTTTGCTTTGGCCGTTCTATAATATACTAGCAAACCCGATAGACGTTGTTTTGACGTTTTGATATACAGAACACATCTATATATAAAATTTCATTCACTTGAACATAATAAACTCTTAACTATACCGAACTGCAGCTTTATATGACCTGGGGGATTTTCCAAAAGCTATATACAGACTGTGTCGTGCCCAGCGAACTCCTGAACTTAGCGTGAAAGTTCAAGAGTAAAACAAAACATAAAATATGTGGGCGTGGCACCGCCCACTTTTGAAAAATGATGTAGATATTGACTAAGTGACACATATATCCAACTTTCATTAATTTAGACCAACAAACTTCGGAATTATGACGAATTGAAACTTTATATAGCCTGGGGGCGTGGCTCCGCCTACTTTTCCAATACTATATATTGTCTATGCTGTACCCAGTGAAGCCAAGTATATATTGTGAAAATTTCATAAAGATCGGTTTAGTTCTTTGGCGCCTATAAAAGACACCCTTTTTTATATCTATTTTTGTTACGCACACAAGGTATATTACTTCATTTGGTATAAACGAATCGAGATATATATTTACTAATATATATCAAAACCTTCAGGATGAAAAGTAAAATATCCGTGCAAGTAGTTAATACCCCACTGCAAAAGCGAAGTTGTATATCTTTTTTGATATTCATTCCTTTCATGAACATGAAATGTTTGTACGTAAACTGAAATGATCAGGAGGATGAGCTGAGTCGATGTAGCCATCCGTCTTTCGATACGTCTGTCTGTCTGTTCGTCGGTCTATTGGAACGCAAGTACGAACTGAAAGAATTAAAATAGACCTGCGTAAATTGGGATGACATAATAGATCACTACTAGGTATATAATGTTCGGTTCCACCCGAATTTAGACTTTCTTACTTGTTATACATAGTAGTGCTACGCACACAAGGTATATTAACTTTAGTCGCGTAACGGCAGTACGTAACGGCATAAACGGATCGAGATAGATGTTGACTTATGTATATCAAAATGGTCAGGACGAAAAGAGAAATTAATTAAGCCATGTCCGTCCGTCTGTGAACACGATAACTTGAGTAAATTTTGAGCTATCTTAATGAAATTTGGTATGCGGGTTCATTGGCACTCATCTCCGAGCGCTATTTAAAATGGGCGAAATCGGATGAAAGCCACCCCTACTTTTTATATATAGACTATTTTCGAAAACACAAAAAAAGTGATTACTCAGTACATAATACACCTATAAGGATAAAATTTGGTGAATACATTGAGATTGAGGCATAAAATTAAATTTTCAAACAAATTTTGAAAATGGACGTGGCACCACCCACTTTTTATTAAGTCA
This sequence comes from Merzomyia westermanni, assembly GCA_949987695.1. NCBI lineage: Eukaryota > Metazoa > Arthropoda > Insecta > Diptera > Tephritidae > Merzomyia > Merzomyia westermanni. The sequence goes on from OX465291.1 coordinate 86,976,141, forward strand.
AATTTAGAAACAATATTAATCAGAAATCAAAAATTCAGCACGCAGGTTTTCAGGTATGCAAGGAATGCTCAAGGAAAAAATGGGCGGGATCGGTTAAGGTCTAAGCCCACTTTTATATGAATCATTTTGAAGAGGCTCGTAGATATATGAAATAGGCAATAACTTTGCGTAAAATAGCTTTACATTATTTATATTTCAGTTTTAAGGTTTCCGTAAACAAAGAAATCCAAAAACTTAAAATTTTCGAAAATGGGCGTGGCGCCGCGCCTTTTATAGTGGACTATTCCCCAAAACTTTTTATGCCATAACTTCGCCAAAAATTGATTTGCCGGAACGAAATTTGGTGATAATGTTCTATACATAAAGGTAACTGTTTGCCGTAAAAATGGACGAAATCGGTTAATGTCCACGCCAAGTTTTTTAACATAGTTCTGAAAATTTTTTTTGTAAAATTTAAAAAGCGATATTTCTACAACTAAGCAAGTTATATCAATCAGATTTTGCACACATAATAAGCTTTTTAAGAAAAACTCGGCGGCAAAAAAATTTTGTCAATTTTGAAGAATTAGGCGTGGCGCCGCCCACTTTTCAGCATAAAATTTCTGCTATTTTAAAAGGTAATCGCTTATAATTCAATCTTGATATTTCAAGGAAAATTGGTCAGCTGCTTCCCAGTAGTATGTATTATTTTCATGCCAAAAATTAGCCAAATCGGGAAACACACAAGCAAAATATTCGGGCACGTAGTTAATAGCCCACTGCAATAGCGGTGTTATATATCTTTTTTGATTTTCATATGAGAACAAGAAGAGAAAAGTTCACTAAAATGATCAGAACGATGAGCGGAGTCGATTTAGCCATGCCCGTCTCTCCGTCCGTCTGTCTGTCTTTCCGTCTGTCTATTTGAACGCAAACTAGTCTCTCAGTTTTACAAAAGAATGCTGAAATTTGTGGTTTGCTTTCGCTGTTTTATAATATACTAGCAAACCCGATAGACGTTGTTTTGACGTTTTGATATATAGAACACATCTATATATAAAATTTCATTCACTTGAACCAAATAAACTCCTAGATATACCGAACTGCAGCTTTATATAACCTGGGGGCTTTTCCAAAAGCTATGTACAGACTGTGTCGTGCCCAGCGTTGCGCCTGAACCTATCGTGAAAGTTCAAGAACAAAACAAAACACAAACTATGTGGGCCTGGCACCACCCACTTTTAAAAAATTATGTAGATATTGACTAAGTGACACATATATCAAAATTTCATTAATTTAGACCAAAAAAGTTCGGAGTTATGACGAATTGAAACTTTATATAGCCTGAGGGCGTGGCTCCGCCTACTTTTCCAAAACTATATATTGTCTATGCTGTACCCAGTGAACCCAAGTATATATTGTGAAAAGATCATAAAGATCGGTGAGTTCTTTGGCGCCTATAAAAGACACCCTTTTTTATATCTATTTTTGTTACGCACACAAGGTATATGAGCATTTCCTATCGTTGCGGACGTTATGTTCGAACGATTTTATTGAATTTTAAGGAAGAAGTATTGTGAAAACTGGAATCTATTTGTTATATATTAGCGTATTTAGGGACCTACTGTCGGTAAAAGTACCTTGCCTACGCAAACATAGTATGATGTCGCTGTTTTAGCCAACTAAACTGCGTTGCGGACGTTACTCAAAATAGAAGTAGTGTTTAGGTAACTATGTAAATTGGCAATTTTCTGCGAATTTTGCAGTATAAAGATAAAAAATCTTTAAAGATAAATTAAAGATGAAAGTAGTGAGTTCCTAAAAACCAGCACAAAAATAATATAGGAAAAGCTTTTTGTAAGTTATCATTACATATATTTGTTGCGGACGTTACATTTTTTTCTGATACATATAATGATATACATATTTTAAAATTATTTCACAGTTTTTGACAAAGTAAAAGATTTTAAGAAGATGAGTGAAAAATGTTTATGTACCTAAGTTGCAATGAAAACAGCTTTAAATTTTTATTTTGTACTTTTTAGAAATGGCAGTCCGAGCAGCTCTCATACACAAATTGCCTTCCGAAAAAGAAAAATAGTGGAAAGACTTAATGCCTTGAATATTTTTTTGCTGATGTTTTGTCTTTTGGGTTAACCATCTACAAATGCGTCCATACATATATTTTTTGTACATAAAATAGAAATAATTTAGTCACAATAATAATTATTTTTTTCTTATCACACACTTCCGTTGCGGACGTTACAGATTTTTGATATCTTTTTTTGCCAAACAAAAGTATTTTCGCGGAATCTTTTTTAGATATATAAATTAAAGCTCAATTTTCTGTGTAGGCTTTCAATATAACAAATATTGTAGCACCCGTTAGACTTTAATTAAAAAGAAAGGTTTTTTTGCGTTGCGGACGTTACGCGTCGGAATAAGTTTTAAAATTGGCAAAAAAATTGGCGTTATTGAAAAAATAGGATATTTTGTAATATAAATCCTAGTACAGAATAAAAAATTCTTGTTGAAATGTCAATTTCGTCAAAAAAATCTTTTTTCTAAGACTACTGAGAGACTTTAGAAGAATGCAAGTAAATGACGAAATACTAAGTTTAAAAAATGGAAATGGCAATTCATAAATTTAGCAATGAAAGGCAGGAAATATGTTAATGACTGCTTTTGCATCAGATAAAATAAACACTAAGCACTTCTAAAAACGATTTAATTTCATAATTTAAGCAACTTTAAAATTTCTTCGTTGGTTGACTTTTTCTAGGAAACACCCATATTACTTTATTCGGCATAAACGGATCGGGATATATATTTATTATTGTGTATCAAAACGTTCACGATGAAAAGTAAAATATCCGGGCAAGTAGTTAATACCCCACTGCAAAAGCGAAGTTGTATATCTTTTTTGATATTCTTACCTTTCATGAACATGAAATGTTTGTACGTATACTGAAATGATCAGGAGGATGAGCTGAGTCGATGTAGCCATGTCCGTCTCTCGATACGTCTATCTGTCTGTCCGTCTGTCTATTTGAAAGCAAATACGAACTGAAAGTATTAAAATAGACCTGCGTAAATTGGCATAATAGATCACTACTAGGTATATAATGTTCGGTTCCACCCGAACTTAGACTTCCTTACTTGTTTTTATTTTAGTGTTAAATGCTAGAAATGATCCCTTAACAAAATTAGGACAAAAACGTAGACTATATTTCACAAAAATTCAATATTACCTTTGATATTTTTTTTTTGCTGCAGCGAAAACAAAATGTTTTTAACTTTTTTTTTTTGATAACTAAAATTAAAATGTTTTTGATATTTGTAGCAATAATTTCATTTTTGTGATACACCCAACTTAGCATCAACAGTTTATTTTGCTGTTTTACAAAAATAACGTGCACGCCTGGGTAAGACATGAAAGTACGTAAGTGTCGGGCAGCAACTGAACGTTCGATACTAATGCATTTGTACAAGTCATAGGCCCGGTTTCACCAACTCGACTTAACTTAGTTAAGTCGCGATTTTCACTTTTTCAGTTTCACCACCTAACTTAGCTAAGTCACAACTTAGTCAACTTGCCAGCTGACTTATTCTCCACTAAGCAGTGTTGCTGTGGTTCGAAACCTTAATGTCAGTAATCCTGCTAATTTGTTTTGTGCAACGTCCCGGTCGGAAACTTGATCATGCTTGACTTTAACGGGGTAAGCGTAGATGCATGTAAACGCTAGTTTTCAAGCATGCAACCATTACGAAACTATCTTTTTCAATTAAGCGCTAATTTTAGTACCTTCCAGCTAAAGAGAAATGGGTGTAAGATCAATACATTCCTTCGTGTATAGTCATACATGCCCATTTCGCACTGGGATATTGGGATGCGCAGAGTTGTCTGGTATGAAAAAATACTACTATGCATAAAACAGCTGATCGGGTTGTTGTGCTCAAAATTATTTAAGTCGCTCAGTTGGTGAAACCCAAAATTAAGTTAGTCTCGAATCTGTGCTAACTTAAGTCACGACTAAGTTTTAGTCTTAGTCACGTTGGTGAAACCGGCCCATAATGTAGTACGAGCACCAAATATGCAAAGGGAAATCATTCGCTAAGCCTGATACATATATCTTATATACAATTTTCCAGGGATTACTAATATATAACTTTTAGTAGTAGTAGTAACATGCATTTATTGAGGTATACAAATTTAGATTTGTACAATAATTCGTAAAAATTAGTTAACAGAGATGGTAACTACGTACCTTACTACTGGAATATGTATATTATGGGAAAAAAGGTGCATTAGTAAACATAGATATATGTATAGAAGGAAAAACATACCAATAGAAAAACCTTCAATGAATAGCTTAGCCTAAATTTTATTCATAGTGACTAGAATTTCTTATATAACTAATTTGAAAAAAGGACAGAAATTCACACGTTATCGGACATTCCACATAATAACTGGAACTTGTCTGTTATCTTTGAAATGCGATTTTAAATTTTGCTCACTTTTGAAATTTCGTGGAGTTTTTTGGTTGAGAAGAACCATGGAAGCTTCAACATCATTTTCAAAAGTTTATTTTGACAAACTTGTAGTTTATTAATATGTATATTAGCGGAGTTTCCCCATGCAGGACAGGCATAGAGCATTATCGCATGAAATATTACCTTTATTTATTATTTATTTATTTTAATTAATTATATTATAAATAAATTACAATATAATTAGTAATATATATGAGCAATGGCGTCTGAGGCCTTATAGCTGATTTACAATAATTGGAACTTAACAGTAATGTAATATACATATTTTAGGTGAATGTGTGTGTATGTGTGAGTTAGGAGTGTGTGCATTTGTGTATAAGTTGTATATAAGTGTGCATTGTGTTAGATTTGGTCGTGTAAATTACAGGCTTTAAGGAAGTTTAAGATTGTTTGAATGTTGTCATTGTTATTATCTTTAAGGAGATCTATTGCTGATTTGTTGGAGAAGTATTGCTGTCTGTATTGTTGAAATTTGGGGCATTGGTCAAGTATATGGATTATGTCTAGGGATTGTGAGTTGCAAAATTTGCATTTTTTCTCTATATCTTTGCTTAAAAGATGTTCATGGGTGATTCTTGTGTGTCCTATTCGTATTCTTGTTATTACTATTTGAGATTTTCTGGAAAGGTCGGTAATTTGACCGTGTTTAAAAATGTTATTGTTGTTCGTTTTGTTTGGATTTATTTCTGAATACCATTCAGGAGTTTTACTCCACATGGAGTTGTGTTTTTGCCATTGAATGACTTTGAAGTATTTTTTAATGTCTTCAGTGTATAAGTTCGGAACTGTTACTAGTGGTCTTTTAAGTGAATCTTTTGCTGTTTGGTCTGCAAGTTCATTGCCTGGTATTTTTGCGTGTCCAGGGACCCATATTAATATCAGTCTTGGGTATGTTTGTATGAGAATGTCTTTTATAGTATGGGTATAGTACTCATTATTATTCAGGTTTTGGATTGCTTCAATAGATGCTAGAGAATCAGTACAGATAGCGTATTTTCCTTTTAATTTAGATGCGTGTTTGATTGCTTCAGATATAGCTATCAGCTCGGCAGAATAGTTAGAGCTATATTGTGGTAATAGGGCGGATTTAATAGGTTGATTGCTATTTGTTACGCAAAAGCTGACCTTAAAGTCTACGTTAGACCCGTCGGTATATAAAAAGGTATAATTGTTAAGGGTTTCCTTTATTTCGTTAAATTTTTGTATGTACGAGTATATCGTATTGGATGTAGTTGATTTTTTATATTTGTGTAGTGATATGTTAATTGAGTTTTGGTTAAAGTTCCATGATGGATATTCTTTGTGTTTAGCTTTGGTAGTGGATATTGGAATGTTTGATTGCAGGCATATAGATATGACCTTGTCTAATACTGACGGGATCGTTTTCTTTGTTTTGTTATATTTAACTGTGGTTTTCGCTAACAAGGAGTTTTCGTTAAACATAATTGTTGTGGCTAACTGTGGTGTAGCGAGTTCTGTACTATTTTCTAAAAACATCATATTCGCTTCTAAAAGCAATGAGTTTATCGGTGATGTTTTAAGTGCACCTAAAGCCATTCGTATTGCCGCGTTATATATTGTGTTGAGTTTCTGAAGTGATGTTTTGGATGAGTTTCCGTAAAGATATATGCCATAATTGATTTTGGATTTGATAAGGGCGTGGACTACTGATATCAGGGTGTTTTTATTGCAATTGAATTTCTTGGACGCTAGGCATTTAACAACGTTCAGGCGCTTAGATAATGAATTAGTTATATATTCTATGTGAGAGAACCAGTAATAGCGTTGGTGAAATATTATGCCTAGGATTTTTATTTTGTCTACTTGGTTCAGTGACAGGTTATTGCAATGTACTACCGGGTTGCAGTGGTGTTTTCTGCAGATATGTAAGTGATTGGATTTCATGATAGAAAGCTGGGCCCCTGAGTAATTACACCACGATTGTATATCTTGGAACATTGCAGATAGTTCTATGGGCGGGTTTTTGTTTTTATTGAGTTTTTTAATAAGTACGAAATCGTCTGCATAAGCGACAAAGTCGATTTCCTTGTGTATAGCAATCATTTCTGATACTTTGTTATATACTATTAGAAACAGTATAACGGATATAGGTGATCCCTGTGGTATGCCATTCATTAGGGGATAAGTGTAGGAGTAAGTATTGTCGACTTTGACTATAATTTTCCTATTTATCATATAGTTTTGTATATATTTGTACATTTTGGGGCCAATTTTAAACTTTCGCAGTTGCTCTAAAATATCGTGAGGTCCTATTTTATTATATGCTTTAGAAAAGTCTAATGAAATAATTGATAAATGTTTACGGGAGTTAATAGATTGTGTGATTTGGTGATCAAGGTATAAAAGCGAATCAGATATAGATTTTCCTTTTTGAAAACCTATTTGATTCGTGTGTAGAAGCTTTTGCGATGTGACCCACCACCAAAGTCGATTGGCCATTATCTTATCTAATACCTTAGATAAGCATGGGTTGAGTGAAAGGGGTCTATATGAATTTGGTAATGTTTTGTCTTGGTTAGGTTTCAAAATTGGGACTACTAAGCTAGTTTTGTATGTCTGGCGAATATATTGGTTAAAAATGGTATTGAAGTGTTTTGTGATTCTTTGTTTAATTGAAACTGGTAAGTTTTTTATCACGGGGTATGTTATCCTGTCAATGCCTGGTGTTTTACCTTTTAGGGTGTTCAATGCTATTTTTACTTCCAGTAGGGTTATATCTGGTTCTATCATCTTGGCTTCGGCTTTTGGTATGGTATCTGAGGTTGTTGTAAGGCATAGGTTTTTGTGCTGTTGGAATTCGAAGGGGAAGTTGCTGTCATGAGATTGATCTGACCATTCTTTAGCTAATCTGTTGGCGATATCACATTTCGTTGTGTATGTATGTGCTTCCTTTGGGTCTTTTATACAGTGGATAGGTATTTTTGGTTTTATACCACATAGACTTCTTATGTTTGACCAGATCCTTTCGGGTGGGGATGAAGGACTTATATCGGATGTGAGGTCTAATAGGGCAGCTCGTTTGGCTTTTTTAATTTCTCTTCTGTATGTTGCGTTTGCTTTTTTAAAGTTTAAAAAATTTTCTGTAGATATGTGCTTGTTCAGTTTACTGAATAATCTGTTTTTTTCTTTTTTAAGTTTTTCTAAGGTTTTGTTCCACCATGGGGAACGTTTTTTATATTTTTTAATGTCGTATTGAGGTATACTTTCATTGGCACTTTGTAGAATGATTTTTTTAATGTTGGCTGTTTCTTTGTTTATGTTACTACTTATTGGTCGTTGTGTTTCTATGTCGTTTGCCATTTGCTGAAATTTTTGCCAATCGGCCTTTTTTGTGTTTAATTTGGGTCTAGGTATTTGTTGTCCGGTGTCGTTTGCAGGGAACATTAGGGTAATAATTGGGAAGTGGTCACTACCGGAAAGGTTGGACTCTGTTTTCCATGCTGCCTGTAGTGCAAGAATGGGTGAAGCTATAATTAGGTCAATGTGTGTCAGGGTATTTCGAGTTGAGAAGTGTGTTGGAGAACCGTCGTTCAATATGATGGTCCTAGAGTTTGTTATGAATTCGGACATTATTTTTCCTCTTTTGTTGTTTTCTTTTGAACCCCAACTAGAGTGCCAACTATTGAAATCTCCAGTTATTAGTAGGTAGAAGGTTATGAGAGGAGAACATGGTTTCAAGATCATTAAGTGAAAACTTTTTACTAGGAGAGATATAAGTTGAATAAATAATGAAATTTAGTTTTGAGAATACCGTTATTCCAATGCTATCGAAACAATGACTAGGGGTGAGTTTTTCATGTTGGATTGATTTATGGACAAGCAACGCTGCTCCTCCAAACGAATTAGTTTTTGCTGTTGATATGTAAATATTATAGTTGATGGGTATTGGGAGGTTTGTTAGTGTTTGTATGTGAGTTTCTTGTAATGATATTATTTTACATTTATATTTTTTAATTAAAAGTTGTAAATCTATATAGTTATTAATGTAACCTTTAATGTTCCATTGTAAAATACTTAGTAAATACTTATCCATTATAGTGTTTCCATGAGAGTGACGGACTCGTCACTAGATTCGCTTGATGTTGATGTCATGCTGGGCTGTGTGGATTTTCTTGTGTTTAAATTTTTTGCATTTGCTTTCAGCTGAGCGCGCAAACGTTTTGATGTACTGCATGGTAGAATCAGTTTTCTTGATATGTGTGGTTGTTTTTTGTTCTTCTCTGAGTAGCTAGTTTGTTTGTTTTTGTTTGTAGTTGAGTTTGTGTTTTCTTTATCTAGCATACTTTGCTGAGAGTTGAGTTGTTTTGAGCAGCATGGCTTCTGTTGGCTTTGAGTTGGCGTTTGGTTGTTTTCTTCTACAGGGTGGCTAATGAAAGCCGCTACCAAAAAAAAATTAAATAACTTTTTTTCTATTTAATGAATGTGGTTAATTTTTTTTTTATTTTGCAGATTGACTTTTACATTTAACAAAAATGGATAACTGGGACACTATCACGCACTGGAGTCCGTAGTTTCGGTTCAAAGAGAGTATAGGCGCACGTGTGGCGGCAATCCTCCGAGCAGATGGACCATAATAAGACTTGTAAACAATTTTGCCGAGCATGGGACAGTCAACAGAAGACCTTACCATCGAAACCCTTCAGTTCGAACGGAGGAAACAATCGTTGCTGTAGCTGCTGCCATACAAAACAATCCACGTGTTTCGACAAGAAGCTTATCTGCTCAAATGGGTGTAAGCAGACAGTCATTACAGTCAATTATGCACAAAGATTTGGACTTATTCCCATATAAAATTCAAATGGCCAACAAACTGAATGCTGCAGACTTGCCGATTCGCTTGGAATTTTGCCAGAAGATGCTTTAAATGGTGGAAGGGGATGGAAACATGTTGAACTGTCTTTTCATGTCTGACGAGGCCCATTTCGATTAAACGGCAACATAAACAAACAAAATTGTCGAATATGGAGTGCTTCCAACCCACAGATACTCCATGAGACGGAATTGCATCCACTTCGTGTCACAGTGTGGTGTGCAGTTTCATCACGCTGCATTGTCGGGCCCTACTTCTTCGAAGAAAACGGTCACACCGTTACGGTTACTGGAGACCGTTACTTGAGCATGTTGAGAGAGTTTTTCTATCCAGAATTACGCCGAATGAGAATTTCTTTCAACTCTGTGTGGTTTCAGCAAGATGGTGCAGCTCCTCATATAGCCCAACCTGTTATGACAGAATTGCGACGAAAATTTCCCAATAAGCTGATATCCAGAAACTCCACATTCCGTTGGCCACACAGGTCGCCTGACCTTACTGCACCTGACTTTTTCTTGTGGGGTTATTGCAAACAGGAAGTCTTCAAAGCAAAACCAACAAATTTGAATGAACTAAGGCAATCCATTCGAGAAACAATTGCGGCAATTCCTGTCTCAACTCTCCAAGCAGTAATGAACAACTTTTTGGTAAGATGCCGCACATGCATCGACGAGCAGGGGGGCATTTAAATTCCATTTTTTTTAAAACTAATTAAGCTATATTTAATAAAATTTAATGAGATTTAACATGAATAAAAGAAAAATGAATTCCATACACTGAAAAAAAAATTATTTGAGTTTCTTAATGTAGCAAAATTCATCAGCCACCCTGTATATTGTTCGTAGTGGCTAGCTGAGTTGGTGATCTTACATATTCGACTGCGTGGTAGCTTACATGTGGGCGGAGAGTATTGCTGTATGTTCGGTTATGTCGCTCAGCATAAATTTTAGTAGCGTTTTTGTTGCTTACTTTTTGTAGAGTCTTAATTGCCTGTATTTCTTTTTGCATTACGAAGACTGGGCATGTTTTGTTGTAAGTCGAGTGTGAGCTTTCATTGTTATTGTTTGCCACACAATTATTGCAGACTGACGGTTTGCAACATTTTTCTTTGGTTTCTTCGTTGATATGTGCTGTTTCGCCACAATTGTAGCAGATTTTGGTATTTTCGCAGTATTTGGCTAGGTGGCCGAAACGATGGCAATTTTTGCAACGGAGTGGGAGGGGTATATAGGGTCGTACGTAAGTTTTTTGATAGCCTACCAAAATATATTCTGGTAACTCAATTGATGAGAAAGTCAATACCACTAGTCCAGTCTCAACTAATTGGTCGTTTTCTCAGTATTTTTTTAATATCTACTATATTCTGTGTTTTGAGTTCCTCTAATATTTCATTTTCGGTCACTTCTCGTAGGTCGTTGTTGTATATTACGCCTTTCGTGTAGTTCAATGACATATTTTCGGTTACTTCGACTTTTATTGTTGGATTTAGAGCCGTGAATTTAAATAGTTTGTTTGCTTGTGCTGCTGACATTGTTTTGATGAGGAGAATGCCATTCTTTGTTTTTGTGCAGTTGCTTACTTCGCCACATACCTTTTTAATGAGAAAAGGAGACACTTTAGCAAGTGATTCCTCACTGTTGATTCTCTTCATTATGAGGTGTTTGGGTCCATTTGTTTTGTTGGTAAGTTCTTTATTGTTATCTATTTCAAAGCATAGATCAGGTGGTGTGTTATTCACCTTAACATCTGGTGGTTTTTTCATTGTGAATTTGTTTGTTTAAACTTAACACTTTTTTAGTTGTTATATATTTAGGTTTTAGTTATATTGTTTTTGGTATATGTTATTAAGGTTAAATTTGTTACTTTTTCTCACTTCTATGGCGAGAGAATTCGACTGTTCGGTATGAAAGTTAGTCAACGACTGAAATATTACCTTTAATATTATTATTTTATTTTCAGGACTTAGATCTGACCTTCTGTTTATTAAAGGGTATAACATTTTTATTGCGATGTTTACTTTATTAATGATGTTTTTATATGAACCTCAAAGGTCATTCTACGACCCAGATAGACTCCAAGAAACTTAATCCCAGGGAATTTCTACTCCATTTATGGATAATTTGGAAGCTGGTAAAAAGCAAGGACTCCTTTTTTCGTGAAAAGATAGTTTGAGTTTTCCCAGTATTTATTTTGATTTTCCATTTGTGGAAAAAGGTTGTGACACTGTGGGGCGATTTCTGCAACTGATTTGTTATATTTTGGGCAAATAAATGTGAGCAGAAAATTGCGGTATCATCTGCATAGAATGTGTAACTGCAAGTACTTACTTTAAGTATATCAGAACAGTAGTTTATATACAGAATTTGAGCAATTTTTAATCCTTGAGGTACTCCGGCAGGAATTCGTTCAAGGTCTGAAAAGTCATTGTTTATCGCGACAGAAAAATAGCCATCCGCAATTTAACTTTTAATTATTTTAATAAGGACTTCAGGAAAATTGTAGTGAATTAGTTTCAAAATCAGGCTGTCGTGCCCATTGTACAACTCTACAAGTAATTTATGACGGCATCCCTTTCTCTTCCTTCTCTCTCTAGCTCATAGGCATTTGACACTCACTTACATGTCAAACAAGCGTTTGACACTCACTCGTGGCTGGCTTGCTGGTCAGCTAACAATGAAGGGATGCAAAGGTTTAGTGCAAAAATGGACTGAATTTTACAGCTAGGCTGCTGTGTTAGTTAATTTCTTTTACTGAATTTAGTATGAAAACGTGTTTATAAATTTGGAAAATAACTAATAATAAGCCCTAACTGAATAAAATGAAACGGTAATTCTATACGACCGTACGTAACTGCTAAAACACGTCCAAAATTATAATCGGAATCAATAATAATCCGAAAGTGGAAACTCGATTATATATTTCTATCAAGAGATATTTGCAATCAAAGTTGAACATTTTCTGTCATTTTCATGTGTGTCAAGAAATACTGGGGATCCCGGCTACGCGATCCGTTGTTGGACCGGCTAAGGGTTATTTTTTTGAAGCGCGGCCTATGCAGAAAGGTGTTGTGCACATAAATACTATCAATCAGACCCCCCGTTTGCGACCGGACTTAGGCCATTTTTTGGTTTTTTGCCAATAACTTTTCACGGAAATAAAATATTTTCCGCTTTCGGATTATTGATACCGAGGTCAAAGCGTGTCTTTTGATACCTTTCCCGATATTTTTGGACGTGTTTTTACCAGAATTACCGTTGTTTTCGTTGTTAATAAAGTTATTTCCATCTAATTATATGATTAACTAATTAGAAATATCTGGATTATTTGCAATAACTTTTCTTATGGTAATATTACTGAGGCCGTGTGCTAATCGGAAACATTTTACTCAGAGGAAAAATGAGGTGAACTTATTTTCTATGGTGTAAAAATATTTTCGATTTCGCTGTGCCAAATGAAATGGTAAATTTTGACAGTTGTAAATTTTGACATCTGAAAAAATCACGTGCGAAAGCAAATAGTCTGTGAATAAATTTTAAATGTACTTCTTTTTTTGGCCATTATGTTTCGTATTCTTCGCGTTAAAGTACATTTTATCGTTTAATAACGTGTTGGTATATAAATTTATTTGAAATAATATGATTGGCAATACCGAATGCATATATGTGTACGCATTCGTAGTTACAAAATTCTGACGTTCATACTCATCGCGATAAATGTCGGCATTTTCTTTCGCTCTGTCAAAATTTACAATTTTCAACCGATTGGCACAGGGCCTGAAAAAGACATCTTTACCATGGAAAAACTGCGAACTTGTGAAGCCGCCTTAACTATTATTTTTTAAAGTAGTTTTGTTTAGTAATTCTTTTTTTTAATAAAAAGTGGAATTTATTAATTTTACTTGTAAATATTGCGTCAGTTATGTATATGGGTGATAATAGGCCTACAGGGGAACGGCACACCCAATAAAATTTAGATGGCGGGCCTACATTGCAGCCTCCTGGGTGGTGTGGGAAAGCAATGGTTAGCAAAGTGTCTGGTCTGATGAGAAGAGGGGGACTTCCTAACATGAAACCCCAACCATCGCGTGCAAAACGTTTTAATTTTTCTCTAATATCAATTCAAATATAACTTTTATAATCTTTTCTAAAAAATAAGGCAAAGCTACGATAACTACAGCGCTCAAGCGACGTGGAAGTTCACGTAAGCGCACCCTTATATGTACGCTTGGTACACACCATGCACACACAAAAGAAAAACAAGAAATGAGCATGCGCATTTTAGGAGACACACTTTAAATCAGAAAAATGCTTCTTAAGTTGAAATATTTGAAGATAATTACCAAATTAGCACGTGGAATTTTATTGTAAACAAAGAAGAACAAGCGAATTGCCATGGCAACATCAACTAATTACATGGTTGTTTTTTATAGGTAGCACAGAAATTTTTATAAAGATTTTAAAGATATCAAAAACTGGTACTTAAATAAGTAAAACTATTGCAAAAATAGTTCTACTTGAAATTATGCGCTTTAAACAATAATTTGCTTCAACTAATTTCTCTTATTTATTTATTTATTGTATGTTATTTTATAGCATCGCCTACTTCTTGTCTGCTGCCAATGAGTACGACTCTGCGTTTAATGGCCTCTGAATGACAAGCTCTTTACATGGAGGGCACAGCTGTGGACGAACAGCTGATACATATCTTACTTGTAGACCTTTACAATGGCCATGCCAAACCCTATCAAATGCCTTTTCAATGTCCAGCAGTAGCAAACCAGTCGATTTCTTAGAGTGAAAGTTAGAGTTGGCAGATCCCGTGATTTTTGCCGAACAGTGTGATTTGTGATTGTGACTTCTCAGCAACAGCTCTTTTGATCCGTGACTGTGACTGCCCCTTGGAAATAAGAGCCACCACCATTGATTGTAATTATCGTTTGTTTTGGTTATAAATCTTCGTTTGTAGTCTGAAATATTATTGCATAGTCTTAGTCAAACCTGAGTATGACTGAAATTTAGATGAAGCTTTTTCGAGAGATATCCCATATCCAATTGGGTTAAATAGCTACAGCTAAATTGAAATCATACTTAAATTTGACTATGACAATGCCCCATTGTCTCCAAATGGTTGCAAATAGATTAAAGTTGTAGTAATTTTTTTTAGTAAATTATAACATAAATTGGGAAAAATTTTTCCGAAAAAGTAACTTTTTTTTTCGAGAAAAAGGAACTTTTCCCGCAATTAGAATCCTTAAGCCCTCACGACTCTTTTTTTAGGAAGTCAACAGCTTATTAATAATTTCTTGTTAAACTTGCCAGGGTAATTTGTTTGTGGAAAAACTTCATTCAAAATTGTCTCATAACCTTAGGGCTGTATGCAGCACAATTTTTTTAATCATCACGAATTTGTGTCTACCATTAACATTTCACATATATTTTCAATGGATCTTGAATTGTGACTGCGCCATCTACTGATACTTAGTCGCAGCTAAAATCATAGATTCATATGTGAGCAGCCATTTGCTCCTATAACAGCTATAATTGCGTTTATTGGCAACCGTGATTGGGAACGGTAGCGGGGAGCAAATGCTGTCACAATCACGGCATCTTATTTGAAGCTGTCGCTCCGATTTACTGTGACCTTCCAGTCGCTGTGACAAAATCACAGGTACACGAATATTTGCCAACTCTAGTGAAAGTTACTTTTACCATGGTTATGTATACGTTTGACGCGGTGAGTAGTGCTGTGGAATTTTTTGAAACCAAACTGCTTGTCGGGAATCACATCATTTTGATTCATAAAACGCCATAGTTTGTCCTTTAGTATTTGATCCAAGATTTTACTTAGACTACTAATAAGGCTAATAGGCCGATAGCTGCTGCATTCATTATTTGGTTTGCCTACATTCAGAATTGGTATTACCCGTGCTGATTTCCACGTACTAGGAAAATATTGATGCTTTAATAAATAGTTTAATATCAATGTTAGGAAATTTACTGCAATTTTAGGAAATTCTTTAAGCATTGTATTTGTTCAAAGATCAAGCCCGGTTGCTTTTTTTGTACGAAGCCTCTGATTTTGCTTCTGTACGTATACATTCTGATTTAACATAATCTGACTCCTCAGTTTGAATGGATATCGAATCGAACTGTAAAACAGCAGAGTTGACAGTAGCTTCATGTGTTAACGAACTTAGATTATCTGAAACCGTGTGCTGTGTAAGAAATTCGCTAGCAAACGCGTTAGTTTTGTCCACTGTGGAATATAGCATACCTTTGTTGAGTTTAATTGGGGGGATCAGCAGCGGAATTTTGGAAATCGCTAAAGCTTAATCTCGATCGCCAAAAGTCTCTAAATTCATTTAACAACATTTGGCGACTTTTTCGATTGCCGTGAATGACAATCTCCTAAAACCCCATATTTTGGTTAATTTTTTTTTGGAAACTTTTAGCGATGAACACAAATGAACCAGATAAATTAATCAGCTGTTTTGGCAACTAATTTAGCCGGAATTGCGATTCTGGAATTTAAGCCATCTCCCAAAACCTATATTTTTCTCGTAAAGGTAGCTTATTTTGGCAACGAAAAAAATCTGCTGCTAAAAGGCAAAATATATGATAAAAGGTTATAAATATGTTGTTTTAGGTCATAAAAACACTCAATTACATAAAATAGATGTAATTTGTGCGAAAAGTGGAAATTTTACATATTTACCCAACAAGTATTTGCCCATAATGTTGGAAATTTCTAGAGAAAATCTATTGGCGCTACTTTTGACTTACTTACTTCGTTAGAAGAAAGGTATTAACGTTCCTTGGCGCAAAAAAACTAAAAAATGTTTGCCAATCTGCCAACTTCCAAGGGACGACGTAGCTGAGCTCATCAGCTTTAAAAAGATATTCAAAATAAAACTGGGAGACAAAGTTACCAAGGATGCGTCCAAAGTTAAATAATTCCATCAGAATAGGGTACTGCGATATACGGATGACTCCAAAACCTCAGAAAGGATTATAGCTATAATATTTGGCTTTCGCACTAATATGTCCATAGCGCTTCACATTTCTGGCGGCGGTGGTCCTTATAAGCCTATGTAACGAGAATATCACCATACTGAGGGACATATGTTCTTGTGAGACAAAATACAAACTAGTGCGTGTAGAGGGCAACAAAAATCGTATGAGCCAGCCGGAACAGCTGTAGCTAAAGAGTCCAACGTTCGAACTGAGCTTAGGGCAATGATGCGGGGTTATAACACTAAACGGTGCAATAATCGGTACATCAGAGAAAAATCTTGTTGTTGTTGTTGTTAACAGTGCTTCGCCCTGCCCAATGGGCTCGATCACTCTAAATTGTCGTCAGGCCCTTCTAACGGAAGTCCGAGTAAATGCGCAGTTTCCACAGGGTTGGACCAGAGTGATGTGGGTGTTAGAAGAGTGGGTTCAACTGAACAGGAAAAGAGATGTATGGTATCATGAGGGGTCATACCACATGCAGGGCATGTATTTGGTATGTTGGGGTTCAGTCTGCATAAGTAAGAGTTTAACCTATTACAATATCCAGAGCGAAGTTGTGCTAGTATGACTCTAGTCTCCCTCGGAAGTACACGCTCCTCTTCAGCCAATTCAGGTGGCTGAGTATTAATAACGGGATTCACAGGACGAGATCTGAGGGATCTGTCTACCGACTCAGTGTGGAGGTCATTTAGAGCCCGTCTATGGTTCCGCAGATCAAACGGCAAAGAGATATGATGCCGGATCTCATCGTAATGCTTACGGAGATGTCTCCTTATGTCTCTGGGGGGCGGTGCTTCATCCAAAAGATGTCGGTTTGGATGACTAGGTTTGTGACAGTTCAGAAGGAACTGTCTACTCAAGAGTTCCGCGTGCTCTTGAACATTGAGCAATTTTGCCTCTTGATGGAGGTGAGACTCAGATGACATAAGCAGGCATCCCGTAGCAGTTCTGATGGCGGTGTTTTGGCAGACTTGCAATTTCCTCCAGTTGGTGTCAGAAAGGTTGGGCGACCATATAAGCAAATCATAGTCAATAACCGGCCGGCCAATAGCCTTATATGTAGCAAGCAAATGTCACACCCAAGATTTTTGGGTGGTTGACAGTAGGTAGAGGTACTCCATCTACGTGGACATTTAACTCTTGCCCCATCTGCGCATTCCAT
Source organism: Merzomyia westermanni (assembly GCA_949987695.1). Lineage (NCBI taxonomy): Eukaryota > Metazoa > Arthropoda > Insecta > Diptera > Tephritidae > Merzomyia > Merzomyia westermanni. The sequence goes on from OX465291.1 coordinate 86,993,680, forward strand.
GTAGTAAACAGGGTCGCCGTAGATTTAGTCGGAGACAGGGTCAGATTACGCTCGGCGAAGAAGCTGGAAAGGTCATGGAGGTAACTGTTGATTCTTATACAGAGTTCATCAATGGAGGGACCCTTGCCCGAGGCCATTATCGTGCAGTCGTCAGCGTAGGAAACAATGGAGACTCCCTCTAGTGAGGGGGGGAAGTCTCGAAATATAGAAATTAAACAAGAGGGGAGAGAGAACACCACCTTGCGGCACCCCTTGTTTTATTCTTCGTGGTCTAGATTTCTTGTTCCTAAATTTGACTGATGCCTGTCGACCATTGAGGTAATAAGAGGTCCACCTCTTAAGGCCGGCAGGGAGCGGTGTCTCATCCAGGTCTCGGAGGAGTGGCGTGATTGACCGTGTCAAATGCATTTGACAGATCAAGTGCCACGAGAACCGTCCTATGGTTTGGTGGATGTTGATTCAAACCGTTGTTAATCTGCGTTCTAATGGCGTTCAAAGCGGATGTCGTGCTGCGATTTTTGCGAAAACCATGTTGATGATCGGCCAATTTTAGATTTGTATCGAAGTAAGGAAGCAGAATGGAATCTAGCAATTTCGCTACCGGCGAAAGGAGGGATATCGGACGATAGGACTCTCCTAGGTTCGCCGGCTTCCCTGGTTTTAATAGGGGAACTACAATCGCTTGTTTCCATATCTCAGGTATAACGAAGGTAGTTAGAGAGAGATTGAAGAGAGCCGCTAAATAATTCTGTCCTTCATGGAAAAGGTGTTTGATCATCTTCATGGCAATTCCGTCGGGTCCGATGGATTTTGAGGGTTTGGCCTTCATTATGGCTTCCTTAACCTCTGCGACTGAGACGGCAATGGGCGCAGTAGAGTGTTTGTGTTTGCGCGCACGTCGGAAGGCTCTTCTCTTAGTCCTATCCGCAGGTGGATGCATTATAAACAGCCGTCAAAAAGAGCTCGCGCATTTCCTGGCGTCCGATTTGACACTGTCGCCGAAAGCAATGGCGACCTTGTCTTTGTGTTTGGTCGGATTGGATAGGGCCTTGACAGTCGACCATAGTTTGCCGACTCCGCCGGAGAGGTTGCATGTCTCAAGGTGTTGTTTCCACTTGGTCAGCTTGTGTTCGTTGACAAACCTACGGATTTCCGCATTGAGATCTTTTATTCTGGGATCTGCGGGATTGATAAGTCTCACTTGGTCACGTTCTCTTGCCATCGCCGCAGCTTCTGCCGGGAAATTCGGACGAATTTCTGGTATTCTGCCAGCAGGAATACTGCGGCATGAGGCTGAATCGATGATCTTGCGAAACTCTCTTTCGCCTTTGCGTACGTCCGTTGGAGTGGGTAAGGCAGCGAAAGAGCGCTCTGTATATTCAGTAAAGCGGTCCCAGTCCGCTTTGGTGAAGTTGATGTATGTTATTTTATCAGTCGTTATGAAGTCGGTCGGTCGTTCAACAGAGAGTAAGATGGGTAGGTGGTCTGAAGCTAATGTAAGCATCGGTCGCCAGATGACAAAGTTAATAAGGCCCGCGCTCGTTATGGAGATGTCTGGCGAACTATGACAGTTACCTGCCACCCTGGTAGGGGCATCTCCATTGACTGTACAGAATGCTGAGTTATCTATTTGGTCTGCAAATGCCTGTCCTCTACTGTCTGCTGGCAAGTTGGAGTGCCAGAGATCGTGATGTGCGTTGAAGTCGCCTAGGACTAGACGGTTATCGCCCCTTAGCAACGCACTAATGTCGGGATGATAATCTCTAGGACAACACGTGACAGGAGGAATATAGATGTTTATGATTTGCAGGTCGGCGTCTCCTGACCGGACTGCTATCCCTTGGCATTCTAAGGTAGAGTCCCTGGGGTCGACGTCAGGGGAAAATAGATTGTATTGTACAGAGTGATGTGTACTGAACGCAAGGCCACCCCCAAGACCGCTGGGACGGTCTTTACGATGTACATTATACCCATCACAAGTTCTCGTGTTCAGTTTTGTCTCTTGTATCGCGGCGATTTTGATGTTGTGCGTCTTCATAAAGTCAGTTATCTCCGCGATCTTTCCAGCTAATCCGTTACAGTTCAGCTGCAGAATTTTGAAGTGTGTAGGAGGGGAGACGGGGGACATACTAGGCGTGAGGGACGGATGTGTTTGGCTAGGTGGAGGTAGGCTAAGTCCTAAACTATGTCGCAGTCTAGAGTTGACAGCGCCATGGCCGATGTTGTCTGGCGTGGAGGGCGGCTGTGTACTGCAACAGGGGGCTATGAACGAATCCGTCCAAAGGTTGCCGTTTGCGAGCCCAGAGCACATAAGGGTGTGACACAGGCCAAGGCAATTGTTGCACTTGACCGATGTCGCAGGCGTATGCAATCTTTGCCGACAAACGGTGCACGTAGTGAAAGGTACTAGGAGGTGGTGTTCCTGACCCACGTGCAGGCTGGAAGCAAGGGGGGGAATTAGGGGCAGAGACAGAGGGGACTGACGCTCGGCGATGCTCATATCTGACCTATTCCGGGGGGGATAGGAGTGTTGAGCGGGCGTGTGAGATGGAGACGCTGGTGTGCGTGAGCGACAGTCGGGAGTGGGTGAGGCAGGGATGGCAGCGGTGCTGCCAGTCGTATAGACTGAGCCACTATTGTGAGTGCCAGAGCGGCGGCTACCGCGGGACGTCCTAGGACGTGTACAGCAAGGTGCCTCAAAAGTACTAAAGAAATTATGGGGTCTGTGGATGGCAGGGTTAAGCCCTGAACATCCAGATTTATGTAACCATCTCTTACACTTGGCGCATTGTACCGAATACGACCGTTTAATATAAATTTTCTTCCAGCAAACGCAGCAGATCCAGTCTCTTGGTCCAGGGTTGGGTTCGACCCCAGCCCGTAACAAGAGACAATGGAGCAACCCAGCTGCAAGGGTTTGCTCCGAGGATGACAATTTAAGGGTGAGACGGGACAGATTGGACAGGGTTACACTGAAATAACAGCTCTTAGCCGGGTGAGAAAACCCGGGTCATTCCGGTGCGATAGAACCGGCTGTTGTGGGAATGAGAAAAATCTTAAAACCCTATAGGTGTTTTCACAATCCATTAAAGGATCAACGCTCATATGAACATATTTTGCATTTTGTGACGCTTTTGTGATAATTAAGAAGAAATGCGAAGGATATGCTCAAGACCCTCGAACTTCCTACACTACATTGCAAGCGCATACGTTAATTAAATTGTTGAGTGTGCTAGAAGTTTAGTTAAAGATAGATGTCTCTTAACTTGTCACTTAAATTTTTATAGTTTCGAAATAATAACGGATATTTTGGTCTAATGCCATATTTCTCTGCTTAAAACTAGTAAAATTTTCAAAAAATAATATTTACTGAGTAAAGTGGAAAAGTATTGGGTTGATTTCTAGTAACCTCTGTTTATTTCTGACTACTTCTGGCTCTTAAGGAATCACAACTAAATTGACAGCTGGCAGTGCTAACCCAGCGCTCCCAAGCGCAAAGATAACGTAACAAATTTTAGCTAGGCGACTTGCGTTCCAGAGTCGCAAATAAGTAGTAGTATGATGATGGTTTATTAGTAATTTACTCTTTTCACAATCTTTGGTTACATTTTCAAAAATAGTTAAATAATTAAATAGCATTACTTTTAACAAATTCAATACATTTTCGTTTAAACAAATTGACGTTGCTTTCTATTTTGGCCTCATGTGGAAGCATATTAAATAGTTGTAGACCTTTATAAAATATAGACTCCCTGGCAGCCGTTGTTCTTTGGAAATTAAGTCTGAAGTTATCTGCGTTTCGTAGTTGTCGGAATTGCTGCACATCACGGACATATGTCACATTTTCGGTTAAATACCCTGGCGCTTTTTTGTGTTTGATTTTAAAAACAAACAGAAGTGTACATATTTTAAACCTCTGCCTTATGTTTCACCATTTTAGCGTAGTAAGCATGGTGTCAATTGGTGTATACCGGTTACATTTTAGGATACACCTCATACCTCTATTCTGAAGCTTTTGCAGTCTTTCTACTAGTGTAGTATTACAACATGTATACATAGTTGAGGCACAGTACTCGAAATGTGGTTTTACTATAACATTGTATATATTTATTGCTCTTAGGGTGTCTATTCTTTTACGAATTCTCTTAAGGAACCCAATTTTCTTAGCGATTTTTTTACAGATATAGTCTACATGATCTTTTAATTTTAATTTATTATCTATTATTAGACCCAGATATTTAATATTCGCCACGTTTTCAATAACTTTATTGTTTATCCGTATATTGATAACCTCGCCTGTGTTAAACAGCATTATTTTTGTTTTTTGCTCATTTAGCTTTAATTTGTTCATACTGAGCCATTCATTTACCCGCTCAATGTCTCTAGTTATTTTTAATATGCACTCATCTAAATCCGTACCTTTTACGTATATTAACGTGTCATCCGCGTACATGGCAATTTTCGAATTATTTATCACCAAGGGCATATCGTTTATATATATAATAAACAACAGGGCACCTAACACCGAACCTTGAGGGACACCAAATTCAACAATAAGACTTTCAGACATCGCCCCATTTACTCTCGTTATTTGAAATCTTTGGTCAAGGAAAGATCTAAACCAATTAATCTCCTTTCCTTCTATGCCATACATTTGTAATTTTTGCAACAGTACATTCCTATCGATTGTTTCAAACGCTCTTTTAAAATCTAAGAAAACAGCAATAGTCTTTTGTTTCGAATCATTGGATTTAAATTCGTTTAACACGAAATTGGCTACACTCTCGCACGAATGGTTTTTTCGAAAACCTGACTGATATTTTGAAAATAGACAGTTATTTTCCATATAATTCTGTAATTGTTTTTTCACGATAGTCTCAAGTAACTTTTCTATGGTCTTAAGGCCATTTATCGGTCTAAACTCTTCATGTTTTCTAGTACTTTTAACTTTTTCAACCGGCGTTATAATTGATGTTTTTAACGAGTTTGGGAATTCACCAGACGTGATTGACTTATTTATGATATTTGTAATGGTATCACCAAGTATTTGCCAGTTATGTAGAAGAATCTTAGGACTTACTTTATCACAGTCGGCTTTGTTTTTCAATTTCTTACAGGTCTCAAATACTTCGCTGTTCGTAACTTCCTTAAGTCTGAAATTGTTGTTTGTACTTGGAATAATATTGGTATATTGCACCTCGGGTATAGAGTCTCTTATGTTGCCTACACTATTTATAAAATACGCATTAAATTTATTGTCTATAACGCTATTATCATTGCACTCTTCCACTGCTCTAACATTATTTTTTTCTTGTTTCAGCACCAGATTCTTAATGTTATTCCACATTTCTTTTTGGTTTTTTGATGTACCAATTTTTTTCATTATGTAACTATTTTTCGCACCAGTGATATAGGATTTATAGACGTTTCTTATTTCTTTATACTGAGCCCACAAATAGTTGACTTGCTGCAGCTTGCAGGCCGATATGCTTCTATTTTTGTTTTTTTTTTAATTTCTGAGATTATTATTAAACCAGCAATGGGAATTATTATTTATGTTCACTTTTTTTATAATTATATTCTTCTTTATAACGTCTGTTAAGCATCTCTCTAAGTTTTCCATATTTTGATTAACACTCCTGGTGTCTTTGTATGTGGTGTCATGTGATCCTAAATATTGTGCGAACGTATCTCTTTTATATTTAAAATATTCTACTTCGCGAAAGGTGTGAATTCTGGTCGAATTAAAAACTGGAATATTAATTTCGATTGCCTCTGGATCTGTTGTTATTTTGCTTGTATTCACTTGTGCTTTTGTTTCATTTATATTAGTTATAACGTAATCGATTAACGTCTTACTGTTGTGCGTTATCCTGGTATATTCGTTTACCTTTTGCTTCAAACAGTTATCGTTCAATGTCCTTATTAATTCTCGTTTATAAATGCTATTTTTGTACCAATCAATATTTATATCTCCAACAATTATAATTTTACCCACTTCATATGACACTCCTTCAACCGTTTCTTGAAATATATTACAGAACTCTCTCTCAGAGCTATTCGGTGATAAATCGCGATAATTGTGATTTGGTTTCCGAGATGCTGACAATTGCATGCAAGGATCTATATTTTTGATGGAACGATCCTCTCAAACCATACAGCAGCATTCAGATCCTTTCTTATATATATTGTCACACCACCTGTCCTCACAGAATTAGAGAGGCAACACAAATGTTCATAGTTATTGAGTTGGATTTCAGATCCTTCGATATCACTCGTGACATGTGTTTCCGTTAAAACTAGAAAATAATATTGCAAACTATCAGCTATAACTTCGATTTCATTAAAATTATTAACAAGTCCTTGGATGTTTCTATAAAAACCACAGAGTTGCTTTGGTTGCTAGTAACCGATCTTTCTTCGCTTCAGCTCTACTTTGTTTAGATATACCGGGCATAGCCTACTCTGTATTGAGTGATTTATGTCAACACCGAAGTTAAATTTCTCATTTGCATGGATACCGTTCATACATTTCTGTGTAACTAATTTTTTACACTGCTTTGATCTATGTTTCTCTAGACATTTAAAGCACACTTCTTCATTTTTGCAATCCACTGCTTTATGGTTGAAGCCTTGACACTTATAACATCTCATAACTTCTACACTATCGAAAACTTTACATCGTTCCCAGCCAATGTTAATTTTTTCATTGTTCATCACAGCCGGGAAGCTCTCTGGATCAATTTGCAGAACTGCATTATAGAGAACCCTGTTCTCCTTCTTTACTTCATACATTCTAACAATTTTTACATCACTATTTTCAAGTATTTTGTTTTGCTTCTTTCTTAACGATATCAAAAATCTGGGTTTTATAGCCTTAGGTATTTTCACATCGTAGTTTTCTCCGATATTTTTTTTCAATCGTGTTTTTTTATTTTTTCTCCTTCGCTTGCGTTTTCAGCCTCAATTACTAAAACTCTATTACGTCTAGATTCAATATAAGATATACGTAAATTTCCTGGGTCGACCTTCGCATTTAAGTCTAATTTTGTTTTTTCACTTTTTTGTTTAGATCTTGGCTTTACCACTAGAGGTGCCTCTTTTCTTAGGTCTGGCATCACCGATTTGTCTACACTTGTTTTCACCACATTTGCATATGACGTTTGGCTATTATCAGTTGTTTTCTTTTTAACACTTATTTCTTTGATTTGATTACATATCTTTGCATTTTGATTTGTGTTTTTTTCTATTTCCTTACATATTTTTTCGCTTTGCTTATTCAAACCAGCAGATATTTCACTAATTTTATGCATTTCTCGCACACTTCGTTCACAGACTTCTTGTGCCTTTTGCATTGCTTCTATTCTTTCGCTATATTTTGCTTCAATTACTTCCAGCAGGTTTTTTATTTCTTGTTCGTTGGTTTTAAGCGCGCTTTCGAATTCACGCCTATATTCCGACAGATGTATACCATTCCTTTCGACTACATACTGTATATATTTAATAGCAAAGTCAACGTTACTAATGTAGGCAACACAATCATCACAAATATATCGAACGTTAGGAAATTCATCCAATTTATTCAGCATGCATTGGTCTATTCCCGAGCATTTGAATTGCGAATGATAGATCTTGCCGCATACACCCGCACATCTTATTCCCGTCTCTCCGCGGATCTGCACCTTGCACCTTCTGCAATCCATTGATTGCTTATGTGAGTTATTTTTTGTTTATCCAAAAGTAGATTTTCTTCATATACGCGTACACAACACATACATGCATCGCCCCTTTGGCGGATTAAAAAAAATATATATATACAATATAATTTCAACAAATTTTTGTTACTTTTTGCAGTTTTATAAACTATGGGTTTTTTATATTTTTGGTAGGGTATCAACAATTATTCTTCACTAAATAATATTTTTTCACAGAGCATAAATTTTCACAACTTAACACTTTGATATGTAATATCAAATCTCCTAAGATTCTGAGAGTTCATTTGCTTTGGCATTTTGGCATATTTTAGCATTTAGGCGATGGCGAAACTGGAATTCCGCCGCAGTTTTGCTTTGTTTTTCACAATCCTAATTATATTCCAGACGGGGTTCGAACCCTTTACTAATTTGGAAAGCTTTTCAGTCCAGTTACTGTTTTTATAACTGAAGATTTCATAACGAATTTGTACATTAAAGCTACTCATTAACCTAAAGTCTTCTATTTGTCGAAACCTTAACCAGTTGCGCCGATGGTAGCTTCTGGTTTTGGCCATATTAATAATAAAGGGCGGGAGCTTGAGAGCTTTTATTAGGAGAACGCAAAATATGCCGACTGAAAGACAACGTTGATTAGACGAACAACGAGAAAATCAAAATGCCATTAACAGGGAGCGATATGGTCGATCCCGTCGATCTGCTAGAACAAATACTCCAAATGTACAAAGACAACTGAACATTGATATTGTTTTTAGTGGTGCCGAATTTCGATATAATAACGCTATTGATTACAGTTTGCATACATTTGTGGTAATTGGCATTATGAACAATGTATGCCCATTTTGTAGTGCACTCAAATTTGAAAGGGAAACGCCTGGAATGTGTTGTGCCTCAGGAATCCCCAAAACCATTAGTAACATTTATTTCTGGTACAACATCTTCATCAAGACATCTAGATAACATTCAAATGTATAATTCAAGTTTGCAAATTACTTCGTGTGGAGCGACGAATATAATAAGAGACAACTTTATGCCAACATTTAAAATAATTTCAGTGTAAAGCATTTAAAATGAAACTTTTCACAGGGTATCGGAAACATTTTTTTCCACTTATTTTCATTACCTTTGCCACTGACATAGCCAAAAAACTTTCAGACAAAAACTGTTTCTCACAGTGCCCGTTAATGGACACATAAGAAAATTTACTCAAATTTTACTCAGTGTAAGAGGTTTGCTACACCTCAAGGTTATTCAAACGAGGTTCTACTTCGATACTAGGTACTTGGTAACTTTTGATGTGTAAACATCTCTGGGCTCGGTAGGGGCTGTCCAAAAAAGTTACGCGTCGCTGCTTGTAAGCGTAAGTCTAAGCACCTTTGAGCTCGGTAGGGCAGCGAAATTACGCGGAAAATTTGGTTTGACTGCTTTGCTGATATGTATGTGACGCTCTGCTTATTTGGGTGTGTGTGAATGCCTTCAATTGGCAAAAAACGAAGGCAACTGGGCTTATCATAAATATAAACAGTGTCTACAAAAACAAAATAAGTGATTATTCATATTAAATTCATTTTGGCTCAGAATCCTCAAGACGGTTGTAAATTCGTTTTGTTTGTTTAATTTTTGTGGTTATACCTATGGAATGAAATGCAAAAAAATTAAAATAAAATAAAATTAAATGCAGTTTAATTTGAAGGAACTAAGATAACAAGTAGGAAATGAAGTGAAGGGAATGGAAAGGTAAGGAAAAAAAGGAAAGAAAGGAAAGGAAGGAAAGGAAAGAAAAGGGAAGGAAAGGAAAGGAAAGGAAAGGAAAGGAAAGGAAAGGAAAGGAAAGAAAAGGAATGGAAAATAAAGGAAAGGAAAGGAAAGGAAAGAAATTAAATTTTTTGCAGGATACACATGTTTACACATCAAACTCCACGAGTACTTTGTACTGACGCCCCTTTTTTTGTTGATGCTGTTTCTGTGCCTATCTGAATTGTAAGTGAAATTTGGCTTAGTATGCGTGTATAGAATCTTGTTTGACGGCTTTGCTGATATGAATGTGACGCTCTGGTTATGTGGGTGCATGTGTATACAAGTGCTTTGCTGATAGTTATTATTCGGTAATCGTACGTAAACTCGATGAATGCTATCAATCGGCAAAAGACGAAGGCAACTGCGTTTATCATTAATGTGAAAAGTAAGTAAACAAAATAAGTGATTATTCATGTTAAATTTATTTTAGCTCAGAATACTCAAGACGGTAGTTAATTCGTTTTGTTTGTGTAATCTTTATGGTTATACTTATGGATCCCAGTTTAAAACTAAGCATGGAATCTCTTGGACTCATACCGGTAAACTCTACTACGCCAACACATTTCACTAACACGGGTTCCTCGCTGCTAGACTTATTCTTTAGAAATGGTCTTCATAATTTGCTTCACTACGACCAGCTATCAGCGTTTGTCTTCTCAAAACACGACCTCATATTCCTTACGTACAACTTTCAAACTTCATGCAAGACATATTCTTATACTTATCGTAACTTCCAAAGCATAAATTATAGCTCTCTTGCCGAAGCAGTAGAGTCTGTAGACTGGGGGTTTATTGGTACGCTACCATCGGTCGATAAGCAGGCCAAGTTCTTTCAACATCGTTTCATCCGTCTATTTGATGACCACGTCCCAATAAAACAAAAAGTTGCTTAAACCAATGACAACCCTTGGTTGAATGGCAGAATAAATTATCTTATTAACTTGCACAATGTTGCTTACTCGCGGTGGAAACGATTTAGAACGGGAGAAACGCACGCGTGCTTTAAAGAGGCTCGGGTATGTGCCAACAAAACCATAAGATTGGCTAAAGCAAATTATTACAGCGATAAGTTCAGTTCAGCTTTAAACACAAAGGAAACCTGGAAAACAATTAAGGCAATTGGAATCGGAAAATTAAAACCTGATAAAGCTAACCTACACGAAGTCGACGCTAATGACACTAACCGCAAATTTGTAAGCCTGTCAAATGTTGCTGGCACCATATGCGATGATAGCTACAGTGGTCATGTCAATGTTGATGCCAGCCCTCTTCAGTTTGATTGTGTCGATGATTGCGATGTCGTGCAAGCCATACTCTCAGCGAAGTCTACTGCCAAGGGTTTCGATGGCATATGCCCTAAATTTTTTAAAGTTATCCTTCCTAAAATCCTTCCCTACATAACCCATCTGGTGAACTCCGTATTGATAACCTGTGTATTTCTATTTTACTATTTTACCTTTCCCATCTAAAGTCACCGAGCGAATCTTACACCGTCAGATCGCTTCTTATGTCCGTGAAAATAAGCTCTTAACGGACCGTCAATCCGGCTTCAGACCTAAAGAGGATGTACCACCGCGCTCCTTGACGTGATTGAAGATATTCGAGAGCGCATTGATGACAACTTCATGGCCTTCCTTACCCTTCTCGACCATTCAAAAGCATTTGACTCTGTCGGCCATTCCGTAATATGTAAGAAGCTGAAAAATCTTTTAACTTCTCCAGCCATGCAATCGCCCTCATTAGATCTTACCTTTGTGGCAGAGCACATGCAGTATGCATTGGCAGCAAAACATCAGACTTCTTGGACGTTTCAAGCGGAGTACCACAAGGCTCAATTCTGGGCCCCCTACTATTTGTGCTGTATATAAATGACTTAACAAAGGTCCTAAAGTACTGCAATGTCCACATCTACGCTGACGATGTCCAATTATAAACGTTTTGTCCTATTGATCGTAGCAGTTCATGCATAAGCAATGGCTTGTGTCTAAACCCTAAAAAGTCCAAATGTATCGTCATACATAGAAAACAAATTGCTACGAGCGGGTTAGACAGCATCTTTCTTGATAGCTCCGTTATCGAATACGTCGAAACAGCGAAAAACCTTGGTATAATCTTTAACAAAACATTGACATAGAAAAATCATATTCTCAGTACGGTGGGGAAATTATACGGAATGCTCCGCTCTCTGTGGTTAACACAGTATTTCACCCTTTGGCACATTAGATGGCTTTTGGCCAAAACGTACTTAATACCCACTCTCCTTCATGGTTGTGAAGTGTACTCAAACTGTGAGCAAAAAGGAGCTAAATGTCGCTTACAACAATATTGCCACGTATGTCTTTGCGTTGAAAAGTTTTGATCACGTTTCCGTTTCTGTTACTGGTTACGCACAAAGGTTGCTTGATATTTCTCTAGATGATCTGCTAAAAATAAGAACGTTGATCTTTCTGCACAAGATCATTTACAAGCAGGAGCCTCACTATCTTTTCCGTAGACTTAAATTTCTTCAGTCCTCAAGGTCCGTGCTTCTTCTAAAGCATGTTAAACATCGTATGCTAATTTCAGAACGACAATTTTTCGTTACTTCGATTCGTCTTTGCAACTCCCTCCCTCCCAGATTGAGGGTGATAGGCAATGCACTGTATTTCAAAAGAGAGCTGAAATTTTTTTTTAATTGACAAAAATTCTTTTCTCACACCTGCTGAAGCCTTCCGTACGCCCGTGCATATATACCTCTATACGAGTATATACGTTCCGTGGTGATGTACGAATGGCAAGACTGTCGGATTTATTATGCTAAATTATTATTCTTTTCTAATATCTATTCTCCTATCTTTTCTTCTTTATTTCTTTGCACTAGTTCCTTTCTAACTATGCGTTAAATACATAAATTTATTACTAATATTACTATAACTAAAAACCTTATTTTTACTATATAACTTTTGCTGTCCGACTAGCACTATAAAATAACTTTGTTAAATTGTTTTTCTAGGAAAACATTCAATAAATAAATAATAATAATAATAAAATAAAATGAAATAAATTGGATAATAATAAAATAAAATTAAAACAAATTTAATTAAATTAAATAAAATTAAATGAGATTTAATTAATTAAAAGGAAAGGAAAGCAAAGAATAGACTTTGAAAGAAAGGAAAAAAAAGAAAAGAGAAGAAAATAAAAGAAAAGGAAAGGAAAGGAAACGAAGTTAAAGGAAAGGAAAGGAAAGAAAAAAAAGAAAAATAAAGATAATAAAAGAAAAGATAAGAGAAGAAAAAAAAGGAAAAGAAAAGAAAGCAAGGGAACGAAAGGAAAGGAAAAAAAGGAAAGGAAAAGAAAGGAAAGTAATAGAAAGGAAGGGAAAGGAATGGAAAGGAAGGGAAAGGAATGGAAAGGAAGGGAAAGGAAAGGAAAGGAAAGGAAGAGCAAGGAAAGTAAAGGAAAGGAAGGGAAAGGAAAGGAAAGGAAAGGAGAAGAACGGAGAGAAAAGAAAGTAAAGGAAAGGAAAATAAGGGAAAGAAAGGGGAGAAATGGAAAGGAAGGGAAAGGAGAGGAACGGAAAGAAAGGAAAGTAAAGGAAGGGAAAGAAAAGAAAAGGAAAGGAAAGGAAAGGAAAGAAAGGAAAGTAAAGGAAAGGAAAGGAAAGGAAAGGAAAGGAAAGGAAAGGAAAGGAAAGGAAAGTAAAGGAAAAGGAACATTCCCACAACAGCCGGTTCTATCGCACCGGAATGACCCGGGTTTTTTTACCCGGCCAAGGGCTGTTATTTCAGTGTAACCCTGTCCAATCTGTCCCGTCCCACCCTTAAATTGTCATCCTCGGAGCTAACCCTGGCAGCTGGGTTGCTCCATTGTCTCTTGTTACGGGCTGGGGTCGAACCCAATCCTGGACCAAGAGATTTGATCCGCTGCGTTTGCTGGACGAAAATTTATATTAAACGGTCGCATTCGGTACAATGCGCCAAGTGTAAGAGATGGTTACATAAATCTGGATGCTCAGGGCTTAACCCTGTCATTCATAGACCTCGTACTTTCTTTAGTACTTTTGAGGCACTCTGGCACTCCCGTACCGCTTCTACCTACTTCCAATAGCCACAATAGTGGCTCAGTCTATACGACTGGCAGCACTGCTGCCATCCCCGCCTCACCCACTCCCGACTGTCGCTCACGCATACCAGCGTCTCCATCTCACACGGCCGCTCAACACTCCTATCCTCTCCGGAATAGGTCAGATATGAGCATCGCCGAGAGTCAGTCCCCTCTTTCTCTGCCCCTAATGCCCCCCCATGCTTCCAGCCTGCACGTGGGCCAGGACCACCACCTCCCGTACCTTCACTACGTGCACCGTATGTCGGCAAAGATTATATACCCCTGCGACATCGGTCAAGTGCAACAATTGCCTTGGCCTATGTCACACCCTTATGTGCTCTGGGCTCGCAAACGGTAACCTTTAGACGGATTCGTTCATAGCCCCCTGTTGCAGTACACAGCCGCCTTCCACGCCAGACAACATCGGCCATGGCGCTGTCAACTCTAGACTGCGACATAGTTTAGGCCTTAGCCTACCTCCACCTAGGCAAACGCATCCGTCCCTCACGCCTAGTATGTCCCCGGTCTCCCCTCTTACACACTTCAAAATTTTACAGCTGAACTGTAACGGATTAGCTGGAAATCGCGGAGATAACTGACTTTATGAAGACCCACAACATCAAAATCGCCGCGATACAAGAGAAAAAATTTAACACAAGATCGGACTTATGAACTTGTGATGGGTATATTGTACATTGAAAAGACCGTCCCAGCGGGCTTGGGGGTGGCCTTGCGTTCATTACACATCACTCTGTACAATATAATCTATTTTCTCCTGACGTCGACCCCAGGGACTCTACCTTAGAATGCCAAGGCATAGCAGTCTGGTCAGGAGACGCCGACCTGCAAATCATAAACATCTATATTCCTCCTGTTACGTGTTGTCCTAGAGATTATCATCCCTACATTAATGCGTTGCTAAGGGGCGATAACCGTCTAATCCTAGGCGACTTCAAAGCGCATCAAGATCTCTGGCACTCCAACGACAGCAGAGGACACGCAATTGCAGACCAAATAGATAACTCAGCATTCTGTACAGTCAATGGAGATGCCCCCACCAGGGTGGCAGGTAACTGCACAGTTCGCCAGACATGTCCATAACAAGCGCTGGCCTAATTAACTTTGTCATCTAGCGACCGATGGTTACATTAGCTTCAGACCACCTACCAATCTTACTCTCTGTTGAACGACCGACCGACTTCATAACGACTGATAAATTAGCATACAGCAACTTCACTAAGGCGGACTGGGACCGCTTTACTGACTATACAGAGCGCTCCTTCGCTGCCTTACCCACTCCAACGAACGTACGCAAAGGCGAAAGAGACTTTCGCAAGATCATTGATTCAGCCTCAGGCCGCTTTATTCCTGCTGATAGAATACCAGAAATTCGTCCGAATTTGTCTGCAGAAGCTGCGGCGAGGGCAAGAGAACGTGACCAAGTGCGACTCATCAATCCCGCAGATCCCAGAATCAAAGATCTCAATGCGGAAATTCGCAGGATAGTCAACGAGCACAAACTGACCAAGTGGAAGCAACACCTTGAGACATGCAACCTCTCCGGCGGAGTTGGCAAATTATGGTGGACTGTCAAGGCCCTATCCAATCCGACCAAACACAATGACAAGGTCGCCATTGCATTCGGCGACAGCGTCAAATCGGACGCCAGGAAATGCGCGAGCTTCTTTGCCGGCTGTTTATAATGCATCCACCTGCGGATAGGACTAAGAGAAGAGTAAGCCGATGTGCGCACAAACACACAGCACTCCACTGCGCCTATTGCCGTCTCAGTCGCAGAGGTCAAGGAAGCCATAAATAATGAAGGCCAACCCCTCAAAATCCATTGGACCCGACGGAATCGACATGAAGATGATCAAACACCTAGGCCACGAGGGACAGAGTTATTTAGCGGCTCTCTTCAATTTCTCTCTAACTACCTTCGTTATACCTGAGATATGGAAACAAGCGATTGTAGTTCCCCTACTAAAACCAGGGAAGCCGGCGAACCTAGGAGAGTCCTATCGTCCGATATCCCTCCTTTCGCCGGTAGCGAAATTGCTAGATTCCATTCTGCTCCCTTACTTCATTGCAAATCTGAAATTGGCCGATCACCAGCATGGTTTCCGAAAAAATCACAGTACGACATCCGCTTTGAACGCCATTACAACGCAGATTAATAACGGTTTGAATCAACATCCACCAAACCATAGGACGGTTCTCGTGGCACTTGACCTGTCAAATGCATTTGACACGGTCAATCACGCCACACTCCTCCGAGATCTGGACGAGACACCGCTCCCTGCCGGCCTTAAGCGGTGGACCGCTAATTACCTCAATGGTCGACAGGCAACAGTCAAATTTAGGAACAAGAAATCTAGACCACGAAGAATAAAACAAGGGGTGCCGCAAGGTGGTGTTCTCTATCCCCTTTTGTTTAATTTCTATATTTCGAGACTTCCCCCCCACCAGAGGGAGACTCCATTGTTTCCTACGCTGACGACTGCACTATAATGGCCTCGGGCAAGGGTCCCTCCATTGACGAACTCTGTATTAGAATCAACAGTTACCTCCATGACCTTTCCAGCCTTCACCGAGCGTAATCTGACTCTATCTCCGACTAAATCGGCGGCAACCCTGTTTACTACATGGAATGCGCATGGGCAAGAGTTAAATGTCCACGTAGACGGAGTACCTCTACCTACTGCCAACCACCCAAAAATCTTGGGTGTGACATTTGACAACGGCCTCACCTTCGCTGGTCATGCCACCGCAATAGCATCAAAGGTACAGAGCCGCAATAAGATCCTCAAGTCACTGGCTTGCAGTACTTGGGGAAAAGACAAAGAAACATTGCTTGCTACATATAAGGCTATTGGCCGGCCGGTTATTGACTATGCTGCGCCTATATGGTCGCCCAATCTTTCTGACACCAACTGGAGGAAATTGCAAGTCTGCCAAAACACCGCCATCAGAACTGCTACGGGATGCCTGCTTATGTCATCTGAGTCACACCTCCATCAAGAGGCAAAATTGCTCAATGTTCAAGAGCACGCGGAACTCTTGAGTAGACAGTTCCTTCTGAACTGTTATAAACCTAGTCATCCAAACCGACATCTTTTGGATGTAGCACCGCCCCCCAGAGACATAAGGAGACATCTCCGTAAGCATTACGATGAGATCGGGCATCATATTTTTTTGCCGTTTGATCTGCGGAACCATAGACGGGCTCTAAATGACCTCCACACCGAGTCGGTAGATATATCTCTCAGATCTCGGCCTGTGAATCCCGTTACTAATACTCAACCACCGGAATTGGCTGAAGAGGAGCGTGTACTTCCGAGGGAGACTAGAGTCATACTAGCACAACTTAGCTCTGGATATTGTAATAGGTTAAACTCTTACTTATCCAGACTGAACCCCAACATACCAAATACATGCCCTGCATGTGGTATGACCCCTCATGATACCATACATCTCTTCTCCTGTTCAGTTGAACCCACTCTTCTAACACCTACATCACTCTGGTCCAACCCTGTGGAAACTGCGCGTTTCCTTGGACTTTCGTTAGATGAGCCTGATGACAATTTAGAGTGATCGAGCCCATTGGCCAGGGTGGAGCACTGTTAACAACAACAACAACAAAGTAAAGGAAGGGAAGGGAAAGGAAAGGGGAGGAAAGGAAACGAAAGGAAGGGAAAGGAAAGGAAAGGAAAGGAAGGGAAACGGGAGGAAAAGAAAGGAAAGGAAAATTAAGGAAAGGAGAGGGAAGGAAAGGAAAGTAAAGGAAAGGATGGGAAAGGAAATGTTAGGACAGGAAATGAAAGGAAAAGAAATGAAAGGAAAGCAAAGAAAGGGGAGGAAAGGAAAGGAAAGGAAAGGAACGGAACGGAAAGAAAGGAAAGTAAAGGACGGGAAAGTAAAGGAAAGGAAAGCAAAGTAAAGGAAAGGGAAGGAAAGGAAAGAAAGGGAAAGGATAGTAAAGTAAATAAAAGGAAAGTAAAGGAAAGATAGGAAAGGAAAGGGACAGAAACGAAAGGAAAGGAAAGAAAATTAAAGGAAAAGAAAGGAAAGGAAGGGAAGGGAAAGGAAAGGAACGGAAAGAAAAGAAAGTAGAGGGGAAAGTAAAGGAAAGGATAGGAAAGCAAAGGAAAGGAAAGGAGAGGGAAAGGAAGGAAAGAAAGGAAATGAAGGGAAGGGAAAAGAACGGAAAGAAAAGAAAGTAAAGGAGGGGAAAGTAAAGGAAAGGATAGGAAAGCAAAGGAAAGGAAAGAAAGGGAAAGGAAAGGAAAGATAGGGAAGGGAAAGAAAAGAAAATGAAAGAAAAGAAAAGAATAGAAAAGAAAAGAAAAGAAAAGAAAAGAAAAGAAAAGAAAAGAAAAGAAAAGAAAAGAAAAGAAAAGAAAAGAAAAGAAAAGAAAAGAAAAGAAAATAAAAGAAAAGAAAAGAAAAGAAAAGAAAAGAAAAGAAAAGAAAAGAAAAGAAAAGAAAAGAAAAGAAAAGAAAAGAAAAGAAAAGAAAAGAAAAGAAAAGAAAAGAAAAGAAAAGAAAAGAAAAGAAAAGAAAAGAAAAGAAAAGAAAAGAAAAGAAAAGAAAAGAAAAGAAAAGAAAAGAAAAGAAAAGAAAAGAAAAGAAAAGAAAAGAAAATAAAATAAAATAAAATAAAATAAAATAAAATAAAATAAAATAAAATAAAATAAAATAAAATAAAATAAAATAAAATAAAATAAAAGAAAAGAAAAGAAAAGAAAAGAAAAGAAAAGAAAAGAAAAGAAAAGAAAAGAAAAGAAAAGAAAAGAAAAGAAAAGAAAAGAAAAGAAACGAACAGAAAATTAAAGAAAAGAAAAGAAAAGAAAGGAAAGAAAAGGAAAGGAACGGAAAGAAAAGAAAGTAAAGGAGGGGAAAGGAAAGGGAAAGGAAGGAAAGATAGGGAAGGGAAAGAAAAGAAAAGAAAAGAAAAGAAAAGAAAAGAAAAGAAAAGAAAAGAAAAGAAAAGAAAAGAAAAGAAAAGAAAAGAAGAGAAAAGAAAAGAAAAGAAAAGAAAAGAAAAGAAAAGAAAAGAAAAGAAAAGAAAAGAAAAGAAAAGAAAAGAAAAGAAAAGAAAAGAAAAGAAAAGAAAAGAAAAGAAAAGAAAAGAAAAGAAAAGAAAAGAAAATAAAATAAAATAAAATAAAATAAAATAAAATAAAATAAAATAAAATCAAATAAAAGAAAAGAAAAGAAAAGAAAAGAAAAGAAAAGAAAAGAAAAGAAAAGAAAAGAA
Source organism: Merzomyia westermanni (assembly GCA_949987695.1). Lineage (NCBI taxonomy): Eukaryota > Metazoa > Arthropoda > Insecta > Diptera > Tephritidae > Merzomyia > Merzomyia westermanni. The sequence continues at coordinate 87,012,535 of OX465291.1, forward strand.
AAGAAAAGAAAAGAAAAGAAACGAACAGAAAATTAAAGAAAAGAAAAGAAAAGAAAGGAAAGAAAAGGAAAGGAACGGAAAGAAAAGAAAGTAAAGGAGGGGAAAGTAAAGGAAAGGATAGGAAAGCAAAGGAAAGGATAGGAAAGCAAAGGAAAGGAAAGGAAAGGGAAAGGAAGGAAAGGGCAGGGAAGGGAAAGGAAAGAGAAAGGAAGTAAAGGGCAGGGAAGGGAAAGGAAAGGAAAGGAAAGCAAAGGAAGGGAAGGGATGGGAGAGGAAGGGAAGGGCAGGGATGGGGAACGAAAGGAAAGGGAAGGAAAGAAAAGGAAAGGCAAGGGAAGGAAGGGAAAGAAAAGGAAAGGAAAAGAAAGGAAAGGAGGGGAAGGGAAAGGGAAGGAACGGAAAAAAAAGAAAGTAAAGGAGGGGAAAGTAAAGGAAAGGATAGGAAAGCAAAGGAAGGAAAGGGCTGGGAAGGGAAAGAAAAGGAAAAGGAAAGGGCAGGAAGGGAAAGGAAAGGAAAGGGAGGGAAGGGAAGGGAGAGGAAGGGAAAGAAAAGGAAAGGAAAGGAAAGAAAAGGAAAGGAAAGGAAGGGAAAGGAAAGGAAAGGAAAGAAAAGTAAAGTAAAGGAAAGGAAAGGAAAGGAAAGGAAAGTGAAGGAAACGAAAGGAAGGCAAGGGAAGGGAAGGGAAGGGAAAGGAAAGAAAAGTAAAGTAAAGGAAAGGAAAGGAAAGGAAAGAAAAGAAAAGAAAAGAAAAGGAAAGGAAAGGAAAGGAAAGGAAAGGAAAGGAAAGGAAAGGAAAGGAAAGTGAAGGAAACGAAAGGAAAGAAAAGGAAGGGAAGGAAAGGGAAGGGAAGGGAGGGGAAGGGAAGGAAAGGAAAAGAAAGGAGAGGAAAGGAAAGGAAAGGAAAGGAAAGGGAAGGAAAGGAAAGGAAAGGAAAGAAAAGGAAAGGAAAGTGTTTAAGTGACTTGCGCTCACTTAAATTCCTTTAAGTATTATGGATAAGTATAAGTGCCTTACGTTCACTTCCGATATTCGAATGACTTGCGCTCATGCAAACCTCCTACACTTCCACACTATATACATCCCCGCGTTACTTCGAAAACGTGCACTGGAGTTGCCATCCAGCACTTCCAACAAACTCACTGGAGTTGCCTTCCAGTGATGTCACTGCATAAAAGCAAGTGTCTTTTCGTACTCCTTCTCTTTCATTTTTTCATCACCGACAAGTGGACCATTCACCGGCAAGTGATTCCCGACAATATTTATTGTAATCAAGCCTCAAGTTATCATATCATCTACGCATCGTCAAGGAGCAAATACAAGGTGGCGCAAAAGTAATCCTCCTATCAGAAAATGCTATAAATTTTGCGATTGGCCCCTAAAGTCAGTTCTGTTTTGACATTTGTGTAGTAAACACATGCGAAATACACGTTAATAAACAATGTTGCGCTACACTGCTCCAGAACGCGGAATATTGCTGACTATTTATTTGACCAATAATCGGTCGGTGAAAAACGGTTACTGCGCAAAAGTAGTCCTCCTATCATAAAATGCTATAAATTTTGCGATTGGCCCCTAAAGTCAGTTCTGTTTTGACATTTGTGTAGTAAACACATGCGAAATACACGTTAATAAACAATGTTACGCTACACTGCTCCAGAACGCGGAATATTGCTGACTATTTATTTGACCAATAATCGGTCGGGGCCAAACGGTTACTGTGAATGGTGAGCGCTACAGAGCAATGATCAACGAGTTCTTTTTGCCGCAACTTGATGAATTGGGATTGGAAAACATGTGGTTCCAACAAGACGGTGCAACAGCACACACTGCACGTGCCACAACCGATATGCTGAACATCGGAAGCTTACTTTTGCGCCACCTTGTATATACCACCAACCATAGCACGGGAAGTATAATTTCTCCAGCAATTGAGTAAGTTACAAATATAATATCTTTATTTCGTCGGGCCACTTGCGGTGTACCCTTTTCGGACCATCAACTTTAATTCAACATATATACGAGTATATATATATACATATATATAATCATCAAGCTTTATTAAATCATCATTAAATTCCATCGTACCTGTTTCAATACATTAAATGTAATTTTCATTCGCTTTTGTAAAGCATATTAAACTAGACATTTTCATGATCATTTTACAATCATCTACGTATATTGCTATATACGATCATTTCCTTCATTCATTAATTAATACAAATCAATATTGTTAGTGTTAAGCGTTCCTTTGTAAATAAAGTGAATTTTCTACTTAAACACTCGCAATTCCTCATTGATTTAAACAGAAAGGAAAGGAAAGTTTTTCCCGCTAAAATAATTCTCATACCAATTCCCTTAATCTGAAATTTCGCACACATACAGTGTTATATTAAACACTAAAATCTCTTGCGGTAAAAAATTATATACAACCCAAACGCATTGGGCCTCATCGCCAATTTCACCCAACAAAAAATAATTAATAAATTTCTCACGGCTGGACCAAGAATCATTCGCCTAAGCTGTAACAATCCCAATTTCAAATAAAAGCCAAATAAAGCAGCACGATAAATTATTGTGTAGTTCCCATAAAATTAATTATTAAAATTAAACTATCCTCAAACTATTGCTCTGATTTAACACACGCACACATATATATATATATATAAACGAAATAGTTAAACCATATAAAAAGAGTTTACGGCGAATATCTCCTGAACAGTGGTACAAGACTGCTGAATCTCTCCAAAAAATTCCCAACATTACCACCATTAAATTAAGTAAATCCCTTTTCAAAATGACTACGGTTGCCGATAGTAAATTTTTTTCCGAAACAGATATTTTTACGGATTACTGCACTCGGTTCCGCTCAACCCCGATTCAAGATAATACCGAGGCACTGCTGTCTATATCAACCACTCGAAACTATCCAGTGCCCAAAAGCTGTATCATCTCAGACATAAGATTAAAGGAAAGCCAGGTCAAATAGAGGAACATTTCCCTTTAAGCGATGACATTTTTTCTCTAGCATGGGAAGCTCTCAAGTCGCGTTACGAAAACATCAAATCGAATTTTCATGAATCTAAAAGCGATTCAGTCGGAAAATAGTGATGATATACAACTTTCAGTTTCTGAATACTTGCTACGAGATAGTGGAAAGGGTAGATCAATGGCTACCACCCAAACCCCGATATAATCCACCCTTCACAAACTTCTCAAGGGCTCACCCCAGTCAGAACAATCTCCAGTTCAGGCAAGATCAACCCCAAAACCACAGCAACAACTCCCTTACGCATACAAAATCCCGCGCCACAGAACACCAGAGATTTTATACCTGTAAATTATGCGAAAAGTCCTCCTATACTCTGCAAAGCTATTTGCGGTATAAAAAATTGTCAATCGCAGTGCTTTCGTAAAATAAAACAATCTTTGCCAGAATTGTTTAGCTCAAACCCATGTTCTAAAATACTGCCAAAGCACGAGAACTGCCACGAGCACTGTGGGTTGACGTTCAACTGGGGAACTCGATCTCTGCTGTCAAATACACTGATAGGTGCGTTCAGTGCTAACGGGACATCTAGTGACAATAATCTGATTACATTAGTGGCTAACAATATTATTACAATTATATCAGTGGGTAAGTGCAAACTTATTTTAAGTGCACATTTTGTCGAAAATGCGTTAACTACATTTTCTGAAGCTTTAGCATGATACCTACCCAATGTGCATTTTTTGTAACCAACTTATCAATAACTGAAGCTCAAATGTGGATGGAATAATATGCCAAGTGCGTGCCAACAAAAACTAGAAAAGAAAATATGCTAAGTGCCTGAAGAAAAATTATGCCTTAGCCGATTCAAGAACGGTTTCTCGATCTACAGTTTCTCTGAACAGGTTCACCTTCTGGGTGATGTTCCCATTTTTTAAGTTTAAAGGTGCAGTGCCACTCTCCCTGGAGTGTCATAATCTCCATTTTTTACTTGGGATTATGTCACGTCTTCCGCCTACTCCGTCTGTATACAATTGCAGATGTTATGTTGAATAACTTGAGTCGTCAACCGATTTCAGTTTTAAAAAAACTTACACTAAAATAGTCTAACGCCGCTATTATGGCCTGCAATGTCTGACTAACTTTATGGTTCTAGTTCAACTGTTCCTATAATTTTTAATGGGACAGTGAGACTTGGGATATAAGAAGTAGTTAAAAGTTAAAAAGTTGCAAGCTTTATTATATATATATCCACTATTAAATTTTGTTGTTATAAATACCTTTTAAAAAGTAATTCAGGTCGTCGGCAATATTGCCCGAACAAAGCAAAAAGATTTCGTGACATGTCATAACTAAATTGCGCTGCACCTCCAGGTGTAAATTTGTTATTCATAACCAGACTTTCAAATAGAAATTCGTCTATTTGGTTGGCAATTATTCGTAGTGTTAAGTAGAAAAGGTTTAACGATAGTTCATTATCCAAGTTATGAAGCATTGTTACCATTACCTGAAAAAAAAATTGTACTTAGTGCTCTCACTTCTTTTAATAATATTGGCTTACCTGAAACATCTCACCGGCACTCGGAGATAAAATGAATGGCTCTTTGTAGTTCTGTATTGGCATGGTGGACCAACAGTCATGCCTGTAAAACATTGACTTAGCTTTAATTTCATTTGCTGCTTTCGTTGCGATGCTTGCAATCAGCTCTTGAGTCCAATGCTTTAATTCCCTGACAGTTTGATCAAATACTGAATGAATTTCAGTTGAGTTCGGACCAGCTAAGGCAACATGTAAGTGCAAATAATGAACATTTTCACCCCATTCGCTTAGTACCAAAGCCAAGTAATTGATGACATTTAATATTGATATGCTACTAACTTCCCCACAACTGTGAAGTTGTACGAGGCGACGCCGAAAATTTTCTAAGAGGTCTAGCTGGAGTGAAAGAAATTGTAATTGATGACCGGGTTGGATAAGTGTACAGTATCTATCTTTTATAGCTTCCAGCAATCTCATGAATTGATCAGCGCATTTCGGAATTTTCAAATCGTTTTCATAAAAGTTTTGACCTATGAGTATCCAAGGATTTCCACCATGCAATATAAAGTCCATTTTTTCTGTACAAACTCAAAGAAAAAAAGCAGAGCAAAAATAATGAATATTTATATAACTATATATTTCAAACTTTGGATTCACAAACTTTCATTTTTAATTATGTTCATGGTGTCGCGAGAATACCTTGAAAGGTATCAACTAAATTGGAACTAGTAACGCCCGTGGTCGAAATACGACCAACTTAAATTTATACCTTGAGGTCAAAATAAGATCACCAAAGCCCAAGATCACTGTTAGCTTAAACTAAGAAAATAATTCGAGTTTCGAAAAATTGTGAAATACAGATTTTTATTTAATTGTTGTGAGCCATACCACCCAATTTCATTAAAATACATAGTGGGATTCTTCGGCATTTTATGTTGGACTTAAAAAACCGACGCACAGTGGCGCCTTTTGAGCTTTTTCTTTGCAAAAATCATAACTTTTGAACCAATAAAGATATTTTAAAAATTTAAAATGCAAATGAAAGATAATTATTTGAAGTTTTATTGTATGAAAGCTCAGAATGTCACAGATACAGGGTGCTTCTGAAAAATTCGTCAAAGTCTAACATTTTTAGAAAAATGCAAAAACAAAATGTTTTTGGTAAAAAATAAAAAAAATTAAATGAGATTTGTGTTATAATGACGTATTTAAGCATTAAATAAGATAAACTAATGATTTTGATAAGATAGCGTGGCACTGCCCACTTATGACAAAAAGTTGTATCTAAGTAGTCACGTAATCAATAACTACCAAAATCGATAGACGTATTGTTTCTTTTAAATGGCAATACTCTTATAAAACTCAAATGTCCGTTTTTGGTGCCACAATAACAAGATGCTTCAAAATTCATCGCAAAATTTTACATGTTTTCTTTTTTTAATTTACAAGCCAAATATGTATTTTATTAATAACTAAAAGTTATTGAAAGTGGTTCAACGAAATTTTATTTGAACTAAAGATTAAACAGCCAACGAATTTTGGAAAAGGGGAGTGGCACTGCCCATTTATGCTAAAAAGTTTGATCTTAGTAACCGATTTACCAATTTGTACCAAACTCGATAGACGTATTGATTTCTATAAAAATTTAATACTCGTTTGAAGGCGAAATGCCTAAGCTTTAAAATAAAATTGATAAACTTTAGAGAAATGCAATAACGAAAAGTATGTATTTATAAATTACTAAATTAATTAATTCTTTTATTTGAAATAAAAAATTAATTTGTACATAGATATCTTATTTCTCAATAAAGTAACAAAATTGATTAGTAAATCTCTTTTTCATTGTTGTGATAGGAACTGAGAAACTTATTTTATCTTAACATAGTCATCGTCACTGGAACATATATCTAACAAAGCAACGATTTCTGAGCTATACGCATCTGTAAGATCTTTTTGTGTTCTTACATACCTCATAGATGATATGACTGGATCAGAAGAGATAGCTAACATGTTGAAAAGGTCTTCGTTTTGTCTAACACGTGATACTTTGCAGGTGTTCATAAATCTATATCTTTTGTAGTCCTTGTTCTTAGATTCTTGAGCTTCATCAGACAGTTCTCCTAATGGTAAGCACTGGCTCTCTATTAAATCTTTTCCATGTGCTAAAATTGTATGTACCGTTGGTGTAAGCTTCTTCTCAGGATACTTTTGATGCAGCAACTCTGTAGTTTTAGATGCATATTCTTCAAATTTGGGTCCATTAACTGGTTCATGGCAGTTTAAAATATTTAAAATTACTCCCAATCTTTTCACAATATCTCTATCAACTCCTGTTATGCGAGCAGTCATTTCATCGTTTTCAAAAAATCTTCTTGAGGAGAATATAGTTGATGACGGACGTGGATTTTTCCAATATTCTGAAGCTTCATCTCTTAGTCGTAATGGAACAATAGAAGCCATAAGCATATTACTATCTTTAATTGTTTCATCGTCTACATTTATTCTTTGTTTATATGCGCTTTGTCCTGATGATCCATCACAGCCCCACTTAGTTATCAATGCTAGCTCCTTTGGCAGTGATTTCAACTTTTCTTCAGTAAAACTTTGAAGGAGTCGTGTAGGCGTATGATCCATTAGGTTTTGTAGCTCAATTTCAGCTGATACTTCGGTTATTTTGGGACTTAGAGGAGCTGCTTCTTTCTTGGTTTGAGTAATTTTTTTGTATCCAGGTAAAATATCGGCATTACGTTGCAATGATGACTTACGTAATATAATATATTTCTTCTTCGTTAAACCGAGATCTATAAACAGCGCCAAAGCTTCTTCGGGAGTGTATTTCCTAGGTAGCGCATTTGGTGGTGTGGGAATGCTGTTTTTGATCCTCATCAGTCGCACTGGACTTGCTACCGCAACTACTTCTGTTATATGAGACTTCACGTTTTCTTCGTCTTTTTTATATTTAATAACCAGTGCTTCTGAAAGATGAGTCGTGGCCATAGCTTTTGTGGTATCACACAGCTTCCCTTTCCTTGTGTAGGTAGAACACTCTTCTATGGGTTTTGTTGGTCTCCCTCTAGTTGGATTGGTTGACGTGCTAGGCGTTTCTTCGTCCAAAAAAGTATTGTCAGCTAGCCACTTTTCATGCTTGCTTAGAAATTTTAAATTGTTACGATAGACGTCCTTCCATTTTTTTTCTATCATAATGTATTGTAAACCAATTTTTTCTTCCAGGCCTTCCTTTTATTTAATGCTTGTTTCACTCGCTAATTCTCTCATAATAGCCTCAACGAAGTCCCGTCTTGACTTTGTAGATTTAAACACCGCAAATAGTTTCGAGTTTTCTAGATACATATTAGAATTGGCTTCGAGTGTATCTGACTAAATATTAAACTGTGAACTATATTTAAAAATACTATTCAATTTATTTAAGTAAACAGAATACTAAGTTCCTTAATCTCCAAAAGACGAATGATAATGTGCATTGTATGATGGATAGCTTTATATACCTACTCAAATTATTAAAATGAATTTCAGGTATACAATTCGTAACTAAAAAAATGTATGTTGTTAACAAGTTCCAATAACAAAAACGACCTTACGGCCGTACTGAATTATATATACCTGCTCAGGCGCGTATTTATGCCCAAGGTTGTTTAACTTTATTTGATGTAAAAAGTGAAGTTGCAGCTGGACGCAGGTAGACTTTATGAATTTAGGTAACTGAATATTTCACAAATAACTACTGTTAATTTGACGGAGCACATATTTAAAATTTTTTTTTTCCATCAAAGTTTTAAAAAGGGCCTAAAAATAGGCATTTCGCAAAACAGGTACTTTTAACAAAAAAAAACAATTTTTTTTTGCTTCAATCCTAAATTAAATTATCTTTAATTGCTATGCAAGAAAACGACAACCGGCCGCCTTATTTACTCACAAAACCATTTTAGATACAACGAAAACGAAGAAAAATTTCAAATTTTTCCCAATGTTGAAAATTGTTCAACTTTGAGCGGCTCTACCTGGTAAACTATATTTTCTGTGAAAAAACAGTTGTATATTCTTGATCCCTGGAAAATTCTCTGTTAGAAACATGTATTAAATTTAGCGAACGCTCTCATGATTTTTTTGATTTTTGCCTTGCTTTAACGGCAGAGGCGCCACTGTTCTATCAGAAATTTTCATTATCACTTGGCAGGTTTCGGCGTTCGGCCATCTTCAGTGTTGTCTTTGTTGTTCTTGTTGTTAACAGTGCTTCGCCCTGCCTAATGGGCTCGCTCACTCTAAACTGTCATTAGGCTCTTCTAACGGAAGTCCGAGGAAACCCTCAGTTTCCACAGGGTTGGACCAGAGTGATGTAGGTGTTAGAAGAGTAGGTTCGACTGAACAGGAGAAGAGATGTTTGGTATCATGAGGGGACATGCCACATGCAGGGAATGTGTTTGGTATGCGGGGGTTTAGTCTGGCTAAGTAAGAGTTTAACCTATTACAATATGCAGAGCGAAGTGGTGCTAGCATGACTCCCTCGGAAGTACACACTTCTCTTCAGCCAATTCAGGTGGCTGAGTACTGATAACGGGATTCACAGGCCGAGATCTGAGGGATCTGTCTACCGACTCTGTGTGGAGGTCATTTAGAGCCCGTCTATGGTTCCGCAGATCAAACGGCAAAGAGATGTGGTGCCGGATCTCATCGTAGTGCTTACGAAGATGTCTCCTTATGTCTCTGGGGGGCGGGGCTACATCCAATAGATGTCGATTTGGATGACTGGGTTTATGACAGTTCAGAAGGAACTGTCTACTCAAGAGTTCCGCGTGTTCTGGAACATTGAGCAATTTTTCCTCTTGATGGAGGTGAGACTCAGGCGACATAAGCAGACATCCCGTAGCAGTTCTGATGGCGGTGTTTTGGCAGACTTGCAATTTCCTCCAGTTGGTGTCAGAAAGATTGGGCGGCCATATGGGCGCAGCATAGTCGATAACCGGTCGGGCAATAGCCTTATATGTAGCAAGCAATTTTTCTTTGCCTTTTCCCCAAGTACTGCCGGCCAGTGACTTGAGGATTTTATTGCGGCTCTGCACCTTTGAAGCTAGTGCGGTGGCATGACCAGCAAAGGTGAGGCCGTTGTCAAACGTCACGGTCAAGATTTTCGGGTGGTTGACAGCAGGTAAAGGGACTCCGTCTACGCGGACATTTAATTCTTGCCCCAACTGCGCATTCCATGTCGTAAACAGGGTCGCCGTCGATTAAGTCGGAGATAGGGTCAGATTTCGCTCGGTGAAGAAACTGGAAAGGTCACGGAGGTAACTGTTGATTCTAGTACAAAGTTCGTCCATGGAGGGACCCTTGCCCGAGGCCATTATCGTGCAGTCGTCACCGTGGGAAACAATGGAGACTCCCTCTGGTGGGAGGGGAAGTCTCGAAATATAGAAACTAAATAAAAGGGGAGAGAGAACACCACCTTACGGCATCCCTTGTTTTATTCTTCGTGGCCTAGATTTCTTGTTCCTGAATTTGACTGATGCCTGTCGACCATTGAGGTAATTAGCGGTCCACCTTTTAATTCTGGCAGGGAGCGGTGTCTCTTCCAGGTCTCGAAGGAGTGTGGCGTGGTTAACCGTATCAAATGCATTTGATAGGTCAAGTGCCACGAGAACCGTCCTATGGTTTGGTAGGTGTTGATTCAAACCATGATTTAGTTGCGTTGTAATGGCATTCAAAGCGGATGTGGTGCTATGAAATTTGCGGAAATCATGCTAGTGATCGGCCAATTGGAGATTTGCAATAAAGAATGGGAGTAGAATGGTCTCTAGTATCTTCACAACCAGCGAAAGGAGGGATATCGAACTATAAGAATCTCCTTGGTTCGCCGGCTTCCCTGGTTTTAGTAGGGGAACTACAATCGCCTGTTTCCATATCTCAGGTATGACGAAAGTAGTTAGAGAGAGGTTGAAAAGAGTCGCTAAATAACTCTGTCCCTCGATTTTTGTTGGAACGATTTTCCGTCATCCCTTGTCAAGTTTGGTTTTGTGACAAACCGGTTTCGGCGTTCTGCCATTTTCAATGCCTAGCTTCGTTCTGGTCTGTGTCTATCCGCTGCGTTGTTTTTATAGTCCGTGGGTGCTGTGGCAGGTAATGTCAATCTATGTTTTCGTGGTAGGTAACGTTAATATGCGTGTGTGTGTGCGCGGTATTGATACGTCCGAATTGTTATCTGTCCCAAGGGTTGTTTTTGTAGGTATGTAGACATACCGCTTGTTAGCTAAGCGGTAGGTTGATGTAGGTAGAAATCGGTGATTTTTGCAGTTTGGTTCATATTTCGTTTTTGCTTGTTCATTGTTACGTGTTTGGTTGCTGTACCTGCTGGCTTGTGCTGTTTTTTGTAAACTAGTTTTAAGGGTTCAAATATTTCGTCAGAGATAGTGTTGGTTTGTTCGTTTATGATCCTGCCGTCAAATGTTTTTAACTTGTATATCTCCATGTTCTCAAGTACATTGAGCCGCCGGCCTTTTCCTTGTACGTGAAGTATTCGAGCCGTTGTTTTTATGTTAGCTGGGGTGCAGTTGTTCTCAAACATGTGGTTCGCGAAATTAGATTCTGGTATTATGGTGGGTTTTCGTGTTTTTTTTTGTAGTCCCTGATATGCTCTCGGAATCTTGTGCTTATTTTCCTTCCTGTTTGTCCTATGTAGCTGTATTGACATTCACAAGTAAGCCTATACACTCCGTGTCTGTTGAACGGGTCATCAGAATTAGTGTCGGTTCTTAGTTTTTGTCCGACGTTGTTGGATGTTCTGAATGCTGTGTTGATGTTATATCTTTTAAAGAACTTTGCTAATTTGTACGTCGCTTTTCCAGTGTATGTCATTGCCGTCCAAACCATTGGATTTTCCTCTACGTTTACTCTTTTTTGTGTTCCATGGCTACTTCTGAGGTTATCCACAAGTGCTTTCTTGTATCCATTATTTCCCAGGCCAGGGTGTTTAATCATCTTCATGGCGATTCCGTCGGGTTCGATGGCTTTTGAGGGTTTGGCCTTCATTATAGCTTCCTTCACCGCTGCGATTCAGACGGCAATGGGCGCAGTCGAATGTTTCTGTTTGTGCGCACGTAGGATGGCTCTTCTCTTAGACCTATCAGCAGGTGAATGCATTATAAAGAGCCGGCAAAAGAAGATCACGCATTTCCTGGCGTCCGATTCGACGCTGTCGCCGAATGCAATGGCGACCTTGTCATTGTATTTGGTCAGATTCGATAGGGCCTTGACAGTCGCCCATAATTTGCCGACTCCGCCGGAAAGGTTGCATGCCTCAAGGTGTTGTTTCCACTTGGTCACTTTGGGTTCGTTGGCTGTCCTACGAATTTCCGCATTAAGATCTTTGATTCTGGGATCTGCGGGATTGATGAGTCTCACTTGGTCACGTTCTCTTGCCACTGCGCAGCTTCTGCAAGGAAATTCGGACTAATTTCTGGTATTCTACCAGCAGGAATAAGTTAATGTATGTTAGTTTATCGGTCGTTGTGAAGTCGGTCGGTCGTTCAACAGAGAGTAGGATGGGTAGGTAGTCTGGCGAACTGTGGCAGTTACCTGCTCCCTAGTGGGGCATCTCCATTGACTGTACAGAATGCGTGTCCTCTACTATCTGCTGGCGTTGAAGTCGCCTAGGATTAGACGATAATCACCCATTAGCAACGCACTAATGTCGGGATGATAATCTCTCGGACAACACTTGGCAGGGGGAATGTAGATGTTTATAATTTGCAGGTCGACGACGTTTGACCGGACTACTATGCCTTGGCATTCTAAGGTAGAGCCCTGGGGTCGACGTCAGGGGAAAATAGATTATATAGTAGTGATGTGTAATAACCGCAAGGCCACCCCCATGACTGCTTCGACGGTCTTTTCGATGTACACTATACCCATCACAACTTCGTAAGATCCTGTGTTCAATTGTGTCCGTTATCTCCGCGATCTTTCCAGCTAATCCGTTACAGTTCAGCTGTAAAAATTTTGAAGCGTGTAGGAGGGAAGAGATGCTAGGCCTGAAGGACGGATGCGCTTGCCTAGGTGGAGGTAGGCTAAGGCCTAAACTATGTCGCAGTGTAGATTTGCTGCGCCTTGGCCGTTGTTATCTGGCGTGGAAGGCGGCTGTGTACTGCAACAAGGGCTATGAACGCATCCGTCTAGAGGTTTCTGTTTGCGAGCCCAGTGCACATAAGGGTGTGACATAGGCCAAGGCAATTGTTGCACTTGACCGATGTCGCAGGCATATATAATCTTTGCCGACAAACAGTGCACGTAGTGAAAAGTACGGGGAGGTGGTGGTCCTGACCCAGGGGTCAGGCTGGAAGCAGGGGGGGGGGGGGGGGGGGGGGGGGGCGGCATTGGCGGCAGATAAAGAGGGGGCTGATATCTGGCCTATTCCGGAGAGTATAGGAGTGTTAAGCGGCCGTGAGAGATGGAGACGCTGGTGAGCGTGAGCGACAGTCGGGAATGGGTGAGGCGGGAATGGCAGACTGAGCTACCATTGTGGCTGCTTAAAGTTGGTAGGGGCGGTTGGGGCACGCCAGAACGACGTGTACCGCGGGACGCCCTTAGGCATGTACAGCATAGTGCCTCGAAAATAGTAAAGAAAGTACGGGGTCTGTGGATGGCAGGGTTAGGCCCAGAGCATCCAGATTTATGTAGCCATCTCTTACACTTGAACTTACAGAATGCGACCGTTTAATATAAATTTTCTTCCAGCAGACGCAGCTGATCCAAACTCTTGGTCCAGGGTTGGGTTCGACCCCAGCCCGTAACAAGAGACATTAGAGCAACCCCGCTGCAAGGGTTTGCTCCGAGGATGACAATTTAAGGTGGGACGAGACAGATTAGACAGGGTTACACTGAAATAACAGCCCTTGGCCGGGTAAAAAAACCCGGGTCATTCCTGTACGATAGAACCGGCTGTTGTGTTGTCTTTAATTTTCTTAGCAGTCAAAAAAAACTGCCATAAACAATGAAACAAGACGAAGTATGAAAGCCACAAACACTCATAACAGAGTTGAAAACAGAGAGGATTCCTCAAACAAGTATTGGGACACCATGGACGAAATATTTTTAGAATTTTTTCTAAGAGCTCCCAGAACTCGATATAGACATAGAACTTCCAAATGCGATAGATGCTGTGAAGTAAGTAGAATCATTCGAATAACGGGGTTTGGATAAAATGAGCAAACTACGTCGCATGTGTATAAATGGGAGCCTTAGAAAACCAAATAACTAATTTCCTAATGCGATAAAACAGCATTAAACTGTTTTTATGAAAGTTTATGGCCAAAAATAGCTAGAATGATAAAATTTTTAAATATAAGTAGAACCGAGCTCTCACATATATTTGATATATGTTTAGATTAAAAAACTTCAATCTTTAAATGGATGGTAAATTGCACAAAACTTATAGAATTAAAACAAAAAATGGCTAAAACCGGTTTGTAAAAAAATGTGTTTTACTTAAGTAAAAAATGATTTTATTTATTGTAGAATAAACTGTAACTTGTGAAATTCTACCTGTTCTATCGGGCCGAATGGTTCTTGTAGTTTGTTCTCGTCATCTTTGACAATGCTGTCGAATAAAATAATATTAAAAAAAAATACAAAAAACAAAACTTATAGATGAGTAGTGAAAAACTACATGCACCTCAAAGGGTTAATTTATTTGTTTACATTCGGTTGACATAATAGTCCCTTACTAGAGAATCATATTTAGCTGTCAATCACACTTTATTGAATACACTTTGAATATAACTAATGAGTACCGTTTTTTTTTTTCAAATTACTTGAACGTGAAAGGATTTTTGAGCCCCTGACTCCATATATAATAAAAGAAGAAATAATTGTAAATAAAAATCCTGCACTACATTCAAACAAGGTGGGAGGCGCTTTAATGCCAATAAAATTTCAAATCCAAAAATATTTCGAAACTAAAAATAACTTAAACATAATGTTAGAAAATATAAAAATTATATAGTCAAATCGAGATGTTTATGTAAATGTAATTAATGGTAAAATCTGGGAGCAAAAAATGTTAAGATAAATTAAAGTCACTTATTGAAAAGAACCATTATTCATATCAGTTACTGTTCAAAAATCCATTAACCCTCTAACAGGCTAATTTTTGTTTAAAATGAAGAAACTCACATTTTGTAATTGTAGTGCGATGAATCTTAATTTTAAGTCATATTTCCAAAAGGGCTCATATTTTTCCTCCCAGTATTGAAAACCCCAACCCCCCTTCTAGTCGGCTTTGCCTGTTAACAGCCCACTCCGCCTGTAGGCGGGGTATGATTTGTGGCCAGTGATTCTATAAATATACTTAACATGTTACTCATAAGTTGTAATCCTTAAAAATTGCTTCATTTATCAAAAAATTTCTTTTTACAGCAGAAATCCTTTTTATCACTTCAAAATGTGGGCCATTAAAAAATATATGGTGCATGAGATTTGAAGCCGTTCATAAAATTTCCAAAGCATAGTCAAATTCAATTACATCTCTACGCTAAAATTTTCTTATAATCTCACAAACGAAACTTTTTTTCAGCCTAATTTAAGCATAAATATGAAGTTCTTGTTACCTGTCAGTAAATATAAATATTACATTTTAAAATACAACTTTTATTCAGAAGTAACATTTACAAGATTGCTTTTCAAAATTTTTTTTTATTATGAAAGAAGATGTTATTTCCTTATTTGAGGTTGAAGATATTGCATTACTGAACCATTCTTTTTCATATGTTCTCACATTCCCAAGCGACTACTCGAATACTACAAACCGACTAATAACCGTGCAAACGGTTACAACCAACTAGTAGATTAACCGAGTATTCGATTATTTTGCAGTTACTCAAAAATGTAATAGTAATTTTTTTTATGATATCCAAAGTATTTTCCTTATAATTTTTTAAATTTTTTTATAAAAACCACACTTCATTTCACAACAGGAACAACAGTTTTAAAAGATTTACTTATTTTCGTACATTTTAAGCTGCGGTATTTGTGATTTCTTTTATGAAAAATTAAGTGTATTTAAATAAAAAGCTATATTACTTAATATTAATACTGTTGTAACTCATTATTATTAAAATTAATATGTATTTGTTCATAAAAAGATAACAACTTGTTTATAAATTATACAAATATTATATTCTTTTATATAAGTTTATTTGTGTGCCTTGTTTGTTGTTATAAGAGTATGATCACAGATGCACACAATCTTGGATTTTTATTGTTTGCAACCTCTCTTTCCTTATTTATATGTTAATAAATAAAAGAAATTTTTAAAACAAAAAACCAGGTTTTTTATTTTTAACATGATAGATCGTGTTAATTCAACAAGAAGGAAACGGTTACTTTAACATGATAGATAGTGTTACTTTAACCGGACATAGAGTAAGTTAGGGTGTTATGATATAGGCATACCTTTTTCGGCTGCTACTCAAAATTTTATTAAGTAGACAGGTATAAAATCATACAGTTCGATAGATTCCAGTATTGCGAAGGACCTTCCAAGACGAGATCAATTTATCTTAAGTAATCCGGAAGATATTTATTCAAACTCATAAAAAGTCAAAAAAAACTGTTTTGTCAAAATAGGGGGGTAATGTGATATACTATACCACATACTTGGCTCTGCTATGAAATATGTGTAAACCGCATGAAATAATCCAGCCACATTGTAGATATGGTAATTTGCATCCCTTCAGATATGTGAAAAGCTGATTCGGGACCAGGAAGAGCATGTTCCATCAAAAGTGGAGGAGGTTTTCCTTTTTTTGCTGATCTTATGCACTCAATTTGCTTTTCTGTTGTAGCTAACATTTTCGGATGCTTACTTGGCGTGATAAGACACCCCTGTGTCATCAGCGTCCCAAACCCTAGTTGGAGGAAATTTATACTTTTCATACTCGTGCTCCACATCGAACTACTTTTACCATATCACATTACCCAAACTAGAGCGTTAAAGAAACGAACAATTTTTTCACCAAAACTAATTTAAAAATATTAAGTAATCACTTGAAATTTTGGGGCCTATATTTATTAGAAACGAAAATAAAATAGAAGTAAATATAAGAAGTTGACAACTTAAGAATATTTCGCAATTATCCTTGTTTAAGGAGTGCTCTAAATTATTGACGACTGCACCATGGAAAATGTTTTTTCACACTGATAGCAACCTAGTTGACCAATGCCAGCCGTTTCTTTGCAGTAGCGGTTTTTGGCCATTACCATTATGGTAAAGAAGATATTCTTGCTCAGACATGAATAATTTAGCAAATATGCAGGTGTATCACTTTACCAACCCATATCACAATACCCAACTTACTCTACATATAGTGTTATTTTAATAGAGTATAGTCAGGCCATGTTAATTAAAAAGGAAAAATCGTTTTAAACTAACATTCGATAGTGTTGATTTAACGAGACAGATAATGTTGATTTACCAGGAAGACATGGTAACTCAACCATGGTTTTCATATCAACTCATCATGAAATTTAAGTTAATTTAACAGGTTTTCATGTTAATTCAAACGTTTGTGATCATGTTGAATTCACACCCCTACTAGACGGACCTAACCACACTCACTAATGCATGCAAGCGAAAATTGTAAATTACAAGGTGGCGCAAAAGTAATCCTCCTATCAGAAAATGCTATAAATTTTGCGATTGGCCCCTAAAGTCAGTTCTGTTTTGAGATTTGTGTAGTAAACACATGCGAAATACACGTTAATAAACAGTGTTACGCTACACTGCTCCAGAACGCGGAATATTGCTGACTATTTATTTGACCAATAATCGGTCGGGGCCAAACGGTTACTGTGAATGGAACGGACCGAAGGAAAAAATTATATTAAAAATGTTTGAGAACACAAAGAAATTCCTTACTCTACACAAAGACTCGGTCATAATCACAAATTCAGACAAGGGCAACAAAACAGTTATGATGTACAAGACGGACTACGAACAGAAAATGAAAACACTACTAAATGATAGGAACACATACAAAACCACAGGAGCGGATCCAACACAACAACTGGCCAGGAAAAACAACACTATCATAAATGACATCTACAAACAAAAGAACATTGATCTGAGACAAAAAACAGAACTCACTTGCACAGCAGCTACAGCACCCAGACGCTATGGACTTCCTAAAATACACAAATACAATACACCTCTGCGTCCAATTTCGTCGTCCGTAAACGTCCCCTGCTACAAACTCGCGAAATTCATATGCCAAACACTGAAGAAAATCACGAGCAAGAAATATAACGTTCAAAATTCATCACAAGTGAAAGAAAAACTGAAGGAAATAGAAATAAATGATGATTCGATGTAGTTTCCCTATTTACTAATATACCAATAAAACTAGCGATGCAGAATATTATGCAACAATGGCAAAAAGTTCAAGAACATACATCCCTGACTAGAGCGCAGTTCCGAACAGTTTTGGAGTTTTGTCTGCGGGACAACAATTATTTTATGTTTCATGGCACCATCTACCAACAGATCTATGGTATGCCAATGGGAAACCCCCTATCCCCGACAGTGGCAGATATTGTATTAGACAAAATTCTTGACGACAGCATTGCTGAACTACAATCAAAGGACATATATATCAAATACATAGAAAAATATGTAGACGATATATTAGCTATAGTTAAGATCAAAGACGTGGAAGAAATACTAAACACCCTAAATGCCCAACACGAAAAAATCCAATTCACCACAGAAAGGGAAAAAGATAAAAAATTGGCCTTCCTAGACATCGAGATAATCAGAGAAAATAAGACACTTAAAACGAATTGGTACTTGAAAGCAATAGCATCTTCGAGAATGATAAACTATCAGTCAAATCACCCATGGTCACAAAAGAAAAATATAGCCGTGAACCTCATTAGAAAAATGTTTACACTGAGTGATGAAGAGTTCATAAATGACAACAAGACGAAAATAAAAAATATACTCTATAAAAACGGGTACCCTAATGCGGTCACTGAGATACTTATGACAACAACAATGAACAAAATACATCATGCAAACGGCAATACTCAAACGAACAATGAACATGAAAACAAAATATACACGGGAGTCACATACGAGGTGTGTTCAAAACGTATCGCGAGTTTTGCATTGGCTGGTTACGTATATTCGAATTTCGAATTTTTTGTGGCGTTATGTTGGTACTCATGTCTCTCACTTATGCCGACAAGCTCGGCCATTTTGAATGTTCAGTTAATTGTTGACAGCTGCTTTGCTTGCACGTGTTTTGGATCGTCTTCGATTTTTACCTATTCAAAAAAATGGATCAAAGAACCTGTATCAAATTTTGTGTGAAAAACGAAATTAAGTGCGCGGATGCATTCCGAATGTTGACTGTGGCATACGGAGAAGCTACCTTGGACCGAAGCAACGTTTATCGGTGGTACAAAATGTTCTCAGAAGGCCGAGAAGATGTGCAAAGAAGAACAAAAATTGGCCTTTGCACCACGATAACGCCCCTGCTCACGCATCGTTGCTTGTGCGCGACTTTTTGGCCAAAAACAACACACTAATGATGCCGCAGCCACCGTGTTCCCCAGATCTGGCCCCCTGTGACTTTTTCTTGTTCCCTAAACTGAAGAGACCCATGAAAGGACGACGTTACGCTTCTCTTGACGAGATAAATACGGCATCGAAGGAGGAGCTGAACAAGATACAAAAAAATGATTTTTTGAAGTGCTTCGAAGATTGGAAAAACCGTTGGCACAAGTGTATAATATCTCATGGGGATTACTTTGAAGGGGACAAAATAGATATTCATGAATAAATAAATAATTTTTGAAAAAACACAAAATTCGCGATACTTTTTTGAACACACCTCGTACATACCAGGATTAACGAATAACAAAACTTTAAATAAAATCATAAACAACAACAATGTAAACTTCGCACATAGGCCACACAGCACATTAAGCAGAATATTTACAAAAACAAAAGACAGAATCGACAAAGAGCAACAACACAATGTAATATATGAAATAAAATGCAAAGATTGCAACGGGGTATATGTTGGCCAGACTAAACGCAGCTTGGAGATCAGAATCAACGAACACAAGACAGACGCCAGAAATAACAAAATGACCACTGCACTTGCCCAACACCTAAACAACAACAAACATAGTGCCGACTTCGAGAATGCGCGAATATTGGACATTGAAAAACGAACAAAAACAAGGCTGACGTTAGAAAGCTTGCGAATACAAGAAAGAATAAAATCCGCGATAAACCACAAAGAAGACGTTGACACAATTAATAGCGCGTATTTGACAGCAATAAAGAAGTCAAAAAGAGGATGAAAACAATGTTTGAAAAAGCTGTGGAAAAATGTAGTTTGTTACACTGATTGTATAAATGTTCGTCTAATGTTTATATTGTAATAATAATTAAATGTAAAGTAATGTAACAAAATTTGTAATTAATGTATGTGAACTATAATTGTTTTATGTTTTTATAAAATAAATGCAGACTCCCTGAAGAAGGTGCAAAAAGCGCCGAAACTGGAAGGAGGAAAAAAGGAAATTATTTTTCGCTTTTGAATTACCGGCCAAAGAAGCTCCAAAGGAAAAAACATATAAAAATTAAACACTGGCCCAACAAAGAGTTTTTTCTTTTAATTTTTTACTTCATTTTGTATGCACATATTTTCTTTTAAAAGATAGCACCCTGGCTAATTTTCACCGAAGATTTTCGAGCAGAGTTATAAAAGATGCGTTTCACCTCAGTATCAAAAAACTGAAAGAAGAAATTTTATTCTGTCCAGAGGTATTTACATAGGGTTATTTTTTAATAGCTTCCAAAGATCGCTCATTCATAAGGATATCCTGACAAGAAATACTATGGATCACGTTCCCAGTTTTCGATCGATCCATTGTAATTCTTTGGTTTTTTGACAATTACTATTTACAAAAATAAAAAAAATCATTTTTGTTTACGGATTTATGATTTCAAAGTCAAAACGAAAGTAGGCAATGCTTTGTAAAATGTTACCAAGCTGAAAGACTCAGCGATTGAACTTACTTTGGGAAAAAAATTCTAAGAAATCAGACCTGTTGTTAGCTCATGTACCCATACATACCATTTATTCTCTTCTACTTAAACCGTTGTATTCATTACTATCTCTTTATGTACTAATTTCACATATGTAAACTATCAATGCATGCTCTCGTTGACGGACACACTCAAACAGTAACGGACGAACACCAAAAATAATATTTCGGGCATCAAAACAATTATTGATGCAAATGGCAGAGGGGAAGGGAAAAGCCTAGCCACAATTGAGCTAAAATGTCGTTTAGGTATACTTGAATCGTATTTAAGATTTATATGTGAGTGTCAAAATTGTTATTCAAGAGCAATTGGGTGGGGATTGGAATAACAGCATATTAGGAGAAAATCCAGCGGTGATTTCTACTTATAATTAAAATTGCCTACGTTTTCTGGAGAGTACTCGGAGTACGAAAATTCTATCAATTCGTTTAATCAAATAATTGACCGCGTTCTTCGGGTCTCCAATATCGAAAAATTCAACCACCTTCTCAATTGCTTGCAAGGGCAAGCATTGGAAACAGTTAATGCGTTCCAGGTGAGCAACGAGAATTACAAACAGGCACTCGATAGGTTGAAATCGGAAAATATAGAAACTCTTTTCGAAATGCCGCATATACAAAAACAAAGTTGCAGTCAACTTCGCATTCTTATTGGAAACGCCACCTCACTTCGTGATTTGATGCAATCGCTAGGCACGGACACAGACATTTTCAATGCCACGATGATCCATATTACTATGCAGAAGTTAAATGATGGCACTGAAAGGAAGTGGAAGTCAAGTCGCCAACATGGGCCGACTGTGCCAAGGTTCTTTGTATAAACTGCCCCTCGAAAAACCATAATTTTACCCATTGTTCATCTGCCTTCAAACGCAAGGTTTGTGGCCGTGCTCACCACACAATGCTCCATCGGTCAAATAGATCATCTGCTCCAGCTCCATCGCCATCTGAGTCGCGCCTGCTTTAGCATCTCAACCATGTTTGGCATCAACTCATTCTCGCCACTGCTGTTGTCCTCGTTCGGGATGCAAGTGGAATTTACCAACTGGGTAGAGCACTGCTTGATTCTTGCTCGCAGGTGAATCTCATCACCGAGGGTTTCGCACAAAACTTCGCTTGCAACAAAAACGACGCAACGTTCACATTTTAATCATTGGTGGATCAAGTACCAAATCAAACATAAAACATTAACTATCATTAAATCTCACTTCAATAGCTATGAACTTACGCTAACATTTTGCGTGACTTCACATATACCATAGCAGCGAGAGAGTGAGATAGACATTTCACGATGGAATTTGCCAGAAAATACCACATGAGCTGATAAACATTTCTTTAAATCTAAACGCATAGATTTGCTGCTTGGCACGGAGACCTTTTTTGATGCATTATCAGTAGGTCAAATTAAACTGGGCGTTAATTTACCCACACTCCAGAAAACGCTGCTGGGTTGGGTAGTTTCGAGTAAGTACAACTCCTCGCAAGTGCATCCACAGTCAACAACATGTATGCTCTCCCGCGAAGAGTCAATAAATCTAAATCTTGAGCCGCTTTGGAAATTGGAAGAGATACCTTCATATTCTCTGCTATCGGAAGAGCAGGCCGATTGTGAATCATTATTCATACAAACCGTTTCTCGCAGCATCACAGGTCGTATAGTTGTTTGTTCACCGTTTCCTCATCATTGCGTGCTAAAACCGAATAGAACGTCAACAAGGCTGCGGGTGGTGTTTGATGCCTCTTGTCGAACGTCTGCACAAAAGTCGCTTAACGATATTTTAATGGTATGCCCAACTATACAAGAAGACCAAATTTACTCTGTTGCTAAGATTTCGCATCTTTCCATACGTTATCAATGCTGACATCGTTAAGATGTATAGGCAGATCGACGTCGACGCACAAGACCAGTGCTTTCAATACATATTATGGCGTTATTCAGAACAAGAAAAAGTGAGGACATATAAACTTAACACTGTTACTTATGGCACCGCGGCTACACTACTTTGCGGACTTGGAAGGATTAAATCTTCTTTATAGGTGGACGACTTTTTATGCGAAGCCAACACTTTAAAAGAATCAGCATAAGTGAAGATTGATGCTACGGCTATTTAAGAGAAGGGAGGCATGAAGCTCGCTAAATTGCCAACGCGCTAGGCATTGCTTGGGATCAACAGCAGGATGTTTTTATATTTTCATTTTTTCCAAAGGGGTTGAAGTCTGACAACTCGACAAAGCGCAATATTTTGTAATTAGCTGCGTCACTTTTCGATCCTCTTGGTTTCCTCGCTCCGCTACTCAAGCTAAATTGGGACAAATCGGTACCGCAAAATCTCCATTGTGCCTGCCAAAATCTACTCAGAGAGTTGCCTTCGTTGCCATTATTACATGTTCCGCGCCATTGTCTGGGCAACTGAGCTTCACGGTTTTTGCGATTCTTCAATTCGCGCATATGGGTGTTGTGTCGCAAACGCTTATTGCAAAGGTCGGGCATATCTTCGCCACCCAAGATTTAGCCGTTTACTTATGGACTGATTCGCAAATTGTGTTACATTGGCTACGAATGCACTCATCTACCTTATCAGCCTTCGTGGGCAATCACTGCTGAGAAGTCGAACTACATTGTTGAAAGTATCGCTAAATATAGTTCGCATTTGACTGGTGCGCGCATCATCTCTTGGATGTTTCGTTTTTATAGAAAAATAGATAAATCAGGTAAAAACATCGCCGAGACTCAAATTTTATCACCTAAAGAAATTGAAATCGCTCTTTGGTGCATTATTTGGAATATTCAACAAAAATATTTTCCACTCAAATTCCTAAATCCGTTCATGGACGACACTTGTGGCTTTGCTGAAGGTAGGCGGTCGACTAGAATTGGCAGCGCTGCCACACACACAGCGACCAACAAATGCCACTTCGTCGAATGCTTGGTGGGCTATTTGCACGTCACAAATTTCCACGCCGGACCCAAAGCCTTAGTGGCTCTTATTCATCTCAGGTATTGGGTCGTCAATGCCAGAGATGCTGCTTGTCGAGTTGTTCGGTCGTTCATACACTGTGTGCGATATCGTCCGAAGCTGCTTCAACAAATGATGGACAACCTTCCCGCCTCACGCCGTGCCGACCCTTCTCTCGTTGTGCTGTTGACTTTTGCGGCCCTGTTTCAACATATCTTCGTATTAGAGGCAAAACACGATACAAAACGTACATAGCCATATTTGTTTGCCTTTAGTCGGCATTTCATTTTGAAGTCGTCTCAAACTTGTCAACGGACGCATTCATTGCGGAGCTTAAGCGAATGATCGACAGAAGAGGATTGCCAACAGACATACTTTGTGATAATGCCACAAATTTCGTTAGCGTTAGTGAGCTGAAGCAATTTTTGTTCGATTCTAGACCAAAATATTTTACTTTTGCTCAAAATAATTCATAAATTTCAATTTCATTCCTCCTATAGTACCGCACTTCGGCGTACTATTGGAGGCCGCAGTAAAGTCAGCGAAGGGTCATCTGAATCGAACGATGGGTTATGTGCGTCTTACATAGGAGGAGCTGACAACGGCAGTTATTGAGATAGAAGCCATTCTCAATTCTAGGTCACCTTCGCCACTCTCCAGCTAACCAAATGATTACGACTCAGCAGCGAAAATGATCATTACAAAATGCAATACCTCTCCAACACTTTGGAGACAGTTTACCTTCAAGATTCACTTACAACCAACATTACTTTCCCATAAGCATGGCCGCTTTGTGGACAAAGCTGATTACATACCTCGTTACTAGTAATGGAATAATTGAACAGTCCCCGAACAACGTTCGGATGCTTATTCAATTAGATACACCTTTCTGAAATTGTAATCAACATTGTAGGCAGACCATCCACTTAACGATACACGCTTTTGAAAGGGTAATGAATCTTGTAATACAGTCATTCAACGACTTTATGCACTTTTAATAGAAGTAAACTATATAATATAGAATACCATTCTAGGGCTCTTTTGACAAAACATACTTTTATTAAATTTTAATCGACAGTATGAGTAGTGCAAGTATTCATATTTTCAAAATATCTAGGAATAATGTATTTATTTAAAAAAATTAAATAATTAATTCATTCCATGAATAAAAATTGTTTGAAGCGTACATCTATAACGCTACAAAACGAATGACGCATGCCACCAAACTATCAAAAAAGAGCATGTTCGCAAAGACAAAACAAATCTAACAAAGTACGAACTTTCACGAAGTTTTAAAACGAATAATTCATAAAAATGTCTATTTTACATCTTGGTATACAATTTAAGCGATGGTAATAAGGTACTCGTAAGGGTTTCGTTAGACATTATGTAGGAAGAGCTCAAACTCATTTCGCCGCTGCACAGTGTTTCGTGTAGAACAAGCTAGCTGGACAAAATTATTTTATGAGATTTTCCGTTTCATATGCAGTCATTTATTACAACTACGTAATTTTTTTCAGCCATATGTTCTTTTTTTTATGTTTTTCCAAAAATTTTACTTCACATGCATACATTTGCTTATTTCATATACAGTAACTCATGTGAATAAGTGACATAGATCCAAAAAAATTTAAAGGACTTAAGAATATTACTTTATTGTACTTAAATTGAATGGACTCTCTCTCTCTATGGCGCGATATACAACAGGTATATCATCATAAACCTCCTAAGAGATTTTTGCGCCAAGCTTCTCTTCCAATTTGTGGTGTGCCGATTTGAATTTTTCCCTACAAATTGGTGGGACCTACAGTTTTTTGCCGACTCCGAACGGCATCTACAAAGGAGACGGATTTTTGCTGAGAAGCCTGTCATGGCAGAAATACACTCGGAGAGTTTGCCAAACCACTGCCGAGGGGCGACCCCGTTTTGAAAAACTTTTTTCAAATCACTTTTGATGTTACCTGTACCAGGGCTCGAACCATGGACCTTCGGTGTGGTAGGCCGGCAACACTACCTTCACACCACGGCGGCCGCCGTGAATGGACTACAAACTCTAAAAAATTCGAAAAATTGCATAAAAAGAAATTAAAATTTTTAATGTAAATTCGTCGAATTTTTCAAAAATTTTTTAAATATAATTTAGTTTTTGTTATAGATCGTGACAAATTTTCTTATTGGAAATTAGTTAAAATAAATTTGCGAAAGCGAAAATTGTAAGAATTGTTCAAAAAGGGGTGTCTACTTATTTATGTGAGTTACTGTACATATGTACATACATATTTTGTATTTATTTGAGTATTTATCCTGGCACTACAAATTTTACAAAATTATTTTATAGTACCAGTCAGGAATTACAATAATAATAATAACAATGTAAATAATTAAATTAATTATGTGAAAATTACTTATTACAAAAACTTAAAAGTAAAGTATCATACAAAGTAGAAAAGACAATAGATTTAAATTAAATAAAACCTGATCCAACAAAAAGTTATAGGGTAGGTTATCTTTTATAATTATGTTATTATTCGCTATCATCACTTTCATTCGATGAGTCACTTGTGGAATAGTCATGAGCATCAGCAACACTACTGTGAAAGCTTGAAACAACTGGGGTATTTATTGACTCCTCAACATTATCGGGGGACAGTAAATTTAAGACTTCTCGACCGCAAATTTTTCAAATCTTTGGATATTTATATTGTACCCAGATGCTAATGCGCGAAGGAGAGTGTCGAATCTTTTGATGAGCGTTACATCCAATCCCGTAATCTCAGCACTAGCCTCAGAATTTTCGAAAAACCTACGAGCAGTGTTGCCGTCATTGGTATTGCCGAAACCTGGTTTTAGTTTATCTACTATCAAACCAAGTACACTTTTAAATTTATTTTGGATTTCGTTGGAACGTAGCTTTACACTCTCTTTATTTGCCTCATTCATAAGTTGCCATTTTTTTACTTCGAGGCGATAACTTATGTGAAGCAAGCATTCAAAACATCTTATCCATGCATGGAGAGTAGACAAACCAAAACCAAGATTATTTCGGTTAGGCGTAAAGTCCCGTAACTCATTATTCATATATTTTGGAGTGGCACCACAAATATAGCACTTTTGTGCGGAAGAAGTTTCAGCCAAAGCTCAGTTGATGCTCCACCTCCGAGTCATTTTGTACCCATGAGTCGTCGACTTGCTATCTACGTAGTATGCTAAAGCTTCTAGATTGCTCAAGCATCTTGCATCTGGCTCACATGTCATCTTTTTGCCGGATATTTGAGTGGTTTCCTGTGATTTTTTTATAATGTTAGCCACATTTCTGTTGCCGGATATACGCGTTGATACTTCTGCCCCATAAAGTAACTCACCAGGACTTCTAGATTGCAAGAGGTCATCCACTCGACGCCGTTTGGTTTTTTCACTGCAGCTAACAAAGTCCTTCTTTCGTCTTCCGGGGCCGGGGTTACCTGAAGAAGTGGTTGGTTGGTCTGATGGCAAGTTCGAATCCACCGTTATTGTAAATGTGAAGTCTGGACCCGAAAGCAACTCCGAGTTTTTATTCAAAAATAGCTCCTTATGTTTTCCAGAAGTGTTCCACTTTTGATCCAGCTTCGACGAATATGCCGATATTTGTAAGCTTAAACTTTTTATCGAATACTCGGCTGCTTCGCTTAAATCGTACTTAAGTACAACAAAACTCAATAGTTCTTTATATCTGGTTTCCTTCGAATGTTGAACCCAAATGTCAAAAAACTCCGTTCTTGGTACGGTTATAACTAAACTGCTTTGTGTTGTTGATTTTCCGACAGGGTGAATAGTTGATGATTGTTGTGCTGCCATCTTAAGTGTCGTTGATCGTTCTGATTTGTTTTCAGTTGTGCAGTATTTATATTACATTCAGGTATTGG
This sequence comes from Merzomyia westermanni, assembly GCA_949987695.1. Lineage (NCBI taxonomy): Eukaryota > Metazoa > Arthropoda > Insecta > Diptera > Tephritidae > Merzomyia > Merzomyia westermanni. The sequence goes on from OX465291.1 coordinate 87,040,047, forward strand.
CGTAGATGCTACCAAATGGGGTTGTTTTGTGTAGCCTTCCTGTGTGGTTATACCTGCATTAGGATTGCTTTGTATGTACTTGTTTTTATGCCTTGGTGACTGGTGCGGTAGGTTGTGGCAGGTTGAAGTCAATGATCTTCGCCTTTTTGCTTTTGGTGTGCTCTTGTTGACCTTGCGCGTTTATTTTTGTGTGTTTTATGGCTACGTGTTTGTTCCCTGTACCTGGGAATTGGTTTTGCCGTTTGTAGATCAGCTTTAAAGGTTCAAATATCTCGTCGGAGCTGGTACGTACATACATCCTATTTTATATGTAGAGATAACTAAATCTACAACCAAAAAGATTAAAAATAGATGTACAAAGAATTCTATCTATCTCTATGGCGCGATATACAACAGGTATATCATCATAAACCTCCTAAGAGATTTTTGCGCCAAGCTTCTTTTCCAATTTGTGGTGTGCCGATTTGAATTTTTCCCTACAAATTGGTGGGACCTACAGTTTTTTGCCGACTCCGAACGGCATCTACAAAGGAGACGAATTTTCGCTGAGAAGCCTGTCATGGCAGAAATACACTCGGAGAGTTTGCCAAACCACTGCCGAGGGGCGACCCCGTTTTGAAAAACTTTTTTTTTTTTTTTTTTTTTTTTTTTTTGTTTTTCAAATCACTTTTGATGTTACCTGTACCAGGGCTCGAACCATGGACCTTCGGTGTGGTAGGCCGGCAACACTACCTTCACACCACGGCGGCCGCAATGGTTTTTTCTTTCGAATATTAGGGAATACTTGCGACTATAACATATGTAAAATTTAGCCCGGATGTCCGCGGATGTATGTAACTTCTGTGTCCCTAAAGTTACAAATATAAAGAAAAAATACCTTTTCTTCTTAATAACGGAATGTTAAATATATTGAAAATACCCTAATTGCGAAAGAATTACTATTAAAAAATTTTACTTACCTTCGAGCTTGGAATCCATCAAAAAAATTATATAAAAGTGTTCACTTAAAAGAAATATGAAGCTTAATATTCAACAAGAATTTTGCAAATCAATCAATGCATTTTACGGCCACTCCTGCCTTCTTACTTCAATTACTCAATACATATGAGCACAAATATCAAAAAAAAAAAGCAAAAATCTCGTATTTTGTTTGTTTTCTTTCATTTCTCATTCCACTTTTCTTGGAATAAGAACTTTGTTTTTGTCCAGCTAGCTTGTTCTACACGAAACACTGTGCGCTGGGGAGGATCTACCACCTGCACACTTTATAATTCTTCTTCTTTAAATGGTCATCTAACTGCCTGGGCGATTTTGACCGTCCAACACAGCTCGCCAGTCGTTTCTTCGTTGCGCCAACTGGCGCCAATTGGAAACACCGCGGGATCGCAAATCGGTCTCCACTTGGTCCTTCCATCGGAGTGGTGGTCTCCCTCTTCCTCTGCTTCCACCGGCGGGTGCCGATAAGAATACCTTCTGGGCTGGAGCATCTTCGCTCATTCGCACTACGTGGCCAAGCCACCGAAGCCGCTGTGTTTTAATTCGCTGAACTATGTCGGCGTCTACGTAAAGTTCATACAGCTCATCATTAAATCTTCTTCGGTACTCGCCGTCGCCAACGCGTAAAGGTCCACAAATCTTTCGAAGAACCTTTCTCTCGAATACTCCCAGAGCCGCCTCATCAGATGTTGTTAGTGTCCACGCTTCTGCACCATATAGCAGGACGGGTGCGATGAGTGACTTGTAGAGTGTTATTTTCGTTCGTCGAGAGAGGGCTTTACTTTTCAATTGCCTACTCAGTCCGAAGTAGCATTTGTTTGCAAGAGTAATTCTTTGTCGGATTTCTAGGCTTGGTTGGTGTTAATGCTGGTTCCCAGGTAAACGAAGTCCTTTACTATTTCGAAATTATTGCTGCCAACAGTGGCTTGGTTGCCAGGGCGCGAATGCGCTGACTCTTTGCATGATGACAAAAGGTACTTCGTTTTGCCTCGTTCACCACCAATCCCATTTTCTCCGCTTCTTTTTCTAATTTGGAGTAAGCAGAAGTTACGGCGCGGTTGTTAAGGACAATGCTATCAATATCGTCAGCATATGCCAACAGTTGCACGCTTTTATAAAATATTGTTCCAGCGAGGTTAAGTTCTGCAGCTTGTATTATTTTCTCCAGCATTAAATTAAAGAAATCGCACGATAGGGGGTCACCCTGTCTGAAACCTCGTTTGGTTTCGAACGGCTCGGAGAGGTACTTCCCAATTCTGACCGAGCTGGTGGTGTTGCTCAAGGTCATTTTGCATAGCCGTATAAGTTTTGCGGGGAAACCAAATTCAGACATAGCGGCATATAGGCAGCTCCTTTTCGTGCTATCGAAAGCGGCTTTAAAATCAATACAGAGATGATGTGTGTCGATTCTTTTCTCACGGGTTTTTACCAAGATTTGGCGTATTGTAAAAATCTGTCGATGGTAGATTTACCAGGTCTGAAGCCACACTGACAAGGTCCAATCAGTCTGTTCACATCAGGCTTCAGTCTTTCGCAAAATACACTTGATAGGACCTTATATGCGATATTCAAAAAGCTGATTCCGCGATAGTTGGCGCAGTTTGCAGGATCGCCCTTTTTGTGGATTGGGCAGAGAACACTTAGATTCCAATCTTCAGGCATGCATTCATCCAACCATATTCTGCATAGAAGCTGATGCATGCGCCTCACCAGCTCCTCGCCTCCGTGTTTGAATAGCTCAGCAGGCAAACCATCAGCGCCTGTTGCTTTATTGTTTTTCAATCGGGATATTGCTATTCGAACGTCAATTCCATCATCTTCGATTGTGGGCTCGGGTTCGGCATCTTCTCTGGTTTCTCCATTTAAAAGGGCGCTGAGCGCTCTCTGAACATCGGCCACCAGGTCGCCCTTCTTATTCTTACAGGAGTTTGCCCCGGGTTTAAAACCTTCTGTCATTCGCCGAATTTTTTGATAGAATTTTCGGGCATTATTCCCGTTGCCCAGCCTCTCAAGCTCCTTTATTTCAGGCTTTTCTGCCTCTCTTTTTTCGCCCGGAAAAGCCGTCTCGCTTCCCTCTTCAACTCGCGGTAGTGTTCACACACACTCCTCGTTGCATTCGATCTCAGCGTTGCCTTGTAGGCTTCGCCCTTTCTTTTCGTTGCAGCGCGACACTCTTCATCATCATACCAGTTGTTTCTTCGCGTTCGCCGGAATCCAATTACTTCTTCGGCTGCGGTACGGAGTGCTCCAGAGATATGATCCCACTGCTCATGCATTCCACTAGGTTGAATTGTGCTCTCGGAGAGCAGGTGTGAGAGGCGATTTGCGAAATAATTGGCGGTCTGTTGCGATTGCAGCTTTTCGACGTCCAGCTTTCCCTGCGATTTTTGTTGCACCTGTTTTGTCGTACAGAGGCGGGTACGAATCTTGGCTGCTACTAGGTAGTGATCAGAGTCGATGTTAGGTCCTCGTATTGTGCGAACATCTAAAACGCTCGAAGCATGCCGTCCGTCTATCACAACGTGGTCGATCTGGTCGTGTTTTTCGATCGGGCGACAGCCATGTAGCCTGATGGATCTTCTTGTGCGTAAACCTAGTCCTGGATATGACCATGTTTCGGGCACCGGCGAAATCGATCAGCCTGAATCGATTTGGCGAAGTCTGATCGTGGAGACTGAACTTCCCGACAGTGGGGCCAAATGCACCCTCCTTACCCACCCTGGCGTTAAAGTCGCCAAGCACGACTTTGATATCATGACGGTGGCAGCGCTCGTATGCTTCTTCCAGGCGCTCGTAGAATGCATCCTTTTCCACGTCGTCTTTCTCTTCGGTCGGTGCATGAGCGCAGATAAACGATATGGTGAAAAATCGTACTTTTATGCGGATTGCAGCGGGACGCTCGTTCACGGGTGTGAACGACAGTACTCGGTGACGGAGTATCTCTCCTACCACAAATCCCACGCCGAATCTGCGCTTGTCTTCATGCCCACTCCAGTAGATGTTGCAAGGTGTTTTGATCGTGTTTCCTCGCCCCGTCAATCGCATCTCTTGTATGGCGGTGATGTCAGCTTTTGCTTTCCTCAGGACCTCAACCAGCCGGGCAGCGGCACCTTCCCCATTAAGGGACCGGACATTCCAGATACATGCCCTTATCTCATAATCCTTATTTCGTTTGCGTGTGTTGTCATCTAAAAAAGGGGTTCTCATATCCGAGGCTTTGTTGTTGAATTTCATTGGAACGTTGTTTTATGTGGTGGATCCCAAACCCAACGCACAACCCGTTTCACGGGAGCACTTTATAATTGGTTGTTCATTTAAAGGAACACCTGAGCGCAATGCCGAAACAACTACAGAACTACACAACATAGCGCGGTGGAAGCGTATTAGCGCTGTTAAACAGCATTTTTGGCGACAGTGGTCGCGCGACTATCTAAGCGAGCTGCATTCACGCAATAGATGAGTTCGTGATCAAACAAACGTCGGTCCACTAGTCCTCATTCACGAAGATAATGTTCCTCCGCAGCGCTGGGTAACAGGCAGACTCCCAGCTGTTATTCCCAGCAAAGGCAATCGCGTTCGAGTATTCGATGTACAGACGTCGAAGGGTATAATAAGGCGGCCAATCCAGAAAATTGCATTGCTTCCTGCTTGAAAGTTTTTTCAACGGACCCGTTATGTTGGGTCATGTACCCATATATATATGTATATATACATAATATTTATTCTTTTCTTCTTAAACCGTTGTGTTCATTACTATCTCTTTATGTACTCATTATACATATGTAAACTACATATTAATGTATGCTTTCGTTAAAACATGCCTTACGCAGGGTTTCTTGAAGTTAATAAAAGTTAGTTGTTGAATACCTGCCCCGGTAATAAAGGTGAAAAGCAAGTGCAAGTGTTGTTAAAAAATATACATAAGAATTCAAGCCCGAGAGCAGATATAGGCTGCACAGCAGAATTTTTGTAGCTAAGGCCCTGCGCCAATCGGTTGAAAACTGTAAATTTAGACAGATCGAAAGAAAATTCTGTGTGAATTCGGTATTGCCAATCATATTATTTCAAACAAATTCATATGCCAACACGCTACTAAAAGGTAAAATAAAGGTCATAGAAATACGAAATATGAAAACTGTAAAGCTTATTCACAAACTGTTTGCTTTCGCACGTTCTTTTTTCAGATAGCAAAATCTACAACAGTCTAAACTTACCATTTCATTTGACCCAGCAAAATGGAAAATATTTTTACACCATAGAACATTTGTTCACCTAAGTTTTCTCTGAGTAAAATGTTTCCGATTAGCACCAAAACTTAAACTTAATAAATTTTTTTGTTCACGTGTTTGTTTTTTAATTTGGTAGCCAAAATCTAAAATAGATATTGAAAAACGATTCCGGAGCCGAAACAGAAACATGTAACAAAACCGAAACAGGAACGTTATTTTAATAGTTTTTATTCCTCGGTTATAATGGATTTGTATGAAAATATAATACTTCGATATACAGATATAAAGAATTAGTATGAAAAAACAAAAAAAAACACTGCTTAGAAGGAATTGTTATTTACACTGGAATTCGTGCAAAACTTTAATACCTTGCCAATTTCTTTGTCAACGCATTTTTATTTTTTGCTTTCATTAACGGTTTTATATGCACATAGATACCCTGCAAAAAATTTTGCAAATAATCTCTAAAGAGAGCGGTCCACAGTGGTCTATACTTCAATATACATAAATAAATTTTTATTTGTGTAGCATACTTATAGGAGTTTACCCAAATGGCTAAAATTGTTCTCTCCATAGGACATGCTCAACCAAATGTGAACAGTACACCCCACACTAAGTGATCAGAAATGGCGACTCATCCCGGCCACATACTAGACTGGCCGCATTTTTTGCAGGGTTAATATGTATGTTCATGTGTGGACACAGACATGTGGGATGGGTTATTATAAAACAGTCCAATGTCAACCCTTCTATTCTCGGTGTGCGGCATACGACGTTGGGGGAAAAACATGAAACGCATCAAACACAAAGAAAGGGCAAGTTCACGAGTTGACCGCGAGAATTGAAGACGAAAAGTTGAAAGACGACACGGCTAGTTCACACCGAAGATTCTCTAAGTTTCACTTTCAATTTTGTTTGACAACATACTTTATTAAATTCTTTCAACTAACTTGTAGAAATTAAAAACCTCACAATTAAACATCAGACATTGCTATTAACTATTAAAAAACAAAAGCTTTGCAGTGATTTCTATTATTAAAATCCACATTTTGGTGGCTCAACCTGCAGAAAAATAGAGGACGCAAAAAGAGGTTCATCGTAAAAAGAAATAGGGTAACACGCGAAAGTGCTAAATTCTTGTTACATATATTTATCCGTGCAAAAAGAAAATGAAAATATTGCATTAATCATAAAATGTCTGGTCTTAATGATTTTATGCAATGCAGCCTCCGTAATAGTCCAAGGCCAATATTTTAACTGGGCATAAATTTGTCTTTGGTAAAGGTACATAAATACTTACACATATAGGACAACAGTCGTTAATAGCTGTTTGCTTAAACGTCCAAACGATTTTGACCTTTCAACAAAGCGCGCCACCTGACTTTATTCTTTGCCAGTTCACGCCAAGAGATCGCAGATCGTTCTTCACTTGGTCATTCCAATGGAGTGGGGGTCTCCCTCTTCCTCTGCTTCCATAGCAGGGTTCCGACAAGATTACCTTCTGGGCCGATACATCTTCTGCAACGTAGCCGCTGGGTTTTAATCCGTTGGACAATGTCGATGTCTGCGTAGAGGTCATACAACTCATCATTAAGTTCTTCCGTAAACACCGTCGGCTTCTCGTAGGGGGCCATAAATCCTTCGAAGAACCTTTCTCTCGAATACTCCAAGGGCCGACTCATCTGCGGCTGTCATCGTCCATGCTTTTACTCTATATTGCAGGACGGGTATTATGAGCGAGTTGTAGAGCGTGGTTTTTATTCGTCGAGAGAGGACTTTGCTTTTCAACTGCCTACTCAGTCCAAAGTAACATTTATTGGCAAAGGTAGTTCTTCGCTGGGTTTCTAAGCTGACATTACTGTTGGTGTTAATTCTGGTTCCAGGTAAACAAAGTCCTTTACTATTTCAAACTTATGGCTGCCAACAGTGGCGTGGGTGTCAAGGCACGAATGCGCTGACTCTTTGCATGATCACAGAAGTTACTTCGTTTTGCCCTCGTTCACCTTCAAACCCACTTTTTTCGCTTCTTTCTCCAATTTGGAGTATGCAGAACAATAAGGTTTGGACCAAGAGTTTGAATTTCATTACATGTTTAAGGCAGTAAGAATATATTTTGAAATACCGAGCAGCGAGTCGAAGGCATCCATATTCGTACAGGGCTTATTGTTCTGGATATGTTTAAGAAATAGGTTGGAAATATCTAGATGATCTAAATGTGACAGTAAAGAAAAGTTAGCCAAAAAAATGGACTATTTCCAATCATTTTTGTACGTTTCACTATAAATAACACTTCAAGCATCTCCCTAAGAATCTGCAAATAAGCTGCATCAGTTTAAGGTAGGAAGGAAGATTCCTTGACGGATGCTATAGTAAGTGTCTCAGAGCAATAGCCAAACGTTACTTTCGAACAGACTCCAGCTTATCATATGATTCTGGTATTTCGAGTCCAAGACAATGGAAGAATATTGCCATATTGGCCTTACAAAAGAAGTCAAAAGAGTTCTAGTAACATATGGGTCATTGAATTCTTTAGACCACCGTCTAACGAATACCATAATTCTTTTAGCTCTGTTCCCGCAAGAGTCAATAGTGATTGGTGTAATAATATAATCACCTATAGCGTAGTCATAAGATTGGTCAAATTTTCTGATGAAGCACTGCCCTATGAAATAGTAGAGGTCACATTAATAAATTGGAACTTGCAATTATTAAACATAACCTTTTGTTTTCTTCTATCAAATACCTTACTAAAATCTGTATTTATGATAAAAGTCCCGCAGTTGGTCCTAAGGTTCTGAAAACATGCGTTGTGGACTCAAGCAAGTTAGTAACAGTAGACTTCTGCTTGAAAAGTCCCATGTTTTCACAACTTTGTTGATGCTTTCCACTTTTTAGGAAGTTTTCCTGGCTGCAGAGTAAGCAAAGATGCTAAAGTACGAGTAAACCGCAACTCTGCTGTGCGCATTATCTTCTACAGCAGAAAATTAAATAATTACACGATCGAAAGAGTTTTTGTCTTTTACCGTGGCCGGATTTTTTTTTCAATCGTGCTTCTTTCGTGCTTAGTTGTTTACAGCATTCATTATTATGTCTCTTTTGCTCTAATTGTGCTGCCCAGTGTTTGGGTTTTTCTTTAAGCTAAGATAAAAAAGTGCTGCTGGCGTAGTGTGCTTGTGGGTTTCTCTTCGTTTAGCTCTTCACCTTCTTGTTTGTTGTTGTACTGCAGATGTTAGCACGGGAGTTGGTGCTTATTGAACTTTTGCTGTACCAGATTCTGCCGCTGTGTTATTTACTGTGGATGACGCGACGATTAGTAGCATTAGCGTGTGCATATGGACATGTGTAAAATTCTTATAATGTTTTTAAAGGAAAAATTATATTTTTGCATACGTATTGTAAACATTTGGTTTCTTGCTTCTTCTTCTTATAACTATTTCTTGTGACTCGTTGCCGACTATTGTTCTTCTTCTTATCGCTATTCGGTTTGATACTCCTCTTACTTCCGCTTCGTTTCTCCAGCTACTACCTCGCCTGCTATTTCTCTTCACCTTCCTCTTAGTTCTCTATGTTTCTTCTCATTGGTGACCTTTGATTTTCCATGGTTTGTTTACCTTGTGGTTCTCCGTGCTTCGTCTTCCACGCTTTCTCCTTTAAAAGGTTCCATTTACCGTGTCTCGCGTGATTATTGTGTTTCTTCTTCCTATTGGACCTTTATGTTTTATTTTTCCCTTTTTGTTTTACCTTTGATGACCAAAGATATTATTGTTTCTTGTTTACTCGTGCTTTTTCTTCTCGTACCTTTCCTCTTTTGGCTGGGGCTCCCCTTTGTCAATCGCCGAGTTATCACAATTCGTACCAAGCCGAAGTATACCTACCCTCGCTTTGCAGTGGATTAGGCTCTGATGCATGGCCAGGGAGGGACTTCTCCTGGTCTCTTGCTCTGTTATTATCTGGGTTTCTTTCGAAAAATTGTTTCAATTCACTTACGTGAGCTGTTCTTCTTTTGCCTTGATGCGTTTTATCCAATTAACCGATTACTGGTGAGACAAAATTTCTGACTCGATAAGGTCCGCTAAATCTTGGTGACAGTTTCGCTGCAAAGCTTTCTACTGCCTTGGATAGATTGTGCTCTTTTACCAGAACTTTGTCTCCGATCGCTGGATGCCATCGTCTCCTGCGCAGGTTATAGTACCGTGCCGGTTCCGTTGATGCTCGCTGCTGGTTTCGTCGTACCATCTTAAATATCTCCCTCATTTCCGAAGCCTTGTCGTTCGGTGTTGTTATAGTTTCACCGGTTCCAAACATCTTTTCGTCGTAGTACGCGCTTGGTATTCGCGGTTCTCGTCCTTGTACCACGAAAGTAGGGCTATACCCGGTTGCCTCGCACGCACTTGAGTTTAGTGTCAGCATGATTTCCGGTACACATTCGTCCCAATTTCGCTGCTCTTTTCCCGTAAACTGTGCCAACATTTTTTGATGCTTTGATTAGCCCTTTCAGTTGGGTTTTCCTGTGGTGTGTAGGGTGCGGTTAATTGATGTCTCACTCCGTAATCCTTTAATAGTTTCTTGAACTGCCTACTGGTGAACTGTGCTCCGTTATCAGTGATTACGACCTTCGGTATACCAAATCGGGACAATATCCTTTCTCGAAATGCTTTGTTAAGGCTATCTGCCGTCGCCTTACGGAGGGGAACGATTTCTTTCCTTTCCTTTCTTTTGAAAATCGATCTAAAAGACAAGTACCATTGTGTTTCCATGTTTGGATCTTGGTAATGGTCCAACAAAGTCTGCGCATACTGTAGCCTAAGGCCGCTCTGCTATATGTGTCAGCATTTTCCCAGCTGCCTGCTGTTGACTTGGTTTGTACATTTGGCAGGTCGGACATTATTGTACGTACCTTTTTACGTCTCTGGGCATCCCAGGCCAATAGTATCGGTTAGCCTCTCGTATCTCTCTATCTCTATGGCGCGATATACAACAGGTATATCATCATAAACCTCCTAAGAGATTTTTGCGCCAAGCTTCTCTTCCAATTTGTGGTGTGCCGATTTGAATTTTCCATACAAATTGGTGGGACCTACAGTTTTTTGCCGACTCCGAACGGCATCTAGAAAGAAGACGAATTTTTGCTGAGAAGCCTGTCATGGCAGAAATACACTCGGAGAGTTTGCCAAAACACTGCCGAGGGGCGACCCCGTTTTGAAAAACTTTTTTCAAATCACTTTTGATGTTACCTGTACCAGGGCTCGAACCATGGACCTTCGGTGTGGTAGGCCGGCAACACTACCTTCACACCACGGCGGCCGCTCTCGTATGGGGTTCCGGATTTCCATGTGTCCTGCTGTTGGACTGTCGTGAACTTCTTGAAGTACTCTGATGTGAGACTTTTCCCTTCAAGCCGGGGTTAAGCTCAGTCCGTCCAGGATTCCTGTGGAGTAGGGAAAATCTCCTACCGCCTCCTTTTAAAGAGGAAACCCCTGTTTAAAAAGTTGTATCCAAATGTATGTTCGTTTAGGTAATTCAGTGTTACTTTATTCAAACTACTTCTGATACGGCGAGGCTAGGAAAACCCACCGCGTATGCCTTAATGTTATCCTGCTCTACTAAAGGTCGCGGAGGTACCAAACCACCACTAACCTTCCCGACAGCGGAGTTAGAAAAAACCCCCACTGTGCATAAATCTTCTAAAGGTTGCGGAGGTAGGAAACCACCACTAGCGTTCCAAACAGTAGAGTTAGAAAACCCCAGGAACTTCTTTCACAGCTGAGCAATGCGTCAGCAGGCTACTATGCCTATCTAGCTTCTCCCTGACTTGGCGAAATTGTTGCCGTTTTATTCTCGTCCGCGCGCAGGCCTTGCCCAAATATGTAGGCGGACGCGTGAATGTAAGCAAAGCACCGCTGCCTGAGTTGGTTTACCCCTTTGCTTGCTGGAATGCCGGTTACTTTGTTTGTGCAATATTTGTTTATTGCAAAGTAGAATTGTCGCTTGGTTAGCGGCTCATATTTTTATGTGCCTAATTATTAAAATGTGTTAGGGGGTTCGGGGAAAAATGTATATTAGAGCATCCAGAAAAATATGTGTGTTTGTACCAATTTATACCGCGGAATTCAATTTAGTATAATCTTAACATATTATAAAACAAAGTCACTTTTTCTGTCTGTATTTCCCCTTGAATGCTTAAATCTTGAAAACTAAGCAACGGATTTTGATGCGGTTTTTTTTAATACATAGATTGGTTGAAGAGGAAGGTTTATGTCATTATAACGTGAAGAAATATATAAAGGGGGCGTGGCAATCGGACAAAATGTGGTAAAAAACCATAAATTTTTCTTTTATACAGCCATAAATCCTAAACGAATCCACCGATTAAAATGAAACTTACTTGAAGTTAAACTTTGAAATATTTACTTTCGTTCTGCATCAAAAAAAATAGTTGTTTCATATCTTATTTAACCAAAATTGTTTAAACGAAAGCAGCACTTTTTCCAAAAAAGCTGTTTGTGTGTTTGTTCGCTGTTAAACGAATGAGCCATTAGAACTTGACAGCGAATAAACACACAAACAGCGTTCTTTCACCATACGATCTAATTCAATGAATGAGGTGGGGCGACATCGTATGGTGAAAGAACGCTGTTTGTGTGTTCGTTCGCTGTCAACCGATTATGCGGGAATCTCATCCCACCTCAGTCATGTTGAATTAGATCGTATGGTGAAAGAACTTGGTACGTATGTATGTAAGTACATATGTACGAATCTCTCGCATAATTAAATTTCGGACGTATGTATGTATGTATGTTTTCAATTCAATTATATTTTATTTCCGTTCGAAGCCGGGGCGGGTTGCTAGTATAATATATATTCAAATATATATAAATAAGCATGTAACTATGTACAATAGGGTGTTCCAAAAATTTAGAAACTCATAATTTCTAAATATTCATATAAAAATTAAGGAAGAGTGTGTTCATGTGTGGGACTCTAAAACCGGTGGTTTTGGGTCCTTACACTGTTTTTCATCGGCTTTCCCACACATAGCTTCAATGGGATTGCGTCCCCGTCGTCTACCTCTAATGTGAAGTGACGATACAACTCACCATTCTCGAAAATGTAGTCCGCGAATTTCTCTGGGTTCCTTCTCATGTCTTCTATCTTCGTTTGCAGCCATTTGCATGTTGATGTTTCCTTAGGCTTTCTCAACACAGAGTTGTGCGTCGTGAGGTTGACGAGAAATAGCGTCGCCGACTACGTTCAGTTTTCCCTTGCGATACTGACTGTCAAACGAAGGCTCTAAACAATCGCATTCAACCACTTCAAGGATAGGTGGTCTGTAATTACCGTAAACTGATATCCTTCCAAGTAGGGTCTCATCCTCCGAATGGCCCATACGATAGTCAAGCATTCCTTCTGCGTAGGTGAATAGTTGAGTTCCGCCTTGCTAAGTCTCCGGCTAATATGTGCAATTACTCGTACTTCGCCATCATGCGTGAGCACTGCTCCCAGTCCAAAATCGCTTGGATCTGTTTGCAACGTGAACCTTTGTGTGAAGTCTGGGCATGCTAACACCGGTGCTTCCGTAAGCGATCGTTTTAACGCCTCGAATGCCGCCTGTTTCACTTCGGACCACTTCCACCTATAGCCTTTCTTTAACGTTGTTGTAAGGGGGTGCGCTATGTTGGAAAAATCTGGCACGAGCCTTTGGTACCAAGATGCTACGCCTAAAAATCTTCTGAACTCTCGTACGTTCGTGGGTGCTTTTAGCTCTATTATCGCTGAAATTTTGTCGGGGTCAGTATGTATTCGCTCTTCACTTACCACATGGCCGAGATATTGCCGCCGTTTCTTGAAGAATTCACATTTTTTCTGGTTTATTCGGAGATTGGCTCGCCATAGTCGGTCAAACACTTCGGTGAGGTGCTTGATGCGCTCTTTCCGCGTAGAACTCGTAACAATTATGTCGTCTAAATAGGCGAATGCGTGTGGTGCAACTTCCCGACCGATGACGTGATCTAACACTCTTTGAAATGTGGCTGGTGCAGAATGTAGACCGAATGGCATCACTCGCCACTGAAGTAATCCTCGTCCTGGCACGGTAAAAGCTGTATACTGTCTAATCGTCTTATCCATAGGGATTTGCCAATATCCGTTCTTCAAGTCTAGACTGCCAAAAAACTTTGCGCTTCTCAATCGGCCTGGGATATGTTGTATACGAGGGAGAGGATATGCCTCGGGGACTGATCGTGCGTTCAGCTAACGAAAGTCGACACATAGTCTCAAATTACCGTTCTTCTTCCTTACTAAAACGATCGGTGCGCTGTGGGGACTCCGTGAGGGTTCTATACAGTTATTTTCTAATAATTCGTTGATCGCTTTTTGCATCTTTGGATTACGTGGAAAGTACCTTTGCTTGATAGGACGGTCATCCCGCATTACTATCTTGTGTGTTGCTATGTTTGACGTTCCACTCATCTTTTCGAATTGACGAAGCTCCTCGTCGAGGAAAGCTTTTATCTTCTGAATATATTCACCTGATGTACTCTGTAAACTCACGGGCTTTTCATTGTTGTGCTTCTGTTCGCTATTACCATTCTCCTTTATTGATGTGCACGCGGTAGTTCCTTCGCTTGTAGCTTCCTTCGCTTGTAGTGTTAAAGAGTGACCTCCGCAGCTCAACGTCATGTTAGTCTCGGCCAAGATATCGGTTCCAATGATTATTTCGTCGACTAGCCCTGGAAGGACCATAACCTCCCTTTTATGTCCTTTATCCCTGATTCCGACCTCTACGTCTATCGCCTCCATCACTCTAGGTCTATCATCGCCCATTACCACGTTTCTTCGTATTTGCTTTAAATTCTTCGTATCTAGATTCTTTGACCATGACTCGCTTATGAAGCTCCTGGTTGCGCCTGTGTCTATGGTTGCCATGACCCGTTTACCGTTAATTGATGCCCCTGCCAAAATCCGTCCTGCTTTAAAATATTTAGACTTACCGAGGTTGCACTGCTTGAGACATCGCTAAACGCTCGTAATAGGTCTCCGGTCGTTTCCTATCGATCTTTGAAAACAGTTTCGTGTGAGAACGTCGCATCGACCACACTCCCATCAGAATTGCCGCTGTGCGTTTCGACACCCGACAGCGAAATGCCCGCTCTCACCACATCGCCTACAAACGTTTCTTGGATCTACGTAGCGTTGCTGTGCCGTTGGCGGCTTGTTTCTTTTTGCAATTGTCGAAAATGTATGTCGTGTCTGGCTGCTTCCGTGTTCCGTGTGTGCGGGTATCGTTCTTCGTTGCGTCGGGGTGGATTTGGCCTTACCATGGGCCTTTGTTGTTCTCTAGCTGTGATAATGTTTCCCAGATCCTCGACTAGACTTACCAGCCCATCAAGGGTAGAAAACTCGCTGCGTTTGGCGTAAAGCTGGTATTCACTGCGGCTATTCCTTTAAATGCGATTCAATTTCTCTTCTTCGGTTAAGTTGGCGCGCTGCATTAGACTCTGAAGTTCCAAAAAGTAATCCTTGAATAGTTACTTGGGGCTTTGCGTGCGCTGCCGTATCTCGTCGTCTATTCTCTCGAAGTATCGACCGCTCAAGAATAACCGGAGAAAGTCCTGCTTGAACAGCCGCCATTGCGACCAATGCCGATTGTTGTTGCGTAGCCATATCAATGAGCGGTCCTTTAGTAGTTCAGGTAGCGCTCTTGGTAGTAAGTTTTGGTCTACCTCGTACCCTTCTGCCAGCTCTTCGACCCTCTCTATGAAGCTAAGTGGGTCTCCTCTTCCATCGTACTTAACTCCCCACTTTCGTACACGGTCGATTATGCAGGCCTGTGGTGGTTGGGTAAGTGAATTATTTGTTTCAGCTGCATTGCGTCCTCCATCGGACTAGCTCATATTGGTGATCTTCCTGGGCTTGACCTGCCGCTATCTTGATTGGGTACGTTTAGCGATGTCGTTGGTTTTGTGTGTTTTGCTTCAAGTTCTGCGAAGCGACTCTCGTAAGTTGGGTTCTGGTTCATAAAACTGACGAATTCCTTCCTTAATTCGTCGACAGTTCCTGGGTTCTCGAAGCCAAACTCGTTTGCGTATGTGACCAGATATTCCATGTTGAGATAATAGATCCACCTCACTTTTACCACTGCTATTTATGTTGCTCCTGTGTTCTTAATTTTGATGAAACTAAGCTCTCCTTCGTTGACTTAAGTGCCTGTAAGGTTTTCCTGGTATCCTGTTCCACTTTATAAGTGTCCCTGCTCGGGCGCCATTTGTAACGAACTCGTCTTTCGGTCTATAGCCAGGGGTATAACTCAGACTCAGTTTGGTAATATATGATTTTGTATTTTTATTTCTAACAATCTCTTAACTTAAATCAACTAGCCCTCGCTTGGTCGCTAATTCCCTGTAGTATCGGGAGTGTTAACTACCCTTTACTTAGTTGAGCGTTTTAAACGTCTCAACCGGTTTTCCTGATTAAACAACCGAAGACCAGTCGCTATGTAGTAGGCGTTTTACACGCCCTACTGTATACCTATGCTGTTGGCTGTTTCCTTAACGATTTGCCACCGCTTTTATACAATTTTGACGGCCGGCTCACCGCTATTTTACAATAATACTTTCTTAGTTTCTAATAGTTAACTAGTGTAATGTGCTTACAACAATAATGCACATTATTCTTAAGCTTTACTTCTTGTTGCTTTCGCTTGCTCTCGTATATGTATAGGGGTCTTCTATCGCAAGTACCAAAAATTCAGGTAAATATATAAGTAGGTACCAAAAATTAAGGTAAGTATATAATACGGTAAGTATATATATATATATATGTTTATTTATAAGCGTAAATATGTACATCGAATTCCAGGTATCTTTATATATATAAATTCGTTGTATGTAAGTGTATGTTTCTATAAATGCACATATATGTATAAAACTCAATATTTCAATATATTTCATGAAGGTATGTGTATAATAATAAAAATGTATGATTAAATTCTATGAACTAGACAAAAATTTGAGGAGGTCCCGAATACCTAGGATTTGGGGTCTTCACACTACTGTATCAGCTTTTTGTGTGTATTGGTGGACTACCCTCTTCAAGATCATTATACATTGTTGCTTCGTATATTCCACCGAATAGTGCGAATAGCCTTTATCCGGCACATGCTGATAATATTTCATCATTGGTTCAGAATAAATTGGGTGATAATCAGTTTTGTGTACTTGGAGATTTCAACCTTGGCGAAATTAATTGGTCGAGCAGCTACTCTTCTGGTGGTCTTACACCTAATAATCTTTCTCCTTTGCATGAATCGTACATTATTGGTAACTTGCTCAGCTTAAACGTATGCCAAATTAATCATTATTATCAGGCCCGTGCGCAGGGGTGGGTTTGGGAGTTCAAAACCGTCCCCCCCTACTGGGGATATTTCAGCATCCATTTATATTCCAAATCGCCAAATTCCATTCCAAATAATACTCCTTACAGCCTTAGATAAGGTTAAAATTTTTTGGTGGGCATATGTATTCAAATTGTCATTTATGTTCGTGCATTCACTTGTACATGTAAAGCGGTTTGAATTTGCCTTGTTACTTATAACTGAACCGCAATGCGGCATTTTCTCTCCCTTTCGCACACACAAAAAACAAATTAAAAGCTTGTAATTACTACATAATAGCTATACTTATTTGATACATATGTAAATACTCCTTTCTGTTTGTTGTTGTTCCAGCAATGCGTATTTAACCGGTTCGTTGTTCCGCGTATTCTATCATATTATTAGAATGTTTGACAATTCTTTGCCGCACACTTCATTATCATTCGTTGACCAGAGAAAACTGGTGAGGCACACACCACGGTAAGCTGAATATTATTAAATTATTTATATTTTCATTAAATAATTTGCATTATTATTAAATAGTTTGTATAAGTCCTATCCTAATATTTTGTACCATGGATATTCGTCGTTTTCTGTGTAAAAAAAGGCGAATCGAGAACGAAGATGTAAGTTTAACATAATATTAAATACAGCATAAATTCAGATTTGTACTAAGTGCATAATATTATGTGGTTCATGCTATGACGTTGACGAATTAAGCCGTACTGAGCTTCAAACAAATATTGCTGAAAATGACGCAGGTAAGCCACAAACGGGATTAGCACTGACTACTACAGAAGTGGAATTTAATTTGCAGTTACCGAAAAGCTCGTCTTTGCCAGTTTGCTCTTTGAAAAATGATCTCAGTTCCTATGATATTCGATTGTTTGTTGAACAATCAGCAGCTGATGGAATAAACTCAATTCCTGGATTGCAAAAGAAGATTTGGAGTCCCCCTGACGGATACAGTTTTTCTGCATCTGGCCCTAGAAGTTTGAAGTTTCAACGCTCTTGGCTCCAAAAACATCAAGGCTAGCATATTCGGCAATAGAAGACGGTGCATATTGCAAATACTGTGTCTTACTGTGTTACCACCCCATTAAAAACCTGGAAAAAATCATTGGAAATTTTCGAAAAGCACAGTTCATTAGATTACCACAAAAAATGTCTGTTGCAATGGTCTTTGAGAATGTTATACTTTCTGAATGAAAGCAACCTACGCATGATTCCAATTATTGAAACAGTTATCCTGTGTGACCGACAAGGACTTGCTCTTAGAGGTTCCAATGATACGGGAAGAATTTCTGAAGACGAACAGTTGACGAATGATGGAAACTTTAGAGCTCTCTTAAGATATCTAGCCAAAACTGATGAGCTGTTAAAAAACACCTGAGTGATTCACCAAAGAATGCTATGTACATAAGCAACCGTGTCCAGAATTAAATGATCAACATTTGTCACCACCTCATCATGAGTTACAACAACGATCGAGTGAACAAATCGAAGGGCTTTTCTTTTCTCGGAGATGACATTCCAGACATTGCAGGAGTAGATCAAAGTTCCGTTTGCATTCGCTACTTGAATAAATGCGGCGAAAAGTTCATCATTCAGGAAGATTTTTTGTGTTTTATTCCTATCACCGATTTCACTGGAAAGGGAATAGGAACTGCTTACCTTGATTTCCTAAAATCTTCCGGACTGGATTGCACGTATTTCTTTGGGCAAGGATATGACTGTGCGAGAGCGGTTAGCGGAGAGTTCCAAGGGGCTCAAGCTGTTCTCAGAAAAACTTATCCACTCGCGCTCTACTCACATTGTGCTGCTTATAGCTTCAACTTGGCGGTAAGCTCTGCGTGCAATATAACGGGAATCAAAAATTGTCTGGGTGTTCTAGAGAATATCCATTCCTTCTTCATTTATCCGAAACGAGAGTGAAGAAATTGAAAAAAATTCCAGATATCCATGCATATTTTGAGCTCGGTGCATTCTCTCACATTGTCTCTGAGTCGAGTACTTCAAAGAGAAAATCAAGATCTGGGAGAGGCTATCAAATTGGCTGATGCTGCGAAACAAATTTTGATGGAAAGAAGAGAAAACAAATTTTCAAAACTGTGAACGAAATTAGCGAGCAATACGAAATTGAATTGTGAAAGCCAAGGATTGCGTCAAAACAGACCCAACGTTCCAACGTACAAATTGATTCAGTTGAAGATTATTTCCGTATAACAATCTACATACCTTACATTGATTCTTTCTGACAATTGCAAGATCGGAAAGGAAATAAAAAACTCACTTGAAGCACTCGATATTTGTAATGAAGATGCGTTTCCAAATGTTTACCAAATGTTTCGCGTTATGGCAGTTTTGCCTGTAATAACAGCGACGAATGAACGATCCTTCTCAACTTTGCAACGACTAAAAACGTATTTGAGATCTACAAGGTCCGAAGATCGTCTGAACGGCTTAGTCTCACTCAATGTGCATCGCGATGTCAAAATCGATCCGCAAGTAATTTTTAAAGAGTTTTTTTTAGTACCTCGAAGAGTTGATTTATTAAATAATTGTAACTAAATATGACTTTTGACGATAAAATTTCCGTACTCCGAAAATAAATTTCTTATCTTTTCTCATCGATTACGTAACTTGAGTTTAAACCCCACCCCACCTCTGATATTTTCTGCGCACGAGCCTGATTATTATAAAAAGCTCGATAGAATTTTTGATTTACTTTTTGTCGATGATAAGTTAAACTATATCCTATCTGAATGTCTTGCTCCAATATCAGTTCCAGGTTTACATCATGTTCCTCTTGTCATCAAAGTTGAATTTTATCATTTCGCAAAAATATTGTATCTTTCAATTATGCCCGTTGTGACTTTATTGAGTTAAATGAAATTTGTTCAGAGGTGAACTGGTCTCTTTCGCTGGAAGGCTTGAAAGCTTCTAGTAGTTTTAATATATTTAAACTCTGGTGCGGCGCACTAGACACGGCATCCTCCACGAAAAAGATGGTCACGGTGCAGCGAATGACCATGGTGGGGATCAGTGGGGCCATGCGCATCACTCCTACCCTAGCATTGAATGTTATGCTCAATCTGAACCAAGTTGACCTTGTAGAAAAAATAGGCGCAGCTCGGGCTTCAATTAGGCTCCGAGACGTTGGATATAGGCTTGTGCAGTATGCCCATGTGTTTACTGTCAGGAACTTGGGATTAGCACGAAATTTAGGCTACCTGATCATTGTAGCGGAGGTTGGTGCCATCAAGGATGCGGTGGATGGGATTCTGTCCAGCGCATTCGCTGTCAAGGAGTTCAACATCTACTCCGACAGTCAAGCGGCAATTATAGCGCTGAGTGTAGGCAACGTTCGATCGAGGACAGTGAGCGACTGTCTGGAATCGATTGCGTCCAACTACTTCAAACTACAAATTATTTGGGTGCCAGGCCACTGTGACATTCCCGGCAGTTGCCATGCGGATCTTTGGCCAGAGCGGGCACTCGTGAAACAGATGTGGCTCCCTTCAGAACACTGGGTATTCCCCTTACCACCTGTAGTTTGCTTCTGGGCAGGTGGGCTTCGGATCAGCTAAGCAAACGCTGGGCTGACACCACCTCATGTCAGGTGCCGAAGTCCTTCTGGCCAGTGGTTGACTCCAGGTGTTCAATGGAATTACTAGGGTTCTCCAATGTACATCTTTCCATGTTAATTGGGGTGTTGACTGGGCACTGTCCGATGGGGGTCCATGCGGTGCGGTTAAATATACTTAATAACCCGAGCTGCGTGAGCTGCATGGAGGATGACGAGGTGGAATCATCAAATCATTTCATGTTCAGTTGTCCAGCGTTTGCTAGGACCAGGCGCAGGTATCTCGGTTCGGATGTTCTTAGGTCTCCGGAAGACGTGTCGAAGATCGATTTGTGCCAAATCCGGAGTTTCATTGTCGCTACGCAGCGATTTGCTAAGTAATCTTAAGTTAGTGTCACCGTTTAGAACGTGGTATCACAATGGACCTTGTAAGTGTCCAAGTGAGCTGCCCTCCTAGTGGGACAGCTACCACCTACCCTAACCTAACCTAATATATTCAAAGAAATTTTGTCAGAAATCTGTATTGCCAATATTCCCACGGTAAGAAGTAAGGCATATAAATTACCTTGGTATAATCGCAGACTGAAAAAGTTAAAGAACCTTGGTAATAAATTATTTAAGAACTATAAAGCTACCAATAGTCAAAATCATTACAACACTTACATGCGATTTTTAAGAGAGTTTAACTGTGTGAATAAGTTTTTGCACCGAAATTATATTATTATTGTTGAACATAACCTCAATTCGAATCCCAAGCTCTTTTGGAATTTTGTGAAATCAAAAAGGGCCTGCTCCACCATGCCGTCAACAGTTTTTCTCAATGATAAATTTCTTTCGAATTTGTTCGCCGATTTTTTCGAATCTAACTTTGATAGTAATAATGTAGAGTCAGGCCAGGATTCTGATTTCACATCAAACTCAAATATCACATCTGGTTTTGGGTCGCAGTGCCTCTTATATGATGATGTTGCTAATGGTAATCTACAACTGAAGCCTTCTTCACGTAGTGACATCAATGACATATCCACGCTTTTACTAAAAAATTGTCCACCGTTAATTTCGCGGCTGCTAACTATATTTAACAGATCGTTGTCTACTGGTGATTTTATAGATGCTTGGAAATTGGCTTCTTTACCCGTTTTCAAAAGTCGTAACAAAAATAAAATTATCAATTATCTCCAAACTATCTACTGTCTCTAAACTTGCTGAAAGTATTGTCAAGGACAAAATGTACTTTTCAGTCAAAAGTTTGATCATCCCCAATCAGCAAGCTTTTATTGCTAGACGTTCGATTGTCTCGAACCTGGCTTTTTTCCGAGTATTGCACATCGGGTTTTTCAAACGGATCTCAGATAGATTGTATCTGTACAGACTTTTCCAAAGCGTTTGACAAAGTGTCTCATAATATCCTAATTGAAAAGCTTGAGCGTCTTGACTTCCATTAAATTTGTTTAATGTGGGTCAAGACATACTTATGTCATAGGCGGTGCTCGGTAATTGTAGATAATGTTTCTTCCAATGTTTATGTTGGTCCTTTGCTTTTTGTACTATTTATCAATGATATTTATTTGTGTTTTCAGTCATGCCACTTTTTGTTATATGTGGATGACTTAAAGATATTCCTGAAAGTAAGCAATCTTGCTGAGGTGGCAAAAATTCAAATGGACCTTGATAGTTTATACTCGTGGTGCCTAAGGTCGCACCTTCCGCTCAACGTAAGTAAATGCTACCATATCTCTTTTACCAAGTCTGTTAATTTTTTAACAACATCTCGGGGCTTACACTGAAAACAACTAGTGAAATCAAGGATCTCGGGGTTATTTTTGATGCCAAACTTTCTTCCAACAGGCACATTAACTTTATAATCTCGAAGTCGTATGCTATGCTGGTATTCCAAAGGTGACATAGTGTAGAGTTCTCAATACCCTAAATTTCTTTACCCTCCTTTGGTTCGTCCCCATCTAGAGGATGCAGCCTTTATTTGGCGTCCGTTCTATCAATTTAGGATTGACAGGGTAGAACGTGTTTAAAAAGTGTTTCTTAAAAACGCTTTGCACTATCTTCGCTTCTCGAACCCAGTGCCTTCCTACAGTTCTAGATTTGTGCTCATAAATCTTAAAAGTCTATAAAAGAGAAGGTTTGCCCTCTCCTTAACTTTTGTCCTTGGGATTATCCAAGGAACTGTATACTTAACTTTTGGAACAAATTTTTTTAATGTCCCGCAAAGATAGTTACGGTATTCATATATATTTTATACAGTTAGCAGAAAGACAAATTATGCGCGTAACGCTCCAATGCTTAAAAGAACATATTCCTTAATTCTATCGATCTTGATTTTTCTGTTTCTAAATCAAATTTTGTTCATATTTTAAATATGATTCCATAATTTTATAATATTTTAGTTAGTTAAATTACATTTTCCCATAGTCTGTAAGAATATTTCTGATGTTCATAGACTAAGTAAATAAATTGTCAAAGGAACTGAGCACGAGTTTTCAGCACAGTTGAGTGAATTTCTACGGGTCCACTAGAATAGGACTTTTCAGATTTTTGAGATGCATTAGTACATCAGCATTCGAAATATAAGTAGTGGTTGTTGAATTAAATGAAGACAATCTATAAGTACAGGGTGTCGCAAAAGTAATCCTCCTATCAGAAAATGCTATAAATTTTGCGATTGGCCCCTAAAGTCAGTTCTGTTTTGACATTTGTGTAGTAAACACATGCGAAATACACGTTAATAAACAATGTTACGCTACACTGCTCCAGAACGCGGAATATTGCTGACTATTTATTTGACCAATAATCGGTCGGTGAAAAACGGTTACTGCGCAAAAGTAATCCTCCTATCAGAAAATGCTATAAATTTTGCGATTGGCCCCTAAAGTCAGTTCTGTTTTGACATTTGTGTAGTAAACACATGCGAAATACACGTTAATAAACAATGTTACGCTACACTGCTCCAGAACGCGGAATATTGCTGACTATTTATTTGACCAATAATCGGTCGGGGCCAAACGGTTACTGTGAATGGTGAGCGCTACAGAGCATGATCAACGAGTTCTTTTTGCCGCAATTTGATGAATTGGGATTGGAAAACATGTGGTTCCAACAAGACGGTGCAACAGCACACACTGCACGTGCCACAACCGATATGCTGAACATCGGAAGCTTACTTTTGCGCCACCTTGTATAATTCAAGGGCGCTTAATCTAACGAAGTTAAACTATCCTGAGACTGGATGATTAAAAGTAAAGGGTGTTTTTTTTACAGGTTTGTTTTTCGAATAGAGATAAAACTGGCATTTTGTGGTCAAATCTGGCAACTCTAATGTCATTTATGTTCAGTTTGGTTTGCCATTTCATCATGAACAGGTTGACAAAAGAACAACGCTTGCAAATCGTGCAAATTTATTTCGAAAATAATGGTTCAGTTCGCGAAGTTTACCGTGAGCTCCGTCCATTTTATGGTCGACATAATCGTCCATCAGAGCAATTAATTCGGTTAACCATGGATCGTTTTCGCACTACGTTTACTCTATGTGATAATACGCATCCGCAGAGACGTCGAACAGTGCGCACCGAAGAAACAATTGCCGCTGTAGAGCAAAGTGTTGAAGAGGACCCGAATGAATCGATTCGCCACCGTGCACAGCAATTGGAGCTTTGTCCATCAACTTTATGGAAGATTTTGCGCAAAGATCTTGGCTTGCGACCTTACAAGATCCAGCTTGTGCAAGAATTAAAGCCGCGAGACCATGCAATGCGTCGTGATTTTGGTGTATGGGCCGAAAATGAGATTGATTTCGATGCCGATTTTCATCGCAAAATTTTGTTCAGTGA
The DNA here is from genome assembly GCA_949987695.1 of Merzomyia westermanni. Classification (NCBI taxonomy): domain Eukaryota; kingdom Metazoa; phylum Arthropoda; class Insecta; order Diptera; family Tephritidae; genus Merzomyia; species Merzomyia westermanni. The sequence continues at coordinate 87,064,071 of OX465291.1, forward strand.
TGAGGCTCATTTTTGGTTGAATGGCTACGTCAACAAGCAAAATTGCCGCATTTGGAGTGAAGAGAATCCACATGAGACCCTTGAAACGCCATTACATCCACAAAAACTGACTGTTTGGTGTGCTCTATGGGCTGGTGGAGTCATTGGGCCATACTTCTTCCGCAATAATGCTGGAGAGGCAGCTACCGTTAATGGAGACCGGTATAGAGCCATGATAACCGACTATTTTGTTCCCGAATTGGATGGCATGAATGTGGATGAGTTGTGGTTCCAACAAGACGGCGCTACATGCCACACAGCGCACGTCACAATCGATTTATTGAAGGAAACATTCGATGAGCGCATAATTTCGCGGAATGGACCTGTCAATTGGCCACCAAGGTCGTGTGATTTGACACCATTGGATTATTTTCTTTGGGGATATGTGAAGTCGCTCGTCTACACCAACAAACCAGAAACGTTAAGGGAATTGGAAGCCAACATTCGTGGCGTTATTGCCGACATACGGCCCCATATGCTCGAAAAAGTGGTTGAAAATTGGACCTGTAGAATTGGCTTTATTCGAGCCAGCCGCGGCGGCCACATGCCCGAAATCACATTTAAACATTAATGGCATAAAATTATCCTTCCAATAAAGCCAAATTGATGGACCTTAAAAGGATTTTCTTGTGTTTTATTTCAATTCGAAGTTTTATACCCCTAAAAAAACACCCTTTAATTGTTGAGCGCAACCCCCTTGTTTTCCTCTTGGAACTAACGAAGCTAGAACACGACGACTTGCGGTTTGAGAAAATTTAATTATCACATAATAAAAAATTAACATTAATCAAATAATCCTTGTCACGCTATAATTGTGACGCATTTTGTATCACTTAAATAAGCGCGTCTTCAGAGTTTTTAGGGTACTTCAGAGCTCTTCGATAAAGGCACACATTTCAGAAATAGGAATTGCAGGCGAGGAAGACAGAAAATCGACTGCATACGGAAGTGATTCGGGCCATAGGTTTTTTTGGCTAATCTAACTCTCCTACTAGTGGACATGAAAGGTTAAAAAAATAATCTAAAAATATGCAAATCATACTTTTCTGCAGCCATTTATAGTGAATTTATTTTTTTTGTTTGAATTATTCCGGTAATTGCAACATCTAATCCCTGTCGCCTGGACTATAATGTTAGTAAAATGGAGAATACTTTCTTCTATATCTCCAAAGTATTCAGATCAAGCGATGTCGACAAAATACAAAAAATCAAATACCAATGTTTTATCTGAACACAAAGAAGTTCAAAGTGGTCAGAGTCAGCAAAAAATACTTCTTCTGCAGAAAAACTGGTGCAAGCAGCAACTAGCACGCCTCCGCCAATCCTTACCACACGGCCTTTTCGAAAAATGTAAAACTTATCAGATAACAATTCGGCACTAAAAATATTTGGTTTCAACCATGTTTCATTAAAAACAAGTGCACCATAGTTTATGGCATGGCTTTTAACATAACGATCGGCAAGCTTAGTCTTCAGTCCTCGAACGTTCTGATAATAGATATTGTGAGTACTATCATAAATAAGTTTTTCTTACGCAACATTTCCAGGCATTTGCCGCGATCTGTACTCAAACTCGAACAAACAAGCTAGAATGTTGATGTATATTGGAACGATTTTCCGTCATGTTTTATCCAGGACCTCACCAAAGCAGTCGAGAGATATTGAGTTTAAACGAAAATATACTATCACGCATAACTTTGAACTTCATTATGTCCAAAGAGAAGGCGAAAGTTTTGATTCATATAACATGTTACCTGGATTGATCCTTGTACGTCCCCTTACGAAAGGAATGTTGGGCTCGGTACGCTCGCATGCCGATTTCGCTCGCCGGCTTAGGGGTGGGTGTTGATAGATCACCTTAGATGTGCTTAACTGAACCGCCGTACCAATAAGAAAAAATTCTTCCCCTTTGCGCTACTGCTACCGCTGCCAACTCCCTCACACACACCTTCCGCCATCATTATCGCACCCTACCATTGACAACCTTGCCCTATGTTGGTTGTCCCGTGGACAAACTCGTCCTTACGTCCGTCTACCTAGATCACCCCATCCCTCATAATCAGCGCACAATATGTGTCTTTAGCAATTCATTTCTTTGAATGGTTCAAAAACAATTGTTCATAACAACAAGTATCATTCTCTCAATTCTTCTTCTATTTTCTTTGGCAATGGGCCACGAACAATCTTGCCCATCACAGACTTTATCTTAACATAATATCTAATGCCTAAGGTATACACCTCATTGCTGAACTCGTGCGCACGCTTACATCGATCACAATACGAGGCTATTCATAAAGTACATTACTTGTGCACGTCTAAAAACTATTTACAAATCTCCTTACACGCATTTGCAGCTAGATATATGTATATGAATCTATATGTTTTATGTGTATCAATCCATATTTCAGGCCTTCTCAAGGGTTACATTCACAAACGCGCTTAGGTTTACGATTATGCGAATTGTCAACAAAAAACCAAGGCCAATCATCGGGCCACACATCTGAAACAAACTTATGCATTACATTTGGGCGTACGAGTTACGAGCATACCTACGCTCAAAAATGTTTAAATGCATGTCCATGGAACAATTGTCAACCGCTTAGCAGCCGGGCAGAATCAAATCCAGTGCCAAACAACCTAACCAAAATGATGAGCGCGCAGGCATTGCCTGCGCTTAAAGATATTTACATACAACTCTCTCAGCCGAGGTTGACAATTACACACATACACTTACATTCGTGTAATCCCTAGCTTATTTAAAATTATATTACAATAATAAGTTGGCAGAAACTCGCTTGCGTTATATCACCAAATCAACAGCATTTGGTGAATTTTCAAAAAACATTAATATAATATGCAAGCATCACAATAACATGCTTACACCTATGCACTCCATGGCAGATGATCTCTACTTGAGCATACGTACGAACGAATGTCAGGAATTGGCTGACAGCCAACTAAACCGACTTATATGTATATTTATTTACGCGTTTGGCTTTCGCTTGAGTGATCAGCGCAATTGAGCCCACTTCACTCTCCGCAGCTTAAAATACTCAATTCTACCAATGTATAGCCCTAAGGCGCCTTTGGACATAAAATAGTAGCAGACCGATGTCAGTCGCACTGGTACGTTACTAACTACTCCGAACTCACCACTCTGCTAGTGCCTTACGACCCCAGTCTGCTAGTTACTCCTATACTCAACTGCTGTCATCACGAATTACGCATACGATTAAACCTACATATACATGTACTTGTGCTCCTAGTCAGACTCCGCTTATTACACACTTCCTGGAGTACGTAATTCCACCGCACGACTTCACTTCACGTGCAGTGTGTAGGACGCGACAACTACTTCGCCTCTACTATCTTCTGTGAGGGCAGGAGTTTGTGTATTAAATAACAGGGATCGCTCAGGGAGGATGGGGCCGTGTGCAGAAGGCCACGCAAGTAGGGGAACGTTTCTGATCGCCATTCACCTGGGAATGGCCAGAGCGATTCTTTTGCATGCGGTTCAAGCAGCTCACTACTTTCGGGCTTTGCGCCCGAGTATCCTCTGGGTAACCACCGAACACCCGTTTGGTGGTGAGCTAAACGTGCGAAGGCGACTACCTGGTAAGGTCACTCCGACATAATCGGTTTAAGTTCTTGCTGGGGGATTCAAACTGCAGCGTCTGATCACCATGTGCTGCGGCTGCAAGCGGGCGTCTGTCTTGGATCAAGCGGCTGGCTAACCTCCCGTGAAACGGGTTGTGCGTTGGGTTTGGGATCCACCACATAAAACAACGGTTCAATGAAATTCAACAACAAAGCCTCGGATATGAGAGCCCCGCTAACGAAATAAGGATTACGAGATAAGGGCATGTACCTGGAATGTCCGGTCCCTTAATGGGGAAGGTGCCGCTGCCCGACTGGTTGAGGTCCTGAGGAAAGCAAAAGCTGACATCACCGCCATACAAGAGATGCGATGGACTGGGCGAGGAAACACGATCAAAACACTTTGCAACATCTACTGGAGTGGGCATGAAGACAAGCGCGGATTCGGCGTGGGATTTGTGGTGGGAGAGAGACTCCGTCACCGAGTACTGTCGTTCACACCCGTGAACGAGCGTCTCGCTGCAATCCGCATAAAAGTACGGTTTTTCACCATATGGTTTATCTGCGCTCATGCACCGACGGAGGAGAAGGACGACGTGGAAAAGGATGCATTCTACGAGCGCCTGGAAAAAGCATACGAGCGCTGCCCCCGTCATGATATCAAAGTCGTGCTTGGCGACTTTATCGCCAGGGTGGGTAAGGAGGGTGTAGTCCGCCCCACTGTCGGGAAGTTCAGTCTCCACGATCAGACTTCGCCAAATGGATTCAGGCTGCTCGACTTCGCCGGTGCCCGAAACATGGTCATATCCAGCACTAGGTTTATGCACAAGAAAATCCATCAGGCTACATGGCTGTCCGCCGATCGAAAAACACGCAACCAGATCGACCACGTTGTGATAGACGGACGGCATGCTTCGAGCGTTTTAGATGTTCGCACAATACGAGGACCTAACATCGACTCTGATCACTACCTAGTAGCAGCCAAGATTCGTACCCGCCTCTGTACGACAAAACAGGCGCAACAAAACACGCAGGGAAACCTGGACGTCGAAAAGCTGCAATCGCAACAGACCGCCAATTATTACGCAGATCGCCCCTCATACCTGCTCTCCGAGAGCACAATTGAACCTAGTGGAATGCATGAGCAGTGGGATCATATCTCAGGAGCACTCCGAAGAAGTAATTGGATTCCGGCGAACGCGAAGAAACTACTGGTATGATGATGAAGAGTGCCGCGCTGCAACGAAAAGAAAGGACGAAGCCTACAAGGCAACGCTGAGATCGAATGCAACGAGGAGTGTGTGCGAACTCTACCGCGAGTTGAAGAGGGAAGGGAGCCGGCTTTCCCGGGCGAAAAAAAGAGAGGCAGAAAAGCGTGAAATAAAGGAGCTTGAGATGCTGGCCAAAGGGAATAATGCCCGAAAATTCTATCAAAAAATTCGGCGAATGACAGAAGGTTTTAAGCCCGGGGCAAACTCCTGTAAGAATGAGAACGGCGACCTGGTGGCCGATGTTCAAAGAGCACTCAGAATATGGAGGGATCACTTCTCTGCCTTTTTAAATGGAGAAGCTGAGCAAGAAACCAGATAAGATGCCGAACCCGAGCCCACAATCGAAGATGATGGAATTGACGTTCCACAACCCGACTATAATGTGGTGCGAATAGCAATATCCCGATTGAAAAACAATAAAGCAGCTGGCGCTGATGGTTTGCCTACTGAGCTATTCAAACACGGAGGCGAGGAGCTGGTAAGGCGCATGCATCAACTTCTATGCAGAATATGGTTGGATGAATGCATGCCTGAAGATTGGAATCTAAGTGTTCTCTGCCCAATCCACAAAAAGGGCGATCCTGCAAACTGCGCCAACTATCGCGGAATCAGCCTTTTGAATATCGCATATAAGGTCCTATCAAGTGTATTTTGCGAAAGACTGAAGCCTGATGTGAACAGACTGATTGGACCTTGTCAGTGTGGCTTCAGACCTGGTAAATCTACCATCGACAGATTTTTACAATACGCCAAATCTTGGTAAAAACCCGTGAGAAAAGAATCGACACACATCATCTCTGTATTGATTTTAAAGCCGCTTTCGATAGCACGAAAAGGAGCTGCCTATATGCCGCTATGTCTGAATTTGGTTTCCCCGCAAAACTTATACGGCTATGCAAAATGACCTTGAGCAACACCGCCAGCTCGGTCAGAATTGGGAAGTACCTCTCCGAGCCGTTCGAAACTAAACGAGGTTTCAGACAGGGTGACCCCCTATCGTGCGATTTCTTTAATTTAATGCTGGAGAAAATAATACAAGCTGCAGAACTTAACCGCGCTGGAACAATATTTTATAAAAGTGTGCAACTGTTGGCATATGCTGACGATATTGATATCATTGGCCTTAACAACCGCGCCGTAACTTCTGCTTACTCCAAATTAGAAAAAGAAGCGGAGAAAATGGGATTGGTGGTGAACGAGGCAAAACGAAGTACCTTCTGTCATCATGCAAAGAGTCAGCGCATTCGCGTCCTGGCAACCAAGCCACTGTTGGCAGCAATAATTTCGAAATAGTAAAGGACTTCGTTTACCTGGGAACCAGCATTAACACCAACAATAATGTTAGCCTAGAAATCCGACGAAGAATTACTCTTGCAAACAAATGCTACTTCGGACGGAGTAGGCAATTGAAAAGTAAAGTCCTCTCTCGACGAAGGAAAATAACCCTCTAGAAGTCACTCATCGCACCCGTCCTGCTATATGGTGCAGAAGCGTGGACACTAACAACATCTGATGAGGCGGCTCTGGGAGTATTCAAGAGAAAGGTTCTTCGAAAGATTTGTGGACCTTTACGCGTTAGCGACGGCGAGTACCGAAGAAGATTTAATGACGAGCTGTATGAACTTTACGCAGACGCCGACATAGTTCAGCGAAATAAAACACAGCGGCTTCGCTGGCTAGGCCACGTAGTGTGAATGAGCGAAGATGCTCCAGACCAGAAGGTATTCTTATCGGCACCCGCCTGTGGAAGCAGAGGAAGAGGGAGAATCAGCAAAGAAAAATCTAATTCACGACAGGAGAAAAAAAAACATAAAATATCCTTCCAAACATGGATATAATAATAGAGTTGTATTCTATTCAATTCGATATCGGGAATCGATTTTTTCGATGCGAATCGAAAAAAATGTCAAATAAATCGATTCCATCGTATTTTGATTTTTTCAATTCTGTACGTAACCGGTAGTTTTGTACCTAGAAGATTATCTAACCGAAAATCGTAACTGTTGGCAAATGCAGTTCATGTAACCTTCTAGCGTACATGGCAACGCTGCCAAAAACAAACAATGCGCAATAGAGAATAAAATGCAAACGCCAACGAAACTTCGTGTAAAAAAGTGCTTATATTGTTTATTAATTCTTGTGAACTAGTATGTGTACAAAATTCTTGGTATTTTCTGTCCACAAAAATATTTACAAAACACTTGTATTTTTTCGTGGTTACGCGACGTAACCACCTATTTTGGTGGTTACGAAATTAACCTGCAACTTAAGCCGGCAGAATAGCAAAAGGGTGTAAAAGTTTCCAAACTATTTATTTTTCGGGAAAACGAATGTTGTTACCACACTAGGACCATGGGGTTTCCAAAAAAAGTAACGCTAGCTGGAGCCCATAGGAAACATCAAGCAATGACTTCGTCGGAACTGCAATACGTATACTGTATGCATTTTGGAATATTTTTTTATCAAGTTTTTTTCTAAAGATATTCTAATTTTTACTCAAATTTCGCTTACACGGGCGGAGGTACATGAACCAATAAGTTATAGGTGGAGCTTTCACCATCTCAAGCAGTACTTGTGAAACTGAATTCTTTATTTGAAGTAGGTGTTTCATCATTTTATATGAGCTATTTGAACGGGTTCGCGTCTCCTGTTTGTTGTGCGTTTTTCGATTTCGAATACGCTATTGAGCTACTTTTTAAATATCTATGAGCTTGCACTTTATTATACCCGTGCTTATATAATCAATAAGTAAATGTTAAAGCTTATTAAATTTTATTAAATATAGCTTAATTAGTTTTAAAAATAATGGAATTTAAATGCCCCCCTGCTCGTCGATGCATGTGCGGCATCTTACCAAAACGTTGTTCATTACTGCTTGGAGAGTTGAGACAGGAATAGCCGCAATTGTTTCTCGAATGGATTGCCTTAGTTCATTCAAATTTGTTGGTTTTGCTTTGAAGACTTCCTGTTTGCAATAACCCCACAAGAAAAAGTCAGGTGCAGTAAGGTCAGGCGACCTGGGTGGCCAACGGAATGTGGAGTTTCTGGATATCAGCTTATTGGGAAATTTTCGTCGCAATTCTGTCATAACAGGTTGGGCTATATGAGGAGCTGCACCATCTTGCTGAAACCACACAGAGTTGAAAGAAATTCTCATTCGGCGTAATTCTGGATAGAAAAACTCTCTCAACATGCTCAAGTAACGGTCTCCAGTAACCGTAACGGTGTGACCGTTTTCTTCGAAGAAGTAGGGCCCGACAATGCAGCGTGATGAAACTGCACACCACACTGTGACACGAAGTGGATGCAATTCCGTTTTATGGAGTATCTGTGGGTTGGAAGCACTCCATATTCGACAATTTTGTTTGTTTATGTTGCCGTTTAAATCGAAATGGGCCTCGTCAGACATGAAAAGACAGTTCAACATGTTTCCATCCTCTTCCACCATTTGAAGCATCTTCTGACAAAATTCCAAGCGAATCGGCAAGTCTGCAGCGTTCAGTTTGTTGGCCATTTGAATTTTATATGGGAATAAGTCCAAATCTTTGTGCATAATTGACTGTAATGACTGTCTGCTTACACCCATTTGAGCAGATAAGCTTCTTGTCGAAACACGTGGATTGTTTTGTATGGCAGCAGCTACAGCAGCGATTGTTTCCTCGGTTCGAACTGAAGGGTTTCGATGGTAAGGTCTTCTGTTGACTGTCCCATGCTCGGCAAAATTATTTACAAGTCTTATTATGGTCCATCTGCTCGGAGGATTGCCGCCAAACGTGCGCCTATACTCTCTTTGAACCGAAACTACGGACTCCAGTGCGTGATAGCGGCGGACAATCCAAATTCTTGTTTCAGTGTCCCAGTTATCCATTTTTGTTAAACGTAAAAGTCAATCTGCAAAATAAAAAAAAAATTAACCAGATTCATTACATAGAAAAAAAGTTATTTAATTTTTTTTTGGTAGCGGCTTTCATCAGCCACCCTGTATGTCATATACGTATTTTAAGCAGCTTGTATAAACAGATTTATCCTGTGAGAGAAACAAGGAAAAGGCAGGTTTTGTAGCAGCTAACAGACCTTTATCAACGAGGCTGCATTATCTGTAACCACCGACGTGACTTTATCTAAAATCCTCCCAGCCGTGAGTGCTGCCTTTAGAGATTTCCCTATGTTTTAAATCGGTTGGTTGTGTTTCTGTTTTGCACATTTTCCCACAAGATTGACTGTTTGCGCGGCTGTATGTTGGTTTATTGTTTTAGTAGGTCAAAAAACTGTGTACACTTGGTGACTGCGAATCACCTCAAAATAATATTTGATTGTATTTTATATTGGTGTCAACGCCACGATAACCACTTGTAAGCCACTTGTAAGCAACTTGTAAGCGATGTGTCAGCCACCATGCAAAAGAAAATTGCGGCATTCGTGGCTGGCAAATCGTATAGAACACACAAAAGTGTAAGTATCCCAGGAAATTATTATAATCCGCTTACTTATTTCCAATAATTTATAGGAAATAAAACACATGCGCAAGCATACTACCCATCATTGTAACAACATTAAAGGAAAGTGGTTTTTATTTGACGAGGCCGGCCACGGGTCACAACATATTTTATTTCACTTTTATGCAATTGGCATACAGGTTTGCGGCAATTGATACATGCAAAATGGCGGTTGGCTACTAATGGTAGCAATTCCGCTGAAGAACGTGAAAATTATTACATTTAAAATTTACGACAAAAATACACATGTACATCGCGCAGAGGAGTATGGTCAGCATTTGTATAAAACGGCGAATTTGGTAGCAACAGGCACATGCATGTAATAAAACGGCAGTAGTGGCGGTGAACATTGGCTACAACGAATATTTTAAAGAAGGCGCAATTTTCTGGTAAAACAATTAATTGGATATGAGGTGAGTACTCTTTGAGAAAATATTGGGGGTTGGTTTGCTCAGTACGTCCTACATATATATAGAAGGTGGCGCAAAAGTAAGCTTCCGATGTTCAGCATATCGGTTGTGGCACGTGCAGTGTGTGCTGTTGCACCGTCTTGTTGGAACCACATGTTTTCCAATACCTATTCATCAAGTAGCGGCAAAAAGAACTCGTTGATCATTGCTCTGTAGCGCTCACCATTCACAGTAACCGTTTGGCCCCGACCGATTATTGGTCAAATAAATAGTCAGCAATATTCCGCGTTCTGGAGCAGTGTAGCGTAACATTGTTTATTAACGTGTATTTCGCATGTGTTTACTACACAAATGTCAAAACAGAACTGACTTTAGGGGCCAATCGCAAAATTTATAGCATTTTCTGATAGGAGGATTACTTTTGCGCAGTAACCGTTTTTCACCGACCGATTATTGGTCAAATAAATAGTCAGCAATATTCCGCGTTCTGGAGCAGTGTAGCGTAACATTGTTTATTAACGTGTATTTCGCATGTGTTTACTACACAAATGTCAAAACAGAACTGACTTTAGGGGCCAATCGCAAAATTTATAGCATTTTCTGATAGGAGGATTACTTTTGCGCCACCTTGTAGTTAACGGTTGGCGAAAATAGCGGAAGTACATATACATATATACAATATTGAAAAAATTGCTGAGTCGCCTACATAGCGGTAGACAAGTTTAAAGTTAGGGTGGATCAAAAATTGCGGATCATCTGTACATACAGATACCCGACTGAAAGATGGTTTGTTGATGGGAAGAAACTAGTTTCAATTAATGGCCATCGAATCTCAACAGCAAGTATCAACACATTTTCGTTAAATATAGCACTGGTGGCGACAATTTAATAAATTTAACTAAATAATCGAAAACTAAAAAATCGTTTGCGCACTGGGTTGCGGGTTGCATATATTCATACACTGGCTCGGAATTAAACTAGCTCATTTAGCGTTTATTGGCTGCGGATTTGAATACATGCGTATATGTTTTAACTATAACATTTTGAAAATATAAAACATTGAAAATTATTGAGAATTTCGATTGCGTTTGCTTATTAGTGTATGGAATTACTACAGGTCTACGTTTATAACCATATATCTTAACTTGTTTGGGTGTGCATGGGTCGATCATAACCTAAATCGTATTGATTTGCTGGTTGGTTTGCTAAATCGTATTGACGTCACAACGACTTATTATTTTGGTTGCCGTATTAGCTAAGCATACTCGTATTGCTCTGCTATTGTTAGCTGCGTTGAGGGTGTACTATCTCCCAAATTGTATTAGCATTTTTGACGAACAAACTAAACAGGTAGTTGTCTAGCGATTAGTCTGCACCTTAAATTCACGTTGATATTGGTATACGTTTCCGAAACCGAAACCTGTTGCCATTAAAAATTTGAGGTTCGTGGTAGGGCGATAACGGCCGCGAGTCAGGGTTTCGAAATTTGGAGCAGTTAATAACGTTTGATTAGGTGCTGCATCGTGAATAAACATTTGAATCGGCTAATTGTGACCATCACCTGTCAAACTCGACCCTGATGGACGGGTTGTTGTCGAAGCTGCCAATGCAGAAGGGGGTCGACTGGGCCCGACACGCGTCGACAATAGTACCGAGGCCGAACATATGCCACGTTAGTGATTGGTTGCGAGAGCTTTCAACGTTAGTTGCTGGTCCCTGTGTCAATATAAACAAGGAATCAAGACCGAACGTGCGAGCAGAGAATCGAGCGCGTTTCTTCTATACACAGAATGCGAGCGGCAATATTCGTGGAACGAGCGGGTGGGTGGCGTGTGGAGAAAGGCATATGTTGGCATGCGTTAAGGTGAGAGATGACGTCTGGTCTGGCAGAAGAAGTTGTGCTTCAACTGCCTGAAAAGTGGGCACATCAGCAATGACTGCACCGAGCAACATAGATGCGAGGAAAGGATGAAAACTTAACGCTGCAATGGTTTGACAACACTACGGTTACAGAGCAGTTCAGCAAGGACGATATGCATATTGCTGGAGTCGGCCGATTCGATAGAAGATTTTTGTTACAAAATGTGAGAACGGTACGTAACCTCCAGCTGCCTACACAGACACTCCATATATCTGACCTGCCATACAAATATCGCACATTTAAGCACTCCGAAGAAGACAGCCGACGACGGTGCGCATGGGTATGCAGTGACACTCACGAAGCTAGGCTGAGTGGTCTATGGAAGAAAGAGCCAAGGGGTTGGTGAACGAAGCAACTACGTGCACTTTGTGAACGCGGACAATGGTATGGAAAACCTAGAGCGTCTGGTGAACGATTTCGTAGTCAACGAAGATCTTGCTGCTCGTGAAACGGCAAAAGGTTGTTGACGCCGCGGACATAACGAAAGTCAAAACATTGTTAGAGAGCACGACCGTCAGAAGGGGTCGCCAATTTGAAACAGGCCTGTTGTGGAAGGAAGAGAACGTAGAACTACCAGATAGTCGGAAGATGGCCGAAAACAGGATGCTGGCTCTGGAACCGAAATTTAAGCGAGACGACAACTTTAAATTGGCTTACGTGCAGATAATGAAAGAATACGAGGCGAAGGGTTATGCCAACAGGCTGACACCAAACAACCCGGAAAGATGATACTAGTTTTTGACGCGGTAGCACAAGTCGAGAGGGTATCGTTGAACTCGACACTGCTTAGCAGGCCAGATTTCAATCAGCCTTTGGTCGCTATCTTAATGAAGTTTCGGCAGAAGCCAGTGGGTATCTGTGCAGACATAGTGGAGATGTTCCACCAGGTGAAAATACGCGCTGAGGATAGAGTGGCACAGCGATTCTTATGAAGAACTGACTCTAAACGTCCATTGGAGGTATATAGTATGAACGTTATGACGTTTGGGGTTACTTGCTCACCGATCTCGGCCCAGTTCGTAAACAACAGAAACGCGGAGGATTTTAGAAATCAGTTTCCCGAAGCAGCCGAGGCAATAATCAACAACCATTACGTCGATGATTTTGTTCACTGTTTTGCGATCGAGGATGAGGCCATTCGAATCACCAAGCAGGTAACATGGATTCACAAGCAGGGAGGCTTCGACCTAAGGCGTTTCGTGTCCAATTCGGAACAGCTCTCCAACCGTATAAATTCACAAAAGGAACGATCTTCTAGCTTGAACCTAGATAGAGATAATGCGGCCGTTTTCCAAAAGGTTCTCGGATTACACTGGGTCCAGGATGTTTTCCGGTTTGTTTTGTCTTTTGCCAAGATTGACCCAGCCGTGATTGGGGGTCAGAGAAGGTCAACGAAGCGCGAACTGTTGAGCGTAACAATGTTGGTGTTTGATCCGTTTGGAATGACGGCGGAATACACCATGGAAGCGAAGGTTTTACTACAATCCACTTGGCGTGAAGGCATCGGATGGAACGAGTACGTTTCAGAGGAGCTGAATGAGGCATGGTTAAAGTGGCTGAAAGCGATTAAGAGTCTGGCAGAAGTTAATGTACCTCGGTGCTACGGATTGCACTTCGAATTACCAGTCGAGTTGCACATCTTCGCTGACGCAAGCGAGGTAGCCTATGCAGCAGTAGCGTACTGGAGGTTTCCAAACGGAACACGAACCACGAACCCGATATTCATCACTGGCAAAAGCAAATGCGCACCGTTAAAGTTGATATCCATTCCTCGTCTCGAGCTGCAGGCAGCTGTGTTGCCCAAATGGTCCGGAAGCAGATCCTCACGACAAGATCCCGGCAAAAGTAGTAAAGTGGAGTGACTCCAAGACCGTCCTAGCGTGGATAAGATCGGATTATAGAAGATATAAGCCGTTCCTAGCTCACCGCGTTAATGAGATTTTGGAAGATAGCTACATTGAAGAATGGCGAAGGATTCCAGGCGACCTGAATCCGGCGGATTGGGGAACACGTCCAAAAATCGACAAACGTAACTCTGCCTGGATTAACGGGCCGAGGTTCCTCTCACAGGATTACACCCGCTGGCCCCCGGACGAGGAGAGTCCAAGTACACATGAAGAGCTGAGAGCTATATTTTTACATTTGACAGTCAAAACTGATACATCGATTTTTACAAAATTTTCCACGCTGGTGTGCTTAACCAGAGTAATAGGTTGGGCTCTGCGATTCCGAAGTAATTGAAAAAAGGTTACAAGCCAGAGAAACCTCAGAGGGTTGGCCGCAAACGAGATAAGGAGAGCAGAGATAGCCATAATACGTGCAATCCAAAGCGAGTGCTTCGCCGACGAATATAGTATACTGATGGCGGGAAAGCAGGTAGATCGCGACAGTTCGATGACAACCCTTACGCCGGTAATTGATGGAGAAGGAGTGATAAGAGTAGGTTGACAGATAGATGCTGCAACCGCTATTCCACCTCACTCGCGTCGGCCAATAATCCTGCCCAAGCGTCACCGTGTTACCGAGCTCGTGGTCGACCATTACCACAGAATATGGAAACATCAAAACGAAGGAACGATAGTAGCGGAAATAAGACGGCGGTATTGGATTCCACAAATAAGGGCAGAGGTGCGTCAAGCTGCGAAAAGATGGCAGATGTGTAGGAGGGAAAGGGCCATGCCGAATCCTCCGTAGATGGGCCAACTCCCAGTCGATAGACTTACACCCTTCGTCAGACCATTCACTTACGTCGGTCTGCCTTACGATCCGCGCCGTGCACCTGGCGCTCGCTAAGGATTTGTCAACAGATACTTGCCTCATATGTATACGTAATTTCATGCACCGCCGAGGAACGCCAGTACGTATCCGCTCTGACACCGGTACAAACTTTATTGGAGCTGACAAAGAGCTGAGACGCCAGAGCGTTGACTTCGACAATGGGAAATTATTTAATTCATTAGCGAGCCCAAACATCGAATGGATATTGAATTGCCCTCTGAATCCTCACGCTGGTGGCTGCTGGGAGCGACTTGTACGAAGCGTAAAAAGAGCCGTGGGACATGCGCTGAATAACGAAAGCTTTATTGTTTGTAAGTCTTATGTGCGAAGCAGAAAACATAATAAATTTTCGACCGTTACCGTATATACCGCTAAACGAACCGCCTGACGAACCGCTAACCCCTAACCATTTTCTCTTAGGTGCTCCAAACTCTGAACAAACGCCACATCCGCACGAGGAGAAGATGGTCCCGACTAAGAAGCAGTGGTATAAAATCCAGCAGATGCAGCAAAAGTTTTGGAAGATGTGGGTAGACCAATACTTGCCCGAATTGCCGAGGCGGACGAAGTGGTACGGCATACAAATGCCACTGACAGTAGATGACATCGTCCTCCTCTGTGACAGCAACATTCATCCTTCGAGGTGGCCGATAGGGCGAGTCATACAAGCTTTTCCAAGCATTGATGGGCAAGTTAGAGCCCCGCGAGTTCAAACAAAAGATGGCGTATACAAACGTCCGGCAAGCATGCTGGCTAGATTAGATGTTGGTGAATCTGGTTAGATCCACGGAGGCCGGGATGTTGGCGCGGCTGTGTGTTGGTTTATTGTTTTAGTAGGTCAAAAAACTGTGTACACTTGGTGACTGTGAATCACCTCAAAATAATATTTGATTGTATTTTATATTGGTGGCAACGCCACGATAACCACTTGTAAGCAACCTGTAAGCGATGTGTCAGCTATCGTGCAAAAGAAAATTGCGGCACTCGTGCCTGACAAATCGTATAGAACACACAAAAGTGGAAGTATTCCAGGAAATTATTATAATCCGCTTACTAATTTCCAATAATTTATAGGAAATAAAACAAATGCGCAAGCATACTATCCATCATTGTAACAACATTAAAGGAAATTTGTTTTTATTTGGCGAGGCCGGCCACGGGTCACAACATTGACATTTCGCTGAATCGCCATGTACTTTTTTGATGTATTTCCAGATAACTGATCTGGCTTTCCTTGGATGATTTTGAAATTGGACTCCTGTTCCGAGTCTCATGGAAGTTACAATTGCTACAGTAAAATCCAAATTATTAGTAACTTGTTAGTAAATATTTCTTACTGAACATGGTATCATACTAGGAAATAGATATTTACACATAAGCACATTCTCAACTCAGCATTTACCAGAAGTCCGCAAACATTTCTCCACCTTTCTACCTTCTATCAAGGTCACCAATACAATAAAGCTAAATTTATAAAAAGAAATTAAAATAAATACATTTCTTACCCTTTGTTTGTAATAACTACAAAATTTTAGCTGCCCTAAATTTAAAAGTAAATCAAGAGTCACGTGACGTAGATGGTGCTGTAAATTAGAAAGGCTAAAAAAAATGGAACATTCTTAAAAATATCGATTCTTCATTTCTTAAAAAACATCGATCAAATATATTAAAAGATTGAATCTACTAAATTTTCAAACTCAGTGACCAGGAGTTCATGATCGATAACAAGTGGAGGATAAACAAGTAAGGAAAGGGCTGTCTTCGACTGTGCCGAAGACTTCATACCTTTCATGAATACGCGTTACGGTCATCAAGTGTCTGATCCTTACTTACAATTAGTTCAAACTATGAAAAACTATTAATTTAAAGATACATAGCCCAAACCCCATTTATCGGAAAAGTCGATTGTATGGGAGCTATAAGTTACGTAGGTCCAATCTGGCTGATTTTCACTACACACATTACATATATAAAAAGTACCAAACCAGCTAAATTTTACGTTCACAGCTTTTTAATTGCAAAATTTATAGTCCAAACCGCATTTATCAGAAGAATCGTTTGTATGTGAGCTATATGTTGTGTTTATCCGATCTGGCTGATTTTCACTACACATATTATATATGTAAAAAGTACCAAACCTGCAAAATTTTACGTTCCTAGTTTTTTAATTGCAAAAAGTATAGAACAAAACCCATTTATCGAAACTATCGATTATATGGGAGCTATATGTTTTGTTGGTCCGCACTGTGTGATTTTCACTACACACATTACATATATAATATGTATCAAACCTGCACCATTTTACGTTCCTAGCTTTTTAATTTCAAGAGTAATAGGCCAAACCCCGTTTATCGGAAAAATCGATTGTATGGGAGCTATCCGTTGTATTGTTTCAAACTCGCTGATTCCGACAAACGATTAAAGTTTTACAAAATAGCGGATCCATACCATACTTCATCGAGATATCTCTAAAACGGAGAGACTAGTTTGCGTTCAAACAGACAGTCGGACAGACGGACGGACATGGCTAAATTGACTCAGCTCATCGCCCTGATCATTTCGGTATACTTATTGGTGGGTCTATCTCATCTTCTTCTCATACTTACAAACAGCGGACCAAAGTTATAATACCATTTCATATTCATGAAAGCTATAAAAACATAATGCATAAAAATGGGTACCCTAATGCAGTAATTGAGATGATAATACCAATAAGAACTACCTAATTTAGGCATGATGATAGGAATGCAGCCACAAACAACGAACGGGAAATCATAGGTAGCCTAACGGGCAAAAAAACACTAAACAAAATAATGGACAATATGATTATATTACACCCAAATATTTATTAAGTTTTATTTAAGACTATTTCAAGTGAAGTAACAATATTGAATAATAAATTATTTCAAAAATCTCAATAGTTTAAGATACAAATTGAAAATGAGCTCAATGAATTCTTGATACTTCCAGCTAAGTATTACAGAGCTAAGTGGTGATACCACGTTACTTCCCTTCTTTAATAATATGTGTTAAAAGCTGGCTTCAATCTGGTTATCGTAATCTTTTTAATTTTCCCATCAATATCAATCGAAAAGTAGTCTCGTTCTCTTGAAAGGACTTTATAAGGATCAGAATAAGGCAGCTGAAGTGATGTCAGTAATCCTTCTTCTCTTACAAAAAAGGTGAGTTGATGTATCCAAAGTATTACAAACAAAATATTTACACTTAGAATGATTTGATCCTTTTCTAGGCGAATTCATTTTGTAAGGTTTCCGTTGAATTTTCGAAATCTTCTCCAGGTAAACATTACGCTGAACCAAATACTATATCACATGGTGCTAATCCAATATCTTCTTTAACACTGCATCTGTTTCCCAAAAGAATACTTGCTACTCACTGTGTCCATTTAACACCCCCTTTGCAACGTATTGAAGCCTTTAAAGTACGATAGAATCTCTCCACCATACAATTGGACTGAGAATGACATGATGTAGTGCGTATACGTTGTGAACCAATAAATTTAGATAATTCATTAAATAAATGCGACTCAAATTGTTTTCCTTGATCTGTAGAAATTCTTAATGGTACACCAAATCTGCAAACCCACTCCTGATAAAATGCTTTGGCTACAGTTCCAGCTCTTATATCTTTTAGAAAGATTACTTTAGGCCATCTTGAGTATCTATCAACACACGTTAAGCAAAACCGGTATCCGTCAGATGGGGAAAAGGTCCAACCATGTCTAAATGGTCAAATCTTTTTTCTGGTAATGGATAATTTGATATTGGTTTTACGCAGTGTCGAGTAATCTTTGATTTTTGGCAATCAATGCAAGGTCTTACCAAATGTGTAAAGTCTTTGTTAGGCCAAACAAATTTACTCTTAATTAATTTCAACGAAGCTCAAGTTCTAGGATGATGAAGTTGATGGAAATTTTTAAAAATCTTGCTATGCATATCTTTTAGAACAAATGTTGAAATATCACAACATATATTGTTCTTAAAAACTTGTAATTCTTCCAGAATAAGTGATGAGTTTTGCAATTGTATTAAACTTTTAATTTCATCATCATTTTCTGAGACAAAGCCAATTCCACTATCAGTAGTGGAGTTCACTAACTTATAACGTTGCTACTTTTTGAGATTTTAACAAACGATTTTGTCGCCTTCATTATCGACTGTGCTATTCACTAACTTAGCTATAACGATTCGGGCTTAAGATTCCTCATCCCGCAACAAAACGTACACAAAATACTCAAATTGCATTTATTTTATAATAGTAATATCAATATAATAATAATTTTATTTTAGTTTTCGCTAACAACCTTAAATTATGTGTTGTTTACTAGCGACACAATAAACGAATATCGATAAAAAATTGTTAGTGAATGCAGAAATCGTTATAGTCATCGTTACGATAAAATGTCGATTGTGAAAGTCGTTATAGAAGTAGTGAATTCCACTACAGGTCACTAGTAATTTCAATCATTTCTATTCTTGAAAGAAAATCTGCAACAACATTATCTTTTCCTTTAATGTGTTCAATTTTTGTTGAGAACTGCGAAATAAAATCTAAATTTTTAAATTGGCTTGGAGAAAAACTGTATTTTCTTGGTGAAAGCAAATGTAATAGGATTATGATCAGTAAAAATTGTGAAAATTCTACCTTCTAACATGTATCAGAAACGCTTTATACTTTCATAAATCACCAATAATTCTCTATCATACGCAGAATAATTTCTTTGGGGAGAAGATAACATTTTAGAGAAAAATCCCAATGACTGCCAAATATTATCTTCTAATTGCTGTACTACTACTCCAATAGATGTTCCGGATGCATCAACAAATAAACTTAATTCTTTATTTAGAGATAAATGAGTTAAGAGGATAGCTTTGGATAAAGCTTCCTTAATATCATTAAATGATTTAGACTGATTATCTGTCCATGATAATTTCTTGTATTTACTTGGAGAATGTCGTTGAAATTTATTCAATTGCTTTTGAAGAACTGCAATATTTGGTAATACGACCCATAAAAATCAATCATTCCAAGAATCCTTTTTAACTAACGTACATCTTTTGGCTTTTCGTACTTTAAACTTTGTTCAACCTTCCTAGGTGGGTGACGTGTCATAATGTCAATGGAATTAATGTCAGTGCTTAGTCCATTATCTATGTAACTTCACCTGAAATAGCAAAGCATTTATG
Source organism: Merzomyia westermanni (assembly GCA_949987695.1). Classification (NCBI taxonomy): domain Eukaryota; kingdom Metazoa; phylum Arthropoda; class Insecta; order Diptera; family Tephritidae; genus Merzomyia; species Merzomyia westermanni. Next base: position 87,083,790 of record OX465291.1, read on the forward strand.
ATATTAAGCGTTTCTGACATTAATTCTCTTTATGAAAGCGAATTAGTGACAAATTCTTATGGGAACTTTTGAAATGCGAATTAATGTCACTGACATTAATTCCATTGACATTATGCCACGTCACCCCTAGGTGATGGCCGCACTCCTTTTGAGTTGATTATGAATCCAAGAAATTCCAGTTCCTTTTTACCAAATTCACATTTTTCGGGATTAATAGTTTCCCAAACTTTTTAAGACGCTCAAAAATTATTTCTAAATGTTTAGCATGTTTATCGCCATTTTTAGAAAATATTAGGAAATCATCGACATAAGCAAAAATAAAAGGCAGTCCATTGCTAATTTCATCGACAAATCTTTGCATCGCCTGAGCAGCATTTCGTAGACCAAACGGCATTCGTGTATATTCAAAAAGACCAAACGGAGTTATTATGGCAGTTTTTTTAATGTCTTCGTCCTTCATGCGGATTTGATGAAATACTTTAACTAAATCAAGATTTGAAAATATTGAGTTTTAGCTTATATTAGCATTGAAATCCCTGATATTAGGAAGGGCATAAGGATCTGGAAGTGTTTTAGAATTAAGAAGCCTATAAACGCCACATGGCCTCCAAGGACCGTTTCCTTTAGAAGCCATATGTAACGGGCTTGACCAATTACTTTTTGATCCTTATTACTCCTTATTGAAGAAGAGAATCAAATTCTGCTTTTGGGGCAGAAAGCTTTACAGAGTCTAGTCTTCGAAACGCAATGTTTAGGAGGACCTTGGGTAACAATTTCATATTCAAATAAAGAATCTTTATAACTACAATTGAGGTTACGTCTAGTAATTTCTGAAAATTTTGCCAGTAATTCAAAGTACGGTTCCTGCTTATTCACCATCTGAACAGCTAAAGCTTCATTCGAAAAACTTATAAAACCAACAGATATCTCATTGTCTAAAGATTTAAGGAAATTATTTTTGACATCTACAATTATAACGTAGTGATAAAGAAAATCTGCTCCTATTATTGCATTGTTGACATCTGCAACAATAAACTGCCATTTTAAATAGTTATTTTGAAAAGCAAGATTAATGTTCGTATTGAAGTTCAAATAGCAGCGACAAATATGATCCCTTTTTATTCATTTTAGGAAAAAATAATTTTGGTAGAGTTGAAAGGGAAACTCAAGTGTCAAAAAACTTTTTTTTACTTAATGGATCAAAAATATTTAACCGACGGCATTTATTAATATTTGCATCACTGTCCGCCCTCAATGACGCTGACTCAAGTTTTTTAAGAAATCGTCATGAAATTTACAGGGATGTGTGCATCGTAAAGCAGTCTTGCCAAATTTAGTATGATAGAAACATTCATAATATGCATTTTCCTCTTTTTTGTTTTTCTTAAAGTAAGTTGAAGTCTAATTTTTGTGTTTTTTGCTTACAGCTTCAATAAGATCATCCATTTTGTTGATCAAAATATCATTCGAATCAGAAATATTATTTACAGTACTTACTTTATGCTTACGATTCTCTAACATACCATCAGCTACTTGAAGAAGTTCTGAAAATGCACACAGGAGGTGTGTTCAAAACGTATCGCGAATTTTGAATTTTCGCTGGTTACGTATATTCGAATTTCGAATTTTTTGTGGCGTTATGTTGGTACTCATGTCTCTCACTTATGCCGACAAGCTCGGCCATTTTGAATGTTCAGTTAATTGTTGACAGCTGCTTTGCTTGCACGTGTTTTGGATCGTCTTCGATTTTTACCTATTCAAAAAAATGGATCAAAGAACCTGTATCAAATTTTGTGTGAAAAACGAAATTAAGTGCGCGGATGCATTCCGAATGTTGACTGTGGCATACGGAGAAGCTACCTTGGACCGAAGCAACGTTTATCGGTGGTACAAAATGTTCTCAGAAGGCCGAGAAGATGTGCAAAGAAGAACAAAAATTGGCTTTTGCACCACGATAACGCCCCTGCTCACGCATCGTTGCTTGTGAGCGACTTTTTGGCCAAAAACAACCCAGATCTGGCCCCCTGTGACTTTTTCTTGTTCCCTAAACTGAAGAGGCCCATGCAAGGACGACGTTACGCTTCTCTTGACGAGATAAAGACGGCATCGAAGGAGGAGCTGAACAAGATACAAAAAAATGATTTTTTGAAGTGCTTCGAAGATTGGAAAAACCGTTGGCACAAGTGTATAATATCTCATGGGGATTACTTTAAAGGTGACAAAATAGATATTCATGAATAAATAAATCATTTTTGAAAAAACACAAAATTCGCGATACTTTTTGAGCACATGGATTGTTAGCTCTTGCGGTAGTTTTTGTAGCCATATTGATAAAAGGAATTCTTCTGATACCTTTTCCAGTGTTATATCTTTCATTTTTTGAAAAAGTTGACTTGGTTTGTTATCACCTAGCTGTAGCTGAGTTAAAATTGTATTGATTCTTTCCTCATTTGATTTTTGATAGACGTCAAGAATTTGTTTTATAGTAGCGTACTTGCCTTTCAGCGGAGGATTTCGATTCACAGCAGAAATTTGAGCCATAATATAACACTGCGTTACAAAAACGAGCTTTAGTTCTGTCCTATGAACCAAATATACTTTTTCGGAAAGGGGAGAAAAAATAAAAATACACGTGTATCGGTGATTTTCATGTACACGTCAGAATTTTTTTTTATGTATAAAGTATAAAGCTCGTGGTGTCCGTCTCTCCGCCTGTGTGAAAGACTTTGGATCGATTTTTAACCCTTTGGCAATTCAATTGTGCAATTCAATGTTTCATCTGTCATACCAGTTGTAAGTGTGTAAAAGTCATAAACAGTTTAGTGTTAGAAAGTTACTATTGATAAACTACCAATATACTCGTATGGAGTAGGATGGGTCGAAAAACAATTTTTTTTCGGAACGCTTTAGTAGTTTAAAAACTTGAAGTCCCTTCAAGTTATGCCGAAAAAAGTGAAAAAAATTGTTTTCTTAATTCAGGAAAATCTGAGAATTGGTAAAAATCTATTTTGTAAAAAATGTTACGTGATACAGACATTTCCACGAGGCTGCCTGTAAAAATTCAGCTCGATTGGATTACGGGAAAGGGTTTCAAAATCGATCCAAAGTTTTCAGACAGGCGGACGGACGGACACTACGAGCTTTATACTTTATACATAAAAAAAATTATTCTGACGTGTACATGAAAATCACCGATACACGTGTATTTTTATTTTTTCTCCCCTTTCCGAAAAAGTATATTTGGTTCATAGGACAGAATATGTGTAGCGCGGTGTAATCATCTAAAATATCACCAACTTTATTAAATTTAATTCCGTCAGTTGTTATGTTATGAATTTGGAATTTTCTTTCTAAAACTGCGAACCATAAGTTCCTCTTTCCAAAAACAAGATACAGTTAATGATTTTATCGATTTATATTTTAAAGGAGTGCGAGCATTGAGTATTTTTTGTGGTAAGTTCAAGTTGAACGAGCCGTTCATTTAAAATCAACATTTCAAATTGTATGCTTTTTAGTGTATCGCGCATTTGTTGCATATGCATCCTATCTCAGATGACTTCAATGGGAGTTCTTACTGATGGCGATGTTGGTTGGACAGAACTTTCTATCACTGACGAGCCATTCATTTGCAGCAAACTGTTGTCCTCAACAATAGTTTCTCTGTACCCAAATTCTTGTAGAACTTTAGAAAATTCTGCGTTATTAATATTTTCTCCAGGGAAACGATCTATGACAGCTGCTTCAAGTCCAATTATTTTATCGTCCTTGTTCCGTAAATAGATTAATTAAATCTAGGCAGCAAGAAATTTAATTAATCTGCGGCAAGTGCGTGAAATGTTTTGCCATGTGGTCACCAAATATGGATATATTACAACCAAAAGATTTATTTAGTTTTTATTTAAGACTATTTCAAATGAAGTACCAATATTGAATAATCAATTATTTCAAAAATCTCAAAAGTTTTAGATACAAATTAAAAATGAGCCCAAGTAGAACAACTACACAACGTAATATACGTAATAAAATGAAATGGTATTGTTGACGATGCTTTACGAAATTAAATACAATGGGAAATTTTGGCGAAAAACGTTACAAAATATAGATTGGCACAACAAAGAGAGCTTTAAGAGATTGATTTAACGAACACAAGGCAGATGCGAAAAATTGCAAAAGGTCCACCGCGCTCTCACAACACTTGAAAAACACACAGCTGACTTTGAGAACGCAAGAATATTATATGTGGAAAGAAAGATAAAAAAGCGTGAGTACCAAGTACTCGTGGAGTTTGATTTGTAAATTTGTATTTGTGTATCCTGTACATAAATTTAGTTAAATTAGATCTCGGCCAGTGGTTGAATTTCAACCACAAAACTTTATTTTATTTTAGTTTTATAAGCTACTTCATTCTTGGCCTTCTTTCCCTATCTTCTATGCTGTTCTTTTACCTTAATTTATTTGCTTTTCCCTTCTTGCAACAGTCCCTATTTGAAGACGACCGTACGGTTTAAGCACACACTTTATTCTGAAATATATTTTCTGTACCGCTGCCTGGCGACACGCAAGCAATACTGCTGGTAGCCATAGCAACGGGTGGTCACCATAGCAGCGCGAACGACGGGTAGTCGTGCTCACACGTACTTGTTGTCGGCTTTCGTTGATGAAAATCAAAAATTTTAGATTTTTTCGCTTGGCAGCTGGTCTATTTGATCGTTGCCAACGTGTTTGACAAGCATTAGTGTGTTAGTTTTGTGAGAACGTGAAATGAGCAAGCTCGCGGAAGAAAAAGATTTTACGTTGCGGTTTATTGAAACCTACGAGTGCATGATGCTTTTAACTCTTTTAAGAGGTTCTCATGCGTAAACTGTTTACGTTTTGCATGCAAACTTTTCATCCAGAATTTTCTTTTTTTAATTTTTTTCTTTTTTTCCGCCAAAACAACTGCAGCTAAAAGCAATAAAAAATCGTCATCCGATGACATGTTTACGTCCGCACGCTACGAATTTTCAATACAAATGGCGCTTGATGCTTTATGCTTGTATGGTGGCCGGGCAAACGACAATCACCCGATTACGCACACAACCACCCGTTGCTATGGCTACCAGCAGCATATGCTTGCGTGTCGCCAGACAGCTTACAACATTGCTTACAAGCTACAATTTGTATGTCGTATTTATGTACATATGTAAATATAAAAAGAAAGAACGAGATAAAGTTCTAGAGAAACTTATACACCTACGTATATTAATAATACCTAATAATAAAGCGAGAAGTAAGCCTATTTACAATAATACAAAAGCTTCGCCAAGTTCAGCAGAAACGCAGTACGAGCATACATAACTGCTGGCAGCATGGGTACAAATACGTATGTATGTGTACGAATAAATCAGTAGGTACTGATCAGAAGCGCAACAAAGGCAAGAGCGAAAACTCGAAATGCAACGGCGATATGTTTGCTACTTGCGAATATAAGTAACTATGTATTTTGTACACTCAAGTGTATGTACAGTGGGTGCCGGTTAAGAAGAACTACAACTCGGCTATCGTGAAAATTGAGATCACCTGATCTTTTGAAAGTTTTTCTGCGCACCCCTTGAACCATGGTCAGATATTTCCTACTGCCCACACACCTTTGTGGACTGCTGAAATCCTTTAACGTCTATTAGAACATACCTATCATTACGCAAGACTTTTGATGTTTTATAAACCTTGAGATGAGTTTTTTTAGATGTTCCTACGTGGGAATCGAAATTCTTTACTACAACATAATCTCCCTCTTTGTATTATGTAGGGATCTGCCCTTTTTTATTCACATACTGCTCATTATAATTTTGTAAACGTCTTTCACACTCTTTTGCTTTTTCTCTAACTTCTTTGTGAAATTTTAAGGGAGGACTTTCGACACTATCTTAAAACTCTCCATTAGTACATCTCCGAAAAGCGTGACGCTGGGGTATTCTTTTTTGTACGGTATATGGTATTGTTAATAGTATGCTCTACTATATCTAAGACCATATCCCAGTGTAAGTTCTTTTCGGAATCTTCAAGTTTTGCAATCATCGGCCCTAGCGTTCTGCTACTTCCAGAAATTGTTGGAACTCGTTTGATGTGAAACAGCTACCTCTCTCCGAGACTATGCATTTTGGTCGGCTATAAGAACGAAAGTAGTCTTTTAAAGCTTTGACAACCTTTTTTGTGTTAGTTGTTTTAGTCGGGTATAAACTAACGAGGTTCGTACCGGCATCAATCACAACTAAGATATGTTTCTTTGCTTGGGAGTTATCAGTGGGTCCAAAATGGTAAATGCAATGTTGTGCAAAAATCCTTTTTCACGTTCGCGTTTTGAAGAAGGCTGTAGGCTATACACCTAAAAAAATTTTGTATGTGAGTTGCTATCTTGTGCTTCGTTTGTGGAAACCAATAACTTTTTGAAAGAAAGTTTACTGTTTTATCAATTCCTGTATGTCCCATTTCTCCGCGATATTTAAACACGACATGGCTTTCCATATCACTGGAATCATATTATGAAACATTAACGTTTTCCTTTTTTCGAAACACTATCCCGCTTCTCATTTAGCACGTTGGCTGCCACGTCGCACGTTTTCATGCGACAACCACATGTTTTCCTGAGGCCACGTCGCACATTTTCGTGCGACACCTAAATGTTACCCTGAGGCCACGTCGCACGTTTTCGTACGTTTTAATATGGAATTTTACATGAAATTTGGATTCTCTGGCCTGTGGTGAACATTTTGCTGTATTTCCGATGTTCTCCCAGGCCATGTCGCATGAAAATGTGCGGCAGAAATAAACCGTTATAACTGCAAAATTAGGGACCAAACTAAAGTCGCGAGTAGTCAAAACTTATTTTTAGGCACTAAGAAACAAAAAAAAGTTGCTGACCTCAAGTGACCAAAATTGTTAAATGACATTGCTACTGAACGATCACATTTCTAAAAAGGCTTTGGCAGCCCACGTGTAAATATAAATTCTGTTCCCTTTTTCTAGCTTTTCGCGTAACTCCTTTATCTTTGCATCGTTTCCATGACAAATAATCAAACTTTCTTCAAAGGTATTAGCTTCAATTGTGGAAATATTGTTGCACCTACTAAGAGCATCGATGTGCTGCATTCCACAACCCGTAGTTCTGGAGCTCCAAAGCCCACCTGAAAATTCGGGGATTTAACGCCTTTTTTTTAAGGGTCAATGGTAAAGAGTTGCAATCTGTGACTATTTTTAACTTTAGGCCCTGTGAGTAGACTCGAAACCGTTAGAGAGCCTTAACTATGGAAAGGGTTTCTAGCTCAAAACTATGATACTTAGATTCTGCTTCGCTCGTGCGCTTTGAGAAATAAAAGACTGGCTGAATTTTGCCATCTACCTTTATTGCATAAGAACTGCTCCAAAACCTGTCGAATTTGCATTGCAGCGCAATTCTATTTCATCTTGTGGGTTGTAAAAAGCTAAGATTGGGTCCTCTAGTAATTTTCCTTTAAGAGTTTCAAAACACTTCAACTTTCTATCTGTTTTTATCAGATCATGCCAGGGCTTTGCAATAATTGAGGAATCCTTAACGAACCTGCGAAAATAGGAGCAAAGCCCAAGAAAGCTTTGAACTGAATGCACTTTAGTTGGGACAGTGACGTTTCGAATTGCTTCAAGGCCCTTCCCGTCTGCTTTTATACCGCGTTTAGATATTGTGTAACCTAAATATTTTATGTCCACGCTTGTCAACTCTCAACTTTAACTTATTTTGTAGTAAACGTTTTAGTATCTCTGTTAAAATCTGAAAATGTTCACTTATACTCCTAATCTCTATCATAATAGCGTCCAAGTACACTATCAATCGATTATCTCATACCATATCTGCGAAAACCTTATTTACAAATTGTTGGAACGTAGACGGAACATTTTTAAGCCCGAATGGCATGTGCAAAAATTCAGTGCCTAATGAGTGATGAAAGACGTATATTTGACCGAACCAGGTGTTGGCGGCCGCCGTGGTGTGAAGGTAGTGTTGCCGGACTACCACACCGAAGGTCCATGGTTCGAGCCCTGGTACAGGTAACATCAAAAGTGATTTGAAAAAAGTTTTTCAAAACGGGGTCGCCCCTCGGCAGTGGTTTGGCAAACTCTCCGAGTGTATTTCTGCCATGACAGGCTTCTCAGCAAATATTCGTCTCCTTTGTAGATGCCGTTCGGAGTCGGCAAAAAACTGTAGGTCCCACCAATTTGTAAGGAAAATTCAAATCGGCACACCACAAATTGGAAGAGAAGCTTGGCGCAAAATTCTCTTAGGATGTTTATGATGATATACCTGTTGTATATCGCGCCATAGAGAGAGAGAGGGTGCATATACACATGAAAGAAACCATTTTTCAAATCTTACTTTGTGAAGAACTCTTTATCTGCTAGCATATCTATTAAATCATCAATTAGAGGGACCGCATAATTATCTTTCGCTGTTACCTTATTTAGAGTTCGGTAGTCGACGCACATTCTAATATCGCCAGTCTTTTTGCGTACTAAAACGATAGGAGATACAAACCCCGACACTCTAGGTCTAATAAAACCTTTATCTAAGTAGTCATCTAACAACTTCTGGAAACTATTCTTCTCCGTGTAGGACAGTCGGCGTGGTAGGCAATTGAACGGTTTAAATTTATTGTAAATCTCATTTCGCATTTAACCTGTGGTTCAAGCGGGCGCTCAGCCTTATCATGAGTATTGTCAATTTCAAAAGTTTTTGATAGTCCAAAAGATCTAGCTAACAACCGATTTTTACTGAATGATTTTCACGCTCGTGACTTGCTATATTTAGAATTGAGTTATCCAACCACTCCCATTTTTGACTTTCCTTCTCTACACCTACGTCTACTGAACTTTGCTTTTTATAATTTTCTCCAACGACTTCTTTACTCTTCTGCACACACAATGTCTTCCATTTTATATTTTTTCACTGTTTTGTTCTTTAAATTTTTGTTAATTATTTCAAAGTCTTTGTACGATAATCAAAACTCTTATCTTTTGTCTTTCTATTTCTTAAATTTTCACCACTCTTATCTTTTGTCTTTCAATTTCTTAAATTTTCTTTTAAAATGTCACCACTCTTATCTTTTGTCTTTCTATTTTTTATCTTTTCTTTTCAACTGTCACAACACTTACGTTACACAATTTTACTCTCATTTTGTTCTTTCAAATTTTCCGAAACTGAGTTCTTTGTTCAAATTTTAGCTTTATTTATTTTAAATTTTATCAATGCGACATATGTATTTAAAAAAAAAATTTCATTAATTGCAAGCACTCGCTCTCTGAGGGTGTTTTTAATCCTACTTCTGAGTTGAAGACGACCGTACGGTTTAAGCATAAGCTTTATTTTGAAATATGTTTTCAGGACAACATTGCTTACAAGCTACAATTTGTATGCCGTATTTATGTACATATGTAAATATAAAAAGAAAGAACGAGACAAAGTTCTAGAGAAACTTATACACCAATTTATATTAATAATACCTAAAGCTGGGACGCAACACACAAAAAATGATTGTGTGAAACCATAGCAACGGGTGGCTGCCATAGCAATCGGCACATGTGGTGGCACTCGCGCTCACACGTACTTGTTGTCGGCTCGCGTTGATGAAAATTACAAAATTTTCACTTTTTCGTTTGCAAGTTGGTGTATTTGTTGTTGGCGCTTGCGTTTTACAACAACAACAGCTCAGTCTCCTCTCGGCTCTCATGACGAACACTTGTACGAATAAAAAAAACTTAACCGGTTTAATCCTGTATGCCATGAAATACAATATGGAATAAGTCTTGCTCTTATTTTAATGCCCTTAAAATTAATAAACATTAAAGATTTTTGACTAATTAAGGAATAATAATCAAGTATATGAACAAAAACGTCGCTCGATAGGGAAATTCCTACAACCTATTGCTTCGAATTTTCAATCCAAACGCTTTCTGATTGTGCGTTGCTTGGCAAGCGACAATCACCCGACACTCACACAACCACCGGTTGATATGGTTTCACGCAAGCAGTTTTTGTGTGTTGCGTCCCAGCTTAATAATAAAGCGAGAAGTAAGCCTATTTATAACAATACATGAGCGACACCAACTTCAGCAGAAACGCATACATAACTGCTGGTAGCATGGGTACACATACGTATGTTTGTATCATCAGAAGCGCAACGGCGATATGTCTGCTACTTGCGAATATCTCTTTTCTCTTTATGGCGCGATATACAACAGGTATATCATCATAAACCTCCTCAGAGATTTTTGCGCCAAGCTTCTCTTCCAATTTGTGGTGTGCCGATTTGAATTTTCCCTACAAATTGGTGGGACCTACAGTTTTTTGCCGACTCCGAACGGCATCTACAAAGGAGACGAATTTTTGCTGAGAAGCCTGTCATGGCAGAAATACACTCGGAGAGTTTGCCAAACCACTGCCGAGGGGCGACCCCGTTTTGAAAAACTTTTTTCAAATCACTTTTGATGTTACCTGTACCAGGGCTCGAACCATGGACCTTCGGTGTGGTAGGCCGGCAACACTACCTCCACACCACGGCGGCCGCCATATGCGAATATAACCCTGTAAAAAACGATGGAGTACCAGAGTACCCCAACACTTATCCTCATTCATATAAAAAAGGTGGTCATATTTATATGGCGATGTCCGCTGAGTGGATCACCTAATCCATCTCGGAGTACCCTTTACTCTGCTTCTGAATACTCTATGGAGCACCTACATTCAAAATTCTGCCAAAGGGTGTACTTTTGAGGACCACCTACTCACTCTCTCGCTTTGATGTTGGATACTCCATAGAGTAATTCTATGTGATCATTTTGAAAGTAGTCTCACGCAGATACTCTATGGACTATTCAAAAGCAAAGAAACGGAGGACTCCGAGATGGATTAGGTGATCCAATCACCGGACATTGCCATGTAAATTGGACCACCTTTTTTATATGAATGAGGATAAGTGTTGAAGTACTCTGATACTGATATTATTATAGTTGATTTTTTGCATTTTATTCCATTAATATAAATACAAACAAAACAAATTAAGTACCCCTTGAGTATTCTGAGCTAAAAAAGTTTTTGCATGAATAATCACATATTTTGTTTTCGTAAACATTGTGTATATTTATGATAAACGCAGTTGCCTTCGTCTTTTGCCGATTGATAGCATTCATCGTGTCTGGGAACAATTGCCGATTAATAACAATCAGCAAAGCAGTTGCATACACACACCCCCACATAAGCAGAGCGTCACATACACATCAGCAAAGAAGTCAAACAACAACAAGTCACAGACAGAAGCACGGTTACAAGCAGCGGCAGAGGCATGATTACAGGCAGCGACGCTTAACTTTGGTGGACTGCTCTACAGAGCCCAAAGATGTTAACACATCAATAATACAACATAAGGTTAGGAAAGCTGTCAATTATAAAGAAGATGTGGACAATATTTATACAGGGTGGCTGATGCAAGCCGCTACCAAAAAAAAATTAAATAACTTTTTTTCTATTTAATGAATCTGGTTAATTTTTTTTTTATTTTGCAGATTGACTTTTACATTTAACAAAAATGGATAACTGGGACACTGAAACAAGAATTTGGATTGTCCGCCGCTATCACGCACTGGAGTCCGTAGTTTCGGTTCAAAGAGAGTATAGGCGCACGTTTGGCGGCAATCCTCCGAGCAGATGGACCATAATAAGACTTGTAAACAATTTTGGCGAGCATGGGACAGTCAACAGAAGACCTTACCATCGAAACCCTTCAGTTCGAACGGAGGAAACAATCGCTGCTGTAGCTGCTGCCATACAAAATAATCCACGTGTTTCGACAAGAAGCTTATCTGCTCAAATGGGTGTAAGCAGACAGTCATTACAGTCAATTATGCACAAAGATTTGGACTTATTCCCATAGAAAATTCATATGGCCAACAAACTGAACGCTGCAGACTTGCCGATTCGCTTGGAATTTTGCCAGAAGATGCTTCAAATGGAAGAGGATGGAAACATGTTGAACTGTCTTTTTATGTCTGACGAGGCCCATTTCGATTTTAACGGCAATATAAACAAACAAAATTGTCGAATATGGAGTGCTTCCAACCCACAGATACTCCATGAGACGGAATTGCATCCACTTCGTGTCACAGTGTGGTGTGCAGTTTCATCACGCTGCATTGTCGGGCCCTACTTCTTCGAAGAAAACGGTCACACCGTTACGGTTACTGGAGACCGTTACTTGAGCATGTTGAGAGAGTTTTTCTATCCAGAATTACGCCGAATGAGAATTTCTTTCAACTCTGTGTGGTTTCAGCAAGATGGTGCAGCTCCTCATATAGCCCAACCTGTTATGACAGAATTGCGACGAAAATTTCCCAATAATCTGATATCCAGAAACTCCACATTCCGTTCGCCACCCAGGTCGCCTGACCTTACTGCACCTGACTTTTTCTTGTGGGGTTATTGCAAACAGGAAGTCTTCAAAGCAAAACCAACAAATTTGAATGAACTAAGGCAATCCATTCGAGAAACAATTGCGGCTATTCCTGTCTCAACTCTCCAAGCAGTAATGAACAACTTTTTGGTAAGATGCCGCACATGCATCGACGAGCAGGGGGGGCATTTTAATTCCATTATTTTTAAAACTAATTAAGCTATATTTTTTAAAATTTAATGAGCTTTAACATGAATAAAAGAAAAATGAATTCCATACACTGAAAAAAAAATTATTTGAGTTTCTTAATGTAGCAAAATTCATCAGCCACCCTGTATTATGTGTGCCTCCGCAATCGCCATACATGAATGCTGTGAATTTTAAGTGCTGTTGTTGTTATTAAAAGTGCTTCGCCCTGCCTAATGGGCACGATCACTCTGAGAATCGTCATAAAGCTCTCCTAACGGGAGTCCAAGGAAACGCGCAGTTTCCACAGGGTTGGACCAGAGTGATGTAGGTGTTAGAATAGTGGGTTCGACTGAACAGGAAAAGAGATGTTTGGTATCATGAGGGGACATACCACATGCAGGGCATGAGTTTGGTATGTTAAGGTTCAGTCTGGATAAGTAAGAGTTTAACCTATTACAATATCCAGAGCGAAGCTGTGCTAGTATGACTCTAGTCTCCCTCGGAAGTTCACGCTCCTCTTCAGCCAATTCAGGTGGTTGAGTATTAATAACGGGATTCACAGGCCGAGATCTGAGAGATCTGTCTACCGACTGGGTGTGGAGGTCATTTAGAGCCCGTCTATGGTTCCGCAGATCAAACGGCAAAGAGATATGGTGCCGGATCTCATCGTAGTGCTTGCGAAGAAGTTCAGAAGGAACTGCCTACTCAAGAGTTCCGCGTGCCCTTAAACATTGAGCAATTTTGCCTGTTGATGGAGGTGAGACTCAAATGACATAAGCAGACATCCTGCAGCAGTTCTGATGGCGGTGTTTTGGCAGACTTGCAATTTCCTCCAATTGGTGTCAGCAAGATTGGGCGGCCATATGGGCGCAGCATAGTCAATAACCGGTCGGGCAATAGCCTTATATGTCTTTTCCCCAAGTACTGCCGGCCAGTGACTTGAGGATCTTATTGCGTCTCTGTACCTTTGAGGCTATTGCGGTGGCATGACCAGCGAAGGTGAGGCCGTTGTCACACCCAAGATTTTCGGGTGGTTGACAGTAGGTAGAGGTACTCCGTCTACGTGGACATTTAACTCTTGCCCCATCTGCGCATTCCATGTCGTAAACAGTCGCTACTCTTAATTGTAGGATGTAATTCTAGGATGTTTACTGACCCTGGTATTAAGGGCGCCAAACACGACTTTAGTATCATGACGACAGCAGTACTCTTATGTGCACTGTTCGCATCGCCTTTATCTGCTTGGCTACGAAGTTTCGTTCCCACCATAAATCCGACACGGAATCTGCGCCTTATCAACATGACCATTCCAGTAGACGTCGCAAGGTATACAGGTCATATTTCTCTGCTCCGTTACGACCGTATCTTGTATGCCCGTTATGTCAGCCTTTGTCTCACAAGGATATCAGCCAGTAGGAAAGAGGCAACTATCCAATTAAGGGACCGCATATTCCCAGTACATGCCCCATAGTCGCCGTCTTTAAAACTTTTGCAAGTGTTATCATCTAAATATCAATATTACACGTTTATATGTATATCGAGCCACTCCCCACCAAACGGAATTTATCTGGCTACCTAGGGAGTGCTCGAATGCAAGTGCCTGAAAGTAATCTGCTGCTTGAACCGCAGGCAAAAGAATCGCTGTGGTCCTTCCCAGTTGAATGGCGAACATAAACTTTCCCCACTTGCGTGACTCCCGTTTGCGCTACCACTATAAATATCTGTTTTCAAGGAACAGTCTATGCGAACTCTTACGCAATAATAAATACCAGGGACGGAAAATAATGATTATTCTTTATTATTTCAACTAAAAAAATCAGTATGGTCTAAACAGGCCAAACCAATTTTAAAAATATCACCATATTTGCTATGGTATAAACTGTGGCAATCGGCAATGATTTCTGTTTTTACAGTTATATCCATATGAACCAAAGATAATCATTACAGCTTGAGTGAATTTCGTTAAACTAAATTAAAGTATTCTTCTTCTTCTTTAAATGGCCGTCTAACCGGTATTCGTCACAGGGATTTGTTCCTCGCAGAGAGGTATCTGTAGGGCGAGACAGCGCTTCTACTCTCAACGCATTTTTCGAACGAACGATATTCTGTCAACGCCTTAATACTCCCAAAAATCACGAGTGACTTGCTGTCGCAGACTTTGGATATTCCTGGTTGGCTTCATATTCGGGGTTTGTTTTTGGCTGATTCGCAATTCATGAAGCCAGGTCGCGTGGATATTTTGGTTGGAATGGATGTAATGAGTTCGCTCATTTGTACCAAGATTCGTAAAGGTCCCTCCTTATACAGTCGCTGCATTGTGTTACTCAGCTCGATCGCGCCCTAACGCGGTTGTGGCAGCTCGAGGAATCTCCACGTAAGCCCCACCTTACACATGAAGAGCGGTTGTGCGAAAACCACTTCGCTTCTACCCCTCAAAGGACCCCCGATGGTTGCTTTCTTGTGGAGTTACCGCTGAAAGTTGACGTGCCGTTGGGGGAATTAAGTGATTTCGCTGTACGCAGTTTGCTGCGCATCGAAAGGAGGATGGCCCGTGACAATGACTAGCGAACGGCACATAATGATTTTATGGAGGAGCTGTTGGAGATGGGCCATATGGAAACTGTATCCCAACGCCGAGCAACACCGTCTATTATATGCCGCATAATCCAGTGTTGAAGGAGTCCAGTGTCACTGCGAAGCTAAGGGTGGTTTTCAATGCTTCTTCCACAACTGCTCCCGGGATTTCTCTTAACGACGCGCTGTTTGTGGCGCCACAATTGCAGAGCGAGCTCTATGCCAAATTGCTGCATTTTCGAACGTATCATTATGCGCTAACCGCTAACGTTGCGCAAATGTACCGGCAAGTATGCGTATCACCAAAGCACGTTGACTTACAACGCATCGTTTGGCGTCCCGATTCCTCTTCGCCCGTTCAAGATTACCGCATGCTACGCGTAAAGTATGGAGTGGCGGCCGCGCCTCATTTAGCTGTAAGGCCATGCAACAAACCGCTAAAGATTCCCCCAGCGGCAACTCAGTCTCGGTTATCCTCAACGACTTCTACATGGATGACTTGCTTACAGGTGCATCTTGTAAACCTCAACTGAGATCCTTACAACGAAATGTATCCGAAATTTTAAAGGAAGGTGGCTGCGAACTGCGAAAGTGGGCAACGAATTGCAAGAAGCTGAACAAGAGTATATCCGAATCCTCAAGGAGCCCATCGCATTACGTTGTCGACGGCCAGGAGGTTCATGCTTTGGGTCTTATATGGGACATCGAGAAAGACAAGTTTACGTTTGCATTCAATTTACACGGTGTCCAAAATATTCGAACACAAACTTTGTAACTTATTTAAAACACCAATCAATTGATCTTTGATTTTATCTTTTGTTCTAAATCGAGTATCGTTCCTATGACTCTTGTAGTGTGACGAACAGGCTGTTGACTTCAGAATATTTCGTCACAATAAACAAACACTACTGACCTAGATAAATCATGAACTCAGCGGGAATTCAACTTCACTAGCACATGCCGCATATTTGGTTACATATGACAGCACTTGATCGCAAAATGCTGACGCTAGACATTTCCACATATTATACATATTTACACATTAGGAAAGTAGTTTGTAAGTATTAGTGTTTAAGCTTATACGTGTAAGTCAATAATTTGTATAAAAAGAGAAAGAATTTTTAATAAACATTCACTTCTTGATCACACGCTAAACTTGCTTCACTTACATGGCGATCCTGCCAGGCTTTATATCAGCCAGTCATAATCCCGCCAGGACAGTAGGCGAGAAGCAAATTTTATTGGCGTTGACAAGTGTTGCGGCCATATTTGGACTTCTTTTCGGCAAATGTTTTTGGATGAAACCTACAACAGCAAACAGAAGGCATCCGGAAGACTGGCAGCATAAGTATTTTTCGGCAAATATTTTTGAATGAACCCTCCAACACCAAACAGAAGACATCCAGAAGAAGCATAAAAAGGGTGGAATAACCATGGACAAACCATACATCCTGAAAAAAGAGACTGGCAGCTGGACATTGGCAGACATTATTTGTATAAACATACATTAGAAATTTGGTAGGCACGCCTCTACGGCCGCTAAGCTAAGAGCAATTTAATTTGCTTAGGAATTTTTTTATAAGCACATGTTGCTTAAAGTTTAACATTACAAACAAAAAATTAAAAATCAAGTTAGTATGCAAGAAATAAAAACCAAAGAAGAATTTGATAGAATTTTTAACAAGTGTCGCGATACTATCAAAGAGCTAATTGCCATTTCTGAAAAAATTTTAAAAGATCGTGACACCGAAAAGCAAGGGCCTACACCGATCACCATAGAGGAGTATCGGCGCAGGAATAAGCTTGTCAAAAAGGAGGAAACTCCCAAAATTCCTACACCCGTAATAATCCATCAAAGGAAACGAGGTGGTAGACAGGTTAGGAAGCGAAAAGAAATCGCTGAAGCTTTTAGGCTACTTAATTTAACCGTAGACATTAACCATAGGCAGAAACTAAAAGATAAAATTAAAATGTTAAGAAATAACTTGTAAATAAAAACAAACAAACTGAGTAAATTGGAGTGGTAAATATTATTAAATTTTAAATTTTTATTAAATACACGTTAAAAAGAAAAATTTTAAAATGGCATGGTGGAAAGTTGCACTTAACGGTATACTGATAGGAATAGCAGGGTACGAGGTAGGTAAAGAAAGTTCAGCAGATCAAAAATCTGAAAATCGATTAGCCCAATACGAGCCACATCCTATTAGTGAACAGAAAGAAGAGATCACCGATAAATGGTTAACAATTTTTGCTTGTTTGGCTACATGTTTAATTGTCGCAATTGCAATTTTATTCAAAAATTATATAAAAAATAAGTTAAGACGATTGAACAATGTACAACAACGCATTTAAACGAAAAAAAAAAATTGTAAACTAAGATATGAATAAATGGCAGGAAATATATGATACCCTATATGAAGAAAAACTAAAAGCTGATAAATCTTACAAATGCATAAATAAAAATATTAATATAAAAACAGAAACTATCGTAAAGCATTTTAAGATAATTTTAGAAGCTCTAAATAGCATAGGACAGGTGATCAAAGCGGTAAATAACATACTTACCAAGGAACACCAAGTAGAGTCTTACCAATTTTTCTCTGCCGTAAGGGACAAACTAGTATCTTCTTTAGCAAGATACAATATAGAAGTCAATGTACCAACCACAGTAGAGGAAGACCTACAAATAGATTTCAATGCGCTTTTGGCAGAACGTGCTCAGAGCCCATTGATAGAAGAAAATATACCAAACCTTCAACCAATAGATATACCAGGTATAAGCGTCACAATGGTGCAAACGGTAGTTGAGTTCATTAAAACTGCTTCGTCAGTATTACCAGAGTTTGATGGTAAACCAGAAAACCTAAACAGTTTCCTAGATGCACTCGATATACTTGAACAAATCAAGGATACACACGAGGCATTGGCCATTACCATGATTAAGACCAAGCTAAAAGGCACAGCAAGAAATTTCATAAGCAACGAAAGCACAATAGAACACATCAAAACAAAACTCAAAACCGCGATTAAGGGTGAATCAGTAGAAGTTTTAACAGCTAAGCTCCTGAACATCCAGCAGCGTAGCAAAACTGCTAACCAGTACACTGCGGAAGTAGAAAAAATAACAAGGTCACTGGAAGGAGCGTATATCTCAGATGGATTAAAACCAGACTTAGCCACAAGATATGCAACACAGGCAGCAGTCAAAGCCATGTGCAAAAACTGCTCCAACACCCAAGTTAAGATGATAATGCAAGCGGGAACGTTCGCAACAATGAACGACGCAATCTCCAAATTCACAAACAGCTGTACCGAAATTACAGGCAGCTCTAACACAATTTTAAATGTACGACAACAAGGTCAATACCGAAGTAATTTCCGTGAAGGTTACAGAGGTAACAACTATGGGAACTACCAAGGCAGGAGATTCAGAACGCAACGAAGATACAACAATAACTTTAGACAAAACAACAATTCTCAGAGAGGAGCACAAGCACAGAATGGCAACAGACCCTACAGCCAGACACGTAATGTGCGCAGTTGTACCGAAACGGAAAACCAGGAAACTCCACTTCAAAATTAACAAAACGAAAAATATGCGTACTTAATCTAAACTTAAACAACTATATATCTACAAGGACATCGTTAAACAATTCATACTCAAATTTTTTAATTGATACTGGAGCCGATATCTCCATAATAAAAAAACAGCAAATAGATAATAAAGGAAAAATTAATACTGAACAAATCACAGATTTGAAAGGCATTGGTCAGGGAATAACTAGCACTTTAGGCACAATCAAAGCAGATCTAAAAGGCGATGACATTCTAATTTATCATAAATTTCATGTTGTAGAAGACAACTTTCAAATTCCATGCGATGGAATAATAGGCCTAGATTTCATAAAGAAATACAATTGTATTCTAGATTACGGAAAAACAGAGGACAAACTAATTTTAAGACCATATGATTTTCCTCAAACAATAACAATGAATCTAACAAACTGTCTGTCCGTCAACACAATCACAATTCCATCTAGATCTGAAGTCATTAGACAAATTAAAGTAAATACCGATAACAAAAACATTTTTATCCCACACCAAGAATTATCTGAAGGCATTTTTATAGCAAATACAATCACAAACAAGGATCAAACTTTTGTTAGAATCATTAATACTACACATAAAAACACAACTATCCAAAATTACAAAATCCAGACCGAAAACTTAGATGATTACACACTAATTAAAACAGAAAAGCACAGTAAAAATGGCAACGATACAGAAAAATTAAAACGATTAACAAAAAATTTTCCAAAATTCGTCAACCCTCAATTAACAACACTATGCACAGAATTTATAGACATATTTGCACTAGAAACCGAACCAATCACCTCCAATAATTTCTATAAACAGAAATTATATATGAAGGATGACACCCCAGTTTACATAAAAAATTACAGATTACCTCAAACCCAGAAGGGAGAAATCAGCAAACAAGTAAACAAGCTAATAGAAGACGATATAATAGAACCCTCCATATCGGAATATAATAGCCCAATCCTACTAGTCCCTAAAAAATCACTTCCAGGAAACACAGAAAAAAGATGGAGACTAGTAGTCGACTACAGACAGGTAAACAAAAAGCTAGCAGCAGACAAATTCCCACTCCCAAGAATTGATGATATTTTAGACCAACTTGGTAGAGCAAAATATTTTTCATGCCTAGACCTTATGTCAGGTTTTCATCAAATTGAACTACACCCAGATTCAAGGGATATAACTTCATTTACAGCCGAAAATGGCACATACAGATTCAAAAGACTACCTTATGGATTAAAAGTAGCACCAAATTCATTCCAAAGAATGATGACCCTAGCATTCGCAGGGCTCAAACCATCCCAAGCCTTCCTCTACATGGATGACTTGGTTGTATTAGGCTGTTCTGAAAACCACATGCTAAAAAATTTAAGAGACGTGTTCTCCACTTGTAGAAAATATAATCTAAAACTGCATCCAGACAAATGTCTATTTTTCAACCAAGAAGTAACTTATTTAGGCCATAAATGTACAAACAAAGGAATATTGCCTGACCCAAGCAAATTTGAAACAGTTCAAAAGTATCCAACGCCAAAAACAGCAGATGAAGTTAAAAGATTCGTAGCCCTCTGCAATTATTACAGAAGATTTGTTCCGAATTTTGCAGAACATTCTAGAAAATTAACTAGGCTTTGTAGAAAGAATGTTTACTTCGAATGGACAGAAGAATGTCAAAAAGCTTTTGTCTACTTAAAGGAAGCATTGATTAGTCCAAAACTCTTGCAATACCCAGATTTTGAAAAAGAATTTTGCATAACAACAGACGCTAGTGGATACGCTTGTGGAGCAGTCCTGAGCCAAGAACATGATGGCAAACAGTTACCAATTGCCTACGCTTCAAGGTCCTTTACAAAAGGCGAAACTAACAAAGCTACAATAGAAAAAGAATTGGCCGCGATTCATTGGGCCATAACCTTCTTCAGACCATACGTATATGGCAGAAAATTCCTAGTTAAAACCGACCATCGCCCATTAACATACTTATTTTCAATGAAAAGTCCTTCCTCAAAGCTGACACGAGTAAGACTAGACTTAGAAGAGTACGATTTTGAAGTGGAGTACATAGCTGGTAAAGAAAACCATATAGCGGACGCATTATCCCGCATAACTATAACAAATCTGAAAGACTTGTCAGTGGAAGCAAGCAGAATATTAAAAACAACCACCAGATCAGCAGCTAAAAATATCAGTAATAAAACTGAAATTAAAGAAAGTCACAAAGAGAACCCCAAAATATATGAAGCGCTAAATAAATTTGAAGTAAAAAGACTAGTCGAGCTCGTTTTCTCTCCTCCGAAATTATATTTCAAAAAAGGAAAGAAAATTTGTAGCAATATTGATACAAGCAACCTAATTGTTGAGGATAAGATTGACTTAGGACAATTCTTTACCAGGCTCGAAAACGAAGCCGGCAATTTAGGACTTGTACAAATACAGTTGACCTTAGGGGACAAATTGTTCAAAAATAATTATACTGCAGTAGGAAAATTTATTGAAATGGGTAATAAGATTCTCAAAAAGTTAACAATAGCACTAACCCCAGAGGTTATAGATGTGACAGATCCCGGGAAAATAGAAGAAATCCTGCAAAAATATCATGACGATCCTATTAGTGGTGGCCACCCAGGAATAAATCGCATGACAGACAAGATCAAGCAGAGATATAGCTGGCTGAATATGAAAAATGACATAAGAAAATATATAAAGAACTGCATCCACTGCAAGAAAAATAAAACAAATAAACACATAAAAGAGCCAATGACAATAACGGAGACACCTCCGAAGGCATTTGACGTTGTACAAATCGATACAGTCGGACCATTACCGAAATCGATAAATGGAAACGAATATGCAGTTACCATTATATGCGATCTAACAAAATACTTGGTAGCGATTCCAGTCCCAAGCAAACACGCAACAACAGTTGCTAAGGCCGTGTTTGAAAATTTCATTTTGATTTATGGACGCATGAAATCAATTATGACAGACATGGGCACCGAATACAAAAACAGCTTATTCAAAGAACTTTGTAAACTACTAAAAATTGAGCATAAAACCTCAACACCCTACCTCCATCAAACCCTGGGTACAGTAGAACGCAGTCACCGAACATTCAATGAATATGTACGCTCGTACATATCCAGTGACAAAGACGATTGGGATGAATACCTTAAGTACTTCGCGTATTGTTACAATACGACGCCATCTACCATACATAAATATTGCCCGTTTGAGCTCATATTTGGAAAACTCCACCAAATTACGAATTTTTAGAAGAAAATAAAATCAGCCCACTGTACAATCACGAGGCTTATGACAAAGAAATAAAATATAGACTCCAGATAGCACAGTAGAGAGCTAGAAAATTAGTCCAAGAGGCTAAAGTAAAACAAAAGTTTAATTATGATAAAAGTAGTTATAGTAAGGAGATAAATATAGGAGATTTAGTATTAGTTAGAGAAGAGGCCTCCCATAAGTTAGATAGTAGATATAAAGGAAAATATAAAGTTAAAAGTATAGATATAAATAATAATTTTACATTAGTACCACATAACATAGGCGATAGTAAAAAACAAATAATAATTCATAAAAATAGACTTAAAAAAGTATAACACCGTAGTAATAAAAAAAAAAAAAAAAAAAAAAAAAAAAATTTCTAAAATAAATCACTCCAGATTACTCAAAGTAATATATGTAAATATGCAAACGAACACACATAAACAAAGTCAGTATGTTGAAAAAAAAAACACAAAATGTTTGTAAACACTCCACTCATAATGATACAAATATACACATAGAAAAAAAATATTCAAAAAAAAATATATATGTACGCGCAAAGCGAATGTAACCAAATAAACAAACAACGCGAGCAATATCAAAAAATTATGTACAACAAGAAATTACAATAAAACACAAAAAGCACTTATTAATAGTCATATCCAATTTCAACCAATTATATATGACTATTCTTAAGGTGGATGGTGTAGTGTGACGAACAGGCTGTTGACTTCAGAATATTTCGTCACAATAAACAAACACTACCTAGATACACGACCTAGATAAATCATGAACTCAGCGGGAGTTCAACTTCACTAGCACATGCCGCATATTTGGTTACATATGACAGCACTTGATCGCAAAATGCTGACGCTAGACATTTCCACATATTATACATATTTACACATTAGGAAAGTAGTTTGTAAGTATTAGTGTTTAAGCTTATACGTGTAAGTCAATAATTTGTATAAAAAGAGAAAGAATTTTTAATAAACATTCACTTCTTGATCACACGCTAAACTTGCTTCACTTACACTCTCAAAGCTCGACAAACTCAAATCTGTAATAGTCGTATTATAGTTATTTCCTACGATGGAGTCCAAGCGCCAGCTAATTGTGAACGCATTTTTACAAGGCAGACGACCGTGCGCATAATTTAAAGACTTTAAAAGTGTGGGCTTCAAGTGCGATTTTATTTATAAAACTATAAAGCGGTACAATGAGACCTCGTCCGTTAAAAATAGACCAAGAAGCGGAAGACCGCTAACGCATCGCAATAGTGGTAACATAAAAGTTGTGAGGGAACAAATTCGGAAAAATCATTGCCGGTCAGCTAGAAAAATTTCTGCGAAATTGAATATAGGCAAATCTTCAACACATTTAATTTTGAATTAAGATATTGGCCTAAAAGCGTATAAGAAACAAGGTGTCACCAGAATTTGACCGACTTTTTGCGAAAGGACGAATGGCCACCTACCAGTCCAGATCTCAACCCATTGGATTGTTTTCAAGGAGCTACATGAAGTCGAAGCTTAGCGGTTATCAAATGAAAAATTCGGAAACTTTTCGTAAGGTATTACTCAATGTTTGGGGCGAAATCCCGATGGATATGGTTCGTGCCGCTTTTTGCTCTTTCGAAATGCGATTACGCTTGGTTCAGTTATCCAAAGGTGTTAAAAAGCCCTTCTGTATCTAAAACTCTTGTATGAACGCGTCTAAAAATATTCCACTTTCCTTGAGTTGACATATAAAATATATGTACCAAAGAATGTATAAAAGGAATAAGCAAATGGCACATTAGAGGAAAAATGCATCGTGACGCTACAGGGCATCATAGCTTAGTTGTTAGAGTACTCTAACAGCGGCTTTGGTGCAGACACTTGGGTTCGTATCTCAGTGTCCGAGAAGGGGTCTGATGAGAAGTTGGGCACTTCGAAACATGTCATCCCATACCATCGCTGTGCATAGCGCTGTAATTTTTCCTCTAATATCAATTAACAAACAAAACATAAAAAAAAAAAAAATCATGCTTTGCTCCAACAACAATCACCATAACTATAATTGTTACAGGTACAGTGCGGGTGCATAAAAAATAACACGGAAGTGTTGATATGCAAAAAAGCCCTTCTGTATCTAAAACTGTTCAATGAACGCACCTCCTTGAGTTGACATATAAAATATATGTACCAAATAATGTATAAAAGGAATAAGCAAATGGCACATTGGAGGAAAAATGCATCGTGACGCTACAGGGCATCATAGCTTAGTTGTTAGAGTACTCTATTAGCGGCTTTGGTGCAGACACTTGGGTTCGTATCCCAGTGTCCGAGAAGGAGTCTGATGAGAAGTTGGGCACTTCGAAACATGTCATCCCATACCATCGCTGTGCATATCGTTGTAATTTTTCCTCTAATATCAATTAACAAACAAACATAAAAAAAAAATCGAGCACTGCTCCAACAACAATCACCATAGTTATTAATAAAAACCAACCATAAATATTTATTGATGCTACATAAATTCTTTTAAATAAAAATGTATAAGGGTTTACCATACCTTTTGCTTTAAAAGAACTAATTGTTGTATTCGAACTTTTTGGGTACCGTGTAAAGGAGGGACCGAAAAGACTCACAAAGATATAATTCTTGGCCGACGCTATTACGCTGTTTGACCCTTTGGGCCTAGTTGCTCCTGCAACGATAAAGTCAAAAATGTGGTTCCAGGAAGTATGGCGCTCCTCAGTTGAGTGGGACGATCCTATACCGGACACAATTGCAAAGTCTTGGTTTGAACATCGATTCGAGCTCCAGAAATTAAAGGACTTAAAGGTGGATCTTTGGCTCGGATGTGGAATAGCTAGGTCATTCACAGAGCTGTATGCCTTCACCGACGCTTCCGAGCGTGCTTATGCAGCAGTAATTTACGCTCGCACCCAACGTAACAAGACGGATCGCTCACGGTTACTCTTATCTCATCGAAGACCAAAGTGGCACCGCTTAAAATGACGCTTCCGCGTTTAGAGCTTTGTGCTGCGCGTCTTGCCTAAAAGTTGGTAAAAAGTGTTTTAAGCCTGGACGGTCATCCTTTTTTTTTGTACATTAACGTCATCCTTCGTCAATATGACGACGACTTATTTCAAATCCATTTTCAGTAGGGTGTGAGTCGAAATAATGAACGCGTTTTATTTTTTTTTAATTATCTATTTCATTATTAATAAATACAATTTCAAAGAGAGTAAACAACCGACTATCGCTGTACGAAAGCGGAGATCAACACGAACAATAAAAAACTTATTTACAGTGAAAATAAAATAGTTCGTAGTCATTTTGACGAAGGATGACCGTCTAGGGTTAAACAGTTTGTGCGATCCCCGATATCCGCTGTATGCCTGGACGGGTTCAACCATAACATTAGCCTGGCTACAAGCTCATCGCAGGAGATGGACGACCTTCATTGCTAACCGCGTTGCTGATATTCAAGAGGTCTTCCCACCAGAGTGTTGGAATCACGTACGGTCCGAGTTGAACCCAGCCGACTGCGCATTTATTGACTTTTGTTGAGTATCGTAAGTTTTTGATAGTATTGATAAGGTCTGTATTTTTAATCAGAAATTCAAGTAGTCTGTAAGTACATTGTAATCTAGACTATTTTTGAAATTAAATAAATAAATAAATAAATATCGCCCTCCGATCTACTCCGCCAAGAGAAGAATGCGGGCCAGTCATGGAAGGAAAACTTTTCGGCTCACGACCGATATAGGCATCCGAAACAAGGTGGCAGTGCACGTGACGAGCTCCGACGATTACTGGCCAGTCTTAAAAAAGTATTCTTCGTTCTCAAGGCTACGTCGTATCATCGCTTATGTTTTAAGGTTTATCTTCAATGAACGCACTGCTATCAAACGTCTAGCTGAAAAACACGACGGCCCTCTAATCGCTTTGGAGTTAGTCGAAGCTGAACATCGGTTGGTTAAGTATACGCAAAATTTTCTCTTCGCCAATGAAATTTGCCATTGCAGCGCGAAAAGGCCCATTCCATTACACAGCAGTCTGTTGCGCCTGCAGCCCTTTCTTGACTTGAACGGTGTTCTTCGCGTAGGTGATTGAAGTCCACAGATGTCGCGCACGATGTCAGGCACCCAACCATATTGCCTAAAAACTCACCGCTCGCACGTCTCATAATCAATGACATTCATCACTTCACGCTGCACTCTGGGCCTCGCATAATGCAGGTCTTATTGCAACCCCGCTATTGGGTCATTGGCGCCCGCCGTCTGATTCGCAGCATCTACCATAAGTGGTAAAATGCACCTGCCTCAACCGCAACTCGTCCACACAGTCAATGGGAGACCTTCCTCCGTCTCGGACCACGTATGCTCGTTGTTTTACACACACTCCGGTAGATTTCGCCAGTCCATATTCCTATAAGTTCACTCATGGAAGAGGGGCGTAATCCATGAAAGGATACATATGTTCCATTATTTGTATGTGCTCGGGTACTATGCATCTAGAGTTCGTAGGAGACCTATCGACGGCAGATTTTCTCAACGCATTCAAGCGTTTTATCAATCGCAGAGGTTACTGCAAAGCAATGTTCTCCGATAACGGTGCAAATATCGTCGGCGCTGAAAAAGAGGTTCGTATCATGTACGAGCAGTGTATGGCCGATGCTACACTTCAGAAATTTCAACTATAGAGTGGCGCTTAAATCCTCCGATCGCGCCTCACATGGGCGGGTACTGGGAAACTGGCATAAAGCGCATAAAATACCACCTAAAACGCGTATTAGGTGAAACGCTCCTATCATTCGAGGAATTCACTACGGTATTGACAGAAGTGGAAGCTTGCGTCAACTCGCGTCCAATATGTGAGCTATCAATAAACGCCACCGATCTCGAAGCTCTAACGCCGAGCCATTTTATAATCGGTGGACCGATTAAGTCTATCCCGGAGCCTGAGAGTCAAGGGTTCCGAGGAAACCTCCACCAGCGCTGGCAACTAATTTCCACGATAAGACGGCACTTCTGGCGCCGTTGAAGAGATCTCCTGAGCCTGCAGTGCCGCACCAAGTGGTTTCGCTCATCGCGTAATTTTGAAGAAGGTGATGTTGTAGCTGTTTTGAACGAGGTTACTCCTTCTACAAAATGAACCCTCGCGAAGGTAACTCGATGTCACCCCGAAACAGACGGGCTCGTGCGAGTCGTTACAGCAAAGACGGCTAATTGGGAATTTGTTCGACCAGTTGCTAAACTGTGCTTGCTACCAACAAAAGGAGATTTGTTTTGCAAAGACTCATGATCTAAAAATACTTAAATGGCAACTTTCTTTCTCATCTGCTCAAAAATAGTGCATTGTAATTTTGAATCTCTACATTTCAACACTACCTTTCAAATATTGTATCGTAACTATAAGTTGAACATATCATGTGTAACTTAGATAGTTCAAAGGCGGCAGTATGTTGAGTTCAAATTTGCTTCATGTAAGATGGATACTTTAAAACCTTGGAGTATCCAGTGACCAAATGAACTCAATACGAAATATTATTAAGGTTGGTTGAGTATAATGAAAAACAGGAAGTAATTAAATTTCGTAACAAAAATGACAAAAAAAGAATATGAATTTGTTAGCTTTAATCCCGTAAATTTAACGTCTATTTTAACTATTTTTTAAAATTTGTCGGGTAGTGTAATTATGATTGACGAAAAATTTATAAAAATTAAAGATAATAAAATGATAATATGAGGTGTTGCGGCGGATTACTCCCTTTATAGTGTGGAATATTGCGCGTTGTGGACTGTATATGTTTGAACAAGTAACTTCTTACCAAGTTGATTCCGGTGGAATAATACGAAGCGAGTTTAATTTACTTTAATTACTTAACAAAGGCAGGCGGTTGCGATCACGACAGAAAGCATAAATCAAAAACAAAAGTGAAAACAAATGTCAACACAAACATGCTTGACAATGCTTGTGCGTTAACCCTTGCGATACTCTACATTTCCAAGGTTTAAAAGTATGCATATTACATGAAGCAAATTCGAACTCAACATACCGCGGCCCTTGAGCTATCTAAGTTACACATGATATGTTCAACTTATAGTTACGATACAATATTTGAAATGTAGAGATTCAAAATTACAATGCACTAATTTTGAGCAAATGAGAAAGAAAGTTGCCATTTAAGTATTTTTAGATCATTCTATATATATATACTCGTATATATAGATTCTTCATAGTTCAGGATATATGAATTTTCGAGCTTTATAATGAGCAATAAAAATAAAAATCAAACTATAATCAGTATTCTCGAGTAAAAAAATAAAAATCATAAGATAATTATTACACGGCTAATAATTTGAGCCTAAATTTTGAACCATTCATTGGTTTACGTAATTTTTATACTTTTTTGTAGTAAATTTCAAACCTTTCAATTACGACCACCAACTTTTTATTTCTTTCGGTTTGGATTTAAAACTTAACTAAAAAAGGAATACACAACGAAAGCCGTCTACACAGTACAAATGTGTACTTTTCTCCCACCGTACATGTGCGCGCCGTAGCTCAGTGGGTAGAGCACTGCATACTGATGCGGGGTGCTTCGGTTCGAAACCTACCAACTGATACAACTTTTTTTATTTATTTTTTTGTTTCTAAACCAAATTTGGTTTGGTCATATAGGTAGCCCAAAAAGATTTAAAATTTAGGCTTAAATTTTTAACAGTGTACGTTTGGTGGAAAAGGCTAAAAATCGAAGATAATAAATATGATTGAGGAAAATTGATAAAAATTAAAGATAATCATTATTCTTGAAGAAAAAGGATAAAAATCAACGATAATAATTATTGGAAAAATTTATAAAAACTAAAGATAATGATTATGGCTGAGGAAATAGTAAAAGTTAAGAGGCAAAAACAGAATTATTATCCTGGATGAAAAATGTTTAAATACAAATAAAATTATTGCTCACTAGTAAGCCCGGCCCGCTTCGCTGCGTGTCAGAACTTATAATAGACTGAGTCCGATTTTAATCACTCTAGCTCCCATACAGGATAAGCTATAGAACATAATTAAATCGCTTATAGCAGTACTCATTACCACCTTTCCCTTGATACCCAGATTGTACTAAAGACATTTTGGGTCACCTTGGTCCACATATTGGTCGATATCTCCGAAACTAGTCGAACGATCGGAACAAATTATATCTTTAATTTTAAGCTAAACGCATGGTAATGCAACAGTAGAAGTTCCATTAAATTCCATTAAGCAGGTTTTGAGTGATGCGCGACCAAACATACAGGCAGATAGACAGACACAAATACTAAAAACTGTTGGTTTGGCTTTTATTGGCTTAATAATGATCCCTCCTATCGATTCTGATTTCTATTATTTAATTTATAATGATTACCGTCCCTGATAAATACTATTTTTTTTGGGCAATATATATTAATTGATAAATATTAAAACTAAGCCTCCAAATTTTTAGAAAATCGGTTTAGGTATTATCCACAGCAATTCGACATATGATTAAAAAGGTAGCAGTGTAGTGCACTAATACGCATACCACACACATCAGAATTATAAAAAAAACAGATACCAGTTGAACCATTTCCGACAATATTTCTTTCGAAACGCACAATCAATTTAGTAACTATTACGTTATCTTACTGAAGTTTCAGACAAATTTTCGATGGCTTGGATCTAAAAGTGTTACTGGCACCGCCAACGATTTGTACGACAATAAGTCTAAGGTGGTTTGCAATTTTTCGCGTCATTATTATCTTTCATCAAAAAAAAAAATAAAGAAAGAATTTTTTTTTATATTTCCTTGCCTACTGGCCTACTATGAATAAATTATAAAAAAATCAAAGTTGGCTGTGTTTCAAGGGAGTGAAGAAAAATTGTAAGCACTAGCACTATCAGCTTTTTTTTTTGTATTGCAGCCTCACTACTAACTACTTAGCACTAAATTTATGTGGTTTTAGTGACAAATTTGCTACTATGGTATTCATACAAAATTGATTTCCACCAACATATTCCTTGGTATTAGGTGTATTCACTTTATAGCATTTGAATCACATTACCGATTATAACGGACCACCTACCAAACAGTAACCCGAGAAGGTTAAAATCTAGGGCGTGTTTTTTTATGCATCTTCTTAGGGCCCAATGGAGGGAATATTGTCTTGAAGAATTATTTCACAGCTAGCTTAGCCTAGACATGGAATGGATTAAGAATTTATTTTAATACTTACAACGTTCTTCTAATGAAATCCATTTAAGCAAATAGGCAGGTTGTGTTACAACACATATCACACTAGGAAAACTGCTGGGATAGCCAAACGTTTCTCGGAGCTCAGACTCAAAAGCTAAAATTTCATCCAGAAGATGTGCAAAAAGTAGTTCATCTTGGCTTATTTCTTCAATATCAGCGGCTACTTTTTCAACTATTAATTGTACAAGACCGCGAATGAATTCCAGCTAAAAAGTGAAATTTATTGAGATATGCTGTAGATTTGTGGAATTAAATATAAGTGTTTCTTATTCAACTGATCCAGATTTTGTCTAATAAATGACGTCACACCTCGAATTACATTGCCACCATAAAATGGTTTGATACGTATTTTTTTATTCTTTTGTTTTTCTTCGGAGATATGATCTGTAAAATTTTAGAATTTTTCTTAAAGTAACGAAATACTGTACTTACTCAAATCATTAATAGCTTCGTATTTGTTAGTAAGTTTCTTGAGGTTTTCTATTTATTTTATCTAATCAATATTATTTTCAAAATTCAAACTGTACAGTGTTAAGCGGCTGCCGTGGTGTGGCGGTAGTGTTGGCGGCCTACCACACCAAAGGTCCAAGATTCGAGTTCTGGGACAGGTAACATTAAAAATTGTTTATAAAAGTTTTTCAAAACGAGGTCGGTCCGAGTGTCTTTCTACCATGGAAGGATTCTCAGCAAAAATGCATCTCCTTTGTAGATGCCGTTCGAAGTCGGCAAAAATCTGTAGGTCCCGGCAATTTGTAGAAAAAAATTCAAAATCGGCACACTACAAATTGGAAGAGAGGCTCGGCGCAAAAATCTCTTAGGCGGTTTATGATGACATACCTGTTGTATATCGCGCCATTCATGAATTTTTTTTTTATAAACTGCACAGTGTTACCCTCAATCTTACAAATAAAATTGAATGTGTGTCCCTTGCAGACGTCCAAAGTACTCAACCGATCTTGATGAAATTTTCACAGTACCTTCTTGTATTTACTGGTTACAGCATAGGCTATATATAGTTTAGGGAAATTGGGCGGTGCGACGCCCCAGGGTATATAAAATTTCAATTCGTCATAAATCTGAAAGTATTTGGTATACATTAATGATATTTGGATATATGTGCCTCTT
The DNA here is from genome assembly GCA_949987695.1 of Merzomyia westermanni. Classification (NCBI taxonomy): domain Eukaryota; kingdom Metazoa; phylum Arthropoda; class Insecta; order Diptera; family Tephritidae; genus Merzomyia; species Merzomyia westermanni. Next base: position 87,115,280 of record OX465291.1, read on the forward strand.
AGTCAAAAGTTACTAATTTTGGAAAAGAGTGCGGTGCCACGGGCACATATTTTGTGTTTTGTTTGTTCTTCATTAATGTCCACCGTTTATTGTCGATGCCTCTGAAACTTTTACGATAGGCTCAGGAGTTCGATGGTTACGACATAGGCTATATAAATATTTTTGGAAAAGTGGGCGGTGCCACGACCCAAGGACAAATAAAATTTCATAACTCTGAACCTATTTGGTCTAAATCTATGATATTTGGATATATATGTCCTTTACTCAAGATTTACACATCATTTTGTGTTTTGCTTGTGCTTCATAGATGATATATATTTGTAGAAAGGTTCAATTCTTGATAACTCTAAATGTATTTTGTCTACATTAATGATATCTGAATATGTGTCACTTAGTCAGTAGCTACATAGTTTTGGAAAAGTGCCACGCCCACACATTTTTGTGTGTTACTTTTTGGAAAAGCCCCTAGGTTATATAAAATTGCAATTCGGCATAGATAGGAATTTATTTGGTTCAAGTTAATGATTTTTTAGATATAGATACGTGTTCTATTCATCAAAAAAACATTGGAAATAGTAGTTGGTGCCACTATCAAATAAAAGTTAATTCGCTATATCTTCGGAACTATGTACACACCAGTACCCGGACATGGGAGAAGAAGGGAAGTAGGAATATATATTTGAGATGTAGAGGAGGTGTTGGAGGAAAATAAAGGGGGTAAGGAAGAGTAAGGGTATATGCGGATAGGGAAAGGAAAAGTAGAAAGGAAGATATATTGATAAATGAAGAAAAAGCACCAAGTGGGGAGGGAAAAGAGTAAAATTTGTTAAATGTAGGCAAGTCAAATTTGAGGCAGTCCAAGGTCTGCTGGGTCAGCTAATTATAAATAACAGCATACCATTGCGTATTAAATTATCTACAAAATCAACTCATTTCTAAAATGGTATGAACATTCGGACTTTTACTAAAATACATATTTGTAGGACTAACTCTATATATTTGTATGAAAAAAAATTTGAAATTTTTTAATTTTTGTACCATAACATTGAGAGCACTTTAAATGCTATTCAAGTGAGAGTGATTGGCAAAGAGGCGAGATCGAACGGCCTTAAATTAGGGGAAAGGTGACAGGTTAGACAGGGTAGTGTTCCAGTTCGCCAGACCTCACAATTGTCAGCGCAGGTCTCATAAACTGCGTTGAACGGCGACCAATGCTTACTCTTGCATCGGATCATTTACCGATAGTATTCTCAATCGATCGCCCCAATATATTTGTTACTTCTGAGAATCGCACTTTCACTAATTTCAGTAAAGCTGATTGGGTTGGTTTTCTTAACTTCACTGAGAGCACCTTCGCTGCTCTTCCCATCCCGTCTGATGTACGAGAAGGGGAAAAACCGTTTCGCATGGTCATAGCTTCAGCCTCCAATCAATATATTCCGTCAGGTAGAATTAAGGAGATACGTCCGTACTTCCCCGCAGAGGCAGCGGCCCTGGCTAATGAACGTGACCACGTGCGACGCTTGAACCCTACGGATCTTCAAATTCAAGATCTCAATGCGGAAATCAGACGGCTAGTTGATCAACACAAACGCGACAAATGGGAGGAGCACCTAAGGTCCTGTAACCTCTCTGCTGGCGTTGGCAAATTATGGTCCACTGTTAAATCCTTGTCTAATCCGGAAAAAACGGGTGTTGTGGTAACGAAAAACACTCCCCGAAGGTTTTGGGGAGTATTGTCGAATTAAAAGTCCTTGGCCGGGTTTGAACCTCACAATTGTCAGCGCAGGTCTCATAAACTGCGTTGAATGGCGACCAATGCTTACTCTTGCATCTGACCATTTGCCGATAGTCCTCTCAATCGATCGCCCCAATGACTTCGTTACTTCTGAGAAGCGCACCTTCACTAACTTCAGTAAAGCTGATTGGGTTGGTTTTCTTAATTTCACTAAGAGCACTTTTGCTGCTCTTCCCATCCCGTCCGATGTACGAGAAGGGGAAAAAGCGTTTCGCATGGTCATAGCTTCAGCCTCCAATCAATTATTACGTCAGGTAGAATTAAGGAGATACGTCCGTACTTCCCCGCAGAGTCAGCGGCCCTGGCTAATTAACGTGACCACGTGCGACACTTAAGCCCTACGGATCCCCAAATTCAAGATCTCAATGCGGAAATCAGACGGCTAGTTGATCAACACAAACGCGCCAAATGGGAGAAACACCTAAGGTCCTGTAACCTCTCTGCTGGTGTTGGCAAATTATGGTCCACTGTTGAATCCTTGTCTAATCCGACCAAACCGAACGACAAAATATCCATCACCTTCGGTGATAAGGTACAGTCGAAACCAAAGAGATTTGTACTGCATCCTCCGGTTGACAAGGAAATCCGGCGCGCCATCAGGGAAGCGCACAAACGCAAAAACAACCAAGCGCCCATTGCCATCAACAACCACTCCAAATCTATTGGCCCAGACGGTATATCCATGCTGATCCTAAAACATCTCGGTGATGAGGGAGTAAGGTACCTAACAACCGTCTTCAATCTGTCCATGGCCACCTTTGTCATTCCAGAAAGATGGAAACAGGCAAAGGTGGTGCCACTACTAAAGCCCGGCAAGCCGGCCAACGTGGGGGAGTCATATCGACCGATATCACTCCTCTCGCCAGTAGTGAAGACCCTGGAGACAGTCTTGCCCCCTTATTATACCGCTAACTTGCGACTAGCTGAACATCAGCATGGATTCCGTAAAATGCATAGCACGACCACCGCGGTAAACGCCATCACCACACAGATAGGTGTCGGTCTCAACCAAACTCGTCCAAATGACAGGACCGTGCTAGTTGCGTTTGATCTGTCGAAAGCTTTCGACACTGTCAATCATGCGCAACTCATTAACGACCTGGAGGTTTCTAATCTTCCCCCCTGTCTAAAGCGTTGGACCGCCAACTATCTGAGTGGTCGGCAGTCATCGGTTGAATTTAGAGGCGAGAGATCAAAACCACGTATAATTAAGCAAGGGGTCCCACAAGGTGGTGTCCTATCCCCGCTTTTGTTTAATTATTACGTATCGAGACTCCCTTCCCCATCAGAAGGCGTCTCGATCGTCTCCTACGCCGATGACTGCACGATCCTGGCGACTGGCCCCTCCGTTGACGAGCTCTGTTCAAGAATTAATTAATACCTTCCATCCCTATCCCTATCTGCACGAGATCTGACATTGTCACCCACTAAATCCTCGGCCACCTTATTTACGACGTGGACAGCGCAGGCGAACATGGAATTAGACGTCTACGTCGACGGCATTAAGCTTCCGACTGTCACACACCCCAAAATCTTAGGGGTCACGTTTGATAACATGCCACCAAAGTACAAAGCCGTAACAAAATCCTCAAGTCACTAGCTGGCAGTACTTGGAGGAAAGACAAAGAAACGTTACTGGCAACGTACAAGGCAATCGGTTAGCCGGTTCTGAGCTACGCGACGCCAATATGGTCGCCGGGGTTAGCAGACACACATTGGAGGAGGTTGCAGGCCTGCCAAAACACCGCACTCAGAACTGCCACGGGGTGCCTCCTTATGTCTCCTGAGGACCATCTTCATAATGAGGCAAAAATGCTCGATGTCAAAGAGCACTGTGAGATGTTGACCAGACAATTCCTGTTCAGCTGCCATAAACCGCAGCAACCGAACAGGAACCTGCTCCACGAAAATCCGCCTCCCAGGAAAATAAGGAGTCACCTCCGTAAGCACTATGACGAGATCAGGCACCACATTTTCGCGCCGTTTCATCCACACGGAGTTGGTAAACTCCTTTGTCAGGTCTCGTCCAGTGAATGCAGTCCTACAGGCACAAGCCCCCCCTGTTGCCGACGAGGAACGCGAACTGCCCAGGGAGACAAGAGTCACGCTGGCTCAACTTCGTTCTGGATACTGTAACAGACTGAACTCTTACCTATCCAGACTGAACCCTGACATGCCAAATGTCTGCCCGGCATGCGGCGTGTCTCCCCACGATACTAACCATCTGTTCATCTGCTCAACTGAGCCCACTCTTCTAACACCAATTTCACTCTGGTCCACCCCTGTTGAAGCCGCGAGGTTTCTTGGACTTCCGTTAGAAGAGCCCGATGACAGTGTTGGATGAGGGGTGACATCATAGGTAGGTTAAGTAGTCGCTACAACAACAACAACAACAACGGCCTTAAATCTATGATAATGGTTGTGATTTGGGCTCAGGCGTTACCATCGTATTATACAGGTGAGTTTCAAGCAGAAATTCTCGCGATTTTCTAAGCTTACCCTTGATTAATATAGGCACGTTAACTAAAATACACTTTCCAGATAACTTTGATTTTATTTAAACTCTCCTTTTGGTGGACAACTTGTATAGCATAGTCACCTAGGATGGAACTGTATTTTGGCGTTGACTTTAAAAATATTGCAAACAGACAGAAAAGTAACTGACGCAGTTACGTTCTTATAAGTCGCTGAAACGTATTATTAGTAATACAATCAATTGAGGCTATTTAATAAGCGCTCAAACTCTTTAAAATAATTCACAAAGTATCAAGTAAAAAGCAAAGACAAATATAAAAGTAAATGAATTTGCTATGCTTGCGGGAAAGATATGTTGAAGGTTTATTTAGGGATATGAGATGAAATTTTACTTTTGTTGAAAAATTTCAATAATACTAAGTAACGATGGCTGGTTTTAATAGAGATTTGGTTAAATATTGCATTCAATTAATGGTCCAATTAAGAGAAAACTTGAATATATGTAATATTTGTGGAAATAATATTAGTCTTAAAATTGTAACGGGTGGGACAAAATATGGACGCTATCCGTCAGTCAAGTTATATATTACTAAAACTCGTTTATTTTATATATGTTGATTCAAACATAATTTATTTTCAAGTATTCATGAAACGAGCTCAAGGCCAAGAATAATAATTTTTCACTTTTTGAATTTTTATGAAAATTATTATTGTTTTTATTTTTTAATAACCATTTTTAATTAATTATTAAAAGTTTTTTTTTGATTGAATAGAGTAGGAAAAATGTTTAGAGACAACTGCCATAACTTTTCTTATAGATCCATTTCGGAAGCTGCTAAGCTCCTTCATCAGAGAAATTTTTGGCACGCATTGCTATAATAGCCAGAAGCGTACTCAGCAATAGGATTATCTCGTTCAAACGAAATATTAAAACAACGGAGCAGATAAATTCATATTAGAAGCATTAAAGAAAACTAAGGCTTTTTTGAAACAACATAAAAACATTATGATAACAAACGCCGACAAGGGTAACAAAACTGTAGCCATCTACCAATCCGAATACTCGCAAAAAAATCAACAGCCTTTTAGAAGACAAAAAACACATATAAAACTTTACGAAATGACCCTACAAACACCTTGCAGCGGAAAAACAATATGATAGTTGACGATCTGTACAAAAACAAACACATTAACATAAACGTAAAGTACCAGCTAACCAGCACCGCAGCAACAGCTCCCAGATTATATGGATTGCCAAAAACACATAAACCACACACTCCCTTACGCCCTATTGTATCATCTGTTAAAGTGCCGTGTTACAATCTATCTAAATATTTTGGTGATACTCTAAAAACAATAATTTCAACTGAATACAACGTGTCGCTGTTTACTAACATACCTACAAATTTAGCAACAAAAATTATTATGAGCAAATGGGACCAACTGAAAATGGTGACGAGCATCCCGAAAAACAAACTCCAAAATATTCTTGATTTCTGTCTTAAGGAAAATAATTATTTTATGTACGATAAAAAACTTTATGCACAGACTTTCGGGATGCCTATGGATAATCCTCTCTCCCCAACAATAGATGATTGCGTGATGGATGATTTACTGGACAATGCCTTATCGGATCTTAAATATAAATTCAACATTTAACTAAAATTTTTAGCCAAATATGTAGATGACCTTTTCGCGATAGTCAAAGGAAACGACGTTAATAAGATTCTGGAAACACTAAACACATACCACAGAAAGATCCAATTTACAGTAGAAATGGAAAATAATTCAAATATTCCCTTCTTGGACGTCCGCATACACAAAGAAAATAACAACATTATTCTCGACTGGTATGCAAAACCAACATCTTCTGGGCGCCTAATCAACTATTTATCATCACAATCTACCAAATACAAAATTAACACTGCCAAAAACATAATACATAAAATACTAACGCTAAGCCACAAGAAATTTCACAATAAAAATATAGGAAAAATCAAACAGATACTTAGGAGCAACAACTATCCCGAACACATAATAAGCGACTTAGTACAACAAAAGCTTATGCAGATCTACCAACCTACACTAATCAGGAGTAACAGCATGCCTACGGAAACAGAAAAACAATATTATAGGGTGACATACACACCCAAATTCAGTGAAAATTTAGATTGGCCACTAACAAAAGAAAATAGCATCACATTTGCCTATAAGTCCAATTACACCTTGGCCTTGGGCAAAAAGCCCAATTGAGTGTCACCAACAAAGTAATGTGGTGTACCAAATACAATGCGGTGGCAATGAGAATGAGGCATGTGAAAAGGTCTACATTGGAACAACGAAACGATTACTAAGTACCAGGCTAGAACACCAAGCCGATGCTAGAAAGCAAAACATCAACAAAGCACTATCACAGCACACAACAACAAGTGGACATAAAGCGGACTTTACGAACGCGGTGATATTAGATAAGGAAAGAAGAACAAGAACGCGGTATACTTTGGAAAGTTAAAGAATAATGCAGAATAGAGACAAACCAATGAACAAAAAGGAAGATGTGGACGACAGCGCCGCAGCTTACATTTTATGCTTATAACAATGTAACCAATTTTGTTTATATATATTAATTACTTAGTATTGGCAATTCTACCACAGAAGATGGTACTTATAAATATTCGCGCGTAATGTTTTGTGTCTTTTGTATACAATGTTTATTTGTTTCAATTAGAATAAGGTTTGTACACTGTGAAAAATTAATGTATGTGTACAATTTATGTTAAATTTCAAAGTTTCAGTTTTTTTTGAGTGTTATAAATGTGATATTTATTGATTGTTAATTTCGTATTTGTGTTTTGTTGTCATAGGATGAAATAAATGCCAAACTCCCCTGAAGGTGCTAATAACCATTAGCGAAACGTTGGGATGAAAGAGTGAAATAAATATGTTTTATTCGCACTAAATGGAAATTAGATCGGATTAGCCTAGAAAACACAATTAATTTATTAGTAATTTCGAACCGATCGTATTAAACAACTAAAAAAAATGAAAATTATTATTCTTGGCCTTGAGCTCGTTTCATGAATACTTGAAAATGTACAGGCCGTAAATCAACAAAAATTGTTGGTATAAAAAAGCAAAAATATATTTATTGCTATAATCCGACGTTTGTAAGGTCAGTGTAACGGCCGGGACAGCCCCTTGTAACGGATGGGGCATGTGAGTATTTGAAGCACTGAATAAAGTTATTTAAAACAAGTAAGGAAAGGGCTGTGTTCGACTGTGCCGAAGACTTTATACCTTTCGGGAGTGTTAAGTGTCCGATCTTTACTTACAATTAGTACAAACTCTGCAAAACGTTTAATTTAAAGATACGTGGCCCAAACCCCATTTATCGGAGCAATCGATTGTATGGGAGCTCTATGTTATGTAGGTCCGATCTGGCTGATTTTCACTACACACATCACATACATAATAAGTTGATTTTTGTTGGAACGATTTTCCGTCATCCCTTGTCAAGTTTGGTTTTGTGACAAACCGGTTTCGGCGTTCTGCCATTTTCAATGCCCTGTCGGAAGATCAACACAACAAAATAAATCAAATAATAAGTACTAAACCTGCAAAACTTTACGGTCCTAGCTTTTTAATTGGAAAATTTATAGCCCAAACCCCATTTATCGAAATTATCGATTGTATGGGAGCTATATGTTATGTTGGTCGGATCTGGCTGATTTTCACTACACACATTACATACATAATAAGTACCAAACCTGCAAGGTTTTACATTCCTAGCTTTTTAATCGCAAAATTTATAGCCCAAAACCCATTTATCGAAACTATCGATTGTATGGGAGCTACGCGTTGTATTGCTCCGATCTTGCTGATTCCGACGAAAGATTAATCTCATGCAAAATGGCGGCTCCATATAAAATTTCATCAAGTTATCTTAAAACTGAGGGACTAGTTTGCGTACAAACAGACAGAGGGAAATGGCTAAATCGACTCAGCTCATCGCCATGATCATTTCGGTATACTTATTGGTAGGTCTATCTCTTCTTCTTCTCATACTTACAAACGACCAAAGTTATAATACCATTTCATGTTCATGAAAGGTATAATAAATCAAGTATGCCAAAGAGGCAAACGCGAAATCCCTTCATGAGTTTATTTCGTAGGCCGAACTAATTTTCGTTTCATTAAATTTAAAGAATTTTCACCTACTAAACTTTTTACTCAGATGGAAGGGGTTTGATGGTACCTACTTTACTACTATAATTTTTGCCTAGACTTTCTTTACTTTTTGTCGAACATAACTGGTATATATGTTTTTTTAGTATTTTAATGCATATTAGCAATATTAACCCATGCTTCATTGTTGAATATTTCTTAACTAAGTTCATAGAAGCTAAAATGCAATTGTCGTATATGTTTGGAACAAAATTCTACCATTGCGTAACTAACAAGAAACACCACGAAAGAAAGAAAGAGACATCGTCAGAATTGTACATTTTCTAATGGATCATTATTTCAAAAATGCTAAGTAAGCCCACCATTTAAAAAATTAAGTGGTTCCATGAGAAAATGAGCCTTGGTGTGAAAATAATTTTGACAGAACAAAACTCCATTCAATGAATTTGGTTTATATACAATTTTTTTTTTTAATAAAAAATAAAAATACTTAATCATTGTTCCGCTTGGCCAAGGGAATGGCAGCAGAAAAATGTGTTTTACAAAATCTAAGTCCAAAAAAATTTGACACACTTGGTAAACATTTGAATGAATCTGACACCGAGTCATGCCAGGAAAAAGAGATAACGTTCCGGCAAAGATTGAAAGACAGAGAGCTCAGGTCCAAAAAAGATTACTTTTCTGCAATTTGAAAGAACTACATAGTTTATTTTAAAATTCTTCTCCCACTAGCAGGAGCAAGTGGCACATATTGTGTTTGCGTCTGCGCAATACATACATGAAAATGTGAAGTAATTAATTCAGGGCGGCAATATTAAAAGGCTTACAGTCGACACAACCTATTCGTTACTAACCTATCAATACTGATTAAAGCGCATGTTTTGCAAGTATCCATCAAACAATTGTTTTTTTGGAAATTGCTCTCACTGTCTTTTAGGGGAATTAGCTAACTTCTATAACGTCATTCGCAATCGACATTTTAACTTAACGATGACTATAACGATTCCGACATTCACTAACTATTTTTTATCAATATTCGTTTGTTGTGTCGATAAATAAACAACACATAATTTGAGGTTGTTAGCGAAAACTAAAATAAAATTATTATTATATTAATATTATTATTATAAAATAAATGGCATTTGAAAATTTGTATACGTTTTGTAGCGGGATGAAGAAGCTTAAGCCCGAATCGTTACAGCTAAATTAGTGAATAGCACAGTCGATAATGCAGGCTAAAAATTCGTTATAAGTTAGTGAATTCCACCGCTGGTGCCGAAAACTTAATTGAACAACTCCAAACAAGGTTTGATGAGCACTTAGTGGATAGCGTTACCAACAGACAATGGGAAACTGTCCCAATTAATGACTCCAATTAACGACTATTTACAATCATTGAAGGAAGAAAAACTTTATAAAATTTAGAATGCGTTGTAGTTTGTGACTTTAGTGAGAATTCTCCATTTTTGATTCAAAACTCTGTGCAAGGCATGCATTGGAATAACGACCAAACTGCAGTGCACCCATTTACTATTTATTATAAAACTGATAATGACATGAAATTAAAAGTTTGGTAATTATTTCAGAATGCTCGATACACAATACCACTGCTGTTCATATGTTTCAGAGTTTACTTGTTAGTTTTTTGAAACTTAAAATGTCATACAATAAAAAAATAATTTACTTTTCGGACGGAGCTAGCGCACAGTATAAAAATAAGAAAAATTTCATTAATTCTGCTCACCACCAGACTGATTTTTGTTTAAAAGCCGAATTGCATTATTTACCATCATTTCACTGTAAGGTCCCAGAGTAAGCCTTCAACGTGTTCGTAATCCAATCCAAACACCGAAAGAGCTATTGTAATAGGCAACTGAGGCATTGCCAAATATACCTTGCGTTTTGTAAGCAACGATGATTATGAAATGAATCTAAAAAGACTACAAAATCGTTTCCAGTCTTGAAGATCCACTGCCTGATACGCTTATCTACAGACAAATTATTTGTAAAGCACTTTTCTCTAAGCGAAGACCTAACAGAGGTAAGAATTATGAAATAAATGTATTATATTTCCTTTAAAATCAAACTCAACTAACTAACAAAGCTTCTTTCCACACAAGAACAGTTAGTTAAATTTCAAAAAAAAAGTATCTGAAAGCTGCTCACAAAACAAGCGCAGTCATGATACGTTAATAATGGAGTAGGTTGTGTCGGCCTTAAAGCCTTTATTAATAAGATCTTCAATAAATAATTTGACATTTTCATGTACAGGGTGGCTGATGAATTTTGCTACATTAAGAAACTCAAATAATTTTTTTTTTCAGTGTATGGAATTCATTTTTCTTTTATTCATGTTAAAGCTTATTAAATTTTATTAAATATAGCTTAATTAGTTTTAAAAATAATGGAATTTAAATGCCCCCCTGCTCGTCGATGCATGTGCGGCATCTTACCAAAACGTTGTTCATTACTGCTTGGAGAGTTGAGACAGGAATAGCCGCAATTGTTTCTCGAATGGATTGCTTTAGTTCATTCAAATTTGTTGGTTTTGCTTTGAAGACTTCCTGTTTGCAATAACCCCACAAGAAAAAGTCAGGTGCAGTAAGGTCAGGCGACCTGGGTGGCCAACTGAATGTGGAGTTTCTGGATATCAGCTTATTGGGAAATTTTCGTCGCAATTCTGTCATAACAGGTTGGGCTATATGAGGAGCTGCACCATCTTGCTGAAACCACACAGAGTTGAAAGAAATTCTCATTCGGCATAACTGGATAGAAAAACTCTCTCAACATGCTCAAGTAACGGTCTCCAGTAACCGTAACGGTGTGACCGTTTTCTTCGAAGAAGTAGGGCCCGACAATGCAGCGTGATGAAACTGCACACCACACTGTGACACGAAGTGGATGCAATTCCGTCTCATGGAGTATCTGTGGGTTGGAAGCACTCCATATTCGACAATTTTGTTTGTTTATGTTGCCGTTTAAATCGAAATGGGCCTCGTCAGACATGAAAAGACAGTTCAACATGTTTCCATCCTCTTCCACCATTTGAAGCATCTTCTGGCATAATTCCAAGCGAATCGGCAAGTCTGCAGCGTTCAGTTTGTTGGCCATTTGAATTTTATATGGGAATGAGTCCAAATCTTTGTGCATAATTGACTGTAATGACTGTCTGCTTACACCCATTTGAGCAGATAAGCTTCTTGTCGAAACACGTGGATTGTTTTGTATGGTAGCAGCTACAGCAGCGATTGTTTCCTCCGTTCGAACTGAAGGGCTTCGATGGTAAGGTCTTCTGTTGACTGTCCCATGCTCGGCAAAATTGTTTACAAGTCTTATTATGGTCCATCTGCTCGGAGGATTGCCGCCAAACGTGCGCCTATACTCTCTTTGAACCGAAACTACGGACTCCAGTGCGTGATAGCGGCGGACAATCCAAATTCTTGTTTCAGTGTCCCAGGTATCCATTTTTGTTAAATGTAAAAGTCAATCTGCAAAATAAAAAAAAATTAACCAGATTCATTAAATAGAAAAAAAGTTATTTAATTTTTTTTTGGTAGCGGCTTTCATTAGCCACCCTGTATTACGCATTCCCAAACACAATGCTCCTGCTAGCGCGCAATCTATACATTTTTTCGTATAAAAATATATAGTTTGTCGTATAAATATATATTTTACAAAAACCCTCACCCCCTTTTTAAATTATTGATTTTTTGTTGAGAATTAACAAGCGATCTGATGCTATTATAAAAAATTTTTAATTTTGATGGTAACACTGCTCCGTTTGAATTTTAAAAACAAAATATTTTAAACAAATATAAAATAAATATCAAAACGCAAAATAAGCCGAGATATGATGATTTGTGTAAGTACATGTTTTAATTAGTTTAAGAAAAATTCCAAATTTTGACAGATCATATTCCCGAAGAAAAACTACTTTTTTATTTACTCGAATACATATTTACAAATCGTTTATGAATTCGATCAAACTAAACATTCTAACGATTTTTCATGTATATGAAAGCACAGTATACAATAGTTTCACTCAATGATTTTCGGCGACATGTTAGCGATTTGGCTTTTGCTGACATTGTGATATTACCATGAAAATCAAGCTACGAGGCACAAAAAATAAATATTCAGGCAGGTTCTGCCATTTACTTTTGAGTTGCGTATTGAGCCTGTGTGAATTGCAGAAGGTCAATTCCATCTAAAGCGGCCCTGTCCAGGAAAATAATAATTTACCTATTTTAATTTTAATTAAATTCAAATTTATTTATGGATCAATGAAATATACGTATTTGTTTAAAGTTTTATAAGTTTGGCAACACTTTGAACTTTGGCTACATAGAATTTTCAGTTTACATTCTTTTTGTAGTATATCTTTATTTTAAAATTTCTTACTCGGCCTTTCTGCTTCTTCTTGTTCTTTTTTAAATGGTCATCTAAGCGCCTGGGCGATTTTGACCGTCCAACATAGCTCGTCAGTCCTTTATTCGTTGCGCCAACTGGCGCCAATTGGAAACACTGTGGGATCGCAAATCGGTCTCCACTTGGTCCTTCCATCGGAGTGGCGGTCTCCCTCCTTTTCTGCTTCCACCGGCGGGTGCCGATAAGAATACCTTCTGGGCTGGAGCATCTTCGCTCATTTGCACAACGTGGCCTAGCCAGGGAAGCCGCTGTGTTTTAATTCACTGAACTATGTCGAATATTTCGAAGAACCTTTCTCTCGAATACTCGCAGAGTCGCCTCATCAGATGTTGTTAGTGTCCACGCTTCTGCACCATATAGCAGGACGGGTGCGATCCTTTCTTGCTATCAATATAAACCGTTACTTCTAAGCAGACTACGCTCTTGTTTACATTTCTGTGAAGTTTTTCAATAAGAGTCGTATGACTTGTTTTATACATTAAAATTTTCGGCTACCCCCGTTGAAAAAGTTTACGTATATTGCTATTTCATATTTTACGGACTTGATAGACTCCAATAATTACAAAGTAGGCACAATGAATAGGTAGTGATATTTTTGTATACCTAGTAGTGCTACGCACACAAGGTATATTAACTTTAGTCGCCTAACTGCAGTACGTAACGGCATAAACGGATCGAGATAGATATTGACTTATGTATATCAATATGTTCAGGACGAAAAGAGAAATTGATTAAGCCATGTCCGTCCGTCCGTCTGTGAACACGATAACTTGAGTAAATTTTGAGATATCTTAATGAAATTTGGTATGAGGGTTCATCTCCGAAAGCTATTTAAAATGGGCGAAATCGGATGATAGCAAAGCCTACTTTTTATATATAGAAAAAAAGTGGTTACTCAGTACATAATACACCTATAATGATGAAATTTGGTGAATACATTGAGATTAAAGCATAAAATAAATTTTTCAAGAAATTTTGGAAAATGGGAGTGGCACCGCCTACTTTTGATTAAGTCAAATTTAGAAATAATATTAATCATAAATCAAAAACCGTTCAAGATATCGAAACGAAATTCAGCACGCAGGTTTGCAGGTATACAAGGAATGTTCCAGAAAAAAAATTGGCGGGATCGGTTAAGGTATACGCCCACTTTTATATGAAAGATTTTAAGAGGATCGTAGATATATTAAATAGGCAATAACTTTTCGTAAAATAGCTTTACATCATTTATATTTCACTTTTAAAGTTTCCGTAAATAAAGAAATCCAAAAACTTTAAATTTTCGAAAATGGTCGTGGTCCCGCCCCTTTCATAGTGGACTATTCCACAAAATTTTTTCTACAATTACTCCGCCGAAAATTGAGTTGTCGAAACGAAATTTGGTGATAGTGTTCTATATATAAAGGTAACTGTCTGCTGTAAAAATGGGCGAAATCGGTTAATGTCCACGCCCCGTTTTTACCATTGTTCTGTAAATTTTTTTTGTAAAATTTAAAAAGCGATATTTCTACAACTAAGCAAGTTATATCAATTAGATTTTGTACACATAATAAGCTTTTTAAAGAAAAATCGGCCGCAAAAATTTTTTGTGAATTTTGAAGAAGTAGGCGTGGCGCTGCCCACTTTTCAGCATAACATTTTTGCTATTTTCAAAGGCAATCGCTTATAATTCGATTTTGATATTTCAATGAAAATTGGTCAGCTGCTTCTCAGTAGTATGTATTATACTCCTGCCAAAAATTAGCGAAATCGGAAAATACGCAAGCAAAATATTCCGCAACGTAGTTAATAGCGAAGTTATATATCTTTTTTGATTTTCATACCTTTCATAAACATTAAATGTATGTAAGTGTGAGAAGAAGAAGAGAAACTTTCACTAAAATGATCAGCACGATGAGCGGAGGCGATTTAGCCATGTCCGTCTCTCCGTCCGTTTGTCTATCTGTCCGTCTGTCTATTTGAACGCAAACTACTCTCTCAGTTTTACAAAAGAATGCTGAAATTCGTTGTTAGCTTTCGCCACTTTATAATATACTAGCAAACCCGGTAGACGTTGTTTTGACGTTTTGACGTTTTGATACATAGAACACATCTATATATAAAATGTCATTAACTTGAACCAAATAAACTGCTAACTATACCGAACTGCAGCTTTATATAACCTCGGAGCTTTTCCAAAAGCTATATACAGACTGTACCGTGCCCAGCAAACTCCTGAACCTATCGTGAAAGTTCAAGAGCAAAACAAAACACAAAATACTTTTGAAAAATTATGTAGATATTGACTAAGTGACACATGCCAGGTGTGTTCAAAAAGTATCGCGAATTTTGTGTTTTTTCAAAAATTATTTACGAGGTGTGTTCAAAAAGTATCGCGAATTTTGTGTTTTTTCAAAAATTATTTATTTATTCATGAATATCTATTTTGTCCCCTTCAAAGTAATCCCCATGAGATATTATACACTTGTGCCAACGGTTTTTCCAATCTTCGAAGCACTTCAAAAAATCATTTTTTTGTATCTTGTTCAGCTCCTCCTTCGATGCCGTCTTTATCTCGTCAAGAGAAGCGTAACGTCGTCCTTTCATGGGCCTCTTCAGTTTAGGGAACAAGAAAAAGTCACAGGGGGCCAGATCTGGGGAATACGGTGGCTGCGGCATCATTAGTGTGTTGTTTTTGGCCAAAAAGTCGCGCACAAGCAACGATACGTGAGCAGGGGCGTTATCGTGGTGCAAAAGCCAATTTTTGTTCTTCCACAAATCCGGGCGTTTCTGGCGGATTGCTTCGCGCAAATTGCGCATAACTTGCAGGTAATATTCCTTATTGACCGTTCTTCCCTGTGGCAAGAACTCATGATGCACGACGCCCCTGCAATCGAAGAAAACTGTCAGCAAAACTTTCACATTCGACCGAACTTGGCGCGCTTTTTTCGGTCTTGGTTCGTGCGGCAGCTTCCATTGAGATGATTGAGCTTTGGTTTCCACGTCATAACCATAAACCCACGATTCGTCACCAGTTATGACCCTCTGGAGCAAATTTGGGCCGTCGCGGACAGAGTTTAACATCTCATTAGCAATGTTCATGCGATGCTGTTTTTGGTCACAATTGAGCAATTTTGGTAAAAAAATAGGTAAAAATCGAAGACGATCCAAAACACGTGCAAGCAAAGCAGCTGTCAACAATTAACTGAACATTCAAAATGGCCGAGCTTGTCGGCATAAGTGAGAGACATGAGTACCAACATAACGCCACAAAAAATTCGAAATTCGAATATACGTAACCAGCGAAAATTCAAAATTCGCGATACTTTTTGAACACACCGCGTATTTATTCATGAATATCTATTTTGTCCCCTTCAAAGTAATCCCCATGAGATATTACGAGTATACACTTGTGCCAACGGTTTTTTCAATCTTCGAAGCACTTCAAAAAATCATCTTTTTGTATCTTGTTCAGCTCCTCCTTCGATGCCTTCTTTATCTCGTCAAAAGAAGCGTAACGTCGTCCTTTCATGGGCCTCTTCAGTTTAGGGAACAAGAAAAAGTCACAGGGGGCCAGATCTGGGGAATACGGTGGCTGCGGCATCATTAGTGTGTTGTTTTTGGCCAAAAAGTCGCTCACAAGCAACGATGCGTGAGCAGGGGCGTTATCGTGGTGCAAAAGCCAATTTTTGTTCTTCTTTGCACATCTTCTCGGCCTTCTGAGAACATTTTGTACCACGGATAAACGTTGCTTCGGTCCAAGGTAGCTTCTCCGTATGCCACAGTCAACATTCGGAATGCATCCGCGCACTTAATTTCGTTTTTCACACAAAATTTGATACAGGTTCTTTGATCCATTTTTTTGAATAGGTAAAAATCGAAGACGATCCAACGTGCAAGCAAAGCAGCTATCAACAATTAACTGAACATTCAAAATGGCCGAGCTTGTCGGCATAAGTGAGAGACATGAGTACCAACACAACGCCACAAAAAATTCGAAATTCGAATACACATACGTAACCAGCGAAAATTCAAAATTCGCGATACGTTTTGAGCACACCTCGTATATCCAAATTTCATTAATTTAGACCAAAAAAGTTCGGAGTTATGACGAATTGAAACTTTATATAGCCTAGGGGCGCGGCTCCGCCTACTTTTCCAAAACTATATATTGTCTATGCTGTACCCAGTGAACCCAAGTATATATTGTGAAAATTTCATAAAGATCGGTTGAGTTCTTTGGCGCCTATAAAAGACACCATTTTTGTACCTTTCATGAACATGAAATGGTATATTAACTTTGTTCCGATGTTTGTAACGTTTAGAAATATAAGAGATAGACCCACCATTAAGTATACCAAATTGATCAGGACGATGAACTGAGTTGATACAGCCATGTCCGTCACTATAGCATATATCTCCCATACAACCGATCGTTCAAATAAGAGGATTATGACCATTTCTCCCTCATTTTTAAAGATTAAAACTTGAAACTTGGTGAGATATTTTCTTATGGATAGTAAAAGATTTCGTAAAAAAGTCAGCAAGATCGAAAAATAAATGTATTGCTGACAAAGTTTTAGAGAACTTTAAACAATGCGTTTTTAAGTTTGCACGTATTCATGAAAGGTATAAAGCCTTCGGCACAGCCGAAGACAGCGCCGTCCTTACTTGTTTATATCTATTTTTGCTACGCACGCAAGGTATATTACTTCATTCGGCATAAACGAATCGAGATATATATTTATTAATGTATATCAAAACGTTCACGATGAAAAGTAAAATATCCGGGCAAGTAGTTAATAGTCCACTGCAAAAGCGAAGTTGTATATCTTTTTTGATTTTCATACCTTTCATGAATATGAAATGTTTGTACGTATGAGAAGAAAAAGAGATAGTCCCATCAAAAAGTATACTGAAGTGATCAGGAGGATGAGCTGACTCGATATAGCCATATCCGTCTCTCGATACGTCTCTCTGTCTGTCCGTCTGTCTATTTGAACGCAAATACGAACTGAAAGTATTAAAATATACCTGCGTTAATTGGGATGCCATAATAAATCACTACTAGGTATATAATGCTCGGTCCCAGCCGAAATTAGACTTCCTTACTTGTTATATCTATTTTTGTTACGCACGCAAGGTATATTACTTCATTCGGCATAAACGAATCGAGATATATATTTATTAATGTATATCAAAACATTCAGGATGAAAGTAAAATATCCGGGCAAGTAGTTAATACCCCACTACAACGGGAAGTTGTATATCTTTGAACATGAAATGTTTATAAGTATGAGAAGAAAAAAAAATAGTCCCATCAAAAAGTATACTGAAATGATCAGGAGGATGAGCTGAGTCGATGTAGCCATGTTCATGAGACAAACAATGGTTAGAGACTTCGCCTGTGCCAATTCGTTCATATGTGCATATGCCGTTCTTACCGTAATATATTTCTTGTCTACTAATTTATTTCATGGAGTATTCATGATTTATTAAAATTTTAAAAATAAACTTACTGCATTTTTTTAATTAATTAGTGGGTAATCCATTTTTTTGTGAAAGTTGTTATATATTTCAGGTTTTACACATTGAACATATGTATATACATGTTTTCTAAGCGTACATATATTTATGCACAAGTCAACAAATGGTTGGTCACAAAACCAAATTTGAAAAGGGATGACAGAAAATCTTTCCAATATACTCGTACATCAGCATTCCCAGGTGAATGGCGATCAGAAACTTTCCCCACTTGCGTGGACTTCTACACGCGGCCCCACCCTCCTTTCAACAAAGCTGACTGGGTTAATTTTCTTAACTTCACTGGCGGCCCCTTCGCTGCTCTTCATATCCCGTCTGACGTACGAGAAGGGGAAAGATCGGTTTGCATGGTCATAGCTTCAGCGTCAACTCAAATTCCGTCAGGGAGAATCAAGGATGTGCGTCCGCATTTCCCCGCAGAGTCAGCGGCACTAGCAAATGAACGTGACTATGACAAATTCAGGATCTCAATACGGGAATCAGACGGCTGGTTGATCAAAACAAACGCGCCAGGTGGGAGGAGCACCTAAGGTCCTGTAACCTTTCTGCTGGTGTTGGCAAACTATGGTCCACTGTCAAATCCGACTAAGCCTAACGACGCAGTATTTATTATTTATTAATTTATTTATTTATTTATTTATTTATTAAAGTCAAGCGCATCACCACATAAAGGTATCAGCGCCAGTGACGCCAACATCGGTATCGGCGCAATTCCTTGAAGCCGCGCATTTACGCAGAGTAAATCGTTGGTTAGGCCATGTTGTGCGAATGTATTATAATAGGTACACAATAAGAAAAATAAGGTTGCTACAAGCTTACGATAAACTTATTTTAGCAAGCTTTTCGTTTGGAAAACGCTTGCTATAATCATTGTGAAACGTTTGGAAAAAATGTCGAATCAACGAAAGTGATTTTTGGGTACGCAATGTGCAAGTCAGAACTCGTTAAAAATTATGAAATTCTCTCAAATTGTGGAGTTTTTATTGTACATGCTGTGCAAAATTTTCTTCTATACAAAATTAAAATTTGTTCACGAAATTACTCAACATCCTAGACGAAAAAAGTTCTGAAAATTCAGGAAAATTTCTGAACAAGTTCTAACTTGCACATTATTATACTAAAATGTATTACTTCACAAAACTGTTTACTCAAAGCTTTTATAGAAACCCTGCCAAAAAGGGTAAACATTTTGATGCCCATTTTTTTTAATTACCTAACTTTCCTGAACTATGTGTAAACTTTGAAATTTCACTACTATTATTGTGAACACAGCTGTACATAAATATTGAATTCTAGTAAAATAATCTTGTTGGTTCTGAGCTTAACAATCCAAACTGCAGGTGGCATCCACTTCAAGAAGGAGTTGGATTGTCAAAGCCACGTAACTTCTCAATCGATAAACATTTTAACAAACTTCTACTGCGTTGCACACACTACTTTTGTGAGGCATGTTTTAATAAAGTCACTCACTAAATTCGATTATATTTTAAAATTTTCCGAAACGTTAAGGAAATCACGATAGTTTTAAAAAAATTTAGTTTTGAAAACTGCCAAACTGTTCACCTAACAAAAACTTCATCGCAAGTTACTTCCCCAAATCTACCATACAATCGTGAAAACATATTTAAACGTTTGTGGAACTTTGTAGTTACAAACTTGCCGGTGGTAGCAGAGGAAGAGGGATACCACCACTCCCATGGAAAGACCAAGTGGAGGCCGATTTGCGATCCCGTCTCATCATCCTCTTATCTTAACATAATATTTTTTTTCATTAGAAAAGCTGTTAGGAAACCCCCAAATCTATTTTTACTACCTTTATATTAAGTCCGATTCTTGTTTTCCGCTCATTATCATCTTGCAAAGTCTTTTTTGGTAACTTTTTTAGACACTTGTAACATATTTCCGAAAAAATATCGGCTAGGTGGCGCACGGATCGAGATATACGGCAAATTGGTTTAAAATTTGGTATCCAGGGATAGAATTTTAAGCAACTCTCCGGTAAGCTTAATCCAGAGGAGTTTCTAAAACTTTTGAACTCAACAGCATGGATCTAGTTCCACCGCGGCCCGTGAAATCTTGGCAGCTTGCGATCGATTTTTAAGTCACTTCTTGGTGAGCTACAGACTAGAAACTTGTCACATAGTTCAGAACCCAGCGACAATGCAATTTTTGATCACAAAAATTTCGCTAGGTAGCGCAAAAGATCTACCTATTTTGAAAGTTCGTTTGAAATTGAGAATGTTGCGATCCATTTTTAACTAACTTCCTAATGATCTAGGGACTTCAAGCTTAGCACATAGGTCAGGACACGACGACAGTATGGTTTGCTGAACATAAAATTGCGCTAGGTGGTGCGCTGATCGCGACAGGTAAAAAAGAATTTAAAATTGATACATATATGTCCACCCATATTGCAGAATATATCCACTAATAACTGTTATCAGAGAGGCATTGTGTCATTGTGCGTTAACTCGAATCTGTTGAATACGAAGTAAGCTGTAAAATACGTGCATGGGCACCTAAAACTAATATAATCGTAATTGCAATTGCCTTTTTGTAGGTAGCACTAAAAACTATAAAACGATAAGAATCTCTGAAACGGATCACTTAAAAATGTGAAAATTTATTTTTGAACAGTAATAATATTATTTGGTGGCTATTGAGAATACAAAAAAATGCCTATCTTTATTATCGCCAACTGAAATTGGTTATCCTTTTTATATCGAAGTTCAATAACTTCCGATATACTTCATACGATAATATTCTCGCTACCAAAAACTTTTCAAGAAAACGTTTCTTATTTCTTTAAAATTTAATTTTAAATATACCCGTTTTTAAAAACATGCAAAAGAAATGATTCAGAGCAAGTTTTCGCACAAAAAAAGACTACATATGCAAAATATTACTCTCTAAGATATTCACTTGAGAAAAAAATGGCCAGCTATTGAGATGACAGTTATCATTATTTGAACTCTGATTTTTAAACAAAATTGAATTTTTCATTCATAATTCTGTAAAAATCTTTGAGTTAGACACAACGTTCTGCTGGAATAATTAAGTTTAAAATAAATCTACACAAAAAGTGTGAATGAGGTCTTGTCCGCGATTATCCAGACTATCAAATTACGTTTTCAGAGAAATCGCGACCTCTCGTTTTTTCGAAATATCACACCTTAACCCTTCTGAAGCCCCACAAAATGATACATTTGCCCAAAAAATCTCTTCAGGACAGACCATGCAGCGTTGAAGTGGCTCTTGCAGTTCCGTAATCCGGAAGGTCAACTGGCACGGTGGATAGAGCGGCTTCAAAGCTATGCCCTTTCCATAGAGCATCGCAAAGGTAACACCCACGGAAATGATGATGCAATGTCATGACGACCATGTAACCTGGAATGCAAGCATTGGTCCAAAGTTGAGGCAAAAGAAGACGTTATAGATGTGCGACTGATGACAATAACATCTACGGACGAATGGGACATGGATCAATTAAGGAAGTGGCAGCACGAAGGTTCATCTATCTCGTGAGAGTCCGGTTGCTAAGTCATATTGGACACAGTGAAGCAGTTCATAATTGGTATCCAGGTGTTTGCCTCGACTATGGGAAAGTGAGGATGGTCAATGTGTTCGTAAGTTGATAGTCATCCCAAGGAAGAAACTCCCTGATGTTCTCAATGAATTGCATGACGGTCTAAGCGGAGGTCATCTCGGAGTCACGAAAACCTTAGAGAAAATCAAGCAGAGATGCTATTGGGTTAGATGCTATCAGTCGGTCGCGGAATGGATTGCTAACTGTACAATGTGCATCGAAGCCAAAAGACCGAGATCGAGGAGCCATGAGCAAATGAAACAGTATAACTCAGGGGCACCGTTTGAAAGGAGTGCCATGGATGTAGCTGGGCCATTTCCTACTAGCAAGCTCGGAAACGAATATGTACTAGTAGCTATGGACTATGTCAGCGAATCAGGATCCATAAGGATTGGGATAGTCACATCTCCTTGTTCCTGATGGCATATCGCTCTGCAGTACATGAAACAACGGGTCAGACTCCCACAACAGCCGGTTCTATCGCACCGGAATGACTCGGATTTTTATATCCGACCAAGGGCTGTTATTTCTACACTACCCTGTCTAACCTGTCACCTTTGCCCTAACATTGTCATCCTCCGAGCAGCTCCTTGCAGCAGGGCTGCTCAAAACTGTCCTGCTCCGGGCTGGGGTTGAATCCAACCCGGGTCCAAGAGAATGGATCTGCTGCGTCTGCGACGCAGTGCCCGACCCAGCCTGCTTCCACCGAGGCATACGCACCAGTCCTTGACTCCCAGTGTGAATATTTCTCCCCCTTCGCACTTTCGTGTCCTACAGATGAACTGCAACGGTTTAACCGGCAAGGTTGGTGAAATAGTGAATTTCATTTCATGCAAAACATCAAGATCGCTGCTATTCAAGTAACAAAGTTAAACGCCCGATCAGATCTTCGGACTTGTGACGGCTACAACATCCACCGGCGTGACCGAGAGAGAGGACTTGGGGGCGGACTTGCCCTTTGGAGGGAACCAGCACCAGTACGGCCGCAAAAGCAGTTGCGCTGCCAACGGCGAACGGCGCCGGACTTGCTGATGCTATCCCCAAATACCACTTGCCATACGTCCGCAAGGCCATAGACCAAAGCGTCCTCGAGGTGCTTATGGAATTTCCGAATGGTCCAAGGTCCTGACGCGGGAAGGTAACAGGGCCAAATCAAGACAATAGATTGGGAATATACAAGGTCGCTGCGCTGAACAAGGCAGCAGCTGCAAGGTTGGGCCCAGTTTACCCCGGAGGGATAATATAGGTAGTCGAGTTGAAGGACATTGCTGCTAGGCCAAGGGCAAGGGCATGGGTTCCACCGATCCCAGAAAAGCCTGAGAGAATTGATTGAAGACATCGACGTCACGGTGGTGGTAGGGGAGTCTGGGCACCCTCAACATAAGTGCTTCCGATAAACTAACACAAATCTAAAATAGTCTCGCCAGCTCTTATTACATCTTGACATGCCCTATGACGCGGAGAGAACCTTCACCGCTCGGTGAGGTTAAAGAGTTGGTGGCCAACTGCAGCATGGGGCACTTATTCAGCGGAACGGTCGCGAATGCACACCACGTCCAATGGGGGAGTTCGTGAGGGGACATTGTGGGGGTGGTTCCGCCAGATCCCTAACTAACAACTTTATATGTGATAATATCGGAGTGGAGAATCTGGTAAGAAATGCTGTCCAGTTCCAGAACCAATCGGTAAAGGCAAAGCTCACTGGTGGTCACATGACTTGAACTCACTTTGTAAGTCCTGTAGAATAGTTCAATAGAGCTAAAAGACTCATGGCTTCAGAACCTACAAGAAAGACCTGAGACTTGGGAGAGAACTTTGTGGAGAAATTTCTGCACAGGAGTCGAAAGTGTCGACGACACAGCAAGACTAAGGTTCGTGCTCAAAAAGTCTATGAGCTATTTGCAGATACTTAACGGTACCTGAACCAGCCCAGAAGGAGAAACACTTGCTAACTGGTGGACAATGTGCCTTATTTTTTACTATACGAAAATAATAAAAATGGCGTTTTCTTAATTTGTAATGAACGATAACTTCGCGAAATCTCATAACCTATAGACCTTTTTTAAATGTTTGCCTTCAGAATCGGAATCTGCAAGTCTATTATATATCTATTATGTAATCTGCTGCACACTGAAGGTATACGAGTATGTGTTCTAAATATTCAAATGCAACGTGATAGTTCTAAAAGTTATCCAATTTAAGTAAAATTTCGCACAGCTTATTTATAGACCACCATGTCTGGTATTCCGCCCGAAGAAAGTGTGAAACAGCCATAGGCAAAAAACAGGGACTTAGTCCCAAAATATGCAAATGGATTTACATCGCGATTATAAGACCCATACTGCGTCGAAATTGAATTTGCTAGACAAAGTTCACAGGTCTAGCATGATCATTATAAGCGGTTCTCTATGAACTACTCCAAGCGAAGCTTTTCAGGCCATTCTTGACCTTCTGGCCCTAGATCTAGGTACCGAGCTGCACCCAATGGAATCGCTCAGGTGGGACACAGGAACGACAGAGCATTCTACCAGACTACCTTATTACTGTAGTATCTTCCAGGCTGAAGTTTCAGCAATCATAGAAGCCACTGTGTGGATGGGAAAGACATTATCGGCAAGAAAATCTTTATTTTTAGCCATAGCCAAGCCGACGTCAAATCCCTTGGCCCTTACAGATCCAATCCTGATGGCCAAGAAAAATCGAGTGAACAGGACATTGAGGGTAATGTAGGGCTGAAAAACTTACACGCTCAGGTATATTCTTCGCCACGTGCAGTCTTACGCTAAACGAACACACCTATCGACAAGGTAACGAAATGTGGCAACAACTCCCGTGGGTATCGGATATCTAAGCAAACCTGGCCAGTAAGGGATCCCAAGAGATCTCTGATGATAGCACTGTAAAAAATTGTGCGATTAATCCCTAAAAAGAGTGATCCGTGATTAGCCCCTGTAACATATAGTTGGCCATAATTCAATATACGTAAGTAAATGTTTATTTGTGTACCATACTCATATGGATGTAAGTCAAGTTTAGTGTTTGTAGGATACAGGATACTCATAGAAGTTAAAAGTACCCGTTTGGGTGGAAAGTGGATTAGTCCTTTCGTACCCGTTCGGGTATAAATGTGTACGTACAATAGGTATCTCAATAGGACATGCTCAAAAAAATGTGAACAGTCCTGCCCATACAAAGTGATCAGAACTGGCATTAGTCGCATCCTCCTTTGCGACTCATCCCGGGCGCATCCTAGGCTAATCGCATTTTTTGTAGAGAAGTGAGAAATTAGAAATATTTCAAGAGCGCATATATTCAGTGTTTCAGTGGATGTGTGTGGGTCTTAAAGTTTTTGTCCGAAGCAAGCAATAGTAAAATAAGCTTGACAGTTTTGCGAGGATTTTATAGCAACATTTCTTTTTTCAGGACTCTTTACATTTTTTACGATAAGCTGGAGATTTGAAACTTCGAGTTTACTTCGAAAGCAATTGACGCTACAACGCAAATTAAAACAACTGTCCCCTATGTGATGCAGTTGAGAAGATATTTTTATGTACGGGATGATTGTATTTATATATTAAAGCTAGAGCGGAGTACAGTTACAACGACAAGAACAGCAACAACAACAATGGGCATTCGAAATTATCGTAGTGAAATGTCCAAAGTTATTTATAAGGCAGAAGAAGCTCATGTATTATATAGTGGAAAAAAAGGTCCGCATGAAAAGTTTACCTTGTACTGATTTAATAACTTAGTACCTCAATTGAACTGCCTAGCATTTGTAAATATATATCAAATCTAACTTTTTGTTAGTAATTAAATATGCAAACGCAGTTTCAACAATGAACATACAGAACGAAATCAAGCACTGAAGATGGCGGTTCGCCGAAACCGGTTTGTTACAAAACCAAAATTGACAAGGGATGACGAAAATTCGTTCCAATATAAATCCAATGAACATACCCTTTGACAAAAATGTAATTAGATGCAGACTGGGTAGGTATCATCTTAAGGCTTCAGAAAATATAGGTAACTCATTTTCGACAAAATATGCACTCAACATAAGTTCGCACTCACCCATCGATATGTATTACTGTGACTAGCGATATGAAATAATTGTGTAATGCTTGTGATGATACAGTATGCAGTAGACCAGATAAGCAAAACAAACAAATGTAAATATGCTTATTTGACAAATTTGTTTCATTTCTGTCTAACAGGTGTTATTTGCCTTAACCCAAAATAAATACATTTTTATGAAGTTTTCGTGAATGTTATAAGTTTTTAATAGTTTAAAAAAGACATATCCCAATTATTTGTGTTCTTGCTTTAGAATGCTAAATGCTCTGAGTATGTTATTGGTATATATGAACAACCAGTTGGAAGTCGTAGGAGGAGCATCATTACCACCCACATCACATATTTGCGAAAAAAATTTTAGTCGAAACTATTTTTCTTCCTCAAGCGCGAACCGGAAACGCCTATGTACTGACCAAGACGACCCATGTGTGATACTTGGCACCACTCTGGCGATCAGTAGGTGGAATAACTGTCATTTACATTTAGCGATTTCTTGAAAACAGATGTACGTTGGGACAAAATGCCGTGAGCAAGTTTCAGGTGACAAAAAGTTTACTCCTTGAGGTGAATATTCTGTGGTTGTTTTGGTCGTGGCTTAAGTTCGTTTCCCACATTCAAAAAATACATTCAAGACAGGACTCAAAAAGCAACGCTCAAACACAAACAGAGTAAGATGGGTTTATATTTATAAGGCAGGGTAGAGCATCCTGATACGAATGTCCGGTTAATATGAGAGAATGGTTTATTTTCCTGACTACCGAATAGTATCGAAACCAAATTACAGTATCTACTTATTTATTTGCTCTCTCTTGCATTTATCTAAACTCATATATGTACATATATTCTCTATCTCTATGGCGCGATATACAACAGGTATATCATCATAAACCTCCTAAGAGATTTTTGCGCCGAGCTTCTCTTCCAATTTGTGGTGTGCCGATTTGAATTTTCCCTACAAATTGGTGGGGCCTACAGTTTTTTGCCGACTCCGAACGGCATCTACAAAGGAGACGAATTTTTGCTGAGAAGCCTGTCATGGCAGAAATACACTCGGAGAGTTTGCCAAACCACTGCCGAGGGGCGACCCCGTTTTGAAAAACTTTTTTCAAATCACTTGTGATGTTACCTGTACCAGGGCTCGAACCATGGACCTTCGGTGTGGTAGGCCGGCAACACTACCTTCACACCACGGCGGCCGCCAAACATATATTGGCATTCGGATATTCCGGCATTTTATATTGGTATTTTTATGCTATCAAAGATGAGCTTCAAAATTCATATAAAAAATTATCTGTGTGCTTTTGTACCGGTCGTTTCAAATGAGTTAATGACTTTAAGCGCCAATACATATACACTTTTCATGTACAGGGTGGCTGATGAATTTTGCTACATTAAGAAACTCAAATAATTTTTTTTTCAGTGTATGGAATTTATTTTTCTTTTATTCATGTTAAAGCTCATTAAATTTTATTAAATATAGCTTAATTAGTTTTAAAAATAATGGAATTTAAATGCCCCCCCTGCTCGTCGATGCATGTGCGGCATCTTACCAAAAAGTTGTTCATTACTGCTTGGAGAGTTGAGACAGGAATAGCCGCAATTGTTTCTCGAATGGATTGCCTTAGTTCATTCAAATTTGTTGGTTTTGCTTTGAAGACTTCCTGTTTGCAATAACCCCACAAGAAAAAGTCAGGTGCAGTAAGGTCAGGCGACCTGGGTGGCCAACGGAATGTGGAGTTTCTGGATATCAGCTTATTGGGAAATTTTCGTCGCAATTCTGTCATAACAGGTTGGGCTATATGAGGAGCTGCACCATCTTGCTGAAACCACACAGAGTTGAAAGAAATTCTCATTCGGCGTAATTCTGGATAGAAAAACTCTCTCAACATGCTCAAGTAACGGTCTCCAGTAACCGTAACGGTGTGACCGCTTTCTTCGAAGAAGTAGGGCCCGACAATGCAGCGTGATGAAACTGCACACCACACTGTGACACGAAGTGGATGCAATTCCGTCTCATGGAGTATCTGTGGGTTGGAAGCACTCCATATTCGACAATTTTGTTTGTTTATGTTGCCGTTTAAATCGAAATGGGCCTCGTCAGACATGAAAAGACAGTTCAACATGTTTCCATCCTCTTCCACCATTTGAAGCATCTTCTGGCAAAATTCCAAGCGAATCGGCAAGTCTGCAGCGTTCAGTTTGTTGGCTATTTGAATTTTATATGGGAATAAGTCCAAATCTTTGTGCATAATTGACTGTAATGACTGTCTGCTTACACCCATTTGAGCAGATAAGCTTCTTGTCGAAACACGTGGATTGTTTTGCATGGCAGCAGCTACAGCAGCGATTGTTTCCTCCGTTCGAACTGAAGGGTTTCGATGGTAAGGTCTTCTGTTGACTGTCCCATGCTCGGAAAAATTGTTTACAAGTCTTATTATGGTCCATCTGCTCGGAGGATTGCCGCCAAACGTGCGCCTATACTCTCTTTGAACTGAAACTACGGACTCCAGTGCGTGATAGCGGCGGACAATCCAAATTCTTGTTTCAGTGTCCCAGTTATCTATTTTTGTTAAATGTAAAAGTCAATCTGCAAAATAAAAAAAAAATTTACCAGATTCATTAAATAGAAAAAAAGTTATTTAATTTTTTTTTGGTAGCGGCTTTCAGTAGCCACCCTGTATTTATTTTCAAATAAGCATAGACGTCAGTGTCTGGTCTACTGTATACTGTGGGATAAGCTTTAATAAATTAATGTGAATGACAATTTTTCAGGTAGCGAGATTCCTGCAATTGTCAAAATACTGCAGGTGGAGGATACTAAATACTAACCATGTGGATGGTTATTTGCCAAATATGGAGCCGGTTCGCTTCGGTAGTTCTTTCTGGTATGATCCTAACACCCGCAGGTGCTATTCCTTTGGTTTAGAGTAACCATCAAAGAGAAAAACGTTTGCGTGAACGTTTCCACCCGTCGTATTTAACATTCCTTGCATTGACCACATCGCCCACTTTACATATGCCCGCTTTTTAAATTGTTCCACTAAAACAAAAATAATAAGAAGACTTTATACCTTTTATGAATACGTATCACGGTTTTAAGTGTTCGAACCTTACTTACAATAAGTACAAACTCTGCAAAATTTGATGGTCTTAGCCTGTTAATTTAGCCTGCAAAAATCCATTGACTGAAACTCCAGTACGTATTCATGTCGGTCAAATTACAATAATTTTTCGTGTTATATACGAGTCAAATTACTAGTAGCTGTGACAACGGTGTGAGCAGTACAGCTATATGTTTATCTTAGGTCCAAAATTAAATGAGAAATAGCGAGATGTAAAACCACGCACACACGAGCGCGAGGAAAGAAACAGTCAAAAAGTCTACTGATGCTCTTAAAAGCGTGATGGGAGAAATACGGAAACTTTCGGTATGGCTCCGGGTAAATTTACTAATAATTTTACCCGCATTGTTCTTTCAGGGTAAAGATACATAGCCCAAACCCCGTTTATCGTAAAAATATGTTGTATGGGGGCTATACGATACATTGGTCCAAGCTTGATGATTTTCTCAACAAACATTACATAGTATGTAATAAGTACTTTACCTGTAAATTGTGTGTTCCTCGCTATTAAATTGCAATAGTTATGGCCCAAACCTATTTATCGGAAAAATCGATTGTAAGGGAGCTAAATGTTATGTAGGGCCGATCTGGCCGATTTTCATTTGTCACGTTACGTATATAATATATATTAAATATGCAAAAATTTTACCTTCCTAGCTTTTAAATTGCAAGAATTATAGGACAAAAGCCGTTTAACGGAACAATCGATTGTATGGGAGCTATGCGTTGTATTGGTCCGATCTGATTGGTTCCGGCAAATAATTAATATATTACAAACTTGAGGGACTAGTTTGCGTTCAAACAGACAGACGGACAAGGCTAAATGGACTCAACTCATCGCACTGATCATTTCGGTATACTTATTGGGGGGTCTATCTCTTCTTATTGTAATACTTACAATCGGTCTACAGTTATAACACCATTTCATGTTCATGAAGGGTATGAAAAGTATGTAAAACCAGAAAACCAATAAAACTATAATAAAAAAACAAGAACTTAATTAAAAAGTTTGTTTGACTTCATTACTTTCGTTCATATATTAAGTTTGTTAATTTTAAAACACGTACTCGCAACAGCTTTCTCGTAAATCTTATCGCATTCGCTCGCAAGCCATCCCTCGGATACCACAATAGACAGGTTTTGTTTATTCAGGTAGTAATTTTGCCGAAATTTCAGAAAGCCCAAATAAATCCGACTAATAACTTATGTGAACATCTAGTCTTCGCCAACGAATGAGCCTCTTAAAACTTTTCACAAAAATTAAAAAATCATTTTTTTGCCGTAAGATTTCATATAAGTCAAACCCAAGTAAACAAATCATTTTACGTTTAGTTCTCTTTCGCTTAACCGACTGTAACGCGCTGACTCTAGTGGGGTAACAACATTTTGCCGGCAAAGAAATAGTTTAGCAAAATTTTACACCCATGTAAACTTGCAAGTGTTTTTTAAATTTTTTTGTGGAAAGAGCAAGAATTAACAAGCGCTATTAGCACTTTTATACACGAAACTTCGTTCGCGTTCTTATTTTTTCCCTATTGCGCATTTCTCGTTTTTGACAGCATTTCCATGCTAACCAGAATCGCGGCGCACTACCGACGATGACGTTTTTTGGTACGAAATTACCAGCTACGCTGAGAATTAGGCCATGTTGAAAATACAGAAAAATGTCAAAATTTATTCTAAATGCTCAATTAAGTGAGCTTAATAGGCGAAGGTTAGCTGAACATTAAGTTTCTTACAACACTGATCCGAAGTGTGGTCACAATTGCAAAGTCCACCCATAAAAATTACGAGATTAAATACCATCATACTTAATTTGAATGGGTGCATAGAAAATTTAAATATTATACATTCATGCTCGATTGACTATTTTACACCTAACTATAAAATATTCAAATCAAAGTGAAAATGTTTAATTTTTCGTGAAAGATTGTTACATAATTTTGCGCTGAGCGTATGTACCAAGTTCGAATAATGGTTTAGCCGAGAATGTATACATATGCATATCTTTTTAACTTATAAGTTCTTACACGGATATTGTAATTCAGTTTACCAGCTTGCACTGCTGCTGGTTGGAAAGTCTTTCCAACGAATAGATGAACTTCTTTACCCCAATTCAGCACTTGCGTAAAAAACCACTCGGGTTTATCTAAACGATTTGTTTGACGTATACCAGTAAAATGATATTGGAACCTTGAAGTAAAAGGAATGTAACACTTATTTAATTATAAATGTCTCCAAATAAATATTGACAGTGTTTAAAAAACTGCAACCGGTTTTAAATTCTTTAATTTTGCATATGCTTATGCTTCTAAGCAAGACAGAAGTCAGTTGTAATCAGCGGCAATCAAAAAACTAGAAATTGTTTGCTCTAGCATGTGGTCAGCAATTGATATATGAGGGGTATTCGCTAAGTCTAGCAAGGTGCATGGATAGCACGGATTGTAAAAGTCCTACATTAAAAAATGCAAGACTACGCGAGCACCCCTTGCTGAGTTATAGCGTGCTTCGGCAACGATTGATTAACATTTCTC
The DNA here is from genome assembly GCA_949987695.1 of Merzomyia westermanni. Lineage (NCBI taxonomy): Eukaryota > Metazoa > Arthropoda > Insecta > Diptera > Tephritidae > Merzomyia > Merzomyia westermanni. Next base: position 87,147,008 of record OX465291.1, read on the forward strand.
GTAGAGAGTGGCAAATAATGATGGTGAAATATTTGCTCCCTATTTCTGTGAGCGAAATGAGAGGATTGAGAGACATACCGTTCGACAGGGTTGTGTTTTATTTCCTACATTTAGTAGCACGAAAATAAACATAGGTCTGAGCATGACACAGATTGCACGGATTGCATACAATTTTTCACATGTATTTTGTTGTTGTAACTTTACAATCCGTGCAATCCGTGCATTTCGTGCAATCCGTGCACCGTTTCCTAGACTTAGCGAATACCCCTATGGTGTTTGTTACTTATGCATACGAGTACAATATGCGTTGATATGCATATATATATTTTATGTGTGTGTTACATATGCATGGGGTAAAGAATTAATTAGAAATCACAAAATATTAATTGCTGACCTCTAGCTGAAGCAAAGAATTTATGATTTTTTATTGCTGCCGATTGCAGCGAAAATCAAAATGAATTCCAAATATCAGAAGGCAAGACTGTCAAGGTCGATTAAGCTTGTGTCGCTGTTAAGGAGCGTAAGCACAAACAATTATTAATTTTAAAGAGTGGCGCTAAGCGGAATCAAGGGAAAAAATCATTATTTTCACCACTTTTACTACTTCGACTGCAACTTTTTAAACACTGAATATACATACATATATGTGTAATTTATACAAATCAAATAAAAATGTTTTTCTGGAAACTGTAACGGCTTAAATTAAAAAAGAAATAAAAAGATGTTTATAAAGTTTTTGTTAAAGAAAATATTGGCATGAAAAACTGGCAGCCGCTTTAATTTTTTCCATTTTTTCATGTTAGATCAACTTGAAGGAACAGTCCCTACTAGACAGGTACCAGCTAAATGCTTGGTCAGATAACCTCTCGGCCTGACTTGCGTTTAGGTTAGTTTTGCTTATTTTTCTAAATTAGTTTCTGAAGAGCAGTGTGCCAAATCCAACCATGTGTTTGCTGTCCGTGTGCACACGTACAGTATACGGCCTCCCTTTCTTGCGCATGTAAAACCACATCTGTCTGCACTCTTCACTCTCATTATCCATAACGAAAAGTTGGGTTAGCGCTAAAAGTCAGGTATAATGCAAACGCACGCCATCGCTAATGGTTATGAGTACGGCAAATATCGCCAGGCCTAATGGTTATGAATGATGGAAACTTCATATATAGCTAACAATGAAAATACAATTAGGTTTATTATTAGATTGGGTTTTTAATGTTTAATATAATTTAAAATACACAATTTTCACGTTCACAACAGTCAATTAGATCTATAAGTTCATATTTATACCACTAAACATTTACAAAATATAATTTCACTCCATTTGCCGCAAGTTGAAAATTCCTTTCCTCGTCCACCTGCATATATGAAATTTTTGGTGCATAAATATATAAACCAGGACTTGACTTGTTTAATAACAATAATTAGCACTATATACTTGCCTCATCTAGGCTGATTAGTTGCAATTTCTCTGCAAAACTCCTTATTAAATATTTTATAAATTGTTTAACGACGGACTAACATTTCGCTCATAAAACCAGAGAAGAAGATACACAAAGAAAAACAAAAAATTGACAGAAGGCTTGGTGTGTGTTAGTACAAGGTGGCGCAAAAGTAAGCTTCCGATGTTCAGCATATCGGTTGTGGCACGTGCAGTGTGTGCTGTTGCACCGTCTTGTTGGAACCACATGTTTTCCAATCCCAATTCATCAAGTTGCGGCAAAAAGAACTCGTTGATCATTGCTCTGTAGCGCTCACCATTCACAGTAACCGTTTGGCCCCGACCGATTATTGGTCAAATAAATAGTCAGCAATATTCCGCGTTCTGGAGCAGTGTAGCGTAACATTGTTTATTAACGTGTATTTCGCATGTGTTTACTACACAAATGTCAAAACAGAACTGACTTTAGGGGCCAATCGCAAAATTTATAGCATTTTCTGATAGGAGGATTACTTTTGCGCCACCTTGTAATTTACAATTTTCGCTTGCATGCATTAGTGAGTGTGGTTAGGTCCGTCTAGTAGGGGTGTGAATTCAACATGATCACAAACGTTTGAATTAACATGAAAACCTGTTAAATTAACTTAAATTTCATGATGAGTTGATATGAAAACCATGGTTGAGTTAACATGTCTTCCTGGTAAATCAACATTATCTGTCTCGTTAAATCAACACTATCGAATGTTAGTTTAAAACGATTTTTCCTTTTTAATTAACATGGCCTGACTATACTCTCTTAAAATAACACTATATGTAGAGTAAGTTAGGGTATTGTGATATGGGTTGGTAAAGTGATACACCTGCATATTTGCTAAATTATTCATGTCTGAGCAAGAATATCTTCTTTACCATAATGGTAATGGCCAAAAACCGCTACTGCAAAGAAACAGCTGGCATTGGTCAACTAGGTTGCTATCAGTGTGAAAAAACATTTTCCATGGTGCAGTCGTCAATAATTTAGAGCACTCTTTAAACAAGGATAATTGCGAAATATTCTTAAGTTGTCAACTTCTTATATTTACTTCTATTTTATTTTCGTTTCTAATAAATATAGGCCCCAAAATTTCAAGTGATTACTTAATATTTTTAAATTAGTTTTGGTGAAAAAATTGTTCGTTTCTTTAACGCTCTAGTTTGGGTAATGTGATATGGTAAAAGTAGTTCGATGTGGAGCACGAAGATGAAACGTATAAATTTCCTCCAACTAGGATTTGGGACGCTGATGACACAGGGGTGTCTTATCACGCCAAGTAAGCATCCGAAAATGTTAGCTACAACACAAAAGCAAATTGAGTGCATAAGATCAGCAAAAAAAGGAAAACCTCCTCCACTTTTGATAGAACATGCTCTTCCTGGTTCCGAATCAGCTTTTCACATATCTGAAGGGATGCAAATTACCATATCTACAATGTGGCTGGATTATTTCATGCGGTTTACACATATTTCATAGCAGAGCCAAGTATCTGGTATAGTATATCACATTACCCCCCTATTTTGACAAAACAGTTTTTTTGACTTTTTATGAGTTTGAATAAATATCTTCCGGATTACTTAAGATAAATTGATCTCGTCTTGGAAGGTCCTTCGCAATACTGGAATCTATCGAACTGTATGATTTTATACCTGTCTACTTAATAAAATTTTGAGTAGCAGCCGAAAAAGGTATGCCTATATCATAACACCCTAACTTACTCTATGTCCGGTTAAAGTAACACTATCTATCATGTTAAAGTAACCGTTTCCTTCTTGTTGAATTAACACGATCTATCATGTTAAAAATAAAAAACCTGGTTTTTTGTTTTAAAAATTTCTTTTATTTATTAACATATAAATAAGGAAAGAAAGGTTGCAAACAATAAAAATCCAAGATTGTGTGCATCTGTGATCATACTCTTATAACAACAAACAAGGCACACAAATAAACTTATATAAAAGAATATAATATTTGTATAATTTATAAACAAGTTGTTATCTTTTTATGAACAAATACATATTAATTTTAATAATAATGAGTTACAACAGTATTAATATTAAGTAATATAGCTTTTTATTTAAATACACTTAATTTTTCATAAAAGAAATCACAAATACCGCAGCTTAAAATGTACGAAAATAAGTAAATCTTTTAAAACTGTTGTTCCTGTTGCGAAATGAAGTGTGTTTTTTATAAAAAAATTTAAAAAATTATAAGGAAAATACTTTGGATATCATAAAAAAAATTACTATTACATTTTTGAGTAACTGCAAAATAATCGAATACTCGGTTAATCTACTAGTTGGTTGTAACCGTTTGCACGGTTATTAGTCGGTTTGTAGTATTCGAGTAGTCGCTTGGGAATGTGAGAACATATGAAAAAGAATGGTTCAGTAATGCAATATCTTCAACCTCAAATAAGGAAATAACATCTTCTTTCATAATAAAAAAAAATTTTGAAAAGCAATCTTGTAAATGTTGCTTCTGAATAAAAGTTGTATTTTAAAATGTAATATTTATATTTACTGCCAGGTAACAAGAACTTTATATTTATGCTTAAATTAGGCTGAAAAAAAGTTTCGTTTGTAAGATTATAAGAAAATTTTAGCGTAGAGATGTAATTGAATTTGACTATGCTTTGGAAATTTTATGAACGGCTTCAAATCTCATGCACCATATATTTTTTAATGGCCCACATTTTGAAGTGATAAAAAGGATTTCTGCTGTAAAAACAAATTTTTTGGTAAATGAAGCAATTTTTAAGGATTACAACTTATGAGTAACATGTTAAGTATATTTATAGAATCACTGGCCACAAATCATACCCCGCCTACAGGCGGAGTGGGCTGTTAACAGGCAAAGCCGACTAGAAGGGGGGTTGGGGTTTTCAATACTGGGAGGAAAAATATGAACCCTTTTGGAAATATGACTTAAAATTAAGATTCATCGCACTACAATTACAAAATGTGAGTTTCTTCATTTTAAACAAAAATTAGCCTGTTAGAGGGTTAATGGATTTTTGAACAGTAACTGATATGAATAATGGTTCTTTTCAATAAGTGACTTTAATTTATCTCAACATTTTTTGCTCCCAGATTTTACCATTAATTACATTTACATAAGCATCTCGATTTGACTATATAATTTTTATATTTTCTAACATTATGTTTAAGTTATTTTTAGTTTCGAAATATTTTTGGATTTGAAATTTTATTGGCATTAAAACGCCTACCACCTTGTTTGCATGTAGTGCAGGATTTTTATTTACAATTATTTCTTCTTTTATTATATATGGAGTCAGGGGCTCATAAATCCTTTCACGTTCAAGTAATTTGAAAAAAAAAAAACGGTACTCATTAGTTATATTCAAAGTGTATTCAATAAAGTGTGATTGACAGCTAAATATGATTGTCTAGTAAGGGACTATTATGTCAACCGAATGTAAACAAATAAATTAACCCTTTGAGGTGCATGTAGTTTTTCACTACTCATCTATAAGTTTTGTTTTTTGTATTTTTTTTTAATATTATTTTATTCGACAGCATTGTCAAAGATGACGAGAACAAACTACAAGAACCATTCGGCCCGATAGAACAGGTAGAATTTCACAAGTTACAGTTTATTCTACAATAAATAAAATCATTTTTTACTTAAGTAAAACACATTTTTTTACAAACCGGTTTTAGCCATTTTTTGTTTTAATTCTATAAGTTTTGTGCAATTCGCCATCCATTTAAAGATTGAAGTTTTTTAATCTAAACATATATCAAATATATGTGAGAGCTCGGTTCTACTTATATTTAAAAATTTTATCATTCTAGCTATTTTTGGCCATAAACTTTCATAAAAACAGTTTAATGCTGTTTTATCGCATTAGGAAATTAGTTATTTGGTTTTCTAAGGCTCCCATTTATACACATGCGACGTAGTTTGCTCATTTTATCCAAACCCCGTTATTCGAATGATTCTACTTACTTCACAGCATCTATCGCATTTGGAAGTTCTATGTCTATATCGAGTTCTGCGAGCTCTTAGAAAAAATTCTATAAATATTTCGTCCATGGTGTCCCCATACTTGTTTGAGGAATCCTCTCTGTTTTCAACTCTGTTATGAGTGTTTGTTGCTTTCATACTTCGTCTTGTTTCATTGTTTATGGCAGTTTTTTTTGACTGCTAAGAAAATTAAAGACAACACAACAGCCGGTTCTATCGTACAGGAATGACCCGGGTTTTTTTACCCGGCCAAGGGCTGTTATTTCAGTGTAACCCTGTCTAATCTGTCTCGTCCCACCCTTAAATTGTCATCCTCGGAGCAAACCCTTGCAGCGGGGTTGCTCTAATGTCTCTTGTTACGGGCTGGGGTCGAACCCAACCCTGGACCAACAGTTTGGATCAGCTGCGTCTGCTGGAAGAAAATTTATATTAAACGGTCGCATTCTGTAAGTTCAAGTGTAAGAGATGGCTACATAAATCTGGATGCTCTGGCCTAACCCTGCCATCCACAGACCCCGTACTTTCTTTACTATTTTCGAGGCACTATGCTGTACATGCCTAAGGGCGTCCCGCGGTACACGTCGTTCTGGCGTACCCCAACCGCCCCTACCAACTTTAAGCAGCCACAATGGTGGCTCAGTCTGCCATTCCCGCCTCACCCATTCCCGACTGTCGCTCACGCTCACCAGCGTCTCCATCTCTCACGGCCGCTTAACACTCCTATACTCTCCGGAATAAGCCAGATATCAGCCACCTCTTTATCTGCCGCCAATGCCGCCCCCCCCCTGCTTCCAGCCTGACCCCTGGGGCAGGACCACCACCTCCCCGTACTTTTCACTACGTGCACTGTTTGTCGGCAAAGATTATATATGCCTGCGACATCGGTCAAGTGCAACAATTGCCTTGGCCTATGTCACACCCTTATGTGCACTGGGCTCGCAAACAGAAACCTCTAGACGGATGCGTTCATAGCCCTTGTTGCAGTACACAGCCGCCTTCCACGCCAGATAACAACGGCCAAGGCGCAGCAACTCTACACTGCGACATAGTTTAGGCCTTATGCTACCTCCACATAGGCAAGCGCATCCGTCCTTCAGGCCTAGCATGTCTTCCCTCCTACACGCTTCAAAATTTTTACAGCTGAACTGTAACGGATTAGCTGGAAAGATCGCGGAGATAACGGACACAATTGAACACAGGATCTTACGAAGTTGTGATGGGTATAGTGTACATCGAAAAGACCGTCGAAGCAGTCATGGGGGTGGCCTTGCGGTTATTACACATCACTACTATATAATCTATTTTCCCCTGACGTCGACCCCAGGGACTCTACCTTAGAATGCCAAGGCATAGTAGTCCGGTCAAACGTCGTCGACCTGCAAATTATAAACATCTACATTCCCCCTGCCAAGTGTTGTCCGAGAGATTATCATCCCGACATTAATGCGTTCCTAATGGGTGATTATCGTCTAATCCTAGGCGACTTCAACGCCAGCAGATAGAAGAGGACACGCAATTGCAGATCAAATAGACAACTCAGCATTCTGTACAGTCAATGGAGATGCCCCCCTAGGGAGCAGGTAACTGCCACAGTTCGCCAGACTACCTATCCATCCTACTCTCTGTTGAACGACCGACCGACTTCACAACGACCGATAAACTAACATACATTAACTTATTCCTGCTGGTAGAATACCAGAAATTAGTCCGAATTTCCTTGCAGAAGCTCCGCAATGGCAAGAGAACGTGACCAAGTGAGACTCATCAATCCCGCAGATCCCAGAATCAAAGATCTTAATGCGGAAATTCGTAGGACAGTCAACGAACCCAAAGTGACCAAGTGGAAACAACACCTTGAGGCATGCAACCTTTCCGGCGGAGTCGGCAAATTATGGCCGACTGTCAAGGCACTATCGAATCTGACCAAATACAATGACAAGGTCGCCATTGCATTCGGCGACAGCGTCGAATCGGACGCCAGGAAATGCGTGATCTTCTTTTGCCGGCTGTTTATAATGCATTCACCTGCTGATAGGTCTAAGAGAAGAGCCATCCTACGTGCGCACAAACAGAAACATTCGACTGCGCCCATTGCCGTCTGAATCGCAGCGGTGAAGGAAGCTATAATGAAGGCCAAACCCTCAAAAGCCATCGAACCCGACGGAATCGCCTTGAAGATGATTAAACACCCTGGCCTCGAGGGACAGAGTTATTTAGCGACTCTTTTCAACCTCTCTCTAACTACTTTCGTCATACCTCAGATATGGAAACAGGCGATTGTAGTTCCTCTACTAAAACCAGGGAAGCCGGCGAACCAAGGAGATTCTTATAGTTCGATATCCCTCCTTTCGCTGGTTGTGAAGATACTAGAGACCATTCTACTCCCATTCTTTATTGCAAATCTGCAATTGGCCGATCACTAGCATGATTTCCGCAAATCTCATAGCACCACATCCGCTTTGAATGCCATTACAACGCAAATAAATCATGGTTTGAATCAACACCTACCAAACCATAGGACGATTCTCGTGCCACTTGACCTATCAAATGCATTTGATACGGTCAACCACGCCACACTCCTTCGAGACCTGGAAGAGACACCGCTCCCTGCCAGAATTAAAACGTGGATCGCTAATTACCTCAATGGTCGACAGGCATCAGTCAAATTCAGGAACAAGAAATCTAGGCCACGAAGAATAAAACAAGGGATGCCGTAAGGTCGTGTTCTCTCTCCCCTTTTATTTAGTTTCTATATTTCGAGACTTCCCCTCCCACCAGAGGGAGTCTCCATTGTTTCCCACGGTGACGACTGCACGATAATGGCCTCGGGCAAGGGTCCCTCCATGGACGAACTTTGTACTAGAATCAACAGTTACCTCCGTGACCTTTCCAGTTTCTTCACCGAGCGAAATCTGACCCTATCTCCGACTTAATCGACGGCGACCCTGTTTACGACATGGAATGCGCAGTTGGGGCAAGAATTAAATGTCCGCGTAGACGGAGTCCCTTTACCTGCTGTCAACCACCCGAAAATCTTGACCGTGACGTTTGACAACGGCCTCACCTTTGCTGGTCATGCCACCGCACTAGCTTCAAAGGTGCAGAGCCGCAATAAAATCCTCAAGTCACTGGCCGGCAGTACTTGGGGAAAAGGCAAAGAAAAATTGCTTGCTACATATAAGGCTATTGCCCGACCGGTTATCGACTATGCTGCGCCCATATGGCCGCCCAATCTTTCTGACACCAACTGGAGGAAATTGCAAGTCTGCCAAAACACCGCCATCAGAACTGCTACGGGATGTCTGCTTATGTCGCCTGAGTCTCACCTCCATCAAGAGGAAAAATTGCTCAATGTTCCAGAACACGCGGAACTCTTGAGTAGACAGTTCCTTCTGAACTGTCATAAACCCAGTCATCCAAATCGACATCTATTGGATGTAGCCCCCGGAGCCCCCCAGAGACATAAGGAGACATCTTCGTAAGCACTACGATGAGATCCGGCACCACATCTCTTTGCCGTTTGATCTGCGGAACCAGAGACGGGCTCTAAATGACCTCCACACTGAGTCGGTAGACAGATCCCTCAGATCTCGGCCTGTGAATCCCGTTATCAGTACTCAGCCACCTGAATTGGCTGAAGAGAAGTGTGTACTTCCGAGGGAGTCATGCTAGCACCACTTCGCTCTGCATATTGTAATAGGTTAAACTCTTACTTAGCCAGACTGAACCCCAGCATACTAAACACATTCCCTGCATGTGGTATGTCCCCTCATGATACCAAACATCTCTTCTCCTGTTCAGTCGAACCTACTCTTCTAACACCTACATCACTCTGGTCCAACCCTGTGGAAACTGAGGGTTTCCTGGGACTTCCGTTAGAAGAGCCTAATGACAATTTAGAGTGAGCGAGCCCATTAGGCAGGGCGAAGCACTGTTAACAACAAGAACAACAAAGACAACACTGAAGATGGCCGAACACCGAAACCTGCCAAGTGATAATGAAAATTTCTGATAGAACAGTGGCGCCTCTGCCGTTAAAGCAAGGCAAAAATCAAAAAAATCATGAGAGCGTTCGCTAAATCTAATACATGTTTCTAACAGAGAATTTTCCAGGGATCAAGAATATACAACTGTTTTTTCACAGAAAATATAGTTTACCAGGTAGAGCCGCTCAAAGTTGAACAATTTTCAACATTGGGAAAAATTTGAAATTTTTCTTCGTTTTCGTTGTATCTAAAATGGTTTTGTGAGTAAATAAGGCGGCCGGTTGTCGTTTTCTTGTAGAACAATTAAAGATAATTTAATTTAGGATTGAAGCAAAAAAAAATTGTTTTTTTTTGTTAAAAGTACCTGTTTTGCGAAATGCCTATTTTTAGGCCCTTTTTAAAACTTTGATGGAAAAAAAAAATTTTTGATATGTGCTCCGTCAAATTAACAGTAGTTATTTGTGAAATATTCAGTTACCTAAACTCATAAAGTCTACCTGCGTCCAGCTGCAACTTCACTTTTTACATCAAATAAAGTTAAACAACCTTGGGCATAAATACGCGCCTGAGCAGGTATATATAATTCAGTAGGGCCGTAAGGTCGTTTTTTTTATTGGAGCTTGTTAACAACATACATTTTTTTAGTTACGAATTGTATATCTGAAATTCATTTTAATAATTTGAGTAGGTATATAAAGCTATCTATCATACAATGCACATTATCATTCATCTTTTGGAGATTAAGGAACTTAGTATTCTGTTTACTTAAATAAAGTGAATAGTATTTTTAAATATAGTTCACAGTTTAATAGTTAGTCAGATACACTCGAAGCCAATTCTAATATGTATCTAGAAAACTCGAAACTATTTGCGATGTTTAAATCTTCAAAGTCAAGACGGGACTTCGTTGAGGCTATTATGAGAGAATTAGCGAGTGAAACAAGCATTAAAGAAAAGGAAGACCTGGAAGAAAAAATTGGTTTACAATACATTATGATAGAAAGAAAATGGAAGGACGTCTATCGTAACAATTCAAAATTTCTAAGTAAGCATGAAAAGTGGCTAGCTGACAAAACTTTTTTGGACGAAGAAACGCCTAGCACGTCAACCAATCCAACTAGAGGGAGACCAACAAAACCCATAGAAGAGTGTTCTACCTACACAAGGAAAGGGAAGCTGTGTGATACCACAAAAGCTATGGCCACGACTCATCTTTCAGAAGCACTGGCTATTAAATATAAAAAAAGACGAAGAAAACGTGAAGTGTCATATAACAGAAGCAGTTGCGGTAGCAAGTCCAGTGCGACTGATGAGGATCAAAAACAGCATTCCCACACCACCAAATGCGCTACCTAGGAAATACACTCCCGAAGAAGCTTTGGGGCTGTTTATAGATCTCGGTTTAACGAAGAAAAAATATATTATATTGCGTAAGTCATTATTGCAACGTAATGCCGATATTTTACCTGGATACAAAAAAATTACTCAAGCCAAGAAAGAAGCAGTTCCTCTAAGTCCCAAAATAACCGAAGTATCAGCTGAAATTGAGCTACAAATCCTAATGGATCATACGTCTACACGACTCCTTTAAAGTTTTACTGAAGAAAAGTTGAAATCACTGCCAAAGGACCTAGCATTGATAACTAAGTGGGGCTGTGATGGATCATCAGGACAAAGCGCATATAAACAAAGAATAAATGTAGACGATGAAACAATTACAGATAGTAATGTGTTTATGGCTTCTATTGTTCCATTACGACTAAAAGATGAAGCTTCAGAATATTGGAAAAATCCACGTCCGTCATCAACTATATTGTGCCGCCCGATATTATTTAAATACGAGAAGGAGTCTTCGGAACTCATAACAGCTACAGTTAGTGATATAAAAAATCAAATTGCCAAATTAGAACCAACAATAATTGAAATTGAAGAGGAGAATGTCATTACAATAAAGCATGATTTTGTTCTAACAATCGATGGAAAAGTTTTGAACTTAATAACAAATACGACATCTACAATGAAATGTCCAATTTGTAAGAAGAGCCAAAAGGAATTTGAAAATCTTGATGATTCAATAACTGACAAACTAAATTATGAGTATGGAATATCTCCTTTGCATGCTAGGATAAGATGTATGGAATTTGCTTTGAAGCTGGCTTATACACTACCACAACAAGGAGAAGTTTTCGACGACAATACAACATGTAAGAAGAAACAAAACAGGAGAAAAAAAAATAATTCAGGATGCATTCTATAAAGCGATTGGCCTTAGAGTTGACTGTCCAAAGTATGGATACGGAAATACAAATGATGGTAACTCCTCAAGAAGATTTTTTGAAAACGATGAAGTGACTGCTTGCATAACAGGAGTTGATAGAGATTTTGTGAAAAGATTGGGAGTAATTTTATATTTTTTAAACTGGCATGAACCAGTTAATGGACCCAAATTTGGAGAATATGCATCTAAAACTACAGGGTTGCTGCATCAAAAGTATCCTGAGAATAAACTTACACCAACGGTACAAAAAATTTTAGCACGTGGAAAAGATTTAATAGAGTACCAGTGCTTACTATTAGGAGAATTGTCTGAAGAAGCTCAAGAATCTAAGAACAAGGACTACAAAACATATAGATGTATGAACACCTGCAAAGTATAACGAGTTATACAAAACGAAGACCTTTTCAACATGTTAGCTATCTTTTCTGATCCAGTCATATCATCTATGAGGTATGTAAGAACACAAAAAGATCTTACAGATGCATATAGCTCCGAAATGGTTGCTTTGTTAGATATATGTTCCAGTGACGATGACTATGTTAAGAAAAAATAAGTTTCTCACTTCTTATCGCAACAATGAAAAAGAGATTTACTAATCAATTTTGTTACTTTATTGAAAAATAAGATATCTATGTACAAGTTAATTTTTTATTTCAAATAAAAGAATTAATTAAATTAGTAATTTATAAATACATACTTTTCGTTATTGCATCTCTCTAAAGTTTATCAAATTTATTTTAAAGCTTAGGCATTTCGCCTTCAAACGAGTATTAAATTTTAATAGAAATCAATACGTCTGTCGAGGTTGGTACAAATTGGTAAAGCCGTTACTAAGATCAAACTTTTTAGCATAAATGGGCAGTGCCACTCCCCTTTTCCAAAATTCGTTGGCTATTTAATCTCTAGCTCAAATAAAATTTCATTGAACCACTTTCAATAACTTTTAGTTATTAATTCAATACATATTTGGCTTGTAAATTAAAAAAAAAACATGTAAAATTTTACGATGAATTTTGAAGCACCTTGTTATTGTGGCACCAAAAACGGACATTTGAGTTTTATAAGAGTATTGCCATTTAAAAGAAACAATACGTCTATCGATTTCGGTAGTTATTGATTACGTGACTACTTAGATACAACTTTTTGTCATAAGTGGGCAGTGCCACGCTATCTTATCAAAATCATTAGTTTATCTTGTTTAATGCTTAAATACGTCATTATAAGACAAATCTCATTTTATTTTTTACTAAAAACATTTTGTTTTTGCATTTTTCTAAAAATTTTCAACTTTGACGAATGTTTTAGAAGCACCCTGTATCTGTAACATTCTGAGCTTTCACACAATAAAACTTCAAATAAATAGCTTTCATTTGCATTTTAAATTTTTAAAATATCTTCATTGGTTCAAAAGTTTGCAAAGAAAAAACTCAAAAGGCGCCACTGTGCGTCGTTCAACCTCCTCACCGAATCGGACGCTTGCTTTTAAATCCAAGCATTTATAAAAGTGGTTAACTGAGTAGTACGTATACATTTCAACCTCCATTTTGATTTTTGTCGCTTGGTTACAGCTTTCAAATTTCGTTGTGATTTTTTGGTTTATTAGAATAAACGCTAACTATTAAAAAAAATAACCAATTATCAAAAATGCTCAAAAACTTATTATTTGAGGGTGCAAACATCTATCAATAGTAAAAAAAATTGGGATATTAATCCCACTTATGGCGACAGTGGCAGGTAATAAAATGGCGACTTTACTTTCCAATTGCTCGGATAAAGATGCCTTCTCATCATTCTCTTATATTATGTCTACCCTGCTGCTACGAATTTATCAACAGGATTGCATTTCTTAGATTATAAAACAAATTCTACTTCAGACTGAGTAGGCAATTTTGAAGTAAAGTCCTCTCTCTATGAACGAAGACACCTTTCTATAAGTTACTTATCGTACCCGTCCTGCTGTATGGCTAAGAAGCTTGGAGGCTGACAACATCATGATAAGGAGCGGGATCAGAGGATATTCGAGAGAGAGATTCTTCGAAATATTTATTGAAGAATATTAATTGATGTGTGACCTTTACGCAGACGTCAACTTAGTCCTGCGAATCAAAACCCAGCGGGTCGCTGTCTAGGCCATGTTGTGCGAATGAACGGAGATGCTCCGGCACAGAAGCAGACGGAGAGGGGGACCACCACTCTAATGGAAGGTCTTATTGGAGATCGACTTGAGAAACCGCGGTGTCTCCAAATTGCGCAACGAAGAAACGAATAGGGAGCTATGTTTGACGGTCAAAATCGCCTACGGGGTTAAGTTACCATTTAAAGTAATGTAAGTAGATAATTTAACTTCACGTTCTTTTTCTTCGTAAACAAGACCTAACAAACGAATTAACCAGCTTGACCAGATCGTTTTTACCCTAGATGTATAGTGGAATGTTTTTGGAGCATTTTGAAAGTTTCACTTAGGTCTTCCATGAAGTACTTATTTAGAAGCAAATAAGTACTTTTAAGGACCACCTCCTCCCTCGGTTGTTGCTTTTAGCGACAAAAACACTGCACGAAGGTTTTGGGGAGCAGGATCACCTCTACTTCCTCTCTCGCTTTGGTATTGAATACTCCGTGGAATAATCTTTTAGAGGCATTTTGAAAGTAAGCTCACGTAGGTTAACATCCGTAACCGATTGCACCTAGGATTATGATTACAGTAATCAAAATTTCAGCTTTTTTAATTACGATTACTGTAATCGTTAATTTGTGCACCTAGGATTATAATTGCTATAATTTTCATAGAATATTTTTAAAACAAATTTTTTGTACTGTCGATATCTTTCTATACCTTCAGAAAAATCGAGTGATCAATCTGAAATGACCGATGGTAATGGTTCAAGCACCTCTTCTAAAGTTGTTTTGATTGTTTCCTGAAATACTACTTCCTAAATAAGGCTTCCTTAAGTCAAAATGCCGCGGTAGCGTGGATTGTAATCACCTCTTAGATACAGGTGTGACACCTCTTACTTCATCAGCACTAGCAGAAAGGTTATTGTAGATGTATATTGGAACGATTTTCCGTCATCCATTTTCAAATTTTGGTTTTGGTTTCGGCGTTCCGCCATCCTCAGTATTTAGTTCCGTTGTTTTGTATTTATAGTCTATGGATGCTGTAGCAGGTAATGTTAATATGTTGTGCATGCGCGAGCAGGTAATGTGAATATGCGTCAGTCTAAATGGATGCCTGTAATGAGGTTAGTTCTTACACACTCGGTAGCTAAGTGATAGGTTGAGGCAGGTAGAAATCGGTGATTTTTTCCTTTTGGTTTACTTGTTTTGGTGTTGTACCTGCGGCATTGCGCCGTTTTTCAATTTTAAAGGTTCAAATATCTTGTCACAGTTAGTATTTGTATGTTCGTTTATTATTCTCCCGTCAAATGTTTTCAGTTTGTATAAGGTTATTCTCATTCGCACATGTAGTGAACAATCCTTGTCACCAGGCTTATTTTTTTTGAAAAAGGAAAAGGAAGCTGTCTGATACCACAAAAGCTATGGCCACGACTCATCTTTCAGAAGCACTGGCTATTAAATATAAAAAAGACGAAGAAAACGTGAAGTCTCATATAACAGAAGCAGTTGCGGTAGCAAGTCCAGTGCGACTGATGAGGATCAAAAACAGCATTCCCACACCACCAAATGCGCTACCTAGGAAATACACTCCCGAAGAAGCTTTGGCGCTGTTTAGAGGTCTCGGTTTAACGAAGAAAAAATATATTATATTGCGTAAGTCATTATTGCAACGTAATGCCGATATTTTACCTGGATACAAAAAAATTACTCAAGCCAAGAAAGAAGCAGTTCCTCTAGGTCCCAAAATAACCGAAGTATCAGCTGAAATTGAGCTACAAAACCTGATGGATCATACGTCTACACGACTCCTTCAAAGTTTTACTGAAGAAAAGTTGAAATCACTGCCAAAGGAGCTAGCATTGATAACTAAGTGGGGCTGTGATGAATCATCAGGACAAAGCGCATATAAACAAAGAATAAATGTAGACGATGAAACAATTACAGATAGTAATATGTTTATGGCTTCTATTGTTCCATTACGAGTAAAAGATGAAGCTTCAGAATATTGGAAAAATCCACGTCCGTCATGAACTATATTGTGTCGCCCGATATTATTTAAATACGAGAAGGAGTCTTCGGAACTCATAACAGATACAGTGAGTGCTATAAAAAATCAAATTGCCAAATTAGAACCAACAATAATTGAAATTGAAGAGGAGAATGTCATTACAATAAAGCATGATTTTCTTCTAACAATGGTCGATGGAAAAGTTTTGAACTTACTAACAAATACGACATCTACAATGAAATGTCCAATTTGTAAGAAGAGCCAAAAGGACTTTGAAAATCTTGATGATTCAATAACTGACAAACTAAATTGTGAGTATGGAATATCTCCTTTGCATGCTAGGATAAGATGTATGGAATTTGCTTTGAAGCTGGCTTATACACTATAACAACAAGGAGAAGTTTTCGACGACAATACAACATGTAAGAAGAAACAAAACAGGAGAAAAAAAATTATTCAGGATGCATTCTATAAACAGATTGGCCTTAGAGTTGACTGTCCAAAGTATGGATACGGAAATACAAATGATGGTAACTCCTCAAGAAGATTTTTTGAAAACGATGAAGTGACTGCTCGCATAACAGGAGTTGATAGAGATATTGTGAAAAGATTGGGAGTAATTTTATATTTTTTAAACTGCCATGAACCAGTTAATGGACCCAAATTTGGAGAATATGCATCTAAAACTACAGAGTTGCTGCATCAAAAGTATACTGAGAATAAACTTACACCAACGGTACAAAAAATTTTAGCACATGGAAAAGATTTAATAATAATAATAATAATTCCCAACGGATTACCCACCATATCCCGCCCGACCGGCGCGAGGGGCGCATCCGCATAACGCGCGGATTATTCGTTCGTGCCGAGTCGTTGAAAGGCTTTGGTTTGTTAATCTAAGTCGAGATCTAAAACTGCTCAGCTACAGAGAAAACCTCATCAGCTAAGTAAAGTAGATATAGGATAGATTATACATTAAGAAATAACTAGTTAACAGAATAAAATTATTGCTAAAAGTTAAAATAGAAGTCAAAGAATAAAAAACAATTAGTAGCTATGAATTTAGGACAGAAAGGATTGATTTTTTTATGCTGAAAAGCGAGTCTGAAATATCAAATCTACCAGAAAGAGAGTTATAATCTTGACACAAACAGCGAAAAGGCTCATTTAACTGAAAATTGGTTCGGCACTGTTTTAAGACTAGAGGTTTAAAATGCCTTGAAGGACGAGACGGTACATTGAAGTTCACTTCACTTAGAAGAAATGGGCTGGATAGTGAACCATTTAGCAATTTAATCATAAAAATAATTCCAAGCATTTCCCTCTTAAGGCAAATAGTAAAAATTGTTTTTGAACTGATTCAAGGCGATCTACATGAACCTGGTAACGCGGGTTCCAAATTATAGAACCATATTCAAGTATCGGTCTGACTAATGTAGTGAAGAGGGCTTTAGTTACATAAGGGTCGCTAAATTCTTTAGACCATCGTTTAACGAATGCTAGGACACCTCTAGCCTTATTGACTGTTGTATTAATATGGCGGTTGAAACTGAGTTTATAGTCCATAGTAACCCCCAGGTCAACAAAATCATACACTTGCTCAAGACTATAATTTTTAATTGTATAGGAAGCCGGCTGAGAAATTCCACGCGAAAAACCCATGTGTTTACATTTTTTAAGGTTAAGTGGCATATAATTTAAATCGCACCAAGTAACTAGTGCATCTAGATCTGATTGTAGCTTATTTCTATCTTCAAATGACGCGAATGACATGAAAAGTTTTACGTCGTCGGCATACATTAACATTTTTGAAAATTTTATTATTGTAGAAATATCATTTATAAACAACAAGAACAGAATCGGGTCAAGATGGCTTCCTTGAGGAACCCCCGAAGAGACATAAATGACATCGGATACTAAATTTTTGAACATTACTTAGAGTACCAGTGCTTACTATTAGGAGAATTGTCTGAAGAAGCTCAGGAATCTAAGAACAACGACTACAAAACATATCATCATATAACACCTGCAAAGTATCACGAGTTAGACAAAACGAAGACCTTTTCAACATGTTAGCTATCTTTTCTGATCCAGTCATATCATCTATGAGGTATGTAAGAACACAAAAAGATCTTACAGATGCGTATAGCTCAGAAATGGTTGCTTTGTTAAATATATGTTCCAGTGACGATGACTATGTTAAGAAAAAATAAGTTTCTTACTGTTGAAGCCAAACCGCCTTCAATATTGGGGAACCCTCGTAGGCTTGCCACATCAACGCCAGCTACAAAGCTGAGTCGCTATGGGAAGAATACCGGTGCGCCACTCTTCGAAATTGACTTGCGACTCGAGGCGGTCTGTGATGGAAAACCAGTCTTTGTTCGACATCCATATCCATCAAAGGCTACCCCCGTTCGTGCGCTCGCAGTTTAGCTACAACAACAATTCCAGCTTTAATCGATTTTACAAGGTAAATTCATCATAACCCTCCGCTTTGGATTATTTGTTACCATCTGTACATATACCCCTACTGGCATATATACAGCTTTTCTATTCAATAAAGAAACCTACTTTTCTTCTATTCAACTTTTCAATCATCGTTCTTTTTATTTCTGATTTTCATTGGAATTTCGTTGGTGAGTTGGAACCGGCTTACTTATTCGGCTATCGTGCCGAACATTTGGTCCTCGAGCCGTCAACCACAAATAAAGAGATAAGCTACATACAAACAGAATTAAAGGAGAACATAAAAGGAAATAAAATATCATCACGAAGACAAATACATAGCACGGAGAACGAAGTCACATTCAAGAAATATACACAAACAACAAAATTCGACAACATCAAACATCAATAAATCACAGGTGCGTGCACAAATAATTAATTTATTTAATTGTTGAGCTAAGAGTGAAAGTGTAGTGAGTGCAAGTGAAAATTTACGTGGTGGTGTTTCCCTTTTTTCCGCTTTGCCTTTGAATACCTACGCGGTTCGTTTCAAGTAAATAATCTTGCGTTAATGTAATTTGAAAATTCGGTATACACGCATACTTGTGTAAATTTCCAGTCGCTCACTCTAATATTCCCGTCGGTTATTGAATTCGTGAAATTGAGAATTCACATTTCGATCAATTATTTCAATCGGAAATTATTGCGCCCTACAGGAAATATTTGTCACGGCACTTCAATTAATTAAAAAATATGCAATAATAACTTCTCGAGAAGTTTTGTGGTTTTTAAACTTTTCAAAGTCCACGCGCTTGGTGCTTTTGTCGTTTATTTACGAACACACAATTTTGTTTTTTTTTGTACAAAAACACGGCGCCAATTACCTTCATCAAACCAACTTGCATTATTCGCGGTTTTTTGCAAAATCAACTCGGTCGTTGCAGTAAACACCCACATAAACATTAGCAATTTTTGCATACATATTTATTATACCTTGCTAGCGCTCGTACTATTTTATTTTTCTTCCCCTTTTGTGCGAACCTTCGTCTTAGCAGTCGATGCAGTCACCAACAGTGAGTCTCAATTTTTATACTGAGGCGCTAGCGATCTTATATTTACACACACACATAAGGTGCATTTTGATAAGTGACCCAGTAGGAAAATTTCACGCTGACCCTGTGAGAACTCATTACCTAAAAACTAACCACTATATATTCGATATTTATTTTGGTATTTTCGTTTTTAATTAGGGCGATATTTATATATTCGATATTTAATTCGTTATTGTCATTAATAATTGGGGCGCGTATCATTCCCTAGCGTTTCGTTTCGCTTCATAAATTGCGCTTACTACCTCGTTCATAATGATGACGCTTAATTATTTCACAAGATGTTCCGATCAAGTTGTAGGATTCAATGCACAATATGATGACACGGCTTTAAGCGGACAGCCAAAAATTTACTTAGAGACTTTAAGAGACGAACTAGCTGAAACTTGGGCGAAAACCAAAGAAGCCTATGAAAAATGCTTAGAATTCTTGAAAGATGATAATAATAATTCCCAACGGATTACCCACCATATCCCGCCCGACCGGCGCGAGGGGCGCATTCGCATAACGCGCGGATTATTCGTTCGTGCCGAGTCGTTGAAAGGCTTTGGTTTGTTAATCGTCGAGATCTAAAACTGCTCAGCTACAGAGAAAACCTCATCAGCTAAGTAAAGTAGATATAGGATAGATTATACATTAAGAAATAACTAGTTAACAGAATAAAATTATTGTTAAAAGTTAAAATAGAAGTCAAAGAATAAAAAACAATTAGTAGCTATGAATTTAGGACAGAAAGAATTGATTTTTTTATGCTGAAAAGCGAGTCTGAAATATCAAATCTACCAGAAAGAGAGTTATAATCTTGACACAAACAGCGAAAAGGCTCATTTAACTGAAAATTGGTTCGGCACTGTTTTAAGACTAGAGGTTTAAAATGCCTTAAGGACGAGACGGTACATTGAAGTTCACTTCACTTAGAAGAAATGGGCTGGATAGTGAACCATTTAGCAATTTAATCATAAAAATAATTCCAAGCATTTCCCTCCGACTAGAAAGTGTGTGTAGATTAATGAGTTTTAAACGATTCGTATAGGGTGGCAGATTGTACGAGGGATCCCAATGAAAATCTCTTAAGGCAAATAGTAAAAATTGTTTTTGAACTGATTCAAGGCGATCTACATGAACCTGGTAACGCGGGTTCCAAATTATAGAACCATATTCAAGTATCGGTCTGACTAATGTAGTGAAGAGGGCTTTAGTTACATAAGGGTCGCTAAATTCTTTAGACCATCGTTTAACGAATGCTAGGATACCTCTAGCCTTATTGACTGTTGTATTAATATGGCGGTTGAAACTGAGTTTATAGTCCATAGTAACCCCCAGGTCAACAAAATCATACACTTGCTCAAGACTATAATTTTTAATTGTATAGGAAGCCGGCTGAGAAATTCCACGCGAAAAACCCATGTGTTTACATTTTTTAAGGTTAAGTGGCATATAATTTAAATCGCACCAAGTAACTAGTGCATCTAGATCTGATTGTAGCTTATTTCTATCTTCAAATGACGCGAATGACATGAAAAGTTTTACGTCGTCGGCATACATTAACATTTTTGAAAATTTTATTATTGTAGAAATATCATTTATAAACAACAAGAACAGAATCGGGTCAAGATGGCTTCCTTGAGGAACCCCCGAAGAGACATAAATGACATCGGATACTAAATTTTTAAACATTACTCTTTGTGTCCTGTCACTAAGGTAAGAAGAGATCCAGCGATTGAGACCCGGCTGGAAGCCCAACTGATCGAGTTTATGAATAAGAAATGAGTGACACACTTTGTCAAAAGCTTTGCTGAAATCCGTATAAATAACGTCGGTTTGCAGATTTTTTCTAAAGCCATTTGAGACATGACTGGTAAACTCAAGTAAATTCGTAACTGTGGACTTTCCTGAACCCGTGTTGGCAGTCAGCTATCAAAGTAGAGATCGGGCCCGTAAGTTGATTTGTAACAATAGCTTCAAACAATTTTGGGATGGCAGAAAGCTTTGCGATGCCACGATAGTTCTCTATAGAAGACCTACTCCCGCTTTTAGGCAGCGGTAGCAGAAACGATTCTTTCCACGCAGTTGGAAAAAGACCACACTTTAGTGGTAGATTGAACAAATTGGTAAGGGGTTGGTAAATATGGTTCGCACACTTTTTCAAGAAACATGTAGGAATCCTATCAGGACCATATTTAAAAGATTCTTTTAAGGTTTTAAGGTAAATTAGAACATCTTTGGCGCATATAATTGGTGAATTAATTGAATTTGTCCCGTGTAGCTTATAGGGATAGTTTTGAAAGTTTGAATTGGTGACAGCAGAATAGTTAGAAGTGAAAAATTGAGCAAAAAAATTTGCGATACATTGATTATCGCTAGATATAATGTCTTGATATTTCATGGCTGAGGGAAACCCTGATACTTTACGTTTAGAATTTACGAAACCATAAAATGACTTAGGATTGAGAATAATGTCTCTTTTCGTTTTAGAGATATAAGCTTTATAGCACTTTTTATTTAAATCTATGTACTTCTGACGTAGAATGGAATACAGTAGGTAATGTTTATTTGATCCGGATTTCTTATATAAATTAAATGATCGCGTTTTCCTATTTTTAAGAGCCTTAAGCTCTTTAGTAAACCAAGCTTGCGTGGGATGATCATAAGTTACTTTACGTTTAGGAATAAACTTCTCAAATAGGCAGTAAATAGTGTGATTGAAATGTGAGACGTTTAGATCGATATCACAACCAAATTCAGGCCAAGTTAATTTAGGCAGTTCTTTATTTAATTTCTTGTAGTTTGCTTTGGAAAAGTTATAATCAAAGCTACTAAATGAGTAGCATTGAGTGCCTTGGCCATTACTTATGGTTTCGTAGACTATTTCCATAGAAGGGTGGTAAAGGTCTTCTGGTAAAACCAACGGATCACAACGATTTACAGAAAATTGGTTTATATCATTAACATACACTAAATCTAAGACTTTCCCAAACTTGTTAGCGGTAACATTTATTTGATTAAGGCAAAGATCGGAAATTCCATCTAAAAAGTCATTGAACCCCAGTTTGGACGGATTTGGAATAATGTTACCATCAGATATGTTCCACGATATATGAGGTAAGTTAAAATCACCCAAAACAATAATTGAATCTGAAGCTTTAGTCATAAGGTTAACAGTTTTGAGCAGAGAGACATGTTGCATGTAAACTGAAAAATCTGATGCTGGAGGGATGTAGCAAACATATAAGTACATAGAGACGTTGTCTAGTTGAAGGCGGATGCATTTGAACTCAATGAAATCGATGTTAGGAATATTAACCTCTTCTGAAGGGATGGAGGAATGAACGGCAAGTAGAACACCACCCCCGACTCTGTTCAAGCGATCATTTCTATATACTTGATATTCATTACATAAAAACTCTGAATTGAAAACATGAGGTTTTAGCCAAGATTCGGTAAAAGCAATTACGTTATAATTACAATGAAAAGATTTCAAAAAGAGATCAGTTAATTTGGTATTTAGACCTCTGACATTTTGATAAAAGATATTCACGGATTTAGTGCTTAGTTTTTTGACTCAACGTTATTACGAGAAATTTTCGCTACATTTTGAACATTCCTATTCGGTCTGTATTCAAACTCCCGCACAAGAGCCCCGGGAGGCCAAAAAGAGCTGTCCAAAAGAGTATCGAAATCTTTCCCAGATACATCAATCTTAAACGAAGACATACTTCTTTGATATGTGAAATTAAATTTTCTAACAGTTACGCCTTGATCTTTAAATTTAGAAGAAATATGGTACAACAAATCATCCTCGGTAGTGTCTGGATGGAACCTAGACACAAAAATAGATTTTTGCGAGGAACCACAACCAGCT
The DNA here is from genome assembly GCA_949987695.1 of Merzomyia westermanni. Taxonomy (NCBI): domain Eukaryota; kingdom Metazoa; phylum Arthropoda; class Insecta; order Diptera; family Tephritidae; genus Merzomyia; species Merzomyia westermanni. The sequence goes on from OX465291.1 coordinate 87,170,276, forward strand.
TACCAACGATTGGTTCAGACTCCATTGCAATAGTTGGAATTTCCTGGTTTTTCCTAGTGGACATTTTTGAAGGGGCGTTCTTCGACGTTGCTCGGACAACCGTACTAGGAACTGGAGAAGCCAAATCTATAAGTTCAAGGGGTTGAGGCAAGTTCGGGACTGTTGAGGTAGTAGGCCGATCATCCGTACGCATGCGCTTGTTTTCGCGATGATCAGGGCATTCCAAATGAGGCGAATTCTCCAAAGTTTCCAAGGTTTTGAAAATATTTTCATATTTTTGGAACTTTTCAGTCAGCAATGAAAAATCTTTGCTTATTTCAGAAAAACCGTTTCTGATATGCCTAACGATTTTACACAGATCAACTTCCGTCGACCGGCATTTGGAACAAGACCAGCGCAGGCCTTTTCCTTCGTTAAGCAGGTCAGCTATTTTACCGGTTAAGCCAGTGCACTTGGCGTGGACAAGTCCATCACACAGCCAGCAAACCTACAAAGCGTTCGGACTCGCTTTTTAACTGGCAGTTTGCTATCATGCACGACATTTTCATATAAATACTTATATAAATTTATAATAAAAATTATAAGTTAAGAAAAAAATTTAGCGGATTAAAGAAAAGCAACCCTGACAGTTTAAATGACACAGTACTGAGCGAACAGTTTTAAACACACTGTATCTGACGTTCAACAAACCACGCAAAACAGCTGTAACGAAAAAGAAATAAGAAAAGCAAGTCAGAGCACAACAACAATTGCAATATGAAATAAAGCCTTTTAATAGCAACAAATAAAATATGCAAAGAACTCGGCACACACAAATTCAACAAAATGAATTTATAATAATGAATCACTATCAAAACTTTTTAACACTATTCACACCAAGTAGTGAAGCACAATTAGATATTTATCTCTATTAACTTTAATTTTAACTTTAGAATATAAAAGATATTATTAATTTATTAAATATAATCACAGAGAAAAATATAAACAGAACTACACAGCTTGACGTTTGCGAATGAAGGAAGTAGAAGCGGTTACAGCGAAACAGTGCACTATTAGAAAAGATTATTTAGCGTGTGTCACTCGAATTACCCAATATATTGAAAAATTCAGTCCCCCTATCACACCCTCCGTCGGTAACCCCGCCCAAGAATCCGCCTGTTCGAATAATTTGAAACTTCCGCCATGCGACACTGAAGTATTTAGTGGGGATTATGTGTCATGGCCGTCCTTTCGCGATCTTTTCACCGCCATATATATAAATAATAATAGACTGAGCAATGTAGAAAAATTATGCCATCTTTTAAAGAAAACGAGCGGTGAAGCGAGGGACATTGTGAGTAAATCACCACTAACAAATCAGGGTTTCGACTCGGCATGGTCGAATTTAAAAAACAACTACGAAAACAAGCGGGTTTTAGTAAATAGCCAACTAAAAGTGCTGTTTTCACTTCCGGTCATTCGGACCGAAAGCGCATCAGCACTGAAGGAATTGCAGCGGAACATTAACGGGTGTCTCACAGCCTTAGTAATGTACAACGTTGTTGTTGTTGTTGTTGTTAACAGTGCTTCGCCCTGCCCCAGATTGGACAGGGTTACACTGAAATAACAGCCCTTGGCCGGGTGAAAAAACCCGGGTCATTCCGGTGCGATAGAACCGGCTGTTGTGGGAATGTACAACGTCGACGTGGGGAATTGGGACCCAATCTTAGTTTTTTTAGGTTCCAGCAAATTACCGGAGGCAACACTCAGCTTATGGGAGCAGAGTGTGTTCAACAAAACGGAGATTCCGGAGTGGGACCAGATGGACAAGTTTCTTACACAACGATTCAGGACTCTGGAATCAATAGTGGACGTGCAAGGGGCCAGTTCATCCGCCACACCATTTCAACAACAAAAAACGGTACCCTCGCACATCTCTGCGAACCAAAAGAAAGTTTCTTTAGCCACAAAGGTATCCGCGCCGCAATGCATAATGTGTCCTAAGCAGCAGCACCCCCTACGTCTTTGTGTTAAATTTTTGTCCTTGCCCATTAATGAAAGGTTTGGTATTGTAAAGAAAAATAACTGCTGCATTAACTGTCTCTCGAAGGGACATGGAATCAAAGACTGTAAAAGCCAATACTCGTGCACAAAGTGCAAAAGTAGGCATAATGTGCTACTTCATAAGCCAACTACGAATAACGAAGCTTCGAAAGAAACTGCTAGTGGAAATGCCTCGCATACTTTCCACGCAAACATACAGTCCACCTCGTCGACAAATCCTTCAGGGCCAGTAGGGGACCACAGAAATTCGTCTGCTTTATCCTCAGCCCTACTCGGAACCGCTATGGTTCACATCTGCCACCTAGGCTCAACGTATATCGCGCGCGCTTTAATAGATTCAGCGTCAGAAGCATCGTTTGTTTCTGAAAGACTTAGAAAACTTTTAAAGCTTCCTTATTCGAAGGCAAACGCGGTGATATCGGGTTTGAACCAAAAAGTTTCAAACAACTCGTCGAAGATCTGTTCGTTCGTGTTAGGTTCACCTCGGGACCCCAACCCCTTTATAGAAACAACAGCGTTCGTCTTACCAAAAATTACAGGTAACTTACCATCAACATCGCTTGATGAGTCGATTCTAGACATTTTACCCAAGGTTCCTTTAGCAGATTCGAAATTCTTGCAAAGTGCACCAATCGACCTTCTCATTGGAGGAGATTTATACCCTAAGGTTATGTTAGAGGGGGTCAAACGTAGCAGCAACCACAACTTTTTGTCACAAGAGACCGTATTCGGGTGGATCGTCACGGGGGCGTCTTCCACTGCACACGTCTCTTGTTTTGCCACAACAATCTCAATGGGAGAAGACATCGCGTTAGATAGGCAGCTACGAAAATTCTGGGAACTAGAAGATATCCCTAGAAAAAACCTTCAAACAGAAGAGGACGCATTCTGCGAGGAGCTATATGTAAAGACCACCACTAGGAACGAAGAGGGTAGATACGTGGTATCCCTACCATTCAAGAGCTTTTATCCGGCGGATATTAAGCTAGGGTCTTCGCGACCGATTGCTCTACGGCAATTCATTCGAAACGAGGCGAGATTAATTACAAATCCTTCCTTAAAGGAGGATTACGACAATGTAGTACACGAGTACTTAGATTTAGGCCACATGGAGAAGATAGAACCACCAATCGCCGAGCATGCTCCCCATCACTTTTACCTGCCTCATCATGCAGGCCTTAAACCCGAAAGTACGACAACCAAATTGAGGGTAGTTTTTAACGCTTCGAGCAACTCTTCGAATGGAGTGTGCTTAAATGACATATTACATGTCGGCCCGACGCTTCAAGCTGATTTGACCCTACTTCTTATTCGATGGAGAATGTATAAATATGTATTCAACAGTGACATCCAAAAGATGTATAGGCAAATTTTAGTGCACCCGAATCATAGGCCTTATCAGAGAATTCTCTTTAGAAAGGACCCGCATAGTAGTATTGCAGATTTTCAGCTAAAGACCGTTACTTTCGGAGTTAATTGCGCGCCATACTTAGCAATTAGAACGCTTCTTCAGCTAGCTCAAGACAATAAAGATTCTCATCCATTAGCGGCTCAGATCTTGAGAAATTCGATGTATGTAGACGACGTACTAGCGGGATTTCACGACAGTTCCACAGCTTTGCAAGCGCGAGATCAGCTGATAGAGACACTCGGTAGTGCAGGGTTCGCATTGAGGAAATGGTCCTCGAATGCCAAGGAAATCCTTAAGGATATTTCTCACGAACACCTTTTAAATAGGGAGTTTTTAACTTTCGATGAAACCAGCACCACAAAAGCATTAGGTATTCGATGGAACGCTAAGTCCGATCACTTTTTCTTTAGCGTCCAGACCCTTACTTCGAAGGATAGCTACACAAAACGGGAAGTCTTATCGTCCATAGCAAAGCTTTTTGACCCCGCCGGATGGCTCGCGCCTGTAGTAGTCATAGCCAAAATAGTGATGCAACAAATTTGGGCGGATGGCACTCTTTGGGACCAACCTATCACAGCACAAACCCTGTTCAGATGGAAAGCCTTCGTAGAAAATTATAAGTTTATTGAAAATATACAGATTCCACGATGGGTAAACTTTTCTTCCGAGGCACCATTTCAAATTCATGCCTTTTGTGACGCGTCGGAAAAGGCATACGCGGGGGTGATATATTTGCGGGTAGAAAACATAGGTCTAGTATCATCCCACCTCTTGCTAGCAAAAACCAAGGTTGCACCAGTAAAAACTATCTCGCTCCCTCGTTTAGAATTGTGCGGTGCAGTCTTGGTAGTTGATATGCTCAGGTCGCTTCAAAACGAACTCCCCTTTAAAATCGAAAAGATATTCTGCTGGACTGATTCTACCATTGTGTTAGCGTGGCTTAGAAAGCGCCCCACTTCTTGGACCACCTTTGTCGCTAATCGAGTGGCAAAAATCCAGGAAACAGTTGGTGCCAGACATTGGAGTCACGTCGAGTCAAAAGACAACCCGGCGGATCTCGGAAGCAGAGGAGCATACCCCCAGGATTTAAGGTCGAACGAGTTGTGGTGGTACGGCCCAGCATGGTTACGGAAAGAGGAGGAGCAGTGGCCATCTCTAGAGGACGAAACACAAGAGGTCTCTTTGGAAGTTAAAAACCCATATAACGCTGCTGGCCAGCGACGTGGATCCCTTGGAGAGATTTTCGTCATTACCACGAGCATTGCGCGTTCTGGCCTACGTATTTCGATTTTTCAACAGAACTAACAAACACACCCGCAGCTTTCACTCGTACCAATCGTTAGCTGTTTCAGGAGAAGAAATAGCTAAAATTCGCACCAGGCTTATAATTCTCGCACAAATGAAACACTTCGATCAGGAACACCAAAGTTTAACCTTGAAATCACCCATCTCGCCGAAAAGTAAAATTCTTACCTTAAACCCATTTCTTGATAATCAGGGCGTAATGCGAGTCAATGGTCGACTGGCGAATTCGCTCATCTTGTCGTATAACGAGAAACACCCCATTCTATTGCCATTTAGTTGCGCCCTCGCAAAGTTGTTAGTTCGATTCATCCATGATATTTCGCTTCATGGAGGAAATCAACTGGTGCTGGGGCTGCTTCGCCAGCAGTATTGGATCCCCAAAGCAAAAAATCTTATAAGAACCATCATTCATAATTGTAAACCATGCGTCGTGCATAAAAAACAGGAACAAAGTCAAATGATGGCTGCTCTTCCGGAGGAGCGAACGATTCTCTCCAGACCCTTCGAAAATACAGGTGTGGACTTTGCCGGTCCATTTGGCATCAAAAGCTTTTCCGGTAGATCTTGTAAAATAACAAAGGGATACGTGTGCATCTTCGTTTGCTTTTCTACTAAAGCTATTCATCTCGAAGCCACCAGTGACCTCTCGACCGAAACATTCCTCGGGGCATTCGCACGGTTTGTTTCGCGAAGAAGTTGTCCCAAAGCCATATTTTCTGACAACGGTACAAATTTCGTAGGTGCATCGGCCGCATTGAAGAAGGAATTTCAAACTTTCCTCAACGCGTCCAAGGAGTCGGTAGGCACCACCTATAGTCATCAGGAAGTATCATGGTATTTCATTCCAGCGGGCGCCCCACACATAGGAGGCTTATGGGAAGCGGGAGTAAAAAGTTTTAAGTTTCATTTTCGACGGGTTGCCGCTTCGCAGAAGTTCACCTTCGAGGCATTTCAAACCTTGCTTTGTCGAATCGAGGCATGTCTTAACTCTAGGCCAATATCTCCGAATTCGAATGAGGCATCCGACTGTGCAGCCCTTACGCCAGGTCACTTTCTCACTGGTGGACCCCTTCTCTCTCCCCCAGAGCCCATTATCGACGCGAATCCTACCTCGGTTATTAATCGCTGGCAAAAGCTTAAGGCTCTCAGTCAACAAGATGCCCTTCGATGGAAAGAAGAATATCTAAAAGAGTCACATCGATGCTACAAATGGATATTTCCCCAAAGGAATATCGCCGTCGACGACTTGGTCGTCGTGCGCCATGAAAATCTTCCGCCTCAGGAATGGCGCTTGGGCAGGGTTACACATATATATCAGGGCACAGATAAACGGGTTCGCGTAGCGGATATTCGCACCCAAAAGGGAATGATCACGCGCCCCATCGTAAAGCTCGTCGCTTTGCCAAATTAATCACCTTTTTAATTTTTTGTATCGCTTCTGTCTTATCACACTTACAGATGCGCGTTATGGAGTTAGTCCAAGTCACACGTTCGCCCGCTGCCTCGTCACGTATGTCTCGGACATCACCGGCCTCCTCACCATCGCCAACAAGAAGCCGTCGTCCCACACGGGAACACAAGCCACATAAATTTAATTGCCGCGTCTGCCGTCGCTCGCATCCGCTCCGTTATTGTAGGCAATTTCTTGATTCGAACTATGAACGCCGGTTACGTCTTGTTGTCTTACATCGATATTGCTCGCGCTGCTTGGCGCACTCACACCAAACCAGGAACTGCCGAAGTCAGGGGACGTGTGAATATTGCCATCATAAGCATCATACGTTGCTCCATTCGCACGCCCGGTTGACTCCTCGTCATCAGCTGCCGCCTCTCTTAACTCAACTCTCCGGAACCGTTACCGTGTTGCCGACTGTTGCGCTCTACATACATGCTGGATCCCGAAAGGTCCTTGCCAGAGCGCTACTTGATCCTTGTTCGCAAACGAGTAAGATCGACGGGTCCTTGGTGAAACGCCTACGCCTTCAGACTGTGCCCGTTGCGAACATGGACATGTGCGAGATTCAGGTCAGTGCCTTCGGAGATCCCCATGTTCGTTTCGCGTTTGCAGCCCGGGTTGTGACAGAGATCGGTTTGAAAACGCCCGCTCGTCATCTCAGTCAAGCTACGCGAGATAAATTTGAAAATTTGAAGTTGGCCGACCCCGGCTTTCACACCTCCTCCGCCGTGGCCGTAATAATCGGAGGTGATGTACAACATAAATTGATGAGATCTGAAACTATTTCATATCCGGGCTTTCCTACAGCTCAAAATTCTATGTTCGGTTGGGTCCTTTCTGGCCCGTGTGCTCTTTAATGCACCACACCCCCTACTGGGTAACCGTTCCTACTACAGATGTACTTACCTCTAAAGTACCACGACCCCTTCCTAGGTCATACGCAAATTAAGAATTATGAATTTTTGAAGTATTGCAAATATAAAATGAAATATATTTAAAATGAAACCAAAGCTCAACAATTAACATTTGTGCACGCATTCTAGTTTTAAGCGCTATACATATGTATATATAAATGAATTTCTTATTGTTTACTAAGTAACACTGATGCGCGCGTCCATTTCGAATGGTTGCAATTCCTACATATTGCAAGGCCGGCGGCAATGTTGAAGCCAAACCGCCTTCAATATTGGGGAACCCTCGTAGGCTTGCCACATCAACGCCAGCTACAAAGCTGAGTCGCTATGGGAAGAATACCGGTGCGCCACTCTTCGAAATTGACTTGCGACTCGAGGCGGTCTGTGATGGAAAACCAGTCTTTGTTCGACATCCATATCCATCACAGGCTACCCCCGTTCGTGCGCTCGCAGTTTAGCTACAACAACAATTCCAGCTTTAATCGATTTTACAAGGTAAATTCATCATAACCCTCCGCTTTGGATTATTTGCTACCATCTGTACATATACCCCTACTGGCATATATACAGCTTTTCTATTCAATAAAGAAACCTACTTTTCTTCTATTCAACTTTTTAATCATCGTTCTTTTTATTTCTGATTTTCATTGGAATTTCGTTGGTGAGTTGGAACCGGCTTACTTATTCGGCTATCGTGCCGAACACTCACTTCTTATCGCAACAATGAAAAAGAGATTTACTAACCAATTTTGTTACTTTATTGAAAAATAAGATATCTACGTACAAATTAATTTTTTATTTCAAATAAAAGAATTAATTAATTTAGTAATTTATAAATACATACTTTTCGTTATTGCATCTCTCTAAAGTTTATCAAATTTATTTTAAAGCTTAGGCATTTCGCCTTCAAACGAGTATTAAATTTTTATAGAAATCAATACGTCTATCGAGGTTGGTACAAATTGGTAAAGCGGTTACTAAGATCAAACTTTTTAGCATAAATGGGCATTGCCACTCCCCTTTTCCAAAATTCGTTGGCTGTTTAATCTTAAGCTCGAATAAAATTTCATTGAACCACTTTCAATAACTTTTAGTTATTAATACAATACATGTAACATTTTACGATGAATTTTGAAGCACCTTGTTATTGTGGCACCAAAAACGGACATTTGAGTTTAATAAGAGTATTGCCATTTAAAAGAAACAATATGTCTATCGATTTTGGTAGTTATTGATTACGTGGCTACTTAGATACAACTTTTTGTCATAAGTGGGCAGTGCCACGCTATCTCATCAAAATCATTAGTTTATCTTATTCAATGCTTAAATACGTCATTATAAGACAAATCTCATTTTATTTTTTTTCGAAGTTCAATTCCTTTGTACTACCCTAAATTTATAGAAGTTATTTTTAGTGTTTCACCCGGCTTTTGCATATATACGAAAAGGAAAACCCCTTGCAATAAAGAAAGTGAAAATTATTAGATGAATCTGTTTTTCTTTTGAAGTGCAGTTTGAAAGTGATTTGATTCAAATCGAAATAAAAGCTCGGCGAAACAGAGCTACAGCGTTTTATACCAATTGTCTGAAATACCGAGAAACAGTACGCAGCTTTATCGGTGGATTCGAAGATCAGGAGCGACAGCCACCAACCCCAGGATCAAGGATTCCCAACACCAGTGAGTACATCATATTATCTACTTCGCACAGCCCCAGTGACAGTGTAGATATGTGTGTATAAAAAAATAAATGTAAAAATTTGGGTTTGAAAAGTTCATCAGAATGTTGCAAGAATAGACATGGAAACAGTTTTATCTGACCATAACACATAAGTTGTGTTGTTGTATTTGCCCATCACGCGTGGGAATGGACGAGTGTGACGAAGCATACAAATACATTTCGGTTAGTTTTGCAATTATGGAATGTAGTTTCGTGTTTTTGCATGTCGCGCTTACGAATGAAACAAGGGTTTGACAAAGCAGAGAAAAGTGAAAGTTCAATTCAAATTTAAAGTTGTAGTTGTGTTCCCTATTGCGCGTACGAATGATCGAACATTTAAGGCGAACAAGTAAAAAGGCGGTTGATCTTCGAATGGCGTGGACGAGCTGTCCGTGAAAGAGAATAGACACAACAAACGAAATTACTTATACTAGAGATCGCCCAGTGCTTGAAATTCAACCACAACCATTTATTTTATTTTAATTCTTTGTTATACCGTTCATTGCCTTTTTACCCTTCATTTCTCTGCCGTTCCTTTCCACTAACATATTTTTTTCTTTGATGCCTTCTTTTACTCTCTACAGTACCAATTTCAAATTTATTTTATTCTCTCTTCCCTCTCCTTTCCTTTCCATTCCTTCCTTCCCTCCTTTCCCACCTTTTCTTTTCCTTTCATTTCCTTTCATTACCTTTCCTTTACTTTCCTTTCCAATTTCCTTCCTTTCCTTTGCTTTCCTTTCCTTTCTTTTTCCTTACTTTCCTTTCCATTCCTTTTCCTTCCTTTTCTCTTCATACCTTTCTTTTTCTTTCATTTCCTTGGCTTTTCGTTACTTTTCCTTTACTTTTCTTACCTTGCCTTTCTTTTCCTTTCCCTTACTTTCCGTTCCAATCCCTTCCTTCCCTTTTCTTTCCCTTCCTTTCCTTACCTTTCCTTTACTTCACTTTCCTTTCTTTTCCTTTCCATTCCGCTTTTTTCCTTTCCTTTCCTTACTTTCTTTTCCTTTCATTTTGAACAATTGCGACAATGGTGCTTCGCTGAAGCGTCCGTGGCTCGAAAGCACCGCGGTCGGATTGTGATTTTGAAAAGAAATAAGAGAAGACAACGAGAATTCTCGTTATAATTAATATGGCCGTTTATTTTGTAGAAAATTACAATTACAAATTATTTTACCTCTTTGAATCTTTTGATGCGCGGAGAAATCCTGGGGTGGCCGTGATGTGACTGCGTTGATGGTCGCTGAAAAAGTAGACGGTTTTCCAATCGAGGACAACCGTTGAGCCTGAAAATTATCCTCCGGTTTTAAGGGTAGGTGAACCCACACATGCACACCCCCATGCATGTATATGTGTGCTGACAAAACACAAATATGCATGCATGTACACACAGGTGGGTGGCTTGGTGTTCGTGATTGTAAGGGCGCTAAAGTTACATTAGGGTGGCACATTTTTTGGGAATCTAGGCATCTCGCTTAAACATGCCGGCCCCCTTGCGATACGCAACATCTTGACCTGGCCCAGGATTTCCGACCACATTCTTTTACATCTATGATCTTAACCTAGAACTTGTGAGGGCCGGATGGCCCCGTCATAGCTCCGTATGTTTCCGACTACCTCCCGAAGTTTGGAGTCGCACCTATAGCTAAAGAATAGGAGGAAGAAACTTTAAAAAATAAAAACGCTGTATATTTCTTGCCAGGAAAAAAAAATTATTTTAAGCTTAAACCTAACCTTACATACTAATGGCACCCGACAGTACCCAACCAAAAATTGTGCTTTGGGCAAGTAACGGCCCAAACGACGCTGGTAGCGTGCCCGAGGTTACGACGTCGGCATATACGTCGCCCCCGAGCACGAGTTGTATCGGCGTCGCTGTATAAAAATTGGGATCTCCCAACCGGATGTGGCGGTACGGAGCAGCGATCTGGGCGTCCGCGTTATGCACCGGACTGATTCGGCGCATATGTTTCACGCACAATGCGTGGGCGGTGACAGCTTTGTTATTCCCGTGGTTGCCGCTGATTCGGAGGAAGCAACCGCGCTCCCCGCCCGAGTGGGTGGTGTGCAGCCCCAGCTCTTCCGCCAGCCCGAGGTCGATGACTGTGCGAGGGGAGCATGCATCGAAAAGCGCACGGATGCGCAGTAGTCCCCCCCGACTTCCAGTTTCACGACCGCGGTTGGCGCAAGAGCAATCATGGGGCGTAGCGGTGGACCCACCCGGGCAAGACCGCGGCTGAGACCGTCACGGAAACTAGTAATTGGTGGTAGCTGGCGAGGCTGTAGGGCCAGTCTACCGTCGATGTGCGCGTTGGTGCGTAGCTGGCCCGGCTGGGAGGCCAGTCTACGCTCGATGGTATGGGAAGGTGTACGACGCGGGTGGGCAACGTCGGAGGGGCGTAGATCGCGCGGCTGCATGGCCAGTTTACGCTTACGGCTATTCCGATGTGCGTGGCGTTGATTAGGCGTGAGCGTATCGTTGTTGGTGGAGGTGCGGGTGTTGCGCTGTGGTGACTGCGGAGTATGCCGTTGAAGGCGCGCCGCTCGTGGGCTAGAAGAGGCCGGAACGGCAGTGAGTACGATACCCCTTCTGTCGGTCGGAACGGCCGTGGTTCCGATACCGGCTCGATGAACTCGCCTTCTGGCGACTAAGCTGTCCCCGATGCATGGAGTGACAGCATCTCCTCCTCAATCGCGTCCAGTGTAGATGTGCGCGCGTTCCAATCATTCCATGCTTCTACGCGCTCGGCCTCCTCCACCTGTTGGGCCCAGCTCTTATAGGGCGTAGGCGCGCGAGGTGGGTCGTCCATTGGCGCGTGTTGTAGGTCGTCCATGTGCAGATGGAGGGTGGTCTGGTGTTTTCCACCACATCGTCGGCACCTGACGTCGCTTGTGCAGTACCTGGCACTATGGACCATCGACAAACAGTTGTCGCAGTAGCCCGCCCGGATAACCTCCTTGAGGCGTTGCAGAGGTGCCATCCCCTGGTATCTGGTGCATGCACGCAGTGGGTGGCTCTTTCCACACAGCGGGCATGGGTTTGGATACCGGGCGGCTAGGCGTTCGGCCCTCTTGCGCAAGGATGCGTAGCGAGTCATGCTGCAGATGACAGAAAAAGAAAAGAAACAAAAAAAACTTTGTGAATATTCATACGGACGCCCGTATACGTGGGTGGCGAGCGATCTCTCTCCGTGGTTATAAATTTCAACGGCAATAGTAATAATGCCGACTTAAATGTCTAATCATATTCTATTATTCCATTGACATTAGTTAATTGTTTTCCTGCACGGCACGGTAGCGACAAGTTGATTGCGTTGATCACCTTGTATTTCGTTTCGCCACTGGCCCTCACGCAGAGATTTATTTCTTATTCTTACTTGCCTGGTCGCCGTCATAAGTGGCGTTAGTGCCGTGCACACAGCGACATTTTCGCTTTTTCGGTACTTGGTTTCGGTAGCGAGCTGGGTAGAGAGTGTGTAGGTGGTGAAGGTTCGAGTTTATTTTTTTTGTTTTGTGGGCAAAACAGTCCTGCCCCCTCCGAAAACAAACAAACCCCGAGAAAAAAGAATAACAACAAAAACAAAAAAAAATGTTTTTCTTAGCGCGAAAAAACAAGTTTTCCTAATTTTTTGTTTGAAAATAAATTCAACATTATTACCTGTGTATTTTAATATAATCGGCATCTTCGGCGATGGGGTACGAACGTAGATTTCGTCACCCTATTTACCCCGCAGTGAGTGGTACCGATTTTGGCACATCGGGTTTTCCGTACCCGTTCACCAAAATGTATCATCACTAGCGTGGTGTTAAAAAATGCATATATACATATACATAAATTTTGCGAGTAAATGAGAACTCGCATGGCGTGATGGTTGAATTTTTTTTGCACACATACATATGTGTGTGTTCTCACGAAGAAAATTCATCGAATTGGAACAATTCATAATTTTCTTGTTTCCGGCACGCGTGGGTCAGCAGCTGTCAAGGGTAAGTAGTAAATAAAATTGGATATTTTTATTTTTAAACTGTATTCAACCTAACTTTTTTCTTCTATTTTCAGGTTAGCATAGGCAACATGGAGCTGCGGCTGTGGAGGATCGCCTGGCAGGCGCATGGGCATATGTGCAGCATGGCTGGTAAGTATATATTCGCGCTGCCCGAAATCCTGTATCGGTTCGGTAGCAGCGCAAATTCCTTAAGAGAAAAATGTGTCTCACTCGCTGTGCCGACACGCTGTTGAGACACATTTTGTATGTATATGCATATATGTACATATAGTTCTATGCAAATACTAATGGTTTTCTTTCTTTTCAGGTGTTCAATTTTCGCCAGCTTCTTAGCAGCAACTCTTTACTGCCTTGAAATTTTCACATACAAATGCTGTATAAACATCTAGTGGTATACGCTCAAATAAGGCTAAAAAAGGTAGCTCTAAATTTTATTAAAAACCCGCTGCCGCAAATACTTGTTCCACGGTTTTAAATAACTCATCAGCATTTGGACTTGCGTCGATTTGTTTAACTTGTCCTAATCGTTCAAAATGTTGAATTATCGGTAATGAATCATTATTGTATGCTTGTATACGTTTTTTTTTTTCAAACTCCAAATTATCATCAGTACGACCGGAGCCACTTTGGCCATGAGCCAAGCAACGTTCCACACATTTATCTTCGCTACAGGTAAAAAAAAAACGAGTTAGAGTTAACACCAATAACTAATGCATGGAAAATAGAGAAAATGTTATTGAAAACTATAAAGATGTACGATTATTCTAATTTAGTATTTCTAAGCTTCAAAACAAATCGAGAAAATGGTAATTCTATGTAGCTGTGTGCTGCTATTTCATACATAATACAGTTTGATTTGAGTTGATTTCTGAATAACAACAAATTACCTTTTTATTATTAGTTATGAAGTTTTTAGTAGGTACAACTAACATTTACTTTATCGACCAAATACATATACATATATTTATTTCAGAATATTTTTAGACAAGCAAATGCATCTTTATTTAAATATTTAATCTGTGCCACTGATTGGCGCTGAAGCTCCTTTCTGGGGCTGATTTTCGATCTCCTTTCCCAGTTGCTTACCCAAGTATTCCCAATTGTGCACCATTAGTTTCTGCACGGCCAAGAGGGCCTCATAACGAATATTTGGATCTTCATGGGCCAACCGTTGCATTACTATTTGTTTACCACCCAATTGCTCCAAAACGTGTTTTCCTCTTGGATAGTGACGAACATATTCACCGATATCGAAGCAAGCCACTGATAATATTATGTGATCCTTGGATGTCTCCAATAAATGTACGAGAATACGCAATAACTCGTAATTTTTTTTTTTTTGTTCATTTAAGCGATGAGTATTTTTCACGCCAGAACTTAGCCGACTTTGTGTACCAGCGACCATTCAAGACGTGCACTACGCAACTCCGCAGCATATTCATCAAATGAACTCAAATCCTGCACAGAGCTTTGCAATTTTTCGGTGAGAAATTCCACATCAGCTGAAATATCTTCATCATCGAAGCGTCGTTGTTCTAAAAGGGACAACTGTTTTAGAACTTTGCACTGAACCATAGCGCTACAATGCTCCTTGGCTACTGGCTGATCAGTTGGTTTCTCAATTAGATTACGAAAAACGGCCAAAGTTATACGGGTAACCTTTTCTTTGGCACAGTCATTAAGGATGTCAGCCAATATAGGAATAACGCTGAACTTGTTCATTTCAGTAGCCAAAAGTTGATTAAAGTAAGCACCCATAAACAGGACACCAATTGGTATTGCACCTGGAACTTAACACGCGATGAAGGTATACCAATCAATGTACTAACTCCATCAACCGATACGCAAGCGAAACGATATTCATCAAGACGAAGCATCATTTGAAGACAGCGTGCCACTGACTTGATACATTCATTGGCATTCACCGTGAGCTGATCCTTCAAAAAATGTAAATGGAAGTTCAAATCAGATTTGGGAATGAGTTCGTGGCCCCAACAAGCTAATTTGGCTAAGATACGTGATGACATATTTACAATGAAACCATCTTGACGATTTAGCAAAATTTAGGAATGGTCCCCACACATACTCCTTATGTTGTTTGGCATATTCATGGAAATAGTCGACACGTGATCGTTCTTCTTGCAGTAAGTCATCGATCCTTATAAGTATGTCCTGTATTGTCTGATCTTTTGAGACATGAGCAAGTAGATTTAATAAAGTTTTCACTGCTTGCGCAGCCCAATTAATGGTCTTTGAACGTATATCAGCAGCTTATTGTTGCAGCACCGAAGTGGCAGCAATCATATCAATATTGTTATCTGGCAAATTCATTAATTCTTTTATGTCTGCCATTTTGCTGATGGAAGTTTCAGTTTTACACCTTTTGCGATGGACTGTAAATACTTTGTTTTGTTGTAACATTTCACGAGAAATGTTCAATGGCAAATCCTTAGACTCCACCACCACGTTGATCAAGTTCAAATACTCTGGTAAGAGCTCTTTGCAATTATCCATAATGAATACATAATTTTATGGTGTTACGTTTCTTTTAGTTCTCGAACAAGTCGAAGGCGTGGAATGAAAAGCAAAGCACGGAACTCCAATTGACATTCCACAGAGAAATGCTGATCTTACCAGTCATTGGGGAGTGATTTGTAAAATTCACCGTATTCTTCCTCTGAGATATCATCTGGATTACATGTCCCAATGGGTTTTGTTTTGTTAAGCTCTTCGGTGGTTTGCTGATGTGATCTTCGTCATAAACGAATAGAACACAGGCAAAATTAGCGGCCAAACATTTAACCAAAGTTTTATTAGGGTCATGTTACAGGGTGGCTAATGAAAGCCGCTACCAAAAAAAAGTTAAATAACTTTTTTTCTATTTAATGAATCTGGTTACTTTTTTTTTTATTTTGCAGATTGACTTTTACATTTAACAAAAATGGATAACTGGGACACTGAAACAAGAATTTGGATTGTCCGCCGCTATCACGCACTGGAGTCCGTAGTTTCGGTTCAAAGAGAGTATAGGCGCACGTTTGGCGGCAATCCTCCGAGCAGATGGACCATAATAAGACTTGTAAACAATTTTGCCGAGCATGGGACAGTCAACAGAAGACCTTACCATCGAAACCCTTCAGTTCGAACGGAGGAAACAATCGCTGCTGTAGCTGCTGCCATACAAAACAATCCACGTGTTTCGACAAGAAACTTATCTGCTCAAATGGGTGTAAGCAGACAGTCATTACAGTCAATTATGCACAAAGATTTGGACTTATTCCCATATAAAATTCAAATGGCCAACAAACTGAACGCTGCAGACTTGCCGATTCGCTTGGAATTTTGCCAGAAGATGCTTCAAATGGTGGAAGAGGATGGAAACATGTTGAACTGTCTTTTCATGTCTGACGAGGCCCATTTCGATTTAAACGGCAACATAAACAAACAAAATTGTCGAATATGGAGTGCTTCCAACCCACAGATACTCCATGAGACGGAATTGCATCCACTTCGTGTCACAGTGTGGTGTGCAGTTTCATCACGCTGCATTGTCGGGCCCTACTTCTTCGAAGAAAACGGTCACACCGTTACGGTTACTGGAGACCGTTACTTGAGCATGTTGAGAGAGTTTTTCTATCCAGAATTACGCCGAATGAGAATTTCTTTCAACTCTGTGTGGTTTCAGCAAGATGGTGCAGCTCCTCATATAGCCCAACCTGTTATGACAGAATTGCGACGAAAATTTCCCAATAAGCTGATATCCAGAAACTCCACATTCCGTTGGCCACCCAGGTCGCCTGACCTTACTGCACCTGACTTTTTCTTGTGGGGTTATTGCAAACAGGAAGTCTTCAAAGCAAAACCAACAAATTTGAATGAACTAAGGCAATCCATTCGAGAAACAATTGCGGATATTCCTGTCTCAACTCTCCAAGCAGTAATGAACAACTTTTTGGTAAGATGCCGCACATGCATCGACGAGCAGGGGGGCATTTAAATTCCATTATTTTTAAAACTAATTAAGCTATATTTAATAAAATTTAATGAGCTTTAACATGAATAAAAGAAAAATGAATTCCATACACTGAAAAAAAAATTATTTGAGTTTCTTAATGTAGCAAAATTCATCAGCCATGTATATTCGGAAGCCGATATAACTGCAACTGTTCCTTAGTAATGTGTTGGCGTTAAGCGAAGCTTTATACAGCTCGATATCGACTGTAAAATCGTTGATGCCCTTCCTTTTAGTAGCTTTTCCGAGTCCTAAACAAAGGTAAAGTCCTGTAATTACTCTTCTTTTATTCACGTTTGCTTTCCTCCTGGAAAAGTCCTCAATTATTCGGATACCCTCAACGATTGCACTTCTGGTATCGTCTTTAACATAATGTTTATACTTTTTTGTTTGATATATAGATGTATACCCCTTTGCAAATGCTAATATGTGTCCTACTTTCAGGTGCGGAACCAGGAACGGTATTGCCTGGGGGGATGTGGTCAGAGGTAAGCCTCCAGCGCGCTACTAGACCCTATGGGAAGAGAGCGGTAGGCGGGTTACACCGAGGAGACAAGGGTGAATAACTCTTTTAATTTTCTTATATATACATTTATATTGATATATATACTCACGGGGGTACGTATCCGAGGGTTGGACCATCTGCTACCAACTTGTCGTAGCAGATGGATAGCTTTTCAGTGGCAGATTGGTTCGCCTTTCTGCGTTAGGTTTTCTGTGGCCTAGTTCTCGAGAACAATTACCTTTTCTGTGGCAGAATGGTTCACCCTTCTGTGTTAGGCTTTTCTGATGTCCTCGTTAAGGGTGGAAATTTTGGGATATTGGGAGTCGAAAGGTGTGGGAGGAGAGGGAGTGGATGGTTAAGATGAGGCAGCAGGCCTCTCGCCATCCATTCCCTCCATAGGGAGCAGAATCAGTTTGACCAACGGTATTCTGATCTGACCCTTTTCGGTCGCAAGGTCAACGACACGAACCCGGTTATCTTGTACGTTGGTAACTCGACCGAGCCTCCATTCGTTAGGGGACAAGTTGTCTTCTTTGATAACAACGAGATCCCCCGCCTTAATATTTTGTTTCGGATGCTTCCACTTCACTCGTTTTTGAAGTTCGGATAAGTATTCCACTTTCCATCGCCTGCAGAAGGTTTGATGAAGAGCCTTGAGCTTCTGCCACCTATTGATAATGGAGGCAGGACTCTCATTCACCTTGGGTTCTGGCCTAGCCAGGAGATGACTTCCAGTCAGGAAGTGCCCAGGGGTCAAGGGCTCCAGGTCCGCGGGCTCATTTGAGGCTGGACTAAGTGGCCGCATGGTTGAGGCATGCCTCAATCCGGCACAATAGCGTATGGAATTCCTCATGCGTGAATTTATAAGGCAAGGCTAACTTCTTGAAGTGGCTTTTGAAGCTATTCACTCCCGCCTCTCAGAGTCCCCCCATATGTGGAGCCCCGGCCGGAATAAAATGCCATGTGATGGCTTGATGGCTATATTTGGAAATAGTCGTATCTCGGGCTTCCGAGATAAATGCCTTAAATTCAGATCTTAAAGATCAAGAAGCTCCGACAAAATTAGTACCATTGTCGGAGTGAATGTTTCTCGGGCATCCTCGTCTAGCGATAAAACGCGAAAAAGCTGCTAGAAAGGATGGGGTAGTAAGATCACTGGTCGCTTCCAGATGGATCGCTTTAGTCGTGAAACAAACAAAGAGGCAAACGTAGCCCTTTGATAGTCGACATCCTTTATCGCGGTAACTTTTAATGTCGAAAGGCCCGGCAAAGTCCACCCCGATATTGGTAAACGCGCGAGTGAACGTAGTGCGTTCGTAAGGAAGGGTCCCCATAAGTTGGGGTTTGCGCTCTTTTTTTATAAATGGTGCAAACTTTACAGTTATGGATGGTGGCCCTAATCATGTTCTTGACATTCGGAATCCAA
Source organism: Merzomyia westermanni (assembly GCA_949987695.1). Lineage (NCBI taxonomy): Eukaryota > Metazoa > Arthropoda > Insecta > Diptera > Tephritidae > Merzomyia > Merzomyia westermanni. The sequence continues at coordinate 87,189,068 of OX465291.1, forward strand.
TATTGGGTGCAGATGAGACGGAGCATTAGTTGGTTTTCCCCATGGAGGGAGATTTTATGTATCATTTGCACAGTCAGACGCGTCAACCTACAATTGTACGGCAGTATGATTGGGTGGCGCTCGTTATAAGCGACGTCTTAAGACGCTCCAAGACGACCACCCGCCCTAATAATATCATCTTTGTCGATGAACGGGTTGAGTGGCAATATCTCGCTTTTCCTATCGATTACCTGTCCCTTCTTCAAGTTTACATATTCCTCATTATAATGTTGCTTCTGACACAGTTTAATCAAGAGTTGCGTCGCGGTCTTGATCTCATCGGATTAGGCACGATTTTTCTTGAAAGGAAGCTTTTGTCTTGGGATGAGTTCTTCGAAAGAATCTCATAACATATGATAGTACCCTCAAAGCCCTCGGTAAATTCGAAAACCGGTCGAGAATCTCGATCTCCTTTTGCGTTGATATTGCGTAGGCCTGCGCTCTCTTTTCCTCCACGGATGTATTATACTCCTTTTCTTGTACTGGCCATTGGGAATTGTCTTCTTGCAGCCAAGAAGGTCCCTGCTACCACAAAGAATTGTTGACCAAGTCCGATGCTGGTAGTCCTCTGCTTCCTAAGTCTGCTTGATTCGTTTCCCGGTTGACATGAAGCCAGTACTTGCTGCCGACTAGGTCGATGATTTTTGTAGTCCTGTGTGCGACGAATGTTGACCAGGAACAGGGTGGTTTCCTTATCCATGCCAAAATGATGGTGGAGTCCGTCTATAGATATTGTTTCACTGGTCCCAGTTTGACGTTTCGGAATATTGATTCCATCATCTCCGCTAACGGTACTGCTCCGCAAAGTTCCAAGCGCGGAAGTGAGATGGTCTTTACTGGTGCTACTCTGGTTTTGGCAAGGAGTAGATTCACGAAGATATCATCATTGCTTTTGACTCGCATGCACTCGCATGCAGACAGCTGCAGCGTATGCCTTTTCCGATGCATCGCAGAATCCATGTATTTCGACCTCATCTTCTGGTGAAAAGTTTACCCATCGTGGTATCTTTATTTTTTCGATTTCGTGTATTGATGTCTGAAGTTTTGCTATCGCTCCAATGTATTGGACGAAACTGGCTCATCCCAATCGGTGCCCTCTAACCAGATGTTCTGCATCAAAATTTTGGCCACAATGACCATTGGTGCAAGCCATCCCAAAGGGTCGAAGAGTCTGGCGATGGTGGATAGAATCGCTCGTTTTGTCAACTTTTCACTTTCTTCTAGTGACCCTGCTTTAAAGTAAAACAGGTCTGAATGGGCATTCCATCTTATGCCCAATGCCGTAACGGTGCTGGTATCTTCGAATGCCAGAAAGTCCTCGGTCAGCCGATCCGATATTGGGATGTTGTTGAGAATTTCCTCAGCATTCGAAGTCCATTTCCGTAGTGGGAAGCCAGCGGAGAGTAAGGCTTGGCGAATCTCATTAATCGCGTTAATGCCCGATGCGAGTGTGTCCCCCGCTAGTACGTCATCTACGTACATGCCTTCCCTTAGTATACTAGATGCTGTAGGGTGAGAACTCTCTACTTCACCTGCTAGTTGCAAAAGGGTTCTAATTGCCAGATAAGGCGCACAATTAACCCCGAAAGTGACCGTTTTCAGCTCGTAAAGGCTTATGGGTTCTTGAGGCGATGTTGGGTAAACAATCCGTTGGAATTTGACGTGATCATCGCTCATTCAAATTTGCCTATACATCTTTTCGATGACACTATTGAAAACGAAGCGATATAGTCTCCATCGCAGTATAAGTACTGGAAGATCTGACTGAAGTACTGGGCCTGGCAGGAGAATGTCGTTCAAACTTGTGCCATTTGCCGTCGGGCTTGACGCATTAAAAACGACGTGTACCTTTGTGGTGGCAAAAAGTAGTTGTCCGCCGAATCGGCTGGTACAATTATATTAACTTTTCGCATATGCCCTAATGTCTCGTATTCAGACAGGACCCTCATATATTCGATGCCTGATTCCGGGTTCTTTGATAACCGCGTCTCGTTTCTAAAATTGTGAACACGCCCGCCTAAGAGACCCTCCTATGTTTATCTTATCTGGGTAGTCCAACCGGACACCGTTTCTTGGGCGAGAAGTGTACTAAGTACATTCTTTTTGAGCCCACTCGATATAATTTGCGGATAAACGTCTCCGCCAAGTATGATATCAACTTGCTCGTTGATGTAGAATCGCTTATCTGCCAAGACTAAGGCTGGGAAAGCCTGCATAGTCGTAGCATCCATATGGCAGGATGGCAGATTCCCAGTTAGTTTGGCTAGAATTAGAACAGAAGTTGTTAAGCTGAAGCAAGGGTCCATTGGTGAACGGAGTTCAATATTGGATGCCTCCTTGACTTGAGCGGACACGGCATTAGTGATGCTCGAAACTTGAGCATGCATCCTTTTTGCCGGTGAATTGATTCTGCGTTTGAGTCGGTCTGTCATAAACGAGCACTCTGATCCAGAATCAATCAGTGCTCTTGCTGGGAAGTCTGTACCGTTATGATAATTGGTTACTCGAGCTGTCCCTAGCAGCACACCTGCGCTTGAATGCACATGGCAGGATTTAACATTTCGGTTTACGGCCGAAACAGATTTTTCAGCTTCCCGTCCCTCTTGTGCCTGTTCTGAAGTTGAGGCAGCATTATCAGCATGATACTGATTAGGGCTGGTGGTTGCCTGCGTCTGAAGAGACTCCGCATGCAGGAGCGTATTATGTCGAGAGTCGCACTTGTTGCAGTCGTAAGAACTGGTGCACTTCGACACAGTATGTCCTGGGGATAGGCAGTTCAAACAGCCCTTGGGGGATTTGACAAAATTAATTCTCTCCACCGGAGTTAATTTAAGAAAACGGGGACAGTTTCGTAATCTGTCGGCATTCGATTTGCACTTTGTGCACAGTAATTTAGTGACATTTGCTTGGTATGTACCAAGCCTTTTTGCAGGGGTTTCGTTGGCATTCCGCGTACTTTGCGGTTTTTGCGCTTTCGAAAAACTCCCTATGAACCCGGATACTGTTTCGAGTGTCTGGAAGCGGTTGGACAAAAATTTGTCCATATCCTCCCACTTGGATATGTCCACTTTGTGGTCTTTGCTTTGCTCCCATTGACCAATTTCGTCGAATACAAATATGTAATAATATCATCCCAGTTCGAAGTGTTAATTTTATGCCTTCGCAGGGACGAAAAGCAATTATTTATTTCGCGCTGAAGGGTTTTAACCGCGCTACCACACTCACTCTACCTTTTTCAAGTTAAACAAAATTTGGAGTTGCGAGTTTACTAAGATACGTTTGTTTTCGTATCTCTCGCATAAGTTTCTCCAGGCCGTATCAAATCCCTCATTCGTGAGCGGACATTTTTTCACAATATCCTTTGCCTCACCTTGTGTCTTATTGTTCAGATGGAACAATTTCTTCACAGGTGCTAGGCGTTTGTTCAAGATATATATGGCCGTGAACATGTCACGAACTGTTGGCCATGACAGATAATCGCCCTTGAAAACTTCAGTATCACATGGAGGCAGGCGGATACTGTGTTCAAATTCGGGCTTTTCTTCAGTTTTATTTTCTGGCTTATTGTATGCCGCTTGGCGTGTAGCCATATCTGAAATGCAGCGCAAATATACTGCATATGCTCTCTTATACTTCTGTTTAATAGAAACTATACCAGGGGCTTATAACTTATCTGAATTAAGTAAGTCATCATAAGCCGTTCTGGTTTTCCTCCACATTGCTTTCAAGTCCTCTTGTTGAAGCCTAAGAGTGTACTTGCTGTGGACTTAATCCTCTAATTCATTGTAGTCTGATTCGAATTCAAATGTCGAATCAGCCAGCCTAATGAAACTTTTCATATTTTTCACTTAGAGGATATACAGAAACAAAACAAAACCGAAAAAATATAGCTGAAGGTACGATGAAATGCTCAGCCGTACAAGATAAATGCTGAATAGAAAAGGTAAAGGCAGTATTTTACCCAGGAAAATTAAAAAAACCCAACTCAATAAAATTTCAATCAACTCAATTAATGTATTTTTTAATTCAATTATCTTTATTCATAGTTAATTTTATTCATATATTGCAGACTTGGCCGATTTGTCTGACTAATATTTTGTTTGCTACACAAGCAAAAATTTAAACACAAGCTCTGTGACTTACTCGCCACCCAAACGTATAAGGGGATATATATATAAATAAATGTGTATATGTCGCCGCAATAAAGAAGTACACAAAAAACACAGATAAAGTGCGTGGTGTATCAAACGAGCGAAAGTGAATATTAAATGAAAAAAAGAAATGTGATAACAAATGAAAAGTGCTATAAATTTTGTGAATTTAATAAGAAAATAATAAACTAGCCTTCCATTGAAATGCTGTTGTGTATATTACCGAAAAAAAAACCAAGTGGAAAAAACAAAAACAAACTGAAGATCGAAAGGCTAAGTGAGCTTATTGTGAAAGTGAGGTTATGTTACCTCTTGCCTTGCGCTGTGTCCAAAAAAAACCTTACCACTGGTGGGGGGATAATCCGGATAGTCGCAAGGATTTTGGAGCGTTTAATTTAATATAAATTAAAGAAAAATAAAGCAGTTAACTGAACAAAATAAATCACTCTTATTAAATATTCACTTAACGCACTTATGTTTGATTACACTCGCAGGCGGCACTTTTCGACAAATTGTTTGCAACACAAAAAAATAAGTGGCAAGGAATATACAACTTACATGCTTTGATGTGGTGATCGGCCGAATTTGTTGATTGTTGATTGTGATATATGTATGTGGCGGAGTATATATGGCAGAGGTGTTTGTTGTTTTATGTTGGGAATTGCGGCAGTGCGCTTGTGGCAAATTAAATATTGAGTTTTTTACAATTTTTCCTTATGTGTGGCAGCTTCTAATATTGACCCCATTAATTATTTTGTTGAAAAATTTTTGGTGTTGTCGACTGTATTGGCTGGTTCCTTTCTACGAGGAGATGGACCATGAACAATTGCGACAATGGTGCTTCGCTGGAGCGGCCGTGGTTCGAAAGCACCGCGGTCGAATTGTGATTTTGAAAAGAAATAAGAGAAGACAACGAGAATTCTCGTTATAATAAATATGGCCGTTTATTCTGTAGAAAATTACAATTACAAATTATTTTACCTCTTTGAGTCTTTTGATGCGCGGAGAAATCCTGGGGTGGCCGTGATGTGACTGCGTTGATGGTCGCTGAAAAAGTAGACGGTTTTCCAATCGAGGACAACCGTTGAACCTGAAAATTATCCTCCGGTTTTAAGGGGAGGTGAACCCACACATGCACACCCCCATGCATGTATATGTGTGCTGGCAAAACACAAATATGCATGCATGCACACACAGGTGGGTGGCTTGGTGTTCGTGATTGGAAGGGCGCTAAAGTTACATTAGGGTGGCACATTTTTTGGGAATTTAGGCATCTCGCCTAAACACATTTTCTTACCTTTCCTTGCCTTTCCGCGTTTTCAACTCAACTTGCGCATTTATTTTATAGATGCTGATATACATATCATCGGTGACACTGCAAAACGCCGTAACGTACCAATGCAAAACCGCGTAAGTGATATCTCAGTTTGGGTGTTTTTGAACTACAAATTGCTTAATTTAAAGACGAATAATGACTTTATGGAAAAAGTTCCCACCAAGATCGATGCTTTTTATTATTTTCCAAACCAATATGTAGTTTTCTCGAGAATAAATTAATAAATCTTGAAGGCATTGACCTACATAAGTGTTTGACACAAATGTAGTTATCGCGGTTTTGCATTTGGGCGTTACGCAGTTTTGCAGTGTCACCGAAATTTTCACATGTTTTCGGTAGGGTGAACGATTGTTCTAGCGGTTATAAACATGTTCGTAGTGATATTTGAACGTGTGCGAGCGGGTGAGCGGTATGGAGTTAGTCCATATATATTTAATTGAAATAATTATTTTTTAATTAAATTTATCTAAATCACTTGAATGAGTTTTTATTATTCTTTTTTAACTTTAAAAGTTTTTCATTACCAAAATTGAACACAATTCAAACATTTAATGAGAAAATATGTTCTTTTTGATTGCTGTATTTTTTTTTTAATATTTGATTGTAGTTTTAGTTGTTGAGTTAGATAAAATTCGATGATTGACATTTAGGTTGTTGTGGCTGCATAATTTTAATTCATATGAACTTTTGTAATTTATAGATATGTTGAACCACCACGAAAATGTTTATCTTTATCAATACGTCACTAGTTACTGCACACATAAAAACGAAATGCCATACTAAATATTGAATTCTTGCCGTTCACAATAAGGATATTAGATTTTCATAACGATTCATGTATAGAATGTATTCTTTCACATAGTTTACTTCATAAGGAAATATGTTGATTTTATTGTTATACATTAAATTGTTAGCAGCTATTAAGTTATAATAGTTAAAAAGATATTTGTAAATGAACGTTTTGTATTTAGCTTAAATTGATTCCTCGGTATCGAAAGTTCCCAAATTTGTTAACAAAGTTCGCAGGATCGCCAATTATATGGAGCTGGTTCATATATATTTCATTGAAATAATTAATTTAATTATCTAATTTATCTTGAATGACTTTTTATTTTTATTTTTTAATTTCAAAAATTTTTATTTTTAATTTCAAAAATATTTATTTTTATTTGGTGATCTCGCGTACGAATGGACGAGCGGTCTTGTTTATGAATTTATTAGCAGTGAAAGAGACAGTGACCTCCCGTAAGACTTTGTAAATATTTTTGAAAGAGGAAATAGCAACATGAACACTGTTGGAGACATGAGCTCAAATTTAATTGAATTTTGAATATAAAGTAATATATCATAAATTTATTTAATCACACTATACAAACCACAAAACACAAAACGAATTACACTTATACCCTTAACCTTAGACTAAAATAATCTGTAAAAATACTTACAATTTTGCTGAATCAATAGTTACCAAACACCCTGTAAAGGTACAATGTACTTACTGTTTCCTAAATTTACTTGTACTTACCTTTTGCGTAATACTATTAATTTTTTACATAAATACATACATGCATTTCAGTCGCCTAGATGCCCAGGAGACTAAGAAAGTTAGAGTTTAAGATTAGCTAGTTAGTTCGATTACACCTGTGGCGCTAAGACCACCGTTTGTACGATCAAAAGTAGTTGAGTGAAATAACGTTAAATATACGTTGATTAAAGTGTTTATACGTACATTTTGAAAAGAACAGTTCATTTCCCAACAACACCGCATTTTCAGGCTACGTACATAATACTTAAGGGCAAGCTGTAATTATCTCTGTCATCCCATAGCGGTAATATCCAAAAGGCTATACTTCTATTCATATAAATACGAATATACAAGGTGGCGCAAAAGTAAGCTTCCGATGTTCAGCATATCGGTTGTGGCACGTGCAGTGTGTGCTGTTGCACCGTCTTGTTGGAACCACATGTTTTCCAATCCCAATTCATCAAGTTGCGGCAAAAAGAACTCGTTGATCATTGCTCTGTAGCGCTCACCATTCACAGTAACCGTTTGGCCCCGACCGATTATTGGTCAAATAAATAGTCAGCAATATTCCGCGTTCTGGAGCAGTGTAGCGTAACATTGTTTATTAACGTGTATTTCGCATGTGTTTACTACACAAATGTCAAAACAGAACTGCCTTTAGGGGACAATCGCAAAATTTATAGCATTTTCTGTTAGGACGATTACTTTTGCGCAGTAACCGTTTTTCACCGACCGATTATTGGTCAAATAAATAGTCAGCAGTATTCCGCGTTCTGGAGCAGTGTAGCGTAACATTGTTTATTAACGTGTATTTCACATGTGTTTACTACACAAATGTCAAAACAGAACTGACTTTAGGAGCCAATCGCAAAATTTATAGCATTTTCTGATAGGAGGATTACTTTTGCGCCACCCTGTATCATACTCATCCAAATCTGTATAAAGCGAGTTGATTAGCACCCTGCAGCCTATTCAATCAACGTTACCCCAACACCCCATATTATCTCAGGCACAGAAGCTCTATCACCTGAGAGCGAAAACATGAAGCAAGGCAGTTCTGATCATTAAAAAATACTCACTTAATGGTCAAATTTTCGAGTTGACCTGGGCAGCATCCAATCCCGATACGAGATAATCAATTGAAGACCCTATTTAACACGCAATCAGTGTTTTCGGAAAATGGTGAAAGAATTCAAGAAATTCAAACCACCATAAACAACTGTATCTCGACCCTAAATGCGAACGATGACCCCATCCTCGTATATTTATGTTCATCATGGGGAGCACTCAAATCCCGATACGAGAACCGCAGGACTCTCGTAGATAATCAATTGAAGACCCTATTTAACACGCAAACAGTGTTTTCGGAAAATGGTGAAAGAATTCAAGAAATTTAAACCACCATAAACAACTGTATCTCGACCCTAAATGCGAACGATGACCCCATCCTCGTATATTTATGTTCATCAAAACTCCCACTCGACTCCAGAAAAGAGCTACCGCTTTGGTCGGAGATGGATAGATCTCTCACGACAACGTATGAAGTGGTAGAACGACTCGATACATATAGACTCAATAAACCTCGCAACAATAATTCTAGTGTCACCCACAGATCTTCGACACCCCAAAAGCAGTCGAATTTGAGGAATAAGACCCAAACATTCCATGTGGACTCAAGGAATTAACCCTCTTGCAAACTCCGCAATCTGAATCACTCATTGATGAGCTGTATAAAATTCAGAAATCTCTCGACTCAAGAGCGAAGCAAATTTGTGAAAGAAACCAATTATTGCACAAATTGTTTAGCTTGCCCGCACTTGGGAAAAGATTGTAGTACTATTTTCACATGCGCATATTGTCAAAAACGACATCACTCTCTACTCCATTTCCAAGCAAAACATCATACTCAAGGGCAACAAAGGAGCAAGGCGTATACCACACCCCACCTGGCGCCACCTATAGTTGAAGACCCAGACAGGCCATCGACCTCAAAAAATGCCAGTCGAACCCAGTCAACACAAAACCTCAGTGCAAAAAACACAACATCGACCCACTTTGCGAGTAGTATCGAAACTACTTTCTTACCCACAGCTTTAGTGACAGTGTCAGCTAAAAACGAATATCACAAAATTCGTGCATTGATAGACCAAGGCTCCGAAAAAACCTTTGTAGCCTCTAGAATACACCCACTATTACAACTAGGATCTGCGAAATAGCCCTCTGCTCGGCTGATCTAAAGATGCATATAAATACACAGGCAATTTTAATGCCAAAATTGACTCACTTCCTGCCCAGCGTTGAAGTATCAACAGTAAATTTGAAGGAATTTTCAACATTGCCACTCGTTAACCCTCAATGTTTCACTTCCTCGAAAATTGACATGGTTATAGGCAGCGATATCACCCTACAAGTACTACTCCATGGACTACATGCCAATGTAAGTGGTTCCTTATTAGCCCAAAACACTATATTTGGGTGGATACTCAGCGGACCTATTGAAGAGCAAGGGAACTCATTCTCTACCCAAGTCCGCGAAAACCCCGATGACACCCTCAGCACATTATTGCAGCAGTTCTGGCAACAAGAAGAACTACCCGCTACCAAAGCTCTTTCGAAAGAAGATACATTTTGCGAGGAACTCTACCGCAAAACTACCCACCGCCTGGATGATGGTCAATATGTGGTAAAGTTGCCCTTCAAAAAGGACTTTCCACATACTCTCGGTCTGGAACACTCACGCATTGCAGCACAACAACCATAAATCAGCGTCAAGAGATCCCTGGAACGGAACCCCCTACTACGAGAAAAATATTCCGAAGTTTTGGAAGAGTACCTTTCCCCCAAAGTACCCCTCCTTCTATCTCCCCACCATGCTGTCTTAAAACCCTACAGCAAAACCACATAGGTGCGAGTGGTCTCCACTCACTCTTGTAACTCTTTAAACAACGTTTTACACACAGACCCTATACTCCAAAACGACTTAATACTCGTCCTACTCAAATGGCGATTATTTAAGTACGTGTTCAACGCCCACATCCAAAAGATGTATCGCGAAATACTCGTTCACCCGGAAGATCAGGATTTCCAAAGAATTCTCTTTCGGAGATCCCCACATATGCCAATGGAAGACGGTCACGTTTGGCAGATTTTCACAAATTTCACGACGCCATTTCAACAAAAACCCTCGGCATAAAATGGAACGCAATTAACTATTCATTTTTGTACTCTTATGACCCTCTTCCAGCAGCAAACTCGAACACAAGGAGGCAAATACTATCGGCTGCTGCAAAATTGTTTGACCCGGCAGGATGACAATCGCCAATTATGATATTAACCAAGACTCTCCTCCAAAAACTATGGCTAGAAGGAACAGACTGGGACGAGCAGGTCAAGCCCAGTGCCTTCTGCAAATGGAAAAATTTTCGTGAAAATCTCTCCGCGATAAACGAAGTCAAAATCCCCCGATGGATCGATTTCTCACCCGACAAACCCTTTCAGTATTCTCAGATGCCTTGAGAAAGCTTTCTGCGCATGTGTGTATCTGCGAGTGCAAAATAGCGAAATCACACTGTCCACTCAATTACTCGTGGCAAAGAGCAAAGCTGCTCATTTGCAAACGGTGAGCCTCCCTCGGCTTGAACTCTGCGAAGCGGTAATACTCACGATATTAATAAAACAAACACGCTCACATTTGAATCTGACCACCCATGAGCTCTACCTCTGGTCGGACTCCGACATCGTGGTCGCATGGTTGGGAAAACCTCCTCACACACGGAAGACCTATGTGGCAAACAGGACCTCTCAAATCTCGGAAAACGTCGGCAATGCCACTTGGCGTCATGTACCCGGTGGAGAGAATCCGACAGATCTCGGCACTCATGCCTGCACACCCAAGGATGTAGCCGATTTTTCTCAATGGTAGAAGGGCCCGGAGTGGCTGTCAAAATCATCGACGCATTGGCCCAAAGTAGTTACCCAACACCTCACTCCACCGGAGCAGAAGCTCTCCATACAGTAGAAACCCCGGATCTACTGGATCGCTTCTCTTCCTACTCAAGAGCCCTACGAGTAATTGCATATATGTATCGTTTTATACATAGGGCGAAAAAACTCTATGTCTCAAAAACGCTCATCCTAACCCAAGAGGAAGTTTATCAGGCAAACGTTCGCAAAATTGTGCTGACGCAACTCAGACATTACCCTTCCGTAATTGCTGACCTAAAATCCGATAAACCAATCAGCAAAAAATGCCTGCTTTTATCTCTAAACCCTATGCTCGACAACACAGGCATAATGAGCGTGAATGGTCGGCTCGCATATGCGACTCTCACTTATAACGAACGTCACCCCATTATTATACCCGAAAGTTCTAGGTTTTGCTCTTTACTCCTTGATTTTATTCACTCCTCAAACAAAGGGTGAAGAAATGCATATTTCACTGCAAAACATGCACTATATATAAGCAACAGGCTAGATCCCAAATAATGGCGGCACTCCCTTCGGAAAGGTCTACCCTCTCTCTCCTATTTCACACTACCGGGATTGACTTTGCGGGACCTTTCTCAGTCAAAACCTCCACTCCACGAAAAGCATCATACGCAAAGGCATATGTTTCTGTGTTCGTCTGTTTTTCGACTAAAGCAGTACACCTGGAACTCTGCTCAGACTTGACGACCGCTGCGTTCCAAGCAGCATTCTCTCGGTTCGTCAGTCGGTGAGGACTCCCACATAAAGTTATGTCAGACAATGGCAAAACATTCATTGGGGCCAGCCGCACCCTTCAAAAGGAACTGACGTCGTTCCTCAAAGAAGATGCAGCTGACATAGCTGAAAAATACTCCACTCACAGACTTTCCTGGCATTTTATCCCGCCGTACGCTCCTCATATGGGCGATTATGGGAAGCAGCCGTTAAAAGCTTTAAAACCCATTTTCTCAAAGTCGCAGGAAACCATAAATTCACGTTCGAAGAATTCACGACCCTACTCGTTCGAATCGAAGCAGTTCTCAAGTCTAGACCGCTTTCACCCATGTCGGAAGATCAAAACGATTTATTCGCTCTTACTCCAGGACATGTCCTCCGTGGCGCTCCATTACTCTCATTGCCAGAACCCAGCTCTGAAAATCTGCCGCTCACAAGCAAATGGCAGAAATTGCAACTTCTACACCATCAGTTGATTACGCGCTGGAAAAACGAGTATCTGAAGGAACTCAATGAGCGCGCTTAATGCAAAACGCAGCAGACCAATGTCAAGGAAGGTGATCTCGTCGTAATCAAACATGACCTTCTCCCTCCTAATGAATGGCGCCTCGGGCGCGTCATTCGACTCCACCCTGGCTCGGACGAAAACGTTTGGCGTCCGTACTCTATGCGGAATATACACACGACCCATATCAAAACTATGTACACTCCCTCCTGCAGAATAGTATCTACCCTCTTACTCACCAAAGTTCTCCGTAGCTTGTAACCTCTAGGAATTTCCATCACACCCTACTCTCAACCCGTACTCACCTCACAAATTATTTCTTCTCTGAATTTTCGTCACAGACGCTACGGAAGTTACAGCACTTGCCGTTTGTGCTGACAGAAACACTCTCTCCGCTATTGCACTGCCTTTATGCAATGACCCCAGAGCGGCGGTATGAGTCGGTGCGGGCTCATAGGTACTGCATTAATTGTTTGGCAACTTTGCACGTCACGGGAGCATGAGACTCTCCGGAAAGGTGATATCGATGCGGTGTTGTTCACCATACGCTGCTTCATAGGCAGCAATGACGACAGGATCCACAAAAGAAGCATCCACGACGCATAATACCGAAGCCTAAACCCAATCCCACAAATTCACGAGTGGTGTCTACCAAACTCAAGAAAATGCGAGCAGATAACAGAAACCCCCAGCGACGCTTGCGCGACCTGTTCTCAAAATCGAATTCTCAAAATGAATTTTCGCTGGTTACGTATACTCGAATTTCGAATTTTTTGTGGCGTTATGTTAATACTCATGTCTCTCACTTATGCCGACAAGCTCGGCCATTTTGAATGTTCATTTAATTTGTTAAAATTTTGTGTGAAAAACGAAATTAAGTGCGCGGATGCATTCCAAATGTTGCCTGTGGCATGCGGAGAAGCTACCTTGGACCGAAGCAACGTTTATCGGTGGTACAAAATGTTCTCAGAAGGCCGAGAAGATGTGCAAAGAAGAACAAAAATTGGCTTTTGCACCACGATAACGCCCCTGCTCACGCATCGTTGCTTGTGCGCGACTTTTTGGCCAAAAACAACACACTAATGATGCCGCAGCCACCGTATTCCCCAGATCTGGCCCCCTGTGACTTTTTCTTGTTCCCTAAACTGAAGAGGCCCATGAAAGGACGACGTTACGCTTCTCTTGACGAGATAAAGACGGCATCGAAGGAGGAGCTGAACAAGATACAAAAAAATGATTTTTTGAAGTGCTTCGAAGATTGGAAAAACCCTTGGCACAAGTGTATAATATCTCATTCATTAATAAATAAATAATTTTTGAAAAAACACAAAATTCGCGATACTTTTTGAACACACCTCGTATATGATCAATTTATTTAATCGCACTACATAAATCACAATACACAAAATGAACCACACATATACACTTAACCTTAAATTAAAATACTTACCTTTGCTCTTATACTATACCTTTGTTTAAAATAATCTGTAAAAATACTTACCGTTTTGCTGACTCAATAATTACCAAACACCCTGTAAAGGAACAATGTACTTACCGTTTGCCTAGTATTATACATTTTTTGCATAAATACATACATACATTCATACATTCCAGTCGCCTAGCTGCGCAGGAGACTAAGAAAGTTAGAGTTTAAAGCTGAAGTTATTGGTGCGTTATCGGTAACCTTATAAAACAGCTGATTCGACAAACCTTATGAGAAAAAATGCAATCGATTATTGGTGCTACACCGTAATTCCTTATCCGTAAAGTAACCTTACCGACCAATTGCATGTTGGTTTTTCTCTTATTAAGGATACGACTACAGCGATACGAAAAACGCACTAATAACTTCAGCTTAAGATTAGCTGGTTAGTTCGATTACACCCGTCGCGCTAACACCACCGTTTGTACGATCAAAAGTATTTGAAAGAGATAATGTTAAATATACGTTGAATAAAGTGTTCATACATTCACACGCTGGATATCTTCTTTTCAGAACACAAGGAGTAGTTTCTAAGCGATGGTCGAAAGAATTTAGTGATCCGTACGTAGCTAAAGCCCTTTTTACAACATTAGTAAGACCGATATTAGAATATGGCTCAACTATTTGGAATCCGAGCTACCAGGTCCACGTTGATCGAATAGAATCGGTTCATAAACAATTCTTACTTTTCGCTTTAAGAGATATTTCATGGGATTCCCTGTATAATTTTCCTCCCTATACTAATCGCTTGAAACTTATTAACCGTCCTACCCTTGCTAGTCGTAGAGAAATGCTCGGAACAATATTTATGATTAAACTATTAAACAGGTTGGTCTCTAGCCCATTTTTGTTGGGAGAAGTAAACTTTAACATTCCTTTTCGGCCATCAAGACATTTTAAACCTATTTCTTTGAAACAGAGAAGGACTAATTTTGAATTAAATGAGCCTTTCCGATGTTTGTGTGACAATTATAACACTCACTCCAGTACATTTGATATTCCTGACTTGCTTTTTAGCATTAAAAAATCGATACTATCCTCGCTTTACCCATAGCAACTTTATGAATTTACTCTTTACAATCTAACTGATTCTTTCTTCTCTTAATACATTATTTATAAGTTTTAATTTCTTGTGTTACTTAGCTGATGAGTTTCCCTCTGTAGCTGAGCAGTTTTAGATCTCGACACTTAACAAACCCCTGCCTTTCAACGACTCGGTAATATACTCGTATATATAAAAAAAAAGCCGTTCGTTATGCGGATGCGCCCCTCGTGTCGGTTGGGCGGGATGGCGGGATATCCGTTGGGAATTATTATTATTATTATTATATTGAAAACAAGAGTGCGTTTTACTTAGTGGAAGTGACCCATAATCCCTCCAAATTTATTCCAACAAAAAAGTGTCAACGATGAAAGTTGAGGAGCTGAAAGAGCAGCTACGTATAAATGATTTATCAACGTCGGGTACAAAATCCGAGCTTATATTGCGATTGAGTGACTTCTTAGGCAGTGAAGAAATACAAATTGAAAATTCTGAACAAAATTCACAATTGCAACTAAATGATTTAGGATCAATGATGGAAAGTATGATGACAAACATGTAAAATTTGGCTGTTCAAATCCAACAAACAAGTGTAGAGCAAGTTCGTGAAAATAATACGAGTGTAAATAAAGAGCGTTTATTGCTCCCCACAGAGCTCAATAAGAATAGTGGCCAGAAATGCCAGTTTAAAGGAAATAGCCGAGAGTGTTCCTAAGTTTAATTCAGCTATCGAGAACTCGTTGACAGTGACACAATTCGTTGACAGAGTGAACAGTGCAATAAGTGCATATGATTGGGATGAGGAATGAATTTTAAGGGTGTTGCACGAATTCGGTTAGACACTGAACCAACATTTTATCCGAGGTGGTCAGAATTGGCAAGTTCTCTAAAAAGTGAGTTCGGTTGTGAATTGTATAATTAATATGGTTTTTGAATAAGCGGACTAGGTCGACGGTTGAAAATTAGTTAGAAAATTTATCGGCGACAAAACAGTTTAACACATTCGCAATCGTAATAAAGAATTATAATTTGCAAAGAAGATGGACCTATCGCGCGGAATTGTCCAACATGTAAACAAAATCGTAAATGTAGGACTGTAATACATTTTATGGAAATGGGGAGCTAGAGAATCGCGGGAAAAAACAGTAGTTGTAAAGAGAACACAATTGCAAGAACCAACCAATTTTTTCCAAAAGGCAGCAATCGTAAATGGTAAGTCATTAATAGGTTTCGTAGATACTGGTAGTGGATGTAGTATGATTCGACGATCAGTTGCAGGAAAGTAAAATATCGATACATATCCATGCGCTGTAGAAATAGTGTGTATTTGCGGCGGAAACGCGCATTAACCAAGAAGCTCAGAGTCGGTATTACAGTTGATGCGATAAAAATAAACACCGATTTGTTTATGGTTGACGACGACATATTGACAATGGATTTACTTTTGTACTTTTGGGCCAGTACATTTTCAAAAATTAAGACATTGTTGCAAAAATAAGGGGTGTCAACGTCATGTTTTCTAAGCATGTGAAGAAAGTAGCAGTTAAAATTTCAACGAATTTCACTAATTTTATTTGCAATTTTGATGTCAAAAATGTAAAAGCTGACTTGGTAGAAGATAATGATGACGTATTCGCAGAAAAACTTTGTGACATAGCCCTAACTAATACGAAAGGAATGAAAATTGAGCTGACAACGAAAAAAGCGTTTTCAGGGTGCCTGAGCCGAAAAAGCATCTTGTCACAGAAATGATCAACGAACTTTTGTCATGCTACATAATTAGACAACCTAAGTCGGAACATGCAAGCCCAATTATTTTAGTTTAGAAGAAGACTGATGATGAACGCCTTTGCGTTGACTACCGACGGCTTACAGCAAAAGAAATTTACCCGACACCGAATATAGAAGAGAGACTAAGCGAAACCATGTGGTATCACTATTTTTCTGTGCTAGATTTAAATAGCGGGTATTATTTGGTGCCGATTGAAGAAGAATCTCGATAGTATACAGCTTTCGTAACAACCGAGGGTTTTTTTTTAATTTAATGGAATGAAATTCAGACTCAGAAATGAGCCAGCGGTATTTTTTTTTGGCGTTTAATGCCAGCTATAAAAGACAGAACTCAACCTGATGACATGATACACTTTATGGACAACGTATTAGTGGGTAGCAACGGCAATTCCGAAATGTAAAATGAATAAAAGTTTACTCGACACTTGAATTTGAAGGGTTAGTTCGTAAATGCAGTATTTTTGTTCAACCCTGCCGCAGTGTTGTCAAATTTGGTTGCCACTGCATGACAAACTGTTGCGATTGCTTTCTTGTTCCGAATTTGTTGCGCTGGATTTAAATGCTGACATTTAAGAACACAATATGGAACTTTTAATGAATCTAATAATTGATTGCCAAGAATCGCAAAGTGATAATATTTTATTAAAATATAACAAAAAAAAGTAAGATATATTTTGCTAGCAAATCTTTTAAAAGAGAAAAGAAGGAGAGTTCCAAAAATTAAGAGTTATTTGAAAGTAATAAAAAAGTATCCGGATGATGTATTTCAGGCACATTTTCGAATGGCAAGTTCAACCTTTACGGTAACTATTGTTTCTTTTTTAAAATCTTTACTAAATTTTATACCATGTTTTAGTTGTTACGGCGATATTTGAGACCATATTGGAGAAGTGCATTGCTAGGACGTTTGGGACATTCTTTCGAGACCTGCATCTATATAACGTTGTGGAAGCTAAGCAATAGCAATGTCACATTCCTCGAGTTAAGTGATAGATTTGATGTGGCAAAGGGAACCACACACAAACTCTTTTCCAAAGTCATCAATATACTCTGTTCCTTGAAAAGTGAAATTATTTAGTCTTCTGCTATCAAGCAGAAGAATGTTATAGAAGAGTTTGAAAGGAGCCGATACAATCCTTTTCCATTTATGGTTGGTTGTGTCGACGGAACGCACTCCAACATCCCAACGCCAAGCAATGATGCAATAAGTTATTACAATCGAAAAGGGAATCATACAGTAATTATGCAGGCATACGAGGTGTGTTCAAAACGTATCGCGAATTTTGAATTTTCGCTGGTTACGTATATTCGAATTTCGAATTTTTTGTGGCGTTATGTTGGTACTCATGTCTCTCCTTTATGCCGACAAGCTCGGCCATTTTGAATGTTCAGTTAATTGTTGACAGCTGCTTTGCTTGCACGTGTTTTGGATCGTCTTCGATTTTTACCTATTCAAAAAATGGATCAAAGAACCTGTATCAAATTTTGTGTGAAAAACGAAATTAAGTGCGCGGATGCATTCCGAATGTTGACTGTGGCATACGGAGAAGCTACCTTGGACCGAAGCAACGTTTATCGGTGGTACAAAATGTTCTCAGAAGGCCGAGAAGATGTGCAAAGAAGAACAAAAATTGGCTTTTGCACCACGATAACGCCCCTGCTCACGCATCGTTGCTTGTGCGCGACTTTTTGGCCAAAAATAACACACTAATGATGCCGCAGCCACCGTATTCCCCAGATCTGGCCCCCTGTGACTTTTTCTTGTTCCCTAAACTGAAGAGGCTCTTGACGAGATAAAGACGGCATCGAAGGAGGAGCTGAACAAGATACAAAAAAATGATTTTTTGAAGTGCTTCGAAGATTGGAAAAACCGTTGGCACAAGTGTATAATATCTCATGGGGATTACTTTGAAGGGGACAAAATAGATATTCATGAATAAATAAATAATTTTTGAAAAAACACAAAATTCGCGATACTTTTTGAACACACCTCGTATATGTACACATATGAATCCTGTTGTCAATACTAAATTTGAACTTTCAACGATTAGGCCATATTTAACAGCAAATTTCGATTTCTCGACGTTTTCATTGCATACCCAGGTAGTTGCCATGATGCGCATGTGTGGACATCTAGTCCAATTTTCAAAGGTATTACATCAGCAGAGGTGGAACTCGCAGAAAATGCGATTATTTTAGGTGATTCACCTTATCCCCTTGCTAAGTTCTTACTTACACCTTACAGAGACAATGGAAATTTGAGTCCCGAGGAGAGAAGATTCAACTATTATTTATGTTCAACACGCATTTTCATCGAGCAGACTTACGGAATTTTGAAATCAAAATATTAAATTACATAAATTTAAAAACAAAAAAAAAACACAAATGTAATCTATGCTTGCACGATATTGCACCACTTTATAATCAACAGAGGAACCCGATCGGAGTATTTTGTGGGGATTCCTGCATCTAATAGCGAACTCGGTCCAGAAAATATAATTGAGAAAATATGATTGAGACTTCAACTGCAGGAGAAAATGAGGATTTGGATGGAGTTTCGATTAGACGCAATTTAACAACTTTTTTTTGTTGTAAAGTAAAAACATGAAACTTAATGCAAAAATTTGAATTCAAGTTTTTTTTATTCCTGTTATGAAAGTACGAATAAATAAAATATTTACATTTCAGTAGACAAAAACCCAAAAAGGTATTACTTTTCATAATACTTATATTATATTAAACACTAAACTTATCGTCACCTAAGGTAATGACTTATTTGTTCAAGAATTTTTGGAGCATGCCCTTAAGGTCAACCATTGTTCTGATGCTCTCCCACTCTATTTCCATCTTTTGGCGCTCCAACACCACAATTTCTTCGTGCCTTTTACTTTCCTTGGCAGCTTCCTCCTTCAAAAATTCAAGAGCCTCATTTTTGCTGCACGTCTTGCGTCGTTTGCTACCACTGGCGGTTTTACTTGTGTCCGGCACATCTAAAGTGGCACTAGCATCACTGTAACCAATATTTTCATCGGCTACTTCGGATCTATTACCCTGTTGAGGCAAAGACGACTGTGTGTTTTCGGCGGGAGTATTTACAGAGTGCCTTGTTCCGTAAACGTTGCCAAACATTTCAAGAAACTCCCACGTAGTTGTGTCACGTCCTGTGGAGTTATTCCTCTTTTTTATCCTTTTGTACGTAGTGTACATATTTATAAACTTTTGAGAATTCTGGCCCGTTGTCAAACTTAAATCTGGATATTTTTCTCCAACTGTTGTTAAAATTTTTCTCCACAGAACTGATTTTTTTTTTAGCCTTCTTGGAAGGCAGATTCCAATTCCAGCCTTGTTCTTATAATAATTTTTGTGAAATTAGATGGTAACTCATACGATCTAAAATAAAACAGCAGTTTTACTATCCTAATTAAATATTATATTTAAAATTGACGGTTCATTAACTTATTCGCTCATTTTAACGCCGACTGTGCAACACAAAAATTTCTACTCCGCAATTTGCACGAATTTGCCGCAGTGTTGCGCACTCGTTGCATTTAAAAACGTTTGACGTTAAGCAGTGATTTTCAACGAACGAGTTGCTTTCAACCACTGCGCAGTGCAACTACTACTTATGTTGCATTTACGAACTAACCCGACATTAAATGTTTAGCAAATGGGGGTTTATGAAGCATACAATAGAGTTTTTAGGACGCCAAAGTCTATAACGGATGTAAGACGTGTTCTTAATCTCAGTGGGTACTTTCGAAGATTTGTTCCAGTGTATTCTATCAAAAGCGAACCGTTGCGTGAGTTACTGTGTAAATATTAGCAGTTTGAATGGACCGATAGACACGAAGAAGCATTTTTAGCGTTAAAGCCAGATTTAGCATCGAAACCAGTGATGACTGGCTTTCGCGTCGAACAGATCATCAAAACCATACAAATGCCAGTTCTATTGACATTGCCGACGTATTACTACAAAGAGAAGGCAACGACTGGAAACCAGTTCCGTTTTATAGCAGGTCCACGACAGATAGCGAGCATAGTTTTCACAGCTATGAGTTAGAAATTTCAGCGGTGGTGAGTAGCTTAGAGCGTTTTCGGTATTACGTGCAAGAAAAGATATATTAATGGTGACTGATTGTTGATACCAAGAACTGCACGTTGGTGGCTACTTATTCAGGATTTCAGGATCAAGATGGAACATCGATCGGGTAAGAGGATGGAACATGTGGATTTCCTAAGCCGAGCACCAAACGAGAAAAGCGAAGAAACCTACAGCATCTTCAAAATTTTCAAAACAATTATAGAGATGGGAGACTGGATACATAAGATGCAGCATCAAGATCAACAGGATCAAAATATTCGTAATATTATTGAGGAATTAGAAAACGGTAACAAATTCACTAATGATGAGTATATACTCGAAAATGGGCAGGTTAATGGAAAACAGAAAGATTACAAGCTTTGGTTAGAACTAAAGTCAATGCGTTTTAAAATTGAAGCGAACATACACGAGAAAGCTTAGAAAAGACTTTGGAAGAATTACCAAAATATTTTTGGCTTCCGCAAATGTGAAATTGCTCGAAATCATTCATTAAATCATGTTTAGAGTGCGCTTACAATAAGCAGTGAGGTGGCAAAACAGAATGGCTGCACAAATGTGAGGAATTCAGCCTATTCCGTTTAAACAGTACATATTGATCATCTTTGACCTTTTCCCCGTAGCAAAAAGAAGAATGAGGACATTATAGCTTTGGTGGGTTCATTTACTAATTTTATCATAGTACGAGCAGTTAGAAGCTACTATTGGCAGTATTAAACGAGGTTATCAGTTATTTTGGAGTGCCAACGCGTATAGTAAGCGATTGAGGTACTGCGGTCACCTCAAATAACTTAAAAAATTATTGTAACGATAAAGACATCAAGCATATTTTAAATGCGGTTCGAACTTCACGTTTAAATGGGTATATGGAACGTACCAGTCGTACTATTCTGGGTATGTTGCTTCCATCGACAACAGACGGCAAAATCTGGGACGATGGACTTAAAAGAATACAAAAGGCTATAAATACAATAAAAAACAAGACAACGCAACGAATCCCACAAACACTTTCATTCAGCTTCAAACCGAAAGACATTTTACAAAACAAGTAAAAACGAAATGAAAGAAATCAGATGCGGCTCATCGTATCACTCAGCAAAGAGAAAACACAAGCAATAAATTCAACGAGAAGCATCGTAAACCTACACAATATAACGTGGACGATCTTGTACTCGTCGGAAATGAACCTGATGGCTCTCGCAAACTAGAACCACTATATAAAGGACCGTTTTTAGTAACGTAGGTAATTGGTAAAGACCGGTGTCTCATCGAAGCCATACCAAGGTCAAACCATAAGCAAAGACATTATACTTAAATGTTTCATGCGATAAGTTGAAGCCATGGTGTAGCTTACCAAATTTGTATGTCTTTGACGTTGACGACGACGCCAGTAATCAGGATTGGCCGAATATCAGATCAACGCCAGTAATTAATGTACACACAACCTTATTACAACAGCAACCCTAATATGCAACTAAACCCAAAATATATCATCCTTGCGGCTTAGCAGATAGTAATCAATTGACAACCCAATCAACGGTTAGCGACAGAGAGCAGAGTATGGCATACACACATACCTTTATATGCGTGAATGCGTAAAAGAACGTACTTGAATATTCATTAATGAATAATTCCGAGCCCTGGTTATAAGTTTCTTAAATTTTGATGTTTACAAGGCTACCGATAGTATGCCTGAGATAGCTGCAAAAATATATTATTGAAATATTATTTTAAGAGTTGTTATTTTGATGTAATCCTGAATAACTAAATTGTCAGCCTCTGAGCAGCTCCTTGCAGCATGCTGCTAATCGTGTAAAGCATTCAGGTTTTAAAACATGGGCGAAGGGAGTCAGCAGAGAGGGGGAGAGTATAAGTACCTTCGTACCGTCAAGTCTTAAAGTTTTTCTCTCTATCATACTCTCTATCTGCTTTGTATACCTTTTTTTAATTCACAATTGATTTCAAAAAAATTTACACGTAAACGCGAATTGAAAACACAATAAAGAACGCAAGCAGAATTGAATGCAACAATTCCCCTATGTAAAACGGATCCTACTCTCCTGTTCCGGGCGGGTCATGAACATAACCGCGGACCATGAGTTTGCGTCTACTGCGTTTGCTAAAAAAAGATTTATGTTAAACGTTCACATTCACAATTAAAATGGTTGCAAAAAACAAGTTGCTCCGGCCTAAATCCCGCTACACACAGACCCATTGGTTTCTTCAAAACTTTTGTGGCCCCTTCCTGCTCACGCCAGCTATTCCTGCCCAAAAAGCTGTGTGCCAAGGATGCCCACAGCTACTTTCGGCTCGATCGCCCTCTGTTCGATCTGTTCGATCCTCCGGTCGATAAGGAAAAAAACGAGTCACAAGGGAAGCCCAAAAGTGCAACCCTGCATCCTACTAGGTTGTTAAAAGTCGAAATATCGTCAATATGTATAACACGTTCTTCATGTGTGACGTCAGTGGGTAGTTGACATGTGGTTTTCTATCAAATTAGCAAATATATTAACGAATTAGGATATATGAACAAAGCCCGAAATTCCATGACGCCATCCAAACCAATTAGTACCGTGATGCAATGCTGTCCATTCTTTCGGTAAACAAAAAGTGTAATGGTTACAAACCTTACAGACTAGACAACAATTTAAGTATAGAATTAAATTACAATTAAGGACCACTAATGAAATGTTAGAGACAGAGGGCTGTTAAAAACAGAAAAACTAGAAAATAAATTTACATAAATACCCTTATAATATAGTGAGTTAAAGTCATTAAACATTCTCGTGATAGGCTCATTTACAGCGTAATTGCTCCTACAACATTCAATGACACCAACATCAACATAATGTAGAGATCGACTTGGAACATTAAGTTTAACTAGTTGTAGCAAATATGGACAGTCAATCAAACCATGTAGAAACAACAGACCAGCCAAGGTCCTCTTACAAGCAAGAGCTTGCATATCAATCAGTTTACAGCGAGAAATATATGATGGAATAGGAAGGTCAAACCTTATTCGGCATAGCGCGAAGTGCATACATTTTCTTTGAACACGCTCAATTCTATTAGAATGATTAGTATAAAATGGATTCCATACAATGGCAGCATATTCCAGCTTTGACCTAACACAGGCATTATATAGCACTTTTCTAGTATACGGGTCGCTAAACTCACGGCTATTCCTCTTAACAAAAGAGAGCGAAGGGTGTGCCTAAGGAATAATAAAATTAAAGTGTTCCGTAAACGTAAACCACGAATCATAAATTACACCCAGGTCTTTGATTTTAGTACAAGATTTGGGGACGCAAAACGTAATTTGTGGTAAGTTACAAAGCAGCACTTGTCAATGTTGAGGGACAACTTATTACGCCTGCACCAGACGTCGAATGAATTAAGCTTAAATCGAATAACTTCCATATCAGAAGGGGATTTTACTACCATGAAAATTTTCTAATCATCTGCATATAGGAGATGACCATAGTTTCGGAAGCAGGAACTGACATCATTGATAAAGATCAAGAACTATAATGGGCCTAATATGGTACCTTGGGGAACCCCAGAGCTTGCACTGTAAGGATGTGATTTAGCATTATCAACTTCCACGAAATTAATTTTGTTATCAATGTAGGATCTAATCCAAAGCAGGAACTGATTATGGAAATCCATTGCGTATAGTTTACAGATCAGTAAATTATGACTGACCCTATCAAAAGCTTTTAAAATGTCAGTGTAAATAGCATCTACTTGATAACTCCTTACAAAGGACGATATGCAGTAGTTGGAAAAAACTTGGAGGTTAGTAACAGTTGAGAGCGAAAGCCATGTTGGGTAAACGAAATTAAAGGTTTGACCGCAAACGAAAGTTTACTGCTGAGAATCTTCTCAAACAACTTAGCGAAGTTGGAGAGCTTCGAGATTGGCCTGTAATTAGAAATGTCACACTTCTCACAAGCTTTGTAAATGGGCGTTACAGAAGCTACCTTCCAGTCATCTAAAAATATACCTAGTTTTAGGGAGAGATTGACTAAGATTAGTAATGGGACAGATATAGAACTAATGCATTGTTTAAGAAAAAAAGCGGATAGTACATGACCGTCAACATGCTTAATTTTTTAGATCCCTTACAGCACTGAAAATATCTTCCTCAGCAATTTGCAGCATTCCAAAATCTAGCGAAATAGGAGAACTTAGATCACTAAGCAGCAGAATAATTTGCATTGACGTTTATTGTAACAGATGACGGGGACGAAACAGCAGTCGGTTCAGTAGGGACCAATAATGGCAAATCATTATTTGCTATCTGAAGTCGTAGTGGTCTAGATGACGAAGAGCACAGTGAAACACTAGGTACAGGCGAGAAAGTGAACAAAATCCATTAATCTGAGCTGCTAAGACGCCAATATTGTTGCTGTTGCCTTTACGGGTTTTGTTTATTTTGGTTTTATCACTTCGTCGAGTTTTCGCACTATCATTGTTGTTATTGTCTTTATTACAAACATTAAATACAGGCACCTCGGTAATATTTGAAGAGTTAACACCAATGGCATTGTTGTTTCCGTTCAATTTATCATTTTGCTTATTTACTGTAAATAGGGCTTTCAGCTCAACCACTTCCGCCAACAAATCCTTGAAGTTATTATCAAAAGTTTCCATCAAAGTTTATATACCAAGCCTTTGGGACTCTTGAATATCAGACCGAGCCGCGATAAAACGCTCAGGCAAATTAACACAAAGCTGACACAAATATACAACATTACGATTGACTTTAAACAATTTTACATCATAATCCAAGATTAGTCCATCACAGCAGGTTCTGTGAAACCTCTTTTGACAGAAGCCTGAACACGGAACCACATTAGAAACATTATTTCTTGGAAAAGCCACATTGCACTTCACAAAAGTCATAAATTTTAAACAATAATTAATAATAGAGCAAAACAGAAGACACGTCTGCACTCAACGAATGTTAAGCCAACATTGTCATTCGTCACAATGGCAAGCTGCCCCAGAATAGGGCAGTAAAGCCATTTTCATTTAATCCATAGTATACGAGGTGTGTTCAAAACGTATCGCGAATTTTGAATTTTCGCTGGTTACGTATATTCGAATTTCGAATTTTTTGTGGCGTTATGTTGGTACTCATGTCTCTCACTTATGCCGACAAGCTCGGCCCTTTCGAATGCTCAGTTAATTGTTGACAGCTGCTTTGCTTGCACGTGTTTTGGATCGTCTTCGATTTTTACCTATTCAAAAAAATGGATCAAAAAACCTGTATCAAATTTTGTGTGAAAAAAGAAATTAAGTGCGCGGATGCATTCCGAATGTTCACTGTGGCATACGGAGAAGCTACCTTGGACCGAAGCAACGTTTATCGGTGGTACAAAATGTTCTCAGAAGGCCGAGAAGATGTGCAAAGAAGAACATAAATTGGCTTTTGCACCACGATAACGCCCCTGCTCACGCATCGTTGCTTGTGCGCGACTTTTTGGCCAAAAACAACACACTAATGATGCCGCAGCCACCGTATTCCCCAGATCTGGCCCCCTGTGACTTTTTTTTGTTCCCTAAACTGAAGAGGCCCATGAAAGGACGACGTTACGCTTCTCTTGACGAGATAAAGACGGCATCGAAGGAGGAGCTGAACAAGATACAAAAAAATGATTTTTTGAAGTGCTTCGAAGATTGGAAAAACCGTTGGCACAAGTGTATAATATCTCATGGGGATTACTTTGAAGGTGACAAAATAGATATTCATGAATAAATAAATAATTTTTGAAAAAACACAAAATTCGCGATACTTTTTGAACACACCTCGTATGTCTACAAGTAGCGCAACTTACTCCGAATCTGCACACATACACCAAGCCAAAACAGTAAGATTAAACAAGGGTTTAATTATCGATTGCTATTTAAATGGCACGGACCTCTTTTGGATTTTTGATCATCTCTACTTGAATACGCAAACGCAAAGAATTGACGACATTGGCACCTCGACAACGCATGATATATTATTACGAGACTTAACTATAAGTTTTACTTACTTTTTACCTAATTTCATAGAAAACAACATGTCAAATATCCACTGACGTCACATATGAAAAACTTATGCATTCGAGTACTGGTGATATCCATCTATACCTATCTGATTCCTTTTTTTATACTACTATGAACAAAAATCTTAATACCGAATCAACACCTTGTAAAAAACGATTTTTTGTTTCTGAGTCTTACATTTTTATATATACCTAAAATAACAAACAGAAACTAAAATGCTAGGGGCATATCGATTGCTCTGATCTTAATTGCATTTAAATTTGTTTCGTGTTTCTTTACAAATCAGATAAACATGCAGGTTTTGCCATTCACATTAGAGTGAAATTGTGTTTTGAATGAAAGTGTAATAGAAAACATGTCTTGGCTATACATACCTTTGTCGATATGGAGCCAGCAAGAGTTTTGTAACAATATTAACCGGCTGACATGTAATGCTGGGTGTGATGACTTCCAGTGCTTCATACTCTTCAACGGGGGATTTGATCTAGAAAAGATACATATATTAACCCATACTATCCCACCTTTTTAAACATAAATTGGTAAGTGAATAAAATAAGAACTCGGCTAATTTTTTTGTTGTAATAATAATAAGACCATGGGTTACACACCATTCCCCAAAACCAAACGAGGGGCGCATCTGCATAACGCGCGGAATAAAATTTGCCGAGTGTATCAAAGGCGGAGGTTGTTTAAGCGTCGAGATCTCAAACTGCTCAGCTAAGGAATAAAGTTCATCAGCTAAGTACTATACATGCATAGGGAATAAAAGTAGAACAAGTAAGAAAGTTTAAGTTCGGGTGGAACCGAACATTATATACCTAGTAGTGATCTATTATGTCATCCCAATTTAAGCAGGTCTATTTTAATACTTTCAGTTCGTATTTGCGTTCAAATAGACCGACGAACAGACAGACGTATCGAAAGCGGATGGCTACATCGACTCAGCTCATCCTCCTGAGCATTTCAGTATACGTACAAACATTTCATGTTCATGAAAGGAATGAATATCAAAAAACTTCATCCTGAAGGTTTTGATATACATTAATAAATATATATCTCGATTCGTTTATGCCGAATGAAGTAATATCGTATACCTTGTGTGCGTAACAAAAATAGATATAAAAAAAGGTGTCTTTTATACACGACAAAGAACTCCACCGATCTTTATAAAATTTTCCCAATATATACTTGGGCTCACTGGGTACAGCATAGACAATATATAGTACTGGAAAAGTAGCTGAAGCCACGCCCCAGGCTATATAAAGTTTCAATTCGTCATAATTCCGAAGTTTTTTGGTCTAAATTAATGAAATTTGGATATATGTGTCACTTAGTCAATATCTACATCATTTTTCAAAAGTGGGTGGTGCCACGCCCACATATTTTGTGTTTTGGTTTGCTTCTTGAACTTTCACGATAAGTTCAGGAGTTCGCTGAGCACGATACAGTCTGTATATAGCTTTTGGAAAATCCCCCAGGTCATATAAAGCTGCAGTTCGGTATAGTTAGGAGTTTATTTGGTTCAAGTGAATGAAATTTTATATATAGATGTGTTCTATGTATCAAAACGTCAAAACAACGTCTACCGGGTTTGCTAGTATATTATAAAACGGCCAAAGCAAACCACGAATTTCAGCATTCTTTTGTAAAACGGAGAGACTAGATTGCGTTCAAATAGACAGACGGACAGACAGACAGACGGACGGAGAGGCGGGCATGGCTAAATCGACTCCGCTCATCGTGCTGATCATTTTAGTGAACTTTTCTCTTCTTCTTCTCATACCTACATACATTTAATGTTTATGAAAGGTATGAAAATCAAAAAAGATATATAACTTCGCTATTAACTACGTTGCGGAATATTTTGCTTGCGTATTTGCCGATTTCGCTAATTTTTGGCAGGAGTATAATACATACTACTGAGAAGCAGCTGACCAATTTTCATTGAAATATCAAAATCGAATTATAAGCGATTGCCTTTGAAAATAGCAAAAATGTTATGCTGAAAAGTGGGCAGCGCCACGCCTACTTCTTCAAAATTCACAAAAAATTTTTGCGGCCGATTTTTCTTTAAAAAGCTTATTATGTGTACAAAATCTAATTGATATTACTTGCTTAGTTGTAGAAATATCGCTTTTTCAATTTTACAAAAAAAATTTTCAGAACTATGTTAAAAAACTGGGCGTGAACATTAACCGATTTCGCCCAATTTTACAGCAAATAGTTACCTTTATATATAGAACATTATCACCAAATTTCGTTTCCACAAATGAATTTTTGGCGGAGTTATGGCATAAAAAGTTTTGTGGAATAGGCCACTATAAAATGGGCGGGGCCACGAAAATTTTAAGTTTTTGGATTTCTTTGTTTACGGAAACTTTAAAGCTGAAATATAAATGATGTAAAGCTATTTTACGCAAAGTTATTGCCTATTTAATATATCTACGATTCTTTTCAACATCTTTCATATAAAAGTGGGCGTAGACCTTAACCGATCCCGCCCATTTTTTCCTGGAACATTCCTTGCATACCTGCAAACCTGCGTGCTGAATTCCGTTCCGATATCTTGAACGGTTTCTGATTTATGATTAATATTATTTCTAAATTTGACTTAATCAAAAGTGGGCGGTGCCACGCTTATTTTCAAAGATTTCTTGAAAAATTTATTTTATGCCTCAATCTCCATGTATTCACCAAATTTTATCCTTATAGTTGTATTATGTACTGAGTAATCACTTTTTTTGTGTTTTCGAAAATATTATATATATAAAAAGTGGGCGTGGCTATCATCCGATTTCGCCCTATCCTCTTTTCGTACTGAAGATTTTGATATATATAAGTCAATATCTATCTCGATCCGTTAATGCCGTTACGTACTTCCGTTACGCGACTAAAGTTAGTATACCTTGTGTGCGAAGCACTACTAGGTATAAAAATACTGCATATAGGTCTTCGCAAATAGTAAAAATTGTGTTTGAATGGAATAAAACGTATCTATATAAACTTGATAACGCGGTTTCCTAAAATAGAACCATATTCTAATATGGGTGTAACTAAAGCAGTGGAAATTCTTTTTACCACCTTTTCACAAAGGCTAAGCCAACTCTAACCTTTTTGACTGTAACCTCAATATATGGAATGAAACTAAGTTTGCACACCCAAGTGAACGTGTTCAAGAGTGGTTGTTAATTGCATATGAATCTACTTGAAAAGCACATGAATTTATATATTAAAATCCAAACTAATTGCATTATGTGCAAATTTTTTATGTTAGTAATATTTATTAAAAATTAATTGTTATAAAAAAATAAAAACAAAAATAAAATGTAAGAAAAAGTTGAAAAAGAAAATAAAAATTTTGCCACGATTCGAACTCGATTCTCCCGCTAGTTAAAGCAATATCTGACTTTCATTAATTAATTAA
Organism: Merzomyia westermanni; assembly: GCA_949987695.1. Lineage (NCBI taxonomy): Eukaryota > Metazoa > Arthropoda > Insecta > Diptera > Tephritidae > Merzomyia > Merzomyia westermanni. The sequence continues at coordinate 87,219,221 of OX465291.1, forward strand.
TTTTTTACTTTGAATTACATTTCAATTAAGATAAAGAAAGATATTGAAATTGTATTAAGATACATGTTGCGCAAATGGTTTTATTTGCAGAGTGGTACTAATACGTTTTTATTTCTAATAATATAGGGGTCGAAAATATTCACAGTAGGAGTTGTATTACTACTAAAGATATTGGAAGCTAATAATTCAACTTTGAATGCATATCATCTGCAATCCTCTAGTACTTTCCCCAGAAAATTACATACACATATAAGGTTACCTACCACGTTCCCGTTATAAGCTGAAGAACTCAACCAATTTATTAACAAATGGAAGATTAGAAGCTATATTACGGAAATTTCAAGAAGAAATGCAGTGTGTATATGACAATCGTTAGGTGTGTTCGGCGAGAAAACTTGCAAGAATTCTAAGGCCCTGTGCCAATCCGTTATAAATTGTAAATTTTGACAGAGCGAACGAAAATGCTGACATTTATCGCGGTGAATATGAATGTCAGAATTTGACCTAACTCATGGGGCTTGGCAAAGTAAAATGCAAAATAAATTTACACCATAGAAAATTTGTTCACCTCATTTTTTCTCTGAGTAGAATTTTTCCGATTAGCACAAGGTCTAAGTAAAGAAAGAATTGCATCAATCTCTCTCGAAACCGCATAAATTAAAAAGGAACAGGAATTTGTAAACACTTGCAAGCAAAACAACTTTTGCTGTTTTCATTCGTTTATAACAAAGTTTGAAGTTTTTGTTGTTGTTTTGCGTAATGACTATCAGCTGTTTTCAAACCTTGCTAGTGAAATCTCCCCAACAGAAACTTGCAACTTGCTCTCCCAGCTTTTTCGAACTTTTCGTTCAATTGCTTTCAAAGGGTTAATGAAAATAAATAACTGACACAAACGAATTATTTCACATACATGTTGTCAGTGGCTGGGTCACTGTCAATGTGACCAGGTGATCGGAAAAAGAGGCTAAATCGAAAGTCAGAAATTTTTTACTAAATCCATTTCAAATTTTTTATTTTAGTTTAAACTTTTTGTATATAAAGCTGTAGACATAACTCAAAGGAACTATTCTTGTTCCAACACATATCAGCCATATTTTCCTTGATTAGGAAATGTTTCAAAGAAGTACATACTATAGAAAAATCACTACAAACTAATTAATTATATAATGTTTTAACAAAGTTTGTGTATTTATCATAGAGATGAGATCATCGGTAACATCTAATATTAAGCAGCGAGCTAAGCATTTTATATTTTAATCTGTTGCTTAACTTAGTTTTTAAAATGTTCATGGCACTAAAAATTCTTTCACCTCCCTTACTTACATTGCTGAAAGGTAATACCAAAAAGCTAAATACGAATTCGACCAGTTCTAAAAAAGGGGTTAGGTTTAATGAATTTTTATTTTCGAATTTCCGCCCAAAATTTTATGATAGAGGTAACACTTGTCCACTGTACGGTTATTAGCTTTCGCCAGTGTAGCTCAAAGTGAAAGCTCTTGAAAGTGAGAAAATACATCCAGCCATGTACCTTTCAAAGAATTACTTATCAACTGAAAAAAATGTGTCCTTTGTAAAGAGTTCATATTATCAGGTAGGCGATGTCGCAATTGGGTTATCAACTACATTAAAAATAGTTGACAATTTTCACTAAATAATTTTCTGTATTTCGTCATCAATACTACCTTCATTTAACCTTAATTTTATACATTCCTCGAAGTTGCATGAAAAATATGGTGTTGGGACCACAAAAGGTTTGGAGTAAAAACAAGGCTAGAAAAAAGCCACAAAGCTAAAAAGAAAATTATGAGGCTAAAGGACAAAAAAAGCATAAGTCTAGGCTCTAAAAGCTAACGTGGTCACACTGCTCACGGTTTCACTTTGCACTATTACCGACTGCCCGCTTTTTTGTCTATTTTTGCTATCGCACTTTAAGTGCCAATGAAGTTGTTCGGGGGGGCTTTATGGAATTACCCTGTTTTCCTTTTTGTGCCCTTTGTATGCAACCCACTCGGAATTATTTCATGAAACTTGGCTCAAATGTTCAGGCAGATATCCTTTCACAAAATTAGTTTATTTTAATGATTATTTAAATATATTATTTCAATTAATTGTTGTTAAAATATATGCACTAACAACACCCCTCTTTAAGCATATTAATATATTTTTCCACTTATATAATCTTTAGAGCGTTCGCATTGATTTTAATTATTATAATAATTTATTCCATTTAAAGATGGTTGCAAGTGTGAGTCGATGAATACTTAGTTCGAATTTCTTTTAAATGCGCAATAAATTAAAGTATGAAAATTTTTGATAACAAATTGCGCGATAAATTATGAAAATTTTCGCATGCGACGCAAATTACATCCAAATTTTGATAACACCGAAACAAAATTACAAAATTGTACACTATATAAAATAATCCACTGTCAGTTGAAAAATTATTACCATTTTTTTATAACTATATGGCAGTATTTCAACCGTCTGACAATACATCTCTGACCAACTCCAGTAAAACGAACATTTCTTAATATTTGTGTAAATAAATTTTAATTCGAGTATATTTAATAGAAATAATACATTTCCAATTGTACAATCACTAATATTTGCTTAAAATACTAACATGTGCCTATATTTGTTTCATACCATAGTTCAATATCTTTTTATACCCAGCGTGTACTAGTACATAGGGTGTTATAGTTTTGGTCATATAACGGTGGTTTGTAACGGTACAAAATAATGGGGATAGATATATAGTTCCATATACCAAAGTTCTTAGAATAAAAAGAGGAATCCGTTAATAGATGCCCGTCCGTCCATTCGTCCGTCCGTGGACACAACACCTTGAGTAAAAATTTAGATATTTTAATACATTTACATTTACACAGGCTGCTTTTCGGCCAAGGTAGGTTGCTATTTAAAATGGGCGAAATCGACCCATATCCACCCCCCTTTTCTCGATAACGAAAATTTCGAAAAACTCTTAAAAAGAGATAATTCAATAATAAAAGCAGCTACAATAACGAAACTTGATAGATTTATTAAGTTTGTTGTCCTCTTGACGATTTTCCCAAAATTTAGGAAAAGGCGCGTGGCACCGCCCACATATGAGTGAACCAATTTTCAAACTTGGACTGTTAATAAAAACGTTCATTCTAGAATAACGAAATTTTGTAGGATGTATACTATGGTTATGGTAAATACACCCATGGAAAATAAGCGATATCGATTTTCGACCACACCTACCTTTTCATAAAAGTTATCTGAAAAGAAGGGAGAAATACTGAACTGCCCATATTTCATTGACTGATACAGGTAGAATGATATAATTTGGCAGTTACATCACTTTTCTTATTCTTTATACAGTTTGTGCAAATTTTTGGAAAGTGGGCGTGGCACCGCCCACTTATGAGTCAAGCAATTTTCAAATTCGACTGTTAATAACTTCAGAACGGTGTAAGATATAATTACGAAACTGAATACGAGGTATACTATAGACATGTAGAGTACGCCCACGGAAAATAAGCAAAATCGGTGTTCGACCACGCCCACTTTTGGACCAAAGTTTTCTAAAAAAAAGGTAGAAAACCGGAAATTGCTATATATTTTTTTCACTGATGCAGATAGAATAATAAAATTTGGTAGTTACAATGACCTGATGATCTTACTAATGATTTTTTTTGTTTTGGAAAGTGGGCGTGGCACCACCCACTTATAAATGAACAAAATGTCAAATTTCAGCGATTATTAACTTCAGAACCGAGTTAAATAAAATTACGAAACATGATACGAGGTATACTATCTACGCTTTTCAAAATTATATATAGGCTATGCTGTAACCAGTAACCAGTGAATCGAAGAATCTACTGTGATAATTTCATAAAGATCGGTTGAGTACCTTGGACGCCTAAACAAGATTCAAATTTTATATGGCATGGGAGCATGGCACCGCCCACTTTTCCAAAATATATATAGCCTATACTGTAACCAGTGAACCCAAGAATTATAAAAAAGAATGCCCTCATAGTAGTAGAAAAGTTGCAAACCACTATAGGTCATAACTTCACAACAATTTACCACGACTACTTTTACACAGCTGCGTATTTAATGTTCGGTTCCACCCGGAACTTAGACTTCATTACTTGTTTCTGCGAATTTTGCACCTTTAACAAATTTTTAATAAACTATTGACTTCATAGATAGAAAGGAACCAGTTTTGTGAAGGGGCTGACCCCCGTTTTTTTTAGTAGTAGGGCACTTAGGCCAAATTTTCCCGATTGTTCAAATATTATTAAACTATAAAATTGAAGCCGTCTTTTTATTCGAATTGGACCACCCACAGCCACATCATTTACTTCAGAAACCCACCCGCACCCGCAAAGTAAAGAATCAGCCGCATAATTTTTTTGGTCCATCGAGCCGGGTTGCTCGCAAAAAACACAGAGCATAGATATATTTTCACAAAAAACGCATATTGCAAAAATACGTATCATTTACCTTTAATTAATAAAATTCAGCAACATTTCCAAATTAGCCAATTTGCTTCGACATTCATTTGCCATCTATCCCTACACATACATATTAGCCAGGATTGCAAATTCCTTTTATGCATTGTTCTATCGACCAGCAATCTTATAAATAAAAATTAATGTGTGTTTGTGTGTCCTTTATAATCGTCCAAAATGTTCGACCGATTTTTATGAAATTTGCACAGTATATTCTTGGGATCATGGGTCAAAGCATATATATAGTTTTGAAAAAGTGGGCGCTGCCACGCCCACATGTTTTTTGTTTTATTTGTTCTTCATTAATGTCCAAAGTTTATAGTCGATCTCTATGAAACTTTCACGATATGTTCAGAAGTTCGCTGGGTACGGCATAGGCTATATATAGTTTTGGAAAAGTGGGCGGTTCCATGCCCCCAGGCTATATAAAATTTCAATTTGTCATAATTTTGACCGTATTTGGTCTAAGTTAATGATATTTGGATATATGTGTCCTTCAGTCAAGTTTTACATTATTTTGGAAAAGTGGGCCGTGTCACGCCCACATTTTTTGTGTTTTGTTTGTTCTTCATTAATGTCCAAAGTTTATAGTCGATCTCTATGAAACTTTCACAATATGTTCAGAAGTTCACTGGGTGCGGCATAAGCTATAACTCTGACCGTATTTGGCCTAAATTAATGTTATTTGGATATATATGTCCTGCAGTCAAGTTTTACATAATTCTGGAAGAGTGGGCTGGGCCACCCCCACATTTTTTGTGTTTTGTACTTCATTAATGTCCAAAGTGTATAGTCGATCTCTATGAAACTTTCACAATATGTTCAGAAGTTCGCTGGGTACGGCATAGTCTATATAGTTTTGGAAAAGTGGGCGGTGCCATGCCCCCAGGCTATATAAAATTTCAATTCGTCATAACTCTGACCGTATTTGGTCTAAATCAATGATATTGTGATATATGTGTCCTTCAGTCAAGTTTTACATAATTTTGGAAAAGTGGGCAGTGCCACGCCAACATTTTTTGTGTTTTGTTTGTTCTTCATTAATGTCGAAAGTTTATAGTAGATCTCTATGAAACTTTCACAATATGTTCAGAAGTTCGCTGGGTACGGCATAGTCTGTATAAGTTTGGAAAAGTAGGCGGTGCCACGCTCACATTTTTTCTATTTTGTTTGTTCTTCATTAATGTCCAAAGTTTATAGTCGATCTCTATGAAACTTTCACAATATGTTCAGAAGTTCGCTGGGTACGGCATAGTCTATATAGTTTTCGAAGAGTGGGCGGTGCCATGCCCCCAGGCTATATAAAATTTCAATTCGTCATAACTCTGACCGTATTTGGTCTAAACTAATGATATTTGGATATATGTGTCCTTCGGTCAAGTTTTACATAATTTTGGAAAAGTGGGCGGTGACACGCCCACATTTTTTGTGTTTTTTTTTGCTGTTCATTAATGTCTAAAGTTTATAGTCGATCTCTATGAAACTTTCACAATATGCTCAGAAGTTCGCTGGGTACGGCATAGTCTATATAGTTTTGGAAAAGTGGGCGGTGCCATGCCCCCAGGCTATATAAAATTTCAATTCGTCATAACTCTGACCGTATTTGGTCTAAATTAATGATATTTGGATATGTGTGTCCTTCAGTCAAGTTTTACATAACTGTGGAAAAGTGGGCTGTGCCACGCCCACATTTTTTGTATTTCGTTTGTTCTTCATTAATGTCGAAAGTTTATTATCGATCTCTATGAAACTTTCCCGATAGGGTAGGCGTAAGCTATATATAGTTTCAGAAAAGTGGGCGGTGCCACGCCCACATTTTTTGTGTTTTTTTTGCTGTTCATTAATGTCTAAAGTTTATAGTCGATCTCTATGAAACTTTCACAATATGTTCAGAAGTTCGCTGGGTGCGGCATAGTCTATATAGTTTTGGAAAAGTGGGCGGTGCCACACCCCCAGGCTATATAAAATTTCAATTTAAATTAATGATATTTGGATATACTCGTATGTGTCTCTCAGTCAAGTTTTACATAATTTTGGAAAAGTGTGCGGTGCCACGCCCACATTTTTTGTGTTTTGTTTGCTCTTCATTAATGTCCAAAGTTTATAGTCGATCTCTATGAAACTTTCACGATAGATTCAGTAGCAATTCCGCATAGCTAGGAATTTATTTGGTTGAAGTTAGTGATCTTTTATACATAGATATCAGTTCTATTCATCAAAAAAAACCCTGGCAACAAAAAGCGGTACCAGGAGCAAATAAAAGTTAATTCGATATATCTTCGAAGCTTTGGACATATCAGTACCAGCAGAGGAAATGGGATAAGAAGGGAAGTAGGAATAGAAATTTTGCAATATAGGTGGTGTTAAAGAAAAATGAAGAGGATAAAGAAGAGTAGCGGTGTATGGGTTGGATGAGAAGCAAAAGCAGAAAGAAAAAGGAAGATACACGGATAAATGTAGAAGAAAGCCAAGTGGGGAGGGAAAATAGTATAATTTATTAAATGTATACAAGTCAAATTTTAGGCAGTAGTAGAATATAAACATACAAAACTACATATTCGCCTATCCTTTGCCCTCTATGCATACAAAATATTTCTATCTCTATCTCTATGGCGCGATATACAACAGGTATATCATCATAAACCTCCTAAGAGATTTTTGCGCCAAGCTTCTCTTCCAATTTGTGGTGTGCCGATTTGAATTTTCCCTTCAAATTGGTGGGACCTACAGTTTTTTGCCGACTCCGAACGGCATCTACAAAGGAGACGAATTTTTGCTGAGAAGCCTGTCATGGCAGAAATACACTCGGAGAGTTTGCCAAACCACTGCCGAGGGGCGACCCCGTTTTTGAAAAACTTTTTTTCAAATCACTTTTGATGTTACCTGTACCAGGGCTCGAACCATGGACCTTCGGTGTGGTAGGCCGGCAACACTACCTTCACACCACCTTGTACACTTCCCAACCCACAACCGTTTCTGCCTCCAGTCGTTCACAAAAATGGAGCTGCCAACATTTTCGGACGATTCAGCTGAATGGGTAGCTTTTTATGACTCCTTCTGCTCTGAGTTGGCCCTGTTGCAAGGATACTCACACAAATTATTGCTGTGAAAATTTTAGTCACCTAGACCCTACCGTTAAGTTAAAATTTGTTTGCGTAAATTGTTTACGTTCGGGGCGTTTTAAGCGTCGTTGCAACAGTATCTCGTCATGCCGCATTTGTCTCCAACATCACCATACGCTACTACAAGGAACGCCAGCCGCATCCGACAACAGCAACCACGCCGAAACCCAACAAACCAGTCCGAAGTTCGCCGACGCAAATACCACTTCAGGGAACAACACAACTAGACACTAACCCATTGCCTGCTAACAAAACAATTTTTCCGGCTACTGCTCTCGTAAGGACTCGGGATTGTGCGGGTCGTTTTCAACAAGCTAGTTTGTTGTTTCACTCTTTGTCGCACGCCTGCTTCGAGACTGAGTCGTGCGTCCTTCGATTGGATTAACGTAGGAGTTCATCTACTGTAATAAATACAGATATAGGGTCCTAACAAGGTGGAGGTGATAGAGGTCAAGTTTCACTTTCGTCAATGCATTGATTTTGGCAAAAGTTACGACTAGCCCCAGATGTTATATGACTCACCACGCCGGGATAAAGGAGTCGAGTGTTACGACAAAATTAAGAGTCGTTTTCAACACATCCGCCTAAACCACGACGGGGAGCTCTCTCAACGATACACTGTTTGCTGGTCAGCAACTACAACAAAGTTTGGTATTCATTCATCTGCGCTAACGAACCCACAGCTATGCCGTTACTGCAGACATTGCTTGTAGATCTGCAGCGAGTTTTGATTTATCACATCCATTTCAAAACTGCAGAATGCTAAGTGTAACGGAAGGGGTCGCCGCCACATCACATTTCGCCGTCCAATCATTTCAAATAAGGATGCGATATTTCACACTCTAGGTCTCGTTTGGAACACGGAGCAAGATTACTTTACTTTCGGAATCAACCTTAAGGATCCACCTAGAGTTTTATCGAAGAGAGCATTGTTGTCGGATGCTAGCACGCTTTTCGACCATTCGGATTGCTAGTCACTTCTACGATTAAATTAAAGATTTGGTTTCAGGACATCAGCTACGCCGCCAGATATGGGACGACCTCATACCGGAAACAGTTGGAATACGCTGGTATGAACATCGCTCGGAGCTACCAAGTTTGGCTTATCTAAAGGTACCTCGTTGGGTTGGCTGCAGAACCACTCAATCAGCAACTAAACTACACTTTCTCACATCTCGCTTTGAAGCTATCACGAAATATGTTACAAAGCTGCAACGAACTTCGACATTCGCTATACGCTTGGACCGATTCAACCATTACTGGCATAGTTGCAACTACCCCCGCAGATGGGAAACATTTATTGCGAATCCCCTGAGTGCTGGCACCATGTCCGCTCCGAATCAGACCCCGCATATAGTGCATCAAGAGGTATAACACCACGAACACTTCTACAACATTAGCTGTGGTGGGCCGGTCCATACTTTTTGTACGACAAAGATCAGTTCTGGAAGCAAGCCATGCTTAAACCGCATTCAACTGAGCTTGGTCTACGTAAGTGGGTTGCCATTCATATTACGGTATCCAACAATCGTCGGATTGTTGCCAATCATGACTAAATATTCGTCATTTTCAAACTACGTAGGGTTATCGCCTATGTGGTAAGTTTTATTCATAATCCTTCTGTTAGTGTGAATCATACGCTTAAAAGGAAAAGCGGTATCCCTAATTGTCAGGAGTTGGCTGATGCCGAACTAGGATTCATTAGGTATACTCAACGTATTTATTTTATTAACGAAACTTCTCATTGCAGGGAGAAAACTCCGAAAACTCCCTGCGAAGTAGCTCGTTGCGTCTGCAGCCGTATCTTGATTTATCGGGTGTTTTAAGGTTTGGAGATTGGCTAAAATCTGCAGATATCGCGCTATTCGACGCTGTCGAAATGAATAATATCCGACATTTATCAATATGCTCGACATATCTCATAAGTGCGATAGATGCACATGCTTGAATCGCAATACATCCACTTATGCCCGTTGCTTCACACGCACAGCTGTAGATTTGGCTGGTGAGCATACACACAAAGTCGACGAAAGGCTACATTTGTTCTTTCATATGCACTGGTGCAATGCATTTGGAGCTTGTAGGGGTTTGTCGTCGAGTGCTTTCCTCAATGCATTCAACGCAGAAGCTTCGTTGGCGATGACAGATGTTAAATCACAATAATTTTTCGCCGACTCCACCGTAGAGTGCCATTTCAATGCACCAACCGCGCCTCATACGGGTAGCTATTGGGAATTCGGCATCAAACGCGTCAAATAACATATTAAACGCGTTTTGGAGGGGAACCTATTGTCGCTTGTAGAATTCAGCACTTTGCTGACAGAAGTTGAATCCTGCGGCAACTCCCGCCCGCTATGCGCTGATCCGCATTTCTTATTTTGGTATATTTATTTTTTTGCAAAAATGATTCACACATTTTTAAATGTTTGTGACTTCTTCATCACGGCCAGATTGTGTTTTAGGGCAATGTTGGGGAACAATTGCAGAATACAGACTCTTCACACCGAAGAGTGGTTGTTGTAAATTATTAGGCTGTACTTAAAAACGCGCAAAAGAGTCGGATCGGTGGCAACATGCCTGGACTTGGCATGGCGTAGCCCAGGGTTATTTAAATAAGCGCGGCCGAAGGCCGCCTATGCAGAAAGGCTTTTTTGTACAGAATAACTGTAGTTCGCGTAGCTGGTTTGGTTTTTCTATTGATTTGAAAATTTTTTAAAATTTTGCACATACGCGGTTTTGCACCCAAAGCAATGGTACCGCAAATGAAAGGTAATTCAATCACCTATCCAACGCAAAAAGAAATTTGAAAATCGATTCAGTAGTTTGGGATATATATGCGATTTTCAATGCATGATTTCCAACTTCCCCCCCCCCCCCCCTCTAACTCCTACAATTTTCATTTGCCCCAAAAAAGAAGTATACCGTTATAATCAGGAGCAAAATACGAACGATTCCTCATATTTACTTTTTCCCGGGGCGAGAAGTCTGTATTCTGCAATTAAGCCAATGTTGGTGAGCATTCCCTTACAAACTATTGGCAGAAAAAAATTTTATGAAACGGGAGTTATCTACTTTTTTAGTTGGGGATTTCTGTTTTGGACAGTGTTATAAAGAAAAGATTAAAAGAAGAATAAAGGATGTAATAATGGCAACTCTTGTTAGACAATACATTATATAACAAAAAGTAAGTTATATAGTAAAAATCATTCAAAGTTAACGCTATAACTCTGCATTTACATTACACAGTACGTACCGAAAAAAATTGTTCATACTCAGTTGATTACAAGCCTTAAAAAAATTCAAATAACTCCCATCCGATTGTGGACCCCAATTTTCTTTTCTGCTAAAAGTGTGTAATGGAATGTCCAGTGTTGCCTTAATTGCCGCCGCTGCCTGTAGTGTTCTTTCTATTATTTTGGACGTCGCCGCCTCCACACTCCAATTACCTTTTGTGAGAATTTCTAAGGCGGTATCTTTAACCGCAAACCTCTAAAATTGCTTATATCTTCCAATAAGTAGAAACACGTCGTCTTCGTAAGCCACCATGGCAAAATGGCTGAATCACGACGTGAACTTGGCCGCAATCTTGCCGATGTTCAAGTCGTCTCTTTTATTCCTTTGTATACGCTTATTCTATACGTACATGCATGTATACCTCAGCTGCTTGTTAGGTTACGATTTACGTTACGCAAAATCCAGCTTTGTGTCACAGCTGATCTATTACAATTTTATTGTACATGATTAAGGCTGGGTATACATACCTGATACACTATTTTATTCTTAAGATAGGTACACATACTTACTAAGGTATTTTATCCTTACATCATAATTTTTGGGGACAAAGTGATCAGTTTTGTGAATTCTTCTTGCCCATATATGCACTTATAAAAATTGTTGCGAACGAACGAATATCTGTACATTAGGGTGTTCCTCCCCTTTTTAATTCGTTCGTTCGGAACCATTTTTATGACTATCTAAAAATATTTAGATATGAAAATGCTCAAATTTAATTACATTTGCGTTAGTTTTTTAAAGATAAAGTAGCTATAAACTATAAATATTAAGTAGATTTTAATTTAGTAATATATTTGTTTTGAATATTTCTTTGTACAATATTTATTTTGTATATTTTAATTTAAATTTTTGTTACATGAAAAATATTTTTTTTGTTTTGTTAGATATTGAGAAAGTAATTGAGGTTTTTTTTTTTGTTTCTGATTTTAAATATAAATTTTAAAAATATTACTTATGTATAAATGATTTGCATGAATTATATTTCATAAATATACAAAATTTTTTTTTTGAGTATTCATGAAACGAGCTCAAGGCCAAGAATAATAATTTTTCACTTTTGGAATTTTATGAAAATTATTATTGTTTTTATTTATTAATAATCATTTTAATTAATTATTAAAAGTTTTTTTTTTTTTTGGATTGAATGGAGTAGGAAAAATGTTTAGAGACAACTGCCATAGCTTTTCTTATAGATCCATTTCGGAAGCTGCTAGACTTCACTCATCAGAGAAATTTTGGCACGCATTGCTAACCATTAAGCTAACAATACGCTGGTTTTGATGTCATCTAAACTCCTAGTTCTATTCATTTTTTTACCATATGCATGAACCACTTCCGCCATTTGACAGTTAGTAGTGTGATCATGATGGATTTTTGACAGCTCTGTTTTATCATCAGAACTGCCTTTCCGTGTGCTCTCGGTTTTTGTTATTGCTTTTTTATACCAACAATTTTTGTTGATTTACGGCCTGTACATTTTCAAGTATTCATGAAACGAGCTCAAGGCCAAGAATAATAATTTTTCACTTTTGGAATTTTATGAAAATTATTATTTTTTTTATTTATTAATAATCATTTTAATTAATTATTAAAAGTTTTTTTTTTTTTTTTTGGATTGAATAGAGTAGGAAAAATGTTTAGAGACAACTGCCATAGCTTTTCTTATAGATCCATTTCGGAAGCTGCTAGACTTCACTCATCAGAGAAATTTTGGCACGCATTGCTAACCATTAAGCTAACAATACGCTGGTTTTGATGTCATCTAAACTCCTAGTTCTATTCATTTTTTTACCATATGCATGAACCACTTCCGCCATTTGACAGTTAGTAGTGTGATCATGATGGATTTTTGACAGCTCTGTTTTATCATCAGAACTGCCTTTCCGTGTGCTCTCGGTTTTTGTTATTGCTTTTTTATACCAAAAATTTTTGTTGATTTACGGCCTGTACATTTTCAAATATTCATGAAACGAGCTCAAGGCCAAGAATAATAATTTTTCACTTTTGGAATTTTATGAAAATTATTATTGTTTTTATTTATTAATAATCATTTTAATTAATTATTAAAAGTTTTTTTTTTTTTTGGATTGAATAGAGTAGGAAAAATGTTTAGACACAACTGCCATAGTTTTTCTTATAGATCCATTTCGGAAGCTGCTAGACTTCACTCATCAGAGAAATTTTGGCACGCATTGCTAACCTTAAGCTAACAATACGCTGGTTTTGATGTCATCTAAACTCCTAGTTCTATTCATTTTTTTTACCATATGCATGAACCACTTCCGCCATTTGACAGTTAGTAGTGTGATCATGATGGATTTTTGACAGCTCTGTTTTATCATCAGAACTGCCTTTCCGTGTGCTCTCGGTTTTTGTTATTGCTTTTTTATACCAACAATTTTTGTTGATTTACGGCCTGTACATTTTCAAGTATTCATGAAACGAGCTCAAGGCCAAGAATAATAATTTTTCACTTTTGGAATTTTATGAAAATTATTATTGTTTTTATTTATTAATAATCATTTTAATTAATTATTAAAAGTTTTTTTTTTTTTTTTTTTTTTTTTTTTTTTTGGATTGAATAGAGTAGGAAAAATGTTTAGAGACAACTGCCATAGCTTTTCTTATAGATCCATTTCGGAAGCTGCTAGACTTCACTCATCAGAGAAATTTTGGCACGCATTGCTAACCATTAAGCCAACAATACGCTGGTTTTGATGTCATCTAAACTCCTAGTTCTATTCATTTTTTTACCATATGCATGAACCACTTCCGCCATTTGACAGTTAGTAGTGTGATCATGATGGATTTTTGACAGCTCTGTTTTATCATCAGAACTGCCTTTCCGTGTGCTCTCGGTTTTTGTTATTGCTTTTTTATACCAACAATTTTTGTTGATTTACGGCCTGTACATTTTCAAGTATTCATGAAACGAGCTCAAGGCCAAGAATAATAATTTTTCACTTTTGGAATTTTATGAAAATTATTATTGTTTTTATTTATTAATAATCATTTTAATTAATTATTAAAAGTTTTTTTTTTTTTTGGATTGAATGGAGTAGGAAAAATGTTTAGAGACAACTGCCATAGCTTTTCTTATAGATCCATTTCGGAAGCTGCTAGACTTCACTCATCAGAGAAATTTTGGCACGCATTGCTAACCATTAAGCTAACAATACGCTGGTTTTGATGTCATCTAAACTCCTAGTTCTATTCATTTTTTTACCATATGCATGAACCACTTCCGCCATTTGACAGTTAGTAGTGGATTTTTGACAGCTCTGTTTTATCATCAGAACTGCCTTTCCGTGTGCTCTCGGTTTTTGTTATTGCTTTTTTATACCAACAATTTTTGTTGATTTACGGCCTGTACATTTTCAAGTATTCATGAAACGAGCTCAAGGCCAAGAATAATAATTTTTCACTTTTGGAATTTTATGAAAATTATTATTGTTTTTATTTATTAATAATCATTTTAATTAATTATTAAAAGTTTTTTTTTTTTTTTTGGATTGAATAGAGTAGGAAAAATGTTTAGAGACAACTGCCATAGCTTTTCTTATAGATCCATTTCGGAAGCTGCTAGACTTCACTCATCAGAGAAATTTTGGCACGCATTGCTAACCATTAAGCTAACAATACGCTGGTTTTGATGTCATCTAAACTCCTAGTTCTATTCATTTTTTTACCATATGCATGAACCACTTCCGCCATTTGACAGTTAGTAGTGTGATCATGATGGATTTTTGACAGCTCTGTTTTATCATCAGAACTGCCTTTCCGTGTGCTCTCGGTTTTTGTTATTGCTTTTTTATACCAAAAATTTTTGTTGATTTACGGCCTGTACATTTTCAAATATTCATGAAACGAGCTCAAGGCCAAGAATAATAATTTTTCACTTTTGGAATTTTATGAAAATTATTATTGTTTTTATTTATTAATAATCATTTTAATTAATTATTAAAAGTTTTTTTTTTTTTTGGATTGAATAGAGTAGGAAAAATGTTTAGACACAACTGCCATAGTTTTTCTTATAGATCCATTTCGGAAGCTGCTAGACTTCACTCATCAGAGAAATTTTGGCACGCATTGCTAACCTTAAGCTAACAATACGCTGGTTTTGATGTCATCTAAACTCCTAGTTCTATTCATTTTTTTTACCATATGCATGAACCACTTCCGCCATTTGACAGTTAGTAGTGTGATCATGATGGATTTTTGACAGCTCTGTTTTATCATCAGAACTGCCTTTCCGTGTGCTCTCGGTTTTTGTTATTGCTTTTTTATACCAACAATTTTTGTTGATTTACGGCCTGTACATTTTCAAGTATTCATGAAACGAGCTCAAGGCCAAGAATAATAATTTTTCACTTTTGGAATTTTATGAAAATTATTATTGTTTTTATTTATTAATAATCATTTTAATTAATTATTAAAAGTTTTTTTTTTGGATTGAATAGAGTAGGAAAAATGTTTAGAGACAACTGCCATAGCTTTTCTTATAGATCCATTTCGGAAGCTGCTAGACTTCACTCATCAGAGAAATTTTGGCACGCATTGCTAACCATTAAGCCAACAATACGCTGGTTTTGATGTCATCTAAACTCCTAGTTCTATTCATTTTTTTACCATATGCATGAACCACTTCCGCCATTTGACAGTTAGTAGTGTGATCATGATGGATTTTTGACAGCTCTGTTTTATCATCAGAACTGCCTTTCCGTGTGCTCTCGGTTTTTGTTATTGCTTTTTTATACCAACAATTTTTGTTGATTTACGGCCTGTACATTTTCAAGTATTCATGAAACGAGCTCAAGGCCAAGAATAATAATTTTTCACTTTTGGAATTTTATGAAAATTATTATTGTTTTTATTTATTAATAATCATTTTAATTAATTATTAAAAGTTTTTTTTTTTTTTGGATTGAATAGAGTAGGAAAAATGTTTAGAGACAACTGCCATAGCTTTTCTTATAGATCCATTTCGGAAGCTGCTAGACTTCACTCATCAGAGAAATTTTGGCACGCATTGCTAACCATTAAGCTAACAATACGCTGGTTTTGATGTCATCTAAACTCCTAGTTCTATTCATTTTTTTACCATATGCATGAACCACTTCCGCCATTTGACAGTTAGTAGTGGATTTTTGACAGCTCTGTTTTATCATCAGAACTGCCTTTCCGTGTGCTCTCGGTTTTTGTTATTGCTTTTTTATACCAACAATTTTTGTTGATTTACGGCCTGTACATTTTCAAGTATTCATGAAACGAGCTCAAGGCCAAGAATAATAATTTTTCACTTTTGGAATTTTATGAAAATTATTATTGTTTTTATTTATTAATAATCATTTTAATTAATTATTAAAAGTTTTTTTTTTTTTTTTGGATTGAATAGAGTAGGAAAAATGTTTAGAGACAACTGCCATAGCTTTTCTTATAGATCCATTTCGGAAGCTGCTAGACTTCACTCATCAGAGAAATTTTGGCACGCATTGCTAACCATTAAGCTAACAATACGCTGGTTTTGATGTCATCTAAACTCCTAGTTCTATTCATTTTTTTACCATATGCATGAACCACTTCCGCCATTTGACAGTTAGTAGTGTGATCATGATGGATTTTTGACAGCTCTGTTTTATCATCAGAACTGCCTTTCCGTGTGCTCTCGGTTTTTGTTATTGCTTTTTTATACCAAAAATTTTTGTTGATTTACGGCCTGTACATTTTCAAATATTCATGAAACGAGCTCAAGGCCAAGAATAATAATTTTTCACTTTTGGAATTTTATGAAAATTATTATTGTTTTTATTTATTAATAATCATTTTAATTAGTTATTAAAAGTTTTTTTTTTTTTTGGATTGAATAGAGTAGGAAAAATGTTTAGACACAACTGCCATAGTTTTTCTTATAGATCCATTTCGGAAGCTGCTAGACTTCACTCATCAGAGAAATTTTGGCACGCATTGCTAACCTTAAGCTAACAATACGCTGGTTTTGATGTCATCTAAACTCCTAGTTCTATTCATTTTTTTTACCATATGCATGAACCACTTCCGCCATTTGACAGTTAGTAGTGTGATCATGATGGATTTTTGACAGCTCTGTTTTATCATCAGAACTGCCTTTCCGTGTGCTCTCGGTTTTTGTTATTGCTTTTTTATACCAACAATTTTTGTTGATTTACGGCCTGTACATTTTCAAGTATTCATGAAACGAGCTCAAGGCCAAGAATAATAATTTTTCACTTTTGGAATTTTATGAAAATTATTATTGTTTTTATTTATTAATAATCATTTTAATTAATTATTAAAAGTTTTTTTTTTGGATTGAATAGAGTAGGAAAAATGTTTAGAGACAACTGCCATAGCTTTTCTTATAGATCCATTTCGGAAGCTGCTAGACTTCACTCATCAGAGAAATTTTGGCACGCATTGCTAACCATTAAGCCAACAATACGCTGGTTTTGATGTCATCTAAACTCCTAGTTCTATTCATTTTTTTACCATATGCATGAACCACTTCCGCCATTTGACAGTTAGTAGTGTGATCATGATGGATTTTTGACAGCTCTGTTTTATCATCAGAACTGCCTTTCCGTGTGCTCTCGGTTTTTGTTATTGCTTTTTTATACCAACAATTTTTGTTGATTTACGGCCTGTACATTTTCAAGTATTCATGAAACGAGCTCAAGGCCAAGAATAATAATTTTTCACTTTTGGAATTTTATGAAAATTATTATTGTTTTTATTTATTAATAATCATTTTAATTAATTATTAAAAGTTTTTTTTTTTTTTTGGATTGAATAGAGTAGGAAAAATGTTTAGAGACAACTGCCATAGCTTTTCTTATAGATCCATTTCGGAAGCTGCTAGACTTCACTCATCAGAGAAATTTTGGCACGCATTGCTAACCATTAAGCTAACAATACGCTGGTTTTGATGTCATCTAAACTCCTAGTTCTATTCATTTTTTTACCATATGCATGAACCACTTCCGCCATTTGACAGTTAGTAGTGGATTTTTGACAGCTCTGTTTTATCATCAGAACTGCCTTTCCGTGTGCTCTCGGTTTTTGTTATTGCTTTTTTATACCAACATTTTTCCTACTCTATTCAATCCAAAGAAAAAAAAAACTTTTAATAATTAATTAAAATGATTATTAATAAATAAAAACAATAATAATTTTCATAAAATTCCAAAAGTGAAAAATTATTATTCTTGGCCTTGAGCTCGTTTCATGAATACTTGAAAATGTACAGGCCGTAAATCAACAAAAATTGTTGGTATAAAAAAGCAATAACAAAAACCGAGAGCACACGGAAAGGCAGTTCTGATGATAAAACAGAGCTGTCAAAAATCCATCATGATCACACTACTAACTGTCAAATGGCGGAAGTGGTTCATGCATATGGTAAAAAAATGAATAGAACTAGGAGTTTAGATGACATCAAAACCAGCGTATTGTTAGCTTAATGGTTAGCAATGCGTGCCAAAATTTCTCTGATGAGTGAAGTCTAGCAGCTTCCGAAATGGATCTATAAGAAAAGCTATGGCAGTTGTCTCTAAACATTTTTCCTACTCTATTCAATCCAAAAAAAAAAAAAAAAAAAAAAAAAAAAAAAAAACTTTTAATAATTAATTAAAATGATTATTAATAAATAAAAACAATAATAATTTTCATAAAATTCCAAAAGTGAAAAATTATTATTCTTGGCCTTGAGCTCGTTTCATGAATACTTGAAAATGTACAGGCCGTAAATCAACAAAAATTGTTGGTATAAAAAAGCAATAACAAAAACCGAGAGCACACGGAAAGGCAGTTCTGATGATAAAACAGAGCTGTCAAAAATCCATCATGATCACACTACTAACTGTCAAATGGCGGAAGTGGTTCATGCATATGGTAAAAAAATGAATAGAACTAGGAGTTTAGATGACATCAAAACCAGCGTATTGTTAGCTTAATGGTTAGCAATGCGTGCCAAAATTTCTCTGATGAGTGAAGTCTAGCAGCTTCCGAAATGGATCTATAAGAAAAGCTATGGCAGTTGTCTCTAAACATTTTTCCTACTCTATTCAATCCAAAAAAAAAAAAAAAAAAAAAGCTTTTAATAATTAATTAAAATGATTATTAATAAATAAAAACAATAATAATTTTCATAAAATTCCAAAAGTGAAAAATTATTATTCTTGGCCTTGAGCTCGTTTCATGAATACTTGAAAATGTACAGGCCGTAAATCAACAAAAATTGTTGGTATAAAAAAGCAATAACAAAAACCGAGAGCACACGGAAAGGCAGTTCTGATGATAAAACAGAGCTGTCAAAAATCCATCATGATCACACTACTAACTGTCAAATGGCGGAAGTGGTTCATGCATATGGTAAAAAAATGAATAGAACTAGGAGTTTAGATGACATCAAAACCAGCGTATTGTTAGCTTAATGGTTAGCAATGCGTGCCAAAATTTCTCTGATGAGTGAAGTCTAGCAGCTTCCGAAATGGATCTATAAGAAAAGCTATGGCAGTTGTCTCTAAACATTTTTCCTACTCTATTCAATCCAAAAAAAAAAAAAAACTTTTAATAATTAATTAAAATGATTATTAATAAATAAAAACAATAATAATTTTCATAAAATTCCAAAAGTGAAAAATTATTATTCTTGGCCTTGAGCTCGTTTCATGAATACTTGAAAATGTACAGGCCGTAAATCAACAAAAATTGTTGGTATAAAAAAGCAATAACAAAAACCGAGAGCACACGGAAAGGCAGTTCTGATGATAAAACAGAGCTGCCAAAAATCCATCATGATCACACTACTAACTGTCAAATGGCGGAAGTGGTTCATGCATATGGTAAAAAAATGAATAGAACTAGGAGTTTAGATGACATCAAAACCAACGTATTGTTAGCTTAATGGTGAGCAATGCGTGCCAAAATTTCTCTGATGAGTGAAGTCTATAATAATTTTCATAAAATTGCAAAAGTGAAAAATTATTATTCTTGGCCTTGAGCTCGTTTCATGAATACTTGAAAATGTACAGGCCGTAAATCAACAAAAATTGTTGGTATAAAAAAGCAATAACAAAAACCGAGAGCACACGGAAAGGCAGTTCTGATGATAAAACAGAGCTGTCAAAAATCCATCATGATCACACTACTAACTGTCAAATGGCGGAAGTGGTTCATGCATATGGTAAAAAAATGAATAGAACTAGGAGTTTAGATGACATCAAAACCAGCGTATTGTTAGCTTAATGGTTAGCAATGCGTGCCAAAATTTCTCTGATGAGTGAAGTCTAGCAGCTTCCGAAATGGATCTATAAGAAAAGCTATGGCAGTTGTCTCTAAACATTTTTCCTACTCTATTAAATCCAAAAAAAAAAAAAAAAAAAAAAAAAAAAAAAAAAACTTTTAATAATTAATTAACATGATTATTAATAAATAAAAACAATAATAATTTTCATAAAATTCCAAAAGTGAAAAATTATTATTCTTGGCCTTGAGCTCGTTTCATGAATATTTGAAAATGTACAGGCCGTAAATCAACAAAAATTGTTGGTATAAAAAAGCAATAACAAAAACCGAGAGCACACGGAAAGGCAGTTCTGATTATAAAACAGAGCTGTCAAAAATCCATCATGATCACACTACTAACTGTCAAATGGCGGAAGTGGTTCATGCATATGGTAAAAAAATGAATAGAACTAGGAGTTTAGATGACATCAAAACCAGCGTATTGTTAGCTTAATGGTTAGCAATGCGTGCCAAAATTTCTCTGATGAGTGAAGTCTAGCAGCTTCCGAAATGGATCTATAAGAAAAGCTATGGCAGTTGTCTCTAAACATTTTTCCTACTCTATTCAATCCAAAAAAAAAAAAAAACTTTTAATAATTAATTCAAATGATTATTAATAAATAAAAACAACAATAATTTTCATAAAATTCCAAAAGTGAAAAATTATTATTCTTGGCCTTGAGCTCGTTTCATGAATACTTGAAAATGTACAGGCCGTAAATCAACAAAAATTGTTGGTATAAAAAAGCAATAACAAAAACCGAGAGCACACGGAAAGGCAGTTCTGATGATAAAACAGAGCTGTCAAAAATCCATCATGATCACACTACTAACTGTCAAATGGCGGAAGTGGTTCATGCATATGGTAAAAAAATGAATAGAACTGGGAGTTTAGATGACATCAAAACCAGCGTATTGTTAGCTTAATGGGTAGCAATGCGTGCCAAAATTTCTCTGATGAGTGAAGTCTAGCAGCTTCCGAAATGGATCTATAAGAAAAGCTATGGCAGTTGTCTCTAAACATTTTTCCTACTCTATTCAATCCAAAAAAAAAAACTTTTAATAATTAATTAAAATGATTATTAATAAATAAAAACAATAATAATTTTCATGAAATTCCAAAAGTGAAAAATTATTATTCTTGGCCTTGAGCTCGTTTCATGAATACTTGAAAATGTACAGGCCGTAAATCAACAAAAATTGTTGGTATAAAAAAGCAATAATTTTTTTTTGTTTTGCTGTTGTTTTTTTTTGTTTTTGGTTTAATGTTTTTATTTTGTGCCTTCATGGCTATTCATAAATGCCGACAATAAAACTAATACTTAATATTTTTCGGTTTTTTTTTGTGTATCGAATTTTAAAGTTAAATGAAATGTTAATTTACTTTACTAAGGCGAGTTTTGTGTACAACTTTTTCTCTATTTTTAACTTCGTCGAAAATAGTTACATTAGGTTCGTTTATTCTTGTTATAGTAAACGGACCTTGGTATATATTTTCATGTTTGTGACGTGGTTCTTTTTGTAAAAGAACTTTATCGCCGATTTTAACAATTAACGCACGAGCCGTTTTATCATAAAAATTTTTACTGTGTAATTTATGTTTATTTATTAGATTTTGTGCCATTTTGTGTGCTGTTTGCATTCTATATTTGATTTATTTAGCATAGTTTTCGACATTATATATTGGATCAATTTTTTCTTTTTTTAATTCATTAGGCAAAGTTGCCTTTTTTCCAAAAACTAATTCGAAAGGCGAAAATTGATTGTCGAAAACTGTGCTTGTTGTAGTATTGTGTAAAAATGTGAAATATTTTAAATATACATCCCAGTCTGAAAATGATTCGTTTAAAATGCACGTAAGTATTCATTAAAGACTCTATGATTACGTTTAATTGTACCAACAGTTTCATGATGGTATGCAATTGAAAAATTATGTTTAATATTTAAAAGTTTAGTTAATTCTTCAAATAATTCATTTTTAAATTCTGTACCTAAATCTGATTTTATGACATTCATTGTGCCGTATGTTAAAATAAAACTTTCAAAAATTGCAGATGCAATTGTTTTTGCTGATTTATCTGGTACAGCTACTGTTACCAAATATTTAGTTATGTCACAAATCATGGTAAGTGCGAACTTGTTACCATATTTGGACTCAGGTAAGGGTCCTATTGTATCTATTACTAATACATCAAACGGTTTACAGGGTGTTGGAGTTATAACAAGATTTTCTTTTGTTTTTGGTTTAACCTTGTTCAAGAGATATTTGCTAGAACTTTTAACATAATTTGCTATATCACGAGTCATGTTTTTCCAATAAAATTTTGCGTAAAGTTTTTTCATACCACAATGTCCTCCTGAAACTGGGTCGTCGTGGTAAATAGTCATTAGCTTAAGTTTTTTGTCGTTGTCAGTTACAGTCTCTACGGGATCTGTTAGAATAATTTCTAGAGATTTAAAAATTTTATTTCCGCGGTCTTTAAAATTTGTAATAGTAAAATAATTGAAAAAAATATCATCTTAAGGCCATTCTATTTGCTTAATTTTGCGTTTGCTGGCTTCTGATTCAAGCCTCGAAAGTAATTTCTCTAAACTAATTATTTCGTTAGCAACCTCAAAACTAAGTAACTCGAGTTTCTTATGTTTAATATGCGCAAAAATTCTGAAATTTGTTGTTTTTATATCTTTATCGTAAGTAATTTCAGATCTTATACGCGGAATCTTTTTTGAAAAATTTAATGAAAATTTGTCGTAAACTTTTAAAGTATGTTGTTTTTCTGTATTTATGTCGTTTTTCCTAAGCAAATTTTTGTCGTTTGTCAGTTTTGTCATTGCCCTTGTCTCTACTGCTAAGATTTGTTTGTTAGTTTCTCTAATTTCGTCTATTGTAATGCGTGATAAAGCATCAGCGCCAACGTTTGATTTACCCTTTATATAAACTATAGTAAAGTTATATTCTGCTAATTCTAGCCTAATTCTCGAAAGTTTTGAAGAGGGATCTTTGATGTTGAATAGGTAAACTAGTGGTCTATGGTCTGATTTTACAGTGAAATGGGTGCCACAAACATATGGTCGAAATTGCTTGATTGCAAAGTAAATAGCTAAAAGTTCTAATTCTATAATGAGTTTTTTCTGTTCGGCTTTATTAAATGCTTTAGAAGCGAA
This sequence comes from Merzomyia westermanni, assembly GCA_949987695.1. NCBI lineage: Eukaryota > Metazoa > Arthropoda > Insecta > Diptera > Tephritidae > Merzomyia > Merzomyia westermanni. The sequence continues at coordinate 87,242,607 of OX465291.1, forward strand.
ACAAATTGGTAAAAATTGCTGTTCTTGACTCAAAATAGCACCGCATCCAGTTGTTGAAGCATCTACGGTAATAATAAATTGTTTTGTAAAATCTGGGTATTGTAGTAATTTTGGTGAAAGTAATGCTGCTTTCAAAATTAAAAATGCCCTTTCGCACTCAACATCCCAAACAAATTCAACTCTTTTTCTGCTTAATCGATTTAGAGGCGCTGCCAGAGACGCAAAATTTGGTATAAACCTCCGGTAATAATTTGCAAACGCGACGAATCGTCGTACCGCGTCTTTATCAGTCGGTTTTGTATACTTTTTAATTGCGTTTGTTTTGGAGTCGTCTGGCAACAAACCTTTGACTGAACATTTGTGACCTAAAAATGTAACTTCTGGTCGTAAAAAGTTGCATTTATTTGGGTAAAGTTTGAGATTGAAAGACCTACAAGTATTGAAAACTTTGGAAAGATTTTTAATATGATGTGCTTCACTACAACCGATGACGATAACATCGTCGACGTACAAAAATGCGACATTGTGTGGTATACCCGAAAAAGCGGTTGTCATCATTCGTGAGAGTGATTTGGTGCTATATTTAGGCCAAATGGAAGAACTTTCCATCTAAATGCACCACGGTCAGTGCTGGAAGAAGTAACGTCACGTGAGTCAGGATGCAAGGGGATTTGATGAAATCCCGAAAAAAGGTCTAATGTCGAGAAATACTTTGCCCTACCTAGGTTGTCTAAAATATCGTCAACTCTAGCTAGCGGAAATTTATCAGCAATGAGTTTTTTGTTAACTGCACGAAAATCTATGCACATACGATAAGCTTTTTGACCATTAGTATCTTTCTTTGGGACTACAATCAAAGGACTATTGTAATTAGAGAGACTAGGTTCAATCAAATCGTTGTCTAACAGTTTATTTACTTGGCGGTTTATTTTTTCACGTTGGGAGTAATGCAATCTATAGTGTTTTACATATACCGGATCGTTGTCTGTCAATCTTAATTTTTGCTCATAGAAGTTGTTTAAAGTCATTTTGTCCGTGTCAAGAGCGAAAATGTCAGCATAATCTATGCAAAAGGTCAATTAATTTACTTTGAGCATTTTGAGGTATTTGGTTTTTTTCTGTTTTTGTAATTGAATAAACGTTGTAATTTGAAAGTTTTTCTGTCCGAATACTGTTTTTTTTATATTTTACATCATCCGTGGTGTTTATGACTATAATTATTAGGTTACTTGAATTAACAATGCACCTAGCTGTGAAAACACCCTTTCGATTTCCTGAGAGTCCACGAAAAGTGGATCAGGTAAATCTCCCAAATAAAAAAGTCTGAAAATTTCACATCTGGGAGGAATGATACAACTGTCGCTTTCTGTTCCGTTTAAGATTGGTACCGCGACTTTTGCATTACCTACCCAAAAGGAAATAATATTGCTTTCATAATTAATAATGCATTTTATTGCAGCTAGTGGGAGTACCCCACGCTGTTATGCCGTATCTAATGTATGGCTCGGACAAGGCCATGTATGCCTGTTTCGGACTCTTCTCAAGCTCATTTATAAATGTACGTATGTTACTCTGTGGTGGCCGATAAATAGTGTTTAGTGTGCATGCGAAATTATTGTTGTTGTTTTCAAAGACTTCAAGTATTTCAAAATAGATGGCATGCATTTTATTGCACTCATACCCCAATTTTTCTCTTACGTACATTGCGATTCCGCCTCCTCGTCGTTTGTCCCGGTTAAAATAGTCAGCATTGAATCCCCTTATAAAAAATAAGTTTATAGTATATGTAGCGAAGTGAATGTTTTTTTAAAGCTAATTGTATTAATTTCATTAATACCAGAATATCTGGATTGAGTGATGCTGTTAATATTTAAAATGTTAAAATTTAAATAAGAAATAAATATAAAGTACAGTAAAGTGAAATAAATGAAAAAACGTAGCGAGTTAATTGATTGATTCTATATCAGCTACTTTGTTTATGAAAATGAATTTGTGGTTTTCCTCTTTCTTTGCCATGATTTTACCTTCTTTTTCCAAAACAAACTTCCAACCCGACGCCCGTGCTTTATTTTCGGCTTCTTATAGCAGTCGTCGTTTCGCTGCCGTGAGATGATTGCTGATGAAAACTCTCTTATCTCCACCTATGATCTTATGTGTGGCCTGAGTATTTATATCGCTGACTTTGATCTTTCTGCCGCGCAGCTTCAGCAGCAGTTCTCTTTTCTTACGCACCGAAGAGAACTTTATAACTATGTTGTTATTCTTTGATTTCATTCGGTATGCATCATCAATATCGTCTAAGCTCAAGTTTATTTCCATTCGTTCTTCTCTCTTTCAACATTGCTAATAACAATGTTCCTCTTGAGAGAGCGCTGCTGTAGTTCATAGATACTGCACTCCATAGCAGCATGGCGATTTTCTGACCATTCGTTAATTTGTTTTGTTAGTTGTACAATCGAGGTGTTTAGTTTCGCTGTTGTGTTCAATATTTCTTTCTTCAGGTCGTTTTGCGTTTGCGATAGTTTCGTTGCTAAGTTCTCCATTAGCTGCTTTATTTCTTTTGCGTCTGCTTTCAGCTCGCCCACAGACGACCCGAAAGAAAGCATCTCTTTTCCCATAGTTGAAGTTGATTCTATATCATATTGATTTTTATCAACAAATTCATTTGCGCGGGCTTTTTGACTAATGGTGGCTTCGGCTTGAGATGTTGGTGTTAGTTTCAGTTTTTGTGTTAGTTGCTTCGTGACCGTCTCAGCTTGTGAAGTCGATGATTTTGTCCGTTGTCGGCAACTACGACGAAACTCGTCACACTGCATTGTTATTGTGTTATGCTCGTTGTTAGACATTTCCGCACCTTACACAATGTTTATCTTGTTTATGTTTAGCTTTTAATATATTAAAATATTAAAATGTTAAAATATCACGTCTTGATCACTACTTAGGAACAACAATTTTTTCGCATTAACAACACATTTTATTTTATATTATAAATCATTTAGATTTCCGAACCGCACCATAAGGCACTAAACGTACAAAACGTGAAAGCATACTCATAGGTACAAGCGATGAAGAAGTGAATTTCGCTTCCGACATCTCCGCATTTCAACACAACTATTCGAATAATACTATTCGAATAAACGGATAAATTATTCGAATAAATACCGTTTGAATAAACGAATAAAAATATTCGTTTCAAATAGTCCCACTACTAGTTTTTATTATTCCTGTTAACAAAAGCAGCATTAACATCGGCTGACAATCGAGAATTCATATTAACAGAAGAAGCATTAACGTTGGTGTTAACAAGCGCGTTAGCGTTGACAGCGTTTGACATTCTATTATTCTTGTTAACAGCGGTTGGCATACGAGAACTCATGTTAACAGCAGCACCATCATTGTTAACTTTGCAGTGTTATTATTATTTTTTATACGAGAAACCGCACGTGGATGTTTGGTAACAGCGCCAGCGACAGCAGCAGGTACTAATAGGCATGAGGGTATTGAATGAGATCTTGTCCGAGAACATCGAGTCTATCTAACTACGTTTTCGTTGAAATCGCGTCGATTCGTTTTTGAGAAATATCTCACTTTAACGCTTCTGAGCTCCACAAAAATATACATTTGACCAAAAAATCTCTTCAACAATAGCTTTTGTGCATTTGTTGGTGTAGATGGGATGGGAGTTATGAATGTGCAATAGGCTCTGGCGCTAACTTTGTACGAAAAATTTCAAATGCATGAATCCAAAGGTATTCCTACGGAATAATTTGAGGTTGAGGATACAAATTATAATAAGAAATAAGTTTCGAAGCCATCTGCAGGCTCTAAGTTGACCCGGGTTAATCCTTTAACATCCCAAGTGTCGAAGTTACAGCAACTTTTTTTTAATTTGGCGTATCATTCTTTTACTATGAGCCAGAAAAACTTTACAATATGCCTCAAGTTAAATTTACTTCAATTAAAATTTCCGTTATTAATTAAAAAAAATAAATGTATGGCGGGATATACAACAGGTATACTCGTAAACCTCCTAAGCGATTTTTGAGTCGAGCTCCTCTTCCAATTTGGGGTGTGCCGATTTTGAATTTTTTCCTACAAATTGGAGGGGCCTACAGTTTTTTGCCGACTCCGAACGGCATTTGCAAAGGAGATGAATTTTTGCTGAAAAGCGTTCCATGGCAGAAGTACACGCCGAGTGGCGACCCCGTTTTTGAAAAACTTTTTCAAACCACTTTTGATGTTACCTGTCCCAGGACTCGAACCTTGAACCTTCGGTGTGGTAGGCCGGCAACGCTACCGTCACACCACGGGGGCCGTTCCAAAGAACTAGTAAGTCGCATTTTTACATTTTTCACTTTAAACATTTCTTTGCATAAGGTACGATTTTTGATGAGATGGATAGGCCATGGTTAAAATCTGTTATTAGTTTCACCGCTCTTTCTGCAGTATCATTTGACTTATACCGTGTCCTTCACTATAACCATTCTTAAGTCGACAAGTAGAAGGATAAAATTTTAAGAATTCAATATCATATTCAAGCGATTAAAAAACCGCCTTATGAGTTCATTCAATTCACTTATGTCCTTGTTCGCGAATGCCTAAGCAACCAAAAGCTTGCATGATTTTTCGCTTTATTGCATAGGAAATTGTGTTATCGAGAGTGTTGCGGATGTCAAATGCAGTGCTTCGCGACCACTGATACGGCATTTGTCCATGCTTGTGAGCATACTATCATCTATGAAACTAATTTTTCCGGGAGACACTCCCTTGTTGTGATTAAAAATCACCGTTGGAAGTGGAATATTCCATTTTTGATTCCCTATGACTCGAAATGTCTGTTGTCAATTTAAATGAACCTAAATAATTAAATGATAAATAGATATGGCAAAAAATGTGAGTTATGCTTTTATTAACCCTCCAATTTTTGTTGCAAATGAAAAAACACATACCTAGCAATTCTAGTGCGATAAATCCAAATTTTAAGTCAAAAAAGGGTATGAATCCTTTGCTTCCGGGGCAGAAACCCCCCACCCCGCCTCTAGCCGGACTTGGCTGTTCACTGCTAACTCCGCCTTTAGGCGGGGTATGATTTTTGGTCGGTTATTTTATAAATTTAATTATAAATCCACATCTTCTTCATAATTCCTACTCCTTAACAATTATTTCACTTATTTCACCAATTTTTTTTTTACTAACGAAATAATTTTTATCACTTTTTTGTAGTTACCAAAAAACACTCAAAACAAATTTTTTTTACAATTTTCACTCAATTTTTCAACGAGACTGATTATAACAGAACTCTTCCACAACTTAAAACTATAAAATCAAGCTTACGACATAGATTAAATATTTGGCGAAGATTATGTGTCAATAATTATAGAAGAAAAGTAGAGGTATGCGGATTATATGCGTTTAACTTAACCCCGCCTAAAGGCGGTCCTGCAGGTTAGAGGGTTAACATCATACTGTGTGCTTGCATCTCATCTAGATATTTCCTTTTGCGACTTTCGACGAAACATCAATGCCACCCATACTTCCGGTTCGACTCTTTTGCCTTTGTAGCATAAGGAAGGCTTTAACTTCCTTTATTTCCATTGTCTCCAGTGCACTCGATGCCGCAATATCATATATGAAGTTTTATATTTTTTCACAGAATTTTTCTTCATCTTTTCTATCTTTTTTTCTATCAGCTATACCTGTTCGCACACAAATTCTTCCACTCTTGATAAAGTTTATAAACATTTTTCACACAACATTTTTGCGGTCAAAGTAGGAATGTTGCTTTTTCATAAAATTCTATTGTAGCATCAATTGAACTGCTCACAGCTACTTTCACCAACTAGAAATACTGTATCGTGATCGGATTTGTTTCCTAGATGAACTTGACGATGTTGAAGCCATTTCACTCGTAAAACTAACTATTTTTATACCTTTCATGAACATGAAATGGTATTATAACTTTGGTCCGATGTTTGTAAGTATGAGAAGAAGAGATAGACCCACCAATAAGTATACCGAAATGATCAGGGCGATGAGCTGAGTCGATTTAGGCATGTCCATCTGTCTGTTTGTACGCAAACTAGTCCCTCACTTTTTGAGATATCTTGATTAAATTTGGTATGGGGCCGCCATTTTGCATGAAATCATTTGTCAGAATCAGCATAGCTCCCATACAATCGATAGTTTCGATAAATGGGTTTTGGGCTATAAATTTTGCAATTCAAAAACTAGGAACGTAAAATTTTGCAGGTTTAGTACTTTTTAGATATGTTATGTGTGTAGTGAAAATCACCCAGATCGGACCAACGTAACATATAGCTCCCACACAATCGATTGTTCCGATAAATGGGGTTTGGGCTATGTATCTTTAAATTATCAGTTTTTACTGTGAGTAAGGATCGGATACTTAAAATCGTGATGCGTATTCATGAAAGGTATAAAGTCTTCGGCACAGTCGAAGACAGCCCTTTCCTTACTTGTTTCTTGCTAAGTTCACTTTATTTCATATAAAAAAAATGCGGTAAACACTTGTTGCTATACTCTTGCCCTCCCTTAGTTTTCGCTAATATACACAAAAAATTTTATTAGGCTTTAATGATCTAACAAAATTCTGCACTGAATAAAACCAGCGTCTTGGTGTCGAACGTACCATTCGGGTGATTGTGAGTCGGTGAACGAAAATATTGTGTCGAATTCTATAACCCCTCGATTAATTCTTTCTGGCCTCGATCACTATAAGGTCAAATAAAAACACTCCGATTACTATCAGTTCGCTTTATTTACTACTACAACCGTAGTATAATTTCACAAGTTAAGTCACTCAAGCGTAAGTTCACAGTACAATACTTGAAAATACACTGAACGACTTGACTTGCTTGCTTACTGCCTTCTTTTATTGCTTGTGGTGGGAGTGTAATTAAGTTAGGGATGGTCGGTTCTTGCAATCATTCGCCACAATGTTATATTCATATTTTTGAGCAAACTACCATTTGCGTTAAATAAAACCGGTTTAAAAAAAGCGACACAAAAAACGTTTAAAATTTAGAAATGTTAAAAAATTGCGCAATTTCTTCACTTTTCGGCTCAACTCGGGCCACCTAAACGTCGAAAAATGCTTCAAAACAAACTTTCTATTTATTTTTGTAACCAACCCCATATTTTACCGTGGAAAAACTTTTATTTTCGAGAAAAAGTTAATAAGGGCCACTCTAATGTGCACCCAAATCACGGAGGTTATGGTCAATTATATAAATTTTGTGGTTCAGACCCCTTTTCCTCGGGGACTAGGCATGATAGGAAATCTTTGAGCACTGATTCGAGTTCAACATGAAAACTAAGAAACATTTCTTGTATGTGCATTAAAAATAGAGGGAAGTGCAACTAGTGTATGCAATACGAATAAATTTAGTACTATTTTTGGAAACTTTTTTAAAAAGTGTTTTTCTCGATATATTTTCAACTTTAATTGCAAATATCAAAACGAGTCGATTGATAACTCTCCCGACATTTTTGGACGTGTTTTAGCAATTGTTTCCTAAAGGAAACAATTACCGAAAATTTTAGATACTGAGGGAAAAGATGCGATTAACTTTAGAGAGGCTACGCATACAACCAAAAGTAAACAATAAGAAGAACTTTAAAGAAAATGTGAACCACATAAACTGCGCTTACAGGAGGCATGAAATTGAAATGGTATTTCTTTATTTCTTTATTCAGTCTATGATTTACAAGAATCTTACAGACTAGGTTAAACAAAAATCTTTCATACATACATATGTAGTTTTTTGTAGAGAATTTAACTTATAAATATTTAATATAAGATAGAAGTTAACAAATTTCTTAAGCAAAGCCTAGATATAGAAAAATCAGTGCAATTATTATTATTTAATGAGTTTATTACAATTAGAGCACGTGTGATTGGCCCATTCAAAGCGTAACTAGACTTAAAGTTTTCAATTGCAAACATGCTATGCTGACGCAAAGTCCTTGATGGCACATAAAAGTTCAAAGATTCTAGGAGCCCTGAGCAGTCAATATTTCCATTTACTACATTATAAATAAATAAAATTGATGAGATTATCCTTCTATTCTCTAAGGCATCCAGATTAATTAATTTACATCGAGAAATATATGAGGGGAGCGGCATATCAAAATGTAATTCAGACAAGCAAAACTTCATGAATATTCTCTGCACGCGTTCAACCTTCTTATTGTGCACCTCATAATATGGACTCCATATAATTGAACCATATTCAAGCCTTGAACGAACAAATGTATTGTACAATAATTTTCTAGTGTATGAGTCTTTAAATGCCTTAGGAATTATAAAGTTGAGATGTTCGGTGAAAGTAAATGAAGAGTATTATAAGTAAATATTAAAAAAGGAAGAGATGGACCCACCAATAAGTATACTGAAATGATCAAGGCGATGAGCTGAGTCGATTTAGCAATGTCCGACATTTTGTAATATACAGATATGAACTGCAATCCAGTTTCGAATGAAATTGTGTGTTGCGCCTATGTAAAGCTGACTAATAAAGCTAGCGAATTTAAGTGAAAGTGAAATGCAGCACTTGCCTGATATTAATCATTTGTCGCAACCACAAGATCGGAGCAAAGTAATATATAGCCCCCATACAATCGATTGATAAAAGGGGCTTGGGGTATAACTCTTGCAATTTAAAGCCAGGAACATACAATTTTGCAGCTACTGTACCTACTAGACATGTAATGTGTGAATCCTCATTGAACAAGTTCGAATCATCCATTCGGAAACATCAGATTCACTTGTAGATTAACAAAAAATTTTCTGAATGTTTACGAATGACAGAATGCGAGAATGCAAAGAAAAATTACCAATACTACTACTTCTATGAATTCGAATCACGATTTTTTTCTTCTTTTCAGCATTTACAAAATTTAGATGGTAAATGCGAAAATAAATGCTGCATTTTGGCCTAAATGCTAAAATGCAATAAGACCGCCAAATTTTGCACAGTTTGTACCTATTGTAAATAAATATCAGACACTGAAAACCGTTATGGGTTTTTATGAAAGGTATAAAGCCTTCGGCACATCAGAAGACAGCGCTTTCCTTTCTTGTTTATTATTATCATTGTTTCGTTAAACAGAAAATTTAATACCATAACTATAAGACTTAAATGTAAGTGCAATATCGATAAATGTTGTGCTTGTTGTGAACTATTTAATAATTTTTAATTGTTTTTTTATCTTTTATGTAAAATAACCAGACTACCTGACAAGAATTTAGAGAACATCGAAACGCGTTGGAGAAAAACACCTCAAAGCTCTTCTTTCCCTTCCTTTTTCTTTTTTATTTCTTGCTTCAGTATATTTGCCTATTGTTCACTTGCCTCTTCTTTGGCTTTCCTTGCTGTTCCTTTTTCGTTTGTTTCCTTTATTATCTTACTAATATTATAAATGCATAAGTTTGTGAGTGAGTGAGTGTGCCTGCAAGGCCTTAACTTCTAAACTGCTAAACCGATCTCTACGAAATTGTGTATGCTTATTCTCAGGAGGATATAATCACCCCTATTATAGTTGTCAATTGGCAAAATCTATATTGATACCAGGGCCGTGCGCAGGGGGGACGGGTTTGACCCCCCAATTGGGGATATTTCAGCTTCATTTATATTCCAAATGGCAAAATTCCATTCCACTGATACTCCTTACAGCCTTAGATAAGGTTCAAATTTTTTGGTGGGCATATGTATTCAAATTGTCATTTACGTTCGTGCATTCACTTGTATGTGTGAAGCGGTTTGAATTTGCCTTATTGCTTGAAACTGAACCGCAATGCGAATTAAAAGCTTGTAATTACGACATAATAGCTATACTTATTTAATACATATGTAAATACTCCTTTCTGTTTGTTGTTGTTCCCGCAATGCGTATTTAACCGGTTCGTTGTTACGCGTATTCTATCATGTTATTAGAATGTTTGACAATTCTTTGCCGCACACGTCATTATCATTCGTTGACCAAAGAAAACTGGTGAGGCACACACTACGGTAAGCTGAATATTATTAAATTACTTATATTATTATTAAACAATTATTATTAAATAGTTTGTATAAGTCGTATCCTAATATTTTTTACCATGGATATTCATCGTTTTCTGTGTAAAAAAAGGCGAATCGAGAACGAAGATGTCAGTTTAACATAATATTAAATACAGCATAAATTCAGATCTGTACTAAGTGCATAATATTATTTGGTTCATGCTAGGACGTTGGCGAGTGTAGTCGTACTGAGCTTCAAACTCAGACAAATATTGCTAAAAATTACGCATGTAAGCCATAAACGTGATTAGCACTGACTACTACAGAATACAACAAAAAATGTATGTTGTAATGGTCTTTGAGAACGGGAATCGAAGAAGAAAATGCTTCACACATTGATGTGTAACTGTCGAAACAAAAATTAGACTTTCTGAATGAAACCAAACTACGCATGATTCCAATTATTGAAACAGTTATCCTGTGTGGCCGACAATGACTTGCTCTCAGAGGATCCAATGATACGGGAAGAATTTCTGAAGACGAACAGTTGACGAATGATGGAAACTTTAGAGCTCTCTTAAGATATCGAGCCAAAACTGATGAGCAGTTAAAAAACTTGAGTGATTTACCAAAGAATGATATGTACATAAGCAACCGTGTCTAGAATAAAATGATCAACATTTGTCACCACCTCATCATGAGTTACAACAACGATCGAGTGAACAAATCGAAGGGCTTTTCTTTTCTCGGAGATGACATTCCAGACATTACAGGAGTAGACCAAAGTTCAATTTGCATTCGCTACTGGATAAATGTGGCGAAAATTTCATCATTCAGGAAGATTTTTTGTGTTTTATTCCTATCACCGATTTCACTTGAAAGGGAATAGGAACTGCTTACCTTGATTTCCTAAAATCTTCCGGACTGGATTGCACGTATTTCTTTGGATTGCGCGTATTTTATTGAGTTCCAAGTGGCTCAAGCTGTTGACTCCCATTGTGCTGCTTATAGCTTCAATTTGGCGGTAAGCTCTGCGTGCAATATAACGGGAATCAAAAATTGTCTGGGAGTTCTAGAGAATATCCATTCCTTTCTCATTTATCCGAAACTCGAGTGAAGAGATTGAAAAAATTTTGTAAAACCAGATGGGTAGAACAGTATGAAGTGATTTCCACCAACTGGAAAGACCTAACGACTTGGTCTGGAGCTTTCCAACTGCTTTCAGCTATAAAAACCGCATATTTCCAGATATCCATGCATATTTTGACCTCGGTGCATTCTCTCACATTGTCTCTGAGTCGAGTACTTCAAAGAGAAAATCAAGATCTGGGAGAGGCTATCAAATTGGCTGATGCTGCGAAACAAATTTTGATGGAAAGAAGAGAAAACGCTTAGGGGGAGTTCAGACAAATTTTCAAAACCGTGAGCGAAATTAGCGAGCAATACGAAATTGAATTGCGAAAGCCAAGGATTGCGTCGAAACAAACCCAACGTTCCAGCGTACAAACTGATTCAGTTGAAGATTATTTCCGTATAACAATCTACATACCGTACATTGATTCTTTCTGACATAATTGCAAGATCGATTCCTAAAGCCCCGCAATATTTTATAAAATTTCGCCTGCCTTTTTCCTAACAAAATGAAAATTTTCGAAGAAGAGTCCGGCGCTCAACTATTCAAATCATACTGTTCAATTTTGCACGACGATTCCCGTGACATCTGGGTGAACGAAGTACAGTTTGGCGGAAACTCGTTGAAGGAAAGGAAATAAAAAACTCACTTGAAGCACTCGATATTTGTAATGAAGATGCGTTTCCAAATGTTAACCAAATGCTTCGAGTTACGGCAGTTTTACCTGTGACAACAGCGATGAATGAACGATCCTTCTCAACTTTGCCATGACTAAAAACGTATTTGAGATCAACAATGTCTGAAGATCGTCTGAACGGCTTAGCCTCACTCAATGTATATCGCGATGTCAAAATCGAGCAGCAAATAATTTTGAAAGAGTTTTTTTCGGTACCTCGAAGAGTTGATTTATTAAATAATTGTAACTAAATATGACTTTTAACAATAAAATTTCCGTACTCCGAAAATAAATTTCTTTTCTTTTTTCATTTATTACGTAACTTGAGTCTGAATCCCCCCTCGGATATTTTCTGCGCACGGGCCTGATTGATACGTACGAACCAGCAATGAAATAGCCTTGCCAATTTGTGCACATCAACATTGTTTTTGTTTATATTGACAATCGTAATAGGGGTGAATAGCTATTAGATTCATGCGATTCCGGCAACTGGAGCAGGGACCGACCTGCTCTTCTGTATGATGCGATTTGGTTTAAATTTGGTACTTTGGTAGTTATTGGTGTTTGTAACGACAAAACACTTCCCGAAGGTTTTGGGGAGTGTTGTCGGAAGTCCTTTGTTGAAATTTAGGATAATTTTTTTTCGGGAAGTGAACCAGAACCGACCTATTCAAAAAAATCTCGTTTATGATTCGATTTGCCTAAAATTCTCTACTTTGATAGCCATTTGCCTTTGTTAAAATGTGTGATACTTTCTTCGATACTTTGGAAGCCCTCCGCTTTATGTACGATACTTTTTTCTCCGGGAAGTGAACCAAGAACCAACCTATTCAAAAAATTTTATTTATGATTCGATTTGCTTGAAATCCTCTAGTTTGGGAGCAAAGGGCTTGTGAAAATTTTTAAGATACTTTCTTTTCCGGGAAACATCTTTTTTATGATCCGTTTTTCTTGAAATTCGGTACTTTGTTAACCCTTTGCCTTTGTTAAAAATACCACAATATCACATGTGCTGATATATTAAAAGGTTATGCCGATATCGGCCGAAACAAGAATATTACAACCCATATAGATCCCTTACACTAAGTTAGCTTCATTCACTTTACTTATAATAAGGGCTTTCTTAAGAATTACTTTACATGACCTATCAGACTCATACGTAGGGCTGTCACTCAGAGAGATTCTTATAATAAAGCCTTATGTAGGCCGTACTTTACATGAGATATAAGCCTTCTTCCTAGGGTTATCTTTCAAAAAAACCTTATGCCTAGTGACGTAAGAAGAGAATAATAATGTGTACCATAAGAAATGTTGCATACAACTGAATACTTTACGAATGTATACTTTTTTATGTGTAATTTCTTCAAGTGCAATAGCTAATAATCAAGTAAATTACAGCGCACATATAAAGCGAAACATTTTTGGTGGGTACAATACGTTATTCATAGAATGCTGTGATCATTTTTTGTAGTTTTCTTCAGAAACAGATTTAGCAAATGGGCAGTGTCTTTAGCTTTTATGGTATCATTGTTATTTTCATAAGTTTAGCTGGAATTTGAATAAATTTTATGAAATGTTGGAATAAAATAATTGTGAATTTTAATATAATTAATATTGTTTACAACTTTTGCTATCTTATTCTCTAGAATTAACTTTAAATGATTGCTCGAAAAAAATACAGTTTACGAGATTTTTACATTTAATTAGATTTGTATCTTCTCTTCAATCTGTTCCCAACAATTGTTCAAGGTTTTGGTTTTTCTTTATAGATTCCTTTATTACAAGCTAGTGCGGTGCTTTATCCCTTTAATTGTTTATATGACCCGCTAAGGAATCGTGAAGATTCGCTATGTGACCTGCACTCTTACTGCTTTTTTTGTCCCGTTAACAGATAAGTAAGAATAGCCTTGACCCTGAAAACGGACCATTCGACTCAATATATGGTTTGGTGTGACGGTATCAAGTGAGAGCTAAGGCATATGATGCAATGGTGTGCCTTTTTCTTAAATTATTGATGTGAAGAAAATGAATAATTCCAGAAACGACATATTGAAAATTTTTTGGATATATTTGCGTTTATCGGGCCCTAGTTAAGTTAGGAAAATTGGCAGGAACGCATCTAGAATCCCCTTGCTTTGCATGTAGCAATTTTATGTTTGATGCTCGCAAGTATAGAAAGCCGAACCCCTTTTTATATATGCGGAAAAAAATAAGTAAACAAATTTTGTTTGCAGAGAATAACTAAAAAATAACTTTTGTTATTTTGCTTATTTTCTTCGTGCGGGCGGGGCCGCAGGTAAAAGCTAGTATCTTATAACTTTAAACGAGCTATTCTTGTATATTTGTATGTTTGTATATTCGCATCTTCATCCCAATGTGAGACGAACTAAGAGGAAGGCTTCACTCCTCCCACAGCCTCGGGCAAGGTCGGTTGTATAAGTGCCTTACCCCGGTATGCTGGCTCTGCCGGGGCGGACGAAACCCTTCCAGCTTAACTCGTGGGAATCGTATGGAAAATAAAAATAAAAAAACAGAAGCGAAGAGTAGCGGAGGACGAACTCCTGACTAGTAGCCAGGTGAGCGTCAATACAAGGGATTAGAGGGGTACGAGCCATAGTACCCTCCTCCGAAGCACACTTAATAAAAATGGAAGCGCACCAGCCATAGTGGCTTCCAAGAAATCTAAAAAATCCTCGGGGACTCTGGAGCGAGCCAAGCACCATAGGGCTCTCTTCTTACTTAAGAAGATAAGAAGAAACAAGGAAACTGGCGAGGTCCACATGCGAGACGCAAAGGACAGTATATGGTGTGAAGGAGTGGTCAGGGACTAAGAGAGCACCCATGTCAACAAGCCAGCAGCTCATCCACAGCAACAACCATCCAAACCGAAGCAGCCGAAGTGAACGTGCGTGATATCAAGAAGGGCAAATTCAACCAACAGCACGAGGGCCTTTCCACTAGTGATGCAGAAGCGGCGAGGAATACCTATACCGAGGTGGTCAGGGATCACCTTCAGGTTGCACTGGTCGATGCTGGTGGGACTACTGGGACGGCTATCTGAGATGGTCGTCGATCACCGCATGGAGAACCAAGCTCTAGTGCCTGTCTTCAACTGCGAAGAGATTTGCTGAGGCTGCCGGGTGACTAAATGCGCGGACGGCTTCTAAAAAAAATGTTTGAAGAGGGGCGTTGCTATCATCAGCAACGCATGCGATGGTCCTACGCTAAATATCATCTTGGCTTCGGAGATTCCCAGGAGGCCCCGGACGCGCATTTGGCTGCCAAAGATGAAGCTAGATGAGGGTAAACTCATCCAGTGCTCAATCAGGGACGCTAAACTACAGATTTTTCCAACAGCAGTAGCGCCGGATAACAATCTAGAGGTTGACGAAGCTTGGCAGGGCCATCTGAGGTTGGTATTACGGCAAGCTCTGGAAAGACTGCTGGTGTGCCCCCCAGTCCGATGATTTGGAGTGGCGCAAATTAACCTGCAACCTCCTAAGGGAGGAAGACATCGATACCTGCTTGGTGCAGGAACCCTGGGTATGGCGCTCCAAGGTCAGGGGCCTTCATACCAGGAATTTCAACCTATTCTACACACTTGGAGAAAATAAACCAAGGGTTACATCCTTGTTAGAGATACTATTAATGCTTTCTTTTCACCTAATTTCAGCATTTTTGATCTGACAGTGGTCAGGATTGTGTCGGTTGAGGCGGACGATCGCCTCGGCGTACATGGCTCATGATAGACCCGCACCTCCTGAGGAGGTACAGTTGTTGATAAACGAAAACAACTATAAAGAAACAATCCTCGTGGGCTGTGATGCTAACGAAAGACGCTCGATGTGGGGCAGCAGCGAAATAAACGAACTGGGTGAGTCACTCTTTAACTTTCTACTATTGAACAATCTATATTTATGTAAAAAGGGAGCTCTCCTACCTTTGCTTTTCCGGGTTCAGAGAACATCGAAGGGTGGCAGGAAGTCTTTGATAGTACATTGGAATCTGATTCCCAGGAACTTTTAGTAAAGAACTGGGAGGTATCGAAGCGTTTATCCTTTTCCGATCATCGTATGATTATCTTTGCCATAGAATGGGATAGGGAGACAAGACAACCGTATAGGAATCCGAAGCGAACTTCGTGAAGCTTATTTGACAAGATAGTCGGTAATAGGCTAGGCAGAAATAAAATATCCATTCAATCACCCGAATGTCTGGACGATCGAGGTAGGTCTCTAGAAAATAGTTTCGGGTAGCTTATACAGTAGCCTGTCCAATATCTAGGAGCAAGAAGACCTTCCCTTCGTGGTGGGATAAAAACCTTGGCGACCCAAGCTCAAATCTCAGGAGGGTCTTCAACGACTGCTACTCAAGGAAGAACTTTCAGGAACTAAAGGAGATTTTCGCAGCATGCATCTTTCATAACCACATTCCGTCCACGTGGAAAGAAACAAGGGTGGCTTTCACTCCGAAGTGGGGTAGAAGAGGACATAAGGCGGCCAAGGACTTTCGGCCGATAAGCCTTACATCCTTTGTGTTAAAAGCTTTGGAGAGATTATTAGATATTCATATACGGGAACTTCTTCCGGAGATCCCTTTCTCTCATGTGCAGCACGCGTCTCTTAGGGGGAAATCCACAGAGACCTCACTACTTAAGGTAGTGCGAACAGTCGAAAAGTCACTCTTATATAAAGAATTTACTCTAGCTACATTTATTGATGTGGAGGGCGCTTTCAACAACGTGAGAGCCGACACCATATCATTAGAACTCACTGGGGTGGAGGAGCCAATAAGAAATTGGATTTCGTTCCTACTTCTTAACCGCGAAATATCAGCTGAGCTAGGGGGGAAAAGTCAGCAAGCAGATATGTAGAGGCACACCGCAGGGCGTGGTGCTCTCACCTCTGCTATGGGTCCTTACTATGAACGCCATCGTAATACAACTCACTATAAGTGGGGCAAAAATCGTGGCATACGCCGACCATGTGGCGATCTTGGTCTCAGATCCCTTCCCTTCCGTGATGAGTGAAATCATGTACAAATAACGTTGGCAAAACTGAGTAGTATGCGTGTGGTCTTAGGCTAAATCCGG
This sequence comes from Merzomyia westermanni, assembly GCA_949987695.1. Lineage (NCBI taxonomy): Eukaryota > Metazoa > Arthropoda > Insecta > Diptera > Tephritidae > Merzomyia > Merzomyia westermanni. The sequence goes on from OX465291.1 coordinate 87,259,529, forward strand.
AGAAAACTGATCTACTACTCTTCACGAGGAAGTACAAGCCACCTACCTTCAAACTATCTACTAGCACCATTTATCTGGGGTTAATAATTGATTGTAAATTGAACTGGAAATCGTGCATCGAGGAGCTGATGCGGCAAGCCTGCGTCGCTTTCTATGCCTGCAAATCAATGTTTGGTAAAAAATGGGGTCTCAGGCCAAAGATGGTGCTATGGATGTACGCGGCGGTGGTGCGGCCTGTGCTGACCTATGGATCTGTGGTGTGGTGGGAAGCTCTCCGAAAGAACCACAACCTCATCAGCCTACAGAAGGTCCATCACGCCGCGTGTGTTGGTACTACCGGAGCCTTGCACACTTGCCCCACTGTGGCCTTGGATCCCATTTTAAACCAGCTTCCAATTGACCTACACATATTGTGTACATCGGCTAAAACGGGACTGAGACTCAGGAAGTCTGACTGCTGTAAGGATACTCAGCAGTAGTATTCTTAACAATCTTCCAGCAGGCAACATTAATGCCAAGACAGACTTTTATCTTCATAAACTGAAGTTTAAGGGCAGTGCTGCTACTATCATTCCGAATAGGAATGATTGGAAGAGGGGCAGAATCGCAGCATTTCAATCTACACCGACGGGTGCAAGATGGATTCAGGTGTGGAAGCCGGTGTTTTCTCGGAGTCTTTAGACATTGCCGTACTACCGGAACAAAGCACAACTGAAGTGGAGGAATACCACTAGTTGCGCAATATCAATATCCACCTGGCCAGACTATGGCGAAAAGAGGACGAGAAGTCTAATAACAGGTCAAGAGCTGACACCCACAAACTTATAGCAGTCTGCACAGGTCACTGGGCGATAAGTAGCATGCGGAAAAGATGGGAATTCCGTACCATGATCACTGCAGAAGTTGCAGGGCCTTAGATATCAAAGAGACCGTTGAGAGTTTTCTGGGTAAATGCACGGCTCTAGCCACAATGCGAATAAAATCCTTTGGAAGCCCGTTTTTGGAAAACTTGAAGCGTATATCCGAAATAGGGATTCCAAAAATCCTTGAGTTTATCAACAACTCTGGTTGGTTGTAACATATACCCGTCCTACATCAGCAGGTTCCAACGAGGTTTTTATGGCATCAAAACGGCTTCTAAAAGCTACTTGGGCGACCTGGGCCGCAGTCATTTTACCTACATACCTATCCACATACAATGTTTCTACAGCGTTGCCACCCATCTAATTGTTTTTTAATGAAACGAATGGTATTTTCCTGCGTATTTTAGGAAAAAGGAAATGTGGGGCCGAGAGGCGTGAGTGTGAGGACCTTGAGATGCTGGATGACAGGAATAATGCGCGTAAATTCTATCAAAAGATCCGAAGGTTTCAAGACCGAGGCGAGTTCCTGCAGGGACAATAATGGCGACCTGGTAATCGACGTATATAGAGTACTTAAGTTATGGAGAGAACAATCTCTGACGATGAGAAAAAAGTCGAACCGCCCGACTATGATAAAGTGAGGATAGCAGCATATCGGCTCAAAAACAACAAAGCGCCTGGAAAGGACGGACTATCCACCGAGCTGTGCACATGGAGGCGAAGGGCTGTTAAAAAGCATGCATCAACTCTTACGCAGAATATGCATGCCTGAAGAATGAAACTTAAGTGTAATATGTCCAATCAACAAGAAAGGCCATCCCACTATTCACACCAACTACGGCGGAATCAGTCTCCTTAATATCGTATATAAGATTCTATAAAGCGTATTGTGCGAAAGATTGAAGCCCATTGTCGAAAGCTGATGGGACCTTATCAGTGTGGCTTCAGACCTAGTAAGAAGACCCATTATAAGAGGATCGACACGCACCATCTCTTGGTCTATTTCGGAGCCGCTTTTGGCAGTGCGGAAAGGAGTTGCCTCTACGCTGCCATCTCTAAATTTAACTTCCTGCAAAGCTTATACGATTTTGCAAAAAACGATGAGCACTACCAAAAGCTCCGTCAGAATTGGGGAGGACCTCTCCGAGCTATTCGAAACCAAAAGAGACTTAAGACAAAGCGACTCCCTCTCATGCGATTTCCTCAACTTGCTGCTTGGGAAGATAAGTCGAGCAGCAGAGCTGAACCGCAATGGTAAAATCTACTACAAGAGCGTGTAATTGCTGACTTATGCCGGCGATATTGATATCATTGGCCTTAACAACCGCGCCGTAAGTTCTGCTTCACTTGCCTGGATAAAGAAGCGAAGAAAGTAGATCTTGCGGAGAACGAGGACAAGGCGCGGTATTAGCTGTCTTGAAGGAAATAATCGGCGCACCTCCGCCTTGGCAACCATGTCACTATTGATAGTTACAAGTGTTAAACTGTGAGGCACTTCGTCTCTTTGGAAACCAGAGTTCACACCAAAAAAAAAATCAGTCGAGAAATTGCGGAGAGTTTTGCCAACAACTGCTATTTTGGACTGAGTCCACAACTGAAAATTAAAGTCCTCTTTCGACCAACAAAGATCACGCTCTATAAGTCTCTCATCATACCTGTCCTCATGTACGAAGATGAGATGGCCCTTGGAGTATTCGAGAGAAAAGTTCTGCGGCAAATGTATGATCCTTCCCATGAAGGAAATTTAATGATGAACTCAACGCAGATCTGACCATAGTGCAGCGAGTAGAAGCCCAAAGACTTCGCTGTCTGTGTCATGTTCTGCGAATGGACAAAAAAGCTCCAGCCCAGTAGGTTTTTCTATCGACACCACACTTCGCCAGCAGAGGAATGCGGCGACATCGACTGAGTTAGAAAAAAAAGGTGGAGGATGACTTTAACTACTAATCTGACGCCCATTCAAACCGCGTTTCCTTTGTTTTATGTCAAACGGAATTTCAAGGGAAGCGAAAGAGCTCAAACTAAATTCAGCTCTCTGTAGAAATCCTCTAGGATTACACGATTTTCGCTCCTGAGTAAAGCCATAATATTGGTATAGTATTCTCTATGGCTAAATTTGACAGATATATATATATGTAGGCTGTCGTAAAGATAACGTGGGAGTAGGGCGTGGTCACAGCCCAGGGGGTTGTAAACCCTGCTCAACTCGGCATCACTGCTGACGGTACATATAACTGCAAACAAGGATTAGGGGGCCTAGAAAATATCCGAGGTAGATATGCCCTGTGCCGTGGTCACCAAAATTGTTACCGCTGCAGTTAGGCTAGTACCACAAAGTGCTAGTACCCTTGAAAGCATTCAACAGTCCTATTCTTACCCGTTATTATTCCCTACTAGACGCGTCTAGCTACCATCATAACTACATGCAAACAAAAGTTGTGTCTTACTAACACGCACAAATCCTTGTGTGAGGCAGAGAGGTTATCACTTGCCATATAAACAGCAGCTGTCTAATATGGTCATGCTTGCGTTATGTCTAACTGCACACAAATAGCAACACATGGTTAGTTTTTGCACATCGCTCCTAAGAAACTAACTAACCCTGCAAAAATCGAATGACTGAAACTCCTTTTCGTATTCATGTCGGTAAAATTTGTCGTATTTTTTTGTGTTATATACGAGTCAAATGATTGGTAGCTGTGACACCAGTGTGAGCAGTACAACTATATGTTCATCTTAGGTCAAAAATTAAATGAGAAAGAGCGAGATGTAAAACCGAACACACAGGAACGCGAGGAAAGAAACAGTAAAAAAAGTCTACCGATGCTCTTAAAAACGTGATGGCAGAAATACGGAAACTTTCGGTATGGTTCCGGATAAATTGACTACTTATTTTACCCGTATCGTTTTTGCAGGGAAGATAACTGACAAAATTAACACACACTACGGTCAGCCAAAAAGGTAAGCTGACATGTCATATAACTAGTACCTGTCAAGTGAGGTTGTCAACTGTCATAGCATAGAGTCGCTGGATATTTTTTTACTGGAGCGGAATGACGACACACGTTCCGTGACCGTAAACTGTTTTTTAAGTCACAATAACGATGAAACTGCCCAACTTTTTTAAAGAGTAACAACGCATAATTGAACCACCCGGTACCTTCCATCCAATTGCTCACGTAAGCCGTCATTCCGAATTACGGGTTTAGGATAATTGTAATTAAAAAATTGGCTTCCGATCAGGGAACGTATGACGTAATTCGACCCCTGATTTTTTACGATTTTCTTACAAAATCCATACTGCAAAAAATATGTTCAAAAATTATAATCCAAACTGTCAGTTAAATGAAAGACAGCGTAAAATTTTTTTTTATTAATACTACAGTTCAAAAAATGGTGACTTTGCGATTAAGCTTTATTATTTCATTTGAATCACCCTTTCGCAGCCGCCATTTACAAATTACGTTCTAAATTTTCCTCACAGCCGCCATCACAATCGGTGCTCGTTCGGCATTTGAGATAGAGATTGACTGGGGGAGGTTCAAGGCCGCTTCTTCCTCCCGTTTATTATTGATATGTTGAGATTTACCTCTTTTAACTCTGTACCAGTTTCCAGTATTCTGCCACGAATAATTCCAGAGATATGCAGTTCGAAAAATGTCATTTGCATGTTAGGTGCCACGCCCACACCTCCCTTTCTCCTTTTGTTTCCTGAGGTGTTAGAGATTGATCTCGTTTAAGTCCTTCCCACTTTCAATGTCCTACCATAGTGAGTATACAAAGAAAATTTCAGGAATATCAGTCCATCCGTTTAGGAGTTTAGTGACAACGCACTTACGCACAGCTTTTAAGATTATTTCAAAGTTTCTCTTTTTCACCATGTAAATTGAACTCAACTTTGATTGTTAAACTAACTTTAGGTAAACACTCAACTCGACTTTGGTTGTCAGTTTGTATCCCAGGTAAAGTTGTATTAGCTAAAATATTATTATGTTGGGTTTTTTCAACATTTTTTAGTTATATAAGAACACAAAAGGCATGGTTTCTTCGACAGGCCGTCACATAGCCGTAGAGTACGTTGTCAAAAACATTGCAATGTAAACTAAGAAGACGGTGAAGTTCACCGTAACGTAATATAGCGGCAAGCATCAGATATTACGGCCGTCATGACGGTGCCGAATTTTTCGTCAACGTTTTTTTCCACCGTCATATTCAAAGCGGTGAGAATTCAATCAAATATTTCAAATATTTTTACACAAAAACAAATAAGACATTCCTGTTGTTTAAAAAAAAAAATATTCTTCTTCTTTAAATGGTCATCTAACCGAAATAAAAAAACTAGAAATAAAAAAAGACATAAAAAACTAAGAAAAAGGCAGCAAAATTGTGGAAACAAAATCAGCCAAATTGACCGCAACGCTCATCGAACTTTACAAGAAAGCGGTGCCGCTAATGACGGTAAGCATAGCGGCCGCTATATAGCGAACGTTACAATGCGGCACCGCTTTCCGAGAAACCGAAAGCTAAAGTCCGATCGAGCAAAGAAAAGAAAAAAATATTGAAATCGGTCAAGCGGTTATCGAGTATTAGCTAAAATATTATTCAATTCAGGTTTTTTTAAAAAAAATTTGGTCATAAATGAGCCCCGAACCAGATCGAATATATTAAAGAAAAAATTATTAAAATCGGTCAAGCCGTTATGAGTCTTAAACGTATTCATGAACAAAAACTCATTATACCCAGCGTGTACTAGTACACAGGGTATTATAGTTTTGGTCATATAACGGAGGTTTGTATAGGTACAAAATAATATCAAAGTTCTTAGAATGAACAGAGGAATTCATTAAGACATGTCCGTCCGTCCGTGGACACGATGACTTGAGTAAAAATTTAGATTTTTGAATGAAATTTGGCACACAGGTTTCTTTCTGGCCAAGGTAGGTTGCTATTTGAAATGGGCGAAATCGAACCATAACCACGCCCCTTTTTTCAATATCGAAAATTTGGAAAACCCTATAAATGGGTTATTCAATAATAAAAGCAGCTGGAATGGTGAAATTCGCTAGATTTATTAATTTGGTTGTCCCATTGACGATTTTATCAAATTCTGGGAAAAGTGGCGTGGCACCGCCCACATATGAGTGAAGAAATTTTCAAACTTTGACTGTTAATAGCTTCAGAACCGTTTATGCTAGTACAACGAAATTTCGTAAACGGATACTATTGTTGTCTTCATGTCAAGGTAATCCTAATTACCATAATTATGATTCTATCCGAGGGCCCTTGCAGAATTTAATAAAATATTTTGAAGCCTTGATCTGGACTTTGCACTCCCGAGATCATGTTTTTGTTCTAAACTTTCTTCGCATTATGTCTAAATGTATGTGTCATATATAATTTTAAGATTTGGATTTGTATTTCTAGTCTGTAAGATTAATATAATCATAGACTTTATAAAGTGAATTGAATTTAATTGATAAATGCACCCATAGAAAATAAGCGAAATCGCTTTTCGACTACGCCTAATTTTTCATAAAAGTTATATGGAAAGGAGACAGAAATATTGAACTGCCTATATCTAACTAGGTGATACAGGTATAATAATATTATTTGGCAGTTACCGCTATTTTCTTATTCTTTATACGATGTTTGCAAAATGTTGGAAAGTGGGCGTGGCACCGCCCACTTATAAGTCAAGCAAATTTGACATTCGACTGTAAGTAACTTCAGAACGGTGTAAGATAGAATTACGAAACTTAATACGAGGTATACTATAGACATGTAGAGTACGCCCACTGAAAATAACCAAAATCGGTGGACGACCACGCCCACTTTTAGACCAAAGTTTTCTAAAAGAGATGTAGGAAACCGAGACATGCCATATCTCTTTCACTGATGCAGATAGAATGCTAAAATTTCGTAGTTACAATGACCTGATGATCTTATTAGTGATTTTTGTTAAATTTTGGAAAATAGGAGTGGCACCGCCCACATATAAATGAACAAAATGTCAAATTTCAGCTATTATCAACTTCAGAATCGTGTTATATAAAATTACGGAACATGATACGAGGTATACTATCTACGTTTTGCAAATTATATACAGCCTATGCTGGAACCAGTGAATCCAAGAATCTACTGTGAAAATTTCATAAAGATCAGTTGAGTTTCTTCGACGCCTATACAAGATTAAAATTTTATATAGCGGCGTGGCACCGCCCACTTTTCCAAAATTATATATATCCTATACTGTAACCAGTGAACCCAAGAATCTACTGTGAAAATTTCATAAAGATCGGTTAAGTACTTTGGACGCCAGACACACATACACACATTCATTTTTATTTATAAGATTGCCCACATGGTAGTAGAAAAAGTTTAAAACCTCTAAAGGTCATAACTCCACAACAATTTACCAATTTACCACGATCACTTTTACGCAGCTGAGTATTTAATGTTCGGTTCCACCCGAACTTAGAATTCCTTACTTGTTTTTATATGTATAGATTACTTCAATGTTTCACTTTTTCACCATGTAAATTGCTTCTCCGTGCCAGTGAGAAGTATAAGAACCTATATACTTTCAGGCACTTGCTGTGATGGAAACAAGTAATGAAAGGGCTGTCTTCGACTGTGCTAAAGACCTTATACCTTTCATGAGTAGGCATCACGGTTTTAAGTGTCCGATCCTTACTTACAATTAGTACAAACTCTGCAAAACTGAAACCCCATTTATCGGAATAATCGATTGTATGAGAGCTTTATGTTATGTAGGTCCGATCTGGCTGATTTTCACTACACACATTACATATGTAATAAGTACCAAATCTGCAGAATTTTACGTTCCTAGCTTTGTAATTGCAAGCGTTGTATGCCAGGTAAATTTCTATTAGGGAAAATATTATTAAATTGAGGGTTTTCCAAACTTTTTTAGTTATATATGAACACTAAGTCCGATCGAACAAAGGAAAGAAAAAATTATTAAAATCGGTCGAGCGGTTATTGAGTATTAACTAAAATATTATTAAACATTTGTTATGTAAGTTTTGAAATTATAATTGTTGAAGTGTTGTTTTTATGTTTGTTTCTTTTAAATAAAAAACACTAGATTCCTGAGGAAGACGCGGTAGCGTCGAAACGCGTAGCAGGGTAAAGGAAAATGTAAAATTGTTTGCCTTCTCATTTATCGGTCGTAAAGCTCCAACCCAGTATATAAAATATTATTCAATTGCGATTTAAAAAAAAAATTTTGTCATAAATGAGCCCTGAATAAAATCGAAAATATTGATGAAAGCATTATTAAAATCGGTCAAGCCGTTATTGAGTTTTAAACGCATTCACGCACACAAATTAATTTTTATATATTTAAATTTGTATAAACATGCATATCAAACCAAAGGGTTTTAATTACCTTAATAATATTTGCAAAAAAAATTATATATACCGCTGAAATCAGAAAATTTTTGGTTTTTTCGGGGTAATGAGGTTGTATTCCGCACTTGTCCAAAAATGTGGTCCTAGTTAGTGAATCTGTAGTAGTAGTGGATCTTGGAAGTTAAATTAAAAATATTCAAACAATAAGCGGTATATAAATTGGCAAAAAACAAGCTAAGAGTAAGAAATCAAAGACATCATTTTAAAACTTTCATTTTTTAGGCGTCTTATATTTGGGCAGCAATTTTAAGAAACCACCACCTCACAATGCAAAACACCTATATAATTAACGCCCAGACACGGTTCGTCTGAAATGATTCTTACCTCGAAGTCAAAACAAAAATCATCGCCAGAGCCGTTTTTTGAGAAAACCCCGAAATAAACGCGATTTTTACACGGTCTCGGAAAACTAGGTTTCCTTCCACATTTAGAAAAAATGTATATATTCAGAAAGAGGATCTAAAACTGCATGATCCGACGCGTTTTATTTTTAACATAACATGTCACTTAATCTTGTGAAATGCAATTGAAAATGCATTTTATGTTACTAATACTCCCCGTGGTGTTCAAGACAATTTAAAACAACGAGGGAAAGGGATGTCTTCGAATGTGCCGAAGACTTTATACCTTTCATGAATACGCATCACGATTTTAAGTGTCTGATCCGTACTTACATTTCGTAAAAACTCTGTAAAACTGATAATTTAAAGATACATAGTCCAAACCCCATTTATCGGAACAATCGATTGTATGGGTCTATATGTTATGTTGGTCCCATCTGGGGGATTTTCACTACACACATTACATATATAATAAGTACCAAACCTGCAAAATTTTACGTTCCTAGCTTTTTAATCGCAAAATTTATAGCCCAAAACCCATTTATCGAAACTATCCATTGTATTGGACCTATGCGTTGTATTGCTCCGATCTTGCTGATTCCGACAAATGTTTAATCTCATGCAAAATGGCGGCCCATACCAAATTTCATCAAGATATCTCAAAAAGTGAGGGACTAGTTTACGTACAAACAGACAGACGGACATGGCTAAATCGACTCAGCTCATCGCCCTGATAATTTCGGTATACTTATTGGTGGGCTATCTCTTCTTCTTCTCATACTTACAAACATCGGACCAAAGTTATAATACAATTTCATGTTCATGAAAGGTATAATAAGAAGAATGAGTACGCAGTTTAATAGAACAGTTAGTTTTGGTATAACAAAGTGCAAATTTTAAGTACCTAGGGGTTACCATTGCTTTTTGGGAATTTTTTTTTTGTAAGGTGGCTCTGTTTTTTTTTCATAAAGAAAGGTAGCAAAAATACGCTTTTAGCGCAGTTTTGGACGCGTGTTGGGCAAAAGATAGACGAAACCAGCATTCCGTTAATGGGGTCGAATTAAGAAAAGCTCGCAGATTATGACTTTGAATGCTGTCAGGGGGTATCTTGATTCGTTGTTTTTGTTAGGGGGAGTCTGTCCTCCCTCTTGAAAAACTGTAAGTGACCTAAATATTGGTTTTGAGTATGGGAGTTGTTAGAGTCTTTTCCGAAAAATCCCAATCTGCTATTTGAATTTTTAAATTAAGCATAGTTCTCCTACAATCTGGACTAAAAGCTCGGCTAACCTATTGTTTTGGTTGCAAACAAAGAAGAAAAAGAGAATTGCCATGGCAACAGCAACCACATGGTTGCTACAATAAGTAGCACCGGAAAGTTTTAGGAAATTTCGTAAAATGGTCTTTAAACAAGGAAAACTTTTGTACAAATTATCTCCAATAATAAATAATTTTCAGCAACTTATTTTTCTTATTTATTTAGTTATTATACACTTTTCAAAACCAGTTTTTTGGTTATTTATATTTAGGTTAGGTTAGGTTGAAGTGGCTGTCACGAGGGCACACTTAGGCCAGTATCAGAAGGCCCGTTGTGATACCACGTAGACACCGTTACAACTACTCTTCGAACCAATTTGAAGACTTGATGAAGGCCATCCTTGATGTCATACTGCGCAATCTGGCGAATGTTGTCCAGGAAGGGAACTCACAGGCAGCGCCGTCTGCCGCCGCTAAGTGCAGGGCGGTTGCAGACGAGGTGCTCTACCGTTATAACCTCTTCTTCGTCTTTGAAGCTCCTGCAGCAACGACGATAGGGGATACCTAGCCTCTCCGCGTGCCTCCCAATAATGCCCAGTTAGTATTCCTCTAAGCTTGGAAACATCAGCTTTTTTTAGGGTGTAGATTTGTCGAGATCTCTTGGGACCCCTTTTTGGCCAGGTTTGCTTGGATATCCCACACCCTGGAGTTTGTTGCCATCTTTCATTAGCTAGTCGATAGGTATGTTCTTTTAGCAGTAGCCTACATGTGGCAAAGGGTATACCCAAGCATTCTTTGTCAGGAAGAACCTGCTTGGTAGTGCCCTGCCTAGGAAGCTCATCTGCCCTACAGTTTCCCTCAATGTCCCTATGACCCGGAACCCACGTGAGGTTCACACAGTTCTGCTTGCCCATCTCTTGGAGAGATCGGCGACAGTTTAGCGTTAGTTTAGAATTGAATGGGTTAGAGCCAAGGGATTTAATGGCGGCTTGGCTATCGCTGAAAATAAAGATTTCCTTGCCGATAGTGTCCTGTCATATGATTGTAGAGACCTCAACTTGGAACACCCTACAATGATCAGGTAGTCTAAGGAAAGCGTCGCAATCCTTCGAAAAGACTCCTCCCGCGACCCTGCCGCCTAATTTAGAGCCGTCGGCGAATATGAATATACTACCTTCTACGCCGTAGCACCGATCCGACTCCGCCCAGTCGTCCCTACTGGGGATATTTACCGTGAAGTCACACTCCGAAACTGTAGTAGCCGCGCAGCGATCCGTACTTCCTGGGAGAAAACTGAAATTGCTTAGTATGCTAGAATGTCCTTTGGTCCATGTGTTCCAGCCAGACGATTCCCGTAGGCGCAGAGCTGATGTCGCCACTGCTCGGTACCCTTCTACGTCTAGGGGAGAAGGTCTAGAATGACTTGGGGAGCTTCGCTCAGCGTAGTTCTCAGAGCTCCGCCTATACAAATCATGCTAGACCTGTGAACTTTCCCTAACAGATTCCGGTTTGAAGCCTTGCCCAAGGCAGGCTACCATACGACGACCCTATATAGCAGTATGGGTTTAATAATCATGGTATAAATCCATTTGCATATCTTGAGGCTAAGACCCCATTACCTGCCTATGGCCCTTTTGCATGTGTATAATGCAATATACGCTTTCTGTTGACGCTGAGTGACGTTTTTCTTCCAGTTCAGCTTTTTGTCCAGAACCACAACTAGGAATAACGAGATGTCTCGCAAGGCCACCTACATCAGATCACACAAAGTTTGTGGGAATTTGCCACAACCTTCCCGCCCCCCCCCACATGTATCTCTTAACAGCGAGTTGACTGTTAGGTTCTACAGGAGTGCCGAGGGAACGCCCCCTTGGGGAGTGCCCCTTGTGACATAGCGTGTCATATCAACAGTCCCCAGAGAGGAGAGTATTTTCCTTCCCTTGAGTAGTTGGTCGATCAATCCCACCAAGGACCTACATATTTACACCCAGATTGGTTAGGGCAATATCAACAGCGCCTGGGCTAATATTATTGAAGGCTCCTTCGATATAGAGGAAGGCAACCCGACAGTAGTCCTTCTCATCCAAGGATGCTCCTATGGTAGAGACTAGGGTATGAAGCGCAGTCTCCGTAGATTTACCTTTAAGGTGTTGATAGCCAGATATTAGGTTGCTGTCAATTGTGGTAGTGAGAAAGTTATTGATTATCCTCTCTAGGGCTTTGAGTGCGAAGGACGAGAGACTGATCGGTCTGTAGTCCTTCGGCTCGTAGTTGTTGTTTTTGTTGTTGTTAACAGTGCTTTGCCCAGCCCAATGGGCTCGATGACTCTAAATTGTCATCAGGCTCTTCTAACGGAAGTCCGAGGAAACGCGCAGTTTCCATAGGGTTGGACCAGAGTGATGTAGGTGTTAGAAGAGTAGGTTCGACTGAACAGGAGAATAGATGTTTGGTATCATGAGGCGACATACCACATGCAGGACATGTGTTTGGTATGTTGGGGTTCAGTCTGGATAAGTAAGAGTTTAACCTATTACAATATCCAGAGCGAAGTTGTCCTAGCATGACTCTAGTATCCCTCGGAAGTACACGATCCTCTTCAGCCAATTCAGGTGGCTGAGTATTGATAACAGGATTCACAGGCCGAGATCTGAGGGATCTGTCTACCGACTCAGTGTGGAGGTCATTTAGAGCCCGTCTATGCTTCCGCAGATCAAACGGCAAAAAGATGTGGTGCCGGATCTCATCTTAGTGCTTACGAAGATGTCTCCTTATGTCTCTGGGGGGCGGGGCTACATCTAATAGATGTCGATTTGGATGACTGGGTTTATGACAGTTCAGAAGGAACTGTCTACTCAAGAGTTCCGCGTGCTCTTGAACATTGAGCAATTTTGCCTCTTGATGGAGGTGAGACTTAGATGTCATAAGCAGACATCCCGTAGCAGTTCTGATGGCGGTGTTTTGGAAGACTTGCAATTCCCTCCAATTGGTGTCAGCAAGGCTGGGCGACCATATGGGCGCAGCGTAGTCAATAACCGGTCGGCCAATAGCCTTATATGTAGCAAGCGATGTTTATTTGTCTTTCCCCCAAGTACTGCCGGCCAGTGACTTGAGGATCTTATTGCGGCTCTGCACTTTTGAAGCTATTGCGGTGGCATGACCAGCGAAGGTGAGGCCGTTGTCAAACGTCACACCCAAGATTTTCGGGTGGTTGACAGTAGGTAGAGGTACTCCGTCTCTTAACTCTTGCCCTATCTGTGCATTCCATGTCGTAAACAGGGTCGCCGTCTATTTAGTGGGAGATAGGGTCGTATTTCGCTCGGTGAAGAAGCTAGAAAGGTCACGGAGGTAACTGTTGTATCTAGTACAGAGTTCGTCAATGGAGGAACCCTTGCCCGAGGCCATTATCGTGCAGTCGTCAGCGTAGGAAACAATGGAGACTCCCTCTGGTGGGGGGGGTAGTCTCGAAATATAGAAATTAAACAAAAGGGGAGAAAGAACACCACCTTGCGGCACCCCTTGTTTCATTCTTCGTGGTCAGATTTCTTGTTCCTGAATTCTACTGATGCCTGTCGACCATTGAGGTAATTAGCGGTCCACCTTTTAAGGCCGGCAGGGAGCGGTGTCTCTTCCAGGTCTCGAAGGAGTGTGGCGTGGTTGACAGTATCAAATGCATTTGATAGGTAAAGTGCCACTAGAACCGTCCTATGGTTTAGTGGGTGTTGATTCAAACCATAATTTATCTGTGTTGTAAAGGCATTCAAAGCGGATGTTGTGCTGTGAGATTTGCGGAAACCATGTTGGTGATCGGCCAATTTCAGATTTGCAATAAAGTAAGGGAGCAGAATCGTCTCTAGTAATTTCGCAACCGGCGAAAGGAGGGATATTGGACAATAAGAATCTCCTTGGTTCCCCGGCTTCCCTGGTTTTAGTAGGGGAACTACAATCGCCTGTTTCCATATCTCAGGTATGACGAAAGTAGTTAGAGAGATATTAAAAAGAGCCGCTAAATAACTCTGTCTCTCGTGGCCTAGGTGTTTAATCATCTCCATGGCTATCCCGTTGGGTCCGATGCATTTTGAGGGGTTGGCCTTCATTATTTATGACTTCCTTGACCTCTGCGACTGAGACGGCAATAGGCGCAGTGGAGTGTTTGTGTTTGTGCGCACATCGGATGACTCTTCGCTTAGTCCTATCCGCAGGTGGATGCATTATAAACAGCCGGCATAGAAGCTCGAGCATTTCCTGGCGTCCGATTTGACGTTGTCGCCGAATGCAATGGCGACCTTGTCATTGTATTTGGTCGGATTGGATAGGGCCTTGACAGTCGACCATAATTTGCCGACTCCGCCGGAGAGGTTGCATACCTCAAGGTATTGTTTCCACTTGGTCAGTTTGTGTTCGTTGACTATCCTACGAATTTTCGCATTGAGATCTTTGATTCTGGGATCTGCGGGACTGATGAGTCTCACTTGGTCACGTTCTCTTGCCATCGTCACAGCTTCTGCACGAAAATTCGGACGAATTTCTGGTATTCTACCAGCAGGAATAAAGCGGCCTGAGGCTGAATCAATGACCTTGCGAAACTCACTTTCACCTTTGCGTACGTTTGTCGAAGTGGGTAAAGCAGCGAAGGAGCGATCTGAATAGTCCGTAAAGCGGTCCCAGTCCGCTTTGGTGAAGTTAATGTTAGTTTATCGGTCGTTGTGAAGTCGGTCGGTCGTTCAACGGAGAGTAGGATGGGTAGGTGGTCTGAAGCTAATGTAAGCATCGGTCGCCAGATGACAAAGTTAATTAGGCCCGCGCTCGTTATGGAGATGTCTGGCGAACTGTCCTGAGCAGTTACCTACCACCCTGGTGGGGGCATCTCCATTGACTGTACAGAACGCTGAGTTGTCTATTTGGTCTGCAATTGCGTGTCCTCTGCTGTCTGCGGGTAAGTTGGGGTGTCAGAGATCGTGATGTGCGTTGAAGTCGCCTAGGATGAGACGCTTATCGCCCCTTAGCAAAGCACTAATGTCGGGATGATAATCTCTAGGACAACACGTGGCAGGGGCAACGTGGATGTTTATAATTTGCATTCTAAGGTAGAGTCCTTGGGTCGACGTCAGGGGAAAATAGACTGTTGTACAGAGTGATGTGCAATGAACGCAAGGCCACCCCCATGACCCCTGGGAAGGTCTTTTCGATGTACATTATACCCATCACAACTTCGTAAGTCCGATCTTGTGTTCACTTTTGTCTCTTGTATCGGGGCGATTTTTATGTTGTGCGACTTCATAAAGCCAGTTATCTTCTCGATCTTTCCAGCCAATCCGTCACAGTTCAGCTGTAGAATTTGAAGCGTGTAGGAGGGGAGACGGGGGACATGCTAGGCGTGAGGGACGGATGCGCTTGCCTAGATGTAAGTAGGCTAAGACCTAAACTATGTCGCAGTTGACAGCGCCATGGCCGTTGTTGTCGGGTGTGGAAGGCGGCTGTGTAATGCAACAGGGGGCTATTAACGTATCCGTCCAGAGGTTACCGTTTGCGAGCCCAGAGCACATAAGACACAGGCCAAAGCAATTGTTGCACTTGATCGATGTCGTTGGCGTATATAATCTTTGCCGACAAACGGTGCACGTAGTGCAAGGTACTAGGAGGTGGTGGTCCTGGCCCACGTGTAAGCTGGAAGCAGAGAGGGGTGAGGGGGGCGGGGCATTGGGGGCAGAGAAAGAAGAGGCTGACGCTCGGCGATGCTGAGAGATGGAGACGCTGGTGAGCGTGAGTGACAGTCGGAAATGGGTGAGGCGGGAATGGCAGCAGTGCTGCCAGTCGTGCAGACTGCGCCCATATTGTGGCTACTTGAAGTATGTAGGGGCGGTAGGGGGGCGCAAGAGCGACAAGTACCGCGGGACGCCCTTAGGCGTGTAAAGCATGGTGCTTCGAAAGTACTAAAGAAAGTACGGGGCCTGTGGATGGCAGGGTTATGCCCTGAGCATCCAAATTTATGTAGCCGTCTCTTACACTTGGTGCATTGAACCGAATGCGACCGTTTAATATAAATTTTCTTCCAGCAAACGCAGCAGATCCAATCTCATGGTCCAGCTGGGTTGCTCCGAGGATGACAATTTAAGGGTGGGACGGGACAGATTGGACAGGTTTACACTGAAATAACGGCCCTTGGCCGGGTAAAAAAACCCGGGTCATTCCGGTACGATAGAACCGGCTGTTGTGGAAATGCGGGCTCGTAGTGAGAGGCTTTGCCTTCCTTCGGAATAAATGTTACCGGTGCGCTTTTCCACAACCACGGAATATAGTTGAGAGACAAACAGGCCGTATATAAGTTATCACATGTGATTCAAGGCCAACAATAATAAGCGACAGCCGCAAATTCCCCGAATCTATAACATGACACCAGCCTGCAGGTGCAGAGCAGTTGCATAGCAAAGACCAGCTATCTAGCGTGGGAGTGAATTTGTATTATGTTCCACGCTATCATCACACTCAGCGCAGTCGGCGGCGTTCCCACCAACAACGGTCGCGATTGTAGCTGTATTAGTTGTAAGTGTAGGTGTAGAATTAGACTTCGATTTAAGGTAGAGTAGAATAAGTAAGTCAGTTGGATTATATCACTCATCCCGACTCGTAGAATGAGCGGGCAATAAATAAAGCAATAAAATTATATCAGTTTAAATTGGAAGTAACAGTGGTTCAAGTTAATTGAATTATATCAGCTTAAATTGGAGGTACCAGTGGAACAAGTTAATTGGCGCCCAACGTGGGGCTATCCCGATATCCCAGCAAAGAAGTCGTCCTTTAGACTGTAAGACATAATGTAAGTGAAGCTCAAACAAGGATATTGTCAAGAAAAAAAGAGAGTAATAAAAAAAAAAAAAATAACTAGTAAAAGTTGGTGTTAAGGAAAATTAAGAATTTAAGAGAAAGAATTGATACAAATATGTTTTAGTTGAAAATTTTTTTTAACAAAACGAAATAATACACAAAAAATTGAAGTTTGAGTGCATTAATAAGGCAGAAACAAAGAGCTAAATAGTTGCAAGGGCAATTTTTGAGAGAAAGTGAAAATAAAAAAAAAGAAAAAAAAAAAATATAATAAAGATTTTTGTTTGTTTGTTTGTTCCTGGACAGTTGTCGTTTCTTGTTAATGAGCGACAGTGAACTGGAGGCACTACTGAGCAGGATAACAAGTTTACAAGTCTCAGATAGAATGGACGCGAACCAGGTGAGGACCGTGGTGCAGGCCGCCGTTACAGCCGCACTGCAACAACAACAAGAGACTTTTGAACAGAAGCTTACCCGACTAACGGAACAGATAACGAACTTGACAACAGTGAAAAAACCACAAACTTATAAGGCTGTGAAAATTACAACGAATGTAAAATGTGAAGAACCTCTTGATCTTGTGAAATCCTTGCCGGAATTCGACGGCCAGGTCAGCACATACGTTTCGTGGCGCCAAGCCGCCCACACCGCATACGAGGTGTTTCGAGGCTACCAGGGTAGTTCAAGGCACTACCAGGCGGTGGGAATAATCAGGAATAAGTTGAAGGGATCTGCCGATGCCGTTTTGGCATCTTTCAATACGGTGCTAAACTTCGAGGCAATAATTGCTAGATTAGACTTCACATATGCAGACAAACGCCCAGTGTATTTAATAGAGCAAGAGCTTTCAACACTTCGACAGGGTAACCTGTCAGTTGTCAAATATTTTGACGAGGTAGAGAAGAAGTTAACACTTCTCACTAACAAAACTATTATGACCCATGAGGGTGCTATTGCTGAGTCTATCTGTACGAAGTATAGGGCGGACGCATTGAGGGTGTTTATTTCGGGTCTCAAAAGGCCTCTGTGTGATATTCTTTTTGCGTCTCGACCAGAGAACTTACCTAGCGCTCTGGCCTTAGCGCAGGAAGTTGAGTCAAACAGGGAAAGATATGTGTTTGCTGCAAGTTTCGCGGCATCCGCTGAGGACTCGGGCAGATTCAAGAGAATCAATGATGGTGGCTCAGACCAAAAAATGCAGGCCACACAAAAAACCCCTCATTTCTCCAATAGACAATACAGAGAAAATGCAGGTAGGAATAACAACTAACAAGTGACTCCCATGGAGGTTGATCCGTCGGAATCAAAACTGCGCCAAACCACAAATTGGCGCAGAGAACCATCGCAAAATGTCCCACAAAATCAACAGCAGTATAGAGGCGGTACGTCCCAAAATACTAGGCCGTACCAGCCACAACATAAGAGGCTTGCAGGTTCTGACCGGAATACCGGTCCTAAACTGCAAAGAGTGAATCATATAGTCGACGACAAGTCCAACGAAGGCAATTACAATAACGCAGCGCAGAGTGAAATCTCGGACATTGAAGAGGAAGAACAGGTTAATTTTTTAGGGAAAGATCAGCTCTCCCATGGATCAGTAGAACCATAGGTGGAGCAAAAAGGAGTGTCAAACTATTAGTGGATACAGGTACTGCGAAGAACTATATAAAAAATTTGAGGGAACTACAAGGCATCAAACCGGTGTCTTCTCCGTTCTTAGTTAAGTCAATCCACGGATTTAATAAAATAAATGAAAAGTGCAAAATAAATATTTTTGGTGTTAATGCCGATTTTTACATTTTGCCAAGCCTGTCAACTTTTGACGGCATAATAGGACTTGACCTATTAACAAAGGTCAATGCTAAAATAGATTTGAGTCAGAAATTGATCAAATACGATTTCGGAACAGAAAAGATTTTGTTTTTGAAGTGTGAGGATGTGAATGTGCTAAAAATTCATAAGGAAGAAATTCCGGAAGAAGTGAGAGAAAAAATTTTTTAAGATGATTAAGGGTCAAAAGGAAGCTTTTGCGGACCCAAAGAAAAAACTACCCTATAACACAAACATCGTGGCTACGATTCGAACTTCAGACCAAGACCCGGTCTACTCGAAATTGTATCCCTACCCAATGGGAGTAGCAAACTTTGTAAATGAAGAAATAAAACAGTTTTTAAGCGATGGCGTTATTAGGACATCTAGGTCCCCATACAACAACCCAGTATGGGTTGTTGACAAAAAGGGTACCGACGATAGGGGGAATAAGAAGAAACGTCTCGTCCTGGACTTTCGCAAGCTTAACGCCAAAACCATAGATGATAAATACCCAATTCCTAACTTAATGGTGATACTGTCCAATATGGGAAAGGCGAATTATTTCACGACCCTTGATCTTAAATCGGGATTCCACCAAATAGAATTAAAAGAGAGTGATAGAGAAAAGACCGCATTCTCGGTGAACAATGGCAAATATGAATTTTGCCGAATGCCATTTGGGCTCAAAAATGCACCAAGCATCTTTCAACGAGCCATTGACGACGTCCTTAGGGAAAAAATTGGCAAGACCTGTCACGTCTACGTCGACGACGTTATTATTTTCTCAAAAACAAAAGAGCAACATGTGGACGATGTCCAATGGGTGCTGAGGTCACTCTGTGATGCAAACATGAGGGTTTCGATTGAAAAGGTTCTTTAAAACGGAAGTAGAGTATTTGGGCTTCTTGGTTTCAAGAGGCGGTATAAAAACTTGCCCAGATAAGATAGAGGCAATTAAAAACTATAAACAACCAACCAATCTATTTGAGGTTAGATCATTTCTTGGACTAGCCAGTTATTACAGATGCTTCATAAAGGATTTCGCTACAATTGCTAGGCCCTTGACAGATTTGCTCAAGGGTGAAAATGGTAAAATAAAAGCATCTCAATCGAAAAAAGTACAGGTCGAGCTAGATCTGAAACAGGTTTGCGCTTTCGACAAGCTGAAAGACATTTTTATTTCGGAGGATGTAGTTTTGAAATACCCAGATTTTAATAAGGAATTTGACCTGACAACTGATGCCTCAGCATACGGGCTGGGCGCAGTGCTCTCTCAAGGGGGGAAGCCAATAACAATGATATCTAGAACACTTAAGGACACAGAGCTGCACTTCGCTGCTAACGAAAAAGAATTGCTCGCTATTGTGTGGGCCCTAAAGACCCTTAGAAATTATTTGTATGGGGTGACGAATCTTAATGTGTTTACTGATCATCAGCCGCTAACTTTTTCAGTTTCGGACAGAAACTCGAATGCAAAGATAAAACGATGGAAAGCTTTCATCGATGAGCATAATGCAAAGTTGCATTATAAACCGGGAAGGGAGAATTTCGTTGCGGATGCCTTGTCCCGACAACCAATCAATGTTCTAGAGGAAGACGCAACTTCGGATTGTGCCACTGTACACAGTGAAGAGTCTTTAACTTACACCATGGAGACCACTGACAAACCTGTGAATTGCTACAGGAACCAAATTATAATTGGGGAAGCCGAAACCCCTTCGAAGCGAACTTTAATTATGTTTGGAAGGAAAACCAGACATATTCTTGACATCGTAGATAGAAACGGTCTCTTAGAACTGATTCGAGATACAGTAAACACAGAGGTGGTAAATGCAGTTCATTGCGAGCTGCCAATTCTTGCTCATATTCAACATAGATTGATAGAGGCCTTTCCGGCCACAAAATTTGTATATACCAAGAAGTTCGTTGTTGATGTGGTGAATCCTAACGAGCAAAAAGAAATTGTTGTAACCGAACACAATAGAGCGCACAGAGCTGCGCAAGACAGTGTCAGGCAAATTTTGAATGATTACTTTTTCCCAAAAATGAGTAAGCTAGCAAAGGAGGTGGCTTTAAACTGTAAGATCTGTAACAGGGCCAAGTACGATAGGCACCCCTGTAAGCAGTCACTGGGGATAACTCCAACAGCATCATATGCTGGGGAAATGTTGCATATCGACATTTTCTCAACAGACAAGAAATACTTCCTTACTTGTCTGGACAAGTTCTCAAAATTTGCGGTGGTGCAACACGTGCCATCCAGCACCATTGTAGATTTGAGGGGCCCAATTCTGCAATTGATGAATATATTTCCGGGCACAAAGACTGTCTATTGCGATAATGAAGCGTCATTCAATTCCGAAACAATAGCATCACTACTGAAAAATCAGTTCGATGTTGATATTGTGAACTCGCCTCCGATGCACAGCACTTCCAACGGTCAGGTTGAGCGTTTTCACAGTACACTGGCTGAGATTGCCAGGTGCTTAAAAATGGAGAGGAACATTGGCGAAACGATCGAACTGATATTGCTGGCCACGTTTGAGTACAATCGAACAATCCATTCTGTGACCAACAGAAAACCCGTTGATGTGATTCACGCCTCGCCAAAAGAGCTGCGAGATGAAATAAAAAGTAAATTAATAAAAGCCCAAAAACAACAACTGGAGAGGAATAACCCCTCGAGGAAGAATAGGATATTTAATGTGGGAGAACGGGTGTTGGTAAAATCCAACAAAAGAATAGGAAATAAGCTCTCACCCTTATACACAGAGGAAAGGGTGGAAGCAGACCTGGGGACCACGATCTTAATTAGAGGGAGGGTGGTCCACAAGGACAATATAAAATAATCTATAATAGTTTCTTAATTTTCCAGGATTCTTCTGATGGTGCTTCTGATCGGGCCAGCAACAACGGCAGCAAAACTAACAGACTACTCGAACTCAAGATACATACCGATCCAAGACGGGACCGTAACTGTTTGGCAGGATGTTAACTATCTAAAACACACAGCTAATATTGAGACTTACATGGAAATAGCCGAAGAGACAAAAGAACTCGCAAAATATTTCGGGGCTTCTCACATGAGACTGCTACTAGACTCAGACACTACTCATATAAAAACACTTTTATCAACAATTGATATCCACCACAGACAAGCTCGAAGCATTAACTTGTTAGGAACGGCTTTAAAGGTCATAGCAGGGACCCCAGATTTTGACGATTTTGAAAATCTGAAATTCCGACAGCAAGAGCTAATCAACTCCGAAAATAGACAAATAGACATAAACACGATAGTGCAAGAAAAAATTAATAATCTGACGGACACGGTGAACTTAATCATAAAGAACGTAAAGACAGAGCATATTGACAACCAGCTTCTGTATGAAACACTGCTTGCTAGGAACAGAATGTTGATTAGCGAAATTGAAACCTTAGTTTCAACCATTGTCCTTGCAAAGATTGGCGTCGTTAACCCCTCAATATTAAATGTTAACGATATAAAGAATATAACCAGCATGCATTCCACAAACACAACAATAACTGATTTATTAGAGGTATCAACCATTAGAGTCCTATTAAGTAATAAGTTTTTGTAATTTTTAATAAAAATTCCAAAACCTATATTAGTTTGTAAGCGAATTATTTTGCTCCCCGTTCAACATAATTAAACCGTCCTGCACTTAAGGAACAACAACAACGTCGCTGACTGTGACAATCGGGTTTTGGCCATTGGAAACTGTATTAAGGCACTTACTTCCACATTCTGCAAAAAGCTGCAGAGCATGACATGCGCACAACAGCTCCATTCAGGGAACATTGCTCACTGTGGTACACGACCCAGCCACCTTGAACCAATTACAATGGTGGACGAGGTTGTTATAGTAATCAACGACAACACCGCAGTGATCAAGTTAAGCGATGGCTCCGAGAAAACCGTTACCGGTACTTACTTGCTCACCTTCGAAGACGGGATCGAGATTAACGGCTCTCACTACCAAAATACACTCGGCGTATTGAAGAAGTTACCAAGTTCGGCAACGTCAACTCTCGTAAACATTACTAAGCACAACGAAATACTGAGCTTGCCATATCTCCAGCGAATTAGTGCAAAAAACTTAAGACACATTGAAAAAATGGAGGTAAGAGCTGTGATGTGGCCCGTGTTATCAGGTTTGGTTACTGTCGCCATTTTGGTAGGTTGCTATTCCCTCCTCAAGCTGCGGCAGAGGCAAACTAGAAAACGAAAAAAACGAGATATTCAAGTCATCATAGACAACCCGAGGACGGCCTTCATGTGATTCAAGACCAACAGTAATAAGCGACAGCCGCAAATTCCCCGAATCTATAACATGACACCAGCCTGCAGGTGCAGAGCAGTTGCATAGCAAAGACCAGCTATCTAGCGTGGGAGTGAATTTGTATTATGTTCCACGCTATCATCACACTCAGCGCAGTCGGCGGCGTTCCCACCAACAACGGTCGCGATTGTAGCTGTATTAGTTGTAAGTGTAGGTGTAGAATTAGACTTCGATTTAAGGTAGAGTAGAACAAGTAAGTCAGTTGGATTCTATCACTCATCCCGACTCGTAGAATGAGCGGGCAATAAATACAGCAATAAAATTACATCAGCTTAAATTGGAAGTAACAGTGGTTCAAGTTAATTGATTTATATCAGCTTAAATTGGAGGTACCAGTGGAACAAGTTAATTTATATGTGGTATAGCCAATTAGCTGATGTCTCCAAAGTATTAATTAGTTGTGCAGGAATAATTCCGTCCAGTCCGGTAGATTTACAAGGCTTGAAGCTCTTAACTGCCCATTCAACCCCCTCTCCCGTGGTGGGTATATTTACAGCCCGGTAAGTTGCAGGGACATTTGGTGCACAATGCATATTTCCCGGAAAATAAGTATCCAATAGCAGTTCTAGAGTGTCCTCTTCTGAGCTGGTCCAGGTATCGTCAGGCCGTCTGCGACTAGATAGCACGCACCTTATTCTTGCTGTGTCGTCGACACATTCGACTCCAGTACGGAAATTTCTCCACGAAGTTCTCTTCGCTTGTTTCAGGGCTCTCTTATAGGCCCTCATTTTGTCTTTATATTCAAGCCACTGGGTCTTTTGGCTCTTTTGAACTGTTTCCTACAGGATTTTCGAAGTGAGTCCAGATCCCGGGACCCCCAATGACGCTTACGTTTGCCGCGCTGTTTTAGCACTGGACAGGCCTTTTCTAAGGCATTTGAGAGTGCCGATGTGAATGTCGTAACTATGTCCTCTAGCTCCTCTACTGATGAGGGGCATTGCGAAGGTAGTGCCGGCATACCTCTAACTAACAACTCATTATGCAATTCCCAGTTTGTGTTATGTGGGTTGCGTCTCCTAATGGGTTGTTCAGCGGCAAAGTCTAAAACAACTTCAATATAGCGATGGTCTGAAAATGGTGATCATCAAGAACCCGCCAGTTTCTAACTAACCCATAAGCGCTTTCGCTAAAAATAGTAGGGTTAATGATTTATTTTTATTTATATTTATATTTATTTCATTACAATATTTAAAATCTGATTTACGTCGAGTCTTTCATTTCGATTTGGTTGTTCCAACATATACTTTGCACAGTTACGGAAACTAAGCCTACCTCAGCCCATTCACTCCATTTGCAGCAAAAATAATGACCACTATATGTAAATGGTTCAATAAGCTTAGAGTTAGAAGCATTTAGTTTTAAAAGACCAATTGTTATTTTTATGTGAAAAAAGGGAGTCGTATCGCTATCAATAAATCAGAATAAGAAACACAATTCTTAACTTACACAGTGCCCTAATCGTGCCTATCGGTTTTTTTATTTTGTATACCAATTGAATTGTTGTATTTACGGCCTGTACATTTTGTAAAGTACCATACTATAAATTAGCTCAAGGCCAAGAATAATAATTTTTATTTTTTATGAAAATTATTATTGTTTTTGATTTTTAATAATTATTTTTTAATTAATTATTAAAAGCTTTTATTATAATAGAATAGGAAAATTTCAGAATCAACCGCCATATCTTTCTTATGGATCCATTTCCCAAACTGCTATAAATCCTATTTCTATTCGGATTTTACATAACATTGTGCCTCAGTTTTTGTGATATCTCGATAAAATTTGATATAGGGACGCAATTTTGTAATATATTAATCAATCTAGGCGGCCGCCGTGGTGTGAAGGTAGTGTTGCCGGCCTACCACACCGAAGGTCCATGGTTCGAGCCCTGGTACAGGTAACATCAAAAGTGATTTGAAAAAAGTTTTTCAAAACGGGGTCGCCCCTCGGCAGTGGTTTGGCAAACTCTCCGAGTGTACTTCTGCCATGACAGGCTTCTCAGCAAAAATTCGTCTCCTTTGTAGATGCCGTTCGGAGTCGGCAAAAAACTGTAGGTCCCACCAATTTGTAGGGAAAATTCAAATGGGCACACCACAAATTGGAAGAGAAGCTTGGCGCAAAAATCTCTTAGGAGGTTTATGATGATATACCTGTTGTATATCGCGCCATAAAGAGAAAAAAAAGAGAGAATCATTTCTCGGAACCAACAAGATCGGACCAATACAACGCATGGCTCCCATACAATCGATTGTGGCGATAAACGGATTTTGACCTATAAATCTTGCAATTAAAGAGCTAGGAACTTAAAATTTCAGGTTTCATACATTTTATATACGTAATGTTACTAGTGAAAATCAGCCAGATCGGACCAACATAACATATAGCTCCCATATAATCTATAGTTCCGATAAATGGGTTTTGGGCTATAAATTATGCAATTAAAAAGCTATGAACGTAAAATTTTGCAGATTTGGTACATATTATTTACGTAATGTCACAAATGAAAATTAGCGAGATCGAATCTACATAACATATAGCTTCCATCCGATCGATTGTTCCGATAAATGGGGTTTGGGCTATAACTATTGCAATTTAATAGCAAGGAACACAAAATTTGGCAGCTACAGTTCTTATTACTTATATAATGTGTTTAGTGAAAATCATCAAGACTGGATCAATATATCGTATAGCCCCCATGGGCTATGTTTCTTTAAATTAACAGGGTAAGACCATCAAGTTATAAAACCTTCGGCACAGCCAAAGACAACGCTTTCCTGAAATTTAATGGAAGTTTTATTGTTGTTTCACTAGACGTTATATTAATTTAAAAAAATTATAATTTTTTGCAATACCTCGACCAGTTTAGGAGATATCAAGCGATATGTGGACCAAGGTGACCAAAAATGTGTTTGGTACAATATGGGTATCAAACGAAAGGTAATAATGAGTGCTGCAATAAGCGATGTAATTAAGTTCCATATATGGTATGGGATATAATGATTAAAATCGGACTCAGTCTCTGAGATGCAGCGAAGCGAGCGGGGTTTATTAGTAACTAATAAGTATTTGAAATGCCAGCGTGTCTATAAATTCCGTAACAAGCACGACAAATCTAGGTGATTATAATAAAATATAAATGAATCCTGCATTTATATCGATAGAAAACTGAATAATTACTTCAAAATAACATTGGAATTCAAAAATGGATTTTGTGAAAAGAGATACCAACAGAACGCTATTTCTTTTTGCATTATTTTCAAATATTAATTTTAATTTATAATTATTTTTATTGTGCACTATAGTATTTGCTGTAGTTTTTGACTTCTATGTTGTGTTTTTTTAAGAAATGTGTATTATTAAGAATTTTATCTTATTTTATAACAGCTTAGTAATTCTAACCAGGGAGGGAAAATAAAAAATATTTTTTTTCTTTCCTTTTATAAAAGTCCGGGCTTACATAGTGCCCCTGATGTAAGTTATTGAATTTTCTGTAATCCCAGGACTTCCAGGATCTAAATATTCGCCACAGTTAATTTTTCTGTCTTTTTTGAAAAAAGTCCGACAATAACTTAAGACTTTTATTTTTTCTCGCCAGCAATAAAGGTTATCTTTCGCCAGATATTTTTTAGGACAGAATAAAAGTCCTTTCCAATAGCTACCACACCGTTAGTGTGAATTAAATAAATTTGGTATAATATGAAAGAGGATTGAAAAAACTTTCATCAACATTTTTAAAAGTGAAATTTTTTTAAATAAATTTGCCGTTAATGATAAATGGTTAAATGACGATAAGTCAACTATCGATAAGTGAAATAGTTTTGCAAGTAAATGTTTTAAATTGTAAACCAGCATCAGGTAAGTACATGTGTGAAGTTGCTTATAAGCAACTTTGGGGAATTGTGGTGATGTATTTGTATGCATTTAGTTATGAGGCCTCAAGATAAAGGTTTGTCAAAATAGGACATACAACGAATTTTAAGCTTAGTTTTGGACGTTTCTACGGACGAAGAGAGCGACGATGACATGGAAGATGTGTCTGCAGTGCTTGAGCAGAATTTGGAGAGATTATGGAAGGGAGGGGGGGGGGAGGGGCGGAAATCGGCATTCTGGACAATCTAATAGAAGAAGATAATGGGCAAGTGTCTCGCTCAATTGAAAATGTGTGTATAGAAAAAATTGATGCGAAGACATTGAAATGGAGGTCAAAGGAATTTGAAGCTCCGGAAAGTACTTGGACGTAAGATTGCGTCTTGGAAATTTAAATATTTCTCACAATTTTTTGATGTTCGATGTATCGATTTGGTCACACAGCAAACGAGTTTGTATGGACTTCAAGAACTAGGAATTGAACTTAACTCCACCAACGTAGAAATTAAACGATATATTGGCATTCTGCTCTACTTGGGTGTTATTAAATTGCCCCAATTTAAAATGGCATGGTCTGAAAATATGAAGCTTACGGCTATAACGGACTCCTTATCTCGCAATAGGTTTGAAAAAATTAAACAGTGTTTTGATTTTAATGTTAACAGCAAACACCCCAAAAAAGAAGAAGAGCAAATTATAGCGTTCAAAGTTATGTATGATTTCTTACAAACATGTTCTCTAATAGGTTTGCTGTAATTTTTGGTTATAGGTCGATCAACGTAGAAACAATACAATCCCGCTAAGCCCCATTAATGGGGTTTGAAAATGTTCACACGTGCGGGAACGTCTGGGCTGGTATACGATTTCCCGCTGTATGTTGGTGAAGGTACCTGCCCATCTTATGGACTGGGGCTATCGTCGGATATAGTTATCTACTTGGTTAAAAATCTACCAAGCACAAAAATTTCAAACTCTATTTGATAACTGGTTTACATCGGTAAGCCTTCTGATTGCATTGAAGGAAATGGGCATATTCGCAACAGGAACTATACGTAAAAATTGTATAAACAACTGCCAGTTACTTGATATTAGAGGAAAAATTACAACGTTATGCACAGTGATGGTATGGGATGACATGTTTCGAAGTGCCCAACTTCTCATCAGACTCCTTCTCGGACACTGAGATACGAACCCAAGTGTCTGCACCAAAGCCGCTGTTAGAGTACTCTAACAACTAAGCTATGATGCCCTGTAGCGTCACGATGCATTTTTCCTCTAATGGGCCATTTGCTTATTCCTTTTATACATTCTTTGGTACATATATTTTATATGTCAACTCAAGGAGGTGCGTTCATTGAACAGTTTTAGATACAGAAGGGCTTTTTTGCATATCAACACTTCCGTGTTATTTTTTATGCACCCGCACTGTACCTGTAACAATTATAGTTATGGTGATTGTTGTTGGAGCAAAGCATGATTTTTTTTTTTTTTATGTTTTGTTTGTTAATTGATATTAGAGGAAAAATTACAACGCTATGCACAGCGATGGTATGGGATGACATGTTTCGAAGTGCCCAACTTCTCATCAGACCCCTTCTCGGACACTGAGATACGAACCCAAGTGTCTGCACCAAAGAGTCTAAGCTCAAAAAACGTGGAAAGGGATCTTATGGCATTAAATGCGAAATCAATCCTAACATTGTTTGTCTAAGGTGGTTCGACCGTTTCAACTTATATCTTCGTATATTGATCACCACCCAGTTGGAGTTTGCAACCCGAAAGAAAAATTACACGTAGTTATTCAAAGGCCTGCAATAGTTGCTTGCTACAATAAGGGCATGGGCGGCGTAGGTTAACCACCGCTCAAGGAAGTGGTATATACGAATTTTCTATTGGTGTCTTATAACGTCCGTTACAATTGCTTGGCTGCTTTATAGAAAACATTTAAATTTGTTACATCCGAAACAGAAATATATTCCTCTAATCAAATTTCAACTCGAAATTGCTCATGCGCTTTTGCAATGTTCTTCAGTATCTATCCAAAGAAAAAGAGGCAGACCATTATACAGGTTTCAGCCCAAGCCTCCATTGGGTAGATACTGTGAAAGACGGCGCTGCAGGTTGTGCAAAACAGGAACTCCAACGTCAAAATGCCTCAAGTGCAACGTCCATCTGTACAATAATACCAATAAAAACTGTTTCTTTTCCTTTCATACGTAATAATTTCTTATAAATAAAACGATATGCAATGAAAAAAATTTTAATTTTGATACGGCCCAAAGTTGCTCACAGGAAACTTTCTGTAGCGGCCAAGCGGGTTTAAGTGGAGTCTTAAAAATTTGACTATATACTTCTGGAATGTACATAATGCAAATAAAGACGAAAAATACATTTTTTAATCACAGGAAAAATTCGGGTCGAAAGGGTTAAAACAAGGATGCCACTAATTTTTAATTTTTTTCTTAAATAGGAAATTTGTTTGTGGCCGAAATAGAAGTCCTTTGCCAATAACCAATCAACAGTTTATTTCAAATTAAATAAATTTGGTATCGAACGACAGAGGATTCAAACAAAAGTATTTAAGCCAAGGTTTTCGTGATTTTATATAATAAAATTAATGTCTATGTCAAACAAAAAAAAAGTATACACCAACAATGCTGGAACTATTTAAAAGATATGTTTGAAATAAAGTGTCTTACTCGTGTACCTAGCACGCTATTATTCAAATACAAGTAAGGAGGAGAAGGCTGTGCCAAAGGCTTTATATATTTCATGAATAAGATTGATGGTCTTATCATGTTGATTTATAGATATAAATGCCAAATTCCGTTTATCGGAAAATGGGTTGTATGGAGGCTATACCTTGTATTGGTCCGATTGTGTTAGTTCCGCATGTTGTAAAATATTGCAAGTAACCTAGAATTTTACAGCAGCCCTCCTAATAAATAAACTCATAATTACATATATGCGGCCGCCGTGGTGTGAAGGTAGTGTTGCCGGCCTACCACACCGAAGGTCCATGGTTCGAGCCCTGGTACAGGTAACATCAAAAGTGATTTGAAAAAAGTTTTTCAAAACGGGGTCGCCCCTCGGCAGTGGTTTGGCAAACTCTCCGAGTGTATTTCTGCCATGACAGGCTTCTCAGCAAAAATTCGTCTCCTTTGTAGATGCCGTTCGGAGTCGGCAAAAAACTGTAGGTCCCACCAATTTGTAGGGAAAATTTAAATCGGCACACCACAAATTGGAAGAGAAGCTTGGCGGAAAAATCTCTTAGGAGGTTTATGATGATATACCTGTTGTATATCGCGCCATAGAGAGAGAGAGAATTACATATATATATGTACATAAGTATATAAGTTCTGAAATCATATTTTATCTTTGTAGCTTCTAATATACATACATAAAGTCCTTATATTAATCATAACCAAAAACGAGGGGACGTAAACGTAACTTTTACATGACCCTTCAGCTTAAAAACAAAGAATCCGAAGTCAGCGGAGAGTTCTTAAATGCGTTGAAAAGAGGCAAATTTAGTTTTTAGAAAATCCGAGACTGTATGCTGTCCTATTTTTGGTCCCTAGGTTGAGATCTAATATTTTTGCCCTTACAGTACCGAAAATACATATCTGTTTAGTGATAAAATATATTACATCAAACCACGAACGTGTTTAGGAAAGCGAGGTCACATCTCAGTGAATACATATAAAAAAATATTTTTTAATCTAAAGTGGAAAGTTAAAAAGAAAGTGATTAAATTGATCAAGTTGGTTTTGATGGCCAAATATACGCCTTGATTCCAGTAAAAATTTTAAAAGTGCTTTTATATTTGGCGTGTTAAATGGTTTACCTTACTGTAAGGGTGCCCCGCTGAGTACATTGCGCTTCTTAATAGAATCTATCGACTGCATGCAAGCACATAGCTGTTGCACCAGCTCCATTTATACAAGGTGGCGCAAAAGTAATCCTCCTATCAGAAAATGCTATAAATTTTGCGATTGGCCCCTAAAGTCAGTTCTGTTTTGACATTTGTGTAGTAAACACATGCGAAATACACGTTAATAAACAATGTTACACTACACTGCTCCAGAACGCGGAATATTGCTGACTATTTATTTGACCAATAATCGGTCGGGGCCAAACGGTTACTGTGAATGATGAGCGCTACAGAGCAATGATCAACGAGTTCTTTTTGCCGCAACTTGATGAATTGGGATTGGAAAACATGTGGTTCCAACAAGACGGTGCAACAGCACACACTGCACGTGCCACAACCGATATGCTGAACATCGGAAGCTTAGTTTTGCGCCACCTTGTAGTTGCTATGTATTCGTAATCTATAAGTCTTACGTGCATGATATTCTAATTTACATGTTAAAATTTCTCACAGGAAGCACTACTACCTATTAATTCAGCCTTAAACAGTTACATTACAAGCTACGCTAACAAATATTTCGTTTTAACCAAATAGTACGTAATTTTAAACTTGGATTGAGGACGAACTGATTCATAACCCCGATTTGACCACAATTGCTTCCATACCATACATATGTATACGAGGTGTGTTCAAAAAGTATCGCGAATTTTGAATTTTCGCTGGTTACGTATATTCGAATTTCGAACTTTTTGTGGCGTTATGTTGGTACTCATGTCGCTCACTTATGCCGACAAGCTCGGCCATTTTGAATGTTCAGTTAATTGTTGACAGCTGCTTTGCTTGCACGTGTTTTGGATCGTCTTCGATTTTTACGCGAAATTCGTACCAAAATTGCTCAATTGTGACCAAAACCAGCATCGCATGAACATTGCTAATGAGATGTTAAACTCTGTCCGCGACGACCCAAATTTGCTCCAGAGGGTCAAGTTTTGCTGACAGTTTTCTTCGATTGCAGGGGCGTGGTGCATCATGAGTTCTTGCCACAGGGAAGAACGGTCAATAAGGAATATTACCTTCAAGTTATGCGCAATTTGCGCGAAGCAATCCGCCAGAAACGCCCGGATTTGTGGAAGAACAAAAATTGGCTTTTGCACCACGATAACGCCCCTGCTCACGCATCGTTGCTTGTGCTAGACTTTTTGGCCAAAAACAACACACTAATGATGCCGCAGCCACCGTATTCCCCAGGTCTGCCCCCCTGTGACTTTTTCTTGTTCCCTAAACTGAAGAGGCCCATGAAAGGACGACGTTACGCTTCTCTTGACGAGAGAAAGACGGCATCGAAGGAGGAGCTGAACAAGATACAAAAAAATGATTTTTTGAAGTGCTTCGAAGATTGGAAAAAACCGTTGGCACAAGTGTATAATATCTCATGGGGATTACTTTGAAGTGGACAAAATAGATATTCATGAATAAATAAATAATTTTTGAAAAAACACAAAATTCGCGATACTTTTTGAACACACCTCGTACATAGCAAATCATTCTTTCACGGATTGACGAATCTTCAACAACCTGAAAAATAACCCTGTTCTAAACATCATTTGTGCTATTTATACATACAGCAAAACGCCCCGGCATTTCAACATCTATATTTTAAAGTCTTTAAACCCAGTACACAAATTTAAAAACAGTAAACCGTCCAAGTGGACATAACACTGATTTGCATTATACAGGGTGGCTGATGAATTTTGCTACATTAAGAAACTCAAATAATTTTTTTTTCAGTGTATGGAATTAATTTTTCTTTTATTCATGTTAAAGCTCATTAAATTTTATTAAATAAAGCTTAAT
Organism: Merzomyia westermanni; assembly: GCA_949987695.1. NCBI lineage: Eukaryota > Metazoa > Arthropoda > Insecta > Diptera > Tephritidae > Merzomyia > Merzomyia westermanni. The sequence continues at coordinate 87,292,011 of OX465291.1, forward strand.
AAAATAATGGAATTTAAATGCCCCCCCTGCTCGTCGATGCATGTGCGGCATCTTACCAAAAAGTTGTTCATTACTGCTTGGAGAGTTGAGACAGGAATAGCCGCAATTGTTTCTCGAATAGATTGCCTTAGTTCATTCAAATTTGTTGGTTTTGCTTTGAAGACTTCCTGTTTGCAATAACCCCACAAGAAAAAGTCAGGTGCAGTAAGGTCAGGCGACCTGGGTGGCCAACGGAATGTGGAGTTTCTGGATATCAGCTTATTGGGAAATTTTCGTCGCAATTCTGTCATAACAGGTTGGGCTATATGAGGAGCTGCACCATCTTGCTGAAACCACACAGAGTTGAAAGAAATTCTCATTCGGCGTAATTCTGGATAGAAAAACTCTCTCTCTTTTCTTCGAAGAAGTAGGGCCCGACAATGCAGCGTGATGAAACTGCACACCACACTGTGACACGAAGTGGATGCAATTCCGTCTCATGGAGTATCTGTGGGTTGGAAGCACTCCATATTCGACAATTTTGTTTGTTTATGTTGCCGTTTAAATCGAAATGGGCCTCGTCAGACATGAAAAGACAGTTCAACATGTTTCCATCCTCTTCCACCATTTGAAGCATCTTCTGGCAAAATTCCAAGCGAATCGTCAAGTCTGTAGCGTTCAGTTTGTTGGCCATTTGAATTTTATATGGGAATAAGTCCAAATCTTTGTGCATAATTGACTGTAATGACTGTCTGCTTACACCCATTTGAGCAGATAAGCTTCTTGTCGAAACACGTGAATTGTTTTGTATGGCAGCAGCTACAGCATCGATTGTTTCCTCCGTTCGAACTGAAGGGTTTCTATGGTAAGGTCTTCTGTTGACTGTCCCATGCTCGGAAAAATTGTTTACAAGTCTTATCATGGTCCATCTGCTCGGAGGATTGCCGCCAAACGTGCGCCTATACTCTCTTTGAACCGAAACTATGGACTCCAGTGCGTGATAGCGGCGGACAATCCAAATTCTTGTTTCAGTGTCCCAGTTATCCATTTTTTGTTAAATGTAAAAGTCAATCTGCAAAATAAAAACAAAATTAACCAGATTCATTAAATAGAAAAAAAGTTATTTATTTTTTTTTGGTAGCGGCTTTCATTAGCCACCCTGTATATTGGAACGATTTTTCGTCATCCCTTGTCAAATTTGGTTTTGAGACAAACCGGTTTCGGCGTTGTGCCATCATCAGTGTCGATTTTCGTTCTGATCTGTTGTGGTCGTTTGTCTTGTATTTATAGTAGGTAGCAGGTAACGTCAGCATGGGTGTCTGTTTGTGTACGTGTGTGCATGTGTTGTGTGTGTACATTCAAAAACGGGGGTGGTTTGCATCGATCGGTTTTTTTGTGGTTGACTGAGGCAGGTAAAAGTTGGTGATTTTTGTTGTTTGACCTTTTTTGCTTGTTTGTTGTTTTTGATCTTTTGCTGTTTTGTGCTTATTTGTTTTATTTTTATGTTATGTTTATTATTTTATTTTAAATATATCTTATATCTTGGCTTATTTTATACGTACCGAACACGAGAAAATTTAAAAATAAATTCGATAGCCCCGTCTGCATACCTCTTGGTTCTGTGGAAATTGGAAAATACCCAAAAATCTTCTTAAAATTCTCATTTCGTTTTCACCATTCTGGCACTATTGGAAAATTTTATAAAAAATTACCACTTTAATGGCGCTCTTAGAGAGCGCGAAGTTTTCTATCAAGTCATCTTTGGCTACTCGCTCAGCGACGACTAAATTAATTACTAAAGAAATTAATCTATGAAATGCCAAGCTTAACTTACCAAATATATCTGACCTCAAGCCGGCAAAATAAAAAGTTGAGTAAAAGTGTATATGTGTAATGTGTATTATATTTTTCTATGTAGGCGTGGTCCTTAACAGCCTTCGTACATTTTTCTCCGCCATATACCTTGTCATAAAGGCAACATGTGTTCACTTCTTACAGTGTGTATCGCCTATACATGGTGACCTTATTGGCGGCCAATAGCTCAAGACCGGCTGACCGATTGCCTTGAACGTTGCCAGCAGCATTTATTTTTTCCTGCAAGAACTAGCTAGACAGAGACTGGAGACTTTTTCCGGTTTAGTACTTTGGTGGTCATGTCAATGAGCGGCGAAAGCGAACAGGTATCACACGACACATACAAGATTTTGGAATGGTTGGAAGTCTATAGCTTGTTGCCATCGACGTGTTTTGGAAAAGGGAGCCTCGAAATTAAACGTCATCTGGCTCTCTTTGTTACCGACCCTATGTGGCAGCCGCTAAAAGCACGTCAGTTCGCCGCTATAGCAAATAGCTGAATTAAATGTTGCGCGTTCTCATCACGGTACTTTCGGAAATATTTTCTTACAGGAGACGCTGCTTCAAGAAGTGGTCTGTCTGCTGAGATTTCGTGATTTTTACCTTTACAGCAGGAACTGCCTGTTCAGCATTTCGTTATGCTGTTTACCCTGAGCGTTTTGGTTTCACTGTGTACACTCAGTGAAAATAAACCTGTAGTGAAATTTACACACTTGTTTAACTACATTTGCTGCCAGTAACTTCTCTTAACAAAATATTTAAAGATTGAAAATTAACATCACCTTCGTAGTCGATTTGATAAATCTTATTCACCGTCCGTTCTATTGGCGTTTATGATATTGGTTATAAGACAATACAGTCGGGGATGCTAGCGGACGCTTGTGCGCGAGAGTTGTAAAGAGCGAAGCAAAACAGTTCGATCCTCGCGTCGCACACGCGTTACGACACCTCGCACTTGCTTGGCATATCCATAACAAATCGTCACAGCAGGCAGTTGTATTAAAATATGGTGAATCAGTATGGATAGGTGCTATTGTGAGCACGAAGTATAAGCAAAGTGGTAGTCCAATGTTTCTGCGTTCAATTTTGAATTTTGTCGTTATTGATCGCAACCCCCTTAGCTTGACACCAAGGCGCCTTAGAGAGATAGCTCTGCTAGGGACGTATAATCCTGAATCTTTAGAGAGAGGAGAATAAGAACCTCAATTTGAGACTTACCACTTTCAATATGCAAGGTGCGAAAGTATTAAAACGCCCTGTTGTTACGAGTGAGCGGTAGCCATGTGTCACAACTTTGTTGCGTGGGAGCATAGGAGTTGGATGTTGACAGACACACTGACAGCATCACTTGAGCAAACGTGTTCAAACATTGAACGACCTGCATGGCATTGTTTACGAGCACTGTTTGGCAAATGAACAAGATGGTGACATCCTATACCTTTAATATAATTTTCCTTAACTTTTAATTTAACTGGACATCTCCAGTGCGTATATGTACGCTTGCATAAGGATGTATACATGATGCATCCGCGCTTGAGATAGGCTAGTTGTTCGCTTTTTTGTAAATCATTTTTTGTATATAATTTTTTCTGGGTTGTATCTGTCCTCCGCTGACGAAATTGGTTGCCTACATAACTTTTTGCTCACCACCTTGACGAAAAGTTGCCAGTTGGTCCTCATTGGATTTCGGTGAGGAAGAGAAATATTTATTTTAGAAGGGTATCAAATAGAATCAACCTGTGGTCACAAAAGGATTGCCTATCTGATATCCTCCAATTATCTACCCGAATATTGTAACGTAACATCCAGCACCCCCTCCCACCCAAAAAAGGTATCATTGTAATAAAATCGAATAGTTACGCACCCTTGATTTTGAACCCAGGCCAGCCACAATAGGTAGTTCAGCTTTTATACGTACTAGCGGCGGCTTTATCTCACATGACAACATTGCTCAGTGCTATATCCGCGATGAAGGTTTTGCTCGGCACATTGGTATCTGGCGGGTACTTCCGCCTTGATATCTCAGCTCTGTGGGCCATTATTCCTGCTCCTATCCCCTCTGGGGTTCTCGAGAGATCAGTGCACCACACGAATGTATAGTAGCGGTGTATGATGTCTATTCTGGTCTCCTTCCAGGTTATCTTGTTTCCCAATTCAACTCTAAATTGTTTTCGAAGACAATTTGCTTGAGAATATTATTCTTTGTTAGTTGAAAGATTCAGGTCGTATCACTCAGTCAGAGTTTGGCAATAAGAATTACATGCATACGATTACAGCAATCGTTAATTTAGCTACCTAGGATTACGGTTATGAAATCTTTACTTAACTTTTTTTAAAATTACGAGTACTGTAATCGTAGTTCTAAGCACCTAGGAAATTTTTAAATTTTAATTTTTTTAGTGTAGATCTCTTTCTACAAGTTTAGAAAAGTCGAGTGATCCCTCTGCGGTAACCGGCGGTAATGGTTAGAGCATTATGTTCTATACTAGTTTTGAGTTTTTCGTGAAATATTCTTTGCTAAAAAGGCTTCCTTAAACTTAAATACACCTCTCATTTATTATTGTCGCAGTACTTCGCCCTGATTAGTTGGCGCACCCATTCATGAAATGGGACGTGTCGGAACCAACAGGGTTATAGCGATGTTAATAGTCCATTGACGAATCCGCTACACTTCGGTACAAGCACCTTGCGGCGCCCTTTTACGAAAGGCATATTCTAACCCCACAACTAACAGGGTTGACACCTCTACTTCACCAGCACCGGAAGAAAGGTTATTCTCATTTGCTGGTATAGTTTACAATCCCTGTCACTATGCCCTCTCTGATTTCTCTTTCGAAAAGTTAGTCTTGCTTAAGACCATTTTTATGTATGGCCATACCATATAACTTTTCAAATGGCTGTCTGGGATTTTTTATATTTGTCGTTGTTATATGTGCATGTGTATTTTATAAAATACGTAAGTTTACAAAATCTGATGGATTAGCGAGTATTGTAATCGTAATTTTAAAAAAGCTGAAAATAGGATTACTGTAATCGTAATCGTAATCCTTACCGCCCCGCTCTGCCCTCAGTTTGGCCAAGTTATACTGGGGACTGCTCAAGAATTGCCTTTATCGCAGCGGTAGAGCATGTACGAATGGATCTTCTGATGCAGGCACACGCCAGGCGCTAGATCTTTGTGAGCGATTGCCTTACTGCAGACTGGTGTTCTTCAATCCCTTGGTACCGAGCCGGTGATAATAGGTTTGACTATCATAGCATAGGTCTTCAGATATTGGGGCTGCCAGCTACGCGTTTGCACCCCACGATTGACTTTCTGGCCCTGCATGTCGTGTTTTGGATATGCTGCATCCATAAAAGTTTGCTGTCAAAGGTGACCCCAAGTACTTTACTTCAGCTACAGATTGTACTGCTGTGCAATCTAGGGTTATTGCTCTAAGTCCCGATAGGATTCTTTTTCTGGTGAAGGGTACGAAGGACGTTTTTATGGGGGTTATATTTAGCCCAAACCTCGTACACCATCTCTTCGTACAAGTATGTTTGCAAAAAATGTTGTAGTTACAATTTAACAATATTACTATGTTACCAATAATTTAATTAAAACAGGTTTCGTGTCTACAGCTTAAGTATTCCTTAAAGCCTCCTTGTGCAACAATTTTCACTTATTTATATTCCTTCTACCGTGTCCTTGACCAGGGGTTTTATACAGCAGACATTGTTGTTGCCTTAACACAGTTGATAAAGCGACACAACAAGATGCAAAAATGCGACCCCCTTAAATCATACATCCGACATGAATATTTTATTTGACAGCACAAAAACGAAAATACACTGGAGGAAATAAGTTGAATTGGGCGCCAGAAAACTCTACCTCAGAGGTGGGGTTTAAATGAGCATATCGCTATGTTCATACCCAAAAGAACTCATTAGAGGGTGCAAAGACTACATTTGCAACTTATAAATAGTTCTTAAGGACAATGGTAGCTTATATTTCTTATAATTTAATCAAATTTATGTTATGAAAAGAAAAGTTTTTCTAGTAAACATTGGAACTTTGAAATGTTTATTCCGTACATTTCTACCACTATTCCCCCAAAAAGACATTTAGGCAATTCCCAAAGTCTCCTATTCTTCGTATGTGCTATGATTTTAAACCATCATATTGTAACGAATTCGATATTTCCTTGATTGTTAATCCTCGGTTCGATCACTATAATGCCAAATAAACACACACACAATTACTGTAACAAATAGCTAGTTTTATTTACCCACAATAAACGCAACACAAATTCAGAGTTTGGTAACTTCACAGTTGTTCACTGAACAACACTTGAAAATAAACTGATCAACCTGACTTGCTTGGTCACTGTCTTATATAGTCCGACAGGGTGCTACCCTACGCACCCAGAATTTTCTTGGTTGTTCCTTCTTCGTGTTCTCGAAGGGTCGGTGTTATTTATTGGCATATCCTCTTTGCATCGTATTCGCACACACTTGCGCGTTCTCTCTTCCTCTTGCTTGGTAAATGCTTGCATTCATAAGCGTAGCCATCGTTACCTGTTGTGTTTAACTAGAGGTGGGAGTGTTATTGAGTTAGGGATGGTACGTACTTTCGAATACTCGCCACAATATATTTCTTGTTGTCATTTCTCATATAAAATTTTAATAAAACAATACAATTGAGCAGCCTATGTATATGAAGTGTGCTATTTTACTTTTCAAATTTTAATTTTTCGATCAACAAGTGACAGATTGTCAATAAAATTCAGCTTGATGTATATGAATACGACATAGAACTCAATGTAGTGTTCACAAGAGCTGTATTAGAAGAAATACTACATAAGACTGTAAGAGCCTTGTGAATTGCCTAATTGTTTTTGCCCTTAAAGTTAAAAATAATATATGCATGCCGCATATTTGTTGAAAAAGACATTGAAAATAAAGTCGAATTTAGCGAATGGCATTCCTTCCTGTCTGCTACAATTTTCCCACGGGCGACCTTTTTATACATCCTTCGTATATGGAACTGTTGTTATTGTGTTAGCAATACGTAGACGTCTGCCTAGTCGTTGTTGTTGTTGTTGTTGTAACGACAAAAACACTCCCCGAAGGTTTTGGGGAGTGCTGTCGAACTGACAGTCCTTGGCCGGATATGAATCCGGTACGCTCCGGTACTCCCTTGCGGTACTGCCCGACTGTCGTGGTAGCGATTTATGACCAGTGGAACCTTCTAGGTCATGTCACCCCTCCTTCCGTAAGGAAAGAGAGATGGGTAATGAGAGGTGAGAGGCATCATATCCGTAGATCAACCATCGAGTTGCACGTCATTACCTTTGTGCATATTAGTCGCCTCTTACGACCGGTATGCCTACCTCGGGCATATTCTAAGCCCCTAACCCGCAGGGGAACTGCCTAGTCGTCACTTTCCTTACTAAGCATTGTCATCAAGCTCAGAAACCTCGCGGCTTGAATAGGGTTGGACCATAGTGAAATTGCTGTCAGAAGAGTCGGATCCGTTAAGCAAATGAATAGATGGTTCGTGTCATGGGGAGAAATGCCTAGCAGATATTTGGCATGTTGGGGTTCAGTCTGGATAGGTAGGATAGGTCTGTTACAATCCTAGGCGTTTCGCATTCCTCTTCGGCAACTGGTGGAGCTTAGGACTGAATTACGGCATTCACTAGGCGATAACTGACAAATGAGTTTACCGACTCTGTATGGATGAGTTTGAAGGCCCGTCGATGCACCTTTGGATCAAACGGCGAGACAATATGATGCCAGATCTCATCATAGTGCTTACGGATATGTCTCCTGATACTCCTAGGAGGCGGATTTTCGTCGAGCAGGCGCCTGTTCAGGTGTTGCGCTTTGCAGCAATTGAACAGGAATTGCCTGGTCAACATCTCGCTATGCTGTTTAACTCGGGAAATTTTTGCCTCGCTGTGGCGGTTCCGTTAAGATGACATAAGGAGGCATCCCGTGGAAGTTCTAAGTGCAGTGGTTTGACAGGCCTGCAACCTCCTCCTGTGCGTTTTCGGCTGGCCAATTGCCTTTTACGTTTCCAGCAACGTTTCTTTGTTTTTTTCCCAAATGCTTACAGCAAGTGACTTTTGTTGCGGCTTTGTATGAGCACCGTAGTTGAGCATGTTAACAAACGTGGTCCCTAAGATTTTGGGATGTGTGACAGTCGGAAGGCTGGTGCCCTGGACGTAGACGTCTAATTCCATGTTCACCTGCCCTGTCCACGTCGTGAATAAGGTGGCCAAGAATTATACCGGTGACGGTGCTAGATTTCCCCCACCGAAGGACAAGGATGGGGGTGAGAGTTAAATCTTGAGCACAGCTCACTTACGATGAGTCGCCAGAATCGTGCAGTCATCAGCGTAAGAGACGATCGAGACACCCTCTGGTGGGGAGGAGAGCCTCAATATGTAGTAATTACACGAAATCGAGGATAGGGCACAACCTTGTGGCACCCTTTGTTTAATTAACTATATGTGGGTTTGATCGTTGGCTTCTGAATTTCACCAAAGACTGTCGACCACTCAGATAAATGTACCTTCCACACATAAAGGGTGTTTTTTTTAGGGGTATAGAACTTCGAATTGAAATAAAACACAAGAAAATCGTTTTAAGGTCCATCAATTTGGCTTTATTGGAAGGATAATTTTATGCCATTAATGTTTAAATATGACTTCGGGCATGTGGCCGCCGCGGCTGGCTCGAATAAAGCCAATTCTACAGGTCCAATTTTCAACCACTTTTTCGAGCATATGGGGCCGTATGTCGGCAATAGCGCCACGAATGTTGGCTTCCAATTCCCCTAACGTTTCTGGTTTGTTGGTGTAGACGAGCGACTTCACATATCCCCAAAGAAAATAATCCAATCGTGTCAAATCACACGACCTTGGTGGCCAATTGACAGGTCCATTCCGCGAAATTATGCGCTCATCGAATGTTTCCTTCAATAAATCGATTGTGACGTGCGCTGTGTGGCATGTAGCGCCGTCTTGTTGGAACCACAACTCATCCACATTCATGCCATCCAATTCGGGAACAAAATAGTCGGTTATCATGGCTCTATACCGGTCTCCATTAACGGTAGCTGCCTCTCCAGCATTATTGCGGAAGAAGTATGGCCCAATGACTCCACCAGCCCATAGAGCACACCAAACAGTCAGTTTTTGTGGATGTAATGGCGTTTCAAGGGTCTCATGTGGATTCTCTTCACTCCAAATGCGGCAATTTTGCTTGTTGACGTAGCCATTCAACCAAAAATGAGCCTCATCACTGAACAAAATTTTGCGATGAAAATCAGCATCGAAATCAATCTCATTTTCGGCCCATACACCAAAATCACGACGCATTGCATGGTCTCGCGGCTTTAATTCTTGCACAAGCTGGATCTTGTAAGGTCGCAAGCCAAGATCTTTGCGCAAAATCTTCCATAAAGTTGATGGACAAAGCTCCAATTGCTGTGCACGGTGGCGAATCGATTCATTCGGGTCCTCTTCAACACTTTGCTCTACAGCTACAATTGTTTCTTCGGTGCGCACTGTTCGACGTCTCTGCGGATGCGTATTATCACATAGAGTAAACGTAGTGCGAAAACGATCCATGGTTAACCGAATTAATTGCTGTGATGGACGATTATGTCGACCATAAAATGGACGGAGCTCACGGTAAACTTCGCGAACTGAACCATTATTTTCGAAATAAATTTGCACGATTTGCAAGCGTTGTTCTTTTGTCAACCTGCTCATGATGAAATGGCAAACCAAACTGAACATAAATGACATTAGAGTTGCCAGATTTGACCACAAAATGCCAGTTTTATCTCTATTCGAAAAACAAACCTGTAAAAAAAACACCCTATATAACAGAACTTATTTGGTGGGTTTTTGCACTTATATGTACGCACGTGAATACTCATTGCCTTTTTTTTGCAAAAATAAAACACTAATCCCTCGAAATGTCGAACAAAATATTGATAGTATAAGCAAAACCTGCCAATTTATTCTTAGAAACAGTGGAAAATATGCAGATATTACTATAGTGGTTAAAAATTTCCAAGATCTGGAAAAAATAAATATAGGTTTGTTCGATTAATCTCTTATAACATTGTCATTTTTTACTGATTACACTGGTCTACAGCCAAAAACCACCAGAGACGCGAATACGAAATTCGTATTACGTCATCAGCGTACATCAAAACCTTTGAAAACTTTATAGTGCTGGATATACGAGGTGTGTTCAAAAAGTATCGCGAATTTTGCGTTTTTTCAAAAATTATTTATTTATTCATGAATATCTATTTTGTCCCCTTCAAAGTAATCCCCATGAGATATTATACACTTGTGCCAACGGTTTTTCCAATCTTCGAAGCACTTCAAAAAATCATTTTTTTGTATCTTGTTCAGCTCCTCCTTCGATGCCGTCTTTATCTCGTCAAGAGAAGCGTAACGTCGTCCTTTCATGGGCCTCTTCAGTTTAGGGAACAAGAAAAAGTTACAGGGGGCCAGATCTGGGGAATACGGTGGCTGCGGCATCATTAGTGTGTTGTTTTTGGCCAAAAAGTCGCGCACAAGCAACGATGCGTGAGCAGGGGCGTTATCGTCGTGCAAAAGCCAATTTTTGTTCTTCCACAAATCCGGGCGTTTCTGGCGGATTGCTTCGCGCAAATTGCGCATAACTTGCAGGTAATATTCCTTATTGACCGTTCTTCCCTGTGGCAAGAACTCATGATGCACCACGCCCCTGCAATCGAAGAAAACTGTCAGCAAAACTTTCACATTCGACCGAACTTGGCGCGCTTTTTTCGGTCTTGGTTCGTGCGGCAGCTTCCATTGAGATGATTGAGCTTTGGTTTCCACGTCATAACCATAAACCCACGATTCGTCACCAGTTATGACCCTCTGGAGCAAATTTGGGTCGTCGCGGACAGAGTTTAACATCTCATTAGCAATGTTCATGCGATGCTGTTTTTGGTCACAATTGAGCAATTTTGGTACGAAAATCGAAGACGATCCAAAACACGTGCAAGCAAAGCAGCTGTCAACAATTAACTGAACATTCAAAATGGCCGAGCTTGTCGGCATAAGTGAGAGACATGAGTACCAACATAACGCCACAAAAAATTCGAAATTCGAATATACGTAACCAGCGAAAATGCAAAATTCGCGATACTTTTTGAACACACCTCGTATCATTAATGAAAAGCAAAAACAGAATCGGGCCAAGATCGCTACCTTGAAGAACTCCCGAAGATACATCAATGGCATTGGAAAGCGCGTTCTTAAAAATTACTCTTTGTGTTCCGAACTGAAGGTAAGAAGAGCTCCAGCGGGTGAGACATGGTTGGAAGCCCAGGAGATCGAGTTTGTGAATAAGTAAACAATGGCACACTTTATCAAACGCTCTACTGAAATCCGTGCATACACCATCGGTGTGCATATTTTTTCCAACCCCATTTGAGTTGTGAATTCAAGTAGGTTGGTACTTGTTGATTTTCCCTTACAAAAGCCGTGCTGGCAACCTGCAATCAATGTTGGAATAGAAATTTTGAGCTGGTCAGTAATGATAGCTTCCACGATAACTATCTACGGATGACCTACTCCCACACTTATAAAGTGGTATAAGGAAAGATTATTTCCAAGCAGTAGGAGAAACGCCACATTTTAAAGACAGATTGAACATAATAGTTAGGGTCTGATAAATGTAGTTTGCCCATTTTTTAAGGAAACATGTAGGGTTCATATCCGGTCCATACTTAAATGATACTTTCAAGGCTAAGGACATTTTCATTAGATATAATTGTCAAGTTTTTAGCATCCAGTTTATACGAATATCTGTGAAAATGAGAAAAGGCATCAGAAGAATAGTAAGTTTAAAAAATTGCGCAAAGAAATTTTGCAATATCTTGATTACCACTTGATATACGAGGTGTGTTCAAAAAGTATCGCGAATTTTGTGTTTTTTCAAAAATTATTTATTTATTCATGAATATCTATTTTGTCCCCTTCAAATTAATCCCCATGAGATATTATACACTTGTGCCAACGGTTTTTCCAATCTTCGAAGCACTTCAAAAAATCATTTTTTGTATCTTGTTCAGCTCCTCCTTCGATGCCGTCTTTATCTCGTCAAGAGAAGCGTAACGTCGTCCTTTCATGGGCCTCTTCAGTTTAGGGAACAAGAAAAAGTCACAAGGGGCCAGATCTGGGGAATACGGTGGCTGCGGCATCATTAGTGTGTTGTTTTTGGCCAAAAAGTCGCGCACAAGCAACGATGCGTGAGCAGGGGCGTTATCGTGGTGCAAAAGCCAATTTTTGTTCTTCTTTGCACATCTTCTCGGCCTTCTGAGAACATTTTGTACCACCGATAAACGTTGCTTCGGTCCAAGGTAGCTTCTTCGTATGCCACAGTCAACATTCGGAATGCATCCGCGCACTTAATTTCGTTTTTCACACAAAATTTGATACAGGTTCTTTGATCCATTTTTTTGAATAGGTAAAAATCGAAGACGATCCAAAACACGTCCAAGCAAAGCAGCTGTCAACAATTAACTGAACATGCAAAATGGCCGAGCTTGTCGGCATAAGTGAGAGACATGAGTACCAACATAACGCCACAAAAAATTCGAATATACGTAACCAGCGAAAATTCAAAATTCGCGATACTTTTTGAACACACCTCGTACAGTCATGGTATTTCATGGCAGAGGGAAAACCTTTAACATTACGTGTAGCTTACGAAGCCATAAAAGGTTTTTGGGTTGCCGGTAATGTTCTCTTTAATTTTGCAGATATATGTATTGTAAAATTTTTTGTTCAATTCGAAGTATTTCTGACGCAAATTGGATCTTTGCTTGGACACCAGGCTTGCGCTGGTTCATCATAGAAAGATTTACGATTAGGTACATACTTATCAAACAGGCAATAGATAGTGTTATTAAAACATGAAACGTTAAGCTCAACATTGTTTTTAAATTCCGGTCAGGTTAATTTTGAAAGCTCTTTACTTAATTTTTTGGAATTCGTTTTAACAAAATCAAAGTCAAAATTAATTCTAGTTTCACATGGTTTATTACCAATAGTTATGATTTCGTAAACAATCTCAAAAGAAGGATAGTAAACGTCTTCCGATAACATCGACTCAAAGAGAATTTAGATGTATCACTAACGTAAGCTAAATCCCAGATCTTCCCGAACTTATTAGGGGTTAACATTAATCTGATTAAGACAAAGGTCCGCCATTTCATCGAAAAAGTCAATATACTCCACTTTGGATTGAATTTGCACAATGTTTTGGTCAAAGATGCTCCACGATATATGCGGCAAGTTAAAATCGCCCAAAACAATCACAGAATCGGCTGGTTTAGTCATTCTGTTCACTATTTTAAGCAAGGAAATATTATAATACATAATAATAATAATAATAATAATAATTCCCAACGGATTACCCACCATATCCCGCCCGACCGGCGCGAGGGGCGCATCCGCATAACGCGCGCATTATTCGTTCGTGCCGAGTCGTTGAAAGGCTTTGGTTTGTTAATCGTCGAGATCTAAAACTGCTTAGCTACAGAGAAAACCTCATCAGCTAAGTAAAGTAGATATAGGATAGATTATACATTAAGAAATAACTAGTTAACAGAATAAAATTATTGTTAAAAGTTAAAATAGAAGTCAAAGAATAAAACACAATTAGTAGCTATGAATGCCGCATATAAACGGGAATATCAGAAGAGGGATGAATATAACAGGCAGCTATGTACATATAGGCATTGCCTAAGATTATACGGACGCACTTGAATTCAGTTGAATCGGTGACAGGAACATTAACCTCCTCAGAGGGTATTGATGAGTCAACGGGATCAGAAGAAAACTCTACATAGGAATCATGTATCAAATGTCGAGGATATTTTTTTTTGTTGGGTGGTGTAATTGGCAGTACAACGCTTTAGACAGGGGGAAAGAGCTGACTCTTCAAGGTCATTAATGAGTTGCGGATGATTCACCGTGCCGAAAACTTTCGACTAGTAGTGGGACTATTTTCGAATAAATTCTATTCGAATAAACGAATAATAATGTTCGGTTCAAAAAATTCGATAAGTGTTTATTCGAATAATTTATCCGTTTATTCGAATGGTATTATTCGAAAAGGTGTATTGAAATGCAAGAGATGTCGGAAGCGAAATTCACTGTCTTCATCGCTTGTACCTATGAACATGCATTCACGTTTTGTATGTACGTATGTATGTTTGCGTGTACAAACGTGTGCATAAAGGGCCTTTTACACGCTATGTTTTTTTTATACGACCTGCCACTTTTTCTACACTCACGTAATGTCGTATGACTTTCAACACTTTCAACAGTTCAATTAATCTGATTTCTTATACACAGTAAAAAAGTAACTCCAACAAATTAAAGTCAACAAATGAAAGAACAGCTGATTCTAAATGTAAGTCAGACAAAAATAGAAACATTTCTATTCCGTATGTGCATTTTTCTGACTTGTACAAGAGGAAAATTTAATTTGCCTTTACACGTTATGTTGGTTTTCATACGTAGAATGTGACATATACGCATGACAAAACCATATCGTGTAAAAGGCCTTTAAGCTGTAGTGATATTTGTTTAACTATTCGAATAAATATCATTTTTCGGTTAATGGGGTTTGAATAGCTTTTTATTAATTATTTGAATAATTAAATGACTATTCTCTAGATATATTCACTTTAAAATTACTATATATAATATATGAATATTATTATTATATTATATTATATTCATATTATGAATACATATGTATGTTGTAGCTATATTTGCATGGCAGGTATTGTGCTGGAGTCTCAAGCTAGCGATGTCAGGATCGAAATTCATTGTTGACATACATATTTATTTACATACAAGGTGGCGCAAAAGTAAGCTTCCGATGTTCAGCATATCGGTTGTGGCACGTGCAGTGTGTGCTGTTGCACCGTCTTGTTGGAACCACATGTTTTCCAATCCCAATTCATCAAGTTGCGGCAAAAAGAACTCGTTGATCATTGCTCTGTAGCGCTCACCATTCACAGTAACCGTTTGGCCCCGACCGATTATTGGTCAAATAAATAGTCAGCAATAATCCGCGTTCTGGAGCAGTGTAGCGTAACATTGTTTATTAACGTGTATTTCGCATGTGTTTACTACACAAATGTCAAAACAGAACTGACTTTAGGGGCCAATCGCAAAATTTATAGCATTTTCTGATAGGAGGATTACTTTTGCGCAGTAACCGTTTTTCACCGACCGATTATTGGTCAAATAAATAGTCAGCAATATTCCGCGTTCTGGAGCAGTGTAGCGTAACATTGTTTATTAACGTGTATTTCGCATGTGTTTACTACACAAATGTCAAAACAGAACTGACTTTAGGTGCCAATCGCAAAATTTATAGCATTTTCTGATAGGAGGATTACTTTTGCGCCACCTTGTACATATTTGAATATACGAATTCGTATATATGTAACTTGGGGTGCATGTACATATATATATTGCTGAGTGTTTATTATAGCAAGATATCGTCCGTGGAAATATTTTGCTAAAGTCTAAAACCAGAGATACCAGGATTACATTGCAAATATGTGTGAATGCGTGTGCATGGATATTTGCATGTACTTCACGTTCACTTTTAAATAAGATTAAAGCATTACTTGCTTGAATTTATAATAAGTTATTATTTACAGATTAATTATTTTGCTAAGTATTTATTTATTTGATTATTTACATCTTAATACAATAAGTCCTGTAAGAAATTTGTTTCAATTAATAGGTGTATGCAAGTTTTATTCCATAACATTAAAACCCTTGCAATTCTTCATTTCACTGGCGTACTTTTGCCTTGAATTTCTATTGCAGTATCGTACTTAACAAAAAATAGTAAACAGGTAGTATTATTTTGTGTATGTTGCTTTACGCAATTTAAAATAACTCTTTACCTGCCCACAATGAATTTCTATCCAAGCATACCTTGCTTAAAACCCTAGCAAACGACCTGCCATGCAAATATAACTGCGATAAACATACAAATGTATTAATAAATATCTATACTTATTTAATTATGCGAATAGTAAAAAAAAACCTATTCAAACCCCATTTGCCCAATAAAGAACTATGCCAATAAATGAAAACTAATGGAATAAACAAATGCAACTACTGCGTATGCTCACAATTGTACATACATACATCCAAACATATGTACAAACATAAAGCGCATGCATGCTAATACTTACACGCAAAGAACGTAAAAACGGTTCAACGTGACGAATACAGGGAAACACTAAACGATCAATTCGCGGGTAGGTAATTCCCCACTGGGGAAATTTGCGTTTAAATCGCGAGTTTTAAGGCTATTAGCACTTTTATCTTTATTCAATATTCACAATTAAACGTTTTTATAAAATTTCAATTCGTCATAACTCTGAACTTACTTGGTCTAAGTCAATGACATTTGGATATTATGTGTCCTTTAGTCAAGATTGACATAATTTTGGAAGAGTGGGCGGTGCCACGGCCACATTTTTTGTGTTTTGTTTGTTCTTCATTAATGTCCAATGTCTATAGTCAATGTGTATGAAACTTTCACTATAGGTTAAGAAGTTCGCTGGGTACGGCATAGGCTATATATAGTTTTGGAAAAGTGGGCGGTGCCACGCCCCTAGGCTTTTTAAATTTTAATTCGTCATTTCTGAACTTATTTGGTCTAAATCAATGACATTTGGATACATAAGACCTTTAATAAAGATTTGCATAATTTTGGAAAAGTGGACTGTGCCACGCCCACATATTTTGTGTTTTGTTTGTTCTTCATTAATGTCTAAAGTTTATAATCGATCTCTATGAAACTTTTACGATAGGTTCAGAAGTTCGGTGGGTACGGTTTAGGAAAAGTGGGGAGTGCCACGCCCCAAGGCTATATATAATAATTGCAATGGGTCATAACTCTGACCGTATTTGGTCTAAGTTAATGATAGTTAGATATATGCGTAACTTACTCAAGGTTTACATAATTTTGGAAAAGTGGGAGGTGCCACGTTCAAATTTTTTGTGTTTTGTTTGTGCTTCATTAATGTCCAAAATTGATTGTCGATCACTGTGCCATATTTAGTTTTCGGCAAAGCCCCCAGGCTATTTAAAGTAGCAATTCGGCATAGCTAGGAATTTCTTTGGTTCAAGTTAATGATATTTTATATACAGATATGTGTTTTATATATCAAAAAACCTTGGAAACAGAAAGCAGTGCCAGGATAAAATAAAAGTTAATTCGAGATATCTTCAAAACTATGTACATATCAGTACACGCAGAGGAAAAGGGAGAAGAAGGTAAGTAGGAATAGAAATTTGAGATAAAGAGGTGGTGTTAGAGGAAAATTATGTAAATCTTTACTAAAGGGCGTATATATCCAAATATCATTGATTCAGACCAAGTATGTTCAGAATTATGACAAATTGAAATTTTATATAGCCTGGGGGCGTGGCACCGCCCACTTTTTTGAAACGAAATATAGCCTATGCTTTAACCTGTGATACCAAGAATTTACTGTGAAAATTTCAAAAAAATCGGTGGAGTACTTTGGACGCCTATAAAGGACACACAGCCACACAGACACACATTCGTTCTTATTTATAAGATTCAGAGTAAATCTCCTGTTTTTTTATGCACGTGAATCGGGTAATTATTTGCATTCCATCCAATAAAAAAAAATGATTGGCGTGATATATACCTCCTGAGGAGATTAAGGCCGAGCTTCTCTACCAATTTGTGGTGTGCTGCTTCTAATTTTTCCTACAAATTGGCGGAACCATCTGCAAAGCAGATGAATTTTTGCTGAGAAGCCTCCCAAGACAGAAATACACTCGGAGAGTTTGCCAAACCACCACTGAGGGGCGACCCGGTTTTGAAAAACTTTTTCAAACCACTTTTGATGTTACCCGTACCCCTGGGCTCGAGCCTTGGACTTTCAAATTTTTATTCGAATAGTGCCATGCCTACTTTCGACATATAAACAAATGCAACCAGGACAGTCCTGTCATTAGGACGATTTTGGTTGAGACCGACAGTTATCTGAGTGGTGATGGCGTTAAGGGCGTGGTCGTGTTATACATTTTACGGAAACCCAGCTGATGTTCAGCGAGCCGCAAGTTAGCGGTGTAGTAAGGGAGCAAGACTGTCTCCAGGGTCTTCACTACTGGCTTTTTAGTTAGCTTTAGTAGTGGCACCACCTTTGCCTATCTCCATTTTTCTTCAAGCATCACAGTGGATATACCGTCTGGGCCAATTGATTTAGAGCCTTTAGACCTCCGAATGGTGATGGCAATGGGCGCTTGACTATTTTTACGTTTGTGTGCTCCCTGGTGGCGCGTCGGATTTTCTGACAGGAGAATGCAATACAAATTGCCGGCAAAAAGCGCTCGGTTTTGAAAAACTTTTTCAAACCACTTTTGATGTTACCCGTACCCCTGGGCTCAAGCCTTGGACTTTCAAATTTTTATTCGAATAGTGCCATGCCTACTTTCGACATATAAACAAATGCAACCAGGACAGTCCTGTCATTAGGACGATTTTGGTTGAGACCGACAGTTATCTGAGTGGTGATGGCGTTAAGGGCGTGGTCGTGTTATACATTTTACGGAAACCCAGCTGATGTTCAGCGAGCCGCAAGTTAGCGGTGTAGTAAGGGAGCAAGACTGTCTCCAGGGTCTTCACTACTGGCTTTTTAGTTAGCTTTAGTAGTGGCACCACCTTTGCCTATCTCCATTTTTCTTCAAGCATCACAGTGGATATACCGTCTGGGCCAATTGATTTAGAGCCTTTAGACCTCCGAATGGTGATGGCAATGGGCGCTTGACTATTTTTACGTTTGTGTGCTCCCTGGTGGCGCGTCGGATTTTCTGACAGGAGAATGCAATACAAATTGCCGGCAAAAAGCGCTCGCTAATTTCTTGGTTTCGACTGAACCTTATCGCCGGAAGAGATGGATATTTGGTTGTTGGTTTTAGTCGCATTGGACAAGGATTTGAGAGTGGGCTATAAGTTGCCAACACCAGCAGAGAGGTTGCAGGACCTTAGGTGCTCCTCCCATTTGGCGCGTTTTGGTTGATCAACCAGCCATCTGATTTCCGCATTGAGATCGTTAATTTGAGGATCCGTAGGGTCTAAGTGTCCCACATGGTCACGTTCATTTGCCGCTGCCTCTGCAGTGAACTGCGGACGCACCTTCTTGATTCTCCCCGACGGAATGTATTTATTTGAGGCTGAAACTATGACCATTCGAAACGGTCTTTCTCCTTCTCGTACGTTAAACGGGGTGGGAAGAGCAGCGAAGGAGCTCTTAGTGAAGTTAAGAAATTCAATCCAGTCAGCTTTGTTGAAATTAGTGAAATTTCGATTTTGGGAGGTGACAAAGTCGTTGAGAGGACCATCGGCAGGATGCAAGAGTCAATATTGGTCGCCAGTCAACGCAGTTTATGAGACCAGCGTTGACGATGGTAAGGCCTGGGGAACTTGAACAATTTACCGCGACTCTCGTGGGGGCTTCCCCGTTCACCGTGCCGAACGTCGAATCACCTATTAGTTCATCAACTACTGTCCCTACAATCGACCTTGAGTGCCAAGGGTCATGGTGGCAAGAGGTATATGAAAATTAATTATCTCAAGATCGACATCGCCGCAATCTTGATACTATCACGCATTATGAAGTTAACTATTTCACTGAAATTGCCGGTTAGGCCGTTGCAATTTAAATGCAAGACATGAATGTCCGAAGGGAGAGAAAGATTCAAGCTGGAAGTTAAGGAGTTATCTCACTAATAGCTGTCTCACGGGTACTTCATACGCAGTAACCCAGGTAACGCATGTGTATCCTGTACATAAATTCAATTAAATTAGAAATCGCGCAGAGGTTGAAATTCAACCACAAAATTTTATTTTATTTTAGTTATTTGCCAATAATTTCACTCGCCCTCTTTCCCAGCCTTTCTCTCCTGTTCCTTTCCTTTAATATAATTTCCTTTTATTTACTTTTCCCTTCTTTCAATAGTCTCTGTCTTTAACTTATTTTTGTTTAAGCGACATAAGCTATAACTATTTCTTTCGTTTATTTCATTTGCGCTGGACTCCCTTGTACTTCGCAAGCAGCCTATGAAATATTTCGAAGATATAGTTTATGTTTTGTAATCCCAAATCGGTGTTTTTCACAAAGAAAATGAGGACGATAATCCCGCGCAATGCCTCAAGGTAACAGGTGCGCCGCACCCCGTTCTATATAGAACAAATAATTTAAATAAATTAAATAATAATAATAATTAATACTAAAGAACGGTTCCCTATACTAAACATGTGCTCCGCACACCCCCTTTTCCTCTCTAAACCAATAATACAATATAAATAATAAAATTAAGTAAAAAGTAACCGAAAAAAACTACTCGCCCTCCATAAAGCTTAGACAATTGTCTTAATATTCTTTGCCGTTTTTTTTTTTCATTTTACATATTTTTGTAAGTTTTACGAGCTCAAGACTAGTTGATAATAATTATTATTTTTGATTTTTACAGGAAAAATTTAAGGCAACAAACATATTCAGGCTATAGTTATAGTACTATTTCGAAAACAGCCCCGCTTTCTCGTCAGATTAATTGGTATAGTTTTTATACCTAGTAGTGCTACGCACACAAGGTATATTAATTTTAGTCGCATAACGGCAGTACGTAACGGAATAAACGGATCGAGATAGATATAGACTTATATATATCAAAATGTTCAGAACGAAAAGAGAAATTGATTACGCCATGTCCGTCCGTCTGTGAACACGATAACTTGAGTAAATTTTGAGATATCTTAATGAAATTTGGTATGCGGGTTCCTTGGCGCTCATCTCCGAGCGCTATTTAAAATGGGCGAAATCGGATGAAAGCCACGCCCACTTTTTATATATAGAATATTTTCGAAAACACAAAACACAAAAAAAGTGATTACTCAGTGCATAATACACCTATAAGGATATTTTTGGTGACTACATTGAGATCAAGGCATAAAATAAATTTTTCAAGAAATTTTTGAAAATGGGCGTGGCACCGCCCACTTTTGATTACGTCAAATTTAGAAATAATATTAATCATAAATCAAAAACCGTTCAAGATATCGAAACGAAATTCAGCACGCAGGTTTCCAGGTATGCAAGGAATGTTCCAGGAAAAAATGGGCGGGATCGGTTAAGGTCCATGCCCACTTTTATATGAAAGATTTTGTAGAGGATCGTAGATATATTAAATAGGCAATAACTTTGCGTAAAATATCTTTACAACATTTATATTTGACTTTTCTAGTTTCCGTAAACAATGAAATCCAAAAACTAAAAATTTTCGAAAATGGGCGTGGCCCAGTCCCTTTTATAGTGGACTATTCCACAAAACTTTTCATGCCATAACTCCGCCAAAAATTGACTTGTCGAAACGAAATTTGGTGATAATGTTCTATATATAAAGGTAACTGTTTGCTGTAAAATTGGGCGAAAGCGGTTAATGTCCACGCCCAGTTTTTATATTCAATTCAATTCAATTCAATTTATTAAGTCTATGATTTTTATAAATCTTACAGACTAGCAATGCAAAACTTACAGACTAGGGAAACAAATCTTACAGACTAAAAAGATACATGAAAGATACATTAAGAATAATATGAAGCTAGTTTCGAACCAAAACATGTCCTCGAAAGTGCGAAATCCAGATCAAGACTACAAACAATTTTATTAAATTCTGCGAGAGCCCTCGAGATTGGATCAAAATTAAAATAATTAGCTCGGATTATGATGACATTAAACGGATAATGCGCGCGGAGAGCTCTGCGCGGGACTCTAAAATTAAATTGAGCTAAGAGTTCCGGACAATTAACCAAACCACAGATTCTTCTTCTTCTTTAAATGGTCATCTAACCGCCTGGGCGATTTTGACCGTCCAACATAGCTCGCCAGTCGTTTCTTCGTTGCGCCAACTGGCGCCAATTGGAAACACCGCGGGATCGCAAATTGGTCTCCACTTGGTCCTTCCATCGGAGTGGTGGTCTCCCTCTTCCTCTGCTTCCACCGGCGGGTGCCGATAAGAATACCTTCTGGGCTGGAGCATCTTCGCTCATTCGCACTACGTGGCCTAGCCAGCGAAGCCGCTGTGCTTTAATTCGCTGAACTATGTCGGCGTCTGCGTAAAGTTCATACAGCTCATCATTAAATCTTCTTCGGTACTCGCCGTCGCCAACGCGTAGAGGTCCACAAATCTTTCGAAGAACCTTTCTCTCGAATACTCCCAGAGCCGCCTCATCAGATGTTGTTAGTGTCCACGCTTCTGCACCATATAGCAGGACGGGTGCGATGAGTGACTTGTAGAGTGTTATTTTCGTTCGTCGAGAGAGGACTTTACTTTTCAATTGCCTACTCAGTCCGAAGTAGCATTTGTTTGCAAGAGTAATTCTTCGTCGGATTTCTAGGCTAACATTATTGTTGGTGTTAATGCTGGTTCCCAGGTAAACGAAGTCCTTTACTATTTCGAAATTATTGCTGCCAACAGTGGCTTGGTTGCGCGAATGCGCTGACTCTTTGCATGATGACAGAAGGTACTTCGTTTTGCCCTCGTTCACCACCAATCCCATTTTCTCCGCTTCTTTTTCTAATTTGGAGTAAGCAGAAGTTACGGCGCGGTTGTTAAGGCCAATGATATCAATATCGTCAGCATATGCCAACAGTTGCACGCTTTTATAAAATATTGTTCCAGCGCGGTTAAGTTCTGCAGCTTGTATTATTTTACCACAGATTAGGTCATATATAAACATCAGAGTTTGAATAGAACGCCTGGACGCCAGTGACTTCATGCTTATGAGGGCACAACGGGCACCATATGATGGTAATGTATCAGTGAAGCGAAGCGGTTGAAGAGCAAATCTGCTAAAACTTCTTTGTACTCTTTCAATTCTCTGAGAATGAACAGCATAAATCGGATTCCAGATTAAGCTGTAACTAAGCTATCATATAAAGTTTTCCTAGTGTATGGATCTTTGAAATCTTTGGCGTAACGCCGCAAAAACGCCAAGTTACAATAAGCCTTGGGTAAAATAAAACTAATGTGGTTTGAGAATGTAAAGCCTGAATCAAACATTACTCCAAGATCAACAAACTCACTAACAGTAGAAAGGTTGTCATCAAAAAGTTTATAAGAAGACATATGGATATTGAGGGTTTTCGAAAGCTTCATGTGGAAGCATTTTTTAATATTAAGGCGTAAATTATTAATAATACTCCAATTGGCTAAGTTGTTAAGATCATCCTGAAGCAGGACAACATCCGAGACGTTTGCTATGGTTCTGAAAATCTTTAAGTCATCAGCATATAGCAGATACTTCGAGTTCCTAAAACAAGATCCTATATCATTAATAAATAGAAGAAGTAGAATAGGTCCGAGAATACTACCCTGAGGCACCCAAGATGTGACTACGAAAGAATAAGACTTTGTGTTCTCAATTTCCACAAAAGAGATTCTGTTGCTGAGATAAGATGTAGTAGTGCTACGCACACAAGGTATATTAACTTTAGTCTCCTAACGGCAGTACGTAACGGCATAAACGGATCGAGATAGATATTGACTTATATATATCAAAATGTTCAGAACGAAAAGAGAAATTGATTACGCCATGTCCGTCCGTCTGTGAACACGATAACTTGAGTAAATTTTGAGATATCTTAATGAAATTTGGTATGCGGGTTCCTTGGCGCTCATCTCCGAGCGCTATTTAAAATGGGCGAAATCGGATGATAGCCACGCCCACTTTTTATATATAGAATATTTTCGAAAACACAAAACACAAAAAAAGTGATTACTCAGTGCATAATACACCTATAAGGATATTTTTGGTGACTACATTGAGATCAAGGCATAAAATAAATTTTTCAAGAAATTTTTGAAAATGGGCGTGGCACCGCCCACTTTTGATTACGTCAAATTTAGAAATAATATTAATCATAAATCAAAAACCGTTCAAGATATCGAAACGAAATTCAGCACGCAGGTTTCCAGGTATGCAAGGAATGTTCCAGGAAAAAATGGGCGGGATCGGTTAAGGTCCATGCCCACTTTTATATGAAAGATTTTGTAGAGGATCGTAGATATATTAAATAGGCAATAACTTTGCGTAAAATATCTTTACAACATTTATATTTGACTTTTCTAGTTTCCGTAAACAATGAAATCCAAAAACTAAAAATTTTCGAAAATGGGCGTGGCCCAGTCCCTTTTATAGTGGACTATTCCACAAAACTTTTCATGCCATAACTCCGCCAAAAATTGACTTGTCGAAACGAAATTTGGTGATAATGTTCTATATATAAAGGTAACTGTTTGCTGTAAAATTGGGCGAAAGCGGTTAATGTCCACGCCCAGTTTTTATATTCAATTCAATTCAATTTATTAAGTCTATGATTTTTATAAATCTTACAGACTAGCAATGCAAAACTTACAGACTAGGGAAACAAATCTTACAGACTAAAAAGATACATGAAAGATACATTAAGAATAATATGAAGCTAGTTTCGAACCAAAACATGTCCTCGAAAGTGCGAAATCCAGATCAAGACTACAAACAATTTTATTAAATTCTGCGAGAGCCCTCGAGATTGGATCAAAATTAAAATAATTAGCTCGGATTATGATGACATTAAACGGATAATGCGCGCGGAGAGCTCTGCGCGGGACTCTAAAATTAAATTGAGCTAAGAGTTCCGGACAATTAGCCAAACCACAGATTCTTCTTCTTCTTTAAATGGTCATCTAACCGCCTGGGCGATTTTGACCGTCCAACATAGCTCGCCAGTCGTTTCTTCGTTGCGCCAACTGGCGCCAATTGGAAACACCGCGGGATCGCAAATTGGTCTCCACTTGGTCCTTCCATCGGAGTGGTGGTCTCCCTCTTCCTCTGCTTCCACCGGCGGGTGCCGATAAGAATACCTTCTGGGCTGGAGCATCTTCGCTCATTCGCACTACGTGGCCTAGCCAGCGAAGCCGCTGTGCTTTAATTCGCTGAACTATGTCGGCGTCTGCGTAAAGTTCATACAGCTCATCATTAAATCTTCTTCGGTACTCGCCGTCGCCAACGCGTAGAGGTCCACAAATCTTTCGAAGAACCTTTCTCTCGAATACTCCCAGAGCCGCCTCATCAGATGTTGTTAGTGCCCACGCTTCTGCACCATATAGCAGGACGGGTGCGATGAGTGACTTGTAGAGTGTTATTTTCGTTCGTCGAGAGAGGACTTTACTTTTCAATTGCCTACTCAGTCCGAAGTAGCATTTGTTTGCAAGAGTAATTCTTCGTCGGATTTCTAGGCTAACATTATTGTTGGTGTTAATGCTGGTTCCCAGGTAAACGAAGTCTTTTACTATTTCGAAATTATTGCTGCCAACAGTGGCTTGGTTGCGCGAATGCGCTGACTCTTTGCATGATGACAGAAGGTACTTCGTTTTGCCCTCGTTCACCACCAATCCCATTTTCTCCGCTTCTTTTTATAATTTGGAGTAAGCAGAAGTTACGGCGCGGTTGTTAAGGCCAATGATATCAATATCGTCAGCATATGCCAACAGTTGCACGCTTTTATAAAATATTGTTCCAGCGCGGTTAAGTTCTGCAGCTTGTATTATTTTACCACAGATTAGGTCATATATAAACATCAGAGTTTGAATAGAACGCCTGGACGCCAGTGACTTCATGCTTATGAGGGCACAACGGGCACCATATGATGGTAATGTATCAGTGAAGCGAAGCGGTTGAAGAGCAAATCTGCTAAAACTTCTTTGTACTCTTTCAATTCTCTGAGAATGAACAGCATAAATCGGATTCCAGATTAAGCTGTAACTAAGCTATCATATAAAGTTTTCCTAGTGTATGGATCTTTGAAATCTTTGGCGTAACGTCGCAAAAACGCCAAGTTACAATAAGCCTTGGGTAAAATAAAACTAATGTGGTTTGAGAAAGTAAAGCCTGAGTCAAACATTACTCCAAGATCAACAAACTCACTACCAGTAGAAAGGTTGTCATCAAAAAGTTTATAAGAAGACATATGGATATTGAGGGTTTTCGAAAGCTTCATGTGGAAGCATTTTTTAATATTAAGGCGTAAATTATTAATAATACTCCAATTGGCTAAGTTGTTAAGATCATCCTGAAGCAGGACAACATCCGAGACGTTTGCTATGGTTCTGAAAATCTTTAAGTCATCAGCATATAGCAGATACTTCGAGTTCCTAAAACAAGATCCTATATCATTAATAAATAGAAGAAGTAGAATAGGTCCGAGAATACTACCCTGAGGCACCCAAGATGTGACTACGAAAGAATAAGACTTTGTGTTCTCAATTTCCACAAAAGAGATTCTGTTGCTGAGATAAGATGTAGTAGTGCTACGCACACAAGGTATATTAACTTTAGTCTCCTAACGGCAGTACGTAACGGCATAAACGGATCGAGATAGATATTGACTTATATATATCAAAATTTTCAGGACGAAAAGAGAAATTGATTAAGCCATGTCCGTCCGTCCGTCTGTGAACACGATAACTTGAGTAAATTTTGAGATATCTTAATGAAATTTGGTATGCGGGTTCCTTGGCACTCATCTCCGAGCGCTATTTAAAATGGACGAAATCGGATGATAGCCACGCCCACTTTTTATATATAGAATATTTTCGAAAACACAAAAAAAGTGATTACTCAGTGCATAATACACCTATAAGGATAAAATTGGTGACTACATTGAGATTGAGGCATAAAATAAATTTTTCAAGAAACTTTTGAAAATGGGCGTGCCACCGCCCACTTTTGATTAAGTCAAACTTAGAAATAATATTAATCATAAATCAAAAACCGTTCAAGATATCGAAACGAAATTCAGCACGCAGGTTTCCAGGTTTGCAAGGAATGTTCCAGGCAAAATTGGGCAGGATCGGTTAAAGTCTACGCCCACTTTTATATGAAAGATTTTAAAGAGGCTCGTAGATATATTAAATAGGCAATAACTTTGCGTAAAATAGCTTTACATCATTTATATTTCACTTTTAAAGTTTCCGTAAACAATGAAATCCAAAAACTAAAAATTTTCGAAAATGGGCGTGGCCCAGTCCCTTTTATAGTGGACTATTCCACAAAACTTTTTCTACAATTACTCCGCCGAAAATTGAGTTGTCGAAACGAAATTTGGAGATAATGTTCTATATTGGAAGGTAACTGTTTGCTGTAAAAATGGGCGAAATCGGTTAATGTCCACGCCCAGTTTTTTAATATAGTTCAGAAATTTTTTTTGCAAAATTTAAAAAGCGATATTTCTACAACTAAGCAAGTTATATCAATCAGATTTTGCACACATAATAAGCTTTTTAAGAAAAACTAGGCCGCAAAAAAATTTTGTAAATTTTGAAGAAGTAGGCGTGGCGCCGCCTACTTTTCAGCATAAAATTTCTGCTATTTTCAAATCGCTTATAATTCAATATTGATATTTCAATGAAAATTGGTCAGCTGCTTCTCGGTAGTATGTATTATACTCCTGCCAAAAATGAGCCAAATCGGGAAACACACAAGCAAACTATTCGGGCACGTAGTTAATAGCCCACTGCAATAGCGAAGTTATATATCTTTTTTGATTTTCATACCTTTCATAAACATTAAATGTATGTAAGTATGAGAACAAGAAGAGAAAAGTTCACTAAAATGATCAACACGATGAGCGGAGTCGAGTTATAATATACTAGCAAACCTGGTAGACGTTGTTTTGTCGTTTTGATACATACGTATCGTAGAACACATCTATATATAAAGTGTCATTAACCTGAACCAAATAAACTCCTAACTATACCGAACTGCAGCTTTATATAACCTGGGGGCTCTTCCAAAAGTTATATACAGACTGTGTCGTGCCCAGCGAACTCCTGAACATATCGTGAAATTTCAAGAGTAAAACAAAACACAAAATATGTGGGCGTGGCACCGCCCGCTTTTGAAAAATTATGTAGATATTGACTAAGTGACACATATATCCAGGCGGCTGTAGGTCCCACCAATTTGTAGGGAAAATTCAAATCGGCACACCACAAATTGGAAGAGAAGCTTGGCGCAAAAATCTCTTAGGAGGTTTATGATGATATACCTGTAGTATATCGCGCCATAGAGATAGATAGAGACACATATATCCAAATTTCATTAATTTAGACCAAAAAAGTTCGGAGTTGTGACGAATTGAAACTTTATATAGCCTGGGGGCGTGGCTCCGCCTACTTTTCCAAAACTATATATTGTCTATGCTGTACCCAGTGAACCCAAGTATATATTGTGAAAATTTCATAAAGATCGGTTGAGTTCTTTGGCGCCTCTGAAAGACACCCTTTTTATACCTAGTAGTGCTACGCACACAAGGTCTATTAACTTTAGTCGCATAACGGCAGTACGTAGCGGCATAAACGGATCGAGATAGATCTAGACTTATATATATCAAAATGTTCAGGACGAAAAGAGAAATTGCTTAAGCCATGTCCGTCCGTCCGTCCGTCTGTGAACACGATAACTTGAGTAAATTTTGAGATATCTTAAAGAAATTTGGTGTGCGGGTTCCTTGGCACTCATCTCCGAGCGCTATTTAAAATGGGCGAAATCGGATGATAGCCACGCCCACTTTTTATATATAGAATATTTTCGAAAACACAAAAAAAGTGATTACTCAGTGCATAATACACCTATAAGGATAAAATTGGTGACTACATTGAGATTGAGGCATAAAATAAATTTTTCAAGAAATTTTTGAAAATGGGCGTGCCACCGCCCACTTTTGATTAAGTCAAATTTAGAAATAATATTAATCATAAATCAAAAACCGTTCAAGATATCGAAACGAAATTCAGCACGCAGGTTTCCAGGTTTGCAAGGAATGTTCCAGCAAAAAATGGGCGGGATCGGTTAAGGTCCAAGCCCACTTTTATATGAAAGATTTTGTAGAGGATCTTAGATATATTAAATAGGCAATAACTTTGCGTAAAATATCTTTACATCATTTATATTTCACTTTTCTAGTTTCCGTAAACAATGAAATCCAAAAACTAAAAATTTTCGAAAATGGGCGTGGCCCAGCCCCTTTTATAGTGGACTATTCCACAAAACTTTTTATGCCATAACTCCACAAAAATGGACTTGTCGAAACGAAATTTTGTGATAATGTTCTATATGTAAAGGTAACTGTTTGCTGTAAAATTGGGCGAAAGCGGTTAATGTCCACGCCCAGTTTTTATACCTAGTAGTGCTACGCACACAAGGTATATTAACTTTAGTCTCCTAACGGCAGTACGTAACGGCATAAACGGATCGAGATAGATATTGAGTTATACATATTAAAATGTCCAGGACGAAAAGAGAAATTGATTAAGCCATGTCCGTCCGTCCGTCCGTCCGTCTGTGAACACGATAACTTGAGTAAATCTTGAGATATCTTAATCAAATTTTGTATGCAGGTTCCTTGGGACTCATCTCCGAGCGCTATTTAAAATGGGCGAAATCGGATGATAGCCACGCCCACTTTTTATATATAGAATATTTTCGAAAACACAAAACACAAAAAAAGTGATTACTCAGTGCATAATACACCTATAAGGATAAAATTCGGTGAATACATTGAGATTGAGGCATAAAATAAATTTTTCAAGAGATTTTTGAAAATGGGCGTGGCACCGCCCACTTTTGAGTAAGTCAAATTTAGAAATAATATTAATAATAAATCAAAACCCGTTCAAGATATCGAAACGAAATTCAGCACGCAGGTTTCTAGGTATGCAAGGAATGTTCCACGCCCACTTTTATATGAAAGATTTTGAAGAGAATCGTAGATATATTAAATAGGCAATAAATTTGCGTAAAATAGCTTTACATCATTTATATTTCACTTTTAAAGTTTCCGTAAACAAAGAAATCCAAAAACTTAAAATTTTCGAAAATGGGCGTGGCCCCGCCCCTTTTATAGTGGGCTATTCCACAAAACTTTTTATGCCATAACTCCGCCAAAAATTGACTTGTCGAAACGAAATTTGGTGATAATGTTCTATATATAAAGGTAACTGTTTGCTGTAAAATGGGCGAAATCGGTTAATGTCCACCCAGTTTTTTAACATAGTTCTGAAATTTTTTTTTTTAATTTAAAAAGCGATATTTCTACAACTAAGCAAGTTATATCATTCAGATTTGGCACACATAATAAGCTTTTTAAGAAAAACTCGGCCGCAAAAAAATTTTGTCAATTTTGAAGAAGTATGCGTGGCGCCGCATAAAGATCGGTTGAGTTCTTTGGCGCCTATGAAAGACACCCTTTTTTATATCTATTTTTGTTACGCACGCAAGGTAAATTACTTCATTCAACATAAACGAATCGGGATATATATTTATTAATGTATATCAGAACGTTCAGGATGAAAAGTAAAATATCCGGGCAAGTAGTTAATACCCCACTGCAAAAGCGAAGTTGTATATCTTTTTTGATTTTCATACCTTTCATGAACATCAAATGTTTGTACGTATGAGAAGAAAACGAGATAGACCCATAAAAAAGTTTACTAAAATGATCAGGAGGATGAGCTGAGTCGATGCAGCCATGTCCGTCTCTCGATACGGCTTTCTGTTTGCCCGTCTGTCTATTTGAACGTAAATACGAACTGAAAGTATTAAAATAGACCTGCGTAAATTAGGATGACATAATAGATCACTACTAGGTATGTAATGTTCGGTTTCCCCCCGAACTTAGACTTCCTTACTTGTTCTATTTCAGAAGATTTTTCTGTGAATCGAACTCCCGAATTTCTGATTTGCAAGCGCACTTGCCTAACCCATAGGCTATTTTGCGTATAGTATGCAAGCTGATTAAATCAATTTGTCCTTTAATTGTTGGTCATATCTGCCATAGTGCACACATTTTTTTAGACATTCTGTTTATATGTAAATCATGTATGTTGGACTTTATGTTTTTGTAAATTCTTCTTTTCTATTTTCAGAACATGGTTATGTATATCTAAATCCGTGCTCCAGTGTTTCATGTATTTATTATTGGTTTCTAAGGCTTGTCATTTTTACATGATTTTGACAACACTTAACATTCCGGTTGAAGTACAACAAGAGGCAAGAGAGTTCCAAGATCATCGACACTACAGACCGTGCTGCTGCTTCACTACATTACCGAAAAAGCATTATTTTTTTGTTGACCTTCGGGGAATACATACTATATTTTATGCATGTGTATATAATACTACTGTTTCGGAATAGAATAGAGGTGCCCTGAATAATCTGATCGCATTTTGTACGTCTGGCCACCTTTAATACATTCTATGAAAACCATTCTATTCGACAACGCTGTTTTATCAATTCGATTGTAGCTGTCATTCGTTAACTAAAGCAACTTTTACTTAAAGTTATTTATCTCTTCTGTAACAACCATCGAACAATAAAGACAATTTAGCACCAAACAGGTAGTTTTCAAAGGAACATTATTCAGGTTGGTACATACATACACGTATTTTTCAAAATAAAACTGGTCCTTCAAACCGGATTGTACTTGACTCGGAACTATGCAAAGAGACTGGGCAGATTTGATACAACTTCGCGGCCGCTTGAAGGGATAAATTTCACGCACTTTGTCCTACGCCGAAAAGCCACCGGCTGAATGCACAGCGGCAACCATTGAAACAAAATCAGTGCCACAATTGCAGAACATTCAACTGGCTGCTCCCACCTTTTTTATCCCATCAAAGGTTGGCATTTTAGTGGGGGCTCAGCATGTGTGCGATGTTTTCACGTTTAGCAAACTGACCGACGACGATGGAAATCACTTCGCCGTATCTACGGTTTTTGGTTGGGTGATTACTTCTCTCGACTCCTTAGACGAAACCTCGGCAACGTCGTCGCATATAACAGTAACGGATGTAGATAAATCGCTTCACACGTTTTGGGAGATTGAGGAATAAAGATAGCCTCAAATCCTGGACTCAGATGATGCTTTCGTAGAGCAGCATTTTCAGAAGACAGTATCGCGCCATAAGGATGGCAAGTACATGGTCAATCTACCCTTTAAAGGTCAACCTCCGCGTTTCGGAAACACCTTGCAAGGAGCAATTTCAAGGTTCTATGTAGTGGGTATCCAATTCTTCTCAAATAGCTACGGATGAGACTAAGCAGGCTGCAATGTTTTCAGAAGAAACAACAAAGGTACTTGGTTTACATTGGGGTCCTAAGGCTGATACATTGACTTACCGAGTACAGAATCATAATTGAGCTGTCGTGCTGTTCGGACGTGCTTTCTAAGTGCGCGCTTAATTGATTTTAATTTTCTTTATGTTTTATTGTTTTGGTGTACCTATTCACTTAAAATGCCGTGTATCTGTGGTCAAAGAGTTGATCGTAATCAACAGTCAATTCAATGTGCTAGCTGCAGTGAACTTTTTCATTTACCCTGTGTGGAAATGCTTCCAGCTGATATGGATTATTTAAGTAAATCTAATATTGCTTTTAATTGCAAAGTATGTGAGAAAGCGCGTCGTTTCGTTCGCCGCCCCCCTTACCTAACAATATATCGAGTAATCATGATTTCTCTTTTGCTGATAATTACAAAAACAATAGCAAATGTGTATGTAGTGATCAAGAACTGTGCATAAAATCTATTTTGAGTGAGATCATTGAACAAAATAAGTTTTTGCGCGCGCAAGTAAATGACCTGCATGCTGAATTATGCGCTATGAGCAAATTAGTTCATGACAATCACATTGTTGTAGCAAATGGCATCAAAGACTTAAAAGCCAATTTCGCTATTATTAAGTCAAATCTGCCGTTGTCAGGTGCTCGCTTTCACTCTTGTGATGAGTTGGATAATGCTGTTGCTGAGAATATTGTGAACAATGATGATCGTGCTACTGTTGGTGTTGTTGATTTTAACAACACTATTATTAGTGATTCGTTTTCGTGCATGCGCTACTACGTCAACGACGAAAATAATACTCAAGCAGATAACATTTTTATTGTCGACCCCGCTAATGCTATGGATAAAATTAAAACCTCCCATGTTGAGAGTAATCTGGTTAATATCTCCGATGCCCTGTTTCTGTCGAATGTTGATGACGCTTCGGCTGACGCTACTGCGTCACAAGGTAAATCTGAGTGGAAAACTGTTGAACGGCGCAAAAAGAGGAAGATGAAAAACAATGAAATCCATAATCAAAGCACTGTGGCGAATAATTCAAACAGCGAAAGTAATCACAATAAACGATTGTTGACTGTTGTTGGTACTAGCGCAAATGCTGATCTGGCAGTTGCTGTGAGGCGTATCAATTGGATACATATCTCGTAATTTTTAAATTCTGTGTCTGAGAAGAATATTATTGAATACCTTGCCCAACGTGTTTCTGTCGACAAAAACCAGCTTATTTCCTATAAGTTGGTCAAAAAGGATGTAGACCCACAAACGCTAAAATGGGTTAATTTTAAACTTGGTGTACCGGAAGATATCTCTGGCAAGGTTTTGAAATCAGAAATTTGGCCGGTTAACGTCACTGTGCAGCCATTTCGTTCCTTTCGAGCCAAACGGAGTGCCTCCTGATACTGCAGTTCAACCGAGGCTTGATTCAAATAAATTCTAATTATAATTCTCTTAAGATCTATTTTCAAAATGTATCCGGTCTTGGGACTAAATGTTCAGCTGTGCATATGAATAGCAGCTCGTTAGATTATGATATTTTTGTGTTTGTTGAATCTTGGCTGAATGATATGTTTTTTAATAGTTAACTTTTTGATCCTAACCTCTATGACGTGTTTCGTAAGGACCGCGATTTTGTTAAATTGGGCTGCTCTAGAGGTGGAGGTGTTCCTATTGCTGCTCGGAGAAAATTTCAGGCAGCATTAGTAACGCACACTAACTCTGATACACTTATTGACAGCTCTGTGCTCGCGTACATGGTTCATCAGGAATCCTGTACTTATGTGCTTCCTATATCCCGCCGAATAGTGCGGATAATTTATATTTTGCACATGCTGACAATGTTGTATCATTGGCGTCAAATCTAGTTGGTGATAATCATCTTTGCGTCCTCGGGGATTTTAACCTTTGTAACGTAATTTGGTCACCGATCGAAAATTTGGCTGCGCTTATGGTCACTAACGTTAATTCTTCAGCAGAGATTCACGTTATTGACAGTTTTCTAAGCCTTGACTTAGCTCAAATTAATGGACTTTATAATAGGTTAAATAGAATTTTGGATCTAGTATTCATTTCAAACAATGTTAATTACATTTTGTCGGAATGCATTGCACCAATATCTGTGACTGATAGACATCACGTTCCTATCTCGCTTGAGTTGGAGTTTTATGAATTTTCGAAAATATCTGAGAATCCGGTAATCAAATTTAACTATAATGCTTGCGACTGGTCTATCTTTATTGATGTATTGATAAGCATTGACTGGTGCGATGCCTTCCGAGACAATGATGTAACATCATGTTTTCGTATTTTTAAAAACAAGATTTATGATTTGTGCTTGAAGCATATACCTATTATTAATAAAAAAGCGTATAAGACGCCTTGGCATACTAAGAGGTTAAAACGTCTAAGGAATTTGAAAAACAAATTTAGGAAAAAGTACTAGAAGACTGGCGATCCTGAGCACTTTTCAAAATTTCAACACCATCTAAAAGACTTCAACTGTCTGAATAAGTTCCTATACAGAATTTATGTTCTGGGCTTTGAACAAAACATAATCTCGAATTCAAAGGCTTTTTGGCGTTTCATTCACTCAAAAAAGTCTTCCTCATCTGTCCCAAACAATGTATTCTATAACGATACATACGCAAATAGTGCTGTAGACTCCGCGAATCTATTTGCTAACTTTTTTTGCTCTAATTTCGAATCAGACTCTACTCTATTTACAAGTCTTCCATCCATGAGTGACTCCTCGCTTAACTTCGGCTCTATGAGCGTTTCCGCCATCGATGTACTGAATGGTATTGGGAACCTTAAGCCTTCGACTAAAATGGACTCGGATGGACTTTCAGTAATATTGCTAAAAAACTGTGCGTGCCTGGCTGAGCCTCTCTCAGTTATTCTCAATAATTCACTGGCAACTGGTACTTTTGTAGATGACTGGAAATTGATATCAGTTACTGCTGTTTTTAAAAGTGGGAATAAAAATTGTTCGAAATTATAGGCCGATCTCGAAACTCTCGTCTGTATCCAAACTCTTCGAGATAATAGTTACTGAAAAATTATATTTTGCAGTAAAAAGCCTAATTTCGAATAATCAGCATAGGTTCGTCCCAAATCGTTCCACTGTTTGCAATTTAACAATTTTCAGTGAATATTGCATTTCCGCGTTTCATGACAGACTGCAAGTTGACACGATTTATACGGACTTTTCGAAGGCTTTTGACAAGGTGTCCCACAGGATGCTCTTGTTAAAGTTGGGGGTGATGGGATTTCACTCTGCGTTTTTGATGTGGATTGAGTCTTACCTAACTAACAGACACTGTGTTGTTGAAGTGGATAATGCTACATCTCGGTCTTTCATTGCATCGTCAGGTGTCCAGCAGGGAAGTATTTTGGGGCCTCTCTTTTTCCTTTTATTTATAAATGATATTGGTTCGTGCTTTTCTTTTACGGAATATTTGTTGTATGCCGATGATTTAAAAATATTCGCAGTTATCAAGAGCTCCCGTGACTCTGTGCTGCTGCAAGCTGATGTTCTTAATGTTGAAAATTGGTGCCGCCCAAATCGTCTCACGCTTAACATTAAAAAGTGTTTTCATGTGCCTTTTCAAAATCAGGTAATACGCTGTGTTCATCGTATGCTATTTCTGCCTGTGTCCTGCAATCTGTTAAGGAGATTAAAGACCTGGGTGTATTTTTTGACTCCAAATTCAGTTTCTCTAACCAATTCAATTTCGTCATTTCTCGGTCTTACGCAATGTTCGCGTTCATACGTAGAAACTGTTCCGCATTTACTAACCCTCACACACTCAAGTCGCTATACTGTGCTCTTGTCAGGTGGAGGTTGGAATATGCGGCTGTTATTTGGAGGCCCTATCAAACTGGTCCTTCTAAACGCATTGAGAGAGTTCAGAAGGTTTTCCTTCGGTTTGCTCTCCGCTCACTAAATTTTTCGGATCCTTTGCCTTCATATGAATCTAGATGTCTTCTGATTGAACTAAATACACTTGAAGGTAGAAGATCCATTCTAACCTGCTCATTTGTTATGGGTATAATTTCTGGAGCTGTCGATTGTTCATCACTTTTGAGCAAAATTCAGTTCAATGTCCCGTGTAGGAATTTCCGACAGTTTGAGACCTTAAAAATTGCTTTTGCTAGGACCAACTATGCTGAAAATGCTCCTATCTCTAGAGCATGTGCTGATCTGAATATGTTTTTCAATTCCACAGGTGTTGACTTCACCATCCCCTATGCGACTATAATTAGTCTTCTAAGATCTTATTTTTCTTAATATTAACTTAGTCTGTAAGAATTTGTAAATTCAAAGACTTAAGTATTAAATAAACAATAAACAAATCTCCAGCTCCTCGACGGCTAGCAAGAGGGATGTTCTATCAGCAGCGTCAAGGTTGTTTGATCCCCTAGGCCTCTTGTCGCCAATTGTTATACGTTTCGCAGTTATGTTTCAAGCCCTTTGGCTGCAAAACCTCGGATGGGTCGAGCCACTGCCCACCAATTTCGCTAACCTGTGGGCAGCATATCAACAAGACATTCATTTCGTTTGCGATTGAACTATTAACCGGTTTGTACCTAACAGCTATCATATATTGGAACTTCATGCGTTCTCAGACGCATCGCTTAAAGCATATGCAGCCGCAGTATATTGCCGATTTGTAAACGAATGAGGCAAGTCTAACGTGGAAGACCGGGTGTCTGGTGTTACTCTACGATTGTGTTATAATGGCTTACCATTCCTCACACATTTCTACGAAACGTGTTGCATCATGTAGCATCGAAGGACAATCCAGCTGATTGTGCCTCATGAGGAATGTCAGCTGAGGAATTGATAAATTTTGAGCTCTGGTGAATGGAACTGAGGTGGCTGCACAGCGAAAAGGAACTAGCTCATATTCTAAGTAAGAACAAAGGTTTCTATGCCAATACAGAAGTTACAAGCAAAATACGAAGTACCGGCCTCATCATGTTATCAAGGAACGAAGCTCACAATAATATTCTGAGCACATTGGTTGAACGGCTATCTTCGTGGCAGAAGCTTTTACGAATACTTGCATATGTCTAGCGTTTTACTAACCTTTCACGTAAGCGCCACCTACGCACCAATTCCATCAAGTTAACGTTCTATGAAATTAACCATGCCCGGATCGAAATCTTACGATACACACAATGCTGTTTCATGGACAAAATCCGATCACTACAGCATAATCAGAATATAATTAGCCGCTCAAGGATCATCAAGTTAGCACCGTACCTGGATGAAAATAACCTTCTTGGGGTAGGAGGACGGATCTCTAACTCCAACCTAGACAACGAGGGCACCCTATCATTTTACCGTAGCGGCGCAAGGTAACTGAACTTCTTTTAGATTATGAGCACCGTCGGCACGTCCATCCAGGAGTCTCGGCACTCTTTGTAATTGTACGGCAGCAATATTGGATATTAGGGGCAAGAAACTTAATAAAAACTATAACCCAAGCGTGTCTGAAATGCTTTCGCCAACGGAAGACTCATACTCAGCAGCTAATGGCGGACCTGCCTAGAATACGTGTACAACAAGCCTTTCCGTTTCAGCACACAGGTTGCGATTATGCTAGACCGATAACCATGAAACTTTATAAAGGCGGAAACGCTCGTCAATCAAAGGTTTACATATGCATATTCGTTTGTCTTGCCACCTCAGCCATTCACATCGAGCTGGTAACAGATATCTCAACCGATGGATTCTTATCAGCCCTTCGGCGTTTTGTATCACGCAGGGGTAAATGCACACAAATTTTCAGTGACAATGGACGAAATTTTTTGGGTGCATCACGGGCTCTTAACGAAATGCACAAAGCCTTAATGTCGCAGGTGCGCAACGAGCTAGTTGCTGAGGTTTTGGCAGGAGAAGGCATTCGATGGGACTATATCCCTCCTTACGCTCCTCATTGAGGCGGTATATGGGAATCAGCTGTCCGTTTCATTAAGCTTCATCTACTTCGTGTTATTGGTAGCACTACCCGTACAACTGAGCAACTAATTACGGTCCTGACACAGATTGAAGCTGTTATCAGCTCAAAGCCACTTGTTGCAGCACCTGACACAGATGGTACAATGGTACCTGAAGACAATCTGCAGGACATAAATGAAAATAAGCTCGACTATTGGAAACACGTTTAAAACATGTACCAAGGGTTCTGATGCCGTTGGCAAAGTGAATATCTCACCTCACTACAAAATCGACCCAAGTGGAATCGTCTTTCGCGGAACATTGCCATTGGTGACATTGTTTTAATCAAGGAGCCTAATACACCGCCATCGGTATGGCCTATGGGCAAGGTAGTAGAGACATAACCGGGTTTAGTGCGTTGCTAAGGGGAGATAACCGTCTAATCCTTGGCGACTTCAACGCACATCACGATCTCTAGCACTCCAACTTGCCAGCAGACAGCAGAGGACACGCAATTGCAGACCACATAGACAACTCAGCATTCTGTACAGTCAATGGAGATCCCCCTACCAGGGTGGCAGGTAACTGCCACAGTTCGCCAGACATCTCCATAACGAGCGCGGGCCTAATTAACTTTGTCATCTGGCAACCGATGCTTACATTAGCTTCAGACCACCAACCCATCTTACTCTCTGTTGACCGACCGACCGACTTCATAACGACTGATAAACTAACATACATCAACTTCACCAAAGCGGACTGGGACCGATTTACGGACTATACAGAGCGCTCCTTCGCTGCCTTACCAACTCCTACAGACGTAAGCAAAGGTGAAAGAGAGTTTCGCAAGGTCATTGATTCAGCCCCAGGGCGCTTTATTCCTGCCGACAGAATACCAGAAGTCCGAATTTTCCTGCAGAAGCTGCGGCGATGGCAAGAGAACGTGACCAAGTGAGACTCATCAATCCCGCAGATCCCACAATCAAAGATCTCAATGCGAAAATTCGTAGGATAGTCAACGAAGATAAACTGACCAAGTGGAAACAACACCTTGAGGCATGCAACCTCTCCGGCGGAGTCGGCCAATTTTAGGTCGACTGTCAAGGCCCTATCCAATCCGACCAAATACAATGACAAGGTCGCCATTGCATTCGGCGACAACGTCAAATCGGACACCAGGAAATGCGCGAGCTTCTTTGTCGGCTGTTTATAATGCATCCACCTGCGGATAGGACTAAGAGAAGAGTCATCCGACGTGCGCACAAACACAAACACTCCCCTGCGCCTGTTGCCGTCTCAGTCGCAGAGGTCAAGGAAGCCATAAATAATGAAGGGTAACCCCTCAAAATCCATCGGACCCGACGGAATCGCCATGAAGATGATTAAACACCTAGGCCACGAGGGACAGAGTTATTTAGCGGCTCTTTTTAATATCTCTCTAACTACTTTCGTCATACCTGAGATATGGAAACAGGCGATTGTAGTTCCCCTACTAAAACCAGGGAAGCCGGCGAACCAAGGAGATTCTTATTGTCCGATATCCCTCCTTTCGCCGGTTGCGAAATTACTAGAGACCATTCTGCTCCCTTACTTTATTGCAAATCTGAAATTGGCCGATCACCAACATGGGTTCCGCAAATCTCACAGCACTACATCCGCTTTGAATGCCTTTACAACACAGATAAATTATGGTTTGAATCAACACCCACCAAACCATAGGACGGTTCTAGTGACGCTTTACCTATCAAATGCATTTGATACGGTCACCCAAGCCGCACTCCTTCGAGACCTGGAAGAGACACCGCTCCCTGCCGGCCTTAAAAGGTGGACCGCTAATTACCTCAATGGTCGACAGACATCAGTCAAATTCAGGAACAAGAAATCTAGACCACGAAGAATAGAACAAGGGGTGCCGCAAGGTGGTGTTCTCTCTCCCCTTTTGTTTAATTTCTATATTTCGAGACTTCGCCCCTCACCAGAGGGAGTCTCCATTGTTTCCTACGCTGACGACTGCACGATAATGGCCTCGGGCAAGGGTCCTTCCATTGACGAACTCTGTACTAGAATCAACAGTTACCTCCGCGACCTTTCCAGCTTCTTCTCCGAGCGAAATATGACCCTATCTCCCACTAAATCGACGGCGACCCTGTTTACGACATGGAATGCACAGATAGGGCAAGAGTTAAATGTCCACGTAGACGGAGTACCTCTACCTACTGTCAACCACCCGAAAATCTTGGGTGTGACGTTTGACAACGGTCTCACCTTCGCTGGTCATGCCACCCCAATAGCTTCAAAAGTGCAGAGCCGCAATAAGATCCTCAAGTCACTGGCCGGCAGTACTTGGGGGAAAGACAAGTGCAAATTTGTAATGTTATTAATATATATTAAAAATTAATTGTTTTTAAAAAATAAAAACAAAAATTAAATGTAAGAAAAAGTTAAAAAAAAATAGAGTAATTTGCACCGATTCGAACTCGATTCTCCAGCTAGCTAGAACAATATCATATCTAGTAGGCTATTGAGACCATTGTGCGATGTACCTCAAATGTTTTATTTGCAACCTAGGCCTTTTTGCCTATCATTTTCTCATTTTTACATAACACACCACGAACATATCGCAAGGTGAATTTTTTTCATACAGAAACGTTTTTCATAACGAAATCGTTACAAGCCATGCGATACATAATCATTCGTTATTATAACGAAAAGTTACAGAAACGGGCTACAGGAAAGCTTTAAGGACATCGCACATGAACTCATTATTGGTATTTTGAATAGCGATTGTGTTGTGACCAGATGTTACCAAGAAATGGAGCATACTCGTACAATGTGTTATATTATCAGTTCTAAGTTTTAATTACCACAAATAAATATTCCACCAGCAGCTGCGCCTTGATAGTGTTATCTCTGGACGGTGAAAACGCTAACGACTCACACTCTTTTAATCCCCAGCGCATTGCCTTTAAAACATATTTAAGCTCCCTGTAAATAAACATAGCATGTAGAACATAATACAAAACAGGATAAGATAAAATAAAAATGGGTCAAATATAACTATGTATAAAGAACTGGAAGAATATTTAGTATTTCTTATACCATAATTCAAATATCCAGCTGTGTAAAAATGGGACTGGTAAATTAGTAATTTGTTGTGAAGTTATGACCTGTACAGGCTTTAAACTTTCTCTACTACTATGTGGGAAGTACCATGCTAATTATCTTTATTAAAGTTTTCTTATTTAGCAAAATAAGTTACTTAAACAACGACTTTTATGTGTTTTTATCGGTCACACACAGACGTTCTATTAAAGTTGTAATATTTATTTCTCGATTTGCTTAATTTTTCGCACAGATAAGCAGCGTGCTACATGTATTTTTATTGTATGTGTTAAAATTATCACTTTGGAATGATTTTTTATGTTCTAGCTTGCTACATCATTTTCAATCAACTTTAATGGAAAAGTGGGCGTTTGGCGATTTTACGTGTTTTCACTGTCCATAATTTCCACAACAGCAACATTCACCAAGCTTATGATGAGCTTCGTTGATTAGTGAGTTTACGATGGCTCCCTCTGTGCTACTATTAAAAATAAAATAATTAATAAATAACTGGCGCGATATACCTCCAAAGAGATTACGACTGAGATTCTCTACCAATTTGTGGTGTCTGGAGTGACCTGCATTGCAGATCAATTTTTGCTGAGGAGCGTTTTCATGGCAGAAATATACTCGGAGTGTTGCCGACCACTCCATGTCATGAAGTTATACGTCCTGTCGCTTGAACCTGGGACTTTCGATGTGGTAGGCCAGTAAAACTACCACCAAACCACAACGGCTGCTATTGCTACACTTAAATGCTATTGCCTTACGATTTTCATATAGACTTCTTTGTTGCTACTAGGCCAGTCAGAACCATACTTTAAAAGGATCTGTAGCCCTGTAAGCCAAGTGGTATTTGCCAGATTTTCGGCACTGAACACACGTGAAATGATGTCTGCTGGGTTGACCTTACTTGTTACATGCTTCCAGAAGATTCCTCTCGGATTCCCGACACGCGGCTTGCAACAAAGCAATTTAATACTCGTATTTGTGAGCGAAGCTTAAGCCATTGTAATAAGACTTCCGTATCTGTCCAATCACTTATCTGCCCTTCTAAACGGAGAAACTAAGCAAGAAACCAGAGAAGATGCCGAACCCGAGCCCACAATCGAAGATGATCGAATTGACGTTCCACAACCCGACTATAATGAGATGCGAATAGCACTATCCCAATTGCAAAACAATAAAGCAGTTGGCGCTGATGGTTTGCTATTCAAGCACGGAGGCGAGGAGCTGGTAAGGCGCATGCATCAGCTTCTATGCAGAATATGGTCGGATGAATGCATGCCTGAAGATTGGAATCTAAGTGTTCTCTGCCCAATCCACAAGAAGGGTGATCCGGCAAACTGCGCCAACTATCGCGGAATCAGCCCTTTGAATTTCGCAAATACGCTCCTATCAAGCGTATTGTGCGAAAGACTGAAGCCTGACGTGAACAGACTGATTGGATCTTATCAGGGTGGCTTTAGACCTGGTAAATCTACCATAGCGCAAAATTTTTACAATAGGCCATATCTTGGAAAAACCCCGTGAGAAAAGAATCGACATACATCATCTCTTTGTTGATTTTAAAGCCGCTTTCGATAGCACGAAAAGGAGCTGCCTATATGCCGTTATGTCTGAATTTGATTTCCCCGCAAAACTTATACGGTTGTGCAAAATTAACTTGAGCAACACCACCAGCTCGGTCAAAATTGGGAAGGACGAGGTTTCAAACAGGGTGACCCCTTATCGTGCGATTACTTTAATTTGATGCTGGAGAAAATAATACAAGCTGCAGAACTTAACTGAAACAATATTTTATAAAAGCAAAAATGAATTCGCTGAACTATGTCGGCGTCTACGTAAAGCTATTAGAGCTCATCATTAAATCTTCTTCGGTACTCGCTGTCGCCAACGCGTAGAGATCCTTCTCTCGAATACAGAGGCTTCGCTGGCTAGGCCACATTGTGCGAATTAGCGAAAATGCTCCAGTCCAGAAGGTATTTTTATCGCCACCCGCCGGTGGAAGCACCCGCCGGTGGAAGCAGAGGAAGAGGGAGACCACCACTCCGATGGAAGGACCAAGTGGAGACCGATTTGTGATACCGCGGTGTTTTCAATAGGCGCCAGTTGGCGCAACGAAGGAATGATTGGCGAGACTTGATTAGATGACCACTTAAAGAAGTATCTGTCCAAAAATATATATGAGATATAGAGGTGTGTTCAATATAATAGTAGTGAAAATACATTGGATATCGTTAGCCGAAATAAGAAGCAGCTGTGTATTTAACCATTTGCATTTAAAATATAGCAAATTCTGCAACAGATTCCACATAAAAAGAAATTTCAAA
Organism: Merzomyia westermanni; assembly: GCA_949987695.1. Lineage (NCBI taxonomy): Eukaryota > Metazoa > Arthropoda > Insecta > Diptera > Tephritidae > Merzomyia > Merzomyia westermanni. The sequence goes on from OX465291.1 coordinate 87,335,506, forward strand.
GCTTACACAAAGTTCAGGAACGTTAATTAAATTTGTTTAAATGGCCATCAAAATCTGCAAATTCTTTGGCAGAATGTCTACAGTTTTTGAGGACGCTGTTTTGTTGAAAAATCAATTTTAGTACAACAAAGTGAAAATCAGAACCCTCTCAAAAATTTTTCTGAATTTCTAGAATCTTTATTGTGCAGGCTCTCAGTGGGAAAATGGGGAATGCATTACCTTTTTCATGCATGAAAAGATATACGAAAATTGTTGTAAGAAAAGATTAGTCCATAAGCAATCGAAGGAGTAATGTATCGCTCTATTTTTATTTTTTGTAGTACTGCATTTTTAATTTTTTTTACTGTGTTTCATGTTTTTTTACAAAGAAACAAATTTAAACTTCATTGTAAAAACTTAAAACTCAAATACTTGTGTTTTAGTTGCTTTATATACCAGCTGCTCGAAATGGTGAGTGAGTGGACAAATGCTAGCACTTAAGCCCTAAAGCCTCTGATACTCCTCAAAGTTGGCCGAGTTTAGATGTGCCTTCAAAATATGTATAGACGGTGCTGTGCACCTCCTGGCTGTCAGCATAGTGCAAAGGCACGGTGTCCGCTCCTGGACTAAAAGGCAGCTCTCTTAGTTTGTATTTTGAATATTCGCAGGTCATGCATCTTTTCTCTCATAGAAAGTAATGCATCTTTTCATTTATACAAAGTAATATAAGAAGTAATGTATACTTGTCGCTTCAGTTTGTTGCGAGCTATGACATCGCTGTAAAAAAATTCATACATGTATTCATGTATAGTCTATAGGGGATATACATTACTTTATGCTTTCCTAAAACATTACCTTTCCCACTGGGCTGTTAAACTTTTCTTCTATACGAAATTAAATTTTGTTCATGCGTTGTATGGAAGAACCACTCAACACCCTCAACGAAAAAAATTTTAAAAATTGTGGGAATTTTTTGAACAATTGATGCTTTGCAGATTTTGATGGCCTTTTTTAAAATTTAATTAACTTTCCTGAACTTTGTGTATACTTTTAAATTTCTTTTTCTGTTACATTCATTCATATTTCATTCTGTTACAGAATTCGCCATGATTTAATGGAAATTATTAAAAGCACAGCTTCTTTTTATTTCGTCGAACGATATCCAATTTAATTTCACTACTATTATATTGAACACAACTGTATGTCGAAGGTTTATCTTAAATTTTTTTCCAAATTCGACTAAGAATAAACAACTCTAGTCGGGAAAGCGATTGCGCCTTTATAATTGGAACCTTCGCATTCGTAATAAGTAGTGTTGTTTTGAGTGAACCATTTACATGGCTTCTTATGTAAAAACAGCAATCGTAAGCGGATATCTTGATGGTTTCCACGACATGGCTATGGTTTTGGTGATAGTCTCTTCAAGGGTGCAGGGACCGTTAGTCACTTGTTCGCAATTGAAATCCATTTAGTAAGAGTTCAACCAACAGAGCCTAATAATTTGACGGTTAATTTCTGGTGCTGAAACTAGTCTGTTTGAGTGGCAAGTAAAATACTCTCCAAAGGTCCTGGGGAGTTTTCCGATATGACATTTCTTCTCCCTATATGGACCCGGTACGCTCCGGAACAATCAGCTTGCGGTACTAGCACACTTGCCGTGAGAACGATTTGGTATAACCAGAACGACTTTTCAGGTCATGTCATGGGTAATGAGAGGTGAGAGGCATCATATCCGTAGATTAACCATTAAGTTGCACGTCATTACCTTTGGTTATTTTAGTTGCATCTTACGATAGGCATGCATTCCCACAATATCGTACCGGAATGACCCGGGTTTTTTTACCCGGCCAAGGGCTGTTATATCAGTGTAACCCTGTCCAATCTCTCCCGTCCCACCCTTAAATTGTCATCCTCGGAGCAAACCCTGGCAACTGGGTTGCTCCATTGTCTCTTTTTACGGGCTGGGGTCGAACCCAATCCTGGACCAAGAGATTGGATCTACTGCGTTTGCTGGAAGAAAATTTATATTCGGTACAATGCGCCAAGTGTAAGAGATGGCTACATAAATCTGGATGCTCAGGGCTTAACCCTGCCATCCAAAGACCCCGTACTTTCTTTAGTACTTTTGAGGCACCATGCTGTACACGGCCAAGGGCGTCCCGCGGTAGTCGCCGCTCTGGTACTCCCTTACCGCTTCTACCTACTTCCAATAGCCACAATAGTTGCTCAGTCTACACGACTGGCAGCACTGCTGCCATTCCCGCCTCACCCACTCCCGACTGTCGCTCACGCACACCAGCGTCTCCATCTCACACGGCCGCTCAACACTCCTATCCCCTCCGGAATAGGTCAGATATGAGCATCGCCTGTGTCACACCCTTATGTGCTCTGGGATCGCAAATGGTAACCTTTGGACGGCTTCGTTCATAGCCCCCTGTTGCAGTACGCCTTAGCCTACCTCCACCTAGGCAAACGCATCCGTCCCTCACGCCTAGCATGTCCCCCGTCACCCCTCCTGCACACTTCAAAATTTTGCAGCTAAGCTCTAACGGGTTAGCTGGAAAGATCGCCGAGAAAGTCAGTTATCTATGAAGTCGCACAACATCAAAATCGCCGCGATACAAGAGACAAAATTGAACACAAGATCGGTCTTACGAACTTGTGATGGGTATAATGTACATCGAGAAGACCGTCCCAGCGGTCTTGGGGGTGGCCTTGCGTTCATTACACGTCACTCTGTACAATATAATATATTTTCCCCTGACGTCGACCCCAGGGACTCTACCTTAGAATGCCAAGGCATAGCAGTGCGGTCAGGAGACGCCGACCTGCAAATCATAAACATCTATATTCCTCCTGCCACGTGTTGTCCTAGAGCTTATCATCCCGACATTAGTTCGTTACTAAGGGGCGACAACCGTCTAATCCTAGGCGACTTCAACGCGCATCACGATCTCTAGCACTCCAACTTGCCAGCAGACAGCAGAGCACACGCTATTGCAGACCAAATAGACAACTCAGCATTCTGTACAGTCAATGGAGATGCCCCCACCAGGGTGGCAGGTAACTGCCACAGTTCGCTAGACATCTCCATAACGAGCGCGGGCCTAATTAACTTTGTCATCTGGCCCATCTTACTCTCTGTTGAACGACCGACCGACTTCATAACGACTGATAAATTAACATACATCTACTTCACCAAAGCGGACTGGGACCGCTTTACTGACTATACAGAGCGCTTCTTCGCTGCCTTACCCACTCCTACAGACGTACGCAAAGGCGGAAAAGAGTTTCGCAAGATCATTGATTGAGCCTCATGCCGCTTTATTCCTGCTGGTAGAACACCAGAAATTCGTCCGAATTTCCTGCACAAGCTGCGGCGATGGCAAGAGAACGTGACCAAGTGAGACTCATCAATCCCGCAGATCCCAGAATCAAAGATCTCAATGTGGAAATTCGTAGGATAGTCGACGAACACAAGTGGAAACAACACCTTGAGGCATGCAACCTCTCCGGCGGAGTCGGCAAATTATGGTCGACTGTCAAGGCCCTATCCAATCCGACCAAACACAAAGACAAGGTCGCCATTGCATTCGGCGACAACGTCAAACCGGACGCCAGGAAATGCGCGAGCTCTTTTTGGCGGCTGTTTATATTGCAACGACCTGCGGATAGGACTAAGAGAAGAGTTATCCAACGTGCGCACAAACACCAACACTCCACTGCGCGTATTGCCGTCTCAGTCGCAGAGGTCAAGGAAGCCATAGTAAAGGCCAAACCCTCAAAATCCATCGGACCCGACGGCATCGCCATGAAGATAATCAAACACCTAGGCCACGAGGGACAGAGTTATATAGCGGCTCTTCTTAATCTCTCTCTGGCGCGCGCCTCAAAGCAGTAAATGCGTGCGACATCCCGCAGCGGCCAAGAGCTAGAGCCTGGGTTCCAGTGACGCCAACGGAGCCAGATGAAATCCTGGAACAATTGCAGGAGTGTAACCCGGGTCTACCGACCCAAAACTGGAAGGTGGTCAGCGTGGACAAAGCAGCCGGACAAGCGACGATGCAGATAGTCCTGCTGCTAGACCAGGCAAGCATCGAGGCCCTGGACCGGTGCGACTACCGCGTAAGCTATGGTTTCAAGAATATAAGCCTGAAGGTGTACAAGGCGGACGCCGAAGCCCTGGCTAATATTTCATCTCTGGCGGAGGTGGAGCCTCCCCCCAGCGATAACGAGATGGAGGTTGATGACAGTGGGTCGGATGTGCGGAGCGGCTATGCCTCGTCCAGCTTGGACGGTAGGGGGACTCTCAGGAGGCTTTACTCCGAGAGTCAGCTTCTGAGCGAGGACGACGCCGACGCGACGCTCACGGAGGAGAGTGCTAAAAAGCAAGATGATGAGGGTCCTCCAAATCAACCTTCATCACAGTAAAGCAGCGTCAGCTGCACTTCTACTCCAACTTTCGGCAGGGGGAGTAGATATCGTTCTAGTTCAAGAACCGTGGATCACTGGAAATAGGATCTGTGGTTTGAGGACTCCCACTTACAAGCTCTACAGCGCTCAAGATAAGGGTAAGCCTCGTACGTGTATTTTAGCTTAGTCGAATATTAACGCTTTTCTTCTACCCCAATTTAGTGACGGAGATTTGACAGCGATTAGCGTCGAGGGGTTAGGTAGAAGTTGTAGATTTGTCTCTTTCTATCTGGCCCATGATCACGAAGGTTCACTACCGCCACATAACTTCAGAGAGCTCGTGAGTTCCACTAGGCCACGAAATAATCTAATTGTGCTTGGAGGCGATGCGAATGCCCATCACACTCAATGGAGCAGCACTGACACAAACGACCGAGGTGAGTCACTATATACCTACTTATTAGGCACTAATCTAAGTTTATGCAACAGGGGAAGTGACCCCACATTCATAACAAGGAACCGCGAGGAAGTCCTTGATATTACACTGGTCAGCGACTCCTTCAGCGACCTCATAGAATCATGGAGGGTTCTAACAGAACACTCCTTCTCAGACCATAGATATATTAGTTTCTCAATAGCAGATACGCACACATGTCCAAAATTCATACAAAATATAAAAAGAACAAACTGGGGCTACTACAGGAAGCTCATTGATAGAAATCTATCAAAACAAATGGTCTCACCTAGAAATGATAAGGAACTAGACGAGCTAGTCAACACCTTTAATCAAAAAGGTAACGGAAACCCATAAGCCACCTGGGTGGTCGTCTGATCTAGATAGACTCAGAAAGGCTTGTAGGGTTGCCTTTAATAAAGCCAAACAGGACGGCCGCGAGCTATCCTGGGCTGTTTACAAAACTAAGCTAAGTACATATAAAAAAGAAATCCGCAAGGCCAAACGAGCCGCCTGGGTGGAATTCTGCAGTGAAATTGAATCCACATCTGCTGCCTCGCGCTTGAGGAGGGTGCTCTCAAAATCGCCAGCAACACTGAGCCACGTCCAAATGCCAGATGGGCAGTGGACGGATTCGACTACGGATACCATGAATCTGCTCCTGGATACACATTTCCCGACATGCACAGACGTGTCTACTACTACCGGCGGAGAGGTGCCTTCCGATCAAATGATAAGGGAGATCACCGATGAGAAGAAGCTAGATTGGGCTTTATCTACCTTCAAGCCCCATAAGTCGCCTGGACCGGACGGAATATTCCCGGCCCAGGTACAACATACATCCGAGCTTATCATGCCTTGGTTGAAAACTATGTTTATGGGCTGCCTAAGGCTCAACTACATACCCACTTCATGGAGGGAGGTTAAGGTAGTCTTCATCCCCAAAGCCGGGAAGCCATCTCATACTAAACCTAATGACTTTAGGCCTATAAGCCTATCCTCATTTCTTCTTAAAACCCTAGAAAGACTTCTGGAGGACTATGTCAGAAGATCGATTGACCCAACTCAGCTCTCGCGGGCTCAGCATGCCTACAGTAAGGGTAGGTCAACAGATACTGCCTTGCACTCTCTTGTATCTGTTATAGACAAGTCACTTAACCTAAAGGAATATATGTACATTGGTGGCTTTCCTCGACATTGAAGGCGCTTTCAATAACGTCCTTCCGGAAGCTATCACCTCGGCGCTGACGGGTCTGCGGGTCGATACCTGTCCGGTGGAGTTCATTCGTAAACTGCTTACTAGCAGACGGATCACAACCGAGCTAGGTGGGAACTCGATTCACAGACTCGTTAACAGAGGTACCCCACAGGGAGGTGTTCTCTCACCGCTACTTTGGGTGGTTACTGTAAACCAGCTTCTACGCCTCATGGAAGCGGAAGGCCACCAAGTGATTGCGTACGCCGATGACATCTGCGTTATGATGCGGGGAAAATTCCCTCAAACTCTATGCAATTTAATGGAATCAGCCTTATCTAAAATTTGTGACTGGGCAAAGTCAACAGGTCTGGGGGTTAACCCCGAGAACACCGAGCTAGTCCTCTTTACTAGAAGGTACAAAATACCGAACCTTATACCACCAAAAATTGGTAACACGACTTTGGCATTCAGTGACAAAGTCAAATATTTAGGAGTTACTCTAGACAGGAAACTACTCTGGGGTGACAATATAACAGAATGGGTTAAAAAAGCAACGTGCGCGTTGTTTACTTGCAAGAGAGCAATTGGTGTTTCGTGGGGGTTTTCTCCCAGGGTAGTGCACTGGATCTTCACAGCCATTGTTCGCCCGATTCTACTCTACGGAGTGCTAGTCTGGTGGCCTGCACTAACTAAGAATACGTACCTCAAACAGATACAAAAAGTCCAAAGGAGTTCAGAACTCTGCATAACCGGGGCCCTTGGGTCCACCCCGACAGAAGCACTCAACACTATGCTGCATCTACCACCGCTTGATTTGGTGGCGAAGGAAGTAGCCACGATCACAGCTTTGCGAATAAGGGAGACTGGCGTCTGGATAAATGGACAAAGTGGGCACGCCACAATCTTGGGCAACCACGCGCCTGTTAACATTCCACCACACACGGACTACTGCGCGTCAAATAACGTGTTTGTCAGGAACTACGAGGTTATAATACCGACAAGACAAGAATGGGACAACAGACCACATACGGTTCGGGGCGCCATCAACATCTTTACTGATGGCTGATTGAGGGGAAGGTGGGGGGAGGAATCTTTTCACCGGACCTGGGACTAGAGATCTCCTTCCGTCTTCCCGACCACTCCAGCGTGTACCAAGCGGAAATGCTGGCAATACACGGCGCGGTGAAAAGCTTGGTATCCATGCCCCAAAATGGTAAACAGATCTATATCTTCTCAGACAGTCAGGCCGCACTTAAAGCCTTGAACTCATACGTCGACAATGCAAAGTCGTTAACTGAATGTCGCAGATCTCTCAACGAGATGGCTCAGCACTTCAGTATTAGCCTTATTTGGGTACCTGGGCACAGGGATATTGAAGGCAACTGCAGAGCGGATGAGCTGGCTAGACTAGGTACCACCACCCATCTCCTTCCAGGAAATAGTTCGGTAGGCATACCCATGGCCTCCTTTAAATTTAGTGTCAGCACAAAAACAATGGAAATAGCAAATATGCTCTGGTCAGGGCTCTCGACGTGTGAGATATCCAGGCTAACCTGGCCTTCTTACAACAAAAGACGTACAAACTCCCTGCTGTCCCTCAATAAATCGGGCATTTCATCCCTGGTAAGGGTTCTAACAGGGCACTGTTTAATAGGCACTCACGGCGCCAGAATGGGCGCAATGTCTAATGATTACTGTCGCAGCTGCAGATGTATTGAGGAGGAGGAAAGTGTTCAGCATCTGATGTGTCAATGCCCTGCACTCAGCAGGCGACGGTTAGCTATCTTGGGCCAACCGTTTCTCAATAACCTCGCTGAGGTATCACAAATAGAATTAAAAGCGTTATCTAAATTTATTGACTCCACGAAGTGGTTCGATCCCCTGCCTTGAACAGGGAGTGAGTTGGTTTTCCCTGGCGTCGACGGTAGCGCAACCGTGTGAGTCGACTGGTCCTTCTCAGCTTTCGGGAGATCTTTGAACTCGGATACTCTAGGGTTGTTGGATCGGCTGACTGTTAAGCGGCTGAGCTGCTGTCGGCGTCGGGGATGATTTTCTCGCATCTCTGGGGCATAGAGGTGGGTAGAGACCGTATAGGGTATCACAATGGGCCTATTTAGTGGCCTAAGTGTCGGGCAGAGTCCAGGTACTCTGTCCTGCCCTTGCAACCTAACCTAACCTAATCTCTCTCTAACTACTTTCGTTATGCCTGAGATATGGAAACAGGCGATTGTAGTTCCCTACTAAAACCAGGGAAGCCGGCGAACCAAGGAGAAGCTTATCGCCCGATATCCCTCCTTTCGCCGGTTGTGAAATTACTAGAGCCCACTCTGCTCCCTTACTTCATTGCAAATCTGAAATTGGCCGATGACCAGCATGGTTTCCGCAAATCTCATAGCACGACATCCGCTTTGAATGCCATTACAACGCAGATAAATTATGGTTTGAATCAACACCCTCCAAACCATAGGACGGTTCTCGTGGCACTTGACCTATCAAATGCATTCGACACGGTCAATCACGCCACACTTCTTCGAGATCTGGAAGAGACACCGCTCCCTGCCGGCCTTAAAAGGTGGACCGCTAATTAGTTCAATGGTCGACAGGCATCAGTCAAATTCAGGAACAAGAAATCTAGACCACGAAGAATAAAACAAGGGGTGCCGCAAGGTGGTGTTCTCTCACCCCTTTTGTTTAATTTCTATATTTCGAGACTTCCCCCTCACCAGAGGGAGTCTCCATTGTTTCCTACGCTGACGATTGCACGATATCCCTCCATTGACGAACTCTGTATTAGAACAAACAGTTACCTCCGTGACCTTTCCAGCTTCTTCACCGAATCTGACCCTATCTAAGACTAAATCGACGGCGACCCTGTTTACGACATGGAATGCGCAGATGGGGCAAGAGTTAAATGTCCACGTAGACGGAGTACCTCTACCTACTGTCAACCACCCGAAAATCTTGGGTGTGCCATTGGACAACGGCCTCACCTTCGCTGGTCATGCCACCGCAATAGCTTCAAAGGTACAGAGCCGCAATAAGATCTTCAAGTCACTGGCCGGCAGTACTTGGGGAAAAGACAAAGAAACATTGCTTGCTACATATAAGGCTATTGGCCGACCGGTTATTGACTATGCTGCGCCCATATGATCGCCCAATCTTGCTGACACCAACTGGAAGAAATTGCAAGTCTGCCAAAACACCGCCCTCAGAACTGCTACTCCATCAAGAGGCAAAATTGGTCAATGTTCAAGAGCACGCGGAACTCTTGAGTAGACAGTTCCTTCTGAACTGTCATAAACCTAGTCATCCAAATCGACATCTATTGGATGTATCCTTGCCACCTAGAGACTTAAGGAGACATCTTCGTAAGCACCACGATGAGATCCGGCACCATATCTCTTCGCCTATTGATCTGCGGAACCATAGACGGGCTCCCCTCATGATACCATACATCTCTTCTCCTGTTCAGTCGAACCCACTCTTCTAACACCTACATCACTCTGGTCCAACCCTGTGGAAACTGCGCGTTTCCTCGGACTTCCGTTAGAAGAGCCTGATGACAATTTAGAGTGATCGAGCCCATTGGGCAGGGCGAAGCACTGTTAACAACAACAACAGGCATGCCCACCTCGGGCATATTCTAACCGTCTAACCGAAAGGGGTTACGCTCGTCAATATCTACTGCGCCCGCTAGTAGATCATCTACGTAAAAATTATTGTAGATGACATCTGCTCCTACTGGGTAAGAGCTGCTGCTTAGTTCAGCTATGTGAAATAAGATACTTATTGCGAGGAATTGAGCTGCAGCTAAATCGTGACAGTTTAACTGAAATATTTGTAAGGCTCGTCATAGTTGTTTCTCCACAATATGAATTCATACTGGCGATCTCATGCACATTTTCAATATTACCAGCGCCTGTTCATGTTTATACTTGTTTAAAGGTGTTGTTTCCCTGTTTTGGCTAAAATCAAGACGAACAGAGATGCCTGCATGAAATAAAAAAAACTTCTAGGCGGTATGATGAAATTTTATAACTTTTAAAAGGTACCTTACAAGAGCCGATTATTTGGTTCCACATGTGCCAAAACGAGTTGACATTATCGTTCGAAATGTTGAAGCGCATCGATATTTTGTAATTGATTGATAGGAAAAGTTAGCATTCATCTTTCAGCTTTGTATTAAATGTAGAAATACATATTGTCAAAGTAATATAGTTTGTTGGTAATATATCGAGCCCTAACAGCCATTTTAGTGTAACCAACAAAAATAAAATTTTACAGCGGAAGGGTTTTTAGTTTACAAATACAAAAAATTTGTAAGGCAAAATTCTACTTACATCATAATAGCCTTTGCTTTATTTTTGCAATAGTACTTATTACACTAATGATATTTTGCGAGATGGTTTAAAATAGACAGTATTACCGATATCTGGCAATACAAGGATTTTCAAAATTTTGTTGGTTACGCCCAAATTGCGGTTAGGGCTCGATATGAGCAGTAAGCATGACAAAAATAAAAAGCTGCTTTCAGTAAGTTCCTCGGTCTTCTCGAACCAGTACCAGGTTTTATCAGTTGCGCAGACGTGCGGCAGAAATGGATTTAATAGACATGGAACATGTACCTGTTCTTGATTGAAACTAGAATTAAAAGGATATTTAATTTTCCGGGTGTAAAGTAACAAAAAACAAATAATACCCCAACACATTTTCGGAACCAAATAATATAAATGTCCGATATAAGTCCGAAACCTTTGACAGATAATAGCGTCATAAATATGGTCATATAGATGACAAAAATTATATTTTTGAATTTTTAAAGGATTTAGCTTCAGAAGAGAAAGTCAGAATTTTTATACAGAGGAGTAGAAAGGATATTATAGTTTTGCCCATATAACGGTAGTTTGTAAAAGCACAAAATAATGGAGATATATATAGAGTTGCATATAGCAAAGTTCTTAGAATGAATAGGGGAATCGATTAAGACATGTCCGTGGACACGATACTTTGAATAAAAATTTTGATATTTTAATGAAATTCGGCACACAGGTTCCCCTTTTTTCGATAGCGAAAATTTCGGAAAAACCTATAAAATGATATAATTCAATAATAAAAGCACATACAATGGCTTCATTGAATTGATCACTCTGTTGACGATTTTACCAAATTTTTGGAAAAGGAGCGTGGCACCGCCCACATATGAATGAACACATCTTCAAACTTCGCCTGTTAATAACTTCAGATATGTTTATGGAAGAACAACGAAATTTGGTACATACACCCATAGAAAATAAGCGAAATCGCTATTCGACCACGCCTACGTTTTCATAAACGTTATCTGGCATGGATGCTAGAAATACTAAACTGCCCATATCTCATTAACTGGTACAGGTAGTATTTCTTACTAATTCTTTATACGATCTTCGCAAAATTTTGGAAAGTGGCGTGGCACCGCCCAATCCGATAAAAACTATCCCAAGTTCACAATTGACGTAGAAGAGATGAGAGTCTTTGTAGCTATCTTGGTTTTAACTGGTTACCATAAGTTACCAACTGAAAGTACGTACCGGTCACTCGACGAGGATCTTGGACTCAATTTGGTTTCAGAAGACATGACAAAAGGAAAATATCATCTTGCAGACAACACACAAATAAATAATTCTATAGACAAAATGTTTAAGGTAAGGCCACTAATAACTATGTTGACTGCACGTTTCCAGCAATTTGGTTATTATCATTCGAATTTATCAATTGCTGAAGCAATGATAAAGTACTTCGGCAGGCATTCTGCGAAACAATTTATAAGAGGTAAAGCAATACGTTTTGATATGGCATGGATGTTAGCTAGCTCTTCCGCTTATTGTTATGATTTGGATGTTTATTGTGGAGAAAGTACCGTTGAAGCTTGAAATATTCGGCTAGGCGCAAGCGTTGTCTTGAACTTGTCGACAAGATTCCCAATCCCCAAAGACATGCAGTTTTTTTCGACCACTATTTTACTACCCCATCTCTGATGAGACAGCTAGCAGAAATGATGTTCAAAGCAACTGGCACCGTTCGCGAAAATAAGGTTTTCAAAAAGTGATCCCGCGGACAGTAGAGTTTGTTCGATTCTCAGCAACTTTGATAAAATAAGTAAGCGCTGGTCTCGCTAGAGTGAAAGCAAGATCAACGTTGCACAACCAAATTTGTATGCCACATTATATGGGTGGAGACGATAATATTAAATGTAAATGCCTACCGTATAGCACTAAGAGGTAAGAAGTTGTGGTGGGTAATTTTCACTTATCTTATTGATTTGACAATGACAAATGCTTGGAAGTTTTATGTATCACTCAATCGAAAAAACGATAAATTCAACATACAACTGCAATTCAAGCGTGCAATCGTTCGGAAATATTTGATAGATGAGAGGACCTCTAAAACGGCGTGCACCTGCTTCATCTCTTGAAAGAAATACCAATGGCCATATTCCACAAAAAACTTCCTCTCAATTGTGTTGCGTCGTAATTACCAAACTTTATATGAGGTTAGTCCCCAACACCTCACGGAAAACTACGGATATAGAAAAAAGGCGCGTGGCACCTACCATACAAATGGGATATTGCATAGTCAATATCTCTGGAAGTGGTAAAGTTAGACCACTGAAATTTGAAAAGGCGCTATATGAGGTCAATCCCTAACGCCTCACGGAAAACCGCGGATTTCAAAAAAGCGGGCGTGGCACTTTCCATAAAAATGGGATATTGCACAGTCAATATCTCTTTAGGTATTAATGCAAGACCACTGAAATTTGGTAAGACGTTATATGAGATTAGTCCTCAACACCTCAATGTAAATAGGGGATAAAGAAAAATGGCACCTCCCATACAAATAGAGTTTTTCAGTCAATATCTCTCAAAGTATTAATGTTAGTCTACTGAAATTTGGTAAGACTTTATATGAGGTTAGTCCCTAACACCTCACGGAAAACTACGGAAAAGGGGGCGTGACACCTGTCAGTCGAAAATTTGGTACATGTTGTTGTTGTTGTAACGACAAAAAAACTTCCCGAAGGTTTGAAAGTCCTTGGCTATATACGAATCTGGTACGCTCCGGTACTCCCTTGTGGTACTGCCCAACTGTCGTGGTAGCGATTTGGTGTTTGGAACTTTCAAGGTCATGTCACCCCTCCTTCCGTAACGAAGGACAGATGGATAATGAGAGGTGAGAGGAATCATATCCGTAGATCAACCATCGATTTGCACGTTATAACCTTAGTGCATATTAGCCGCCTCTTACGACCGGTATACCTACCTCGAGCTTTTTTTTTATTCCGTATACTTAATTTAGCGTAAGAAATTGGTTACACATAGATAACATAAAATATTTCAAACTTCAAATTTTTTTACAAACATTTAGATGCATATTTTCGATTCTACCTGTTTAGCAGTTAACCGCCTGCGATTTCAAATATATGCCTGACTAACGCTGCCAGTTTACCGCACGATTAATGTCAAAACAAACTGCCTCTCAGCTTTAGCCAGACATGGAGAACACGGTCCTCGAGCTTAACTTACAAAAATCAAAGCTAGAGCATGCAATAAACAAAGAAACTTAAATTTATCTTAAGGGAAGTGAACATAAAAAATTGCACAAAAAGCTTCCTACCAATATTAAATAAAATAAAATATCACAATTTAGTTTAAATTAATATATACAGATTTACGAGGTGTGTTCAAAAAGTATCGCGAATTTTGAATTTTCGCTGGGTACGTATATTCGAATTTCGAATTTTTTGTGGCGTTATGTTGGTACTCATGTCTCTCACTTATGCCGACAAGCTCGGCCATTTTGAATGTTCAGTTAATTGTTGACAGCTGCTTTGCTTGCACGTGTTTTGGATCGTCTTCGATTTTTACCTATTTTTTTACCAAAATTGCTCAATTGTGACCAAAAACAGCATCGCATGAACATTGCTAATGAGATGTTAAACTCTGTCCGCGACGACCCAAATTTGCTCCAGAGGGTCATAACTGGTGACGAATCGTGGGTTTATGGTTATGACGTGGAAACCAAAGCTCAATCATCTCAATGGAGCTGCCGCACGAACCAAGACCGAAAAAAGCGCGCCAAGTTCGGTCGAATGTGAAAGTTTTGCTGACAGTTTCCTTCGATTGCAGGGGCGTGGTGCATCATGAGTTCTTGCCACAGGGAAGAACGGTCAATAAGGAATATTACCTGCAAGTTATACGCAATTTGCGCGAAGCAATCCGCCAGAAACGCCCGGATTTGTGGAAGCACAAAAATTGGCTTTCGCACCACGATAACGCCCCTGCTCACGCATCGTTGCTTGTGCGCGACTTTTTGGCCAAAAACAACATAATAATGATGCCGCAGCCACCGTGTTCCCCAGATCTGGCCCCCTGTGACTTTTTCTTGTTCCCTAAACTGAAGAGGCCCATGAAAGGACGACGTTACGCTTCTCTTGACGAGATAAAGACGGCATCGAAGGAGGAGCTGAACAAGATGCAAAAAAATTATTTTTTGAAGTGCTTCGAAGATTGGAAAAACCGTTGGCACAAGTGTATAATATCTCATGGGGATTACTTTGAAGGGGACAAAATAGATATTCATGAATAAATAAATAATTTTTGAAAAAACACAAAATTCGCGATACTTTTTGAACACACCTCGTACATAATGGAAAACCATTATGAATTTAATTCCAATCAAAGAGAAATACATAAAAGTTTTGTGTGTTTAAACTGAGGTGAACACGTCTCTTTGTTGAAAACTTTTAAAGAAAAATATATTCTTACTCTTATAAAAACAAGTATAGAGGATTTGATTGAAAATTATTACTACAATAATATGGCCTTATATCACACACATTGCCGAAAACCCTTTTAGAAAGCCAAATCAAATGACAAGAAGCATCGAAGTTTTCATTTAGGGATTCATCATGTTTGGGGAGAAATGCAATGAATCCTGAAGGAGCTTTTACTAAATTAGATCCTTTATACTTCTTTTCGTTTGCAAAGACAAACGCGTCTTATGAAATTTCGCCTTCCTCAAATTGTGGCAAAGGCTACTTGTCTAAAGTAGTGTTCGACTTCATCCTGTCAAAGTCTTCTGGTTGGTTTGTATTCGAACCTTTTTGCAGTTTTCGGATGAAGCGATGCCTAGAAGAAAAATGCCTTTGACATGAATAGAAATCATTGTTGTGGGTACTATTTGGCACTCCAAAAAGGCTCACCCAAACCAGGCGCCTATTGAATTAATATCAGGCATTAAAATTTAAGATAAGTTTAAGTAAAATGAAGAATTAAGGAAGATTAAGGCGATATTACGAGTGTCGAAGTGAATTGAAATTGTAGAATAAATAGAAATTATTATTTTATATAGCGTGCAGACTACTAAAATCGCATTATAAGAACGTGCGAAATGAAAACGATACAACTTTAGAAAGTTTAAGAGCAATTATTTTGGCTGGATTTATTTTTTCGCGTCCAGTCGGCATAACACTACAATCGCCATTTTGTGCGACATCCATGAATTTTATTCGCACATTTTTCGTAATTTGCTATGTTGTTGTGGTGGTAACGACAAAAACACTCCCCGGTTTTGGGGAGTGTTGTCGAATTAACAGTCCTTGGCCGGATTTGAACCCGGTACGATCCGGTACTCCCTTGCGGTACTGCCCGACTGTCGTGGTAGCCATTTATGACCAGTATAACCTTCTAGGTCATGTCACCCCTCTTTCTGTAAGGAAGGATAAGATGGGTAATGAGAGGTGAGAGGCATCATATCCGTAGATTAACCATCGAGTTGCACGTCATTACCTTTGTGCATATTAGTCGCCTATTACGACCGGTATGCCTACCTCGGGCATATTCTAAACCCCTAACCGGCAGGGGCCCGTAATTTGCTATCGAATATCTTCACGATTAACAAATCTGAGATCTGGAATCCATGTTTTTGAGTTAATTTAAATGTATCCTTTTAGTTGATTATTTCGCACATTAAATACAAAATGAGAACCTAGCATTTGTAAAATCACACGAGCGGGACATGAAGCAATATACAGGGTGGCGCAAAAGTAATCCTCCTATCAGAAAATGCTATAAATTTTGCGATTGGCCCCTAAAGTCAGTTCTGTTTTGACAATTGTGTAGTAAACACATGCGAAATACACGTTAATAAACAATGTTACACTACACTGCTCCAGAACGCGGAATATTGCTGACTATTTATTTTGGTCGGTGAAAAACGGTTACTGCGCAAAAGTAATCCTCCTATCAGAAAATGCTATAAATTTTGCGATTGGCCCCTAAAGGCAGTTCTGTTTTGACATTTGTGTAGTAAACACATGCGAAATACACGTTAATAAACAATGTTACGCTACACTGCTCCAGAACGCGGAATATTGCTGACTGTTTATTTGACCAATAATCGGTCGGCGTCAAACGGTTACTGTGAATGGTGAGCGCTACAGTGCAATGATCAACGAGTTCTTTTTGCCGCAACTTGATTAATTGGGATTGGAAAACATGTGGTTCCAACAAGACGGTGCAACAGCACACACTGCACGTGCCACAACCGATATGCTGAACATCGGAAGCTTACTTTTGCGCCACCTTGTACAATACTATTGAAGACACAAGTAGATTTACGCTAATAACAAATGTTATTTGGTTATGATAAAAGTTATAAAAAGTTTTGGGTTGATTTCGTAGTATTTATGGTGCGATATGTCAATTAATGTGACAACCTCATAATATATGTACACCCAATCCAGCCACTGGCAGTGTTTTCGGCTTATTATATTAACATACTAGCT
Source organism: Merzomyia westermanni (assembly GCA_949987695.1). NCBI lineage: Eukaryota > Metazoa > Arthropoda > Insecta > Diptera > Tephritidae > Merzomyia > Merzomyia westermanni. Next base: position 87,352,372 of record OX465291.1, read on the forward strand.
GACCCGCCGAACTTTGTTCCGCCTTAAAAGCACAAATCATACAGTCACCCTGGGTCCACATTTAGGTCAATATATTGGGAACCGGGTAAAATATCGAGGTGAAAGATATCTTAAATTTTAGGAGAGACGTCTAGAAAATGATTATTGAAAGTTTCATTCATTTCTATGCAGTCGTTTTTGTGTGACGCGGGCGTTATGGTAAAAAAACCACATTTTTGGTCACATTTTTCCCACATTTTTGTCAATAACTCTGGAACTGGATGAGATATCCAAATGAAAGTTGTCCTAAATTTTAAGGTAGACTTTAAGTGATAGAATGGTGAAAGTTTCATGCAATTGTATTCAGTAGTTTTTGCGTGATACGCGCACAATCATACAGACGGACAGACAGACAGACAAAAATTCTAAAAGTTGTAGATTTGGGTTCCGCTGGTCCAATAACGACCTCTCCTCTCAGTTTTTCTTGAATATCTTCAATGTACAGACATCGACCTGTTACAATTTTATTATATGTAAAGATATTCTATGAATAACAATACCTAGGCATTTCACTCTCCGAAGGAAACTTGTACAAGGGTACTCCTCCTGGACATTTGCGTACACATGTCCTCGGCATCTTGGCTGAAAGGATATACTGTCTGTTTTTATATAAGTATGCTTACATTTAATATTTTCACTGTAAAAAAACTCGAAATACACAAATACCTGAATTCGCACTATTTATTCCATTGTACAACTCTACAAGTAAGATAGGTTTGTTCCTTTCTCTAACACACAGGCTTTAGACACTGACGAAAACGTCAAACCAGCGGTTGACACTGACGAAAATGTCAAAAAATAACCTGGTGCAGCAACCCCAATCGTAGAAGGGATGTAATTTTCAAACAAAAATGGAGCGAAATTCCAGTGTAGGGTTGCTGTGTAGGTTAAATTTTTAAACCAATTTAGTATGAAAATGTTCAACCAATTTAAGTGTAAGACAAATTTTTGAACCAAAATTGTCGAAAAATAAATGGATTTTGCAGTTTTGATGAAATTTATTAATTCTTTAAGATAAATAAAGTGATTTTTGGAGCAACTGGAAACTTCAAGCAACCTTTCACAGCATCTTCGCAACAAGTAGAATTCCTTCAGGGAGCTGAACGATTTCTTAATTCTTTGAGAGTACATGATAAAGACGGTCGTGACACCACGAATACCTTTAGCTTCATTAAATTAATATTAATAGTTTACGATATTTGAGGCGATTCTGGTCAGGTCAGGGATTGTAACATTTAATTACCCGAAAATTATGCCAGGATTAAATAGAAAACTTTTTTGGACATATTCGAAGAAGCGGATCTTTTGATTAAAAAATAACTCCGCAACGCTTCATATACCTTTTCAGACAAGCCTGGGGCATAGGGTACATTATATGTGTCGATAAAGGCAATTGCGAAATGTTGCCTGATGATTTGGGGGAATCAATTTCGACCAGCACTCTTCAGGAAGCCTGTAGTGATGATTTGGTGTGGGACACCTGCTGGCAAACATTTCAAGGTCTACCTAGACCTACGTTAAGGTATTTTCAGAATGTTCATATTGATATATCCGTTGATATAGATGAAAGCAGTTTTAAGCAAGAAAATTACGAAAAATTGGAAAAATACTAAGAAAAAATTACCAAGAGATTCAAAACACAGTTTTATCGAATTTATGTATATCATGGTGGATTCCTTTATAATTAGAATTATAATTTGCATGTGCATGTCCACAATGAACAGTCTGTGCTCCAAAATATTTTTCATTACGATATCACTGTCCATTTCCATTTTGCTGTGCCAAACGAAAAGGTTAATTTTGACATATCGACGGGTTTCTGACTCAACCACGTAATGGCAAAATGTAAAGTTTTCAGCACACAAAAAACTATGATTTGCCTTAGTTATATAAATTTACTCGAACCTCAAAGTATAGGCAAACATCATAGACGGTCTGACATAGCATAAAACAATAAATTCCCATTTATTTCAAGCATTTAGTATTTTAAATTAGTCATAAGTACTTATGTAGTGGCTGTTCCTTTAAAAAGCTAATTTATTTTGGATATACGCGGTTGAATTTTGTTTATATTTTCTATAATGTACCTACTGGTAGTTTGTTTTAATATTACATACCGAGCAAAACCCGAAATTGTATCGTTACCAAAAATTATCTGTTTATTTTAAACCATCTCACAAAATATCACAAGTGTCATATGTACCATTAAGTAGTACATAAGTGAGATTTTGACTTAAAATTTTTTCTATTTTTAAGCTAAAAAACCTTTAAAATTGTATTTTTTGGTTACACTAAAATCGCTGTTAGGGCTCGATATGTTGGAATCAGATATACAATTTTTTTAGGTATGTTACGGCAACTTAAAATACGGAATAGTAGTTGTAATCTTCTGTAACCAACCTACAAAAGATCGTTGAGTAGGTTATGAAAATACATGGGAAGCAACAAACAAAAATAAACTACCAAGTTTATATAAGCGATTTGACTTGAAAGTGCTTATATCGTCTCACACATATTCGTACCTCAGTTGATCATAAAAGGCATGGTAGTCGGTAGGAATGAACGCTTTTAAACTCTGTAAATCCTGAAATTTTTCAACGGTCGTTTTACAGCCTATTTATAAAGGCCCCTTTATTTCGCGTAGTACCATTTCAGCTTTCAATCGATGTTTTAATTGTACCCAGTCCTCATCATAATCAAGTTTATAAAAAGTTCCAAGTAGGGTTTGTTTTAAACATTTGACACAAGGATCACTTTATTTTGGTCTTGTTGCCGAACATAAAGACTTTTATGTACAACTCAACAGTCTATTTTCTTTTTTCAATATTAGCATAAACGGAATCGCATTGAATTTGAGTATAACTAACTGACTAAAACGTTTGGTATATTTTAATATTATACCTTTTTGTAAAGTATATGAATGCATTTTGTAAAGTTACATTTCTAGTTTGTGCACTACAGCGCTCGCTGAACAGAATGATAGGAATAATTTTATCTAATACTTTAATAAAAGTATAATAAACATAAATTGTGAATTAATAACAACGCTAACTCTTATTTGAAGTAAAAGGATTCCGCAACAACAAAGAGGACCATTTGAACAGCTTGAATATCCAGGCAGAAAACTAATCAGAGACGAAAAATAATTGTTATTTGAAATTTCTGTATCAAAAACGTTGCTCGAATCCTTAAATTTATTCAAAGCGTGGCTTTATAAGAGTTATTTGTCAACGTAAATTTTTTTTTTTGGGATAGGAGTTATTTGTCAACGTTTATTTTATTTTTGTTGGGATAAGAGTTATTTGTCAACGTTTATTTTATTTTTTGGTAGTAATAGTTATTTGTCAACGTTTATTTTTTACATTTCTTTAGAACTGTTATTTGTTTATTTGTTTGTTTTTAGTCGACACAACCATAAAGCGGTCGACTAATCCTAGATATTGTTTTATTGTGCGGCACATACCGCTATCATTAATAAATATTTAATTAACATTAAAATTAAACAGATCACGTAATATTTACAAGGCAACTTAGAATTAATAAATGGATCGTATCGCATATGGGTATAGTTTCTCTTATTACTACTACAAACAAACAATTTACAAAAATCTACAATCTTTTAAAGCTACTCTAATTTAATATTTTACTCTTATTCGTAGGATAAATCATACAATAGCTAGAACTAAAATAGGCGTTCGTTTCTGTGGTTTTCAAAAAGAAAAAAAACAAAAATTGTCATTTTCTTTTCAATTCCGTTTTGAATTTTTTTGTTTTGTAATAAGTGTTCATTTACATACACAATGTCCTATTTAATAATATTCAATTAAAGCCTGCTTCATAGCATGTTTTTTTTTTTCATTCAATTAAATACAATTTTTGCGCTTCTTAATTTTCTGCAATTATTTAAATTAATCAGTCCAAACCAAATCAAATATAAGCGAACATTCATGCATGGCATATGTAAGAATACTCTGCATTAATCCATACTACTATGTGTGTACATTTTTATGACCTGCTGATCAGTAGGGAATAACAATTTTTAAAATAGTTAAATGAAAATGAAATGAATGGATGAGAGATATTTTTTTTCGTTGGCCAAAAAAATTTGAATTTGAAAAAAAGGTTATTACTTTCATAACAGTTTCGAGATGATAAATTGTAGTATTTACCCACACACTTCGCTGCATTCGCTCTTAGCGTGGCCCTGTAGTCAGCATCCCTTTACGTTGCAACGCGGCACTCTTCATCATCGTGCCAGTTTTTTCTGCGAAATCGCCAGTATCCAATAACGTTTTTTCATGTGGTACGGAATGCTTCGGAGACATGCTCTCACTAAATAAAAAGTAAGTAAAGATTTTACGGATGAGTTCAGCTATGAATTTGCGGCTGCTTCTAATTTTTACTAAAAACTGGCAGAACAACATTCGGGGAGTATGCCAAACCACTGCCGAGGGGCGGCCACGTTCTTGAAAAAAAAAAAGTTTCAAACCAGCAACAGTACCGCCACACCACGCCAGAGACGGGTACTAATCTTGGCTGTTAGGTCTTTGTATTGCATTCTAACAACTAACACTTTGGCGCATCTATCACAACGTGGTAGATAAAGCTGTGTGTTTTACGATAGAGGGACAGACATGCAGCCTGTAATTTTTACAGCAGATTCTTGGGTTTCCTGAGTACAGCATAAGCTGTATATAGTTTTGAAAAAGAGGCCAGGGCCATGCTCAAAGGTTATACAAATTTTAATCCGACTAACCTGAACTCTATGGGTGGTAAATACGGTGTGTTTGGCCCTAGACTCGCAAAGTTCAGTTTCTACGATGGTACTTCCTCATATGATCGAATTCGCCGGTGCCCGAAACATGATCATATCCACCAGCAGGTTTATGCACAAAGATCCACCAGGCAACATAGCTGTCCTAAGATCGAAAATCACGTATTCAGATCTTCTACCACGTTGTGATAAATGGACGGCATGCCTCCAGTGTCAGCAAGAAATGTATGAGCAGTGGGAGCATACGAGGTGTGTTCAAAAAGTATCGCGAATTTTGTGTTTTTTCAAAAATTATTTATTTATTCATGAATATCTATTTTGTCCCCTTCAAAGTAATCCCCATGAGATATTATACACTTGTGCCAACGGTTTTTCCAATCTTCGAAGCACTTCAAAAAATCATTTTTTTGTATCTTGTTCAGCTCCTCCTTCGATGCCGTCTTTATCTCGTCAAGAGAAGCGTAACGTCGTCCTTTCATGGGCCTCTTCAGTTTAGGGAACAAGAAAAAGTCACAGGGGGCCAGATCTGGGGAATACGGTGGCTGCGGCATCTTTAGTGTGTTGTTTTTGGCCAAAAAGTCGCGCACAAGCAACGATGCGTGAGCAGGGGCGTTATCGTGGTGCAAAAGCCAATTTTTTTTCTCTTTGCACATCTTCTGGGCCTTCTGAGAACATTTTGTACCACCGATAAACGTTGCTTCGGTCCAAGGTAGCTTCTCCGTATGCCATAGTCAACATTCGGAATGCATCCGCGCACTTAATTTCGTTTTTCACACAAAATTTGATACAGGTTCTTTGATCCATTTTTTTGAATAGGTAAAAATCGAAGACGATCCAAAACCCGTGCAAGCAAAGCAGCTGTCAACAATTAACTGAACATTCAAAATGGCCGAGCTTGTCGGCATAAGTGAGAGACATGAGTACCAACATAACGCCACAAAAAATTCGAAATTCGAATATACGTAACCAGCGAAAATTCAAAATTCGCGATACGTTTTGAACACACCTCGTATGTGACGCCACCTTCAAGGCTAAAGTAAGAGCAAGTGCAACGAGGAGTGTGTGGGAATACTAATATTTATCATCCAGAAACTGTTGTGAAGGAAAAAACAAAATTTATTTTAAATTCAAATTTTTTTTGGCAACGAAAAGAAATATTTCTCATCCATAACAGTTATCCAGCAAGGTAAAAAATAAACGTCGACAAATAACTATTATTTCCAAAAAATAAAATAAACGTTGACAAATAACTCTTATCCTCAAAAATTAAAAAAAAACGTTGACAAAGAACCCTTATTCCAAAAAATAAAATAAACGTTGACGCGTAACTCTTATTTGAAAAATAAATTTTTTTCTTCATCCAATGATTGTTATGAAGCAACCAAGGCGAATTTATACCAGGTGATATCACGGCGAATTTGTTGCTGTATACACACACATACTTCATGTGTTTTGTTTTTCCTTAGGCGGCTTCTCCGGTCAGATTGCAAAGAATTTTTTTATTTTGACATAAAAAGCCACTTATGAGATCATCTGTAGGTAAATTCGCCTTGGAAGCACCGTTTATTCGATAAAACTTATATAAATTATAATATATACTTATATAATTAAGTATATAAACATTTATACATAAAATTCGTCGATGGCGGTTGCCTAAGCACAATCGGCAGTACGTAACTGCATAAACGGATCGAGATAGATATTGACTCATACATATCAAAATGTTCAGGACGAAAAGAGAAATTGATTAAGCCATGTCCGTCTGTCCGTCTGTGAACACGATAACTTGAGTGAATTTTGAGATATCTTTATGAAATTTGTAATATAATAGTTATTTTGGCGACCTTTATGTCATAAATCAGGGTTGGTTCTGCCGGCTTCAGGTCAAAATTTTCATGTTTTAAAATAAAACAACAAAAGTTATTTCTACTGTTTTCCGATATATTTCGGTTACACGTCGGTAACCATCTTCAAGGAACTATAACAATAAATACATTATTTTACAAACAATTCTAAAAAACTAACTAACATATTCATACATACATTTATCTTTCACGTCCGTTCTATTTGACGCGGAGCTTTCTACTGTTTTCATTTCTACTGATTTGTTAGTTAGCAGGTGTCTAAATATATGCGCGACACCATCAACATCTGTTTTGTAATTCAAACGTATGTTTGGTGGTGTGTTAATGATATGCAGCATTTTCAATGTGAGGCGCTTGCTATAGTTTGATTCTTGCTGGAGAATGTTTACATTATTAAAGTTGGGAGAGTGGCCGCTACTTGCACAGTGGGCCATAAGTGCTGTTTTATGAGTGTTTGACTGTGGATATTGTTTTAAATCTGACTTGTCTGTGGGCGGCCGCCGTGGTGTGAAGGTAGTGTTGCCGGCCTACCACACCGAAGGTCCATGGTTCGAGCCCTGGTACAGGTAACATCAAAAGTGATTTGAAAAAAGTTTTCCAAAACGGGGTCGCCCCTCGGCAGTGGTTTGGCAAACTCTCCGAGTGCATTTCTGCCATGAAAAAAATTCGTCTCCTTTGTAGATGCCGTTCGGAGTCGGCAAAAAACTGTAGGTCCCACCAATTTGTAGGGAAAAATTCAAATCGGCACACCACAAATTGGAAGAGAAGCTTGGCGCAAAAATCTCTTAGGAGGTTTATGATGATATACCTGTTGTATATCGCGCCATAGATAGATAGATAGTTGTGCTAATACTAAATTTGGTATGCGGGTTCCTTGGCACTCATCTCCGACCGCTATGTAAAATGGGCGAAATCGGATGATAGCCACGCCCACTTTTTATATATAGAATATTTCCGAAAACACAAAAAAAGTGATTACTCAGTACATAATACACCTATAAGGAAAAAATTTCAAGAGTACGTTGAGATTGAAGCAAAAAATAAATGTTTCAAGAAACTTTTGAAAATGGGCGTGGCACCGCCCACTTTTGATTAAGGCAAATTTATAAATAATATTAATCATAAATCAAAAACCGTTCAAAGGAATTGAAACGAAATTCAGCACACAGGTTTTCAGGTACGCAAGGAACGTTCCAGGAAAAATTGGGCAGGATCGGTTAAAGTCTACGTCCACTTTTATATGAAAGATTTTAAAGAGGCTTGTAGATATATTAAATAGGCAATAACTTTGCGTAAAATAGCTTTACATCATTTATATTTCACTTTTTAAGTTTCCGTAAACAAAGAAATCCAAAAACTTGAAATTTTCGAAAATGGGCGTGGCCCCGCCCCTTTCATAGTGGACTGTTCCACAAAATTTTTTCTACAATTACTCCGCCAAAAATTGAGTTGTCGAAACGAAATTTGGTGATAATGTTCTATATGTAAAGGTAACTGTTTGCTGTAAAAATGGGCGAAATCGTTTAATGTCCACCCAGTTTTTTAATATAGTTCTGAAAATTTTTTTTGCAAAATTTAAAAGCGATATTTCTACAACTAAGCAAGTTATATCAATCAGATTTGGCACACATAATAAGCTTTTTAAGAAAAACTCGGCCGCAAAAAAATTTTGTCAATTTTGAAGAACTAGGCAATCGCTTATAATTCAATATTGATATTTCAATGAAAATTGGTCAGCTGCTTCTCAGTAGTTTGTATTATACTCCTGCCAAAAGTTAGCCAAATCGGGAAACACACAAGCAAAATATTCGGGCACGTAGTTAATAGCCCACTGCAATAGCGAAGTTATATATCTTTTTTGATTTTCATACCTTTCATAAACATTAAATGTATGTAAGTATGAGAACAAGAAGAGAAAAGTTCACTAAAATGATCAACACGATGAACGAAGTCGATTTAGCCATGCCCGCCTCTCCGTCCGTCTGTCTGTCTGTCCGTCTGAACGCAAACTAGTATCTCAGTTTTACGAAAGAATACTGAAATTCTTTGCTTGCTTTGTATACTAGCAAACCTGGTAGACGGGTTTTTGTCGTTTTGATACATAGAACGCATCTATATATAAAATGTCATTAACCTGAACCGAATAAACTCCTAACTATACCGAACTGCAGCTTTATATAACCTGGGGGCTTTTCTAAAAGTTATATACAGACTGTGTCGTGCCCAGCGAATTCCTGAAGCTATTGTGAAAGTTCAAGAGCAAAAAAAAACACAAAATATGTGGGCGTGGCACCGCCCACTTTTGAAACTTATGTAGGTATTGACTAAGTGGCACATATATCCAAATTTCATTAATTTAGACCAAAAAAGTTCGGAGCTATGACGAATTGAAATTTTATATAGCCTGGGGGCGTGGCTCCGGCTACTTTTCCAAAAGTATATATTGTCTATGCTGTACCCAGTGAACCCAAGTATATACTGTGAAAATTACATAAAGATCGGTTGAGTTCTTTGCGCCTATAAAAGACACCCTTTTTTATATCTATTTTAGTTACGCACACAAGGTATATTACTTCATTCGGCATAAACGAATCTAGATATATATTTACTAATAAAGGGTGTTTTTTTTACAGGTTTAATGTCATTTATGTTCAGTTTGGTTTGGCATTTCATCATGAACAGGTTGACAAAAGAACAACGCTTGCAAATCGTGCAAATTTATTTCGAAAATAATGGTTCAGTTCGCGAAGTTTACCGTGAGCTCCGCCCATTTTATGGTCGACATAATCGTCCATCAGAGCAATTAATTCGGTTAACCATGGATCGTTTTCGCACTACGTTTACTCTATGTGATAATACGCATCCGCAGAGACGTCGAACAGTGCGCACCGAAGAAACAATTGTAGCTGTAGAGCAAAGTGTTGAAGAGGACCCGAATGAATCGATTCGCCACCGTGCACAGCAATTGGAGCTTTGTCCATCAACTTTATGGAAGATTTTGCGCAAAGATCTTGGCTTGCGACCTTACAAGATCCAGCTTGTGCAAGAATTAAAGCCGCGAGACCATGCAATGCGTCGTGATTTTGGTGTATGGGCCGAAAATGAGATTGATTTCGATGCTGATTTTCATCGCAAAATTTTGTTCAGTGATGAGGCTCATTTTTGGTTGAATGGCTACGTCAACAAGCAAAATTGCCGCATTTGGAGTGAAGAGAATCCACATGAGACCCTTGAAACGCCATTACATCCACAAAAACTGACTGTTTGGTGTGCTCTATGGGCTGGTGGAGTCATTGGGCCATACTTCTTCCGCAATAATGCTGGAGAGGCAGCTACCGTTAATGGAGACCGGTATAGAGCCATGATAACCGACTATTTTGTTCCCGAATTGGATGGCATGAATGTGGATGAGTTGTGGTTCCAACAAGACGGCGCTACATGCCACACAGCGCACGTCACAATCGATTTATTGAAGGAAACATTCGATAAGCGCATAATTTCGCGGAATGGACCTGTCAATTGGCCACCAAGGTCGTGTGATTTGACACCATTTGATTATTTTCTTTGGGGATATGTGAAGTCGCTCGTCTACACCAACAAACCAGAAACGTTAGGGGAATTGGAAGCCAACATTCGTGGCGTTATTGCCGACATACGGCCCCATATGCTCGAAAAAGTGGTTGAAAATTGGACCTGTAGAATTGGCTTTATTCGAGCCAGCCGCGGCGGCCACATGCCAGAAATCATATTTAAACATTAATGGCATAAAATTATCCTTCCAATAAAGCCAAATTGATGGACCTTAAAACGATTTTCTTGTGTTTTATTTCAATTCGAAGTTCTATACCCCTAAAAAAAACACCCTTTATATATCAAAACGTTCAGGATGAAAAGTAAAATATCCGGGCAAGTAGTTAATACCCCACTGCAAAAGCGAAGTTGTATATCTTTTTTGATTTTCACACCTTTCATGAACATGAAATGTTTGTACGTATGAGAAGAAAAAGAAATAGTCCCATCAAAAAGTATACTGAAATGATCAGGAGGATGAGGGGAGTCGATGTAGGCGTGTCCGTCTCTCGATACATCTATCTGTCTGTCCGTCTGTTTATGTGACCGCAAATACGAACTGAAAGTATTAAAATAGACCTGCGTAAATTGGGATGCCATAATAAATCACTACTAGGTATATAATGTTCGGTCCCACCCGAACTTAGACTTCCTTACTTGTTTATATCTATTTTTGTTACGCACACAAGGTATATTACTTCATTCATAAACGAATATAGATATATATTTACTAATATATATCAAAACGTTCAGGATGAAAAGTAAAATATCCGGGCAAGTAGTTAATACCCCACTGCAAAAGCGAAGTTGTATATCTTTTTTGATTTTCACACCTTTCATGAACATGAAATGTTTGTACGTATGAGAAGAAAAAGAGATAGTCCCATCAAAAAGTATACTGAAATGATCAGGAGGATGAGCCGTCTCTCGATACGTCTATCTGTCTGTCTATTTGAACGCAAATATGAACTGAAAGTATTAAAATAGACCTGCGTAAATTGGGATGCCATAATAAATCACTACTAGGTATATAATGTTCGGTCCCACCCGAACTTAGACTTCCTTACTTTTGTATAGTAATGAATCTTTTTGTATTTTCATTTGACATTGTACCCCTTTTTACGAATATACCTACAGGGTGGCTGATGAATTTTGCTACATTAAGAAACTCAAATAATTTTTTTTTCAGTGTATGGAATTCATTTTTCTTTTATTCATGTTAAAGTTCATTAAATTTTATTAAATATAGCTTAATTAGTTTTAAAAATAATGGAATTTAAATGCCCCCTCTGCTCGTCGATGCATGTGCGGCATCTTACCAAAAAGTTGTTCATTACTGCTTGGAGAGTTGAGACAGGAATAGCCGCAATTGTTTCTCGAATGGATTGCCTTAGTTCATTCAAATTTGTTGGTTTTGCTTTGAAGACTTCCTGTTTGCAATAACCCCACAAGAAAAAGTCAGGTGCAGTAAGGTCAGGCGACCTGGGTGGCCAACGGAATGTGGAGTTTCTGGATATCAGCTTATTGGGAAATTTTCGTCGCAATTCTGTCATAACAGGTTGGGCTATATGAGGAGCTGCACGATCTTGCTGAAACCACACAGAGTTGAAAGAAATTCTCATTCGGCGTAATTCTGGATAGAAAAACTCTCTCAACATGCTCAAGTAACGGTCTCCAGTAACCGTAACGGTGTTACCGTTTTCTTCGAAGAAGTAGGGCCCGACAATGCAGCGTGATGAAACTGCACACCACACTGTGACACGAAGTGGATGCAATTCCGTCTCATGGAGTATCTGTGGGTTGGAAGCACTCCATATTCGACAATTTTGTTTGTTTATGTTGCCGTTTAAATCGAAATGGGCCTCGTCAGACATGAAAAGACAGTTCAACATGTTTCCATCCTCTTCCACCATTTGAAGCATCTTCTGGCAAAATTCCAAGCGAATCGGCAAGTCTGCAGCGTTCAGTTTGTTGGCCATTTGAATTTTATATGGGAATAAGTCCAAATCTTTGTGCATAATTGACTGTAATGACTGTCTGCTTACACCCATTTGAGCAGATAAGCTTCTTGTCGAAACACGTGGATTGTTTTGTATGGCAGCAGCTACAGCAGCGATTGTTTCCTCCGTTCGAACTGAAGGGTTTCGATGGTAAGGTCTTCTGTTGACTGTCCCATGCTCGGCAAAATTGTTTACAAGTCTTATTATGGTCCATCTGCTCGGAGGATTGCCGCCAAACGTGCGCCTATACTCTCTTTGAACCGAAACTACGGACTCCAGTGCGTGATAGCGGCGGACAATCCAAATTCTTGTTTCAGTGTCCCAGTTATCCCTTTTTGTTAAATGTAAAAGTCAATCTGCAAAATAAAAATAAAATTAACCAGATTCATTAAATAGAAAAAAAGTTATTTTATTTTTTTTTGGTAGCGGCTTTCATCAGCCACCCTGTATACAACTTGCGATCCGCACAACTATGCAAAAATGGCAGACATTGGAAAAACACACGTCGCTAACTAGAGCTCAATTTCTAAAAGGTCTAGAGTTCTGCCTACGAGATAATAACTATTTTATGTATGATGGCACCCTCTATGCGGTCACTGAGATACTTATGACAACAACAATGAACAAAATACATCATGCAAACGGCAATACTCAAACGAACAGTGAGCATGAAAACAAAATATACACGGGAGTCACATACATACCAGGATTAACGGATAACAAAACTTTAAATAAAATCATAAACAACAACAATGTAAACTTCGCACATAGGCCACACAGCACATTAAGCAGAATATTTACAAAAACAAAAGACAGAATCGACAAAGAGCAACAACACAAAGTAATATATGAAATAAAATGCAAAGATTGCAACGGGGTATATGTTAACCAGACTAAACGCAGCTTGGAGATCAGAATCAACGAACACAAGACAGACGCCAGAAATAACAAAATGACCACTGCACTTTCCCAACACCTAAACAACAACAAACATAGTGCCGACTTCGACAATGCGCGAATATTGGACATTGAAAAACGAACAAAAACAAGGCTGACGTTAGAAAGCTTGCGAATACAAGAAAGAATAAAATCCGCGATAAACCACAAAGAAGACGTTGACACAATTAATAGCGCGTATTTGACGGCAATAAAGAAGTCAAAAAGAGGATGAAACCAATGTTTGAAAAAGCTGTGGAAAAATGTAGTTTGTTACACTGATTGAATAATTGTTCGTCTAATGTTTATATTGTAATAATAATTAAATGTAAAGTAAGTGTAACAAAATTTGTAATTAATGTATGTGAACTATGATTGTTTTATGTTTTTATTAAATAAATGCAGACTCCCTGAAGAAGGTGCAAAAAGCGCCGAAACTGGTAGGAGGAAAAAAGGAAATTATTTTTCGCTTTTTTATTACCGGCCAAAGAAGCTCCAAAGGAAAAGACAAAAGAAAAAACGTCAAAACCGTTTAGAACCGGTTCCGCCTTTTAAAATGGGTTCGTCCTCATTCAGATCAAAATAACGGTTTCGGGTTTGAAAAATTAATCGGTTTTATTCGGTTACAGGTTTAGTTTCGGTGGGAGTCCTTGCTTATAACAAGGGGAGTTTTAAGATTTTGCAAATGCGCGATGAAACTTTTTCATAGAATTCTGTAATTTAAATGGCATTCAAAATCATCCTTTGCCACCATTTTTGTCTATTTAATCCATATGTAACTCATACGTCGCACAGTGGCGCCTCTGCCGTTAAAGCATGGCAAAAATCAAAAAAATCATGAAAGCGTTCGCTAAATCTAATACATGTTTCTAATAGAGAATTTTCCAGGGATCAAGAATATACAACTGTTTTTTCATAGAAAATTATAGTTTACCAGGTAGAGCCGCTCAAAGTTAACCAATTTTCAACATTGGGAAAAATTTTTAAATTTCTTCTTTTTCGTTGTATTTAAAATGGTTTTGTGAGTAAATAACTCGGCCGGTTCTCGTTTTCTTGTATAGAAATTAAAGATAATTTAATTTAGGATTGAAACAAAAAAAAATTGTTTGTTTTTTTGTTAAAAGTTGGCGGATATACCTGTTTTTTGAAATACCTATTTTTAGGCCCTTTTTAAAACTTTGATGGAAAATGAAAAAAAATGTTAAAATATGTGCTCCGTCAAATTAACAGTAGTTATTTGTGAAATATTCAGTTACCTAAATTCATAAAGTCTACCTGCGTCCAGCTGCAACTTCACTTTTTACATCAAATAAAGTTAAACAACCTTGGGCATCAGTACGGCCGTAAGGTCGTTTTTGTTTTTCGTTCATTTTAATAATTTGAGTAGGTATATAAAGCTATCTATCATACAATGCACATTATCATTCATCTTTTGGAGATTAAGGAACTTAGTATTCTGTTTACTTAAATAAAGTGAATAGTATTTTTAAATATAGTTCACAGTTTAATATTTAGTCAGATACACTCGAAGCCAATTCTAATATGTATGTGGAAAACTCGAAACTATTTGCGGTGTTTAAATCTACAAAGTCAAGACGGGACTTCGTTGAGGCTATTATGAGAGAATTAGCGAGTGAAACAAGCATTAAATAAAAGGAAGGCCTGGAAGAAAACATTGGTTTACAATACATTATGATAGAAAAAAAATGGAAGGACGTCTATCGTAACAATTTAAAATTTCTAAGCAAGCATGAAAAGTGGCTAGCTGACAAAATTTTTTTGGACGAAGAAACGCCTAGCACGTCAACCAATCCAAATAGAGGGAGACCAACAAAACCCATAGAAGAGTGTTCTACCTACACAAGGAAAAGGAAGCTGTCTGATACCACAAAAGCTATGGCCAGACTCATCTTTCAGAAGCACTGGCTATTAAATATAAAAAAGACGAAGAAAACGTGAAGTCTCATATAACAGAAGCAGTTGCGGTAGCAAGTCCAGTGCGACTGCTGAGGATCAAAAACAGCATTCCCACACCACCAAATGCGCTACCTAGGAAATACCCTCCCGAAGAAGCTGTTTATAGATCTCGGTTTAACGAAGAAAAAATATATTATATTACGTAAGTCATTATTGCAACGTAATGCCGATATTTTACCTGGAGACAAAAAAATTACTCAAACCAAGAAAGAAGCAGTTCCTCTAAGTCCCAAAATAACCCAAGTATCAGCTGAAATTGAGCTACAAATCCTAATGGATCATGCGCCTACACGACTCCTTCAAAGTTTTACTGAAGAAAAGTTGAAATCACTGCCAAAGGAGCTAGCATTGATAACTAAGTGGGGAAAGAGAAAAAAAAACATAAAATATCCTTCCTAGACATTGAAGTCATAAGACAAAATCGGAAAATAAAAACGAACTGGTACGCGAAATCTTTAGCATTGTCACGAATGATAAATTATCATTCTAATCACCCATGGACCCAAAAGAGAAATATCGGATTGAACCTGATTTGTATACTAATTGATAACAAGAGGAGCCCAAAAATATATTATACAAAAATGGGCACCCTAATGCAGTAATTGACATGCTTAAAAAACAACAACAAACAAAATTAGGCATGATAACAACAATGCAGACAGAAACAACAAAGAAGAAAACAAGGTATACAGAGGAGTTACATACATACCAGGCTTAACGGACAACAAAATATTGAACAAAATAATAGATAACAACAACACAAGCATACAAACCACACTCAACAAGATATTCACTAAAACAAAAGATAAAATAGGAAAAGAACAACAACACAACGTGATATACGAAATAAAGTACAATGGTAATGCTGATGAAAATTGTAACAAACTTTACATTGGCACAACAAAGAGAGATTTAGTAGTTAGAACTAACGAACACAAAGCAGATGCAAAAAATCAAAAAAGATCTACAGGTCTCTGCCTACACTTAACAAACAATATGCACACAGCTGACTTTGAGAACATAAGAACATTAGACGTAGAAAGAAAGATTAAAACAAGACTAAAGCTGGAAGGACTTCGAATACAACAACGAATTAAAAAAGCGATTAATTATAAAGAAGATGTACACAACATTAATTGTGCTTAGCCAACCGCAATCGACGAATTTTATGTATAAATGTTAAGTGTTGTCACAATTGCGTTTACTTGCTTTTGAAAAATTTTAAATTGTTTAATGTAATTCAGGTAAGTTAATTATTTAGAACTTTAATTTAGAGAATGTCAATATTGTTTTATGTTTTTTGTTCAATAAACCAGACTCCCTGAGGAAGGGGAAAAATAGCACCAAAACATGTAGGAGAGAAAAGAAAAAACAGCGATTTTTGCTTCTATCAGAACGGCCGAAAAGCTCCAAAATAATCCCATAAGCAGAAAAATCTTAGCACAACAAAAAAAAAATCTACTCAAAACTTATAACTGTTATGTCTCTGTAATTAATACCTTCTCTTCTTGTTCTTCTTTATCTTGTTCTTTTTCTTTTCGAACTCGTTCTTTTAACCTTAAATGTGTATTGAAAGTGTGCTCATCAACATTCTTATTTTGGCATAATCAACAATCTTCTTTCGAATATCTACTTTTGTCCACTAATTTCTTCCAAACTATAATACCATTTTCTTTTGCATTCATTATCTTACTTTTTATAGCTTTCATGAACATAAAATGTTATTATAACTTTGGTCTGATGTGTGTAAGTATGAGAAGACGAAGAGATATACCCACTAATAAGTATACTGAAATGATCAGGGCGATGAGTTGAGTCGATTTAGCCATGTCCGTCTGATTGAACGCAAAACTGTTCCCTCAGTTTTTGTGATATCTTGCTGAAATTCTATCTAAATCAAAGCTATTGCAATCATTTTCCACTTATATCTGCTTAATCTTTGGTTTCCTCGGAAAGCGGTGCCGCAATATAACCGTTTTGAATATGACGGTGGAAAAAAAAGTTGACGAAAGATTTTCCACCGTCATGACGGCCGTAATATTTTACACTTGCCTCTATATTATGTTACGTTGAACTTCACCGTCTTCTTAGTTTTCACGTAATTACTTTCACATTGCAATGTTTTTGACAACCTACTCTACCGGTATGTGACGGCCGCTATAAAGCGGCACCGCTTTCGAGGAAACCACGTCTTTAGTGCATTTACTTTCTAAAATGCAAGTATAAATTACTGTATAATTGCTAGATAGTAAATAATTAGAGAGTTTAAATTTAATAAATCTGTTGCACGGTTCTAGACGACTTGAGAACTCTTGTTTTATTAATGGGGTTTTTACAAGTTTCTTTTTTAGAGTTAATTTTTAATCTACTTTGTATACTCAAACGCAATCAAGACTAATATGAAATACAAATATTGGCACTCAAAATGAGTGTATGCTAAGGGCTACCTTGTAATCAATCGTAGGAATGCAAGTTCTTTACAGGGTTTCTGCGTTCACAAAATTTATAGTTTTACTTACGACTTTGACGTACAAGCTTTTTTTTCAAAGATATGTTAAAATCAAGGGTTTCTGATTTTTTAGTATTTGTAAGACATGTTTATGCTTCGTTTGGTATGAAAAACGAAAATTCAGAAGAATCGGATTTAAGTGGTTGAGTCTGGAACCAGTCTATATGGAAGGCGCACGTGCAAAAATAATATGGAGTGAACAAATTTTACGTGCTTTTTCTGCCATTATATCTTTTTTGCGTTAAATTTTATTTTAATGTTTGATAACGCGTTAGCATATAAATTCACTTGAAATAATATGATTGCCAATATTAGATGCATGTACGTATGTGTACACCTTGATAGTTGTCAACATTTGACATAACCCCATGAGCTAGGGTAAATTTTTACGTTTATATTCACCGCACACATATTTGGCACACAGACTTTATCGTTAAACAGTTGATTTTTGTTTTTGTTTTGCACTTGGCGGCAGTGAAGTTATTATTCAATTAAATTCAATTTATTAAGTCTATGATTTTTAAAAATCTTACAGACTAGCAATGCAAAACTTAGAGACTAGGGAAACAAATCTTAAAGACTAAAAAGATACATGAAAGATACATTAAGAATAATATGAAGCTAGTTTAGAACCAAAACATGTCCTCGAAAGTGCGAAATCCAGATCAAGACTACAAAATTTTTTATTAAATTCTGCGAGAGCCCTCGAGATTGGATCAAAGTTTAAATAATTAGCTCGGATTATCATGACATTAAACGGCTAATGCGCGCGGAGAGCTCTGCGCGGGACATTAAAATTAATTTGTGCTAAGATTAGGTCATATATAAACATCAGAGTTTGAATAGAACGCCTTGACGCCAGTGACATCATGCTTATGAGGGCACAACGGTGCATATTCTAATTTCGAGCGCACTAAGCTATCATACAAAGTCGTCCTAGTGTATGGATCTTTGAAATCTTTGGCGTAACGCCGCAAAAACGCTAAGTTACAATAAGCCTTGGATAAAATAAAACTTATGTGATTTGAGAATGTAAAGCCTGAGTCAAACATTACTCCAAGATCAACAAACTCACTAACAGTAGAAAGGTTGTCATCAAAAAGTTTATAAGAAGACATATGGATATTGAGGGTTTTCGAAAGCTTCATATGGAAGCATTTTTTAATATTAAGGCGTAAATTATTAATAATACTCCAATTGGCTAAGTTGTTAAGATCTCCCTGAAGCAGGACAACATCCAAGACGTTTGCTATGGTTCTGAAAATCTTTAAGTCATCAGCATATAGCAGATACTTCGAGTTCCTAAAACAAGATCCTATATCATTAATAAATAGAAGAAATATAATAGTTCCGAGAATACTACCCTGAGGAGCCCTAGATGTGGCTACGAAAGAATAAGACTTTGTGTTCTCAATTTCCACAAAGAGATTCTGTTGCTGAGATAGGATCTAATTCAGTATAAAAAAGTAGAATGGAAACCCATTTTTTCGAGCTTGTACAATAGTATACTATGGGTAACAGTATCGAAAGCCTTAGCAAAGTCTGTATAGATAACATCTACTCGTCGGCCAATCCTAAATGCAAAAGTTGCGAGGTTAGTAACCGTGGTCGACCACTAATAAAACCATGTTGACACTCATCAATGGAACCTTTTATTGCAAACAATCACTTCTCTTTTACTACTTCCTCGAAAAGTTTCGAGCACTTAGAGAGTTTCGAGATCGGTCTATAATTAGCTACATTATTCTTGTTGCCAGATTTAAAGATTGGAGTGATAGAGGCTATTTTCCATCGGTCAATAAACTTACCACTCACTAGTGAGAAATTAAAAATATAATACAAAGGTTTGCAAAAAGACATACTGTATTTCTTCAATATAAATGACGAGAGTCCGTCAGGATCGCATTTTAATGAGGTTTTGAGGGCAGCAATACCATTGATTACGTCAGTTTCCGAGATTGACACGGACCCAAAACAGACCGTTTTAGCAACATCGGCACAGAAACTACCACCCGTTATGCTTGGAACAAAATTTGATTTTAAAAAATAAGCAAACAAGTTAACATAATCCAGTAGACATTCAGAGGATACACCGCAATAAGTCATACAAACCGGAATATTAGAACAACCCTTCTTAGAACGGATATATTTCCAGAAAGCTTTAGGGTTTTCCTTCAGCTCACTTTCATATCTAGAAATATATTCTTTGTATAAAAATGTATCAAGCACATTAAAATCTTTACTATATCTCAAATAATTTTCCTTATGGAGGATATTATTAGAAGCTTTATAAAGTTTAAAATGTTTGTTCCTAAGATTTTTCTTGAGGCGCTTGGTATATGCTTTCGCTCAGGTAGTAAAGAAAGATTATTAGTAAAGATTTCATATTTAATACATAGGAAAACATCGAAGCATTGCTCAACACTTTTCGAGTGGAATATTGATAGCCAAACCTTTATGATGTATACTGTAAAGACCGGGATATTTCTAAGACTGGATTATCCAGAGGTGGGGGTGTTCTAGTAGCTGTTAAAATATGCTATCAGTCATCTATAGTTGCATTGGATAATGAAGAAACGCTGCTGGATCAACTTTGCATTATGATACAAGGGGCTTCGAAAATTTTCATTTCGGCATCATATATGTGACGGGTGGCAACCCTTCGCGCGCAATAGTCTATGGAATGACAGAAGAGCCAGTAACGACAGTGAGAAACCAGTCGTAAAGCTGTTAAGTCGTGCCATCGCAATTTAATCACTAAACCACATTTTGTAATATGTAAAACTCCACTATTTAATCTACATTGAGTTCCATCTATTTAATTATTAAATACTTAAAATCTTTGAATAAAACATCATTTTAACCTTAAAACTCATCAAAGTTTTTACATGGGGGCTCAACCGTCGAACGAATAATTAATTATAAAATGAGTCAGAGCAAGAATGTTCGAAAATGGTAGGGACCAGAAATACTCAAAAAGCAGCAAATAATCAATTGGAAGTCGAAAAAAATCAGTTGGAAGTCGAGGATAGTAAAAAGAAGTCGAAAGAAGCAAAAGAAGTTCAAGGGAAAGTGCGACAAGGCGAGTCAAAGTCGAAGCAAGTAGCAGAAATACCGTTGGAAGGGGAAAAAAAGAAGATAATCAAGAAGAAGTACACAAAAATCAAGGGGAAGTTGAAAAGAGCGATTCGAAGTCGAAAAATCTGTTGGAAAAGGAGGAGAAAGAGGTCAAAAACACTGCACCAGAAAACGAAAAAGCAGAAGAAATTCAGCTGAAGTCATCAGAAACTGTGGAAAATATGGACGAAAAAAAAACAGAAGGTATTGCCAATTCGAGTGAGTTGCTTGAACTGCTCAAAATTCTCGAGTCCAATAAAAGTGTATCAGTCGAACACTTTGCGAAAATTATACCCGACTACGACGGCGTAACAGTTCCAATAAGAACTTGGCTGGATAATTTCAACGAAAATGCTGACGCGTACGAAATACGTAAATGCCCGAAACAAAATGAAAGGAACAGCAAAAATATTCCTAGAAACAGTCAGCGTGTCAAACTACGAATCCTTGTGTAACGCACTAATCGAAGAGTTCGATGTGAAGCTCAGTAGCGCAGCAGTTCATCAAAAACTTAGGCAGAGACAAAAGAAAAACGAAGAGAATTTTCACGAGTACGTACTGCAAATGAGGAAGCTGGCAGCATTAGGCTCAGTTGAAGACGAAGCTGTTATACGATACATCGTGGATGGTCTTAAGTTAAGAGATCGTTTCGAAGTTATAGAGCGAATGAGTAGCAACCAAAAAGGCATCACACAACAAAAGCATAACTACACGAAGCCAGCGCCAAAGGGCAGAGACGGCGGCAGCGAAACTCGTGGAATACAAAAGCAGCACTGCTTTAACTGCGGGTCAACTTCACACGTACGTTCGCAGTGCGAAGCAGAGACAAAATGTAGTGGGCACATTGCAAAAAATTGCGAACGAGCGAACGAAAAGCATGCAGTGAGCTTAGTAGAGAACGACAAAAGAAACAAAAGAATGCAAATCAATAACAAATACTTTTCGTGCTTGATTGACACTGGCGCAGACGTGTCACTAATGCAGCAAAGAGTGTATGAAAATAATTTTAAGAATCATTCACTAAAAAGAAGTTGCGCAAAATTATACGGCTTAGGCAATATGCCAATTACTGCTAAAGGTGCTTTCGAAGCAGAAGTTGTTGTTGATAAAATAAAAGCTCTGCATACATTTCTTTTAGTATCTGATAGCAAAATGAACTGCGAAGTGATTGTAGGCTACGACTTCATTCGGCAATTCCTATTAGAATTCAATTCGAATGGTTATTTTTTTTCTAATAAGACCGATAAAAAGCAGGAAGAATCGTTTAATTGGGTATACAATGTGACAGAATCAGCGCATGAAATTGATGTAGCGCCACAGTATGAGAAAGTTGTAACGAAATTAATAAATGAATATAATCCGGTAGCTAACACTGTGGAACACCCTATTCAGATGAAAATTGTACCGAAGGGAAATTTACTTAACTTCAATGAAAGTCCAACGCGATTATCAGCAGCAGAGCGTGCCGTTGTAAAGAACCAGTTAGATGAATGGTTGGCGCAGGGTATCGTACGTGAATCAACTGCAAACATAGCAAGCAAAGTCGTATTAGCAAAAAAGAAGGACGGCAGCTATCGTGTTTGCATTGATTATAGAAAATTAAATTCTGGTGTCTTAAAAGATCGTTTTCCCGTACCAGTCATTGAAGAGGTTTTAGAAAAATTACAGGTTGCAAGATTCTTTTCAGTCATGGACCTGAAAAATGGGTTTTCAACGTCCCGATAGAAGAGGGCAGCCGAAAGTACACGGCTTTTATTACGAAAGAAGGCTTGTATGAATTTACAAAAGCTCCGTTTGGCTTCTGTAACTCGCCCGCAGTATTTGTGCGGTACATTATGTTCATTTTTCAACAGCTTATAAACGAAAGCATAATGGAATTATATGTCGACGACATAATAGTTTTTGGTCAGACAAGCGATGAATGCCTTAAAAATGTGCAAAAAGTATTACACAAAGCTGAATCGTATGGCTTGCAAATAAAGTGGTCTAAGTGCAAATTTTTAAAAGAAAAAATCACATTCTTAGGGCACGAAATTCAGAATGGCAACATATGGCCTGGAAACGATAAAGTTAAAGCCGTAAAAAATTTTCCTATGCCGAAGAACGTAAGAGGTGTTCAAGCTTTTTTAGGCTTAACTGGTTATTTTAGAAAATTTATTCAAAATTATGCCATTAAAGCTAGGCCGCTAACACAGTTGTTGAAAAAAGATGCAATATTTGAGATAGGGCCAGAAGAACAGCAGGCAGTACTCCAATTAAAGGCAGCGCTCACCCAAGAGCCCGTTTTAAAATTTTTTAAGCAAAATGAGAAAACCCAATTACATGTAGACGCATCTAAGTATGGCTTTGGTGCAACTTTGGTTCAGCTGCATGAGGGTAAATGGCACCCAGTATTTTACTGGAGCGGAAAGACTTCAGCACAAGAAGAGAAACTTCATAGCTACTTTCTGGAAGTGAAGGCCGCTTACTTAGCGACGAAACGTCTCCGCCATTACTTGATGGGTATTCAGTTTGATTTAATAACAGATTGTTCAGCATTTAAGCAGACAGCTTCCAAAAAAGACGTGCCGCGGGAAGTAGTGCAATGGGTCATGCATTTGCAAGATTTTAACTTCGGAATCGAGCATCGCTCGGCAGAGAGGATGAAGCACGTAGACAGTTTAAGCCGCAATCCGGTTATGGTAATCGAGTCACAGCTAAAATCGCAGATTAGTAGAGCACAATATGACGACGAATATTTAAAAGCAATTACAGTGGTCCTCAAAAGTAAGCCTTACGCTGACTTCGTTTTAAAAAATGGAATTCTATTTAAGCAAATCAATGGGCAAGAGTTGTTAGTAGTCCCGCGAAGTATGGAAAAAGATATTATTAGAAAGATGCACAATTTCACGTCGGCACACAAAAAACTATTCACGCTATTCAACAAGATTTTTTTATACCGCATCTCGAAAAAAAGGTAGCGCAGCATATTGCTAATTGCGTCGAATGTACTCGTATTGTGCATAACAGAAAGATGGGAAAACAAGAGGAGTTCTTACATTGTATCGAGAAAGGAGACTCGCCACTTTCCACCCTGTACATTGACCATTTGGGTATTTTAGATGCTACGTCGAAGAACTATAAGTATATTTTTGCTGTGGTTGACGGTTTTTCAAAATTTGTTTGGTTGTTTACGACCAAAACAACAGATGCGAAAGAGGTGGTAAAGCACCTACAAACGTGGGTTACAACATTTGGAAATCCGCAACGCATCGTGAGCGATAAGGGTACAGCATTTGTATCAAACCTCTTTAAAGACTTTTGCAATGAGAATAAAATTGAGCACATTACAATAACCACGGGCGTGCCTAGGGGCAATGGGCAAATAGAGCGTGTTAACAGAGTAATCATTTCCATTTTGTCGAAGCTGTCAGCTAACGATCCAGCTAAATGGTATAATTATACGTCGATGGTACAAAAGGCAATAAATGCGCACGTGCACTCCTCGACAAAATGTACTCCATATGAAATTATGTTTGGTGTCAAAATGAGAAGTGAAGTAAAATTGCTAGAAGAAGAAGTAGTGGTTGCATTTCAAGATGATCGTAGTGCAGTCAGAGAGGAAGCCCGGATCAATATCAAAAACGCTCAAGAAGCCTATAAAAGAAATTTCGACAAAAAACGTAAAAGTAGTCACGGATATCAAAGATCAGATCTCGTGGCAATAAAAGTAACCCAGTTTCCTTAATGCAAACTAGCAAAGAAGTTCATCGGACCTTATAACGTAGTCGAAGATAAAGGCAATGGACGGTATGTTGTTGAAAAAGCAGCTGACTTCATTGGGCCACATCGTACTTCCACCAGTGCCGATAATATGAAGCTTTGGGCACATTACGCAGTCGACGACGAGATGTCATCTGGGACAGATGACGAACAGGATGACCGAATGTGACGGGTGGCAACCCTTCGCGCGCAATAGTCTATGGAATGACAGAAGAGCCAGTAACGACAGTGAGAAACCAGTCGTAAAGCTGTTAAGTCGTGCCATCGCAATTTAATCACTAAACCACATTTTGTAATATGTAAAACTCCACTATTTAATCTACATTGAGTTCCATCTATTTAATTATTAAATACTTAAAATCTTTGAATTAAACATCATTTTAACGTTAAAACTCATCAAAGTTTTTACATATATACCTCCATCTTGTTATGATATACTCTATAAACCTCATGTTGACAATGTGTTCGCCTTAGTTTATAAGAATAATGCGCCTGATGACAACTTTTGTATTCTGGGTGATTTCAACCTGCCTCATGTTACTTGGTCGTATTTGGAAGATAGTCGATCTTTATTTCCGGGTAATATTATTCGTTTTTGCAAATCTTATCTAATAGATAAATTTTTAAGTGTAGACCTGATTCAAATAAATAATTTCTATAATAGGTTTATGAGAGTTTTGGATCTCATTTTTATATCTGGCAATTTTCATTTCTCATTGGAGGAATGTTTCGAACCTTTGTCATATGTCAGTCAACATCATGTTCCATTTGTTCTTAAGCTAGAATTTTATGCGTTCCCAATACTAAAAATAACTAATAATTTTAGAGGTTTTGATTTTAATATGCATAATTTGAGCCTTTTAAATAATGAACTATGCTCTGTTAATTGGACTTTGACTTTCGGGGTTGCCGACTGTTATCAGATATTCAAAAATATTGTATTAGATATCTGTTCCAATAATGTTCCTCTTAAGAAACAATTTTGTCACAAAATTCCGTGGTACAATAAGAAGCTAAAAAAATTAAAGAATTTGAGGAATAAATTTTACAAAAAGTTTAAATCCTTAAATGGCTCCTGCTATAAGGATATCTATTTGAGATATGCAAAGAAGTTTTCGTCTTCTTTATAGAAATTATGTTCGCAAATTCAAACTCGAAATTAAGAGTAGTCCCGAGGTTTTTTGGCGATATGTCAATTCGAAGAAGGCTCGCTCAAGTATCCCTCCGCGAATGTTCTATAGAAAGACCCGTGCGAATTCAGTTTATGAGGCAGCTAATCTCTTCGGGGAATTTTTCAAGTCCAATTTTGACTATGAATCACTATTACCTTGTAATACTAGTGCAAATTTTGCAGGCTCAATAAATTTTGGCTCGTTGGAACTGACCCTAGAAGATGTAATTGATGGCATTATCAACATCAAATCCTCAAAGAAAGCCGACATTGAGGTTTTTCTTCATATCTTTTTAAGTATTGTGAAGCATTGACTCAACCTCTACTTCTCATTTACAACAAATCGCTGGAAAGTGGAATGTTTATTGATGAGTGGAAGTTTACCTCAATTACCCCAATTCACAAAACTGGCAATAAGGCAAACGTAGCCAACTACCGGCCAATTTCTAAGTTATCAACAGTATCTTAATTATTTGAATACATAGACAAACAGAAGATGTATTTCTCACTTAAGCAAACAATCTCCAGTAACCAACATGGTTTTTTGACTGGTAGATATACTGTTTCAAACCTTGCAGTGTTCTCTGATTACTGTTTGTCTGCTTTCAATGATCGATCGATTTCAGGTTGATACTGTCTATACAGACTTCTCGAAGGCCTTTGACAAAGTTAGCCATCCAATTTTAATTGATAAGCTGGACATTTTAGGCTTTCATTCAAAATTTTTTGTCATGGATGAAATCTTATCTATCTTTTCGTAAATGTGTAATCGTGGTTGATGAATGTACGTCCGCTGCTTCAGGTGTTCCACATGGTAGCATTCTAGGTTCCCTTCTCTTTGTAGTTTTTATTAATGATATATCCTCGTGTTTTGTCTCTTCTAGATTTCCCCTTGTATACTGATGATCTAAAAATCTTTTCAAAAATCTCATGCCTTTCTGATGCCATCGGTCTTCAAAAAGACCTCACAAATGTTGCTGAATGGTGTAAAATAAATCACTTACAACTTAATATTAGCAAATGTTTTCACGTAACTTTCTCTAAATCCCGTTCTCTTATCTCCACATCTTATTATATTAATGAGCATAGACTGTCCATAAAAACTGAAGTGCGAGATTTAGGTGTAACTTTAGATTCTAAATTCTTATTTCATGATCATATAAATCATATTATTGCTAAATCGTACTCTATGCTAGCTTTTATACGCCGTTGTAGTACAGACTTTACTGACCCGTACACTTTAAAACTTCTGTACACCTCGTTAGTTGGCTCTAAACTAGAATATGCAGTGTTTGTATGGAGACTGGAACGAATACAAAAATCCTTCGTAAATTTTGCACTTCGCAGTTTACGCTTTGAAGAGCTATTCCTTCATATAATGCTAGATGTCTCCTTCTTAACTTGAAGACTTTACATAATAGAAGAATTATACTATCTCTTAATTTTGTGTTTGAACGGATTAATTTCCTGGTACCTCATAAGAACCTTAGAAGCAATAACATTTTTGTTCTTGAACTCGTCAGGACTAATTACGCATGTCATGCCCCAATCATTAGAGCTTTGCGTGAGTTTGATTTGTTCTCAAATTCTTTAATAACACAGGTCATGGGTTTTGCCCTATATATTCGGATTCTATGTTCAATTCTATAAAAAAAAAATGCAATTACGAAACAAAAATATTTGGGTTTGTAGAAGTTATAGCGATTTGAAAATTTTGCATTTTTGCACCAGGCTAACGTAGGTCCTTTCGCGCTATTACGGTCGATAGAGGGCGGCGGGTAGCTACCTGATGCGGCGATGCATCGAAAAAATATCTACTTAAAGCACAACATACTCATCTTAAAAAAAAAAACAAAAAAAATGTGGCTGAGAAACAGTAAATAGGAGATAAAAGGTCTCAGATACACATGATTTTAGGTAGATTTGGCAATTCGTTAAGTACATATTAAGAAACTCATCGAAACTTTTACTGACGGATTGGCAGAGCATGCCAGCTACCTGATAGAGTTTTTGTAAGTAAACTTTTTTTTAAGAAGCTGTAGTTTCTTGGGTTACTCGTTGTGGGCGACACTACGAGTATGTTTTTGCATATCACAGAGGAATGATGTCTTCGAGAAGTTGTAAACGAGCGGCTAATTCGTTTTGCTATATATGTGGCGAAGGTATTTAAAGAAGAAGACAAAAAAAGTTTGATTTAACTAAAAACACAAGGATTTGCGAAACCTACCTAGCCTACTTCGGTCTACCTGTTAAAAACCAGGACAGAAAATGGGCTCCACATGTTTCATGGAACTCTTGCAGAAGCATTCTGGAGCGTAAGTTTATTTTCTCTTTTTTATTGTACTAACTGTTTCATATATATATACATATATCTATATATAATTGCATAATAACTGAAATTGTTATGAAATGCTTTACGTTTTATTATAGTTTGGTACCAGGGTGAGAAAAGAGCCATGAAGTTCGCAGTGCCGAGGATTTGGAGGGAACCGAGTAATCATGACACTGATTGCTATTTTTGTGTAGCGAAACCACTGAAAGGGAAACGTTTAAGGAAAACAATATATCCGGAACTACCATCGACATCCGCTCCAATACCACATTCGGAACAAAATCCTGTACCTGATCCACCTGTGTTGGAAAAGCAACTATTCCCTCAAGGCAGCATTCAAACACCGAGTTCCTCTGCATCCGTACATTCCAAATTTGTTTCTCAACTTGAACCAGGAATACCACATCTCATCAACTCTGAAGATCTCAATGACTTAATAAGAGACTTAAATCTATCAAAAGACAAAGCAGAGTTATTAGCATCGCGGCTTAAACAACGAAATTTACTTACTTCTGATGTTCGAATATCTCGGCAAAGAAAGCGTCATGCAAAATTTTCTTGTTTCTACAGTAAGGAAGATGGACTCGGTTTTTGCTATGACGTGAAAGGGTTATTTGAAGCAATTGGTATTCCTTGTAATACAAATGAATGGCGCCTCTTTATCGACAGCTCAACAAAAAGTCTAAAAGCAGTTCTACTACACAATGGGAACAAATTTCCATCTATTCCACTGGCACATTCCATACATCTCAAAGAAAATTATGACAGTATTAAAATGCTATTAACTGCAATCAAATATACGGAATACAAGTGGGAAGTTATTGGAGACTTCAAGATGGTTTGTTTTTTTACTGGAATGCAAGGTGGATATACCAAACACTCCTTTTATCTTTGCCTATGGGATAGCAGAAATGATGCCGCCCACTATCGCCAAAAACATTGGCCTGAACGTACTGAGTATGGAGTGGGAAGATTTAATATTAAACAAGAAGCAATTGTCGATCCTAAAAACATATTGTTGCCGCCATTGCATATTTAATTGGGCCTTATTAAACAATTTGTGAAAGGTCTTAATATTGAGTCTAAAGCTTTCAAATATTTGCAGACTTTCTTTCCAAAGCTGTCAGAGGCGAAAATTAAAGCTGAAGTCTTTGTTGGCCCTTCAAAAAAAAAAATTGTGAACTGCGATATTTTCCCGAACCTACTTAGCAATGAGGAGAAACTAGCGTGGAGCAGTTATAAGGTAGTAGTTCATGGCGTTCTTGGAAATCATAGGGATGAAATCCATGATATCTGAAATCCAGGAAGCCGTAAAAAAAATAAACTGGTTTTGCGTATGTTTTTTCTTTTAGCAGCTATTCAAAAGTACGTTGGGGCAGATTTCCAATAAATTTTTTGACTCAAACTTTGGCTTCAACTAATGTGCTTGAAACAAAGACAAAAGTTACATTGTAATTTTGCTTTTATGCATACGGATATTTTGTATAATTTTTATTGGCTGCTATTTAGTTTGGACTCGCACGAATTTTTCCTTTTTAATGCAAATGGAAATTTTGTGATCGCTTGCATGTGCATGGTTTTATTATTTTCCTTTTTTCCATCGAAATTTTAAAACAAAAGGTGATAGTAGACCGACTCCGATACTTATCTGCTGGTAATTATACTTATCTGCTGTTCCCATCGATCGGCATACGGGCCGAATTTAGACAAAAATTTGAGAATAGAAAAAGGATCACGTCAGTTAACATAGAATAAAAGTTTGCGAAGTGAGCCGAAAAATATTTCTTTTAAAATCATGATTTAATTTCCTATTTTTAATCATTCTTGTGTGACAATACGGAATTGTGTCGACACCACAAAAAAAAAACACAATTTTCCGTCCGAGTATCCTTTGGATATTGAGGAGGTGTTAAACCATTTCGAGAAAGGAAAAGCTGTTTTAAGCTTCAATAGAATCCACAACAAAATTACCGAAAGTCATCGGCACGATATTATTAAAAATTAAATAAAATTTCGAAACAAATAGTAAAGGTGTATCCCAGTGAATGCGAGATAGTTTCAAGAAATTATGTGTATGTACTTAGTTTATTTATTTTTTATTGTCCAAGGACTAATATTACATACCAAGTGGGAAACGCATAAATCTAGGTGGCAAACTCTATGAAAAAATTTCACAATATTAAAATTAAGAAGCGCAAAATTGAAAAAGGCAGAAGGTAGCATTTTTGATGATGAACTTGATGAAAATTATCTTCAAAGCCAAAAAAAAGCAGTGCGAAACTCCTGTTGATGCTCTTTGTCTTTCATTTAACCCGCCTGCCGAATTTGAAACTTGGCGTCAAACATTTCCTTTACTCAAAAAAGATTTACGAAGTGTGTCTTCTTTAAAGGATTTAGAATGACCTTCGTTAAAACAGGCCTATGGGTATAAATTGATAATACATGTATAGAAATTTTAATATAAAATATAATTTTCCATTTTTAATATATCGAGCCCTAAGCGCAAAAAAGGCGTAAGAGCCATGATTTTTGATTTTAGCTTTTTGATAAAAATCGATCACTTATTAACACACACATAACCTAACAAAGTTTCGTAGCTGTGAAACGTACCGTTATGAACTTAAAGCAAAAGCAATTTAGACGTATGTAAATGTGCTTTTTTTTATTCCCATTTTTAGTGGGCGTAAAGTGGCTGTTACGTCTTTTTTTCATTTTCAAATTAATGATAAAATATGATATTTCATTGTCACAATCAGTTGAAATGGTAATATATACTGACTTTATCATTCTATTAAGGTAATTTTTTTTTTGTAATTTTGGAATAGCGGTGTGGCACCGACCACATATTAATGTACACATTTTCAAATTTCGAGTGTTAATAACTTTACAACCATTTACGCTAGAATAATGATTGTTGGGAAAAGTACACCCACTGAATACAATCGCTTTTGGACCATGGGCACGAAAAAACTCATAAAAGTTTATTGGAAATTAGGTGGCAATACAGAGCCATGCTATATCTCATTGACTTATGCAGATAGAATGCTAACATTTAGGAAATACATTGGTCTTTTCGTTCTATTATTGCTTTCTGCCAATTTTTGGAAAATGGACGTGAGAACCACATATTAATGAACAAATAATTACTTCACAATCAATTGAATGATGGATCTTGGAACTAAACATATCATTGTTACGGAGTTTATAGAGCCGTTTAAATATTCACTGCTCCAATAAAAATTACCTCAATTATAATTGATGCAGAGTGGTAATATGCAATAAAAAAGCCATGCTGTCTCTAAAATGTTATCCGAAGACGCCTAAAAATATTCCACTTAGAAAACATATGTAACAAAGAATGTAATGCTATGAATGCTAATGACGCTACAGGGCATCATAGCTGAGTTGTTACAGTATTAGTTCTAAAAGCGGCTTTGATGCAGGTCCTTGGGTACGCATCCCAGTGTCCGAGAACGGGTATCATGAGAATTTGGGGACTTCGAAACACATCATCCCATACCATAAATACGTTGCATATCGTTGTAATTTTTCTCTATTGATATATTATTTCCAAATTGATATTGTTAAAATTAGCAAGAAAATATATTGATTTGTGAAATTCGTGTACCAATATTATATAAATACGTTGCATCATACTTCCTATACCACACTGCATATCTGTGCGAAAACTCAGGAACTGGAGTAATAAATATTCCCACTTTATTATATGTTTTTGTGAACCGATATCGGACATTTCAAAAAATACATAAAAGAAGATTTACTTACTACCTAAAGGGGGTCCTCTACTCTCGAGCGATTTTTTTTGGTAATCAATTCCGAATGATCTATGGAATGGATTTAACAAAATGTTTATTTTATGTTTGCTGGGTTGAGCATTTAAGGTCATCCAAATAAAACAATGTG
The DNA here is from genome assembly GCA_949987695.1 of Merzomyia westermanni. Classification (NCBI taxonomy): domain Eukaryota; kingdom Metazoa; phylum Arthropoda; class Insecta; order Diptera; family Tephritidae; genus Merzomyia; species Merzomyia westermanni. The sequence continues at coordinate 87,384,348 of OX465291.1, forward strand.
TTTTGTTTTTGTTTTGTTTTTCCTACGCGTTTCGACGCTTTCCGCACCTTCTTCCAGGGGATCTATTTTAATGAATTTATGTAAAAAACGTATACATACATTAATTAATGCATTCATCACATTATATAAAAAACAATAAACATAAAAAACTTTAACAATTCATTTACATTATTAATTAATTTACATTAAGGATATCACATTATAAAAATAACAATTGTTTATTTTCACTTAGTGTTGACGTTTGCTTAGTTTCTTTTGTTTCGTTTTATCACATTTGAGTAGGCGCTGCTCAGTCGTCGACGTCATCTTTGTAGTTAAGAGCATTGTCTATGTGTTGTATTCGGATGCTCTCAAGAGTCAGTCTTGTTTTTTCTCTTTTTTCTATATCTAATATTTTGATGTTGGTAAAGTCCGCTATGTGGTTGCGCTTTGTCAGGTGCTGTGCTAATGCTGTTGACGTTTTCTTGTTTTGTGCATCTTTCTTATGTTCGTTAATTCTTATACCCAGCTGCCGTTTCGTAGTACCAATATAATATTTTCCACGACCATTGCATTTAATTTGATAAACTACGTTATTTTGTTGTTCTTTTTCAATCGGATCTTTTGTTTTGCTAAAAATTTTACGGAGGGTAGTATTTGGTCTGTGAGCGTACTTGGTGTTTTCGTTCTCAATTAATCGATGCAGTGTTTGATAATTAGTTAGACCCGGTATGTAAGGTACGCCTATGTATTTTTTGTTATTAGATATATCCGCCGGTGCGTTGTTGTCTTCTCTGTGAATTTTGTTGACTGTATTTTCAATTAATTTATCTATTAGTTTATGCGGATAGCTATTTTTAAATAAAATGTTCTTTAACTTGTTCTTGTTTTCCTTCATGAATTCTTCATGGCTAAGTACAAGGTAGCCGTACTTATTATTAGGCTTGTTACCGTATTGATCTTTTGCTTCCACGGATGATTCGAAGGATAATTAATCAACCGTCCCAATGCGATTGATTTGGCATACCAATTTATTAAAAGATGATTATTTTTCATTTGTTGTCTTTTTATTTCTCCGTTTGTTGTCTTTTTCTTTCTCCGTGGTGAACTTAATGCTTGTGTGTTGTCCATTTAATATTTTTAAGATGTGATCCACGTCTTTAGATTTAATGATTGCGAATACATCATCTACATACTTGTTCATGTATTTGATGTATATGTCCTTATCCTTTAATTCAGCTATGCTGTCGCAAAGTATTTTGTCTAGAACTATGTCCGCGATGGTTGGAGATAGCGGATTTCCCATGGGCATCCCGTAAGTTTGTTGATAAAACTTTGAATTGTATGTAAAACAGTTGTTTTCGCGTAGGCAGGATTCTAAAATCTGCTGAAATTGTTGTTTTGGTATTGTTGTGTGCTTTTCTAACTGTGGCCATTGCTTCATTATTGTTTGTATGGCTAGGTGTATTGGGATATTTGTAAATAACGAGACTACATCGAACGATACTAATATCTCGCCATCTTCTACATGTATGTTTTTTAATCGGTATTTTAATTGAAATGCATTTTTAATATTATATTCATCAAAGATTAAATTTTTCAATATAGCTCCTATATATTTGGATAATTTGTAGCAAGGTACATTCGAAGAGGATGAGATTGGTCTTAATCAAATCAAACACTGCATCGATTAATTGAGAACGAAAACACCAAGTACGCTCACAGACAAAATACTACCCTCCGTAAAATTTTTAGCAAAACAAAAGATCCGATTGAAAAAGAACAACAAAGTAACGTAGTTTATCAAATTAAATGCAATGGTCGTGATAATAAAGCGTGTGGAAAATATTATACGGCAGCTGTGTATAAGAATTAACGAACATAAGAAAGATGCACAAAACAAGAAAACGTCAACAGCATTAGCACAGCACCTGACAAAGAGCAACCACATAGCGGACTTTACCAACATCAAAATATTAGATATAGAAAAAACAAGACTGACTCTTGAGAGCATCCGAATACAACAACACATAGACTTAACTACAAAGATGACGTCGACGGACTAAGCAGCGTCTACTCAAATGTGATAAAACGAAACAAAGGAAACTAAGCAAACACTAAGTGAAAATAAACAATTGTTATTTTTATAATGTGATATCCTTTATGTAAATTAATTAATAATGTAAGTGAATTGTTAAAGTTTTTCATGTTTATTGTTTTTTATATAATGTGATGAATGCATTAATTAATGTATGTATACGTTTTTTACATAAATTCATTAAAATAGATCCCCTGGAAGAAGGCGCGGAAAGCGTCGAAACGCGTAGGGAAAAAAAAACATAAACAAAACACATTGTTTTATTTGGATGGCCTTAAATGCTCAACCCAGCACACATAAATATAAAAATTGGCCCATTACCTATAAATTTTTATTTTATTTTAAAAGCACATGTTTTGACCTCAAAATTCTTGGATTGAGTTAATGCAATCACCGTAATTTATCTTTAAACGCGTTTTCCCGAAAGTAAGGTCTTTTCAGCTGCCGAGTAAGACTTAACATAAAAGTATTGTTCCGATTTCGAAATTTTTTACATTGAATTAATCAGTGTGTTCACCGCTATGTTTTCCCGAGTTCGATTTGCGAAATTTTATTTTGTTATATTTTTAAAGTCTCTAATATGTTAAAAAATAACGTGAAAATTCAAAATTTTAACAAATTGTTGCATAAATTTTACAATTTACAAAATAAATGAATTCTGTTTGCGGAAAACATAGCCAACGTAACTGTGATTATAAAGAATATTTAATTTTTGATTACAGATTAACCAACTGGCCAGGATTTTACTACAATTTAGTTAATGAAGTTTGAATGCAAAAAATATTTTTTTTTGGTATTCGATACAATAATTTTGAAGTCAAAACATGTACCTTTGAAATAAAATCCAAAAAATTTTAAATCCATTCAGTAGATCCTTCGGAATTTATATCCAAAAAACCCGCTCGATTTCAGGCCCCAAGAGTAGAAACCCCCGTTTAAATGGTTTTGGCAGGCTATTATAGCGCTCCAGTCATTTCTTCGCTTTGCAAACTGCCTCCAATTGGAAATATCACAGGATCGTAAATCGGTCTTCATTTGGCGCTATATTCGGAGTGGTGGTCCTCCTCAAAGCCGGAACACAGTACTTTAATTCGATAAACTATGTCGATGTTTGCATACCCCTCATCATCAGGGCCATAAATCTTTCGAAGACCATTTCTCCCGAATACTCCCAGAGCCGTATCAACATATGTTGTCAGCGTCCAGCCTTCTGCACTACGAGGTGTGTTCAAAAAGTATCGCGAATTTTGAATTTTCGCTGGTTACGTATATTCGAGTTTCGAATTTTTTGTGGCGTTATGTTGGTACTCATGTCTCTCACTTATGCCGACAAGCTCGGCCATTTTGAATGTTCAGTTAATTGTTGACAGCTGCTTTGCTTGCACGTGTTTTGGATCGTCTTCGATTTTTACGCGAAATTCGTACCAAAATTGCTCAGTTGTGACCAAAAACAGCATCGCATGAACATTGCTAATGAGATGTTAAACTCTGTCCGCGACGACCCAAATTTGCTCCAGAGGGTCATAACTGGTGACGAATCGTGGGTTTATGGTTATGACGTGGAAACCAAAGCTCAATCATCTCAATGGAAGCTGCCGCACGAACCAAGACCGAAAAAAGCGCGCCAAGTTCGGTCGAATGTGAAAGTTTTGCTGACAGTTTTCTTCGATTGCAGGGGCGTGGTGCATCATGAGTTCTTGCCACAGGGAAGAACGGTCAATAAGGAATATTACCTGCAAGTTATGCGCAATTTGCGCGAAGCAATCCGCCAGAAACGCCCGGATTTGTGGAAGAACAAAAATTGGCTTTTGCACCACGATAACGCCCCTGCTCACGCATCGTTGCTTGTGCGCGACTTTTTGGCCAAAAACAAAACACTAATGCTGCCGCAGCCACCGTATTCCCCAGATCTGGCCCCCTGTGACTTTTTCTTCTTCCCTAAACTGAAGAGGCCCATGAAAGGACGACGTTACGCTTCTCTTGACGAGATAAAGACGGCATCGAAGGAGGAGCTGAACAAGATACAAAAAAAATTATTTTTTGAAGTGCTTCGAAGATTGGAAAAACCGTTGGCACAAGTGTATAATATCTCATGGGGATTACTTTGAAGGGGGCAAAATAGATATTCATGAATAAATAAATAATTTTTGAAAAAACGCAAAATTCGCGATACTTTTTGAACACACCTCGTATACAGCAGGCAAAGAGCACTTAGAATTATTAAGCCACGCATTCATCCTTCCATATTCTGTATAGAAGCTGATGCATGCATTTTATCAGCTTCTCGATCCCGTGTTTGAATAGCTCGTCAGCAATACACCAGTATCCGCCGCTTTTTAAATATGCGGACAAATAATTTCAAATAAAATAAGAAAAGTGCAGAAAAACAACCTTCATTAAAGAAAATTTGTGTCTTAACAGCCAAATTATCAAAGAGTAGACTGATTTAGTGAGGGCAAAAAGACGTATGCGCCAAAAATTATGCTTATATTACATCTATAAAAATAAAACTGATTGCATTATATAGGTTGACCTAAAGAAAAGCTATGTACCTTATTTTATGGCCTTCTCCTGTAAAGTTTTCTTTTTGGTTCTTACGTCTTTTTTGCGCACAGGGCTCGATATACTCTATATATTAGGGTAGGTCGATTTGTATGGACGAAAGTTAACCGATATCGCGCCATCGATTTTTCGATAGGTTTTGGGCTCAGGAGAAAAAAGTTCCACTACGCATACCCAAAAAATAATTTTCGAGCCTGCCAAATTTAATTTTTTTGACTTTTTTCGACGATTTTTAAGGTTTTTTCATGACCTACTAAAAAAATTTTCATTTGATTTTAAAATTCTCATGTATACCCGTCCGACCCAAAAATGTCCGCTAGAAACGTTGGCGATGACAGTTTTTTGAAAAAACAAATTTTTTGGGTTTTGGGGAGTGTTTTGGTCAAAGAATTTACCCTTTTGCCATTTTTTTTGAGGGTTTTTTCAGCATACATGTTTTCGATGAAAACGAATTTGTCTCAGTTCCAAAACCCGAAAATAAAATTTATTTTCAAAAAACCGTTATCGCCAACGTTTTTAGCGCATAATTTTAAGTGGGACAGGAAATATGAGACAACTTCGTTTTCATCGAAAACATTTTTGCATGTAAATTATTTTAGCGCACTTGTGTTCGTTATTGAGTCTAATTGAAAACTGATTATTCTACCCTAACTTATTTCTACCCTGAGCTATAGCCGTCAGCGTCGTCGTCGTCGCTGCTGTTGCGCTTGCAGCTTATGATGTTGTCCGCTGCCGTCGCTATTCGCTGGTATCGGTGGTATTGGTATTTGCCTGCGAGTATGCTGGCTCAGCGATTCCCCATGGTTCGAATTGTTTATTATGAATCGTTCTCTAATCGGTTGATTAGGTTATGATGTATGGCTGTGTAAACCAAAAACTTATGTTTTTTACCACATTTTGTCCGATTGCCACGCCCCCTTTATATATTCCTTCACATTATATAAAAAAAAGTCCATCTCACACAGCTAAGCTTTAAAATCGGAGCATCCTGTGCGAAGCCAATTCCGTACATAGCTTTTTAGCGACTTTATTTTATAAGTAGTATAGATATTGTATTAGTAATGTTTTCTGAGGTAGCATTTTTTAATAACTAGGGAAAGCATATTTCATTAAATAAGTACATTTGCATATTCTTAACATAGCTAAAGTTATAAACTAAATGGTCTACAGTCAGTGTGCTGTTCATACAAAGATGGCATGTTGGCGGTGGTATTTTCTCCATGATATGTTTGTGTGTTAATCGCGTATGACAAAGCCTCAGGCGTGTACATTTTATAAGGTTTTTTCTGGAAAAATTGTATGGATATTTTATGGCAACTCCGTCTTCATTAAAGTTTTTGTACCCATCGATGTAATTATTCCATTGTTTCGTTTTTATGTGGGCATAATGCTTTTTTATTGATCTTATGATGTCTTTTTTGTTGGTATTTAGTAACTTAGCTGCTTCGTCTGCTAACTCGTTACCTAGGATGCCAACATGGCTTGGAATCCACATTATTTTTATCTTAGTGTGATATTGGATTAATTCATTTCTGATTTTTTGGATAGTCTCATTTTTATGTTGTATATTGAGTAGAGCTCTTATAGCAGATAACGAGTCAGAGCATATTAAATGCTTTCCGTGGATTGTTTTACACGTGTTAACGGCTTCTAGCAATGCTTAAGTTTCAGCGGTAAAAATAGAGCTATTTTCATCACGACGAAAAAGTTTTTCAAGCTTAAGGTCGGTACTAATAACTGAAAATGAGCTAGCATGGTTACTTTTGGAACCGTCTGTATAAATTAGATTCCAATTTTGCGATCTGAATTTGCAAACCACTTCATTAAATGTTGCTATAAAGGTTTGTGGATTCGTTGTTCGTTTTGGTAGGTGCATTAGGTCTTTGACTATCGAGTTAGTATTGAAAAGCCAAGAGGGTTTTTGAGGCAAGTAGAGTTTATGTGCTCTTATATCCAATCGTATGCCCGTTTTTAATAATATGGCAAACTGCTGAAGGAAATCTTAGGTTCCTTTTCCTTTTGGCGGCCTGGTTAATATTTGTAACCAACTTCTTATCCGTGTACAAAATAAGCTTTGGTATTTGTTTAGATGTGATCTCTTCGTATCTACTAAAGATATCTGGAATGCCAGTCTCTGCATATACTATATTCTTTACAGGTGTTGTACGCAACCCTCCTATGCTGTATCTTGCTGCGGCGTTGTAAACACCCTTAAGTCTATTAAGCTGTATTTTTGAAGTGTTGCCATATATAGTAAGACCATAGTCAACTTTCGAAAGCACTAAAGCCTTTGTAATATTAATCACGCTATTAGGATGTGCACTGCTGTGGTACGATGTTAGACATTTTATTAGATTTAATCTATTAAATAACGACATTCTTAGAGCTTCTATGTGTGCCGACCACGTATACTTATTACTAAAAATTAGACCTAGTAACTTAAGATAGTTCACATTTTCAATTTGCTTATTATCTATAACGATATCGCTTAGTCTGCAACAAGTTTTTTTACATACAGGGTGGCTAATGAAAGCCGCTAACTTTTTTTCTATTTAATGAATCTGGTAAATTTTTTTTTTATTTTGCATATTGACTTTTACATTTAACAAAAATGGATAACTGGGACACTGAAACAAGAATTTGGATTGTCCGCCGCTATCACGCACTGGAGTCCGTAGTTTCGGTTCAAAGAGAGTATAGGCGCACGTTTGGCGGCAATCCTCCGAGCAGATGGACCATAATAAGACTTGTAAACAATTTTGCCGAGCATGGGACAGTCAACAGAAGACCTTACCATCGAAACCCTTCAGTTCGAACGGAGGAAACAATCGCTGCTGTAGCTGCTGCCATACAAAACAATCCACGTGTTTCGACAAGAAGCTTATCTGCTCAAATGGGTGTAAGCAGACAGTCATTACAGTCAATTATGCACAAAGATTTGGACTTATTCCCATATAAAATTCAAATGGCCAACAAACTGAACGCTGCAGACTTGCCGATTCGCTTGGAATTTTGCCAGAAGATGCTTCAAATGGTGGAAGAGGATGGAAACATGTTGAACTGTCTTTTCATGTCTGACGAGGCCCATTTCGATTTAAACGGCAACATAAACAAACAAAATTGTCGAATATGGAGTGCTTCCAACCCACAGATACTCCATGAGACGGAATTGCATCCACTTCGTGTCACAGTGTGGTGTGCAGTTTCATCACGCTGCATTGTCGGGCCCTACTTCTTCGAAGAAAACGGTCACACCGTTACGGTTACTGGAGACCGTTACTTGAGCATGTTGAGAGAGTTTTTCTATCCAGAATTACGCCGAATGAGAATTTCTTTCAACTCTGTGTGGTTCTGCAAGATGGTGCAGCTCCTCATATAGCCCAACCTGTTATGACAGAATTGCGACGAAAATTTCCCAATAAGCTGATATCCAGAAACTCCACATTCCGTTGGCCACCCAGGTCGCCTGACCTTACTGCACCTGACTTTTTCTTGTGGGGCTATTGCAAACAGGAAGTCTTCAAAGCAAAACCAACAAATTTGAATGAACTAAGGCAATCCATTCGAGAAACAATTGCGGCTATTCCTGTCTCAACTCTCCAAGCAGTAATGAACAACTTTTTGGTAAGATGCCGCACATGCATCGACGAGCAGGGGGGGCATTTAAATTCCATTATTTTTAAAACTAATTAAGCTATATTTAATAAAATTTAATGAGCTTTAACATGAATAAAAGAAAAATGAATTCCATACACTGAAAAAAAAAAATTATTTGAGTTTCTTAATGTAGCAAAATTCATCAGCCACCCTGTATATAGTAATTGGTGATCTCGCACAAGCCTCTCTACACATTCAATGTCTTCTGTTTGAAAGCTAGACTTAAGTATTAAATCGACAAATTCTATAAGTAAAGTAGCAGCTTCCAATACCCATTATTTTGTGAAACCATACCTCCTATTAATAAGGGTAAAAAATGCAAAAAGTTCCAGCATTCTCTAGCCGTTATTTCATGTTTCATAGATTTAAGCTTATTTTCCTCTATTAGTGGCGATATGTTGGAAGTTTCAGATTCTTCATATGAAAACAAAGTTTTCTTGAATTTAACTCTTCAAGCGTAAAATATTAAATATTCATTAAAGAGCGCAAAATATTACATAAGTCATTAACATAAACGCCTTCAAAGAGGTCTTCCACGATATCGAATGCATAGTTTTCCGTAACATTGAATGTTGTTATTTTATTAAAAATACAATCGTCACCAACGCCTATAGCTTGAGGCCAATTTTGTTGTAAATCTTCCAGATAGTTCGAGGTATTGCGAAGCGCCACACTTTCTTCAAAAATAGATCGCGTTGAATCTTTGCCTAACTAAAAACTCGGCAAAACAAGGAACTGCTAAATGATTTCGAAAAACCCAGAATTGTGTTGAGCTCGCGATTATCTCCTACAACTAAACCTAATAAAAAATATACTTGAAACATTTGACCATGAACTTTTATCTGTAAACCGGTTTCTTCGAAATATTTTATCTCATTTATAAGTGTAGAGAAATTATTAGCATTTCCTAAGCTCTTCATTAGTTTTGAATCCACAAAACTAAAAATAAAAATAAAATCAAGTTTAGATAAAAGATGTTCAGGAAGATTCGGAAAGATATAATAAGCAGCGCATATCCCAGATTTGTGTGAACTTAGAGGATTATTTAGTTCGAAGTCATCAAAAAAGTATGTACGGAATAAAATATCCCTGCAGCAAAAATAATTTTTTTCCTTGTAAATATATTTCCTTTAACGAAGTTTCTCATTTCATTACTTTGAAGTTCATTTCTAATATTATCTAAAGTCGTACTGAGAACACCAGGCAATTCAAATATCATCACTATCTGAAAGCGGACTTGCATTAAATAATAATTGCCAAGTTTATTACTGAATATAGGCTGGCTTCTCTGAATAGCCTCTGCTAGCATGCTTGATATTAAAATTGGGTTTGGTGGCTTGTATTTTTATACCCTCTTTTTATGCTATCCAAATATTCAATTTTTTTTTTTTTTGGATGTTTATTACAAAAGTTCAATACATCAGTTTTTCTTAATCTAAATAAACCAGATTATTAGATGTAATATGTTAGTAAGATGCAATGTCCCATATTGAGCTCTCAGCCTCTATAAATTTATAATAAATATAATAGTATACGTTTGTGGTAGTAGATATTACTGAGTTAATTTGTACGTTATTCATTAGTGATACATACTTTGATTGCATTTCAGGGGTATAATGAAAAAAATTTACAAAAAACATTATATTAATAGCAAGGGTTTTGGTATAAGATAAAAAATAAGAAACTAAAAAAACTAAAAAACTAAAAAAACGTAATATTACGTATTTAGGTTAGTCCTTTAACCACCAGATTTTTAGGGTATTAAGCTTTTGTAAATCTTTAAGGTAGATAAATGCCTCTGGTGGGATAAGTCCTAGTTCCAGAGAGTTTTTTATGTATTTTTCGTTAGTGTAGAATTGCCCGTTTATGAAGTTTTTACGTCGCAGTTAAGGCATCTTTGTATGTGTTTTCGTATAAGATTAATCATGTAATTATCTATTCTGTAAACTTTGGATTGGTTGTATAGATAGCTATTAGAGTAATATCGTGTGTAATCACTTTGTGGTGTTCTATAAAGTAAAGTGCATGCTCTAAGACATTTACGTTGGAAAATACGAATATTTTCCATATAGGATGGGCTTATGTTGAACCATATAGGGGCAGCATATGTAATTATAGGGCGAATTAGGCATTGATACATGATTATCTTAACTCTAGATGATACGTGTCGTGAATAGAATACATTTTTGTATGAAAAGAATGCTCTCCTGGCTCGCTCCAGCTGTTTATTGACATGCACATTGAAGTACAAGAACTTGTCGAGGTTTATTCCTAGATACCTCACAGTGCTTTGGACCGAGATATTTGAGTTATTTATGGTTGATTTTATTCCAAACTTTTTCCAGTTCTTTCTTATATCTCGATTACATTTTTTAACTGGGGGTCTAAACAAGATTGTCTCACATTTCCTTGTATTTATTTTAAGATGCCAATTTTTTGTGTATGTTTCAATCTGACTGAAGGTTTTTTGGAGATTTGAATTTATGGCATAAATTGTCTTATCTGAGTGATAGATGACGAGATCATCCGCATATGAGATTATATTTTCAGTGTTATTAATAAGGTCCAGCATAAAAATGTTAAAAAGCATTGGTGAGTTGACTGTTCCTTGCTGTAACCCGTTTTCCATTTTGAAATTTCGGGAGCTTTGCGATTTACCATTTGAAATTGTAAATTCTTTATTGTGTGTCATATTGCAAATTAATATTAATAGATGCAACGGGAATTTGTAATTCATTAATTTAAATATTAGTGCCTTTAACCACAGTCCATCAAAGGCGGTTTCTAAATCAATCAGGCATGCCCCTGTACAATACTTTTTATGCCAGTTCCAAATGATATGGGAGACCAGACAGCGGATTGCTTGTGTGGTAGAATGTTGGTATTTAAAACCAAATTGTTTTTCGCTTATCAGATTATTTTCGTTACAAAACTTCACTATATTGTTATTTACCAGTATTTCAAATATCTTGCTGATATTAGGAAGAAGACTTATGGGACGCAAATTATTTATGAAAGTAGGGTCTTTGCCTGATTTGGGTATAACGATGGTTTTCGCTTTTTTCCAATTTAGTGGGAAGTAAGCGTTATTTAACATGTTATTGAATAACGAACAATATTCTAGAATAATCAAATGGGGTAGATTTTTTAAAACAATATTTGGGATGCCATCCCAGCCAGATGATAATTTTGCTGGGATTTTTTGAAAAATATCAATTACTGAGCTCGGAGTTGCCAGGTAATCCTGTGTTTGATTATCTTCTAGCATATTTGATTGGTTACTTTCGCTGAATGTGGTTTTTGTGTAATGGAGAGTATCAAATTGGGTTTTGATTTCTAAAAACTTTTCGAAACTCTTTATTACTATATTATGGGTTGCATTATCAGAATCATTCTGCTTGACGGAGTGAATTGATTGCAAGTATGAACCTATAGAGTTAAGTATGAGATCTTGCTCTCTGAGTACAAAATAATCGGGTGTGTTATCTATTTTACTTTCGTCTATATTCGCCTCTGTGAGAATGTGTTTATAATTATTAGGTATTTTAATTTCGTTCAGCTCTACAGCAGTGTACGGCCTAAAGCTTTTTTTAATTTTTTTAAACATATCCATTGAGTCTTTAGGGTCTATCGAAATCAATCTTTTTTTGTAGTAGTCGTTTGAAACTTTGTTTATGTTTTCTTTTAATAAAATTTTAGTTAACTTGAGCCTAGCTTTAATATGGGATAGTATTTCCTCTCGTAGTATTATTTCCTTACGATTGTGTTTTTTGATGAGTGTGAGATATTGCCTCTTTTCTTTATGTAACTTTGTGATAATACTATTGTGGTAAATTTTATTTACGTCAACATTCGGAAATTGAGGTACGATTTCTTCAATAGTATCTACAATAATTTTGGATAAAGCGTTTAAGTGAGTGCCTATTTCCGTGTTTTCTAGGTTTCTAGTTTTTGGTACCGGGGCTACATTTAAGAATTTCTGCTCGATTTTGTTCCAATTTGTTCTTTTATAATTATAGTTTCTGGAGTTATTTTTTATAAATAACTCAAACGGGTTAAGATTAGGGTCTTTCGAGACCATCATTTGGATTGCATTATGGTCGCTATCATAGTCAAGGGACTTGATACAATTAGTAGTATTATTTTCTTTCTTGAAAAAAAGTCTAGAATCAATTATACATACGTCGAGAAAAGAGTTAGCTCGGGGGAACGATGGTGTTACTGATGCGTAAAGTTCGCAGCGATATTTGATTTGGTTGTCTTGAATCCATTTTAGAAGGATGTTGCCTCTTTGGTTACTAGCAGCATTCCCCCAGTTACAATGTTTGCTGTTAAGGTCCCCAATCATTACAAAAAGATTGTCTGGGTTGTCTAACTTTAATGTTTGAAATAAAATATTGATATCCCTTTCGAAATGCTCGGTGTTATTTCCACTTGGGTAGTACGCTGCTACGACAAATAACGAATTATTGTCTGCAGTGGGTATTTTTATAACACGATTCTAAACATGACAGTTTTGGGTTAGTTGTGACGTTTACGTACTTAATGTTGTTTCGGACGAGTATACCTGTGCCTCCTCCTTGTTTAGAGTTCTCTCTGTCCTTGCGGATGAAATCATAGTTTTTAAACCAAAGTTTGTGCTTTTTTTTTAGTTTTGTTTCATTCAATAGGACAATATCTGGTTCGTTTTCTATTAGGAATTTTTCAAGATCATATCTTCTAGGTTTTGTGATTAAATAGTTAACATTAATGGATATTATATTAAGTGTTTTAAAAAAAGTGTTAGTTGCGTTAGTCATGGTGAGTCCAGTAATGAGAAAAGAACGTCAATGCGAGATGCTTGCTCTTGTTGTTGTTTTTGGAGGATTGATAATTGATCCCTTAAATTATCTAAAGACTTTTTAAGCTCCAGCAGTAAATTGTGGGTTAGTTTTTCATTACTATTAGTTACATTAGACATATTTTGGGTTGGTGCAGATTTTTCAAAGAGATCTGCAAATTTTATGTTTGGGTTAACAAAGTGTTGATTATTAGTGCTTTTTTTAGAAATATTTTTTCTCGTTTCAATAAGTTTTAGCCTAAGGTTAGTATATTTTTCGCAACCCTTATATGATGCAGGATGTCCATATGTTTTGTAAAGTACACAATATAGTTTGCTTTTATCGCCATCGTTGGATTTTTCCAAATTGCAATCTTTGCTGTTATGAGGTTGATCGCATTTAACACATTTGGGTGGTAGATGGCAGTTGGCTGCGCTGTGAAAGAATCCTTGGCAGTTACGGCATTGTGCAATACCTTCTTAGAGGTTCCCAGTTAATACATCTATAAAGAATGTTTTTTATTTTTTTAAGTGCATTAATGCTGCTTTCAGGTGTTATTTGTACCATGAATATTGGCAACGCGGTTGAATTTTTCTTTGAATTTTTTGTCGAGCACTGTGCGACTTTAGTAAATTTCAAATTGTCATTTTGATGACTCTGTAATTCTTTTAGAATTAGATTGGGATCTGTTTTTTAGTTTAGTCCTTTTAATAAATAGGTTTTATTTTTAATGCTTTCGGTGAGTACGTGTAAAATTGAACTCTTGTTTTAATAAGGAAATTCTTTACCAATACGAAGGTGTTTAAATCTTGTACATAGAGTGTTTGTTTTTGTTCGTTATTTTCTTTGATTTGGAAGTTATCAATTCTGATGCCTTTAGTTAGCACTTCAATAAGTTTGTCCGTCTCAATGCCGTAGATTATAATCGGCGGCATTTTGCTTTTATATTTATTATCACTTTTGTCATTGTCTAGTAATTTGTTTGTTTCTGTTCCATTTTCATTTGCACTTTTATTTTCCCTGTGTGGGCTTTTGTTTTTGGAGCTTATTTGCTCTTCACATGTTTTGTTTTGTTCCTGTGAAACATATTCTTTGAAATTATTCACGCACTCATCATCCTCACTATCGATGTCGAGAGGCGCGTAGTAATTGTTATTGTTCGTTTGTTTGGAAGATGATGTCTCATACATATCGTTTCTTTTTCTTTTACTTGACGTTTGCACTTTTTCACAATCCATGTGGTCGCGGACCACTAAGTTATTTGAGTTTTGAGCATTCTGCTCATACATATTATTAATATTAACACTCGGACATGTGTTATTTTTTTTATATACCGTGGCCTTAAATGTTTTTTGTGATAATTTATTTAGTTTATTTAAATGATTCTGTGGCACCTTATATGAATGCGAATTCAACAATCTAGCGCTGTCCGTAGAACGTCAAGATATCGACCGATGTGTGGACCAAGGTGACCCAAAAAGTGCTAGTATAATATGGGTATCAAACGAAAGGTGACAATGAGTGCTGAAATAAGCGATGTAATTGAGTTCCATATCTTATATGGTATGGGATATAATAATGAGAATCGGACTCAGTCTGTTATTAGTTCTGAGACGCAACGAAGCTGGCCGGGTTTAGTAGTCTCTGGAATATTATTTCGGAATGTCAAGCGAACCAAAATTAAATTTTTTTTATACTAGGTAAACTAAAATTAAAATTTTTTTTGTTCACTGTGGAATATAATTGACATTCCGAACCTCTAGGCTGATGAGTTTTACTTACATTTTAATTTTGTTCTGTATGCTGAGCTACATGATGTTTCAAGCGCGCAATTTGTAATATGGGATTATTTGAATGTTTTTCGATTGAAAAACAATAAAGCAGCTGGCGCTGATGGTTTGCCTGCTGAGCTATTCAAACACGGAGGCGAGGAGCTGGTAAGGCGCATGCATCAGCTTCTATGCAGAATTTGGTCGGATGAATGCATGCCTGAAGATTGGAATCTAAGTGTTCTCTGCCCAATCCACAAGAAGGGCGATCCTGCAAACTGCGCCAACTATCGCGGAATCAGCCTTTTGAATATCGCATATAAGGTCCTATCAAGCGTATTGTGCGAAAGACTGAAACCTGATGTGAACAGACTGATTGGACCTTATCAGTGTGGCTTCAGACCTGGTAAATCTACCATCGACCAGATTTTTACAATACGCCAAATCTTGGAAAAACCCCGTGAAAAAAGAATCGACACGCATCATCTCTTTGTTGATTTTAAAGCCGCTTTCGATAGCACGAAAAGGAGCTGCCTATATGCCGCTATGTCTGAATTTGGTTTCCCCGCAAAACTTATACGGCTATGCAAAATGACCTTGAGCAACACCGCCAGCTCGGTCAGAATTGGGAAGTACCTCTCCGAGCCGTTCGAAACTAAACGAGGTTTCAGACAGGGTGACCCCCTATCGTGCGATTTCTTTAATTTAATGCTGGAGAAAATAATACAAGCTGCAGAACTTAACCGCGCTGGAACAATATTTTATAAAAGCGTCCAACTGTTGGCATATGCTGACGATATTGATATCATTGGCCTTAACAACCGCGCCGTAACTTTTGCTTACTCCAAATTAGAAAAAGAAGCGGAGAAAATGGGATTGGTGGTGAACGAGGGCAAAACGAAGTACCTTCTGTCATCATGCAAAGAGTCAGCGCATTCGCGCCTTGGCAACCAAGCCACTGTTGGCAGCAATAATTTCGAAATAGTAAAGGACTTCGTTTACCTGGACCAGCATTAATACCAACAATAATGTTAGCCTAGAAATCCGACGAAGAATCACTCTTGCAAACAAATGCTACTTCGGACTGAGTAGGCAATTGAAAAGTAAAGTCCTCTCTCGACGAACGAAAATAACACTCTACAAGTCACTCATCGCACCCGTCCTGCTATATGGTGCAGAAGCGTGGACACTAACAACATCTGATGAAGCGGCTCTGGGAGTATTCGAGAGAAAGGTTCTTCGAAAGATTTGTGGACCTCTACGCGTTGGCGACGGCGAGTACCGAAGAAGATTTAATGATGAGCTGTATGAACTTTACGCAGACGCCGACATAGTTCAGCGAATTAAAACACAGCGGCTTCGCTGGCTAGGCCACGTAGTGCGAATGAGCGAAGATGCTCCAGCCCAGAAGGTATTCTTATCGGCACCCGCCGGTGGAAGCAGAGGAAGAGGGAGACCACTACTCCGATGGAAGGACCAAGTGGAGACCGATTTGCGATCCCGCGGTGTTTCCAATTGGCGCCAGTTGGCGCAACGAAGAAACGACTGGCGAGCTATGTTGGACGGTCAAAATCGCCCAGGCGGTTAGATGACCATTTAAAGAAGAAGAAGATTATTTGAATGAGTTTTTACTATATGCGAACGAAATGCTTTGAGATTGGTAAAAACTTGATTACAGTTTAACTGAATACATTATACCCTATCAGAATAATTAATGAAGTGCAATATTTGCAGTTGTTTGATTAACTCGTCAACGTTCTTAAAACTAGATGAACATTTAAAACATAAATAATATATGGCTTACATTTAAACTCTATGAATGTTTATCATTTACTCATTGTTATTAAAATAGTTTAATAATGCCGCAATTGCAGGAGAGGACATATCGTGTTCAGTGCTTATTGAAAAAAAAGTGTTTTTGTATGAAAAGCCACACATTTAGACTTGCGCGTGGATAACATAAATTAAGTGGATAACATAAGTAAGTAAAAGTTTGAAAGCAAATATTTAAACAAAAAAAAAAAAAAAGAAGCTTGTTTAGAAAGGATTTCATCAAAAAATACATAAAATTCTTCAAGCTGGTACATATCATTTCCGACGACTAGAATGAGTGGTTGCACTGTTAAAGAGGTAGTGAACTACTTTTCTTGTAACTCCCTCACTCGAACTTTGTAGTTGTTGATTGAAGTTAAATGTACTGTAAAACTCTCTTGGTCATCCAATGTGCTGACTTTTTTTAGTTTTTCCATCCTGTCCAGTGAATCTGAGTGTGGGTAAAATGATGCTATGGAGCAGTTTGGTAAAACGATCTTCAGTACAAGGGTCATTCCATATCAAATTGTTGGAATCGACGCTTTTAAACCTATCTAATCTATAACAGAAACCACATAAGTAAAAGTCTCCAAGTTTACACAAAGTTCAGGAAAGTTAATCAAAGTTTGAAAAATTGGGGTAAAAAAAATTTCTTAGTACTCAGTGTGGGGTATTTTCTTCCATGGACTTCATAGAAACATTAAATTTTGTTCATGCGTTGTGTGGCAATAATTACTCAACGCCCTCGCCGAAAAAAATTATGAATATTTAGGGAAATTTTTAGACAAGTTATAACTTGCACATTATCATACTAAAATTGATTGGGCTTCAATACTGCGTACTCAAAAATTATCTAAAAATAACATACCTTGCTTTAAAGTGCCCAGTTAAAAAAATTGTTGTCCTATACAGTAGTATAGTACAAGTGAGTATAATTCTTTCAAAAAATAGACTTGTCTGTAATTTAAATCTTAGTATCTATTTTCTTCGTTTTTGATCAATTTCGATAAAAAAAACTCCTCTCTTGATTTGCGATCCCTCATATTCTCTTCGAAATAACTGCTTAGCGACTCTTAAAATGGCTCCACTTTGAAAATAAATTGTTACGCTTTCCTGTGTGCAAAACATTGAAGTCATGTTCAATCTAAATATATATAAATATATAGTAGACTGGGTCGATTTATTAACCGATATCGCGCCATCGATTTTTCAATAAGTTTTGGGGTCAGGAAAAAAAAGTTCCACTACGCATACCCCAAAAAAATTATTTTCGAGCCTGCGAAATTTAATTTGGCGAAAGGGTAAATTTTTTTTTAAGGGTTTTTTCAGTTTAGACTACATTGTTGCATTAATTTCCGCAATTTAGCCAAATATTAATGAAAAACGATACCCGATACTTCCACTTGTGGAATCGATTCATAATAAACAATTCGAACCATGGGAATCGCTGAGCCAGCATACTCGCAAGCAGCATACTCGCATATCAGCGAATAGCGGCGGCAACATTCCCACAACAGCCGGTTCTACGTACCGGAATGACTCGGATTTTTACATCCGACCAAGGGCTGTTATTTCGACTCTACCCTGTCTGACCTGTCACCTTTTCCACTAATAGCGGCGGCAGCGGACAACATCATAAGCTGCAAGCGCAACAGCAGCGACGACGGTGACGGCTATAGCTCAGGATAGAAATAAGTTAGGGTAGAATAATCAGTTCTCAACTAGACTCAATAAAGCACACAAGTGCACTAAAATAATTGGCGCCCAACCGCGTCTCCTTTATTCGAGACGGGAATTTGTTAGTGCTCACGAAAAACAAACAAACTTGGTTAATGGCTGTCCGATAATATCAGAATTACATCCAACCCTAAACACCGTCAAGGGAGTAATATTTGCACCTTCACTAAGAGACCTTTCTGATAAAGACATTGTTGAAGGGCTCCTAGAACAAGCAGTAACAGACTGCCAAAAGATTAAGAAATTTGTTAACGGCGAGCTTGTGAACACCTCACTGCACATCATTTCGTTCAATAAATATGAAATTCCCAAGGAAATAAAAATTGGTTTCCTTGTATGTAAGGTCGAACCATACATACAAGCACCTATCCAATGCAAAAACTGCTTCAAATTAGGCCACACCTAGGTATGTAATGCAAATGTTCACGAGGTAAAATGTAAAGAGGTAAAATGTATCAATTGCAGTCATGCCCACAGAGCCAACAACAAAAACTGCCCAGCCATACAAGCAAGAGCAGAAACAATCAAAATAAAAACAATAACAAAATGTAAATACAAAACAGCTGTAGAAAAAGTCAAATCCCAAGCCAAAGTTTACGGCAGCCCAACCGAAACACTCGAAAAAGCTGTAGAACTGAGACAGAAACGTCTCTCTTCTCGAGCAAAACCAATTCAAAACAACCAAACAGCACAAAACTTAAATAATGAGACAAATCTCTCTCCTCCCACATACGAAAAGCAAACAAAAGAAAACGAAAACACTAATATAATTTCAACAACAATATCAATTCCAACCGAAGAAAACCACACCACGTGTGTCACTAATGAAAATGTGTATTCTTTCTTAAATCAATCCGACTCATCAGTCATACAACAGTACTTACAATATAACACAACACAGTCTCTCAATTTTGGCAACGGCTCTCCTCATTCAGATATGTCGATGGAGTAAAAAACTCAAATGACGGGCTCGGGGCGAAAGCGAGGAACGTCACTAGCATAAGGCTGGTGATCTTCGTCGCTGGCGCTCCGAGCCCGTCATTAAGTAGTCTCAAGTATATATTAATAATATATACTCTTAGAGACTTGTTTCTCTATAGCCTTTTTATGGTCCTAAAGATTCTACAGTGGAATCTTAAAGGTTACTATAATAATTTATTTTGTTGTGTTGATCTTCCGACAGGGTAGTAAGCTGATTTTTGTTGGAACGATTTTCCGTCATCCCTTGTCAAATTTGGTTTTGTGACAAACCGGTTTCGGCGTTCTGCCATTTTCAATGCCTAGTTTCGTTCTGGTCTGTGTCTATCCGCTGCGTTGTTTTTATAGTCCGTGGGTGCTGTGGCAGGTAAAGTCAATCTATGTGTTCGTGGTAGGTAACGTTAATATGCGTGTGTGTGTGCGCGGTATTGATACGTCCGAATTGTTATCTGTCCCAAGGGTTGTTTTTGTAGGTATGTAGACATACCGCTTGTTAGCTAAGCGGTAGGTTGATGTAGGTAGAAATCGGTGATTTTTGCAGTTTGGTTCATATTTCGTTTTTGCTTGTTCATTATTACGTGTATGGTTGCTGTACCTGCTGGCTTGTGCTGTTTTTTGTAAACTAATTTTAAGGGTTCAAATATTTCGTCAGAGATAGTGTTGCTTTGTTCGTTTATGATCCTGCCGTCAAATGTTTTTAACTTGTATATCTCCATGTTCTCAAGTACATTAAGCCGCCGGCCTTTTCCTTGTACGTGAAGTATTCGAGCCGTTGTTTTTATGTTAACTGGGGTGCAGTTGTTCTCAAACATGTGGTTCGCGAAATTAGATTCTGGTATTATGGTGGGTTTTCGTGTTTTTTTGTTGTAGTCCCTGATATGCTCTCGGAATCTTGTGCTTATTTTTCTTCCTGTTTGTCCTATGTAGCTGTATTGACATTCACAAGTAAGCCTATACACTCCGTGTCTGTTGAATGGGTCATCAGAATTAGTGTCGGTTCTTAGTTTTTGTCCGACGTTGTTAGATGTTCTGAATGCTGTGTTGATGTTATATCTTTTAAAGAACTTTGCTAATTTGTACGTCGCTTTTCCAGTGTATGTCATTGCCGTCCAAACCATTGGATTTTCCTCTACGTTTACTCTTTTTTGTGTTCCATGGCTACTTCTGAGTTTATCCACAAGTGCTTTCTTGTATCCATTATTTGCCGCTATGTTATATATTGTATTAAGCTCTCTCCAGTATGCTTCCTGTGTGAGCGGCGTTCTCTGAAGCCTATCCACTAAGTGCCTCAATGCTGCATTTTTGTGCTGTTGCGGATGGTTTGATGTAGAGTGTATAATGGTGTCCGTGGCAGTCGGTTTTCTATAAATGCCGTAGTTGCACCTATTTGTTATTTTGTCAATCCCTATAGTTAGGTCCAAGTAGTTCATTATTCCATCTTTTTCTACTTCCATTGTGAACTCTATGTTGCTATGTTGCCTGTTGAGGAACTCCAGTATTTGCTCTTAGTTATCGTCATTTAGGATGCAGATGATGTCATCCACGTATCTAGCGTAGAATGCCACGCCTAACTTGGTTTTTAACTCCTGTATATATTTTCCTTCCAAGTTTTGCATGAATGTTTCCGCCGATGAGACCTATAATTAATGTTAAGTCCGCGCCGGGCTATAAACTGTCGAAACATCTAAAAACGATTTTAAAGGACACTCTGAAACTAGGGCACGAATACACAATAAGCAATACGATAGAACTACTACAAATACTTGAGACCGTTAAGCTCACAAGGAGCAGTTAACTCGTATCCTTTGACATAAAGGACTTATACCCGTCAATACCACTAACAGATACAATGGATATAGTCAACAAAACACTACTGGACAAAACTGAAGATAAGGTAAAAACTGCGCAAATTACCAACGCGCTAAGAACAACGCTGCGGCAAAACTATTTCCGGTTCAACAACAAAATATATAGACAGACAAACGGACTAGGAATGGGTAACCCAACATCGGCCATTCTCATGGAAACATTCATGCAAAACTTGGAAGGAAAATATATACAGGAGTTAAAAACCAAGTTAGGCGTGGCATTCTACGCTAGATACGTGGATGACATCATCTGCATCCTAAATGACGATAACGAAGAGCAAATACTAGAGTTCCTCAACAGGCAACATAGCAACATAGAGTTCACAATGGAAGTAGAAAAAGATGGAATAATGAACTACCTGGACCTAACTATAGGGATTGACAAAATAACAAATAGGTTCAACTATGGCATTTATAGAAAACCGACTGCCACGGACACCATTATACACTCTACATCAAACCATCCGCAACAGCACAAAAATTCAGCATTGAGGCACTTAGTGGATAGGCTTCAGAGAACGCCGCTCACACAGGAAGCATACTGGAGAGAGCTTAATACAATATATAACATAGCGGCAAATAATGGATACAAGAAAGCACTTGTGGATAAACTCAGAAGTAGCCATAGAACACAAAAAAGAGTAAACGTAGAGGAAAATCCAATGGTTTGGACGGCAATGACATACACTGGAAAAGCGACGTACAAATTAGCAAAGTTCTTTAAAAGATATAACATCAACACAGCATTCAGAACATCTAACAACGTCGGACAAAAACTAAGAACCGACACTAATTCTGATGACCCATTCAACAGACACGGAGTGTATAGGCTTACTTGTGAATGTCAATACAGCTACATAGGACAAACAGGAAGAAAAATAAGCACAAGATTCCGAGAGCATATCAGGGACTACAACAAAAAAACACGAAAACCCACCATAATACCAGAATCTAATTTCGCGAACCACATGTTTGAGAACAACTGCACCCCAGTTAACATAAAAACAACGGCTCGAATACTTCACGTACAAGGAAAAGGCCGGCGGCTTAATGTACTTGAGAACATGGAGATATACAAGTTAAAAACATTTGACGGCAGGATCATAAACGAACAAACCAACACTATCTCTGACGAAATATTTGAACCCTTAAAATTAGTTTACAAAAAACAGCACAAGCCAGCAGGTACAGCAACCATACACGTAATAATGAACAAGCAAAAACGAAATATGAACCAAACTGCAAAAATCACCGATTTCTACCTACATCAACCTACCGCTTAGCTAACAAGCGGTATGTCTACATACCTACAAAAACAACCCTTGGGACAGATAACAATTCGGACGTATCAATACCGCGCACACACACACGCATATTAACGTTACCTACCACGAACACATAGATTGACTTTACCTGCCACAGCACCCACGGACTATAAAAACAACGCAGCGGATAGACACAGACCAGAACGAAACTAGGCATTGAAAATGGCAGAACGCCGAAACCGGTTTGTCACAAAACCAAATTTGACAAGGGATGACGGAAAATCGTTCCAACAAAAATCAGCTTACTACCCTGTCGGAAGATCAACACAACAAAATAAATTATTATAGTAACCTTTAAGATTCCACTGTAGAATCTTTAGGACCATAAAAAGGCTATAGAGAAACAAGTCTCTAAGAGTATATATTATTAATATATACTTGAGACTACTTAATGACGGGCTCGGAGCGCCAGCGACGAAGATCACCAGCCTTATGCTAGTGACGTTCCTCGCTTTCGCCCCGAGCCCGTCATTTGAGTTTTTTACTCCATCGACATATCTGAATGAGGAGAGCCGTTGCCAAAATTGAGAGACTGTGTTGTGTTATATTGTAAGTACTGTTGTATGACTGATGAGTCGGATTGATTTAAGAAAGAATAAACATTTTCATTAGTGACACACGTGGTGTGGTTTTCTTCGGTTGGAATTGATATTGTTGTTGAAATTATATTAGTGTTTTCGTTTTCTTTTGTTTGCTTTTCGTATGTGGGAGGAGAGAGATTTGTCTCATTATTTAAGTTTTGTGCTGTTTGGTTGTTTTGAATTGGTTTTGCTCGAGAAGAGAGACGTTTCTGTCTCAGTTCTACAGCTTTTTCGAGTGTTTCGGTTGGGCTGCCGTAAACTTTGGCTTGGGATTTGACTTTTTCTACAGCTGTTTTGTATTTACATTTTGTTATTGTTTTTAGTTTGATTGTTTCTGCTCTTGCTTGTATGGCTGGGCAGTTTTTGTTGTTGGCTCTGTGGGCATGACTGCAATTGATACATTTTACCTCTTTACATTTTACCTCGTGAACATTTGCATTACATACCTAGGTGTGGCCTAATTTGAAGCAGTTTTTGCATTGGATAGGTGCTTGTATGTATGGTTCGACCTTACATACAAGGAAACCAATTTTTATTTCCTTGGGAATTTCATATTTATTGAACGAAATGATGTGCAGTGAGGTGTTCACAAGCTCGCCGTTAACAAATTTCTTAATCTTTTGGCAGTCTGTTACTGCTTGTTCTCGGAGCCCTTCAACAATGTCTTTATCAGAAAGGTCTCTTAGTGAAGGTGCAAATATTACTCCCTTGACGGTGTTTAGGGTTGGATGTAATTCTGATATTATCGGACAGCCATTAACCAAGTTTGTTTGTTTTTCGTGAGCACTAACAAATTCCCGTCTCGAATAAAGGAGACGCGGTTGGGCGCCAATTATTTTAGTGCACTTGTGTGCTTTATTGAGTCTAGTTGAGAACTGATTATTCTACCCTAACTTATTTCTATCCTGAGCTATAGCCGTCACCGTCGTCGCTGCTGTTGCGCTTGCAGCTTATGATGTTGTCCGCTGCCGCCGCTATTAGTGGAAAAGGTGACAGGTCAGACAGGGTAGAGTCGAAATAACAACCCTTGGTCGGATGTAAAAATCCGAGTCATTCCGGTACGTAGAACCGGCTGTTGTGGGAATGTTGCCGCCGCTATTCGCTGATATTGGTATTTGCCTGCGAGTATGCTGGCTCAGCGATTCCCATGGTTCGAATTGTTTATTATGAATCGATTCCACAAGTGGAAGTATCGGGTATCGTTTTTCATTAATATTTGGCTAAATTGCGGAAATTAATGCAACAATGTAGTCTAAACTGAAAAAACCCTTAAAAAAAATTTACCCTTTCGCCAAATTAAATTTCGCAGGCTCGAAAATATTTTTTTTGGGTATGCGTAGTGGAACTTTTTTTTCCTGACCCCAAAACTTATCGAAAAATCGATGGCGCGATATCGGTTAATAAATCGACCCAGTCTACTATATATTTATATATATTTAGTTTGAACATGACTTCAATGTTTTGCACACAGGAAAGCGTAACAATTTATTTTCAAAGTGGAGCCATTTTAAGAGTCGCTAAGCAGGAGTTTTTTTATCGAAATTGATCAAAAACGAAGAAAATAGATACTAAGATTTAAATTACAGACAAGTCTATTTTTTGAAAGAATTATACTCACTTGTACTATACTACTGTATAGGACAACAATTTTTTTAACTGGGCACTTTAAAGCAAGGTATGTTATTTTTAGATAATTTTTGAGTACGCAGTATTGAAGCCCAATTAATTTTAGTATGATAATGTGCAAGTTATAACTTGTTTAAAAATTTTCCTTAATTTTCATAATTTTTTTCGTCGAGGGCGTTGAGTAATTATTGCCACACAACGCATGAACAAAATTTAATGTTTCTATGAAGTCCATGGAAGAAAATACCCCACACTGAGTACTAAGAAACTTTTTTTACCCCAATTTTTCAAACTTTGATTAACTTTCCTGAACTTTGTGTAAACTTTGAGACTTTTACTTATGTGGTTTCTGTTATAGATTAGATAGGTTTAAAGGCGTCGATTCCAACAATTTGATATGGAATGACCCTTGTACTGAAGATCGTTTTACCAAACTGCTCCATAGCATCATTTTACCCACACTCAGATTCACTGGACAGGATGGAAAAACTAAAAAAAAGTCAGCACATTGGATGACCAAGAGAGTTTTACAGTACATTTAACTTCAATCAACAACTACAAAGTTCGAGTGAGGGAGTTACAAGAAAAGTAGTTCACTACCTCTTTAACAGTGCAACCACTCATTCTAGTCGTCGGAAATGATATGTACCAGCTTGAAGAATTTTATGTATTTTTTGATGAAATCCTTTCTAAACAAGCTTCTTTTTTTTTTTTTTGTTTAAATATTTGCTTTCAAACTTTTACTTACTTATGTTATCCACTTAATTTATGTTATCCACGCGCAAGTCTAAATGTGTGGCTACAAAAACACTTTTTTTTCAATAAGAACTGAACACGATATGTCCTCTCCTGCAATTGCGGCATTATTAAACTATTTTAATAACAATGAGTAAATGATAAACATTCATAGAGTTTAAATGTAAGCCATATATTATTTATGTTTTAAATGTTCATCTAGTTTTAAGAACGTTGACGAGTTAATCAAACAACTGCAAATATTGCACTTCATTAATTATTCTGATAGGGTATAATGTATTCAGTTAAACTGTAATCAAGTTTTTACCAATCTCAAAGCATTTCGTTCGCATATAGTAAAAACTCATTCAAATAATCCCATATTACAAATTGCGCGCTTGAAACATCATGTAGCATACAGAACAAAATTAAAATGTAAGTAAAACTCATCAGCCTAGAGGTTCGGAATGTCAATTATATTCCACAGTGAACAAAAAAAATTTTAATTTTAGTTTACCTAGTATAAAAAAAATGTAATTTTGGTTCGCTTGACATTCCGAAATAATATTCCAGAGACTACTAAACCCGGCCAGCTTCGTTGCGTCTCAGAACTAATAACAGACTGAGTCCGATTCTCATTATTATATCCCATACCATATAAGATATGGAACTCAATTACATCGCTTATTTCAGCACTCATTGTCACCTTTCGTTTGATACCCATATTATACTAGCACTTTTTGGGTCACCTTGGTCCACACATCGGTCGATATCTTGACGTTCTACGGACCGCGCTAGATTGTTGAATTCGCATTCATATAAGGTGCCACAGAATCATTTAAATAAACTAAATAAATTATCACAAAAAACATTTAAGGCGACGGTATATAAAAAAAATAACACATGTCCGAGTGTTAATATTAATAATATGTATGAGCAGAATGCTCAAAACTCAAATAACTTAGTGGTCCGCGACCACATGGATTGTGAAAAAGTGCAAACGTCAAGTAAAAGAAAAAGAAACGATATGTATGAGACATCATCTTCCAAACAAACTAACAATAACAATTACTACGCGCCTCTCGACATCGATAGTGAGGATGATGAGTGCGTGAATAATTTCAAAGAATATGTTTCACAGGAACAAAACAAAACATGTGAAGAGCAAATAAGCTCCAACAACAAAAGCCCACACAGGGAAAATAAAAGTGCAAATGAAAATGGAACAGAAACAAACAAATTACTAGACAATGACAAAAGTGATTATAATCTACGGCATTGAGACGGACAAACTTATTGAAGTGCTAACTAAAGGCATCAAAATTGATAACTTCGAAATCAAAGAAAATAACGAACAAAAACAAACACTATATGTACAAGATTTAAACACCTTCGTATTGGTAAAGAATTTCCTTATTAAAACAAGAGTTCAATTTTACACGTACTCACCGAAAGCATTAAAAATAAAACCTATTTATTAAAAGGACTAAACTAAAAAACAGACCCCAATCTAATTCTAAAAGAATTACAGAGTCATCAAAATGACAATTTGAAATTTACTAAAGTCGCACAGTTCTCGACAAAAAATTCAAAGAAAAATTCAACCGCGTTGCCAATATTCATGGTACACATAACACCTGAAACCAGCAAAAATGCACTTAAAAAAATAAAAAACATTCTTTATAGATGTATTAACTGGGAACCTCTAAGAAAAGAAGGTATTGCACAATGCCGTAACTGCCAAGGATTCTTTCACAGCGCAGCCAACTGCCATCTACCACCCAAATGTGTTAAATGCGATCAACCTCATAACAGCAAAGATTGCAATTTGGAAAAATCCAACGATGGCGATAAAAGCAAACTATATTGTGTACTTTGCAAAACATATGGACATCCTGCATCATATAAGGGTTGCGAAAAATATACTAACCTTAGGCTAAAACTTATTGAAAAGAGAAAAAATATTTCTAAAAAAAGCACTAATAATCAACACTTTGTTAACCCAAACATAAAATTTGCAGATCTCTTTGAAAAATCTGCACCAACCCAAAATATGTCTAATGTAACTAATAGTAATGAAAAACTAACCCACAATTTACTGCTGGAGCTTAAAAAGTCTTTAGATAATTTAAGGGATCAATTATCAATCCTCCAAAAACAACAACAAGAGCAAGCATCTCGCATTGACGTTCTTTTCTCATTACTGGACTCACCATGACTAACGCAACTAACACTTTTTTTAAAACACTTAATATAATATCCATTAATGTTAACTATTTAATCACAAAACCTAGAAGATATGATCTTGAAAAATTCCTAATAGAAAACGAACCAGATATTGTCCTATTGAATGAAACAAAACTAAAAAAAAAGCACAAACTTAGGTTTAAAAACTATGATTTCATCCGCAAGGACAGAGAGAACTCTAAACAAGGAGGAGGCACAGGTATACTCGTCCGAAACAACATTAAGTACGTAAACGTCACAACTAACCCAAAACTGTCATGTTTAGAATCGTGTGTTATAAAAATACCCACTGCAGACAATAATTCGTTATTTGTCGTAGCAGCGTACTACCCAAGTGGAAATAACACCGAGCATTTCGAAAGGGATATCAATATTTTATTTCAAACATTAAAGTTAGACAACCCAGACAATCTTTTTGTAATGATTGGGGACCTTAACAGCAAACATTGTAACTGGGGGAATGCTGCTAGTAACCAAAGAGGCAACATCCTTCTAAAATGGATTCAAGACAACCAAATCAAATATCGCTGCGAACTTTACGCATCAGTAACACCATCGTTCCCCCGAGCTAACTCTTTTCTCGACGTATGTATAATTGATTCTAGACTTTTTTTCAAGAAAGAAAATAATACTACTAATTGTATCAAGTCCCTTGACTATGATAGCGACCATAATGCAATCCAAATGATGGTCTCGAAAAACCCTAATCTTAACCCGTTTGAGTTATTTATAAAAAATAACTCCAGAAACTATAATTATAAAAGAACAAATTGGACCAAAATCGAGCAGAAATTCTTAAATGTAGCCCCGGTACCAAAAACTAGAAACCTAGAAAACACGGAAATAGGCACTCACTTAAACGCTTTATCCAAAATTATTGTAGATACTATTGAAGAAATCGTACCTCAATTTCCGAATGTTGACGTAAATAAAATTTACCACAATAGTATTATCACAAAGTTACATAAAGAAAAGAGGCAATATCTCACACTCATCAAAAAACACAATCGTAAGGAAATAATACTACGAGAGGAAATACTATCCCATATTAAAGCTAGGCTCAAGTTAACTAAAATTTTATTAAAAGAAAACATAAACAAAGTTTCAAACGACTACTACAAAAAAAGATTGATTTCGATAGACCCTAAAGACTCAATGGATATGTTTAAAAAAATTAAAAAAAGCTTTAGGCCGTACACTGCTGTAGAGCTGAACGAAATTAAAATACCTAATAATTATAAACACATTCTCACAGAGGCGAATATAGACGAAAGTAAAATAGATAACACACCCGATTATTTTGTACTCAGAGAGCAAGATCTCATACTTAACTCTATAGGTTCATACTTGCAATCAATTCACTCCGTCAAGCAGAATGATTCTGATAATGCAACCCATAATATAGTAATAAAGAGTTTCGAAAAGTTTTTAGAAATCAAAACCCAATTTGATACTCTCCATTACACAAAAACCACATTCAAGATAATCAAACACAGGATTACCTGGCAACTCCGAGCTCAGTAATTGATATTTTTCAAAAAATCCCAGCAAAATTATCATCTGGCTGGGATGGCATCCCAAATATTGTTTTAAAAAATCTACCCCATTTGATTATTCTAGAATATTGTTCGTTATTCAATAACATGTTAAATAACGCTTACTTCCCACTAAATTGGAAAAAAGCGAAAACCATCGTTATACCCAAATCAGGCAAAGACCCTACTTTCATAAATAATTTGCGTCCCATAAGTCTTCTTCCTAATATCAGCAAGATATTTGAAATACTGGTAAATAACAATATAGTGAAGTTTTGTAACGAAAATAATCTGATAAGCGAAAAACAATTTGGTTTTAAATACCAACATTCTACCACACAAGCAATCCGCTGTCTGGTCTCCCATATCATTTGGAACTGGCATAAAAAGTATTGTACAGGGGCATGCCTGATTGATTTAGAAACCGCCTTTGATGGACTGTGGTTAAAGGGACTAATATTTAAATTAATGAATTACAAATTCCCGTTGCATCTATTAATATTAATTTGCAATATGACACACAATAAAGAATTTACAATTTCAAATGGTAAATCGCAAAGCTCCCGAAATTTCAAAATGGAAAACGGGTTACAGCAAGGAACAGTCAACTCACCAATGCTTTTTAACATTTTTATGCTGGACCTTATTAATAACACTGAAAATATAATCTCATATGCGGATGATCTCGTCATCTATCACTCAGATAAGACAATTTATGCCATAAATTCAAATCTCCAAAAAACCTTCAATCAGATTGAAACATACACAAAAAATTGGCATCTTAAAATAAATACAAGGAAATGTGAGACAATCTTGTTTAGACCCCCAGTTAAAAAATGTAATCGAGATATAAGAAAGAACTGGAAAAAGTTTGGAATAAAATCAACCATAAATAACTCAAATATCTCGGTCCAAAGCACTGTGAGGTATCTAGGAATAAACCTCGACAAGTTCTTGTACTTCAATGTGCATGTCAATAAACAGCTGGAGCGAGCCAGGAGAGCATTCTTTTCATACAAAAATGTATTCTATTCACGACACGTATCATCTAGAGTTAAGATAATCATGTATCAATGCCTAATTCGCCCTATAATTACATATGATGCCCCTATATGGTTCAACATAAGCCCATCCTATATGGAAAATATTCGTATTTTCGAACGTAAATGTCTTAGAGCATGCACTTTACTTTATAGAACACCACAAAGTGATTACACACGATATTACTCTAATAGCTATCTATACAACCAATCCAAAGTTAACAGAATAGATAATTACATGATTAATCTTATACGAAAACACATACAAAGATGCCTTAACTGCGACGTAAAAACTTCATAAACGGGCCATTCTACACTAACGAAAAATACATAAAAAACTCTCTGGAACTAGGACTTATCCCACCAGAGGCATTTATCTACCTTAAAGATTTACAAAAGCTTAATACCCTAAAAATCTGGTGGTTAAAGGACTAACCTAAATACGTAATATTAAGTTTTTTTAGTTTCTTATTTTTTATCTTATACCAAAACCCTTGCTATTAATATAATGTTTTTTGTAAATTTTTTTCATTATACCCCTGAAATGCAATCAAAGTATGTATCACTAATGAATAACGTACAAATTAACTCAGTAATATCTACTACCACAAACGTATACTATTTATTATAAATTTATAGAGGCTGAGAGCTCAATATGGGACATTGCATCTTACTAACATATTACATCTAATAATCTGGTTTATTTAGATTAAGAAAAACTGATGTATTGAACTTTTGTAATAAACATCAAAAAAAAAAAAAAATCGGTCGATATCTTCGAAACTGGTCGAGTTAACGGTACAAATGACATCTTAAATTTTAAGTTAAACGTTCAGTAATGCAAAGTTCCATTGAATTCCATTCAGCAGTTTTTGTTTGATGCGCGACCAAACATACAGACAGAGAGACGGACAATAATTCTGAAAACTGATTTGGCTTCTATTGGCTTAATAATGTGGTCCCTTTCCTTTGTTTTAAATATCTGCACTGTACAGACATCGACCTTTTACAATTTGATTATATATAGAGATAATATACCGCGTAAAGATGTAGTAGTTGCAATTGTAATGTCGATAGGCAAACTACTAAAAAAATTTAGAAATTCAAATAATGACAAAAGCTTGATGTTGGCTCTTGACTTATGTAGTAAGCCATTCGGCAGTTTTTAAATTGAATATTTGGATAGCATAAAAAGAGGGTATAAAAATACAAGCCACCAAACCCAATTTTAATATCAAGCATGCTAGCAGAGGCTATTCAGAGAAGCCAGCCTATATTCAGTAATAAACTTGGCAATTATTATTTAATGCAAGTCCGCTTTCAGATAGTGATGATATTTGAATTGCCTGGTGTTCTCAGTACGACTTTAGATAATATTAGAAATGAACTTCAAAGTAATGAAATAAAATGAGAAACTTCGTTAAAGGAAATATATTTACAAGGAAAAAAATTATTTTTGCTGCAGGGATATTTTATTCCGTACATACTTTTTTGATGACTTCGAACTAAATAATCCTCTAAGTTCACACAAATCTGGGATATCTTTCCGAATCTTCCTGAACATCTTTTATCTAAACTTGATTTTATTTTTATTTTTAGTTTTGTGGATTCAAAACTAATGAAGAGCTTAGGAAATGCTAATAATTTCTCTGCACTTATAAATGAGATAAAATATTTCGAAGAAACCGGTTTACAGATAAAAGTTCATGGTCAAATGTTTCAAGTATATTTTTTATTAGGTTTAGTTGTAGGAGATAATCTCGGGCTCAACACAATTCTGGGTTTTTCGAAATCATTTAGCAGTTCCTTGTTTTGCCGAGTTTTTAGTTAGGCAAAGATTCAACGCGATCTATTTTTGAAGAAAGTGTGGCGCTTCGCAATACCTCGAACTATCTGGAAGATTTACAACAAAATTGGCCTCAAGCTATAGGCGTTGGTGACGATTGTATTTTTAATAAAATAACAACATTCAATGTTACGGAAAACTATGCATTCGATATCGTGGAAGACCTCTTTGAAGGCGTTTATGTTAATGACTTATGTAATATTTTGCGCTCTTTAATGAATATTTAATATTTTACGCTTGAAGAGTTAAATTCAAGAAAACTTTGTTTTCATATGAAGAATCTGAAACTTCCAACATATCGCCACTAATAGAGGAAAATAAGCTTAAATCTATGAAACATGAAATAACGGCTAGAGAATGCTGGAACTTTTTGCATTTTTTACCCTTATTAATAGGAGGTATGGTTTCACAAAATAATGGGTATTGGAAGCTGCTACTTTACTTATAGAATTTGTCGATTTAATACTTAAGTCTAGCTTTCAAACAGAAGACATTGAATGTGTAGAGAGGCTTGTGCGAGATCACCAATTACTATATATGTATATCATTGTTTGGCGAAACCTTAAAGCCAAAACATCATTGTATGACATATTACGCTTCAGCAGTAAGAATGTGTAGCCCGTTGAAAAAATTATGGTGCTTTAGGTTTGAATCAAAGCACAGACCATCAAAAACATTTTCAAAGTGCGTTACTTCTAGACTTAATGCCCCTTAACTCTTACCACAAAGGCATCTTTAAAATTTTTCGAATTCTTTATAAAAAATTCTGAAGGCCTACATTTAGATTATGAAGTAGAATCCTTTAAAGTGGTTAATTTGCATTGTCTTGCTATAATTCTACTATTGCATCAGATGTGAATGAAGGAAATTTTAAAAAAGCAAATGAAATGAAATATAAGGGAAAGTTATATAACATTCTTCTTATCTATGCTCTTAACAAAGATCTTCTATAAAATTATTCAAAGCTTTGTTGATCACATTTATTCCAATTTTGTGATTCAAATTTATATTTTGTGCTGTTCTATTAAAATAAAATTGTTTGATGAACATTTTCAAGCATTTGAGATTGGTTAAAAGTGGAAAGAAATATACATTAAAAAATATCATATTTTATAAGCCTTCCACTACATATTAATAGAATCAACAAAGGGAAATCATACAAACGAAATAAGTACCTTTAATGGATAACACTTATATACAAAAAAAATGGACCCTCTTATAACTACTAACTAAATTAATATATTCAAAAAAAAAAAATTGTTAGTACATATAAACCAATTTCGTTTTTTTTTTAGCGAGAAAGGAGGTAAAACCATTAACGTTTAATTGAAATGAAATTTTGTTTGATTCAACAATTTTGATTTTAGTTACTGCAAACAAATTTTTTAAAAAAAAAAAAAAAAAAAAGTCGTTTCAAACAGATTTAATTTTGAATATATATACATATGTTGTCAAAATACATATGTTAATGTTTAATATTGTTGAATAAATTTTTATTTTCTTTGAATATAATTGTGGTTAAATTGAGCAAACTAATTTGTAAGTTTTGTAAACAAAAAATTGTTCAAAAGTAAACAAGCTAGCTAACTTAAAAATGAATAACAAAATTCCACATTTTAAATAAAATTTGCGGATCCGTGACCAACCTAGCGGACTTTTTTTGTTCACATTGTATTGTCATGGAGTTTTGAACTATTACAAGTTTTAAGTGTCTAGCTCAACAGAAAGTTACCTAAAAAGACTTCGCAAGATTCCGAAATTTCGTATGGAAATGACCGGACAAACAAATAAGGTACTCAATATTAAGGTAGTAAAAATTAATTTCGAACAACAATGTTACAAGAATGACTAAGTAATTTGTCAGTTATGTGCATGGTAAAGGATATTCTTAAGAAAATTTAGTTTAAGGATATAATAAGAGTTTGCTCAACAGAAATCCAGAAATAAACCATTATTGCAGCCATGTCGTGTGGCGAATAAACATATTTTATTCTTTCGTTCTGATAACTCACAATAAAGAGGATAATATTAAAAAAAAAATTTTAATTTGCTTTCTTTACATTCAAAAGCCCCAAATTCGTATGTGTCCCAAGAACCTCAGCATAGTTAAAGACGCCCCTGTACATACATATATAAAATTTGGGGCATACGTGCTCATGCTCTCAACTTTTTCTGTCACATCTCTTGCCATTTGTTATAAAATATGTTATTAAACAAAAAATCTAATATTGAATAAATGAGTGGGTTTTTGTTATTTGGTAGAAAGTCTAAGGTACTTTAAGGCCGTTTACTCAACTTCTGATTGCGCTGACTGGGAGTTTAATCAAGAGACAACTTCTGTCGATTAAACTCCCGGTTAGCATCATCAGAAGTTGAGACAACGGTCCTAAGTAATGCAATTAACAAATCAAATTAGAATGTTCAAAAAAATTGCACGTCAGCAAAGATAATTTTCATGAATAAATCAATAGCATATCCCGGGATTTTCGGAACATCGGATCCCGGGATCGAAATCCCTAATACCCATGTACTCGTATGTGTTGGAGCGATCGCTTGCTGATAGCGTTGACACAAACAAGTTCTTACTTTCCAACCCCTAAATCGAAATTAGATTTCATATTCGTCTATCAGATTAAATCACCCCATGTACATACATATATACTAAAACAGTCATACATACATAAATACTCAATTCCAGATGGCCAAATTCGTACTTCAATTTCCAACTAAACTGCAAAAAAAACCTCGGGGTTTATATGCATAACCACACATATATGTATGTACAATCATTACCAGAAATTATCATAAAACGCGGATATACCCCATTTTATTTTTTACAATTACACGTTCGCGTTACAGTTGTTCAAACACCGATGCCACCTCAACAAGAATTTGTTTGTTAATTTTTTATAATATTTAAGGGGATTTTTTACATATACGAAAAAATATGGGTTGTAAGTCAAAATACTTACAAAATCGGATCCATATAGCTGGTTTAAAATGTGTAATGGTACAAAGCATTGTGTTCCCCGTATACGTATCTCTTATCACACAAATTTTCACGGCTTTTGCTCAAAAATTGTGGATTTTATAGGTAAAAAAACATATATCAATTCCATACATTTTCACTACAATTTTAACATTCACAGCGCTCTACTGAAAAACGATTGCCACAGATATATTTTTGCTTCCAAAGTCAACATATATATGTGTATTCCGTTAAAACTCCAAGAGAGAGGCAACGCTTTTCTTGGTTTTCAGTCGAGACTTTTAGCTTTATTTTAATGGCTCATGATGTGAGTCAAGAGTGGTCAAAAATGTGCATTAGAAACCAAAATGTAGCTAAGAATGACGTTTAAAAGTTCTAAACAAGGGTATTCCTGCCACTCAAAGCATCTAGCAAAACTGCATTTGCCCTGAGGGTTATAAACTAAACACATACTAGTATTGGGCAAATTATAATTGTTAAAACAATTATTAACTAACAAATAATTCATTGTTAATTTAAGCATCTACAAGTAACCATTTTTAACTGTAATTGTAAAAGGTTGTCAGTTAACAATTAATTGTCACTTCTCCCTACCGCCAGTAGTCGGAAAAAGGTCACTTTGGGGTTTTGCACGTAAATACGTTATTTATGTCCGTGCAAAAACTAGACCAATATTTTACTCACCTTTCGCTTTATTTGACGAAAATATAAAGGCTAAATTAGAAATATAAATTATTTTAGAAGAATCGGTAACTCATTTTCAAATGGAAATGTCACTAACACGGTTTATGTAAAATAGGGGCAATGCACTATGGGCCAGGAAGGGGTCAAAAGTGGCCATAATTCAAAATCTTATCAAAATAGCTCACAAATTGCTAACTTAAGATTTTAAAATTTTTGGTTTTACTTTTTTAAAGTTTTGAATTAAAAAAAATTTTTTTTAATTTTTTTAGTTATTTTAATTTTTTTTTTTGATATTAAGACTTTTCTGATATTTATTGGTGGTTTTTAAATTTATGTTTTTTGTTTTACCTTTTTTGATGTTTTTTTTTTATTTAAAAAATTTTTTTTCATTGAGTTTTTTTTCCATTTGAATCAAAGTGCGGATGAATTGTAAGACAGTCTTATTTAATTTTTGAATTAAAATATTGTTTTATTTGCTTTAAAAATTTTTTTTTTTGCTATTTTGACTTTTCTGAAATTTTTTTGGTTTTTTTAATTTTTTATTTTAAGTGAGTTTTATTTAAATTTTGAGTTATAAAATGTGTTTACCCTTTAAAAAAAAGTTTATCTAAAACTGTATTTTAAACGAAACCTGGAAGTGCGGATGAATCGTGAGTGATGTTTTATTCGAGTTCATCATCTGACAGTACAACATCATCCAACATGCTTAAAGTTTCAAATAGTCCACTTTCGTCGATTTCTTCCTCATTTTCTTCCACAAAGACAGCAGCTGATTTGGATTCAACTTCTGGTATACTTAGCAAATTGCGCACTTCTGTTGGCATTGACAAACATTGTTTATGTTTTAAACGCATTTTCAGACCAATACTTGATATTTTTATATCAGATGTGTCCATTGTATTAGATTCTCTGTTATGCTTGCTGCTATGATCTCGTCTGAAATTCTTGTAGTCCTTATTTCGGGCTTCAGAAGCTTCTTCGCCTAAAAACAGGTAGTGTACTTGTACAAATAATATCAGCACCATGCAGAAGCAGTTTATGCAATGTTGATGGCATAGGGTACCAAGGATAGAGATTTACATATTTCTGAGCAGCAGAATCACAGACGCTTTGAAATTTCATAGGATCTACAGGAAGATGAATTGAAATTGCTATCAAAATTGTCTTTATCTCTTTCAATAATTCAAGTAAATTCCTAGACAGCCTGAAAACTTTCTAACTTGTCGATTTGATCCTCTATGTTGAACTTTTGCTTTAGGATGACTTCCGCTGATTCAGAAATATTTACCAAAGATATAGGTCGACAAAATCTGGCTGATTGTGGTGATCTGTTATTCCACAAAACAACATTATTTACGGTTAACATTCGTTGTGGAATGAGCGTAGTTGCAAAAAAATTTTGGTCAATTGGCTTCGAAAGGTTTTCATCAGAAATTGTTTTATAAGATTGTTTATAAGCTGAATGACCAGAACTGCCATCAAATCCCCATGAACATATTAAAACAGCAGTCGATTCCATTGCGCCGTTTGCAATCATATCATGTATAATAACATCCTTCTGCAATTCAACGATTCTCTTTGCTGTGTGGTTTAACAAAGCTTGTAGTGACACCTCAATTCTGTTCTCAAAAATAGAGGTGTACTCCTTAGATGGTCTACATTGAGACTTCATTTCTCTTACATCATTATATGGTGGCCAGATATCGGCACCACTTGATTTGGATTCTAAACGCATATTTGTATATACGCTCTTAGTAAAAGAATTGTTCAGTAAAAATGTTAAAGCTTCTTCAGTGGTTTTTTTTTTGGATTGAACTTTCAAGCAATTTTCGCATTTTTCTTGGTTGCTCAATATTTTTTAAAACAAAACTTATGACGGAATAAAAATCTTCGTTTCCACTTCTACTTGCTGACTGGCGACATACTATTAACAACGATTCTGAGTTATGTGTTTGATGCGAGTTAATTTTTGAAACTTCACGTCGTTTAGATCGGGATGATTTGTCATCAAATTTAAGACTCGGACGGCCAGGGCGAGGGCGAGAACCCTACTCTTCTATTGCACAATCTTAAATTTCCAGTTCAGGGATATTAAAACTAGAATTCAGCCATTCTGCATGCTTTTGTTCGAATCGAGATTTTATTCTATATTCAGCGCTATATTTCACATTCTGCTTACCATTTAGAGAGTTAATTGATAGTTTCAGTCTAGAAAGAAACTTATTGTCCACATTGGAAACATCTATATTTTTTTTCTGAAAAATATAGTTCATGACTAGATCAATATCTTTTTAATCATCTAACTGCTGAAGAATTTCCCTTTTAGTGAATTCTGCCATATTTACGTAAATGTACTTAATCGAAAGAAAGCAATCCACGAATATTTAAAAAAAATATGCTAAAAAGGGTGAGTTAAATGAAATGTATACTTGGTATTAATTTAATTATTACTGCAAGTCGGCAAACTAAAAGTTATCCATCAAATTTTCGACAAACGCACGGCAATAATGGCATTCAAGGAATGGATGAATTTGAATTTGGATCGGCTCGACCAAAATTGCTCAAACGGGAGCAGCGCAAGTAAAAAAAAAAACAAAAAGTTTACGAAAAAGTGCAACTTTACCGTAAAGTATATTAAATGTAGAATATATTTTATGTTTAGCTTTTGTGATAGGAGGTGGTACGTAGGAGTACATTCAAACTACGTACAGCACGTCTCATAAAAATTTAACATTTTAATCAATAAAATATGCTAAAATTTTTAAATAAGAACTACTTTGAATCGCCTTTTACTATTTTTTATTGTAATGCACCTTGTTAATAAGAAAATGAAGAAAAACGTTAAATATTAACTATTTTAGACAATGAAAAATTCAGTTTCAATATACACCCCATTTATAAATTTAAAATCCAACGCTCTTAATCAGATTGAAATTGTGGCCTTAATAATTAAGCAATTGCTATAATATTTTACCAACAGTTGCCTTGGATATTATATATTTTGGCTAATAACACGAAAAATTTAAATTCCAACATTGACTTTTGGCCGTTTTTGACCGCCTTCTGACCTGCTGTGCAATGGCGGCTAGGTAGAAGTGAAAATACATTTATATGTTTGTATCATGGTTACGCGATTGGTTTGTTTATTTTTATATTATACAAAACTTAAAGATTCAAATCATAAAAGTCATACTTATATACAACAGACGAAAAAAATATTTTTTATCTGGTCGGAAGACCTTTATTCAATAAAATCACTATTACTACTCAACTTAATCTACTTAATACAAGGTGGCGCAAAAGTAAGCTTCCGATGTTCAGCATATCGGTTGTGGCACGTGCAGTGTGTGCTGTTGTTGGAACCACATGTTTTCCAATCCCAATTCATCAAGTTGCGGCAAAAAGAACTCGTTGATCATTGCTCTGTAGCGCTCACCATTCACAGTAACCGTTTGGCCCCGACCGATTATTGTTCAAATAAATAGTCAGCAATATTCCGCGTTCTGGAGCAGTGTAGCGTAACATTGTTTATTAACGTGTATTTCCCATGTGTTTACTACACAAATGTCAAAACAGAACTGACTTTAGGGGCCAATCGCAAAATTTATAGCATTTTCTGATATTAGGATTACTTTTGCGCAGTAACCGTTTTTCACCGACCGATTATTGGTCAAATAAATAGTCAGCAATATTCCGCGTTCTGGAGCAGTGTAGCGTAACATTGTTTATTAACGTGTATTTCGCATGTGTTTACTACACAAATGTCAAAACAGAACTGACTTTAGGGGCCAATCGCAAAATTTATAGCATTTTCTGGTAGGAGGATTACTTTTGCGCCACCCTGTATAACTTAATTCTACCTGTGTCAGCAAGATCGGCGATTTCCGTTTTTAGTTTGTTTTACTTATTCGAAGTCTGGGTCATTTTCCAATTATTAATTACTGGCATTCTGCCTTAGTTAGCTTTATTGCTAACTTGGCGTAATTTCTGCAGCTTAGCTGGTGCTAACTCTTCCGTCGCCAAAAAAGAACGTCCCCGTTTGTTCAAATACACTAACTCGAGTTAAAGGCTCTGTGAAAGTGGTGGGTGTTGTGACTTTTTTAGTGTCGGTCACGTTGACGTTCACTCTGTAGCTGGATAGCTCTATTGGTTTTGTTTTAAAATTCTTCTCTATGACTAGTTTGATAATTAACCCTGCTAGGAAGATAATGCTAACGATTTTTACCAAAAAATGTGTTATTAGGGCTGCTGCGTGGGTTGTTCGCAATACGTTCAACTGATTTGTGTTATTGATATGGAGTTCTTTTATCATCTCCAAGTTTACAATTTCTTCATCGTTATTTGAGAGGATATTTGATTG
Source organism: Merzomyia westermanni (assembly GCA_949987695.1). Lineage (NCBI taxonomy): Eukaryota > Metazoa > Arthropoda > Insecta > Diptera > Tephritidae > Merzomyia > Merzomyia westermanni. The sequence goes on from OX465291.1 coordinate 87,424,596, forward strand.
CAATATCGCAGGCAGGGGTTTACTAGTTAGTATCTCGTTAAGAGTATTTTTGGTTATCAATGAAAACATAGGAATTGTGGTATTGTACCGCATCATATGACCCCTCAAGAGTTATATTTTGATTGCCTACTTCAATTGCACCGTTGTACTGGGGTTGGATTACGTTATACGTTCCGTGATCGAAAGCAAATTTTTAAATCTTAATTTTTCTAAACCTGTCATTCGAAGTGACGTCATACGTGAGCAATTGGCTTTAAGTACCGGTCGGTTCAATTATGCATTATTACTCTTTTAAAAAGTCGGACAGTTTCAAAGTTATTGTGACTTAAAAAACGGTTTATCATCACGGAACGTATGACGTAATACCGCCCCTAGTATAATAAAATTATGCCGGGTGAGATGTTTTCCACCAAAGGGATGTGCTGGCTGTTAACTAATGTGCATTGAGCTGGTTTGCTTTTAAGTAATTGTGGGACACAGGTAGTGTTGCTAAAGTCTATGATATTTTTATGATTACAAATTCTTATGTTAATATTTTCTATACATTTTGATTTAATAGCAAATATGTTGTTATCTTTGCCAGTTGCAATGGCCTCCTATCGGATTTTATTAATATATTTAGTTTTTGTTGTTGTTGTTGTAACGACAAAAACACTTCCCAAATGTGATCGAAAGTGACAGTCCTTTGCCGGATATGAACCTAGTACGCTCCGGTACTCCCTAGCGGCACTGCCCGACTGTCTTGGTAGCGTTTTTTTATGACCAGTGTAACCTTCTAGGTCATGTCAACCCTATTCCGGAAGGATAAGATGGGTAATGAGAGGTGAGAGACATCATATCCGTAGATCAGCCATCGAGTTGCACGTCATTACCTTCGTGCATATTAGTCGCCTCTTACGACCGGTATGCCTACCTCGGGTATATCCCGCAGGGGTTATATTTAGTCTTTTTTATTGTCTTAATTAAAACTGATTTACAAATTTATTCATTTGTTAGTGGTATACCCACTGGGTAGAATAACATTGTGCTATTTGAAGCTATTTTTATATGCGCTTGTTCTAAGGATTCCTCAACGTTATTTAATGTAAGGTTATTATTAACAAATACCGTATTAACTAATTCTACTTCTTCGTTTGACAAAATGTTTGAATTCACGATTCCGGCCTTATCCCAATGAATTGCATATTCTGTATTTATAATTTCTTCTTTTATATTTCTATCGCAAAATTGCGCTGTAATCCTCACTAGTTTGAACAGCTTTTAAAATATTATTTGAAACTGCTGTTATTTAATTAATCCTATCAAAAATTATTTTATTTATTGTTACGTGATTATTATTATTGTCTATTATATTATTTATTTGGCTCTCTATAACTAGGTCGTCATGTTTGGGACTTCCGGCGATACATTTCCAAACTTTTCCTATTTCGTTTATTGATTTCCTAAAGCTTTTAGTTTTTAGCCTATTTAGATATTTTTGGTTTAGGTTTAGTTTGTTAAAAAGTATGGGTAAAAGGGGATTTTCAGAGGTTATTTTGGATTTGATAGTACTGCTTAGCTCGTTTAACGTCCTATGACATGCATCTAGGTCTACTTTGCGTATTATCCTGTAAGTTCTGGTTTGAATTTTCGTATAATCTATTATTTTGAAGTGTACAAGTCTGTAAAAGAGGGGGAGAAAGGAAAACAATTTGTTTACTATCGTCTAATGTTACTTTTGTGTACTGTTCGTCCGTTTTCAGTGATTACTATACTGGATTTGTCTTCCTTTACAATTTCTTTTCTATATTTTACTGTAAAATTTGACTCATTCGTTTATGTCGAATGTTGGTAGTTGTGAGTTCGTATAATCTATTATTTTGAAGTTTCCGTACGCTATGTGTACAAGAAGTCGTTAAAAGAGGGGGAGAAAGGAAAACAATTTTTTACTATCGTCTAATGTTACTTTTGTGTACTGTTCAATGATTACTATACTAGATTTGTCTTCTTTTACAATTTCTTTTCGATATCTTGCTGTAAGTTTTGACCATATTCATTTCTTTATCCTAACGTAAATTATGTTTCTAGGGGCGTATGTTTTTATAGGCTTGTCTTTTTCGAAGAATGTCTATTTTTTTTTTGTCGTTAATTTTCGTATTGTTGTGGGTTTATTGAAACACTTCTGCAAAAAAATGCCTCTATGGGTTTTTTGTTTGTTGTGGAGTGTACATCGGTTTAAGAGTTCATGGTAGGAGTGTTGTGTGCGTTCCGTTTGAAGACAACGCATAATTTCGGATAGGGTAGAATGAAATCACTCTACTTGTTCCTTAACTGTGCTTGCGTATGGGGGAGCTTTAAAAACTTTAATTCCGAGTTTGTATTCGACCATAAATTGCATAGAAGCCGAATTTAAAGATTTTTCAGTGTCCCCCGAAAGCAAAAAGTATTTGCCGTAAAGGTTCTCTGATATCTTCTATTGCTTTGGACTCTATAATTCTAACTTGTGCGTATTTCGAAAACTTATCTACTGCTGTTAAAGCTTTTTTTCTGTATTGTAAATGTCTATATGCACTGTTTCTCCGGGATATTGAGGTATTGGGGTTACGATCATATTTGTTTTCCTTGCAAACTTTACATTGTTTAATTATGCTCTCTATTTTCGTCCCTATTTCTGTGTGTTCGTTTATGTTCCTTTAGTATTCGTTTTGTGCATCCTCGTTTACCAAGTTTTCTACTTTTGTTTTGGCATAACGAATTTTATAATTATAAATTTCCTGAATTTTTCCTGTTATCTCTTCACAGGTAAATATGCCATTTATTACTGAAGGGTTAAAGTAGGGTTTTGCAGATAAATTATCTATTAAGAAATTCCGTTTAACTATTATGTGTTTGTGGTAGGTAGGGAATGGGATTTTCAATTGAAAGCTGTCTGCATCTCCTAGTAGGATGTTGGCTTTTGAAGGCATTTATATGTCCTACTGCTGGGATTAGATTGTACGATAAGCTTTCGTCTAAATATGTAGCGACTGATAAGGAATTTACTTCAAATGGTCGTGATAATGTGTCTGCTGATTTTCCAGGCTTGTATTTAATTTCATGATTTTACTATTCTACAATTGCTTCACATCATTTTAATTTTGAATTGTTATTCTTGTTGCTTAGGACATATGCGAGTGGCTGATCTGTGTGGATAACTACTTTTGCTGTGTCGTACTTCTAAAGGAATTCAATGCATAAATTATAGCGAGCATTTCGTTTTCGTTTACTGTGTAATCTTCCTCTGCTTTGTTCAGCGTTCTTGATATGAAGGTTATCGGTTTTCCATTTTGCTTTAAAACTGTGCCTATGGAAAGTTACGTCATTTGATGTCAAAGTGGATTTAATTTTATTGAATGCTGGATTTTCTTTGAACTACTTTTGAACATCCCTTTGCTAACTTAGCCTAATCTTTGATAAATTGTCTATAGTATCCAGAGAAGACTAAGGATGACTTTAAGTCCTTGATCGTTTAAGGATATAGGAAATTTGCTACTGATTCTACTTTAGATGGGTTTGTTGAAATTCCATCGGAAGATACTACAAATCCTACGAATTCAACTCGATTCTTAAAGAATTCGCATTTATCGATCTGTACTTACATATTTGCTTTATTAAGGGTTTAAAAAATTGTATCTATGTGTTCGGAATATTCTTTATCGTTTTTGCTAAATATAATTATTTCGTCTATATATACATAGGATATTCGTCCTATGTGTTTTCTCAATATGTCGTCTAATGTCCGTTGAAAAATAGATGGGGCGTTTTTCAAGCCAATGGTCGTCTAGTGAACTCGTATTTTCCGATGTTCACTGAAAGAGCTGTGTTTTCCACGTCAGATTCCTTAAGAGGAATTTGATGGAAACCGCTTTTTAAATCAATCACAGGGAAAATTATGTTCTTTCCTAGCTGAGAAAGTACCACCCTTTATTTTCGGTATTGGATACCTCTCTGCGATTATGACTGTGTTAAGTTTTCTATATTTTTTCGCCTGACGCGTCGTCCTTTTTAGGTACAACCCAGACCGGTGAGTTGTAGGGTGAGCTTGATTTTCGTATGATTCCGTCATGTAGCAATTTGTTTACTTGGTTTTCAACCTATTGCTTAAGGCTTATGGGTATGGGTAGAATTTGAAATATATGGGTGTGTTCGAATTTCCGCAACTACTTTCGTTGTGTACGTCAACTTTCGTTTGGTTCAGACAGCACTAGCTGTCGTATTTCGTTTTTACGTGCTGTTGCCATGTCTCTGATTTGTATTGTGTTAACGTTCTGTATGCTATACTGTCTTAGTTAAATTTTTTTTGTGTTTGCTATAACCATAAAGTTCTATTTGGTATGTATACTGAGGAAAGTTCTTTTAAACTGTCTGTCCTAATATAGCATGGAATGTTCTGAGTGTAGGTAGCAGGACGAATTTCAGTCTACAATCTTCGAAATTAAAAATATTTAAAAACTTATGGTGGGTAATTTTTATTTTTCCTCTAACAGAGTTGGCGAAAAAGGAGTTCTCGTTTTCTATTGATTTCCTAGCTAGGATTGATTGTATGTAGTTTTTGTTGGATCACGTATCCACCAGGATATTTAGTATATCGCCGCTCTTCGTTTTGCATCTAAAATAGGGTAACGAAAAGCTATTCAGCCTAAAACATGTACGTCCGTTCGATCGTCCGGTTCTCCGTCTCAGTTATTGTAAGCTGTGTCTTAGCTGTTTTTATATTGGTCGTTATATTTTTCCTCGTAATATTGGTCGTCTGTTACTTCGTCAGAGTTTATATGAAAGTTCTTTGAACTTTCGGTGGGGCATTGTTTATCATGGATATGTTTGGTGGTGTTTTCCCCCTTTCATGGGGCTAAGGGCAGTTCACATAATTTACTGCTCTCGCCCTGATGCTTTCGTCTACTTCCATGTGTTGAGGTGGTCTTAGGTTAGGTTAGGTTGCAAGGGCTGAGCTGAAACTCTAAGGTAACTGCCCGACACATAGGCCGCCAAGTGGGCCCGTTGTGATACCCTATACGGTCTCAAAAAAGAACCCTTCCATGCCTAAGTGGGTCAAACCACTTCGTGGAATTAATAAACTTCGCCAAAGCCTTGACTTCACATAGAAAAGGTTTACCTAGGATGGCCAACCGCCGTCTGCTGAGTGCTGGACACTGACAGAAGAGGTGCTGGACGCTCTCTTCCTCTTCGGTACATCTGCAGCTGCGACAGTAATCGTGCAATTATCTGTTAGGACCCCTATTAGGGATGCTAAAACTGATTTGTGAATTCATAGCAGGGCCACGTCAACCTAGAAGTCTCACACAATGAGATGACTGACCATAGTCCGTTTGCATTTTTTATAGTGCTTGTGTTCACAAGAAGCCTGAAGGTGGCCATGGGTATACCGACCGAATCATTTAGAGGAAGGATATGGTCGGTGGTGCCTCTCCTGGCCAGCTCGTCTGCTCTGCCATTGCCTTCAAAATCCATGTGCCCAGGTACCCATATAAGGGTGATACTGAAGTGCTGAGCCATCTCGTTAAGAGATCTGCGGCATTGAGTGACCGAATTTGTGTTGCCGACGAATGAGTCCAAGGTCATTAATGCGGCCTGGTTGTCTGAGAAAATAAAACCCGTTTGCCATCCTTAGGCATAGACACAAGATGGTTCACAGTCCTGTGTATTGCCAGCATTTCTGCTTGGTATACACTACAGCGATCAGGAAGGCGAAAAGAGACCTATAAACCCAGATCCGGTGAAAAGATGCCAGCTCCCACCTTCACATCAAGCTTAGAGCCATCTATGAATATGTTGGTGGCGCCTGGGACCGTATGCTGCCCAAAATTCCAGTCTTGTCGTGATAGTATGTCGACTACATAATTCTTAACGAATACGTTGGCGTACAATAGTCAGTGCGTAAGGTATTGGGACTGGGGAGTTAGTGCCCAGGATTGTGGCGTGTCCACGAACTTAATTTGACCAGATACCTGTTTCGCTGATACGTAGATCAGCGATGACCTATATTTCTTTCGCCTCCAGGTCAAGAGGTGGTAGGTATAGCATTGTGTTGAGTGCTTCAGTCGGAGTAGAACAGAGAGCCCCGGTTATTCAGACCCCCGAACTCCGTTGCACTTTTTGAATCATTTTAAGGTAAGTATTTTTGGCTAGTGCAGGCCACCAGACCAAGACCATATATAGAGGAATCGGGCGCACGATGGCCGTGTATATGCAGTAGACCAGTAGACAGTAGTAGGGAGAACCCCTAGGAGGCGCCAATGGCCCTCTTGCAGGTGAACAGCGCTGCTGCTGTCTTCTTGGCTCGTTCCATTATGTTGTCACTGCAGAGCAGCTTCCTATCTAGAATGACTCCTAAATACTTGACTTTATCGCTAAACGCTAAAGACGTTCCCCCAATTCTTGGCGGTGTTAGATTTGCTACTTTGTGCCTCCTCGTGAAAAGAATTAGTTCGGTTTTAACCGGGTTCATTTCCAAACCTGTGGCTGTGGCCCACTGTGATATTTTGGATAGTGCCCCTTCCATCAAGTTGCAAAGAGTTTGCGGGAATTTTCCCCGCATAATGACACAGATGTCATCTGCATACGCGATTATTTGGTGACCTTCTGATTCCATGAGGCGTAGTAGTTGGTTTACGGTAACCACCCATAATAGCGGAGAGAAAGCCTCCCTGCGGGGTACCTCTGTTAACGGGTCTGTTTTAATCTGCCTACGCGTAAGCAGATTGTGAATAAACTCCACCAGGCACCCCCAGACCCGTTAGCGCCGAGGTGATGGCTTCTGGGAGAACGTTGTCTTAAAGGGGGGTGGTTTTGTTGTTGGTTATAGGGATTTTGAGGTTGGTATTATTATACGGATTACATTGGTTTGGATTTTAGTTTGGGTATAGTTAGAAGCTGTGGGGATTAAAATTTAGTTGGGCGTAGGTTGCGGTTTGTGGGCCAATTAGGGATGGAATTTTTATTGAGCGAATGGTGGGTTCGCCGGTTGTACATATCTTGGTGTAAAGATTGGTTGCCTGGGATTTGATGAACTAAAGCTTTGTTCACGGGAGGTTGATGGTGAAGTGAACATTTGGCTGTTGGCATGATGTGCTCTAAAAATTTGGTTTTCTACCTTTAGACAGGGATGTAGGGCTTCTGGTATGCTCTTCGGCTCTTTTATATTTAGGAGTCTAGGAAGATCTACAGGAAGTCCTCTTACAAAGGTGTCGAGGACCTTAGCACGGTAATTGTTTGTTAATAGATGGACTGGGGTGGGGTGTTGTACGATTCTAGGGCTATGTCTGCTTTCCCCACTATTTTATTTCTTATGACATTTCAAATGCCGAAATACTTTGGTGTGCCCTTTGAGGGTTCGTATATCCACCACCAGGTTTTTTCACAAAAAGATATACCAGGCTACATGGCTGTCCCCGATCGAAAAACACGCAACCATATCTACCACGTTGTGACAGATGAACGGTATGCCTCCAGATATTCGTACAATACAAAGCATTCTGTACCCCATCCGAAGACAAAGGGACACTGGCGATTTCGAGTGCCGTGTTGCAACGAAAAGGAAGGAATGGAACTATTAAATAGCGCTTTTCCATTCACACAGTCCAACAACTACTCACATTTTGCTAAATACTGACTTCAAGCGAAATTTGTGCAAACGTAATGTGAGCCGGCCGGTGCCAACTTAGTTGCTTCAAGTTGCATCGGCTGCCACTTTAGAGTAGAATTTAGTTGAAAGCACTTTGTAATAACCCTCGCGAAGGGTAGGTACCTTGCCGTGGTGCGAGGGCTTAGTCGCTAACCATAGTGTAAACTTATCCGCGTGATTATAGCTACGCAGGGAGCTACATCTCGGGGATAGCTCTACCTTCTCTGGAGAGCGATGACTAAGATCTACCCCCTCCCAATCCAGGTTGTTATACGGTGCCGTGCCCATTAGACGTTTGCAGGCGGGAGGTTAATCATGGCTGGCTGTATTCATACAGAGCCTCTCACACTGGACCGCCTCAGAGAGTAGTTTGGTCTTACCGCGGTACGGGGCTCTGCCGCCACGGACGACACCCTTCCTAATCTTTGACCACAAGCTGGCCTTGTCCATCGAGTTAAAGAGCAAACCTTCTTTGCGAGTTGAGTTGTTATTTCGCCTATTCGGAGTATTTCGTAACGGGACTTAGTTGTGGTTAGACCAAGTAACTTCTGTTCACGTGAGGTTACAAATGTTTGAAAAGTGCGAGACTACATTTTCATAGTTGCTCTCGAATGACCTTGATGTATTTGCTGATGTGGTCTGCTCAGAGGTGCATGACCGCTCTTCATCGCGAGTCAAGTGAGATGTGACTTAATTTTTCATGAGATTTGAGTAGCTCTGAGCTTGATGGTTTCCTGGATAGTGGGGAAGGGAGTGATGTCTTTGTTGGCAGTAAACGCAAGTAAAACTGAGTGGGAATATGCTAAACAATTTTTGCAGCAGGTATTCTCCTTCAAGAATTTATTCCGATAAGGCACGGATAGCTCTTTGAATTTCACGCACGTCATCATTGAATGATTTTAGTTACACAACCTGCACGAGACCGGCCTTCTTGGCTTAGTATGAAGTGCATGGGATTTGTTCCGAGAGGTGAAGGATTGTTGTTCAGAAGTGAGTGTTTTTGCATTGTTGATGAAATTGTGTTGAGTAGGGTTGAGTTTGCTCGGCCTGTATATGCTTAGCCGTTCGACCACCTCGTACCGAGAAGTGAGAAACTGTTCCATTTCGGCCCACTTGGGGAGCTCTTTTCTTGAATTGAGCGATTGCTCCCATAACGAGAGATATTCGTCTGGAAGTTTGGAGGAGCAAATGTAAATGAGAATTGGATCCCAACATTCAGTTGAAACTCCATTTGCCTTGAGAACGGCTAGACAATTATTTCTGGTTGTTTGTATGAGTTGTATTTTTTCGTCATCCTCTGACTGAGCTGGTTGAATATTGAAAAGTGTTTTTAATTGATTGTCAATGACAATTCTACGATTTTCGAAGCGGGATTTGAGAGCATCCCAAGCTAACTGAAAGTTGAGTTCATTGAGGGGATAATTTTTAATAAGTAGGGCAGAGCTGGGTAGAGTTTGGGATGATTTATATATACTGCTGTGATCATGTCCCTGAAGGAGGGTCAGTCTTTATATCCTCCGTAGAAAACTTCGGTGTCACAAGCAGGTATCTTGAGATAATTATAGGATTCGGGCTGGAGACGAGTGACTATTGGCGGCATGCGAACTTCGCTGGGGATTGCTGAGGAGCCGTTGTCACTGGCGTCGTCATAAGTTGAACTGCATGCTGTTTTCGTCCTTTCATCGGCGTTCATTTGCACTTCCTCATTTGCTGTGTCTATGAGAAATATGTGCTTTACGAGTTGCTTCAAATACGTCTTGGGTCCAGCTTCGGTGTGGTCTGTCTCGGGTATACTCCACTACTTCTCTCACAATTTGTCGAACCTTGAGATTTCGTTCATAATTTTTTTTTTGGATATATGCACATTTTTTTTCTTCGCCCTGGGATTTCGACCTTGCCCTTGGGCCTTGCTGAGTTTGGAGGGATTTGGTGTTCTCCTGCTTATCTTCAGCCATTGTGTGTAAGGGTTGATTTTGAGTTGCTCAGCACTGAGTATGTATTTCAATTTAAATAAAATGATATATTTTATTTCGTTTCTGTTTTTATTCCCGCACACTGTATTTGGGGATGGTGCTATTTGTTTGCCCTGCACTGTACTGTCCCAGCGCTAAAGAGTACAGTAATTATAAAGTGCAGATATTGAGTGCCAAATATGAGCAAATGTATTTGAGACTGCAGTCAGAACTTTTTTGCATACAGGTTTGTGTGAAAGTAAATATGTATGTCCCCACTAGCTGTGTTTGCCTGAGACGGCGAAAATCGGGAATGGGTATTGGATTGGTATTCACCCAGTGAGAATTTTGGGAGCTTTTGTGTTCTCCTTTCATGGGATATTTGATGCTGTGACGTCTTTATATGTGATGGTTGTTGTTGTAATTTTTGCTGTGATTCCTGCTTAGGTGATGCTGGAGTGCTGACGGCTCTGTCTTTTGTTGTTGTTATTGGTGGGAGATTTAGGTTGTGATTTGACCCCATTAATTGCAGGTGTACTGCTAGCACTTTTAAATAAAATTAAAATTTTTGGAAAAATTTATTTTTTGACTTCGTTTTTTATTTGCGTGCACTACTCGTATTACCACCTTTTGTATTTGTCACCACTTGCACTTTTTAAGTTAGTTTTTGCTTTTTTTCAGTTCTGGAGGTTTTATAAATTTTGTTAAAAGCGGGTTTCGGCACCATATTCACGACTCGGTCAACAAAATAGGAGGGAGACTTTATTCCTTTGAAAATATGTTATGTTGGTCCGATCTGGCCACATTATGTACAGGGTGGCTGATGAAAGCCGCTACCAAAAAAAAATTAAATAACTTTTTTTCTATTTAATGAATCTGGTAAATTTTTTTTTTATTTTGCAGATTGACTTTTACATTTAACAAAAATGGATAACTGGGACACTGAAACAAGAATTTGGATTGTCCGCCGCTATCACGCACTGGAGTCCATAGTTTCGGTTCAAAGAGAGTATAGGCGCACGTTTGGCGGCAATCCTCCGAGCAGATGGACCATAATGAGACTTGTAAACAGTTTTGCCGAGCATGGGACAGTCAACAGAAGACCTTACCATCGAAACCCTTCAGTTCGAACGGAGGAAACAATCGCTGCTGTAGCTGCTGCCATACAAAACAATCCACGTGTTTCGACAAGAAGCTTATCTGCTCAAATGGGTGTAAGCAGACAGTCATTACAGTCAATTATGCACAAAGATTTGGACTTATTCCCATATAAAATTCAAATGGCCAACAAACTGAACGCTGCAGACTTGCCGATTCGCTTGGAATTTTGCCAGAAGATGCTTCAAATGGTGGAAGAGGATGGAAACATGTTGAACTGTCTTTTCATGTCTGACGAGGCCCATTTCGATTTAAACGGCAACATAAACAAACAAAATTGTCGAATATGGAGTGCTTCCAACCCACAGATACTCCATGAGACGGAATTGCATCCACTTCGTGTCACAGTGTGGTGTGCAGTTTCATCACGCTGCATTGTCGGGCCCTACTTCTTCGAAGAAAACGGTCACACCGTTACGGTTACTGGAGACCGTTACTTGAGCATGTTGAGAGAGTTTTTCTATCCAGAATTACGCCGAATGAGAATTTCTTTCAACTCTGTGTGGTTTCAGCAAGATGGTGCAGCTCCTCATATAGCCCAACCTGTTATGACAGAATTGCGACGAAAATTTCCCAATAAGCTGATATCCAGAAATTCCACATTCCGTTGGCCACCCAGGTCGCCTGACCTTACTGCATCTGACTTTTTCTTGTGGGGTTATTGCAAACAGGAAGTCTTCAAAGCAAAACCAACAAATTTGAATGAACTAAGGCAATCCATTCGAGAAACAATTGCGGCTATTCCTGTCTCAACTCTCCAAGCAGTAATGAACAACTTTTTGGTAAGATGCCGCACATGCATCGACGAGCAGGAGGGGCATTTAAATTCCATTATTTTTAAAACTAATTAAGCTATATTTAATAAAATTTAATGAGATTTAACATGAATAAAAGAAAAATGAATTCCATACACTGAAAAAAAAATTATTTGAGTTTCTTAATGTAGCAAAATTCATCAGCCACCCTGTATATAAAATGTATGAAACCTGCAAAATTTTAAGTTCCTAGCTCTTTAATTGCAAGATTTATAGGTCAAAACCCGTTTATCGGAACAATCGATTGTATGGGAGCTATGTGTTGTATTGGTACGATCTTCTTGGTTGCGGCAAATGATTAATATATTGCAAATTGGTGGCCCCATTCCAAATTTCATCGAGATATCTCGAAAACTGAGGGACTACTTTGCGTTCAAACAGACAGACAGACGGACATGGCTAAATCGACTCAGCTCATTGCACTGATCATTTCGGTATAACTTATTGGTGGGTCTATCTCTTTTTCTTCTCATACTTACAAACATAGGACCAAAGTTATAATACCATTTCATGTTTAGGAAAGGTATAAAAATTCGTGCTAAGCAAAGAAGATTAAAAGTCGCGTTATAAGTCATAATATTTTGTTGACTTGTACATAAATATACTATATAAGCGTAAAAAACATGTAGATACGAGGTGTGTTCAAAAAGTATCGCGAATTTTGTGTTTTTTCAAAAATTATTTATTTATTCATGAATATCTATTTTGTCCCCTTCAAAGTAATCCCCATGAGATATTATACACTTGTGCCAACGGTTTTTCCAATCTTCCAAGCACTTCAAAAAATCATTTTTTTTTATCTTGTTCAGCTCCTCCTTCGATGCCGTCTTTATCTCGTCAAGAGAAGCGTAACGTCGTCCTTTCATGGGCCTCTTCAGTTTAGGGAACCAGAAAAAGTCACAGGGGGCCAGATCTGGGGAATACGGTGGCTGCGGCATCATTAGTGTGTTGTTATTGGCCAAAAATTCGCGCACAAGCAACGATGCGTGAGCAGGGGCGTTATCGTGGTGCAAAAGCCAATTTTTGTTCTTCCACAAATCCGGGCGTTTCTGGCGGATTGCTTCGCGCAAATTGCGCATAACTTGCAGGTAATATTCCTTATTGACCGTTCTTCCCTGTGGCAAGAACTCATGATGCACCATGCCCCTGCAATCGAAGAAAACTGTCAGCAAAACTTTCACCTTCGACCGAACTTGGCGCGCTTTTTTCGATCTTGGTTCGTGCGGCAGCTTCCATTGAGATGATTGAGCTTTGGTTTCCACGTCATAACCATAAATCCACGATTCGTCACCAGTTATGACCCTCTGGAGCAAATTTGGGTCGTCGCGGACAGAGTTTAACATCTCATTAGCAATGTTCATGCGATGCTGTTTTTGGTCACAATTGAGCAATTTTGGTAAAAAATAGGTGAAAATCGAAGACGATCTAAAACATGTGCAAGCAAAGCGGCTGTCAACAATTAACTGAACATTCAAAATGGCCGAGCTTGTCGGCATAAGTGAGAGACATGAGTACCAACATAACGCCACAAAAAATTCGAAATTCGAATATACGTAACCAGCGAAAATTCAAAATTCGCGATACTTTTTGAACACACCTCGTATATGTAAATCAAAGAGTTTGATTTGTAGTTGATAAGTTTAATTATTAAAGTTGATATGTAGTATAATGTAAGTGAATAAAATTTAAGATAATAGAATATTTTATTGAAAGTCCGAAAGGCCGAAACTTCTGGTAAAAACGGCTGCTACTGCTGACGCTTGGTTGACTACTGGCTCTCATTATTCTTCCTTCGTTCGACCTTCACTGAGTAGCGTTGCCGCTTTGCAATGCATGAAAACACTCGACCATCCTGCTCGCCATCTGTCCCAGATGACTCTTCTCCGACGTCGTCATCATTGTTTTCAACACAACGCCAAAACTTTATATTATCAGCACCTGTTGATGTTTTGTTCGGACCCATAAAATCGGCTACTTTGTGGACGTCGTACCTGCCATTACGCCTTACCTTGACTATTCCGAATGAACCAATATACTGTGTACTCAAGTTTTGTCCCGTCATAAACTGTGTGACATTGATTGCTACTAAGTCATGTACTTGATACCCGTGATATCCTTTTCGTTTCTTGTCAAATTGTTGTTTATACTTTTCTTGTGCCTTCTGCATTTGGATCCTTGCTTCCTGTCTTATTTCGTTACGTTCTTCTTGTAACCCTGATAACCAGCTCATCTCTCAAGATTTGCATCAGCTCCATATCACCCTCATTACCAAACAGTACTTCGGATTGACTGAACTTCGTGGAAGGGTGAACGTGTGCATTTAAAACTTTCTGCACCTGCGTTGTGTACTTATACCATTTCGAAGATTCTGCTGCTGACAACTTTGAGAAAACTGAAAGGATAACCCAATTCGTCATTTCAATTTGCCCATTTCCCCTAGGATCACCTGCTGTTGATTCTATGTGCTCAATATTATGTTTTGAGCAAAACTCTTTGAATAACTTGGAATTGAACGCCACGCCTTTGTCGCTTATAATGCGTAATGGATTACCAAATAATGAGACCCAATTCTTCATATGTTTGACAACCTCCTGCGTATCTGTAGATTTAGTTGGGTATATCCACGTATACTTGGAAAACGCGTCAACTATAGCTAGTAAATACTTGTAGTTCTTCGATGTTGAATCCAGCGTATCTAAGTGATAGATGTGAAGTGTAGAAAGTCAATGCAGTGTAAAATCTTCATGCATCCAACTTTCTGTTACGGGTAATGCATTTTACGCAAAGCTCGGTATACTGAGTCACCTTTTTTTCCAAATGTGGTAGTTTTTTTGCTTACCCATACGCGCTTTCACCTGCTTATATATTAACTCGTTCTTCTTTTGATAGTCTTTATACTGCACAGCGTTCCTCTGGCCTAAATAGGTTTAACAAAAATGACGACAAAAAGTGTGAATAAGGCATGGTCAGCGACCGTCCAGAGTACCAAAATCCGTTTCAAGTAAAATCGAGCCTGCTCGTTTTCGCGAAATATCTCGCTTTAACCCTTTATAAAATTTTTCGAAAGTGGCCGAAATCGCAAAATTCGTGTTTTTGCTCATTTTTCAAAAATTGTATAAATTAACTGTGACGTGTTGTCATATTTTTGTATAGCTAATATTATTGGCTAAACCTTGTTCTTTAAATGGGCTAAAAATCAAAATACGATTTTGGACTCTAAGCAGGAGACGATAGTTTAAATTATACCTATCCAGGGATTTCACATCCACTTTTCTTTAAAACTATATATGGTATATATATGTATAGTTTTATTGCAGTTGCATACCATATACAGGGCAATGTGATTAATGTCTAAAATATGAATAAATTATTTAATTTAGTAATAGTTTAAATTTTTTTTTTTCAAAATTGCCGTACTTATAGATAAACGTCATTCATAGAATCAAAAAAACTCTTTTTGAGAACTTTTTATGGTAACATTCATCCTTTCACTGAGCATCATAAGGGTTAAACCGAGATATTTCGCGAAAACGAGCAGGCTCGATTTTACTTGAAACGGATTTTGGTACTCTGGACGGTCGCTGACCATGCCTCATTCACACTTCTTGTCGTCATTTTTGTTAAACCTATTTAGGCCAGGATAACGCTGTGACTGTTGTTATTTAAGAATTTCTGCGACCGCTTTTAAATTTTCGTCTTTAAGTTGCACTCGGCGGATTTGTGCGCGATCCTCAAGTGTTCCTGGCATGACTGGAAAACGACTCAAACTATCAACATGCTTCATCCTACTTACCGCCCGATGTTCCATTTTACAGCTAAAATCTTGAAGATACATCAGCAATTTTGCATACACATGCAGTTGTGTTTTAGCGTTTTGCCGAAAAATTTTCAGCACTGGATCTTCGCAAAGTGCTAACTTCAATGCTTTAAAAGGTCGTATTTGCTCATTCTTCATTTTGAACTCGCAACTTTTCTCAACAACGACGTCAACGGTCTGGCTATTACAACATAATTATGCAAAAATTTCCGGAAGTAACCCGTCAACCCGAGAAAGGCCTGGGCACCCCTAATGTTCTTTGGTAACGGAAATTTCCTAACAGCTTTTATTTTATCTTGACTTGGCCAGACACACCCGTTTACAACTTCATGCCCCAAGAAAAAAATTTTTTTCTTCAAAAATTGGCAATTTCCCCAGTTTATTTCTAGTCCAAATTGCTCTGCTTGTCGTAACACCCTTTCCATATTGTGTAAACACTTATCAGCTGTGTCTCCAAGTAGGACAATATCATCTACGTAGATTTCCGTTATGCCCTAATATAATAGTTGCTGGAAAATATGGTTTACACAGCGTACAAATACAGCGTGGGAACTATAAAAACCAAACCGTGCTTTATTGAATTCGAAAAAACCTTCTTTCGTCGTAAATGCGGTATACTTTCTGCTGTGTTCTTCGACCTCCACATAAAAAAAAACCAAATCTTGAGGTCCTTCACCGAAAAAAAATTTACCGTTTTGCATTTTTTCAAGCTACTGGTACCAGAAATCGGTCTTTAGGTACGAGAGAATTTAGTTTACGGACGTCTATACAAAGTCTGTAACTACCGCATTTCTTTTGGGCCAGTACAACTTTACTTGCAAAATCAAACTAATCCCTGACGAAGCCATTCATCTACCTGATTTCGTATGAAGTCTCTTTCAGTTGCGGACATTCGACTTGGGCTTTCCCGAAAACAAATTATATTTTCATTGGGTATAATACACAACTTAATAGGGGAACCTTTTGGACTACTCATCGGCTTATAATTGTTCAACAATTTCATAACAGCTGCTTTGTATTTCGCCTCAACATCTATTTCCAGCTGATTACAAGCTACGTTCAGAAAACTTGTAGGTGCCAACATCTAAATTGACAACAAACTTTTGCAAGAAGTCATACCCAACAATTACATCAACGTTCATTTTTGCATCTTCAACGATCAAAAATGTATGGGTGGTCTTCAGTCCATCGACCTCAACTTGTGCCACTATTTCGCCTAGTGGCGAAGTAGCGACGTTACCCAAACCAAATAGTTTTACAACGCACTTTCGTAGGTGCTGATCATAAAAAAAAACCTTCGTATTTTTTCTTGCGCATTAGTGAAACGTCTGCGCCAGTATCTATCAAACAAGGTGTATTGTCACAATTAATATTAACATTTTTAGTATGAGTTTGATTTACCATTACACTGTGGAACAAATTCAGGTTAGCAAAAGTTAGGTCGATTCTGAGTGAGTGGTGAAAATAGAGGCTAAATTAGAAGACCAGTATCGCGGCGTTTGTTTATGTTAGTTCGAATTTTTTTTAATCGACCTTCGAACTTTGCAGTCAAATGCCGATATTTTTTGTATGGTTTTCTGGCTATAACTCGCCGACTAATTGATATTTTTTCAATCTGTTAAAGCCAAATTATTGCTAGAGACCTGTGCAACAATTAAAACTAAAAAAAAATGTATTTATAAAATGTTTGTAGTGCTTATGAAGCAAAATGTTGGAAATTTTTTTTCCACAAAACTAAGTCCTTTTTTTTCTGTTTGATCTATAGTATGCTTCTCAATTTTTTCAGTGTTGGTTTTGAAGAAACATTGAAAAAGAAATTATAAAAATACGGAAAAAAATGTAATTTTTAAACGTTAGTTATGAAAAGTTTTAAGTAAAAAGATTAAATAAATTAAATTAATGATTTGGTCAGTTGCCGTTTAGCAGGCGGCTGTGGATCAACATCACAGCTCTCTCTAATATCTTGGTCATCGTCATCATCATCAGAAAGGTCGATAAATTCGTCCAACTGATATTCTAGAATTTCATCTTTGTCTTCCCCTTCTTCCTCTTTTTCCTCGTCTTCCTCTTCTTCAAAGGTGTTTTTATACCACCAACCAATTTCAGCGAGTATTGCATCTGGAGATTTCTTTCCTCTTTACCTGAAACGAAAATAGTTTTCAATCGTTAACATGTTTAAATTATGCACTCTGACAAAGATATTAGAAAAATCTAATTACCTTATTTCAAATGGAAGCGCAGTTTGGTGATAACGTTCGCCTTGCTCATCAGATTGAGTTGGCAACTGTTGAGCGAGTTGATCAAGATGCTGATGCAAGAGATGAATTTTGTACGACATATTAACCCCAATTTCATCGAAAGCTGCTAACATTTTTGTAGTTGTCTTTGCGTTCTTCACCCAAAAGTCCTTTAATGACTGCTTTCAATGCGAGCCATGCAGTTAATTCTCGGTCTGTCAGAACTTGGTCAAAATCTTGAAGACTCATTAGTTTCCGTATGTCGGGACCATTGACAATCCCTTCCTGAATTTTGGCGTTACTTAGTCTTGGGAAAATGTCTTTTAAGCGGTTGAATACTGCTGGTCTTTTTGCAATACATTTCAAAAAAATTTTAGCAATGCCAAGTTTAATGTGGAGCAACGGCAACAAAATTTTCATTTCAGGAACAAGACTTTCGTGTAGCCTATTGTCTTTAGGCCATTTCCGTCCAATGCGACTATCCAGAAGGCATTCTATTCGTCTTGTGCAAAAGCACAACTTTTAAGCTGATTAGTGAACTATCGATGAATAAACGCCAATCATCTTTTTTATAGGTTAACCCTATCGTCTCCATTAACTTTTCGATATCGTTGCAATAAGCGAAATTTTTTGCATCATTCACATTGAAGAACTTTTCTAACGCTTTTTGGCGTTTTCGGTATGATGTTACTTTGGTACCTTTCGCCGGCAAATTATTTCCTTTCAAAAATGAAGCAAGTTCTTCTGATTTCTTCTAAGTAAAACACAAAATTGCATCCAATTGCTTTTGGATTGGGTCCTTTGATGTTTCCATCGCTTGCTATTGGGTCCTTTGATGTTTCATAGGATGTACCAGGGTCGTATTCTGAGAAGAAATGCGTGGATATAGCAGCGGAGTACGGTAATGGTAATTGGACACTTAGCAATGCTACATAAGTCTTTGCTTTCCTTCTGTTCAAAGTTTTATGGTAGTTGATACATCCATAGCAATTTTCTTGTTGATGCGGGCTGTTGTCTAACCACATCATTGGTATACCAAAAGGCATAGCCTTCTTCTTTTCACTTTTCCATTGCATAACACTTGAATAGCAATTAAAGCAAACTTTTTTAGGGGCATAATTTACGTCAGTGATAAACTCTTGCGAGAAATATTGTTTATAGGCTTCCAAAAAACAATCACTCGCATTGCCACATTTTCCATCGCTTGCTATGAAACATCCACAAACATTACAAAAATGGTCCATTTTACATTTTGGTTCCGACAGTTTTAATACAATATATATTATACAATGTTGTTTTTGTTATTTTTATGAAACCGATGCACTTAACTTAAATCACTCACAAAATGAAATAAGTTCCAAAAAATTAATAGCGAATTTTATCACGACCGAGCGAAAATTAAAAGACATCAGCTTCGGCTGAGTTTCGAGTCTTAACTGAATCTTTATTTTTGATATTAGTTCGCTTGTACGAAATAAATAAAAATCGCTACCTGTGCGGTGGTTGGAAACAAAAAAGAGGAAGACGAGGAAAAAGAGGAAGAAGGGAAGAAATTTATTGCATTTGACTGCAAAATTCGAAGGTCGATTAAAAAAAATTCGAACTAACATAAACAAACGCCGCGATACGGGTCTTCTAATTTAGCCTCTATTTTCACCCCTCACTCTCAGAATCGACATAACTTTTGCTAAACTGAATTTGTTCCACAGTATTATACAGACGAATTACACTGCTTTGCCATGTGCCCCACTCCTTTGCATTTAAAGCATTTTGTTCCACAGTGTTATACAGACAATTGCTTCGAATTACACTGCTTTGTCATGTGCCCCACTCCTTTGCATTTAAAGCATTTTGTTTCTTCCTTACAATCTACTCTTTTATGCTGAGTAGACCCACAATTATAGCAATGCGGGTGTTTACGATCCACCCTACTGCCTTCGCGCATATGCGTTTGCATATTTCGCCTGCGTTTGTTTGATGAACCATCCTTTGTCAGTGTCTCAACCAATTCGAATCTTTTTCTAACGTCTTTAAATGTTACTGCGCTATACAAAGTAAACTTTAAATCATCTCGTACATCTATGCCATCAACTATGTACCTAATGGCAGACTCTTCTTCAATTTCTCCAAGCGCCGACGATCGTTTTTTCAGACAGCGCAACTGATTATGTATTTCAACACTACCTAACTTCTGCTCGAACTCCTCAGCTGATCGAGTCGTTTAACACAAATGGCGCTGTCTCACCTATACGGCTGTTGTTCGCTTGTACGTTGTCTATCGCTGCTTTGTCTTTGGCGCTGCTTGGTCTGTTCGCAAAAAATGGAGTTGATTCAACTACACTGTTGTTGATCGTAATTCCGTTCGCCTTTGACTTTGTGTTCTGCCAACGTTGCTTTTTCTTTTGTGTGCGCAGTATGTTGTCTCAAAAGAATTTTCCTTACTGACAGAGCCTTTCGCAATGGTTGAGCCCCCATGTAAATCAAAGAGTTTAATTTATAGTTGATAAGTTTAATTATTAAAGTTAATGTGTAGTATAATGTAGGTGAATAAAGTTTAAGATAATAGAATATTTAATGGAAAATGCAAAAGACCGAAACTTCTGGTCAAAACGAATGCTAGTGCTGACGCTCGGCTGACTACTAACTCCCATTATTCTTCCTTCGTTCCACCTTCACTGAGTAGGGATGCCGCCTTGCAATGCATGAAATAGGATGCCAGATTACATATATTCAATGTGTAAAACCTGACAATGTGTAAAAGTAGACAAGAAATATATTACGGAAGGAACGGCACACATATGAACGAATGAGCACAGGCGAAGCCTCTAGCCATTGTGTGTTGTTGTTGTTAACAGTGCTTCGCCCTGCCCCAGATTGGCCAGGTTTACACTGAAATAACAGCCCTTGGCCGGGTGAAAAACCCGGGTCATTCCGGTGCGATAGAACCGGCTGTTGTGTGTCTCAAATTTCAGTTATCAATGCAAATTTTGTATCATCCCCGCTCCCCTTCCCAAAATCCTGGCTACGCCACAGATCAGAACAATATGCTGCAATGCTTGCTGTGTGATAATTGCTATTGCCATCTCTTGGTGTTAAATGGCACTCAAATTGCTAGAAGTAGGATGCCAGGTTTAATTCGTGGTTCCTCTTTCCGCCCCCAAGTTACCAAGAGTGCATAACCAAGGGTACAGAAATATGCAATTGCACATAGATACTATGACGCTGTCCGAACCAAGAATTATACAATTTTCCCTAATCGAGGAATAGTACGTGATTGTTAAAATACTAAGTACCATGTATTCGCCTAATTTTAAATAAGTATAGGAATATTTATATTGCAAAAATTTACTAGACTGTACATACCTTGCAAATTTATCACCGAGTAACTTATGCCAGTAAGTGGCTACATTTGTAGCGAATAATTTTATACGGTAAGCTTGGATATCCTTTAGGCGGCCAATGACACTGTTTTCACAATCGTTGTCCTCAAAAAGCGTTAAAAAAATATTTACCATTTTAGCTTCGTCTTTTCCTTGAATAGCGCTGGTTAAACTATGACTAATATGAAATAGATAAAACTTATTTTAATAACATAATTTTACAAAGTATTATAGTATAACGCAGTAAGAGCTATGATTTTTACTTCAAAACTATAGCTAAAAGGACTGGTTGGCAAAACACATCTAATCAAATAAAAAATAAATAAATAATTGGCGCGATATATACTCGTACCTCCTAGCTTCTCTACCAATTTTTGGTGTGCTGCTTCTAATTTTTCCTACAAATTGGCGGGACCTACAGTTTTTTTCGAATTCCGAACGGCATCTGCAAAGCAGATGAATTTTTTGAGAAGCCTTCCATGGCAGAAATACATTCGGAGAGCTTGCCAAACCACTGCCTAGGGGCATCAGGGCTCGAACTGTGCACCCTCGTTGCGGTTGACCAGCAACACTACCGCCACACTACTGCGGCCGCTACATCTAATCAAATGTGGTTTAAATAACGAAGAGGGATACATTTCATGCTAATCTTATGCGCCACGGCCACGCACAACAACTGATTGAAGGTAACCATAGCAACCTGTGGTTGTATGCGTTTCGGGTGATTACCGCCTGCCCGACAACGCACAATCAGAAAGCGTCAATCGCCATTTGCATTGAAAATTCTTAGCAATAGCTTGTAGGAATTTCTTTACCGAACGATGTTTTTGTTCATATACTTTATTATTGTTCCTTAATTACTCGACAATCTTTAATGTTTATTAATTTCAGGGGCGTTGTAATAAGGACAAGACATTTCTTATTGCATTTCATGGCATAGAGGATTAAACCGTTTACAATTTTTTTATCCGTACATGTGTTCGGCATGAGAGCCGCTAGGCGACTAAGCTTGTTTGGTTGTCCAACACTTCGGCCACCAAATAGACCAACAATCAAACGCAAAAATCAAAAATTTTTGATTTTCATCAACGCGAGCCGACAACAAATACGTATGAGCACGAATACCACGACATGAGCCGATTGCTATGGTAACAACCGGTGGCTATGGCTACACGCAAGCATTTTTTGTGCCGGCTCGCGTTGATGAAAATCAAAAATTTTTGATTTTTGCGTTTGATTGTTGGTCTATTTGGTGGCCGAAGTGTTTGACAACCAAACAAGCGAACACATGTACGGATAAAAAAGTTGTAAACGGTTTAATCCTCTATGATATGAAATGCAATAAGAAATGTCTTGTCCTTATTACAACGCCCCTGAAATTAATAAACATTAAAGATTGTCGAGTAATTAAGGAACAATAAAAAAGTATATGAACAAAAACATCGTTGGGTAGAGAAATTCCTACAACCTACGAGTATTGCTAAGAATTTTCAATGCAAATGGCGATTGACGCTTTCTGATTGTGCGTTGTCGGGCAGGCGACAATCACCCGAAACGCACACAACCACAGGTTCCTATGGTTACCTTCAATCAGTTGTTGTGCGTGGCCGTGGCGCATTACTAATGCGAAAGTTATAATGGTTGTTACTCAATGATTTCAAAATGTCTTTACAAATGTGCCCAGAAATCGGTTACATTTTGTTTTTAACTTTGAAGCTATTTGAAAAAAGGATGCACCATGCCTTCAGAAAAAGCGTGTTATAGCCCGCATAGACCAGGGATATGCGGTGTTTTTTTTTCTAGGTGTCTGTTTGGATGTCTCGGTTTATGGCAGTTCAGTAAAAAATGTTGACTTATTTATTCCGCGGGCTGGTATTTTTGCATCTTGATGAAGATGAGACTCAGATGACATACTGCCGTCCCTTAAAGCACTAAACTTCTGTCAAATTTGGTTTCTTTTCTTCCCACTTTTATCTTCTGCAGCGCTATTTTGGTATTATTCATCCCAATTGTATGGACATGATTATTTTTGCAATTTAGGGACGTCAGATAAAAAGAAATCCCGTAGCAGTTTTGTTTTGGAAGACTTGTGTAGGGTTTCTTATAATTACTTTGTTATATAATATTTTATACTTGGTATTTAATACTATAATTTTTGAGATATTTTTAACTATGTTAACATTTTGTAAATAAAAATGTTTGAAAGTTTAAAATATAAAAGTAGTTAAAAGTTTTTGATTAATACTAAACTTAAAAAATGTACAAAAAATGTTGATAAAAATAAAATTTCAAGTATTCATGAAACGAGATCAAGGCCAAGAATAATAATTTTTCACTTTTTTTTTGAATTTTTATGAATTGAAAATGTACAGGCCGTAAATCAACAAAAATTGTTGGTATCAAAAAGCAATAAAATAAATATTGTATATATGTAATAACTCCATAACTTGCTACCTCCTATAGTTGGCGACTATATCAATGAACATTACTACTCATTTCCGTTTCCTTGTCTTTTCCCGAAGTGCTGTGGCCACTACGGTGGCGTGATTGGCGAATGTGAGGCAAGATTTTAGACCGGTAGCATAACGCACGTTGATGGACGTTTAACTCTAGTCTAATCTGAGCTTTCCACTAGTGTCGCCATCGATTTAGTCGCAGATATGGTCGAATTTCGCTTTGCTGTATCCATACTTATTTTAGATAGAGGCCTTTCAACAATCTTTCTCATGTCCTTTGAGCTTTTTTTCTTCAGCTGCTCCGCAGTTATTCCAAACTTCCAAGCCACTACGTTGTTAGTGTTGTTGTGGTAGCGATGCTTCGCCCTGCCTAATCGTCCTTACTTAGCATTGTCATCAATATCTTCTAACGGGAGTCCCAGGAACCAAGCGGCTTCGATGGGGTTGGACCAGAGTGAAATTCATGTTAGTAGAGTCCGCTCTGTCGGGCAGGTGAACAGATGGTCTCTGTCATGGGGAGACACACCAAATGCCGGTGGAGCTTGTGCCTGAATAACTGCATTTACTGGGCGAGAGCTGACAAAGGAGTTTACGGACGCTGTAGGGATGTTTTTGAGGAGTTGCCAAAACCTTGCTATCATCGGCTCAAGATAAATCCTCTGACACAAAACGCTGTATTAACCCCGAACACTCCCTTTTCCTTTTTCTCAATTTTTTTTTTTTTATTGTCTTTTATCCCTTAATCACACATTTTAGCAAAGCTAACATTGTTGTTGTTGTTGTGGTAACGACAAAAACACTCCCAGAAGGTTTTGGGGAGTGTTGTCGAATTAACAGTCCTTGGCCGGATTTGAGCCCGGTACACTCCGGTACTCCCCGACTGTCGTGGTAGCGATTTATGACCAGTGAAACCTTCAAGGTCATGTCACCCCTCCTTCCGTAAGGAAGGATATGGTGAGTAATGAGAGGTGGGAGGCATCATATCCGTAGATCAACCATCGAGTTGCACGTCATTACCTTTGTGCATATTAGTCGCCTCTTACGACCGGTATGCCTACCTCGGGCATATTCTAAACCCCTAACCTGCAGGGGGACAAACCTAACATTCTTACCTTTCAGTTGTAATCAAAGTTGTCAAAAAAACTGATATACAAAAAGCTGAACACATTTGCTATTAATAGTAGAAAACACCTTAAACCGAAAACGCAAAAACACGTGTAACTTTATCGAATGCTGAGAGAGAGAGATGTGAAACTTTAAACCGATATTTCTTATTAGTGGTGGGTAAGTGTTCGCTACTTCGTGGCCATGTCAAATTGGTTCTTCATACCGAAAACGCTATTGCCGAATGTACCCCAAAGCCGAAGCTATCCCGCTCTCCCCTATTACATCCTGCTTTCGCACCTGCAGGTTAGGGGTTTAGAATATGCCCTAGGTAGGCATACCGGTTGTAAGAGGTGACTAATATGCACAAAGGTAATGACGTGCAACTCGATGGTTGATCTAGGGATATGATGCCTCTCACCCCTCATTACCTATCTTATCCTTCCTTACGGAAGGAGGCGTGACATGACCTAGAAGGTTTCACTGGTCATAAATCGCTACCACGACAGTCGGGCAGTACTGCAAGAGAGTACTGGAGCTTACCGGGTTCAAATCCGGACAAGGACTGTTAATTCGACAACACTCCCTAAAACCTTCGGGCAATGTTTTTGTCGTTACCACAACAACAACAACGACACCCTGCTTGGTCCGCGTATCAATTCATGGAATGGTACGTGTCATAGGCCATACAAGGTTATACTGAAGTTGACAGCCCTTTTTCTAAATATGAATTCGGTACGCTTCGGTCCAAGCACCTCACGGCGCTAGCCCGACTGCGTGGATTTTAGTCGCCTCTTACGACGAGCATATCTACCTAGGACAATTTCTAGCCACCTACCCCGCAGCGGTAAATCCTATCCCGAGATGCTGTGTACTTTTTGTCTAGTGTTACTTGATCTAGGGCATTCGGTGGTATTTTCATGTTTGAACCGGTGAAGGTAGTCTTCGAAATATCTGGGGCCACTAAGAACTTTGTTAGATAAAAATGTGTTCTCGTTAGCCATATTTTCCGTAGTATATAATTTTCCATAGCATTAGGCCGGCCCAGAGGCTTGAGGAGTCAAAACCCATTTGGATCTATTTCGTTCCATCTGAAGTTTTGTTCAAGCATTCGAGTGTCAAAATAGCTGCATATAATCCTTGCTGTGTTTGTTGTTGTAGCGATGCTTCGCAACCGCCCGGTAGTAGTGAGCTGCTTGAACCGCATACAAAAGAATCGCTTTGGCCATTCCCAGGTGAATTGCGAAATTATCCCCATTTACTTTTACACACCGCCCCAAAATCTGTTTGTTTGTTTGTTTAGATTACATATATTTACAGTTTATCGGTGAAATATATAGTTTAGATTTGATTATATATTCAGCGTAATTCTAAATGAAAATTCCGCACGGATTTTTTCCCCTCTCCCGTTCCTCGTATTCTCACTGAAAAATCCTTGGGAATTTTTTCACTCTTCCCTTTCCTCTTATTCTGAATAATGTCCGAAAAAGGGAAATCCAATTAAGGGAGAAAAGTAGCAATTACGAATTTGAGGAAAAGGGAGATTTCGCTGTCATTTTTAAGGAATTTTTTCACCATCTAAACTGAAAGGAGCGCGGGATAAAACTGAATGTTTCTTGTATTTTTATAGGAAAACTATTAACTTGTGTAAGTATATACTAAACTGAAATAATGTTATATTGGAATACGATGTATTTTAGATCGAAAAGTACAAATGTACAACAGATATGGCTGTGTTTAAACTTGATGCAAGGCCATCATGAAATTGTATTTTTGAGTTGCTGAGTGTGCGATGTAAGGAGTTCCGGGCTTGTTTATTCTATAATACTTTTTAAATCTGAAAACAGGAGAAAGCAAATTAAATATACAAACAAAAATTGTAGATAACGTTTGCGGCAACTCAAGCGTATATGTACTACCTCATAATCCTGGTTTTATTTTCCTGTGGCTCTTATTCGATTAATTTCTGCCACAAACGTATGAAAAGCAACACTAAACGTTGTTTTACATTTTTTTTTTCTTTTTTTAAAACGAATTCTTCACAATATTTACATTTTTAAATTTCGTTAGCCAGTTTAGAAATCCGTGTATACCATGCCAATTGCCAAAACAGCTGATTTCGAAAATTCGAAATTCCTCTTCCCCAATTATTCTTCTCCCCAGGAGAACATAATTGGAGGAATTTTTCCGAGGGAACAAAAAAATTCGAGAGAAAATTATTCCGTGAGAATATTTAGAATTGGGCTGATTATTAAAGTTACTTTTTTATGTATTAAAAACATTGGAAATAAATGGCTTTTGGTCATATTAACCTGGTATTATCATTAAATTGCTTCTTTTTTTTATATTCATATTCGCAAAACATTCGCAGAAAGTTTACGCATGTGAATGCAGCTGTGCAAAAACATGCAAATATTCGCGATTGCGAGTGCGAATATTCGTTATGTCACTGATGTAAAAAAGCAACCCACACCTTGTTGCACACAGGGTGAACTATGTTTAAAACAACAAATAGGGTGATCTTCCACTCAGCCATCGATCTGTAATTTGAATAAAATAATTATTAAAAAATAAAAACAATAATAATTTTCATAAATAAAAAGAAAAATTATTATTATTGGCCTTGAGCTCGCTTATAGCCAGGGTACTTTGCAAATGTATAGGACGTAAAAAGAGCAATTCAATTGAATTGTTGGTATACAAAATAAACGAAATCTGTGTGGTTGTGCTTAAAATTGGGTTTCTTTTTTATCGTAAAGGATAACTAACTTTTTTCTTATAACTTTAATTCTTTATTCTTGTACGTATATTTGTATATTACTTTTTTTATATATTTCTATATCCACTACTATTTCGGGAGCAGCTGAACCGATTTGGACGAAATTCGTTATATACAGGTAGAGTAATTTGCTTCATACTAAGACTTCTAACCAGGTGCTACTAATAAGGATGTTTTACACGGTGGCCACCTTTTTAGAACTAAAAAAGTAAAATGCTAATAAGGGTGTCAAAGTAAAGGTATTTTTCCACGTATTTCAACTAAAAAAGGCTAGAAAATAAATAAAAAATTATAGGGAACATATAGCTCTAATCTAAACCGGAGTCCCTGTTGCAAAAATTTACTTTCGAAAGTCTTATGTAGACTAGGAAGCCCGACAGACATTGTTCTGCCCAACCATTTATTTATGTTATTTTTGTTTGACCTGTCATAACCGTTTGACACAGTCAATCAGGTGGAGCCTGTTTATGATCTGGTTGACTATTCTGTCCCTCCCTGTATCAAACGCTACATGAGTAGTCGACAATCGTCTGTTGTATTCAGAAATGCAAGATCAAAACCCCGTACGGCTTAGGAAGGCGTGCAATATGGTGGTGTTCCATCCTCGCTTCTGTTTAATTATAACATTTTGAGGCTCTCTCTTCCAACCTAAGGGGTCTGTCCGTCGATGAGCTGCGCTCCAGAATATATAGTTATCTCCCGACACTTTCTGGTGTTTTCGCACGGAACCTGAGATTGTCACCGATTAAATCTAAAAAATCGAAACAAAATTCTCAAACCACTAGCTGGCAGCACAAGGCAATCAGGCAGCCGGTCCTGAACTACGCGTCGACGGAGCTAGGAGACATACACTGGAAGACCTGCCAGAACACCGCATTCAGGACTGCTACGGTATGTCTCCTTGTGTAAGCGGAACACAACTGACACAGCGCGGCAAAAACGAATAACGTAAAATAGCATAATGAAATTCTGAGCAGGTAGTTCCTGTAAAATTGCTGCAAACCCTATCATCATAATAGGCAATTTATTGAAGCAAAGCTACCCCCGGTCGATAAGGACACATCTCCTTAAGCGCTATGATGAGATGTGATACCACATGAGGAGTGATTAAACAAAAGGCCGTATTTCCATTTTCCACAAGATGCGAGATTTTAATGACATCGGCTTGTTGAGACAAAACTACACATGTTGTCTGCATAGGAAACTTCCAAAACGCCTTATTTTGTATATAAAAAGATCCGTCAAAAACTAAATTTTGTATAAACTGGGCATATTTCCTTTCCATTAATTTTTCGTTTAAAATGTTTGCATCGTTTTTATCAAAGCGCTTTATTTCAGTTTTAATACCTTGTCGTAAAAAATTAAACAAAAGGGTATAATTTGTTTACATACAAAAAAGCCTTTATAAAAAAGTGGCATTAGCCTTGAAATATGTTCTTTTTTTATAAAATCAAAAAAGCAGGATATTCTTCGATTGTCAATAAAAAATTGTGAATCGGAAACTTTTAATTTTTATGTTTTTTTATGAGAAATAAACGAATGAAATTTCTCTCTATTTTTATTGTGAAAATCGTTAAGCCTTTACTTTAAAATGGGTTAAAATGGGTTTAAATTAGTTTTAAATATGTATATTTGGACCTAGATCTGAGATCATAATCAGGAACTGTTGACCAGGTGAAGAAAAAAAATTGTCAAAGAGGCTTTTTACCAGAAACATGTTAAGCAAGAGGTTATATTTTAAAATTTTCTCATACAAAATGGCTTATTTCCTTGAGTTGCAACTAAAAAGGCATATTTCCAAATTATAAAATTAAAAAACTATATACTAGAGATAAAAAAAATTACGATGTCAATTTGGAGTAGCTGTTTTATTTTAGTAACACCATTTAAAAAATATTAATTTTGGTTATTTGACTTTGTCACAGTTTTCTTCGGTTTCTGAAATATTTTTGAAAATGGAAATACGGAATTTTGTTGAATCACTCTTCACATAACAATGCAACCAAAGCGCACAGACTAGCCCTCAACAATATTCATGCATAGGGAGACAAGAGTCACTCTGACCCAAATTCCATCTGGGTACTGTAATATTTTAAACTCTTACCTATCCAGATTCTCCGCATGTATGCTCGGCATGCAAGTCGTCCCCTAATGATACCAATCCCCTGCCAAGCAGAACAGACTCTTCTAACACCTATCTCCCTCGAATTCAATGTATTTTTACTTTTGATGTTAGTTAGCATGCCGATTTCATTGTTCTTGCAGGTAAATTGGGCTTGAGCGTTTTTGTGAAAGAATCACGAACATGTACTCACCGAAGACGTGGGGCTTATGGCTGGGATCGCATGATATTAGAGTAAATATAATAAGAACAAGTAAGGAAGTTTAGGTTCGGGTGGAACAGAACATTAAATACCCAGCTTTGTAAAAGTGGTCGTCGTAAATTGTTATGGAGTTATGACCTGTAGAGGGTTTAAACTTTTTCTACTACCATGTGGGTAAAACCAGGCTCATTCTGTTTGGCTAAATTTCAATCCTATAAATAAAAATGAACGTGTGTCTGTGTGTCGGGATCCCAAAGTACTCTACCGATCTTTATGAAATTTTCACAGATTTTTGGGTTCACTGGTTACAGTATAGGCTATATTTAATTTTGGAATTACAATTCCTCATAACAATGAATGCACTTGGTTTAAATTAATGATATTTGGAGGTATGTGTCCTTCAATCAATATTTACACAATTTTAGAAAAGTAGGCGGTGGATCTTTATGATACTTTTACAGTGGATTCAGTGGTCCAGGGGTGCGACGCTATATAAAGTTGGAATCTGTTGAAATACTATCAAGTACAACTGTAGCTGCATACTACTCTACAGTAGCACACCACACTGATGTGAGCTGTCACTTATATTCTTTTTTAGTTTTTACGTTTGCTTTTTTCTTACATGCATTACACGTTTGCAATTCACTTAATATTTTATTTAGTAATAATGTAATATAACTTGAATTATTAAACTACTGAATTCCAACAATCATCGTGTTTTGTTTGAGTTCCTGACTACAACATTTGGCGACGAGAGTTGGTGTAATTCTTCCATTTGCCTTGACCACATTAAAACGTACATAACCTCGCTTATCTAGTAACATGGATGCTGCAGCATTACAACAGGTGCTTCAACAATTGCAAAGCGCAAATCAGGCTTTTCTTGCAAGTGTGGTCAAAGAAAATAGAGATTTTCTGGAAAATGCGTTGAAGGGTGGTGGCATAAGCGGTGAGCGACGTGCAGTTCCCAATTTCAGGAACTTCAACAAAGAAAATGACAAATGGAGTACATATCTTCTTCAAGTCGAGCAACATTTCTTAGCAAACGGTGTCACAGAGGAAACTACGAAAAGGGCCTGCATACTTAGTTGGATTGGGGCCGATAATTTGGAACTCTTACAGAAATTATTCGATGGAAAAGTTAAAGAAAAAACTTTCAAAGAAATCGCCACAACGCTAAACGATCATTTTATTGAAAAGCAACACGTGTTAGCGGCTCGTTTCAAGTTTTATCATACGACAATGAAGCCAAGTCAAACGTACAGCGACTGGGCGGCTGAGCGCCGCGGCGCAACTAAAGATTGCTTGTTCGTTTGCTCCAAATCGGGATGCAATGAATCTTACGTAGACAGCAAAATTCGGGATATGATTGTAATGCATACGCCTCATGAAAAGGTGAGGACGGCTGCGTTACAAAAAACTAACCCATCGTTGGAAGAGGTCCTACAAATTGGTACTATTTATGAATCGACCGTGCGAACTTGCTCAGTAATGAAAGAAGCAGATTCAGCAACTGTTAACAAAGTTTCAAAATATTCAGCAGCGAAAAGTCGCTCCACAAGTCGAACGAATACCAAAGGTAGAGGACGAAGTCATTACCGAGGCCGTAGTACACTCAAGTCGTGTCCCAGTTGCGGAGTAAATCACGCAAGGTCCGACTGCGTCCACTACAAAAAGCAAACAAAGTGTAACGCCTGTTCTAAAACTGGTCACATAGCATCCGTTTGTCAATCAGCTGCTACGCAGAAGAAGGAGAGTAAGGCCCACCAAGTAAATTCTACTGACACTAATACATTCGAAAGCATCAGCGTTATAGAGGTTATACATTCCACTGGCAGTAGCGATAAGAAACTTGAAGCTAAGCTTCAAGTGAATGAAAGGATAGTCAGCTTCCAAGTAGACACAGGTGCCTCGTGCTCGTTAGTTGGCATTGACGGCTACAAGGCATTAGGAGAACCGTCATACACTCCCACACAAAAAATAGTCAAAGCATACGGCGGTCACCAGCTGCCAATAAAGGGCATTTCCACGGTACGTGTACGCTACAATGACGTCGATGAAATTCTGCCACTAGTTGTGGTTGACAGCACAGCGGCATCAAACATTCTTGGGCTAGATTGGTTTAGAAAGCTGAAGTTCCGTATGGATATTCCGCAATGTTTACAGTCCAACATATGCCATGCTGCGGAGGTCACCCAGGCCTCACACAAACACCTCATGGACAAGTTATCTAATCTAACAAAGGAATATCCTAAACTTTTCGCCAACGAACTAGGGTTATGCTCGACATTTCAAGCTGATATTATTTTGAAGCCAGACGCCAAACCTAAATTCTGTAAACCGTACAGTTTACCATTTGCTCATCACGATGAGGTGCGCGCAGAGGTAAACCGTCTGGTAAGTACCAATGTTTTGAAACCGATAAAATCAAGTGAATGGGCAGCGCCCGTGGTCGTTATCCGCAAACCAAATGGTACATTGCGTGTGTGCGCTGACTTTAAAGTAGGTCTAAATTCGCAAATAGAGATAGATCGTTTTCCTATACCGAGAATAGAAGAACTGTTTAATAAGCTTCAAGGTGGCAAATATTTTTCAAAAATAGACCTGAGCGAGGCTTATCATCAAATTGAGTTAAGCGATGCTGCCGCTGTGGTGTGAAGGTAGTGTTGCCGGCCTACCACACCGAAGGTCCATGGTTCGAGCCCTGGTACAGGTAACATCAAAAGTGAATTGAAAAAAATTTTCAAAACGGGGTCGCCCCTCGGCAGTGGTTTGGCAAACTCTCCGAGTGTATTTCTGTCATGACAGGCTTCTCAGCAAAAATTCGTCTCCTTTGTAGATGCCGTTCGGAGTCGGCAAAAAACTGTAGGTCCCACCAATTTGTAGGGAAAATTCAAATCGGCACACCACAAATTGGAAGAGAAGCTTGGCGCAAAAATCTCTTAGGAGGTTTATGATGATATACCTGTTGTATATCGCGCCATAGAGAGAGATGCTGCCAAAAAATATATGGTAATCAATACCCCATTCGGATTGTTCCAGTACCAACGAATGCCCTTCGGGATCGCAAGTACCCCTGGCATTTTTCAACGGTTCATGGAAGGTTTAGTCTCAGGTGTCCCGGGGTGCGCCGTCTACCCAGACGACGTCATAATTACAGCGGAAACTGATAAACAACACCTTGAGAATGTTAGTGAAATTTTCAAACGACTAGAGACCGCTGGCTTAACATGCCGAAAAGAAAAATGCAATTTTGCGAATGAACAAATCGAATACGTAGGTCATATTATTAGTTCAAAGGGAATCCAACCATCCGAAAAAAGATTAGAGGCGATAAAATCCATGCCTAGACCCAGGAACGTAAGAGAAGTAGAATCGTTTATTGGAAAAATAAATTATTATAACAAGTTTATCCCAAATTTTTCCGAAAAGGCGTCGGCACTAAACATATTAAGAAGACAGGGTCATCGTTTTGAGTGGGGGAGGCAGCAAGAGGCCTTCGCCATCTTGAAAAATGAAATAATTCTCGCGACGGATGCCTCCAAATATGGAATAGGCGCCGTAATCTCACACCGACATCCCGACGGATCCGAGAAACCCATTGCTTTCGCCTCTAAGACATTAACCAAAAGTCAGGTCAATTACTCTCAGGTGGAAAAAGAAGCATTGTCAATAGTTTTCGGAATCACTCGCTTCCACCAGTACCTCTACGGTCGCAAATTTGAGCTAAACACTGATCACCAGGCGCTTACTACTATTTTCCATCCGCAGAAACGATTACCGGCTACATTACATAGGCTACAAAGATGGGCCATTTTCCTTCTAGCCTATGATTATTCTATCTTCTATAAGAGCACATCACAACATGCGAATGCCGATGCGCTCTCGCGTCTGCCAATGGGCGAAGATCCAGAATTTGATCGTTTGGAAAATCAAATGCATAACGTCAATGAAGTATACGAGTCCACCATCAATGCCTTCCCACTCAATGCTGCTACAGTGACAAAAGAAACGAACGAAGATGATGAACTTAAAGTTGTAAAAAAAATGATTGAAGATGGATGGCCGCGGTATCTGCCGAAGTCGCAGTCTAATCTTAAGCCATACTTTGATAGACGATTTTTCTTATCAGTACAGAGTGGAGTTATACTTTTAGATGCAGATCATACGAGGGTGGTCGTGCCTGCGAAACTGCGACACAAAATAATCGAAATGATACACGACGGACACTGGGTCAAAGTCGAATGAAGCAAATTAGTCGTCGATATGTGTGGTTCCCAAATATTAACGAAGCCATCAGGGCAGCCTGTGAAAATTGTTCAGTTTCAATTCTCACCATGGCCTGCAGCAACCAACCCTTGGGAACGCATACATGTGGACTTTGCCGGTCCATTTTTTGACAGGATGTGGCTCATTGTAGTCGATTCATATTCGAAAAATTGTTGCGATTGAGGGGCTACCACAGACGGTTGTCAGCAACAATGGCACCCAGTTCACAGCGGAGGAGTTTAAAACATTTTGTAAACTCAATCATATCGAACATCTAACAAGCGCACCATTTCATCCCGCCTCTAACGGACAAGCCGAAAGATTCGTCAGAACGTTTAAAGAAGCGTTTGGCAAAATCATGAAGGACACAACTAATAGAGAAAAAGCTTTGTGTAAATATCTCGTGACATATTGCTCTACTCCAAATCCAATCTCGGGAAAATCCCCGGCAGAACTTCTCCATGGCCGACAGCCTCGTACATTATTGTCCGCACTTTTCCCTCAAGTACATTCAAGTGTCCAATGCCAGTCGACACTTACAACTGGCGAAGAAGTACAAGCAAGAAATTATACTGGAAAAGAAAAGTGGATTCCAGGAGTTATTTGTAAAAAAATAGGCCGAATGATGTACGAAATAAAAACATCAAGAGGTATCATAAGGCGACACCAAAACCAAATCCGAAAATCCAAGGCCGAAAAAACTACCGGTACGAGAAACGACAATGTGGATTGGGAAATCGAGACTGCCGGTGAAAGAGATGATAACGTCACCCCGCAAAGCGTATCTGACTCGACTGCACCTCGTCAAAATGAGTCATCACAAAATCCAAGCGAGACTCATAGTCCTCGAATAAATACCCCACCAGTGCGCCGATCGGAAAGGTCCCGAAAACAGACAGTTCGTTTTCAGATACCCAGTGGATCAAATTAGGATGTGAGGAATGTTGAAATACTATCAAGTACAACTGTAGCTGCATACTACTCTACAGTAGCACACCACGCTGATGTGAGCTGTCACTTATATTCTTTTTTAGTTTTTACGTTTGCTTTTTTCTTACATGCATTACACGTTTGCAATTCACTTAATATTTTATTTAGTAATAATGTAATATAACTTGAATTATTAAACTACTGAATTCCAACAATCATCGTGTTTTGTTTGAGTTCCTGACTACAACAGAATCCGACATAGCTACGAATTTATTTGATTCCACATAATGATATTTTATATAAACGTGTCCTATATATCAAAAAAAAAGTTTGGAAAAAGTGATCGGTACTAAATGTTCATTTATGTGTGGGCGGTGCCACACCCATTTCCCAAAATTAAAAAAAAAACTATTAATGAGATTATCAGGTAATTGTAACTACCAAATTCTAGCATTCTGTCTGCATCAGTGCAGTAGATTATGCATGTTTCGGTTTCCTACCTCTCTTTTAAAAAGCTTTAGCAAAAAGTGGTCGTTCACTGATTTTTTTTATTTCTGTGGACGTGCTCTACATGTCCACAGTATACCTCGTACCAAAAAAAAACCTGTGTGCTGAATTTCTTTCTATTAGTTTACCTCATGGATAACACGACTGCGGTGGCTTTAATAATTTTTCAATTGTAGTCATTTCGATACTTATATATACAAAAAATAATAATGGAAAAGTAAGCCGCTATCAGTTTTTGATTTGCTGCTTGAAGTTTTTATCATACAAATTGGCGGGCCCTACATATTCTATGGCATTTACTAAGGCAGATGAGACGCTTTTTTAGGTTGGCGACCTCCGGTGTGGTAGGCCAGCCAGACTACTACCACACCACATCACAATCTATGTGGGCTTTTTCTAATATTAAAAACCAAAACCTCTCAAGCAATCTAGACCCTGTAAATAAGCACAAAAACAAAAACAAAGTGCTAGTTTTCTTCAGTCGAAAGTGTTAGTTTTCGACATACACAAAGCGAAAGTGCTATTTTTCGTCAGCCAAAAGTCGAAACTGTTAGTTTTCGCATGAAATTTTGAAATAGTTTTCGTAAGAAATTTTGAGTGTTAGTTTTGTATGGCACGTCGATATTACCGCGATCTCGGCATCAAAATTACAAAATTATGGAATAAAACATTTGCATTTGTAATATAAATATATATTTTTCTTTAAATTATCGTAAGGGACATTTCAAACACACTCATAAAACATTGAAAGCGAAATTATCGTAAGTGAGAAATTTGTGATTTTTTAGAAAACTGCGTTTTTTTCAAGAAAAAAATAAAAGGTTAATTATATTAGATAATTATCTAACCGTTTGCTCATTTTTATTTCAATAAATCAACAAAAAGTGTTGAAAACCAAAAAAAAATGCTCTCCTGTCAAATTTGCCTTTTGTCCCTTACGATAGTATCGCCCAAAGGGTGTCGATATATTAAGGTACCTCACCGAAAAAAGTTGCAAATTTTCTACCGGAATTTCAAAATTCACTCTTTTCTAAGACCTCAGCCAAAATATTTCGAGAATATATTGAGTTTTACGTGAGCTGGACCAAGTTAGGAATACCTCTAAAAGTTCACTTTTTTATAGATAAAATGAGTTTGAAGAAATATTAAAAAAAAACCACATCAGATGATGAAATAGTTTGAGTATGAAAGGTAAGCATAAAAATGTTTGAAGATTTTGATGAAATCCAAATAATGAGATTTAGGATGCTGCGATTGACCATATTTCGAGGGGTAGGTTTGCGGAAAACTCTAATAACTCAGCCAAATCTTGAACGATTCAGATTTAATTTAACCCGATTTTTTCATATCGCGAATATTAGCATACCAATATACAGGCGGCCGCCGTGGTGTGAAGGTAGTGTTGCCGGCCTACCACACCGAAGGTCCATGGTTCGAGCCCTGGTACAGGTAACATCAAAAGTGATTTGAAAAAAGTTTTTCAAAACGGGGTCGCCCCTCGGCAGTGGTTTGGCAAACTCTCCGAGTGTATTTCTGCCATGACAGGCTTCTCAGCAAAAATTCGTCTCCTTTGTAGATGCCGTTCGGAGTCGGCAAAAAACTGTAGGTCCCACCAATTTGTAGGGAAAATTCAAATCGGCACACCACAAATTGGAAGAGAAGCTTGGCGCAAAAATCTCTTAGGAGGTTTATGATGATATACCTGTTGTATATCGCGCCATAGAGAGATAGAGAATATACAGCTATAAATTACCGCTGATTTTTGCATGCATCTACATCGAAGATTGGCTTATTTCAATACTTATAACTATTGCCAATAGTGACATGAGTAACTACGAGTATATAGTCGAGTACTCTGCCCAAGTCCAAGTTTTTTTTGCAGTCGAACTTGCACGTCAGTTATCGCTTTCCGCCTTTTTTTCTATGTTAATTCCAGAATAAATTTTGTAAAATTTTCCAAAATTTACCTATTTTTCGTCCCCCCCATAAAAATGTTAACGAAGATCCGCAGATAAGTCTTCGGAGCATTTATGGACCTATGCCGACGGTGTTTACCGAAGAAGATTTAATGATGAGTCATAGGAGCTCTACGCGGACATCGACATAGTCCAACGAATTAAAACATAGGGGCTACGTTGGCTTGGCCATGTAATGCGAATGGAAGATGCTTCGGCCCGGAAGGTATACCTATCGGACCGCAGAAGAAGAGGGAGGACCCCGCTCCGTTGGAAAGACCAATTGAAGTGCGATCTGCGATCCCTTAGCATTTCCAATTGGCGTCAGCTGGCAAAGGATTGAGCCAGGTGGCGCGCTTTGTTGGGAGGTCAAAATCGTATAAACTGTTGCACAAACAGCTATAAGGACTGGTGACCTATATACTTAAGTTATCGCCTCCCCCCTTTTTTTGTGCTTTGTTTGATTCCAGACAAATTTTTATAAAATCACTTTTATTGTCTTTTCGATATATATATATATTCTATGTATAAAGGGTGGGCATGGCTACCATACGATTTCGCCCATTTTAAATAGCGCTCGGAGATGAGTGCCAAGGAACCCGCATACCAAATTTCATTAAGATATCTCAAAATTTACTCAAGTTATCGTGCTCACAGACGGACGGACGAACGGACATGGCTTAATCAATTTCCCTTTTCGTCCTCAACATTTTGTTATATATAAGTCAATATCTATCTGGATCCGTTTATGCCTTTACATACTGCCATTAGGCGACTAAACTTAATATACCTTGTGTGCGTAGCACTACTAGGTATAAAAAGGAGAATAACATTAGAAAGCCTACACATTCAATAGCAGCTGACCAATGTCATTAAACTCAAAGAAGACGTGGACAAAACAAACAGCGCCTACACAGCAGTAATTAGAAAAGGCAGACAAAAGCAACCGGTGAAAGTATGAAGGAAAAAAATAGGTTGACAATTCTCTCTCTCTCTGGCGCGATATACAACAGGTATATCATCATAAACCTCCTAAGACATTTTTGCGCCAAGCTTCTCTTCCAATTTGTGGTGTGCCGATTTGAATTTTCCCTACAAATTGGTGGGACCTACAGTTTTTTGCCGACTCCGAACGGCATCTACAAAGGAGACGAATTTTTGCTGAGAAGCCTGTCATGGCAGAAATACACTCGGAGAGTTTGCCAAACCACTGCCGAGGGGCGACCCCGTTTTGAAAAACTTTTTTCAAATCACTTTTGATGTTACCTGTACCAGGGCTCGAACCATGGACCTTCGGTGTGGTAGGCCGGCAACACTACCTTCACACCACGGCGGCCGCAATTATTGTTCGTGAAATATCAACCCTTTGCGCGCAGTTATCGTAACGGACTTTTTTTCGAAATTTACTTTTTGATGAAAATTTGTTCTACGTCCCCCAGTGCATTACCTGGTAAGATATTATAGCCGAAATCCATATGGTTGTGCCAAAAAATGGGGTTTCTTTTTCGTATGGCCCATATAAAAATATTTGTAACATAACTAGTAAGTAATTCGATGTACTATTTCTTGCTCAACTTTGTTATGGTTTTCGCATCAAAAATGGAGCAGTAAGGAAGGCGGTCGGCACGATATGAGGTCGCACTGTGGCTAGTCATTGTCGGCTGGGGTGGGTTCTTGCCAACCTTACCGTCCTGCGCCATAAACAGAGAAAAGGTCAGATCGTGCCTTTAAATACGCGGGGAAATGCAAAACCGCACAAAACAACTTTTAAAACAACATCCGGTTAGACCCGGATGCCACGGACAGACCGTTGACATTCAAATATCAAACTCAAATAAAAAAACCGAAAAATCAAATAAATTCAAAAGAAACGGGCAACCAAAATATTTAAAATGAAAATCAAAATTCAAAAAATAATCGAAAATGGAAACGAAATTAAAACTGAAATAACGAACGGAAGATAAGAAAAAACAGATAAATTTAAATTAACAAAAAAAACCCTGAAATTTTAAACGAACCGGAAATGACCGGTTACCCTGCTGCAAAAGAAAAAAATTAAAAAAAAGAGGCCGAACATTATAAGGGGGCGCCGCGGGTGTTGTTGCGTCGCCCTGGTGCTGACCCACCCTCATCCATGGCCATCGACGCACCTGGTTTCGATGGCCCCTTACCTATTAAAACCCTACATGCCTTCTAAATAAAAGTTCCCATCAGCATTCCCATTACTAATTACAATTTATTTACTATTCATTTCTTAAAACTAGCATGTTTTAAGTGAACTTAGTTAATAAAAAAAACTTGACTCTAAAATATAAGGATTGTTCATTTACTTTTCCAGTAAATACTAAAAAAAAGAGTGTTACCATGAGAGAACAACGAAATTTAGCCTAAAAGTATATGAGAACGATTGACATATGTATGTATTTCAAAAATGAATTATCACAAATAACTACTTCTATTTTCTTTTGATAAAAAAAATATTCTTCCGGCACTGTGCTACGGTGCCTAGCTGTTGGAGCAAATTTCATTGCTAGAAAGAAAAGCTTTTATGAGTTAATGAACTCTTGGACAGAAAAAGTTAAAAAGAACTCGTTACTTTCAGTAATAAAAAAAGTTCTCTTAGTTATATTTAAGATAATTATTATTATTTCATGCATTCGTTATAATCGGCCTTTTAGATATGATCATGTATAAGTAAAGTTGTTATAATTTTATGTATGTTTTTGTTTTAATTTATATATTACTACTAACAGTGTTGGGAGTTTATCAATTAAGAAAAGTAATTGCAATTAAATCAATTAAATGAATTGATTTAAAATTAACTGCAATTAAAATTTATATTGATTGTTGCAATTAAATTATTTAAAATTAAATTAATTACAACCGAAAAAAATCTCAATTAATTTCTTAATGGTGTTATGAATCAATTGATAATAATTAACCTTTTTTTTTTCTTCAATTACCCGGGTAATTCTTGATTGATTTCACTCAAATATTCAATACAACTCATCAGGGGCACATAATTTTCCAGAAAGTGATATTTGAAAGAAATCAAGCAAGTTTTTTTTTTTTTTTTTTTTGCCATATATATAACCTACATGTTCTTACCGTAGAAGTTTGTCGCAATAAAATACCACGGAACCCGGCTAATAGTATACTAGATAGTGTCCGGGTAGCGTGTTTATTGGTAAATTGTAATTAACTTATTGTTAATTATAGAGAAACCTATTACTTGTTAATTATTGATTGTGTTAACAGTTATAATTTGGCCAACACTCATTACTAATATGTTTTATTTTATTAATTAAGTTTTGCTTTGGTTGCTTTTATTATTTTTTTTTTATTATTATTTTTTTTTTAAGTTCTAACTCGTTTATTTATACTAACATAACGCTGATTCAATAGTTTCTAATCTAAGGTTCTATATTGAAGTTCTTATTCCATTTTACTTACAGTTTCCTTTTTTTTTCATTAAGTGAACTTAACTTATTTAAATTTTGTTTTTTTTTCTCTCAAGCAAACTTCTTTTTTTTTTTTCTTTTTTTTTTTTTTATATAATAATAACAAAATAAATAGGTTAGGTCTCACCCATTTGTTGCAGTAGGCCGTTGGTGGGGCTCTACTGTTGTTGTTGTCTCTGGTGGTGTTGTGGTTGCTGGGTTGGTGCGGCGGGCCTATACTACGGCGGCCCCCGCTGTTGTCAATGCTGGATGTCGTCGTGCGGTGGGCCTATATGAGGGCGGCCCCCGCTGTAATTACTGCTGCTGGTTGTTGCGCGCCCTGTTGCGCGTTGTTGCTGTTGCGGTTTATGGCGGTGGGCCTATGTGAAGGCGGCCCCCGCTGTTGTCAATGCTGGTGTTGTCGTTGCTGGATATCCAGAAATATTGTTGTGGCTGCTGCAACTGCTGCTACTGATGTGGTTGTTGTTGTGATTTCTTTTTGTTGTTTTGTGAACTTTTTCTGTTTGTTGGTTTGTTTGTTTTAGCTATTTATTATCACCAAGTTGTTATTTTTTGTGGTGGTTTTTGTAGTTTAATTTTGTAGCTTTATTTTGTTTTTACATTCTTTTTGTAGATTTTTTGTTTATATGTGTATCTATGTTAATTATATTTTTATTGACCACACAACTAGTTATCAAGGATACAATTTCAGCTCAATCAATTTATCAATACCTCAAATGCGGTTTGTTCATAATTTCGTTGCCTTTTCAAAAAAACTAGGTGTTTTTTTGTTTTACTGATTCCTAAGCGCTGCTATCTAATTACGATGCACACGCTAGAAGACCACAAGCAAGGTGGACTTTAATGAAGTTGTTTATATTATTTATTATAACTTTTGTTTACATTTTTTTTCCACAACACTTCTATTCAGAAGGTTCTAAAGTTTATTTTTATAATTATTGGGTCTATGTTGTTTTGTAATTCTTTTCTTATTGCGTTTGTACTTTGAAACTTTATTTTCAGTTGTTTTTGTTTGCTTTTGTTCTTATAGCGCTTTTGAATTTGATATCTTTGGATATTTTGTTTTTGTAGTTTAGGACTGAGTCCTTCCGATTCACTTTCGTTTTAAAAAACAAAATGGAACTTATGAAGTTTTGATAGGTTTTCAAGAAAGTGTGCTAAAATTTTCAGATTCAATGGCAATTCTATACGACAGCATTCAACCGCCAATATACGTTCAAAAATCTCGGGAAAGGCATCAATCGACGCGTTCCGACCCCCGTACAACAATCCGAAGGCGGGAATCAAATAATTTGTCTCGGTGGAAAGCTATCAGCAAAAATTCAAAATGCGCTAGGTTCGATCCCAAATAGGCGGCTTCATCCAAGGTATTTATGTGCACAACACCTTTTCGCGTAGGCGACCTTTGGCCGCCTTTCAAAAGAATAACCTTTTGCCGGTCCAACCCCCGGCTACGCGGTCCACAATATTTTTGAGCAGGACACACTTTTTGCACTTTTTGGTACACCCTAATCTGTGATT
Organism: Merzomyia westermanni; assembly: GCA_949987695.1. NCBI lineage: Eukaryota > Metazoa > Arthropoda > Insecta > Diptera > Tephritidae > Merzomyia > Merzomyia westermanni. Next base: position 87,466,921 of record OX465291.1, read on the forward strand.
ACAACAACCACATGAAAATGACGAAAAATTTTCAACTTTGATTGCAAATATCTCTAAACAGACACAAAATATAGAACCTCCGCCCCCGGACCATCGACATGGAGGTCAAAACCCGTCGCCCGATACACCCCCCGAGACTCTCGGACGCACATCGTACAGAATTGCCGATTCAATAGCTCAATTTAAACTTGATTCAGAATGCTTTCATAAAAGTGAGCTGCGTATTTAATTCGAAAAGAAGTAATTTTCTAAACGGGTTACAGTATCAAAAAAAAACTGTACAAACTAGATAACGTTTTTGTGAAATTATTGTTAAAAATACCCCCTTCCCAAGTTCTTAAATGCCAAAATAGCAAGGCCAAATCCATTTAATGAAAAGATTTCACTTTATATAATGATTTTATAAGTCAGGGTGCCACTACAAACATTTTTCTCACAGAATTTTTGTTGTTGTTGTTGTTGTAACGACAAAAACACTCCCCGAAGGTTTGGGGAGTGCTGTCGAACTGACAGTCCTTGGCCGGATATGAATCCGGTACGCTCCGGTACTCCCTTGCGGTACTGCCCGACTGTCGTGGTAGCGATTTATGACCAGTGGAACCTTCTAGGTCATGTCACCCCTCCTTCCGTAAGGAAGGAGAGATGGGTAATGAGAGGTGAGAGGCATCATATCCGTAGATCAACCATCGAGTTGCACGTCATTACCTTTGTGCATATTAGTCGCCTCTTACGACCGGTATGCCTACCTCGGGCATATTCTAAACCCCTAACCCGCAGGGCACCACAGAATTTTTCTCCAACCTTTTTTCGCTAAAAAGGTTAAGCAGATATCACTCTTATGGGGTATTTTTGCCTCCTAAATAGGTTGCTTCGATTGTTAAAAAAAATGCAACGCCTTTACAAAGATTTGGCTGAACAAATATGTTGAAACCACTTGTTCTTTATGAATTTTGCTTTTCTCCTTTATTTTTGCTACACGACACACAATCTCAACGACGAGACACACACGTACGCAAGCAATTTTAGAGTTTCCTCGAGAATTTTTAACAATTCAATTGTACACGTATTTCGGTAGCGATAGTAATCGTCACTGTATTTTCAGGATAAGTCTTAACTATTTCCTTTTTCACGCAAGTTGATTATTTTATGCTGAAACAAAAGCCGCTACGTTTCGTTTCAGCATTGACACATTCGCGAAAATTTTTTTTTTTTTTTTTTAGTTTGCGCGCACGACCGCTCCCGTTCAAATCATGTATACTTTTTGAATTGGTCGAATGCCGGTGACGCTGCTATGCCCAAAATTATTCATTTAACGCGACTGCGCAATGGAAAAGTTCCGTTACCCGTTGACGTGGCGTGATTATTGCCAGGTGGAACATTCTGATTGGTCGTTACCTTCAGATGATTGCTATGAACGGATTGACATCAGGGTTCGAACTAGGACTTTTATTTTCAATACGTTTGTACTACTTAATTTGGTAGAAGTACAGTACAGTACAGGAATATAAAACATAAAAACTATTGAAACTAAAGGGAAGATATACTTTTACTTTTTTTTTCATAGTAGATTTAATGATCATTTGACTGTAGAAATTATTTAGAGCTGAAAGTACGGTAATTATACTTTTATTTTGGGCTTTAAAGGAAAGAAATTAAGTACTTTTACTTTCGCTACTATTTTGCTCATTGGTTATTTGTATTAAGGGAAATTTCTTTGGATAAAACAAGATTAGATGCAAGAACATGGATGATAATTAACTTTACTTTCCTGGAGGGTTTATAGATAAAACAAATTGACTTGTACCTATTCAGAGAGAAACACAAAACGTAGTAAATTTGGCTAAAGTGTAGTGACCATGAAAGTTACTGCAAGTTTGGTCAAGTCCGAACTCTGAAGGCACGCTTTCGTTGGCGCGCGAAAAAAAGAAGGTTCTAGAACATGCGTTTAGTGTGTTCCCTTAGTAACCCGCGGGACACCATGTTGCTGGGTTTGGGGATAGGAGGCACATGAAACTCCTCATCCGACCTAGCCTGTGACATTACTGCTTGCATGGCGTGTAATAAATGAATTCTGTCGCCAAAGGAAACCATTTAAGTTCATTTTTATTATGTTTTTACAAAATTAGTTACATTAGTTGCCATTTTTGTCTTAGGCAGGACAGGATTCCACGTGTCTCCCACCCTGGTCAATTTGGCTGTGACTTCGTGTTTTTAATGATTTTAGCATTTTTGTGGGTTTTGTTTTCGCAATCTTGCATTAATTTCAATACACGTTTATAGTCTGTACATGTTTTTGTACTCAACTTCTTTTACCCACTTCGTCACGTCAATTCATTGTAAGTCGCCCTTTTCGGGCCATTTGTCCATATCGCTCATTTGACACTTTCAGGCGGCCTGGGTTACCCGCAATTTAACTCTGGCCACACCGAGAACACACCCAACCTTTGTTTGTCTGGCAATTAAAAGTTCCGTTATTGGTGCCTTTTCCATTCTATGGAAATATTTGTGCTGCCACTTCAGCAAAAATCACGCACTTTCCCGTAGCTAAACGTCAAACCGGAAGGTGAATCAAAACTGTCACCCAACCAACCGCATTGCACCAAATAAAAATGACTATCAATTGAAAGTAAATCATAACAACTTTAAAGTAGAATGTGAAGGGGCATGTTACCATCGCTACAAGATAAAACATGTGAAATCTGATACCTTAAAATGCAACCTTAGCCTCGAAATACAACCATAAACACAAACCCTGACCTAACGAACAATTTTACGAAAGGGACGAGAACAGCAACAACACGACAGTTGAATTTTAAAACCCGACGCGCAAAGGTGCAAAAATAAAAAGCACAAAACGCAACCTTGAATGAAACTAAAACTTATTACTTATAAAACGTAAAATAAATATAATTAAATATAAGAACTCAAATTAATGTTAAATTATAAACAACAGAACAAACTAAGTGTAAATAAACGTATGTATTAAAGATAAACGGCTATATTTAATCCACATATATGCAATATCTTATAACATAAAACGAGATATGTCAGTGGCGTAGCCAGGATTTGGGATTAAAAAAAATTTGAATCGAAACCTGAAATTTAAAAATGTACGCAAACTTCGCGAAAATTAAAAGCAAAGTCTTTATTTATTTTTTTAATTTTTGGAAATTTTTTAGAGTATGCAGTTTGGTAGTTCATTAAATTTTGCTGATTTTTGGCAAATTTTTTTTCCGAAGAGCTTAAGTGTTTGCTTTCATAACCTTGTATTGAGGAAAATACAGAAGTCCCCATAAAGTTTAAATCTTCTCGTATAAAGAGAAGGTATAAATAAGGTAAGATATTAAACAATTGTAAAGCATAATGTACATATCAATATTGGCGCTAATTGGCAGATAGACGTAACGAATTTGTAGCAATTTGTATAAGTTATGAAATTACGTATGTTTTGGCTTTGAACAAATGGTTCATAACATTCAAGAAGCTTAAATAAATTGTTAACATTTTCTTCTCTGTGGTTTGTTGAAAAACTGAAGCGAAATCTCTAAAGATAGTTTTATGTTGAGTGAATCGACTATCTGTTTCCATTATTATATGTGTTGATCATAAATAAATGGATAAGAAACAGAAATCTTGAAATAAACATCTGGTTACATGCTTGCAGACTTTAGACTAAATTTGAATCGGTTCTATCTGAATTCAATATTCATTAGGGACGTGAGAAATAAGGGAGTAGAGTTTTAGCTCAACAATATCAGACCTCGAAAATTACGGTATTATTTCGATATGTTATTTTATTACTAGCAGAACCAACGTTATTTTATTACAACCAGAACGCATACCTCGAAACCGGTTTTATCGTCTTGAAAGCCTAGTGAATTTTGCAGAAGGTCTGAAAATACTAGTGTATGCAAATAGGCTTATTATTCCACTAACCGATAATTTCATATATTCATAAAAATGCAATTTGTCATTAGTCTAAAATAAGAAAATTATAAATCAGAAGCATCAAATTGTATTGTGTTATTCAATCGAAAGTAAAAAGATAGTAGTTCACTGACGAAGGAGGGGATGTATCCCCCCAAATCCCCCTGGCTACGCCAATGCTGGACGTATATTTGTATATTTGTTTATTAATATACATATTACTATATCCACTACTATATTGGTAACGTCTGAATCGAATTGGATGAAATTCGTTATACAGATAGTATGCTTCTTTTTAAAACATTCTTTCGATGTGCTGCCACTCGGGATATTTTAACAAGGTTGTCACCTTTTCAGAACTAAAAAATTAAATATGCTAATATAGAACTAGTAATTTAGTTACAGGTACTAGTAATTTATAGAAATTAGAGAATGCCACTGTAAAATATTATAAGTCACGCCTGCAATCAGATGAAGAAATCACAGCTGAAAGCGCATTTAATAGAATTTTATTACTCGAGTGTTTTCGGATCGAGGAAGAGCCCTTAAACGTAAAAGGTGCGGTGGTGGGTGCTCAGATTCGATTTTTTAAGTAAATGTTGCTATGTTTCCTTTTCTTACACAAAGTCAAAGCAATATTTTTAAGAGATCAAAACCGAAGCAAGAGCGTTTATAGTTTATTGTGCGCAAACTTTGATTTTCAAAAAGTTTTAAATACCCCGTTTGGAAAAAGTATAACTCTTTTCTACTCGCGCAAATATGCTTACTAAAACTTTAGCGTTTATGAAAACGGCACTAGAAATGGATATTGCTTCTTGTGGGGACAACGCGATGGAAAGCGGGGATGCAATGAAATGTGTACTGCTCTTTATGCGGTGGTGGGTGCTCAGATTCGATTTTTTAAGTAAATGTTGCTATGTTTCCTTTTCTTACACAAAGTCAAAGCAATATTTTTAAGAGATCAAAACCGAAGCAAGAGCGTTTCTAGTTTATTGTGCAAACTTTGATTTGCAAAAAGTTTTAAATACCCCGTTTGGAAAAAGTATAACTCTTTTCTACTCGCGCAAATATGCTTACTAAAACTTTAGCGTTTATGAAAACGGCACTAGAAATGGATATTGCTTCTTGTGGGGACAACGCGATGGAAAGAGGGGATGCAATGAAATGTGTACTGCTCTTTATAAATATCTAAAATCGTGGACCAAAGGCAGACAGATAAGGAATTATGTCTATATTGTGACAGTTGCTCTGGTCAAAATCGTAATAAATCCATGTTAGCAATGATTGCGTATTTTCTAAATTCTTCGAAACTCATAGAAGAAATAAAAATTACATATTTACTTGGCGGCCACATAATGAAGCCAGTTGATTCTGTGCACAGCAACATAGAGTATTTTGTACGAAATCGCACCATTTTGCCATTCAGTGAATAGGCCAGTTATTCGAAATTTACGAACCAACCCATCCGGAAATGATTGTATTGAAATATTACACGCGGAATTTAAAAATTTGGAGTCGTTTTCAAACTTTTTAATTCCGAATAAAATAAATAAAAAATCTTCGCATGGCCTCATTCCTAAAAATTTAACTCAGTGGAACTTAGCTATGGATATTTTGAGAATTGTAATAAAAAGACTATGAATAACTTTGACTTTAAATTTAATCTAGAAACATTGTATCACAAACCATTACGTATATCCTCAAACAAAATCAATGATTTGCAGAACTTATGTTTAAGTAATAGTACACCATCAAAATTTCAAGAGGAGTATTTATATTTGAAGCATTCTGTCTTAGTGAAGGATAAGTTAATTGAGAGTGATGGTGAAGACTAAACAATTCAACTTTGTATACGTCCATATTTATGAATCTACTCATTTACGAGGCCAAAAGTAATCCTTTGTAATGTTAATTGAATACAAAGTTTATACTGCATAAATAAAAATTTTTATTTTATAATATGTGAATTTAAAATATTCAATGATGTGATTTTCCAAATTAATGAAAAAAGCACCGCAGGCGAAAATTTTGAACTAAAAATTGGGTGATCTTTTTTCCAAATTTTCATTTTATAATGTGAATCGGGCGTTTTTTTATTTCAAATTTAGATTTTATAATATGATGTGAATGGGGCTTTGTGCAGAAGTCCACGCAAGTGGGGAAAGTTTCTGATCGCCATTCACCTGGGAATGGCCAGAGCGATTCTTTTGCATGCGGTTCAAGCAGCTCACTACTTCCGGGCTTTGCGCCCAAGAATCCTCTGGGTAACCACCGAACACCCGTTTGGCGGTGAGCTAAACGTGAGAAGGCGACAACCTGGTAAGGCCACTCCGACAAAATCGGTTTAAGGGCTTGCTGGGGGGTTCAAACAGCAGCGTCTGATCACCAGGTGGTGCGGCTGCAAGCGGGCGTCTGTCTTGGATAAAGCGGCTGGCTATACAAACGTGTAATTGAATTCAAGCTCCCGTGAAACGGGTTGTGCGTTGGGTTTGGGACCCACCACATAAAACAACGGTTCAATGAAATTCAACAACAAAGCCTCGGATATGAGAGCCCCGCAAACGAAATAAGGATTACGAGATAAGGGCATGTACCTGGAATGTCCGGTCCCTTAATGGGGAAGGTGCCGCTGCCCGGCTGGTTGAGGTCCTGAGGAAAGCAAAAGCTGACATCACCGCCATACATACATACCGCGATGGACGGGGCGAGGAAACACGATCAAAACACCTGGCAACATTTGCTGGAGTGGGCATGAAGACAAGATTCGTACCCGACTCTGTACGACAAAACAGGCGCAACAAAAAACGCAAGTAAGAAGGGACGAAGCCTACAGGGCAACGCTGAGATCGAATGCAACGGGGAGTGTGTGTGAACACTACCGCGAGTTGAAGAGGGAAGCGAGGCGGCATTTCCGGGCGAAAAGAAGAGATGCAGAAAAGCGTGAAGTAAAGTAGCTTGAGATGCTGGCCAACGGGAATAGTGCCCGAAAATTCTATCAAAAAATTCGGCGAATGACAGAAGGTTTTAAACCCGGGGGCAAACTCCTGTAAGAATGAGAACGGCGACCTGGTGGCCGATGTTCAGAGAGCACTCAGAATATGGAGGGATTACTTCTCTGCCCTTTTAAATGGAGAAACTGAGCAAGAAACGAGAGAAGATGCCGAACCCGAGCCCACAATCGAAGATGATGGAATTGACGTTCCACAACCCGACTATAATGAGGTACGAATAGCAATATCCCGATTGAAAAACAATAAAGCAGCTGGCGCTGATGGTTTGCCTGCTGAGCTATTCAAACACGGAGGCGAGGAGCTGGTAAGGCGCATGCATCAGCTTCTATGCAGAATATGGTTGAATGAATGCATGCCTGAAGATTGGAATCTAAGTGTTCTCTGCCCAATCCACAAGAAGGGCGATCCTGCAAACTGCGCCAACTATCCCGGAATCAGCCTTTTGAATATCGCATATAAGGTCCTATCAAGCGTATTGTGCGAAAGACTGAAGCCTGATGTGAACAGACTGATTGGACCTTACCAGTTTGGCTTCAGACCTGGTAAATCTACCATCGACCAGATTTTCACAATACGCCAAATCTTGGAAAAAACCCGTGAGAAAAGAATCGACACACATCATCACTTTGTTGATTTCAAAGCCGCTTTCGATAGCACGAAAAGGACCTGCCTATATGCCGCTATGTCTGAATTTGGTTTCCCCGCAAAACTTATGCTGCTATGCAAAATAACCTTGAGCAACACCGCCAGCTCGGTCAGAATTGCGAAGAACCTCTCCGAGCCGTTCGAAACTAATCGAGGTTTCAGGCAGGGTGACCCCCTATCGTGCGATTTCTTTAATTTAATGCTGGAGAAAATAATACAAGCTGCAGAACTTAACCGCGCTGGAACAATATTTTATAAAAGCGTGCAACTGTTGGCATATGCTGACGATATTAATATCATTGGCCTTAACAACCGCGCCGTAACTTCGGCTTACTCCAAATTAGAAAAAGAAGCGGAGAAAATGGGATTGGTGGTGAACGAGGGCAAACCGAAGTACCTTCAGCATCATGCAAAGAGTCAGCGCATTCGCGCCTTGGCAACCAAGCCACTGTTGGCAGCAATAATTTCGAGATAGTAAAGGACTTCGTTTACCTGGGAACCAGCATTAAAACCAACAATAATGTTAGCCTAGAAATCCGACGAAGAATTAATCTTGCAAACAAATGCTACTTCGGACTGAGTAGGCAATTGAAAAGTAAAGTCCTCTCTCCACGAACGAAAATAACACTCCACAAGTCACTCATCGCACCCGTCCTGCTATATGGTGCAGAAGCGTGGACACTAACAACATCTGATGAGGAGGCTCTGGGAGTATTCGAGAGAAAGGTTCTTCGAAAGATTTGTGGACCTCTACGCGTTGGCGACTGCGAGTACCGAAGAAGATTTAATGATGAGCTGTATGAACTTTACGCAGACGCCGACATAGTTCAGCAAATTAAAACACAGCCGCTTCGCTGGCTAGGCCACGTAGTGCGAATGAGCAAAGATGCTCCAGCCCAGAAGGTATTCTTAGCGCTTAGCGGCACCCGCCGGTGGAAGCAGAGGAAGAGGGAAACCACCACTCCGATGGAAGGACCAAGTGGAGACCGATTTGCGATCCCGCGGTGTTTCCAATTGGTGCCAGTTGGCGCAACGAAGAAACGACTGGCGAGCTATGTTGGACGGTCAAAATCTCCCGGGCGGTTAGATGACCATTTAAAGAAGAATATGATGTGAATTTTAAATATTCAATATTGTGATTTTCCAAATTATTTAAAAAAGCGCGCCAGGCGAAATTTGGAATTAAAAATCGGGCGGTTTTTTTCAAAATTTTCATTCTATAATATGATGTGAATTTTAAATATTCAATAGTGTGATTTTCCTAATTATTTACAAATTTTGGAATTGGAGGTGAATTTTGCGGAAAAAAATTCGAAATTTTTGTACGAGAATGTGGTATTCGCCATGAACTAAGCACCCCATATTCACCGCAGCAAAATGGAAAAGCGGAGCGCATGAACAGATCGTTGGTGGAAAAAGTGAGATGCTTCTTGCTTGATGGTAAATAAGACAATAGGTTTTGGGCAGAAGCAGTTTGCGCTGCTGCTTATGTTATTAATCGTTCATCCTGTGCTAGTTTTATAGAAAAGACTCCTGAGGAATTGCGGCCAGGAAGAAAACAAAGCATTAATGCACATCGAAAAGCAAAAACGCGGAACACTGCAACCTAAATCGAAAGAATGTGTTATGGCTGGCTATGCTAGAAATAGCAAGGCTTATAGACTATTTGACCCAGAATCTAAACAGAATCTAACAGATTTGCCATCAGGACGAAAGACAGGATTTTTAAAACTAAGTACAACTCAACCGGAGCCATCAGCAGATTTAAGGTAAAGGTGCAGACTATGATGAGACGTTCTCTCCAGTTGTTCTCTACACGTCAATTCGAGTGTTGTTTACATTAGCAGCTAAATAGGTGGTTCTTTACACGGAGAACTGATGGACGGAGATGAGGAGATATATATGGCTCAACCGGAAATGTTTTCTGATGGATCAGAAAAAGTATGTCTCTGGCAAAAATCACTCTACGGGCTCAAGCAAGCAAGTCGTGTTTGGAACCATCAGCTTGATCGTGCTCTCAAAGAATTTGGTTTTTCATAATGTGCGACGGATGCATGTGTTTATAAGAAAATTGATAAAAACAGCACTTTGATAGTTGCCATATACGTAGATGGCCTGATTATTCTATCAAACAACTCTGTTTCTAAAAACGAGTTGAAGACTTTCTTGCATACAAGGTTTCGTATGAAAGATTTAGGCGTGTGCAAACCAGCTCCTGAATATGAATATTACGAGAGATTGGAACAAGGGCATTATAGCAATCGACCAATCACATTACATACAAGACATTTTGGCGAAGTTTACTATATTAGAATGTAATCCGGTCAGTACTCCATCCGATGTTAATCAACGTTTAACAAAGGATATGTGTCCCTCTGATGAGGCGGCGTTTGTAAAGGTCAAAGGAGTAGCGTATCAAGAGGCTGTCGGAAGCCGTCTATTTGCAGCACAAATAACACGCCCTGACATACAGTTCGCGGTTGGAGCTGTCAATCGGTACAACAACTGTTTTGGTTATGGACATTGGGTTGCGGTGAAGCGAATTATGCGCTATCTAAAAGGTACATTGCACTATAAATGACGTTTACCAAAAACGCCGAATCTAACTTAAAAGGTTTCTGTGACGCGGACTGGGCTGACGATGAAAGTCACAGGCGTTCTACAACTGGCTATATGTTCAAGGAGGTCCTGTATCGTGGAATTCAAAGAAACAGCCTACTGTTGCCATTTCAACCACTGAATCAGAGTACATGGCAATGGCCTCTGCAACGCAAGAAGGAATTTGGCTTCGCAATCTGTTACGAGAATTGTTCAGAGATACGCCAGACACAACAACAATATATTGCGATAATAGAGGGTCTATCTGTCTCGCGGAAATTAATGTATATCAGTCACAAACAAAACATATAGATATTAAGCATCACTTCTTACGTGAGCATGTGAAATCTAAAAATGTTAAATTTAACCATATTGATACCAAACTCAACTTATCAGATTTTCTCACAAAGCCTATGCAGGCAGAAAAGCAATTATTTTGCTCTAAAGAGATAAATTTGAACTTTACATAAGTATTTATATAATATCTGAAAAGTTTTATACCGAAATTTTATTAAAAATCTCATGGAAATTAAAACAAAAAAACTATTTTCTAAGTGAAGGTGTTGGAATTCCTTTTGTAGAAACTATTTACTTATCTGGCTCACAGTGCATATTTCTTACTGTTCTCTTAGTACTCTTATACGTATGTACGAGGTGTGTTCAAAAAGTATCGCGAATTTTGTGTTTTTTCAAAAATTAGTTATTTATTCATGAATATCTATTTTGTCCTCTTCAAAGTAATCCCCATGAGATATTATACACTTGTGAAAACGGTTTTTCCAATCTTCGAAGCACTTCAAAAAATCATTTTTTTGTATCTTGTTCAGCTCCTCCTTCGATGCCGTCTTTATCTCGTCAAGAGAAGCGTAACGTCGTCCTTTCATGGGCCTCTTCAGTTTAGGGAACAAGAAAAAGTCACAGGGGGCCAGATCTTGGGAATACGGTGGCTGCGGCTGCATTAGTGTGTTGTTTTTGGCCAAAAAGTCGCGCACAAGCAACGATGCGTGAGCAGGGGCGTTATCGTGGTGCAAAAGCCAATTTTTGTTCTTCCACAAATCCGGGCGTTTCTGGCGGATTGCTTCGCGCAAATTGCGCATAACTTGCAGGTAATATTCCTTATTGACCGTTCTTCCCTGTGGCAAGAACTCATGATGCACCATGCCCCTGCAATCGAAGAAAACTGTCAGCAAAACTTTCACATTCGACCGAACTTGGCGCGCTTTTTTCGGTCTTGGTTCGTGCGGCAGCTTCCATTGAGATGATTGAGCTTTGGTTTCCACGTCATAACCATAAACCCACGATTCGTCACCAGTTATGATCTTCTGGAGCAAATTTGGGTCGTCGCGGACAGAGTTTAACATCTCATTAGCAATGTTCATGCGATGCTGTTTTTGGTCACAATTGAGCAATTTTGGTAAAAAAATAGGTAAAAATCGAAGACGATCCAAAACGCGTGCAAGCAAAGCAGCTGTCAACAATTAACTGAACATTCAAAATGGCCGAGCTTGTCGGCATAAGTGAGAGACATGAGTACCAACATAACGCCACAAAAAATTCGGAATTCGAATATACGTAACCAGCGAAAATTCAAAATTCGCGATACTTTTTGAACACACCTCGTATGTACAAATCAATACACATATATAAACTGCAGTTATCTACCTACTCAACTCTTATTAACAAAACTTCTTTTTTCTTCTTTGTAAAGCTGAAACAAAAAGGCGTGTTTTATTTTTTAACCAGCTCCAAGCCCTCGCTTTTCTACAGGTTATTATGGGCTCATAGCAGTGGCATTATAAAAAAAAAAAATTTAACACCATACTAGTTGCGTTTTTCAGTACTGATAATTTATTGATTTTCTTATAACTTATTGACGAGAAATAAGAAAGATGGCAGGAAATAACTTCGCAAATACGATTGAAAAGTTAAGAGGAAGGGACAACTATGCGACATGGAAATTTTTTGTGCGCGCATATTTAGAATCTGAGCAACTGTGAAGCTATGTTACGGGCGAACATGGCGAAAAAGACGAAGTGAAAAGACTACGTCAAGATTCGATAGCGCGTTCCAGGCTGATTTTGTTGGTAGACGCAGTGAATATATCGCACGTTCAAGATTCTAAGACTGCCAAAGATGTGTGGGACAATTTGGAGAAGGCTTTTGACGATTCGGGGTTAGCGAGATGTGTTGGTTTGCTGCGGTCGCTGATCAGCACAAGGTTAGGTGAGTGTAATAACATGAAGCAGTATGTAGACAAAATAGTAACTACCGCGCAGAAGTTTAAAAATGCGAAACTTGATATAAGTGACGAGTGGATTGGCACATTATTATTGGCGGGCTTGTTAGAAGAGTACAAGCCAATGATCATGACGATTGAAAGTTCTGGTGCAGCGATTTCATCAGATTTCATCAAAACGAAATTGCTTCAGGATACTTATACTCGTACATCTAGTGAAGGTGAAATGGCAACGTACTCTAGATCTGCTAGCTCCAATCAAACGCAAAAATAGTTTGTCAAATGTTTTGAACGTCGAAAAGAAGACCACTTTGCGCATGATTAAGTATTAAGGAAAAATCAAAGAAAGAGTGGGTATGTAACGTAGCGTTACAATAATACCCCCCCTGTAACTTCACATAAGCCTAAAAGCATGCAATAACTGCTCGACACAAACACTGCTGATCCACAGCAATAACGGCATGGTGATCACCGGCAGCCAGCACAACCCAGGCAAATAACACACCATGGCAAGCGGTTAAATTCTCCACCATTTCATAACCGTCCCCATATAAAGGAATGATTTCACAACTTCGCCTTTGGGCTTATCGCACCGCTGACTGGCTAAGTGGAACGGTCGTGCTGCTTCGGCGGAAGCAGACGTTCCTCTTTGCCCTGTCCCTAGCTATGGGACGGGTTGCGGGTCGTCGGGGGTGCAGTTGTGCTTTAAACACAATGCTCCCCCTCGACCATCAAACCGTCCTACATGGCATGGAGCCGGTACACCGCCGCCTCTCTCTCCTGACCTGAGGTGTCCAGCGAGGGGCCAGCACTCTGGAGGAGTCACTCCTTTTTGGTTGGGTGAGTCGGTGGAGTTGTTGCCTTTCGGCTTTTCGCTCCGCCGACTAGCTCAGTGGAAAGAACGTGCCACTCCGTCGGCGAACTGATTTCCACTTAGCTCTGGCAGGAGGCAGTGGTGTTCAGCCACAGAGCCAGCACCCTAATCGGATTCACTATAGTCTCTTTTCAGAGTACCGCCCCACCATAACGCCACCCCTGGAATATCGACACAGAGAGACAGCCTCACAGTACTGCCGCCACAGAGAGACAACGTCAGGTAAATCGCCCGCCTATTGACCCGCTCCGCTATCCCCGCCTTAATAGTCTTCCGACTCGACGCTCGCTGCTCCGCCACTGGTAGTCGCCGCCCAACCGTTGCTGCTTGCCAGCTGTGCTGACTCCGCCCTGCCGTTCCACCGTTCCGCCGCTGCCCCGCTGTGGCCGTTTTCCAGTGTCTAGCCAAATTTTTCCAAATTTTGAGTTTATAATATGATGTGGATTCAATAGTGTGATTTTCCAAATTATTTAAAAAAAAGCGCTGCAGACGAAGATTTGGCAATAAAAATGGGGATATTTTTTTTCCAAATTTTCATTATATAATATGTGAATTTTAAATATTCAATAGTGTGATTTTCGAAATTATTTAAAAAAGCGCGCAAGGCGAAGATTTGGCATTAAAAATGGGGCGATTTTTTTTTGGAATTTTCATGTTATAATATGTGAATTTAAAATATTCAGTAGTTTGATTTTCCAAATTATTTAAAAAATCGCCGCAGACGAAGATTTGGAACTAAAAATCGGGCGGTTTTTTTCCAAATTTTCTGTTTATAATATGATGTGAATTTTAGATATTCAATAGTGTGATTTTCCAAATTATTTCAAAAAGCGCGCAAGGCGAAGATTTGGCATTAAAAATGGGGCGATTTTTTTTTTAATTTTCATGTTATAATATGTGAATTTAAAATATTCAATATTGTGATTTTACAAATTATTTAAAAAAGCGCGGCAGACGAAGACTTGGAACTAAAAATCGGGCGGTTTTTTTCTAAATTTTCATTTTATAATATGATGTGAATTTTAAGTATTGAATAGAGTGATTTTCGAAATTATTCAAAAAACGCGTCAGACGAAGATTTGGCATTAAAAATGGGGCCATCTTTTTTTTAATTTTCATTTTATAATATATGAATTTAAAATATTCAATATTGTGATTTTACAAATTATTTAAAAAATCGCCGCAGACGAAGATTTGGCGGTTTTTTTCAAATTTCTCAATTATTTAAAACTGTTGGAATTCCTTTTGTAGAAACTATTTACTTGCTTATTATCACAGTACTGCCGCCACTGGAATATCGGCACAAATTATTTAAAAAAAACTAGACAGTCGAAAATTTGGAATTAAAAATCGGCGGTTTTTTTCGCAATTGGGAACGTAGCCGTTCTATACAGTTTTATAGTAGCAGATATTGTTGACGAAATCATAGTTGGTGTGGACTTCTTAAGCGAGCAAGGCATCAAGATCGACATGCAAAACAGGATTATGAATTACCAGAACATGGATGTGCCATTAAATTTTGGTTACGAAAACAAATACGTTAGTAAGCGAGTGCTTGTAGAGGAGAGCCAACAAATTCCACCCAAGTCGGAAGCAATCATATGGGCAAAGATTGATGGAGATTATGGGACAAACAAGTTGTGGGTTGTCGAGGCAGCAAACAAATCAAGGACGAACATATTAGTAGGAAAAACCCTGGCCATGACAAAACAAGATGGACGTGTACCGGTAAGAGTACTTAATGAGTTCAAATCGCCGATTAAACTTTCCAAAGGAGCAATATTGGGACAATGCCAAGAGGTCGAGGTAGTTATCAATTGCGAACAGCTTCAGGAAAATGATTCTACCATCAAGATTAATCTTTCAGATGATATCACGTCGTGGACGGCAGGCCTCGAAAAAGATCATCAGAAAAAGGCAAAGGAACTTCTATCAAAGTACTCGACCATATTTGACAAGGATGGTTCTAAACCAGGTCGGACCAAAGTTGTGAAGCATCAAATTGATACTGGTGATGCAAGGCCCATCCGCCAAGCTCCTCGTAGTATTCCATTGGCCAAACGCCAAGTAGTTAGAGAAATTATACAGGAAATGACTGACAGCGACGTGATCGAACCATCAGCTAGTCCATGGAGCTCACCGGTAGTACTAGTGAAAAAGAAAGATGGATGGCATTGAACGACGTAACGAAGAAGGACAGTTATCCATTGCCAAGAATCGACGATACTCTGGACTCGTTATCTGGCACGAAATGGTTTTCCACACTGGACTTGAAAAGCGGCTACTGGCAAGTGGAGGTAAAGGATGAAGATAAAGAGAAGACGGCTTTCAGCGTTGGAGAAGGGCTTTGGCAATTTACGGTAATGCCCTTCGGGCTATGCAATGCTCCAGCTACTTTTGAGAGACTCATGGACCAGATACTAAAAGGATTGCACTGGCAAACATGTTTGGTGTACCTCGACGACATCATCGTGCTGGGAAAAAGCTTTGAGGAACACCTAAAGAACTTGGAGGAAGTTTTCAAAGAATAGCTGGTGCTGGTCTGAAACTAAGTCCCAAGAAGTGTTCCTTGTTTAAAAAGGAAGTACGTTATTTGGGTCACAAGGTAACTACGGAGGGAATCTGCACTGCTAAGGAAAAGTTCGAAGCCGTAAAGGATTGGCCAAGACCGAGAAATTTGCACGAGTTACGGAGCTTCCTTGGGCTGTTCACGTATTATCGCCGATTTGTACCAAATTTTGCCAGCGCAGCTAGTAGTCTCCATGACCTTACAAGGTAGTTGCATACTATAGCCGAACAATTGGGAAGCCTGAAAGGAACTATTGTGTAACCCGGACAGAACTGTTGGCATTGGTAGAGTGCGTTAAGCATTTCCACAAGTATCTCTATGGGCAGCGATTCCATGTCAGGACAGACCACGCAGCGTTGAAATGGCTCTTACAGTTCCGTAATCCGGAAGGTCAATTGGCACGGTGGATAGAGCGACTACAAAGTTATGACTTTTCCATAGAGCATCGCAAAGGTAGCACCCACGGAAATGCTGATGCAATGTCACGAAGACCATGCAACTTCGAATGCAAGCATTATTCCAAAGCTGAGGCCAAGGAAGACATTATAGCTGTGCGGCTCATGACTATAACATCTACGGACGAATGGGACATGGATCAATTAAGGAGGTTTCAGCACGAATATCCAAATCTTACACGTGTAATGCAAGGAATCGAACGAAACGAGCGACCATCAAGAGAGATGTCAGCAGAAAGTCCTGTTGCCAAGTCATATTGGGCACAGTGGACTAGTTTGCAATTAGAATCCGGTTGTTTGCATCGAATATGGGAGAGTGAGGATGGTCAATGTGTTCGAAAGCTGATAGTCGTCCCAAGGAATAAAATCCCTGATGTACTCAATGAATTACATAACGGTCCAAGCGGAGGTCATCTTGGAGTCACCAAGACCTTGGAGAAAGTCAAGTAAAGATTCTATTGGGTTGGTTGCCGTCAATCGGTCGCGGAGTGGATTGCCAACTGTGAAGTATGCATCAAAGCTAAAGGACCGAAATCAAGGAGCCATGGCCAAATGAAACAGTACAACTCAGGTGCGTCATTTGAGAGGATAGCCATGGATGTAGCTGGTCCATTTCCTACTAGCAAACTCGGAAACAAATATGTACTGGACTATTTCAGCAAATGGCCAGAAGTGTACCCTATTCCAAATCAAGAGGCAGAAACCATAGCAGAAGTGTTTACTAACAATTGGGTAGCTCGGTTTGGTGCACCGATAGAGATACATTCTGACCAAGGCAGAAATTTCGAATCAGCTGTGTTCCAGGAAATGTGCAAGACATTGGGCATTCGGAAAACTCGAACAACTGCACTACATCCTCAGTCAGATGGCATGGTGGAACGATTCAATAGAACATTGGAAGAGCACCTGAGGAAAGTAGTGGATAAATTCCAGAAGGATTGGGATACTCACATCTCCTTATTCCTAATGGCATATCGCTCTGCAGTACATGAAACAACTGGTCAGACTCCTGCAAAGGTAATTTTCGGGAATGATCTTCGATTGCCAGCTGACTTGAAGTTTGGGATAAACGCTGATGCTGGAGTGAATGCTCGGAAATCTACTAGCGTATTGGAAGCAGAAATGAGAGAAATTCACGACCTTGTGAGAAAACGGACTAAGATCATGAGCGATAAAATGAAGGCCAGGTACGACAAAGCAATAAATTCGGAAGGTTTTATAGAAGGAGATTTAGTGCTGCTATACAACCCACAGCGTAGGAAAGGTTTGTCCCCAAAACTACAATGTAACTGGGAAGGCCCATACAAAGTCATAAAACGGATCAACGATGTGGTATATCGCATACAAACTATGGGAAGGCCAAGGAATAAGATGAAAGTGGTCCATTTAGAAAGGCTAGCTGCGTTTGGTTCCGGTAATGTGTCTGATCGGGACGATCTAGGACGTGTATCTAGGAAGAGGAAGAGAGATGGCGCGAGTGTTTGCGAATACGCTGCAGAGGAGATTCCAATAAATAACACCGACCCTTCCAGAACACGAAAAGCGAATAACCAAGAAAGTTCTCGGTGCGTAGGCAAGTACCCTGTTGGACTATATAAGGCGGTGACCAAGCAAGGCAGGTTGATCAGTTTATTTTCAAGCGTTGTTCAGTGAACTACTGTAAAGTTACCAAATTCTCAAAATTGTTTTGCGTTTATTACTGGTAAATAAAACTAGCTATTAGTTACAATATCTGTGCGTGTTTATTTGACTTTATAGTGATCGAACCCAGGATTGATAATTAAGGAATCAATGAATTCGTCACATTTGGTGTCAGAAGCGGTATTGTTAAATAAATACCAGTGATTTCAAGAATAACAAGGACGTGGCTAAGTTGAATGAATTGAAGATTCAGCAACTCAAAAATGAGTTGGAACAACGCGGACTTAACACTACAGGTAATAAATCCGAGCTACAGTCAAGATTACGGGAGGCTATGGAAGCGGAAGGTATCAACGTTGATGACCATGTTTTCCATCTTGTGGAGGAGACATCGACGAAAATGGAAGAAAAACAGGAGTCTCCGAATCCAGTAGCAACCGTGGACACAAACATGATATTGGCTGTATTAACTCAGATGTCGACTAAAATGGAAGAACAGAAAACTTGTATAGTATCTCAGCTGGAAGAACAGAAGACACACATGGCATCTCAGCTGGAAGAACAGAAGACACACATGGCATCTCAGCTGGAAGAACAGAAGACACACATGGCATCTCAGCTGGAAGAACAAGATAGACGTATTGAATCCAAGTTGGAGGCACGTATTTCCGAAATATCATCACAAAGTTCAGCACAGGTGTTATCGCAGATCTCTGCAAAGCTGGAAGAGCAGGAAGCCAGGATGTCATTGAAGCTAGAGGCACGCATGGACGAGAAAATAATGCAGTTTGAGGAGAAAATCGAGGCCGAGGTAGATGCGTTAAGGGGCCGTATCCAGGAGTTGCAACTGTACCGTCCATCTGTTTCAGCGAATACTCCCAAGGTAAAATCCCCGTCATTTGTTGGTTATGTTCCTTTCCAGGTATTTAAGCTACAGTTTGAGAAGACGGCAGTTGTGAATAATTGGGGCATGGAAGACAAAGTTGCTGCATTATTCGTGGCACTAAATTGACCTGCAGCCGAAATTTTGCAGACTATTCCTGACGGGGAACGGAACAATTATGAAGCATTAATGGGTGCAGTTGAGAGACGCTATGGTAGCGAGCATCGGAAGCAGATATACCAAATAAAGCTACAGAATCGAACCCAGAAACCTTATGAGACTTTGCAGAAATTTGCATCGGACATCGAGAGGTTGGCCCATCTAGCAAATGCGGACGCACCCGTGGAGTACACTGAGAGGGTAAAACTCCAAAGTTTTATAAATGGAATACGCGATGTAGAGACGAAGCGGGCCACATATGCAAACCCCAAACGGACATTCTCTGGAACGGTATCACATGCTCTAACGCAGGAAACAGCCTCGCTATTAAGTAAACCTGCATACAAGGCTCATCGTGTAGAAGTGGAAACTCTGGCTTGGGTAGACAAAATTTTGGAAGCGTTGAACGGAGTACAGAAAAAAAGTGATGGTGCCATTAAATGCTTTAAGTGCGGAAAACCAGGTCACAAGGCACGTTATTGCGGCACTGGCTCCAGTAATCCTGGCAATTTAAGTGGAAGTAAACGCAAAGCTGGAGAAGATGAGCAAGATGAATGCCCTATAATCTCTGTGTCACAACTCGAACGGAAAGCGAGTAATGTTACTGTTGAAGGCTACGTGGACGGGAAAGAGCGCTCAATACTGGTGCATCACATTCCATCATTCGGAGTGACTTGGTCAGCGGGAAGGTGAGACTATTGCGGAAAGCTAAATTGTGGACAGTAACTGGTGAAAGCAAGCAAGTCCTGGGAGAGGTGACATGTAAGATTGTGATTGGGAATGTAGCTACTTATTATCACAACTTCTTGGTAGCGAATATTGTCGACGAAGTCATCATTGGCGTTGACTTCTTGGCTGAGAGAGACATTCACATTAACGTAAGGAACAGGGTTATGACTTACAACGGCCAAGAAGTTCCTCTGGTCTTTGGACACAATAGTGGCTATACCACCAAGGGAGTGATTTTGAAGATGAAGCAACAGAAGCCTCGTAAAGCACCGGTAGCTCCTCGACCAAAGGCTTTCATGGACAGGTGCCTCCTGAAGAAGATTCGGCAAGGCCAGGAGGAAGATCCAGATTTGGCACGTGTGTTGAAAGGAATAAAGGAAAACAAACAGCCAAGAAGAGGAAAGCTGATTAGAGAGCGTCGCATCGCAAAAGCATACTGGACACAATGGAGTAATTTGAAGCTAATATCTGGTTGTTTGCATCGGATATGGGAAAGTGAAGATGGCCGGAATCATCGAGCACTTATTGTTGTTCCCAAGGCAAGAATTCCAGATGTTATCAAAGCGTCGCATAGTTGCCCAGATGGAAGGCACATGGGAATAAAGAAAACGCTGCAAGAGGTAAAGCGGCGGTCCTATTGGATCGGTTGCACACAAACTGTGAGGAAATGGATTACTAAGTGTGCAGAGTGTGCTGAGAATAAAAGACGAACATCCGGTGGTCATGTTCCGAGGAAGCAACGCAACTTAGTGGATAATGTGAAACAGTGCAATGGGCATGAGAGAACGGAACGGAATCCTGAAGAAACGAGTTGCAGGAATGTTTGCCGGGTACCACTGGGAACGAAAGTGAAGGCACAAATCCATTCGGGATTAAGAACGGACAAAATGGTTGGAATATTTGACACTGCAATGCATTGTGGGAATCTCTGCAGGAGAGGATTGATGTCGGAGTTTCAATCACTGGAGGAAATGAGGTTTGGTAAAGCAGTGCCAACCATTGAGCGTCTAGCAGCGTTTGGTTTGGGAAATGTGTCTGATCGGGACGATCAGACTTAGGTGGAGGGCAGTGTGGCGATTATTCTCAAGCATGTACCATCCCTAACTCAATAACACTCCCACCACTAGTTAACACAACCGAGATAACGATGGCTACGCTTATGCATGCAAGCGTATAACTAGGAAGAGGAAGAGAGATGGCGCGAGTGTTTGCGAATACGATGCAAAGAGGAGATGCCAATAAATAACACCGACCCTTCCAGAACACGAAAAGCGAACAACCAAGAAAGTTCTCGGTGCGTAGGCAAGCACCCTGTTGGACTATATAAGGCGGTGACCAAGCAAGGCAGGTTGATCAGTTTATTTTCAAGCGTTGTTCAGTGAACTACTGTAAAGTTACCAAACTCTCAAAATTGTTTTGCGTTTATTACTGGTAAATAAAACTAGCTATTAGTTACAATATCTGTGCGTGTGTTTATTTGACTTTATAGTGATCGAACCCAGGATTGATAATTAAGGAATCATTGAATTCGTCACAATACCTTGTGTGCGTAACAAAAATAGATATAAAAAATGTGTGTCTTTTATAGGCGCCAAAGTACTCAACCGATCTTAATGAAATTTTCACATATATAATTGGGTTCACTGGGTACAGCATAGACAATATATAGTTTTGAAAAGTGGGCGGAGAAACGCCGGCAGGCTATATAAAGTTTCAATTCGTCATAACTCAGAGCTTTTTTGGTCTAAATTAATGAAATTTGGATATATGTGTCACTTAGTCAATAGCTACATAATTTTGGAAAAGTGGGCGGTGCCACCCCCCATTTTTTGTGTTTTGTTTTTGCTCTTGAACTTTCACGATAGGTTCAGGAGTTCGGTGGGCACGACACAGTCTGTATATAGCCTTTGGAAAAGCCCCCAGGTTATATAAAGCTGCAGTTCGGTATAGTTAGGAGTTCATTTGGTTCAAGTTAATGACATTTTATATATCAAAACGTCAAAACAACTTCTACCGGGTTTGCTAGTATATATATTATAAAATGGCGAAAGCAAACAACGAATTTCAGCATTCTTCTGTAAAACTGAGAGACTAGTTTGCGTTCAAATACACAGACGGACATGGCTAATCGACTCCGCTCATTGTGATGATCATTTTAGTGAACTTTTCTCTTCTTGTTCTCATACTTACATACATTTAATGTTTATGAAAGGTATGAAAATCAAAAAAGATATATAACTTCACTATTGCAGTGGTCTATTAACTACGTCCCGGAATATTTTGCTTGTGTGTTTTCCGATTTGGCTAATTTTTGCAGATGACTAGTTTTCACGGCGGCCGCCGTGGTGTGAAGGTAGTGTTGCCGGCCTACCACACCAAAAGGTCCATGGTTCGAGCCCTGGTACAGGTAACATCAAAAGTGATTTGAAAAAAGTTTTTCAAAAACGGGGTCGCCCCTCGGCAGTGGTTTGGCAAACTCTCCGAGTGTATTTCTGCCATGACAGGCTTCTCAGCAAAAATTCGTCTCCTTTGTAGATGCCGTTCGGAGTCGGCAAAAAACTGTAGGTCCCACCAATTTGTAGGGAAAATTCAAATCGGCACACCACAAATTGGAAGAGAAGCTTGGCGCAAAAATCTCTTAGGAGGTTTATGATGATATACCTGTTGTATATCGCGCCATAGAGATAGAGAATTTTCATTGAAATAGCAAGATTGTATTATAAGCGATTGCCTTTGAAAATAGCAGAAATTTTGTGCTAAAAAGCGGCGCCACGCCTACTTCTTCAAAATTGACAAACATTTTTTGCGGTCGAGTTTTTTTTAAAAGCTTATATGTGTGCAAAATCTGATTGATATAACTTGCTTAGTTGTAGAAATATCGCTTTTTGAATTTTACGAAAAAAATTTTTCAGAACCATGTTAAAAAACTAAGCGTGGACATGCACCGATTTCGCCCATTTTTACAACAAACAGTTATCTTTATATATTGAACATTATCACCAAATTTCCTTTCGAAAATCAATTTTTGGCGGAGTTAAAGCATAAACAGTTTTGTGAAATAATCTACTATAAAAGGGCCGGGGCCACGCCCATTTTCCAAAATTTTTATTTTTTGGATTTCTTAGTTTACGGAAACTTTAAAAGTGAAATATAAATGATGTATAGCTATTTACGCAAAGTTATTGCCTATTTAATATATCTACGATCCTCTTAAAAATCTTTCATATAAAAGTGGGCGTAGATCTTAACCGATCTCGCCCATTTTTTTCCAGAACATTCCTTGTATTAATATAAATATATAACGGTTTTTGATTTATGATTAATATTATTTCTAAATGTAACTCAATAAAAAGTGGGCCATGCAACGCCAATTTTCAAAAATTTCTTCAGAAATTTATTTTATGCCTCAATCTTAATGTATACACCAAATTTTATCCTTATAGGTAGGTGTATTATCTACTGAGTAATCACTTTTTTGTTTTCGAAAATATTCTATATATAAAAAGTGGGTGTGGCTATCATCCGATTTAGCCCATTTTGAATATCGCTCGGAGATGAGTGACAAGGAACCTGGATACCAAATTTCATTAAGATATCTCAAAATTTAATCAAGTCGGACGGACGGACGGACGGGCAAGGCTTAATCAATTTCTCTTTTCGCCCTGAACATTTTGATATGTATAAGTCAATATCTATCTCGATCCGTTTATGCCGTTATATACTGCCGTTAGGCGACTAAAGTTAATATACCTTGTGTGCGTAGCACTCTCTCTCTATGGCGCGATATACAACAGGTATATCATCATAAACCTCCTAAGAGATTTTTGCGCCAAGCTTCTCTTCCAATTTGTGGTGTGCCGATTTGAATTTTTCCCTACAGATTGGTGGGACCTTCAGTTTTTTGCCGACTCCGAACGGCATCTACAAAGGAGACGAATTTTTGCTGAGAAGCCTGTCATGGCAGAAATACACTCGGAGAGTTTGCCAAACCACTGCCGAGGGGCGACCCCGTTTTGAAAAACTTTTTTTTCAAATCACTTTTGATGTTACCTGTACCAGGGCTCGAACCATGGACCTTCGGTGTGGTAGGCCGGCAACACTACCTTCACACCACGGCGGCCGCCCGTGCGTAGCACTACTAGGTATAAAAATGAATGTGTGTCTGTGTGTCTGGCGTCCAAAGTACTTAACCGATCTTTATGAAATTTTCACTGGTTACAGTATAGGCTATATATGATTTTAAAAAGGGGGCGGTGCCACGCAACCATGCTATATACAATTTTATTCTCGCATATGCGTCCAAGGTACTTAACCGATCTTTATGAAATTTTCACTGTAGATTCTTGGATTCACTGGATCCAGCATAGGCTATATATAATTTTGAAAAGCGTAGATAGTATACCTCGTTTCATGTTTCGTAATTTTATTTAACCACCACACCCATTTTCCAAAATTTAAAAAAAATCTTTAATAAGATAATCAGGTCAGTGTAAATTCTAGCATTCTATTTGCATCAGTGAATGAGATATGGCATGTGCTGGTTTCCTACCTCTCTTTTAGAAAACTTTGATCCAAAAGTGGGCGTGGTCGTTAACCGATTTTGCTTATTTTCCGTGGGCGTACTCTAGATGTCTATAGTATACCTCGTATTAAGTTTCGTAATTCTATCTTACACCGTTATGAAGTTATTAACAGTCGAATTTGCGGTGCCACGCCTACTTTCCAAAATTTTGCTAAATCATATAAAGATAAGAAAATTTATGTAAGTACCAAATTATATTATTATACCTTAGAGCGGGTCAAATTTTTTTCCATCAGGAGTATAGCAAAAACGTAATCTACAGATGATTCTAAGAAAAATTGCTGAAGACACCACAGCTCTAAGTCCGATTTCGAGTGCCCTTTTTTTGCAAAATAGATATTTTGCCATATGAATGTAGGGTTTGGCCAAAAAATCTTCATAGCTTCTGATAGAATTATAGGAAAAATATCATATTGGGCTTACTTTAAAGGTATTTTACGTACATTTCAGAATCCGTATTAATATCTATAGTGTTTTTGGATTTTAGTAGAGATATCAGGTTTAAGTTATGAGAAATTAGCCTAAAATGAACTTTTAACTACTATCTTAACATTTTTCACAAATTTCTTATGGAAAATTTTTTTTCTTTACAGCTAGAATAAGTTCAGAACATTTCCAACAACTTTCATTCAGACAGAAACATTATTGTATTTAAATTTAAAATGGATGAACCAAATCCTTCTACATCATCTGAATCCACTTTATCACATATACTTGAACACGATATTATTGCATTTGGTTTATCAAGTGAATTAAATAATCTGAATTTACCGTCTAGTCGTGACATTTTAAAATTTTATTTTTTTAAATGATCATGCTAAAATTCAAAGTAAAATGTTTTCGCATAAAAATTTAACTCCTCATGTAATTGATAAATTGGTTGAAATTTGGAATATATTGAATATTCAACTAATTGATAGACGTAGTATTCTAAAAAACTAAATGTTTTAATTGAAAAATATCACGAAAGCATTCAGGAATTTACAGCATTCGTACAATCAACAAATTAATTATTTTACATTGGAAAATGTAAGTTAAAAACAACAGAATGCTCATGTGGTTTAACTAAACCAAACTATTTAAAAGAATTTATGATGGACCAACATAATGATAGAAAATTCACAATACCTGAATATATGGATGACATTGTAGAAGAAACACCTACAACAATACACGTACCAACAATGCCAACAGTTAGTGATGATCCAACATACGAACCACTTGGAACAGATATGGAAACAGGTGAAGCACAAATTGCAAATGAAGCAGTTGCAGAAGTATCTGTTACAATGAAACGAGGACATTATACTCAACGATACGATGCTATAAATTTTGCTATCATGTGTGACAGATTTGGTGTTTCAGATAGAGTTGCTTCAAGTTTAGCAACAGCCCTTTTCGAAGATATAAATTTTCGAGAGGTTCGTGGTGAACTTGTCATAATGGATGAATCTAAAGTTGCAAGAGAAAAAATTAAAGCTAGAGATGAAGTGCTTCGTAAACGATACATAGATTCCAACATAACTGCATTTTCTTTCGATGGCAGAAAAAATGATTCATTAACTAGGGAGAAAATTAATGAGAAATTTCATACAAATATGGTAAAAGAACCCCATTTAATTGTTCTAAAAGAGCCTAATGCTGAATTACTTGGATATGTTAATTTGGGTGAAGAAGAAAATGCAAAACACAAATTAAATGAATTCCTCAATAGCAAAAAACTGTCAATAGATCAATGAATTGGCATATGCAGCGATGGGAACCAGCTAATACTGGAATAGAAAATGGTTTATAAGACTTTTTGAAAAGCATTTAAATAGACCACTGTTTGCTTCATTTCAATGAATTACCATTTGGTTATTGATTCAGAGCATTAGATAAAACAGTCACGAGTGGACCAAGAGCAGCAAGTGGAAGTATATTCAAAGAAATTCAAAACTGAAAAATTTCAGGTATACATTTGTTAAAATTATTTTATAATATTTTTTCAATCAAATTAAAATAGGAAAATTATACTAATTTTAATTGATCTAAAAAATTAGTTTTTCAGGTTGTAAGTGATTTTGAACCAATAGCATTGGAAAATATGCCTGTGATGAACAAGAACGAGAATTATCTACAGATGTTAAATATTTATATCAAATGGCCAAATCAATTTCAAATGGTGCTATTTCAGCTGATTTAGCTAACATAAAACCAGGACCAGTTGTACATTCTCGATGGCTAACCAAAGCAAGCAGGGTATTACGTCTATATACAACAACTAATACACCATCGGAAAATTTGAAAACTCTAGCAGTTTATATTATTAGAATTTATGTGCCAATGTATTTCAATGTAGTATACTATAATTCTGTTGTATACGGCAGTGTACTTTTATCAAAGTTTATTCGTTGGACACGATACCTACCTCGTAATTTACGTAATATTGTAGATGGTGTAATTCAAAATAATTCATATTACGCTCATCCAGAAAACATTTTATTAACAATGTTATTTGATGATAGAAAAGACATACGGGATAGAGCTATCAAACAAATTTTATGCTATCGAGAAAAAATACTTGATCCAACTAAACTCAGAGTTTACAAAAAATATAATATCAATTTTAATGCTTCAGATTATACTGATATGACTGATCTGAAGGACGATAATTTACTATCTAAACCGGCATTCACAATAAATATTCCATGCGATCACTTGGTACAATTCTTAGATTATGATGCAACACTAGATGATCCTAATATTCCAATGCATTACAAGAAACAGAAAGATATGTACAGTTGTTAACATCTGTTTCCAAACGTGTTATAGAAAAAAAAACGTGAAGGTGTTATGGCTGTTACAGCAGAAAGTCGTGAAAAACAACCCTGAATGGAGAGCAAAAAAGATTTTAAAAAATAATATAACATTACTTTTATTTCGAAAAATACGTTAAAATGGTCAATTCTAAGTAAAAAATTATTTTTAAAATAAATTACATTAAAATTAAAAAAATTGTGTTTTTTTGCTTATTACTTGAAAATATAGGTTTTTTTTTGAAAGTTTGTTTTTACTAAAACGAATTCCAAAAAAGAAAAACTGTCTGAATAAAAGTTGTTGGAAATGTTCTGAACTTATTTTAGCTGTAAAGAAAAAAAATGTTCCATAAGAAATTGGTTAAAAATGATAATATAGTAATTTATTTTGTTGTGTTGATCTTCCGACAGGGTAGTAAGCTGATTTTTGTTGGAACGATTTTCCGTCATCCCTTGTAAAGTTTGGTTTTGTGACAAACCGGTTTCGGCGTTCTGCCATTTTCAATGCCTAGTTTCGTTCCGGTCTGTGTCCATCCGCTGCGTTGTTTTTATAGTCCGTAGGTGCTGTGGCAGGTAATGTCAATCTATGTGGTCGTGGTAGGTAACGTTAATATGCGTGTGTGTGTGGGCGGTATTGATACGTCCGAATTGTTATCTGTCCCAAGGGTTGTTTTTATAGGTATGTAGACATACCGCTTGTTAGCTAAGCGGTAGGTTGAGGTAGGTAGAAATCGGTGATTTTTGCAGTTTGGTTCATATTTCGTTTTTGCTTGTTCATTGTTACGTGTTTGGTTGCTGTACCTGCTGGCTTGTGCTGTTTTTTGTAAACTAGTTTTAAGGGTTCAAATATTTCGTCAGAGATAGTGTTGGTTTGTTCGTTTATGATCCTGCCGTCAAATGTTTTTAACTTGTATATCTCCATGTTCTCAAGTACATTGAGCCGCCGGCCTTTTCCTTGTACGTGAAGTATTCGAGCCGTTGTTTTTATGTTAGCTGGGGTGCAGTTGTTCTCAAACATGTGGTTCGCGAAATTAGATTCTGGTATTATGGTGGGTTTTCGTATTTTTTTGTTGTAGTGTCTGATATGCTCTCGGAATCTTGTGCTTATTTTTCTTCCTGTTTGTCCTATGTAGCTGTATTAACATTCACAAGTAAGCCTATACACTCCGTGTCTGTTGAATGGGTCATCAGAATTAGTGTCGGTTCTTAGTTTTTGTCCGACGTTGTTAGATGTTCTGAATGCTGTGTTGATGTTATATCTTTTAAAGAACTTTGCTAATTTGTACGTCGCTTTTCCAGTGTATGTCATTGCCGTCCAAACCATTGGATTTTCCTCTACGTTTACTCTTTTTTGTGTTCTATGGCTACTTCTGAGTTTATCCACAAGTGCTTTCTTGTATCCATTATTTGCCGCTATGTTATATATTGTATTAAGCTCTCTCCAGTATGCTTCCTGTGTGAGCGGCGTTCTCTGAAGCCTATCCACTAAGTGCCTCAATGCTGCATTTTTGTGCTGTTGCGGATGGTTTGATGTAGAGTGTATAATGGTGTCCGTGGCAGTCGGTTTTCTATAAATGCCATAGTTGAACCTATTTGTTATTTTGTCAATCCCTATAGTTAGGTCCAGGTAGTTCATTATTCCATCTTTTTCTACTTCCATTGTGAACTCTATGTTGCTATGTTGCCTGTTGAGGAACTCTAGTATTTGCTCTTCGTTATCGTCATTTAGGATGCAGATGATGTCATCCACGTATCTAGCGTAGAATGCCACGCCTAACTTGGTTTTTAACTCCTGTATATATTTTCCTTCCAAGTTTTGCATGAATGTTTCCATGAGAATGGCCGATGTTGGGTTACCCATTCCTAGTCCGTTTGTCTGTCTATATATTTTGTTGTTGAACCGGAAATAGTTTTGCCGCAGTCACAAAACCAAACTTGACAAGGGATGACGGAAAATCGTTCCAACAAAAATCAGATAATATAGTAGTTAAAATTTCATTTTAGGCTAATTTCTCATAATTTAAGCCTGATATCTCTACTAAAATTCAAAAACACTATAAATATTAATACAGATTCTGAAATGTACGTAAAATACCTTTAAAGTAAGCCCAATATGATATTTGTCCTATAATTCTATCAGAAGCTATGAAGATTTTTTGGCCAAACTCTACATTCATATGGAAAAGTATATATTTTGCAAAAGTGGGGGACTCGAGCTGTGGTGTCCTCAGCTAATTTTTTTCAGAATCATCTGTAGATTACGTTTTTGCTATACTCCTGATGAAAAAAAAATTTCACCCGCTTTCAGGCGGTCTGAAAATACTAGAGTCGGCAGGCTCATTAATTTAATCAGAGCACACATCGGCGGAAAAATAGATAGCGAGGAGAATTTTTTACACAAAACAAACCTTTGTTCAAACCCTAGGAAAATTGAACAAAATTTCTTCGAAACTCCATACTTGTTAATCCTAATTTTTATAAAAAATTTGGATACGCAGTTTTATGACCTATTAAATTTTAGTATTTATAAGAAAGTTTCAGGGTGAAGTTGGCAAAAAATTGTATTTAGTATTATAAAATTCTTAGGTCAACATTGAAAACAATTTTTTTAAATAAGAAACCAGTCTTTTAGCATCTTTGTTAGCCCAACGCATTCTGCCTTTGTGTGATAAACTTCAAGAAAAAAAGATAGACTTAGTAGTGGATTTCGCAAAAGACTTAGTAAGTTAAGTTGTTCAGAACTTGTGACATGGATATTGAAATCAAATAGAACCGATTCAAATTTAGTCAAAGTCTGCAAGCATGGAACCTAGATGTTTATTTCAAGATTACTGATTTTTATCCATTCATGTATTGGTCATAATATTATTATATTATAATAATGGAAATAGATAGTCGATTGACTCAACATAAAACTATCTTAAGAGATTTTGCTTTAGTTTTTCAACAAACCAAAGAGAAGAAAATGTCAAAAACTTATTTAAGTTTGCCGAATTTTATGAAACACTTGGTCAAAATTAAAATATAGTGGCCGAAACCAATTTATGGAGAAGGTTCTTAAAATTTACATAATCTTCCGCCAAAAACTGCACTTCAGAGCTGCGCCAAAACATAATTTCATAACTTATACAAATTGGTAAAAAAAAATTTGCAACGCTCCCATTTCCACCTCTACAGTAGAACTCACTTTTCAACCATTATTTTTTAAATACCGCCTAACCGTCTAAGCCATTTTAGCTTTTTACCATAGCTCGGGATCACAAATCGGTCTCCACGTTGTCCTAAATCGGAGTGGTGGTCTCCCTCTTCCTCTGGGTGCCGATAACAATACTTTATGAGCCGGAACACCTTCATTCATTCGCACATGGCTTAGCCAATTAAGAAGTTGGGTTTTAATTCGTTGGACTAAGGTCGGTGTCTGCATATAGCTCATACAGCTCATCAAAGAATAAGGGCCCGTAAATCTTTCTCTCGAATACTCCCACAGCCGCCTCATCAGATGTTGTCAGTGTTCAAGTTCGACAAGTGACTTATTTATTTCGTTCTTCGAGAGAGGACTTTACATCTCAATTGCCAACTCAGTCAGAAGTAGCACTTGTTTGCGCGAGTTACATATGATTTCTTTACTCATTACAACTTCTTTACTAACTCTTTTCACACTCTTTAATATACTCCTACTTTAACCGTTTCCCACTCTAGCATACTCCCATTCCCGTTTCTCACACTCCCACTCTTCCACCGTTTAATACTACGAATCAATGAAACCGCTGTCCACTTAAAATTTTGGATTTAGACTCTTTTGACTATTAGTTTTGAAGTGCAAATAAAAGATTATATTCCACTTTTCCAACCCAACGTTTCGCTAGGCTTCCTAGCTTCATCAGAGGTGATGTATTTATTTATTTTATTTTTTTTTCCTTTATTAATGCTTTTTTATAAAGCCATTTCTCAAAAAATAATACATTTTGTGTGAGAAAATTAGCTTAATTTAATTTAAATTACTCACGCTCTTATGTAGCTTAATCCAAGGTGATTTTACTATTTACGTAAATAGATAAGATAGATAAGTAGATAAAATATAATTTAAAAATTTTGTTTTTTACATTTTTTAACACTACTGCCAATCGTGGTCGTAGTTTAGTAAAAGGAAAGATCTTACCGAATCTTCAAATCTCTGCAAGATAATTGCGGTTCTTAGTCGCTCTGGAAGCTTATTGAAAGTTTTTACGCCGTATTTAAAGAACAACAACAAAAACAACAATAAAACTATCTGAGACATTTATTAACAAATTTACGTATATACTTGCAACATTAAAACACAACAACAACACTTACACAGTATGTTTTCTTAAAATCTAAAAACTAAACATAGTACCATCATGGTTTGCTATCATCGTCAAACTAAATTATAATTATAAACATAAAAGGTAAGCTGCTGCAATGTTTTGTGTATCCTCCTTCTTGTTTACCGTGTGTTCTCTTTTTTCTAATATTCGCAAACTCTCTAATGTGTACCGAGCTCTCCCGTACTTGTTGCGGTCTAAGTTAGTTATTAAGACAATAATTCATTCCAGTATCACTGTTTAAGTGCTACACAACGTTTACGCTTATAATTAAAGAAATATTCGTAACACCTGAAATCAGTTTGTTTTATTTAAAGTCGTTACAAGCATACATACATATATGTAATTGCAATTTCTTGTGTGGCGCAGTCAACGGCGAATCAATAAAAAAAATAATAATAATAATAAAAATTGATATACATAAGTGTACAATTATACTAAAGTTATAGTGC
This sequence comes from Merzomyia westermanni, assembly GCA_949987695.1. Taxonomy (NCBI): domain Eukaryota; kingdom Metazoa; phylum Arthropoda; class Insecta; order Diptera; family Tephritidae; genus Merzomyia; species Merzomyia westermanni. The sequence continues at coordinate 87,498,823 of OX465291.1, forward strand.
GGAATTATAAAATACATAGTTATGCTTAATTATCAGCAAAACTTATAAATTCTATTTTGTGTTTAGACTAAAGAAATATGTACATATGTGACTAAAAAACATTAATTACTTCATTCATCATTTGTGAAAAAAAGAAGCATTTAGAAAAAAAAACTTTCCGTTACTTGAAAAAATGTGTACTAAAATGTTTTAGAAGCTTTTGGAAAAAATAGAATATATCCGTTACCATTTTTTTTTTCTCCTATGGAAAAGTACCGAACATTGTACATATTTATTTGATTTAATTGAGAGAGTAACTGAGTGGAAGCTTCATTGAACTCTTATAAATAATCAACTATTAATAAAAACAACAAAAAACAACTAACTCTTTTTGAGCCGCTTTGTGCACAGAGTAAAAGAAAAAAGCAAAAATCAATTAAACTGGGCAATTTAAAGAGACTCAAATACTAAATATTAAAAAAAAAAAAAATCTCAGAATGGCTTCAGCACTGCAACTGACATTGAGTGATGTAATAAAAGATGCTCAAACTATACATATCTTCAAAGGCGATGATTCATATGCGCTTTCGTCATTTATTCGTGAAGTGGAGACGTTGCAACTTTTGGCCGAGGTTCAGCCCACACTATCAGATTACATTCACAAAAGGGTTGTATTTAACAAAATACAAGGGCAAGCTTTGGATGTGCTTCGTACACTTGGTCCGAATCCACCGTGGAGTGAGGTAAATATAAAAAATTTTGGCGTTAAAGAATCGTATGATGAGTTGTACAAGCGTGCACACACTGCTGTTAATCAAAATATTGTTAGCTACTTTAATTATCTTCGTAGCTTAGGTTCTAAGATTAACGAAAAATTCGAATTTGATATCGAAAATCCAACTGAATATGAGCCACAACGTGTTGATAGGTTTATTTTGCGTACTTTTTTAAGTAACATTGATGTAAACCGGGCATCAGTTATTATAAATGCTAAACCAACCAATATAAGAGAAGCTTTTTATTTACTTGAGGAGCACGGATTAATTCGTGTTGATTGTAAAAATAATGAACCTACAAAATTACAACAACTTAGTTTTAAGAAAAATATTAATCAGCGATTGGAGAATCCAGTTTCAACATTTCAACAAAATACTCCTAGTTTTGCTATCCATCTAATTATTATAAGCTTCAGCAATCGCAGCAGCAAAACGCTCAAGGTTCTTTTAACCAAAGAAGGTACTCTAACTCTCAGAGATTTACAAGCCAAAACAATAGGGTTAGCCAAAAACTCCTTTCGTCCAATATCAAAACAATAATAGTAATAATACCTCTCCAATGGAAATCGATCATTTGCAGGTAGATAATCAAGCCGTATATCAAGACCCATATAGTGAGAGATATAAATTTTCTTACAATAGCCTCGGGAAATCATTACCATTAGTAGAGTTAACGATTCACAATGAAAAGCTTGTCGCTCTTATAGACACAGGTTCCACCTCTTCCCTACTTTATTTCAACAAATTGCCGCAGTATAAAAGATTACCAATAAAAGAAAATATATTTTTTACGTCACTAAATAATAGCACTAAAATTATACATGAAATAATCACTGATGTGCCTCTAGAGTTTAAAGAGAAAGCAAAAATGTCCTGGAAGCTTGCGAATTTCCAAGGAAAAAATTTCGATGCTATTTTGGGGCAAAATATTCTTACACCAATGAACAGCACGATAGATATGAGAAAGCAAACCGTTACATTTAATAATATGATAATAAATGTTTTGAATTCTATTCCTTATACCTATAATGAAATACATGCTTTAGAGAAAATAAATATTGATCAAAATATCCTGGACCGTTTATATATTGGATTAAATTCACAGGAACAGATAGCCCTTAATAAAGTTCTTCATTCTTTTGTAGATTTATTTTTTGTCGAAGGACAAACTCTTACCCATACTAATATTATACAACACGAAATAAAAACCATTAAGGAAAAACCGGTATATTCAAGAATGTATCGTTATCCACAAATCCATGAACGCGAGATTTGTAAACAAATTGATGAAATGCTGAAGCAGGGAATCATTAGGGAAAGCAATTCTCCATATAGCAGCCAACTGTGGATAGTTCCGAAGCAAGTCGACAGCTCGGGAGAAAAGTCTTGGAGGGTTGTAGTGGATTACCGTGCCTTGAATAACGTAACGGTCGACGATAAATTTCCTATCCCCAATATCGAAGGTATATTGGATAAGTTAGGCCGGGCTCAATACTTTACCACCATCGATTTAGCAAAAGGGTTTCACCAAATTCTTGTCAGACAAGAAGACCGGTCGAAAACAGCCTTTTCTACCCCCTATAGTCACTTCGAATTTGTTCGCATGCCATTCGGCCTCAAAAATGCGCCTGCCACTTTCCAGAGGCTCATTAATAATATACTACGGGACCAAATAAATATAATATGCGTCGTATACCTTGACGATATTTTTATATTCTCTACAAGCCTCCAGGGGCATGTCAATGACATTAATCAAGTTTTATCAAAACTTAGGGTTGCCAAAAACCGTCAAACAAATAAAGTCCTTTTTGAGCGTTACGGGATATTACCGAAAATTTATGAAGGATTACTCAAAAGTAGCATATCCTATGATTAAATACCTAAAAAAAGGTGTTAAGCTAAACGTTAATGATCCCAGTTATATACATTCTTTCGAAAAACTTAAGGCCATTTTAACTGAATCCCCAGTACTTAAGCACCCAAATTTCAATAGGCAGTTCCAATTGGTCACGGATGCAAGTGCTGAAGCTCTTGGCGCCGTTTTGCAGCAAGATGGCCACCCTGTTTGCTTTGCAAGTAGGACACCTAATGACCACGAAAAGAACTATTCCACGGAAAGGGAACTATTAGCTATTGTTTAGGGAACCAGTTATTTTCGGCCCTATTTATATGGTACAAAATTCAAAATTCTTTCTGATCATCAGCCACTCAGATGGCTTTTTGTGAAGTCGCAGGGAAAAATGAGTCCCAGAGTACATCGTTGGCTTATTAGGCTTGGTGAGTTTAATATCACAATGACTTATATTAAAGGCAAAGACAACCAAGTTGCTGACTTTCTAAGTCGAATAAATGCGGACACAAATGAAATAAAACATGTTGGCTGCTGATGAAGGATCTTTGTACAATAATTTTACACACAGCTGTGATACTATTCATTCACAAGCTGATGAAGTTTGCAATCACGTTCCTATATTGGATACTGTGGTAAACAGATTTAAAACACAAATTAATTTAACACAAAGCAAAGATAAAGATATTGATTCAAAATATAATAATAAAAAAATATTTATTAGTTCGGAAGACTTGGAAAGTCACTTAGATAAAATTTTAGAGCAGCACATTAGTGATTGTAAGATGATAATCATTATTCTATTTTGCAAAATAAATTAATTGAGCTTTTCGAGGGGGACAGTAAGGTGAAATTTGTGCGCTGTAGCTATCATGCTAAAGATGTTGAATCGAAAGAGGAAGCTTTTCGTCATATTTCTAACTATCATAAAAATGAAACTGGCCATACGGGTATTAACGAGAACTATATGGGCTTGAAACGACTGATTTATATTCCTAACTTAAAACAATTAATTCATAAATTTGTTAATAACTGTTCGACATGTACTAAATGTAAATATGATCGAAATCCAATTAAAGCTAAATTTAAGATAACTGAAACTCCTACAAATATACTTCAAATCGTGCATATGGACATATATACGAACTCAAAGTCCAATTTTTTAACTTTTGTCGACCGCTTTTCAAAGTTTGCTTCAGCTTTTTATTTAGAGGATAGAAATAACCAAACCATCATAGAGAAAATAAGGCAATATAAATCTCAGAGAGGACATTTTCATAAGTTAATTTGCGACAATGAATTTAAAAGCATAAATATAAAAGAATATTTAAAAGCTGAAAACATTGATTTACATTTAGTTAAGGCTAATAGTCATACCGGAAATTCCGATATTCAGAGGCTTCACAATACAATTTGTGAAAAAGTTAGAGTTCTAACAGAAGAGCAAAAAATTTAAACATAAAAGATAAAATGAGCAAGGCTATAGAGTATTATAATAATACTTATCATACGGCTACTAAAGAAAAGCCCATAAATATTGAGATTGGAGACTGCAATAAAAAAGCAATTTACAATGATATGTTAACTTCAAAAGAAAATTATATTAATAAGCGAAATACGAAAAGGGAAAATTACCTTGAGCAAAGAAATGTTGGATACATAAAAAACTATAAAGCTTTACGGCATAGAAAATATACACAGTTCCAATATTAAAAAACAACTCAAACACGAAAATGCAATTGAAACGGATGTGTAAAACAAACAAAAAAATACATATATGTACTTTAAGTCGGGTCGATTTGTGGGGAGGCAAAAAAATCGCCCATTGCTCTGTGAAAATCATATTCTAGGGATCAAAATAAGAAACTTTGCCGAACAAACCATACCTTTAAAACGAATTCTGATGTCCCCCAATTTGGGTCGAACTTTTGGGTAGGGGCAAATTTTGAAAAATCCCACTTTGACCCATTTAGAGTGCTCCAATCGAGTCCAAATGTATGACCGACCCCCACTAACTTTGGAGGCCCGACCCACCGATGCCAGTGGCACACCCCCTGGAACCCCCCTGGGGGTTCACCATACAAACATTTCAAAAAATCGCCGGTTTTGCACTTTACATGAAAAAATCAGCGAAATGCCTATGTTTTTTCTTTTTGGAGTTTATTTTTCTCTTTAGAAATTTATTTAGTCAGAACATATGTAAGTGAAAAAATGAATTTAACTTAGTAATAGAAAAGAAATAAAAAAAAATTATTAGAAATTAGCGTTTTTACAACCCTTTTAAAACCAAGGCATCACTGTGATGCATTTGCATGTCGTAAACATAGTTGTGTGGGTTTTTTATTCAACCGTTTTAAAAAAAGGAAGGTATCACTGTGACACAATTGCAGATCGTAAAATTGCTTGTGTTGTTTTTTTTAAGCCACCACAAGACACAGCAGGTAGAATTGAAATTACCATTTCATTCTTATTACCTCGTCTCGTAGACCATATATAACGCAACAGTTTTTGTGAATGCATTAAGTCGTTGTGAAGAACTCAAAGTGTGAAGTGCTAATTTCAGATAAAAAAAAATTTCAAAAAAATAATAAGTGAAGTGACCATTCCAAATCAAAAAGTTTACAATGAATCCACCATCCTCTACACCGCAAGATGAAGCAACTACATCAACAACTATCGAAAACCAAATGAGTCATATACCCAAGCATGATGTTACTGTTTTTGGTGTGTCTACTGATTTAACTGATCTTAATTTACCAATTCATCTGGATATCTTGAGATATTATTTTTACTTAAGCGAACGTGCTAAAACAGAACAAAAAAAGTTTTCCCATAAATCATTCACTATTCAAGTACAAGATAAGTTGATTGGAATTTGGGAAAAACTTGGTATGGAAATAATGCTGAAAAAAAGTGTATTTAATAAATTGAATAAATTGCTTGACAAGTATCAAGAGCAAATCAAGAGAAGAAACAACACCCAACAATTTACAGAGTATGTAAAATCTCTGGAAACAATTTTTTACATTGGAACATGTAAATGCCATTTGAAGGCAGCTCCATGTGCATGCGGCTGGGTTCCCGAACGCCTCAAAGAGTTCATGCACGATCAACATAATCAGAGAAGACTAACAATGGATGCATTTATGATGGAAACTGAAGAGCAAGGAGCAACGTCTATGTCACCAATGCCAACATACCAAGATCCCGATGATTCAACATACGCACCGCCACCGGTTCAAGAAGATATGGATAGAAGCACAAGTTCACAATACACAGAGAGATACGATTGTTTTAACTTTGCCTTGGTATGTGACAGATTTGGTGTGCCTGACAGAGTAGCATCAGCATTGGGAACCGCTCTTTTGCAAGATTTTAAAATTAAAGATAAGCATGGGAAACCTCTCATCATGGATAAATCGAAAGTTCGCAGAGAAAAAGAGAAATGCAGACAAGAAGTGCTTCGCAAACGGTTAGATGATACCAATTTGTTAGCGTTTTCATTCGATGGCAGAAAAGATGATACTTTAACGATAGATAAAATTGATGAGAAGTATCATACTAGGATGGTAAAAGAACCTCATCTTGTTATTTTGAGAGAACCCAATTCTGAATTGATTGGTTACGTAAGACTGGAACATGAAACCGCTGAATACAAAACAACCAAATTAAATGGTTTTTTCAACGATAAAAATATATCACTGGATGCATTAATTGGAATATGCACTGACGGTGAGGTAACAAACACTGGCCCACACGGTGGAATTATACGACGATTCGAATTGCTGTTAAAAAGACCATTGCATTGGTTCGTTTGCCTTCTACACTTCAACGAACTTCCCTTTCGGCATTTGTTTGAAGCTTTGGATAAATTAACCAGCACTGAACCAAGATCGGCAACCGGAAAACTGAGCCGTCAAATCGAAACTTGTGAAACTCTTCCGGTAAGTTATTGCTATCACTCATTTATTATAATTGTCTACCATTTTTAATTATTTTATTATTATATATTTTCAGGTGGTGGGCGGCTTCCACAAAATTGATCTGCATACATGCGATCTGCAAAATATGCCCCCTGCTCCAGAAAAAATTGAATTTTCCACCGATTCGAAGTACTTATACGACAAGGCCCATGCAATTTATAGCGGCGTGGTTCCGGTGGATCTGGCTAACATCAAACCAGGGAAAATTGTACATTCTCGGTGGCTCACCAAAGCCGCTAGATTATTGCGATTATATGTGACAACGGAAAATCCAGATGCAAATTTAAGAATTCTGGTTGAATTTATAATTAAATCTTATGTGCCAATGTACTTCAATATCAAGTATTACAGCTCTGTCGTGTACGGCAGTGCATTATTTTTCAAGTTCATTGGTTGGTCACGATTTCTACAACCTCGTTTACGCAAAATTGTCAATCAAGTAATTAAAGATAATTCATATTATGCGCATTCGGAAAATATCTTGTTATCAATGTTGTTTGATGATAGGAAAGAAAAGCGCGACTGTGTCATCAAGAAAATTCTACGCTATCGAACCGATGTTGACGAGCCAATGGAACTTAGAGTTTATAAAAAACTCTCTCTATGGCGCGATATACAACAGGTATATCATCATAAACCTCCTAAGAGATTTTTGCGCCAAGCTTCTCTTCCAATTTGTGGTGTGCCGATTTGAATTTTCCCTACAAATTGGTGGGACCTACAGTTTTTTGCCGACTCCGAACGGCATCTACAAAGGAGACGAATTTTTGCTGAGAAGCCTGTCATGGCAGAAATACACTCGGAGAGTTTGCCAAACCACTGCCGAGGGGCGACCCCGTTTTGAAAAACTTTTTTCAATTCACTTTTGATGTTACCTGTACCAGGGCTCGAACCATGGACCTTCGGTGTGGTAGGCCGGCAACACTACCTTCACACCACAGCGGCCGCTAGATATAATTTTAATTGCACAAGTTATACGGAAATGATCAATTTGAATGATATAAATATCGTATTTGAACCACCATTCACGCGAAGCATTCCGTACGATACATTGAAAGAATATTTAAATCAAGATGATCCACCGTTTAATGATCCAAAAATTCCCTCACACATACAAGGAACGACATGTTCAATTGCTAGCTAGCATTTCCAAACGGGTTATACCGGAAAATGGAGAGGATGTTATGGCGACGACATTAGAGAGCCGTGCGAAATTGCCCAGACTTGAAAGTAAAAAAAGACTTCAAACAATCATTTTTTTTAGTTTCTTTTCTATAACTCACTTAAATAAATTTTTTCATTTACATATGTTCTGACTAAATAAATTTCTTAAGAGAAAAAATGGATATTATTATAAATAAATAATAAATATTATAAATAAATAATAAATATTATAAATAAATAATAAATATTATTATATATAAATAAATAAAAATAAAAAAAGCATAGGCATTGATTTTGAAATGTTTGTATGGTGAACCCCCAGGGGGGTTCCAGGCGGTATGCCACTGGCATCGGTGGGTCGGGCCTCCAAAGTTAGTGGGGGTCGGTCATACATTTGGACTCGATTGGAGCACTCTAAATGGGTCAAAGTGGGATTTTTCAAAATTTGCCCCTACCCAAAAGTTCGACCCAAATTGGGGGACATCAGAATTCGTTTTAGAGGTATGGTTCCTTCGGCAAAGTTTCTTATTTTGATCCCTAGAATACGATTTTCACAGATCAATGAGCAATTTTTAAATCGACCCGCCCTAGTATACATGAACATTTTAAAATCAAATAAAAATTTTTTTAGTAGGTCATGCAAAAATCCAAGTCGAATAAAGTCAAAAAAATGAAATTTCGCAGGCTCGAAATTTATTTTTTTGGGTATGCGTAGTGGAATTTTTTTATCCTGAGCCCAAAACCTATCGAAAAATCGATGGCGCGATATCGGTTAATAAATCGACCCAGTCTAGTGCATAGCCCAATTAAGTTTTTGATTATTTGGCAATTTGTCAACCAAAGTTTTCACGAGCATAGGGTTGTTTAAATGAGCCATCATATTACACGCCTCCATCGTCGAGCAGATATTTCTGATAGTCAAAGCGTATTCGATAATGCTATGCAGTTCACAGTGAGCCAAGTAGCCAAAATAAAAAAGATAAACATGCTTATTTCACAATTCGTTTGAATGTATGAGTAAAAATTTTCATCAAATGTCGTTTATTTTAACCCGTATAAAATTCACTTTTTACTTTGAATTTAATTTCAATTGAGAAAAAGAAAAGATATTGACATTGTATTAAAATACATGTTGAGCAAATCATTTAATTTGCACAGGGATTTATAGGGATCGTAAATTTTGGGAGTAGTAGTTTTATGACTACTAAAGATATGGGAAGCTAATAATTCAACTTTGTCCTTTCCCCAGAAAATTACATACTTATATCAGGTTACCTATCACACTCTCAATATAATAAGCAGTAGATTTCAACGAATTTATTAAGAAATGGAAGATTAGTAGCTATATTACGGAAAGTCTAAGAAGAAATGCAATATGTACGAGGTGTGTTCAAAAAGTATCGCGAATTTTGAATTTTCGCTGCTTACGTATATTCGAATTTCGAATTTTTTGTGGCGTTATGTTGGTACTCATGTCTCTCACTTATGCCGACAAGCTCGGCCATTTTGAATGTTCAGTTAATTGTTGACAGCTGCTTTGCTTGCACGTGTTTTGGATCGTCTTCGATTTTTACGCGAAATTCGTACCAAAATTGCTCAATTGTGACCAAAAACAGCATCGCATGAACATTGCTAATGAGATGTTAAACTCTGTCCGCGACGACCCAAATTTGCTCCAGAGGGTCATAACTGGTGACGAATCGTGGGTTTATGGTTATGACGTGGAAACCAAAGCTCAATCATCTTAATGGAAGCTGCCGCACGAACCAAGACCGAAAAAAGCGCGCCAAGTTCGGTCGAATGTGAAAGTTTTGCTGACAGTTTTCTTCGATTGCAGGGGCGTGGTGCATCATGAGTTCTTGCCACAGGGAAGAACGGTCAATAAGGAATATTACCTGCAAGTTATGCGCAATTTGCGGGAAGCAATCCGCCAGAAACGCCCGGATTTGTGGAAGAACAAAAATTGGCTTTTGCACCACGATAACGCCCCTGCTCATGCATTATTGCTTTTGCGCGACTTTTTGGCCAAAAACAACACACTAATGATGCCGCAGCCACCGTATTCCCCAGATCTGGCCCCCTGTGACTTTTTCTTGTTCCCTAAACTGAAGAGGCCCATGAAAGGACGACGTTACGCTTCTCTTGACGAGATAAAGACGGCATCGAAGGAGGAGCTGAACAAGATACAAAAAAATGATTTTTTGAAGTGCTTCGAAGATTGGAAAAACCATTGGCACAAGTGTATAATATCTCATGGGGATTACTTTGAAGGAACAAAATAGATATTCATGAATAAATAAATAATTTTTGAAAAAACACAAAATTCGCGATACTTTTTGAACACACCTCGTATACGACAATCGTCAGGCAGCAAAATGGAAAACATTTTTACACCATAGAAAATAGGTTCACCTTATTTTTTCTCTGAGTAGAATATTTTCGATTAGCACAAGGTCTAAGTAAAGAAAGAATCGCGTCAATATCTCTGGAAACCGCAAATTTTAAAAAGGCACAGGAATTCGTAAACACTTGCAAGCAAAACAGCTGTGACTATTTTCATTTGTTTATAACAAAGTTTGAAGTTTTTGTTGTTGTTTTCCTTAATGACGATCAGCTGTTTTCATTTACAAATCTTTTAGTGAAATCTCCCAACAGAAACTTGCAACTTCCTCTCCCAATTAAATGTCAAAATGCGTTCCCTCCCTGCAAGTTTTATGTGTCGCCGAACACAATTAAAAAAAACTTTATAACATTTTTAAAAGTTTTAAACTCCTCTAACAGAGCTGTTGCCTAATCAATATTTTCGCAGAAGTTGGAAAACCACATAATATATATATATATAAATTTCTCATGCTCGCATACGAAACGTATGTGAAATAGTAACTTGAGCTTTTGTGAGCTTTTCGTTCAATTGTTTTTAAAGGGTTAATGAAAACAAATTACTGACACATACGAATTATTTCACATCATATTGCCAAATAAGCATGTTGTCAGCGGCTGGCTCACTGTTTCACTGTGATCCAGTTTATCTTTCAAAGGTGGTATTTTTGTTGTTGTTGTTGTTAACAGTGCTTCGCCCTGCCCAATGGGCTCGATCACTCTAAATTGTCATCAGGCTCTTCTAACGGAAGTCCGAGGAAATGCGCAGTTTCCACAGGGTTGGACCAGAGTGATGTGGGTGTTAGAAGAGTGGGTTCAACTGAACAGGAAAAGAGATGTATGGTATCATGAGGGGGCATACCACATGCAGGGCATGTATTTGGTATGTTGGGGTTCAGTCTGCATAAGTAAGAGTTTAACCTATTACAAGTATGACTCTAGTCTCCCTCGGAAGTACACGCTCCTCTTCAGCCAATTCAGGTGGTTGAGTATTAATAACGGGATTCACCGGCCGAGATCTGAGGGATCTGTCTACCGACTCTGTGTGGAGGTCATTTAGAGCCCGTCTATGGTTCCGCAGATCAAACGGCAAAGAGATATGATGCCGGATCTCATCGTAATGCTTACGGAGATGTCTCCTTATGTCTCTGGGGGGCGGTGCTACATCCAAAAGATGTCGGTTTGGATGACTAGGTTTGTGACAGTTCAGAAGGAACTGTCTACTCAAGAGTTCCGCGTGCTCTTGAACATTGAGCAATTTCGCCTCTTGATGGAGGTGAGACTCAGATGACATAAGCAGGCATCCCGTAGCGGTTCTGATGGCGGTGTTTTGGCAGACTTGCAATTTCCTCCAATTGGTGTCAGAAAGGTTGGGCGACCATATAGGCGCAGCATAGTCAATAACCGGCCGGCCAATAGCCTTATATGTAGCAAGCAATGTTTCTTTGTCTTTTCCCCAAGTACTGCCGGCCAGTGACTTGAGGATCTTATTGCGGCTCTGTACCTTTGAGGCTATTGCGGTGGCATGACCAGCGAAGGTGAGGCCGTTGTCAAATGTCACGCCCAAGATTTTTGGGTGGTTGACAGTAGGTAGAGGTGCTCCATCTACGTGGACATTTAACTCTTGCCCAATCTGCGCATTCCATGTAGTAAACAGGGTCGCCGTAGATTTAGTCGGAGACAGGGTCAGATTACGCTCGGTGAAGAAGCTGGAAAGGTCATGGAGGTAACTGTTGATTCTTATACAGAGTTCATCAATGGAGGGACCCTTGCCCGAGGCCATTATCGTGCAGTCGTCAGCGTAGGAAACAATGGAGACTCCCTCTGGTGGGGGGGGGGAAGTCTCGAAATATAGAAATTAAACAAGAGGGGAGAGAGAACACCACCTTGCGGCACCCCTTGTTTTATTCTTCGTGGTCTAGATTTCTTGTTCCTAAATTTGACTGTTGCCTTTCGACCATTGAGGTAATTAGCGGTCCACCTCTTAAGGCCGGCAGGGAGCGGTGTCTCATCCAGGTCTCGGAGGAGAGTGGCGTGATTGACCGTGTCGAATGCATTTGACAGATCAAGTGCCACGAGAACCGTCCTATGGTTTGGTGGATTTTGATTCAAACCGTTGTTAATCTGCGTTGTAATGGCGTTCAAAGCGGATGTCGTGCTGTGATTTTTACGAAAACCATGTTGATGATCGGCCAATTTTAGATTTGTAACGAAGTAAGGAAGCAGAATGGACTCTAGCAATTTCGCTACCGGCGAAAGGAGGGATATCGGACGATAGGACTCTCCCAGGTTCGCCGGCTTCCCTGGTTTTAATAGGGGAACTACAATCGCTTTTTTCCATATCTCAGGTATGTGGTATTTTTGTCGCTTTGTCTATCATAATGCCAAGTATGTGCTCTGGATTATTTCTTGTACCATTGATGGAAGTAGAAGTTTGCTTTTCACCAGTTTTCTAGCGCGACCTCGAAGGCACGATTGAGGCCGCACTAGATTCTCGCCTTCACTGTAGCCAGCCAACTCTGTACTATTCATATAGTTGCTAATAAAAAGCGGCCAGTCTTCGGGATTGCCGTCAAATTTCGGCAGTTCCTCAGGTATTACCTGTCTAGCAGAGATTTGCGCTGGCGTCGGATGTCGTGATGAAAAGTTATTTGCTAGGGAACAGGAAGCTTGGAAATCATCTTGTGACAAGATTCTGTATTTCTTTTCTAAATACTGTCGTTGAAGCTCTTTTTCTTCTTCTAGAAGCTGTAACTGTAGCTGTGTTTGAGAATAGGTATTGCTGTCGGACAAATTTTATGCACTGACTTTATTGAAAAGGCGCTTCATATACTCGTTGCCTTGCGCGTCGGCTGGTGAATTTTGTTTCGATGGTACTATAGTTTCTGGAGCTATTGATGTTGTGTTGCCTATGCCGTGATTGTTCAAACATGGTTGATGTGCTTTTTTATATGCACCTTTGTCGGTTTGAGACGTTGGTGGTGGCGACGATGTAACTTGCGTCCCGGAAGAGAAATCAGCGGCTGTGTTAATAGGCGGCATTTGACGCATAGGTTGCGGCACGTTAGTTGAAGTTAGATCCTTGGCAATTTGAACAGTTCCAGCTTACGTCCGCAATGGTAGAATCTACCGCGACACACTGAAAATGATACCACTTGTCGCAAGAGTCGCACTGCACCATACAATCGGTGTCTTTCGAATCGCAGTTATTGCAATTGAACTCATTGCTTTGTCTAAATTTAAAACACTATAGTTATGTCGATACGCGAGATATTGTTTTAAAGAAATGTTGCTCTTCGATTAAGTCAAACAGAAACAATTTTTAATAGCGTCTGTACTCACGATTTATTCTTTACTTTTACCTTTGAAATTACCGCGAAATATATAAAGTGACTTCAAACAATATGTTTCATCACTGCTTGACAAAATAGCTCTGCCAATATCTTAGTCTTTTAATATTTCTTAAGCTATAGTAGATCTCATGATTTTACGGTAATTGAAACAAAGAAAAATGTGCATATATAATAAAATGCAAAGTAAAATAAACATATTTTTAACCAGTGTAGGTAAATAAGACAGTAGCGTCGGCAACAAGTTTAGTTAGATTATCTCAAAATAATCTTACAACAATCACAGGAGTAATCACGGGCCACGTAAGACTTCGAGCGCCATTGCACAAACTGGGCATCTCCTCGAGCAGCCTGTGTCGATTCTGTGAATATGAGGATGAAACTACGGAGCACATACTGTGCAAATGCGACGCAAAATCTAGGACAAGACAGAGAATTCGGATGGCCCTGTCAAGAATGCAAGCACATACAGGAAACAACGCCGATCTTACTCCTGGAATTCCTAAGAGCAGTAGGCCTAACTGAAGTGCTATGAGATCGTGAGGGCACAATAGATCTTAAGGTCGCAGTGCGCTACCTCAACTAACTATTATTATTATTATTAGCACTAATGTAAGCCAACCCCACCAGCTCCTGGTCCCTTACACCATGTGCGCTGTTTGTCGGTTGAGACTATATACACCTGCGACATCAGTCAAATGCAACTCTTGCCTTGGTCTATGTCACCTGCTTATATGTTCTCAACTTATTAACATGAATTTATGGACTGATTCGTACGTTGCGCCATGTTGTCGAGCTGCGCAACCTACAACGTCGACCGATACGCCTCCTTCCGGCGGTCCGGATCCCTCGTCTTCTAGATTGCGACGCAGTGCGCGACCCTGCCTGCTTTCACCGAGGCGGCCGATCAGACCTTCGGACCTGAGAGAGGACTTGGGGGCGGACTTGCATTTATCACTCATCAATCTGTGCAATATCGTCTATTTGAGCGTGATGTCGACCCTAGGGACAACACCTTAAAACGTCAAGGTATGGTTGTCCGATCAGGCGATGTCGATCTTGAAATAATTAACATTTATATACCTCCTGCCATCTGCTGTTCTAGGGATTACCACCCTGACATCAGTGCGTTACTCGGAGGCGATAATCGTGTAATCCTCGGAGACTTCAACGCGCACCACGACCTGTGGCACTCAAGCCTACAGGGTGATGGTAGGGGACAGGAATTGGCTGAACAAATAGATGATTCGACGTTTTGCATGGTCATAGCTTCAGCCTCTAATCAATACATTCCGTCAGGTAGAATTAAGGAAGTACGTGTCCGTATTTCCCCGTAGAAGCAGCGACCCTGGCAAATGAACGTGACCATGTGCGACGCTTGGACCCTACAGATCCCCAAATTCAAGATCTCAAGACCTGGTCCACTGTTAAATCCTTGTCAAATCCGACCAACCCTAACGACAAAATATCCATCACCTTTGGTGATAAGGTACAGTCGAAACCGAAGAGATGCGCGAGCTCTTTCTGTCGGCAATTTGTACTGCATCCTCCAGTCGACAAGAAAATTAGACGAGCCATCACCACCACGGAGGTTCAGGAGGACATACAGTGGTCCAAAAGCTTCAAATCGATCGGCCCAGACGGTATATCCATGCTGATGCTATAACATCTCGCAGAAGAGGGAGTAAGGTATCTAACAACCGTCTTCAATCTGTCTATGACCACCTTTGTCACTCCAGAAAAATAGAAACAGGGAAAGGTGGTGACACTACTGATCGATCGATATCACCCCTCTCGCCATTCCCACAACAGCCGGTTCTATCGCACCGGAATGACCCGGGTTTTTCACCCGGCCAAGGGCTGTTATTTCAGTGTAACCCTGTCCAATCTGGGGCAGGGCGAAGCACTGTTAACAACAACAACAACCCCTCTCGCCGGTAGTGAAGACCTTGGAGACGAGCTCGATCACTCTAAATTGTCATAAGGCTCTTCTTACGTAAGTCCAAGGAAACGCGCAGTTTCCACAGGGTTGGACCAGAGTATTGTAGGTGTTAGAAGAGTGGGTTCGACTGAACAGGAGAAGAGATGTTTGGTATCATGAGGGGACATACCACATGCAGGGCATGTGTTTGGTATGTTGGGGTTCAGTCTGGATAAGTAAGAGTTTAACCTATTACAATATCCAGAGCGAAGTTGTGCTAGCATGACTCTAGTCTCCCTCGGAAGTACACGCTCCTCTTCAGCCAATTCAGGTGGGATCTGTCTACCGACTCAGTGTGGAGGTCATTTAGTCTATGCTTCCGCAGATCAAACGGCAAAAAGATGTGGTGCTGGATCGCATCGTAGTGCTTACGAAGATGTCTCCTTATGGATTTGGGGGGCGGGGCTACATCCAATAGATGTCGGTTTGGATGACTGGGTTTATGACAGTTCAGAAGGAACTGTCTACTAAAGAGTTCCGCGGACAGTGACTTGAGGATCTTATTGCGGCTCTGTACCTTTGAGGCTATTGCGGTGGCATGACCAGCGAAGGTGAGCCCGTTGTCAAATGTCACACCCAAGATTTTTGGGTGGTTGACAGTAGGTAGAGGTACTCCGTCTACGTGGACATTTAACTCTTGCCCCATCTGTACATTCCATGTTGTACGCAGGTTCGCCGTCGATTTAGTCGGAGATAGGGTCAGATTTCGCTCGGTGAAGAAGCTGGAAAGGTCACGGAGGTAACTGTTGATTCTAGTACAGAGTTCGTCAATGGAGGGACCCTTGCCCGAGGCCATTATCGTGCAGTCGTCAGCGTAGGAAACAATGGAGACTCCCTCTGGTGACGGGGGAAGTCTCGAAATATAGAAATTAAACAAAAGGGGAGGGAACACCACCTTGCGGCACCCCTTGTTTTATTCTTCGTGGTCTAGATTTCTTGTTCCTGAATTTGACTGATGCCTGTCGACCATTGAACTAATTAGCGGTCCACCTTTTAAGGCCGGCAGGGAGCGGTGTCTCTTCCAGATCTCGAAGGAGTATGGCGTGATTGACCGTGTCGAATGCATTTGATAGGTCAAGTGCCACGAGAACCGTCCTATGGTTTGGCGGGTGTTGATTCAAACCATAATTTATCTGCGTTGTAATGACACTCAAAGCGGATGTAGTGCTGTGTGATTTGCGGAAACCATGCTGGTGATCGGCCAATTTCAGATTTGCAATAAAGTAAGGGAGCAGAATGGTCTCTAGTAATTTCGCAACCGGCGAAAGGAGGGATATCGGACGATAAGAACCTCCTTGGTTCGCCGGCTTCCCTGGTTTTAGTAGGGGAACTACAATCGCGTGTCTCCATGTCTCAGGTATGATGAAAGTAGTTAGAGAGAGGTTGGAAAGAGCCGCTAAATAACTCTGTCCCTCGTGGCCTAGATGTTTGATCATCTTCATGGCGATTCCGTTGGGTCCGATGGATTTTGAGGGTTTGGCCTTCATTATGGCTTCCTTTACCACGGCAATAGGCGCAGTGGAGTTTTTGTGCGATCGTCGGAAGACTCTTCTCTTAGTACTATCCGCAGGCGCATTTCCTGGCGTCCGATTTGACACTATCGCCGAATGCAATGGCGACCTTGTCATTATATTTGGTCGGATTGGATAGGGCCTTGACAGTCGACCATAATTTGCCGACTCCGCCGGAGAGGTTGCATGTCTCAAGGTGTTGTTTCCACTTGGTCAGCTTGTGTTCGTTGACTATCCTACGAATTTCCGCATTGAGATCTTTGATTCTTGGATCTGCGGGATTGATGAGTCTCACTTCGTCACGTTCTCTTGCCATCGCCGCAGCTACTGCCGGACGAATTTCTGGTATTCTACCAGCAGGAATAAAGCGGCATGAGGCTGAATCAATGATCTTGCGAAACTCTCTTTCGCCTTTGCGTACGTCCGTAGGAGTGGGTAAGGCAGCGACGGAACGCTCTGTATAGTCAGTAAAGCGGTCCCAGTCCGCTTTGGTGAAGTTGATGTAAGTTAATTGAGTCGATACATATCAAAGTCGCTTAAGTCCACATGTAGAATTTTTTGAGATTTTTGTTGCGTTATATACTGCACTAACAAATCAATAGTTTAAAATATAGAAGTATGTCTAATTAATGGCAATGACGCTAAAAATTCCCATTTTGTTTTAGCAATTTTTTCAAAGTTGAATAAGTCCTTGTATACCTGTAAATCAAAACAACTTAAGTCCATTTCAGGCAATCAGGGTGTGCACTGCTATTCTTTATTGTGACATATTCAACGAACTTTCTTAAACTGAAAACTTTAATAGTGAGTGTGTTTTGATAAAAATGGAAGAAAATAGCGAATATGTGAAAATTGTGTCACCGGACAAAGCAAAAAAAAAGATAATATTAATAAAAGATATAAAAAAACAAAAAAATATGGCGAAACTGTAAGTATTTTATTAGTAATTGCTATTATTGTTAAGGTATCTACTGGGTGTATCACTCATGTTGTTTTTGTCTTTACGGCCGCATTCATGCCTTTAGGTGTTCGCCAAAAGGGCTCCCACAAAAACAGAAGTGCAATCATGGAAAAACATCAAAATACAAGTGCAAAACCCTGCGATCGCGTGACATTTACTACTTCCATAAAAAATTTTACAGCTTCCTAAGCAAAATAGCGCAGGACAATTTCATTCTGCGCCATATTAAAGAAAGTATAACATTTTCAGGGCCCTAAAAAATCATGTGGAGAAAAGGCTGTGTCAAATCCGCTACCTTGCAAGCGATACATCGCATTTCAAAGTTGCTTAAGTCCACATATATTTTTTTTCAAAACTAATTAAGTCCATGTGGTGTATTTCAAAGTTGCATAAGTCCAACGTTAAAACTGTTTTTATCTTAAAATGGCTTAATTTTCCATTGTTTTTTCTTCACAAAATGCTCTTACGCTTTCTTATATAAACGTTTATAGAGCTTCGCGAAACTTACATAAAGTATATTTCAAGAAAATAAAAAATCGCAGTTTACCAAAATTGTCTTATAGTGGACTTAAGCGACTTTGAAATGTATCGACTCAATTTATCAGTCGTTATGAAGTCGGTCGGTCGTTCAACAGAGAGTAAGATGGGTAGGTGGTCTGAAGCTAATGTAAGCATCGGTCGCCAGATGACAAAGTTAATAAGGCCCGCGCTCGTTATAGAGATGTCTGGCGAACTGTGGCAGTTAAATGCCACCCTGGTGGGGGCATCTCCATTGACTGTACAGAATGCTGAGTTATCTATTTGGTCTGCAATTGCGTATCCTCTGCTGTCTGCTGGCAAGTTAGGGTGCCAGAGATCGTGATGCGCGTTGAAGTCGCCTAGGATTAGACGGTTATCGCCCCTTAGCAACGCACTAATGTCGGGATGATAATCTCAAGGACAACACGTGACAGGAGGAATATAGATGTTTATGATTTGCAGGTCGGCGTGTCCTGACCGGACTGCTATGCCTTGGCATTCTAAGGTAGAGTCCCTGGGGTCGACGTCAGGGGATCCCAAAGCACATAAGGGTGTGACACAGGCCAAGGCAATTGTTGCACTTGACCGATGTCGCAGGCGTATATAATCTTTGCCGAAAAACGGTGCACATAGTGAAAGGTACAAGGAGGTGGTGGTCCTATCCCACGTGCAGGCTGGTAGCAGAGGGCGGCATTTTTTGGCAGAGAAAGAGGGGATTGACGCTCGGCAATGCTCATATCTGGCCTATTCCGGAAGGGATAGGAGTGTTGAGCAGCGGTGCGAGATGGAGACGCTGGTGAGCGTGTGCGACAGTCGGGAGTGGGTGAGGCGGGAATGGCAGCAGTGCTGCCAGTCGTGTAGAGCGCCAATATTGTGGCTACTTGAAGTTGGTAGAGGCGGTAGGGGAGGGTTTGCTCCGAGGATGACAGATTATACAGTGTTACACTGAAATACCACCCCTGGCCGGGTAAAAAAACCCGGCTCATTCCGGTACGAAAGAACCGGCTGTTGTGGGAATGTAGAATAAGGAGTTATCTCCGTAAGCACTATGACGAGAATCGGCATCACATTTTCTCGCCGTTTGATCCAAAGTAACAGATTAAACTTTTACCTATCCAGACTGAACCCTAACATGCCAAATGTCTGCCCGGCATGCGGCGTGTCTCGATACTAACCATCTGTTCATCTGCTCAACCGAGCCTACTCTTCTAACAGCAATTTCATTCTGGTCCACCCCTGTTGAAGCAGCGAAGTTTCTGGGATAAAAGATAACAACAGTCTGGTAAATCAACCTTCGACCAGATTTTCACCATTTGCCAAATCTTGGAAGACCCACCAAAGAAAATAATCGACACGCATCACCTCTTTCTTGATTTTAAAGCCGCTTCCGATAGCACGAAAAAGAAAAGGGATTGATCACATGCCGCTGTTTGAATTTGGTTTCCCAGGAAAACTTATACGGCTGTGCAAAATGACATTGAGCAGCACCACCGGCTTTCAGACATTCCCACAACAGCCGGTTCTATCGTACCGGAATGACACGGGTTTTTATATCCGACCAAGCGCTGTTACTTCGACATTACTCTATCTAACTTGTCACCGGCTGTCAGAATTGGGAAGGACCTCTGTGAGTCTATCGAAACTAAACTAGATTTCAGACAAGGTGACCCCCTATCGTGCCATTTATTCTACATCAGCACTGTCCAACGAATTAAAACCTAGCGGCTACGTTCGGTCGCCCATGTTATGCGAATGAAAGATGCTTCGATGTAAGCAGAGGAACAGGGACGCGTCTTTTGATACCTTTCCCGATAATTTCGGTCGTGTTTTAGCAGTTGTCTCCTAAAGGAAACAATTACCTACAAGTTGACTGGCAACTTATTTAAATGGGCTATCCACACTATTTTGACACAGACCACCTTTTTGCATAGGCGGAGCTTGCCCATGCTTCAAAAACCGTGAGTGCACTACCCATACAAATTTCTTACCTTATCTCTTGAACATCCTGAATAATTTTTAAATATTGAATTAGTTGCTGTAAGCAATGCACTCTGAATAAATCTGCGACTATATACCGAAATGCTTTATTCGAAGCCTCAATTTTTTCCGCCAACATATCCTTGAAATGAACAAGTTTGTATTTATGGATACGAATAGTTTGTGCTGCTAGTTTCTGGTTTGTAAACGCTGAATTCATGTCTGTGGTAATTTCCATGTCATATTCTTGACTTAACTAAGGAAAAACAAAATGTTCAGTTTGACATAAATATATGACATAGTTTTGACATAAAACAAACTTTTCGCGTTATTAATTCAAGGAAGGACTGATAGTGGTTCGTAACGTCAGAAGCGCGGTAAAGCTGCTGGCAATCGTGACCAATTACGCTATTGATACGAGCGATTATCCGGTCATCCATTATTTCAAGTTAAAATTAAAATTTCAACAACGTATTCCAGTTAAGGACAGTAAAAAAATAATGTATTGGCAATAGGATTGGGAAATATTCGTGAACCTGTGTTTTTGTCATAGAGATTATATTGTGACGAGTTCGATGATTCCTTGATTATCAATCTTGGGTTCAAACACTATAAAGTCAACTAAACACACGCACAGATATTGTAACTAATAGCTAGTTGTACAGGGTGGGTAATGAAAGCCGCTACCAAAAAAAAATTAAATAACTTTTTTTCTATTTAATGAATCTGGTTAATTTTTTTTTTATTTTGCAGATTGACTTTTACATTTAACAAAAATGGATAACTGGGACACTGAAACAAGAATTTGGATTGTCCGCCGCTATCACGCACTGGAGTCCGTAGTTTCGGTTCAAAGAGAGTATAGGCGCACGTTTGGCGGCAATCCTCCGAGCAGATGGACCATAAAAAGACTTGTAAACAATTTTGCCGAGCATGGGACAGTCAACAGAAGACCTTACCATCGAAACCCTTCAGTTCGAACGGAGGAAACAATCGCTGCTGTAGCTGCTGCCATACAAAACAATCCACGTGTTTCGACAAGAAGCTTATCTGCTCAAATGGGTGTAAGCAGACAGTCATTACAGTCAATTATGCACAAAGATTTGGACTTATTCCCATATAAAATTCAAATGGCCAACAAACTGAACGCTGCAGACTTGCCGATTCGCTTGGAATTTTGCCAGAAGATGCTTCAAAGAGGATGGAAACATGTTGAACTGTCTTTTCATGTCTGACGAGGCCCATTTCGATTTAAACGGCAACATAAACAAACAAAATTGTCGAATATGGAGTGCTTCCAACCCACAGATACTCCATGAGACGGAATTGCATCCACTTCGTGTCACAGTGTGGTGTGCAGTTTCATCACGCTGCATTGTCGGGCCCTACTTCTTCGAAGAAAACGGTCACACCGTTACGGTTACTGGAGACCGTTACTTGAGCATGTTGAGAGAGTTTTTCTATCCAGAATTACGCCGAATGAGAATTTCTTTCAACTCTGTGTGGTTTCAGCAAGATGGTGCAGCTCCTCATATAGCCCAACCTGTTATGACAGAATTGCGACGAAAATTTCCCAATAAGCTTAATCCAGAAACTCCACATTCCGTTGGCCACCCAGGTCGCCTGACCTTACTGCACCTGACTTTTTCTTGTGGGGTTATTGCAAACAGGAAGTCTTCAAAGCAAAACCAACAAATTTGAATGAACTGAGGCAATCCATTCGAGAAACAATTGCGGATATTCCTGTCTCAACTCTCCAAGCAGTAATGAACAACTTTTTGGTAAGATGCCGCACATGCATCGACGAGCAGGGGGGGCTTTTAAATTCCATTATTTTTAAAACTAATTAAGCTATATTTAATAAAATTTTATGAGCTTTAACATAAACAAAAGAAAAATGAATTCCATACACTCAAAAAAAAATTATTTGAGTTTCTTAATGTAGCAAAATTCATCAGCCACCCTGTATTTACTAGTAATAAACGCAATATAAATTTAAGAGCAGTTCACTGTTGAACGCTTGAAAATAAACTCATCAACCTTCCTTGCTTCGTCACTGCCTTATATTGTCCGACAGGGTGCTACCCATCGCACCTAGAAGTTTCTTGGTTGTTCGTTTTTCGTGTTCTCGAAAGGTCGGTGTTTTTTATTGACATCTCCTCTTTGCCGTGTATTCGCAAACATTCGGGCCATCTCTCTTCCTCTTCCTAGGTACACGCTTGCCTGCATAAGAGTAGCCATCGTCATCTTTGTTGTGTTTACCTAGTGTTGGGAGTGTTATTGAGTTAGATATGGTATATGCTTGAGAATAATCGCCACACTCCCCTCCACCTAAGTCTGATCGGACCGAGCAGACACATTTCCGGAACAAAACGCAGCTAGCCTTTCCAAATGGACCATCTTAATCTTATTCCTTGGCCTTCCCATAGTTTGTATGTGATATACCACATCGTTGATCCGTTTTATGACTTTGTATGGGCCTTCCCAGTTATATTGTAGTTTTGGAGACAAACCTTTCCTACGCTGTGGGTTATATAGCAGCACTAATCCTTTTTCTATAAAACCTTCCGAATTTATTGATTTGTCGTACCTGGCCTTATCTTATGATCTTAGTCCGTTGTCTCACAAGTTCGTGAATTTCTCTCATTTCTTCTTACAATACGCTAGTAGATTTCCGAGCATTTACTACTGCATCAGCGTTTATCCCAAACTTCAAGTCAGCTGGCAATCGAAGATCATTCCCTAAAATTACCTTTGCAGGAGTCTGACCAGCTGTTCTATTGAGTCGTTCCACCATCCCATCTGACTGAGTGTGCAGCGCAGTTGTTAGAGTTTTTCGAATGCCCAATGTCTGGCACATATCCTGGAACACAGCTGATTCGAAATTTCTGCTTTGGTCAGAATGTATCTCTATCGGTGCACCAAACCTAGCTACTTCTGCTATGGTTTCTGCCTCTTGATTGGGAATAGGGTACACTTCTGGTAATTTGCTGAAATAGTCCATAACTACCACTACATATTTGTTTCCTAGTTTGCTAGTAGGAAATGAACCAGATACATCCATGGATATCCTCTCAAATGGCGCACCAGAGTTATACTGTTTCGTTTGGCCATGGCTCTTTGATTTCGGTTCTTTAGCTGTAATGCATACTTCACAGTTGGCAATCCATTCCGCGAGCGATTGACGGCAACCAACCCGAATAGAATCTTTGCTTGATTTTCTCCAAGGTCTTAGTGACTCCAAAATGACCTCCGCTTGGACCGTTATGTAATTCATTGAGTACATCAGGGATTTTGTTCCTTGGACCGACTATAAGCTTTCGAACACATTGACTTACCTCACTCTCCCATATTCGATGCAAACAACCGGATTCTACAGGGTGGCGCAAAAGTAATCCTCCTATCAGAAAATGCTATAAATTTTGCGATTGGCCCCTAAAGTCAGTTCTGTTTTGACATTTGTGTAGTAAACACATGCGAAATACACGTTAATAAACAATGTTACGCTACACTGCTCCAGAACGCGGAATATTGCTGACTATTTATTTGACCAATAATCGGTCGGGGCCAAACGGTTACTGTAATTGGTGAGCGCTACAGAGCAATGATCAACGAGTTCTTTTTGCCGCAACTTGATGAATTGGGATTGGAAAACATGTGGTTCCAACAAGACGGTGCAACAGCATACACTGCACGTGCCACAACCGATATGCTGAACATCGGAAGCTTACTTTTGCGCCACCTTGTAATTACAAACTATTTTCCTCACTTGATGGTCGCTCGTTTCGTTCGATTCCTTGCATCACACGTGTAAGATCTGGATCTTCGTGCTGACACCTCCTTAATTGATCCATGTTCCATTTGTCCGTAGATGTTATAGTCATGAGCCGCACATCTATAATGTCTTCCTTGTAATGGCGTTCGTAGCCTAGATAGTTTTTCTAGCTAACATATAATTTGAATTCCAAAACACCAATAAATTCGCACCACTTCCAGTTAACGCCCTGTACCTACTCACTAAACACAGCTAGTTCTAAAATTAAGCCTATTACCTTTTTGCACAAATACATATGCAGTTTTCCAAAGGGAACCCGAACTCATCGAAATTTCGCTTTTCATATTTGATTTGTATGTATTAGGTTTCTCGGTACGAACACCGACTATTTTCGGCCTATTTCGGCCATCTAAATACATACATACCTATGTAGGGAAAAAAAGAAACAGGAAATTAAATCCTAACTTCATTTAACCCTAGATTGCAGGAGGATACACCTAATCAAGGGGAATCAATCAATTCGAAAATATATACCTGTTCAATCTGCATCCTGTTCAATTCATTAGATATAACCTACGTGACTTCAGTGCCAAGTCCAATTCGGGTAAATAAAATAATCTCCGTCTTAATCCCTACCATATACATGCTTATAGGTAATAATAAAATATATACCATCCATTTAATATAGATTTGGCACTTTGTATATGAAATTTTCATAACTCAAATCATAAATGCCTACTGTACATATTTAATATCATGATGACGGCACATCAGAAGCGATCGACAGATATGTCAGCAATAACCAGTTTTGCGCGACGTGCGTAGAGATCAGACGATTTTAATGCGGTTTTCGTGAACGGAAAAAAAGAAAAATAATTAATCGAAGTTTTGAGTGAATAGTTTTTCTGTAAATTTTGTGAAAACTATAGTGAATTATTGAAGATGTAGCTAGGAAAGATTAGGGAGACATTTTGAAACGGGCTGTATAAGAATATGCCATTTTAAAAAGTGCAGTCAGGCGTAAGAATGCAATAATTAAGTTGATTAAATTGACATAATTATATAGCGTGATTCTCATTTTCATCCATCGATTACTTGAAAATCGGTTAATAGCCAAAAATAAACATATTTCCGAGAATCCCAAAAATATTTGATAGAAATTTGCGAATATTAAAAATCATTTTTCCATTTTTTTCCATGCATACTTGTAAAATCAGAGTACATACATAAGAATAGGGTGTAAAGTGAAAATTGAAAACTAAGTGATTTTGCACAAACACAACGCCCCGTTACGATTTTGATACCAAGAAAAACAAAGAAGTATTTAAGAGATATAAGGAAATCTCACGAGAGAAAATTTCAAGTCTTGAAATATTAATATGTAGAGAAGAGTCAAAAATTACTTCGATGTGCTTAAATAGTGGTTAATTAGGTTAATTTTCAGCATAAACAACATAAAGTTTTGAATTCTCGAAAATTCTTATAAGATAATGATCATTAGTGCTCGATTGCTATTGGCAACATTAACTCTGAACTTAGCAGCAACACTCCTTAACAGTGGAATTAACAGCGTGTTGGCTATTCTGGCAACATATCCAGCAACAATGTACATACGAACACTATGAAAGATCTTTCATCGTGGGAGCAACGCAACAATTTGTAAGTGATGCAACTTTTTATTTGATTATAAACATGTATGTTTCATACATATAAGAAGTTAGTGTTGACAATACGAGCAAGTTATGTATACTTAATTTACTCATGTGTGTATACGTGAATTTCTTTGCAACTTTTACTTATTGTTATTCAGGTTTTCGGTTTTTCTTTGCTTTATAGTCTTTTAAACGAATTTATTTTGTTTCAATATATGACGCTCCAGTTAGACTAAATAAAGTTTAAAAGTTCTTACTGAGAAATTATTAATTCAAGTATGCAATAAATTTATAAAAATGGAGTAAACATAAAGATTTTGATTTCGAGCTACCGGTAGTAGCGGGTTGTGATATCAGAAGGGATCTCCCATAATGGTTTCAAGTGGTTTATTGGACGATCACGGTTGGGTGGGCAATAAAGGTTGGTAACTCTATCCAAACCAGCCTGGGCAAACTATATGGGAAGGCGGATACTTTTATTCTTTAGCTTTACCTCCTCCTCTATCCTCTATAATTCAGCACCATGCATGCGGATAATTAAATTTTATTTTAGCCTGTGGTAGTAGAGTGAAGCAGGTTGCAGGCGGCAAGATCACCACCCCATTAGCCGACGAGACAGTAGCCGGAATGAATGCATGCGCGCCAGCTTGCATTTGCCACAAAATGACCCTCATTAGGGTACATACCCCTATACAGCTACTACTATCACGGTGATATGCTACATAAAATAAATATTTGGCGCCCAACGTGGCCCCCACGTTAACTTTAATCCAATTTCATCTGGATGAATACAAAATTGAAGTAATTTCAAAAATTTAGGGGTGGGTCTCCGAATAAATTTTCCTTTTCAACTTTATTTTGCTTTCTTTTTTATCTATCCATTTGGAACCGTATATTACCATACAAATTTTTACATTTAAATTATCTAACTATCTAATTATCGTTCTCTATCATTATTTTAATTATTTTCATTAATATGGTGGAAACACAGGATTTATGGTCCCGAACTTTCCCTGACCGCATCTTAAGATGTAATTTAACCCTTTTTCGTAAACATGTTTTGGTTTTCTTTAGGAACTTCTTAGGTAGAACCAATGAAAAGCCGTTTGCCTAGTTACCAAAGGAAATATTCTTTTTTGTTCTGTTTCCATCTTTCCTTATATTTGCCCAATATATTTCAATATTTTCAATTCTACACAACACCGAAACATTTCTACCGATAAGTTATCGGAATCAATAAAGTGTGAGATTTTGCTATATTCTATATGTTTGATATATATCTATCAATTTATAAAGTTCATTATAATTAGCATTTATTTATATACATGCAACGAAATGTCTACTAAAGGTAGTACAGAAGATTCAAGTGGTCAAGCAAGTGACATGCATTGCAATATATGCAACACAAATATCAATACTTCGTCCCAATTGGCCACTGTGGCGTGTAACCATACATTTCATAAGTCATACTTTTATAAATATTCCCAAACAGAGGATTCCTGTCCAGTTTGTCGCAAGAAGCTTGCTACAAAAAAGTTCAAGACACCAGCTCCTCATACTTATAATACCAGGTTTCAAACACCACGTAGAGACGCTGACCGTAGCATGGCAGCCAATAGCAACGCTAACGTTTCACTATTAAATAATTCGCCTCGACCCTCTCCCGATGACGTTGCTAATATGGTGAAAGCAGCTGTTGGCGCACAACAAGCACATATGCTCACTGAGCTAAGTCAGCAAATCAAGCAACTTGTCGAAACAAATATAGACGAAGGTTTGCGGAGATTTAGCAATCAAGCTTCTTCTCTAACGAATATTATATTCCCCACCAATTCCCGTCTCCACACTCTACCAGATGTAGAGCAACAAACTTTTGAGTAATTACTTGGTCTACCACCTGCCAGTACTGGGCAAGCACCTATCAATCCCGGACAATTCCGAGATCAAACCGATTCTGATTTCTCTTTACGACCAGATAAAGTAGGTCTCATAATTTATAATTGGAAAGTTAAATTCACGGGAGGCTAAGATGGACTCCCAATTGAAAATTTTATTTATCGAGTTGAGGCTCTAACGCTACAAACTCTCGGCGGAAATTTTTCTCTATTATGTCGTTATGCTAGTTCATTGTTTGACAGAAAAGCAAGTGATTGGTTTTGGCGCTATCACAAAGCTGTTCGTAACATAAATTGGGCTGAATTATGCAATGCGTTACGTCTCCAATACAATGACACTCGTACCGATGTAGACTATCTCGAAATGATTCGAGATCGCAAGCAAAGGGCTAACGAAACATTCGACTCGTTTTACGATTCCATATGTCACATTGTAGATCGATTATCAGAGCCTATCCCAGAACAATCGTTAGTAGAAATATTACGGAGAAATTTACTACCCGAAATACAACATGAGATTCTTAATATTCCAACCCAATCAGTTTCGCGGTTGAGAGAAATTTGCAGGAAACGCGAGTTTTTCTTAGAAGACTTGAAAAGAAGGCATTCTGCACCTTTAACAAAGCCCAACCCCGTTCGAAAATATGTCACGGAAGTTGAAACAGAAACTATTGCTTCTGAGAACAAAGGAGAAAGTTCTTTCATTATTCCCATCGAAAATGACATATCCGCTATTTCATTAATTTGTTGGAATTGCTCACAACCTGGTCACCGCTACCAAGATTGCGTAGCAGAACGAACTATTTTCTGCTACGGTTGTGGGAAACCCAATACTTACAAACCAACATGCACAAACTGCAGTAAGTCAAAAAACCTGCAAGCGAGTGCACAGACAAGTGCACGCAAGTAGAATCTCCTGAGCAATGTCCAATAAGTGACTCAAATGCCACTGTTAAATTTTATTTTGGGTCCTCCCTCGAAAATCGCAAGACTATAGATCCTTTTAAGCCCTACCCCATTCCCTTAGCCGAATATATGCAAACCCGACAGAAAACCTTTGAGAATTCTCAAATCGTTATGCCATCTCGAAAATCCCGTTCTAGCACTCGAATGCGATCGTTTTGGAACAAAGTTCTCGCAAACCGTAAAAAGTTTATCAGTTCAATTTTCGAAAAGGGCTGCGACATTCGCCCTTATGACAACCCCGTTTCAGGATTGTTAGATACTGGGCCGTCAATTAGCTGTGTTGGTGCCCAATTTGCTACAGAGCTAATGACTTCGATGCCTTTCCGGAAAATACGCTCAGCTGTTCGCACTGCTGATGGCCAAACACAAGCCACCATTGGTTATGTAGATACGGATATAACATTCCGAGGAGCTACTAAGCCAATCACACTTTTTATTATTCCTAGCCTGAAGGAAAATCTTAATTTGGGTGTTGATTTTTGGAAATCATTCGACCTCTTGCCAAAACCCCTGATTAGCGAGATAAGCACAAATGAACTTCCTATTGACAACTCTCGCCATTTGCTATCTGAGCTACAGCAAAAACAACTTAATAATGTGATAAACCTTTTCCCGTCATTTGCCAAAGAAGGACTGGGCAAAACCAATTTCATATGCCATATGATTGACGTTGGTGATACGAAACCAATCAAACAGAGACATTTCCCTGTTTCGCCTGCTATCGAAAAACTTATCTATGAAGAACTTGATCGCCTGTTAGAGCTCGGTATAATAGAAGAATCAGAGAGCGCATGGTCATCTCCTATTGTATTGGTACGAAAGCCAGGAAAAGTAAGACTTTGCCTGGACAGTCGAAAGGTAAATTCGGTCACAGTGAAAGATGCATATCCATTGCCAAACATAGATGGTATCTTATCGCGTTTGCCAAAAGCAGAAATTATTTCTAGCCGCGTTCTGGCAAATACCGCTGCATCCTGCATCTAGAGACAAGACCACAACGTCATTGTACCACTATAAGGTTATGCCATTCGGCTTGTGCAATGCGCCACAAACTATATCGCGACGCCTGGATAAAGTGATACCTGCCCATCTCAAGTCACAAGTTTTTGTTTACCTCGATGATCTGTTGATAGTCTCAAACTCCTTTGACTATCATCTCGACGTCTTGCGTGAAGTCGCTAAATGTCTTCGGTTGTCAGGACTGACAATAAATGTGTCTAAGAGTAAATTTTGTTTAAGAGAGGTACGCTATTTTGGTCACATTGTCGGTAATGGAACTATACAAACTGATCCAGAAAAAGTAGGTGCGATTACAGAATTTCCACAACCGCGATCGGTAAAACAGCTTCGGCGATTCTTAGGAATGTCAGGGTGGTCCCGAAAGTTCATCAAGAACTACACGGAAGTTACCAGTCCACTAACCGATTTACTTAAATCTAATCGGAAATTTGTATGGAACGAGGAAGCCCAGAGGTCCTTTGTTGAGTTGAAAACCATTTTGAGTTCTGCTCCAGTCTTGCACAGCCGAGATTTGTTATGTAGCTGGTTGTTTGTTGGGTGAGGAGTGGTGGCAAGCAGGTATGCCTGCATCCCAGGCTAGCTCGTCAGAGTGGGGCGGGGTACTTTCCACCACCCTCACCTACGGCCACATGAACAAAAATAGGGTTCATACCTGCATGTGTTGAAAGGACTAAAAGGAGTAAGTGAAAGGTCATAAAAGCAAAAAGGAGAAGAGTCGATCAAGGTGAAAACAGGTGTAGAGATAAAGGGGAGGCCTGTCCTGTCAGGTGGAGTCTTCCCTCCCACTTCCGCGCAACTTGCGCGAAACCATGGGCACTGTGCTGACTCCTAATTACTTACAGTGCCCCCAAACCTGTCTTAAGTCAACCTGTCTGTCATAAGGTCATTTTCCCTAATACTCACCTTCACCTAACAGTGTGCGTGCAAGCGCAGCACCCACACCAATATTGAGAGTTTAACCCTGCATGGTTGCAATAATATCCAAAAGATTTTCAACTAAACATTATAAAATTCTTTATTTATAAAAAAAAATGTTCTTAGAGTTCTATATTCTCCTACAATATGGGTACTTAAGATATTTGGCAAAATCCAACGATAAAAAGAAATTAACAGCTAAGTAAAAAAACTAACTAGCTAACCTAAGGTTCGCAATTTGTGCAGATTCAAGAATTTTTAACCTTATATGGATATTTATTATTATTATATCTAAGTAACAATACAAAAAAAAGGAAAGAAATTCAAAAATAAAAGAAATCAACGATGAAAAACTTATGGGCTAATTGATATAAAAATTCTAGGCCTGTGTTATCCTAAGTATCGGAATTTCATAAAAATAATTCAACAAAATCCCAAAAACAAAAATATATATATAGAAAAAAAAAATTCAAATTACACTACTCCCTAATGTAGCTATCGGCCGTTGATCTTGCAATCAGCTGTTTGTCTCACTGACCCAGATTTCAAGATCAAGGCCAAGTGTAGTTATGTATGCAAAAAATGTAGGATAAAAAAAAAAAATTTAGAGAAGTGTAGATATGTATGTGCGTGTGATAGTGTAGTTTTAGGCAAATTTAGGTGTGTACATGTATTCTTTCGCTTTTGTCAATTGCTACTCCAAATCTTTTGCTGAGTAGGGATTGCTAAAGAATATATGTACATACATACAGCATATATACGTGTATTAATTACAACTCACCAAGTCACTGCTCCAATGGCGCCACCGTAGAGTACCTGTGCTGAAAGTAAGAAGAAATACTCAAATAAACATATGCTCCCAGATCATGCGCACAACTATCGCTCTCAAAGTAGTGCTCAGCCAGATCACTCGCTTGTGATCTTGGCTTTTTGAGCTAATATTTCAGTGAACATGAAATGCAAAAGTCCCTTCGTAAAAAAAAAAAACAAAAAAAAGACAGAAAGGAAACTAAACTTAACCTTGAGCTTCGAAAAGCTCGAAAAACAAAGATGAAACTCGAGTTACAGGATATATGGAGGCGGCAGTTCTAGAAAAAAATATATTACTGGAAGTTTGGCAAGGTAAAAAAAAATCTAATCGGACTTTTAGTTTCAAAGTTGCATAAAAATGATAAAGAAAAAGAACCAAAAAAATCTTAAATGAAAGTTTGAAATGAAATGGACAAAATAATAAATAACTATAAATGAAGAATTAAAAGGAAAAAAAATTAAAGTAGCTCCTTCCGTCGGGATCTGGTATTGCTCTGTTGTGTATTTGGTGGTGTTAAGTTGATGATGTTGCTGTTGCTGTTGCTGGCCTCCGTGCAATCCGTTCGGGTCGTATAACCTTAGCTTTTAACTTGTGTTTGTTGTTGTGCTGTTGGGTGCCCTAAAAATGTGCAGTATCTCTCTGTTGTTGTGGCTTGTGAGTTTGTTGTGTTGTCTGGGATCTCGAAGTTAGGGCGTTGCGCCGCCAAAAATCTACCCAGGTGGTTTTCCCGGTGGCGATGCAACCTGCATTTCAAAAAAACTTCTTAGTAACACCTCACCAAAATTGTAGGTAGGGGGTCTATGTAAAGGGGCAAAGGGCAAGCATATTTAGGCGCATATATTCTTCTGTTTGCACCACCATAGCTGCACGTACACACAAGTATCTGTGTGCCTATGCACCTACGTGGATGCAATTTTGCTGTTTGGCTTGCTAGGGAGATTAGCCATCAAAAAAAACCAATCTCGCCTTAAAGCATGCCAGGTTACATATGGTGGAAATGGCGCCAACTTACCGGGATTTTTTTTTTCAGCTACTTGTGTGAAGAAAATTGTTTGCTTTGTGCGTTCCTTGGTGGTCTTCGAATATTATACTTTTTTACCGCGATTGGAGCAACGGGTTTCACAACTTTAAATCTTTAACAAAAAAACTTTTTAATTGATATTGAGATTAATGATTGATAAAAACTTTTGTTTAACACTTGACTCACTTATGGCCACAGTTTTAACGCAACTTTGGCCCGTTGACTACTTCGACTCCCTTTTATACCTTCCGCCGTGGCAGGAAAAGTCACCTTTTTGGGAAAGCTTCCACACACTCGCAAAATCAACCATTCGTTTTTCCCGCATAACAAGCTAATATGGTCCTTTCTTTCTGACATAGATATAATGTTGCTAGGCGTTCAGCAACATTGCCTCTGTTACAGTGTCTGTTGTTAACAGCAAGCATCAATGCTATCTATAGCTGCAACACCAGCAATGTTGCACTACATCTATGTTGGATACTTAGCTAACATTCATGGTGGTACCTTGCCAGCATGGTGGTACCTTGCCGATGGTGCCTGCACTATGGAGCGTGTGCGTAAAACTAGTTCCACCGCAGCCTGTCACTCGAAATTCCCTGCGTCCAACGTGTTGCCTCGACCCACGACTCAATGCCGGGCTTAACTGTAGATCGGGTCTACAGAAAACTTCATAATCCTATCTTAAACAGGGTGGCGCAAAAGTAATCCTCCTATCAGAAAATGCTATAAATTTTGCGATTGGCCCCTAAAGTCAGTTCTGTTTTGACATTTGTGTAGTAAACGTTATGTAAATGTTGCACTACATCTATGTTAGATACTTAGCTAACATTCATGGTGGTACCTTGGCAGCATGGTGAAAGGCTGTCTTTTTGTTTTTCCCAACCATTTTACATCCATTGCGATGCAAGTAAGGCCGGCATTGGAAGTGTATTGGTTCAGTTAAATTCAGACGGCGAGGAGATACCAATAGTTTTTATGTCCAAGAAACTTAACCAAGCTCAACGCAATTATTCTGTGACAGAACAAGAGTGTTTGGCAGAAATAGTAAGCATCAAAAAGTTTCGAGCTTACGTGGAGGGGCATGAGTTTACCATAATAACGGATCATGCGTCGTTAAAGTGGCCCAAGTCCCAGACTGACCTTAGCTCAAGACTCGCTCGATGGGCCTTAAAATTACAAGGATTTTGTTTCAAAATACAGCATAGAAAGGGTAGTCAGAATGTAGTACGGGATGCGCTTTCGCGGGCCAATACTACCGATCTATCCGCTATTGACTACGGACTTTTCGTTGACCTTGATTTGGCACATTTCCGATCAGAGGACTATAAAGGTCTAATACAGAAGTTTACCAAAATAAAAGCAAACTCCCCGATATTAAAGTAGTTGATGGCTATATATATAGACGGATGGAACATGCCACTGGTGACCAACTTCATGACAATCTGGCTTGGAAACTGTGAATACCGAAAGATATGGTTCCAGAAGTGTTGAATCGATCCCATGATAGCCACTTATCTGCCCATTGCGGTATCAACAAAACGGTCGAAAAGGTACGACGACATTGTTATTGGCCTAATCTTGTGAATGATATTAAAAACTATATAAATGCTTGCGAGATTTGTAAATGTACAAAGCATCCAAATAGTGTACTTAGACCACCAATGGGTAGAATAATAACAACCAGTCGTTTTTTTCAAAGGCTTTATGTAGATTATCTATGTCCTTATCCTAGATCTCGTTCTGAAAATATCGCAATTTTTGTTGTACTAGATCATTTCTCAAAGTTCCCATTCCTAAAACCTGTAAAGAAACTTACTGTAGACGCAATTATTGTTTGGTTTGAAGAACTATTTCACACTTTTGGTATTCGAGAAACCATTGTTTCTGATAATGGATGTCAATTTAGATCTCAAACCTTTAAGACTCTTCTCCAAAAGTATGGAATAAAGCATGTGCTTACAGCCGTGCATCCACCTCAAGCCAATGCTTCGGAGAAGGACTGGGATGACCAACTCAGCAGCATCTCCTGTGCCTTACGGTCAGCCACCCACTCAGCAATTGGCACGTCTCCATATTTCATGGCTTTCGGCCAACATATGGTAACTAACGGCGAGACATATGAGCTTTTACGGAAACTAGAACTACTGGAAGATAGGCAAGTGAACTTTACGAGGGAAGACTCTTTGGAGCTGATAAGAAATAGAGCCAGTGATCAAATGAGAAAACAGCATGATCGAAGAGAAAAACGATGTAACTTGCGAGCAAAAGAAGCTAGTTATCAAGTAGGACAAGAAGTCTACCGAAGGAACTTTCAACAAAGCAACTTTGAAAAGGGATTTAGTTCCAAATTAGCACAATATTTTATAAAATCGAGAATTAGGAGAAAGCTCGGCAATTGTTATTACGAAATTGAAGATCTGCAAGGGAATCTCCTCGATACGTATCATGCCAAGGACATCCGTCAGTAACAGCACGTCAAGCTATAAGCGGCATCAAACTTCCGGTCTTCTATCCCGCAAGTCTGATTTTGGTTGGGGGGAAATGTAATGGCGCTCGTAGGCTAAATAGTTTTTCTAGCTAACATATAATTTGAATTCCAAAACACCAATAACGCCCTATAGCACTCACTAAACACAGCTAGTTCTAAAATTAAGCCCATTACCTTTTTGCACAAATACATATGTAGTTTTCCAAAGGGAACCCGAACTCATCGAAATTTCGCTTTTCATATGAATTGTATGTATTAGTTTTCTCGGTACGAACACCGACTATTTTCGGCCTTTCATTTTCAAGACGCAGACCAGTAAGCATCGGCAAATTAATTTAAAGTTTAAAATATTTTTTTGTGAACCTGATCGTGCTAAGGTAAGCACATCTAAATACATACATACCTATGTAGGGCAAAAAAGAAAGAAGAAGAAGGAAATTAATTCCTAACTTCATTTAACCCTAGATTGCAGGAGGATACACCTAATCAAGGGGAATCAATCAATTCGAAAATATATTCCTGTTCAATCTGCATCCTGTTCAATCCATTAGATATAACCTACGTGACTTCAGTGCCAAGTCCAATTCGGGTAAATAAAATAATCTCCCTCTTAATCCCTACCATATACATACTTATAGGTAATAATAAAATATATACCATCCATTTAATATAGATTTGGCACTTTGTATATGAAATTTTCATAACTGCACCGGCACTCAAATTATAAATGCCTACTGTACATATTTCATATCATGATGACGTCACATCAAAAGCGATCGACAGATATGTCAGCAATAACCAGTTTTGCGCGACTCCGAGAATCGCAAAAATATTTGATTGAAATTTGCGCATAATAAAAATGATTTTTACATTTTTTTCTATGCATATTTGTAAAATCAGAGTACATACATAAGAATAGTGAAAATTGAAAACTAAGTGATTTTGCACAAACACAACGCCCCGTTACGATTTTGATACCTAGAAAAACAAAGAAGTATTTAAAGAGATATAAAGAACTCTCACGAGAGAAAATTTTAAGTCTTGAAATATTAATATGTAGAGAAGAGTCAAAAATTACTTCGATGTGCTTAAATTGTGGTTAACTAGGTTAATTTTCAACATAAATAACATAAAGGTTTGAATTCTCAAAAATTCTTATATGATAATGATCATTAGTGCTCGATTGCTATTGGCAACATTAACTCTGAACTTAGCAGCAACACTCCTTAACAGTGGAATTAACAGCGTCGTTAGCTATTCTGGCAAGATATCTAGCAACATTGTGCCTACGAACACTATGAAAGATCTTTCATCGTGGGAGCAACGCAACAATTTGTAAGTGATGCAACTTTTTATTTGATTATAAACATGTATGTTTCATACGTATAATACGAGCAAGTTATGTATATTTAATTTACTCATGTGTGTATACGTGAATTTCTTTGCAACTTTTACTTATTGTAATTCAGGTTTTGGGTTTTTTTTGCTTTATAGTCTTTTAAACGAATTTTTTTTTGTTTAAATATATACCGATCCAGTTAGACTAAATATAGTTTAAAAGTTCTTACTGAGAAATTATTAATTCAAGTATGCAATAAATTTATAAACATGGAGTAAGAATAAAGATTTTGATTTCGAGCTATCGGTAGTAGCGGGTTGTGATAGGAGAAGGGATCTCCCATAATGGTTTCAGGTGGTTTGGTGGACGATCACGGTTGGGTGGGCAATAAAGGTTGGTAACCCTATCCAAAACAGGCTGGGCAAACTA
Organism: Merzomyia westermanni; assembly: GCA_949987695.1. Classification (NCBI taxonomy): domain Eukaryota; kingdom Metazoa; phylum Arthropoda; class Insecta; order Diptera; family Tephritidae; genus Merzomyia; species Merzomyia westermanni. The sequence continues at coordinate 87,535,563 of OX465291.1, forward strand.
TATGGGAAGGCGGATACTTTTATTCTTTAGCTTTACCTCCTCCTCTATCTTCTATAATTCAGCACCATTCATGCGGATAATTAAAGTTTATTTTAGCTTGTGGTAGTAGAGTGAAGCAGGTTGCAGGCGGCAAGATCACCACCCCATTAGCCGACGAGACAGTAGGTGGAATGAATGCATGCGCGCCAGCTTCCATTTGCCACAAAATGACCTTCATTAGGGTACATACCTCTATACAACTACTACTATCACGGTGATATGCTACATCCTTGGCCTCAGCTTTCGAACAATGATTGCATTCCAAGTTACAGGGTCTTCGTGACATTGCATCAGCACTTCCGTGGGTGCTACCTTTCCGATTCTCTATTGAAAAGTCATAAATTTGCAGTCGCTCTATCCACCGTGCCAATTGACCTTCCGGATTACGAAACTGTAAGAGCCATTTCAACGCTGCATGGTCTGTTCTGACGTGGAATCGCTGCCCATAGAGATACTTGTGGAAACGCTTAACGCACTCTACCAATGACAACAGTTCTCTCCGGGTTACACAATAGTTCCTTTCAGACTTCCCAATTGTTCGGCTTTAGTATGCAACTACCTTCTCCTGTCCATCAACAACCTGGGACAAAACACCTCCTATAGCATAACCACTCGCATCTGTATCCAGAATAAACTTTGAACCTGGAATTAGATATGCTAACATCGGGGCAGTGCATAGTTGTTCCTTCAATGTTTGAAAAGCCACCTCCTGTTCCTTCTTCCATTCAAATCTCATATTCTTCATGGTAAGGTCATGGAGACTACTAGCTACGCTGGTAAAATTCGGTACAAATCGGCGATAATACGTGCACAGCATACGTGCACTCATGCAAATTTCTCGGTCTTAGCCAATCCTATACGGCTTCGATCTTTTCCTTAGCAGTGCAGATTCCCTCCGTACTTACCTTGTGACCCAAATAACTTACTTTCTTTTTAAACAAGGAACACTTCTTCGGACTTAGTTTCAGACCAGCACCAGCTAGTCTTTGGAAATCATCCTCCAAGTTCTTTAGGTGTTCCTCAAAGCTTTTTCCCAACACGATGATGTCGTCGAGGTACACCAAACATGTTTGGCAGTGCAATCTGTTTAATATCTGGTCCATGAGTCTCTCAAAAGTAGCTCGAGCATTGCATAGCCCGAAGGGCATTACTGTAAATTGCCAAAGCCCTTCTCCAACGCTGAAGGCTGTCTTCTCTTTATCTTCATCCTCTACCTCCACTTGCCAGTAGCCGCTTTTCAAGTCCAGTGTGGAAAACCATTTCGTACCAGATAACAAGTCCAATCTTGGCAATGGATAACTGTGCTTCTTCGTTACGTCGTTCAATTTCCGGTAATCCACACAGAACCTCATTTTTCCATCTTTCTTTTTCACTAGTATTACCGATGAGCTCCATGGACTAGCTGATGGTTCGATCACACCGCTGTCACTCATTTCCTGTATAATTTATCTTACTACTTGGCGTTTGGCCAATTGAATACTACGAGGAGCTTGGCGGATTGGCCTTGCATCACCAGTATCAATTTAATGCTTCACAACTTTGGTCCGACCTGGTTTAGAGCCATCCTTGTCAAATATGCTCGAGTACGTTGATAGAAGTTCCCTTGCCTTATTCTGATGATCTTTTTCGAGGCCTGCCGTCCACGACGTGATATCCTCTAAAAGATTAATCTTGATGGTAGAATCATTTTCCTGAAGCTGTTCACAATTGATAACTACCTTGACCTCTTGGCATTGTCCCAATATTGCTCCTTTGGAAAGTTTAATCGGCGATTTGAACTCATTAAGTACTCTTACCGGTACACGTTCATCTTGTTTTGTCATGGCCAGTTTTTTCCTACTAATATGTTCGTCCTTGATTTGGTTGCTGCCTCGACAACCCACAATTTGTTTGTCCCATAATCTCCATCAATCTTTGCCCATATGATTGCTTCCGACTTCGGTGGAATTTGTTGGCTCTCCTCCACAAACACTCGCTTACTAACGTATTTGTTTTCGAAACCAAAATTTAATGGCACATCCATGTTCTGGTAATTCATAATCCTGTTTTGCATGTCAATCCTGATGCCTTGCTCGCTTAAGAAGTCCACACCAACTATGATTTCGTCAACAATATCTGCAACTATGAAACTGTGTAGAACGGCCAAGTTCCCAATTGCGATTTTACATGTTACTTCTCTTAGGACATGGGTGTCCTCACCAGTGGCCGTACGTAACTTTGCTCCATGCCTTGGTCTCACCTTTTCTTCTTCTTCTTTTATGGCGCGATATACAACAGGTATATCATCATAAACCTCCTAAGAGATTTTTGCGCCAAGCTTCTCTTCCAATTTGTGGTGTGCCGATTGGAATTTTCCCTACAAATTGGTGGGACCTACAGTTTTTTGCCGACTCCGAACGGCATCTACAAAGGAGACGAATTTTTGCTGAGAAGCCTGTCATGGCAGAAATACACTCGGAGAGTTTGCCAAACCACTGCCGAGGGGCGACCCCGTTTTGAAAAACTTTTTTCAAATCACTTTTGATGTTACCTGTACCAGGGCTCGAACCATGGACCTTCGGTGTGGTAGGCCGGCAACACTACCTCCACACCACGGCGGCCGCCGTCTCACCTCCTTGTTGACTAAATCAGATCGAATTATGGAATGCGATGCGCCTGTATCCACAGTTAGTAAGTGCTCTATTCCATCAACATATGCAACAACAGTAACATTACTAGCTTTCCTTTCGATCTGTGAGACAGAGATTATGGGGGATTCAGTTGCAGGAGCCAGTCCACGTCCCTTTCGGCTGGTTCGATTTAGTTTAACGAATGATTTGGTTGGGAGATATGCTCGTTTCCTTAAGCTTTGCGTTTTCGTCCACCTGAATGGTTGGAGTTACTGGAGCCAGTGCCGGAATAACGTGCTATTTGACCTGGTTTTCCACACTTAAAGCATTGATGCCACCATAATTTTTCTGTTGCTTTCCACTCAATGCTTCCAGAATTGTGTCTACTCAGTCTGGCCATTCTACCTCCACGCGGTGAGCTTTGTACGCCGGCTTACTTAATAGCGAGGCTGTTTACTGCGTTAGAGCATGTGATACCGTCTCAGAAAATTATCTCTTTGGATTTTCTGTGTATTCTACGGGTAGTTATGCGTTTTCTAGATGAGCCAACCTCTCTATGTCCGATGCGAATTCCTGCAATGTCTCATTAGCCTTCTGAAAGCGATTCTGTAGCTCTATTTCGTATATCTGTTTTCGATGTTCGCTACCATAGCGTCTCTCAACTGCACCCATCAATGCTTCATAATTATTGCGTTCACCATCGGGAATAGTCTGTAAGATTTCGGCTGCAGGACCCTTCAATGCCACGAACAGTGCAGCAACTTTGTCTTCAATTCCTCAGTTTTTCACCACTGCCGTCTCCTGAAACTGTAGCTTAAATACCTGAAATGAAACAGAACCATCAAATGACGGGGATTTTACCTTGGGAGTATTCGCTGAAGCACATGGACGGTTCAGTTGCATCTCCTGGATACGGCCTCTCAAAACTTCCACCTCCACCTCAATTTTATCTTGGAATTGTGCAATTTTTGCATCTTGCACTTCCAGTTTTAATGACACCCTCGCCTCCTGTGATTCCAACTGCGAAGAGATATATGCCTTCTGTTCATTAATTTGCGCAAAAATCTGTGATGATACCTGTTCCAACTGAGATGCCATACATGCTTTCTGTTCTGCCAACTGAGATGCCTTAGAAGTTTTCTGTTCTTCCAACTGAGATGCCATGCAAGTTTTCTGTACTTCCAGCTTAGATGCCATTTGAGATGTAATGCGCGTCTCTTGTTCTTCCCTTTTAGTCGAGATCTGAGTTAATACTGCCAATGTCATGTTTGTCCGCGGTTGCTACTGGACTCGGATACTCCTTCTTTTCTTCCATTTTTGTCGGTGCCTCCTCCACAAGATGAAAAACATGATCATCAACGTTGATTCCTTCGGCTTCCATAGCCTCTCGCAATCGTGACTGTAACTCTGATTTACTGCCTGTAGTGTTTAATCCGCGTAGTTCCAACTCATTTTTGAGTTGCTGAGTCTTTAATTCATTCAGCTTCGCAATGTCCTTGTTATCCTTGAAAGCACTGGTATTTATTTAACAATACCGCTTCTGACACCAATTGTGACGAATTCGATGATTCCTTGATTATCAATCCTGGGTTCGATCACTATAAAGTCAAATAAACACACGCACAGAATTGTAACTAATACCTAGCTGTATTTCCTAGTAGTAAACGCAAAACAAATTTAAGAGTCCGATCAGACACATTTCTTGAACCAAACGTTGCTAGCCACTCAGTGGTTGCCACCGCTTTATTAAACCTCATTTCCTGGAGGGATTGAAACTCCTATATCAATCCTCTCCTGCAGAGATTCCCACAATGCATTACATTGTCACATATTCTAACCATTTTTTCCGTTCTTAATCCCGCACGAATTTGTGCCTTCACTTTTGTTCTCAGTGGAGGCAGATGAACGGTTCAGTTGCAGCTCCTTCAAAGCATCCACTTCGGCCTCAATTTTGTCCCGCCGTTCTCTGAAAACCTCTTGCCCTTGTGTTATTTTTGAATCTTGTGCTTCCAGCTGAGATGACATATAAGCCCTTAGTTCTTCTAGTTGTGCAGAGATTTGTGATGAATCCTTGGCAGAATTTTTCGAGGCCATTTCCAAAATACGAGTCTTTTGGACTTTCATTCGTGTCTCCTTCTCTTCCAATTTAGTCGACATCTGAGTTAATACAGCCAATATAATTTTTGTGTCCCCACTTGCTACTGGATTCCGAGACTTCTTTTTTTTCCATTTTTGCCGATGCCTCCTTCACAATATGAAAAATATAATCATCAACGGTAATTCCTTCTGCTTCCATAGCCTTCCGTAATCGTGACTGTAGCTCCGATTTATTGCCTGTAGTCCGCGTTGTTTCAACTCGTTTTTGAGTTGCTGAATCTTTAATTCATTCAACTTCGCCATGCCCTTGTTATCCTTGAAATCACAGTTATTTATTAAACAATACCTCTTCTGACACCAATTGTGAAGAATACGATGATTCCTTGATTATTAATCATGGGTTTGATCACTATAAAGTCAAATAAACACACGCACAGATATCGTAACAAATAGCTAGTTTTATTTACTAGTAGATAGATCGATTGTTTGAGGATAGCACTGCGACCGGATGATCTATTGTGCCCTCTATTTACTAGTAATAAACGCAATACAAATTTAAGAGTTTGGTAACTTCACAGTAGTTCGCTGTTCAACGCTTGAAAATAAACTGATCAACCTGCCTTGCTTGGCCACTGCCTTATATAGTACGACAAGGTGCTACCCCGCGCACGTAGAAGTTTCTTGGTTGTTCGCTTTTCGTGTTCTCGAAGGGTCAGTGTTTTTTATTGGCATCTCCTCTTTGCATCGTATTCGCAAACACTCGCGCCATCTCTCTTCCTCTTCCTAGTTACACGCTTGCATGCATAAGCGTAGCCATCGTTAACTCGGTTGTGTTTAACTAGTAGTGGGAGTGTTATTGAGTTAGGGATGGTACATGCCTGAGAATAATCGCCACACTGCCCTCCACCTAAGTCTGATCGTCCCGATCAGACACATTGCCGGAACCAAACGCAGCTAGCCTTTCCAAATGGACCACCTTCATCTTATTCCTTGGCCTTCCCATAATTTGTATGCGATATACTACATCGTTGATCCGTTTTATGGTTTTGTATGGGCCTTCCCAGTTACATTGTAGTTTTGGGGGCAATCCTTTCTTACGCTCTGGGTTGTATAGCAGCACTAAATCTTCTTCTATAAAACCTTCCGAATTTATTGATTTGTCGTACCTGTAGTGGAATTCACTAACTTCGATAACGACATTCGCAATCGACATTTTGTCGTAACGATATTTATAACGATATCGGTATTCACTAACTATTTTTTCTCGATATTCGTTTATTCGCAATCAGCTGTGTCGCAAAGTAAACAACACACAATTTGCTGTTGTTATCTGTGTCGTTAATAAAATAAAACATAATTTGAATTTGTTAGCAAAAAATAAAATAGTAATAGTATTTTAACATTACTATTATTGAAGAAATGGCATTTGAGTACTTAGTGCACGTTTTGTCGCGGGATGAGGAGTCTCCCAGCCCAGTGGGCAGACGATTTCTTAAAGAAGTAGATGACCCTTTCCACTTGAGTGACACGGAGTTTCGGAAACTTTATCGTCTAACGCAAGACTTAGCCCAAGATATCATTTATAAGCTTGATGTACATTTAAAGGGAAGAAGACTAACAGCGATATCAATGGAAAAGCAGGTAAATCTTGCAATTGCAAATAACTTTTAGTTCTAAACACCATTGTAACTTTTTAAGGTTTTAACTGCTCTGCGATTTTTTGCAACTGGATGTTACCAGCGGCCCGTAGGAGAACAATGGGGCATATCTATGTCACAGACATCTGTCAGTCGGTGCAGAAATTTTCTCTTCCGCACCTTCACCATTTGTGGGAGGTACCATTGGAGCCATTGACTCATGTGTCAATAATGAGCGCGAATGGTCATGAAGAGGCGTATGTGAACCAAAATAGATACCATTCTATAAATGTGTAAATGGTAAAGTGAATCCCTCTCAATAATTAAGCCCCGGTTTTTAATTATATTTTGTTTACACACAGATTTGTGATCCAAACCTGAAGATTTTAAATGTAAACGCAAAATTTCCCGGAGCAAGACATGACTCATATATTTGGAGCTCGTCTGCCGTACGACGAGTCATGCAGCGGAGTTATGAAAATGGAAATCACAACATGTTTTTGATAAGTAAGTGAGTTTGGACTGCAAACAGCTTATGTGACAAAACATACTTTACAAAATATCCGCAGGTGATTCTCGATACGCTTTGGAGCCGTGGTTGATGACTGCCCTATCAAACCAACCCCAAGGAAGTCCTAAATTTCGTTATAATGAGGCATTGTGTAAAGCCAGAAACCCAGTCGAGAGGCTTTTTGGTGTTCTCAAGGGGACGTGGCGATGTTTATCCAAGCAAAGAACACTTTTATATGATCCTGGATTTACTGGTAAGATATGTAGTAAATGCATGTGCTGTGTTGCATAACATCCGACTAGGTGATCGAATGTACGAGCCTGAGATTGAGTACATAGAGCCTATGACAAATAACAGCAATAATAATCCAGACGCGCCATCTGCAACATCGAGACGTGTCCAAGACAGAATAATTGCAAATTATTTTACATGACAAATGTAGCATCTTTGTGTATAAATAAAAACTCTACAAAATGTTATGAAAATATTGTGGTATTTTATTGAAAGTTTTTTATTATGTTTATTATTTGTATTATTTTGATTGTCAACTTTAAATAAAGCAAAAATAATAATAAAATAATAATTATAACAGCTTTGGTTGCTTATACTTCAGTCTTATTAAGCATATTACGAGCTTCATGTCCTATCACATTAAAACTTAGCTCTATACATGCGTAATTATACTAATAAAAAAGGAGCTTCATACTAAATAAAATATATGAAATAAAAATTAAATATAATACATGAAATAAAAAAGATACTACTTTTTCCTATGAAATAAGAGCGTAAATTTAAAAAAACCCATGTTCTAAATAATATCAACTTAAATCTAGCAAATAAAAAGATACTTTAAATTAAAAACAAAACATCAAATTAAAAAGCTACTTCATTTAAAAAAATAAAAACATAAACGTAAAAATTAAAAAAGGGAGTTCAAAGTTTCCTAAACACCCTCATCTGTTAGAGAATTGCGTTGACGTGTGTGATAGATAACATGTTCTATGTCGAACTGCACAGGGATTGTCTATCCACTGCAAAATGATAGACAATACCTGTGCAGTTCGACATACAACATATGATCTATCACACACGTCAACGTAATTCTCTAACAGATGAGGGTGTTTCAGAACGCATCTTTCATACTTACTGGCGGTATATGGCGCCGGTTAAATTTCGGAAAGCATCCGCGCATGATTGCAATCCCTCACCCATTGTGGTGATGGCCTGCCCCATTGTCGCGATAGCCTGCCCCATTGTGGTAATAGCCTCCGCCAAAGCTTTCTTCACCTGGACATTCTCCACACTTGACTCAGCCAGTACCTTTAAAAAATTTTACACAATTAATACTATATATTTCTCAGAATACTACAAAACTACCTGTAAAGCATCTGCTTGCTTTATGGAAGATTCCACGGCAGTCGCATTTGAGCCAGCTAACACCTGTTAAACAAAGAAAATCAACAAAGTAATACATAATCCATTTCCCTGTACTAAAATTATTCCACATACCTTTAATGCTGTTGTTTATGTTTGAGCTATCTCAACAAATTTATTTTGCAGATCATTCTCTGCTTCTGTGCGTTTCCTCTTAGGCGTTTTTCTCGCCGGAGTCATCGGAGTTGATGACCGCACAGGTACGTCCAAATTAGGCTCAGCCGATCTAAAATCATTATAAGGTGGGTCCGTTCTTTCCACGCTTATTATCTCCTCGCCTTCTTCCATCCGAAGTTGCAGCACCTACCAAGAAAATAAGTTTGTAACTTCTATGCTTTATTTAATTTAACTATCATAAAGTATTTATTCATTACCTCCAGCTCTGGCACGTTTTCCATGACGGTGTCATCGCCTTGGGCATAGTAATTGCCTATTAGAGCAATAACGCGTCTCTCCAATTCCGTAAGTTGCTCCTCCTGAATGGGATTGTTGCCCGTCCTAGCCAGCTGCCTATTTCTGTTGTTGTTGTTGTAGCGACTACTTAACCTGCCTAGGATGTCACCCCCCATCCAACACTGTCATCAGGCTCTTCTAACGGAAGTCCAAGAAACTTCGCGGCTTCAACAGGGGTGGACCAGAGTGAAATTGGTGTTAGAAGAGTGGGCTCAGTTGAGCAGATGAACAGATGGTTAGTATCGTGGGGAGACACGCCGCATGCCGGGCAGACATTTGGCATGTCAGGGTTCAGTCTGGATAGGTATGAGTTTAGTCTGTTACAGTATCCAGAACGAAGTTGGGCCAGCGTGACTCTTGTCTCCCTGGGCAGTTCGCGTTCCTCGTCGGCAACAGGTGGAGCTTGTGCCTGTAGGACTGCATTCACTGGGCGTGACCTGACAAAGCAGTTTACCGACTCCGTGTGGATGAGGTTGAGGGCCCGCCGGTGCACCTTTGGATCAAATGGCGAGAAAATGTGGTGCCGGATCTCGTCATAGTGCTTACGGAGGTGACTCCTTATTCTCCTGGGAGGAGGGTTTTCGTTAAGCAGGTTCCTGTTCGGGTGCTGCGGTTTATGGCAGTTGAACAGCAAATGTCTGGTCAACATCTCGCAGTGCTCTTTGACATCGAGCATTTTTGCCTCATTATGAAGATGGTGCTCAGGAGACATAAGGAGGCACCCCGTGGCAGTTCTGAGTGCGGTGTTTTGGCAGGCCTGCAGCCTCCTCCAATGTGTGTCTGCTAACCCCGGCGACCATATTGGCGTCGCGTAGCTCAGAACCGGCTGGCCGATTGCCTTGTACGTTGCCAGTAACGTTTCTTTGTCTTTACCCCAAGTACTGCCAGCTAGTGACTTTAGGATTTTGTTACGGCTTTGTACTTTGGTGGCAATCGCGGCTACATGAGCACCGTATTTGAACATGTTATCAAACGTGACCCCTAAGATTTTGGGGTGTGTGATAGTCGGAAGCTTAATGCCGTCGACGTAGACGTCTAATTCCATGTTCGCCTGCGCTGTCCACGTCGTAAATAAGGTGGCCGAGGATTTGGTCGGTGACAATGTCAGGTCCCGTGCAGTGAAGAAACTGGAAAGGGTTGGCAGGTAAGAATTAATTCTCGAGCAGAGCTCATCGACGGAGGGTCCAGTCGCCAGGATCTTGCAGTCATCGGCGTAGGAGACGATCGAGACGCCTTCTGGTGGGGAAGGGAGCCTCGATATGTAATAATTAAACAGAAGAGGGGATAGGACACCACCCTGTGGCACCCCTTGCTTAATTATACGTGGTTTTGATCTTTCGCCTCTAATTTCCACCGATGACTGCCGGCCACTCAGATAGTTGGCGGTCCAACGCTTTAGACAGGGGGGAAGGTTTGAATCCTCCAAGTCGTTAATGAGTTGTGCGTGATTAACAGTGTCAAAAGCTTTCGACAAGTCAAGCGCAACTAGCACGGTCCTGTCGTTTGGGCGAGATTGGTTGAGACCGACACCTATCTGTGTGGTGATGGCGTTTAGCGCGGTGGTAGTGCTATGCATTTTGCGGAATCCATGCTGATGTTCGGCTAATCGTAGGTTAGCGGTGTAGTAAGGGAGCAAGACCGACTCCAGGGTCTTCACTACTGGCGAGAGGAGTGATATCGGTCGATATGACTCCCCCACGTTAGCCGGCTTACCGGGCTTTATTAGTGGCACCACCTTGGCCTGTTTCCATCTTTCTGGAATGACAAAGGTGGTCATGGACAGATTGAAGACGGTTGTTAGGTACCTTACTCCCTCATCACCGAGATGTTTTAGCATCAGCATGGATATACCGTCTGGGCCGATCGATTTGAAGCTTTTGGACCACTGTATGGCCTCCTGAACCTCCGTGGTGGTGATGGCAATGGACGCTTGGCTGTTTTTTCGTTTGTTCGCTTCCCTGATGGCTCGTCTAATTTTCTTGTCGACTGGAGGATGCAGTACAAATTACCGACAGAAAGCGCTCGCGCATCTCTTCGGTTTCGACTGTACCTTATCACCAAAGGTGATGGATATTTTGTCGTTAGGGTTGGTCGGATTTGACAAGGATTTAACAGTGGACCAGGTCTTGAGATCTTGAATTTGGGGATCTGTAGGGTCCAAGCGTCGCACATGGTCACGTTCATTTGCCAGGGCCGCTGCCTCTGCGGGGAAGTACGGACGTATCTCCTTAATTCTACCTGACGGAATAATTGATTGGAGGCTGAAGCTATGACCATGCGAAACGCTTTTTCCCCTTCTCGCACATCAGACGGGATGGGAAGAGCAGCAAAGGTGCTCTCAGTGAAATTAAGAAAACCAACCCAGTCAGCTTTACTGAAGTTAGTGAAGGTGCGCTTCTCAGAAGTAACGAAGTCATTGGGGCGATCGATTGAGAGGACTATCGGCAAATGGTCAGATGCAAGAGTAAGCATTGGTCGCCAATCAACGCAGTTTATGAGACCTGCGCTGACAATTGTGAGGTCTGGCGAACTGGAACAATTTACCGCAACTCTCGTGGGGGCGTCCCCGTTCACAGTGCAAAACGTCGAATCGTCTATTTGTTCAGCCAATTCCTGTCCCCTGCCATCGGCCTGTAGGCTTGACTGCCACAGATCGTGGTGTGCGTTGAAGTCTCCGAGGATTACACGATTATCGCCTCTGAGTAACGCACTGATGTCAGGGTGGTAATCTCTCGGACAGCAAGTGGCAGGAGGTATATAGATGTTAATGATTTCGAGGTCGACGTCGCCCGTCCGGACAACCATTCCTTGACGTTCCAGGAGGTTGTCCCTCGGGTCGACGTCGGGCTCAAATGGACGATATTGCACGGATTGGTGTGTAATGAAGGCGAGTCCGCCCCCTAGACCTCTCTCTCGATCACGTCGGTGGATGTTATAGCCGTCACAAGTCCGAAGATTTGATCGGGCGTTTAACTTCGTCTCCTGAATGGCAGCGATCTTGATGTTCTGTCGCTTCATGAAGTTCACTATTTCACACACTTTCCCGGTTAGGCCGTTGCAGTTTAGCTGTAGGACGCGAAAGTGCGAAGGGGGAGAAGTGTTCACGCTGGGAGTCAGGGACTGGTGCGTATGCCTTGGTGGACGCAGGCTGAGTCGCACACTGCGTCGCACTCTAGAAGACGAGGGATCCGAGGCACCAGAAGGTGGCGAATCGGTCGACATTGTAGGTTGCGTAGCTCGGCAACATAGTGCAACGTACGTATCAGTCCATAGGTTCCTGTTTCCAAGTTGAGAACATATAAGCAAGTGACACAGGCCAAGGCAAGAATTGCATTTGACTGATGTCGCAGGTGTATATAGTCTCAGCCGACAAACAGAGCACAAGGTGTAAGGGACCAGGAGCTGGTGGCTTTGACTTACATTTGTGCTAGTGCTGGAAGAAGAGGGGGAAGTTGAAAGTGGGAGGGGGGTGGGCTGTCGCTCGGCATTGCTCACATCTGAGACAGAGGTGCTACGTAAGAAGTAGCTGTGAGCGGCTGTGTGAGGTGTTGGCGCCTGTGGGCGTGAGCGGCAGCGGGTGTTACACACTACTTGCTGGGCGTTGTTATTGCTATTAGTCGTGGAGACTATATCAGACTGGATCGGCGTTGGCCACGGGACGTCCTAGGGCGTGAATAGCAAGGGGCCACGAAAGTTTTGTAGAAACTAGGAGGCCTATGTGTGGAGGGATTTAGCCCGGAGCACCTGGTTTTGTGCAACCATCTTTTGCAAGAATTGCATTGGACGGAGTGTGAACGCTTAACGTAAATCTTCTTCCAGCAGACGCAGCAGATCCATTCTCCTGGACCCGGGTTGGATTCGACCCCAGTCCGGAGCAGGAGAGTTTTGAGCAGCCCTGCTGCAAGGAGCTGCTCGGAGGATGACAATACTAGTGGAAAAGGTGACAGGTCAGACAGGGTAGAGTCGAAATAACAGCCCTTGGTCGGATGTAAAAATCCGAGTCATTCCGGTACGTATAACCGGCTGTTGTGGGAATGGCCTATTTCTGTCGCGAACCTTATTGCTGGTGCGCCTTTTTAAATCAATCCATACCTGTTTGAAAAACAATATACTATGATATACACGATTTAATATGCAAATACAATGTTTACATACCGTGCGCCACTGCTCAACGCTTTTTACAGCACCGTCAAGACTATTAAGGATTGTGGACAGTTCATCCCACTTTTTATCGCACTCCATGCTATATAAATGTGCAAAACTGTTATTGTCAAATAATAATACAAAAATACATTATTTACTTACTTTTTGTTGAAATTTTAAGAAATCTTTTCCACGCTATTGAACATCTGTATACAGATTTTATTTGTTTTTGTCATTCTTCTTTGTACTTTTTGCCTATTTTTGTGTTTCGTTAAGTCGTGATGCCACCCTTCTTTAATTTAAATTTCATTTATAACGAATCGTTATTGGTGAGTTAGTGAATCGCATATTCGATAGTGCAGGCGACAGAATCGTTATGGAAAATCTCGAAAAATCGCACCGAATCGCATCGTTATAAGTTAGTGAATTCCACTACTGGCCTTATCTTATGATCTTAGTCCGTTGTCTCACAAGTTCGTGAATTTCCCTCATTTCTTCTGCCAATACGCTAGTAGATTTCCGAGCATTTACTGCTTCATCAGCGTTTATCCCAAACTTCAAGTCAGCTGGCAATCGAAGATCATTGCCTAAAATTACCTTTGCAGGAGTCTGACCAGCTGTTCTATTGAATCGTTCCACCATGCCATCTGACTGAGGATGCAGCGCAGTTGTTCGAGTTTTCCGAATGCCCAATGTCTGGCACATATCCTGGAACAAAGCTGATTCGAAATTTCTGCCTTGGTCAGAATGTATCTCGATCGGTGCACCAAACCTAGCTACCCAATTGTTAGTAAACACTTCTGCTATGGTTTCTGCCTCTTGATTGGGAACAGGGTACACTTCTGGCCATTTGCTGAAATAGTCCATAACTACCAGTACATATTTAATTTTTATTCTAATTTAAGACGACACAAAGAGTTTTTGCTTTTAATCTACGGGTTTAAGAAGTCGACATCTCGATGTTCAAATTTTTTTTAATAGATGTTCCGCTTGTTAACGATTGTTCCGTATGTTAACCAAGATCCGCTATCTCAGTTATATACTTTATTTTAGTTGAATCGAATTCGGTATTTGAAAAGACATCACTTCCCTTTTTATGTTACACGCAGTTTACAAGCACAATATGAATATATGTTCTTTGAATAAAAAAAATTTTGAGGTAGAAAGAGTAATTCTCTCTTTCAACTGTCCGTTCTCGTGAAGTGAAAAAAAATTTTTCACTTTAGTTATCACTTGACGTTTTTCTTTCTTCACTTCACTGAGCTCTAAAATGCGATTCTGATGCAAGTTTTGATTGGTTAATGATAGTTTATTATAGAATTGTAAAAAGATAAGTAATTTTGACCATTTAAAACCTTTAAACTTGTAAAAAATTCGATGTTTGAATTTTTGGAATTTTGACGATAACACCAAATTTATATTGGCGTTATCTTTTTTCACTTCACTTTAAATCGAAAATTTAAAGTTTGCTTTTCACTTCACGATAACGCAAAACCAGAATTGAAACCCTGCACATAAATACCATGGATCAGGCCCCCGCTTTGGGATCGGCCCTATACATTTACCGCCTTTTCTTAGTTAACTACCACTTCAACAGGTTTTACTAATTAGATGTAGCTAGTTTTTCCATCAGTTGAATAGAAGTGGAGCTAATTAATGAATAATATTGGTTCTAATATATTGCAGATCAATTTGCGTTTGGATTTTTGCGGTTATATCATCTGTTGCGGTATAATAATTGGTCAGGCATATTTTCGTTTGGAAAGCCAACACCTTTTTTCAAACTCTCACCTGAGCGTGGAGCAAATTTGCCGGCTCGTGGTTTTTTTTATAGCTTCGCCTTACCCAGAGACAGTGCTTATTGAACGGGAAGTTCAAATCACGTCCAAAACTTGCAGCGATTGGATAAGCTTCGTAAAGGAGGTGTTGGTGGACTGGGCCATATCTAATGGCGATCGCATGCTGGGCGGTCCAGGGAAAACCGTCGAACTTGACGAGGCCGAAATGGGACGCTGGAAGTACAACCGAGGCCGAGTAATAGGTGGCCAGTGGGTGTTTGGAGGCATCGAGAAAGCGTTGAAGAAGATGTTTCTCGTGGCTGTCCAAGGCAGAACAAGAGACACATTCCTTGACGTTATAAAGGATGAGATAGCGCGTGGGACTACTATTATTACCGACTGCTGGAACGCGTGATAGTCTCGATGAGCACGGCTAGACACATATGTCCGTAAACCATTCTCAAAATTTCGTAGACCCTACATCCGGTGCCCACACACAAAACATTGAGAAAAGCTGGCGTGACTTCCGACCCGCTGTCCGTAAGTATGGCTGAACCGATAGCAATTTCGACGGCTATATAGCCAAATTTGTGTTCAACAGAACATATCCAAATGTTGGCAATAGAATTCACTACATTTTCAAACACATCGCCATTCTGTACGGCCCCGGCTAAGCCTAAGTCGCATAAATAATAGCCAAATGGTAGGTAAAACTTAAAAACTAAAAAACTTCCTAGTAATATCGAAGGAATTATTTTATGTGCTATTCGATAAATTTTTCGATTTTTTTATATACTTTCAGAAATTCGTTCATGGTCCTTCGAAAAATATATTAATAACCCTACTGTCTAAATAATTTTTCGCGTATTCTCCTTGGTCAAAATGTAAATTCGTAGCAAACTGAATTCGTAAAACAAACACATGAAAATGACAGAAAAATTTCACCTTTGATTGCAAGGATGGAAAGAATTACCTCGTCTTTTTATTACGGGCCTACGATGTTGACAGACCAAGATATCATTCAGCTTTTCGAATTACCGACTATACGATGAACAAATTGCATCTCTTTACAACAGTCTTACTTTTTGTACATACTTTGACACTTTATATTAGTTTTTTATTTTATTAATACGTAAGAGCTTATGATATACTGCGTTATAGTGACTACATTAACGTGAATTGAGTATTCAATGTTGCAGTCTGCAAGCTGCAGACAATTGTACCTTGAAATGTGGACATTAAACTTCCAAACAAGCTAAAAAGTTTACCATCTATAACTTTGTATCAGTTGCATTAATAGTAGTAAGATTTTTTGTTTTCTTTGCGGTTTCATGTTTAAATTATATATATATATATCTAGTACCTGGGCGACCGAGCTTTGCTCGGCATTTTCATAGGTTGCCATACATTTAGTTTCTTTAGATACTCATTAGTATCTGGTTATTTGTATGAATAATTTTTAAAACATATCTTGATAATAAAAATATGTTTAATATTTTCCACAAGTCTTTACAAGATTTCTTGCTGAATTGCATGGTTGGAGGATCTCGATTGTTATCAAATAATCGAGAAAGAATAGGGTCACATTGGTATATTTGTCGGTTAAGGCTCCATATATCGTTCAACATTCTTTGATTTCTTCTTTATTTTTAAAGATAGAATTATGAATAACTTTTTATATTTAATGCACATGAAATCTAAGCCAACACTTGCTTAAATACCATGTTCCGAGAACATCTCTGATTTTCTTTCGGAAGCATTACTTTTAACGTATTTGGTCGCATAACTCTTGAGTTTAGCACCATTCCTCCAAACTTAAACGTTTCTCCCTGAGCTTTATGGTAAATATTGGTCTTACTGGAAACCGCACTCTAGCGGCCCCTTGGATGACTGTGATTTCAGTATATGTACTCCTTTGCCGGATTTTTCCTGTCGAACAAAAGGCAACCTACTTAGAAATGTTTTTTGTTTTCAATACGCAGAAAAATACCTTTCGTTTGATACCCATATTGGCATTTTTCATTTACTTTTTACAAAAATTCAGATAGGTGGCAACCCCGTAAAGACATCCCATGTGGCAACACCTAGATAAAAATTCTTAAGAGTGATTTACATAGAACCTTACCCTCAGACTTTTACTTTTACAAATAAGTTGAATGCATGCAATAAGTAGGGCCTTGCCGCACAAAGTTTATGGAACGTAAAGCGAAGCAAAATGTTGAGCTATTCTTAACTTATGGCGCTCGTATGTGTCAAAGTTAAAGTCAGAGTTTCAAAGTTCTATGTATTTCACCCTTTAGAATGTGGTACACTATGTATATATCAATACTGACGTCATTTACTGGTAAGAAGGGATGACTGGCGTGTTTTGATACGTTTTTTTTTTTGTTTCTACGTAGAAAACTGCACTAATGAGCGTGCTCTAAAATAAACGATTATCTCCAGGTGTTATCCAGTATTTTCGTCGAGCGAAATGTGTTATCACCAAATCCTCGGCCACCAATTCCTGAGGTCGCACAAGCAAGTGAACAAAGATTTAGACATCAAGGCTGATGGTGCCACCCTACCTACTGTCAACCAATCTAAATTCTCGGATGTTATATGAAATTCCCACGTTCTTCGCTTATGTAATCCCAGCCCAGAAGATTATTTTGCTTCTTTTGTTTAATTGGCGCTTTATCGAGAAAGTGATTCTGGCTGAGTTCAATAAAGCACCTCACTCATTCCTCTTCAACCTTCAGCGATAACAACAGAAAACCATAGGAGTCAAAGGGATACCTCCTTTGTAGCGTGGATGTCAGAGCTTCGGTTAGCTCTTTATGATTTACCCTATAACAACAGATGACGACGTCATGAACTCGCTGCGTAGGTCTGATGACTGATATGGCTTGTGGGCGAATTTGAAGATAACTACACATTAGCTCTAATACTCCATTTTTATATGACAGCTCGTGAATTAACTAATAAAACTTATTATGAGAAAGCTGACATAAGTGCAAGGGACTTTGTTTGAACTCCCGTCACACATATCCATACCATTGATTTCAAAACTATATTAGGATTACTATATACATATTATAATTTCATTTGTTTCTAACAAATATTAATTGTTTTGATATTCAGCCTTTTGTATTCCTTCAATACTTCCAATGCGGAAGGGAACATTCATTTGGGAGCGCACACATTTATCTACTGGACAACTATAAAAGCCATGCGATTGTTCAATTACAACGTAGATGAGCTTTGATTTATTTGCAGCTGTTTTGGCCATACCAGCAACAACGCCGTTACGCTTGATCCATTTAAACACCATACCCCATTACGTAAATGCTGCGATTGAAAATATAATCAAACGTAAATTTTCGTAAGCTGCAAAGGGCTAAAAGTTTAATTACTAAAATGTGGGTGGCGTATTGAGCAGCAAATCATCTTTGTCCATTTGTGCGAAATTCAAAATTGACGTTGCCTGTTTTGTGATTTGTCCAATGAGATCTTCGAGCACAATAACCATCGTTACATCAGTTGGACCAATATTATTTTGCCCTCCAGCAAAGATCAAACCAAATTTCGTCGCATCAAATAGACGCGAAAGAAAATTCGAAGACATGTCACAAAATACTGGCACACCATTTAGTATTTCGGGCACAAAATCGAATTCGACGCCATCGATAGTCTCACTGTCGCAGTAATAGAGATGGGATGCATTCGGATCCAGTTTCCATGTTACTTGTGTGGGTACTGCAGTCCAGTATCAGCAAACTCACTTTGCCATATTGTTCGGCTTTCTTTGCTGCTTTGGCTGGCTGACCACGATACAGTGACAAAGTAATCTGCCACACCCGTACTGACCACCATTTTGCATCAGTAGTATTTTATAGTATTTCTCGTAGATCATTCAAAGTTGTTTCATGTATTTGCTGAGCATGACACGAACCATCTCACTGATTGCGTGAAAACAACCAACAACTGTCAATCGAGGTCAAAACGCGTCTTTTGTTGCATTTCCTGATACTTTTGGACGTGTTTAAGCAGTTGACGTATGATGGCAAGAATTACCTTCACTTTTTATTGTCGTGTTCATATGGTTTGTAATCACACATATTGGGGTTCCGGAACAGGAAAGCGCTTTGATCAGAAATACTTGAGGTCGTGTAGCCGGTATTGGATCGGCGGAAAGGTGACACGCACATAAATACTTTGGATCACACCCCCCATTTAGGATTGCACCTAGGTAATTTTATGGTATTTTGAAAATAAGTTTTCATTGAAACAAAATATTTATTTACCGATTTTGGATAATTAATACCCACGTTAAAACACGTATTTTGACACCTGTCCCGACATTTTTGGCGGAAGGAAGGAATGTGTAGACGCACCCTAGGCAAATGTGGATAGTAAAAAAATACAAATAGAGTGGTAGAACTGAAAGTCATTTGAAATTTTTATGCTTCGGTGGGAAAAAGTTAGTAACTTTTTCAGATGGAAAATAAAATATATTACATAGAATTAAATAAGTGGATTTGTAATTATATAGGTGAATATTGAATGAAAGCTGTGTAAAGTGAAATAAATTGATGGTGCAGAGAGTTTTCCATTGTGAAATTAATGCCAGAAAAGTGACAAATTTCGCGATTGTTTTTTGCAAATAACTTTTAAACTACTAAAAATATAGGGTTTCTCCCCACCGGATTCGGGATCCTGGGGCCGAAAAGCATCTCTGGATATCGACATATTTAGTGCAATTATTAGCACAGTATATGTCTAATAGTAGCTCAACTTACTCCGAATCTACACACACACACAAACCACACAGGGTGCGCTGTATGCAATAGTAAAACAGTAAAATAAATTAAAAAAAAACTCTGAACGTGATTTCCTTCATTCCATTCTCTCGGAGTGCTTTCATCCACCACCTTGAACTCCGATTCGGAAAAGAAGATGCCAAACAATGGTTCGATCACTATAAAGTTAAGTAAACACACTCACAAATACTGTTACAAATAGCTAGTTTAATTTACTAGTAAAAAACGTAATACAAATTTAAGAGTTTGGTAACTTCAAAGTAGTTCACTGTTCAACACTTCAAATTAAACTGATCAACCTGCTTTGCTCATTTGCTGCCTTTTATAGTCTGGCCGAGCGCCAGTTTCATCACCCACAAGCGTCTCCGCCGTTCTGGATTGGTCTTGTACTTGCATTCTAGAACACTGCTTGCTTATCAGCATTTACTGTTTGCCCCGTATTCGTAAACAGTCATGGTGTCTTAGTGGTGGGAGTGTTACTGAGTTAGGAATGGAACATGCTTGAGATTATTCGCCACAGTATTTATAAATACTTTGGATATATTTTTCTTAGTATAACGAGCTCAAGACCAGTTGATAATAATTCTTAGTTAATTATTATTATTTTTGATTAAAGGAAAAATTGAAAGCAACAAACATATACAGGCTATAGATATAGTACTATTTCGAAAACAGCCACGATTTCTCGTCAGACTAATTCGTATAGTTTTTGCTATTTTCAGAGGATCTTGTGGGGATCGAACCCACTCACTCTGATTGCAAGCGCAGCCGCCTAACCTATAGGCTATGCTGCGTGTAGTTATGTATATGTTTGTTGCTTTCAATTTTTCCTTTAATCAAAAATAATAATAATTAACTAAGAATTATTATCAACTGGTCTTGAGCTCGTTATACTTACAAAAATATGTAAAAATGAACAGACCATAAAACCAACAACAAAATACTTTGGATATACTTATAACTACTTTGAGAATTGGTGGTCACCACAAGGGTGCTACAACAAACCATATCTGTAACAAGTACCAGTACCTCTGAGTTTCACTTGAATTGGTGAAGTAGAAGAACACATTTCACTCCACAAAAAATATTTATTTTATGTTTGAAGACATATACAAGTAATCTAAATTTTAAAAAATATTCCATAACAAAGGATTTTTTTCTAGCAAAATAGTACTTTCAAATAGTTGATTAGTATGTGCACTTGTACTTTTTACTTGATGTACTCGTAATATTTGGCGACAAACTATAAGGAGATATTTATTACTATGTGTTACTAATTACTACCTTTTGGTCATTGCCGAGTCGAAATGGTTTCGTAATGAATAGTTGTTATAAGTATGTTTCATTGTGTAACACAGTTTGCCGCCTTATTTATTAAAGAGACATACATTTAAATAATGAATTATGATAACAAAAAGTAGTACTGAAAACATACATATTGTGACGAATTCGATGATTCCTTGATTATCAATCCTGGGTTCGATCACTATAAAGTCGAATAAACACACGCACAGATAATGTAAGTAATAGCTGGTTTTATTTACTAGTAATAAACGCAAAACAATTTTAAGAGTTTGATAACTTTACAGTAGTTCACTATTGAACGCTTGAAAATAAACTGAACAGTCTGCCTTGCTTGGTCACTGCCTTATATAGTCCGACAGGGTGCTTGCCTACGCACCGAGAACTTTCTTGGTTGTTCGCTTTTCTTGTTCTGGAAGGGTCGGTGTTATTTATTAGCATCTCCTCTTTGCATCGTATTCGCATACACTCGCGCCATCTCTCTTCCTCTTCCTAGTTACACGCTTGCATGCATAAGCGTAGCCATCGTTATCTCAGTTGTGTGTTAACTAGTGGTGGGAGTGTTATTGAGTTAGGGATGGTACATGCTTGAGAATAATCGCCACACTGCCCTCCACCTAAGTCTGATCGTCCCGATCAGACACATTTCCCAAACCAAACGCTGCTAGACGCTCAATGGTTGGCACTGCTTTACCAAACCTCATTTCCTCCAGTGATTGAAACTCCGACATCAATCCTCTCCTGCAGAGATTCCCACAATGTATTGCAGTGTCACATATTCCAACCATTTTGTCCGTTCTTAATCCCGAATGGATTTGTGCCTTCACTTTCGTTCCCAGTGGTACCCGGCAAACATTCCTGCAGCTCGTTTCTTCAGGATTCCGTTCCGTTCTCTCATGCCCATTGCACTGGTTCACATTATCCACTAAGTTGCGTTGCTTCCTCGGAACATGACCACCAGATGTTCGTCTTTTATCCTCAGCACACCCTGCACACTTAGTAATCCATTTCCTCACAGTTTGTTTGCAACCGATCCAATAGAACCGCCGCTTTACCTCTTGCAGCGTTTTCTTTATTCCCATGTGCCTTCCATCTGGGCAACTATGCGACGCTTTGATAACATCTGGAATTCTTGCCTTGGGAACAACAATAAGTGCTCGATGATTCGGGCCATCTTCACTTTCCCATATCCGATGCAAACACCCAGATATTAGCTTCAAATTACTCCATTGTGTCCAGTATGCTTTTGCGATGCGACTCTCTCTAATCATCTCTCCTCTTCTTGGCTGTTTGTTTTCCTTTATTCCTTTCAACACACGTGCCAAATCTGGATCTTCCTCCTGGCCTTGCCGAATCTTCTTCAGGAGGCACCTGTCCATGAAAGCCTTTGGTCGAGGAGCTACCGGTGCTTTACGAGGCTTCTGTTGCTTCATCTTCAAGATCACTCCCTTGGTGGTATAGCCACTATTGTGTCCAAAGACCAGAGGAACTTCTTGGCCGTTGTAAGTCATAACCCTGTTCCTTACGTTGATGTGAATGTCTCTCTCAGCCAAGAAGTCAACGCCAATGATGACTTCGTCGACAATATTCGCTACCAAGAAGTTGTGATAAGTAGCTACATTCCCAATCACAATCTTACATGTCACCTCTCCCAGGACTTGCTTGCTTTCACCAGTTACTGTCCACAATTTAGCTTTCCGCAATAGTCTCACCTTCCCGCTGACCAAGTCACTCCGAATGATGGAATGTGATGCACCCGTATCCACAGTCAGCAAGCGCTCTTTCCCGTCCACGTTGCCTTCAACAGTAACATTACTCGCTTTCCGTTCGAGTTGTGACACAGAGATTATAAGGCATTCATCTTGCTCATCTTCTCCAGCTTTGCGTTTACTTCCACTTAAACTGCCAGGATTACTGGAGCCAGTGCCGCAATAACGTGCTATGTGACCTGGTTTTCCGCACTTAAAGCATTTAATGGCACCATCACTTTTTTTCTGTACTCCGTTCAACGCTTCCAAAATTTTGTCTACCCAAGCCGGAGTGTCCACTTCTACGCGATGAGCCTTGTATGTAGGTTTACTCAAAAGCGAGGCTGTTTCCTGCGTCAGAGCATGCGATACCGTTTCAGCGAATGTCCTTTTGGGGTTTGCATATGTGGCCCGCTTCGTCTCCACATCGCGTATTCCATTTATGAAACACTGGATTTTCACCCTCTCCGTATATTCTACAGGTGCGTCCGCATTTGCTAGATGGGCCAACCTCTCGATATCCGATGCAAATTCCTGCAATGTCTCATTAGCCTTCTGACAGCGATTCTGTAGCTCTATTTGGTATATCTGTTTTCGATGTTCGCTACCATAGCGTCTCTCAACTGCACCCATCAATGCTTCATAATTATTGCGTTCACCGTCTGGAATCGTCTGTAAGATTTCGGCTGCAGGACCCTTCAATGCCACGAACAGTGCAGCAACTTTGTCTTCAGTGCCCCAATTATTCACCGCTGCCGTCTTCTCAAACTGTAGCTTAAATACCTGGAAAGGAACAGAACCATCAAATGACGGGGATTTTACCTTGGGAGTATTCGCTGAAGCAGATGGACGGTTCAGTTGCAACTCCTGGATACGGCCCCTTAACGCATCTACCTCGGTCTCTATTTTATCTTGAAATTGTGCAATTTTTGCATCTTGTGCTTCCAACTGCGATGACATATACGCCTTTTGTTCTTCCAGTTGAGCGGAGAGCTGTGATGAAATATTGGCCGAAATTTGAGACGACATTTCTATAATACGAGTCTCTTGGGCCTCCATTCGACATGCAATGTGTGTTTTCTGTTCTTCCATCTGAGATGCCATTTGTGTCTTTTGTTCTTCCAACTGAGATGCCATGTGTGTCTTTTGTTCTTGCAACTGAGATGCCATGTGTGTCTTTTGTTCTTGCAACTGAGATGCCATGTGTGTCTTTTGTTCTTGCAGCTGTGTCGATATGCTAGCTGACATCTGAGTCAATACAGTCAACAACGCATTAGTGTCCACACTTGCGGCTGGAATTGTAGACTCCTTCTCTTCCATTTTTGTCGATGCTTCTTCCACAAGCTGAAACACATGATCGTCAACGTTAATTCCTTCAGCTTCCATAGCCTCTCGCAATCGTGACTGTAGTTCTGATTTATTGCCTGTTGTATTCAAGCCACGCTGTTGCAGCTCATTTTTGAGTTGCTGGATCTTCAGCTCATTCAACTTTGCCATGCCTTTGTTATCCTTGAAAACTCTCGGTATTTATTCAACAATATCACTTCTGACACCAATTGTGACGAATTCGATGATTCCTTGATTATCAATCCTGGGTTCGATCACTATAAAGTCGAATAAACACACGCACAGATAATGTAAGTAATAGCTGGTTTTATTTACTAGTAATAAACGCAAAACAATTTTAAGAGTTTGATAACTTTACAGTAGTTCACTATTGAACGCTTGAAAATAAACTGAACAGTCTGCCTTGCTTGGTCACTGCCTTATATAGTCCGACAGGGTGCTTGCCTACGCACCGAGAACTTTCTTGGTTGTTCGCTTTTCTTGTTCTGGAAGGGTCGGTGTTATTTATTAGCATCTCCTCTCTGCATCGTATTCGCATACACTCGCGCCATCTCTCTTCCTCTTCCTAGTTACACGCTTGCATGCATAAGCGTAGCCATCGTTATCTCAGTTGTGTGTTAACTAGTGGTGGGAGTGTTATTGAGTTAGGGATGGTACATGCTTGAGAATAATCGCCACAATATACATTTATGGTAGCACGTTCTTAGATATCAGTTATTATAAGAACTGGTCAGCTATTTTTTGAAATACAGTGTATTTATCAAGCAGTTTTATGGTGCATTTCTCAGCTTGTGGTGACAGCTGCAATGGCTATTGCAAATTATAGGAACAAGTGAAATTGGGCTATAACAATTGTCAGTAGTCACGATGACAAGCTGCCCCAGAATAGGGCAGATCATCTAACGGGGAGTAAGTTTTAAAGACATACGGCATTAATGAAAAATTGGCGTTCAGTAGCCCGATTCTGTAACTCTTAACCACGCGCCGAGAGTTAAGCTTATCGCCAAATTTTGGCGTTTGTTCTTAACGAAGATGCGATTCTGTAACTCTCCTTTGACGCCGCTAAACAGATGACTCTTAGGCCCGCTTTCATAAAAGCCGGTTAGTGCTTAATCGGAATTTAATCGGTGATTTATCTAAAAACCGTTTTCACAAAGGCCGATTAGTACAAATTGCCCGATTAACGGCCGATAAACTTTACCGTCGATGGATGGCCGATTATCTGTTAACCGAGCAAAAATTTACATTTGTCAGCTGTGGAGAAAGCAAAAAAAAAAAAAACAACAAACGTAAATTGTACAACAAAAAATAAGGTAATTCTATACGACAGCACGTAACTGCTAATATACGTCCAAATATCTCGGGAAAGGTGTCAAACGACGCGTTTTGATCACTGTATCAATAATCCGCGTCGTTTGATACCTTTCCCGAGATTTTTGGACGTATATTAGCAGTTACGTGCTGTCGTATAGAATTACCAAAAATTAATATAAACGTATTTAGCGCAATAATAAAGTAATGGAGCGTAATATGGAGCTATACGATATGTCACGTTGGGGCTCTTGGCGCTATACAAGAAAACCACGTTCATTTCAAAGTAGGGGAAACTTTTTTGAAAAGTATGACGATGACAACTTTATTGAAAGGTTTCGTTTCTCCAAACAAAGTGTTTCTGGTGTTTTAGAGAAAATTTAAGGAAAAATACGAAACTACACTGAAAGGTTTGTGAAAATGTATTCAATTCTATCGCTTATATTAATAAAATTCGATTTACGGAAACCGAGCTCTTAGCCCAATGGAGATGCTATTGTTAGCCTTGCGTTTTTATGGGTCAGGAAGCTTCTTAATTACAGTAGCTGATTTCTGTGGAGTGAGTGTGGCCACTGCCAGCCGGGTCGTATAGAAAGTGTCTCATGCAATTGCAGAACTTTCCAAAGAATACATACAAATGCCTAAAACCAGTACAGAGCTGGAAATTACTAACCGTTGTTTCCACCGTATTGCGAGTTTCCCCAAAGTTGTTGGCTGCATTGACTGCACCCATATCAAGATCCAATCACCTGGTGGAGAAAGTGCGGAAATATTTCGAAATCGAAAAGGATACTTCTCCTACAATGTGCAAGCAATCTGCGATGCAGACCTAGTTATAAGAGATATTGTTTGTCGATGGCCTGGCTCCGCACATGACTCAAACATATTTAACAACAGCCGTATTAAACACCGCTTGGAGGTAAACGAGTTTAAAGAGTGTTTCATACTAGGCGATAGTGGGTACGGTGTAAACAAGTATATGATGACCCCACTTTTACATCCTAACACTGCGGCGGAACGTTTATACAATGAGTCTCAAATACAAACCAGAAATTGTATCGAGAGGTGCTTCGGTGTGTGGAAGCGTTCCTATGCTTTCCATAGGATTGCGGGTTTCGCAAGATACAGCAATGGCAGTCGTCATTGCATGCTCTGTTTTACACAACATCGCTCGCAAAAACAGAGATGCAGACCCCTCCGATGAAGATCTCTGGCAAACTGAAGATGCCACTGAAACCGCAGATGAATACCCGATAGAAACTGAAACGGAAGCCTCTTTTATGCGGTCGAGTTTGATCAGAGACTATTTTGCAAGGTCACTATATAAGTCAACTTATTAAGTCAGATATAACATTAATTTTTATTTTTTTTCCAGATTATAAAAATATAAGCCATTCTAAAACTTCTATTTATATGCATTGCATTGATGCTAACGAAACGTAGAACCATTTTTGAGCCACTCATCAAATCTTTCCTTGTGGGCACCAGCGTTTCAATGCATATGGTGAGACTGTCAATAATCCTATACCAGTTATTGATGCGCTTTCGGTAACCTTATAAAACAGCTGATTTGACCAATCTTATGTGATAAACCACAATAGTATTACTGCAAAACAATAAAATTGGTAAGTATCTTGTACATATCTATATCTTGATAATTTGAAATTATAAATTTCTACACAGGTGTTAAACAACCGATACC
Organism: Merzomyia westermanni; assembly: GCA_949987695.1. Classification (NCBI taxonomy): domain Eukaryota; kingdom Metazoa; phylum Arthropoda; class Insecta; order Diptera; family Tephritidae; genus Merzomyia; species Merzomyia westermanni. Next base: position 87,562,476 of record OX465291.1, read on the forward strand.
AGACGTTATATGAGCACTTTACCGCTCACGAAAAATAGTCTTTCATACGGACGCAGTACAGGCCGTAGCCAAAATTCCAATTGATATCAATGCAATGAATGTCGATTTAATGTATTCACATTATGCACATATGCATGTGACCTTGCCTTCAAATAAATGGAATAAGATCAGTTCAACACGAAGCCGAGATGGAGCTGCTGCGGCTTGAAATCCAGCTTAAAAGGAATAAGGTTAATGTGGAATAAAAGTAAATATAATTAGTTGGGGACTGTATAGCTCCGGTATTGTCCGCCACCAGTTTTATACAATTCCCTTCGCTCTTCAGCTAGGGACTTTCTGGCTTTTCTTTTCAAATTTTCATATTTCTCCTTTAAGTTTTTTGAGCCACGCTTGACACCAATCTGGGCCTCAAAAGCGCGATCAATTTGTTCCCAAACCTTCTTTTTCTCCTCGACACCAACCGCGTCAGTTCTTTTGTTTTCTAATATTCTGGCATGATTCTCAGCCAAGGATATTACCAACGCTTCCTCCGCAGCTGTAAAGTTAGGAATACGATGTTTTTTTTGTTAATTGATATTAGAGGAAAAATTACAACGTTATGCACAGCGATGGTATGGGATGACATGTTTCGAAGTGCCCAACTTCTCATCAGACCCCTTCTCGGACACTGAGATATGAACCCAAGTGTCTGCACCAAAGCCGCTGTTAGAGTACTCTAACAACTAAGCTATGATGCCCTGTAGCGTCACGATGCATTTTTCCTCTAATGTGCCATTTGCTTATTCCTTTTTATACATTCTTTGGTACATATATTTTATATGTCAACTCAAGGAAAGTGGAAATATTTTTAGGCGCGTTCATAGAACAGTTTTAGATACAGAAGGGCTTTTATGCATATCAACACTTCCGTGTTATTTGTTATGCACCCGCACTGTACCTGTAACAATTATAGTTATGGTGATTGTTGTTGGAGCAAAGCTCGAATTTTTATGTTTGTTTGTTAATTGATATTAGAGGAAAAATTACAACGTTATGCACAGCGATGGTATGGGATGACATGTTTCGAAGTGCCCAACTTCTCATCAGACCCCTTCTCGGACACTGAGATATGAACCCAAGTGTCTGCACCAAAGCCGCTGTTAGAGTACTCTAACAACTAAGCTATGATGCCCTGTAGCGTCACGATGCATTTTTCCTCTAATGTGCCATTTGCTTATTCCTTTTTATACATTCTTTGGTACATATATTTTATATGTCAACTCAAGGAAAGTGGAAATATTTTTAGGCGCGTTCATAGAACAGTTTTAGATACAGAAGGGCTTTTATGCATATCAACACTTCCGTGTTATTTGTTATGCACCCGCACTGTACCTGTAACAATTATAGTTATGGTGATTGTTGTTGGAGCAAAGCTCGAATTTTTATGTTTGTTTGTTAATTGATATTAGAGGAAAAATTACAACGTTATGCACAGCGATGGTATGGGATGACATGTTTCGAAGTGCCCAACTTCTCATCAGACCCCTTCTCGGACACTGAGATATGAACCCAAGTGTCTGCACCAAAGCCGCTGTTAGAGTACTCTAACAACTAAGCTTTGATGCCCTGTAGCGTCACGATGCATTTTTCCTCTAATGTGCCATTTGCTTATTCCTTTTTATACATTCTTTGGTACATATATTTTATATGTCAACTCAAGGAAAGTGGAAATATTTTTAGGCGCGTTCATAGAACAGTTTTAGATACAGAAGGGCTTTTATGCATATCAACACTTCCGTGTTATTTGTTATGCACCCGCACTGTACCTGTAACAATTATAGTTATGGTGATTGTTGTTGGAGCAAAGCTCGAATTTTTATGTTTGTTTGTTAATTGATATTAGAGGAAAAATTACAACGTTATGCACAGCGATGGTATGGGATGACATGTTTCGAAGTGCCCAACTTCTCATCAGACCCCTTCTCGGACACTGAGATATGAACCCAAGTGTCTGCACCAAAGCCGCTGTTAGAGTACTCTAACAACTAAGCTATGATGCCCTGTAGCGTCACGATGCATTTTTCCTCTAATGTGCCATTTGCTTATTCCTTTTTATACATTCTTTGGTACATATATTTTATATGTCAACTCAAGGAAAGTGGAAATATTTTTAGGCGCGTTCATAGAACAGTTTTAGATACAGAAGGGCTTTTATGCATATCAACACTTCCGTGTTATTTGTTATGCACCCGCACTGTACCTGTAACAATTATAGTTATGGTGATTGTTGTTGGAGCAAAGCTCGAATTTTTATGTTTGTTTGTTAATTGATATTAGAGGAAAAATTACAACGTTATGCACAGCGATGGTATGGGATGACATGTTTCGAAGTGCCCAACTTCTCATCAGACCCCTTCTCGGACACTGAGATATGAACCCAAGTGTCTGCCCCAAAGCCGCTGTTAGAGTACTCTAACAACTAAGCTATGATGCCCTGTAGCGTCACGATGCATTTTTCCTCTAATGTGCCATTTGCTTATTCCTTTTTATACATTCTTTGGTACATATATTTTATATGTCAACTCAAGGAAAGTGGAAATATTTTTAGGCGCGTTCATAGAACAGTTTTAGATACAGAAGGGCTTTTATGCATATCAACACTTCCGTGTTATTTGTTATGCACCCGCACTGTACCTGTAACAATTATAGTTATGGTGATTGTTGTTGGAGCAAAGCTCGAATTTTTATGTTTGTTTGTTAATTGATATTAGAGGAAAAATTACAACGTTATGCACAGCGATGGTATGGGATGACATGTTTCGAAGTGCCCAACTTCTCATCAGACCCCTTCTCGGACACTGAGATATGAACCCAAGTGTCTGCACCAAAGCCGCTGTTAGAGTACTCTAACAACTAAGCTATGATGCCCTGTAGCGTCACGATGCATTTTTCCTCTAATGTGCCATTTGCTTATTCCTTTTTATACATTCTTTGGTACATATATTTTATATGTCAACTCAAGGAAAGTGGAAATATTTTTAGGCGCGTTCATAGAACAGTTTTAGATACAGAAGGGCTTTTATGCATATCAACACTTCCGTGTTATTTGTTATGCACCCGCACTGTACCTGTAACAATTATAGTTATGGTGATTGTTGTTGGAGCAAAGCTCGAATTTTTATGTTTGTTTGTTAATTGATATTAGAGGAAAAATTACAACGTTATGCACAGCGATGGTATGGGATGACATGTTTCGAAGTGCCCAACTTCTCATCAGACCCCTTCTCGGACACTGAGATATGAACCCAAGTGTCTGCACCAAAGCCGCTGTTAGAGTACTCTAACAACTAAGCTATGATGCCCTGTAGCGTCACGATGCATTTTTTCTCTAATGTGCCATTTGCTTATTCCTTTTTATACATTCTTTGGTACATATATTTTATATGTCAACTCAAGGAAAGTGGAAATATTTTTAGGCGCGTTCATAGAACAGTTTTAGATACAGAAGGGCTTTTATGCATATCAACACTTCCGTGTTATTTGTTATGCACCCGCACTGTACCTGTAACAATTATAGTTATGGTGATTGTTGTTGGAGCAAAGCTCGAATTTTTATGTTTGTTTGTTAATTGATATTAGAGGAAAAATTACAACGTTATGCACAGCGATGGCATGGGATGACATGTTTCGAAGTGCCCAACTTCTCATCAGACCCCTTCTCGGACACTGAGATATGAACCCAAGTGTCTGCACCAAAGCCGCTGTTAGAGTACTCTAACAACTAAGCTATGATGCCCTGTAGCGTCACGATGCATTTTTCCTCTAATGTGCCATTTGCTTATTCCTTTTTATACATTCTTTGGTACATATATTTTATATGTCAACTCAAGGAAAGTGGAAATATTTTTAGGCGCGTTCATAGAACAGTTTTAGATACAGAAGGGCTTTTATGCATATCAACACTTCCGTGTTATTTGTTATGCACCCGCACTGTACCTGTAACAATTATAGTTATGGTGATTGTTGTTGGAGCAAAGCTCGAATTTTTATGTTTGTTTGTTAATTGATATTAGAGGAAAAATTACAACGTTATGCACAGCGATGGTATGGGATGACATGTTTCGAAGTGCCCAACTTCTCATCAGACCCCTTCTCCGACACTGCCGTTTCCATTTCTCTTTTGTTTAATTAAAACTAATGCAGGAAATTTGTGCTTTTTCAAATCGTATACAAAACGAAAATCAGCTGTTTTGGCGGCTTTTGCCAATTCACAATGCAACTTTGTGTTAATTTATTCACAATGATCGGTCTAATCGGCGATAACTTAACCAGGCTTTGGTGAAAACGAAATTGTCAATTCAGAAAATCAGCGATTAAGCAATCACCGATTAGGAATAATTTAACCGGTCTTTATGAAAGCGGCCCTTAATGGTGATAAAATATAGCAATACTTCTCTTTTTGCCGTATTTTGCACCTAATTACATGAAAAAAACTCAAAACTAATTTTTTGACTTTTTCCAAACGCTAAAACACTTGCAAATATATTAACGCAATTGTTAACACCTCGAAAATAATTCGCGACAGCTAACCACACGAAAAGTGTTAGCTAACCCTATAATTTATTTCAAAAGCTCGACAGACGAACGTTTTGAATAAATGAAACGATGGAAAAATTTAGTTTCGCGCAATTTTTATTCCAAATTTTCATTTTGTGCTGTGCTATGAAATTACAGCGATGCATACGGTGTTTTATTTATGCTAATAGCTTCTTCATTAAATTTAAAAGGAGCAACTGATGCGATTTGGTATTCCAAATTTTCATTTTGCATTATCCTTGAAAAAGACAGATATACTTTTAAATACTAGTTTGAATAACAGTAAATATTAATTGAAATTAACTGCTCACTTAAAAACAGTTACAAAACATGAATAGTTTTTCCGTGAACGCTTCGTATCAGATGTGATTTTAAGTGTTTAATTTTTTTATTGCCTGTCCCATAATCTCCATCAATGCTTGCCCATATAACTGCTTCTGACTTTGGTGGAATTTGTCGGCTTTCCTCCACGAGTACTCGTTTACTGACATACTTCTTTTCATAACCAAAGTTGAGTGGTACATCCATATTCTTATAGCTCATGATCTTGTTCTGCATATCGATCGATATCGATTTACCTTGGTCCATTAAGTCCAGACCAATTATGATTTCATTAACAATGTCTGCCACTATAAAATTGTATACAATGGACTCTTTCCCAAGCGCGACTTCACATGTTACTTTTCGTGGGTCCTCACCAGTGGTCGTACGCAACTTTGCTCCATGTAATGAACTCACCTTCTTGTTGACTAAATCAGATCGAATGATGGAATAAATAAACGCTCCTTCTCGTCCACATATCCTCCAACAGTAAGATTATTACCTTTCCTTCCGATTTGTGAGACAGAGATTAGGGGGCATTCACTTTCGGGAGCCAGTCCACGCCCCTTGCGGCTGGCTCGATTTAGTATAACGATTGACTTGTTTGGGAGATTTGCTAATCTTCAGCTTTGTGTTTTCGCCCACTTGATATGTGGCTCGCTTCGTCTCCACATCACGTATTCCATTTATGAAACATTGGATTTTACCCTCTCCGTATATATGGGCCAACCTCTCGATGTCTGATGCAAAACTCCTGCAAAGTCTCATTAGGTTTCTGGAAGCGATTTTGTAGCTCTATTTGGTATATTTGGTTTCAATGCTCGCTACCATAGCGTCTCTCAACTGCACTCATCACCGCTTTCGGCTGCAGGTTCCTTCAATGCCACGAATACTTCAACAACTTTATTTTCAGTGCCCCAATTATTCTCAAACTGTAGCTTAAATGCCTGAAAAGGAACAGAACCATCAAAGAACGGGGATTTTAGCTTGGAAGTATTCCATGATGGAGATGGACGGTTCAGTGCAGCTCCATCCCTTCAATCCACTTCGGCCTCAATTTTGTCCTGCCGTTCTTTGAATACCTCTTGCACTTGTGTTATTTTTGCATCTTGTGCCTCCAGCTGCGATGACATATAAACCCTTTGTTCTTCTAGTTGAGCGGAGATTTGTGATGAAACCTGGGCAGAAATTTCCGACGACATTTCCAAAATACGAGTATCTTTGGCTTCAACTTCTGATGATATTCGTGTTTGCTGCTCTTCCAGTCGAGATGTAATGTGTTTCTTCTGTTCTTCCAGCTGAGATGTCATATGTTTCTTCTGTTCTTCCATTTTGGTCGATATTTGAGTCAATACAGCCAATATCATGTTCGTGTCCACACTTGCTATTGGATTCGGAGACTCCTTTTTATACCTAGTAGTGCTACGCATGCAAGCTATAATAACTTTAGTCGCTTAACGGCAGTATTTAACGGAATAAACGGATCGAGATAGATATTGACTTATACATATCAAAATGTTCAGGACGAAAAGAAAAACTGATTAAGCCATGTCCGTCCGTTAGTCCATCCGTCTGTGAACACGATGACTTGAGTAAATTTTGAGATATCTTAATAAAATTTGGTATGCAGGTTCATCTCCCTGCGCTATTTAAAATGGGCGAAATCGAAAGATAGCCACGCCCACTTTTATATACAGAATATTTTCGAAAACACAAAAAAAGTGATTACTCAGTACATAATACACCTATAAGGTTAAACTTTGGTGTACACATTACGATTGAGGCATAAAATAAATTTTTCAAGAAATTTTTAAAAATGGGTGTGGCACCGCCCACTTTTGATTAAGTCAAATTTAGAAATGTTATTATTCATAAATCAAACACCGTTCAAGATATCGAACCGAAATTCAGCACGCAGGTTTCCAGATATGCAAGGAATGTTCCAGGGAAAAATGGGCGAAATCGGTTAAGGTCTACGCCCACTTTTATATGAAAGATTTTGAAGAGGATCGTAAATATATTAAATAAACAATAGCTTTGCGTAAAATAGCTTTACATCATTTATACAAGGTGGCGCAAAAGTAAGCTTCCGATGTTCAGCATATCGGTTGTGGCACGTGCAGTGTGTGCTGTTGCACCGTCTTGTTGAAACCACATTTTTTCCAATCCCAATTCATCAAGTTGCGGCAAAAAGAACTCGTTGATCATTGCTCTGTAGCGCTCACCATTCACAGTAACCGTTTGGCCCCGACCGATTATTGGTCAAATAAATAGTCAGCAATATTCCGCGTTCTGGAGCAGTGTAGAGTAACATTGTTTATTAACGTGTATTTCGCATGTGTTTACTACACAAATGTCAAAACAGAACTGACTTTAGAGGCCAATCGCAAAATTTATAGCATTTTCTGATAGGAGGATTACTTTTGCGCAGTAACCATTTTTCACCGACCGATTATTGGTCAAATAAATAGTCAGCAATATTCCGCGTTCTGGAGCAGTGTAGAGTAACATTGTTTATTAACGTGTATTTCGCATGTGTTTACTACACAAATGTCAAAACAGAACTGACTTTAGGGGCCAATCGCAAAATTTATAGCATTTTCTGATAGGAGGATTACTTTTGCGCCACCTTGTATTTCACTTTTAAAGTATCCGTAAACTAAGAAATCCAAAAAATTAAAATTTTCGGTCTAAAAAGTACAAGCTTTTATACAGACTAATTAGAAATAGAAAACAATTCCAGTTTAAATTTATATAAACTGTTTTTAAAATTAAGAACGTTGCTGTATCGATCGATCTGGCTCCTGGTTCATTCATTGCATAATTGGTTCTATGAGTAACCTCGATAAGCAACCTATTATGTCGTAACTCGCGCGAAGGGATATAGTAGATGAATATATTTGACAGTTCAGCAAAGCTTACACGGTATAGAGAGTCGAGTGCTGCATCCTTTTTAACAAGAATGTGGCACTCAAGAAGTTGTTTACCGATGCCTGTCTGCGTCTCGACATAAGCCAAGATGTCTTTGGATGTGACACTTGGTTTGAATGACGAAACATGCAACCATTTCAATTGGGATGCAACAGCGAGTTCCGCGTTAGTATTACATCCAGTAACCCTTGCTTTATTTATCTAACGACCTTTTTTGCGTAGACCAGTTATATTAGCACTCCCCGTTGATGATTTGCCAAAATCTCCTACGTCAGAATCATTGGAGTTAAGTCCTTTATTGCGTTGACTAGGTTTATTAGCTTTCTTCAATGTAGCACATCTCCTACGTCAGATACATGAGAGTTAGCGACAGGGGCACTATCCATTGCTATTTTAGTGACAGCAGCATAAGATGCAGCGGCGGTGGAGGTAGATGGCTGCTCATTAGTGATTTGCTCAGGAACAGAAACGGCAGAAGTAGCTTTGTCAATGCTCTGATTATTAGTCTCAACGACGGGCTCAAATACGACGTTAGCAGACGCAGATGCCGTAGGAACAGTAGGCAAATTGTTATATTCGGTATTGATAGTGGCAGCGCCCGCCTCATCAGCATTCAAATCTACATTATTCGATGTATTAGATAAAATACCGAGCGAGTCAGTATTAAGCAAGGGCGATAAACATAAACGGGAATGATCAACTATATCGGTCACCTGTTTGCGTTTGTAAAGGTCAACAGTGCAGTCTGTCAATAATTTTTGCAGATCACCAACAACACAGCGTAAACCATTTATTTCGCTTGTTAACGAAGATATAATATCGTCTTTCTTTAGCATGTTAGCATGCAGCTGCAGAATTTCTTTATGCAATGCTTCGTAATTACTTGACAATTTTTTGTTGTTACAGCGAATAGAGCAAAGCACACGAACATTTTCAGCTCTCAACGCATTAAGTTCAGCGACCAGTGATTGCAGCATCATTCTATTATTGTTTTCATGGGAAATAGTTGTACCACTGTTTTGCATTTGCATGTTATTCACAATTTTCAAGAGAGGTAGGTGGAGATATTTTATCAACACTACCAGTTACTTGTTTCAATAAAGCATTAGCCATACATGATTTACAATAAAAACACTTGCCAGACGAGAGTAAATACTCTAGATCAGCTTGTACAAAACCAACACAAATAAAGTGAAAAAACTCTTGACACTTTGCACATTGTACTTTTGGTTTTGAGCGATCAACCTTATTACCACATGAACAGGGCATTATTTCTGATTTTATAACCAAATTAATTCATCGCCATAAATGACATACTGTCATAATGAAAATAATTAAAAATATTTATTAGCAACAAAAACTCGAAGAAAATGGAGAGCGGTAGAAAACGCGTCCGCACCCAACTAGAATGTCTTCTCGTTTTTATGGTGGATTATTCCACAAAACTTTTTATGCCATAACTCCGCCAAAAATTGATTGTCGAAACGAAATTTGGTGATAATGTTCAATATTTAAAGGTAACGGTTTGTTGTTAAAATGGGCGAAATCGGTTCATCTTCACGCCCAGTTTTTTAACCTAGTTCTGAAAATTTTTTGTTTGTAAAATTTAAAAAGCGATATTGCTACAACTAAACAAGTTATATCAATTAGATTTTGCACACATAATAAGCTTTTTAAGAAAAACTCGGCCGCAAAAAAATTGTTTCAATTTCGAAGAAGTATGCGTGGCGCCGCCCACTTTTTAGCATAAAATTTCTGCTTTTTTCAAAGGCAATCGCTTATAATTCAATCTTGATATTTCAATGAAAATTGGCCAGCTGCTTCTCAGTAGTATGTATTATACTCCTGCCAAAAATTAGCGAAATCGGGAAACACACAAGCGAAATATTCGGGCACGTAGTTAATAGCCCACTGCAATAGCAAAGTTATATATCTTTTTTGATTTTGATATCTTTCATAAACATTAAATGTATGTAAGTATGATATGAAGAAGAGAAAATTTCACTAAAATGATCCGCACGATGAGCGGAGTCGATTTAGCCATGTCCGTCTCTCCGTCCGTTTGTCTATCTGTCCGTCTGTCTATTTCAACGCAATCTAGTCTCTCCGTTTTACAAAAGAATGCTGAAATTCGTGGTTTGCTTTGGCCGTTTTATAATATACTAGCAAACCCGGTAGACGTTGTTTTGACGTTTTGATACATAGAACACATCTATATATAAAATGTCATTAACTTGAACCAAATAAACTCCTAACTATACCGAACTGCAGCTTTATATCACCTGGGGACTTTTCCAAAAGTTATATACAGGCTGTGTCATGCCCAGCGAACTCCTGAACCTATCGTGAAAGTTCAAGAGCAAAAAAAAACACAAAATATGTGGGCGTGACACCGCCCACTTTTGAAAAATGATGTAGATATTGACTAAGTGACACATATATCCAAATCATCAGCTCTAGAGAGCTCATAATCGCAATCTCTGAATGTTATAGGAATTTAAAATTTGTATTTTTATCTATAAAATATTTTTGTTTGTCTTTAACATACCGCTTCCAACTTTCTGCTATGTTCACCTTTTCTTGCGTGCAAATTAATTATGAATTCTAATAATGTTGTATCCCAAATGCAATTATAATAGGCATCCTTTGCATCGGAAGTTTGCTGATTTCTCCGTGAGTTTTTTGAATACAATACCATAATCGATTTCTTCCAAAAACTAAGGAGCACAGAAAATATAGGTATTTTTGTATTAAATTTCATTTACTCTTAAATACGCTGATATAGGAATATAATAGAGGAGAATAATACGTAATCATGTTCATTAATTAAGTAATTGTTATCTAGTTAATATGTTCATCTAAACACATTATGTGTGTATATGTGTATGTACAATGCATACATAACTACGCTTTGGCTTAAAATGGTTTTAATCGCTCAAAGATTGTAGACACCTCAGCCGTTGCACCATTGCCTGAATCACCACACATTAATGTCTTTGATATACAAGGAATTTCAGTATAGCCCCATGATTTAAGTTTACTTATTTGTTCGTCAGTCAAAGGATAGTCCAACATACGCGTATTCCTTGCCGGAAGAAAGAGCAAAGGTTTGTGTAAATCCCAGCACCCACTACACATGTAAGTAGGTTATTATCGCAAATGCCCTTAGGGTAAAAAATAAATATTGTTTTACTATTAATAAACAAATCGTTATATACCGCTTAACTCTACCGTTGATATTTTTGTCAATGTATTTGCACTTAGTGGTGATCAAGTGAAAAGCTGCCCTTATCCGGTGGAGTCGGTATGAATGTCTTCTGATTAAGCGTATTTGAATTAATTTCATTAATAATGCAACAGCAACCTGGGAACGGGTTAACAAGCCTACGCACAATTCAGGAAGAATTCAAATTCAAAATTATCCTCAAAAAGGAACAGCTATTGTTGCTGCCAGTTGTACTTCTACCACCACTCCCACTGCTACTGCTTGTGCCTGGTGGTTTGCTGATATTGTAACTATGTGCGCGCGCCTGTCGTACAGCATTCTTTTCGGTATCGACTTGCGTTGAATGGCCTGGATAATGATAGAGATACAAATATTATATTAATTGATGTCTTTTTATGAAGATTCAAATGGCTTCTCAAATATTCACTATGCATAGACGCCAGGCATACACAACAAATTTTCTTTGGCAGCTCGCCCCTTAGCTACACTTCCATTTGAGGTACTGCTTGGGATTATACATCAGCGAGTGCTAAAGCCCCGCATTTCTCCATTATATCAAAGATGGATGGCTATTGTGTGATATAGTATCACCGTCATTCCAGGATGGTTCAACCAGTTCATCCATGCAAGTCCGGCACAGAAAATCAAAGTTCTGCCGCTTTTAGTTTTAACACTCCGTTTCATCATTTCGGTAGTTGTTTACGACGCACTCAATAGATTAATATTTTATGCACAATAACTGCAAGCACCATTGATAAACAAAATTCGTATAACTATATTTATTTATACTATTTATTGGATCACGTGTATTTGAGTTTGACATTTAAATCTTAAGCGAATTGTGGTTTGACAGTTCAACTAGCAGCGAATTGCGATTACTCCCGAGGCGAATTTTTGCTTTTGACAGGTCACCCATGAAATTACAAAAACAAAATACACGGAAAATTTACATATATCGCGGTGCGTCCACCTGTATTAATTCGCCTTGAGGCTAAACAGACTAGAGGAAATTAAAATTTCTGCCCCAGTAAAAAGGGGAAAACAAATACGGGGCGGAAGAAAATTTAAGAAAAAAAGAGAACTAGCCCAGATTTATCGTATACTAAATTTTGTTATTTCGTACGAAGAAAATACAGCATTACAAGCAAATAAGGAGTAAAAAAAAAATTTTTTTATAAAAAATTTAAATTTCATAATGCGCCAAGGTAGAGCAATTAAATCTTATGACAAGAATCCTATTGTTTGGGACGATTCGAAGTAAAAAATCGAAGAAAGAAATTTACGAATAGAACTAGAGTTCCTTACCAAATTTTGGAAATCTTTAGGAATGACTAGGCAACCAACAATAGAAGATGTAGTAAAACCCAAAGTACGAGTACTTTGTTAAAAGCTGATTTGCCCTACTCTGATGATCTTTTTCGAGCCCTTTCGCCCACACCGTGATATCATCTGAAAGTTCAATCTCGCTGGTAGACACATTTTTCTGAAGCTTGTCCCAATTCATAACTACCTCGACCTCTTGTCATTGTCGCAATATATCTCCTTTGGAAATTTTAATTGGCGATTTGAACTCATTAAGTACTCTTACCAGTATACGTCGATGTTGTTTTGTCATAGCTAGGGATTTTCCAACTAGTATATCCGTCTTTAATTTATTTGCTGCCTTCACAATCCACAATTTGTTTGCCCCATAGTCTCCATCAATCTTTGCCCATATAACTGCTTCTGACTTCAGTGGAATTTGTCGGCTCTCCTCCACGAGTACTCGTTTACTGACATACTTCTTTTCGTAACCAAAATTGAGTGGCACATCTACAACAAAAGCTGCCACTATATAATTGTGTAGAGCGGCCACATTGCCAATTGTGATTTGACATGTTACTTCCCCTACGAATTGGGTGTCATCACCAGTGGCCGTACGCAACAATGGTCTCACCTTCTTTCTTACTAAATCAGATTGAATGAGAGGCGCCCGTATCCACAGTCAGTAAACTCTCCGTCCCGTGCATATATCCCCTAACAGTAAGATTATTAGTTTTCCTTCCGATTTTGCGGGAGCCAGTCGTTTTCGGCCCTTCTACTTCTACGCGGTGAGCTTTGTACACCGGCTTATTTAATAGCGAGCCTGTTTCCGGCGAGAGAGCATGCGATACCGTTTCAGCGAATGTCCTTTTGGGGTTTGCATATAGATCCCCCTCTCCCCCATGGAAGTCGATGATGTCTAACTTACATATTGAGTAAATCATGGAAACATGAAATTTCTTCGTTCTGAATGCTGTGAAATGTTAGAAGGTAATACAGTATGAAAATAGCAGACTAATTTATAATTTATAAACGTTAACCCCGTTTCGCGACTTTTCTTCCTCGATCAGCGTGCTAGCGTATGCCTATTTTAAAGACGCCATTTGAAATATTCAAAGAAACTGCATCCCTGACCGAACCGTTCGTACAAACTGAGCTTACCGATACAGTTTGTATGCATGGAATTCGCACGACAAACGAACGGTTGACCTAAAATTCGTGTGAATCGGCGAACGCTAGGATGTACGAAATTCGTACAAACACGAATGCATGCGCCGCCTTCGTATGAATTTTGTACAAACCTGTTGTCAGGGATAATCATACTCAGCAAGAAGTATTTCGAATGGATAAAGGAGGTAACACATGTAGGAAAGCAATTTATAATTTTTGAAAATATTCTACAACTAGAAACTACTGAAACTCAATTCAATACACTTTTCCGTATTTCTCAAAATTCTTTTTTCCAAAAAAGGTTAAGATTAGAATACTAAGTTATTATTTGCAAAACTAAAATCATTCAAGTGTTTTGATTGACTATTTTAAGAGCTGTCGAAAGACTTAGTTCAAAACGCCTCTTTGGAGGATACTTGGCACGTTTGAAACGATTCGAAAATACAACTGTAAAAATGATTAATATATATTATTTAATCTCTATATGAGAAAACAATTAACAATTTTTGAAACCTGATTTACATAGGTATGGTTCCATTTTGTATAAGATGGGCATTCTCATAAACATTAAAAACACTATATGATTGTTTGGCATTTGTTATCAACAAAATCCGTGATTTTGAGTTGTAAGTTATAATAAAAAAAACGAATTTTTAAGGACGTTCACGAAATAAAATTCTTGTTTTCCTGATTGTTGTTGTTGTTGTTAACAGTGCTTCGCCCTGCCCAATGGGCTCGATCACTCTGAATTGTGCCAGTATGACTCTAGTCTCCCTCGGAAGTACACGTTCCTCTTCAGCCAATTCAGGTGGTTGAGTATTAATAACAGGATTCACAGGCCGAGATCTGAGAGATCTGTCTACCGACTCGGTGTGGAGGTCATTTAGAGCCCGTCTATGGTTCCGCAGATCAAACGGCAAAGAGATATGATGCCGGATCTCATCGTAATGCTTACGGAGATGTCTCCTTATGTCTCTGGGGGGCGGTGCTACATCCAAAAGATGTCGGTTTGGATGACTAGGTTTATGACAGTTCAGAAGGAACTGTCTACTCAAGAGTTCCGCGTGCTCTTGAACATTGAGCAATTTTGCCTCTTGATGGAGGTGAGACTCAGATGACATAAGCAGGCATCCCGTAGCTGTTCTGATGGCGGTGTTTTGGCAGGCTTACAATTTCCTCCAGTTGGTGTCAGAAAGATTGGGCGACCATATAGGCGCAGCATAGTCAGTAACCGGCCGGCCAATAGCCTTATATGTAGCAAGCAATGTTTCTTTGTCTTTTCCCTAAGTACTGCCGGCCAGTGACTTGCTTGTTTTCCTGATCGAACAGTTTACATCCCACCCCATAAACCAAAGCTATCTACGCCACTGCCTACCACTACATGTTTTTTTCCAAGTTTGATAGTATTAAATAGAGCAGCTACATCCATGCTCATGGTGCACCTGAGTTATACTGTTTCATTTACCCATGGCTTATCGATTTCGGTCTCTTAGCTTTTAGGCACACCTCACAGTTGGCCATCCACTTCTCGACCGATTGACGGCAACCAACCCAATAGAATCTCTGCTCTATTTTCTCTAAGGTCTTGTTGTCTCCTAGATGACCTCCGCTTGAACCGTTATGTAATTCGTTAAGTACATCAGGGATTTTCTTCCTTGGAACACATATCAGCTTTAGAACGCATTGACCATCCCCACTCTCCCATATTCGATACAAACAACCGGATTCTAATTGCAAACTATTCCACTGTGCCCAATATGACTTGGCAAAAGGAATTTCTGCTGACATCCCCTCTCTTGATGGTCGCTCGTTTCGTTCGATTCCTTGCATCACACGTGTAAGATCTGGATCTTCGTGCTGACACCTCCTAAATTTATCCATGTTCCATTTGTCCGTAGATGTTATAGTCATGAGTCGCACATCTATAATGTCTTCCTTGGCCTCAGCTTTTGAACAATGCTGGCATTTCAAGTTACAGAGTCTTCGTGACATTGCATCAGCATTTCCGTGGGTGCTACCTTTCCGATGCTCTATGGAAAAGTCATAACTTTGCAGTCGCTCTATCTACCGTGCCATTTGACCTTCCGGGTTACGAAACTGTAAGAGCCATTTCAACGCTGCATAGTCTGTTCTGACGTGGAATCGCTGCCCATAGAGATACTTGTGGAAATGCTTAACGCACTTTACCAATGCCAATAGTTCTCTCCGGGTTACACAATAGTTCCTTTCAGGCTTCCCAATTGTTCGGCTATAGTATGCAACTACCTTCTCCTGTCCATCAACAACCTGGGACAAAACACCTCCTGTAGCATAGCCACTCGCATTTGTATCCAGAATAAACTTTGAACCTGGAATTAGATATGCTAACATCGGGGCAGTGCATAGTTGTTCCTTCAATGTTTGAGAAGCCACCTCCTGTTCTTTCTTCCATTCAAATCTCATATTCTTCCTGGTAAGGTCATGGATACTACTAGCTACGCTGGCAAAATTCGGTACAAATCGGCGATAATACGTGCACAGCCCAAGGAGGCTCCGTAACTCATGCAAATTTCTCGGTCTTAGCCAATCCTATACGGCTTCGATCTTTTCCTTAGCAGTGCAGATTCCCTCCGTACTTACCTTGTGACCCAAATAACTTACTTCCTTTTTAAACAAGGAACACCTCTTGGGACTTAGTTTCAGACCAGCACCTGCTATTCTTTGGAAAACTTCCTCCAAGTTCTTTAGTTGTTCCTCAAAGCTTTTTCCCAGCACGATGATGTCGTCGAGGTACACCAAACATGTTTGCCAGTGTAATCCTTTTAGTATCTGGTCCATGAGTCTCTCAAAAGTAGCTGGAGCATTGCATAGCCCGAAGGGCATTACCGTAAATTGGCAAAGCCCTTCTCCAACGCTGAAGGTTGTCTTATCTTTATCTTCATCCTCTACCTCCACTTGCCAGTAGCCGCTTTTCAAGTCCAGTGTGGAAAACCATTTCGTACCAGATAACAAGTCCAATCTTGGCAATGGATAACTGTCCTTCTTCGTTACGTCGTTCAATTTCCGGTAATCCACACAGAACCTCATTTTTCCATCTTTCTTTTTCACTAGTATTACCGATGAGCTCCATGGACTAGCTGATGGTTCGATCACACCGCTGTCACTCATTTCGTGTATAATTTATCTTACTACTTGGCGTTTGGCCAATTGAATACTACGAGGAGCTTGGCCGATTGGCCTTGCATCACCAGTATCAATTTAATGCTTCACAACTTTGGTCCGACCTGGTTTATAACCATCCTTGTCAAATATGCTCGAATACTTTGATAGAAGTTCCTTTGCCCTTTTCTGATGATCTTTTTCGAGGCCTGCCGTCCACGACGTGATATCATCTGATATTAATCTTGATGGTAGAATCATTTTCCTGAAGCTGTTCACAATTGATAACTACCTCGACCTCTTGTCATTGTCCCAATATTGTTCCTTTGGAAAGTTTAATCGGCGATTTGAACTCATTAAGTACTCTTACCGGCACACGTCCATCTTGTTTTGTCATGGCCAGTTTTTTCCTATAATATGTTCGTCCTTGATTTGGTTGCTGCCTCGACAACCCACAATGTTTGTCCCATAATCTCCATGAATCTTTGCCCATATGATTGCTTCGGACTTCGGTGGAATTTGTTGGCTCTCCTCTACATGGCACATCCATGTTCTGGTAATTCATAATCCTGTTTTGCATGTCAATCTTGATGCCTTGCTCGCTTAAGAAGTCCACACCAACTATGATTTCGTCAACAATATCTGCAACTATAAAACTGTGTAGAACGGCCAAGTTCCCAATTGCGATTTCACATGTTACTTCTCCTAGGACATGGGTGTCCTCACCAGTGGCCGTACGTAACTTTGCTCCATGCAATTGTCTCACCTCCTTGTTGACTAAATCAGATCGAATTATGGAATGCGATGCGCCTGTATCCACAGTTAGTAAGTGGTCTTTTCCATCCACATATGCAACAACAGTGATATTACTAGCTTTCCTTCCGATCTGTGAGACAGAGATTATGGGCCATTCAGTTGCGGCAGCCAGTCCCCGCCCCTTTCGGCTGGCTCGATTTAGTTTAACGCCTGATTTGGTTGGGAGGTTTGCTCATCTCCTTCAGCTTTGCGTTTTCGTCCACCTGAATTGCTGGGGTTACTGGAGCCAGTGCCGGGATAACGTGCTATGTGACCTGGTTTTCCGCACTTAAAGCATTTAATGGCACCATTACTTTTTTCTGTACTCCGTTCAACGCTTCCAAAATGTTGTCTACCCAGGCCGGAGTTTCCACTCCTACGCCATGAGCCTTGTATGCAGGTTTACTCAAAAGCGAGGCTGTTTCCTGCGTCAGAGCATGCGATACCGTTTCAGAGAATGTCCGTTTGGGGTCTGCATATGCCCGCTTCGTCTCTACATCGCGTATTCCATTTATAAAACTTTTGGATTTTTACCCTCTCAATGTACTCCACGGGTGCGTCCGCACTTGCTAGATGGGCCGACCTCTCGATGTTCCTGCAAAGTCTCATTCGGTTTCTGGGATCGATTCTGTAGCTCTATTTGGTATATCTGCTTTCGATGTTCGCTACCATAGCGTCTCTCAACCGCACCCATCAATGCATGATAACTGTTCCTTTCGGACTCGGGAATAGTCTGTAAGATTTCTGCTGTAGGTGCCTTCAATGCCACAAATAGTGCTGCAACTTTATCTTCAGTGCTCCAATTATTCACCGCAGCCGTATTCTCAAATTGCAGCTTAAATCCCTGGAATGGAACAGAACCATCAAAGGAAGGTGATTTTACCTTGGGAGTATTCGCTAAAGCATATGGACGATTTAGTTGCAAATCCTGGATACGACCTCTCAATGCATCTACCTCAGCATCGATTTTATCCTGCAGCTGTTCAATTTTCGCATCTTGGACTTCCAGTTTAGATGACACCCTAGCCTCCAGTGCTTCCAACTGCAAAGAGATATATGACCAGTTAACGGGCCGACGCGATCACAGTGACAGTCAACAAACACACGAATTTAACAAAAGGTTCGTAAACCTAACAACAGTGGCCATTAGCAACGAAGAAGCGCAACTTCTAGGGAAGGGCCTGAAGCACAACATCGCGGATAGCAATGAAGCAAAAAGAACTGAGCAAGCGATAGTAGATGCAGAGGTTGCAATATCGCTTCTTCCATATGAGGAACAGGAGCACGCAAGGCACATGTGCAGAGAAATCATAAGCAAGGAAGTAAGAGCCCAGGAAGCACAAAAAGGAAATAAGGAGCTGAAAATATTGAAAAGGCTACAACGAAAGCTAAAAAATAACAACATCGTCACAACGAAGGCAGACAAAGGAAACACAACGGTGCTAATCAGTAAGGATGAATATATAGCACAGACAGAGAAGCTCATCGAGGAAATGAAATGCCGC
Organism: Merzomyia westermanni; assembly: GCA_949987695.1. Taxonomy (NCBI): domain Eukaryota; kingdom Metazoa; phylum Arthropoda; class Insecta; order Diptera; family Tephritidae; genus Merzomyia; species Merzomyia westermanni. The sequence continues at coordinate 87,581,439 of OX465291.1, forward strand.
ATTATTAGGGATAACCCCACGGATAAATACCACACCGAAGTTAAAGAGGTTATAAAAAATGCTACCAAAATAATAGACGAGAGGATGGCATATACCCTAACACAAATGAATCCATCTGCTCCTCCACTCATTGCGTTACCTAAAATCCACAAGCAGGATACGCCGATGAGACCTATAATTAATTTTAAGTCCGCGCCGGGTCGAAACATCTAAAAACGATTTTAAAGGACACTCTGAAACTAGGGCACGAATACACAATAAGCAATACGATAGAACTACTACAAAGACTTGAGACCGTTAAACTCACAAGGAGCAGTAAACTCGTATCCTTTGACATAAAGGACTTATACCCGTCAATACCACTAACAGATACAATGGATATAGTCAACAAAACACTACTGGACAAAACTGAAGATAAGGTAAAAACTGCGCAAATTACCAACGCGCTAAGAACAACGCTGTGGCAAAACGATTTCCGGTTCAACAACAAAATATATAGACAGACAAACGGACTAGGAATGGGTAACCCAACATCGGCCATTCTCATGGAAACATTCATGCAAAACTTGGAAGGAAAATATATACAGGAGTTAAAAACCAAGTTAGGCGTGGCATTCTACGCTAGATACGTGGATGACATCATCTGCATCCTAAATGACGATAACGAAGAGCAAATACTAGAGTTCCTCAACAGGCAACATAGCAACATAGAGTTCACAATGGAAGTAGAAAAAGATGGAATAATGAACTACCTGGACCTAGCTATAGGGATTGACAAAATAACAAATAGGTTCAACTACGGCATTTATAGAAAACCGACTGCCACGGACACCATTATACACTCTACATCAAACCATCCGCAACAGCACAAAAATGCAGCATTGAGGCACTTAGTGGATAGGCTTCAGAGAACGCCGCTCACACAGGAAGCATACTGGAGAGAGCTTAATACAATATATAACATAGCGGCAAATAATGGATACAAGAAAGCACTTGTGGATAAACTCAGAAGTAGCCATGGAACACAAAAAAGAGTAAACGTAGAGGAAAATCCAATGGTTTGGACGGCAATGACATACACTGGAAAAGCGACGTACAAATTAGTTCTTGAAAAGATATAACATCAACACAGCATTCAGAACATCCAATAACGTCGGACAAAAACTAAAAACCGACACTAATTCTGATGACCCATTCAACAGACACGGAGTGTATAGGCTTACTTGTGAATGTCAATACAGCTACATAGGACAAACAGGAAGGAAAATAAGCACAAGATTCCGAGAGCATATCAGGGACTACAACAAAAAAACACGAAAACCCACCATAATACCAGAATCTAATTTCGCGAACCACATGTTTGAGAACAACTGCACCCCAGCTAACATAAAAACAACGGCTCGAATACTTCACGTACAGGGAAAAGGCCGGCGGCTCAATGTACTTGAGAACATGGAGATATACAAGTTAAAAACATTTGACGGCAGGATCATAAACGAACAAACCAACACTATCTCTGACGAAATATTTGAACCCTTAAAACTAGTTTACAAAAAACAGCACAAGCCAGCAGGTACAGCAACCAAACACGTAACAATGAACAAGCAAAAACGAAATATGAACCAAACTGCAAAAATCACCGATTTCTACCTACATCAACCTACCGCTTAGCTAACAAGCGTTATGTCTACATACCTACAAAAACAACCCTTGGGACAGATAACAATTCGGACGTATCAATACCGCGCACACACACACGCATATTAACGTTACCTACCACGAAAACATAGATTGACATTACCTGCCACAGCAACCACGGACTATAAAAACAACGCAGCGGATAGACACAGACCAGAACGAAGCTAGGCATTGAAAATGGCAGAACGCCGAAACCGGTTTGTCACAAAACCAAACTTGACAAGGGATGACGGAAAATCGTTCCAACAAAAATCAGATATATGCCTTGTGGACTTCTATTTATTACGTGTGCCCTGTTCTTCAAGCTTAGATGTCATGTGTGTCTTCTATTTTCCCAGCTGTGTTGAAATGCTTGACGACATCTGAGTCAATACAGCCAACAACGCGTTTGTATCCACACTTGCCACTGGATTCGGAGGCTCCTTTTTCTCTTCGCATCTTGGACTTCCAGTTTCGATGACACCCTAGCCTCCTGTGCTTCCAACTGCGAAGAGATATATGCCTTGTGGTCTTCCATTTGAGATCTCATGTATGCCTTCTGTTCGTCTAGTTGAGATGTAATACGTGTGTCCTGTTCTTCAAGCTTAGATGTCATGTGTGTCTTCTATTTTTCCAGCTGTGTTGAAATGCTTGAAGACATCTGAGTCAATACAGCCAACAACGCGTTTGTATCCACACTTGCCACTGGATTCGGAGGCTCCCTTTTCTCTTCCATTTTCGTCGATGCCTCCTCCACAAGATGGAAACATAATCATCAACGTTGATTCCTTTCGCTTCCATTGCCTCCCGTAGTTGTGATTGTAGCTCGTATTTATTGCCTGTGGTGTATAGTCCGCGTTGTTTCAACTCAGTTTTGAGTTGCTGAATCTTCAATTCATTCAACTTAGCCATGCCCTTGTTATCCTTGCAACCACTGGTATTTATTTAACAATACCGCTTTTTACACCAATTGTGACGAATTCGATGATTCCTTGACTATCAATCCTAGGTACGATCACAATAAAGTCAAATAAACACACGCACAGATATTTTAACTAATAGCTAGTTTTTTTTACTAGTAATAAACGCAATACAAATTTAAGAGTTTGGTAACTTCACAGTAGTTCACTGTTCAACGCTTGAAAATAAACTGATCAACCTGCCTTGCTTGGTCACTGCCTTATATAGTCCGACAGGGTGCTACCCCACGCACCTAGAAGTTTCTTGGTTGTTCGCTTTTCGTGTTCTGGAATAGTCGGTGTTATTTATTGGCATCTCCCCTTTGCATCGTATTCGCAAACGCTCGCGCCATCTCTCTTCCTCTTCCTAGGTACACGCTTGCATGCATAAGCGTAGCCATCGTTTACTCGGTTGTGTTTAACTAATAGTGGGAGTGTTATTGAGTTAGGGGTGGTACATGCTTGAGAATAATTGCCACGATATGTTGCTGCGAAGTCACAGTCACACTTCACACTGTTCTGCAAAATTCAAGGTATCTACCAACTCTAATCGGCAACATTCATATTATGGCGAATATTCTCAAGCATGTACCAATCCTAACTCAATAGTGGTGGGAGCACTAGTTAAATACAACAGAGATAACGATGGCTACGCTTATGCATGCAATCATGTACCAAGCAAGAGGAAGAGAGATCGGGCGAGTGTTTGCGAATACGATGCAAAGAGGAGATGCTAATAAAAAACACCGACTCTTCGAGAACACGAAGAAGGAATAACCAGGAAACTTCTGGGTGCGTAGGGTAGCACCCTGTTGGACTATAAAAAGCAGTGATCAAGTAAAGCAGGTTGATCAGTTTATTTTCAAGTGTTGGCCAGTGAGCTACTGTAAAGTTACCAAGCTCTTAAATTTTTATTGCGTTTATCAATTGTAAATAAACGAGCTATTAGTTACAGTATTTGTGCGTGGGTTTATTTGACTTTATAGTGATCGAACCCAGAACTAATAATTGAAGACTCATCGAATTCGTCAGAATTGATGCACAAGCGGTATTGTTAAACAATTACCAGTGATTTCAAGGATGGCAAGGACATGGATAAGTTGTATGAATTAAAGATTCAGCAACAAAAAACTGAGTTGTAACAACGCGGATCAAATACTACAGGGAATAAATTCGAGCTACAATCATGATGACGGGAGGCTGTGGAAGCGGAAGGAATCAACGTTGATTATTATGTTTTCCATCTTGTGCAGAAGGTGTCAGGGATGGGTGTTTCCCGCGTTCGGCTTTAGTAATCTTACGTGGAATAGTGTGGCGATTATTCTCAAGCATGTACCATCCCTAACTCAATAACACTCCCACCACTAGTTAAACCACAACAGAGATAACGATGGCTGCGCTTATGCATGCAAGCGTGTAACTAGGAAGAGGAAGAGAGATGGCGCGAGTGTTTGCGAATACGATGCAAAGAGGAGATTCCAATAAATAACACCGACCCTTCCAGAACACGAAAAGCGAATAACCAAGAAAGTTCTCGGTGCGTAGGCAAGTACCCTGTTGGACTATATAAGGCGGTGACCAAGCATTGCAGGGGGATCAGTTTATTTTCAAGCGTTCAATAGTGAACTACTGCGAAGTTACCAATCTTTTAAATTTGTATTGCGTTTATTACTAGTAAATAAAACTAGCTATCACTTACAATATCTGTGCGTGTGTTTATTCGACTTTATAGTGATCGAACCCAGGATTGATAATCAAGGAATCATCGAATTCGTCACAATAGGATACCACTGCTGTCAGGGTAGGAGATTAGTGCGATGATGGGAAGGGTTTAAGAATATAACTAAACTATACCATTACCGTAAAACAACTACCAGGAAAAATCTTGCTGACTCCAACTAGGGCCACTCAACATGAACTGCAGTCTTTTGCATGAATCGGAGTGATTATTTTGCACCCTTTTGTGGTACCGACCAGTGCGGCGACGTGTAACTCTCAAAAGTGAATGTTTTTTTAAAGATAATCAGTTTTATAATAACAAATCGTGTTACAGTGTGCCCAGAAATTTTGGCGTTGGAGGCATACAGGCACAACTTGCCGTAAGTCGTAAATTTTAACTTCTCCTTTCTTCCTATACACATGTATCTATAAATGTACAAAACCCATAAAAACGTTCATTGTCGCAGTTAAAATTTTGTCCGGTGTCCCAAAGCAGTTTTATTTACCGCTAATTTTATGCAGTCGAGGTTTTTTCCAAAAACCCAACACGATTCTTAAATATATTTTTTCTGCGCACATTTTGTTTTGCGGTGTGCCTCAGACACAGGGATCGAAACTTGAAATTTTAACATATATCAGTTTGCTGCAATACGCCAGTTGAAAATTAACATTCGTATACATATCCGATTTCACCGTGAGATTCCGACACGAAGGCACAAAGGCCAGCAGGAAGAAGCTCCGGATGACCCAAGCGCGAAAATTTAGGTTTTAATGTATTTAGTAGTATTTTTTTTTATACGTATGTTTTTTTTTTATTTTATTTTAGTTTTTTTTTTGTGTCTACGCACGCGCACACGCATGTGCCTATAATTATTAAAACACGTACATTTTTCTGAACATTTAGTGAAAAAATATTTTTTTTTGCAAAATCAAGATCTTTTATATAGCATTCATTGTGGCCGTCATCACAATATGGCGACAAGCCAAAAGCTTTTTGACGAATATTTATTTTTTATAGTAGCCAGGTTGTGGAACTTGCTAATTATAGTATAGATATCTGCGTGGGCAGGGGGGTACATTAAAATGAGTAGGAAACCTACAAAAAAAATAGTGTGAGGAGTTCAATATATATAAGTGTAGTCTTTTGCGGTATAAGCAATTCTGCCCGTGGCAAAACATCGATTTCTGAATTTTTTTGCATACATTTTTAATACATATCTACATAGGGAATCTAAGAGAGCTCTTTTAGGTGGGATCCCAGACCTTAAACCTGTTAAAATTTTCCAATCCATTCTCTCGTTTTTTTTTGTATCGGCTTATCGGCAGGACGTTTTGCCGGAGTAAAAACCATTTGTTTTAGATAATAAGGTGATCGTTTAATGATGTTTTATTGTAACCTTCTTAATTATTTAACATTATTCCAAATCCGTCCAAACTGGGGTTCAATGACTTTTTAGATGGAATTTCCGATCTTTGCCTTAATCAAATAAATGTTACCGCTAACAAGTTTGGGAAAGTCTTAGATTTAGTGTATGTTAATGATATAAACCAATTTTCTGTAAATCGTTGTGATCCGTTGGTTTTACCAGAAGACCTTTACCACCCTTCTATGGAAATAGTCTACGAAACCATAAGTAATGGCCAAGGCACTCAATGCTACTCATGTAGTAGCTTTGATTATAACTTTTCCAAAGCAAACTACAAGAAATTAAATAAAGAACTGTCTAAATTAACTTGGCCTGAATTTGGTTGTGATATCGATCTAAACGTCTCACATTTCAATCACACTATTTACTGCCTATTTGAGAAGTTTATTCCTAAACGTAAAGTAACTTATGATCATCCTACGCAAGCTTGGTTTACTAAAGAGCTTAAGGCTCTTAAAAATAGGAAAACGCGATCATTTAATTTATATAAGAAATCCGGATTAAATAAACATTACCTACTGTATTCCATTCTACGTCAGAAGTACATAGATTTAAATAAAAAGTGCTACGAAGCTTATATCTCTAAAACGAAGAGAGACATTATTCTCAATCCTAAGTCATTTTATGGTTTCGTAAATTCTAAACGTAAAGTATCAGGGTTTCCCTCAGCCATGAAATATCAAGACATTATATCTAGCGATAATCAATGTATCGCAAATTTTTTTGCTCAATTTTTCACTTCTAACTATTCTGCTGTCACCAATTCAAACTTTCAAAACTATCCCTATAAGCTACACGGGACAAATTCAATTAATTCACCAATTATATGCGCCAAAGATGTTCTAATTTACCTTAAAACCTTAAAAGAATCTTTTAAATATGGTCCTGATAGGATTCCTACATGTTTCTTGAAAAAGTGTGCGAACCATATTTACCAACCCCTTACCAATTTGTTCAATCTATCACTAAAGTGTGGTGTTTTTCCAACTGCGTGGAAAGAATCGTTTCTTCTACCGCTGCATAGAAGCGGGAGTAGGTCTTCTATAGAGAACTATCGTGGCATCGCAAAGCTTTCTGCCATCCCAAAATTGTTTGAAGCTATTGTTACAAATCAACTTACGGGTCCGATCTCTACTTTGATAGCTGACTGCCAACACGGGTTCAGTAAGGGAAAGTCCACAGTTACGAATTTACTTGAGTTTACCAGTCATGTCTCAAATGGCTTTAGAAAAAATCTGCAAACCGACGTTATTTATACGGATTTCAGCAAAGCTTTTGACAAAGTGTGTCACTCATTACTTATTCATAAACTCGATCAGTTGGGCTTCCAGCCGGGTCTCAATCGCTGGATCTCTTCTTACCTTAGTGACAGGACACAAAGAGTAATGTTTAAAAATTTAGTATCCGATGTCATTTATGTCTCTTCGGGGGTTCCTCAAGGAAGCCATCTTGGCCCGATTCTGTTCTTGTTGTTTATAAATGATATTTCTACAATAATAAAATTTTCAAAAATGTTAATGTATGCCGACGACGTAAAGCTTTTCATGTCATTCGCGTCATTTGAAGATAGAAATAAGCTACAATCAGATCTAGATGCACTAGTTACTTGGTGCGATTTAAATTATATGCCACTTAACCTTAAAAAATGTAAACCCATGGGTTTTTCGCGTGGAATTTCTCAGCCGGCTTCCTATACAATTAAAAATTATAGTCTAGAGCAAGTGTATGATTTTGTTGACCTGGGGGTTACTATGGACTATAAACCCAGTTTCAACCGCCATATTAATACAACAGTCAATAAGGCTAGAGGTGTCCTAGCATTCGTTTAACGATGGTCTAAAGAATTTAGCGACCCTTATGTAACTAAAGCCCTCTTCACTACATTGGTCAGACCGATACTTGAATATGGTTCTCTAATTTGGAACCCGCGTTACCAGGTTCATGTAGATCGCCTTGAATCAGTTCAAAAACAATTTTTACTATTTGCCTTAAGAGATTTTCATTGGGATCCCTCGTACAATCTGACACCCTATACGAATCGTTTAAAACTCATTAATCTACACACACTTTCTAGTCGGAGGGAAATGCTTGGAATTATTTTTATGATTAAATTGCTAAATGGTTCACTATCCAGCCCATTTCTTCTAAGTGAAGTGAACTTCAATGTACCGTTACGTCCTTCAAGGCATTTTAAACCTCTAGTCTTAAAACAGTGCCGAACCAATTTTCAGTTAAATGAGCCTTTTCGCTGTTTGTGTCAAGATTATAACTCTCTTTCTGGTAGATTTGATATTTCAGACTCGCTTTTCAGCATAAAAAAATCAATTCTTTCTGTCCTAAATTCATAGCTACTAATTGTTTTTTATTCTTTGACTTCTATTTTAACTTTTAACAATAATTTTATTCTGTTAACTAGTTATTTCTTAATGTATAATCTATCCTATATCTACTTTACTTAGCTGATGAGGTTTTCTCTGTAGCTGAGCAGTTTTAGATCTCGACGATTAACAAACCAAAGCCTTTCAACGACTCGGCACGAACGAATAATCCGCGCGTTATGCGGATGCGCCCCTCGCGCCGGTCGGGCGGGATATGGTGGGTAATCCGTTGGGAATTATTATTATTATTATTATTATTATTATTATTATTATTATTATTATTATTATTATTATTATTATTATTATTATTATTTTAATATATTTTGATTTTGTTGTCACACGGAAAATAAGGAGATAAGCACCTTTTGGGCGGGATGTGAGGAAGGCATGATGAAGAGGTAAGTGGAGGGGATGGAGCGTGGCAAGGGATAAACCGCTAGGGTTAGGATACAGTGAAGCGAGCGGTCCAAGGTAGGGCGGGCTTCCCGAAGTGAGAGGTGCGTGAGGCTGAGAGGATGAATGGTGAGCACTAAAATATGTGTCGGTCCGGCTCCTTGGTGGTAGGGTTGAGGAGCACTACCCATCTTAAACTGAGCTAGCCAGGGAAACCACCAGGGGCCAAAGGTACGTGTACGTGACAAAGGCATCGACGAAAATGGAAGAGAAAAAGGAGCCTCCCAATACAGTGGCAAGTGTGGACACAAACGCGTTGGCTGTATCGACTCAGATGCCGTCAAGCGTTTCAACACAGCGGGAAGAACAGAAGGCACACATGGCATCTCAGATTTCAGCTCAACTAGACGAAACGAAGGCATACATGAGATCTCAAATGGAAGAACAGAAGGCAAATATCTCATCGCAGTTGAAAGGGCAGGAGGCAAGGGTGTCATCGAAACTAGAAGTGCAAGATGCAAAGATAACACAAGTGCAAGAGGTATTCAGAGAACGGCACGACAAAAGTGAGGCCGAAGTGGATGCTTTGAAGGGCCGTAGCCAGGAGCTGAAACTGAACCGTCCGCTGCCTCAGTAAATACTCCTAAGGTAAAACCCCCTTCCTTTGATGGTTCTGTTCCTTTACTATTCCTGGCATTGAAGGGACCTGCAGCTGAAATTTGGCAGAGTATTCCTGACGGAGAACGGAACAATTATGAAGCATTGATGGTGTAGTTGAGAGACGCTATGGTAGCGAGCATCGGAAGCAGATATACCCAATAGAGCTTCAGAATCGATTCCAGAAACGTAATAAGACTTTGCAGGAATTTGCATCAGACATCGAGAGGTTGGCCCATCTAGCAAATGCAGACGCACCTGTAGACTATACGGGGAGGATAAAAATCCAATGTTTCATAAATGGGATACGTAATGTGATGTGGACATTCGCTGAGACGGTATCGCATGCTCTGATGCAGGAATGAGCCTCGCTTTTAAGTAAGCCAGCCAGTACAAATCTCACCTCGTGGAAGTAGAACTGCCAGATTGGGTAGACTTAATTCTGGAAGCATTGAATAGAAAACAACATAAAAGTGAAGTTGCCATTAAATGCATCAAGTATGGAAAGCCAGGTCACATAGCACGTTATTGCGGCTCTGACTCCAGTAACCCGGCAATTCCAGTGGACGAAAACGAAAAGCTGAACGAGATGAGCAAGACGAATGCCCCATAATATTTGGGTTACAACTCGGGTGGGTTAGTGAGTAATGTTACTGTTGAAGGCTACGTGGACGGGAGAAGCGCCTGATGACTGTGGATACGGGTGCATCTCATTCTATAATTCGGAGTGACTTGGTCAGCGGGAAGCCTAGACTATTGCAGAAGGCTAAGTTGTGAACAGTAACTGGTGCAAGCAAGCAAGTCCTGGGAGAAGTGACATGTAAGGCTGTGACTGGGAATGTGGCTACCTATTACAACTTTTTGATAGCGAATATTGTTCACGAAGTCATCAGTGGCGTCGATTTCTTGGCTGAGAGAGACATATGCATCAACGTAAGAATAAAGATAAATGACGGACCTCTTGTAGTCATGTTCCGAAGAAGCAACGCAACTTAGTGGATAAAGTGAAACAGTGCACTGGGCATGAGAAAACGGAACGGAATCCTGAAGAAATTAGTTGCAGGAATGTTTGACAAAATAATTGGAATATGTGACAATGTAATGCATTGTGGAAAGCTCTGCAGGAGAGGAATGATGTCGGAGTTTGAATCCCTCGAGGAAATGAGATTTAATAAAACGGTGCAAACTATTGAGTGTCTAGCAACATTTGGTACGGGAAATGTGTCTTAGGTGGAGGGCAGTGTGACGAATATTCTCAAACATGTACCGTCCCTAACTGAATAACACTCCCACCACTAGTTAAAAACAGCAGAGATAACGATGGCTACGCCCAGTAAGAAAATGGGGATTCCATTACCTTTTAGATGTATGAAAAGATATTCGAAAATCGTTGTAAGAAAAGATTAATCCAAAAGCTATCGAAGGAGTAATGTGTCACTCTATTTTTATTTATAGTACTAAATTTTAAATTTTTTCACTGTGTTTTTTGTTTTTTAGCAGAAGAAGCCTTTGAGAAAAAAATTTAAATTTCATTGTAAAAAAAAATGCTAATAAAATATGAAATACGAACAGTTGCATTTATTACATTTATATTTATTTTGTATACTTATCTTGCCATACGACCAGCGACTCGACATGGCGAGATGAGTGAAAAAAAGCTCATCGGCCACAGCAGAGCTCAATGGTAAAGCCCCTATAACTCCTTAAAGCTGTCCGGAATCAGATGTGACTTTAAAATATAGGCTGTGCTGTGACCCCCTGGCTGCCAGCATAGTGCAAAGGCACTAGAAGGCGATATTCTTTAGTTTTGCAGTGCATCACAATATAAATACATATATATTTCAAGTGTCTAAACCTCTTTCATCGCTAGCCTAAATCTCTTTCAACGCTAGCCTAAACAAAGCAAAGTATTTGATGCGTCTTTAATTACGATGTCGGTTTTGTTATAGTAAAATATTACTAACAGCAACGCCAGCGTTTCACACGCTTAGCTAAATACTTACACTAAAACATTTCTCACGCTTGGAGAAATGTTTACGTTTGCATATTCGCTGGCTTGCATGCGTTGCATGCATATAATAAACATGTGTCGTATGTCCACATGTTTTAACGGCGCGTGTAATATGTATGTATGTTTAATATGAAAGAATGTAGTAAATAAGGAAATGTTTACAATAATTTAGTATAAATAAGTTGAAAGTATTTTAATAAAATCATTCATTCAGGGTGCTTGATCGGGGCACCAACCCTATCTTCATTTTATTATTTTTCGGGACATGTTTCATGGCGATCCTGCATCTCAATCAGCAGACTGCTATTATACTTATAGCAGACTGCTAAGATCTTCTAATCGGCAGACCGCTGTTTAAAAAAAAAAACAACGCAGCAGACTGCCGAGATCCTGGCAGTGACAATCGAGGGCAAATAAGGATGAAGAAACAACTCTACCACAAGTGGATCATGATCAACCACCTGACTATTTGACGCCAACGATCAAGGATATAGCAGCAGCCATTACACCATAGGAAGAAGCAGCATAGTTGTAGAACGTAAGCATTTAGTTAGAGGAAATTAAAATTCCTGCCCCAGTAAAAAGGAGAAAACAAATACGGGGCGGAAGAAAATTTAAGAAAAAAAGAGAACTAGCCCAGATTTATCGTATATTAAATTTTGTAATTTCGTACGAAGAAAATACAGCATTACAAGCAAATAAGGAGTAAAAAAAAGAATTTTTTTTATAAAAAATTAAAATTTCATAATGCGCCAAGGTAGAAAAATTAAATCTTATGACAAGAATCCTATTGTTTGGGACGATTCGAAGTAAAATATCGAAGAAAGAAATTTAGGAATAGAACTAGACTTCCTTGCGAAAGTTTGGAAATCTTTAGGAATGACTAGGCAACCAACAATAGAAGATGTAGTAAATCCCAAACACAATTTTGGTCCGACCTGGTTTCGAAAGATCCTTGTCAAATATGCTCGAGTACTTGGTTAAAAGCTGATTTGCCCTACTCTGATGATCTTTTTCGAGCCCTTTTTAGCCACACCGTGATATCATCTGAAAGTTCAATCTCGCTGGTAGAAACATTTTCCTGAAGCTTGTCCCAATTCATAACTACCTCGACCTCTTGTCATTGTCGCAATTTATCTCCTTTGGAAATTTTAATTGGCGATTTGAACTCATTAAGTACTCTTACCAGTATACGTCGATGTTGTTTTGTCATAGCTAGGGTTTTTCCAACTAGTATATCCGTCTTGGCGGCCGCCATGGTGTGAAGGTAGTGTTGCCGGCCTACCACACCGAAGGTCCATGGTTCGAGCCCTGGTACCGGTAACATCAAAAGTGATTTGAAAAAAAGTTTTTCAAAACGGGGTCGCCCCTCGGCAGTGGTTTGGCAAACTCTCCGAGTGTATTTCTGCCATGACAGGCTTCTCAGCAAAAATTCGTCTCCTTTGTAGATGCCGTTCGGAGTCGGCAAAAAACTATAGGTCCCACCAATTTGTAGGGAAAATTCAAATCGGCACACCACAAATTGGAAGAGAAGCTTGGCGCAAAAATCTCTTAGGAGGTTTATGATGATATACCTGTTGTATATCGCGCCATAGAGAGAGATATCCGTCTTTAATTTGTTTGCTGCCTTCACAATCCACAATTTGTTTGCCCCATAGTCTCCATCAATCTTTGCCCATATAACTGCTTCTGACTTCAGTGGAATTTGTCGGCTCTCCTCCACGAGTACTCGTTTACTGACATACTTCTTTTCGTAACCAAAATTGAGTGGCACATCTACAACAAAAGCTGCCACTATATAATTGTGTAGAGCGGCCACATTGCCAATTGTGATTTGACATGTTACTTTCCCTACGAATTGGGTGTCATCACCAGTGGCCGTACGCAACAATGGTCTCACCTTCTTTCTTACTAAATCAGATTGAATGAGAGGCGCCCGTATCCACATTCAGTAAACTCTCCGTCCCGTGCATATATCCCCTAACAGTAAAATTATTAGTTTTCCTTCCGATTTTGCGGGAGCCAGTCGTTTTCGGCCCTTCTACTTCTACGCGGTGAGCTTTCTACGCCGGCTTATTTAATAGCGAGCCTGTTTCCTGCGAGAGAGCATGCGATACCGTTTCATCGAATGTCCTTTTGGGGTTTGCATATAGATCCCCCTCTCCCCCATGGAAGTCGATGATGTCTAACTTACATATTGAGTAAATCATGGAAACATGAAATTTCTTCGTTCTGAATGCTGTGAAATGTTAGAAGGTAATACAGTATGAAAATAGCAGACTAATTTATAAACGTTAACCCCATTTCGCGACTTTTCTTCCTCGATCAGCGTGCTAGCGTATGCCTATTTTAAAGACGCCATTTGAAATATTCAAAGAAACTGCATCCCTGACCGAACCGTTCGCACAAACTGAACTTACCGATACAGTTTGTATGCATGGAATTCGCACGACAAACGAACGGTTGACCTAAAATTCGTGTGAATCGGCGAACGCTAGGATGTACGAAATTCGTACAAACACGAATGCATGCGCCGCGTTCGTATGAATTTTGTACAAACCTGTTGTCAGGGATAATCATACTCAGCAAGAAGTATTTCGAATTTATAAAGCTGGTAACACATTCGTATTCACACTGTTGAGAAACCTATGAAATTGTAGGAAAGCAATTTATAATTTTTGAAAATATTCTACAACTAGAAACTACTGAAATTCAATTCAATACACTTTTTCGTATTTCTCAAAATTCTTTTTTCCAAAAAAGTGTAAGATTAGAATACTAAGTTATTATTTGCAAAACTAAAATCATTCAAGTGTTTTGATTGACTATTTTAAGAGCTGTTTTTCGACTTAGTTCAAAACGCCTCTTTAGAGGATACTCGGCACGTTTGAAACGATTCGAAAAATACAACTGTAAAACTGATTAATATATATTATTTAATCTCTATATGAGAAAACAATTAACAATTTTTGAAACCTGATTTACATAGGTATAGTTCCATTTTGTATAAGATGGGCATTCTCATAAACATTAAAAACACTATATGATTGTTTGGCATTTGTTATCAATAAAATCCGTTATTTTGAGTTGTAAGTCATAATAAAAAAACGAATTTTTAAGGACGTTCACGAAATAAAATTCTTGTTTTCCTAATCGAACAGTTTACATCCCACCCCATAAACCAAAGCTATCTACGCCACTGCCTACCACTACATGTTTTTTTCCAAGTTTGATAGTATTAAATAGACCAGCTACATCCATGCTCATGGTGTACGTGAGTTATACTGTTTCATTTACCCATGACTTATCGATTTCGGTCTCTTAGATTTTAGGCACAGCTCACAGTTGGCCATCCACTTCTCGACCGATTGACGGCAACCAACCCAATAGAATCTCTGCTCGATTTTCTCTAAGGTCTTGTTGTCTCCTAGATGGACTCCGCTTGGACCGTTATGTACTTCATTGAGTACATCAGGGATTTTCTTTCTTGGGACGATTATCAAGTTGCGAACACATTGACCATCCTCACTTTCACACTTTCGATGCAAACAACCGGACTCCAATTGTAAACTGTTCCATTGTGCCCAATATGAATTGGCAACAGGACTCTCAGCTGACATATCCTCTCTTGTTGGTCGCTCGTTTCGCTCAAGGGCTTGCATCAAACGAGCCAGATTTGGATCTTCTGGCTGACACTTCTTTAATTGACCCATTTCCCATTCGTCCGTAGATGTTACAGTCATCAACCGCACATCTATAATGTCTTCCTTGGCCTCAGCTTTGTAACAATGCTTGCATTCCCAGTTGCATGGTCGTCGTCACATTGCATCGGCATTTTCGTTGGTGCTACCCTTGCGATGCTCTATGAAAAAATCATGACTTTGTAGTCGCTCTATTCACCGTGCCAATTGACCTTTCTGCTTACGGAACTGCAGGAGCCCGAAGAGGTACTTGTGGAAATGTTTGACGCACTCTAACGATGCCAACAATTCTCTCAGTGTTACATAGTAGTTCCATTCAGGCTTCCCGATTGTTCGGCTATAGTATGCAACTACCTTTTCATGTCCATCGACAAATCGGCGAAAATTAATGCAAATTTCTCAGCCTTGGCCAATCTTTTACGGCTTCGATCTTTTCCTTAACAGTGAAGATACCATCCGTAGTTACCTTGTAATCCAAATAACTCATACAAGGAACACTTCTTGGGACTTAATTTCAGACCAGCCAAACTTTTTCTTGAAAAACTTCCGCCAAATTCTTTAGGTGTGTCATGAACAGACCCTAAAAATACTTCGATGCCTCATGGCAACACCGCAGTTTGTCTTCTCTGGGATGTCAACTGTCAGCTGTCGGCATTCTGCAGGTTAAAAATTCATTATAAGACAGAAACAGCCCAAGCAGAAGTGGAAACTACGGTGAGCATACTTATTAAATCATTTATATTAAATAACTCATATATCGCTTATATGTACACACTTGTATAGAAATAAACGCATTCGATGGAGTTATATTTCAACCGCTTCCTTAAGGGATTTTGAATAATTTTATTTAGCATGTTTCTCTAGCACCGTACTTCTGTGAATATGTATGTATAGACTTAATCATATACCTGTTCGCCGTAGTCCTCGAATCCAGACAGGTAGCCAGCCTGAGTGTCCGGCAACAGGTGCTGTATGTATCTTGCCAACCGCCAACAATTTAGATATGAAGATTTCAGCTTCATCGCCAACAACTACGTGCACCGTGCCGCCATCGAAATTCTGCCGTCGAATTTCACTACCTCGCCTTTCGTCACCAGTCGCAAGTAAGTGGCCCGCTTCTTCTCCACATCGCGTATTCCATTTATAAATTTTTGGATTTTTACAATCTCAGTGTACTCAACGGGTGCGTCCGCATTTGCTAGATGTGACTACCCTTCGATATCCGATGCCAATTCCTGCAAAGCCTCATTCGGTTTCTGGGAGCGATTCTGTAGCTCTATTTAGTATATCTGCTTTCGATGTTCGCTACCATAGCGTCTCTCAACCGTACCCATCAATGCATCATAACTGTTCCTTTCGGACTCGGGAATAGTCTGTAAGTTTTCTGCTGCAGGTCCCTTTAATGCCACGAATAGTGCTGCAACTTTATCTTCAGATCCCCAATTATTCATCACTGCCGTATTCTCAAACTGTAGTTTAAATACCTGGAATGGCAGGGAACCATCAAAGGAAGGTGATTATACCTTGGGAGTATTTGCCGAAACTGATGGACGATTGAGTTGCAATTCCTGTATACGACCTCTCAAAGCATCCACCTCAGCCTCAATCTTTTTTCAAACTGCATTATTTTGTCGTCTATGCGTGCCTTTAGCTTAGATGACATCCGAGCTTCCGGCTCCTCTAGCTTTTGCAGAGATCTACGCTAATACCTGTGCTGAACTTTGTGACGTCATTTCGGAAATACGTGTCTCTTGTGCTTCCAGTTGCGATAACATATACGTCTTCTGCTCATCCAACTGCGTCTCCAACTTGGATGTTATACGTGTCTCTTGTCCTTCCAGCTGAGATGCCATGTGTGCCGTAATCTTGACTGTCGCTCGAACTTATTGCCTGTAGTGTTTAGTCCGCGTTGTTCAAACTCATTTTTGAGTTGTTGAATCTTCAATTCATTCAACTTAGCCATGTCCTTGTTATCCTTGCAATCTCTGGTATTTATTCAACAATACCACTTCTGACACCAATTGTGACGAACTTGATGAGTCTTCGATTATTTATCCTGAGTTCGATCACTATAAAGTCAAATAAATACACGCACAACACTGTAACAATAGCTAGTTTTATTCGCTAGTAATAAACGCAAAACAAATTTAAGAGTTTGGTAACTTCGCAGTAGTTTACTGAACAACACTTGAAAATAAACTGATCAACCTGCCTTGCTTGGTCACTGCCTTATATAGTCCAACAGGGTGCTTGCCCACGCACCGAGATCTTTCTTGGTTGTTCGTTCTTGGTGTTATCGAAGGGCCGGTGTTATTTATTGACATCTCCTCTTTGCCATGTATTCGTGAACACTCGCTCCATCTCTTCCTTTTACTTGGTACACGCTCGCATGCATAAGCGTGGCCAGCGTTATCTCTGTTGTATTGAACTAGCGATGGGATTGCTATTGAGTTAGGGATGGTACCAAGACGAATTCAATATAAGGTGGAAGCAAGGCGAATTACAAACATACAGACACACATTTTCCATGCATTTTGTTTTTGTAATTAATGGATCTAATGTCAAAATCGTACTGCGGTGAAATTTGTAGTGTCAAAATTCGACAAAAAAGTAGCTATCAACTGATTGGATAATACCACCTTGTACTGAATTCGCCTTGGGATGGTACATTTCAGAATAATTGCCACACTGCCCTCCATCGTCCTGATCAGACACATTGCCCCAACCAAACGCTGCTAGATGGTTGGAACCGCTTTATTCAAACTTATTTCCTCCAGGGATCTAAACTCCGACAGCAACCCCCTCCTGCAAAGATTCCCACAATGCATTACACTCCCACACCTTTTTTTCTGGCCCCGCATAGATTTGTGCCTTCACTTTCGTGCCCAGTGGTACTCGGCAAATATTCCTGCAACTCAGTTCTTCGGGATTCCTTTCCATTCCCTCATGCCCAGTGCACTGTTTCACTTTATTCACTAAGTTGAGTTGCTTCCTCGGACCATGACCACCAGATGTTCGTCTCTTATCCTCAGCACACTTTGCACACTTAGTAATCCATTCCCTCACAGTTTGTCTGGAACCGATCCAATAGAACCGCCGCTTTAGCTCTTGCATCGTTTTCTTTATTCCCATGTGGCTTCCATCTGGGCAAATATGTGACGCTTTGATGACATCTAAGAATTCTTGCCTGGGGAACAACAATAAGTGCTCGATGATTTTTGTCATCTTCAGTTTCCCATATCCGATGAAAACAACCAGATGTTAGCTTTAAGCTACTCCATTGTGCGCAATATGCTTTTGCGATGCGACTCTCTCTAATCATGTCTCCTCTTCTCGGCGCTTTGTTCTCCTTTAGTCCTTTCAACACACGTGCCAAATCTGGATCTTCGTCCTGGCCTTGCCGAATCTTCTTCAGGAGGTACCAGTCCGTGAAGGCCTTTGGTCGAGGAGCTACCTCTGCCTTACGAGGCTCCTGTTGCTTCATCTTCAAGATCACTCCCTTGGTGGTATAGCCACTATGGTGTCCAAAGGCCAGAGGAACTTCTTGGCAGTTGTACGTCATAACCCTGTTCCTTACGTTGATGTCAATGTCTCTCTCAGCCAAGAAATCGACGCCAGTGATGACTTCGTCGACAATATTCGCTACCAAGAAGTTGTGATGCGTAGCCACATTCCCAATCGCAACATTACACATCACCTCTCCCAGGACTTGCTTGCTTTCACCAGTTACTGTCCACAACTTAGCTTTCTGCAATCGTCTCGCCTTCCCGCTGACCAAGTAACTCCGAATGATGGAATGTGATGCACCAGTATCCACAGTCAGCAAGCGCTCTTTCCCATCCACGTAGCCTTCAACAGTAACATTACTCGCTTTCCGTCCGAGTTGTGACACAGAGATTATGGGGCATTCATCTTGATCATCTTCTCCAGCTTTGCGTTTACGTCCACTTAAATTGCCAGAATTGTGTCTACCCAGTCTGGCCATTCTACCTCCACGCGGTGAGCTTTCTACGCCGGCTGACTTAATAGCGAGGCTGTTTCCTGCGTTAGAGAATGTGATACCGTCTGCATATGTGGCTTGCTTCGTCTCCACATCACGTATTCCATTTATAAAGCTTTGGATTTTTACCATTTCTGTATATTCTACAGGTGCGTCTGGGTTTGCCAGATGAGCTAACCTTTCGATGTCCGATGCGAATTCCTGCAATGTCTCATTAGCCTTCTGAAAGCGATTCTGTAGCTCTATTTGGTATATCTGTTTTCGATGTTCCCTACCATAGCGTCTCTCAACTGCACCCATCGATGCTTCATAATTATTGCGTTCACCATTGGGAATAGTCTGTAAGATTTCGGCTACAGGACCCTTCAATGCCACGAACAGTGCAGCAACTTTGTCGTCTGTGACTCAACTGTTTACCGCTTCCGTCTTCTCAAACTGTAGCTTAAATACCTGAAATGGAAGAGAACCATCAAAGGAAGGTAATTTTACCTTGGGAGTATTTGCTGACGCGGCTGGAGGGTTCAGTTGCAGTTCCTCAAAGCTTCCACCTCAGCCCCTATTTTATCTTGAAATTGTGCAATTTTTGCATCTTGCACTTCTAGTTTCGATGACACCCTCGCCTCCTGTGCTTCCAACTGCAAAGAGATATATGCCTTCTGTTCATCCATTTGCGCGGAGATCTGTGAGGATACCTGTTCTAGCCGAGATGCCATACATGTTTTCTGTTCTTCCAACTGAGATGCCATGCAAGTTTTCTGTTCTTCCAGCTGAGATGCCATTCGAGATGTAATACGCGTCTCTTGTTATTCCTATTTTAGTCGACATCTGAGTTAACACAGCCAATATCATGTTTGTGTCCACGGTTGCTACTGGATTCGGAGACTCCTTTTTTTATTCCATTTTTGTCGGTGCCTCCTCCACGAGATGAAAAACATCATCATCAACGTTGATTCCTTCTTCTTCCATAGCCTCTCGCAATCGTGACTGTAACTCTGATTTATTGCCTGTGGTGTTTAGTCCACGTTGTTCCAACTCATTTTTGAATTTGCTGAATCTTTAATTCATTCAGCAGCGCCATGTCATTGTTATCCTTGAAATCACTGGTATTTATTCAACAATACCGCTTCTGACACCAATTGTGACGAATTCGATGATTCCTCGATTAATAATCCTGAGTTCGATCACTGTAAAGTCAAATAAACGCACGCACATATACCGTAACAAATAGCTAGTTTTATTTACTAGTATAAGTGGTTACTCCACAGTAGTTCACTGTACAATACTTGAATACAAACTGATCCCCCTGCCTTATATAGACCGACAGGGTGCTTGCCCACGCACCGAGATCTTTCTTGGTTGCTCGTTCTTCGTGTTCTCGAAGGGTCGGTGTTCTTTATTGACATCTCCTCTTCGCCTTGTATTCGTGAACACTCGCGCCATCTCCCTTCCTCTTCCTTGTGACCAACGTTATCTCTGTTGTATTTAACTATTCGTGAGAGTGTTATTGAGTTAGGGATGGTACATACTTGAGAACAATCGCCACAGTATCGTATCGAAATTCGTGTCCCTACTCCAACGCAATCCCTAAAGAGGTTTTAGTAAAAATGTAGAGAAATACGAAATTCCGGTGTACATAATTCAAAAGCAAGATTTGCCACCTCTAGAATCGAAGAAACAAGTCAAAGCAAATATCCTCTTTATATTTTTCTATAGCAAGGGTGATTACTTTCACCCAAAATTGTACAAGGTTCCTAACTGAGGTAAAATCAGTCTCAATTTTTAAATTTTCCAATCCAGTTTGAATTTGGACTTACATCTCAAATTAAATATGGATAGAATTTCTATTTGTGGTCTTAATGTTTTACATATTGCTGTAGTTTTTATATACATTGAAAAGGGTTGAAATAGTAAAGCAATTATTTGAGGAGCTTAAATGCGCTTTGTTATTTGAGTAATAAATCTTCTTCTTGGCGTTCTTTCGATTTTGGTCTTTTTTTTTTTTGGTTTTGGTTTGAAGGCAGGGTTCCTATAGGAACCTCACAAAGCCAAGTTATATTCCAAGTGAGTATTGTTTTCTCAAAGCGTATCAATTAATATCAGTACACGAAATATCATCTTTATTTTAGTTTGTTGTGTATTATATTTAAAGGTAATTTTATACGACCGTTCGTAACTGCTAAAACTCGACCTAAAATATCGGGAAAGGTATCAAAAGCGTTTCAATAATCCAAAACGGAACTCGATTATATGTATGTGTCAAGAGATATTTGCAATTAAAGTGGACGATTTTCTGTCATATCCATTTGGTTGTTGTAGAGACAGATATAGGGTATTCAGAAAAGTGCAAAATGTGTTCTGCGCGGAAATACTGGGGACCGCGTAGCCGGTGTTGGGCCGGCTAAGGGTTATTTTTGTGAACCGCAGAAAGGTGTTCTGCACATAAGTACCATGGATCAGTCCCCCCGTTTGGGATCGGACCTGGGTCCTTTTTTGGTTTTTTGCCAATAACTTTTCACTGAAAAAAAAATTTCTCTTCCGCTTTCGGATTATTGATACCGAGGTCAAAACGCGTCTTTTGATACCTTTCGGGATATTTTTGTACGTTGTAAAGAAGTTACGTACGGTCCTATAGAATTCTCTCTCTATCTCTATGGCGCGATATACAACAGGTATATCATCATAAACCTCCTAAGAGATTTTTGCGCCAAGCTTCTCTTCCAATTTGTGGTGTGCCGATTTGAATTTTTCCCTACAAATTGGTGGGACCTACAGTTTTTTGCCGACTCCGAACGGCATCTACAAAGGAGACGAATTTTTGCTGAGAAGCCTGTCATGGCAGAAATACACTCGGAGAGTTTGCCAAACCACTGCCGAGGGGCGACCCCGTTTTGAAAAACTTTTTTTCAAATCACTTTTGATGTTACCTGTACCAGGGCTCGAACCATGGACCTTCGGTGTGGTAGGCCGGCAACACTACCTTCACATCACGGCGGCCGCCTATAGAATTACCTATTTTAAAATAAATTTATGACATAGGTTGAAAAACCTATGTATGCCAGGTTATGTTCAAAGTAACTAAATTAGCTTTTGCACAAATTACACCTGATAAAATTGATGGCATAGATTGCACACCTGTATAAGCCAGGTTATATTCGGAATTGTATTAAGATTTTTCACATATTTCATGTGATAAAAAGGGGGATATTTACGAGGATGCCCCACGCCTACGAATTTTTTTTTGTAGAGGGGTAGAGGGGATCTCACAAATCGTAAAATAAAAGATCCAAATTAGCGGCGGATTATATTTTATGAGAAATTCGCATTTAAAGTTGCAAATTTTACATAAGAAATCATACAAAGTTTGCTCGATTAACTTATAGTTACACACTTAAACCATTAAATACACCTAGCACTTAACTGAATGTATCACCACGTCTTACACGTCTAAAATATATAAAACGCAAACAAAAATCTTGAAATAAGCTGCCATCCATTTTGGCCGAATCACTTGTAAACAACAATGGCGGTTTGCTCCTAGTTGAATCATCAACGAGTAATAGGTAGTGCCAGATGCCATGCGTAAATGAATATACATTTTTAAAAGCTATCAAAAGATATACATGACCAGCGGTATTTTCGGTGAGAAAGCGCACAAGCGAAAATTTGGAATGAATATTTTGATATCAGTACAACATATAATACAACATATTTCGATTTAATGTGCAGTCATTGGGAAAAGAGAGGCAGACCACTTTTTTTTATTTCAATTGTCTCCTAAAGGAAACAATTGCCATTTATTGTGATAACAACAACCACATAAAATGACAAAAAATTCTCAACTTTGGTTGCAAATATCTCCTTACTGAAACCAAAACTAAAAAATGCGCTTCCGAATTATTGTTAGCGAGGTCAAGACGCGTCTTTTAATACCTTTCCCGATAATTTCGGACGTGTTTTAGCAGTTGTCTCCTAAAGGAAACAATTACCATTTATTGTATTTTAGTAAACAAAACTTTAGCAGCACAAAAAGAATCTGTGATAAAATAACAATTTACCAATTGACAACGATAAATTATCGAATTTAAAGTAGACAAAAAGTTAGTGAATAGCATAGTTTGTTAAAATTGTTGTTAAGTTAATTTATCGTTGACAAATTGTGTTAAAAAAGTTAGTGAATCGCGCTACTGATCTGATAGAGATTAAATTAATTAATACTGAAACTTATTGGGAACTTGTTCTTATTTCATGGTAATTTATTATAAAAAGCGCCGTAGGCGGAAACTTAAATTTTTTTGCTACTAACATAACTAAATGTCAAGTTTTTCTGACATAAAGGTAGTTTAGTTGAAAAAGCGCCGCAGGTGAAAATTTTTTGTTCCTAAATGGCGAGTAATAAAAAGTACCGCATCGCGCAATCTTTCATTAAAAATTTCATTAAAATCATTAAAAATCCTGACGTAACTCGCGGTATTACATACATACATAACTTTCATAATATTTATTGAAGTTGTAATAAAATATAAAGAACTGTTGCGATAATTCGTTTTTGTGGAACAAAGTTACTTTTGAAGGTCTGGCAGGACCTTTTTTATCGTATTCGACCGAATACGAACTAGTTCAAATTAATCCCTTGCTAAAACTTGTTAAGGTTTTCGTCTTAAATATGTGAATACATTCCGATTGCAACTATCAGCGAGTGTGGCTGTTCTAGCCTTTTAGTGTGATCTTAGTATTGTGACGAATTCGATGATTCCTTGATTATCAATCCTGGGTTCGATCACTTTAAAGTAAAATAAACACAAGCACTGTTATTGTAACTAACAACACTTGAAAATAAACTTATCAACCTGTCTTGTTTGGTCACCGCCTTATATAGTCCAACAGGGTGCTTGCCTACGCACCGAGAATTTTCTTGGTTCTGGAAGGGTCGGTGTTATTTATTGGCATCTCCTCTTTGCATCGTATTCGCAAACACTCGCGCCATTTCTCTTCCTCTTCCTAGTTACACGCTTGCATGCATAAGCTAAGCCATCGTTATCTTGGTGGTGTTTAACTAGTGGTGAGAACGTTATTGAGTTAGGGATGGTACATGCTTGAGAATAATCGCCACACTGGCCTCCACCTAAGTCTGATCGTCCCGATCAGACACATTTCCCGAACCAACCGCTGCTAAACACTCAATGGTTGGCACTGCTTTATTAAACCTCATTTGCTCCAGGGATTGAAACTCCGACATCAATTCTCTCCTGCAGTGATTCCCACAATGCATTTCAGTGTCACATATTCCAACCATTTTGTTCGTTCTTAATCCCGAATGGATTTGTGCCTTCACTTTCGTTCCCAGTGGTACCTGGCAAACATTCCTGCAACTCATTTCTTCAGGATTCCGTTCCGTTCCCTCATGCCCAGTGCACTGTTTCACCTTATCCACTAAGTTGCGTTGGTTCCTCGGAACATGACCACTAGATGCTCGTCTTTTATCCTCAGCACACTTTGCACACTTAGTAATCCATTCTCTTACAGATTGTCTCCAACCAATCCAATAGAACCGCCGCTTTACCTCCTGCAGGGTTTTCTTGATTCCCATGTGCTTTCCATCTGAGCAACTATGCGATGCTTTGATAACGTCTGGAACTCTTGCTTTGGGAACAAGAATAAGTGCTCGATGATTCTGGTCATCTTCACTTTCCCATATCCGATGCAAACAACCAGATATTAGCTTGATATGGTGGTTGCCATGTAGCGCAATTCAATCGGTGATTGCCATCAAGGCTCGGACTTTTACCACTTATTTATTACTATTATTTTATTGCCAAATCTGCTAAAAGTGTAGTATGAATATAAAAAAACTTAAATATGCCATAGAGCTAAGGTAAGGCTATGGGTATGCTTCTTCATCGCAAATTAAATTATCGTTGAACTATAGAATTTACTTTAAAACTCAAAATACTGCTATTACGCCGTTATATTAAGGCTTAAGTACAAAATGAATTTAGTAAGGTTTGCTGTTTCCGACACAATATTCGAGCCTTTAAAATTGGTTTACAAAAAACAAAGCAACCACTCAGGTACAACAATCACACACGCACCGACAAATAAGCACAAAACAGCAAAAGATCAAAAACAACAAACAAGCAAAAAAGGTCAAACAACAAAAATTACCAACTTTTACCTGCCTCAGTCAAACACACAAAAAACCGATCGATGCAAAACCACCCCCGTTTCTGAATGTACACACACAACACATGCACACACGTACACAAACAGACACCCATGCTGACGTTACCTGCTACCTACTATAAATACAAGACAAACGGCCACAACAGATCAGAACGAAAATCGACACTGATGATGGCACAACGCCGAAACCGGTTTGTCTCAAAACCAAATTTGACAAGGGATGACGAAAAATCGTTCCAATATACATCAATCATTCACCCTGTCGGAAAAACAACAAAACAAAATAAAACCGTTTGCTTTTACTACTATTTTGCTCAGCAGCTAATTTTAATAAGGGTAAATGTTTCGAACTGAACCAAAATAAAAAGGAAACTAAATATTAATAGTGATTGATTACTTTATAGGAGAACTTACAGTAAAAAAAAGATCACTATATCAAAATAACTTGGCTTGTACCACCCTTCTATGGAAACCTAAAGCGTACTAAATTTGGGATAAAATACACTAGGTATTAGAATTACTGCAATTCTGGTCAAGTCCGAACCCCGAAGGAAGGTTTTAGGCCACGCTTTTGGTGTGTTCTCTTGGTGGCTCGCGGGACCCCACGTTACTGGGTTTGAAATAGGAGACACATGGAGCTCCCCATCCGACCTAGCCATTGACAATAATATCCCGATCTACAGGTTTCGTTAATAATTCACATAGTAACAAAACACTGCCGCTTTAAACTCATTTAAGTCTAGTTTTACAATGCTTTACAAACTGACTAATAATGGATTGCCGTTTGCTGCTAAAATGTATTCTGGCAATATACCTAGTTTTACTCGCGTTCAGTTGAAAAAGTGATGTCAGTCGTGTTAAAGTCAGGGATCAGGACAGGATTCCATGTGTCTCCCATCCTGGGAAATTTAGTACTTTTGGAGGCGTCTCCTTCACTTTGGTGGTTTTGTCAATTTGTCGGTTTTTGTTTTCGAGATCGTGCATAAAAAATGTATTGAATTTATTGTACGTTTATATTTCGCACATACAGGGTGTTTTTTTTATAGGTTTGTTTTTCGAATAGAGATAAAACTGGCATTTTGTGGTCAAATCTGGCAACTCTAATGTCATTTATGTTCAGTTTGGTTTGCCATTTCATCATGAGCAGGTTGACAAAAGAACAACGCTTGCAAATCGTGCAAATTTATTTCGAAAATAATGGTTCAGTTCGCGAAGTTTACCGTGAGCTCCGTCCATTTTATGGTCGACATAATCGTCCATCAGAGCAATTAATTCGGTTAACCATGGATCGTTTTCGCACTACGTTTACTCTATGTGATAATACGCATCCGCAGAGACGTCGAACAGTGCGCACCGAAGAAACAATTGCCGCTGTAGAGCAAAGTGTTGAAGAGGACCCGAATGAATCGATTCGCCACCGTGCACAGCAATTGGAGCTTTGCCCATCAACTTTATGGAAGATTTTGCGCAAAGATCTTGGCTTGCGACCTTACAAGATCCAGCTTGTGCAAGAATTAAAGCCGCGAGACCATGCAATGCGTCGTGATTTTGGTGTATGGTCCGAAAATGAGATTGATTTCGATGCTGATTTTCATCGCAAAATTTTGTTCAGTGATGAGGCTCATTTTTGGTTGAATGGCTACGTCAACAAGCAAAATTGCCGCATTTGGAGTGAAGAGAATCCACATGAGACCCTTGAAACGCCATTACATCCACAAAAACTGACTGTTTGGTGTGCTCTATGGGCTGGTGGAGTCATTGGGCCATACTTCTTCCGCAATAATGCTGGAGAGGCAGCTACCGTTAATGGAGACCGGTATAGAGCCATGATAAGCGACTATTTTGAAACGTTAGGGGAATTGGAAGCCAACATTCGTGGCGTTATTGCCGACATACGGCCCCATATGCTCGAAAAAGTGGTTGAAAATTGGACCTGTAGAATTGGCTTTATTCGAGCCAGCCGCGGCGGCCACATGCCCGAAATCATATTTAAACATTAATGGCATAAAATTATCGTTCCAATAAAGCCAAACTGATGGACCTTAAAACGATTTTCTTGTGTTTTATTTCAATTCGAAGTTCTATACCCCTAAAAAAACATCCTTTACTTTGTTGTTCGTGCTCTTTTCCTAACTTAAATACTCTAAATCAATCATACAAGGGAAACACCTTTTTGCATGCCAATTGCCCATTTCCCTTTTGTCTGGCACTTTCGGGCGCCCTGGGTTACCCGCAATTTAACTCTAGGCACACCAAGAACACACCAAACACTTGTTTGTATGGAAATTAAAAGTTCCGTTACTGGTGTCTTTTTCACTATATGAAAATATTTGGTGCTGCCACTTCAGCAAAAATCACGCACTTTCCCGTAGCTAAATGTCAAACCGGAAGGTGAATCAAAACTGTCATTTAACCAGCCGCAGTGAGCCCTGACCGATTGAACCAAATAAAAATGACTATCAATTGAAAGTAAACCATAACAAATTGTAGCAGTAACTCCAGTCTAATGATAAACTTTCGTTGTATAGTGCATTCATATTTATATTTCTAAAGTACATGTATATCAATTTCGTTGCCTTTTTAGTCCTGCTAAGCTCAATATCGTAAGATAAAAAAACTAACTCGTGGTCCGAAACTCCTGCTAAAGGAAATTGGTCAACATGCAGTACCTTGCTTCTACCACTGGTTCCTAACAGATCTAGCATACTTGGCTTACTTTGTGGGGCGAAACGTGTAGCGTATTTGTTTACTACGGTGATGCCAACAGAATTAAAGTTACTCAGCACGTTCCTGGACTTGGCACTATTAGCTAGTATATCTACTTTAAAGTCACCACAGATAAGGGCATGCACGTAGTACATTGACAGTTCGTATATTTTATTGAAAACCATGGTGAGGTCGTTGTTTTTATGCGGATTGAAGATGCATACAACAAGACATTTTTTAATGCTATCACTAATTTCAACAAAAATACTTTCAGCAACATCTGTACAGAGTGATTTATGTACAACCTTACATAACAGATAATTTTTGAAGGAGATGGCTATGCCACCACCTCTGTTACCAGACGATCTGTCATTTCTTATCAAAGAATAGTCACATAAGGTATACACTGAGTTTGTCATACAACCTTTAAACCAAGACTCTGTTACGTATATCACGTCCATGTTTAAGTCATGAAAAACATCGCTTAGATAATCGGGCTTATCCACTGTTAAGCTACGAGAGTTAAAATGACAGTTATTAAAACCTCTGTTTCGCTCGTATTTTAGACGAAGTGCAAGCCTCAGATTACCTCTGTTAGTGTTCTCATTACCAGTAAGCCAACGAACACAAACTGACCAAGTGGAAACAACACCTTGAGGCATGCAACCTCTCCGGCGGAGCTGGAAAATTATGGTCGACTGTCAAGACCCTATCCAATCCGGCTAAATACAATGACAAGGTCGCCATTGCATTCTGCGACAACGTCAAATCGGACGCCAGGAAATGCGCGAGCTTCTTTTGCCGGCTGTTTATAATGCATCCACCTGCGGATAGGACTAAGAGAAGAGGCATCCGACGTGCGCACAAACACAAACACTCCATTGCGCCCATTGCCGTCTCAGTCGCAGACGTCAAGGAAGCATAATGACGGCCAAACCCTCAAACTCCATCTGACCCGACGGAATCGCCATGGAGGGACAGAGTTATTTAGCGGCTCTTTTCAACCTCTATCTAACTACTTTCTTCATACCTGAGATACGGAAACAGGCGATTGTAGTTCCCCTACTAAAACCAGGGAAGCCGGCGAACCAAGGAGAGTCTTAACGCCCGATATCCCTCCTTTCGCCGGTTGCGAAATTAATAGAGACAATTCTGGCTCCCTGCCGGCCTTAAAAGGTGGACCGCTAATTACCTCAATGGTCGACAGGCATCAGTCAAATTCAGAAACAAGAAATCCAGGCCACGAAGAATAAAACAAGGGGTGCCGCAAAGTGGTGTTCTCTCTCCCGTTTTGTTTAATTTCTATATTTCGAGCCTTCCCCCCCCCCCCCCCTTCACCCCAGGGGGGTTCTCCATTGTTTCCTACGCCGACGACTGCACGATAATGGCCTCGGGCAAGGGTCCGTCCATTGACGAACTCTGTACTAGAATCAACAGTTACCTCCATGACCTTTCCAGCTTCTTCACCGAGCGAAATCTGACCCTATCTCCGACTAAATCGACAGCGACCTTGTTTACGGCCTGGAATGCGCAAATGGGACAAGAGTTAAATGTCCACGTAGACGGAGTACCTCTACCTACTGTCAATCACCGGAAAATCTTGGGTGTGACATTCGACAACGGCCTCACCTTCGCTGGTCATGCCACCGCAATATCCCCAAAGGTACAGAGCCGCACCAAGATCCTCAAGTCACTAGCCGGCAGTGCTTGGAGAAAGACAAAGAAACATTGCTTGCTACATATAAGGCTATTGGCCTGCCGGTTATTGACTATTTTGCGCCCATATGGTCGCCCAATCCTGCTGACACCAATTGGAGGAAATTGCAAGTCTGCCAAAACACCGCCATCAGAACTTCTACGGAATGTCTGTTTATGACATCTGAGTCTCACCTCCATCAAGAGGCAAAATTGCTCAATGTTCAAGAGCACGCGGAGCTCTTGAGTAGACAGTTCCTTCTGAACTGTCATTAACTCAGTCATCCAAGTCGGCATCTTTTGGATGTAGAACCGCCCCCCAGAGACATAAGGGGACATCTCCGTAAGCACTACGATGAGATCCGGCACCATATCTCTTTGATCTGCGGAACCATAGACGGGCTCTAAATGACCTCCACACCGAGTCGGTAGACAGATCCCTCAGATCTCGGCCTGTGAATCCCGTCATTAATACTCAACCACCTGAATTCGCTGAAGAGGAGCGTGTACTTCCGAGGGAGACTAGAGTCATACTAGCACAACTTCGTTCTGGATATTGTAATAGGTTAAACTCTTACTTATCCCGACTGAGCCCCAACATACCAAACACATGCCCTACATGTGGCATGTCCCCTCATTATACCAAACATCTCTTCTCCTGTTCAGTCGAACCCACTCTTTTAACACCTACATCACTCTGGTCCAACCCTGTGGAAACTGCACGTTTCCTCGGACTTCCGTTAGAAGAGCCTGATGACAATTTAGAGTGATCGAGCCCATTGGGCAGGGCGAAGCACTGTTAACAACAACAACCACAACGCGTTTAAGTTTCAGGAATCACAATCCGGGTGCGGAAAATTAAGATTTGAAACAATTTAATAGTTATTCACAAGAAAAAGTTGAATAGTTTGCCTTTTGTTCATTACTTTTAAACTGGTAAAAAAATTTACACCCCGCCTTCGGATTCTTCATCAAGACATGGATACGTGGGTGTAGATACCCCATCGGACAAAAAAGTAAAAAAATGTGAAACAAAAAATCATAAAATGCTGAATAAACAAACTATGTTGCACTGAAAGATCAATAACATAGTTTGTTTATTTCTTCTTAGACATCAGCAGTTACTACTCGCTGTAACTGCAACTAATACAAAGGCATTGTTGTTGCCAAGTAAATAAACATGTTGGGCCTTGTATTATAAAAATTGTAAATGTTTATAACGGTTATTCGGGCAAAACTCGGGAAATGAACAGTACGGCAGGGAGAAAAAGCTTGTCTTGTGTCATACAAATTAGTTTTGTGTGTATAGTGTTAACGAAATCGAGGTAAAATTTACACATTTTGTTCAAAAAAACCTTTAAAAGCAAAATTATTGTAAAATATTAGTCGCCGATTTGTTAAGTTGTAATCTGTGCGACCCTCTTACCCTTCCATATTAAAATTTGTTTCGTTCGAGGGCCGCATTCTCGTAAACCCAACTACACGGCGTTTTGGTATCACTAATAAAGGTATCAGCGCCAGTCACAACAACATCGGTACCAGCGCAATACCTTGAATACGCGTAGCGTTACACAGCCTTAAAGCGAAGAGGAGTTTAAATTTCAATAACCTTTGGAGGCATAATAAATGATCATTTGGCAGTTTAATGCCTATTATAAGCACCTTGTCATATGATACTTGCATTTGTGGAATAGTCGAGAACACAAAAAAAAAAATTCAATAACAAATATGTCGATTTCGCGCCCTGGTCTGTTGTAATGATATATATTGTAGGTAATGTAATAACTGTTTATATTTTAGATGAGGTATATCACTTTCCCAACAACTTACCTATTGAAGTGTGCTACAAGAATACACAAACGTACTCGAAATGTTCCAGTTATGATCCTAAGGTTATGGCTCAAGGATTTGTTTGGCATCAAATAATAGTACAACACAATGGAAAAATAAGTGGCCGTGATGGAGTCGAAGAAATCTTGGAAGCCATTTTTGATATTGTTGAAGGAGAAGAATTGTTCCCTATTGCTTACCGGGTAGATATTGAAGCATCTTCTGTATTTTACTTACACTCGGCTTGCTGTGCATAGCAATTTTATATACAGCCCGATTCTAAGCATACGTTTATAATTCCTTTCTTGCTGAATTTTTTATACGACTCAGATTGGTGAGTGACCTCGTCCCCCCAAATCACTATACCACACAGTCGCGACAATGGATGTTGTAGTTATCACAGGTCCGAAGATCTGATTGGGAACGGAGACGGTTCTATCGTTTTAATGACTCGGAGTTTACAACTGTCATCCTCCGAGCAGCTCTTTGCGGCAGGCCTACCCAATACTCTCTTGCTTCGGGCTGGTGTTGAACCTAACCCGGGACCAAGGGACTGGATCTGCTGCGTTTGCTGGAAGAAGATTTATGTCAAACGTTCACGCTGTTCCATATCTAAAAAATGGGCACAAAACCAGTTGCTCCGGGCTAAATACCTCCACACACAGCCCAGCTAGGTTTTTCAAAACTTTTGAGGCGCCTTGCTGTTCAAAGCCTAGGGCGTCCCGTTGCCAACGTCTTTTCAGTGTCGCACGCCACATGTTCCAGATACAATCTCCACAACTAGCAGCAAATGGCAAATTATGGTCCACTGTCAAATTCGACTAAACCAAACGGCAAAATATACATGGCCTTCTGTGACCTGGTCCAGTCGAAACCGAAGAGATGCGGGAAGCGCACAGACAAAAAAAATAGTCAAGCGCCCATTGCCATAACCACTACGGGAGGCGGCATACGGTGGTCTGACGGCTCTAAATCCATCGGTCCCGCCGTATATCCATACTGATGTTACAACATCTCGGCGATGAGGGAGTTAGTTACCAACAACTGTCTTCAATTTGCCCATGAAACAACATGCTTAGCACGACCACCGCGCTAAACGCCATTACTACTCAGACAGGTGTCGGTCTCAACCGAAATTGCCCTAATGACAGGACTGTACTGGTTGACCTGTCCTGTGTCAAAAGCCTTCGATACGAACAACCACGCGCAACTTATTAATGACCTGGAAGACTCAACAATTCCCCCCTGTCTCAAGCGTTGTACCGCCAATTATCTGTGTTCGGCAGTCATCGGTTGAATGAACATGGAATTAGACGTCTACGTCGACGGCATTTTTTTTTTTTAGTTATGATTTCTATGGCTGGAATTAGCTCCTCATATGCCAGGTTACATTCCAATGTTGATGTGAATTCAGCATTAAGGTCAGTTCCAAATGTGTATTTAGCTCACTAGTACACAATGTTAATACCGAAAGGCCAGAATCATGTGTAGGAGCTTCTGCTTCTTTTTTCAATTATTACACTTAACGTGTGTATACTTCAAGTTATTTTATAAAATTTTTCATAACGAAAAAACGATTATTATAAAACGGCACCAAGAATTTGGTTGTATTCATTCATGTGTTCATAGAGACGACATCCCAAATTGTTAAAAGTTCCGTTTGTAAAGCCAGATCCGTTATACTCGTATATATATGTTATTCACCGGTTTACAGTATTATAATTTTGCTTGAATCTTTCACTTTAGTTATTATTATTCAGTTCAAACATTAATTGAATTAATTAGCTTAGTACATTTATCAGTTTAACGATAAAACTATTTTGGGTAATTGTTTCCTTTAAGAGACAACTTCTAAAACACGTCCAAAAATATAGGGAGAGGTATCAAACAACGCGTTTTGACTTGTTGTTTTTAACAGTGCTTCGCCCTGCCCAATGAGCTTGATCACTGTTAATTGTCATCAGGCTCTTTTAACGGAAGTCCAAGGAAACGCGCAGTTTCCACAGGGTTGGACCAGAGTGATGTAGGTGTTAGAAGAGTGGGTTCAACTGAACAGGAGAAGAGATGTATGGTATCATGAGGGGACATACCACATGCAGGGCATGTGTTTGGTATGTTGGGGTTCAGTCTGGATAAGTAAGAGTTTAACCTATTACAATATCCAGAGCGATGTTGAGCTAGTATGACTCTAGTCTCCCTCGGAAGTACACGCTCCTCTTCAGCCAATTCAGGTGGTTGAGTATTAAAAACGGGATTCACAGGCCGAGATCTGAGAGATCTGTCTACCGACTCGGTGTGGAGGTAATTTAGATCCCGTCTATGGTTCCGCAGATCAAATGGCAAAGAGGTATGGTGCCGGATCTCATCGTAATGCTTACGGAGATGTCTCCTGATGTCTGGGGGCGGTGCTACATCCAAAAGATGTCGATTTGGATGACTAGGTTTATGACAGTTCAGAAGGAACTGTCTACTCAAGACTTCCGCGTGCTCTTGAACATTGAGCAATTTTGCCTCTTGATGGAGGTGAGACTCAGATGACATAAGAAGACATCGGCGGTGTTTTGGCAGACTTTCAATTTCCTCCAGTTGGTGTCAGAAAGATTGGGCGACCATATGGGCGCAGCATAGTCAATAAGCGGCCGGCCAACAGCCTTATATGTAGCAATCAATGTTTCTTTGTCTTTTTCCCAAGTACTGCCGGCCAGTGACTTGAGGATCTTATTGCGGCTCTGTACCTTTGAGGCTATTGCGGTGGCATGACCAGCGAAGGTGAGGCCGTTGTCAAATGTCACACCCAAGATTTTTGGGTGGTTGACAGTAGTTGACTTGTTTTATTCTTCGTGGTCTAGATTTCTTGTTCCTGAATTTGACTGTCGCCTGTCGACCATTGAGGTAATTAGCGGTCCGCCTTTTAAGGCCGGCAGGGAGCGGTGTCTCTTCCAGATCTCGCAGGAGTGTCGAATGCATTAGATAGGTCCAGTGCCACGAGAACCGTCCTATGGTTTGGTGGGTGTTGACTCAAACCGTTATTAATCTGCGTTGTAATGGCGTTCAAAGCGGATGTCGTGCTGTGATTTTTGCGGAAACTATGTTGGTGATCGGCCAATTTCAGATTTGCAATGAAGTAAGGTAGCAGAATGGTCTCTAGTAATTTCACTACCGGCGAAAGGAGGGATATCGGGCGATAAGACTCTCCTTGGTTCGCCGGCTTCCCTGGTTTTAGTAGGGGAACTACAATCGCTTGTTTCCATATCTCAGGTATAACGAAGGTAGTTAGAGAGAGATTAAAGAGAGCCGCTAAATAACTCTGGCCCTCGTCGCCAAGGTGTTTGATCATCTTCATGGTGATTCCGTCGGGTCCGATGGATTTTGAGGGGTTGGCCTTCATTATGGCTTCCTTGACCTCTGCGACTAAGACGGCAATGGGCGCAGTAGAGTGTTTGTGCTTGCGCGCACGTCGAAAGGCTCTTCTCTTGGTCCTAACCGCAGGTGGATGCATTATAAACAGCCGGCAAAAGGAGCTCGCGCATTTCCTGGCGTCCGATTTGACGCTGTCGCCGAAAGCAATGGCGACCTTGTCTTTGTGTTTGGTCGGATTGGATAGGGCCTTGACAGTCGACTATAATTTGCCGACTCCGCCGGGGAGGTTGCATGTCTCAAGGTGTTGTTTCCACTTGGTCAGCTTGTGTTCGTTGACAGTCCTACGAATTTCCGCATTGAGATCTCTTATTCTGGGACCTGCGGGATTGATGAGTCTCACTTGGTCACGTTCTCTTGCCATCGCCGCAGCTTCTGCGGGGAAATTCGGACGAATTTCTGGTATTCTGCCAGCAGGAATAAAGCGGAATGAGGCTGAATCGATGATCTTGCGAAACTCTCTTTCGCCTTTGCGTACGACCGTAGGAGTGGGTAAGGCAGCGAAGGAGCGCTCTGTATATCCACAATGCGGTTCCAGTCCGCTTTGGTGAAGTTGATGTATGTTATTTTATCAGTCGTTATGAAGTCGGTCGGTCGTTCAACAGAGAGAAAGATGGGTAGGTGGTCTGAAGCTAATGTAAGCATCGGTCGCCAGATGACAAAGTTAATTAGGCCAGCGCTCGTTATGGAGATGTCTGGCGAACTGCAACTGTTGCTGTCTAGCAACACACTAATGTCGGATGATAATCTCTAGGACAACACGTGACAGGAGGAATATAGATGTTTATGATTTGCAGGTCGGCGTCTCATGACCGGACTGCTATGCCTTGGCATTCTAAGGTAGAGTCCCTGGGGTCGACGTCAGGGGAAAATAGATTATATTGTACAGAGCGATGTGTAATGAACGCAAGGCCACCCCCAAGACCGCTGGAACGGTCTTTTCGATGTACATTTTACCCATCACAAGTTCGTAAGTCCGATCTCGTGTTCAATTTTGTCTCTTGCGTCGCGGCGTTTTTAAAGTTGTGCGTCTTCATAAAGTCAGTTATCTCCGCGATCTTTCCAACTAATCCGTTACAGTTCAGCTGCAAAATTTTGAAGTGTGTAGGAGGGGAGACGGGGGACATACTAGGCGTGAGGAACGGATGCGTTTGCCTAGGTGGAGGTAGGCTAAGGCCTAAACTATGTCGCAGTCTAGAGTTGACAGCGCCATGGCCGATGTTGTCTGGCGTGGAAGGCGGCTGTGTACTGCAACAGGGGGCTATGAACGAATCCGTCCAAAAGTTACCGTTTGCGAGCACATAAGGGTGTGACACAGGCCAAGGCAATTGTTGCACTTGACCGATGTCGCAGGGGTATATAATCTTTGCCGACAAACGGTGCACATAGTGAAAGGTACTAGGATGGTGTTCCCCTAGTGCAGGCTGGAAGCAGGGGGGGGGGGGGGGGCAGAGAAAGAGGGGACTGACGATCGGCGATGCTCATATCTGAGGGGATAGGAGTGTTGAGCGGCCGTGTGAGATGGAGACGCTGGTGTGCGTGAGCGACACCGACTACCGCGGGACGTCCTTGGACGTGTACAACATGGTGCCTCAAAAGTACTAAAGAAAGTACGGGGTCTATGAATGGCAGGGTTAAGCCCTGAGCATCCAGATTTATGTAACCATTTCTTACACTTGGCGCATTGTACCGAATGCGACCGTTTAATATAAATTTTCTTCCAGAAAACGCAGCAGATCCAATCTCTTGGTCCAGCATTGGGTTCGATCCCAGCCCGTAACAAGAGACATTGGAGCAACCCAGCTGCCAGGGTTAGCTCCAAGGATGACAATTTAAGGGTGGGACGGGACAGACGGGACATTGGACACGGTTACACTGAAATAACAGCCCTTGGCCGGGTAAAAAAACCCGGGTCATTCCGGTGCGATAGAACCGGCTGTTGTGGGAATGTTGAAGCGATAGTTAGCCTCCTAATTATCACCTCCCTTACCTAACATTGTCATCGAACTCTTCTAACGGGAGTCCCAGAAACCTCGAAGCTTCACCAAGCTCAGTTGGGCAGATAAAAAGATGGTTAGTATTGTGGGGAGACACGCCGCATAAGAGTTTAACCTGTTACAGTATCCAGAACGAAGTTTTTTGATTTATTTATTACAGTCTTTGGACTGCCAGCATGACCCCTGTCTCCCTAGGTAGTTCGCGTTACTCTTCAGCAACAGATGGAGCTTGTGCATGAATAACAGCAGGTGCTTGTTTGGGGGCTAAGGCCTAAACTATGTCGCAGTCTAGAGTTGACAGCGCCATGGCCGATGTTGTCTGGCGTGGAAGGCGGCTGTGTACTGCAACAGGGGGCTATGAACGAATCCGTCCAAAAGTTACCGTTTGCGAGCCCAGAGCACATAAGGGTGTGACACAGGCCAAGGCAATTGTTGCACTTGACCGATGTCGCAGGGGTATATAATCTTTGCCGACAAACGGTGCACATAGTGAAAGGTACTAGGATGGTGTTCCCCTAGTGCAGGCTGGAAGCAAGGGGGGGGGCAGAGAAAGAGGGGACTGACGATCGGCGATGCTCATATCTGAGGGGATAGGAGTGTTGAGCGGCCGTGTGAGATGGAGACGCTGGTGTGCGTGAGCGACACCGACTACCGCGGGACGTCCTTGGACGTGTACAACATGGTGCCTCAAAAGTACTAAAGAAAGTACGGGGTCTGTGAATGGCAGGGTTAAGCCCTGAGCATCCAGATTTATGTAACCATTTCTTACACTTGGCGCATTGTATCGAATGCGACCGTTTAATATAAATTTTCTTCCAGAAAACGCAGCAGATCCAATCTCTTGGTCCAGCATTGGGTTCGATCCCAGCCCGTAACAAGAGACATTGGAGCAACCCAGCTGCCAGGGTTAGCTCCAAGGATGACAATTTAAGGGTGGGACGGGACAGACGGGACATTGGACACGGTTACACTGAAATAACAGCCCTTGGCCGGGTAAAAAAACCCGGGTCATTCCGGTGCGATAGAACCGGCTGTTGTGGGAATGTTGAAGCGATAGTTAGCCTCCTAATTATCACCTCCCTTACCTAACATTGTCATCGAACTCTTCTAACGGGAGTCCCAGAAACCTCGAAGCTTCACCAAGCTCAGTTGGGCAGATAAAAAGATGGTTAGTATTGTGGGGAGACACGCCGGGTAAAAAAACCCGGGTCATTCCGGTGTGATAGAACCGGCTGTTGTGGGAATGTTGAAGCGATAGTTAGCCTCCTAATTATCACCTCCCTTACCTAACATTGTCATCGAACTCTTCTAACGGGAGTCCCAGAAACCTCGAAGCTTCACCAAGCTCAGTTGGGCAGATAAAAAGATGGTTAGTATTGTGGGGAGACACGCCGCATAAGAGTTTAACCTGTTACAGTATCCAGAACGAAGTTTTTTGATTTATTTATTACAGTCTTTGGACTGCCAGCATGACCCCTGTCTCCCTAGGTAGTTCGCGTTCCTCTTCAGCAACAGATGGAGCTTGTGCATGAATAACAGCAGGTGCTTGTTTGGGAGCTGGCCAATTGCCTTGTACGTTTGTTGTTGTTGTTGTGGTGACGACAAAAACACTAACCGAAGGTTTTAGGGAGTGTTGTCGAATTAACAGTCCTTGGCCGGATTTGAGCCCGGTACGCTCCGGTACTCCCTTGCGGTATTTCCCGACTGTCGGGGTAGCGATTTATGACCAGTGAAACCTTCTAGGTCATGTCACCTTTCCTTCCGTAAGGAAGGATAAGATGGGTAATGAGAGGTAAGAGGCATCATATCCGTAGATCAACCATTGAGTTGCACGTCATTACCTTTGTGCATATTAGTCGCCTCTTACGGTATGCTAGTGACAAGAGGATGTTGTTGTGGATTTGTACTTTGGTGGAAACCGCGGCTACATAAGCACCGTAGATGAACGTGATCCGCAAGATTTTGGGATGTGTAGCAGTAGGAAGCTTAATGCCGTCGACACACTTCGCTTTTAGACGTCGTCGCATGTTTGGGGGCTGGCCAATTGCCTTGTACGTTTGTTGTTGTTGTTGTGGTGACGACAAAAACACTAACCGAAGGTTTTAGGGAGTGTTGTCGAATTAACAGTCCTTGGCCGGATTTGAGCCCGGTACGCTCCGGTACTCCCTTGCGGTACTTCCCGACTGTCGGGGTAGCGATTTATGACCAGTGAAACCTTCTGGTCATGTCACCTTTCCTTCCGTAAGGAAGGATAAGATGGGTAATGAGAGGTGAGAGGCATCCTATCCGCAGATCAACCATCGAGTTGCACGTCATTACCTGTGTGCATATCAGTCGCCTCTTACGACCGGTATGCCTACCTCGGGCATATTCTAAGCCCCTAACCCGCAGGGGTTTGTTAAGAGTTGTTAGCTCTTTTTGTTGCACATATTTAATGCGTTCGGATACTTCATTAATCGTATCATCAGTGATGGATCTAAATATATCTACTGGCGCCTCATTTTAATAACAGAATGTATTGTTTTGTTATATTCAATGGTTGACAGCAAGATTAGATCCATCGTGTCATCAATACATCTCTCCAACTTCAGGCATCTAGTAATTTCAATTACAGTGCTGTGAAACCTCTACTTGACCATTGGAGCAGCTATGCAGAAGTGGAGCATTAACGATATTAATACTAAAATTTTTGGAAAGAAGTTGTCTGACAGTGTTTGAATTCAGCGATTTCTCGTAGTAAATAATTTTTGGTTTTGGAAAGATACTCAGGATTTGTAACATTGGGGGCTTAATGTCCAGAATTGTTGTCGACGCTATGGTCTGAACGATAGCAAATTTTGAGAACTTGTCTACACAGGTTAAATATTTTGAGTCGGTAGATCTCTCCTGAATATAGTGGAATTGGTGTATCTGCTATTTTATGTCTTCGTTACTGCCTATTGTACTTTGTTTAGAGCAGATCCTGCAGTTTACTTTGGCTCTTTGGCTTTCTTTTCCATCTTTGGGAAAAAGTAGTCTTTCAAGATTTGCTTTACATTTTCCTGTGCTGCAGTGTGCGCGATTATGTTCGGTAGCTATTATTTCTAGCTGATCATTCGGGTCAAAAATATCCGTTACATATGTGTTGGTATATCTAAACTTATACTTGGAAACATTTGCACCAAGCGATGCTGAATGTAGGCTAGGGTGGAAAATTACAATAAATTGCGTTTACTACATTAGTGTTCACAATATCCTGAATGGTTCCTAAGAGCGTGCTTCTATCACAAAACTGTATGCAGTGTATAGTTTTATTTCTGAATATAATGAAAGTTAGTTTTGGTGGAAACTCACCTTCTTCGATAATTATTTGGGTACTAAAACAATTTACGGGGTTTTCAACTACCTCTATGGTGTACGTTAACGATCTCTCGCTGTGAATAGTGGCCGAGTCTGAGTTTTTATTTTCTGCCATCATATTGACCGCTGACGCGAAACAGCATCGGCAACGTAGTTTTCCTTACCGGGCTTATAATATAGCTTCGCATTGTGCGAATGCGATAAATGCTTTCCAACGGTTAATTTTGGCATTTGGATTTCTGTTAGAAACCGCAGACGTCGGCGGTTGATGGTCAGTAAAAATATTCAATTGACGTACACCATAACCTCTTCGGGTATAATGTCCCCACATGTGTACAAAAGTTTTCCTTGTGAAATAACTGTCAATGTTTCATTATTTTTCTCAAACAATGTAACAATTTATTGGGAACATATTCGCTCGCTTTTCTGCATTTTTATTTTATCTCTTTACATCTTCTATCGCGGTCATTTCATACGATATTTTCAAATGGACTGAAATATGCGAGATTGGATCATATTTTGTCACAAGTGTCAATATTTTTTTTTTTGTGTACACATAAATACATTTACTTTTTCTGATATATATTTATTTATTTTTAATAAAAAACATTGAATTAGATTTTTTTTTTGAATTACATAAGAATATTTTTTCTTATTTTGCAGTTATATTTAAAATTAAAAATTTTGAAAACTGTTTTAGTATTAAAAAAAGAAAATAAAAAATAAAAATTTTGTTTGAAATAAACTTTTAAGACACCAGTTATTAAAAATAAGTCATAAAAAATTATTTTTCGAGCGTATTTTCTATGCGGGATTGAAGAGGATAAAGATAGTTACGAAGGTTTTTTAGAGGCCACACTATTGCTAAAAGTTCCCTTTCGTTAGTGCCAAAGTGAAGTTCATTGCCTTTCAGAGTTCTGGGAACCATAGTTATTTGCCTGCCTTTATGAGAAAGAACGGCACCCAGGTCAGAGTCGGATGCATCTGTAGTTAAATCAAATGGTTTTTTAAAATCGGGGTAAGCAAGCATTACGTCTTCCGATACTAAAACGTGTTTGAGTGTCTCAATGCAGTTGCTTTGAGTTTAAAAGTATTTCAACTTTTTTGGATTTGTAAGCGCTGACTCTTCCATTTTCTCCTTTTAAAATATCAGTCAACGGTTTGGCTATACAGGCAAAGTCTTTCACGAAGCATCTATAATAGCTTGCTAATCCCCGAAAAGACAAGAGACCGTACAATGTTTTTTAGTTTAGCACTATGTTTACCTTATCTGGGCATGTTTTAATGCCTCCCCTTAATACGATAAATCCGAGATACTCGGTTTCAGTTTTAAACAATTTAGATTTTTCGACTGATACCCTCATATTAGCGTCATATAAACTCTTCAAGACCCAGTCTATGTCTGTGACATGTTGTTCTTTAGTTTGTGAATAAATTATAGCATCGTCCACTTCAACAAAAGTTTTTACTATCTGTTCCCGTAGGATGTCATCCATGGCTCTTTGAAAAATACTGGGAGCGTTTTTTAATCCGAAGTGTAGCCTACAAAATTCATACTTCCCGTTGATTACAGAAAACGCTGTTTTTCTCTGTCTCGCTCGGCGAGC
This sequence comes from Merzomyia westermanni, assembly GCA_949987695.1. Classification (NCBI taxonomy): domain Eukaryota; kingdom Metazoa; phylum Arthropoda; class Insecta; order Diptera; family Tephritidae; genus Merzomyia; species Merzomyia westermanni. The sequence continues at coordinate 87,623,132 of OX465291.1, forward strand.
TCGATTTGGTGAAACCCTGATTTCAAATCAATCAATTGTGCTCGTCCCATTTTTGACAAAATGGACATGACATTTAGTATCGGGTATTTGTCGTCAGTGGTATTTTCGTCAAGTTTACGAAAATCTACCACCAGGCGCTTTTTTCTATTACTAAACTCATCATAGCCCTTTTTGTCCACGACCCAAATGGGGTTGTTGTAGGGAGACCTATATGGTCTCATAATGCCATTTCGTAAAAGCTCTTTTATTTCGTTGTTAACGACGTCCCCTACCCCCATTGCATATGGATACATCGGTTCTATATGGCAGAGATTCGTTGATATCGGCAAAAGCCGGTGGTCTTTTTTCAATCATATTTAAAAATTCTCCTTTTATAAAAAGTGGTACGCTTTCTTGTTGAAGTTTTAAAACATTAATGCTGTTAATTTTTAGAAAAAATAATTTTTAAGTTCCGAAATCGTTTACTATTTAACCGTAATGAAGGTCCACGACTGAATTGACTTGCGTTAGCAGGTCAAGCCCTATTATGACGTCAAAGGTTATCAAATTTGGTAATATTATAAAATCAGAAGTTATACCAAATAAGTTATTTTACATTTTTGTCCTACATTACTCTGAACTGACTTAACTATGAAGGGTTTCGTTAATTGATATTGTTTTGCTAAAGGCACAATGCATTTTAACTCAGTAAGGGGCTTAATATAGCTTTTTGAAGTGCCTGTGTCTACTAACATTTTTATCACTTTGCCCTCAGCTCCCATTGTTTGTTTGACCCAAGGGAGCCGGGCACTTTCCCTAAAAAATTGATTTCTTCGATATCATCGACTGCCTGTTCCACAGTACTATCGTATGAAGTTTTTGTTTCCACATCTTCCGGTGCATCCGATATGTGGTGGATTCTCTGGACTTTTGGGCCAGTACTCCTATCTGATACAGGAGGTCGTTTAATTTGTTGACCTTGTCTGCATGCATTTAGCGATTTTTGACGATGATAAGGGCTTTGTAAATTTTGGGATTTGTTTTGTTGTAAAAAATTCCCTGTGGGATTGTGGTGCTCGAACTTTGTTGAACTGCGGAAACGAGACGTAGATGGATCTATGCCCATTAGGGCGGGTCGATTTAAAATTCGCTCATTGCTCTGTGAAAATCGTATTCTAGGGATCAAAATAAGAAACTTTGCCGAAGGAACCATATCTCTGAAACGAATTCTGATGTCCCCCAATTTGGGTCGAACTTTTGGGTAGGGGCAAATTTTGAAAAATCCCACTTTGACCCATTTAGAGTGCTCCAATCGAGTCCAAATGTATGACCGACCCCCACTAACTTTGGAGGCCCGACCCACCGATGCCAGTGGCACACCCCCTGAAACCCCCCTGGGGGTTCACCATACAAACATTTAAAAAAATCGCCGGTTTTGCACTTTACATGAAAAAATCAGCGAAATGCCTATGTTTTTTCTTTATTTTTATTTATTTATTTATAATAATATTTATTATTTATTTATAATAATATCTATTTTTTCTCTTAAGAAATTTATTTAGTCAGAACATATGTAAATGAAAAAATTTATTTAAGTGAGTTATACAGGGTGTTTTTTTTACGGGTTTGTTTTTCGAATAGAGATAAAACTGGCATTTTGTGGTCAAATCTGGCAACTCTAATGTCATTTATGTTCAGTTTGGTTTGCCATTTCATCATGAACAGGTTGACAAAAGAACAACGCTTGCAAATCGTGCAAATTTATTTCGAAAATAATGGTTCAGTTCGCGAAGTTTACCGTGAGCTCCGTCCATTTTATGGCCGACATAATCGTCCATCAGAGCAATTAATTCGGTTAACCATGGATCGTTTTCGCACTACGTTTACTCTATGTGATAATACGCATCCGCAGAGACGTCGAACAGTGCGCACCGAAGAAACAATTGCCGCTGTAGAGCAAAGTGTTGAAGAGGACCCGAATGAATCGATTCGCCACCGTGCACAGCAATTGGAGCTTTGTCCATCAACTTTATGGAAGATTTTGCGCAAAGATCTTGGCTTGCGACCTTACAAGATCCAGCTTGTGCAAGAATTAAAGCCGCGAGACCATGCAATGCGTCGTGATTTTGGTGTATGGGCCGAAAATGAGATTGATTTCGATGCTGATTTTCATCGCAAAATTTTGTTCAGTGATGAGGCTCATTTTTGGTTGAATGGCTACGTCAACAAGCAAAATTGCCGCATTTGGAGTGAAGAGAATCCACATGAGACCCTTGAAACGCCATTACATCCACAAAAACTGACTGTTTGGTGTGCTCTATGGGCTGGTGGAGTCATTGGGCCATACTTCTTCCGCAATAATGCTGGAGAGGCAGCTACCGTTAATGGAGACCGGTATAGAGCCATGATAACCGACTATTTTGTTCCCGAATTGGATGGCATGAATGTGGATGAGTTGTGGTTCCAACAAGACGGCGCTACATGCCACACAGCGCACGTCACAATCGATTTATTGAAGGAAACATTCGATGAGCGCATAATTTCGCGGAATGGACCTGTCAATTGGCCACCAAGGTCGTGTGATTTGACACCTTTGGATTATTTTCTTTGGGGATATGTGAAGTCGCTCGTCTACACCAACAAACCAGAAACGTTAGGGGAATTGGAAGCCAACATTCGTGGCGTTATTGCCGACATACGGCCCCATATGCTCGAAAAAGTGGTTGAAAATTGGACCTGTAGAATTGGCTTTATTCATATTTAAACATTAATGACATAAAATTACCCCCCCAATAAAGCCAAATTGATGGACCTTAAAACGATTTTCTTGTGTTTTATTTCAATTCGAAGTTCTATACCCCTAAAAAAAACACCCTTTAGAAAAGAAACTAAAAAAAATGATTGTTTGAAGTCTTTTTTACTTTCAAGTCTGGGCAATTTCGCACGGCTCTCTAATGTCGTCGCCATAACATCCTCTCCATTTTCCGGTATAACCCGTTTGGAAACGCTAGCTAGCAATTGAACATGTCGTTCCGTTCCTTGTATGTGTGATGGAATTTTTGAATCATTAAACGGTGGATCATCTTGATTTAAATATTCTTTCAATGTATCGTACGGAATGCTTCGCGTGAATGGTGGTTCAAATACGATATTTATATCATTCAAATTGATCATTTCCGTATAACTTGTGCAATTAAAGTTAATATCTAGTTTTTTATAAACTCTAAGTTCCATTGGCTCGTCAACATCGGTTCGATAGCGTAGAATTTTCTTGATGACACAGTCGCGCTTTTCTTTCCTATCATCAAACAACATTGATAACAAGATATTTTCCGAATGCGCATAATATGAATTATCTTTAATTACTTGATTGACAATTTTGCGTAAACGAGGTTGTAGAAATCGTGACCAACCAATGAACTTGAAAAATAATGCCCTGCCGTACACGATAGAGCTGTAATACTTGATATTGAAGTACATTGGCACATAACATTTAATTATAAATTCAACCAGAATTCTTAAATTTGCATCTGGATTTTCCGTTGTCACATATAATCTCAATAATCTAGCGGCCTTGGTGAGCCACCGAGAATGTACAATTTTCCCTGGTTTAATGCTAGCCAGATCCACCGGAACCACGCCGCAGGGCAGGGGGCATATTTTGCAACTCAATTTTCTGGAAGCCGTCCACCACCTGAAAATATATAATAATAAAATAATTAAAAATGGTTGACAATTATAATAAATGAGTGATAGCAATAACTTACCGGAAGAGTTTCACAAGTTTCGATTTGACGGCTCAGTTTTCCGGTTGCCGATATTGGTCCAGTGCTGGTTGATTTAGCTTCAAACAAATGCCGAAACGGAAGTTCGTTGAAGTGTAGAAGGCAAACGAACCAATGCAATGGTCTTTTTAACAGCAATTCCAATCGTATAATTCCACCGTGTGGGCCAGTGTTTGTTACCTCACCGTCAGTGCATATTCCAATTAATGCATCCATTGATATATTTTTATCGTTGAAAAAACCATTTAATTTGGTTGTTTTGTATTCAGCGGTTTCATGTTCCAGTCTTACGTAACCAATCAATTCAGAATTGGGTTCTCTCAAAATAACAAGATGAGGTTCTTTTACCATCCTAGTATGATACTTCTCATCAATTTTATCTATCGTTAAAGTATCATCTTTTCTGCCATCGAATGAAAACGCTAACAAACTGCATTTCTCTTTTTCTCTGCGAACTTTTGATTTATCCATGATGAGAGGTTTCCCATGCTTATCCTTAATTTTAAAATCTTGCAAAAGAGCGGTTCCCAATGCTGATGCTACTCTGTCAGGCACACCAAATCTGTCACATACCAAGGCAAAGTTAAAACAATCGTATCTCTCTCTGTGTATTGTGAACTTGTGCTTCTATCCATATCTTCTTGAACCGGTGGCGGTGCGTATGTTGAATCATCGGGATCTTGGTATGCACTGATGACATAGACGTTGCTCCTTGCTCTTCAGTTTCTATCATAAATGCATCCATTGTTAGTATTCTCTGATTATGTTGATCGTGCATGAACTCTTTGAGGCGTTCGGGAACCCAGCCGCATGCACATGGAGCTGCCTTCAAATCGCATTTACATGTTCCAATGTAAAAAATTGTAACATACTCTGTAAATTGTTGGGTGTTGTTTCTTCTCTTGATTTGCTCTTGATACTTGTCAAGCAATTTATTCAATTTATTAAATACACTTTTTTCAGCATTATTTCCATACCAAGTTTTTCCCAAATTTCAATAAACTTATCTTGTACTTGAATAGTGAATGATTTATGGGAAAACTTTTTTTGTTCTGTTTTAGCACGTTCGCTTAAGTAAAAATAATATCTCAAGATATCCAGATGGGTTGGTAAATTAAGATCAGTTAAATCAGTAGACACACCAAAAACAGTAACATCATGCTTGGGTATATGACTCATTTGGTTTTCGATAGTTGTTGATGTAATTGCTTCATCTTGCGGTGTAGAGGATGGTGGATTCATTGTTAACTTTTTGATTTGGAATGGTCACTTCACTTATTATTTTTTTTTAAATATTTTTTTATCTGAAATTAGCACTTCACACTTTGAGTTCTTCACAACGACTTAATGCATTCACAAAAACTGTTGCGTTATACAAGGTGGCGCAAAAGTAATCCTCCTATCAGAAAATGCTATAAATTTTGCGATTGGCCCCTAAAGTCAGTTCTGTTTTACATTTGAGTAGTAAACACATGCGAAATACACGTTAATAAACAATGTTACGCTACACTGCTCCAGAACGCGGAATATTGCTGACTATTTATTTGACCAATAATCGGTCGGTGAAAAACGGTTACTGCGCAAAAGTAATCCTCCTATCAGAAAATGCTATAAATTTTGCGATTGGCCCCTAAAGTCAGTTCTGCTTTGACATTTGTGTAGTAAACACATGCGAAATACACGTTAATAAACAATGTTACACTACACTGCTCCAGAACGCGGAATATTGCTGACTATTTATTTGACCAATAATCGGTCGGGGCCAAACGGTTACTGTGAATGGTGAGCGCTACAGAGCAATGATCAACGAGTTCTTTTTGCCGCTACTTGATGAATTGGGATTGGAAAACATGTGGTTCCAACAAGACGGTGCAACAGCACACACTGCACGTGCCACAACCGATATGCTGAACATCGGAAGCTTACTTTTGCGCCACCTTGTATATGGTCTACGAGACGAGGTAATAAGAATGAAATGGTAATTTCAATTCTACCTGCTGTGTCTTGTGGTGGCTTAGAAAAAACAACACAAGCAATTTTACGATCTGCAATTGTGTCACAGTATACCTTCATTTTTTAAAACGGTTGAATAAAAAACCCACACAACTATGTTTATGACATGCAAATGCATCACAGTGATGCCTTGGTTTTAAAAGGGTTGTAAACACGCTAATTTCTAATAACTTTTTTTGATTTCTTTTCTATTACTAAGTTAAATAAATTTTTTCATTTACATATGTTCTGACTAAATAAATTTCTAAAGAGAAAAATAAACTCCAAAAAGAAAAAACATAGGCATTTCGCTGATTTTTTCATGTAAAGTGCAAAACCGGCGATTTTTTGAAATGTTTGTATGGTGAACCCCCAGGGGGGTTCCAGGGGGTGTGCCACTGGCATCGGTGGGTCGGGCCTCCAAAGTTAGTGGGGGTCGGTCATACATTTGGACTCGATTGGAGCACTCTAAATGGGTCAAAGTGGGATTTTTCAAAATTTGCCCCTACCCAAAAGTTCGACCCAAATTGGGGGACATCAGAATTCGTTTTAGAGGTATGGTTCCTTCGGCAAAGTTTCTTATTTTGATCCCTAGAATATGATTTTCACAGAGCAATGGGCGATTCTTTTGCCTCCCCACAAATCGACCCGGCCTAATGCCCATTGATTCAGTGCCTTGTTCTCTATTGTTATTAGCACTATTACGCCTTTCTTGTCTGTTTTGGAAGTAAGGGTTTTTATGAACACGTGATTCCGTTTGGAGGATGGGGCCGTGTGCAGAAGTCCACGCAGGTGGGGAAAGTTTCTGATCGCCATTCAGTTGGGAATGGCCAGATCGATTCTTTTGCATGCGGTTCAAGCAGCTCACTACTTCCGGGCTTCGCGCCCAAGTATCCTCTGGGTAACCACCGAACACCCGTTTGGTGGTGAGCTAAATGTGAGAAGGAGACAACCTGGTAAGCCCACTCCGACATAATCGGTTTAAGGGCTTGCTGGGGGATTCAAACAGCAGCGTCTGTCTTGGATCAAGCGGCTCGCTATACAAACGTGTAATTGAATCTAACCTCCCGTGAAACGGGTTGTGCGTTGGGTTTGGGACCCACCACATAAAACAACGTTCCAATGAAATTCAACAACAAAGCCTCGGATATTAGAACCCCTTTTTTAGATGACAACACCCGCAAACGAAATAAGGATTACGAGATATGGGCATGTACCTGGAATGTCCGGTCCCTTAAGGTTGAAGGTGCCGCTGCCCGGCTGGTTGAGGTCCTGAGCAAACCAAAAGCTGACATCACCGCCATACAAGAGATGCGATGGACGGGGCGAGGAAACATGATCAAAACACCTTGCAACATCTACTGGAGTTGGCATGAAGACAAGCGCAGATTCGGCGGAGGATTTGTGGTGGGAGAGAGACTCTGTCACCGAGTACTGTCGTTCACACCCGTGAACGAGCGTCTCGCCGCAATCCGTATAAAAGTACGATTTTTTGCCATATCGTTTATCTGCGCTCTTGCACCGACGGAAGAGAAGGGCGACTAGGAAAAGGATGCATTCTACGAGCGTCTGGAAGAAGCATACGAGCGCTGCCCCCATCATGATATCAAAGTCGTGCTTGGCGACTTTAACGCCAGGGTGGAGGGTGTATTCGAAGGAGGGTGTATTCGACCCCACTGTCGGGAAGTTCAGTCTCCACGATCAGACTTCGCCAAATGGATTCAGGCTGATCGACTTCGCCGGTGCCCGAAACATGGTCATATCCAGCACTAGGCTTATGCACAAGAAGATCCATGAGGCTACATGGCTGTTCCCCGATCGAAAAACACGCAACCAGATCAACCACGTTGTGATAGGCGGACGGCATGCTTCCAGCGTTTTAGATGTTCGCACAATACGAGGACCTAACATCGACTCTGATCACTACCTAGTAGCAGCCATAGGAGGGAAAGCTGGACGTCGAAAAGCGGCAATCGCAACCGACCGCCAATTATTTCGCAGATCGCCTCTCACACCTGCTCCTCGAGAGCACAATTCAACCTAGTAGAATGCATGAGCAGTGGGATCATATCTCAGGAGCACTCCGTACCGCAGCCGAAGAAGTAATTGGATTCCGGCGAACGCGAAGAAACAACTGGTATGATGATGAAGAGTGCCGCGCTGCAACGAAAAGAAAGGGCGAAGCCTACAAGGCAACGCTGAGATCGAATGCAACGAGGAGTGTGTGTGAACACTACCGCGAGTTGAAGAGGGAAGCGAGACGGCTTTTCCGGGCGAAAAAAGAGAGGCAGAAAAGCCTGAAATAAAGGAGCTTGAGAGGCTGGCCAACGGGAATAATGCCCGAAAATTCTATCCAAAAATTCGGCGAATGGCAGAAGGTTTTAAACCCGGGGCAAACTCCTGTAAGAATAAGAAGGGCGACCTGGTGGCCGATGTTCAGAGAGCGCTCAGAATATGGAGGGATCACTTCTCTGCCCTTTTAAATGGAGAAACCAGAGAAGATGCCGAACCCGAGCCCACAATCGAAGATGATGGAATTGACGTTCGAATAGCAATATCCCGATTGAAAAACAATAAAGCAACAGGCGCTGATGGTTTGCCTGCTGAGCTATTCAAACACGGAGGCGAGGAGCTGGTGAGGCGCATGCATCAGCTTCTATGCAGAATATGGTTGGATGAATGCATGCCTGAAGATTGGAATCTAAGTGTTCTCTGCCCAATCCACAAAAAGGGCGATCCTGCAAACTGCGCCAACTATCGCGGAATCAGGCTTTTGAATATCGCATATAAGGTCCTATCAAGTGTATTTTGCGAAAGACTGAAGCCTGATGTGAACAGACTGATTGGACCTTGTCAGTGTGGCTTCAGACCTGGTAAATCTACCATCGACAGATTTTTACAATACGCCAAATCTTGGTAAAAACCCGTGAGAAAAGAATCGACACACATCATCTCTGTATTGATTTTAAAGCCGCTTTCGATAGCACGAAAAGGAGCTGCCTATATGCCGCTATGTCTGAATTTGGTTTCCCCGCAAAACTTATACGGCTATGCAAAATGACCTTGAGCAACACCACCAGCTCGGTCAGAATTGGGAAGTACCTCTCCGAGCCGTTCGAAACCAAACGAGGTTTCAGACAGGGTGACCCCCTATCGTGCGATTTCTTTAATTTAATGCTGGAGAAAATAATACAAGCTGCAGAACTTAACCTCGCTGGAACAATATTTTATAAAAGCGTGCAACTGTTGGCATATGCTGACGATATTGATAGCATTGTCCTTAACAACCGCGCCGTAACTTCTGCTTACTCCAAATTAGAAAAAGAAGCGGAGAAAATGGGATTGGTGGTGAACGAGGCAAAACGAAGTACCTTTTGTCATCATGCAAAGAGTCAGCGCATTCGCGCCCTGGCAACCAAGCCACTGTTGGCAGCAATAATTTCGAAATAGTAAAGGACTTCGTTTACCTGGGAACCAGCATTAACACCAACCAAGCCTAGAAATCCGACAAAGAATTACTCTTGCAAACAAATGCTACTTCGGACTGAGTAGGCAATTGAAAAGTAAAGTCCTCTCTCGACGAACGAAAATAACTATATGGTGCAGCAGCGTGGACACTAACAACATCTGATGAGGCGGTTCTGGGAGTATTCGAGAGAAAGGTTCTTCGAAAGATTTGTGGACCTCTACGCGTTGGCGACGGCGAGTACCGAAGAAGATTTAATGATGAGCTGTATGAACTTTACGCAGACGCCGACATAGTTCAGCGAATTAAAACACAGTGGCTTCGCTGGCTATGCCACGTAGTGCGAATGAGCGAAGATGCTCCAGCCCAGAAGGTATCCTTATCGGCACCCGCCGGTGGAAGCAGAGGAAGAGGGAGACCACTCCGATGGAAGGACCAAGTGGAGACCGATTTGCGATCCCACAGTGTTTCCAATTGGCGCCAGTTGGCGCAACGAAGAAACGACTGGCGAGCTATGTTGGACGGTCAAAATCGCCCAGGCGGTTAGATGACCATTTAAAGAAGAAGATTCCATTTGGTTGTTTTTGCTTTCATCTATTCTCCTAACTGAAGGGTGACCCCGGTCCTTGGTCCAAGATGTTTGGAATAGTTTGTTGCAAACATGTATCGTTCATGGTTTGCTTCTACTTCTTGGGCCAGTGCCAAAGAAGAAGGCAAATCTGTTGGTCGTGTGGAAAAGAGAATATCGCAAAGGGGCTTCCGAAGGCTAGAGACAAAAACACGTTATGCATCTAACCTAAACTTTTCATTTATTGAGTTAGCTACATATGTAACTTTCATAAGTCAGGATAGTTTTATTAGTAAGCAATGTCAACTTTCTTTCAACTTCGTCGTAGAAATTCAACACTGTCAGATTTGCTTGCCTAAAGGTACTAAGCTGCTGTTCAGTTAAATATATTGGCCGCTTATCAGCGTACGTACAGTCTAATCTTGCTATTATAGCTTTAAAGTTTAAAACGGTGATGAAAGACACCAAGAAAGCATCAGCAGAGCCTCTAATTTTATTTCTTATAATCGCCACTGCCTGATAATGTTTAGCGCTTCCATCATACTGCTCATATATTTTATAAGCCGTATGTGCGGCTTGCCTCCATGAGACGTAAGTCTTTTGTCGAATTCAGGCAAAGATTTAATTAGGTCAAGGGTTTCATCGCAACGCACGCTATCTAAAATCCTGACCTCTTTGAAACTCTCTACATTAGCCGTCTGCGTGGCTGTAAATTTCTGTGAAATTTCATTCAATTTTCTGTAGAATTCCTCTTTTTGTAAATTTAAAGCGGCTGATACCGCAGCTGTAACTATAGCAGTCAACTCCTTAGTATTCATTTTGAATTTTTGTTTGCTTTGCAGAGCTAAACTTGAAAAGGCTAGATAAATCTGCGTCGCACATTAAAAAAATAAGCTTACAAAAACCCGGTATAATAATTTACCGTCTCGATCACAAATCCAGTGAAATTTATATAATTTTCCAAAAACACATTGAATTCCAATGATGACCACAATATTTAAAGATATTTATTAAGAAAAATGGTTCTCAGTCACTTACATAATTTATTTTTTCCAAACACGTGCTTAGCTTGTTACATTCATCAAGATTATATTGCAAGAGATCAGCCAAGGCCGTAAGGTACCACGGCGGATATTTCAAAAATTTTGTAGTATTGATTGATGTTTTCAGCAATAGTAGGATTTTTGTGGTTCAGTCCAAAGCCATCCAATTAGGGAAAAGGAAAAATGTTATTCAAATTCCTCTGTGGAAAAGCTCCGTATTGATCGGCAAACTTGATTATTTTCGTGTTATTTTGGTTTCACAAGATTTTTCAATAACTTAAAATTTTACGAAATACGGTGCTTCAATTAAATTGAGGCTATACATTTTTCACTAGCCCCACGTTGGGCGCCAATTATAAAATCTTTTATTTGAATATAAATTATAAGATTTTATTTAATATATTCTTAGAACATAATACTATACTTATGAACCCGGTTTAGCATTCGTACCGGTCAGCCATATGGTCTAGTTGCAACAGAAAGCATTTCTGTTAATTCTTATTGGACCAAGCTGAACGTCTCGCTTGCTCGATCCTTTGCTGTTAACTGCTCTGTCCGCTCTAATAATTGTTTGCTCGAACTTGCATTGTGTCTTCATTGTTATATGCTCTGATTGCTCACACAGCAGTTGGTATGTATAATTGTATGTGACAATTGTTTTCCAACTATAACAGATGTTGTGTTACATGCCAATGATGTATTCGCTGTTGAGCATACTGATCGCTCTCGCTGCAGCTGTTGCACACTTGTTTTACAACTAATGAAGATGTAAAGTAGTATGCTTATGATGGAAGTATTCTCTCTTAATTACAGTGGTCGCTCTCATAGCGTTCGATGCACACTTGTATTACAGCTGTTAGTGACGTTGTAAGGTTGTATGCTCATCATATTCCGGAAGTAGAGGGTATCAGGTTGCAGAACCTCTTTACGTGGGTGACCATCAGTTATTATTGCTTAACTTATACATACATACATATGTATATGCTCAGTGCTCTAAAGTGAAGAAACGGGGTAAAAACTGTGGTGCGGTATTATTTAAACTACAGGGACCGGCAGACTTTGTCCTGCCCAGATATTTACCTGATTGGATCTAGAAATATTGGCTTTCCCTATCCCTATCACCATCTCTATCCCTATCCCTGTCCCTGTCCCTATCCCTGTCCCCATTCCTATCCCTATCCCTATAGATGTAACTATTTCACACACACACAATTCCACTTCACCATCGATCGATCCATTATTGAGCTTTTCCAACAAAAAAAAAACACCTAAGTACATACTACGCTAAAAAACAAAATGAGTAAAAAATCAAATGATACTCCTGAAATAGGTGAACCCGACACAAGTCTCGAAACCTTCAAGTTGTAATGGAATAGAGCTTTTTACTCAAAGTGATCAGCAACCCTGATAGCTGAAAGATTTAGTTGAACGCGCGCGTTGAAAGTGGTAGCCTTCATGTACCGGCTCATCCACCACACACAAAACACCCAATTTCGACTACGCTAGTCCTTACGCAAGGAGTATATAACGCCAAAATTAAGCTGATCATGATCACGAAACGCAACCATTTCCTATCATAAATTACTTAATTAGAAGCAACAAAACCGATCAGCAAGAAAAGTTCATTGTTGACCCTAAATCCCATGCTAAATGGAGCTGGTCTCATGCGAGTTAACGGCCGCTTACCTAACGCTGACCTCAGCTATAACGAACGGTTCCCAATAATGCTCCCAGATAACTCCCAGTTCTGCTCCCTGCTGTTAGATTTTCTCCATAAAGTTTTGCTTTATGGTGAGAAGCAACTGATGATCCGAATGATACAGCAGGAATACTATATTCTCCGACTCAAGCAGAAAGTGAAAAAATGGATATTCCATTGCAGGACGTGCACGATATACAAGGTGGCGCAAAAGTAAGCTTCCGATGTTCAGCATATCGGTTGTGGCACGTGCATTGTGTGCTGTTGCACCGTCTTGTTGGAACCACATGTTTTCCAATTCCAATTCATCAAGTTGCGGCAAAAAGAACTCGTTGATCATTGCTCTGTAGCGCTCACCATTCACAGTAACCGTTTGGCCCCGACCGATTATTGGTCAAATAAATAGTCAGCAATATTCCGCGTTCTGGAGCAGTGTAGCGTAACATTGTTTATTAACGTGTATTTCGCATGTGTTTACTACACAAATGTCAAAACAGAACTGACTTTAGGGGCCAATCGCAAAATTTATAGCATTTTCTGATAGGAGGATTACTTTTGCGCAGTAACCGTTTTTCACCGACCGATTATTGGTCAAATAAATAGTCAGCAATATTCCGCGTTCTGGAGCAGTGTAGCGTAACATTGTTTATTAACGTGTATTTCGCATGTGTTTACTACTCAAATGTCAAAACAGAACTGACTTTAGGGGCCAATCGCAAAATTTATTGCATTTTCTGATAGGAGGATTACTTTTGCGCAGTAACCGTTTTTCACCGACCGATTATTGGTCAAATAAATAGTCAGCAATATTTTGCGTTCTGGAGCAGTGTAGCGTAACATTGTTTATTAAAGTGTATTTCGCATGTGTTTACTACACGAATGTCAAAACAGAACTGACTTTAGGGGCCAATCGCAAAATTTATAGCATTTTCTGATAGGAGGATTACTTTTGCGCCACCTTGTACAAACAACAAATGCGTTCACAAGTAATGGCCGCTCTGTCCTCCAGGCGTTAACTTCGCAGGCCCATTCCTCGTAAAAACGGCAAATCTTCACTCCATAGATGCTGAAAATGGAAAACCCAGCAACCCAACTTTAGCGAAGGAGACCTAGTCGTCACCAAAGACGACCTCTTGCATCCGAAGGAATGGCGACTAGGGCGAATCATCAAACTTCATCCGGCTCCAGAATATCCGCACCCAAGCCGGTACTACCACACGCAACATAACAAAACTTTGTTTACTATCGCCTTCTTAGTCAAATTACTAACCGATCTCCTCTTTTTTATCTCAACCTCCAATCACATCTCCACCACTACACATTAGTGTTAAAAAAAAAAATATCTTGGATTTTTGATATACCTAAAGTTTCCGTTAATTTAGTAATAGGCCTGACCCAAGATGGACTCAAAAAAATTAAGTTTAGAGGTCGCTAGTGGGGCTTAAAAATTACAATTTTTACGAATTTTTTATTTCGTTTGCAATAAATTTTGAATGACTAAGGTGGCGTTAAAAAAAATTAAAAATATGGTTTCTTGAACAAAACTTAGCTCTTAAAAACATGGAGAAGTTAGTTTTTGTCCGGAACTTACGGACGCGCAGAAATGGAGCATTTTAACCGAAAAAGTTGGGGAAAATTCCGTTTTCTCATTTTGAACTCAAATAAAATGGAATGAGCCCAGTATATTGGGGAGGATATAAGTTTTTTAAAATCACCAATGAATCCCACAAATAGTTCCGAGGTAACATAGCCAAATCTTTATTTTGAAAAAAGTTACAGCCATTTCTCCAGTTGTATCAAGAATGGAAAATTACAATATTTTATTATTTATTGGGAAAAATACGATAAAAAATATAGAAAAAGGCGAAGATGTGGTCAACTAATTGTCCAAACCATGAGAAATATTCCATATACAGAATAGATTCTAGATATGGGTATAGGAGGTCACTTTAAGACTGATGTGAAAAAACGAATTTTTACATTCGATCTCACGTAGACGAGTATCCTTTTGTCAGAAGTAATTTCTCTTCACGGTATAAATGTCTTAATATTCAGGCTTTACACTTCTGTAGTGAAAAACTCCGATTGATTACAAAAAAAAAAAAAACAACTTCTGGAAATAGAAAGCAGCTCTAAACGAATTAAGCGTGCAAATAATCAGTGGCTGATTGGAAACATTTCCGAAGATTTTCCTTAGGATAAGCTACCGACGAAGAGACGAGTTATGTCTGTATTCTTTTACCACCACAATATTTTAAAAGAAACAATCAGCGAAAGTGCATTAAATACTCCTGATAAGATACAAGACCAAAATTTTGCAATTTCGCGAAATATTAAATTGCTGTACTCAAAGTGAAGAATGCTTCGTAAGAATAAAAATAATAAGAGAAAACGACGTGTTTCACCCAACGAGAAAAGGAATTTTCAAAGAAAATTTCAGTACTTTTCAATTGTGGCCATCATGCAAGTGAAAAAGTAACGAACAGCAAGAAATTTGCATTACGTCGCAGGCACGCTGAAAGTGCAGTGATCTCAGGGTATCTCAAATTTCGCCTTGATTCGCAAAACCCCGATACAGACTGGCAACCTCCATTGAAAAAACCAATTAAAGTAGAGATCGTCGATGACACCATTGTTTCTGTCTGCGACAGAATTGGTGTTTTAAGCAGAAATGCTACGATGATGTTAGCAGCCAGCCAAATGTTGTCAAACCGACCCCTGCGTGCAGTTGCCTTGAGCCATAGTACCGTTCGTCGGGCGCGAACCGTTTCAAGAAATATTATGTATAATAGTCCAATTACCCACCGACGTGTGTAACGTACGTTTACGTATCCCGTACGTACGTACGTTTGAGGGAATCTTATGCCCGTGGCGCCAACGGAGAAATCAGCCATTTTCTGCTGTTTACATTCAATACAATGCTGCCACTGATCAGTTTTTATGCTAACTCAAACGTGTACTTTTGAAACAATTATTTTTCATTTTATGAGTATCCGAAATTTATATTAAATAATTATAGCCAGTCAATTTATTTAAAAGCAACAACTTAATAATTTCAGGTTATTTCAACATTATTACGAAAATTTAAAAGGTATTTTGAGGTAGTTTTGTAAAGCAACTGCAAACGATCCATAACCAGCATACACACGTATGAGTAGGCAACACTGTCATATGAGAGAGCAATCAACTGACACGTTCTTACGGAAAAAATCAAAATTTCTTTGATTTCTACGGAAAGTTCTACGTATACGGAAAAATTGAACGTCGGTGGGTGTCCGTTTACATGGCACTCTCATAAGACAGGTCGTGTCAGCTGACACGTACTACGTACGTGCGTCGGTGGGTAATTGGACTATAAAAGTGCAAAAGAAAATATTAAGCGGGCTGGCACTTCGTTCACACTTCGTAGAGGCGATTTTGGTATCCTCTTCCAAGCACGACCATGTTTTAAAATGTTCTATTGCAGACGATGGAAAAGGGTCTGCTACAGCTAACAGTGTGTGTGCCGCCCTTGCAGAATGGGAGTTGGACATAATAGCCTTATGTTATGATACAACAGGTTCCAATACAGGTTCACAAAAGGAGTATGTACCCTTATTGAAAAAATGCTAAATACTAATTTATTACACCTGAGTTGCCGCCATCACGTTTTCGAAATTATTCTTGGTGCAACTTTTGAACTTTGCTTAAACTTACGCTCTGCAAGCCCTGAAATATCTTTTTTTTAAATTATTTTAAGTCTAACTGGGACAATATTTCAAAGGCGGATTTTAAAACCGGTCTAGAAGATGATATTAAGTGTAGTATTGTAGAAAATGGAGGGAGATTACTCAAAGAATTGGATGAGTTAAAAAAATGTGTTCAACCAAGAAGGGACTATTCGTAGCTTCTCACTCTTACATGTATACTTCTTGGCCAGCAGCTAGAAAAGTATAAATTTAGTAAGCCAGGTGCCACATCAAATGCAAGATGATGGCCAAAGCCATCTGCGTACCTAGGTTAGGTTAGGTGGTAGCAGCCCACTAGGTGGGCCGCTCACTTGGACACTTTGAAGGTCCGTTGTGATACCACATTCTGAACGGTGACACTAACTTAGGATTACTTGGCAAATCGCTGAGTAGCGACAATAAAACTCCGGATTTGGGACACATCGATTTTCGACACATCTTCCGGAGACCTAAGAACATCCGAACCGAGATACCTGCGCCTAGTCCTAGCAAAAGCTGGACAACTGAGCATGAAATGACTTGATGATTCCACCTCGTCGTCCTCCATGCAGCTTACGCAGCTCGGGTCTTCAAGAATATTTAACCGCACCGCATGGACCCCCATCGGACAGTGCCCCGTCAACACCCCTATCATCATGGAAAGATGTAACTTGGGGAACCTAAGTAATTCCACTGACCGCCCGGAGTCAACTACTGGCCAGAAGGACTTCGACACCTGACATGAGGTGGTGTCAGCCCAGCGTTTGCTTAACTGTTCCGAAGCCCACCTGCCCAGAAGCAAACTACAGGTGGTAAGGGGAATACCCAGTGTACTGGAGTCAGCCACATCTGTGTCACGCGTGCCAGCTCTGGCCAAGAGATCCGCATGGCAATTGCCGGGAACATCACAGTGGCCAGGCACCCAAATGATTTTTATTTTGAAGTAGTTGGACGCAACCGCAAGCGATTCCAGACAGTCGCTCACTGTCCTCGATCGAACGTTGCCTGCACTCAGCGCCCTAATTGCCGCTTGACTGTCGGAGTAGATGTTGAACTCCTTGACAGTGAATGCGCTCGACAGCATCCCATCTACCGCATCCTTAATGGCGGCAACCTCCGCTGGAAAACGCTACAATGATCAGGTAGCCTAAATTTCGTGCTAATCCCGAGTTCCTGACAGTATACACCCCCCCCCCCCCCCCAACACATCCATCCAGCTTTGACCCGTCCGTAAACAGATTCGCCAAGGCCTACCCCCAGATAGGTTCTCCGCCTGTCCACTCATCCCTTGCGGGAATGTAAGTCGAAAAACCCTTCGCCGGAGAAGAGGTCGGCGCACAGTAATCTGTTCTATTGGGAATAAAATCAAAGCCCGATAGTATATTGGAATGGCCATACTGAACAAGCCTATAACCAGCGTCTCGGAGCCTAATTGCAGCCCGAGCTGCGCCTATTTTTCCTACAAGGTCAACTGGGTGCAGATTGAGCATAACGTTCAATGCCAGGGTAGGAGTGGTGCGCATGGCCCCACTGATCCCAACCATGGCCTTTCGCTGCACCGTGACCATCTTCTTCGTGGTGGAAGCCGTGTCTAGTGCGCTGCGCCCCACCAGACCAATACCCCATAAAATAGGATAGGTTTCACTACCATCTCATATAACCAATAAACCACCCTAGGAGAGAGACCCCATCGTTTGCCGATGGCCCCTCTGCAGCAATACAGCGCGACCGAAGCTTTCCTAGCTCTATCCTCTACATTCAGCTTCCAGGACAGCTTCCTGTCCAGAATAACACCTAGGTACTTAACCTTTTCAGAAAGCACCAGCGGTACACCCCCAATAGAGGGTAGTACAAAATCATCAATCTTATACCTTCTCGTGAAGAGGACTAGTTCCGTTTTACCTGGGTTAACAGCCAGTCCACAAGATTCGGACCACTCTGTTACAATACCCAGATACCCTTGCAGAACATCCCTTACGGTACTAAGAAACTTTCCCCTGACGAGGATTGCTAGGTCGTCCGCATAGGCTATCACTTGACAGCCCCTACGCTCGAGGTCCTGGAGCAAGCCGTTGACTACAATGACCCAGAGAAGTGGAGAAAGAACACCTCCTTGCGGCGTGCCCCTTCTCACCCCTCTCTGAGCCCCAGCACCTCCCCACTCCGCCGTGACAATCCTGCCACAGAGTAATCTGCTGATAAATTCTATCAAGCTTGGTTCAACTCGTAGGCTTACTAAGCCCCGTACGATGGCAGAAGGCAAACCATTATTGAACGCTCCTTCGATATCCAGAAAGGCCCCCAGCACGAATTCTTTGTGCTGGAAAGACCCCTCTATTAGTTTTACAACGGAGTGAAGCGCCGTTTCAGTTGATCTGCCTTTGCAGTAAGCATGTTGCGAAGCCGAAAAACGCTCCCTAGGGACCCTGCTGCGTATATGCAGGTCAATCAGCCGCTCCAACGTTTTTAAAAGGAACGAGGAGAGACTGATTGGCCTGAAGTCCTTGGGAGATACGTGAGAGCACCTCCCCGCCTTTGGAATAAAGGTAACCTTGACCATATTCCAAGAGGCGGGGATATAGCCCAACCTCAAACAGTTGGCGTAGATGGGAGCCAGCCAGCTACAAGAAATCCCCAGCGATCTCTGTAGTTGCACAGGAGTTATGCCATCAGGCCCGGGTGACTTGCGTACTTAAGATATATCTATTTAGAACGCAATATACTCTTTTAACTGAGCAGGTCTGCGGAGTTCCGAAACTCTCTCAGTTTCGCGTGCTCGTGTATGTTCCTATGTGGTTTAAGGCGCCTTTTGCAATTTCAGCTCCCAGATTGGGTTTACAATTTTTAAAAGCATTAAAAAATTACGCAAACATTGATCCAGAGCTATCATCAGTTGTTCCTAATAAGTTTTGTAGACACTTGTGGAATTTGTCACCAGAGTTGAAGAGAAGAAAATTATGGTAAAAAATTTGACAAAGGTTAATAAAACCCCTAGAAGATTTGACGCTGTAATCAATAAAGACTCCATAAATGAACTCACAATAACCGACTTTGTATCATCAAAAAGCATGAAAATTTTCAAAATAATAAAAGTTGAACCCACATTTTTAAAGCTTCGTCCGTAAAAGTGCTTAGAAAATAACGAATACATAAAGTGCAAAGAAATATGCGATTATCTGACAGTTGTGAATGATTTGGTTGAACGGGGTGTAGCGCTTGCTCAAAAATACTGAAGTCAACTGACTAAAAACGAAGAAGAGTGGCAAAAATTGTTTTTAACGGTATTTAAAAACAGAAAAGAATGGTCATATAAAAATTATAAAAAAAGAAGTATTCTTGGAATGGAAGAAACAAAAGACTGAAAGTGGATGATAATTTTGAGAAATGGTTAGTGTAACAAACTTATTTCTCGGTATTTGCTTTTCACATAATTTTTGTATTGCTATTTTCAGAACCTGATCACAAAAAAGATGACGGATTGGAAACGTGAAAAAAGTTCTACAGTAAATTCCAACTTTTACGTTTGTTTTTGTTTAAATGTACATACGTTATCAAATATTTTTTTTATTAATGAGAGATTCAATTTTTTGCTGGAGTTAACCATAGTATAAAAATAAAAACAATTTTTTTGATGAAGAGGGGTAAAGTTTTGAATATTATGACTTTATGCAGGGTATGGAAATGATTTGTGACGAAAATATAGTCGACTATGTCAGTTGTATTAAAAAAGTCCTTATACTCACATCAGAACATATACTGCATATAGAATACTTCTCATGTTTTGGACAATTAGTTGACCATTTGGAACGTCTTCGCCTGTTTGTATATTTGTAGCGTGTTTTTCCCAATAAATAATAAAATATTGAAATTTTCCATTCTGGATACAACTGGAAAAATGGCCGTAACTTTTTTGAAAATAAAGAGTTGGCTATGTTATCTCGGAACTATTTGTGGGAATCATTGGTGATTTTAAAAAACGTATAGCCTCCCCAATA
The DNA here is from genome assembly GCA_949987695.1 of Merzomyia westermanni. Classification (NCBI taxonomy): domain Eukaryota; kingdom Metazoa; phylum Arthropoda; class Insecta; order Diptera; family Tephritidae; genus Merzomyia; species Merzomyia westermanni. The sequence goes on from OX465291.1 coordinate 87,643,366, forward strand.
TACTGGGCTCATTCCATTTTATTTGAGTTCAAAATGAGAAAACGGAATTTTTTTCCAAATTTATTTGGTTAAAATGCTCCAATTCAAGCATATTTTTAGTTTTTTAACACCACCTTAGCCATTCAAAATTTATTGCAAGCGAAATGAAAAAATTCGTGAAAATTGGAACTTTTAAGCGCCGGTAGCGACCTCTAACTTAATTTTTTTTTGAGTCCTTGGGTCAGGCCTCATATTTTTCACCAAAATAACGGAAAATTTAGGTATATCAAAAATCCAAGACAATTTTTTATATATTGGAAAAGTAGTGTCGATTCACTGCTTTACACTGGGGTGGAGCACAAGTGTTGTCACCTTCGGCTCGCTGGTTGTTATGCATATTATAGTTATTTGGATCTTTTTTGTATGTGTTTATGAATATTTAGAAAAATGTTTAGTATAATCTATTTCTTAATATAATTTATTATATGCTTAAAGCGAGCATACTCTAGATTAGCTTCTTTAGCTTTGCTCGTTACAAAACTGACACTGTGGAGTACTTATCCCTTTAAGAATATTACCCTGTGTTGAAATTGTACGGCCAATTCTGAGTCGACAAAATGATTTGAGATCTTTGCAATTTACCTCTCGTGGGAAATTCTGTTTTTGACCTGTTTTGTTGATAGTTGCATAGTGGTTATGCAGGCTACGCCATTCATCGTGTTGTATTTCAGAGATACGTGCTTTTGCAAGTCTGTTTACGTTTTCTTTTAGTATTACAGGTGTTTTGATAAGTGGTTGGTTGACTGCTAGTTTCGCTCTTTCGTCAGCGGCTTCGTTACGTGGTATTCCAACGTGGCTTGGAACCCACATAATTTTTATTGAATTTTTCCCTACCGCCAAGGCATTGCGAATAGGGGAACTTTTTAGTTTTTGTTACGCGTATTAGATATCGATTGGATGGTGGACAGGCTGTCGGTGCATATAACGTGCTTTTTGCCAGATCGAAGAGCGTGTTGAGTAGCTGGCAGAATTGCATAAGCTTCGGCCTTAAAAATGGAGCAGAAAGTCAGAAGGTGCCAGAGTGCGATGGTTTCGAAATTCGAATCTACTACAGCGAAAGTAGTTCCATAAGATGTTTTTGTGCCATAAGATGTTTTGGAATGCTCAGCCTTGAGTTTTTAGATTTGTACTAATTTGTTGGAACATTTGCTGGTAAACTGTTGGTGAGGTCGTGTCTTTCTTGTTTGAATGCATATCAACAATTAATAGTGTATCTGGCTGAAACCATGGCTCAGGACGCTTATAGTCGAACTTTCATGTGGCTTTTCGCACAGTTTCCATAGATCGGCAGTCCATGGTCGATTTTGGACAATGTAAGGTATTTGATTATATCTAGTCTTTTTCAACAGAGCTGTTTTTAGATACAGGCAATCTTTGAAAGTAAGCTTAGTGTCGAACCAAACGATTCTTTTTTTCGACAACTTTTTCTAGTGTTTTGCTTAAACATGGTAAAAGGGATATTGGTCTATAACCCGTGACAGAGGTGGAACATTGGTTGGCTTTTGGAATCGGAAGAACTGATGCGTTTTTCCAAGTGTGCGGTAGATTGCCTTTGTTCAGTATGTTATTGTACAATTCGATTACACCAGTTTTGACATAGGGAGGTAAGTTTTGTAAGAGGGGGTATGAAATACGATCCCGCCCAGGTGTTTTTACTGACATTGAGTTAAGGGTTACATTGAGCTCGAATAGAGTAGTCGGATGCTCAATTGTTGGGCTTTAGGTGGGACTGACTCGATAGCATATGCACCTGAGAGAGTTTAATTTATCTTAAGAACAAAGTCTTGATGAAAGTTGCTATCTTTTAAAGAATGGGCTATTAGTAGTTTCTAACCCTTTAATCAATGAGGGAGAGTGTGTCCCCGAAAGCATCTTTATATTGGACCAGATTTTCTTAGGGTTGGAGTCCGGGGTTATAGGACTAGTTAATGTTGCAAGGTTTGCCTTGTTGCTTCAAGCTTTTCCTTGAAGTATCCATTCGCCTTTTTGTATTCCAAAAGATTAAGGGTAGATCGATATTTCTTATAATTATGCCACAGATCTTGTTTTTTGTCTCTTAGGGTTGCCAGGGGTTTAGACCGATATGGTATTTGTGGCGCTTGTGTTGCGTTTGTGGTATGGAACAATGTGCAGCTTTACGGATTAATTTTGCAAGGTTGTTAGCCTCTTTGTTAATGTTTGAAGGCATGGAATATTTTGTTAAATGCTTATTTGCACATTGTGGAAAGAGAACCCAATCAGCTCTCTCAACAATAAATTTCGATTTAGGTGTACCTGGATTTGATGGAGAGGTGGCAACTTTTGTGAGGATGTAGAAATGGTCGCTACCATGAAGTCGGGGAGATTTTGAACAGCAAAGATTTGCCGTGCATATGCTTACATCTACATGTGTAAAGGTGTGGTGGGTGGTAAAGTGAGTTGGAGCCAGGTAATTTAGGACGATATAGTTATTTAGGAGGATGAGTTCTTCTATTATTTTGCCTCTTGGATTAACTGACGTGGATCCCCAAAGCGGGATCCAGGCATTAACGTCTCCTACTAGGAGTATGTCTGTCGTAATGCTGGAAGTTATGCAAAGAAGGCTCTTCAGATAAAAATGTTAATTTGAAGCCAACATTAACTTCGATAGCAATCACTGAGATCGGGGATTGGATATCTAACACTTTGTGAGAAATTCCTTTTTTTAGTTTTAGCTCGTTGATGTTATTATATAGTCTGCGAATGTTCCACTGGAGTATATCAAAAGTCATCATGAAGTAGTGAGTTACTTATCGTTACATCTTCTGATCGCTCAAATATCGAATCCGATTTCGAACCCGCTCGAGTTGGCGATGTGAAGTAACGATTGATGTTTAAAAGTTTCTGTGTTAACCGCGTAATTGGGGATAATGCCGTTGAGTTTGATGTTATATAACTTGAATTGGTGCTGTTTGAGGTTGTTTCTGTTTGATTAATGGATTTCGTAACTGAAATGTTACTTGGTTTTTCTTGCGCATTTGATGCGCACGCATTTTTCATTTGAATGTGGGAGGAAACTACAAATTTGACATAATAGTGCGTTTTTACAGTGTTTAGTTGTGTGAACTAAAAGTTGGCACGATTTGCACCGCACCAGGTTCGGGAAGTACTCCCTTACCTTAACCTTATACCATGAGATGTTGATAGTTTCTGAAAGTTTGTATGCTTGAAAGTAAGAAGGATAACACCACTTGGGGTTGGTTTGTTTTCTATCGTTTTATTGAATTTAAAAACGTTAACGACACCCTCTGATAATTCTTTAACGATCTTCTCGTCTGGGAGTGACTTCAAGAAGGGGGCAAATATGGAACCCTTTACAAAATTAAGATTCCCATGGTATTTGCACTGAATTTCACATATTCCCGGTAGGTGTTTGCAGGTGATGAAGCGTGTTGTTGTTGGTATACAACGGTACCGCAAAGACTTTACGCATATAGGTCGAATGAAAGCAACCGTTCCCAACAGCCGGTTCTATCGTACCGGAATGACCCGTTTTTTTTTACCCGGCCAAGGGCTGTTATTTCAGTGTAACCCTGTCCAATCTGTCCCGTCCCAACCTTAAATTGTCATCCTCGGAGCAAACCCTGGCAACTGGGTTGCTCCATTGTCTCTTGTTAACGGCCGGGGTCGAACCCAACCCTGGACCAAGAGATTGGATCTGCTGCGTTTGCTGTAAGAAAATTTATATTAAACGGGCGCATTCGCTACAATGCGCCAAGTGTAAGAGATGGTTACATAAATCTGGATGCTCAGGGCGTAACCCTGCCATTCACAGACCCCGTACTTTCTTTAGTACCTTTGAGGCACCATTCTGTACACGTCCAAGGACGTCCCGCGGTAGTCGCCGCTCTGGCACTCCCTTACCGCTTCTACCTACTTCCAATAGCCACAATAGTGGCTGAGTCCATTCGACTGGCAGCACTGCTGCCATTCCCGCCTCTTCCACTCCCGACTGTGGCTCACTCACAGCCGCTCAACACTCTTATACCCTCCGGAATTGGTCAGATATGAGCATCGCCGAGCGTCAGTCCCCTCTTTCTCTGCCAAAAAATGCCGCCCTCTGCTACCAGCCTGCACGTGGGATAGGACCACCACCTCCTTGTACCTTTCACTACGTGCACCGTTTTTCGGCAAAGATTATATACGCCTGCGACATCGGTCAAGTGCAACAATTGCCTTGGCCTGTGTCACACCCAATGTTGTTGTTGTTAACAGTGCTTCGCCCTGCCCAATGGGCTCGATCACTCTAAATTGTCATCAGGCTCTTCTAACGGAAGTCCGAGGAAACGCGCAGTTTCCACAGGGTTGGACCAGAGTGATGTAGGTGTTAGAAGAGTGGGTTCAACTGAACAGGAGAAGAGATGTATGGTATCATGAGGGGACATACCACATGCAGGGCATGTGTTTGGTATGTTGGGGTTCAGTCTGAATAAGTAAGAGTTTAACCTATTACAATATCCAGAGCGAAGTTGTGCTAGTATGACTCTAGTCTCCCTCGGAAGTACACGCTCCTCTTCAGCCAATTCTGGTGGTTGAGTATTTAAAACGGGATTCACAGGCCGAGATCTGAGTGATCTGTCTACCGACTCGGTGTGGAGGTCATCTATTGTTCCGCAGATCAAACGGCAAAGAGATATGGTGCCGGATCTCATCGTAGTGCTTACGGAGATGTCTCCTTATGTCTCTGGGGGGCGGTGCTACATCCAAAAGATGTCGATTTGGATGACTAGGCTTATGACAGTTCAGAAGGAACTGTCTACTCAAGAGTTCCGCGTGCTCTTGAACATTGAGCAATTTTGCCTCTTGATGGAGGTGAGACTCAGATGTCATAAGCAGACATCCCGTAGCAGTTCTGATGGCGGTGTTTTGACAGACTTGCAATTTCCTCCAATTCCTGTCAGCAAGATTGGGCGACCATATGGGCGCAGCGTAGTCAATAGCCGGCCGGCCAATAGCCTTATATGTAGTAAGCAATGTTTCTTTGTCTTTTCCCCAAGTACTGCCGGCCAGTGACTTGAGGATCTTATTGCGGCTCTGTACCTTTGAGGCTATTGCGGTGGCATGACCAGCGATGGTGAGGCCGTTGTCAAATGTCACACCCAAGATTTTTGGGTGGTTGACAGTAGGTAGAAGTACTCTCTACGTGGACTCTTGCCCCATCTGCGCATTCCATGTAGTAAACACGGTCGCCGTCGATTTAGCCGGAGATAAGGTCAGATTACGCTCGGTGAAGAAGTTGGAAAGGTCATGGAGGTAACTGTTGATTCTAATACAGAGTTCGTCAATGGAGGGGCCCTTGCCCGAGGCAATTATCGTGCAGTCGTCAGCGTAGGAAACAATGGAGACTCCCTCTGGTGGGGGGGGGGGGGGGGGGAAGTCACGAAATATAGAAATTAAACAAAAGGGGAGAGAGAACACCACCTTGCGGCACCCGTTGTTTTATTCTTCGTGGTCTAGATTTCTTGTTCCTGAATTTGACTGTTGTCTGTCGACCACTGAGGTAATTAGCGGTCCACCTCTTAAGGCCTGCAGGGAGCGGTGTCTCATCCAGATCTCGGAGGAGTGTGGCGTGATTGACCGTGTCAAATGCATTTGACAGGTCAAGTGCTACGAGAACCGTCCTATGGTTTGGTAGGTGTTGATTCAAACCGTTATTAATCTGCGTTGTAATGGCGTTCAAAGCGGATGTCGTGCTATGAGATTTGCGGAAACCATGCTGGTGATCGGCCAATTTCAGATTTGTAATGAAGTAAGGAAGCAGAATTTACTCTAGTAATTTCACTACCGGCGAAAGGAGGGATATCGGGCGATAAGACTCTCCTTGGTTCGCCGGCTTCCCTGGTTTTAGTAGGGGAACTACAATCGCTTGTTTCCATATCTCAGGTATAACGAAGGTAGTTAGAGAGAGATTAAAGAGAGCCGCTAAATAACTCTGGCCCTCGTCGCCAAGGTGTTTGATCATCTTCATGGTGATTCCGTCGGGTCCGATGGATTTTGAGGGGTTGGCCTTCATTATGGCTTCCTTGACCGCTGCGACTAAGACGGCAATGGGCGCAGTAGAGTGTTTGTGCTTGCGCGCACGTCGAAAGGCTCTTCTCTTGGTCCTATCCGCAGGTGGATGCATTATAAACAGCCGGCAAAAGGAGCTCGCGCATTTCCTGGCGTCCGATTTGACGCTGTCGCCGAAAGCAATGGCGACCTTGTCTTTGTGTTTTGTCGGATTGGATAGGGCCTTGACAGTCGACCATAATTTGCCGACTCCGCCGGGGAGGTTGCATGTCTCAAGGTGTTGTTTCCACTTGGTCAGCTTGTGTTCGTTGACAGACCTACGAATTTCCGCATTGAGATCTCTTATTCTGGGACCTGCGGGATTGATGAGTCTCACTTGGTCACGTTCTCTTGCCATCGCCGCAGCTTCTGCGGGGAAATTCGGACGAATTTCTGGTATTCTGCCAGCAGGAATAAAGCGGCATGAGGCTGAATCGATGATCTTGCGAAACTCTCTTTCGCCTTTGCGTACGACCGTAGGAGTGGGTAAGGCAGCGAAGGAGCGCTCTGTATATCCACAAAGCGGTCCCAGTCCGGTTTGGTGAAGTTGATGTATGTTATTTTATCAGTCGTTATGAAGTCGGTCGGTCGTTCAACAGAGAGAAAGATGGGTAGGTGGTCTGAAGCTAATGTAAGCATCGGTCGCCAGATGACAAAGTTAATTAGGCCAGCGCTCGTTATGGAGATGTCTGGCGAACTGCAACTGTTGCTGTCTAGCAACACACTAATGTCGGATGATAATCTCTAGGACAACACGTGACAGGAGGAATATAGATGTTTATGATTTGCAGGTCGGCGTCTCATGACCGGACTGCTATGCCTTGGCATTCTAAGGTAGAGTCCCTGGGGTCGACGTCAGGGGAAAATAGATTATATTGTACAGAGCGATGTGTAATGAACGCAAGGCCACCCGCAAGACCGCTGGGACGGTCTTTTCGATGTACATTTTACCCATCACAAGTTCGTAAGTCCGATCTCGTGTTCAATTTTGTCTCTTGCGTCGCGGCGTTTTTAAAGTTGTGCGTCTTCATAAAGTCAGTTATCTCCGCGATCTTTCCAGCTAATCCGTTACAGTTCAGCTGCAAAATTTTGAAGTGTGTAGGAGGGGAGACGGGGGACATACTAGGCGTGAGGAACGGATGCGTTTGCCTAGGTGGAGGTAGGCTAAGGCCTAAACTATGTCGCAGTCTAGAGTTGACAGCGCCATGGCCGATGTTGTCTGGCGTGGAAGGCGGCTGTGTACTGCAACAGGGGGCTATGAACGAATCCGTCCAAAAGTTACCGTTTGCGAGCCCAGAGCACATAAGGGTGTGACACAGGCCAAGGCAATTGTTGCACTTGACCGATGTCGCAGGGGTATATAATCTTTGCCGACAAACGGTGCACATAGTGAAAGGTACTAGGATGGTGTTCCCCTAGTGCAGGCTGGAAGCAGGGGGGGGAGGCATTGGGGGCAGAGAAAAAGGGGACTGACGCTCGGCGATGCTCATATCTGAGGGGATAGGAGTGTTGAGCGGCCGTGTGAGATGGAGACGCTGGTGTGCGTGAGCGACAGTCGGGAGTGGGAGAGGCGGGAATGCCAGCAGTGCTGCCAGTCGTGTAGACTGAGCCACTATTGTGGCTATTGGAAGTAGGTAGAAGCGGTAAGGGCGTGCCAGAGCGGCGACTACCGCGGGACGTCCTTGGACGTGTACAACATGGTGCCTCAAAAGTACTAAAGAAAGTACGGGGTCTGTGAATGGCAGGGTTACGCCCTGAGCATCCAGATTTATGTAACCATTTCTTACACTTGGCGCATTGTACCGAATGCGACCGTTTAATATAAATTTTCTTCCAGAAAACGCAGCAGATCCAATCTCTTGGTCCAGCATTGGGTTCGATCCCAGCCCGTAACAAGAGACATTGGAGCAACCCAGCTGCCAGGGTTAGCTCCAAGGATGACAATTTAAGGTTGGGACGGGACAGATTGGGCAGGGTTACACTGAAATAACAGCCCTTGGCCGGGTAAAAAAAACCGGGTCATTCCGGTGCGATAGAAGTGGCTGTTGTGGGACGTTTTGACTTCGATGTCAACAATCCGAGAGCGGATTATCAATTTTTTGTTTCAGTGAAAAGTTGTTCACAAAAAACCCAAAAATGACCCAGGTCCGATCTCAAATAGGGGGCTTGATCCAAGGTATTTATGTGCAGAACACCTTTCTGCGTAGGCGGCCTTCGGCCGCGCTTCAAAAAATAACCCTTAGCCGGTCCAACACCGGGTCCACAATATTTCTGCGCAGAACACACTTTTGCACTTTTCCGTACACCCTGATCTGTGATTACAACAACCACATGAAAATTACAAAAAATTTTCAACTTTGATTGCAAATATCTCTTCACTGTTACCGAGGTCAAAACGAGTCTTTTAATAAATTTCCCGATAATTTCAGACGTATTTTAGCAGTTGTCTCCTAAAGGAAACAATTAACAAACTTAAGTTGATAACCAAAAGAGAAAAACAATATGCCAAGATAAGCACTTAGCGTAAGAAATTAAAAGTGAACCAAATATAATAGGTTCGGTGTTCAAGAAACTTATAGAAAAAACCAAAAATCCAATTGAAAATATATGTACTAAAAAAATGCAAATAGCAAAATTCGGTGGTGGTTTCCTCTGCTGCCTCCCTGCTTCCCCTCTCCCTTTCGGCTGCTTTATATGCGGCGACACCAGTCCTTAACTCTGGTTATCCTACGCCCTTTCCACTTTTCTCTTTTAGGTTTTTGTTTGAATTCGGTGTTCACTTTCGCCCCACTAGCTGGTGTGTTGTGTTGCTTTTAAGTTGCTGTCTGTCTCCATCATCTGATGTTGCATGTGTGCCAAATGGGCCTAAAAGAAGCGTTGATTATTATATGTGAGCATATATATAAGTATAAATTTTATATTTTTTCTGTTTATTTGTAGGCGATTAAAGCCGATAATAGTTTTAGTAGCAAATCAATCACACTTTGTTCTTATTGGCTCAGCCGGAAGTGAAGTCTTCCTCTTATTTTTCTCTATTCTTTTTCCATACATTCACAAAGCTGTGTTTAATCATCTTAAGATCTAAGCAGGGTTGTATTTACTATATCAATCTTACAATCTAAAGAGAGTTGTGTTTCCTAGTTTATAACTCGGCCAAACCTGATAAAGGATCGACCTCGATCCTGAATTACTTAACTAACTAAGTGTAATGGTATAGAAACACAGAGGATCAGTGTTCGATCAGAATTGATTTCTTTATTGAATGTTACTTTCTTTTATACACAAATTTCTTACGTTAATTCTAACTAATACTTACAGGCTACCTATACTTGTAACTTTCAATACTTTCTTACAAACTATTCATGTATACCTAAAAATGTCAAATCAGCATATGTGAACTAACGTCAGCCGCATTGACGCGGCGACGGTTGTTCGGTCTGCTTGACTCATAGAATTTGTAATTCTAGTTATTACCACATGTTATTGTTTCCTAAAATGTCGATCACCCGTTGTGAGGGTTGTGACTTATAAGTGGGTCATATGTTGACTAAGCGTGTGGTCGAAATGCGCATACATTAGGATGCGCGATATATGCTACACTAACACCAAAGCATGTTTTTGGAATTTGTATGAAAACAAATGCCTAAAAGTGTGCACTCACACCTAGACGGAAAACATTTTCAACATTGTTAAAAAGTGAACCTCGCCGAACAAAATTGCCCACTTTTTTATTCAGTTGTTTGGTAAGCGCGACTCGCTGTTTATCCAAATTTTTATCCATTACTGGTTGGCAGGGAAGCTGTTCATTGCTAGGTAATGGACAGCTTTAGAGTTAGTAGGTCGTTAAACTCCAAACTATTCGCCTCTAACAAATAAAATATAATAAAGCGAATTTGTAAGTTGTTATTGTTATCTAAGTTTCCCTCCCGCATTGAGAACAGTGCATACTTAATACTGCATCTGCTCCCTTCGGCCTTTTTGCCGCAACGGCCCTTTTCGAAATCGGTGTAAAATAGCAAAAAGCGATTGTGCTTGTACCAGACCCTTGAGAAACTCCGAGTTAAGCGATGTATGCGATGTCATTGCCGCTGCGTCAAATACTATGCACAGTTTACCAGGTTTATGAGGACTCATCACGCCGAAATGTGGGAGATACAACACCTTCTCAGTGTGGATAGCGACTTCAGCCTTCTCTATATATCGTGCCATCTTTTTCATTTTATTCTCATAATTGAGCAGAAGTTTCTTCGCCTTGTCGAAGCTCGGCGGAAATACGACGTCGTCTCGTTTCCACAACAAGCCAATCTCGTATCTTTCGCCAATCTTAATTGCTGTGGATTTTATAATGACTTTTGCGCGCACGTCCTCTTCTCCGTAGGTAGCGGCTGCTTTAACTCCCAAGTTTTCTAGCATTAAGTATTCTTGGACCATATCGCATATCTTTCTCGACAGAGGTTAGTCTTCTACTATGAGCACCCGTGGACTAGTTGCTTCTAGTTCGTCGATTGAACAATATGCCAGCCATCCTAATTTCGTATTGGCAGCAATTAATTGGCTCCTACCGTTAACAGACCGGCCGGCTTAACCTAACCGTTAGTGACTGTTTCGTTGGCAATACCCAGAACGCTGTTATCTAAACCTAACCAAATCGGTTTGACGTCGGTATAGCTGGCGATTGGGGAGTTATGGAAATGATGAAACTTTTAACTATACGAACATTCTTGAGAGGAAACGTTACGCCACCCGGATTACCTTGTACCTCCAACGAAGCTATGCGAGACTTCTCCGTTGCTGTGATCTCGCCATACCATTGGAGTGTAAGCGATGAAATAATAAAGAAATCGAAGAGATTTCGTCAAACGTGGCGTATGTTTCCATGTGACCCTTCTGCCCAAATAATGTAGGTAAGGTATAACTTTTAACGACACTCACCTTGACAACTGAGGATGGCATCCGCATCATTTGTAGTAGCTCATGTGGACGTTGGCATAATGGATGGTGCGTGCAGCATTGACACCCCTGTATATTACGCCGCTTCTTCTGGCAGCTCTGTAGGTTATGTCCCCCTTATAGGTATGCAAGCAAAGGCGTTGACATTTGACGGGTATCCATCGAATTTCCATGCGACTTGTGGTGACTGCTCTCTGATCTGATTGACGTGGAACTCTAGACGATATCGTATCTTTTCTCAGCAGTCTTTGGTATTTGTTACGTAAAGCAAGTGTGAAAGTGTAAGCTCCTCTATTATGTTCTGAACGTTTTCTGGGAATATACAAAATGATGTGACTGCCCGCTTTGCATCACCCTTTAACGCCTTTTGTAAGCGCAATAGGTTTTGGCCATCACTAATTGAATTCCCTTTAGTTAACTTGAAGTGGTACATACTCGGTATTATCTGAATGATGGTTATCACTAGAGTTACCAAGCTGAAGTGGGAAACAATGAAACTGTCAACACTTTTGGTACCAAACAATATTGTTCTCAGCGAACCGACACAGGGACTTCAAGCTAGTATTGCTCTTCGAGAAGGTATTATCTTTACATATAATAAAATTGTAACATGTCGATGTCTGTACATTGAAGATATTCAAGAAAAACTGATAGGAGAGGTCGTTATTGGACCAGCGGAACCCAAATCCAAAATTTTTAGAATTTTCGTTTGTCTGTCTGTCCGTCTGTATGATTGTGCGCGCATCACGCAAAAACTACTAAATAGAATTGCCTATTCTATCACTTAACGTCTAACTTAAAATTTAGGACAACTTTAATTTGGATATCTCATCCAGTTCCCGAGTTATTGACCAAAATGTGGGAAAAATGTGACCAAAAATGTGGTTTTTTACCATAACGCCAGCGTCACACAAGAACGACTGCATAGAAATGAATGAAAGTTTCAATAACCATTTTCTAGACGTCTCTCCTAAAATTTAAGATATCTTTCACCTCGATATTTTACCCGGTTCCCAATTTATTGACCTAAATGTGGACCCAGGGTGACTGTATGATTTGTGCTTATCTCTACATATAATAAAATTATAAATTATTTATACATTGCAGATATTTAACCTTTATGTGCTCGGCTTACTACATTTGTAGTAAATTGTGAAAAAAAGTGAGATAAAAAAAAATTTTCCGAAACAACAATGCCCGAATTTTTTTGCTTGTCGCAACACGATTTTTTATAACTGTCGCTTCGCTTAGCTTACCGAAGTACGTTTGGTGTGTGTATGTTTAAATTAGAACAGTCGTACTATATTTGGCATGTTTGCTTAGGTGTGTTTTAGCATTCAAGAAAATCAGTCTTGTATTCATGTGCTGGATGCAACAAGTGTAAGGAAGCAATAAATTTACAAATAGACATACATCAAGTATAGACATGTCAAAGCGTGTTCAAATTCAGGAACGGCGAGTTGTTAAGCGGTAAGTTTAGATACATATACATTTCTTTTGCCAAAAATGCTAAAAGGAACAGTTAACTATCAGTCTAAGGTACGAAGAACTTCAGGATCATGTGCAAAATATATTGCGCGAGCTTGATGAGGAGGAAGAGCATTTCGATTTGGAGGATGATTGCAATGCCGGCAATGATGAGAGTTCCGACCCGAACGATATTGGCGCTGGTGGTTTGATTGGTATCAATACAGAAGAATCCGACGCTGAAAATGAATTAATTATTGAAGAGGACGACATTCGCAATGATGAGCAAGAAGAGGGTGCAATATTCGAAGCAGATTTCGAGGATGATTTTGATTCAGGCGAACCGCCCATTACCCAACGACATGATGCGTTGATCGCTAAAGATCAAACTGCATGGCTTAAGAACTTTCCTAGCCAAGCTGTTCGCGTAAGTAGCCATAATGTACTTCGGAGTACTGTTGTGGGTCCAACTCGGGCTACCCAGGGTCTAATTGAGTCTGAAGTCTTTGAGTTGATATTCACTCCATCAATGCTGCAAAAAATTCTAGTAGATACGAATGAAAAAGCACGAAAAGTCTATGAGACTTGGAACGAGAAAAACTGCACTGGAAATAAACGAATCTGGAAGAAATTAACCTTAATTGAACTAAGAGCATTTAGAGGTCTTGTGTTGCTAGCAGGTGTAAATAAATCAAATGACGAAGATGTGGATGTGCTATGGAGCCAAGAAAGCATTTGCTTTTATCGAGCAGTAATGCCCAAGTCACGTTTCAAAGAAATTGTTCGATTCATTAGATTTGACAGCGAGCGTACAAGAGCAGTTAGGCTAGAAGCCGATAAGGCTGCTCCAATATCTGAATTGTGGACACAAATGAACGCAAATCTGCGCAAATATTACCAACCATCTGGAGAAATTACTGTGGATGAACAATTATTTGCTTATCGCGATCGTACTAGGTTTACTCAGTACATACCCTCTAAGCCTGCCAAGTATGGGATAAAGGTTTGGTTTGCATGCGATGCTAAGTCGTTCTATCCACTCAAAAGTGAAATATATACTGGAAAAAACTCAAATGCTGGTCGAGCAAGTAACGTAGGTGAAGGTGTTGTGCAAAGATTAGTATGCCATTGGGAGAACACCGGAAGGACTATTATTTGTGACAATTTTTTTACATCGTTAAACTTAGGCAAGTATTTAATGTCCAAAGGTCTTGCTATTCTTGGTACTGTGCGTCAAAATAAAACGTTTGTACCATATGAAATGAAGGCAGACCGCAATCGTGCTGAAGAATCTTCCATTTTCGGGTTTCTCGATGGAAAGTTTTCTTTGGTATCTTATGTTCCAAAAAGAGGCAGAGCAGTTATAATACTTGCCAGCACACCTTTGACAAATTCAATTGTAGCTGAAAAGAAAAACAAGCCGCAATACATCCTTGATTACAATGCAAACAAAGGAGGCGTCGACGCAATGGATTAAATGCTTTCTGCATATTCAACGAAACGCAAAACTTTGCGTTGGCCTTTGGCCATGTTTTATAACATGCTGGACATAAGTGCACTTGGATCATTCATCATTTATTCGGAAAACAATCCATATAACCGTCGCACAGACGCGCGAAGAAAGTTCTTGCGGAGCTTGTCTAAGCAGCTTTTTATGCCAGCAATTGAACAGCGCTCTCAAGTTCCCCGGGTGCTGGGATTCCATCAAACACGTAAAGCTATCGAAATGGCACTGGATCGATCACTTTCTGCTACATCTAATGTTGATTCATCTATTTTACCTGATATTTCCAACGATAAACAACCAAAATATCCTGTACCTTGTCAATACTGTGAAATAGGAAGTCGTAACAACACACGAAAAATCTGTAGTTGGTGTAAAAAAGCAGTGTGCAATGCACATGCCGAAACATATATTTTGGGAAAATGCTGTTCAAGTCCTGAAAATTAAATCATTTTTTGTATTAAAACTATCACCTGAACTCAATATTTAAAAAACAAAAAAAAAGGTTATTACACACGTACAAGTAACAAAAAACACCATACAAGTCTATTTTTCTTAACATTACATTGGTTTTGCATGCAATTACGTAGTTACTACAAATGTAGTAAGCCGACCGGGTACGTAAGTTTTATATCCCGGGCACATGAAGGTTAAGAAAAATCGATATCAATGATCATTATTAGGCCAATAGAAGCCAAATCCACTGTTTCTAGAATTTTTGTCTGTCTTTCTGTCTGTCTGTATGTTTGGGCGCGGATCACTAAAAAACGACTTAATGAAATTGAATGGAACTTTTACGTTGTATTACTTGACGTTTAGAATTTAAGATACCATTTGTTCCGATAGCTTGACCGGTTTCGGAGATATAGACCGATTTGTGGACCAAGGTGACCCAAAATTTGTTGGTACAATATGGGTATCAAACGAAAGGTGACAATGAGTGCTGCAATAAGCGATGTATTTAAGTTCCATATCATATCTGGAATGGGATTTAATGATGAAAATCGGACTCAGTTTCTTATTAGTTCTGAGACGCAGCGAAGCGAGCGGGGTTTACTATCTACAAGGTGGCGCAAAAGTAAGCTTCCGATGTTCAGCATATCGGTTGTGGCACGTGCAGTGTGTGCTGTTGCACCGTCTTGTTGGAACCACATGTTTTCCAATCCCAATTCATCAAGTTGCGGCAAAAAGAACTCGTTGATCATTGCTCTGTAGCGCTCACCATTCACAGTAACCGTTTGGCCCCGACCGATTATTGGTCAAATAAATAGTCAGCAATATTGCGCGTTCTGGAGCAGTGTAGCGTAACATTGTTTATTAACGTGTATTTCGCATGTGTTTACTACACAAATGTCAAAACAGAACTGACTTTAGGGGCCAATCGCAAAATGTATAGCATTTTCTGATAGGAGGATTACTTTTGGGCCACCCTGTATATAAATTAAAAGAAAGTTGTGTTAGTTGCACTTTTTAGAACTCAAGAACGGCTAGACCGATTTGGCTGAAAATTGGTGGGGAAGTAACTTGGAACCAGGAAAAGGATATAGGATACTATTTTTCCGGGAATTGGACCGAGAACCGACCTATTCCAATTTTTTTTTATTTATTTTGCGATTTACTTGAAATTTGTTACATTGCTAGCCTTTTACTTTTGGCAGTATTCGAGAGATGGGTAGTGGAGACCGATTAGCGATCCCGCGGTGTTTCCAATTGGCGCCAGTATGTTGGACGGTCAAAATCGCCCAGGCGGTTAGATGACCATTTAAAGAAGAAAGGAGTTTTGTTTGCAAGTATTTACTTATTCCTGTTAAGCGGAAACATTTGACTTTTTGCGTTTGGAGATAGTTTTTCGTCATTCCCATTTTACTGACAGTTCTTTGAAAGTTTTAAAAATTTAATATTTTGAAGTTGACCGGTTGATGTGTGTGTTTCGAGTTTCTATTAGTGTATTGTGCCGATATTATCATTAACAATATCATTCCGCGACCAAGACGATCAAATCTTTGACGAAAAAACCGTAATACAAGTGGGATTCGAAACGGTGCGAATGAAAGGACTGAAGAAGAGCAAGAAATTGCACGTGAAGAGCGCCGCGTTAGTATAGTTCGACTTTGTGCTTCTCAATTACAAGAGCAAAGAGAGGCAGACCGAAAAAAGGCTCGGTTGGCAGTGCGAAATCGTCGAGCAAATCTCAGACATCAACAACAAGATAATTTTCGACGCACTGGAAAAAATTTATCTAAGTACAGTTTTGAATCGAGCAGCGTTTCGATACGATTGCAGCCCTGAATACGGCTTACATTCTAGCGCTGAAATTGGGAAAATGGACGTTGTTTTGCCATGACCATCACCAAATCACAAGGCCAGTTCTGGAAAGTTTGTGGTCTGAATCTAGAAAATCCATGTTCTCATGGTCAATTATATGACCATCTGCTTTATTTGTTTTAGCGGCTGATAATAAAACTAAAAATGTCGTCTATCACAGGGTGCTTGATTGAAGAGTACAACGCATGCACCAAAATACATGACCAAAAAGGAATGTTAAAAAACATTAATTTTCTATTTACATTTATCAATCTGCTCATTTATTGCTTTTAAGGCGGAACAAAGTTCGGCGGGTCAGCTAGTTGGTAGAATATCTTCTTTAATTTCGGTGCAGATGATGACATAAATTCAGCACAAATTTTGCATATATAACTTATTCTCATTCGCAATGTAGAAAATCGGTGAAATAAACCAAAACCATATTAATGAAAAGTGTTTATTAAAATCCAACAGCCAATTAAAAGAAGATCCAAGTAAAACAACTCATAAAAATTGCACTTTTACTGTTTATTAATTAGTTAGCACAAAATAAAAAGAAATGCAGAAAAAGCACATTAGCAAAAATATAAAACAGCGAACCGGTGAAAACCAATAACAATAACGATAATGAAAAATGATGGCCTGACAGCTGTCGATGTGTTTTACGCGGAGGTTGCCACACGTCCAAAATTGTTATAAATGTAACACTTAAACACTATAATGAATTCATACGTTGCTGTGATTAAATATAATATAATATAATACATGCGTCATAACGAAAATTATGTACAATTCAGGAAAATATATGTGTAATGAGGATTGGGACGTGTGGCGACCTATGCCGCGTAAACTCCTTTTTTGTGTCGGCGAGGCTAGAGAAAAAGAGCGTCAATCCTCGGGATTACCGCCAAACTTCGGCAGTGAATCCACTTTGCTCTGTATAAAACTCTTGACTCAAATATGACATTGACGTAGGTGATCTTAGTTGTACCCGCGCGTAACCATGTGGCTGCGGTGGCATGAAGGTTGGCAGGTTAGATGCATTTGCCGTGGCGGCAAAACATTTTATGATCCGCCAACTGAAAACCGTCTATGCCTGACTGAGCCAAAGTCTTTCTGTTGCTATCGTATGCAGAATCGTGGACGTTGAAAATTGCAACTGTACTGGTGTCGCTGGCAAAGCTGCTGATGTTGATGGAGGTAATAGCAGTCTCGGTTCCTTAGTTGGTCACATATTGCCTTCTGAGGCAACTATAGCTGGTGGCGGCGATGATGATGTCTTATTGGCGAACGTAATCCTCGATATGGGCGGCGCACAGTGCTGTGTCTCCATATAAAAAGTGGGCAAAAATAGAAAAGTGGGCGTATTGGACCAAAAATTCGTTTGTAAGTTGATTAGTGTACAGTGATTTCAAATATCAAATTTGTTTTTACCTAACTCTTATATTTTTCATGGAATCTGAGATTTAAATTGCAAAATTTCACAATTAGTTCCATAACAAGTAGTTCCAATACAGAGTAGTTTCTGTACTATTTACATAGGGCGTTTTGCTACCAACTTTTAAGGCTACGAGGTTACATTCTATGACTTAATTCATGACAACTGAGATCTCTTAAGTCTCTCTTACTCAAACCCTCTAGGAATAACAGTTATTTGTATTTTCTTCCTTTTTGGCTGCAAAATGTACTTTAAAATGAATGTATCTTTTGACGGGGATGTCACTCGCACAAAAAATTAGATGCATTCAAGAGTTCTGAGAGGCAAAGCATATTTTGTTAACACTCACTTACCAGTTACTTTGCACGAGCAAGATACTCGTATGTTGAAAAACACTGAATAAAGAATTGGTTTTTTGAATGTAACGCTGCTTATGGAAAAATAAAATTCGTCAACGTTTACTTATTGACATGTATCGGCTAGCCATTCAGTCATAAAAAAATTCATCACATGTTGACCATAAAAAATAATATTTTCACTTTTATTGTCCAATTTAGGCACTTGGAAGATTTTTTTTTTGCCAAAAATGCTTTGTAGTATTCAGGGTTTTTTTATTTGGTCTTCAGTTAATGCAAAAATGCACATACTCTCTCTAATGTACAGGCAAAAATCCAGATGTCGACTACAATTTTATATTTTATAATTAAATCCCTATTAATATTAGCAATAAATACTATATTATCTTTAGCTTTTTTACTATTTGACGCTTGACTAACACAACACCACAGTAATAACTTTCACGGGTTTTACAGTTGATGGAAAATACTGTCGTAGTGAATATTTTTTTTGTATAAAGTGTATAAAAAACGGATTTATTTCGAAAACGTGAAATAAAACTGCAGATTTTTTCCCTTTGATTTTATAGCATTATATTTTTATTCAAAGGAATAAAAAAAACATACTTTTACATACTTTTTGGTACACCCTTGTAAACTTAAGCATTTCTAAAATTTTCTGCAACGAATTTTCTGGGGGTCCCAAGCAGGAAACTTAATATTTCTTAAAAAGCCAAGCTTTGGAGTGGTTTCCTTAGAGATTTTCTAATGAGAAAAATATTATGTTAAGAAAAGATATAATAAGTTGAATTTTTGGCAATTTTTTTTTAGATTCCAACTAAAAAGAAATGCATTAAAAAAAGTCAGAAAGACCTAACTTAAAGAGCTGTTTGTAAGAAACTCATCAGACTAGATCCTTTGTCTTGAATAAATTGTCTTTCCAACAATGCCAAACATCCCCAACAATTACTTTTATCATTTCGGGCCGCTCATACAGCCAGTGTCGTAGCCAGGATTTGGGGAAGGGGTGGTTTATGAAAACATTTTTTTATCGAAACCGGAAATTTGACACAATAAACTTTATTTTAAAAATGTACGAAAAATTCGCGACAATTTGAAGCAAGTTTATCAAAGTCTTAAATTTTTTCAGAATTTTTTGAACTTTTGGACTAGGCAGTTTTGTAGTTCATTAAATTTTAATACAGTAATGTGTCAATCTTAAGGGCGTGACACATTTTGCTAATTTTTGGCAATTTTTTTTTCCGAAGAGCTCAAGTGTTTTCTTTCATATAAAGGGAATTGCTTTCATAATCTTGTATTGAGGAAAATACAGAAATCCTCAAGACATATTTCTTTAGAGTTTCTAATCTGGGAACCAGCATTAACACCAGCAATAATGTCAGCCTAGAAATCCAACGAAGAATCACTCACGCAAACCAGTGCTACTGACAGGACACTAACAACATCTGACGAGGCGGTTCTGGGAGTATTCGAGAGAAAGATTCTTCTAAAGTGATTTATTTTGTTGTGTTGATCTTCCGACAGGGTAGTAAGCTGATTTTTGTTGGAACGATTTTCCGTCATCCCTTGTCTAGGTTCGTTCTGAAACGAAAGATTTACGGCCCCTTACGCGTTAGCGGCGGTACCAAAGAAACCCAACGTCTTAATGGGCTAGGCCATGTTGTGCGAATGAATGTGTATGGAATTCATTTTTCTTTTATTCATGTTAAAGCTCATTAAATTTTATTAAATATAGCTTAATTAGTTTTAAAAATAATGGAATTTGAATGCCCCCCCTGCTCGTCGATGCATGTGCGGCATCTTACCAAAAAGTTGTTCATTACTGCTTGGAGAGTTGAGACAGGAATAGCCGCAATTGTTTCTCGAATGGATTGCCTTAGTTCATTCAAATTTGTTGGTTTTGCTTTGAAGACTTCCTGTTTGCAATAACCCCACAAGAAAAAGTCAGGTGCAGTAAGGTCAGGCGACCTGGGTGGCCAACGGAATGTGGAGTTTCTGGATATCAGCTTATTGGGAAATTTTCGTCGCAATTCTGTCGTAACAGGTTGGGCTATATGAGGAGCTGCACCATCTTGCTTAAACCACACAGAGTTGAAAGAAATTCTCATTCGGCGTAATTCTGGATAGAAAAACTCTCTCAACATGCTCAAGTAACGGTCTCCAGTAACCGTAACGGTGTGACCGTTTTCTTCGAAGAAGTAGGGCCCGACAATGCAGCGTGATGAAACTGCACACCACACTGTGACACGAAGTGGATGCAATTCCGTCTCATGGAGTATCTGTGGGTTGGAAGCACTCCATATTCGACAATTTTGTTTGTTTATGTTGCCGTTTAAATCGAAATGGGCCTCGTCAGACATGAAAAGACAGTTCAACATGTTTCCATCCTCTTCCACCATTTGAAGCATCTTCTGGCAAAATTCCAAGCGAATCGGCAAGTCTGCAGCGTTCAGTTTGTTGGCCATTTGAATTTTATATGGGAATAAGTCCAAATCTTTGTGCATAATTGACTGTAATGACTGTCTGCTTACACCCATTTGAGCAGATAAGCTTCTTGTCGAAACACGTGGATTGTTTTGTATGGCAGCAGCTACAGCAGCGATTGTTTCCTCCGTTCGAACTGAAGGGTTTCGATGGCAAGGTCTTCTGTTGACTGTCCCATGCTCGGCAAAATTGTTTACAAGTCTTATTATGGTCCATCTGCTCGTAGGATTGCCGCCAAACGTGCGCCTATACTCTCTTTGAACCGAAACTACGGACTCCAGTGCGTGATAGCGGCGGACAATCCAAATTCTTGTTTCAGTGTCCCAGTTATCCATTTTTGTTAAATGTAAAAGTCAATCTGCAAAATAAAAAAAAATTTACCAGATTCATTAAATAGAAAAAAAGTTATTTAATTTTTTTTTGGTAGCGGCTTTCATTAGCCACCCTGTACCGGGGGTTGCAGAGGAAGAGGGAGATCACCACTCCGATGGAAGAGCGAAGTGAATACCGATTTGTGATTCCGTGGTGTTTCCAATTGTCAGAAAGACGTAAGGAGTGGCGAGCTATGGTAAAAGGCCAAAATCGCTTAGACGGTTAAGCGGCGTTTAATGAAGAAGAAGGGTTGAAAAGAAGTGTAGAAGTGGAAACGGGAAGAGTTGGAAAAATGTGTAGCAATTTGTATAAGTTATGAAATGACGTTTTGTCGCAGCTCTGAAGTGCGTAAAATGCGGTTTTTTGCGGAAGATTATGTCACTTTAAGAACCTTCTCCATAAATTGGTTTCGGCCACTATATTTTGGCTTTAAACAAGTAGTTCGTAAAATTCAGCAAGCTTAAATATAGTTTTGTCATTTTCTTCCCTGTGGTTTGTTGGAAAACCAAAGCGAAATCTCCAAAGATAGTTTTGTGGTGAGTGAATCGACTTTCTATTTCCATTATAATATGATCAATACATAAATGGATAAAAAACAGAAATCTTGAAATAAAAATCTTGCAGACTTCGACTAGATTTGAATCGGTTCTATTTGATTTCAATATCCATATCAGAAGTTCTGAACAACTCTATCTCTATTTGTATTTTATTTGAATCGCACTGTGTTAACAAAGATGCTAAAAGAGTGCGTTTATTATTTAAAAAAAAATAGTTTTTAATGTAGACCCAAGAATGTAATCATACTAAGCAATAGAGAAATTGTTGAAATTTTTTTAATGTTGAGCCTTTGGCATAACAAAACTAACACCATATACAGGGTGGCTAATGAAAGCCGCTACCAAAAAAAAATTAAATAACTTTTTTTCTATTTAATGAATCTGGTTAATTTTTTATTTATTTTGCAGATTGACTTTTACATATAACAAAAATGGATAACTGGGACACTGAAACAAGAATTTGGATTGTCCGCCGCTATCACGCACTGGAGTCCGTAGTTTCGGTTCAAAGAGAGTATAGGCGCACGTTTGGCGGCAATCGTCCGAGCAGATGGACCATAATAAGACTTGTAAACAATTTTGCCGAGCATGGGACAGTCAACAGAAGACCTTACCATCGAAACCCTTCAGTTCGAACGGAGGAAACAATCGCTGCTGTAGCTGCTGCCATACAAAACAATCCACGTGTTTCGACAAGAAGCTTATCTGCTCAAATGGGTGTAAGCAGACAGTCATTACAGTCAATTATGCACAAAGATTTGGACTTATTCCCATATAAAATTCAAATGGCCAACAAACTGAACGCTGCAGACTTGCCGATTCGCTTGGAATTTTGCCAGAAGATGCTTCAAATGGTGGAAGAGGATGGAAACATGTTGAACTGTCTTTTCATGTCTGACGAGGCCCATTTCGATTTAAACGGCAACATAAACAAACAAAATTGTCGAATATGGAGTGCTTCCAACCCACAGATACTCCATGAGACGGAATTGCATCCACTTCGTGTCACAGTGTGGTGTGCAGTTTCATCACGCTGCATTGTCGGGCCCTACTTCTTCGAAGAAAACGGTCACACCGTTACGGTTACTGGAGACCGTTACTTGAGCATGTTGAGAGAGTTTTTCTATCCAGAATTACGCCGAATGAGAATTTCTTTCAACTCTGTGTGGTTTCAGCAAGATGGTGCAGCTCCTCATATAGCCTAACCTGTTATGACAGAATTGCGACGAAAATTTCCCAATAAGCTGATATCCAGAAACTCCACATTCCGTTGGCCACCCAGGTCGCCTGACCTTACTGCACCTGACTTTTTCTTGTGGGGTTATTGCAAACAGGAAGTCTTCAAAGCAAAACCAACAAATTTGAATGAACTAAGGCAATCCATTCGAGAAACAATTGCGCCTATTCCTGTCTCAACTCTCCAAGCAGTAATGAACAACTTTTTGGTAAGATGCCGCACATGCATCGACGAGCAGGGGGGGCATTTAAATTCCATTATTTTTAAAACTAATTAAGCTATATTTAATAAAATTTAATGAGCTTTAACATGAATAAAAGAAAAATGAATTCCATACACTGAAAAAAAAATTATTTGAGTTTCTTAATGTAGCAAAATTCATCAACCACCCTGTATTTATCAATAAATGTCCATAATTGCCCCTATTTTTGCCAACTTCACCCTGTCACTTTCTTATAAATACTAACATTTAATAGGTAATAAAACTGCTCCATATTTTTTATAACAGTTCGGATTAAAAAGTGCAGAATTTTGATGAAACTTGGTTTTCCTAGGTTTTGAATAAAGTTTGAAATTTGTTCTTAGATATTTTTTATTAGATAATGGGCAATACTTTTATAAAAAACGGGTAAAAAATTCTCATCATTCACTATCTACTTTTCCGCCGTTGTGTGCTCTGATTAAATTAATGAGCCTGCCTACTGTAGTATTTTCAGATTTTTATTACTTGTGTATGTTTTTTATTACTACCAGAACCAATGTGTACGCATACCTCGAAACCGGTTTTATCGTCTTGAAAGCCTAGTGAATTTTGTAGAAGGTCTGAAAAGACTAGTATATGAACTAGTATATAGGCTTAATATTCAAACGCATAATCCACTAACCGATAATTTCATATATTCATATTTGTCATTAGTCTAAAATAAGAAAATTATAAATCAGCAGCATAAAATGGTATTGTCTTATTCAATCAAAAGTAAAAAAATAGTAGTTCATAGACGAAGGGGGGATCTATACCGCAATCCCTCTGGCTACGCCACTGCATACAGCACTGTACCGTTTGGCGATTAACGAGCTAGTAGCTGGCACGATTAGTAATGTGTTCACGCTCCCGTAAATCTAGAGTGTCGCTCCGAAGTTCTGAGCGACGCAATACCGGCTACTATTGCGGCTAATTGGCTGGTTATACATTATGTAGAATGCTCGGCAGAGGCAGTTGATGCGTTTTCGAAATTGACACGCTCTATGGGATTGTGTTGTTGGCGACGACGAAGGATTTATTGGTTTCTTCAACCTCTTCACTTCCAGTCCTACTCCGTGATCCCCTCATTATAATGTGACGAATATTCTCAAGCATGTACCGTCCCTAACTCAACAGCACTCCCACCACTAGTTAAACAACAGAGATAACGAAGGTACACGCTTATGCATGCAAGCGTGTACCAAGGAAGAAGATGGTGCGAATGTTTGCGAATACAAGGTAAAGAGGAGACGACAACACCGACCCTTCGAGAACACGAAGAGCGAACAACCAAGAAACTTCTAGGTGCGTGGGGTAGCACCCTGTTGGACTATAAAAGGCAGTGACCAGGCACGGCAGGTTGATCACTTTAGTTTCAAGTGTTGTTAAATGAATTACTTAAATTTGTAATGCATTTATTACTAGTAAATAAAACTAGCTATTTGTTATAGTATTTGTGAGTGTGTTTATTTGACTTTATAGTGATCGAACTCAGGATAAGTAATCGAGGATTCATGGAAGTCGTCACAATTGGTGTCAGACGCGGTATTGTTAAATAAATACCAGTGATTACAAGGGAATGGCGAAGCTGAATTAATTAAAGATTCAGCAACTCAAAAATGGAACAACGCGGAATAAACACTACAGGCAATAAATCGGAGCTACAGTCACGATTACGGAAGGCTATGGAAGCAGAAGGAATCAACGTTGATGATGATGTTTTTCATCTTGTGGAGGAGGCATCGACAAAAATGGAAGAAAAAAAGGAGTCCATTACCAGTAGCAAGTGTGGACACAAACATGATATTGGCTGTATTAACTAAGATTCGACTAAAATGGAAGAACAACAGACGCGTATTACATCTCGAATGGCATCTCAGCTGGAAGAACAGAAGGCACACATGGTATCCCGTATGTCAGCTTAACTAGAAGAACAGAAAACTCACATTTCAGCTCAACTGGAAGAGCAGGAGACACGAATGTCGTCAAAATTGGAAGCACAAGAGGATCGTATATCCATGCAGGTGGCACAAATGTCTTCGCAGTTGGAAGCACAGGAAGCACGGTTACGTCAAAACTAGAAGGGCAAGATGCAAATATTGCACAATTTCAGGACAAAATTGAGGCTAAGGTGAATGCTTTGAGAGGTCGCATCCAGGAATTGCAACTGAATCGTCCAACTGCTTCAACGAGTATTCCCAAAGTAAAAACCCCATCTTTTGACTGTTCTGTTCCTTTCCAGGTATACAAGCTACAGTTTGAGAAGACGGCAGCGGTAAATATTTGGAGCTCTGAAGACAAAGTTGCTGCATTATTCGTGACATTGAAGGGACCTGCAGCTGAAATCTTACAGACTATTCCCGACGGCGAAAGAAACAACTATAAAGCATTGATGGGTGCAGTTGAGAGACGATATGGTAGCGAACATCGGAAGCAGATATAGCAATTTGAGCTGCAGGATCGCTTCCAAAGGGCTAATGAGATTTTCCAGGAATTCGCATCTGACACGGAGATGTTGACCCATCTAGCAAACGCAGACGCACCCGTAGAGTACACAGAACGGGTGAAAATCCAAAGCTTTATAAATGGAATACGTGATGTGGAGACGGCGAGCCACATATGTAAATCCCAAGAGATCATTTGCTGAGCCGGTGTCACATGTTCTGACCCAAAAAGCAGCCTCGCTTTTGACTAAACCTGCATACAAGGCTCACCGCGTAAAAGTGGAAACTCCGGCTAGAGTTGACAAGCACTAAACGGTGTACAGAAGAAAAGTGATGGTGCCATTAAATGTTTCAAGTGCGGAAACCCAAGTCACATAGCACAATATTGTGGCACTGGCTCCGGTAATCCAAGCAACTCGGGCAGGCGTAATCGCAAAGCTAGAGATGATGAGCAAGTTGAATTCCCCATAATATCTGTGTCACAACTCGGACGGAAAGCGAGTAATGTTACTGTTGAAGGCTACGTGGACGGGAAAGAGCGCTCAATACTGGTGCATCACATTCCATCATTCGGAGTGACTTGGTCAGCGGGAAGGTGAGACTATTGCGGAAAGCTAAATTGTGGACAGTAACTGGTGAAAGCAAGCAAGTCCTGGGAGAGGTGACATGTAAGATTGTGATTGGGAATGTAGCTACTTATTATCACAACTTCTTGGTAGCGAATATTGTCGACGAAGTCATCATTGGCGTTGACTTCTTGGCTGAGAGAGACATTCACATTAACGTAAGGAACAGGGTTATGACTTACAACGGCCAAGACGTACCTCTGATCTTTGGACACAATAGTGGCTATAGCACCAAGGAAATGATCTTGGAGATGGAGCAGCAGGAGCTTAGTAAGGCTGAAGTAGCTCTTCGACAATTGGCTTTCATGGACAGGTGCCTCCTGAAGAAGATTCGGCAAGGCCAGGAGGAAGATCCAGATTTAGCATGTGTGGTAAAAGGACTAGAGGAAAACAAACAGCCAAGAAGAGAAAAGATGGTCGGATGGAGTCGCTATTTGATCGAACTCAGGATAAGTAATCGAGTTCGTCACAATATTTTAAAATAATATGCCCTTTAACTTTTAAAGGCAAATAGGGGGAAACAAAGCTTTCACGCCTGTAAACGCAAATAGCGGGAAACAAAAATTTCACGATGGTGCCGGCACAAATTGTAAAAAACAAGTACGGTTTATTGGTTCAAACCCCCTGCGGGTTAGGTGTTTAGAATTCGCCCGAGGTAGGCATACCGGTCGTAAGAGGGGACTAATATGCACCAAGGTAATGGCGTGCAATTTGATGGTTGATTTACGGCTATGATATCTCTCACTTCTCATTACCCATCTACTCCTTAAGGAAGGGGGGGGGGGGGGGGGGGGGGGTGACCTGACCTAAAAGGTCATACCAAATCGCTACGACAGTCGGGCAGTACCGCATAGGAATACCGGAGTCCCGTTTTCAAATCCGGACAAACAACAACAACAGCGGTCAAACCGCTTATTCCTTTTATGAGGTATCATTTGATTACATTTTCATAAAGATATGCAAAGAACAATTACTAATACAATAGTTCTTATGTGTAATTTAACAATGATTAATTCGCCTGAAATTTAGCAAGCGTGTGGTGCAGTCTCCGGTGCTTCCATATGTGTATAAGATGTGCACACGATGTGGTGAAATTTTGTATCTGTTTCTCGTCTCTTCGTGGTTGCCGTGCTTTGGCGATAATAACGTTGCTTGATGGGGCGGTCTTCAGTCATCACAATCTTGTGCTGTCTGCTCTTGTCACTTCTTGTCAATTTCTTGAGTTCTCCGCCGAACTGGGTTAAGGCGGCAATGCTCCTGGTACATGATTACAGATGACTCGGCTCTGGATTCCCTGGGTTCACCCCGCCTTGTCCCTGGTTAGGCTCTCCGTGGTTTCGCTGACGTCGACGGCAGCATTCAATTGTTCGTATATCGTTCAACGGCATGCGTCGCCACGTCTTCTGACGCTCGCCGATAACACTGGTCTATAGCCAAAAACCACCAGAGACGCGAATATGAAATTTGTATGTAAAACCACCCCCTGATTCCGAAAATCGAGGTTATTTTTTCTATTCTATGGTACCGTTTTTGAGATATTTACGATTTACCGTTATTTCAAAAAAAAAAAAAAAAAAAGATGCCTCCACTTAATCATGTATTTCTCAAAAACTTTGATATAAACAATGCATGCAAAACTTTTCGCTAGGCCCTGTAGGTTCGAAGATAATGAACAATCAGTACGGATTTTAACCTTTTTTTTTTGTAAAAATATGAAAACATGTGTACTTTGCGAGGAAGGATATTGAAAACTTTTTATTTTTTTCCATATACTTTTTTTCCAAGCTTTCATCCAATAAAACCGATGGACTAATACAAAATTATAAGCATTCAAATAAATATGGCCATATAATACTTAAGTAGCCTACAAATATTAGCATATGTACATATGAGACGATAACAATGTGTGTAAGTTTTGTCTTAACTCTATGATCTTATTTTATACTTTAAAAAGTTATTTGTTTTGTTTTTACGCTTGTTTAGATTAGGATCGGTTTCTCTTATGAGAAATCAACAGTAGTCACCCATCATTGCGACATCCTAGAAGCCTTGATACCGACTTTCAATTAACTTCATTTGCTGATGAATGGCGAACGGTCACTTTCATCAGCAAGATTTTGCGGAAAAAGTTTAAATGGGAGTGCAGAAAATGAAGGTTTAAAGACATATTTACTCCTGAAAAGAAAATCAATAAGTTAATTAGATAAATAAGTGACACATTTGTGTGTAATTTTTTTAGGCTGGATTCATCGTTCAGTTCCGAACAAATTTTTAGTTTACATTTTACTCGTTCTTTTTCCACTTCGCTGATACAGAATGAGAAGCGGACGAGCAAAATGTAAACAATAAATTTGTTCGGAACTGAACGATGAATTCAGCTTTAGGGCCGTTTTCTCGTGTAAACTTTAAAATTTTTTATACAAATTTTTTGTTTATCGGGCAGATAGGTTTTGAAGTTTACTTCAGAAAACGGCCTTAAATATGTTTTTTTATTTACACATTTTCGTATAGTTCTTGATTAATTCTTTCACTATCATCCTTTAGTTATGACTTTTGCGTTTGCCTAAAAAAGAAGCAACAACCTTTTTAAAATAATACCATGCTGCTGCCTCCACTGGTGACAATAGTTATTTGAACTGGTTATTGTTAAGCATATTTCTTATTTGCGGCCCAACAAAAATGTCTTCCTTTATCTTGGCTTCTGAAATCTCTGGAAAAATGGTTTTTAAATGACGGAAGGCTTCGCCTTCTTTGTCCAAAGCCTTAACAAAGTTTTGATAAGGCCGAGCTTGATGTGGAGCGGGGGTAAAATAATTTTTTCTTTCTTTATAAGAGGGGAGTATTTTATGTTATGTTTCGTTTTCCGTGTGAAGTTCAGTACAACTTGATGCCGCGTAATCATATGCTGCTGTTGACAATGAAACTGGACCCGGAACTAAAGTTGAATGGGGCAATGGCAATGCAGTTAGATGAGCAACTTCCGTTGAATTTGGTACTGGCAATGACGCTGTAGATCACTGGCATGCGTTTCTTTTCTTGACTTTCCAACCCCAAATACTTCTGTAGTACAAATATAACAGTCCGTCGAATGGCAAGTTGGTTCCCTCCCCTTCATTGTTGTACTAAATTGCATATGTTGCCTGAGTAGATAGTTTCAGAAATTAGTCTCTCTCTCTCTATGGCGCGATATACAACAGGTATATCATCATAAACCTCCTAAGAGATTTTTGCGCCAAGCTTCTCTTCCAATTTGTGGTGTGCCGATTTGAATTTTCCCTACAAATTGGTGGGACCTACAGTTTTTTTGCCGACTCCGAACGGCATCTACAAAGGAGACGAATTTTTTGCTGAGAAGCCTGTCATGGCAGAAATACACTCGGAGAGTTTGCCAAACCACTGCCGAGGGGCATTAAAAAGTAGCAAATTCCTAAATTTTACTACCCACCTTTTTGTTCCGGATTCCGAATGAATCAATTCGATTCGACACACATTTTTCAGTGTTTTTAGGCTGAATGCCAAAATACTGATAATATGTAACTTTCGAAGGATTTGAAAACACACGTCGCATCCTTTTAACAATATATTGACCGCAGAAGAAACAGAACTAATCTGGATAATTTTTACACTCAATCTTTGTTGTTGTTGTGGTAACGACAAAAAACACTCCCCGAAGGTTTTGGGGAGTGTTGTCGAATTAACAGTCCTTGGCCGGATTTCAACCCGGTATGCTCCGACTGTCGTGGTAGCGATTTATGACCAGTGAAACCTTCTAGGTCATGTCACCCCTCCTTCCGTAAGGAAGGATAAGGTGGGTAATGAGAGGTATCATATCCGTAGATCAACCATCGAATTGCACGTCATTACATTTGTGCATATTAGTCGCCTCTTACGACCGGTATGCCTACCTCGGGCATATTCTAAACCCCTAACCCGCGGGGGCAACACTCAAACCCTCGCGCCCTTTTATTCATATTATTTTTTTTTAAGTAAATGACGGGTTATAAAATGCACTTATAGACTGAGCAGTATCAGGTGAGCCTTGCAGATATTATGAAGGAACAATTCGCATTTACTCCTATTTATACTCAGATCAAGTAAAAATCGAAGCCTACCTAGACAAAAAAGTTTCCTTAGTTATACAAAGAAAACACTGCCTGCTTTAAAAAATTTGCTCTTGCTTCAAACGTACCTGGGTTTGAAACTTTAAAGAGAAAACGACATTAACAGTTTCGAAAATCTACCTACGTGCTAACTAATATATGAATGCTAATACATATGTACGTCTAGGGTACTTCAATATTATATGACTATATTTATTTGAATGCTTATAACTTTTGCTTTAGTTCATCGATTTTATTGGATGAAAGCTTACTTTTTTCTGTAATAAAACAGAGCTTACAGAGAAAAAAAAATATATGGAAAAAGATAAAAAGTTTTCGATATGCTTCTTTGCAAAGTACACATTTTTTATATTTTTACAAAAAAAAAGGTAAAAATCCGTATTGATTGTTCATTATCTTCGAACTTTCAGGACCTAGCGAAAAGTTTTGTATACATTGTTTATAGCAAATTTTATTACCTTTTATAACCGGTTTGGAGTTGCTCAATTTGTTTTTGAGATATACATGATTAAGTGGAGCCATCTTTTTTTTTTTGAAATAACGTTAAATCGTAAATATCTCAAAAACGGTACTGTTCAGAGCACTACTGCTTAACCAACTCATTTTAGTTTTGCATATTGCAACTCTTATTATACTTTGTAACAAAGCTCTGAATAAAGGTTTAGCATTCGCAAGTGTATCATGTACAAAGCAAGATCATTCTCTTTTTTTTTTTTTTTTTGTTGTTATTCATTGCTAGGCATTCGAGTGCAAAAATTCTTGCGCGACGACTACATAATTTTTTGGTGACCCCGACGTGGTCACATACATAGGTACCGCTAACTGCCTATGTGAATTGTTAGTGCATAGTTTTGTCTTTTACACGGCAACTGTGCATACGAGGTGTGTTCAAAAAGTATCGCGAATTTTGAATTTTCGCTGGTTACGTATATTCGAATTTCGAATTTTTTGTGGCGTTATGTTGGTACTCATGTCTCTCACTTATGCCGACAAGCTCTGCCATTTTGAATGTTCAGTTAATTGTTGACAGCTGCTTTGCTTGCACGTGTTTTGGATCGTCTTCGATTTTTACCTATTCAAAAAAATGGATGAAAGAACCTGTATCAAATTTTGTGTGAAAAACGAAATTAAGTGCGCGGATGCATTCCGAATGTTGCCTGTGGCATACGGAGAAGCTACCTTGGACCGAAGCAACGTTTATCGGTGGTACAAAATGTTCTCAGAAGGCCGAGAAGATGTGAACGACGAAGGGCGTGCCGGACGCCCGAGCACTTCAACAACAGACGAAAAAATTAATGAAGTGGAGAAAATGGTATTGGCCAATCGTCGAATCACCGTTAGAGAAGTTGCTGAGGACCTTAACATATCGATTGGTTCGTGCCATTCGATTTTTATCAATGATTTGGGCATGAGACGGGTCGCCGCGAAATTCGTACCAAAATTGCTCAATTGTGACCAAAAACAGCATCGCATGAACATTGCTAATGAGATGTTAAACTCTGTCCGCGACGACCCAAATTTGCTCCAGAGGGTCATAACTGGTGACGAATCGTGGGTTTATGGTTATGACGTGGAAACCAAAGCTCATCTCAATGGAAGCTGCCGCACGAACCAAGACCGAAAAAAGCGCGCCAAGTTCGGTCGAATGTGAAAGTTTTGCTGACAGTTTTCTTCGATTGCAGGGGCGTGGTGCATCATGAGTTCTTTCCACAGGGAAGAACGGTCAATAAGGAATATTACCTGCAAGTTATGCGCAATTTGCGCGAAGCAATCCGCCAGAAACGCCCGGATTTGTGGAAGAACAAAAATTGGCTTTTGCACCACGATAAC
Source organism: Merzomyia westermanni (assembly GCA_949987695.1). Lineage (NCBI taxonomy): Eukaryota > Metazoa > Arthropoda > Insecta > Diptera > Tephritidae > Merzomyia > Merzomyia westermanni. The sequence continues at coordinate 87,675,402 of OX465291.1, forward strand.
GCCCCTGCTCACGCATCGTTGCTTGTGCGCGACTTTTTGGCCAAAAACAACACACTAATGATGCCGCAGCCACCGTATTCCCCAGATCTGGCCCCCTGTGACTTTTTCTTGTTCCCTAAACTGAAGAGGCCCATGAAAGGACGACGTTACGCTTCTCTTGACGAGATAAAGACGGCATCGAAGGAGGAGCTGAACAGGATACAAAAAAATGATTTTTTGAAGTGCTTCGAAGATTGGAAAAACCGTTGGCACAAGTGTATAATATCTCATGGGGATTACTTTGAAGGGGACAAAATAGATATTCATGAATAAATAAATAATTTTTGAAAAAACCCAAAATTCGCGATATTTTTTGAACACACCTCGTACATCAGGTGATTCAGCAGTGAAACTGTCCCGCAGTTCGTTGTTGGTGTGCAAACCAATTTTTGCATTTCAATCATTTCGTCTGAACCGAATTAAAAAAAAAAAAAAGTAATAGTTAATTTGCCTGAGTCCACATGATAAATCAGACGTTATTTAAGAAATGTCGTTCTTAAAAAAGAAAAGCGAAGCGCTCCTTCGCTCCCTTAATTCTATAAAAATTTACGTAGAAGAGTTGCAGTCTATGGATCATGCGGAGCTCTCAGTGAGATTGGAGCAGTTAAGTCGCATCCAGGGCCAGTTTGAGTCAACACAATCTAAACTTGAAGAGGAAGGTTCCCATGAGATTGAAGCAGACTCTCGAGAACAATTTACTGCGTCATTCATACGAGCTAAAACAGCTTGCACAAGGGAGTTTAACAAGGCGGACTCGCAAATAATGTCGTCAACTCGAAATCAGGCGACTCAAGAGCAGCACTCAGTTGTTGTGGTGAAACAGCCTAGATCGCGGATACCCGAACGTAAGTTACCGTCATTTGGAGGAACATACACAGAATGGCCGGATTTTTACGGCATGTTTCAAACTATTGTCCACAAAGACACTGAGCTGTCGAGCTTGGAAAAATGTCAGCATCTCCGTTCTAGTTTGAAAGGTGCCGCGCTAGACACCATTAAATCAATTGAAATGTGTGACGAGAACTACACAACTGCATTAAATTTACTTGTTGAAAGATTAGATAATCGCCGCTTAATTTTTCAGGCTCACATTAATGAATTATTCAAGCTACAGAAGGTGAGTGCTGATAAACAATCAACAGAGCTACGGTCGCTGGTAGACAAGGTGGTGTCGCATGTACGAGCACTGCAGTCCCTAGGCACGCCTGAACAAATAGCTGATTGTTTGCTCCAATATGTTATGGCCCAAAAATTGGATTCTAAAACTTACACAAAATGGGAAGAGCGAGTTTCTGCTGATGAGCTGCCCACGTGTAAGGATATGGTTAGTTTTTTACAAAGAAGGTGTCAGACTATGGAAAACGTGAATCACCAAAACACCTAGCCCACAGGTGAGCAATATTATGTATCGTAAAAATTCATTTGGCGTTTCAAATTCTGCTCATACAACCTGTGCTATATGACATAAGCCAGACCACGCCGTTTATTCCTGCCCCACTTTCGCTAGTTTAAAACCAAATGATCGCTGGAAGGAAGCTAAGAAAGCTCAGATGTGCATCAATTGCCTCAAACAAGGACCTCATGTGCAGCAATGCAGGTCATCTGCATGCCGCCGCTGCTCGTTGATGCAACACACTCTGCTGCACTTCAATCATAAAGATAACATAAATTCCAGTATGTCTGAAAGCTCTCCCAACAGAGTGCAGCCAGCAACGCCAGTTGCCAGCACAGCAACCACCGATTCAATTGATTATGTGCTCCTTGCGACTGCCATGGTATTAGTTCGCAACTCTGTAGGTGTAATCGTACCATGTCGTGCAATTCTAGACTCTGCTTCCCAAATTAATTTTATCACAACAAAACTAGCCAATCAGTTGCAATTAAAAAAATCCAAATCGGTCAGTAGCAGTTTCAGAACTCTTTGTCAGCTCCAGCGTAAGCAGCACGATTCAGTCGTTAAATAACAACTTCACTACGACCTTGACTGCAGCCGTAACTCCCACAGTTACCGATTTACAACCCAATTATCCCCTTGACATCACTCATTTTGATATTTCAGTAAACATTAACATCGCGGACGCGGAATTTCATAAGCCTCAGCAAGTAGATCTCCTCATTGGTGCAAGTTTATTTTTTGAGTTTCTTTGCGTTGGCCAAATTCACTTAAAAAATAATAATCATATTTTACAAAAAACTCGATTCGGCTGGGTGGTATCTGGAGGTCGTTGCACTTCGGCCAAGCTATTATCCCTTGTGAGTACAATGAATTCCCCTGAACTTAATTTAGAGCATGAATCAACAAACGAAATGGTGCGCTCATTTTGGGAGGTAGAAAATAGTTTCGAACCGATTCGAAGAGCGGCAAAGGAGGAAATCGAATGCGAAGCTCATTTTACCGCAAACTACACTCGCATAGAAACTGGCGAGTATTCGGTTCGCCTGCCTTTGCGATCCAGTATACAACTTCTTGGAGACTCGTACCAGCAAGCTGCACGGAGATTCTTGGCTGTGGAAAGACGCATTAGGTGCAACTATGAACTGAAATCGCAATACACATCTTTCATGAAAGAGTATCTAGACCTCCGCCATATGTCCCGCATTTCGAAACTTCCGTCAACCATACCTCCCTATTTTCTGCCTCATCATTGCGTGTTTAAAAACGACAGCACAACCACTAAGCTGAGAGTAGTTTTTGATGGCTCAGCAATGACGTCAACTGGCTATTCATTGAACGAGGTGCTGATGACGGGCCTAACAATACAACCAAAACTACCAGATACTCTCATCCGGTTTCGCGCACATCCGGTTGCACTGACTGGAGACATTTGTAAAATGTATCGGTGCAATCGAGTCACTCAGCCAGACAATTACTTGCATCCTAGGGATGATATCCAAATGTTTACACTCGATACGGTAACATACGGTACAAAATCTGAACCCTACTTGGCAGTCCGTACCATGCATCAACTTGCAACCGATGAAACAGGATCTTACCCCTTAGGCTCTCAAGTTGTTCTGCGCGATGTTTACGTTGATGACCTCATTACCGGCGGCGATACCATTGACCACGTAAATGAAATAATGCAACAAACATCTGAACTATTAGGTAAAGGGAATTTTAAAATACGAAAATGGTGCTCGAATGCACCAGAAGTACTCAGCAACGTGCCAGACACAGATAGAGAAAAGTTTACCAAGTTCGATGATGGTAGCTACATTACCAAGACCCTTGGACTACAATGGAATCCTGAGACAGATATATTCCTTTTTTCGTTTGTTGCAGCGAAATTTTAAGAAAAAGATAACTAAGTGAACAATCTTGTCAACTATAGCTAAATTTTATGATCTATTGGGACTAATTGGACCCATCATATGTAAGGCAAAAATTTTTCTTCAACGTTTATGGACCGAAAAGGTTGATGGAATGAAAGTTTACCAATTTCTTACCAGACAGTTTGGCTGCAGATACAAAGAGATCTTGATACCATATGTCAATTGACATTTCCTCGATACGTGGCCCAACAAAACGCTAGTCTGGAGGTGCATGCATTCTGCGATGCTAGTATTTTAGCATACGGCGTATGTGTAAATATTGTCGCCCGCTTACATGAAGATGTCAGAGTCACATTGCTGTGCTCCAAATCCAGGGTTGCACCCCTACAAACACTAACGGTTCCCAAGTGTTCCTATGTGCCGCTGCGCTGTTGGCACAAGTAGCTAGTTCCATCAACCACTTGCACATTTTCAACTGCCCGTTTTTTTTGTTGGTCAGATTTAACTATCACTTTGCCATGGCTTAAGGAAGAGCCATCATGTTTTAATATTTTCGTTGCCAATCGTATAACAAGGTAACAATACCTCATAAGCGGTATGAAGTGGAAATATGTACCAACAAGTCTTAATCCGGCACACATTCTATTAGCAAACTAATCGCTTTGGAACAACGGACCAGAATTTCTACGCAACTTAGAAAGCGATTGGCCAAAACGTACTAACCAAATTGTAAATTTGCCTGAACTTCGAAGGTCTGCCTTGCTGAATTCGACTTCAGTAGCCGATACCTCACTCAACTGCAAATACGCAAATTCCTTTGCAACAATGCAGCGCATATATGGCTATGTACACATGTTTATCAAAGGAGACCGCTCTGTAAACTTGACTGCAACACACATTCAACAAGGAACCTGGTACTTACTCCGTATGGCGCAAAGGGTTAATTTTTGTTCGGAACACAAATCACTTAAAAATAATATACCGCTAAGCTCGGCCAGTGCATTGACATCTCTGTCACCATTTTTGGACACCTTTGGGCTCATACGGGTAGGAGGCCGCTTGAAAAATTCAGTATTCGCGGCACCCAATCTTGCTGCCTAAGGGGCATCCTCTAACTAATTCCATCATAATACATTTCCACCATCAAAACCTAAACGCTGGCCCCTTAGCATTATTGGCAGCAATACGACAACAATACTGCCCCATCGGAGGAAAAAAGGTAGTGACTGAAGTCATAAGTAAATGTGTACGGTGTTTTAGGCTCAAGCCAAAGGTATGCGAACAGGTTATGGGCAATTTACCAAAAGATCGCGTTCGACCCAGCCGATCATTTGTTACCAGCTGTATTGATTACTGTGGACCATTCTATTATCGATAGGAAATTAGAGGCATACCACTAAGAAATTGCTATATTTGTCTGTTTATTTGCTTCTCCACGAAGGCAGTTCATATGGAACTGGTTAACGCTTTGTCGACAGATGCGTTTTTAGCAGCATTGCGGAGATTTTATTCCACTCGTGGCAAGCCTGCTATTATTTGGTCAGATAACGCAACGAACTTTGTTGGGGCAAAAAATAAGATGGCCGAACTACAGAAAATCTTTCTCACACAGCAACACGTTGAAAGGGTTCATCGGCACGTAACAACTCATTATGCAGTTCCCAGTTTGTGTTATGTGGGTTGCGTCTCATTGGCGAAGTCTAAAACAACTTTAATATAGCGATGGTCTGAAAATGAGTGATCATCAAGAACCCACCAGTTCCTAACTAACCCATAAGCGCTTTCGCTACATATAGTAAGGTCAATGACCTCCACCCATGGTTCTTGGATGAGGACTACGTCAACGTCGCCTTTAGAAATTCGAGTTATTAAAGCAGCCGAGGCTTTGGTAGGTTTATCTGTAGCACCTTCAACATGAGTGTGCTCGGACTTCCCTACCACCACCTTGACGTCGAGGCTTTCCCTATCGTTGTCCGGCAGGGTGTCTTCCATCGTCACCATGCTTTCCGCGTCGGAGAGCTCCGCTTCCACTTCTGATGCTTCGATGTCCGTGTCCACCGGAGCACCCGAAAAGGATGCGCGCTGCGCGTCGCCACGGTATACGTGTATTACGACATCACCGATACAGTAATGTTCTCCCTATTCCATCGCTTTAAAGGCTCTAGAGCCTCCCTCTTTAGAGCCAGAACCACCTCCCTTCTGGGCCCAACAGCGTCGCCGACCTGAATGATACTCCAGTCCTGCGTCGGGAGAGCTGGGTTCAAGACCTGCAGCATCCTGAGAATTCTTTCGGGTTCCGCTGGGATCGCTGAAATCCAGGGCCTTGCCCTTGGCCGAGCTGGAATGTCCTTCCAATCGACGACCTCTATTTTCGCCCCGAGGTACACTGGCCCCAACCTTGCAGCTGCTGCCTTGTACAGCGCAACAGATCTTGCATCTTCGCAAGCGAGTATCTTGATCTTACCCTGGTACCATCCGGAATCAGCACCTCGCGGCGGACTACCAGGGGCCTACATAAGGACGTCGAAAACGGCGTTGCCGATGGCGTTCCGGATGTACTGGTTCTTCGGGATGGCACCACGGTCATTTCCGCGGTCGAAGATACCAACGAATATGCACTCCTTGGCCACCTTGGCAAAGCTTGGCTTGCCTACCCCAGGGTTATTCTGGTGCCTCTTGGAAGGAGGTTTCAAGTCCTCGTCCCACCTTTGACGCTTGAGAGGGGTCGTTTCCACCGTTGCCACCGCATTACTGTGGAACTCCGGTAGTAGAGCTCGCGCCTTCTCCACCGCATTCCTTGCACTTTGGGGCAACGTATCCAGCGGTGTCCTCCCGTATTTCTTTAAGACCTCCGCGGCCTCCCTTTTATTCCGACGCGCAGAGCGATTGGTTGAGGTGTTTAGGGGGAGACGACCCGTAGTTGCCATCGGGGTCGTTCCCCCAGTTGAGAGCGTGTTTGCGGCAACCTTTACCTTGGCTTCATGTGGCCAAGGCGTGAGACCCCTGCCGAAGCTGTGGGGAGAACGGTTGCCGTGCCTTCTCCTGAAGGGCGCCCAGCATCGGTAGGTGCCGCACTGTTCGCCGTTGCCAGCGATACTGCGCACACAGCCGTCCTGGTGCTGGCCCCCTCCAGGTCGCTCTTGCCCGTACAACGTGTAGACATTTCCTTCCACGTGTCCGGAGGGAGTCGACATCCTCCCGGTTGTAGATTTAAAATTAAAGGCGGCACCCTTCTCCTTTGGCTCATAGTGGTCATAGGTCGTGAGACCTCTGCTACCGCTTTGGGGAGACTGGTTGCCGCGACAGCCCTTGATGGACGTTCGCCCTTGATGCATTCGCATCCGTGCTGGTGCTGACCCGCACCAAGTCGCTCGTAGTTTTTATTCGGTTCGAAGTTACCCTCTTCCCCGGTGTCAGAGAGGCTCCGTATAAATACAGCCACGATTAACCTCCCCTGGATTGGGAGGGGGTAGATCTTAGTCATCGCTCTCCAGAGTAGGTAGATATCCCCGAGATGTAGCTCCCTGCGAAACTATGATCACGCGGATAAGTTTACACTGTGGTTAGCGACTAAGCCCTCGCACCACGGCAAGGTACCTACCCTTCGAGAGGGACTACGTTAGTTAGACCGATATTATTAATAATAATTAGTTAGACCGATATTAGGATATGGCTCGATTGTCTGGAATCCGCGTTTACAAGTTAATGTAGATAAGCTAGAATCAATTAAAAAAAAATTCCTACGTTTTGCCTCGAGATATCTACAATGGAATTCATTGTTTAGTCTTCCAACTTATACTAGGCGTTTAAATCTCCCAACCCTGGCAAGTCGTAGGGAAATGCTTGGTGTAATACTTATGTCTAAACTCTTAAATGGATCAATTCTCCCATTTCTTTCGAACAAAGCTAACTTTTATATTCCCTACCGAGCTTCAACACATTTTAAAGCTATTCTTCTGAAGCAATGCAGAACCAATTTTCAATTACACGTTCCAGTGTCTATGCGAATATTTTAACTCTCATTCAGGCTCTTTTGATATTTCGGACTCGCTCTTTGCAATAAAAGAACTGTTATCTCCCCTCTTAACAAATGATTTATATGTGTATATGTATTTTAATCTCTTATAGATGCACTTGTACTCAGCTGATGAAAATTTTTCTGTAGCTGTGAGATTTCTACGCTTAACAAACCTCCGCCTTTCAAACATTCGGCAAATTTGATCCGCGAGTTATTCGGAAGCGTCCCTCGTGTCTGTTCGGGGGGATGGCGGGTAATCCGTTGGGTGTATTATTGTTATTAATTTTCACGTTTCAGGGAATAGCTTACTTGTTTTTAGTAAAATAAGTGCATATCATTCAAGTTTTTGAAGAATCGTCACAGGGTGTTCTTAAGCCAAGAGTCTTTGCATTTTAGTTGGCGCTAATACGGTTATGATGGGAGGAACAGGTTTATGTATATATGCAAGCGCTTTGAACAGACGCCTCAGCATGCCCATTAATAATTGTCATTGAAAACTTTACACATGTGTATATAATTTTTTTCTGTTGGAAATACACAGAACCCAAGCAAGAGCAATGATTTCAATGAGTATTTATGTTTATGTTGAAAAAAATGCAACTTCGTTTTAAGTAGATTTTATCTGGTCAATTCTCTGCTTGGCAAAAAAGTTAGTGCTAAGTTTATCGGAGAATATTTCGTAACATGTTCTTACAAATTATATAATTTTGTTAAGCTGTTAAGTTAACGAAAAATTTTAAAGGAAGGAAAAAATACAGGATATAGTTATAGTACTATTTCGCAAATGATGAATCGAACCTGCCCACTAGTATAACACTGTGTAACAAATTTAGGTTAGCAAAGTTAGGTCGATACTGAGGGAGGGGGATGAAAATAGAGGCTAAATTAGAAGACCCGTATCGCGGCGTTTGCTTGTGTTAGTTCGAATTTTTTTTTAATCGACCTTCGAACTTTGTAGTCAACTGCAATAAATTTCTTTCCCTCTTCCTCTTTTTCCTCGTATTCCTCTTTTTTGTTTCCAAAGACCGCACAGGTAGCGATTTTTATTTATTTCGTACAAGCGAACTAATATCAAAAATAAAGATTCAGTTAAGACTCGAAACTCAGCCGAAGCTGATGTCTTTTAATTTTCGCTCGATCGTGATAAAATTCGCTATTAATTTTTTGGAACTTATTTCATTTTGTGAGTAATTTAAGTTAAGTGCATTGGTTTCATAATAAAAATAACAAAAACAACATTGTATAATATATATTGTATTAAAAATGGCGGAACCAGAATGTAAAATGGACCATTTTTGTAATGTTTGTGGACGTTTCATAGCAAGCGATGAAAAATGTGGCAATGCGATTGATTGTTTTTTGGAAGCCTATAAAAAATATTTCTCGCAAGAGTTGATCGCTGACATAAACTATGCCCCTAAAAAGTTTGCTTTAATTGCTATTCAAGTGTTATGCAATGGAAAAGTGAAAAGAAGAAGGCTTTGCCTTTTGGTATACCAATTATGTGGTTAGACAACAGTCTCCATCAGCAAGAAAATTGCTATGGATGTATAAACTCCCATTAAACTTTGAATAGAAGGAAAGCAAAGAATAAAACTTATGTAGCAGTGCCAAGTGTCCAATTACCATTACCACACTCAGAATTCGTTCCAGTACCAACATACCAAAGTATTGATCTTAAAACATATATCCATGCATTTCTTCTCAGAATACGACCCTGGTACATATCGAAAACGCCAAAAAGAGTTAGAAAAGTTCTTCAATGTAAATGATGCAAAAAAAATCGCTTATTGCACCGATATCGAAAAGTTAATGGAGACGATAGGGTAACCTATAAAAAAGATGATTGACGTTTATTCATCGATAGTTCACTAATCAGCTTAAAAGTTCAATTTAAACATGTTAACGATTGAAAACTATTTTCCTTTGAGGAATGCAATACTCGCTGAACTTTGTTGGTGGTATAAAAACACCTTTGAAGAAGAGGAAACCGAGGAAAAAGAGGAATAAGGGGGAAACAAAGATGAAACTCCAGAATATCAGTTGGACGAATTTATCGACCTTTCTGATGATGATGACGATGACCAAGATATTAGAGACAGCAGTGATGTTGATCCCCAGCCGCCTGCTAAACGGCAACTGGCCAAATCATTAATTTAATTTTTTTACTTAAAACTTTTCATAACTAACATTTCAAAAGTATATTTTTTCCCTATTTTTATAATTTCTTTTTCAATGTTTCTTCAAAACCAACACTGAAAAAATTGAGGAGTATATTATAGATCAAACAGAAAGAAAAAAGAATTAGTTTTGTGGAAAATATGTTCAAAAAGCATGAAAAAAAAAATTTCCAACATTTTGCTTCATAAGCACTACAAAAATTTTATAAATCTATTTTTTAAAAAATTTTAATTGTTGCACAGGTCTAGCAATAATTTGGCTTAACAGATTGAAAAAATATCAATTAGTCGACGAGTTATAGCCAAAAAACCATGCAAACAATATGCTGAAAATCGGCATTTGACTGCAAAGTTCGAAGGTCGATTAGAAAAAAATTCGAAATACCATAAGCAAACGCCGCGATACGGGTCTTGTAATTTAGCCTCTATTTTCACCCTTCACTCTCAGAATCGACCTAACTTTTGCTAACCTGAATTTTTCCCACAGTGTTAGCTAATAACTATTTGGTTTTGAGTTGTTCTTGAAAATGTTAAAATTTTTAATCAGCACTGTTATTTCTATACCTCTGTTTTGCTGTGTAAACATCTTTGGGCTCGGTAGGGGCTATCCAGAAAAGTTACGCGTACGTGTAAGCACCTGTGGGCTCGGTAGGACAGCGAAATTACGCGTAAGATCTTCCTGCGTCTCTGCCTGTGCCTTGTTGATGTGTAAACATCTTTGGGATCGGTAGGGGCTGTCCAAAAAATTATGCGTCGCTGCTTGCAAGCGTTAGTGTAAGTACTTTTGGGCTCAGTAGAGTAGCGATCTGCTTGCGGCTCTGTCTGTGCCTTGTGTATGGAAATCTGGTTTGACTGCTTTGCTGATATGTATGTGACGCTCTGCTTATGTGGGAGTGTCTATATGCAAGTGATTTGGTGATTGTTATTCGGTAGTTGTGAATCTAATGACGACGAATGCCATCAACAAGGCTTATCATAAATATACACAGTGTTTACAAAAACAAAATAATTGATTATTCATGTTAAATATATTTTAGCTCAGAATACTCAAGGCGATTGTAAATTTGTTTTGTTTGTATAATCTTTGTGGTTATGCTTATGGAATGAAATGCAAAATAAAATAAAATAAAAAATATAAAAATAAAATAAAACAAACCCAAATAAAATTAAATTAAATGTAGTTTAATTTAGAGGAACTATGATAACGGGTAGGAAATGAAGTAAAGGGAATGCAAAGAAAAGGAAAGAAAAGAAGGAAAGGAAAGCGAAGGAAAGGAATGGAAAGGAAAGCAGAGGAAAGAAATTAAATTTTTTACAGGATACACATGTTTACACATCAAACTCCACGAGTACTTGGTACTCACGTCTCTTTTTTTATGTAAAATGTTGGAGATTTTATTGTACTAATTTCCTGACAATTAAAATATAAATTATATTCTCTTTATACAGCATGGCTCCAAAGAAGATCGTTTTCTAGTGCGGAAGTGCAAAACAGCTATAAACAAACTGTTCGACCAAAATCTCCGAATTAGACTTGCGGATGCTTCGTTTGTGCACCTTCAAGTGCAATTTAATGTTGGCGGCTTTAAACATGGTCAAATTTCACCGTATGCTAAACTTACGGACACACTTAATCGCCTTTACATGTGCATGGAACGCGTTAATGGCATCAATGGCATATTAAATATGTCTCATTTCAATGACCAACCTGAATTTTTCGATTTAATAGTGAATCTGGGTAATCGTGCTGTGTTCGAATTTGTTTGCAAACTTATCTATCGGAATGATGAGAAATTTCGTTCTGTTAACGGTCTGATTCTAAGCGAAAATCGTATTACCACATTATCACCACTAATAGTGTTTTCCGGCGTTGATTTTGCTATTTTGGATTTACGAAATAATAAGGTATTTTGAATTCCATTGGTTATATATTTAAGGTAATCACAATCTATTGGCAAAGTTAACTTCCGGTATCCTTAGCAAGGCCGTTTTATTATTCAATCATTATTCATTATTCGCGCATTCCTAACCATTAAGCTAACAATACGCTGGTTTTGATGTCATCTAAACTCCTAGTTTTAGTCTTCTTTACCATATGCATGAACCACTTCCGTCATTTGACAGTTAGTAATGTGATCATGATGGATTTATTGACAGATCTGATTTATCAGCAGAACTGCCTTACCGCATGCTTCTCTGATGAAGAAGCTTAGCAGCTTCCGAAATGAATCTATAAGAAAAGCTATGGCGGTTGTCTCTAAACATTTTTCCTACTCTATTCAATTAAAATGATTATTAAAAAAAATGAAAACAATAATAATTTTCGTAAAAAAAATTCAAAAAGTGAAAAATTCTTGGCCTTGAGCTACTTGACAATGTACAAAAATTGTTGGTATAAAAAAGCAATCATTATTAATTTAAATATTTCGGAGCCTAAATGCTGTAGCAAAATTATTGCTTGCTGTAGCAGCCATTTTCATACGATTTTATTGTTTGATAGCACAATGCCTGCCTCTTATGTAATGCTTGCTGCTGAGCTAGCTGCTGCTATTTAACTTTCCAATTCATGAACGAAATCGTCGCAGTAGAAGACATTTAAGCAATTTAAAACTCGGCTTTATTCTTTTCGTAATTTTGTTTGCACTTCATTCTTTTTCTATTGAATGAGAAGTGCCAGATTGGCACAAAATAAATACATACCCATGAACGGCTTTGTTTCACAACTTACATTGTCTTTCAAATGTAGTTAAAATAGTCTTAAGTGTGTTAAAGTTAATATACAGCAAAGTTACCAAGCCAAATAATATAAAACTGTGATTATCCTAAGTTATTCTTGGTGTTATTATGTGAATAAATATTTTTTTTATTTCGCTATGTTCCTCATGTGTCAAAGATCACTTCCTCTTCTCGCTTATGTCGTGATTTAAATGCAGTTAAGGCAGACGAGTTATTGTTGTCTGGTAACCCTGTGACGAGAGCTACCAACTATCCCGAATGTTTACGTCCTATATTGAAAAATTTCAAGTTGATAGTAAGTCCAAATTATTATAGCATTAAGAGTTTTAGTAATATTTTTTTTGCTTGAAGGATGGCATACCTGCCGAGAATTTATCAAAAGACTATACGCCGATGGACTACGGAATAGATGTCAATAGTGACGGATATCGAATTGATCGTAATAATAAGGAAGACTTGTCGAGGTTTCGACAAAGCAGTGATTGGCACGCTATAATGGTAAGCGATATCGTCAATGCCCATAATACAATTTCACTTTAACAATTTTTATGGACTGACTCAATGTATCTTATGGTAACTGGAATATTTATTTCAAAATTAAATGTTATTGCCAAAGCAAATCTATAGGGGGTGACATTTTTCCGTCCTAATTAAATTGGAAAGTGTTAAATTATTTTGGTTTTATCGAATTTGAAAAAATAAGAACAGGGTGTAAGGAAAAACTATAGTCTCCCGACTATAAAAAATCCTGTACATCATAGAACTATATACATATTTTTTATAGACCGCCATTTTTTTGTTTCAGTCAACACTGTCCACAGATTAAGTAGTTTTTGAGTTTATCCCAAGAACTGCAGCAATTTTGTACGCCTTATAATAACAGTCCTGCCTTTATTTCATTTAAATTAAAACTATATACATATAACCGGTGTTTAAGCCAAAAGCCAGAAACAGTTGGGAACCGCTGATGTAATTTTAGCACTGCTATCTGCTACAAAGATGCAGAATTTCCAAAGTATACCGGTGCGTTTTTACGATAAAACATGCTTTGATGTATATTGGAACGATTTTTCGTCATCCCTTGTCAAATTTGGTTTTGAGACAAACCGGTTTCGGCGTTGTGCCATCATCAGTGTCGATTTTCGTTCTGATCTGTTGTGGTCGTTTGTCTTGTATTTATAGTAGGTAGCAGGTAACGTCAGCATGGGTGTCTGTTTGTGTACGTGTGTGCATGTGTTGTGTGTGTATATTCAGAAAAGGGGGTGGTTTGCATCGATCGGTTTTTTTGTGGTTGACTGAGGCAGGTAAAAGTTGGTGATTTTTGTTGTTTGACCTTTTTTGCTTGTTTGTTGTTTTTGCTCTTTTGCTGTTTTGTGCTTATTTGTCGGTGCGTGTGTGTTTGTTGTACCTGAGTGGTTGCTTTGTTTTTTGTAAACCAATTTTAAAGGTTCGAATATTGTGTCGGAAACAGTGTTTGTCTGTTCGTTTATTATTCTACCGTCGAATGTTTTTTGTTTGTAGATTTCCATGTTTTCGAGTACGTTCAGACGTCTGCCTTTTGCTTGTACATGTAGGACCTTGACTGTTTTTTTGATGTTTCCGGGGGGGCATTTATTCTCCGCCATGTGATTCGCAAAGTTGGACTCTGGTATGATGGTTGGATTCCGTATCTTTTTGTTGTAATCTCTAATGTGTTCTCTGAACCTCGTTCTTACTTGTCGTCCGGTTTGTCCTATGTAACTGTGCTGGCATTCACAAGTGAGCTTGTATACACCATGGGTGCTAAATGGATCTTCTGAGTTAGTTTTGGTTCTTAGCTTCCGTCCTAAATTGTTCGATGTTTTGAACGCTGTGTTGATGTTGTATTTTCGAAGGAAATTTGCTAATTTATATGTTGCCCTTCCAGTATATGTCATTGTCGTCCAGGTTTGTGTACTTTCTTCTCCATTGTTTCTTTTTTGTTCTCTAAGGTCTCTCCTGAGTTTATCCACTAGTGCTTTTTTATATCCGTTGTTTGTAGCGATGTTATATATTATTCCAAGCTCTCTTCTATATGCTTCTTGTGTAAGAGGTGTTCTTTCCAATCTTTGTACTAAGTGCCTTAGCGCTGCATTTTTATGTTGTTGTGGGTGGTTCGAGGTGTTATGTATTATTGTGTCGGTGGCCGTTGGTTTCCTATATATTTCGTAGTTGAATTTATTGCTAGTTTTATCAATACTTATTGTGAGGTCCAGATAATTGATTCCTCCGTCTTTTTCGGTTTCCATTGTGAATTTTATGTTCCCGTGCTGCTTGTTGAGGTACTCCAGTACTTGCTCTTCGTTGTTGTTAGTTAAAACGCATATGATACCATCCACGTACCTTGCGTAAAATAACACTCCTAATTTGGAATTTAATTCCTGTATATACTCTTTTTCCAGGTTTTGCATAAACACTTCCATAAGAATAGCCGATGTTGGGTTTCCCATCGCAAGTCCGTTTGTTTGTCTGTATATTTTATTGTTGAATTGAAAATAGTTTTGACGTAGTGTGGTTCTTACCGTGTTCGTGATTTGCGTACTTTTTACTTTATCTTTTGTTTTACGTAGTATTATAGAGTTTACTATGTTCAATGTCTCTGCTAGTGGTATTGATGTGTATAGATCTTTTATGTCTAAAGATACCAATTTGCTGTCCTTTGTCACTTCAACGGTCCTAAGTTTGTTTATTAGTTCAGATGTATTAGTTATGGTGTGTTCGTTGCTAAGTTCCAGTGTGTCCTTCAATACTGTTTTTAAATATTTAGATAGCTTATAGCATGGTGCCGATTTAAAATTAATGATTGGTCTCATTGGATTGCCTGGCTTGTGGATTTTTGGTAGCGCAATCAGTGGTGGAGTTGACGGGTTCATTTGGACTAATGTATATGCCGAGTTTGTATCTATTATATTTGTTGCAGTTTTTATAGCCACTTTGATTTCTTTCTGGTATTCATCCGTGGGGTTCACTCTTATTCTACGACATTCCATATCCTCGATGAGTTTTTCGGTTTTTGTTATATACTCATCTTTTTCAATTAGCACAGTTGTGTTGCCTTTGTCCGCCTTCGTTGCGACAATGTTGTTTATCCTGAGTTTATGTTGTAGGTTCTTGACAGTTTTTTGCTCCGTGTTTCTCTTCTGTCCTTCCTTTGCTTTCACTTCCTTGTTTATTATTTCTCTGCACATGTGTCTTGTGTGCTCTTGTTCCTCAACTGGTATTAATGATATTGCGACCTCTGCGTCTACGATCGCCTGTTCCGTTTTTCTTTTTTCGTTTTGGTCTATAATATTGTGTTTCAGTCCCTTTTTAAGAAGTTGTTCTTCCGCCGCGGTGATGGCCACTGTCGTTAGGTTTACGAGCCTGGCATGGAAATGGTGCGGTTGTTGGTTGTTGTCCCGATGTTGGGTTTCCCATCGCAAGTCCGTTTGTTTGTCTGTATATTTTATTGTTGAATTGAAAATAGTTTTGACGTAGTGTGGTTCTTACCGTGTTCGTGATTTGCGTACTTTTTACTTTATCTTTCATTCGACGGTAGAATAATAAACGAACAGACAAACACTGTTTCCGACACAATATTCGAACCTTTAAAATTGGTTTACAAAAAACAAAGCAACCACTCAGGTACAACAAACACACACGCACCGACAAATAAGCACAAAACAGCAAAAGATCAAAAACAACAAACAAGCAAAAAAGGTCAAACAACAAAAATCACCAACTTTTACCTGCCTCAGTCAACCACAAAAAAACAGATCGATGCAAACCACCCCCTTTTCTGAATATACACACGCAACACATGCACACACGTACACAAACATGTACGAAATAAACATCAGCCACTTTTTCTATAGAAACGGTTCCCGACTGCTGCGATACCACGAACTCCGTCCTTAAGTTAAATTAGAGCCATCATTGTAGGCTAAGATTTCGTGACACAACGTGTATTACATACAAGGTAACATATGGCACAATCCTTTTATTGAATTGTCCACGGTTGATTGTGAGAAGAATAAAGGCCATAATAAAAATAAACCTCATCATAAATTTTTTTCAAGGAATCTTACCTGCAAATCCATAAGTTCAAACCGCCGTATTGGTGCGACAAGAAAAAACAAAAACTGCAGCGCAGCAGAAAGCGGAGAAAAATAAAGTCAAATACACTACCTGAACCAGTACATCGTCAACTAACAATACAGGTGCGTGTGAAATTATAAATAAACGTTGAGCAAAATAGGTAAAACAAAAAAAAAAAGTGTTGGACATGTGTGTTTAAATAAAATATTAAAAAGTTAGGAATGCTTGAGGGTATTTAATTTAATTTATACAAAATTCCGCGTGTTTTCTGACGCAGTAAATTAAAGAACAAACAAAAAAGAAATATGAAAAGTACTAGTGTGTGAAACGAAGGAAAAAAAATTGAAGCCAGGGATATACACTCGTAGAACTTAGACAAAAGCGGAGAAAAATAAAGTCAAATACACTACCTGAACCAGTACATCGTCAACTAACAATACAGGTGCGTGTGAAATTATAAATAAACGTTGAGCAAATTAGGTAAAACAAAAAAAAAAGTGTTGGACATGTGTGTTTAAATAAAATATTAAAAAGTTAGGAATGCTTGAGGGTATTTAATTTAATTTATACAAAATTCCGCGTGTTTTCTGACGCAGTAAATTAAAGAACAAACAAAAAAGAAATATGAAAAGTACTAGTGTGTGAAACGAAGGAAAAAAAATTGAAGCCAGGGATATACACTCGTAGAACTTAGACAAAAGTGTACGGCTTGATTAAATCGAATCATTTTCATAGTAGTAGTATCTGCTTCATTTTTGAGTACTTGGAAAATTAAAAATTGGGTTTTTTTTGTAAACTTGTGGAAATGTTCCCGCCGTATGTAATATAATACAAATACTACCAGAGTCAGACGTTTGGCTTTCAGTTTGTTTTCCTATGTTAATAGAATGGAATGGAGAATTTGCGCGCTCAAGCTGATTAGATAGGTACAGTTTCTCATAGGTACCTGCAAAGATCTTCCCACATTGAGGCACACATATATTTGCTCCAAATTCCCGATTTTCTTAAATTGTCATTTTCCGCACTTCTTTGGGAGAACAAAGCCAGAGCACTGTGCCCACTATTCATCGTGTCATTCTATAGCAGAACTTAGTACGCAATATAAAAGAAAATATTGTAAACATTGTTGTTTTTTCCATGTGCTGTTTACGAACCTTTTCCAATTATCAGAAAAATAAAGGGTGGTGAAAAGTGTAAAACACGCAGGGTATACAGGCAAATAGATTCTGAGTGTACCATCAAATATAAATAAGTGACCCAACACGGTTTTACGGTTCCGTGGTTCCCTTTGTTCCCAATAAAAACCACATCCATTTGTGTTGTATATTGGTTGGCTTTCGGTGCTTAAGTGTTAAATTTAGTCTCTCAACACTTAAATTTGTTTAACCGCTCCTCTGATCAAGTCGTGGAATTTAATGCGAATTTCGATGCAACCACACTTGACAAACACTCTAAAGTTTCATTAGAGATCATGAAAGGAGAGCTCACCGAGCAGTGGAATAAAGCAAAAGCCGCATATGAGAAATGCATGGAGTGCCTTAAGAAAGACGATGAGATGGAAGCGGCTAGGTCCAAATATTCACCTACTTTCAAAGACTATCTATCTTGTGTGACCAGCATTACACACTGCATAAAAAATACGACGTCGGTTCACAGACGTCTTTAGAGCCACCTGCGCCTTACCGCCTTGAAACACGGAAACTTTTCGTGGAGATTATGTTTCCTGGCCAACATTTCGCGATCTTTTTTCCGCAATTTATATCAAAAATAAGCGCTTAAGCAATGTTGAAAAATTATTTCACTTGCTCCGAAAGTTAGCAAATCTCTCACAAACCAAGGCTTTGAATTAGCATGGGGCAATCTCGAAGCAAATTACGAGAACAAACGTGTTCTTGTTAACAGACATCTAAAAGCATTAGTTGCGTTACCAGTCATTAAAACTAAAAGTGCAATAGCATTAAAAGAATTGCAGCGAAACATAGTTGCTTAGAGGCGTTCGCATTATACTCGTACGACATCAACGTCTCATATTGGGAACCGATCATAGTATTCCACTGCTCATATAGGCTCCCCGAAAATACACTTAACCTGTGAGAACAATCATTGCTGGACAAAACGGCCATACCGGAGTGGAATCAGTAAAACGTGCTTATTACCCAACAGTACAGGACATTAGAATCCATAGTGGATGTTAAGTGCTCGTCATCATCCTCTCCCATGCAACAGCCACTTCGTTCCTTTTACCCAAGCGAAGAGCTCGTCAAACCAAAAAAGGATGCCGTATGCTACAAAGGTAACAACTAATACAAGCTGTATCCTATGCCCAAAGCAACAACACGTATGACGACTTTGCAAAAAGTTCCTCAATTTATCTTTCAACGATCGCTACGCTACGGTCAAAAAACACAGTTGCTGTGTCAATTGTCTTACACGGGGGCACTCAGTAAAGGAGTGTCAAAGCAATTTTTTATGCACAACGTGCAATATTAAGCATCATACCCTACTCCATAGAGCTACTACAAGTTCACAACCCAATAATCAAGAGACAAATCGTGCTACCTCTGCCCAAACATACAGTCCATTACGCCAAGTAATACCTCCTTAACGAGGAGTGAGCTGTCTGATAAGCCGACAAATGTGAGCTAAGCGCTGCTAGAAACTGCTATTGTTCACATTTGTCATTTAGGCTCCACTTATACAGCACGGGCCTTAATCGATTCGGCATCGGAAGCGTCTTTCATTTCGGAATTTTAAAACTCCTAAAACTTTCCTTTTCTAAACCCAACGCTGTCATTTAAGGGCTCAACAAAAGAGTGTCGTGAAATGCCTCAAGGCTTTGGTTATTCACTTTAGGGTCACCACGCGACCCAAATTTGTTAATAAATTGCCGGTAACTTACCTTCCAGATCATTAGAGGCGTCCATACTTAACGAGTTACCTGGAGTTCCCCTAGCCGACCCCAACTTTGTAATAAGCGGGCCCATAGATATACTAATCGGGGGGGATTTGTACCCCAAGGTTATGATGGATGGTGTGAAGCATAGCCTTCTATTATTTGGTTGCCGGTAAAAAGGTGCATATGCGAACACCGTGATGTCTATTGGTATACTGCCCTTTATTACGTTTTCGCTTAGTTATATACATATGTCAGTTATAACATCTACGTGGCCCTATTTTACAAACTATGTGTTTACACTTATATTTGTTTGTGAAATAGATGGATATACTCTTATACTTCATTATCAAAATGTTTTTTTTTGTGTTTATAACTACAGAACTACGATTCATATTTCTCCATCACATGTTGGTGTAATGAAGTCTATCCGGTTGCTTACGATTTCTCTGTGAACGTCTAATTGCCTCTTATTCGAGACGGTGTGCCAACGGTGCCTGTGCTTCAGCCATGGTATCTTTGTTTTCAGTAGCCGCATCAGAACCGATTTTGGTGATTGGTTCACTATTCCCGTTGGAGACATCAAAAGAAATATCTGGTTGTATATCAGTTATACCTTCTTCCCCCACAAATGCCTTTGGAGTTGCGCACACGTCGTCTCCGACTTTTCGTAATTGATCGACATGCCTCTTCCACATGCGTTTATCGTCTAGGTCTCCCACCGATCTTACGATTTTACCGAACTGCCACTTGTTATATGACATGTAGTCCCGTGCTGCAACTCGGTCACCAGGTGCAAATGTTTTTCTTGGAAGTTTTCGCTCGGCATCGCCGGTTACATTTTCCGGTAGTAGCAGGTCTCGTCGTGTTTAAATTTGTCGTCCAAACATTAGCATTGATGGAGACTTATTTGTTACTGGGTGTATCGCTCGTGGAAACGCCATTAAAATCTTTAATAATTCCTTTTGCATTGTTGTCGTAGTAAAGTTCGCTGCATTAAGTTTTTGCTTTACCGTTTGTATAAATCTTTCTGCCTGGAACCAGGATGATATGGTGCACCTTGTTTGTGCACTATTTCGTTAATTTTCAGAAACTGTTGAAATTCTTTTAAATTGAGTGCCATGATCCTACACTATTATGTTGGGAATCACTCAAAAACTTTTTTTGGTCGCATCCAGCAGTGTACCCTCTTCTTTTTAGGCATCGCTTTTGTATGTTGACACGTCGAGCAGTTTTTTGTCACAGGCTCGATATCTTCATCTATACGTGGCCACCAGCAGTAAGCGTGTGGAAGTGCTTTCATCTTTTGCAGTTCCGAAATGCGCAGTATGCAGTTCTGCCAGCACACCCTGTCTCAGTTTAGATGGAATATAGACACGGCCACTTCGCAATAAACAACCTTTTTGTAAAGCGAATTCTACCTGTGGCAGGCCAAGTCTTTGTGCGCGCTCCCATGCCCGCCCAAACATCAAACACGGTATCAATGGTCTTACCTCCTTTCCATAGCTTCGGTTTCTATGATATCGATTTGCTCGAGGTTTTTGTACGTTTCCGGGCTCGGTAACGGTGACAACGCATCTGCGTTGGCGTTCTCTGTGGATTTCTTCAATCGTATTTCATAGTCAAATGATTCTAGAAAAATAGCGTAATGCTACATACTTGTCGCTGACCTTTACTAGGTGAGAAAATTTATGAGATTGCTTTATTGTCGGTTACTAGAGTGAATTTTCTTCCGTACAATTATTGGTAAAATCGTTTTACTCTAAACACAATTGCATATGCTTCGCGGTCATACTGGCTATACCGTTGCTCCACTTTGTTCAGCGTTTGCGAAGCGAATTGTATTGGACGCTGCGTTCCGTCCGCGTCAATATGGCTTAACACTGCCCCAACACCGCAGGGGCTCGAATCCACTGCGGTTATAGTGCGCCAACACCACATCGGATTGGATTTGCAGCTTAACCTCGTTGAACGCCTTTTCACATTTCTCATCAAAAACGAATTTCGAGTTGTTATGTAGCAAGCAATTTAGTGGATACACAATTGCACTCAAATCTTACATAAATCTACCATAGTATCTTACGAGTCCCAGCAATGAACGAACCTCGTCTTTGTTTTTCGGCTTTCTCATTTCTTGAATAGCTTTTATTTTATTCTCCATTTTTCGAATTCCCCTTCGATCAATCAAATATCTAGCCGGAGTACTCTATATTGTCTGCCAAAAATTCCGACTTGTCCCAATTTACTCGCATGTTGTGAACGTTTCCTAGTTGGCTGATACAACCCTTTGTGTGCATTTAATGTAAGCATATGTCGATCATCCGGGTGAATTTCTAGCTGCAAATACGCTTTAGACAAATAAATTTTCGAAAATTTTCTCCCGTCGGACATCGCGCTGAACAATTAGTCAATTGTTGGCAAAGGATGCTCATCTAGCTGCAAATATGGGTTCAGCGTCACTTTATAATCGCCGCATAGTCGAACTTTGGCATTTCTATTAGGCACCACTATCAGTGGGGTAGCCCACTCGCTTCTTTCTACTTTTTCGTATACGCCTTGCTGCACCATGTCGTCCAATTCTCTCTCGACGGCACTTGTTAATGAAAAGGGCACTCTTCGCGCTTTTAAAAACTTCGGCACCGCATTTGGAGAAAGAAATAAACGAGCTTTATGACCAGTAATTTGTCCCATTGTTGGCAAAAATAGTTTCGGGAACTTGTCTTTCCAATTCTGTGTGTAGTTAACATTGTCACACGATATTTTATTTACCACCTCAGTTGACAACGCTTCGAGCCATTTTGGTTTAAGTATCTTTAACCTTAGAGCCGTCCTTACCTATCTCAACGCATTTCCGTCCTTTGGCGAGCTGTACGCGCGTAGAGATATTGTATATTTGAATTATATTGCTTTATTAGTAATTTGAATTAGAAATATTATAATTTATAAACAAAAATTGTAAATTCATTTAAAAAAAAATTTTTAAATCTAAAGATAGTCGTAATTTACGGGTGAACCGGTACGCCGACGTTTGGCTGGTGTTGGGCGAGTTACAGAAGTGTTTGGTCCTGAGTTTAAATCATCATCTTTATCGGAATCTTCTTCAGTATCGCACTGCTCACACGTTCTTATATAATATTTGCGCATGTTGGCTTGAAACATAAGTCGCATACGGCTGTGGTTTTTGTGTCCTTTTGTTTTGTTCAGTTGCTTTTACACATCCCGCATCGTCGATTCAGTTTGCTTACCTACAAAAGTGGTAAAGAAAATTTAATAGATAATAATATTTACACGAAGAGGGAAATTGTTTAGCTTGTTGGGAATGATGGCCTTTCGTTTTGGATTTTATAATCTATTAACTCCATTGCAGTTTTCACTGATGATTTTAGTTGTTCTTTTGAGCGGGTATTCAAATGAATGAGAGCCAACTCTTTCAAAAATGTTTTTCTTTTTTCCGACTTATTTTTATTCCACTCTGGAGGGCAAAGCTTATATAAACGGAATGCAGCTAGCGCAGCTACATCAACCATATTGTAGAAAAGCGCCATCGGCCAGCGGTTGCTTTTTCGTTTGCATGTAAAGCCCCGTAACATTTTGTCGAAGGTATCAACCCCGCTCTTGTACTTGTTATAGTCATTTATTATTACAGGCTTCCTTGTAACTTCATTTACTTCTTCTGTGCATGAGCGGTTGACATCAACAAAACATTTTTCCTCGAGTCAGTTGAGTAGCTTACCAACCAAACCTCATCAGAGAAGCAGAAAACAGAAGAATATGCCCCTATTTTTTTTGATCCTTCTTTTGGTGTGAACACTTTTGGGCAATTCTCGCTTGTTTGCTCTAATTGTACCGACTAAAGTAGTATTTCGAGCACATAAATCTTTTGCTAAATTGTAGCTTGTAAAAAAATTATCCATTGTAATATTTGAACCCATGTCTAAGTAGCGTTGAGCAAGTCGTAGGTCCAAATGAGTGAAATTCCACCTGATCTTTCTTCGTTTGGCTGAGTTCCCAAATATATCTCTCCGAATACAGGATAGTTAGGTTTAGCATCTACCAACCAAAATATTTTATACCATACTTTCCAGGCTTTGAAGGTTTGTACTGTCGAAAGCTGCATCGATTCCTAGAAGCTAATAACTGCTCATCAAGTGTAAGCGTCTTCGATGGAATTAATGGTAAAGACAAATTTTCGTGGCATAAAGTCCATATATGACGTATTGGAGCCAACTTGTCTTGTCGTTAGCGATCTGCACGCGTTGCTCGAATCGCTTCAACGACATCACTATAAAATGGCATATGAGACTTGTGAAACAAATCTTTGGTTTGCACTACATTACACTTTTCGGCGCCAGCGTATAGCAATATACCAAGAAAATCATACATTTCGTTTGCATTGGTGTCTTGCCAATGTCGCATGTTTTTCGGAACCTCTTGTATACTATTCGTTCAATAATCTCTCTTAGCTTTCCGATTTGTTTCCAAAACAATGTTTTCAATAAAATCTGTTGAAAACAGGTGCTTGAATGCAGCTTGTTTTGAAGTAAACGTTTCAATGCAACATGGAACGGATTGAATCCTATTTCTCCGTAAAGTCTGAGTCCTTACTTTCTGAGAGCTACTAGGCATTGACCACCACACTGTTTCGTTTCTTTTACCTTGGCCAATATATTTTTGCTTGAATTGCAGCTTTGGGAGCGTTTTCTTGCTCAGTCATTTCCTCATATTCATCCATATCTCCATTTTAAATTTCCGTAACTAGCTCTTCAAAATGCATGTCTTGAAGGGGCTCCGTATTTTCTAAAAGGATTAAATTAAAATTAAAAAAAAATTTTTTTTTTCAGTGTAATATAGAATCTTTACAGTATATGTTTTCAAAAGGTGATTTTAATACCTTTCTAACGGTATAAAAATTTTTGAAATCGGTTGATTAGTTTACGCGTGATATCAAAATATCAGAAAGTAACCAAGAGATGCATTTACTTAAATAAATAAAAAAAAAAAAAAGAAAAACACCCCATTTGAGTTTTCTAAAATGAAATTTTTTTTTCAAAATCGCTTGATCTTTGAAGTGTTTTTTCATTTTAAAATTTTATTTTGGAAAACATTTTTTTTTAAGTGTACTAAAAAAATTTTACAGTGTATTTTTTTGAAAGCTTATTTCAATACCTTTCTAATGGTATGAAGATCTTTGAAATCGGTAAAGCCATTCCGTAGTAGTCACATTTAAAAGTACCTATTATAGTCATTTTTCGAATATTTTCGAATATTTCGATACCTTGCCACGCCCACAATTTTTCGAAAATGCAATTTCTAAAAATGAGGTTGTGTTTGGGTAGGTAAGATGTACCTCTATGCAAAATTTCATGAAATTCTGAGGGGGTCGGGTTCAAAATGTACGTTTTTTTCAGCCTTTGAAATGAAATTCATCATATATAGAATTTATGATATTCGGTGTAACGGTTTTGATGAACAAAGATTAAACGTAAAATTTTCCGTACACGTCTTTGGGGAGTAGTACTCCCCACGCATATTTTGAACTTAGTGTATTTTTAAGTCTTTTAAGGTTGGTGTGTTTCTGTTTTGATTTTGGATCCGATTCTTTATAAATATTATACAATGAGTGAAAGAATTGCCTATTAGCAAACATTCGGCGTCCATTGACTGCTGAAGAAGACGAGGAATTTGCTGATTATTTCAACAGAATTGACGAGGATGCGAACGAAGTGACGAAACCAATTTGTTTTTGGTCTTACAAACCAAAAAATACAAAGCAGGCTCTTAGAGAAAAAAACGCTTAAGTTGGAAGAACCACTTTCCGTGGCAGCAGCGTTCGAAGGAGCGGAGAAGGGGGGACTAGAACTACATCAAAGTAATTCTGAAACGGTGAACAAAATACATGGCAATAAGCGAACCAATACGAAGAAGGCGGTACAGAAGTCTTCCAAGTCTCCACAAACATCAGCACCATCAGACGGAAACGAATGCAAACATAAAAACACAGTTTGCCATTTTTGTTCGCTTAAAGGCCTTTTGCGAAAGGTGTGTATGAAAGAAAAGAAAGGTAAAGCGAATAACGAGTAACAGAGGGGGTGACGACGAGATGACGATAGATGTTATTTCACACATGCATACAAACTCGAAACGTGAAGAAATTGCGAACTTAGAGAAAAAAGAAGCTGCGCGAAAATAAATTTAATTAACCTTGAATCCAAACAAACTAAATATCAAGTTCGAGTTGGATACAGGAGCACCCGTGTCAGTTTTGAGTTTAGACGATGCAAGAAATTTTCGTGGCACAAAGTCCATATATGACGTATTGGAGCCAACTTGTCTTGTCGTTAGCGATCTGCACGCGTCCTCGAATCATCGAAACGTAAAAATCTGCTTATTTGCTCGAATCGCTTCAACGACATCACTATAAAATTGCATATGAGACTTGTGAAACAAATCTTTGGTTTGCACTAAATTACACTTTTCGGCGCCAGCGTATAGCAATATACCAAGAAAATCATACATTTCGTTTGCATTGGTGTCTTGCCAATATCGCATGTTTTTCGGAACCTCTTGTATACTATTCGTTCAATAATCTCTCTTAGCTTTCCGATTTGTTTCCAAAACAATGTTTTCAATGAAATCTGATGAAAACAGGTGCTTGAATGCAGCTTGTTTTGAAGTAAACATTTCAATGCAACATGGAACGGATTGAATCCTTTTTCTCCGTAAAGTCTGAGTCCTTACAAACCAAAAACAAATTGGTTTCGTAGTGCAGTGTCTAGGTAGGCACCAAAACTGCAGTTTACTGCTAATTTGCGTAACGCCACCAAAAATTGTTCACACGTTTCTTCTGGTTTTTGTTTTCGCAAATGAAAACGGTAGCTCTCCAGAATTTCGTTAGGCTTCGGGTCGAAATGCTCATCTAAGGTACTTACAATTTCCGCGTAGGACTTATCCTCCGGAGTTTTTGGTAGCAATTTATCACACAAAACATTGTATGTACCAGCACCCATGTAATGCAGCAGATATTGACGCTTCAATGAAGTTTGGCATTTGAATAGCTCCATAGCTATCTCAAAACGTTTTACCCAACGTGTCCAAGTTTTATTTGTTGAATTAAATGTTTCAAAGGTAAATGACGTCGTTGCCATTTCGATTTCGCTTCTTTTTCGCTTCGCTTTTACTCGTCACCATATATTATTTAGTTGCCGGTAAAAAGGTGCACCTGCGAATGCATTGATGCCTATTTGCATACTGCCCTTTATTACGCTTTCGCTAAGTTATATACATATGTCAGTTATAACACCTTCATAACAACCTTTTATCCCAAGAAACGGTGTTCGGATGGATTGTCACAGGGGCAGCCTCCAACACATCCGTGTCTTGCTTTGCTACCAAGACATCAATAGGATATTTCAATGGATAGCCAACTTCGAAGATTCTGGGAATGGGAGGATGGCCCCAGGCGGACCATCCAAACTAGCGAAGACGCGTTTTGTGAGAAGTTATTTACTGAACCCACCACAAGGAGTCCAGAAGATAGATACATCGTATAACTTCGCTTTAAAGAGGGATACCCTTCGGAAATAAAACTAGGAGCCTCACGACAATTTAAAGCCAGGATGTCAAAAAATAATTCTCTCAAAGAAGAATATGACAACGTCATCAAGGAGTATCACATAGAGAAAGTAGAGACCCAGCTCTTTCAGCATTTCCTACCTAAGTAACATCTTTTAGAAGAAGAGTTTCTAGATTTCGACGAAACGAGCAACATGAAAGCGCTAGGAATTAGATGGAATGCTCGGTTGGATCACTTTTATTTTATAGTTCAACCCCTCGTAGTTAAAGATTCACACACCAAACGGGAGGTTTTATTAATCATATCAAAAATTTTTAACCCTGTCGGTTGGCTAGCGCCTATACTGGTCATAGCAAAAATTATTATACAACATATATGGTTAGACAGCACACCTTGGGCTAAGCCCCTACACCCCAAAACACTTTCCAGATGGAAATATTTCATTGGAAACTACAGATACATAGGCTTCATTAAAATTACAAGATGGGTGGGATATACAAGTAATGCTCCAGTAGAGATTCATAATTTTTCCGATGCCGGAAAAGGCATACGCGGGGGCGATTTACCTACGCACAAATAACGGAGAAACTTCATAGACACACCTCTTAGCCAAGACTAAAGTGGCACCTATAAAAACTGTTTCTCTACCCCGGTTAGAACTCTGCGCTTCTGGTAACGAACATGCTGGATACCTTATTAAGCCAAGTATCAATCAAGATTGAAAAAGGATAATCCTGCCGATTTTGGCAGCCGCGGCGTATATCCAAAATATTTGTGCATAAATGACTTATGGTGACGTGGACCGAGTTGGCTTAGGGAAGATTTGCTCCATTGGCCGACGCAGGACAAGGAAATTCAAGATGTTACACTTGAAGCAAAGAAAATAGCCGTCAGATTACCAATTTGTAAGACCCAGTAGAAAGATTTTCTTACCTTCCGCGTGCGTTACGGATTTTATCTTACGTAAACCATGTCTTTCATGCCTCGAATAAGAAAACAGGAGACCAATACTCGTCTCGAAATCAGAAAAATTCGCGAACAATTAATTGCTCTTCCCCAGAAAACGTGGTTTGCGGATGAGTATTAACTGTCTCTCTCTCGTACTCTAAATCCTTGTTTAGATGAGAACGGTTTTATCAGAGCAAATGGCAGACTCTCCAATTCATTGTGCCTATCGCACAATGAAAGGCACCCCATTATTTTACCATATAACTCCACTTATACACGCTTATTATTATCTTTATTCATAACATATCGCTTCATGGCGGAAACCAATTAGTTCTACGTCTGCTGCGCCAGCAATATTTGATACCAAAAGCTAAAAATCTGATTAAAACCATAATACATCAGTGCAAAGTCTGCGTCGTACATAAGAAAAGAGAACAGTCTCAACTTATGGCTGCACTGCGAACAGAAAGGGCATCTTTATCACGACCATCTCAGAATACGGGAGTAGACTTCGATGGCCCATTCGCATAAAAAGTTATCGAGGGAGGGGGTATGTAATTAACAAAGGATATATATGCATATTTATCTGCTTCTCCACAAAGGCAATACATTTAGAGGCCACAAGCGATCTCACTACGGAAGCCTTTCTCGGAGCATTCTCTCGGTTTGTATCGAGACGCAGCTGCCCAAAACAGATCTTTTCAGATAATGGGACCAATTTTGTCGGTGCCTCCGCCTCTCTCAAAAATCAGTAATTTGCTAGGTTTATTAATTTGGTTGTCCGATTGACGATTTTATCAAATTTTTGGAAAAGGGGCATGGCAACGCCCACATACGAGTGAAGAAATTTTCAAACTTTGACTCTTGATCTACTGTGAAAATTTCATAAAAATCGGTTGAGTAACTTGGACGCCTATACAAGATTAAAATTTCCAAAATTATATATTACCTATACCGTAATCAGTGAGCCCAAGTATCTACTGTGAAAATTTCATTAAGATCGGTTAAGTACTTTGGACACCAGACATACGGACACTCATTCATTTTTATTATTTATAAGATCGCCCACATGGTAGTAGAAAAAGTTTTAAACCTCTACAGGTCATAACTCCACAACAATTTACCACGATTACTTTGACATAGCTGGGTATTTAATGTTCGGTTCCACCCGAACTTAGACTTCCTTACTTGTTATTATTAGTTTTATATTTTTTAACAACTCAGCCTAATACCATTCGCAAAGATTGGATTGTAATAAGCTGAGGTCTCCCGCTAATGAATTGCATAGTACTCCAATATAACACAGGATCCAACGGTTTTTGCATCGCCACGGTTCAGTACTGCTAATAATAATAATAATAACAATTTGGCGTAATATACCTCCGAGGAGATGAAGATCGAGCTTCTCTTCCATGGAAGAAATCAATCGGAGGTTTGCCGACCACTGCCAAGGGCGACCCTATTTTAAAACCACTTTTTCCAAACATTTTAATGTCCCTTGCCCGGTATTTGAATGTGGAATCTTCGGTGTGGTAGGCTTGCACACAACCACCACATCACGGAGACTGTCACGGTTCACGACTACATCTTAAAAATACTCCCAAATGTGCAATTATATACATATATAAACATGCGCGTGCAATAAACTGTTATTTTTCTTACAGCGATATAGCAAAACAATCAAAAAGAACCAAAAGTAATCAAAAACAATCACAACTTTTTTTTATTACTTTTGATTTTTTAAAATTTTTTTCATTTTTTTTGATTATTTTTGATTTCTATAGATTTTTTTCCAATTCTAATCAAATAGTAATTGAAAATTTCTGAAAACAATTAAAATAATTTTTAATGATTGAAAAAGCTGTTTAATCAATTGATTACTTAATTATAATGGGAATTTAACAGGTCTAGTTTTAACCCGTATACAATTTATTTTTTACTTTAAATTTAATTTCAATTTAGAAAAAGAATTGACATTGTATTAAAATACATGTTGATCAAATCGTTTTATTTGCACAGTGGTGCTAATACGTTTTTATTCCTAAACTGCAAAAATTTACTTGCAAGCAAAACAGCTGTTGCTGTTTTCATTCGTTCATAGCAAAGCTGTTTGCTTAATGACGGTCAGCTGTTTTCACTTGCAAATCTTACTAGTGAAATCTCCGCAACAGAAGGTTGCAACTTCCTATCCCAATCAAATGTCAAAATGTGTTCTCTCCCTGCAAGTTTTATGTGTCGCCGAACACATTTTTAAAAGTTTTAAGCTCTAACAAAGCTTTTACCTAATCAATATTTTGCACGGAAGTTGGAAAACCACATAGTATATATGTGGCAGTACTCCTCTAACATGCTATTATTATTATTATTATATTATTTATGTGTGATAATTGAGCTTTCACGAGTACTCACTGGAAGGAGAGTACATAGTTAGCTGTAAAGAAAAGTAATACGTAGGCTGTGAAAATAAAACATTCGTTCTAGAAACTTAAAAGTGATCACGTTTATTACTACATTGGTCACGCCCGACGATTCACAAGATGGTAGATCCGAAACCGGATATTTCTCAAGAAGGAGCCGTGACGAAAAATCCAGGGGAAAATAATCTTCCTACTGGTGTGGCTGCAATTTCTTCACCGAGGAGTCCAATTCCTACAATCGCTGACAACGATATCGAGGCCTTTTTCTACTCATTGGAGTTTTGGTTCAAGGCTTCTGGAATTTCCGGTGATAGCCGCAAATACTCAATTGTTTTAGCTAGTACTCCTCCGAGCCGACTACTTAGCCTACGATCCATAATTAAGGCAGCACCTTCATCAAGCAAGTACGACTACCTTAAATCCGCTTCAATTCAACGTTTCTCCCACAGCCAGCCGAGGCGTCTTCGAAAAGTCATTCAGGAAATGTTATTAGGCGATCGAAAGCCTAGCGAATTCTTTTCTAACATGCAACACGTGGCTGGTACATCATGAAGTGATACCGCACTTCTAGATATTTGGATCAGTCGACTCCCGCCAACTGTCTAGCGGAAAAATTGCGCATTGCTGATGCCATAGTTGAAGCAAATAGTTTGCAAAACACACAGGTAAATGCAGTTCCGGTACAGAAATTTCGAGCTTCCGCGACGATATAGCCCAGATTTCTGCTGAAACCCAGCAAATTAACAAAAGATTTGAAAATCTTAGCTCTTCAGTTCGCTCTCCTACAAACGATTCTAATATTTGTTGGTATCACCGCAAATATGGCAGACAAGTAACCAAATGTAAGGACCCATGCTTGTTCGCGAAAGAAAAAGCACATGCGGGGTCGAATATCCAACAACGCCAACCTAGCAAAACCAATTTACAATAGGGTTGCTCGATAGGTTGTGTTACAGGTAAACGCGAGCAAACTGTAACACGTCAAATACTTCAGAGCGCACATTGCATGTCCCGCCTTAGAATAAACGATATCAAAACCAATTTAACATTTTTGATAGACACGGGGGCGGACGTGTCTGTGATTGCTAAATTATCCAAATCTGTCTGGCCAAAACCCACCACTGCTCAATTGTTCACAGCAAACGGCTCTCCGATAAAAGTATTTGGAGAGGTTCTCCTTAACTTAAGATTCAATTTCAATCGTGAATTTTCATGGAATTTCATTATCGCTGATGTCAGCTGTCCCATCATTGGGGCCGATTTCCTCACACACTTTGATCTTTTGGTAGATCTTAAACAGCGATGTTTACTGGATCGCAGGACGGCTGCGAAAGCTATTTGTAAGATCGACCGCAGTAGTGTGTTTTTCATTAAATCGTATGACAGCAACGTTAACTTCTACAATATCGTCGAAGAATTCATAGCAATTACTCGCCCACCAGCTCCAGGCACTAAAACGTTATCTGGTGTTACTCATTGTATAGAAACAATAGGGCATCCGGTTTCTGCTAGACCTAGAAGGCTGTCAGCCGAAAAACTCACTGCTGCTAAAGAGGAATTTGAGGCACTGATGAACCTTGGTATCTGCCGGCCATCAAATAGCAGCTGCTCCAGTCCTTTACACATGGTACGTAAAGCGGATGGGTTTTGGAGGCCATGAGGTGACTACCGAGCCCTTAATTCAATTACAGTTCCAGACCGGTATCCGTTGCCGTACCTTAACGACTTTTCTACAATCCTGGCAGGAAATTCAATTTAGTGTGGCAGTACTGCTCAACATAATTAAATCTTTTTAAGCCTAGCTCCACATTTTATTAATATGCCAGCGCAGCTGCTGAGAGGCTAATATTTATGTATGATAATTGAGCTTTCACGAGTACTCACTGGAAGGAGAGTACATAGTTAGCTGTAAAGAAAAGTAATACGTAGGTAGTAATAATGTCATAGCTGTGAAAATAAAACATTCGTTCTAGTAACTTAAAAGTGATCATGTTTATTACTACATATATATATATGGGTCATTCCATAAAATTTTTACAACCCAAAACATAGATTTGCCCGAAACAATTTTTTTTATGATCTGGATGAAAAACAAATCGACACGTATTTTTTTATTTTATCGTATTATGCGAAATTTTCGAGTAATAATTTTTCAAACTTTTCGAAAGCGAAAAAATACGGCAGTTAGAACATATTTTAAAGGGTTGCTGTTTTAAAACAAGTTGTCCTACAAAAACGAAATTTACAGGTTATCTTAATAATCGTTCACACTTTTTAAATATAAATAAATACAATTTTTTTTTTCATACAAAATAAATTAAATTTTTTTTTTTAAATAAAGAAAAGTCAATAGCGAAAAAAAGCCATGCTTAAGGTTGTTTATTTTTAAACCAAAATAAGTGTACGGTTTGTAGAACATGTCATTAAAATTTCAGAGTGGGTAGCGAAATAGTTTTTTTGCAAAAACTATTTGTTTACAGCCACCTCAGCTCTAAGCATGCAATATACCATACAAGGCCGATGGCGGGCACTATTTTTGTATAACAATTTATATGAGTTGATATTTTTTTCAACATATTCGAATGCACTATTTCAACCTCTATAACGAATAAAAGCTGTAAGTAAAAAACATTAATTTGTTTAACTAAAAACCGAACAAAATTTAAAAGTTTTATTTTTTTAGAAAAGGTTTGGTTTGTGTGAGGTGGGCAAATTTCGACTGATAGAATTTGAGCTAGTTAAAATCTGAAAACAAACACTTTAAGCAAAATTATTTGAGAAAGATATACATACCACATTCTATTTTTATATACGTCAGAGCATTATTTGCAGTACTGCTCGCCCACGCTATGCGCTTTTATGTTGTTGTTGTATTAACACGCATTACGACGCATTAAATTTAGCAATTCAATTGCAATTGCTACTGCGCAATTTATTACTAATTTAGTGCAAATCTTTTTCTGAGCAGGACTGGGGAACTTAATTAAATTTGCAGATTTTGGAATTGTAGTTACGAGTTATAACTTTAATAGCGCGGTAATTTTTTTAATTTTGCTTTGGAAAATGTCAGCAAGTAAATTTAATACTCGTTGCAGTAACCCTTTCAAAAAAAATTCGCATACTTCAAAAGCACATAGAACTTACTTGCGTCGGGCATCAAAATATATGTGTGAACAATTCAAATGCTTGTGCCCAACAGATCTCCTGTGCCGTTCTTGCAGACGTGATTTCAGCAAATTTACTCCTACTTACAAATAACAAGGACACCACATTTAAAAATTATTATTTATTTATAAGATATTATGCTATTTGAAATATTTTTTAAATTGAAATATTATTATTTTGTTGTATGTTAAACTTACCTGTTTATCGATAAGTATTAAAAAATAAAATTTATGAGTTTTGTTCGGTGTTTAGTTAAACAAATTAATGTTTTTTACTTACAGCTTTTATTCGTTATAGAGGTTGAAATAGTGCATTCGAATATGTTGAAAAAAATATCAACTCATATAAATTGTTATACAAAAATAGTGCCCGCCATCGGCCTTGTATGGTATATTGCATGCTTAGAGCTGAGGTGGCTGTAAGTTTGTAGTTTTTGCAAAAAAACTATTTCGCTACCCACTCTGAAATTGTAATGACATGTTCTACAAACCGTACACTTATTTTGGTTTAAAAATAAACAACCTTAAGCATGGCTTTTTTCGCTATTGACTTTTCTTTATTTAAAAAAAAAAATTTAATTTATTTTGTATGAAAAAAAAAAAAAAAAAATTGTATTTATTTATATTTAAAAAGTGTGAACGATTATTAAGATAACCTGTAAATTTCGTCTTTGTAGGACAACTTGTTTTAAAACAGCAACCCTTTAAAATATGGTCTAACTGCCGTATTTTTTCGCTTTCGAAAAGTTTGAAAAATTATTACTCGAAAATTTCGCATAATACGATAAAATAAAAAAATACGTGTCGATTTGTTTATCATCCAGATCATAAAAAAAATTGTTTCGGGCAAATCTATGTTTTGGGTTGTAAAAATTTTATGGAATGACCCATATATATATATATATATATTTCTCATGCTCGCATACGAAACGTATGTGAAATAGTAACCGGAGCTTTTGTGAACTTTTCGTTCAATTGTTTTCTAAGGGTTAATGAAAACAATTACTGACACATACGAATTATTTTATATACAGTATCCAGTTCAAAGTTGGGCTAGAGTGACTCTTTTCTCACTTGGAAGTTCCATTTCCTCTGCGATAACAGGTGGTGCTAGCCCGAATGACGGCATTCGCCGGGAAGGAGCTAATAAAGCAGTTTACAGGCTCTGTATGCATGCTGATGAGGACTTGCCGATGCATCCTTGGATCAAACGGCGATGTTATGTGTTGCCGGATGTCATCATAGTGCTTTCGGAGATGTATCCTTACTTGCCAGTGAGGCAGATCTTCCTTAAGCAGGTGCTTGTGTTTGCAACAGCGATGTTGGGATTTGCAACAGGGTACCAATTTCTATGGATCACTTAAAATTGTGAAAGTTTATTCTAGATAAATAATGATATTATTAAGTGGCTTTTGGCAATACATAAAAATTCCTATATTTTATTTTTGCCAAAAAAAAATTGTTACCCTGTTTTATCGCCAATTAAAAATGTGTGTCCTTTTAATTTCAAAGTTGGATAACGGCTGATATATATATTTTGTTGTAACTAAGGTTTTATTGAAGTAAAAAAGTAAAGAAAAGAGAACGGAAGAGTTGCATACGTTGCATATAACATATATGCAAAGGGTAAATTCATAAGATATGAATAGCATGAGAAACCCAGAGTTAAATAAGTAATTCAATTCTTCAACACTTTCCCTGAATTAACTAATTCAAAACTTTAAGTTGCTCATGCCTTTCATTCACATAAATTAGTACATTTATATTCGATTAGAACAAGATATTAATTAATTTTTTAAGTATTATTTAAGGTCGAGCTTATCTGTCAAATATTTTAATTTTTGCGCAGTGACTCCTTTAGTTAATATGTCTGCTAACACTTCGTTAGTGGGTAGATATTTCAGTTCTACAGATTTATTTTCTATCTTTTGACGAATAAACTCTGCCTTGATGTCAATGTGTTTATTGTGAGACGAATAGGAGTTGTTTTGAGCCACCAAGATGGCACTCTTACTGTCACAATACAAAGGCAAGCAATATTCATAATGTGGTACAAGTTAACTTTGTAATCGTCTCAACCAAATCGATTCCTGGATGGCAGCAACTACAGACACAAATTCTTCTTCTGTTGATGAAAGCCCCATATTGAAATGTAAAGGCGAATCCAGTAAGTGAAATGGAATTTGATGAAAGCGTTATTCGAATTCCTGAAAGCGAAGAAGCTTCTCCCATGTCCTTCATTGCGAATTTCTTAGATAGACTTTCTTTCAGGGAATCGATCTGCTTAACGTCATTGGAAAATATCAAAACGTCATCCACGTATAGCGCCATGTATGTGATGTGAATGCAGGTCACTCTGTAGTAGACGCATTGGTCCGCTTCTAGTAAGGCCTATTTTGAGCAGCTCATGATTAAGGGTCTCATTCCAGACACGGCCAGACTGCTTCAATGCATAGATAGCTTTAAGCAATTTGCACACTTTGCCTGACCCTTCTTCACAACCTTGTGGTTGCCACATATAGGTACGCCGACACAGCATCCATTTGATGGATTAGCATATTGTACTTGACAGCTAGTGCTATGAGAAATCTCAAAGATTCTTACCGTACTACTGGAGCAAATGTTTCAGCGTAATCTACGCCCGCACGTAGACTATACCCTTTGGCTACTATAGTATACCAAAAATAACCAAATCAATTTCTTTTTGAATAAATTCTTTTCCCACACTCGCGTTCAATGTAAATATGTAATAATATAAACAAATAATCAAACGTAGCAATGCGATGCATATACCTAGTACGTAAGAATCAGAGTAAATATGTATTTTAGTAAATAAGAATATACATAAGCCGAAATTTGTATAAAACTAAGAATATTATTAATAAAAAACAATTGGTACTCAACCTCGACCGCGTTGTTTTATTTAGCACTTTGTACCATTTTATATGGCGATCCTGCCAGTTCAGTAGCAGACTGCTGAGATCCTACTAGGGTTCTAATCAGCAGACGGCTGTTTTTACGTAGCAGACTGCTGAGATTCTAGCAGTGATCATCCTAAAATAGAAGACGTTCTCAAGGATGTCTAATATTGGATCATATGAAAGAGGAATGCACCGTTATTATTGTTAATTATTTGCATGAGTCACATAAGCGTGGACCGTCTCCACCGCCCACAGTATCACCAGACGTAAAAAGAATCGTGAAAAACACTTGCGTGCCGAACGAAATGGGTTATGGTAAATCGGAATCGCAACAACAACAGCAGCAGCAGTAATAACACTTGCCAGTATTTAGCTTATTTCGGCGACTTAACGGCGCCCACCAAGCAGCAGAAATTTATTTATTAAGAATACGTTGTAAGGAAAATATATATATATACTCGTATATAAAAAAAGAAAATTACAAGAAACAATAAAAATGCTTAGAAGTAAGAAATAAAAAAAATGAAAT
Organism: Merzomyia westermanni; assembly: GCA_949987695.1. Classification (NCBI taxonomy): domain Eukaryota; kingdom Metazoa; phylum Arthropoda; class Insecta; order Diptera; family Tephritidae; genus Merzomyia; species Merzomyia westermanni. The sequence goes on from OX465291.1 coordinate 87,712,188, forward strand.
TTATTTATTTTAAGTCGTCACTAAAACAGCGGTCGACTATTGAAATATAAAACAATGGTTTACAAAGCAGGGTACAATATTAAATATATAAAAAAAAGAAAAATATAATTAACAAAACAGAGGAAAGCATGAATTTAATTTATTAAATATTATTTGTGTGTGGCTAACTTAATGGTTGAAGAGGCCTCGTCTCCAATCCACCCTCTCGTTCGGTCGAGTTATACGTTGAAAGGTTAAGTGTAGCAATCTGAGACAAAAACTGGTGGTTGGAGAGGCCTTGTCTCCAATCCACCCTCTCAGTCAATCGATATATTCATTAAAGTTGTGTGTAGAAGTCTGAAGGAACTAAACGGATGGTTGGAGAGGCCACCCTCTCAGTCGATCGATATATTCATTAAAGTTGTGTGTAGAAGTCTGAAGAACTAACTGGATGGTTGAAGAGGCCGTGTCTCCAATCCACCCTCTCTTTCATTAACTTATTAGATCGATTTAATAACTTGGAAGTCATGACATTTATGCAAGAGGAGCAGATGAATCCTTTTTTGTTTATCAGCCGGCGGTTAGGAACGCAAGTATTGCCTTCGATGAAGAGGCAAAAGAACATTCCAAGCTGATACAGATACATAATTCTTCAGACATTCAGAGGATTGTTTTTGGCAAAGTTTTGACGATAAATGGGTAATTGAACATAGTGCCTTGACGTCCTAGCAGGTACATCGAAACTCAGTCGACTAACAAGATCAGATGAGTCAATTTGGCCAATAATCTACTAATAAAGTTCTACGATTTTCCAGAGAAGGTAAACTAATGAGGAGAAGCCTCTTTCTATAACGGCGCAGGTGTATATTTAGATTCCAATTGAGCCCACTCAAAGCAAATATCAAAAATTGCTTTTGTACTGACTCAATCCGCATTATATGCTCTTGATACACGGGGCACCAGACACATGAACAGTACGCAAGTATTGGGCGTACCACAAATGTGTAAAGAACTTTCGTGAGGTACGGGTCATCAAATTCCTTAGCCCACCTTTTAACAAATCCAAGCACACCCATCGCTTTGTTCGCAATCGATAAGATGTGCTTATTAAAACTTAGTTTATGATCAAAAAGGACACCTAGATCAACTACATTAAATATACGTTCCAAAATGGTACCATTTAGTGAGTAGGATGTCAAAGCTGGCTTCACTCGATGAAATGTCATTTGTTTACATTTAGAGCTATTCAAGTTTAATAGATTGACTGTACACCAGTTCCGAAATGACTCTAAATCGGCTTGAAGGAGATCATCTGCCCGAGATGGTTCAGTAGGAGAAAATGTGTAACACAGTTTTACATCATCCGCATACATGAGAGTACGGGAATAAGAGATAATTTGAGGTATATCATTTATGAATAGTGTTAAAAGCAAGGGGCCTAAATGACTTCCCTGAGGTACACCAGAGGTTACGTTGATCGACGTGGACAAAGTATTCCTGAACAAATCCTGTTGAGACCTGTTCACAAGGTAACTTTCAAGCCATACTAATAAATTATTCGAAAACCCTAATAAATCAATAAATAAATAAATTAAAAGCTTATGGTTGACAGAGTCAAATTCTTTGCTGAAGTCTGTGTATATTACATCAGTTTGCATACAATTCACGAATCCATCCATAACAAAAGAGATGAACTCAAGTAAGTTCGTTGTAGTTGATCTGCGGTGCACAAAACCATGTTGACACGGTGATAATTAAGAGCTACACAGATATTGCAGTTGGCAAGTGATTATTTGCTCGAAGGTTTTAGGAATAGTTGAAAGGTTAGCTATTCCCCTGTAGTTCTCAATATTTGACCTACTACCTTTTTTATGCAAGGGTATAATGAATGATTGCTTCCCAACTGTGGGGAATGACGCAGATTCAAGAGATAGTTTAAATAATTTAAAGACCGGGTCAGATAAAATTACAGCACAGTACTTCAGCACACAACTGGGGACACCATCTGGACCTGGAGAAAATATAGGTTTCAATGCTAGAAGGCTTTGTAGAACAGTATTTTTATCTAGGGAATTTGTTGAAACCTATAAGATGTATAGGTTGACTTGAAGTAATCGGCAAATAATTCCGCGATGTCCTGATCGGAACTGGCATTTTTACTTCCAAAAGAAAAGAAAGATGGAAATCCGGAGGTTTTCCTTTTTGAATTAACGAAATTGTAACACCTTTTCGGGTTATTGAAAAATAGAGTTTTGCAACCCGTTAAGTAATCCTTATAGCACTGTGATTGAGCAACTGAAAATTGAAGCGAGCAACCAAATATTTCGAATAATCATCAGATATTCCTGATCTCTCAAAACGCTTATATAGCCTGGACTTATTATCGCTGAGTCTCGCAAGCTGTTTGGAGAACCAGGGCGGCTTTTGTATAGAATTGAAATTTATGATAGAAAAAGATAAGAAACTCAAATTTTTTATTAAGAATCCTATTGTTTGGGACGATTCCGACCTAAAAGTCGAAGAAAGAGACACAAAAAAGGAATTAGAATTCTTAACGAAATTTTGGAGAACCTTAGGGATGTATAGAGAACCAACGTAAACCCAACAACTCTCGTGGAGGAAGCAAATTTAATGATGGAAAAAGTATTTCCAAATAGACATAAGTAAATGAATAAATAAACGAAAAAAAAATATATACATTTTTTATATTTGTTTTAAGAAGGAAACAGACAAGTAAAAAAATATCCTTAGGAGAATTATCCGTGAACAGTATGGGAGGAAAGGAATCGAAAGTAGAAGATCCAACAAAGTGGTGAATGCAGTCCAAATAATTGATCACACTGAAGCCTTAAACTACATTAAGGTGATGCAACTAATTATTACAATCACCACTTGCCTCAGTCTATTTTTAAAGATATATGCAGCGCATAATAGATTTTTGAAAAAAGGTACCAGAGTCAAGCAGACGGACTGGAAAAAATCCAATTTTGATTTTTTTTTATCAATGAATAAATGGGAAGAATTCGTACATCATTGGTCGAAGAAAAGACTCTAGTGAAAAATGAAATAAATAGTCAAGCATTTGACAATGATAACAGATACCTTTAATAGATTAAGTAAGGCAATACGCAAGATCTACAGCCAACTTGAACTTGTTCACCAAATAGATGCAAAGCAGATTTTTTCAAGCGTCATATACAGATTAGTATCCTCGGTATCTAGGTACAACATAGAAGTACCCGTACCAACTTCTTTTCAACAGGATATTCAAATTGATTTCAACACACTTTTGTTGGACATAGAAGAAGAAAAGAAAGAAATTGTAGAAAAGACACAAGTTTTTCCAGAAACGAACAAGATAATGGCACGGACAACCGTAGAATTTATTTAAACGGCATCATCGATCTTACCAGATTTCGATGGGAAGTCCGAAAACCTGCCCAGTTTTCTGGATGCCCTTGATATCCTCGAGCAAATCAAAGACAGTCGCGAGACTATCGCGGTATCCATGATAAAAACAAAATGAAAGGGCTAGAAATACCATAAGCAGTGAATCTTCCATTCAGGAAATAAAACAAAAATTAAAATCAAAAATCAATTGAAGTTTTGACAGCAAAACTCCTGAACATACGGCAACACAGCAAAACGGCTACTCAATATACTGCCGAAATCGAAAAACCCACGAAATCGTTGGAAGGAGCATGCATATCTGACGGATTAACACCAGAGTTAGCAACTAAGTATGCTATACAGTCAGCTGTAAAAATCTATTTGTAAAAACTGTTCCAACGATAAGGTGAAAACGATTATGCAAGCTGGAACGTTCACCTCAATAAACGAGGCTGTATCAAAATTCACAAACAGTTGCACAGAAATAACAGGTAACCTAATTCGGTACTGCACATACGCCAACAGAGTCAGTACCGCAGTAGTTTCCGTGGAAGTTACCTAAATAACAGCTACTGAGTCTATCAAGGTAGAAGTTTTAGACCACAGCCTCAATATAACAACAATTGTAGACAAAATAACAATCCCCAAAATAGGAATAGAAATTTTAATCAAACGCGAAATAAAACCCGCAATGTACGTAAAAGCACTCACCAGGAAAACCAGCAAACTCCACTTCAACAGTAACCAACAGAAAAGAGCGTGTACTTAATCTGCATCTAAATAGCTACATATCTACCAAAACATCTCTAAATAACTAAATTTTAACTCTCTTGGTAGATACAGGAGCAGATATATCTATTATTAAAAGGAATCAAATCGATAGTAATACCGCAATTAATACTTCACAGATAACTGATTTGAAAGGCATTGGTCAAGGAATAACAAGCACACTAGGTACGGTCACAGCAGATTTGAAAGGAGATGATCTCTTAATTAAACACAAATTCCACATAGTAAAAGATAATTTCCCAATCCCATGCGACGGAATAATAGGATTGGATTTTAAAAGAAATATATTTGCATTCTAGATTACTGTAAAACTGAAGACAAAATAATTTTGAGACCTTATGACTTTTCAGAAAACATAATAATACATATGACAAATAGACCAACTATTAATATAATCACAATTCCCGCCATATCCGAAGTAATTTGGCACATTAACGTAAAAACTAAAGCTCAGAATCTTTTTATCTCTCATCAAAAGTTGGCTGAAGGTATTTTTATTGCTAATACCATAACAAATAAAGATCAAACTTTTGTTAGAATCATAAATACCACCGACAAAAATGCAATCATTCAAAATTACAATATTAAAACAGAAAGTTTAAATAACTATATATTAATTCAAGAGTCTAAAGAAAATAAAAATAATAATAAAGAAAAATTAGAAAGATTAGTCAAGCATTTTCCAAAATTTGTTAGTCAACAATTAACTTCATTGTGTTCAGAATATATAGACATATTTGCATTAGAAACATAACCCATAACTTCTAATAATTTTTATAAACAAGAATTACATTTGAAAGATGACAATCCAGTCTATAGAAAAAATTACAGATTACCACAAGCACACAAAGGTGAAATAAGTAAACAAGTCAATAAGTTAATCAAAGATGATATAATAGAACCATCTACATCAGAATACAATCGCCCAATTCTATTAGTACCCAAAAAATCACTACCCGGCAACATAGAAAAAAAAGGAGATTGGTGATTGATTATACAGCAGATAAATTTCCACTTCCAAGAATTGACGACATTTTGGATCAATTAGGAAGACTAAATATTTTTCATGCTTAGATTTGATGTCTGGATTTCACCAAATAGAACTCAGCCCAGAGTCAAGAGACATTACCTCATTTACAGCCGATGATGGCACGTATCGCTTTAAAAGATTACCATATGGCTTGAAAGTAGCCCCCAATCCTCTTCAAAGAATGATAACTTTAGCATTCGCAGGCCTTAAACCTTCACAAGCATATTTATATATGGATGATTTAGTAGTATTAGGTTGTTCCGAAAATCATATGATGAAAAATTTACGAGACGTATTCTCAACTTGCAGAAAATATAATTTAAAACTGCACCCCGATAAATGCCTATTTTTTATTCAAGAAGTAACCTATCTAGGACATCAGTGCACAAGTAAAGAAATTTTACCAGATCCAAGCAAATTTGAAATCGTTGAAAATTACCCAACACCAAAAACAGCCGACGAAGTAAAACGATTTGTTGCATTTTGTAATTTTTACAGAAGATTTGTACCAAATTTCGCAGAACATTCAAGAATTTTAACTAGACTTTGTAAAAAGAATGTTTCCTTCAATTGGACGGAAGAATGTCAAAAAGCTTTTGTCTATTTGAAGAAGGCTTTAATTAGTCCAAATTTTACAATATCCAAATTTCAACAAAGAATTTTGTATAACAGATGCCAGTGACTACGCCTGTGACGCAGTTCTTAGTCAAGAATATGAAGGCAAACAATTACCAATTGCCTACGCTTCAAGATCATTCACAAAAGGTGAAACCCATAAGGCAACAATAGAAAAAGAACTAGCAGCAATTCATTGGGCCATAACTTATTTCAGACCATATGTTTACGGCAGAAAATTTTTAATCAAAACAGCCCATCGCCCCTTATGTACCTTTTTTCAATAAAAAATCCTTCATCAAAATGAACCAGAGTTAGATTGGGTTTGGAAGAATATGACTTTGAAGTGGAGTACATAGCTGGAAAAGAAAATTACATAGCAGACGGACTATCGTGAATTGATATTAAGAACCTTAAAGAAATGACAGTGGAGGCATGGAAAATAGTAAAAGTTACGACAAGATCGGAAACTAGACAATCGACCAGTAATAGTACAAAGAAAGAAGAAAATAAAAGTCACAATGAGAACACTATAATATATGAAGCGCTTAATAAATATGATGTTAGAAGACATGTCGGGCTCGTTTTCAATCCTCCGAAATTATATTTCAAAAAAGGAAAGAAAATTTGTAGCACAATATATACAAGCAACCTAATTGTTGAGGCGAAGATTGACTTAGGACAATTCTTTACCAGGTTTATGAAAGAAGCCGGCAATTTAGGACTTGTAAAAATACAGTTGTCCTTAGGAGGCAAATTGTGTAAAGAGAATTATTCTCGAGTAGATAAATTTAAAGAAATAGGTACCAAAGTTCTCAAAAATGTAATCATTGCATTAACTCTGGAGGTTATGCATGTGATAAACATAGGAAAGATTAAAGAAATTTTTCATAAATATCACGACGTCCCTGTTTTTGGTGGCCACCCAGGAATAAATCGTATGTCAAACAAAATAAGACAAAAGTATTACTGGAATAGTATGAAAAATGATATAAAAAAATATATCAGAAATTGCATCCACTGCAGTAAAAATAAAATTAATAAACACCTGAAATAACGAATGAATATAACGGAGACACCTCCGAAAACTTTCGATATAGTACAAATCGACACAATCGGACCATTACCAAAATCGATACATGGAAATGAATATGCGGTTACTATTATATGCGATCTAACTAAATATTTGGTTGCAGTACCCGTTCAGAGCAAACATGCTGTAGCAGTTGCTGAGGCTGTATTTGAACATTTCATTCTGATTTATGGTTGTATGAAAACAATCATAACGGATATGGGAACCGTATACAGAAATAGTTTATTTAAGGAATTATGCAAGCTTCTAAAAATTGAGCATAAAACTTCAACACTTTACCATCATCAAATTTTAGGCACTGTTGAACGCAGTCATAGAACATTCAATGAATATGTGCGTTCCTACATATCCATTGACAAAGACGATTGGGATGAATACCTTAAGTATTTTTCGTATTGTTACAATACAACACCTTCAACAGTTCACGGATATTGCCCTTTTGAACTAGTTTTTGGAAAAACACCCCTGACTTACGAATTTTTGCAAGAAAATGTAATTAGCCCAGTATATTATCATGAAGGAAATTAAGTATAGGTTACAAATAGCACAACAAAAAGCTAGGAAGTTAGTACAAGAAGCTAAGGAAAAACAAAAAATGTATTATGGTAGAAATAGTCACAGTAAGGAAATATATATAGGAGATTTAGTATTAGTTAAAGATCAAGCAGGTAATAAGTTGGCTAGTAGTATTTATAAAGGGCCCTATAAGGTAGAAAATATTGATAAAAATAAAAATTTTAATTTAATTCCTTATAAAGTAGAAAACATAGATCAGAATAGTAATTACACACTAGGCAATAAAAATAAGAAAATCTTAATATATAAAAATAGGCTAAAACTATTAGAGTAAGATCACTGATTTTTTTTCTTCATAAAAATATAATGCCCAAATAAATGAAAGTAAAAATTCAAAAATGTTTTCCAAAGTAACTCATAAAATTATATGACACAAATAAACAAAAAGAAATTGTTATTGCAATATAATAACTCCACACTTAGAAGTAAAGTAAACAAACTCAAAGTCTGAGTATGCCATAATAACTAATTAAAATCGAAGTTTTACACATTTGTATGTATGTATAAAACTTTTTGAAGTGGAAAGGTATAGTATACCAAAAATAACCCAATCAATTTCTTTTTGAATAAATTCTTTTCCCACACTCGCGTTCAATGTAATAATGTAATAATATAAACAAATAAACGTAGCAATAATAATTCCAATTGAAGCGTTTATGCTTACGATGCATTTTAATATACTTATTGAATATGTATATGTGAATTTGAATGGGCTTACATATTTACATATACCTAGTACGTAAGAGTTAGAGTAAATATGTATTTTGTAAATAAGAATATACATAAGCCGAAATTTGTAGAAAAGTTAAGAATATTATTAATAAAGAACAATTGGCACTCAACCTCGAACACGTTATTTTATTTAGCACTTTGTAGCATTTTATACTACAAGCCTAGCTTTTCTACGAATTGGTGCACCGATTTCATCCCGCAAGCCAACCAACACCCAAGTCTCGTTTACCATTAGTGACTCAATTTCAATTTAATGGCTTTCTCCTCTGAATCAGCTGCGGCTTTTGAAAGTGTTTCAGGTTTATTGTAGATGGACTGCATAGCGCAAAGGTTATACGACTGAGGAGTTTTGCCAAAGCTTTCAGATCTGCGAACTTCAGCACTTTCGGCTAAGTTGTCGCCTGATTGTGCATCTTCGTCACCTTCAGGTGTGTCAACAGCAAAACCAACATCTTCAGATTTATTATGGGGGTGTTCTTTTTGGTTTGTACACAATTTGAATATACTCGCCACTGCAATCTGTTTTGTTACCTTCAACCACAGGTGCAAGTGCTTTGCTAATATCATCATTTCTAGATTTTGAACTCTCTGGTTCTATTAACTTCGGACCTGACCACATTTTATCCAGACTACGATTGCTATCTCTACACGGTACTCGATTTACAATGTAGGCAGCTGTTACTGCAGCTTCTGCCCAGAAGCTTTCGTCCAGCAACACGATTCTGCTCTGGCGCATAAGGAAATGTCTTTTGGTGTGAAATACCATGTCTCATCAAGAAATCATTGAAAGATTTGTGAACGTACTCACTGCCGTTATCTGGGCATAATACTTTTATTTTTCTTGAGCACTGATTCTCTACTGCTGTTTTAAATTCTACGAATTTATCGAACACTTCGGACTTTTTCTTAAGAGCGTAGATAAATACTTTGCGTGAAAAATAGTTGCCAAAGGTCAACATAAATCGAGCGCCTGAAAAAAAATTTGCATTTGAGTGGTCCAACCACGTCAGAATGTACCAATTCAAGCAATGCTTCAGCTCGCGTACCAGATTCTGTGTTTGCTTTTCGCGTTTGTTTACCTTTCACGCATACTTTACATATATAGTTTTTACTTTTGTGCAGCACCTCGCCTGCGCACGAATTCTTTACGTTGATCAATCTAGTGTCACAAATATGCGTTAATCTAAGATGCCACAAACCCGAACTAATTTTTTAGCTTACGATCAACTTAACTATCTATTCGGTAAAGCCCGTCTACACATATTGCAGTCGCTATTAATTTATTGTTTTTATTCAAAGTTTTGCATTTATTTTCCTCGAAAGTAACTATTTTACCGGTCTTCGCCATTTCGCTAACTGATTATTTATTTATTTATTGAGTCTATGGTTTACAAACCTTACAGACTAAGGCGAAAATAGGTTTTAATTATATTAAAAATAGTACAAATAAAGTTTTTCTTTAAATACATTGCGATTTACAAATATATCTAAATTTATTACGCTACATAACAAATTAAATTCCGCTAGTAGTCTGATAATTGGTTCATTTTGAGCATACCTGGTTTTGCAGAGGTCAATAGCAAATAAGTCATGGTGTCGCAAGTTTCTAGCTGGAACATTGAGTTTAATACAATGCAATAAGAACGGGCAATCAATAGTCCCATTGAGGACATCTCGAATAAAAACTAATCCAGAAATCAATCGCCTACTAGCAAGAGTAAGCAGACTGATCAGTCTACAACGCGGAACATAAGACGGAATAGGCATGATAAACCTAATACTGGATAGTGCAAATTTCAAAAACTTTTTCTGTACACGTTCAAGTCTATTGGAATGCACTACATAGAACGGATTCCAGATTATCGAAGCATGTTCCAATTTGGACCTTACAAATGTACTAAACAGTAATTTTTTAGTAAAGGTTGTTTTTTTTAGGGGTATCGAACTTTGAATTGAAATAAAACACAAGAAAATCGTTTTAAGGTCCATCAATTTGGCTTTATTGGAAGGATAGTTTTATGCCATTAATGTTTAAATATGATTTCGGGCATGTGGCCGCCGCGGCTGGCTCGAATAAAGCCAATTCTACAGGTCCAATTTTCAACCACTTTTTCGAGCATATGGGGCCGTATGTCGGCAATAACGCCACGAATGTTGGCTTCCAATTCCCCTAACGTTTCTGGTTTGTTGGTGTAGACGAGCGACTTCACATATCCCCAAAGAAAATAATCCAATGGTGTCAAATCACACGACCTTGGTGGCCAATTGACAGGTCCATTCCGCGAAATTATGCGCTCATCGAATGTTTCCTTCAATAAATCGATTGTGACGTGCGCTGTGTGGCATGTAGCGCCGTCTTGTTGGAACCACAACTCATCCACATTCATGCCATCCAATTCGGGAACAAAATAGTCGGTTATCATGGCTCTATACCGGTCTCCATTAACGGTAGCTGCCTCTCCAGCATTATTGCGGAAGAAGTATGGCCGAATGACTCCACCAGCCCATAGAGCACACCAAACAGTCAGTTTTTGTGGATGTAATGGCGTTTCAAGGGTCTCATGTGGATTCTCTTCACTCCAAATGCGGCAAGTTTGCTTGTTGACGTAGCCATTCAACCAAAAATGAGCCTCATCACTGAACAAAATTTTGCGATGAAAATCAGCATCGAAATCAATCTCATTTTCGGCCCATACACCAAAATCACGACGCATTGCATGGTCTCGCGGCTTAATTCTTGCACAAGCTGGATCTTGTAAGGTCGCAAGCCAAGATCTTTGCGCAAAATCTTCCATAAAGTTGATGGACAAAGCTCCAATTGCTGTGCACGGTGGCGAATCGATTCATTCGGGTCCTCTTCAACACTTTGCTCTACAGCGGCAATTGTTTCTTCGGTGCGCACTGTTCGACGTCTCTGCGGATGCGTATTATCACATAGAGTAAACGTAGTGCGAAAACGATCCATGGTTAACCGAATTAATTGCTCTGATGGACGATTATGTCGACCATAAAATGGACGGAGCTCAGGGTAAACTTCGCGAACTGAACCATTATTTTCGAAATAAATTTGCACGATTTACAAGCGTTGTTCTTTTGTCAACCTGTTCATGATGAAATGGCAAACCAAACTGAACATAAATGACATTAGAGTTGCCAGATTTGACCACAAAATGCCAGTTTTATCTCTATTCGAAAAACAAACCTGTAAAAAAAACACCCTGTATAAGTATCTTTAAATTCCGAACTATTTCGTCTAATGAAAGCCAGAGAGGAATATGCTTTAGGTATGATGTAATTCAGGTGATCAATAAACGTGAAATTCGAATCAAAAACTACCCCAAGGTCTTTGATTTTATAACTGGAACTGAGAACAGATCCAGAAATAGAGTACGAAGATAAGAGTGGCAATCTAATTTTGTTGTAGGTGACCGAGCAGCCGATATAAAACCATGTTGAGTATACGAAATATAGGGTTTAATAGCAAATGATATTTTGAAGCTAATAATTTTTTCAAATAATTTAGCAATATTAGTAATTTTAGAGATAGGACGATAGTTTGAAGCCAGATTCTTACTCCCACTTTTGAAAACTGGAGTAACAGAGGTCAATTTCCATTCATCCAAAAAACAACCTGACCTAAGAGACAAATTAAACAACAAAAGTAGCGGATACACTATTGATGACTTGCATTGTTTGAGAAAAAAAGCAGAAAGATTGTGGGCATCTAATTGCTTGGAGCAATTTAGGTCATTTATAGCTACGAAAATGTCTTCCTCAGTTAAAACTAGAGAGCCAAAATCAAGCGAAGATGCTAATTGCCCAGCACTAGAAGTATCCCTCTGAACACCATTATCAACAAAATTAGATTTAAAAAATTCAGCAAAAAGATTTGCCCTTTCATTAGCGGTGCTTGCACTCATACCATTGTAAGACACTATGGACGGAATAACTGACGAGGAACGTTTTGAATTAACAAAACTCCAAAAGGCCTTGGGGTTAGATTTAATATTCATTTCAAACCCGAGTAAATAATTTTTGTAAAGAAATTTATTTAGACAGTTGAAATCAGTCAAATATTTCTCATACATTACTTTGTGCTTCAAATTACCAGAACATTTAAAAAGCTTATGAAATTTGTTACGAAGATTCTTTAATTTTTTTAAGCTCCGATTATGCCAGGGAAGTTTATGGACCCTTGGCGATAAGCGTGGAATATTTCCAAAAGATATACTACTTATTTTACACTTAAAAATATCAAAACAATCAGCTAGAGGCCGATCTGCAAATGAGGTTGGCCAATTCTGACTTAATATAAGATTATTAACAAGATCAAAATTACACCGCGAGTAATCGAACTTAAGAATCGAGTCAGTGCAAAGATTTGGATATTTATAACACTCAAGTTCCAGGATAACTGGAATGTGGTGCTTATCAGTTACAGATAAAGGAACCACGGACTTATTTAATAGAAGTTTTAAATCAGGACTAATGAATATAAGATCCAAAATCCTGCTCAACTCATTCATAAAGCCATTAATTTGCATTAATTGTATACTAAATAACCCATCAATTAGGCATATTTCACTACAACTATTCACATTACTTGGAATAAGCATATCTTCATCAGCAATAGTAGACCACCCAATTTTATTTAAATTAAAATCACCCAAAACACAAAGTTGCGCATTATCATTCGGGAGATTTAAATTTAAAATATTATCAATATGATCAAAATACAAACCATCAGAGCTATTAGGAGGAATATAAGAAACACAAATGAAAAGCAAATCATCACCACTCGAAATTGACACACATAATTGTTCAATGCAGGAATCAGTATTACTTAAAGTTACTTCTGCAGCACATAGGATAGACCTTACTGCTATCAAAACACCACCCCCACGCGTAGTATTCGTTGCCACACCATCTCTGTCTCTTCGAAAAACAGAATAAAAGTTCCTATCAAAGAACTCCTCACTGCAGAAATCAGCATTAAGCCACGTCTCTACCAACACAATGACGTCATAATCACATTGGGATGTAGCAGCATAAATAGAATTGGCTTTTGTTCTCATACCAGACATATTTTGATAAAAAATGTTGAGGTTTTGATTAAGATGCAAATTACGAATTCGCTTATTATGACTAACTTGTAGGGTCTCACTTGTAACTATGTTTCCTGCATATTCTGATCTCGCTTTGGAAAAAACCGAAACGGTCTAACAGAAACATTTGTTGGCCACAGAGAAGCATCAAAAACCTTACTATAATCAGTAGATAAAACGCGTAATTTGAAAGAAACTCTTACAAGAGAGTTAAAATCAGCATCTCTTTTAGTTAATTTAAAGCAGGCAATTCTTGATGGAACGATGTTGGTATGTTGAGAAATATATTGAATAATGTTCTCTTTAACAGACGGCCTAAAAGAAGATAAGTGAAGCCATCTGTATCGCACGAACACATCCAAATCAGCATTATCATTAGTACCACTAACAACATGATATGGCTTATCAACAGTTGTTTTAAACGCAGCCTCTCTCTGTCCCTGAAAACCAAAGTCATTCGATGGAAGACAATCAGCAGCAGAGGCAGCGGCAGCAGCACGTTTTGGAGAGATAACACCATTAAAGTTAGCAGCATCATTATTTACAGTTATACAAGCAGAAGTAGTATCATTATTATTAACACCCTCAAGTAGAGTAGGTAGCGTATTTGCCTCAAGAGAATGCTCCGGTACACCACTAGCAGTCACATAGTTAATGATAAGATTAGCACCCTCAGGTAGAGTAGACAGTGTGTTTCTCTCAGCGCTCTCAGCAGAATGCACAAGTTGATCAGCAGGCAATGGCAGAGGAGATGATTGTTTCTGCGTTGTCTTAAGTTGGTCTGTGGTCTTAGGTGCACCGACATTTGATTGTGAGCGCGTACGGATTGCGTTGTTGGAATCGACCGTAAGCTCAGAATGCCTCTCACTTGCTGTGAGAACTTTAAAGAAATTTTGTAGCGAATCAACACTTTTGAGAGCTTTATATATTTTGGCGCGCGAAAATAAAGCAACACACTTGTCACATTTATATACAACATTTTTGTTGTTTTTGAGCAAATTAATTGCATTATCCATAATATTAGAGCAATTCACATGAACTTTATTAGAACAAATGCCACAAATTATAGAGTCATTCGGTAAACATTGATTATTACATTTAAAGCAGTTATCCATTTTTTGGAAATTAGCAAACTAATAAGAAATAAATAAAAGCTAAAGTAGCACAAGAAAACACATCTGTTCGCTTCGACAGATAGCTTAAAATGCACATAAGCCTGGCACATGTTTGACATTTTTAATAGTTACGCTTTTGTTCATCTCCGAAAAAACGCATTTCTACATCATCCGCTCCTTCTTCAGAAAGCTCGCTATTGTTAGCAACAATAATTACCTTATTACTTGTTCTTCTTTCGTTGTATAGAAGTGAAGTATTTGTCGTTGCGCCTGGGTCTACGTACCATTGAGTGCCGGTGTTGTGTATGTTTTCTCTTAATATTTTGGGTGTTGCTTTCGTGTATGCTTTTATGCTGGATGCAAAGAGAACTTCTCTTTTCTTTGTGCTCTTTTCTTTAATTTGGACAATTGTGCTAGAAATGGCCTATCTCTTTACATATATGACATTTTACATATCTTCTATTGTTGTTCTTTGTATGAAGTGCGCTTCGTTTTGTCGACCCGCCATCAAATTTTTCATCTTGGAGAAAAGGTTTACACCATATTGACCGTAAGTTTTTCTTTCGAGTTCTCCACAGCCGTTACCAATGGCCTTAAAGCGTCAGGGAGACCCGCTAGCATAACAGATGCAGCGAACTCATCGCCTATGTTCAAACCAGCATTTCGGACTTTCAAAGCAATCATAACAAGTTCATTTACATACTCTTGTACCGAACTATGATTTTCCAGCTTTATATTGACCAACTGCCTCGAAAGCTCTACTTTTCATGTCAATCCATTGTCCTCATATGCATTTAACAGGGCATCCTATGCTTCTTTTGCCGTAGTAGCAGATGCTACATATATGACCGAAGTTGGACGGGTCAATCATCAGCGTGATTTCTTCTTAGGAGCGTTCTTATTTTTCGGTGTCTTTTTGTTCAACTACACCTATTTTTACTACGTTCCAACAGCCTTTAATAACGAGGAAAGACTTCGCTTACCTTTTCCACGTATACAGGTTTTCGCGGCAGCGTAGTCTTTCTACGGGACAAATTATAGAAGAGGGAGACTTGGTCATTTTAGAAAAATACTT
The DNA here is from genome assembly GCA_949987695.1 of Merzomyia westermanni. Classification (NCBI taxonomy): domain Eukaryota; kingdom Metazoa; phylum Arthropoda; class Insecta; order Diptera; family Tephritidae; genus Merzomyia; species Merzomyia westermanni. The sequence continues at coordinate 87,727,687 of OX465291.1, forward strand.
TAAAAGAAAAAAACCCTTGGCATGCGGCCCATAACCTGTTGTAACTAAGGTTTTTATTGAAGTAAAAAAGTATAGAAAAAGGAACGGATAGCAGCACGGGTGCGATGAGTGACTTATGGAGTGTTATTTTCGTTCGTCGAGAGACGACTTTACTTTTCGCCTGCTCAGTCCGAAGTAGCATTGGTTTGGAAGAGTAATTTTTCGATGTCTTTTACTGTTTCCAAATTATTGCTGACAACAGTGGCGTGGTTGCCAAGACGCAAAGGCGCTGACTCTTTGCTTAATGACAACATGTGCTTCGTTTTGCCCTCGTTCACCACCAAAACTATTTTTCCGCTTCTTTTTCTAGTTTATCGTCAGCCTGCGCCAACAGTTGCACTCTTTTTTAAAATATTGTTCCAGCGCCGTTAAGTTCTACAGATTGTATTATTCCCTCCATATTCTTAATACTCTCTGCCACCAGGTAGCCGTTCTCATTCTTACAGGAGTTTGCCCCGGGTTTAAAAAATAATTTTAAAGAAAAATTTAGATAATCCCAAAATAGATTTGTTTTTGGAGAAAATACCCTTCGAGCTACTCTTAATTTCAAATTTTCGCAACTTGATAACCCATTCAGTTGACGCATTCCATGTATACCTAGGACTTCCTTCTATTCCCCAGTTAATGACGAAGATATTTCTTGAATTTGCTCTGAATATATGTATTCTAGATGGACTCCTTTAATTTGATTTGGAGCGAATTCAAAAAAAGCTAAAGGATCAAGTGAGACTATATTCTTTTCTTTAGTCAACTGCAAACTTTTCTCTTAAGAACAGCTCTCTTTCGACAACAAAACAAGATACTCTGTCACCTACTTTTCGCGAACTATGCCATTTCACATGATGAAAAAGTTATGGTAAATATTTTAATATCTCACATCTGGTACAAAATTTTCACAAGCATTTGTCATACAGTTTTCTTCCTCAATAAATCAACAAGCCGGTTTAAGAAAGCTTTCAAAATCCTAAGAAAATTATTTAACCCTCGAACAAAAAATCGCAATTGGCATCATGTTGACATACACACATTTAAATCTTGCCCCATCTGTGCATTCCATGTCGTAAACAGGGTCGCCGTCTATTTAGTCGGAGATAGGGTCAGATTTCGCTCGGTGAAGAAGCTGGAAAGGTCATGGAGGTAACTGTTGATTCTAATACAGAGTTCGTCAATGGAGGGACCCTTGCCCGAGGCCATTATCGTGCAGTCGTCAGCGTAGGAAACAATGGAGACTCCCTCTGTTGGGGGGGGGGCAAGTCTCGAAATATAGAAATTAAAAAAAAGGGGAGAGAGAACACCACCTTGCGGCACCCCTTGGTTTATTCTTCGTGGCCTAAATTTCTTGTTCCTGAATTTGACTGATGGCTGTCGACCATTGAGGTAATTAGCGGTCCACCTTTTAAGGCCGGCAGGGAGCGGTGCCTCTTCCAGGTCTCGAAGGAGTGTGGCTGTACAGCTGTGAGATTTGCGGAAACGCTGCTGGTGATCGGCCAATTTCAGATTTGCAATAAAGTAAGGGGGCAGAATGGTCTCCAGTAATTTCGAAACGGGCGAAAGGAGGGATATCAGACGATAAGAATCTCCTTGGTTCGCCGGCTTTTCTGGTTTTAGTAGGGGAACTGCAATCGCCTGTTTCCATATCTCAGGTATGATGAAAGTAGTTAGAGGAGTTGAAAAGAACCGCTAAATAACTCTGTCCCTCGTGGCCTACGTGGTTAATCATCTTCGTGGCGATTCCGTCGGGTCAGATGGATTTTGAGGGTTTGGCCTTCAATATGGCTTCCTTGACCTCTGCGACTGAGACGGCAATGGGCGCAGTGGAGTGTTTGTGCGCATGTCGGATGCCTCTTCTCTTAGTCCTATCCGCAGGTGGATGCATTATAAACAGCCGGGGAAAGAAGCTCGCGCATTTCCTGGCGTCCGATTTGACGCTGTCGCCGAATGCAATGGCCACCTTGTCATTGTATTTGGTCGGATTGGATAGGGTCTTGACAGTCGACCATAATTTGCCAGCTCCGCCGGAGAGGTTGCTTGCCTCAAGGTGCTGTTTCCACTTGGTCAGTTTGTGTTCGTTGTCTGTCCTACGAATTTCCGCATTGAGATCTTTGATTCTGGGATCTGCGGGATTTATGAGTCTCACTTGGTCACGTCCTCTGGCCATCGCCGCAGCTTCTGCGAGAAAATTCGGACGAATTTCTGTTATTATATCAGCAGGAATAAAGCGGCCTGAGGCTGAATTAATGACCTTGCGAAACTCTCTTTCTTCTTTGCGTATGTCTGTCGGAGTGGGTAAGGCAGCGAAGGAGCGCTCTGTATAGTCCGTGAAGCGGTCCCAGATGACGAAGTTAATTAAGCCCGCGCTCGTTATGGAGATGTCTGGCGAACTGTGGCAGTTATCTGCCACCTTGGTGGGGGCATCTCCATTGACTGTACAGAATGCTGAGTTGTCTATTTGGTCTGCAATTGCGTGTCCTCTGCTGTCTGCTGGCGAGTTCGAGTGCCAGAGATCGTGATGCGCGTTGAAGTCGCCTAGGATTAGACGGTTATCTCCCCTTAGCAACGCACTAATATCGGGATGATAATCTCTAGGACAACACGTGGCAGGGGGAATGTAGATGTTTATGATTTGCAGGTCGGCGTCGCCTGACCGGACTACTATGCCTTGGCATTCTAGGGGTCGACGTCAGGGGAAAATATATTATATTGTACAGAGTGATGTGTAATGAACGCAAGGCCACCCCCATGACCACTGGGACGGTCTTTGCGATGTACATTATACCCATCACAAGTTCTTAAGTCCGATCTTGTGTTCAATTTTGTCTCTTGTATTGCGGCGATTTTGATGTTGTGCGACTTCATAAAGTCAGTTATCTTCGCGATCTTTCCAGCTAATCCGTTACAGTTTGTAATGCAGCTGGCCTTTGGGGTAACGCAAAGGTGGCTTGTGGCATGGTTGCTGGCCCCTGCTAGCTCGTCGTATGGGGAGGGTTTTTGCTCACCAGTCTTACCAACAGCTACAACAACAAAATTGTGAGAGTCATGCCTATTAAAATTTGCTAAGGAAATATAAGATCAAGATAAAGAGCAAGAGGAAGAAGGAGAGCGTTAAAGAAGGGAAGACCTGTCCAAAATGAGGGGGAGTCTACCTACCCTCTTCAGCGTATTGTACGCGAAGCCATGGGCGCTGTGCTCACTCCTCCGATTTTACAGCGCCCGCAAAACCTGACTCAGGTCCGTCCGTCTGAAGGTCCCTCAAATCACGTCAATAGTCGCCCCGTCGTTACCCCTACATCCCCTCCTTTACCCAAGTTCAACACCCTCACCAAAAGGCCTACGAAAACTTAGCCTTCCATATTTTCGGATGCAAAGCCCTCAACCATGGAATTTAATTTTTTTTTCTGGATTCACAATTTTCCGTTTATTTATTTCATTTATTACCCTGTGTTTAATTCAACTCCCAATGTGAAAGACTATTCGGGATTTAATTCAATTTTCTCAAACGTAAAGGCACAACTTAATATTTCCTATTTTTAATAATTCGGTTTCTTACAACAAGAAAATAAGGAGTGGGATCACAAATAAAAAAAACTTAAGGGTAAAAAAAAAAATATTAACAAAAAAGAAAAAAAAACACGTCCAGCAAATATTGAACACCCTAATATGCGTGTTTTGGTACGATCCTTTTTTTTCTTGAACTCCTAGCCAACTATCGCTTTCAAAGATTCGTATTTGTAAATAAATTGCTAGCATTCATATAATCGGGCATATAAAAATTCATTAGAGCTTGTCGCACTTTAATCCCTGACCTGGGCTCATATGTTCTTATCATGTATGTAAATGCAAATGTGCATAAGTACGTTGAAAATGGAACACAAAAATGAACTTTTAACTACTATACTATAATTTTTAAGAAATTTGTGTGCCTTTTTAAAAAAAAAATCTGTTTTTTTATATATAACCTCAAAAATAGGCAAAAACGGTGTTTTTTGCACATTTGAGTTAGGATATCTCAAAATCCGGACGTGATAGAGAAATTCTGCGTCCAGATTTGAATTCAGCGCATCGAAATCCTTTAGGAAAGTATGGTCTAGTTTATGGTCAAATTTCTTGTCGGCCTGTGTAATTAAATGAAAAAAATGAAAACAAAGTCAAATTATTAATTATCTACCGCTGGCAAATAAGAAGGATACAAAGGTAATTAATTATTCTTCTGATACCCTATCGGTGAAATCAAAGTGTACACTTTGCACCACGAAGTGATAAAAAATGAAAGATGTTAAATTTTTTGCTTTGGTCCAATCGAAAGAAAAGTATTGTAGAGCAAAATGTGGACTTCAAAAAGAATGTGCGACCATGTGTAAAAAAACCCATAAGCAAACAGGCAAACCAAAAAAAAATTTAAAACAAATTCTAAACCAAATTCTTATTAGGTTCTCAGCCGAAAAGTGGGAGGTTTTCATCTACGCGGATCAAAATAGATATATATAGGAATAAACTCCTCCATCCAATCTCTTGGTCCAGGGTTGGACTCGACCCCAGCCCGTTACAAGAGGCAATGGAGCAATCCAGCTGCCAGGTTTTGCTCCGAGGATGACAATTTAAGGGTGGGACGAGACAGATTGGACAGGGTTACACTGAAATAACAGCCCTTGAGCGGGTAAAAAACTCGGGTCATTCCGGTACGATATTACCCGAAACATGGTCATATCCACCAGCAGGTTTATACACAAAAATCAACTAGGCAACATTTATTTATTTCAAATTCAAATTTTTTTTAACAACGAAAAAAATATTTCTCAGCCATAACAGTTCTCAAGCAACGTAAAAAATAAACGTTGAAAAACAACTATTATCCCCAAAAAATAAAATAAACGTTGACAAATAAGTCTACTAGACAGTTGAGCCTTTTATAAGCACTCATAAAAGCCTTTTCATTAATGACGATTGCCCTTAATTATGTGTTCAATTTTGTTCAGGCCGTGTGAAGACTTTGAATACTTTCCCATTACAATGTGATATTATATCTCTTGTTTGCTAATTGTATTCGTATAGATGAAAAATATATCTTATTTGCTCCAACAAAGCCTCAAAGTCTTCATTCAAATGCTTACAAATTACTTAGAGCAGCAAACAAACTGCTCAATATTTACATCTTCAAAACCTTAGAAATAAAACTCAATGTACTGATGAATAACCTTACAAACTGTTCATTCCTAATGTTCAAAGTACATAAAAATGGCCTCACAAACTACTCATTCGAACTACTTATATATGGCGTCACAAACTATTCGCAGCAAATGTTCAAACCTCTTATATTTTCTCTCCAAACGACTCACATTTTCTCTCCAAAGTATTTATATGGAAGAAGGTTAAAATTTTTGTTTTTTCATATGACATTTGAAGAAATTTTATTTTGTGGAAATATATTTTTATACATACATAGTACATGTATTAATTTATTAAAAAGAAAAAACTAAAATTTTTTTCATATTTTGTTTGTAGGTAATAATTACCTTATAACAATATACACTTTATTTTAAATATTTCAAAAAAACAAATTCCCGGCCGCTGAAACTACGAAATGGTGGATGACGCTCTTGAAACAAGTACGTAAGATTCCGGTCGCGCGTTTGGCAAGGTTGCATCTCATTCTATGGGTAAAGCTGGTAGCGTTCTATGGTTTAATTACTTAATTAAACCGGCAGCTGCATACAATTGAATCTTTGAAAATATATTTTCACGCACATTTTTTTCTATGATTGAAACTTTTAGTTTTTCAAAATAATTTTTCATTTAGACATTTTATTATGAAGGCATCTGCCAAATTCAAAAAGTCTATCAAGTGGAAAACATGACATAAAAGGGTATGACGTCTATGTCATTCTACCTTAAGCATTTTTAAAATGAGATAATTCCGTCGATATTGTCTCTTTTGTGCATTAAAAATTCCAAAAAAAAATTTTTTTTTGAAAATGTTAATATGTAGGGAAACAAGGCGGGATAGCAGAAATGAGCGAGATTTTTTGCCTAAAGTACTCAGCGTTGTCTGGTAGGGAACTCTTATCCCCATCAATAACAAAAAATTGTTACTGGAAGTTACGAATTCCTGCTAACTTCTTGTCAAGTGTTCAATAACTCGAAAAATTTGTAAGAGAAAAACAATCGGTATTTTCCTTTTTGTTTATTGTCTTGTCTCTATTTTGCAGCATTCTCAACCTTTCCAATACATATCTAGTTTTTCCTTGCTTATTTTTGTCTATAATTCGTATATATTTTAGATAAGTTGTGATAATGCTGTGATCTGTTTCTTTTTCCGCATATCAGCTCTATGTTCGTCAAGCCGAACTACTAGTGCACGTGTTGTTGTCCCTTTATATATTTTGTTGCAGTCTTCGTTCTACTCCTTTTACGTAACCCGAGCTGGGTTGTAATCATTACTTCAGGAATCAAATTACTCTCAAATCCTAATTACAGGAAAAGTAATCATTTTCTTTGCCCCACACATTTCAATTCCTCAAAAAAGTAATTTCCTCGTTTTGAGGCTCGAGTACATTTTTTTTGGAATTGAAAAAAAAAAATACTTTGCCCAAATGTAATTTCTTCCCCAATACTTTGAAATTGAAAAAATTTCAATTACAATACAAGGAATCCCAAAAGTAAGTTCCAATTTTCCATTACTCAAAGGAATTGCAAAAGTAATTGGAAAACTCATAAATGTTCATTTGCCTATAAAATTTGTTTTGCTATTAAAGCTGCGGTTGTGTCTAGTCATGCTGCACAAAATAATTATTCTTATTGTTATTATTAACTGTGCAGTTGAAGAGATGTTTGATGCCATGATGGGACATATAACATGCAGGGAATGTATTTGGATAGGTAAGACTGACTCTAGTTTTGCTGGGAAAGCCGCTTTCTTCTTCAGCTATTTTAGATTTGGACGGCGGATTGTCCCTTGGTGGAGGTGAGACTCAGCTCAGCAAGAAGACATTCCATAGCAGTTCTGATTCCTCCAGGTGGTGGTCAGGATCTGGTTGGGGCTCTGTCACTGTATAAAATCCCTTAGGTGGAGAGAGGAAGCCTCGATAGTAAAAATTAAACAAGAAAGGGGATAGGGCACAACCTTGTTGTTTTTGTAACGACAAAAACACTCCTCGAAGGTTTTCAGGAGTGTTGTCGAAAGTGATGGTCCTTTGCCGGATATGAACCCGGTACGCTCCGGTACTCCCTGCGGTGCTGCCCGACTGTCGTGGTAGCGATTTGGTATGACCAGTTCAACCTTCTAGGTCATGTCATCCCTCCTTCCGTAACAAAGGAGAAGATGGGTAATGAGAGGTGAGAGGCATCATATTCGTAGATCAGCCATCGAGTTGCACGTGAATATTAGTCACCTATTACTTCCGTTATGCCTACTTTGGGCATATTCTAAACCCCTAACCCGCAGGCCCTAGCCTCACAAATTTCAGTCTCTATGATGGGACTTCGCCATATGGATCGACTTCGCTGTTGCCCGAAACATGGTTGTTGTTTTTCTTGTTATTGTTAACAGTGCTTCGCCCTGCCCAATGGGCTCAATCACTCTAAATTGTCATCAGGCTCTTCTGTTAGAAGAGTAGGTTCGACTGAACAGGAGAAGAGATGTTTGGTATTATGAGGGGGCATACCACATGCAGGGCATGTGTTTGGTATGTTGGGGTTCAGTCTGGATAAGTAAGAGTGTAACCTATTACAATAATCAGAGCGAAGTTGTGCTAGCAAGACTTTAGTCTCCCTCGGGAGTACACGCTCCTTTTCAGCCAATTCAGGTGGCTAAGTACTGATAACGGGATTCACAGGACGAGGTCTGAAGGATCTATCTAGCGACTCAGGGTGGAGGTCATTTAGAGCCCGTCTATGGTCCCGCAGATCAAACGGCAATGAGATGTGGTGCCGGATCTCATCGTAGTGCTTACGAAGATGTCTCTTTATGTCTCTGGGGGGCTACATCCAATAGATGTCGATTTGGATGACTACGTTTATGACAGTTCAGAAGGAATTGTCTACTCAAGAGTTCCGCGTGCTCTTGAACATTGAGCAATTTTGCCTCTTGATGGAGGTGAGACTCAGATGACATAAGCAGACATCCCGTAGCAGTTCTGATGTCGGTGTTTTGGCAGACTTGCAATTTCCTCCAGTTGGCGGCAGCAAGGTTGGGCGACCATATGGGCGCAGCGTAGTCAATAACCGTTCGGCCAATAGCCTTATGTGTAGCAAGCAATGTTTCTTTGTCTTTCCCCCAAGAACTGCCGGCCAGTGACTTGAGGATCTTATTGCGGATCTGTACCTTTGAGGATATTGCGGTGGCGTGACCAGCGAAGGTGAGGCCGTTGTCAAATGTCACACCCAAGATTTTCGGGTGGTTGACAGTAGGTAGAGGTACTCCATCTACGTAGACATTTAAATCTTGCCCCATCTGTGCATTCCATGTCGTAGACAAGGTCGCCGTCTATTTAGTCGGAGATAGGGTCAGATTTCGCTCGGTGAAGAAGCTGGAAAGGTCATGGAGGTAACTGTTGATTCTAATACAGAGTTCGTCAATGGAGGGACCCTTGCCCGAGGCCATTATCGTGCAGTCGTCAGCGTAGGAAACAATGGAGACTCCCTCTGTTGGGGGGGGAAGTCTCGAAATATAGAAATTAAAAGAGGGGAGAAAGAACACCACGTTGCGGCACCCCTTGGTTTATTCTTCGTGGCCTAAATTTCTTGTTCCTGAATTTGACTGATGGCTGTCGACCATTGAGGTAATTAGCGGTCCACCTTTTAAGGCCAGCAGGGAGCGGTGCCTCTTCCAGGTCTCGAAGGAGTGTGGCATGGTTGACCGTATCAAATGCATTTGATAGTTCAAGTGCCACGAGAACCGTCCTATGGTTTGGTGGGTGTTGATTCAAACCGTTATTAATCTGCGTTGTAATGGCTTTCAAAGCGGATATCGTGCTGTGATTTTTGCGGAAACCATCTTGATGATCGGCCAATTTTAGATTTGTAATGAAGTAAGGAAGCAGAATGGACTCTAGTAATTTCACTACCGGCGGAAGGTGGGATACCGGGCGATAAGACTCTCCTTGGTTCGCCGGCTTCCCTGGTTTAGTACGGGAACTACAATCGCTTGTTTCAATATCTCAGGTAAAACGAAGGTAGTTAGAGAGAGATTAAAGAGAGCCGCTAAATAACTCTGTCCCTCGTCGCCAAGGTGTTTGATCATCTTCATGGCGATTCCGTCGGGTCCGATGGATTTTGAGGGTTTGGCCTTCATTATGGCTTCCTTGACCTCTGCGACTGTCATTGTATTTGGTCGGATTGGATAGGGTCTTGACAGTCGACCATAATTTGCCAGCTCCGCCGGAGAGGTTGCTTGCCTCAAGGTGCTGTTTCCACTTGGTCAGTTTGTGTTCGTTGACTGTCCTACGAATTTCCGCACTGAGATCTTTGATTCTGGGATCTGCGGGATTTATGAGTCTCACTTGGTCACGTTCTCTTGCCATCGCCGCAGCTTCCGCCGGAAAATTCGGACGAATTTCTGGTATTTTACCAGCAGGAATAAAGCGGCATGAGGCTGAATCAATGATCTTGCGAAACTCTCTTTCGCCTTTGCGTACGTCCGTAGGAGTGGGTAAGGCAGCGAAGGAGCGCTCTGTATAGTCCGTAAAGCGCTCCCAGATGACGAAGTTAATTAGGCCCGCTCTCGTTATGGAGATGTCTGGCGAACTGTAGCAGTTACCTGCCACCCTGGTGGGGACATCTCCATTGACTGTACAGAATGCTGAGTTGTCTATTTGGTCTGCAATTGCGTGTCATCTGCTGTCTGCTGGCAAGTTGGAGTGCCAGAGATGTCGTTGAAGTCGCCTAGGATTAGACGGTTATCTCCCCTTAGCAACGCACTAATATCGGGATGATAATCTCTAGGACAACACGTGGCAGGGGGAATGTAGATGTTTATGATTTGCAGGTCGGCGTCGCCTGACCGGACTACTATGCCTTGGCATTCTAGGGGTCGACGTCAGGGGAAAATATATTATATTGTACAGAGTGATGTGTAATGAACGCAAGGCCACCCCCATGACCGCTGGGACGGTCTTTGCGATGTACATTATACCCATCACAAGTTCTTAAGTCCGATCTTGTGTTCAATTTTGTCTCTTGTATTGCGGCGATTTTGATGTTGTGCGACTTCATAAAGTCAGTTATCTTCGCGATCTTTCCAGCTAATCCGTTACAGTTTGTAATGCAGCTGGCCTTTGGGGTAACGCAAAGGTGGCTTGTGGCATGGTTGCTGGCCCCTGCTAGCTCGTCGTATGGGGAGGGTTTTTGCTCACCAGTCTTACCAACAGCTACAACAACAAAATTGTGAGAGTCATGCCTATTAAAATTTGCTAAGGAAATATAAGATCAAGATAAAGAGCAAGAGGAAGAAGGAGAGCGTTAAAGAAGGGAAGACCTGTCCAAAATGAGGGGGAGTCTACCTACCCTCTTCAGCGTATTGTACGCGAAGCCATGGGCGCTGTGCTCACTCCTCCGATTTTACAGCGCCCGCAAAACCTGACTCAGGTCCGTCCGTCTGAAGGTCCCTCAAATCACGTCAATAGTCGCCCCGTCGTTACCCCTACATCCCCTCCTTTACCCAAGTTCAACACCCTCACCAAAAGGCCTACGAAAACTTAGCCTTCCATATTTTCGGATGCAAAGCCCTCAACCATGGAATGTAATTTTTTTTTCTGGATTCACAATTTTCCGTTTATTTATTTCATTTGTTTAATTCAACTCCCAATGTGAAAGACTATTCGGGATTTAATTCAATTTTCTCAAACGTAAAGGCACAACTTAATATTTCCTATGTTTAATAATTCGGTTTCTTACAACAAGAAAATAAGGAGTGGGATCACAAATAAAAAAAACTTAAGGGTAAAAAGTAATGAACAAAATATTAACAAAAGAGAAAAAAAAACACGACCAGCAAAAATTGAACACCCTAATATGCGTGTTTTGGTGCTCATATGTTCTTATCATGTACATATGTAAATGAAAATGTGCATAAGTACGTTGAAAATGGAACACAAAATATCACTCACCTCATCACTTCAGCGTTGTTGGTACCAGCAAGCCGCCGAGAATCTGTAGATGAGAATGAATTCATACATATATACATATACCTGGAAACAGGTGAAGCACAAATTGCAAATGAAGCAGTTGTAGAAGTATCTGTTACAATTTAACGAGGACATTATACTCAACAATCCGATGCTATAAATTTTGCTATAATGTGTGACAGATTCGGTGCTTCAGACAGAGTTGCTTTACGTTTAGCAACAGCCCTTTTCGAAGATATAAATTTTCGAGATGTTCGTGGTGAACTTGTCAGAATAGATAAACCTAAAGTTGCAAGAAAAAAAATTAAAGCTAGAGATGAAGTGCTTCGTAAACGATACATAGATTCCAACATAACTGCATTTTCTTTCGATGGCAGAAAAAATGATTCATTAACTAGATAGAAAATTAATGAGAAATTTCATACAAATATGGTAAAAGAACCACATTTAATTGTTCTAAAAGAGCCTAATGCTGAATTACTTGGATATGTTAATTTGGGTGAAGAAGGAAATGCAAAACACAAATTAAAAAAATAAAATGAATTTTTCAAAGCAAAAAACTGTCAATAGATCAATTAATTGCCATATGCAGCGATGGAGAACCAGCTAATCTTTACATATAATAAAATTCTAACAGGTCGTTGTCTGTACATTGAAGATATTCAAGAAAAACTGATAGGAGAGGTCGTTATTGGACCAGCGGAACCCAAATCTACAATTTTTAGAATTTTTGTCTGTCTGTCTGTCCGTCTGTATGGTTGTGCGCGTATCACGCAAAAACTACTGAATATAATTGCATGAAACTTTCACCATTCTATCACTTAACGTCTAACTTAAATTTAGGACAACTTTCATTTGGATATCTCATCCAGTGGGTTTTTTTACCATAACGCCCGCGTCACACAAAAATGACTGCAAAGAAATGAATGAAACTTTCAATAATCATTTTCTAGACGTCCCTCCTAAAATTTAAAATATCTTTAACCTCGATATTTTACCAGGTTCCCAATTTATTGACCTAAATGTGGACCCAGGGTGACTGTATGATTTGTGCTTTTAAGGCGGAACAAAGTTCGGCGGGTCAGCTAGTACTGGAATAAAAATGGTGTTATAAGACTTTTTGAAAAGCATTTAAATAGACCACTGTTTGCTTCATTTCAATGAATTACCATTTGGTTATTTATTCAGAGCATTAGATAAAACAGTCACGAGTGGACCAAGAGCAGCAAGTGGAAGTATATTCAAAGAAATTCAAAACTGAAAAATTTCAGGTATGCATTTGTTAAAATTATTTTATAATATTTTTTCAATCAAATTAAAATAGGAAAATTATACTAATTTTAATTGATCTAAAAAATTAGTTTTTCAGGTTGTAAGTGATTTTGAACCAATAGCATTGGAAAATATGCCTGGTATGATCAGTGATGAACAAGAACGAGAATTATCTACAGATGTTAAATATTTATACCAAATGGCCAAATCAATTTCAAATGGTGCTATTTCAGCTGATTTAGCTAACATAAAACCAGGACCAGTTGTAAAGGGTGTTTTTTTTTAGGGGTATAGAACTTCGAAGTGAAATAAAACACAAGAAAATCGTTTTAAGGTCCATCAATTTGGCTTTATTGGAAGGATAATTTTATGCCATTAATGTTTAAATATGATTTCGGGCATGTGGCCGCCGCGGCTGGCTCGAATAAAGCCAATTCTACAGGTCCAATTTTCAACCACTTTTTCGAGCATATGGGGCCGTATGTCGGCAATAACGCCACGAATGTTGGCTTCCAATTCCCCTAACGTTTCTGGTTTGTTGGTGTAGACGAGCGACTTAACATATCCCCAAAGAAAATAATCCAATGGTGTCAAATCACACGACCTTGGTGGCCAATTGACAGGTCCATTCCGCGAAATTATGCGCTCATCGAATGTTTCCTTCAATAAATCGATTGTGACGTGCGCTGTGTGGCATGTAGCGCCGTCTTGTTGGAACCACAACTCATCCACATTCATGCCATCCAATTCGGGAACAAAATAGTCGGTTATCATGGCTCTATACCGGTCTCCATTAACGGTAGCTGCCTCTCCAGCATTATTGCGGAAGAAGTATGGCCCAATGACTCCACCAGCCCATAGAGCACACCAAACAGTCAGTTTTTGTGGATGTAATGGCGTTTCAAGGGTCTCATGTGGATTCTCTCCACTCCAAATGCGGCAATTTTGCTTGTTGACGTAGCCATTCATCCAAAAATGAGCCTCATCACTGAACAAAATTTTGCGATGAAAATCAGCATCGAAATCAATCTCATTTTCGGCCCATACACCAAAATCACGACGCATTGCATGGTCTCGCGGCTTTAATTCTTGCACAAGCTGGATCTTGTAAGGTCGCAAGCCAAGATCTTTGCGCAAAATCTTCCATAAAGTTGATGGACAAAGCTCCAATTGCTGTGCACGGTGGCGAATCGATTCATTCGGGTCCTCTTCAACACTTTGCTCTACAGCGGCAATTGTTTCTTCGGTGCGCACTGTTCGACGTCTCTGCGGATGCGTATTATCACATAGAGTAAACGTAGTGCGAAAACGATCCATGGTTAACCGAATTAATTGCTCTGATGGACGATTATGTCGACCATAAAATGGACGGAGCTCACGGTAAACTTCGCGAACTGAACCATTATTTTCGAAATAAATTTGCACGATTTGCAAGCGTTGTTCTTTTGTCAACCTGTTCATGATGAAATGGCAAACCAAACTGAACATAAATGACATTAGAGTTGCCAGATTTGACCACAAAATGCCAGTTTTATCTCTATTCGAAAAACAAACCTGTAAAAAAAACACCCTGTACATTATCGATGGCAAAGCAAGCAGGGTATTACGTCTATATACAACAATTAATACACCATCGGAAAATTTGAAAACTCTAGCAGTTTATATTATTAGAATTTATGTGCCAATGTATTTTAATGTAGTATACTATAATTCTGTTGTATACAGCATTGTACTTTTATCAAAGTTTATTCGTTGGACACGATACCTACCACGTAATTTACTTAATATTGTAGGTGGTGTTATCCATATTACGCTCATCCAGAAAACATTTTATTAACAATGTTATTTGATGATAGAAAAGCCATACGGGTCAGAGCTATCAAAAAAATTGTATACTATCGAGAAAAAATACTTGATCCAACTAAACTCAGAGTTTACAAAAAATATAATATCAATTTTAATGCTTCCGATTATACTGATATGATTGATCTGAATGACGATAATTTACTATCTGAACCGGCATTCACAAGAAATATTCCACACGATCATTGGTAATACATATTCTTAAATTATGATGGGCTAACACTAGATAATAATAATAATAATAGATGATCCTAATATTCCAATGCATATACAAGGAACAGAAAGATATGTACAGTTGTTAACATCTGTTTCCAAACGTAATATAGAAAAAAAAGTGAAGGTGTTATGGCTGTTACAGCAGAAAGTTGTGAAAAACAACCAGGAATGTAGAGCAAAAAAGATTTTAAAAAATAATAACATTACTTTTATTTTGAAAAATACGTTAAAATGGTCAATTCTAATTAAAAAAATAATTTTTTGAATAAATTACATTACAATTATAAAAATTGTGTTTTTTGCTTATTACTTGATTATATAGGTTTTTTTTTAAAATTTTTTTTTTTACTAAAACGAATTATATATTATATTATACCTACATACTTCGCTCAAGTAGGGTTCAGTGGGATTCAGAGTTGGATGATGGCTCATTCACTCGTGATAGCGGGCAATGAGTGAATCATCCACGGTAATCAGCAATTAATACGAAAACAAAGGAAAACTAAGCAAAATTAATAAAAAAAACTTCCAAATTAAATAACACAGGCCGACAAAATGAGACCGATTTTTTTGACCATAAACCAGACCATACTTTCCTAAAGGTTTTCGATGCGTAGAATTCAAATCTGGACGCAGAATTGCTCTGTCACGTCAGGATTTTGAGATATCCTAACCTAAATGTGCAAAAAACACCGTTTTTGCCTATTTTTGAGGTTATATATAAACGACAGATTTTTTTTTTTTAAAAAGGCACACATGGCATCTTTTTTTTCGCTAAGATAGAGCAATTTAAAGTAGACTTATCGTAAGAGGTATGTGTTCTACTGCATCATACCTACGTTAATTCAGTGGGTTTTCAGCTATAGGAAAATTAGCAAATTTATAAACTTTAAATTGCTCTATCTTAGCGAAAAAAAAAGATATTTGAGCAAACTCAACGCCGTTGGTAAGAGAAAGACTTCTTCTTTAAGATGCTATCTGTTTTTTATATATAACCTCAAAAATAGGCAAAAACGGTGTTTTTTGCACATTTGAGTTAGGATATCTCAAAATCCGGACGTGATAGAGAAATTCTGCGTCCAGATTTGAATTCAGCGCATTGAAATCCTTTAGGAAAGTATGGTCTAGTTTATGGTCAAATTTCTTGTCGGCCTGTGTAATTAAATGAAAAAAATGAAAACAAAGTCAAATTATTAATTATCTACCGCTGGCAAATAAGAAGGATACAAAGGTAATTATTCTTCTGATACCCTATCGGTGAAATCAAAGTGTACACTTTGCACCACGAAGTGATAAAAAATGAAAGATGTTAAATTTTTTGCTTTGGTCCAATCGAAAGAAAATTATTGTAGAGAAAAATGTGGACATCAAAAAGAATGTGCGACCATGTGTAAAAAAACCCATAAGCAAACAGGCAAACCAAAAAAAAAATTTAAAACAAATTCTAAACCAAATTCTTATTAGGTTCCCAGCCGAAAAGTGGGAGGTTTTCATCTACGCGGATCAAAATAGATTACTATAGGAATAAACTCCTCCATCCAATCTCTTGGTCCAGGGTTGGACTCGACCCCAGCCCGTTACAAGAGGCAATGGAGCAACCCTGCTGCCAGGTTTTGCTCCGAGGATGACAATTTAAGGGTGGGACGAGACAGATTGGACAGGGTTACACTGAAATAACAGCCCTTGAGCGGGTAAAAAACACGGGTCATTCCGGTACGATATTACCCGAAACATGGTCATATCCACCAGCAGGTTTATACACAAAAATCAACTAGGCAACATTTATTTATTTCAAATTCAAATTTTTTTTAACAACGAAAAAAATATTTCTCAGCCATAACAGTTCTCAAGCAACGTAAAAAATAAACGTTGAAAAACAACTATTATCCCCAAAAAATAAAATAAACGTTGACAAATAAGTCTACTAGACAGTTGAGCCTTTTATAAGCACTCATAAAAGCCTTTTCATTAATGACGATTGCCCTTAATTATGTGTTCAATTTTGTTCAGGCCGTGTGAAGACTTTGAATACTTTCCCATTACAATGTGATATTATATCTCTTGTTTGCTAATTGTATTCGTATAGATGAAAAATATATCTTATTTGCTCCAACAAAGCCTCAAAGTCTTCATTCAAATGCTTACAAATTACTTAGAGCAGCAAACAAACTGCTCAATATTTACATCTTCAAAACCTTAGAAATAAAACTCAATGTACTGATGAATAACCTTACAAACTGTTCATTCCTAATGTTCAAAGTACATAAAAATGGCCTCACAAACTACTCATTCGAACTACTTATATATGGCGTCACAAACTATTCGCAGCAAATGTTCAAACCCCTTATATTTTCTCTCCAAACGACTCACATTTTCTCTCCAAAGTATTTATATGGAAGAAGGTTAAAATTTTTGTTTTTTCATATGACATTTGAAGAAATTTTATTTTGTGGAAATATATTTTTATACATACATAGTACATGTATTAATTTATTAAAAAGAAAAAACTAAAATTTTTTTCATATTTTGTTTGTAGGTAATAATTACCTTATAACAATATACACTTTATTTTAAATATTTCAAAAAAACAAATTCCCGGCCGCTGAAACTACGAAATGGTGGATGACGCTCTTGAAACAAGTACGTAAGATTCCGGTCGCGCGTTTGGCAAGGTTGCATCTCATTCTATGGGTAAAGCTGGTAGCGTTCTATGGTTTAATTACTTAATTAAACCGGCAGCTGCATACAATTGAATCTTTGAAAATATATTTTCACGCACATTTTTTTCTATGATTGAAACTTTTAGTTTTTTAAAATAATTTTTCATTTAGACATTTTATTATGAAGGCATCTGCCAAATTCAAAAAGTCTATCAAGTGGAAAACATGACATAAAAGGGTATGACATCTATGTCATTCTACCTTAAGAATTTTTAAAATGAGATAATTCCGTCGATATTGTCTCTTTTGTGCATTAAAAATTCCAAAAAAAAATTTTTTTTGAAAATGTTAACATGTAGGGAAACAAGGCGGGATAGCAGAAATGAGCGAGATTTTTTGCCTAAAGTACTCAGCGTTGTCTGGTAGGGAACTCTTATCCCCATCAATAACAAAAAATTATTACTGATTTTTTTATACCAACAATTTTGTTGATTTACGGCCTGTACATTTTCAAGTATTCATGAAACGAGCTCAAGGCCAAGAATAATAATTTTTCACTTTTTTGAATTTTTTTTATGAAAACTCTTATTGTTTTTACTTATTAATAATCATTTTAATTAATTATTAAAAGTTTTTTGATTGAATAGAGTAGGAAAAATGTTTAGAGACAACTGCCATAGCTTTTCTTATAGATCCATTTCGGAAGCTGCTAGACTTCACTCATCAGAGAAATTTTGGCACGCATTGCTAACCATTAAGCTAACAATACGCTGGTTTTGATGTCATCTAAACTCGTAGTTCTATTCTTTTTACCATATGCATGAACCACTTCCGCCATTTGACAGTTAGTAGTGTGATCATGATGGATTTTTGACAGATCGGTTTTATCATCAGAACTGCCTTACCGTGTGCTCTCGGTTTTGTTATTGATTTTTTTTTTATACCAACAATTTTGTTGATTTACGGCCTGTACATTTTCGAGTATTCATGAAACGAGCTCAAGGCCAAGAATAATAATTTTTCACTTTTTTAAATTTTTTTTATGAAAATTATTATTGTTTTTACTTATTAATAATCATTTTAATTAATTATTAAAAGTTTTTTGATTGAATAGAGTAGACCCTGAGCTCGTTTCATGAATACTTAAAAAATTATTACTGGAAGTTACGAATTCCTACTAACTTCTTGTCAAGTGTTCATTAACTCAAAAAACTTGTAAGAGAAAAACAATCGGTATTTTCCTTTTTGTTTATTGTCTTGTCTCTATTTTGTAGCATTCTCTGCCTTTCCAATACATATCTAGTTTTTCCTTGCTTATTTTTGTCTATAATTCGTATATTTTTTAGATAAGTTGTGATAATGCTGTGATCTGTTTCTTTTTCCGCATATCAGCTCTATGTTCGTCAAGCCGAACTACTAGTGCACGTGTTGTTGTCCCTTTATATATTTTGTTGCAGTCTTCGTTCTACTCCTTTTACATAACCCGAGCTGGGTTGTAATCATTACTTTAGGAATCAATGTGTATGTACATTAGGGTAGGTCGATAATCCAACGAAATAACCAATCAGTGGAATAATGGGGAACGAATATTAAATAACAACACACCAAATTTTGACTCGTCGATGTCGAAGTTTTTAATCCGGTTTAGGTTTCTTTCACAATTTCATTTTACAAATTCAGTTTACAAATCATATTTTAAGTTCCTTAAAAGAATAAAGTTTTCTCCGGAAAACAATTTCATGGCACGTCACTCCACTTCGGCTTCTCACGATTCTCTCTCTTCCATATTTGCTTCAGTTACATAACGTTGCCAAAGTTTAGTTTATTTATTATTTACAAAGGAGTTGCCAGGTGGCTTACACTTGTGATTGAATCATGGGTTCTATGAATTCAAAGAAAACTTACTCATCCACTAAAACCCTATCTACACACACCTTTGAATGCAGGGGGCAGGGGACGCCTCTACTTGGCTGGCAAAATCAGGATTACCTTATGTTCCCTGGTGTTTTCGAATATGGGTAATTATCGCTTAAAAGGGATCCCTTTTGTAATGAAAATGCCCGAAAATGCATTCAAATACGTTTTTATGCACGGATTAACTTTTCGCTTTTCAATTACTTCCACCATCCTTTGAGGAATTTAATGGGAAATTGGAAATTACCTTTGGGACTCCTTGTAATGTAATTGGAAAAATTTCAATCACATTTTCAATTGATTTTCAAAGTACTGGGGAAGAAATTACATTTGCGCAACATTTTTTTTTTCAATTCCAAAAAAAAAAAAATGTACTCGAACCGCAAAACGAGGAAATTACATTTGATAATTTTTTTGAGGAATTGAAATGTAATCAATTCTTTTTGCGTGGGGCAAATAAATTGATTACTTTCCCCAATTACTGAGGAATGTAATTGTAATTGTAATGGAGTTGAATTTACCCAGCTCTACCTATCAGGTACCGAAAAATATGTGCAGACGTTGTCCTGTAGTCAGTTCCACTTCATTTCGTAGATTTAACTGAGCTTAAATGTTATACACGCCTACTGCGCAAAAGCAGCAATTTATTTAAGGCATTCAAATATCGTTCGCTACTTCCCGCAATGGCAATGGCAAGGCCATTTTTGTCGTTTTGTTTATACGTCGCACAGTGGCGCCTCTGCCGTTAAAGCATGGCAAAAATCAAAAAAATCATGAAAGCGTTCGCTAAATTAAATACATGTTTCTAATAGAGAATTTTCCAGGGATCAAGAATATACAACTGTTTTTCCACAGAAAATTATAGTTTACCAGGTAGAGCCGCTCAAAGTTAACCAATTTTCAACATTCTTTTTCGTTGTATTTAAAATGGGTTTGTGAGTAAATAAGGCGGCCGGTTGTCGTTTTCTTGTATAGCAATTAAAGATAATTTAATTTAGGATTGAAACAAAAAAAAAAGGTTTTTTTTTTGTTAAAAGTTGGCGGATATACCTGTTTTTCGAAATGCCTATTTTTAGGCCCTTTTTAAAACATTGATGGAAAAAAAAAATGTTAAAATATGTAGTTATTTGTGAAATATTCAGTTACCTATATTTATAAAGTCTACTTGCGTCCAGCTGCAACTTCACTTTTTACATCAAATAAAGTTAAACAACCTTGGGCATAAATACCCGCCTGAGCAGGTATATATAATTCAGTACGGCCGTAAGGTCGTTTTTGTTATTGGAACTTGTTAACAACATACATTTTTTTAGTTACGAATTGTATACCTGAAATTGATTTTAATAATTTGAGTAGGTATATAAAGCTATCCATCATACAATGCACATTATCATTCGTCTTTTGGGGATTAAGGAACTTAGTATTCTGTTTACTTAAATAGAGTGAATAGTATTTTTAAATATATCTCACAGTTTAATATTTAGTCAGATACACTCGAAGCCAATTCTAATATGTATCTAGAAAACTCGAAACCATTTGCGGTGTTTAAATCTACAAAGTCAAAACGGGACTTCGTTGAGGCTATTATGAGAGAATTAGCGAGTGAAACAAGCATTAAAGAAAAGGAAGGCCTGGAAGAAAAAATTGGTTTACAATACATTATCATAGAAAAAAATGGAAGGACGTCTATCGTAACAACTCAAAATTTCTAAGTAAGCATGAAAAATGGCTAGCTGACAAAACTTTTTTGGACGAAGAAACGCCTAACACGTCAACCAATCCAACTAGAGGGAGACCAACAAAACCCATAGAAGAGTGCTGAAGCTGTCTGATACCACAAAAGCTATGGCCACGACTCATCTTTCAGAAGCACTGGCTATTAAATATGAAAAAGACGAAGAAAACGTGAAGTCTCATATAACAGAAGCAGTTGTGCGACTGATGAGGATCAAAAACAGCATTCCCACACCACCAAATGCGCTACCTAGGAAATACACTCCCGAAGAAGCTTTGGCGCTGTCTATAGATCTCGGTTTAAGAAAAAATATATTATATTGCGTAAGTCATTATTGCAACGTAATGCCGATATTTTACCTGGATACAAAAAAATTAATCAAGCCAAGAAAGAAGCAGTTCCTCTAAATAACCGAAGTATCAGCTGAAATTGAGCCACAAACCCTAATGGATCATACGTCTACACGACTCCTTCAAAGTTTCACTGAAGAAAAGTTGAAATCACTGCCAAAGGAGCTAGCATTGATAACTAAGTGGGGCTGTGATGGATTATCAGGACAAAGCGCATATAAGCAAAGAATAAATGTAGACGATGAAACAATTACAGATAGTAATATGTTTATGGCTTCTTTTGTTCCATTACGACTAAAAGATGAAGCTTCAGAATATTAGAAAAATCCACGTCCGTGATCAACTATATTGTGCCGCCCGATATTATGTAAATATGAGAAGGAGTCTTCGGAACTCATAAAAGCTACAGTGAGTGATATAAAAAATCAAATTGCCAAATTAGAACCAACCATATTTGAAATTGAAGAGGGAAATGTCATTACAATAAAGCATGATTTTCTTCTAACCATGGTCGATGGAAAAGTTTTGAACTTAATAACAAATACAACATCTACAATGAAATGTCCAATTTGTAAGAAGAGCCAAAAGGACTTTGAAAATCTTGATGATTCAATAACTGACGAACTAAATTATGAGTATGGAATATCTCCTTTGCATGCTAGGATAAGATGTATGGAATTTGTTTTGAAGCTGGCTTATACAATACCACAACAAGGAGCAGTTTTCGACGACAATACAACATGTAAGGAGAAACAAAACAGGAGAAAAAAAATAATTCAGGATGCATTCTATAAAGAGATTGGCCTTAGAGTTGACTGTCCAAAGTATGGATACGGAAATACAAATGATGGTAACTCCTCAAGAAGATTTTTTGAAAACGATGAAGTGACTGCTCGCATAACATGAGTTTATAGAGATATTGTGAAAAGATTGGGAGTAATTTTAAATATTTTAAACTGCCACGAACCAGTTAATGGACCCAAATTTGGAGAATATGCATCTAAAACTACAGAGTTGCTGCATCAAAAGTATCCTGAGAAGAAACTTACACCAACACATAAAATTTTAGCACATGGAAAAGATTTAATAGAGAACCAGTGCTTACCATTAGGAGAATTGTCTGAAGAAGCTCAAGAATCTAAGAACAAGGACTACAAAAGATATAGATGTATGAACACCTGGAAAGTATCACGAGTTAGACAAAACGAATACCTTTTTAACATGTTAGCTATCTCTTCTTATCCAGTCATATCATCTATGAGGTATGTAAGAACACAAAAAGATCTTACAGATGCGTATAGCTCAGAAATGGTTGCTTTGTTAGATATATGTTCCAGTGACGATGACTATGTTAAGATAAAATAAGTTTCTCACTTCTTATCACAACAATGAAAAAGAGATTTACTGATCAATTTTGTTACTTTATTGAAAAATAAGATATGTACAAGTTAATTTTTTATTTCAAATAAAAGAATTAATTAATTTAGTAATTTATAAATACATACTTTTCGTTATTGCGTTTCTCTAAAGTTTATCAAATTTATTTTAAAGCTTAGGCATTTCGCCTTCGAACGAGTATTACATTTTTATAGAAATCAATACGTCTATCGAGTTTGGTACAAATTGGTAAAGTGGTTACTAAGATCAAACTTTTTAGCATAAATGGGCAGTGCCACTCCCCTCTTCCAAAACTCGTTGGCCACTGTGCGTCGTATTCAATGTCGTCAGCGTCTTCTCCGCGATGTATACTTCCATTTCACCTATTTTCGGTTGCAGAGTAGATGTGCTGGCACATTCTGACCATTGTTTGCATATACCTATTTAGCTTGCAAAAAGTGCCACTGCAGTGTTCAAGCCCCTTGCGTTGTGTAGAACTTTATCTAAAAAAAAAAAATACAATATTAATAAATTTATTCAATTATGTTGCGATGGAATAAAATTATATTAAACTTACAATGACTGATCGAAAATTCCTCCACTTGCGTGCAATTTGCTTCTTCGATTTTGCAAACTATCATTATTGCCCTCACTATCCGCCTATATATCTTATACAAATTTTAACATTTTTATCGATATTCGAAGATTGTTTGGCCTCTAAATAAACAAATTAAAATTGCAAATTATAGTTGCTTTAATTATAATATGTTTACTTATAAGGAAGCAATGCAAATAGCATATAAATAATTAAAAACTTCATTATAAGATCAAAATTTCTTTTTGTCAACAAATAAGGTGCTATAAAGGTTATATATCGTCGGTGACACTGCATAACCGCGTGATATCTAAGTTTGACTGTTTTTCCACTACAAATAGCTTAATTTAAAGACGAATATTTATTTTGTATATCAACAACTCAATTGAATTGAGTTGTTGTTACGGCCTGTACATTTGCAAAGTACCATGACTATAAAAACGAGCTCAAAACCAATAATAATAATTTTTCTTTTTATTTATGGAAATTATTATTGTTTTTATTTTTTTAATAATTATTTTTAATTATTAAAAGTTTTTATTAGAACAGCATGGGAAAACTTTAGAGACAACCGCTATAGCTTTTCCTATAGATCCGTTTCGGAAGTTGCTACCCTCCTTCATCAGAGAAGTTTTGGCACGCTGTGCTAACCATTCCCTTAAGCTACCAGAGCGCTGGTTTTTGTGTCAGCTAAAATCCTACTTCTATTCACATTTACCATAACACTGAGCATGCACCGCCATCTGACTGCATGATCATCCTTATGATGCATTTTTTTTGTTACTTGTGTACAGTTTTTCATTTTGTACACAGTCCGATATTCGTGCCAATGCCCATCGGTTTTGTTTATTTTGTATACCAACAATTCAATTGAATTGAGTTGTTATTTTTACGGCCTGTACATTTACAAAGTAGCATGACTATAAACGAGCTCAAAGCCAATAATAATAATTTTTCTTTTTAGTTATGGAAATTATTATTGTTTCTATTTTTTAATAATTATTTTTAATTAATTACTAAAAGTTTTTATTATAACAGCATTGGAACATTTTAGGGACAACCGCCATAGCTTTTCTTATACTGGGTGGCTAATGAAAGCCGCTACCAAAAAAAAATTAAATAACTTTTTTTCTATTTAATGAATCTGGTTAATTTTTTTTTTA
Organism: Merzomyia westermanni; assembly: GCA_949987695.1. Lineage (NCBI taxonomy): Eukaryota > Metazoa > Arthropoda > Insecta > Diptera > Tephritidae > Merzomyia > Merzomyia westermanni. Next base: position 87,751,988 of record OX465291.1, read on the forward strand.
TTTTGCAGATTGACTTTTACATTTAACAAAAATGGATAACTGGGACACTGAAACAAGAATTTGGATTGTCCGCCGCTATCACGCACTGGAGTCCGTAGTTTCGGTTCAAAGAGAGTATAGGCGCACGTTTGGCGGCAATCCTCCGAGCAAATGGACCATAATAAGACTTGTAAACAATTGCCGAACATGGGACAGTCAACAGAAGACCTTACCATCGAAACCCTTCAGTTCGAACGGAGGAAACAATCGCTGCTGTAGCTGCTGCCATACAAAACAATCCACGTGTTTCGACAAGAAGCTTATCTGCTCAAATGGGTGTAAGCAGACAGTCATTACAGTCAATTATGCACAAAGATTTGGACATATTCCCATATAAAATTCAAATGGCCAACAAACTGAACGCTGCAGACTTGCCGATTCGCTTGGAATTTTGCCAGAAGATGCTTCAAATGGTGGAAGAGGATGGAAACATGTTGAACTGTCTTTTCATGTCTGACGAGGCCCATTTCGATTTAAACGGCAACATAAACAAACAAAATTGTCGAATATGGAGTGCTTCCAACCCACAGATACTCCATGAGACGGAATTGCATCCACTTCGTGTCACAGTGTGGTGTGCAGTTTCATCACGCTGCATTGTCGGGCCCTACTTCTTCGAAGAAAACGGTCACACCGTTACGGTTACTGGAGACCGTTACTTGAGCATGTTGAGAGAGTTTTTCTATCCAGAATTACGCCGAATGAGAATTTCTTTCAACTCTGTGTGGTTTCAGCAAGATGGTGCAGCTCCTCATATAGCCCAACCTGTTATGACAGAATTGCGACGAAAATTTCCCAATAAGCTGATATCCAGAAACTCCACATTCCGTTGGCCACCCAGGTCGCCTGACCTTACTGCACCTGACTTTTTCTTGTGGGGTTATTGCAAACAGGAAGTCTTCAAAGCAAAACCAATAAATTTGAATGAACTAAGGCAATCCATTCGAGAAACAATTGCGGCTATTCCTGTCTCAACTCTCCAAGCAGTAATGAACAACTTTTTGGTAAGATGCCGCACATGCATCGACGAGCAGGGGGGGCATTTAAATTCCATTATTTTTAAAACTAATTAAGCTATATTTAATAAAATTTAATGAGCTTTAACATGAATAAAAGAAAAATGAACTCCATACACTGGAAAAAAAATTATTTGAGTTTCTTAATGTAGCAAAATTCATCAGCCACCCTGTAGATCCGTTTGGAGTATTTAAGCTGAGATTCAATTATTGTTAACTTGTAGTGCTTTTTAAAAGTTTAAAAAGCTGTTTGATCAGCTCTTTAGCTGTTAGCCATGTTGCCTTGTGTAATGGTGGTAGTTAGCATGCCAATGCATATCTCGCAAGTGTAGTTGTACTGGGGGCACCCCAAGACATCTCCTCAGGGACTCATTTGCAACCGTTTGTAATTGTTTGTAATAGCCTTTTATTCCATTTTGGATCTTACGAAGGCTTTAAATATGTTTAGTCCATTGGTAGGAGCAAGTCCTGATTTGATTGGGGTTAGTTTATTGAGTAAGTTATTGCCTGTTGTTATGCTCTTCTTTATGTTGTTAACTTGTTCCCTTATTGTAGAGTTTGCACTGATGGTCATTCCAAGCCATTTATGTTGCGTACGTGCTGTATTGTTTCCGTTGATTTGTATGTTAAGGATTTTGTTGTTGCCTAACGCGACAGTTAACCGATTTTTCGAAGTTTGGGCTCAGGAAAAAAAATTTAAAAAAAAATGGCGAAAGGGTCAATTTTTTTTTAAGGAGTTTTTCAGCATACATGCAAAAATGTTTTCGATGAAAACGCATTTGTCTCATATTTCCTGTCCCACTTAAAATTATGCGCTAAGATAACGGTTTTTTGAAAAAAAGGTAATTATCGGGTTTTGGGACTTGTTTTGGTCGAAAAATCAACTTTTCCAAAACCCAAAAAAAAGTTTTTTTTCAAAAAACCGATATCGCCAAAGTTTTTAGCGCATAATATTAAGTGGGGCAGGAAATATGAGACAAATTCGTTTTCATCAATAACATTTTTGCATGCATAAAAATAAATGGTGAAAGGGTAAATGTTTTGACCAAAACACTCCCCAAAAACCAAAAAATAAATTTTCTTTTTCAAAAAACTGTTATCGCCAACGTTTTTAGCGGACATTTTAAAATCAAATGAGATTTTTTTTTAGTAGGTCATGAAAAAAACCTTAAAAATCAAAGTCAAAAAAATTAAACGTCATCATGATTATTTGGTTTGTTTTTGAAAATTCTGTCGTTAATGTTTCTTTTACACATATTTTCGATTAATCTTACTAGTGGTTCTTCTTGGTTGATTTCAAATTTTTTTATTAGTATCGAAACTAGTTTTTCAATTTCGCTTACCTTTTCCCAGCTGGGGTTTTGAAAGACAAGTTGTGTCTTTGGTTTGGGCGGTCTTTGTGCCGCAGTCCTTTCCGTCATTCTCTGCAGAGGTTCTTGTACCACTCTGCTGGTTATTTTTCTGTTTATTATTTCGTCATTGTTAATTGTTGGCGTTGTGTCCTACTGATTGTAGAGAAGTTGTCGTCATAGTCTTGTAACAGCGAGAAGGGATGGTTGCTTCCAGATTTTAATGCATACATGTCGTATGCTTATTTTTTGGAGATTTTTTTTATTGTCATGATTTATTACTTTTTCTTCCTTTTGCCATTTGTCACATCTGTCCTTGTATAGAGCATTATGTCCAGACACTCCGCACAAAATGCAATTGTGTACGTTCTCATAAGCCTGCATACAGTTTTAACTTTTATGCCGGAATCTATGTTTGTTAGAATTTCTTCCGTAAATTCAACTGGTACTTGACGAATAACTCCTATGGTTTCGACCATGTTCCTCGGGAGATGAATGCTTTAATGTTGTTTGTTTTTAAAAGTGTGTTGTCTAGACATCTGTTTGCCTGTTCGTATGATTCAAAATATATTTTATAAAGCGACCTTCCGATTGCCTTTATGGTTTTAATGCCTTCTATACCGAAGTTTTTGATTTTATCCCATAGGAATAGACCATTTTAAATTTTTTCGTTGTTGCATATGGGGCTTTTGAATGTGTCCACTAAAACACAAAAGTCATCTCTGTGGAACCCTGTATAATAACACTTGTCTTCTTTTTCGTCTTTAGCTGTTTCCTTGGTTGTTTGTGCATGTGTGGTGTGCGTAGATGGTTGATATGTGTTAGTGTTTGCTTTTCCCGCCATATTTGCCTCTTCGGGTTGTGTTGTTTCCATTGCTATAGGGTGTTTTTTTTACAGGTTTGTTTTTCGAATAGAGATAAAACTGGCATTTTGTGGTCAAATCTGGCAACTCTAATGTCATTTATGTTCAGTTTGGTTTGCCATTTCATCATGAACAGGTTGACAAAAGAACAACGCTTGCAAATCGTGCAAATTTATTTCGAAAATAATGGTTCAGTTCGCGAAGTTTACCGTGAGCTCCGTCCATTTTATGGTCGACATAATCGTCCATCAGAGCAATTAATTCGGTTAACCATGGATCGTTTTCGCACTACGTTTACTCTATGTGATAATACGCATCCGCAGAGACGTCGAACAGTGCGCACCGAAGAAACAATTGCCGCTGTAGAGCAAAGTGTTGAAGAGGACCCGAATGAATCGATTCGCCACCGTGCACAGCAATTGGAGCTTTGTCCATCAACTTTATGGAAGATTTTGCGCAAAGATCTTGGCTTGCGACCTTACAAGATCCAGCTTGTGCAAGAATAAGAGCCGCAATGCGTCGTGATTTTGGTGTATGGGCCGAAAATGAGATTGATTTCGATGCTGATTTTCATCGCAAAATTTTGTTCAGTGATGAGGCTCATTTTTGGTTGAATGGCTACGTCAACAAGCAAAATTGCCGCATTTGGAGTGAAGAGAATCCACATGAGACCCTTGAAACGCCATTACATCCACAAAAACTGACTGTTTGGTGTGCTCTATGGGCTGGTGGAGTCATTGGGCCATACTTCTTCCGCAATAATGCTGGAGAGGCAGCTACCGTTAATGGAGACCGGTATAGAGCCATGATAACCGACTATTTTGTTCCCGAATTGGATGGCATGAATGTGGATGAGTTGTGGTTCCAACAAGACGGCGCTACATGCCACACAGCGCACGTCACAATCGATTTATTGAAGGAAACATTCGATGAGCGCATAATTTCGCGGAATGGACCTGTCAATTGGCCACCAAGGTCGTGTGATTTGACACCATTGGATTATTTTCTTTGGGGATATGTGAAGTCGCTCGTCTACACCAACAAACCAGAAACGTTAGGGGAATTGGAAGCCAACATTCGTGGCGTTATTGCCGACATACGGCCCCATATGCTCGAAAAAGTGGTTGAAAATTGGACCTGTAGAATTGGCTTTATTCGAGCCAGCCGCGGCGGCCACATGCCCGAAATCATATTTAAACATTAATGGCATAAAATTATGCTTCCAATAAAGCCAAATTGATGGACCTTAAAACGATTTTCTTGTGTTTTATTTCAATTCGAAGTTCTATACCCCTAAAAAAAACACCCTTTACTTCTTCCTCGGGTTTCCCGCATTTTTTGTCCAAAACTTCTTTGTCATGTGTCGAAATGTTAACTGTAATTTTGGTGTAAGTGCCCTTTGGAACTAACCTACCTTGTAATGGGATGTGTATGTTTGTTTCGTCCGTCTTTGTTTTTTGGTTGTAATTTTTCCTAGCTGGGAGTAGCGCTTTTCTTCTTTAACCGGCCTTAGTTGCCTTTTTCTTAAATTGTCTAACTTTTTTTGATTTCGGCCTTAATCATACCAAATGGTTGTTGGCTTTTCATCAGTAGAGCCTTTGGACGCCGTGTCGTCGGCCATTTTGATTAAAAGAAACGTCCAACCTTTGGCTTAATTTGCACTCAAATACATAGAAAATGAGAAACTCACCTGATACACCTTTTATCAGCTTTCACTGATGCAGCTCGTCAAATATGGTTGTGTATATTAGCCTTTTACATTAGGTTTTGCTGATATTTAATATCTAGGTCAACAAATTTTTGTTTTCTCTTAAATTTTTTTTTTTCACAAATAGAAGTCACTAATATAAAAATAACTCCTTGAACACCTCTACTTTCGGCTGTTGAATTTTTATTGACTCAATCCAATTGAATTGTTGGTATATGGTATGGAATATTTACAAAATGAAAAAGTGTACACAACTAACAAAAAAAAATCCATCATGAGGATGATCATGCAGCCATATAGCGGTGCATGCTCAGTGTTATGGTAAATGTGAATAGAACTAGGATTTTAGCTGACATAAAAGCCAGCGCTCTGTTAGCTTAATGGTTAGCAAAGCGTGCCAAAATTTCTCTGATGAAGAAGTCTAGCAGCTTCCGAAAGGGATCTACAGGAAAAGCTATGGCGGTTGCCTCTAAAATGGTCCTATTCTGTTCTAATAAAAACTTTTAATAATTAATTAAAAATAATTACGAATAATCACTTCATGGAAAAAGTCCTCATCAAGATCGATTCTTTTAATTATTTTCCAAACCAACATGAAGTTTTCTTGAGAATAAATGAATAGACATTAATGGCAGCGGCCCATGAAAGTTTTTGACACAAATGTCACGCGGTTTTGCATGTAGTGACACCGACGATGTGTAAAATGGTGGCATCTACACAATTATGTACGCTGCCTCTGTTAACCACAGATCAGACTTATAAAGGGAGTAAGGTGAGACAGATTGCAACTACCAGCGGAACAGCAGACGACATCAGCAGCAGCAATACTAGAAAGCAATCACTAAAGTATAAGCAGTCATTAGTTCATTTTAATTGTCTTTTATATTCTTACTAAATTTTCTTAATTTTCTGTTATTCGTTTGCTTTAATAAAATGTTATACTTTACATTTGGGGGCTCAACCGGAGGCGGCCAATAAAAGAGCAAATGCAGTTAGCGGCAGAGCAGAACATTAGTGTAAATGAACTAGAGAAGTGAATCAAAAGAGCAGAGAGAAAACGAAACTTCTGAAAACAAAGAGGAATATACGTTAGTTGGGAAGCAGGGATCAGCAGTTGATAACGAAACGGCAACGGAAAACTTTGGGGGATAGATACGGATTTTTTCAGCAAAACTGGATAAAGAAAGTGAAACCAAGAACAGCATATCAGCGGACAATTTCGGTAAAGTTATATTAAAGGAAGAATATGAACTTAGCTATAAGCAGAAATACCTCAATGCAAGAAACAAGTTGACTGGAACGGCAAAACTGTTTTTGGAAGCATTGTCTGTTTCGAACTACGAAAGCTTGCAAAAAGCTCTAATTGACGAATTCGATAAAAAGCTTAGTAGCGCAGAAGTGCACAGATTCCCGAGTAGAAGAAAAAAACGTAAGAGTGAGATTTTTTTTCGAGTACATTTTGCAAATGCAAAGTGTTTTAAGTGCAACGGCATCGGTCATACGGCGAAAAACTTTTACCAAGGAACAAAAAAGAACGAGGTAAACGTGCTAAGGTAATGAAAACCAGTAAGAAAGTCTAAGTTCGGGTGGAACCGAACTTTAAATACCTGGTAGTGATCTATTATGAAATTCCAATTTATGCATAGACCTGCACTACTTTTTAGTTTTTATTATAAAGCAAGCTGATTGTTTTTAATAAGAACACTTTTGTTATGAGTTCTGAATGGGAAATTAATTTATTTGTTTATAAATAGGTTCCCTACCAACCGCTGCTTACCACATATTTTCAAAATTCCAATACATGCATATGTTTGAAAAATTTCCGTTGAAATATACAGATGGAGAGGCAGACAGACGGACGGAGAGCCTTAATCGACTCAGCTTGTCGTCCTAATCATTTCAGTATACTTATTAATGGGCTAATGTCCTGTTCTTTTGATACTTACAAACATTTTATGTTCATGAAAGGTATAAAAATTAAAAAAGATATTACTTCCCTTTTGCAGTGGGGTATTAACTACTTGCCCGAATATTTTGCTTGTGTGTTATCCGGTTATAACGTGTAATTTTTTACAGCAGTATACTACATACTATTGAAAAGCAGCTGACCAATTTTCATTGAAATTTCTTGTGTAAACTACAAACAATCGCCTTTGAAAATAGCAGAATTTTTATGCTGAAAAGTGGGCGGGGCCACGCCTACTTACAACAAATCCACACAAATTTTTTGCGGTCGAGTTTTGCTTAAAACCCTTATTATGTGTGCAATATCTTGTTGATAGAGCTTCCATGGTCATAGAAATATCGCGTTTTACATTTTACAAACAAATTTTTCAGAACTAAGTTATATATTTAACATTTTCGCCAAATATCGCTTCGATAAATCAATTTTTGCCGGAGTTATGGCATAAAAAGTTTTGTGGAATAATCCACTATAAAAAGGGTCGGGTCACGCCCATTTTCGAAAATTTATAGTTTTCGACTTTCTTCGTTCACGGACACTGATAGTGAAATTGAAATGATATAAAGCTATTGTACGCAAAGTTATTGCCTATTAAATATATCTATAATCCTTTTCAAAATCTTTCGTATAAAACTGGGCGTGGACCTTAACCGATTTCGCACATTTCTTTCCAGAACAATCCTTGTATTAATATAAATATATGTGCTGAATATCGTTTCTCTATCTTTGAACGGTTTTTGATTTATGCTTAATATTATTTCTAACTTTGACTTAATAAAAAGTGAGCGGTGACTCGCCCAATTTCCAAAATTATATTTTCTGCCCTAACGTTAATGTACACACCAAATTTTATCCTTATAAGTGTATTATGTGCTGAATAATAATTTTGTTCAAAAATATTCTATGTATAAAAAGCGGACGTGGCTATCATCCGATTTCGCCTATTTTAAATAGCGCTCGGAGATGAGTGCCAAGGAACCAAAATTTCATTAAGATATCTCAAAATTTACTCAAATATCTATCTCGATCCGTTTATGCCGTTACATACTACCTTTAGGCGAATGAAGTTAATATACCTTGTGTGCGTAGCACTACTAGGTATAATAAACGACAAGAAGGTAAACTGTCTAGTTGATGATGTTTGTTGATTTAATCATTGTTTAATTATACAAGGTTTGTCAGTCTTTGACAGACCAGACTTGAAGCTCCCTAATTGTCACCTAGCATAGTTGCATTTACGAATTGTACAGAAAAGGGAAACAATAGTTCCCCTTTGGGATGAAAGTAGTAGGAAAGTCCGGAATGTAATTTTTAACTTTAAATATATTTTGAAGAAATATGACATTTTAAAAGACATGCTTTATTAAATTATGGGAAATAAATTGCCTCAATTGCCGTTTAAAGATCCATGAATGGCAAATGGTCTTAAAATTCAACTTACTAGAAAAATGTTTGTGTTTTGGGAAGCACTTTAAAACCACTTTATTTCCTGTAAAATTTGGTTCTCTACAGTTAAAGTTTGTCAGATATCTTAAATTATACGAATTTTGGCGAGTTTTTATGGGTATCCGTGAGAAGCAACACAGTCGATGAATGCCAATCAGATGGCATTCAATAAGGAAGCTTCAAGTCGCCAATTGTCAGAAACGTCAATGGCTGAAACATTCCCACCTCAGTTGAAATTTTTAGCAAGAACCGATGTAGATGGATTACACCACGAGCACAAAATTTTGATTGTTCCTGATAGCAAAATCACTTATGGTGCGATCAAAGGTTATGACTTTATTGAAAATTTCACGGTCGTTCTGAATGCAAATGGCTATCAATTTTTGAGGCACGAAGCAGATGTTGAAAAAGTTAGTTTGATTTTTTATAATGTAAGCAGTGCAATCGAAGATATTGATGCGCCAGCACAGTACAAGGCTCCTATTCAAACAATGATTAATAAATATAATTCAGCAAGGGTTCAGCAAGAGTGTCCGTTACAACTAAAGGTTATAACGTGTACAGATAATATCAGCTTTAGGTAAGGTACAACGCGATTAGCACCAGTAGTACATTCGATAATACAAAGATTGGGTTGATCTTGTAGAGTATGCATTAATTATCGCGTGTTGAACTCTTACGTTTTGAAAGACCGATACCCCGTTCCGCTAAATGATGAAGTGGTAGAGAAGATGCAAATCTCAAAAGTGTTCACCGTGATGGACCTTAAAAACGACTGTTTTCACGTGCCGGTAGATAAAGGCAGCAAAAAAAACACGGCGGTAATTACGAAAGAGGGGTTATATGAATTCAACAGAACTCCTTTCGGCTTCTGTAATTCGTCACCGGTATTTGCTCGATATGTCAGCTACATTTTCAGGCAGTTAGTTAAAAAGGATATCATGGAACTTTACGTCGACAATATCGTCTTCGGGCAGGCAAATGAAATTTGCCTTCAGAATTTGCAAAAGGTGGTGGATAGCGCGCAATGTATCGGGTTGGAAATCAAATGGCAGAAATAAAAATTTTCGAGAGAAAAAATCTAATTCCTTGGTCATGCGGTGCAGAAACCAGGAGGAGTTCAAAATCGGTGAAGCAGCAATGCAATCAATAGCTGGGGTGAAAACAATTTTGGCGCAAGAGCCGGTTGAAAAAATTTACAGTTAAAACGCTGAAACGCATCTTCACATAGACGCCTATAAACACGGGTTCGGTGTAAAGCTCTTACAAAAGTTCAAAGAAGAATGGCATCCAACATTTTATTGGAGTAGAAAATCATCGTCAACCGAGGAAAAATGCACAGTTACTTACTCGAAGTAAAAGCAGCATACTTGGCTAATAAAAAATTCCGGAAGTATTTAATTGGAAACTGTGTTATCCGCAAGAACTTATAACTACAGGGTTGCCATATAACATATGTAGATAATTTCCCCCCGTTTAAGATAATGTATTTCCAACGTAATTCAGTATTATGAAATAAGAAAAGTTGTTAAATATTAAAATATTTAGTAAAAAATATATATAAGTATATATTACACGCAAACTCGTTTGCGCAACCATTTCGAGTTTCTTCGTAGAATGTTCCCACCCCTTGTGCGAATCCAATACGATCGTGGCTCATTGCAGATACTAACGACTGTTGATCTTATCCAACCTTTCTTCTTATGCTGATACCACACTTTTTCCTCTTTAAGAAATTACTGCATCGGCTTTACATTACGATCATAGTATCGTTTGATGTGTGAATTTTTAGCTTTTTTATTTTGTTGTATATTGAGCACCAATTTTGGTTGAAACAAATCGGTTTTTCCTAGTACAAGTGCGCTCGTTTTTCTGCTCATTAGTAGCTCTGTTGGCAATGCATTTATATCTTTTAACGAAGTACTACGATTAATGCTAGCCAAAGTTCTTCATTACTTTCATGTGACTTTCTTAATAAATTTTTCGCTATCGCCACATACCTTTCTGCAAACCTATTTTCGAACTTTTCACATATTGTTTGAAGCTATTTCCACTGGTATACCATGATTCGAGAAAAAAAATGTTAGTTTTCCTATGCACTCGGCAGCAGTTTTTGATGAAATTGGTATGATATACAAGTAACAGGAACAATCAGGTATTTTTTTGAATACATACTCGCAAATGTCAACCCTAAACTTATTAAATGGCAAAGATGGGACTTCATGTGCAATCATGGGCTGTTTAACATCCGAAGTAATGTACTTTTGACATACTTCCCAATTCGTTATTAATTTTTCGATATATTGTTCGATTTTTTGCCAGTATACCAGACTGCGATCTCTATTCCTAGATGCTAACAAAAGTAACTGAGGGAGAATATTCCCACGCAAGTCCAGCGGAACTACAACCTTATCATTAAGGAAAATTATGTCGTTTTCAATATACAAATCATTTCGAAGTTTCCAATAAAATTTTGTATTTTCTGTAAGGGCTCGTTTATATTTTGGCCAACCGTTTATTAAACACTTCGCTAACTCCGCCAAACAATTATCGGATTTTTCATTCATCCATCCGTAATATAGACTGAGTGAACAAACTCATTCAAATCGTCGATTTCTTGCGAGGTATCTTCTTTATCGTAAAAACGGGATGAGGGATATACAAGTATTTTTCCGGTATGTGTACCAACTGTATATTATATTGGATCCAACTTAGTTTCATTCTTTTGGAGTCTTGCAGATGGGATTTTACAGAAATCTTTTTTCATGATTTGTACCAGCGGTTTATGATCGCTTTTAACTGTCACGTTACGACAATTGATGTTTTTAACAGTTCCCTCAGTGACTACGAAATTTCTAATAGGTTTGAAATGTATTCCCTCATATAGTTTAACATACCGAGTAGCTTTTGTAAATCCTTTTTCTCTTAAGGTTGTTTGATTTTGATTATAGATTTAATGCGATCTGGGTCACATTTAATACCATCTTGGCTTATTATTTTTCCCAAATATTTCACATGCGTAACTTTATATTGTATTTTATCTACATTCAATTTAACATTAATTTTTCTGGCGCGTTGAACAACTTTTTGTGAAACCTGTGGTGAAATTCACTAACTTATAACGATTAGATTTATCGAGATTTTAACTAACGATTTTGTCGCCTGCATTATCGGCTGTGCTATTCACTAACTTAGCTATAGAGATTCCGGCTTAGGATTCCTCATCCCGCAACATAACGTTCGCTAAATACTCAAATGTCATTTATTTTATAATAATAATATCAATATAATACAAATATTATTATAGTTTTCGCTAACAACCTCAAATTATGTGTTGTTTATTTAGCTACACAATAAACGAATATCGATAAAAAATGTTTAGTGAATGCTGAAATTGTTAGTCATCGTTAAGACAAAATGTCGATTGCGAATGTCGTTATAGAAGTTAGTGAATTCCACCACTGGTCCTGTTCTTGAATCATATCCGTTGCTATGAGAACGTCACCAATGAGCACTACTACGTTTTTAGTGCCATCGAAATTTCTTTTATTATATATACATACACTTTGGGCCCAATTTTTATCCCAAATGGCATGCGCTTGAACCTAAAACATCCGATTTTAATATTAAAAGTGCACAACTTGCTAGACTTGGCGCTTAACCCACTTTGCTTTAAATCTAACACCGTAAAATATTTTTTATTAGCAATCTGTGCAGCAGTAGAATCAAAAGTTGGAATTGTGTAATTTTCCTGCAAGATATCGGCATTTAGATTTTGTGAGTCAATACAAAGGCGAAGCTTGCCAGATTTTTTCTCAACAATTACTAGATTCGATGCTCCGTGTACTGGACCATCCACTGGTTAAATTATCTTACGCTCAACTATTTCACGAAGTTCTTTTTGTACACGTGTTTTCAATGATAATGGGATTCGTCTTGCTGGGTTTACAGTTGGAATTGAATCTACTCTTACTTTGGTTTCTGGGTTTTTTTGCAAAACACCCCAAACCCTCAAAAACGTCACGATTTTTTGTAAGAAATTGATCTTTTGTCGTTTACTTAATTGAGCTAACTCTTATTATCAAGTTTAGCAGTTCGCATGCTTCCAGTGCTAAAAGAGGCTCAAAAATAGTGTCAATAACAGCAAATGTCGAACAAGTCACTTCGTTTCTGCACATAACAACACAGTCTATGACACCTCTATACAGGGTGGCTGATGAATTTTGCTACATTAAGAAACTCAAATAATTTTTTTTTCAGTGTATGGAATTCATTTTTCTTTTATTCATGTTAAAGCTCATTAAATTTTATTAAATATAGCTTAATTATTTTTAAAAATAATGGAATTTAAATGCCCCCCCTGCTCGTCGATGCATGTGCGGCATCTTACCAAAAAGTTGTTCATTACTGCTTGGAGAGTTGAGACAGTAATAGCCGCAATTGTTTCTCGAATGGATTGCCTTAGTTCATTCAAATTTGTTGGTTTTGCTTTGAAGACTTCCTGTTTGCAATAACCCCACAAGAAAAAGTCAGGTGCAGTAAGGTCAGGCGACCTGGGTGGCCAACGGAATGTGGAGTTTCTGGATATCAGCTTATTGGGAAATTTTCGTCGCAATTCTGTCATAACAGGTTGGGCTATATGAGGAGCTGCACCATCTTGCTGAAACCACACAGAGTTGAAAGAAATTCTCATTCGGCGTAATTCTGGATAGAAAAACTCTCTCAACATGCTCAAGTAACGGTCTCCAGTAACCGTAACGGTGTGACCGTTTTCTTCGAAGAAGTAGGGCCCGACAATGCAGCGTGATGAAACTGCACACCACACTGTGACACGAAGTGGATGCAATTCCATCTCATGGAGTATCTGTGGGTTGGAAGCACTCCATATTCGACAATTTTGTTTGTTTATGTTGCCGTTTAAATCGAAATGGGCCTCGTCAGACATGAAAAGACAGTTCAACATGTTTCCATCCTCTTCCACCATTTGAAGCATCTTCTGGCAAAATTCCAAGCCAATCGGCAAGTCTGCAGCGTTCAGTTTGTTGGCCATTTGAATTTTATATGGGAATAAGTCCAAATCTTTGTGCATAATTGACTGTAATGACTGTCTGCTTACACCCATTTGAGCAGATAAGCTTCTTGTCGAAACACGTGGATTGTTTTGTATGGCAGCAGCTACAGCAGCGATTGTTTCCTCCGTTCGAACTGAAGGGTTTCGATGGTAAGGTCTTCTGTTGACTGTCCCATGCTCGGCAAAATTGTTTACAAGTCTTATTATGGTCCATCTGCTCGGAGGATTGCCGCCAAACGTGCGCCTATACTCTCTTTGAACCGAAACTACGGACTCCAGTGCGTGATAGCGGCGGACAATCCAAATTCTAGTTTCAGTGTCCCAGTTATCCATTTTTGTTAAATGTCAATCTGCAAAATAAAAAAAAAATTAACCAGATTCATTAAATAGAAAAAAAGTTATTTAATTTTTTTTTGGTAGCGGCTTTCATTAGCCACCCTGTATATTAAATCAGCACCACTATAACTTTTTTGGTGGTATACCGCCTTCTTTGAGCTGTGTATTTTTAATATGTTTTAGATATCAAAACGTTTACGTCGGCGCCAGTGTCTAGCTTAAAGTTTATTACACAATCATTAAGGCGAATTTTCTCGTACCATCTCATTCGATGAACAAATGACTCAGTAATGTCATGTAAAACGATTCCCTCCTCTTTGTCTGTTCGCACTCGTGAATTTTCGAAGCATAACACGCACTACTGAGGTGATTGTAACGGCCGCAGTTGTTGCATTTTGCATAAAATTTTCATATTTGTATTCGTTTACCGTTTTAATGTATATTGGAACGATTTTTCGTCATCCCTTGTCAAATTTGGTTTTGAGACAAACCGGTTTCGGCGTTGTGCCATCATCAGTGTCGATTTTCGTTCTGATCTGTTGTGGTCATTTGTCTTGTATTTATAGTAGGTAGCAGGTAACGTCAGCATGGGTGTCTGTTTGTGTACGTGTGTGCATGTGTTGTGTGTGTACATTCAGAAACGGGGGTGGTTTGCATCGATCGGTTTTTTGTGGTTGACTGAGGCAGGTAAAAGTTGGTGATTTTTGTTGTTTGACCTTTTCTGCTTGTTTGTTGTTTTTGATCTTTTGCTGTTTTGTGCTTATTTGTCGGTGCGTGTGTGTTTGTTGTACCTGAGTGGTGCTTTGTTTTTTGTAAACCAATTTTAAAGGTTCGAATATTGTGTCGGAAACAGTGTTTGTCTGTTCGTTTATTATTCTACCGTCGAATGTTTTTTGTTTGTAGATTTCCATGTTTTCGAGTACGTCTGAAAGTACGTCATTCACCCTGTCGGAAAAACAACAAAACAAAATAAAACAGTTTACCGTTTTCTTTGCTTGCTTGCGTATCTGTTCTTTTTGTGTTAATTGTCCCAAGGGCATTGGAATGTCTACTGCCGTAATTAGAGCGCTGCCTCAACTTTCCGTTAAGAGCATCTACAGAAGTGCATTTATTTTGTTGTTGCATATAATTTGCATGTTTCTCGACTATTTCGGTTGCTCTTGCCATTTATACTGTTTTAGGTGAAGTCAAATTTTTTTGTTCTAGTAATTTTTTACGGAGTATGTTACTGTTTGTGCCAGTAACTATATTATCCCGTATCATTCTATCTGCTTCGGCGTATCCACAATTTTTTACCAAGTTACGCAAACCTAACAAATATAAGTCGAAGGGGTCGTTTTCCTCTTGTCTTCTGGAATTAAACCTGAACGTTTCATACACCTCGTTTTTCTTTGGTGTGCAATAGTTTTCAATAGCTTCAAATACCGTTTTGTAAATTTTCTTGCCTGCATCGGACAAACTTAATGTATTAAAAATTTCTATTGTTTCCGCTCCTTAGGCGTTTCAAAATATTCCGACCTTTTGTGGATCTTTTCTTCCATCCAATTCAATTGCAATAGCATAAATCTCAAAATTTTGTTTAAAGGCGCGCTAGTTTTCGGCAACATTACCGTCCAGTCTTGATGGGTCCGGCCTTCGGACATAAAAATTATTGATATTATTTGTGGCCATTTCGGTATCTGCTTCTTGGTACTTTTCGCTGTCTTGAGAGTCTTCGGATTTTATCGCACTGTTTGTCTCACTTCTTGTTTTCACCATTGGTTTCTATGCCGACTGCGCCATGTGTTATCCGTTTGCTCAATTGTGTCATACAGTCATGTTACAGCGAAATAACTTACTATTTTCGTAAATTCGTGAAGGAGTACGCCATCATTGCCAGACCCCTTACAGACGTGTTGAAACGCAGCTGCACGTTGACGCCTCTAAACACGGTTTCGGTGGAACGCTCTTACAAAAGTTCGCAGAAGAATGGTATCCAACATTTTATTGGAGTAAAAAATCATCGTCAACCAAAAAAAATGCACAGCTACATACTCGAAGTAAAAGAAGCATACTTGGCTATTGTTGTTGTTGTGGTAGCGACAATTTAACCTGATTTTTGGTGGAACGATTTTCCGTCATCCCTTGTCAAGTTTGGTTTTGTGACAAACCGGTTTCGGCATTCTGCCATTTTCAATGCCTAATTTCGTTCTGGTCTGTGTCTATCCGTTGCGTTGTTTTTATAGTCCATGGGTGCTGTGGCAGGTAATGTCAACCTATGTGTCCGTGGTAGGTAACGTTAATTTGCGTGTGTGTGTGCGCGGTATTGATACGTCCGAATTGTTGCCTGTCCCAAGGGTTGTTTTTGTAGGTATGTAGACATACCGCTTGTTAGCTAAGCGGTATGTAGAAATCGGTGACTTTTGCCGTTTGGTTCATATTTCGTTTTTGTTTGTTCATTGTTACGTGTTTGGTTGCTGTACCTGCTGGCTTGTGCTGTTTTTTGTAAATTAGTTTTAAGGGTTCAAATATTTCGTCAGAGATAGTGTTGGTTTGTTCGTTTATGATCCTGCCGTCAAATTATTTTAACTTATATACCTCCATGTTCTCAAGTACATTGAGCCGCCGACCTTTTCCTTGTACGTGAAGTATTCGAGCCGTTGTTTTGATGTTGGCTGGGGTGCAGTTGTTCTCGAGCATGTGGTTCGCGAAGTTAGATTCTGGTATTATGGTGGGTTCTCGTGTTTTTTTGTTGTAGTCCCTGATATGCTCTCGGAATCTTGTGCTTATTTTTCTTCCTGTTTGTGCTATGTAGCTGTATTGGCATTCACAAGTAAGCCTATACACTCCGTGTCTGTTGAATGGGTCATGAGAATTGGTGTCGGTTCTTAGTTTCTGTCCTACGTTGTTAGATGTTCTGAATGCTGTGGTAATGTTATATCTTTTAAAGAAGTTTGCCAATTTGTACGTCGCTTTTTCAGTGTATGTCATTGCCGTCCAAACCTTTGGATTTTCCTCTACGTTAACTCTTTTTTGTGTTCCATGGCTGCTTTTGAGTGCTTTCTTGTATCCATTATTTGCCGCTATGTTATATATTGTATTAAGCTCTCTCCTGTATGCTTCCTGTGTGAGCGGCGTTCTCTGAAGCCTATCCACTAAGTTCCTCAATGCTTCAGGATCATAAACGAACAAACCAACACTATCTCTGACGAAATATTTGAACCCTTAAAAATAATTTACAAAAAACAGCACAAGCCAGCAGGTACAGCAACCAAACACGTAACAATGAATAAACAAAAACGAAATATGAACCAAACGCCAAAAATCACCGATTTCTACATACCGCTTAGCTAACAAGCGGACAGCTAACAAGGAGACACTCCACATGCCGGGCAGACATTTGGAATGCCAGTTGGGCCAGCATGACTCGTGTCTCCCTAGGAAGTTCGCGTTCCTCATCGGCAACAGGTGGAACTTGTGCCTGTAGGACTGCATTCACCAGACGAGAGCTGGTACTTGGGTTTTAAAAAAAATTCCGGCAGTATTTAATTGGGAACACCTTTACCCTTTTGACTGATTGTGCAGCATTTAAGCAGACTACATAGAAAAAAGAATTTCCGAGGGATGTAGCGCAGTGGATAAAGTTCATGCAGAACTTTTCCTTCACCGTCGAGCATATACCTGGAAGTCGGATGAAGCATGTGGATTCGTTAAGCTCTTTTCCTGTTATGGTCATCACCTCCGAGCTGCACGCACGAATACACAACGTACAGCAGGGAGACGGACTTATTAAGGGCGTTCAAGAGGTGATCAAGCTACGCCAGTTTAGTTACTACAAGATGATAGGCTCTCTACTCTACAAACAGCGACAGGGCCAAAACCTACTAATGTTGCCAAACTGTATGGAGAAAGAAATCGTTATGGGAGCAAGTAAAACTATGCATTCTATAGACCAGGAGTACTTTCTCCCTCACTTAGAGATTAAAGTTAAACATCACATCGCTAATTGCATACAGTGTATCACGCATAATAGAAAGCTAGCATGAAGATTTTTTGCATTGCATAGACAAGGGGCAAGTACCGCTGAACACCATTCATGTTAACCGTCGGGCATTAGACGCGACAGTTAAGGGTTATATACATATTTGCTATCGTGGACGGTTTCTCAAAGTTTGTTTGTCTATTCACTACTAAGTCAACTGATGCGAAAGAAGTTGTAAAACATATACAGACTAGGATAAATATTTTTGCAAGTCCAGAAATACGGGTAAGCGACAAGGGAACTGCGTTTACGTACAACATGTTCAAAGACTTCTGTTCACACAACAAGATTAACCATATTGAAGTAACGATTGGTGTAACAAGAGGCAACGGTCAGATAGAACGCGTAAATCGGGTAATTTTAACAATACTATCAAAGTTGTCAGCAGCGGAGCCAAAAAAGTGGTTTAAGTATACAGATCAGGTGCAAAAAGCGATCAGCGCCTATATCCACGGCATAAAAATGAGGTACGAGCTGAATGCGGAATGGATCAAAATGCTGGGCGAGGGAAGCATTCAATCTTCAAACAACGAAATTAGCACTAGCTAGAGACCAGATATCAAAAGCGCAAGAAATATATATGACACAGTACGACAAAAAATAGAGGGGAAGTTATAGATACGTATAGAGTCGGAGATCTTGTTGCAATTGATTACACACAGTTCAGAGCTGGTCAAAAGTTGCACCCTACAAAATCGTGAAGGTCAAGCGAAACTGCCGGTAGGACGTAGGAAAATCAGCGGACTTCCAGGGGCCCAGTCGTACATCGACGAGTGCAGACAACGTTAAATTGTGGAGGTTCGTCGAGAAAGCAGAAGACAAGGGGTTAGCTTATTTTTATTGTTGCTTGTCCGTATTTCCATAGACACCAAACGATATTTTCAAGCTTGCTAACAATGGATACAACTAATGTACGAGATTCCCTAGTATGCTTCAATGTCATTTTGTATTACTTTACTGACGTTTATCTTCAGGGTTCACCACGCGCCTAGTGTACATATTGATGTATTTAGAAATTACTTGCTCCAGTTACTTACTCATATTCGTGAAAATTAATGTTGCATACAACTACAACTATTTTTTATTAGAAAAAACTTAAACAAATTCCAGTGTTTACAATATTACGCGTATTACCCCCATCTGCAAAAACAAATAGGTTTATGTTCGAGATAAAATGCGACAGGACTACGAACAGTTGTCCGTGTGCAAAACATGATTTATTCAAATCCGATTACCAACAATAATATGTTCGACGAAACTTTAAAAAGAACTCACACGCATTCTAAATGTTCTGAAGGTGATTCTGCTGCATATATTGACTTATGCGCTGACGGCTCTCTGCAACCGGTTCTTAAGCTAACGTCGCTGCCTATTCTGTCGATCAGCTGTGTGGAAATAATCCAAATTCTTCGATTATGAATCCAACCTCTGCTGCAAATCATGACAACAATAGGCCTGATTACATTCAAGACGGCGACTGCAAAGCGCCATCTGTCATATTATTTTTACATACGTTCTTATGGCATCAGATGTTTTGGCCGCTACACAGCAAAGCGGCAATCAATCATAAATGCCACTGTCGCCAGATTAAGTCTATTTCTATTTTGACAAGCAGCAAAGCTCGTTATGCTTCTTCTTCATTGTCATTTCTTTACCATTTGCCTTTTGTCTGACGCTTTGTAAATTAAATTAATTTAAACTACGAAAACTAAAAGTAAAAAATGGATTTTGAGGCAAAACTGATCGAGGAAGTCAGGAAAATGCCAGTAATTTATAACCTTGGCCTGGAAGACTACAAAAACATAAAGAAGAAGGATTTTGCATGGAGGCAAGTTTCCTCTGTTATGCAAAGTGATGGTAAGCGAAAATTATTGATATTTATTCATTTATTTAGTATATTTATTAATTTTATTTATAGAGGAACAGTGCAAGAAGCGCTGGAAGGGTTTGCGAGACTCCTACAAACGCATTAAAAGAGCACAGTGTCTTGCCTCAGGTAGTGGCGCACCAAGTCCGAAACGAAAATGGCGCTATATGGAAGCTTTGTCCTTCTTGGACAATGTACAAGCATCTAGAAGGTAAATACGCATATCTGCGCAGTCCTTAATATATATATTCAAATATTTTTGTATTTAGTACGATTGGAAATGAGTCGGATGCTGAGAATGAACCTGAAGCAAATTTTACTCCCCCATCTTCAAAACAAGCAAAAGTACCACTTTCCACGAACGATTCTCCGCGAACTAGCGCAAGTGCACGAAGGGTTAGTATATTTGGTGTTATTGGTAATACTTTACATTCAACGTCAACTGCAAAAATAGCACTAAATATGTCGATATTGGTACCCAGAGACGCGTTTCGGTCTCAGGAACCCTAATCCGGTGGGGGAAACCCAATATACTTAGTAGTTTGCAAGATACTTGCAAGCAAAGCTAACAATTTTCTGTCGTTTTAATGGGGTTGTTGTGTACAAAGATATAGGGTGTTCCGAAAAGTCAAAAAGTGTGTTCTGCGCAGAAGTACTGGGGATCGCGTAGCCGGTGTTTTGCACATAAATACTATGGAACAGGTCCCCCTTGGGGATCGAACCTGAGTAATTTCTTGTTTTTTTGCCTATAACTTTTAAATTACTAAAAATATTGGGTTTCCCCCTACCAGAAACGCATCTCGGTACCAATATCGACGTATTTAGTGCTATTTTTCAGTTGACCTTGAATGTAAAGTATTAGCTTATTCTTTTACAAGATGGTTCACGGCCTTTTTATCAGATCCGAAAGCGAATACTCGATTTTTTATTTCTGTCAAGAGATATCTGCAATCAAAGTTAAAAATTTTCTGTTAATTCCATGTGGTTATTGTAATCACACATAATGGGTGTTCCGATAAGTGCAGAAGTGTGTTCTACGCAGAAATACTGAGGATGGCGTAGCCGGTGTTTGACCGGCTAAGGGTTATTTTTTTAAAGCGCGGCCGAAGGCCGCCTATGCGGAAAGGGATCAGACCTGGGTAATTTTTTATGTTTTTTGCCAAAAATTTTCACTGAAACAATAACTTTTATTTTCGCTTTCTGATCATTGATACCGAGGAAAAAACACGTCTTGTAAAATGGTACCGTATATTTTAGCAGCGCATTTTAGTGAACTCAGTAAAGAGTTTTGAGTGTAATTATTTAGTAATTTTCATTCACAGGACACTCAACAAAAGTTCAACGACTTTTTAGAACTTGCTTCTGAAAGCATTACAAATACTTGCTCTGCGTTTTGAAGTCAAGCAAAAGGGTTGGACTCTACGTTTCTGCACTTTCAAACTTTAGCGAAGAAGATAAAGGAGTCCGGACTGCCAAAGAACGTCGTTAACGACATTGAGTGTAAAGTTTCGGCATTGGTATTCTTTGAAATAGACATGCACTTAAATGAATCGCAATTTTTGATTACCTTTAAAATGTCCTTTGATTTCAGGTTTTCGTGATATATTTAAACTGTTTGTGATTCCATTCACAAATCAAAATTATATTTGATTGTACAATGACTATTAGACTGTTGATACAAATACAGTTTAGCTGTTTATTGTGCTTACAATATTATACAGAAGCCTTTTTATGGCACACACCAAATACACTGTGTGGCAATAAAAATTCCATAATTTTTAGTTATGGCTCACTCATAAGCTTATAACTTGATTGAATATTTGTATGTTTGGAAAATTTTTTACCTCGACTCTTGTATCGATGAGACCTACAAGAAAAAAACCACTACCAAAGTCGTTTTTATTGCCACACAGTGTATTTGGTGTGTGCCATAAAAAGGCTTCTGTATAATATTGTAAGCACAATAAACACCTAAACTGTATTTCTATCATCAGTCCAATAGTCATTGTCCAAGGCAGGGAGTACATTTTTATATACCACGAAATCTTAAACAAAGATACAAATAGATCTATATTGATGGTTGTGCAACATTTTTTTTGTTTTAGTTTATATAATGAGCACCTGACGTACATTATTTACAAAATAATTATTAATATTATCCATATAGTTGTAGAACAACACTTTTTATTTATGTTTTGTAGTCTGATTACCTAAGGTACAAATGTATGTATGTATGTATTGTAATACACTTTTTTTATTAAATGTAAACAAATAAACTGTTTGTGGAAATTGAGGACTAAATTTATTTGCCCAATAGACATAAAATTCGTTTACAAAAATATGTTGTTATTGTTGTAGCTTAATTTTTCTTATCCGGATCGCCCATTCAAAAAGTTTCATCGCCATCATCTTAAGGTAGTTCCAGCAAACATTTCATGACGTTGGTGAAAGATGAGTTGGTCTTACAAGGCATGTGAAGAGGGGTGCCAGCCATAGCTATTATTTTTGTATAACTATGTCTAGTCCCCAATGTTGTAATCAAAATTTTTCAACCTCGGAACAGCTCCATGATGTTCACGCCAAAAGGCGCCTTCATATCAAACGGCAGCTTCACACAGATATAAACTTCGCAACCTGCTGCAATGAGCATAACAGTTTTGGCGAGAATTGTTACGAATTAGACAGGGTAAATCCACATCCCCACCGCGATTCCGAGGCCAATGAAATCGCCACCACGGCAGTCGGGCTGGTGCCGCAAGGTGCTTGTACCGGACCTAGAAGGTGTTTGTACAATATGGGTATCAAATGAAAGGTTTTAATGAGGGTTTTAACGAGGAATGGTTGTTAGTCCCGTATGACACTCCATTTTCGAGATATTGGTCAAAATGTGGACCATATGTGGACTTAGAAGGTACAATATGCGTATCAAATGAAATGTGGTTATTAGGGGTTTAACCCAGATGGTTCTTAGTCTCATGTGATCAAAATAATGGATATGGATTAGCAATAGCAAGCAGAACAAAGTATGCAGGGCCCTCTAGCTTACTCATGTAAGCGAAATAACTATTTTTAATCAAAAGTATTTAAAATAAAGAGTAAATAATCAATTCAATATTTGGTTTCTTTTAATTACCGTGTTCTGTTTATAATCTTAAAAATCTTGTAGACTTTGATTGCGTATATGGCTCAGAGCGGTCATATTTTTCGCGCTTATGGTATGTAACAAAAGTTAAGTTTTTTTTTTTCTAAGTTGTGTTTAAAAATTCTTTAAGAGAGTTTCTTAGTTCAAATGCTTGTGATGAAGAACGGTTCACAACTCCCTGTTGGAAGGATTCTAATGGATTTACTTCACTTCTCCACTGTCCAGAAATATCTCTGTTGTGTTCAGTTCGATCCACCAACTCCAGCGTAAAGTAATTTCTGTAATTTTGTAACATGAGAAAGTTGTGTAGAACAACTGTGGCTAAAACAATTTTGTCGGCATTCTTTGGACAAGCGGATATTGTTGTGAGTAATATTCGCCAACGATTTGCAAGGATGCCGAATGTATTCCCAATATGTACCCGAGCCTTACACAATACAATATTGTACTTTTCCTCGCGCCGGTCGGGCGGGATATGGTGGGTAATCCGTTGGGAATTATTATTATTATTATTATCGTGAGTCAAATTTATACCCGGAAAGGGACGCATCAAATTTGTTTTAAGCGGGAACGCATTATCACCAACAAAATAATATGAGAATCTGCTAGATGTTCCTGGCAAATTAGCATATTGAGGCAATTCTAATGTTCCATTCAATATTTTTTTTCCAAAAGAACTCCTGGCGAAGACTCCGCCATCACTCGGGCTTCCTAAAGCACCAATGTCTACGTATGTAAATACGTAATTTGCGTCACATGCTGCCATTAACACGATGCTATGAGTCTTCTTATAGTTAAAATACAGGGCGCCACTATTTGATGGACGGACAATATTGATGTTTACCATCAAGAGCTCCTATACAATTCGGCATTCCAGTCTTAACAAAAAATTTGTCAGCAATTGATACGACTTCTGCTTGGTTTGGAGGAGATAAGTACACAACATGAAGCTCCTCCCAAATGGCATCGCATGTTTCGTATATAATTTTCTTTACCGTTGATACACCTATCTTAAATGTCCAAGCAAGTACGCTATAATTACATCCTTGAGCTAAGAACCTAAAATTTTATATGAAAATGAATTCACAAATATACAAAAACATATTTTGGCGTTTTCTCAGCACAATCAACTTACATTATTGTTATAGTCAAACGCGTCTCTGGACATATTGATTTTCTGTTTGAGAAGCTGCGCGACCTTTCCCTAAGTAGCGTTAATAACAAATTAAACTTTTCAATGCTCATCCGCGTTACTTTGAAAAAATGCTCCTCATCTTTTTCCTGCAACTGTTGGAAGCATATCTTGAAGAATCCTTCTTCTCGCGTCAGTTTTACAGGGCGAACCCACCATCGTCTGTTGCTGCTCATCCCAAATTATATGGGATATATTAGCAATACTTACCACAAAATTGCAGATAGTTTGCCCTATATCTTGCATTTTATACTTTTGTGCCGGCTCGCTGTTTACTTTAAGAATTTGTACAAATGCATCAGCTGTGCGTGACAGCGTTGACTCTGCTGCTGTCGCTTCCAACGTAGTCAAGTAGCCGATGCTTGACTACAATCATCCTCAATCTTTGTTAAACTGTCGTTGTGGTCTGTAGCCGCCGTCTTGAATGTGGTCAGGCTAAATAGCTTCAATGCAGTGGTTGGATCGAATGTTAATAATGAACTCGACGTTGCTGTGAGATTGAAGTGGCTGCACCTGTCATCGTTCAAACCATCGGTAACTGAAAAGAATATAATTAGTTATACTGCCAATCATGCTAAAATAAATGTCGCCACACTTTCGTGTGAAAAACTTGTAAAAAAAAGGCTCTTCAATTGACTCTTTGAAGAGTGTGAATTTTAAACTTGGAGTGCCGTACCATTCGCAACGCAGCAGTTGCCCTGCAATCCAAATAAACCGTCCCGCAAATCTGATACCAAAGAACATTTAAATGTCTCGGTATATTATCAGAACGGTATGTTCATGAAATCAGTACAAATCTACGAAACAGCGATACATGAGTATGATATAATTGCTATAACTGAAATATGGCTTAATAATAAGCTTCTATCTTCTGAATTTTTCGGTAACCACAGACAAGGCCGTTGTGCTGCAACTACAGGCCAAGTAAGGGAAGGTGAAGTTTTGCTTGCAGTTAGAGCGGATATTAGTAGTTCTCAAATTAATCTTAATCACGGTTTGAAAATGCTTAACTATTTTCAAGTATTTCAAAATTGCTTTTACTCGAGTTTTGAAAATCATTCAGCAACTAAAAATAAGCAAAGTAAACAAAAATTTTTTTTCATCATCAGCAGTAAGTTGAACGGAAACGAGCTTCAGCAATCAGCAAAAAAAAAAACTTGAGAATTTTGCTGAGGCTTCAAGCTATTAGCTTTTTATATTTAAGTTTTTTCATTTTTCATATGTTTCAGTTTTTCCACAGCCGAATTTATGTTTCGAATTGCTGACTGAAAGATAGTAAAACTAAAATTTGTTTGCTTGTTTTCAGCAGCTACTTCAAAATTTCATAGGGAAATACAAATAATTATACGATGTTCTGATCGTACTGGTGCAATTCCTTCGATTGTTATATGTCTTTTTGCTATACTTACATCCGAAAGACATATGTACGGATGTGTATATGGAAAAACAAAAGTAAGACGAGTAACAAACGAAGTATTATTCCCTACATAACAGATATTACGGTAGGCTTGGGATTCGAAATATAAAAACTTCTTCCAACTGAGCCTCGCATAATAAAACCGCCGTGGTATAGTGGTAGTGTGTTGGCCTACCCCTGCAAAAAATCGTTCACTAATCTCTAAAGGGAGTTGTCCGCGATTCATCCCTTTCGTCTACAGTCGGCAGTAAGTTTTAATTTGTGTAGCATACTTCAAGGAGTTGAAAGCAAACTTGTCCAACTGTACCCGTAAAGGAACAAAGGGGATTTGTTCGTCACTACCCGTTTGGCCATAAAGGGTACAATTGGTCTCTTCATAGGACATGCTCAAACAAAAGGGATCAATCCAACCCATACAAAGGGATCAAAACTGGCATTGGTCGCATGCTCCTTTGCGACTCATCCTGGATGCATCCTAGACTAATCGCATTTTTTGCAGGGACTATACCGAAAGGTATACACCATGGCGGCCGCCGTGGTGTGAAGGTAGTGTTGCCGGCCTAGCACACCGAAGGTCCATGGTTCGAGCCCTGGTACAGGTAACATCAAAAAGTGATTTGAAAAAAGTTTTTCAAAACGGGGTCGCCCCTCGGCAGTGGTTTGGCAAACTCTCCGAGTGTATTTCTGCCATGACAGGCTTCTCAGCAAAAATTCGTCTCCTTTGTAGATGCCGTTCGGAGTCGGCAAAAAACTGTAGGTCCCACCAATTTGTAGGGAAAATTCAAATCGGCACACCACAAATTGGAAGAGAAGCTTGGCGCAAAAATCTCTTAGGAGGTTTATGATGATATACCTGTTGTATATCGCGCCATAGAGATAGATACCGAAAGGTCTCTGGTTCTCGGCAGTGATCGAGAGGGCTTTCATTTCGCGGTGACAATGAAAACCTAAGATCTCTTGATAAAAGAAATTATTTGGGATGTGTAGAATTATTGAGTGAATTCGATCCATTTTGGGAATCCTGGAAAATTTCTTAAGTGCAGTGCTTCAAGAGAGATTAACCAGATTTTTGTTGGAACGATTTTCCGTCATCCCTTGTCAAGTTTGGTTTTGTGACAAACCGGTTTCGGCGTTCTGCCATTTTCAATGCCTAGTTTCGTTCTGGTCTGTGTCTATCCGCTGCGTTGTTTTTTATAGTCCGTGGGTGCTGTGGCAGGTAATGTCAATCTGTGTGTTCGTGGTAGGTAACGTTAATATGCGTGTGTGTGTGCGCGGTATTGATACGTCCGAATTGTTATCTGTCCCAAGGGTTGTTTTTGTAGGTATGTAGACATACCGCTTGTTAGCTAAGCGGTAGGTTGAGGTAGATAGAAATCGGTGATTTTTGCAGTTTGGTTCATATTTCGTTTTTGCTTGTTCATTGTTACGTGTTTCGTTGCTGTACCTGCTGGCTTGTGCTGTTTTTTGTAAACTAATTTTAAGGGTTCAAATATTTCGTCAGAGATAGTGTTGGTTTGTTCGTTTATGATCCTGCCGTCAAATGTTTTTAACTTGTATATCTCCATGTTCTCAAGTACATTAAGCCGCCGGCCTTTTCCTTGTACGTGAAGTATTCGAGCCGTTGTTTTTATGTTAGCTGGGGCGCAGTTGTTCTCGAACATGTGGTTCGCGAAATTAGATTCTGGTATTATGGTGGGTTTTCGTGTTTTTTTGTTGTAGTCCCTGATATGCTCTCGGAATCGTGTGCTTATTTTTCTTCCTGTTTGTCCTATGTAGCTGTATTGACATTCACAAGTAAGCCTATACACTCCGTGTCTGTTGAATGGGTCATCAGAATTAGTGTCGGTTCTTAGTTTTTGTCCGACGAAAGACGAAGATCAACACAACAAAATAAATCAGAGATTAACCAGCTTGTCGCTGATGTCCATAGAATCTGATATGCTAAAAAGCAACGATTTTGAAAAAGTGACTAACGATTTTGCCCATCTGAAATCTAGAAGGGCTCCTCTTCAAATAACATAGACATTTAAGCGCTAACCTATAAATGCTAAAAGAGTTCATTTTATGGACTATAAAACATATATCTATTCGTTTCATGTGATTGTTAATAAAAATAAATATTTAACCTTGTTTATCTACTTTCTTTGTCTATTCTAACAAAATAGTGTTCTCTCAAAGTCATAGGGGCCCCATTATCCTAATATGCCCAGGGCCCCCAATAGGTTAAAGACGGCCCTGCCACGGTGTCCATCATAGTGTGGATTTATTATGCGAGGCTCAGTTGGAAGAAGTGTTTATATTTCGAATCCCAAGTCTAACGTAATATCTGTTATGCAGGGAATAATACTTCGTTTGTTACTCATCTTACTTTTGTTTTTCCATATACACATCCGTACATATGTCTTTCGGATGTAAGTATAGCAAAAAGACATATAACAATCGAAGGAATTGCACCATTACGATCAGAACATCGTATAACTATTTGTATTTCCCTATGAAATTTTGAAATAGCTGCTGAGAACAAGCAAAAAAAATTTTAGTTTTACTATCTTTCAGTCAGCAATTGGAAACATAAATTCGGCTGTCAAAAAACCGGAAAATATGAAAAATTAAAAAACTTAAATACAAAGCTAATAGCTTAAAGCCTCAGCAAAATTCTGAAGTTTTTTTTTCTGCTGATTGCTGAAGCTCGCTTCCGTTAAACTTACTGCTGAAGTAAAATGAAAAAAAAAACTTTTTTTTTTCCTTTGCTTATTTTTGGTTGCTGAAATATTTTTGAACTATAAATGTAGGCTACAAGCAAATTTTCGAATCTGACAAAAAAGTGATTTCTAGTTAAGCTAAAAATTTCAAACTTTCGCTATTTTTCAGCCAGCAATTCAAACCCTGATCTTAATTCATACAATAGCTTCATAGAACAAATTTGTGTTTAATTGAAATTTTGTAATCGTAAATGAATATTTGTTATTTTATCATACATTCCACCAACATTTATCAAAGGCACCTTGACAACTTTATTTTATATTCGAAAGTATGAAGAATACGGATGACCAAATTTTTTATCTGTTTCAAGGGAACATTATAATAATAATTTAGTACCAACCAATATTAAATTAGACGTCGATATGTTGATATGTAATAATTTATTTTCGATGGGATTTTACCAGTTCAACAGCAATTCAAATGATAATCGTCGAATTTTAGACCTTGTATTCGCTTTTAATAAGCTAAATATATTTTGTTTAGAATGCCTATCGCCCTTGTCAGGCAATAGTATGCACCATAAAGGACTGGTTGTTACCTTCAAAATCATTAACTTTGCATTGAACAGTGGTACATTAGAGGGTTCATGACTATACCAAATCGGATATTCACTCCATAAATGAAGTCCAAATTCTCTTGATTCTGAGCTCCTTCGATGGTCCAAATGATTCATATGAACTACTATATAGTAAGTTATTGTATTGCTTTCCGAAATTTGTCACTTGAAAGAAATTTGTTATTCACAATAAGCCCCCGTGGTTAAATCGTAGGCTGTTACTTAAAAACATTTGAAAATCAAGGGTTGGATTTACAGTACAACTCAAGGAAATTTTGGGTTTTTATCAATAATAAACGTAAGACTAACGGGTTGCCAACATGTCTCCAGTACGATGGAGTAATGTTGGAAAACTCCCTTGAAACTTGCAATCTATTTGCGAGGTTTTTTTAGGAGGTGTATGTGGAAAGTAGCTGGCTTCCCGACATCAGTTCACCATTCTTTGACTCAGTAGTTAGCTCTAACAGTATCACGCACTTTGATAACACTCCTGATGACGTCTCATCGGCATTTTTAAACATAAAATCCAGTTCTAGTTGTGATTTCGAGGGATTTGCTCCCTTGTTCTCAAAAATGTTTAGTGATGCTATCTGCTTACCCCTGTCCCTGGTATTCAATATGTGCCTTGAAAAAGGTACATTCCTCAATTGTTGGAAACTTTGCACAATCTCGCCAATATTTAAGTCAGGTGACCGTAGTATGGTCATTGTATGGCAATTGTAGATAGTTTGACAATAGGTCTATATTTTTGTTGTTATTAATAGTGCTTAATACAAAAACAACATAGACCTATTGCCAAACAATCGACAATTGCCAAGTTATTCGACAATATCTTGAATATTAAACTTTTCCAATGCTTTTAGGGCATCTTCAGCCGATTCCAACATGGGTTCTCCCAGGGAGAGAAACATGTATCAATCTTCTAATATTCACAAATCCAATCGTTAATGCTCTAGAGCAAAAATATCAGATGGATGTCACATACACTGACTATTCTAAAGCTTTCGATAAAGTCAATCACTCTGCCTTACTACACAAACTTTCCTTATACGGAATCAATGGAACACTTTTGACATTTTTCGAAAGTTTTTTGGTGAACCGCAAGCATTTCGTTAAGATTGGCACAACAAAATCCGACAACGCTATAAGTGCTTGGTCAGGAATAACACAAGGCAGTCAATGCGGTCCACTGCTTTTTATAATGTTTATTAATGATTTAGCACAGAATTTCAAATTTATTAAGTGCCTGATTTTTGCGGATGATGTCAAAGTGTATTTACCAATACGTAGCTTAAATGATTGCCATAATCTTCAATCTGACCTAGAGATTCAGCGGTGGTGTTCCGATATTAACATGTTTCTTAAAACGAGCAAATGTAATGTGGTTTCGTACTCTAAAGCTCATAGTAACATTATGTTTGATTATTCAATAAACCACGTTAATTTAAACCGTATGGAGGAAATTTAAGATCTTGGAGTGATTTTCGACATGAGAATAACTTTAAATAAGCATATTGCTGTTATTCTTTTGGAATCACTTTCCATGCTGGGATTTATTAGGAGAAATTCGATAGAATTTAAGGACCCTTGCACGCCTCAATCTTTCTATAATTCTTTAGTAAGGAGCCACCTTGATTATTGATGTCTTGTTTGGAATACTTACTATTCATCTAATAATAGCAAAATTTTAAAGAGTTAAAAGAACTTTTACTAAGATTGCACTAACTAAGTTAAACTGGCCCAGCGGTCTTCCAGCCTCCGAAAGCAGACTAAAACTTGGCTAAGAAGCCTTACTTCGGGTTAGTGGTAGTTTACAACTTAGTTAACCACAAGACCGATTGTGATGAGTTACATAGTTTAATATTTTTCAACACTTTGTCGCGAGATTTAAGATTTAATCGGTTGTTTTTAGAAGCATCCTACAGGAGTAATTATGGTTATAATGAACCAATTGCTAGGAGTGTGCGCATATGTTATAATTATGTGCACTTAATAGATTTCAATGTAACTATATCTACTTTTAAATTAAATTAATTTACTATTCTAAATTAGCAATTGTCTGTAAGATAAACCTGTTTATGATGATATACGTGCTGTATATCCCGCCATACATTTTTATTAACTTCCCTCAACTTTGTGCTAACTTTGAAATTTCTCTTTATGTGGTTTCTGTTATGGAATTCTCTATATTTTAAATGAAAATTATTAAAAAACAGCTCCTTATTTCGTCGCACGACATCCAATTGAATTTCACTACTATTATTGTGAACATAACTGAAGTGCCGAATTTTAACTTTCCCTGTGCCTTTCGATTCGTTTTTAAACTTTAAAGCGGAACAATTATGGGAACACAACGGTCATGTTACCTTAGGCAATAGCAAATGTGGATAATTCTTGCACAGGGCTTTGTAATATCATTTAAACTTCGCTTTCGTGTCCTCACACCTTAATGGGAATTACGACTAGACATCGCTTTGTAGCTTAAGCACGTATGAAACGAAAAAGTACAACCTAATAGATTATCAGGGATCCAACTAACCGCTTAGGCGCATGTGTGAGTCCATTTAGGACGCGCATGCGTGAGGTTCGGTCGGCGCTAATGTTTAATTGAACCGTATCACAACATGGTGTGCTGTGATCGTCGATATACATCGACTCTCCTAGGTCATCCGAGTGGTAGAAGTTTCAGTATGAAAGTGGCTAACCATAAAGATAAACCGGTGTACGTTTCGTAAAGTCTTAAAGTGCAGTGCAAGTTAGTAAAAAAAATATATATTTGTTAATATATATATATAAATATACACATATACAACGTGTGCAACCGGTATTCTCGTTCAACAAACGATACCTGGGTATTCCCGACAACTTACGGGACCTGAAGTGGGCCCCCAACTTTAAATCCTTCACTACATCATCCCGTCAAACACCGAGGTAAGTGAGTTGTTTAAAGAAAGAAAAAAAAGGTTATAAATAAATAAAGTTTTGGAATTAGGCGATGCCAAAAAGCGAATTACAAATCCGGTTACAAATCGCTTAAATAAAAGAATATTTTTGTGTTAATTTACGCAAAGTAAAGTTATTTAATTGAAACGAAATTGGAGTAAAATTTATTAAAAAGAAAAAAGAAAACTTGAGTGGTTATCGAATTAAATCTTTAAATTACAGAGAGGATAAAAAATAAAATATTAAAATAGCAAAATTGACACCGTGAAAATACAAAAAATTTAAAAATGAATTTAAATAAAACTATACCCCTTTTATGCGCCCTGCATCAGTGCATTGTTTTAAAAGTAGGCAAGCGGCCTATTGGTTTCTGGAGTGGAGGTGTGTTTCTCTAGGATAATGGTAGTGCTTTAGATGTTTGATCCATTGACTGACATGACTTGACAGTATGACAAACGGACGAGTGTAAGTAATAGGGAAGGCTTCTTTCTGTTCGGATCCCAGTATCATTCAAGGTAGTTCACACGATGTGGACTAAAGGGGTGGGTCGGCTCCAGACAGGACAGTTGGACAGTTTCTACCGCTATTGTTTTCCCTCCTTATCATCTGAGGCATGAACTTTCTTTTTTTGTTTGTGTAGCTGTGAGTGAGAAGTTGTGGGAAAAATCACGACCACCGACGAGCTTATTCCGTGCTTCCGGCATGCCTAGCCCGCCATAATTTCAAAACCTAAAGTATTGTATAACCTGGTTTAATCCAATTGAATGTTTTAAGTCATAAAAAGGGCAATTCGCTGAAAGTTGACAAAGTAGCAAATAAAGTTCAAATAAATAGCTTGCAATCTGTCCTGAAGGACTACAAACGATGAAAGAATAGTGCGAAAACAAAAAAAAAAAAAAAACACATCTAACAATGTGGATCAAATTTTCAATTGACCGCATAATGAAAAAGAGAAACCGACTTGACAATTCTCTGAGCACAACGCATGGTAAAATTGTTTTAAACGTGAACTAAAGAATTAGTGCACTCTGCAGATACAGTATATCGCACTCGACACTTCCGTCATTCGCCAAAAGTTCGAACAAATAAACTTTTGCTATATACGGCGAAACTACAGTTCTACGCACGAAAACACTCAGTTTACCAGAGTTGTTAAGGAATGTATTCATGTCGGAATGCAATGCATGCATTCCCATTCACTGAATAACAACTTTGGATTGCAGCCATTTTTTGGAATAAAAAAAATTTAAAAGCATTCCGCATGTAAGTAATGAAGTTAGAAAGCAGTATTTAGGTGAAAAGTATGTTTTTGAGCAGTTTTGAATTGACATATGTCTTGCACTAATAGCCAAAAGTTTTCGGATTTACATACTACATAACCAGAGTTAATATATAGTTTACGAAGGTGTGCAAAGGAATTCGGAATGAATTTTTTCCGGTATGCAATCCAGGGAATGAAAAGAAAGGAATCAAAAGTCGTAATAATTATTCCGGAGTACAAAAAGAAATAAGGACTGCATATTTGCATTCGTTATTCCAAAAAAAAGGCTTGAGGAGCAAGTACTCGTGGAGTTTGATGTGTTAACATGTGTATCCTGAACATACATTTAGTTAAATTAAACCTCGCCCAGTGGATGAATTTCACGCACAAAACTTTATTTTATTTTAGTTATTAGCTACTCCTTTCTTGGCCTTCTTTCCCTTCTCTTCTATTCTTTCAACAGTCCCTATTTTCTATTTATTTTATTATATTATTTTTTATTGTTTCCTTTTCTTGCTTCCTTTCCTTTCCTGTCCCCTCCTCTCCTTTCCTTTCCTTTCCTTTCTATTCCTTTCCTTTCCTTTGCTTTTCCTTCCTTTCCCTTCATTTAATTTCTTTTCCGGTATCATAGTTCCTATTGATTAATTTAATTTTATTTTAGTTTACTTTGTTTTTATTTATTTTATTTTAGTTTATTTTATTTTATTGTTATTTAATTTATTTTATTTTGTTTTATTATTATTTAACATATTGCATTTTATTCTATTTTATATTAGTTAATTTTTTTGCATTTCATTTCATAACAAAACCCACCACAAAGAATAATCACTTATTTTGTTTTTGTAAACACTGTATATTTATGACAAACGCAGTTGCCTTCGTGTTTTGCCGATTGATAGTAGTCATAGAGTTTAGGCACGATTACCGAATAATAACAATCAGCAAAGCACTTGGATACACACGCACATAACCAGAGCGTCACATACATATCTGCAAAGCAGTCAAACAAGATTCTATCCATGCCTACTAAGCCAAATTTCACTTACAATGCAGATCTGATCGATATGCACAGAAACAACATCAACAACAGGGCACAGACAGAGATGCAGGCAGATATTACGCGTAATTTCGCTGCCCTACCTAGTCCAAAGGTGCTTACACTTACGCTTACAAGCAGCGACGCGCAACTTTTCTGGGCAGCCCCCACCGAGCCCAAAGATGTTTACACATCAAAAATGGAATAAAGGCTGCAATCAAAAATTCTGCAATCCAAAGAGTCATTATTCCAAAAGGAATGCATTATTTAACAACTCTGCAGTCTACCAAGACGTTAGGTGATTTCTTATCCACCACGCACTTGCCCAACTGTGTCTTCTTTTAACATAATTCGTTAGCCGATGAACGATGGGATATTTATTTAAATTTACTACTCGCACACTTACACATCTTTCTGCCACAACACTGATTTATCATTCGGTTGAGGTAATGCTGTGCTTGGCGTAAACAGTTATGAAACTTAGTACTCGGATATTTTACTTTAAGTCACAGCGTGTTCCTGGCCTTATTGCGTTTAGGAAAAATGACGAGAAAAAGTGTAAATGGGGCATGGTCAGCGACCGTCCAGAGTACCAAAATCCGTTTCAAGTAAAATCGTGACTGCTTGTTTTCGCGAAATATCTCGCTTTAACGCTTATGATGCTCGGTGAAAGGATGAAATTTACCATACAAAATTTTCAAAAAGACTTTTTTTAGTTTCTGTGGTATATACTGTTTCTATTACTGACGTTTATCTTTAAGAATGGCAATTTTTCAAAAAAATTTGAAAACTATAACTTAATTAAATAATTTATTCATATATCGACACTAGTCACACGCCCTGTACATGTTATGCAACTATTTACAACAAAACTACATGCGTCCTTTAGGATTTTTAGAGCTTAAGAGAAAGACAGGTGTGAAATCCCGAAATTGGTAAAATTTGAACTATCGCCCCGTGTTTAGGGTCCATAATCATAATTTGATTTTTATCTCATTAAAAATATACTGTGACACTTCATAGTTAATTTATAAAATTTTTTCAAAAATGAACAAAAACACGAATTTTTCAATTTCGGCTACTTTCGAACATTTTTATAGATTAATTGTAATGTGTTGCAATTATTTCTGGAGCTTAATAATATAGGCTAAACCTTGTTCTGTAAAGGAGATAAAAATCAAATTATGATAATTGACCCTAAGCACGGGGCGATAGTTCAAATTATAAACAAATTATGGCACATTTTTGAGCACATATTAAAACTCAGCGCTTAAAATCCTTAAGGACGCATATAGTTTTGTTGTAGTTGTCTAAATATGAAAGAATTATTTAATTTATAGTTTTCAAATTTTTTTTAAAAATTTCCATTCTTAAAAATAAACGCCAGTAATAGAATCAGTATGTATCACAGAAACTAAAAAAGTCTTTTTGAAAATTTGGTATTTTAAAAAATTGTGTGACCCACTATTCGTCGCGTTGAACCTTCTTTGGTGTTTACGTTCTTTGTACATACATACATTTCCTCTGTTGACAGTTCGTTTATTATAAGGGGATGATAAAACATATTGCTGAAAGTATTGTAAGTATTTTTGTGGACAGAAAATACCGCAAATTTTTTACACATACTAGTTCACAAGAATTAATAAACAATACACGAAGTTTTGTTCGCGTTTGCATTTTATTCTCTATTGCGCACTGTTTGTTTTTGACAGCGTTGCCATGTACGCTAGAATCGCGGTCACATAAACTACATTGCCAACGGTTACGATTTTCGGTTATATAATCTTCCAGGTATAAAATTATCGGTTATGCACAGAATTGACCTGTAAGTGTGTCAACTTTTTACAATTCTAATATCTCATTGGATAGCTATATGATCAATCTCAATATTAACCCCGACATTACTTGTCTGAATTTTTAATTATAACTAATATACCCTAAAATTAAACTAGGACGGTTGTGACAACACTTCGAGACAAGTTGAGCATACATATATAAAAACACATTGTTATTCTCTCTCTCTCTATGGCGCGATATACAACAGGTATATCATCATAAACCTCCTAAGAGATTTTTGCGCCAAGCTTCTCTTCCAATTTGTGGTGTGCCGATTTGAATTTTCCCTACAAATTGGTGGAACCTACAGTTTTTTTGCCGACTCCGAACGGCATCTACAAAGGAGACGAATTTTTGTTGAGAAGCCTGTCATGGCAGAAATACACTCGGAGAGTTTGCCAAACCACTGCCGAGGGGCGACCCCGTTTTGAAAAACTTTTTTCAAATCACTTTTGATGTTACCTGTACCAGGGCTCGAACCATGGACCTTTGGTGTGGTAGGCCGGCAACACTACCTTCACACCACGGCGGCGTATTCTAATCGAAGCGAGTCTGAAAAGAATACTCGCTTATTTATCGAATTATCTTCAAAGCAACAACACAACTCGTCTATTTTAAGCACTCGCTAATAAAGTCGGCTATTCAATACGCGACTTGAAATGTAGTGTTGGACTGTGAAAAAACCGCTCCATTGTGAATGGGCTCTTGAAATATACCAGGGAAATATTTTGACATATTAATTTAATGCAGCCAACTTCACTCAAACTGCGCTAATAAAATAAATAAACAGGGGAAAAGTAAATAAAAAACAATTTCGTTGGTCCAAACCTGTGTCTTTGGACTTCCCAACCATTTTTAAGATGATTGTGCAGAAAACGGCAAAATTAACTTGAAAATATGCCGGTACAAGCATTTATAAGAGCACAAAGCTGAGTACTCTAGTGAATAAGCAGTCTTTTAAGCGGGAATTGCTTTCTTTAGAAGACAACTGCTAAATCACGTCCAAAAATGTCGGGAGAGGTATCAAACGACGCGTTTTGATCTCGGTACCAGCAATCCGAAAGCGGATTTTCGATTATTTGTATCAGTGAAAAGTTATTTGAAAAAACCAAAAAATCACCCGCGTCCAATCCTAAATAGAGGGCGTGATTCAAGAACATCTTTCTGCGTAGGCGGCCTTTGGCCGCGCTTCAAAAAATTAAAGCTCAGTCGGTCCAACACCGGCTAAGCGGTCTCCAGTATTTCTGCGCAGAACACACTTTTACACTTTTCGGAACACCTCCTATCTGTGTCTAACACAACCACATGAAAATTACAGAAAATTTTCAACTTTAATTGCAAATGTCTCTCGACAGAAATATAAAGTCGAATTTCCGTTTTCGGATTACTGTTACCGAGGTCAAAACGCGTCTTTTGATACAGCTCCCGAAATTTTTAGACGTGTTTTAATAGTCGTCTTCTAAAGGAAACAATTACCGTGGTATACATACAACAGGGAAACTATTTCACAAAGCCCCAGAATTGTATTCTGTGCAAAAATGCTTTGGATACCATGGCCGGTGTTGGATCGCATGTGGGTTATTTTTCATTCTTAGTGTACTGGACAAAAGTTCTGTGGATAGAGTACCCGATGTTGGATCTGCCAAGGGTTTTTTTAAAGCTTAACCAAAACCCGCACACCCCGAAGGGTGTACTGTGCAAATTTTCTATGGATGAATTTCCCATATTTTTAATAGAATTTTTATCGGCTGTGATGGTCATGGTAATAAGCGAATTTTTATTTTCATCCTGCGTCACACACGTCGTGTGGTCTCATCAATCGGCGATGAAATATAAATTCTACCTGTAGTGGGGCGTTCGCATTCAATGTGATGTTGTTGCAACATCTTGATCATCATGCCTGGCCCAGAATCGTTATCCATAAAGAATTTGCTGTTAAATGAGTCTGTTCAGTTAAGCAGTTGAAAAGATTGAATATCAAAAGATGCGTTTTTACCTCGGTATCAATAATCCGAAAGCAATTCAAATTGAAAAGATATAGGATAGTCCAAAAAGTGCAAAAGTATGTTCTGCGCAGAAATACTGTGGATCACGGTGTTGGACCGGCTAAGGGTAATTTGTTTGAAGCGCGGCCGAAGGCCACCTACGTAGAAAGGTGTTCCGCACATAAATAGCATGGATCACGGCCCCATTGGTAATCGGAGCTGGGTAATTTTATGGTTTTTTGCTTTTAGGTTATTGATATAGAGGTCAAAACGTGTATACATCTCCCGATATTTTTGGACGCGTTATAGCAGTTTTCTCCTTAAGTTACTAAATACCTAAGACGGTTC
This sequence comes from Merzomyia westermanni, assembly GCA_949987695.1. Taxonomy (NCBI): domain Eukaryota; kingdom Metazoa; phylum Arthropoda; class Insecta; order Diptera; family Tephritidae; genus Merzomyia; species Merzomyia westermanni. Next base: position 87,790,146 of record OX465291.1, read on the forward strand.
TTCTGGAAAAGATGGTACTAATGGTTGTCCTAGGAACCTGGCCGTCTCAGAAAGGTTGGACCAGAGTGACGTTGGGATAAGCATAGTCTGCCCATCGAGCAGGTACCATCATTCTCACGACAGCCGGTTCTATGTTATGTTTAACTATCGTACTCTTCTCAATTCGTCCTGTGTAACCTTAACCTTGCCATCCACAGACCCCGTACTTTCCTTAGTACATTCGTGGTCCCCTGTTGTTCACCCCCCGGGGCGCCTTACTACAAAAGTAGCACAGTCTTCACTACCCGCAGCGTTGCTCCATTGACACGGCGTAACAGATCAGATCCGAGCAATGACCCCTTCTTCCAGCCATCAGCTTAGGATCACCAGCTTCTCTTTTATTTCACTACGTGCTTTTGGCATCGGTTAAACACAAATATTGATTTGGCTGTGTCTCGTTATTATGTGTTTTGAGCTCGCAAACAGAAACCTGTCGGGTAAGTGGCGCGAGGTGCTGCTACCGGAGCTTACCGTGTCCATATCCGGCAAACACTCAACATAGACTACACTCCCAGGGATTGTTTGTGTCGCTAGAAAAATAAACAAGGGCGAACCTTCAAAATGCATCTGCCTTGACGATGTTGCAATGAAAACTTGGCCACGAGCTTGACATAGCTACTCAGCAGCTCTTATCATTCCTCTCTGCCGGTTAGGAGATTAGAATATGTCCGAGGTATGCATACCGGTCATAAGAGGCGACTAATTTCCACAAAGGTTATGACTTGCAACTCGATGGTTGATTAACGGATATGACGCCTCTCACCTATCATTAGCCATCTTCTAATTCCTTATGGAAGGAGGGGTGACATGATCTAGAAAGTTCCACTGGTCATACCAAATCGCTACAACGACATTCGGGCAGTACCGCAAGGGAGTACCGGAGCTTACCGAGTTGATATCCGGCAAAGGACTGTCCTTCCAACAACAATCCCCAAAACCTCGGGGAGTGTTTGTGTTGCTAAAAACAACAATATCAATATCTCGCTCACCACCATTGCCATTCCAGAGATATGGATACAGGCGAGAGCTGCCTCCCTCCTAAGCCGGAAAATATGCCGGTTGCGAAGACACTAGAAACGAATCTATTGTCACTACACTGCAAACTTGCACGTGGACAACCATCAACATGGCTTCCGTAGATTACATAGCGTACCACCGCTTCGGTCGCCATAAACACGAAACTTAATAGTGGTTTGAATCAAAACACCACCAACCACCGGATCGTGCTAGTGGCACCTGTCTTATAAACATTTCCAACATCTAGAGGCATAAACGCTCTCAGCCGGACTTAAAATGTGGACCGCTAACTATGTAAATGGCCGGCAAGAGTCGGAAGATTTATGGAATATAACATCGAAACCAAGAACAAGGTGCTATTCACCGGAGCGTACCGGACTTATACCCGGCAAAAGTTTTTAATCACCAGAATAGCTCTGCTTGCTCGGTCACGTCCCATTTTCTGAATGGATGCGCCGAGTAGGCAGGACGAAGTACTGCCCCACTAACTAACTAAGGGGTGCGTCATAAGAAATTAGTGCATGCATTTTTGGGCATAACTTCATTACTACTATCACAAAATGAATTTTTTATATGAGGCTAGCTTCACAAAACATGTCAGATTATACTGTTACTATTTATCAGTATCGGTTAATTTTTACGATCCAAAATGGTCTCACGAAAAGATTGCGAAATTATTAAAAGTATCGCGAAATACTGTAAGCCGCGAGATAAATCGGTTTAAGTCGAATGTTAACATTAATCCTAAAAGTGGAGCCAAACGAGAAGCTGGCTTACGAACATACAAAGTTCATAAAGTACCAGATCGTAACGCAATTAAGAATGACGCGGCTAAATTGAGAGCAAAACGGTTGTACACAAATTTCATTTTGGACGATGAAACTTATGTACTTGCTGACTTTTCCCAACTCCCTAGCCAGGCGTTTTTTGTTTCTGATGTGAGAGGAAATGTCCTAAAGAAGTTTAGGACACAACATAAGACAAAATTCCCCAAGAAGTTTCTTGTTTGGCAGGCGATATGCAGCTGTGGCATGAACAGCAAAAGTTTCGTGACCGCAGGCACAATAAATGCAGAAATATATGTCAGGGAGTGCTTGCGAAAAAGACTTCTACCATTTATACGCCAGCATAGTATGTCTACATTTTTTTGGTCTGATTTGGCCTCATGTCACTATGGAAAAGCAGTTCTTGAATGGTACGAGAAGAACAACATCACATTTGTGCCTAGAGAAGCGAGCCCACCAAATTGCCCAGAACTGCGGCCAATAGAGAGGTATTGGGATCTAGTGAAAAAAGAATTAAAGACAACAAAGCAGGTATCCAAAGACATAGCAGACTTCAGACGTAAATGGTGTGCTGCAAGTCGGAAGGTCAAAAGCAATACAGTGGAAGCTCTTACGGCTGGTATTTCAAAAAAAATTTTAAATTTTATATATTAAACCTATTTTTTGCTATTAAAATAAAACAGTCATAATTTGTGTTGAATGTTATTCCGAGGGCTACCAATTTTTTGAAAATCGAACAACAGGTTGCTGAGATATTACATTTTTTCGATGCACCAATTTCTTTTGACGCACTCCTTAACAAGATAAGTAGGTGCAACTTAGACAGGGTTACATCGAAATAACAGCCCTTGGTCAAACAAAACCACCCCAGTCATTCCGGTACGATAGAACCACATGTTGACGAAGACGAACGCGAACTGCCTAGGGAGACAAGGGTCATGCTGTCCCAACTTCCTTCTGGATACTGTAACTCTTACCTATCCAGACTGAACCCTGACATGCCAAATGTCTGTCCGGCATGCGGTGTGTCTCCCCATGACACTAACCATCTATTCATCTGATGAACTGAGCCTACTCTTCTAACAGCAATATCACTTTGGTCGAACCCTATTGAAGCCGCGAGGTTTCTGGGACTTCTGTTAGAAGAGCTTGATGACAATGTTGGGCAAGGGACGGCTACAATATCCATCGTCGCGATCGTGCGAGAGGACTTCGGGTGGACTAGCATTCATTACCCATTAAATTGTGCAGTTTCGTCTTTTTGATCCTGACGTTGACCCGAGGGACAACACCTTAGAACGTCAGGGTATGGTTGTCTGGTCAGCCATAATATTTACACATCTCCTGTCACCTGTTGTGCGAGAGATTATCGCCCCGACATTCATGCGTTAAAATTGGCCTGGGTGTTTGTTGTTGTTGTTTGCAACCCTGCCCGACTCTATTGGGAGCGAGTTCCCTAAGGAGGAATAAGAATGGTAATAAGAGGTGGGAGTCATCATGTCCGTAGATCAACCATCGAGTGGCGCGTCATTAGCTATGTGCATTTTAGTCGACTCTTACGACAGGTATGCCTACCACGGGCATATTCTAAACCGCCAATTACCTGAGTTGTTGGCAGGCATCGGTGGAAGTCAGGAACGAACGATTATAACTACTTATAATTAAACAGGGGGTGTTCTATCCCTGCTACTGTTTAATTATTACATATAGAGGCTTCCCTTTTTACCAGAGAGTGTCTCTATTGTGTATTAAGCTGAAGGCTACACGATTTCGGCAACTGGCTCTTCCGTGTTCAAGAATTATTCCTCATTGCCCGGTTTCTTCGCTGGACCAAATCTGGCACTGTCACAGACTAAATCCTCGGTCACCTTATTTACCACTGGGACGGCGCAAATGATAGTTTACGTCGGCGGCATCAAGCTTCGGACTGTCTCACACCCCAAAATCTTGGGGTGGCGTTTGATACCAAAGCCGCAACAAAATTCTCATGTCACTGGCCACCGAAGCCGCTGTGTTTTAACTCGCTGAACTATGTCGGCGTCTGCGTAAAGTTCATACAGCTCATCATTAAATTTTCTTCGGTACTCGCCGTCGCCAACGCGTAGAGGTCCACAAATCTTTCGAAGAACATTTCTTTCGAATACTCCCAGAGCCGCCTCATCAGATCTTGTTAGGTTCCACGCTTCTGCACAATATAGCAGGACGGGTGCGACGAGTGATTTATAGAGTGTTATTTTCGTTCGTCGAGAGAGGACTTTACTTTTCAATTGCCTACTCAGTCCGAAGTAGCATTTGTTTGCAATGCAACGCAAACGTCAAGCTGTGTAGTTCTGTTTATATTTTTTTCTGTGATTATATTTAATAAATTAATAATATCTTTTTTATTCTAAAGTTAAAATTAAAGTTAATAGAGATAAATATGTAATTGTGCTTCACTACTTGGTGTGAATAGTGTTAAAAAGTTTTGATAGTGATTCATTATTATAAATTCATTTTGTTGAATTTGTGTTTGCCAAGTTCTTTGCATATTTTATTTGTTGCTATTGAAAGGCTTTATTTCATATTGCAATTGTTGTTGTGCTCTGACTTGCTTTTCTTTTTCGTTACAGCTGTTTTGCGTGGTTTGTTGAACGTCAGATACAGTGTGTTTAAAACTGTTCGCTCAGTACTGTGTCATTTAAACTGTCAGGGTTGATTTTCTTTAATCCGCTAAATTTTTTTCTTAACTTATAATTTTTATTATAAATTTATATAAGTATTTACACGAAAATGTCGTGCATGATAGCAAACTGCCAGTTAAAAAGCGAGTCCGAACGCTTTGTATCTTGCTGGCTGTGTGATGGACTTGTCCAAGCCAAGTGCACTGGGTTAACCGGTAGAATAGCTGACCTGCTTAACGAAGGAAAAGGCCTGCGCTGGTCTTGTTCCAAATGCCGGTCGACGGAAGTTGATCTGTGTAAAATCTTTAGGCATATCAGAAACGGTTTTTCTGAAATAAGCAAAGATTTTTCATTGCTGACTGAAAAATTCCAAAAATATGAAAATATTTTCAAAACTTTGGAGAATTCGCCTCATTTGGTATGCCCTGATAATGGCGAAAACAAACGCAGGCGTACGGATGATCGGCCTACTACCTCAACAGTCCCGAACTTGCCTCAACCCCTTATACTTATAGATTTGGCTTCTCCAACTCCTAGTACGGTTGTCCGAGCAACGTCGAAGAACGCCCCTTCAAAAATGTCCACTAGGAAAAACCAGGAAATTCCAACTATTGCAATGGAGTCTGAACCAATCGTTGGTAAGCTGGTTGTGGTTCCTCGCAAAAAATCTATTTTTGTGTCTAGGTTCCATCCAGACACTACCGAGGATGATTTGTTGTACCATATTTCTTCTAAAGTTAAAGATCAAAGCGTAACTGTTAGAAAATTTAATTTCACATATCAAAGAAGTATGTCTTCGTTTAAGATTGATGTATCTGGGAAAGATTTATATACTCTTTTGGACAGCTCTTTTTGGCCTCCCGGGGCTCTTGTGCGGGAGTTTGAATACAGACCGAATAGGAATGTTCAAAATGTAGCGAAAATTTCTCGTAATAACGTTAAGTCAAAAAACTGAGCACTAAATCCGTGAATATCTTTTATCAAAATGTCAGAGGTCTAAATACCAAATTAACTGATCTCTTTTTGAAATCTTTTCATTGTAATTATAACGTAATTGCTTTTACCGAAACTTGGCTAAAACCTCATGTTTTCAATTCAGAGTTTTTATATAATGAATATCAAGTATATAGAAATGATCGCTTGAACAGAGTCGGGGGTGGTGTTCTACTTGCCGTTCATTCCTTCATCCCTTCGGAAGAGGTTAATATTCCTAACATCGATTTCATTGAGTTCAAATGCATCCGCCTTCAACTAGACAACGTCTCTATGTACTTATATGTTTGCTACATCCCTCCAGCATCAGATTTTTCAGTCTACATGCAACATGTCTCTCTGCTCAAAACTGTTAACCTTATGACTAAAGCTTCAGATTCAATTATTGTTTTGGGTGATTTTAACTTACCTCATATATCGTGGAACATATCTGATGGTAACATTATTCCAAATCCGTCCAAACCGGGTTTCAATGACTTTTTAGATGGAATTTCCGATCTTTGCCTTAATCAAATAAATGTTACCGCTAACAAGTTTGGGAAAGTCTTAGATTTAGTGTATGTTAATGATATAAACCAATTTTCTGTAAATCGTTGTGATCCGTTGGTTTTACCAGAAGACCTTTACCACCCTTCTATGGAAATAGTCTACGAAACCATAAGTAATGGCCTAGGCACTCAATGCTACTCATGTGGTAGCTTTGATTATAACTTTTCCAAAGCAAACTACAAGAAATTAAATAAAGAACTGTCTAAATTAACTTGGCCTGAATTTGGTTGTGATATCGATCTAAACGTCTCACATTTCAATCAAACTATTTACTGCCTATTTGAGAAGTTTATTCCTAAACGTAAAGTAACTTATGATCATCCTACGCAAGCTTGGTTTACTAAAGAGCTTAAGGCTCTTAAAAATAGGAAAACGCGATCATTTAATTTATATAAGAAATCCGGATTAAATAAACATTACCTACTGTATTCCATTCTACGCCGAAGTACAAGATTTAAGTAAAAAGTGCTATAAAGCTTATATCTCTAAAACCAAAAGAGACATTATTCTCAATCCTAAGTCATTTTATGGTTTCGTAAATTCTAAACGTAAAGTATCAGGGTTTCCCTCAGCCATGAAATATCAAGACATTATATCTAGCGATAATCAATGTATCGCAAATTTTTTTGCTCAATTTTTCACTTCTAACTATTCTGCTGTCACCAATTCAATTAATTCACCAATTATATGCGCCAAAGATGTTCTAATTTACCTTAAAACCTTAAAAGAATCTTTTAAATATGGTCCTGATAGGATTCCTACATGTTTCTTGAAAAAGTGTGCGAACCATATTTACCAACCCCTTATCAATTTGTTCAATCTATCACTAAAGTGTGGTGTTTTTCCAACTGCGTGGAAAGAATCGTTTCTTCTACCGCTGCATAAAAGCGGGAGTAGGTCTTCTATAGAGAACTATCGTGGCATCGCAAAGCTTTCTGCCATCCCAAAATTGTTTGAAGCTATTGTTACAAATCAACTTACGGGTCCGATCTCTACTTTGATAGCTGGCTGCCAACACGGGTTCAGTAAGGGAAAGTCCACAGTTACGAATTTACTTGAGTTTACTAGTCATGTCTCAAATGGCTTTAGAAAAAATCTGCAAACCGACGTGTGTCACTCATTACTTATTCATAAACTCGATCAGTTGGGCTTCCAGCCGGGTCTCAATCGCTGGATCTCTTCTTACCTTAGTGACAGGACACAAAGAGTAATGTTTAAAAATTTAGTATCCGATGTCATTTATGTCTCTTCGGGGGTTCCTCAAGGAAGCCATCTTGGCCCGATTCTGTTCTTGTTGTTTATAAATGATATTTCTACAATAATAAAATTTTCAAAAATGTTAATGTATGCCGACGACGTAAAGCTTTTCATGTCATTCGCGTCATTTGAAGATAGAAATAAGCTACAATCAGATCTAGATGCACTAGTTACTTGGTGCGATTTAAATTATATGCCACTTAACCTTAAAAAATGTAAACACATGGGTTTTTCGCGTGGAATTTCTCAGCCGGCTTCCTATACAATTAAAAATTATAGTCTTGAGCAAGTGTATGATTTTGTTGACCTGGGGGTTGCTATGGACTATAAACTCAGTTTCAACCGCCATATTAACACAACAGTCAATAAGGCTAGAGGTGTCCTAGCATTCGTTAAACGATGGTCTAAAGAATTTAGAATTTATCATGTAGATCGCCTTGAATCAGTTCAAAAACAATTTTTACTATTTGCCTTAAGAGATTTTCATTGGGATCCCTTGTACAATCTGCCACCCTATACGAATCGTTTAAAACTCATTAATGTACACACACTTTCTAGTCGGAGGGAAATGCTTGGAATTATTTTTATGATTAAATTGCTAAATGGTTCACTATCCAGCCCATTTCTTCTAAGTGAAGTGAACTTCAATGTACCGTCTCGTCCTTCAAGGCATTTTAAACCTCTAGTCTTAAAACAGTGCCGAACCAATTTTCAGTTAAATGAGCCTTTTCGCTGCTTGTGTCAAGATTATAACTCTCTGGTAGATTTGATATTTCAGACTCGCTTTTCAGCATATCAAAATCAATTTTTTCTATCCTAAATTCATAGCTACTAATTGTTTCTTATTCTTTGACTTCTATATTAACTTCTAACAGTAATTTTATTCTGTCAACTAGTTATTTCTTAATGTATAATCTATCCTATATCTACTTTACTTAGCTGATGAGGTTTTCTCTGTAGCTGAGCAGTTTTAGATCTCGACGATTAACAAAACAAAGCCTTTCAACGACTCGGCACGAACGAATAATCCGCGCGTTATGCGGATGCGCCCCTCGCGCCGGTCGGGCGGGTAATCCGTCGGGAGTTATTATTATTATTATAAGAGTAATTCTTCGTCGGATTTCTAGGCTAACATTATTCTCTCTCTATGGCGCGATATACAACAGGTATATCATCATAAACCTCCTAAGAGATTTTTGCGCCAAGCTTCTCTTCCAATTTGTGGTGTGCCGATTTGAATTTTCCCTACACATTGGTGGGACCTACATTTTTTTGCCGACTCCGAACGGCATCTACAAAGGAGACGAATTTTTGCTGAGAAGCCTGTCATGGCAGAAATACACTCGGAGAGTTTGCCAAACCACTGCCGAGGGGCGACCCCGTTTTGAAAAACTTTTTTCAAATCACTTTTGATGTTACCTGTACCAGGGCTCGAACCATGGACCTTCGGTGTGGTAGGCCGGCAACACTACCTTCACACCACGGCGGCCGCCGTTGGTGTTAATACTGGTTCCCAGGTAAACGAAGTCCTTTACTATTTCAAAATTATTGTTGCCAACAGTGGCTTGGTTGCCAAGGCGCGAATGCGCTGACTCTTTGCATGATGACAGAAGGTACTTCGTTTTGCCCCCGTTCACCACCAAACCCATTTTTTCCGCTTCTTTTTCTAATTTGGAGAAAGCAGAAGTTACGGCGCGGTTGTTAAGGCCAATGATATCAATATCGTCAGCATATGCCAACAGTTGCACGCTTTTATAAAATATTGTTCCAGCGCGGTTAAGTTCTGCAGCTTGTATTATTTTCTCCAGCATTAAATTAAAGAAATCGCACGATAGGAGGGGGTCACCCTGTCTGAAACCTCGTTTAGTTTGGAACGGCTCGGAGAGGTGCTTCCCAATTCTGACCGAGCTGGCGGTGCTGCTCAAGGTCACTTTGCATAGCCGTATTAGTTTTGCGCGGAAACCAAATTCAGACATAGCGGCATATAGGGAGCTCCTTTTCATGCTATCGAAAGTGGTTTTAAAATCAACAAAGATATGATGTGTGTCGATTATTTTCTCACGGGTTTTTTCCAAGATTTGGCGTATTGAAGCCACACTGATAAGGCCCAATCAGTATGTTCACATCAGGCTTCAGTATTTCGCACAATACGCTTGATAGGACCTTATATGCGATATTCAAAAGGCTGATTCCGCGATAGTTGGCGCAGTTTGCAGGATCACCCTTCTTGTGGATTGGGCAGAGAACACTTAGATTCCAATCTTCAGGCATGCATTCATCCAACCATATTCTGCATAGAAGCTGATGCATGCGCCTTACCAGCTCCTCGCGTCCTTGTTTGAATAGCTCAGCAGGCAAACCATCAGCGCCAGCTGCTTTATTGCTTTTCAGTCGGGATATTGCTATTCGCACCTCATTATAGTCGGGTTGCGGAACGTCAATTCCATCATCTTCGATTGTGGGCTCGGGTTCGGCATCTTCTCTGGTTTCTTGCTCAGTTTCTCCATTTAAAAGGGCAGAGAAGTGACCCCTTCATATACTGAGTGCTCTCTGAACATCGGCCACCAGGTCGCCGTTCTCATTCTTACAGGAGTTTGCCCCGGGTTTAAAACCTTCTGTCATTCGCCGAATTTTTTGATAGAATTTTCGGGCATTATTCCCGTTGGCCAGCATCTCAAGCTCCTTTATTTCACGCTTTTCTGCCTCTCTTTTTTTCGACCGAAAAATCCGCCTCGCTTCCCTCTTCAACTCGCGGTAGTGTTCACACACACTCCTCGTTGCATTCGATCTCAGCGTTGCCTTGTAGGCTCCGTCCTTTCTTTTCGTTGCAGCGCGGCACTCTTCATCATCATACCAGTTGTTTCTTCGCATTCGCCGGAATCCAATTACTTCTTCGGCTGCGGTACGGAGTGCTCCTGAGATATGATCCCACAGCTCATGCATTCCACTAGGTTGAATTGTGCTCTCGGAGAGCAGGTGTGAGAGGCGATCTGCGAAATAATTGGCGGTCTGTTGCGATTGCATCGAAGAAAATCCACCTCCTAGAATACAAGAAAACATCTCCATAAGCACTATGATGAAATCCGGCATCGTAAATTTTAGCCATTTGATGTAAAGATACATCGCAGACCCTCAAAAACATCCACACAGAGTAGGTAAACTCCTTTGTCAGTTCCCGGCGGCCATATGGGCTATGCGTAGCTCAGAACCTGCGTACCGTTTGCCTTTTACGATGCCAGCAGTATTACTTTATCCTTTTCGCTCATTTTTTAGCGGGAAAACCTGGATAAGCTCAAACGAAAAGATGTTGCAAAATTGAGAAAATGTTTTCATTTTTCCGCGATGATAAACAAAGAAAATGTCAATAACAAACAACAGATGGTTTTGACAGTTGAAATGTATCCAGTGTTTTTAAATACACACAGGGAAATGTTTACCGAGTTGGGCGTTTTCTTACACTCGCTTGGAAGGCGTCATTTATGAAAAACGACAGGTACGCAAGCTACAGGGTGGCTGATGAAAGCCGCTACCAAAAAAAAATTAAATAACTTTTTTTCTATTTAATGAATCTGGTTAATTTTTTTTTTATTTTGCAGATTGACTTTTACATTTAACAAAAATGGATAACTGGGACACTGAAACAAGAATTTGGATTGTCCGCCGCTATCACGTACTGGAGTCCGTAGTTTCGGTTCAAAGAGAGTATAGGCGCACATAAGACTTGTAAACAATTTTGCCGAGCATGGGACAGTCAACAGAAGACCTTACCATCGAAACCCTTCAGTTCGAACGGAGGAAACAATCGCTGCTGTAGCTGCTGCCATACAAAACAATCCACGTGTTTCGACAAGAAGCTTATCTGCTCAAATGGGTGTAAGCAGACAGTCATTACAGTCAATTATGCACAAAGATTTGGACTTATTCCCATATAAAATTCAAATGGCCAACAAACTGAACGCTGCAGACTTGCCGATTCGCTTGGAATTTTGCCAGAAGATGCTTCAAATGGTGGAAGAGGATGGAAACATGTTGAACTGTCTTTTCATGTATGACGAGGCCCATTTCGATTTAAACGGCAACATAAACAAACAAAATTGTCGAATATGGAGTGCTTCCAACCCACAGATACTCCATGAGATGGAATTGCATCCACTTCGTGTCACAGTGTGGTGTGCAGTTTCATCACGCTGCATTGTCGGGCCCTACTTCTTCGAAGAAAACGGTCACACCGTTACGGTTACTGGAGACCGTTACTTGAGCATGTTGAGAGAGTTTTTCTATCCAGAATTACGCCGAATGAGAATTTCTTTCAACTCTGTGTGGTTTCAGCAAGATGGTGCAGCTCCTCATATAGCCCAACCTGTTATGACAGAATTGCGACGAAAATTTCCCAATAAGCTGATATCCAGAAACTCCACATTCCGTTGGCCACCCAGGTCGCCTGACCTTACTGCACCTGACTTTTTCTTGTGGGGTTATTGCAAACAGGAAGTCTTCAAAGCAAAACCAACAAATTTGAATGAACTAAGGCAATCCATTCGAGAAACAATTGCGGCTATTCCTGTCTCAACTCTCCAAGCAGTAATGAACAACTTTTTGGTAAGATGCCGCACATGCATCAACGAGCAGGGGGGGCATTTAAATTCCATTATTTTTAAAACTAATTAAGCTATATTTAATAAAATTTAATGAGCTTTAACATGAATAAAAGAAAAATGAATTCCATACACTGAAAAAAAAAATTATTTGAGTTTCTTAATGTAGCAAAATTCATCAGCCACCCTGTATACTGCTCATGAGCTAAACTTCTGTTTCTATTTTCCCCCCCCACAACATCCTTTATTTTGTATACCAACAATTTAGTTTAGCACAGTCGGAGTGTCAAAAATGAACACATAAAAACAAAAATGCATTATTAGCTAATTTAATTAACAAGGTTGTAGTAACCTGAACAGAAAAGAAGTTTGCTTACAAAAATATATCTTTCTGATAGCCTAACGGTTAGCAACGCGTTCATGATGACGACGTCTAGCAGCTACAATAAATAATACACAAAATATTCGAAAGCGAAGAGCTCAGTTACAAAAAAAAAAGGGTTGCTCAGAAATACTGTGGATAGAGAAGCTGGAGTTGGATCGATTAACAAGGGTTATTATTATGTCTCTTGTCTTGGGATTATGTTTTTTATACCAACTATTTTTTAACTTTAGTCGCCTAACGGTGGTATATAACGGCATGAACGGATCGAGAGCGATATTGGCTTATACAAGGTGGCGCAAAAGTAATCCTCCTATCAGAAAATGCTATAAATTTTGCGATTGGCCCCTAAAGTCAGTTCTGTTTTGACATTTGTGTAGTAAACACATGCGAAATACACGTTAATAAACTATGTTACGCTACACTGCTCCAGAACGCGGAATATTGCTGACTATTTATTTGACCAATAATCGGTCGGGGCCAAACGGTTACTGTGAATGGTGAGCGCTACAGAGCAATGATCAACGAGTTCTTTTTGCCGCAACTTGATGAATTGGGATTGGAAAACATGTGGTTCCAACAAGACGGTGCAACAGCACACACTGCACGTGCCACAACCGATATGCTGAACATCGGAAGCTTACTTTTGCGCCACCTTGTATATATCAAAATGTTCAGGAGGAAAAAAGAAATTGATTAAGCCATATCCGTCTGCTAACACGATAACTTGAGTTAATTTTGAGATATCTTAATGAAATTTGGTATGCAGGTTCCTTGGCACTCATATCCGAGCGCTATTTAAAATAGTAGAAATCGGATGATAGCCACGCCCAATTTTTATGTATAGAATATTTCGAAAAAAAAGTGATTATTCAGTACATAATACACTTATAAGGATAAAATTTGGTGTGTACATTAACGTTAGGGCAGAAAATAAAATTTTTGAAATTGGGCGTGGCAGCGAAATTTAGTACACATAATTATATTAATAGAGGGAATGTTCCAGAAAAAAATGGCCGAAATCGGTTAAGGATTTTGAAAAGGATCATATATATGTTTAATGGGCAATAACTTTGCGTACAAAAGCTTTATATCATTTCTATTTCATTTATTTTGTTGTGTTGATCTTCCGACAGGGTAGTAAGCTGATTTTTGTTGGAACGATTTTCCGTCATCCCTTGTCAAGTTTGGTTTTGTGACAAACCGGTTTCGGCGTTCTGCCATTTTCAAAGCTAGAACGAAGCTAGGCATTGAAAATGGCAGAACGCCGAAACCGGTTTTGTCACAAAACCAAACTTGACAAGGGGTGACGGAAAATCGTTCCAACAAAAATTTCTATTTCACTTTCGGAGTGTCCGTGAACAAAGAAAGTCGAAAGATATACATTTTTGAAAATGTGGTTAATTCCACAAAACTTCTAATGCCACAACTCCGACAAAAGTTGATTTATCGAAACGATATTTGGCGAAAATGTTGAATATATAAAGATAAAATTTTGTTATCAAAATGGGCGAAATCGGTTCACGGCCACGCCAATTTTTTTAACATGTAAGCTATATCAATAAGATCTTGCACACATAATTAGCTTTTTAATTAAAACTCGACCGCAAATAAAATTGTGTGGCGTGACGCAGCCCACTTTCCAGCATAAAAATTCGGCTATTTTCAAGGGCGATTGCTTGTATTTTAAACTAGATATTTTAATCAAGATTGGTCAGCTGCTTCTCAATGGTATGTAGTATCCTCCAGCCAAAAATTAAGCAACTCGGATAACACTCAAGTAAAATATCCGGGCAAGTTGTTGATACCCCACTGCAATAGAGAACTTTTGTGAACATGAAATGTTTGTAGGTATGAAAAGAAGAAGAGATGGGCCCATCAATAAGTAAACAGAAATAATAAGGGCGATGGGCTGAGTCGATTTAGCCATCCGTCTGTCTATTTGAATGCAAACTTTTCAAACATAAAATGTGCATGTGTTGGTATTTCGAAAAATGTGGTTAGCAGTGTTTGGTAGGGAAGTTATTTATATAAAAACAAATTAATGGCGGCCGCCGTAGTGTGGCGGTAGTGTTGCCGGCCTACCACACCGAAAGTCCAAGGTTCGAGTCCTAGGACAGGTAACATCAAAAGTGGTTTGAAAAAGTTTTTCAAAACTGGGTCGCCCCTCGGCAATGGTTTCTCAAACTCTCTGAGTGTCTTTCTGCAATGGGAGGTTTCTCAGCAAAAACTCATCTCCTTGGTAGATGCCGTTCGAAGTCCGCAAAAAAAGGTCCCGCAAATTTGTAGGAAAAAATTCAAAACGGTACAGCACAAATTGGAAGGGAAGCTCAGCGTAAAAATCTCTTAGGAGGTTTTTGATGATATACCTGTTGTATATCGCGCCATACATTTATATTTTTTTTAAATTAATTTACCCCTCAAAATTAATAACGGAAGTGTTTTTATAGAAAACAATCAGCTGTCTTTATAATACGAACTGAAAAGTATTAAAATAGACCTGTATAAATTTGTATGCCATAATAGGTCACTACTAGGTATATAATGTCCGGTTCCACTCGAACTTAGACTTCTTTGCTTGTTTTGTTTGGGATTATGAAACACCCTGAAGTACCATAATCCCAAGTAAAAAAAACTGATTTATGCAGTGCTTTAATAGTTTTGCAATGCGGCTGTAAAAACAACTCCTAGAAATTGAAGGATAGTACCATAAATCCACGTTAGAATAAGAGACGTAGCTTAATAATGAATGTAACGAAAACCTAACTAACTTTTTAAACACTTTTGTTTCGTTAAAGTAATTTTGTCGGCCTATTTTTAAATATATCCAAATTTTGCAACACAGGTACCTGATCCTGGACAAGAATTTACGAAAGAGGAAATCTTTGACTACTTTTTCATCACTGTATCACCGACATTATCGGATTTGTATCCTTGTTATTATAAGGTAAGGAATAAGATATAACAAATAGTAACCACGCCTTATATTTTATTTCAATTTAGTTTACTGCTGATGAGCACCAATTTCTAGTTCGAAAATGTTTTGATCAACTTAAATATTTAGTTGATGTTTGTAAAATGGAGATAAAAATTCCAAGTCTACCAACTGGTCTCGATAATTCGTCACATTCATACGTTCAAATAGACAAGATTTTAAAATACTATATGCTAATGAATATAAGCCCTTATAAAGTCGGACAAGTGGATCCGCTGGATTCTATTGATAAAGCTCTTACTCGTAGGTATAATGCTACAAACAGGTTACTGAATTTGGACAACTTTCAGAACATAGAAGGTAATATTGTTTAGAGAATTCTGTTTAGCTTTTAATAATAAAAATTTTTAGGCTTGGAAAATATCATCATTAATTTAAGTTCCTCAACAATTCTTAGCCGAGTTCTGTTGCAAGCATCTAAAAACTGCCTAGCTAGTTGTGTGGAACTACGTTTGGCTCGCAATAAAATTACTAGTGCAAATACTTTAAATGTTCTTAGTACAATGAATAATTTAAAGGCAATAGATTTAGGAAATAACTGGATATTAGATTTGGCAGATGTAAAAGGCCTTTCTGTGCTTGGATTGAAGACTTTGCGTCTGGACGGTAATCCTTTGTGCGCTAAATATTCCTTTGCTGGTGAATACATAAAAGCTGTTCGAAAGTATTTCCCAGAGATTACAAAATTGGTATGTATTATATATTTTTTTGTAGATTCTTTTCTAGTCATAGCAAATTATTATTTTGGAAAAGGAAATATATAATATTTTCATAGTAATTAGGAGTGATGAGTCATCTATGGATAACAGCTTTGTTGATCCAACATTATGATTCAATAAATCACAAGTTTAGCTCTCCAACTGACGTTTGGTTTTAACTTATGCATCCTTCAGCGCATCACCTGGTAAAGTATTATAGCTAAAATCCGTATGATTGTGCCAAATTTGGGGGTCTTTTTTATCGTAAGGGTCAACTAACTTTTTTCTTTATCGCGAAATTATCATATCGCCCAAGTATCTCAACTAAAAAAAGCTTTAAAATAAAAAATATATCAATAAAAATAATAGGGAACATTTAGCTCTAATGTAAATTATTTCGGGAGGTTTCCTAACATGTACATAGGGGAGTTGATGTTGCAAATTTACTTTCGAAAGTCTTATACGAGTATTGTAGACCAGGAACCCCGAGAGACGTTGCTCTGCCCAACAATTGATATACCGGCATTATGTAAAATTGTAATTTTTGGTCGACCTGTCACAAGCGTTTGACACAATCAATATGGCGCAGCTGGTTTCTGATCTGGTTGACTATTCTGACCCTCCCTGTTTCAAACGCTGGCTTACCAACAACCGGACTAGTTAACAATCGTTTGTTGTATTGAGAAACACCGTAGGACTTAGAAGGGTTGCAACAGGGTAGTTGCCTATCCTCGTTTCTGTTTAATTACTACCGTTAATTGAACTTGGAAACTATAGTATGGAAGGCGAGTAACTACAACTTTCTATATTACCTCGAGCTGAGCAGAGCTGTCTAATGTAACGAAAATCTAGCCAGGGCCTAGGTTAAGTATGGATTTTCCTACATGCTACCCGTGATAGCTGGTGAAGTTTGTTGTGGAGTAATATTCATTTAGATAATGTCAAAAGATGTCACTCCACCATATAATTTTCTATCAGTATTGAAGATTAACCTAATACGAATTTTTGGCAGTTCTCAGTATATTACGTGAGCCCATCCAGAGGTATGCACCACGAAAACTCCCATGTGTAAGGGAGGTGCCACGCTTCCTTCCTCCTTATCCATCTTTTTCATGAGGTGTTCATTTTGAGTTCAATCGGTGGTTTGAGATGCAAATTATTTCCAAAACTTTCTTTCAACGCAGTGTAAGAACAGCAGTTGGTGCAGGCTTGTTGAAAACCCTTACAGAAGCGGTTGAAATACAACTCCATCGAATGCGTTTATTTCTATACAAGTGTGTACATATAAGCGTTATATAAGTTATTTAATATAAATGATTTAATAAGTATGGTCACCGCAGTTTCCACTTCTGCTTGAGCTGTTTCTGTCTGTTATAATGAATTTGAAATTTGCTGAATGCTGACAGCTGACAGTGCTGACGGTTGACTGCGGTGTTGCAATGAGGCATCGAAATATTTTAAAGGTTTGTTCATGACAAGGCTTAATCCTGTTTCTTTGGTAGTTAAGTGTTGAATCTGCTTGCGAAAATAAGCGCTCTGAAGGAAGTATAAATGTAATTTTGCTATATTTTATTTATTTATTTAATTAAAGTAGACACAAACACAAAACGGTCGACTATTAACAATAAAAAGGTATATGTGCAAGACATACTCGTACATGATGCATATACAGGTCAACATCCCTTAAATGGTGGTTGTTTAACCGTCTTAACGAATTTGACCGTCCAACAAAGCGC
This sequence comes from Merzomyia westermanni, assembly GCA_949987695.1. Classification (NCBI taxonomy): domain Eukaryota; kingdom Metazoa; phylum Arthropoda; class Insecta; order Diptera; family Tephritidae; genus Merzomyia; species Merzomyia westermanni. The sequence goes on from OX465291.1 coordinate 87,807,852, forward strand.
GCCACCTGACTCTATCCTTTGCCAGTTGACACCAATTAGAATCGCCAAGGGATCTTTCTCTCAAATACCCTAAGAGCCGACTCATCAGCGGCTGCCATCGTCCATGCTTCTGATCCATATTGCAGGACGAGTATTATGAGCGACTTGTAGAGCGTAATTTGTGTTTGTCAACTCTGCTTCTCATTTGCCCACTTAGTCCACAGTAACATTTATTGGCAACGGTAATTCTTGGCTGGATTACTAAGCTGACATTATTGTTGATATTAATGCTGATTGAAAGGTAAAATAAGTCCTTTACTATTTAAAACTTATAGCTGCCAACAAAGGCGTAGGTGCCAAGGCGCGGATACGCTGACTCTTTGCATGATGATAGAACATACTTCGTTTTGTCCTTGTTCAGCTCCCAACCCAATTTTTTCGGTTCTTTCTCCAATTTGGAGTATACATAACTTAAGGCGCGGTTATTTGAGCCAATGATGTGAATGTCATCGGCATTCGCCAGCAATTGCATGTTCTTGTAACAAATGGTTCCTAAGCCGTGAATATCAAATTGCAAAAAATTGCTTGGATTTAAACATTTAATTCTAATGTTGGATATATTTTTACAGATTTGTCTGATTGTGTCAACAAAATTTTAGTAATATGTGCTTACAATCCCAAAAAAGGTTTATTCTTGGCGTAATTTTTGGTATTTTGAGCAGTGGTGATTCAAATGTCAACTTCCTAGTAAATGACTCCAACAGTACTAAATTAGTTGACCAACTAGCAACGGCAGGACTTCGTGTTGTCAATAGAAATACCCCAATGAAATATGATAACAACTCTCTATCGAGTTTTCTCGATTACTTTGTAACGTGTGAGCCCTGTCATATAAGACCTGATGACTTCATCCCTCTCACACACTTTCGACCTATAATGTGTTTCAAATTAACAAGTGACTCAAGAACATAAGCTCAGACTACTCCGGAGTATCTGCTCTAAGATCTGGTGATATACTCATCAAAACTCTAAACCTAAAACAAGCTGAAAAGTTTCAGAAGGCATCCTTCATCGAAATAATACCGGTTAAGCTCACGCCACATAAAGGACTTAGCACGTCACAAGGAAGGATCTTCTCCAGAAATATTATAAACCTCCTGTAAGAAGAATTACTCGAAGGCCTTACTAGCCAAAAAGTAGTTGAAGTAAAAAAAATAAAAAACTAAAAAGACTGAATATCAGTTGGCACCTACCCGTGATTGTTGTTGTTATTGTAAAGACAAAAACACCCCGAAGGTTTTGGGGAGTGCTGTCGAACTGACAGTCCTTGGCCGGATATGAATCCGGTACGCTTCGGAACTCCCTTGCGGTATTGCCCGACTGTCGTGGTAGCGATTTGGTATGACCAGTGGAACCTTCTAGGTCATGTCATTCCGTGAGGAAGGAGGGATTAACCATCGAGTTGCACGTCATTACCTTAGTGCATATTAGTTGGCTCTTACGACCGGTATGCCTACCTCGAGCATATTCTAAACCCCTAACCCGGGGATAAATTGGTACAATCGACTTATCTAGCAGACCAGAGGTAATACAACTTGGATGGGAAGGAGTAAGAGTAGAGGAGTCCCCAACCCAATGAGATGCCGCTATTTCCAGAGACTCGGCCATACCAAGAACGGGTGCAGGAACGTTGAACTCTGCAAAAAATGCGGTACCCCCCCATTCATAAACAGTGCACTGGTAAATTATGCAATAACTGTTACAACAGTGCACACATCATTTATCCAGCCTGCCATAGCTTCTTAAAGTATAAAGCTGTCAACAGAATTAAACTCGAACGACGATGCACTGTACGAATGGCGTGGAAAGTGTACAACAGCAAGCCATCAGCCTATCAAATCCAACCATACGCAAAACAAACAACAAAATCTACAATGTGCCATTAGTCAAAAATCCGAACTCTAACAAGACAAAAGATCAAGTGAACAACAGAATCAAACCAAACGAAGTCAACAAATAAACCTCAAACAACTAACATTTCAGCTAAGAAATCAGAAAGCAATGAACCCTCTAAAACTACAAAAGCAGAACCCAACCCAAACACTCAAACTATAAAAGCAGAAACCATCAAAAACACGAAAACAACAGCAGAAACTCAACAAAACAACCCACACAAGAAACACGCACAACTACTAAACAAAATAATATACGTACAGACGATGAACTGATGGATACCTCTCCAACTAGGGAGCTTTACAATCATTTCCCCGAATCAACTCGTCAATCCCCAGTGTCACCTGTAGGTGACGGTTGCTTAAACATTTTTGTCGATCAGTTGGCTATTTGCTTTGTGATCCTAATATTATTGACAAGTAAAGGGCATTTCGTAGTTTCTAAAAAAAAGTATATCAACACCAGCTATACGTCATCTGTCCAAATCGTTCACTGTTTTCGCCCTAATTTGAAGTTTTCTTGCTTTTTATTATTTGTTACGATATAAATTGAGATAAAAATACTGTAAGTATTGATTTTTATCTAATTGCATGTGATAAATGAATAAATAAAGTATATTATGCATGATTCTATGAAAATAATAATTATTTTATACCTTTCATAAACATGAAATGTTTGTGTGAATGAGAAAGAAAAGATATAGTCCCATCAAAAAGTATACTGAAATGATCAGGAGGATGAGCTGAGTCGGTGTAGCCATGCCCGTGTCTCGATACGTCTATCTGTTTGTCCGTCTGTCTATTTGAACGCAAATACGAACTGAAAGTATTAAATAGGCCTGTGTAAATTGGGATGCCATAATAGATCACTACTAGGTATATAATGATCGGTTCCACCCAAACTTAGACTTCCTTATTTGTTTTCTCTTAATTTCCTTTCCTTTTCTTTCCTTTCGCTTCCTGCCCTTTCACCTCCTTTCCTTTTCTTTTGCCTAACTTTCCTTTTATTTTCTTGCCTTTTTTCATGAGGTTTTGAATCTAAACCAAAAGAAATTCCCCTTCTTTCATTTCCTTTTCTTTTTTATACCTAGTAGTGCTGCGCACACAAGGTATATTAACTTTAGTCGCCTAACGGCAGACGGTACGGCATAAACGGATCGAGATAGATATTGACTTATATGTATCAAAATGTTCAGGACGAAAAGAGAAATTGATTAAACCATGTCCGTCCGTCCGTCCGTCTGTAACACGATAACTTGATTAAATTTTGAGATATCTTAAGAAAATTTGGCATGCGAGTTCCTTGGCACTCATCTCCAAGCGCTATTTAAAATGGGCGAAATCGAATGATAGCCACGCCCACTTTTATATATAGAATATTTTCGAAAACACAAAAAAAGTGATTACTCAGTACATAATACACCTATAAGGATAAAGTTTGGTGAATACATTGAGATTGAGGCATAAAATAGATTATTCAAGAAATTTTTGAAAATGGGAGTGGCACCGCCGACTTTTGATTAAGTCAAATTTAGAAATAGTATTAATCATAAATCAAAAACCGTTCAAGATATCGAAACGAAATTCAGCACGCAGGTTGCCAGGTATACAAGGAATGTTCCAGGAAAATATGGGCGGAATCGGTTTAGGTCTACGCCCACTTTTATATGAAAGATTTTGAAAAGGATCGTAGATATATTAAATAGGCAATAACTTTGCCTAAAATAGCTTTACATCATTTATATTTCAATTTTAAAGTTTCCGTAAACAAAGAAATCCAAAAACTTAAAATTTTCGAAAATGGGCGTGGGCCCGCCCCTTTTATAGTGGACTATTCCACAAAACTTTGTATGCCATAACTCCGCCAAAAATTGATTTGTCGAAACGAAATTTGGTGATAATGTTCTGTATATAAAGGTAACTGTTCGCTGTAAGAAGAGGCGAAATCGGTTAATGTCCACGCCCAGTTTTTTAACATAGTTCTGAAAAGTTTTTTTGTAAAATTTAAAAAGCGATATTTCTGCAACCAAGCAAGTTATATCAATGAGATTTTGCACACATAGTAAGCTTTCTAAGAAAAACTCGGCCGCATAAAATTTTGTAAATTTTGAAGATATTTATATTTCAATGAAAATTGGTGAGCTGCTTCTCCAGTAGTATGTATTATACTCCTGCCAAAAATTAGCCAAATCGGAAAACACAAAAGCAAAATTTTCGGGCAGGTATTAATAGTACACTGCAATAGCGAAGTTATATATCTTTTTTGATTTTCATACCTTTCAGGTGGATGAGCGGAGTCGATTTAGCCATGTCCGTCTCTCCGTCCGTCTGTCTGTCTGCCCGCCTGTCTATTTGAACGCAAACAAGTATCTCAGTTTTACAAAAGAATGCTGAAACTCGTTGTTTGCTTTCGCCATTTTATAATATACTAGCAAACCCGGTAGACGTTGTTTTGACGTTTTAATACATAGAATATATCTATGTATAAAATGTCATTAACTTGAACCAAATAAACTCCTAATTATACCGAACTGCAGCTTTATATAACCTGGGGGATTTTCCAAAAGCTATATACAGACTGTGTCGTGCCCAGCGAGCTCCTGAAGCTATCGTAAAAGTTCGAGAGCAAAACAAAAAATATGTGGACGTGGCACCGCCCACTTTTGAAAAATTATGTAGATATTGACTAAATATCCGAATTTCATTAATTTAGACCAAAAAAACTCGGAGTTATGACGAATTGAAACTTTATACAGCCTGGGGGTGTGGCTCCGCCTATTTTTCCAAAACTGTATATCGTCTATGCTGTACCAAGTGAACCCAAGTATATATTGTGAAAATTTCATAAAGATCGGTTGAGTTCTTTGTCGCATATGAAAAACACCCTTTTTTATACCTAGTAGTGCTACGCATACAAGGTATATTAACTTTAGTCGCCTAACGGCAGTACGTAACGGCATAAACGGATCGAGATAGATATTGACTTATATGTATCAAAATGTTAAGGACGAAAAGAGAAATTGATTAAGCCATGTCTGCCCGTCCGTCCGTCCGTCTGTGAACACGATAACTTGAGTAAATTTTGAGATATCTTGATCAAATTTGGCATGTGGGTTCCTTGGCACTCATCTCCGAGCGCTATTTAAAATGGGCGAAATCGGACGATAGCCACGCCCACTTTTTTTATATAAAATATTTTCGAACACACAAAAAAAGTGATTACTCAGTACATAATACACCTATAAGGATAAAGTTTGGTGAATACATTGAGATTTAGGCATAAAATAGATTTTTCAAGAAATTTTTGAAAATGGGAGTGGCACCGCCCACTTTTGATTAAGTCAAATTTAGAAATAGTATTAATCATAAATCAAAAACCGTTCAAGATATCGAAACGAAATTCAGCACGCAGGTTGCCAGGTATACAAGGAATGTTCCAGGAAAATATGGGCGGGATCGGCAATAACTTTGCGTAAAATAGTTTTAAATTCCTTTTTTCTCCTTTCATTTTCTTTTCTTTTGTTTCCTTTCCTTTCATATTCCCTCCTTCCTTTTCCTTTTCTTACCTTTTCTCTCCTTTTCTTTCCGTTTGTTTAGTTTTCTTTTCTTTGCCTTCTAATCCTTTCATTTCCTTGCTATTTCTTTTCTTTACTTTCCTTTCTATTTCTTTTATTTTCATTTCTTCCCTTTCCTTTCCGTTCTATTCGTTTCCTTTCCTTTCATTTACTTTCCTTTCCGTTCCCTTCCTTTCCTTTCCTATCGTTTCCTTTAAATTTCTTTTCTTCTTTCCTTTTCTTTTCCTGTTTCCTTTCTTTTTCTTTCATTTCCTTTCATTTCCCCTCCTTTCTTTTCCATTTCTTTCCTTTTCTCTCCTTTTCTCTCCTATTCTTTTCTTTCCTTTTCTTTTTGTTTAAATTCCTTTTCTTGTCCTTTCATTTCCTTTCTGTTCCTTTTCTTTCCCCTCTTTTTCTTTCTTTTTCTCTCCTTTTTTCAGTGAGGTTTCAAATCTAAACCAAAAGAAATTCCTCTCCTTTCCTTTCCTTTAATCTCTTTTTTTTCTTTTCTTTCCTTTCCTTTCCTTTCCTTTCATCTCCTTTCCTTTTGTTTCCTTTTCTTCCTTTTTCTTAACTTTCCATTCCTTTTTTTTCCTTTTTTCAGTGAGGTTTTGGATCTAACCCAAACGAAATTCCCCTCCTTTCCTTTTCTTTCCTTACAGTTCCTTTTCTTTCCTTTCATTTCCTTTACTTTCTTTCCTTTTCCTTTCTTTCCTTTTCCTTCCTTTCCTTTCCATTACTTTCCGTCCCTTTTCCTTCCTTGTCTTTCCTTTTCTTTCCTTTACTTTTCTTTTCCTTCCTTTCCTTTCCATTACTTTCCTTCCCTTGTCTTTCCTTTTCCCTCCTTTCCTTTTCGCTCCTTTCCTTTTCTTTTCTTTTTCCAGTGAGGTTTTAAATCTAAACCAGGCTCCTTGGCACTCATCTCCGAGAGCTATTTAAAATGGGCGAAATGGATGATAGCCACGCCCACTTTTTATATATAGAATATTTTCGAAAACAAAAAAAGTGATTACTCAGTACATAATACACCTATAAGGATAAAGTTTGGGGAATACGAGGTGTGTTCAAAAAGTATCGCGAATTTTGAATTTTCGCTGGTTACGTATATTCGAATTTCGAATTTTTTGTGGCGTTATGTTGGTACTCATGTCTCTCACTTATGCCGACAAGCTCGGCCATTTTGAATGTTCAGTTAATTGTTGACAGCTGCTTTGCTTGCACGTGTTTTGGATCGTCTTCGATTTTTACCTATTTTTTTACCAAAATTGCTCAATTGTGACCAAAAACAGCATCGCATGAACATTGCTAATGAGATGTTAAACTCTGTCCGCGACGACCCAAATTTGCTCCAGAGGTTCATAACTGGTGACGAATCGTGGGTTTATGGTTATGACGTGGAAACCAAAGCTCAATCATCTCAATGAAAGCTGCCGCACGAACCAAGACCGAAAAAAGCGCGCCAAGTTCGGTCGAATGTGAAAGTTTTGCTGACAGTTTTCTTCGATTGCAGGGGCGTGGTGCATCATGAGTTCTGGCCACAGGGAAGAACGGTCAATAAGGAATATTACCTGCAAGTTATGCGCAATTTGCGCGAAGCAATCCGCCAGAAACGCCCGGATTTGTGGAAGAACAAAAATTGGCTTTTGCACCACGATAACGCCCCTGCTCACGCATCTTTGCTTATGCGCGACTTTTTGGCCAAAAACAACACATTAATGATGCCGCAGCCACCGTATTCCCCAGATCTGGCCCCCTGTGACTTTTTCTTGTTCCCTAAACTGAAGAGGCCCATGAAAGGACGACGTTACGCTTCTCTTGACGAGATAAAGACGGCATCGAAGGAGGAGCTGAACAAGATACAAAAAAATGATTTTTTGAAGTGGTTCGAAGATTGGAAAAACCGTTGGCACAAGTGTATAATATCTCATGGGGATTACTTTGAAGGGGACAAAATAGATATTCATGAATAAATAAATAATTTTTGAAAAAACACAAAATTCGCGATACTTTTTGAACACACCTCGTACATAGAAATTGAGGCATAAAATAAAATTTTCAAGAAATTTTTGAAAATAGGCGTGGCACCGCCCACTTTTGATTAAGTAAAAAATGTTATTAATCATAAATCAAATACCGTTCAAGATATCGAAACGAAATTGAGCACGCAGGCTTCCAGGTGTGCAAGGAATGTTCGAGGAAAAAATGGGCGAAACCGGTTCAGGTCCACGCCTTCTTTTATATGAAAGATTTTGAAGAGGATCGTAGATATATAGGCAATAACTTTGCGTAAAATAGCTTTATATCATTCATATTTCACTTTTAAAGTTTCCGTAAACTAAGAAATCCAAAAAATAAAAATGTTCGAAAATGGGTGTGGCTCCGCCTTTTTTATAGGGGATTATTCCACAAAAACAAATGGCGGCCGCCGTGGTGTGAAGGTAGTGTTGCCGGCCTACCACACCGAAGGTCCATGGTTCGAGCCATGGTACAGGTAACATCAAAAGTGATTTGAAAAAAGTTTTTCAAAAACGGGGTCGCCCCTCGGCAGTGGTTTGGCAAACTCTCCGAGTGTATTTCTGCCATGACAGGCTTCTCAGCAAAAATTCGTCTCCTTTGTAGATGCCGTTCGGAGTCGGCAAAAAACTGTAGGTCCCACCAATTTGTAGGGAAAATTCAAATCGGCACACCACAAATTGGAAGAGAAGCTTGGCGCAAAAATCTCTTAGGAGGTTTATGATGATATACCTGTTGTATATCGCGCCATAGAGATAGAGAGATTCCACAAAACCTTTTATGCCATAACTCCGCCAAAAAATGATTTGTCGAAACCAAATTTGGTGGTAATGTTCAATATATAAAGGTAACTGTTTGTTATGAAAATGGGCGAAATCGGTTCATTTGCACGCCCAGTTTATGAACATAGTTCTGAAAAATATTCGGGCACGTAGTTAATAGCCCACTGCAAAAGCGAAGTTGTATATCTTTTTTGATTTTCATACCTTTAATGAACACGAAATGCTCGTACGTATCAGAAGAAAAAGAGATAGTCCCATCAACAAGTATACTGAAATGATCAGGAGGAAGAGCTGAGTCGATGTAGCCATGCCCGTGTCTCGATACGTCTATCTGTTTGTCCGTCTGTCTATTTGAACGCAAATACGAACTGAAAGTATTAAATAGGCCTGTGTAAATTGGGATGCCTTAATAGATCACTACTAGGTATATAATGATCGGTTCCACCCAAACTTAGACTTCCTTATTTGTTTTCTCTTCCTTTCCTTTCCTTTTCTTTCCTTTCGCTTCCTGTCCTTTCACCTCCTTTCCTTTTCTTTTGCCTAACTTTCCTTTTATTTTCTTGCCTTTTTTCATGATGTTTTGAATCTAAACCAAAAGAAATTCCCCTTCTTTCATTTCCTTTTCTTTTTTATACCTAGTAGTGCTACGCACTACTGTCTGTGAACACGATAACTTGAGTAAATTTTGAGATATCTTAATGAAATTTGGCATGCGAGTTCCTTGGAACTCATCTCCAAGCGCTATTTAAAATGGGCGAAATCGGATAATAGCCACGCCTACTTTTTATGCATAGAATATTTTCGAAAACAAAAAAAGTGATTACTCAGTACATAATACACCTATAAGGATAAAGTTTGGTGAATACATTGAGATTGAGCCATAAAATAAATTTTTCAAGAAATTTTTGAAAATGGGAGTGGCACCGCCCACTTTTGATTAAGTCAAATTTAGAAATAGTATTAATCATAAATCAAAAACCGTTCAAGATATCGAAACGAAATTCAGCACGCAGGTTGCCAGGTATACAAGGAATGTTCCAGGAAAATATGGGCGGGATCGGTTTAGGTCTACGCCCACTTTTATATGAAAGATTTTGAAAAGGATCGTAGATATATTAAATAGGCAATAACTTTGCCTAAAATAGCTTTACATCATTTATATTTCAATTTTAAAGTTTCCGTAAACAAAGAAATCCAAAAACTTAAAATTTTCGAAAATGGGCGTGGGCCCGCCCCTTTTATAGTGGACTATTCCACAAAACTTTGTATGCCATAACTCCGCCAAAAATTGATTTGTCGAAACGAAATTTGGTGATAATGTTCTGTATATAAAGGTAACTGTTTGCTGTAAAATTAAGCGAACTCGGTTAATGTCCACGCCCAGTTTTTTAACATAGTTCTGAAAAGTTTTTTTGTAAAATTCAAAAAGCGATATTTCTACAACCAAGCAAGTTATATCAATCAGATTTTGCACACATAGTAAGTTTTTTAAGAAAAACTCGACCGCAAAGAATTTTGTAAATTTTGAAGAAGTAGGCGTGACGCCGCCGACTTTTCAGCATAAAATGTCTGCTATTTTCAAAGGCAATCGCTTATAACTCAATCTTGATATTTCAGTGAAAATTGGTCAGCTGCTTCTCAGTAGTATGTATTATACTCCTGCCAAAAATTAGCCAAATCGGAAAACACAAAAGCAAAATATTCGGGCACGTATGAATAGCCCACTGCAATAGCGAAGTTATATATCTTTTTTGATTTTCATACCTTTCATAAACATTAAATGTATGTAAGTACGAGGAACAGAAGAGAAAAGTTCAAAAGTTCAGGAGGATGAGCGGAGTCGATTTAGCCATGTCCGTCTCTCCGTCCGTCTGTCTGTCTGTCCGTCTGTCTATTTGAATGCAAACTAGTATCTCAGTTTTACAAAGGAATGCTGAAATTCGTTGTTTGCTTTCGCAAACCCGGTAGACGTTGTTTTGACGTTTTAATACATAGAATATATCTATATATAAAATGTCATTAACTTGAACCAAATATACTCCTAACTATACCGAACTGCAGCTTTATATAACCTGGTGGCTTTTCCAAAAGCTATATACAGACTGTGTCGTGCCCAGCGAACTCCTGAACCTATCGTAAAACTTCGAGAGCAAAACAAAACACAAAATATTTGGGTGTGGCACCGCCCACTTTTGAAAAATTATGTAGATATTGACTAAGTGACACATATATCCATTTAATTAATTCCATTTCATTAATTTAGACCAAAAAAGTTCGGAGTTATGACGAATTGAAACTTTATATAGCCTGGGGGCGTGGCTCCGCCGACTTTTCCAAAACTATATATTGTCTATGTTGTACCGAGTGAACCCAAGTATATATTGGGAAAATTGCATAAAGATCGCTTGAGTTATTTGTCGCCTATGAAAAAAACCCTTGTTTATATCTATTTTTGTTACGCACAAAAGGTATATTACTTTATTCGGCATAAGCGAATCGAGATATATATTTATTAATGTATATCAAAACGTATATGAAAAGTAAAATATCCTGGCAAGTAGTTAATACCCCACGGCAAAAGCGAAGTTGTATATCTTTTTTGATTTGCATACCTTTCATGAACATGAAATGTTTGTACGTATACTGAAATGATCAGGAGGATGAGCTGAGTCGATGTAGGCACGTCTGTCTGTCTGTCCGTCTGTCTGTCTGTCCGTCTGTCTATTTGAACGCAAATACGAACTGAAAGTATTAAAATAGACCTGCGTAAATTGGGATGCCTTAATAGATCACTACAAGGTATATAATGTTCGGTTCCACCCGAACTTAGACTTCCTTACTTGTTTTTCTTTCCTTTCTTTTCCTTTCCTTCCCTTTCCTTTGCTTCGCTTTACTTTCCTTTTCTTTTCTTTTCTTTTCTTTTCTTTTCGTTTCTTTTCTTTTCTTTTCTTTTCTTCTCTTTTCTTTTCTTTTCTTTTCTTTTCTTTTCTTTTCTTTTTTTTTCTTTTCTTTTCTTTTCTTTTCTTTTCTTTTCTTTTCTTTTCTTTTCTTTTCTTTTCTTTTCTTTTCTTTTCTTTTCTTTTCTTTTCTTTTCTTTCCATTCCTTTTCTTTCCTTTTTCCAGTGAGGTTTTAAATCTAAACTAAAAGAAATTCCCCTCCTTTCCTTTTCTTTCATTTCCGTTCCTTTCCTTCCTTGTTTCCTTTCCTTTCCTTTACTTTCTTTTCCTTTCCTCTTCTTTCCTTTCCTTTCTTTTCCTTTCCCTTCCCCTTTTTTCCTTTTCTTTCCTTTTTTCTTTTCTTTTCCTTTCCTTCCGTTTCCTTTTCTTTCGTTTTATCTTCTTTCCTTTTGTTTCCTTTTCTTTCCTTTCCTTTTCTTTCGCTTTTCCATTGAGGTTTTAAATCTAAATCAAAAGAAATTCCTTTCAATTCCTTTTCTTTACTTTGCTTTCGTTTCCCTTTCCCTAATTTCCTTTTCCTACCATGTCTTTCTTTTTTTATTTTCCTTACCTTTTCTTACCTCTTTTCCTTTCCCTTCTTTGAATTTCTTTTCCTTTCCGTTCCTTTCCTTTTCCTTCCATTCCTTTCCTTTCCTTTAGTTTTCTTTTCCTTCCTTTCCTTTAGTTTTCTTTTCCTTCCTTTCCTTTAGTTTTCTTTACCTTCCTTTTCTTTCCTCTCCTTTCCTTTTCTTTTCTTTTCTTTTTTTCTTTTCTTTTCTTTTCATTTCTTTCCTTTCCTTTTATCTCCTTTCCTTTCCTTTCATTCCCTTTCCTATCCCTTCTTTTATTAATTTTCCTTTCCGTTCATTTCCCTTTCCTTCCATTCCTGTCCGTTCCTTTCCTTTTCCTTCCATTCCTTTCCTTTCCTTTAGTTTTCTTTTCCTTCCTTTCCTCTAGTTTTCTTTTCCTTCCTTTCCGTTAGTTTTCTTTTCCTTCCTTTCCTTTAGTTTTCTTTTCCTTGCTTTCCATTAGTTTTGTTTTCCTCCTTTCCTTTAGATTACTTTTCCTTCCTTTCCTTTCTCCTCCTTTCCTTTTCCTTCCTTTCTTTTCTTCACCTTTCCTTTCCTTTTTTTCCTTTTCTTTTCTTTTCATTCTTTTCCTTTTCTTTCCTTTCATCTCCTTTCCTTTTCTTTCCTTTCCTTTGCTTTCCTTTTCTTTCCTTTCCTTTGCTTTCCTTTTCTTTTCTTTCTTTCCTTTTCTTTTCTTTTCTCTTTTCTTTTCTTTTCTTTTCTTTTCTTTTCTTCTCTTTTCTTTTATTTTCTTTTCTTTTCATCTCTTTTCTTTTCTTTTCTTTTCTTTTCTTTTCTTTTCTTTCCTTTTCTTTTCTTTTCTTTCCGTTCCTTTCCTTTTTTCTCCTTTTTTTATTTTCTTTTGTTACCTTTCCCTTCTTTTCATTTCCCCTCCTTACTTTTCCTTTCCTTACCTTTTCCCTCCTTTTCTTTCCTTTTGTTTAATTTTCTTTTCTTTTCCTTTCATTTCCTTTCTATTCCTTTCCTGGTGTTTCCTTTCCTTTCGGGTTCTTTAAATAGCTTTTCTCCTTGCCTCTTCTTTTCCTTTCCTTTTCTTTCGTTTTATCTTCTTTCCTTTTGTTTCCTTTTCTTTCCTTTTGTTTCCTTTTTCCATTGAGGTTTTAAATCTAAATCAAAAGAATTTCCTTTGTTCCCTTTCCTTTTCTTTCCTCTCGTTTCCCCTCCTTTATTTTCCTTTCTTTCCCTTTTTTCTCCTTTCCTTTCCTTTTCTCTCCTTTGCTTTCCTTTTCTCTCCTTTCCTTTTGTTTCCTTTGCTTTCTTTTCCTTTTCTTTCCATTCCTTTTCTTTCTTTTCCTTTCCTTTTCTTTCCATTTCTTTCCTTTCCGTTCTATTTCTTTCCTATCCTTTCCTTTCTATTCCTTTTTTTTCCATTTCTGTCCTTTCCTTTCCGTTCTATTCCTTTCCTTTCCTTTCTATTCCTTTTCTTTCCATTTCTTTCCTTTGCTTTCCGTTCTATTCCTTTCCTTTCCTTTCTATTCCTTTTCTTTCCATTTCTTTCCATGTCTTTCCGTTCTATTCCTTTCCTTTCCTTTCCGTTCCTTTTCTCCTTTTTTGTTCTTTTCCTTTGTTTCCTTTCCTTTTCTTTCTTTTGTTTACTTATCTTTTGTGTCTTTTTCCTTGCTTTCCTTCCTTTCTGTTCCTTTTCTTTCCCCTCCTTTCCTTTATTTTTCTCTCCTCTTTTTTGTTTTTTTTTAAGTGAGGTTTCAAATCTAATTATTCCTTTCCTTTTGTTTCCTTTCCTTTCGTGTTCTTTAAATAGCTTTTCTCCTTTCCTCTTCTTTTCCTTTCCTTTTCTTTCGTTTTATCTTCTTTCCTTTTGTTTCCTTTTCTTTCCTTTTTCCATTGAGGTTTTAAATCTAAATCAAAGGAATTTCCTTTGTTCCCTTTCCTTTTCTTTCCTTTCGTTTCCCCTCCTTTATTTTCCTTTCTTTCCCTTTTTTCTCCTTTCCTTTCCTTTTCTCTCCTTTGCTTTCCTTTTCTCTCCTTTCCTTTTGTTTCCTTTGCTTTCTTTTCCTTTTCTTTCCATTCCTTTTCTTTTTTTTCCTTTCCTTTTCTTTCCATTTCTTTCCTTTCCGTTCTATTTCTTTCCTATCCTTTCCTTTCCATTTCTGTCCTTTCCTTTCCGTTCTATTCCTCTCCTTTCCTTTCTATTCCTTTTCTTTCCATTTCTTTTCTTTGCTTTCCGTTCTATTCCTTTCCTTTCCTTTCTATTCCTTTTCTTTCCATTTCTTTCCATGTCTTTCCGTTCTATTCTTTTCCTTTCCTTTCCTTTCCGTTCCTTTTCTCCTTTCCTGTTCTTTTCCTTTGTTTCCTTTCCTTTCGTTTCCCCTCCTTTGCTTTCCTTTTCTCTCCTTTCCTTTTGTTTCCTTTGCTTTCTTTTCCTTTTCTTTCCATTCCTTTTCCTTTCCCCTCCTTTCCTTTTCTTTCCATTTCTCTCCTTTCTATTCCTTTTCTTTCCATTTCTTTCCATGTCTTTCCGTTCTATTATTTTCCTTTCCTTTCCGTTCCTTTTCTCCTTTTTTGTTCTTTTCCTTTGTTTCCTTTCCTTTTCTTTCTTTTGTTTACTTATCTTTTGTGTCTTTTTCCTTGCTTTCTTTCCTTTCTGTTCCTTTTCTTTCCCCTCCTTTCCTTTATTTTTCTCTCCTCTTTTTTGTTTTTTTTAAGTGAGGTTTCAAATCTAAACTAAAAGAAATTCCCCTCCTTTGCTTTTCTTTCCTTTTTCCAGTAAGGGCTTGGATCTAAACCAAAAGAAATTCCCCTGCTTTGCTTTCCTTTTCTCCCCTTTCCTTTTGTTTCCTTTGCTTTCCTTTCCTTTTCTTTCCATTCCTTTCCTTTTCTTTCCTCTTCCTTGCTTACTTTTCCTTTGCTTTCCTTTCATCTTCTTTCCTTTCATCTTCTTTCCTTTAATCTCCTTTCCTTCCATCCCCTTTCCTTTTATTTCATTTCCTTTCCTTTTGTTTACTTTTCTTTGCTTCCCTTTTCCGTCTTTCCGTTTGCTTTCTTTCCTTTTGTTTAATTTTCCTCCTCTTCTTTCCTTTCATTTCCTTTTGTTTAATTCTTTTTTTTTCGTTCTTTCCTCTTTCTCATTTCCTTTCCTTTCCCCTCCTTTCCTTTACTTTTATTTTCTTGTTCCAGTGAGGTTTTAAATCTTAACCACAGGATGATCCCCTTCTTTCCTTTCCTTTAAAATTAAACCTATCGGGATTTCGGCAAAATGCGCGTGGTGAAAAGAGTTTTGATTTTAAACCAGAAATGTTTTAAATAAAAAAAAAATTATTAAAAAAATGGGGTTCAGTTGGCAGGGCTCGAAACGACATGTCCCGCATTAGAGCCGAATGCTGTTGTTGTTGTAACGATAGTTTGCCTTTCTAGTTGTCACCTCCCTTACTTGACATAGTCATCGAGCTATTCTAACGGTAGTCCCAGAAAGCTTGCGGCTTTAACAGGGTTAGACCATAATGAAATTGCTATTAGAAGATTGAGCTCAGTTAAGCAGATGAATAGATGAGAGCCGAGTGCTCTAAATGGTGTGAGAAAAGTGAACATTTGTAATGTGTATACGGATGTTGTTGTGTATACGTTTTTTCCAGTTAAGTTTTAAATCTAAACCAAAAGAAATTAAAAGATTGTGTTGGTAATTGAAAGAGGTTCAAATTATTAGCCGTGTATGTATTAATCATTTCGAGATCGACATTGCCTGACCGAACAATCAGTGAATACAGATTATTAAATCGGCACTATAATTCCGATATGACAAAGAATTCGAGAGTAAAGCTCTGGGTTCCTCGAAATTAACATATCGCTAAACTTGCCGTCATAAGCGGCAGCGCTTTTTAGTAAACTTAGGTTTTATTTTCTGCGGTATTTTTACAGTCCTTTATCGAACTGCTTATTTATATTGTAAATTTAGTACCGATACTTTGAGTGTCGAGTGTTTTTGTTTCGACACTATTGTGTAGCCGATACTTGTACCGCGATACTTTAAATGAGTACAGTATCGATACTTTACATTCGATATCGTGTCCCTATGAGCCAGATAAAAAAATTTATAGGTAAATGCAACAACGATTTGAGTCAGATAGATGCATATATATGTCTGGTTCAATTTGTGAGAAAGATACATTTGTTTGTTTTTATTTTATTTTATAATGTACAGTTTCCCTTTTGATAAACCAAACTTTTCAAGAACAGATGGCGCTGGTGCGCTATGACTAACATGCTTCATCGCGGAGTGTTCATATTGTAGTTCTTTTATATCTAGTAGTGCTACGCACACAAGGTATATTCACTTTAACTTTAGTCGCCTAACGGTGGTATGTAACGGCATAAACGGATCGAGATAGATATTGACTTATGTATATCAAAATGTTAACGAGGAAAAAAAAATTTATTAAGCCATGTCCGTCCTTCCGTGCGTCCGTCTGTTAACACGATAACTTGAGTCAGTTTTGAGATATCTGAATGAAATTTGGTATGCAGGTTCCTTGGCACTCATCTTCGAGCGCTATTTAAAATGGGCGAAATCGGATGGTAGCCACGCTCACTTTTTGTATATAGAATATTTTCGAAAATACAAAAGAAGATATCTAGTAGTGCTACGCACACAAGGTATATTCACTTTAACTTTAGTCGCCTAACGGTGGTATGTAACGGCATAAACGGATCGAGATAGATATTGACTTATGTATATCAAAATGTTAACGAGGAAAAAAGAATTGATTAAGCCATGTCCGTCCTTCCGTGCGTCCGTCTGTTAACACGATAACTTGAGTCAGTTTTGAGATATCTGAATGAAATTTGGTATGCAGGTTCCTTGGCACTCATCTCCGAGCGCTATTTAAAATAGGCGAAATCGGATGATAGCCACGTCCGCTTTTTATACATAGAATATTTTTGAACAAAATTATTATTCAGTACATAATACACTTATGAGGATAAAATTTGGTGTGTACATTAACTTTAAGGCAGAAAATAAATTTTTGAAAATGGGAGTGGCACCGCCCACTTTTGATTAAGTCAATTTTAGAAATCATATCAATCATAAATCAAAAACCGTTCAAGATATCGGGACGAAATTTAGCACACATATTTATGTTAATAGAAGGAATGTTCCGGAAAAAAATGGGCGAAATCGGTTAAGGTCCACGCCCATTTTTATACGAAAGATTTTGATAAGAATCATAAATACATTTAATAGGCAATAACTTTGCGTACAAAAGCTTTATACCATTTCTATTTCACTTTCAAAGTGTCCGTTAACAAAGAAAGTCTAAAAATATAAATTTTCGAAAATGAGGTGGGCCCCGCCCCTTTTATAGTGGATTATTATAAAAAACTTTTTATGTCATGACTTCTGCAAATACTGATTTATCGAAACGATATTTGGCTGAACATATAAAGGTAAATATTTGTTTAAAAAATGGGCGAAATCGGTCAACGGCCACGCCCAGTTTTTTAACAAAGTTCTAAAAAATTTGTTTGTAAAATGTAAAACGCGATATTTCTATAAATATGCAAGCTATATCAATAAAATCTTGCACACATAATAAGATTTTTAAACAAAACTCGAGCGGAAAAATTTTTTTACCGATTTTGGCGAAGTTGGCGTGGCGCTGCCCATTTTTTAGCATACAAATTCTGCTATTTTCAAAGGCGATTGCTTGTAGCTTCAACTAGATATTCAGTATTCAGCCGATTCTTTATAGTGTGTAGTATACTTCTGCTAAAAATTAAGTAAATCGGATAACGCACAAGTAAAATATCCGGGCAAGTTATATATCTTTTTTGATTTTCATACCTTTAATGAAGATGAAATCTTTGTAAGTATGAGAAGAAGAAGAGATGGGCTATCAATAAGTAAACTGAAATAACAAGGAGGAGGAGCTGAGTCCATTTAGCCATGCCCGTCTCTCCGTCCGTCTGTCTGTCCGTTAATTTGAACGCAAATTTTTCAAACATAAAATATACATTTATTGATATTTTGTAAAAATGTGGTTAGCAGTGTTTGGTAGGGAAGCTATTTATATACAAATAAATTAATGGCGGACGCCGTGGTGTGGCAGTAGTGTTGCCGGCCTACCACACCGAAGGTCCAAAGTTCAAGTCCTGGGACAGGTAACATCAAAAGTGGTTTGAAAAAGTTTTTCAAAACTGGGTCGCCCAGAAGGATTCTCAGCAGAATTCATCTCCTTTGTAGATGCCGTTCGAATTCAGCAAAAATCTGTAGGTCCCGCCAATTTGTAGAAAAAAATTTAAAACGGCATACCACAAATTGGAAGGAAAGCTCGGCGCAAAAATCTTTCATTAGGTTTATAATGACATACCTGTTGTATATCGCGCCATACATTTATATTTTTTTAAAATCAATTTACCTCTCAAAACTCATAACAGAAGTCTTTTTATTGAAAACAATCAGCTGGCTTTATAATACGAAGGCCTGCATAAATTGGTATGCCATAATAGATCACTACTAGATATATAATGTGGCGGCCGCCGTGGTGTGAAGGTAGTGTTGCCGGCCTACCACACCGAAGGTCCATGGTTCGAGCCCTGGTACAGGTAACATCAAAAGTGATTTGAAAAAAGTTTTTCAAAACGGGGTCGCCCCTCGGCAGTGGTTTGGCAAACTCTCCGAGTGTATTTCTGCCATGACAGGCTTCTCAGCAAAAATTCGTCTCCTTTGTAGATGCCGTTCGGAGTCGGCAAAAAACTGTAGGTCCCACCAATTTGTAGGGAAAATTCAAATCGGCACACCACAAATTGGAAGAGAAGCTTGGCGCAAAAATCTCTTAGGAGGTTTATGATGATATACCTGTTGTATATCGCGCCATAGAGATAGAGATAGATATATAATGTTCGGTTCCACCCGAAATTAGATTTCCTCACTTGTTTTTATTGATTTCGCGCTAAACGAATTAATATATATATTAGGAAGTTTTTTCGTTCCCTTGAACATGAGATACAATATTGATTTCTTTTATTTATATATTATTAACTGGAATATACAAGGTGGTGCAAAAGTAAGCTTCCGATGTTCAGCATATCGGTTGTGGCACGTGCAGTGTGTGCTGTTGCACCGTCTTGTTGGAACCACATGTTTTCCAATCCCAATTCATCAAGTTGCGGCAAAAAGAACTCGTTGATCATTGCTCTGTAGCGCTCACCATTCACAGTAACCGTTTGGCCCCGACCGATTATTGGTCAAATAAATAGTCAGCAATGTTCCGCGTTCTGGAGCAGTGTAGCGTAACATTGTTTATTAACGTGTATTGCGCATGTGTTTACTACACAAATGTCAAAACAGAACTGACTTTAGGGGCCAATCGCAAAATTTATAGCATTTTCTGATAGGAGGATTACTTTTGCACCACCTTGTATATATATACTATTTATACATATTACCATCGTATTTCATGACTTTTAGTACCAAACAAGATGACGCCTAATAGAAATACATTTTTATTATCAACTTGTCTCTCTCAATATGAACCCACGTTTCTTAATATCAATTAATTTTTTTCATTTATGTTTTCTCAGTATCAACTTGGAAAGGTGTAGTTTTGATCTGTAGTTATGTCCATAATAGACATGTTTCGTAATCCTGGTCTTATTTTATCGAAATTTAGAATTTGAACCATCTGCTTTATGTCGCCATGGCGATGTAACAGAAAATAATGGTAGTTTTGCGCAATATACTTCCGAGGAGATTGAGACCCTTCCCGTCCAATTTGTTGTTTTCGGAATTATTCATTTACTAATATTCAAGTATGTTCTTTTAAGGGTTAAACAAATCTTTAATTCGCATTCACTCAAAGCATCGTTCGCGTTCGCTAATGCATTCACGAATCAAATTAGGAACGTTCTTCTTGTCGTTCATCTTCAAACAGGAATGCTTATGTTGCATGGAATATTCGAAGAAGGTTGGAGTAGTAAATTTAATAAATGCTGTAGAGGGTATATCAACCGAAATGTGTAACAAAAAAAAGTTTTCCCGGGACTTCTTGGTTTTATTCGGGGACATGAACTGACCCTTTTGGGATCCGTTCCGGACTTTTCCGGGATCGTTTTAGGGATAGTTTTGGGACTTTTTGAGGATCACGTCGAGACCATTTAGGTATGTTTTTGATACCATTTATGTATGCTGTCGGGACCATTTCGGAATGTTTTTGGGATAATTTCGGGACCGATGTTGAAGGAAGAATGTTGTTGATAAATGGCGAAAGAAATTTTGATTACAACACTAACACATTAATCAGTGGCAATAAGAACTAATATCGGAGTGGTAGAACTACAACCACAAATAATTATTCTCAAATATTAGCCCAAGGTCGGGTAAACTCCGAGTCATTGCGGTACGTTAAGAAGCTGACTTGGCAATCGCCAGCTTGATTCATCCACAACTTGACATCAACACTCTTAAAATATTTTTGCATCGGTACGCCAACCTTAGATCTAGTCACGCCCTAGTCAACAAGCATCTGCTTTTAGGATTGAGTTATTTAAGGTTTCTACTTATTGTGGCGAATATTCTCAAGCATGTACCATCCCTAAGGCAATAACACTCCCACCACTAGTTAAACACAACATAGATAACAATGGCTACGGTTATTCATGCAAGCATGTACCAAGCAAGAGAAAGAGGACTTTATAAGGCAGTGACCAAGCAAGGCAGGTTGATCAGTTTATTTTCAAGTGTTGTTCAGTGAACTACTGTGAAGTTAGCAAACTCTTAAATTTGTATTGCGTTTATTACCAGTAAATAAAACTAGCTATTAGTTACAGTATCTGTGCGTGTGTTTATTTAACTTTATAGTGATCGAACCCAGGATTAATAATCAAGGAATCATCGAGTTCGTCACAATTGGTGTCAGAACAGGTATTGTTAAATAAATACCAGTGATTACAATTATAACAAGGACATGGCGAAGTTGACACACATGGTATCTCATATTTCGGCTCAACTAGAAGAACAGAAAACACATATTTCAGCTTAACTGAAAGAGCAGGAGACACGAATGTCGTCAAAATTGGAAGCACAAGAGGTGGTACAAATGTCTTCGCAGTTGGAAGCACAGGTGGAGAGGGTTACGTCAAAACTAGAAGTGCAAGATGAAAAAATTGCCACTATTCGTGTCATTGAAAGGCCCTGCAGCGGAAATCCTGCAGACTATTCCTGACGGCAAAGGAAATAATTATAAGGCATTGATGGGTGCAGTTGAAAGACGCTATGGCAGCGAACATCAGAAGCAGATTTACCAAATAGAGCTGCAGAATCGCTTCCAGAAACCTAATGAGAGTTTGCAGGAATTTGCATCGGACATCGAGGGGTTGGCCCATCTAGAAAACGCGGACACACCCGTAGAGTATACGGAGAGAGTAAAAATCCAAATTTTTATAAATGGAATACGTGATGTGGAGACGAAGCGAGCCACGTATACAAACCCAAAAAAGGCATTCGCTGAAACGGTACCACATGCTTTGACGCAGGAAACGGCCTCGCTACAAAGCTCATCGCTGGGTAGACACAATTCTGAAAGCATTGAGTAGAAAGCAACAGAAAAATTATGGTGTCAACTAATGCTTTAAGTGTGGGAAATCTGGTCATATTGCGCGTTATTGTAGATCCAGCTCCAGAGGCTCCAGCAACGCAGGTGGCCGTAAACGCAAAACTAGAGAAGATGAGCAAGAGGAATGCCCCATAATCTCAGTGTCACAACTCGGACGAAAAGCGAGTAATGTTGTTGAAGGCTACGTGGACGGGAAAGAGCGCTTGCTGACTGTGGATACGGGTGCATCACATTCCATCATTCGGAGTGACTTGGTCAGAGGGAAGGTGAGACCATTACAGAAAGCTAGGTTGTGGACAGTAACTGGTGAAAGAAAGCAAGTCCTGGGAGATGTGACATGTAAGGTTGTGATTGGGAATGTGTCTACGTATCACAACTTCTCGGTAGCGAATATTATCGACGAAGTCATCATTGGCTTCGATTTTTTGGCTGAGAGAGACATTAACATCAACGTAAGGAACATCGTTATGACTTACAACGGCCAAGACGTACTTCTGATCTTTGGACGCTATAGTGGCTATAGCACCAAGGGAGTGATCTTGGAGATGTAGCAGCAGGACCCTCATAAGGCAGAGGTAGCTCCTCGACCATTGGCTTTCATGGACAGGTGCCTCCTGAAGAAGATTCGGCAAGGCCAGGAGGATGATCCAGATTTGGCACGTATGTTGAAGGACTGAAGGAGAACAAACAGCCAAGAAGAAAATATATGGTCACAGAGAGCCCAATTGCAAAAGCATACTGGGCACAATGGAGTAGTTTGAAGTTGGTTGCATCGGATATGGGAAAGTGCAGAGGGCCAGAATCATCGAGCATCTATTGTTATTCCCCAGGCAAGAATTCCAGATGTTATCAAAGCATCGCATAGTTGCCCAGATGGAAGGTACATGGGAATAAAGAAAACGGTGCAGGAGGTAAAGCGGCGGTTCTATTGGATTGGTTGCAGACAATCTGTAAGGGAATTGACTACTAAGTGTGCAAAGTGTGCTGAGGATAAAAGACGAACATCTGGTGGGCATGTTCCGAGAAAGCAACGCAACTTAGTGAATAAAATGAAATAGTGCACTGGGCATGAGAGAACGGAACGGAATCCTGAAGAAATGAGTTGCAGGAATGTTGGCCGGGTACCACTGAGAACGAAAGTGAAGGCACAAATCCATGCGGGATTAAGGACGGACAAAATGGTTGGAATATGTGACAATGTAATGCATTGTGGGAATCTCTGCAGGAGAGGATTGATGTCGGAGCTTCAATCTCTGAAGGAAGTAAGGTTTAATAGAGCAGTGTCAACCATGGAGTGTCTAGCAGCGTTTGGGTCGGACAATGTGTCTGGGACTATCAGACTTAGGTGGAGGGCAGTGTGTTCAGTGAACTACTATGAAGTTAACAAAGTCTTAAATTTGTATTGCATTTATTACCAGAAAATAAAACTAGCAATATAGAAGTATTACATACATGCTCTAACCCTAAAACGAGGAAATTACTTTTAGTATTTTTATGGGGAAGTGAAATGTAATGAGTTCCTTTTATGTGGGTTAAAGGAATTGAAGACTATTCCAATTACTTGTAATTGGGTATTGAGGGTATATTTATTCCTTAGAAAAATATTAATTTATTTGAATATCCTGAATATTAAGTTATAAACATTATTATTTCTTGCAGGACAACATTGATATTAAAAAAGAAGGTGGTATAAACACTCAAAAGAATTTCTTGTCTGACGTGAAAGGATACGATTTTATTGAAGAATTCGTGCCACGTTATTTTAAAGCGTTTGATTCCAATGAACGCCAAACTTTAAAAGGTAACTTCACACATGCGATGTACATTTGACTCGCCCTTCTTTTCAAAATTGTTTCCGATGTTAAACCGGCGGCTTGTACCTTTTTACCTAAGTACCTGAACTATAAATATATATTGCCAATTATTTTATCAAAATAAGTTGAAAATTGAAAGAGGTACGGGAGAAATACCTAGATTATTCTACAAAAAAGCAAGGCTAATCTAAACGTTTGATCACACTGCGCCATTTACTATGTCTTTCGACAGCCATTTACAGCCGAAAACCTTGTAAATTTAAAAAACTCAAAGAAGGTGAACTTTGTGTGCTGATGATGCCGACCTTCGGCTTAGCCGAATTAATGTCTGTATCATTAAAAAGATCAATAATGAGTTTCAAGCTGGGTTTTGGGTACTCAACTATAGCCAATCTATTTAACTTGACTGTCACCGTAAATTTCAATTTTACTAAGAAAAATAAAACTTTTGAATTTCTTTTGTCGATTTCTCATTTTGACACTATAGCACGTAATATGCTCTTTTAGAAGCTAGCGTCATATGGTCTAGCAAGCCATATGACAAATCTTCTACGCCTACTACATCGCGTTACACACATTCTGTCCTATGAACCAAATATACTTTTACGGAAAGGGAAGAAAAAATAAAAATACACGTGTATCGGCGATTTTCATGTACACGCCAGAATTTTTTTTATGTATAAAATATAAAGCTCGTAGTGTCCGTCTGTCCGCTTGTGTGAAAGACTTTGGATCGATGTTTAACCCTTTTGCAATTCAATGTTTCATCTGTCATACCAGTTGTAAAAGTCATAAACAGTTTAGTGTTTGAAAGTTACTATTGATAAACTACAAATATATGAAGTAGGATGGGTCGAAAAATCTGAGAATTGATAAAAATCTATTTTTTTTTTTAATTTAACGTGATACAGACATTTCCACGGTCTGCCTGCAAAAATTCAGCTCGATTGGATCACGGAAAAAGGGTTAAAGGTCTTCCACACAGGCGGACAGACGGACCATACGAGTTTTATTCTTTATACATAAAAAATAATAATTCTGCCGTATACTCGTACATGAAAATCGCCGATACACGGGTATTTTTATTTTTTCTCCCCTTTCCGAAAAAGTATATTTGGTTCATAGGACAGAACTAAAGCTCGTTTTTGTAACGCAGGCTATATGAGCGCACTACGAACCACGTTTGGTTTAGATATCAGCTTTCTAAGTCATTCCCAGTTAACCAGGTTATTATGGAATGAAAAACAATTTAGTTATTTTATACTTAAACTAGTAAACACCGGTCGCTTCGCTACGTCTCAGAGCTAATAATAGACTGAGTCCGATTTTAATCATTATATCCCATACTAGATAATATATGGAACTTAAATACATCGCTTATTGCAGCACTCACCTTTCGTTTGATACCTATAACGTACTAAACACATTTTGTGGCACCTTGGTCCACATATCGGTAGATATCTCCGAAACTAGTCTGGCGATCGAAACAAATTATATCTTAATTTTAAGTTAAATGTCTAGTTATACAACGGTAAAAATTCCATTTCATTCCATTCAGCTGTTTTTGAGTGATGCGCGCCCAAACATACAGACGAAAATTCTAAAAACAGTACGCAGTTCTCAAGAAACTTTATACGAAACTGTGCTACTATTTTTTCGTGAAATGTGAGTACGGCAACAGGTTTCCGCAAGAAATATATCAAGTGTCATATATCTCTTGAAGGAAAAAGTAAACGAAACGAGAAAAGTAAGTAAACGCGTGGGTTTTTTTTTAATATTTATTCAATAAAGAAGGTTAGGTTGAAGTGGCTGCCCCAAGGGCACACTTCAACAAGTGTCAGAAGGACCGTTGTGATACCACGTAAGGACACCGTTACACCTCCTCTTCGAACCAATTTGCAGACTTGAGGAAGGCCACCAAGTCCTTGATGTCAAACTCCGAAATTTGGCGAAGGCTGTCCTGGAAGGGAGCTCCCAGGCAACGCCATCTGACGCCGCTTAGTGCGGCGCAGTTGCAGATGAGGTGTTCTTCAGTTTCTTCCTCTTCGTCGTCTTTGCAAGCTCCTATAGCTCATAGGGGACACCTATCCTCTCCGCGTGCCTCC
The DNA here is from genome assembly GCA_949987695.1 of Merzomyia westermanni. NCBI lineage: Eukaryota > Metazoa > Arthropoda > Insecta > Diptera > Tephritidae > Merzomyia > Merzomyia westermanni. The sequence continues at coordinate 87,833,144 of OX465291.1, forward strand.
CAATAAGGCAATGCCCAGTTAGTATGTGGGTGTAGATTTGTCGAGATCTCTTGGGATCCCTTTTTGGCCAGGTTTTCTTAGATATCCGACACCCTGGGGTTTGTTGCCATCTTTCGTTGGCTTGTCGATAGGTATATTCGTTAGCAATAGCCTGCATGTAGCAAAGGGTATACCCAAGCGTTCTTTGTCAGGAAGAACCTGCTTGGTAGTGCCCAGCCTAGCAAGCTCATCTTTCCTACAATTTCCCTGTGACCCGGGACCCACGTGAGGTTCACACAATTCTGCTTGGCCATCTTTTGGAGAGATCGGCGATAGTTTAGCCTTAGCTCAGAATTAAATGAGTGAGAGTCAAGGAATTTAATGGAGGCTTGACTATCGCTAAAAATAAAGATTTCTTTGCTGATAGTGTCATGTCCAATCCACGCCGCGGCTTCCATAATCGCGGAGACCTCAGCCTGGATGACACTACAATGGTCAGGTAGTCTGAAGGAGAGTTCTAGGTCACAATCCCTTGAAAATACCTCTCCCCCGACCCTCCCTTTTAATTTATGCCGTCGGTGTATATAGTTGTGCTATCTTCTTCGCCGTAGCACCGATCCGTTTCCACCCAATACTCCCTACTGGGGACGTTTACCGTGACGTCACACTCCGAAACTGTAGTAGTCGCGCAACGATCCGTACTTCCCGGAAAAAAACTAAAATTGTTTAGTATGCTAGAATGTCTCTTGGTCCGTGCATTCCATCTGGACGATTCCCGTAGGCGCAGGGCTGATAACGCCGCTGTTCGGTACCCTTCCATATCTAATGAAAGAAGGTCTACAATGACCTGGAGAGCTTAGCTTGGCGTAGTTCCTACAGCTCCGCCTGTGCTAATCATGCTGGACCTGTGAACTGTCCCTAACAGTTTCAGGTTTGAAGCCTTGCCCAAGGCAGGCCACCATACGAAGACCTCATATAGAAGTATGGGTTTTATAATCGCGGTATAAATCCATTTGCATATCTTGGAGCTAAGACCTCATTTTCTGCCTATGGCTCGTTTGCACGTGTATAATGCAATGCTCGCTTTCTTTTGACGCTGAATGACGGTTTCCTTCCAGTTCAGCCTTTTATCCAGAACCACACCTAGGAAATTGGCCTTGTCGGCCAGATTGGGGCTCACGCCATTTAGCTCTGGTAGGTTCAATGGTGGTATTTTATAACGTTTAGTGTATAAGACAAGTTCCACTTTCTCGGAGTTGACGCTAAGTCCGCAGCGAGAGGACCATAACGATGTCTCTCGCAATGCTACCTGCATCACATCACACAAGGTTTGTGGGAATTTGCCTCTGTATGAAACGGCCATCACCATATGTCACAACCTTCCCGCCCGTCCAACATGTATCTCTTAACAGTGAGTTAACTGTTAGGTTCCACAGGAGTGGCGAGGGAACACCACCTTGGGGAGTGCCCCTTGTGACATAACGTGTCAAACCAGATTCGCTAGGGCGATGTTAATTGCTTCTGGGCTAATATTATTGAAGACTTCTTCGATATCGAGGAAGGCCACCAGACAGTAGTCTTTCTCATCCAAGGATGCTTCTATGGTACAGACTAGGGTATGAAGCGCAGTCTCCGTAGATTAACCTTTAAGGTGTTGATAGCTAGATATTAGGTTGCTGTCAATTGTGGTAGTGAGGAAGTTGTTGATTATCCTCTCTAGGGTTTTGAGTGCGAAGGACGAGAGACTGATCGGCCTGTAGTCCTTCGGCTCGTAGTGAGAGGCTTCGCCTGGCTTCGGAATAAAGATTACCGTTGCGCTTCTCCACAAGCACGGAATATAGTTGAGAGACAAACAGGCCGTATATATGTGGTATAGCCAATTAGCTGATGTCTCCAAAGTATTCATTAGTTGTGCAGGAATAATCCCGTCCGGTCCGGCAGATTTAAAAGGCTTAACCAATTTAACCCCCTCCACCGTGATTTGTATATTTACAGCCGAGTTAGTTGCAGGTGCAGTTGGTGCACTCTGCATGTTTTCCAGAAGCTCTAAAGTTTTCTCTTCTGAGCTGGTTCAGGTACCGTCAGGTCGCCGCAAGTAGCTCAAGGCCGTTTGGGACTTTGATAGCACGCACCTTAGTCTTACTGTGTCGTCGACACTTTCGACTCCGGTACAGAAATTTCTCCACGAAGTTCTCTTCGCTTGTTTCAGGGCTTTCTTATAGGCCCTCAGTTTATCTTTATATGCAAGCCACTGGGTCTTTTGGCTCTTTTGAACTGTTTCCTACAAGTTTTGCGAAGTGAGTCCAGATCCTGGGCCCACCAATAAGGTTTGCGTTTGCAGCGCGGTTTTAGCACTGGACAGGCTTTTCTAAGGCATTTGAGAGCTCCGATGTGAAGGTCGTGACCGTGTCCTCCAGAACCCCACTGATGAGGGGCTTTGCGAAGGTAATTCCGGATGACATCTATCAAACAATTCACGCAATTCCCAGTTCGTGTTACGTGGGTTGCGTCTCATAATGTATTCCTCAACGATAAAGTCTAAAACAACTTCAATATATCGATGGTCCGATCATCAAGAACCCGTCATTTCCTAACCAACCCATAAGTGCTTTCGCTATAAATAGTAAGGTCCCTTCGATTTTTAGTAATAAAAGTTGGTTCATTACCTACGTTGCAAACTGCAAGGTTAGTCGCTAAAGGAAAATCAAAAAGTGACGCACCCCCAGTATTTATATCGGAACTCCCCCATTGGACGTAATGACCATTTGCGTCCGTTCCGATAAGTAAGTGGTCCATGCTGCAGTTGGCCACCATCTGCTTTGCCTTATCTCGCGGTGGAGGTTTCTCCGCATCATAGAGCATATCTGCCGAGGCTATCATCAGCCGCAGATCACCAACAGAAAGTTTGGCCTCTGTGACGTCGCTGTTGTAATATTTAGGTAGGAGAAAAGTATTTAGTTCAGACCTAACCACAATGCAGGTTCTAACTTTACCTTCTATGTTAGCTCGGATAAGATTTAAATCCTTAGTCCTCAGTCCGCAGATCTGAGAGTTGTTCACCCAGGGTTCCTGGATGAGGGCTACTTCAACGTCGCCTGTAGAAAGGTGACTTGTTAAAGGAGCCGAGGCTGCCTTAGATTTGTGTAGATTTATCTGTAGCACCCTCAACATGACGTCGAGGTATTCCCAGTCGCTCTCCGGCAGGTTGCCTTCCGGCGTCAAATTGCTTAGAGCACTTGCACAATTTGACGTGGCCGACACCATGCTATCCGCGTCGGAGAGCTCCGCTTCCGATGCTTTGATGTCCGTGTCCACCGGAGCACCTGAAAAGGATGCGCGCTGAGCATAGCCATGGCATACGTGGGCTACGAACTTGCCGATGCCGTAATATTTATGCCTGTCCCCCAGATTTAGAGGCTCCTAAGCCTCCCTATTAAGGGCCAACAGCAGTTCTCCTCTGGACCCAACAGCGTCCACGATCTGAATAACGCTCCAGTCCTTAGTCGGGGCAACAGAGTTCATGACCTGCAGCTTCTTGCGAGTTCTCTCAGGTTCCGCTGGAACCCACGCCCTTGCCCTTGGCCGAGCTGGATTGTCCTTCCAATCGACGACCTCTATTTTCGCTCCGAAGTACACTGGTCCCGACCTTGCAGATTCTGGCTGGTACAGCGCAACAGATCTTCGCAATTGAGGACCTTAATCTGACCCTGGTACATCTCGCGTCAGCACCTCGCGGCGGACTACCCGGAGCCTCCATCGAGAACTGTGTTGCCAAAGGCGTTCCGGTTGTGGTCTTTCGACCAATGAGTATGCGGTTCTCGGCCACCTCGGCAAAGCTTGGCTTGCCTACCCCAGGGTGATTTTGGTGCATTTTGGAAGATGGTTTTAGGTCCTCGTCTGACCTTTGGCGTTTGAAGAGGGTCGTGCCACCGCAGTGCTATGGAGCTCCGGTAGTAGAGCTCACGCCCTCACCACCGCATTCTTAGCACTTTGTGGCGGCGTATTCAGCAATATCCCCTTTCGCGGCCTTCCTTTTCCCCGATGTGTAGAGCGATTGGGAGAGATGTCTAGGGGGAAACGACCCGTACTTTCCATCGCGGTCGTTCCCCCGGTTAAGGTCGTGTTTGCGCCTACCTTCACTTTTGAATCCATGTGGCCAGGTCGTGAAACCCCTGCCGAAGCTGTGGGGAGAACGGTTGCCGTGCCGGCTTCTGAAGGGCGTGCACCATCAGTAGGTGCCCCGCTGCCCGCCATTCCCAGCGCAACTGCGCACGCAGCCGTGCTGGTGATGGCCGCCCACGTGTTCAGAGGGAGCCGACCCGTAGTTGGCATCGCAGTGGGTCCCACGGTTGTGAAATTAAAATTAAAGGCCGCAGCCCTCTCCTTCGGCTCATTGTGGCCAGGTTCTGAGACTCCTGCCACCGCTGTGGGAAGACTGGTTGCCACGACAGCCCTTAATCGACGATCGACATCAGCAGGTGCGGCGCAATTCACTGTTGCCAGCGCAACTGCATTCGCCTCCCCAGTGAGGAAGAGGAATTTTTATTGTTTTTGTTCATCATCTTGTTCGTACACCGCTCGCTAGTCAAGGGCAGGTTATGGTTAAAGTTTAGGAATGGGAAAGGTGTCGTCCGCCGCGACAGAACCCCATACCGCTGCAATACCAAATTACTCTCTGAGGCGAGCCAGTGTCTAAGTGGCTCCGTATAAATATAGCCACGATTAACATCCCGGCTGCAAACGTCCAATGGGCACGTCACCGCATAACACACTTGATTGGGAGGGGGAGATCTTAGTCATCGCTCTCCAGAGGAAGATATCCACGAGCTGTAGCTTCTTGCGAAACTATGAAATGCGTACTCATAAGGGATGTGAAAGAGTGGCCCAGGATCTGGGACACTTCTGATCCAATGCATTGTAATAAAAATGCAGTAAATCAGGCCTGGGTCCACTTAAGTAGCTCCCTTGTAAAAGAAAGTAAGTGAATTAAGCTTTTTGTATGTGTATGTATGTATTTTAATTGAAAATTCTTTAGGTAATTGTTTCCTTTACGAGACAACTGTTAAGACACGTCCAAAAATGTCGGGAGCAGTATCAAAAGACCCATTTTGACCTCGTTGGCAATAATTCGAATGCGGATTTTCGATTGAAGCTTGATTCACTTACGTTCTTTTCCAAGAAAGCTACTCAAGTGGGCCCACGCCTGATTTACTGCATTTTTATTAGAATGCATTGGATCAGAAGTGTCTTTTGTTTAATTTAAATTTTTTTACTTTTAGTTTGTTTATGGGCTCTTCTTCTCGCTTGTTTCACTATTCACCATGGAGTTTTAGTCGTTAAAATTACTTCGCTACTACTATTTATCACGCAAGAAAAATTGCAAAATTTTTTTGAGCTATTACTTGTGATCTGCGTACAGCTCTTCAATAATGATCCCTGCTATGGATTTTTCTTAAATATCTGCAATACATAGATATCGATCTTTTACGATTTTGTTATATGTAGAGATTTGACATGTTCATATGGAAACCCTGTCCTTATCCTAGCTTATTAATTGTAAGCTATTCTTTCCACTATTGAAAATAATTCACTGCAATGGACTCCTCTTGTTATAATGGCCATTTCCGTTTCCTTTTAAGAATCAGAGGTCGGAGCGGAAGCACGGTATGGAAGAGGTAGGAGTCTCCTATTGATTGCCTTAATCAATTAAATATTTTTAAACATTAAAACATTGTAAAACTTAGAAGTGAATATACTTGTTCGTTTTTAATACTTGTGCTCGAACGTCCCTTCCATAACAGATTTTAATATTTATTCACGGACATCGTGTATGCCATTATATAGTTTACGAAATAAGAAAGTTTGTTCGGCCGATACGCCATCAAATCGCAAAGAAATGCCAAACTCCGACCAGGGTTGAGAACATGAAGAGGAGATGGATAACACCGTAATTGAACAAGATGAATTTTCAAAACTACAGGAACAAATACAAAATTTTCTTTTTTTGGGCTATCCTGTATACTCATCGCACCCTAAAGTTGGGTTTGCCGCCGAACATATAGTGTAATCCAAACTTCATCTACAAAATGCCACCCGTATATCAAATGCATGAATGCGTTCATACGAACGTCACCTCTTTCGCCGAGTTATTAGCTTTAGCCAGTGTACTCACAACCACCAATGTAACAACGACTCTTGATCGCCACTTAGATGCACTAAATTACAATAGCCGAAGTCCAGGTTAGAGGTTTAGAATATGCCCGAGGTTGGTATACTGGCCGTAAGAGGTGACTAAAATGCACAAAGGTAGTGACGTGCAACTCAATGGTTGATCTACGGATATGATGCCTCTCACCTCTTATTACCCATCTTCGCCATCCTTAAGGAAGGAGGAGGGGTGACATGACCTAGAAGGTTGCCCTGGTCATACCAAATGGCTACCACGACAGTCGGACAGTAGCGAAAGGGAGGTCATATCCCGCAAAGGACTGTGAATTCGACAACACTCCCCAAGACCTTCGGGGAGTGTTTTTGTCGGTACAAACAAAAAACCAATAACAGGTAATTATCCCTCATTTTACTTGCCCAATGTCGATTCTTCCGAAGGGAACTTCGAAAGACACCCCCCCTCCCCCTAGAAATACGAGCAATTTCCCTGGAAACAATAACATGATATGGTGGCCATCTTCTAATCAACCGCCAATGCGAAAACTGCGTCATTTGCCAGAGTTTTCTAGGTTACTTGAAAAGGGGCTAATTAATGTTCTTTGTCGCTTCAGAAATGTCTAAAAGCAAACTCCGGCACTAGAGTAGAATCTTTATTAATTCACCCTTCAAGCGTTAAAGTGCAATTTAATTTGGCCGCCCTGACTTGTTAGTTCGAAGTCAGCTTTCAAAAGCATGCGCTTTTCGTGCTGTCACCGAAAAAATGTCAGTGAAATTGTCAATCGATCCACAATGGTGTCGAATCTTGTCTTCCTCAAAAACGCCTCACCTCTCGAATCCAACAGTCCTAGAGGGTCTTGTGAAGAAATGATAAATAAACCGTATCCAACTGTACAATAATTCAGTATCTGGTTGCAAGAAATTTTAATTTATTGTGGCGAATATACTCAAGCATGTACCATCCCTAACTCAATAACACGTCCACCACTAGTTAAACACAACAGAGATAACGATGGCTGCGCTTATTCATGCAAGCATGTACCAAGGAAGAGAAAGAGATATGGCGGGAATGTTTACGAAAGAGGAGATGTCAATAAATAACACCGACCCTTCGAGAACACGAAGAGCGAACAACCAAAAAACTTGTAGGTGCGTGGGGTAGCACCCTGTTGGACTATAAAAGGCAGTGACCAAGCAAGGCAGGGATCAGTTTAATTTGAATTGTTGTTCAGTGAACTACTGTGAAGTTACCAAATTCCTAAATTTGTACTGCGTTTATTACTAGTAAATAAAACTAGCTATTAGTTACAGTATCTGTGCGTGTGTTAATTTGACGCTATAGTGATCGAACCAGGCTTAATAATCAAGGAATCATCGAATTCGTCACAGTTGGTGTCAGAATCGGTATCGTTAAATAAATACCAGTGATTGCAAGGATACCAAAGACATGGCTAAGTTGAGTGAATTAAAGATTCAGCAACTCAAAAATGAGTTGAAACAACGCGAACTAAATGACACAAGCAATAAATCCGGGCTCCAATCACGATAACGGGAGGCTATGGAAGCAGAAGGAATCAACGTTGATAATTATGTTTTCCATATTGTGGAGGAGACATCGATGAAAATGGAAGAGAAAAAGGAGCCTCCGAATCCAGTGGCAAGGGTGGACACAAACGCGTTGTTGGATGTATTGACTCAGATGTCAAACATTTCAACACAGCTTAAAGAACAGGATACACGTATTACATCTCTGCTGGAAGAACAGGAAAATTGCATAGCGGTTGAGAGACGGTATGGTAGTGAGCAGTGGAAGCAGATATACCAAATAGAGCTGCAGAATCGTTTTCAGAAACCTAATAAGACTTTGCAGGAATTTGCATCGGACATCTAGAGGTTGGCCTATCTAGCAAATGCGGACGCACCCGTAGAGTACACGGAGAGGGTAAAAATCAAAACTTTAATAAATGGAATACAAGATGTGTAGACAAAAGCTATACCGAATGACGGTTACGAAAAATAGTATCATTGTTACAGCGCCCTAAGCACGGTCACATAATTTATTGTACCGAGATGTTACCATTTGAATTTCACAGGACCCTAACCAATATTCAGCTGCATATATTTGTTATTGCAAGCGAACTTGCTTATGCAGCCGTGGGTTGTTGCGCATATGCCACTAAGCAGCCACACTATTAGGCCAAAAGAAATAGTGCGCTGGTCAGGTTCAAAGATTTTAATTCAATGGATTCGATCCGAGGCACGACTGTACCAGCAGTTTGTATGCAATAGGATATCCGAAATTCTTCATTAGTCGGAAGTATCATAGTGCAGGCAGTTACCAGGATCTTAAAATACAGCTGTTGCGATGCGACCAAACCACAGAAGGCTTTCATCGAACTGTAGGTGGATTACTGAAACTGTGTTTCTCGAGGGCTGGGAGGGAAACTGGCCTGTTATGCCGGAAAAAGTATTGATAATTTCCGACGAAGAAGAGAAATGCCGGAAACAGCTCTTTACGATTCAAGCCTATGTAGAAGAAGGTTACAAAATCAATGCATGCGAATTAAGTAAGAGAGTGTATGCCAGTACGGATCGTGCAAGAGGCAGCGTTTTTTGAGGATATTTATATTTCATTACAGCGAAAGGGAAAGCTTCTTCGGAAGAACAGTTTACTTTTTAGTTTAAGTTTGTAGTGTAGCTGGTCCCTGCATATGATAGCTCCTAGTTGCTTAGAGCCACAGCGAGCTTCGTTTTGCAAGAGTAATAAGAGGGCGTTTGCACTATCAGACATTGACCTGCCAGGTTATGCCGAAGATGCTCAGAGAATTAATGCCACATGCGTGTGAGCTTAGGAGAAATAAAAACTTATTCTCAGTGTTCTCTATCCGAGAAAAGATTTATGTGCGCTTAAAATCTAATGAGGAGCACCAACTTGTATCCACCCTAGCAGATGTGAATTCTGTTATGAGCAGCGCAACTTCATGGTTTATTGCTGGACTATTCCAATTGCATTTGTTTTTTGTTATATTTATGTTATTGTTTATTTATTATTTTTTACGTTGACTAATAAAGTATACCTTCTCTTATACAAACCTTGCTAATGTCTCCCTACTTTATATATACTATTTAATTGCCTTCATCGTATATTACAGCGGTTACAAGTTTATATTTGTATAGCCAAATTGAGTTGCTAATTATTATGTACTATGATCGTACATGATTCAGCTGTTGGCTCTAGCGATCTTAAACCTTAAATTTTCTTAAAGTTGGTTTGTGATTTCCATCCTGTATTTCCAGTTTCCCATTTAAACGCTAGAAACTTAAATCAGTGAAAACTTGATTATCTAAGCTATATTTTTGAGGGTGCGTGCATTGGTGTTGTGTGTGAGACTGAGACTTCCCTGCAAAAAATCGTGTGACTAATCTCTAAAGAGACCGACCCGCGATTTATCCCTTTAGTCAACAGTTGGCTATAATTCAATAGACAGATACATTTTTATGTGAATTTTTGTGGCATACTTATAGGAGTAAAAATTACCCTTTGGATAGAAAGTGGATTAGTCATTTCGTACCCGTTACGGTATAAATGGGTACAATTGGTCTCTCCATAGGACATGCTCAAACAAATGTGAACAGTTTAACCTATACAAAGTGATTAGAACTGGCATTAGTTGCATCCTCCTTGGCTACTCATCCCGGATGCATCCTAGACTAATCGCATTTTGCCAGGGTTGGTTTAGAGGTTATAATAATGAAAATTTGTGTAGCCTAAATGATTTTGCTGTTGTAAGAAATGATAGGCATCTTGACAAGCGTGGCGGCGGAAAAGCGATTTACCGCAAGAGCGGTTGAAAGATAAAATAGTACACAAATCAAACCATCTGGATCAGGTTGAGTGTTTGATGGTTGAATTTTTAATAATATGCAGCGTTACCTTGTGATATGTGTATATAATCCAAGTAAGTTTTGTGATTTAATCTATTTATTTGAACAGATCGATGGATTTAGCATAATGTATGAACACATAGTACTATGTGGTGGGCTAAACATAGACCTTCTTTTGAAAAATAAAGCTGCCAAGAATCTTTCTGATGAAATAGCTAGTGTTGGTTTGAGACGAATGATCTACTCGTTTTGGACTTAATTATAAGCCAAGCTTGCTTGATTTATTTTGTGTGTCAAAGATGTAGTGTCAGCGACCACGATTTACTTCTCAGGTATAATAAAGTAAATGTATGGCGCGATATACAACCGGCATATCATCATAAACCTCCTAAGAGATTTTTGTGCCGAACTTCTCTTCCAATTTGTGGTGTGCCGTTTTGAATTTTTTCCTACAAATTGGCGGGACCGAACGGCATGGACAAAGGAGATACATTTTTACCGAGAAGCCGTCCATTGCAGAAATAGACTCGGAGAGTTTGCCAATCCACTGCCGAGAGGCGACCCCGTTTTTAAAAACTTCTTCAAACCACTTTTGATGTTACCTGTCCCAGGACTCGAACTTTGGACCTTCGGTGTGGTTCGCCTATATTTCTTCCCTTGAACGACTGCTTTACATGATATAAACGAAAAAGTTGGTAATTTTTCCATGTTGGTTAATTACACAGGTCAACAAAATAAGAGTTTTGGTTTGGTGCAGCTCTACTTGTAACCAAATTTGGTAGTACTCGGTACCCTGATAAAAACTGTATACTTACTTTTTTAATGCTACGTACAGTTTTCTAGATAGGGTCAAGAACCCCTTTTTAAGAGGTTAAGGCATGTATGGCCCCATAACTTTGTTTCTGTTTATTCTATCAACACAGTTTTGATGTCGTTGAAAAGAGTACATTTCGCCGCTTCTATCAGTATACAAGTTGTTAATATGTCTTCGTAAACGTCAGAGAAATTGCCAAAATAATGTGCAAAATTCAATTTTTTGTTAAATTTTTTTATTTTTTATCGCGGTTTTCTCGAATAATTTGTCAACCAGTGCATATGTAAATTATTTTAAAACAATCTCTTATTAATTATGTTTTCAAAGACATATAACTTTTTTATATCCGCGTAGATGTTCCTGGGAGTTCTTGACCCTATCTAGAAAACTGTACGTAGCATTAAAAAAGTAAGTATACAGTTTTTATCAGGGTACCGAGTACTACCAAATTTGGTTACAAGTAGAGCTGCACCAAAATCGCTGTTGACCAGTGTTATCTATATGATTAATATGTTCATTTAATGCCCGTATGACACTACGTTTTTTCTTGTATTTTTCCTGTATTTATTGTTTGAAATACTGACGAAAAATTACCGAAAATAAATTTACACAAACAATTTTGCGATTGTTGAAGGGGGACAAACAGTGCCTTTAATTTCAATTTGGTTGACGTTTTTTTCAAAGCTGAACGAAAATCAAATTTAAAAAAAAAAAAAACAAATATAAAATTAAACAATTAAAAATTAGAGTTTGGCACGGGTTGTGCTGAGCACATATTAACCGGAGAGCAACCACTATGCTTAAAAAATCGGAACATATTACGGGTCTACCCTCCTCCTAGAAGGATATTTTGTACAGACAAATTTGGTGGTAGATTTGTGAACTCAGTATTTGCTATGGTAGGATATCGCGGAAAGAGCCTCTGGTACATGATATAATCGGATCTTTTGCCTAGCATTTTTTTACGTAGTTCAACCCGACTGCGTTCCATCCATGCTTTATAAAGCTTCAAAAACACTTACGTGTCAAAAGGACCCCCAGGTATTGCGCACTTTTAGAAAGATGCAATTCATGTATTATATTTCATCACTTGAATCGCTTATATTGTAATCTCTCATGATTTTCCTAATCTCCTTGCTCTTTCTATATAGTTAGTACCAGAAAATTAAGCTGTAAAAATCTGAAGTGCGTCGGTGGGTAGATGTCGATGTCACTATAGGCGTTAAGGACGGGTGAGTACACCTTGATGGTGTTAGGGTAAGTCCCAAGCTGTGTCGCAGTGTAGAACGCTATAGACCTAGCATGGACAGGTTATTTTAAATACTAGCCTTTGGAACAAGAAGAAGGGTGGAAGAAGAGGGGACGTTTGGAGTTGAGAAAGAGGGTAGGCGGACGCTTGCCATTGCTCATATCCATCTTACTCCTAAGGAAGTAGAAGTGTTGAGCAAAAGTGAGAGGTGGTAGCGCCAGTCTGAATTTAATTTGATGGGCATTGCAGACGTACTGATAACCGAGGAGACAATGACATTATTGTAGCTGTTATAGCAAGAGGGGTGTAGGTAGGGATGCACTTTGAACCCGAGGACACCCTGTGGCGTTACAACATAGGGTCACGTATTTACTAAAAAAAAGTTATTCGTCCAGGGTTGGGTTCTATCCCCGTATGTTACGAGAGAACGGGGAGGAGTCCGCAAAAGAATGGGGGGCACTACCGCAAAAGAAATGTGAGCAGTCAAGGAATTATCGGTGCATGAAATGCAAAAAAAATAACAGGAGATGTTATGACTAAATTCAAAGGGTTTAATAATCCCCTACGGGTTAGGAGTTTAGAATATGCCCTAGGAAGACATACCTTTCGCAAAAGGCAATCAAAGTGTCCAAAATGAGGTGCTACTCGATGGTTGATCTACTTAAATGTTGCCTCTCACCTCTCATTACCCATCTTCTACTTCCTTACCGAAGCACTGGTGACATGACGTAGAAGGTTGCACTGGTCATACCAAATCGTACCCGCAGCAGCTGGGCATGTGCCGCAAGGACTGCCACTTTCAAAACACTCCCCAAAACCTTCGTACAAAGCGTTAAATAAACAAAATTTGCCAATATTCTAAATTTGTAGTCAAACTTTTTTTAAATTATATACATATAATTTGTCACAATAAGGACAGTTGTCAGAAAAAAACGAAAAACAGCCAAGTTTCAAAAAAACCAAACGAAATACAAACTAGCTCGTTTTCTTTTAACAGCCTAGATTGTATTTTGGCTGTATTTCGTTAGTTTTTTTTTGCATAGCTCTTTTGCGTAAAAAACAGCATAAAATACAAGAAAAAAACTTAGTGTCATACGGGCATAAGGAAAGTTAAAATGCATAAAAATAAACAGCCATGGTTCACCAAAAATGTTCGTAAGGCAATAAATGAGCGAAACAGTTCTTACTTTTCCTGGAAAAAAGATAGAACCGAAGTAAATTGGGCAGTGTTCAAACTTATGCGGAACAGAGCTACTGAAACCAAACCTCGCCATAACAGTTGTTGTTAGAAAGTTTATGCTTCTTATAAAACTTGTTTTCAAGTTCCTTAGACGTTCGAGTTCTTTGAAGAACCATGAACGCTTATAACTTTTAGAACTTAGCAATGGAATGTGATTCATACATATATTAGATACTTTAGATTAAAGATATCATAGCAACTAGCTACATCCCGATTCCCAAAAATCTGGGGCCAGATCTCATTAAACAACGTGTTTTACTCATCGAAATCACATCTCGAGTAGTTAAATGCAAAGTTACTATTACCCGTTGGTAATTCGAAATACCTATAAAATTCAACCTCTAACACCAAAGAACTATGATGTAGATGTAACTATCTGCATATGAGAGCTTAAAGTTCACATTGTAGCTTATAATAATTAGATCCAAAATCCTATTCAGTTCGTTACGAAAGTTATTAATTTGGTACAGTTCGATACCTTACAGGTTATGCACAAGGTATGATTCAGATCCACTAGAACAGTTAATAGATAAGCCCTACCTTTTAAACAGCTCCAAGAAATATTTCCCAAATTAAAGTCACCCAAAACGCAAAGTTGATTATCACCAACAGTGTGACCAGGCTAGCCTTTTCGAGGCTAGATTTAGCCTTTTTTTGTCCTTTAGCCTCATAATTTTTGTTTTAGCTTCGTGGCTTTTTTCTAGCCTCTTTTTTACTCCAAACCTTATCTGCTCCCAACACCATATTTGTCATATAAAATTAAAGTTAAATGAAGGTAGTATTGATGACGAAATACGGAAAATTATTCGTAAAAATTGTCAACTATTTTTAATGGAATTGATAACCCAATTGCGACATCGCCTACCTGATAATATGAACTCTTTACAAAGATACGTTTTTTTTCAGTTGATAATTCTTTGAAAGTTTCAAAGCCGGATGTATTTTCTCACTTTCAAAACGAAAAGTCTGGGTATTCTCCAAGTCAAGTAGCATTGATTGATCTGCAGTGACGAAAGCTAGTAACCGTACAGTGGACAAGTGTGACCTCTACCATTGAACTTTGGGCGGAAGTCCGAGAACATAAAAATTCATTAAACGTATTTCGTATTTAACTTTTTGGTATTACCTTTCAGTAATGCGTAGGGTGAAAAAATTTTTAGTGCCATGAACATTTTAAAAACTAAATTAAGGAACAGATTAAAAATTAAAATTACTTACTTGCTGCTTAATATTACATATTCGTTAAAACGCTTCTCCAAATGTTGCACTGATTTTGAAGTTACCGTGATCTCATCCCTATGATAAATACACAAACTTTGTACGCAGACTCAAGCTCTTATGATTCATCAGACGAAGAAAATATTATATAATTAATTAGTTTATAGTGATTTTTCTATAGTATATGTTTCTTTGAAAAAATCCCTAGTCAAGGAAAATGTGCCTGATATATGTTGCAATAAGAATAGTTCCTTTAAGTTATGTCTAAAGCTTTATATCCAATCTAGTAGACCCGGCAGACGTTATCCTGCCTAAAATTTTACTTACGTACATTCAACAAATGGTACTCTTTTCCCTCCCCACTTTTCGCTTCTTCTACATTTATCCTTATCTCCTCCTTTTTCTTTAAATTTTTCCTTTTCCCCCCAACCCCATATACCATTACTCTTCTTTACCCTCTTAATTTTCCTCTAATACCACTTCTATATCTCAAATTTCTATTCCTACTCCCCTTCTTTTCCGATTTCCTCTGCGATTACTGATATGTAACAATATTAAATATATCGCATCAACTTTCATTTGCTCCTGGTACTGCTTTCTGTTTCCAAGGTTTTTTGGTATATTGAACACATATCTACGTATAAAATATCATTAACTTGAACCAAATAAATTCCTAGCTATGCCAAAAACTAGATAAAATCTCGTTTCAAAAAGATCGAAAATAAATTTTGGACATTAATGAAGTACAAACAACACATAAAAAATTTGAACGTGGCAACTCCCACTTTTCCAAAATTATGTAAATCTTGACTAAAGGACACATACGAGGTGTGTTCAAAAAGTATCGCGAATTTTGAATTTTCGCTGGTTACGTATATTCGAATTTCGAATTTTTTGTGGCGTTATGTTGGTACTCATGTCTCTCACTTATGCCGACAAGCTCGGCCATTTTGAATGTTCAGTTAATTGTTGACAGCTGCTTTGCTTGCACGTGTTTTGGATCGTCTTCGATTTTTACGCGAAATTCTTACCAAAATTGCTCAATTGTGACCAAAAACAGCATCGCATGAACATTGCTAATGAGATGTTAAACTCTGTCCGCGACGACCCAAATTTGCTCCAGAGGGTCATAACTGGTGACGAATCGTGGGTTTATGGTTATGACGTGGAAACCAAAGCTCAATTATCTCAATGGAAGCTGCCGCACGAACCAAGACCGAAAAAAGCGCGCCAAGTTCGGTCGAATGTGAAAGTTTTGCTGACAGTTTTCTTCGATTGCAGGGGCGTGGTGCATCATGAGTTCTTGCCACAGGGAAGAACGGTCAATAAGGAATGTTACCTGCAAGTTATGCGCAATTTGCGCGAAGCAATCCGCCAGAAACGCCCGTATTTGTGGAAGAACAAAAATTGGCTTTTGCACCACGATAACGCCCCTGCTCACGCATCGTTGCTTGTGCGCGACTTTTTGGCCAAAAACAACACACTAATGATGCCGCAGCCACCGTATTCCCCAGATCTGGCCCCCTGTGACTTTTTCTTGTTCCCTAAACTGAAGAGGCCCATGAAAGGACGACGTTACGCTTCTCTTGACGAGATAAAGACGGCATCGAAGGAGGAGCTGAACAAGATACAAAAAAATGATTTTTTGAAGTGCTTCGAAGATTGGAAAAACCGTTGGCACAAGTGTATAAAAGCTCATGGGGATTACTTTGAAGGGGACAAAATAGATATTCATGAATAAATAAATAATTTTTGAAAAAACACAAAATTCGCGATACTTTTTGAACACACCTCGTATATCCAAATATCATTAATTTAGACCAAATACGGTCAGAGTTATGCCGAGTTGAAATTTATGTAGCACCGCCCACTTTTCCAAAACTATGTATAGCCTTTGTCGTACCCACCGAAAATCTAAACCTATCGCGAAAGTTTCATAGAGATCGACCATAAACTTTGGACATTAATGAAGACCAAACAAAACACAAAAAATGTGTGCGTGGCACCGCCCACTTTTCCAAAATTATGTAAATTTTGACTAAGGGAAACATATATTCAAATATCATTGATTTAGACCAAATAAGTTCAGAGTTTTGCCGAATTGAAATTGTATATAGCCTGGGGGTCTGGCACCGCCCACTTTTCTAAAACTATATATAGCCCATGCTTTAACCAGTGGTCCCAAGAATATACTGTGAAAATTTCATAAAAATCGGTTGAGTACTTTGGACACCTATAAAGGACACACATACCCTTAGAAATACATTAATTTTAATTTTTAAGATAGTTTAAACTAAAATAAAAAATTTGAAATGGATTTCTTAAAAAAATTTCTGACTTTTTTTAGCTTCTTTTTTTTCTTAATTTTAGCCTTTTCTAACCTTTTTTTTGGCGATTTAGCCTCTTTTTTTTCTAACACCCGGTCACACTGATCACCAATTAAGGTATGAACGGTGAGTATATTATTAACATGTTCCATTTACTCGTAGAGTGCATCGGGGCTTCCAGGAGGAATACAAGACACACATAGATACAAGAAACCACAGGAACCATGTACATATTAACTTCAATTTCATCGAAAGCTGCCAATATGTTTGCAACAGATTTCCTGTAGTTGTCTCTGCGTTCTTTATCCAAAAGTCCTTTAATGACTGTTTTCAATGCGAGCCAACTGATATTCTGACAAAGATACTAGAAAAATCTAGCTACCTTATTTCAAATGGATTTTTAGATTCAGTTGGCAACTGTTGAGCGAGTTGATCAAGATGCTGATGCAAGAGATGAATTTTGTACGACATATTAACCCCAATTTCATCGAAAGCTGCCAACATGTTTGCAACAGATTTCCTGTAGTTGTCTTTGCGTTCTTCATCCAAAAGCCCTTTAATGACTGTTTTCAATGCGAGCCATGCATTTAATTCTCGGTCTGTCAGAACTTGGTCAAAATCTTGACCACTCATTAGTTTCCGTATGTCGGGACCATTAACAACCCCTTCGTGAATTTTGGCGTTATTTAGTCTTGGGAAAATGTCTTTTAAGCGGTTGAATACTGCTGGTCTTTTTGCGATACATTTCAAAAAATTTTTAGCAATGCCAAGTTTAATGTGGAGCAACGGCAACAAAATTTTAATTTTATTAACAAGACTTTTCGTGTATTGTGTTTAGGCCATTTCCGCCCAATGCGACTATTCCAGTTATGCTGTTTGTACTGGTTTCTTCCTCTAATACCTTCTCCGTATCGTGAATCCCAATCGCACAAAAAACACGGATATTTGATTAGTGAACTATCGATGAATAAACGCCAATCATCTTTTTTATAGGTTAACCCTATCGTCTCCATTAACTTTTCGATATCGTTGCAATAAGCGAAATTTTTTGCATCATTCACATTGAAGAACTTTTCTAACTCTTTTTGGCGTTTTCGATATGCTGTTACTTTGGTACCTTTCGCCAGAAAATTATTCTTCTTCTTCTTTAAATGGTCATCTAACCGCCTGGGCGATTTTGACCGTCCAACATAGCTCGCCAGTCGTTTCTTCGTTGCGCCAACTGGCGCCAATTGGAAACACCGCGGGATCGCAAATCGGTCTCCACTTGGTCCTTCCATCGGAGTGGTGGTCTCCCTCTTCCTCTGCTTCCACCGGCGGGTGCCGATAAGAATACCTTCTGGGCTGGAGCATCTTCGCTCATTCGCACTACGTGGCCTAGCCAGCGAAGCCGCTGTGTTTTAATTCGCTGAACTATGTCGGCGTCTGCGTAAAGTTCATACAGCTCATCATTAAATCTTCTTCGGTACTCGCCGTCGCCAACGCGTAGATGTCCACAAATCTTTCGAAGAACCTTTCTCTCGAATACTCCCAGAGTCGCCTCATCAGATGTTGTTAGTGTCCACGCTTCTGCACCATATAGCAGGACGGGTGCGATGAGTGACTTGAAGAGTGTTATTTTCGTTCGTCGGGAGAGGACTTTACTTTTCAATTGCCTACTCAGTCCGAAGAAGCATTTGTTTGCAAGAGTAATTCTTCGTCGGATTTCTAGGCTAACATTATTGTTGGTATTAATGCTGGTTCCCAGGTAAACGAAGTCCTTTACTATTTCGAAATTATTGCTGCCAACAGTGGCTTGGTTGCCAAGGCGCGAATGCGCTGACTCTTTGCATGATGACAGAAGGTACTTCGTTTTGCCCTCGTTCACCACCAATCCCATTTTCTCCAGCAAATTATTACCTTTCAAAAATGAAGCCAGTTCTTCTGATTTCTTCTAAGTCAAACACAAAATTGCAACAATTGCATCCAATTGCTTTTGTGTGACTAGGATTGGGTCCTTTGATGTTTCATAGGATGTACCAGGGTCGTATTCTAAGAAGAATGGATATAGCAGCGGCGGTTGTAGTACTGATATCTGTTTGACTATCAATACTTTGGTATGTTGGTACTGTAACGAATTCTGAGTGCGGTAATGGTAATTGGACACTTGGCACTGCTACATAAGTTTTATTCTTTGCTTTCCTTCTATTCAAAGTTTTATGGTAGTTTATACATCCATAGCAATTTTCTTGTTGATGCAGGCTGTTGTCTAACCACATAATTGGTATACCAAAAGGCATATCCTTCTTCTATTAACTTTTCCATTGCATAACACTTGAATAGCATATAAAGCCAACTTTTTCAGGGGTGTACGAGGTGTGTTCAAAACGTATCGCGAATTTTGAATTTTCGCTGGTTACGTATATTCGAATTTCGAATTTTTTGTGGCGTTATGTTGGTACTCATGTCTCTCACTTATGCCGACAAGCTCGGCCATTTTGAATGTTCAGTTAATTGTTGACAGCTGCTTTGCTTGCACGTGTTTTGGATCGTCTTCGATTTTTACCTATTCAAAAAAATGGATCAAAGAACCTGTATTAAATTTTGTGTGAAAAACGAAATTAAGTGCGCGGATGCATTCCGAATGCTGACTGTGGCATACGGAGAAGCTACCTTGGACCGAAGCAACGTTTATCGGTGGTACAAAATGTTCTCAGAAGGCCGAGAAGATGTGCAAAGAAGAACAAAAATTAGCTTTTGCACCACGATAACGCCCCTGCTCACGCATCGTTGCTTGTGCGCGACTTTTTGGCCAAAAACAACACACTAATGATGCCGCAGCCACCGTATTCCCCAGATCTAGCCCCCTGTGACTTTTTCTTGTTCCCTAAACTGAAGAGCCCATGAAAGGACGACGTTACGCTTCTCTTGACGAGATAAAGACGGCATCGAAGGAGGAGCTGAACAAGATACAAAAAAATTATTTTTTGAAGTGCTTCGAAGATTGGAAACCCGTTGGCACAAGTGTATAATATCTCATGGGGATTACTTTGAAGGGGACAAAATAGATATTCATGAATACATTAATAATTTTTGAAAAAACCCAAAATTCGCGATACTTTTTGAACACACCTCGTAGTTTACGTCAGTGGTAAACTCTTGCGAGAAATCTTATTTTTAGGCTTCCAAAAAACAATCAATCGCGTTGCCACATTTTTCATCGCTTGCTATAAAACGTCCACAAACATTACAAAAATGGTCCATTTTACATTTTGGTTCCGACATTTTTAATACCATATATATTATATAATGTTGTTTTTGTTATTTTAATGAAACCAATGCACTTAACTTAAATCACTCACAAAATGAAATAAGTTCCAAAAAAATTAATAGCGAATTTTATCACGACCGAGCGAAAATTAAAAGCTTCGGCTGAGTTTCGAGTCTTAACTGAATTTTTATTTTTGATATTAGTTCGCTTGTACGAAATAAATAAAAATCGCTACCTGTGCGGTCGTTGGAAACAAAAAAGAGGAAGACGAGGAAAAAGAGGAAGAGGGGAAGAAATTTATTGCATTTGACTGCAAAGTTCGAAGGTCGATTAAAAAAAATTCGAACTAACACAAACAAACGCCGCGATACGGGTCTTCTAATTTAGCCTCCGTTTTCACCCCTCACCCTCAGAGTCGACCTAACTTTTGCTAACCTGAATTTGTTCCACAGTGTTATTATTAATAAATTGTCAATCGGTCTCGAATTGACCAAATGTACATTTGTATCCTAAATTGTTAAATTCCTTACCACTGGTGGGGGGAAATTAAAACAATTTGTTTGAGTTCTTATTTGGAACTGATTTATTTAATATTTTCCAAAGGTTTATATACAAATTCTTAAAACTATGTTCCTATGCTAATTGCGTATGTTTCTGTGAATATTGGTATGAAGGGACTGATTCTAATCTTGTTTAGGTGATCAGTTGCTTGCTTTTATTTTATTGCATTTTTATTACTTTTTATTGTTTCATCTACTTTCTTAAGTTGCATAAATGTGCATTTGTGTTATGGTAAAAAATACTACTTTTGGGTTTGAATACTAGCTGTGGCAATTATTGTCCAGCATCCCTACCAACCATGGCTGACCGTGGTAAAACTCTGATTCCACAACTTCACAAATTTTTACTGATAATAAGCGCGACTCACTGTTTGGCCAGATTTTTATCCGTTGCTGGTTGGCAGGGATGTTATTGATTTACGATTATGTATGTTTGTATGTAAGAAAGTGTGTGTGTACGGATATCCCTGTGGGGAAAATCTCTAGTTCTGAACTCGTTCGCTTATAGTGCGTTTCGAACCCCTACTAGTTCGCCTTCAATCTCTTTTACGTGTAATCAACGGGCGGAGTTAACATGGTCATGTGCTAGGTGTGGGAGTTGGTCCCCGGTTCGTTACCTTTTCGACAGTTGCGAACTAGTTAAAAATTCTACAGTTTGAATGTAGTTCGTTTATTGCTACTATTGTTCCAGTTCTGAACCATTTCCAAATTCTGCAGTTTGGATATAAATTAACTTGTTCCACTGGTACCTGCAATTTAAGCTGATATAATTCAATTAACTTGAACCACTGTTACTTCCAATTTAAGCTGATATAATTTTATTGCTTTATTTATTGCCCGCTCATTCTACGAGTCGGGATGAGTGATAGAATCCAACTGACTTACTTATTCTACTCTACCTTAAATCGAAGTCTAATTCTACACCTACACTTACAACTAATACAGCTACAATCGCGACCGTTGTTGGTGGGAACGCCGCCGACTGCGCTGAGTGTGATGATAGCGTGGAGCATAATACAAATTCACTCCCACGCTAGATAGCTGGTCTTTGCTATGCAACTGCTCTGCACCTGCAGGCTGGTGTCATGTTATAGATTCGGGGAATTTGCGGCTGTCGCTTATTACTGTTGGCCTTGAATCACATGTGATAACTCCTCCCCCTCTAAATGAAGGCCGTCCTCGGACTTTTTCAGGTTGTCTATGATGACTTGAATATCTCGTTTTTTTCGTTTTCTAATTTGCCTTTGCCGCAGCTTGAGGAGGGAATAGCAACCTACCAAAATGGCGACAGTAACCAAACCTGATAACACGGGCCACATCACAGCTCTTACCTCCATTTTTTCAATATGTCTTAAGTTTTTTGCACTAATTCGCTGGAGATATGGCAAGCTCAGTATTTCGTTGTGCTTAGTAATGTTTACGAGAGTTGACGTTGCCGAACTTGGTAACTTCTTCAATACGCCGAGTGTATTTTGGTAGTGAGAGCCGTTAATCTCGATCCCGTCTTCGAAGGTGAGCAAGTAAGTACCGGTAACGGTTTT
Source organism: Merzomyia westermanni (assembly GCA_949987695.1). Classification (NCBI taxonomy): domain Eukaryota; kingdom Metazoa; phylum Arthropoda; class Insecta; order Diptera; family Tephritidae; genus Merzomyia; species Merzomyia westermanni. The sequence continues at coordinate 87,855,372 of OX465291.1, forward strand.
CTCGGAGCCATCGCTTAACTTGATCACTGCGGTGTTGTCGTTGATTACTATAACACCCTCGTCCACCATTGTAATTGGTTCAAGGTGGCTGGGTCGTGTACCACAGTGAGCTGTGTTCCCTGAATGGAGCTGTTGTGCCCATGTTATGCTCTGCAGCTTTTTGCAGAATGTGGAAGTAAGTGCCTTAATACAGTTTCCAATGGCCAAAACCCGATTGTCACAGTCAGCGACGTTGTTGTCGTTCCCTAAGTGCAGGACGGTTTCGTTATGTTGAACGGGGAGCAAAATAATTCGCTTACAAACTAATATAGCTTTTGGAATTTTTATTAAAAAGTACAAAAACTTATTACTTAATAGGACTCTAATGGTTGATACCTCTAATAAATCAGTTATTGTTGTGTTTGTGGAATGCATGCTGGTTATATTCTTTATATCGTCAGCATTTAATATTGAGGGGTTAACGACGCCAATCTTTGCAAGGACAATGGTTGAAACTAAGGTTTCAATTTCGCTAATCAACATTCTGTTCCTAGCAAGCAGTGTTTCATACAGATGCTGGTTGTCAATATGCTCTGTCTTTACGTTCTTTATGATTAAGTTCACCGTGTCCGTCAGATTATTAATTTTTTCTTGGACTATCGTGTTTATGTCTATTTGTCTATTTTCGGAGTTGATTAGCTCTTGCTGTCGGAATTTCAGATTTTCAAAATCGTCAAAATCTGGGGTCCCTGCTATGACCTTTAAAGCCGTTCCTAACAAGTTAATGCTTCGAGCTTGTCTGTGGTGGATATCAATTGTTGATAAAAGTGTTTTTATATGAGTAGTGTCTGAGTCTAGTAGCAGTCTCATGTGAGAAGCCCCGAAATATTTTACGAGTTCTTTTGTCTCTTCGGCTATTTCCATGTAAGTCTCAATATTAGCTGTGTGTTTTAGATAGTTAACATCCTGCCAAACAGTTACGGTCCCGTCTTGGATCGGTATGTATCTTGAGTTCGAGTAGTCTGTTAGTTTTGCTGCCGTTGTTGCTGGCCCGATCAGAAGCACCATCAGAAGAATCCTGGAAAATTAAGAAACTATTATAGATTATTTTATATTGTCCTTGTGGACCACCCTCCCTCTAATTAAGATCGTGGTCCCCAGGTCTGCTTCCACCCTTTCCTCTGTGTATAAGGTAAGAGCTTATTTCCTATTCTTTTGTTGGATTTTACCAACACCCGTTCTCCCACATTAAATATCCTATTCTTCCTCGAGGGGTTATTCCTCTCCAGTTGTTGTTTTTGGGCTTTTATTAATTTACTTTTTATTTCATCTCGCAGCTCCTTTGGCGAGGCGTGAATCACATCAACGGGTTTTCTGTTGGTCACAGAATGGATTGTTCGATTGTACTCAAACGTGGCCAGCAATATCAGTTCGATCGTTTCGCCAATGTTCCTCTCCATTTTTAGGCACCTGGCAATCTCAGCCAGTGTACTGTGAAAACGCTCAACCTGACCGTTGGAAGTGCTGTGCATCGGAGGCGAGTTCACAATGTCAACATCGAACTGATTTTTCAGTAGTGATGCTATTGTTTCGGAATTGAATGACGCTTCATTATCGCAATAGACAGTCTTTGTGCCCGGAAATATATTCATCAATTGCAGAATTGGGCCCTCAAATCTACAATGGTGCGGGATGGCACGTGTTGCACCGCCGCAAATTTTGAGAACTTCTCCAGACAAGTAAGGAAGTATTTCTTGTCTGTTGAGAAAATGTCGATATGCAACATTTTCCCAGCATATGACGCTGTTGGAGTTATCCCCAGTGACTGCTTACAGGGGTGCCTATCGGACTTGGCCCTGTTACAGATCTTACAGTTTAAAGCCACCTTCTTTGCTAGCTTGCTCATTTTTGGGAAAAAGTAATCATTCAAAATTTGCCTGACATTCTCTTGCGCAGCTCTGTGCGCTCTATTGTGTTCGGTTACAACAATTTCTCTTTGCTCGTTAGGATCCACCACATCAACAACGAACTTCTTGGTATATACAAATTTTGTGGCCGGAAAGGCCTCTATCAATCTATGTTGAATATGAGCAAGAATTGGCAGCTCGCAATGAACTGCATTTACCACCTCTGTGTTTACTGTATCTCGAATCAGTTCTAAGAGACCGTTTCTATCTACGATGTCAAGAATATGTCTGGTTTTCCTTCCAAACATAATTAAAGTTCGCTTCGAAGGGGTTTCGGCTTCCCCAATTATAATTTGGTTCCTGTAGCAATTCACAGGTTTGTCAGTGGTCTCCATGGTGTAAGTTAAAGACTCTTCACTGTGTACAGTGGCACAATCCGAAGTTGCGTCTTCCTCTAGAACATTGATTGGTTGTCGGGACAAGGCATCCGCAACGAAATTCTGCCTTCCCGGTTTATAATGCAACTTTGCATTATGCTCATCGATGAAAGCTTTCCATCGTTTTATCTTTGCATTCGAGTTTCTGTCCGAAACTGAAAAAGTTAGCGGCTGATGATCAGTAAACACATTAAGATTCGTCACCCCATACAAATAATTTCTAAGGGTCTTTAGGGCCCACACAATAGCGAGCAATTCTTTTTCGTTAGCAGCGAAGTGCAGCTCTGTGTCCTTAAGTGTTCTAGATATCATTGTTATTGACTTTTCGATCGAAACCCTCATGTTTGCATCACAGAGTGACCTCAGCACCCATTGGACATCGTCCACATGTTGCTCTTTTGTTTTTGAGAAAATAATAACGTCGTCGACGTAGACGTGACAGGTCTTGCCAATTTTTTCCCTAAGGACTTCGTCAATGGCTCGTTGAAAGATGCTTGGTGCGTTTTTGAGCCCAAATGGCATTCGGCAAAATTCATATTTGCCATTGTTTACCGAGAATGCGGTCTTTTCTCTATCACTCTCTTTTAATTCTATTTGGTGGAATCCCGATTTAAGATCAAGGGTCGTGAAATAATTCGTCTTTCCCATATTGGACAGTATCACCATTACGTTAGGAATTGGGTATTTATCATCTATGGTTTTGGCGTTAAGCTTGCGAAAGTCCAGGACGAGACGTTTCTTCTTATTCCCCCTATCGTCGGTACCCTTTTTGTCAACAACCCATACTGGGTTGTTGTATGGGGACCTAGATGGCCTAATAACGCCATCGCTTAAAAGCTGTTTTATTTCTTCATTTACAAAGTTTGCTACTCCCATTGGGTAGGGATACAATTTCGAGTAGACGGGTCTTGGTCTGAAGTTCGAATCGTAGCCACGATGTTTGTGTTATAGGGTAGTTTTTTCTTTGGGTCCGCAAAAGCTTCCTTTTGACCCTTAATCATCTTAAAAAATTTTTCTCTCACTTCTTCCGGAATTTCTTCCTTATGAATTTTTAGCACATTCACATCCTCACACTTCAAAAACAAAATCTTTTCTGTTCCGAAATCGTATTTGATCAATTTCTGACTCAAATCTATTTTAGCATTGACCTTTGTTAATAGATCAAGTCCTATTATGCCGTCAAAAGTTGACAGGCTTGGCAAAATGTAAAAACCGGCATTAACACCAAAAATATTTATTTTGCACTTTTCATTTATTTTATTAAATCCGTGGATTGATTTAACTAAGAACGGAGAAGACACCGGTCTGATGCCTTGTAGTTCCCTCAAATTTTTTATATAATTCTTCGCAGTACCTGTATCCACTAATAGTTTGACACTCCTTTTTGCTCCACCTATGATTCTACTGATCCATGGGAGAGCTGATCTTTCCCTAAAAAATTAACCTGTTCTTCCTCTTCAATGTCCGGGATTTCACTCTGCGCTGCGTTATTGTAATTGCCTTCGTTGGACTTGTCGTCGACTATATGATTCACTCTTTGCAGTTTAGGACCGGTATTCCGGTCAGAACCTGCAAGCCTCTTATGTTGTGGCTGGTACGGCCTAGTATTTTGGGACGTACCGCCTCTATACTGCTGTTGATTTTGTGGGACATTTTGCGATGGTTCTCTGCGCCAATTTGTGGTTTGGCGCAGTTTTGATTCCGACGGATCAACCTCCATGGGAGTCACTTGTTGGTTGTTATTCCTACCTGCATTTTCTCTGTATTGTCTATTGGAGAAATGAGGGGTTTTTTGTGTGGCCTGCATTTTTTGGTCTGAGCCACCATCATTGATTCTCTTGAATCTGCCCGAGTCCTCAGCGGATGCCGCGAAACTTGCAGCAAACACATATCTTTCCCTGTTTGACTCAACTTCCTGCGCTAAGGCCAGAGCGCTAGGTAAGTTCTCTGGTCGAGACGCAAAAAGAATATCACACAGAGGCCTTTTGAGACCCGAAATAAACACCCTCAATGCGTCCGCCCTATACTTCGTACAGATAGACTCAGCAATAGCAGCCTCATGGGTCATAATAGTTTTGTTCGTGAGAAGTGTTAACTTCTTTTCTACCTCGTCAAAATATTTGACAACTGACAGGTTACCCTGTCGAAGTGTTGAAAGCTCTTGCTCTATTAAATACACTGGGCGTTTGTCCGCATATGTGAAGTCTAATCTAGCAATTATTGCCTCGAAGTTTAGCACCGTATTGAAAGATGCCAGAACGGGATCGGCAGATCCCTTCAACTTATTCCTGATTATTCCCACCGCCTGGTAGTGCCTTGAACTACCCTGGTAGCCTCGAAACACCTCGTATGCGGTGTGGGCGGCTTGGCGCCACGAAACGTATGTGCTGACCTGGCCGTCGAATTCCGGCAAGGATTTCACAAGATCAAGAGGTTCTTCACATTTTACATTCGTTGTAATTTTCACAGCCTTATAAGTTTGTGGTTTTTTCACTGTTGTCAAGTTCGTTATCTGTTCCGTTAGTCGGGTAAGCTTCTGTTCAAAAGTCTCTTGTTGTTGTTGCAGTGCGGCTGTAACGGCGGCCTGCACCACGGTCCTCACCTGGTTCGCGTCCATTCTATCTGAGACTTGTAAACTTGTTATCCTGCTCAGTAGTGCCTCCAGTTCACTGTCGCTCATTAACAAGAAACGACAACTGTCCAGGAACAAACAAACAAACAAAAATCTTTATTATAATTTTTTTTTTTTAATTTTCACTTTCTCTCAAAAATTGCCCTTGCAACTATTTAGCTCCTTGTTTCTGCCTTATTAATGCACTCAAACTTCAATTTTTTGTGTATTATTTCTTTTTGTTAAAAAAAAATTTTAAACTAAAACATATTTGTATCAATTCTTTCTCTTAAATTCTTAATTTTCCTTAACACCAACTTTTACTAGTTTTTTTTTTTTTTTTTTTTTTTTTTTTTATTACTCTCTTTTTTTGCTTGACAATATCCTTGTTTGAGCTTCACTTACATTATGTCTTACAGTCTAAAGGACGACTTCTTTGCTGGGATATCGGGATAGCCTTACGTCAGGCACCAATTAACTTGTTCCACTGGTACCTCCAATTTAAGCTGATATAATTCAATTAACTTGAACCACTGTTACTTCCAATTTAAGTTGATATAATTTTATTGCTTTATTTATTGCCCGCTCATTCTACGAGTCGGGATGAGTGATAGAATCCAACTGACTTACTTATTCTACTCTACCTTAAATCGAAGTCTAATTCTACACCTACACTTACAACTAATACAGCTACAATCGCGACCGTTGTTGGTGGGAACGCCGCCGACTGCGCTGAGTGTGATGATAGCGTGGAACATAATACAAATTCACTCCCACGCTAGATAGCTGGTCTTTGCTATGCAACTGCTCTGCACCTGCAGGCTGGTGTCATGTTATAGATTCGGGGAATTCGCGGCTGTCGCGGTTCTATCGCACCGGAATGACCCGGGTTTTCTCACCCGGCCAAGGGCTGTTATTTCAGTGTAACCCTGTCCAATCTGTCCCGTCCCACCCTTAAATTGTCGTCCTCGGAGCAAACCCTTGCAGCTGGGTTGCTCCATTGTCTCTTGTTACGGGCTGGGGTCGAACCCAACCCTGGACCAAGAGACTGGATCTGCTGCGTTTGCTGGAAGAAAATTTATATTAAACGGTCGTATTCGGTACAATGCGCCAAGTGTAAGAGATGGTTACATAAATCTGGATGTTCAGGGCTTAACCCTGCCATCCACAGACCCCGTACTTTCTTTAGTACCTTTGAGGCACCTTGCTGTACACGTCCTAGGACGTCCCGCGGTAGCCGCCGCTCTGGCACTCCCTTACCGCCTCTAACTACTTCCAATAGTCACAATAGTGGCTCAGTCTACACGACTGGCAGCACCGCTGCCATCCCTGCCTCACCCACTCCCGACTGTCGCTCACGCACGCCAGCGTCTCCATCTCACACGGCCGCTCAACACTCCTACTCCCCCCGGAATAGGTCAGATATGAGCATCGCCGAGCGTCAGTCCCCTCTGTCTCTGCCTCCAATGCCCCCCCCTGCTTCCAGCCTGCACGTGGGTCAGGAACACCATCTCCTAGTACCTTTCACTACGTGCACCGTTTGTCGGCAAAGATTGTATACGCCTGCGACATCGGTCAAGTGCAACAGTTGCCTTGGCCTGTGTCACACCCTTATGTGCTCTGGGCTCGCAAACGGCAACCTTTGGACGGATTCGTTCATAGCCCCCTGTTGCAGTACACAGCCGCCCTCCACGCCAGACAACATCGGCCATGGCGCTGTCAACTCTAGACTGCGACATAGTTTAGGCCTTAGCCTACCTCCACCTAGGCAAACGCATCCGTCCCTCACGCCTAGTATGTCCCCCGCCTCCCCTCCTACACACTTCAAAATTCTGCAGCTAAACTGTAACGGATTAGCTGGAAAGATCGCGGAGATAACTGACTTTATGAAGACGCACAACATCAAAATCGCCGCGATACAAGAGACAAAACTGAACACGAGATCGGACTTACGAACTTGTGATGGGTATAATGTACATCGTAAAGACCGTCCCAGCGGTCTTGGGGGTGGCCTTGCGTTCATCACACATCACTCTGTACAATACAATCTATTTTCCCCTGACGTCGACCCCAGGGACTCTACCTTAGAATGCCAAGGCATAGCAGTCCGGTCAGGAGACGCCGACCTGCAAATCATAAACATCTATATTCCTCCTGTCACGTGTTGTCCTAGAGATTATCATCCCGACATTAGTGCGTTGCTAAGGGGCGATAACCGCCTAATCCTAGGCGACTTCAACGCACATCACGATCTCTGGCACTCCAACTTGCCAGCAGACAGTAGAGGACAGGCAATTGCAGACCAAATAGATAACTCAGCATTCTGTACAGTCAATGGAGATGCCCCCACCAGGGTGGCAGGTAACTGTCACAGCTCGCCAGACATCTCCATAACGAGCGCGGGCCTTATTAACTTTGTCATCTGGCGACCGATGCTTACGTTAGCTTCAGACCACCTACCCATTTTACTCTCTGTTGAACGACCGACCGACTTCATAACGACTGATAAAATAACATACATCAACTTCACCAAAGCGGACTGGGACCGCTTTACTGAATATACAGAGCGCTCCTTCGCTGCCTTACCCACTCCAACGGACGTACGCAAAGGTGAACGAGAGTTTCGCAAGATCATTGATTCAGCCTCATGCCGCTTTATTCCTGCTGGCAGAATACCAGAAATTCGTCCGAATTTCCCGGCAGAAGCTGCGGCGATGGCAAGAGAACGTGACCAAGTGAGACTTATCAATCCCGCAGATCCCAGAATAAAAGATCTCAATGCTGAAATCCGTAGGATTGTCAACGAACACAAGCTGACCAAGTGGAAACAACACCTTGAGACATGCAACCTCTCCGGCGGAGTCGGCAAACTATGGTCGACTGTCAAGGCCCTATCCAATCCGACCAAACACAAAGACAAGGTCGCCATTGCTTTCGGCGACAGTGTCAAATCGGACGCCAGGAAATGCGCGAGCTCCTTTTGCCGGCTGTTTATAATGCATCCACCTGCGGATAGGGCTAAGAGAAGAGCCTTCCGACGTGCGCGCAAACACAAACACTCTACTGCGCCCATTGCCGTCTCAGCCGCAGAGGTTAAGGAAGCCATAATGAAGGCCAAACCCTCAAAATCCATCGGACCCGACGGAATTGCCATGAAGATGATCAAACACCTTGGCCAAGAAGGACAGAATTATTTAGCGGCTCTCTTCAATCTCTCTCTAACTACCTTCGTTATTCCTGAGATATGGAAACAAGCGATTGTAGTTCCCCTACTAAAACCAGGGAAGCCGGCGAACCTAGGAGAGTCCTATCGTCCGATATCCCTCCTTTCGCCGGCAGCGAAATTGCTAGAGTCCATTCTGCTTCCTTACTTCGTTACAAATCTAAAATTGGCCGATCATCAACATGGTTTTCGCAAAAATCACAGCACGACATCCGCTTTGAACGCCATTACAACGCAGATTAACAACGGTTTGAACCAAAATCCACCAAACCATAGGACGGTTCTCGTGGCACTTGATCTGTCAAATGCATTCGACACGGTCAATCACGCCACTCTCCTCCGAGACCTGGATGAGACACCGCTCCCTGCCGGCCTTAAGAGGTGGACCGCTAATTACCTCAATGGTCGACAGGCAACAGTCAAATTTAGGAACAAGAAATCTAGACCACGAAGAATAAAACAAGGGGTGCCGCAAGGTGGTGTTCTCTCTCCCCTCTTGTTTAATTTCTATATTTCGAGACTTCCCCCCCCACCAGAGGGAGTCTCCATCGTTTCCTACGCTGACGACTGCACGATAATGGCCTCGGGCAAGGGTCCCTCCATTGATGAACTCTGTATAAGAATCAACAGTTACCTCCTTGACCTTTCCAGCTTCTTCACCGAGCGTAATCTGACCCTGTCTCCGACTAAATCTACGGCGACCCTGTTTACCACATGGAATGCGCAGATGGGGCAAGAGTTAAATGTCCACGTAGATGGAGTACCCCTACCTACTGTCAACCACCCAAAAATCTTGGGCGTGACATTTGACAACGGCCTCACCTTCGCTGGTCATGCCACCGCAATAGCCTCAAAGGTACAGAGCCGCAATAAGATCCTCAAGTCACTGGCCGGCAGTACTTGGGGAAAAGACAAAGAAACATTGCTTGCTACATATAAGGCTATTGGCCGGCCGGTTATTGACTATGCTGCGCCTATATGGTCGCCCAACCTTTCTGACACCAATTGGAGGAAATTGCAAGTCTGCCAAAACACCGCCATCAGAACTGCCACGGGATGCCTGCTTATGTCATCTGAGTCTCACCTCCATCAAGAGGCGAAATTGCTCTATGTTCAAGAGCACGCGGAACTCTTGAGTAGACAGTTCCTTCTGAACTGTCACAAACCTAGTCATCCAAACCGACATCTTTTGGATGTAGCACCGCCCCCCAGAGACATAAGGAGACATCTCCGTAAGCATTACGATGAGATCCGGCATCATATCTCTTTGCCGTTTGATCTGCGGAACCATAGACGGGCTCTAAATGACCTCCACACTGAGTCGGTAGACAGATCCCTCAGATCTCGGCCTGTGAATCCCGTTATTAATACTCAACCACCTGAATTGGCTGAAGAGGAGCGTGTACTTCCGAGGGAGACTAGAGTCATACTAGCACAACTTCGCTCTGGATATTGTAATAGGTTAAACTCTTACTTATGCAGACTGAACCCCAACATACCAAATACATGCCCTGCATGTGGTATGACCCCTCATGATACCATACATCTCTTTTCCTGTTCAGTTGAACCCACTCTTCTAACACCCACATCACTCTGGTCCAACCCTGTGGAAACTGCGCATTTCCTCGGACTTCCGTTAGAAGAGCCTGATGACAATTTAGAGTGATCGAGCCCATTGGGCAGGGCGAAGCACTGTTAACAACAACAACAACAACAACTGTTGGCCTTGAATCACATGTGATAACTTATAGTTTAAAATTAAATAAAAAAATATGTTGAGAAACCTTCCATGGTAGAAATACACTCGGAGAGTTTTCCAAAGACCGCCGACGGGCGACCCCGTTTTGAAAAACTTTTTCAAACCACTTTTGATATTATCTTTCCCGGGACTCGAACCTTGGGCCTTCGGTGGGGTAGCCCAGCAACACTGTAGCCACACCATGGCGGTTAGTTTATGCACGGCTAATAATTTGAGCCGAAATTTTAAACCATTTATTCATAATGTATACAAATGTACTCGTATACTTTTCTCCCTCTATTGATGAGTGCTCCATAGCTCAGTGGGTAGAGCACTCGACACTGATGTGGGACGCTTCGGTTCGAGTCCTACCAACTGATTTTTTTTTATGATTTAAAATTTAAACTTTCTTTAAAAACAAAACATCACTCTAGTTCTTATTAGCCACTTTATCTCTAGTTCTGAACCAGAAATTATTCTCACTAGTTACTGACTTCCCCTACAGGGATGTTTATGCAACCTACCCTATTTTTATGCAGGGTTCAGAAAAATTCTTTCCCAAATAATTGAAAATTAATTTTTTTAATTTCTTATACTGGCTGCGAACAAATTTTAAAACATTAATTCGTTTCATTTTACTGTGGCGAATAAAAAATAATATTATATATAAAATACCATGTGCGGGAGATGGAGACAACAAATGCAACAAAGAATATGTTGGCACAACCAAAAATAAGCTTAAATCTAGAATAGCAGGGCATCAATCTAATATAAAATGTTTAAAATCGAACAGCACACAGAAAACAGCACTTGCGGCCCACTGTGCTGAGAACAGACATCAACCTGCCTTTGACGCTGTGAAACAACGTTATAACAAACGCCTAGAGATGCTTCAAATAATAGACACGGAAGAGAATAAGACACTGAACTACAATATACAGCGTAGCGGCGAAGTGAGTTTGAGCTCCTTCTACATAATGCATTACAAAACCCTTACGACTACCTCATTACCATCGCTTACACTGTATACCAAGATGTAAAATAGAAATTTTTATGGATTATTCGTCTTAAAACTTCGTGAAAGTTCGTACTTTGTTTCATTTGTTTTGTCTTTGCAACCATGCTCTTTTTTGACAGTTTCGTGGTACGCGTCATTCGTTTAGTAGCATTATAGATGTACGCTTTAGAAAATTTTGATTCATGAAATCAATTTATTATTTAATTTGTTTAAATAAATAAATTATGCCTAGATATTTTGAAAATGTGTATAATTTACACTGCTCATACTGCCGAATGTTGTTCGGGGACTGTTCACTTATTCCATTTCTAGTAACGAGGTATTTCATCAGCTTTGTCCACAAAGTGGTCATGCTTATGGGAAAGTAATCTTGTTTGTAACTGCTTCTTGAAGGTAAATGGTCTCCAAAGTGTTGGAGAAGTGTTGCCTTTTGTAATGAGTATTTTCGCCGCTGGGAGACATTTACTTGACTCGCGAAAATCATTTCAAAACAGCATGCCGACTGAACAGATGCTTTGTCCAACAACTGAATAAATGTATGTGTATTTAACAACTAACCTGTGATATATGTAAGCCTAATAACTAAAAATTATAAATTGTTGTTGTAGCCCCTGATGGCGATCTCCGGTGGAGACTGAAATATATTGTTTTAATGAACCTGACCTAGAGTCAGCTACGATTAATCCTTGTATCATAAATATTTTGTTTTCATACGGTGTATATAAATAAATGTAATTTTTTGAAAATTCTCTTAAACAAACATTCGGAACGAATCAACTACTGTTGAGCTGAGTTTATAGATATGCAGTTGTACATATGATTAAGCTGTCACAATTACGCGACCATTTTCAATCCCGATTTAAAAAAAAACGATAACCTACTTGTGTAGACCGACTCATTTTGTTTTGTTGATTTTCCCACAGGGTGGAAAGCTGATGTATATTTTACGAAAAATGGCATTGAAAATTTCACATGACCGAAACCGGTTTGCCGCCAAACCAAATTTGACAAGGAATGACGGAAAATCGTTCCAATATACATCTACTTGTGTAGACCTTTTGGTGACAGCAAAAAAATATGGAGGTAGGGGTACTGTTCAACATATATAGAAGCATCTACCCACCAAAACGTACAGCTGCAGCCTGGTGTCTCAAATGAAGCAGGTGAACAAATATGTATATAAAAACGAAATAGATTCTCCATTATTACGAACTAGAAATGTCAAAGAAAAGCTTGTAAATGTATTGTGATGCACTCAGCCCTCCGACCACGAGTTGAGTGGATCTTACCAGTTCAGCTAAAGACACTGAAAGTCCCTTATATAAATGATTTTTACTACAAGCTTAATATTTCAGAAGATTAGTAGAAATAAAATTCACACGCTCAAGCTCTTTTATATGCAAAGCAGATAGCGACAGCACAAGAATGTAGCTGCTTATATGCCTCCGTGCGAATCTGGTATATTGAATCTGTTCCCCCTCCAAAACGCCTGTCTCGAATGACTTTTTAGTAGACGCACAGTGGCGCCTTTTGAGTTTTTTCTTTGCAAAAATCATAACTTTTGAACCAATGAAGATATTTAAAAAATTTAAAATGAAAATGAAAGCTAATTATTTGAAGTTTTATTGTGTGAAAGCTCAGAATGTCACAGATACAGGGTGTTTCTAAAAAATTCGAAAATTTTTAGAAAAATGCAAAAACAAAATGTTTTTAGTAAAAAATAAAATGAGATTTGTCTTATAATGACGTATTTAAGCATTAAATAAGATAAACTAATGATTTTGATAAGATAGCGTGGCACTGCCTACTTATGACAAAAAGTTGTATCTAAGTAGTCACGTAATCAATAACTACCAAAATCGATAGACGTATTGTTTCTTTTAAATGGCAATACTCTTATAAAACTCAAATCTCCGTTTTTGGTGCCACAATAACAAGGTACTTCAAAATTCATCGTAGAATTTTACATGTTTTTTTTTTTAATTTACAAGCCAAATATGTATTTTATTAATAAATAAAAGTTATTGAAAGTGGTTCAATGATAAAAAGTTTGATCTTAGTAACCGCTTTACCAATTTGTACCAAACCCGATGGACGTATTGATTTCTGTAAAAATTTAATACTCGTTTGAAGGCGAAATGCCTAAGCTTTAAAATAAATTTGATAAACTTTAGAGCAATGCAATAACGAAAAGTATGTATGTATAAATTACTAAATTGATTATTTTATTTGAAATAAAAAATTAACTTGTACATACATATCTTATTTTTCAAAAGAGTAACAAAGTTGATTAGTAAATCTCTTTTTCACTGTTGTGATAAGAAGTGAGAAACTTATTTTATCTTAACATAGTCATCGTCACTGGAACATATATCTAGCAAAGCAACCATTTCTGAGCTATACGTATCTGTAAGATCTTTTTGTGTTCTTACATACCTCATAGATGATATGACTGGATCAGAAGAGATAGCTAACATGTTAAAAAGGTCTTCGTTTTGTCGAACTCGTGATACTTTGCAGGTGTTCATACATCTATATCTTTTGTAGTCCTTGTTCTTAGATTCTTGAGCTTCTTCAGACAATTCTCCTAATGGTAAGCACAGGTACTCTATTAAATCTTTTCCATGTGCTCAAATTTTATGTGTTGGTGTAAGTTTCTTCTCAGGATACTTTTGATGCAGCAACTCTGTAGTTTTAGATGCATATTCTCCAAATTTGGGTCCATTAACTGGTTCATGGCAGTTTAAAAAATATAAAATTACTCCCAATCTTTTCACAAAATCTCTATCAACTCCTGTTATGCGAGCCACTTCATCGTTTTCAAAAAATCTTCCTGAGGAGTTACCATCATTTGTATTTCCGTATCCATACTTTGGACAGTCAACTCTAAGGCCAATCTCTTTATAGAATGCATCCTGAATTATTTTTTTTCTCCTGTTTTGTTTCTCCTTACATGTTGTATTGTCGTCGAAAACTTCTCCTTGTTGTGGTATTGTATAAGCCAGCTTCAAAACAAATTCCATACATCTTATCCTAGCATGCAAAGGAGATATTCCATACTCATAATTTAGTTCGTCAGTTATTGAATCATCAAGATTTTCAAAGTCCTTTTGGCTCTTCTTACAAATTGGACATTTCATTGTAGATGTTGTATTTGTTATTAAGTTCAAAACTTTTCCATCGACCATGGTCACTGTAGCTTTTATGAGTTCCGAAGACTCCTTCTCATATTTAAATAATATCGGGCGGCACAATATAGTTGATCACGGACGTGGATTTTTCTAATATGCTGAAGCTTCATCTTTTAGTCGTAATGGAACAATAGAAGCCATAAACATATTACTATCTGTAATTGTTTCATCGTCTACATTTATTCTTTGCTTATATGCGCTTTGTCTTGATGATCCATCACAGCCCCACTTAGTTATCAATGCTAGCTCCTTTGGCAGTGATTTGAACTTTTCTTCAGTGAAACTTTGAAGGAGTCGTGTAGACGTATGATCCATTAGGTTTTGTAGCTCAATTTCAGCTGATACTTCGGTTATTTTGGGACTTAGAGAACTGCTTCTTTCTTGGCTTGAGTAATTTTTTTGTATCCAGGTAAAATATCGGCATTACGTTGCAATAATGACTTACGCAATATAATATATTTTTTCTTAAACCGAGATCTATAAACAGCGCCAAAGCTTCTTCGGGAGTGTATTTCCTAGGTAGCGCATTTGGTGGTGTGGGAATGCTGTTTTCGATCCTCATCAGTCGCACTGGACTTGCTAACACAACTGCTTCTGTTATCTGAGATTTCACGTTTTCTTCCTCTTTTTTATATTTAATAGCCAGTGCTTCTGAAAGATGAGTCGTGGCCATAGCTTTTGTGGTATCAGACAGCTTCCTTTTCCTTGTGTAGGTAGAACACTCTTCTATGGGTTTTGTTGGTCTCCCTCTAGTTGGATTGGTTGACGTGCTAGGCGTTTCTTCGTCCAAAAAAGTTTTGTCAGCTAGCCACTTTTCATGCTTACTTAGAAATTTTGAATTGTTACGATAGACGTCCTTCCATTTTCTTTCTATCATAATGTATTGTAAACCAATTTTTTCTTCCAGGCCTTCCTTTTATTTAATGCTTGTTTCACTCGCTAATTCTCTCATAATAGCCACAACGAAGTCCCGTCTTGACTTTGTAGATTTAAACACCGCAAATAGTTTCGAGTTTTCTAGATACATATTAGAATTGGCTTCGAGTGTATCTGACTAAATATTCAACTGTGAACTATATTTAAAAATACTATTCACTTTATTTAAGTAAACAGAATACTAAGTTCCTTAATCCCCAAAAGATTGTATGATGGATAGCTTTATATACCTACTCAAATTATTAAAATGAATTACAGGTATATAATTCGTAACTAAAAAAATTTACGAGTATGTTGTTAACAAGTTCCAATAACAAAACCGACCTTACGGCCGTACTGAATTATATATACCTGCTCAGGCGGGTATTTATGCCCAAGGTTGTTTAACTTTATTTGATGTAAAAAGTGAAGTTGCAGCTGGACGCAGGTAGACTTTATGAATTTAGGTAACTGAATATAACTATAACTATAAGGTAACTGAATATAATAATAACTACTGTTAATTTGACGGAGCACATATTTTAATTTTTTTTTTTCCATCAAAGTTTTAAAAAGGGCCTAAAAATAGGCATTTCGAAAAACAGGTACAGGGTGGCTGATAAAAGCCGCTACGAAAAAAAAATTAAATAACTTTTTTTCTATTTAATGAATCTGGTTAATTTTTTTTTTATTTTGCAGACCGACTTTTACATTTAACAAAAATGGATAACTGGGACACTGAAACAAGAATTTGGATTGTCCGCCGCTATCACGCACTGGAGTCCGTAGTTTCGGTTCAAAGAGAGTATAGGCGCACGTTTGGCGGCAATCCTCCGAGCAGATGGACCATAATAAGAGTTGTAAACAATTTTGCCGAGCATGGGACAGTCAACAGAAGACCTTACCATCGAAACCCTTCAGTTCGAACGGAGGAAACAATCGCTGCTGTAGCTGCTGCCATACAAAACAATCCACGTGTTTCGACAAGAAGCTTATCTGCTCAAATGGGTGTAAGCAGACAGTCATTACAGTCAATTATGCACAAAGATTTGGACTTATTCCCATATAAAATTCAAATGGCCAACAAACTGAACGCTGCAGACTTGCCGATTCGCTTGGAATTTTGCCAGAAGATGCTTCAAATGGTGGAAGAGGATGGAAACATGTTGAACTGTCTTTTCATGTCTGACGAGGACCATTTCGATTTAAACGGCAACATAAACAAACAAAAATTGTCGAATATGGAGTGCTTCCAACCCACAGATACTCCATGAGACGGAATTGCATCCACTTCGTGTCACAGTGTGGTGTGCAGTTTCATCACGCTGCATTGTCGGGCCCTACTTCTTCGAAGAAAACGGTCACACCGTTACGGTTACTGGAGACCGTTACTTGAGCATGTTGAGAGAGTTTTTCTATCCAGAATTACGCCGAATGAGAATTTCTTTCAACTCTGTGTGGTTTCAGCAAGATGGTGCAGCTCCTCATATAGCCCAACCTGTTATGACAGAATTGTGACGAAAATTTCCCAATAAGCTGATATCCAGAAACTCCACATTCCGTTGGCCACCCAGGTCGCCTGACCTTACTGCACCTGACTTTTTCTTGGGGGGTTATTGCAAACAGGAAGTCTTCAAAGCAAAACCAACAAATTTGAATGAACTAAGGCAATCCATTCGAGAAACAATTGCGGCTATTCCTGTCTCAACTCTCCAAGCAGTAATGACCAACTTTTTGGTAAGATGCCGCACATGCATCGACGAGCAGGCGGGGCATTTAAATTCCTTTATTTTTAAAACTAATTAAGCTATATTTAATAAAATTTAATGAGCTTTAACATGAATAAAAGAAAAATGAATTCCATACACTGAAAAAAAAATTATTTGAGTTTCTTAATGTAGCAAAATTCATCAGCCACCCTGTATATCCGCCAACTTTTAATTATCTTTAATTGCTATACAAGAAAACGACAACCGGCCGCCTTATTTACTCACAAAACCATTTTAAATACAACGAAAAAGAAGAAAAATTTCAAAATTTTCTCAATGTTGAAAATTGGTCAGCTTTGAGCGGCTCTACCTGGTAAACTATAATTTCCTGTGAAAAAACAGTTGTATATTCTTGATCTCTGGAAAATTCTCTATTAGAAACATGTATTAGATTTAGCGAACGCTTTCATGATTTTTTTTTTGATTTTTGCCATGCTTTAACGGCAGAGGCGCCACTGTGAGACGTTTGGTAGCCTACTAGCATACCATTCAACTAATACCTGTATATATCTAATAACGGTACTTTTAGCAGGCGGTAGCCGTAGACCCTGCGCCTAAAAGTAAGTTTCTCTTTGATAAAACCATTGTTAGATTTATGTTTCCATACTGAATCAAATTGCTTTATTTAATCCATTTTTTTTTACAAGAACAAAATTATTAAAATCCACTATTAATAAAAGTACTACATGATTATAATTGTGAATAGCTATGATTATGCAACCATTGATATTGTTTGTTTAAAGTTTATCAACATGCAATAAATTTTCATTCAATTTAACAGTTAAGAGATTGTTGATTGAGTCGCGGGCTTTCTCTAGTGATGAACCAACTTCTCAAGTTTCTGGCGAATGGTTATGTTTGTGTTTGTTGTATTGCTTTTTTTAGAATATACGAGTACTCTTCTTCCAATTCTTTATACGGGTCATCAGGCTCAATATCACCAGAGCTGGAAGTTGTGTCGTTTGATTCATTATTTGGAAAGTTATTAATTGAGTTCGTATTTGCACAGGTTTTTAATAGATGTGCCTACAAAAGTTTGGGGTCAATTAGTATGCGTATAGTATTTAATAAAGATCTAAAACACTTAGGCGCGTTTTCTCCATGCCCACTTAATCTTTACTGGCATTGTCCTTGTCAGATATTCTTTACCGGTTTTTTACATAAGCCTGGTTAATCGTACATTGAAAAAACGGGCTTTAGTTATTTGATACTTATTAGACGTTTTATATTTTGTATAGGGTCTTAAGCGTACAATGTGCTTGGAACTCCATAAACTATGTTACCGCAAATATGGCTATTGCTTGCATATTTATGAAGAAATAAGTTAATAAATTGCATCACTATTCTTACCATAGCTATTTTGCGTTGGCCGTCATTGTAATAAGGTGATTCGAAAAAGTTGAAATGTGGATCAAAGTACGAAGCAGACACAAACGCAACATTTCCCAGCAGCTCTGTGTTTCTCTTTTGCATGAACTCTAAAAACTGTAAAGCGAATTCATTGTCACTCTTCTTTTTCAACTTTACCTCGCATACAAGCCAATCACGGTAAATATCTCCAGTTATATATTGTTCAGTTTGAACACGTTTACAGCATTCTGACATTGGAGAAAATGCAGACAATAAAATTTCAATTAACTTCAACACCAAACACAATTACAGTACCATTTGTATTAAAATAATCTTTTAAATTAAATACAGCTTCCATCATGTCAAACGTGGAATTGCAAATGGACTATTCCACAAAACTTGTTATGCCATAACTCCGCCAAAAAAAGTTGGTGATAATGTTCTATATATAAAGGTAACTGTTTGCTGTAAAAACGGGCGAAATCGGTTAAGGTCTACGCCCAGTTTTTTAACATAGTTCTGAACAATTTTTTTGTAAAATTACATCAATCAGATTTTGCACACATAATAAGCTTTTTAAGAAAAACTCGGCCGCAAACAACTTTTGTCAATTTTGAAGAAGAAGGCGTGGCGCCGCCCACTTTTCAGCATAAAATGTCTGCTATTTTCAAAGGCAATCGCTTATAATTCAATCTTGATATTTCAATAAAAATTGGTCAGCTGCTTCTCAGTAGTATGTATTATACCCCTGCCAAAAATTAGCCAAATCGGGGAACACACAAGCAAAATATTCGGGCACGTAGTTAATAGCCTACTGCAAAAGCGAAGTTGTATATCTTTTTTGATTTTCATACCTTTCATGAACATGAAATGTTTGTACGTATCAGAAGAAAAAGAGATAGTCCCATCAGAAAGTATACTGAAATGAGCAGGAGGATGAGCTGAGTCGATGTAGGCATGTCCTTCTCTTGATGCGTCTATCTGTCTGTCCGTCTGTCTATTTGAGCGGAAATACGAACTGAAAGTAATAAAATAGACCTGCGTAAATTGAGATGACATAATAGATCACTACTAGGTATATAATGTTCGGTTCCAGCCGAACTTAGACTTCCTTACTTGTTTATATCTTTTTTTGTTATGCACACAAGGTATATTACTTTATTCGGCATAAACGAATCGAGATATATATTTATTAATATATATCAAAACGTTCAGGATGAAAAGTAAAATATCCGGGCAAGTAGTTAATATCCCACTGCAAAAGCGAAGTTGTATATCTTTGTTAATTTACATACCTTTCATGAACATGAAATGTTTGTACGTATGAGAATAAAAAGAGATAGTTTCATCAAAAAGTATACTGAAATGATCAGGAGGATGAGCTGAGTCGAGGTAGCCATTCTCTCATAATAGCCACAACGAAGTCCCGTCTTGACTTTGTAGATTTAAACACCGCAAATAGTTTCGAGTTTTCTAGATACATATTAGAATTGGCTTCGAGTGTATCTGACTAAATATTCAACTGTGAACTATATTTAAAAATACTATTCACTTTATTTAAGTAAACAGAATACTAAGTTCCTTAATCCCCAAAAGATTGTATGATGGATAGCTTTATATACCTACTCAAATTATTAAAATGAATTACAGGTATATAATTCGTAACTAAAAAAATTTACGAGTATGTTGTTAACAAGTTCCAATAACAAAACCGACCTTACGGCCGTACTGAATTATATATACCTGCTCAGGCGGGTATTTATGCCCAAGGTTGTTTAACTTTATTTGATGTAAAAAGTGAAGTTGCAGCTGGACGCAGGTAGACTTTATGAATTTAGGTAACTGAATATAACTATAACTATAAGGTAACTGAATATAATAATAACTACTGTTAATTTGACGGAGCACATATTTTAATTTTTTTTTTTCCATCAAAGTTTTAAAAAGGGCCTAAAAATAGGCATTTCGAAAAACAGGTACAGGGTGGCTGATAAAAGCCGCTACGAAAAAAAAATTAAATAACTTTTTTTCTATTTAATGAATCTGGTTAATTTTTTTTTTATTTTGCAGACCGACTTTTACATTTAACAAAAATGGATAACTGGGACACTGAAACAAGAATTTGGATTGTCCGCCGCTATCACGCACTGGAGTCCGTAGTTTCGGTTCAAAGAGAGTATAGGCGCACGTTTGGCGGCAATCCTCCGAGCAGATGGACCATAATAAGAGTTGTAAACAATTTTGCCGAGCATGGGACAGTCAACAGAAGACCTTACCATCGAAACCCTTCAGTTCGAACGGAGGAAACAATCGCTGCTGTAGCTGCTGCCATACAAAACAATCCACGTGTTTCGACAAGAAGCTTATCTGCTCAAATGGGTGTAAGCAGACAGTCATTACAGTCAATTATGCACAAAGATTTGGACTTATTCCCATATAAAATTCAAATGGCCAACAAACTGAACGCTGCAGACTTGCCGATTCGCTTGGAATTTTGCCAGAAGATGCTTCAAATGGTGGAAGAGGATGGAAACATGTTGAACTGTCTTTTCATGTCTGACGAGGACCATTTCGATTTAAACGGCAACATAAACAAACAAAAATTGTCGAATATGGAGTGCTTCCAACCCACAGATACTCCATGAGACGGAATTGCATCCACTTCGTGTCACAGTGTGGTGTGCAGTTTCATCACGCTGCATTGTCGGGCCCTACTTCTTCGAAGAAAACGGTCACACCGTTACGGTTACTGGAGACCGTTACTTGAGCATGTTGAGAGAGTTTTTCTATCCAGAATTACGCCGAATGAGAATTTCTTTCAACTCTGTGTGGTTTCAGCAAGATGGTGCAGCTCCTCATATAGCCCAACCTGTTATGACAGAATTGTGACGAAAATTTCCCAATAAGCTGATATCCAGAAACTCCACATTCCGTTGGCCACCCAGGTCGCCTGACCTTACTGCACCTGACTTTTTCTTGGGGGGTTATTGCAAACAGGAAGTCTTCAAAGCAAAACCAACAAATTTGAATGAACTAAGGCAATCCATTCGAGAAACAATTGCGGCTATTCCTGTCTCAACTCTCCAAGCAGTAATGACCAACTTTTTGGTAAGATGCCGCACATGCATCGACGAGCAGGCGGGGCATTTAAATTCCTTTATTTTTAAAACTAATTAAGCTATATTTAATAAAATTTAATGAGCTTTAACATGAATAAAAGAAAAATGAATTCCATACACTGAAAAAAAAATTATTTGAGTTTCTTAATGTAGCAAAATTCATCAGCCACCCTGTATATCCGCCAACTTTTAATTATCTTTAATTGCTATACAAGAAAACGACAACCGGCCGCCTTATTTACTCACAAAACCATTTTAAATACAACGAAAAAGAAGAAAAATTTCAAAATTTTCTCAATGTTGAAAATTGGTCAGCTTTGAGCGGCTCTACCTGGTAAACTATAATTTCCTGTGAAAAAACAGTTGTATATTCTTGATCTCTGGAAAATTCTCTATTAGAAACATGTATTAGATTTAGCGAACGCTTTCATGATTTTTTTTTTGATTTTTGCCATGCTTTAACGGCAGAGGCGCCACTGTGAGACGTTTGGTAGCCTACTAGCATACCATTCAACTAATACCTGTATATATCTAATAACGGTACTTTTAGCAGGCGGTAGCCGTAGACCCTGCGCCTAAAAGTAAGTTTCTCTTTGATAAAACCATTGTTAGATTTATGTTTCCATACTGAATCAAATTGCTTTATTTAATCCATTTTTTTTTACAAGAACAAAATTATTAAAATCCACTATTAATAAAAGTACTACATGATTATAATTGTGAATAGCTATGATTATGCAACCATTGATATTGTTTGTTTAAAGTTTATCAACATGCAATAAATTTTCATTCAATTTAACAGTTAAGAGATTGTTGATTGAGTCGCGGGCTTTCTCTAGTGATGAACCAACTTCTCAAGTTTCTGGCGAATGGTTATGTTTGTGTTTGTTGTATTGCTTTTTTTAGAATATACGAGTACTCTTCTTCCAATTCTTTATACGGGTCATCAGGCTCAATATCACCAGAGCTGGAAGTTGTGTCGTTTGATTCATTATTTGGAAAGTTATTAATTGAGTTCGTATTTGCACAGGTTTTTAATAGATGTGCCTACAAAAGTTTGGGGTCAATTAGTATGCGTATAGTATTTAATAAAGATCTAAAACACTTAGGCGCGTTTTCTCCATGCCCACTTAATCTTTACTGGCATTGTCCTTGTCAGATATTCTTTACCGGTTTTTTACATAAGCCTGGTTAATCGTACATTGAAAAAACGGGCTTTAGTTATTTGATACTTATTAGACGTTTTATATTTTGTATAGGGTCTTAAGCGTACAATGTGCTTGGAACTCCATAAACTATGTTACCGCAAATATGGCTATTGCTTGCATATTTATGAAGAAATAAGTTAATAAATTGCATCACTATTCTTACCATAGCTATTTTGCGTTGGCCGTCATTGTAATAAGGTGATTCGAAAAAGTTGAAATGTGGATCAAAGTACGAAGCAGACACAAACGCAACATTTCCCAGCAGCTCTGTGTTTCTCTTTTGCATGAACTCTAAAAACTGTAAAGCGAATTCATTGTCACTCTTCTTTTTCAACTTTACCTCGCATACAAGCCAATCACGGTAAATATCTCCAGTTATATATTGTTCAGTTTGAACACGTTTACAGCATTCTGACATTGGAGAAAATGCAGACAATAAAATTTCAATTAACTTCAACACCAAACACAATTACAGTACCATTTGTATTAAAATAATCTTTTAAATTAAATACAGCTTCCATCATGTCAAACGTGGAATTGCAAATGGACTATTCCACAAAACTTGTTATGCCATAACTCCGCCAAAAAAAGTTGGTGATAATGTTCTATATATAAAGGTAACTGTTTGCTGTAAAAACGGGCGAAATCGGTTAAGGTCTACGCCCAGTTTTTTAACATAGTTCTGAACAATTTTTTTGTAAAATTACATCAATCAGATTTTGCACACATAATAAGCTTTTTAAGAAAAACTCGGCCGCAAACAACTTTTGTCAATTTTGAAGAAGAAGGCGTGGCGCCGCCCACTTTTCAGCATAAAATGTCTGCTATTTTCAAAGGCAATCGCTTATAATTCAATCTTGATATTTCAATAAAAATTGGTCAGCTGCTTCTCAGTAGTATGTATTATACCCCTGCCAAAAATTAGCCAAATCGGGGAACACACAAGCAAAATATTCGGGCACGTAGTTAATAGCCTACTGCAAAAGCGAAGTTGTATATCTTTTTTGATTTTCATACCTTTCATGAACATGAAATGTTTGTACGTATCAGAAGAAAAAGAGATAGTCCCATCAGAAAGTATACTGAAATGAGCAGGAGGATGAGCTGAGTCGATGTAGGCATGTCCTTCTCTTGATGCGTCTATCTGTCTGTCCGTCTGTCTATTTGAGCGGAAATACGAACTGAAAGTAATAAAATAGACCTGCGTAAATTGAGATGACATAATAGATCACTACTAGGTATATAATGTTCGGTTCCAGCCGAACTTAGACTTACTTACTTGTTTATATCTTTTTTTGTTATGCACACAAGGTATATTACTTTATTCGGCATAAACGAATCGAGATATATATTTATTAATATATATCAAAACGTTCAGGATGAAAAGTAAAATATCCGGGCAAGTAGTTAATATCCCACTGCAAAAGCGAAGTTGTATATCTTTGTTAATTTACATACCTTTCATGAACATGAAATGTTTGTACGTATGAGAATAAAAAGAGATAGTTTCATCAAAAAGTATACTGAAATGATCAGGAGGATGAGCTGAGTCGAGGTAGCCATGCCCGTCTTTCGATACGTCTATCTGTCTGCCCGTCTGTCTATTTGAACTCAACAACGAACTGAAAGTATTAAAATAGACCTGCGTAAATTGGGATGCCATAAAAGATCACTAGTAGGTATATAATGTTCGGTTTCACCCGAACTTAGACTTCCTTACTTGTTATCACTGATCTGCAGGCCTATAAGTCCTTCTCAGCAATTTTGAAGAAGTCATGTGCAGCCAATTGAAGCTTGTGTGCAGCACATGTAACAACCGGCAACAGATATTATATCCTCTCATTAAGCTTACAAATTTTATATAAGTCGTCTTCTGTATTTGTACCATAGTCGACGGACTGACCTGGAAATTCTTCAACATCCCAAAGCAAAAGTTTAGGAGCCTTAATCATATTCGACCCATTGTCAGTGGTTGTCGAATATATTTGTTTTAGACTAGTTTCAAGTGTTTGTAAACACTTGGATATTTCGTCCTTGATAAAGTTAGAACTATGCCGCTGTCTCAATTGAATCGTACCAATTGTGTGAATCGTTATTATGAAATTTTTATTCCCAACTAGCCTGCCCGTGACTGCTTCGCAAGTCATTCCGCAGTACAAAGACCCTAGTGACCCATACATTTAAAATTCATCCTTGAGTGTTTATTAGACGTCGGTTGATGCAACGGTGCAAAGTTAGATGTGTTTTATGCAGTGGTTTCAGAGTGACGTCTAGAAACGTTTAAAGAGTTGCGCCGCCATCTTGGGAAAAATGATGAAAGACCTCTTCATTGCAAAACGCACACCACATGCATTTTCGCGTCGATTTTCATCAAACCGTCGTTACGACAACCACAATAGGTGACGGCATCTCATGTATAAATTTCAAAAAGATCAGTCGGCACATCTCTTCAAACACCCCTTACCAACGAACACACATTTAGGCTCCTTTTTTATATATATAGAAGATTAGTCATAGATTTTGACCACGTTTTTTGGCTATATCTCGTAAACGGATTGAGGTATCGCAATAAAATTGACATCGTGTTGAAGCTCTCGTTTGACACCCATATTGTTGAAGGTTAACCGGGTTCATGTTTTGGTGGATATCTTAAGACCCTAGTCACGGAGGGGCATGAAAAATACTCTATACTATAGCATTCATCAACAGCTTCCATTTGATACCCATATTGTACAAACACATCCTAGGGTTATCCGGGTCCACGTTTTGGTCTATATCTCGAGACCCTAGTCACGGACGGGCATGAAAAATAATCTATACTATAGTAATCATTAACAGCTCCCATTTGCTACCCATATCTATATATGTACAGGGTGTTTTTTTACAGGTTTGTTTTTCGAATAGAGATAAAACTGGCATTTTGTGGTCAAATCTGGCAACTCTAATGTCATTTATGTTCAGTTTGGTTTGCCATTTCATCATGAACAGGTTGACAAAAGAACAACGCTTGCAAATCGTGCAAATTTATTTCGAAAATAATGGTTCAGTTCGCGAAGTTTACCGTGAGCTCCGTCCATTTTATGGTCGACATAATCGTCCATCAGAGCAATTAATTCGGTTAACCATGGATCGTTTTCGCACTACGTTTACTCTATGGGATAATACGCATCCGCAGAGACGTCGAACAGTGCGCACCGAAGAAACAATTGCCGCTGTAGAGCAAAGTGTTGAAGAGGACCCGAATGAATCGATTCGCTACCGTGCACAGCAATTGGAGCTTTGTCCATCAACTTTATGGAAGATTTTGCGCAAAGATCTTGGCTTGCGACCTTACAAGATCCAGCTTGTGCAAGAATTAAAGCCGCGAGACCATGCAATGCGTCGTGATTTTGGTGTATGGGCCGAAAATGAGATTGATTTCGATGCTGATTTTCATCGCAAAATTTTGTTCAGTGATGAGGCTCATTTTTGGTTGAATGGCTACGTCAACAAGCAAAATTGCCGCATTTGGAGTGAAGAGATGCCACATGAGACCCTTGAAACGCCATTACATCCACAAAAACTGACTGTTTGGTGTGCTCTATGGGCTGGTGGAGTCATTGGGCCATACTTCTTCCGCAATAATGCTGGAGAGGCAGCTACCGTTAATGGATACCGGTATAGAGCCATGATAACCGACTATTTTGTTCCCGAATTGGATGGCATGAATGTGGATGAGTTGTGGTTCCAACAAGACGGCGCTACATGCCACACAGCGCACGTCACAATCGATTTATTGAAGGAAACATTCGATGAGCGCATAATTTCGCGGAATGGACCTGTCAATTGGCCACCAAGGTCGTGTGATTTGACACCATTGGATTATTTTCTTTGGGGATATGTGAAGTCGCTCGTCTACACCAACAAACCAGAAACGTTAGGGGAATTGGAAGTCAACATTCGTGGCGTTATTGCCGACATACGGCCCCATATGCTCGAAAAAGTGGTTGAAAATTGGACCTGTAGAATTGGCTTTATTCGAGCCAGCCGCGGCGGCCACATGCCCTTCCAATAAAGCCAAATTGATGGACTTTAAAACGATTTTCTTGTGTTTTATTTCAATTCGAAGTTCTATACCCCTAAAAAAAACACCCTTTATATAAAAATGAATGCCATTTTTCGTTGTGATTTTATAACTCAAGAACGGGCTCACCTATCCAAACCAAATTTTTAGACTTTGTTCGGACTATTCAGTAGATGGTTTGTGTTTTGAAATTTTAAGAATCGGATACCAGGGTCTCGAGATATAGGCCAAAACGTGGACCCGGGTAAGCCTAGGATGTGTTTGTACAATATGGGTATCAAATGGAAGCTGTTGATGATTGCTATAGTATAGATTATTTTTCATGCCCCTCCGTGACTAGGGTCTCGATATATAGACCAAACCGTAGGCATTTGTAGTAGCATTGTAACCAATGCCATGTTCTGAACAATGTTCAGGCTTTGTTCAAATTTGATGCCAATAGCGAGTGGCTGGAATGACTGAGTAGGGCCTTCAGAAATTGTTTCACACTAATGTTGGTAACGCGGCTTGGCAGAAGTACGATGTGCAGTTTTGCCTTGTCAACGATATGCTTTTTAATATCTCCCCTTGTATTTGTATCTCTTCCTCTTTTCGAAATTATGAAATAATCCGCTTTTAAGTAGTTTTGCGAACAATTGAAATAAATTAATGTAATATGCTCTTAATAATTGAATGCAATACAAACAAATCATATAAACACAATTTTCTAATTTGATTGCGGAGTTATATTTAAAAGTTTTACTTTAGTCTTATAAGACTTTTGCTGTTATAAATATTTTTTCACCAACATAAAAAAATAAAATTTCTTTTTGTGACGTAATTTGGAAAATCAAATTCCAATTCTTTACAACACATAGTTTTTACAAACCTAGAATTAACTTGACTTGACTTAGTTTATAAAAGACCTGAGAGTCATTTATTCAGCATGTAATCTTTTTGAGGGGGGGAGGCGAGATCGACGATAGTGTTGGTGTTGCTGTGGAATAGCGATGGTTGGGCGTCGACGTCTTGAGAAGGCTGTAGTCGGCTGATGTGCGACGCGCTGCTGTGCTCTCGGGTTTAGGGGCTGCCGGTGACGGTCGTTTCGGACAGCGGTAGTGGTGCCACTGCCGCCTCAATGCAGAAAGGTGTGGTGTGCTTGTTAGCAAATTTTGCAGTATCCATGCGCTGCAGTCAATTGTCGGCGTTGCAGTGGTGGCATGCCCCTAAAGATTGGGCATAGGCGGATGGCATGCGGACGACTACAAAGCCCACTTCGCTGGGGACTGCGCTGTAATGCGCGCGTCGGTTGGGCGTTCGGGAGTACCGAAATTGTCAGCTCCAGTGAAGCTACTACGGTCCTGGAACCGCGATCGCGCGGTGTTGCCACTGGGGTCGCCATGGGGGCGCGTGGTTGAGGGACTGGTGACTCGGTTGGTCGTCCGTTAGCATGGCCCGGTTGAGCGGCGTTCGATTGGGGGGCGGTCCTCAACTCGGTGTCCTTGGTCGCTATAGGAAGAGAAAGAGAGTTCGTGTTTTATAAGTAGTTGCTTGCAGAAGATAGGCAGCTTTTTAACTAAGTGAGCGGGATTTTAGTCAGGGTATCGTTTTATTGGGTTGTTTCGCGACTGGGGGACTTGCTTTTATTGCTCGTTAGTGGGAGCAGTCGGTAAGAAACACAGCTTGACGAGCGGCCTAGTCAGCCTACCGTTCTGTGTACGGAGGTCTGCAGCTCGAATATGACCGTCGGGGCTATGATGAACCTTTTCTATACGGCCAAGTCGCTATTCAGTTGGAGGGAGTAAGGAAATGCCCGGGTGTAAGGGCTGTAAAATCGGAGGGATCTTGCGCGAGCGCAGATGGGGGCCGTGAGTTGAGAATGGCTTCTATTCGGGCGAGTAGCGTGGTGAACTCCTCGAAACTGAACTTGTGAGTTCCAGCGATTTTTTTGAAATGCATCTTGAAGCTCGTTACTTTTGATTCCCATAAGCCACCCATATGTGGGGTGCTAGGAGGGATAAATTGCCAATCAATGCCTTGGAGTGCGTATTTTGCGATGATTTCATGTGAGGTCTTGCCATTGTCGCTCATAACTTTTGAAGGAAATCCTCGCCGTCCGACGAAGCGAGTAAACGCCTTGAGGAAAGCGCTATGGTCAGATCAGAGCACAGCCCTAGGTGCACCGCTTTTGTGGTGAAACACACAAATACGACCACATAGCCCTTTGTATATGTGGAAGTCTTTATCTGGAAAGGCCCAGCAAAGGCAACACCAGTGGTAGCAAAGGGCGTAACGAAATTGCAGCGTTCCGTAGGAAGTGCTGCCATAATCTGAGTGCGCATCTTTTGCTTGTATATAGTGCAAGTTTTACACATAAATATAAATTTTTTTATTTTCGGCTTTAGGCGTGGGATGTAGAACTCTTGTCGGACCATTTGTTGCATCAGACGATGTTCGGCGTGTAGTATTAAGAGATAGAGGAAAGTTAGGTATAAAGAAGCGAATGGGGACTTCTCCGGAATTATTATGGGATGCCTTTCGTTATAGGTTAGACTCGAGTTGGCGAGTCGGCCATTTTCTCGAAGCAGGCAATTCGTGTCCAGGTTGAGGGCTAGGAGTGAGCTCTTTTTATCAATGGGCTTGGAAGTTGTAAGCACTGACAGCTTACAGCTGAAGTACCTTGGCTGGGTGGCCACAATGAGGGATACCTTTGTTCTCTGTAGGCTCTCGTGACTCAAGGTACCATTCGGGGATTCGGCATTTTGTTTGCCTTATTTTTGAGGCATTGTATAAACTGAAACATACACGCAACTACTCGAATTGCTCGGGGGAACGATGAAAACCGCTCCAGGATGTCCGTTTCATCCTCATTTTCGCTATGAAAAACCCCCCTTGCACATGTTGCATAGGGGCGATATTTTAGTAATAGTAAATTATTATTTTTTATTAAAATATATTTGTTCTATATAGAACGGGGCCTGCGGGGCACCTGTTACACCTTGTATGTATTAATTGGGAGCGAGCACTATTGGCTCTGAGGCATTACGCGGGATTGGCTTCCTCATTTTCGCTGTGAAAAACCCCGATTTGGCATTACAAAACATAAACTATATCTTCGAAATATTTCATAAGATTGCGAATTACAGGAGCAATGAAATAAACTAAAGAAATAATTATAGCTTATGTCACTTAACCACTATACAATATATGAAGGAGTTTTATTACAAATTAGCTGACCCGGCAAACTTCGTTCTGCCCAAAATAGGTTTTTTTATTGAGTAGAATTTAAAAATTATCGATTACAGCCGTATTTTTTCAAATCGAAAATTAGCGATTGCTCCCCATTTCAATTGTCTATAGATTGTGTGTCCTTGATATCTTGTCAATATTGATAAATAGTCAAGAAAAAATATTAGTTACATATAATCGTTTTGATCGCATATCGTCGCACCATGTTTTGTTATTCTACCAAAAAAATTCTAGGTGCTTAGTACATATACGAGTATCCTGCACTAAGCTTTGATATTCTGCAACAAATACCTTTAGAAACTTTAGGAGAAAGATTAGTTCCCTTTGTATAGGGAATGCCATGCTCCCTTTTCCAATAACTTCAATTTGTTTACCGTGAGTATGGTGTTGATATCGAATATCTCCATAACAATTCTGAAAATATTACGCGTGTAAAATCAGGTTTGTGGGGCCTGGTATAGAAGTCCACGAGAGTGGGGAAAGTTTTACCTGGGAATGGCCAGAACGATTCTTTGCATGCGGTCCAAGCAGCTCACTACTTTCGGGCGCTTGCGTCCAAGTATATTCTAGGTAGCCACCGAACACCCGTTTGGTGGTGAATCTTAACGTGAGCAGGCGACAACCAGGCAAGGCCACTCCGACATAATCAGTTTAAGGTTTGCTGGGGCATTCAAACATGAGAGTCTGACCATCAAGTGGTGCGGCTGCGAGCTGGCGTCTGTCTGGGATCAAGCGGCTCGCTAAAACAACGTCCCAATGAAATTCAACAAAGCCTCGGATATGAGAACCCCTTTTTTTAGATGACAACACCCGCCAACGAAGAAAGGATTACGAGATAAGAGCATGTACCTGGAATGTCCGGTCCCTTAATGGGGAAGGTGCCGCTGCCCGGCTGGTTGAGGTCCTGAGGAAAGCAAAAGCTGACATCACCGCCATACAAGAGATGCGATGGACGGGGCGAGGAAACACGACCAAAACACCTTGACGAGCCAACCACGAGTAAATTTTATATATATATATTAAAAACTTATCTTGGAAATCAAATATCTGTAGTTCACCAAGTTTCCAAGTTAAGTTATTTTCGGGGTAACTATGTACACGTGCTGCTCATTTGTTAGGCTAGTTCGGCTATAAGGCTTTTATAAAGCGGAGTGTAGAAAAATACTTCATTTTTAGAAACAAAAATATTCTGAATTAAACCGAAATAACTTCCACTAGCTTTCCAAACTCCATCATTTTTATCAGGGACTGGAAATAATTGTTATTTTTTTGTTGGGCGAAAAGATTACCCAAAAATAAACCAATCCTGATAATAGTTATTCTTAACAAAATAAAAATTAATTATAATCAATATTTGCATTCATCAATGTTAATGGTTAAATACGACCGTTACCTCATTTCTATAATAACCGTTACGTCCCTAGATCTGTCCAGTGTAACCTCGAGCGCTTCACCCTGCAGATAGGTTAACCAACCAATGGCGCAAAAGCCTTTTAAAACTAATTCTGTCCAAAATTGTAGGAAAAAATAAATAAATAAACATCTGGCACGATATATCTCTGAGGAGCTACCAATTTGTGGTGTGCCGTTTCTAATTTTTCCTACAAATTATAACATTCTCTACAAAAAAGAGACTTAGTTTTCGATGTCGAGAAAAAGGTTAGTTACTGATCGAATTCTAACTTGAAATTATAATTGGTTTATAATGTAAACTTTCAACTAGTGCTTTTTTGATCGCTCTCTAATCGACTTCTACTCTAGCCTAGTTGTCAAACCTGATTTTCGATTAGATATGCATTAGAGAACTAAATTAGAATTCTAATGTAAAACTACAATATTTCTCTAACGATTGAGATTGTGTTTGCTGGGCAGGGACCTCACCTTGGCTTCCTGAGGAAGGGTGATGTAGTGCGAATACTTTCGCATTCGACTTAACCAACACGACGCTTACCAACACTAAGAGTGTTGTTGCAGCCCTATATACAATTAGCCCTCCGAAAACAGCTGACAGTGATACTAATTGTATACAGCAATGTAGCGAAAACCCCTCACCGAATCTACAGTTGGAAATTGAACGCGCCGTGTCGGTTTCAATTACATATATGAAAATATAGGAACTAAAAATTAAAGACTGTGTCTATTGATATATATATATATATATACATATATTAAATAAAGAGACTATAATAACTAAAGTTTGCCTGCTAATTATCAGAATAGTGTAAGTGCAAAAACTGCAGAGCACCATGAATATTTTATTTTATAGTGCATATGAAATAAAGCATTGTACGGAGTACATACATATAATAACAACAGACATTTCACTTCTTTTCTCGCCAGATATTTCTTGCTGGCGTTTTTTTTATGCCTGCTTCGAGCTTCAACCTGTGTTTTCGAACTTAAACTTGACATATCTAACAATTTGATATAGAGATCAGCATTTCGGCGGGAATAGTGATCCATGGTTCTGGCGAGCGGTCTGCTGCAGTTCCGGGCAGAGAGCTTCCTTCTTTTACAATTGAGTGGCGGAGCAGAACACCTCGCAGTGGTGAAAAAGTGACAAAAAAAGTAATCATTAATTTGAACAAAGTGTTCCTTCAGTAGTGATATAAATATATTAATTTATCCGATCAGCACAAATCAAGGCATAAATCAAAGTCACACATCCAACAAAATTGGTAAGAATAGAGTTTTCACATCATCTACCAAGCAAACACTGAAGCACAAGGCACAGGTTGGCAGAAAGGCCGATGGTGCTCAATCTCACGTGCACCCTGAAGGCCCAACGAATCGTTTAGAGCTACCAATCGAGTGATCTTGGTGATTGCAGAAAGTATTCAGCGGACAACTATTGCTGGTGACCTAGCATGCTAAACTGGATCTTAAAAAGTCCTAATCTCATGCTCCATTACATATGTGAACTTTTCCACTTGTTTAGATTCAATGTAAATTAAAACTTTCCTGTTAATATTTTACTAATATTAGTTAAAACAAGCACATGGAAATCTATGGTCATGTGCTGGGACGATAAATGGGCATATCCACATGTATTTCTGATATAGTCTAACATATATGCATTAAATTATAGCTTATCACCACCTTCGGTATAAAACTAATTGAAATATATTAATATATTGCCGGGTTTTAAGAAATATTTGCTTGAATCAGAAGAAAACAAAAGTTCCTCAAAACATACATTTTTATCACGTTACTATATTAGAAACTATTGAACTACAGAATAGTTTAACGTGGTTTAGTTAGGATACCTAACTATAAGTTATATATGAATACTAAGGGACGCTTGCATGGAGTTGCCCTTTCTGCCTATTCAATAGAATTTTAGGAGAGGATCTTAAAGATGTAGATTTCACAACCTTCCTCAATTACAATATTAAATTTTGCTTTTTTTTTTTGTTTTGACAGATAGGCATGTGCGTAGTCATATACGTACATATATACATTCATATATATAAATATTAGTCACAGTGCCAAAACCCGGAGGCAATGAAAATCTTTCGTTCCGCTCTATTTCATTGAGTTAGTTTTCTTTTGAGCTCGATGGTCTCAATGCCCGCTTTTGTTTTAGAACCAGGGTGGTAGATTGTCTTTCCTTTAAAGGAGGACTGTTAGAAGACGTAAACCCTTGAAGACAAGCAAAAAAAAAAAAAAGAAAGAAAAAAAATATACAAAATTTTACATTTCGAAAGCAGACACCGAATTTTTGAGATGCGGAGGAGGCCTCCTACGCTGTATGGGATTCGGTATTAACAGCCAACAAAAAACAACCCATAAAAAAATGTAAATAACAAAAAAAATAAAAATTATCCATAATAATATCGAGAATAATTTACCTTCCGCTATATTGTACTTATGGATGTTAACTTTTTTTTGTTTAAGCATCGGCCTTCTCATAAAGAAAAACTGAGCTCTCCTTGAGTAAGTTTTTTTTCGCGAAAAATTTTAAGTACGTACACTTGTGCTCATACAATTAAGCCACTGTACTGAAAAATAATATTTCAAAGATAAAATCATTCAAGTTATTTTGCAATTTTAGTCTCTTACGTGCAAAAATATTTTATTATCTTTGCAACGTCTATAGAGGTGAACGAAATCCCGTTTAATTTTGTCGTTTGCGAAAAGTTTCGCTCTTTATTGGGTTTTCCGTGCTCACATAATTAAGCCAGTTTAGAAAATACTGTGACCTGTAGACAAGATGAGGCCACTTACTCCAAAAAAATTAAAGTTTAATCAATTAAACTTTTCTTAAGGTGATTATTTCAAAAAAATTAAGCAAATGGACAAAAACAGAAGTTCAACTGCATGCGAGAGAAATATATGGGAGAGTTTCCAGAAGTGTAAGAAAAGTGTGTAAAGTAACAGAAGTTTTAGGTTTTTCTAGAGGAAGAATGTGAAACGGAATACAGTTTTATCAAAAACACAAAACTTTTGCCGATGTACCCCAAAAATGACCAAGAAACACGACCCCGAACGACGATCACTAATAGTTCACTCGGGTATACTGGATCCTTTTAAGACATACACGGAAATACGGGCATATATAGAACAGTATTATAATAAAAAAATATTGTCGAAAACAGTCCTCCGGCGATAGGCGGAAAAATCCTTTAATAGACGTATCGCACGACGTTACCAAAATGTTTCTAAAAAACATCAACCAGAGGCTAGACTTTGCTAGAAAGTATCACCAAAAAGATGGAAAATTATTAAATTTAATCGTATCGAGTAAGTTTCATATCGCTTAAGCGGGCATCTATAGATTTGTATATTCGCTCGGTTCCTGGTAGTTGTTGCAATAGATCAAAGTCTCTCTTACACAATCAGTTACAATTTCTGAAGGTACTATTTAGGTTTTCGAAATCTTTAATTTTGAGCTCATCAATACTTCTTCCAATGGTGGTCAAGTCGCTAAGATTAATATTACCTTCGGAATCAGTTTCTAGCTCTCCATTGAAAAGTTTCAGTAAATCGGATGCAAACTTATCCGACAACTGATCTCTAAATAAATGCGTTCTCATATTTGTACGGAGCTTGTACTGTGTTATGCTTTGCCATAAATGCGACGACTTTAAACACGCCTTTATTTCATCCGCTCGTGTGCCTCTGGGAATTATAGGTAAGGTTTGCCTAAAGTAACCAGCCAAAACTAACGTTTTCCTCCCATTATTTTTGAGTTGCCGCAGATATCTTGCGTTGTTTTATCCAATGCTGCGAACGCGGCTTTTTGAGCCATGGTACATTCATCCCAAACGCTTAGTTGGCATTGCTTTAATACTTCTGATTGTTCACTCCGTTTGCTAATATTACAAAGGGGACTTTCATGTACATCCAAATTTAATGCCAGCTTGAAAGTTTCATACGCAGTTCTACTCCTAGGCGGAAGGGTAGCTGCAATCCCAGATGAGGCAACGGCTATAGCAATTTTCCTGTTTTCCCTAACTTTAGCCAACAATGTCCTTAAGACAAATGTTTTGCCTGTCCGCCTGGTACATTATGGAAAAATAGTTTTCCTTGTTGGTTTTCAATGCTATCAACTACGGCATCAAATGCTGCTCTTTGATCCGGAAGTAATTTGGGTGTGTTTGCCTCTATTTCTGAATTTAAAATTTTTATGTTGTAAGAAAGCCATTTTAGAAAATACTGTGATCTGTAGACAAGATGAGGCCACTTACTCCAAAAAAATTAGAGTTTAATCAATTAAACTGCTCTTAAGGTGATTATTTCAAAAAAATTAAGCAAATGGCCAAACACAGAAGTTCAACTGCATGCGAGAGAAATATATGGGAGAGTTTCCAGAAGTGTAAGAAAAGTGTGTAAAGTAACAGAAGTTTTAGGTTTTTCTAGAGGAAGAATGTGAAACGGAATACAGTTTTATCAAAAACACAAAACTTTTGCCGATGTACCCCGAAAATGACCAAGAAACACGACCCCGAACGACGATCGCTAATAGTTCACTCGGGTATACTGGATCCTTTTAAGACATACACGGAAATACGGGCATATATAGAACAGTGTTATAATAAAAAAATATTGTATATGTTGTTATTGTACGTCATCTCAGCGCTTGGATTTTGAGCTTGAGCAGAGTGTAGGAAATCTTCCGAGATATTGTCCACGTAAGTGGATTTGATATAAAGCATACGTGCAATAAAATTACAAACAAAAGTTGTTGGTTGGTTGCCGTGCTGCCCAGTCAGAAGGACCGGGCCCAAATAGCGCGCTGGGCGCCATTTTGATGCACTAACTCTGAAACCAATTACACCTTACTGTCTATAGACTAGATGGATTTTGGTCAAACCATTTGGTAAGACTTATAAATTTATTTATGTCAATTATGGAGCGCTTAGACACATCCTTCAGGTCAGTTAGAACGAACCTCCCAAAGATCTTGTGTGTTATATTGGCCAGGGCGGGGCACTCGCAGAGGAAGTGAGTAACAGTCTCTTTGCAGCCATCTGGGCCGCCACTTCTGCACACCTCGTTGAATGGTAACCCAATTCCCATTTTAGTGGCTGTGATTCTGAAAATCTCCTTCCTAGATCTGCATAGCAGGCTCTCGGGTCTGTTCCTGTTGTAGACAGGCCACGTTTGCTTGGCAATTCTACAGCTATCTGAGGAGTAGCACCTACCAATGGGCATAGCCTTGTATTTGTTATGTATGTCACTTTTGATTGCTGTGAGTGGGCGTAGCACACTAACTACTTCCGAGTTGTCTGCTAATGTCCCTGTCCTTGCCAGTTCATCCGCTTTCTCGTTGCCCTCAATGTTTCTGTGACCCGGAACCTCCCTCCCTTCAATTGACTCTCCTGTAAGGTGTCCACAGGTTTCTCGATACCGATTGCTTTCGCTTGGAAGATGCTGGCTGAGTCCGGGAGACGGTAGGACTGAGCGACTTGCAATTGCTCAGAGAAGACCCCTGCCCCCACGCCGCAGTCCATTTTGGACCCATCCGTGTAGAGCGAGATTTCCCTGCTTACAAGCGCTGCCATCTCTAAATTCGCCTCTTGATGGGAAGTGCACTTCATAGTTCTTGTCAAATTTCAAGGGAGGCGAGAGGTCTGATGTTAGCTCTTCGTTTGAAAACGTGTTTAGGATGCCGCTGTGGCCATACTGTTTCGCATTCCAGCAGCCGGACGCCCTAAGCCTTAGGGCTGCTCCAGTGGCCGTTACACGAATGTGCATTCTAGCGGTAATTGGTCTAGGATGATGTTGAGCGCGTCTGTCGGGCGGGATCTAAGTGCGCCCGTTACGCCTCGGAATGCCGCCCGTTGTATCTTGTTTAGGTTATTGATGTTGTACTGTTTGTCTAGGGCAGGCCACCAAACTAACGCCTCATACGATGGTATGGGTCTTACGACTGCTGTCTAGAGCCACATCATTAGTTTTGGGTTCAAGCCCCAGTTCTTGCTGACTATTCTTTTGCAGGAGTAGTAGGCAATGTATTGTAACGAAGCTTTCTTGTTGCCCCGTTGCTTCTTTGGTAATTGCTGGGGTATACTCGCCTTGTCCAGGGTTCGCTTACAATAAATTTGTAAATTCGGGACACTGCGCAAATCGTTTCGCTGTATTAAACTTTACTTTATTCTTACTTAATGCTAGAATATTAATTCATTCGTATTTTATTCTAAAATTCAACTCCCTTTGACTTCAGTCGTCGCCACTCGGGGATTTATTTGGTCCTCACAGTATGCTTTGTTTACTCTTTTCTCAACGTTCAGTTTCCAGTTGAGTTTGCTATCTATTTCGACACCAAGGTACTTTACCCTCTGGGAAAGCGATTATTCAGTGCCGTTAAGTGAGGGTAGTCGGAATTGAGGGATTTTGGTTTTGTTGCTGAACAGTATCAGTTCCGTTTTACTCGGGTTGATACCTAGACCACTTGCAGAGGTCCAGGCCTGTAGCTTCCGGAGTGCCCTTTCCAAGATTTCGCTTAACGTTGAAGGGAACGGAACCGATACTGCAATAACAACGTCGTCAGCATATGCTACTACCTTAACCCCGTTTTTATTGAGCTCGAGAAGTATATCGTTCAGTGCGCCCACCCACAGTAGCGGAGAGAGGACACTTCGCTGAGGTGTACTCCTGCTCACTGTTCTAGTTATTGTGGCTGATCCCATGTTCGCTTGTATCTGACTGTTCTCTAGCATCGATTGCGTCCATCCACAAATATTGCGGTCGATTCCAGCCTTTTGGAGAGATTTGACAATTGCGCATGTTTCTATGTTGTTGAAAGCCCCTTCTATATCTAAGAAGGCCGCCAAAGTGTATTGTTTGTAGTGAAGCGATCTTTCAACCGTACCTATAATTTCGTGAAGCGCAGTCTCCGTTGACTTGCCTTTCATGTACGCAAGCTGCACTGCAGAAAGGCTAGGCCTGGTTATTACTGATCTTATGTGGAGATCCAGAACTCGTTCCAGAGTCTTCAACATGAAAAATGTTAGGCTTAGGAGTTTGTAGTCGTTGGCATTCTCATGCGAACGCCTACCCGTTTTGGGGAGGAATATGACGTGGACTCTACTCCAGCTCCGCGGGATGTAGGTCAGGGTGATACTCGCCCTGTATACCCTGGCCAGCCAGCGGACCATTAGATCTCCTAGCTTCTGAAGCATCACCGGAGTGAATCCGTCAGGTCCAGGAGATTTGTATGGGGAGAAGCTGTTAATTGCGTGTCTTATCTTTTCCTTGTCCAACAACGGTACCAGTAATTCCTCGGGGGGCTCGGAGTCCCCACCCTGAGGTACATGTACTGGTGTGTGGTTGCGGGCAGGGAAGTGTTTATTCATTAGGGTTACTAGGGAGCCCTCCGCTGAGTCTGCCCGAGAACCATCTTCCTTTCTCACTAAAAGATTATTTACATGCTCTTTGGACAGGATCTTGCTCAGTCTAGAGGCTTCCCGGGTGTTTTCTATTGTGGAGCAGAAGGTTTGCCAGGATTGAGCCTTCGCCTTCCTTACTGCTTTCTTGTAGGTTTTGAGCGCTTCCCTGTATGGCCGCCACTCTTTGGTAGTGTAACCTTCATTGAATGTTTTCCTTACTGTTGTTCTCAGCTTCCTAAGCTCCCCGTTCCACCACGGAGGAGATTTCTTCTTAAGAATACTGACAGGGTAGATTTGTTGTACGATATTGCTAGAGCGTGCTCCAGTTTGTCCACTGCCTCATCCAGCTCTTGTGGGCTGGTGATGTAAGAGTGGAGAGCCCCACTAGCGTTAAGGATTTCTCTGCGGATTTGTCCCATCTAGTTCTTCGTGGGTTCCGTGTCCGAAGAGGCCGACCCGGACCATATCCTATGTCGAAGAAGATCAAGCGGTGGCCTGATAGGGAGGCTCTGTCTAAAACCTCCCAGTTACATACCAGTGCTGAACCATTTTCCGTTGATATGGTAAGATCCTCCTGCCAGCCCTGGAATCTATCCAAACTCGGGAAAAAGAAGGTTGGCTTAGTACCCGTATTGCAGATACCCAGGTTTGAATGAAGGATATAATGTAAAAGGGACTCACCTCTGTCGTTGATTGAAGTACTACCCCACATAGAGTGTCTTGCATTCGCGTCGCAACGGATAATGGCGTTTTGGTTTTTGTTGTGATCCAGGAAGTGTTTGAGTTCGGTAGGCCTGTCGTGGGCCATGTAGGCTGAAATGACGAAGATCGGCTGAATATCATCACCTTCCAACTTTACTACCGTTACGTCTAATGTGCTGTAATTCGAACATAGGAAAGCATTTATACCTGTTTTGATTGAAAAGCATGATCTTGGGTTACCTCCATCTGTTTTGTACAAAAATTGTGAGTGCTGATGTTTAACCCCATGATCCTCTCACTGTTGATCCAGGGCTCTTTAATAAGGCTGATGTCTATGTCCTTCTGTGCTACATGGACCTTCAGATTATCCGTAGCACCTATTCAGTGCTGCAGATTAATCTGAACACATTTAGTGTTGTTGGTTGTGGTCCCCATTTGGGGACCTTGTGGTCCGCCTTCGCCAGAGCCTCCAAGGACTCCGCATATTGCGACCAGAATTTGCTGGTCTTCGACAGCTCTTATTCCTTGATACCAGTCTGCAATGGCCGGGATGCTGCTGTTGTACAGTTTTATACACGACAACAATTCCTCCCCCGAGTCATTCATAGGTGGTAACCAAATGCGCGCCCGCGGCATCTTTGGCAATTCCGCTGCTGGGATTAGCTTTAGCTGGAGGTTGTTGGCCTCTCCGCTAATTAGTGCTACACACCCAGATAGGAAGTCCAGCGAGGCCTGATCAGCGCATTTGATGACTCTGTATCCCCGGAGGCTATCGGAGGAGTCAAACACTGGGAAGGGACCGGTCGGGTTGTCGCGTACGTGCCTCATGGCAAGCTTCGACAGCCCAACTTCAATCTCCACCCAGTTCCGTTGAATCGTTGCCGGCGATCTACTGTTAGCGTCCACAATGGCCACATGCAGGTTATCCCTGGCAACCTCGTTGTAGTGCCTGGCTGTGGTGTGAACCGTTTCCGCCCATTTGGGCTTCTTCGGTTCCGCTTCATGGCTATCTTGGTTGGATCGGTTTCTCTTTCGAGAAACGTCCTGGTTGCGTGGAGGGGCCGGATTCTTCTTTTGGAAGTCTTCGTACTCCTCCACAACCGTTGTATAATATTCGGCGTCTTTGGACCAGCAGGCTGCCTCGCCGTTTTTTATTTTGCTGAGCATAAACAGCGCCCGCTGGTACCTTTTACGCCTTTCTGGCCTTCGCTTTTCTGTTTCTTCTTACCTTTGGCCACTGGTGCACTTTGGTTGGCGTCACCAGCCGCCTTAGGGTCGGAAGTTGGTCCTAGGGTACTTTGGTTGGTACCCCGTTGGATATTTATTGCTGTTGTTATTACTGCTTGTGCTTTCGGTGTACTATGGTTGGCACTACCGCAAGCACTAATAATCGTCTCCTGACTGGAGGCGAGAAGGTCTCCTCTTCAGATTCCATCACTTCTGGCAATGGTTCCCTGTAGAGGTTAGTCGTAGTCGTCGTGTTTGTCATCGTCGCTGTCAAGTTCGCGTCCGTCGAGAAAGTGGTTACGTCCATGCGCCCGTCTGCGTTGGCCGTTTTTGTTTGCGTTAGTTTACTTGTGTTTTTATTATTGTTTTTTAAGTTATCCATGGTTTGGTCCCACGAGTAAGGCGGAAAGGGTTAGTCACTCGTCCGCAGAGCCGGTAAGCGTAGAGAAGGCACTTATACAACCGATCTTGCCCGGGCATCGGAGGGGACGGTACGAGATCAGCAATTCAATAACCGCCCGCTGACCATTCATCCATCGGCACGGGTACCACGGAGTGAGGATCGACAAACCGTTGGGCCTTACTGCCCCAGGCCAAAAAGAAAATGAAACAAGTGGAAGGCTTTCCTCTTAGTTTTGCCGCAGCCCGTGGTTCCCCCCTCTTTATAAATGTTTGGTTGATCGTCAAAGCGATTACC
Organism: Merzomyia westermanni; assembly: GCA_949987695.1. NCBI lineage: Eukaryota > Metazoa > Arthropoda > Insecta > Diptera > Tephritidae > Merzomyia > Merzomyia westermanni. Next base: position 87,896,588 of record OX465291.1, read on the forward strand.
TCATTTTCTTCTGTTCCACTTGTTATTGTTCCACGTAAAATAAGAAGGCACCTCAGAATAAAACAAAGTCCTGGCAAAACCATCGTTTTGGCAAAGTTGAGAAAATACAGTATGATTGGGGGGAAAACGCCGGTACGAACTCACGAAGTTGTTGGTTTGATCAGGCAAAGAACCGCAAAGAAAGCACAGACAATAAATTAGAATACTATTAAAAGAAAGTTTATTTGCATGAAATGAGAAATATTCAATTACATATATAAGAAGATATATATGAATTTATGCAAATATATAAATTAATTAAAAGAAGAAGAATACCTTTGACTGTCTTCTCAAGTCGTCCATCGGCTTGTTCTCACTGCTTTCGCAAATTCTCACCGGTGCATTTATCGGCAAGTGTAGTTTTGCAGCATACGGCTGCATCGAGAAATGTCCAGTGATTCCCAACTATTGCGTGTAAAGGAAATAAATTATTGAGCTCTTATCTACTTCAATATTTTATCGTAAACTCTTGAATCTAGTCCTCAGTAAGGAGGTGACTTCTTAATTTTTTAATCGGTACCAGTAAGGAGTATGTGTCTCTTAAAGGACACATGGGTCAGAAAGGACCCAACCGAATATTGAGTTTTGGGAAATAGGATACCCAGAATACTCTATGATCTCGGTACGCATGAGTTTGCTGAGTACATCGCCGCCGAAGATTACGGCTACCGCGGACGAGGTATGAAAGTTCGGATCGGCTAGTTGTAGGTTGACGAATTTGTCTCGCGTAGTTTGGCTGCGGTGGCGGGCAGGGGTTTTCAACCCGACCTCCGCGACGACCCTATGGGTCACTAGACGAGCTGACGTGCAACTCGCACATTTCCGTGGTTGCCACCGGTAATGTTCGTGAGCGGAGACGCTGGACTAATGACCCTCAAACTTTATTCGTCTGCGAGTACGAATCGAGCAGACTCCGGATCAAGAACTTCCGCTGCCCCACATGTAAATATACCGCGACGGTTGGAAGTACAGTGATGGCTCACGAGAGTTGCGTCAAAAACTGAAGCACCTCTTTTTGAAGGTATGTATGGAAGAGCTTTGGAGTGTAGCAGTGTGTGGTGATTATCATGGCAATATTGGCACGTCCCATTACTTTGGCAATTTTTGGCCCCATGTGAGTGTGCTAGACAGCGCGAACTGTAACGTTGCAAAAGTACGAGCCTTAAACGACGTTCATGGTTCGCTTGGAGAAACTTCTTGCAGTATCGCAGTGGCTGCGCTCGGTGGCAAACTCTGCATTTGAATCGGCCGTTCGATTTTGATTGTTCTTGGGTGCAGTTGGCGCTGGTTTAGGTTGTCGATTCCTTAGAACGTGCCAATTCCTTGCTAAAGTGCGAGAAATAGAATATACATAAAGGTTAATTGGGTAAGACTACTAACTTCAAGATGGGACGGGTTATCATTCCCTTTTGGGTGCGAATGTCGGCCTGCCCAAGCGCCATTCATTGGGTGGTATATTTTCATGACGTAAAACAACTAAATCAGCGATCGCGATATCTTTATTGGGGAACTTCCACTTATAACGTTATTGGAGTTCTTTTAAGTACTCCTCCTTCCATGGAAGGGCATGCTGTTGGCGATGTGGAATTGGCTTCGATGGATGGTTCTGCGGGCGAAAGGATGGGACCTCCCGTGAGAAAATGACCAGGTGTTAAAGCGGCACAATCAGATACTTCAGTGGAATTTGGCGATATTGGTCGGCAGTTAAGACAAGCTTCTATGCGACATAACAGGATTCGAAACTCTTCGAATGTGAATTTCTGAGACGCAGTGACCTTCGAAAGTGGAATTTAAAACTTTCAACCCCAGCCTCCCATAGCCTTCCCATGTGAGGAGCACCCGCAGTAAAGTACCACGAAACCTCTTGATGGCTATAGAGGTTACAGAAAGATTCCTGAGATGAGATTAAAAATTTCTTAAAATCCTTTCTAAGGCTGGTTGACGCGCCAATAAAGTTCGTCCCATTATCCGAAAAGATGTTTCTTGGACAACTTCTGCGTGAGGTGAACCTAGAAAAGGCCCGGAGAAAAGTTTCTGTAGATAGATCACTGGCCACCTCCAAATGAATTGCTTTTGTAGAAAGGCATATGAAGATAAACACATACGAGCGTCCGGAATACGTCCTAATGTCGAATGGGCCCCGCAAATTCGACCCCAGTGTTTTCGAACGGTCGGGAGAGACTTGTCATTTCCTCTAGAAGAGCAGCCATGATTTTACATTGGTTTTGTTGTCTATGCAGAATGCAAGGTTTACAATGATTAATCGTAGTCCTGACTAGATTTTTGGCTTGCGGAATCCAGTACTGCTGACGAAGTAATCGGTAGTCAGTTGGTTGCCTACGTGAAGTGAGATGCAGTGAATAAAATAAACTAGCAATTTATAAAACGAACAATTGTACGGAAGTATTGCACAATGACATCAAAAAATGGATGTCCTCTCCCATCGAGACTTTGGTGGCAAAGCAAGAGACGTGTGCAGCGGAAGATGTTCCGGTGATGATCCACTCGACCACGGTCTCTTGGCCCAGTAAATTTTTATGCACACTGCGCTTTGCCCCATCTAACATGACTTTGGGATACAAGTCTCCTCCTATCAGAACGTCTACCGGACCGCTTTGTAGGAAATTCGGATCTGCCAAGGTTACTTTAGGAATTTGATCTAAAATCGCCTCGTTTATCGTCTTTGAATGGGTACGATACCAGTAGTTATCGAATACTTTCTCTCGATACTTTTTTGGACTCGCTCCCGAAAATTTCAATGAGGTTGGCTTCGGAGCAACAGTAGCTATTCTTTCCTTCCTTGTAAAATAGCTCCATATAGCTCCCTTTGCTTCCCTGCACAAAAAATTAATTAATTTATGTGAGAAAATGCATACAAATAAAATACAATTTGAGAAATCCCTTTAATATATCTTTTTTTTGCCTTCGTTCCACGTTCGCTGCTGTCATGAAAATACGAATGTTTTTGCGATGGTAACAAAGTTAATTTTTGATGTGATTTTGCAATTTTCGAATGAAAATGAAACACAGAGTCATACAGCAAAATAGAAATATTAAACTGTTACATTAAAGATTTTTTGACTTGACTTCAAGACCGGGTTTGTTTTTATTGTTGAGATGAAGGTGTAGTGTTATTATCTGCGCTTGGAGTGTGTCAAACGCTTTTGAGAAATTAAGCTGCGCTAATACCATCCTGTCGTTAGGTCTTTTCTGGCTTAGGTCGCTACTTATATGACTGTTGGACTCGTCGGTAGTTCTGTACATTTTAAGGAACCCATTACGATGATCGGTTTCGATAGGACTCTCTTACGCAAGGCTGTTTCCCAGGTTTGCGTGCTTCTATTTTTCGGGAATAACAAATGTGATAGGTATTTGACTCCCTCATTGCCGAGATGTTCTGGCATCAGCGTGGATAGTACAGTATATACTGCCGTCAGAAAGCGCTCGCGCACCTCTGCGGAATTTCGTTAGGATTGGACTGAGATTTGACCGTGGGTAATAATTTACCGACACCAGCAGGATCTTAAGTACCTGCCCTCTGACTTCCGCATTACGATCCCTAATTTGAAAGTCGCCAGTTTAGAGACATCGCATGATCACGATCGTTGACCACAGTTGCTGTCTCGGCGGGAATTCGGACGAACTCGTGATGTGCATTCAAGTTTTCTTCTATCGGAGCGATAATCTCTCAGATTGCTGGTGATAGGAAATATAACTAAGTAAAGAATATATTGATAACTTCGAGGTCGACACCGACTCACTGCTCAACAATACTTTGACATTCTAAGGTGTGTCCCTATGGTCGATGTCAGGGTAAAATAGGCGATACTGCGCGGATTAATGGGTTATGTAGCCGATTCTACCATTCCCCCCGCTCTGTTCCGTGAATCGCTGCGACAAGAGTTGCATATGACCGATGCCGGATTCGCCTATAGTTTTTTATATAGTAACAGGCACGTACTGAAAGAAATTGGTGCTCTTAACTTGTACTCGAGATGGTGCTGGAAGAAGAAGTGAAGCGTATGGGCTGAAGGGGCGTGGTATGCAATACGTCGCGGGGTGTTGGCGTGTGAGTGGTGCCACCGTTGCGTGAGTGACAGGTATAATACGTTGCTTACTGCTGCGCAATAGTAGTAGCAGCCTGTGTGTAGCGGGATTTAGCTCGGTTCAATACCAACCCAGAGCAAGAGAGTTAGGAGCAACCCGGCTGCAAGGAGATATTTCAATGAAATTTTATACACGGTTACTTTCTGGATAAGGTAGATTGTTTCATCGTTATAAGAATAGGTGAATACAACATTTCCAAACTTAAATAAAAAATATTCATAAAGATCAAAAAGTTATATGTAATGCAAGGAAACACCTAAAAAAGTTCATAAGTCTGTCCAAAGAAAACAATGTCATAATAAAATATTAGTAAATGACCGACTTTACACAAATGATAGAGATATACTATACTAAATTACTATTTTATTTGGGAGTATAGCTGAGTTAACGATATTATTGATAACTTGCTGATGCTTACTGCGGATAAGATTACTGAAATATATATCTACTAGCAGAGTACCCGACGTCGCTCGGGTATAAATAAAAGCAATACTATATACATACCTGACCTTAAACCACATCCAAATAAAAATAAGTTATTTCCTGTTAGCAATTGCGTTTTTTAATTCATTTACCACTTGGTGTATACAAACTATTTGGACTATCGACTCGTGAACACCCGACATATAACTGACCATGTGTAAAGCAAGGGTCTTCGAGCTGAAGCCCAGCCACTTTTAATGGCGAACCTTCCGATTTGTTGATAGACATAGCGAAGCTAAGTCTTAGAGGAAATTGAAGTCTCTTAAAAGCAAATCGAGGATCTGTCGGAATTAAAGGGATTCTTGGTATAAATACATTTTCACCTTTGCCACAATCTATATATACTCGTATATAAAAATGAATGCCATTTTTCGTTGTGATTTTATAACTCAAGAACGGGCTCACCTATCCAAACCAAATTTTTAGGCTTTGTTCGGACTATTCAGTAAATGGTTTGTGTTTTGAAATTTTAAGAATCGGATACCAGGGTCTCGATATATAGGACAAAATGTGGACCCGGGTAACCCTAGGATGTGTTTGTACAATATGGGTATCAAATGGAAGCTGTTGATGAATGCTTTAGTATAGAGTATTTTTCATGCCCCTCCGTGTCTAGGGTCTCGAGATATAGACCAAAACGTGGACGCGGATAACTTTAGGATGTGTTTGTACAATATGGGTAGCAAATGGGAGCTGTTGATGATGGCTATAGTATAGATTATTTTTCATGCCCCTCCGTGACTAGGGTCTCGAGATATAGACCAAAACGTTGACCCGGATAACGCTAGGATGTGTTTGTACAATATGGGTATCAAATGGAAGCTGTTGATGAATGCTATAGTATGGAGTATTTTCCATTCCCCTCCGTGACTAGGGTCTCGAGATATAGACCAAAACGTGGACCCGGGTATTTTAGGATGTGTTTTTACAATATGGGTAGCAAATGGGAGCTGTTGATGATTGCTATAGTATAGATTATTTTCCATGCCCCTCCGTGACTAGGGTCTCGAGATATAGACCAAAACGTTGACCCGGATAACGCTAGGATGTGTTTGTACAATATGGGTATCAAATGGAAGCTGTTGATGAATGCTATAGTATGGAGTATTTTTCATTTCCCTCCGTGACTAGGGTCTCGAGATATAGACCAAAACGTGGACCCGGGTATTTTTAGGATGTGTTTTTACAATATGGGTAGCAAATGGGAGCTGTTGATGATTGCTATAGTATAGATTATTTTCCATGCCCCTCCGTAACTAGGGTCTCCACATATAGACCAAAACGTGGACCCGGGTAACCCTAGGATGTGTTTGCACAATATGGGTAGCAAATGGGAGCTGTTGATGATTGCTAGAGTATAGATTATTTTTCATGCCCCTCGGTGACCAGGGTCTCGAGATACAGACCAAAACGTGGACGCGGATAACTTTAGGATGTGTTTGTACAATATGGGTAGCAAATGGGAGCTGTTGATAATGGCTATAGTATAGATTATTTTTCATGCCCCTCCGTGACTAGGGTCTCGAGATATAGACCAAAACGTTGACCCGGATAACGCTAGGATGTGTTTGTACAATATGGGTATCAAATGGAAGCTGTTGATGAATGCTATAGTATGGAGTATTTTTCATTCCCCTCCGTGACTAGGGTCTCGAGATATAGACCAAAACGTGGACCCGGGTATTTTTAGGATGTGTTTTTACAATATGGGTAGCAAATGGGAGCCGTTGATGATTGCTATAGTATAGATTATTTTCCATGCCCCTCCGTGACTAGGGTCTCCACATATAGACCAAAACGTGGACCCGGGTAACCCTAGGATGTGTTTGCACAATATGGGTAGCAAATGGGAGCTGTTGATGATTGCTATAGTATAGATTATTTTTCATGGCCCTCCGTGACTAGGGTCTCGAGATATAGACCAAAACGTGGGCCCGGATAACTTTAGGATGTGGTTGTACAATATGGGTAGAAAATGGGAGCTGTTGATGAATGCTATAGTATAGAGTATTTTTCATGCCCTTCCGTGACTAGGGTCTCGAGATAGAGACCAAAACGTGGCCCGGATAACTTTAGGATGTATTTGTACAATATGGGTAGCAAATGGGAGCTGTTGATGATTGCTATAGTATAGATTATTTTTCATGCCCATTCGTGACTAGGGTCTCGAGATATAGACCAAAACGTGGGCCCGGATAACCCTAGGATGTGTTTGTACAATATGGGTATCAAATGGAAGCTGTTGATGAATGCTATAGTATAGAGTATTTTGCATGCCCCTCCGTGACTAGGGTCTCGAGATATAGACCAAAACGTGGGCCCGGATAACTTTAGGATGTGTTTGTACAATATGGGTAGAAAATGGGAGCTGTTGATGATTGCTATAGTATAGATTATTTGTCATGGCCCTCCGTGACTAGGGTCTCGAGATTTAGACCAAAAAGTGGACCCGGATAACCCTAGGATGTGTTTGAACCACATGAGTATCCATTGTAAGTTGTTGATAAATGCTAATGAAAAGAGGAATTTTCTTTTCGCTGGGTAACTAAGGAGCCGAGATATGGTCTTTCATAATTTGGCCCAAGATGGCGGCGCATCTCTTTAAACGTTTCTGGACGTCACTCTGAAACCACTGCTTAAAACACATCTCACTTTGACGAGAGCTTCAACACGATGTCAACTTTATTGCGATATCTCAACCCGTTTACGAGAAATAGCCAAAAAACGTGGTCAAAATCTATGACTAATCTATATATATAAAAAAGGAGCCTAAAGTGTGTGTTCGTTGGTAAGGGGTGTTTGAAGAGATGTGCCAACTGATCTTTTTGAAATTTATACATGCGATGCCCTTACCTATTGTGGTTGTCGTAACGAAGGTTTGGTGAAAATCGACGCAAAAATGCATGTGGTGTGCGTCAAAATCTATGACAAATCTATATACAAGGTGGCGCAAAAGTAAGCTTCCGATGTTCAGCATATCGGTTGTGGCACGTGCAGTGTGTGCTGTTGCACCGTCTTGTTGGAACCACATGTTTTCCAATCCCAATTCATCAAGTTGCGGCAAAAAGAACTCGTTGATCATTGCTCTGTAGCGCGCACCATTCACAGTAACCGTTTGGCCCCGACCGATTATTGGTCATATAAATAGTCAGCAATATTCCGCGTTCTGGAGCAGTGTAGCGTAACATTGTTTATTAACGTGTATTTCGCATGTGTTTACTACACAAATGTCAAAACAGAACTGACTTTAGGGGCCAATCGCAAAATTTATAGCATTTTCTGATAGGAAGATTACTTTTGCGCAGTAACCGTTTTTCACCGACCGAAATAAATAGTCAGCAATATTCCGCGTTCTGGAGCAGTGTAGAGTAACATTGTTTATTAACGTGTATTTCGCATGTGTTTACTACACAAATGTCAAAACAGAACTGACTTTAGGGGCCAATCGCAAACTTTATAGCATTTTCTGATAGGAGGATTACTTTTGCGCCACCCTGTATATAAAAAAGGAGCTTAAAATGTGTGTTCGCTGGAGCATATTTTTTTTTTATAAGCGGATCCCTTTACATTTCAAAAATCTTTTAAAAGAAGAACCTTCAATTTCAATATGTTTTTAACGCACTTCATTGCTTTGATGACCGAAAGTCCTTAATTACTTAAGAAATAAATAAGCAAATTTTTCATTTGAGTACCTATAATAACGTAGCCAAATGTAAAGATTATTCCTAAAAAAGTTGAATTCCAATCATTTCTTTATCACACGAGAACACTTATTTGCAGAAGTTTACACTTTGTTCTGTAATATGTATAGATTACATGAATAAATCTTTAAAAATATTTAATCTTAATTAACTTTCTTGCTTTGTAAGTTATTTGTTTTGATTTTTGACGAAATTTTAACAAAAACACAAATTTTACGATTTCTTTCGTACTGCGGAAAGACTTGCGAAGCAGTCACGGGCAGGCTAGTCTGTTATAATTATTGCTTCAATTATATTTCCCTACATTTTTTTAATATTAAAAATAAAAACAATAATAATTTTCATAAATAAAAAGAAAAATTATTATTATTGGCCTTGAGCTCGGTTATAGTCATGCTAGTCAATTCAATTGAATGGTTGGTATACAAAATAAACAAAACCGATGGGCATTGGCACGAATATCGGATTGTGTACAAAATGAAAAAGTGTGCACAACTAACAAAAAATCCATCATGCGGATGACCATGCCGCCAGATGGCGGTGCATGCTCAGTGTTATAGTAAATGTAGGTATACAAAATAAAGAAAACTGATGGGCACGAATATCGGACTGTGTACAAAATGAAAAAGTGTACACAACTAACAAAAAATCCATCACGCGGATGACCATGCAGTCAGATAGCGGTGCATGCTCAGTGCTCACAATATGGGTAGCATATGGGAGCTGTTGATGATTGCTATAGTATAGATTATTTTTCATTCCCCTCCGTGTCTAGGGTCTCGAGATATAGACCAAAACGTGGACGCGGATAACTTTAGGATGTGTTTTTACAATATGGGTAGCAAATGGGAGCTGTTGATGATGGCTATAGTATAGATTATTTTTCATGCCCCTCCGTGACTAGGGTCTCGAGATATAGACCAAAACGTTGACCCGGATAACGCTAGGATGTGTTTGTACAATATGGGTATCAAATGGAAGCTGTTGATGAATGCTATAGTATGGAGTATTTTTCATTCCCCTCCGTGACTAGCGTCTCGAGATATAGACCAAAACGTGGACCCGGGTATTTTTAGGATGTGTTTTTACAATATGGGTAGCAAACGAGAGCTGTTGATGATTGCTATAGTATAGATTATTTTCCATGCCCCTCCATGACTAGGGTCTCGAGATATAGACCAAAACGTTGACCCGGATAACGCTAGGATGTGTTTGTACAATATGGGTATCAAATGGAAGCTGTTGATGAATGCTATAGTATGGAGTATTTTTCATTCCCCTCCGTGACTAGGGTCTCGAGATATAGACCAAAACGTGGAGCCGGGTATTTTTAGGATGTGTTTTTACAATATGGGTAGCAAATGGGAGCTGTTGATGATTGCTATAGTATAGATTATTTTCCATGCCCCTCCGTGACCAGGGTCTCCACATATAGACCAAAACGTGGACCCGGGTAACCCTAGGATGTGTTTGCACAATATGGGTAGCAAATGGGAGCTGTTGATGATTGCTAGAGTATAGATTATTTTCCATGCCCCTCCGTGACCAGGGTCTCGAGATATAGACCAAAACGTGGACGCGGATAACTTTAGGATGTGTTTGTACAATATGGGTAGCAAATGGGAGCTGTTGATGATGGCTATAGTATAGATTATTTTTCATGCCCCTCCGTGACTAGGGTCTCGAGATATAGACCAAAACGTTGACCCGGATGACGCTAGGATGTGTTTGTACAATATGGGTATCAAATGGAAGCTGTTGATGAATGCTATATTATGGAGTATTTCTCATTCCCCTCCGTGACTAGGGTCTCGAGATATAGACCAAAACGTGGACCCGGGTATTTTTAGGATGTGTTTTTACAATATGGGTAGCAAATGGGAGCTGTTGATGATTGCTATAGTATAGATTATTTTCCATGCCCCTCCGTGACTAGGGTCTCCACATATAGACCAAAACGTGGACCCGGGTAACCCTAGGATGTGTTTGCACAATATGGGTAGCAAATGGGAGCTGTTGATGATTGCTATAGTATAGATTATTTTTCATGCCCCTCCGTGACTAGGGTCTCGAGATATAGACCAAAACGTGGACCCGGATAACTTTAGGATGTGTTTGTACAATATGGGTAGAAAATGGGAGCTGTTGATGAATGCTATAGTATAGAGTATTTTTCATGCCCTTCCGTGACTAGGGTCTCGAGATAGAGACCAAAACGTGGCCCGGATAACTTTAGGATGTATTTGTACAATATGGGTAGCAAATGGGAGCTGTTGATGATTGCTCTAGTATATATTATTTTTCATGCCCATTCGTGACTAGGGTCTCGAGATATAGACCAAAACGTGGGTCCGGATAACCCTAGGATGTGTTTGTACAATATGGGTATCAAATGGAAGCTATTGATGAATGCTATAGTATAGAGTATTTTGCATGCCCCTCCATGACTAGGGTCTCGAGATATAGACCAAAACGTGGACCCGGATAACTTTAGGATGTGTTTGTACAATATGGGTAGAAAATGGGAGCTGTTGATGATTGCTATAGTATAGATTATTTGTCATGCCCCTCCGTGACTAGGGTCTCGAGATTTAGACCAAAAAGTTGACCCGGATAACCCTAGGATGTGTTTGAACCACATGAGTATCCATTGTAAGTTGTTGATAAATGCTAATGAAAAGAGGAATTTTCTTTTCGCTGGGTAACTAAGGAGCCGAGATATGGTCTTTCATAATTTGGCCCAAGATGGCGGCGCATCTCTTTAAACGTTTCTGGACGTCACTCTGAAACCACTGCTTAAAACACATCTCACTTTGACGAGAGCTTCAACAACCCGTTTACGAGATATAGCCAAAAAACGTGGTCAAAATCTATGACTAATCTATATATAGAAAAAAGGAGCCTAAAATGTGTGTTCGTTGGTAAGGGGTGTTTGAAGAGATGTGCCAACTGATCTTTTTGAAATTTATACATGCGATGCCCTTACCTATTGTGGTTGTCGTAACGAAGGTTTGGTGAAAATCGACGCAAAAATGCATGTGGTGTGCGTCAAAATCTATGACAAATCTATATACAAGGTGGCGCAAAAGTAAGCTTCCGATGTTCAGCATATCGGTTGTGGCACGTGCAGTGTGTGCTGTTGCACCGTCTTGTTGGAACCACATGTTTTCCAATCCCAATTCATCAAGTTGCGGCAAAAAGAACTCGTTGATCATTGCTCTGTAGCGCTCACCATTCACAGTAACCGTTTGGCCCCGACCGATTATTGGTCATATAAATAGTCAGCAATATTCCGCGTTCTGGAGCAGTGTAGCGTAACATTGTTTATTAACGTGTATTTCGCATGTGTTTACTACACAAATGTCAAAACAGAACTGACTTTAGGGGCCAATCGCAAAATTTATAGCATTTTCTGATAGGAAGATTACTTTTGCGCAGTAACCGTTTTTCACCGACCGAAATAAATAGTCAGCAATATTCCGCGTTCTGGAGCAGTGTAGAGTAACATTGTTTATTAACGTGTATTTCGCATGTGTTTACTACACAAATGTCAAAACAGAACTGACTTTAGGGGCCAATCGCAAAATTTATAGCATTTTCTGATAGGAGGATTACTTTTGCGCCACCCTGTATATAAAAAAGGAGCTTAAAATGTGTGTTCGTTGGAGCATATTTTTTTTTATAAGCGGATCCCTTTACATTTCAAAAATCTTTTAGAAGAAGAACCTTCAATTTCAATATGTTTTTAACGCACTTCATTGCTTTGATGACCGAAAGTCCTTAATTACTTAAGAAATAAATAAGCAAATTTTTCATTTGAGTACCTATAATAACGTAGCCAAATGTAAAGATTATTCCTAAAAAAGTTGAATTCCAATCATTTCTTTATCACACGAGAACACTTATTTGCAGAAGTTTACACTTTGTTCTGTAATATGTATAGATTACATGAATAAATCTTTAAAAATATTTAATCTTAATTAACTTTCTTGCTTTGTAAGTTATTTGTTTTGATTTTTGACGAAATTTTAACAAAAACACAAATTTTACGATTTCTTTCGTACTGCGGAAAGACTTGCGAAGCAGTCACGGGCAGGCTAGTCTGTTATAATTATTGCTTCAATTATATTTCCCTACATTTTTTTAATATTAAAAATAAAAACAATAATAATTTTCATAAATAAAAAGAAAAATTATTATTATTGGCCTTGAGCTCGGTTATAGTCATGGTAGTCAATTCAATTGAATGGTTGGTATACAAAATAAACAAAACCGATGGGCATTGGCACGAATATCGGATTGTGTACAAAATGAAAAAGTGTGCACAACTAACAAAAAATCCATCATGCGGATGACCATGCCGCCAGATGGCGGTGCATGCTCAGTGTTATAGTAAATGTAGGTATTCAAAATAAAGAAAACTGATGGGCACGAATATCGGACTGTGTACAAAATGAAAAAGTGTACACAACTAACAAAAAATCCATCACGCGGATGACCATGCAGTCAGATAGCGGTGCATGCTCAGTGTTATGGTAAATGTTAAGGGTGTGTAATGCTGCGCGGCTTCACGGAATTGCGCTGATACCGGTGTTGGCGTGACTGGCGCTGATACCTTTATTTGTGATTCCGTAACGCCATGACGCCAGTAGCGCCAGAAACACTAAAATACTACAAAACACCGCTGTACTGGAGTGGCGCTACTGTTGCTTTTGAGTTTAAGGTGTTTCTGGCGCTGCCGTCGCCATTGAGTTTATGTTTTGCTCTGGTCCCGCTACACTGAGGTGGCGCCACTGGCGCCATTGAGTTGAAGGTGCTTCTGGCGCTGCTGGTGTCATGGCGTTATGGTATCACAAATAATGGTATCAGCGCCAGTGACGCCAACATCCGCGCTACAGCTACCAAGGTGCTACCACAAATGTTGAGAGGTATACCCAAAGACGCGTTTCGGTTTCAGGAATCACAATCCGAGTACGGAAAATTAAGATTTGAAACAATTTAAAAGTTATTCACAAAAAAAGGTGGAATAATTTGCCTTTTATTCATTACTTTTAAACGGGTAAAAAAAGTTACACTCCGCCTTCGGATTCTTCATCAAAGGCATGGATACGTGGGTGTAGATACCCCATCGGACCGTTTTTGTTCAGTACTCGATGGTGTCTCCCAAACTATATTATTACCGGAGCAAACTATTTTTGCTCATTATTTTTTAACGGGTAAAAAAAGTTAGACTCCGCCTTCGGATTCTTTATGCTGGCATGAACTGCGCCCCTAGCAATATGGTATCATTGCGCCAAAAAAGCACTTAACGCAATTGCGTTAACGCACTGCGCTGGTACCGGCTATGGCGCCGGCTTCAAGGTATCACCACCAAAAAATTGGCGCCGCGACACAGCCTTAGTAAATGTGAATGGAACTAGGACTTTAATGGACTCAAAAACCTGCGCTCTGTTAGCTTAATGGTTGGCACAGCGTGCCAAAATTTTTCTAATGAAGAAGTCTAACAAACTCCGAAATGGGTCTATAAGAAAACATGGCAGTTGTCTCTAAACTTTTCCTATCCTATTCTAAAAACACTTTTAATAATTAATTAGAAATAATTATTTAAAAAATAAAAATAAAAGCAGTTATAATTTTTATAAGTAAAAAGAAAAATGTATTGTAATAATTTTTATAAATAAAAAGAAAAACTATTATTACTCGCCTTGAGCTCGTTTATAGTCATGGTACGTTGCAAATGTACAGGCCGTAAAAACAACAACTCAATTCAATTGAATTGTTGGTATACAAAATAAATAAAACCGATGGGCATGAATATCGTACTGTGTACAAAATGAAAAAGTGTACACAACTAACAAAAAATCCATTATGAGGATGATCATGCGCCAGATGGCGGTGCATGCTCAGTGTTATGGTAAATGTGAATAGAACTAGGATTTTAACAGACACAAAAACCAGCCCTCTGTTTGCTTAATGGTTAGCACAGCGTGCCAAAACTTCTCTGATAAAGAAGTCTGGCAGCTTCCGAAATGGATCTATAAGAAAACCTATGGCAGTTGTCTCTAAAATTTTCCTATTCTATTCTTATAAAAACTTTTAATAATTAATTAGAAATAATTATTAAAAAAAAATGTATTATTGGCCTTGAGGCCTTGAGCTCGTTTATAGTTATGGTAATCTTGTACCGCCGTGGTGTGAAGGTAGTGTTGCCGGCCTACCACACCGAAGGTCCATGGTTCGAGCCCTGGTACAGGTAACATCAAAAGTGATTTGAAAAAAGTTTTTCAAAAACGGGGTCGCCCCTCGGCAGTGGTTTGGCAAACTCTCCGAGTGTATTTCTGCCATGACAGGCTTCTCAGCAAAAATTCGTCTCCTTTGTAGATGCCGTTCGGAGTCGGCAAAAAACTGTAGGTCCCACCAATTTGTAGGGAAAATTCAAATCGGCACACCACAAATTGGAAGAGAAGCTTGGCGCAAAAATCTCTTAGGAGGTTTATGATGATATACCTGTTTTATATCGCGCCATAAAGAGAAAAGAGAATCTTGTACCATTGCAAAGTTTAGGTGGGTCAAGAATCCACAAACAAATAACAGGTGCTCCTTCTTTCAGAATCAGCATGTGAGGTGGAAGTGCGCCAGGCTCAAGAGAATTTAAAAACTCTCGGTTCCTGGTAGTTGTTGCAATAAATCAAAGTTTATCCTCTTTACCGTAGCGTTGTTAGGTGCCAAGATTTACAATCTCTGAAGTTACTATTTAGGTTTTCGAAACTTAAATTTTGAGCTCATCAATACTTACAATGGTGGTCAAGTCGCTAAGATTAATATTACCTTCGGAATCAGTTTCTAGCTCTCCATTGCCAAGTTTCAGTAAATCGGACGCAAATTTATCCGACCACTGATCTCTAAATAAATGCGTTCTCATATTTGTACGAAGCTTGCACTTTGTTATGCTTTGCCATAAATGCGACGACTTTAAACACGCCTTTATTTCATCCGCTCGTGTGCCTCTGGGAATTATAGGTAAGGTTTGCCTAAAGTAACCAGCCAAAACTATCGTTTCCCCCCATTATTTTTGAGTTGCCGTCGTTTTATCCAATGCTGCGAACGCTGCTTTGTGAGCTATGGTACATTCATCCCAAACGATTAGTTGGCATTGCTTTAATACTTCTGATTGTTCAATCCGTTTGCTAATATCACAAATGGGACTTTCATGTACAGCTAAATTTAATGGCAGCTTGAAAGTTGCATGCGCAGTTCTACCCCCATGGCAATCCCAGATGAGGCAACGGCTGTCCTTAAGACAAATGTTTGCCCGTACCGCCTGGTACATCATGGAAAAATAGTTTGCCTTTTCGGTTTTCAATGCTATTGACTACGCATCGAATGCTGCTCTTTGATCCGGAAGTAATTGGGTGTCTTTGCCTCTATTTCTGAATTTAAAATTTCTATGTTTTAAGAAAGCTTCCTTGTTTCTTCACGACACAGATTTTGTATATTATTTCTTTCAACTGCCGGAAGACCATAACTCGAAAGCTCCCTTCCTCCTAGAGATAGTAACTTGTCTTCAATATCAGTAAGTGCTAAATTATATATGTTGTTATTGTACGTCACCTCTGCGCTTGGATTTTGAGCTTAAGCAGAATGTAGGAAATCTTCCGAGAGATTGTCTTTATGATTTTGCTATAACGTAAGTGGATTTGATATACTGCATACGTGCTATAAAATCACAAACAGAAGTCGTAAGTTTTTTGGTGATTTCGAAACAGCTGCTTCGGCCACGCAAAAACAGGCTTTATACGTGGTGCAAACTCTATCATTTACCGTTCTTAAATGGTCGGAAATGATGTTGGCCCTCTTACTTCTAGAAGAAGCATTCTCAAATAAAAGCATTCTTGTTGAGAGGGGTGCATAGTGTAAATTCTTGCTAAGGCATGGTCTTTATAAATGTTTGGTTTATCGTCAGCGCGGTCCCCTCGTTTTCTTCTGTTCCACTTGTTATTGTTCCACGTAAAATAAGAAGGCACCTCAGAATAAAGCAAAGTCCTGGAAAAACCATCGTTTTGGCAAAGTTGAAAACATACAGTAAGTGGTGTGTCTTTGGAGCAGTAGCTTGTTGCAAAGCGTTTTTTTCATTAAAATGCACGCGTTGTCCATTTTCTAGGTGAACACTTAGTTTTTGAAATGGAGGATGTCGCTCGTGAATAAGGAATTCAAACATTCGCCGTGTAGCGAAGCTAAAAATTTTAACCTAAACTTTAAACTTTTTTGGGCTACATATATGTCCAAACCAAATTTGGTTTAGAATTTAATTTATCCCAGTTTTCCAGAAAATGTGTGCGAAGCAAAGAGTTTGTATTTTAAACCAGAAATGCTTTAACAATTGAAAAACATTTGTGTCAGTTGGTACGATTCGAACCGGCGCTCACGCATCAGAGTCGTTTGCTCTACCCAGTGAGCTACGGCGCACACAAAATTGTAATGAGAAAAATTCATTGACTTGGAAAACCCTTCATAAATAAATGTTAAAAAATAAAAAAAAAATTTTAAGGGGTTTCGAGTTCATTTTTAATTTAATTCGCAATAAATTCAAAATTGGTGTAGGTAATTGAACGGTTTGGAATTTGTTACAAAAAAGTTCAACCGACGAATGGTTTGAAATTCAGGCTCAAATTTTTAGCCCTGTATTGCTTATGTAATGTATGTTATATTCTAATCCTGAAAAGCATGCATCGCAGCATCAGACCCTTTGTTTACATATTTGCTAACATACTTTATAGACTTAATTGAATTGCAAAATTCAACATTAATATGCCTTTGACAGTAAAATTCAATACGGAACTATCCACTGGTTATCTTATTATCGACCTCTATACCACTACTTATTTTCATTTTGGTACAACTGCCTCCATCGCTCGGCTGTCTCCTTGTTTGTATAAAATGGGTATCCATCAATAAAAAAAATACTTTTTTTGGTTTTAAAACATATAAACAAAATATACATGAATTTATCTACGACTGCTTTCACTTTTCCTGAAAAAATAAATTGAAAATATTTTTTTTCGTTTTCATAAAAACGTTAGACTATAGAAGTAGAAAGTACTTGGAACTGCGTACAAAATTTTACCAAACGAAATTTTTTATCTGAGCTTTTCTTATCTGTCATCAGGGTGGGTAGACAACAATTGCGAAAATTGTAAGAGTTGAATGTTTTTTATCTAAATCTACTACGTGAGTGCCCAATCTATTTAGATTTTTTAGCGCATCTACTGCGCAATGTAAATTTTCAAGTCCGAACACTAGTGAGAAAATTGAAATTCTTTCACGCAGCCTACTGATGTTTGGAAACGTTTCAAATTCAAATAAAAATGAGCGAGAAATTTTTCATTGAAATAATATTTCGTATTTTCTTGGCTAAACTTTCTTGAGGTAATATCCAGGTCTTAAGAAATTAAGTACCATTTTTTCTACTTTTTTTGCATAAAATTCGGAATCAATACAGTTTTTGCCAGGACATAAATCTGTGGCAATAAGCGAAAAAAGTCAAACTCAAGATAGGGCAGAAATATTGTGTTCTCCGCACCCAAATCTCTTATCACAGAAATCACATTTACACTATAATTTTAGCTTTCAAAGCGCTCTTCTAAATAATTAAAAAAAATTACTTTGGTTTCTTTACCTTATTGCCACAGATATGCAGTGTCACTTATTTAGAAAGAAAAGTCCGTGGAAGCAAGCGATAACATCCAAAGTGAATTTTTAGATATTTTCAGTGGAGCGTAAAAACCAAACTTACTTTCTATTTTTACTTGTTTGAATTTGTAATATCAACCTAAGTCAATGTTTAGTTAGGCAATTAACTGAAATCAACTAAAGAAATTTAATCTAGTTTTGTAGTAACAGCCAGAGTAGGATTTCATTTCAAATATATACAGGGTGGCTAATGAAAGCCGCTACCAAAAAAAAATTAAATAACTTTTTTTCTATTTAATGAATCTGGTTAATTTTTTTTTTTATTTTGCATATTGACTCTTAGATTTAACAAAAATATATAACTGGGACACTGAAACAAGAATTTGGATTGTCCGCCGCTATCACGCACTGGAGTCCGTAGTTTCGGTTCAAAGAGAGTATAGGCGCACGTTTGGCGGCAATCCTTCGAGCAGATGGACCATAATAAGACTTGTAAACAATTTTGCCGAGCATGGGACAGTCAACAGAAGACCTTACCATCGAAACCCTTCAGTTCGAAAGGAGGAAACAATCGCTGCTGTAGCTGCTGCCATACAAAACAATCCACGTGTTTCGACAAGAAGCTTATCTGCTCAAATGGGTGTA
Source organism: Merzomyia westermanni (assembly GCA_949987695.1). Lineage (NCBI taxonomy): Eukaryota > Metazoa > Arthropoda > Insecta > Diptera > Tephritidae > Merzomyia > Merzomyia westermanni. The sequence continues at coordinate 87,915,253 of OX465291.1, forward strand.
AGCAGGCAGTCATTACAGTCAATTATGCACAAAGATTTGGACTTATTCCCATATAAAATTCAAATGGCCAACAAACTGAACGCTGCAGACTTGCCGATTCGCTTGGAATTTTGCCAGAAGATGCTTCAAATGGTGGAAGAGGATGGAAACATGTTGAACTGTCTTTTCATGTCTGACGAGGCCCATTTCGATTTAAACGGCAACATAAACAAACAAAATTGTCGAATATGGAGTGCTTCCAACCCACAGATACTCCATGAGACGGAATTGCATCCACTTCGTGTCACAGTGTGGTGTGCAGTTTCATCACGCTGCATTGTCGGGCCCTACTTCTTCGAAGAAACCGGTCACACCGTTACGGTTACTGGAGACCGTTACTTGAGCATGTTGAGAGAGTTTTTCTATCCAGAATTACGCCGAATGAGAATTTCTTTAAACTCTGGTTTCAGCAAGATGGTGCAGCTCCTCATATAGCCCAACCTGTTATGACAGAATTGCGACGAAAATTTCCCAATAAGCTGATATCCAGAAACTCCACATTCCGTTGGCCACCCAGGTCGCCTGACCTTACTGCACCTGACTTTTTCTTGTGGGGTTATTGCAAACAGGAAGTCTTCAAAGCAAAACCAACAAATTTGAATGAACTAACCCAATCCATTCGAGAAACAATTGCGGCTATTCCTGTCTCAACTCTCCAAGCAGTAATGAACAACTTTTTGGTAAGATGCCGCACATGCATCGACGAGCAGTGGGGGCATTTAAATTCCATTATTTGTAAAACTAATTAAGCTATATTTAATAAAATTTAATGAGCTTTAACATGAATAAAAGAAAAATGAATTCCATACACTGAAAAAAAAATTATTTGAGTTTCTTAATGTAGCAAAATTCATCAGCCACCCTGTATATATATAAGAAACGGACTTAAGGTCCGTGGATACAAAAAAAATTAAAAGGGCCAACTTGCCCTGTGAAGGAAACACAAAATTGAGTTTTACAATAAGCACTACTTTATTTAACACTACTAATCTAACTTATCACAACCGTTCCTTGTCCCGGACTCAACTAACTGGTTCCGTGGCCGCTGCTTCCCTTTATAGCCAATGTCCGGCAGCGGCGTGCGTGTTGCGCAATTGTTGACGGCTCGTTGCTTGTGAATATGTTCCGCCGTTTGTTCCCACAGGTGCGTTATGCAATAGAATTATGCTGACGGTGCGTCTGGAGTAATGCAGTAGCATACGTATTAACTGCCGGTATTGACCATGGCCTTGAATTTGGGTGTTACGTTACCGTGCGACGTGGGAACGTACTTATGCTGACACTGCGGCACGTGTGATGGGTGAGTATGGGACCGTTGTATGTTGTGAAATACAATTGTGATGAGTAGGCAGAATGTGTTGCGATTAAACGTGGGAGCGTTGCAAGGGGTGAGACTGGCGTGTGTTAACTCTTCCCCGCTTAAGGATCTGCGTCCCGCGGATTAGGCAGATGAGGCTTACCCTCGTGTTGCCGTCCTCGAAAGCTTCTGTTTAGTAGTGATATCTTTAGCTCAGGGATCTTTACACCGGTCGTTATCTTCTTCCAAATTGCCCAGATGAGTAACGTGACCAGAATAAAAATTATGATTTCAGAGGTAATCAATACGTTGGTCTTCCTTCCGAGAAATTTAAGGAGCTTAATGTTGCCTGTGGTCATTTCGTGAACAAGGTTTATGTTGACTGCCAGAGTTTTGTTCCTGACGTTAGTAAGGATGGGCGGTAGTAGCTGTACCTCGGATTTGCTTGTACTCCAAAAGGTTTGGTTGTTAATTGTAACAGATTCGTTGTTCATCTGTAATATGAAAGAACCAGTTAAGTACTCAAAGGTTTTATCTGATCCTATGCTGCCATTGAAATTGTTGAGGAAAATAGTGTCCTCTTTTATAACTTCAATTGTGGACTCGTTGTAGGTAAGGTAACGACAATTAGCATCTCCCCCTTTGATGAGCCGAGGGAAACAATCTTCTTCTGCCAGTAGGTCGAGCGTCTTTTGCTCACAAATCATAGCTGCTGTAAGATATAAGCAGTTTCCCTTGATGCCATATGTTCGCTGTTGGTTTACCAGGATTGTTGAGTAGTTCAATTCAACTTGATGTCCGTGTTGTGTGATAGCTCGGGCGATTAGATGATTGTACCTTGTTTCTGTGACCTTTGGCATCGACACAACGTAGATTAGGAGGGTGCCGTTCGTGAAGATTGAGGGTTTGCTATATTCTATGGCCTCGATCACGTTGCTGTAAGGAAGGACCTCGACCTCGCTTATGAGCCTGTTGATTTGCTCTTTGCTTAATAGGTTAGTATTAACTACGCCGGCCTTGGCCATTTGAGAAGCACGGACAAGCTCGTAAATGTCTTCTTTGAGGATCATTATTTTCCCTTGGATTTCCTGCATGATTTTTCCCATCCTGGTACGTTCATGGACATCATTCGTAACAGAGACGGCTGCGTTGATCACCTGCAACAACTCGTGAGTCGTTTGAAATATTTCAGAGTTTACCTGATATTGTTGCTCATTGTTTCTCAAAAGGGTGTCCTGCCTTTGGAGTACTTGGTCCCAGTCAGTTGCATCGGGCGAGCCGGCGATCCATTTCCATGCCGAGCCAATCCAGTTGATTGATCGTTTTGTTCGGGTCAGCTCAGGACCTCTCAAATCTTGCAGATACGTCTTTATTTTTGATAGGTGATAATTGAGCACATCGGTCATTGGATCGGTTTCATTGAGGTTGGCGATAGCATATTTTAATTTGTCAAAAATTCTCTCGCATTTCTCCAGATCTATGCTGTGGATGAGTTTAAAATGCCCGTCTATAATCCAGCCATATCCATCGCGGATCGTTACAATCGGTGAATCGATGCTGAATAAGCTATATGCTTCGGCGGTTGCTCCGAGGACAAGGAATACGAAAATGTTTAGTTTAATATTATTCTTATTTTCGATATGCTTTGGATTGAACATTATTAAAATTCGGTTATCAAATTCTTACTGTAAAATTAGATAGAAATCAACGTTAGTATACAAAATAATGAACAATAGCAAAAAATATTAGTATAAAAGAAACTACGGGTTCTACATGTTTGAGTTACTAGCGCGAATTACTTGACATATAAATTTTTTTGCTTCTTACTTAGCGATGGAGAAATTCTTTAATTTTTAATACCATTTTTTCAAATTTAACTTGTTTAGCGATTTGCAATTAATGAAAATTTCTTAAGTTCTAATATTATTACTGGGAGCGTGTCATTATTCTGTATTACAAAATTCTGTGTGACAAAATTCTGTAAATTGCAAAAAAATTCTGCTTGAACAAAATTCTGTTTTTTTAAAATTCTGCTTTTTAAAATTCTGCTTTCAATGTTCTGTATTACAAAATTCTGTATTGAAATATAATGTTAACAATGTTAAAGAGGTAATGTAATTATTTTGAAAAAGTGCGCACATGTACATATGTATATATTTTATTTGTTTTGTCGCAAGTTTTCATGTGGTTGTTGTAAATTATTAGGCTGTACTTAAAAACGCGCAAAAGAGTCGGATCGGTGGCATGTTGCCACCGATCAGGGCAACCACCTGGACTTGGCATGGCGTAGCCCAGGGTTATTTAAATAAGCGCGGCCGAAGGCCGCCTATGCAGAAAGGTCTTTTGTACAGAATAACTGTAGTTCGCGTAGCTGCGCACTTTTTCAAAATAATTACATTACCTCTTTAACATTGTTAACATTATATTTTAATACAGAATTTTGTAATACAGAACATTGAAAGCAGAATTTTAGAAAGCAGAATTTTAAAAAAGCAGAATTTTAAAAAAGCAGAATTTTAAAAAGCAGAATTTTAAAAAGCAGAATTTTGTTTTTAGAATTTTGTACATACAGAATTTCGACACCAACCCATTATTACTAATGAGTGGAGTCCGGGAAGTTAAGGGCCGTGAAGGGTTTATACAGGACCAGGAAGTGATGTTGGGAGTGGAAGTTTCTGACAATTAGTTTTTCAGTTACTGTTAGTTTATTAGAAAGCATTAGTAAGTTAATAGTGTTAGTTAGATTAGTATTGGTTTTTTGTTTTTTCTGTTGCGGATTAGTAAGTAAGCTTTTTAGTTTAGTTTGTTAGTATTAGTAAGTTTTCTCTTTTTTCGAGGAATGTTTCCCCTTTTTTTTCTTTCCTTCTTTTTTTTATTTATATTTTCTTTTTCATTATTTTTTTATTTATTTTTTTTATTATTATTTTTTATTTTGAGTAGTGCGTACACCATATAATAAGTAAAATGTTTAATTTTGCATCGGAATATAGGCGGTTTCCCAGCTGACGGAAGGGTCGCGGTGATCCCTTTTAGCCATAAGCGTTAATGATTGCAAATGGCCTACTCATGGTACGAGCGCTTCACGTCAATTAAAGCAAAGACCTTGTGGTGGAGTTGAATCACACCGATCGTCGTCATCCGGACCACCGGGCTATTTGGAATTGAACCAACATCTGACTTGGATCGGCTGCAAAAGGATTTGCACCCAAGCCCTGGGACCAAAGGATCTAAGCATAGGATTTGCCTTATGACCAATGTTATCTCAGACGTTTTTAACGTCAATTTTATGGAATTTCTCTCCACTTTCGGTTATAATGGTTGCATTTCTATTATTTGCAACATTTTCTCGTTTGTAAATTGGCTTATGTTTGCCTTTAAATTGTTTATTGGCTATGAATACGCCATCTCCAGTTTCAAAGTTTCTGGGCTCTGTGCGACGAGCATTAAGCCTGGCATTCCTTGTTTCTTGCTCATGCAATAACAAGGCTTTTATGTTTTCATGAGTTTCTTCTCTAAAATTTGTTAAATTCTGGTAGTTTATTCGGGCAGTTCTATTAAAAAATATGTCAACTGGCTTCTTTTTGGTGACTGAATGTATAGAATTGTTATATCTATCAACAGCGATGTAAACTCTTTCCTTAGGAGAAAGTCTGGTGTTGTCGCCTGAAATGCAGCGATATATTTCGATTATGGTGGAGTGTAATCTTTCGACTTGGCCATTTGCTTCACTTCGCTGTGTTGGGGTTTGAGGTTGAATGGCTTGTCGAAATCAGGGAACGCCAATACATCAGCGCACACTAAAAGTTTCTTTAAGTCTTGAAAGGCCCGAAGGGCTTCCTCGTCAAGATTTATATTTACCCTTTTAGAAGCGTTGGATCTTACTTGCGCGTGTTCGCCGCGTGTGAGATTAGTTAACGGTTTCGCTATTTTAGCGTAGTCACGAATAAATTTCCTATAGTACGACGTCATCCCTAGGAAACTCTTGAGATCCTTCAAGTTCTCAGGCGGCAGAATAGAGTTCATTGCCGCAACCTTCTTTGGGTCAGGACGCACACCACCGTGTGTAATAACGTAGCCTAGGAACTCGACTTCTGTCTGAAGGAAACACGTTTTTTCTAAATTTACCTTTAGATTAGCCTCTAGCAATCTCGCAAATACTTTTTCCACATTTTGCAAATGATCGTCGATGTCCTTCCCAAATACAATTATATCGTCGATGTACACGTAGCAAATTTTACCAATATATTGTTTCAATACATCGTCGATCATCCGCTGAAAGATTGCAGGGGCATTCTTTAAACCAAAAGGAAGTCGCAAGAATTCATACTTCCCGTTCATTGTCGAGAAGGCAGTTTTGGGGATATCGGATTCCTTCATTGGTATCTGGTGGAAGCTAGACGTCAAATCTATGGTGGTGTAATATTCGGACTGACCAAGACTACATAAGGTTGCATTTATATCTGGGATAGGATATGTATCGGAAATCGTCACCGTATTTAATCTTTTGTAGTCTACCACCATTCTATACTGTTTTTCACCACTCGCCTTTGGCTTTTTCGGCACTACCCAAATTGGGGAGTTGTGGGGACTTTTTGAAGGCCGGATGACACCTTCATCGAGCAGTTCATTTATCTGTCTTTCTACTTCGTCCCTCATACACGCTGGGTATGGGTAGCTTTTGCTGTAAATGGGTTCCGAGGTGGATGTTTTTATTTCGGCAAGGATATTTGTATCTACGAGCTCATTCCCGTTTAGGGGTTTAAATAATTCAACATATTTCCTAAGTATAGTATCGAGCTTCCCGTGAATTTCAGGAGACAAATCCCTACCTAAAGTAAAATTAGCACTGCTAGACAATCGTGCCTTGAGTGGAATTTTATAGCTATCTATTTTAAGGAAGTTATTCCTTCTGTCTATCAAAGCGCCTAATTCTCTTAAGGTGTCATCTTCAATTATTCCGGAGAATCCACTTAATGTGGGAAGCACGAAAAACTCAAAGTCACTAGGATTGTCGATACTTTTAAATAATTTTAATCGTACCTTTTCTTTTATTGGTACCACACCGCCCACTGAAGTTACGTTAAAGGGTTTATCTACTGGAGTTGTTTTTGTTGTAATGTCCTGCTTAATAAAGTTTTTGTTAGCGCCAGTGTCCACTAAAAAATCCAGTACGCGGCCATCTGGCAACGTATATTCTAGGTATGGAACGCTAGATGACCTGAGGATAGAAAATCCTCGGGTCTCTCCTCATCTACTAACTCCCTTTCATTAGTCTGCTCCTCCTTCCCCTCGTCTACTTCCTGTACTGTATGGAAAAGTCTTTGTTGCTTTCTTGGGAGATTATCGGATCCTGCCCCACGTTTGAAGGGGTTGGGGCGATTCATGTAATTTACTTTGCGTGTTTGGACTGAAGGATCCACCTCCATCTTCTCTACTGGTGGGCGTGACGAGGAACTTTGGTTGTCACTTTTTCCGAACGGACGATCGTTTCTGGGATATACCGGACGATGGTCTTGAGAGCGCCAAGTAGGCTTTGGTGGCAATTGCGGAGATTTATTTGAAGAGTAAGGTGTGCTTGGTAAGTTATTGATAGGTACCACCACCCGATTACTGCTGGTGGGGGTGCGAATGGAGAAATTCCTGAAATCGACGTTTTGTATCTCCAGGCACGCTGTATAGGCCTCCGGCAAGGTCTTAGGGCGCTGTATAAGCAACATCCTTGACAAATCTCCATTTAGGCCGCGGATGAACACATCCAATGCGCGGTTGCGGTACGTCTCTATCAGTACTTTTACCGTTTCGTCCGTGTAGGACTCGGTTTTTATTTTGTTAATAATTAGAGAGAACTGATGGTTCACCTGAGCGTAGAACTCATCAATTCTCCTTCCGTTCTGCCGGAGTTGGTGCAGTTGGTATTCGAGGGTGCGGACATCCCTCTTGTCTGCATAATGCAGAGAAAGACACTCTTTAATTTTCCCCCAATTGCTATCGAAAATATTATACGAAATTAAAGCGGAATCGGCAGCACCCCTCACTTTTTGCCTAATGTGCTGTAGAATTGCCCGGTACAGGGGCTTGCCCTTAACAATATCGAAGTCTGAGAGAATTACCTCTACGGAATGTACCCACGATACATATTGCACAGGGTTTCCGTCGAAGACCTGCAACTCCTTGACGCAGTCAGGAAGTCGACTGATGTCCCTTATTTCGGCTTCAGTTGTGGGACCGTGTGCAATTACCTCCTCAGTTGGTTCTGGATGGCTGGAGTTTGATGACGTGTCCATCCTTGAGCTTACTGTATCCAGGTGTGTGACCCGTCTTTCAAGGGTGTTCATTTTCTCAAGCAGGGCATTAACAGCGCCTGTTAGATTGGTAACTGTGGCCCTGAGGTCATCCATTCTGAAAGAAAATAAGGAAGGCACAGACAGTTTCAAGTTTACTCACACTACTAGTTGTTTGGTCTTTCGTTTTTCACTTTAGCTGTGGCCCAAGAGCCTTTTCCTTTTTTCACTGATTTGCCTTTTAGCCTTGATGGCTTCTTTATTTCTTCGCCTTTTAGTGGCTCACTAGTTTCACTTACGCCTTAGCTTTTCCTTAGCTTTCTGGCTTTTCTATTTCTTGCTTTCTCGCTTTGTCCTAAAGCTCTTATACACACACTAGCTGGATAGCTTGAGCTATTTATTTTTCACTTAATCCTTATATTGCCTTTTGGCAGCTTTTCGCTTCCACTCTTTCACTTTCACTTCCTGGTCCCTGCTCGGGCGCCAGAAACGGACTTAAGGTCCGTGGATACAAAAAAAATTAAAAGGGCCAACTTGCCCTGTGAAGGAAACACAAAATTGAGTTTTACAATAAGCACTACTTTATTTAACACTACTAATCTAACTTATCACAACCGTTCCTTGTCCCGGACTCAACTAACTGGTTTCGTGGCCGCTGCTTCCCTTTATAGCCAATGTCCGGCAGCGGCGTGCGTGTTGCGCAATTGTTGACGGCTCGTTGCTTGTGAATATGTTCCGCCGTTTGTTCCCACAGGTGCGTTATGCATTGATTCTATTTCATAAGCATGTGAAATAGAATTATGCTGACGGTGCGTCTGGAGTAATGCAGTAGCATACGTATTAACTGCCGGTATTGACCATGGCCTTGAATTTGGGTGTTACGTTACCGTGCGACGTGGGAACGTACTTATGCTGACACTGCGGCACGTGTGATGGGTGAGTATGGGACCGTTGTATGTTGTGAAATACAATTGTGATGAGTAGGCAGAATGTGTTGCGATTAAACGTGGGAGCGTTGCAAGGGGTGAGACTGGCGTGTGTTAACTTATATATATATATTAAAATAAGTTATTAGAAAAGTAGTGGCCTCAGTTAAAAAATTGTATCATTACCCTGCAAAAAATCGTGCGACTGATCTCTAAAGAGAGTGATCCGCGATCAATGCCTTTCGTCTACAGTGGGCTACAATTGATCCCCACTATTCCGTTAAGGCATGGTGTTGAAAGTAAACTTGTCCAAAGGAAATCTGTCCGACACTACCCGTTTGGGCATGAAAGAGACCAATTAGTCTTTTTATAGGACATGCTCAAACAAAAGGGATTACTTCAACCCATTGGTCGATTATTGCGTCGATTATTCTCAAGCATGTACCATCCCTAACTCAATAACACTCCCACCACTAGTTAAACAAAACAGAGATAACGATGGCTACTCTTAAGCGTGTAAGCGTGTAACTAAGAAGAGGAAGAGAGATGGCGTGAGTGTTTGCGAATACGATGCAAAGAGGAGATGTCAATAAATAACACCGACCCTTCCAGAACACGAAAAGCGAACAACCAAGAAACTTCTAGGTGGGTGGGGTAGCACCCTGTCGGACTATATAAGGCAGTGACCAAGCAAGGCAGGTTGATCAGTTTATTTTCAAGCGTTGAACAGTTAACTACTGTGAAGTTACCAAATTTAATTAAATTTGTATTGCGTTTATTACTAGTAAATAAAACTAGCTATTAGTTACAATATCTGTGCGTGTGTTTATTTGACTTTATACTGATCGAACCCAGGATTAATAATTAAGGAATCATCGAATTCATCACAATATAGGAAATTTTTGGGTCTATGAGAAGCGCCGCGCCCCTATGTCAAAAACTTTTATTTTAAAGCCTACCATGGATTTAGGTAGTCAGGGTCTGTCTTGGCGAAATTTCGTTCGATTCCATCCAGCAGTTTAGCCTGCAAGTCCAAAGAGACACGCATACTTCCACAAATATATAATACAGAGGCACAGAAGTCATAGTTTAACTATGTCATGTTTCATGTGGTTGCATGTTTTGTTTCAGTATAAGTAACCATATAATCGGAGGGCTTAGTTCAGATATATGAATCGTCCAAATTGTTGGGTCTATGGGAAGTGTCACGCCCCTTTGTCCAAAACTTTTCTTATATAGCCTACCATGGATTGAGGTAGTCGGGGTCTGTCTTGGCAAACTTTCGTGGGATTCCATCCAGCAGGCTACTATCAACTTCAAGTACTTAGTCATCAAAATCGATGATAAACTAGGGCTCTTACAATAAGTCGTCTTAGTGGAATACTCGGTTAATCGACCAGTCGGTTGTAACCGTTTGCACAGTTATTAGTCGGTTTGTAGTATTCGAATAGTCGCTAAGCAACGACTACTCGACTATTTGCTTCACTTCGAATATTCGACTTAAAACTCAAATACTATTTACCGAAATTTCAATCAATGTTGCGTCAAAAAGTTAAAAATAAAAATTTTTAATATTTGATTTAAAAAATTTCAACATGAGTCGTTGAAGAAGTTGGGTATGACTAGGACTGCGAAAATGGCTAAATATGAAAATCAAACCAACACTATCTCAGATGTTTGTGAAAACCGGTTTTATTTTGTCTAAATATAAGTCTCCTAAAACCGTGTTAGAAATTTAAAGACATTTTACTTTCGTGTAGATAAACATATATTTATGCATATTCATTTATACTCGTACATATTTATTAAAACAAAATTATTTAAATAAACGAAAACATTTTAACAATTCAAAAAAGTACTTCTGTAACTATTTGGCGCAATTTTTAATTTTTAAATCCGTATTTCTCAGTTTTCTGAGATAATTTTAAAAGCGTTTGTTGTGCAGGTTGTTTCAAAAAGTTTAGGAATTCTTGGCATGTCATTTTATAATTTATTTTAATCATTCATTCTGCCTTGACCATATCTACTGACATGCAGTTTCGCTCATTAGTCCATAAATTTCCCATTATTGAGAAAACACGCTCCACAAAAGCGTTACTTATAGGAATATATAAAATAGTTCCGATAACTTCTGGAAGCTCAGAGAAATCGGTACTTTTGAATAACCGAATCCGTTTTAAATCCACTGGGATTACTGATACATCTATTGATTGAATAAATTGGGAATGTATTTCTTTTAATTTTCTAACGTCATCGTATAGCCGATCTTCATTAATATTTTTTGAGCCAAGTACCTCCACTGCCTTGAGCGCATCGTCGTATGTAACCACATTGGTTAAGTCAAATCTGCTAAATAACTTGAAAACCGAATTTTCAAAATCATAATATAGATCTAAGTATTTTATTGTCTTTTTGTATACTTCATTAGCATCATTCTTGAATTTGTTTTGGTCTGAATTGTCCAGAAATTTTAAGTTCCTCATGACTTTGGCTCCAAAAAACTGATCTAGTTGTCGGTCTTGTATTTTAGACTTAACGCTAACAAGAATAGAATTTAAGTCGGCTGACGTAACCGTATTTTTCTCAAGTGCCAATATTGCCTCATAATTGTCATAATGTTCAAATAATGATGCGTAAAGTAAAGAAAACATTCTGAAAGCGTAAGTTTTTAAGATAAATTTCCGACATCATCATAATTACTGCCCTGTACGAACTGCCATATAACCGGATGACATTTAGATTCCCCACGGCTTTTAAAATACATCGATATGGCAGGCCACGTTTGTATTAAGCGATCAACAGCTTTACCTAAAGTAAGCCATCTGGTCGGTCCATGCCGAATAACTTTTCTGTACTCAATTTCAAATTCTTCAAAAAAGGTTTCTAGTTCTTTGGTGCGCTTTGCACTATTCGAAAACTCGGCGTAAACTTTCAAAACTAAGTTTTCAACATCAAAACACAATGTCTTCATAGAAATTCTTGCAGCATTATGGAGGACATGACAATTACAATTAGCCTTTACGACTTTTGTATCATGAAACTTATTTGTAATTTTTTGGTACACAGAATTACGTGCACCATAATTTACTGAGGCATTATCTGCAGAAAACGCAGAAACTTGGTTTGTACTTAAATTATATTTTTCTAGGAACTTTTCTATATTTTCAAAAATTTTTGATAAAGTTTCCTCTGCGTCTTCAAAAAAATCCATAAGTTTATTTTGAATACCTTTATCACAGTGAAAATAACGAACAACAATTGGATACATTTTTTGAGATCGTCTATTTGAAGCATCTATAGCTATAGAAAAGTGAACTTGTGGACGGCTAATTTTCAAGTCTTGCAAAGTGGATTCAATTGAACAGGGGGCAAGAACCTTTAAAGCAATTGATTCAGCTTTAGTTCTTCCACAGTGAACTTTTTGAGCTGATGATGAATCTGAATACATTAGTGCATTTAACTTCATTCCGCAATCAGTACTCAATTAACTGTGACTGTGATTTATAGCATGGTAAATAGAACATACAAGGTGGCGCAAAAGTAAGCTTCCGATGTTCAGCATATCGGTTGTGGCACGTGCATTGTGTGCTGTTGCACCGTCTTGTTGAAACCACATGTTTTCCAATCCCAATTCATCAAGTTGCGGCAAAAAGAACTCGTTGATCATTGCTCTGTAGCGCTCACCATTCACAGTAACCGTTTGGCCCCGACCGATTATTGGTCAAATAAATAGTCAGCAATATTCCGCGTTCTGGAGCAGTGTAGCGTAACATTGTTTATTAACGTGTATTTCGCATGTGTTTACTACACAAATGTCAAAACAGAACTGACTTTAGGGGCCAATCGCAAAATTTATAGCATTTTCTGATAGGAGGATGACTTTTGCGCCACCCTGTACTTCTATAAAAGCTACCTTCATTTCTTCAGAAGAGTTTTTCTGTAGCATAAATACTGTCATTGAAGAGTTTGCATCCACGGTCCTAACGTTTTTTTTTATGATTTTCACTTCGAATGTGCTTAGACAGGGCATTTTCGCCATCCCATTTTACTGTAAAACTTAAGTTACAGAAAATACATTTCGCATGGTTTTCATCGACTTTGCGAATCCACTTTTTGTATTTCTCATTTTCTAGCCACGACTGTTGAAAAACACAATCATATTTTTTTCTTTTCTGTTGAGGCGCAGTATCCCCGTTCATACTTGTACCTGCGAATAACAATAAAAGACTGTAAACAACAGTTTGCATCTTTAGGTCCATGCATATGTATGTACGTATGTAAAACTTACCTTTGTATAAAATAATAGTTAAATATGACACATCTGTTTTAGTTAATATATTTCAGCGAATTTTTATATTCTACGGGATTTTTTATATCTGTCGGTATAAAGAAAGTTCGCATATGACTCGGTTATTCGAATCCAATTTGTTTATTTCTTTGTTCCAATTCCAGTGTCCTATGAAGGTTTTATTAAGTCTGTTCTTAAGGTGACTCGGTGTCGCTCAAGGTCGCCCAAAACTATATTTTCAAGTATTATCAAATAAAAAATATGAAATTCGTTTTGGACTGCACAATATATGTTACAAGTGTATTTTTCTTACTTATTTTATTGAAATAAACTATATCAAACGTTTGAACCTCAGAAAGTTATGTGCAAATATTAAGTTTTGAACTAACACTCCCCTAATACGTCCGAAAACCGGAGACACCAACCTCAAAACCGGAGTATCCGGTCGAAAACCGGAGGGTTGGCAGCCCTAGGTATGACAATCTTTCGAAAAATCGCTAGTCGGGGAAAAAGGCATTTTTTGCTCCAACTGATCCTCATCTGCACTCAATAACCATTTAAAGGTGGTTAAGCTTTTATTTGTATCAGAATAGGAAGGAGAAGATGGGTAATGAGAGGTGAGAGGCAACATTTAAGTAGATGAACCATCGAGTTACACCTCATTTTGGCCATTTTGATTGCCTTTTGCGACAGGTATGTCTACCTAGGGCATATTCTAAACTCTTACCCGACTATTAAACCCTTTGAATTTAATCATAACAGCTCCTGTTATTTTTTTTGCATTTCATGCACTGATAATTCCTTGACTGCTCACATTTCTTTTGCGGTAGTGATGCCCATTCTCTTGCGGACTCCTCCCCGTTCTCTCGTAACATACGGGTATAGAACCCAACCCTGGACGAAGACAATGGATTTGCTGTAGTTCTAATGTTATATTCAACATGCATGCATTATCTTATAAATAACAAGTACGGAAGTCTAAGTTCGGGTGAAACCAAACATTATATACCTAGTAGTGATCTATTATGGCGTACCAATTTACGCAGGTCTATTTTAATGCTTTTCAGTTCGTATTATAAAGCTGATTGTTTTCAATGAAAATACTGTATGAGTTTTGAGGGGTAAATTAATTAAAAAAAATATAAATGTATGGCGCGATATACAACAGGTATGTCATAAACCTAATAAGTGATTTTTGCGCCGAGCTTCCCTTCCAATTTGTGGTGTGCCGTTTTAAATTTTTTTCTACAAATTGGCGGGACCTACAGATTTTTGCCGAATTCGAACGGCATCTACAAAGGAGATGAATTCTGCTGAGAAGCCTTCCATTGCAGAAACACACTCGGAGAGTTTGCCAAACCACTGCCGAGGGGCGACCCAGTTTTGAAAAACTTTTTCAAACCACTTTTGATGTTACCTGTCCCATTACTCGAATTTTGGACCTTCGGTGTGGTAGGCTGGCAACACTACCGCCACACCACGGCGGCCGCCATTAATTTATTTGTATATAAATAGCTTCCCTACCAAACACTGCTAACCACATTTTTACAAAATATCAATAAATATATATTTTATGTTTGAAAATTTTGCGTTCAAATAAACAGCCAGACAGACGGACATGGCTAAATTGACTCAGCTCATCGTCCTTATTATTTCAGTTTACTTATTGATGGGTTCATCTCTTCCTCTTTTCATACTTACAAAGATTGCATCTTCATTAAAGGTATGAAAATCAAAAAAGGTATATAACTTCTCTATTGCAGTGGGGTATTAACAACTTGCCCGGATATTTTACTTGTGCGTAATCCGATTTACTTAATTTTTAGCAGAAGTATACTACACACTATAAAGAATCAGCTAACCAATTTTGATCGAAATATCTAGTTGAAGCTACAAGCAATCGCCTTTGAAAATAGCAGAATTTGTATGCTAAAAAATGGGCAGCGCCACGCCTGTTTCCCCAAAATCGGTAACATTTTTTTTGCGGTCGAGTTTTGTTGAAAAATCTTATGTGTGCAAGATCTTATTGATATAGCTTGCATGGTTATAGAAATATTGCGTTTTACATTACAACATTTACATTACAAACATTTACCTTTATATGTTCAGCATTTTCGCCAAATATCGTTTCGATAAATCAATTTTTGCAGGAGGCATGACTTAAAAAGTTTTTTGGAATAATCCACTATAAAAGGGGCGGCGGGGCCCAGCTCATTTTCGAAAACTTATATTTTTCGACTTTCTTCGTTAACGGACACTTTGAAAGTTAAATAGAAATGATATAAAGCTTTTGTACGCAAAGTTATTGCCTATTAAATATATCTATGATTCTTCTCAAAATCTTTCGTATAACAGTAGGCGTGGACCTTAACCGATTTCATTTTTTTCCGGAGCATTCCCTCTATTAACATAAATATGTGTGCTAAATTTCGTCCCGATGTGTTGAACGGTTTTTGATTTATGATTGATGTGATTTCTAAATTTGACTTAATCAAAAGTGGGCGGTGCCACTCCCATTTTCAAAAATTTTTTGAAAAATTGATTTTCTGCCTTAAAGTTAATGTACACACCAAATTTTATCCTTATAAGTGTATTATGTACTGAATCATCACTTCTTTTGTATTTTCGAAAATATTCTATACTAGCCTGCCCGTGACTGCTTCGCAAGTCATTCCGCAGTACAAAAGAAATCGTAAAATTTTTTGTTTTTGTTAAAATTTGGTAGCCTGTGTTCGTGAAAAATCAAAACAAATAACTTACAAAGCAAGAAAGTTAATTAAGATTAAATATTTTTAAAGATTTATTCATGTAATCTATACATATTACAGAGCAAAGTGTAAACTTCTGCAAATAAGTGTTCTCGTGTGATAAAGAAATGATTGGAATTCAACTTTTTTAGGAATAATCTTTACATTTGGCTACGTTATTATAGGTACTCAAATTAAAATTTGCTTATTTATTTCTTAAGTAATCAAGGACTTTCGGTCATCAAAGCAATGAAGTGCGTTAAAACAGATTGAAATTGAAGGTTCTTCTTCTAAAAGAGTTTAGCTAAAATGAAATGTAAAAGGATCCGCTTATAAAAAAAAATATGCTCCAACGAACACACATTTTAAGCTCCTTTTTTATATATATAGATTTGTCATAGATTTTGACGCACACCACATGCATTTTTGCGTCGATTTTCACCAAACCTTCGTTACGACAACCACAATAGGTAAGGTCATCGCATGTATAAATTTCAAAAAGATCAGTTGGCACATCTCTTCAAACACCCCTTACCAACGAACACACATTTTAGGCTTTTTTTTTATATATATAGAAGATTAGTCATAGATTTTGACCACGTTTTTTGGCTATATCTCGTAAACGGGTTGAGATATCGCAATAAAGTTGACATCGTGTTGAAGCTCTCGTCAGAGTGAGTGCAAAGTGAGATGTGTTTTAAGCAGTGGTTTCAGAGTGACGTCCAGAAACGTTTAAAGAGATGCGCCGCCATCTTGGGTCAAATCATGAAAGACCATATCTCGGCTCCTTAGTTACCCAGCGAAAAGAAAAGTCCTCTTTTCATTAGCATTTATCAACAACTTACAATGGATACTTATGTGGTTCAAACACATCCTAGGGTTATCCGGGTCCACTTTTTGGTCTATATCTCGAGACCCTAGTCACGGAGGGGCATGACAAATAATCTATACTATAGCAATCATCAACAGCTCCCATATTGTACAAACACATCCTAAAGTTATCCGGGTCCACGTTTTTGTCTATATCTCGAGACCCTAGTCACGGAGGGGCATGCAAAATACTCTATACTATAGCATTCATCAACAGCTTCCATTTGATATCCATATTGTGCAAACACATCCTAGGGTTACCCGGGTCCACGTTTTGGTCTATATCTCGAGACCCTAGTCACGGAGGGCATGGAAAATAATCTATACTATAGCCATCATTAACAGCTCCCATTTGCTACCCATATTGTGAGCACTGAGCATGCACCGCTATCTGACTGCATGGTCATCCGCGTGATGGATTTTTTGTTAGTTGTGTACACTTTTTCATTTTGTACACAGTCCGATATTCGTGCCCATCAGTTTTCTTTATTTTGTATACCTACATTTACTATAACACTGAGCATGCACCGCCATCTGGCGGCATGGTCATCCGCATGATGGATTTTTTGTTAGTTGTGCACACTTTTTCATTTTGTACACAATCCGATATTCGTGCCAATGCCCATCGGTTTTGTTTATTTTGTATACCAACCATTCAATTGAATTGACTAGCATGACTATAACCGAGCTCAAGGCCAATAATAATAATTTTTCTTTTTATTTATGAAAATTATTATTGTTTTTATTTTTAATATTAAAAAAATGTAGGGAAATATAATTGAAGCAATAATTATAACAGACTAGCCTGCCCGTGACTGCTTCGCAAGTCTTTCCGCAGTACGAAAGAAATCGTAAAATTTGTGTTTTTGTTAAAATTTCGTCAAAAATCAAAACAAATAACTTACAAAGCAAGAAAGTTAATTAAGATTAAATATTTTTAAAGATTTATTCATGTAATCTATACATATTACAGAACAAAGTGTAAACTTCTGCAAATAAGTGTTCTCGTGTGATAAAGAAATGATTGGAATTCAACTTTTTTAGGAATAATCTTTACATTTGGCTACGTTATTATAGGTACTCAAATGAAAAATTTGCTTATTTATTTCTTAAGTAATTAAGGACTTTCGGTCATCAAAGCAATGAAGTGCGTTAAAAACATATTGAAATTGAAGGTTCTTCTTCTAAAAGATTTTTGAAATGTAAAGGGATCCGCTTATAAAAAAAAAATATGCTCCAACGAACACACATTTTAAGCTCCTTTTTTATATACAGGGTGGCGCAAAAGTAATCCTCCTATCAGAAAATGCTATAAATTTTGCGATTGGCCCCTAAAGTCAGTTCTGTTTTGACATTTGTGTAGTAAACACATGCGAAATACACGTTAATAAACAATGTTACTCTACACTGCTCCAGAACGCGGAATATTGCTGACTATTAATTTCGGTCGGTGAAAAACGGTTACTGCGCAAAAGTAATCTTCCTATCAGAAAATGCTATAAATTTTGCGATTGGCCCCTAAAGTCAGTTCTGTTTTGACATTTGTGTAGTAAACACATGCGAAATACACGTTAATAAACAATGTTACGCTACACTGCTCCAGAACGCGGAATATTGCTGACTATTTATATGACCAATAATCGGTCGGGGCCAAACGGTTACTGTGAATGGTGAGCGCTACAGAGCAATGATCAACGAGTTCTTTTTGCCGCAACTTGATGAATTGGGATTGGAAAACATGTGGTTCCAACAAGACGGTGCAACAGCACACACTGCACGTGCCACAACCGATATGCTGAACATCGGAAGCTTACTTTTGCACCACCTTGTATATAGATTTGTCATAGATTTTGACGCACACCACATGCATTTTTGCGTCGATTTTCACCAAACCTTCGTTACGACAACCACAATAGGTAAGGGCATCGCATGTATAAATTTCAAAAAGATCAGTTGGCACATCTCTTCAAACACCCCTTACCAACGAACACACATTTTAGGCTCCTTTTTTCTATATATAGATTAGTCATAGATTTTGACCACGTTTTTTGGCTATATCTCGTAAACGGGTTGTTGAAGCTCTCGTCAAAGTGAGATGTGTTTTAAGCAGTGGTTTCACACAGTGGTGTACACACCAAATTTTATCCTCATAAGTGTATTATGTACTGAATAATAATTTTGTTCAAAAATATTCTATGTATAAAAAGCGGACGTGGTTATCATCCGATTTCGCCTATTTTAAATAGCGCTCGGAGATGAGTGCCAAGG
This sequence comes from Merzomyia westermanni, assembly GCA_949987695.1. NCBI lineage: Eukaryota > Metazoa > Arthropoda > Insecta > Diptera > Tephritidae > Merzomyia > Merzomyia westermanni. The sequence goes on from OX465291.1 coordinate 87,933,969, forward strand.
AACCTGCATACCAAATTTCATTCAGATATCTCAAAAGTGACTCAAGTTATCGTGTTAACAGACGGACGCAGGGAAGGACGGACATGGCTTAATCAATTTTTTTTTCCTCGTTAACATTTTGATATACATAAGTCAATATCTATCTCGATCCGTTTATGCCGTTACATACCACCGTTAGGCGACTAAAGTTAAAGTGAATATACCTTGTGTGCGTAGCACTACTAGATATCTTCTTTTGTATTTTCGAAAATATTCTATATACAAAAAGTGAGCGTGGCTACCATCCGATTTTGCCACTTTTAAATAGAGCTCGGAGATGAGTGCCAAGGAACCTGCATACCAAATTTCATTAAGATATCTCAAAATTGACTCAAGTTATCGTGTTAACAGACGGAAGGACGGACATGGCTTAATCAATTTTTTTTTTCCTCCTTAACATTTTGATATACATAAGTCAATATCTATCTCGATCCGTTTAGCCGTTACGTACCACCGTTACGCGACTAAAGTTAATATACCTTGTGTGCGTAGCACTACTATGTATAAAAATGAATGTGTGTCTGTGTGCTCTTTATAGGCGTCCAAAGCCCCCAACCGATTTTTATGAAATTTTCACAGAATATTCTTGAGATCACAGGTTAAAGCATAGGTAAAGAGTACAATTTGTTAAATGTAGGCAAGCCAAATTTTAAGCAGGACAACGTCTGCCGGGTCTGCTAGTTTCGAATAAAATAGGTTTCTGAGTGTACGTACGTATGTGTGCACATGCTATCGAGACGCATAAATAGATCCACGCTAAACTAAGACATTTCGATTTTAGGTAAATTTATTAAGATTAACATACATATTACGAATGCCGTGGTATAGCTCATAGTTATAATTATATATAAGTTAAGGACTTCTACTCCTGATTCAACAAAAATAAAATAATTTTGTTCAGAGTCTCTAAGGAGATACAATTAGAAACAACACATTTAAAAAGTTCACAACACTTTATTTACTATACTTAAACAAGATAAATTAATCTAGAAGGGTTCCCGTCCCGAACTCGACTGAACTTGAACCGCTGCTGCCTTGACAGCCCGTTAGCTGTGAATCGGTTTGACCATTGGTTCCCACAGGTGCTTTATGAATTGGTTTCATTTCACAATCCTGTGAAACAGAATTATGCTGACAATGCGTCTTGAGTAATGACCTAACTAAGTTTTAGGCGCTGCTACTCACCATGGCCTTAAATTGAGGTGTTAGGTTGCAATGTGCGGCAGTTCGATGTGAGAAATGTGATTATGCTTACTCAGCGGCACGTGTGTTGGCCAGCCGTGGGAGCGTCGCAGCGAGCGAGAATGATGCGTGTTAACTCTTCCTCCTCTGAAGACCTATTGGATATAGTAGATAGCACTGGCGGAAGTACTAAGGTGCTCACGATCCAGTAGGTTTTATCACCAATTCGTATGGTCTCGTTGTCCAGTTGGAGAATATAAGAACCTAACCGGTGGCCATCTTCTATAATTGCACGAGTAATAAGATGGTTGAATTTCGTTTGATCCACCTTTGTTATGAACAGGACGTAAAGTAGCAATGTACCATTCGTGTATATCGACGGTTCGCTGTATTCGATGGCCTCGACCACGTTACCATAAAGAAATACCTCAATTTAGCTTATTAATTCGTTGATTTCTTCTTTGTTCAATAGGTTGCTATCGACCACCCCTGCTTTGGCCATCTGACAGGCTTGAATCAATTCGCTGACGTCATCTTTCAATACCTGCAATAACTCGTGAGTTTTTTTTTAAATATTTCATTGTTTACCTGTTATTGTTGGTTGTTTTTGAGCTCTAGCGAATCCTGGGCTTGCAGGATCTTATCCCAACCGGAGGCGTCAGGGAGCCGTCAATCCATTTCCAAGAAGATCCTAGCCAACTGATTGCGCTGACCTTTCTGCTTCGGACCTTTTAGCTCATCCAGCTGAGTTTGAACTCTCACCAAGTGATAGGCGACGTCGTCTGTCATATCATTCTATCTCTATCTCTATGGCGCGATATACAACAGGTATATCATCATAAACCTCCTAAGAGATTTTTGCGCCAAGCTTCTCTTCCAATTTGTGGTGTGCCGATTTGAATTTTTCTCTACAAATTGGTGGGACCTACAGTTTCTTTGCCGACTCCGAACGGCATCTACAAAGGAGACGAATTTTTGCTGAGAAGCCTGTCATGGCAGAAATACACTCGGAGAGTTTGCCAAACCACTGCCGAGGGGCGACCACGTTTTTGAAAAACTTCTTTCAAATCACTTTTGATGTTACCTGTACCAGGGCTCGAACCATGGACCTTCGGTGTGGTAGGCCGGCAACACTACCTTCACACCACGGCGGCCGCTGTCATATCATTGGTTGCATTAAATTTGGTGACTTCGATCTCCAGACGACTTGCGACTTCTTCATAGCGGTCTAGGTTGATTGCGTGAATTCACTTGAAGTTTCCGTTTATTATCCAGCCATACTCATCTCGTACGGTTACCACGGGTGAGTGCAGGTTGAGTAGGACGAATGCTTGTGCGGATGCACAGAGGCATATTCTAGGAGTTAGAGTGTAAATGATCCTTATAACTAATTGATATAATTCATGAAAAAGTTACATTTCATAAACTTAATAATATGCTATTGTTTTAAGTATTTAAAAATTAACATTTCAATCTTAGTGCTATTCTATGGCTTTTCGAATTTTTTGTAAACATTAATATTGAAGTATCTAAATTTTAAGAAAAATTTCAACTAGTTAAGCAGCTATTCCAAATGGTAAGTTCTAATCTAATGCTTGTGGCTTATATGCTAACTAATGCTGTAACTAGCGACTGGAGTCCGGGTTGGAAAAGGGTTTACGCGAGGTTCCAGGAGTGATGTTAAGAGCGGAATTTACTGACAGTTAGTTCAGTGATATTTTTAGTTACGATTATTTGTGTTAGAAGATATTAGTGGGTTTTTGTTAGTTTTGTTATTTCTTTAAATTAAAAGTTTTTTTTTGGTTAGTTGTGTTAGTGTTTTCAATTGTTTTGTTTTATGCGGGGTACGCTTACCCTTTTTTATTTTTCGTTTGTGAAGTCTCGAGGGCTTGTTTTGTGTGCATGCAAAATCTTAAAAAATTTATTTTGCATGTAAGTTAAATTTTTTATATTTGTTTCTTTTGTTTCTTGTTTGCATTGGAATAGAGACACTAAACCCAGCTGAAGGAAGGCTTGTGTTAATCCCGTTTAGCCATAAGCGTTTATAATTGCAAATGGCCTACCCATGGCACGAGTAACTTCACGTCAATTAAAGCCAATATTCCCAAGATTGAGTTGAATCACTTCGATTGATATCGCCTCTACCGCCGAGTGAATTGGAGTTGAACCAATGCGACAGATTGAATACAAAAATAAACTTGTAAGCAAACCACTGGGGCATTGGGATCCATGCATACGTTTTTTTTTGTCTCCTGGCCAATGCTATCAATACCCTGCAGTCAACTGTCGAACTGGTTAGTAAACATTCTAGTTCATTAACTAGAATTTCGTGGGCTTATTCATACCAGTTTGAGCGACTGAAACGCTTCTTCTATCAACAGCAACAACCTTTTAAAATTGTCGATACATGTATACACGATCGAAAAAGAAAAGCAATCAGTATTTGGGCCGCAATCGTTCAGTTAACAACACCATCCTACATTTTAACTTTCTATTCAACTAATATTCTGAGTTTTTAAATATTCATTTAATTAAATTAAATGTAAAACTTTCTTGTAAATAATAGTCCTGATAGTAAAATCATAATCCTTTTAAGAATTTCGTAGTTTAAATAGTACATTTGGGTTGCAGATCATGTACGTACGTGCATGTCAACACAATCACCCTTATTGTTGCCACGTCGCTACTGTAATAAACTTCGCAGCAGCGAAACAACAACGAATAAGAAATGTTCAAATGAAACCACGAAGAAAGGGAAATGATCATTTGTCAAATCAATAGTGTAAGTAAATAAAATTTCTTTTAGGAATGATTTAAGTAACCTTTTTCTAGCAAAAAAGTTTTCAAAAAATTCACAAAAGAAATATTAAATTGTTATTTTTCAAGGTTGATTTATTGTGGTTGTGAAGTGCATTTTTCATAAATTAAATAACAAAGAATCTCCAACGGAATCGTTTAAAAGCTGCAACAATGAAATTGGCGACCAGAGGCACATACAATAACATGATGGTTAAAATAGAATTTTTTGAAGTATTTATTTACTACGAACTTGCACATTATGTACTAGAATTTCATAACCACCCTGCACGAATTCATCGGTACCATAGAAAGATCCTTACACATCAAGGAATACACCCTCGCAGCTTTTCTAGACATAGAGGGAGCCTTCAACAATATAAAAGTCAACGTGATCACTGGTGCCATTCATAGGGCGGGAATTAACTTCCCTATCTGCAGCTGGATCCAGTCGATGCTTGGAAATAGGGTAATACTATCTAATATGGGTTCGGTGTCAGCAACCCGCCAAGTGGGCAGGGGGACACCCCAGGGCGGTGTTCTCTCCCTACTTCTATGGGTCGTTGCACTGAACGATATACTACTGGAGCTCAACAAGGATGGAGTAAAATTAGCCGCATATGCAGACGACATTGTCATTGCAGTATCTGGTCCCTTCCCCTCAACCCTGGTGGACTTGCTGGAGGCAGCGCTCCGCAAGCTACATGCATGGGCAGTTGCGAACGGGCTCAGCGTTAACCCTAGTAAGACGGACTTGATGCTGTTCACCAACAAAACCAAGATACCGCATTTCAGAATGCCCACACTAAAAGATTCTGCACTATCCCTTTCCACGAGAGTTAAATACCTGGGCGTGGAAATAGATAGTAAGTTAAGTTGGAAAAACAATATAGAAAGAAGGATTAAAAAGACCTACATAGAATACTACGCGTGTAAAAGAATAGTCAGCAGACACTAGGGTTTGAAGCCCAACCTCATAATGTGGCTCTACACGGCCGTGGTAGTATGGTGGCCTGCCTTAGGCAAGCAATACAACACCAAAAATCTAAATAAACTATAGCGGGCGACCTCGGAGGGTTGACGGGAGCATTACGGTCGTGCCCAACAGACGCACTGAACGTTATCCTCAACCAGTTACCACTGGACCTTCACATATGTGAAACTGCAGCATGTGCGGCGGTTAGACTCCGCGAGTCTTGCTGCTGGTACTCGAGGCAGTATGATCATGGTGGTATCCTCCGAGAGCTGCCCGGTACAGTTGCATCAATGACAGACTATCACGCGCCTTTATTGAATTTCGGCAGGAAGTTCAAGGTGATGTTTCCTTCAAGAAAGGACTGGCAGAGGAACAGAGTATGCGATAACGAGACACTTTCGCTCTACACCGACGGGTCCAAAACGGTCTGCGGGGTTGGAACGGGTGTGTTTTCGGAGCAACTGAATGTTTCGCGTCTTCCGGATTCAGCCAGTATCTTCCAAGCAGAAGTGCTGGGGATCGAAAAGGCTTGTACCTTCCTGTCGGAAGACACAGTGGGAGGACGTAACATACATACCTACACTGACCGCCAAGCAGCGATTAGGTCGCTTGAGTCCCAGCTGACATCCTCTGAGACGGTAATCAGCTGTAGGAAGATGCTAGATGCGGCTGCAGACTTCTCATGCATTACGCTCGTTAGGGTTCCCGGCCGCAGGAACATCACGGGTAATGAGAAGGCAGACGAACTGGCTAAATTGGGGGCTGAGGCAGAAGTCTCCGATGCGGTGATGATACTGCCACCAATCGCATTCATTAAATGGCTCATTCATTGCAGGTACAGAGAATTGGCAGTCCGTAATTGGCTCTCCACAGATGCCTGCAAAATCTCTAAACAAACGTGGCCCACTTACAACAAACAGAGAACAGAGGGCCTGCTCAAGAGGTCAAGAAAGGAAATATTCAGAATCACAGCCACACTGACGGGGCACTGGCCTCTGGACCAACACGCCGAAAAAATGGGTATCCCGTTCAACAACAGATGCAGGAGCTGAACGAAGAGGGGTGCAAAAAAACAGTTGAGCACCTCGTAAGTGAGTGTCCAGCTCTAATTCACATCCGGTTTGCAACTCTGGGCAGTTATATAATACCAGACCTTAACGACATCGCGAATTGCTCTATAAGGGATATTAGCGACTATATAGGAAGAACTGGATGGTTTGTTCGTGACTAAAATTAACGCTAAACCCAACCTAACTTACAGCAGCATCCAAATATGTGCATGGTTCCAGGAGGAAGTTCATCAAAATGGCGCCCAGAGCGCTACTTCAGCTCGGGAGTACCAACCAACCATACCTTTCATTAACATGAAATGGTATAATAACTTTGGTCTGATGTTTGTAAGTATGAAAAGAAGAGATAGACCTAAACTAGTCTCTCAGTTTTTGGAATATCTTGATGAAATTTGGTATGGACCCGCCATTTTGCATAAGATTAATCATTTTCTGGAATCAGCAATACTAGTAAAAATCAGCCAGATCGGACCAACATAACATATAGCTCCCATATAATAAATAGTTCCGATCAACGGGTTTTGACCTATAAATATTGAAATTTAAGAGCTAGGAACTTTTAATGTGGCGAGTTTAGTTCATATTACATACGCAATGTGACTAGTGAAAATCAGCCAGAGCGGACCAACATAACATATCGCTCCCATATAATCGTTAGTTCCGATAAGTGGGTTTTGGGCTATAAATTTTGCAATAAAAAAGCCAGAAATGCAAAATTTTGTAGGTTTGGTATATATTATATAGGGTAAAGCCGAGATAGATGCCCCAGGGGGATAGATGCCCCATATTCAAAAAACCTAACTTCCCGAACTCGTGACTAAATTTTTTTTAAATTATTAATAGGCTTAGTCATACCACAATTTATTTACCAAAGGTCATTCATGTAGTGTGGACGGTTTCGGTGATACGTACAATTATATCCGCGGCGAAGTTAAAAAACGCGTAAAAGTTTTAAAGGTAAATTTTTGAAGTGACATAACTTTATAGTGAGAAATTATTTCGATTAAATTTTTATTTCCCTCAATATATTGATTCATTGAGACTCCATCTACGTATTAATAAATGTATTTTTGTTAATAATTTGTTTAAAAAATACGAGGGCATCTATCCCTGTCAAAAAGGATAGTTGCCCTGATTTTTCGAGGTATAGATGCCCCTAAGGGCATGTATCCCTTCCAACATCACACATGAGGAGTTCCAAACTAAAGCTCAATAAGTGTAGGCTAATTCACTCTATACTTATTGGGTTCTGGTTTGGGGCTCCTCTTGTGCGATGTTAGTAGGTGAGTATATAATTTTGAAATATTCCTAGAGTCCGACACATATATTTTTTATATAGTATTTACATTTGCATTTTTACAGATTTCAAACTAAGTAGGTAGCTATGCCGAGAGTATATAAACGAAAGGAGGGAGTGCGGGCTCGAGTATGTGCATGGAGCACGGAGAGCCTGGAGGAAGCGTTCATTGAAATGGACAAAAAAAAACCTGGGGATAAACCAAATATCCCGAAAATTTGGAATTCCATCGAGGACATTGCGAAGACGGTATGCTGCTAAAAATACTAAAAAACTGACTCTAGGTATGTATTGAAGATCGTGTAGTCTCTAGTTTCCAATACCTAGATTTATTAAGTTTTTTTTTTCTTTTTTAGGAAAACATCCTACTTTGGATTTTGACAACGAGAAAAGGCTAGTAAAGCACATTTTGAAGCTTGGTGATGCAGGATTTCCCCCAAATAGACAAGGTATACGAATGTTAGCTTATCAATTTGCTAAAAAACTAGAGATAAAACACAATTTTAACCACGAAACCGAAATGGCTGGAAGTGCATGGTGCAAAAGTTTTATTGAACGAAATCCAGAGCTGTCCATCAGACAAGCTGAGGGTTTATCCGTGGCTAGAGCTAAAGGTCTTAATAGAGAAGAAGTTAATAGCTTCAATGATCTTTTGATCAAAGTTTTGACCGAAAATGATCTGGTGGACGAACCTGAAAAAATATTCAATATGGATGAATCTGGAATTCAATTAAATAATAAAACCGGCAAAGTAATAGCAAAAAAAAGGTACAAAAGTCGTCAATTCCGTCACATCCGCCGAGAAAGGTGAAACCATGACGATCGTTGCATGTTGCAATGCAATTGGAAGTTTCCTTCCACCAACTGTTATAATAAAAGATGTGAATAAGAAACCTGAATTTGAGGAGGGACTTCCGTTGGGAACAAAAGTCTTCATGAGCAAAAAGTCAGCTTATATCAACACTGAGCTTTTCTATAAATGGTTAACAACTCATTTCATACCTTTGAAGCCCCAAGGTAAGGTTCTGCTGATTTTAGACGGCCACTCGTCACACTCAACTGCACCAGACATGCTGCAAGCTGCTTCTGATAATGATATAATTTTATTGTGTTTGCGAAGTCACACAACTTCAGCCTTACAGCCTTTAGACAGGTCGGTATTTGGTCCACTTAAAACGTATTTCAATCATGAAACTAATCAATTCATGCGCTTGAATCCTAATAAAAAGATCAGCCGTTACAATGTTGGAAAGCTTATACATAATGCTTGGTCTCGCGCTGCTATCCCTGCAAACGCTCTAGGGGGCTTCAGAGGTAGTGGAATTTACCCAGTGGACCGAAATGCATTGCCAGATACTACGTTTCTGATATCAGATACTGCGCTGGATGGTGAAAATCCTGAAGCTTCCCGTGAGACTCATTCGGCCGAACAAGGAATAGAAACATCTCTACCTCAGGTTTCTGCTTCTGTAATTAGTGGACTAGAGCTGAACAATCAAACAGAAAATATTCGCGAACATATACACAATAAGACACCACCAAATCCGATACGTAATGCAATTGACAGAGAATCTCCTAGTCTATTGCTCGATTCGGATATTTTAGATGATATAAGTATTGTTGATATTGGTGATTCTACAATTGCAGAGATTTTAGGAAGCGATATTGAGGAAGAAAAAGAAACACCATCAAAAATTCTAATGGACGCATCACCTATTCCCAAAATTCCTTTGACCATGGCTAAGAGGGCGAAACAATCAGCAGATATTTGAATTCAAAAGAAAATATAAAACGCAAGAAGGATGTGGCTGAAAGAAAGGACCAGCAAATAAAAGTTGGGTTAGACAAGAAAAACAAGACTGAAACTACCAAAAAACTTAAGAAGACAAAGGAAAGAACTACCAATAAAGGCAACAAAAATAAACAAAGTAAACAAAAGAAAGCAAACCAACGCCGAGCACTACTGAAGAAACAAACTAATTACAGTTCAAGCGAAGATGAAGAAAATCCAGAGAATACTGATAACTGCATTGAATGTTTTGAAAACTATTTAAGTACGACGTCGCATTCCGACTGGATTCAATGTGTAAGCTGTCATATGTGGCTACATGAAACCTGTACACTTTTTAAAAATTATTGCATACGTTGTAGAAAAGTTAAAACAGGCTGAACTTCAATAAAAATGAAATTACTTTTATTTATTTTTATTTTACTATTTATTTTTATTTTATTTTTTTATAAAAATGTACGTGCAATGTGACACTTAAAATGAATTTTTATAACAAGTTTCTATTTTTGTTTTTTAAAAGCGTTTGAAATTGAATTTTATAAAAAAAAATATAAATATGAATTTTAAAACTCAATGATTTATTGTTTAGTTAAGTAAACGCCCATTATTGGCCATAAACATGTTCTAATGATAACAAATAAAAGATTTGAAAAACACGACATGTTTTCTTTATTATGGTTCTGGAGTAGGAGTCGAACTACCTTACATTTTGTGTAGGTTTTGCGCATACATATTACAGAGGGCATCTATCCTCCACTGTGGGCATCTATCCTTCTCAATATTTTCAGGGTGGGGCAACTATCCGTAGGGTAGGCATCTATCCCTCAAAAAGAAGGTTTCAGGAAAACCTAATTTCTGAAAAAACTGTGTACGATAGGTAAACCAAACTTTCAGTTATTCAAGTTTAAATATTGAACTAGCTATATCAAAAAAAATTATTCATAAAAAACTAACATTTTAAAAGTTATGCGGGTTTTCCAAAAAGTGGGGCATCTATCCCGGTTTTACCCTATGTAATGAGTGTAGGGAAAATCACCAAGATCGGACCAACATAACATATAGCTGCCATATAATAGATTTTTCCGATAAGCGAGGTTTGGGCTATAAATTTTGCAAATTAAAAGACTAGGAACGAAAAATTCTTCAGGTTTAGTACTTTTTAGACATGTAATGTGTGTAGTAAAAACTACCCAGATCGGACCAACATAACATATAGCTCCGATACAATCGATTGTTCCGATAAATGGGGTTTGGGATATGTATCTTTAAATTAACAGTTTTGCAGAATTTGTACTAATTGTTAATAAGGATCGGAAGCTAAGAACCGTGATGCGTAGTCATGAAAGGTACAAAGTCTTCGACACAGTCGAAGGCAGCCCTTTCTGTACTTGTTTTTTTTATTGATTTTAAATTCTGGTCACTTTGTAGGGGCTGGACTGTTCACGTTTGTTTGAACTTGTCCAATGGAGAGACCAATTGTACCCATTTATACCTGAACGGGTACCTAAGGGCTAATCCGCCTTTTACCCAAACGGGCACTTGTAACTCCTCTGAGTATGCTACAAAAACTAAAATTGATTTACCACACAAATAGCAATTTACTTACGTACCTATATATAATTATAGCCAACTGTAGGCTTAATTCCTTTAAATCACTGATCACTCTCTTTAGAGATTAATCGCACAATTTTTTGCAGGGAAACTACAAAATCGAGCTGAGATTCATTCTTAAGAAACGCTATGACACACCTGTCAGAGATATGCTTGCTGATCTCAATTGGTTAAGCACTAACTGTATTATTATACGATGAATATTATAGAAAAAATTTTTAATAGCCCGTAAAGCTACCATATAAGATATGTAAGAAATATGCCTACCGTAAATACTCGAAGTGAACATTTTTTTAACCCACCTGCCTATAAGACTGAAGCAGACAAATGTTATAATTATAGTAGAACACTTTCGTTCTAGGGGCGGCTGGGAAACGGATCACTCGATCAAATCAGTGCAACACCATTCAATAGCTGCCTTCGCACTGAACCATTTTACAATTCAAGAAGTATGAGGTGTGTTCAAAAAGTATCGCGAATTTTGAATTTTCGCTGGCTACGTATATTCGTGGCGTTATGTTGGTACTCCTGTCTCTCACTTATGCCGACAAGCTCGGCCATTTTGAATGTTCAGTTAATTGTTGACAGCTGCTTTGCTTGCACGTGTTTTGGATCGTCTTCGATTTTTACCTATTCAAAAAAATGGATCAAAGAACCTGTATCAAATTTTGTGTGAAAAACGAAATTAAGTGCACGGATGCATTCCGAATGTTGACTGTGGCATACGGAGAAGCTACCTTGGACCGAAGCAACGTTTACCGGTGGTACAAAATGTTCTCAGAAGGCCGAGAAGATGTGCAAAGAAGAACAAAAATTGGCTTTTGCACCACGATAACGCCCCTGCTCACGCATCGTTGCTTGTGCGCGACTTTTTGGCCAAAAACAACACACTAATGATGCCGCAGCCACCGTATTCCCTAAACTGAAGAGGCCCATGAAAGGACGACGTTACGCTTCTCTTGACGAGATAAAGACGGCATCGAAGGAGGAGCTGAACAAGATACAAAAAAATGATTTTTTGAAGTGCTTCGAAGATTGGAAAAATCGTTGGCACAAGTGTATAATATCTCATGGGGATTACTTTGAAGGGGACAAAATAGATATTCATGAATAAATAAATAATTTTTGAAAAAACACAAAATTCGCGATACTTTTTGAACACACCTCGTATGTTATGCCTATTAATTTCTCGTTATACAGGCCTTTCACATTGACGAAAACGCAGCAACTCCAATCGGAGCAGGGATTTAATTTTGAATCAAAAATGGAGCGAAATTATAATGTAGGTTAATTTTTGAAACCAATTAAGGGCCGTTTAGTCCATCCCTGATTAACCACTTAGCCAGGACTTTATCAGAGGTGGCCCAAAAACCGTTTACTCGATGTCTGATTCGCGACCATTCGCTGATTAATTTTTCTTAAAAGTTATCAAAGGATGGACCACTGAAAACAAAATGTGGTAGCTGAAACTAGTGATAATTTGTTTTGCTAACAAATTCTGCGAGTAATAGATTTGAAAATGTAATAATATCTGTATAAAGAAATTACACAATCGAAGCTTGTAGCCACAAGCAGATGCCACTTTTTGTGCGTCCACAATGCAAGTTTCGTGACTAACTTAATAATGATAATATAATCAAAATTTTGCGTAAACGAAATTGCTACCCATTCAGTGTACCGCTGGACTTCGTACAAGTCCCTTCTACATCTGCTGAAGGTAAAACACCACTTTGGGGAAACCTTCGTGCTGCTTATAATAGTGTAATTTTTAGATGCCATGTTCTATATTGGCATACACAATTATATATTTATACTGGAGGGCCCGGCAGACTTTCTGCTGCCCATAAATTTACTTGAATGGATCTAGAATTATCCCTATCCGTATCCATATAGTTGCGGAGTAATATTAATTTAGATTACATCAAAAGGCTTCACGGCTATTTTTTCCCCTACCGACCTTTTTTCTTTAGGTGGTGGAGATTGACTGAGGAAGGTGCCATGCCTGCTTCTCCCTTCCTCCCTTTTATTCTTGATATGTTGAGATTTACCTCTTATAACTCCCTATAAATTTTCAATGTCCTACCATAAATACTTCCGGAGATATGCAGTATGAAAATTTTAATTTCTATGGGAGGTGCCACGCCCACTTCTCCATTCCACCCTTTTTCCTCGAGCTGTTAGAGATTGGACTCGTTTGGCCTCTTACCAATTTTCAATACTCTACCATAAATACTTTCAGAGATATGCAGTACGGAAAATCTCATTTGTACGGGAGGTGCCACGCCCACTCCTATCTTCCTCTCCTTTTTCCTTGAGGTGTTAGAGATTGATCTCATTAAGCTCCTTATCAATTTTCAATATTCTACATTAAATACTTCTAGAAATATGCGGTTCGGAAAATATGGCTTGTATGGGAGGTGCCACGCCCACATCATCCAGTGGTCCGGATTGTGAATCCAAACCATCCTCGAGCCCACTTGAGCATAAAAAAAATTTCAGGGATATCGGTCCAGGCGTTTAGAAGGAGTTTAGTGACAACGGACCTACGCACAGCAGATTTTAATATATTAAGATATGTCATGTCTAGTCTGTAAGATTTGTTCAATCTTAAGGCTTAACAAAAAAACTTTGAATTTTATTGGCTATGTGGGTAGTAAACGAGCAGTTTTAAATGAACTGAATTTGACGGTCAAAAAACACGCAAACGGCTGTAAATTGTTAAAAAGTGACTATATGCAAAATAAAAGAAAAATATTTTCACTACTTCGACTGACGTTTTTAAACATTTGTAGCGGTGTATATAGTGATGAGCGTGTGTTTTCGGAAGAACATATATGTAGTTTATGAGGGAAAACGCAGCCATCTGCTGTCAATAAATTCTGATCAAATTGTTTTAACTCAACATAACTTCCTTCTAGTAGATTTTAAATACTGAATTTTAACTTTATTTTGTTCAATAAACATTATTTTGTCAGTCAAATTTTTGATTGTACTGTGTTAGAAATTCACAAAAATTCAGGCAATTTTGAGCATTTGTCATAAAAAGCTCAATGCTATTAGTTGTTGTAGTATTATCCAATTCGATGCAATAATTTCTTATGTATATTTAAAAAATTCCGACCCGGTTTAGATTTCTTTTTAACCAATGATATTTATTTTTCAGACTCATATCATGATAATGCAATTTTTACCATGTCTTTTAACTATCACTATCATGTTGCACAAATGACATCGGAGAACTTTAAGCGTATTTCCAAATATCGAGAAAGTAAAAGAAATATATTGAAAATGTCGGATCTTTCACGTGCACATACAACCATACATATGGGATCTGACCAAATTATGCAAATATTCTTGCAACTACCCAGCATGCGCCATGACGCATTGACTTTCAACACAGATACGTTGATTTATAATGTATGTGTTAAATTATTATCATATTCTATTACATCTATATATTTCTTTTATTAGGAAAATATGGTAGTAACTACAATCAATGGAGTTTTTTATGATCAAGCACCCAGCATAATGGATAATGACATATTGATGGCCTTTACACGTACTTTTGTGATGATACCAGTAGAAAAATACCTTGTAAGTTGTGTGCACTTATACATTGTATGGGTGTATGTAAAAATTTATATTGATAGCCTGACTGATAGTTTTTCGTGGTACTCTGATTGTATTTGTATTTCCAGCATCAACAAATATCCAGGACAAACTCAGGAAAACTTAAAACTGATTTTTGTGTAATACCACGGGAACAGGAATGGTCTCAATGTTTTCTCTTTTTCAGTTTCTTTGAATAACTAAGAAAAATATGCTCGAAGAAGCATACTACTTTACTAACTTTAGTCCAATGTGGACATGTAGACTCAGAGAAAAACTCATTCTAAAACTAACAAAACAAGTTCAAAAATGAGAACATTCGTTCACAATTTTTCAAGCTCACTTTTCGTATTTCATGAACAGTTTCGACTTAAGTAATGAACATTTTGTAGTAATTTTAAGAACGTTCTGTACACGTTCTTGGAAAGTGTTGCGTTCATTTTAGAATCATTTTATGCTTGTGTTGGGAACGTTTTGCACTTATATTGAGCACGTTTAGGCATATTTTAATACCGTTTGTTTTTAAACTGGTATATAATACTGAGAAAATTTTATTTTTCTTTATTTTTATATCTCATTAACATGAAATGGTATTATAACTTTGGTCCGTTGTTTGTAAGCATGAGAAGAAGAAGAGATAATATTATACGGAAATGATCAGGGCGACGAGCTGAGTCGATTTAGCCATGTCCGCCTGTCAGTCTGTCTGTTTGTACGCAAACTAGTCCGTCAGTTCTTTTTCAATTTGGCGGGTTTAGTTCATATTACGTACGCAATGTGACTAGCCAGATCGGACCAACATAAAATATAGCTCCCATATGTATATTCGATAGTTCCGATTAACGGGGTTTGTCCTATAAATATTGAAATTTAAGAGCTAGGAACTTTTAATTTGGCGGGCTTATTTCATATTATATACGCAATGTGACTAGTGAAAATCAGCCAGATTGGACCAAAATATAGCTCCCATATAATCGATAGTTCCGATAAATGGGTTTTGGGCTATAAATTTTGCAATGAAAAAGCTAGGAACGCAAAATTTTGTTAGTTTGGTACATATCATATGTTTAATGAGTGTAGGTAAAATCACCAAGATCGGACCAACATAACATATAGGTTTCGTATAATAGATTTTTCCGATAAATGGGGTTTGGACTATAAATTTTGCAAATTAAAAGGCTAGGAACAAAAAATTTTTCAGATTTAGTACATTTTAGATATGTAATGTGTGTAGTAAAAACTACCCAGATCGGACCAACATAACATATAGCTCCTATATAATCGATTGTTCCGATAAACGGGGTTTATTCCGATAAATGGGGGTTATCTATCTATCTATGGCGCGATATACAACAGGTATATCATCATAAATCTCCTAAGAGATTTTTGCGCCAAGCTTCTCTTCCAATTTGTGGTGTGCCGATTTGAATTTTCCCCTACAAATTGGTGGGACCTACAGTTTTTTGCCGACTCCGAACGGCATCTACAAAGGAGACGAATTTTTTGCTGAGAAGCCTGTCATGGCAGAAATACACTCGGAGAGTTTGCCAAACCACTGCCGAGGGGCGACCCCGTTTTGAAAAACTTTTTTCAAATCACTTTTGATGTTACCTGTACCAGGGCTCGAACCAAGGACCTTCGGTGTGGTAGGCCGGCCACACTACCTTCACACCACGGCGGCCGCCGTGGGTTATGTATCTTTAAATTAACAGTGTTGCAGAATTTGTACTAGTTGTTAATAAGGATCGGAACGTAGAACCGTGATGCGTATTCATGAAATGTATGAAGTCTTTGGCACAGTCGAAGACAGCCTTTCCTTACTTGTTTTAATTAAAGTTTTAAATATTTAATAATGAAGCAATACAGATATTGATGTTTTTATACTTTTATATTTATTTTTACACTATATATTTATATTGGTTTTGGGTTTTACGATCTGTTCATTTTATATATTTTTGTAAATTGTACGAGCTCAAGACCAGGTGATAATAATTATTGTTCAAATATTGCTACTGCATTTTAAAGGAAAAATTTAAAGAAATAAACATATGCAGGCTATGTTATAGTCCTTTAGAAAGCAGTAATAATAAAGGAGTAATATTTTATTATCAACTGGTCTTGAGTCGATAAATATTAAAATTGCTTAAGTCCACTGATGACGTTTTTACCGATTTTGGATACATTTTTTTCAAACTAATATCATTTAAAATCACATTCCCAAAGTTTGGAATAAAAAGTGTGTTTACTTCATCGTTTCCCATCGTTTTACCTTTCATTCACATGAAATGGTATTATAACTTTGGTTCGATGTTTGTAAGTATGAGAAAAAGAAGAGATAGACCCACCAATAAGTATACCGAAATTATCAGGGCGATGAGCTGAGTCGATTTAGGCATGTCCGTCTGTCTGTCTGTTTGCACGCAAACAAGCCCTTCAGGTTTTGTGATATCTCGATGAAATTTGGTATGGGCCGCCCTTTTGTAATATATTAATCAACACATAGCTCCCATACAATCGAATGTTTCGATAAACGCGTTTCAAACTATAAATCTTGCAATTAAACAGCTAGGAACTTAAAATTTTGCAGGTTTCATACATTTCATATACGCAGTGTGACTAGTGAAATTGAGCCAGAATGGACCCGATAAACGGGTGTTGGCCTATAACTCTTTTAATCAAAAAGCTAGGAATGTAAAATTTAGCAGATTTTGTACATTTTATATACGTAATGTGACCAGTGAGGATCAGCCAGATCGGACCAATACAACACATAGCTCCATACAATCGATTGTTCCGATAAATGGGGTTTGGGCTATCACTACAGCTGCTGTACTTATTAGATATATAATGTGTTTAGTGAAAATCATCAAGATTGGACCAATATATGGTATAGCAACCATACAACACATTTTTCCGATAAACCAGCGTTTGGCCTATGTATCTTCAAATTAACAGGGCAAGGCCCTCAACTTTTGCAGAGTTTGTACTTATTGTAAGTAAGGATCGGACATTTAAAACCGTGATGAGTATTCATAAAATATATAAAGCCTTCGGCGCTTACTTGTTGTCACTTAGTTTGAGGACTTGACTATGTTTTTTCACATCGTAACCTCCTTGGCAACATATTTCACCGTGAAATGTTGCCAACGACTGTAATTCCAAATCCTTTCATTTCTGGTCTTGAAAAATTACATAAAAAGGTATGATATATTTTACTTTTTTTTATCAAAAGAAGGGATTTAAACTGATACTTGGAATGATGCAACACAGTACTAGGCTATACAAAAAAAAGGGATTTCGTTATATGGACAAAATCCTCCCAAAAAAAATTAAGAAAACGCAACGCGTGTTCAAACTAATTAATGCACCACAATCCTGTAAAAACCACATCGGTGGAATTAATCGAAATCGAAATGCCGGTGCGAACTCACGAAGCAGTATGTAGCAAGGAAAAGAAATAAAACAATAAAATTCAATTAATAAGTTATAAACAGAGGAGTTTATTTAAAGAAAGCAGGTTTATATACAAAGGAGTATATTGGAGGATTATTTTAAGGAAAGTATAAGAGGATATACAAAAGATTACCATTGAGGTGCTGCTGTTGAAGTTTGCCTGGAGCGATACGATGGATGGTTAGCCAAAGACTGTTCCAGCCAATCATCAACTTATCCTTCCCTAGTATGGAAATGTTCACCGGTGAATTTCCCGTGACAGTGTCGCTTTGCAGCGAACAGCTGTATCGAGAAACCTCCAGCGATTCCCAACCATTGCAAGCCTTTTGGCTTCAACATTGCCGCCAGCCTTGCAATACTGAGGAATTGCAACATACTAGTTAGCACACGAATTTCTCTAATGTGGCAAAATAGATTTCTTACAATTTCAATTGAAATTCAAGTTCGAAACAATATTTAATTAAATCTATGGATAAAATGTGCGTGTAAAGACATTAATTGTTGAGCTTTTCAATGGTTTTATAATTCTTTATTAACTTCAATCTTAATATCTTAAAACGAACAATGCGATGCGTGTAAAATTATTTACAAAAAAAAAACGATACCCAGAGGAGGGTTGCTGTGCCATAGGGGACACAGGAGGCCAGAAAGGACCCAACAAAAACCGACACCCAGAGGAGGGCTGCTCTGCCTTAAAGGGCACAGGGGCCAGAAAGGACCCAACCGAATATCGAATTCTGGGCAGTAGGATACCCAGGATACGAGATAATTTCGCTTCGAATGATCTTGCTATACACATCGCCACCGAAGATCAAGGCTACGGCGGAGGATGTGTGGAAGCTTGGATCAGCTAATTTTAAATTTACGAATTTATCCACTAAGGCTTGGTTAAGATGGCGGGCAGGGGTTTTCAACCCGATTTCCAGAACGACCGTGGCCACAAACGAGAAGCGAACATGTGTGTCATTGGATGAGCTTACATATAACTCACACATCTTAAAGTTTGCAACCGGAGGGGTTTTTAGGCCAAGACGCCTCACTAGAAACTCGCTCACCTTACTCGTTTGCGAACACGAGTCGAGCAGAGCTCGAGTTAAAAACGTTTGCTGCCCGCCGTGAATGTATACGGCGATGGTTGGCAGCACGGTGACGGTGCCCGAGAGCTGCGTTAAAATAGGCGGTGACCGGCGACGAGGACGCAGGCGACGATTTGAATGTAGTAAGGTATGGTGATCTTCGCGGCAGTATGCGCACCTCCCACGACTCCGACAGTTTTTGGCTTGGTGCGAAGGCGCCAAGCAACGCGAGCAGTATTTTTGAAGTAGTACGATACGTAGCCGATATTCGTAGTTTGCGTCGAGAAATCTTTTGCAATGTCGCAGTGGGTGAGTATGATGACAAGCTCGACATTGAAAGCGGGATGTGGACGAAGACTGATTCGACGAGACGTTCCTCGGTGGAGGCGGCGATGGTGGAGGAGAAATACGTGGCGACGGGGATCTGCGTGCGTTGACCGATACGTTCCTCGGTGGAGGCGGCGATGGTGGAGGAGAAATCCGTGGCGACGAAGATCTGCGTGCGTTGATCGATACCAGTTCCATGATGATTATGCTAGGTGAAAGAAATAAAAATATAAGGAAAGGAGTTAGTTGGGTAGGACCGCTAACTTGACGATGGGGCGCGTTATCAATCCTCTTTGGGTAAGAATGTCAGCGACACGAATTCTTTTATCGGTACCTTGATAAACCTTAGTGACCCTGCCCAAGCGCCATTTATTAGGAGGTAGATTTTCATGGCGGACGACTACTAAGTCGTCGACTTCGATGTCTTTCTTTGGAAACTTCCATTTATGTCGTTTGTGTAGTTCCTTTAAGTACTCCTCCTTCCAACGCACTGCATGCTGTTGGCTCAGAGCTTTCAATTTCTGCCACCGATTAATTAACGACGAAGGATTGGTTTCGATTGAGGGCTCCGGGGGCGAGAGGAGTGGACCTCCAGTAAGAAAGTGGCCGGGGGTTAATGCTGCACAGTCAGAAACCTCGTTGGAGCTTGGCGATATTGGCCTAGAATTGAGGCAAGCCTCTATGCGACACAGCAATGTTTGAAACTCTTCGAAAGTGAATTTCTGAGCAGCAGCGACTCTTCGAAAATGAAATTTAAAGCTTTTTACCCCGGCTTCCCATAGCCCACCCATGTGGGGAGCGCCGGCAGGAATAAAGTACCACGAGACCTCTTGGTGACTATAGAGGTTACACAAGGACTCCTGCGATGTAACCATAAATCTTTTAAAGTTGACGCGCCTACGAAATTCGTTCCGTTGTCCGAAAAGATATTTTTTGGGCAACTTCTCTGTTTCTGTGGATAGATCACTAGTGGATTGCCTTGGTCGAAAAACATACGAAAATGCAAACATATCGCTTAGTTACCTTATACGATCGTCCCGAAAAAGTTCTAATATCGAAGGGTCCAGCAAAATCGACCCCGGTATTTTCGAACGGTCTGGTGAGCATTGTGCGTTCTTCCGGAACGGCCGCCATGATTTGGCACTGGTCCTTTTGTTTATAAAGAACGTAAGGCTTGCAGTTATGAATAACCGTCTTGATTAGATTCTTCGCCTTCGGAATCCAGTACTGCTGACGAAGTAAACGCAATGTCAGTTGATTTCCACCATGTAAAGAAATGCGATGTATCATTTCGACTAATAATTTGGAAAAAGAACAACTATACGGAAGAAGGATGGGATGTTTTTCATTGTAGGAAAGAACCAAAGAATTCGCTAGTCGTCCATTTACTCGAATTACCCCACGATTATCTAAGAACGGATTTAACGTACGAATTTTGCTTTTAGAGTGAATCGGGATTTTCGATGTCAGATGTTGATGTTCTTCGGGGAAATTATTCATTTGTGCCACAATTATCAGCCGAGTGCGGATTTTTGAAATTTCTTCTCCCGTGATGGTAAGCGAGGGATACGAATAAAATGGTCTCGTGTATTTGTTGGCCCGATTGTAGAATCGAAAGATATATGCGAGAACCCGAAGTGCTCTTGGTAGCGACGAAAATCTATCTAGAAGGTCTTCATAATTCGATATTCGCGATGTATGTGCCTTTATTGCCTTGGCTTCGAGGGTGACGTCTTCTATTGGCTGATTATATGATGGCCATTTTTCTACCTCGTTTACTAACCATGAGGGTCCATGCCACCACAACTTGCTCAATCGCAATTCCTGTGGGTAAGTTCCTCTGCTACCGAGCTCTGCGGGGCTATCTTTCGACTCGACGTGGTTCCAATGCCTAGATCCGACCAATTCCTGAATCTTTGCCACTCGATTTGCGACAAAGGTGGTCCAGGTACTAGGTCCTTTATTTAGCCATGCTAAAACGATTGTTGAATCTGTCCAACAAGTGACATTTTCTACTTTGAAGGGTAATTCGTTGAGAAGAGATTTAAGCATATCGACTATTAGAACTGCACCACATAACTCTAAACGAGGGAGCGAAATAGTTTTGATTGGTGCAACTTTCGTTTTTGCTAGTAACAGATGAGACGACGCGATATTTTGATTTTCTACTCTTAAGTATATCACCCCCGCGTATGCCTTTTCCGACGCATCGCAAAAGGCATGAATTTGGAAATAAGACTGGTCCGTATATTCCACCCACCGCGGAATTTGTATTTCTTCGACATACCTATAATTCTCCAAAAAGGCATTCCATTGCGAAAGAGTTTCAGGTGCTAAAGGTTGACCCCAAAGAGTCCCATCTGACCAAATCTGTTGCATGATAATTTTAGCTAGTACCACGACTGGTGCTAGCCACCCAGCCGGGTCGAAAAGCTTTGCTATCATCGAGAGCGTTTCCCGTTTGGTGAAAGTATGTTTAACCACTGGGTTTTGAATTTTAAAGAAAAATTTGTCTGACTTAGAGTTCCATCTTATCCCTAAAGCTTTCGTAGCGCTTGTTTCCTCTAACTCCAGGAAATCCCTATCGAGCAGGTGATCATGTGGAAGGTCTGCTAAGATTTCTTTCGAATTTGATGACCATTTCCTCAAATCGAAACCTGCGCTGCCTAATGCTCCGATGAGCTCATTGCGTGCTGTTAGGGCTGTGGATATATCATGAAATCCTGCAAGTACGTCATCTACATACATCGAATTTCGAAGGATTTGGATTTGCTAATGGGTGTGAATCTTTACTATCCTGCGCCAATTGGAGAAGAGTTCGAATTGGTAAGTAGGGAGCACAATATATGCCAAAGGCAACCGTCTTTAATTCAAAGTCCTCTACGTTACTAAGTGGGTCATCTCTAAACAGAATCCTTTGACGATACATTTTCTGAATATCGCTGTTTAGTACGAACCTATACATGCGCCAACGAATTATTAACAGCGTTAAGTCAGATTGAAGAGCGGGGCCTACATGCAAAATGTCATTGAGGGATACTCCGTTGGATGTATTACTTGACGCATTAAAAACTACCCTTAATTTTGTCGAAGTGCTTTCAGGCTTCAAAACCGCGTGATGTGGGAGGTAAAAATGACTGGGTGAATGCTCATAATTTGGAGGATCCGTCTTCTCCATATGCCCTAGTTCCAAATACTCCTTCACGACGTTGTCGTACTCTTCTTTTAGGGTGATGTCTTTCAAAAGCCTCGATTCATTTCGATGAAATTGTCGTAGAGCAATGAATCGAGACACTCCTAGCTTTAAATCCGTAGGATAAAAACTTTTGAAAGGTAATAGCACGATGTATCTCCCCTCCGAATTACGTGTGGTGGTTTTCGAATAGAGTTCCTCACAAAACGACTCCTCTGCAGTTTTGAGGTTTTATTTAGGAACTTCCTCTAGTTCCCAAAATCTGCGCAGTTGGGAATCTAACGAAATGTCCTCCCCCGTTGGGCCTTTGGAACAAAGCAAGAGACGTGTGCAGTGGAAGATGCTCCAGTGACGATCCACCCGAACACGGTCTCTTGAGACAGAAAATCGTTATTCTAACTGCGCTTTACCCCGTCTAACATAACTTTGGGGTATAAGTCTCCTCCTATCAAAACCTCTATAGGACCGCTTTGAAGGAAGTTCGAATCTGCCAAAGGTACTTTAGGCAGTTGGTCTAATATTGATTCATCTATTGAGGATGAAGGTAAGTTACCGGTTATTTTTGGTAAAACGAATGCATTGACATCTATGAAAAGATTTGGGTCACGGGGTGAGGCCAAAATGAACGAGCAACTTTTCGAACTATTGTTGCAAACTTTTTGATTAAGTCGCGATATAATGGCGTTAGCTTTTGCGCAAGGTAGCTTTAGAAGTTTCCGAAGTCGCTCCGAAATGAACGATGCTTCTGCAGCTGAGTCAATCAACGCCCGAGCGACATATGTTGACCCTAAATGGCAAATGTGAACCGTCGCGGTTCCGAGAAGTGCCTAGGTTAAATTTGACAATTTCAAATTTCCTGACGGCTTACTACTATTCGACGAAGTGGACTGTATGTTTGTATGAAATGGTTGTGAAGCGGTTGTGGTTGTTGAGTCTTTGGACGTTTGTGCGCTAGAATGCACGCGATGAAGTAAAGTATGATGTCTACTCCGGCACTTAGAGCACGAAAATTGATTTTTGCAGCCTTTTAGGGAATGGCCTTTCAACAGACAATTCAAACAACAATTGTGTTTTTTAACAAAAGCGAATCTATCATTAACCGAAAGAGCTAAAAATTTGGTACATAAACGCAAGTGGTGTTGTTGTTTTGGGCATAACAGACAATGAGAAGACGCGATCTTTGTCGCTAGCGCTACCTTTTTTTGGGTTTTGTGAGGTCGAAATCGATTTTTGTTGCTGGTTTTCAAATGCATCCATTTGACGCCAAGCCGGTAAAGCTACTTTGTCCACAAGCGATTGTTCCCATAAACTCAGCGTCGTTTCTGGAAGGCGATTCGAACAAAGGAAAATAAGGATTGGATCCCAATTGTTCACGGCGACCACATGCGTTTCTAGAACTCGTTTGTTCTCGTATGTCGCCTTCAGGTTTGTCCTAGGTTGGTAAGTGGAGCTTTTGAAACGATTTCCTTTGCTTCACCACTTGTTTTTTGAAGCAAATGGTACAATTTTTCGACGTCACTAAGCCGCCCATTATTAATATAAATCGCTGTAAAAAGATCCCGAAATGATGGCCATGCGACATAATCCCCATGGAATATGTCTGTGTCGCAAGGGGGTAAACGTAGGCTGTTTGACAAGTTGACTACTTGGGCAGGGGTTGGGGGTGGAGCAGCTTTTGCCTCGGCTTGCTGAAGGTATTCACCAATGCGCGATAACCACTCTATATAATCTTTACGGGTGGCTGCCTGCTTGGCTTCCACCGCTTCTACCTCACCCGTCTTTACTAATGAGCGCATACATTCCTCATATGCTTCCTTTGCTTTCGACCAAGCACCGATTAATTCTGTTTTCAGAACTTCTAATGAGAATTTGGTATGCTCTTTTAATGATGCGTCGGAGTATTCCGCGAATCAGAGCATCTAGTATAATAATTCAAAGGCATTTTGAAAATTTGACGATGTTCGGTTGTACCAAAACAAAGCAGAAATCTGCGGAAACTAGTTCAAAATTATTTTATAGCCCGAAAGAGATGATACGCGCCCCAATGTAATATAAATACGACTATATTCAACAAAGTTATGACGCAATATTGGGTCAATGCAAAAATTTCTTAAAGGGTCACTGTAAATATTTCCTACAGGAATGCTTGTGCAAATTTTAGCGCTCTTGTACGTATGTATGTGTGTGTATGTACTGCACTTACCCGCGCTAACGAAGCTGAAAAGTGGTAAACAAAGCAATACCAAAGAAAATTGGAATAAATTGTTCAATGTGGATGTATAACTAATTAGCGTATATCGAAAATTCAAAACTTACGAACTTCAAATAAAGCTTTTGTGTTTAAGGCTGTAAAACGATATTTTTCCAACAATAACAAAATGTCGCAAAAACCCACAAAGGTACTAATGCACTTACTGCTGTTTGCTTGTAAGGCCAAGTTACACAAAGCGAGGGTGGTTTTGTATTAGGCTGAATACTAAATTTTTCCAAGCTAATACGTTTGTATGCATGGATTGTATGTGTGCACAAATATAGGAAATTTATTGCCGATTGCAAATAGAAAAGAAAAAAGCCGACGCTGAGAACTTTAACTCTCACAAAATAAGTAAAAAAATTATAAAAGGTTTCCAATCTGGAATATCGCGCACACAATCCAATAGAGCAACAAGTAAGGGAGAGGATGAATACGATTGTTTTGTTATTTGTGCTAACCGAATTAATTAATAATTATTTGTTTTACAAAAAGAAAATTAAAACCAAGATTTAAGTTGCACTTTTACTTGAGCAAACGAATTTTTTCCGTACAAACGATTTCTAAAGTAAAAATTAATTAACCACTATGATGCCGGTAAACAATCGTATTTATCTCACTTTTTTATTTTACACTATTTGCACTATTATGCACCGAGACACAAAGACTCTTTTCAGTTCACTATCTATCAATTTATTAGAAATATAGAAACTAAAATTCCTACCAGCTCAACAAATTAATGTTTACACGCACCTGTTAATATGAATTTTCTGCAACTCGATGTATTTTTTTTTTTACTTCTTCTTCGTGTTTTGGTGGAAGTCACTCAATGTTGGTGTTGTTTCTCGCTGGTTTAATCTTTTAACTTCTTAAAAATTCGCTGAAAGATTTTGTGTTGTTATTGCAATTGTAGTTCGTCGAGTGCGACGGCTCGAAGGACCAAATGGAAGGAAAAGAAATAAAACAATAGAATTCAACTAATAAGTAATAAACAGAGGAGTTTATTTAAAGAAAGCAGGTTTATATACAAAGGAGTATATTTGAGGATTATTTTAAGGAAAGTATAAGAGGATATACAAAAGATTACCATTGAGGTGCTGCTGTTGAAGTTTGCCTGGAGCGATACGATGGATGGTTAGCCAAAGACTGTTCGTTCCAGCCAATCATCAACTTATCCTTCCCTAGTATGGAAATGTTCACCGGTGAATTTCCCGTGACAGTGTCGCTTTGCAGCGAACAGCTGTAGCGAGAAACCTCCAGCGATTCCCCCTTGACCTCAATATACTGACTATAATATAAATATAAAAGTATAAAACCATTTATTGAATATAGTGCAATTATAGACTTCCAAAATACTAGAAAGGGAGATATATTATGATCTAAAAATTGTTTCATTTGACTTAGAAAAAGTCTCATTTCATTTGAAAAAAGTTTCATTTCATTTGAAAAAGGTTTAATTTCATTTGAAAAGCCTTCAGTTACGCCCGGTTTTTCAGTCCTTGGTTAAGCTCAGTTTAAACTAAGTTTGCTTAAACTCGGCATAAATTTAAACTCCAGTTAAACTGCAGAGCGGTTTTTCAGTGAGAGTTTAAGGCCGCTTTTAAGATTTGTTTTTTATACGGCACCATTGGTTTTTTTTTATCTAGATACGGCAACAGATAACATTTGTTTACATATTCAACACCATGGGTTCTCTTCAGTATTGTAATAGTTAGGATTTCGCTAATTTCTGCATCACTATAATCACTTTCGTCAGATGGTATATCCAGTATTTAATTAAATATAAAAATATCGTCCTTTTTTAATTGCGTTCAGTTTATTGTTTCACAACCAAAACCATCAAATATGCAAACAGCTGACAGGTTAACTAGAGTTTAACCCTGCCGAATTGGCCGCTTAAACTACGTTTAAACTTCCTTTAAAGTTGACTGAAAAACTGCGTAACAAGTTAAGCTTAGTTTAACTGACAAATAGAGTTGAACTTGTATTGAAAAACCGGGCCTTAATGTGAAAAAGTTTTCATTAAACCTGAAAATGCTATATACGTATGAGACATGCAGTTTAGTGGGAAATAATAGGGACAAATTTGAAAATATTTTTGTTCGTAAAATATAGTTATTTATTTTGTTTTTGCTTTTACTGTCTGCCCATAACTCAATTACGAAAAGGTTAGCTCTCTAGTGGCAGATTTTGACAATTGCAGCCATCTTGATTCCTGAAAAATTGTTATTCACATTCTGGGTTGCCTTTTAGCGAAATTATGTAAAAATAGTAGTTAAAAATAGTAGTATTCAACAAAAAATTCAAATAGGTTGATTTTTAGAAAATCGATTAAATATTAACTAATATTAATATACACTTTTATTTAAATTGAAACTGAGCCAGAGTGCCTCAAGTTTCCCTAGGTTGGCCCCTTTATTCTTCATCTTAAGGTAGTGATTGAGTACTGAGTCGACCAAAGTAACTACCGAGTTTTTTGAATGTAGTTCTATGCATTTTTACTTATTAAGGTCAACCGTGACTTCAAAGCTGTTACTTATGTGGTTCGAATTCTGTTATTTTTGACAAAACTTCACTACCATTTCCTGGGTTGGATAAGCAGTTTGGCTGAACTTATGTATAAAGTAACAGTTTTAAGTCCTATTCTGTTCTAAGTATGAATAAATAAATAAATTATCTCATTGAAACTTAATTTGCATCCTGTCAAGTTGTCATTATTATTAAAAAACGTCGCCCTCTTGTTAGAAGCATTATTAGTATTATTTATTTTATTTATTTTTATTTTTTGGTATTTATTTATTTAATAAAAACTGGTTGTGCATAAGACTAATGTCTTT
This sequence comes from Merzomyia westermanni, assembly GCA_949987695.1. Taxonomy (NCBI): domain Eukaryota; kingdom Metazoa; phylum Arthropoda; class Insecta; order Diptera; family Tephritidae; genus Merzomyia; species Merzomyia westermanni. The sequence continues at coordinate 87,961,475 of OX465291.1, forward strand.
TAAGCCCATCATCTTTACAACATTTAAAAATATGTACATTTGTAACAGATTTTAATATCCAAATATATATCATTTAAAACAAAAATTAATTAATTTAAATTCAAGAAATATAGATATAGAGTGAAAAGGATACAGAAGTAGATAAGAATCAGAAATACCTAGCTAGTTAAAAATTTAAACACTTCCATTTTAAAGCACCTAGCATTTGTTATTGATTTTACTGCATTTGGTAAAGAGTTCCAGAGTTTGACAACACTGACAAAAAACATTCGTGATGAAGAATAATAATTATGTTTTGGTACAATGAGGTTGTAGGTCCTTGTTGATTGCGCGAAAGATATTTTGGATTTTTTGTTATAATAAGCTTGTGCAAATATATGAGTCTACGGTAATTCAAGAAAGCAGTCACAGTACAATAAAGTATCTTACGACTGAACTGTGATATGTGGTCGTACTTACGCCTAGAAAATACGTACCTGGCACAGCTATTTATGGCCATAACGAGTTTTCGCTCAGATACGCTGTCTGGATGCCCATAGATGAGTTCGCCATACGAAAGAGGTGGCACCACTAAACTTTTTACCAGACGTAATTTCATATCCTGAGGGACAAAACTAGCTGTATACCACAGCTTTCTAAGTTCAAAATAAATTTTACAAATTGTTTGATTTATATGGTCAGCGCAACTAAGGTATGAATTGATTTTATAACCGAGGCTAGTTGCAACCTTTTCAAAATTGATCGGATAGTCCTCTATAGCTATTTTAGGAAGTAATTCAACACCATTTCGGCTGTGAGAAATACATACAGCTTTAGTTTTCTTTGTATTTAAGCTTAATTTATTAAATTTTGCCCAAATAGAAATTGAGCGCAGATCATCATTGACTCTAGCTATTAGGTCTTCAGCGAGGCCTATTGGGCGAGAAAGGTAAATTTGGGCATCGTCCGCATACAAGTGAATGGACACGCTTTCACAGCAGTAGACGATATCATTTATAAAAACACTAAATAAATTCGGACCCAAAATGGATCCCATGTTTTTAGTCACCACTTTTTGCCAACGATTAGTGAGGTAGCTTTCGAGCAGATTTATAGCGCTTTTCGAAAATCCAAAATATTTTTCTAGTTTCAGTAGGAGTAAACTATGGTCAACTTTGTCAAAAGCCTTGGAGAAGTCTAATAGAGTTAAAATGGTTAAATCACCTCTATCAAAGGCTGGTCTAATATCCTCGATTACTTTAACCATAGCTGTAGCACCAAGACTTTTGACAATGATGGAAGTGTACTTATTGGACGAAAATGTGATGGAACAGCACCCGAATGATTTTTGGAAATCGAACTAACGTTTGCTATCTTTCAGGCATCCGGAAATATCGAAGTAGTAATGGAGAAGGTTCTATATTTGACGAAAATCCCGGGTACCATACTTACACCGAAACCGCAATATTATAATGAGCTGAAATCTATTGAGTTCAAAAGTTCGAGAATCAAACTTTTAAACATTTTCAATTCAGCACATTCATACTTCTGGCAAGGGCGCGACGATACGTACATATTTTGATTGTAGATTGTACATATGTAGATGTACATATGTATTTGTTTTCATTGTTGTTGGAGCAGGGTCCGTTTTTAATTGATATTAGAGAAAAATTGCAATGATTTACACAAATAGTATGGGATGACATGTTTCGATGTTGTATTTAGTTTACTTTGCAAAATGTTTTACTACTAATTTTCTACTACCACTTCTTCGACAAAAGAAAAAAAGCACTCCTTTTGTTCGCAAGAGACCCGCACAAATTTTAGAAAGTGGGAGTGTCAAAACTAAACGTCAATTAGAAGCTAACCTTGTGATTGAATCATGTGCCTGTCGATTTTACATATTTTTTAGGTTTTTCAAGCTCAAGACCATTGTAGAATAACAGGGCAAAGTCAATTAGAAAAAAACACAAAAATGCAAATCACGCTTGTTTACGTTTTGTTCTTAACATTCTGCTTCTTACATCTCCTTCTGACAATCTATGTATACGCCAGTGTGATAGCGTTGACCCCAGCACAAAAATTATTTCATCGAAAAATCACATACCATTAGAACCCTTTTAATTTGTACCATCTGAAAATAGGTGTAGCATAATTTGTAATCCTTCGGAAAAAAAATTACGGAAAACCCAAATGTTGAATACTCCTGGCACAAAAATGTTTTATTTTCTGAAAATTAGATTCTTCTCAATTTGTACCATCCAAAAATATAAAAATTATAACTTGTACCCCTTCGGAAAATGAGAAAACTTCAAAAATCCCAAATGTTGCACAACATATGTATACTCCTGGCACGACATTGTTTTATTTTCTAAAAAAAAAAAAAATGATGGAAATAGATTTCTTTCAATTAGTACCATCTAAAAATATAAAAATTATAATTTGTACCCCTTCGGAAAATGAAAAAACTTCGGAAACCCAAATGTTGCAAGACATATGTAAATGCCTGGCACGAAATTTTTTTATTTTCTAAAAAAAATCATGGAAGTGATTTCTCTCAATTTGTACCATCCAAAAATATAAAAATTATAATTTGTACCCCTTCGTATTATGAAAAAAAAAACTTCGAAAAATCCAAATGTTGCCCAACATATGTATACGCCTGGCACGAAATTGTTTTATTTAAATCATGGAAATAGATTTCTCTCAATTTGTACCAATCAAAAATATAAAAATTACAATTTACTCGTATACCCCTTCGGAAAATGAGAAAAACTTCAAGTAAATTATTTTGTTTTTGAGTTTGAGTTTCGGCTGGTACCCAACATCTACTTATAACCAAAGACAACTTAAAATGAAATGATTATCATAAAGGAGTATTTTCCGAATTCCTCGAAATTCTTATCTGACGCGCATTCAACTCTCGTTTCTTTTGTTGTACGTCATACGGAATTTCAAGGGTAGCGAAAGAGCTCAAATTAAATTCAGCTGTCTGTAGAAATCCTCTAGGATTACACCATTTTCGCTTCTGAGTAATGCACTAATATTGGGACGATAATCTCTCTGGCAAAAGTTGACAGATATACGTATAAATATACAGGGTGGCTAATGAAAGCCGCTACCAAAAAAAAATTAAATAACTTTTTTTCTATTTAATGAATCTGGTAAATTTTTTTTTATTTTGCAGATTGACTTTTACATTTAACAAAAATGGATAACTGGGACACTGAAACAAGAATTTGGATTGTCCGCCGCTATCACGCACTGGAGTCCGTAGTTTCGGTTCAAAGAGAGCCGCACGTTTGGCGGCAATCCTCCGAGCAGATGGACCATAATAAGACTTGTAAACAATTTTGCCGAGCATGGGACAGTCAACAGAAGACCTTACCATCGAAACCCTTCAGTTTGAACGGAGGAAACAATCGCTGCTGTAGCTGCTGCCATACAAAACAATCCACGTGTTTCGACAAGAAGCTTATCTGCTCAAATGGGTGTAAGCAGACAGTCATTACAGTCAATTATGCACAAAGATTTGGACTTATTCCCATATAAAATTCAAATGGCCAACAAACTGAACGCTGCAGACTTGCCGATTCGCTTGGAATTTTGCCAGAAGATGCTTCAAATGGTGGATGGAAACATGTTGAACTGTCTTTTCATGTCTGACGAGGCCCATTTCGATTTAAACGGCAACATAAACAAACAAAATTGTCGAATATGGAGTGCTTCCAACCCACAGATACTCCATGAGACGGAATTCCATCCACTTCGTGTCACAGTGTGGTGTGCAGTTTCATCACGCTGCATTGTCGGGCCCTACTTCTTCGAAGAAAACGGTCACACCGTTACGGTTACTGGAGACCGTTACTTGAGCATGTTGAGAGAGTTTTTCTATCCAGAATTACGCCGAATGAGAATTTCTTTCAACTCTGTGTGGTTTCAGCAAGATGGTGCAGCTCCTCATATAGCCCAACCTGTTATGACAGAATTGCGACGAAAATTTCCCAATAAGCTGATATCCAGAAACTCCACATTCCTTTGGCCACCCAGGTCGCCTGACCTTACTGCACCTGACTTTTTCTTGTGGGGTTATTGCAAACAGGAAGTCTTCAAAGCAAAACCAACAAATTTGAATGAACTAAGGCAATCCATTCGAGAAACAATTGCGGCTATTCCTGTCTCAACTCTCCAAGCAGTAATGAACAACTTTTTGGTAAGATGCCGCACATGCTTCGACGAGCAGGGGGGGCATTTAAATTCCATTATTTTTAAAACTAATTAAGCTATATTTAATAAAATTTAATGAGCTTTAACATGAATAAAAGAAAAATTAATTCCATACACTGAAAAATAAAATTATTTGAGTTTCTTAATGTAGCAAAATTCATCAGCCACCCTGTACTTCCAAATAATTTCGAGGTTGAAATTGGCTGACCTAGCAAGAATATCATGACATTCTTGTCCCTGCGATTGATTGCGAAGTTAAATAGGGTTTACTGCACAGTATTATGAACGCGAGGCACTCGGAGCAGGTTAGTAGACTTAGAATATACCCACGGTAAGGTAAGCCTGTCGTCAAGATAACGTGGAAGTAGGGCGTTTTCACAGCCTAAAGGGTTATAAACCCTGCTCAACGTCGACATCACTGCTGACGGTACGTATACTTCAAAGGTTTCTATTGCCAATCTCAGAGTATATAAGCTAGTGGCATATACCCAGACAGTACTTGCATATCACCGATACCGCAGGCGTATATAATCTTTGCCGGCACACAGCGAACGGTATTATAAAGACCAAAAAGTTCGGGAAGAACTTAGGAGTCTGTATAAGGCATACACGTGATATATGTACATATCCAAACTTAATTTCTGGTTGCCCTACATAAAGGATATCGATGCCATTGAAAAGAAGAAATTTTTCGGTTCTAGCGATACATAATTTATTAATAAGTATTTTGTTGAAAAAAAAACTGTAGGTCCCACCAATTTGTAGGGAAAATTCAAATCGGCACACCACAAATTGGAAGAGAAGCTTGGCGCAAAAATCTCTTAGGAGGTTTATGATGATATACCTGTTGTATATCGCGCCATAGAGATTTTGTTGACAGAATATTCAGAGAAGCAATAAAAATTTATTAAAATTTTTGGGAAAAAATTCCATCGTGAGTATGTATGAGTAGTGCTACGCAAACAAGGTATATTAACTTTAATCGCGGGCAGTACGTAACAGCATAAACGGATCGAGATAGATATTGACTTATGTATATCAAAATGTTCAGGACGAAAAGAGAAATTGATTAAGCCATGTCCGTCCGTCCGTCTGTGAACACGATAACTTAAGTAAATTTTGAGATATCTTAATAAAATTTAGTATGTTGGTTCCTTGGCACACATCTCCGAGCGCTATTTAAAATGGGCGAAATCGGACGATAGCCACGCCCACGTTTTATTTATAGAATATTTTCGAAAACACAAAAAAAGTGATTACTCAGTACATAATACACCTATAAGAATAAATTTGGTGACTACATTGAGATTGAGACATAAAATAAATTATTGACGAAATTTTTGAAAATGGGAGTGGCACCGCCCACTTTTGATTAGATCAAATTTAGAAATAATATTAATCATAAATCAAAAACCGTTCATTATATCGAAACGAAATTCAGCAAGCAGATTTCCAGGTATGCAAGGAATGTTGCAGGAAAAAATGGGCGGGATCGGTAAAAGTCTACGCCCACTTTTATATGAAAGATTTTGAAGAGGATCGTAGGTATATTAAATAGGCAATAACTTTGCTTAAAATAGCTTTACATCATTTATAGTTCACTTTTAAAGTTTCCGTAAACAAGGAAATCCAAAAACTTAAAATTTTCGAAAATGGGCGTGGCCGCGCCCCTTTTATAGTGGACTATCCCACAAAACTTTTTATGCCATAACTCCGCCAAAAATTGATTTGTCGAAACGAAATTTGGTGATAATGTTCTATATATAAAGATAACTGTTTGCTGTTAAAATGGGCGAAATCGGTTAGTGTCCACGCCGGGTTTTTGAACATAGTTCTGAAAAAATTTTTTGTAAAATTTAAAAAGCGATATTTCTACAATTAAGCAAGTTATATCAATCAGATTTGGCACACATAATAAGGTTTTTAAGAAAAACTCGGTTGCAAAACAATTTTGTCAATTTTGAAGAAGTAGGCGTGGCGCCGCCCACTTTTTAGGATAAAATTTCTGCTATTTTCAAAGGCAATCGCTTATAATTCGATCTTGATATTTGAATGAAAATTGGTCAGATGCTTCTCAGTAGTATGTATTACACTCCTGCCAAAAACTAGCCAAATCGGGAAACACACAAGCAAAATATTCGGGCACGTAGTTAATAGCCCACTGCAAAAGCGAAGTTGTATATCTTTTTTGATTTTCATACCTTTCATGAACATGAAATGTTTGTACGTATGAGAAGGAAAAGAGATAGTCTTATCAAAAAGTAAACCTAAATGGTCAGGAGGATGAGCTGAGTCGATGTAGCCATGCCCGTCTCTCGATATGTCTATCTGTCTGCCCGTCTGTCCATTTGAACGCAAATACGAACTAAAAGTATTAGAATAGACCTGTGTAAATTGGGATGCCATAATAGATCACTACTAGGTATATAATGTTCGGGTTCACCCGAACTTAGACTTCCTTACTTGTTTTCCACTATTTTGTTCACCAATGTATATAGTGTAATTTACATCTAGAGCCTCCTATCAATTATGTTGCAAATAAGGTATACCTTTTAAAGATCCATTGGGGTCTTACTAATGTTATTAGTTCCTTTATTTAAAAAAAATTTTTTTTTTCGTGGGCATACAAATACAACTTAGTTAAAAATGTTTGCAAACTCTGTTTCTTCTATATAAATTATCGCCAGTTTTTCATTTAAGAGGCCATCAATACTCCGAGAGCATATATACGATATTTTTTCCAGCAAACTTTGTTCGTCACTAAACTGACTCGTAAATATTCAGTATTTTTCATTAGCTTGCGAATCTGAGGCATAATAAAAATTACAGAATTACCTTCTTTTATTTTAGCCTCTCTTAATCTTGGGAATAAAGATTTTATATGAAGAAATGCTTGTTGTTGTTGTTAACAGTGCTTCGCCCTGCCCAATGGGCTCGATCACTCTAAATTGTCATCAGGATCTTCTAACGGAAGTCCAAGGAAACGCGCAGTTTCCAAGGACGTCCTGCGGTAGTCGCCGCTCTGGCACTCCCTTACCGCTTCTACCTACTTCCAATAGCCACAATAGTGGCTCAGTCTATACGACTGGCAGCACCGCTGCCATTCCTGCCTCACCCACTCCCGACTGTCGCTCACGCACACCAGAGTCTACATCTCACACGGCCGCTCAACACTCCTATCCCCTCCGGAATAGGTCAGATATGAGCATCGCCGAGCGTCAGTCCCCTCTTTCTCTGCCCCTAATGCCCCCCCCCCCATGGGGATGGGTCCACGAGAGGTGTTTTCAACTTATTTTTCTAGCCAATTTGAAAGGAACTTCTCTGTGGCCACTCATTTCAACGAACGGCTATCCCACTCACAAAAAATAAAAGAGGGGTATTTGCCCAGAGGCCCAGAAGCCTTAGGGGACCGGGACATGGCTAAGCAGCATTGGCAGTATTTTAACCAAGTATACATAATTTGCGTTTGTCGGAACCATATTGTTGAGAAAGGTACAGCAATGCTACAACCGCTTAGACATTTGCTTTCAGCTTTCTCCACTGACATTTGAGAAGTTTGTTTTTTCCGGCATCCAATCAAATATTATCGGTTTAATCGTACTGCTTTTTAATTTTTTTAATAAGAGGTATATGCACATAAGAAGAAGAACCAACTGCACTCATCAATTATGTGGCAGTAAGCGAAAAAACCAAAGTCGACCTTGGGCGAAATTAAGTAATACGCAGAACTCATTTTACCGTACTAAGGGCCGTTCACTCAATGTCTGGTTATGATAAACTTTATCCTATGATAACCTAATCACGGGTTGGCTTAGAATGGCAATTTTGTTTACATAAAAGTCGGATCATGATAAAGTTGGTCATTGTGAAAGTTTTTGAGAAAAAATTGACAAAAGTTGCCTTGTGAACGACAGCTGATTTTGTTATAATTTTAAACGAATCAATTTGACATACAAATTTCGATTGTGATATTTCTTTATATGGATATTATTACGTTTTAAAACTATTATCGCAAAATTTGGTAGCAAAAAAATTTATCACGCGATCAGATTTTTATTTTCAGCTGTCACTTTTTGTTTTAATAAGCACATAATCAGTGATCCATCCTTTGATAACTTTTATCAGAAGATAATCAGCGAACTGTCGCTAATCAGACACATTGAGTAAACGGCTCTTCGGCCAATCTCTGATAACGTCCTGACTAAGCAGTTTATCAGATATTAAGTGAACGGCCCCAAGATCTATAATAACGAAAAATTAAGATTTTATATGCCAAAAACCAAACTGGCAATACCTGTTTTTCGCTAATTTGAATTTCTAATAGCAACCTAACTCAATTTTAGACACCTTCAATTATCGAAAGAAATTGTATTTTGTTTTGTAGTAAGAACCAAAGTAAAAAAGCAGAAAGGCGAGGCGTCCCCGGGGCTGGGTTCGACACTCGACGGCCCTGGCGATTGGCATGGTAAACAAATACAATATATCATGCCATTGTCCATCAATACAACCTAGGATACACACGAAAGAGCTGAAAGAAGGAAAAGAAGAAAAAAAGGTACCGTAGCGATAGTTAGCCTGCCTAATTATCACCTCTCTTAGCTAACATTGTCATCGAGCTCTTCTAACAGAAGTCCCAGGAACCTCGCGGCTCCAGCAGGGTTGGACCATAGTGAGATTGCTGTTAGAAGAGTAGGGTCAGTTGAGCAGATGAAAATATGATTACTATCTTGGGGAGATACGCCGCATGCCGGACAGACATTTGGCATGTCGGGGCTCAGTCTGGATAGGTGAGAGATTAAACTGAGCTGACAAAGGAGTTTACCGACTCTGTGTGGATGAGTTCGAGGGCCCGTCGATGAACCTTTGGATCAAACGGCGGGAAAATGTGATGCCGGATCTCATCTTAGTGCTATCGGAGATTACTCCTTATTCTCCTGCTGTTTCTAGCAAGCCTGCAACCTCGTAGAGTGTGCATCTGCTAGCCCCGGCGACCATATAGGCGTCGCGTAGCTCAGAACCGCTGGTCCAATTGTCTTGTACTTTGCCAGTATCGTTTCTTAATTTTTCCCCAAGTGCTGCCAGCTAGTGACTTGAGGATTTTGTTGCGGCTTTGCAATTTGGTGGCAATCACGGCTACATGAGCACTGTAGTTAAACATGTTATCACACGTGACCCCTAAGTTTTTGGGATGTGTAACAGTCGGAAGCTTAACGGCGTCGGCGTAGACGTCTAATTCCATGTTCACCTGCGCTGTCCACGTCGTAAATAAGAAGGCCGAGGTCTTGGTGGGTGACAATGACAGATATCGTTCCGCGAAGAAACAGGACAAGGATGGGAGGTAAGAGTTTATTCTTGAGCACATCTCATCTACGGAGGGGCCCGTCGCCAGAATCGTAAATTCATCGGCGTAAGAGACATTCTAGACACCTTCTGGTGGGGAGGGGATCCTCCATATGAAGTAATAAAACAAAAGCGGGAATAGGACACCCCGCTGTGGCACCCCTTGTTTAAGTATACGTGGTTTTGATCGTTCGCCTCTGAATTCCACCGATAACTGCCGACCACGCTTCAGAATCGAAGATAATAATTATGATTAAGGAAAAAATGATAAAAATTAAAGATAATGAGTAATAATACGAAAAACAATAATAATTAACTGTTGATTTTTATTATTTAACTTATAATATTTACCTTTTCTGCAAAAAATCCCAAACCCTGAGAAAAAACCTATTTATCTTATTAAGGTATCATTTTTATGTCCAAACTTTAAAACCATCTTATTTAGTAGTAAATTATAAATTTTTTAGAACTTCTTAGGGCACTTAACACAATTCCTTTTCTATTTTATAATTTTCGTCACTTCATTTATATTTTGATCGCAATTTGATATTAAGTTGCTTCTAAAAAATTTTCAGACACATAACAGTTATAAGTTTTATCGAATAAACGTTGCGTTATAATAATTATTCGATAAAGAAAAATAAACTTCGTTATTTCCTTTATAATAGTATCTAGATGATTAATATTAGTATTCACACACACTCCTCATTGCACTCGCTCTTACCCTGAATTTTTGTTGCACCTGTTTGTCGTTTGACGCGGGGTAGAAGATCTGGTTGCGTGCTTCGATCGGAGGACAGCCATGTTGCCTGGTAGATCTTTGCACATATACCTGCTGGTGGATATGACCATGTTTCGGGTACCAGCAAAGTCGATCCATATGGATCCATCGTACAGACTGAACTCTGCGAGGCTGGGGCCGAACACACCCTTTTTACCATCCATGGCATTCATTTCACTAAAATTTATATAGCCTTTAAGCCTGCCACCGCCCCATTTTCCAAAACTGTATACTGAATGAAGAATCTGCTGTGAAAATTCCATATCCTGCACCAGGATTATGCACAGAAAGATCATTCTACATGGATGTCCCTCTGTCGTAAAACACGCAACCATGTCTACCACGTTGTGATAGATGCCTAAAGCACAATACGAATCTTAGATCCGTACCCGTCTCTGTACGACAAAATAGGTGCAGCAAAAAATGCATGACCAGTGGGAGCAGATAGTTACGACCGCCGTGGGGTAGCGGTAGTGTGGCTGGTTTGAAATTTTTTTTCAAGAACGTGGTTGCCCCTCGGAAATGTTTTGGCAAACTCTCGGAGTGTATTTCTGTCATGGAAAGCTTCCCAGCTAAAATTTATCTACTTTGCAGATGCCGTTCGAAGTCGGCAATATACTACAGGTCCCGCCAATTGGCGTAATTCGATACTGGCGATTTCAACGAGGAGTGTGCTTAATACGAAATTTGACCAATAAAAACAAAAACATAACGGTTATCTCAATGAAATCTTTCTATACCATTTTTGAGTTGTTAAATAGCAAACATAACAATAACATAACCTCTATTAAAAATGTCACGTAAAAATATTTCGAATTACGAGTTGTCTTTTAACACACGGAGCCGTTGGTATTCGGTTTACAGATTTCTTGGCTGGTCATCAGAGAGAAAAGGCGTAGCTGTGCGAATTATCACATTGCACATATACAACTGTGTCAAGACCGTAAAGCCTTCATTAATTTTCCAAGTAAACCCGAAAGGTTTTAGTGCTCAACCATCAACATTCGAGAGTTCTCACACGATTTATTGCAGGGAAGTAAATAATATTGGACATGTGCCCAGTTTCACGGAACTCATATCTACGCGATGTTTTGAGAACTACGAAAGTATGATGCAGAGTTGCTAAAAATAATCAATATTCAGCAAATAAATTCAGAGCACATAAGAACGTGGTATAGGCCAAGTCAATTGTTACATTTTACCGATGATCTTTGTGGGCCACCAGTGCACGTTGTGAAAGCCACAACGAGAGGGTGGTCCTGAATAATGTGCATACTGGAAGTAGGGGTGACATTGGGGCAGAGACGGAGGGGACTGACGCTTAGCAGTGCTCTTGTCTGACCTATTGGAAACGCTGTTTAGCGTGAGTGGCAGTCGGGAGTGGGTGAGGTGGGCATTGCAGCAGTGCTGTTAGTATTGGAGACTGGGCCCTCATTGTGGTCCCTTGAAGATAGTATAGGCGGAGCGGGTACTAAAGAAAGTACGGGGTCTGTGAATGGCAGGGTTAAGCCCTGAGCATTTAGATTTGTGGAGACATCTCTTACAAGTGATGCATTGAACAGAATGCGCAGCAGATCCAATCTTCAATCAAGAGAAAATGGAGCAACCCCGCTGCAAGGGGCTCCGAGGATGATATTTTGAGGGTGGGGCATGGCAAATTAGACATAGTTAACTGAAATAACAGCCCTTTTCCAGGTAAAAAGAAACCTGGGTCATTCCGGTACGAAGAACCGGCTGTTGTGCCAATGTTCCTCTAACACCTCCTCTAATACCTAAATTTTCTATACCTAAATTTTCTATTCCTACTCCCCTTCTTCTCCCTTTTCCTATGCGGGTACTGATGTGAACAACTTTTTTAGTCTTGGTGCCGCTTACTTTTTCCAAAGTTTTTTTTGCTATAGAACACATTTTAATATATAAAAATCTTTTGTGCGTCCGTCCGTTGTCACTAAACTGCTTCTAAACACCTGGACCGATATTGATGAAATTTTGTTTGTATGCTCATGTGGGCCCGAGGATGGTTGAGATTTACAACCCGCCCATTGGATGATGTGGGCGTGGCACTTCCCATAGAAATCAGATTTTCCGTATCGCATGTCTCTAGAAGTATGTATGGTAGGATATTAAAAGGAAAAAAGGGGTGTAGGGGAGAAGTAGGCACGGCACCTCCCATAAAAATAAGATTTTCCGCACTGCATGTCTCTGAAGATATTTATGGTACCATATTGGAAATTGGTAAGGAGCTAAATGAAACCAATCTCTAACACCTCAAGAAAAGTAGGGAGGAAGAAAGAAGTGGGCGTGGCACCGCACTGACAAATAAGATTTTTCGTACTACATGTTTTCGAAACTATTTATGGTAGAATATTGAAAATTAATAAACAGCCAAATGAGACCAACTCTAACAGCTCAAGAAAAAAGCGGTGAAGGAAGAAGTTGGCGTGGCACCTTCCATACATATCAGATGGAAGTTTTTTAATTTGATGATACTCCTGGTTGTTGGCGTTTGGCGTTTCCTTAGGATATTGAGTTAAATGAGAGCAATCTCTACCACGTAAAGAAAAAAGGCACGGTGGGGAAAGTTTCTGATCGCCATTCACCTGGGAATGGCCAGAGCGATTCTTTTGCATGCCGTTCAAGCAGCTCACTACTTCCGGGCTTTGCGCCCAAGTATCCTCTGGGTAACCACCGAACACCCGTTTGGTGGTGAGCTAAACGTGAGAAGGCGACAACCTGGTAAGGCCACTCCGACATAATCGGTATAAGGGTTTGCTGGGGATTGCTGATCACCATGCGGTGCGGCTGCAAGCGGGCGTCTGTCTGGGATCAAGCGGCTCGCTATACAAACGTATAATTGAATTCAACCTCCCGTGAAACGGGTTGTGCGTTGGGTTTGGGACCCACCACATAAAACAACGTTCCAATGAAATTCAACAACAAAGCCTCGGATATGAGAACCCCTTTTTTAGATGACAACACCCGCAAAAGAAATAAGGATTACGAGATAAGGGCATGTCCTGGAATGTCCGGTCCCTTAATGGGGAAGGTGCCGCTGCCCGGCTGGTTGAGGTCCTGAGGAAAGCAAAAGCTGACATCACCGCCATACAAGAGATGCGATGGACGGGGCGAGGAAACACGATAAAAACACCTTGCAAACATCTACTGGAGTGGGCATGAAGACGAGCGCAGATTCTGCGTGGGATTTGTGGTGGGAGAGAGACTCCGTTACCGAGTACTGTCGTTCACACCCGTGAACGAGCGTCTCGCCGCAATCCGCATAAAAGTACGATTTTTCACCATATCGTTTATCTGCGTTCATGCACCGACGGAAGAGAAGGGCGACGTGGAAAAGGATGCATTCTACGAGCGCCTGGAAGAAGCATACGAGCGCTGCCCCCGTCATGATATCAAAGTCGTGCTTGGCGACCTTAACGCCAGGGTGGGTAAGGAGGGTGTATTCGGCCCAACTGTCGGGAAGTTCAGTCTCCACGATCAGACTTCGCCAAATGGATTCAGGCTGATCGACTTCGCCGGTGCCCGAAACATGGTCATATCCAGCACTAGGTTTATGCACAAGAAGATCCATCAGACTACATGGCTGTCCCCCGATCGAAAAACACGCAACCAGATCGACCACGTTGTGATAGACAGACGGCATGCTTCCAGCGTTTTAGATGTTCGCACAATACTAGGACCTATCTATCACTACCTAGTAGCAGCCAAGATTCGTACCCGCCTCTGTACGACAAAACAGGCGCAATAAAAAACGCAGGGAAATCTGGACGTCGAAAAGCTGCAATCGCAACAGACCGCCAATTATTTCGCAGATCGCCTCTCAGACCTGCTCTCCGAGAGCACAATTCAACCTAGTGGAATGCATGAGCAGTGGGATCATATCTCAGGAGCACTCCGTACCGCACCCGAAGAAGTAATTGGATACCGGCGAAGGCGAAGAAACAACTGGTATGATGATGAAGAGTGCCGCGCTGCAACGAAAAGAAAGGACGAAGCCTACAAGGCAACGCTGAGATCGAATGCAACGAGGAGTGTGTGTGAACACTACCGCGAGTTGAAGAGGGAAGCTAGGCGGCTTTTCCGGGCGAAAAAAAGAGAGGCAGAAAAGCGTGAAATAAAGGAGCTTGAGATGCTGGCCAAGGGGAATAATGCCCGAAAATTCTATCAAAAAATTCGGCGAATGACAGAAGGTTTTAAGCCAGGGGCAAACTCCTGTAAGAATGAGAACGGCGACCTGGTGGCCGATGTTCAGAGAGCACTCAGAATATGGAGGGATCACTTCTCTGCCCTTTTAAATGGAGAAACTGAGCAAGAAACCAGAGAAGATGCCGAACCCGAGCCCACAATCGAAGATGATGGAATTGACGTTCCACAACCCTACTATAATGAAGTGAGAATAGCAATATCCCGATTGAAAAACAATAAAGCAGCTGGCGCTGATGGTTTGCCTGCTGAGCTATTCAAACACGGAGGCGAGGAGCTGGTAAGGCGTGCATCAGCTTCTATGCAGAATATGGCTGGATGAATGCATGCCTGAAGATTGGAATCTAAGTGTTCTCTGCCCAATCCACAAGAAGGGTGATCCTGCAAACTGCGCCAACTATCGCGGAATCAGCCTTTTGAATATCGCATATAGGGTCCTATCAAGCGTATTGTGCGAAAGACTGAAGCCTGATGTAAACAGACTGATTGGACCTTATCAGTGTGGCTTCAGACCAAATTTTTACAATACGCCAAATCTTGGAAAATACCCGTGAAAAAAGAATCGACACACATCATCTCTTTGTTGATTTTAAAGCCGCTTTCGATAACACGAAAAGGAGCTGCCTATATGTCGCTATGTCTGAATTTGGTTTCCCCGCAAAACTTATACGGCTATGCAAAAAAAGCACCTCTCCGAGCCGTTCGAAACTAAACGAGGTTTCAGACAGGGTGACCCCCTATCCTGCGATTTCTTTAATTTAATGCTGGAGAAAATAATACAAGATGCAGATGTAACCGCGCTGGAACAAAATTTTACAAAAGCATGCAGCTGTTGGCATATGCTGACGATATTGATATCATTGACCTTAACAACCGCGCCGTAACTTCTGCTTACTCCAAATTAGAAAAAGAAGCGGAGAAAATGGGATTGGTGGTGAACGAGGGCAAAACGAAGTACCTTTTGCCATCATGCAAAGAGTCAGCACATTCGCGCCTTGGCAACCAAGCCACTGTTGGCAGCAATAATTTCGAAATAGTGAAGGATTTCGTTTACCTGGGAACCAGTATTAACACCAACAATAATGTTAGCCTAGAAATCTGACGAAGAATTACTCTTGCAAACAAATGCTACTTCGGACTTCGGCAATTGAAAAGTAAAGTCCTCTCTCGACGAACGAAAATAACACTCTACAAGTCACTCATCGCACCCGTCCTGCTATATGGTGCAGAAGCGTGGCCACTAACAACATCTGATGAGGCGGCTCTGGGAGTATTCGAGAGAAGAGTTCTGCGAAAGATTTGTGGACCTCTACGCGTTGGCGATGGCTAGTACCGAAGAAGATTTAATGATGAGCTGTATGAACTTTACGCAGACGCCGACATAGTTCAGCGAATTAAAACACAGCGGCTTCTCTGGCTAGGCCACGTAGTGCGAATGAGCGAAAATGCTCCAGCCCAGAAGGTATTCTTATCGGCACCCGCCGGTGGAAGCAGAGGAAGAGGGAGACCACCACCCCGATGGAAGGACCAAGTGAAGACCGATTTGCGATCCCGCGGTGTTTCCAATTGGCGCTAGTTGACGCAACGAAGAAACGACTGGCGAGCTATGTTGGACGGTCAAAATCGCCCTGGCGGTTGGATGACCATTTAAAGAAGAAGAATTATAGAATATTAAAAATTCGTAAGGAGTTAAAAGAGAACAATCGCTAATAACTCAGGAAAAAAAGGGTGGAAAGGAGAAGTAGTCGTGGCACCTCCTATACAAATGAGATTTTCCGCACTGCATATCTCTGAGGTATTTATGGTAATATATTGGAAATCGGCAAGGAGGGCGTGGCATCTCCCTTACAAATTAGATTATGCGTACTGCATATCTCTGAAATTATTTATGGTAGACTAGGAGCCAAATGGGACCATCTCTAACAGCTCAAGAAAAAGGGGGGGAAGGAAGAAGTGGGAGTGGCTCTTTCCATACAAATGAGATTTTCCGTACTAAATATCTCTGGAAGTATTTATGGTAAGATATTGAAACTTCGTGAGGAGCTAAATGAGACAAATCTATAACGGCCCCTGCGGGCTAGGGGTTTAGAATATGCCCGAGGTAGGCATATCGGTCGTAAGAGACGACTAATATGCACAAAGGTAAAGACGTGCAACTCGATGGTTGATCTACGGATATGATGGCTCTCACCTCTAATTACCCATCTCTCCTTCCTTACGGAAGGAGGGGTGACATGACCTAGAAGGTTCCACTGGTCATACCAAATCGCTACCACGTTAGTCGGGCAGTACTGTAAGGGAGTACCGGAGCGTATCGGATTCATATCCGGCCAAGGACTGTCAGTTCGACAG
Organism: Merzomyia westermanni; assembly: GCA_949987695.1. Taxonomy (NCBI): domain Eukaryota; kingdom Metazoa; phylum Arthropoda; class Insecta; order Diptera; family Tephritidae; genus Merzomyia; species Merzomyia westermanni. The sequence goes on from OX465291.1 coordinate 87,978,372, forward strand.
CACCCCCCAAAACGTTCGGGGAGTGTTTTTGTCGGTACAACAACAACAACAAATCTATAACAATCAAGAAAAAAGGGGGGTCGGAGAAGTCGGCGTGGCACATTCCATACATATCAGATGGAAGATGGAAGTTAGTTAATTTGATGATACTCACGGTTGTGGGGGTTTGCTGTTTCCGTACGGTAGGTGCCTCAATTAACTGAAAAACTGAAAGATGAAGCTTCTCAGTCGTCTTTGCGTTCAAATAGACAGACGGACAGACAGATCGACGTATCGAGACACGGGCATGGCTACATCGACTCAGCTCATCCACTTGACCATTAAGGTTTACTTTTTGATAAGACTATCTCTTTTCCTTCTCATACGTACAAACATTTCATGTTCATGAAAGGTCTGAAAATCAAAAAAGATATACAACTTCGCTTTTGCAGTGGGATATTAACTACTTGCCCGGATATTTTACTTTTCATCCTAAACGTTTTGATATACATTAAAAATATATTTTTATCGACTCGTTTATGCCGCATCAAGTAATATACCTTATGTGCGTCACAAAAATAGATACAAACAAGTAAGGAAGTCTAAGTTCGGGTGAACCCGAACATTATATACCTAGTAGTGATCTATTATGGCATCCCAATTTACACAGGTCTATTTTAATACTTTTAGTTCGTATTTGCATTCAAATAGACAGACGGACAGACAGATAGACATATCGAGAGACGGGCATGGCTACATCGACTCAGCTCATCCTCCTAATCATTTAGGTATACTTTTTGATAAGACTATCTCTTTTCCTTCTCATACGTACAAACATTTCATGTTCATGAAAGGTATGGAAATTAAAAAAGATATACAACTTCGCTTTTGCAGTGGGCTATTAACTACTTGCCCGGGTATTTTACTTTTCATCCTGAACGTTTTGATATACATTAATAAATATATATCTCGATTCGTTTATGCCGAATGAAGTAATATATACCTTGTGTGCGTAACAAAAATAGATATAAAAAGTGTGTGTCTTTTATAGGCGCCAAAGTACTCAACCGATCTTTATGAAATTTTCACAATATATACTTGGGTACAGCATAGACAATATATAGATTGGAAAAGTAGGCGGAGCCACGCCCCCAGGCTATATAAAGTTTCAATTCGTCATAACCCCGGACTTTTTTGGTCTAAATTAATGATATTTGGATATATGTCACTAAGTCAATATCTACATAATTTTGGGGAGACGGGCATGGCTAAATCGACTCCGCTCATCGTGCTGATCATTTTAGTGAACTTTTCTCTTCTTTTTCTCATACTTACAGACATTTAATGTTTATGAAAGGTATGAAAATCAAAAAAGATATATAACTTCGCTATTGCAGTGGTCTATAAACTAAGTGCTAGAATATTTTGCTTGTGTGTTTTCCGATTTGGTAGGAGTATAAAATATACTACTGAGAAGCAGCTGATAAATTTTCTTTGAAATATGAAGATTGAATTATAAGCGATTGCCTTTGAAAATAGCAGAAATTTTATGTGTGCAAAATCGGATTGCTTAGTTGTAGAAATATCGCTTTTCAAATTTTCAAAAAAAAATTTTAAGAAGTTTGTTAAAAAACTGGGCGTGGGCATTAACCGATTTCGCCCGTTTTTACAACAAACAGTTACCTTTATATGTTGAACATTATCACCAAATTCCGTTTCGACAAATCAATTTTTGGCGGAGTTATGGCACAAAAATTTTTGTGGAATAATCCAATATAATTGGCACATTTTCGAAAATTTTTATTTTTTGGATTGCTTAGTTTAGGGAAACTTTAAAAGTGAAACATAAATGATGATGTAAAGCTATTTTACGCAAAGTTATTGCCTATTTAATATATCTACGATCCTGTTCAAAATCTTTCATATAAAATTGGACGTGGACCTTAACCGATTTCGCCCATTTTTTCCTCGAACATTCCTTGCACACGTAGAAACCTGCGTGCTGAATTTTGTTTCGATATCTTGAACGGCGTTTGATTTATGATTAATAACATTTCAAAATTTGACTTAATCAAAAGTGGGCGGTGCCACGGTGAGTTGGAACAACGCGGACTAAACACTACAGGCAATAAATCAGAGTTACAGTCACGATTACGGGAGGCTATGGAAGCGGAAGGAATCAACCTTGATAATTATGTTTTCCGTCTTGTGGAGGAGGCATCGACAACAATGGAAGAGAAAAAGGAGCCTCCGAATCCAGTGGCAAATATGGGCACAAACGCGTTGTTGGCTGTATTGACTCAGATATCGTCAAGCATTTCAACACAGCTGGAAGAACAGAAGGCACACATTACATCTCAGCTTTAAGAACAGGATACACGTATTACATCTCGAATGGCATCTCAGCTCGAGGAACAGAATACACATATGACATCCCAGATTTCAGCTCAACTAGATGAAACGAAGGCATACATAAGATCTCAAATGGAAGAACAGAAGGCATATATCTCATCGCAGTTGAAGGAATAGGAAGCAAAGGTGTCATCGAAACTCAAAGTGAAGATGCAAAAATTGCACAGTTTCAAGATAAAATAGAGGCTGAGGTGGAAGCTTTGAAAGGCCGTACCCAGGAGCTGCAACTGAACCGTCCAGCTGCCTCAGAAAATACTCCCAAGGAAAAATCACCTTCCTTTGATGGTTCTGTTCTATTTCAGGTATTCAAGCTACAGTTTGAGAAGACGGCAGCGGTGAACAATTGGGGCACTGAAGACAAAGTTGCTGCACTGTTCGTGGCATTTAAGGGTCCTGCAGCCGAAATCTTACAGACTATTCCTGACGGTGAACGCAATAATTATAAAGCATTGATGGGTGCAGTTGAGAGACGCTATGGTAGCGAACAGATATACGAAATAGAGCTACAGAATCGCTTTCAGAAGGCTAATGAGACATTGCAGGACTTCGCATCGGACATCGAGAGGTTGGCTCATCTAGCTAACGCAGACGCACCCGTAGAATACACAGAAACGGTAAAAATCCAAAGCTTTATAAATGTAATACGTGATGTCGAGACGAAGCGAGCCACATATGTAAAGCCAAAGAGATCATTTGCTGGTACGGTATCACATGCTCTAACGCAGGAAACAGCCTCGCTATTAAGCAAGCCGGCGTACAAAGCTCACCGCGTGGAGGTAGAATGGCCAGACTGGGTAGACACAATTCTGGAAGCATTGAGTGAAAAGCAACAGAAAAATGATGGTGGCATCAAATGCTTTAAGTGTGGAAAACCAGGTCACATAGCACGTTATTGCGGCACTGGCTCCAGTAACCCCAGCAATTCAGGTGGACGAAAACGTAAAGCTGAAGGAAATGAGCAAATCTCCCAACCAAATCAATCGAGCCAGCCGAACGGGCGTGGACTGACTTCCCCAACTGATAATCTCTGTCTCACAGATCGGAAGGAAAGCTAGTAATGTTACTGTTGTTGCATATGTGGATGGAAGAGAGCACTTACTAACTGTGGATACAGGCGCATCGCATTTCATAATTTGATCTGATTTAGTCAACAAGGAGGTGAGACCATTGCATGGAGCAAAGTTACGTACAGCCACTGGTGAGGACGCCCATGTCCTAGTATTGTTGACGAAATTATAGTTGGTGTGGACTTCTTAAGGGTGCAAGACATCAAGATCGACATGCAGAACAGGCTTATGAATAACCAGAACATGGATGTGCCACTAAATTTTGGTTACGAAAACAAACACGTGAGTAAGCGAGTGCTTGTGGAGGAGAGCCAACAAATTCCACCGAAGTCGGAAGCAATCATATGGGCAAAGATTGATGGAGATTATGGGACAAACAAATTGTGGGTTGTCGGGGCAGCAAACAAATCAAGGATGAACAAACCCTGGGCATGACAAAACAAGATGGACGTGTACCGGTAAGAGTACTTAATGAGTTCAAATCGTCGATTAAACTTTCCAAAGGAGCAATATTGGGACAATGCCAAGAGGTCGAGGTAGTTATCAATTGTGAACAGCTTCAGGAAAATGATTCTACCATCAAGATTGATATTTCAGATGATATCACGTCGTGGACGCAGGCCAAAAAAAAAATCATCAGAAAAAGGTAAAGGAACTTCTATCAAAGTACTCGAACATATTTGACAAGGATGGTTCCAAACCAGGTCGGACCAAAGTTGTGAAGCATCAAGTTGATACTGGTGATGCAAGGCCAATCCGCCAAGCTCCTCGTAGTATTCCATTGGCCAAACGCCAAGTAGTAAGAGAAATTATACAGAAAATGAGTGACAGCGGCGTGATCGAACCATAAGCTAGTCCATGGAGCTCACCGGTAGTACTAGTGGAAAAGAAGGATGGAAAAATTAAGTTCTGTGTGGACTACCGGAAATTGAATGACGTAACGGTGAAGGACAGTTATCCATTGCCAAGAATCGACGATACTCTGGACTCGTTATCTGGCACGAAATGGTTTTCCACACTGGACTTGAAAAGCGGCTACTGGCAAGTGGAGGTAAAGGATGAAGATAAAGAGAAGACGGCCTTCAGCGTTGGAGAAAGGCTTTGGCAATTTACGGTAATGCCCTTCGAGCTATGCAATGCTCCAGCTACTTTTAATAGACTCATGGACCAGATACTAAAAGGATTGCACTGGCAAACATGTTTGGTGTACCTCGACGACATCATCGTGCTGGGAAAAGGCTTTGAGGAACACCTAAAGAACTTGAAGGAAGTTTTCCACAGAATAGCTGGTGCAGGTCTGAAACTAAGTCACAGGAAGTGTTCCTTGTTTAAAAAGGAAGTAAGTTATTTGGGTCACAAGGTAACTACTTAGGGAATCTGCACTGCTAAGGAAAAGATCGAAGACGTAAAGGATTAGCCAAGACCGAGAAATTTGCATGAGTTACGGAGCTTCCTTGGGCTGTGCACGTATTATCGCCGATTTGTACCGAGTTTTGCCAGCGAAGCTAGTAGTCTCCATGACCTTACCAGGAAGAATATGAGATTTGAAGGGAAGAAGGAACAGGAGGTGGCTTTTCAAACATTGAAGGAACAACTATGCACTGCCACGATGTTAGCATATCCAATTCCAGGTTCAAAGTTTATTCTGGATACAGATGCGAGTGGTTATGCTATAGGAGGTCTTTTGTCCCAGATTGTTGATGGACAGGAGTAGGTAGTTGCATACTATAGCCGAACAATTGGGAAGCCTGAAAGGAACTATTGTGTAACCCGGAGAGAACTGTTGGCATTGATAGAGTGCGTTAAGCATTTCCACAAGTATCTCTATGGGCAGCAATTCCACGTCAGGACAGACCATGCAGCGTTGAAATGGCTCTTACAGTTCCGTAATCCGGAAGGTCAATTGGCACGGTGGATAGGGCGACTGCAAAGTTATAACTTTTCCATAGAGCAACGCAAAGGTAGCACCCACGGAAATGGTGATGCAATGTCACGAAGACCATGTTACTTGGAATGCAAGCATTGTTCGAAAGCTGAGGCCAAGGAAGACATTATATGTAGATGTGCAGGTTATGACTATAACATCTACTGACATATGGAACATGGATCAATTAATGAGGCGTCAGCACGAAGATCCAGATCTTATACGTGTGATGCAAGGAATCGAACGAAACGGGCGACCATCAAGAGAAGAGATGTCAGCAGAAAGTCCTGTTGCCAAGTCATATTGGGCACAGTGGAATAGGTTGCAATTAGAATCCGGTTGTTTGTATCGAATATGGGAAAGTGAGGATGGTCAATGTGTTCGAAAGCTGATAGTAGTCCCAAGGAAGAAAATCCCTGATGTACTCAATGAATTACATAACGGTCCAAGCGGAGGTCATCTTGGAGTCACCAAGACCTTAGAGAAAGTCAAGCAAAGATTGTATTGGGTTGGTTGCCGTCAATCGGTCGCGGAGTAGATTCCCAACTGTGAAGTATGCATCAAAGCTAAAGGACCGAAATCAAGGGGACAAGGCCAAATGAAACAGTATAACTCAGGTGCGCCATTTGAGAGGATACTCATGGATGTAGCTGGTCCATTTCCTACTAGCAAACTCGGAAACAAATATGTACTGGTTGTTATGGACTATTTCAGCAAATGGCAAGTGTTTACTAACAATTGTGTAGCTAGGCAGAAAGGCAGAAATTTCGAATCTGCTGTGTTCCAGGAAATGTGCAAGACATTGGGCATTCGGAATACTCGAACAACTGCACTGCATTCTCAGTCAGATGGCATGGTGGAACGATTTAATAGAACCATGGAAGAGCACCTGAGGAAAGTAGTGGATAGGTTCCAGAAGGATTGGGATACTCACATCTCCTTATTCCTAATGGCATATCGCTCTGTAGTACATGAAACAACTGGTCAGACTCCTGCAAAGGTAATTTTCGGGAATGATCTTCGATTGCCAGCAGGCTTGAAGTTTGGGAAAAACGCAGATGCAGGAGTAAATGCTCGGAAATCTACTAGCGTATTGGAAGAAAAAATGAGAGAAAATCACTACCTTGTGAGACAACGGGTACGACTATTCGGCGATTATTCTCAAGCATGTACCATCCCCAACTCAATAACACTCCCACCACTAGTTAAACACAACAGAGATGACGGTGGCTACGCTTATGCATGCAAGCGTATACCAAGGAAGAGGAAGAGATATGTCGCGAATGTTTGCGAATACAAGGCAAAGAGGAGATGTCAATAAATAACACCGACCCTTCGAGAACATGAAGAGCGAACAACCAAGAAAGTTCTCGGTGCGTAGGCAAGTACCCTGTCGGACTATATAAGGCAGTGACCGAGCAAGGCGGGTTGATCAGTTTATTTTCAAGTGTTGTTTAGTGAACTACTGCGAAGTTACCAAACTCTTAAATTTGTATTGCGTTTATTACTAGTAAATAAAACTAGCTATTAGTTACAATATCTGTGCGTGTTTTTATTTTTTAGTGATCGAACCCGGGATTAATAATCAAGGAATCATCGAATTCGGCACAATATACTTGGGTTCAGTGGGTACAGCATAAACATTATATAGTTTCGGAAAAGTGGCCGGAGCCCCGCCCCTAGGCTATATAAAGTTTCAATTTGTCATAACTCCGAACTTTTTTGGTCTAAATTAATGATATTTGGATGTATGTGTCACTTAGTCACTATCTACATAATTTTGGAAAAGTGGGCGATGCCACGCCCACCTATTTTGTGTTTTGTTTTTGCTCTTGAACTTTCACGATAGGTTCAGGAGTTCGCTGGGCACGACACAGTCTGTATATAGCTTTTTGAAAAGCCCCCAGGTTATAAATATAAAGCTGCAGTTCGGTATAGCTAGGAGTTTATTTGGTTCAAGTTCATGACATTTTATATATAGATGTGTTCTATGTGTCAAAACAACGTCTACCGGGTTTGCTAGTATATTGTAAAATGGCGAAAGCAAACAACGAATTTCAGCATTCTTTTGTAAAGCTGAGAGACTAGTTTCCGTTCAAATAGACAGACGGACGGACATATCATTTTAGTGAACTTTTCTCTTCTTTTGCTCAGACATTTAATGTTTATGAAACATATGAAAATCAAAAAAGATATATAACTTCGCTATTGCAGTGGACTATAAACTACGTGCTAGAATATTTTGCTTGTGTGTTTTCCGAATTGGCTAATTTTTGGTAGGCAACATACTACTAAGAAGCAGCTGATAAATTTTCATTGAAATATTAAGATTGAATTATAAGCGATTGCCTTTGATTATAGTAGAAATTTTATGTGTGCAAAATCAGATTGATATAACTTGCTTAGTTGTAGAAATATCGCTTTTTAAATTTTCCAAAAAAAATTTTAGGAACTTTGTTAAAAAACTGGGCATGGGCATTAACCGATTTCGCCCGTTTTTACAGCCTAAATATGTTGAACATTATCACCAAATTTCGTTTCGACAAATCAATTTATGGCGGAGTTATGGCATAAAAAGTTTTGTGGAATAATCCATTTTAAAGGGGGCCATTTTCGAAAATCTTTATTTTTTGGATTGCTTAGTTTAGGGAAACTTGAAAAGTGAAATATAAATTTGGTAAAGCTATTTTACGCAAAGTTATTGCCTATTTAATATATCTACGATCCTGTTCAAAATCTTTCATATAAAAGTGGACGTGGACCTTAACCGATTTCGCCCATTTTTTCCTCGAACATTCCTTGCACACCTGGAATCCTGCGGGCTGAATTTCGGTTCGATATCTTGAACGGTGTTTGATTTTAATTAATTTTATTTCTGAATTGGACTTAATCAAAAGTTTCATTAAGATATCTTAAAATTTACTCAAGTTGTCGTGTTAACAGACGGACGGACGGACATGGCTTAATCAATTTCTCTTTTCGTCCTGAACATTTTGATTTATGTGTCAATATCTATCTGGATCCGTTTGTGCCGTTACATACTGCCGTTAGGCGACTAAAGTTAATATACCTTGTTTGCGTAGCACTCTCTCTCTTTATGGCGCGATATACAACAGGTATAGCATCATAAACCTCCTAAGAGATTTTTGCGCCAAGCTTCTCTTCCAATTTGTGGTGTGCCGATTTGAATTTTCCCTACAAATTGGTGGGACCTAAAGTTTTTTGCCGACTCCGAACGGCATCTACAAAGGAGACGAATTTTTGCTGAGAAGCCTGTCATGGCAGAAATACACTCGGAGAGTTTGCCAAACCACTGCCGAGGGGCGACCCCGTTTTGAAAAACTTTTTTCAAATCACTTTTGATGTTACCTGTACCAGGGCTCGAACCATGGACCTTCGGTGTGGTAGGCCGGCAACACTACCTCCACACCACGGCGGCCGCGTAGCACTACAAGGTATAAAAACGGTAATGATCTAAAATTTTTGTTGGATACTGGATCGAACAAGAATTACATTAGCCCATATTATATTAGGAATCCTATTCCGAATAAATCTTTTTTGTGAATTCTGTTGGCGGACCAGCCAAGGTTGCCCATCATGCGAATATCAGTATTTTCGCTGATGAAATAGGTGAGTTAAAATTTCATATTTTGCCTAAGTTAAAAACATTTGATGCTGTAATTGGCAACGATACCCTGAAAGATGTGGATGCGATAATTTTTACTAAGAAATTACTTTACTTTGCTCAATAAATACAAGTACCCTATTCATCAATTGGAAATCAATTCAGTTGCATACTCTACATTAAGACTAAATCACCTTAGCCCTGAGGACAACGCAAATTTAAGGAAATTTTTTGATTCCGGCCCAACACTGTTTGCCGAACCGGATAAAAAGTTGACATACGTCACTAACGTAAAAGCCGAGATTCGAACTAAAAGCGATAGACCGATATACTCGTACTCTAAAACGTACCCGTATCCAATGCCTTTTAAAAAGGAAATAGACAAGCAAATTGAAGAACTTCTCAAAGATGGCATTATTCAACCATCGAAATCCCCTTATAACTCCCCCGTATGGGTCGTATCGAAAAAAGAAAACGCCTCAGGATTAAAAAAAATGTCGGATGGTGATGGACTATCGCAAATTGAATGAAGATACCTTACCAGATAAATGCCTTATTCCCGATATGAACACTATTTTGACTAATCTAGGATCCAACAGTTACTTTTCCACAATTGATTTGAAGAGTGGATTCCACCAGATTGCTCTTAGGGAAGAGGATATCGAAAAAACTGCCATTTCCATTGCCAATGGAAAGTTTGAGTTTACCCGACTGCCATTCGGCCTGAAAATGCCCCTGCAATTTTCCAACGCACCTTAGACGATGCTAAGATGATGTGTTCTCTCGGTGCTATGTTTACGTCGATGGCATTATTATTTTCAGCAGAAACAAGAAAGACCATTTCGAAAATCATAAGATTATATTTGACACTCTGGAGAAAGCGCATTTAAAAGTACAATTCGACATATGCGAATTTATAAAAAAGGAAACCGAATTTCTCTGTATAATAGCTGGACAAAGTGGTATTCGCACTACACAAAAAAAGATAGATGCTATAATAAAGACTCCACAGCCAAAAAATGTCCATGATGTGCGTTCTTTCCTAGGAATGAAGGGTCATTATCGTAAATTCATACATACGCACAAATTGCAAAACCTCTTACTGAAATACTGAGCGGAGAATTGGGAAGGATCTCCAAAAATCACTCAAAAAGAACACGTTTAAATTTAACCGCAAATCAAGTGAAGGCATTTAAGGAATTGAAGATGACTTCGGATGACGTTATACTTCACTACCCAGATTTCGAAAAAACTTTCGAACTAACCACGGTTCTTTCACAAGAGGGCCGACCAATATCTTTCCTTTCAAGAACCTTAAGCAGAGCAGTGGAGAGTTTTGCAGACAATGAACGAGATGTTGGAAATAATTTGGGCTTTACAGCCGCTGAAATGCTTCCTTTACAGATCAAAAAAATTTAAACTTATACTGACCACCAACCATTAACCTTCGCTCTCAGCAACAAAAACTCTAACACAAAAATTAAAAGGTGGAAGGCGCAGCTGTAAAAATATAACCACGAAATTATTTACAAGCCAGGAAACACGAATATTGTCGCAGATTCACTTTCAAGGCCACCAATCCCTAATGTAAACCCAATGACTGTCCACAGTAGCGACAGCTATTCTGAGAATCTGATTCCTTCAGTGGAAACACCCATCAACGTTTACAAAAATCAAATCTTGATCTCGGAGGGTTTCGTACTTTCATATAAATTCGAAATAGTTTTTCCTATGTATCACAGACGTCTTCATTCATTCATTCATTCATTCATATTTATTGTTCTTCATATTAAAGTCCAAAAGTATTACACTTAACCCTCGAAGCCATGGGCTTATTGCTAAAAGGACATTTGCCGAAGATTCACTAATTTCACATTTGGGGAAACACCTAAATCCCGCCATAATAAATGGCATTTGAACATCAGAACCAATTATGCTAAAAACTCAAGCACTATATCCCTTGTATTTCGCAAATTAAAAAATACATTTTACGCAAATGTAAGTGGAATATATTGCGAATGAAGCTGATCAGGACAGAATTATAGCTGAGGAACAAAACCGTGCCCATAGAAATGAAAAGGAAAATAAATTACAGATACTGGCAAAATATTATTTCCCGGCCATGGCAAAAAAGATTAAGACAATCAGAAAATTATGCAAAATCTGCAAAGAGAATTAGTACGATCGGCATGCAAGGAATGAAAAGTTAGGAGCTACACCCTTACCAGAATACCCAGGACACACTATCCACATCGATATTTTTTCAACAGATAAACAAAAAGTACTGCCCTCCATCGACAAATTCTCCAAGTTGGCCGTTGTAAGGAGAATAGATGGGAAAAGTATAGATAGTATAAAAAAACCCTTAGTAGAAATAATATTTTATTTTGGAGTCCCAAAAGGCATAGTATTTGACAATGAAAAAACATTTAACTCGCAACCTATTAAATTCATGTTAGAAAACGAATTCTACATTAAGATATTCACTGCCCCACCCTATAAAAGCGAGGTGAATGGACAAATAGAGAGGTTTCAATCCACAATAGCAGAAATTATCTGATGTTTAAAACAAGAGCACTCTGATAAAAACTTTGATTAATTAATGGAATGGTCATTAAATGAATACAAACATTCTGTTCATTCTGTTACAGGGAAAAAACCAGTCAACATATTCTTCGGGAGGCCTACCTCAGATTCTAACGACAGGGAAGAAACTAGGAAAACAATTTTTTGCGAAATTAGCATCAAAACACGCAAAGGACTTGCAATATCATATTCATAGCCCCCTGTTGCAGTACACAGCCGCCTTCCACGCCAGACAACAACGGCCATGGCGCTGTTAACTCTAGACTGCGACATAGTTTAGGCCTTAGCCTATCTCCACCTAGGCAAGCGCATCCGTCCCTCACGCCTAGCATGTTCCCCGTCTCCCCTCCTACACGCTACAAAATTTTACAGCTGAACTGTAACGGATTAGCTGGAAGGATCGCGGAGATAACTGATTTTATGAAGTCGCATAACATCAAAATCGCCGCGATATAAGAGACAAAACTGAACACAAGATCGGACTTACGAACTTGTGATGGGTATAATGTGCATCGAAAAGACCGTCCTAGCGGTCATGGGGGTGGCCTGGCGTTCATTACACATCACTCTGTACAATATAACTTATTTTCCCCTGACGTCGACCCCAGGGACTCTACCTTAGAATGCCAAGGCATAGTAGTCCGGTCAGGCGACGCCGACCTGCAATCATAAACATCTACATTCCCCCTGCCACGTGTTGTCCTAGAGATTATCATCCCGATATTAGTGCTTTCCTAAGGGGCGATAACCGTGTAATCCTAGGCGACTTCAACGCACATCAAGATCCGTAGAACGACCGACCGACTTCATAACGACTGATAAACTAACATACATCAACTTCACCAAAGCGGACTGGGACCGCTTTACGGACTATACAGAGCGCTCCTTCCCTGCCTTACCCACTCCTACAGACGTACGCAAAGGTGAAAGAGAGTTTCGCAAGGTCCTTGATGCTGCCTCAGGCCGCTTTATTCCTGCTGGCAGAATACCAGAAATTCGTCCGAATTTTCCTGCAGAAGCTGCGGGGATGGCAAGAGAACGTGACCAAGTGAGACTCATCAATACCGCAGATCCCAGAATCAAAGATTTAAATGCGGAAATTCGTAGGATAGTCAACGAACACAAACTGACCAAGTGGAAACAACACCTTGAGGCATGCAACCTCTCCGGCGAAGTAGGCAAATTATGGTCGACTGTCAAGGCCCTATCCAATCCGACCAAATACAATGACAAGGTCAGCATTGCATTCGGCGACAGTGTCAAATCGGACGCCAGGAAATGCGCGAGCTTATTTTGCCGGCAGTTTATAATACATCCACCTGCGGATAGGACTAAGAGAAGAGTCATCCGAAGTGCGCACAACCACAAACACTCCACTGCGCCTATTGCCGTCTCAGTCGCAGAGGTCAAGGAAGCCATAATGAAGGCCAAACTCTCAAAATCCATAGGACCCGACGGAATCGCCATGAAGATGATCAAACACCTATGCCACGAGGGACAGAGCTATTTAGCGGCTCTTTTCAACCTCTCTCTACCTACTTTCGTAATACCTGAAATATGGAAACAGGCGATTGTAGTTCCCCTACTAAAACCAAGGAAGCCGGCGAACCAAGGAGATCCTTATCGTCCGATATCCCTCCTTTCGCCGGTTGTGAAATTACTAGAGACCATTCTGCTCCCTTACTTCATTGCAAATCTGAAATTGGCCGATCACCAGCATGGTTTCCGCAAATCTCATAGCACGACATCCGCTTTGAATGTCATTACAACGCAGATTATGGTTTGAAGCAACACCCACAAAACCATAGGACGGTTCTCGTGGCACTTGACCTATCAAATGCGTTTGATACGGTCAACCACGCCACACTCCTTCGAGACATGGAAGAGACACCGCTCCCTGCCGGCTTTAAAAGGTGGACCGCTAATTACCTCAATGGTCGACAGGCATCAGTCAAATTCAGGAACAAGAAATCTAGGGTGCCGCAAGGTGGTGTTCTCTCTCCCCGTTTGTTGAATTTCTATATTTCGAGACATCCCCCCCACCAGAAAGAGTCTCCATTGTTTCTTACGCTGACGACTGCACGATAATGGCCTCGGGCAAGGGTCCCTATATTGACGAACTCTGTACGAGAATCAAGAGTTACCTCCGTGACCTTTCCAGCTTCTTCACCGAGCGAAATCTGACCCTATCTCCGACTAAATTAACGGCGACCCTGTTTACGACATGGAATGCACAGATAGGGCAAGAGTTAAATGTCCACGTAGACGGAGTACCTCTACCTACTGTCAATCACCCGAAAATCTTGGGTGTGACATTTGACAACGGCCTCACCTTCGCTGGTCATGTGGTATGTCCCCTGTTCAGTCGAACCCACTCTTCTAACACCTACATCACTCTGGGCCAACCCTGTGGAAACTGCGCGTTTCCTCGGACTTCCGTTAGAAGATCCTGATGACAATTTAGAGTGATCGAGCCCATTGGGCAAGGCGAAGCACTGTTAAAAAACAACAACATTAGGAACTAAACTTTCAAAAAGATACAAAGAAGAAATAGTCCACAAGGACCGCATTCCGAACTAACTAAGTAATGGAATCGGTAAGGTGTAAACCGATACCGAAGAATCCTCCATTTCATCAACCTTACCGAGTATCTTATCATCTCAGAAGACATAAATACGCACTTTGTAAAAAATATCCCACATTCCCATCCCCTGCACCCATTCATTGCAGAGGAAATTAAAATTACTAATGTTACCATCAGTAACATAATACCAAAAAGAAAAATTAAACGATCAATAAATTTTATTAGATCAGCACTGAAATGGGTCATTGAACAGAAAGACATTTTGAACAGAATTAAAAATATAGCACAAGTAAGCAATAGCATACTAAAAACAATGCAAAATGGCAACGAACTTCTAACCTCATTAATACTCGAGAACAAGTTTAAAATTGATTTAATAAAAGAAGAAATTGAAAATATCGACAGAGCAATACATTTTAACAAGGCTAACGTTATAAACAGCTTTATAATTTCTAATCAGGAAGCTCACGAGATTAAAGAAACTGTTTGAAGGAAAACTTGCCATTTGAATCGTTGAATTTTGCAAATGTTCAAATCCCAATGAAAAGAAAAACATATTTGTAACTCTATTTTACTTAAACCAAAGGGTAGAAATAGAAGGGTTCTGAAATAAATTTTTGAAAATGTATTAAAATGTAAAGAAAAATATTACGGGATGGAAAAAAAAATTTAAATAAATAAACGAGGTGAAAATATGTAAACAAGACCAAATAAAAGATTTGGAAAATGATAATTGCATAGAAAATTTCTTAAGAAATGAACCTTTTGATTGTATCGTAACTAACAGTGACCATGTGAACAGCATTGAAGAGTTAAAAACGGGATTGATTTTGTTAAATGGTTTTCACGGAAATCTGACAACCAATAAAAATATAACAACTTCTGTAAATGGATCGTATCCGATAAAGTACTTTAATGAAACAATAAAAATTAACCTAAACTTTACCGCTCTGGAAGCACACAGCTGAGACCGGTACCTCCACTTATCCAGCATCCGAATTCACACTCAGAGTTCGAAGAAGTGTTATCTCTCCAACTTATTAACGAGTTGAACGTTAGGAATATCAAAAAAATCAGTTCCTTGAACCTTCTGGTAAAATCCAGTATAGTCACAAATTGCGGGTTATTGGCGCTAATTATAACCATAGCTGCCATATTTAAATACAAAAGGGGCAGACGCTCCGAAACAATCAGTAAGAAGCCAGAGTCCATTGAAATGCCGGTAAGACAAATTTGGCACAGAAGTCTAAACGACATTCCATTATTCAAACACAAAAAAAATAAAAAAATAAATAAAATTATAATTAATTACAATAGCAAGTCAAACCCAATCGGGACGATCGGAATCTCGGAGGGAGGAGTTAACACAATGTTTTGTAAGGCTTTCCCACACAATCAGCACATTATTATGTGATTCCGTTCCCACACAATTCTACTGGCAAACCTTTCGCATTCTTGGGATCCTATTCCAACAAAGAATGCAATTGCGTTACACGCGCATCCACTGTATCAGCTTAAGAAACCAAACACCTTAGTTGAGCGAAACACGCGCCTTTTGAGTTTTTTCTTTGCAAAAATCATAACTTTTGAACCAATGAAGATATTTTAAAAATTTAAAATACAAATGAAATATAATTATTTGAAGTTTTATCGTGTGAAAGCTCAGAATGTCACAGATACAGGGTGCTTCTGAAAAATTCGTCAAAGTCGAAAATTTCTAGAAAAATGCAAAAACAAAATGTTTTTAGTAAAAAATAAAATGAGATTTTTCTTATAATCACGTATTTAAGCATTAAATAAGATAAACTAATGATTTTGATAAGATAGCGTGGCACTGCCCACTTGTGACAAAAAGTTGTATCTAAGTAGTCACGTAATCAATAACTACCAAAATCGATAGACGTATTGTTTCTTTTAAATGGCAATACTCTTATAAAACTCAAATGCCCGTTTTTGGTGCCACAGTAACAAGGTGCTTCAAAATTCATCGTAAAATTTTACATGTTTTCTTTTTTTAATTTACAAGCCAAATATGTATTTTATTAATAACTAAAAGTTATTGAAAGGGGTTCAACGAAATTTTATTTGAGCTAAAGATTAAACAGCCAACGAATTTTGGAAAAGGGGAGTGGCACTGCCCATTTATGCTAAAAAGTTTGATCTTAGTAACCGATTTACCAATTTGTACCAAACTCGATAGACGTATTGATTTCTATAAAAATTTAATACTCGTTTGAAGGCGAAATGCCTAAGCTTTAAAATAAATTCGATAAACTTTAGAGAAATGCAATAACGAAAAGTATGTATTTATAAATTGCTAAATTAATTAATTCTTTTATTTGAAATAAAAAATTAATTTGTACATAGATATCTTATTTTTCAATAAAGTAACAAACTTGATTAGTAAATCTCTTTTTCATTGTTGTGATAAGAAGTGAGAAACTTATTTTATCTTAACATAGTCATCGTCACTGGAACATATATCTAACAAAGCAACCATTTCTGAGCTATACGCATCTGCTTTTTGTGTTCTTACATACCTCATAGATGATATGACTGGATCAGAAGAGATAGCTAACATGTTAAAAAGGTCTTCGTTTTGTCTAACTAGTGATACTTTGCAGGTATTCATACATCTATATCTTTTGTGGTCCTTGTTCTTAGATTCTTGAGCTTCTTCAGGCAATTCTCCTAATGGTAAGCACTGGTACTCTATTAAATCTTTTCCATGTGCTAAAATTTTATGTACCGTTGGTGTAAGTTTCTTCTCAGGATACTTTTGATGCAGCAACTCTGTAGTTTTAGGTCCATTAACTGGTTCATGGCAGTTTAAAATATTTAAAATTACTCCCAATCTTTTCACAATATCTCTATCAACTCCTGTTATGCGAGCAGTCACTTCATCGTTTTCAAAAAATCTTCTTGAGAAGAATATAGATGATGACGGACGTGGATTTTTCCAATATTCTGAAGCTTCATCTTTTAGTCGTAATAGAACAATAGAAGCCATAAACATATTACTATCTGTAATTGTTTCATCGAATAAATTTATTCTTTGTTTATATGCGCTTTGTCCTGATAATCCATCACAGCCCCACTTAGTTATCAATGCTAGCTCCTTTGGCAGTGATTTCAACTTTTCTTCAGTAAAACTTTGAAGGAGTCGTGTAGACGTATGATCCATTAGGTTTTGTAACTCAATTTCAGCTGATACTTCGGTTATTTTGGGACTTAGAGGAACTGCTTCTTTCTTAGTTTGAGTAATTTTTTTGTATCCAGGTAAAATATCGGCATTACGTTGCAATAATGACCTACGCAATATAATATATTTTTTCTTCTTAAACCGAGATCTATAAACAGCGCCAAAGCTTCTTCGGGAGTGTATTTACTAGGTAGCGCATTTGGTGGTGTGGGAATGCTGTTTTTGATCCTCATCAGTCGCACTGGACTTGCTACCGCAACTGCTTCTGTTATATGAGACTTCACGTTTTCTTCGTCTTTTTTATATTTAATAGCCAGTGCTTCTGAAAGATGAGTCGTGGCCATAGCTTTTGTGGTATCAGACAGCTTCCTTTTCCTTGTGTAGGTAGAACACTCTTCTATGGGTTTTGTTTGTGTCCCTCTAGTTGGATTGGTTGACGTGCTAGGCGTTTCTTCGTCCAAAAAAGTTTTGTCAGCTAGCCACTTTTCATGCTTGCTTAGAAATTTTAAATTGTTACGATAGACGTCCTTCCATTTTTTTTCTTTCATAATGTATTGTAAACCAATTTTTTCCTCCAGGCCTTCCTTTTCTTTAATGCTTGTTTCATTCGCTAATTCTCTCATAATAGCCTCAACTAAGTCCCGTCTTGACTTTGTAGATTTAAACACCGCAAATAGTTTCGAGTTTTCTAGATACATATTAGAATTGGCTTCGAGTGTATCTGACTAAATATTAAACTGTGCACTATATTTAAAAATACTATTCACTTTATTTAAGTAAACAGAATACTAAGTTCCTTAATCTCCAAAAGACGAATGATAATGTGCATTGTATGATGGATAGCTTTATATACCTACTCAAATTATTAAAATGAATTTCAGGTATAGAATTCGTAACTAAAAAAATGTATGTTGTTAACAAGTTCCAATAACAAAAACGACCTTACGGCCGTACTGAATTATATATACCTGCTCAGGCGCGTATTTATGCCCATGGTTGTTTAACTTTATTTGATGTAAAAAGTGAAGTTGCAGCTGGACGCAGGTAGACTTTATGAATTTAGGTAACTGAATATTTCACAAATAACTACTGTTAATTTGACGGAGCACATATTTTAACATATTTTTATTTTCCATCAAAGTTTTAAAAAGGGCCTAAAAATAGGTATTTCGAAAAATAGGTATATCCGCCAACTTTTAACAAACTTTTAAATACAACGAAAAAGAAGAAAAATTTCAAATTTTTCCCAATGTTGAAAATTGGTTAACTTTGAGCGGCTCTACCTGGTAAACTATAATTTTCTGTGAAAAAACAGTTGTATATTTTTGCACATGTATTAGATTTAGCGAACGCTATCATGCTTTTTTTGATTTTTGCCATACTTTAACGGCAAAGGCGCCACTGTGCGTCGGTTAGTTTGTAAGCGGTACCTTAAAGATAAGCCAGTCTTGAACTCACTCGTGAACTAAAGGCACATAGTTGGAAAGTTGGAAATAAATAAAGAATAAAAATTTAACTTTAAACTCGCAATTTAATTTATACTTTTTTTGATTTTCATACCTTTAATGAACATGAAATGTTTTTCAGAGAAGAAGAAGAAGAGATGGGCCCATCAATAAGTAAGCTGAAATAATAAGGAGGATGAAAATAGTCGATTTAGCCATGTCCATCTGTATGTCTGTTCGTCTGTCTATTTGAACGCAAATTTTTCAAACATATGCATGTATTGGAATTTTAAAAAAATTTGGTAAGCAGCGCTTGGTTGGGAAGCTATTTATATACAAATATATTAATGGCGGCCGCCCTGGTGTGGCGGTAGTGTTGCCGGCCTACCACACCGAAGGGCCAGGTCGAGTCCTGGGATAGGTAACATCAAAAGTGGTTTGAAAAAGTTTTTCAAAACGGGATCGCCCCTTGGCAGTGGTTTGGTAAACTCTCCGAGTGTCTTTCTGCCATGGAAGGCTTCTCAGCAAAAATTCATCTTCTTTGTAGATGCCGTTGGAAGTCGGCAAAAATCTGTTGGTCCCTCCAATTTGTAGAAAACTTCAAAACGACACACCACAAATTGGAAGGGAAGCTCGGCGTAAACATCTCTTAGGAGGTTTATGGTGATATACCTGTTGTATATCGCCCCATACATTTATATATTTTTAAAATTAATTTACCCCTCAAAACTCATAACAGAAATGTTTTTATTGAAGGCAATCAGCTGGCTTTATAATACAAACAGAAGTATCAAAATAGACCTGCGTAAATTGGTATGATATAATAGATCACTACTAGGTATATAATGTTCGGTTCCACTCGAACTTAGACTTTCTTACTTGTTACTTAATCATTTAAAGTAGCAACCACCTGACTCGCCTAAATGGTGTTGTTAGTTTGTATGAGGCATAATAACTCCACAGTGCTTATGAATAAAAAAGCGTAATCTTAAAATGTGACTATGTTGTGTTGGAAATTACTGATTCAATTGATTTTCTTTTTTTTACAAAAGGGAATTCTTGGACGAGCTATCAAGTATCAAATAGTTAACGAACAATTAAGTATATACAACCCCACGGCACTGCAGACTAAGAATGCTTTCAAATATTTTAAAACTGAAAGTCAACACGACGACCATGAAATGACAGTAGCAGATAAGGAATCTCTTATTGTAATGTTCCAAGAGATAACCAACCTGAAGTCTGTATGGTGTTCACGGTAAATTAGCCATTACTCACACTAAAATAAAAATATTTAATAATTTCTTTATTGATTTTTTACAGGTTCCTAGAGGATGCGAGATGGGATTTTAAAAAATCACTCTTACTTTTCTTAGGATGCGATAGAAAACAGATACCAGATACAGCTTTCAATTGATGTATATTATTTTTTTTTTAGCAAATAAAGTAATATTTGATAGTCATTGTAATAATAATAAAAACAAGTAAGGAAGGCGCTGTCTTAGGATATGCCGAAGGCTTTATACCTTTCATAAAACGCAGAGTACAAACTGTGCAAAGTTGGATGGTCTTAGCCCGTTAATTAAAATATATAATAGGGTTGTATGAGGGCTATCCTATATATTCGTGCAATCTTAATATATCAGAGTACACCCATTACTTATGTAATATGTACAGCAAGTGCAAATTTTGTGTTCCTAGTTATTGAATTGCAATAGTAATAGCCCAAAACACGTTTATCGGTACAATCGATTGTATGGCAGCTATATGATATATTGGTCCGACCTGGTTGATTTTCATTAGCCACATTATGTATTTTATATGAACAAACGATGTATGCGAGTTATGCGTTGTATTGGTTCTGTTACAAGCAATAAAAGGCAGGAGCTGGATAAGAACTTGCTTGTAGCACTATCAGCAGCAGCGGCAGCAGTTTATTTCTAAACATTAAATGACATTACATACGAGTACATACATATATTGTGTTACTTAACCCAGTTTTTGCTCCCGCTCTTTCCAAGTGAATTTGATGGCGAATTAAATACAAAATGATTCCCGTTTTTCTATACTTGAAATTTTATAACTTTAATTATAACGGAACCGGAGGACAATGGAGCAAAGCGAGGCGAAAACAGGGTTGCAACAAACATTATATGAATTCTTCAAGTTTCACATCCCCGCCCCCGTGGATCAACTCAGATTCACCACTAATCACGTACCGGGTTCAAATCCGGCCGAGGACTGTTAATTCCCCAAAACCTTCGGGGAGTGTTTTTGTCGTTACCACAACAACAACAACTAATTGCGTCCAGTTTCGCCAGCTTGGATGCAGGCCGACTAAGCATTCCAGTTGAGGTTAAGACGTCTGCACGGCGCACTTGTCCATCTATGCCCGGGAGCACCCTTGCTATTCGACGGCGCCGCCACTCTTTCCTAGGCTGCCTTGCATTGCAAATAAATACAAGGTCTCCTTCCTCCAGCGGTTTGGTTGGCAAACACCACTTCACTCGACGGGTCAGTGTTGGTAAATAATCTTCCCCCACCTTTTCCAAAACCGATCTCGCATCTGCCGAGCTATGCGCCACTGTTTCGGTAATGAACATATCGTCTCGGAAGGATCAGTGCAACTTGGTGTTTGTGCCGTATTTGCGCCACCCAACAGGAAGTGGTTCGGTGTAAGAGGTTCATCTTGATCTGGCCCCACCGGTAGCGAATTCACCACGTTTTGTGGCCTCAACCAGAAAACTATTAAACGTGTGCTCCTTTGGGGGAACTCCTTCATCGTGTGATCTAGCACCTTCTTCACGCATTGCACCATTTGTTCCCATACGCCTCCTTTCGAGGGATTCTCGGGACAGTTAAATATCCACTCAATGCCTCTACTGGATAACTCGTTTGCAATTCAAGGCAGTCGAACACTTCAGACGTTATTTTCAACTCCCCAGACACGCCAACGAAGTCCTTCCCGTTATCAGATCGGATCCTCCTTTGCACACCTCTTCGATTAATGAAGTTCTGCATTGCAATAATGCACGCGTCGGTCGAGTGGTCGTAGACGAGCTCTAAATGTACTGCTCTTACTGTTAAGCACGTAAATAGTGCTGCCCACCGCTTTTCTGTTCGACGTCCGATCGTTACGCTTACCGGGCCAAAGTAATCCAAACCAGTGTAAGTGAAGGGTCGCACATATGGTGTCGTTCGATCTTCTGGCAATAGTCCCATCTTTGGCGTAGCAGGTAGGGCCCTTCTTATCTTACAAACGTTGTAGTAGTTGATGATACCACGTAAGTCATTTCTTAATTGGGAATCCAGTACATTTGGCGAATTATGCTAATCGTAGTCTTGCTGTTTTCGTGCACCATTCGTCCGTGGTCGTGCTTTACCACAACCTCGTGAACGCATGTGAGGCTGGTAGAATGATTGGGCGCTTCGTCTCATATGGGAGCCAGCCGACATCATCTAGACGACCAAAAGCACAGAGAGCTCCTTCATCGTCCATGTACGCCGTTAGTGTGTACAACGGGCTATCCTTTTGCAGGGCGAGTCCGTGACTCAGTCTGTTTATCTCAGCAGCAAACTCTTCCCGCTGAACATAACCACACATAACCGCAAACCAGCGAGAGGATGGACATACACTCAAGTCCTTGTTAACTCGAGTCGCTTCGTCAGCAGCATTTAACATCGTCGCAAACCATCTCCAATCCGACGGCTTTGAAACGTTCCGAATGTCGGCTGTGAGCAACAAACAGCTTAAAACGGCAATGTTCACTCGATGTCCACTTGAGCACAGTTCTTGAATCACTTCAAAATATACACCGATTGAATTCCACAGTGTGTTCCCCGGCTATGGTCGTCTTCATTCGCGAACCTAACAGTGCGGCTTGTAGCTCTAGTCGAGAAATAGTGAGTAGCTTGAGGGGCGCGCTTCATGTTTTTCCCATTATAAAGGACACATATACATCGCCGATTGCGTTCTCTGCTCTCCAGTAAGCTACTTCCCCGAATGCATCCTCACTGGCATCAACAAAGATGTGCAATTCCAAAGATTCTGTCTTTCCAGTTCTAAAGTAATGCCGCCAACCGACATTCACCAATATTGAGCCGCTGCTTCCGAAATCGATTCCACGTTGTTTTAATTTCGCCCCTGACTGCGTCGTCCCAGCCGAAATTCAACTTTGCCGATATCGTAAAATGACAAAGGAATCCCAGGGGGTCAAAGATATACATGATTACACTCAATAATATTCGTTTTGTTGGGACTCGTTCACCACTCATAATGCCCGAATCGACTCTGTGGAACTCTAAACGGTAGGTAAAGTAATCATTTAACGGCCCCCACATCATTCCTTAAACTTTCCCGGACTCCATAATCTCCTTCGACCTAAACGGCAGCATAAATGTCTCTCCCGCTAAGGCGGATACTACTTCAGGGGTGTTTGATCTTAATTTTTTTGAATGTCCTTTACCTGCTGCGATATTGATACAGCTTCTGCGACCGAAGATAAACTAACTGGCTCGTATCACTCGAGGATCGCAATTCGTATGCTCTAAGGCATTTTTTACTTTGACATAGTGAGCTGAACAATGCGAGCACGCAGACCCAAAGGTCATCACGACCATATCGTAAACATGGGGCTTGTCCTGGCTGGCGTGATCGCGCCACAAGAACCTTTGGGCGCATCGGTCTTCTGGCCGCACCATCACTTGATGAAACATTTCCTGGATATTTGCGCACACTGCTACGGCATTCTTTCTAAAATGAAATAAAATAAATACCAACGGTCGATATTGTTGTGGGCCCTTGAGGAGTTGTGAGTTCAGTGATATTCCGTTGGACATTGCTGCGGCGCCGAACACAAGTTTGAACTTATCTGGTTTGTGCGGGTTCGATACCTCAAAGTGAGGGAGATACCAAGTCCCATAGTTTCATCCAGGTAGCTATTTCTGTTAACCCGGTAAGCTTTGGCAAACTGTTGGTCACGAGTCATACGCTTCTCAATGTTTATCAAACGTTTTAGCGCCATGTTACAACTTTCAAGTAGCTTTACGATGTCATTCTTCCATAATAAACCGGTTTGAAACCGATCGCCCTCTCTCCCCGTCGTAGCCTCGAGAATACGTTTTGCTCTTTCGTCGGCTGCATTTTCGGAGGGTGGTGCGGCTCTCACTCCGAATAATTCGATGCTAAAATAATCTACCATGTCGTGCATCTGATGTTATTATGCATTGACGTGTAAACACAATGGTTTCCTAAGTGGCGTGTTATACGAAGGTTCAAACACGACACAACCCAAATCCAAGCAGCAAATGTTCCGTTTTGGTTAACTATGAGTGGTTTTGTGAGCAATCCCAGGTGGCAGTGGTTCAGACCAATGAGTCGTTTAGGAATGACGTTTTCGTACGACTGTAAAGGTACGACTGGCGTTCGACATATCCTTTGGGTTAAGGCTTTGCGTAGGTAGATTCAAATCAGATACACCGTGTACGTTGCGAAGTTAATGACGCTTCTTCATACCTAAACCACTGACCCTGAAATTAACGATAGCAACCATTTCATTGACGGTTTTCCCTCCGAACCACTGGATCTTAACCTGACTCTGCGGGCCCTTTAAACCCACTTCCTGCACTAGTGAACTATCGACCATCTTGATGATCCCTCATCCAAGAGCGCGTACGTATCAATGTGTTTATTTGGACCGTATAGTGTCACGGGAACTATGCGAAACAACAAATTTCCAACGAAGCTGCTTTTCCATCGGTCGGATACGGTTGCATTGAGTGGGCGACGGCACTCAAGAGCCCTGTGGTCATTCTGGCATACGATGCATTTTACGACCCGTTGACCCTCCGCTGCATGTAGTATCGCCCGACGTTTTGTTTCTCGACTTTCGTGGTCTTGAATCATTTGTACGAAGCTGGCGACCTCTGACAACCATTTACTAAAATTAACGATAGTTGGGTGTGGGTGAATTGATACTGAATATTTTACCCAATCTAGCCGTTTACTAAAGGGAAGTTTTGTAACTAACTCTTCTAACAATCTAGGATTCATTAAATGTTTGTCTTCACCCTTTGATTGACGAGATAAGCTTATAGATGTTTGCGTCCGAAATACATAAAACCTTGACATTGTTGGAATGTATCAACAGAGACTTAACAGCTTCCCTTGCCTTTCCCTTAAGACATTTGCTCAAGCGTTGATTGTTTTCAAAGTTTGAGTAAATGCGTACAGCGGACGATTCAATATACGAAGCTTGGAATATGGGCCATTCCTCTGGCTGCCCCGAGAACTGTGGTAAATCTAACATTTTTCAAGGAGCCTGTAAAGGGTTAATGGAGACTGCTGGAGTTGACGTCGTGGTTGATGGGCCTTGGGTTTGTGAAGGTAAGATACCTGAAGCGGCGGCTAATACGTCATTATGCTGATAGGCTAGTGACCATGTTTCTTGCACATGATCTTGCCGTCCAATTCGCGAAGTAATAGGTCGATAATAACTAACGTGGGCCGGAGTTGAGTTGGGTTCGCAGGAACGATTGACCGTTAAATTTGTAGCAGTCATCGTCGGGTGCTCAATAAGTGACGCG
The DNA here is from genome assembly GCA_949987695.1 of Merzomyia westermanni. Classification (NCBI taxonomy): domain Eukaryota; kingdom Metazoa; phylum Arthropoda; class Insecta; order Diptera; family Tephritidae; genus Merzomyia; species Merzomyia westermanni. The sequence goes on from OX465291.1 coordinate 88,003,781, forward strand.
TTATAAAATGAAGCACCTGTGTATACTGGCATGTTGTTGCCACTAAACGGTACGGCGGTAATTGGCGGTGCCCCTAATGACCCGGTAAGCATGACAGGACAGCTTTGCTGTGCACTATGCACATTGTTATTGGTCGACGTTGACTGAGGCGGCGATGCAGTTGACAACGTTAAGTGCGATAGAACTGAGCTTAAAAGTTGGTACTCACTCTTAGCAAGTTTGGCTTGAGCATCTCTTAATTTAAATTCTAACCTTAAAATTTGGCGTTGCAAAGAAAACTGAGGTGGGGTTGGCGATGCCGGCGTTGGCAGAGGCGTTAATTATGTCGCCGTTAGTAAAGGCGTTAGTGAGGTCGAGGTTGGCTGAGGCGTTGACAACGCTCATGGTAGCTGATCCGCTAGCTGTGGCAGTGGCAGTTTGCAGCACTGATTTGAGTGGGATTGGCGCAAACAATTTCCCCCACTAGCATGGGCACTACTATTTTGTGTATAAATTTCTCTTACCTGGTGGGCTGGGCTGATTATATTATACACTGTATTATCTGTCACTGACATGATGGGACGGGCGGTGTTAGGAATGGTTTTCACTGCAACGATGTTGGCGGTGGTGGCGGAACAAGTGGTGGCGATTGGAGAGCTCAGTTCACTAGCTACTCGATTGGCCTTTGACTTTACTGCAAATGATTTTGTGTTTTGAGTGGCTGGCGTTGCAATCTCTGGTTGTAGTCGCTGGCTTCGACGAACCGGCAGGCGTTCGTCCAAAGGCTGGGAAATAAATTTGTCACACGCAATAAAAGGCAGGAACTGGATAAGAACTTTCTTGCAGCACTATCAGCAGCAGCTGTTTATTTCGAAACATTAAATGACATTACATACATACATATATTGTGTTACTTACCCCAGTTTTCGCTCCCGCTCGTTCCAAGTGAATTCGATGGCGACTTAAATACAAAATGATTCCCGTTTTTCGATACTTGAAATTTTATAACTTTAATTATAACGGAACCGGAGAACAATGCAGCAAAGCGAGGCGAAAATTTGTACAGGTTTAATTACCTGAATACCGTAATAGTATTTAATAACAATCTGATAACTTTGAACAAGCTATTTTTGTATACTTGTATAGGTGTAAGGTGTTGCCACTTATTTGGTTTTTTGTATTGAAATGAGATATGCCCATATGGGTATCAAATCAAAGGTTTATTTCGTCGTATTTAAAAAGAAAATATTTCTAGGAAGGATTGTCATTTAATTCCAATACATCTTTTATTGGCACATTCGCTTTTATCTCCAAAACTACTTTACGCATATGGACTAACTAATTAATATGTTCAAGCTCCACTACTTAGGTATTGCCAGTAAACAGTTTTACGTCACAAAGGCCATAAGTAACAAAATAATTTTTTAACAGGAGAGGCAAAAAACGTATTAAAATTAAAATAAGAGGCTTTTGTGAGTTTGTTTGGATGCAGTTTCTGCACAAAGAAGGCACGGGAGTGGATCTTGAAGGCCCTTTTTAGATAGATTTGATTAAGGAAACTTTGCGTCAGTAAGGGCTGCTTTTTTCATAACGAATTTGAAAAATAAAAGTAGTTAGGGCTTTTTGTGGTTTGAATAAATGAGAAAAATTTGTAGCAATAATTGATAATACCTTCAAATCCCAATATAATTAACACTTCAGACTATAAATATTAAAATAAAATAAATAAATGAATGGCGCGATATACAAAAGGTATATGATCATAAACCTCCCAAGAGATTTTTGAGCCGAGCTTCTCTTCCAATTTGTGGTGTGCCGCTTTGAATTTTTTTCCATGGCAGAAACACACTCGGAGAAACTCTCCAGGGGCGACCCGGGGAACACTACCGCCACACCACGGGCGCCGCCTATGCTGTGAACTGGGTCTTAACTTCTATTCTCTGTCAATAAATATTAATTACAATATAATATGGGAACATTTAATGGATTTTTAAAGAGAAAGTGTTTATAAAAAGAATCACAATCTTCAGGTAATAATGTTTTTAGATCCTGTACATTACCCCTTTTCTTGTTAGAAATTGGAATTTGTTAAATATGTAATAAGCTAGGCTTTACTATGTATTTAACAATTTTTGCTGGCTCTGTCAGGTACTCAGATTTTCTATCAGTTTTAAAAAATATTTGTCCTGAAGCATCATATCGAGCCCTATGCGCAAAAAAGACGTAAATGCCACGATTTTCGATTTTGGCTTTTTGAAGAAAATCGATAACATAACCTCCCAAAGTTTCGTAGCTGTGAAACGTATCGTTATGAATTTAGAGCAAAAGCAATTTAGTCGTAAGTACATGTATTTTTTTTATTCACTGGTGATAAAATATGATATTTTATTGTCAAAAGCAGTTAAAATAATAGGTATGTTCAATAACAAAAAATTATTACTGGAAGTTACAAATTCTTACTAACTTTTTCTGTCAAATGTTCATTAACTCAAAAAATTTGTAAGATTTGGAGAGACTTATATTAAAGAGGGAATATTTATTACTCAACTTTTTTGAGTTTTGCCACAGATATGCAGTGTGGTATAGGAAGTATACTGTAACGTATTTATATTATGTTGTTGTTACACGAATTTTACAAATCCACTTCCCTTCTCTATCCATCTATATAAAGCTAAAATTTACTCCTTTTTTTGAAAATTAAAAAAATATTTTTTAAGTTTATTTCAGTTTGTGTTTGACAGCAAATTCTTTGAGTTTACACATTTTTACTAGCAAGAAAGAACGTAAAGCGTACTTCGACCCCAGGTCGAGTCGTTTAGTACCTGTTGGGAATATTTTCAAAAAAAAAAAAAAAAAAAACAGTATGCTCTAGTTGGTGAACTTTAAATTTACTAGTAGTTTTTCAAGCCTCACGGATAAGTTCTACATGTTGAGATGGTAGGCTTATTTGTTTTTTTTTATTATTTTTCTTTCAATGGGTGGCGTCGAACTCTAATTGTGTACGTTCTTTTACCTTATTATTTTATTTTAAATAACCACGCCCTAAGTTCTACCTACTCCAAATTGGAGAAAGAAGCGAAAACAGTGGGTTTGGAGGTAAACGAGGGCAAAACGAAGTCATCATGCAAACAGTCAGCGCATTCGCGCCTTGGCACCCACGCCACTGTTGACAGCCATAAGTTTGAAATAGTAAAGGACTTCGTTCACCAGCGAACCAGCATTAACATCAACAATAATGTCAGCTTGGAAATCCAGCGAAGAATTACCCTTGCCAATAAATGTTACTTTGGCTACTGAGTAGGCAATTGGGAAGCAAAGTTTTCTCTCGACGAACAAACACCACGCTCTACAAGTCGCTCATAATACCCGTCTTGCAATATGGAGCAGAAGTATGGACGATGACAGTCGCAGATGAGTCGGTCCTTGGAGTATCCGAGAGAAAGGTTCTTCGAAAGATTAATGGGCCCCTACGCGATGCCGCCGGTGTTTACCAAAGAAGATTTAAAGATTATTAATTTTATGAGCTCTACGCAGACATCGACATTGTCCAACGAATTAAAACCCAGCGTCTACGTTGGATTGACCATGTAATGCGAATTAAAGAAGGTGCTACGGCCCGGAAGGTATTCTTGTTGGAACCCACCTATGGAATCAGAGGAAGAGGGAGGCCCCACTCCGTTGGAAAGACCAAGTGGAGAACAATCTGTGATCCCTTGACGTTTCTGATTGGCATCAACTGGCAAAGGATAGAGTCAGGTGGCGCGCTTTGTCTGAAGGTCAAAATCGTTTAGACGGTTAAACAAACAGCTATTAAGGGCTGTTGACCTATATATGTATGTACATTTTTGGCTAATAGGATATGCCAAAAACCACATTCGCCTTTTTTGGACGCAAAATAGCGTATTTTAATTCTTTGATTCGTTTTTGAAAAATATCATATTTTATTTAAATTTTCTTTGTCATATTTGCATTTGTCACCATACAATCTGAATAGTTTATGATATGATGCAAAATTATCTTCAAAGTACAATTTTTTTGTATTTTTTCTGCAGTAATGCGAATCCATTTTTGGAAGTCTTTGCAGATAATTGGCTAAACACACTAGCTTATTTTGAAATCGCTGACCAATTACAGATAATATCTTCGATTGCACACGCAATTCTTTTATTATTTCTGGACTATGCTTGGTGCCATGATTGCAACTGTTTTTGATCTAATTTCTTGAAATTTTTTCATTCATAGTATGAATTTCATACCCTTATCGATAAATATATCGAAATATAAAAATTCCAAATGAAAGCTGTGGCCTTGCCCTTTTCTTTGATACCGATATTGCACACAAATTTCATGGTGTTGTGGGAACCACATTTTAATCGATAACTCATTTATCGATAAATATATCGAAATATAAAGATTCCAAATGAAAGTTGTCGCCTTGCCCTTTTGTTTGACACCCATATTGCACGCGAGTTGCATGGTTTTATGGGAACCCCATTTTGACCGGTAACTCAGTTGTCGATAAATATATCGAAATATAGCAAAGTCCAAATGAAACATATGGCCTTGCCCTTTCGTATGATAAAGATATTGCGCGCAAATTTCAAGGCTTAATGGTAACCACATTTTGACCTGTAACTCAGTTATCGATAAATATATCGAAATATGGAACAGTTCAAATGAAACCTATGGCCTTGCCCTTTTCTTTGATACCGATATTGCACGCAAAATTTCATGGTGTTGTGGGAACCACATTTTGATCGATAACTCATTTATCGATAAATATATCGAAATATAAAGATTCCAAATGAAAGTTGTCGCCTTGCCCTTTTCTTTAATACCGATATTGCACGCAAATTTCATGGTGTTGTGGGAACCACATTTTGATCGATAACTCATTTATCGATAAATATATCGAAATATAAAGATTCCAAATGAAAGTTGTCGCCTTGCCCTTTTCTTTGATACCGATATTGCACGCAAATTTCATGGTGTTGTGGGAACCACATTTTGATCGATAACTCATTTATCGATAAATATATCGAAATATAAAGATTCCAAATGAAAGTTGTCGCCTTGCCCTTTTGTTTGACACCCATATTGCACGCAAATTGCATGGATTTATGGGAACCCCATTTTGACCGGTAACTCAGTTGTCGATAAATATATCGAAATATAGCAAAGTCCAAATGAAACCTATGGCCTTGCCCTTTTGTTTGACACCCATATTGCACGCAAATTGCATGGTTTTATGGGAACCCCATTTTGACCGATAACTTATTTATCGGTAAATATATCGAAATATGGAACAGTTGAAATGAATCCTGCGGCCTTCCCCTTTATTTTGATGCCCATGTTGTATACAAATTTCAAGGTTTTATGGGAACCACATTTTGACCGGTAACTCAGTTACCGATAAATATATCGAAATATAGCAAAGTCCAAATGAAACCTATGGCCTTCCCCTTTCGTATGATACCGATATTGCACGCAAATTTCAAGGTTTAATGGGAACCACATTTTGACCGGTAACTCAGTTGTCGATAAATATATCGAAATATAGCAAAGTCCAAATGAAACCTATGGCCTTGCCCTTTCGTATGATAACGATATTGCACGCAAATTTCAAGGCTTAATGGTAACCACATTTTGAGCGGTAACTCAGTTATGGATAAATATATCGAAATATAGCAAAGTCCAAATGAAACCTATGGCCTTGCCCTTCCGTATGATAACGATATTGCACACAAATTCAAGGCTTAATGGGAACCACATTTTGACCGGTAACTCAGTTATGGATAAATATATCGAAATATAGCAAAGTCCAAATGAAACCTATGGCTTTGCCCTTTCGTATGATACCGATATTGCACGCAAATTTCAAGGCTTAATGGTAACCACATTTTGAGCGGTAACTCAGTTATGGATAAATATATCGAAATATAGCAAAGTCCAAATGAAACCTATGGCCTTGCCCTTTCGTATAATAACGATATTGCACGCAAATTTCAAGGCTTAATGGTAACCACCTTTTGAGCGGTAACTCAGTTATGGATAAATATATCGAAATATAGCAAAGTCCAAATGAAACCTATGGCCTTGCCCTTTCGTATGATACCAATATTGCAAGCAAATTTCATGGTTTTATGGGAACCACATTGTGACCGGTAACTCAGTTACCGATAAATATATCGAAATATGGCAAATTCCAAATGAAACCTATGGCCTTCCCCTTTCGTATGATACCGATATTGCACGCAAATTTCATGGTTTTATGGGAACCACATTTTGACCGGTAACTCAGTTGTCGATAAATATATCGAAATATAGCAAAGTTCAAATGAAACCTTTGTCCTTGCCCTTTCGTATGATACCGATATTGCACGCAAATTTCATGGTTTTATGGGAACCACATTTTGACCGGTAACTCAGTTACCGATAAATATATCGAAATATGGCAAAGTCCAAATGAAACCTATGGCCTTGCCCTTTCGTATGATAACGATATTGCACGCAAATTTCAAGGCTTAATGGTAACCACATTTTGACCGGTAACTCAGTTATCGATAAATATATCGAAATATAGCAAAGCCCCCAAGAAACCTATGGCCTTGCCCTTTCGTATGATACCGATATTGCACACAAATTTCAAGGTTTTATAGGAACCACATTTTGATCGATAACTCATTTATCGATAAATATATCGAAATATAAAAATTCCAAATGAAAGTTGTGGCCTTGCCTTTTTGTTTGACACCCATATTGCACGCAAATTTCATGGTTTTATGGGAACCACATTTTGACCGGTAACTCAGTTGTCGATAAATATATCGAAATATAGCAAAGCCCAAATGAAACCTATGCTTTGCCCTTTCGTATGATAACGATATTGCACGCAAATTTCAAGGCTTAATGGGAACCACATTTTGACCGGTAACTCAGTTATCGATAAATATATCGAAATATAGAAAAGTCCAAATGAAATCTATGGCCTTGCCATTTCGTATGATACCGATATTGCACGCAAATTTCAAGGCTTAATGGTAACCACATTTTGACCGGTAACTCAGTTATGGATAAATATATCGAAATATAGCAAAGTTCAAATGAAACCTATGGCCTTGCCATTTCGTATGATACCGATATTGCACGCAAATTTCAAGGCTTAATGGTAACCACATTTTGACCGGTTACTCAGTTATGGATAAATATATCGAAATATAGCAAAGTCCAAATGAAACCTATGCTTTGCCCTTTCGTATGATACCGATATTGCACACAAATTCAAGGCTTAATGGGAACCACATTTTGACCGGTAAATCAGTTATCGATAAATATATGGAAATATAAAAATTACAAATGAAACCTATGGCCTTGCCATTTTCTTTGATATCGATATTGCACGAAAATTTCAAGGGTTAATAGGAACCACATTTTGATCGATAACTCATTTATCGATAAATATATCGAAATATAAAAATTCCAAAAGAAAGTTGTGGCCTTGCCTTTTTGTTTGACACCCATATTGCACGCAAGTTTCATGGCTTTGTGGGAACCACATTTTGACCGGTAACTCAGTTATCGATAAATATATCGAAATATAGCAAAGTCCAAATGAAACCTATGCCTTGCCCTTTCGTATGATACCGATAATGCACACAAATTCAAGGCTTAATGCGAACCACATTTTGACCGGTAACTCAGTTATCGATAAATATATCGAAATGTAGCAAAGTTCAAATGAAACCTATGGCCTTGCCCTTTCGTATGATACCGATATTGCACGCAAATTTCAAGGTTTATTGGGAACCACATTTTGATCTATAACTCATTTATCGATAAATATATCGAAATATAGCAAAGTCCAAATGAAACCTATGGCCTTGCCTTTTCGTATGATATCGATATTGCACGCAAATTTCAAGGTTGATTGGGAACCACATTTTGATCCATAACTCATTTATCGATAAATATATCGAAATATAGCAAAGTCCAAATGAAAATTATGGCCTTGCCCTTTCGTATGATATCGATATTGCACGCAAATTTCAAGGTTTAATGGGAACCACCTTTTTATCTATAACTCATTTATCGATAAATATATCGAAATATAGCAAAGTCCAAATGAAACCTATGGCCTTGCCTTTTCGTATGATATCGATATTGCACGCCAATTTCAAGGTTGATTGGGAACCACATTTTGATCGATAACTCAATCAACGTCGCCTTAAAATTTGGCGTGGCAAAGAAAACTGAGGTGGGGTTGGCGATGCCGGCGTTGGCAGAGGCGTTAATTATGTCGCCGTTAGTAAAGGCGTTAGTGAGGTCGAGGTTGGCTGAGGCGTTGACAACGCTCATGGTAGCTGATCCGCTGGCTGTGGCAGTGGCAGTTTGCAGCACTGATTTGAGTGGGATTGGCGCAAACAATTTCCCCCACTAGCATGGGCACTACTATTTTGTGTATAAATTTCTCTTACCTGGTGGGCTGGGCTGATTATATTATACACTGTATTATCTGTCACTGACATAATGGGACGGGCGGTGTTAGGAATGGTTTTCACTGCAACGATGTTGGCGGTGGTGGCGGAACAAGTGGTGGCGATTGGAGAGCTCAGTTCACTAGCTACTCGATTGGCGTTTGACTTTACTGCAAATGATTTTGTGTTTTGAGTGGCTGGCGTTGCAATCTCTGGTTGTAGTCGCTGGCTTCGACGAACCGGCAGGCGTTCGTCCAAAGGCTGGGAAATAAATTTGTCACACGCAATAAAAGGCAGGAACTGGATAAGAACTTTCTTGCAGCACTATCAGCAGCAGCTGTTTATTTCGAAACATTAAATGACATTACATACATACATATATTGTGTTACTTACCCCAGTTTTCGCTCCCGCTCGTTCCAAGTGAATTCGATGGCGACTTAAATACAAAATGATTCCCGTTTTTCGATACTTGAAATTTTATAACTTTAATTATAACGGAACCGGAGAACAATGCAGCAAAGCGAGGCGAAAATTTGTACAGGTTTAATTACCTGAATACCGTAATAGTATTTAATAACAATCTGATAACTTTGAACAAGCTATTTTTGTATACTTGTATAGGTGTAAGGTGTTGCCACTTATTTGGTTTTTTGTATTGAAATGAGATATGCCCATATGGGTATCAAATCAAAGGTTTATTTCGTCGTATTTAAAAAGAAAATATTTCTAGGAAGGATTGTCATTTAATTCCAATACATCTTTTATTGGCACATTCGCTTTTATCTCCAAAACTACTTTACGCATATGGACTAACTAATTAATATGTTCAAGCTCCACTACTTAGGTATTGCCAGTAAACAGTTTTACGTCACAAAGGCCATAAGTAACCAAATAATTTTTTAACAGGAGAGGCAAAAAACGTATTAAAATTAAAATAAGAGGCTTTTGTGAGTTTGTTTGGATGCAGTTTCTGCACAAAGAAGGCACGGGAGTGGATCTTGAAGGCCCTTTTTAGATAGATTTGATTAAGGAAACTTTGCGTCAGTAAGGGCTGCTTTTTTCATAACGAATTTGAAAAATAAAAGTAGTTAGGGCTTTTTGTGGTTTGAATAAATGAGAAAAATTTGTAGCAATAATTGATAATACCTTCAAATCCCAATATAATGAACACTTCAGACTATAAATATTAAAATAAAATAAATAAATGAATGGCGCGATATACAAAAGGTATATGATCATAAACCTCCCAAGAGATTTTTGAGCCGAGCTTCTCTTCCAATTTGTGGTGTGCCGCTTTGAATTTTTTTCCATGGCAGAAACACACTCGGAGAAACTCTCCAGGGGCGACCCGGGGAACACTACCGCCACACCACGGGCGCCGCCTATGCTGTGAACTGGGTCTTAACTTCTATTCTCTGTCAATAAATATTAATTAGAATATAATATGGGAACATTTAATGGATTTTTAAAGAGAAAGTGTTTATAAAAAGAATCACAATCTTCAGGTAATAATGTTTTTAGATCCTGTACATTACCCCTTTTCTTGTTAGAAATTGGAATTTGTTAAATATGTAATAAGCTAGGCTTTACTATGTATTTAACAATTTTTGCTGGCTCTGTCAGGTACTCAGATTTTCTATCAGTTTTAAAAAATATTTGTCCTGAAGCATCATATCGAGCCCTATGCGCAAAAAAGACGTAAATGCCACGATTTTCGATTTTGGCTTTTTGAAGAAAATCGATAACATAACCTCCCAAAGTTTCGTAGCTGTGAAACGTATCGTTATGAATTTAGAGCAAAAGCAATTTAGTCGTAAGTACATGTATTTTTTTTATTCACTGGTGATAAAATATGATATTTTATTGTCAAAAGCAGTTAAAATAATAGGTATGTTCAATAACAAAAAATTATTACTGGAAGTTACAAATTCTTACTAACTTTTTCTGTCAAATGTTCATTAACTCAAAAAATTTGTAAGATTTGGAGAGACTTATATTAAAGAGGGAATATTTATTACTCAACTTTTTTGAGTTTTGCCACAGATATGCAGTGTGGTATAGGAAGTATACTGTAACGTATTTATATTATGTTGTTGTTACACGAATTTTACAAATCCACTTTCCTTCTCTATCCATCTATATAAAGCTAAAATTTACTCCTTTTTTTGAAAATTAAAAAAATATTTTTTAAGTTTATTTCAGTTTGTGTTTGACAGCAAATTCTTTGAGTTTACACATTTTTACTAGCAAGAAAGAACGTAAAGCGTACTTCGACCCCAGGTCGAGTCGTTTAGTACCTGTTGGGAATATTTTCAAAAAAAAAAAAAAAAAAAACAGTATGCTCTAGTTGGTGAACTTTAAATTTACTAGTAGTTTTTCAAGCCTCACGGATAAGTTCTACATGTTGAGATGGTAGGCTTATTTGTTTTTTTTTATTATTTTTCTTTCAATGGGTGGCGTCGAACTCTAATTGTGTACGTTCTTTTACCTTCATATTTTATTTTAAATAACCACGCCCTAAGTTCTGCCTACTCCAAATTGGAGAAAGAAGCGAAAACAGTGGGTTTGGAGGTAAACGAGGGCAAAACGAAGTACCTTCTGTCATCATGCAAACAGTCAGCGCATTCGCGCCTTGGCACCCACGCCACTGTTGACAGCCATAAGTTTGAAATAGTAAAGGACTTCGTTTACCAGCGAACCAGCATTAACATCAACAATAATGTCAGCTTGGAAATCCAGCGAAGAATTACCCTTGCCAATAAATGTTACTTTGGCTACTGAGTAGGCAATTGGGAAGCAAAGTTTTCTCTCGACGAACAAACACCACGCTCTACAAGTCGCTCATAATACCCGTCTTGCAATATGGAGCAGAAGTATGGACGATGACAGTCGCAGATGAGTCGGTCCTTGGAGTATCCGAGAGAAAGGTTCTTCGAAAGCTTAATGGGCCCCTACGCGATGCCGCCGGTGTTTACCAAAGAAGATTTAAAGATTATTAATTTTATGAGCTCTACGCAGACATCGACATTGTCCAACGAATTAAAACCCAGCGTCTACGTTGGATTGACCATGTAATGCGAATTAAAGAAGGTGCTACGGCCCGGAAGGTATTCTTGTTGGAACCCACCTATGGAATCAGAGGAAGAGGGAGGCCCCACTACGTTGGAAAGACCAAGTGGAGAACAATCTGTGATCCCTTGACGTTTCTGATTGGCATCAACTGGCAAAGGATAGAGTCAGGTGGCGCGCTTTGTCTGAAGGTCAAAATCGTTTAGACGGTTAAACAAACAGCTATTAAGGGCTGTTGACCTATATATGTATGTACATTTTTGGCTAATAGGATATGCCAAAAACCACATTCGCCTTTTTTGGACGCAAAATAGAGTATTTTAATTCTTTGATTCGTTTTTGAAAAATATCATATTTTATTTAAATTTTCTTTGTCATATTTGCATTTGTTACCATACAATCTGAATAGTTTATGATATGATGCAAAATTATCTTCAAAGTACAATTTTTTTGTATTTTTTCTGCTGTAATGCGAATCCATTTTTGGAAGTCTTTGCAGATAATTGGCTAAACACACTAGCTTATTTTGAAATCGCTGACCAATTACAGATAATATCTTCGATTGCACACGCAATTCTTTTATTATTTCTGGACTATGCTTGGTGCCATGATTGCAACTGTTTTTGATCTAATTTCTTGATTTTTTTTCATTCATAGTATGAATTTCATACCCTTATCGATAAATATATCGAAATATAAAAATTCCAAATGAAAGCTGTGGCCTTGCCCTTTTCTTTGATACCGATATTGCACGCAAATTTCATGGTGTTGTGGGAACCACATTTTAATCGATAACTCATTTATCGATAAATATATCGAAATATAAAGATTCCAAATGAAAGTTGTCGCCTTGCCCTTTTGTTTGACACCCATATTGCACGCGAGTTGCATGGTTTTATGGGAACCCCATTTTGAACGGTAACTCAGTTGTCGATAAATATATCGAAATATAGCAAAGTCCAAATGAAACATATGGCCTTGCCCTTTCGTATGATAAAGATATTGCGCGCAAATTTCAAGGCTTAATGGTAACCACATTTTGACCTGTAACTCAGTTATCGATAAATATATCGAAATATGGAACGGTTCAAATGAAACCTATGGCCTTGCCCTTTTCTTTGATACCGATATTGCACGCAAAATTTCATGGTGTTGTGGGAACCACATTTTGATCGATAACTCATTTATCGATAAATATATCGAAATATAAAGATTCCAAATGAAAGTTGTCGCCTTGCCCTTTTCTTTAATACCGATAACTCATTTATCGATAAATATATCGAAATATAAAAATTCCAAAAGAAAGTTGTGGCCTTGCCTTTTTGTTTGACACCCATATTGCACGCAAGTTTCATGGCTTTGTGGGAACCACATTTTGACCGGTAACTCAGTTATCGATAAATATATCGAAATATAGCAAAGTCCAAATGAAACCTATGCCTTGCCCTTTCGTATGATACCGATAATGCACACAAATTCAAGGCTTAATGGGAACCACATTTTGACCGGTAACTCAGTTATCGATAAATATATCGAAATGTAGCAAAGTTCAAATGAAACCTATGGCCTTGCCCTTTCGTATGATACCGATATTGCACGCAAATTTCAAGGTTTATTGGGAACCACATTTTGATCTATAACTCATTTATCGATAAATATATCGAAATATAGCAAAGTCCAAATGAAACCTATGGCCTTGCCTTTTCGTATGATATCGATATTGCACGCAAATTTCAAGGTTGATTGGGAACCACATTTTGATCCATAACTCATTTATCGATAAATATATCGAAATATAGCAAAGTCCAAATGAAAATTATGGCCTTGCCCTTTCGTATGATATCGATATTGCACGCAAATTTCAAGGTTTAATGGGAACCACATTTTTATCTATAACTCATTTATCGATAAATATATCGAAATATAGCAAAGTCCAAATGAAACCTATGGCCTTGCCTTTTCGTATGATATCGATATTGCACGCCAATTTCAAGGTTGATTGGGAACCACATTTTGATCGATAACTCATTTATCGATAAATATATCGAAATATAGTTAAGTCCAAATGAAACCTATGGCCTTGCCCTTTCGTGTGATACAGATATTGCACCCGAATTTCAAGGTTTTATAGGAACCACATTTGGATCGATAACTCATTTATCGATAAATATATCGAAATATAAAAATTCCAAATGAAAGTTGTGGCCTTCCCTTTTCGTATGATATCGATATTGCATGCAAATTTCATGGTTTTATGGGAACCACATTTTGACCGGTAACTCAGTTGTCGATAAATATATCGAAATATAGCAAAGTCCAAATGAAACCTATGGCCTTGCCCTTTCGTATGATAACGATATTGCACGCAAATTTCAAGGCTTAATGGGAACCACATTTTGACCGGTAACTCAGTTATCGATAAATATATCGAAATATAGCAAAGTCCAAATGAAACCTATGCTTTGCCCTTTCGTATGATACCGATATTGCACACAAATTTCAAGGCTTAATGGGAACCACATTTTGACCGGTAACTCAGTTATCGATAAATATATCGAAATATAGCAAAGTCCAAATGAAACCTATGCTTTGCCCTTTCGTATGATACCGAGATTGCACGCAAATTTCAAGGTTTAATGGGAACCACATTTTGATCGATAACTCATTTATCGATAAATATATCGAAATTTAGCAAAGTCCAAATGAAACCTATGGGCTTGCTCTTTCGTATGATACCGATATTGCACGCAAATATCAAGGCTTAATGGTAACCACATTTTGACCGGTAACTCAGTTATGGATAAATATATCGAAATATAGCAAAGTCCAAATGAAAATTATGGCCTTGCCCTTTCGTATGATAACGATATTGCACGCAAATTTCAAGGCTTAATGGGAACCACATTTTGACCGGTAACTCAGTTATCGATAAATATATCGAAATATAGCAAAGTCCAAATGAAACCTATGCTTTGCCCTTTCGTATGATACCGATATTGCACACAAATTCAAGGCTTAATGGGAACCACATTTTGACCGGTAACTCAGTTATCGATAAATATATCGAAATATAGCAAAGTTCAAATGAAACCTATGGCCTTGCCCTTTCGTATGATACCGAGATTGCACGCAAATTTCAAGGTTTAATGGGAACCACATTTTGATCGATAACTCATTTATCGATAAATATATCGAAATATAGCAAAGTCCAAATGAAACCTATGGCCTTGCCCTTTCGTATGATAACGATATTGCACGCAAATTTCAAGGCTTAATGGGAACCACATTTTGACCGGTAACTCAGTTATCGATAAATATATCGAAATATAGCAAAGTCCAAATGAAACCTATGCTTTGCCCTTTCGTATGATACCGATATTGCACACAAATTCAAGGTTTAATGGGAACCACATTTTGACCGGTAACTCAGTTATCGATAAATATATCGAAATATAGCAAAGTTCAAATGAAACCTATGGCCTTGCCCTTTCGTATGATACCGAGATTGCACGCAAATTTCAAGGTTTAATGGGAACCACATTTTGATCGATAACTCATTTATCGATAAATATATCGAAATATAGCAAAGTCCAAATGAAACCTATGGGCTTGCTCTTTCGTATGATACCGATATTGCACGCAAATATCAAGGCTTAATGGTAACCACATTTTGACCGGTAACTCAGTTATGGATAAATATATCGAAATATAGCAAAGTCCAAATGAAACCTATGGCCTTGCCCTTTCGTATGATACCGATATTGCACGCAAATTTCAAGGTTTAATGGGAACCACATTTTGACCTGTAACTCATTTATCGATAAATATATTGAAATATAGCAAAGTCCAAATGAAATCTATGGCCTTGCCATTTCGTATGATATCGATATTGCACGCAAATTTCAAGGTTTAATGGGAACCTCATTTTGATCGATAACTCATTTATCGATAAATATATCGAAATATAAAGATTCCAAATGAAAGTTGTGGTCTTGCCTTCCTGTTTGACACCCATATTGCACGCAAATTTCATGGTTTTGTGGGAACCACAGTTATCGGTAAATATATCGAAATATAGCAAAGTCCAAATGAAACCTATGGCCTTGCCCTTTCGTATGATACCGATATTGCACGCAAATTTAAAGGCTTAATGGGAACCACATTTTGATCGATAACTCATTTATCGATAAAAATATCGAAACATAAAAACTCCAAATTAAAGTTGTGGCCTTGCCTTTTTGTTTGATACCCATATTGCACGCAAATTTCAAGGTAACCACATTTTGACCTGTAACTCAGTTATCGATAAATATATAGAAACATAGCAAAGTCCCCATGAAACCTATGGCCTTGCCCTTTCGTACGATATCGATATTGCACGCAAATTTCATGGTCTTATGTGAACCACATTTTGACCGGTAACTCAGTTGTCGATAAATATATCGAAATATAGCAAAGTCCAAATGAAACCTATGGCCTTGCCCTTTCGTATGCTACCGATATTGCACACAAATTTCATGGTCTTTTTTGAACCACATTTTGACCGGTAACTCAGTTGTCGATAAATATATCGAAATATAGCAAAGGCCAAATGAAACCTATGGCCTTGCCCTTTCGTATGCTACCGATATTGCACACAAATTTCATGGTTTTATGGGAACCACATTTTGACCGGTAACTCAGTTATCGATAAATATATCGAAATATAAAAATTGCAAATGAAATCTATGGCCTTGCCCTTTCGTACGATATCGATATTGCACGCAAATTTTAAGGTTTAATAGGAACCACATTTTGATCGATAACTCATTTATCGATAAATATATCGAAATATAAACCTTCCAAATGAAAGTTGTGGCCTTGCCTTTTTGTTTGACACCCATATTGCACGCAAATTTCATGGTTTTATGGGAACCACATTTTGACCGGTAAATCAGCTATCGATAAATATATCGAAATATAAAAATTGCAAATGAAATCTATGGCCTAGCCCTTTTCTTTGATATCGATATTGCACGCAAATTTCAAGGTTTATTGGGAACCACATTTTGACCTGTAACTCATTTATCGATAAATATATCGAAATATAGCAAAGCCCAAATGGAATCTATGGCCTTGCCCTTTCGTACGATATCGATATTGCACGCAAATTTCATGGTCTTATGTGAACCACATTTTGACCGGTAACTCAGTTGTCGATAAATATATCGAAATATAGCAAAGTCCAAATGAAACCTATGGCCTTGCCCTTTCGTATGCTACCGATATTGCACACAAATTTCATGGTTTTATGGGAACCACATTTTGACCGGTAACTCAGTTATCGATAAATATATCGAAATATAAAAATTGCAAATGAAATCTATGGCCTTGCCCTTTCGTACGATATCGATATTGCACGCAAATTTCAAGGTTTAATAGGAACCACATTTTGATCGATAACTCATTTATGGATAAATATATCGAAATATAAACCTTCCAAATGAAAGTTGTGGCCTTGCCCTTTTGTTTGACACCCATATTGCACGCAAATTTCATGGTTTTATGGGAACCACATTTTGACCTGTAACTCATTTATCGATAAATATATCGAAATATAGCAAAGTCCAAATGGAATCTATGGCCTTGCCCTTTCGTACGATATCGATATTGCACGCAAATTTCATGGTCTTATGTGAACCACATTTTGACCGGTAACTCAGTTGTCGATAAATATATCGAAATATAGCAAAGTCCAAATGAAACCTATGGCCTTGCCCTTTCGTATGCTACCGATATTGCACACAAATTTCATGGTCTTTTTTGAACCACATTTTGACCGGTAACTCAGTTGTCGATAAATATATCGAAATATAGCAAAGTCCAAATGAAACCTATGGCCTTGCATTTCGTATGCTACCGATATTGCACACAAATTTCATGGTTTTATGGGAACCGCATTGTGACCTGTAACTCAGTTATCGATAAATTTATAGAAATATAGCAAAGTCCCCATGAAACCTATGGCCTTACCCTTTCGTATGCTACCGATATTGCACACAAATTTCATGGTTTTATGGGAACCACATTTTGACCGGTAACTCAGTTGTCGATAAATATATCGAAATATAAAAATTGCAAATGAAATTTATGGCTTTGCCCTTTTCTTTGATATCGATATTGCACGCAAATTTCAAGGTTTTATGGGAACCATATTTTGACCTGTAAGTCAGTTATCGATAAATATATAGAAATATAGCAAAGTCCCCATGAAACCTATGGCCTTGCCCTTTCGTATGCTACCGATATTGCACACAAATTTCATGGTTTTATGGGAACCACATTTTGACCGGTAAATCAGCTATCGATAAATATATCGAAATATAAAAATTGCAAATGAAATCTATGGCTTTGCCCTTTTCCTTGATATCGATATTGCACGCAAATTACATTGTTTTATGGGAACCGCATTTTGACCTGTAACTCAGTTATCGATAACTATATCGAAATATAGCAAAGTCCCCATGAAACCTATGGCTTTGCCCTTTCGTATGCTACCGATATTGCACGCAAATTTCAAGGTTTTATAGGAACCACATTTTGATCGATAACTCATTTATCGATAAAAATATCGAAATATAAAAATTCCAAATGAAAGTTGTGTTCTTGCCCTTTCGTACGATATCGATATTGCACGCAAATTTCAAGGTTTTATAGGAACCACATTTTGATCGATAACTCATTTATCGATAAATATATCGAAATATAAAAATTCCAAAAGAAAGTTGTGGCCTTGCCCTTTTGTTTGACACCCATATTGCACGCAAATTTCATGGTTTTATGGGAACCACATTTTGACCGGTAACTCAGTTACCGATAAATATATCGAAATATGGCAAAGTCCAAATGAAACCTATGGCCTTGCCCTTTCGTATGATAACGATATTGCACGCAAATTTCAAGGCTTAATGGTAACCACATTTTGACCGGTAACTCAGTTATCGATAAATATATCGAAATATAGCTAAGCCCCCAAGAAACCTATGGCCTTGCCCTTTCGTATGATACCGATATTGCACACAAATTTCAAGGTTTTATAGGAACCACATTTTGATCGATAACTCATTTATCGATAAATATATCGAAATATAAAAATTCCAAATGAAAGTTGTGGCCTTGCCTTTTTGTTTGACACCCATATTGCACGCAAATTTCAAGGCTTAATGGGAACCACATTTTGACCGGTAACTCAGTTATCGATAAATATATCGAAATATAGAAAAGTCCAAATGAAATCTATGGCCTTGCCATTTAGTATGATACCGATATTGCACGCAAATTTCAAGGCTTAATGGTAACCACATTTTGACCGGTAACTCAGTTATGGATAAATATATCGAAATATAGCAAAGTTCAAATGAAACCTATGGCCTTGCCATTTCGTATGATACCGATATTGCACGCAAATTTCAAGGCTTAATGGTAACCACATTTTGACCGGTTACTCAGTTATGGATAAATATATCGAAATATAGCAAAGTCCAAATGAAACCTATGCTTTACCCTTTCGTATGATACCGATATTGCACACAAATTCAAGGCTTAATGGGAACCACATTTTGACCGGTAAATCAGTTATCGATAAATATATGGAAATATAAAAATTACAAATGAAACCTATGGCCTTGCCATTTTCTTTGATATAGATATTGCACGCAAATTTCAAGGGTTAATAGGAACCACATTTTGATCGATAACTCATTTATCGATAAATATATCGAAATATAAAAATTCCAAAAGAAAGTTGTGGCCTTGCCTTTTTGTTTGACACCCATATTGCACGCAAGTTTCAGGGCTTTGTGGGAACCACATTTTGACCGGTAACTCAGTTATCGATAAATATATCGAAATATAGCAAAGTCCAAATGAAACCTATGCCTTGCCCTTTCGTATGATACCGATAATGCACACAAATTCAAGGCTTAATGGGAACCACATTTTGACCGGTAACTCAGTTATCGATAAATATATCGAAATGTAGCAAAGTTCAAATGAAACCTATGGCCTTGCCCTTTCGTATGATACCGATATTGCACGCAAATTTCAAGGTTTATTGGGAACCACATTTTGATCTATAACTCATTTATCGATAAATATATCGAAATATAGCAAAGTCCAAATGAAACCTATGGCCTTGCCTTTTCGTATGATATCGATATTGCACGCCAATTTCAAGGTTGATTGGGAACCACATTTTGATCGATAACTCATTTATCGATAAATATATCGAAATATAGTTAAGTCCAAATGAAACCTATGGGCTTGCTCTTTCGTATGATACCGATATTGCACGCAAATATCAAGGCTTAATGGTAACCACATTTTGACCGGTAACTCAGTTATGGATAAATATATCGAAATATAGCAAAGTCCAAATGAAAATTACGGCCTTGCCCTTTCGTATGATAACGATATTGCACGCAAATTTCAAGGCTTAATGGGAACCACATTTTGACCGGTAACTCAGTTATCGATAAATATATCGAAATATAGCAAAGTCCAAATGAAACCTATGCTTTGCCCTTTCGTATGATACCGATATTGCACACAAATTCAAGGCTTAATGGGAACCACATTTTGACCGGTAACTCAGTTATCGATAAATATATCGAAATATAGCAAAGTTCAAATGAAACCTATGGCCTTGCCCTTTCGTATGATACCGAGATTGCACGCAAATTTCAAGGTTTAATGGTAACCACATTTTGACCTGTAACTCATTTATCGATAAATATATTGAAATATAGCAAAGTCCAAATGAAATCTATGGCCTTGCCATTTCGTATGATATCGATATTGCACGCAAATTTCAAGGTTTAATGGGAACCTCATTTTGATCGATAACTCATTTATCGATAAATATATCGAAATATAAAGATTCCAAATGAAAGTTGTGGCCTTGCCTTCCTGTTTGACACCCATATTGCACGCAAATTTCATGGTTTTGTGGGAACCACAGTTATCGGTAAATATATCGAAATATAGCAAAGTCCAAATGAAACCTATGGCCTTGCCCTTTCGTATGATACCGATATTGCACGCAAATTTAAAGGCTTAATGGGAACCACATTTTGATCGATAACTCATTTATCGATAAAAAATATCGAAACATAAAAACTCCAAATTAAAGTTGTGGCCTTGCCTTTTTGTTTGATACCCATATTGCACGCAAATTTCAAGGTAACCACATTTTGACCTGTAACTCAGTTATCGATAAATATATAGAAACATAGCAAAGTCCCCATGAAACCTATGGCCTTGCCCTTTCGTATGCTACCGATATTGCACACAAATTTCATGGTTTTATGGGAACCAA
This sequence comes from Merzomyia westermanni, assembly GCA_949987695.1. Lineage (NCBI taxonomy): Eukaryota > Metazoa > Arthropoda > Insecta > Diptera > Tephritidae > Merzomyia > Merzomyia westermanni. The sequence continues at coordinate 88,024,659 of OX465291.1, forward strand.
ATTTTGACCGGTAAATCAGCTATCGATAAATATATCGAAATATAAAAATTGCAAATGAAATTTATGGCTTTGCCCTTTTCTTTGATATCGATATTGCACGCAAATTTCAAGGTTTTATGGGAACCATATTTTGACCTGTAAGTCAGTTATCGATAAATATATAGAAATATAGCAAAGTCCAAATGGAATCTATGGCCTTGCCCTTTCGTACGATATCGATATTGCACGCAAATTGCATGGTCTTATGTGAACCACATTTTGACCGGTAACTCAGTTGTCGATAAATATATCGAAATATAGCAAGGGCCAAATGAAACCTATGGCCTTGCCCTTTCGTATGCTACCGATATTGCACACAAATTTCATGGTTTTATGGGAACCACATTTTGACCGGTAACTCAGTTATCGATAAATATATCGAAATATAAAAATTGCAAATGAAATCTATGGCCTTGCCCTTTCGTACGATATCGATATTGCACGCAAATTTCAAGGTTTAATAGGAACGACATTTTGATCGATAACTCATTTATCGATAAATATATCGAAATATAAACCTTCCAAATGAAAGTTGTGGCCTTGCCTTTTTGTTTGACACCCATATTGCACGCAAATTTCATGGTTTTATGGGAACCACATTTTGACCGGTAAATCAGCTATCGATAAATATATCGAAATATAAAAATTGCAAATGAAATCTATGGCCTAGCCCTTTTCTTTGATATCGATATTGCACGCAAATTTCAAGGTTTATTGGGAACCACATTTTGACCTGTAACTCATTTATCGATAAATATATCGAAATATAGCAAAGCCCAAATGGAATCTATGGCCTTGCCCTTTCGTACGATATCGATATTGCACGCAAATTTCATGGTCTTATGTGAACCACATTTTGACCGGTAACTCAGTTGTCGATAAATATATCGAAATATAGCAAAGTCCAAATGAAACCTATGGCCTTGCCCTTTCGTATGCTACCGATATTGCACACAAATTTCATGGTTTTATGGGAACCACATTTTGACCGGTACCTCAGTTATCGATAAATATATCGAAATATAAAAATTGCAAATGAAATCTATGGCCTTGCCCTTTCGTACGATATCGATATTGCACGCAAATTTCAAGGTTTAATAGGAACCACATTTTGATCGATAACTCATTTATGGATAAATATATCGAAATATAAACCTTCCAAATGAAAGTTGTGGCCTTGCCCTTTTGTTTGACACCCATATTGCAAGCAAATTTCATGGTTTTATGGGAACCACATTTTGACCTGTAACTCATTTATCGATAAATATATCGAAATATAGCAAAGTCCAAATGGAATCTATGGCCTTGCCCTTTCGTACGATATCGATATTGCACGCAAATTTCATGGTCTTATGTGAACCACATTTTGACCGGTAACTCAGTTGTCGATAAATATATCGAAATATAGCAAAGTCCAAATGAAACCTATGGCCTTGCCTTTTCGTATGCTACCGATATTGCACACAAATTTCATGGTCTTTTTTGAACCACATTTTGACCGGTAACTCAGTTGTCGATAAATATATCGAAATATAGCAAAGTCCAAATGAAACCTATGGCCTTGCATTTCGTATGCTACCGATATTGCACACAAATTTCATGGTTTTATGGGAACCGCATTGTGACCTGTAACTCAGTTATCGATAAATTTATAGAAATATAGCAAAGTCCCCATGAAACCTATGGCCTTACCCTTTCGTATGCTACCGATATTGCACACAAATTTCATGGTTTTATGGGAACCACATTTTGACCGGTAACTCAGTTGTCGATAAATATATCGAAATATAAAAATTGCAAATGAAATTTATGGCTTTGCCCTTTTCTTTGATATCGATATTGCACGCAAATTTCAAGGTTTTATGGGAACCATATTTTGACCTGTAAGTCAGTTATCGATAAATATATCGAAATATAGCAAAGTCCCCATGAAACCTATGGCCTTGCCCTTTCGTATGCTACCGATATTGCACACAAATTTCAAGGTTTTATGGGAACCACATTTTGACCGGTAACTCAGTTGTCGATAAATATATCGAAATATAAAAATTGCAAATGAAATTTATGGCTTTGCCCTTTTCTTTGATATCGATATTGCACGCAAATTACATTGTTTTATGGGAACCGCATTTTGACCTGTAACTCAGTTATCGATAACTATATCGAAATATAGCAAAGTCCCCATGAAACCTATGGCTTTGCCCTTTCGTATGCTACCGATATTGCACGCAAATTTCAAGGTTTTATAGGAACCACATTTTGATCGATAACTCATTTATCGATAAAAATATCGAAATATAAAAATTCCAAATGAAAGTTGTGTTCTTGCCCTTTCGTACGATATCGATATTGCACGCAAATTTCAAGGTTTGATAGGAACCACATTTTGATCGATAACTCATTTATCGATAAATATATCGAAATATAAACCTTCCAAATGAAAGTTGTGGCCTTGCCTTTTTGTTTGACACTCATATTGCACGCAAATTTCATGGTTTTATGGGAACCACATTTTGACCGGTAAATCAGCTATCGATAAATATATCGAAATATAAAAATTGCAAATGAAATCTATGGCCTAGCTCTTTTCTTTGATATCGATATTGCACGCAAATTTCAAGGTTTATTGGGAACCACATTTTGACCTGTAACTCATTTATCGGTAAATATATCGAAATATAGCAAAGTCCAAATGGAATCTATGGCCTTGCCCTTTCGTACGATATCGATATTGCACGCAAATTTCATGGTCTTATGTGAACCACATTTTGACCGGTAACTCAGTTGTCGATAAATATATCGAAATACAGCAAAGACCAAATGAAACCTATGGCCTTGCCCTTTCGTATGCTACCGATATTGCACACAAATTTCATGGTTTTATGGGAACCACATTTTGACCGGTAACTCAGTTATCGATAAATATATCGAAATATAAAAATTGCAAATGAAATCTATGGCCTTGCCCTTTCGTACGATATCGATATTGCACGCAAATTTCAAGGTTTAATAGGAACCACATTTTGATCGATAACTCATTTATCGATAAATATATCGAAATATAAACCTTCCAAATGAAAGTTGTGGCCTTGCCTTTTTGTTTGACACCCATATTGCACGCAAATTTCATGGTTTTATGGGAACCACATTTTGACCGGTAAATCAGCTATCGATAAATATATTGAAATATAAAAATTGCAAATGAAATCTATGGCCTAGCCCTTTTCTTTGATATCGATATTGCACGCAAATTTCAAGGTTTATTGGGAACCACATTTTGACCTGTAACTCATTTATCGATAAATATATCGAAATATAGCAAAGTCCAAATGAAATCTATGGCCTTGCCCTTTCGTACGATATCGATATTGCACGCAAATTTCATGGTCTTATGTGAACCACATTCTGACCGGCAACTCAGTTGTCGATAAATATATCGAAATATAGCAAAGCCCAAATGAAACCTATGGCCTTGCCCTTTCGTATGCTACCGATATTGCACACAATTTCATGGTTTTATGGGAACCACATTTTGACCGGTAACTCAGTTATCGATAAATATATCGAAATATAAAAATTGCAAATGAAATCTATGGCCTTGCCCTTTCGTACGATATCGATATTGCACGCAAATTTTAAGGTTTAATAGGAACCACATTTTGATCGATAACTCATTTATCGATAAATATATCGAAATATAAACCTTCCAAATGAAAGTTGTGGCCTTGCCCTTTTGTTTGACACCCATATTGCACGCAAATTACATGGTTTTATGGGAACCACATTTTGACCTGTAACTCAGTTATCGATAAATTTATAGAAATATAGCAAAGTCCCCATGAAACCTATGGCCTTGCCCTTTCGTATGCTACCGATATTGCACACAAATTTCATGGTTTTATGGGAACCACATTTTGACCGGTAACTCAGTTGTCGATAAATATATCGAAATATAAAAATTGCAAATGAAATCTATGGCCTTGCTCTTTCGTACGATATCGATATTGCACGCAAATTTCAAGGTTTAATAGAAACCACATTTTGATCGATAACTCATTTATCGATAAATATATCGAAATATAAACCTTCCAAATGAAAGTTGTGGCCTAGCCCTTTTCTTTGATATCGATATTGCACGCAAATTACATTGTTTTTTGGGAACCGCATTTTGACCTGTAACTCAGTTATCGATAACTATATCGAAATATCAAAGTCCCCATGAAACCTATGGCTTTGCCCTTTCGTATGCTACCGATATTGCACGCAAATTTCAAGGTTTTATATTAACCACATTTTGATCGATAACTTATTTATCGATAAAAATATCGAAATATAAAAATTCCAAATGAAAGTTGTGTTCTTGCCCTTTCGTACGATATCGATATTGCACGCAAATTTCAAGGTTTGATAGGAACCACATTTTGATCGATAACTCATTTATCGATAAATATATCGAAATATAAACCTTCCAAATGAAAGTTGTGGCCTTGCCTTTTTGTTTGACACTCATATTGCACGCAAATTTCATGGTTTTATGGGAACCACATTTTGACCGGTAAATCAGCTATCGATAAATATATCGAAATATAAAAATTGCAAATTATGAAATTTTTTTGCGACCTTTTTCCTTAAATTTGTATTTCTTTGCTGGCTTGAGGTCCGTGTTCAATAATTATAAAAATTAAAAACACATTTTGATTTTTTTGTTAAAATCGTTATATTTCGACTGCTCAACGGCAATCATCTTCAGGATTGTAGCAACTAACAAAAATAAACAATTAACAATAAACAAATTTTGCATTTTAAATATCACATAAATACATACTTTTATTAACACGTCTGCTCTCTGTGACGTGGAGTATGGTACTGTTTTTTAGTGAGTAGGTGTTTATAGATATGTGCTGTGTGATCAACGTCGTTCTTATAGTTGAGTCTTGTGTTAGTCGGAGTATTAATAATGTGTAACATTTCTAGTGTGAAGCGTTTGTTATAGTGTTGTTCTTGTTGCAGTATTTTAGTCTCGTCAAAGTTTGGTGTGTGGCCGCTATCTGCCACATATAATTATAATTATTGAACACGGACCTCAAGCCAGCAAAGAAAAACAAATATAAAAATTGCAAATGAAATCTATGGCCTAGCCCTTTTCTTTGATATCGATATTGCACGCAAATTTCAAGGTTTATTGGGAACCACATTTTGACCTGTAACTCATTTATCGATAAATATATCGAAATATAGCAAAGTCCAAATGGAATCTATGGCCTTGCCCTTTCGTACGATATCGATATTGCACGCAAATTTCATGGTCTTATGTGAACCACATTATGACCGGTAACTCAGTTGTCGATAAATATATCGAAATATAGCAAAGACCAAATGAAACCTATGGCCTTGCCCTTTCGTATGCTACCGATATTGCACACAAATTTCATGGTTTTATGGGAACCACATTTTGACCGGTAACTCAGTTATCGATAAATATATCGAAATATAAAAATTGCAAATGAAATCTATGGCCTTGCCCTTTCGTACGATATCGATATTGCACGCAAATTTCAAGGTTTAATAGGAACCACATTTTGATCGATAACTCATTTATCGATAAATATATCGAAATATAAACCTTCCAAATGAAAGTTGTGGCCTTGCCTTTTTGTTTGACACCCATATTGCAAGCAAATTTCATGGTTTTATGGGAACCACATTTTGACCGGTAAATCAGCTATCGATAAATATATTGAAATATAAAAATTGCAAATGAAGTCTATGGCCTAGCCCTTTTCTTTGATATCGATATTGCACTCAAATTTCAAGGTTTATTGGGAACCACATTTTGACCTGTAACTCATTTATCGATAAATATATCGAAATATAGCAAAGTCCAAATGGAATCTATGGCCTTGCCCTTTCGTACGATATCGATATTGCACGCAAATTTCATGGTCTTATGTGAACCACATTCTGATCGGTAACTCAGTTGTCGATAAATATATCGAAATATAGCAAAGCCCAAATGAAACCTATGGCCTTGCCCTTTCGTATGCTACCGATATTGCACACAATTTCATGGTTTTATGGGAACCACATTTTGACCGGTAACTCAGTTATCGATAAATATATCGAAATATAAAAATTGCAAATGAAATCTATAGCCTTGCCCTTTCGTACGATATCGATATTGCACGCAAATTTTAAGGTTTAATAGGAACCACATTTTGATCGATAACTCATTTATCGATAAATATATCGAAATATAAACCTTCCAAATGAAAGTTGTGGCCTTGCCCTTTTGTTTGACACCCATATTGCACGCAAATTACATGGTTTTATGGGAACCATATTTTGACCTGTAACTCAGTTATCGATAAATTTATAGAAATATAGCAAAGTCCCCATGAAACCTATGGCCTTGCCCTTTCGTATGCTACCGATATTGCACACAAATTTCATGGTTTTATGGGAACCACATTTTGACCGGTAACTCAGTTGTCGATAAATATATCGAAATATAAAAATTGCAAATGAAATCTATGGCCTTGCTCTTTCGTACGATATCGATATTGCACGCAAATTTCAAGGTTTAATAGAAACCACATTTTGATCGATAACTCATTTATCGATAAATATATCGAAATATAAACCTTCGAAATGAAAGTTGTGGCCTTGCCCTTTTGTTTGACACCCATATTGCACGCTAATTACATGGTTTTATGGGAACCACATTTTGACCTGTAACTCAGTTATCGATAAATATATAGAAACATAGCAAAGTCCCCATGAAACCTATGGCCTTGCCCTTTCGTATGCTACCGATATTGCATACAAATTTCATGGTTTTATGGGAACCACATTTTGACCGGTAAATCAGCTATCGATAAATATATCGAAATATAAAAATTGCAAATGAAATTTATGGCTTTGCCCTTTTCTTTGATATCGATATTGCACGCAAATTTCAAGGTTTTATGGGAACCATATTTTGACCTGTAAGTCAGTTATCGATAAATATATAGAAATATAGCAAAGTCCCCATGAAACCTATGGCCTTGCCCTTTCGTATGCTACCGATATTGCACACAAATTTCATGGTTTTATGGGAACCACATTTTGACCGGTAAATCAGCTATCGATAAATATATCGAAATATAAAAATTGCAAATGAAATCTATGGCTTTGCCCTTTTCCTTGATATCGATATTGCACGCAAATTACATTGTTTTATGGGAACCACATTTTGACCTGTAACTCAGTTATCGATAACTATATCGAAATATAGCAAAGTCCCCATGAAACCTATGGCTTTGCCCTTTCATATGCTACCGATATTGCACACAAATTTCATGGTTTTATGGGAACCACATTTTGACCGGTAACTCAGTTGTCGATAAATATATCGAAATATAAAAATTGCAAATGAAATCTATGGCCTTGCCCTTTCGTACGATATCGATATTGCACGCAAATTTCAAGGTTTTATAGGAACCACATTTTGATCGATAACTCATTTATCGATAAAAATATCGAAATATAAAAATTCCAAATGAAAGTTGTGGTCTTGCCCTTTCGTACGATATCGATATTGCACGCAAATTTCAAGGTTTGATAGGAACCACATTTTGATCGATAACTCATTTATCTATAAATACATCGAAATGTAAACATTCCAAATGAAAGTTGTGGCCTTGCCTTTTTGTTTGACACCCATATTGCACGCAAATTTCATGGTTTTATGGGAACCACATTTTGACCGGTAACTCAGTTATCGATAAATATATTGAAATATAGCAAAGTCCAAATGAAACCTATGCTTTGCCCTGTCGTACGATATCGATATTGCACGCAAATTGCAAGGTTTTATGGGAACCATATTTTGACCGGTAAATCAGCTATCGATAAATATATCGAAATATACAAATTGCAAATGAAATCTATGGCCTAGCCCTTTTCTTTGATATCGATATTGCGCGCAAATTTCAAGGTTTATTGGGAACCACATTTTGACCTGTAACTCATTTATCGATAAATATATCGAAATATAGCAAAGTCCAAATGAAATCTATGGCCTTGCCCTTTCGTACGATATCGATATTGCACGCAAATTTCATGGTCTTATGTGAACCACATTTTGACCGGTAACTCAGTTGTCGATAAATATATCGAAATATAGCAAAGTCCAAATGAAACCTATGGCCTTGCCCTTTCGTATGCTATCGATATTGCACACAAATTTCATGGTTTTATGGGAACCACATTTTGACCGGTAACTCAGTTATCGATAAATATATCGAAATATAAAAATTGCAAATGAAATCTATGGCCTTGCCCTTTCGTACGATATCGATATTGCACGCAAATTTCAAGGTTTAATAGGAACCACATTTTGATCGATAACTCATTTATCGATAAATATATCGAAATATGAACCTTCCAAATGAAAGTTGTGGCCTTGCCCTTTTTTTTGACACCCATATTGCACGCAAATTACATGGTTTTATGGGAACCACATTTTGACCTGTAACTCAGTTATCGATAAATTTATAGAAATATAGCAAAGTCCCCATGAAACCTATGGCCTTGCCCTTTCGTATGCTACCGATATTGCACACAAATTTCATGGTTTTATGGGAACCACATTTTGACCGGTAACTCAGTTGTCGATAAATATATCGAAATATAAAAATTGCAAATGAAGTCTATGGCCTTGCTCTTTCGTACGATATCGACATTGCACGCAAATTTCAAGGTTTAATAGGAACCACATTTTGATCGATAACTCATTTATCGATAAATATATCTAAATATAAACCTTCCAAATGAAAGTTGTGGCCTTGCCCTTTTGTTTGACACCCATATTGCACGCAAATTACATAGTTTTATGGGAACCACATTTTGACCTGTAACTCAGTTATCGATAAATATATAGAAATATAGCAAAGTCCCCATGAAACCTATGGCCTTGCCCTTTCGTATGCTACCGATATTGCACACAAATTTCATGGTTTTATGGGAACCACATTTTGACCGGTAACTCAGTTATCGATAAATATATCGAAATATAAAAATTGCAAATGAAATCTATGGCCTTGCCCTTTCGTACGATATCGATATTGCACGCAAATTTCAAGGTTTAATAGGAACCACATTTTGATCGATAACTCATTTATCGATAAATATATCGAAATATGAACCTTCCAAATGAAAGTTGTGACCTTGCCCTTTTTTTTGACACCCATATTGCACGCAAATTACATGGTTTTATGGGAACCACATTTTGACCTGTAACTCAGTTATCGATAAATTTATAGAAATATAGCAAAGTCCCCATGAAACCTATGGCCTTGCCCTTTCGTATGCTACCGATATTGCACACAAATTTCATGGTTTTATGGGAACCACATTTTGACCGGTAACTCAGTTGTCGATAAATATATCGAAATATAAAAATTGCAAATGAAATCTATGGCCTTGCTCTTTCGTACGATATCGATATTGCACGCAAATTTCAAGGTTTAATAGGAACCACATTTTGATCGATAACTCATTTATCGATAAATATATCTAAATATAAACCTTCCAAATGAAAGTTGTGGCCTTGCCCTTTTGTTTGACACCCATATTGCACGCAAATTACATAGTTTTATGGGAACCACATTTTGACCTGTAACTCAGTTATCGATAAATATATAGAAATATAGCAAAGTCCCCATGAAACCTATGGCCTTGCCCTTTCGTATGCTACCGATATTGCACACAAATTTCATGGTTTTATGGGAACCACATTTTGACCGGTAAATCAGCTATCGATAAATATATCGAAATATGAACCTTCCAAATGAAAGTTGTGACCTTGCCCTTTTTTTTGACACCCATATTGCACGCAAATTACATGGTTTTATGGGAACCACATTTTGACCTGTAACTCAGTTATCGATAAATTTATAGAAATATAGCAAAGTCCCCATGAAACCTATGGCCTTGCCCTTTCGTATGCTACCGATATTGCACACAAATTTCATGGTTTTATGGGAACCACATTTTGACCGGTAACTCAGTTGTCGATAAATATATCGAAATATAAAAATTGCAAATGAAATCTATGGCCTTGCTCTTTCGTACGATATCGATATTGCACGCAAATTTCAAGGTTTAATAGGAACCACATTTTGATCGATAACTCATTTATCGATAAATATATCTAAATATAAACCTTCCAAATGAAAGTTGTGGCCTTGCCCTTTTGTTTGACACCCATATTGCACGCAAATTACATAGTTTTATGGGAACCACATTTTGACCTGTAACTCAGTTATCGATAAATATATAGAAATATAGCAAAGTCCCCATGAAACCTATGGCCTTGCCCTTTCGTATGCTACCGATATTGCACACAAATTTCATGGTTTTATGGGAACCACATTTTGACCGGTAAATCAGCTATCGATAAATATATCGAAATATGAACCTTCCAAATGAAAGTTGTGGCCTTGCCCTTTTGTTTGACACCCATATTGCACGCAAATTACATAGTTTTATGGGAACCACATTTTGACCTGTAACTCAGTTATCGATAAATATATAGAAATATAGCAAAGTCCCCATGAAACCTATGGCCTTGCCCTTTCGTATGCTACCGATATTGCACACAAATTTCATGGTTTTATGGGAACCACATTTTGACCGGTAAATCAGCTATCGATAAATATATCGAAATATAAAAATTGCAAATGAAATTTATGGCTTTGCCCTTTTCTTTGATATCGATATTGCACGCAAATTTCAAGGTTTTATAGGAACCACATTTTGATCGATAACTCATTTATCGATAAAAATATCGAAATATAAAAATTCCAAATGAAAGTTGTGGTCTTGCCCTTTCGTACGATATCGATATTGCACGCAAATTTCAAGGCTTGATAGGAACCACATTTTGATCGATAACTCATTTATCTATAAATACATCGAAATGTAAACATTCCAAATGAAAGTTGTGGCCTTGCCTTTTTGTTTGACACCCATATTGCACGCAAATTTCATGGTTTTATGGGAACCACATTTTGATCGATAACTCATTTATCGATAAAAATATCGAAATATAAAAATTCCAAATGAAAGTTGTGGCCTTGCCCTTTCGTACGATATCGATATTGCACGCAAATTTCAAGGTTTGATAGGAACCACATTTTGATCGATAACTCATTTATCTATAAATACATCGAAATGTAAACATTCCAAATGAAAGTTGTGGCCTTGCCTTTTTGTTTGACACCCATATTGCACGCAAATTTCATGGTTTTATGGGAACCACATTTTGACCTGTAACTCAGTTATCGATAACTATATCGAAATATAGCAAAGTCCCCATGAAACCTATGGCTTTGCCCTTTCGTATGCTACCGATAGTGCACACAAATTTCATGGTTTTATGGGAACCACATTTTGACTGGTAACTCAGTTGTCGATAAATATATCGAAATATAAAAATTGCAAATGAAATTTATGGCTTTTCCCTTTTCTTTGATATCGATATTGCTCGCAAATTTCAAGGTTTGATAGGAACCACATTTTGATCGATAACTCATTTATCTATAAATACATCGAAATGTAAACATTCCAAATGAAAGTTGTGGCCTTGCCTTTTTGTTTGACACCCATATTGCACGCAAATTTCACGGTTTTATGGGAACCACATTTTGACCGGTAACTCAGTTATCGATGAATATATTGAAATATAGCAAAGTCCAAATGAAACCTATGATTTGCCCTTTCGTATGATACCGATATTGCAAGCAAATTCAAGGCTTAATGGGAACCACATTTTGAGCGGTAGCTCAGTTATCGATAAATATATCGAAATATAGCAAAGTCCAAATGAAACCTATGGGCTTGCTCTTTCGTATGATACCGATATTGCACGCAAATTTCAAGGCTTAATGGGAACCACATTTTGACCGGTAACTCAGTTGTCGATAAATATATAGAAATATAGCAAAGTCCCCATGAAACCTATGGCCTTGCCCTTTCGTATGCTACCGATATTGCACACAAATTTCATGGTTTTATGGGAACCACATTTTGACCGGTAAATCAGCTATCGATAAATATATCGAAATATAAAAATTGCAAATGAAATTTATGGCTTTGCCCTTTTCTTTGATATCGATATTGCACGCAAATTTCAAGGTTTTATGGGAACCACATTTTGACCGGTAACTCAGTTATCGATGAATATATTGAAATATAGCAAAGTCCAAATGAAACCTATGATTTGCCCTTTCGTATGATACCGATATTGCAAGCAAATTCAAGGCTTAATGGGAACCACATTTTGAGCGGTAACTCAGTTATCGATGAATATATTGAAATATAGCAAAGTCCAAATGAAACCTATGATTTGCCCTTTCGTATGATACCGATATTGCAAGCAAATTCAAGGCTTAATGGGAACCACATTTTGACCTGTAACTCAGTTATCGATAAATATATAGAAATATAGCAAAGTCCCCATGAAACCTATGGCCTTGCCCTTTCGTATGCTACCGATATTGCACACAAATTTCATGGTTTTATGGGAACCACATTTTGACCGGTAAATCAGCTATCGATAAATATATCGAAATATAAAAATTGCAAATGAAATTTATGGCTTTGCCCTTTTCTTTGATATCGATATTGCACGCAAATTTCAAGGTTTTATGGGAACCACATTTTGACCTGTAACTCAGTTATCGATAAATATATCGAAATATAGCAAAGTCCAAATGAAACCTATGGGCTTGCTCTTTCGTGTGATACCGATATTGCACGCAAATTTCAAGGCTTAATGGGTACCACATTTTGACCGGTAACTCAGTTGTCGATAAATATATCGAAATATAAAAATTGCAAATGAAATCTATGGCCTTGCCCTGTCGTACGATATCGATATTGCACGCAAATTTCAAGGTTTAATAGGAACCACATTTTGATCGATAACTCATTTATCGATAAATATTTCGAAATATAAACCTTCCAAATGAAAGTTGTGGCCTTGCCTTTTTTTGACACCCATATTGCACGCAAATTTCATGTTTTTATGGGCACCACATTTTGACCGGTAACTCAGTTATCGATAAATATATTGAAATATAGCAAAGTCCAAATGAAACCTATGCTTTGCCCTTTCGTATGATACCGATATTGCAAGCAAATTCAAGGCTTAATGGGAACCACATTTTGACCGGTAAATCAGCTATCGATAAATATATCGAAATATAAAAAATGCAAATGAAATCTATGGCTTTGCCCTTTTCCTTGATACCGATATTGCACGCAAATTACATTGTTTTATGGGAACCACATTTTGACCTGTAACTCAGTTATCGATAACTATATCGAAATATAGCAAAGTCCCATGAAACCTATGGCTTTGCCCTTTCGTATGCTACCGATATTGCACGCAAATTTCATGGTTTTATGGGAACCACATTTTGACCGGTAACTCAGTTATCGATAAATATATTGAAATATAGCAAAGTCCAAATGAAACCTATGGGCTTGCTCTTTCGTGTGATACCGATATTGCACGCAAATTTCAAGGCTTAATGGGAACCACATTTTGACCGGTAACTCAGTCATCGATAAATATATCGAAATATGGAACAGTTCAAATGAAAGCTGTGGCCTCGCACTTTCGTATGATATCGATATTGCATTCAAATTTCAAGGTTTAATGGGAACCTCATTTCATCGATAACTCATTTATCGATAGATATATCGAAATATAAAGATTCCAAATGAAGGTTGTGGCCTTGCCTTTTTGTTTGACACCCATATTGCACGCACATTTCATGGTTTTATGGGAACCACATTTTGACCGGTAACTCAGTTGTCGATAAATATATCGAAATATGGAACAGTTCAAATGAAAGCTGTGGCCTCGCACTTTCGTATGATATCGATATTGCACTCAAATTTCAAGGTTTAATGGGAACCTCATTTTGATCGAAAAACTCATTTATCGATAGATATATCGAAATATAAACCTTCCAAATGAAAGTTGTGGCCTTGCCTTTTTGTTTGACACCCATATTGCACGCAAATTACATGGTTTTATGGGAACCACATTTTGACCTGTAACTCAGTTATCGATAAATATATCGAAATATAGCAAAGTCCCCATGAAACCTATGGGCTTGCTCTTTCGTGTGATACCGATATCGCACGCAAATTTCAAGGCTTAATGGGAACCACATTTTGTCCGGTAAATCAGTTATCGATAAATATATCGAAATATGGAACAGTTCAAATGAAAGCTGTGGCCTCGCACTTTCGTATGATATCGATATTGCATTCAAATTTCAAGGTTTAATGGGAACCTCATTTGATCGATAACTCATTTATCGATAGATATATCGAAATATAAAGATTCCAAATGAAGGTTGTGGCCTTGCCTTTTTGTTTGACACCCATATTGCACGCAAATTTCATGGTTTTATGGGAACCACATTTTGACCGGTAACTCAGTTGTCGATAAATATATCGAAATATGGAACAGTTCAAATGAAAGCTGTGGCCTCGCACTTTCGCATGATATCGATATTGCACTCAAATTTCAAGGTTTAATGGGAACCTCATTTTGATCGAAAAACTCATTTATCGATAGATATATCGAAATATAAACCTTCCAAATGAAAGTTGTGGCCTTGCCTTTTTGTTTGACACCCATATTGCACGCAAATTACATGGTTTTATGGGAACCACATTTTGACCTGTAACTCAGTTATCGATAAATATATCGAAATATAGCAAAGTCCCCATGAAACCTATGGGCTTGCTCTTTCGTGTGATACCGATATCGCACGCAAATTTCAAGGCTTAATGGGAACCACATTTTGTCCGGTAAATCAGTTATCGATAAATATATCGAAATATGGAACAGTTCAAATGAAAGCTGTGGGCTTGCTCTTTCGTGTGATACCGATTTTGCACGCAAATTTCAAGGCTTAATGGGAACCACATTTTGACCGGTAACTCAGTTATCGATAAATATATCGAAATATAGCAAAGTCCCCATGAAACCTATGGCTTTGCCCTTTCGTATGCAACCAATATTGCACACAAATTTCATGGTTTTATGGGAACCACATTTTGATCGATAACTCATTTATCAATAAATATATCGAAATATAAAAATTGCAAATGAAATCTATGGCTTTGCCCTTTTCTTTGATATCGATATTGCACGGAAATTTGAAGGTTTAATGGGAACCACATTTTGACCTGTAACTCACTTATCGATAAATATATCGAAATATAGCAAAGTCCAAATAAACCTATGGCCTTCCCCTTTCGTTTGCTACCGATATTGCACGCAAAATATCAAGGTTTTAGGGAAATCCCATCTTGGCACACAACTCATTTATCGGTAATTATATCGATATATGGAACTGTTTAGATGGAACTTGTGACCTTCCCCTTTCGTTTGATACCCATGTTGTATACAAACTTTAAGGCTATAGTGAAATATTATCTTGAACGGTAACTCCGTTATCGATAAATATATCGAAATATAGCAAAGCTCAAATGAAACCTATGGCCTTGCCCTTCGTTTGAGAACGATATTGCACGCAAAATATCAAGGTTTTAGGGAAACCCCATCTTGACACATAACTCATTTATCGGTAATTATATCGAAATATGGAACTGTTTAAATGCAACCTGTTGCCTTCCCCTTTCGTTTGATACCCATGTTGTATACAAATTTTAAGGTTATAGTGAAATATTATCTTGAACGGTAACTCCGTTATCGACAAATATATCGAAATATAGCAAAGTTCAAATGAAACCTATGGCCTTGCCCTTCGTTTGAGAACGATATTGCACGCAAAATTTCAAGGTTTTATGGTAACCACATTTTGACCGATAACTCATTTATCGATAAACGTATCGAAATACTGAACAGTTCAAATGGAAGCTGTGGCCTTGCACTTTCTTTAACTCCCAGTTTATATGCAAATTTCAATTTTATAGGGAAACACCATCTTGGCCGGTAACTCAGTTATCGATAAATATATCGAAATATAGCAAAGTTCAAATGAAACCTATGGCCTTGCCCTTCGTTTGAGAACGATATTGCACGCAAAATTTCAAGGTTTTAGGGAAACCCCATCTTGACATATAACTCATTTATCGGTAATTATATCGGTATATGGAACGGTTTAGATAAAACCTGTGACCTTCCCCTTTCGTTTGATACCCATTTTGTCTACAAATTTCAAGGTTATAGTGAAATATTATCTTGAAAGCTAACTCCGTTACCGATAAATATATCGAAATATAGCAAAGTTCAAATGAAACGTATGGCCTTGCCCTTCGCTTGAGAACGATTTTGCACGCAAAATATCAAGGTTTTAGGGAAACCTCATCTTGACATATAACTCATTTATCGGTAATTATATCGATATACGGATCTGTTTAGATGAAACCTGTGACCTCCCCCTTTCGTTTGACACCCATGTTGCATACAAATTTCAAGGTTATAGTGAGTATATCGAAATATAGCAAAGTTCAAATTAAACCTATGCTCTTGCCTTTCGTTTATACCGATATTGCACTCAAAATTTCAAGGTTTCAGAGAAACCCCATCTTGACAAACAACTCAATTAGCGATGAATATATCGAAATATAGCAAAGTCCAAATAAACCTATGGCCTTCCCCTTTCGTTTGCTACCGATATTGCACGCAAAATTTCAAGGTTTGATGAGAACCACATTTTGACCGATAACTTATTTATCGATAAATGTATGAAATACTGAACAGTTCAAGTGGAAGCTGGGGCCTTGCACTTTCTTTCACAAACATTTTATATACAAATGTCAAGGTTACAGGGAAACAACATCTTGAACGTTAACTCAGTTATCGATAAATATATCGAAATATAGCAAAAACCAAATAAAACCTATGGCCTTGCCCTTTCGTTTGGTACTGATATTGTACGCAAAATTTCAAGCTTTTACAGAAACCCCATCTTCAAGAATAACTCCTTTAGCGATGAATATATCGAAATATAGCAAAGTCCAAATGAAACCTATGGTCTTGCCCCTTCGTTTGATACCGATATTGCACCCAAAATTCTAGGTTTTTTAGTATGGGAACCACATTTTGACCGATAACTCATTTATCGATAAACGTATCGAAATATTGAACAGTTCAAATGGAAGCTGTGGCCTTGCACTTTCTTTAACTCCCAGTTTATATGCAAATTTCAAGGTTATAGGGAAACACCATCTTGGCCGGTAACTCAGTTATCGATAAATATATCGAAATATAGCAAAGTTCAAATGAAACCTATGGCCTTCCCCTTTCGTTTGCTACCGATATTGCCCGCAAAATTTCAAGGTTTTAGGGAAACCCCATCTTGACCCATAACTCATTTATCGGAAATTATATCGAAATATGGAACTGTTTAAATGCAACCTGTTGCCTTCCCCTTTCGTTTGAAACCCATGTTGTATACAAATTTTAAGGCTATAGTGAAATATTATCTTGAACGGTAACTCCGTTATCGATAAATATATCGAAATATAGCAAAGTTCAAATAAACCTATGGCCTTCCCCTTTCGTTTGCTACCGATATTGCACGCAAAATTTCAAGGTCTTATGGGAACCACATTTTGACCGATAACTCATTTATCGTTAAATGTATCGAAATACGGAACAATTCAAATGGAAGCTGTTGCCTTGCACTTTCGTTTGACACTTATTTTATATACAAATTTCAAGGTTACAGGGAATCATCATCTTGACCGGTAAATCAGTTATCGATAAATATATCGAAATATAGCAAAGTCCAAATGAAGCCTATGGCCTATGATATTGCACGCAAAATTTCAAGCTTTTACAGAAGCCCTATCTTCACGAATAACTCAATTAGCGATGAATATATCAAAATATAGCAAAGTCCAACTGAAACCTATGGGCTTGCCCCTTCGTTTGGTACCGATATTGACCTCAAAATTTTAAGTTTTGTAGTATGGGAACCACATCTTGACCGATAACTCATTTATCGTTAAATATATCGAAATACGGAACAATTCAAATGGAAGCTGTGGGCTTGCATTTCGTTTGACACCCATTTTATATACAAATTTCAAGGTTATAGCGAGTATATCGAAATATAGCAAAGTTCAAATGAAACCTATGGTATTGCCCTTTCGTTTATACCGACATTACACTCAAAATATCAATATTTCAGAGAAACCCCATCTTGACCAATAACTCAATTAGTGATGAATAAATCGAAATATAGCAAAGTGTAAATGAAACTTATGGTCTTGTCCCTTCGTTTAAGAACGATATTGCACGCAAAATTTCAAGGTTTTAGGGAAACCCCATCTTGACACATAACTCATTTATCGGTAATTATATCGAAATATGGAACTGTTTAAATGCAACCTATTGCCTTCCCCTTTCTTTTGACACCCATTTTATATACAAATTTCAAGGTTATAGGGAAACACCATCTTGGCCGGTAACTCAGTTATCGATAAATATATCCAAATATAGCAAAGTTCAAATGAAACCTATGGCCTTGCCCTTCGTTTGAGAACGATATTGCACGCAAAATTTCAAGGTTTTAGGGAAACCCCATCTTGACTCATTTATCGGTAATTATATCGATATACGGATCTGTTTAGATGAAACCTGTGACCTCCCGTTGGACACCCATGTTGCATACAAATTTCAAGGTTATAGTGAGTATATCGAAATATAGCAAAGTTCAAATGAAACCTATGGCCTTTCCCTTTTGTTTGCTACGGATATTGCACGCAAAATTTCAAGGTTTGATGAGAACCACATTTTGACCGATAACTCATTTATCGATAAATGTATCGAAATACTGAACAGTTCAAGTGGAAGCTGGGGCCTTGCACTTTCTTTGACAAACATTTTATACACAAATGTCAAGGTTACAGGGAAACAACATCTTGAACGTTAACTCAGTTATCGATAAATATATCGAAATATAGCAAAAGTCAAATAAAACCTATGGCCTTGCCCCTTCGTTTGATACCGATATTGCACCCAAAATTCTAGGTTTTATAGTATGGGAACCACATTTTGACCGATAACTCATTTATCGATAAACGTATCGAAATACTGAACAGTTCAAATGGAAGCTGTGGCCTTGCACTCTCTTTGACTCCCAGTTTATATGAAAATTTCAAGGTTATAGGGAAACACCATCTTGGCCGGTAACTCAGTTATCGATAAATATATCGAAATATAGCAAAGTTCAAATGAAACCTATGGCCTTCCCCTTTCGTTTGCTACCGATATTGCACGCAAAATTTCAAGGTTTTAGGGAAACCCCATCTTGACCCATAACTCATTTATCGGAGATTATATCGAAATATGGAACTGTTTAAATGTAACTTGTTGCCTTCCCCTTTCGTTTGAAACCCATGTTGTATCCAAATTTTAAGGCTATAGTGAAATATTATCTTGAACGGTAACTCCGTTATCGATAAATATATCGAAATATAGCAAAGTTCAAATGAAACCTATGGCCTTGCCCTTCGTTTGAGAACGATATTGCACGCAAAATATCAAGGTTTTAGGGAAACCCCATCTTGACACATAACTCATTTATCGGTAACTATATCGAAATATGGAACTGTTTAAATGCAGCCTGTTGCCTTCCCCTTTCGTTTGATACGCATGTTGTATACAAATTTTAAGGCTATAGTGAAATATTAGCTTTAACGGTAACTCCGTTATCGATAAATATATCGAAATATAGCAAAGTTCAAATGAAACCTATGGCCTTGGCCTTCGTTTGAGAACGATATTGCACGCAAAATATCAAGGTTTTGGGGAAACCCCATCTTGACACATAACTCTTTTATCGGTAATTATATCGAAATATGGAACTGTTTAAATGCAACCTGTTGCCTTCCCCTTTCGTTTGATACCCATGTTGTATACAAATTTTAAGGCTATAGTGAAATATTATCTTGAACGGTAACTCCGTTATCGATAAATATATCGAAATATTGCAAAGTTCAAATGAAACCTGTGGCCTTGCCCTTCGTTTGAGAACGATATTGCACGCAAAATATCAAGGTTTTAGGGAAATCCCATCTTGGCACATAACTCATTTATCGGAAATTATATCGAAATATGGAACTGTTTAAATGCAACCTGTTGCCTTCCCCTTTCGTTTGAAACCCATGTTGTATACAAATTTTAAGGCTATAGTGAAATATTATCTTGAACGGTAACTCCGTTATCGATAAATATATCGAAATATAGCAAAGTTCAAATGAAACCTATGGCCTTGCCCTTCGTTTGAGAGCGATATTGCACGCAAAATATCAAGGTTTTAGGGAAGCCCCATCTCGACACATAAGTCATTTATCGGTAATTATATCGAAATATGGAACTGTTTAAATGCAACCTGTTGCCTCCCCTTTCGTTTGATACCCATTTTGTCTACAAATTTCAAGGTTATAGTGAAATATTATCTTGAAAGGTAACTCCGTTGTCGATAAATATATCGAAATATAGCAAAGTTCAAATGAAACCTATGGCCTTGCCCTTCGTTTGAGAACGATATTGCACGCAAAATATCAAGGTTTTAGGGAAATCCCATTTTGGCACATAACTCATTTATCGGTAATTATATCGATATATGGAACTGTTTAGATGAAACCTGTGACCTTCCCCTTTCGTTTGATACCCATTTTTTCTACAAATTTCAAGGTTATAGTGAAATATTATCTTGAAAGGTAACTCCGTTGTCGATAAATATATCGAAATATAGCAAAGTTCAAATGAAACCTATGGCCTTGCCCTTCGTTTGAGAACGATATTGCACGCAAACTATCAAGGTTTTAGGGAAATCCCATCTTGGCACATAACTCATTTATCGGTAATTATATCGATATATGGAACTGTTTAGATGAAACCTGTGCCCTTCCCCTTTCGTTTGACACCCATGTTGCATACAAATTTCAAGGTTATAGTGAGTATATCGAAATATAGCAAAGTTCAAATTAAACCTATGCTCTTGCCCTTTCGTTTATACCGATATTGCACTCAAAATTTCAAGGTTTCAGAGAAACCCCATCTTGACCAACAACTCAATTAGCGATGAATATATCGAAATATAGCAAAGTCCAAATAAACCTATGGCCTTCCCCTTTCGTTTGCTACCGATATTGCACGCAAAATTTCAAGGTGTGATGAGAACCACATTTTGACCGATAACTCATTTAACGATAAATGTATCGAAATACTGAACAGTTCAAGGGGAAGCTGGGGCCTTGCACTTTCTTTGACAAACATTTTATATACAAATGTCAAGGTTACAGGGAAACAACATTTTGAACGGTAACTCAGTTATCGATAAATATATCGAAATATAGCAAAGTTCAAATGAAACCTATGGCCTTGCCCTTCGTTTGAGAACGATATTGCACGCAACATATCAAGGTTTTGGGGAAACCC
Source organism: Merzomyia westermanni (assembly GCA_949987695.1). Classification (NCBI taxonomy): domain Eukaryota; kingdom Metazoa; phylum Arthropoda; class Insecta; order Diptera; family Tephritidae; genus Merzomyia; species Merzomyia westermanni. The sequence goes on from OX465291.1 coordinate 88,046,188, forward strand.
CATCTTGACACATAACTCTTTTATCGGTAATTATATCGAAATATGGAACTGTTTAAATGCAACCTGTTGCCTTCCCCTTTCGTTTGATACCCATGTTGTATACAAATTTTAAGGCTATAGTGAAATATTATCTTGAACGGTAACTCCGTTATCGATAAATATACCGAAATATAGCAAAGTTCAAATGAAACGTATGGCCTTGCCCTTCGTTTGAGAACGATATTGCACGCAAAATATCAAGGTTTTAGGGAAATCCCATCTTGGCACATAACTCATTTATCGGTAATTATATCGATATATGGAACTTGACCAATTTTGACCGATAACTCATTTATCGATAAATGTATCGAAATACTGAACAGTTCAAGTGGAAGCTGGGGCCTTGCACTTTCTTTGACAAACATTTTATATACAAATGTCAAGGTTACAGGGAAACAACATTTTGAACGGTAACTCAGTTATCGATAAATATATCGAAATATAGCAAAGCTCAAATAAAACCTATGGCCTTGCCCTTCGTTTGAGAACGATATTGCACGCAAAATATCAAGGTTTTGGGGAAACCCCATCTTGACACATAACTCTTTTATCGGTAATTATATCGAAATATGGAACTGTTTAAATGCAACCTGTTGCCTTCCCCTTTCGTTTGATACCCATGTTGTATACAAATTTTAAGGCTATAGTGAAATATTATCTTGAGCGGTAACTCCGTTATCGATAAATATATCGAAATATAGCAAAGTTCAAATGAAACGTACGGCCTTGCCCTTCGTTTGAGAACGATATTGCACGCAAAATATCAAGGTTTTAGGGAAATCCCATCTTGGCACATAACTCATTTATCGGTAATTATATCGATATATGAAACTGTTTAGATGAAACCTGTAACCTTCCCCTTTCGTTTGATACCCATGTTGTATACAAATTTTAAGGTTATAGTGAAATATTATCTTGAACGGTAGCTCCGTTATCGACAAATATATCGAAATATAGCAAAGTTCAAATTAAACCTATGCTCTTGCCCTTTCGTTTATACCGATATTGCACTCAAAATTTCAAGGTTTCAGAGAAACCCCATCTTGACCAACAACTCAATTAGCGATGAATATATCGAAATATAGCAAAGTCCAAATAAACCTATGGCCTTCCCCTTTCGTTTGCTACCGATATTGCACGCAAAATTTCAAGGTTTTATGGGAACCACATTTTGACCGACAACTCATTTATCGATAAATGTCTCGAAATACGGAACAGTTTAAATGGAAGCTGTGGCCTTGCTTTTTCTTTTGACACCCATTATATATACAAATTTCAAGGTTATAGGGAAACACCATCTTGGCCGGTAACTCAGTTATCGATAAATATATCGAAATATAGCAAAGTTCTAATGAATCCTATGGCCTTGCCCTTCGTTTGAGAACGATATTGCACGTAAAATTTCAAGGTTTTAGGGAAACCCCATCTTGACATATAACTCATTTATCGGTAATTATATCGATATATGGAACGGTTTAGATAAAACCTGTGACCTTCCCCTTTCGTTTGATACCCATTTTGTCTACAAATTTCAAGGTTATAGTGAAGTATTATCTTGAAAGGTAACTCCGTTATCGATAAATATATCGAAATATAGCAAAGTTGGAATGAAACGTATGGCCTTGCCCTTCGCTTGAGAACGATTTTGCACGCAAAATATCAAGGTTTTAGGGAAACCCCATCTTGACTCATTTATCGGTAATTATATCGATATACGGATCTGTTTAGATGAAACCTGTGACCTCCCCCTTTCGTTTGACACCCATGTTGCATACAAATTTCAAGGTTATAGTGAGTATATCGAAATATAGCAAAGTTCAAATTAAACCTATGCTGTTGCCCTTTCGTTTATACCGATATTGCACTCAAAATTTCAAGGTTTCAGAGAAACCCCATCTTGACCAACAACTCAATTAGCGATGAATATATCGAAATATAGCAAAGTCCAAATAAACCTATGGCCTTCCCCTTGCGTTTGCTACCGATATTGCACGCAAAATTTCAAGGTTTTAGGGAAACCCCATCTTGACCCATAACTCATTTATCGGAAATTATATCGAAATATGGAACTGTTTAAATGCAACCTGTTGCCTTCCCCTTTCGTTTGAAACCCATGTTGTATCCAAATTTTAAGGCTATAGTGAAATATTATCTTGAACGGTAACTCCGTTATCGATAAATATATCGAAATATAGCAAAGTTCAAATGAAACCTATGGCCTTGCCCTTCGTTTGAGAACGATATTGCACGCAAAATATCAAGGTTTTAGGGAAACCCCATCTTGACACATAACTCATTTATCGGTAATTATATCGAAATATGGAACAGTTTAAATGCAACTTGTTGCCTTCCCCTTTCGTTTGATACCCATGTTGTATACAAATTTTAAGGCTATAGTGAAATATTATCTTGAACGGTAACTCCGTTATCGATAAATATATCGAAATATTGCAAAGTTCAAATGAAACCTATTGCCTTGCCCTTCGTTTGAGAACGATATTGCACGCAAAATATCAAGGTTTTAGGGAAATCCCATCTTGGCACATAACTCATTTATCGGAAATTATATCGAAATATGGAACTGTTTAAATGCAACCTGTTGCCTTCCCCTTTCGTTTGAAACCCATGTTGTATACAAATTTTAAGGCTATAGTGAAATATTATCTTGAACGGTAACTCCGTTATCGATAAATATATCGAAATATAGCAAAGTTCAAATGAAACCTATGGCCTTGCCCTTCGTTTGAGAACGATATTGCACGCAAAATATCAAGGTTTTAGGGAAGCCCCATCTTGACACATAACTCATTTATCGGTAATTATATCGAAATATCGAACTGTTTAAATGCAACCTGTTGGCTCCCCTTTCGTTTGATACCCATTTTTTCTACAAATTTTAAGGCTATAGTGAAATATTATCTTGAACGGTAACTCCGTTATCGATAAATATATCGAAATATAGCAAAGTTCAAATGAAACGTATGGCCTTGCCCTTCCCATCCCATCTTGGCACATAACTCATTTATCGGTAATTATATCGATATATGGAACTGTTTAGATGAAACCTGTGACCTTCCCCTTTCGTTTGATACCCATGTTGTATACAAATTTTAAGGTTATAGTGAAATATTATCTTGAACGGTAACTCCGTTATCGACAAATATATCGAAATATAGCAAAGTTCAAATGAAACGTATGGCCTTGCCCTTCGCTTGAGAACGATTTTGCACGCAAAATATCAAGGTTTTAGGGAAACCCCATCTTGACTCATTTATCGGTAATTATATCGATATACGGATCTGTTTAGATGAAACCTGTGACCTCCCCCTTTCGTTTGACACCCATGTTGCATACAAATTTCAAGGTTATAGTGAGTATATCGAAATATAGCAAAGTTCAAATTAAACCTATGCTCTTGCCCTTTCGTTTATACCGATATTGCATTCAAAATTTCAAGGTTTCAGAGAAACCCCATCTTGACCAACAACTCAATTAGCGATGAATATATCGAAATATAGCAAAGTCCAAATAAACCTATGGCCTTCCCCTTTCGTTTGCTACCGATATTGCACGCGAAATTTCAAGGTTTGATGAGAACCACATTTTGACCGATAACTCATTTATCGATAAATGTATCGAAATACTGCACAGTTCAAGTGGAAGCTGCGGCATGGCACTTTCTTTGACAAACATTTTATATACAAATGTCAAGGTTACAGGGAAACAACATTTTGAACGGTAACTCAGTTATCGATAAATATATCGAAATATAGCAAAAACCAAATAAAACCTATGGCCTTGCCCTTTCGTTTGGTACTGATATTGTACGCAAAATTTCAAGCTTTTACAGAAACCCCATCTTCAAGAATAACTCCTTTAGCGATGAATATATCGAAATATAGCAAAGTCCAAATGAAACCTATGGTCTTGCCCCTTCGTTTGATACCGATATTGCACCCAAAATTCTAGGTTTTATAGTATGGGAACCACATTTTGACCTATAACTCATTTATCGATAAACGTATCGAAATACTGAACAGTTCAAATGGAAGCTGTGGCCTTGCACTTTCTTGACTCCCAGTTTATATGCAAATTTCAAGGTTATAGGGAAACACCATCTTGAACGGTAACTCCGTTATCGATAAATATATCGAAATATAGCAAAGTTCAAATGAAACCTATGGCCTTGCCCTTCGTTTGAGAACGATATTGCACGCAAAATATCAAGGTTTTAGGGAAACCCCATCTTGACACATAACTCATTTATCGGTAATTATATCGAAATATGGAACTGTTTAAATGCAACCTGTTGCCTTCCCCTTTCGTTTGATACCCATGTTGTATACAAATTTTAAGGCTATAGTGAAATATTAGCTTGAACGGTAACTCCGTTATCGATAAATATATCGAAATATAGCAAAGTTCAAATGAAACCTATGGCCTTGCCCTTCGTTTGAGAACGATATTGCACGCAAAATATCAAGGTTTTGGGGAAACCCCATCTTGACACATAACTCTTTTATCGGTAATTATATCGAAATATGGAACTGTTTAAATGCAACCTGTTGCCTTCCCCTTTCGTTTGATACCCATGTTGTATACAAATTTTAAGGCTATAGTGAAATATTATCTTGAACGGTAACTCCGTTATCGATAAATATATCGAAATATTGCAAAGTTCAAATGAAACCTATTGCCTTGCCCTTCGTTTGAGAACGATATTGCACGCAAAATATCAAGGTTTTAGGGAAATCCCATCTTGGCACATAACTCATTTATCGGAAATTATATCGAAATATGGAACTGTTTAAATGCAACCTGTTGCCTTCCCCTTTCGTTTGATACCCATGTTGTATACAAATTTTAAGGCTATAGTGAAATATTATCTTAAACGGTAACTCCGTTATCGATAAATATATCGAAATATTGCAAAGTTCAAATGAAACCTATTGCCTTGCCCTTCGTTTGAGAACGATATTGCACGCAAAATATCAAGGTTTTAGGGAAATCCCATCTTGGCACATAACTCATTTATCGGAAATTATATCGAAATATGGAACTGTTTAAATGCAACCTGTTGCCTTCCCCTTTCGTTTGAAACCCATGTTGTATACAAATTTTAAGGCTATAGTGAAATATTATCTTGAACGGTAACTCCGTTATCGATAAATATATCGAAATATAGCAAAGTTCAAATGAAACCTATGGCCTTGCCCTTCGTTTGAGAACGATATTGCACGCAAAATATCAAGGTTTTAGGGAAGCCCCATCTTGACACATAACTCATTTATCGGTAATTATATCGAAATATGGAACTGTTTAAATGCAACCTGTTGCCTTCCCCTTTCGTTTGATACCCATGTTGTATACAAATTTTAAGGCTATAGTGAAATATTAGCTTTAACGGTAGCTCCGTTATCGATAAATATATCGAAATATAGCAAAGTTCAAATGAAACCTATGGCCTTGCCCTTCGTTTGAGAACGATATTGCACGCAAAATATCAAGGTTTTGGGGAAACCCCATCTTGACACATAACTCTTTTATCGGTAATTATATCGAAATATGGAACTGTTTAAATGCAACCTGTTGCCTTCCCCTTTCGTTTGATACCCATGTTGTATACAAATTTTAAGGGTATAGTGAAATATTATCTTGAACGGTAACTCCGTTATCGATAAATATATCGAAATATTCCAAAGTTCAAATGAAACCTATTGCCTTGCCCTTCGTTTGAGAACGATATTGCACGCAAAATATCAAGGTTTTAGGGAAATCCCATCTTGGCACATAACTCATTTATCGGAAATTATATCGAAATATGGAACTGTTTAAATGCAACCTGTTGCCTTCCCCTTTCGGTTGAAACCCATGTTGTATACAAATTTTAAGGCTATAGTGAAATATTATCTTGAACGGTAACTCCGTTATCGATAAATATATCGAAATATAGCAAAGTTCAAATGAAACCTATGGCCTTGCCCTTCGTTTGACAACGATTTTGCACGCAAAATATCAAGGTTTTAGGGAAACCCCATCTTGACTCATTTATCGGTAATTATATCGATATACGGATCTGTTTAGATGAAACCTGTGACCTCCCCCTTTCGTTTGACACCCATGTTGCATACAAATTTCAAGGTTATAGTGAGTATATCGAAATATAGCAAAGTTCAAATTAAACCTATGCTCTTGCCCTTTCGTTTATACCGATATTGCACTCAAAATTTCAAGGTTTTAGAGAAACCCCATCTTGACCAACAACTCAATTAGCGATGAATATATCGAAATATAGCAAAGTCCAAATAAACCTATTGCCTTCCCCTTTCGTTTGCTACCGATATTGCACGCAAAATTTCAAGGTTTGATGAGAACCACATTTTGACCGATAACTCATTTATCGATAAATGTATCGAAATACTGAACAGTTCAAGTGGAAGCTGGGGCCTTGCACTTTCTTTGACAAACATTTTATATACAAATGTCAAGGTTACAGGGAAACAACATTTTGAACGGTAACTCAGTTATCGATAAATATATCGAAATATAGCAAAAACCAAATAAAACCTATGGCCTTGCCCTTTCGTTTGGTACTGATATTGTACGCAAAATTTCAAGCTTTTACAGAAACCCCATCTTTAAGAATAACTCCTTTAGCGATGAATATATCGAAATATAGCAAAGTCCAAATGAAACCTATGGTCTTGCCCCTTCGTTTGATACCGATATTGCACCCAAAATTCTAGGTTTTATAGTATGGGAACCACATTTTGACCTATAACTCATTTATCGATAAACGTATCGAAATACTGAACAGTTCAAATGGAAGCTGTGGCCTTGCACTTTCTTGACTCCCAGTTTATATGCAAATTTCAAGGTTATAGGGAAACACCATCTTGAACGGTAACTCCGTTATCGATAAATATATCGAAATATAGCAAAGTTCAAATGAAACCTATGGCCTTACCCTTCGTTTGAGAATGATATTGCACGCAAAATATCAAGGTTTTGGGGAAACCCCATCTTGACACATAACTCTTTTATCGGTAATTATATCGAAATATGCAACTGTTTAAATGCAACCTGTTGCCTTCCCCTTTCGTTTGATACCCATGTTGTGTACAAGTTTTAAGGCTATAGTGAAATATTATCTTGAACGGTAACTCCGTTATCGATAAATATATCGAAATATTGCAAAGTTCAAATGAAACCTATGGCCTTGCCCTTCGTTTGAGAACGATATTGCACGCAAAATATCAAGGTTTTAGGGAAGCCCCATCTTGACACATAACTCATTTATCGGTAATTATATCGAAATATGGAACTGTTTAAATGCAACCTGTTGCCTCCCCTTTCGTTTGATACCCATTTTGTCTACAAATTTCAAGGTTATAGTGAAATAATATCTTGAAAGGTAACTCCGTTATCGATAAATATATCGAAATATAGCAAAGTTGAAATGAAACCTATGGCCTTGCCCTTCGTTTGAGAGGGATATTGCACGCAAAATATCAAGGTTTTAGGGAAATCCCATCTTGGCACATAACTCATTTATCGGTAATTATATCGATATATGGAACTGTTTAGATGAAACCTGTGACCTTCCCCTTTCGTTTGATACCCATGTTGTATACAAATTTTAAGGTTATAGTGAAATATTATCTTGAAAGGTAACTCCGTTATCGATAAATATATCGAAATATAGCAAAGTTGAAATGAAACCTATGGCCTTGCCCTTCGTTTGAGAACGATATTGCACGCAAAATATCAAGGTTTTAGGGAAATCCCATCTTGGCACATAACTCATTTACCGGTAATTATATCGATATATGGAACTGTTTAGATGAAACCTGTGACCTTCCCCTTTCGTTTGATACCCATGTTGTATACAAATTTTAAGGTTATAGTGAAATATTATCTTGAACGGTAACTCCGTTATCGACAAATATATCGAAATATAGCAAAGTTCAAATGAAACGTATGGCCTTGCCCTTCGCTTGAGAACGATTTTGCACGCAAAATATCAAGGTTTTAGGGAAACCCCATCTTGACTCATTTATCGGTAATTATATTGATATACGGATCTGTTTAGATGAAACCTGTGACCTCCCCCTTTCGTTTGACACCCATGTTGCATACAAATTTCAAGGTTATAGTGAGTATATCGAAATATAGCAAAGTTCAAATTAAACCTATGCTCTTGCCCTTTCGTTTATACCGATATTGCACTCAAAATTTCAAGGTTTGATGAGAACCACATATTGACCGATAACTCATTTATCGATAAACGTATCGAAATACTGAACAGTTCAAATGGAAGCTGTGGCCTTGCACTTTCTTTGACTCCCAGTTTATATGCAAATTTCAAGGTTATAGGGAAACACCATCTTGGCCGGTAACTCAGTTATCGATAAATATATCGAAATATAGCAAAGTTCAAATGAAACCTATGGCCTTCCCCTTTCGTTTGCTACCGATATTGCACGCAAAATTTCAAGGTTTTAGGGAAACCCCATCTTGACCCATAACTCATTTATCGGAAATTATATCGAAATATGGAACTGTTTAAATGCAGCCGGTTGCCTTATCCTTTCGTTTGAAACCCATGTTGTATCCAAATTTTACGGCTATAGTGAAATATTATCTTGCACGGTAACTCCGTTATCGATAAATATATCGAAATATAGCAAAGTTCTAATGAATCCTATGGCCTTGCCCTTCGTTTGAGAACGATATTGCACGCAAAATTTCAAGGTTTTAGGGAAACCCCATCTTGACATATAACTCATTTATCGGTAATTATATCGATATATGGAACGGTTTAGATAAAACCTGTGACCTTCCCCTTTCGTTTGATACCCATTTTGTCTACAAATTTCAAGGTTATAGTGAAGTATTATCTTGAAAGGTAACTCCGTTATCGATAAATATATCGAAATATAAAAATTGCAAATGAAATTTATGGCTTTGCCCTTTTCTTTGATATCGATATTGCACGCAAATTTCAAGGTTTTATAGGAACCACATTTTGATCGATAACTCATTTATCGATAAAAATATCGAAATATAAAAATTCCAAATGAAAGTTGTGGTCTTGCCGTTTCGTACGATATCGATATTGCACGCAAATTTCAAAGTTTGATAGGAACCACATTTTGATCGATAACTCATTTATCGATAAATACATCGAAATGTAAACATTCCAAATGAAAGTTGTGGCCTTGCCTTTTTGTTTGACACCCATATTGCACGCAAATTTCATGGTTTTATGGGAACCACATTTTGACCGGTAACTCAGTTATCGATAAATATATTGAAATATAGCAAAGTCCAAATGAAACCTATGGGCTTGCTCTTTCGTGTGATACCGATATTGCACGCAAATTTCAAGGCTTAATGGGAACCACATTTTGACCTGTAACTCAGTCATCGATAAATATATCGAAATATGGAACAGTTCAAATGAAAGCTGTGGCCTCGCACTTTCGTATGATATCGATATTGCACTCAAATTTCAAGGTTTAATGGGAACCTCATTTGATCGATAACTCATTTATCGATAGATATATCGAAATATAAACCTTCCAAATGAAAGTTGTGGCCTTGCCGTTTCGTACGATATCGATATTGCACGCAAATTTCAAAGTTTGATAGGAACCACATTTTGATCGATAACTCATTTATCGATAAATACATCGAAATGTAAACATTCCAAATGAAAGTTGTGGCCTTGCCTTTTTGTTTGACACCCATATTGCACGCAAATTTCATGGTTTTATGGGAACCACATTTTGACTGGTAACTCAGTTGTCGATAAATATATCGAAATTTGGAACAGTTCAAATGAAAGCTGTGGCCTCGCACTTTCGTATGATATCGATATTGCACGCAAATTTCATGGTTTTATGGGAACCACATTTTGACCGGTAACTCAGTTATCGATAAATATATTGAAATATAGCAAAGTCCAAATGAAACCTATGGGCTTGCTCTTTCGTGTGATACCGATATTGCACGCAAATTTCAAGGCTTAATGGGAACCACATTTTGACCGGTAACTCAGTTATCGATAAATATATCGAAATATAGCAAAGTCCCCATGAAACCTATGGCTTTGCCCTTTCGTATGCAACCAATATTGCACACAAATTTCATGGTTTTATGGGAACCACATTTTGACCGGTAAATCAGCTATCGATAAATGTCTCGAAATACGGAACAGTTTAAGTGGAAGCTGTGGCCTTGCTTTTTCTTTTGACACCCATTTTATATACAAATTTCAAGGTTATAGGGAAATACCATCTTGGCCGGTTACTCAGTTATCGATAAATATATCGAAATATAGCAAAGTTCAAATGAATCCTATGGCCTTGCCCTTCGTTTGAGAACGATATTGCACGCAAAATTTCAAGGTTTTAGGGAAACCCCATCTTGACATATAACTCATTTATCGGTAATTATATCGGTATATGGAACGGTTTAGATAAAACCTGTGACCTTCCCCTTTCGTTTGATACCCATTTTGTCGACAAATTTCAAGGTTATAGTGAAATATTATCTTGAAAGGTAACTCCGTTATCGATAAATATATCGAAATATAGCAAAGTTCAAATGAAACGTATGGCCTTGCCCTTCGCTTGAGAACGATTTTGCACGCAAAATATCAAGGTTTTAGGGAAACCCCATCTTGACTCATTTATCGGTAATTATATCGATATACGGATCTGTTTAGATGAAACCTGTGACCTCCCCCTTTCGTTTGACACCCATGTTGCATACAAATTTCAAGGTTATAGTGAGTATATCGAAATATAGCAAAGTTCAAATTAAACCTATGCTCTTGCCCTTTCGTTTATACCGATATTGCACTCAAAATTTCAAGGTTTCAGAGAAACCCCATCTTGACCAACAACTCAATTAGCGATGAATATATCGAAATATAGCAAAGTCCAAATAAACCTATGGCCTTCCCCTTTCGCTTGCTACCGATATTGCACGCAAAATTTCAAGGTTTGATGAGAACCACATTTTGACCGATAACTTATTTATCGATAAATGTATCGAAATACTGAACAGTTCAAGTGGAAGCTGGGGCCTTGCACTTTCTTTGACAAACATTTTATATACAAATGTCAAGGTTACAGGGAAACAACATCTTGAACGTTAACTCAGTTATCGATAAATATGTCGAAATATAGCAAAAACCAAATAAAACCTATGGCCTTGCCCGTTCGTTTGGTACTGATAGTGTACGCAAAATTTCAAGCTTTTACAGAAGCCCCATCTTCAAGAATAACTCCTTTAGCGATGAATATATCGAAATATAGCAAAGTCCAAATGAAACCTATGGTCTTGCCCCTTCGTTTGATACCGATATTGCACCCAAAATTCTAGGTTTTTTAGTATAGGAACCACATTTTTACCGATAACTCATTTATCGATAAACGTATCGAAATACTGAACAGTTTAAATGCAAGCTGTGGCCTTGCACTTTCTTTAACTCCCAGTTTATATGCAAATTTCAAGGTTATAGGGAAACACCATCTTCGCCGGTAACTCAGTTATCGATAAATATATCGAAATATAGCAAAGTTCAAATGAAACCTATGGCCTTCCCCTTTCGTTTGCTACCGATATTGCACGCAAAATTTCAAGGTTTTAGGGAAACCCCATCTTGACTCATTTATCGGTAATTATATCGATATACGGATCTGTTTAGTTGAAACCTGTGACCTCCCCCTTTCGTTTGACACCCATGTTGCATACAAATTTAAAGGTTATAGTGAGTATATCGAAATATAGCAAAGTTCAAAATAAACCTATGCTCTTGCCCTTTCGTTTATACCGATATTGCACTCAAAATTTCAAGGTTTCAGAGAAACCCCATCTTGACCAATAACTCAATTAGTGATGAATAAATCGAAATATAGCAAAGTTTAAATGAAACTTATGGTCTTGTCCCTTCGTTTAAGAACGATATTGCACGCAAAATTTCAAGGTTTTAGGGAAACCCCATCTTGACCCATAACTCATTTATCGGAAATTATATCGAAATATGGAACTGTTTAAATGCAACCTGTTGCCTTCCCCTCTCGTTTGAAACCCATGTTGTATACAAATTTTAAGGCTATAGTGAAATATTAGCTTGAACGGTAACTCCGTTATCGATAAATATATCGAAATATAGCAAAGTTCAAATGAAACCTATGGCCTTGCCCTTCGTTTGAGAACGATATTGCACGCAAAATATCAAGGTTTTGGGGAAACCCCATCTTGACACATAACTCTTTTATCGGTAATTATATCGAAATATGGAACTGTTTAAATGCAACCTGTTGCCTTCCCCTTTCGTTTGATACCCATGTTGTATACAAATTTTAAGGCTATAGTGAAATATTATCTTGAACGGTAACTCCGTTATCGATAAATATAACGAAATATTGCAAAGTTCAAATGAAACCTATTGCCTTGCCCTTCGTTTGAGAACGATATTGCACGCAAAATATCAAGGTTTTAGGGAAATCCCATCTTGGCACATAACTCATTTATCGGAAATTATATCGAAATATGGAACTGTTTAAATGCAACCTGTTGCCTTCCCCTTTCGTTTGATACCCATGTTGTATACAAATTTTAAGGCTATAGTGAAATATTATCTTAAACGGTAACTCCGTTATCGATAAATATATCGAAATATTGCAAAGTTCAAATGAAACCTATTGCCTTGCCCTTCGTTTGAGAACGATATTGCACGCAAAATATCAAGGTTTTAGGGAAATCCCATCTTGGCACATAACTCATTTATCGGAAATTATATCGAAATATGGAACTGTTTAAATGCAACCTGTTGCCTTCCCCTTTCGTTTGAAACCCATGTTGTATAAAAATTTTAAGGCTATAGTGAAATATTATCTTGAACGGTAACTCCGTTATCGATAAATATATCGAAATATAGCAAAGTTCAAATGAAACCTATGGCCTTGCCCTTCGTTTGAGAACGATATTGCACGCAAAATATCAAGGTTTTAGGGAAGCCCCATCTTGACACATAACTCATTTATCGGTAATTATATCGAAATATGGAACTGTTTAAATGCAACCTGTTGCCTTCCCCTTTCGTTTGATACCCATGTTGTATACAAATTTTAAGGCTATAGTGAAATATTAGCTTTAACGGTAGCTCCGTTATCGATAAATATATCGAAATATAGCAAAGTTCAAATGAAACCTATGGCCTTGCCCTTCGTTTGAGAACGATATTGCACGCAAAATATCAAGGTTTTGGGGAAACCCCATCTTGACACATAACTCTTTTATCGGTAATTATATCGAAATATGGAACTGTTTAAATGCAACCTGTTGCCTTCCCCTTTCGTTTGATACCCATGTTGTATACAAATTTTAAGGCTATAGTGAAATATTATCTTGAACGGTAACTCCGTTATCGATAAATATATCGAAATATTCCAAAGTTCAAATGAAACCTATTGCCTTGCCCTTCGTTTGAGAACGATATTGCACGCAAAATATCAAGGTTTTAGGGAAATCCCATCTTGGCACATAACTCATTTATCGGAAATTATATCGAAATATGGAACTGTTTAAATGCAACCTGTTGCCTTCCCCTTTCGGTTGAAACCCATGTTGTATACAAATTTTAAGGCTATAGTGAAATATTATCTTGAACGGTAACTCCGTTATCGATAAATATATCGAAATATAGCAAAGTTCAAATGAAACCTATGGCCTTGCCCTTCGTTTGACAACGATTTTGCACGCAAAATATCAAGGTTTTAGGGAAACCCCATCTTGACTCATTTATCGGTAATTATATCGATATACGGATCTGTTTAGATGAAACCTGTGACCTCCCCCTTTCGTTTGACACCCATGTTGCATACAAATTTCAAGGTTATAGTGAGTATATCGAAATATAGCAAAGTTCAAATTAAACCTATGCTCTTGCCCTTTCGTTTATACCGATATTGCACTCAAAATTTCAAGGTTTCAGAGAAACCCCATCTTGACCAACAACTCAATTAGCGATGAATATATCGAAATATAGCAAAGTCCAAATAAACCTATTGCCTTCCCCTTTCGTTTGCTACCGATATTGCACGCAAAATTTCAAGGTTTGATGAGAACCACATTTTGACCGATAACTCATTTATCGATAAATGTATCGAAATACTGAACAGTTCAAGTGGAAGCTGGGGCCTTGCACTTTCTTTGACAAACATTTTATATACAAATGTCAAGGTTACAGGGAAACAACATTTTGAACGGTAACTCAGTTATCGATAAATATATCGAAATATAGCAAAAACCAAATAAAACCTATGGCCTTACCCTTCGTTTGAGAACGATATTGCACGCAAAATATCAAGGTTTTGGGGAAACCCCATCTTGACACATAACTCTTTTATCGGTAATTATATCGAAATATGCAACTGTTTAAATGCAACCTGTTGCCTTCCCCTTTCGTTTGATACCCATGTTGTGTACAAATTTTAAGGTTATAGTGAAATATTATCTTGAACGGTAACTCCGTTATCGACAAATATATCGAAATATAGCAAAGTTCAAATGAAACGTATGGCCTTGCCCTTCGCTTGAGAACGATTTTGCACGCAAAATATCAAGGTTTTAGGGAAACCCCATCTTGACTCATTTATCGGTAATTATATTGATATACGGATCTGTTTAGATGAAACCTGTGACCTCCCCCTTTCGTTTGACACCCATGTTGCATACAAATTTCAAGGTTATAGTGAGTATATCGAAATATAGCAAAGTTCAAATTAAACCTATGCTCTTGCCCTTTCGTTTATACCGATATTGCACTCAAAATTTCAAGGTTTGATGAGAACCACATATTGACCGATAACTCATTTATCGATAAACGTATCGAAATACTGAACAGTTCAAATGGAAGCTGTGGCCTTGCACTTTCTTTGACTCCCAGTTTATATGCAAATTTCAAGGTTATAGGGAAACACCATCTTGGCCGGTAACTCAGTTATCGATAAATATATCGAAATATAGCAAAGTTCAAATGAAACCTATGGCCTTCCCCTTTCGTTTGCTACCGATATTGCACGCAAAATTTCAAGGTTTTAGGGAAACCCCATCTTGACCCATAACTCATTTATCGGAAATTATATCGAAATATGGAACTGTTTAAATGCAGCCGGTTGCCTTATCCTTTCGTTTGAAACCCATGTTGTATCCAAATTTTACGGCTATAGTGAAATATTATCTTGCACGGTAACTCCGTTATCGATAAATATATCGAAATATAGCAAAGTTCTAATGAATCCTATGGCCTTGCCCTTCGTTTGAGAACGATATTGCACGCAAAATTTCAAGGTTTTAGGGAAACCCCATCTTGACATATAACTCATTTATCGGTAATTATATCGATATATGGAACGGTTTAGATAAAACCTGTGACCTTCCCCTTTCGTTTGATACCCATTTTGTCTACAAATTTCAAGGTTATAGTGAAGTATTATCTTGAAAGGTAACTCCGTTATCGATAAATATATCGAAATATAAAAATTGCAAATGAAATTTATGGCTTTGCCCTTTTCTTTGATATCGATATTGCACGCAAATTTCAAGGTTTTATAGGAACCACATTTTGATCGATAACTCATTTATCGATAAAAATATCGAAATATAAAAATTCCAAATGAAAGTTGTGGTCTTGCCGTTTCGTACGATATCGATATTGCACGCAAATTTCAAAGTTTGATAGGAACCACATTTTGATCGATAACTCATTTATCGATAAATACATCGAAATGTAAACATTCCAAATGAAAGTTGTGGCCTTGCCTTTTTGT
Organism: Merzomyia westermanni; assembly: GCA_949987695.1. NCBI lineage: Eukaryota > Metazoa > Arthropoda > Insecta > Diptera > Tephritidae > Merzomyia > Merzomyia westermanni. The sequence goes on from OX465291.1 coordinate 88,062,075, forward strand.
TGACACCCCATATTGCCCGCAAATTTCATGGTTTTATGGGAACCACATTTTGACCGGTAACTCAGTTATCGATAAATATATTGAAATATAGCAAAGTCCAAATGAAACCTATGGGCTTGCTCTTTCGTGTGATACCGATATTGCACGCAAATTTCAAGGCTTAATGGGAACCACATTTTGACCTGTAACTCAGTCATCGATAAATATATCGAAATATGGAACAGTTCAAATGAAAGCTGTGGCCTCGCACTTTCGTATGATATCGATATTGCACTCAAATTTCAAGGTTTAATGGGAACCTCATTTGATCGATAACTCATTTATCGATAGATATATCGAAATATAAACCTTCCAAATGAAAGTTGTGGCCTTGCCGTTTCGTACGATATCGATATTGCACGCAAATTTCAAAGTTTGATAGGAACCACATTTTGATCGATAACTCATTTATCGATAAATACATCGAAATGTAAACATTCCAAATGAAAGTTGTGGCCTTGCCTTTTTGTTTGACACCCATATTGCACGCAAATTTCATGGTTTTATGGGAACCACATTTTGACTGGTAACTCAGTTGTCGATAAATATATCGAAATTTGGAACAGTTCAAATGAAAGCTGTGGCCTCGCACTTTCGTATGATATCGATATTGCACTCAAATTTCAAGGTTTAATGGGAACCTTATTTTGATCGATAACTCATTTATCGATAGATATATCGAAATATAAACCTTCCAAATGAAAGTTGTGGCCTTGCCGTTTCGTACGATATCGATATTGCACGCAAATTTCAAAGTTTGATAGGAACCACATTTTGATCGATAACTCATTTATCGATAAATACATCGAAATGTAAACATTCCAAATGAAAGTTGTGGCCTTGCCTTTTTGTTTGACACCCATATTGCACGCAAATTTCATGGTTTTATGGGAACCACATTTTGACCGGTAACTCAGTTATCGATAAATATATTGAAATATAGCAAAGTCCAAATGAAACCTATGGGCTTGCTCTTTCGTGTGATACCGATATTGCACGCAAATTTCAAGGCTTAATGGGAACCACATTTTGACCGGTAACTCAGTTATCGATAAATATATCGAAATATAGCAAAGTCCCCATGAAACCTATGGCTTTGCCCTTTCGTATGCAACCAATATTGCACACAAATTTCATGGTTTTATGGGAACCACATTTTGACCGGTAAATCAGCTATCGATAAATGTCTCGAAATACGGAACAGTTTAAATGGAAGCTGTGGCCTTGCTTTTTCTTTTGACACCCATTTTATATACAAATTTCAAGGTTATAGGGAAATACCATCTTGGCCGGTTACTCAGTTATCGATAAATATATCGAAATATAGCAAAGTTCAAATGAATCCTATGGCCTTGCCCTTCGTTTGAGAACGATATTGCACGCAAAATTTCAAGGTTTTAGGGAAACCCCATCTTGACATATAACTCATTTATCGGTAATTATATCGGTATATGGAACGGTTTAGATAAAACCTGTGACCTTCCCCTTTCGTTTGATACCCATTTTGTCGACAAATTTCAAGGTTATAGTGAAATATTATCTTGAAAGGTAACTCCGTTATCGATAAATATATCGAAATATAGCAAAGTTCAAATGAAACGTATGGCCTTGCCCTTCGCTTGAGAACGATTTTGCACGCAAAATATCAAGGTTTTAGGGAAACCCCATCTTGACTCATTTATCGGTAATTATATCGATATACGGATCTGTTTAGATGAAACCTGTGACCTCCCCCTTTCGTTTGACACCCATGTTGCATACAAATTTCAAGGTTATAGTGAGTATATCGAGATATAGCAAAGTTCAAATTAAACCTATGCTCTTGCCCTTTCGTTTATACCGATATTGCACTCAAAATTTCAAGGTTTCAGAGAAACCCCATCTTGACCAACAACTCAATTAGCGATGAATATATCGAAATATAGCAAAGTCCAAATAAACCTATGGCCTTCCCCTTTCGCTTGCTACCGATATTGCACGCAAAATTTCAAGGTTTGATGAGAACCACATTTTGACCGATAACTTATTTATCGATAAATGTATCGAAATACTGAACAGTTCAAGTGGAAGCTGGGGCCTTGCACTTTCTTTGACAAACATTTTATATACAAATGTCAAGGTTACAGGGAAACAACATCTTGAACGTTAACTCAGTTATCGATAAATATGTCGAAATATAGCAAAAACCAAATAAAACCTATGGCCTTGCCCGTTCGTTTGGTACTGATATTGTACGCAAAATTTCAAGCTTTTACAGAAGCCCCATCTTCAAGAATAACTCCTTTAGCGATGAATATATCGAAATATAGCAAAGTCCAAATGAAACCTATGGTCTTGCCCCTTCGTTTGATACCGATATTGCACCCAAAATTCTAGGTTTTTTAGTATGGGAACCACATTTTTACCGATAACTCATTTATCGATAAACGTATCGAAATACTGAACAGTTTAAATGCAAGCTGTGGCCTTGCACTTTCTTTAACTCCCAGTTTATATGCAAATTTCAAGGTTATAGGGAAACACCATCTTGGCCGGTAACTCAGTTATCGATAAATATATCGAAATATAGCAAAGTTCAAATGAAACCTATGGCCTTCCCCTTTCGTTTGCTACCGATATTGCACGCAAAATTTCAAGGTTTTAGGGAAACCCCATCTTGACTCATTTATCGGTAATTATATCGCTATACGGATCTGTTTAGTTGAAACCTGTGACCTCCCCCTTTCGTTTGACACCCATGTTGCATACAAATTTAAAGGTTATAGTGAGTATATCGAAATATAGCAAAGTTCAAAATAAACCTATGCTCTTGCCCTTTCGTTTATACCGATATTGCACTCAAAATTTCAAGGTTTCAGAGAAACCCCATCTTGACCAATAACTCAATTAGTGATGAATAAATCGAAATATAGCAAAGTTTAAATGAAACTTATGGTCTTGTCCCTTCGTTTAAGAACGATATTGCACGCAAAATTTCAAGGTTTTAGGGAAACCCCATCTTGACCCATAACTCATTTATCGGAAATTATATCGAAATATGGAACTGTTTAAATGCAACCTGTTGCCTTCCCCTCTCGTTTGAAACCCATGTTGTATACAAATTTTAAGGCTATAGTGAAATATTATCTTGAACGGTAACTCCGTTATCGATAAATATATCGAAATATAGCAAAGTTCAAATAAACCTATGGCCTTCCCCTTTCGTTTGCTACCGATATTGCACGCAAAATTTCAAGGTTTTAGGGAAACCCCATCTTGACTCATTTATCGGTAATTATATCGATATACGGATCTGTTTAGTTGAAACCTGTGACCTCCCCCTTTCGTTTGACACCCATGTTGCATACAAATTTAAAGGTTATAGTGAGTATATCGAAATATAGCAAAGTTCAAAATAAACCTATGCTCTTGCCCTTTCGTTTATACCGATATTGCACTCAAAATTTCAAGGTTTCAGAGAAACCCCATCTTGACCAATAACTCAATTAGTGATGAATAAATCGAAATATAGCAAAGTGTAAATGAAACTTATGGTCTTGTCCCTTCGTTTAAGAACGATATTGCACTCAAAATTTCAAGGTTTCAGAGAAACCCCATCTTGACCAACAACTCAATTAGCGATGAATATATCGAAATATATCAAAGTCCAAATAAACCTATGGCCTTTCCCCTTCGTTTGATACCGATATTGCACCCAAAATTCTAGGTTTTATAGTATGGGAACCACATTTTGACCGATAACTCATTTATCGATAAACGTATCGAAATACTGAACAGTTCAAATGGAAGCTGTGGCCTTGCACTCTCTTTGACTCCCAGTTTATATGCAAATTTCAAGGTTATAGGGAAACACCATCTTGACACATAACTCATTTATCGGTAATTATATCGAAATATGGAACTGTTTAAATGCAACCTGTTGCCTTCCCCTTTCGTTTGATACCCATGTTGTATACAAATTTTAAGGCTATAGTGAAATATTAGCTAGAACGGTAACTCCGTTGTCGATAAATATATCGAAATATAGCAAAGTTCAAATGAAACCTATGGCCTTGCCCTTCGTTTGAGAACGATATTGCACGCAAAATATCAAGGTTTTGGGGAAACCCCATCTTGACACATAACTCTTTTATCGGTAATTATATCGAAATATGGAACTGTTTAAATGCAACCTGTTGCCTTCCCCTTTCGTTTGATACCCATGTTGTATACAAATTTTAATTCTATAGTGAAATATTATCTTGAACGGTAACTCCGTTATCGATAAATATATCGAAATATTGCAAAGTTCAAATGAAACCTATGGCCTTGCCCTTCGTTTGAGAACGATATTGCACGCAAAATATCAAGGTTTTAGGGAAATCCCATCTTGGCACATAACTCATTTATCGGAAATTATATCGAAATATGGAACTGTTTAAATGCAACCTGTTGCCTTCCCCTTTCGTTTGAAACCCATGTTGTATACAAATTTTAAGGCTATAGTGAAATATTATCTTGAACGGTAACTCCGTTATCGATAAATATATCGAAATATAGCAAAGTTCAAATGAAACCTATGGCCTTGCCCTTCGTTTGAGAACGATATTGCACGCAAAATATCAAGGTTTTAGGGAAGCCCCATCTTGACACATAACTCATTTATCGGTAATTATATCGAAATATGGAACTGTTTAAATGCAACCTGTTGCCTCCCCTTTCGTTTGATACCCATTTTGTCTACAAATTTCAAGGTTATAGTGAAATATTATCTTGAAAGGTAACTCCGTTATCGATAAATATATCGAAATATAGCAAAGTTCAAATGAAACCTATGGGCTTGCCCTTCGTTTGAGAACGATATTGCACGCAAAATATCAAGGTTTTAGGGAAATCCCATTTTGGCACATAACTCATTTATCGGTAATTAGATCGATATATGGAACTGTTTAGATGAAACCTGTGACCTTCCCCTATCGTTTGATACCCATTTTTTCTACAAATTTTAAGGCTATAGTGAAATATTATCTTGAACGGTAACTCCGTTATCGATAAATATATCGAAATATAGCAAAGTTCAAATGAAACGTATGGCCTTGCCCTTCGTTTGAGAACGATATTGCCCGCAAAAGATCAAGGTTTTAGGGAAATCCCATCTTGGCACATAACTCATTTATCGGTAATTATATCGATATATGGAACTGTTTAGATGAAACCTGTGACCTTCCCCTTTCGTTTGATACCCATGTTGTATACAAATTTTAAGGTTATAGTGAAATATTATCTTGAACGGTAACTCCGTTATCGACAAATATATCGAAATATAGCAAAGTTCAAATGAAACGTATGGCCTTGCCCTTCGCTTGAGAACGATTTTGCACGCAAAATATCAAGGTTTTAGGGAACCCCCATCTTGACTCATTTATCGGTAATTATATCGATATACGGATCTGTTTAGATGAAACCTGTGACCCCCCTGCGGGTTAGGGGTTTAGAATATGCCCGAGGTAGGCATACCGGTCGTAAGAGGCGACCAATATGCACAAAGGTAATGACGTGCAACTCGATGGCTGATCTACGGATATGATGCCTCTCACCTCTCATTACCCATCTCTCCTTCCTTACGGAAGGAGGGGTGACATGACCTAGAAGGTTCCACTGGTCATAAATCGCTACCACGACAGTCGGGCAGTACCGCAAGGGAGTACCGGAGCGTACCGGGTTCAAATCCGGCCAAGGACTGTTAATTCGACAACACTCTCCAAAACCTTCGGGGAGTGTTTTTGTCGTTACTACAACAACAACAACAACCCCCCTTTCGTTTGACACCCATGTTGTATACAAATTTCAAGGTTATAGTGAGTATATCGAAATATAGCAAAGTTCAAATTAAACCTATGCTCTTGCCCTTTCGTTTATACCGATATTGCACTCAAAATTTCAAGGTTTGATGAGAACCACATATTGACCGATAACTCATTTATCGATAAACGTATCGAAATACTGAACAGTTCAAATGGAAGCTGTGGCCTTGCACTTTCTTTGACTCCCAGTTTATATGCAAATTTCAAGGTTATAGGGAAACACCATCTTGGCCGGTAACTCAGTTATCGATAAATATATCGAAATATAGCAAAGTTCAAATGAAACCTATGGCCTTGCCCTTCGTTTGAGAACGATATTGCACGCAAAATTTCAAGGTTTTATGGGAACCACATTTTGACCAACAACTGATTTATCGATAAATGTCTCGAAATACGGAACAGCTTAAATGGAAGCTGTGGCCTTGCTTTTTCTTTTGACACCCATTATATATACAAATTTCAAGGTTATAGGGAAACACCATCTTGGCCGGTAACTCAGTTATCGATAAATATATCGAAATATAGCAAAGTTCAAATGAAACCTATGGCCTTCCCCTTTCGTTTGCTACCGATATTGCACGCAAAATTTCAAGGTTTTAGGGAAACCCCATCTTGACCCATAACTCATTTATCGGAAATTATATCGAAATATGGAACTGTTTAAATGCAACCTGTTGCCTTCCCCTCTCGTTTGAAACCCATGTTGTATACAAATTTTAAGGATATAGTGAAATATTATCTTGAACGGTAACTCCGTTATCGATAAATATATCGAAACATTGCAAAGTTCAAATAAACCTATGGCCTTCCCCTTTCGTTTGCTACCGATATTGCACGCAAAATTTCAAGGTCTTATGGGAACCACATTTTGACCGATAACTCATTTATCGTTAAATGTATCGAAATACGGAACAATTCAAATGGAAGCTGTTGCCTTGCACTTTCGTTTGACTTTTATTTTATATACAAATTTCAAGGTTACAGGGAATAATCATCTTGACCGGTAAATCAGTTATCGATAAATATATCGAAATATAGCAAAGTCCAAATGAAGCCTATGGCCTATGATATTGTACGCAAAATTTCAGGCTTTTACAGAAGCCCCATCTTCACGAATAACTCAATTAGCGATGAATATATCAAAATATAGCAAAGTCCAAATAAACCTATGGCCTTTCCCCTTCGTTTGATACCGATATTGCACCCAAAATTCTGGGTTTTATAGTATGGGAACCACATTTTGACCGATAACTCATTTATCGATAAATGTATCGAAATACTGAACAGTTCAAATGGAAGCTGTGGCCTTGCACTCTCTTTGACTCCCAGTTTATATGCAAATTTCAAGGTTATAGGGAAACACCATCTTGGCCGGTAACTCAGTTATCGATAAATATATCGAAATATAGCAAAGTTCAAATGAAACCTATGGCCTTCCCCTTTCGTTTGATACCCATGTTGTATACAAATTTTAAGGCTATAGTGAAATATTAGCTTGAACGGTAACTCCGTTATCGATAAATATATCGAAATATAGCAAAGTTCAAATGAAACCTATGGCCTTGCCCTTCGTTTGAGAACGATATTGCACGCAAAATATCAAGGTTTTAGGGAAATCCCATCTTGGCACATAACTCATTTATCGGAAATTATATCGAAATATGGAACTGTTTAAATGCAACCTGTTGCCTTCCCCTTTCGGTTGAAACCCATGTTGTACACAAATTTTAAGGCTATAGTGAAATATTATCTTGAACGGTAACTCCGTTATCGATAAATATATCGAAATATAGCAAAGTTCAAATGAAACCTATGGCCTTGCCCTTCGTTTGAGAACGATATTGCACGCAAAATATCAAGGTTTTAGGGAAGCCCCATCTTAACACATAACTCATTTATCGGTAATTATATCGAAATATGGAACTGTTTAAATGCAACCTGTTGCCTCCCCTTTCGTTTGATACCCATTTTGCCTACAAATTTCAAGGTTATAGTGAAATATTATCTTGAAAGGTAACTCCGTTATCGATAAATATATCGAAATATAGCAAAGTTCAAATGAAACCTATGGCCTTGCCCTTCGTTTGAGAACGATATTGCACGCAAAATATCAAGGTTTTAGGGAAATCCCATTTTGGCACATAACTCATTTATCGGTAATTATATCGATATATGGAACTGTTTAGATGAAACCTGTGACCTTCCCCTTTCGTTTGATACCCATTTTTTCTACAAATTTTAAGGCTATAGTGAAATATTATCTTGAACGGTAACTCCGTTATCGATAAATATATCGAAATATAGCAAAGTTCAAATGAAACCTATGGCCTTGCCCTTCGTTTGAGAACGATTTTGCACGCAAAATATCAAGGTTTTAGGGAAATCCCATCTTGGCACATAACTCATTTATCGGTAATTATATCGATATATGGAACTGTTTAGATGAAACCTGTGACCTTCCCCTTTCGTTTGATACCCATGTTGTATACAAATTTTAAGGTTATAGTGAAATATTATCTTGAACGGTAACTCCGTTATCGACAAATATATCGAAATATAGCAAAGTTCAAATGAAACGTATGGCCTTGCCCTTCGCTTGAGAACGATTTTGCACGCAAAATATTAAGGTTTGAGGGAAACCCCATCTTGACCCATTTATCGGTAATTATATCGATATACGGATCTGTTTAGATGAAACCTGTGACCTCCCCCTTTCGTTTGACACCCATGTTGCATACAAATTTCAAGGTTATAGTGAGTATATCGAAATATAGCAAAGTTCAAATTAAACCTATGCTCTTGCCCTTTCGTTTATACCGATATTGCACTCAAAATTTCAAGGTTTGATGAGAACCACATATTGACCGATAACTCATTTATCGATAAACGTATCGTAATACTGAACAGTTCAAATGGAAGCTGTGGCCTTGCACTTTCTTTGACTCCCAGTTTATATGCAAATTTCAAGGTTAAAGGGAAACACCATCTTGGCCGGTAACTCAGTTATCGATAAATATATCGAAATATAGCAAAGTTCAAATGAAACCTATGGCCTTCCCCTTTCGTTTGCTACCGATATTGCACGCAAAATTTCAAGGTTTTAGGGAAACCCCATCTTGACCCATAACTCATTTATCGGAAATTATATCGAAATATGGAACTGGTTAAATGCAACCTGTTGCCTTATCCTTTCGTTTGAAACCCATGTTGTATCCAAATTTTACGGCTATAGTGAAATATTATCTTGCACGGTAACTCCGTTATCGATAAATATATCGAAATATAGCAAAGTTCAAATGAAACCTATGGCCTTGCCCTTCGTTTGAGAACGATATTGCACGCAAAATTTCAAGGTTTTATGGGAACCACATTTTGACCGCCAACTCATTTATCGATAAATGTCTCGAAATATGGAACTGTTTAAATGCAACCTATTGCCTTCCCCTTTCTTTTGACACCCATTTTATATACAAATTTCAAGGTTATAGGGAAACACCACCTTGAACGGTAACTCCGTTATCGACAAATATATCGAAATATAGCAAAGTTCAAATGAAACGTATGGCCTTGACCTTCGCTTGAGAACGATTTTGCACGCAAAATATCAAGGTTTTAGGGAACCCCCATCTTGACTCATTTATCGGTAATTATATCGATATACGGATCTGTTTAGATGAAACCTGTGACCCCCCTTTCGTTTGACACCCATGTTGTATACAAATTTCAAGGTTATAGTGAGTATATCGAAATATAGCAAAGTTCAAATTAAACCTATGCTCTTGCCCTTTCGTTTATACCGATATTGCACTCAAAATTTCAAGGTTTGATGAGAACCACATATTGACCGATAACTCATTTATCGATAAACGTATCGAAATACTGAACAGTTCAAATGGAAGCTGTGGCCTTGCACTTTCTTTGACTCCCAGTTTATATGCAAATTTCAAGGTTATAGGGAAACACCATCTTGGCCGGTAACTCAGTTATCGATAAATATATCGAAATATAGCAAAGTTCAAATGAAACCTATGGCCTTGCCCTTCGTTTGAGAACGATATTGCACACAAAATTTCAAGGTTTTATGGGAACCACATTTTGACCGACAACTCATTTATCGATAAATGTCTCGAAATACGGAACAGTTTAAATGGAAGCTGTGGCCTTGCTTTTTCTTTTGACACCCATTATATATACAAATTTCAAGGTTATAGGGAAACACCATCTTGGCCGGTAACTCAGTTATCGATAAATATATCGAAATATAGCAAAGTTCAAATGAAACCTATGGCCTTCCCCTTTCGTTTGCTACCGATATTGCACGCAAAATTTCAAGGTTTTAGGGAAACCCCATCTTGACCCATAACTCATTTATCGGAAATTATATCGAAATATGGAACTGTTTAAATGCAACCTGTTGCCTTCCCCTCTCGTTTGAAACCCATGTTGTATACAAATTTTAAGGCTATAGTGAAATATTATCTTGAACGGTAACTCCGTTATCGATAAATATATCGAAACATTGCAAAGTTCAAATAAACCTATGGCCTTCCCCTTTCGTTTGCTACCGATATTGCACGCAAAATTTCAAGGTCTTATGGGAACCACATTTTGACCGATAACTCATTTATCGTTAAATGTATCGAAATACGGAACAATTCAAATGGAAGCTGTTGCCTTGCACTTTCGTTTGACACTTATTTTATATACAAATTTCAAGGTTACAGGGAATCATCATCTTGACCGGTAAATCAGTTATCGATAAATATATCGAAATATAGCAAAGTCCAAATGAAGCCTATGGCCTATGATATTGTACGCAAAATTTCAGGCTTTTACAGAAGCCCCATCTTCACGAATAACTCAATTAGCGATGAATATATCAAAATATAGCAAAGTCCAAATAAACCTATGGCCTTTCCCCTTCGTTTGATACCGATATTGCACCCAAAATTCTGGGTTTTATAGTATGGGAACCACATTTTGACCGATAACTCATTTATCGATAAATGTATCGAAATACTGAACAGTTCAAATGGAAGCTGTGGCCTTGCACTCTCTTTGACTCCCAGTTTATATGCAAATTTCAAGGTTATAGGGAAACACCATCTTGGCCGGTAACTCAGTTATCGATAAATATATCGAAATATAGCAAAGTTCAAATGAAACCTATGGCCTTCCCCTTTCGTTTGATACCCATGTTGTATACAAATTTTAAGGCTATAGTGAAATATTAGCTTGAACGGTAACTCCGTTATCGATAAATATATCGAAATATAGCAAAGTTCAAATGAAACCTATGGCCTTGCCCTTCGTTTGAGAACGATATTGCACGCAAAATATCAAGGTTTTAGGGAAATCCCATCTTGGCACATAACTCATTTATCGGAAATTATATCGAAATATGGAACTGTTTAAATGCAACCTGTTGCCTTCCCCTTTCGTTTGAAACCCATGTTGTACACAAATTTTAAGGCTATAGTGAAATATTATCTTGAACGGTAACTCCGTTATCGATAAATATATCGAAATATAGCAAAGTTCAAATGAAACCTATGGCCTTGCCCTTCGTTTGAGAACGATATTGCACGCAAAATATCAAGGTTTTAGGGAAGCCCCATCTTAACACATAACTCATTTATCGGTAATTATATCGAAATATGGAACTGTTTAAATGCAACCTGTTGCCTCCCCTTTCGTTTGATACCCATTTTGCCTACAAATTTCAAGGTTATAGTGAAATATTATCTTGAAAGGTAACTCCGTTATCGATAAATATATCGAAATATAGCAAAGTTCAAATGAAACCTATGGCCTTGCCCTTCGTTTGAGAACGATATTGCACGCAAAATATCAAGGTTTTAGGGAAATCCCATTTTGGCACATAACTCATTTATCGGTAATTATATCGATATATGGAACTGTTTAGATGAAACCTGTGACCTTCCCCTTTCGTTTGATACCCATTTTTTCTACAAATTTTAAGGCTATAGTGAAATATTATCTTGAACGGTAACTCCGTTATCGATAAATATATCGAAATATAGCAAAGTTCAAATGAAACCTATGGCCTTGCCCTTCGTTTGAGAACGCAAAATATCAAGGTTTTAGGGAAATCCCATCTTGGCACATAACTCATTTATCGGTAATTATATCGATATATGGAACTGTTTAGATGAAACCTGTGACCTTCCGCTTTCGTTTGATACCCATGTTGTATACAAATTTTAAGGTTATAGTGAAATATTATCTTGAACGGTAACTCCGTTATCGACAAATATATCGAAATATAGCAAAGTTCAAATGAAACGTATGGCCTTGCCCTTCGCTTGAGAACGATTTTGCACGCAAAATATTAAGGTTTGAGGGAAACCCCATCTTGACCCATTTATCGGTAATTATATCGATATACGGATCTGTTTAGATGAAACCTGTGACCTCCCCCTTTCGTTTGACACCCATGTTGCATACAAATTTCAAGGTTATAGTGAGTATATCGAAATATAGCAAAGTTCAAATTAAACCTATGCTCTTGCCCTTTCGTTTATACCGATATTGCACTCAAAATTTCAAGGTTTGATGAGAACCACATATTGACCGATAACTCATTTATCGATAAACGTATCGTAATACTGAACAGTTCAAATGGAAGCTGTGGCCTTGCACTTTCTTTGACTCCCAGTTTATATGCAAATTTCAAGGTTAAAGGGAAACACCATCTTGGCCGGTAACTCAGTTATCGATAAATATATCGAAATATAGCAAAGTTCAAATGAAACCTATGGCCTTCCCCTTTCGTTTGCTACCGATATTGCACGCAAAATTTCAAGGTTTCAGGGAAACCCCATCTTGACCCATTTATCGGAAATTATATCGAAATATGGAACTGGTTAAATGCAACCTGTTGCCTTATCCTTTCGTTTGAAACCCATGTTGTATCCAAATTTTACGGCTATAGTGAAATATTATCTTGCACGGTAACTCCGTTATCGATAAATATATCGAAATATAGCAAAGTTCAAATGAAACCTATGGCCTTGCCCTTCGTTTGAGAACGATATTGCACGCAAAATTTCAAGGTTTTATGGGAACCACATTTTGACCGCCAACTCATTTATCGATAAATGTCTCGAAATACGGAACAGTTTAAATGGAAGCTGTGGCCTTGCTTTTTCTTTTGACACCCGTTATACAGGGTGGCTAATGAAAGCCGCTACCAAAAAAAAATTAAATAACTTTTTTTCTATTTAATGAATCTGGTTAATTTTTTTTTTATTTTGCAGATTGACTTTTACATTTAACAAAAATGGATAACTGGGACACTGAAACAAGAATTTGGATTGTCCGCCGCTATCACGCACTGGAGTCCGTAGTTTCGGTTCAAAGAGAGTATAGGCTCACGTTTGGCGGCAATCCTCCGAGCAGATGGACCATAATAAGACTTGTAAACAATTTCGCCGAGCATGGGACAGTCAACAGAAGACCTTACCATCGAAACCCTTCAGTTCGAACGGAGGAAACAATCGCTGCTGTAGCTGCTGCCATACAAAACAATCCACGTGTTTCGACAAGAAGCTTATCTGCTCAAATGGGTGTAAGCAGACAGTCATTACAGTCAATTATGCACAAAGATTTGGACTTATTCCCATATAAAATTCAAATGGCCAACAAACTGAACGCTGCAGACTTGCCGATTCGCTTGGAATTTTGCCAGAAGATGCTTCATTTGCCGATTGCCGATATTGTACGCAAAATTTCAGGGTCTTATGGGAACCACATTTTGACCGATAACTCATTTATCGTTAAATGTATCGAAATACTGAACAATTCAAATGGAAGCTGTTGCCTTGCACTTTCGTTTGACACTTATTTTATATACAAATTTCAAGGTTACAGGGAATCATCATCTTGACCGGTAAATCAGTTATCGATAAATATATCGAAATATAGCAAAGTCCAAATGAAACCTATGGCCTTCCCCTTTCGTTTGCTACCGATATTGCACGCAAAATTTCAAGGTCTTATGGGAACCACATTTTGACCGATAACTCATTTATCGTTAAATATATCGAAATACGGAACAATTCAAATGGAAGCTGTGGGCTTGCACTTTCGTTTGACACCCATTTTATATACAAATTTCAAGGTTATAGCGAGTATATCGAAATATAGCAAAGTTCAAATGAAACCTATGGTATTGCCCTTTCGTTTATACCGACATTACACTCAAAATATCAATATTTCAGAGAAACCCCATCTTGACCAATAACTCAATTAGTGATGAATAAATCGAAATATAGCAAAGTGTAAATGAAACTTAGGGTCTTGTCCCTTCGCTTAAGAACGATATTGCACGCAAAATTTCGAGGTTTTAGGGAAACCCCATCTTGACACATAACTCATTTATCGGTAATTATATCGAAATATGGAACTGTTTAAATGCAACCTGTTGCCTTCCCCTTTCGTTTGATACCCATGTTGTATACAAATTTCAAGGTTATAGTGACTATATCGAAATATAGCAAAGTTCAAATTAAACCTATGCTCTTGCCCTTTCGTTTATACCGATATTGCACTCAAAATTTCAAGGTTTCAGAGAAACCCCATCTTGAGCAACAACTCAATTATCGATGAATATCGAAATATAGCAAAGTCCAAATAAACCTATGGCCTTCCCCTTTCGTTTGCTACCGATATTGCACGCAAAATTTCAAGGTTTGATGAGAACCACATTTTGACCGATAACTCATTTATCGATAAATGTATCGAAATACTGAACAGTTCAAGTGGAAGCTGGGGCCTTGCACTTTCTTTGACAAACATTTTATATACAAATGTCAAGGTTACAGGGAAACAACATCTTGAACGGTAACTCAGTTATCGATAAATATATCGAAATATAGCAAAAACCAAATAAAACCTATGGCCTTTCCCTTTCGTTTGGTACTGATATTGTACGCAAAATTTCAAGCTTTTACAGAAACCCCATTTTCAAGAATAACTCCTTTAGCGATGAATATATCGAAATATAGCAAAGTCCAAATGAAACCTATGGTCTTGCCCCTTCGTTTGATACCGATATTGCACCCAAAATTCTAGGTTTTATAGTATGGGAACCACATTTTGACCGATAACTCATTTATCGATAAACGTATCGAAATACTGAACAGTTCAAATGGAACCTGTGGCCTTGCACTTTCTTTGACTCCCAGTTTATATGCAAATTTCAAGGTTACAGGGAATCATCATCTTGACCGGTAAATCAGTTATCGATAAATATATCGAAATATAGCAAAGTCCAAATGAAGCCTATGGCCTTGCCCTAGCGGTTGGTACTGGTATTGTACGCAAAATTTCAGGCTTTTACAGAAGCCCCATCTTCACGAATAACTCAATTAGCGATGAATACTCGTATATCAAAATATAGCAAAGTCCAACTGAAACCTATGGTCTTGCCCCTTCGTTTGATACCGATATTGACCTCAAAATTTCAAGTTTTATAGTATGGGAACCACATTTTAACCGATAACTCATTTATCGATAAATATATCGAAGCACGGAACAATTCAAATGGAAGCTGTTGCCTTGCACTTTCGTTTGACACTTATTATATATACAAATTTCAAGGTTACAGGGAATCATCATCTTAACCGGTAAATCAGTTATCGATAAATATATCGAAATGTAGTAAAGTCCAAATGAAACTTATAGCCTTGCCCTTTCGTTTATACCGACATCACACTCAAAATATCAATATTTCAGAGAAACCCCATTTTGACCAACAACTCACGATGAATATATCGAAATATAGCAAAGTTCAAATGAAAACTATGGCCTTGCCCTTCGTTTGAGAACGATAGTGCACGCAAAATATCAAGGTTTTAGGGAAATCCCCTCTTGGCACATAACTCATTTATCGGTAGTTATATCGATATATGGAACTGTTTAGATGAAACTTGTGACCTTCCCCTTTCGGTTGATACCCATATTGTCTACAAATTTCAAGGTTATAGTGAAATATTATCTTGAAAGGTAACTCCGTTATCGATAAATATATCGAAATAAAGCAAAGTTCAAATGAAACCTATGGCCTTGCCCTTCGTTTGAGAACGATATTGCACGCAAAATATCAAGGTTTTAGGGAAACCCCATCTTGACACATAACTCATTTATCGGTAATTATATCGAAATATGGAACTGTTTAAATGCAACCTGTTGCCTTCCCCTTTCGTTTGATACCCATGTTGTATACAAATTTTAAAGTTATAGTGAAATATTATCTTGAACGGTAACTCCGTTATCGACAAATATATCGAAATATAGCAAAGTTCAAATGAAACCTATGGCCTTGCCCTTCGCTTGAGAACGATTTTGCACGCAAAATATCAAGGTTTTAGGGAAACCCCATCTTGACATATAACTCATTTATCGGTAATTATATCGATATATGGATCTGTTTAGATGAAACCTGTGACCTCCCCCTTTCGTTTGACACCCATGTTGCATACAAATTTCAAGGTTATAGTGAGTATATCGAAATATAGCAAAGTTCAAATTAAACTATGCTCTTGCCCTTTCGTTTATACCGATATTGCACTCAAAATTTCAAGGTTTGATGAGAACCACATTTTGACCGATAACTCATTTATCGATAAATGTATCGAAATACTGAACAGTTCAAGTGGAAGCTGGGGCCTTGCACTTTCTTTGACAAACATTTTATATACAAATGTCAAGGTTACAGGGAAACAACATCTTGAACGGTAACTCAGTTATCGATAAATATATCGAAATATAGAAAAAACCAAATAAAACCTATGGCCTTGCCCTTTCGTTTGCTCCTGATATTGTACGCAAAATTTCAAGCTTTTACAGAAACCCCATCTTCAAGAATAACTCCTTTAGCGATGAATATATCGAAATATAGCAAAGTCCAAATGAAACCTATAGTCTTGCCCTTTCGGTTGATACCGATATTGCACCCAAAATTCTAGGTTTTATAGTATTGTGACGAATTTGATGATTCCTTGATTATCAATCCTGGGTTCGATCACTATAAAGTCGAATAAACACACGCACAGATAATGTAAGTAATAGCTAGTTTTATTTACTAGTAATAACCGCAAAACAATTTTAAGAGTTTGATAACTTTACAGTAGTTCACTATTGAACGCTTGAAAATAAACTGATCAGTCTGCCTTGCTTGGTCACTGCCTTATATAGTCCGACAGGGTGCTTGCCTACGCACCGAGAACTTTCTTGGTTGTTCGCTTTTCGTGTTCTGGAAGGGTCGGTGTTATTTATTGGCATCTCCTCCTTGCATCGTATTCGCAAACACTCGCGCCATCTCTCTTCCTCTTCCTAGTTACACGCTTGCATGCATAAGCGTAGCCATCGTTATCTCAGTTGTGTTAACTAGTGGTGGGAGTGTTATTGAGTTAGGGATGGTACATGCTTGAGAATAATCGCCACACTGCCCTCCACCTAAGTCTGATCGTCCCGATCAGACACATTGCCGGAACCAAACGCAGCTAGCCTTTCCAAATGGACCACCTTCATCTTATTCCTTGGCCTTCCCATAGTTTGTATGCGATATACCACATTGTTGATCCGTTTTATGACTTTGCATGGACCTTCCCAGTTACATTGTAGTTTTGGGGACAAACCTTTCTTACGCTGTGGGTTGTATAGCAGCACTAAATCTCCTTCTATAAAGCCTTCCGAATTTATTGCTTTGTCGTACCTGGCCTTCATCTTATCGCTCATGATCTTAGTCCGTTTTCTCACAAGGTCGTGAATTTCTCTCATTTCTTCTTCCAATACGCTAGTAGATTTCCGAGCATTTACTTCTGCATCGGCGTTTATCCCAAACTTCAAGTCAGCTGGCAATCGAAGATCATTCCCGAAAATTACCTTTGCAGGAGTCTGACCAGTTGTTTCATGTACTGCAGAGCGATATGCCATTAGGAATAAGGAGATGTGAGTATCCCAATCCTTCTGGAACTTATCCACTACTTTTCTCAGGTGCTCTTCCAAGGTTCTATTGAATCGTTCCACCATGCCATCTGACTGAGGATGTAGTGCAGTTGTTCCAGTTTTCCGAATGCCCAATGTCTTGCACATTTCCTGGAACACAGCTGATTCGAAATTTCTGCCTTGGTCAGAATGTATCTCCATCGGTGCACCAAACCGAGCTACCCAATTGTTAGTAAACACCTCTGCTATTGTTTCTGCCTCTTGATTTGGAATAGGGTACACTTCTGGCCATTTGCTGAAATAGTCCATAACCACCAGTACATATTTGTTTCCGAGTTTGCTAGTAGGAAACGGACCAGCTACATCCATGGCTATCCTCTCAAATGGCGCACCTGAGTTATACTGTTTCATTTGGCCATGGCTCCTTGATTTCGGTCCTTTAGCTTTGATGCATACTTCACAGTTGACAATCCACTCCGCGACCGATTGACGGCAACCAACCCAATAGAATCTTTGCTTGACTTTCTCCAAGGTCTTGGTGACTCCAAGACGACCTCCGCTTGGACCGCTATGTAATTCATTGAGTACATCAGGGATTTTCTTCCTTGGGACGACTATCAGCTTTCGAACACATTGACCATCCTCACTCTCCCATATTCGATGCAAACAACCGGATTCTAATTGCAAACTATTCCACTGTGCCCAGTATGACTTGGCAACAGGACTTTCTGCTGACATCTCCTCTCTTGATGGTCGCTCGTTTCGTTCGATTCCTTGCATTACAAGTGTAAGATCTGAATCTTCGTGCTGAAACCTCCTTAATTGATCCATGTCCCATTCGTCCGAAGATGTTATAGTCATGAGCCGCACATCTATAATGTCTTCCTTGGTCTCAGCTTTGGAACAATGCTTGCATTCCAAGTTACATGGTCTTTGTGACATTGCATCAGCATTTCCGTGGGTGCTACCTTTGCGATGCTCTATGGAAAAGTCATAATTTTGCAGTCGCTCTATCCACCGTGCCAATTGACCTTCCGGATTACGGAACTGTAAGAGCCATTTCAACGCTGCATGGTCTGTCCTGACGTGGAATCGCTGCCCATAGAGATACTTGTGGAAATGCTTAACGCACTCTACCAATGCCAACAGTTCTCTCCGGGTTACACAATAGTTCCTTTCAGGCTTCCCAATTGTTCGGTTATAGTATGCAACTACTTTATCCTGTCCATCAACAATCTGGGAAAAAACACCTCCTATAGCATAACCACTCGCATCTGTATCCAGAATAAACTTTGAACCTGGAATTGGATATGCTAACATCGGGGCAGTGCATAGTCGTTCCTTCAATTTTTGAAAAGCCACCTCCTGTTCCTTCTTCCATTCAAAACTCATATTCTTCCTTGTAAGGTCGTGGAGACTACTAGCTACGCTGGCAAAATTTGGTACAAATCGGCGATAATACGTGCACAGTCCCAGGAAGCTCCGTAACTCATGCAAATTTCTCAGTCTTGGCCAATCTTTTACGGCTTCGATCTTTTCCTTAGCAGTGCAGATTCCCTCCGTAGTTACCTTGTAACCAAATAACTTACTTCCTTTTTAAACAAGGAACACTTCTTGGGACTTAGTTTCAGACCAGCACCAGCTATTCTTTGGGAAATTTCCTCCAAGTTCTTTAGGTGTTCCTCAAAGCTTTTTCCCAGCACGATGATGTCGTCGAGGTACACCAAACATGTTTGCCAGTGCAATCCTTTTAATATCTGGTCCATGAGTCTCTCAAAAGTAGCTGGAGCATTGCATAGCCCGAAGGGCATTACCGTAAATTGCCAAAGCCCTTCTCCAACGCTGAAAGCCGTCTTCTCTTTATCTTCATCCTTTACCTTCACTTGCCAGTAGCCGCTTTTCAAGTCCAGTGTGGAAAACCAGTTCGTGCCAGATAACGAGTCCAGAGTATCGTCGATTCTTGGCAATGGATAACTGTCCTTCTTCGTTACGTCGTTCAATTTCCGGTAATCCACACAGAACCTCATTTGTCCATCTTTCTTTTTCACTAGTACTACCGGTGAGCTCCATGGACTAGCTGATGGTTCGATCACGCCGCTGTCACTCATTTCCTGTATAATTTCTCTTACTACTTGGCGTTTGGCCAATGGAATACTACGAGGAGCTTGGCGGATGGGCCTTGCATCACCAGTATCAATTTGATGCTTCACAACTTTGGTCCGACCTGGTTTAGAACCATCCTTGTCAAATATGCTCGAGTACTTTGATAGAAGTTCCTTTGCCTTTTTCTGATGATCTTTTTCGAGGCCTGCCATCCACGACGTGATATCATCTGAAAGATTAATCTTGATGATAGAATCATTTTCCTGAAGCTGTTCAACATTGATAACTACCTCGACCTCTTGGCATTGTCCCAATATTGCTCCTTTAGAAAGTTTAATCGGCGATTTGAACTCACTAAGTACTCTTACCGGTACACGTCCATCTTGTTTTGTCATGGCCAAGGTTTTACCTACTAATATGTTCGTCCTTGATTTGTTTGCTGCCTCGACAACCCACAATTTGTTTGTCCCATAATCTCCATCAATCTTTGCCCATATGATTGCTTCCGACTTCGGTGGAATTTGTTGGCTCTCCTCCACAAGCACTCGCTTACTAACGTATTTGTTTTCGTAACCATAATTTAATGGCACATCCATGTTCTGGTAATTCATAATCCTGTTTTGCATGTCGATCTTGATGCCTTGCTCGCTTAAGAAGTCCACACCAACTATGATTTCGTCAACAATATCTGCTACTATAAAACTGTGTAGAACGGCCACGTTCCCAATTACGATTTCACATGTTACATCTCCTAGGACATGGGTGTCCTCACCAGTGGCCGTACGTAACTTTGCTCCATGCAATGGTCTCACCTCCTTGTTGACTAAATCAGATCGAATTATGGAATGCGATGCGCCTGTATCCACAGTTAGTAAGTGCTCTTTTCCATCCACATATGCAACAACAGTAACATTACTAGCTTTCCTTCCGATCTGTGAGACAGAGATTATGGGGCATTCAGTTGCGGGAGCCAGTCCACGCCCCTTTCGGCTGGCTCGATTTAGTTTAACGACTGATTTGGTTGGGAGGTTTGCTCATCTCCTTCAGCTTTGCGTTTTCGTCCACCTGAATTGCTGGGGTTACTGGAGCCAGAGCCGCAATAACGTGCTATGTGACCTGCTTTTCCGCACTTAAAGCATTTAATCGCACCATCACTTTTTTTCTGTACTCCGTTCAACGCTTCCAAAATTTTGTCTACCCAAGCCGGAGTGTCCACTTCAACGCGATGAGCCTTGTATGCAGGTTTACTCAAAAGCGAGGCTGTTTCCTGCGTCAGAGCATGCGATACCGTTTCAGCGAATGTCCTTTTGGGGTTTGCATATGTGGCCCGCTTCGTCTCTACATCGCGTATTCCATTTATAAAACTTTGGATTTTTACCCTCTCAGTATACTCCATGGGTGCGTCCGCATTTGCTAGATGGGCC
Organism: Merzomyia westermanni; assembly: GCA_949987695.1. Taxonomy (NCBI): domain Eukaryota; kingdom Metazoa; phylum Arthropoda; class Insecta; order Diptera; family Tephritidae; genus Merzomyia; species Merzomyia westermanni. The sequence continues at coordinate 88,083,457 of OX465291.1, forward strand.
AACCTCTCGATATCCGATGCAAATTCCTGTAAAGTCTTATTAGGTTTCTGGAAGCGATTCTGTAGCTCTATTTGGTATATCTGCTTCCGATGTTCGCTACCATAGCGCCTCTCAACTGCACCCATTAATGCATCATAACTGTTTCTTTCGGACTCGGGAATAGTCTGTAAGATTTCTGCTGCAGGTCCCTTCAATGCCACGAATGGCGCTGCAACTTTATCTTCAGTGCACCAATTATTCACCGCAGCCGTCTTCTCAAATTGCAGCTTAAATACCTGAAATGGAACAGAACCATCAAAGGAAGGTGATTTTACCTTGGGAGTATTCGCTAAGGCAGATGTGCAATTTAGTTGCAATTCCTGGATACGACCTCTCAATGCATCTACCGCAGCATCGATTTTATCCCGCAATTGTGCAATTTTTGCATCTTGTACTTCTAGTTTCGATGACACCTTTGCTTCCTGTTCTTCCAACTGCGATGAGATATATGCCTTCTGTTCTTCCATTTGAGATCTCATGTATGCCTTCGTTTCATCTAGTTGAGCTGAAATCTGGGATGTCATATGTGTCTTCTGTTCCTCGAGCTGAGATGCCATTCGAGATGTAATACGTGTATCCTGTTCTTCAAGCTGAGATGCCATGTGTTCTTCCAGCTGAGATACTATACAAGTTTTCTGTTCTTCCATTTTAGTCGACATCTGGGTTAATACAGCCAATATCATGTTTGTGTCCACGGTTGCTACTGGATTCGGATACTCCTTTTTTTTCTTCCATTTTTGTCGGTGCCTCCTCCACAAGATGAAAACCATAATCATCAACGTTGATTCCTTCTGCTTCCATAGCCTCCCGCAATCGTGACTGTAACTCTGATTTATTGCCTGTAGTGTTTAGTCCGCGCTGTTCCAACTCATTTTTGAGTTGCTGAATCTTTAATTCATTCAGCTTCGCCATGTCCTTGTTATCCTTAAATTCACTGGTATTTATTCAACAATACCGCTTCTGACACCAATTGTGACGAATTCGATGATTCCTTGATTATCAATCCTGGGTTCGATCACTATAAAGTCGAATAAACACACGCACAGATAATGTAAGTAATAGCTAGTTTTATTTACTAGTAACAAAACAATTTTAAGAGTTTGATAACTTTACAGTAGTTCACTATTGAACGCTTGAAAATAAACTGATCAGTCTGCCTTGCTTGGTCACTGCCTTATATAGTCCGACAGGGTGCTTGCCTACGCACCGAGAACTTTCTTGGTTGTTCGCTTTTCGTGTTCTGGAAGGGTCGGTGTTATTTATTGGCATCTCCTCCTTGCATCGTATTCGCAAACACTCGCGCCATCTCTCTTCCTCTTCCTAGTTACACGCTTGCATGCATAAGCGTAGCCATCGTTATCTCAGTTGTGTTAACTAGTGGTGGGAGTGTTATTGAGTTAGGGATGGTACATGCTTGAGAATAATCGCCACAGTATGGGAACCACATTTTTACCGATAACTCATTTATCGATAAACGTATCGAAATACTGAACAGTTCAAATGGAAGCTGTGGCCTTGCACTTTCTTTGACTCCCAGTTTATATGCAAATTTCAAGGTTATAGGGAAACACCAGCTTGGCTGGTAACTCAGTTATTGATAAATATATCGAAATATAGCAAAGTTCAAATGAAACCTATGGCCTTCCCCTTTCGTTTGCTACCGATATTGCACGCAAAATTTCAAGGTTTTAGGGAAACCCCATCTTGACCCATAACTCATTTATCGGAAATTATATCGAAATATGAAACTGTTTAAATGCAACCTGTTGCCTTCCCCTTTCGTTTGAAACCCATGTTGTATACAAATTTTAAGGCTATAGTGAAATATTATCTTGAACGGTAACTCCGTTATCGATAAATATATCGAAATATAGCAAAGTTCAAATAAACCTATGGCCTTCCCCTTTCGTTTGCTACCGATATTGCACGCAAAATTTCAAGGTCTTATGGGAACCACATTTTGACCGATAACTCATTTATCGTTAAATGTATCGAAATACGGAACAATTCAAATGGAAGCTGTTGCCTTGCACTTTCGCTTGACACTTATTTTATATACAAATTTCAAGGTTACAGGGAATCATCATCTTGACCGGTAAATCAGTTATCGATAAATATATCGAAATATAGCAAAGTCCAAATGAAGCCTATGGCCTTGCCCTAGCGGTTGGTACTGATATTGTACGCAAAATGTCAGGCTTTTACAGAAGCCCCATCTTCACGAATAACTCAATTAGCGATGAATACTCGTATATCAAAATATAGCAAAGTCCAACTGAAACCTATGGTCTTGCCCCTTCGTTTGATATCGATATTGACCTCAAAATTTTAAGTTTTGTAGTATGGGAACCACATCTTGACCGATAACTCATTTATCGTTAAATATATCGAAATACGGAACAATTCAAAGGGAAGCTGTGGGCTTGCACTTTCGTTTGACACCCATTTTATATACAAATTTCAAGGTTATAGCGAGTATATCGAAATATAGCAAAGTTCAAATGAAACCTATGGTATTGCCCTTTCGTTTATACCGACATTACACTCAAAATATCAATATTTCAGAGAAACCCCATCTTGACCAATAACTGAATTAGTGATGAATAAATCGAAATATAGCAAAGTGTAAATAAAACTTATGGTCTTGTCCCTTCGTTTAGGAACGATATTGCACGCAAAATTTCAAGGTTTTAGGGAAACCCCATCTTGACCCATAACTCATTTATCGGCAAATATATCTTTTTATGGAACTGTTTAAATGAAACCTGTAACCTTCCCCTCTCGTTCGATACCCATGTTGTATAAAAATTTCAAGGTTTACTTGACCCACATTTTGACCCATTACTCATTTATCGGTAATTATATCGAAATATAGAACAGTTTAAATGCAACCTGTTGCCTTCCCCTTTCGTTTGAGACCCATGTTGTATACAAATTTTAAAAATAAAAGCCATGACCTAAAGACAAAGAGTTTTGTTGGGAACTTGCACAGCTCAACCCTTATTAGCCACCCAGTTTTGTGAAAAACGGGTAACTGTTTCTTCTAAATCTAATTTCCTAAATTGTACTATTTAATTTTTGGTGAAGAGTAAGACAGGGTTACATCGAGACAGCAGCCCTTGCTCACGTATAACCCGAGTCAGTACGATAGAACCAGGTGCTATGGGTCATATTTTACGTATTCTTTCTTATTCATACTATTTTTACGTTTATCCAAATTTTCTTTTGAGTTAATTAGAAAGAGCAAACAAATTCCTTAAAATATCTAAAAACTATACGGATTCAGGGAATATATAAGTTAAAAATTTATTTCTTTTCACGAAATTCTTTAAACTTAGTGGGGCATCCAAAAATAGAGCTTGAAAAAATATCAACAGACTAAAAAATTTTTTTTTTTAAGTAATAGCTTAAATTGTCATGCAGGTATAATTTTAAAAAGATTCGGTTATATTTTATTATAATCACCTAGATTTGTTCTTCTGATTACTTGGGAATTTAAAAACAATACTGGACACCAATACATTTCACGATACACTTCTTTGCGTTTCGCATTTGAATGAATAATTAATTTGTTCTTACCATATTTTTAATTAAAATATATATACATATATATGTTATAAATGGTTTGGATTAATGACGTTTTTTACAGTTCACTGCTTTTCACACCTGCAATCACAAAAAATTAAATACACTGATTTACGCAAATTGTTTTTGTCCGTTTTTTGCTTCCTGGCACTTTACTGTTAACGGAGCTTTTGTCAGATTTTGCTCGATTAGGCAGTGCTGCAAACTAGCAACACATAAGTTGTGTTCGAAGAGGATACAATTTTTAAAAATTTTATAAAATTTTTACTGTGAAGTGTTCGGTGACACAAAACACTTGCAGCGAGAGATCGCATTTTGACATTTCATTGAGTGAGAGAGTGGCAAGCTTCTGCTGTTGACTTACAAATTTCACTCTATAAAACTTGTAAGTGAAAAACAGCAGATCGTGACATAGGAATGCAACAACAAAACTTTTAAGATTTGAACTATTAATCAATCAAAAAAGCAACAGCTGTTTTGTTTGGAAGTTACTGGATTTTTATTTTTAGCGTTTCGAGAGAGTTTTACGTCATGCTCCCTTTACCGATAATTCTTTGCAAGTTTTGTCACCGAGCACAGCCATAATGGAGCAATTTTTAAGTAGTGAAATGAAAGAGTGGGATAGAGTTTCACATCTATTCATCTTTGATGTGCTTTAAAATCAAGCACAGGACATTTTATTATCTTAATAATAATACTAATAAAAACGGCGGCCGCCGTTGTGTAGCGGTAGTGTTGCCGGCCCACCACACGGAAGGTCCAAGGTTCGAGCCCTGGTACAGGTACCATCAAAAATGGGTTAAAAAGGCTTCTCAGCAAAAATTTATCTCCTTTGTAGATGCCGTTCGGAATCGCCAAAAACCTGTAAGTTCAACCAATTTGCAAGAAAAATTAGAAGCAGTATACCACAAATTGGTAAGAACCTCACGCTTAATCTCCTCAGAGGTATTTATCGCGCCAATTATAATTGTTTTATATCTTAAATATTTTTACTAACGTAAATACATATTTCTACTAAAATTAGAGTAAATCTCCTGTTAGAGTTTCTTATGCACATTAATAATAGGTAGTTATTCGCATTACATCTTATATTTCAATACAACCATTCAAATAATACTATTCGAATAATACTAGTATTCGAATAATATGTTGAGGTCACCCTAACAATTTCTTAGTCTATGACGAGTTAATGCAAACTTTTTCAAACCACTTTTGATGTTAACTGTCCTAGGACTCGAACCTTGGACGTTCGGTGTGGTAGGCCGGCAACACCACCGCCACACTACGGCGGCCGCCATTAATTTATTTGTATATAAATAGCTTCCCTACCAACAACTGCTAACCACATTTCTTCAAAATACCAATGCATGCACATTTTATGTTTGAAAACTTTGCGTTCAAATAGACAGACGGACAGGCAGACGGACGACTCAGCTCATCATCTTGATTATTTCCGTTTACTTATTGATGGGCCCATCTCTTCTTCTTCTCATACTTACAAACATTTCATGTTCATTAAAGGTATGAAAATCAAAAAAGGTATATAACTTCCCTATTGCAGTGGGGTTTTAATAACTTTCCCGGATATTTTACTTGTGTGTTATCCGACTTGCTTAATTTTTGGCAGGAGCATACTACATACTATTGAGAAGCAGCTGACGAATTTTGATTGAAATATCTAGTTCAAACTACAAGCAAAATAGCAGACTTTTTATGCTAAAAAGTGGTCGGCGCCACGCCTGTTTCCTCAAAATCCACAAAATTTTTTTGCGGTCGAGTTTTGCTTAAAAAGCTTATTATGTGTGCAAGATCTTATTGATATAGCTTACTTGGCTATAAAAAAAAAAATAACGCGTCTTACATTTTACAAACAAATTTTTCAGAACTATGTTAAAAAACTGGGCGTGGCCGTTGACTGATTTCGCCCATGTTTACAACAAACATTTCTGCTTATGTATTCAACATTTTCACCAAATATCGTTTTAATAAATCAATTTTTGCTGGAGTTGTGGCATAAAAAGTTGTGTGTAATAATTCACTACAAAAGGGGCGAGACCACTCCCATTTTAAAAAATTTATATTTTTCGACGTTTTTCGTTCACGAGCACTTTGAAAGTGAAATAGAAATGATAGAAAGCTTTTGTACGCAAAGTTATTGCCTATTAAATATATCTATGATCCTTTTTGAAAATCTTTCGTATAAAAGTGGGCGGGTACCTTAACCGATTTCCGGAACATTCCCTCTGTTAATATAAGTATGTGTGCTAAATTTTGTTTTGATATCTTGAACGGTTTCTGATTTATGATTAATATTATTTCTAAATTTGACTTAATCAAAAGTGGGCGGTGCCACACCCATTTTCAAAAATTTCTTGAAAATTTTATTTTATGCCTCAATCTCAATGTAGTCACAAAATTTTATTCTTATAGGTGTATTATGTACTGAGTAATCACTTTTTTTGTGTTTTCGAAAATATTCTATGTATAAAAAGTGGACGTGGCTATTATCCGATTTCGCCCATTTTAAATAGCGCCCGGAGATGAGTGCCAAAGCACCAACATACCAAATTTCATTAAGATATCTCAAAATTTACTCAAGTTATCGTGCTAACAGACTGACGGACGGACGGACATAGCTTAATCAATTTCCTTTTTCCTCCTGAACATTTTGATATATATAAGTCAATATCTATCTCGATCCGTTTATGACGTTAAATAAGTACCACCGTTACGCGACTAAAGTTAATATACCTGTGCGTAGCACTACTATGTATAAAAAATGTACAGAAGAAAACTTTGGCACCATTTTACAATCGTGAAGAACTCTGGACAAGCCTTCTGCAATTATTGCGGCGCTGTTCTAATGAGCGCCACAACCTGCTTGTGGAACCACTACAATTTCAAACATAGACTGAGATATGGAGTTGATAATCTGCAAGATTCAACTTACCATATAATTGATAACTCTGAAGGAAGTTTACAATTGAGCAGAAAAAGGCAATCACGAGTCAGTATGTACATCGGCAAACAGCACCATCAACATTACTCAAAACCGCCAGGAACTAATTACACAGGATATAACGAAAATGTTAACGATGGATATGCTGCCGATTTCCTCTATTGAAAATTAAGATTTTATATCGCTGATAATAATTTTAGAGCCCAATTAAAAAGTTCCTTTTCGAAAACGATTTGAAGCTTTGTGTTAGGATGAACTGATTAAACCCAAAATATTATTGGCTAAAGGGATACAGATATCGCTTTGACCACAGACGGCTGGACGTCAAGGGCATTGGATTTGTATATTACTATACAACGTACCGTATAACCAGACAAATAAAATAAAACTTAAATTTTTTCAAACGGGTTTAATATACCTTATCATTGCTTAAAATATATGAAGGGTTTACGATGGAATATAATAATTAGAAATATCTGCTGATACTGCCGGGTAAATTATCAATCGCCCATGCAAGTAGGTCATTCGTTTTATTATTGTTTTAATATTTAAAATACATTGTCTCGCTTTACTCAATTCCTTCAGTTGTAGAAACATAAAGAAAAATCCACCTACCAGCGATCGTCCTTAACCAGGCCATTTAATCCAAAGAATTCTTACCATACCTTACTTACTTGCCTATGTATGTACGAGTAGGTAGATGGTCTAAAGAAGAATTTTCTTACGTTTTTTATGTGCGGCAAGTTCTAAATCGCCTCCCTATTCAACCCTATTTGCCCAAAAAAACCAAATGACTATTCGGTAGGTATTCGAATAACCAAATGTAACCACTGCTTATGCGCACAGTTGTACATACATCCAAACATATGTACAAATAAAAAAACGCATGCATACTAACCAAAGATATTCATCTATAGATGCGAGACTTAGCGCTCTCTAAGAGCCCTCTGAAGTTTTTTTAATTTTTATAACATTTTCCAATAGTGCCAGAATAGTGAAAACAAATGTGGGTATTTTGTGTAGAGTTTTAGGTATTGTGCATAACACATATTGGAGAAAATTCGAATACGGACCGGTGACTATACTTCAAGATTGACTAAGAATTGTTAAGTGTTAGTGCACTCTGCGCTCCTCATGTCACACCTATTTGAATTCGAATGCCGTTGTGTCTCTGCCAGCGCTAATTGGCTAAAACCACAATTTTGTATTTCTTAATTTTTGAAGGTGGAAATTGCGGCAACAATATATCTGTGAAAATAAGCGGTAAAAGCCAAATTCAAGATTGGTCGAAAATGAGAAAGTACTAGCATTGTGTTCTCCTTATCCTTATCACAAAAATTTTAACGGTTTTCGCTCAACAATTGTGGATATACATATATATATTTACACTACAATTTCAACTTTCAACGCGCTCTGCTTATAAATTCAAAAAAATACTTTCGTAGGTTTCCCTTACTGCAACATGTATTCTGGTGAACGTATTATTTCATTTTATAAAATAGAAATAAATTATATATATAAAATGAAATTATAATAAATATAACTCAAACATTGCATTAAGTACTAAGCAAACTAAACATTTTCTTTGAATGGTCATTTAACCGCCTGGCCGATTTTGACCGTCCAACATAGCTCGCCAGTAATTTCTTCGTTGCAAATCGGTATCCACTTGGTCATTCCATCGGAGAGGTGGTCTCCCTCTTCCTCTGCTTCCACCGGCGGGTGCCGATAAGAATACCTGCTGGGCTGGAGCATCTTCGCTCTTTCACACAACATGGCATAGCCAGCGAAGCCGCTGTGTTTTAATTCGCTGAACTATGTCGGCGTCTGTGCAAAGTTCATACAGCTCATCATTAAATCTTCTTCGGTACTCGGCGTCGCCAACGCGTAGAGGTCCACAAATCTTTCGAAGAACCTTTTTCTCGAATACCCCCAGAGCCGCTTCATTAGATGTTGTTCGTGTCCACGCTTCTGCACCATATAGCAGAACGGGACAAGACTGTACTTTTCAATTGCCTACTCAGTCCGAAGTAGCATTTGTTTTCAAGAGTAGTTTGTGTTAGTGCTGGTTCCCAAGTAAACGAAGTCCTTTACTATTTCCAAAGTATTGCTGCGTGGTTGCCAAGACACAAATGCGATGACCCTTTGTTTGACGACAACATGTACTTCGTTTTGCCCTCTAATATGGATAGGCGGTCATCCTGTCTGAAACCTCGTTTAGTTTCGAACGGCTAGGAGAGGTCCTTCAAAATTCTGACCGAGCTGGTGGTGTTGCTCAAGGTGTTTTTTCATAGCCGTATAAGGTTTGCTGAGAAACCAAATTCAGACATAGCGGCATATAAGCAGTTCCTTTTCGTGAGGTGATGCTTACCGATTCTTTTCTCGCGGGCTTTTTCTAAGATTTGGCGTATTGTTACAATCTGGCCGATAGGATTCACCAGGTCTGAAGCCACACCGATAAGGTCCAATCAGTCTTTTCACATCAGGCTTCAGTCTTTCGCACAATACGCTTGATAGGATCGTATATGCGATTTTCAAAAGGCTAATTCCGCGATAGTTAGCGCCGTTTGCAGGATCGCCCCTCTTGTGGATTGGGCAGAGAACACTTAGATTCCAATCTTCAGGCATGCATTTATTAAACCATATTCTGCGTAGAAGCTGATGCATGCGCCTTACCAGCTCTTCGCCTCCGTGTTTGAATAGCTCAGCAGGCAAACTATCAGCGCCAGCTGCTTTATTGTTTTTCAATCGGGATATTGCTATTCGCACCTCATTATATTCGGATTGTGGAACGCCAATTCTATCATCTTGGATTGTGGGGTCGGGCTTGGCATCTTCTTGGTTTCTTGCTCAGTTTCTTCGTTCAAAAGGGCAGAGAAGTGATCCCTCCGTATTCTGAGTACTCTCTGAACATCGGCACCCAGGTCGCCGTTCTCATTCTTACAGGAGTTTGCCCCGGGTTTAAAACCTTCTGTCATTCGCCAAATTTTTTGATAGAAATATCGGGTGTTATTCCCGTTGACCTGCCTCTCAACCTCTTTGACCTCACGCTTTTCTGCCTTTCTTTTTTTCGCCCGGAAAAGCCGCCTCGCTTCCTTCTTCAACTCGCGGTAGTGTTCACTGTCGTTGCATTCGATCTCAGCGTTGCCTTGTAGGCTTCGTCGTTTCTTTTCGTTGTAGCGCGGACTCTTCACCATCATGTCAGTTGTGGCTTCGCGTTTGACGGAATCCAATTGCTCCTGATTCTACTGTTCATGCATCCCATTACGTTGAATTGTGCTCTCGGAGAGCAGGTTTGAATAGCGGTCTGCGAAATAATTGGCGAACATCATATTGTGCGAACATCTAAAACGCTGGAAGCATGCCGTCCGCCTATCACAACGTGGTCGATCTGTTTGCGTGCCATGTAGCCTGATGGATCTTCTTGGGCTGATATGACCATGTGTCGGGCACAGGCGAAGTCATGACCCCTGCATCCATTTGGCGAGGTCTGATCGTGGAGACTGAATACAATACACCCTCTTTACCCACCCTGGCGTCAGTACTCAATGACGGAGTCTCTCTCCCACCACAAATCACACGCCGAATCTGCGCTTGTCTACATGCCCACTCTAGTAGATGTTGCAAGGTGTAATGGTACTGTTACCTTCCCCGTCCATCACATCTCTTGTATGGCGGTGATGTCAGCTTTGACGTTTACGAGGGCATCAACCAGCCGGGCAGCAGCACAATCTCCATTAAGGGATTGGACGTTCCAGGTGCATGCCCTTAATTCATAAGCCTTAAAAAGTTTGCAGGGGTAGTCATCAAAATTGGGTTGTCTTATTATCCGAGTCTCTGCGTGTGGTTTCATTGGAACTTCTTTTTACGTGGCGGGTCACAAACCCAGCGCACAACTCGCTTTGCGGGAGGAATTTCTTATCACACATTTGTATAGCGAGCTGCTTGGTACAAGACAGACGCTTGCTTGCATCCGCACCACATGGAGATCAGACGCTGCTGTTTGAATCCCCCAGCCAGCCCTTAAATCGATTATGTCGGAGTGGCCTTACCAGGTTATCGCCTTCTCACGTTTAGCTCACCACCAAACGGGTGTTCGGTGGTTACCCAGAGAATACTTGCGCGCAAGCTCCCGTAAGTAGTGAGCTGCTTGAACCGCATGCAAAAGAATTGTTCTGGCTATTACCAGGTGAATGGCGGTCAGAGACTTTCCCCATTTGCGTGAACTTCTACACACGACCCACCTTCATAACTAAACTAAAATATTACAATGGAAAAATTTTAAGAACATAAAAAATAGCCCATGCATTCCCCATTTGTCACTTGCCTAAAATTAATCTTGATCTTCATCCAAGCAAATTCGAGGGCTTAAAACTCATGTAAATAATCAACCCTACATTGTTTAGGCGTTAATGGTTTTAATTTTTTGCATTTTTTCGGATGTATGCAATTTTCCAATATTAACGAGTCTTAAAAGTTCCTTCCTTATTCATGCTTAAATCTGAATAGTTTGTAACTACCTGCATCGTTTTTCGTTAGGCCCATGATTAACGGGCCTTAAAAAATAAGCCACACACTTATGCTTAGGTCTGAAAAGTTTGAATTGCCTGCATTGTTTTTCTTGCGCGAGCCTTTAAAAATAGGTTCAACGTTTTTATGTTCAAGCATAATTAGTTTGCAACTGCCTGCATTGTTTTGTATGTGGGTTTTCGTGGATAAAAGAGCCTTGATAAAAGGCTCGTTGTTGTTGTTGTTGTTAACAGTGATTCGCCCTTCCTAATGGGCACTATCTCTCTAAATTGTCATCAGGCTCTTCTAACGGAAGTCCGAGGAAACGGGTAGATTCCACAGGGTTGGACCAGAGTGCTGTAGGTGTTAGATGAGTATGTTCTATTGAACAGGAGGAGAAATGTATGGTATCATGAGGGGACTTACCACATGCAGGGCATGTGTTTGGTATGGTAGGGTTCAGTCTGGATAAGTAAGAGTTTAAACTATTACAATATCCAGAACGAAGTTGTGCTAGCATGACTCTAGTCTCCCTCGGAAGAACACGATCCTCTGCAGCCAATTCAGATGGTTGAATATTGATAACGGGATTCACAGGCCGATATCTGAGGGATCTGTCTACCGACTAAGTGTGGAGGTCGTTTAGAGCCCGTCTATGGTTCCGAAGATCAAACGGCAAAGAAATGTGGTGCCGGATCTCATCGTAGTGCTTGCGGAGATGTATCCTTAAGTCTCTGGGGGGCGGAGATTCATCCAATAGTTGTCGAGTTGGATGACTGGGTGTATGACAGTTCAGAAGAAACTGTCTACTCAAGAGTTCCGCATGCAATTTAGCCTCTTGATGGAGGTGAGACTCAGATGACATAAGCAGTAAGAGTTCTGATGGCGGTGCTTTGGCAGACTTGCAATTTCCTCCAGTTGGTGTCAGCAAGGTTGGGCGACCATATGTGCACAGCATAGTCAATAACCGGTCGGCCAATAGCCTTATGCAAGCAATATTTATTTATCTTTTCCCCAAGTACTGCCCGCCAGTGACTTGAGGATCTTATTGCGGCTTTGTACCTTTGAAGCTATTGCAGTGGCATTACCAGCGAAGGTGAGGTAGAGGTACTCCATCTAAGTGGACATTTAACTCTTGCCCCATCTGCGCATTCCATGTCGTAAACAGGGTCGCCGTCGATTTAGTCGGAGATAGGGTCAGATTTCACTTGGTAAAGAACCTGGAAAGGTCTCGAAGGTAACGGTTTATTCTAGTACAGAGTTCGTTGGTTTCCATATCTCAGGTATGACAAAAGTAGTTAGAGAGAGGTTAAAAAGCGCCGCTAGATAACTCTGTCCCTCGTGGCCTAGGTGTTTAATCATCTTCATGGCGATTCCATAGGGCCGATGGATTTTGAGGGGTTTGCCTTCATTATGGCTTCCTTAGACTTTGAGACTGAGACGGCAGTGGGCGCAGTAGAGTTTGTGTTTGTGCGCACGTCGGTCGGCTCTTCTCTTAGTCCTTTCAGCAAGTGGATGCATTATGAACAGCCGGCAAAAGAAGTTCGCTCATTTCCTGGCGTCCGATTTGACGCTGTCGCCGAATGCAATGGCGACTTTGTCATTGTATTTGGTCGGATTGGATAGGGCCTTGACAGTCGACCATAATTTAACTACTCCGCCGGAAAGGTTGCATGCCTCAAGGTGTTGTTTCCACTTGGTCAGTTTGTGTTCATTGACTGTCTTACGAATTTCCGCATTGAGATCATTGATTCTGGGATTTGCGGGGTTGATGGGTCTCACTTGGTCACGTTCTCTTGCCATTGCCGCAGCTTCTGCAGGGAAATTCGGTATTCTACCAGCAGGAATGAATCGATGACCTTGCGAAACTCTCTTTCACCTTTGCGTAGGGCTGTCGGTGTGGGTAAGGCAGCGAAGGAGCGTTCTTTATAATCCGAAGTTAATTAGGCCCGCGCTCGTAACGAAGATATGTGGCGAACTATGGCAGTTGCTTGCCACCCTGGTGGGGGCATCGCTACTGACTGTAAAAACTTCTGAGTTGTCTATTTGATCTGTAATTGCGTGTCCTCTACTGTTTGCTGGCAAGTTGGAGTGCCAGAGATCGTGATGTGCGTTGAAGTCGCCTAAGATTAGACGGTTATCGCCCCTTAGCAACGCACTAATGTCGAGATGATAATCTCTAGGACAACACGTGGCAGGGGGAATGTAGATGTTTATAGTTTTGCAGGTCGACGTCGAATGACCGGAGTACTATGCCTTGGCATTCTGAGGAAGAGTCCCTGGGGTCGACGTCAGGGTAAAATAGATTATATTGTACAGAGTGATGTGTAATGAACGCAAGGTCACCCCCATGACCGTTGGGATGGTCTTTTCGATGTACATCATACCCATCACAGGTTCTTAAGTCCGATCTTGTGTTTAATTTTGTCTCCTGTAGCGCGGCGATTTTGACGTTGTGCGACTTGATAAAGTCAGTTATCTCCATAAAATTTTGAAGTGTGTAGGAATGGAGAGGGGGACATGTCAGGCGAGAGGGAAGAATGCGCTTGCCTAGGTGGAGGTAGGCTAAGGCCTAAACTATGGCGCAGTCGAGAGTTCACAGCGCCTCGGCAGTTGTTGTCTGGCGTTGAAGGCGGCTGTGTACTGCAAGAGGGGGCTATGAACGTCCAGAGGTTTCCGTTTGCAAGCCCACAGCACATAAGGGTGTGACATAGGCCAAGGCAATTGTTGCACTTCACCGATGTGGCAGGCGTATATAATCTTTGCCGACAAACAGTGCACACAGTGAAAGGTACGACGAGGTGGTGATCCTGCCCACGTGCAAGCTGTAAGCAGGGGGGGGGCATTGGAGGCAGAGAAAGAGTGGACTGACTCGGCGATGCTCATATCTGGCCTATTCCGGAGGGGATAGGAGTGTTGAGCAGCCGTGCGAGATGGAGACGCTGGTGAGCGTGAGCGACAGTCGGGAGTGGGTGAGGCGGGAATTATAGCCATCTCTTACACTTCGAGCATTGAACAGAATGGGACCGTTTAGTATAAATTTTCTTCCAGTAGACGCAGCAGATCCAATCTCTTTGTCCAGGATTGGGTTCGACCCCAGCCCGTAAGAAGAGACAATGGAGCAACCACGCTGCAAGGGTTTGCTCCGAGGATGATAATTTAAGGGTGGGACGAGGCAGATTAGACAGGGGTACACTGAAATAACAGCCCTTGACCAAGTAAAAAACCCGGGTCATTCCGGTACATAGAACCGGCTGTTGTGTGTAATGATAAAAGGCTCGTCGTCGACGTCAGTTGACTGCCTTCTATCAGTTTGTATGTTTTATGTTCTTCCATTTTTCTCTACTATAATATTTTATTTTGCTTAATACTTAGTGAAGCATGTGATTTATATTTATTTATAATTAATTTTTATATTTTAATTTATTTCCGTTATTATATAAGAATTCCACCAGAATATATTGCTCTAGCGCAAAAACTTCCGCTCTCTCTGTAGGCGCAATAGCCTAGCGCAGCACAACAATACTACCCCTGCAGTCAAATGCCAAACTGGCTAGTGAACTAGTTCATTAACTAGAATTTCGTGGGCTTATTCATACCGGTTTGAGCGACTGCAACGTTTCCGCTTTCATAAGCAGCAACAACCCTCTAAAATTGTCGATACATGCATACGCGAGCGAAAAAGAAAACAACTCAGTATTCGGCATTGTACACCTCTACAAGTAAGTTATGTCCGCATCCCTTTCTTTCAATTCTCTCTCTAGCTCGTAGGCGTTTGACACTCACTCACATATCAAATAAGCGTTTGACAGCCACTCGTGGCAGGGTTGCTGGTCAGCTAACAATGAAGGGATGCGAAGGCTTAGTGATAAAATCGACTGAATTTTGCAGCTAATGTTATTTAACTTCCCTTACTTAATTTAGTATCAAAAGGTATTCAGAAATTTGGAAAATAACCCTTAACTGAGTAAAAATAAACATATTTTGCATATTTGGAAGAATAAAATGTTGTTTTCGTTGTTAAGAAAGTTATTTCCATCTGATGTATATTGGAATGATTTTTCGTCATCCCTTGTCAAATTTGGTTTTGAGACAAACCGGTTTCGGCGTTGTGCCATCATCAGTGCCGATTTTCGTTCTGATCTGTTGTTGTCGTTTGTCTTGTATTTATAGTAGGTAGCGGGTAATGTCAGCATGGGTGTCTGTTTGTGTACGTGTGTGTATGTGTTTTGTGTGTTCATTCAAAAAAGGAGGTGGTTTGCACCGACCGGTTTTTGTGTGGTTGACTGAGGCAGGTAAAAGAAGTGGTGATTTTTGTTGTTTGACCTTTTTGCTCATTTGTTGTTTTTGATCGTTTGCTGTTTTGTGTTTATTTGTAGGTGCGTGTGTGTTTGTTGTACCTGAGTGATTGCTTTGTTTTTTGTAAACCAATTTTAAAGGTTCGAATATTGTGTCGGAAACAGTGTTTGTCTGTTCGTTTATTATTCTACCGTTGAATGTTTTTTGTTTGTAGATTTCCATGTTTTCGAGTACGTTCAGACGTCGGCCTTTTGGTTGTACATGTAGGACCTTGACTGTTTGTTTGATGTTTCCGGGGGGGCATTTATTCTCCACCATGTGATTCGCAAAGTTGGACTCTGGTATGATGGTTGGATTCCGTGTCTTTTTGTTGTCATCTCTAATGTGTTCTCTGAACCTCGTTCTTACTTGTCGTCCTGTTTGTGCTATGTAACTGTACTAGCATTTACAAGTGAACTTTTACCTGCCTCAATCAACCACACAAAAACCGATCGGTGCAAACCACCACCGTTTCTGAATGTACACACCCAACACATACACAGACATACACAAACAGACACCCATGCTGACATTACCTGCTACCTACTATAAATACAAGACAAACGACAACAACAGATCAGAACGAAAATCGACACTGATGATGGCACAACGCCGAAACCGGTTTGTCTCAAAACCAAATTTGACAAGGGATGACAAAAAATTGTTCCAATATTCATCAATTATTCACCCTGTCGGAAAAACAACAAAACAAAATAAAACAGTTATTTCCATCTCATTTTATTTTCTCATACCTCAGGGTTTGTACTTTTTTTTAGATAAATCATTTAATATTTTTAATAGCCTCGTTTTTGGAGCAACGGGAAACTTAGAGAAGCATCTGCGGATCAACCAAAATTCCTTGAAGAAGCTGAAAAATTCCTTAATTCCTTGAAAGTTTATGACACCGATGGTCGTGATATCACGAATAATTTTAGTTTTATTAAAGGGTTACTCCTAAAAATCATGCCAAGATAAAATAGAGAATTTTTTCGAACACATTCTTAGATGTGGATCTTTTGGTTCAAAAAGTACGCCGCAACGTTTTTCATATCTGTTTAGACAAGCCTGGCGTATAGATTATTAAATTATTAGAGTATTTTGATTCGATTTGTCAAATATTATCTGAAAAAATGGGGACACGGAGACATATTTCTGTTGCGAAAATTACAAGCCAGACACCATTTTATTAAGAAAGTGAATGAGCCTAATTTCAAAAATGTTGAATTTTTATGAACATCACACCGATCGTCTTTGGTTTTGGTCCGAGTGTCTGTCTACGCGTGCAACTCCAAAGTTTTCCGATTTTCTATTATTCCAAGTGTCTGTCTGCGATAGTCCAAAGATTTCCGATTTTTAATTAGTCCGAGTGTTCGTCAGCCGTAGGCCGTTGATTTTAAGCAGATTTCGGGTATTTTCTTTAAAAATAGGTCCCGCCGTTTTCCCCACCAATCTTATATTTCCAGGAAAGTTCAATAGGGTTTATCTGTGGGTGATTTTGTAAATATTTATATATTTTTCCAAGTACTCTGTTTAATTATTATTTTTGAAAGTGGTTTTGTTTAGTAATTGTTGCTAAGTAGTTTTGTTTAGATTTTTTATGTACCTGAATTGTGGAGTTTTTATTTTTTGTAACAAAAAGTTGATTTTATTAAAGGTATCTGTAAATATTATGTATGTGGGTGATAATAGGCTTACAGGGGAACCGCACACCCAAAAAAATGTCGGTAACGCTCCTACATGGCAACATAAACGCATCGTTATTTGTACGCTTGATACACACCATGCACACACAAAATAAAAACAAGAAATGAGAATGCGCATTTAAGGAACACACTTTAAATAGCAGGGAAATAAGAAAAATATTTCTTTAGTTGAAATATTTGAAGAAAACTATCAAATTAGCACGTGCAATATTATTGTTAACAAAAAAGAACAAAATAATTGACATGACAAAATCAACCATATGCTTGCTTTTATAGGTAGCACAGAGATTTTTATAAAGATTTCAAAAAGTGGTAATTAAATAAAAAAATAATAATTCCACTTGAAATAATGCACCTATGTTTCTCATAGTAAAATCATGATCCTTTTCAGAATTTCGTGCTTCAAATAGTACATTGGCAGATCATGTACGTACGTGCATGTGAACAAAATCACCCTTATTTTTTGCGACGTCGCTACTGCATAACGGCGTATCAGCGACACAAAAACGAGTAAGCAGTGCTCAAATGAAACCACGAAAAAAAGTGAAAGCGAAACGATCACTTGTCAAAGCAATTGAGTAAATAAATAACTTTCCTTTTTGGAATAATCAAAGTAACCATTTTCTGATGAAAAAGTTTTTAGCAAACTTATAGAAAAATATTGAAGTGTTTTTATTTTTCAGGGTGGACTTATTGTGATTGTGAAATGCAGTTTTCATAAATAAAATAACAAGAAACAACGGAATCGTTTAAAAGCTGCAAAAACGAAAATGGCGAGCAGAGACACGTACAATAACAAGGTGGTTAAAAATAGCACTTTTAAAGAAATGTATTTACTAAGAACTTGCACATTATGTACTAGAATTCCATACTCGAGTTACCTGCATGGGTTTTTGCAAAATTGCAATGAATAGCAGGCGCGGATACAGATCTCTAGTTGAGGGGGAGCGATTATGGCCGAAGCTCAAAATCCAAACTGCCATGAAAGTCAGTAATATAAATGAATGATTAATTTTAGAACACTATTTTGACATAATTACCAATAAACGTAACGAATTTATCTTTAAGAACTCAAATTAGCTTTCGAACAAAAAACAATCAAGAAATGAATCTATACAGGTCAAAGGTAACAACTTGTTCTTTCTGATAAGCGAGTATCACTTGTGTCTTTTAATAAAGTGGAGTTATCTTGAATCTATATTTATTGGAGCAATGAAAAAACAAGAGATGAACAATAATGTTTATGAAATTAAGTACATTTCAATCTTTTCGTCGACAGATGAAATATGTAGTTTTGTTACAAAAATGTTTTAGAAACAGTATACTCGTACATTATTATTTTTCATAAATTAGCGTCAAGCTGTTATGATACAATTCTATGTTATAAAATATAAATGCTTCGCTTCCTTTTTTTTTTTTGAATCTTTCTATAATGTCTTCAACGTCGATTTTAATATCATAATGTATGTGTAAAAGTGCTAAACCAATGAGCCTCTCTTCAGGCATAGTTGTTCGTAACCATGTGTTTAATCGCCGAGGGGTAGAAAAACTTCTTTCTGGAGAAGCATTACTGACTGGCAGTGTAGCCAGAATGTGCAATAGCATCCTTATCAGTGGAAAAGCATTTCCGTCGCAGTGATCTAAAACTTCTACAGCAGATTTTCGTATTGATTTTTTGTCGGGCTTTTTTGAGAGAATATACTTATTATAGATTTGCATTTAGCGCTAGACAAGCAGACAAAAGAAGATAAGAAAGATTTCATTCGATCTCAATTTTAGGGAAATTTAAAAAAAGTGCATTTGAATTTCGGGCAAATTAAGCACGTCCAATATTTCTTTAGGTCTGATGCTACTACGCTATAATCAGCGACTATACTTTTTTTGAAATTCGTTATTTTGATAGACACATGTTTTATATATTTATGATGGTTAAATTTTCATTAAAGTGGTTTGTAATGTAATTTTGCAAAATTTTAGTGTATTTTTCAACCCAAATTGAACTAACCTACTATGAAGTGGTACAGTAGTTGGTATGATACTGATGCAAGGCTAACTAGTATGACGACTAGTATGAAACCGGTGTATGTCCTGACTTGTTTGTAAACTGGTATGATCCTGATGTATATACGGACTAGTATGTTGTATGGTATGATCATGTATATAATGACTAGTTTGTCCACTGGTATATTGCTTATACAGAGATTGACTGGTATGTCAATTGGTATAATGCTGATGCTGAAGCGGACAATTGCCATCTCGTAGAACATTGCCGTGTTAAAAATACCAGTTGCTAATATGGGAAAATTACAGAACTCGAACTAGTTGAGCCGGTTTGTCAAACTAGTATTTGACTGGTATGAAACTAGTAGAATTGACTGCAGGGACCCTGCTCGTCAATCATGACCCGACACGATCAAATTAACCATGCGCTAACGTGAAAATACAAATTATACATTTTAGCCAATCAAATGAGAGAGCGGAAGAGAGTTTCGCATGTATTCTTCTTTGATGTGCTTTAAAATCTAGCGCAGTACATATTATTATGTAAATATAACTTAAATATGTCTATTAACGTACAAACACACATATATGTATACTAAATTTGGAGTAAACGTCCTCTTAGAGTTTCTTTTATGCACTTGATTAATACGTAATTATTCGCATTCCATCCTATAGTTCAATACAGCTATTCGAATAATGCTATTTGAATAACACTATTCGAATAATACCATTCGAGTATTACTACTCGAATAATATGTTGCTGTCCTCCCAAGAATTTCTTAATCTATGACGAGTTAGTGCAACTCTGCTGTTAATTTTCCGATCGCTTCCATTTTGGAAACCTTTGCCATACTAGCTGACATGCGCTGTCAAATATTAAAGATCTCTACTTCCACTTTCTTTTCTGACTGGCAGCGCAATCGAACAAACTTGTTTCTTGTTAGTGCGAATCTAAAGTATTTGTGATTGTAAATTTTATACGCGTTTCATACATTTTCCACTTTTGGATTGCTGGGCATATTGGGCTATCGTTTACAGTGCTTAATATCTGTCGGGAAAGAAAAGTAGCGAAGAAGCAATAACTGAGAATTTAGAGGCTGACCTAGGCGCTCTTGCACTGAAGCCAGGTAATATAACATATCGTTTTGTTGGAACATCATTCGCAAGTTGAAGCGGAGGGGCAGACTGCGGTTTCTTGAGAATGTTCACTCAATTGTGAGCAGCGTAACTGGACTTCGAGCGTGCAAAATTTGTCAAGCACCAATAGTGGTTGAAAGCGGTTCATACAGTGGAGAAGCATCGAAGGCAGGTATCGGCAAAAGAACTAACACAGATTTTTTAGTTTTAAGCTCTGCAACTATATATAATAATAAGACACGTGGTTAGGTGTGCTCGCAATTTACGCCCCATAATATTGTAGTTGAATGTGCTCTCGGTAAGCGACCGGTGACGTCGTGTAAGGTGACACGAAATCTGCAGTGTAGCAACAATCCCTAGCAGATGGAGAAGAGGCGCCCTATCGCGGAGAGCGGCCTCAATTAAGCGTATTTAGTTTAAATTATGTATATATTTTAGTGCTTACGATTTGATTTCTTTTTATAATCTTGTATTAATTTTTGTAAAGCCGTTATCTCAAACGTAATAAATTATTCGTTGCTGATCAAGGCGCAAGTCCGCGGCCAAGGGAATACCAGATGGAGTATCGGCTTGATCTGCCGTGCAAGCAAAGTGTTTCCAAAAGCCAGTCAAGACGTCTTGTAGGGTTCCGAGGGGTGTATATATCGGTTGGCTAAGATGAGCCTAGCGCCTCCTGAAAGTTTGTAATTGCGGTCATATTGAATTAATCACAAAGAAAGGCCTTCGTGGTGTGCTGACGTGTTTTCTTTTGCTCCGTGCTAAGTAGTATCTAAAAGTGTTGCTAGTTTCGTTAATTGCTATAATTATGCAAAAAGCTACATTGTGTTCAGACTGTAATGGCCCCATCAATATTGAGTCTGACACTAAGAGTAAAATTCGCAAAAATTAATATAAATGATTTAACATCCTAACTAATCGTATGAACATTGTTTTTGTGTGTAACAATTGCCTCAGTTTCTCGTCAAACTTTTTCGCAATGTTTTCTCTGTTGTCCATGTTGTGTCTTTAACCTCTCTTATATTAGTCATTCAATATACAGCGAGTTACAAGTATGTATGTATAAAGATAAGAAGTAAGTATGTTGAGTTAACTAGTGTTGGTTAACTGAATGTACATTGAGTGTTGTAAAACAGGTAAAGTATAATACATTAGTAGATTATAGTAAGTATGCTAGAATAGCTATTTAAACAATATCTTCTTTTACATAACTAAACTTAGCTTCTTAATGTTGAAACCTAGAGGGAGGTACAATTTTCCTCCCTTTGCGTGTTACATATGCATTTTTATTATTTGTACTTTTATAATTCAATAAATCCGACTCTTCGCGTGTACCTTTATTTTCAATTTCATTACAATTATTTTCAATACCACTTTTACTTTCGTTCACAATGCTAGAAGCTTTTTGTTCAGATTTTTTCAAAACATGTTCTCTGTTTCTCCGATACAAGACGCCTGCCTCATCTTTAATGACAAAAGAACGTGGCTCATTGAGTTTTTCAACGACTACGCCCGGGAACCATACGGAAAAGGGGGCTCTTTTAAACATAATATTCTCACCTAAGTTGATCGGTTTCAAAGTTTGGGTACTCTTGTTGTAGTTTTGGGCTGTTTGTATATGATTGTTTCTTATAATTCTTGAATATTTGTTTTTATCTTACTCTATTACTTTTGGCTCTAAATTTTGCCTAATATTCGGAATTTTTGTCCTCAAAACTCGGGACATTAACAATTCGGACGGACTTGGCTATTACCTTTGGGTGCGGTTCTATAATGAAGCAATGCAATAAGGGGATCAGTTTTTGTTTCCAGGCACTTTGTAAGCATTTTCTTTATTGTCTGTATTGACCGCTCTGCTAATCCATTCAATCTTGCTAAGCATGGACTAGAGGTCTTATGCTCAATATTCCAGTACACACAAAACTCTCCAAATTTTTAAGTAAATCCCGGACTCTGCCCGACACTTAGGCCACTAAATAGGCCCATTGTGATACCCTATACGGTTTCTACCCACCTCTATGCCCCAGAGATGCGAGCAAGTCATCCCCGACGCCGACAGCGTGGAGTCAATAAATTTAGATAACGCTTTTAATTCTATTTGTGATACCTCAGCGAGGTTATTGAGAAACGGTTGGCCCAAGATAGCTAACCGTCGCCTGCTGAGTGCAGGGCATTGACACATCAGATGCTGAACACTTTCCTCCTCCTCAATACATCTGCAGCTGCGACAGTAATCATTAGACATTGCGCCCATTCTGGCGCCGTGAGTGCCTATTAAACAGTGCCCTGTTAGAACCCTTACCAGGGATGAAATGCCCGATTTATTGAGGGACAGCAGGGAGTTTGTACGTCTTTTGTTGTAGGAAGGCCAGGTTAGCCTGGATATCTCACACGTCGAGAGCCCTGACCAGAGCATATTTGCTATTTCCATTGTTTTTGTGCTAACACTAAATTTAAAGGAGGCCATGGGTATGCCTACCGAGCTATTTCCTGGAAGGAGATGGGTGGTGGTACCCCGTCTAGCCAGCTCATCCGCTCTGCAGTTGCCTTCAATATCCCTGTGCCCAGGTACCCAAATAAGGCTAATACTGAAGTGCTGAGCCATCTCGTTGAGAGATCTGCGACATTCAGTTAACGACTTTGCATTGTCGACATATGAGTTCAAGGCTTTAAGTGCGGCCTGACTGTCTGAGAAGATATAGATCTGTTTACCATTTTGGGGCATGGATACCAAGCTTTTCACCGCGCCGTGTATTGCCAGCATTTCCGCTTGGTACACGCTGCAGTGGTCGGGAAGACGGAAGGAGATCTCTAGTCCCAGGTCCGGTGAAAAGATTCCTCCCCCCACCTTCCCCTCAAGCTTGGAGCCATCAGTAAAGATGTTGATGGCGCCCCGAACCGTATGTGGTCTGTTGTCCCATTCTTGTCTTGTCGGTATTATAACCTCGTAGTTCCTGACAAACACGTTATTTGACGCGCAGTAGTCCGTGTGTGGTGGAATGTTAACAGGCGCGTGGTTGCCCAAGATTGTGGCGTGCCCACTTTGTCCATTTATTCAGACGCCAGTCTCCCTTATTCGCAAAGCTGTGATCGTGGCTACTTCCTTCGCCACCAAATCAAGCGGTGGTAGATGCAGCATAGTGTTGAGTGCTTCTGTCGGGGTGGACCCAAGGGCCCCGGTTATGCAGAGTTCTGAACTCCTTTGGACTTTTTGTATCTGTTTGACGTACGTATTCTTAGTTAGTGCAGGCCACCAGACTAGCACTCCGTAGAGTAGAATCGGGCGAACAATGGCTGTGTAGATCCAGTGCACTACCCTGGGAGAAAACCCCCACGAAACACCAATTGCTCTCTTGCAAGTAAACAACGCGCACGTTGCTTTTTTAACCCGTTCTGTTATATTGTCACCCCAGAGTAGTTTCCTGTCTAGAGTAACTCCTAAATATTTGACTTTGTCACTGAATGCCAAAGTCGTGTTACCAATTTTTGGTGGTATAAGGTTCGGTATTTTGTACCTTCTAGTAAAGAGGACTAGCTCGGTTTTCTCGGGGTTAACCCCCAGACCTGTTGACTTTGCCCAGTCACAAATTTTAGATAAGGCTGATTCCATTAAGTTGCATAGAGTTTGAGGGAATTTTCCCCGCATCATAACGCAGATGTCATCGGCGTACGCAATCACTTGGTGGCCTTCCGCTTCCATGAGGCGTAGAAGCTGGTTTACAGTAACCACCCAAAGTAGCGGTGAGAGAACACCTCCCTGTGGGGTACCTCTGTTAACGAGTCTGTGAATCGAGTTCCCACCTAGCTCGGTTGTGATCCGCCTGCTAGTAAGCAGTTTACGAATGAACCCCACCAGACAGGTATCGACCCGCAGACCCGTCAGCGCAGAGGTGATAGCTTCCGGAAGGACGTTATTGAAAGCGCCTTCAATGTCGAGGAAAGCCACCAATGTATATTCCTTTAGGTTAAGTGACTTGTCTATAACAGATACAAGAGAGTGCAAGGCAGTATCTGTTGACCTACCCTTACTGTAGGCATGCTGAGCCCGCGAGAGCTGAGTTGGGTCAATCGATCTTCTGACATAGTCCTCCAGAAGTCTTTCTAGGGTTTTAAGAAGAAATGAGGATAGGCTTATAGGCCTAAAGTCATTAGGTTTAGTATGAGATGGCTTCCCGGCTTTGGGGATGAAGACTACCTTAACCTCCCTCCATGAAGTGGGTACGTAGTTGAGCCTTAGGCAGCCTATAAACATAGTTTTCAACCAGGGCATGATAAGCCCGGATGTATGTTGTAGCTGGGCCGGGAATATTCCGTCTGGTCCAGGCGACTTATGGGGCTTGAAGGTAGATAAAGCCCAATCTAGCTTCTTCTCATCTGTGATCTCCCTTATCATTTGATCGGAAGGCACCTTTCCGCCGGTAGTAGTAGACACGTCTGTGCATGTCGGGAAATGTGTATCCAGGAGCAGATTCATGGTATCCGTAGTCGAATCCGTCCACTGCCCATCTGGCATTTGGACGTGGCTCAGTGTTGTTGGCGCTTTTGAGAGCACCCTCCTCAAGCGCGAGGCAGCAGATGTGGATTCAATTTCACTGCAGAATTCCACCCAGGAGGCTCGTTTGGCCTTGCGGATTTCTTTTTTATATGTACTTAGCTTAGTTTTGTAAACAGCCCAGGATAGCTCGCGGCCGTCCTGTTTGGCTTTATTAAAGGCAACCCTACAAGCCTTCCTGAGTCTATCTAGATCAGACGACCACCAAGGTGGCTTATGGGTTTCCGCTACCTTTTTGATCGGGCAGGCCTTATCTAAAGCAAGCTTGCATTGTTGATTAAAAGTGTTGACTAGCTCGTCTAGTTCCTTATCATTTCCAGGTGTGACCATTTGTTTTGATAGATTTCTATCAATGAGCTTCCTGTAGTAGCCCCAGTTTGTTCTTTTTATATTTTGTATGAATTTTGGACGTGTGTGCGTATCTGCTATTGAGAAACTAATATATCTATGGTCTGAGAAGGAGTGTTCTGTTAGAACCCTCCATGATTCTATGAGGTCGCTGAAGGAGTCGCTGACCAGTGTAATATCAAGGACTTCCTCGCGGTTCCTTGTTATGAATGTGGGGTCACTTCCCCTGTTGCATAAACTTAGATTAGTGCCTAATAAGTAGTTATATAGTGGATCACCTCGGTCGTTTGTGTCGGTGCTGCTCCATTGAGTGTGATGGGCATTCGCATCGCCTCCAAGCACAATTAGATTATTACGTGGCCTAGTGGAACTCACGAGCTCTCTGAAGTTATGTGGCGGTAGTGAACCTTCGTGATCGTGGGCCAGATAGAAGGAGACAAATCTACAACTTCTACCTAACCCCTCGACGCTAATCGCTGTCAGATCTCCGTCACTAAATTGGGGTAGAAGAAAAGCGTTAATATTCGACTTAGCTAAAATACACGTACGAGGCTTACCCTTATCTTGAGCGCTGTAGAGCTTGTAAGTGGGAGTCCTCAAACCACAGATCCTATTTCCAGTGATCCACGGTTCTTGAACTAAAACGATATCTACTCCCCCTGCCGAAAGTTGGAGTAGAAGCGCAGCTGACGCTGCTCTACTGTGATGAAGGTTGATTTGGAGGACCCTCATCATCTTGCTTTTTAGCACTCTCCTCCGTGAGCGTCGCGTCGGCGTCGTCCTCGCTCAGAAGCTGACTCTCGGAGTAAAGCCTCCTGAGAGTCCCGCTACCGTCCAAGCTGGACGAGGCATAGCCGCTCCGCACATCCGACCCACTGTCATCAACCTCCATCATGTTATCGCTGGGGGGAGGCTCCACCTCTGCCAGAGATGAAAAATTAGCCAGGGCTTCGGCGTCCGCCTTGTACACCTTCAGGCTTATATTTTTGAAACCATAGCTTACGCGGTAGTCGCACCGGTCCAGGGCCTCGATGCTTACCTGGTCTAGCAGCAGAACTATCTGCATCGTCGCTTGTCCGGCTGCTTTGTCCACGCTGACCACCTTCCAGTTTTGGGTCGGTAGACCCGGGTTAAACTCCTGCAATTGTTCCAGGATTTCATCTGGCTCCGTTGGCGTCACTGGAACCCAGGCTCTAGCTCTTGGCCGGTGCGGGATGTCGCACGCATCCACTGCTTTGAGGCGCGCGCCAGGGTACACTTCCCCTATTCGCTGCACGCCAATCTTGTATAGGTCCACGGACCTAGCGTCTCCACAGGCGATCAGCCTGACATTGCCTTGGTACCATCCTGCATCGGTATAGGATGGTGGCGGTCCAGGGTTCTCCCTCTTCACCTGGATGGCAACTTTAGCGAGCGCGGCTTCGATCCACTTCCATTGCTGTTTCGGGATCCTGCCATCTACGCTGCCCTCATCGATAACGCCAATGATCTTGCGATCCTTGGCTACCGCCGCGAAAGACCGTATATAGCCACCCTGCGTTTTGGCCCTTTTCGGTGCCGTTGGGGTAGTCACCTCCACTGAGCGATTGCGCTTAGAGGCTTCCCCTTTGTTAGCGCCATACAACTCCAGTTTAAAATCCGGCACTACCCGCCGAGCCCACGCCAGGTCTCGCTGGAGCTTCGCCCAAACCTCCGCCGAAACATCTTCCTCCCTTGTCGGTGAGGTCGCGTTTCTGTAGAGAATCCGGGCTGCAGACCGCTTATCCTGGTGGCTGGCCTTTGTGGGTTGCCTAGGCATCGAGTTCTTGGCCCTATCGCTAGCACCCCCCTCACCCTTGGCGCCCCCAGCTACGGACTCGCCAGACGCTTTGCGCTGAATGGCAAGGCCACTGGTGGAAGCTACAGGATTGGTGGTAGCTGCGTTGCTGGCCTCCCGATCGGCACCCCTGGAAGAGGCACCGGTCATCGGACTACTCGGACCGGTTTTGCACTCATCCCTATCTCGTCTAGCTGCCGCTGCAGCACTGAAACGCCGGGGTGTCCTCTCGGCTTTCGTATCTTTGTTTCGGTCCGGTTTCCCCGTGAGGGAGCGAGCTCCTGCTGACTTTTTATTAGGAGAGTCAGACTCCTTGCTTTTATTTACATTTTTATTTATATTTTTTTTCCATAATTAGGACCAACGAGTGGCGGAGAAGGGGACGGTCCACCCGGGCAGAGATCCGCAATACCCGGGTAAGGCTAAATAGAATCGGAGGTCGCCCGGTGTCCGAAGCACTCCGTTCGCGACTGGGCTATTTAAGGGCCCCCAGCCAGGTTGATCATCGGCACGGGTCGTATGACACCTTGATCCAGCCCTTACAAGGAAGGAAAAGCGGGGGGGGGGGGGGGGGTGTGGGGTTGAAAAGGTCGCCGCTCGAATTAGCCGCCGTAGCGTTACCAGGTATCACCACGAGGTGGCTCCTCCCCCGCTTGGAGGAGGAGGGTGTAAGCACCTACGAGTCGACGGTTTGGGGTGGCGCTGGTGTGTGCAAGGCGCGAACACCCCCATTAAGATACCCAAAAAAACTTCGACTTGCTTCTATTACATTTTAGGCCTATTTTTTTTTGCACGCTCCAATACTTGCAATAAAACTTTGTCATGTTCCTCGGCCGTCGATGCATGTATTTAGAATCCAAACATGAGAAGGTCGAAAAGCCAAGCTATAGTGACGTACAAAAACGAAGGGACTGGAGTATAGAGGTAATGATTAATAAGCGCAAAGTAGTCTGTCAAATAGATACAGGTGCACAAACAAATATATTGTCAGTAGCTACTGCAAGAAATTACTAACATACCTAGAAACAAATTTTTAAATATATTAGAGTTCTGCCTTAAAGACAACAACTATTTCGTGCACGACAGTAAAATCTATACCCAAACGTTTGGAATGCCAATGGGCAATCCCCTCTCCCCCACGATAGCAGATATAGTTATGGATGACATCCTCGATGCCACATACTCGGACCTCAGGAAACAAAGAAAAGAAAGCGTCAACTTTTTAGTGAAGTATGTAGACGATATATTCGCCATAGTGAAAAAGAATGACACAAAACTTATACTTGACACACTAAACAAATACCATAACAGACTACAGTTCACCATGGAAATGGAAGAAAATAACAACATTCCATTTCTAGACACACGCATACACAAAAACGACAACAACCTTATACTAGACTGGTACTCGAAACCGACTGCATCTGGACGCCTAATAAATTTTTTATCTTCACAACCACGAAAATACAAAATCAACACAGCCCGAAACCTCATACACAAGACACTAACAATAAGCCATCCCAAATTCCATGCCGCCAATATAGACAAAATTAGAAGAACCCTTCACAGCAACAATTTTCCAAATCACATCGTAGATGATCTAGTACAACAAAAGATAAATGAAATAAATCACAACCATAATCGGACTCAAACAAGGACCAATAACGAGACAAAGCAACATCACAGTATTACTCACATTCCCAGGCTAACAGAAAATGTTGCACACGACATTATCAAAAAACCAAACTTGACGCTAGCTTATAAATCCAACTACACATTAAAAAGTTGTTTTACACAAACAAAAACTAAAATAGACACAAAACAACGTAATATACAAAATACAATGCGAAGGAAACAGCAACGAAAAATGTGACAAAATATACATAGGTACAACTAAACGCGCTTTAGGCACGCGACTAGCAGAACACGAAGCCGACATTAGAAAACAAAAACACAGCACAGCACTCTCCCAACATGCAATAACAAACAATCATAGGGCTGACTTTGCAAACGCAAAAATAATAGACAAAGAAGCGCGAGCAAAAACAAGATACACACTAGAGAGTTTACGAGTATTTTAGTTCGCTTGACGTGAATAGCGGTTTTTGGATGATCCCTTTGAACGAAAAGTCTTCTAAACTTTGCACATTCAATTCACCTTTCGGCCGTTTTCGATTTTTACGTCTACCGTTTGGTACAAGGTGGCGCAGAAAATGCTATAAATTTTGCGATTGGCCCCTAAAGTAAGTTCTGTTTTGACATTTGTGTGGTAAACACATGCGAAATACACGTTAATAAACAATGTTAAGCTACACTGCTCCAGAACGCGGAATATTGCTGACTATTTATTTGACCAATAATCGGTCGGTGAAAAACGGTTACTGCGCAAAAGTAATCCTCCTATCAGAAAATGCTATAAATTTTGCGATTGGCCCCTAAAGTCAGTTCTGTTTCGACATTTGTGTAGTAAACACATGCGAAATACACGTTAATAAACAATGTTACGCTACACTGCTCTAGAACGCGGAATATTGCTGACTATTTATTTCGGTCGGTGAAAAACGCTTACTGCGCAAAAGTAATCCTCCTATCAGAAAATGCTATAAATTTTGCGATTGGCCCCTAAAGTCAGTTCTGTTTTGACATTTGTGTAGTAAACACATGCGAAATACACGTTCATAAACAATGTTACGCTACACTGCTCCAGAACGCGGAATATTGCTGACTATTTATTTGACCAATAATCGGTCGGGGCCAAACGGTTACTCTGAATGGTGAGCGCTACAGAGCAATGATCAACGAGTTCTTTTTGCCGCAACTTGATGAATTGGGATTGGAAAACATGTGGTTCCAACAAGACGGTGCAACAGCACACACTGCACGTGCCACAACCGATATGCTGAACATCGGTAGCTTACTTTTGCGCCACCTTGTATAAATGCTGCACCAGAAATCTTCCATCCTGAAATGGTAAAGTTATTTGGTGACATAAAGGGTTTAATTATTTATATAGATGATTTCCTTATCATTCCCACAACAGCCGGTTCTATCGCACCGGAATGACCCGGGTTTTCTCACCCGGCCAAGGGCTGTTATTTCAGTGTAACCCTGTCCAATCTGTCCCGTCCCACCCTTAAATTGTCGTCCTCGGAGCAAACCCTTGCAGCTGGGTTGCTCCATTGTCTCTTGTTACGGGCTGGGGTCGAACCCAACCCTGGACCAAGAGACTGGATCTGCTGCGTTTGCTGGAAGAAAATTTATATTAAACGGTCGTATTCGGTACAATGCGCCAAGTGTAAGAGATGGTTACATAAATCTGGATGTTCAGGGCTTAACCCTGCCATCCACAGACCCCGTACTTTCTTTAGTACCTTTGAGGCACCTTGCTGTACACGTCCTAGGACGTCCCGCGGTAGCCGCCGCTCTGGCACTCCCTTACCGCCTCTAACTACTTCCAATAGTCACAATAGTGGCTCAGTCTACACGACTGGCAGCACCGCTGCCATCCCTGCCTCACCCACTCCCGACTGTCGCTCACGCACACCAGCGTCTCCATCTCACACGGCCGCCCAACACTCCTACTCCCCCCGGAATAGGTCAGATATGAGCATCGCCGAGCGTCAGTCCCCTCTGTCTCTGCCCCCAATGCCCCCCCCTGCTTCCAGCCTGCACGTGGGTCAGGAACACCACCTCCTTGTACCTTTCACTACGTGCACCGTTTGTCGGCAAAGATTGTATACGCCTGCGACATCGGTCAAGTGCAACAGTTGCCTTGGCCTGTGTCACACCCTTATGTGCTCTGGGCTCGCAAACGGCAACCTTTGGACGGATTCGTTCATAGCCCCCTGTTGCAGTACACAGCCGCCCTCCACGCCAGACAACATCGGCCATGGCGCTGTCAACTCTAGACTGCGACATAGTTTAGGCCTTAACCTACCTCCACCTAGGCAAACGCATCCGTCCCTCACGCCTAGTATGTCCCCCGCCTCCCCTCCTACACACTTCAAAATTCTGCAGCTGAACTGCAACGGATTAGCTGGAAAGATCGCGGAGATAACTGACTTTATGAAGACGCACAACATCAAAATCGCCGCGATACAAGAGACAAAACTGAACGCGAGATCGGACTTACGAACTTGTGATGGGTATAATGTACATCGTAAAGACCGTCCCAGCGGTCTTGGGGGTGGCCTTGCGTTCATCACACATCACTCTGTACAATACAATCTATTTTCCCCTGACGTCGACCCCAGGGACTCTACCTTAGAATGCCAAGGCATAGCAGTCCGGTCAGGAGACGCCGACCTGCAAATCATAAACATCTATATTCCTCCTGTCACGTGTTGTCCTAGAGATTATCATCCCGACATTAGTGCGTTGCTAAGGGGCGATAACCGCCTAATCCTAGGCGACTTCAACGCACATCACGATCTCTGGCACTCCAACTTGCCAGCAGACAGTAGAGGACAGGCAATTGCAGACCAAATAGATAACTCAGCATTCTGTACAGTCAATGGAGATGCCCCCACCAGGGTGGCAGGTAACTGTCACAGCTCGCCAGACATCTCCATAACGAGCGCGGGCCTTATTAACTTTGTCATCTGGCGACCGATGCTTACGTTAGCTTCAGACCACCTACCCATTTTACTCTCTGTTGAACGACCGACCGACTTCATAACGACTGATAAAATAACATACATCAACTTCACCAAAGCGGACTGGGACCGCTTTACTGAATATACAGAGCGCTCCTTCGCTGCCTTACCCACTCCAACGGACGTACGCAAAGGTGAACGAGAGTTTCGCAAGATCATTGATTCAGCCTCATGCCGCTTTATTCCTGCCGGTAGAATACCAGAAATTCGTCCGAATTTCCCGGCAGTAGCTGCGGCGATGGCAAGAGAACGTGACCAAGTGAGACTTATCAATCCCGCAGATCCCAGAATAAAAGATCTCAATGCGGAAATCCGTAGGATTGTCAACGAACACAAGCTGACCAAGTGGAAACAACACCTTGAGACATGCAACCTCTCCGGCGGAGTCGGCAAACTATGGTCGACTGTCAAGGCCCTATCCAATCCGACCAAACACAAAGACAAGGTCGCCATTGCTTTCGGCGACAGTGTCAAATCGGACGCCAGGAAATGCGCGAGCTCCTTTTGCCGGCTGTTTATAATGCATCCACCTGCGGATAGGGCTAAGAGAAGAGCCTTCCGACGTGCGCGCAAACACAAACACTCTACTGCGCCCATTGCCGTCTCAGCCGCAGAGGTTAAGGAAGCCATAATGAAGGCCAAACCCTCAAAATCCATCGGACCCGACGGAATTGCCATGAAGATGATCAAACACCTTGGCCAAGAAGGACAGAATTATTTAGCGGCTCTCTTCAATCTCTCTCTAACTACCTTCGTTATTCCTGAGATATGGAAACAAGCGATTGTAGTTCCCCTACTAAAACCAGGGAAGCCGGCGAACCTAGGAGAGTCCTATCGTCCGATATCCCTCCTTTCGCCGGTAGCGAAATTGCTAGAGTCCATTCTGCTTCCTTACTTCGTTACAAATCTAAAATTGGCCGATCATCAACATGGTTTTCGCAAAAATCACAGCACGACATCCGCTTTGAACGCCATTACAACGCAGATTAACAACGGTTTGAACCAAAATCCACCAAACCATAGGACGGTTCTCGTGGCACTTGATCTGTCAAATGCATTCGACACGGTCAATCACGCCACTCTCCTCCGAGACCTGGATGAGACACCGCTCCCTGCCGGCCTTAAGAGGTGGACCGCTAATTACCTCAATGGTCGACAGGCAACAGTCAAATTTAGGAACAAGAAATCTAGACCACGAAGAATAAAACAAGGGGTGCCGCAAGGTGGTGTTCTCTCTCCCCTCTTGTTTAATTTATATATTTCGAGACTTCCCCCCCCACCAGAGGGAGTCTCCATTGTTTCCTACGCTGACGACTGCTCGATAATGGCTTCGGGCAAGGGTCCCTCCATTGATGAACTCTGTATAAGAATCAACAGTTACCTCCATGACCTTTCCAGCTTCTTCACCGAGCGTAATCTGACCCTGTCTCCGACTAAATCTACGGCGACCCTGTTTACCACATGGAATGCGCAGATGGGGCAAGAGTTAAATGTCCACGTAGATGGAGCACCTCTACCTACTGTCAACCACCCAAAAATCTTGGGCGTGACATTTGACAACGGCCTCACCTTCGCTGGTCATGCCACCGCAATAGCCTCAAAGGTACAGAGCCGCAATAAGATCCTCAAGTCACTGGCCGGCAGTACTTGGGGAAAAGACAAAGAAACATTGCTTGCTACATATAAGGCTATTGGCCGGCCGGTTATTGACTATGCTGCGCCTATATGGTCGCCCAACCTTTCTGACACCAATTGGAGGAAATTGCAAGTCTGCCAAAACACCGCCATCAGAACTGCCACGGGATGCCTGCTTATGTCATCTGAGTCTCACCTCCATCAAGAGGCGAAATTGCTCTATGTTCAAGAGCACGCGGAACTCTTGAGTAGACAGTTCCTTCTGAACTGTCACAAACCTAGTCATCCAAACCGACATCTTTTGGATGTAGCACCGCCCCCCAGAGACATAAGGAGACATCTCCGTAAGCATTACGATGAGATCCGGCATCATATCTCTTTGCCGTTTGATCTGCGGAACCATAGACGGGCTCTAAATGACCTCCACACTGAGTCGGTAGACAGATCCCTCAGATCTCGGCCTGTGAATCCCGTTATTAATACTCAACCACCTGAATTGGCTGAAGAGGAGCGTGTACTTCCGAGGGAGACTAGAGTCATACTAGCACAACTTCGCTCTGGATATTGTAATAGGTTAAACTCTTACTTATGCAGACTGAACCTCAACATACCAAACACATGCCCTGCATGTGGTATGACCCCTCATGATACCATACATCTCTTTTCCTGTTCAGTTGAACCCACTCTTCTAACACCCACATCACTCTGGTCCAACCCTGTGGAAACTGCGCATTTCCTCGGACTTCCGTTAGAAGAGCCTGATGACAATTTAGAGTGATCGAGCCCATTGGGCAGGGCGAAGCACTGTTAACAACAACAACAACAACAACATGATTTCCTTATATGTATATCTGCCTGTACTTCTTCCACCCCAATGGATTGGCTATTTCGCTGTTTGACCTGTTCTGCTAGTTTCGCATTTAGAACGCCAATGAAAAAATCATCTTCCTCTGTTTCTTGCTGCTCTTCCTCATATACATTGTTGACGAATTTTGGTTTCGAATTTGGTAGCTGTGACTTGTCACTGCTCGATGTTTGCTTTTGTCATTTCTTTTTGAAACACATCTTCGCAAAGTGACCTTTGTTGTTGCAGATATAACATGTTACACCTTCTGCCGGACAACGGGTTTTATGTGTCTGTCCACATCTATTGCACATAGACAGTCGCTGATTGGTCGACCTTCCCGCCGATTGCTGATTATTTTTTCTGCTTTTGCTTATAGCTCCAATGTAACTAACGGAATTGTCTCCGTTAGGATTTTGCAAACGATTTGAATTTTCTCTTGCCAGCTCCATGGATTTTGCTATACTAAGAGCCCGTTCTAAACTAATATCGCCTTCGCTTAGTAGGCGATCTTTTACTTTAGACAAATTCGCTGCTAGGCCACACACAAAAATGTCACGCACTAAATTGTCTTTTAATGTGCCAAATTCACATGTTTGACTCATATTTTTTAAGCTGGTTACGTATTCATCAATGGTCTCATTGTTGCCTTGATGTCTGGTAAAAAACAAGTGCCTCTTCATTGCAATGTTGGCATTTGGAATGAAGTATGCGGGAAACTTTCCCAAAAGATCGGCATATTTAACGCTGTCAACGTCAGTGCCGAATGATTGAAAAATGTCCAATGCATCAGGACCCAAATGATGCAGCAATAACGCAACCTTCCTTTGGTCACTCTGTTGGTCTAGTCCGGATGCCATCATGAATATATCAAATTGTATCTCCCACGTTTTCCATGTTGCTGAGAGGTTAGCAGCTTTCATGTTCATCGGCATAATGGTGGTCGATATCGACAGCATTTGCCTAGTCACATGCTGTGACGAATTGTTGCTTGAACCTGCTGCATCAATTTTAGTACCATCTCTATCCTTACCCATGATGGATTGTGTATTATTATGTTTTATTTAACTCACTAATAAGAATAAAGATTTAAATTAACTTTCAACAATTTTGGTGGTTCAGAAACCTGACACCATGTTGTGTCTTTAACCTCTCTTTTATTAGTCATTCAATATACAGCGAGTTACAAGTATGTATGTATAAAGATAAGAAGTAAGTATGTTGAGATAAGTAGTGTTGGTTAACTGAATGTACATTGAGTGTTGTAAAACAGGTAAAGTATAATACATTAGTAGATTATAGTTAGTATGCTAGAATAGCTATTTACACAACAGTCCAAAGAGATTAATATTTTAAAATGCCAACTAGCTGATCTGTTGAAAAATAATACCAACAAACAACAATACAGTGATACTAATAAATTGAAACACAACAAACAGTCTCTCACTTTGCAATGCCAATTACATGAGCAGCCGCATGACAACACCAGTCCACAATTGTGCCTCACTAACAAAGCATCACCTAATACGTGCTCTCACGAAAATAAGCGGTCATCAAACTCAAAACCGGTTAATGCTGCTTATTATCTGCGTTCTCAAAAATCTCAGGCTTCAAATGCTAGTGCAAATGCACTTGATGTTTCATCTGCTGCTACTGCTAGTTCTTCCGCCACCTCACACGGTAAGTCTGCTGAGCCAGAAATTTGCACTACACCCACGCTTTCGTTCTCTTCAGTTGCTGCTCAATCCTACATCTTCGACAATAATGCTAATGCTAATAATTCTGACCACACTCGTGATGCTATTGATAAAAATAATATGTCTGTTGCGCCAAAAATAATAGGAGTGTAGTTGTTGGGCGAAATGAGTCAACAGATTTTGAAGTTATTGCAAAAAAGAAGTGGATTCATATTTCAAACCCTCAGTGACTGCAGCTAATGTCACCGATTATGTAGCAAAGCATTTCGGGATTGATAGTCACCACTGGTACACCTCTTGATCACTTAGAGAGGTTGTCTTTTAAACTTGGCGTTTCTTCCGCTTACTACGATCGTCTCTTTGACGCAAATTTGTGGCCGATGGGTATTATTATTCGGGCATTTCGTAAACTTTAATAAGAGTAGATTAGTAGATAATTATCTTCTAAATAGCTTTAATACTAGGGCTGATAATAATAAAAAACTTTTGAACGTTTACTATCAAAACATCTCTATCTTATCTACTTCTCGGTGCGAATTTGATGTTTATGTAATTGTAGAAACTTGGCTAAATTGCAACTTTGCTGATACGGAATTTTTCGACCCTAATATTTTTCATTTGTATCGCAAAGATAGAGACGGGAATATAACCAATTGCTATAGAGGTGGAGGGGTTCTAATTGCGGTCAATCGAAAGTATCGCACATCTTTGATCCAGTTGGCAAATGATGATGCTCTGCTTAATCAGCTATGTGTATGTATTTTTGGAAATACTGGCAAGTTGTTTGTTTGTGTTTCTTACATATAGACAATGTTATGAATCTGTATGAAAATAATGAAGACTGCCATTTTTGTGTCTTAGGGGATTTCCATCTAAATAATATTACTTGGTCTAACTTTTTTAGTAATGGTATCTTAACGACTACCAATGTGAATAGTTCAAACGAAATAAATTTCATTGATAGCCTCTTTGGTATTAATCTCACTCAAATTAATTCGTTTTTCAATCAGCTTCATAACATCTTAGATCTTGTTTTTGTTGATGAAAATTTTATCTATAAAGTATCTGAATCTACTTTCCCGATCTGCAAATCAGCTTTGCACCATTACCCGTTTTCTCTCTCATTCGAATTCGTTAGTTTTGTATCAAGTTCAGATGGAACCTCAAATACCACCTTTATTTTCGCGATGCGGACTTTGACTCCCTAAATGCTAAAATCCTTGAAGTGGACTGGGTATCAATTTTCGATTTGAAAAGTGTATTAGAATGCTACGATGTGTTCTTGCAGTGTATATGCGAAATCTTTTCTAATGACATTCCTTTACTTCCCACAAGGTAAGCATAAACTCCCATGGTATAATAAACGTTTAAAGGGACTCAAGAACCTTAGAAAGAAATATTATAAATTGTATAAAGCTATAAGGAAAAATATTCACATTTTAGTAAACAATTTAATGTATTGGATAAATTTTTATACAAGCAATTTATTTCTAGATATGAGGAAGAATTGAAGGAAAACCATAAAGTTTTCTGGAAATATATTCGCTTTAAGAAAGGCTGCTCAGATATCCCAACATGCATGTCGTATGGCGGAGTGGTTTTAGATTGCCTATCAGACTCTGTAAACCTCTTTGCAGATTTTTTTAAATCTTATTTTGTTACTAGTGCTCGCAAACGTTCGATTTTGGTTCACTGTCAATTTCGGAAATTGACGTAATAAATGGCATCGGTGCTCTTCAAATGTCCTTAAAATGTGATCTTGATGGCCTCTGCTCATTTATACTAAAGAAATGCTGTTCGTCATTTAGCGTGCCTATGAGTCACATTTTTAATTTTTCACTGTCGTGTGGAGAATTTATTGATCGCTGGAAAATAGCTTCCATCACCCCAGTCTTTAAATCAGGCAACAAAAACAATGTAGCTAATTATAGACCAATCTCAAAGCTTTCTGCTTCTTCGAAGCTTTCCGAAAAGGTAGTTAAAGAGAAGCTGTTGTTTGCAGTAAAGGGTTCCATCGATGAGTGCCAACATGTTTTTCTCAGCGGTCGATCCACAGTTACGAACCTTGCGTCTTTTTCACAATTTTGCATTTCCACTTTTAAGACTGGTCAACAAGTAGACGTTGTCTATACAGACTTCGCAAAGGCTTTTGATACTGTCACCCACAGCATATACTGCGCAAGCTTGAAAGCATGGGTTTCCATTCGACATTTTTACGTTGGATTGGTTCATATCTTTCCAATAGAATCTCCTTTGTGGAAGTTGAATGTGTAAAATCTTATGCATTCGAAGCCACATCTGGGGTGCAGGGAAGCATCCTTGGACCAATTCTATTTCTTCTTTTTATCAACGATATAGGATCCTGTTTTAGGAATACGCAGTATCTGCTCTATGCCGATGATTTAAAAGTTTTCCGAACCGTTGCAAGCGTATTAGATGCAGGCCTGCTGCAGGCTGATCTTAATACATAGTTTAGCTAACTGGAGCGTTTTAAACAACTTACACCTTAACATTAAGAAATGTTTTCATATGACACTATCGAAAAATCTAAACACAAATAAGTCTACGTATACTCTTTTTAATGATAACCTCTCTACTATTAGTGAATTTGTTGATCTTGATTCAGGTTTTACTTTTGCAAATCACATAAGCTTCATTTTACCCAAGGCCTATTCCAATCTGGCTTTTTTGCGGCGCTATGCCAAAGACTTTAAGGATCCGTACACCAGAAAAACTTTATTTACCTGTTTAGTACGTTCCAATTTAGAATATGCCTCTATAATCTGGAACCCGATTATGTTATGAGTTTATTCTCAGAGAATTGAAAGAGTACAGAAGAGTTTCACTCGATTTGCTTTTCAACCCCTTCACTTTTCTGATCAAATACAGTGCACGTTGTGCCCTTATAAGCAACTTCATGCTTATAAGCAACACGTTGGCATCTAGACGATATATTCAAAATTTGATGTTTATATATGATTTAATATGTGGCTTGGTGAACTGCCCGGAACTTCTAGCACAAATAAGCTTCAATGTTACGTGTAGAACACTCCGTGCGCAATATCCGTTTCATGTCAAAGTAATC
Source organism: Merzomyia westermanni (assembly GCA_949987695.1). Lineage (NCBI taxonomy): Eukaryota > Metazoa > Arthropoda > Insecta > Diptera > Tephritidae > Merzomyia > Merzomyia westermanni. Next base: position 88,122,357 of record OX465291.1, read on the forward strand.
CGAGCTAATTATTACAATTATGACCCTATCACGAGGGCTCTCGTTGAATTTAATAAATTTTTTTTTAGTCTTGATCTGGATTTCGCACTCCCGAGATCATGTTTTAATAATAAACTTACGTTGTATTATTGTTAATTATATATATTTATGTATTCTGAACTAACTTAAGTTTAAGATTTCGATTTGTAACTGCTAGTCTGTAAGATTTATGCAATAATAGATTTAATAAAGCGAATTGAATTGAATTGAATTGAATTTTTCGAGTGCCTTGTGAGGTCATGTAAATCGTTTTATGAATAACCAAAATTCGGCATGCATACATAGGTGAGGATTTCTTTTAGTGAAACGGTTATCAACTTTAATTGACTTCTAATACTCTTTTATATACATATTTACATTTAGTGATTTGAAGCATACAGCGGCTTGAATATGCCTACTACACAACCCGATTCCTTAAACCTTTAGTATGTAAGAATTTGGTAAAAATATTGAAATATGGACTGTTAGTTATCTTGATTTATATGTTGGGGATGCGACAGTGACAGACAACAATGATGGCCAATATCGATCACGGTTGGGAGGGTAAATGAGCGCCTGCCACATGTCATCTGTGGCGATGATCCTCAGCGTCGAAAGCGAGGAGGGGGAAAAAGGGAGGGACCACAGTATCGTGACCTGGTCTGTAAAGGGTACTAGGTTTTTGTATTTTACGGATTGCATGGGGAGGAGGCACAAGAAACACCCCATAGTCTAGCGAGCTCGATCGTGCTCTTATACAAGCGTACCCATAGTGCTTTCCGAGCATGCCAGCGAATGTAGCAGGAGTAGAAGAAGAGAGGAGAACAAATATTATTAGAAAATCCAATAGCCTTTGAATAGAAAGAGTTTCTTGTTTTTTACTTGAATAGTCCCATACCTAGTTGTGAAAAAACTACGGCATGCCTCCAGAGTTAAAGAGGTGCATTAAAAAATGCCTGAGCAGTGGGATCACATGGGACAATGCCTAAAAGGTCACGCAAGAGCTAACGATTAGTTTGTGTGAATATTTATCATATATATCACATTTATTTTAAACTAGCAGTGACGATGGATGGATAAATAAAAACAATTAAGTTCGTAAATATTTTGGTACTATATTTTACTGGAGTTGACTTAAAAGTAAGCAAAACTTTTACAGAAGGACGATTTGATACTTTTTTAAGAAATGAAGTGCATTTTGCTTCATATAAATCTATTTGAAAGGGAATTTTTCCTCTAGGTATCTCACTTTTTATATTGTGACGAATTCGATGATTCCTTGATTATTAATCCTTGGTTCGATCACTATAAAGTCAAATAAAAACACGCACAATTACTGTAAAAAAAATTGTTAGTTTTATTTACTAGTATAAACGCAATACAAATTTAAGAGTTTGGTAACTTCAAAGTAGTTCACTGTTCAACGCTTGAAAATAAACTGAGCAACTTGCCTTGCTTGGTCACTGCCTTGTATAGTCCAACAGGGTGCTACCCCGCGCACCTAGAAATTTCTTGGTTGTTCGCTCTTCGTGTTCTCAAAGGGTCAGTATTATTTATTGATATCTCTTTGCCTTGTATTCTCAAACATTCGCGCCATATCTCCTCATCTTCCTTGGTCCACGTTTGCATGCATAAGCCTAGCCATGATCCAATTATACAGGTCGTGTCATTAGCAAGGCGAATTAAAACTTTTTTATTTGAAAAAATTAGCTTAATGTCGAACTAAAGGCGAATTCTATTTTATTTGATTTGTTTACATTTTTGTGTTTACATTCGTATTTGCAAGCTGTGTAATTTATTAAAAAGTGTTTTTGTGACAATATTTTTGCGTTGAATCAACAAAAAACCAATAATATTGATTCTGTCCTTTCGGTAATATATTTGTTTATTAGTGAAGCGTAATTAAACAAAAAATAGGAATAATTCGTAATGGAAAAGTGCGCGATTTGTCTAAAAAAAATTGTACGAGGAACTGGTCCTTTCTACCGCGTGCCCGATGAAGAAAGCAAACGTTTATTGTGGGAAAGCAACTGCCGCATGAAGTTGCGAACCAAGGATTTCATTTGCGCAGATCATTTTTCGCGCAGTGACATAATCTGTTGTAGAAAAATGGCAAGGTTATTGCCAATAGCGTTGCCGTGTCTTCCGTCGACGAGCAATGAAGACGCGCTTGCAGTTGAGCAAAATGTGAGCTCAGATTCGTGCTATGACCAGTATGTAGAAACCCACATTTCCGGTAATTGTTTCCTTTAGGATTCTCGATTTTTTGTTTTAGTGAAAAGTTATTCGCAAGAAACCAAAAAATGACCGGGGCGCGATCCCAAATAGTGGGCGTGATCCAAGGTATTTATGTGCAAAACCCCTTTCTGGGTAAGCGCCTTCGGCCGCGCTTCAAAAAAATAACCCTTAGCTTGTCCAACACCGGCTATGCGATCCCCAGTATTTCTATGTCTACAACAACCACATGAAAATGACAGAAAAATTTTTACTTTAATTGCAAATATCTCTTGACAAAAACAAAACATCGAAAATAAGCTCTCTGATTATTAGTACCGAGGTCAAACCGCGTCTTTTGACACCTCTCCCGACATTTTTTAACGAGTTTTGGCAGTTGTCTCCTAAAGTAAACAATTACTACATTTCCATCCAAATACCTAGTTGTTAAATCAATGTTTGTTTTAATTTAGATCGGGTTCCAACCTACGGGATTTATGTACTAAGGGCAGTACCACAGGGCTGGTACCGGTGAACATAGTTCAAACAAGGAGAGTGGTCCTGAAAGACTCTGAAACCCAAACATACAGGGTGGCTGATGAATTTTGCTACATTAAGAAACTTAAAGAATTTTTTTTTCAGTGTATGGAATTCATTTTTCTTTTATTCATGTTAAAGCTCATTAAATTTTATTAAATATAGCTTAATTAGTTTTAAAAATAATGGAATTTAAATGCCCCCCCTGCTCGTCGATGCATGTGCGGCATCTTACCAAAAAGTTGTTCATTACTGCTTGGAGAGTTGAGACAGGAATAGCCGCAATTGTTTCTCGAATGGATTGCCTTAGTTCATTCAAATTTGTTGGTTTTGCTTTGAAGACTTCCTGTTTGCAATAACCCCACAAGAAAAAGGCAGGTGCAGTAAGGTCAGGCGACCTGGGTGGCCAACGGAATGTGGAGTTTCTGGATATCAGCTTATTGTGAAATTTTCGTCGCAATTCTGTCATAACAGGTTGGGCTATATGAGGAGCTGCACCATCTTGCTGAAACCACACAGAGTTGAAAGAAATTTTCATTCGGCGTAATTCTGGATAGAAAAACTCTCTCAACATGCTCAAGTAACGGTCTCCAGTAACCGTAACGGTGTGACCGTTTTCTTCGAAGAAGTAGGGCCCGACAATGCAGCGTGATGAAACTGCACACCACACTGTGACACGAAGTGGATGCAATTCCGTCTCATGGAGTATCTGTGGGTTGGAAGCACTCCATATTCGACAATTTTGTTTGTTTATGTTGCTGTTTAAATCGAAATGGGCCTCGTCAGACATGAAAAGACAGTTCAACATGTTTCCATCCTCTTCCACCATTTGAAGCATCTTCTGGCAAAATTCCAAGCGAATCGGCAAGTCTGCAGCGTTCAGTTTGTTGGCCATTTGAATTTTATATGGGAATAAGTCCAAATCTTTGTGCATAATTGACTGTAATGACTGTCTGCTTACACCCATTTGAGCAGATAAGCTTCTTGTCGAAACACGTGGATTGTTTTGTATGGCAGCAGCTACAGCAGCGATTGTTTCCTCCGTTCGAACTGAAGGGTTTCGATGGTAAGGTCTTCTGTTGACTGTCCCATGCTCGGCAAAATTGTTTACAAGTCTTATTATGGTCCATCTGCTCGGAGGATTGCCGCCAAACGTGCGCCTATACTCTCTTTGAACCGAAACTACGGACTCCAGTGCGTGATAGCGGCGGACAATCCAAATTCTTGTTTCAGTGTCCCAGTTATCCATTTTTGTTAAATGTAAAAGTCAATCTGCAAAATAAAAAAAAAATTAACCAGATTCGTTAAATAGAAAAAAAGTTATTTAATTTTTTTTGGTAGCGGCTTTCATTAGCCACCCTGTACATCATACATCGTCCTTGGAGGGTTTGGTATATGTATATAAGAGGTACGCATAACTAAGCTGATTTATATCTATTTATTGTTTAAATTTCATATTTTACTTATTTTACAGCAGACTTATCATTCGCGTTGTTGTATTTTAAATACATATACCACGCCATAACAGCTTTAGTAGTATATCGTCCTTCAAGATTTTCATAAACAAAAGATCAGATATGGGCACTACGACAAACAAAGCTCCGCACAAATTGTACTTTATTTTAACAATATTTTTATTCATTAGTCATTGTAATAAAATAAAAATAAATACTTATTTGCAAAGAAACATTGAATGCGGCTACTTAAACCAATTGTTAGTAAATGGAGGAACATATAACAGATTTTTGATAATATGTATATTTATATTAGAAAAGGTTTACTTTAATGTTAGTTTAATATAATAATAAATTAATACTGGAAACGCCTATAAATTACTTATAGCAAGTTTACTCGTAAGTTTTTTTAAAACATTTACATAAATGCTTAACCGTCGGCCGTTTTTTTCTTAGGTTGAAAAAGTAAATTTTTTATAATTGGGTTCAAAATAGTACATAAATAACAATTTTGAGTTCAAATATGCAGAAATATACATTGTTTAAATATTATTTTTATAAAGATAACACTAGTCCACGAAAAATTTGCATGGGAAAACAACAACACTGTTGACAGGGTTGCATCGAGCAGAGAAATGGCAAATCGAAATGGCCTTATGTAAACAGTAAGCTTGGAGCATGTAGTTTGTTTACGTTTATTTTAGTATAAGCCGAGGCTCCATATAGTAAGATGCTGTAGGGTTATTTACTTGTTCATTTTTATACCTTGTGTTTTTTTTATTTTAAAGATCAAATTAGTTTGTTGTAATTGAAAATTTATGAAAGCTTTCAAAATAAAATTTTCATTCGAATGTTAATTTCACAATTGTACAGATCAATAAATTTTTAAAAATATATATATTGTGATTCCATAGATGCTACATTCAGTGTACTAATTGCTTTCTTATCCATCGTATTAAAATGAAAGTAATCACGCATAAAAAAACTGTCAGTTATCGCACGCTGAAAATCGGTTGAAACTGTGCTTATTGTGTAAAACAATGAAAAAGAATTTGATTGAAATAACTGTTATTTTGGAACAGAAAATAAACGAATATGTAGAGTAGAGGAGCAGTGACGAGCGGTTGCCGAAAGCATTGTGCGGAAATTGTAGAAACAAGTTGTACCTGAAGAAAAAAGTGAAAGTGAAACATCTAGTAAATTACCCGATTATTCCGACTACCATATTCCGCGTAAGACCCGGTTAAGGCCTGGAACCTCATGTGAGTGTAAATTGTGAAAGACAGTAAGTTGTTTTAGAAGCAAGTTTTCAAGCAAATAAAAAAAAAAAATAAGTAAACAAAATTATTTTAACCGTAAATGTGCAAGTTGTTTATCAATTATTGGGCGAGGTAAAAGTCACCGATGTTCAAAAAATACCCTTGTTGATAATTCGGAGTTAAACATTGAAAATTCTTTGAGCAATAAAAAGAAAGAACAACTTGCAGCAGATATTATTACGAAAAAGTTGAATAATCAGGTCTCAAAAAGCACAGGTGCAACTAAATTGTCTATGAAAAATCACAAACCTATTCAAGTGACTGTTAGTTCTGCTTCTTCATCAAATGAAACAAAAGAAGAAGTTCACGCCGTTTTTTTCCACGTGGAAGATTTTTGTAAAAGACATGACAAAGGTTTGGGTTTTTTCTCGGAACAAGCTGTCGAATCTGCTCATGCTGACTTCAAAAAAATTTGAAAGAAATACGAAGTTCAAAAAACTAATGATAGGTATTCTGAAAATTTGGTAAAGGCCGTTTGTGAATATAATAGCAGACATCTGTAACGTTATTTATTGCCTACGAACTGATACAAAATATTTTCAATAACGATACAATATATATAACCTTTATAAAAATAATATTTAAACAATGTATATTTCTGCATATTTAAGCTAAAAATTGTTATTTATGTACTTTTTCACATTTATATACTGATATGTAATCACAATCGATGGAAATTTTGAAAAAAATAAATATTTTCTACTCGATTATAAAAAAATTTACTTTTTTCAACCTAAAAAAAAACGGCCGCTCGGATGATTTTCATTTAAGCTTTTATATTATCTAAAAGCCTTCAGAAATCATGTACCATAGCCAGATTGCGGGCATTTTACTTTTTATTATCGGCTAGTCTCAAACCTACTGTGGCTTGTCTAGAATAAGTGTATAAAACAAAAGTTTTTGATAAAATTAAAATAATATATAACTATGATATAAACTACAATTTTGTTTGGCATTTTAAGTTCAATCGAAGTACCCCTGTAAGAAAACTGAACAAGATAACTTGAATATATTTTAAATATAAACTTTAAATAAAAAACCACTTGAAATGGATTTACCGTGTAGTTTAGCATACGATGATGGTATTTGTTATTATGCATAACCACCCACCTTCACAGCTATTGGTTGTTGTCGAATGCAAACGCCACCGATGTTACCCCCACTAACACCAATCGTTCAGCAATCAGCTTTGGCCACCACTGCATTCATCATAGCGTCAACATTATTTGCATCATATGGTTGTCAATTGATATTGTATGGCATTTTGTTCGAGTAAACTTGTGCCAATTGCATTAGTATCCATGTTATCAACATCGTTTAAAATATGTTGCCTACGAGTAACGTTCTTTGAGTATATCAAAAACCAATATTAGTAAATAACTACTCAGTTAAAAATGGTGTTACATTCTTACCGTTGTGTGTTAACATTAGGTCTTAAGTTTATCTTGTGCTTGGAAATGACTGGTATATATCTTGAACTTAATATGCTTCGCCTTAAGAACATTTGGTGGCATAATTATTGATGGTGGAGGCAATTCATCTTCGATATTGTTTAGTGTTATAAATGTATATGTACAAATGTATAGTAAGAAATAATGTGTATAAAATCTTGGTAATTCTATACTACCGTAGGTAACTGCTAAAACACGTCCAAAAATATCGGGAAAGGTATCAAGAGTCGCGTTTTGAACTCGGTATCAATAATCCGAAAGCGGAAGCTCGATTTTATACTTCTGTAATTATATAGAAGGAATTATATATTTTGCAATTCTTCTTCTTTAAATGGTCATCTAACCGCCCGGGCGATTTTGACCGTCCAACATACCTCGCCAGTCGTTTCTTCGTTGCGCCAACTGGCGCCAATTGGAAACACCGTGGGATCGCAAATCGGTCCCCACTTGGTCCTTCCATCGGAGTGGTGGTCTCCCTCTTCCTCTGCTTCCACCGGCGGGTGCCGATAAGAATACCTTCTGGGCTGGATCATCTTCGCTCATTCGCACTACGTGGCCTAGCCAGCGAAGCCGCTGTGTTTTAATTCGCTGAACTATGTCGGCGTCTGCGTAAAGTTCATACAGCTCATCATTAAATCTTCTTCGGTACTCGTCGTCGCCAACGCGTAGAGGTCCACAAATCTTTCGAAGAACCTTTCTCTCGAATACTCCCAGAGCCGCCTCATCAGATGTTGTTAGTGTCCACGCTTCTGCACCATATAGCAGGACGGGTGCGATGAGTGACTTGTAGAGTGTTATTTTCGTTCGTCGAGAGAGGACTTTACTTTTCAATTGCCTACTCAGTCCGAAGTAGCATTTGTTTGCAAGAGTGATTCTTCGTCGGATTTCTAGGCTAACATTATTGTTGGTATTAATGCTGGTTTCCAGGGAAACGAAGTCGTTTACTATTTCGAAATTATTGCTGCCAACAGTGGTTTGGTTGCCAAGGCGCGAATGCGCTGACTCATTGCATGATGACAGAAGGTACTTCGCTTTGCCCTCGTTCACCACCAATCCCATTTTCTCCGCTTGTTTTTCTAATTGGAGTAAGCAGAAGTTACGGCGCGGTTGTTAAGGCCAATGATATCAATATCGTCAGCATACGCCAACAGTTGCACGCTTTTATAAAATATTGTTCCAGCGCGGTTAAGTTCTGCAGCTTGTATTATTTTCTCCAGCATTAAATTAAAGAAATCGCACGATAGGGGGTCACCCTGTCTGAAACCTCGTTTAGTTTCGAACGGCTCGGAGAGGTGCTTCCCAATTTTGACCGAGCTGGCGGTGTTGCTCAAGGTAATTTTGCATAACCGTATAAGTTTTGCGGGGAAACCAAATTCAGACATAGCGGCATATAGGCAGCTCCTTTTCGTGCTATCGAAAGCGGCTTTAAAATCAACAAAGAGATGATTTGGCGTATTATAAAAATCTGGTCGATGGTGGATTTACCAGGTCTGAAGCCACACTGATAAGATCCAATCAGTCTGATCACATCAGGCTTCAGTCTTTCGCACAATACGCTTGATAGGACCTGTAACGCCAGCCTTGCCTAATCTGCACTGTTTTCTTTTTGTGGGTATTGTCATCTATGTGTATGTGTCCGCTCTAAAGTTTCTAAGAGAAAGGCAGAAGGTTGTCAAAGGAAACGATATTGGGGGGAAACTTCGCTAACTCTGTGGGATGATAATGCAGTACAGGTGCGAAAATTCAACGGTCGGGGGCAAAAACAATAAAGAAGTCAGTTATACTAACAGAAAGGAAGTTAAGGGTATAAGAGGGTGTTAATGACGGCAAACTGGTTAATACAAAAGTTTTTTCTCTAAGTGCTGTCGGTGATCTACGCTAGTGCACAGTGACAAAAGCTCAAAAAAAAAAAAGGCGGAAGTATTTAGTCGCGAGTGCAACGGTGCCATGAGGTCAATCTCACAAGAGGCTGGGAGATTTATCCAAGGTGAGTGTAATAAAAAGAAGGGTGAAATGTGACCCAGCTATTCAATAGGTGTGCTATGTTCGAGCTTATACAGATGCTAACTCCAACTCAAATTTTTGTTTTCTGCAACAGCAATTTGTATCCAAGTGTTGTAATATTGGCAATAACTATCGGGAACCGATTCAAAACTGAAGCATTGAAAGGTAAGTTGCAATCTCCCTGAAACCAAGAGGGTTATATGTGTATTGTGTGTTCATATGTATCTGTTAAATACATTTGTTGAAGTGCCAAGTAAAACCTGAACGTATATCCCATCAATTGCAGGTCGCTTACGGGAATCAAAGTAACCTCGCCACGAAGTATCTGGGCATGAGTCTTGACACAACCAGACAACTCTGCGCATCCCAATACCCCAGTGTGAAATGGGCATGTATGCCCATACACGAAGGAATGTATTGATCTTTGTTTATTTGTTGGAGTTGCTGTGAGAGAGTTAGCAAGTGCATATGTGAATTAGTTAATTTCTAATTTAGTATGTTATTTGATAACAACAATTAAAAGGTGCAACTTCAGAAACCAAATAAACATTAACAAAACGTAAAACAAGAAATAAAAAATCTATTAAAGTTTGACAGTGTTATTATTTATTATTAAAGTTTTATAAAAAAAAAAAAACTGCTGCGAATATAACACGTGAATAAATGAGTGACCGGCGCTCACCTTCAGAGCAGGGTCGCTCGATGCAGAGGATGTCAGCTCTTGAGTATGACTTAAATACTCTGATTAGCCAATACCGAACACAAACAACAAACATAAATGATTTGATACAATATAACTCATCCAACATTACAACTTTAAGTGGCCTACCTGGCAATTCTGCTAATGAGAATCTTGAAATGAGTACCGAAGGTGAGAATAAAGTGGAATGGCAAACAGTGACAAGTAAAAGGCGACAGTTTGGCTCCCCAACTATGGAACGCAAGCGAACAAAGTCTGATGCTCACATGAACTTAGAACAAGCTAATAACATTACTGAAAACAACAATTATACCATCGGTAGTTGTAGTAACACAAACAACAACAACAATAATGTTATCAACAATCCCAGTAGCACAAATATGTTTGCAGGTTTAGAAGATCAGTCGGAAAGTCATAATGAACCAGATCAGAACATGGAAGAGACTCTACCAAAACCACCACCAATTATTATACCTAATATTACAGATATAAGCGGTATGATTAAGTATTTCCAAAGTGTCATAAATAAGTCCGAGTTTAGTTCCAAAGCCCTGCGAGATAGTCAAATTAGAGTAATGGTCAAATCTATAGATTCATACAGGGCTCTAATTGCAGATATGAAGGAAAAGCAAATAAACTTCCATACATATCAACTTAAGCAGGAGCGTGCGTATAGAATTGTTCTAAAAAATTTACACTACTCTACTCCAGTAGATGAAATAAAAAAAGAAATAGAAGCATTGGGTTTTCAGGTAAGGAATGTGAGTAATATACGAAGCAGATTCACAAACATGCCTTTATGTATGCATTTTGTTGATCTAGAACCAAACAATAACAATAAAAATATATTTGAATTAAAATATCTCGGTAATGCTATTGTAAAGGTTGACCCGCCAAAGAGGGTTACTGATATTGTACAATGTCATAGGTGCCAAGAGTTTGGTCACACCAAATCGTATTGCACAAAACCGTATAGATGTGTTAAATGTGGTCTAGATCACGCAACAGTAGAATGTGTGAAAAGCCAAGATACACCAGCCAAATGTATTAACTGCTTGCAAAACCACCCAGCGAACTATAAGGGATGCAAAGTGTATCAGAGCCTTGCTAAAAAACCAAGTTTTTCAGATAAAAGACAGAATGTTTCAACTTATTCTCATGCAGGTCAACATTTCCCTCAATTGCATAGTTCTACACCAAGAGAAAATCTAAATACCAACCCAAATATGTCTTATGCACAATGTGTCCAAAATAATTCCAATCAAAATAATAATCTTCTTGAAAAGATTGAAAATTTGATTTCCAAACAACTTGAAATGACTCAAAGTTTATTTAAAATGATGTCCCTTTTGTTGGAAAAACTATGCAAGTAAACCTGCGAATAGCGATCTGGAACGCCAATGGCTTGAACAGCCATGTTGATGAAATAAAAATGTTCCTCAATTCAAACAATATTGATATTTTCTTAGTGTCCGAAACTCATTTCACTAGTAAATCCTATTTTAAAGTTATGGGTTACAACCTTATTTGCGCAAATCATCCCTACGACAGAGCTCACGGAGGCTCTGCTGTCCTAATCAGATCTACCATCAAATACGAAATTTTGGAAGAAGTGAGAGAAGAATATTTACAAGCGGCCGGCGTTAAAATTAAATGTGACTCTCACGATTTAGCCATATACTCAGTATACTTTCCACCACGATTCAGTATAAAAACTGATCAGTATGATGACATTTTTAAAAACTTTGGCTCCAAATTTTTTGTAGGTGGGGACTTTAATGCAAAGCACCCGTGGTGGGGATCTAGGCTCGTTAACCCTAAAGGCAGAGAACTTCAAAGATGCATCACTAAAAGAAATTATGACATTTTGTCAACAGGCACGCCAACATACTGGCCAAGTGATCCCAGAAAAGTCCCGGATCTTCTGGATTTTGTGGTATACACTGGCATACCCATTAGCAAACTAAGCATACAGAGCAGTAATGATCTTAGTTCTGATCATTCTCCCTTAATTGTAATATACAACGGCAATGTTCATAAAATTTCTAAAAAATATAAGATCATTACCCCAAAAACTAACATCGAATCCTTCCAACAATGGATTGCTGAACATATTGACTTAAAAGTATCGATGCAAACAGGCGTTGACCTGGACGCAGCAATAGAATCTTTTACAAATCTTATCCATGAGGCCGCACATCTATCAAGCCCTAAGGAGCAACCTAGCCCTAATGTTAATTTTCAACTACTGAAATATTGCAGCTTATTGCTTCCAAGAGAAGATTAAGAAAAGCCTGGCAGGAAAATAGATATCGTGCAGAAAAGAGAGCTCTTAATAGAGCGACGAAGCAACTAAAGTTAAAGCTATCTGATTTTAAAAATAAGTATTTCAGTTCGTTCATTAAAAACCTCGAACCTACTAAAAATGATGAGCACTGTCTCTGGAGAGCTACAAAGTACCTAAAACGACCAACCAAGCGTAACGCCGCCTTAAGAGATACAGATGGAATATGGTGTAGGAGTGATGAATCCAAAGTAGAGGCATTTGCTAAACATCTCTATCAAACATTCCAGCCAAATTCTTTAAATAGCAACAGCGACGATACAGAGGTACTAAGTTTCCTGGAATGTCCATGTCAAATTGACATGCCTATCAGTAAGATATTAAATAGTGAAGTCTCAGCAGAAGTGTTTAAATTAAGTAATAGCAAAACACCTGGATACGACCATATTGATAGCAAAGTTGTTAAGGCTCTTCCTGAGAAAGCCATCGAATTTTTAACTATTATTTACAATGCTATTCTTAATACAAACCACTACCCAACTCAGTGGAAATGTGCTGCTGTTATCATGGTACCTAAACCAAATAAACCTGAAAACTGTGTCAAGTCTTACCGTCCTATTAGTCTGCTGGCAACATTTTCGAAAATATTCGAAAGAATATTTTTGCAAAGAATGTTGCCAGTAATTGAGGATCACAACATCATACCTGAACATCAGTTTGGGTTTAGAGTGAAGCATGGTACGCCGGAGCAATGCCATAGGATTACAAATGTTATTACAGATGCACTTGAGGGGAAAAAATACTGTTCTGCAGCTTTTCTAGATATTCAACAAGCCTTTGACAAAGTATGGCATCCGGGACTTCTTTTTAAAATTAAAAAGCTTTTGCCAGCACATTTCTTCTTAGTACTGAAGTCCTATTTAAGTTACAGACACTATTACGTAAGGCACCAGGATGCGACATCAGAAATTTATGGAATTAATGCTGGTGTACCTCAGGGTAGTGTTCTAGGTCCCGTCCTGTATACTATATTTACATCGGATATGCCAACATCAGAAAAAGTAGAAGTGGCGACTTTTGCTGATGATACCGCTTTTATAGCTTGTAGCGAGTCCCCTGTTGAAGCTTCTTCTATTCTTCAAAATCAACTTCGCCTTTTAGAGTCTTGGCTTATTATATGGAAAATTAAAGTTAACGCAGAAAAGTGCACACATGTCACTTTTACATTAAGGAGAGATCAATGCCCTGCTGTATTTCTCAACAATCATCAGATTCCTACTAGTGATAAGGTCAAATACTTAGGAATGCACCTTGATCGACGACTTACTTGGAAACCCCATATTAAGGCTAAGCAACAGCAGCTCAAAATAAAAACAAAACGGATGTACTGGCTGTTAGGTCGCAAATCTCAACTAAGTCTAGAAAACAAAGTACGGCTCTACAAAGCTATACTTAAACCTATATGGACATACGGCATACAGCTTTGGGGTACTGCTAGTAAATCCAATTGGGAGATCCTGCAACGGTATCAATCTAAAACATTACGATCAATGGTTAATGCGCCTTGGTTTGTCACTAATGAAGCTATTCACAAGGACCTAGGTATTCCTTTTATAAAGTGTGAAATACCAAAATACAGTGCTAGATATCTTACACGCCTATCTAACCACATAAACCCAACTGCTATTTGCTTATTAGACACCACTAACGAAACTATACGGCTAAAGCGCCGCCATATCTTAGACTTGCCATTCCTATAAATTTGTAATATCTCCACATATATATATATATCTATATATACATATGTATGTATATATAAAAAAAAAAAAAAAAAAAAAAAAAAAAAAAAATTTTATTTTAATAATATAATAAAAAGCTAGAAAACTTAACTAAGTTAAATTTAAGTAAAAAATTATAATGAACTCTACAATGAAACTAAGCAACTTTGAAGTAATTTTGAAATCTATACAACTTAAGAATGTATGAAAATATATCAAATTTTAAACATATTTATCTATGTAGATCTGTGCAAGGCAAATCTACCGCTGTCATTATCTTATAATATCTAATTTGCTGAATATCTCATGTAAGATAGATTGCAAATAAAATATAACTTAAATAAAAAAAAAAAAAAAAGTTTATTTGTTTGTTTATTAAGCCAATTAGACAACCAAATCTTACAGGCTAAGTAGAAATTATAAAATTAGAGTAGGTACATTAAAAATAAGTCTGAATGACTTTGTTATAAAAAGAATTTATAGTAGTTAAGAAGCGACTTTTTGAACATGAAAAATCTATTTCCAAATAATTAGAAATTTTATTAAACTCAATCAATGATCTAGTTATTGGACCGTTTATAGCATAAAGTGCTTTGAAAAGACGAATATTGAAAAATTCAGAGTTCCTAAGGGCTCTAGCAGGAATATTTATGAAGATCCTCTCAAGGAGCACAGGGCAGTCAGTAGTGCCACGAAAAACGTCAAAAATAAACGTAAGCGATAAAATTACCCTCCTTTTCTGCAGTGACTTTAGGTTGATCAATAGGCATCTCGCTTCATAAGACGGGATGGGTTCAGAAAACCGTAAGGTGCGCAAAGCAAAATGTAAAAATACTTTCTGGATCCGCTCAATTCTTGCGATATGGCAGTGATAATAAGGCGACCAAATGAGGCAAGCGTATTCGAGTTTGGAACGTACAAATGCAGAATATAAGAGTTTTAGTGAGTAGGGATCAGTAAACTCCGAGCTATGACGCCTAACAAATGCAAGCATGGCGTATGACTTCGAGATACACAGATTAATATGACTTGCGAAAGTAAATTTGGAGTCAAAAACTACACCCAGGTCTTTCAATTCACTTACACGCAATAGGGGCGAATTACATAAAAAATATGACGTATTAATGATATTAAGGCGTTTAGAATAAGTAACTTGAAAACACTTATTTAAGTTGAGTGTTAGCAGATTATTGTTGCACCAAGTACTTAGTTTATCCAATTCTAACTGCATCACTTCAGAGTCATGCTGACATTTAATAAATGAATAAATTTTAAGATCATCCGCATAAAGTAAGAATCTTACTGCAGTGAAGCAAGAGCGAATGTCATTAATGAACAATAAGAAAAAGAGTGGTCCTAAGATACTACCCTGAGGAACGCCTGAGAAGGCCACAAAAGCAGAAGACCTGACAGAGTGAACAACAACCCTACACCTGCGATTTTGTAGATAGGACTCAATCCAGCTCATAAACACTGAGTGGAAACCAATACAGGCAAGCTTTTTGCACAGGACAGCATGAGAAACCCGATCTTGCACCCATTTCCCTTTAGTTGGAAGGTACTAAATTTAGCGCTTCATTGAAAACGATAGTTTCATAATGGTTGCATGCTATAAAACAAGCGTTCACATGCATCTACGCATACGGCGTTAAAGTCATTTTTGACCAATTTTCCGGCTGGGGCATTGTACAAAACAAATGAGAAGCATTACTGACACATAGGTTTTGAACGACAGCAACACTGACTTAGTCGAGAATAAGTCAGCTGGCAGGCTGACTAAGTTGTGACTTAGTTAAGTTAGATGGTAAAACTGAAAAAGTGAAAAAGTCGACTTAACTTAGTTAAGTCGAGCTGGTGAAACCGGCCCATAGGCCCCAGCACGGATACAAAGCCAATAATACAAGAAGTGAGAAATCCACTTAGCTAAATAAGCCCAGCTGATCGCCTGGAAGGAAAAAGACGAGGGTCATCGGCCGCAGACGCTGGAAGTGAGAAAGAGGCCAAAGAACACATCTGGAATACACTCCCGGAGCATAAGAGCACTGGAGACCTGAATTTTTTTATATGCAGACATATCCATTTTACATACATATTTATATGAATTTTTGTACGCTCATTCTTAAGTTATTTTTGCTCCTTTTTATGCCTAGCGTTTCTAAGTTTGGTTGGGAGCTTTCTAGTTTCTCACGTTAGTTTTTTTTGTTTCCTTTTTTTTGGGACAGACTTTTCGGTGGCCCCAAAAGGAACTTCTTTCGTTAGTGTTCTTATTTGTATAAAATTAAATTATTTTATTTTTTTGTTAATCTTATTTTCTTTATCTTAGATTAGCTATACATTTTTGGAGGTTAGGACATTTTGTTATTTTTGGGCTGGACCTAGTTAAGTCCACCGTTTGATTTCAATATTTTAGCGACTCCAAATTCCCGCCTCATTAGATATGTCTAAGTTTGTAAAAGTTTTTTTTACCTAGCTTTCCATATTGACACGAGCCATTTGCAATACATTTTTGTTATTGCACGTTTTATTTAATTTTTGGTATATTTTTTTGGTTGCACACTCGGTACCTTTTTTTTTTTGGTTGTGGCGTTGTCCTATGGTCCACTAGGACAACTTGCATAGCCACCGGGTTTTCTTTGCGGGATTACCGAGTTGGTTGCCTCCAAGTAGCGACCTGGAATAAATTCCCAAAAAAAAAAAAAAAAATTGGCACTGGGCCCATAAGCATACCGCGCATGATTTGGTTGGCGCACGGGTTTTAGCGCGACTGGCATTTTAATGACCCGCTCGCTGCTCTGCAACACGAACGAGTGATTGTGTGTCAGCAGAATCAAACCTTGAGTGCCTATCGATAGGCATATGTACAAGGTGGCGCAAAAGTAATCCTCCTATCAGCAAATGCTATAAATTTTGCGATTGGCCCCTAAAGTCAGTTCTGTTTTGACATTTGTGTAGTAAACACATGCGAAATACACGTTAATAAACAATGTGGAACGCGGAATATTGCTGACTATTTATTTGACCAATAATCGGTCGGGGCCAAACGGTTACTGTGAATGGTGAGCGCTACAGAGCAATGATCAACGAGTTCTTTTTGCCGCAACTTGATGAATTGGGATTGGAAAACATGTGGTTCCAACAAGACGGTGCAACAGCACACACTGCACGTGCCACAACCGATATGCTGAACATCGGAAGCTTACTTTTGCGCCACCTTGTACAATCTGCCACCCTATACGAATCGTTTAAAACTTATTAATCTGCACACACTTTCTAGTCGGAGGGAAATGCTTGGAATTCTTTATGTATGTATATAATACGTATGTTTGTCAACCTCTCCTACTCTTTTGCAGAAACCGCGCTCTGGTACCATAACGCTGGAAGGCTGAAGGTGAGTTAAAATTTGCGCTATATTACATACCGATTTATTTATATGCATGTACAGGGTGGCTGATGAATTTTGCTACATTAAGAACATCAAATAATTTTTTTTTTCAGTGTATGGAATTCATTTTTCTTTTATTCATGTTAAAGCTCATTAAATTTTATTAAATATAGCTTAATTAGTTTTAAAAATAATGGAATTTAAATGCCCCCCTGCTCGTCTATGCATGTGCGGCATCTTACCAAAAAGTTGTTCATTACTGCTTGGAGAGTTGAGACAGGAATAGCCGCAATTGTTTCTCGAATGGATTGCCTTAGTTCATTCAAATTTGTTGGTTTTGCTTTGAAGACTTCCTGTTTGCAATAACCCCACAAGAAAAAGTCAGGTGCAGTAAGGTCAGGCGACCTGGGTGGCCAACGGAATGTGGAGTTTCTGGATATCAGCTTATTGGGAAATTTTCGTCGCAATTCTGTCATAACAGGTTGGGCTATATGAGGAGCTGCACCATCTTGCTGAAACCACACAGAGTTGAAAGAAATTCTCATTCGGCGTAATTCTGGATAGAAAAACTCTCTCAATATGCTCAAGTAACGGTCTCCAGTAACCGTAACGGTGTGACCGTTTTCTTCGAAGAAGTAGGGCCCGACAATGCAGCGTGATGAAACTGCACACCACACTGTGACACGAAGTGGATGCAATTCCGTCTCATGGAGTATCTGTGGGTTGGAAGCACTCCATATTCGACAATTTTGTTTGTTTATGTTGCCGTTTAAATCGAAATGGGCCTCGTCAGACATGAAAAGACAGTTCAACATGTTTCCATCCTCTTCCACCATTTGAAGCATCTTCTGGCAAAATTCCAAGCGAATCGGCAAGTCTGCAGCGTTCAGTTTGTTGGCCATTTGAATTTTATATGGGAATAAGTCCAAATCTTTGTGCATAATTGACTGTAATGACTGTCTGCTTACACCCATTTGAGCAGATAAGCTTCTTGTCGAAACACGTGGATTGTTTTGTATGGCAGCAGCTACAGCAGCGATTGTTTCCTCCGTTCGAACTGAAGGGTTTCGATGGTAAGGTCTTCTGTTGACTGTCCCATGCTCGGCAAAATTGTTTACAAGTCTTATTATGGTCCATCTTCTCGGAGGATTGCCGCCAAACGTGCGCCTATACTCTCTTTGAACCGAAACTACGGACTCCAGTGCGTGATAGCGGCGGACAATCCAAATTCTTGTTTCAGTGTCCCAGTTATCCATTTTTGTTAAATGTAAAAGTCAATCTGCAAAATAAAAAAAAAATTTACCAGATTCATTAAATAGAAAAAAAGTTATTTAATTTTTTTTTGGTAGCGGCTTTCATTAGCCACCCTGTATACAGCTGAACAATTATGCCCATATGTTGTGTTGATCTCTCAATTAAAATTTTTTTGTTGTAACATCCTATCGTATTGCATTATAAAATCGTTTTTTCTTGGCAATGTCGCCATCTAATAATAATAATATCATCTGCTCAGACTGTAATAAATCTATAAATACGGGTCATGGTATATCATGCAAATTTTGTGAAGACAATTTTCATAAATTATGTGTAAATATTAACACCAAACATTTTTCCAAAGTTATGGCTGAGTGCAAAAATATTGTTTTTGTTTGTAATGGTTGCTTAAGTGTATCAACTAATATAATAGTAACAATCGCTCATTTATCAAAAGAACTCAATCTGCTAAAATGTAAATTTACTGAGTTCTCGTGTAAAAACAATTCAATTGACGATGCAGTTAATGCACTGAACTCTAATACTTGTTTCTCTGAAAATAATAACGCGCCTAAAATTAAACAAAACAACAAAGTATATAATCTTCGCTCTCAAAATCCGAATGGAGTATCAAACAATGATAACGACAACTTTCCAGGTGGCTCAATTAACGAATTGCCGTCGGAGTCATTGCCCAATGCTTTTGTTGAGTCAAATGCTGCTGCTATGCCTAACAATGTTACTGCAGCCAATGCTGTTGTTTCTGCGTCGACAGAGAATTTTTCTGTTTCTTCTCCATCCTCTGTTTCTCCTCATGAAATAACCAAAGATCCTGATAATAATGACATTTGGAATACTGTGCCTAATAAGAAGGTGCCTAAGATTAAGAATGCAGTGGTTGGTCAGGGTATGTCAACTGAGCTTGATACTAATGTATACAAAAAGTAGCTGCATATTTCATCTTTTAAACCGAATGCGACGGAAGCTAATAAAGGGTGTTTTTTTTACAGGTTTGTTTTTCGAATAGAGATAAAACTGGCATTTTGTGGTCAAATCTGGCAACTCTAATGTCATTTATGTTCAGTTTGGTTTGCCATTTCATCATGAACAGGTTGACAAAAGAACAACGCTTGCAAATCGTGCAAATTTATTTCGAAAATAATGGTTCAGTTCGCGAAGTTTACCGTGAGCTCCGTCCATTTTATGGTCGACATAATCGTCCATCAGAGCAATTAATTCGGTTAACCATGGATCGTTTTCGCACTACGTTTACTCTATGTGATAATACGCATCCGCAGAGACGTCGAACAGTGCGCACCGAAGAAACAATTGCCGCTGTAGAGCAAAGTGTTGAAGAGGACCCGAATGAATCGATTCGCCACCGTGCACAGCAATTGGAGCTTTGTCCATCAACTTTATGGAAGATTTTGCGCAAAGATCTTGGCTTGCGACCTTACAAGATCCAGCTTGTGCAAGAATTAAAGCCGCGAGACCATGCAATGCGTCGTGATTTTGGTGTATGGGCCGAAAATGAGATTGATTTCGATGCTGATTTTCATCGCAAAATTTTGTTCAGTGATGAGGCTCATTTTTGGTTGAATGGCTACGTCAACAAGCAAAATTGCCGCATTTGGAGTGAAGAGAATCCACATGAGACCCTTGAAACGCCATTACATCCACAAAAACTGACTGTTAGGTGTGCTCTATGGGCTGGTGGAGTCATTGGGCCATACTTCTTCCGCAATAATGCTGGAGAGGCAGCTACCGTTAATGGAGACCGGTATAGAGCCATGATAACCGACTATTTTGTTCCCGAATTGGATGGCATGAATGTGGATGAGTTGTGGTTCCAACAAGACGGCGCTACATGCCACACAGCGCACGTCACAATCGATTTATTGAAGGAAACATTCGATGAGCGCATAATTTCGCGGAATGGACCTGTCAATTGGCCACCAAGGTCGTGTGATTTGACACCATTGGATTATTTTCTTTGGGGATATGTGAAGTCGCTCGTCTACACCAACAAACCAGAAACGTTAGGGGAATTGGAAGCCAACATTCGTGGCGTTATTGCCGACATACGGCCCCATATGCTCGAAAAAGTGGTTGAAAATTGGACCTGTAGAATTGGCTTTATTCGAGCCAGCCGCGGCGGCCACATGCCCGAAATCATATTTAAAAATTAATGGCATAAAATTATCCTTCCAATAAAGCCAAATTGATGGACCTTAAAACGATTTTCTTGTGTTTTATTTCAATTCGAAGTTCTATACCCCTAAAAAAAACACCCTGTATAATTTCATATATTGCTAAACAGTCTGGAATACCGGCTGAGTGCTTTTCATGTCATAAGCTGGTCCAGAAAGATGTATCCCTTGATAGCTTGAAAAAGTTAAATTTTAAACTCAGCATTACCTCAGTGTTTTACAAGAAACTGCTTGATCCCACTTTATGGCATGCAGGCATCAATGTGCGGCCCTTTCGTTTTCTTCCCAAAGAGAAGACTGATACATAACAATTGTTGTGTTGCTTCGCAAAGTGATGCTTTGAATCCTGATAATCAGAACCTCAAAGTGTATTACCAAAATATCTCCGGTATGCGTACTAAATCCAAAGAAGTATTTTTGGCTACGTCTCGCTGTGATTTCGATGTCTACGTTTTTGTGGAAACTTGGCTGAATAGCAATTTTTTTGATGCATGCTTTTTTCGACCTAAGTCTTTTTCAAATTTATCGAAAAGACAGAGATGCTAGCGCGACAGGTTGCTTGAGAGGATGTGGTGTTTTGATAGCGGTAAGGCGTACTTTTAGGGCATCTGTTATGCAATTTTTAAATCATGATGCCTTACTGGACCAGCTTTGTGTGTGCGTCTCTGGATCCCAGGAAAAATTGTTAATTTGTGTGTCCTACATTCCACCCAGCAGCCCAGAATCATTATATTCAGCACATATTGACAATATCGTCAATATCTTTGAAAATTATCTTGCCGATCATTTTTGCATTTTAGGAGATTTTAATTTAAATAAAATCGTTTGGTCTAATATTTTAAACAATGGAATTTTAACAGCTACGAATGTACTTTCTTCTCATGAAATCAACTTCTTAATCTCACACAAATTAATAATTTTTTCAATAGGCTAGGTAACATCCTTGATCTTATTTTTATAGATGAAAATTTGTTATTTCAGTTAGATGAGTGCTTTTTTCCCATCAGTAAATCAGATATGCATCATGTACCTTTGCAATTATCACTCAAATTTGTAGAATATGTATCTAGCCCCAAGGATGTTACTCGGTCCTTCGACTATCGAAATGCCAATTTTGACCCATTGAACTCAATTATATCCCAGATAGATTGGAACCTGCTTTTTCTTTCTAAAAATGTCTCGCAGTGCTTCGAAGTGTTTTTAGAGAGAACTCTCGAAATATTGCACAGTAATGTTTCGCTAATTCCGCCACGTATACATAAGTTGCCTTGGTACACAAGGAAACTTAAGTCGTTAAAAAATAAACGAAATAAATATTTTAATTTATTTAACCCTGGACGGTCATCCTTTTTTTTTTGTACATTGACGTCATCCTTCGTCAATATGACGACGACTTATTTCAAATCCATTTTCAGTAGGGTGTGAGTCGAAATAATGAACGCGTTTTATTTTTTTTAATTATTTATTTCATTATTAATAAATACAAATTCAAAGAGAGTAAACAACCGACTATCGCTGTACGAAAGCGGAGATCAACACAAACAATAAAAAACTTATTTACAGTGAAAATAAAATAGTTCGTAGTCATTTTGACGAAAGATGACCGTCTAGGGTTAAAGCTACTAATATTATCGCTTATAAAGAAAAATATTTAAATTTCATGCATCAGTTTAATGAATTAGACAAAACCTTATACAATAATTATATTAAGCGGTCCGAATCTGATATAAAGTCAAATCCCAAATCCTTCTGGAATTTTATTCGCTCAAAGAAAGGTTGCTCAAATATTCCCACATCCTTAAATTTTAATGAGAAGTCCTCTACATGTTTGGTGGAGTCAGTTAATATTTTCGCTGATTTTTTCAAATCGAATTTCGTATGTGATGATGTTGGCAGTAATCTTTCTTTTTGTAACGTATCTAATTCCGTGGATTTTGGTGCGATTATAGTTACTGAAACCGACATCTGCAATGGCATTGCTGCCTTGAAAACATCTTTTAAAAGTGATTCAGATGGGCTGTCCTCTTTCTTTCTTAAGAAATGCAGCTGGTCTCTCTCGGTGCCTTTAACATATATCATCAATCTCTCTCTTTCTAGCGGCATTTTCATTGATAGATGGAAAGTGGCCTCTATCACACCTATTGTCAAATCCACACCAACAGGGTTTTGTTTCTGGAGGCTCAACAGTCACTAATTTGGGAATATTTTCTGAGTACTGTGTCTCAGCTTTCAAAAAGGGTTATCAAGTCGATACAATCTATACGGATTTTGCAAAAGCATTCGCTACTGTTTCACACAATACCTTAGTGGAAAAACTTGCAAACTTAGGTTTCCATTCAACCTTCCTAATATGGCTAAAGTCGTATATATCCAATACACCTTCCTTTGTAGAAGTGGAAAATGCTAGATCATATACGTTTGTGTCCACCTCCGGTGTGCCGCAGGGTAGTAGTCCTATATTGTTTGTTTTATTTATAAATGATATTGGTGACTGTTTTAGTCATTCAAAATATCTTCTATATGCTGACGATCTGGAGCTTTTTAGTGCAGTCTCCTGTCCTTCCAATGTTTTGGCGCTTCAAAGCGACATAAATAACCTTGTTGAGTGGAGTTTAAAAAACAAATTAGCTTTGAATATCAATAAATGTTTCCATATGACGGTGTCCAAGTCTATAATTCGGTTTCCCTCCAATTATTCTGTTTTAAATCTTGAGCTTAATGCCGTTACTGAATTCATTGATCTGGGTGTGCTTTTTGATTCAGGTTATACCTTTGTTAACCATGTCAACCACATTATTCCAAAGGCTTATTCTAACTACACTAGGAAATTGATCTATAATGCCTTTGTGCGGTCTTAACTGGAGTATGCGTCTTTAATCTGGAATCCAATTTATATATTGCACTCGCTAACAGTTGAAAGAGTTAGTGTACCTATTCCGTCATATCGGGATCGGTGCATGCTTATAGACGTTAAATCACTTTCTAGTAGAAGGTCTATCCAATCCCTTATGTTTGTTTATGATTTAATTAGCTGTTCCATTGCTTCCCCGGATCTCCTTGGGTTCATAGACTTCAATGTCCCTGGCAGAGTCTTAAGGTCTAGTTTACCCTTTCATGTAAAAATGCAAAGATGTAATTATTATAATTTTGCCCCTTTGAATAGGGCCTTAACTGAGTACAATAAAATATTCTTTATTATTGATCTCGATTTCGCGATGCCTAGATATTTATTTGTGTCAAAGGTCGTATCTCACTATCTTTAGTTTTTAATTTATATATGATATTTTTTATTAGGTTTAAGTTCAAAATTGTAATCTAGTCTGTAAGGTTTATTGTAACCATAGACTCAAATAAATGAAATGAAATGAAAACCTGTTTTCCTAAAATTTTGTTAAATCTCACTTCTTGTGAACTCATTTGTTTTTCTTAAGAGAATCCCTCTAGAGCGTTAAACAATAATCTGGAATTTTTGGAGTCTAATATATTTGCAGATTAAGTGCACATTAGGGTGACCCTATATATATATATATACATATTCTTTTTTTTTGGTATTTTTTTTAAGGTAATATTTTTCCCAAATTATAGAACTAGAAGGGTTCGAGTTATATCGATTATATTGAATTTGCGTTAAATTTTTAGATTATTTTGTAAATTGAATTAAATAATGAAATTTTGCGTAGGTTAAGAAGATTCTACTAACAATAAAATTGTACTCAATTAATGTAGAACTTATAGATTTTTGCGATTTTCTTTGGAACTGCTGGATAATGGAGTAGTGAGTGGCTACCTTTGGTGTAGGTGTTGCACTAGCGCGGAATAGGGGACGTGGATGTGAGTATACGATGGCTGACTGGCTAGACAGGCTAGAGACGACGGATTGACATGCGTCAGGCAAAGGGGGCTTCGCTCGGTATGCGGAGTCATAGCAAAGCACAAGGCTACGTACTATACGTAGAAAGGGGAGGGATGACTCAACCTGACACGGACAGACCTCTTTTCTATCTTTCCTTCCTCACAGGCATGAACCTTTTATTTTGTTTGTTAAACTGTAGGTAAGGCAGGTGAACAAAAACTCACCCCACCCGACGAGGTAGCAGGGCTTGCCAGCATGCCACCTTCGCTTAACCCCAACAGGCAGTTACACAACAGACCTTATATGCGATATTCAAAAGGCTGATTCCGCGATAGTTGGCGCAGTTTGCAGGATCGCCCTTCTTGTGGATTGGGCAGAGAACACTTAGATTGCAATCTTCAGGCATGCATTCATCCAATTATATTCTGCATAGAAGCTGATGCATGCACCTTACCAGTTCCTCGCCTCCGCGTTTAAATAGTTCAGCAGGCAAACCATCAGCGCCAGCTGCTTTATTGTTTTGCAATCGGGATATTGATATTCGCAACTCATTATAGTCGGGTTGTGGAACGTCAATTCCATCATCTTCGATTGTGGGCTCGGGTTCGGCATCTTCTCTGCAAGAGCTCAGTTTCTCCACTTAAAAGGGCAGAGAAGTGATCCCTCCATATTCTGAGTGCTTTCTGAACATCGGCCACTAGGTCGCCGTTCTCATTCTTACAAGAGTTTGCCCCGGGCTTAAAACCTTCTGTCAAGCTCCTTTATTTTACGCTATTCTGCCTCTCTTTTTTTCGACCGGAAAAGCCACCTCGCTTCCCTCTTCAACTCGCGGTAGTGTTCACACACTCCTCGTTGCATTCGATCTTAGCGTTGCCTTGTAGGCTTCGTCCTTTCTTTTCGTTGCGGCGCGGCATATATCAGTTGTTTCTTCGCGTTCGCCGGTATCCAATTACTTCTTCAGCTGCGGTACGGAGTGCTCCTGAGATATGATCCCACTGCTCATGTATTCTACTAGGTTGAATTGTGCTCTCGGAGAGCAGGTCTGAGAGGCGATCTGTGAAATAATTGGCGGTCTGTTGCGATTGCAGCTTTTCGACGTCCAGATTTCCCTGCGTTTTTTGTTGTGCCTGTTTTGTCGTACAGAGGCGGGTACGAATCTTGGTTGCTACTAGGTAGTGATCAGAGTTGATGTTAGGTCGTCATATTGTGCGAACATCTAAAACGCTGGAAGCATGCCGTCCGTCTATCACAACGTGGTCCATCTGGTTGCGTGTTTTTCGATCGGGGGACAGGTATGTAGCCTGATGGATCTGCTTGTGCATAAACCTAGTGCTGGATACGACCATGTTTCGGGCACCGGCGAAGTCGATCAGCCTGAATCCATTTGGCGAAGTCTGATCGTGGAGACTGAACTTCCCGAGAGTGGGGCCCAATACACCCCCCTTACCCACCCTGGCGTTAAAGTCGCCAAGCGCGACTTTGATATCATGACGGGGGCAGCGCTCGTATGCTTCTTCCAGGCGCTCGTAGAATGCATCCTTTTCCACGTCGTCTTTGTCTTCCGTCGGTGCATGAGCGCAGATAAACGAATGGTGAAAAATCGTACTTTTATGCGGATTGCGGCGAGACGCTCATTCACTGGTGTGAACGACAGTACTGGGTGACGGATGTTGCAAGGTGTTTTGATCGTGTTTCCTCACCCCGTCCATCGCATCTCTTGTATGGCGGTGATGTCAGCTTTTGCTTCCCTCAGGACCTCAACCAGCCGGGCAGCGGCACCTTCCCCATTAAGGGACCGGACATTCCAGGTACATGCCCTTATCTCGTAATACTTATTTCGTTTGCGGGTGTTGTCATCTAAAAAAGGGGTTCTAATATCCGAGGCTTTGTTTTTGAATTTCATTGGAACGTTGTTTTATGTGTTTCACGGGAGGTTGAATTCAATTACACTTTTGAATAGCGAGCCGCTTGATCCAAGACAGACGCCCGCTTGCAGCCGCACCACATGGTTATCAGACGCTGCAGTTTGAAAACCCTGAACAAGCCCTTAAACCGATTATGTCGGAGTGGCCTTCCAGGTTGTCGCCTTATCACGTTTAGCTCCCCACCAAACGGGTGTTCGTCGGTTACCCAGAGGATACTTGGGCGCAAAGCCCGGAAGTAGTGAGCTGCTTGAACCGCATGCAAAAGAATCGCTCTGGCCATTCCCAGGTGAATGGCGATCAGAAACTTTCCCCACTTGCGTGGACTTCTGCACACGGCCCCATCCTCCTTTGCAATTAAAGTTGAAAATTTAAAATTTTTTTTTTTGTGGTTCTTGTAGTCACAGATATATGGTGTTCCGAAAAGTACAAAAGTGTGTTCTGCGCAGAAATACTGGGGATCGCGTAGCGGCGTTGAACCGACTAAGGGTTATTTTTTGTTTAAGGCTGCCGCTGGCCGCCTGCGCAGAAAGGTGTTCCGCACATAAATACCTGGGTAATTGCTTGGTTTTTGCCGATAACTTTTCACTGAAACAAATTATTTCTTGTCCGCTTTCGGATTATTTATGCCGATGTCAAAACGCGTCTTTTGATACCCTTCCCGATAATTTTGAACGTGTTTTAGCAGTTACGTACGGTCGTATAGAATTACCAAAATCTTAAGTATTTGCATACGGATACTTACATTGCACAATAGTTTGTGGTGACATCCTATTTCTCGAGGTTGATGCCATATCGTCGCCATCCATACACAGTACACAGTATTCTGCGTTTGTTCATCGACTGCTGTTGGGTTTGCTACATGCATAATATTATACATTTTGTTACACTTTCTGCCTCCTTTATTGTTGCTTCTAATTAAAAAATTATTAGTTTTAACAGTTTCTTACTAGTTCCAATACTATGATTACTTACGGCTTTTTTGTTTGATGCTCCCAATCGATTACTCCTGAAGGATCCATTTCTACTTCCTCAAGTTCGGATGCTTGAGTGTCTTCACCATCAAGTCATTCTCCTCAGTATCCAGAAACGTTTAAGTCTGGGAATTATAATTTGATTTGGGTCTGCCCCCGGTGGCGCGACGTAAATACGCACTATTGCTATTAAGGAGTGCGTTTGAAAAAATTGCCATTTACTAATTATGAAAATAAAACTAGCTGTCATTTGTCCTTTTAATTACAAGTTTCATTATATCTCAAAAACTTTGTCACTACTATTGTTGTAAAAATCGTTTTAACTTTTCCGGGACCCCTTCCATTAATAATTTTATAGTAGTATTTGACACTTTTCGAGCTGCTGAACTCCACTTTTCCCGAAAGTCTTTGGCATTCCTTGCTACTTTTTTTGTTGCTTTTGTTTCTTTTTTGACCAATGCCCACTATCTTTCAATTGGCCTGAGTTCTGGACAGTCGGACGGATTTGCTTCTCGAGGCACCAAAAGCACATTATTTTTTGAATACCATTTCAAAGCCAATTTTCTATAATGACAAGAAGCTAGGTCAGGCCAAAAAAAAAGTGGAAACCTTATGTCGTCTTAGGAAAGGCTTTAATCTTTTTTCTAAACATTCTTTAATGTATATTTAATTTAGGGAGTTTATTGTTTCGCAGATTGCTTGCCAAACCAGGAATTTACGAGGGAATTTTGACTGCCTTTTTGACTTAAATTTTCGTCCACATTCCCGCGCGAGTCTGCTGTGCAAAACTCCTGGCCTGGAAGCTGCGAAAAGTCGGCTAAAACATACGTCTTGTCGTCCATGATGCAGCAATTGAATTTTTCAAAGAAGCAAGTTTATAGTTTTTTGCGCGATTTTTTGCTTCTTCACAAAGTTTCTGTCTGGAACTTTTTGAACCTTGAACGTTTTGAGACCAGCTTCCTTTTTTGCTTTACGGACAAAAAACTCGGAACATCCCACTTTCTGCGCTAGTTTTCTGTCTGAAATATTGGGGTTCTTCTGGAAAACGGTGATGATTTTCTATTTCATGTTTTGGTCACTGATACCCCTTTTTCTACCCGAACCTGGCTTACGGGTAACAGCCAATTTGTTCTTAAAGTTTTTTAACACCCTCGAAACAGTTTTCGGTCTTACTTTAAGTTCTCGAACAATTTTTTTGAAAGTCCACTGAGGGGGTCTTGAAAACTTTTAACAATAGTTTTTAGCATTTAGCGAAAATATTTTCAAAATTTTTTTCTCTATATTTATTTTTCTGACATTTATTTCTAATCATGTTACGAAAAAAATGTACAAAAAAAATAATTAAGAAAAAACTTGTTGAATAAAATTAAGGTGACATTTTTTTCAAACGCACTCCTTAATATACACTTTAAACCGATATACACTTTAGAACTGCTTTTAATTAAATAATCACATGCACCAATAAGCGCATACACTTTTATTAATTAGTATACTAATTTTTACACGAATTGTACCGCGTGTGCGGCTTTTTATTAACAATTTTAAATATGAAATTGTGTTAAAATTTGACATTACAGCCATAGGCGATTTCAGATTTTGACAGTATCCTCATAAGTTTACACAAACAAAATACATGGAAATTCGCCTTTGCGACCACCTTTCAATTAATTCGCCTTGAGCGTAGCCATCGTCATCTCTGTTGTGTTTAAATAGTGTTGGGAGTGCTATTGAGTTAGGGATGATACATACGATAGACAACATCGTTTATCAGTTTTATAACTTTGTATGGGCCTTCCCAATTACACTGCAATTTCGGGGAAAAACATTTCTTACGCTGTGGGTTGTATAGCAGCACTAAATCTCCTTCCGTAAAACCTTCCGATTTAATTGCTTTGTCGTACCTGGCTTTCATATTATCACTCATGATCTTAGTTCGTTGTCTTACAAGGTCGTGTATTCCTCGCACTTCCCCTTCCAAGACGTTAGTCGATTTCCGAGCATTTATTCCTGCAGTAGCATTTATCTTAAACTTCAAGTCGGCTGGCAATCTAAGAACTACCTTTGCAGGAGTCTGACCTGTTGTTTCATGTACTGCAGAGCGATATGCCATAAGGAACAAGCTGATGTGGCTATCCCAATCCTTCTGGAACTTATCCACCACATTCCTCAGGTGCCCCTCCAAGGTTCTATTGAATTGTTCAACCATGCCATCTGACTGAGTTGTTCGAGTTTTTCGAATGCCAATACTTCGCACATTTCCTGGAACACAGCTCATTCGAAACTCCTGTCTTGGTCAGAGTGTAGCTCCATCGGTGCATCAAACCTTGCTACCAAATTATTAGTGAACGCTTCTACTATGGTTTCTGCCTCTTGATTTGGTCTTGGTGACTCCAAGATGACCTCCACTTGGACCGTTATGTAGTTCATTGAGAACATCACGGCTTTTCTTCCTTGGGACGACTATCAGCTTACGAACATATTGCCCATCCACACTTTCCAATATTCGATGCAAACAACCGTATTCCAATTGTAAACTGTTCCACTATGCTCAATATGACTTGGGAACAGGACTTTCTGTTGACATCTCCTCTCTTGATGGTCGCTCGTTTCGTTCGATTCCTTTCATCACACGTGTAAGATGTGTTTCTTTGTGCTCTCTTTTCCTTAATTTATCTCTGTCCCACTCGTTCGTAGATGCTATAGTCATCAGCCGCACATCTATAATGTCTTCTTTGGCCTCAGCTTTGGAACAATGCTTGCATTCCAAGTTATATGGTCGTCTTGACATTGCATCAGCATTTCCGTGGTTGCTACCTTTGCGATGCTCGATGGAAAAGTCATAACTTTGCAGTCCCTCTATCCACCGTGCCAGTTCACCTTCCGGATTACGGAACTGCAAGAGCCGTTTCAATGCTGCATGGTATGTCGCTGCCCATAGAGATACTTTTGGAAGTGTTTAACGCATTCTACCAATGCCAACAGCTCTCTCCGTGTTACGCAATAGTTCCTTTCAGGCTTACCGATTGTTCGACTATAACCCGCAACTACCTTCTCATGTCCATCGACAATCTGGGACAAAACACCTCCTATAGCATAACCACTCGCATCTGTATCCAGAATAAAAGTTGAACCTGGATTGGATATGCCAATATATTGGGAGCGCGTAGTAGTTCCTTGAAGGTTTGGGAAGCCAGCTTGTGTTCCTTCCTCCATTCAAAAGTCATATTTTTCCTGGTAAGTTCATGAAGACTACTAGCTACGCTGGCGAAACCAGCTATCCGTTGGAAAACTTCCTCCAGGTTCTTTAGATGTTCCTCAAAACTTTCGATGATGTCGTGGAGGTAGCTGGATCATTGCATAGTCCAAACGGCATTACTGAAAATTGCCAACGCCCTTTTTCAACGCTGAAGGCTGTCTTTTCTTTATCTCCATTGTAGGGTTAATTGTATTTAATAATTATATTGCTATTTCCACTTTGTATTGTTATAATTTCAATATTTGTTTGCAAACAATATTATTGAATTTTTAATTTTTAATTTTGATTTGTAAATTTTCAAATATTTTCATTCAGAAGAAAAATATTGGATCATACAAACGATCCTCAATAAAAATTAAATTTATTCTAATTCATATTACTGAACCACTACATCCATCCCTTACCTCCACTTGCCGCTTTTCAAGTCCAGTGTGGAAAACCATTTTGTACCAGATAACGAGTCCAGAGTATCGTCGATTCTGGGCAAAGCATAGCTGTCTTTCTTAGTTACATCATTCAACCTCACATCACACAGAACCTCATTTTTCATCCTTCTTTTTCACTATTACTTATGGTTTGATCACGCCGATATCGCTCATTTCCTGTATAATTTCCCTTACCACTTGCCGTTTGGCCAATGGAATACCTCCTCGTCGTATTGGCGGATTGACCTTGCATCACCAGTATCAATTTGATGCTTTACAACTTTAGTCTGACCTGGTTTGGAACCATCCTTGTTAAATATGCTCGAGTACTTTGTTAAAAGTTGCATTGCCTTACACTGATTATCTTTTTCGAGCCCTTCCGTCCAAGCAGTGATATTACCTGAAAAATCAACCTCGCTGGTAGAAAAATTTTCCTGAAGCTGTTCACAATTGATAACTACTTCGACCTCATGGCATTGTCCCAATATAGCTGCTTTGGAAAGTTTGGCGATTTGAACAAACTAAGTACTCTTACCGGTATATGTCTATCTTGTTTTGTCTTAGCCAGGGTTTTTCCAACTAGTATATTCGTCTTCGATTTGTTTGCTGCCTCCACAACCCACAATTTGTTTGTCCGATAATCTCCATCAATTTTTGCCAATATAAATGCTTCCGACTTCCGTGGAATTTTTTGGCTCTCTTCCACCACTGCTCGCTTACTGACGTAGTTCTTTTCGTAACTAAAATTGAGTGGAACGTCCATATTCTTATAGTTCATGATCTTGTTCTTCATGTCGATCTTGATGCCTTGCTCGCTTGAGAAGTCCACACCAATTATGATTTCGTCAACAATATCTGCCACTATAAAATTGTGTAGAGCGGCCACCTTCCCAATTGCGATTTGACATGTTACTTCCCCTATGACTTGGGTGTCTTCACTAGTGGCCGGACGCGACTTTGCTCCATGCAATGGTGTCACCTTCTTGTTGACTAAATCGGATCGAATGATGAATTACATGCGCCCTTGTCCACAGTCAGTAAATTATGTTTTCCGTCAACATATCCTCCAACAGTAATTACTAATTACAATAACTAACTTCTCTTCCGATTTTTGAGACAGAGATTATGGGGCATTAAATTGCGGGAGCCAGTCCACTTCCCCTTTGGTTGGAAGATTTTGCTCAACTCCTTTAGCTTTGCCTTTCCTTCAACCTGAATTGCTTTGGTTGCTGGAGCCAGTGACGCAAAAACGTGCTATATGACCTGGTTTTCCGCACTTGAAGCATATGATGGCACCATCACTTTTCTTTTGAACTCCGTTCAACGCTTCCAAAATTTTGTCTATCCAAGCCGGAGTTTCCACTTCTACGCGATGAGCCTTGTATGCAGGTTTATCAAAAGCGAGGCTGTTTCTTGCGTCAGAGCATGTGATACCGTCTCAGCAAAGGATCTCTTTGAATTTGCATATGTGGCTCGCTTCGTCGCCACATCACGTATTCCATTTATAAAATTTTGGATTTTCACCCTTTCTGTGTACTTTACAGGTGCATCTGCGTTTGCTAGGTGAGCGAACTTCTCGATGCCCGATGCGAATTCCTGCAAAAATCTCATTAGCTTTCTGGAAACGATTCTGCAGATCTATTTGGTATCTCTGCTTCCGATGTTCACTACCATATCGTCTCTCAACTGTACCCATCAATGCTTCATAATTGTTCCGTTCTCCGTCAGGAATAGTCTGTCAGATTTCCGCTGCAGGTTGCTTCAATGCCACGAATAGTGGAGCAAACTTTGTCCTCAGTACCCCAATTGTTCATCGCTGCCGTCTTTTCAAACTATGGCTTAAATACCTGGAATAGAACAGAACCATCAAATGACGGAGATTTTACCTTTGGAGTATTCGTGGAAGATGTTGGACGATTCAGCTGCAACTCCTGAATACGATCTTTTAAAGCATCCATCTCAGCCTCAATTTTATCGCGCCTCGCCTCCTGTGCTTCTAACTGCGAAGACATTCGTGCCAACTGCATAGATATACGCTCCTCTTGTGCTTCCAATTTTGATGACATTCGTGCCTCCTGCTCTTCCAAACGAGATGTAGTACTCATCTCCTTTTCTTACAGTTGAGCTGAATTGTGTGTTTTCTGTTCTTTCAGCTGAGATGCCATGCAAGTTTTCTGTTCTTCCAATTTGGTCGACATCTGAATAAATACAGCCAATATGATTTATCCACACTTGCCGCTGGAGTCGTTGACTCCTTCTTCTCTTCCATTTTTGTCGATGCTTCTTTCGCAAGATAAAACACATATTCGTCAGCGTTAATTCCTTTCGCTTCCATAGCCTCTCGCAATCGTGACTGTAGCTCTGATTTGTTGCCTGTAGTGCTTAATCCGCGTTGTTCCACCGTATTTTGGAGTTCCTGAATCTTTAATTAATTCTTGTTATCCTTGAAATCACTAATATTTATTTAACAATGCCGCTTTTGACACCAAATGTGACGAAGTCGATGATTCCTTGATTATTAATCCAGGGGTCGATCACTATAAGCACAATTACTGTAAAAAAATAGCTAGTTCCATTTACTAGTATAGTTTGGAAACTTCACAGTAGTTCACTGTTCAACGCTTGAAAATAGACTGATCAAATTGTCTTGCTTGGTCACTTCCTTATATAGTCCATCATGGTGCTACCCCACGCAACTAGAAGTTTCTTGGTTGTTCGCTCTTCGTGTTCTCGAAGGGTCGGTATTATTTATTGACATCTCCTCTTTGTCTTGTATTCGCAAATATTCGCGCCATCTCTCTTCCTCTTGCTTGGTACATGATTGCACGCATAAGCGTAGCCATCGTCATCTCTGTTGTGTTTAACTAGTGTCGGGAGTGTAGAGCGGCCACCTTCCCAATTGCGATTTGACATGTTACTTCCCCTATGACTTGGGTGTCTTCACTAGTGGCCGGACGCGACTTTGCTCCATGCAATGGTGTCACCTTCTTGTTGACTAAATCAGATCGAATGATGAATTACATGCGCCCTTGTCCACAGTCAGTAAATTATGTTTTCCGTCAACATATCCTCCAACAGTAATTACTAATTACAATAACTAACTTCTCTTCCGATTTTTGAGACAGAGATTATGGGGCATTAAATTGCGGGAGCCAGTCCACTTCCCCTTTGGTTGGAAGATTTTGCTCAACTCCTTTAGCTTTGCCTTTCCTTCAACCTGAATTGCTTTGGTTGCTGGAGCCAGTGACGCAAAAACGTGCTATATGACCTGGTTTTCCGCACTTGAAGCATATGATGGCACCATCACTTTTCTTTTGAACTCCGTTCAACGCTTCCAAAATTTTGTCTATCCAAGCCGGAGTTTCCACTTCTACGCGATGAGCCTTGTATGCAGGTTTATCAAAAGCGAGGCTGTTTCTTGCGTCAGAGCATGTGATACCGTCTCAGCAAAGGATCTCTTTGAATTTGCATATGTGGCTCGCTTCGTCGCCACATCACGTATTCCATTTATAAAATTTTGGATTTTCACCCTTTCTGTGTACTTTACAGGGGCATCTGCGTTTGCTAGGTGAGCGAACCTCTCGATGCCCGATGCGAATTCCTGCAAAAATCTCATTAGCTTTCTGGAAACGATTCTGCAGATCTATTTGGTATCTCTGCTTCCGATGTTCACTACCATATCGTCTCTCAACTGTACCCATCAATGCTTCATAATTGTTCCGTTCTCCGTCAGGAATAGTCTGTCAGATTTCCGCTGCAGGTTGCTTCAATGCCACGAATAGTGGAGCAAACTTTGTCCTCAGTACCCCAATTGTTCATCGCTGCCGTCTTTTCAAACTATGGCTTAAATACCTGGAATAGAACAGAACCATCAAATGACGGAGATTTTACCTTTGGAGTATTCGTGGAAGATGTTGGACGATTCAGCTGCAACTCCTGAATACGATCTTTTAAAGCATCCATCTCAGCCTCAATTTTATCGCGCCTCGCCTCCTGTGCTTCTAACTGCGAAGACATTCGTGCCAACTGCATAGATATACGCTCCTCTTGTGCTTCCAATTTTGATGACATTCGTGTCTCCTGCTCTTCCAGTCGAGATGTAGTACTCATCTCCTTTTCTTACAGTTGAGCTGAATTGTGTGTTTTCTGTTCTTTCAGCTGAGATGCCATGCAAGTTTTCTGTTCTTCCAATTTGGTCGACATCTGAATAAATACAGCCAATATCATTTATCCACACTTGCCGCTGGAGTCGTTGACTCCTTCTTCTCTTCCATTTTTGTCGATGCTTCTTTCGCAAGATGAAACACATATTCGTCAGCGTTAATTCCTTTCGCTTCCATAGCCTCTCGCAATCGTGACTGTAGCTCTGATTTGTTGCCTGTAGTGCTTAATCCGCGTTGTTCCACCGTATTTTGGAGTTCCTGAATCTTTAATTAATTCTTGTTATCCTTGAAATCACTAATATTTATTTAACAATGCCGCTTTTGACACCAAATGTGACGAAGTCGATGATTCCTTGATTATTAATCCAGGGGTCGATCACTATAAGCACAATTACTGTAAAAAAATAGCTAGTTCCATTTACTAGTATAGTTTGGAAACTTCACAGTAGTTCACTGTTCAACGCTTGAAAATAGACTGATCAAATTGTCTTGCTTGGTCACTTCCTTATATAGTCCATCATGGTGCTACCCCACGCAACTAGAAGTTTCTTGGTTGTTCGCTCTTCGTGTTCTCGAAGGGTCGGTATTCGCGCCATCTCTCTTCCTCTTGCTTGGTACATGATTGCACGCATAAGCGTAGCCATCGTCATCTCTGTTGTGTTTAACTAGTGTCGGGAGTGTTATTGATTTAGGGATGGTACATGCTTGAGAATAATCGCCACAATATGTATATCTTTTTGGTTCATAATGTGATTTAGCACTGAAATATCAGCTGAATTAGGGGGAGCAAGAGTTAGTGAGCAAGTATGTAGAGCATGTAGTGGCCCCTACTATGAACGACGACAGTAAAACTACATACAAATGGGGTGAAGATTGCGGCGTACGTCGACGACATGGCGATCCTGGTCTCGCGTTCCTTCCCATCCGTGATAAGTGAAGTCATGGAAAGAACGTGGGGAAAACTAAGTAGGTGGGCACAGGAATGTGGCCTTAGGCTAAATCCGGATAAAACGCATCTACTACTCTTCACGAGGAAATACAAGCCGCCTACCTTCGAACTACCTAAATTAAATAGCCAGTTGCTAACCCTACCTCCTAGCACCAAATATCTGGGACTAATAATTGATTGTAAATTTAATTGGAAAGGGTGCATCGAGGAGTGGGTGCCGAAGGCCTGCCTTACTTTCTACACCTGGAAATCAATATTTGGTAAAAAATGGGGTCTCAAGCCAAAAATGGTGCTATGGATGTACGAGGCGGCGTTATGGACTTCGGATAGATCTGTAGTGGGGTGAGAAGCTCTTCGGAAGAACTACAATATTATCAGCCTGCAGAAGGTACAGCCCACTGTGTCTTTGGATCCCATTTTGAACTTGCTTCCAATGGACTTACATATACTCTGTATATCGGTACCAACTCCATCAAGACCCAGGGAGTCTGGGTGCTGGAAAGATACTCAGGAAAGGGTCATAAGTAGTGTCCTTAACAATCTTCCAGCGGATACAACTAGTATCGAAACAGATTGTTAACCTCACAACCTGAAGTTTGAGAGCAGTGTTGCTACTATTATTCCAAGTAGGAATGATTGGAAAAGGGATACGATTGCAGTTGACAACGGAATTCAAATCTACACTGACGGATCCAAGATGGATTCAGGTGTAGGGCCGGAATATTCTCGGAGTCTCTAGACATTTCTGTGTTATTCCTTCGCATTGCAATGTGTTTCAAGCAGAAGTCCTTGCGATTTTTCAAGTCTGCAAATCACCCAAGGACAGGAACATTACTGGTAAAGTAACGATCTTTTATGCCAGCCAATAGCAGTGGCACATACTAGTTCAAATGTAGTGCAGGCATGAAAGCAAAGTTTGGCTACATTAAGCGACCTTCTTGAAGAATGCATTACCTGGGTTCCGGCTCATAGAGGAACCGAGGGTAATGAGAGGGCTGACGATCTGGCACGTATGGGCTGATCAGAGGGAGACGGGAGCATAACCAGCTTAGAAATGGGTGAACCCCTTGTTGTTGTTGTTGTTGTGGGAACGAAAAAAAACACTCCCCGAAGGTTTTGGGGAGTGTTGTCCAATTAATAGTCCTTGGCCGGATTTGAACCCGGTACGCTTCGGTACTCTCTTGCGGTACTGCCCGACTGTCGTGGTAGCGATTTATGACCAGTGAAACCTTCTAGGTCATGTCACCCATCCTTACATAAGGAAGGATAAGATGGGTAATGAGAGGTGAGAGGCATCATATCCGTAGATCAATCATCGAGTTGCACGTCATTACCTTTGTGCATATTAGTCGCCTGTTACGACCGGTATGCCTACCTCGGGCATATCTAAACCCCTAACCAGCAAGGCTAGCCGTAGCCAAGGGAAACATTCAAAAGTAGTACCTGAACAAAGCACAGCGAAAGTGGAAGAATAACACTACCTGAGCAATATTAAGAAATATCTGGCCACACTATAGCGAAAAGAGGACAAGGAGTCTCCCATGCAGGCCCAGAACGGACACTCACTCACTCATGCGGAAAAGATGGGCATTCCGCATTATGATCACTGCCGAAGTTGCAAAGACATAATAACCAAAGAGACCGTTAAGCATTTTCTATGCAAATGCCCGGCTCTAGCCAGAACGCATCTAAAATCCTTTCGGAGGCCCTTTTAGGAAAACCTGGGTGGGATATCTGAAATATGGATTCCAAACATCCCTGAGTTTATCAACAACTCTGGTTGGTTGTAATATACATTCGTATCACCCTCAGTAGGTTCGACGAGTTTTTATGGCATCAAAACGGCTTCTAAAAGATCCTTGGGTGACCTGGGTCGCAGCCATTCTACCTACCTAGCACAAGTCCAGCAGTAAAAGCCTAGTAAAAAATAATTTTTAGTTTCCGAGATTCTTGAGCTCAAAAAGACAAACGACAGACGAAAAATCTAAAAGTGACTCAGATGAATTCCACAACATTCCCTACGTCAACGTCAGTAATTTTTTGAAGATATATTCAGTATACAGACACGACTTTTCTGAGTCTTATTATAGTACAGATTGAATTTTTTTCTGCATTGAAAAACAAAATTTCTCATCCAGAACAATTATCAAGCAACGTTGTCCCGTGGGTATATGCATGCACTTTATTCACCATCACATAAATACAGTTTTCCCTTATTTTTAGAGTTTTTCTACTTGTGCTTTCTTTTAAATTTTCATCCATAACACCCTGTAGTTTCCAACACTGTTTTAAGCCTAACATCCTTCAATCATCAGTTCTTACATATGATTTTCGATACGAAAATTATGGATAATCTATGTGTCAATTACTACCATATGGGTATTGAGCTTATATCCGGCCCTAAAATCGTTCTTTTCCTGAAGAGGCATCGGACCGAGTAGATCGTAAGTGTGGAAGTGAGGTTCATAAATCAAGTTTGCATATTAACTAGAAAGTTAAAATGTGTCGCGAGTGTAGGTTGATTAATACCCAACTCACTTTCCACTAGTATCTAGCAGCTCACATTCCCTACTATCAATAAAAATAGAATCGGTAGGAAATGCTCTAAATTCTAAATTAAAGTTTTTTATAAGTGCTGAAAGTGTTTAAAGTGTAATTCCCTTCTTAGGCTATACCACAAATACTATCCAGTCCACTTGAAAACGCGCGGAAAGTGTTGTTGCGGCCGTAAAAAAAATCGCCAGCTGAATGCCCCAAATGTATGCCGGCAAATAGTGGCCGAATCTGACCTCCATTTCCACCCTATGTGAAGCCTTATTAAGACAACGACCGGTTCCAGTTACAAAAACTTAACCTAAGAAAGAACCAAATTTAAGAAAATTTTGCTATTTTTTTTATATCTAAATTTTCAATTTTTAAATTTCAATATAAAAAAAGGTTAGAATGTAAGTCAGCAAGTGAAAAAGGTGGCTATCCACTTTATCATTAAATTCTAGCGATTCGGGATCGCTAGAAACTGACATAGAACGAAAAAAATGGATTCAACCCAAGAGTTATCACAACCAGAAAAAGAAGTCAAATGTAAAATTACAAAGTAAATTAATTTGCTTTTACATACATATATACATTCTTCTATCTGTATATATGTAGACATACATACATACTTACCTGGGCTTAACCAAAAAGAAAAAAATTAAATTTTAACTTATATACATTTTAGCCCC
The DNA here is from genome assembly GCA_949987695.1 of Merzomyia westermanni. Lineage (NCBI taxonomy): Eukaryota > Metazoa > Arthropoda > Insecta > Diptera > Tephritidae > Merzomyia > Merzomyia westermanni. The sequence continues at coordinate 88,161,728 of OX465291.1, forward strand.
CTTTAAATATGGATTTTAACTTACCTTAATACTTACCTTTGTCATAGTTACCTAAAAGATTTAAATTTTGAAAATTTGTAATTTGCATAGAGTAATAATAGTTTTGCCACATACATACATACATATCGACATATGTAGATTACCATGTGATAAGCTTCCAAAGCTGACCTAGTTCCACAAAACTTTATCACTTAACATTTTTGTGTTCTTTTCTTTCATATTTTCTCACTCTCAACCAAACTAACACCAAAGTCTTTGCAAAGTTTGCGGATCCTCTTAATTCCATTTCATAATCTCTTATTTTTTTTTGTTTTTTTCCAAAGAGCTTAGCTCTTTGCTTTTTCTTATTTACGCCCACGATGGTGAACAATTTGTAATCCCTTTTATGCGACCTTCGCTTTTCATATGTACAGTGGCGGACGTCAAAATAGCCCCACTGCTTTACGAACTAAGTTCATAAGAAGAATTTTTTGTTTGATAAAATGTTTAAAGCTACATTATATTAATGTTACGTAGGAGCAACCTATGATTAGCCAAAAACAGCAGCTACGTACCAAAGCAAGGAAGGCCTTCTTCGCTTCGTGGGACAGCGTTGGACTAAGCAAATGGTAACATAACAATAAACACATGTAAGTCAACTTAACTCATTTTGTACAACCACCATTTTAGAGAAGGTGCCCAGTCACACATGTACTTACATACATATTAGTTATGTAAATGGATCTATAATTTAATATCTTTGGTCTGATTCCGTGGTTGGTGCGGGCGGTCAAATTGGGGCTTTATTAACACCTTAGAGCCATGGCAGGGTGGGTTAAGGGCAGCAGTTCACCTTCTATGCGTGCTGCGAGGTATAGGGTTTTCCAGGTGTAGGTTGTTGGTCTCATGATTTCTGGTAGGTTTTGTACGTGTGCAAATATTGTTCTCGTTAGTCCCCCTAAGCTGACAGGGGATGGCTTGATTTGGTATGAGTGCTAAGAACCCTCCCCAGGCTAAAGCTCCCGTAATAATGCCAGTGCACACACCCCTCGTACCAAATAAGCATTGCAAGCCCATCTTAGGTGCAGAGGCAGAAGGGGCCTGTAACAGAAAATGGCGCCTGAGCAGGGACCTCACAACTACCCAACGAGGCGAACTCGTTAGTAACTATACTTTTTTTGGCCACCTTTCAATATTCCCTCTTTTAATATCTTTTGTCCGTCCGCTTTTGAAAATACATTTTTTAAAGTTTTTTTTGGTAAAGATTGATTATAGGAAACGCAAAATTTATAACTAAATATTGTAGTTTTGACCAAATCAGTAAGTGCTGGTTTTTGTAGTTTTTTTTTGCTTATGAGAATATACCAGTGCTGACGCTGGAATTTCAGAGTCCTAAGGGCTTTATGTCCAGGGATCTGATCGCTGACGCTGAAGTAAATATTCGATGCATAACTAAAATATTTATAATTTTCAGATTTTGTTTTTGTACGGATAAAATACTATCTGGAACTGTGGTTTTAGTTAGACTTTATGCCATCTAACCAACCGATAGCGTTTTATTTATTTTATTTTATTTATTTTTATTCTGGAGCCGAAAGCTTCGAGTACCCACTACTATTTGGCCTGGAATGCCCCTACCAAACTGACTGCCACACAACTCGGAAGTATCTTGATGATACCTTTTTTGCTGCGTTATTTCGTTTTTGCGATTTTCCTTCTATTTGCTGCGGATTTGAGATTTCTTTTTGAATTAAAAACAAAAATATATTTTCTTTGGAGTCAGAAAAAATCACCACTGTATCGTAAGCGATCATAGTTAGTTTATTAAGATAATAATATTTTTATATGTATCGGTATATTTTTTAGCGTTATCTATGCACATAGATCGAATACATATGTATGTGCTTAGAAACCTGTTATATACCTTAAGTTTTTGTAATTCCTTTGCCTTTTTATTGAAGCTCTTGAGAATCGATTTATCCATTGCAAGGTTTTTTTTGCTGCCTTAGTATTGTCTGCCAATATTAAAATCGGGTTTTTTTAACCATAACATACACTCGTATATACTTTTTATTTAAAATTGAATTTATCCAAGTTTTGAAATTTCATTTGCCAACACTGGAATTGGGTTTGCTTTGAAGATCCGTTTTAGAGTTAGGATTCCTTGGTTGTAATTGCTGCTTCGAGATATTTTTTTTCTATTTGATTTCGAGTTTTTTTTTTAATTATGGCGCATAATCAGGGTCCAGGCTGGACGCCAACGCAGGGCGATCGCGGCTCGACAGGTTACCGTAGTCGACAATCTTGAGAATAGAGTAGCGCACCTGATCAAGCAAAGACTCGAGAGTACCCTTGCCAGTGTCTTAGCTAGACTCAACTTGAATGGGGAAAATCCAAATGCACAGGCAGTTCCACCAGGAGGTAACCATAGCCCAGCGGCTAACAATGTCCCAATAGGTCCACCGAACAACCATTTGACTGGATTCTGCCCTAGGGACATACCTAATTTGTCCAACAACTCCAACCAAACTTTCCATAGTGCGATTGATCAATTTCGATTTAGCGATATGTCGAGTGCACCTAATTCCGGTCGGATTTCGAGTTGGGGCGTTGCCTTCGATGGATCCGCACGATTGTCTGTCGATAGTTTTATTTATCGTATCGAATGCCAGGTAATAGATACACTAGGCGGTAATTTCAATCTCCTTTGCGAGCACGTCCACAGTTTGTTCACGCACGATGCGAAAGATTGGTACTGGAGATACCGACGTACAGTGGAACGCGTGACCTGGATTTCCCTATGTAAAGCCCTCAGGACTAATTTCTAACAACACAAAAGCTGGTTTGAGTTAAGCGGATTATGAGCAGAAAGCAGGGTATGACCGAGAGCTGAACCCTTACAAGTACCATTGACTGAGTCGGAGCTCAGAGAGATCCTGCAGCACAATTTGCGGCCCGGAATCCATCAGCAGTTATTGTATGTGCCCTCGCGAATGAAAAAAACAAGCCGACCAATTTGCCATCAACAGGAAATACAAGGTGGCGCAAAAGTAATCGTCCTATCAGAAAATGCTATAAATTTTGTAATTGGCCCCTAAAGTCAGTTCTGTTTTGAGATTTGTGTAGTAAACACATGCGAAATACACGTTAATAAACAATGTTACGCTACACTGCTCCAGAACGCGGAATATTGCTGACTATTTATTTGACCAATAATCGGTCGGGGCCAAAGGGTTACTGTGAATGGTGAGCGCTACAGAGCAATGATCAACGAGTTCTTTTTGCCGCAACTTGATGAATTGGGATTGGAAAACATGTGGTTCCAACAAGACGGTGCAACAGCACACACTGCACGTGCCACAACCGATATGCTGAACATCGGAAGCTTACTTTTGCGCCACCTTGTACATGATCAACCCCGCGTCGATATGCCAATGTACTGCAGTACGAAGATGATACATCGGAAGACATAGAGTGCAAAGTGGACGAGTTAACGATGCGGTCTTTTGATACGTCGAAGTAAATATGCTGGAATTGCCGATCCGAAGGTCATAGATACATGGATTGTTTGGAAGATCCACGGTATTTTGTTACGGTGGGGCAAGGAAAATGTTTATAGGCCAAAATGCGAAACGTGTTCGGGAAACTCGAAAGCGAGCGAGACTTCCAGGTTGAACCCTTGCAAAGACCCCAAAGCAAAATAATGAAACCCTCGATTTTATACCCAGAAAAAGAATATACACTTTTAGTTACCAGTACAAATGTTCATAAGATTGTTCCGTACGATGTCCGTCTGAGAAAGTATAATGAAGCCCGTAACCGAATATTTTCCGAAGTAAATACTATATCATCCTGTTTAAGTCGTTCGTCTGTCCGTATTAAAGAGTTTTGGTGAGGTATTAAGGAAAAACTAAAGTCCCTTAAAACATTGGTTTTTTCTTTGACCAAGAAGTCATCTGACCTAAGGCCATATGCGAGGATAATGATTGGTGGTGTAGAATACATGGGACTACTAAATAGTGGAGCCCAAGTCTCATGCATCGGATCCTCACTTGCTGACGAGATTCGCAAGCAGAATAAGTTGCGAGAACATAAAACTGCTGTTTACACCGCTGATGGGAAAACGCAAGTGGTTTTCGGTGTCATAGATTTGCAAGTGAAATTCGAAGAGAGGAGTCAATCGATCACGTTTTTCGTTATTCCAATTATGTTGCAAAAAGTTATTTTAGGGGTCGATTTTTGGATTAAATTCTGAACAGCGCCACATAGCATGTCAGAAGTTACCTTTGATGTGAAACCTGATGATAATGCCCTTTTCTTAACTGACGTGCAGCAAGTCAAGTTAAAATTTATTAAAAATAGATTTCCGAACTGCGAAAAAGAAGGGTTAGGAAAAACGTCTCTTATGGAGTACGTGATAGAATTACAGCCCAATGTCCGTCCGATTAAGCAAAGGTATTTTCCCATTTCTCCTGCGGTAGAAAAGTTAGTTCACGCAGAGATTGATGAAATGCTTCAATTAGGTGTGATCGAAGAGTTACCTTATAGTCCTTGGTCCAGCCCTGTTGTTTTAGTGAAGAAACCGAATAAGGTCCGTCTGTGTCTTGATTCCAGAGAGATAAACAGCGTAACCGTTAATGACGCTTATCCCCTTCCCCATATTGATGGTATATTGAGCAGGATACCAAAGGCAAAATACATAACTTCACTAGATTTGCGCCGTGCTTTTTGGCAAATCCCCTTGTCCGAAAACTCTCAAGATTATACTTGTTTTACAGTTCCCAATCGTCCGTTGTATCGTTACTGTGTAATGCCGTTTGGCTTATGCAACGCTCCTAAAGGTCTTTGCCGCTTGATGGATCGCGTCATTCCCCCGAAACTGAAAAATCAAGTGTTTGTCTATTTAGACGATCTGCTCATATTGTCCGAAGACTTTGATAGTCACATGTCCGTCCTCTCTGAAGTTGCTCATCACTTAAGGAAAGCTGGTTTAACCATCAACGTTGAGGAAGGCAAGTTTTGCATCGCTGAGGTGAAGTAAAGGGTGTTTTTTTAGGGGTATAGAACTTCGAATTGAAATAAAACACAAGAAAATCGTTTTAAGGTCCATCAATTTGGCTTTATTGGAAGGATAATTTTATGCCATTAATTTTTAAATATGATTTCGGGCATGTGGCCGCCGCGGCTGGCTCGAATAAAGCCAATTCTACAGGTCCAATTTTCAACCACTTTTTCGAGCATATGGGGCCGTATGTCGGCAATAACGCCACGAATGTTGGCTTCCAAATCCCCTAACGTTTCTGGTTTGTTGGTGTAGACGAGCGACTTCACATATCCCCAAAGAAAATAATCCAATGGTGTCAAATCACACGACCTTGGTGGCCAATTGACAGGTCCATTCCGCGAAATTATGCGCTCATCGAATGTTTCCTTCAATAAATCGATTGTGACGTGCGCTGTGTGGCATGTAGCGCCGTCTTGCTGGAACCACAACTCATCCACATTCATGCCATCCAATTCGGGAACAAAATAGTCGGTTATCATGGCTCTATACCGGTCTCCATTAACGGTAGCTGCCTCTCCAGCATTATTGCGGAAGAAGTATGGCCCAATGACTCCACCAGCCCATAGAGCACACCAAACAGTCAGTTTTTGTGGATGTAATGGCGTTTCAAGGGTCTCATGTGGATTCTCTTCACTCCAAATGCGGAAATTTTGTTTGTTGACGTAGCCATTCAACCAAAAATGAGCCTCATCACTGAACAAAATTTTGCGATGAAAATCAGCATCGAAATCAATCTCATTTTCGGCCCATACACCAAAATCACGACGCATTGCATGGTCTCGCGGCTTTAATTCTTGCACAAGCTGGATCTTGTAAGGTCGCAAGCCAAGATCTTTGCGCAAAATCTTCCATAAAGTTGATGGACAAAGCTCCAATTGCTGTGCACGGTGGCGAATCGATTCATTCGGGTCCTCTTCAACACTTTGCTCTACAGCGGCAATTGTTTCTTCGGTGCGCACTGTTCGACGTCTCTGCGGATGCGTATTATCACATAGAGTAAACGTAGTGCGAAAACGATCCATGGTTAACCGAATTAATTGCTCTGATGGACGATTATGTCGACCATAAAATGGACGGAGCTCACGGTAAACTTCGCGAACTGAACCATTATTTTCGAAATAAATTTGCACGATTTGCAAGCGTTGTTCTTTTGTCAACCTGTTCATGATGAAATGGCAAACCAAACTGAACATAAATGACATTAGAGTTGCCAGATTTGACCACAAAATGCCAGTTTTATCTCTATTCGAAAAACAAACCTGTAAAAAAAACACCCTGTACTTGGGTTATATGTGGGAAACGGAACTCTGCGACCAATATCAAGCAAGTCCGCCGTTTCCTCGGAATGGCCGGTTGGTACCGTCGGTTCGTAGAACTTTACTTGGAAGTCATTTGATACCTTGAAAAAAGCTTTATGCTCCGCCCCTGTTTTAGCTAGTCCTAATTATGAAAAGCCGTTCATCATCCAATGTGACGTATCTAAGCTCGGAGTTGGTGCGGTTTTGGCGCAGAAGAATGAAAACGATATCGAGGTCCCAATTGCATATTTCTCCCAGAAACTCAACAAAGCCCAAAGCAATTATAGCGTTACGGAGCTAGAATGCCTCGCAGCTCTGCTTAGTCTAAAGAAGTTCCGAGCTTATGTTGAAGGGCAAGATTTTACAATTGTGACCGATCATGCCAGTCTTCAGTGGCTGATGCGCCAAAGCGACCTATCCACCCGATTAGCCCCCTGGTCATTGAAGCTTCAAGGTTATAGGTTCAACATATAAAGGTACCCTGAATGTAGTACCTGATACCTTATCCCGCCAAAACTTCGAAGCAATCAACGAGTTAGAGTTCCGTCCGTTAGTTGATATAGAATCGTCCGAATTTAAGTCCGAAGAATACATGAAATTGATAGATAACGTCAAAAAGGACCGAGCATTCCAATGGCAACCCTGAGCGAGAGGTATACAACTGGAAGCTATGGATTCCTAAAACCTTGGTTAATAACGTGATCCAGAACGCCCACTGCCAACCTAACAAATGCCACGGAGGAATTGCAAAGACCTTGGAGCGGTTACGGAACAATTTCTATTGGCCCAAAATAACGGTTGACGTCAAGGATTATATCCGCAGTTGCGAAACTTGCCAACAAACCAAACCATCCAACAGTACACTTCGATCCCCTATGTCCGCGCAATACACCGTTCAGCGTCCCTTCCAAAAACTCTATGTCGATTTCTTAGGCCCTTATCCCCGTTCAAAGCAAGGGAACATAGGAATTTTTATTGTTTTAGACCACTACACTAAGTTTCCTTTACTTAAAACGGTGAAAAATTTCAATGCCACAGCCACCTGTGATTTCCTAAAGGAAAACGTTTTTAGTATTTTTGGAACACCCGAACGGGGCATGAAACATGTTTATACCGCGTTGTACAGCCCTCAAGAAAATGCAAGCGAGCGAGTTAACCGATCCATAATTGCGGGCATAAGAGCCTACTTGAAGGATGACCAGGCCCTGTGGGACAAACACTTGCCCAGCATTGCAGAGGCACTAAAAAGTTATTTTCACCAGTCAATAGGTTGTATCCCTTATTATGTCCTCTTCGGTCAGCAAATGCCGTCGCATGGTGACGAGTATGCGCTGCTACGGAAATTAGGGTCCCTAGATGATAATATTCACGATAGGACAGATAAAATTGCACTAATACGGAAATCAATCGGTGAACATATGAAAAAAGCTTTCGAAGGTTCTGCGAAACGATATAATATGCGAAGTTCCACGGAAAATTCTAAAGTAGGCGATAGCGTGTATCGCAGAAATTTTGTTCTAAGCGATGAAACAAAAAAATTCTGTGCCAAGTTTGCGCCAAAGCTTAAAGCTAAAGTTGTTGTACGAAAAGGCAATTGCTTATATGAGTTAGAGGAAGTTAGTACAGGAAAGCGTGCGATTTACAACCAAAAGGATATCCAAAAAGATAGAGGCAAGTTACAGACCGCACCAACACTCTAGGTGAGGGGTACATGTACCGTGGGTATATGCATGCACTTTATTCACCATCACATAAATACAGTTTTCCCTTACGAGTATTTTTAGAATTTTTCTACTTGTGCTTTCTTTTAAATTTTCATCCATAACACCCTTTAGTTTCCAACACTGTTTTAAGCTTAAAATCCTTCAATCATCATTTCTAACATATGCTTTTCGATACGAAAATTATCGATAATCTATATGTCAATTACTACCATATGGGTATTGAGCTTATATCCGGCCCTAAAATCGTTCTTTTCCTGAAGAGGCATCGGACCGAGTAGATCGTAAGTGTGGAAGTTCTAAATTCTAAATTAAAGTTTTTTATAAGTGCTGAAAGTGCTTAAAGTGTAATCCCCTTCTTAGTCTATACCACAAATACTATCCAGTGCACTTGAAAACGCGCGGAAAGGTTTGTTGCGGCCGTAAAAAAAATCGCCAGCTGAATGCCTAAAATGTATGCCGGCAAATAGTGGCCGAATCTGACCTCCATTTCCACCATATGTGAAGCCTTATTAACACAACACCCGGTTCCAGTTACCAAAACTTAACCTAAGAAAGAATCAAATTTAAGAAAATCTGATATTTTTTTTTTATCTAAATTTTCAATTTTTCAATTTCAATATAAAAAAAGGTAAGAATGTAAGTAAGCAAGTGGAAAAGGTGGCTTTCCACTTTATCAATAAATTCTAGCGATTCGGGATCGCTAGAAACTGACATAGAAAGAAGAAAATGGATTCAACCCAAGAGTTATCATAACCAGAAAAAGAAGTCAAATGTAAAATTACAAAGTAAATTAATTTGCTTTTACATACATACAGGGTGGCGCAAAAGTCATCCTCCTATCAGAAAATTCTATAAATTTTGCGATTGGCCCCTAAAGTCAGTTCTGTTTTGACATTTGTGTAGTAAACACATGCGAAATACACGTTAATAAACAATGTTACGCTACACTGCTCCAGAACGCGGAATATTGCTGACTATTTATTTGACCAATAATCGGTCGGTGAAAAACGGTTACTGCGCAAAAGTAATCCTCCTATCAGAAAATGCTATAAATTTTGCGATTGGCCCCTAAAGTCAGTTCTGTTTTGACATTTGTGTAGTAAACACATGCGAAATACATGTTAATAAACAATGTTATGCTACACTGCTCCAGAACGCGGAATATTGCTGACTATTTATTTGACCAATAATCGGTCGGGGCCAAACGGTTACTGTGAATGGTGAGCGCTACAGAGCAATGATCAACGAGTTCTTTTTGCCGCAACTTGATGAATTGGGATTGGAAAACATGTGGTTCCAACAAGACGGTGCAACAGCACACACTGCACGTGCCACAACCGATATGCTGAACATCGGATGCTTACTTTTGCGCCACCTTGTATATACATTCTTCTATAGTTACCTAGGCTTAAACAAAGAGAAAAAAAATTTAATTTTAACTTAGTACTTATTTGGATTTTAACTTACCTTAATACTAACCCTTGTCATAGTTACCTAAAAGATTTAAATTTTGAAAATTTGTAATTTGCGGCCGCCGTGGTGTGAAGGTAGTGTTGCCGGCCTACCACACCGAAGGTCCATGGTTCGAGCCCTGGTACAGGTAACATCAAAAGTGATTTGAAAAAAGTTTTTCAAAACGGGGTCGCCCCTCGGCAGTGGTTTGGCAAACTCTCCGAGTGTATTTCTGCCATGACAGGCTTCTCAGCAAAAATTCGTCTCCTTTGTAGATGCCGTTCGGAGTCGGCAAAAAACTGTAGGTCCCACCAATTTGTAGGGAAAATTCAAATCGGCACACCACAAATTGGAAGAGAAGCTTGGCGCAAAAATCTCTTAGGAGGTTTATGATGATATACCTGTTGTATATCGCGCCATAGAGATAGAGAGATAGAATAATAGTTTTGCCACGTACATACATACATATCGACATATGTAGATTACCATGTGATAAGCTTCCAAAGCTGGCCTAGTTCCACAAAACGTTATCAGTTAACATTTTTGTGTTCTTTTCTTTCATATTTTCTCACTCTCAACCAAACTAATACCAAAGTCAAACTCTGGTTTTTGCAAAGTTTGGGGATCCTCTTAATTTCATTTCATAATCTCTTATTTTTTTTGTTTTTTTTCCAAAGAGCTTAGCTCCTTGCATTTTCTTATTTACGCCCACGATGGTGACCAATTTGTAATCCCTTTTATGCGACCTTCCCTTTTCATATGTACAGTGGCGGACGTCAAAATAGCCCCACTGCTTTACGAACTAAGTTCATAATAAGAGTTTTTGTTGGATATAATGTTTAAAGCTGGATTATATTAATGTTACGTAGGAGCAACCTATGATTAGCCAAAAACAGCAGCTACGTACCAAAGCAAGGAAGGCCTTCTTCGCTTCGTGGGACAGCGTTGGACTAAGCAAATGGTAACATCACAATATACACATGCAAGTCAACTTAACTCATTTTGTACAACCACTATTTTAGTATAACTAGTGAAGGTAACCAGTCACACATGTACTTACATACATATTAGTTATGTATGTACGTAGATGCATTCGATTTTTTTTTGGTTCTTGGCCTAGTTTTGCACATAAATTCATACATATACATGTAGGCATCTCCTCTTGTGCTTTTTTTGTATTAATAATTTCTTTTTGCGAATGGATTTTTGAGAGCTCTGATTTTCAAAGCCAAAAGAGTTAGATTTGTGTTTTATTTCTTTACTTTTTGAATGCTCCAATTCTTCGAGAGCGGCAAGGTCGTTGACCATATAAGTAAAGTCTTAAAATAAATAATTGTTGAGGTAGGTTAGTTTTGGTCAGCTGATCACAATACCCCCAAAGAAAAGTTGTAAAGAATTTACTAAGTAGCTTAGATATAGTAAAACTTGTTTTCAAGCTAATTTCAATATAAGTATGATTAATAATAAGTTGAAGTCTAAATAAAATTTGTAAAAGGATCTATAATTTAATATCTTTGGTCTGATTCCGTAGTTGGTGTGGGCGGTCAAATTGGGGCTCTATTAACACCTTAGAGCCATGGTAGGGTGGGTTAAGGGCAGCAGTTCACCTTCTATGCGTGCTGCGAGGTATGGGGTTTTCCAGGTGTAGGTTGTGGGTCTCATGCTTTCTGGTAGGTTTTGTACGTGTGCAAAGTATTGTTCTCGTTAGTCCCCCTAAGCTGACAGAGGATGCCTTGGTTTGGTATGAGTGCTTAGAACCCTCCCCAGGCTGAAGCTCCCGTAATAATGCCAGTGCACACACCCCCCGTACCGAACAAGCATTGCAAGCCCATCTTAGGTGCAGAGGCAGAAGTGGCCTGTAACAACGTAAAAAATAAACGTTGACAAATAATTATTATAGCCAATAAAATTAAATAAAGATTCAAAAATATATTTTTTTTTTACCGAACAATTATGATACAATGGTTTAAATAAATTTTAGGATCAGTTAAATTTTGTTATAGTTCAAGCATTGGCCTGTAAATTTCATTCAAATATCTAAATTTTTTGTCAGTTTTCGTGTGCACAGAGGGATGCAAATAGTTCAATCGATTACTTTGTTACCCTTAAAACTTTGATAGATAAAGGTATATCGAGCATAAAATGTATGCCGCTGCAACCCCCGCTATATGGACATAGTTATAAGCATTTATTTATTTAACTACCCATTTGACTTTTTTTTAATAGATCGTCGCGATTTTCTCCAAATGGCCAAAAGTGGAAACATATAGTTATCAACACCAATAACGGCAATGAGTGTTTCAGCGTAACTATTTACATTATTTTATTTATGTACATATATATGTACTCGTATATAACTATCAACTATTTAAATTCATTTATTATATTAAAAATTAAAACGAATGAAAATAAGCCAAATGATGTAAATTTAGAAACAGCACCAGCGTCGGCGCAATAGTAACTATTACAGTCAGCTGTATAAATTGTATGGTAGCGTTTTAGAACTTCCGACCAATCGCACAAACCAACTTTGCACCAGTCTAGATCAACAGCGTTTTGATTGAGAAAGAAAATGACCTTTTCTTTGTCACTAGTATAATTGTTGCAATCGTATTTTACGGCGAGAAAATTTGAAGCAAAAGGGTCCAAATTGCTAGTTTTCCAATGACGTTCGCTTCTGTTGTAGTTGTGGGACGTAAGAGGGATTTTATCCTTTGCTATTCCTAAAGCAGTGATAAGCGTCTGAATGCCACTTGTATGCGCGAAATATGCCACAACATAGGGGGCGCTTTTACTATTTAAATGCGTTAACATATCCTGGACTACGCGGCAATTTATACTAATATTTTCTTCATAACCATAACCGAGTTTGTAATAATATTTTATGTCTTCTTCGAACTCAAGTATGCCGACTTGATGGGGTAGAAATACCTATAAAATAAATATTAACAAAATTTTAAGTCAAAACGATTTATATAAAGGCTCTGCTCGGCGAGCATACAATTTTTATATGTTTGTAGGGAGAGAGCGCCTTTTGACATTTCATTAGTAGAGGAAGTGCAGGTTTTTCCTGAGTGAATTTCACTGAGTACAACTTGCAAGTAAAAATAGCTGATCGTGACATAGAAAAACAACAGCAACAACTTGAAATTTTGTGCTATTAAGTTTGAAAAAATCCACAGTTGTTTTGCTTGCAGGTTTTACAAATACTTGCTCTGCGGAATCTTTTTGGTTTTTGCATTTCGAGAGAGCTCTCTCTTTACTAACATTTCTTTGCAAGTTTTGTCGCCGGACATCCCCAATGGCTATACATCGCAAATTTCAATGTAAATAGATGTAACTAAAAAATTTCTTTGGTGGGGATTTTAGGAGGCGATTGTGTTCTGAGTTGTAGTGAACAAATGGACGAAATGCATGGCCATGAATGTCATTGAATCTCATTTTAAATCTATGGAAAAATAAAACTTTGTTTTCCCAAAAACTTTTTAAATTACATCTATTTATATACAATAAAACCTGCGATATGTACGTATATCTATATATCTTATAAATTGAAATGCTCTAAAACGTTTAAAACCCGGATAAGTAAAATTCTACTCTATCGAAATTATCTACCGAATTTTGATAAAATCGATAGAATTTGAGAAATAGGCATATTTATTTATTAGTCTACAGAATGAAACAATCTTAACGAGTGGACATAACCGTTGTCGTAAATCTAATATTTGCATTTGCATTATTTAGAATTTTTCCAGCACAACAAAATAATTGTATTGTGCTAGTTAGAGGACCAATTCCGAATTGAAAGTTACCTTCACTGAGTCTCCAGTACGATTCTGATACTTGCTGTGAAATCTGCTGATTAATGACAATTTCATAATTTATTACATAATTAGTATACCCGGCCACGTTTCGCTGCGTCTCAGAACTTATAATAGACTGAGTCTCATTTTAATCAATATATCTCCGAAACCATTGCAGATAAGGAACTTAATCACATCTCTTATTTCAGCAAGATGGACGGGCAGAAAGACAGATAAAATTTCTGAAAACCGTTGATTTGGATTCTGTTGACTAACTAATGATCTTCTTTAAATGGTCATCTAACCGCCTGGGCGATTTTGACCGTCCAACATAGCTGGCCAGTCGTTTCTTCGTTGCGCCAACTGGCGCCCATTGGAAACACCGCGGGATCGCAAATCGGTCTCCACTTGGTCCTTCCATCGGAGTGGTGGTCTCCCTCTTCCTCTGCTTCCACCGGCGGGTGCCGATAAGAATACCTTCTGGGCTGGAGCATCTTCGCTCATTCGCACTACGTGGCCTAGCCAGCGAAGCCGCTGTGTTTTAATTCGCTGAACTATGTCGGCGTCTGCGTAAAGTTCATACAGCTCATCATTAAATCTTCTTCGGTACTCGCCGTCGCCAACGCGTAGAGGTCCACAAATCTTTCGAAGAATCTTTCTCTCGAATACTCCCAGAGCCGCCTCATCAGATGTTGTTAGTGTCCACGCTTCTGCACCATATAGCAGGACGGGTGCGATGAGTGACTTGTAGAGTGTTATATTCGTTCGTCGAGAGAGGACTTTACTTTTCAATTGCCTGCTCAGTCCGAAGTAGCATTTGTTTGCAAGAGTGATTCTTCGTTGGATTTCTAGGCTAACATTATTGTTGGTATTAATGCTGGTTCCCAGGTAAACGAAGTCGTTTACTATTTCGAAATTATTGCTGCCAACAGTGGCTTGGTTGCCAAGGCGCGAATGCGCTGACTCTTTGCATGATGACAGAAGGTACTTCGCTTTGCCCTCGTTCACCACCAATCCCATTTTCTCCGCTTGTTTTTCTAATTTGGAGTAAGCAGAAGTTACGGCGCGGTTGTTAAGGCCAATGATATCAATATCGTCAGCATATGCCAACAGTTGCACGCTTTTATAAAATATTGTTCCAGCGCGGTTAAGTTCTGCAGCTTGTATTATTTTCTCCACCATTAAATTAAAGAAATCGCACAATAGGGGGTCACCCTGTCTGAAACCTCGTTTAGTTTCGAACGGCTCGGAGAGGTACTTCCCAATTCTGACCGAGCTGGCGGTGTTGCTCAAGGTCATTTTGCATAGCCGTATAAGTTTTGCGGGGAAACCAAATTCAGACATAGCGGCATATAGGCAGCTCCTTTTCGTGCTACCGAAAGCGGCTTTAATATCAACAAAGAGATGATGAGTGTCGATTCTTTTTTCTCGGGTTTTTTCCAAGATTTGGCTTATTGTAAAAATCTGGTCGATGTTTTATTTACCAGGTCTGAAGCCACACTGATAAGGTCCAATCAGTCTGTTCACATCAGGCTTCAGTCTTTCGCACAATACGCTTGATAGGACCTTATATGCGATATTCAAAAGGCTGATTCCGCGATAGTTGGCGCAGTTTGCAGGATCGCCCTTCTTGTGGATTGGGCAGAGAACACTTAGATTCCAATCTTCAGGCATAGATTCAAATCTTCAGGCATAAATCAATAATAAATAATGATCCCTCCTATAAATTTTTTATTATGCATATCGAGCCCTAACCGCAATTTTGGGGTAACCAACAAAATTCTGAAAATCCGTGTTTTGGCAGAAATCGATTTCTGTTCATTTTAAACCATTTCACAAAATATCACAGCTCTAATATGTACCAATACAAAAATACAACAAAGGCAATAATGATGTAAGGAACAGTTTGCTTGAAAAATTTTTATATTTGTAACCTAAAAAACCTTCTGCTGTAAAAATTATTTTTGATGGTTACACTAAAATGGCTTTTAGGGCTCAATATGTATATTGACTGTAGGTTTTTTCACTTCACGAAATTTTAAATTAAAAAGAGAATTTATAAGTAAAATTAAAGTGTTAAATGCAAATACATCTGTAATACTTCTATAAAATACTTAGTACACCAGCAGATATACCCACAGGCTATCCAAAAACTCATCTTATCTTTAAAGTGGTGATAGACCACTTGATAGTCTATCAAATCAAGGGAAAAGAAGTAGGTCAATTATTCAAGGTGTTCTATTATTCTATTTTTATCTCCACATATCCCTTCTATGATAAAGCGCAAAATATTGATCTGTTCTAATCGCAAACAAGTTTAAAAACTAAGACAAATTTTAAAACTTACCTAACTTACTCCTCTGCATTGAAATAGTCGTAGTGAAGGAAATATTCACCACATGAGTTTTGATAAAAAAATTTTTTTATAAAAAATGTTACTTTCGTGTTACCCTCTTAAATTTTATCTCTTGGTCTAGGTAACCTGGCGGTCTGCAAAATGGCTGATTTTGTAGATAGTGACGTCCTGTTCAATCATAACAAGGTATTTTTTAAGGGAGCAAAAAAACCTCACAGAGAGAGAGCTGAAAATAACAATCTTTCTTGAAAAGAAAACGCCATTAAAAAGTAGCTTAAGAGCATTTTACACAATATGTTTTTGTCATGTGTACTCGTATACAGGGTGGCTGATGAATTTTGCTACAGTAAGAAACTCAAATAATTTTTTTTTCAGTGTATGGAATTCATTTCTCTTTTATTCATGTTAAAGCTCATTAAATTTTATTAAATATAGCTTAATTAGTTTTAAAAATAATGGAATTTAAATGCCCCCCCTGCTCGTCGATGCATGTGCGGCATCTTACCAAAAAGTTGTTCATTACTGCTTGGAGAGTTGAGACAGGAATATCCGCAATTGTTTCTCGAATGGATTGCCTTAGTTCATTCAAATTTGTTGGTTTTGCTTTGAAGACTTCCTGTTTGCAATAACCCCACAAGAAAAAGTCAGGTGCAGTAAGGTCAGGCGACCTGGGTGGCCAACGGAATGTGGAGTTTCTGGATATCAGCTTATTGGGAAATTTTCGTCGCAATTCTGTCATAACAGGTTGGGCTATATGAGGAGCTGCACCATCTTGCTGAAACCACACAGAGTTGAAAGAAATTCTCATTCGGCGTAATTCTGGATAGAAAAACTCTCTCAACATGCTCAAGTAACGGTCTCCAGTAACCGTAACGGTGTGACCGTTTTCTTCGAAGAAGTAGGGCCCGACAATGCAGCGTGATGAAACTGCACACCACACTGTGACACGAAGTGGATGCAATTCCGTCTCATGGATGTAAGTCTGTTTCATCTCAAGTCACTAAATTTGAGATTGTTCATTAGAGACAATTTTTGAGACTTCAGATGATTTCGGTATTTTGCAAGAGAAAATCAAAAAAGTTCACCAATGACATGTGGTGAAAACACATTTGCATACATCTTAAGTACAGCATTTGACACCGCCAACAAAACATTATTTTGCATTTTGTCATAGAAGGGATATGTAGAGATCAAAATAAAAAAAAGCAACAAGACAATGTTTTAGTTTGTTAAAACTACATGAAAACAAGAGTCGTGATTTTTCAAAAATACGAAAATTTGGAAAAAGTCTCGAAAACCGTGAATATTTGACCTACCTTTTTTCCTTGTGTTTCGAGTGGTCCATCACAAGTTGAAAGATAATCCACGAATTTTTGAAGACCATGTAAAGAAAACGGGCGTACCAAAATGCCAAATTTTATTTGGAAAAATTCAAGAGCGTACCATGGGCTAATAGAAACAAATGCCCACCTTTGATTTGAAAATGTCAAAAAAATCACGCTGTGCGTTTTTATATTGTTGAGCTGAAAGATACTCGTATACCGTTGAGAAAAAAAAGGGCCTGACATTTGAATTGCAGTTCTCATAACTTGAACACTTTCTGAGAATCAAATTATGAATTATGAATGTGCAAATTTGGTTTTCTTATATTTGCACTTTAAAATACAGGGAAGTGTATGAATAAATTATTTAATTTAGAAGTATTTTTGGAAATTTTTAAAAAGGTTTAGTTTTCGTCGATATACTATGTAAGTAATAGAAACCGTCTACACCAACAAATGCACAAAAATTATTGCTGATGAGATTTTTTGGATAAATGTTTCCTTTTGTGGATCTCCATAAGGGTAAAAGTGAGATATTTAGCTAAACGAGAGGTCGCGGTTTCTCTAAACGCACGAACCAGTTGATAGCTTTGAAGAACAGTGTGATTTGTGACGTCTCAGTCATTGCTCCTTTGCTCCGTGACTGCACTTTCAAAGAAGAAGAGGTTCTAGCAGTGATTGTTGTTATCGTTTGTTTTGGTTATACACCATTGTTAGCAGTCTGAAAATTTTGTCTCCAATTGGATGCAAATAGGTAAGTTCTATTATATTTTTGTATTTCATTAAAACTCTTATCTATCAGTTTCCAACTTTCACAGGTTTGTGCAAATTTAATGTATATGTAAGTTAACACATCCGCCGGCACCCAAAATGTTGCATTCCCACAGTCCAATAGTACACGTGCGCCACGTCAGCATAATTATAGTTCACAGCATAATCAACACCTTACACCTTCGTCAACGCCAATTGCATTTCACCATATCGCGCAATACCTATATTGCGCAGCGCTATCAGACACCTATGGGAAACGTCGGCCACAGTTACAATGTCTGGCTAATGCTTACGCAAGCGTTAGTATAACGGAGTCAATGCATTGGCATTACAGCGGTGTCAACATAATTCTGTTTCACACGATTGTGAAATCATTACATTGCACGTTCCAAGTTACCTGTGGGAATTCAAGGCCAAGGCGGTTAACAGACGTCGCGTATGTCTGGTGGTAAACCAAGGGCAGCGGAACAGGCTACAAAGGGCGGCAGAACTCCAAGCAGACGCAGTTGCATTGGGGTTGTATTAGAGTATACTACAATCAGTAGCTATAGTCCTTATTGTGAAAATAAAGTGTTTTATTATTGTAACGTCTGTAGTGTTACGCACATTAACTTTAGTCGCCTAACGGCAGTACGTAACGCCATAAACGGATCGAGATAGATATTGACTTATACATATCAAAATGTTCAGGACGAAAAGAGAAATTGATTAAGCCATGCCCGTCCGCCCGTCCGTCTGTGAACACGATAACTTGAGTAAATTTTGAGATATCTTAATGAAATTTGGTATGCAGCTCCTTGGCACTCATCTCCGAGCGCTATTTAAAATGGGCGGAATCGGAAGAAAGCCACGCCTACTTTTTATTTATAGAATATTTTCGAAAACACAAAAAAAGTGATTACTTAGTACATAATACACCTATAAAGATAAAATTTGGTGAATACCTTCAGATTGTGGCATAAAATACATTTTTCAAGAAATTTTCGAAAATGGGAGTGGCACCGCCCACTTTTGATTAAGCCAAATTTAGAAATAATAAAAATTATAAATTAAAAACCGCTCAAGATATCGAAACAAAATTCAGCACGCAGGTTTCCAAGTATGCAGGGAATGTTCCAGGAAAAAATAGCCGTGATCGGTTAAGGTCTACGCCCACTTTTATATGAAAGATTTTGAAGAGGATCGTAGATATATTAAATAGGCAATAACTTTGCGTAAAATAGCTTTACATCATCTATATTCCACTTTTAAAGTTTCCGTAAACAAAGAAATCCAAAAACTTAAAATTTTCGAAAATGGGCATGGCCTCGCCCCTTTTATAGTGGACTAATCCACAAAACTTTTTATGCCATAACTCCGCCAAAAATTGATTTGTCGAAACGAAATTTTGTGATAATGCTCTATATATAAAGGTAATTGTTTGCTGGAAAAATGGGTGAAATCGGATAATGTCCACGCCCAGTGTTTTAACATAGTTCTGAAAAATTTTTTTGTAAAATTTAAAAAGCGATATTTCTACAACTATGCAAGTTATATCAATCAGATTTTGCACACATAAAATTTCTGCTATAGCGAAGTTATACGAATATATCTTTTTTGATTTTCATACCTTTCATAAACATTAAATGTATGTAAGTATGAGAACAAGAAGATGAAAGTACATTAAAATGATCAGCACGATGAGCGGAGTCGATTTAGCCATGCCCGTCTCTCCGCCCGTCTGACTGTCTGGCCGTCTGTCCATTTGAACGCAAACTAGTCTCTCAGTTTTACAAAAGAATGCTGAAATTCGTTGTTTGCTTTTGCTATTTTATAATATACTGGCAAACCCGGTAGACGTTGTTTTGACGTTTCGATACATAGAACACATCTATATATAAAATGTCATTAACTTGAACCAAATAAACTCCTAACTATACCGAACTGCAGCTTTATATAACCTGGGGGCTTTTCCAAAAGCTATATACAGACTGTGTCGTCCTCAGCGAACTCTAGAACCTATCGTGAAAGCTCAAGAGCAAAACAAAACACAAAATATGTGGGCGTATCACCGCCCACTTTTTAAAAATTATGTAGATAATGACTAAGTGACACATATATCCAAATTTCATTAATTTAGACCAGGGCGTAGCTCCGCCTACTTTTCCAAAACTATATATTATCGATGCTGTACCCAGTGAACCTAAGTATATATTGTGAAAATTTCACAAAGATCGGTTGAGTTCTTTGGCGCCTGTAAAAGACACACATTTTTTATATCTATTTTTGTTACGCACACAAGGTATATTACTTCATTCGCCATAAACGAATCGAGATATATCTTTATTAATGTATATCAAAACGTTCAGGATAAAAAGTAAAATATCCGGGCAAGTAGTTAATACCCCACTGCAAAAGCGAAGTTGTATATATTTTCGATATTCATACCTTTCATGAACATGAAATGTTTTTACGTAAACTGAAATGATCATGAGCTGAGTCGATGTAGCCATGTCCGTCTCTCGATACATCTATCTGTCTGTCCGTCTGTCTATTTGAACGCAAATACGAACTGAAAGTATTAAAATAGACCTGCGTAAATTGGGATGACATAATAGATCACTACTAGGTATATAATGTTCGGTTCAACCCGAACTTAGACTTCCTTACTGGTTTTAGTTTTGATTTAATAACACAATACCATTCTATGCTTCTGATTTATAATTTTCTTATTTTAGAAAAATTACAAAGTACATTTTCATGAATATATGAAAATATCGGTTAGTTTAATATGCGGTTGAATATCAAGCCTATATACTGCATATACGAAATTAACTAGGCTTTCAAGACGATAAAACCGGCTTCGAGGTATGCGTACACATTGGTTCTTCTAGTGATAAAATAACAGACCCTTATCTCTCACGTCAATTAAAATCCAAATTCTGGCGGTCTAAAAATTCTAGAGTATTCAGGATCATTCAGTGGCACAAAAAAAAAAATGCGATTAGAATTTTTTCCCTGTTTTATAAAAGTATAGCCCATTACATCGTCAACGTTGGTCGCCTTGCCGTGGCGAAAGGGCTTAAGTGTCATATTGGTGTCTTCGCCTTTGGAATTCCAATGTGAGACGAATTAAGAGGAAGGTTTCACTTATCCCACAGCCTCGGGTGTGTGTTCTCTGTAAGTCCACTTCACACGGTGCTTCGGAAGTAATAGAGATTGCTGCACTAACACCACCCTAAGCCAAGGTGTTGAAGTACCCGTGCCGAGGGCTGAATGATCAGTGGGTCGGAATTGAATAGCTGATCGCTCAAGTCCCCTCCAACGCCCTGGCAAGGCCGATTGTATAGAGGGGGGTAAATCCCTCCCAGCTCTACTCGTGGAAAGAGTGAGTAAGAGGAGAGCGTTCTGTGAACGCTTTCGGAGGACATACTCTTGGCTAGTAGCCAGAGGAGCGTCAGTACAAGGGATAAGAGGGGTTCCAGCCATAGTACTCCGGTCTTCCCAAACAACATACTAGAAAAATGGAAGCGCACCAGCCATAGTGGCTTTCAAGAAATCAAAGAAATCCTCAGGGACCCTGGAGAGAGTCAAGTACCATAGGGCTCTCTTCTTCTCCTAAGAAGATCAGGAGAAACGAGTGGACTGGCGAGGTCCACCTTCGAAACGCAGAGGACGGGATATGGGGTGAAGCGGTGGTCAATAACTATGAGAGCACACATGCAAATAAGCCAGTAGCTCAGCCACAGTAACAACAACAACGACCAAAACCGAAGCAGTCGAGAAAGCGCAACCGCTCAGACAAAGTGAACGAGCGTGACGTTAAGAAGGGCAAGTTCAACCAGCAGTACGAGGGACCTTCCACTAATGCTGCAGCAGAGGTCAGGCATACTTATAGCGAGGTGGTCAGGGTTCACCTTTAAGTTGCACTGGTCGATACTGGTGTGGCTAGTGGGAAGCATGTACTGGCGATTTGGAGCTCCATAGAGGGACGGCTAACTGAGAAGGTCGTTGAGCACCCATGGAAAAACCAAGCTCCAGTGCCTGCGTTCAACTGCGAACAGATTTGCCGAGGCTTCTCAATGGAATTTTTAAAGAGGTGCGTTGCTTGGATCAGCAACGGTGACTCCCAGGAGGCCCCGGGCGCGCATTTAACTGCCCAAAATGAAGCTGGATGAGGGTAAACTCATCCAGTGTTTGAGATTTCCGAACCCGGGTGTCCCGATGGATGACTGGGCGGTTCTGAAGATCGAAGAGCAGCAGAAGGCAGCCATCGCTACTGCTGATCTCTAACGAGTCCCTGGGGGCCAACGAGAGGGGAAATAAGCTGAAGTTTGCCGTCTGACGATCGCCTCATCGTACATGACTCCTGATCGACCCGCATCTCTTGAGGAAGTAAAGCTGTTGGTGAACGGAAACAACCGCAAAGAGGCAATCCTCGTGAGCTGTGACGCCAATGCAAGACATCCGATGTGGGGCACCAGCAAAATAAACGAACGGGGTGAGGGTAAGTAGGGCAACCAAACTTTGCTTTCCGGGTTCAGAGAACTTCGAAGGGTGGGAAGAAGTCCTTGATTACAATGGTATCTGATTCTCAGGAACTCTTATCAAGGAACTGGGAAGTATCGAAGCGTTTATTTTTTCCGATCATCGAATGATTCTTTTTTTAATTGACAAGATAGTCAGTCATAGGCTATGTAGAAAGAAAATATCCATTCAATCACCCGATTGTCTGGACGATCGAGTTAGTTTCTAGAAAAAAGTTTTCGGGTAGCTTAAAAAGTTGCCTGTCCAATATCCAGGAGCAAAAAGACCTTCCCTCAGTGGAAAACCTTGGCGCACTACGGTCAATTCACAGGAGGGTCTTCAATGACTGCTACTCAAGGAAGAACTTTCAGGAGTACAAGATCTGCGTGAGGGAATATTAAAAGGCTGTGCAGTTTTCGACTGCTTGTATTTTTAACTAGATATTTTAATCAAAACTCGTCAGCTGCTTTCCAATAGTACGTATTATAGTCCTCCCAAAAATTAGCCAAATCGGGAATACACAAGCAAAATATTCGAGCACGTAGTTAATAGCCCACTGCAAAAGCGAAGTTGTATATCTTTTTTGATATTCATACCTTTCATGAACATGAAATGTTTGTACGTATACTGATCAGGAGGATGAGCTGTGTCGATCTAGCCATGTCCGTCTCTCGATACATCTATCTGTCTGTCCGTCTGGCTATTTGAACGCAAATACGAACTGAAAGTATTAAAATAGACCTGCGTAAATTGGGATGACATAATAGATCACTACTAGGTATATAATATTCGTTTCCACCCGAACTTAGACTTCCTTACTTGTTTTTTTTTTGGTTTTTGTAGATTCAGGACACTCAGTCCTTACTTTGTATATTACGCACCACTTGGTACGTGCTACAAAAAATTTTTTAGATGGACATTGGGTCAATAATTGCATAGTTCTACTAAAATGAGTTTAGAAACCACATTCTAAATTGCAAGATGGTTGGGAAACGTTGACGATATATTGGAACGATTTTTCGTCATCCCTTGTCAATTTTTCTTTTGTTACAAACCGGTTTCGGCGATCCGCCCTCTTCAGTGTATTTTTTCGTTCTGTGCCTATCCGTTGTTATGTATTCATAGTCTGGATGCTGTGCCAGGTACTGTTAATATGCGTGTATATGGTTCGTGTGTTAGGTTCATGTGTTACGAATGCTCCCGAACGGGTACCTGTAATAAGGGTTGTTTTGACGCTCGGTTATTAGTTTGGGGATATTAGGTCAGGTAATGTTAATCGTGTGTTTGAATAGTCTGTATTGAAGGTTGTTTTTGCAGCTCTTACTTAGGTAGAAGTCGGTAATTTTCGCCTTTTGGTTTGTTTTCTGTGTTCGCTCGTTTATTGTTACTCGTTTGGTTATTGTACCTGCTGCGTTGTTTTGTTTTTTGTAAATTAGTTTTAGCGGTTCAAATATTGCATCAGAATTGGTGCTTGTTTGTTCGTTTATTATTCTCCCGCCAAACGTCTTTAGTTTGTATATTTCCATGTTTTCAAGCACATTTAAGCGTCGACCTTTTCTTTGTACGTGAAGTGTTCTGACTGTTTTTGATGTTTGCCGGGGTGCATTTCTATTCGAAAATCAAATCAACTCATTCCAAAAGTTTTTGAGGTAATTGTTTACGACCGCCACCGAGTGCTAATATTAATCCAAAAATGTCGATATGGGTATCAAACGAAGCGTTTAGTATTAAGAATCCGGCTCCGGAGAACAATTATATTCAGTAGTTTGCAAGATATTTGCAAGCAAAGTTAAAAATTTTCTCTCATTTCCGTGTGGTTGTTGTAGACACAGTAATAGGGTGTGCCGAAAAGTGCAGAAGTGTGTTCTGCGCAGAAATACTGGGGATCGCATAGCCGGTGTTGGACCGGTTGGACTCCTCCCGGCATTTTTGGACGCGTTTTGGCACTCGGTGGTGGTCGTAAAAATTTACCGCCTTTGAATGTATTATGTAAGAATATTTGACTATATACCACGATATGTTCGATTTGTGTCTTAAGAATGTGTGTATTGCCTTATTTACAAATTGATTAAGAGGTTATTGCCTAAGGTTAAGTTGCTATATAACGTCGCTTGGCGTGAAATACCGCATATACGCAAAAAGGAATACCATGTATATGGTTCACAAGCTTTTATTTTTTATTCAGACTTTAGTTCAATAGATATTGGAATTCAGGGACTAAATATAGCTCATAAAAAAATCAAAAGTTATATATATCTATACAAAAGCAATAAAAGCAAAGTAAAATATTCAGTCAATCAAATAAATAAAAAGGAATAAGCTAAATATACATGAAAAAGTGGTATTTGGTTAGAAGGAATAAGGTGCGGGAAGTTTACAGGTAACCTATAGGGATAGGAAATAGAGTAAGACATGTTAATAATCATTGGGTCATATTATTAAAACAGGAGCAATTGCTTTTAGTTTAAGTTTCAAACCTTTTACTCAAATGTTGAAATTTTTTCCATACAAACTTATGGCAAGCTTCCGAAAATTTGAGAAAAAGCAATTGCCTTTTTTTATTAATATCTCCATTATGTATAATGTTGATTGCTATTTAAAAATATTAGCATTTTAGTCTTTCTTTCGCTCAATCGTTAGCGACGGTCATTAACTATTTGGCCAGCTTTCGAAAAAACTCTTTCGCACGGTACGGAAGATGCGAGTGCACATAAATATTTTCTGGCCAACTCACCTAGCGTAGGGTATTTGTATTGGTTTTCGCGCCACCATTGAAATGGATTAGTTGTTCTGGGAACGATCGCATCCTCCGTATACAGCTGCATTTCAATAATGCTTTTTGCTTTAGCACTACCTTTCGGTTAGTTTTGGCTGGCGAATTGGTCGAATGAGCTCCAAATGGAAAGTGCGCATACTGCAGACTCGTCGGTACGCGGAGACAAGGGAACCGACTCTGCCCTGTAGAGTTCAAGGAGATTACCTCTCACAATTCTTTTACTATTTTCGGCAGCTAATGCATCTGTCAATGCTAATAACTTAAACCAAAAAAGTAGCTGCAGATGTGTACAAATGTGTTACTTCTTTGGACATTGCCCAACCGTTCTCGAATGCCGCTTACAAAAATATCTGCAACCTTGCGCACAGGACCACGCTTTTGTAAGAAAATGTCTATAGCCGTCCTGAAGTCCATTTGTTAATGGAATTACAAGAGAACCAGTGCAATAAGTTTCGCCACTTATGGTTACTGTGGCGTCGTTGAATGGCTGACATATAATGATCAGGTCCTTGTCAATCTGTCATTCTTCGCTGAACAAAGTTAACCAATTTTTGTTCAAAATTGCTAAGGTGCATTTAATAGCCTCTTTCAATACAGCGAAACGTTCCATCATTGCAAGACTTGAATTCCACGTGGTCTTCACTTGCTGGATTAGCTTTAATGGCTCTTTGCCACTGTTTCTTTGATAGTTTAGGAAGGATTCGTTAGCTGAAGAACTTTTTTTAAAATACGTTAATATCGCCTTAATTTTTTCTATAATTTCAGTAACTTCCTTTAGCCGTAATCCTTCTTTCACTACCAAGTTCATTTTATGAGCCATGCATCCAAAATGTTTATAATTTAGTTCTGTGATAAGTGCACATTTAGTGTTGCTTGCATTATCGGAAACAGAAAGCAAAATTTTGCTTTCTATGTTCCAGTCACATACAATTTTTTGTATCTCGTTGGCTAAGTTATCCGCTGTATGGCTAATACTAAGTTCTGAAGCCGACAAGAGTACGGACTTCAGCTCAAACTCTCGCGATACAAAATGCGCTGTCACAGCTATGTAGCTGGGCACATTTATTGATGTCCAGCAATCGGTTGAAATACAGAATTGGTTCCCACATTGTATTATTTCCTGCATTTTATTTTTGATTTCTTCGTACAAAGCAGGAATCATGGCTTTGGCAATAAGATGTCTGTTTGGAAGCTCATACATTGGGTTCAAAGACTTCACAAATTCTCTGCCCTGTAGAGTTCAAGGAGATTACCTCTCACAATTCTTTTACTATTTTCGGCAGCTAATGCATCTGTCAATGCTAATAACTTAAACCAAAAAAGTAGCTGCAGATGTGTACAAATGTGTTACTTCTTTGGACATTGCCCAACCGTTCTCGAATGCCGCTTACAAAAATATCTGCAACCTTGCGCACAGGACCACGCTTTTGTAAGAAAATGTCTATAGCCGTCCTGAAGTCCATTTGTTAATGGAATTACAAGAGAACCAGTGCAATAAGTTTCGCCACTTATGGTTACTGTGGCGTCGTTGAATGGCTGACATATAATGATCAGGTCCTTGTCAATCTGTCATTCTTCGCTGAACAAAGTTAACCAATTTTTGTTCAAAATTGCTAAGGTGCATTTAATAGCCTCTTTCAATACAGCGAAACGTTCCATCATTGCAAGACTTGAATTCCACGTGGTCTTCACTTGCTGGATTAGCTTTAATGGCTCTTTGCCACTGTTTCTTTGATAGTTTAGGAAGGATTCGTTAGCTGAAGAACTTTTTTTAAAATACGTTAATATCGCCTTAATTTTTTCTATAATTTCAGTAACTTCCTTTAGCCGTAATCCTTCTTTCACTACCAAGTTCATTTTATGAGCCATGCATCCAAAATGTTTATAATTTAGTTCTGTGATAAGTGCACATTTAGTGTTGCTTGCATTATCGGAAACAGAAAGCAAAATTTTGCTTTCTATGTTCCAGTCACATACAATTTTTTGTATCTCGTTGGCTAAGTTATCCGCTGTATGGCTAATACTAAGTTCTGAAGCCGACAAGAGTACGGACTTCAGCTCAAACTCTCGCGATACAAAATGCGCTGTCACAGCTATGTAGCTGGGCACATTTATTGATGTCCAGCAATCGGTTGAAATACAGAATTGGTTCCCACATTGTATTATTTCCTGCATTTTATTTTTGATTTCTTCGTACAAAGCAGGAATCATGGCTTTGGCAATAAGATGTCTGTTTGGAAGCTCATACATTGGGTTCAAAGACTTCACAAATTCTTTGAATCCTCCATCATCCACTATGCTGAAAGGCTGTAAGTCCACAGTAAATAACTGGAGAAGCTTGGTATTCAAACCCTGCTTTGAAATCGGGTGAGAGTTGCTTATAAGTTTTGATTGCGTCAGTCGTTTTACTGCAACACTGGATGTTGATGGTTGTGCACGGTGACTTTCGATTGGTCGAGGCTTGTCCTGCGAAAGCTATTGTATATGTATATGCATCAATATAAAGTAATTTGAAAGTCTCAGCTGTATGAATAAGTTAACCCGAGATATTGTCAACAAAATACTTTTAAGTAAATAGCATCTTCAAATGCTGACAATATTGAGGGCAATTCATATTTTGCAGTTGCTTTCCTCAACTGTTTACATTATGGTATTTGTCTAAAGTAAACACTGATCACTTCGAATCGCAAAGCTGACATTGCCCTTGAAATAAGCTTCTATTAATAAACACTAATTTCGCGCCGCAAGTTGTTGCAGCTGCATTAAAAATAACAATTTTAAAATAAACAGATGGTGATCGCTTTGCAACACAAGATGGGCTTCTGTTGGTGGGCAGCTACTTTCGAGCTAGAAGCCAAGATTACTCATTGCAGTCTTAAGTAAATAAACAAACTATTCCGCCACCTGGAACAACAATGATTCATGCAACAACAACAGCAGCAATTGTGTCGATGCGGTACGATAGGTAGACTAGAATTAAGCTATTAATACTACTAACAATAGGTTAAGAAGCAGTTTTCATTATCCAGTCATCGGAGCGCACGCAAATTAACATAAAATACGAAGTTAATTGTAACTTAATTAAAGGAGTGCGCGCAAGGCCTCCACAAAACAATTACTAAATAAAGTTTATTTAAACAAAACTCGTTGTTATTCAATTAATACGATGCAGATCCGGACCTACCACCAGCAAAACTTATTATTTTATATAAGCCTTTAAAACTTCCCACAATCTCCTCCAGTTGCATAGTAGGATTTTTGCGAATCATATGTCGTTTTAAGTTGCTTTTCGACGTTTTGTACGGTATTTTACTTTTGCAATTATTGCATGTAGCAAAAGAGTTGTAGACCTTTTCAAAAAACTGCCACAGGAAACGTTTGCTTTTACCTAGTGGCATTATTATGCATTTTTATTTTAATATATTTATATTAATTGAAACACTCAAAATCGCCACAGCCACAACGATTATATATATATTCGAAACGCAAAGTTTATTCAAATCGAAACGCATACAAATCAATTAAAAATAGGAACTATTCAAAATGGAATACAAAAAACGTCATTCAAAAAAGCTCGTATTCTAAGGGTTGCAAGCAGCGCTGTTTGTTTTAGTCATCACGTATGGTGGAATTTTATATTCGCGATTTCCCATCTATGGTACTTTATCGCAGCACAGATAACATATTCATACAAGGTGGCGCAAAAGTAAGCTTCCGATGTTCAGCATATCGGTTGTGGCACGTGCAGTGTGTGCTGTTGCACCGTCTTGTTGGAACCACATGTTTTCCAATCCCAATTCATCAAGTTGCGGCAAAAAGAACTCGTTGATCATTGCTCTGTAGCGCTCACCATTCACAGTAACCGTTTGGCCCCGACCGATTATTGGTCAAATAAATAGTCAGCAATATTCCGCGTTCTGGAGCAGTGTAGCGTAACATTGTTTATTAACGTGTATTTCGCATGTGTTTACTACACAAATGTCAAAACAGAACTGACTTTAAGGGCCAATCGCAAAATTTATAGCATTTTCTGATAGGAGGATTGCTTTTGCGCAGTAACCGTTTTTCACCGACCGTTTCGTTTCACAGCAATATTCCGCGTTCTGGAGCAGTGTAGCGTAAAATTGTTTATTAACGCATGTGTTTACTACACAAATGTCAAAACAGAACTGACTTTAGGGGCCAATCGCAAAATTTAAAGCATTTTCTGATAGGAGGATTACGTGATTTTGGGGAATCGTGATACAGAACGGGAACAGTAGCCCGTTTCTGTAACTTTTCGTTATAATAACGAATGATTATGCATCGCATGGCTTGTAATGATTTCGTTATGAAAAGCGTTTCTGTATGAAAAAATTTCACTTTGCGATATGTTCGTGGTGTGTTATGTAAAAATGAGAAAATGATAGGCAAAAAGGCCTAGGTGACAAATAAAACATTTGACGCACACCGCACAATGGTTTCAATAGCCTAGTAGATAAGATATTGCTGTAACTAGCGGGAGAATCGAGTTCGAATCGTGGACAATTTTTTCAACTTTTTCTTACATTTTTTTTTGTTTTTATGTTTTTATAACAATTAATTTTTAATAAATATTAATAACATTTAAAATTTGCACATAATACAATTAGTTTGGATTTTACACTTGTTATCACTGCCATTATGGGCATCATTATTTTTATCGAAATCCATAACGAAAATACATTTTTACCACACTTAGAGAAACACAATTCAGCGATAACTACATAACAGGGTTGCACTTTGCGTTAAAATTCTTATCGAAAGCTGATGATGTCACAGTCACGGAATTTTCTTTCAAGCTGTCACTCCGGTTTACTGTGACATTCCAGTCGCTGTGACAAAATCACAGGTACACGAATATTTGCTTACTCCACTTGCTAGACAGCAACGAGCAAACATACATGTGTTTGATTCTATCGCATTTTTTTAAATGAAAATTGCAAAATTAAAATGCAGTAATAAAATAGATCCGTTTAATTTCTATGAATATACGTAATTTTTTTCTTTAAAAAAATGTATTCCTTTTATAAGACGCATTAGCATTATAAAAAATGTTACGTACATACATGCACATATCATTCGCCGCTTAAAGAAGCGACACCCACACGCGAACAATTGTCATGCTCAGCTCTTTCTTTGGTGATTTACATTGTGGTCAGGTGATAGAAAAAAAAGAGGCTAAATCGGCAAAAGGTTAGAAAAGGCTAAAATTAAGAAAAGAAGAAGCTAAAAAAGTCAGAAATATGTTTACGAAATCCATTTAAAATTATTTATTCTAAAGTACCATGACTATAAACGAGCTCAATATTTCAGTTTAAACTATTTGTATATAAAGCTCTAGACATAACTTAAAGGAACTATTTCAACACATATCAGGCACATTTTCCTTGACTAGGAATTTTTTCAAAGAAATTCATACTGTAGAAAAATCACTACAAACTAATTAATTATATAATATTTTCTTCGTCTGATGAATCAGAAGAGCTTGAGTCTGCGTACAAAGTTTGTGTTTTTATCATAGAGATGAGATCATCGGTAATTTCAAAATCAGTGCAACATTTGGATAAGCGTTTTAACGAACATCTAATATTAAGCAGCGAGTTAAGCACTTTAATTGTTAATCTGTTCCTTAACTTAGTTTTTATAATGTTCATGGCACTTAAAATTCTTTCAACCTCCCCATTACTGAAACGTAATACCAAAAAGCTCAATACGACCAGTTCTAAAAAAGGCGATTCGTTTTATGAATTTTTATGTTCTCGGACTTCCGCCCAAAATTCTATGGTAGAGGTCCCACTTGTCCACTGTACGATTATTAGCCTTCGCCACTGCAGCTCAATCAATGCTACTTGACTTAGAGAATACCTAGACTTTTCTTCTTGAAAGTGAGAAAATACATCCAGATTTGTAACTTTGAAAGAATTATCAACTGAAAAAAATATTTTCTCTTGTAAAGAGTTCACATTATCAGCTAGGCAATTGGCTTATCAACTCCATTAAAAATAGTTGACAATTTTTACGAATAATTTTCTGTATTTCGTCATCAATACTACCTTAATTTAACTTTAATTTTATATGAAATATTATGGTGTTGGG
This sequence comes from Merzomyia westermanni, assembly GCA_949987695.1. Taxonomy (NCBI): domain Eukaryota; kingdom Metazoa; phylum Arthropoda; class Insecta; order Diptera; family Tephritidae; genus Merzomyia; species Merzomyia westermanni. The sequence continues at coordinate 88,192,897 of OX465291.1, forward strand.
GCCAGAAAAGTTGTGGAGTAAAAAAAAGCTAAAAAAGCCACGAAGCTAAAACCAAAACTATGAGGCTAAAGGGCAAAAAAAAGGCTAAATCTAGCCTCGAAAAGGCTAACCTGGTCACACTGGTGATTAATTTAGTTGTCGTTGAGCAAGTGGCGTAGCAACCAAAGATGACTACATAGATCAGGCATCGGCAAAGTTGTATTGGTGAGAGCGCTCTCAACGCACGAACTAGTCGATGCCTGACATAGATGCGAAATTTCACGCTCTTTGAGAGCACTCTAAAAGCGGTAATTTTTTATAACATTTTTCAATTGTGCCAGTATGGTGAAAACAAAATATTGGCATTTTGAGTTGATTTTTGGGTATTTTGAAGTTTCCTCATCACCATGAAATATGCAAAAGGCGCGCTACCGAATTATTTTTGGGGCGCTCGGTTCCCCAAGATAAACAAAACAAAAATAAAATAAAAAATTCAAATAAATTAAAGTTATAAAATATTTGAAAAATAAAGTAATAAATAATGCATGATATGAATCTAACTAGAAATTATAAAATGAAACAAAATAATAAGCATTGTTATTGTTGTTGTTGTGGTAACGACAAAAAGCATGGGCCTACCTTAACAAATATGACTACCCTGTTTTAATTAAACTATTTCGAATTTCTTCGTTTGTGATCGTATAATTTCTTAAGTTTGGTCAAATTAAATAGGACTAAAAAACATTTAATGTACTTAATAAATCTGATAACTAATATATATCTTTGTTGAAATCTTATTTCTTTTCACAAAATTGATTAAACTTAGGAAGAGATCCAAAAAAAGAGATTCAATGTTTGGAAATATTTTAACAGATTAACATATGTTTCGTTGAAGTATTTACTCAATTTGTCATTGCACATTTTGGAAGGATTTACTTATATTTTATTATAATCACCTAGATTTGTGCTTCTGCTTGTTAGGAAATTTATAAAAACTCTTAGCACCAACACACCCCACAATACATTTCTTTGTGTTCGACATTTTGAACACTTAATAACTATATTCCTACCGCCTTTTCAATTTAATTTTATATACATATATACCATAAATTGTTTAGATTAATGACGTTTTTTTCAGCGCACTGTTTTTTCACACCCGCATTCACAACAAATGAAATAGCACTGATTTCTGTAGGTCGATTCTGTAACTATTTTAACGCCAGGTGTTAGCGTTAACTTCGCTTAACACCATTTTTAACACTTTTCCCTATTCACTAACTTTTTGTGTGGTTAGCTGTCGCGAATTATTTTCGAGGTGTTAACAATCGCGTTAATATATTTACAAGTGTTTTAGTGTTTGGAGAAAGTAAAAAAATTAGTTTTGAGTTTTTTACATGTAATTTAGTGCAAAATAGGACGAAAAGAGAAGTATTGCCATATTTTATCACCATCAAGAGTCAGCTGTTTAGCGGCGTTAAAGGAGAGTTACAGAATCGCACTTTCGTTAAGAAGAAACGCCGAAATTTGGCGATAAGCTTAACACTCGGCGAGTGTTTAAAAGTTACAGAATCGGGCTACTGAAAATTGTTTTGGTGGGTTTTTTCTTTCTGGCTCCTCATTGTTTATGTATATAATGCAGTGGTGCACAGCGGCAGCAGAGCTACTAATATATGCGAAGCATTTTTGTAGTGGTATATGTGTGCAAGCCTCTGTGCGGAAAATATCTGGTTCTATACTGTTGCACTTTCGCCTTTGTTCGCCTTTAATCTCTTTCACCTGTTATAAACTAGTGAATTTAACATGGCGATGTCCTAGCTGGTGGAAATTGTCCTCCGCTGCATTACCTTTTCGACATTTACTATTGCTCTAGTTCTAGTTAGTTTAAAATTAAAAAAAAATATATACATATTTAGAAAGCGCCTTCCATGGTTTTCCGTTTTGAAAAACCTTTTCAATCCACTTTTAATGTTACCTTTCGCAGAACTGGCGCCTTAGTCCTTCGGTTTCGAAGTCCAGCAACACTACCGCCACACCAAGGCGGTTAGTTTGTACACGGCTAATAACTTGAGCCAAAGTTTTAAACCATTCATTTATAATGTATACAAATGTATACTTTTCTCACAATATCGATGCGTGCGCCGTAGCTCAGTGGGTAGAGCACTCGACTCGAATCCTACCAACTGATAAATTTTTTTTTTATGATTTCTAGTAAACCTTTCTTCAACGAACATTATAAGAATAAACCATTTTTCCAAATACGAATCCAAATGCTTCTTAATGATTTCACAATTGCCGGTTTCGAACTAGTGAGAATCTAGTTCCCATCGCGTTAGTTCTTATTAGCCAGTTTATCATTAGTTCTGAACCAGGAATTGTTCTCTCTAGTTACTGAGTGCCCCACAGGGGCAGAGCACTGCAAGAAAATTTATGTTGAATGCAATACAGAAATTGGGCGACTAAATACCTGTTTTAACTTAAGAATGCTACCAAAGAATGTGTATGTCTGTATAAAAAAATGTACTACACAGATATAAAAGGGCGATAATAGTGATACAAAATAAATAAACAAGTAATTCACGGCTTTTGTACACTGTCAAAACTTTCAGTAATCATAAGTATGAACATAGGCAAATAATGACTAAATAATCATGATAAAATAATTAATGACATACCATTTCGTTTTGAAATAGACTTTAGTTTTTTTAATTCTTTAATTTGAGTTATATTTATTCATAAAACTATATTATGTAACCGAACGCTTTTTTATCAAGTATAAAGAATAAATTTAAGTAATTTTTTATTTACATCAGCATTAATGCACTGAAAAAAATTATAGAAGACACATTTTTTTGTATTTTTGTTTTGAACATACATGTTCAAATAATTTTTTTCAGTGCATTAATGCTGATGTAAATAAAAAATTACTTTAATTCCCATTCAGGTCGAAACATAATTAATTCGTTCATTGTTTGTGTGATGATTCGTTCATGCATATATACATTTGGAAATATATTGCGTTTAACAAAACTTCCGCATTCGATGCTAGAAGCTTGAATTTCAAATGCCAACTGGTGTTCTGCTTCCGTCAAAGAAATTAGATAGCTGCGCACACACAACCTGTAGGTGAATGCTAAATACTTTTCCGAGGCTCCGCGAAGCTCTTTAGTGCACCGCTGATCTAATGTCTTTATTTCGGTGTGGCTAGTTGGCAACACTGAATAATCGAGGACCGAAATGAGAGAGGGGGAGAGAGTCTCGTATCAAGTCATATTTGGTAGCAACATCGCTTGTGGCTGGTAGTGTTGCCATTTTAGCTGTTTTCCAGCTAGATCTACGCTTTTTTTTGCCGCTTAGCTGGAAAAGCTGGAATTTAGCTGCTAGCGTTTTTCCAGAATTTTCTTTAGATGTTCTTAGCTTTTTCCCCCGATGTGGGAAAAGATCTCATTCAACTCATGAGCAATTCTAATATTTATGCTAATTCAGCGGATGAAGAAGAAAATTCAAACGTATTTATTATATATTATCTCACATTACTACCTTTTATATTAAATATAGTTATTTTGAATGCCATGAAAGTACATTTCCTTTTAAATATGTGCCGCACTTGATAACTTAATGAGACTTTTTATCGAAGAATACAGTGATCTGTGGCTTAAATTTTAATCGCTGTACCTTTTATATAAATAGCAACTAATTTATATAGTAAATAGAAATATTGGCCTTAGTTTGACGTAATTTTAAAAAATACAGATTTTAATTGTTCATTATAATTCCAATGCTCGAAAGTGCATATTCTTATGAAAAGCATCTGTGCAAGAAACTTTTTTATTTTTATGAAATTGGAGTACAAACAACCTTATTTTTTTGCATAAAATATTACTTTTTTATATACTTTTATATGCCTGTGAATAAAAAAACGACTAAAACATGCCAAAAGATGACTTCCTTTTTAAGCTGTGTTTTAGCCCTAACTGATTATTTTTTAGCTTTTTTTTTCTCGAATCTAACTGGATTGCTGAAAAAATTGTGGCAACACTGGTGGCTGTCCGTTGTTTGAGCGGCGAATAATATGTGCATGTATGTACGTAACATTTTTTATAATAAGAGGATTCAATTAACTTTATAAAGCGTGAAAATGCATAATTTTATCAAGTATATGTCACTTTTCATACACTTTTATGAGCTTTATGTGGCTTATAAGCTTTACGGGGCTTATATTTAGGAATCCCATAATGTAAATACATCTTATAAAATGAAATCTTTTTTTTAGTGATGTATATTTGTTCTGGATGCTGGCGGACACGACCCTATTCACACTTTTCGTGTCCATTTATTCCAGCAGAACGCTATGTCTAACTCAAGGATTTTTACAGAATTACGAATGAAAAATTCATCTTTGTTTAAAAACACAGAGCAGAAAGTGTTCGAGTTCAAATTTTAACAAACGGAAACTATTTCAAAATAATGTTTTGTTGTAGTCACAAACAAGTTTAAAAATCAAGACAAACTTTATAAACAGCTCCTCAACTTTGACTTCGACTCAATTTCTCACTATAGAAGCTCTAGCGAAAAGTTACACTGTTTATAATAGAATAGATACTTATCAATAATACAACGCCCATATAATTTAAAAGCAAAAACTTTTAATATTATTACATCAAAAGTTCAAAAAATTTCGATTTGCTTTCGGCGAGTAAAATTTAGTTTCCCGGCTCCCGAAAACTAATTACATCGTGTATGAATACAAATGTATGCTATATTTTTGTAAAGTATTTCTTAAACATAGAGAAGGCCTTTGCATACAATAATACTTCTTCATCGTATTCACGACTCTCTGGACGGAGTAGGATACTGGCCATAAACCCAATTCCAGTCAAACTTAAGGCCTGATTACATTCAAGACGGCGACTGCAAAGCGCCATCTGTCATATTATTTTTACACACGTTCTTATGTAAAGCATTATTTTAAGTGCGTCATAGCTACATGGATACAAACCACGAATGCCGCTGTCGCCAGATTAAATCTATTTCTATTTTTACAAGCGACAGATCGTGGCGTTGTTTTCTTCTTGTCCCACAATTAGTTATCTCAAAGGAGGCATAAGATCCCGAATCTATCTCTATGGCGCGATATACAACAGGTATATCATCATAAACCTCCTAAGAGATTTTTGCGCCAAGCTTCTCTTCCAATTTGTGGTGTGCCGATTTGAATTTTCCCTACAAATTGGTGGGACCTACAGTTTTTTGCCGACTCCGAACGGCATCTACAAAGGAGACGAATTTTTGCTGAGAAGCCTGTCATGGCAGAAATACACTCGGAGAGTTTGCCAAACCACTGCCGAGGGGCGACCCCGTTTTGAAAAACTTTTTTCAAATCACTTTTGATGTTACCTGTACCAGGGCTCGAACCATGGACCTTCGGTGTGGTAGGCCGGCAACACTACCTTCACACCACGGCGGCCGCCGAATTGATCTAGTTCAAAACAAGGAGGGGTTACCCTGCAGGGGAAACCAATTTAAGAACCTGGAAATAATTTTAGACAGCAAATAGTCGTGGAAACCACATGTATAATAGAGAGTACAGGTTAAGGGTTAGAATACGCCCCAGGTAGGTTTACCTGTCGTAATACGCAGGGCCGTATTTAGGGGACACCTTTAAACTTGCACTAACATTACCTTTTTGTAAAATTTTACAGTCACCTAGTTTAGACTTAGCAAGTGCTATTAAGCACATCGAACTAGTCTAGTCAAGTTATAAAATACCTTAGCGAAAATATTGGTTTACAATTTTCAAGCATCTTCCAATCAGCTATCGAACTTCTAAAATCTGTAACTGGAGGAATAAATCTCCCACAGCGATCTTTCTTGATGACATTTCCATGCAACTAGAAGAAAACTTGGCTCAGCATAAAATAACCATAGAAAAGTTAGCTTGTTTTATTCCCCAAATATGTGTAAAAGGCAATGTGTCTTTCAGTGCTGTTGATGGAGCCAAGTGGATGCTGAATGTCGTCCAACAACCGCACTGGAAGCTCTAAATAAGTGTCAAAGTCAACTCTTCCAAGCATTTTCCATTTACTAAAAATTTATGCAACATATCCCTGTCACTACGTGTGCTGCAGAACGCTCTTTTTCAACTTTGAAACGTCTCAAAATTGTTTTGCTCAACTCCACCGGCGAAAAGAGATAAGCCCTCATAAGTGTTCGCCGAAGATTTGAACTGGACACCGAGGAAGTAGTAAACAATTTTGCTGCAAAAAAATCTAAATGCCTGAACTTTGTATCAGAATAAGTTTTGATAAATTTCTTTAAATAGGCGATTTTGACCGTCCAACATAGCTCGCCAGTCGTTTCTTCGTTGCGCCAACTGGCGCCAATTGGAAACACCGCGGGATCGCAAATCGGCCTCCAATTGGTCCTTCCATCGGAGTGGTGGTCTCCCTCTTCCTCTGCTTCCACCGGCGGGTGCCGATAAGAATACCTTCTGGGCTGGAGCATCTTCGCTCATTCGCACTACGTGGCCTAGCCAGCGAAGCCGCTGTGTTTTAATTCGCTGAACTATGTCGGCGTCTGCGTAAAGTTTATACAGTTCATATTTAAATCTTCTTCGGTACTCGCCGTCGCCAACGCGTAGAGGTCCACAAATCTTTCGAAGAACCTTTCTCTCGAATACTCCCAGAGCCGCCTCATCAGATGTTGTTAGTGTCCACGCTTCTGCACCATATAGCGGGACGGGTGCGATGAGTGTCTTGTAGAGTGTTATTGTCGTTCGTCGAGAGAGGACTTTACATTTCAATTACCTACTCAGTCCGAAGTAGCATTTGCTTCAAAGAGTAATTCTTCGTCGGATTTCTAGGCTAACATTATTGTTGGTTTTATTGCTGGTTCCCAGGTAAACGAAGTCCTTTACTATTTCGAAATTATTGCTGCCAACAGTGGCTTGGTTGCCAAGGCGCGAATGCGCTGACTCTTTGCATGATGACAGAAGGTACTTCGTTTTGCCCTCGTTCACCACCAATCCCATTTTCTCCGCTTCTTTTTCTAATTTGGAGTAAGCAGAAGTTACGGCGCGGTTGTTAAGGCCAATGATATCAATATCGTCAGCATACGCCAACAGTTGCTCGCTTTTATAAAATATTGCTCCAGCGCGGTTAAGTTCTGCAGCTTGTATTATTTTCTCCAGCATTAAATTAAAGAAATCGCACGATAGGGGGTCACCCTGTCTGAAACCTTGTTTAGTTTCCAACGGCTCGGAGAGGTACTTCCCAATTCTGACCGAGCTGGCGGTGTGGCTCAAGGTCATTTTGCATAGCCGTATAAGTTTTGCGGGGAAACCAAATTCAGACATAGCGGCATATAGGCAGCTCCTTTTCGTGCTATCGAAAGCGGCTTTAAAATCAACAAAGAGATGATGTGTGTCGATTCTCTTTTCACGGGTTTTTTCCAAGATTTGGCGTATTGTAAAGGTCTGAAGCCACACTGATAAGGTCCAATCAGTCTGTTCACATCTGGCTTCAGTCTTTCGCACAATACGTTTGATAGGACCTTATATGCGATATTCAAAAGGCTGATTCCGCGATAGTTGGCGCAGTTTGCAGGATCGCCCTTCTTGTGGATTGGGCAGAGAACACTTAGATTCCAATCTTCAGCTATGCATTAATCCAACCATATTCTGCGTAGAAGCTGATGCATGCGCCTTACCAGCTCCTCGCCTCTGTGTTTGAATAGCTCAGCAGGCAAACCATCAGCACCAGCTGTTTTATTGTTTTTCAATCGGGATATTGCTATTCGCACTTCATTATAGTCGTGTTGTGGAACGTCAATTCCATCATCTTCGATTGTGGGCTCAGGAGGTTCGTACATCTTCTCTGGTTTCTTGCTCAGTTTCTTCATTTAAAAGGGCAGAGAAGTGATCCCTCCATATTCTGAGTGCTCTCTGAACATCGGCCACCAGGTCGCCGTTCTCATTCTTACAGGAGTTTGCCCCGGGTGTAAAACCTTCTGTCATTCGCCGAATTTTTTGATAGAATTTTCGGGCATTACTCCCGTTGGCCAGCACCTCAAGCTCCTTTATTTCACGCTTTTCTGCCTCTCTCTTTTTCGCCCGGAAAAGCCGCCTAGCTTCCCTCTTCAACTCGCGGTAGTGTTCACACACACTCCTGGTTGCATTCGATCTCATGATAAATTTCTAAATAGCAGATTTAAGTATTTGAATTATAGCTTTAGTATGACTTTGGTTTTTTGTTGTTTGTGTGAAATATTTAATTTAATCCGTTTTTTTTTTATTAAAATACTTTCTGCTGTTCCTTTCCTTTAATATATTTTCCTTTTGGACTAGAAATAACGCACGCGGGCTTTATTTTCTTTTCTCTTCTTTCAACAGTCTATATTTTTAATTTTTTTCTATTATATTTTAAGATTATTTTTCCTGCTGTTCTTTTCCTTTACTTTCATTTCAGTACTTTTCTTTGATCCTGCTTCCCTTACTTTTCGTTTATTTCCTTCACTTTCTTTTCTTTTCCTTTCTTTTCTTTTCTTTTCTATTTTCTTAGCTTATTTTTTCTTTTCCTTACCTTTCCGTTATCGTTGTTCGTTTTAATAAAGTTTATAACAAGACAAACGGGGTTTGGTAGGTTACTTAGCGCCTGTTGTTAAGGTACCAGGGAAAATACGTTACTTAGGTATCAATACCAAAGAACGCAAGTCAACAATCTTATGCAAATGAAAGAGAGTGCGAAATAGGATTGCGTGCAATGATTCGTGCATATATTTACAAATTGTTGATAATGATTAAATTAGGTACAGAAGTGTATATATATAATAGCATAGTTGGGTACGTAGGTGCGACAAACAAACCTATGCATTAAAATAGAAAATACTCTTGGGTCATAATGTATAATAATAAAAGGTGGCGCAAAAGTAAGCTTCCGATGTTGAGCATATCTGTTGTGGCACGTGCAGTGTGTGCTGTTGCACCGTCTTGTTAGAACCACATGTTTTCCAATCCCAATTCATCAAGTTGCGGCAAAAAGAACTCGTTGATCATTGCTCTGTAGCGCTCACCATTCACAGTAACCGTTTGGCCCCGACCGATTATTGGTCAAATAAATAGTCAGCAATATTCCGCGTTCTGGAGCAGTGTAGCGTAACATTGTTTATTAACGTGTATTTCGCATGTGTTTACTACACAAATGTCAAAACAGAACTGACTTTAGGGGCCAATCGCAAAATTTATAGCATTTTTTGATAGGAGGATTACTTTTGCGCAGTAACCATTTTTCACCGACAGATTATTGGTCAAATAAATAGTCAGCAATATTCCGCGTTCTGGAGCAGTGTAGCGTAACATTGTTTATTAACGTGTATTTCGCATGTGTTTACTATACAAATGTCAAAACAGAACTGACTTTAGGGGCCAATCGCAAAGTTTATAGCATTTTCTGATAGGAGGATTACTTTTGCGCCACCTTGTACAACTATTTACATACATAAGTACATACAGGGTGGCTGATGAAAGCCGCTACCAAAAAAAAATTAAATAACTTTTTTTCTATTTAATGAATCTGGTTAATTTTTTTTTTATTTTGCAGATTGACTTTTACATTTAACAAAAATGGATAACTGGGACACTGAAACAAGAATTTGGATTGTCCGCCGCTATCACGCACTGGAGTCCGTAGTTTCGGTTCAAAGAGAGTATAGGCGCACGTTTGGCGGCAATCCTCCGAGCAGATGGCAATTACAATTCTTGAAAAATTGCTTGTTCCAGTGAAAAGTTATTGGAAAATGCTAAAAACATACTTTAGTCGAATGATTTATGTGCAGAATATCTTTGTGCGTTGTCGGCCTTCTGACGGGATTCAATAAAATACGTGCATAAGGCCGTCTAATCTCGGTTATGCGATTCTTAGGCTTTCTGCTCGGAAAACACTTCTGCAATGTTCGGAACATCCAAAATTTGTGATTACAACAACGGTGGGACTACCAACCGGCTGGTTCCAATGATTACAATTAAAGTGGGTTTTGTGGTTTTGCTGATAGTTCTAGTTTTTTAAGTAATTGTTTACGACCGCCGGCGAGTGCTAATATTCATCCAAAAATTTTGATGTGGGTATCAAAAGACGCGTTTCGCTCGCAGCAATGAGAATCAAACCAATATTTTTAGTATTTTGCGAAAATATGTGCAAAAACCCGAAAAATTACCTCAGGCCCATCCCAAATCGCGATGTATATCTTAAGGTTTTATGTACAGAACACCTATGCTTGCAAATATCTTGTAAGTTACTAAAAATAATTGTTCTTCGGATTCGGAATATGATTCCTTCGACCGGTAAACGTCTTTTGACACCTCTCGACGGGTTTTCGCATTCGGTGACGGTGGTGAACAATTACTAATTCTTGCACGATCGCAGTGATAATAAATATGGCTGGTAAATGAAATTCGATCATGACTCTCAACAGCAGAATCAAATGAGAATTACGATAAATATAAAGGTATGAATCAAATGAGAATGACAGAATCAGATGAGAATGGCGGTAAAAATTCTAAGGCTATCACTGCGAATTTCAATATATTTTTCTCTCTAGAATTCACCTTGGTAGAAGGGCATATCTACTGCAACATTTAATAAATCTGTAGGCGTTAAAATGTAACCTATGCGTCGACCAATATACAAAATGGCGGAAGCTACTGTTTTTTGCTGACTCCAAACTGCATCTGCAAAGCAAAGCAGATGGCTTTTTGCTTAGAAGGCTTCCATGACATAAATGACTCTATTTTGAAAAACTGTTTTCACACCACTTTTGATGTTACCTGTCCCAAGACTCGAACCTTGGGCACCACGACGGCCATATAATAAAGTTCATATAAATTAAATAAGTAAATAATTTAAAAATGTTTTGAAAACTGCCAAGCTGTTCCCCTTGCAGAAAGTTCACCTCAAATTATTTTCCCAAAGCTACCATACAATTGTGAAAACCATATTTAAACGTTTCTGAAATTTTATGGTTACTTCATTGTTTATTGGGTATTTATTCAATTTTTATTTTAAGTATAAAACAAACTGAAATATTCCAAATAGATATCGTTCGTTGCCTTGATAAACTAGTATCGTTTGTTAAACTTAACTTTTGGGTAAAAATTGCGATTAAGTTGTTTATAAAAATGTATATACGTATATACGTATGTACTATATTAGTAATAAACACTACATTAATATTGTAAACTAATTATTAAATAATTATTAAAGAAAGTACCATCGCACGAAAGTATTATAGCATTAGCTTTGTTAATATTGCAGCTTTTGTTTTTTTTTCACATTCGAATGGGATTTTCGAACTTGATTGAAAGAAAAAGAATATTTTTTTCTGAAACACTAATACTCAGTATCAGATTACATGTTTAGCAAGCAAGTCTAGAGTTGAAGGCACTTCAGCACTATGTTCAGTATAAGTTACTCAGGCTCAACGTAATCCAAAACAACAGTAAACAGCGCTGTTTTGATTTTGGAAGCACATATTTGAATACTATGCATCTGATGACGATGCAGCTTAAAATAACTGCTGATGCAGATTGCTGTGCACAATTAGTATTTAAATGTTGATTATTACGTTAAAGACAATAATTTATAAAATAATATAGCCCAAATGTGATACAATTATACTTTGGTGGCGATATGAACAATAGTTTTCTGCCTGAAGAGAATACAAATTAATACCGGTATACATTTGTAAATACTGCTAATAAGTTTTGGTTACCGTTTTTGGAAGTTTATCTTAATGTGCTTTTTGTTACTCATTAAACGTTGATTAGCTTTTTGAATTTTTAATCGCTTGTTTAAATTTCTAATTCGGAAATAAATTCTGCATTTAAAAAACAAGCGTTTTACTTCCCCTGATAAACCCACTTCTGAACTTCTGTCCATTGGTTTTTTGTGAAGATTTCGTTTGTGCGCAATCTCAAGAGTATTCAGACTATGAAAAATGTGTTAAAGAGTTTTCATTTCGTTCAAAAATGTCGCCGATGGTTTGTGGAGATACCCTTTGGAAACCTGGTCTACCCAGGTAAACGTGCTGTTCGTGCTGCAACATTATTTAGGGTTCAGCTTTTTGATAAGGTTGCTGCATGTAGGGTTATACATATACTTGCGTTATATATTACTTTATTAATTTTTAAAATTATTTTTGGTTCACTGTTGATAAATGTTAATTATCAAAATGAAAATATTGGATTGAATTTTTGTTCTTTCAAAAATAAAAATTTTCTTGTATTCATGAAACGAGCTCAAGGCCAAGAATAATAATTTTTCACTTTTGGAATTTTTTATGAAAATTATTATTGTTTTTATTTATTAATAATCATTTTAATTAATTATTAAAAGTTTTTTGGATTGAATAGAGTAGGAAAAATGTTTAGAGACAACTGCCATAGCTTTTCTTATAGATCCATTTCGGAAGCTGCTAGACTTCACTCATCAGAGAAATTTTGGCACGCATTGCTAACCATTAAGCTAACAATACGCTGGTTTTGATGTCATCTAAACTCCTAGTTCTATTCTTATTTTTACCATATGCATGAACCACTTCCGCCATTTGACAGTTAGTAGTGTGATCATGATGGATTTTTGACAGATCTGTTTTATCATCAGAACTGCCTTTCCGTGTGCTCTCGGTTTTTGTTATTGCTTTTTTATACCAACATTTTTTTGTTGATTTACGGCCTGTACATTTTCAAGTATTCATGAAACGAGCTCAAGGCCAAGAATAATAATTTTTCACTTTTGGAATTTTTTATGAAAATTATTATTGTTTTTATTTATTAATAATCATTTTAATTAATTATTAAAAGTTTTTTGGATTGAATAGAGTAGGAAAAATGTTTAGAGACAACTGCCATAGCTTTTCTTATAGATCCATTTCGGAAGCTGCTAGACTTCACTCATCAGAGAAATTTTGGCACGCATTGCTAACCATTAAGCTAACAATACGCTGGTTTTGATGTCATCTAAACTCCTAGTTCTATTCTTATTTTTACCATATGCATGAACCACTTCCGCCATTTGACAGTTAGTAGTGTGATCATGATGGATTTTTGACAGATCTGTTTTATCATCAGAACTGCCTTTCCGTGTGCTCTCGGTTTTTGTTATTGCTTTTTTATACCAACAATTTTTTGTTGATTTACGGCCTGTACATTTTCAAGTATTCATGAAACGAGCTCAAGGCCAAGAATAATAATTTTTCACTTTTGGAATTTTTTATGAAAATTATTATTGTTTTTATTTATTAATAATCATTTTAATTAATTATTAAAAGTTTTTTGGATTGAATAGAGTAGGAAAAATGTTTAGAGACAACTGCCATAGCTTTTCTTATAGATCCATTTCGGAAGCTGCTAGACTTCACTCATCAGAGAAATTTTGGCACGCATTGCTAACCATTAAGCTAACAATACGCTGGTTTTGATGTCATCTAAACTCCTAGTTCTATTCTTATTTTTACCATATGCATGAACCACTTCCGCCATTTGACAGTTAGTAGTGTGATCATGATGGATTTTTGACAGATCTGTTTTATCATCAGAACTGCCTTTCCGTGTGCTCTCGGTTTTTGTTATTGCTTTTTTATACCAACAATTTTTTGTTGATTTACGGCCTGTACATTTTCAAGTATTCATGAAACGAGCTCAAGGCCAAGAATAATAATTTTTCACTTTTGGAATTTTTTATGAAAATTATTATTGTTTTTATTTATTAATAATCATTTTAATTAATTATTAAAAGTTTTTTGGATTGAATAGAGTAGGAAAAATGTTTAGAGACAACTGCCATAGCTTTTCTTATAGATCCATTTCGGAAGCTGCTAGACTTCACTCATCAGAGAAATTTTGGCACGCATTGCTAACCATTAAGCTAACAATACGCTGGTTTTGATGTCATTTAAACTCCTAGTTCTTTCTTATTTTTACCATATGCATGAACCACTTCCGCCATTTGACAGTTAGTAGTGTGATCATGATGGATTTTTGACAGATCTGTTTTATCATCAGAACTGCCTTTCCGTGTGCTCTCGATTTTTGTTATTGCTTTTTTGTACCAACAATTTTTTGTTGATTTACGGCCTGTACATTTTCAAGTATTCATGAAACGAGCTCAAGGCCAAGAATAATAATTTTTCACTTTTGGAATTTTTTATGAAAATTATTATTGTTTTTATTTATTAATAATCATTTTAATTAATTATTAAAAGTTTTTTGGATTGAATAGAGTAGGAAAAATGTTTAGAGCCAACTGCCATAGCTTTTCTTATAGATCCATTTCGGAAGCTGCTAGACTTCACTCATCAGAGAAATTTTGGCACGCATTGCTAACCATTAAGCTAACAATACGCTGGTTTTGATGTCATCTAAACTCCTAGTTCTATTCTTATTTTTACCATATGCATGAACCACTTCCGCCATTTGACAGTTAGTAGTGTGATCATGAAGGATTTTTGACAGATCTGTTTTATCATCAGAACTGCCTTTCCGTGTGCTCTCGGTTTTTGTTATTGCTTTTTTATACCAACAATTTTTTGTTGATTTACGGCCTGTACATTTTCAAGTATTCATGAAACGAGCTCAAGGCCAAGAATAATAATTTTTCACTTTTGGAATTTTTTATGAAAATTATTATTGTTTTTATTTATTAATAATCATTTTAATTAATTATTAAAAGTTTTTTGGATTGAATAGAGTAGGAAAAATGTTTAGAGACAACTGCCATAGCTTTTCTTATAGATCCATTTCGGAAGCTGCTAGACTTCACTCATCAGAGAAATTTTGGCACGCATTGCTAACCATTAAGCTAACAATACGCTGGTTTTGATGTCATCTAAACTCCTAGTTCTATTCTTATTTTTACCATATGCATGAACCACTTCCGCCATTTGACAGTTAGTAGTGTGATCATGATGGATTTTTGACAGATCTGTTTTATCATCAGAACTGCCTTTCCGTGTGCTCTAGGTTTTTGTTATTGCTTTTTTATACCAACAATTTTTTTGTTGATTTCGGCCTGTACATTTTCAAGTATTCATGAAACGAGCTCAAGGCCAAGAATAATAATTTTTCACTTTTGGAATTTTTTATGAAAATTATTATTGTTTTTATTTATTAATAATCATTTTAATTAATTATTAAAAGTTTTTTGGATTGAATAGAGTAGGAAAAATGTTTAGAGACAACTGCCATAGCTTTTCTTATAGATCCATTTCGGAAGCTGCTAGACTTCACTCATCAGAGAAATTTTGGCACGCATTGCTAACCATTAAGCTAACAATACGCTGGTTTTGATGTCATCTAAACTCCTAGTTCTATTCTTATTTTTACCATATGCATGAACCACTTCCGCCATTTGACAGTTAGTAGTGTGATCATGATGGATTTTTGACAGATCTGTTTTATCATCAGAACTGCCTTTCCGTGTGCTCTCGGTTTTTGTTATTGCTTTTTTATACCAACAATTTTTTGTTGATTTACGGCCTGTACATTTTCAAGTATTCATGAAACGAGCTCAAGGCCAAGAATAATAATTTTTCACTTTTGGAATTTTTTATGAAAATTACTATTATTTTTATTTATTAATAATCATTTTAATTAATTATTAAAAGTTTTTTGGATTGAATAGAGTAGGAAAAATGTTAAGAGACAACTGCCATAGCTTTTCTTATAGATCCATTTCGGAAGCTGCTAGACTTCACTCATCAGAGAAATTTTGGCACGCATTGCTAACCATTAAGCTAACAATACGCTGGTTTTGATGTCATCTAAACTCCTAGTTCTATTCTTATTTTTACCATATGCATGAACCACTTCCGCCGTTTGACAGTTAGTAGTGTGATCATGATGGATTTTTGACAGATCTGTTTTATCATCAGAACTGCCTTTCCGTGTGCTCTCGGTTTTTGTTATTGCTTTTTTATACCAACAATTTTTTGTTGATTTACGGCCTGTACATTTTCAAGTATTCATGAAACGAGCTCAAGGCCAAGAATAATAATTTTTCACTTTTGGAATTTTTTATGAAAATTATTATTGTTTTTATTTATTAATAATCATTTTAATTAATTATTAAAAGTTTTTTGGATTGAATAGAGTAGGAAAAATGTTTAGAGACAACTGCCATAGCTTTTCTTATAGATCCATTTCGGAAGCTGCTAGACTTCACTCATCAGAGAAATTTTGGCACGCATTGCTAACCATTAAGCTAACAATACGCTGGTTTTGATGTCATCTAAACTCCTAGTTCTATTCTTATTTTTACCATATGCATGAACCACTTCCGCCATTTGACAGTTAGTAGTGTGATCATGAAGGATTTTTGACAGATCTGTTTTATCATCAGAACTGCCTTTCCGTGTGCTCTCGGTTTTTGTTATTGCTTTTTTATACCAACAATTTTTTGTTGATTTACGGCCTGTACATTTTCAAGTATTCATGAAACGAGCTCAAGGCCAAGAATAATAATTTTTCACTTTTGGAATTTTTTATGAAAATTATTATTGTTTTTATTTATTAATAATCATTTTAATTAATTATTAAAAGTTTTTTGGATTGAATAGAGTAGGAAAAATGTTTAGAGACAACTGCCATAGCTTTTCTTATAGATCCATTTCGGAAGCTGCTAGACTTCACTCATCAGAGAAATTTTGGCACGCATTGCTAACCATTAAGCTAACA
The DNA here is from genome assembly GCA_949987695.1 of Merzomyia westermanni. NCBI lineage: Eukaryota > Metazoa > Arthropoda > Insecta > Diptera > Tephritidae > Merzomyia > Merzomyia westermanni. Next base: position 88,209,596 of record OX465291.1, read on the forward strand.
ATACGCTGGTTTTGATGTCATCTAAACTCCTAGTTCTATTCTTATTTTTACCATATGCATGAACCACTTCCGCCATTTGACAGTTAGTAGTGTGATCATGAAGGATTTTTGACAGATCTGTTTTATCATCAGAATTGCCTTTCCGTGTGCTCTCGGTTTTTGTTATTGCTTTTTTATACCAACAATTTTTTGTTGATTTACGGCCTGTACATTTTCAAGTATTCATGAAACGAGCTCAAGGCCAAGAATAATAATTTTTCACTTTTGGAATTTTTTATGAAAATTATTACTGTTTTTATTTATTAATAATCATTTTAATTAATTATTAAAAGTTTTTTGGATTGAATAGAGTAGGAAAAATGTTTAGAGACAACTGCCATAGCTTTTCTTATAGATCCATTTCGGAAGCTGCTAGACTTCACTCATCAGAGAAATTTTGGCACGCATTGCTAACCATTAAGCTAACAATACGCTGGTTTTGATGTCATCTAAACTCCTAGTTCTATTCTTATTTTTACCATATGCATGAACCACTTCCGCCATTTGACAGTTAGTAGTGTGATCATGATGGATTTTTGACAGATCTGTTTTATCATCAGAACTGCCTTTCCGTGTGCTCTCGGTTTTTGTTATTGCTTTTTTATACCAACAATTTTTTGTTGATTTACGGCCTGTACATTTTCAAGTATTCATGAAACGAGCTCAAGGCCAAGAATAATAATTTTTCACTTTTGGAATTTTTTATGAAAATTATTATTGTTTTTATTTATTAATAATCATTTTAATTAATTATTAAAAGTTTTTTGGATTGAATAGAGTAGGAAAAATGTTTAGAGACAACTGCCATAGCTTTTCTTATAGATCCATTTCGGAAGCTGCTAGACTTCACTCATCAGAGAAATTTTGGCACGCATTGCTAACCATTAAGCTAACAATACGCTGGTTTTGATGTCATCTAAACTCCTAGTTCTATTCTTATTTTTACCATATGCATGAACCACTTCCGCCATTTGACAGTTAGTAGTGTGATCATGATGGATTTTTGACAGATCTGTTTTATCATCAGAACTGCCTTTCCGTGTGCTCTCGGTTTTTGTTATTGCTTTTTTATACCAACAATTTTTTGTTGATTTACGGCCTGTACATTTTCAAGTATTCATGAAACGAGCTCAAGGCCAAGAATAATAATTTTTAATTTTTGGAATTTTTTATGAAAATTATTATTGTTTTTATTTATTAATAATCATCTTTGTATAAGAAAATAAAATATTTATTAATTAAATATATATGTATATAACCGACATATTGGCGATCCTGCCAGGAGTCGAACCTGGAATCTTCTGATAGTACCAGATACATGATGACAAATCGAGATGCGGGCAATTGAAATGAAAGTCGACATATAATATATTATAACTATTTTGCAAATGTAAATTTTAAACGAAATACGTGTCATATCCTGAAACAAATTTATCACTTCATCACTCAAGTGACGATTAAAACGTTTATATGTCTGCAAAAGCCGATAGAATATGTGTATCATTAAGCAAACCGATGTCTTAATTAAGATGACATAATATCTTGCAGCGTCATTGGATCTTTATCAAGTGTTTTTACAACGAATATTTAAACAACAACAATAATAAAAGCAGTCAACAAAGCAAAATGATAAAACGATAACAAGAGAAGGGCCAAAAATAAATAACAAAAACTGCAATACAACGACAACAACAACATTGTAATATCAACATTACCCTACCAACCATACGCAGATAAAAAAGTGGATAAAACATAGGTCGCGCTATCCACAAATGAAGATAAAAAAATGGATAGTTTTGTATGGGCGGCGTGCAGATATCATCCACTTTCCCCATGTACATTTCGTGTACGTGTGACCTTGCATCACCCTCGCACAGATTCATACACGCCGTAAGAAAAAATATATCTACGCCGTTCTAAGTACGAAAATTTCCCAAAACAAAGGGTTGCAATTTTCACAGGGTTGCCAGATCTGAAACATGGTATGCCCAAAAAATACCCAAAAAAAAAGGCAAAAACGCCCAAAAAATCGCCTAAATTGAGAAATAAATATCCAAATAATTCAACACAACTTCGGTTTTTAAATCTGTTTTAATCAAAATAAGGATACATATTTGAATAAAAACAATATAAAATTTTTTTAAAGTTATTATATGTAAATAAATACAAAATTAGCTATTTTTACTGAAATTTACAAAATACATGACATTCGTTCTGATCACATATAAGTGTTTACTAAATTTAAAATATTTACAATAAATTATTCAGCGATTTTAACGCAATTAGCATCAAATGAAAGGTAATTTAATAATGTTTCTTTTGATGCTAAACAACTATTGTATTTTAAGTTCTTTTTACAGAAAAAACTTATCTTTCTTACACTTTAAAAAAAGTCCATGGATTTTTTCTACTACACGTGTGTTTACAAAATTTACAACCAATTATTTTGCGATTTTAAATAAATTAGCATCAAATGAAAGGTAATTTAATAGCCTTTCTTTTGATGCTAAACAACTATTGAATTTCAAGTTATTTTCACAGAAAAAACTTATCTTTCTTACACTTTAAAAAAAGTCCATGGATTTTTTTCTACTACACATGTGTGTTTACAAAATTCACAAAATTTACAATCAATTAATACTACACAAATTATTAATATTTACAAAAGACATATTTTTAAATACATATACTCGCAGGCTTCGCGTTTCCCAAAGAATGGATACCTGTAAAATACGAATAAATAATTAATGAATCACTCAAAGTAAAAATATGAAAAACAGCACCTTACACTCTCTCAGTAATACGCCTTGGGCCAGTACCCCACTACGTTAGGGCATCTGAAATTAAAATCGTGTTTCATTACATATATTTTAACTTAAGTTTACTCGGGGTGCTGGGCGTTAAATAATAAAATTTTTAATTGACTTATTAATTAATTAAAAAATTAGCTGCAATTAAATCAATTCATTAGATTAAGTTAATTGTAACTTTTAACAAATTAGATTCAAAATTGTTAATTTTGGAAGTTGCAACTAACAATTAATTGTTAATTTTTTAATTATTAATTGTTTTAACAATTATAATTTGCCCAACACTCCCTACAAACAAACGATTGTTCCGGTAATATGGGATTTGGCTAGATATCATTTACTTAACAAGGTAAAAACAAATTGCTTAAGTTTGCATCATCGTACATAAGGACTGAACACTTAAAACCGTGATGCATATTCATGAAAGGTATAAAGCCTTCGACACAGCCGAAGACAGCGCTTTCTTTACAAGTTTTGCTAATTGTTTTCTTTAAGTGACAACTGCTAAAACACGCCCAAATATGTCGGGAGAGGTATCAAAAGACGCGTTTTGACCTCGGTAACAATAATCCGGAAGCGTATTTAAAATTTTTTGTTTCAGTGAAAAGTTATTCGCAAAAAAACTCAAAAATTACCCAGGTCCGATCCAAAATAGGGGCTTGATCCAAGATATTTATGTGCAGAACACCTTTTTGCGTAGGCGGCCTTTGGCCGCGCTTCAAAAAAATAACCCTTAGCCGGTCCAACACCGGCTACGCGGTCCATAGTATTTCTGCGCATAATACACTTTTTGCACTTTTCGGTACACCCTAACCTGTGATTACAACAACCACATGAAAATGACAGAAATTTTTCAACTTTGATTGCAAATATTTCTTCACCGAAAAGAAAAATCGAAAATCCGCTTCCAGATTATTGTTACCGCGATCAAAACGCGTCTTTTGATACCTTTCCCGATAACTTCGGATGTGTTTTAGCAGTTGTCTCCTAAAGGAAACAATTACCCAAGGTTTTACCTAACTTATGGACAAACTAATAATATTCTTATCAATTATTTGTTTCCTATTTTTTAATGACCGCTTTGGCCACAACTATAATCAACCAACGCACAAGCGCATGTACATTTGTATATTGTGGTGACACCATAAATATATCCTGATCTTGGCCAGGTACACTAAACTAAACTCACTTTGGCCACAACTATAATCAACAAATGTACAAGCGTATGTACATTTGTATATTTTTTAATTTTGGGCACTAACCTTTCAACTGCAATTCAAATCAAAGTTGCGACCTGCGAAAACATAGAATGTATTATAAATATTAATACTATCATTAAAAGGCTTGAAATTATAGTACTTACCTTTTCTTTCAATGAAATTTTAATTGTTGACCAAAAACATGAAAAAAATTAATTTTTATTTTGACAGAAAATTCAATTTATGGAAACAGCTGAATAATTTCCCCTTGTTCTGATTTTGGTTTTCAATTATTAAAATCCTACTTTTTCATTCGCACTCATAGGAGTAGCAATAGCGAAAAAAGAGAACGATTTTTGTTTGGGAAATATATTCCATAAATATGCGTTGGTGTTGGTATGGAGGTGAAAAAAATAGAGATGGTTTTTCAAATCGATAAGAAATTGATAAAAACTGGATAGCCATGGTTGGTAGGGTTAATAATGTTTTTTTTTAACGTACGGTGAGCTGTATCTGTATTAGTTTATTTAATTTAATTTTTATTTTCTGATTGCATATATATGTATGTTGAATATTTATGTTCTATACATATTTAACAATGTAAACTCCTTTTACGGCCGCCGTGGTGTGAAGGTAGTGTTGCCGGCCTACCACACCGAAGGTCCATGGTTCGAGCCCTGGTACAGGTAACATCAAAAGTGATTTGAAACAAGTTTTTCAAAAACGGGGTCGCCCCTCGGCAGTGGTTTGGCAAACAGTGTATTTCTGCCATGACAGGCTTCTCAGCAAAAATTCGTCTCCTTTGTAGATGCCGTTCGGAGTCGGCAAAAAACTGTAGGTCCCACCAATTTGTAGGGAAAATTCAAATCGGCACACCACAAATTGGAAGAGAAGCTTGGCGCAAAAATCTCTTAGGAGGTTAATGATGATATACGTGTTGTATATCGCGCCATAGAGAGAGAGAGAGAAACTCGTTTTACCGATTTCAAATTTTCTGCATTTTGAAATTTTTTATTTTTTTTGGTTTCGAAAGTTTGTTCTGTTTTTGATGACATTTAATTGTTTGTAATTGAGATCAGAGTCCAGTTTTTCTACCCAATTTGTTTCGTTTATTTTCAAAAATAAACGATATAATATTAAAACAAAAACATAAAAATAAATTATTTTATTACGAATAGTTAATGAAATTATTGAAATCAAAAGCCATTAATTGTATTTTATAATTAACTTTTCCAAATTATAATCTATTTTAACATATTTTAATTAATTTTCTTATTAAGTTGTTAATTTAATATTTTTTTTTTTTTTTAAATGGTCATCTAACCGCCTGGGCGATTTTGACCGTCCAACATAGCTCGCCAGTCGTTTCTTCGTTGCGCCAACTGGCGCCAATTGGAAACACCGCGGGATCGCAAATCGGTCTCCACTTGGTCCTTCCATCGGAGTGGTGGTCTCCCTCTTCCTCTGCTTCCACCGGCGGGTGCCGATAAGAATACCTTCTGGGCTGGAGCATCTTCGCTCATTCGCACTACGTGGCCTAGCCAGCGGAGCCGCTGTGTTTTAATTCGCTGAACTATGTCGGCGTCTGCGTAAAGTTCATACAGCTCATCATTAAATCTTCTTCGGTACTCGCCGTCGCCAACGCGTAGAGGTCCACAAATCTTTCGAAGAACCTTTCTCTCGAATACTCCCAGAGCCGCCTCATCAGATGTTGTTAGTGTCCACGCTTCTGCACCATATAGCAGGACGGGTGCGATGAGTGACTTGTAGAGTGTTATTTTCGTTCGTCGAGAGAGGACTTTACTTTTCAATTGCCTACCCAGTCCGAAGTAGCATTTGTTTGCAAGAGTAATTCTTCGTCGGATTTCTAAGCTAACATTATTGTTGGTGTTAATGCTGGTTTCCAGGTAAACGAAGTCCTTTACTATTTCGAAATTATTGCTGCCAACAGTGGCTTGGTTGCCAAGGCGCGAATGCGCTGACTCTTTGCATGATGACAGAAGGTACTTCGTTTTGCCCTCGTTCACCACCAATCCCATTTTCTCCGCTTCTTTTTCTAATTTGGAGTAAGCAGAAGTTACGGCGCGGTTGTTAAGGCCAATAATATCAATATCGTCAGCATATGCCAACAGTTGCACGCTTTTATAAAATATTGTTCCAGCGCGGTTAAGTTCTGCAGCTTGTATTATTTTCTCCAGCATTAAATTAAAGAAATCGCACGATAGGGGGTCACCCTGTCTGTTATTTTTATTAATATTAATATTTAAATTTTTATTATTGTGTACACTCTTTCTCCAGTTCACTAAAATGATCCGATCACCTTTCATACAAGAAGTTTCACAGCAACAGAAACTCAAAACGAAAACAACAACTCAATTCCAAGACACTTCACATCAACAGAGACTCAAAACGAAAACAACAACTCAATTCCAAATTTGAACCTCACACAAAATATTCATACTGATAATACACTTCCAGATAATAACACAGTGTTTAGAAATAATTTTAATTTTTCAAAATCAGTTAAGTTGCCTTATTTTTGGGAACAATCCCCTGAAACTTGGTTTATTCTCGTTGAAGGACAATTCCAAATAAACAACATTCAAAATGACAATATAAAATATCAGAATATTTTAACTGCACTTCAACGAGAAACCATTTCAAAAATTATATACATAATTAATCCACCTCCTTTGATAAATAAATATGAAACTATTAAAAAAGCATTAATTGATAGATTTTCTCTTTCCGATGAAAAAATATTAGAACAACTTATTTCTAAAACAGAACTTGGTGATCGTTCTCCATCATAATTATTTCGACAAATTACCTCTCTAATTAGTTCCTATTCTATAATTAGTAAAGAACTTCTTTTTAAATTATGGATTAGTAAATTACCAAAAGAAATACAGATTCATTTAATCTCTTGCAACAATAAAACTACTGATGAAATTATTACTTTAGCAGATACAATTTTTAATTTAATTAATAATCAACCATCTTCTAAAATTGCTGCAATAGATAGTTCTGAAAACATTGCCCTGACACAATGTGTTAAAAATTTGACTGAATTAACTACTGTCATGTTTCAAAATTTAAATAAAATTAGTGAAGATATAAATGAACTTCAAATTCGATCTAGATCTAGAGAACGACATCGATCTACATCACGTAATTTTTCTAATCCCCGAAATTTCAATAACCAAAATAAAAATATTATTTGTTGGTATCATCAAAAAATTAAACACAACGCTTATAAATGTATTAAGCCATATAATTTTAGCTCAAATTATAATACAAATTCAAAGACTTTAAACTAAAACGTCACGTTATGACAGTGGCTAGTAGCGAAAATGACGTTAAACCTTCTCGCCGCCAATTTATTTTTGACAAATTTAATAAATTAAACCTTTTAATAGATAGCACCCGTATTGTTTCTGTAGTTCCCTCTTCCAAATTCAAATCTCATAAAAGAAATTCTGATCTAAATTTAACTGCAGCTAATGGTTCTTCAATTACAACTTTTGGTACAAAACTTTTAAAACTTGATTTAGGTTTAAGACGCAATTTCGAATTTCCTTTCATACTAGCAGATATTTCTACTCCCATAATTGGCGCTAACTTTTTAGAGAAATTTTGTTTGCTAGTTGATATTAGAAATAAAGAAATTACTGACTTAAAAACAAAATTAAAAGTTTCTGGCTCTAGTGGATTTTGTGATATATTTTCTCTCAAAATACCAATTTCTGAAAATAAATTTACCAATCTCTTAAAAGATTTTCCCTCAATAACTTGTGAACCAGATTACACCAAACAGGTGCAACACCAAACAGTTCATAGAGTTGAAACTAAAGGAGTTTTACCTTTCTCAAAACCTCGTCGTCTAGATCAAATTAAATTTAATCCTTTACATTTGGCCCCAAAAAAAGAACCAAATGATTGGAGACCATGTGGAGACTATCGTAGACTGAATTTCATTACCATACCTGATCGATATCCATTACCCCATATACATGATTTAGCTATTGATTTAAAAAACAAACAAATATTTTCGAAAATTGATCTAGTCCGAGCATATCATCAGATACCCATGGCCGAAGAAGACATTCATAAAACAGCAATAACTATACCATTTGGAATGTTTGAGTTCGTACGCATGCCTTTTGGTTTACGAAACAGCGCACAAACATTTCAACGTTTTATAAATGAGGTATTTTCTGGGTTTGATTTTGTTTTTGTCTATATTGATGATATACTTGTTGCTAGTGATGACAAAGATCAACATTTTGAACATTTAAAATCTGTTTTTGAAAGGTTGGCGGAATATAATTTAAATATTAAACCTTCGAAATGTATCTTTGGAACGAATAAGATAGATTTTTTAAGTTATGAAATTTCTGGTGAAGGAATTAGGCCATCCTTAGAAAGAATTGAGACAATTATCAACTTCAAAAAAACCTATTTCTATAAATAAATTACAAAAATTTTTAGGAATGGTTAATTATTACCATAGATATGTTAAAATGTTAGCAGCAGAACTTGGTCCTCTGCATGAAATGTTAACATTTGCTACTAAACATAAACTTAAAGAACTTAGTTGGTCAGAGAAGACTATTAATGCTTTTGAAAATGTAAAACAGCTTTTTGCACAGAAAACTTGACTCACTCATTTTAATAAAAACGGTAAATTATCTCTTGCTGTAGATGCTTCAAATGTAGCAATTGGTGCAGTCTTACAACAAGTTAGCAACAATGCTTTAGAACCACTCGCCTATTTTTCACGTAAATTATCTCCTACTGAAATGAATTACTCAACTTTTGACAGAGAGCTTTTAGCGATTTATAATTCAGTTAAACACTTTAAACATTTTCTTGAAGGTAGGACATTCACCATTTACACTGATCATAAACCCTTAACACAAATTCTTAATTCAAAAACAGACAGATCACCACGACAAATTCGACATCTAGAATACATAATTTGCAAATGACATTCAATACATTTCAGGAAAAGAAAATATTGTTGCTGATACACTTTCTCGTATTCCGGATATTAGCACAATTTTAGCTAAAGACATAAATTTCCAGACCTTATATGAAGAACAGCAAAAAGACCAAACTCTTCAAAACATAATATCTGATCAAAATTCAAACAGTAATTTAAAAGAAATTGGTATTCCAGTTCTTAATCTTAATATATGGTGTGATATTTCCCAAAAACCTTTTAGGCCGTTTGTTCCTAAATCTATGCCAAAAATTATTTTTGACAAAATTCACTGTTTATCGCATCCAAGTGGTCGCCCAACTAGACGATTGATTCAATCTAAATACTTCTGGCCTAATATGCGCAAAGAAATAAATAATTGGTCTGCTACTTGCTTAAATTGGCAAAAATCAAAAATTTCCAAATATACAAGAACACCTATACAAAAAATTTAGATACCTTTTGGACGATTTGAACACATTCATATGGATCTAGTTGGTCCATTACCTGTATCAAAAGAAAATCGTTACATTTTAACTATCATTAACAGGCATACACGTTGGCCTGAAGCATATCCGCTTAGGGATATTTCAGCAAATACTATAGCAACAACTTTTGTCTATAATTACATTCCTCGTTTCGGTATTCCACTAAACATAACTGTTGATCAAGGATCGCAGTTCACATCAAAATTATTCACAGAGCTAACTAAGTTATTAGGATCTCACAAAATTCATACAACTCCATACCATCCTCAATCAAATGGAATGATAGAAAGATTTCATAGGACATTGAAAACAGCTATCACTTCCTCAGATGATTCAATGCACTGGTCTGAAATTCTCCCATTGATTTTATTAGGTTTACGGACATCTTTCAAAGAAGATTTAAAATGTTCTTCTGCGGAATTAGTATATGGACAAACACTTAGATTACCAGGTGAGCTAGTTGTTTCCAATAATAATGGTAATGAAGTAGATAATACGATTGAAATTCTTTCTAAATTAAGAAAATATTTTTCACATGTTAGATCAAAGGCCCTACATCACAACACTGAGTATTATTTCATTCCTAAAAATTTAGATTCTTGTGAATACGTATTGGTTAAAGTTATTCACAAGTCGAATTTACAATCACCTTATGATGGTCCGTTTAAAGTTATTTCTAAACATGATAAAGTATTCAAAATTCAACATGGAAATACTATTAAAACAGTTTCAAAATATTTACTTAAACCTGCAACCATAATTACAGACACAGTACATAACACTAACTCATCAACACTTTCAAAAAATAAGAAGAAAATAACATTTAACATAAATTAATTGATCGTTTCACTGGAGGGGGAGTATATGTAGGGTTATATACTTGCGTTATATATTACTTTATTAATTTTTAAAATTATTTTTGGTTCAATGTTGATAAATGTTAATTATCAAAATGAAAATATTGGATTGAATTTTTGTTCTTTCAAAAATAAAAATTTTCTTTGTATAAGAAAATAAAATATTTATTAATTAAATATATATGTATATAAACGACGAAGATGCCGAACCCGAGCCCACAATCGAAGATGATGGAGTTGACGTTCCACAACCCGACTATAATGAGGTGTGAATAGCAATATCCCGATTGAAAAACAATAAAGCAGCTGGCGCTGATGGTTTGCCTGCTGAGCTATTCAAACACGGAGGCGAGGAGCTGGTAAGGCGCATGCATCAGCTTCTATGCAGAATATGGTCGGATGAATGCATGCCTGAAGATTGGAATCTAAGTGTTCTATGCCCAATCCACAAGAAGGGCGATCCTGCAAACTGCGCCAACTATCGCGGAATCAGCCTTTTGAATATCGCATATAAGGTCCTATCAAGCGTATTGTGCGAAAGACTGAAGCCAGATGTGAACAGACTGATTGGACCTTATCAGTGTGGCTTCAGACCTTTACAATACGCCAAATCTTGGAAAAAACCCGTGAAAAGAGAATCGACACACATCATCTCTTTGTTGATTTTAAAGCCGCTTTCGATAGCACGAAAAGGAGCTGCCTATATGCCGCTATGTCTGAATTTGGTTTCCCCGCAAAACTTATACGGCTATGCAAAATGACCTTGAGCAACACCGCCAGCTCGGTCAGAATTGGGAAGCACCTCTCCGAGCCGTTCGAAACTAAACGAGGTTTCAGACAGGGTGACCCCCTATCGTGCGATTTCTTTAATTTAATGCTGGAGAAAATAATACAAGCTGCAGAACTTAACCGCGCTGGAACAATATTTTATAAAAGCGTGCAACTGTTGGCATATGCTGACGATATTGATATTATTGGCCTTAACAACCGCGCCGTAACTTCTGCTTACTCCAAATTAGAAAAAGAAGCGGAGAAAATGGGATTGGTGGTGAACGAGGGCAAAACGAAGTACCTTCTGTCATCATGCAAAGAGTCAGCGCATTCGCGCCTTGGCAACCAAGCCACTGTTGGCAGCAATAATTTCGAAATAGTAAAGGACTTCGTTTACCTGGAAACCAGCATTAACACCAACAATAATGTTAGCTTAGAAATCCGACGAAGAATTACTCTTGCAAACAAATGCTACTTCGGACTGGGTAGGCAATTGAAAAGTAAAGTCCTCTCTCGACGAACGAAAATAACACTCTACAAGTCACTCATCGCACCCGTCCTGCTATATGGTGCAGAAGCGTGGACACTAACAACATCTGATGAGGCGGCTCTGGGAGTATTCGAGAGAAAGGTTCTTCGAAAGATTTGTGGACCTCTACGCGTTGGCAACGGCGAATACCGAAGAAGATTTAATGATGAGCTGTATGAACTTTACGCAGACGCCGACATAGTTCAGCGAATTAAAACACAGCGGCTTCGCTGGCTAGGCCACGTAGTGCGAATGAGCGAAGATGCTCCAGCCCAGAAGGTATTCTTATCGGCACCCGCCGGTGGAAGCAGAGGAAGAGGGAGACCACTACTCCGATGGAAGGACCAAGTGGAGACCGATTTGCGATCCCGGGGTGTTTCCAATTGGCGCCAGTTGGCGCAAAAAAGAAACGACTGGCGAGCTATGTTGGACGGTCAAAATCGTCCAGGCGGTTAGATGACCATTTAAAGGAAGAAGTATATAAACGACACTACAGTAGTCAGGGCTAGTCGCATTCAAACCATCGACCACCTCTTGGTCGACCACAACACTGTTATCTTCAATGCCATCTGCTTCCTCCATCATCGGTAAGGTTTCCACCTGAACTAAAGCCTTTGTCATCGTTTGGGACTCCCTGCTTGACAACCAAGTGGTTGAGTCTGCCGATACATTCCCTGTACCTCTAAGGCTTTCAATTTTTCGGGCTAAGTTTAATAAAGTTTTAAATATGTTATGTTGTATGTACGTTGTTTAGGCGAGATGCCTGTGTGGGCATGCATGTATATTCGTGTTTTGTCAGCACACATATACATGTATGTGGGTGTGCATGTGTGTATTCACCTTCCCTTAAAACCGGAGGATAATTTTCAGGTTCAACGGTTGTCCTCGATTGGAAAACTGTCTACTTTTTCAGCAGCAATCAACGCAGTCACATCACGGCCACCCCAGGATTTCTAGGCGCATCAAAATATTCAAAGAGGTAAAATAATTTCTAATTGTAATTAATCTACAAAATAAACGGCCATATTTATTATAACGAGAATTCTCGTTTTCTTACTTCTTTTCAAAACCACAATTCGACCGCGGTGCTTTCGAGCCACGGCCGCTCCAGCGAAGCACCATGTCGCAATTGTTCATGGTCCATCTCCCCGTAAAAAGAAACCAGCCTATACAATCCACAACACCAACATTTTTTCAACAAAATAATTAAGTGGGTCAATACTAGAAGCTGCCACACAGAAGGAAGCACAAATTGGAAAAAAACATAATATTTAATTTTCCACAATCGCACTGCCGCAATTCCCAACAAAGCATCAACAACATCCAACTAACACACTCTGCCATATGTATATGTATATACTCGGCCACATACCACAACCAACATAATACAACACACAAGTTATTTACAACAAACATCAGCCGATCACCACATCAAAGGACGTAAGTTGTATATTTCTTGCCACTTAGTTTTTTTTTGTGTTGCAAACAATTTGTCTAAAAGTGCCGCCCCGAGTGTAATCAAACATAAGTGCGTTAAGTGAATATTTAATAATAATGATTTTTTTTGAACAGTTAACTGCTTTATTTTTCTTTAATTTTTAAATTAAATTAAACGCTTCCAAATCCTTGCGACTATCCGTACTATCCCCCCACCAGTGGTAAGGTTTTTTTGGACACAGCGCAAGGAAAGAGGTAACATAACCTCACTTTCACAATAACCTCACTTAGCCTATCGATCTTCAGTTTGTTTTTGTTTTTTCCACTTGTTTTTTTCGGTAATATACACAACAGCAACACAACAGGGTGGCTTGTGTTTAAATTTTGGCTTGTGTAGCAATCAAAATATTAGTCAGACAAATCGGCCAAGTCTGCAATATATGAATAAAATTAACGATAAATAAATATAATTGAATTAAAAAATACATTAATTGAGTTGACTGAAATTTTATTGAGTTGGGTTTTTTGATTTTCAGGGGTAAACTACTCCCTTTACTCTTTCCATTTGGCATTTATCTTTTACGGTTGAGCATTTCATCGTATCTTGAGCTATATTTTTTCTGTTTTGTTTTGATTCTGCATATCCTCTAAGTCCAAAATATAGAAAGTTTCATTAGGCTGGCTGATTCGATTTTTGAATCCGAGTCAGACTACCATGAATTGGAGGATTCAGTCCACAGCAAGTACACTCTTGGGCTTCAACAAGAGGACGTGAAAGCAATGTGGAGAAAAACCAGAACGGCTTATGACGACTTACTTAATTCAGATAAGTTAGAAGCCACTGGTATAGTTTCTGTTAAACAGAAGTATAAGAGAGCATATGCAGTATATTTACGCTGCATGTCAGATATGCCTACACGCCAAGCGACATACAATAAAATATAACTGAAGAAAAGCCAAAATTTGAACACAGTATCCATCTGCCATGTGATACTGAAGTTTTCAAGGGCGATTATCTGTCATGGCCAACATTTCGTGACGGCCATATATATCTTGAACAAACGCCTAACTCCTGTGGAGAAATTGTTCCATCTGAACAATAAGACACAAGGTGAGGCAAAAGATAGTGTGAAAAAATGTCCGCATGAGGGATTTGATACGGCCTGGAGAAACTTATGCGAGAGATACGAAAACAAACGTATCTTAGTAAACTCGCAACTCCAAATTTTGTTTAACTTGAAAAAGGTAGAGAGTGAGTGTGGTGCGCGATTAAACCCCTTCAGCGCGAAATAAATAATTGCCTTTCGTACCTGCGAAGTCATAAAATTGACACTTCGAACTGGGATGCAATTATTACATATTTGTGTTCGACGAAATTGCCGGAGAGTACGCTTGGTCTATGGGAGCAAAGCATAGACCACAAAGTGGAAACATCCAAGTGGGAGGATATGGACAAATTTTTGTCCAACCGCTTCCAGATACTCGAAACCGTGTCCGGGTTCATAGGGAGTTCTTCGAAAGCGCAAAAACCGCAAAGTACGCGGAATGCCAACGAAACCCCTGCAAAAGGGCTTGGTACATACCAAGCAAATGTGACTAAATTACTGTGCACAAAGTGCAAATAGAATGCCCACAGATTACGAAACTGTCCCCGTTTTCTTAAACTAACTCCGGTGGAGAGAATCAATTTTGTCAAATCCACCAAGGGCTGTTTGAACTGCCTATCCCCAGGACATACTGTGTCGAAGTGCACCAGTACTTACGACTGCAACAAGTGCCACTCTCGACATAATACGCTCCTGCATGCGGAGTCTCTTCAGACGGAGGCAACCACCAGCCCTAATCAGTATCATGCTGATAATGCTGCCTCAACTTCAAAACAGGCACAAGAGAGACGGGAAGCTGAAAAATCTAGTTCGGCCGTAAACCTAAATGTTAAATCCTGCCATGTGCATTCAAGCGTAGGTGTGCTGCTAGGGACAGCTCGAGTAACCATTCATCATAATGGCACAGACTTCCCAGCAAGAGCACTTCGTTTAGGGGGCTCGTTTATGACAGAACGACTCAAACGCAGAATCAATTTACCGGCAAAAAGGATGCATGTTCAAGTTTCGGGCATCACTAATGCCGTGTCCGCTCAAGTCAAGGAGGCATCCAATATTGAACTCCGTTCACCAGTGGACCCTTGCTTCAGCTTAACAACATCAGTGCTAATTCCAGCCAAGCTAACTGGGAATCTGCTATCCTGCCATACCGACACTACGACTATGCAGGCTTTTCCAGACTTAGTTTTGGCAGACAAGCGATTCTACATCAACGAGGAAGTAGATATTATACTTGGCGGAGACGTATATCCGCACATTATATTGAGTGGGCTGAAAAAGAATGTACTTAGTACACTTCCCGCACAAGAAACGGTGTTCGGTTGGATATTAACCGGGCGCATAGAAGCACCGAATCCAACCAGAAATATAGTGTCCTTGTACAGCGAAGTTGCTTTGGACAAACAGCTTTCAGCATTCTGGGAGTTGGAAAATCTGCCCAGAAATAAAAGCCCAAACGCAGATGACAAGTACTGCGAAGTTTTATATAGGGAAACTACAAGTCGTAGAGAGGATGGGAGATATGTCGTCTCTCTTGCATTCAGACAGGACTACCCAGATAAGATAAACATAGGAGGGTCTCTTGGTTCACAATGAGGCGTGTTCACAGTTTTTTAGAAATGAGACGCGGTTATCAAAGAACCCGGAATTAGGCACAGGGTCCTGTCTGAATTTGAGACATTGGGGCATATGCAAAAAATTAACGAAATGGTACTAGCTGATTCGGCGGACAATTACTTTTCGCCCCATCACGCCGTAGTAAAGGCGGAGAGTACCACCACTAAGGTACGCGTCGTATTCAATGCGTCGAGCCCAACGCCAAATGGCACAAGTTTGAACGACATTCTCCTGCCAGGCCCAGTACTTCAGTCAGATCTTCCAGTACTTATACTGCGATGGAGACTATATCGCTTCGTTTTCAATAGTGAGATCGAAAAGATGTATAGACAAATTTGGATGAGCGATGATGACATCAAATTCCAACGGATTGTTTATCGAACATCGCCTCAGGAACCCATAAGCCTTTACGAGTTGAAAACGGTCACTTTTGGGGTCAATTGTGCGCCGTATCTAGCAATCCGAACCCTTTTGCAACTAGCAGATGAAGTAGAGAGTTCGCACCCTACAGCATCTAGCATACTAAGGGAAGGCATGTACGTAGATGACGTACTAGCGGGGGACACACAATCGCCTCGGCCATTAATGCGAGGAATGAGATTCGCCAAGTCTTACTCTCCGCTGGCTTCCCACTACGGAAATGGACTTCGAATGCTGAGGAAATTCTCAACGACATCCCAATATCGGATCGGCTGACCGAGGACTTTCTGGCATTCGAAGATACCAGCACCGTTAAGGCATTCGGCATACGATGGAATGCCCATTCAGACCTGTTTTACTTTAAAGCAGGGTCACTAGAAGAAAGTGAAAAGTTAACAAAGCGAGCGATTCTATCCGCCATCGCCAAACTCTTCGACCCTTTAGGATGGCTTGCACCAATGGTCATTGTGGCCAAAATTTTGATGCAGAACATCTGGTTAGAGGGCACCGATTGGGATGAACCAGTTTCGTCCAATACATTGGAACGGTGGCAAAACTTCAGACATCAATGCCACGAAATCGACAAAATAAAGATACCACGATGGGTAAACTTTTCACCAGAAGATGATGTCGAAATACATGGATTCTGCGATGCTTCGGAAAAGGCATACGCCGCAGCTGTCTACATGCGAGTCAAAATCAATGACGATATCTTCGTGAATCTACTCCTTGCCAAAACCAGAGTAGCACCAGTGAAGACCATCTCACTTCCCCGTTTGGAACTTTGCGTAGCAGTACTTTTAGCGGAGATGATGGATTCAATATTCCGAAACATCAAACTGGGACCAGTGAAACAATATGTATGGACGTATTCCACCATCGTTTTGGCATGGATAAGGAAACCACCCTGTTCCTGGTCAACATTCGTCGCACACAGGATAACTAAAGTCATCGACCTAGTCGGCAGCAAGGATTGGCTTCATGTCAACTCGGAAACGAATCCAGCAGACTTAGGAATCAGAGGACTACCGGCATCGGATTTGGTCCACAATTCTTTGTGGTGGCAGGGACCTTCTTGGCTACAAGAAGACAATTCCCAATGGCCAGTACAAGAAAAGGAGTATAATACATCCGTGGAGGAAAAGAGAGCGCAGGCCTACGCAATATCAACGGAAAAGGAGATCGAGATTCTCGACCGGTTTTCGAATTTACCGAGGGCTTTGAGGGTACTATCATATGTTATGAGATTCTTTCGAAGAACTCACCCCAAGACAAAAGCTTCCTTCCAAGAAAAATCTTGCCTAATCTCATCCGATGAGATCAAGACCACGACGCAAAACTTGATTAAACTCTATCAGAATCAACATTATAATGAGGAATATGTAAACTTGAAGAAGGGACAGGTAATCGATAGGAAAAGCGAGATATTACCACTCAGCCCTTTCATCGACAAAGATAATATTATTAGGGCGGGTGGTCGTCTTGGAGCGTCTCAAGACCTCGCTTATAACGAGCGCCACCCAATCATACTTCCGTACAATTGTAGGTTGACGCGTCTGACTGTACAAATGATACATAAAATCTCCCACCATGGGGAAAACCAACTAATGCTCCGTCTCATCCGCCCTCAATACTGGATTCCGAATGTCAAGAACATGATTAGGGCCACCATCCATAACTGTAAAGTTTGCACCATTTATAAAAAAGGGCGCAAAACCCAACTCATGGGGACCCTTCCTTACGAACGCACTACGTTCACCCGCGCGTTTACCAATACCGGCGTGGACTTTTCCGGGCCTTTCGACATTAAAAGTTACCGCGGTAGAGGAAGTCGACTATCAAAGGGCTACGTTTGCCTCTTTGGTTGTTTCACGACTAAAGCGATCCATCTGGAAGCAACCAGTGATCTTATTACCCTATCCTTTCTAGTATCCTTTTCGCGTTTTATCGCTAGACGAGACACGACTATTTCCAAATATAGCCATCAAGCCATGACATGGCATTTTATTCCGGCCGGGGCTCCACATATGGGGCGACTCTGGGAGGCGGGAGTGAAGAGCTTCAAAAGCCACTTCAAGAAGGTAGTCTAGCCTCATAAATTCACGTATGAGGAACTCCATACGCTATTGTGCCAGATTGAGGCATGCCTCAACTCGCGACCACTTAATACAGCCTCAAATGAGCCCGCAGACCTGGAGCCATTAACCCCTGGGCACTTCCTAACTGGAAGTCATCTCTTGGCTCCGCCAGAACAAGAGGTGAATGAGAGCCCTGCCTCCATTATCAATAGGTGGCAGAAGCTAAAGGCTTTTCATCAAACCTTCTGCAGGCGATGGAAAGTGGAATACTTATCCGAACTCAAAAACGAGTGAAGTGGAAGCATCCGAAACAAAATATTAAAGTGGGGGATCTCGTTGTCATCAAAGAAGTCAACCTGTCTCCCAATGAATGGATGGTATTAGCTGTTTTATTATTGGCTCCCTTCGCCTTCTTGTTGGCAGTGGGCGATAAAAATGTACTGGAGCTAGATCCGCCACTACTGCCGGTATGACTATTTGTGGAATGTGCCTTGCTTTTGGTGTGAGACTCTTTAGAGTTATTGATGAATGGTTATTATTCGCTTTTGTACTATTGCCACCATCACCTGAAAAGAAAAGAAAGAAACCCATTAATATTTGCATGCAATTAATTGGTACATATATGCATATACACCATTGCTGTCCATCCTATAGATCAATTGATCACACGTATTCTTACTCTCCATCGTTCAGTCGTTAGCGAACCATCAACGAATAAACACCAAGCTTGTCCGCGACGCTTACTGTATGCAATCGTGTATGCAATACAATACCCTGTGAGAACTTCTTTATGCTAGAAAATGCCAATATTGAAAAGAATATATTTTCAGTGCATAACACTTTTTCCCACAACATATTTTTATAAGAAACATTTTTCGGACTCAAAATCATCTATCGAATATACTTTTATTAAGAAGCTGTCACGAAAGTATTCATATTAAAGATTTTATTAGAGATATAGGTTTACAAACCCAAATAAATATAAGGAGTTATATAAATATATCATCACGACAAAAGATCAAAATAATTTTTTTTATTTATTTATTCGGTACTGTCTCGCTAAAAAAAGTTTGCTTCAACTGCATAATGGCTTTTACATGACTGGTTAAAAATAAGGCTGTGCTCTTTGAATCGAGTGCAAGTTGATGGTTGATGCAATATGCCTAAAAAATTTAATTTTTGTTCAGTTGGCCTACAAAGCATTTATTTTACCAGTCATAATGTTCTGCCATCACAGACTTATAAAAATTAATTTACATCAAATCATTAATATCGGTAGTACAAGAAAAAATACAAAATCTGTAAAACACCGCCCTTATTTAACAATGTGTAAGCTTAACAAGTAACACACTTGAATTTTTTATTTGAAAGTCTAACACGTTCCAAATTTTCTACTCCAATCCAATATGCTGTTATTTTGGTTTAAATTTCCTACTGGGCTGCTCCCATTCTCTCGTTCTCACTCATACACTCACATCTTTTATTCTGGACACCACTGATATACACACAAGATGTGTCTCAAAGCATGCGCCTATTACCGCCACGCTAGTGATGCTATATTTTGGTCAACGGGTACCGAAATCCCGATCTGCCAAAATCGGTACCGCTCACTGCGGGGTAAATAGGGTGGCGAAATCTATGTTCGTACCCGATCGGCTAAGATGCCGATTATATTAAAATGCAAAACTAATGCGGTTGGATAAGTTTAAAAAAAAAAAAATTGAAAAAAAAAACAACTTTTTGGTTTCACGCTAAGAAAAAATGTTTTTGTTTTTGCTGTTCTTTTTGTCTCGGGTTATGTTTGTTTTCGGAGGGCAGGACTGTTTTGCCCACAAAACAACAAAACTAAACCCGAACATTCACCACATTCGCACTCTCTACCCAGCTCGGTACCGAAACCAAGTACCGAAAAAGCGAAAATCTCGCTGTGTGCACGGCACTAACGCCACTTATGACGGCGACCAGGCAAGTATAAGAATAAGAAATAAATGTCTGCATGAGGGCCAGTGGCGAAACGAAGGTGATCAACGCAATCAACTTGTCGCTACCGTGCCGTGCGGGAAAACAAAAAACCAATTCCTGTAGAATAATATAACATTATTAGGCATATAAGTTGGCATTATTTCTATTGCCGGTGGAATTTATAACCTCCGAGTGAGGTCGCTCACCACCCACGTATACGGGCGTCCATACAAATATTCAAGGGGATTTTTTTGTTTCTTTTCTTTTCTCGTTTCTGTAGTATGACTCGCTATGCATCCTTGCGCAAGAGTGCCGAACGCCTAGCTGCCCGGTACCCAAAGCCATGCCTGCTGTGTGGCGAGAGCCACCCACTGCGTGCGTGCACCAGATACCAGGGGATGGCACCTCTGCAGCGCCTCAAGGAGGTTATCCGGGCGGGCTACTGCGACAACTGTTTGTCGATGGTCCATAGTGCCAGGCACTGCACAAGCGACGTCAGGTGCCGACGATGTGGTGGCAAACATCACACCACCCTCCACCTGCCGATGGACGATCCGCAATCCGCATCGACGGCCTATAAAAGCTGGGCCCAACAAGTGAAGGAGGCCGAACAGGAAGAAGCGTTACCGGACGCAATCGACGAAAAGGCGCTCTCATTGCACGCCTCGGAGGCAGCTTGGTCACCAGAACTCGGCGAGATCATCGAGCCGGTAGCGGAACCACGGCCGTACCGACCGGCAGAAGGGGTATCGCACTCACTACCGTTACGGCCCCTTCTAGCCCATGAGCGCCGCAACCGCGAACGGAACATCACGCGATCACCGCACCGCGCCTCCAGCGCTCATCACAAACCATCCAACCGCCCTCCACGACGCGCACACCAAGATTGCGGCAAGGATCGACTGGCCACTCAGCCGCACCAGCGATGTCCCACCCATGACCACCGCAGCAATCGACGACCGCATGACCAGCCCAGTGAGCGTAGACTGGCCTCAGCCGCGCCAGATACGCACCGCCAACACC
This sequence comes from Merzomyia westermanni, assembly GCA_949987695.1. Lineage (NCBI taxonomy): Eukaryota > Metazoa > Arthropoda > Insecta > Diptera > Tephritidae > Merzomyia > Merzomyia westermanni. Next base: position 88,230,913 of record OX465291.1, read on the forward strand.
GCGTATACCACATCTCTTGATGGTAGACTGGCCCCTCGGCCGCGCCAGCTACCGCCCATCAGGGGCATCCGCGACGGATTCAGCCGAGCTCCCACCGTGGTGGGCGCACCGTGGTGGGCCCACCCTTGCGCCCCATGACGACTCTTGCGCCGACTGCGATTGTGAAGCTGAAGGTCGGGGGCGGCCTGCTTCGCATCCGGGCACTCATAGATGCCTGCTCCCCCCGAACAGCCATCGACCGCAGTCTCGCGGAAGAGTTAGGGCTGCATGCCACCCACTATGGCGGTGAGCAAGGCTGCTTTATCCGGGTCCGCGGAAAGCATGGAAACAGCACGACGCTGACGGTCCACGCGTTATGCATTGCCAGATTTCAACGGATCAGCCCAGCCTACAGTATCGACGCGCGAGTTGCTGCCCCGTATGCACATATTAGGCTGGCTGACCCCACCAGTCAAGACCCATCCGGCTGTTTCTCGGCGACGATGTCTATGGGGACATTATCACCCCGGGAACTCTACCACCGTCCTTTGGGCCGTCAGGTGCCATTAGTATGTAAGGTTAGGTTTAAGCTTAAAATACATATTTTTTCCTTTTGTCTTGTTCTCCCGGAACAAAAAATAAATAATATACACAATTTCCTGGCAAGAATTATGCAGCGTTTTTATTTTTCAAAGTTTCTTCCTCCTATTCTCTTAGCTCTAGGTGCGAAACGATGGGGCCACCAGAGACAAAACTTCAAACTTCAAGAGGCAGTTCGGAGGCAGACGGCTGTGTCAGCGCCAGCCGGCACTCACCATCCTAGTTTACGTCCGTAGCTTAAGAGGATGCGTGGTGGGAAATGCTGTGGAGGGTTAAGATGTTGCGTATCGCAAGGGGGCCGGCATGTTTAGAGGAGATGCCTAAATTCCTAAAAAATGTGCCACCCTAATGCCCTTTTAACGCCCTTCCAATCACTAACACCAACCAACCCACCTGTGTGGGCATGCATGTATATTCGTGTTTTGTCAGCACACACATAGTACATGCATGTGGATGTGCATGTGTGGATTCACCTCCCCTTAAAACCGGAGGATACTTTTCAGGTTCAACGGTTGTCCTCGATTGGAAAACCGTCTACTTTTTCAGAAACAATCAACGGCCACCCCAGGATTTCTCAGCGCATCAAAATATTCAAAGAGGTAAAATAATTTCTAATTGTAATTAATCTACAAAATAAACGGCCATATTTATTATAACGAGAATTCTCGTTTTCATATTTCTTTTCAAAACCACAATTCGACCGCGGTGCTTTCGAGTCACGGCCGATCCAGCGAAGCACCATTGTCGCAATTGTTCAACGTGTTAGGAACGATCCCACCTAGGATGTACTTTCGCAGTGTATATTTAAAGTCCTTTGGAGTTGGGTGGTAATTCAGGCCACCTTTACTCCGCATATCTCCAAAAAAGTGCTCAAGTACATCCTGATTGAGCCGCCCTGTGAGGATATATTCCACATCTTATTTATTCGTACGTACTCGAACAGCATTTTCAACGCGTTTTTGGTCATTAAAATGCCTTTCTGAAAGTGTTCTAAGACTTTTTTATCGGGAATAACAGGATTTTTCATAAACCTATTAACCCGGTCTAAAACATGCAAATCTTTTGAAAAAGCTGTCCCGAAGGGTTCCTTAATCTTTTTAAAGATGTTTATATCAGTACATGAAACTACTAACTACAATAAGTAAATTTATTTCCCGGATAGCCAAAAGTTGTTGTGGATGAATTAAGAACATCAAACCAGTCGTTTATAAGTTGGATAAAATCCGCTGTCTCAAGAGGCCTGTAAAGGTTCAATACTATTAAGTAGCAGCGTCTTATAGAGTTTGCAACTGTGTTGGAAAACAGGTGTGCTGCGAGATTTACGTTTTGTCGGCCTAAACACGAGCTTTGGTTATGCAACAAAAGTTTATTATAGCATCGTTAACTTACCTGCTCCCTTGACAGAAAGGTGTTTGTGACACATTTTATATGCAATGGACAAGTCCGATTGTTTTGTGTGATTCAATACGTCACAAATGGTCCTTGAAGTGAGAAGCTGACCATTCCACAAAATTCCGCTGTCCAGAAAATGATTTCTAACTAGCTTCAACAAATGAGGTGCATCAGCGAACGCAAACACTTTAGCATTCTCATGTGTTGGTACTGAAAACCAAGGCTTATCTAAAAAAAGTATGCATCGTAAAAAATTATATTAAATCAAGTCATGGTATCTAACTCTTTATTTTACCTATTGTTACATTGAGTTCTCTCCACAGCTTACGGTTGGTGGAACCCATGTCGCAGACAACAGCTACTACTGGAAACCCAACCTTTGTTAAAGCCGAAATTATTGAAAGCAATATTTCGCTCGTCATTTGACAGTCATAATTATAGAATATGGGCTGCTTCCATGATTTCCGCAACCCACGTGTCATCACCACCTGCACATAGTTAGAGGGCTTTCGAACGAAATCTCCTGGCTCATCGTACTCATATGTTTCAGCTACTTTCATTTCATCGAAAGCAAGAACACATATTTTGTCATCATTGGCAAGCTCAGCCATGTGTTCCATACACGTGATTGACGCAGCCAGGATACCCTCACTTACGTCGGTTTTACGATACCAACGTTGTAGTGTCGACATGTGGGGAAGCGGAAATCTTCTATCGTAAAGGTGATGGTTCGCTCTCGGACCTGCCGTGTGTATGCACATAGCATTCGATATGTCCACCCAGGACAAATTTACCCTACGATTTTTGGGATGAAAAAAAATTAGCTACATGTAATCTTGGAATGATATTGTGTACTTGCCTGGTAGTAGCATTCGTCGCATCTGTACCTGTAAAAATTTTGTGAAAATTGTGTAGAGTGGCATTAGCCTCTTCCAACTTCAATTTTACTTCTCGCTTTTCCGTGCTCAAACGTTTTACCTCCTTCCTGAGGTTATATATCCAGAAGAGCTCCGTCTTCCAAAAGCTTTAAGCTAAATATAAGACAGAAAATAAAAGCAATAACGAATTTATATTGAATGCTTTAGATAACTTACTCGCTTTGTGTTTGGCAATCTTTCACCTGACTTCGGGGCTTTCCAGATATGGCGCGCTCTGCTGAAGGGGTTGCAATATTTGCCCAGTCACCGGCATCGATAAATTGGCAGATGCTACTATCTGTACTCAAACTAGTTTAAGAAAGTTAACTTAACTTTTGAATGCTAATTTTTTTAACAATAAATTCTGGTTGGAATGGTTTATTGGCAGACACCACTTTCCATACTAGATTTGGTACTTTTTCCATTCGCGATGTTGTTCGGAAAGCTTTCTATGATTTAATTGGATATAATAAACAAATGACCGTAATGCATTACCTTTGTTGTTCAGAAATGCTCTGAATGCTATTTGGAACAGCCGTGGTGGCAGGGTTTGGCATAGCTTTCGCCAGAAGCAAATTTCGTTTTCCTGAACGGGCAATGTCATTCTTTTCGAAATGGTCACCGCAAACCAAGTCTGATGCTCGCTATTAAATTCTGCACAACCTGGATCACTCCAAGGGTACAGCATCGTCGCTTGGAACGTGGAAAAATGGACCGTCTCCACTTCTTACAATTTGATGGCACAACGCGCACTTTCCCATCTTTTTGTATTAATAAAAACGCACTTCCACACTGATTAGTGACTTTAAGTCCTTTTAAATTGTGAGATCACTATTTTAATAGTTTTCACTGATTTGAACAATGGGTAATTCTTTCCTTTAGGAGACAACTGGTAAAACACATCCCAAAATGTAGGGAGATGTATCAAACGACGCGTTTTAACCTAGGTATCAACAGTCCAAAAGCGGATTTTCGATTCCTTTACACACGCCTCCTATTTGGGATCGGTTTTTTTGCGAATAACTTTTCACTGAAACAAAAAATTGAATATCCGCTTTCGGATTGTTGTTACTGACAACCACGATAACTACTATATGTCCAAAACCATTGCTAGCGACCAGCCTTCGCTGTTCAACTAGACAAGGCAATGAACATAGAACTAACAACCTACCTCTTTGAGCAACCCCGTAAGAAAAAGACGATTGCTCTGAGGCTTGCCTTATATACTTTCTAGCTAGAGCTTTTTGACATATGAATCTAGCGGTAGTTACGGTATGGTGAATAATGTCACAGCAGAGATCAACAGAGCTTTTAACTTTTTGTCAACATGAAAACTAACTACCTTAACATACTTATGCATCTACATATATAAAATTCAAATTATGTATAAATTATAAAGTGCAAGTCAATATATGTGTAATAACAATTGTTTATGTACATATTGCATAAAATACTTATGTTGCGTGATATTATGTATTTTATATTAGTTACTTTTTTAGAAATTCATTCCATAAGTATAACCACAAAGATTGCACAGATAAAGAAAATTAACTACCGTGTTGAGTATTTTGAGCTAAATAATTTAAAAAGTGTTCACTTATTTTGTTTTTGCATACTCTGTATATATTTATCATGAAGAAATCACAGGTCGTATTTTTGCCGATTGATAGCATAGGCGCGATTACCGAATAATAGCAATGAGCAAGGCACTTACATACATACACATATCTATGAAGAGCCTGTGGGTAAGTCAGTACCCTGTGGGAAGTCAGTAACTAGTGAGAACAATTTCTGGTTCAGAACTTAAGATAAAGATGTTTATAAGAACTAGTGCGAAAGAAACTAGATTCTCACTAGTTCGAAACCGACAGTTTTGTAATCATAAAAAGGCATTTGGATTCGCATTTGGAAAAATGTTTTGTCGAACTGACGCGTTCCGCATCATAGTCGGGTGTCCTACCCACTAAGCTACGGCGCACCTGTCAGTAGTTTTAGAAAAGTATACATTTATATACATACATTATGAATTAATAGTTTAAAATTTTGGCTCAAATTATTAGTAGTGCATGAAGTAACCAGCATAGCGTGGCAATAGTAGCAATAAACGAACTACATCCAAACTGTCGAAATTTTAACTAGTTCGGAACTGTCGAAAGGTAATGCAGCGGCGGACAATTTCCACAGCCCAGGACATCGCTATATTAAATTCACCAGTTGATTACATGTAAAAGAGATTGAAGGCGAACTAGTATTGGTTCGGAACGCACTAGAAGTGCACCAGTTCAGAGCTAGAGATTTTCCCCACAACAACGGAGGGGTTTACCGGACCTTAGGTGATCCTCCCATTTGGCGCATTTGTGTTGATCAACAAGTCGTCTGATTTCCGCATTGAGATCTTAAATTTGGTGATCCGTAGGGTTCAAGCTTCGCACATGGTCGCATTCATTTGCCAGGGCCGCTGCCTCTGCGGGAAAGTACGGACGTATCTCCTTAATTCTACCTGACGGAATATATTGATTGGAGGCTGAAGCTATGACCAAGCGAAACGCTTCTTCCCCTTCTCGTACGTCAGACGGGATGGGAAGAGCAGCGAAGTTGCTCTCAGTGAAATTAAGAAAACCAACCCAGTCAGCTTTACTGAAGTTAGTGAAGGTGCGCTTTTCAGAAGTAACGAAGTCATTGGGGCGATCGATTGAGAGGACTATCGGCAAATGGTCAGATGCAAGAGTAAGCATTGGTCGCCATTCAACGCATTGGTCGCCTGCGCTGACAATTGTGAGGTCTGGCGAACTGGAACAATTTACCGCAATTCTTGTGGGGGCGTCCCCGTTCACAGTGCAAAACGTCGAATCGTCTATTTGTTCAGCCAATTCCTGTCTCCTGCCATCGGGGTCCATGCGAAACCCTTGTATTATTATAATTTATAAAATTATGTATAAATTATAAAGGGCTGAATTAAAATCTAAGGACATATCAAATGCAAAGACAAATATGTAGTATATAACAATAGTAAAGACAAAAGACATGGAGGAAATTCTTAGAACAGTAAACGTCAACATAGAAAAATCGAATTCACCAAAGAAACCGAGAAGAATAAAAAATGAGCCTTCCTAGACATTGAGATTATAAGAGAAACCAAAAAACGAATTGGTACTGCAAATCAATAGCGCTTTCAAGAATGATAAATTACCACTCAACATTGGACAAATACATTAGTAAACCTTATAAAGACAAGTAAGGAGGTTCGGGTGGAACCTAACATTATACACCTAGCAGTGATCTATTATGGCACACCAATTCATTAATATTTATTTATTTTAATACTTTTTAGTTCATATTATAAAGCCAGCTGATTGTTTTCAATAAAAACACTTCTGTTACGGGTTTTGAGGGGTAAATTAATATATCATCATAAGCCACCTAAGAGCTTTTTGCGCCGAGCTTCCCTTCCAATTTGTGGTGTATCGTGTTTCCCACAAATTGGCGGAAACTACAGATTTTTGACGACTTCGAACGGCATCTACAAAAAAGATGCATTTTTGCTGACAAGCCTTCCATGGCAGAAAGACACTACAGAGTTTGCCAAACCACTACCGATGGGCGACCCGGTTTTGAAAAACTTTTTCAAACCACTTTTGATGTTACCTGTCCCAGGACTCGAACCAATGCACATGCACATTTTATGTTTGAAAAATGTTGCGTTCAAATAGACAGACGGACGGGAGACGGACATGGCTAAATCGACTAAGCTCATCGTCCTTATTATTTCAGTTTACTTATTGATGGGACCATCTCTTCTTCTTGTCATATTTACAAACATTTCATGTTCATTAAAGGTATGAAAATCAAAAAACTTCCCTATTGCAGTGGGGGAAATAAAAACTTGCCCGGACATTTTACTTGTGTGTTATCCGGTTTGCCTAATTTTCGACAGGAGTATACTACATACTATTGGGAAGCAGCTGACGAGTTTTGATTCAAATATCTAGTTAAAAATACAAGCAATCGCCTTGGAAATAGCAGAATTTTTATGCTGAAAAGTGGACGGCGCCACGCCTACTTCCCCAAAATCCACAAAATTTTTTCGCGGTTGAGTTTCGTTTAAAAATCTTACTATGCGCGCAAGATCTTATTGAGTTAGCTTGCATGGTTATAAAAATATAGCGGCTTACATTTTACAAACAAATTTTTCAGAACTAGGTATGTTGAAAAACTGGCCGTGCCCGTTGACCGATTTCGCCCAACAAACATTTACCTTTGTATATTCAACATTTTTGGCAAATATCGTTCCGATAAATCAATTTTTGCCGGTGTTATGGCATAAAAAGTTTTGTGGAATAATCCAATATAAAAGTGGCGGGGCAACGCCCATTTCAAAAAATTAATATTTTTCGACTTTCTTGACACTTTGAAAGTGAAATAAAAATGTTAGAAAGCTTCTGTATGCAAAGTTATTGCCTATTAAATATATCTATGATCCTTTTCAAAATCTTTCATATAAAATTGGGCGTGGACCTTAACCGATTTCGCCTATTAATATAAGTATGTGTGCTAAATTTTGTTTTGATATCTTGAACGGTTTTTGACATATGATTAATATTATTTCTGAATTTGACTTAATCCGAAGTTTAATTAAGATATCTTAAAATTTACTCAAGTTAAGGGTTAACAGACGGACGGACGGACATGGCTCAATCAATTTCTTTTTTCCTCCTTAGCATTGTGACATACATAAGTCAATATCTATCCCGATCCTTTAAGCCGTTACATACCACCGTTAGGCGACTAAAGTTAATATACATTGTGTGCGTAGCACTACTAGGTATAAAAATCTTTACCCTAAGTTATGGGGAGTAGAGAATTGGAAAAAAAGAATTAAACTAAAAACAAGTAAGAAAGTCTAAGTTCGGGTGGAACCGAACATTATATACCTAGTAGTGATCTATTATGTCATCCCAATTTACGCAGGTCTATTTTAATACTTTCAGTTCGTATTTGCGTTCAAATAGACCGACGAACAGACAGACAGACATATCGAAAGACGGATGGCTACATCGACTCAGCCCATCCTCCTGATCATTTAAGTATACGTACAAACATTTCATGTTCATGAAAGGAATGAATATCAAAAAAGATATACAACTTCGCTTTTGCAGTGGGGTATTAACTACTTGCACGGATATTTTACTTTTTATCCTGAAGGTTTTGATATACATTAATAAATATATATCTCGATTCGTTTATGCCGAACAGGTATGAAAGTTATGAAAATCAAAAAAGATATATAACTTCGCTATTGCAGTGGGCTATTAACTACGTGCCCGAATATTTCGCTTGTGTGTTTCCCGCTTTGGCTAATTTTTGACAGGAGTATATACATACTACTGAGAAGCAGCTGACCAATTTTCATTGAAATATCAAAATCGAATTATAAGCGATTGCCTTTCAAAATAGCAGAAATTTTATGCTGAAAAGTGGGCGGCCGAATTTTTCTTAAAAAGCTTATTATGTGTGCAAAATCTAATTGATATAACTTGCTTAGTTGTAGAAATATAACTCTTTAAATTTTACAAAAAAAATTTTCAGAACTATGTTAAAAAACTGGGCGTGGACATCAACCGATTTCGCCCAATTTTACAGCAAACAGGTACCTTTATATATAGAACATTATCTCCAAATTTCGTTTTCACAAATCAATTTTTGGCGGAGTTATGGCATAAAAAGTTTTGTGGAATAGTCCACTATAAAATGGGCGGGTCACGCCCATTTTCGAAAATTTAAAGTTTTTGGATTTCTTTGTTTACGGAAACTTTAAAACTGAAATAGAAATGATGTAAAGCTACTTTACGCAAAGTTATTGACTATTTAATATATCTACGATCCTTTTCAAAATCTTTCATATAAAAGTAGGCGTAGACCTTAACCGATCCCGCCCATTCTTGAAAATTTTATTTTATGCCTTAATCTCAATGTATTCACCAAATTTTATCCTTATAGGTGTATTATGTACTGAGGAATTACTTTTTTTGTGTTTTCGAAAATATTATATGTATAAAAAGTGGGCGTGGCTATCATCCGATTTCGCCCATTTTAAATTTCGCTCGGAGATGAGTGCCAAGGAACCCGCATACCAAATTTCATTAAGATATCTCAAAATTTACTCAAGTTATCGTGTTCACAGACGGACGGACGGACGGACATGGCTTAATCAATTTCTCTTTTCGTCCTGAACATTTTGATATACATAAGTCAATATCTATCTCGATCCGTTAATGCCGTTACGCGACTAAAGTTAATATACCTTGTGTGCGAAGCACTAATAGGTAAAAAAATATACTGCAAATAACCGCATACTCTAATGCAGTGACTGAAATGTTAATATCGCCAATGAGCAACAACTTAGAACAGGAAAACAGAAATATGAAAAAACCGCATGCGGAATAACAACCGTGCAATCAACTGCTAAACTGGTTAGTAAACATTCTAGTACATTAACTAGAATTTCGGGGGCTTCCATGGCACGCAAACGTCAAGCTGTGTAGTTGTGTTTTTATTTTGCTCTGTGCTTATATTTAAGAATTAAATAATATCTTTGATATTCTAAATTATCCAAGTTATAATTAAAGTTAATAGAGTTAAATACTTAATGTGCTTCACTACTTGGTGTGAAAAGTGTTAAAAAATTTGAATAGTTATTCATTATTATAAATCAATTTTGTTGAATTTGTGTGTGCCGAGTTTTTTGCATATTTTATTTGTTGCTATTCAAGGCTTTATTTTGTATTGCAATTGTTTTTGTGCTCTGACTTGCTTTTCTTATTTCTTTTACGTTACAGATGTTTTGCGTGGTTTGTTGAACTTCAGATACAGTGTGTTTAAAACTTTTCGCTCAGTACTGTGTCATTTAAACTATCAGGGTTGTTTTTCTTTTATCCGCTAAAGAGTTTTTAACAAATACACCCCTATCATGCATTTCGATTACGTTGCCGCTCTACGCTCCGCCGTAGTCGAAAGTAGGCATCATGCGTTGCAATTGGATTGAAAGAAGAAGAGGAAGAGCTATAACTCTTTCGAAATCAGCTGTTTGCCTTGAAATGTGTGAAACTGGAACATAATAATACACAAATTAGTGCTGTTCAAAGAAAGTAAATAAAAGTAAAATTTGTATATTGTTATTATTTTTATTAAACGTAAGTATGGAATCCTTATCCGCGTCGATATTACTGGTTGAGGAGGAGAGCAGCGCATCTCAGAATGCTGGGGTGAGAATTGAAAGAAGAATATTACGAGATAAGTGCGATCCCTTCCAGATGAATGACGGGCTGTAAGTAATTGCACGTGAAAGTAGACAATTTTCTGACAATTTGTTTACTTATTAAGATTCAAAAAAACTTTCGTCTGAATAAGGACGCATTCAAGTATGTACTAGATGCGTTGATGGCACGCACATAAAGATAACCAAGCCATCCGATGAACCTTTTCTTTATTACAATAGAAAAAGATTTTATAGCATCAATGCTATGGTGGTGAGGATTGTATTTCATGAAATCAATTCCATAATTGAAAATTTATTTTTTTAGGTGTGCGATCACAAATTACGAATAAAAAGCAAGTGCATTTAAATTAGATGCTACCTCTTCCCAAAAAGACTGCACATCTTCCTTCGGACGCTGGTGGAAACCATTGGCTATATCTGGCTTACTCTCCATCATATCTGCCAATTTTCCATATTGCTCTGGTGTTGTTGTTTTTGACCTGGAAGCATATCAAACAACATCATTAGAGCGCAAAAACTGGAAATATCGTGAGTTTTACAACTTTTATATATAAGTTTTACTTACATTTTAAGAAAATTAAAACAAAAATCACGCAAATTAATAAAATTTTGACAGCAAAATAAAAAAAAAACAAAAAGTTCTCTGCCAACAAAATTGCAACTTAGAAAAACGGAGATACGATCGAAGTGCATGATAGGCAGAATTGTAAATTTCGAAGTTGAACTGAACGGAAACGGAACGCATGATACCAAAGTTGCCAAACGGAGAAAATTTCAATCCAAGTCGAAATGCATGATAGCGGTGATAATTTTTCTTATAAATTTATATAAGTATTTATACGAAAATGTCGTGCATGATAGCAAACTGCCAAGTAAAAAGCGAGTCCGAACGCTTTGTAGGATGCTGGCTGTGTGATGGACTTGTCCACGCCAAGTGCACTGGGTTAACCGGTAGAATAACTGACTTGCTTAATGAAGGAAAAGGCCTGCGCTGGTCTTGTTCCAAATGCCGATCGACGGAAGTTGATCTCTGTAAAATCTTTAGCCATATGAGAAACGATTTTTCATTGCTAATTGAAAAATTCAAAAAATATGAAAATATTTTCAAAACTTTAGAGAATTCGCCTCATTTGGAATGCCCTGATAATCGCACAAACAAGTGCAGACGTACGGATGATCGGCCTACTACCTCAACAGTGCCGAACCTGCCTCAACCCCTTGAACTCATCGATTTGGCTTCTCCAATTCCTAGTACGGCTGTCTGAGCAACGTCGAAGAACGCGCCTTCAAAAATATTTACTAGGAAAAACCCGGAACCTCCAATTATTGCAATGGAGTCTGAACCAATCGTTAGCAAGCTGGTTGTGGTCTCTCGCAAAAAATCTATTTTTGTGTCTAGGTTCCATCCAGACACTACCGAGGATGATTTGATGTACCATATTTCTTCTAAAGTTAAAGATCAAAGCGTAACTGTTAGAAAATTTAATTTCACATATCAAAGAAGTATGTTGTTGTTTAAGATTGATGTATCTGTGAAAGATTTCGATACTCTTTTGGACAGCTCTTTTTGGCCTCCCGGGGTTCTTGTGCGGGAGTTTGAATGCAGACAGAATGGGAATGTTCAAAATGTAGCGAAAATTTCTCGTAATAACGTTAAGTCAAAAAACTGAGCACTAAATCCGTGAATATCTTTTATCAAAATGTCAGAGGTTTAAATACCAAATTAACTGATCTCTTTTTGAAATACGAGTATTTTCATTGTAAATATAACGTAATTGCTTTTACCGAAACTTGGCTAAAACCTCATGTTTTCAATTCAGAGTTTTTATGTAATGTTACCGCTAACATGTTTGGGAAAGTCTTAGATTTAGTGTATGTTGATGATACATAGATACACTAGTTACTTGGTGCGATTTAAATTATATGCCACTTAACCTTAAAAAATGTAAACACATGGGTTTTTCGCGTGGAATTTTTCAGCCGGCTCCCTATACAATTAAAAATTATAGTCTTGAGCAAGTGTATGATTTTGTTGACCTGGGGGTTACTATGGACTATAAACTCAGTTTCATACGCCATATTAACACAACAGTCAATAAGGCTAGAGGAGTCCTAGCATTCGTTAAACGATGGTCTAAAGAATTTAGCGACGCTTATGTAACTAAAGCCCTCTTCACTACATTAGTCAGACCGATACTTGAATACGGTTCTATAATTTGGAACCCGCGGTACCAGGTTCATGTAGATCGCCTTTAATCAGTTCAAAAACTATTTGCCTTAAGAGATTTTCATTGGGATCCCTTGTACAAGGTGGCGCAAAAGTAATCCTCCTATTAGAAAATGCTATAAATTTTGCGATTGGCCCCTAAAGTCAGTTCTGTTTTGACATTTGTGTAGTAAACACATGCGAAATACACGTTAATAAACAATGTTACGCTACACTGCTCCAGAACGCGAATATTGCTGACTATTTATTTGACCAATAATCGGTCGGGGCCAAACGGTTACTGTGAATGGTGAGCGCTACAGAGCAATGATCAACGAGTTCTTTTTGCCGCAACTTGATGAATTGGGATTGGAAAACATGTCGTTCCAACAAGACGGTGCAACAGCACACACTGCACGTGCCACAACCGATATGCTGAACATCGGAAGCTTACTTTTGCGCCACCTTGTACAATCTGCCACCCTATACGAATCGTTTCTAGTCGGAGGGAAATGTTTGGAATTCTTTTTATGATTAAATTGCTAAATGGTTCACTATCCAGCCCATTTCCTCTAAGTGAAGTGAACTTCAATGTACCGTCTCGTCCTTCAAGGCATTTTAAACCTCTGGTCTTAAAACAGTGCCGAACCAATTTTCAGTTAAATAAGCCTTTTCGCTGTTTGTGTCAAGATTATAACTCTCTTTCTGGTAGATTTGATATTCAGACTCGCTTTTCAGCATAAAAAAATCAATTCTTTCTATCCTAAATTCATAGCTACTAATTGTTTCTTATTCTTTGACTTCTATATTAACTTCTAATATATAATCTATCTTATATCTACTTTACTTAGCTGATGAGGTTTTCTCTGTAGCTGAGCAGTTTTAGATCTCGACGATTAACAAACAACAATAATCCGCGCGTTATGCGGATGCCCCCCTCGCGCCGGTCGGGCGGGATATGGTGGGTAATCCGTTTGGGAATTATTATTATTATTATTCATACCAGTCTAAGCGACTGCAACGTTTCCGCTGTCATAGCTAGCAACAATCCTCCAGCACTGTCGATAGCTACATACATACACGACGGAGGAAGAACAGAATTCAGTATTCGGGCAGCAATCGTTCATTTAACAACGCCGTCCTACATTTTAATTTTCTGTTCAACTAATATTCTGAGTTTTCAAATATTTATTTATTTAAATGAAATAAAAAAACTTTCTTGTAAATAATAGTTTTTATAGTGAAATCATAATCCTTTTAAGAATTTCGGGCTTCAAATAGTACATTTGGGTTGCAGCTCATGTTTTTTTTTTTCGACGTCGCTAATGCAACACCGGTGCAGCAGCGAAGCACCAACAAGTTAGCAGAAAGAACTCCGAAACTTTTAATTTTCACCATAAAAAGCTAATCTTACCTTGATAGATATTTTTACAAGTATGGATTAGATTCTATCTGAGATCAATATTTAAATTTTAAAATTTTCCCTAAATGTTTTAAGAAAATTGTAAGATTTATAACTGTAAAATCCATTATAAAATTCATTCAAAAAAGATCTATTATTGAAAAAGAAGAAAATTACTTTTTATAAATGTTTGCCAAGGGTAAAATTGCTATGAATAGCGACTACATTTTTAATGAAATTTGTTTCAATTGTTCATTACAGTGAAGTAATATTTATTTTCTCAAGACACATATTTTATATCTGAGGACTGAATTTTTAATAAAGTGGGTTGTAATGTAATTTTTAAATTTTCGTGTATTTTTCAACCCAAAAAGCTAAAGTGTTTTCTTTCATATAAAAGAAATTACTTCATAACTTTGTATTGAGGGAAATACAGAAATCGCAAAGAAAATATTAAAGTTTTTAACCTGGAAACTAGCATTAACACCAACAATAATGTCAGCCTAGAAATCCAACCAAGAATCACTCACGCAAACAAGTGCTACTTCTGACTGAGTTGGCAATTGCGAAGTAAAGTCCTCTCTCGAAGAACGAAAATAAATAAGTCACTTATCGTACCCGTCCTGGTTTATGGTGCAGAAGCTTGCGCTGACAACATCTGATGTGGTGCCCCTGCGGGTTAGGGGATTAGAATATGCCCGAGGTAGGCATGCCGGTCGTAAGAGGCGACTAATATGCACACAGGTAATGACGTTCAACTCGATGGTTGATCTACGGATATGATGCCTCTCACCTCTCATTACCCACCTTATCCTTCCTTACGGAAGGAGGGGTGACATGACCTAGAAGGTTTCACTGGTCATAAATCGCTACCACGACAGTCGGGCAGTACCGCAAGGGAGTACCGGAGCGTACCGTTTTTGCCGGAAGATTTTGTCAATTTTAAGAACCTTCTCCATCAATTGGTTTCGGCCACTATATTTTCGTTTTGAAGAAGTGGTTCATAAAATACAGAAAGCTAATTTATTTAAGCTTGTCATTTAAGTTGTCATTTTCTTCTCTGTGGTTTGTTGAAAAACTGAAGCGAAATCTCTGAAGATCGTTTTATGTTGAGTGAATTGGCTCTCTATTTTCATTGTTATATGAGCAATACATGAATGGATAAAAAAACAGTAATCTTGTTTATTTCATCTAGGTTACATGCTTGCAGACTTTGACTAAATTTGAATCGGTTTTATCTGATTTCAATATCCATGTCACAAGTTCTGAACAATTTTTCAAAGTCATGTTCGTCGGAACGAATGCGTCGTAACTCCAGTACTAAGTCTTTTGCGAAATCTACTACAAACCCTAAGTCTATCTTTA
This sequence comes from Merzomyia westermanni, assembly GCA_949987695.1. Classification (NCBI taxonomy): domain Eukaryota; kingdom Metazoa; phylum Arthropoda; class Insecta; order Diptera; family Tephritidae; genus Merzomyia; species Merzomyia westermanni. The sequence goes on from OX465291.1 coordinate 88,246,050, forward strand.
TTGGTTTCAGTTTATTATACAAAGGCAGAAACGCATTGTGTTAATAAAGATGCTAAAAGAATGCGTTTATTATTAAAAAAAAATTATTTTTAATGTTGACCTAAGAATTTTATGATACGAAGCAATAGAGAAACTGTTGAAATTTTCTAAATTTTGAGCCTTTCGCATAACAAAACTGATACCATAAATTTATCAATAAATGCCCATAATTGCCACTATTTTCTACCAACTTCACCCTGGCACTTTATTATAAATACTAAAATTTAATGGGTCATAAAACTGCAAGTCCAATTTTTTTTATTAAAATTCGGATTAAAAACTACAGAATTTTGATAAAACTTGGTGAAATTTTCCTTGGTTTTGAACAAAGTTTGAAATTTGTTCTTGAATTATTTTATAAGATAATAGGCTATACTTTTATAAAAAATGTATGAACAATTCTAGTCGCTATCTACTTTTCCGCCGTTGTGTGCTCTGATTAAATTATTGAGCCTGCCTACTCTAGTATTTTCAGACCACCTGAATTAGGATTTTTAAAGACGTGAGAGATAAGGTATTAGAGTTTTAGCTCAGCAATATCGGACCTCGAAAATTACGGCATTATTTCGATCTGTTATTTTATTACTACCAGAGCCAATGTGTACGCATACCTCGAAACCGGTTTTATCGTCTTGAAAGCCTTGTGAATTTTGTAGAAGGTCTGAAAAGAAGCCTATATGTATATAGGCTTAATATTCAAACGCATAATCCACTAACCAATAATTTCATATATTCATAAAACTGCCCTTTGTCATTAGTAAAATAAGAAAATTATAAATCAGATGCTTACTTACAATTAGTACAAACTCTGAAAAACCTTTAATTTTAAGATACATAGCCCAAACCCCATTTATTGGAACAATCGATTATATGGGAGCTATGCGTGGTATTGGTCCGATCATGTTGGTTCCGACAAATGATTAATGCTTTTGAAAACGGCTACCTCTTACCAAATTTCATCGAGATATCTCTAAAACTGAGGGACTAGTTAGCGTTCAAACAGACAGACGGACGGACGGACAACGGACATGGCTAAATCAATTCAGCTCATCGCCCTGATCATTTCGGTATACTTATTGGTGGGTCTATCTCTTCTTCTTCTCATACTTACAAACATCGGACCAAAGTTACAATACCGTTTCATGGTTTTGATTGGTATAAAAAAATATATATATATATATCATTATAAACCTTTCTAATTTGTGGGGTGCCGTTTCGAATTTTTTCCTACAAATTGGCGGGACCTACAGATTTTTCAACGGCATCTTCAACGAAGATGAAATTTTTCTGAGAAGCTTTCCATGGCAGAAAAACACTCGGAGAGTTTACTAAACCACTGACGAAGGGCTACCCGTTTTGAAAAACTTTTGATGTTACCTGTCCCAGGACTCGAACCTTGGACCTTCGGTTTGGTAAGCCGGCAACACTACCACCACACCACGGCCATTAATTTATTTGTATATAAATAGCTTCCCTTCCAACTAACTGCTTACCACATTTTTCAAAATACCAATACATGCACATTTTGTGTTTAAAAAATTTGCGTTCAAATAGACAGACGGACAGACAGACAGACAGAAGGACGGACATTGCTAAATCGACTCAGCTCATCGTCCTTATAATTTCAGTTTACTTATTGATGGGACCATCTCTTCTTCTTCTCATACTTACAAACATTTCATGTTCATTAAAGGTATGAAAATCAAAAAAGGTATATAACTTCCCTATTGCAGTGGGGGTGTTAAAAACTTGCCCGGATATTTTACTTGTGTGTTATCCGATTTGCGAAATTTTCGACATACTATTGGGAAACAGCTGACGAGTTTTGATTGAAATATCTAGTTGAAAATACAAGCAATCGCCTTGAAAATCGCAGAATTTTTATGCTGAAAGTGGACGGCGCCGCGCCTACTTTCCCAAAATCCACAAATTTTTTTGCGGTCGAGTTTTTCTTAAGAAGCTTATTATGTGTGCTAGATCTTACAAATATAGCTTGCATGGTTATAAAAATATCGCGTTTTACATTTTACAAACAAATTTTTCAGAACTATGTGAAAAAGCTGGGCGAGGCCGTTGACCGCTTTCGCCCATTTTTACAACAAACATTTACCCTTATATGTTCAACATTTTCGCCAAATATTGTTTAGATATAATAATTTTTGCCAGAGATATGGCATAAAAAGTTTTTTGGAATAATCCACTAAAAAGGGATTTCCAAAATTTATATATTTCGACTTTATTCGTTCACGGGCACTTTGAAAGGGAAACAGAAATGATACAATGCGTTTGTACGCAAAGTTATTGCCTATTAAAGATATCTATGATCCTTTTCAAAATCTTACGTATTAAAGTGGGCGTGGACCTTAACCGAATTCGCCCATTTTTCCCGAAACATTCCTTGTATTAATATAAGTATGTGTGCTAAATTGCGTTTCGATATCTTGAGCGGTTTTTGATTTATGATTAATATGATTTCTCAATTTGAGTTAATCAAAAGTGGGCGATGCCACTTCCATTTTAAAAAATTTCCCGAAAAATATATATTTCTGCCTTAACATTAATATACACACCAAATGTTATCCTTATAAGTGTACGAGTATTATGTACGGAATAATCACTTTTTGTATTTTCTAAAATTTTCTATATATAAAAAGTGGGCGTTGTTATCATCCGATTTCGCCCATTTTAAATAGCGCTCGGAGATGAGTGCCAAGGAACCTGCACAACAAATTTCATTAAGATATCTTAAAATTTACTCAAATTATCGTGTTAACAGACGGACAAGGCTTTATCAATTTCTTTTTTCCTCCTGAACATTTTGATATATATGAGTTAATATCTATCTCGATCCTTTTATGCCGTTACGTACCACCGTTACGAGAATAAATTTAATATACATTGTGTGCGTAGCACTACTAGGTATAAAAACAACAACGCAAGTTTAGCATTCAAACAACACTGCACTCTAAACAAAATATCTACACACCCTAACAGAGTAGACAAAGAACAACAACACAACGTCGCATATGAAATTTAATGCAATGGAAAATTTTGCCAAAAATACAACAAAATATACTTTGGTACAACCAAGAGAACTTTGGGAGTAAGAATTAATGAGCACAAAGCAGATCCTAGGAACGAAAAAACAACTACAGCATTGGCCCAGCATTTAATGAGCAACAAACATACAGCTGATTTTACAAATGTACGAATACTCGACGTAGAGGGAAAAACAAAAACGCGACTGATACCAAAGAACGTATAACCATGAGAAGGTCCAACAGGGAATGAAAGTGGCCGCTGTCAAACCGATGGTAGATAATTTACCAATCTACCTGCGAATAAAATGCTTGAATTCATTATGTTTTAATTGTATACTTACACAAAAAATTATAGTTGGAGCTTCAAAAACGTTTAATTTAAAATATTGAATAAAAATAAAAGGGCTAACCTTAAGAGTTGCGATTTGAACACAAATTTCCCCAGTAGTAAATTACCTACCCGCGAATTGATGGTTTAGTGTTTCCCACTGTTCGTTGCATTGAGCCTTCTTATGGTTAAACGTTCTTTGCTGACACTGGAAAGACTGAGGATACAACGAAGAATAAAAGATGCTGTCAACTTTAAGGAAGACGTGGACAACATAAATTGCGCTTATTCGACGGCGATAGTGGTTAGGAAAGATATGCGCATTAGGCATGGGACTATTCGAATAAAAATTATCCGAGTTAAAATTCTATTTATTCGAAGGATATTGATAATTCGAATAATATTTCTTCGAATAATTTATACTTTTATTCGAATAGTATTTTTCGAATACTAGTACTGTCAGTTTGAATAGTTTTCTTTTTTATCATTCGAATAATTAAATACCATTCTTGTGTGTAAATGATAAATATTTACTTTAAAATTACTATAAATAGATATAAATTAAAACATTTGTGGATTTATTGCAGTTATATCTCCATGGCAGGTTTTGTGCTAGGATTTAAGCAAAATATGCCAGGATAGAAATTGAAGAGAAGGGAGGCGATTTAGAACTTGAGAAAATTCTTCATTTCACCTACTTACTCGTATACATACATACCAGAGTTGTTAAGGAATGCATTCATGTCGGAATGCAATCCATGCATTCCCATTCACTGAATAACAATTTTGGATTGCACTCTTTATTCCATTGCAAATTTGCATTCCTTATTCCTTTTGTTATTCCGGAATAATTATTCCGTTTGCATTCCTCATGTGGAACAAAAAAAAAATTTTAAAGCATTCCGCATGGAATTAATGAAGTTAAAAAGCGGTCTTTAGGTGAAAAGTATGTTTTTTAGCAGTTTTGAATTGAAATATTTCTTGCACTAATAGCAAAAACTACGAATCTCTAGATTTTCTATTTTTGGTTTAAAGTATAGGATCGATTGAGTTTCCGCTAGGTTCAGGATTGCCTATTCACCATTTCGGTTACATGAGTTTACTTCCAGATATTTTTTGAAATTTATTAGTCGATTTTTTTTCTGACAGATGCAGTAGATCTACTGCAACTGCAGTATAGTCCCAACCCTGGCTCTAGCATTTCAGATAAATTTTGGATCGCGCAAGTTATAATCGGTTAAAATTGAGGTCATTGTTCGGCTAGGGTGCGTCGGAAACGAAAGTGGGTGGCGCACTGACAGGTTTGCGGTGGTAGATAGAAACCACTTATTAAAGGCAAATTAGAAAAAAAACACTTAACCACAGTTAATACATAGGAATGCATTCCTTTTGGTATGCAATCCAAGGAATGCAATCCAGGAATGAAAAGAAAGGAATAAAAATAGGAACAATTATTCCGGAAAACAAAAAGGTATAAGGACTGCACATTTGCATTCTTTATTCCAAAAAATGGAGTAAAGGCTGCAATCAAAAATTTTGCAATCCAAGGAATAATTATTCCAAAAAGAATGCATTCTTTAACAACTCTGATACTTTCATAGGTACGTAAGTGGCTATGGTCATAGACATTTGCGAATGCTTTGGATTAAATGGCATGGTTAAGGACGATAAGTAGTAGGTAGATTTTTATACCCTTCCAGCATAGGCTATATATAATTTTGAAAAGCGTAGATAGTATACCTCGTATCACGTTTCGTAATTTTATTTAACACTGTTCTGAAGTTAATAATAGCTGAAATTTGACATTTTGTTCAATTATATGTGGGCAGTACCACGCCCATTTTCCAAAATTAAAAAAAAAAATCATTAATAAGATCATGAGGTCATTGTCACTACAAAATTCTAGCTTTCTATCTGCATCAGTGAAGGAGATATGGCATGTTCCGCTTTCCTACCTCTCTTTTAGAAAACTTTAGGCGTAGTCGTCTACCGATTTTGCATATTTTCCGTGGGCGTACTCTACATGCCTGTAGTATACCTCGTATTAAGTTTCGTAATTCTATCTTATACCGTTCTAAAGTTATTAACAGTCGATTTAGAAATTTGCTTGACTCATACAATTTTGCAAAAATCATATAAAGAATAAGAAAATTGAAGTAAGTACCAAATTATATTATTATACCTGTATCAGTTTATTAGATATGGGCAGTTTAATATTTCTACCTTTTATAAAAAAGTAGGCGTGGTCTAAAAGTGATTTTGCTTATTTTCTATGGTTGCAGTTAGCACAACAATATTATGCCTCCTACAAACTTTCGCTATACTAGCGTAAACGGTTATGAAGTTATTAAGAGTCAAAGTTTGAAAATTTCTTCACTCACTTGGGCCAGCCAAATTAATAAATCTAGCAAATTTCATCGTTGCAGCTGCTTTTATTATTGAATTAACCCATTTTTTACAATTTTAGAAATTTTCGATATCGAAAAAAGGGGCGTGGTTATGGTTCGATTTCGCCCATTTCAAATAGCAATTTACCTTGGCCGGAAAGCAATCTGTGTGCTAATTCAAATATCTGAATTTTTACTCAAGTCATCGCGCCTACGGGCGGGCGGACGGACATGTCTTAATGAATTCCTCTGTTCATTCTAAAAACTTTGATATGTGGAACTCCATATCTTTCTCTATTATTTTGTACAGTTACAAACCACCGTTATATGACCAAAACTACAAGGTGGCGCAAAAGTAAGCTTCCGATGTTCAGCATATCGGTTGTGGCACGTGCAGTGTGTGCTGTTGCACCGTCTTGTTGGAACCACATGTTTTCCAATCCCAATTCATCAAGTTGCGGCAAAAAGAACTCGTTGATCATTGCTCTGTAGCGCTCACCATTCACAGTAACCGTTTGGCCCCGACCGATTATTGGTCAAATAAATAGTCAGCAATATTCCGCGTTCTGGAGCAGTGTAGCGTAACATTGTTTATTAACGTGTATTTCGCATGTGTTTACTACACAAATGTCAAAACAGAACTGACTTTAGGGGCCAATCGCAAAATTTATAGCATTTTCTGATAGAAGGATTACTTTTGCGCAGTAACCGTTTTTCACCGACCGATTATTGGTCAAATAAATAGTCAGCAATATTCCGCGTTCTGGAGCAGTCTAGCGTAACATTGTTTATTAACGTGTATTTCGCATGTGTTTACTACACAAATGTCAAAACAGAACTGACTTTAGGGGCCAATCGCAAAATTTATAGCATTTTCTGATAGGAAGATTACTTTTGCGCAGTAACCGTTTTTCACCGACCAATTATTGGTCAAATAAATAGTCAGCAATATTCCGCGTTCTAGAGCAGTGTAGCGTAACATTGTTTATTAACGTGTATTTCGCATGTGTTTACTACACAAATGTCAAAACAGAACTGACTTTAGGGGCCAATCGCAAAATTTATAGCATTTTCTGATAGGAGGATTACTTTTGCGCCACCTTGTATAATACCCTTTGTACTAGTACACGCTGGGTATAAAAATAAATGTGTGTCTGCCTGTCCTTTATAGGCGTCCGAAGTACTTAACCGATTTTTATGAAATTTTCACAGTATATTCTTTGGATCACTGGTTAAAGCAAATTCACAATTCGTCATAACTCTGAACTTATTTGGTCTGAATTAATGATATTTGGATACATGTATCACGTGGTCCAGATTTACATAATTTTGGAAAAGTGGGCGGTGCCACTATTTTTGTATTTTTTCTTGCGCGTCATTAATGACCAAAGTTTACAGTCAATCTTTATGAAACTTTCACGCTTTTTAGAAGTTCGGTGGGTAAGACCTACTCTATATATATTTTTTGAGAAAGTGGGCGGTGCCAAACCCCCAGCCTATACAAAATTTCTATTCGACATAACTCTAAACGTATTTGTGCTAAATTGGATATGTGTGTCAGGTGGTAAAGATTTACATAATTTTGGAAAAGTGGGCGGTGCCATGCCCACATTTTTTCGTGTGCTTTTTTAGTGCCCAAAGTTTAGAGCCTATCTCAATGAAACTTTCAGAATAGGTTTAGAAGTTTAAGGGGTAAACCATAGCCGATATATAGTTTTGGAAAAGTGATCGGTGCCACGCTCCCAGGCTATATAAAATTTCAATTCGTCATAATTCTAAACGTATTTGGCCTAAATTAATGATATTTGGCTATATGTGTCCTCTAAACGTATTTGGTCTAAATTAATGATATTTGGATTTATATGGCCTTCAGTCAAGATTTACATAATTTTGAAAAAGTGCCCCGCCCACACATTTTTGTGTGTTGTTTGCCCTTCATTCATGTACAAAGTTTATTGTTGATCTCAACGAAACTTTCACAGTCGGGTCAGGAGTTCGCTGAGGACTACACATGACATATATAGTTTTTGGAAAGCCCCCATTTATTTAAAGTAGCAATTCAGCATAGCTAGGAATTTATTTGGTTCACGTTAATGATATTTTATGTATAGATAAGTGTTGGATATTCTAAACTTTCACGATAGGCTTAGAAGTTCGGTGGGCACGACATAGGCTATATATAGCTTTGGAAAAGTGGGCGGTGGCACGCCCCGAGATTATATAAAATTTCAATTCGTTATAACTCTAAATGTATTTGATTTAAATTAAAGATTTTTGGATATATGTATCCTTTAGTCAAGATTTACCTAATTTTTTAAAAGTGGGCGGTGCCACACCCACATATTTTGTGTTTGGTTTGGGCTTCATTGATGCCCACGGTTTATTGTCGATGTCTCTGACGGTAGGCTCAGAAGTTCGTTGGGCACGACACAGTCTGTATACAGTTTTTGGAAAAGCCCCCCATTTATTTAAATAAGCTACTCAGCATAGCTAGGAATTTATGTGGTTCCAGTTAATGATGTTTTTTATATAGTTATGTGTTCTATATATCAAAAAAAATTTGGAAAAGGTAAGCGTCACCAAGACCAAAAAAAAAATGTAACCGCTATATCTTCGAAACTATGTACATACCAGAGGAAAAGATGGTAGAAGGGGAGTATGAATAGAGAATTAAATAATTAGAGCAGGTGTTAGAGGAAAATGAAGAGGGTAAATAGCTAACGGAATTGAGGGTGGGGGAAAAGAAGCGGAAAAAATGGGTTTGGTGGTGAACGAGGGAAAAACGAAGTACATGTTGTCATCAAACAAAGAGGCAGTGCATTTCATCTTGGTAACCACGCCACTGTTGGCAGCAATAATTTCGAAATAGTAAAGAACTTCGTATACCTGGGAACCAACATTAACACCAACAATAATGTTAGCCCAGAAATCCGACGAAGAATTACTCTTGCAAACAAATGCTACTTCGGACTGAGTAGAATTGAAGAAGAATTAATGATGGCCTGTATGAGCTTTACGCAGACGCCGACATAGTTCAGCGAATTAAAACACACCGGCTCCGCTGGCGAGGCCACGTTGTGCGAATGACCGAAGATGCTCAAGCCCAGAAGGTAGTTTTATCGGCATCCGCCGGTGGAAGCAGAGGAAGAGGGAGACCACCACTCCGATGGAAGGACCAAGTGGAGAACGATGTGCGATCCCGTGGAGTTTCCAACTGGCTCCAGCTAGCAAAACAAAGAGAGGACTTGTAGCTGTGTTGGACGGTCAAAGTCGCCCAGGCGGTTAGACGACCATTTAAAGAAGAAGATACTACATACTATTGAGAACCAGCTGAAAAATTTTCATTGAAATATCTACTTGAAATTACAAGCAATCGCGTTTGAAAATAGAAGAACTTTTTGGCTTTAAAGTGAGCCGCGCCACGCCTACTTCACCAAAATCCACAAAATTTGTTTTCGGTCGAGTTTTGCTTAAAAGCTTATTATGTGTGCAAGATCTTAAATATATAGCTTGCATAGTTATAGAAGTATCGCGTTTTAAATTTTACAAAGAAAATTTTCAGAACTATGTTAAAAAACTAGGTGTGGCCCTTAACCGATTTCGCCCATTTTTACAATAAACAGTTTATTTGGTAAGGCCACTCCGACATAATCGGTTTAAGGGCTTGCTGGTGGATTCAAAGAGCAGCGTCTGATCACCATGTGGTGCGGCTGCAAGCGGACGTCTGTCTTGGATCAAGCGGCTCGCTATACAAACGTGTAATTGAATTCAACCTCCCGCGAAAAGGGTTGTGCGTTGGGTTTGGGACCCACCACATAAAACAACGTTCCAATGAAATTCAACAACAAAGTCTCGGATATGAGAACCCTTTTTTTAGATGACAACACCCGCAAACGAAATAAGGATTACGAGATAAGGGCATGTACCTGGAATGTCCGGTCCCTTAATGGGGAAGGTGCCGCTGCCCGGCTGGTTGAGGTCTTGAGGAAAGCAAAAACTGGCATCACCGCCATACAAGAGATGCGATGGACGGGGCGAGGAAACACTATCAAAACAACTTGCAACATCTACTGGAGTGGGCATGAAGACAAGCGCAGATTCGGCGTGGGATTTGTGGTGGGAGAGAGACTCCGTCACCGAATACTGTCGTTCACACCCGTGAATGAGCGTCTCGCCGCAATCCGCATAAAAGTATGATTTTTCACCATTCGTTTATCTGCGCTCATGCACCGACGGAAGACAAAGACGACGTGGAAAAGGATGCATTCTACGAGCGCCTGGAAGAAGCATACGACGCTGGCCCCGTCATGATATCAAAGTCGTGGTTGGCGACTTTAACGCCAGGGTGGGTAAGGGGGGTGTATTCGGCCCCACTGTCGGGAAGTTCAGTCTCCACGATCAGACTTCGCCAAATGGATTCAGGCTGATCGACTTCGCCGGTGCCCGAAACATGGTCATATCCAGGACTAGGTTTATGCACAAGAAGATCCATCAGGCTACATAGCTGTCCCCCGATCGAAAAACACGCAACCAGATAGACCGCGTTGTGATAGACGGACGGCATGCTTCCAGCGTTTTAGATGTTGGCACAATATGAGGACCTAAAATCGACTCTGATCACTACCTACTAGCAACCAAGATTCGTACCCGCCTCTGTACGACAAAACAGGCACAACAAAAAACGCAGGGAAATCCTACAAGGCAACGCTGAGATCGAATGCAACGGGGAGTGTGTGTGAACACTACCGCGAGTTGAAGAGGGAAGCTAGGCGGCTTTTCCGGGCGAAAAAACGAGAGGCAGAAAAGCGTGAAATAAAGGAGCTTGAGATGCTGGCCAAGGGGAATAATGCCCGAAAATTCTATCAAAAAATTCGGCGAATGACAGAAGGTTTTAAGCCAGGGGCAAACTCCTGTAAGAATGAGAACGGCGACCTGGTGGCCGATGTTCAGAGAGCACTCAGAATATGGAGGGATCACTTCTCTGCCCTTTTAAATGGAGAAACGGAGCAAGAAACCAGAGAAGATGCCGAACCCGAGCCCACAATCGAAGATGATGGAATTGACGTTCCACAACCCGACTATAATGAAGTGAGAATAGCAATATCCCGATTGAAAAACAATAAAGCAGCTGGCGCTGATGGTTTGCCTGCTGAGCTTTTCAAACACGGAGGCGAGGAGCTGGTAAGGCGCATGCATCAGCTTCTATGCAGAATATGGTTGGATGAATGCATGCCTGAAGATTGGAATCTAAGTGTTCTCTGCCCAATCCACAAGAAGGGAGATCCTGCAAACTGCGCCAACTATCGCGGAATCACCCTTTTGAATATCGCGTATAAGGTCCTATCAAGTGTATTGTGCGAAAGACTGAAGCCTGATGTGAACAGACTGATTGGACCTTATCAGTGTGGCTTCAGACCTGGTAAATCTACCATCGAGCAGATTTTTACAATACGCCAAATCTTAGAAAAAACCCGTGAAAAAAGCTATGTCTGATTTTGGTTTCCCCGCAAAACTTATACGGCTATGCAAAATGACCTTGAGCAACACCGCCAGCTGGAGAAAATAATACAAGCTGCAGAACTGAAGCGCGCTGGAACAACATTTTATAAAAGCGTGCAACTGTTGGCATATGCTGACGATATTGATATCATTGGCCTTAACAACCGCGCCGTAACTTCTGCTTACTCCACATTAGAAAAAGAAGCAGAGAAAATGGGATTGGTGGTGAACGAGGGCAAAACGAAGTACCTTCTGTCATCATGCAAAGAGTCAGCGCATTCGCGCCTTGGCAACCAAGCCACTGTTGGCAGCAATAATTTCGAAATAGTAAAGGACTTCGTTTACCTGGAAACCAGCAATAAAACCAACAATAATGTTAGCCTAGAAATCCGGCGAAGAATTACTCTTTGAAACAAATGCTACTTCGGACTGAGTAGGCAATTGAAATGTAAAGTCCTCTCTCGACGAACGACAATAACACTCTACAAGTCACTCATCGCACCCGTCCTGCTATATGGTGCAGAAGCGTGGACACTAACAACATCTGATGAGGCGGCTCTGGGAGTATTCGAGCGAAAGGTTCTTCGAAAGAGTTGTGGACCTCTACGCGTTGGCGACGGCGAGTACCGAAGAAGATTTAATGATGAGCTGTATGAACTTTACGCAGACGCCGACATAGTTCAGCGAATTAAAACACAGCGGCTTCGCTGGCTAGGCCACGTAGTGCGAATGAGCGAAGATGCTCCAGCCCAGAAGGTATTCTTATCGGCACCCGCCGGTGGAAGCAGAGGAAGAGGGAGACCACCACTCCGATGGAAGGACCAAGTGGAGACCGATTTGCGATCCCGCGGTGTTTCCAATTGGCGCCGACTGGCGAGCTATGTTGGACGGTCAAAATCGCCCATGCGGTTAGATGACCATTTAAAGAAGAAGTTTATTTCTTTAAGTTAAGTCTACAGTACAGAGTACCTTACAGACTAGCAATAAAATATACTTATACAAACATAAATTAATATATTAACACACAAATAAATTTTAACACTACCAAAAAACAGTTACAGTTACAAAGCTTGTAAAAATTGGCTTTCGAAAAAGAAAAATCGAGAATTTGAGACTTGAACAAATCATTCAATTTACGAAGCGCACGAGCAATAAGCGCATTACTAGGGTAATTCGTTTTATAGGTCGTCCCATAAAATAGGTATGAAATACGGATATTGCTTTGCGGAAGGTTAAAGCTAATCCGCTCCAGTAAAATAGGACAATCTACGAGACCGTTAATTATGTGATAAATAAATGGCAATGAAAGAATATTTATTCTTCTTTCCAATGTGCTAAGATTAATTAATAAGAGTCTCGAATGATACGATGGAATAGGTAAGTCAAACCGCATCGAAAGCAGGGCATATTTCAGAAAAATCTTTTGTACTCGTAAAATCCTTCTCACTGAAAACGCGTCATATGGTCGTCAAATAATAACTGCATATTCCAGGTGAGAGCGAACAAAAGTTTAAGAGTGTAAGGGTTAGAAAAATCAGAGGCATTCCGCCGAATAAAGCCTAAGACCGAATACGATTTGCCCAAAATAAAATTTACATGACTATTGAAAGAAAATTTAAAATCAAAAATTACTCCGAGATCTTTAAGATTATTCAACGTATGGCTATCTAGACAGTACTATGAATTTTTAACAGTTTGACCCCTAGAATAAGCAACACGAAAACATTTATTAATGTTCAAAAGGAGACGATACTTCGAACACCACAAATGGAGATTATTCAGATCACTCTGGACTGAAAACAACTGCTAGTGCCGTTTATAAATAGCATAAATAACAGCGGCCCTAAAATGCGCCCTTGGAGAAAACCGGAACGTGCAGTAAAATTTATTGATGATACCATATCAATTGTAACCACACAGGTCCTATTCGAAAAATATTACTCAAACCACTGCCCCTAAGCAGAATGAAAACCTAAGCAAGCCAACTTATTTAACAGAATCTTGTGGGATACTCTTTCAAACGCCTTGGCGAAGTCCGTATAAATACAGTCCACAAGAAGGCCAGCCGAAAACCCAGATATGCCAAATTCACTAAAAACAAGTAAATTTAATACAGCATAGCGCCCAACGACAAAACCGTGTTGATTTGTGCACATTAAAGATTTCACCGAGAAACAGATTTTGGCCGTGACGACAGTTTAGAAATCGGTCTATGGTTTCGAACATTACTTTTACTACCACTTTTGAACAAAGGTGTAATCTTATATATAAATAGACAAAATGAATGCAATGTAGAACCGTTTTCTGCTAAACTATAATTCTAAGGTATACAAATTATATATGTATAGATAAGAAATTTTGAGGTGTACTTTTATCCGTAAATAAAAAAAATTTAAAAAATCATTTTAATATAAAAAATTTAACATAAAAGTCACACCACTACACATTTACTTATTCACACTATAGACACGCTGTGTTTGTGTGTACTTGCTTTTTGTGTACTATGCTGAATCGTGAGCATGGCCGAGGAGTTGCTTTGTAGGAAAAAATTAAGAGCCGTAGTAGTGTGAGTAGACTTGCCATACATGTTTTTGTGTTATTCGTGTGGTCGGCTCTCACTGTGAGTGCGAAGAGTTGGTAGTGGACCAATGAAAAATAAGTATTCGCACTATAGATACTCTGTTGTGTCATGCATTTTTGCTTTAGTTGTTGTTATTGTATTGATTACTGGCTACGATGCCCAGTGTCTGCTGCTCTCCTGAGAGAAAGAAAAGTTGCTTTGTTGGATACATTAAACAAGCAATGTAAAATATGAGCAAATATGTAAAATTCATTGCTGATACCTACAAACAGGGTTTACAAAAATAAAATAAATGATTACTCATAAAGAGTATTAAACACCGAAGAAAATTAAAGGAAAATAAAGGAAAGGAAAAGAATTGAAAGGAAGGAAAATTAAAGGAAAGAAAGGAAAGAAAAGGAAAGGAAGGGAAGGGAATGGAAAGGATAGGAAAGGAAGGAAAATTAAAGGAAAGAAAGGAATGGTAAGGAAATGAAAGGAAGGGAAGGGAAAGGGAATTAAAGGAAAGGTAAGAAAACGAAAGGAAGGGAAGGGAAAGGAAAAGAAGTTTGAGGAAAGCAAAAAATAAAATAAAAGAGTAAAAAAAGAAATCAAGGAAAATAAAAATATGTTAGAGGAAAGGAACGACATAGAAAGGAAGAAAAAAAGCGGATAAAACATACCTACAGCAAAAAAATAAAATAAAATAAAGTTTATTGGTTGAATTTCAACCACTGGGCGAACTCTAGTCCTAGTAACTTTCCGGTCACTAAGAAAGGTGCCCGAAGCCAAACTGCAGAAAGACCATCGACATCAGCATTAAAAGAAGACTTAAGAGACAGCATGCTCTTCATAATGTCATCCATAAAAATCTGGACGCTGCATAGATTAAGTGAAGATGTTATATTGGGCGAGAAACATTTATATATTCAACATTTTCGCCAAATTTCGTTTTGACAAATCAATTTTTGCCGGAGTTAATCCACTATAAAAGAGGCCAGGCCATGCCTATTTTCAAACATTTATATTTATATTTTTCGAATTTCTTCGTTCACGGACACTTTGAAAGTGAAATAGAAATGATATAAAGCTATTTTACGCAGCTATGCCTTATAAATATATATATGATCTTTCGTATAAAAGTGAGCGTGGTTCTTACCCGAGTCCGCCCATTTTTTCCCGGAACATTCCTTGTATTCATGGAAATCTGTGTGTCGAAAACCTTTTCGATATCTGAGAGGGTTTTTGATTTATGATTAATAATATTTCCAAATTTAACTAAATCAAAAGTAGGCGCGCCACGCCCATTTCCGAAAATTTCTTGGAAAATTTATTTTCTGCCATAATGTTAATGTGCACACCAAATTTTATCCTTATAGGTGTATTATGTACTGGATAATCACTTTTTTTGTATTTTTGAAAATACGCTATATGTAAAAAGTGTGCGTGGCTATCATCCGATTTAAATAGCGCTCGGAGATGAATCCCAAGGAACCCGCACACCAAATTTCATTAAGCTGTCTTAAAATTTACTCAAGTTATCGTGTTAACAGACGGACGGACGGACATGGCTTAATCAATTACTTTTTTCCTCCTGAAAATTTTTTTATATACATAAGTCAATATCTATCTCTATCCGTTACATAACACCGTTACGCGACTAAAGTTAATTTACCTTGTGTGCATAGCACTACTAGGTATAAAAATGCACATCTTTGAATTGTTTTAAAGAAAATGCCTGCAAATGATAAATTGATTCAAGGGCTTGAGCTTTAGTTCAGTCACCGTAATAGGCAAATCTGGGATAACTTATTCCAAGAATGTATTTTCTCAAGCTGGCTAAAAATACTGCAGATAACTTGTATATTGTAAATTATGTAGGTATATAATATATGTAATTATATGGAATTATATTATGTACTTTTATTTGTTACTTTGAGTAGCAACAAACACTCCCGAAGTGCGCGGACATAACGTAAGCCCCTGATCCGCTGGGTAATATAATACAGAACTTTATATACTCACATAGTCCACAAAATTAATAAATTAGGGGAGTATAACCTAGAAAGGTCATATCAAATCTTTTACATGGTATCAAGAGACGCCTTTGAGTCCCAGGAAACGTTATACGAGTGCGGAGAATTAAAGCAGTTCAAAAGTATAGTAATTTTTATGAGTTTTTTTTTTTTTTCATTTTCTCTATCTCTCTATCTCTATGGCGCGATATACAACAGGTGCATCATCATAAACCTCCTAAGAGATTTTTGCGCCAAGCTTCTCTTCCAATTTGTGGTGTGCCGATTTGAATTTTCCCTACAAATTGGTGGGACCTACAGTTTTTTGCCGACTCCGAACGGCATCTACAAAGGAGACGAATTTTTGCTGAGAAGCCTGTCATGGCAGAAATACACTCGGAGAGTTTGCCAAACCACTGCCGAGGGGCGACCCCGTTTTGAAAAACTTTTTTCAAATCACTTTTGATGTTACCTGTACCAGGGCTCGAACCATGGACCTTCGGTGTGGTAGGCCGGCAACACTACCTTCACACCACGGCGGCCGTATTTCATTTTACTCTTCAATAATTTGTTGTTTAAATTGAATTGTTTATGCAATACAGACGACATATGGGTGCTGCCCACGCATTTCTTAGATAATTAGAAATACCATTGAATTGAGGGTATTATCAACAGGTGCCGCTGTTGCCCGAATACCTGTTGAGCTTATACGCGGTGGCATTGATTCGGCAGAACTGATGTTCCTCTTGGGACTATTTGCCGCTGTCCACTTCTTTGAAATCCACTGTAGTCGCTGATTGTGATTGCGCTTAATGTGGGTGTTGTAGCAATGGTGCTTGATGTAATGGTTATTGTTGTTGCATTACATGTCGTTGCAGTAGAGTTGTCTGTTGGAAGCCGGGTATATTTACAACTGTGCCGCTTTGTGGTAGAGCAGAAGTGGCTACCATTGCGGTAATCAAAGATTTACATTTTTCGACACTTAATACATTAGTGTATTCTCGTTCCATACAGCAATCACATCACATGCATACAAATGTTTTCTTTAAATTCGTATACAAACATAGAAATTGGTGAATTGATACGATGTACGACTCTCATTAATAACGTTTCGACTGTGGATAGAACATGATACAATAAAATATGCATAGCGATCTATATCATATTAATAATCTCACCGTGGCACACATTTCCTAAACGAGCTAAACAAGATTTGCGCCAAACTTTTAACGAACGCTCTTTACTGATTCACTGTGATAAATGTAACGCATCGGCAAATGTCACGTCCTATCAAACATTTAAGTTGGCCTTACACAACTTGCAACAGGAATCAACCATACATAGTATGGACTTCCTTTTTTTACTGATTCTAATTATCATTAAATGTTCATTTAATTTGCCAACTTTTAGAATATCTGCTACCAGACGCATTTATGTATAAAAGCTACTCCAGTATGACAACACCTCTTCATTTCGCTGTGATTACGACTGATGCAAGTCCGTTTCGTTGGTATTGTTGAAGTTCACTTGTTAATTAAGCTTTAATACGCTATTTATCGTTACTAAAACCAACATTTAATTGTATGAAATGGGGATGTGGCTTACAGTGTGAATCAGAAATCAAATTCGATTCAGCGTTGGATTAAATCCCAATTAATGGTTTGTTATATGCTATATTCTTTGTTGTTTTATAAATAAGTGTGTTTTCTGTTATTATCCCATCGTCATAGTTCCATCGTTCAATTTGTACGTTTGTTGTGTTTTTGCACTACTACAACCCACACATGCAGCCATTAAGCCTATTGATCGCGAGGCTTACATCACTTATTATACAAATCAAGTGCTTAATACACTTGGTGAGTTTCAATATGATTATATAATGTCAAACGGCATGACCACGAAAGCTGCAGGTTATTTCCTATTATAATATTTAGGTAACTTTAATGTTCATTTTTGCATACAAAACTTCTATTTTCTCTTATTTATCCCTTGTAATTTTTAATATTTTTATTTAAACAATTATAAACTTGCATAATTCCTGACCTTAAATTGGCATAGATACTTTGATAGTGCGCGCTAATATCATATAGCGCATACATATATCTTTAACATTCGTATTAATTATACCCCTGCAAAAAATCGTGCGACTGATCCCTAAAAAGAGTAAACCGCGATCAATACCTTTTGTCTACAGTGGGCTACAATTGATCCCAACTACTCCGTTATAGCCATAGTAGGATAAGTCGATTTTAATTTCTGTAGCCTACTTTTAGGTGTTGAACGTAAACTGGTCCGTCCGTACCCGTTGGGGAACAATGGGAATCTGTCCGACACTACCCGAAAGGGACCAAATAGTCTCTTCATAGGACATGCTCAAACAAAAGGGTTCACTCCAATGGATCAAAACTGGCATTAGTCGCATGCGCCTTTTGCGACTCATCCCGGACTCATCCTAGACTAATCTAATTTTTTTTTTTTTTTGTGCAGGGACATATTCCCTACCACCATGGCCATATGTATTGAAACCCTGGTTCCATAAAGTCATACAATTTTCCTAACACCAACGCAAAGTATGCACTCACACGTACACGAAAAAGCATTTAACATGGGTAAAAGGTGAACCTCGCCGAACAAAGTTGCCCACTTTTTTAACCAGTTGTGTGGTACGAGCGACTTACTGTTTATCCATATTTTCCACCATTGCTGGTTGGCTGAGTTCATACAAATACATAGAGCATATATATTATGTATGCTCCGATTTTCATAGATTAATTAAGTTGAATTTTAACTTTTTGAGATTGTAACAAGTATAA
Organism: Merzomyia westermanni; assembly: GCA_949987695.1. NCBI lineage: Eukaryota > Metazoa > Arthropoda > Insecta > Diptera > Tephritidae > Merzomyia > Merzomyia westermanni. The sequence continues at coordinate 88,264,732 of OX465291.1, forward strand.
ACCTGCAGGAAATGAATTTGGTCTCAGTGGAGTAGTGCAATATATTTAAACTGAAGGTGTTCCCATTACCCTGACATATGTATGTGACTGATGCGAATGGTTATCATCCAACTGGTGATTATCTTCCCAAGTTACCGAAATAAGTGCCGTTGAATTTATTGAATAACTCTGTTAATAAACGCGAACAAAGAGCTCAATCCTTTTTTTCCTTTTTCGCCGCGATGGTTTCTGTTAACACCATCGATTTACTTAATAGAATGTAGGAAGATGTTCTGAACTTTGGTGTTAATTTCATTTTAAGTTAATAATGCAGCTGGAAATTAAACAAGTGTTGAGTTGAATTGAAATGGGATATAGAGTGTACTCATTCTTTTCTGATTCTTGATCTTCATCAGTTTCTGCTTGGTCTCGAAGGATGATGTTTGGGGGATACCGCGTTTTAATTTTTTGTGCAGGGTTGGTAGCGAAACTCCCTACTTCGTAAAATAGCAATCGAGTGAATTCGACTTGGAAGTAGGAAGAGGGACCACTGGGGGCAGTAGATCCAATTTCGTAATTGGTCTGCTTGTTGGGGTCCTTGCTGTGTCGAGTTCGACGACTCGAACTCGATTATCCAGACAAGGATTGGATGGTTTGGCGATTCTTCCAAATCACCATTCATTGGGAGGTAAGTTGTCCTCCTTGATCACGACTAGGTGCCCTTGGTGCAAGCTTGAGCGTGGGTGTTTCCATTTGACTCGTTTCTGCAATTCGGTGAGATATTCGGATTTCCACCGTTTGCAAAACCCCTGATGTAAGGCTTTCAGCTTTGCCCAGCGGTTGACGAGTGAGACACAATTCTCGCTGACGTCGATCTCGGGTGGGGCTAATAAATGTCCGCCAATGAGGAAATGTCCAGGTTAGGCGGATCATTGGAGGAGGGGCTTAATGGTATAGAGTTGAGGCACAATTCATTTCGACAAAGTAGGATGGTGAACTCTTCAAGGGTAAATTTATAATCACCGCGATCTTTTTGAAGTGGTTCTTACAACTTTTGACCTCTGCCTCCCATAAACCGCCCATGTGAGGAGCGCCTGCTGGTATGAAATGCCATGTCAGGGGTTGGTGGCTGTATTTGAATAGGGTTTGGTTGCGAGCGTCCGCTAGAAAGGCTTTAAGCTCTGAATGGAGAGCGCTGGATGCTCCGACAAAGTTAGTTCCGTTGTCGGAGTAGATGTTCTTCGGCCATCCTCGTCTAGCAACGACCCTATCGAAAGCTGCAGGAAAGAAGCAGTACTCAGGTAACTAGTGGCCTCCAAATAAATAGCCTTGGTAGAAAAGCAAACAAAGAGGCAAACGTAGCCCTTTGAAAGACGACATCCTCTTCCGCTGTAGGATTTGATGTCGAAAGGTCCGGAAAAATCCACGCCGGCATTCGTTAAGGCTCGGAAAAAGTGGTTCGTTCCGGCGGAAGGTTCCCCATAAGTTGGGTTTGGAACCGCTTCCGGTAAATAGGGGAGGATATTAGGGTGTTTTTCGTTGTAGGTGAGATCATGGGATGCAGCAAGACGGCCGCCCACTCTCAAAATGTTATGGCTGTCAACGAAGGGGTTGAAGGGAAGGATGTCGCTTTTTGTCCCGATGGGTTTCCCGGATTTTAAGTTAACCACTTCTTCAGGATAATGTTTCATTCCATAAATTTCTACTAAACGTCGAGTCGTTGCGTTAATTTCGTCGGGCGAAATGGGGAACGACTGCGCTTTGAACGAAGATTTGGTTTTAGGATTAGTTTTTTGAGAGAACCTCATGGCATACGATATAACTCTCAAAGCTCTTAAAAAATCGGAAAATCTTTCGAGGATGTCCGCATTATCGTTTACTTGCATAGCTGCGTGACTTTGTATCCTCTTTCCCTCAATGTTTGTACCATACTCCTTTTCTTGGGTAGGCCATTTTGTCTTGTCTTCTTGTAACCAAGAATGTCCCTGCCACCACAAAAGGTTGTCGACTAAATCTATCGCTGATAGTCCTCTCCTGGATTGTATGCAGACTCGACATGGTGGCAAGCTTTGTTTCCTACTTTCTCTACGATTTTCGTTACTCGATGAGCGACAAATACCGATCAAGAGCAGGCGGATTTTCCGATCCACGCTAGAACAACCGTTGAGTCTGTCCATAGATGCATGTTAAAACTTCCTAAGTTCAGGTTTTCGCGCACGGACTCTATCGTTTCGGGCAACAAGACAGCCCCGCATAGCTCAAGTCGTGGTAATCAAATTGTTTTCACGGGCGCTCTTGTTTTCGCCAGTAAAAGATCGACGTGTACCTGATCCCTTACCTACCTCGTAGGTAGAGTGTGGCTCCGTTGGCATTCTCCGAAGCGTCGCAAAACCCATGTATTTCCACGTCGTTATTTGGCGTAAAATATACCCATCATGGGACTCGCATGCGGTCAATTGCGCGGTAATCCTGCAAAAAGTTTTGGCATCGCTCCAAGGTAGTTGCAGACACTGACTCGTCGCCGTCAGTCCCTTCCAGCCAGATTTTTTGCATTCTGATTTTTGCTACGATGATTATTGGGGCTAACCGACCTAGCGGACCGAAAAGTTTGGCGATAGCTCAAAGTATTGCCCTTTTAGTTAAAATATCTCGATTCTCGATTGGTTTCACTGTGAAATAGAAATAATTAGAATGCGCGTTCCAAAGTATGCCTAGGATTTTGACAGTACTAGAGTCTTCAAACTCCAGAAAGTCTTCATTTAACAGATGCTGTTTTGGTATTTCTTCGAGTATTTTGCTGCAATTCGAAGTCCATTTTCGAAGAGGAAACCCTGCTGAGTGCAGTACTTGCGTGATTTCATTGCGAGCTTTAATCGGATAATCGATGCTATGACCCCCTGCCCGAACATCATCGACGTACATACTTGCCCGCAAGATATTTGCAGCTATTGGTGACGAAGACTCTACGTCATCCGCTAGTTGGTGCACTGTCCTTATCGCCAGATATGGGGCACAATTAGCTCCAAAGGTTAGGATTGGTACGAAAAACGATCCTTTAGTATTTTGTATGATTGGACTTTACCCATATCTGTCGGTACATCTTTTCTATGTCGCTGTTGAAAACATATTTGAAGAACTTCCAGCCCAGGAGCAGGATCGTTAAATTGGCCTGGAGAGCTATGCCTGTGTGTAGCACGTCATTCAAGCTTTTGCCAGTAGCAATGGGACACAACGCGTTGAATACTACTCGGCCTTTGGTAGTTGTGCTGTTTTCCTTTATAACAGCATGGTGGGGCAAGAAATAACAATCAGTTGATTGCGGTGGTATGACCATAGGGGCTTTTAGAATATGGCCTAATGTCTCGTAATCCGCTACTACCCTGTTGTACTCTATTTGTAGAGCCGGTGTCTTAGCTAGGCGCGCCTCATTCCGGTAGAATTGGGAGAAAACGCCCTTTAGAGACGGCCCTAAGCAAGTGTTAGAAAATCCTGTTTAAAAGGGAAGGCGACGATATATTTTCTATCGGCGTTTCTTTCCGTTGCGGCTTTGAAAAGTGCCTCGAAATAGATATTGTCTTCATTGAATGCCCTTTTCTTTGGCACGTTTTCCAATTCTCAGAGCTAAGTTAACTGTTTGTCTAGGTTGATCTCATTGAAAAATGATACGTATTGGTTGGGTGAGGTGCGTCCGAACAACCTGTTAAAATCCAACCGAAGACGGTTCCTTGGGCGAGAAGCGTATTTAGAACATTCTTCCGTATACCGTTCAGAATAATTTTGGGATAAATGTCGCCTCCGAGGATGAAGTCAACTGGTTCATTAATGAAAAACCTTTTATCCGCCAGGATTAAGTCAGGGAATGCTTGACGAGTCATTGCGCTTACTTGACAAGTCGGAAGATTCCCTGTCAGTTGTGGTAGGGCAAGGACAACTGTGTCAATACGCACTAAGAGGTCTATGAGGGAACCTAATTGAATGTGGAACGACTCTTTAATTTGCGCTGATAGCGTATTACTGATGCCCGAAACTTGTGCATGTATGCGTCTCGATGGCAGGTTTATTCTTTTGTTTAGTCTTTCTGTTATGAAAGAACACTCAGAGCCGGAGTCAATCAGTGCTCTGGCCGAGGAATTGACTCCATTGTGGTGTATGTTAACACGTATCGTTCCTAATAATACCCCCTTAGTTGAGTTTGCTTGACAAGATAAGACATTACTATCGTCTTCTTTTCTGTTTGCAGGTTCCAGCCTTTCCCCAGCCTGCTGTGAGGTCGAGGGCCTGTCATCTGAGGTGTTTTGACGCCACCTCTGGGTCGTTGCTTTTAGCTGAGCTGCTGCCAGGCGGAGCAAGGTGTTGTACCTTTAGTGACACGAGCTATAATTAAACGGACTAGTGCATCGTTTCACAGTGTGTCCAGCAACAATTGTTGCTCTTGATGTAGGCAATTCGGTCTGCTGTGATTAGTCCTCGGAATTTCTGGCAACTTCGTAATTTGTGCTCCTTACTGTTGAACATTTTACATGCTGGTTTAGGGGCACTGGCTTGGTAAACTCCAAGTTTCGCAGGCATTTCCCGTGTTATTTTGACTCTTGGGTGCTTTAAATTATTCGCTACCCCTGAGGTCAGAAAGAGTTTCCAACGTTTGGAAGCGGTTGGAAAGGAATTTGTACATGTCCTCCCATTTTGGTATCTCTGTTTTGTTCTCTGTGGTCTGTTCCAATAGAGCCAGAGTACATTCGGGAAGTTTCGTAGAACATAGATATGTGATAATTGCATCCCAATTGGATATGTAAATTTGATGACACTGAAGCTCCGAGATGCAATTATTTATTTCGGCTGAAGGTTTTTGATTGCTGTTCCGCATTCTTGTTCGACCGACGTCAAACTAAATAAGGAATTAAATTGCATATTAACAAGAATACGCTTATTCTCGTACCTGTCGCTAAAATTTTTCCAGGCTGTGTGAAAGCCTTCTTTGGTTAAGGGACACCTTTGCACAATTTCCTTCGCTTCCCCTTGTTATTTCTGGTTGAGGTGGTATAGTTTTTCAGGGGTAAGGCGTTTATTTAATATGTATATAGCCGTGAACATGTTCCTAAAGGTTGGCCAGGATAGTTGTCACCTTTAAACACATCGGTGTCACAAGGCGGAAGTCGAATGATTTGTTCACGGCTGGAGGTTTTAGAGACTTTAGATGCTGGTGTTGCTTGCATGGTTAGCTTTTCGATCGCAGCATTAATTGCATCCATGCCTTTCGCGTAACATGCGAGGCAGGTCTTATTTTTCTGTCTCAAGGACTGCAGGTCTTACTTGGACAGGTCTGGTGTGCTCAGAAGACTATCATAGGAGGCTTTTGTCTTCTTCCACCATGACTTCAGCTCCTCTTGCTGTATCGCAAGGTTGTATTTATCTTGGTATTGAGGGCTGAAGTCTTAATCAAACTCAAATATGAAATCTGAGAGTCGTATATATGTCTCCATTTTTTTTGATAATTTTAAAAATGTTGTTTCTTTACAATTAAACAATAGCGGACTGTAATGACTGAGATACGTAAATTGCTTTGAATATATGCGAAATACCCAAAAGTGAAACAGACACAAATCTTTCTGAGGATTTATTGTATCGTAGAAAAGTATGCGTGACACAGATAGAAATCTGGATACAGATTTAATGTGGCTTTTATTAAAGTGAAAATGAAAGTGTGTGTAAAACGCCGAATAGTCAAAAAAAAAATCTAAGTGTTTCAGATCCAAAAAACGCAGCTAATGTGTATAAAAAAACATTGAAATAGATTATTTATTAAACAATTTAAAGCGAATACAAGATAACATATTATTTAAACTAAGTGAGTCGAATAACTGCCCACTAGCCACCCAACGCAAATGATAATTTTTGAAATGACACGTATTTTTAGAAGAAGTGAATTTTAGAGTGAGTGAGTGGTATTTATATGCATCATAATGCATCAACCAAGTGTAAGTGTAAATTGTTGTTGATAATCAACAAACAATGGAACTATTATTAATAGAAACAGAGGCACTGTACACATTTGTTAAATAAAAACAAACAAAAAAAAAACGATGAGCCACTGCCTGTCTCCCTTGAGCTGTGTCGAGGAGCCCTTACCACCGGAGGGGGGCACTTCTCGATATTCAAAGGCGATCCGTGTGCTTTTAGAACACAAAACTTCCACTTGCTTTGATCTACAAATGGATATCACACATTCACTCGCGATACGTCGATGCGTACTTAACAAAAAAAAAAAAAATTTCTACTAAAATCAAACATTTACGAGTACCTTGATTAAACTTTGAGGGCCTAGTATGTTGAGATGTGATTGATGTGTTACCGGACTGTATGTGAAGGGATGCGATGTGTGATTGCACTATGTGGTAAGAACGGTTATCGGTTTTAACCGAGATAAATATAAATGAAGGGTTTAATTATTAGGGTGGACCGTGGCCTAAAGAGATCAAATTCTGTCAATATATTGAAATATATAAAAAGGATTTAATATATTTTTCGATTAAAAAAAGAGAAAATAATAATGAAATAGAGTACCCAGTTTGGTTTTACGCTGTAGGTTGGGTGACTATTTATTATGACAATAGCTTTAAATATTACGTGATGAATCGCTCGAATTGCCGCCTTGAATTGATGTCCTTGTTCATCAAAAAATGCGCTCGCGCATCTCTTCAGCAGAGAGGTTACAAGACCTTACGCCTCCCACTTGGCGCGTTCGTGTTGATCAGTCAGGCGTCTGATTTCGGCATTGAGTTTTAGGATCCGTAGGGTATAAGCGTCGCACATGGTCACGTTAATTTGCCAGGGCCGCTGCCCTGTATTGATTTTAGGATAAAGCTATGACCATGCAAAATGCTCTTTCCCCTTCTCATACGTCGGAAGAGGTGGAAAGAGCAGCGAAGAGAGGTGACAAAGTCGGTGGAACGATATATTGACAGGACAATCGGCAAATGATCTGATGCAAAAGTCAGCAACGCTCGCCAGTCAACGCAGTTTGTGAGACCAGCCGGTGAATATAATATCAACGAACAAACAGTGGAAGTGGTGTAAGGGACCAGAAGCTGGTTCCTTTGGCTTACATTTGCGCTAGTGCTGAAAGAAGAATAGGAAATTGTTAGAGGGGAAGGGGTGCGTTGTCGATCAGCTTTGCTCACATCCAAGTGAGAAGTGCTACGAAGAAAGTAGCTGTGAGTTGCTGTGTGAGGTGTTGGCGTCGGGGGACGTGAGAGGCTGCAGGAATTCCAATCAACTTGCTGGGCAGTTGATAAATACTAGCAATCTGGCAACTCTATTTTTTTTCTTTCTACCTTTATACTCTTGATAAACATACCTTTAATAAATCAGTTAGGTGCTATTCTATCATTACAATACGCGCAAGTCTTTCTTCTGTTGAACAGTACTGATAGTCGTGGAGACTGTAACTACAATATGTGGGGGTGCGACAATGGATCGATGTTGGCCGCGGGACGCCCTAGGGCGTGAACAGCAAAGGAGCGGGTCTATGTGTAAAGGATTTAGCCCGGAGCAACTTGTTTTGTGCAGCCATCTTTTACATTGGGCGGAGTGTGAACGTTTGACATAAATCTTCTTCCAGCACACGCAGCAGATCCAATATCTTGATCCCGGGTTGGGTTCAACACCCGTCTGGAGTAAGAGAGTACTGAGCGGCCCTGCTGCAAGGTGCTGTTCGAAGGATGAAAGTTTAAGGAGGAAAATTACGAGTTAGACAGAGTTACATCAAAATAACAGCCCTTTTAGGATAAAACCCGAGTCATTTGGATACAATAGAACCGGCTGTTGTGGAAATGTAGCGTAGATCGAACAGCAGATCATTGCAAGTGGTGGTCAGCAAACGCAAAGCAATATCCAACCCTTACACAATTTGCTAAGTAAGATTTATTTATCATCTCCCGGTAGAATTGTATACAGTGAGCCGCTGTTTTCGGCAGCAGGTATAATTTATGAGGAGAAACGCAATCGTCTGCTATCAACGAATACTGAAAAAATGGTTTTCATTCCTCATAACTTACCACTGGTAGGTTTTAAATATTAATATAATAGTTTTCTGGTTAAATAAAGACCTTTGTGAGCAATATTTTCAGTTATTTTTTTCATAATTTGCTCTTCGGCCGAATAGTTTGCAAACTATACCGAATAGCAAAAAAAAAGTGGACGAATAGTTGCCGAATATTCGTGGCATCTCTAGTAAAACTACACATTGACTGTTCCCGACCTCCCGAAGATGGGCACGGTTTTGAAATAACTGAATTATAAAAACAATTTGATATTACCTCTGGCCAGCCTACAAAAGCCAGAGGGCGGCCTGAATAAGACAAGGGGATTTGGGAAAAATTTGGTATATACTTACAGCGCACCAAACGCTAGTACGGTCAACCTGCCATGCTTGCTCATAACGGCATATATCCCACATCAACTCTACATCGCTGGAATCCAAAGTATATTCAAACCTGTTGAGAAATTAAAAAGTTACAAACATTATTGTTTTAATTTTTTTGTGTAGAAATTGAAATTGAATTGTTGTTTTTACGGCCTGTACCTTTGTAAAGTACCATGACTATAAACGAGCTCAAGTCCTAGAGTAATAATTTTTTTTTTTTATTTATGACAATTATTACTGTTTTTATTTTTTTAATAATTATTTTTAATTAATTATTAAAAGTTTTCATTAAAATAGAACAGGAAAATTTTAGAGACAACCGCCATAGCTTTTCTTATGGATCCATTTCGGAAGTTGCTAGAGAAATTTTGGCACGCTGTGCTAACCATTAAGCTAACAGAGCTGTGGTTTTTGTGCCAGCTAAAATCCTAGTTCTATTCACATTTACTATAACCATGAGAATGCACCGCCACCTGGCGGCGTGATCATACTCAGATGGGTTTTTTGTTAGTAGTGCACACGTCCTTTTCATTCAAATGAAACGGTTGTGGTTATAGCAGTGTTGGGCCATAGTAATTCGATTGAGCAGTTAAAAATTATACTTTAAAAATACTTAAAAAACACGCTTCAAAGCAGTTCGCACTAAAAAGCAAAAAATAATTTTAAAATTATATTTTATTAAATTGCTGCAAAAAGTCCACAAGCTCAATAATTGCCATTCATTCGATCTCGCAAATACCTAGTAGCCATGGAAACTTCGTAAATACAAAAATATTCCATATAAATTTCAGGGTACAGTAAATATATGAAATATAACTATGTTGTGTTATGCTGGCTCAAGGTCTTTCATTCGTTGTTTAAATAAAAACAACTAAGATTTCTTTTATTTTCTACGATATATTTCGGCTACACTACAGTAACCGTCTTCAGGCAAGCATAAAACAACAAGAATGGGATATGCGGAAATCAAAAGCAACAACAAAAACTGTAAAGCAGTTATAAATAAATTCCAATCCATTTCAAAAAAATTGGTAAAAATCAGGTCCAGTATAAAATTCTTACTACAATGCAGGAAGTCTAGACTTATTCCAAACTTTATTAAAAATTCTACTCAGAGTAGAAAACTATTTGTACACACATTCTGACATAGACCGCGTTTTAGACAAACATACACACAACTTCCACACAAAACTTTTAAACACACCTATTAAACACAAACACAACATTTTGAAGATACGAAATCAGCGGATGGAAGAAATAACCACAAAAATTCAAAAGCAACTAAGCCCAGTTGACTTAAAGACCTTTATGGAAAGTGAGGAGAATGTCACGAAAAAGGTGTCAGCAACATTAAAGAAACAGCAAATATTAAAATATGAGAAACTTCGAAGCCAACGCAACAATATTCTTGCTAGCAACAACCACGAGAATTGATTTGTTAACAAAACATAGGTGGAGTTGCCGCAAGACGTGAAATCAATGTTGGCGAAAGGACCGAAGTATGGGATACTAGTGGAAAACACACGATTCCCTCTATTTCAATATGTCGCCGATGGAGAGGATCTTTTACATACTCTCAATGAGAAGGAAAAACAAGACGGGCAGAAAATTTGCGTTCTTAATAAAAGAGCACACAAAAACCAATATACAAAGTGCAATAGATCGTGCAATAATAGACACAGTGGGACAGACGCCGAAAATTCTGAGGCAAAATGACAATATACCAATTTTAACTTTTGACAAAGGAAATAAAACTGTGGCAATGGAAAAAGATGACTACAAAAATAAAATGACAAATATATTAAACAACTTGACGACCTAAAGACTACAAAGACAAGATCCCACATCCAGACTTCAAAGTAAAAATAACAGTTTAGTTGAAAAATTTTCAAAAAGGGAATTTATTTCAAAGAGCGATAAGTAAAAACTGTCCACTACCACTGCATTACCTCCACGGATATATGACCTCCCAAAAATACACAAAGAGGTCAATCTGCTCAGAGATAGTCGCCGTCATACGGTGTATGTAAATTTATAACGAATATTTTAAGCAGCAATATAAAAAATACAGTAGATTGCAAAGACAGAATAAACAATACTTTTATATGCGACGATGAGAAGCTTATATCTTTCGATGTGGTTTCACTTTTTCCAAGTATCCCAACATAACTTGCACTGGAAATAATACAAAAGAAATGGAGCTTGATAAAGGATCATACAAAAATACCAAAACAAATGTTTTTAGAAATAGTTAAATTTTGTATTGAGGAAAATAGTATTTTAAATTTAACGACCAGGTTTACACGCAACTTAAAAGAATGCCAATGGGATCGCCGTTATTTCCAGCCATTGCAAACATAATAAAGGAAGAGCTTTTGAACACCACATTTAATAAACTAGCACGCCTACCGAAAGTACTCACAAAATACGTCGCTTTTACCCATATGAACGAAATACAAAGCACTCTAAATGCCCTCAACACTTATCACAAAAATACTAAATTCACAATAGAACTAGAAGAAGACGGAAAATTACCTTATTTAGACACCATTATAATATAACGAGGAAACCAGCTAAAGTTAAAGTGGTATCGTATAAGAAACCAATATCCTCAGGACGAATCATTAACTTCCACTCAAAACACCCAAAGTAAATGATAATGAATACAGCAATGGGCTGTATAAGACGGATGTTGCATATATCGGACGACACATACCATAAAGATATTTTGAAAGAAGTGACAATTTTATTGAAGAATAACGATTTCGTGGACAACATTATAAAAAGGTTGATTAAAAATGCAAAATCGAACAAGCAACGCCCAAAACCGGATAAACCAACGTATGTACCGCGACTGTCAGAACGTCTCACAAAGTCTGACTGCTACAACAAAGAAAAAGTTAAAATTGCCCATAAACCCAGTTGCACATTAAAATTTTTTTTAATAATTGTCGATTCTGTTTAGTCGATCATACATATCCATATGTGTAAGTCAGGTTTTTTGCTACTGAAATGTATGTTTAAAATAGTAATGGTTTTCTTTTCGTAGTTTCCTTATGATGACTTCAGGTTGAAGTCGAAATATCGAAAAAAAAAAAATTATATTTGAATACTACTAAAAAAGAAGTTTTATTTAAAAATCTGGACTGAAGCTCAATAAAAATAATCAAATTACATAAAACCCAAACCGGGGGGTAAAAGAAAGAGCTATGCTCCAGCATATACATAGGAACAACGAAATCCAAATTAAAAACAAGATTAGCACAACACAAATCGAATAGAAAAAATTGCAGCTAGCGGACATACACCGAATTTTGAGAGAACTAGCATACTCCAACAAGAGCAACACTACAGCAAGCGCGTTACATTGGAAATGCTACATATCGTAAATACACCGGGTACAACCTAATTTATGTAACAGTGTTAATATAAACAAGTAAGGAAGTCTAAGTTCGGGTGGGACGGAACATTATATACCTAGTAGTGATTTATTTATTATGGCATCCCAATTTACGCAGGTCTATTTTAATACTTTCAGTTCGTATTTGCGTTCAAATAGACAGACGGACAGACAGATAGACGCATCGAGAGACGGATATGGCTACATCGACTCAGCTCATCCTCTTGATCACTTCAGTATACTTTTTGATGGGACTATCTCTTTTTCTTCTTATACGTACAAACATTTCATGTTCATGAAAGGTATGAAAATCAAAAAAGATATACAACTTCGCTTTTGCAGTGGGCTATTAGCTACTTGCCCGTATATTCTACTTTTCATCCTCAACGTTTTGATATACATTAATAAATATATATCTCGATTCGTTTATGCCGAATGAAGTAATATACCTTGTATGCGTAACAAAAATATATATAAATAAAAAAGGGTGTCTTTTATAGACGCCAAACAACTCAACCGATCTTTATGAAATTTTCACAATATATACTTGGGTTCACTGGGTACAGCATAGACAATATATAGTTTTGGAAAAGTAGACGGAGCCACTCCCCCAGGCTATATAAAGTTTCAATTCGTCATAACTCCGGACTTTTTTGGTTTAAATTAATGAAATTTGGATATATGTGTCACTTAGTCAATATCTACATAATTTTTCAAAAGTGGGCGGTGCCCACATACTTTGTGTTTTATTTTGCACGACACAGTCTATAACCCCTAGGTTATATAAAGCTGCAGTTCGGTATAGTTAGGAGTTTATTTGGCTCAAGTTAATGACATTTTATATATAGATGTGTTCTATGTATCAAAACGTCAAAACAATGTCTACCGGGTTTTATAGTATATTATAAAATGGCGAAAGCAAACAACGAATTTTAGCATTCTTTTGTGAAACTGAGAGACTAGTTTGCGTTCAAATAGACAGACGGACAGACAAACAGACGGACGGAGAGGCGGGCATGGCTAAATCGACTCCGCTCATCGTGCTGATAATTTTAGTGAACTTTTCTCTCCTTGTTCTCATACTTACATACATTTAATGTTTATGAAAGGTATGAAAATCAAAAGAGATGTATAACTTCGCTATTGCAGTGGGATATTAACTACGTACCCGAATATTTTGCTTGTGTATTTCCCGATTTGGCTAATTTTTGCCAGGAGTATAATGCATACTACTGAGAAGCAGCTGACCAATTTTCATTGAAATATCAAGATTGAATTATAAGCGATTGCCTTTGAAAATAGCAGACATTTTATGCTGAAAAGTGGGCGACGCCACGCCTACTTCTTCAAAATTTGTTTGCGGCCGAGTTTTTCTTAAAAAGCTTATTATGTGTGCAAAATTTAATTGATATAACTTGCTTGGGTTTAGAAATATCGCTTTTTAAATTTAAAAAAAAAATTTTTCAGAACTATGTTAAAAAACTGGGCGTGGCCATTAACCGATTTCGCCCAGTTTTACAGCAAACAGTTACCTTTATATATAGAACATTATCCCCAAATTTCGTTTCGACAAGTCAATTTTTGGCCGAGTCATGGCATAAAAAGTTTTGTGGAATAGTCCACTATAAAAGGGGAGGGGCCACGCCCATTTTCAAAAAAGTTTGGATTTCTTTGTTCACGGAAACTTTAAAAGTAAAATATAATATATCTACGAGCCTCTTCAAAATCTTTCATATACAAGTGGGCGTATACCTTAACCGATCCCGCCCATTTTTTCCTGGAACATTCCTTGCATACCTAGAAACCTGCGTGCCGAATTTCGTTTCCATATCTTGAACGGTTTTTGATTTATGATTATTATTTCTAAATTTGACTTAATCAAAATTGGGCGGTGCCACGCCCATATCTCAATGTACTCACCAAATTTTATCCTTATAGGTGTATCATGTGATGAGTAATCACTTTTTTTGTGTTTTCGAAAATATTTTATGTATGGAAAGTGGGCGTGGCTATCATCCGATTTCGCCCATTTTAAATAGCGCTCGGAGATGAGTGCCAAGGAACCCGCATACTAAATTTCATTAAGATATCTCAAAATTTACTCATGTTATCGTGTTCACAGACGGACGGACATGGCTTCATCAATTTCTCTTTTCGTCCTGAACATTTTGATATCTATAAGTCAATATCTATCTCGATCCGTTTATGCCTTTACGTACTGCCGTTAGGCGACTAAAGTTAATATACCTTGTGTGCGTAGCACTACTAGGTATAAACATTTGGATTTTATTTATAAGTTTTATGTTTTTATGTTTGTAGTTCCCTGAAGACGGTTACCGTAGTGTAGCCGAAATATATCGGAGAAAATAAAACAAATCTTAGTTCTTTTATTTAAGCAACGAAAGAAAGACCTTGACCCTGCATAACACAACATACTAGTTAAACGAACACAGGTCAATCAATCTGATTATTTGAATATATATATTTGGAATTTCCCATTATAAGCAAATGACCGGGAATTTTATAACTTTGTTTAACCTTATGTATGGAATGAGTATCCAAATATTCAAATACCAAAAAAATCACAGTTTACTATTTTCAGCTACAAGAAATAGCAGAAAGGCTGCAATGGACTTATGGGGATTTTTGCACGAATTAGGATTGATGGTTACCAAATTTGGGCAGCATGTTTCTGTTGATATTAGCATTAAGAATTATCTATTAACTATTCAAATGATTATATTTTTAATTTTTGAACACACTTATGGTACATAGTCATACTCCTCATCATATGCCATGGTAAAATGGAATATAGTCTTCGATAATGCTATCTTGAACTTGCCTTAGATTGCCTTATTTATTGGTAAAATTAAATCATAAGCTTTTCCTAATGGAAGTTATTTATCAGTGGATTAATCGGCTACGATAGTACCCTTATTTGAGGAATTATAATGGAACTTTTTTGAAGTTCAAAACATCTTCATTCTTCAACTCTATCACAGTAAATGCTGAGCTAGCCTTCAAAACCACGTCAATTTATTGTTGAGGTACGTACATACAATTATACTTTCTGATCTTTTTTTATTACTCCAAAATCTCGACCATTTGGTAAATAATGATGACCAGTGGTGAATATTACAAAAAAAAAATTTCCGGAAAGCACAAGAATTTATTTTCAAATATTTGTCCTTTCATCCATAATACGAGTATATTTAAAAACAAACGCTTTTTCCATTCTCAAAACTTTGTTTTCCATCTACATTATATATCTAGGAACATATCTATACTACAGGGTGTTTTTTTTACAGGTTTGTTTTTCGAATAGAGATAAAACTGGCATTTTGTGGTCAAATCTGTCAACTCTAATGTCATTTATGTTCAGTTTGGTTTGCCATTTCATCATGAACAGGTTGACAAAAGAACAACGCTTGCAAATCGTGGAA
This sequence comes from Merzomyia westermanni, assembly GCA_949987695.1. NCBI lineage: Eukaryota > Metazoa > Arthropoda > Insecta > Diptera > Tephritidae > Merzomyia > Merzomyia westermanni. Next base: position 88,279,976 of record OX465291.1, read on the forward strand.
ATTTATTTCGAAAATAATGGTTCAGTTCGCGAAGTTTACCGTGAGCTCCGTCCATTTTATGGTCGACATAATCGTCCATCAGAGCAATTAATTCGGTTAACCATGGATCGTTTTCGCACTACGTTTACTCTATGTGATAATACGCATCCGCAGAGACGTCGAACAGTGCGCACCGAAGAAACAATTGCCGCTGTAGAGCAAAGTGTTGAAGAGGACCCGAATGAATCGATTCGCCACCGTGCACAGCAATTGGAGCTTTGTCCATCAACTTTATGGAAGATTTTGCGCAAAGATCTTGGCTTGCGACCTTACAAGATCCAGCTTGTGCAAGAATTAAAGCCGCGAGACCATGCAATGCGTCGTGATTTTGGTGTATGGGCCGAAAATGAGATTGATTTCGATGCTGATTTTCATCGCAAAATTTTGTTCAGTGATGAGGCTCATTTTTGGTTGAATGGCTACGTCAACAAGCAAAATTGCCGCATTTGGAGTGAAGAGAATCCACATGAGACCCTTGAAACGCCATTACATCCACAAAAACTGACTGTTTGGTGTGCTCTATGGGCTGGTGGAGTCATTGGGCCATACTTCTTCCGCAATAATGCTGGAGAGGCAGCTACCGTTAATGGAGACCGGTATAGAGCCATGATAACCGACTATTTTGTTCCCGAATTGGATGGCATGAATGTGGATGAGTTGTGGTTCCAACAAGACGGCGCTACATGCCACACAGCGCACGTCACAATCGATTTATTGAAGGAAACATTCGATGAGCGCATAATTTCGCGGAATGGACCTGTCAATTGGCCACCAAGGTCGTGTGATTTGACACCATTGGATTATTTTCTTTGGGGATATGTGAAGTCGCTCGTCTACACCAACAAACCAGAAACGTTAGGGGAATTGGAAGCCAACATTCGTGGCGTTATTGCCGACATACGGCCCCATATGCTCGAAAAAGTGGTTGAAAATTGGACCTGTAGAATTGGCTTTATTCGAGCCAGCCGCGGCGGCCACATGCCCGAAATCATATTTAAACATTAATGGCATAAAATTATCCTTCCAATAAAGCCAAATTGATGGACCTTAAAACGATTTTCTTGTGTTTTATTTCAATTCGAAGTTCTATACCCCTAAAAAACACCCTTTACATATATGTAGAAAATGAAGCTGTTATTAATTTACAAAATATGATAAGATTGATAAAAGAAGAATTAACTAATATCAAATACGCCATACAATGGGCAAAAAAAAAGACATTCTAAATACACTATTGTTAAATAAAAATTAAATCAAAATTGCAATGGAAAAATTATAAGATGAACAAATTCCGTTCAAAAATGCGGAAGAAGCATTAGAAATAGATAATAAGGATTTGACGATTTTTTATTTGGTAAAAATACCATTAACTTTTGAGGAAAATTTTCAAAAAATTATTTTAAAACCTGTCTTGGAAGCAGATAATACTATAACATATATTGAATTTGAAGAAATATTAAAAGATAAAAAAGAAATTTATGGATAATAAAAACTTGCGACAGTTATAAAAAAACTTAAATTTGCAAGCAAGATCATAATGTATGCATACCTAGGATAATAAATAGTTTTAATTCAACTTGTACTAAAAGTAAGCCACCACATTCATCACACCGAAGAAATTAAAACTGGTGTTTTACTCCTCAATGGCTTTGAAGGGCAAATATATGCTGACGGAGCGCTCATGAATATGACATTTATAATTTTAACAATTTAGCTTTAGAGATCAATAACCAAACGTACATCAATTACGATCCCATACCATATTCAGCAATCCCTGCAGCCCTGCAACCCGCACCAATAGAAGAAAGTCGAATTGAACTACTTTCTCTTGAAGCTCTGAAAGAGCTACACATAAACAACATACGGAGAATACAACTTCTTAAAGTAGGAACAATATCCAACAGCTCTCTTTCAATCGGAGCACTTGCCGCTACTTTAATCGTTGTAATAATTTTTTTAAATTTTTGGCCAAAATCCAAAAATAGAGTATTCATCTCTTTGAATCTTGGTACTCGGCAGATACCGGCAACAAACATCACTCTTTACGAGATCAAAGATACCCCCCACGATCAACCAACATACGTGAATTTCAATAACTTACCTTATTTTTGAAGAACGCTCGAGGACAATTGAGTCACAATTGAGCAAATTTTGGTAAAAAAATAGGTAAAAATCGAAGACGATCCAAAACACGTGCAAGCAAAGCAGCTGTCAACAATTAACTGAACATTCAAAATGGCCGAGCTTGTCGGCATAAGTGAGAGACATGAGTACCAACATAACGCCACAAAAAGTTCGAAATTCGAATATACGTAACCAGCGAAAATTCAAAATTCGCGATACTTTTTGAACACACCTCGTATATCTATATACTCGTATACTACTTATAAAATAAAGTCGCTAAAAAGCTATGTACGGAATTGGCTTCGCACAGAATGCTCCGATTTGAAAGTGGTTTTTGCATTTTAAAGCTTAGCTGTGTGAGATGGACTTTTTTTTATATAATGTGAAGGAATATTTAAAGGGTTTTTGGTTTACACAGCCATACATCATAACCTTATCAACCGATTAGAATGAATCTTCCTTGAAGTTTATCTTTGAAATATTTACTTTCGTTCTGCATCAAAAAAAATAGTTGATTATTTTTAATTTAACGAAAATTCTTTAAACAAAACCAGCACTTTTTCCAAAAAAATCTGTTTGTGTGTTTGTTCGCTGCCAACCGAATAAGTCAGCGTGCTTTAAGCGACAGCTGTGGTGTGTCATTTGATGAATTCGCGAAAGAGCTCGGTAGCGTTACTTCACTTCGGACGTATGTATGTATGTATGTAATGTTAATTATAAAGTTGTTTTAAACATTATCAACCTGTGTGAAACAAGGTGCGGGTTGCTAGTATCTTATAAATAAAAATGAATGTATGTCTGTGTGGCTTTTATAAGTGTCCAAATAACTCAAACGAGCTTTATAAAATTTTCACAGTATATTATTCACTGGTTACGGTATAGGCTATGTATATAATTTTGGAAAAGTGGGCGGTGCCACTCCCCCAGGATATACAATATTTCAATTCGTCGTAACTCTGAACATATTTGGTCTAAATTCATGATATTTGGATATACAGTGGAGCTTCCATAAAAAGAATCGCTATTATCCCAAAAATAAGTTCGACTTACGGAGAATTCGAGTTATAGAATTTTTTCGTTTTTAGTAGAAAGAGTTCAATTGCAGACATGTATGTATGTTTAGGCGAGATGCCTAAATTCTTTAAAAATGTGCCACCCTAATGTAACTTTAGCGCCCTTCCAATCACTAACACCAACCCACCCACCTGTGTGGGCATGCATGCATATTCGTGTTTTGTCAGCACACTTATACATGCATGGGGGTGAGCATGTGTGGGTTCACCTCTCCTTAAAACCGGAGGATAATTTTCTGGTTCAACGGTTATCCTCGATTGGAAAACCGTCTACTTCTTCAGCGACACTCATCCAGGATTTTCCACAGCAGCCAACTATTTTTAAAGGTAAACCAATTTTTTTGTAATAATCTTTTATCCAAATATACGGCCACTTGATTATAACGAGGATTCTCGTTTTCTTATTTCTTTTTCTATTTAAAATCACAATTCGACCGCGGTGCTTTTGAGCCACGGCCGTTCCAGCGAAGCACCACTGTCGCACTTGTTCATGGTCCATTCTTCCCGTAGAAAGGAACCAGCCTATACAGTCCACAACACCAACATCTATTCACATAATTTGGATCAAACCACATCAACCAGAAGCTGCCACATAAGGAAGTAGAAAAAACACAATTTTGAACGCACTGCCGCAATTCCCAAACAACAAACAACTCTGCCACATACCACAACCAACACCACGAGCTATTTACAACAAATTCGGCCGATCACCACATCACAGCACGTAAGTTGTATATTTCTTGCCACTTATTTTTTTTTGTGTGTTGTAATCAGACATAAGTGCGTTAAGTGAATTCTATTCAAAATCACAATTTTTTTTTGAACAGTTAACTGCTATACTTTTTCTTTAAATTTTAAATTAAATTAAACGCTTAGAATCCTTGCGACTATCCAGATTATCCCCCCACCAGTGGTAAGGTTTTTTGGACACAGCGCAAGGCAAGAGGTAACATAACCTCATTTTCACAATAAAATCACTTAGCCTTTCGATCTTCAGTTTGTTTTTGTTTTTTTTTTCGGTAATATACAGAACAGCATTTTAATCGAAGGCTAGCTTATCAATTTCTTATTATTAAATTCACAAATTTGATAGCCTTTTCTTTTGTTATCACATTCTTTTCATTTAATATTCACTTTCGCTCGTTTGATACACCGCGCACTTTATCTGTGTTTTTTTGCGTACGTCTTTATTGCGGCAACATATACAGTTACTCACATAAATAAGTATACCCCCCTTTTTGGCAAATCTTACCAATTTTCGCTTCAGGAAATTTATTTTAACTAATTTCGTATAAGAAAGTTGGTCACGATCTAACACGAGAACTATAAATTATATTTTAAAACTGTATGAAAAATTCGACGAATTTTCAAATTTTTCCTCAGAATTTTCATAATTTATTTGAGTATGCAGATTTGTAGCCGGTTCATTTTCAGTATCATAAAGTGTGAATCTTAAGTCCGTAAGAAATTTTGCTGATTTTTGGCAATTTTTTTTCTGGGGGCTTTAGGATTTTTGTATTCTATTCTATTGCTCTCGAGAACGAATTTTCGTCATCCCTTGTCAATTTTGGTTTTGTAACAAACCGGTTTCGCCGAACCGCCATCTTCAGTGCTTGATTTCGTTCTAATCTGTGTCTATCCGTTGTCATGTATTTATAGTCTGGATGCTGAATCTGGTAGTGTTAGTATTCGTGTTTATGAGTCGTGTCTTACGAACGTATCCGAACCGGTACCTGCAATGAGGGTTGTTTTTAACGCTCGTTTACTAGTTGTGGTGTTATATCAGATAATAAGTTTGATGATGTTAGGTCAGGTAATCTTAAGCGTATAATGTTAAGTGTATACTCGCTAGTCATGTAGAAGTCATTAGTTGTGGTTTTAGATCAGGAAATTAGTTTGAGGATGTTAGGTTAGGTAATGTTAAGTGTATATTTAAGGGTGGGTTTTGACGCTCGTTAGTCATGTAGAAGTCACTGATTTTTGTTCTCTGATTTGTTTTGTGTGTGTGCTCGTTTATTGCTACTCGTTTTGTTATTGTACCTGCGGTGTTGTTTGGTCCTCTGTAAATTAGTTTTAGCGGTTCAAATATTGCGTCAAAAATGGTGTTTGTTTCTTCCTTAACTACTCTCCCGTCAAATGTCTTAAGTTTGTATATTTCCATGTTTTCTAGCACATTTAAGCGCCGCCCTTTTCTTTGTACGTGAAGTATTCTGGCTGTGTTTTTGATGTTGGTCGGGCTGCATTTGTTTTTGAACATGTGATTTGCATAGTTTGACTCTGTTGTGATAGTGGGTTTCCGTGTTTTTCTGTTGTAGTCCCTGATGTGCTCCCGGAATCGGGTACTTATTTTTCGTCCTGTTTGCCCTATATAGCTGTGCTGGCATTCGCAGGTAAGTTTGTATATTCCTTGTTTCCTGAATGGTTCTTCCGAGTTAGTGTTGGTTCTTAGTTTTTGTCCTGAGTTGTTCGATGTTCTGAACGCTGTGTTGATATCGTGTTTCTTGAAGAAGTTTGCCAATTTGTGTGTCGTTTTTCCAGTGTATGTCATTGTAGTCCAGATCTTGAATTTTTCTTCTGCGTTGTGTCTTTTTTGTGATACATGGTTTCTTCGGAGTTTGTCTATTAGGCATTTTTTGTATCCGTTGCCCGTGGCTATGTCGTATATGGTGGTTAGTTCTTTCTTGTATGATTCCTGAGTGAGGGCTGTTCTTTGAAATCGTGAACCTGACCACAGTGGACATCAACAGCGAAGAAACGAAACTTCTGGGATTAAAGCACAACATAGTAGACAACAACAAGGCTAGAAAAACGGAGCAAGCGATGGTGGATGCAGAGGTTGCAATATCGCTCCTCCCCTACGAAGAACAAGAACACGCAAGACACATGTGTAGGGAGATCATCAATAAGGACATAAAACAGCAGGAACACCGAAATACGAATAAAGAGGAGATTATAATGAAGGGGCTTCAACAAAAACTAAAAAGGAACAACGTGGTGACAACAAAGGCCGCCAAGGGAAACACAACAGTACTCATGGACAAGGACTAATACATAACGAAAACCGATAACTTAATTAAAGAAATGAAATGCCGCATAATCAGCGAGGATCCCACCGATAAATACCAGATGGAAATCAAAAGGGCCATTAAGAATGCCACAAAAATAATAGACGATAGGACGGGACATACTCTGACACAAATGAACCCATCAGCTCCCCCACTAATAGCGCTTCCAAAAATTCATAAGCAGGACACGCCAATGCGACCAATAATAAATTTCAAATCAGCGCCGGGTTATAAACTTTCAAAACATATAAAGACTATACTGAATGACACGCTTGAACTCGACCATGAACATACAATAAAGAATACAAACGAACTAATAGAAAGACTTGAAACCGTCAAACTCACAGAGAACAGCACAATCGTCTCATTTGACATAAAATACTTTTATCCCTCCATACCGCTTCCAGAGACATTAGACATAGTAAACAAAACACTACGAGACAAAACCAAAGATATCATCACAACAGCACAAATCACAAACACACTAAGAACAACTTTACAGCAAAACTACTTCAAGTTCAACAATAAAATATATAGGCAAACAAACGGACTAGGAATGGGAAACCCAACGTCATCAATTCTCATGGAGGCATTCATACAGAACTTGGAAACAAAATATATGCAAGAACTAAAAAACGAACTAGGAGTGATATTTTACGCAAGGTACGTCGACGACATCATCTGCATACTGAACAATAACAATGAAGAACGAATACTAGAATTCCTAAACAGACAACATGAAAACATAAAATTTACTATGGAGACCGAGAAAGAAGGAGAACTGAACTACCTGGACCTAACAATAAGAATTGACAGAATTACAAACAAATTTAAATACGACATCTACAGGAAACCAACAAGTACAGACACCATAATTCATTCTACGTCAAACCATCCTCAACAGAACAATAATGCGGCATTAAAGCACCTAGTGGACAGACTTCAAAGAACACCCCTCACTCAGGAATCATACAAGAACGGATACAAAAAATGCCTAATAGACAAACTCCGAAGGAACCATGGATCACAAAAAAGACACAACGCAGAAGAAAAATTCAAGATCTGGACTACAATGACATACACTGGAAAAACGACACACAAATTGGCAAACTTCTTCAAGAAACACGATATCAACACAGCGTTCAGAACATCGAACAACTTAGGACAAAAACTAAGAACCAACACTAACTCGGAAGAACCATTCAGAAAACAAGGAATATACAAGCTTACCTGCGAATGCCAGCACAGCTATATAGGGAAAACAGGACGAAAAATAAGTACACGATTCCGGGAGCACATCAGGGACTACAACAGAAAAACACGGAAACCCACTATCACAAACTATGCAAATCACATATTCAAAAACAAATGCACCCCGACCAACATCAAAAACATAGCCAGATTACTTCACGTACAAAGAAAAGGGCAGCGTTTAAATGTGCTAGAAAACATGGAAATATACAAACTTAAGACATTTGACGGGAGAGTAGTTAACGAACAAACAAACACCATTTCTGACGCAATATTTGAACCGCTGAAACTAATTTACAGAGGACCAAACAACACCGCAGGTACAATAACAAAACGAGTAGCAATAAACGAGCATGCACACAAAACAAATCAGAGAACAAAAATCACTGACTTCTACATGACTAACGAGCGTCCAAACCCACCCTTAAATATACGCTTAACATTACCTAACCTAACATCCTCAAACTAATTACCTGATCTAAAACCACAACTAATGACTTCTACATGACTAACGAGCGTCAAAACCCACCCTTATGTATACACTTAACATTACCTGACCTAACATCCTCAAACTAATTATCTGATATAACACCACAACTAGTAAACGAGCGTTAAAAACAACCCTCATTGCAGGTACCCGTTCGTAAGACACGACTTACATACACGAACGCTAACACTACCTGATACAGCATCCAGACTATAAATACATGACAACGGATAGACACAGATCAGAACGAAATCAAGCACTGAAGAAGCGGTTCGCCGAAACCGGTTTGTTACAAAACCAAAATTGACAAGGGATGACGAAAATTCGTTCCAATATAAATCCAGTATATTTTTTTGTTAACACCCAACAATATTAATAGTGAACTTTTGCCTTTTATTTCTACTTTCTCTTGTCTAATATACCTCCACCATCTGCGAGCGTATTAATGGTCCTATCTCACCGTGAGAAGGCACCAGGGAGCTATACAAACTACAGTCCAAACATTTCACAAAGGCAATTTTTGAAATCGGAATAACACTACACACAGCATTTTCCGGCAAAATTACAATCTACAAATTATTTTGGTTGCACAAAAGTGGCACTTGGCATAAGCACATCCTTATCAAGGAAAATTTGAGTCGAGGTAAGCACAATAAACAACTACACAAATCCCATTAGCGCCTTCGAGAAATTATAATTTGGCAGCAAGGCACAACAACAAAAATATTTCCTGCATAATCACCACCACAACAGCAACAGATAGCTGCAACAACAACAAAAAACAAGGTACGTGGCTATAATTTCAACCGCACAAATTTTTTAAGTGGATTTTTTTTTCAAAAAGTGAATTTTTCTTTTTTACGGCCTTTTGTCTATCAGCTATATTCCCCACCAGTGGTAAAATATATTTGACACAGCTTAAGGTAGCATAGTGCCAGTATTTAGGAAAAGTTTCTGCAAAATTACACTGCACTATTTTCCGGTTGTACATAACCACACTTTTCCTTAGTTGCCTATCTTATTTGTGGATAGTAACAACAATACACGTTGGTTCACATAACCAAACAAATCACTGGCAATTTATATACTGCAAATTTTAAATTTTGTACATATAGCACTTTTTTAAGTCTTTAAATACACATTTAGGACATTTGCATAGCACTTTTTGGTTGTTGTAATAACAAAATTGCAGATTCATATTGTTAAACTTGCGTTTTAATTAATATCGCAAAAAATACGACCAAGTTGTTGTTGTTGTGCACAGATATCCACATAGTTGGGTGGCGATCATTTGTATGTATGAATGTACATAGATATACACTGACGTGCATATAAAGAAACTGCAAATATAAGATAAAATACACATTATTAGCGGCGATTTATTTGCAACAAGAATAAACAAGTTTTCTATTGTTATTATACATTAAATCCTACTTGATTACCATCTGTATACCCGGTTGCACAAATATACTCTTATACAAATACAGTATACATTAAACCGTATTCGGATTTCTATCTGTATACGCGGTAGCATAAGTAAAGTCTTAATTCTCCTTGGGTCAAAGATATACATTAAACCGTATTCGGCTTTCTATTTGTATATCGACCTACATTTCCAAACAAATTCGTAAATTTTCAAGTTAAAAATGGATTCATTCATACAGAAGGCAGAAGCGATCGTTGACTTCGAGACCGAGTTCAACGATCAACCCGTAGCTGAACACTCCATCATTTCCCTCGGAATTCAACAGGGTGAATTTAAACGTGATTGGGAAAAGTTGCGGGAAGAGTATGAAACCGCCCTTGCTGATAAAGCCTTGAAAGCAGACGTTGCCTCTATTAAAAAGAAATACAGAGCATCTTATAAAGTATATGTTCGCTGCATGACAGCAATGGGGAAGGGCAAAAAGGAGCTCGAAGCTCCGGCATCCCGTGAACACAAAATTCATCTTCCGCCATGCGACATGGCAGTGTTCAAGGGAGATTATCTGTCGTGGCCAAGATTCCGAAATATGTTTACGGCCATATACATCAATAATAAGAGCCTTACCCCGGTTGAGAAGTTATTCCACCTCAACCAGAAAACACAAGGTGAGGCCAAAGACATTGTGAGTAATGCTCCACTCACAAATGAAGGCTTCGATATAGCCTGGAAAAATCTGAATGAAAGATACGAAAATAAGGGCAGTTTAGTTAAAGCTCAGTTCGATACTGTCTTTGGCATAAAACCAATAGAATTCGATTGTGGTAAATCAATAAAAGATTTCCAATTAAAACTGAATAACTGCAGGACGGCTTTGAAAAGTCATAGAATTGATTTATGGGATGCAGTGTTTGTCTATCTGTGCGCTGAGAAGTTACCCGAAATCTCCCTTTTGATCTGGGAGCAGTCTCTAGTGAACAAAACTGAAATATCCAAATGGGAGGATATGAATAAATTTTTATCCGATAGATTTTTGGCTTTAGAAAATGTGTCTGGCCATAGAGGTAATAAGCCCTCAAAAAGCTCAAAGCCGCAATCCCACAAACAGTCCCCTGAGCCCCATCATAAAAAGGTTGGGTCATTCCAAACCAACCTAAAGAAATTTTTCTGTCAGATGTGTCGGACAAATGAGCACAAACTTTTCACCTGCGAAACGTTTAAGAAAATGTCTCCCTCTCGTCGAAGAGACTTCATTAAAAGTAATAATTGCTGTGTAAATTGTCTGTCGTCACGACACACAGTAAAGAAATGTACAAGTTCTTATAACTGTGCTTCATGCAATCAGCGACATAATACACTCCTACACATCACACAAAGTCAGCCAAAGAGAGCAGCGCATGCCAGAAACTCAGACGATGAGGATAATAGAGCAACGACCTCACAACAGGCACGAGAGAGACAACTTCCAAATCGAATGAAAAGCAAGGCGCGACAGTACAATCTTGCCATACAAATACAAGCACTGGTGTGCTTTTAGGTACTGCAAGAGTTAACATCCAGTACAAAAATACTAGTTTTTCAGCCAGAGCTCTAATTGACTCTGGTTCAGAGTGCTCGTTCATGACTGAACGACTCAAACGTCGAATTAATTTGCCATCCAAGAAAATTCGCGCTACAGTTTTAGGAATAACTAATTCATTCTCTGCACAGGTCAAGGAAACTTGTTCAATAGAGTTGCGGCCACGAATTGACTCATTATTCTCTGTGAACGCAAAAGTCCTTGTCCTGCCACAGTTGACAGGGAATCTTCCAACATGCCAGATCAGTGCGATGACTAAACAATCATTCCCTGATCTCGAGTTGGCAGATAAGCGATTCTTTGTCAACGAGCCAGTGGATCTAATCTTGGGAGTTGACATATACCCTCAAATCATATTAAATGGAATGCAGAAGGATGCTCTCGGTACGCTTTTGGCACAAGAAACTGTCTTCGGCTGGATTCTAACAGGCCGAGCGGAAGCTCAAGAGAAACGAAATCAAATCGTGTAAAACTTCAGTGACATATCGTTGGAAAACCAACTATCTGCCTTCTGGGAGCTTGAAGAACTTCCCAGAAGCAAACATTTTAACGAGGAGGAAAAATATTGCGAGGATCTCTATAGGAATACGACCACAAGGGATAGCCCAGGGAAATATACGGTCTCACTACCATTTAAAAAAGAATTCCCTGGGAACTTATCTCTTGGACCATCCCTCAGAAGGGCCTGCTCTCAGTTCTTTCGGAACGAGACACGCCTCGCAAAAAACCCTACCTTACAAGCGGAGTACAATCGAGTTGTAACAGAGTATGACGAATTAGGACATATGTCACGGATCAAAAGCAACATGCCTCCAGACTCCAATGACCACTATTTTCTACCTCATCACGCAGTGATCAAAGAGGAAAGTACATCCACTAAAGTTCGCGTTGTATTCAACGCATCTAGTCCGACAGCAAAAGGAGTGAGCCTGAACGACGTTCTTCATACGGGTCCTGTACTACAAACAGACCTAACCCTTCTCATACTTCGCTGGAGACTTTACAAATATGTCTTCAACTACGATATCGGGAAAATGTACCGACAAATTATGGTACATCCTAATCATACTAAATATCAGCGCATAGTATTTCGTACTAGCTCTGGAAACCCAATCTGTCTTTACGAATTAAAGACTGTAACATTCGGGGTAAACTGTGCTCCTTATCTGGATATAAGGACACTATTATAATTTGCAGAGGACGTAGAAGACTCCTTTCCAATTGCATCCACCATTCTAAAGGAATGTATGTATGTGGATGATATTCTCGCTGGCGGACATTGTATCGACTCAGCAATTAGGGCGAGAGATCAAATATCTCAAGTGTTGCAATCAGCCGGGTTTCCACTTCGAAAGTGGACAGCCCATTGCGACCAAATCCTAAAAGATATCCCTAAGCAACATCTACTTAATAAAGATTTCCTAGAATTCGAAGACGCAAGTTCAGTGAAACCTCTAGGAATTAGGTGGAACGCTCATAAAGATGAGTTTTACTTTATCGCCGTGGTGTGAAGGTAGTGTTGCCGGCCTACCACACCGAAGGTCCATGGTTCGAGCCCTGGTACAGGTAACATCAAAAGTGATTTGAAAAAAAGTTTTTCAAAACGGGGTCGCCCCTCGGCAGTGGTTTGGCAAACTCTCCGAGTGTATTTCTGCCATGACAGGCTTCTCAGCAAAAATTCGTCTCCTTTGTAGATGCCGTTCGGAGTCGGCAAAAAACTGTAGGGCCCACCAATTTGTAGGGAAAAATTCAAATCGGCACACCACAAATTGGAAGAGAAGCTTGGCGCAAAAATCTCTTAGGAGGTTTATGATGATATACCTGTTGTATATCGCGCCATAGAGATAGAAAACCAATGGAAAATCGCAACAACCTTACAAAAAGGGCAATTTTATCAGCCATCGCTAAACTTTTTGGTCCATTAGGATGGCTTGCGCCAATAATAATGGTAGCCAAAATGCTTATGCAAAACATTTGGTTAGAAGGAACAAATTGGGATGAAAGCGTATCACCAACGACAACGGAACGTTGGAAAACTTTCATGGAAAATTATCACGAAATTGATAATATTCGAATACCGCGATGGGCTCACTTTTCCCCATTCGACAACGTGGAAATACATGGATTCTGTGACGCATCGGAGAAAGCATACGCTGCGGCAATATACCTTCGCGTCGAAAAAGATGACTAAGTCATAATCACATTACTTTTATCCAAAACGAAAGTAGCCCCAGTCAAAACAATCTCACTTCCCCGATTGGAATTATGCGGAGCCGTATTACTCGCCGAAATGACGGAAACCATCGCTACCAACCTCAACTTAGGAAATCCAAAAACTTATCTGTGAACAGATTCAACGATTGTACTAGCATGGATACGAAAGCCACCATGTTCGTGGTCAACTTTCGTAGCACACCGTATCACGAAAATCGTTGACAAAGTCGGAAACAATAAATGGCGTCATGTGGATTCGGGAACAAACCCAGCTGACTTAGCTAGCATGGACTCCCAGCACATGAACTGGTCAACAATTCTTTGTGGTGGCAGGGACCTTCTTGGCTACAAGAAGACATCGAAAAATGTCCAACACAAGATACAATTTACAACACAAATATAGAGGAAAAAAGAGTGCAAGTACATGCAGTCACCGCCAAAACCGAAATTAGTGACATTTTGGATAGATTTTCGAATTTATCCAAAGCTTTGAGGGTAATATCTTAGTCTTGAGATTCCTCGAAAGAACTCACCGTAAGACAAAAGATTCATTTAAGAAAACGTCTTGGTTGATTTCATCAGATGAAATCAAAACCACAACACAACGTTTAATTAAAATATCCCAACAGCAGTTTTATAGTACAGAATACAAAAATCTAAAATCAGGTAAACCGGTCGATTCCAAAAGCGAAATACTTCCTCTTACCCCTTTCTTAGACAAAAATGATATTATAAGGACTGGAGGTCGCTTAGGCGCCTCTAAGGACTTAGCTTACAGCGAACGTCCCCAATCGTCCGACCATATAAATGTAAATTATCTCGTTTATTAGTCCAATTTGTCCACGAAATATCTTTACATGGGGAAAACCAACTAATGTTAAGGCTTGTTAGAACCAAATATTGGATTCCTAGGGTTAAAAATATGATACAGTCCATTATTCATAGCTGCAAGGTCTGCGCGATCTATAAAAAGCGCGTACAAACCCTACTTATTGGGAAGATTTTGCAGGACCATTCGACATTAAAAGCTATCGAGGTAGAGGGTGCCGAATATCCAAAGGTTATGTCTGTCTGTTCGTCTGCTTTACAACGAAAGCAATACACTTAGAAGCCACAACCGATCTCAGCACCCAATCATTCTTGGCAGCACTATCTAGGTTCATCGCTAGACGAGGCTGTCCAAAAAACATATATTCCGACAATGGGACAAACTTTGTCGGAGCCTCAAGATCTCTAAGATCTGAATTTAAGGCATTTACAGCAGATTCTCGTGAGAGCGCATTGTCGAAATACGCTCATCAACTTCTGCCATGGCATTTTATACCCACGTCATCTCCGCACATGGGAGGCCTGTGGGAAGCAGCTGTAAAAAGTTTTAAAAGCCACTTTCGAAAAGTGGCAGCTGGGTATAAATATACTTTTGAGGAGTTTTCCACCCTCTTATGTCGAATTGAGGCTTGCCTCAACTCGCGATCCATAAGTCCTTCGTCAAACGAATCGACCGACCTGGAGCCATTAACACCAGGCCATTGCCTAGTAGGCGGACATCTTCTCGCGCCACCAGAAATCGATTCCATTGAGAATCCTGCCTCCATTGTAAACCGGTGGCAGAAATTGAAGGCTTTACATCAAACCTTTTGTAAAAGGTGGAAAAGGGAATACCTCTTGGGACTGCAAAAGCGGGTCAAATGGAAACAACCGAAAGCAAATATAAAAATTGGGACCTAGTCGTTCTAATAGAGGATAACCTTGCTCCAAACGAATGGAGACTCGGAAGAGTGGTCAAACTCCACCCAGGACCAGACGATCTTGTGAGAGTAGTCGACATAGTGACTGAAAAAGGGGAAACCACAAGACCGTTGACTAAGCTGGTCCTGCTTCCACCCGCCAACGACCCAAGTGGAGACGACTCCACTGATCAACAGAACATTTCTTCATGAAAATCGGTAATTCCACTTCGTATTACCAAAAATAAAACAATTTTTTTTTGAGTTTTCAAGAAAATTAGACAATTTTTTTTTTGAGTTTTCAAAAAATAAAAGAAAAGTAAAAATTTAGACAGAAGAAACAAACTCAAAAATTATTGGAAGGTATGCGACTTCTTATTATCGAAAAAATAATAAGAAATAAAAAGTAAACTCAAAAATCATGAAAATGATAAAATGAAAATGAAGTGAAATGGAGAAATGGAGAAATGGAGAAATGGAAAAATTAAAATGAGAAAAAAAAAAATATTTAAGAAAGTTTGATGGTTCTTAGCCATGTTACCATGACTCGATCTGGTTTCGTAAAACCGACCATCGTAGATCAAAATCAAAATAAATTTGCAGATAAGTGAACTTATCCGCCACAGAATGAAAAAAAAAAAAAACAGAAAAAATAACCCATTACAAGAACTCCAACCTAAATACTACAAAACTACACAAAGTACGTCTAATCTACGTTGCCAACTCACACACATCCACCATGTCCGAAAAGGTAGCACGTAGGATCCAATTTTCAGTGGTCAAATCATAAATACCAAATAGTCAGTAAAGTTCCGCACTAAAAAAAAAAAAAAAAAGCGTCTAATTATAATAACTGGACATATCTTCACAAACGAATTAACTTTTTTTATACCTTGGTGGCTCAAGCGTAATCTATACATTCATGTCAAGTTTCTATAATTAAACATATATACATATGCATTTAAAGCAATAAAATAATAATAGCCCACAGTCCTGCAGGGTGCAATTACATACATACATACATACATAAATACCTTATAGTCCAAATTAGCACCCAAACCTTAATATAAATTACCCAAATGTGGAAGTGAACTGCCTCGGTTTGGGGTAATAGCTGACGCGGACCAAGGCATCCGTCTCCCGTTCATGGTGGACGTACGCTGCCAATTTTGGCACATTAAAAATTTCCCACAGCGAAACATAATTTTGCACACACACACATTTCCTTTATTTGGAACGCAAAACTGTTCTAAAACGCACCGTACGCAGGGAAAGGAGTCTCATGCACATTAAATCGCATCTGAAATGAAAAGAAAATGAGAAAAATTATTAATTTCAGTAGTAAACGACAATTTCACAATTTTTTACAACTCAACTTACCTCATGTTTATTATGTAATGACATTTTTTCATTCATTTGTCATTCTTCTCTACTTTGCCTTCCACTGTCATTCAATGACATCGAGCAGTGTTGCCATACAACACTCACAAAAAAGCTTAAGGGTAGGCCACACTGTCAATATAAGTTGGCAATTTATGGTTACATAAAAAGTGGCCAATATAGGCGAATTAGGTATCAAAGTACGCGTATTCGTGCCAGGATCACGAATATGAGAGCGGAAATTAATTTCTTGTACCCGCTCAAAAATTACGGGTAAAAAACCGGTTCACCGGGTACTTTTTGTAAAAATTAACCAATATAGCCGAATGGGGTATCAAAAGACGTGTTTTTGTGCCAGGGTTGCGAATCAGGGAGGGGAAAGAAAATTTTGTACCCATCAAAAAATTATGTGCGAAAAAATGGTATTTTTTTTTAACTAAAAAAAAATTAAAATGCGCTTTTTTCTTGGGTGGCAGGCAAATTTGTGACAAATCAGTTCAAAAACAATTTTTACTATTTGCCTTAAGAGATTTTCATTGGGATCCCTCGTACAATCTGCCACCCTATACGAATCGTTTAAAACTCATTAATCTACACACACTTTCTAGTCGGAGGGAAATGCTTGGAATTATTTTTATGATTAAATTGCTAAATGGTTCACTATCCAGCCCATTTCTTCTAAGTGAAGTGAACTTCAATGTACCGTCTCGTCCTTCAAGGCATTTTAAACCTCTAGTCTTAAAACAGTGCCGAACCAATTTTCAGTTAAATGAGCCTTTTCGCTGTTTGTGTCAAGATTATAACTCTCTTTCTGGTAGATTTGATATTTCAGACTCGCTTTTCAGCATAAAAAAATCAATTCTTTCTGTCCTAAATTCATAGCTACTGATTGTTTTTTATTCTTTGACTTCTATTTTAACTTTTAACAATAATTTTATTCTGTTAACTAGTTATTTCTTAATGTATAATCTATCCTATATCTACTTTACTTAGCTGATGAGGTTTTCTCTGTAGCTGAGCAGTTTTAGATCTCGACGATTAGCAAACCAAAGCCTTTCAACGACTCGGCACGAACGAATAATCCGCGCGTTATGCGGATGCGCCCCTCGCGCCGGTCGGGCGGGATATGGTGGGTAATCCGTTGGGAATTATTATTATTATAAAACAAAACCAAAATTCACAAACAGAGCATATTTAATAATCCGTTTCTGGCTACGAGAAAATGGAGATCTGGCAACAAGATCGTTTCACAATATAATTTTTCGCCAAAATGCAACACTACGTTTGCGGCGAACTAAATTTTAACGGAGCTGCCAACCACAACAACGGCAACTGTCAACAAAATCTTAAGCTCGCTATGCACGCTCGATAAAATATTAAGTGCACTATACACTATGCAAATAACTGCGTAAAAATTTAAAGTGATCATGTTTCGCCACCCAACAAGCCAAAAAATGATTGAAAATAACAAAATAAATTAAACTAAATCATAAAATGGTAAAATCGGGAACGGAGACTAGGCCTCTTCGTCCGGACCCAAAATAATTATTAATCTTCAAAATCTGAAACGGAGATTCCAGATCTGAACAAACAAAAAAATGGATCGGAAATTAAACAAAGGAAGCCTGGTGACGCGGCCTTACCAGCTTCCATCATCTCAAGTATTTATCAAAATACATAAATTATACAAGGGAAGACTGGTGACTCGGCCTTATCTTTATTTAAAAAATACAAATATACAAAGTGCGTTGAATTATAACCCGTTCTTGTTTTTCAGCCTTAATATGTTGTTTTTATTTCACAGCGGCCGATCAGCTGAGACAAGCTCGGTGAAAAATCATTTAATGAATTTTAATAAACAGATCAAATGTATTTAATATCTGAATTTTAGTTTTAAGTTTTCGTGAGCGTGACATCTCCAGCATGACATTTCTTCCTTTAACATATTGCTTACCGCAAGCGGGCCGGCATGTTTAGGTCGGAACCTAAATATTTATTCTCATTAAAAGGGGCCACCCTAATGCATATTCTTTTAATGTTACATATACATGTACACGCACTCATGTATATGCACACATATATGAAAACATACACGGGTAACTGAATTTTCCTTTGGATAACGAATATCCATTGGAAAACCCACGCACGATCTCCGGTCTGGCAAAACGGAGATCAACTTTGCACTGGCGGTCCCATTTTAACCATCAAGGAAAAAGACCTGCTGCCGTTGTCCCGCCACATCACAAATTATATTAAGGTAAACTACTGTACTCTTATTAACAATCAATAAAGTGAAATATTGTGCATAATATTAATAGTGAACTTTTGCCTTTTATTTCTACTTTCTCTTGTCTAATATACCCCCACCATCTGCGAGCGTATTCACAAATTAAACTTTCGGAAATAAGTATTAACCTTACAAAATTCAGATTTTTCGTTTTTAAAACGTTTGAAAATAAACGTTGTTTAATTAAAACGGCACGTTATTAAAAGGCTTATTAATTTAAACCTACAAGAAAGATTTTAAAGAAAGCTTTCTTAAAGTTTTTTTTTAACTTTATTCAAACCAAATTTTGTATATTAGTTAGATATTGCGAAAATCAGCCAACTATTATTAGTTTTCGGAAGTGATTAAGATGCAGCCATGATTTTGCTTTTCCGCTATCATTCTCATATAAAATCTTGTTTGAAAAGAATTGGAAATAATTTAAGTTGAAAAGAGAAAAAATTGACAAATGTTTTTTTTCTGAATTTTTATAAACATTTACATTTCACTTTAAAATTGAAATAATTAGTAACAGTTTTCTCTTGAAGTTTATAAAGGTTTACTTGAAACTTTCAAATAAATTAAAACTGAAAAAGCCTACATATCGCTTATTGTAGCAAATTTATTTTGAACAACATTTACAGAAATGATTGTTGGGTGCACATATATCTATGTAATAATATAACAGACTTACCCTCTTCCTACGGTGCGCATCGCCTGTAGCGCTAATCCCATATGGTCTAGTGGCGCTCATAACCACCCCCTATATCGCGATTGCTCAAGTACCTGAATGTAGGACAACATTAGTACATATATTTCAAGGGGATGGACATCTATATATGCAACAACAACGTCAATATTCATCTTCAGCCGCCAAAATCGTTAGGTAAACCAGGATATGGCGGACGTGAAGTGAATTTTGGTAATTGTTACCTTGAGGAGACAACTACTAAAACACGTCCGAAATTATCGGGAAAGGTATCAAAAGACGCGTTTTGACCTTGGTAACAATAATCAGGAAGCCGACTCTCGAGTTTTTGTCTCAGTGAAGAGATATTTGAAATCAAAATTGGAAATTTTCAATTAAATAAAAATTACGTATTTTTCCTAATAATTTGTAATTTTAATCCGGGAATAGCTTATAAATTTGATGAACGCGAATTGTACGGCCTTTATCCGGAGTTACCGCCAAACCATGCAGCGCCCATCTCGTTTATAAGTTTACGTAGAAAACGTGAAGCGCAAACAGCTTATGCAAAAAAACCAACATGAAAGTGTACGACAAAATGCCAATGCGACAGGGAATGACAATCAGAAATCAATAGAAACGGTGACATCAACGAATATATCATCTATAGTTCCATATAATGCAGCTGATGGATTATTGGGTGTAAATGGTACTGGTCAAAGAAAAGATATCAGCTCACAATTGTCACAGCCACGGACAACTGTTCCTGATGCAAGACAACTAGGCTCCGCCGCTGCACCGGGAGTATCGGCGAAATCAGCGGAACCGAACGTGGACAAAGCCAGTAGCAGCAGTGATCAATCGAGTAAAACGCCTGATGAAAAACTAATTGACAATGTCGATGTCCCGTATAACGAAACAATCAATGAAATTGAAAAACACAACTATACAATTAATTCTACTAATGTAGTAGACATGATGCTACTATAACAGTTCTATATATGTTGATAAGCTTGAAGCGGATCGAGTTTGGAATCGTGTTAAAAATATTACCTTCAATTCTATGCTGTCGCAATCTCATCGTCGAGCTATGACCGTTGAATTGAGTTTTAAGTTTCCTCTCTATGGACATCCTGTTCAAAATGTTACAGTAGCTCCCGGTGGTTTCCTTTATAGTGGTGATTATGTGCACTCCTGGTTAGCAGCAACATTGTACATAGCACCGGCGATATTGTTTTTATCTACCATCACCATTTTATTAACTCACTTGTAACCGAAACATTCGTTACATCTTTTTTTTTAATTTTCGAATTTCATAAATCAGAAATATGTTTCCTTATCACATTTTCGAGCTTTTTAGAATCCTGCGCGAAAACTTTCTTATACCTTCAGAAAGTTTCTCTGTAGCCATCGCATCTTCATTTAGTAGCCGACGGAATGTCACCTCATCGATATTAATTTTTTCAATGTCCGTAGATTTTGCTTTCTTAACTGATAACTTTTACGTAATAGGTTCGTCGTCATTTTCTAGCTCTTTTAACAAACCAGGACTAATGGTTAAATAATCGCAACCAGACAACGCCTTTATCTCTCCAACATTTCTGAAAGAAGCCCGCATTACATACATTCATTTTTATTTATAAGATACTAGCAACCCGCACCTTGTTTCACACAGGTTGATAATGTTTAAAACAACTTTATAATTAACATTACATACATACATACATACGTCCGAAGTGAAGTAACGCTACCGAGCTCTTTCGCGAATTCATCAAATGACACACCACAGCTGTCGCTTAAAGCACGCTGACTTATTCGGTTGGCAGCGAACAAACACACAAACAGATTTTTTTGGAAAAAGTGCTGCTTTTGTTTAAATAATTTTGGTTAAATTAAAAGGAAATCAACTATTTTTTTTGATGCAGAACGAAGGAAAATATTTTAAAGTTTAACTTCAAGGAAGATTCATTCTAATCGGTTGATTAGGTTATGATGTATGGCTGTGTAAACCAAAAATGTATGTGTTCTTACCACATTTTGTCCGATTGCCACACCTCCTTTATATATTCCTTCACATTATATAAAAAAAAAGTCCATCTCACACAGCTAAGCTTTAAAATGCAAAAAACCGCTTTCAGATCGGAGCATTCTGTCTCGTAGATGTACCAAACCTGCAAAATTGTATATCTCTAGCTTTTTAATTGCAAGAGTTATAGGCCAAAACGCGTTTAGCGGAGCAAACGATTGTATGGGAGCTATGCCTTTTTTTTGTCCGATCTTTTTGGTTTCGACAAATGATTAATATATTACAAAATGGCGCATTTCAGCCAGATAACTCTAAAAATGAGGGACTAGTTTGCGTTCAAACAGACAGAAAGACGGACATAACTAAATCGACTCAGCTCATCGCCCTGATCATTTCGGTATACTTATTCGTGGGTCCATCTCTTGTTTTCATACCTACAAACATCGGACCAAAGTTATAATACTATTTCATGTTGATGAAAGGTATAAATATGCGTTACTTCGAGTTAGAGAATTGCTAGGTATTTGCATGGATTTTCTTTGGAGTTATGGAGAACTTCGAGTTACGAAAGAAAATTTTTAGGTAAAATACTCTCTTAACGCCACTGCCAACCGTTTTCGTTCGAGTTATGGAAAATTCGAGTTACGGGAGTTGGACTGCATGTATAACTTAGTCAAGGTTTACATAATTTGGGAATAGTCTTCTTTCTTTAAATGGTCATCTAACCGCCTGAGCGATTTTGACCGTCCAACATAGCTCGCCAGTCGTTTCTTCGTTGCGCCAACTGGCGCCAATTGGAAACACCGCGGGATCGCAAATCGGCTCCACTTGGTCCTTCCATTGGAGTGCTGGTCTCCCTCTTCCTCTGTTCCACCGGCGGGTGCCGATAAGAATACCTTCTGGGCTGGAGCATCTTCGCTCATTCGCACTACGTGGCCTAGCCAGCGAAGCCGCTGTGTTTTAATTCGCTGAACTATGTCGGCGTCTGCGTAAAGTTCATACAGTTCATCATTAAATCTCCTTCGGTACTCGCCGTCGCCAACGCGTAGAGGTCCACAAATCTTTCGAAGAACCTTTTTCTCGAATACTCCCAGAGCCGCCTCATCAGATGTTGTTAGTGTCCACGCCTCTGCACCATATAGCAGGACGGGTGCGATGAGTGACTTGTAGAGTGTTATTTTCGTTCGTCGAGAGAGGACTTTACTTTTCAATTGCCTACTCAGTCCGAAGTAGCATTTGTTTGCAAGAGTGATTCTTCGTCGGATTTCTAGGCTAACATTATTGTTGGTATTAATGCTGGTTCCCAGGTAAACGAAGTCCTTTACTATTTCGAAATTATTGCTGCCAACAGTGGCGTGGTTGCCAAGGCGCGAATGCGCTGACTCATTGCATGATGACAGAAGGTACTTCGTTTTGCCCTCGTTCACCACCAATCCCATTTTCTCCGCTTCTTTTTCTTATTTGGAGTAAGCAGAAGTTACGGCGCGGTTGTTAAGGCCAATGATATCAATATCGTCAGCATATGCCAACAGTTGCACGCTTTTATAAAATATTGTTCCAGCGCGGTTAAGTTCTGCAGCTTGTATTATTTTCTCCAGCATTAAATTAAAGAAATCGCACGATAGGGGGTCACCCTGTCTGAAACCTCGTTTAGTTTCGAACGGCTCGGAGAGGTACTTCCCAATTCTGACCGAGCTGGCGGTGTTGCTCAAGGTCATTTTGCATAGCCGTATAAGTTTTGCGGGGAAACCAAATTCAGACATAGCGGCATATAGGCAGCTCCTTTTCGTGCTATCGAAAGCGGCTTTAAAATCAACAAAGAGATGATGCGTGTCGATTTTTTTTTTTTTTTTCACGGGCTTTTTCCAAGATTTGGCGTATTGTAAAAGTCTGGTCGATGGTAGATTTACCAGGTCTGAAGCCACACTGGTAAGGTCCAATCAGTCTGTTTACATCAGGCTTCAGTCTTTCGCACAATACGCTTGATAGGACCTTATATGCGATATTCAAAAGGCTGATTCCGCGATAGTTGGCGCAGTTTGCAGGATCGCCCTTCTTGTGGATTGTGCAGAGAACACTTAGATTCCAATCTTCAGGCATGCATTCATCCGACCAAATTCTGCAAAGAAGCTGATGCATGCGCCTTACCAGCTCCTCGCCTCCGTGTTTGAATAGCTCAGCAGGCAAACCATCAGCGCCAGCTGCTTTATTGTTTTTCAATCGGGATATTGCTATTTGCACCTCATTATAGTCGGGTTGTGGATCGTAAATTCCATCATCTTCGATTGTGGGCTCGGGTTCGGCATCTTCTCTGGTTTCTTGCTCAGTTTCCCCATTTAAAAGGGCAGAGAAGTGATCCCTCCATATTCTGAGTGTTCTCTGAACATCGGTCACCAGGTCGCCGTTCTCATTCTTACAGGAGTTTGCCCCGAATTTTTTGATAGAATTCGCCGAATTTTTTGATATAATTTTCGGGCATTATTCCCGTTGGCCAGCATCTCAAGCTCCTTTATTTCACGCTTTTCTGCCCCTCTTTTTTTCGGCCGGAAAACCCGCCACGCTTCCCTCTCCAACTCGCGGTAGTGTTCACACACACTCCTCGTTGCATTCGATCTCAGCGTTGCCTTGTAGGCTTCGTCCTTTCTTTTCGTTGCAGCGCGGCACTCTTCATCATCATACCAGTTGTTTCTTCGCGTTCGCCGGAATCCAATTACTTCTTCGGCTGCGGTACGGAGTGCTCCTGACATATGATCCCACTGCTTATGCATTCCACTAGGTTGAATTGTGCTCTCGGAGAGCAGGTGTGAGAGGCGATCTGCGAAATAATTGGCGGTCTGTTGCGATTGCAGCTTTTCGACGTCCAGCTTTCCCTGCGTTTTTTGTTGCACTTGTTTTGTCGTACAGAGGCGGGTACGAATCTTGGCTGCTACTAGGTAGTGATCAGAGTCGATGTTAGGTCCTGGTATTGTGCGAACATCTAAGACGCTGGAAGCATGCCGTCCGTCTAGCACAACGTGGTCGATCTGGTTGCGTGTTTTTCGATCGGGGGACAGCCATGTAGCCTGATGGATCTTCCTGTGCATAAACCTAGTGCTGGATATGACCATGTTTCGGGCACCGGCGAAGTCGATCAGCCTGAATCCATTTGGCGAAGTCTGATCGTGGAGACTGAACTTCCCGACAGTGGGGCCAAATATACCCTCCTTACCCACCCTGGCGTTAAAGTCGCCAAGCACGACTTTGATATCATGACGGGGGCAGCGCTCGTATGCTTCTTCCAGGCGCTCGTAGAATGCATCCTTTTCCACGTCGTCCTCCTCTTCCGTCGGTGCATTAGCGCAGATAAACGATATGGTGAAAAATCGTACTTTTATGCGGATTGCAGCGAGACGCTCGTTCACGGGTGTGAACGACAGTACTCGGTGACGGAGTCTCTCTCCCACCACAAATCCCACGTTGAATCTGCGCTTGTCGTCATGCCCACTCCAGTAGATGTTGCAAGGTGTTTTGATCATGTTTCCTCACCCCGTCCATCGCATCTCTTGTATGGCGGTGATGTCAGCTTTTGCTTTCCTCAGGACCTCAACCAGCCGGGCAGCGGCACCTTCCCCATTAAGGGACCGGACATGCCAGGTACATGCTCTTATCTCATAATCCTTATTTCGTTTGCGGGTGTTGTCATCTAAAAAAGGGGTTCTCATATCCGAGGCTTTGTTGTTGAATTTCATTGGAACGTTGTTTTATGTGGTGGGTCCCAAACCCAACGCACAACCCGTTTCACGGGAGGTTGAATTCTACTACACGTTTGTATAGCGAGCAGCTTGATCCAAGACAGACACCCGCTTGCAGCCGCACCACCTGGTGATCAGACGCTGCTGTTTGAACCCCCCAGCAAGCCCTTAAACCGATTATGTCGGAGTGGCCTTACCAGGTTGTCGCCTTCTCACGTTTAGCTCACCACCGTATTCGGTGGTTACCCAGAGGATACTTGGGCGCAAAGCCCGGAAGTAGTGAGCTGCTTGAACCGCATGCAAAAGAATCGCTCTGGCCATTCCCAGGTGAATGGTGATCAGAAACTTTCCCCACTTGCGTGGACTTCTGCACACGGCCCCACCCTCCTTGGGAATAGTGGCTATATAAAATTTCAATTCGTCATAACTCTGAACCTATTTGGCCTAAATTCATGATGTTTAGTCAAGATATACATAATTTTGGAAAAGTCGTTTTGTGTTTTGCTTGTGCTGCATTAATGTCCAAAGTTTATTGTCGATCTCTATCAAAGTTTCATGACAGGTTAAGAAGTTCGCTGGGTGCGACAAAGGCTATATATATTTTTGTGTGTAGTTTGTCCTTCATTCTAAACTTATTGTCGATCTCTGTGAAACAACACAGGCCATCTATAGTTCTTGGAAAAGCCCCCAGGGTATATAAAGTTGCGATTTGGCATAGGTAGGCATTTATTTTGGTTCAAGTAATTGATATTTTGTATATAGATGTGTGTTCTATATATACAAAAAAACCTTGAAAAAAGTAAGCGGTACCATAATCAAATTAAAGTTAATTCGCTATATCTTCGAAATTATGTGCATACATATTAGCATCCGGAGAGAAAATGGGAGAAGAATGTTATGTAATATATATATAATAAATATATACTTGTAAAAGCGGTAAAAATTAAATCAAGAAAACAGCCATGGTTCAGAAAAGAAGTTCGGCTGACTATCAAAACATGTAGTAAGTTTTATAAAATTTGGAAGCAACATACCACAAATTAAAACTGGAAGTTGTATTCTCAACCAGAAATCCTGCTACGCTCACAATTAGAAATTCCAAAAGACTGTTTTTTCAAACAAAGCTTGATACAAATTTACCAACCAAAAACATGTGGGGAAATCTTAATTCAGTGAGTGTAGGGTGTAAGATTGAGGTGAACTGGAATTTAGACCATGACTCCGTGAACGACTTAGTTTTACTATCGACAGGATTTATGAATAATAGCAATTTCCAAGTTAATAAAAATCAGTGTTGGGCATTAATCAATTAAATTTTTAATGGATTCATTAATTGATTAAGAAAGTAATTGCAATTAAATCAATTGCAATTTTTTACAACTACCCAGGCATTCCCACAACAGCCGGTTCTATCGTACCGGAATGACCCGGGTTTTTTTACCCGGCCAAGGGCTGTTATTTCAGTGTAACCCTGTCCAATCTGTCCCGTCCCACCCTTAAATTGTCATCCTCGGAGCAAACCCTGGCAGCTGGGTTGCTCCATTGTCTCTTGTTACGGGCTGGGGTCGAACCCAATCCTGGACAAAGAGATTGGATCTGCTGCGTTTGCTGGAAGAAAATTTATATTAAACAGTCGCATTCGGTACAATGCGCCAAGTGTAAGAGATGGCTACATAAATCCGGATGCTCAGGGCTTAACCCTGCCATCCACAGACCCCGTACTTTTCTTAGTACTTTTAAGGCACCATGTTGTACACGTCCAAGGGCGTCCCGCGGTAGTCTCCGCTCTGCCACTCCCTTACCGCTTCTACCTAATTCCAATAGCGACAATAGTGGCTCAGTCTACACGACTGGCAGCGCTGCTGCCATTCCCGCCTCACCTAATCCCGACTGTCGCTCACGCACACCAGCATCTCCATCTCACACGGCCGCTCAATACTCCTATCCCCTCCGGAATAGGTCAGATATGAGCATCGCCGAGCGACAGTCCCCTCTTTCTCTGTCCCCAATGTCCCCCCCCCTGCTTCCGGCTTGCACGTGGGCCAGAAATACGACCTCCTCGTGCCTTTCACTACGTGCACCGTTTGTCGGCAAAGATTATATACGCCTGCAACATCGGTCAATTGCAACAATTGCCTTGGCCTGTGTCGCACCCTTATGTGCTCTGGGCTCGCAAACGGTAACCTTTGGACGGATTTGTTCATAGCCCCCTGTTGCAGTGCACAGTCGCCTTGTACGCCAGACAACAACGGCCATGGCGCTGTCAACTTTAGACTACGACATAGTTTAGCCCTTAGCCTACCTCCACCTAGGCAAACGCATCCGTCCCTCACGCCTAGTATGTCGCCCGTCTCCGCTGCTACACACTTCCAAATGTTGCAGCTGAACTGTAACGGATAAGCTGGAAAGATCGCGAAGACAACTGACTTTATGAAGACGCACAACATCAAAATCGCCGTGATACAAGAGACAAAATTGAACACAAGATCGGACTTACGAACTTGTGATGGGTATAATATTCATCGAAAAGACCGTCGCAGCGGTCTTGGAGGTGGCCTTGCGTTCATAACACATCACTCTGTACAATATAATCTATATTCCCCTGACGTCGACCCCAGGGACTCTACCTTAGAATGCCAAGGCATAGCAGTCCGGTCAGGAGACGCCGACCTGCAAATCATAAACATCTATATTCCTCCTGCCACGTGTTGTCGTATAGATTATCATCCCGACATTAGTGCGTTGCTAAAGGGCGATAACCGTCTAATCCTAGGCGACTTCAACGCACATCACGATCTCTGGCACTCCAACTTGCCAGCAGACAGCGGAGGGCACGCTATTGCAGACCAAATAGATAACTCAGCATTATGTACAGTCAATGGAGATGCCCCCACCAGGGTGACAGGTAACTGGCACAGTTTGCCAGACATATCCATAACGAGCGCGGGCCTAATTAACTTTGCCATCTGGCGACCGATGCTTACATTAGCTTCAGACCACCTACCCATCTTACTCTCTGTTGAATGACCGACTGACTTCATAACGACTGACAAATTAACATACATCAACTTCACCAAAGCGGACTGGTGACTACTGACTATACAGAGCGCTCCTTCGCTGTCTTACCCACTCCTACAGACGTACGCCAAGGCGAAAGAGAGTTTCGCAAGATCATTGATTCAACCTCATGCCGCTTTATTCCTGCTGGCAGAATACCAAAAATTCGTCCGATTTTTCCGGCAGAAGCTGCGGCGATGGCAAGAGAACATGACCAAGTGTGACTCATCAATTCCGCAGATCCCAGAATCAAAGATCTCAATGGGGAACTTCGTAAGACAGTCAATGAACACAAACTGACCAAGTGGAAACAACACCTTGAGGCATGCAACCTCTCCGGCGGAGTCGGCAAATTATGGGCGACTGTCCAGGCCCTATCCAATCCGACCAAACACAAAGACTAGGTCGCCATTTCATTCAGCGACAGCGTCAAATCGGACGACAGGAAATGCGCCAGCTCTTTTTGGCGGCTGTTTATAATGCATCCACCTGCGGATAGGACTAAGAGAAGAGTCTTCCGACGTCCGCACAAACACAAACACTCCACTGCGCCTATTGCCGTCTCAGCCGCAGGGGTCAAGGAAGCCATAATGAAGACCAAAATCCATCGGACCCGACGGGATCGCCATGAGGATTATTAAACACCTAGGCCACGAGGGACATAGTTATTTAGCCGCTCTATTCAACCTCTCTGTAACTACTTTCGTCATACCTGAGAGATGGCAACAAGCGATTGTAGTTCCCCTACTTAAAACTAGGAAGCCGACGAACCAAGGAGATTCTTATCGTCCGATATCCGTCCGATATCCCTCCTCTCGCCGGTTGCGAAATTACTAGAGACCATTCTGCTCCCTTACGTTATTGCAAATCCGAAATTGGCCGATCACCAACATGGTTTCCGCAAAACTCACAGCATGACATCCGCTTTGAACGCCATTACAACTCAGATTAATAACGGTTTGAACCAACACCCACCAAACCATAGGACAGTTCTCGTGGCACTTGACCTATCAAATGCATTCGACACGGTCAATCACGCCACACTCCTGCGAGATCCGGAAGAGACACCGCTCCCTGCCGGCCTTAAAAGGTGGACCGCTAATTACTTCAATGGTCGACAGGCATCAGTCAAATTCAGGAACAAGAAATCTAGACCACGAAGAATAAAACGAGGGGTGCCGCAAGGTGGTGTTCTCTCTCCCCTTTTGTTTAATTTCTATATTTCGAGACTACCAGAGGGAGTCCCCATTCATTCCTACGCTGACGACTAAACGATAATGGCCTCGGGCAAGGGTCCCTCATTGACGAACTCTGTATTAGAATCAACAGTTACCTCCTTGACCTTTCCAGCTTCTTCACCGAGTAAAATCTGACCCTATCTCCGACTAAATCGACGGCGACCCTGTTTACTACATGGAATGCGCAGATGGGGCAAGAGTTAAATGTCCACGTAGACGGAGTACCTCGATCTACTGTCAATCACCCAAAAATCTTGGGTGTGACATTTGACAACGGCCTCACCTTCGCTGGTCATGCCACCGCAATAGCCTCAAAGGTACAGAGCCGCAATCAGATCCTCAAGTCACTGGCCGGCAGTACTTGGGAAAAAGACAAAGAAACATTGCTTGCTACATATAGGCTATTGGCCGACCGGTTATTGACTATGCTGCGCCCATATGGTCGCCCAATCTTTCTGACACCAACTGGATGAAATTGCAAGTCTGCCAAAACCCCGCCATCAGAACTGCTACGGGATGTCTACTTATGTCATCTGAGTCTCACCTCCATCAAGAGGCAAAATTGTTTAATGTTCAAGAGCAAGCGGAACTCTTGAGTAGACAGTTCCTTCTGAACTGTCATACACCTAGTCATCCACATCGACATCTTTTGGATGTAGCACCGCACCCCAGAGACATAAGGAGACATCTCCGTAAGCACTACGATGAGATCCGGCACCATATCTCTTTGCCGTTTGATCTGCGCAACCATAGACGGTCTCTACACGACCTCCAAACTTATTCGGTAGACAGATCCCTCAGATCTCGGCCTGTGAATCCCGTTATCAATATTCAACCACCTGAATTGGCTGAAGAGGATCGTGTACTTCCGAGGGAGACTAGAGTCATGCTAGCACAACTTCGCTCTGGCTATCGTAATAGAATAAACTCTTACTTATCCAGACTGAACCCCAACATACCAAACACATGCCCTGCATGTAGTATGTCCCCTCATGATACCATAAATCTCTTCTCCGGTTCAGTTAAACCCACTCTTCTAACACCTACATCACTCTGGTCCAACCCTGTGGAAACTGCGTGTTTCCTTGGACTTCCGCTAGAAGAGCCAATGACAATTTAGAGTGATCGAGCCCATTGGGCAGGGCGAAGCACTGTTAACAACAACAACTACCCAGGTAGTTCTTGATTGATTTTATTCAAATATTCAATACAATTTATCAGGGGCACAGAATTTTCACGAAAGAGATATTGGAAAGAAATCAAGCAATTTTTTGCCATATATATAACCTACATGTTCTTGCAGTAGAACTTTGTGGCAATAAAACACCACGGTACCTGGCTAATAATACATATACTAAATAGCGTCCGGTTAGCGTGCTTATTGTTAAATTCATAAAACAATTGTAATTAACAAACAATTAAAAATTGTTAATTGTAGAAGTTGCAATTAACAATGCCAAATAGTTAATTGTAGAAGTTGACACTAACAATTTTTAATTGTTAATTATTAATTGTTTTAACAATTAAAATTTGTCCAACACTGATCAAAATGTATTAGAAAACAAAGTTTAAAACTGCAAATAAGCAAGGTGGGAACGCATACAGCACTGGCAACCGAAAAACAAATACAACTGAGAAAGAGAGAGTTGAGAAGCGTACTTGCTATTGGTTGGTTACATTTCGCGATATTGCCGATCAAAACAAAATGCAAAAACTGCGAGTTCGAGTGCACGACGAGTAACTGAGAAAAATACAGAGAAGTCTATGTTGATGGAATCGGCATTTGTGTTAAACAACACAACAACCGATCATTGGTTTTTGAATAGTGGATGCTCTTCACATATGAGCCCAAACCAAAACAATTTCAACAATTTCAAACAAATTAGCAAGAGGCTGGATTAGCTAAGAACGACACAATAAAAATCACCGGCAGTTGCAATATTTCGACAACGTAAAGCGATCATCACACTAAATGGCACATCGGTGTTCACAGCAAACCGCATTGGAGATGTTCACTATAAGAAAAGCCCACAAACACTGCATAGCAGAAAAGAAACTTGATTTAAACACATGGCACGTTCGCATGGTACATCTTAATGAAAAAGATTTGAAGCGAACGCTTAGTATGGTCACGGAGTTCTTTTTCACGTAGGCGAAAAACTACCGATTTGTGAAGTTTGCAATAGGGAAAAGCAAACACAAGAGAGTTTTCCAAACAGAATGAAGAGTGTTTGTTGGAAGTAGTACATAGCGACGTCTGCGGGCCAAGGCGAACTGACTTGCACTCCGGTGCAAGGTATTTGCTGACATTTGCCGATGATTTTTCTCGGTACAGCGAATTTTAGTTTATCAAAAACAAGTTGCAAGTACTAAATATGTTCAAAAATTTAAAGAATTCAGCTGAAACTCCTACCGGGAAAAAGGTTAAGATACTACAATCAGGCAATGGTCTAGAATACATTAGCAAAGAATTTGACAAATCAGGTATCAGGCGGCAACAGAATATTATCGCCGAACGAAAAAATAAAATAGCCGTATCCCCAAGTTTTTGGGCTGAAGCTGTAGATGCAGCCAACTTTATTAAAAAAAGGTGCGAGACCAAGGTCAAAGAAAATGAAGTATCTTTTAAAATTTGGTCGGTTACAACCCCTACAGTACAAAAGCAAATGCTTTAATAAAAAATAAATCAAATGGGAAGTTTAGTTCACGGTCGGAAGAAGTTACTTGTGTTGGATACTCCAATGAAGCTAATGCTTATCGTTTGTGGTTGCCTGAAAAACATAAAATCTTGATAAGTATAAATCTTGAAGGGTATAGAAATATAATTGCGTACACCAGTAAATGTTTATGATATCAAAGCAAAAAGAAGCTGTCGAAGAATTTGAAGATGAATGGAAAAATAAAGATATACCGAAATATGGTAGAGGTAGACCAAGCCCAACTAACACAGTTAGGAGCAGGAACGGATCGTCGCCTAATGTGACTTCAAAGTGATTTGCTACTACTCATAGGCACGTATTAGATACATGTTCATTACGGTCCACCTACCAAAACGGGAAATAGCCGAAACGTTTTAGCAACGTTTCTGCATGCTATCCGGTTACGTTTAACGGACGTTGTAATTACGTGGCACCAATGATGCATTGTGGTAGACGCGACTGTTGCGGAACTGTGCACCTATACCCTTCTCTCTTTTTTTTAATATATTTTTTTGAAATTATAAAACTATATTTAATTTTGGTGATTGTTGTTGGAGCAAAGCTCGAATTTTTATGTTTGTTTGTTAATTGATATTAGAGGAAAAATTACAACGTTATGCACAGCGATGGTATGGGATGACATGTTTCGAAGTGCCCAACTTCTCATCAGACCCCTTCTCGGACACTGAGATATGAACCCAAGTGTCTGCACCAAAGCCGCTGTTAGAGTACTCTAACAACTAAGCTATGATGCCCTGTAGCGTCACGATGCATTTTTCCTCTAATGTGCCATTTGCTTATTCCTTTTATACATTCTTTGGTACATATATTTTATATGTCAACTCAAGGAAAGTGGAAATATTTTTAGGCGCGTTCATAGAACAGTTGTAGATACAGAAGGGCTTTTATGCATATCAACACTTCCGTGTTATTTGTTATGCACCCGCACTGTACCTGTAACAATTATAGTTATGGTGATTGTTGTTGGAGCAAAGCTCGAATTTTTATGTTTGTTTGTTAATTGATATTAGAGGAAAAATTACAACGTTATGCACAGCGATGGTATGGGATGACATGTTTCGAAGTGCCCAACTTCTCATCAGACCCCTTCTCGGACACTGAGATATGAACCCAAGTGTCTGCACCAAAGCCGCTGTTAGAGTACTCTAACAACTAAGCTATGATGCCCTGTAGCGTCACGATGCATTTTTCCTCTAATGTGCCATTTGCTTATTCCTTTTATACATTCTTTGGTACATATATTTTATATGTCAACTCAAGGAAAGTGGAAATATTTTTAGGCGCGTTCATAGAACAGTTTTAGATACAGAAGGGCTTTTATGCATATCAACACTTCCGTGTTATTTGTTATGCACCCGCACTGTACCTGTAACAATTATAGTTATGGTGATTGTTGTTGGAGCAAAGCTCGAATTTTTATGTTTGTTTGTTAATTGATATTAGAGGAAAAATTACAACGTTATGCACAGCGATGGTATGGGATGACATGTTTCGAAGTGCCCAACTTCTCATCAGACCCCTTCTCGGACACTGAGATATGAACCCAAGTGTCTGCACCAAAGCCGCTGTTAGAGTACTCTAACAACTAAGCTATGATGCCCTGTGGCGTCACGAATCATTTTTCCTCTAATGTGCCATTTGCTTATTCCTTTTATACATTCTTTGGTACATATATTTTATATGTCAACTCAAGGAAAGTGGAAATATTTTTAGGCGCGTTCATAGAACAGTTTTAGATACAGAAGGGCTTTTATGCATATCAACACTTCCGTGTTATTTGTTATGCACCCGCACTGTACCTGTAACAATTATAGTTATGGTGATTGTTGTTGGAGCAAAGCTCGAATTTTTATGTTTGTTTGTTAATTGATATTAGAGGAAAAATTACAACGTTATGCACAGCGATGGTATGGGATGACATGTTTCGAAGTGCCCAACTTCTCATCAGACCCCTTCTCGGACACTGAGATATGAACCCAAGTGTCTGCACCAAAGCCGCTGTTAGAGTACTCTAACAACTAAGCTATGATGCCCTGTAGCGTCACGATGCATTTTTCCTCTAATGTGCCATTTGCTTATTCCTTTTATACATTCTTTGGTACATATATTTTATATGTCAACTCAAGGAAAGTGGAAATATTTTTAGGCGCGTTCATAGAACAGTTTTAGATACAGAAGGGCTTTTATGCATATCAACACTTCCGTGTTATTTGTTATGCACCCGCACTGTACCTGTAACAATTATAGTTATGGTGATTGTTGTTGGAGCAAAGCTCGAATTTTTATGTTTGTTTGTTAATTGATATTAGAGGAAAAATTACAACGTTATGCACAGCGATGGTATGGGATGACATGTTTCGAAGTGCCCAACTTCTCATCAGACCCCTTCTCGGACACTGAGATATGAAAACAAGTGTCTGCACCAAAGCCGCTGTTAGAGTACTCTCGTGACGCTACAGGGCATCATAGCTTAGTTGTTAGAGTGCGGTTTAAATTTTACTGTCAAATATATTGGTAATAGGTCGAAATTTGACAACGCACCATTAAAATTTAAATATTTTATTAAAATAATATATTTCAAATAGCTAACAATGAGCAAGGAAATTGCACGCTGGACGTCAAAAAGCTTCTTTCTTTGTTTCTTAACAGGAAAAACCCACCATTGTGGATTGACTCTTTACATATTGTGCATAGAACATGCAAAATTTATTAAAAAAAATTATCAATTTAATGGTGCTGAATGATTATTTTATCAAAATGGCGTACGCTACCATAAATAACTTTAGAGTTTCCGTAGTAACCACAGTCATTTATTCAGGTAATGGTACTACTCAGAATTGGAACTAAAAATTTTATACGCAAAAATTAACCCCCACCACGTTGCTGAAACTCCAAAACCAATAGAAGGCTTGCCAACATTAAAGTAGTAAACCAGTAACTTGAGTCAGTCGCCATTACGTGATTCACAACCTAAAATTTATGAAATCTTTGGAGTTGAAATACAGGTAATAACGTCTTCTTCAAAACTGGCAATGCTGCTTAATAGTCGTCTGATTTTAAAGTATCCGCAAGTGGTAGTCGTTACGCTGCAGCTACCTAAGAATATTAAAACAAAGTTATTTATACCCAAAAGCCGCAAAATTTAGGGATGGCTTATAAAAATTTACTCGCTTGAGGTTGTCGTCTCCGTTTCTGTTACTTTGGTGCTAGTTGGGAGATTAACTACCACGGGAATGCGGGGATGACCGAAGAAAATATACCAAGCGGCGACATACAACCAAAGTGAAAGAGTTTACGATGAATCAGAATCGCGCGTAGATTACGAAGATTGCGGAATTTAGCTATGATCAACGATCCAAAAACGATAAACGAAGCAATTAATGATGAATAGAATTCTTCATAGGTACAAGCCATCGAAAGCAAATACGAGGTGTGTTCAAAAAGTATCGCGAATTTTGTGTTTTTTCAAAAATTATTTATTTATTCATGAATATCTATTTTGTCCCCTTCAAAGTAATCCCCATGAGATATTATACACTTGTGCCAACGGTTTTTCCAATCTTCGAATCACTTCAAAAAATCATTTTTTTGTATCTTGTTCAGCTCCTCCTTCGATGCCGTCTTTATCTGTTGTTGTTGTTGTTGTAACGACAAAAACACTCCCCGAAGGTTTTGGGGAGTGCTGTCGAACTGACAGTCCTTAGCCGGATATGAATCCGGTACGCTCCGGTACTCCCTTGCGGTACTGCCCGACTGTCGTGGTAGCGATTTATGACCAGTGGAACCTTCTAGGTCATGTCACCCCTCCTTCCGTAAGGAAGGAGAGATGGGTAATGAGAGGTGAAAGGCGTCATATCCGTAGATCAACCATCGAGTTGCACGTCATTACCGTCTTTATCTCGTCAAGAGAAGCGTAACGTCGTCCTTTCATGGGCCTCTTCAGTTTAGGGAACAAGAAAAAGTCACAGGGGGCCAGATCTGGGGAATACGGTGGCTGCGGCATCATTAGTGTGTTGTTTTTGGCCAAAAAGTCGCGCACAAGCAACGATGCGTGAGCAGGGGCGTTATCGTGGTGCAAAAGCCAATTTTTGTTCTTCCACAAATCCGGGCGTTTCTGGCGGATTGCTTCGCGCAAATTGCGCATAACTTGTAGGTAATATTCCTTATTGACCGTTCTTCCCTGTGGCAAGAACTCATGATGCACCACGCCCCTGCAATCGAAGAAAACTGTCAGCAAAACTTTCACATTCGACCGAACTTGGCGCGCTTTTTTCGGTCTTGGTTCGTGCGGCAGCTTCCATTGAGATGATTGAGCTTTGGTTTCCACGTCATAACCATAAACCCACGATTCGTCACCAGTTATGACCCTCTGGAGCAAAGTTGGGTCGTCGCGGACAGAGTTTAACATCTCATTAGCAATGTTCATGCGATGCTGTTTTTGGTCACAATTGAGCAATTTTGGTAAAAAAATAGGTAAAAATCGAAGACGATCCAAAACACGTGCAAGCAAATCAGCTGTCAACAATTAACTGAACATTCAAAATGGCCGAGCTTGTCGGCATAAGTAAGAGACATGAGTACCAACATAACGCCACAAAAAATTCGAAATTCGAATATACGTAACCAGCGAAAATTCAAAATTCGCGATACTTTTTGAACACACCTCGTATATGGCACCATTACTGAACAGAACATGGGAAATTGCTGAACGACCTGGTGGGCGAAAAATTATTGGCAAGCGATTTGTTTTCTGGACAAAGGACGGAAATATGAAGAAAGCGCGTCTAGTGGCTAAAGGCTGCTCACAACGTCATTGGTAGATTACACCGTGAACTAAATTTCACATTTGATTTATTTTTTATTAAATCATATGGTTTTGTACCAAAAGGTAGCATGTACACTACTGTAGCGGTTTTAACCCACCAAATTTTAAAAGGAACTTCATTTTCCTTGACCTTGATCGGGCAGCGTATCTTAATTTCGAATTATAGCAAGACGTATTTATGGAAATCCCAGAATATTTAAATGAAATTCTCAAAAATGTAATATCAGGTAAGCAACTCAATATGGATGAAGCAAAGGCTAAAATTATTAGAAATACAACAAAAAAATTTGATGATGAAATGTGCAAACCCCGTATGTAGACTACAGTTTATACGAAAAATTAGTATTTTTAGCCTTGAGCTCAGTTATAGTTACAGAAACTTAAAAATATACAGGCCGTAAAAGGAGCAATTCAATTGAATTGTTGGTACACAAGAACAATAATAAAAACCGGAAGCACGCAGTAAGCTAGTTGTCGGTAAAACAGGTAAACCAACAAATTCATCATGATCAAAAACTGACTGCCAGATGGCGGGGTTCCTCATAGATACGGTAAAGTGAATAGAAGTAGGAGTTTAGCTGACAGCAAAACCAGTGTTATGTTAGCTTCATAGTATATGTCTACTAGTAGTGCAACCTACTCCGAATCTGCACATACACACAAACGACACAGGGTGCGTTGTATGCAATAATAAAATAATCAAATTTAAATACTGCCATATTGAACGTGAAGACATAAAACTCCCTCATTATTTAATATGAAGTAATTATAAACACAACGGCCGCCGTGGTGTGAAGGTAGTGTTGCCGGCCTACCACACCGAAGGTCTAGGTTCGAGCCCTGGTACAGGTAACATCAAAAGTGATTTGAAAAAAGTTTTTCAAAACGGTGTCGCCCCTCGGCAGTGGTTTGGCAAACTCTCCGAGTGTATTTCTGCCATGACAGGCTTCTCAGCAAAAATTCGTCTCCTTTGTAGATGCCGTTCGGAGTCGGCAAAAAACTGTAGGTCCCACCAAATTGTAGGGAAAATTCAAATCGGCACACCACAAATTGGAAGAGAAGCTTGGCGCAAAAATCTCTTAGGAGGTTTATGATGATATACCTTTTGTATATCGCGCCATAGAGATAGAGATAGAATTATAAACCCTTATTAGTTACTATAAAGTGTAAAATGCGGTTTAAATTAAAGTTATTAGTTGTAATTTATTCTATAAAACAACTCTGAACGCGATTTCCTTCATTCCACTCTCTCGGAGTACCTTCATCCACTACCTTCCACTCCGATTCGGAAAAGAAGATGCCACACTAGTAGGGGTAAACAATGGTTACCTTAATGTAGGGGTGGGCGGCAGAGAAGCACGTTCGCAACGTTACGTGCTAGACAAGTGCTTGATGAAGGGGCGACCAACTTAGAATCAAAGGGTGAGCAAATAGCCGTGTGCGTACTGCAAATAAGTAATGTGACATGAAATGTGGCAACTACAATTAAGACTGAGGCATAAAACTAGAATTGCCAAACTGTTAATTCCTTTAATGTTTTCTTGTTTTAATAAATTTGTAAGAATATATGTTATTTCATTTAGTTAAAATTATATATATAAATTAAAAAGTTATATTAAGGTCTATTTTTGCTGTTAAAATATTTTTTAAGGGAATTATAATCAACATATATTTATTTATTTATTTTCGATTTCAAAATTGGATTAAATCGTGTTCACGTGATTTTTTGTAATCTTCAGAGAACTATGCCAAATAATCATTAATGGGAATAATGCTTTTTAACCAATTAACATATGGATATCTAAACTCTGTTTAGGGAAAAGTTTTATATCAGGATGATGCAAAGCTTTATTGAAAAAGGGGACTAACGGAAAGTATATGCTACATAAATTTATGAACTATTTTTCTGTTACATTACTGTGGGCATTGCATATAATAAATGGAGAATAAGTTTTTCGAATATGAAGAAAGTTTTTAAAGGAAATTGGGGAATATTTTTAAAAAGTGTGGGAATTCCTGCTGAGTATTTCCTCGCTCTCGAATTAAAACACAGCGGCTTCACTTTCTAGAGCGTGCGAATGAGCGAAGATGCTCTAGCCCAGAAGGTATTCTTATCGACACCCGCCGGTGGAAGCAGAGGAAGAGGGAGACCACCACTCCGATCGAAGGACCAAGTCTAGACCGATGTTTCCAATTGGCGCCAGTTGGCGCAACGAAGAAATGACTGGCGAGCTATGTTGGACGGTCAAAATCGCCCAGGCGGTTAGATGATCATTTAAAGAAAAATTTACTCGCCCTCAAATTAAACAAAAAGTAATATTCCGATTACAAGCTTAAAAAATGTGCACAGTATAACAAAAGCACATGTAAAATAATTCTAATTTCACTATATTTTTCTATTTCGAAATGAAAGTTTTTATTTTTAATTCACATTTAAAGTAAACTGTAAGTAAGAGTAAGGAATTGAAGTTCAATCAATGAACATATAAAGAAAATGACAAATTTTTGTAAAATTTTATATTGTTTCTTTGTTTGTTCCTCAATATTGGGAGATATTTCTGGCAGCTACAGCTAAACGCAGGATATTTCGTATATTGGTATCCGAAAATCGATTTCTCAACCGCCACTTATTTAGTTTCATTCACGAAAACTTCTTCTTCTGCAGCAATCTTTCGTAAATTAGGAAATTTTTGACTAAAAATACCTTGATAAAGCTGAATAAGGCATGTGGATTCTCTATAATCGGCTCTATTTTGGGTATCACATTGCAGATCGATCAGTTCCATTTGCAGCATTTCAAAACATTCGAAATCAAACGCAAGTTTTGAATTTATTGTACATAGCTCAACAAATCGTTCCGCGAACTCTTTTTCAAGTTTCCCAAGCACTAATTATACTTCTTTCACAGCAAACGTTTTTTGTTTTTTAAACACGATAATTATGACTTTAATGAACATGAAATGGTATTATAACTTTGCTCCGATGTTTGTAAGTACGAGAAAAAAAGAGAGAGACCCACCAATAAGTCTACCAAAATGAGCAAGGCGATAAGCTGAGTCGATTTAGCTATATCCGTCTGTCCGTCCGTCTATCTGTCTGTTTGAACATAAACTAGTCCCTCATTTTTAGAGTCATCTGGCTAAAATTCTGTATGTGGCCGCCATTTTGTAATATTGTGACGAATTCGATGATTCCTTGATTATTAATCCTGGGTTCGATCACTATAAAGTCAAATAAACACACGCACAGATATTGTAATTAATAGCTAGTTTTACTTACTAGTAATAAACGCAACACAAATTTAAGAGTTTGGTAACTTCATAGTAGTTCACTGTTCAACACTTGAGTACAAACTGATCAACCTGCCTTGCTTGGTCACTGCCTTATACAAGGCGGCGCAAAAGTAATCCTCCTATCAGAAAATGCTATAAATTTTGCGATTGGCCCCTAAAGTCAGTTCTGTTTTGACATTTGTGTAGTAAACACATGCGAAATACACGTTAATAAACAACGTTACGCTACACTGATCCAGAACGCGGAATATTGCTGACTATTTATTTGACCAATAATCGGTCGGGGCCAAACGGTTACTGTGAATGGTGAGCGCTACAGAGCAATGATCAACGAGTTCTTTTTGCCGCAACTTGATGAATTGGGATTGGAAAACATGTGGTTCCAACAAGACGGTGCAACAGCACACACTGCACGTGCCACAACCGATATGCTGAACATCGGAAGCTTACTTTTGCGCCACATTGTATAGTCCGACAGGGTGCTACCCCACGCACCTAGAAGTGCCTCGGTTGTTCGCTCTTCGTGTTCTGGAAGGGTCGGTGTTATTTATTGCCATCTCCTCTTTGCATCATATTCACAAACCCTCGCGCCATCTCTCTTCCTCTTCCTAGTCACATGCTTGCGGGCTTAAGAGTAGCCATCGTTATCTCTGTTGTGTTTAACTAGTGGTGGGAGTGCTATTGAGTTAGGGATGGTACACGCTTGAGAATAATCGCCACATTGCCCTCCACCTAAGTCTGATCGTCCCGATCAGACACATTGCCGGAACCAAACGCAGCCAGCCTTTCCAAATGGACCACCTTCATCTTATTCCTTGGCCTTCCCATAGTTTGTATGTGATATACCACATCGTTGGTACGTTTTATGACTTTGTATGGGCCTTCCCAGTTACATTGTAGTTTTGGGGACAAACCTTACTTACGCTGT
Organism: Merzomyia westermanni; assembly: GCA_949987695.1. Taxonomy (NCBI): domain Eukaryota; kingdom Metazoa; phylum Arthropoda; class Insecta; order Diptera; family Tephritidae; genus Merzomyia; species Merzomyia westermanni. Next base: position 88,321,110 of record OX465291.1, read on the forward strand.
GGGTTGTATAGCAGCACTCAATCTCCTTCTATAAAACCTTCCGAATTTATTGGTTTGTCGTACCTGGCCTTCATCTTATCGCTCATGATCTTAGTCCGTTGTCTCACAAGGTCTAGAATTTCTCTCATTTCTTCTTCCAATACGCTAGTCGATTTCCGAGCATTTACTCCTGCATCAGCGTTTATCCCAAACTTCAAGTCAGCTGGCAATCGAAGATCATTCCCGAAAATTACCTTTGCTGGAGTCTGAACAGTTGTTTGATGTACTGCAGAGCGATATGCCATTAGGAATAAGGAGATGTGAGTATCCCAACCCTTCTGCAACTTATCCACTACTTTCCTCATGTGCTCTTCCAAGGTTCTATTGAATCGTTTCCACCATGCCATCTGACTGAGGATGCAGTGCAGTTGTTCGAGTTTTCCGAATGCCAAATGTCTTGCACATTTCCTGTAACACAGCTGACTCGAAATTTCTGCCTTGGTCAAAATGTTTCTCCATCGGTGCACCAAACCTAGCTACCCAATTGTTAGTAAACACTTCTGCTATGGTTTCTGCCTCTTGATTTTGAATATGGTGCACTTCTGGCCATTTGCTGAAATAGTCCATAACTACCAGTACATATTTGTTTCAGAGTTTGCTAGTAGGAAATGGACCAGCTACATCCATGGCTATCCTCTCAAATGGCGCACCTGAGTTATACTGTTTCATTTGGTCATGGCTCCTTGATTTCGGTCCCTTAGCTCTGATACATACTTCACAGTTGGCAATCCACTCCAATCCAATAGAATCTTTGCTTGACTTTCTCCAAGGTCTTGGTGACTCCAAGATGACGTCCGCTTGGTCCGTTATGTAATTCATTGTGTACATCAGGGATTTTATTCCTTGGGACGACTATCAGCTTTCGAACGCATTGACCATCCTCACTCCCATATTCGATGTAAACAACCGGATTCTAATTGCATACTATTCCATTGTGCCTAATATGACTTGGCAACAGGACTTTCTGCTGACATCTCCTCTCTTGATGGTCGCCCGATTCCTTGCATCACTCGTGTAAGATCTAGGTCTTCGTGCTGACACCTCCTTAATTGATCCATGTTCCATTTGTCCGTAGATGTTGTAGTCATGAGGCGCACATCTATAATGTCTTCCTTGGCATCTTCCTGGAATCGATGCCCATAGAGATACTTGTGGAAACGCTTAACGCACTCTACCAATGCCAGCAGTTCTTTCCGGGTTACACAACCTGGAATTGGATATGCTAACATCGGGGCAGTGCATAGTTGTTCCTTCAAATCGGCGATAATACGTGCACAGGCCAAGGAAGCTCCGTAACTCATGCACATTTCTCGGCCTTGGCCAATAATTTACCGCTTCGCTCTTTTCCTTTGCAGTGAAGATTCCCTCCGTAGTTACCATGTGATCCAAATAACGTATTTCCTTTTTAAACAAGGAACACTTCTTGGGACTTAATTTCAGACCAGCGACAGCTATTCTTTGGAAAATTTCGTCCAAGTTCTTTAGGTGTTTCTAAAAGCTTTTTCCCAGCACGATGTTGTCGTCCAGGTACACTAAACATGTTTGCCAGTGCAATCTTTTTAGTATCTGGTCCATGAGTACCTGGAGCATTGCGGAGCCCGAAGGGCATTACCGTAAATTGCCAAAGTCCTTCTACAACGCTGAAGGACGTCTTCTCTTTATCTTCATCTTTTACCTCCACTTGCCAGTAGCAGCTTTTCAAGTCCAGTGTGGAAAACCATTTCGTGCCAGATAACGAGTCCAGAGTATCGTCGATTCTTGGAAATGGATACCTGTCCTTCTTCGTTCCGTCGTTCAATTTCCGGTAATCCACACAGAACCTCATTTTTCCATCCTTCTTTTTCACTAGTACTACCGGTGAGCTCCATGGACAATATGATGGTTCGATCACGCCGCTGTAACTAATTTCCTTTATAATTTCTCTTACTACTTGGCGTTTGGCCAATGAAATACCACGAGGAGCTTGGCGGATTGGCCTTACATCACCAGTATCAATTTGATGTTTCACAACTTTGGTCCGACCTATTTCGGAACCATCCCTGTCAAATATGCTCGAGTACTTTGATTGAATCAACTACGACATATATAGGAAACCAACGGCCACCGACACAATAATAGTTAATACCTCTAACCACCCACAACAACATAAAAATGCAGCGCTAAGGCACTTAGTACAAAGATTATAAAGAACACCTCTTACACAAGAAGCATATAGAAGAGAGCTTGGAATAAAATATAACATCGCTACAAACAACGGATATAAAAAAACCCTAGTAGATAAACTCAGGAGAGACCTTAGAGAACAAAAAAGAAACAATGGAGAAGAAAGTACACAAACCTGGACGACAATGACATATACTGGAAGGGCAACATATAAATTAGCAAATTTCCTTAGAAAATACAACATCAACACAGCGTTCAAAACATCGAACAATTTAGGACGGAAGCTAAGAACCAAAACTAACTCAGAAGATCCATTTAGCAGCCATGGTGTATAAATTATTCTTTTATTAAACACAATTATTTTGCAAATATAAGTTTTATTAAATCGAAGTAATTTTACAGGAAGTTCTTAAAATATATTTTCTTTTGACAACCGAAGTGATCTGCCAATTGGTCTATTTGCAACCACCAGCACTGCTGTTAATTCTAATTGGAACAAGCTAAACTTCGCGCTCTGTCACATCTCGCTGTTAGCTGCTCTGTTGGTCTCACAATTGCTCAATCAAACTTGTATTGGAGTTTTGCTGTTAAATGTACTGATCGCTCTCACATTAGTTCGCCCACGCTTGTTTTCCAACTATTGGTTATGTTTTTGTTGTTGTTATCCACTGATCGCTGTCACAGCAATTGGTTCGCACTTGCTTTACAACTACTGGGATGTAAAGTAGTATGAGTTGATTTCGTTATTGCTGTTAACTACAGTGATCACTCTCACAGCGTTCGGTGCTCACTTGCCTAACAGCTTTTGGTAATGATGTAAGGTTGTATGCTCGTCATACTCACTAGATGGACGGCATCAGAGAGCATAAACTTTTACTAGGGTGACCAGCAAGTATTACTGCTTAACTCCTCCCCTTCTAAATGAGGGACCTCCGCGATCCTCAACAATAATGCCCAAATTTATTTTGTGTGATTGGTTTGGTAGGTTATCCCAACGATATTATTGCATAAACTTCTGAGCAATTACAGTGTTGCACATAGAATAGGTTGATTTATAATTTTGTATGGTTATGGTTGAGTCACCTTTACCTTCGGCATTAGTTCCGCAGACCCATACATAAATTGCAACAGAAATTGAGTTACAAGTTAATGACTGAGATGGAGAGAATGGCGATAATGAGTGGTCGAGCATTGAGAAATTTAATAACAGTTTAGCGTCGGTATGATAAATCCATGAGAGCTCTAATATGCTGGTATTTGTGAGGAAGTTGCAATTACGTGGTTGCCAAGTTGGTTTTTCTTAAAACTACTACCTATCGTTATAATTTAACATAAATTTCCATTTCATTATAGCTAACAAAAGTTTCAAAGAATTTTTACATAGTGGAAATGAATATTCGTGAAATGCTCAGTTACCAAGTCACCTTAAAATTCAATGTAGCAAAGTTTTGTTTTTTGTAATAAACCTAGGTTTCTGTTATTGAAGTTTATAAGAAGAAATGGAGCCAGACTAGTATTTATTTCAGATTGTCTTTATGGACCACCCTCCCTTTAATTAAAACTGTAGTTCCTAGGTCTTTTTCAATTCAATGTTCCTCATAAAGTGGTGTTAACTTATTACCTAGTCGAGTATTTCTTTTTACCATAACCCTTTCTCCCTCTTTAAAAACGCGATCTGTTCTGTTTTTGTTGTGACTTGTTAGCTCTTTTTGTTGCGCACATCTAATACGTTCAGATACTTCATTATTCTGTTCATCAATGGTGGATCTAAATATGTCTACTGGCCTCATTTTAGTAACAGAATGTATTGTTTTGTTATATTCAATGGCTGACAGCAAGATTAGATCCCTAGTATCATCAATACATCTTTCCAACTTCAGGCATCTAGCAATTTCAATTAAAGTGCTGTGAAACCTCTCCACCTGACCATTGGAGCAGCTATGCAGAGGTGGAGCGTTGACGATATTAATACCAAAATTATTAGAGAGAAGTTGTCTGACAGTGTTTGAATTCAACGATTTTTCGTTGTCACAATAAATAATTTTTGCTTTTGGAAAGATATTCAAAATTTGTAGTAATTGGGGCTTAATGTCCAAAATTGTTCTCGACGCTATGGTCTGAACGATTGCGAATTTAGAGAACTTGTCTACACAAGTCAAGAAATATTTTGAGTCGGTAGAAAAAATATCAACATGGAGGATCTCTCCTGAATATAGTGGAATGGGTGTATCTGCTATTTTATGTTTCGGATGCTGCCTATTGTACTTTGATTTAGAGCAGATCCTACAGTTTATCACAACCTCTTTGGCTTTCTTTTCCATCTTCGGGAAAAAGTAGTCCCTCAAGATTTGTTTAACATTTTCCTGTGCTGCACGGTGTGCTGATCAAGCTGATCATTCGGGTCAAAAATTTCCGTTACATATGTTTTAGTGTATCTAAATTTTGTACCTGGAAACATTTGCACCAAATCGTGCTGAATGTAGGCTAGTATGGGCAAATTACAATGAATTGCGTTAACTACATTGGTGTTGACAATGTCTTGAATGGTTCTTAAGAGCGTGCTTCTGTCACAAAACTGTATGCAGTGTCTAGTTTTATTTCCAAAAATAATGAAAGTTCGTTTTGATGGAAACTCCCCTTCTTCAATGATTATCTGGTTCCTGAAACAATTAACAGGTTTTTCAACTGCCTCTATGGTGTAGGTTAACGACCTTTCGCTGTGAATCGTGGCCGAATCTGAGTTCATATTTTCTTCCATCATATTGACTTGCTGACGCGAAAGAGCATCGGCAACGTAGTTTTCTTTACCAGGCTTATAATAAAGCTTCGCATTTGGATTTCTGTCAGAAACCGCAAACGTTAGCGGTTGATGGTCAGTAAAAATATTCAGTTGGCGTACACCATAAAGATAGTTACGAAGGTTTTTTAGTGCCCAGACTATGGCCAAAAGTTCCCTTTCATTAGTGGCAAAGTGAAGTTCATTGTCTTTTAGGGTTCTGGAAACCATAGTTATTGGTCTGCCTTCTTGAAAAGGAACAGCACCCAGGCCGTAGTTGGACGCATCTGTAGTTAAATCGAATGGTTTTTTAAAATCGGGGTAAGCGAGCATTACGTCTTCCGATACTAAAATGTGTTTAAGTGTCTCAAATGCTTGCAGTTGCTTTGAATTTAAAAGTATTTTTACTCTTTTGGATCTATAAGCGCTAACTCTTCCATTTTCCCCCTTCAAAATATCAGTCAATGGTTTAGCAATATTGGCAAAGTCTTTCACGAAGCATCTATAATAGCTTGCTAACCCTAGAAAAGACCTGAGACCGTACAAAGTTTCGGGGGTTGGGAAGTTAAGCATTGTGCTGACTTTATCTGGGCACGTCTTAATGCCACCCCTTGATACAATAAATCCGAGATACTCCGTTTCAGTTTTAAAAAATTTCGATTTCTCGACTGACACCCTCATGTTAGCGTCATATAGACTCTTCAAGACCCAGTCTATGTCTTTAATGTGTTGTTCTTTAGTTTCGGAATAAATAATAACGTCATCCACGTAAACAAAGCAGCTTTTTCCTATCTTTTCCCTTAAGATGTCGTCTATGGCCCTTTGAAAAATGCTCGGGGCGTTTTTTAATCCAAAAGGTAGCCTACAAAATTCATACTTTCCGTTGCTTACAGAAAAGGCTGTTTTTTCCCTGTCTCGCTCAGCGAGCTCGATCTGGTGGAAACCAGACTTCAAATCGAGGGTTCTGAAGTATTGTGCAAGCCCCATATTTGATAAAATCGAAATGACATTTGGTATTGGGTATTTGTCGTCAATGGTATTTTCGTTAAGTTTACGAAAATCTACCACCAGACGCTTTTTTTTATTGCCGAATTGATCAATGCCCTTCTTGTCCACGACCCAAATGGGGTTATTGTAGGGAGACCTAGATCGTCTTATGATACCATTTCGTAAAAGCTCTTTTATTTCATTGTTAAAAAAGTCAACTACCCCCATTGGATATGGATACATCTTAGAGTAAATCGGCTCTTCATGTTTTGTACGAATCCTAGCAATTACATTTGTGTTGTAAGGCAGAGATTCGTTGGGATCGGCGAAAGCCTGTGATCGTTTTTTAATCATATTTGAAAAATCCCCCTTTATTGCAAGAGGTACGCTTTCCTGTTGAACTTTCAAAGCATTAATGCTGTCAATTTTTATAAAAAATAATTTTTCAATTCCAAAATCATGGACTATTTCACCTTTTTGAAGGTCCACGACTGCATTGACTTGCGTTAGCAGGTCAAGCCCAATTATCGCGTCAAAGTTTATCAAGTTTGGTAATATTATAAAATCCGAAGTTATGCCAAACAAGTTAATTTTACATTTTTGCTCTCGCCGTGAACTGACTTAACTACGAACGGTTTCGTTAAAGGCACAATGCCTTTTAACTCAGTAAGGGGCTTTATATAGCTTTTTGAAGCTCCTGTGTCCACTAACATTTTTATCACTTTGCCCTCAGCTCCTATTGTTCGTTTGACCCAAGGGAGCTGGGCACCTTCCCTAAAAAATTAATTTCTTCGATATCTTCGACTTCCCGCTCCACAATACTATCGTACGTAGTTTTTGTTTCTACATCTTCCGATGTATCTGATATGTGGTGGATTCTCTGGACTTTTGGACCAGTACTTCTATCCGATACAGGAGGTCGCTTGATTTGCTGACCTTGATTGCCTGTATTAAAAGGGATTTGCCGATTATTAGAGCTTTGTAAATTTTGGGACTTATTTTGTTGTAAAAAATTTCCTGTGGGATTGTGCTGCTCGAACTTCGTTGAGCGGCGGAAACGAGATGTGGATGGATCTATGTCCATTGGCTCAGTGACCTGATCTCTGTTATTACTTGAAAGATTGCGCTTTTCTTGTCTATTTTGGAAGTAGGGGTTTTTATGACCACTACGTGATTCTATTTGGTTGTTCCTGGCCTCGCCTATTCTCTTAACTGGAGGGTGACCTCGGTCCTTGTCCTCGAGATGTTTAGAGTAGTTTGATGCAAACATGTATCGCTCATGATTTGCTTCTACTTCTTGGGCAAGTGCCAAAGCAGAAGGAAAATCTGTTGGACGAGTGGAAAAGAGTATATCGCAAAGGGGCTTCCTAAGGCCAGACACAAAAACGCGTAATGCATCTAACCTATATTTATCATTTATTGAGTTAGCTATGTGACTTTCATATGTCATGATAGTTTTATTGGTAAGCAACGTAAGCTTTCTTTCAACCTCGTCGTAGAAATTCAACACTGTCAGATTTCCTTGCCTCAAGGTACTTAGCTCCTGTTCAATTAAATATATTGGCCGCTTATCAGCGTAGGTGAAATCTAATCTTGCCACTATAGCCTTGAAGTTAAGAACGGTGTTGAAAGATGCTAAAACAGCATCAGCAGCGCCTCTGATTTTATTCCTTATAATCGCCACTGCCTGATAATGCTTAGCACTTCCATCATAAGGTTCATACAATTTATAAGCCGTATGTGCGGCTTACCTCCATGAAACGTAAGTCTCTTGCTTACCATCGAATTCAGGCAAAGATTTAACTAGGTCAAGAGTTTCCTCGCAACGCACGGTACCTGAAATCCTAACCTCTTCGAAACTCTCCACGTTAGCCGTAGGCGTAGCTGTAAATTTTTTTGAGATTTCGTTCAACTTTTTATCAAATTCCTCTTTTTGAGAGCTTAAGGCGGCTGATAACGCAGCTGTTACTATAGCAGTTAACTCCTCAGTATTCATTTTTGGTTGATCTTTCCCTACTAGACGGGCCTAACCACACTCACTAATACATGCAAGCGAAATTCCTAAATTACTAACACACACAAAGCCTTCTGTCAAGTTTTTCTTTTTCTTTGTGCATCTTTTTCTTTGATATTGTGAACGAAATGTTAGTGCGTCTTTAAAAAATTTATAAAATGTTTAACAAGGAGTTTTGCAGTGAAATTGCAACTAATACGCCCAGATAAGGCAAGTATATAGTGCTAATTATTGTTGTTACACAATTCAAGTCCTGGTTTATATATTTATGCACCCAAAATTTTTTACTTTCAGATGCTCTAGCAAAGGAATTTTCAATTTGAAGCAAATGGAGTAAAATTATATTTTGTAAATGTTTAGTGGTATAAATATAGATCTCACTGACTATTGTGAACGTGTAAATTGTGTAATTTTAAATAATATTAAACATTAATAACTAAATCTAATAATAAAACGAATTGTCTTTTAATTGTTAGCTATATATGAAGTTTCCATGATTCATAACCATTAGGACTGGCGCATGTTTGCCATACTCATAACCATTGGTGGTGGCGTGCGTTTGCATTATACCTGACTGTTAGCGCTAACCCAGCTTTTCATTATGGATAATGAGAGTGAAAAGAGCAGATATATGTGGTTTTACATGCACTAGAAAGGGATGCCGTATACTGTACGTGTACACACGGACAGCAAACACATGGTTAGATTTGGCACACTGCTCTTCAGAAACTAATTGAGAAAAATAAGCAAAAATAACGCAAACGGAAGTCAGGCCGAGAGGTTATCTGACTTACCATTTAACTGGTACCTGTCTAGTAGGGTTATCTTTCAGAACTAGACTATTAAAAAGGCTCGCTAAATCTGCGTCGCACATTAAAGTATTAACCTCGCAAAAACCCGGTATAATAATATACCGTCTTATCTTGATCACAAATCAAGTTAGGTTTATAAAAAAGTTTCAAAAATACATTGAATTCCAATGATGATTATATTATTTAGAGATATTTATTGAGAAAAAAAAAGAAGGTACTGAGCAAGACACTTACGTAATTTACTTTCTCTACACACGTGGTTTAATTTGTTACATCCATCAAAATTATTTTTTTTAAAGGTCAGCTAAGGCTGTAAGATACCATAAAAGGTGTTTCAAAAATTTGTAGAATTCGGTGATTTTTCCAGCAATGGTTATATTTTCATGCTTTCTTCACACATCATCCAATTTAAAGATAATGAAAAACGTGGTTGAAGTTCCTCTGCGGGCAGGTTCCTTTTTGATCAGCAAACAGCAATATTCACGTGTTGGTTTTAGTTTTTCGGGGTTTTTCAGTATTTTATGAAATCCGAAATTTTAATAAAATTGAGGCTATAAATTGTTTGCTAGCCCCACGTTGGGCGCCAATTATTCTTTTATTACACACAATTATTTTGCAAATATAAGTTTTATTAAATCGAAGTAATTTTACTGGAACAAGCTAAACTTCGCGCTCTGTCACATCTCGCTGTTAGCTGCTCTGTTGGTCTCACAATTGCTCAATCAAACTTGTATTAGAGTTTTGCTTTTAAATGTACTGATCGCTCTCACATTAGTTCGCCCACGCTTGTTTTCCAACTATTGGTTATGTTTTTGTTGTTGTTATCCACTGATCGCTGTCACAGCAATTGGTTCGCACTTGCTTTACTACTACTGGGATGTAAAGTATTATGAGTTGATTTCGTTATTGCTGTTAACTACAGTGATCACTCTCACAGCGTTCGGTGCTCACTTGCCTAACAGCTTTTGGTAATGATGTAAGGTTGTATGCTCGTCATACTCACTAGATGGAGGGCATCAGAGAGCATAAACTTTTACTAGGGTGACCAGCAAGTATTACTTCTTAACTTATACAAGCTCACTTGTGAATGCCAGCACAGTTACATAGGACAAACCGGACGACAAGTAAGAACGAGGTTCAGAGAACACATTAGAGATTACAACAAAAAGATACGGAATCCAACCATCACACCAGAGTCCAACTTTGCGAATCACATGGCGGAGAATAAATGCCCCCCGGAAACATCAAAAAAACAATCAAGGTCCTACATGTACAAGCAAAAGGCAGACGTCTGAACGTACTCGAAAACATGGAAATCTACAAACAAAAAACATTCGACGGTAGAATAATAAACGAACAGACAAACACTGTTTCCGACACAATATTCGAACCTTTAAAATTGGTTTACAAAAAACAAAGCAACCACTCAGGTACAACAAACACACACGCACCGACAAATAAGCACAAAACAGCAAAAGATCAAAAACAACAAACAAGCAAAAAAGGTCAAACAACAAAAATCACCAACTTTTACCTGCTTCAGTCAGGCACAAAAAAACCGATCGATGCAAACCACCCCCGTTTCTGAATGTACACACACAACACATGCACACACGTACACAAACAGACACCCATGCTGACGTTACCTGCTACCTACTATAAATACAAGACAAACGACCACAACAGATTCGAACGAAAATCGACACTGATGATGGCACAACGCCGAAACCGGTTTGTCTCAAAACCAAATTTGACAAGGGATGACGAAAAATCGTTCCAATATACATCAATCATTCACCCTGTCGGAAAAACAACAAAACAAAATAAAACGATTGAAGTTCCTTTGCCTTTTTCTGATGATCTTTTTCGAGGCCTGCCGTCCACGCCGTGATATCATCTGAAATATTAATATTGATGGTAGAATCATTTTCCTGAAGCTGTTCACAATTGTTAACTACCCGACCTCTTGGCATTGTCCCAATATTGCTCCTTTGGAAAGTTTAATCGGAGATTTGAACTCATTAAGTACTCTTACCGGTACACGTCCATATTGTTTTGTCATGGCTAGGGGTTTTCCTACTAATATGTTCGTCCTTGATTTGTTTGCTGCCTCGACAACCCACAATTTGTTTGTCCCATAATCTCCATCAATCTTTTCCCATATGATTGTTTCCAACTTTGGTGGAATTTGTTGGCTCTGCTTCACAAGCACTCGCTTACTAACGTATTTGTTATCGTAACAAATATTTAATGGCACATCCATGTTCTGGTAATTCATAATCATGTTTTGCATGCCAATCTTGATGCCTTGCTCGCTTAAGAGCTCCACACCAAATATGATTTCGTCAACAATATCTGCTACTACAAAACTGTGTAGAACGGCCACGGTCCCAATTGCGATTTCACATGTTACTTCTCCTAGGACATGGGTGCCCTCACCCGTGGCCGTGCGTAACTTTGCTCTATGCAATGGTCTCACCTCCTTGTTCACTAAATCAGATCGAATTATGGAATGCGATGCGCCTATATCCGCAGTTAGTAAGTGCTCTTTTCCATACACATATGCAACAACAGTATCATTACTAGCTTTCCTTCCGATCTGTGAGACAGAGATTATGGGGCATGCAGTTGCGGGAGCCAGTCCACGGCCCTTTTGGCTGGCTCGATTTAGTTTAAAAACTGATTTGGTTGGGAGGTTTTCTCATCTCCTTCAGCTTTGAGTTTTCGTCCACCTGAATTGCTGGGGTTACTGGAGCCAGTGCCGCTATAACGTACTATGTGACCTGGTTTTCCGCACTTAAAGCATTTATTGGCACCATTACTTTTTTTCTGTACTCCGTTCAACGCTTCCAAAATTTTGCCTATCCAAGCCGGAGTTTCCACTTCTACGAGATGAGCCTTGTATGCAGGTTTACTCAAAAGCGAGGCTGTTTCCTGCGTCAGAGCATGCGATACCGTTTCAGAGAATGTCCATTTTGGGTTTGCATATGTGGCCCGCTTCGTCTCTACATCGTGTATTCCATTTATAAAACTTTGGATTCTTACCCTCTCACTGTACTCCACGGGTGCGTCCGCATTTGCTAGATGGGCCAACCTCTCGATGTCCGATGCAAATTCCTGCAATGTCTCATTAGCCTTCTGAAAGCTATTCTGTAGCTCTATTTGGTATATCTGTTTTCGATATTCGCTACCATAGCGTCTCTCAACTGCACCAATCAATGCTTCATAATTGTTCTGTTCTCCGTCAGAAATAGTCTGCAAAATTTCAGCTGCAGATCCCTTCAATGCCACGAGTAGTGCTGCAACTTTGTCTTCAGTGCTCCAATTATTCACAGCTGCTATCTTCTCAAACTGTAGCTTAAACACCTGCAAAGGAACAGAACCATCAAAGGAAGGAGTTTTTACCGTTGGAGTATTTGTGGAGGCCGCCGTGGTGTGAAGGTAGTGTTGCCGGCCTACCACACCGAAGGTCCATGGTTCGAGCCCTGGTACAGGTAACATCAAAAGTGATTTGAAAAAAAATTTTCAAAACGGGGTCGCCCCTCGGCAGTGGTTTGGCAAACTCTCCGAGTGTATTTCTGCCATGAAAGGCTTCTCAGCAAAAATTCGTCTCCTTTGTAGATGCCGTTCGGAGTCGGCAAAAAACTGTAGGTCCCACCAATTTGTAGGGAAAATTCAAAATCGGCACACCACAAATTGGAAGAGAAGCTTGGCGCAAAAATCTCTTAGAAGGTTTATGATGATATACCTGTTGTATATCGCGCCATAGAGATAGAGATAGTATTTGTGGAGGCTGTTGGACGATTCAGTTGTAGCTCCTGGATATGATCTTTCAGTGCATCTACCTCAGCCTCAATTTTGCCCTTTCGTTGTCTGAATACTTCCTGCACTTCAGTTATTTTTGCGTCCTTCATTCTTAGCTGTGATGCCATTCCATCTTCCTGTCCCTCCAGCTGCAATGCAATTCTCACCATGTGTGTCTTTTGTTCTTTCAGCTGAGATGCCATGTGTCTCTTTTGTTTTTCCAACGGAGATGCCATCTGTGTATTTTGTTCTTCCAGCTGTGTCGAAATGCTAGATGACATTTGAGTCAATACGGTCAACAACGCGTTAGTGTCCACACTTGCGGCTGGAATTGTAGACTCCTTCTCTTCCATTTTCGTCGATGCTTTTCCACAAGCCGTTAATTCCTTCAGCTTCCATAGCCTCTCGCAATCGTGACTGTAGCTCTGATTTATTGCCTGTTTTATTCAATCCACGCTGTTGCAGCTCACTTTTGAGTTGCTGGATTTTCAGCTCATTCAACTTTGCCACCCTTTGTTAACCGCGAGAACTCTCGGTATTTATTTAACAATATCACTTCTTACACCAATTGTGACGAGTTCTATGATTCCTTGATTATTAATCCTGGATTCGATCACTATAAAGTCAAATAAAGACACGCACAGATATTGTAACTAATAGCTAGTTTTACTTACTAGTAATAAACGCAACACAAATTTAAGAGTTTGGTAACTTCATAGTAGTTCACTGTTCAACACTTGAGTGCAAACTGATCAACCTGCCTTGCTTGGCCACTGCCTTATATAGTCCGACAGGGTGCTACCCCACGCACCTACAAGTTTCTTGGTTGTTCGCCCTTCGTGTTCTGGAAGGGTCGGTGTTATTTGTTGGCATCTCCTCTTTGCATCGTATTCGCAAACACTCGCGCCATCTCTCTTCCTTTTCCTAGTTACACGCTTGCAGGCTTAAGAATAGCCATCGTTATCTCTGTTGTGTTTAACTAGTGGTGGGAGTGTTATTCAGTTAGGGATGGTACATGCTTGAGAATAATAGCCACAATATATTAATCGTTTGTCGAACTCAACAAGATCGGACCAATACAACGCATAGCTCCCATACAATCGGTTGCTCCGATAAACGGGTTTTGTCCTATTACTCTTAAAATTAAAAAGTAATAGGAACGTAAAATTTTGCAGTTTTAGTACATATTATGTATGTAATGTGTGTAGTGAAAATAACTCAGATCGGACCAACATAACATATTGTGGCTACTATTCTCAAGCATGTAGTATCCCTAGCTCAATAACACTCCTACTACTAGTCTAACACAACAGAGATAACGATGGCTACGCTTATGCATGCAAGCATGTCACAAGCAAGAAGAAGAGAGATCGAGCGAGTGCTTGCGAGTACGATGCAAAGAGGAGATGCCAATAAATAATACGACCCTTCCAGAACACGAAGAGCGAACAACCAAGAAAGTTCTGGGTGTGTAGGGTAGCACCCTGTCGGACTATATAAGGCAGTGACCAAGCAAGGCAGGTTGATTAGTTTATTTTCAAGTGTTGTTCAGTGAACTACTGCGAAGTTACCAAACTCTTAAATTTCTATTGCGTTTATTACTAGTAAATAAAACTAGCTATTAGTTACAGTATATGTGCGTGTGTTTATTTAACTTTATAGTGATCGAACCCAGGATTAATAATCGAAGACTCATCGAATTCATCACAATTTGTGTCAGAAGAGGTATTGTTAAATAAATACCAGTGATTTCAAGGATAACAAAGACATGGCAAAGTTGAATGAATTAAAGATACAGCAACTCAAAACTGAGTTGGAACAACGTGGATTAAACACTACCGGCAATAAATCCGAGATACAATCAGGATTACGGGAGGATACGGAAGCGGAAAGAATCAACGTTGATGATTATCTTTTCCATCTTGTGGAGGAGGCATCGACGAAAATGGAGGAGAAAAAGGAGCCTCCGAATCCAATGGCAAGTGTGGACAGAAACTCGTTGCTGGCTGTATTGACTCAGGTGTCGTCAAACATTTCAACAGAGCTGGAAAAACAGAAAACACACATGGCATCTAAGCTTGAAGAACAGGACACACGTACTACATCTCAGATTTCAGCTCAACTATACGAACAGAAGGCATACATGAGATTTCCAATGGAAGACCAGAAGGCATATATCTCTTCACAGTTGGAAGCACAGAAGCCGAGGGTGTCATCTAAATTAGAAGTCCAAGATGCACAGCTGCAGGATAACATCGACGCTGAGGTAGATGCACTGAGAGGTCGTATCCAGGAATTGCAACGAAATCATCCATCTGCTTCAGTGAACACACCCAAGGTAAAAACACCTTCCTTTGACGGTTCTGTTCTATTTCAGGTATTTAAGCTACAGTTTGAGAAGACGGCAGCGGTGAACAATCGGGGCACTGAAGACAAAGTTGCTGCACTACTCGTGGCGTTGAAGGATCCTGCAGCCGAAATCTTACAGACTATTCCTGACGGAGAACGGAACAATTATGAAGCATTGATGGGTGCAGTTGAGAGACGCTATGGTGGCAAGCAGCGAAGACAGATATACCAAATAGAGCTACAGAATCGCTTCCAGAAACCTAATGAGATTTCGCAGGAATTTGCATCGGACATCGAGAGGTTGGCCCATCTAGCAAATGCGGACGCACCCGTGGAGTACACTGAGAGGGCAAAAATTTAAAGTTTTATAAATGGAATACACGATGTAGAGACGAAGCGGGCCACATATGCAAACCCCAAATGGACATTCGCTGAAACGGTATCGCCTGCTCTGACGCAGGAAACAGCCTCGATTTAAAGTAAATCAGCATAAAAAGCTCACCGCCTGGCAGTAGAACGGCCAGATTGGGTAGACGCAATTCTGGAAGCATTGAATGGAAAACAACATAAATATAAAGGGGCTAATCAATGCTTCAAGTGTGGAAAGCCAGGTTACATAGCTGTTTATATCGTCTTTGGCTGCAGTGATCCCGCCAATTCAAGTGGACGAAGGCGCAAAGCTGGATGAGATGAGTAAATCTCCCAATCAAGTCTATCGGTAAACTATATTGACCCAGCCGAAAGGGACGTGGGCTGGCTCCCGCAATTGAATGCCCCATAATCTCTGTCTCACAAATCGAAAGGAAAGCTAATAGTGTTATTGTTAAAGGATATGTGGACGGGAAGGAGTGTTAACTGACTATGGATACACGCGCATCTCATTAAATCATTCGATCTGATTTAGTCAAAAAGAATTTGCCGCCATTGCATGGAGCAAAGTTGCGTATGACCACTGGTGAAGACAACCAAGTCGTAGGGGAAGTAACATGTCAAATCACAATTGGGAACGTGGCCACTCTTCACAATTTTATAGTGGCAGATATGGTTGACGAAATCATAATTGGCGTGGACTTCTTAAGCGAGCAAGGCATCAAGACCGACATGAAGAACAAGAGCTATAAGAATATGGACGTGTTACCCAATTTTGGTTACGAAACGAACTACGTCAGTAAGCAAGTAGTGGTGGAGGAAAGCCAACAAATTCCACCAAAGTCAGAAACAGACATATGGGCAAAGGGTATGTAACAAACAAAATGTGGGTTGTGGAGGCAGCAAACAATTCGAAAACAAATGGAAAAACCCTGTTTAAAACAAAACAAAGATGAACATATACCGGTAAAGGTACTTAATGAGTTCAAATCGCCAATTAAACTTTCCAAAGGAGCTGTATTGGAACAATGCCAAGAGATTGAGGTAGTTATTAATTGCGAAGAGCTTCAAGAATATGTTTCTATCAGCAAGATTGATTTTTCAGATGATATCACGGCGCGGACGGCTCGAAAAAGACCATCAGAATAAGGCAAATCAACTTATAACTAAGTGCTAAAGCATATATCACAAGGATGGTCTCAACCAGGTCGGATCAAAGTTGTGAGGCATCGAACTGATACTGGTGATGCAAGGCCAATCCGCCAAGCTCCTCGTGGTATTCCATTGGCCAAACGCCAAGTAGTAAGAAAAATTATACAGGAAATGAGTGACATCGGCGTGATCGAACCATCAGCTAGTCCATGGAGCTCACCGGTAGTAAAGTGGAGAAAAAGAAACGGAAAGAGGAGGTTCTACGTGGATTATCGGAAGTTAAACGACGTTACGAAGAAGGACAGGTATCCGTTACCAAGAATCGACGATACTCTGGACGCGCTTTCAGGTACTGCATGGTTTTGCACACTGGAATTAAAAAGCGACTACTGGCAAGTGGAGATAAAGGATGAGGATAAAGAAAAAACATCCTTCAGCGTTGGAGAAGGTCTTTGGCAATTTACAGTAATGGCCTTCGGTTATGCAATGCTCCAGCTACTTTTGATAGACTCATGGATCAGGTACTAAAAGGATTGCATTGGAAAACATGTTTGGTGTACCTGGATGACATCATCGTGCTGGGAAAAAGTTTTGAGGAACACCTAAAGAACCTGGAGGTAGTTTTCCAATGGATAGCCGGTGTTGGTCTGAAATTAAGTCCCAAAAAGTGTACCTTGTTTAAGAAGGAAGTAAGTTATTTGGGTCACAAGGTAAAGACGGAGGGCATCTGCACTGCTAAGGAAAAGATTGAAGCCGTTAAGGATTGGCCAAGACCGAGATATTTGCACGAGCTACGAAGTTTCATTGGGCTGTGCACATATTATCGCCGATTTGTACCGAATTTCGCCAGCGTAGCTAGAAGTCTTCATGAACTTACTAGGAAAAATACATGCTTTGAATGAAGGAGGGAACATGAACTGGCTTTCTAAACCTTGAAGGAGCGACTGTGCACTGCCCCAATGTTAGCATATCCGATCCCAGGTCTAACGTTTATTCTGGATACAGATGCGAGTGGTTATGCCTTAGGCGGAGTTTTGTCCCAGATTGTCGATGGACCGGAGAAGGGAGTTGCGTACTATAGCCAAACAATGGGGAAGCCTGAACGAAACTATTGCGTAACACGAAGAAACCTGTTGGCATTGATAGAATGCGTTAAGCAGTTCCACCTTTTCCTTCCTTTCCAGCCCTTCCTGTCACTTTCTTGTAATAAACTTTGTTTTATTTTATTTTATTTCATTCACACAAACCCAACCTCAAATACAAAACAAACTTCGGTTTTGAATACTCTTTATGAATAATCATTTATTTTGTTTTTGTAAACACTGTTTGTAAATAGGTATCAGCAATGAAGGTTACATAGTTGCTCATATTTTACATTGCTTGATTAATGTTTCGAACTAGGCAACTGACACTGGGCATCGTAGCCAGTGATCAATGCAATAAAAACAACTAAAGCAAAAATGCATGACACGTTTACTCACACAACAGAGGCTCTATAGTGCGAATACTTGTTTGGCATATGTGTTGGTGTCATTTTTAGACATTTTTTATATATTTTTATAAATTTTTTTTTATAGTTTTTTGATTAACGGTACTGCAGTTCGGCCATACCTATCCATACATATATAATTGTTAACATCTTAAATGTATAGTTTGGCCATAAAGTGGGACAATTTCCCCCCAACTTACGCATTTATATTATAGATATTTTCTGCAGGTGCCAATGCAGAACCTTGTGGAAGCCCAACAGGTACCACTTTTTTTCTGAGAGGTGTCCCAATTACTGTACTTTGGTTTCTATTCGTAATAAAATCTTAGAACTATCTAAGTTTCGTACCAGTAATACCTATATATAATTAACAGATTTTGATCTATTGTCTCAAAAGCACGTTTAAGGTCCAAGAATACAGCTATTACATGTTTATTCCTGCTTAAGTCTTCTTTCAAGTTAGATATAACAATATTCAAAGCACTTTCATAGGAATGTCTTTTCCGGAACCCAGATTGTCGCAGTATAATGATTTTATTATTCCATGAACTGGTTTTTTACCACCGTTTCTGGAATATTTTCGTCACACGGTAAAGTATTAATTGGTCTAATCTCATCAGCTTTTATGGTCTTCTGTAGATACTCTCTGAAACTTGAACGTGAGGGTTTCATTTTCCTGAGCCAAAAGTTCTTCATTGCTAATAGGAAAATTCAAACTGATTTCCACTATACTTTCTATAAAATAGTTATTAAGTGACTGTGTTATTTCGCTCTCATTTGTGTAGGTTCGGTCGTTTATTAGTATTTTATTGATGACATTGTTTTTTAGATATGCATATGCAATTTTTTAAACGTTTCAACATAGCCTTGCTGCCCCTTAAATTATAAGTGATTTTTTGTTTCATATAATTGGCCTTTTTAATCTTTTATAATTACGCTTAGTAATGTTGTATTCATTCCATTCACCTGTTTTTAGCGAGAGATTGTATAAATAATATTTTTGTTTGTTCAGATTTGTGGTCATCGCGTTAGATAAGTTATTAAACAACAATATTGCCTTGTTTTCGATACTTAGGTTATCAAATACCGTAAAGTTAAGCTGTCGTAATTGGTTATGAAGGCTATTGCATGTATAATATTCCCAAGAGGATATCGTTCTTCTTGCTCTAATCCGTAAAATGTTGTCTAATTTCATTTTGAACACAATAGTTTCGTGATCGGAAATCTGCTGGCCATCCAATCTCTCACAAGAAATGGATTCTCTGTTTGCGCACAACAGATCAATCATTGCTTTCATGTATAAAAATCTATTTTTGGTTCCATAGCAAAAGACGCAAACAGCTTACTATGTGTTGTGGTTTTGTAAAGATTTATGGTAAAATCCCCAACGAAGACAACCTTATCATGTGTTAGGCAATTGTTGTTTAGAATTTCGTATAAGTACGTAATAAAGTCCACATCACTCGAGCTAGGCGAGTGATAAATAAGACCTATTAGGTATCTGGGAAAGATGTTTTGATTTTCACAATTATACACCAGATATTTTTGCTAAATGTATTATTGTAAATTGTTTTCTACTCTATTGATTCGTGTGCATATACTAAAACTCCACTCTTGGTTTGTTATTTCATCCGTTGTACAGCTCTCCGAACAAAAAATCTTATTTGGTTTTTGAAGTTCGAGAAGGCGCTCTAGCTCACATTTGTTAGCGATAATACTATTTATATTTAAGTATATGCATTTCAGCTTTTTTATTGTTCATTGCTAAACTCGAATTTTATATTTTGACTGCGCATGTTTCTTATAGGCAGGGCAATGTATACTGAATGCATGATGATTAATGCCGACGTCAATCACTTTTTGTAACCAGTTCGCTACAGTTAACACATTTAATTGTATTTGATAGTCTTTGCTATCATGGGGTCCAGCACATTTGCTACGCGCCACTTTATTTGTGCATCATAGATGTGCGGCTAGTGACTATAACATATACGGATGAATGGGGCATGGGTCAATTAAAGAAGTGTCAGCACGAAGATCCCGATCTTGCACGCGTGATACAGGGAATCAAACGAAACGAGCGACCATCAAGAAAGGAGATGTTACCAAAAAGTCCTGTTGTGGAGCCATATTAAGCACAGTGGAACAGTTTACAATTGGTATCCGCTTGTTTGCATCGAATATGCGAAGGTAAAGATGGCCAATGTGTTCGCAAGTTGATAGTAGTCCCAAGGAAGAAAATTCCTGATGGTCCCAATGAATTGCATAACGGTTCAAGCGGAGGTCATCTCGGAGTCACAAAAACCTTAGAGAAAATCAAGCAGAGATTCTATTGGGTTGGATGCCGTCAGCCGGTCGTGGAGTGTATTGCCAACTGTGGAGTGTGCGTCAAAGTTCAAGGACCGAACCCGAGGAGCCATGGGCAACTGAAACAGCATAACTCAGAAGCACCTTTTGAGAGGATTGCCATGGATGTTGCTGGGCCATTTCCTGTACTGGTAGTTATAGACTCTCTAAGCAAATGGCCAGAAGTGTACCCTATTCCAAATCAAGAAGCAAAAACCAAAGCAGAAGTGTTCACTAATAACACTGTGGAACAAATTCAGGTTAGCAAAAGTTAGGTCGATTCTGAGAGTGAGGGGTGAAAACAGAGTCTAAATTAGAAGACCCGTATCGCGGCGTTTGTTTAAGTTAGTTAGACTTTTTTTTTAATCGACCTTCGAACTTTGCAGTCAAATGCAATAAATTTCTTCCCCTTCTTCCTCTTTTTTCTCGTCTTCCTCTTTTTTGGTTCCAACCAATGCACAGGTAGCGATTTTTATTTATCTCGTACAAGCGAACTAATATCAAAAATAAAGATTCCGTTACGACTCGAAACTCAGCCGAAGCTGATGTCTTTTAATGTTCGCTCGGTCGTGATAAAATTCGCTATTAATTTTTCTGGAACTTATTTAATTTTGTGAGTGATTTAAGCTAAGTGCATCGGTTTCATAAAAATAACAAAAACAACATTGTATAATATATATTGTATCAAAAATGTCGGAACCAAAATGTAAAATGGTCCATTTTTGTAATGTTTGTGGACGTTTCATAGCAAGCGATGAAAAATGTGGCAATGCAAGTGATTGTTTTTTGGAAGCCTATAATCAATATTTCTCGCAAGAGTTTATCACTCACGGGAACTATGCTCCTAAAAAAGTTTGCTTTAATTGCTATTCAAGTGTTATGCAATGGAAAAGTGAAAAGAAGAAGGCTATGCCTTTTGGTATACCAATGATGTGGTTAGACAACAGCCCGCATCAACAAGAAAATTGCTATGGATGTATCAACTACCATAAAACTTTGAATAGAAGGAAAGCAAAGAATAAAACTTATGTAACAGTGCCAAGTGTCCAATTACCATTGCCGCACTCAGAATTCGTTCCAGTACCAACATACCGAAGTATTAATCTTCAAACAGATATCAGTACCTCAACCGCCGCTGCTATATTCATGCATTTCTTCTCAGAATACGACCCTGGTACATCCTATGAAACATCAAAGGACCCAAACCTAGTCACACAAAAGCAATTGGATGCAATTGTTGTAATTTTGTGTTTGACTCATAAGAAATCAGAAGAACTGGCTTCATTTTTGAAAAGAAATAATTTGCTGGCGAAAGGTACCAAAGTAACAGCATATCGAAAACGCCAAAAAGAGTTAAACAAGTTCTTCAATGTAAATGATGCAAAAAATTTCGCTTATTGCAACGATATCGAAAAGTTAATGGAGACGATAAGGTCAACCTATAAAAAAGATGATTGGCGTTTATTCAACGATAGTTCACTAATCAGCTTAAAAGTTGTGCTTTTGCACAAGACGAATAGAATGCCTTCTGTTCCAATTGCGTATAGCACTGACACTAGTGAAAATTTCGATAATTTGAAACACATTCTGGAAGTAGTCAAATATAACGAGCACCAGTGGGGCATTTGCTTCGACCACAAAATAGTTTCATTGATTACAGGCTTAACAGCATCTGGCCGTCCAAAATATCCGTGTTTTTTATGCGATTGGGATTCACGATACGGAGAAGGTATTAGAGGAAGAAACCAGTACAAACAGCATAACTGGAATAGTCGCATTGGACGGAAATGGCCTAAAGACAATAGGCTACACGAAAGTTTTGTTCCTGAAATGAAAATTTTGTTGCCGTTCCTCCACATTAAACTTGGCATTGCTAAAAATTTTTTGAAATGTATCGCAAAAAGACCAGCAGTATTCAACCGCTTAAAAGACATTTTCCCAAGACTAAGTAACGCCAAAATTCACGAAGGGGTTGTTAATGGTCCCGACATACTGAAACTAATGAGTCGTCAAGATTTTGACCAAGTTCTAACAGACCGAGAATTAAATGCATGGCTCGCATTGAGAGCAGTCATTAAAGGATTTTTGAATAAAGAACGCAAATACAGCTACAGGGAATCTGTTGCAAACATGTTGGGAGCTTTCGATGAAATTGGGGTTAATATGTCGTACAAAATTCATCTCTTGCATCAGCATCTTGATCAACTCACTCAACAGTTCCAACTGAATCTGGTGAGCAAGGCGAACGTTATCACCAAACTGCGCTTCCATTTGAAATAAGGTAACTAGATTTTTCTAATATTTTTGTCAGAGTGCACAATTTAAGCATGTTAACGATTGAAAACTATTTTCCTTTCAGGTACAGAGGAAAGAAATCTCCAGATGCAATGCTCGCTGAAATTTGTTGGTGGTATAAAAACACCTTTGAAGAAGAGGAAGACGAGGAAGAAGGGGAAGACAAAGATGAAATTCCAGAATATCAGTTGGACGAATTTATCGACCTTTCTGATGATGATGACGATGACCAAGATATTAGAGAGAGCAGTGATGTTGATCCACAGCCGCCTGCTAAACGGCAACTGGCCAAATCATGCGTTCCACTGCAGACGCGTACACCTGCGCTGTTCCGATACATACATGTGCGCTGTCAAATACCGTACCTAAGCGCTATAGCCACAGAAAAATTTCCACCGTTGGGAGTATACCTACATACATATATATCCATATGGCTTTTGAGATAAATGAACCGTTCATTTTGAAGTTCCGCAAATTTCACAACATTAGCCTGACGCCAGTTTTCATATCGGTTTTTTTTTTATATACAGGCAGTTTTCGCAATTTTTCCTTCAAGTCAGGATTTTATTACAACTTCAACATTTGATAGTTTTCTCGCCTTTTCCCCCAACCACAACTTGTACCTAACATAAAGGGTCAAATTTAATCTACATATATGCAAGGGCTCCACTTAAAATATTTGAAGAAGAAAATAATTGATATATTTAGAAAAATGAACACTATTTCTAACCCTTTTTGAATATAAATTTGAAGTAGCTACAAACTGTGTTTTCCCTTTTTGTATTTTATATATAGGGTCTATCTCATCGGAAACCCCCGATAGAAATAATCAGCTCAGATAAATTTCGAGATTTCTATAAAGTTTCTTGGTCCGACAGAATTTCTTTTTTTGCTTTAATGTATATAGTGCATATGAGCTGCATATTCTGGGGTTCTTTTGAAAAATTAGGTATTTTCACTCTAAGATAGAGGTCATGAACAGAAAAATATTGAGCTAAGAATATAATAAATAAAAAAAACACCAACATAAGAAGTTTTCATACATTTAAAGACAAATTAAAAAAAAAAGTTGTCCGGAAGTTGCTCGCGAACCTTGGAACGTACGCGTCCTAACCGATACGCTTATCACCTGCGCCACTGGTGTATGTGCAATGAGACAGTCATATACTGTAGTTAACAGCTATGGCTTTTTGCAGAAAACTTTAATGAATTGTTACAAATAAATTATGCATTATTTAATAAATATAATATGCCTATGCACCGCTTCAGAGCCATACGAAGACATCAAAATACCTGTTAATTGGAAATATGCATGTTTAAATGAGATACAATCTGGCAATTGATTGTATGGAAAAAATGTTAGCCTATTAATATATAGATAATGGTTATATTAACTCAATGTGCTCAGTGAGTGAAAATATGTTCACCGTTTAGACATGGTTGCCATATTGTAATTTTTTGGTTGTCAGTATGCAGGCAGTGCTTTTTGTAATCCATTTACCGGGAGAAAATTACAAATTCAATTTAGCAATGCCAACTCAACGGCGCACCCTCATATATTGCCTCTGCTTTCTTTTTGATCTGAAATTTTCAATTATAAGGCAACCATTGGAATCCTGTTTTAAAATTGGAGTTTTATGAACAGTAAAATTTTACATTTTATTATAAACACTTAGATGCATCTAAATACCCGACCCAAAATAGAGGCCATTAATACCTTTGAATCTCATTTTAATTATGGAATTTTACAAAAAATAGAAGTTTGATTACGTTTTTAAAAAAACTTTTAATTTTGAATTATGTGAACAGCAGCGACTTTGAATGCTTTTGAGTCTCATTTTTATAATAATATTTTGTGATATATATGTATATGAACTAAACTTGTTATTTCTTATGGCTGTGAGTATAAGTTTACCGTAAGTCCTATATCAATCAGAAAAAAGTAAATTCTTTAAAAAAAATTCATAAAACTATGTAACTATGTAAATATTTATCTTACATATTTTGTTATAGTAAATTTGTAGTAATTTTCTTGCGGGTTTTTTCAAACAATTGGTTTTAAGAAAATATTGCTTTAAAAACTTAAGAAATTCAAATCAAGGTAAGAAATTCAATTTTATAAAAAAAAAAAATTATTCTCCGAAACGTGGGCTCGAACCATGGAACGCACGCGTCTTACCCGAGACGCTTATGCCTGCTTCAGAAATTAGTTCCACCATTAGGAGTATACATACATATCCATATCGCTTTTGAAAATGAATGAAACCTTTATTTGGAAGTTCCACAAATTTCTCAATATTAGCGCGACGCCGGTTTCCATATTAGTTTTTTTTTATATAAATTCAGTTTTCTCAATTTTTCTTTACATCTGTCTTTTGTGAAGTAAATTTAGGGGGAGAAAATTACAATGAAATGATGGTTGTCTGGCTTTTTTCATTAACCACAATTTAGACATAGTTAAAACACATTTCATGTTGATTTTTAAGGAAGGTTATCGTCTTAAGTGGTCAAATTTAGTCGACATACATATGTCAGGGTTCAGGTTATATGTCTGGCCTTTGGCAAATTAAAATATTTGAAGAGGGAAAAAGTTGATGTCTTCAGGAAAATGAACACGATTTCTAACCACCTCGTAAATAGAAAATTGGAGAGGCTACAAACTGTGTTTTCGCCTTTTTGTATTTTAAATATAGGGTCTATGAGCCATTCTGTCTCATCGGAAAAATTATCAAAATTCTCTACTGAGTTTCTCGTTCCGACGGAATTGGGCTGTGATATATAAAAGTATTATAATATTACATACATATATGTTTACCTTAAGTCAAATATTATTGAGAAAAAATTCAATTTCTTAAAAAATGTATTTTTTTAAGTATTTGGTTTTGATTAACTGGAAACATTTTCTGGCGTTTTTTTGCAAAAATTTGATTTTTTCACTCCAAGATAGAGGTCATACACAGATTGGGTTAAAAATATAATAAATTTATAAAAAATCATGATAAGAAGTTTTCATATACATATTTAAAAACAAATTAAATTTAACAAAAAAAAAAGTTGTTCGGAACCTGGGCTAACCTTGGAATGTAAGCGTCGTAGCCGAAACGCTTACCACCTGCGCTACTACTGTATGTACAATAACGCAGTCAGATACTGTAGTTGCAGTAAACTTTAATGAATTATTACAAATAAATGAAGCACTATTTGTTAAATATAATGCTCCTACACATTCATATATATTTTATAGCAATTTATGCATGTTTAGATATAGATGTACTCTGGCAATTGATTGTATGAAAAAAATGTTAGCCTATTAATATATTGATAATAGTTACTTTAACTCAATGTGCTCAATGAGTGAAAATATGTCCACCGTTTGGAATGGTGTGTGTATACATATTTTTACGGTTGCCATTTGGGAATTGTATAAGTTAGCGCATTGCACAGCTGCAATGCTTAAACAGCGGTTTGACGATTCTTTAGAATCACTCCCACGTTCTTGGCGTAATTAGATCGCGCATACTTGCTACTCCACAGCTGCCAAGCTGATCAACAATTCTGTAGAGCCACTCCCACGCTTATCTGACCACTCAGCAACATTCCAAAGGGACACCTGATATCATACGCGACTTTGGGCAGCTTTCAGCAGAGCAGTTGGCAGTGCAGTCACACACACAAATAAAGCTACAAAACCGCAAGTAGGGAAGTAGGTTAGATTTTAAGTAAATAGAATTCAGTACGATTTGGACATTAAAGAAATAAAGTTATAATTTGAAAAGTGGCGCCCAACTACCAAGAACCCGTGAAATTCCCCCTATAACAAGAACACCAACTGAATTGGAAGTAGTCACTGGACATCAAGCAGAAATTGAAAGGAAAAAACTAAATTGCAAGTAGTCACTGGACATCAAGTGGGACATCAAGCAGCAATTGAAAGGACCAAACTCGTTGCTGTTACAATGCTATACTATTCTACAATATTACTGTAAGTAATTGTTCGGGTTTGTGCGTGTGATCCATTCAAACACCTTAGTGAAGAAAAAAATATAATAAAAATTAAAAAAGGTGATTTATTTTTGGTTGTGAGTTTTTTCTAAAACAATGCCATGAGTGTGACTAGGGAACAGGTTATCGAAATTTTGAGACAACAAAATGAACAAACTAGGAGAGACGTCAATGCCCAAAATTATATTCCAGTGCAGATAAATGCAGCTGTGGTTAACAGCAATACAAACATGGATCTTATCAAATCCTTGCAAGAGTTTAAGGGGGATTCCGCATCTTATCCGGCCTGGCGCTCCGCAGCAGAATTCGCCATCGGCTACTACACGGAGGGTTCAGAGCAATATTATATTGCTATGGGAATCTTTAGGAACAAAATAGTAGGCTCTGCAAACGCAACGCTCGCTTCTTTCTCAACTGTACTAAATTTTAAAGCTATAATAGCCAGATTGGATAAAACATACGCGGACAAAAGACCGCTACATGTTTTGGAAACAGAGCTGAGTGTTTTGAGGCAGGGAAATTTGTCACTCTGCCAATATTATGATACGGTAGATAAGCAGTTAACACTAATAACGAATAAAAATATAATGACTCATTCAAACAGTAGGGAGCTTGCCGCCGCGCTTAATGATAGAGCTAGGGAAAACGCATTAAGAGTCTTTATTTCCGGCCTAAAGCGGCCGCTATGTGACATTCTGTTTTCAGCCAATCCTAAGGATTTGCCTTCTGCATTGGCCACTGCCCAGGAGTTAGAAAACAACCGCATGCGCTATGATTTTGCTAGAACATTTGCGGTTAACAGTGTAACAACGTCAGATATTCCAAAATATCAAAACAATTGCCCAGGCAAGTCTCAAATGGCCAAGGACAATCCTACTCCAATGGATGTAGACCGCGGATCCTCTGCTTTCCGACGTACAAAACAGTCCAATCAGGGTTATAGAAAGGAAAATGCAGTGGGAGGGAATCCTAGAAGGGATGTTAATCAATACGTAAATAAACGGGGTCGCGAACAGGAGTATTCGGCAAATTGACGGAAGCCGAAGGTGCAACGGACAAATTATCTGAAGACATCCGAAGAGATGAATCCACCAGAAAAAGTTACTGCGGACCGTGACAGTGATTCGGAGATCGATATCGTTTCCAATTTTGCAATGGAAGACGAGATTAATTTTTTAATGTAAGGTCGCTCCTGCCCTACATTACCAAAAAGGCCTCGGAGGGGAGGGAGCTTAGACTGTTAATTGATACAGGAACCTCGAAGAATTATATTAAGGATTTGGGCTTCCTAAAGGGAATTGCCCCTGTGGAGAGAGAGTTTAAGGTCGAATCAATAAATGGGTGTAATCTCATAGAAAGTAAATGTAAGGTTTTCGTTTTGGGGAGGGTCTCAACTTTCTTTATTCTTCCAAATTTGAAAAGCTTCGATGGCATAGTAGGATATGATTTCCTAAAAGAAATTGGAGCAAGAATTGAAGCGAAATCGGGGTACTTGTTTTACGAGGGTGGCAAGGAAAAATTAAATAACGTCAAATGTGAGCAAGTAAACTCCATGTGTTTGGATAAGGGCTCGGTCCCAGCTCATGTGAAAGAGGAATTTGATGCAATGATTAAAAAGAATTCAAAGGCCTTTGCCGAACCTAACCGCGCTTTGCCATATAATACTACGGTAAAAGCTAAAATTCGTACTACTTCCTCAGAACCAATTTACACCCGATCTTATCCTTACCCGGCTTCGGCGGCAGGATTCATTAATAGGGAAATAGAAACATTGTTGAGGGACGGGATTATCAGAAAGTCTAATTCGGCTTATAATTCCCCGGTCCCCGGATGAGTACGGCAAGCAAAAGCTCCGCATGGTAATCGATTTTCGAAAATTAAATGAAAAAACTGTTGCGGATAGATATCCTATACCGGATATTTCTACCATATTAGCAACTCTGGGTAGTTCCAAGTTTTTTACAACTTTGGATCTAAAGTCTGGATTCCACCAGATAATTATTGAAGAGAAGGACCGCGAGAAGACAGCTTTCAGCATCAATAACGGCAAATATGAGTTTAATAGATTGCCATTTGGGTTAAAAAACGCGCCCAGTATTTTTCAACGCGCCATTGATGATGTCTTAAGAGACGACATTGGCCAAAGTTGTCAAGTTTATATGAATGACATAATGATCTTTTCAAGGGACGAGAAGTCTCATATTGAACATGTTGGTGGGATATTAAGAAGGCTGGAAAAAGCCGGAATGCGAGTTTCGGCAGAAAAGACTAAGTTCTTTAAGAAGGAGATTGAATTTCTTGGTTTTATTGTCTCCCAAAAAGGGATAAAAACATGTCCAAATAAAGTTAGGGACATAATTGAATATAAGATGCCGGAAACACTTCGAGCATTGCGCTCTTTCTTGGGTCTTTCGGGATACTATAGAAGGTTTATACGTGATTATGCGTCTATCGTTAAACCATTAACAAGGTGTCTTCGGGGAGAGAATGGCCATGTGTCATCCCACAAGTCCAAACATACTAAAATAGCCCTCGATGACGAGACCATGCAAGCGTTTAAAAGGGTAAAAAGCATTTTGGCATCGGAAGATGTTTTGCTGTTTTATCCGGATTATGACAAGATATTTGAACTGACAACAGACGCTTCCTCTAGCGCTTTGGGCGCAGTACTATCTCGGAATGGGCGGCCTATCACAATGATTTCAAGAACACTATCGAAAGAAAAGAAAACTATGCAACCAACGAGCGAGAGCTTTTGGCTATAGTGTGGGCCCTAAAAAACCTTCGACACTACTTATACGGTATTAGGGACATCGTAATATTCACAGACCACCAGCCTTTAACGTTCGCCATTTCGAACAAAAATCCTAATACCAAAATGAAACGATGGCGGGCATTCATAGAGGAAATTCTGTTATAAACCTAGCAGAGGCAACGTCGTAGCGGATGCTTTGTCTCGTCAGTTTTTGAATAACATGACTGACACAGATGCCACAGCGCATAGCGAGTCATCTCTATCAAACACAATTAAAACCATCCAATATCCGGTAAACCAATTCAAAAGACAGTTCATTATAACAAGGGGAGACCACTATCACCAAAGTACAAAAATCATTTTTCAGAAAAAGATTCGTTATACTATAAATTACGACACAACAACAAATCTGTTGCAAAATCTCAAGAAACTTATAAATCCAAGCGTTACAAATGCTTTTTGTTGCGATCTTCCAACACTATCAGATATTCAGGGACCTCTTATTGAAGCATTCCCTGGGGCTAAATTTATTCATACTGAAAAATTTGTAATCGATCTGACTAATCCAAATGACCAACGGGAAGCAATAGCAACTGAGCATGCCCGTGCTCATCGATCTCTGTCTGAAAATTTCAAGCAAATCCTGTCAGAATACTACTTTCCTGACATGAGGAAAATGCTCAGGTCGGCAATATCAAATTGTAAGATCTGTCTAGAAAATAAATATCAAAGGAAACCCCCAAATCCCGAAATTGGGAGAACTCCAATACCAGACCGTCCGGGAGAAATTCTTCACTTGGATATCTTAATCATTGGTAAGCAGCTATTCCTAACTGCTGTTGATAGGTTTTCTAAATTTGCAATAGTGAAGCCCATTATTTCAAGATGCACCATTGACATAAAAGAGGCTCTGTTGGAGGTATTGGGTATTTTCCAAAACACTAAAACAATTGTCACGGATAACGAAAGAGCGTTCGCTTCAAATTCAATTGGATCCATGCTGCGCGATCATTTCAATATACAGCAGTTTTTTGTACCAACCTTACATAGCGAAAGCAATGGACTGGTTGAAAAGTTTCATTCGACCCTGTTAGAAATAGCCAGGTGCGTGAAGGCTCAGCAGCAGATAAGTGAGGTTAAGGATTTGATTCTGCTTGCTGCATACAAATACAATAGAACAATCCACTCAGTAATAAATTCGAAACCAATTAAAGTTTTGCAAAACTGCCCGGTAGGAGAATTTGAGGAAATTAAGGAATTGAATGAGAAAAGGATAACCAGAACATACCAACCGGGTGAAAGGGTGTTTCTTCGTCGAAATAAGCGATTAGGAAATAAGTTTGAGAAGGTGTTTGTGGAAAAAGTAGTAGAGCGAGATTTAGGTACAACAGTACAAATAGAGGGAAGAAAAATTCATAAGAGTAATTTACGCTAAATTAATTTCAGGGTGCTGCTAGCTCGTATCTCCGACACTAGGGCCAATTTAATTGACTACACCTCTTCGCAGGTTGCTACCATTCCTCGGGGAAATGTGGCTATTTACAATGAATTCATTTACCTCGTACATACCACCAACTTGACAAGTTACCGCCACATAGCTTATGAAAGCCAGTGGTTCGTATTGAAATCAAAAAATCAGATAGTAAACGAGAATGTTCTAAAACAACAGGGTGAAGAAATATTACACATAATCCGCACCTTGGAAATACCGAGAACAATTTCAAGATCAATAGATTTCCTGGGGTCGGCTTTGAAATTCATAGCCGGTACCCCAGACCATGAGGACTTTGAACTACTCCTGACAAAAGAAAGCATATTAATAGAAAATAACAATAGGCAGATTAAAATTAACTCCGATTTACAAAATAGAATCAACGAAATCACGAATCAAATCAACACACTTCGCGGAAATCGCACGGATTGGTTGTTGAAAGACGAGGAGACGCTGCTTTGCGAAAATTTGATAAGAAGAAATAACCACATAATTAGCCAACTAAACAGACTAGCACTCTCAATTGTGTTGGCAAAGAGTAACATTATAAATCCACTTGTTTTGGACGACAACGAAATGGATCACGCGTTCAATTTCGAGCAATTACCCTTTAGTTTGAGTAATTTGCTGTTAGTATCTAAGGTAAAAATTTTACAAAATTCAGATGTTATTCACTATATTCTTAAGATTCCCAAGATTATAAATTTTTGCGAATTTCTTAAAATTTATCCTGTAGTCCATAATAATAGTATAGTTAAGCTAGAGACAACACTTGCGGCAAAATGTGGCAATAAATTTCAACCACTCGGAAACTGCAATGACACTCTGACGGCGAAAGTGTGCAAGCCGGCCAACTCAAACTGCTTAAGTGAGGTGCTAAATAATAACACAGCGACTTGCTCCTCAGAATCGGCATATCACATACCACCTGTTCAAAAAATAGAAGAGGGCATCATTATTCTTAATGACGTGTCACCAACAACAATATTTGATCAACGAAAAATGGAAATTAAAGGAACGTATCTGCTTCTCTTTCGCGATTCCATCATTATAAATGATACAACCTATGTAGCAAAAAAAGAACCGATTTATATCCAACCACATCCTCCAAAGACGGTATCGATTAACTATTTGGAACATCATACAAGTTTGTCCCTACCGTATTTGCATCAAATTTATATCGATAATATTTCTCGCATTCACGAACTGAAAGAGGGC
Organism: Merzomyia westermanni; assembly: GCA_949987695.1. Lineage (NCBI taxonomy): Eukaryota > Metazoa > Arthropoda > Insecta > Diptera > Tephritidae > Merzomyia > Merzomyia westermanni. The sequence continues at coordinate 88,353,172 of OX465291.1, forward strand.
CTATCTCTTCATCATACTTTGCTGTGGACAGTTTTTTCTTTCCCTCCATTACTGATAATAGCAATAGTAATTTTTTTCATCTACCGCAGAAAAAAATCAACAATTAATAAGGCAAAAACACAGAGGGCAGTGGAGGAAATTTTAGCACAAGTCGAGGGCGACTCGTCTTAAGAGGGGGAGAAGTTAGCGCATTGCACAGCTGCAATGCTTAAACAGCGGTTTGACGATTCTTTAGAATCACTCCCACGTTATTGGCGTAATTAGATCGCGCATACTTGCTACTCCACAGCTGCCAAGCTGATCAACAATTCTGTAGAGTCACTCCCACGCTTATCTGACCACTCAGCAACATTCCAAAGGGACACCTGATATCATACGCGACTTTGGGCAGCTTTCAGCAGAGCAGTTGGCAGTGCAGTCACACACACAAATAAAGCTACAAAACCGCAAGTAGGGAAGTAGGTTAGATTTTAAGTAAATAGAATTCAGTACGATTTGGACATTGAAGAAATAAAGTTATAATTTGAAAAGTTATATACATATGGATTTTTAAAATGAATAGGACGTTAATTTTGAAGTTCTGCGTATTTCTCAATGTGAGCTCGACGTCGGTTACCATTTTGGAATTTTTTTTTGTTTGGTATACAGGCAGTGTGTTAATTTAGTCAGATCTGGCTTTTTTAAAATAAATTTTGCGGAAGAAAATTACATACTTATTCAAGATTTGACGGTTTTCTGGCAGTTTTTCCTTAACCACAACTTCGACATATTAAAAAAGCCATTTCATATTGATTTTTAAAGAAGTTCCTCATCATAACGGGTCAAATTTAATCTACATCTGTTTAGGGTTCGAGTTTGTGCTTACCTTAAGTCCTATATTATTCAGAAAAAGATAGAGGTCACAAATAGGGAAAAACTTAGAATTTAATTAAAAATTTAACAAAAAAAAAGTTAAGATTTATATATTTAAAAATAAATTCAATTTATTAGAAAAATAAAATCAGTTGACCGGAGCCTGCTCTCGAACCTTGGAACGCCGCCTCCCATCGGAGACGCTTACTACCTGCACTACTGCTATATATACAAGGCAACAGTCAAATACTCTACTTAAGCACTATGGCTTTATGCAGAAAATTTTAATTGATTATTATAAATAAATGAAGCACTATTTGTTAAACATAACACTCCTATGCGCCGCTCCTGACCCTCACGAACACATTCATATATATTTTATAGCAATTTATGCATGTTTAGATATAGATATTGCCTGGAAATTGATTGTATGGAAAAAATGTTAGCCTAATAGTATATAGATTACATATCACCCAGATCGAACCAACATAACATATAGCTTCCATACAATCTATTGTTCCGATAAACTGGGTTTGGGCTATGTATCTTTAAATTAACAGTTTTGCAGAGTTTGAACTAATTGTGAGTAAGGGTCGGACACTTAGAACCGTGATGTGTATTCATGAAAGGTATAAAGTCTTCTACACGGTCGAAGACAGCCCTTTCCTTACTTGTTTTTTATTATAACTTCTCTCAAATTACACTTAATTCTCACATCACTTATCGATATAATAAATAATATAATAATTTTTTCTTAAATATATTCGATTTGATTCAGGGCTCATTTTTGTTTTTAATTTAATAATATTTTAGCTAATACTGAATAGCCGCTTGACATATTTCACAAATTTTGTTTTTCTTTGTTCGATCGTACTTAATGGTCATATATTACTAAACTAAAAAACTAAATACGCCAAATATTTAAGTTTAGTACTAAAGATTATGATATTCGTTTTAAGGATACGATGGTAATAAAATAATTTAAATTATATGTTAATAATATACAAATCAATGAAGTCAATATTATATCCCATGTTCTTTTGAACATAAAACTTCATAAAATATTAATGCGTTAAGTACGAAACCAAAAAAAAAAACATTATGAACACTCCGTGATGAAACACGTTTATCATAGCGCACCAGCGGCATTTGTTATTAAAAAATAGGTTTATCAAAAGGTAGTGTGTCTATACTAAAGATAAGAAACAAGCAACATTAAGTTTAACTTTGTTTTGTTGTTTTTCTGACAGGGTGAATAATTGATGTATATTGGAACGATTTTCCGTCATCCCTTGTCAAATTTGGTTTTAAGACAAACCAGTTTCGGCGTTGTGCCATCATCAGTGTCGATTTTCGTTCTGATCTGTTGTTGTCGTTTGTCTTGTAAAGGGTGTTTTTTTAGGGGTATAGAACTTTGAATTGAAATAAAACACAAGAAAATCGTTTTAAGGTCCATCAATTTGGCTTTGTGCGAAGGATAATTTTATGCCATTAATGTTTAAATATGATTTAGGGCATGTGGCCGCCGCGGCTGGCTCAAATAAAGCCAATTCTACAGGTCCACTTTTCAACCACTTTTTCGAGCATATGGGGCCGTATGTCGGCAATAACGCCACGAATGTTGGCTTCCAATTCCCCTAACGTTTCTGGTTTGTTGGTGTAGACGAGCGACTTCACATATCCCCAAAGAAAATAATCCAATGGTGTCAAATCACACGACCTTGGTGGCCAATTGACAGGTCCATTCCGCGAAATTATGCGCTCATCGAATGTTTCCTTCAATAAATCGATTGTGACGTGCGCTGTGTGGCATGTAGCGCCGTCTTGTTGGAACCACAACTCATCCACATTCATGCCATCCAATTCGGGAACAAAATAGTCGGTTATCATGGCTCTATACCGGTCTCCATTAACGGTAGCTGCCTCTCCAGCATTATTGCGGAAGAAGTATGGCCCAATGACTCCACCAGCCCATAGAGCACACCAAACAGTCAGTTTTTGTGGATGTAATGGCGTTTCAAGGGTCTCATGTGGATTCTCTTCACTCCAAATGCGGAAATTTTGTTTGTTGACGTAGCCATTCAACCAAAAATGAGCCTCATCACTGAACAAAATTTTGCGATGAAAATCAGCATCGAAATCAATCTCATTTTCGGCCCATACACCAAAATCACGACGCATTGCATGGTCTCGCGGCTTTAATTCTTGCACAAGCTGGATCTTGTAAGGTCGCAAGCCAAGATCTTTGCGCAAAATCTTCCATAAAGTTGATGGACAAAGCTCCAATTGCTGTGCACGGTGGCGAATCGATTCATTCGGGTCCTCTTCAACACTTTGCTCTACAGCGGCAATTGTTTCTTCGGTGCGCACTGTTCGACGTCTCTGCGGATGCGTATTATCACATAGAGTAAACGTAGTGCGAAAACGATCCATGGTTAACCGAATTAATTGCTCTGATGGACGATTATGTCGACCATAAAATGGACGGAGCTCACGGTAAACTTCGCGAACTGAACCATTATTTTCGAAATAAATTTGCACGATTTGCAAGCGTTGTTCTTTTGTCAACCTGTTCATGATGAAATGGCAAACCAAACTGAACATAAATGACATTAGAGTTGCCAGATTTGACCACAAAATGCCAGTTTTATCTCTATTCGAAAAACAAACCTGTAAAAAAAACACCCTGTATTTATAATAGTTAGCAGGTAATGTCAGCATGGATGTCTGTTTATGTACGTGTGTGTATGTGTTGTGTGTGTACATTCAGAAACAGGGGTGGTTTGCACCAATCGGTTTTTGTGTAGTTGACTGAGGCAGATAAAAGTTGGGGATTTTTGTTGTTATACCTTTTTTGCTCGTTTCTTGTTTTTGATCGTTTGCTGTTTTGTGTATATTTGTCGGTGCATGTGTGTTTGTTGTACCTGAATGTTTTTTGTAAACTAATTTTAAAGGTTCCAATATTGTGTCGGAAACAGTGTTTGTCTGTTCGTTTATTATTCTATCGTCGAATGTTTTTTGTTTGTAGATTTCCAAGTTTTCGAGTACGTTCAGACGTCGGCCTTTTGCTTGTACATGTAGGACCTTGACTATTTTTTTGATGTTTGCGGGGGGCATTTATTCTCCACCATGTGATTCGCAAAGTTGGACTGTGGTATGATGGTTGGATTCCGTGTCTTTTTGTTGTAACCTTTAATGTGTTCTCTGCACCTCGATCTTACTTGTCGTCCTGGTTGTCCCATGTAACTGTGCTGGCATTCACAAGCAAGCTTGTATACACCATGGCTGCTAAGCGGATCTTCTGAGTTGGTTTTGGTTCTTAGCTTCCGTCCTAAATTGTTCAATGTTTTGAACGCTGTGTTGATATTGTATTTTTTAAGGAAATTTGCTAATTTATATGTTGCCCTTCCAGTATATGTCATTGTCGGCTGGGTTTGTGTACTTTCTTCTCAATTTTTTCTTTTTTGTTCTCTAAGATTTCTCCTGAGTTTATCTACTAGTGCTTTTTTATATCCGTTATTTGTAGCGATGTTATATATTATTCCAAGCTCTCTTCTATATGCTTCTTGTGTAAGAGGTGTTCTTTCCAATTTATGTACTAAGTGCCTTAGCGCTGCATTTTTATGTTGTTGTGGGTGGTTCGACATATTATGTATTATTGTGTCGGTCGCCGTTGGTTTTCAATATAGTAGTTGAATTTATTGGTAGCTTTATCAATACTTACTGTGAGGTCCAGATAATTGATTCCTTCGTCTTTTTCGGTTTCCATTGTGAATTTTATGTTCCCGTGCTGCTTTTTGAGGTACTCCAGTACTTGCTCTTCGTTGCTGGTAGTTAAAACGCATATGATATCATCCACGTACCTAGCGTAAAATAACACTCCTGATTTGGAATTCAATTCCTGTATGTACTCTTTTTCTAGGTTTTGCATAAACGCTTCCATAAGAATAGCCGATGCTGGGTTTCCCATCGCAATTCCGTTTGTTTGTCTGTATATTTTATTGTTGAATTGAAAATAGTTTTGACGTAGTATGGTTCTTACCGTGTTCGTGATTTGCGTACTTTTTACTTTATCTTTTGTTTTACTTTGTTTTACGTAGTATTATAGAGTTTACTATGTTCAATGTCTCTGCTAGATGGTAAAATTTTAGTTTAGTATTGTTTGATCGCTTAATAATTCAAACGCGTTTTTTTTCAAAACGTTAAAAAAACCAAAAAAAGTTTTAATAAATATATTTTGTTGTTGGTTTTAGGGTCTGTTCATTTTACATATTTTTGTAAGTATAACGAGCTCAAGACCAGTTGATAATAATTCTTAGTTAATTATTATTATTTTTGATTAGAGGAAAAATTGATATGTTTGTTGCTTTCAATTTTTGCTCTAATCAAAAATAATAATAATTAACTAAGAATTATTATCAACTGGTCTTGAGCTCGTTATACTTACAAAAATATGTTTTAATAAATATATATGTAAATTAAAAGAGTGCTAAAGCGGAATATTAATTACTTATATAACATAAACTAAAGACTAATTATTTAAAGAGAGTGATTAGTGTTATTTTTGTGTGCTCAAAATTCAAACGCGTTTTTTTCAAAACCTTACAAAAAAGTTAGAAGAAAACCATTTATTAAAGGAGTGATTTGTGTTCGCGTTATTATTAAAATTGTGTGGAAGCAGTTTGAAAGAAGCGAAATCTATCAAAAAAGCTTGCAGTGCAGACGAAGGAAGGACCCAATTACCACCATCACCAGGAAATCCCCAAAAGTTTGAATAAAGTAAAACAAAATTAATAAATATTTTATATACATACATTTCACATTAAGTTACCTTGAGCCATATATATACATATAGTTCATAAGCCATGCCTAGGCTAAGTAGACAATCTGGTAATCTTACACGCGTCGCAGCTAGGAGAGGAATGCACGTACTTCGTGGAGAGGAAGAATAAAGAGCATTTGCACAAACCCAAAATACATTAGACCGCAGAGCTCGTCTCGAAAATTCCCAAGTACGGTCTACTGAGCGCAACAGGGACACATTTCAGCGTAGAGTCCGTCGCGAAAATTTAGAAACTCACTCTATAGAGCAAATAAGATATACTTCAGAACGTAGATCTCGCCGTTGAAATGCAGAGATTCCCTCAGCTGAGCGAATAATCGATTCACAGCAACACAGAGTCCGTCGCGAAAACTCTGAAATACGCTCTATAGAGCAACGTAGAAATACTGCCGAACGAAAATCTCGCCGTGGAAATGCAGAGATTCACTCAGCTGAGCGAATAATCGATTCACAGCAACAGGGAGCCGTCGCGAAAACTCTGAAATTCGCTCTATAGAGAAAAGTAGAAATACTTGTGAGCACCGATACCGCCGCAGAAATCCAGGGAATAGGCACCGAGAACAACAAAGAAATACTCTTGCTCGTAGAACTGTCCGTAGAAGAGCTTGGGTAGAAAGTTCTAGACGAAGCCGTCAAAGTCAATCCCGGGTACATCGTCATAAAGTAAATTTTCAAAATAGACGAAAGGAAACTGAAATCGATCAATGAGAGAAAATGAGGGTCGGGAGAACGAAGATATACTAAATGATTTAGGATTGGCAGATTTTCCACAAACATATTTTAGGAATATTAAGAAGGGATAACAGAGGGTTGCATTTGCTGCGGTGGGCTATAGTTTCTATACCAAGTACAGCCGTTCAATTTTAATATAATTTTCCAAAGTCATCCAGATGTTGCATCTGCCTTTTATTTATCCGATAAATTTCCCGTTGAAGATGGTAGCTATAAATTCTGTGCTACTTGCCGAAACGCAACTAAAAGGAACAACCTTCCAAAGATATGCTTGGCTAATGGTTTAGATTTTCCTGAGCTCCCAGAATGTCTAAAAGATCTTACGCATTTAGAGGAACGCCTAATAATGCCAAGATTACCCTTTATGACTATTCGTCCTTTGGGATACAAAGGTCAGAGCTCATTAAGGGGGGCAGTTGTTAACATTCCTATTTCAGTTACCGAAATTGTTACTTCCCTCCCAAGATCATTCGATCAAGCGCATGTGATTCAAATCCATTTAAGAAGACGTATGGAGTATAATCATGACTATATGACTGATACCGAAAATTATGGAAGCCTTGCGATATTTAGCGAATATATCTAGAGCTCTGGAAGCAATCGAGTTACGGCCCAAAATGTTTTAAATAAAAACATTGTTTCTTTTTTGTTCTCTAAGGTCTCTCCTGAGTTTATCTACTAGTGCTTTTTTATATCCGTTGTTTGTAGCGATGTTATATATTATTCCAAGCTCTCTTCTATATGCTTCTTGTGTAATAGGTGTTCTTTCCAATCTTTGTACTAAGTGCCTTAGCGCTGCATTTCTATGTTGTTGTGGGTGGTTCGAGGTATTATGTATTATTGAGTCGGTGGAAGAAAGTACACAAACCTGGACGACAATGACATATACTGGAAGGGCAACATATAAATTAGCAAATTTCCTTAGGAAATACAACATCAACACAGCGTTCAAAACATCGAACAATTTAGGACGGAAGCTAAGAACCAAAACTAACTCAGAAGATCCATTTAGCAGAAATGGTGTATACAAGCTCACTTGTGAATGCCAGCACAGTTACATAGGACAAACCGGACGACAAGTAAGAACGAGGTTCAGAGAACACACTAGAGATTACAACAAAAAGATACGGAATCCAACCATCATACCAGAGTCCAACTTTGCGAATCACATGGCGGAGAATAAATGCCCCCCCGGAAACATCAAAAAAACAGTCAAGGTCCTACATGTACAAGCAAAAGGCAGACGTCTGAACGTACTCGAAAACATGGAAATCTACAAAAACATTCGACGGTAGGATAATAAACGAACAGACAAACACTGTTTCCGACACAATATTCGAACCTTTAAAATTGGTTTACAAAAAACAAAGCAACCACTCAGGTACAACAAACACACACGCACCGACAAATAAGCACAAAACAGCAAAAGATCAAAAACAACAAACAAGCAAAAAAGGTCAAACAACAAAAATCACCAACTTTTACCTGCCTCAGTCAAGCACAAAAAAACCGATCGATGCAAACCACCCCCGTTTCTGAATGTACACACACAACACATGCACACACGTACACAAACAGACACCCATGCTGACGTTACCTGCTACCTACTATAAATACAAGACAAACGACCACAACAGATCAGAACGAAAATCGACACTGATGATGGCACAACGCCGAAACCGGTTTGTCTCAAAACCAAATTTGACAAGGGATGACGAAAAATCGTTCCAATATACATCAGTTCTTAAAGATGTTAGATCTTCCCCGGCTCACTGGGAGGCAGAGAAAAAAGACAATTGCCATGATCCGCCAATTCGGCCTTCCAACCTTTTTTATAACGTTGTCTGCCCCTGAATCTCATTGGATCGAATTACTGGTTATTTTGGCTAAAACTGTGGACTCAAGAACTATTTCTGAAGAAGAGGCCAATAATTTATCTACATAAGAACGATATCGTCTAATTCGCTCAGATGCAGTCACATGCGCTAGATATTTTGACTATCGTTATAGTCAGTTGCTTAAGCTTTTTAAAGAAAATGGAGGTATTTTCGACGAGCATTTTGTTGAGCATTTTTAATGGCGGATTGAATTTGCAATGTATCATATCCCGATATGTTTATAAGGCTCGCAAGAAGTTAATGCGGCAGTACAATGCTATACGGGCGTGCATGCTAGTTGAGCCTGGTCTAAGCTCTTCGGCTGGGGTGAATTCTTGTACAGAACATTTGCACTGCATACATACACAAAACACTTATTTCATGCACTTGATTTTGTTTCATTATAAAATCCTATCATAACAGCACAGAAAACAAGGTAAACAGAAAGACTAATTGAATTTGTTTCCTACACGGAAGGTAAACTGTAGCAAAACACGAACGACAACAGAACGAAAATAGTGGAACACATTTTTGGAAACTAAGGTGTTAGTTATCCCCGCTCTCTCCCAACCCAACCATAATACGAGAGTATAATATCTCTCCCGTTCCAACCTGTATAACAGTCAACGCTTGGGATCACATATTTATACCACTTTACACTTTATTAATTTTGATTAAGATTCACTTACGTTACATAACAAATATTTTTATTTGCATTGAGAGGGACTCTTTGATACACTCCCCCAATGCACTAATAGAAATGCAGTAACAAATCAAGCATTTCACGAAATCAAACATGTATGTGAAAACCGAAGTTGCAAGCACAAATTAAATACAAAAACGAGAATAAATTCGTGAATAACACTCTTCAAAGAAATGCGTACCGGTACGTATGGGTGTACGCAAAATCAATCCGTTCACAGCAACGAACAAACAAACACGCTCAGGTGAACGTGGTACCAGAAGCTAATGAGAGTAAGCAATAATATTCGCTCACATTACGAAGATTTGCTTTTCGCGGTCACACACACATACACATCAACAAGTACAGGGTGGCTAATGAAAGCCGCTACCAAAAAAAAAAATTAAATAACTTTTTTTCTATTTAATGAATCTGGTTAATTTTTTTTTTATTTTGCAGATTGACTTTTACATTTAACAAAAATGGATAACTGGGACACTGAAACAAGAATTTGGATTGTCCGCCGCTATCACGCACCGGAGTCCGTAGTTTCGGTTCAAAGAGAGTATAGGCGCACGTTTGGCGGCAATCCTCCGAGCAGATGGACCATAATAAGACTTGTAAACAATTTTGCCGAGCATGGGACAGTCAACAGAAGACCTTACCATTGAAACCCTTCAGTTCGAACGGAGGAAACAATCGCTGCTGTAGCTGCTGCCATACAAAACAATCCACGTGTTTCGACAAGAAGCTTATCTGCTCAAATGGGTGTAAGCAGACAGTCATTACAGTCAATTATGCACAAAGATTTGGACTTATTCCCATATAAAATTCAAACGGCCAACAAACTGAACGCTGCAGACTTGCCGATTCGCTTGGAATTTTGCCAGAAGATGCTTCAAATGGTGGAAGAGGATGGAAACATGTTGAACTGTCTTTTCATGTCTGACGAGGCCCATTTCGATTTAAACGGCAACATAAACAAACAAAATTGTCGAATATGGAGTGCTTCCAACCCACAGATACTCCATGAGACGGAATTGCATCCACTTCGTGTCACAGTGTGGTGTGCAGTTTCATCACGCTGCATTGTCGGGCCCTACTTCTTCGAAGAAAACGGTCACACCGTTACGGTTACTGGAGACCGTTACTTGAGCATGTTGAGAGAGTTTTTCTATCCAGAATTACGCCGAATGAGAATTTCTTTCAACTCTGTGTGGTTTCAGCAAGATGGTGCAGCTCCTCATATAGCCCAACCTGTTATGACAGAATTGCGACGAAAATTTCCCAATAAGCTGATATCCAGAAACTCCACATTCCGTTGGCCACCCAGGTCGCCTGACCTTACTGCCCCTGACTTTTTCTTGTAAGGTTATTGCAAACAGGAAGTCTTCAAAGCAAAACCAACAAATTTGAATGAACTAAGGCAATCCATTCGAGAAACAATTGCGGCTATTCCTGTCTCAACTCTCCAAGCAGTAATGAACAACTTTTTGGTAAGATGCCGCACATGCATCGACGAGCAGGGGGGCATTTAAATTCCATTATTTTTAAAACTAATTAAGCTATATTTAATAAAATTTCATGAGCTTTAACATGAATAAAAGAAAAATGAATTCCATACTCTGAAAAAAAAAATTATTTGAGTTTTTTAATGTAGCAAAATTCATCAGCCACCCTGTACTATGATATTCTTGTACTTACCTTTATTACTTATTACTATGTGACTTGTTAACATATATGTATATGAACGAATATATATAAACTTTTAAAACAATAAAACCAATAGGATACGAACTCAAACTGTAAAAGTAATATTAACGAGATGCCTTTTACGGCGCTTTACTATATTAACGAAAATTATGGTTTTAAAAAGGTAAACGTTTTACCGGAACTAGATAATGTACAAGTTAAGCCAAGATATTGTCAGCAAAAAACTTTTAAGTAAACAACATCTTCAAATGCTGGCCATATCAAAAGCAAATAATATTTTCTTGAACTGACCACACATCGAGGTATTGTAAACTTAGCACTTGCGATAATAAACACTCATTTCGTACCGCAGGCTGAGCGCCAGCATTGAAATAATAAACAACCATTCCGCACTTGGAATAACAGTGCCTTTCGCAACAACAACAGCAACAATGACATCGATGTGGTACATTGGGTAGACTAGATTTAAGTTATTTATAGGACCAATATTAGGTTAAGATTCAGATTTGTAATCCAACCATCGGAGCGGGTGCAAGGCCTCCATAAAATAAATGTAGCAGATCCGGAACCAGGACTAGCTAGAAATATTACTTCACAGAAATAAAAGTGTTTCATATCTGAATAACTTGTGTTTATTATTTTACATAAACGTACTATGCAATAGAACCAGGAATTCTATGCAAACGCAAGGCTAAAATGTATGACGAAATTGTATTTTCTTTGTTGATACTATAAAGTGCCGGTGAGTTTGGTGGTATTGCTGGTTGAGATACTGATGGTCCAGACAGGTTCGTATATGCGTTGGTAGAGATTCTCAAAGCCGTATGTGAAATTATGTACGTCGCACAGTGGCGCCTCTGCCGTTAAAGCATGGCAAAAATCAAAAAAATCATGAAAGCGTTCGCTAAATCTAATACATGTTTCTAATAGTTTACCAAGTGTAGCCGCTCAAAGTTAACCAATTTTCAACATTGGAAAAAATTTGAAATTTTTCTTCTTTTTCGTTGTATTTAAAATGGTTTTGTGAGTAAATAACTCGGCCGGTTGTCGTTTTCTTGTAAAGCAATTAAAGATAATTTAATTTAGGATTGAAACAAAAAAAATTGTTTTTTTTTGTTAAAAGTTGGCGGATATACCTGTTTTCGAAATACCTATTTTTAGGCCCTTTTTAAAACTTTGATGGAAAATAAAAAAAATGTTAAAATATGTGCTCCGTCAAATTAACAGTAGTTATTTGTGAAATATTCAGTTACCTAAATTCATAAAGTCTACCTGCGTCCAGCTGCAACTTCACTTTTTACATCAAATAAAGTTAAACAACCTTGGGCATAAATACGCGGCTGAGCAAGTATATATAATTCAGTACGGCCGTAAGGTCGTTTTTGTTATTGGAACTTGTTAACAACATACATTTTTTTAGTTACGAATTGTATACCTGAAATTCATTTTAATAATTTGAGTAGGTATATAAAACTATCCATCATACAATGCACATTATCATTCGTCTTTTGGAAATTAAGGAACTTAGTATTCTGATTACTTAAATAAAGTGAATAGTATTTTTAAATATAGTTCACAGTTTAATATTTAGTCACATACACTCGAAGCCAATTCTAATATGTATCTAGAAAACTCGAAACTATTTGCGGTGTTTAATTCTACAAAGTCAAGACGGGACTTCGTTGAGGCTATTATAAAAGAATTAGCGAGTGAAACAAGCATTAAAGAAAAGGAAGGCCTGGAAGAAAAAATTGGTTTACAATACATTATGATAGAAAAAAGATGGAAGGATGTCTATCGTAACAATTTAAAATTTCTAAGCAAGCATGAAAAGTGGCTAGCTGACAAAACTTTTTTGGACGAAGAAACGTCTAGCACGTCAACCAATCAAACTAGAGGCAGACCAACAAAACCCATAGAAGAGTGTTGTACCTACACAAGGAAAAGGAAGCTGTCTGATACCACAAAAGCTATGGCCACGACTCATCTTTCAGAAGCACTGGCTATTAAATATAAAAAAGACGAAGAAAACGTGAAGTCTCATATAACAGAAGCTGTTGCGGTAGCAAGTCCAGTGCGACTGATGAGGATCAAAAACAGCATTCCGACACCACCAAATGCGCTACCTAGGAAATACACTCCCGAAGAAGCTTTGGCGCTGTTTATAGATCTCGGTTTAACGAAGAAAAAATATATTATATTGCGTAGGTCATTATAGCAACGTAATGCCGATATTTTACCTGGATACAAAAAAATTACTCAAACCAAGAAAGAAGCAGTTCCTCTAAGTCCCAAAATAACCGAAGTATCAGCTGAAATTGAGCTACAAAACCGAATGGATCATACGTCTACACGACTCCTTCAAAGTTTTACTGAAGAAAAGTTGAAATCACTGCCAAAGGAGCTAGCAATTGGTAACTAAGTGGGGCTGTGATGGATCATCAGGACAAAGCGCATATAAACAAAGAATAAATTTAGACGATGAAACAATTACAGGTAGTAATATGTTTATGGCTTCTATTGCTCCATTACGACTAAAAGATGAAGCTTCAGAATATTGGAAAAATCCACGTCCGTCATCAACTATATTCTCTTCAAGAAGATTTTTTGAAAACGATGAAGTGACTGCTCGCATAACAGGAGTTGATAGAGATATTGTGAAAAGATTGGGAGGAATTTTAAATATTTTAAACTGCCATGAACCAGTTAATGGACCCAAATTTGGAGAATATGCATATAAAACTACAGAGTTGCTGCATCAAAAGTATCCTGAGAAGAAACTTACACCAACGGTACATGAAATTTTATTACATGGAAAAGATTTAATAGAGTACCAGTGCTTACCATTAGGAGAATTGTCTGATGAAGCTCAAGAATCTAAGAACAAGGACTACAAAAGATATAGATGTAAGAACACCTGCAAAGTATCACGAGTTAGACAAAACGAAGACCTTTTCAACATGTTAGCTATCTCTTCTGATCCAGTCATATCATCTATGAGGTATGTAAGAACACAAAAAGATCTTACAGATGCGTATAGCTCAGAAATCGTTGCTTTGTTAGATATACATATGTTCCAGTGACGATGACTATGTTAAGATAAAATAAGTTTCTCACTTCTTATCACAACAATGAAAAAGAGATTTACTAATCAATTATGTTACTTTATTGAAAAATAAGATATCTATGTACAAATTAATTTTTTATTTCAAATAAAAGAATTAATTAATTTAGTAATTTATAAATACATACTTTTCGTTGTTGAATTTCTCTAAAGTTTATCAAATTTATTTTAAAGCTTAGGCATTTCGCCTTCAAACGAGTATTAAATTTTTATAGAAATCAATACGTCTATCGAGTTTGGTACAAATTGGTAAATCGGTTACTAAGATCAAACTTTTTAGCATAAATGGGCAGTGCCACTCCCCTTTTGCAAAATTCGTTGGTTGTTTAATCTTTAGCTCTAATAAAATTTCGTTGAACCACTTTCAATAACTTTTAGTTATTAATAAAATACATATTTGGCTTGTAAATTAAAAAAAGAAAACATGTAAAATTTTACGATACATTTTGAAGCACCTTGTTATTGTGGCACCAAAAACGGACATTTGAGTTTTATAAGAGTATTGCCATTTAAAAGAAACAATACGTCTATCGATTTTGGTAGTTTTTGATTACGTGACTACTTAGATACAACTTTTTGTCATAAGTGGGCAGTGCCACGCTATCTTATCAAAATCATTAGTTTATCTTATTTAATGCTTAAATACGTCATTATAAGAAAAATCTCATTTTATTTTTTACTAAAAACATTTTGTTTTTGCATTTTTCTAGAAATTTTCGACTTTCACGGTCATTTTCAGAAGCACCCTGTATCATATTTCATACAATAAAACTTCAAATAATTATTTTTCATTTGCATTTTAAATTTTTAAAATATCTTCATTGGTTCAAAAGTTATGATTTTTGCAAAGAAAAAACTCAAAAGGCGCCACTGTGCGTCGGTACACAAACAATTACTTGAATATGTAGGCAATTGGAAAGCTAAATCTTTTGCTGATATGCTTTATTGAAAGTCCTAAGAAAATATGACGCCATTCCGAACTTTGCACAGAGAGTACTTTATTTAGATATACGTACCAATTATTACAAATAAGAAGAAGTTGAAGAACCAGGTGTGTACTTGAGTGAAGCTGCTAAGGGTTACTGGTTTACAGTACTTTATTCAGGGGAGTACCCGCAACAGATTCGTGGACTTATTATGCCGAAAAATCGCAATAACGAAATCACTTTCCCCTTTTTGTCTTAAACAATTATTTTTGTACAATGTTAATGTTCTCGTTTATTTGAAAACTATTACAATTCAATTTTCCACTCAAGATTTACACTTTTTCTCTTTTTATTTGCACTGGTACTATGAGATGTTCTCTCGATCACGTCTTTTAACAAAATGGACGAGTCTATAAAACGTAAGCCGGCAGCACTTTTGAAATATGTTACAGTTCAGTGGTCATCAAATCCGTTCGCTTTCCTAACACGTTCGTGATTTGATGTAATTAATTTAATCACTAGCAGATATGTATTTTGGGGTACTGTAAAGGCAAGAATATTAGGTCTTTGGTAAAATAAGTAGCACACATCATCAGCACAAATTTAAAAAGAAGTTTGTCTACACTTTTGAATTTGAGAAAATGTGTGTGATCTAGAGGAAATTAAAAGAACTAAAGGCAAGGATTTTCAGATTGGTTGGATATCTTTGCAGTGATCTTTCCCCTCGTCTTCTAATATGTAATACGCCGTACCTTGCTTACTTCGAACCCGTGCCTTGCGAAACGTTGGAGCTAACTTAATATTAAAATGCTTGCTTTGGTTGCTTTGAGCGATGTTTCTACGCAATACCAACTGGCCTTCTTTGAAAGAAATTGCTCTGGAACGCAGGTTGTATGTTTTTTCGTTCACTTTATAAGATTTTTGAATACCAGTTCGTACGGTATCACGGATAAGAGAAAGGGTGTTGTGTCGTTGTTCAATGCTTTGGGCCTGTCCTTCTTCTAGCATTTCAATATTTCGAAGTAATTTGTAATTGTCGCCGTGTGTCATCATGTGTTGATCAAAAACCGCAAAATATGGACTTGCTGATGTTGATTGGTGCAAGGAGTTCCGCAAAGCACAGTTAATACTACTCAAATGTTGATCCCATTCACGCTGATTCACACGCTCGGAACTGTTGCTTAGTGGAGAGTACGCAGCGGTACACACATGCTTTACTCCGCATTTAGTCAAAAATGCTTCCAATGCCCTAGATTAGAACTGACTACCATTATCGCTTACCAGAACTTCTGGTACTCCAAATACACCAAAAACATGTTATTTGAGAAAGTTAATTATGGAAGTAGTTGTAAACTTTCTCAAACGGCAAAGAAAATTAAATTTAGAAAGCTGATCTAAAACGATCAAAATACCTATATGACCATTTATTGACCTCGGAAAGGGGCCAATGAGATCTACGTACAGTCTTTGAACATTACGTTCGGTAGGTATGAAATTACACATACACTCAGGGAAAAAAAACAGTCTAAAATCACGCAAAACGGTCTAAGTCTAAGCACATACGTTGTTAATAGTCTGTTAAGTAAGCAAATAACCAAAATCTTATTTCTATGTTTCGGTCTCTTTTTAAGAACTAAATTCTTAAAACGAGAATTATCGTTCTTGTTATAAGATTGCGAGATTTTTCCTTTATGACTATGTGTTCTTGGTATAAATCTGACCGTTCTTTCATCATGAACGTGTATTCTTGATATTAATCTGCCTTGTTCTTACCCTCCACTTTCGAAACTCGAATTTCAAAATGCAGCTAGCCCTGTAGGAACATATTGAAAACAATGCTAGAGGGTAAGTTTCACTTTTAATTTATCCAAGTATTTTTAAAAAAATCACATTCAATGTTTATTTATATATGTATACCTCAGTCTTATATAGGTATAACTCTTATTTATATATATTTAAGTCTTACATAGGTTTTTCCATTATTTATATAGTATAAATACAATGGGGGACTTATGAACGCGGATATGTTTTTTATTTGTAAAGAGTCATTACTAGATCCTACCTCGTACTACTGAAAATGATTGTTGAACTTCCTTATAACTTTTTGATTACATATATATTGCCATTTTCAAAAAAAATGTACTCCATTTTATACAGATCAATTGAATTTGGTATACTAATTGCTAAGTAATTGGCACTTTTATAAAATGTTCCTTTAAAAGAAACCTCCTTTAAAAGTTCACAATTTTCAAACTGAATTCCTTTTTCTTGAATTAATATTGAGTAAAATTCTTTTTCAACAAAATCTAGTTTAGCATCTGAATCAAAATAAAAAATGTTATCTAGAGAATTTTGACGATCTAAATAAAATTTTGAAAATTTAATTCCAGACTTAATGGCTAAAAAAAAGGTTGGGTTAACTCTGCATGTTATGTTACCGAAATAAGTTTCAGCATCTTTATGCTAAGCTTCAAATCGTATGCACCAAAGGTACTTAAGAGATCCACACTTTTTTACTGCACTCGTATAATGCACTAAAAAGCGGTGCTTTGGCTTCAATAAGCCATATAATTTTGTATATATTGTGTGTTGTGTTTCAACTAATGTATTAAAATTAACTAGTTCTTCAACGAAATACTTTGGTTTTGCAAGGAAGTCAATTATTATTAATAAGATTATAAAGAGATTCCAATGTGGGTTATCTGCAGGGATAAGGTCCCCTATCATTAAAGGTAAAAAGTGAACAAAGCAGCTAACCTCACTAGCTGTCATTTTTAAATTAAACGGATGATAGCCACGCCCACTTTTTATATATAGAATATTATCGAAAACACAAAAAGTGATTACTCAGTACGTAATACACCTATAAGGATAAAATTTGGTGAATCCATTAAGATTGAGGCATAAAATAAAATTTTCAAGAAATTTTTGAAAACGGGCGCGGCAACGCCCACTTTTGATTGAGTCAAATTTAGAAATAATTTTAATCATAAATAAAAAACCGTTCAAGATATCGAAACGAAATTCAGCACGCAGGTTTCCAGGTATGCAAGAAATGTTCCATGTAAAAATGGAAGGGATCGGTTAAGGTCTACGCCCACTTTTATATGAAAGATTTTGAAGAGGCTCGTAGATATATTAAATAAGCAATAACTTTGCGTAAAATAGCTGTACATCATTTATGTTTCACTTTTAAAGTTTCCGTAAAGAAAGAAAAACTTAAAATTTTCGAAAATGGGCGTGGCCCCACCCCTTTTATAGTGGACTATTCAACAAAACTTTTTATGCCATAACTCCGCCAAAAATTGACTTGTCGAAACGAAATTTGGTGATAATGTTCTATATATAAAGGTAACTGTTTGTTGTAAAACTGGGCGAAATCGGTTAATGTCCACGCCCAGTTTTTTAACATAGTTCTGAACATTTTTTTTTTTAATTTAAAAAGCGATATTTCTAAACCTAAGCAAGTTATATCAATTAAATTTTGCATACATAATAACCTTTGTAAAAAAAACTCGGCCGCAAAAAAATGTTGTCAATTTTGAAGAAGTAGGCGTGGCGCCGCCCACTTTTCAGCATAAAATTTCTGCTATTTTCAAAGGCAATCGCTTATAATTAAATCTCGATATTTCACTGAAAATTGGTCAGCTGCTTCTTAGTAGTATGTATACTACTCCTGCCAAAAATTATCCAAATCGGAAAACACAAAAGCAAAATATTCGGGCACATATTAATAGCCCACTGCAATAGCGAAGTTATATGTACAGGGTGTTTTTTTTACAGGTTTGTTTTTCGAATAGAGATAAAACTGGCATTTTGTGGTCAAATCTGGCAACTCTAATGTCATTTATGTTCAGTTTGGTTTGCCATTTCATCATGAACAGGTTGACAAAAGAACAACGCTTGCAAATCGTGCAAATTTATTTCGAAAATAATGGTTCAGTTCGCGAAGTTTACCGTGAGCTCCGTCCATTTTATGGTCGACATAATCGTCCATCAGAGCAATTAATTCGGTTAACCATGGATCGTTTTCGCACTACGTTTACTCTATGTGATAATACGCATCCGCAGAGACGTCGAACAGTGCGCACCGAAGAAACAATTGCCGCTGTAGAGCAAAGTGTTGAAGAGGACCCGAATGAATCGATTCGCCACCGTGCACAGCAATTGGAGCTTTGTCCATCAACTTTATGGAAGATTTTGCGCAAAGATCTTGGCTTGCGACCTTACAAGATCCAGCTTGTGCAAGAATTAAAGCCGCGAGACCATGCAATGCGTCGTGATTTTGGTGTATGGGCCGAAAATGAGATTGATTTCGATGCTGATTTTCATCGCAAAATTTTGTTCAGTGATGAGGCTCATTTTTGGTTGAATGGCTACGTCAACAAGCAAAATTGCCGCATTTGGAGTGAAGAGAATCCACATGAGACCCTTGAAACGCCATTACATCCACAAAAACTGACTGTTTGGTGTGCTCTATGGGCTGGTGGAGTCATTGGGCCATACTTCTTCCGCAATAATGCTGGAGAGGCAGCTACCGTTAATGGAGACCGGTATAGAGTCATGATAACCGACTATTTTGTTCCCGAATTGGATGGCATGAATGTGGATGAGTTGTGGTTCCAACAAGACGGCGCTACATGCCACACAGCGCACGTCACAATCGATTTATTGAAGGAAACATTCGATGAGCGCATAATTTCGCGGAATGGACCTGTCAATTGGCCACCAAGGTCGTGTGATTTG
The DNA here is from genome assembly GCA_949987695.1 of Merzomyia westermanni. Classification (NCBI taxonomy): domain Eukaryota; kingdom Metazoa; phylum Arthropoda; class Insecta; order Diptera; family Tephritidae; genus Merzomyia; species Merzomyia westermanni. Next base: position 88,372,667 of record OX465291.1, read on the forward strand.
ACACCATTGGATTATTTTCTTTGGGGATATGTGAAGTCGCTCGTCTACACCAACAAACCAGAAACGTTAGGGGAATTGGAAGCCAACATTCGTGGCGTTATTGCCGACATACGGCCCCATATGCTCGAAAAAGTGGTTGAAAATTGGACCTGTAGAATTGGCTTTATTCGAGCCAGCCACGGCGGCCACATGCCCGAAATCATATTTAAACATTAATGGCTCAAAATTATCCTTCCCATAAAGCCAAATTGATGGACCTTAAAACGATTTTCTTGTGTTTTATTTCAATTCGAAGTTCTATACCCCTAAAAAAAACACCCTTTATATCTTTTTTGATTTTCATATCTTTCAGCATTCTTTTGTAAAACTGAGAGACTAGTTTGCGTTCAAATAGGCAGACGGACAGACAGACAGACGGACGGAGAGACGGACATGGCTAAATCGACTCCACTCATCGTGCTGATCATTTAAGTGAAAAAGTTCTCTTACTTAGTATGAGAAGAAGAAGAGAAAAGTTCACTTAAATGATCAGCACGATGAGTGGAGTCGATTTAGCCATGTCCGTTTCTCCGTCCGTCTGTCTGTCTGTCCGTCTGCCTATTTGAACGCAAACTAGTCTCTCAGTTTTACAAAAGAATGCTGAAATTCGTTGTTTGCTTTCTCCATTTTATAATATACTAGCAAACCCGTTAGACGTTGTTTTGACGTTTTAATACATAGAACACATCTATATAAAAAATTTCAGTCACTTGAACCAAATAAACTCCTAACTGTTCCGAACTGCAGCTTTATAACTATGACCTGGGGGATTTTCCAAAAGCTATATACAGACTGTGTCGTGCCCAACGAACTCCTGAACCTATCGTGAAAGTTCGAGAGCGAAACAAAACACAAAATATGTGGGCGTGGCACCGCCCATTTTTGAAAAATTATCTAGATATTGACTAAGTGACACATATATCAAAATTTCATTAATTTAGACCAAAAAAGTTCGGAGTTATGACGAATTGAAACTTTAAATAGCCTGGGGGCGTGGCTCCGCCTACTTTTCCAAAACTATATATTGTCTATGCTGTACCCAGTGAACCCAAGTATATATTGTGAAAATTTCATAAAGATCGGTTGAGTTCTTTGGCGCCTATGAAAGACGCCCTTTTTTATATCTACTTTTGTTACGCACACAAGGTATATTACTTTATTCGGCATAAACGAATCGAGATATATATTTATTAATGTATATCAAAACGTTCAGGAGGAAAAGTAAAATATCCGGGCATGTAGTTAATACTCCACTGCAGAAGCGAAGTTGTATATCTTTTTTGATTTTCATACTTTTCATAAACATTAAATGTATCCAAGTATGAGAAGAAGAAGAGAAAAGTTCACTTAAATGATCAGCACGATGAGCTGAGTCGATGTAGGCATGCCCGTCTCTCGATACGTCTATCTGTCTGTCCGTCTGTCTGTTTGAACACAAATACGAACTGAAAGTATTAAAATAGACCTGCGTAAATTGGGATGACATAATAGATCACTACTAGGTATATAATGTTCGGTTCCACGCGAACTTAGACTTCCTTACTTGTTTTCTTTTAAAAATACTTCCACTTGCAAAATTACATAAAATGCTGCCTTCAGAATATTCGTTCATACATGACAATGTAGCGTCTAGAAGTGTGGGGACTCAAAAATAGACTTTAAAGTAAGTTTCAATGGCATAATATAAAGATCAGTAGATTTCGGTCCTAAAGTGCGATTGCTGTGATAAGTTATTTCGGCAATCGACTTGATTGTTCATTGTTCATATAAATTTGTTTGTTGTTGTTCATATAATTTTAAATCTTTCATTATTTACAGACTGCATTCAGATTTTATTTCTTGAAATGGATCTTTACAAAAATTTAACAAGCATTTTAAATCGTTATTAATTTCATCAGCTTCAAATAACCCTTTAATTGCAGTAGATATAGATGAAATTAAAGTAGAAACCGATTTTTGAATTTCTATTACTCTTTTTCTAGGCATTGAGTTTTGATCATATAAACTCAAGGATAACTGTTACGCATTTTTCTTTAAATTATTTACAGTTCCTAAAATATTTATATTTTTCTGGGACTAAAGTTTTGTCGAAATAAATTATCATTTCCTTTTGTGTCTTCTGAAATGTGGGATTTTGTAAATAAAGTCGGTGCTGATGGTAACAAAGGAGAATTTGAAATTTTTTCATCTACATATTTTTCAACTTTATGTTGTTTCTCTAAATGAACACGAAAGTATGTAAAATTTGTAAACGTCTTGTGACAGTTTTCTTGTATGCACCGAAGTTTTAGAAACTTGGTAGACATTAAGTGGTCAATCTTGAAATGACAAATCAGGCTTTTGGGTTCAGAAAATTTTTTCAGACATTTTTCAAATTACTTATTAGTTTTAAAATAACTTACAAGAGGTATAATAATGGGTGATTCAAATCATAAATTGTGTTAATTTCAAAAAAATATTTCTGTATAAAAGTCCACGGATACTGGCACGTTTTGGGATATTTCAGTGAAAATATTTGAAAAAGTTTAAAACATAAATCCAAGCTTTCTATGAATAAGCTAAGTTTATACAAAATGCTTTAAACATAAATGTAATACCCTTTCAAAGCTGTTTCAACTGATCCCTCGACTACAAGAAACGGCTGCAGTGTTAACCCAGCTGAATAATATTTCTTGATAATACCATTAACTTTTCTTTGGTAGCCATTAACTGACGTAAGCTGCCAAATAAAGTTTTCTTGAGCATCTATCTATCTACACGCAAGCTAAACTGTAGCAAAACACGAACGACAACAGAACGAAAATAGTGGAACACATTTTTGGAAACTAAGGTGTTAGTTATCTCCGCTCTCTCCCAACCCAACCATAATACGAGAATATAATGCCTCTCCCGTCCCAACCTGTATAACAGTCAACGCTTGGGATCCCATATTTATACCACTTTACACTTTATTCATTTTGATTAAGATTAATTTACGTTGCATAACAAATATTTTTATTTGCATTGAGAGGGATTCTTTGATACACTCCCCCAATGCACTAATAGAAATGCAGTAACAAATCAAGCATTTCACGAAATCAAACATGTATGTGAAAACCGAAGTTGCAAGCACAAATTAAATACAAAAACGAGAATAAATTCGTGTATAACACTTTTCAAAGAAATGCGTACCGGTACGTATGGGTGTACGCAAAATCAATCCGTTCACAGCAACGAACAAACAAACACGCTCAGGTGAACGTGGTACCAGAAGCTAATGAGAGTAAGAAATGATATTCGCTCACATTACGAAGATTTGCTTTTCGCGGTCACACACACATACACATCAACAAGTATTATGATATTCTTGTACTTACCTTTATTACTTATTACTATGTGACTTGTTAACATATATGTATATGAACGAATATATATAAACTTTTAAAACAATAGAACCAATAGGATACGAACTCAAACTTTAAGAGTAATATTAACGAGATGCCTTTTAGGGCGCTTTACTATATTAACGAAAATTATGGTTTTAAAAAGGTAAACGTTTTACCGGAACTAGATAATGTACAAGTTAAGCCAAGATATTGTCAGCAAAAAACTTTTAAGTAAACAACATCTTCAAATGCTGGCCATATCAAAAGCAAATAATATTTTCTTGAACTGACCACACATCGAGGTATTGTAAACTTAGCACTTGCGATAATAAACACTCATTTCGTACCGCAGGCTGAGCGCCAGCATTGAAATAATAAACAACCATTCCGCACTTGGAATAACAGTGCCTTTCGCAACAACAACAGCAACAATGACATCGATGTGGTACATTGGGTAGACTAGATTTAAGTTATTTATAGGACCAATATTAGGTTAAGATTCAGATTTGTAATCCAACCATCGGAGCGGGTGCAAGGCCTCCATAAAATAAATGTAGCAGATCCGGAACCAGGACTAGCTAGAAATATTACTTCACAGAAATAAAAGTGTTTCATATCTGAATAACTTGTGTTTATTATTTTACATAAACGTACTATGCAATAGAACCAGGAATTCTATGCAAACGCAAGGCTAAAATGTATGACGAAATTGTATTTTCTTTGTTGATACTATAAAGTGCCGGTGAGTTTGGTGGTATTGCTGGTTGAGATACTGATGGTCCAGACAGGTTCGTATATGCGTTGGTAGAGATTCTCAAAGCCGTATGTGAAATTATGTACGTCGCACAGTGGCACAGTGGAAAATAAAAAAAAATGTTAAAATATGTGCTCCGTCAAATTAACAGTAGTTATTTGTGAAATATTCAGTTACCTAAATTCATAAAGTCTACCTGCGTCCAGCTGCAACTTCACTTTTTACATCAAATAAAGTTAAACAACCTTGGGCATAAATACGCGACTGAGCAGGTATATATAATTCAGTACGGCCGTAAGGTCGTTTTTGTTATTGGAACTTGTTAACAACATACATTTTTTTAGTTACGAATTGTATACCTGAAATTCACTTTAATAATTTGAGTAGGTATATAAAACTATCCATCATACAATACACATTATCATTCGTCTTTTGGAAATTAAGGAACTTAGTATTCTGTTTACTTAAATAAAGTGAATAGTATTTTTAAATATAGTTCACAGTTTAATATTTAGTCACTCGAAGCCAATTCTAATATGTATCTAGAAAACTCGAAACTATTTGCGGTGTTTAAATCTACAAAGTCAAGACGGGACTTCGTTGAGGCTATTATGAGAAAATTAGCGAGTGAAACAAGCATTAAAGAAAAGGAAGGCCTGGAGGAAAAAATTGGTTTACAATACATTATGAAAAAAATGGAAGGACGTCTATCGTAACAATTTAAAATTTCTAAGCAAGCATGAAAAGTGGCTAGCTGACAAAACTTTTTTGGACGAAGAAACGCCTAGCACGTCAACCAATCAAACTAGAGGCAGACCAACAAAACCCATAGAAGAGTGTTCTACATACACAAGGAAAAGGAAGCTGTCTGATACCACAAAAGCTATGGCCACGCCTCATCTTTCAGAAGCACTGGCTATTAAATATAAAAAAGACGAAGAAAACGTGAAGTCTCATATAACAGAAGCTGTTGCGGTAGCAAGTCCAGTGCGACTGATGAGGATCAAAAACAGCATTCCGACACCACCAAATGCGCTACCTAGGAAATACACTCCCGAAGAAGCTTTGGCGCTGTTTATAGATCTCGGTTTAGCGAAGAAAAAATATATTATATTGCGTAGGTCATTATAGCAGCGTAATGCCGATATTTTACCTGGATACAAAAAAATTACTCAAACCAAGAAAGAAGCAGTTCCTCTAAGTCCCAAAATAACCGAAGTATCAGCTGAAATTGAGCTACAAAACCGAATGGATCATACGTCTACACGACTCCTTCAAAGTTTTACTGAAGAAAAGTTGAAATCACTGCCAAAGGAGCTAGCAATTGGTAACTAAGTGGGGCTGTGATGGATCATCAGGACAAAGCGCATATAAACAAAGAATAAATTTAGACGATGAAACAATTACAGGTAGTAATATGTTTATGGCTTCTATTGTTCCATTACGACTAAAAGATGAAGCTTCAGAATATTGGAAAAATCCACGTCCGTCATCAACTATATTCTCTTCAAGAAGATTTTTTGAAAACGATGAAGTGACTGCTCGCATAACAGGAGTTGATAGAGATATTGTGAAAAGATTGGGAGGAATTTTAAATATTTTAAACTGCCATGAACCAGTTAATGGACCCAAATTTGGAGAATATGCATATAAAACTACAGAGTTGCTGCATCAAAAGTATCCTGAGAAGAAACTTACACCAACGGTACATGAAATTTTATTACATGGAAAAGATTTAATAGAGTACCAGTGCTTACCATTAGGAGAATTGTCTGATGAAGCTCAAGAATCTAAGAACAAGGACTACAAAAGATATAGATGTAAGAACACCTGCAAAGTATCACGAGTTAGACAAAACGAAGACCTTTTCAACATGTTAGCTATCTCTTCTGATCCAGTCATATCATCTATGAGGTATGTAAGAACACAAAAAGATCTTACAGATGCGTATAGCTCAGAAATCGTTGCTTTGTTAGATATATGTTCCAGTGACGATGACTATGTTAAGATAAAATAAGTTTATCACTTCTTATCACAACAATGAAAAAGAGATTTACTAATCAATTTTGTTACTTTATTGAAAAATAAGATATCTATGTACAAATAAGTTTTTTATTTCAAATAAAAGAATTAATTAATTTAGTAATTTATAAATACATACTTTTTGTTGTTGCATTTCTCTAAAGTTTATCAAATTTATTTTAAAGCTTAGGCATTTCGCCTTCAAACGAGTATTAAATTTTTATAGAAATCAATACGTCTATCGAGTTTGGTACAAATTGGTAAATCGGTTACTAAGATCAAACTTTTTAGCATAAATGGGCAGTGCCACTCCCCTTTTGCAAAATTCGTTGGCTGTTTAATCTGTAGCTCTAATAAAATTTCGTTGAACCACTTTCAATAACTTTTAGTTATTAATAAAATACATATTTGGCTTGTAAATTAAAAAAAGAAAACATGTAAAATTTTACGATAAATTTTGAAGCACCTTGTTATTGTGGCACCAAAAACGGACATTTGAGTTTTAGAGGAGTATTGCCATTTAAAAGAAACAATACGTCTATCGATTTTGGTAGTTATTGATTACGTGACTACTTAGATACAACTTTTTGTCATAAGTGGGCAGTGCCACGCTATCTTATCAAAATCATAAGTTTATCTTATTTAATGCTTAAATTAGTGATTATAAGAAAAATCTCATTTTATTTTTTACTAAAAACATTTTGTTTTTGCATTTTTCTAGAAATTTTCGACTTTGACGAATTTTTCAGAAGCACCCTGTATCTGTGACATTCTGAGCTTTCACACAATAAAACTTCAAATAATTATCTTTCATTTGCATTTTAAATTTTTAAAATATCTTCATTGGTTCAAAAGTTATGATTTTTGCAAAGAAAAAACTCAAAAGGCGCCACTGTGCGTCGGTACACAAACAATTACTTGAATATGTAGGCAATTGGAAAGCTAAATCTTTTGCTGATATGCTTTATTGAAAGTCCTAAAGAGAAAATATGACGCCATTCCGAACTTTGCACAGAGAGTACTTTATTTAGATATAAGTACCAATTATTACAAATAAGAAGTTGAAGAACCAGGTGTGTACTTGAGTGAAGCTGCTAAGGGTTACTGGTTTACAGTACTCTATTCAGGGGAGTACCCGCAGCAGATTCGTGGACGTATTATGCCGAAAAATCGCAATAACGAAAGCACTTTTTCCCTTTTTGTCTTAAACAATTATTTTTGTACAATGTTAATGTTCTCGTTTATTTGAAAACTATTACAATTCACTTTTCCACTGAAGACTTATACTTTTTCTCTTTTTACTTGCACTGGTACTATAAGATGTTCTCTCGGTCACGTCTTTGAACAAAATGGTCTATGAAACGTTAGCCGGGCATCACTTTTGAAATATGTTACAGTTCAGTTGTCATCAAATCTGTTCGCTTTCCTAAAAACGTTCGTGATTTGATGTAATATATTTAACCACTAGCAGATATGTATTTTGGGGTACTGTAAAGGCAAGAATATTAGGTCTTTGGTAAAAAAAAAATTAGCACACATCACAAATTCCAACAAAGGGGATCACCTCACGTGCATGGCATGTATTGGCTAAAGAATGCTCCTAAGATCGATCTTAGCGAACCTGAATCTTTTCTGAATGCTATTAGTTTCATTGACAAATATGTCTCTACAGATGGATCCATAAGTCATTTAGAAAATTTCATTGAGTACCAAAAACATAACCATAGCCCATCCTGTACCAAAAAAATAAGAGGACAGCAAGTTTGCCTATTTGGTATACCATATCCACCCATGCCTTCCACCTAAATCTTACTACCACTTCCAGATGACATAGAAAATTCAGAAACATATAGGGAAAACTACTCAAACATTCAAAATCTTTTAAATTCTAATTTAGCTTCTTCTTATATTTCCTGTTTAAATGATTTTGAAGCTTTTCTCTCTGATCTCAGATCAAGTTTAATGAAACCTAAAGTTTTTCTTAAAAGGAAGTTCCAAGACGGCTCAATTAATGCTTATAACCCGGTTATCTAGAACTACTCTTTTTGAAAATAGTGAAACTAACTAAGGCTACGTTTATGACCGAGCGTAATCGTATCGCGCGATGCGATGAGAATCGCTACTAGCGATAAATTATATTAGTGCATATGGTGGTGTTTACGACACGGCGATTTAGCGAAAAGCGAATTGAGCGATTACAAGCGATAAAAGCGACGAAAATTTGCAATCAAAATATTTTGATTCATTTGAGCGAAACAGCATGGAAATATTCATAGAGTGTGTGCGTGATAATCAATGTTTATGGAATTTGCGCCATGCAGATTACCACAATCGAAATTTAGTAAGAAAAGTTTGGGAGGATGTGCGATGCGATTACGCTCGGGCATAAACGTAGCCTAAGGTAGATTAAGATATTTATATACTATTTGATAAACTGTAACTATTTAAGTACATATTTATCTGATTCTTAAGAAGTATTATATTATAAACATTATTAATTTATGCAAATAATAGAAGCCTTAGTTTTAAGTAAATACATATAAACTTATTAATCAAAGTGAAAGCTTAAATTGATATATACTGGGAAAAAAACTAGGAACTACTGATTACAAAATATCAAAAGTTGACTTTTATAATAAGATTTAATAAACATCGCAGTGGTAAAGTTAGCATCAATCAAACGGTATCAATATGGGAGGGTTATTATTTAAAAACCCACTTAGATTTGGGGATATTGATCTAAGTTTGGATCCTAGAATGTGTTTATACCATATAGCCGTTTGACACCTATTGCATTAGCGAGGACATAAATATAGGATGCTATTAACTACTTTAAAGAAATCTTTTTGTTTCGGAGATATTGACTTAAATGTGGTAGGACATTTATGTATTTGCGAAATATGGTCATGAAATGAAAGGTATGAGCAGGGGATATACCATGGTTTTTAATTTTACCTCAAATGATTCTGCAATACTGGTTATACCTACGCATGTATGGTCAAATACACATATGTGGTTCATATTTTCTAAAAATCCTATATACCTGCTGATTACGTGCCAATTTTACTACCATAATAATTTGCAAAGCTTAAAGCAAAATATTATACTAAGTCAAAAACATAAGCAATATTACTTCCCTTGTAATAGATATGTGAAAGTGAGTGTGGTTTTCAATCGATTTGCTTAATATTTTGTCACGTTTATACGCCAATGTCACAATAGTACGCTCACCATTCTTAAATACAATTTCTCTTCAAACTTAGGAGCAATCGCTATGGGGAGACAACGGAAACTGTCTACCCAAAAGAAGGTGGTCCCACGTCCACTACTGATAAATATCTAATTAATTTATGTAAGACTTTTCGAATTTTACAGACACTTTTTTCAAAGCTATTATAACAAAGAAATCGTGGCTTTCAGCCGATTTCGCTTATTTTCACAGTACGAAAAAAATGTCTATGCCAAATTTCAATGTTATATCTCCAACGGCTATTGATTTACAGCTTGTTAAACTTCTGAATTTGCTTCTTCTAAATGTGGGCGTTGCCACTTCCATATTCCAAAATTTTACTGAACTTGTGTTTTGCGTTATAAAATCAATCCACCTACCAACTTTCATTAATTTAGTGGTATTCGTTTTCGAATTATCTAATTTTTTCAATTTTTCGATATAGGAAAAGGGGGCGTTTTCAATACCCATCTATTCTGAGTCTAAATAAGCCCTCATACCGAATTTGGTGAAGATATCGCAATATTTGCTCAAGTTATCGTGTTTACGGGCAGACGGTCGGACATGGCTCAATCGAATTTTTTTTCGATCCTGGTCATTTTGATATATGGAAGTCTATATCCATCTTGACTCCTTTATACCTATACAACCAACCGTTATCCAAACAAAGTTATAATACCCTGTGTACAAGTACAGCTGGGTATAAAAAATAAAAAAAAACAGCAACAATTTTCATAAAAACTCAAAACGTGAAAGTGAGCTCGTTTCATGAATACTTGAAAATGTACAGGCCGTAAATCAATAAAAATTGTTGGTATAAAAAATCAATAACAAAACCGAGAGCTCGCGGTAAGGCAGTTCTGCTGATAACACAGATCTGTCAAAAAATCCATCATGATCACACTACTAACCGTCAAATGGCGGAAGTGGTTCATGCATATGGTAAAGAAGAATAGAGCTAGGAGTTTAGATGGCATCAAAACCAGCGTATTGTTAGCTTAATGGTTAGCAATGCGTGCCAAAATTTCTCTGATGAAGAAGCTTAGCAGCTTCCAAAATGGACCTATAATAAAAGCTATGGCGATTGTCTCTAAACATTTTTCCTACTCTATTCAATTCAAAAACTTTTAATAATTAATTAAAAATGATTATTAAAAAATAAAAAAAACAATAATAATTTTCATAAAAATTCAAAGAGTGAAAAATTATTATTCGTAGCCTTGAGCTCGTTTCATGAATACTTATAATTATGTACTATTTTACACTATTTGTTATGAACTTTTTTTCACGAAAAATATATAGAACACTTTGGTTTGCATGCAAAAAAGCCGCTGTAAAAATTTCAATAAAAATAACAATACAAATTATGGCCGCCCACATGACAGCTGTCGGCCATGGTTCCAAAATGTACTAAGGTGAATTCATGAGTTGAGGGGATTAAATATAATATCCCTGCAGTCAACTGGCAAACTGGCTAGTAATTTCGTGGTCTTATCCATACAAATTTGAGCGACTGCAACGTTTCCGCTATCATTAGTAACAACCCTCTAAAATTGTCGATGCATGCATACGCGAGCGAAAAAGAAAACCATTCAGTATTCGGGCAGCAATAGTTCAGTTAACAACGCCGTCCTATATTTTAATTATCTCTTCAACTAATATTCTGAGATCATGTACGTACGTGCATGTCAACCAAATCGCCCTTATTTTTTGCAACGTCGCTGCTGAATATAACGGTGGACCAGTGACGCAAAAACGAGTAAACAGTGCTCAAATGAAACCAGAAAAAAAAGTGAAAACGAAACGATCACTTGTCAAAATTTTAAATTTTTAACAAATTCTTAAAACAATATTGAATTGTTTTTATATTCCAGAATTGACTTATTTTGATTGTGAAACAAAGTTTTCATAAATAAAATAACAAGGAATAACGGAATCGTTTAGAAGCTGCAAAAACGAAAATGTCGAGCAGAGACAGGTACAATAACAAGGTGGTTAAAAATAGCACTACTAAAAAAATTTAGTTACTAAGAACTTACAAGAACTTACTCGGTCAAAATCGCCCAGGCGGTTAGATGACCATTTAAAGAAAGAAAAACTTACACATTATGTACTACAATTCCATACTCGAGTTACCTGCATGGTTATTTGCAAAGAACTTTGAAACTTATAATTTTCTCCATAGGATGGTAATCTTTCCTTGAATTTTCTTAATTTTATATACTTGTACGATTAGATTCTATCTGAAATTAATATTTCTGGGGCAATAAACACAAACTACCAAACTCAAGTTTGGTTCTCCGTGTGAGGAACTATAATCAAACAAAATTTCACGACTTTTGCTCAAAAATTGTGGATTTTATGGGCAAAAAACTATATCTCAATTCCATACATTTACATTACAATTTAAATTTTCAAAGCTCTCTACTGAAAACCTTACTAAAATTACTTTGGTAGTTTGTCCTTATTGCCCGAAATTTAAATTTTCCATAAAATGTTGCAAGAAAATTTAAAGATTTCTGCCTGTGAAATCCATTATAAAATTTAATCAAAAAAGGTTTATTATTAAAAAAGAAGAAAATTACTTTTTAGAAATGTTTTCCAAGGGTCACATTGCTATGAAAAGCGAGAATATTTTTTTTTTAATTGGTTTCATTTGTTTTTATATCTGATGACTGAGTTTTCATTAAAGTGGTTTGTAATGCAAGAGAGAGATGCTGGCCAACGGGAATAACGCCCGAAAATTCTATCAAAAAATTCGGCGAATGACAGAAGGTTTCAAACCCGGGGCAAACTCCTTTAAGAATGAGAACGGCGACCTGGTGACCGATGTTCAGAGAGCACTCAGAATATGGAGGGATCACTTCTCTGCCCTTTTAAATGGAGAAACTGAGCAAGAAACCAGAGAAGATGCCGAACCCGAGCCCACAATCGAAGATGATGGAATTGACGTTCCACAACCCGACTATAATGAGGTGCGAATACCAATATCCCGATTGAATAACAATAAAGCAGCTGGCGCTGATGGTTTGCCTGCTGAGCTATTCAAACACGGAGGCGAGGAGCTGGTAAGGCGCATGCATCAGCTTCTATGCAGAATATGGTCGGATGAATGCATGCCTGAAGATTGGAATCTAAGTGTTCTCTACCCAATCCACAAGAAGGGCGATCCTGCAAACTGCGCCAACTATCGCGGAATCAGCCTTTTGAATATCGCATATAAGGTCCTATCAAGCGTATTGTGCGAAAGACTGAAGCCTGATGTAAACAGACTGATTGGACCTTACCAGTGTGGCTTCAGACCTGGTAAATCTACCATCGACCAGATTTTTACAATACGCCAAATCTTGGAAAAAACCCGTGAAAAGAGAATCGACACACATCATCTCTTTGTTGATTTTAAAGCCGCTTTCGATAGCACGAAAAGGAGCTGCCTATATGCCGCTATTTCTGAATTTGGTTTCCCCGCAAAACTTATACGGCTATGCAAAATGACCTTGAGCAACACCGCCAGCTCGGTCAGAATTGGGAAGTACCTCTCCGAGCCGTTCGAAACTAAACGAGGTTTCAGACAGGGTGACCCCCTATCGTGCGATTTCTTTAATTTAATGCTGGAGAAAATAATACAAGCTGCAGAACTTAATCGCGCTGGAACAATATTTTATAAAAGCGTGCAACTGTTGGCATATGCTGACGATATTGATATCATTGGCCTTAACAACCGCGCCGTAACTTCTGCTTACTCCAAATTAGAAAAAGAAGCGGAGAAAATGGGATTGGTGGTGAACGAGGGCAACACCAAGTACCTTCTGTCATCATGCAAAGAGTCAGCGCATTCGCGCCTTGGCAACCAAGCCACTGTTGGCAGCAATAATTTCGAAATAGTAAAGGACTTCGTTTACCTGGGAACCAGCATTAATACCAACAATAATGTTAGCCTAGAAATCCGACGAAGAATCACTCTTGCAAACAAATGCTACTTCGGACTGAGTAGGCAATTGAAAAGTAAAGTCCTCTCTCGACGAACGAAACTAACACTCTACAAGTCACTCATCGCACCCGTCCTGCTATATGGTGCAGAAGCGTGGACACTAACAACATCTGATGAGGCGGCTCTGGGAGTATTCGAGAGAAAGGTTCTTCGAAAGATTTGTGGACCTCTACGCGTTGGCGACGGCGAGTACCGAAGAAGATTTAATGATGAGCTGTATGAACTTTACGCAGACGCCGACATAGTTCAGCGAATTAAAACACAGCGGCTTCGCTGGCTAGGCCACGTAGTGCGAATGAGCGAAGATGCCCCAGCCCAGAAGGTATTCTTATCGGCACCCGCCGGTGAAAGCAGAGGAAGAGGGAGACCACCACTCCGATGGAAGGACCAAGTGGAGACCGATTTGCGATCCCGCGGTGTTTCCAATTGGCGCCAGTTGGCGCAACGAAGAAACGACTGGCGAGCTATGTTGGACGGTCAAAATCGCCCAGGCGGTTAGTTGACCATTTAAAGAAGAAAAGAATGCAATTTTCGTGTATTTTTCAACCCAAAATGAACTAACCTAGTATGAAGTGGTACAGTAATTGGTATGATACTGATGCATAGGCTAACTAGTAAGTATGACGGCTGGTATGATATTAATGTATGAACTGCCTAGTATGTAAACTAGTATGATCCTGATGTATATACGGACTAGTATGTTGAATGGTATGATCTTGATGTATATAATGACTAGTATGCCAAGTGATATGGTGCTGATGCAGGAGCGGACAATTGCCATCTCTTAGGACATCGCCGTGTTAAAAATACCAGTTGCTAATATGGAAAAATTACAGAGCTCGAACTACAAGGTGGCGCAAAAGTAAGCTTCCGATGTTCAGCATATCGGTTGTGGCACGTGCAGTGTGTGCTGTTGCACCGTCTTGTTGGAACCACATGTTTTCCAATCCCAATTCATCAAGTTGCGGCAAAAAGAACTCGTTGATCATTGCTCTGTAGCGCTCACCATTCACAGTAACCGTTTGGCCCCGACCGAGTATTGGTCAAATAAATAGTCAGCAATATTCCGCTTTCTGGAGAAGTGTATCGTAACATTGTTTATTAACGTGTATTTCGCATGTGTTTACTACACAAATGTCAAAACAGAACTGACTTTAGGGGCCAATCGCAAAATTTATAGCATTTTCTGATAGGAGGATTACTTTTGCGCCACCCTGTAGTTGAGCCGGTTTGGCAAACTAGTATTTGCCTAGTATAAAACTAGTAGAATTGACTGCAGGGATACTACATTATAATATAATACAATATCATAAAATATACACGTTATAATATAATTATGTACAATTCATGGGAAATATATATATAACGAGTATTATTTTATGTAAAATACATGAAATATGTGTATAATGAATATTAGTTTTTGGGATTGTCGCGTCCTTTGTCGCGTAAACACTGAATTTTTTTTAAATTAAATGAAATAAGAATAATATATGGGTATCAACCGAAAGGTATTTTTCTTTGCTCTGCATTTTTATAGGTTGCCATGCAATATACCCATCAGGGAAGATCCTGGTTTTTTGTATGAATAATTTTACTTCCAACAGTGGAGCTTTTCAAAAAGAGATTTTAAAAACATATCTTGATTTATTGGTAACAAAGTTTGAATTTGGATGCTCAAAATTTTTTTCCCATATTTTCGACAAGTCTTTGTCGGTTAGTGCTTTATATTCGATCACCATTCTTTGATTTCTTCTTTATTTTTCAAGATAGAATTATCCATCACTTTTTATATTTAATACATTTATAATTTAAGCCAACACTTCCTTTCATACCATGTTCTAAGTATGCCTCTAATTTTCTTTCGGAAGCATTACTTTAACGTACTCAAAGTTTGTCCATGAGCTTTATGCGCAGGCAAGGAAAATGTTAGCCTTACTGGAAACTGATGCCGTTGCATGATACACCCTGGCGTTCCCTTAGATGAGTGTGTTTCTCGGTATATGTACTTCTTTGCCGAACAAAAGTGTCAAACCTACTTAGAAATGTTTTTCTTAATACGCAGCGAAATAGTTTTCGTTTCATATCCATATTGGCATATTTCATTTCATTTAAAAAAAAGTACCATCCTGTTGTTGTTGTTAACAGTGCTTCGCCCTGCCCAATGGGCTCGATCACTCTAAATTGTCATTGGCTCTTCTAACGGAAGTCCAAGGAAACGCGCAGTTTCCACAGGGTTGGACCAGAGTGATGTAGGTGTTAGAAGAGTGGGTTCAACTGAACAGGAGAAGAGATGTATGGTATCATGAGGGGACATACCACATGCAGGGCACGCTCCTCTTCAGCCAATTCAGGTGGTTGAGTATTAATAACGGGATTCACAAGCCGCGATCTGAGAGATCTGTCTACCGACTCGGTGTGAAGGTCATTTAGAGCCCGTCTATGGTTCCGCAGATCAAACGGCAAAGAGATATGGTGCCGGATCTCATCGTAATGCTTACGAAGATGTCTCCATATGTCTCTGGGGGCCGGTGCTACATCCAAAAGATGTCGATTTGGATGACTAGGTTTTTGACAGTTCAGAAGGAACTGTCTACTCAAGAGTTCCGCTTGCTCTTGAACATTAAGCAAATTTGCCTCTTGATGGAGGTGAGATTCAGATGAGATAAGTAGACATCCCGTAGCAGTTCTGATGGCGGGGTTTTCGCAGACTTGCAATTTCCTCCAGCTGGTGTCAGAAAGATTGGGCGACCATATGGGTGCAGCATAGTCAATAACCGGTCGGCCAATAGCCTTATATGTAGCAAGCAATGTTTCTTTGTCTTTTTCCCAAGTACTGCCGGCCAGTGACTTGAGGATCTTATTGCGGCTCTGTACCTTTGAGGCTATTGCGGTGGCATGACCAGCGAAGGTGAGGCCGTTGTCAAATGTCACACCCAAGATTTTTGGGTGGTTGACAGTAGATAGAGGTACTCCGTCTACGTGGACATTTAACTCTTGCCCCATCTGCGCATTCCATGTAGTAAACAGGGTCGCCGTCGATTTAGTCGGAGATAGGGTCAGATTTAACTCGGTGAAGAAGCTGGAAAGGTCATGGAGGTAACTGTTGATTCTAATACAGAGTTCGTCAATGAGGGACCCTTGCCCGAGGCCATTATCGTGCAGTCGTCAGCGTAGGAATGAATGGGGACTCCCTCTGGTAGTCTCGAAATATAGAAATTAAACAAAAGGGGAGAGAGAACACCACCTTGCGGCACCCCTTGTTTAATTCTTCGTGGTCTAGATTTCTTGTTCTTGAATTTGACTGTTGCCTGTCGACCATTGAGGTAATGAGCGGTCCACCTTTTAAGGCCGGCAGGGAGCGGTGTCTCCTCCAGATCTCGCAGGAGTGTGGCGTGATTGACCGTGTCGAATGCATTTGATAGGTCAAGTGCCACGATAACCGTCCTACAGTTTGGTGGGTGTTGATTCAAACCGTTATTAATCTGAGTTGTAATGGCGTTCAAAGCGGATGTCATGCTGTGAGTTTTCCGGAAACCATGTTGGTGATCGGCCAATTTCAGATTTGCAATGAAGTAAGGGAGCAGAATGGTCTCTAGTAATTTCACTACTTTCGAAAGGAGGGATATCGGGCGATAAGACTCTCCTTGGTTCGCCGGATTCCCTGGTTTTAGTAGGGGAGCTACAATCGCTTGTTTCCAAATTTCGGGTATAACGAAGGTAGTTAGAGAGAGATTAAAGAGAGCCGCTAAATAATTCTGTCCCTCGTGGCCTAGGTGTTTGATCATCTTCATGGCGATTCCGTCGGGTCCGATGGATTTTGAGGGTTTGGCCTTCATTATGGCTTCCTTACCCTCTGCGACTAAGATGGCAATGGGCGCAGTAGAGTGTTTGTGCGCACGTCGGAAGACTCTTCTCTTAGTCCTATCCGCAGGTGGATGCATTATAAACAGCCGGCAAAAAGAGCTCGCGCATTTCCTGTCGTTCGATTTTAGGCTGCCGGCGACCGCAATGGTGACCTTGTCTTTGTGTTTGGTCGGAATGGATAGGGCGTTGACAGTCGACCAAAATTTGTCGACTCCGCCGGAGAGGTTGCATATCTCAAGGCGTTGTTTCCACTCAGTCAGCTTGTGTTCATTGACTATCCTACGAATTTCCGCATTGAGATCTTTGATTCTGGGATCTGCGGGATTGATGAATCTCACTTGGTCACGTTCTCTTGCCATCGCCGCAGCTTCTGCCGGAAAATTTGGACGAATTTCTGGTATTCTACCAGCAGGAATAAAGCGGCATGAGGGTGAATCAATGATCTTGAAAAACTCTCTTTCGCCTTTGCGTACGTCCGTAGGAGTGGGTAAGGCAGCGAAGGAGCGCTCTGTATAGTCAGTAAAGCGGTCACAGTCCGCTTTGGTGAAGTTGATGTATGTTAATTTATCAGTCGGTATGAAGTCGGTCGGTCATTCAACAGAGAGTAAGATGAGTAGGTGGTCTGAAGCTAATGCAAGCATCAGCAGATGACAAAGTTAATTAGGCCCGCGCTCGTTATGGAGATGTCTAGCGAACTGTGGCAGTTACCTGCCACCCTGGTCTAGGCATCTCCATTGACTGTACAGAATGCTGAGTTACCTATTTGGTCTGCAATTGCGTGTCCTCTGCTGTCTGCTGGCAAGTTGGAGTGCCAGAGATCGTGATGCGCGTTGAAGTGGCCTAGGATTAGACGGTTATCGCCTCTTAGCAAAGCACTAATATCGGGATGATAATCTCTAGGACAACACGTGACAGGAGGAATATAGATGTTTATGATTTGCAGGTCGGCGTCTCCTGACCGGACTGCTATGCCTTGGCATTCTAAGGTAGAGTCCCTGGGGTCGACGTCAGGGGAAAATAGATTATATTGTACAGAGTGATGTGTAATGAACGCAAGGCCACCCTCAAGACCGCTGGGACGGTCTTTTCGATGTACATTATACCCATCACAAGATCGTAAGTTCGATCTCGTGTTCAATTTTGTCTCTTGTATCGCGGCGATTTTGATGTTGTGCGTCTTCATAAAGTCAGTTATCTCCGAGATCTTTCCAGCTAATCCGTTACAGTTCAGCTGCAAAATTTTGAAGTGTGAAGGAGGGGAGACGGGGGACATACTAAGCGTGAGGGACGGGTGCCTTTGCCTAGGTGGAGGTAGGCTAAGGCCTAAAGTATGTCGCAGTCTAGAGTTGACAGCGCCATGGCCGATGTTGTGTGGCGTGGAAGGCGGCTGTGTACTGCAACAGGGGGCTATGAACGAATCCGTCCAAAGGTTACCGTTTGCGAGCCCAGAGCACATAAGGGTGTGACACAGGCCAAGGCAATTGTTGCACTTGACCGATGTTGCAGGCGTATATGATCTTTGCCGACAAACGGTGCACGTAGTGAAAGGTACGAGGAAGTGGTTTTCCTGGCCCACGTGCAAGCTGGAAGCAGGGGGGGGGGGGGCATTAGTGGCAGAGAAAGAGGGGACTGACGCTCGGCGATGCTCATATCTGACCTGTTCCGGAGGGGATAGGAGTGTTGAGCGGCCGTGTGAGGTAGAGACGCTGGTGTGCGTGAGCGACGGTCAGGAATGGGTGAGGAGGGAAGGGCAGCAGTGATGCCAGTCGTATAGACTGAGCCACTATTGTGGTTATTGGAAGTAGGTAGAAGCGGTAAGGGAGTGCCAGAGCGGCGACTACCGCGGGACGTCCTTGGACGTGTACAAAATGGTGGATCAAAAGTACTAAAGAAAGTACGGGGTCTGTGAATGGCAGGGTTAAGCCCTGAGCATCCAGATTTATGTAACCATCTCTTACACTTGGCGCATTGTACCGAATGCGACCGTTTAATATAAATTTTCTTCCAGCAAACGCAGCAGATCCAATCCCTTGGTCGAGGATTGGGTTCGACCCCAGCCCGTAACAAGAGACAATGGGTTAGCTCCGAGGATGACAATTTAAGGGTGGGACGGGACAGATTGGACAGGGTTACACTGAAATAACAGCCCTTGGCCGGGTAAAAAAACCCGGGTCATTCCGGTGCGATAGAACCGGCTGTTGTGGGAATGAAAATACCATCCTATGTGGCAACACCTAGAAGAAAATTCTTAGAATGTAATACTCTATGTACAAAGAAAGTTTCATCCAAATCGGTTGAGCGGTTTTCGCGATAGTCTGGATATACAAATATACAAACATACAAATATACAAGAATAGCTCGTTTAAAGTTATAAGTATGTTTAATCAACGCTCATTTAGTAATATTTAAAGAAAAATTGTTTGCCTACCTTTTTGGCTATAAGTTAAAAACACTGGTTATAACTTTTGATTCTTGAAAGGAGAGCCTGAACATCTGGTAAATAAGAAATAACGATTTACTAATTATGAAGTCCTTATACGGTGAGGATACAGTAACATTAGTAAAACGAGTTTATAAATAAATAAATTTGAAAATCTCTGTGAAATACTGACTTCAACTGCAAGTCGGATGTGGTCCGAATTGCATAAAACTTTGTCAGGTTAGTTTTTGATGCATAACACCGCGTTACACACATTCTGTCCTATGAACCAAATTACTTTTTCGGAAAGGGGAGACAAAACAAAAATACACTTGTATCGGCGATTTTCATGTACACGTCAGAATTTTTTTTTTAATACCTAGTAGTGCTTCGCACACAAGATAGATATTGACTTATGTATATCAAAATGTTCAGGACGAAAAGAACACGATAACTTGAGTAAATTTTGAGATATCTTAATGAAATTTGGTATGCGGGTTCCTTGGCACTTATCTCCGAGCGCTATTTAAAATGGGCGAAATCGGATGATAGCCACGCCCACTTTTTATATATATAATATTTTCGAAAACACAAAAAAAGTGATTACTCAGTACATAATACACCTATAAGAATAAAATTTGGTGAATACATTGAGATTGAGGCATAAAATAAAATTTTCAAGAAATTTTTGAAAATGGGTGTGGCACCGCCCACTTTTGATTAAGTCAAATTTAGAAATAATATTAATCATAAATCAGAAACCGCTCAAGATATCGAAACAAAATTCAGCACGCAGGTTTGCAGGTATGCAAGGAATGTCCCAGGAAAAAATGGGCGGGATCGGTTAAGGTCTACGCCCACTTTTATATGAAAGATTTTGAAAAGGATCGTAGATATATTAAATAGGCAATAACTTTGCGAAAATAGCTTTACATCATTTATATTTCAGTTTTAAAGTTTCCGTAAACAAAGAAATCCAAAAACTTAAAAGTTTCGAAAATGGGCGTGGCCCGCCCATTTTATAGTGGACCATTCCACAAAACTTTTTATGCCATAACTCCGCCAAAAACTGATTTGTGAAATTGGTGATAATGTTCTATATATAAATTTAACTGTTTTCTGTAAAATTGGGCGAAATCGGTTGATGTCCACGCCCAGTTTTTTAACATAGTTCTGAAATTTTTTTTTGGAAAATTTAAAGAGCTATATTTCTACAACTAAGCAAGTTATATCAATTAGATTTTGCACACATAATAAGCTTTTTAAGAAAAACTCGGCGCAAAGAAATTTTTTCAATTTCGAAGAAGTAGGCGTGGCGCCGCCCACTTTTCAGCATACAATTTCTGCTATTTTCAAAGGCAATCGCTTATAATTCCATTTTGATATTTCAATGAAATTTGTCAGCGGGCAAATCGGGAAACACACAAGCGAAATATTCGAAATATATCTTTTTTGATTTTCATACCTTTCATAAACATTAAATGTATGTAAGTGAGAACAAGAAGAGAAAAGTTCACTAAAATGATCAGGCCGATGAGCGGAGTCGATTTAGCCATGCCCGTCTCTCCGTCCGTATGTCTGTCTGTCCGTCTGTCTATTTGAACGCAATCTAGTCTCTCAGTTTTACAAAAGAATGCTGAAATTCGTGGTTTGCTTTGGTCGTTTTATAATATACTAGCAAACCCGATAGACGTTGTTTTGACGTTTTGATACATAGAACACATCTATATAAAAAATTTCAGTCACTTGAACCAAATAAACTCCTAACTGTTCCGAACTGCAGCTTTATAACTATGACCTGGGGGATTTTCCAAAAGCTATATACAGACTGTGTCGTGCCCTGCGAACTCCTGAACTTATCGTGAAAGTTCAAGAGCAAATCAAAACACAAAATATGTGGGCGTGGCACCGCCCACTTTTGAAAAACGATGTAGATATTGACTAAGTGACACATATATCCAAATTTCATTAATTTAGACCAAAAAACTTCGGAATTATGACGAATTGACACTTTATATAGCCTGGGGGCGTGGCTCCGCCTACTTTTCCAATACTATATGTTGTCTATGCTGTACCCAGTGAATCCAAGAATATATTGTGAAAATTTCATAAAGATCGGTTGAGTTCTTTGGCGCCTATAAAAGACACCCTTTTTTATATCTATTTTTGTTACGCACACAAGGTATATTACTTCATTCGGCATAAACGAATCGAGATATATGTTTATTAACGTATATCAAAACCTTCAGGATGGAAAGTAGAATATCCGTGCAAGTAGTTAATACCCCACTGCAAAAGCGAAGTTGTATATCTTTTTTGATATTCATTCCTTTCATGAACATGAAATGTTTGTACGTATACTTGAATGATTAGGAGGATGAGCTGAGTCGATGTAGCCATCCGTCTTTCGATATGTCTGTCTGTCTGTTCGTCGGTCTATTTGAACGCAAATACGAACTGAAAGTATTAAAATAGACCTGCGTAAATTGGGATGACATAATAGATCACTACTAGGAATACAATGTTCGGTTCCACCCGACCTTAGACTTCCTTACTTGTTATGTATAACACTGCGTTACAAAAACGAGCTTTAGTTCTGTCCTATGAACCAAATATACTTTTCCGGAAAGGGGAGAAAAAATAAAAATACACGTGTATCGGCGATTTTCATGTACACGTCAGAATTTTTTTTTATTGTATAACTATACATATAATCATAGATTTAAATTTTATAAACAAAGAGAAAATTACAAAATTCATATAGGAGATGACTAAGTTTCCTGAAAGTATTTTTAAGTTTTTCAATCGAACAGTAGCTAGATTGCATTGTTCAAATTTGAATTACATTCCCAGTATTTTTAGCACTTCTTAAAATTTTAAACTTTTCAATGGATTCAGAAAAATAATCGGGCTGTTCTCACACTTCTTGAGCAACTGTATTCACTTAGCCCATAAATATCCAGTTAATGAAATAAATTTTTTGGGAGGAATATAATATTTACGTTTACAGCCGAATTCATCTGATAAATTGTGATTAATTAATACATTTTATTTCTATAAGACGATACTGTACATCGCCGGCTGAGTCGATGATCAACCCATAGCATAAAAAAACAATTAGAAGCGCCCTTTCACAAAATTTCATTGAGAATGTATGAATATTTTTATGCGGCTCATTTGGAAAACTAAGCTCTTCTTGGTTAGATAACTTAAAAAAAAAAAAATCGCTAAACCTAATGCGTGGTCATATATTATCTACAACATAATCAAATTTAATAAAAAGAGCTGGATTTAGAACTAAAATAGCATTGAATATTTCCATTTTGAAAGTTAAGCGTTCGATAGTTGCTTGCGTGTAAACGAAATTTTTCTCATTCATATTTTGTGGCTGATTTAAAAGGTTAAATTTTGGTATATAAGTTATAGCAAGTTATCATACCCCAAACGTTTTGATATATCTGCAACTGTTTTATTCCAAATCCATGAATGCTTGAATTTGTAACTTTCAGACTCCACTCCGCTGTAATCATGTGATCTCCACGATTTACAAAAATCATATGGTCGTAGTAGTAAATCCTGTTCTGGGATCGGTTCCGCTTTCACGATGGTATTTGAAACAAAAATCCCCTCAGTAAATGCTTTAAAGCTTTCTGTAGTACGTTGCGTATCAGTATGACGAAACTAACGAAAATAGATACATAAATATTAAAAATTACACAATAATAGATAATTAAACCAGCGACGTAATAGTTGTAAAATCATGCGTTATAAACTGCCTTGCTCTTTTGGCGTTCTCCTTAGGGCACCACATAAAACCACTTTCACTAAGCGATCAGCGATCACCGAAACATTGCCAGTGTCGAACCGATCGCTGAATGAGCGACTGTGAATACTAAATCGATAATTTTTATACAACCATTTTGCAGTCGCTAGGCTGTCGATGTGATTTGAAAAGTTCTAATAAAATAGATAAAAAGTAAATCACAAAAAAAAGTGGAAAATATATAAATAAACAATAAAAATGTGCAGTTTTTTTCCACCATGCAACGCTATTACTAACGAAATAATTATTCAATAAAAGATGAATGGCAAAGAAGCAACCAAATTTTGAAATTTGAAATTTTATTTTTAATAACCAATAATATTTCACTCTACACTTAAATTTTTGTGAATAACAAATAAAATTTAAATTTCATTATCCCCTAACAGCGCTGTATTTTGATGGCCGCAAGTGCAGGCCCGAAATTCGCTAGGACTACTATTTCACAAGAGCACATTACAGTTGTAGAGAACCAGGAAATCTATGTTTTGGACATTTTATTCCTGAAGCAACTAATGGCGAAGGAATTGCAAAAGGTTTAATCAGTTTCTTAACTGAGAGGAGATTCGATTCCCATAAACTGAGCCGTTGGGTCTGATAATACTGGTGTTATGAGTGGTTGGAATAAGGGAACCATTTATAGGTTAGATGTCAAAAACCCCTTACAGTGATTCTTGTGTCTTCTCCACGTTAGTTAACTACCTCTGCGGCACCTAATTGCATACGTGAACGGAGGAACCTCGTCTCCTGATCAATACAGAGGACCAATTGGGAAACAATTCGAGAGCTGCCATAAGTGGCCAGTGTTATATTTCAAAATTATTGTATGTAAAATTGCTGAAGTTGATTTAGATATAACTGAAGCTGTGATAACCGGGTTATGCCCTCAATCTTTAGCTGACAGAGATCCTGGAAAAATGGGACATGCACATTGCCAGCGACTGCAAGTAGCATTTTACGCCTATACATTTCTACTAAAATGCCAACAATTCAACTGCAAGAACTAGCTGAGTTCATAGCAGAAGCGTATGCGAAAATATAGTTCGGCATGCAGAGAGAGCCACAGATGTTTTTAATAATGGAAAATCCACCGAAACTTACCGTTCCGAAGTTGCCAAGTCACACACAAGCTGTAGAAAGATGTATTAAAATAGCCACCTGACATCTGACTTTAAAGTCAATACAAACTAATACGGGCGTGAAATAATTTTCATAAATTGTAATGATTTTTGTACAACTTGGTCTGTTCAGGAGTATAGCAAAAACGTAATCTACAAATGATTCTAAGAAAAATTGCTGAAGACACGATAGCTCTAAGACCGATTTCGAGTCCCCCACTTTTGCAAAATAGATATATTGCCATATCAATGCAGGGTTTGGCCAAAAAAATCTTCATAGCTTCTGATAGAGTTATAGGAAAAATATCTTATTGGGCTTATTTAAAAGGTATTTTACGTAATTTATTTTGTTGTGTTGATCTTCCGACAGGGTAGTAAGCTGATTTTTGTTGGAACGATTTTCCGTCATCCCTTGTCAAGTTTGGTTTTGTGACAAACCGGTTTCGGCGTTCTGCCATTTTCAATGCCTAGTTTCGTTCTGGTCTGTGTCTATCCGCTGCGTTGTTTTTATAGTCCGTGGGTGCTGTGGCAGGTAATATCAATCTATGTGGTCGTGGTAGGTAACGTTAATATGCGTGTGTGTGTGCGCGGTATTGATACGTCCGAATTGTTATCTGTCCCAAGGGTTGTTTTTGTAGGTATGTAGACATACCGCTTGTTAGCTAAGCGGTAGGTTGAGGTAGGTAGAAATCGGTGATTTTTGCAGTTTGGTTCATATTTCGTTTTTGCTTGTTCATTGTTACGTGTTTGGTTGCTGTACCTGCTGGCTTGTGCTGTTTTTTGTAAACTAGTTTTAAGGGTTCAAATATTTCGTCAGAGATAGTGTTCGTTTGTTCGTTTATGATCCTGCCGTCAAATGTTTTTAACTTGTCTATCTCCATGTTCTCAAGTACATTAAGCCGCCGGCCTTTTCCTTGTACGTGAAGTACGTGTATTAATATCTATAGTGTTTTTGAATTTTAGTAGAGATATCACGTTTAAATTATGAGAAATTAGCCTAAAATGAACTTTTAACTACTATATTATCATTTTTAACAAATTTCTTAAGGAAATTTTTTTTTTCTTTACAGCTAAAATGAGCTCAGAACATTTCCAACAACTTTCATTCAGACAGCAAAATTTTTGTATTTAAATCTAAAATGGATGAGCCAAATCCTTCTACATCATTTGAATCCACTTTATCACATATACTTGAACACGATACTATTGCATTTGGTTTATCAAGTGAACTAAATAATCTGAATTTTTAAGATTTAATTTTTTTTAAGTGATCATGCTAAAATTCAAAGTAAAATGTTTTCGCATAAAAATTTAACTCCTCATGTAATTGATAAATTGGTTGAAATTTTGAATAAATTAAATATTCAACTTATTGATAGACGTAGTACTTTAAGAAAACTAAATGTTTTAATTGAAAAATGTCACGAAATCATTAAACACAGAAAAAAGTTCAGGAATTTACAGCATTCGTACAATCAACAAATGAATTTTTTTACATTGGAAAATGTAAATGCAAGTTAAAAACAAAAGAATGCTCATGTGGTTTAATACCAAACCATTTAAAAGAATTTATGATGGGCCAACATAATGATAGAAAATTCACAATACCTGAATATGTGGATGACTTTGTAGAAGAAACACCTACAACAATACCAACAATGCAACAGTTAGTGATGATCCAACATACGAACCACTTGGAACAGATATGTAAACAGGTCAAGCACAAATTGCAAATGAAGCAGTTGCAGAAGTATCTGTTACAATGAAACGAGGACATTATACTCAACGATACGATGCCATAAATTTTGCTATGATGTGTGGAGATTCGGTGTTTCAGATAGAGTTGCTTCATGTTTAGCAACATCCCTTTTCGAATATATAAATTTTCGAGATGTTCGTGGTGAACTTGTCATAATGGATCAATCTAAAGTTGCAAGAGAAAAAATTTAAGCTAGAGATGAAGTGCTTCGTAAACGATAAATAGATTCCAATATAACTGCATTTTCTCTCGATGGCAAAAAAAATGATTCATTAACTAG
The DNA here is from genome assembly GCA_949987695.1 of Merzomyia westermanni. NCBI lineage: Eukaryota > Metazoa > Arthropoda > Insecta > Diptera > Tephritidae > Merzomyia > Merzomyia westermanni. Next base: position 88,399,327 of record OX465291.1, read on the forward strand.
AGAGAAAATTAATGAGAAATTTCATACAAATATAGTAAAAGAACCCCATTTAGTTGTTCTAAAAGAGCCTGATGCAGAATAACTTGGATATATTAATTTGGGTGAAAATAAAATGCAGAACACAAATTAAAAAAATTAAATGAATTCTTCAATAGCAAAAAAATGTCAATAGATCAATTAATTGGCATATGCAGCGATGGAGAACCAGCTAATACTGGAATAGAAAATGGTGTTATAAGGCTTTTTGAAAATCATTTAAATAGACCACTGCACTGGTTTATATGTTTACTTCATTTCAATGAATTCCCATTTGGTCATTTATTCAGAGCATTAGCTCAAACAGTCACAAGTAGACCAAGAGCAGCAAGTGGAAATATATTCAAAGACATTCAATACTGTGAAAAATTTCAGGTATGCATTTGTTAAAATTATTTTATAGTATTTTTTCAATCAAATTAAAATAGGAAAATTATACTAATTTTAATTGATCTAAAAAATTTATTTTTCAGGTTGTAGGTGAAGTGTAAGGGTTGTAAGTGTGAGCAACAGCATGTTGGCCAGGCAGCAAATAAGTTCAAAAATTCTTGTCTGCTTTACCACCCACTGCATAGCAACATCATGTTTGGTAGGCGCTCAAAGGAACAACAATTACCGCCTGCGTAAACCGAACTAACCATTGCATAGCAACGTATAGTTGACAAGCTTGGTAGGCAGGCCAACAGTAAAACTAGTTATGCCATGATATCAACTGTTGCGCGTGCAACAACACAATTCTGTTGCTAGCAATAGCGAACTTTTCCGCACAACAACAGCAACAGCTGAATACCATTGATCACGAGGGTATTTAAGGCGGTATCATTGCCTTTCAAAGGCAGTTCTTCTTCGGAACTAAAGAAGTTGTAAGGCAACTAATTAATTTGTAAATACCTGTAAACAAAGTGTATAATAAAAGTAATAAAAGTTTTTGTTTTATTTAAATAAGCAATACGACTTTCCTAACTGGCGCCCAACTAGGAAATGAATTAAGTGCCCTTTGAAAAAATACATGTCCTTTAAAAAAAGGAAAGTGACTAATTTAAAAATAATTGGAGCAAAATTTCCAAATTAGTTATCTTTATAAAAGGAAGTGTACAAAAAAGAAAAAAATAGATATTATTACAAAAAAGGATTGAATTGTGAGTGTTGTGAAAAGCTATTAAAAAATTATGCCTATAAAGAAGTGTTTGTAAAACTCTTATAACAAAAAAAACTTTCTAATAAATTATTGCTTTAAAACTAAAGTGCAGTGTCATACAAACCCCAATGAAAAAAACTATACTTATAAAAGGAAGTGTACAAAAAAGAAAAAAATAGATATCTTTACAAAAAAGGATTGAATTGTGAGTGTTGTGAAAAGCTATTAAAAAAGTATGCCTATAAAGAAGTGTTTGTAAAACTCTTATAACAAAAAAAACTTTCTAATAAATTATTGCTTTAAAACTAAAGTGCAGTGTCATACAAACCCCAATGAAAAAAACTACGAGCATATTTAAAAAAAAAGATTTATTTTGACAAATAATATTAAACAAACAGTTCCCAAATCAGCTAAAGTGTAAAAAAATAATAAATAAATATGATATGCCCCATGTTCTACATGTAGGACGCCCAAATTTGTGTTGCATAGCGCCACATGCTTCTATGTACCGTTTATTTTGTTTAATAAGTTAGTATTTGTTAGTAGCTCGCGGTCGACAGTACGCTTGGTTAGTTTTTTTCTATAATTTTGGTGTTATTGAATCATAAACCTGACAGTTTTTCAAAATGTCGGAATATGGCGTTATGTTCGCATGGTAAGTAGAATATTTCTTAACTAATAACATTGGTCAACAGCCAAAAACCACCAGAGACGTGAATATGAAATTCGTATGTAAAACCACCCCCTGATTTCGAAAATTGAGGTTATTTTTGATTCTATGGTACCGTTTTTGAGATATTTACGATTAACCGTTATTTCCAAAAAAAAAAAAAAATGCCTCTACTTAATCATGTATATCTTAAGAACAAATTCCAAAACGGTTTTAAAAATTTAAAAGCTAATAAAATTTACTATAAACACTACATACAAAACTTTTCACTAGGCCATGTAGGTTCGAAGAGAATGAACAATCACGGACGGATTTTTACCTTTTTTTTGTAAAAATATAAAAAAGGTATACTTTGCGAGGAAGGATATCGAAAAGTATTTATTTTTTCCACATATTTTTTTTCTCTGTTTTATTACAAAAAAATAAGATTTCACCCAATAAAATCGATGGACTAATGCAAAAGTTATAAGCATCCAAATAAATATAGCCATATAATACTGAAGTACCCTACACGTACATATGTATTAGTATTCATATACAGGGTGGCTGATGAATTTTGCTACATTAAGAAACTCAAATAATTTTTTTTTCAGTGTATGGAATTCATTTTTCTTTTATTCATGTTAAAGCTCATTAAATTTTATTAAATATAGCTAAATTAGTTTTAAAAATAATGGAATTTAAATGCCCCCCCTCAAGTAACGGTCTCCAGTAACCGTAACGGTGTGGCCGTTTTCTTCGAAGAAGTAGGGCCCGACAATGCAGCGTGATGAAACTGCACACCACACTGTGACACGAAGTGGATGCAATTCCGTCTCATGGAGTATCTGTGGGTTGGAAGCACTCCATATTCGACAATTTTGTTTGTTTATGTTGCCGTTTAAATCGAAATGGGCCTCGTCAGACATGAAAAGACAGTTCAACATGTTTCCATCCTGTTTCACCATTTGAAGCATCTTCTGGCGAAATTCCAAGCGAATCGGTAAGTCTGCAGCGTTCAGTTTGTTGGTCATTTGAATTTTATATGGGAATAAGTCCAAATCTTTGTGCATTATTGACTTTAATGACTGTCTGCTTACACCCATTTAAGCAGATAAGCTTCTTGTCGTGGATTGTTTTGTATGGCAGCAGCTACAGCAGCGATTGTTTCCTCCGTTCGAACTGAAGGGTTTCGATGGTAAGGTCTTCTGTTGACTGTCCCATGCTCAGCAAAATTGTTTACAAGTCTTATTATGGTCCATCTGCTCGGAGGATTGCCGCGAAACGTGCGCCTATACTCTCTTTGAACCGAAACTACGGACTCCAGTGCGTGATAGCGGCGGACAATCCAAATTCTTGTTTCAGTGTCCCAGTTATCCATTTTTGTTAAATGTAAAAGTCAATCTGCAAAATAAAAAAAAAATTAACCAGATTCATTAAATAGAAAAAAAGTTATTTAATTTTTTTTTGGTAGCGGCTTTCATTAGCCACCCTGTATTAGTTAGTACGTAGGTAGATTTTCCAAGGGTTATTAGATACAAAAAACTGTTAGTGCCGTAGGTAAACTTTAAAATTTCAAACCCAGGTACATTTGAAACAGGAGCAAATTTTTTAAAGCAGGTAGTGTTTTTTTTATAACTAAGGAACCTTTTTGTCTAGATAGGCTTCGATTTTTACTTGATCTGAGCATAAATAGGAGTAAATGCGAATTGTTCCTTCATAATATCTGCAAGGCTCACCGGATACTGTTCAGTCTATGAGTGCATTTTATAACCCGTCGTTTACTTTAAAAATAATATTAAACAAGTAAGAAAGTCTAAGTTCGGGTGAAACAGCACATTACATACCCAGCTGTGCACTTGAAACGCTGTTATTGTTTGTTTTGTATGGTTAATGGTGTTCAAAGGCTGCGCAATAATACATATGTATATGGTTCTATCCTGGAGTCATTTTCGTTTGAAAGAAGCAAAAACGATACAGAGGCTATCACTAATGACCTTGAGCGGGTAATAACGCAGTTTTCCTTCAGATATGGGGATTTCCCTACAAAAACTGTTGGTTTTAAAATAAAGATATAACAGAACAATAAACATAAACACGCAAGTGCTATTGTACTAAAAAATTATTGCAGACTAAGGGTTGTTTTTTACCTGTCTCTGCAATAACCAAAAACGCATCGTTGCAATAGTGGGTGTTACATAGTAGCAGGTAGTAAATAATTTAGGCTTTTGTTAACTGAGGAATTAAAATTTTTGGTAACAATTGTCCTGTTAAATATGTATGCGGAAAGGTTTGACAAGCGTAACCATATTTTGAGTAAAAAGTAAAATTTTAGTTTAGTATTGTTTGATCGCTTAATAATTCAAACGCGTTTTTTTTCAAAACGGTAAAAAAAAAACAAAAAAAGTTTTAATAAATATATATGTAAATTAAAAGAGTGCTAAAGCGGAATATTAATTACTTATATAACATAAACTAAAGACTAATTATTTTAAGAGAGTGATTATTGTTTTTTTTTGTGCTCAAAATTCAAATGCGTTTTTTGCAAAACCTTACAAAAAAGTGCGAAGAAAAACATTTATTTAAGGAGTGATTTGTGTTCGCGTTATTATCAAAATTGTGTGGAAGCAGTTTGAAAGAAGCGAAATCCATCAAAAAAGCGTACAGTGCAGACGAAGAACCCAATTACCACTATCACCAGAAAAGCCCCGAAAGTTTGAATAAAGTAAAACAAAATTGATAAATATTTTATATACTTACATTTCACAATAAGTTACCTTTAGCCATATATATATATGGCTCATAAACCATGCCTAGGCTAAGTAGAAAATCTGGTAAACTTAGACGCGCCGCAGCTGGGAGAGGAATGCACGTACATCGTGGAGAGGAAGAATATAGAGCGTTTCCACAAACCCAAAATACATTAGGTCGCAGAGCTCGTCTCGAAAATTCCCAAGTACACTCCACTGAGCGTAATAGGGATACATTTCAGCGTAAAGTCCGTCGCGAAAATTTAGAAACTCTATAGAGCAACGTAGAAATACTGCCGAACGAAAATCTCGCCGTGGAAATGCAGAGATTCACTCAGCTGAGCGAATAATCGATTCACAGCAACAGGGAGCCGTCGCGAAAACTCTGAAATTCGCTCTATTGAGCAAAGTAGAAATACTTGTGAGCACCGATCCCGCCGCAGAAATCCAGGGAATAGGCACAGAGAACAACAAAGAAATACTCTTGCTCGTAGAACTGTCCGTAGAAGAGCTTGGGTAGAAAGCTCTAAACGAAGCCGTCAAAGTCAATTCCGAGTACATCGTCATAGAGTAAATTTACAAAATATACGAAATGAAAATGAAATCGATCAATGATAGAAAATGAGGGTCGGGAGAACGAAGATATACTAAATAATTTAGGATTGGCAGATTTTCCCCAAACATATTTTAGGAATATTTGCTGCGGTGGGCTATGGTTTCCATACCAAGTACAACCGTTAAATTTTAATATAATTTCCCAAAGTCATCCAGATGTTGCATCTGCCTTTTATCTATCCGATAAATTTCCCGTTGAAGATGGTAGCTATAAATTCTGTGCTACTTGCCGAAACGCAACTAAAAGGAACACCCTTCCAAAGATATGCTTGGCTAATGGTTTAGATTTTCCTGAGCTCCCAGAATGCCTAAAAGATCTTACGCATTTAGAGGAACGCCTAATAATGCCAAGATTACCTTTTATGACTATTCGTTCTTTGGGATACCAAAGTCAGAGCTCATTAAGGGGGGCAGTTGTTAACATTCCTATTTCAGTTAACGAAATTGTTACTTCCCTCCCAAGATCATTCGATCAAGCGCATGTGATTCAAATCCATACAAGAAGACATTGGAGTATAATCATGACTATATGACTGATACCATACCTCGTGCAAAAATTATGGAAGCCTTGCGATATTTAGTGAATACTCCATTATATCAAGAGCACAATATACATGTTAACGAAGAGTGGGTTGCAAGTTTTGGTGATAATAAGGAAATTCTATTTATTGCATCTATTGAAGATGTACCCGTGCTTCAAAGTTTTGCAACATTGCCTAGCAGAGAATAATCCCCCCTTAGAACCTGCGATTGAAGAAATAAACCCAGGTGGGCTTGAGACTCTTCTCGATAGTGTTCAAGTAGAAAATATGGACATAAATCGTTTGATAATTGCACAAGGTGAAGGCCAAAGACCCCTGGATATTATTCAAGACAACAACTCTGAAGAACTTTCATTTGCAAGTATTTATGCTGGGTAGAAGCGAACTTGTACAGAGACATACAGCAAGATTGCTCGATCTGAGATTCGCCGCTACGATAGAAGGGCTTGTACTATTCCTAAGCTTTTCTATAATTAGGAGAACTTAGAAGTGCTTCAGATTAAGAATAGTACATCGATTTTCCTACGAAAGTTTTCTGGAAGCAATCGAGTTACGGCCCAAAATGTGTTAAATAAAAATTTTGTTCAGAATTTGATCCAGCATGACGATGAATATAAAGTTCTTAAAGGTGTTAGATCTTCCCCAGCTCACTGGGAGGCAGAGAAAAAAAGACAATTGCCATTATCCGCCAATTCGCCCTTCCAACCTTTTTTATAACGTTGTCTGCCGCTGAATCTCATTGGATCGATTACTGGTTATTTTGGCTAAAACTGTGGATGCAAGAACTATTTCTGAAGAAGAGGCTAATAATCTATCTACACAAGAACGATATCGTCTAATTCGCTCAGATGCAGTCACATGCGCTAGATATTTTGACTATCGTTATCGTCAGTTGCCTAAGCTGTATGAAGAAAATGGAGGTATTTTCGACGAGTATTTTGTTGAGCATTTTTACTGGCGGATTGAATTCCAGCAAAGGAGCTCACCTCACGTGCATGGCATGTATTGGCTGAAGAATGCTCCTAAGATCGATCTTAGCGAACCTGAATCTTTTTCGAATGCTATTAGTTTCATCGACAAATGTGTCTCTACAGATGGTTCCATAAGTCATTTAGAAAATTTCATTGGGTTCCAAAAACATAACCATAGCCGATCCTGTATTTAGAACTATAAATTTAGAAACACATAGGGAAAACTACTCAAAGATTCAAAATCTTTTAAATTCTAATTTAGCTTCTTCTGATATTTCCTGGCGGCCGCCGTGGTGTGAAGGTAGTGTTGCCGGCCTACCACACCGAAGGTCCATGGTTCGAGCCCTGGTACAGGTAACATCAAAAGTGATTTGAAAAAAGTTTTTCAAAACGGGGTCGCCCCTCGGCAGTGGTTTGGCAAACTCTCCGAGTGTATTTCTGCCATGACAGGCTTCTCAGCAAAAATTCGTCTCCTTTGTAGATGCCGTTCGGAGTCGGCAAAAAACTGTAGGTCCCACCAATTTGTAGGGAAAATTCAAATCGGCACACCACAAATTGGAAGAGAAGCTTGGCGCAAAAATCTCTTAGGAGGTTTATGATGAGATACCTGTTGTATATCGCGCCATAGAGAGAGAGATATTTCCTGTCGAAGCTTTTCTCTCTGATAAGAGAATAAATTTGTCATCCGATGTCTATTTACTTGGTCGCAGATAAAGTTTATTGAAACCTAAAGTTTTTCTTAAAAGTAAGTTCCGAGACCGCTCAATTAATGCTTATAACCCGGTTATCTTAGAACTACATAGAACCAACAATTCAATTCATATTGGATGCATATGCTTGCTGTTCCTACATAATAAATTATATTAATAAATCAAATAGGGGCATCTCTAGGCTTTTAAATGAGGCAATGGTAGAAGTTAATACTGGAAACTACACTGGATGGTAAGACTTAGAGCACAACTACAGAATCTTCCTGAAGGTTTAACCGATATTTTTGTGGCGGGCTTGTTAGAGCATTATACTAAAAGGCCTACCCTTCTTGATAATGTTTGTCTAGTTGATTTTGCAGCTTTGTTTATTTTTGTAAAATCAGCTAGAACGGCACAAGGTAACTCCGATAATGAAGAAGATATAGAAGGGGAAAATTCTTTAGTTCGGGGAGTAGTAATTCCATTGAGGGATGGTAGTGGTTATGTAAAGAAACGTACCAAATCGTGTGTAGTTCGGTCAAGAAGGTTTAGTCCAGACACGGATAGGGACGATTATTTCAGAGAAATGGTAATGCTCTAGGAACCGTGGCGGGATGAAGAACGGGACATTATAGATAATAATAATGAGCAAACCTGCGTAGAAAATCGAATTGCTATAGAGAATAATCGAAAAAAATATGACGTTTTTGAACAGAGGGAGCTCGAAAATGTTCTGAACAGATTAAGGGAGGAGGAAATTTTCATACCAGTTGAAATAGATAGACCAGATATTAATATGAGGCAATATATGGCAATATGGGTATCAAACGGAAGGTATTTGAGGCATCAAAAAAAATAGTTGATTCATATCTTATTTAACCAAAATTGTTTTAACAAAAGCAGCACTTTTTCCACTTTGGAAGTAAAGGATTGAAGGTCCTTGGGAGTTAAAAAAATTAAAGGGCCAACTCGCCCTGGAAATGAAAGACTGAATTTAACGTTATAAATCTTAAAAAGCTTTATTCAAGTATTTGTTAACACACGTACTGATTCCGGTACCGCGCTGCAACTGCCTTTGCATGCGCGCTGGACTCCCCTTTATAGGCTGTTGCTCTGCTACCCGTAACCATCGGCGATCGGCTGAGGCCCTTGCTTCCCACGGTAGGCATGCATTGCTGGCCATTGCATTGATTTCATAATCAGTTGAAATGCAAATATGCTAACGATTATGCTGACGCAGAATTGCACTTGTTGCGCAAGTGTTAGCCCGTGGTACTAACTGTGCATTTGATTTCCCATAGGTGTTCAATTGCGTAGCATGGTGAAATACAATTGACCCTGAATTGAGGTGTAGGGTTTCAACGTTCGTTACCGTTATGATCTACTGACTTGGCGGCACGTGTATCGGTAGACTGTGGGAATGTTGCATTCTGAGTGCCGCGCAGTGTCTTAACTCCTCCCCCTTCAAAGATCTGCGTCCCGCAGATTTGGCGTTTGAGGTTTGGCTTCAGCCTGCCGACCTCGGAAGCTCCTGTTTAGCAATGATATGTTTAGTTGAGGAATTTGGACTCCTGACGTTATCTTCCTCCAGATTATCCAGATAAGTATTACTACCAGTATGAAAATTGAAATTTCGGAAGTGATAAGTATATTCGTTTTTCTGCCAAGAAACCTCAAGAGCTGGATGTTGCCTGTGGCCATTTCATGGACAAGGTTGATATCAACAGCCAACGTTCTGTTTCTGATGTTGGTGAGTACAGGTGGTAATAGCTGTACTTCTGAGCTACTCCTGCTCCAGTAGGTTTGGTTGTTGATAACGACTGACTCGTTGTTCATCTGTAATACGAAAGAGCCAAGGAATTGATTAGAGATTTTACCTGACCCTATCGTTCCAATGAAATTGTTTAGGTAGATCGTGTCCTCTTTAATCACTTCTATTGTGGTTTCTTTGCAGGAAACGTAGCGACAACTGGCTTCTCCACCTTTTATGAGTCGTGGCAAGCGATCTTCTTCAGCCAACGGATCAAGCGATTTTTCCTCGCAAATCAAGGCTGATGTTATGTGTAGGCAATTTCCTTTGATACCGTATGTCTCCTTTTGGTTTACCAGTATAGTTGAATAATTTAGTTCTACTCTATTTCCGTTTTGGATAACGGGCCGCGCAATCAGGTGTTTGTACCTTGTTTCTTTCACCTTTGGCATTGCCAACACGTAGATCAGGAGCGAGCCATTGGTGAATACTGAAGGCTTGCTGTATTCGATGGCCTCGATGACGTTGGTATATGGAAGGACCTCAACTCACTGATAAGTCGGTTAACTTCCTCCTTGCTTAAGAGATTTGTGTTAACCACGCCAGCCTTAGCCATTTGGCAAGCGCGGACGAGCTCGTAAACATCTTCCTTGAGGATCATGACCTTTCCCTGAATTTCTCGTGTGATCTATTCCCGCCTGGTATATCCTTTAACATCGTTAGTCACAGACAGTGCCGTGTTGATGGCCTGTAACAGCTCGTTAGTTTTCTCGAATATTTCAGAATTTACCTGGTATTGTTGGTCATTATTATCAATGAGGATGTCCTGTGTTTTAAGGACACTATCCCAGTCGGTTGCATCAGGCGAGCCGGCAATCCATTTCCATGCCGAGCCGATCCAGTTGATTGAGCGTTTCGATCTGGAGGTTTCGGGGCCTTTGAGCTCTCTCAGGTGCGCCTTTATTTTCGCCAGATGGTAATTTAGCATATCTGTAGTCGAATCGGTTTCGTTCAAGTTGGTGATAGCATATTCAAGTCTACTAATAATTTTGTCACATTTTTCCAAATCGATGCTGTGGATGAGTTTGAAATGTCCATCTATAAGCCAGCCGTATCCATCCCGTATCGTTACAATCGGTGAATCGATGTTAAATAGATCAAAAGAGCGCACAGTTGCGCAAAGGCAGATGCTATAGGTTAGGTTAATTTATGTGTTAGTATAATTTGTTATTCTACCCTCGACCATATTTTAGTAATGATTTTATACAATTCAAAGGATTTAAAATAACTTATCTTAAATTGTAGTTTAAATGATTTTTAACATTTTAAAGGCTTAGTCCTAAATTTCATCTTACTTCTGTACTCTAATTTTTGGTTGTTTAAGTAATTAGCCTAAATGTCTTATACTAATTTGAGTTGCAACGGGTTAGTATTGGTTGATAGAATTTGGAGAACTTTTTTATATTTGTTTTTAGACCAGTAGTGAAATAGCTTGTTATGTTAGTATTAAGGATTGTTAGATATGGTTAAATGGTTAGTGTTGAAAGCGGAAGTGGTTAGTTTCTGTAATTTTCCTTTATTTCGTGAGAAGTTCTCATTTTCTTTTTTCCTTTTTTTTTTTGTTTTTTTTGCTTTTTTTGGAAGTTATGTGCATCTGCCTAAACTTTGCAGTTTGTTTTGGAAATAATTCCTGTGGTTTGACATACGCCAATTTCAAAAGTATATGTTTTGGTTTTTTTTTCTTTTTTTTTGCATCGGAATATAGGTATCATTTGACTGTGGAAGGCCCGTGTTGATCCCTTTTAGTCATAAGCGTTTATAATTGCAAATGACCTACTCATGGCACGGGTGGCTTCACGCAAATAAGCAGAAGATTATCGTGGAGGAGTTGAACCACCTCGAATCTGCCATTTCACACCAGTGAGCAAGGTGGAATTGAACCACAATGACCCCATCGAATACAGACGTAGACGTTTGCATCCCGGACCGCCGGGTTCTGATAATCTTAGGCTTCTTATTTACCCTTTGACCAATGTTCTCTTAGACGTTTTTTACGTCAGTTTTGTGGAATTTTTTTCCACTCTGGGTAACGATTGTTGCGTTTCTATTTTCCGCAACTATTTCTGATTTGTATATAGGCTTATGTTTGCCTTTTATTTGTTTGTTGGCGATAAACAAACCATCACCAGAATCAAAATTTCGAGGTGTAGTGCGACGAGCATTGATTGTAGCGTTTCTAACCTCTTGGTCATGCAGCAATAAGGCTTTTATATTGTCGTGAGTTTCTTCCCTAAAGTTTGCCAAATTCTGGTAGTTAATTCTAGACGTCCTATTAAAGAAAATATCCACTGGTTTCTTTCGAGTTATGGAATGTATGGTGTTATTGTATTTATCTACCGCTATTTTTACACGCTCCTTTGGAGGTAACCTACTGAAATCGCCTGTAATGCAGCGATAAATTTCAATAAGGGTAGAATGCAGCCTTTCAACCTGGCCGTTTGCTTCACTTCGCTGTGTGGGTGTTTGGTATATTTCTATACCAAGAGACCTAATGTAATTTAGAACGAGCGGAGTTAGGAATCCCCTCTCGTTGTCCATTACTACCATTTTTGGAACAGAGAAATAATGCAGGACGTCAGTGAGTTTCCTTCGGAGATAAAGTGAGGACTTGTTCTTAATAGGGAATAATTTGGCAAACTTAGAGAATTTATCAATGAAGCTCAAAAACTTCTGCTTTTCAATTTCAAAGAGATCAATGTGTAGGATCTCGCAGGGGTAAGGTGGTATTGGGGTTGGTTGGATATGAGGCTTTGCCAGGTGTGGTCGTACTTATTTAATTTACAGACATCGCACTGGGCAATGTAATCTCTAATTTGGCGTGCCATGGCTGGGAAGTAATATTTTTCCAGAATTTGTTCCCTGTTTTCTTTGCAATTTCTGTGGGCTCGTCGATGTTCCTCTTCGATTATTGTGAACATTCTGTCCCCAATCGTTACATCCTCTACGACTCTTTGCGTTACCCTAATCCTGTAGCGGTGGAAGTTATTTACATAAACATTCTGTAATATTGGAATAATTTCTTCAGGGATTTTTATGCCGTTTATTACGTTAGGGTTTAAACATTCTTTCAGTATGGAGACAAGATTGCTAGCATCAAAGTTGGGCAGAGATACAAAATGTCTACGGTAGCCATGATGTGGTTCCTCATGGCATCGAGACTCTCACCCTACCCTTAGAATGATTTGATTACGGAAAACGTTTATCGGGGCTTCCACATGAGGGATAAGATCGGAGCTGTCCTGTTGGGCTGAATGCATCGTAGCCGCAGAAGAGGCGACCTCATCCGCGTCACCCAACTCGGTACTCGCGGGTTGAGCTACAACGGAATCCGTGAGGACATTAACTTCAGTTTTTAGTCGTGAGAGGGCATCCGCAACCACATTGGCTTTGCCTGGTTTATATACGATTTCGCAGTTGTACTCCTCAATCCGAGCCTTCCATCGTTTCAATTTGGCATTGTAATTTCGACAGCTTAAGGAGAAAGTTAACGGCTGGTGATCCGTGAATATCTTGACTTTTTTCGCCCCGTACAAATAGGATCTTAGGTTATCAAGAGCCCATACAATCGCAAGCATCTCCTTCTCGTTCGTTGCATAGTTCTCCTCCGCCGTGTTAAGAGAACGGGAAATGGATGCGATGGGTTTATCCTTACCAATATCTCCTTGGGACAGTACTGCGCCGATAGCATAATTTGAGGCATCTGTAGTTAAGTTAAAGGGTTTTTCGAAGTCTGGGAAAGCCAGGACATCGGCTGAAGTAAGCACCGCTTTGAGATCTACGAAGGCCTGCAAGGCCGAACTATCGAGTTGTATAGCTACCTTTCTTGATGCATTTGCTTTAACTTGCGCATTTTCTCCACGAGTTAGATTTGTCAAGGGCTTAGCTATTTTCGCGTAATCGCGAATAAACTTGCGATAATAGGACGTCATACCTAGAAAACTTTTTAGATCTTTTAAATTGGAAGGGGGCAAAATCGAGTTCATTGCTTCGACCTTTTTCGGGTCAGGGCGTACGCCCTCGGGAGTGATGATGTACCCCAAGAACTCAACCTCAGTCTGGAGAAAGCATGTCTTTTCTAAGTTCACCTTTAGGTTAGCTTCCATTAACCTGGAAAATACCGTTTCAACATTTTGCAAATGATCGTCAGCATCTTTCCCAAAGACGATTATGTCGTCTATGTACACGTAACAGATTTTTCCGATATACTGCTTGAGTACATCGTCAATCATACGGTGGAATATGGCTGGAGCGTTCTTCAGACCGAAGGGTAGTCTCAGGAATTCATATTTCCCGTTCATTGTAGAAAAGGCGGTTTTGGGTACGTCGGATTCCTTCATGGGGATTTGGTGGAACCCGGATGTCAGATCGATAGTCGTGTAATAACGAGATTTCCCAAGGCTGCACAGAGTAGCGTTGATATCTGATATGGTCACGGCGTTAAGCCTTTTGTAATCAATTACCATGCGGTATTGCTTTTCCCCGTTAGGTTTAGGTTTCTTCGGAACCACCCAGATGGGAGAGTTATACGGACTTTTTGATGGTCGTGTGACGCCTTCTTCTAAAAGCTCATTTACCTGTCACCTGTAAATAAGCAATACGACTTTCCTAACTGGCGCCCAACTAGGAAATGAATTAAGTGCCCTTTGAAAAAATACATGTCCTTTAAAAAAAGGAAAGTGACTAATTTAAAAATAATTGGAGCAAAATTTCCAAATTAGTTATCTTTATAAAAGGAAGTGTACAAAAAAGAAAAAAATAGATATCTTTACAAAAAAGGATTGAATTGTGAGTGTTGTGAAAAGCTATTAAAAAATTATGCCTATAAAGAAGTGTTTGTAAAACTCTTATAACAAAAAAAACTTTCTAATAAATTATTGCTTTAAAACTAAAGTGCAGTGTCATACAAACCCCAATGAAAAAAACTATACTTATAAAAGGAAGTGTACAAAAAAGAAAAAAATAGATATCTTTACAAAAAAGGATTGAATTGTGAGTGTTGTGAAAAGCTATTAAAAAATTATGCCTATAAAGAAGTGTTTGTAAAACTCTTATAACAAAAAAAACTTTCTAATAAATTATTGCTTTAAAACTAAAGTGCAGTGTCATACAAACCCCAATGAAAAAAACTACGAGCATATTTAAAAAAAAAGATTTATTTTGACAAATAATATTAAACAAACAGTTCCCAAATCAGCTAAAGTGTAAAAAAATAATAAATAAATATGATATGCCCCATGTTCTACATGTAGGACGCCCAAATTTGTGTTGCATAGCGCCACATGCTTCTATGTACCGTTTATTTTGTTTAATAAGTTAGTATTTGTTAGTAGCTCGCGGTCGACAGTACGCTTGGTTAGTTTTTTTCTATAATTTTGGTGTTATTGAATCATAAACCTGACAGTTTTTCAAAATGTCGGAATATGGCGTTATGTTCGCATGGTAAGTAGAATATTTCTTAACTAATAACATTGGTCAACAGCCAAAAACCACCAGAGACGTGAATATGAAATTCGTATGTAAAACCACCCCCTGATTTCGAAAATTGAGGTTATTTTTGATTCTATGGTACCGTTTTTGAGATATTTACGATTAACCGTTATTTCCAAAAAAAAAAAAAATGCCTCTACTTAATCATGTATATCTTAAGAACAAATTCCAAAACGGTTTTAAAAATTTAAAAGCTAATAAAATTTACTATAAACACTACATACAAAACTTTTCACTAGGCCATGTAGGTTCGAAGAGAATGAACAATCACGGACGGATTTTTACCTTTTTTTTGTAAAAATATAAAAAAGGTATACTTTGCGAGGAAGGATATCGAAAAGTATTTATTTTTTCCACATATTTTTTTTCTCTGTTTTATTACAAAAAAATAAGATTTCACCCAATAAAATCGATGGACTAATGCAAAAGTTATAAGCATCCAAATAAATATAGCCATATAATACTGAAGTACCCTACACGTACATATGTATTAGTATTCATATACAGGGTGGCTGATGAATTTTGCTACATTAAGAAACTCAAATAATTTTTTTTTCAGTGTATGGAATTCATTTTTCTTTTATTCATGTTAAAGCTCATTAAATTTTATTAAATATAGCTAAATTAGTTTTAAAAATAATGGAATTTAAATGCCCCCCCTCAAGTAACGGTCTCCAGTAACCGTAACGGTGTGACCGTTTTCTTCGAAGAAGTAGGGCCCGACAATGCAGCGTGATGAAACTGCACACCACACTGTGACACGAAGTGGATGCAATTCCGTCTCATGGAGTATCTGTGGGTTGGAAGCACTCCATATTCGACAATTTTGTTTGTTTATGTTGCCGTTTAAATCGAAATGGGCCTCGTCAGACATGAAAAGACAGTTCAACATGTTTCCATCCTGTTCCACCATTTGAAGCATCTTCTGGCGAAATTCCAAGCGAATCGGTAAGTCTGCAGCGTTCAGTTTGTTGGTCATTTGAATTTTATATGGGAATAAGTCCAAATCTTTGTGCATTATTGACTTTAATGACTGTCTGCTTACACCCATTTAAGCAGATAAGCTTCTTGTCGTGGATTGTTTTGTATGGCAGCAGCTACAGCAGCGATTGTTTCCTCCGTTCGAACTGAAGGGTTTCGATGGTAAGGTCTTCTGTTGACTGTCCCATGCTCAGCAAAATTGTTTACAAGTCTTATTATGGTCCATCTGCTCGGAGGATTGCCGCGAAACGTGCGCCTATACTCTCTTTGAACCGAAACTACGGACTCCAGTGCGTGATAGCGGCGGACAATCCAAATTCTTGTTTCAGTGTCCCAGTTATCCATTTTTGTTAAATGTAAAAGTCAATCTGCAAAATAAAAAAAAAATTAACCAGATTCATTAAATAGAAAAAAAGTTATTTAATTTTTTTTTGGTAGCGGCTTTCATTAGCCACCCTGTATTAGTTAGTACGTAGGTAGATTTTCCAAGGGTTATTAGATACAAAAAACTGTTAGTGCCGTAGGTAAACTTTAAAATTTCAAACCCAGGTACATTTGAAACAGGAGCAAATTTTTTAAAGCAGGTAGTGTTTTTTTTATAACTAAGGAACCTTTTTGTCTAGATAGGCTTCGATTTTTACTTGATCTGAGCATAAATAGGAGTAAATGCGAATTGTTCCTTCATAATATCTGCAAGGCTCACCGGATACTGTTCAGTCTATGAGTGCATTTTATAACCCGTCGTTTACTTTAAAAATAATATTAAACAAGTAAGAAAGTCTAAGTTCGGGTGAAACAGCACATTACATACCCAGCTGTGCACTTGAAACGCTGTTATTGTTTGTTTTGTATGGTTAATGGTGTTCAAAGGCTGCGCAATAATACATATGTATATGGTTCTATCCTGGAGTCATTTTCGTTTGAAAGAAGCAAAAACGATACAGAGGCTATCACTAATGACCTTGAGCGGGTAATAACGCAGTTTTCCTTCAGATATGGGGATTTCCCTACAAAAACTGTTGGTTTTAAAATAAAGATATAACAGAACAATAAACATAAACACGCAAGTGCTATTGTACTAAAAAATTATTGCAGACTAAGGGTTGTTTTTTACCTGTCTCTGCAATAACCAAAAACGCATCGTTGCAATAGTGGGTGTTACATAGTAGCAGGTAGTAAATAATTTAGGCTTTTGTTAACTGAGGAATTAAAATTTTTGGTAACAATTGTCCTGTTAAATATGTATGTGGAAAGGTTTGACAAGCGTAACCATATTTTGAGTAAAAAGTAAAATTTTAGTTTAGTATTGTTTGATCGCTTAATAATTCAAACGCGTTTTTTTTCAAAACGGTAAAAAAAAAACAAAAAAAGTTTTAATAAATATATATGTAAATTAAAAGAGTGCTAAAGCGGAATATTAATTACTTATATAACATAAACTAAAGACTAATTATTTTAAGAGAGTGATTAGTGTTTTTTTTTGTGCTCAAAATTCAAATGCGTTTTTTGCAAAACCTTACAAAAAAGTGCGAAGAAAAACATTTATTTAAGGAGTGATTTGTGTTCGCGTTATTATCAAAATTGTGTGGAAGCAGTTTGAAAGAAGCGAAATCCATCAAAAAAGCGTACAGTGCAGACGAAGAACCCAATTACCACTATCACCAGAAAAGCCCCGAAAGTTTGAATAAAGTAAAACAAAATTGATAAATATTTTATATACTTACATTTCACAATAAGTTACCTTTAGCCATATATATATATGGCTCATAAACCATGCCTAGGCTAAGTAGAAAATCTGGTAAACTTAGACGCGCCGCAGCTGGGAGAGGAATGCACGTACATCGTGGAGAGGAAGAATATAGAGCGTTTCCACAAACCCAAAATACATTAGGTCGCAGAGCTCGTCTCGAAAATTCCCAAGTACACTCCACTGAGCGTAATAGGGATACATTTCAGCGTAAAGTCCGTCGCGAAAATTTAGAAACTCTATAGAGCAACGTAGAAATACTGCCGAACGAAAATCTCGCCGTGGAAATGCAGAGATTCACTCAGCTGAGCGAATAATCGATTCACAGCAACAGGGAGCCGTCGCGAAAACTCTGAAATTCGCTCTATTGAGCAAAGTAGAAATACTTGTGAGCACCGATCCCGCCGCAGAAATCCAGGGAATAGGCACAGAGAACAACAAAGAAATACTCTTGCTCGTAGAACTGTCCGTAGAAGAGCTTGGGTAGAAAGCTCTAAACGAAGCCGTCAAAGTCAATTCCGAGTACATCGTCATAGAGTAAATTTACAAAATATACGAAATGAAAATGAAATCGATCAATGATAGAAAATGAGGGTCGGGAGAACGAAGATATACTAAATAATTTAGGATTGGCAGATTTTCCCCAAACATATTTTAGGAATATTTGCTGCGGTGGGCTATGGTTTCCATACCAAGTACAACCGTTAAATTTTAATATAATTTCCCAAAGTCATCCAGATGTTGCATCTGCCTTTTATCTATCCGATAAATTTCCCGTTGAAGATGGTAGCTATAAATTCTGTGCTACTTGCCGAAACGCAACTAAAAGGAACACCCTTCCAAAGATATGCTTGGCTAATGGTTTAGATTTTCCTGAGCTCCCAGAATGCCTAAAAGATCTTACGCATTTAGAGGAACGCCTAATAATGCCAAGATTACCTTTTATGACTATTCGTTCTTTGGGATACCAAAGTCAGAGCTCATTAAGGGGGGCAGTTGTTAACATTCCTATTTCAGTTAACGAAATTGTTACTTCCCTCCCAAGATCATTCGATCAAGCGCATGTGATTCAAATCCATACAAGAAGACATTGGAGTATAATCATGACTATATGACTGATACCATACCTCGTGCAAAAATTATGGAAGCCTTGCGATATTTAGTGAATACTCCATTATATCAAGAGCACAATATACATGTTAACGAAGAGTGGGTTGCAAGTTTTGGTGATAATGAAGAAATTCTATTTATTGCATCTATTGAAGATGTACCCGTGCTTCAAAGTTTTGCAACATTGCCTAGCAGAGAATAATCCCCCCTTAGAACCTGCGATTGAAGAAATAAACGCAGGTGGGCTTGAGACTCTTCTCGATAGTGTTCAAGTAGAAAATATGGACATAAATCGTTTGATAATTGCACAAGGTGAAGGCCAAAGACCCCTGGATATTATTCAAGACAACAACTCTGAAGAACTTTCATTTGCAAGTATTTATGCTGGGTAGAAGCGAACTTGTACAGAGACATACAGCAAGATTGCTCGATCTGAGATTCGCCGCTACGATAGAAGGGCTTGTACTATTCCTAAGCTTTTCTATAATTAGGAGAACTTAGAAGTGCTTCAGATTAAGAATAGTACATCGATTTTCCTACGAAAGTTTTCTGGAAGCAATCGAGTTACGGCCCAAAATGTGTTAAATAAAAATTTTGTTCAGAATTTGATCCAGCATGACGATGAATATAAAGTTCTTAAAGGTGTTAGATCTTCCCCAGCTCACTGGGAGGCAGAGAAAAAAAGACAATTGCCATTATCCGCCAATTCGCCCTTCCAACCTTTTTTATAACGTTGTCTGCCGCTGAATCTCATTGGATCGATTACTGGTTATTTTGGCTAAAACTGTGGATGCAAGAACTATTTCTGAAGAAGAGGCTAATAATCTATCTACACAAGAACGATATCGTCTAATTCGCTCAGATGCAGTCACATGCGCTAGATATTTTGACTATCGTTATCGTCAGTTGCCTAAGCTGTATGAAGAAAATGGAGGTATTTTCGACGAGTATTTTGTTGAGCATTTTTACTGGCGGATTGAATTCCAGCAAAGGAGCTCACCTCACGTGCATGGCATGTATTGGCTGAAGAATGCTCCTAAGATCGATCTTAGCGAACCTGAATCTTTTTCGAATGCTATTAGTTTCATCGACAAATGTGTCTCTACAGATGGTTCCATAAGTCATTTAGAAAATTTCATTGGGTTCCAAAAACATAACCATAGCCGATCCTGTATTTAGAACTGTAAATTTAGAAACACATAGGGAAAACTACTCAAAGATTCAAAATCTTTTAAATTCTAATTTAGCTTCTTCTGATATTTCCTGGCGGCCGCCGTGGTGTGAAGGTAGTGTTGCCGGCCTACCACACCGAAGGTCCATGGTTCGAGCCCTGGTACAGGTAACATCAAAAGTGATTTGAAAAAAGTTTTTCAAAACGGGGTCGCCCCTCGGCAGTGGTTTGGCAAACTCTCCGAGTGTATTTCTGCCATGACAGGCTTCTCAGCAAAAATTCGTCTCCTTTGTAGATGCCGTTCGGAGTCGGCAAAAAACTGTAGGTCCCACCAATTTGTAGGGAAAATTCAAATCGGCACACCACAAATTGGAAGAGAAGCTTGGCGCAAAAATCTCTTAGGAGGTTTATGATGAGATACCTGTTGTATATCGCGCCATAGAGAGAGAGATATTTCCTGTCGAAGCTTTTCTCTCTGATAAGAGAATAAATTTGTCATCCGATGTCTATTTACTTGGTCGCAGATAAAGTTTATTGAAACCTAAAGTTTTTCTTAAAAGTAAGTTCCGAGACCGCTCAATTAATGCTTATAACCCGGTTATCTTAGAACTACATAGAACCAACAATTCAATTCATATTGGATGCATATGCTTGCTGTTCCTACATAATAAATTATATTAATAAATCAAATAGGGGCATCTCTAGGCTTTTAAATGAGGCAATGGTAGAAGTTAATACTGGAAACTACACTGGATGGTAAGACTTAGAGCACAACTACAGAATCTTCCTGAAGGTTTAACCGATATTTTTGTGGCGGGCTTGTTAGAGCATTATACTAAAAGGCCTACCCTTCTTGATAATGTTTGTCTAGTTGATTTTGCAGCTTTGTTTATTTTTGTAAAATCAGCTAGAACGGCACAAGGTAACTCCGATAATGAAGAAGATATAGAAGGGGAAAATTCTTTAGTTCGGGGAGTAGTAATTCCATTGAGGGATGGTAGTGGTTATGTAAAGAAACGTACCAAATCGTGTGTAGTTCGGTCAAGAAGGTTTAGTCCAGACACGGCTAGGGACGATTATTTCAGAGAAATGGTAATGCTCTAGGAACCGTGGCGGGATGAAGAACGGGACATTATAGATAATAATAATGAGCAAACCTGCGTAGAAAATCGAATTGCTATAGAGAATAATCGAAAAAAATATGACGTTTTTGAACAGAGGGAGCTCGAAAATGTTCTGAACAGATTAAGGGAGGAGGAAATTTTCATACCAGTTGAAATAGATAGACCAGATATTAATATGAGGCAATATATGGCAATATGGGTATCAAACGGAAGGTATTTGAGGCATCAAAAAAAATAGTTGATTCATATCTTATTTAACCAAAATTTTTTTAACAAAAGCAGCACTTTTTCCACTTTGGAAGTAAAGGATTGAATGTCCTTGGGAGTTAAAAAAATTAAAGGGCCAACTCGCCCTGGAAATGAAAGACTGAATTTAACGTTATAAATCTTAAAAAGCTTTATTCAAGTATTTGTTAACACACGTACTGATTCCGGTACCGCGCTGCAACTGCCTTTGCATGCGCGCTGGACTCCCCTTTATAGGCTGTTGCTCTGCTACCCGTAACCATCGGCGATCGGCTGAGGCCCTTGCTTCCCACGGTAGGCATGCATTGCTGGCCATTGCATTGATTTCATAATCAGTTGAAATGCAAATATGCTAACGATTATGCTGACGCAGAATTGCACTTGTTGCGCAAGTGTTAGCCCGTGGTACTAACTGTGCATTTGATTTCCCATAGGTGTTCAATTGCGTAGCATGGTGAAATACAATTGACCCTGAATTGAGGTGTAGGGTTTCAACGTTCGTTACCGTTATGATCTACTGACTTGGCGGCACGTGTATCGGTAGACTGTGGGAATGTTGCATTCTGAGTGCCGCGCAGTGTCTTAACTCCTCCCCCTTCAAAGATCTGCGTCCCGCAGATTTGGCGTTTGAGGTTTGGCTTCAGCCTGCCGACCTCGGAAGCTCCTGTTTAGCAATGATATGTTTAGTTGAGGAATTTGGACTCCTGACGTTATCTTCCTCCAGATTATCCAGATAAGTATTACTACCAGTATGAAAATTGAAATTTCGGAAGTGATAAGTATATTCGTTTTTCTGCCAAGAAACCTCAAGAGCTGGATGTTGCCTGTGGCCATTTCATGGACAAGGTTGATATCAACAGCCAACGTTCTGTTTCTGATGTTGGTGAGTACAGGTGGTAATAGCTGTACTTCTGAGCTACTCCTGCTCCAGTAGGTTTGGTTGTTGATAACGACTGACTCGTTGTTCATCTGTAATACGAAAGAGCCAAGGAATTGATTAGAGATTTTACCTGACCCTATCGTTCCACTGAAATTGTTTAGGTAGATCGTGTCCTCTTTAATCACTTCTATTGTGGTTTCTTTGCAGGAAACGTAGCGACAACTGGCTTCTCCACCTTTTATGAGTCGTGGCAAGCGATCTTCTTCAGCCAACGGATCAAGCGATTTTTCCTCGCAAATCAAGGCTGATGTTATGTGTAGGCAATTTCCTTTGATACCGTATGTCTCCTTTTGGTTTACCAGTATAGTTGAATAATTTAGTTCTACTCTATTTCCGTTTTGGATAACGGGCCGCGCAATCAGGTGGTTGTACCTTGTTTCTTTCACCTTTGGCATTGCCAACACGTAGATCAGGAGCGAGCCATTGGTGAATACTGAAGGCTTGCTGTATTCGATGGCCTCGATGACGTTGGTATATGGAAGGACCTCAACTCACTGATAAGTCGGTTAACTTCCTCCTTGCTTAAGAGATTTGTGTTAACCACGCCAGCCTTAGCCATTTGGCAAGCGCGGACGAGCTCGTAAACATCTTCCTTGAGGATCATGACCTTTCCCTGAATTTCTCGTGTGATCTATTCCCGCCTGGTATATCCTTTAACATCGTTAGTCACAGACAGTGCCGTGTTGATGGCCTGTAACAGCTCGTTAGTTTTCTCGAATATTTCAGAATTTACCTGGTATTGTTGGTCATTATTATCAATGAGGATGTCCTGTGTTTTAAGGACACTATCCCAGTCGGTTGCATCAGGCGAGCCGGCAATCCATTTCCATGCCGAGCCGATCCAGTTGATTGAGCGTTTCGATCTGGAGGTTTCGGGGCCTTTGAGCTCTCTCAGGTGCGCCTTTATTTTCGCCAGATGGTAATTTAGCATATCTGTAGTCGAATCGGTTTCGTTCAAGTTGGTGATAGCATATTCAAGTCTACTAATAATTTTGTCACATTTTTCCAAATCGATGCTGTGGATGAGTTTGAAATGTCCATCTATAAGCCAGCCGTATCCATCCCGTATCGTTACAATCGGTGAATCGATGTTAAATAGATCAAAAGAGCGCACAGTTGCGCAAAGGCAGATGCTATAGGTTAGGTTAATTTATGTGTTAGTATAATTTGTTATTCTACCCTCGACCATATTTTAGTAATGATTTTATACAATTCAAAGGATTTAAAATAACTTATCTTAAATTGTAGTTTAAATGATTTTTAACATTTTAAAGGCTTAGTCCTAAATTTCATCTTACTTCTGTACTCTAATTTTTGGTTGTTTAAGTAATTAGCCTAAATGTCTTATACTAATTTGAGTTGCAACGGGTTAGTATTGGTTGATAGAATTTGGAGAACTTTTTTATATTTGTTTTTAGACCAGTAGTGAAATAGCTTGTTATGTTAGTATTAAGGATTGTTAGATATGGTTAAATGGTTAGTGTTGAAAGCGGAAGTGGTTAGTTTCTGTAATTTTCCTTTATTTCGTGAGAAGTTCTCATTTTCTTTTTTCCTTTTTTTTTTTGTTTTTTTTTCTTTTTTTGGAAGTTATGTGCATCTGCCTAAACTTTGCAGTTTGTTTTGGAAATAATTCCTGTGGTTTGACATACGCCAATTTCAAAAGTATATGTTTTGGTTTTTTTTTCTTTTTTTTTGCATCGGAATATAGGTATCATTTGACTGTGGAAGGCCCGTGTTGATCCCTTTTAGTCATAAGCGTTTATAATTGCAAATGACCTACTCATGGCACGGGTGGCTTCACGCAAATAAGCAGAAGATTATCGTGGAGGAGTTGAACCACCTCGAATCTGCCATTTCACACCAGTGAGCAAGGTGGAATTGAACCACAATGACCCCATCGAATACAGACGTAGACGTTTGCATCCCGGACCGCCGGGTTCTGATAATCTTAGGCTTCTTATTTACCCTTTGACCAATGTTCTCTTAGACGTTTTTTACGTCAGTTTTGTGGAATTTTTTTCCACTCTGGGTAACGATTGTTGCGTTTCTATTTTCCGCAACTATTTCTGATTTGTATATAGGCTTATGTTTGCCTTTTATTTGTTTGTTGGCGATAAACAAACCATCACCAGAATCAAAATTTCGAGGTGTAGTGCGACGAGCATTGATTGTAGCGTTTCTAACCTCTTGGTCATGCAGCAATAAGGCTTTTATATTGTCGTGAGTTTCTTCCCTAAAGTTTGCCAAATTCTGGTAGTTAATTCTAGACGTCCTATTAAAGAAAATATCCACTGGTTTCTTTCGAGTTATGGAATGTATGGTGTTATTGTATTTATCTACCGCTATTTTTACACGCTCCTTTGGAGGTAACCTACTGAAATCGCCTGTAATGCAGCGATAAATTTCAATAAGGGTAGAATGCAGCCTTTCAACCTGGCCGTTTGCTTCACTTCGCTGTGTGGGTGTTTGGTATATTTCTATACCAAGAGACCTAATGTAATTTAGAACGAGCGGAGTTAGGAATCCCCTCTCGTTGTCCATTACTACCATTTTTGGAACAGAGAAATAATGCAGGACGTCAGTGAGTTTCCTTCGGAGATAAAGTGAGGACTTGTTCTTAATAGGGAATAATTTGGCAAACTTAGAGAATTTATCAATGAAGCTCAAAAACTTCTGCTTTTCAATTTCAAAGAGATCAATGTGTAGGATCTCGCAGGGGTAAGGTGGTATTGGGGTTGGTTGGATATGAGGCTTTGCCAGGTGTGGTCGTACTTATTTAATTTACAGACATCGCACTGGGCAATGTAATCTCTAATTTGGCGTGCCATGGCTGGGAAGTAATATTTTTCCAGAATTTGTTCCCTGTTTTCTTTGCAATTTCTGTGGGCTCGTCGATGTTCCTCTTCGATTATTGTGAACATTCTGTCCCCAATCGTTACATCCTCTACGACTCTTTGCGTTACCCTAATCCTGTAGCGGTGGAAGTTATTTACATAAACATTCTGTAATATTGGAATAATTTCTTCAGGGATTTTTATGCCGTTTATTACGTTAGGGTTTAAACATTCTTTCAGTATGGAGACAAGATTGCTAGCATCAAAGTTGGGCAGAGATACAAAATGTCTACGGTAGCCATGATGTGGTTCCTCATGGCATCGAGACTCTCACCCTACCCTTAGAATGATTTGATTACGGAAAACGTTTATCGGGGCTTCCACATGAGGGATAAGATCGGAGCTGTCCTGTTGGGCTGAATGCATCGTAGCCGCAGAAGAGGCGACCTCATCCGCGTCACCCAACTCGGTACTCGCGGGTTGAGCTACAACGGAATCCGTGAGGACATTAACTTCAGTTTTTAGTCGTGAGAGGGCATCCGCAACCACATTGGCTTTGCCTGGTTTATATACGATTTCGCAGTTGTACTCCTCAATCCGAGCCTTCCATCGTTTCAATTTGGCATTGTAATTTCGACAGCTTAAGGAGAAAGTTAACGGCTGGTGATCCGTGAATATCTTGACTTTTTTCGCCCCGTACAAATAGGATCTTAGGTTATCAAGAGCCCATACAATCGCAAGCATCTCCTTCTCGTTCGTTGCATAGTTCTCCTCCGCCGTGTTAAGAGAAAGGGAAATGGATGCGATGGGTTTATCCTTACCAATATCTCCTTGGGACAGTACTGCGCCGATAGCATAATTTGAGGCATCTGTAGTTAAGTTAAAGGGTTTTTCGAAGTCTGGGAAAGCCAGGACATCGGCTGAAGTAAGCACCGCTTTGAGATCTACGAAGGCCTGCAAGGCCGAACTATCGAGTTGTATAGCTACCTTTCTTGATGCATTTGCTTTAACTTGCGCATTTTCTCCACGAGTTAGATTTGTCAAGGGCTTAGCTATTTTCGCGTAATCGCGAATAAACTTGCGATAATAGGACGTCATACCTAGAAAACTTTTTAGATCTTTTAAATTGGAAGGGGGCAAAATCGAGTTCATTGCTTCGACCTTTTTCGGGTCAGGGCGTACGCCCTCGGGAGTGATGATGTACCCCAAGAACTCAACCTCAGTCTGGAGAAAGCATGTCTTTTCTAAGTTCACCTTTAGGTTAGCTTCCATTAACCTGGAAAATACCGTTTCAACATTTTGCAAATGATCGTCAGCATCTTTCCCAAAGACGATTATGTCGTCTATGTACACGTAACAGATTTTTCCGATATACTGCTTGAGTACATCGTCAATCATACGGTGGAATATGGCTGGAGCGTTCTTCAGACCGAAGGGTAGTCTCAGGAATTCATATTTCCCGTTCATTGTAGAAAAGGCGGTTTTGGGTACGTCGGATTCCTTCATGGGGATTTGGTGGAACCCGGATGTCAGATCGATAGTCGTGTAATAACGAGATTTCCCAAGGCTGCACAGAGTAGCGTTGATATCTGATATGGTCACGGCGTTAAGCCTTTTGTAATCAATTACCATGCGGTATTGCTTTTCCCCGTTAGGTTTAGGTTTCTTCGGAACCACCCAGATGGGAGAGTTATACGGACTTTTTGATGGTCGTGTGACGCCTTCTTCTAAAAGCTCATTTACCTGTCTATCGACTTCCTCTCTCATACAGGACGGATAGGGATAGCTTTTGCTATAAATGGGGTCAGATGTTGACGTTTTTATTTCCGCGCGAACGCAGGTGTCAACGAGTTCCTTTCCATTGATGGGCAGGAAAAGGTCACTAAATTTTTCAATTATCTTTTTTACCTTGCCCTCCGTTTCGACTGATAAATTTTTTGACATGGTGTAATTCACTTGGCTGGATACCCGTGCTTTAAGAGGAATTTTGTATTCGTTGACAGTCAGAATGTTGGACTTCCTGTCGATCACAGCACCAATATCCTTCAAGGTATCGTCGCCGATAATGCCGTCGAAAGAACTCAATCCTGGCAGTACAAAAAATGTTATATCAGATTCGACGCCTATTTCCCTAAATAAGTTTAAACAAATTTTTTCATTAATTTCTGAACGAACGGAGAACGATCTTTCGACCGGCTTGCTTCGCTGGATGAGTGCTTTTTTAATAAAATTTTTGTTAGCCCCGGTATCTACAAGAAAATCTAATTTGCGGCCGTCGGGAAGCACGTACTCTAGGTATGGTACGCTAGATGGCCGCTGGAAAGAAAATCCTCTTCCTGCACAGTCTCAAAATAATCTACCTCATCATCCTGTCCCTGGACAGCCTCTAAGTGGTCTGTATCCTCGTCCTTGCTGGACTCTGTCTCTATATTATACAGCTTCTGCTGCTTCCTAGGAAAATTTTCGGATTTCGTTCCTCGCTTGAAGGGGTTAGGCCTATTCATATAGTTCACGTTCTCGCTTGGGAGTAAACGGCCGATCTCGTTTCTCGAAAGGGGGTCGTCGATCCTGTGAACGCCATGTCCTTGGAGGAATTGGGGGTGGCTTGTTCGTGGCAAGGCCATGCATGCGCTCTGGAATCGAATTCATTGGCGCGGCGATACGATTATTGGCACGCGGCGTATGAATAGTAAAGTTCCTGTAATTCGTGTTCTGTATTTCAAGACACGCAGAGTATGCCTCAGGTAAGGTTTTTGGGCGTTGGATTAGAAGCATTTTCGAAAGCTCCCCATTCAATCCACGGACGAACACGTCCAGAGCACGATTTCTATATGTATCGATCAATACCTTGGTCGTCTCTTCGGAGTACGACTCCGTCTTTAATTTGTTTATTATCAGTGAAAACTGGTGGTACACAGCGGCATAAAACTCATCGACCCGAGACTCTCTTTGCGGTAACTGGTGGAGTTGGTACTCCAAAGTGCGTATGTCACGCTTGTCAGCGTAATGGAGTGATAGGCACTCCTTTATGGCGCCCCAATCGGCGTCGAAGATGTTGTGAGATATAAGGGCAGAATCAGCTGTGCCTCGTACCTTTTGCCGGATGTGTTGCAGTATCGCAATGTATATCGGCTTATCTTTTACAGCCTTAAAATTCTTGAGGACAGACTCGACCGAGTGTACCCATGACACGTATCGGACGGGGTTGCCGTCGAATGGCTGTAATTCCTTCACGGAATCCGGGAGCCTCGAAATTTCTCTAACTTCAGCCTCCGTCGATGGCTCTCGTGACCGTGGCTCATTTGCTTGCCCAGCTTCAGCGCGCAAGCCACCAGTCTCCAGGATGGCTATCCTATCGCTGCGTGCGCTTAATGAGGACATACACCTGTCCACCCCACTCATCTTTTCCATTAGGATATTGACGACGTTCGTCAATCCTGACACAGTCTCTTGTAGGCTTTCCATATCTGTAGATATAAATAAAACAATCGAAATATATGGGAGTCGTTAGCCTACTTACAACACAAATAGAATCATATGTCTTCGCAAGTTGCGCTTATTTAGATGCTTTTACTGCACAGGCTTCTACTTCACAACTTAACAAAAGTCTCCAAGCCAAATTAATTCTCACAAGCGGTCTTTCATTCACTCTCGCTTTTGTACTTTTTTCTAAATTTTACATTCACTTTCACTTTTAGTACTTTCTCTAAATTTTACATTCACTTTAACTTTCTTTCTTTCTTTATTATAATTTTATTATTTGCACTATTTCACTACTGGTCCCTGCTCGGGCGCCAGTAAAGGACTGAAGGTACTTGGAAGTTAAAAAAATTAAAGGGCCAACTCGCCCTGGAAATGAAAGACTGAATTTAACGTTATAAATCTTAAAAATCTTTATTCAAGTATTTGTTAACACACGTACTGATTTCGGCACCGCGCTGCAACTGCCTTTGCATGCGCGCTGGACTCCCCTTTATAGGCTGTTGCTCTGCTACCCGTAACCATCGGCGATCGGCTGAGGCCCTTGCTTCCCACGGTAGGCATGCATTGCTGGCCATTGCATTGATTTCATAATCAGTTGAAATGCAAATATGCTAACGATTATGCTGACGCAGAATTGCACTTGTTGCGCAAGTGTTAGCCCGTGGTACTAACTGTGCATTTGATTTCATATTGGTGTTCAATTGCGTAACATGGTGAAATACAATTGACCCTGAATTGAGGTGTAGGGTTTCAACGTTCGTTACCGTTATGATCTGCTGAGTTGGCGGCACGTGTATCGGTAGACTGTGGGAATGTTGCATTCTGAGTGCCGCGCAGTGTCTTAACTTGGATAACGAATTTAGGGCAGAGCAACTAATTGAATATTTTAATAAAGAAAAAATTGAAGTCCATTTAACTACTCCGAATAGTCATAGCGGGAACGCAGACATTGAGAGGCTCCACTCGACCCTGTTGGAGAAACTAACAGGTATCGATGATCCGGAGCTCTCAACTAAAATGAAGATTCAACTAGCTATAGGTAATTATAATGATCGTTATCACTCCACAATTAAAGCTTCTCCAAGACTTGCTCTTTTTCATATTGACCCAAATGTTTTGCATAGCAATATAAATAATGTAAAGCGAAGAGTAATTGACAAAAGAAATAAATATAGGGAAAATTATAAAGAAGGCAGAAACTTCGGCCCAATAAAGAATTATAAAAGAGTAAGACACAAAGATGAGCCCTACTATAGAATTACCCCTTTGGCCAATTTTCATTTATGTAATATAAAACGACCATTGAAACTATCAGCACATAAGTATAATTTAAGAAGTAAAAATAAAAACAATTATAATGCCGAAAATGACAATTTAAGAGTAATAGCACTGGCTGGTGATTCCAGCTCTGATTAATAACTTTCTCTCTCTCTATGGCGCGATATACAACAGGTATATCATCATAAACCTCCTAAGAGATTTTTGCGCCAAGCTTCTCTTCCAATTTGTGGTGTGCCGATTTTTGAATTTTCCCTACAAATTGGTGGGACCTACAGTTTTTTGCCGACTCCGAACGGCATCTACAAAGGAGACGAATTTTTGCTGAGAAGCCTGTCATGGCAGAAATACACTCGGAGAGTTTGCCAAACCACTGCCGAGGGGCGACCCAGTTTTGAAAAACTTTTTTCAAATCACTTTTGATGTTACCTGTACCAGGGCTCGAACCATGGACCTTCGGTGTGGTAGGCCGGCAACACTACCTTCACACCACGGCGGCCGCTAATAATTTTCACAAAAACAAAAAAAAAACAAAAAAAACATTTTCATATGTAAATCTAAAAACTTACCAATAATAGTACCTATGTAATTAAAGGCTAAAACAAAAACAAAAATAAATAAAATTAAATATATAAATACATGTGTATATATACATTTAGTACCTTTGTTTTTATCTATGTAAATAAAAAATAAAAAAAAAACACATACAACAAAAATGTACACAAATAAAACTTGTTAAATAATTAGAATTCAGGGGAATTCTAAAAGTAGCGTGGGGAGAGTTATATGTATTTATACACACAAATGTACGCTAACAGCATACACACTGTTAAACGTTAATAACATAATGTGTTATCATCCGCTGTTAATGCGGTTTGTTTACATGTTAATTTGTATCAATGGAAACGAAGGGTTGTCATGAACAACTAAATATTATTAATATTGGAATTGAACTGTTAGATGGACAGATGAATTTTAACCGTAAGATCATACGATGAAGAATTTTTAGGTAATAAGCAAATTATTTTTAAGTACAGAAGTTAGTCTTAAGCTGATGTCGTTGAATAAAGACTTGTTACCTACTTTCGCAACATTAATTTTCTGTCGACTTACTTATTTAACTCGCGTGGAAAATATTTCCAACATTTTGAAGATGACTTAGTTCGTCTTTGCTGAAAACTATTATGTCATCTATGTAGACATAATACATTTTCCCTATATGATCTTTCAAAATGTCATCTAGCGCTCTTTTTGAAAGATTGCTGGGGCGTTCGTCAGTCCGAAGGGAAGGCGGGTGAATTCATATTTGCCATTGCTGACCGAAAAGGCTGTCTTCTCAGTGTCGACTTCCTTCAAGGGAATCTGGTGGAAGCCGCTTTTCAGCTGAGAGATTACATCCTTGATCTCTGGAATAAGGTATCTATCTGCTATTGTCAATTTATTTCATTTGTGTAATCTACAAGAAACCTGTACTTTTTTTTTCCTGATGCGTCTGGTTTTTTGGGTACAACCCACACGAGGGAGTTGTAAGATGAGCGGGATAGCCTAATGATTCTATCCTTTAAGAGCATGCTTATTTCGGTTGTAACAAAGTCTCTCATTGCCAAGGGGTAGGGGGAGTATTTCGTATATACTGGGGTATCTGAGGAAGTCTTGATATCTTCTACCACGGTAGTGGTGTATGCCAGTTTTTCGTCCGGTTCCGTAAAAAGGTGGGGGTACTTATTTGTTATATAATTGTGTGGCTTTGAGCGGCCGCCATGGTGTGGCGGTAGTGTTGTCGGCTTACCACACCGAAGGTCCAAGGTTCGAGTCCTGGGACAGGTAACATCAAAAGGGGTTTGAAAAAGTTTTTCAAATCGGGGTCGCCCTTTGGCAGTGGTTTGGCAAACTCTCCGAGTGTATTTCTGCCATGGAAGTCTTCTTAGCAAAAATGAATCTCCCTTGTAGATGCCGTTCGGAGTCGGAAATAAAATGTAGGTCCCGCCAATTTGTACGAAAAAATTCAAATCGGCACAACACAAATTGGAAGAGAAGCTTGGCGCAAAAATGTCTTAGGAGGTTTATGATGACATACCTGTTTTTTTAACATTTTTTGTGGCTGTTCTAAATTTTATTTTATTTTCTGTAGCAACTTAATTAAGTGGCGCTGTCCCACTGGAAGTTCGGAGATGTCGAACGTTTGAGTCGGTAGATTCAGGTTTCTTACGTTCCGAAGTGGGAATCTTTTGTGCCTGCGCCCTACCAGAATTTTTCATGCTTACCGCCAACGAAGGCTCCGTAACTGTGTTGCTCCCAAACCATTGTAGCGTCAAGTCTCCTTTTGGCCCTAAAACCCCAAGTGCATCTGCAATTTTTTCGTTGAGTAATAGCGTGGAACAATCTCGAACGTCTATCTGGTCTTGCCTTCTTGAAATTGCCTTCCAGTCCAATGGTGTGTTATAGGAATCGAGGGCAATGTCGGCGTTGCTCACAACTGTATTCCTTATAACATTTAGGATGCCGTAGTATTTTGGTGTTCCATTAAGGGGTTTGTAGATCTGTAGAATGCGATCTTTTTCCAAGAGTTGTATTCTCCTGCATTACCGGAAAATTCGCGCAGCACCTGACTACGTCTTTTATTTTATCAAGTTCTGTTATATTATTTAGATTACTTGTGTCAATAGTCACGTCTGTTATATTTGAGAAATTAGCATTTGGGCTTAGAGCTGCCTGGACTAGGATTCATCCTTCTTGTTTTTAAATATTGGTTATAAGCTCTGTCACTAAGGTTGTCAGTTGGTCCATAGTAAATGACCCGTGAGAGGAAAAAATTGCTTGTTAGGAAGATTCGCCATTTCTTAAGTATCTGATTATTTTTTATAATTTTTTTTTGTTAATTTTTGTTAGATAATTCTTTGGAGGATCCCCCCGAAAGTGGAGAATTAGCTTTTAATTAATTGATTTTTTTTGGCTAGATATTGTATAAGTTATCGGCGGAAACTAAAAGTATTTGCCACTTCCTAGGCAGCCGTTAGGTTGCCAAAATATTTTGTTTGTAAATTATCCCAGCAAACCATAGAAGTCAGAAAGGAGTCCTAAATTGGAGCATTTACGCTCTTTGTAAACTCATTTATGAGTCCGAAATGAGGGAATTTCCCGTTTTGTGTTGGTCTTCTGGTAAGAGCCTAATTTCATACATCACATGAGCCTGAATAGGACTCATATATGACACCTATTGGACTCCGAATCAGCTCATTTTGGGCACTTATTGGACTCAAGAAAGACTTCTTTACGGAGCATTTTTAGAGTGTTATTTATGATTATAACAAAATTCATGAAATGTGTATTTTGGGATCTTCAATTTCGCCCTTTTGGCAGCCAAAAAATGGGACCCTAGAATTGGGGAAAGATACCTGAACCTTCGTTTGAAGAGGACAAGCTTTTTTAATCGATTTTTGTGAAGAAATCAGTGTACATAGGGAATATCTATTAGGCCATGCAGAAAAAATAAAAGGTACCCAGCAACAATAATATAACGAAAGTCAGAACAATGCAAATCAGGAACAGATTCGATGATGTAATTAAATTTTTATTCAAATAAAAAATTTTTCAAAACAAAATATGAGTATTTGTTACAAAGCTGCTTTGTTAATGAACGAGTGACTCATAACCCTGCAAAAAGTGAGTTGGTGTAAGACTGTATAAAAGACAGTCTTTCGTTGCTTACTACTGGACCAAGTCTAGACCAATCTCATGTAAAATCATAGGACCTATTTACACGGAGCATGTGCCGTGTATAGTCCAGACCAAAGATAGGCGGTTTGGTCTATGCATAATACAGTCAGATGCTAGACCAAATGGACTATACAAATAGTGCCTATTCTGGTCTACGCATAAGACAGTCTCATTGATAGACCAATCGAACTGCATAAAAGATATTTACTTTGGTCTATGCAATTGACTGTCTTATGCATAGACCAATCGGACTGCATAATACCTACCTACTTTGGTCTGCAATATATATTTTTCTAAAAATGAAAATTGCTCATTTTTATATTGGTTTTTATATAAAGGGTGTTTTTTGTAGGGGTATAGAACTTCGAATTGAAATAAAACACAAGAAAATCGTTTTAAGGTCCATCAATTTGGCTTTATTGGAAGGATAATTTTATGGCATTAATGTTTAAATATGATTTCGGGCATGTGGCCGCCGCCGCTGGCTCGAATAAAGCCAATTCTACAGGTCCAATTTTCAACCACTTTTTCGAGCATATGGGGCCGTATGTCGGCAATAACGCCACGAATGTTGGCTTCCAATTCCCCTAACGTTTCTGGTTTGTTGGTGTAGACGAGCGACTTCACATATCCCCAAAGAAAATAATCCAATGGTGTCAAATCACACGACCTTGGTGGCCAATTGACAGGTCCATTCCGCGAAATTATGCGCTCATCGAATGTTTCCTTCAATAAATCGATTGTGACGTGCGCTGTGTGGCATGTAGCGCCGTCTTGTTGGAACCACAACTCATCCACATTCATGCCATCCAATTCGGGAACAAAATAGTCGGTTATCATGGCTCTATACCGGTCTCCATTAACGGTAGCTGCCTCTCCAGCATTATTGCGGAAGAAGTATGGCCCAATGACTCCACCAGCCCATAGAGCACACCAAACAGTCAGTTTTTGTGGATGTAATGGCGTTTCAAGGGTCTCATGTGGATTCTCTTCACTCCAACTGCGGCAATTTTGGTTGTTGACGTAGCCATTCAACCAAAAATGAGCCTCATCACTGAACAAAATTTTGCGATGAAAATCAGCATCGAAATCAATCTCATTTTCGGCCCATACACCAAAATCACGACGCATTGCATGGTCTCGAGGCTTTAATTCTTGCACAAGCTGGATCTTGTAAGGTCGCAAGCCAAGATCTTTGCGCAAAATCTTCCATAAAGTTGATGGACAAAGCTCCAATTGCTGTGCACGGTGGCGAATCGATTCATTCGGGTCCTCTTCAACACTTTGCTCTACAGCGGCAATTGTTTCTTCGGTGCGCACTGTTCGACGTCTCTGCGGATGCGTATTATCACATAGAGTAAACGTAGTGCGAAAACGATCCATGGTTAACCGAATTAATTGCTCTGATGGACGATTATGTCGACCATAAAATGGACGGAGCTCACGGTAAACTTCGCGAACTGAACCATTATTTTCGAAATAAATTTGCACGATTTGCAAGCGGTGTTCTTTTGTCAACCTGCTCATGATGAAATGGCAAACCAAACTGAACATAAATGACATTAGAGTTGCCAGATTTGACCACAAAATGCCAGTTTTATCTCTATTCGAAAAACAAACCTGTAAAAAAAACACCCTGTATTTTGATATACATATACCTATACGGTTTCTGATTTTATTCATCACCTTTCGTTTAATTTAAACATTTAAAGTCTTCTCATCTAAAAACTAAGTATAATTTATAATAATGGTTTAAAAAAAAATTCTCAGCTAATTATTTCAAAAATTAAAGAAAAAAGTAATCACATTTTCAGAAAGGAAAAAGATGTTTTTATAATAAAACTAGATAAAAAGTCTATAGTGTTAATTATATTAATTATTTCCGATTTTTAGTTTATTAACTGTGGTCAATCTATACAGCCTTTTTTTAACAATGTGGAGGCATTTCGATAGTTGCTTATCGGGCTTTTCTGACGTCGCCGACAGTCCACCTGTTATTAAAAATAAAAGAAATTGAAGAATATATTTAAACAAAAAATAATTTATATACGTACTTATAATAGCATCATACAAGGAAGTATATTTTTTTAGGCAAATCTTGCCATGGACGCCGCCTACATTGTCTTCGTTGCACATAGATCTGGATTTTCGCTACCACTTAAAAAATATTCATCACGCTTCCTCTTCACTAATCTTCTCATGTGCCTTTTAGAATAACTAATTTTTTATTGATTATATTAATTTATTATATTAATTTAGCAATTATATTAAAATTTTTATAAATTTTTGTTCAACACTCACAATTCAATACAACACGTGTTCACTTGCCGCCTTTGTTCTTTTTTGTGCTCATTAACATAACAAGTGAATATATTTACTCGTCATTGTAACGGTTTTCTTCAATTCGGCAATGCAAAACTACATGCACAAATCTAGTCACATTGGTCTAGAAAAAACCTAGATTTTTCTATCTATCTTTATACCACTAATTTTGTGTTATAGGACCAATGCTTTTTGCCGAATTCGGCAATGCAAAACTACATGCACAAATCTAGTCCCATTGGTCTAGATAAAAACTAGATTTTTCTATCTATCTTTGTACCACTAATTTTGTGTTATAGGACCAATGCTTTTTGCAGGGAAGTTTGATCACACCGGAGTCATAAAAGATTCTATTTCTCATATCATATTTCTGTGGCTCAGATTTCCTACATATTTGGGACCCATTTCAGACTCTTAAATTATGAATGCTCCGAGAATGTTTGAAGGGTAATTAAAAAAACTTGCCTAGCTATATTATTGTAGGTTTTCTTAATCCTAAATAACTTTCATTACTACCTAAGCTGCTTTCTGGCGAAGGGGTGTGAATCCTTTTTGCCTCAGCTACTAAAGGTACCACCAAACGCACTTCTGAAGGGTGTGTCCTTTTTCCACGGGAATCCAACGCTACTCTTGGACCAGCACTTCGTTCCACGTCTTCGTACTACTATTCCACTTCAAAGCGCGCCCTTGTGCTGCTATCCTACTTCGATGCGTGCACTGCTATATGTGTCCTTGTACTGCTTCCTTGGTTAGAGGTTTTTCACCTATTCCACTTCAACGCGATCGATATTTCTGCTGATGTAGTATCAGCAGTTATTGGTTTGCTCGTGCATAGTTGGTGATGGTCAACTGGCACGGGTCAGGGTAAGCTGTTGCGTTAACTTATATAATACTGTAAATTTTTGTGTATTTTTGCTATTTTGTGTTTTAACTTTGTTAGTGTGTGTTGGTGTCGACTTTTAGTCCAAAACATTTGAAACAGTGTTTATGTGTCTCGTGTAGTCTCAACCAATCTATTTTTATAGCATAATATTATGTCCGATTCCATATTTCATCTATTACGAGTCAATGCCGAAATTTGACTTCAAAGCATCCTTTTTGGTGACCGACTCAAGGTAGCATATATCCACCGTTGGTTTAGTTTGAAGCAGGTATTATGACAGATTTACGCAGTTCGAACTTGGGCGCTTCTCAAAAGGTGCGCTCCTTCTGCAAGCTCGGCGAGTATTCCTCCGGTTCTTGTTTTTAGAACAGCTTTAACTTCAACTTCATCGTCTTTCATCTTTATGTTCATCTGGAGGCTTTCAGGACATTGGATTAGCTGTTCTCTCTGTGGGCTAGATTAGCAATGCCTCTGTTTGCTGCTTCTTACTGCTAGATTGGTTCTCCTTCTTTGGCTTGATACGGCTTTTGCGGGTGCTTCACTAGTTTTCTAAAGATGCCCCTTTTTGCCGTTTACTACTTGCCATTTTCCACTTGCTTTGCTCGTTTTTTCAGCTTCCCCTGGGCTACTTGCACGCTGTTTAGGCCGGGTTACCGATGTTGTGTCCACGTCTTCTGCTATTTCGACAGTGCATCTGGCTAGTGCATTGGTTTTTTTACGGTAGCTTCCGAACACGTCGATCATTTGTTCCATTTCTGAGAGTAATGTTCGAATGTTTGGATTGATCTTTTATCGCCTAGTTAATGCCTGCTTCGAACCCTGCCTAATTTTCAATCATAGCAAATCTGAACAGACATTTTTTGGGAGATTTCTCCCATTTCCCATTCCCGCAATCATGAACGCACATTTTTTGGGAATTGTTTCTCTTTTCCCATCTCCCCGTATCACAAACAAACTTCGAAAAATCGAAGATGTATTTGGGAGGAAAAGTCGGTATTCTAAACGTTGAAAAAATGGGAGAACAACAAATTATTTTGGAAGACATTTCCTCAAACATTTAGGAGTTAATAGAAGAAAAATTTTTAAGTTGGTTCGTAAGAGTGGCGAGCCCTCTACAACTCCAATTAACGCTTATGCGGCGTTTTAATACCACATCTCGTGAATTAGGCAATGGAATTTATTAGAAAACTGACACAGTCTCATGGACCATGGGGCCACTATATCCACTATAACATTTTAGAAGATCGCGAGGCTTATTAACATCAATCTCCAAGAGGCTGAAAAAGGGCTCTCCTGGAAATTGGATGCTGCTACAACACTCGCATAGTAATTTTCTCTACCGTATCTTTCCCCCCGGAAAGATGCAGCTGCAACACGAGGTACTGTGTTGCAGATACATCCACGCCGAATGCACCCCATTTGTCCAATGCCCAGGGACCTATTATTTGCCTCGCTAAAGCAGGGTTGATGGTGGCTACCGTGGTGTGGCTGTAGAGTTTCTGGTCTACTACACCGAAGGTCCTCGGCTCGAGTACCGGGACCGATAACAAAAAAAGTTTTTCTAAACTTCTTGACAAACCCTCAGCCTTGCAAATGCCGTTCGCAGTCGTCATAAAATATGAAGCCCCCCTCCGGGTTAGGGGCTTAGAATAGGCATACAGGTCGTAAGAGGGGACTAAGGTAATTGTTTACAACCGCGACCGAGTGCTGATATTCGATATGGCCATCAGAAGACGCCTTTTGGTCCCAAGAATAAGAATCTGCTTCCGGAGAATAAATATTTTCGTTATTTTGAAAAATATTTGCAAAAAAACCGAAAACTAACCCCAGGCTGATCCTAATTCTGGGGCGTGATCTATGGTTTTTATCTGCAGACCACCTTCTTGAGTTAGCGGCAGTATTTCTGTCCAAAACACTTTTGTGCAATTTCGGCACACCCTATATCTGCGTCTACAACAACCACATATAAATGACAGAAGATTGTTAACTTCGCGTGCAATTTGATAGTTGATCCACGGGTATGATGCCTTTCATTAACCATCTTCCCCTTCATTACGTAAGGAGGAGTGACATGACCTAGAAGGTTGCACTGGTAATACCAAATCGCTCCCTCTACAGTCGGGTATGTACCCCAAGGGAGTACTCATAGTACCCTTGCGCTGTATATGAACCCTAGATGGGATCATGCTTAAAAACGCTGTATCACCTCCACCACTATTATCAGCACTCCTTCGCCACTACTTTCGCCGACCCCTTTATCACGGAGACGATTACATTCGCCGCAACGACCGCCGACACCAGGGTTCTGTAATAATTGTGTTGGCCGGCCTGAGTTGAGTTGGAATGCCACTTCAAACGGTCGTGACAAGCCAGCAAACATCTAATTGTATTTATAACATAATTAAATATACATTAAACTGCATTATTTTTACTAAATAGTTAACTTTTAATAATGTAAACAAAAGTTGTCCCAACAATTGTTCACATTTTTATACTTAAGAGAAATGTCAAATTTGTTCGAAAAAGCTGATTCGTGCTTCGAATTCGTTTTCCCAAAATTTTTGGGAAAAGTATTCTCCCAAGGAGTTCGTAATTGGGAGAATTCGTTTTTGGGAGACACAAATTTTTAGGAGATGAACTCCCTTGGGAATATTTAGAATTGGGCTGATTGTATATCAATTGTGTTACGGTTGCTTTGAACACAGATTTAGAAACGATTGATACAAATATGGTTTTGGTATTATACCATAATATGCATGTTACTGTGATTAATTTCTCCAAAAAATTTTTTTTTCTTTAGGTGCCCAGCAAAATATTAATCTACAGGAAATAGAAATTCTCACCAATTTTTATCCTTAAAATTAATTTAAGTACTTGCAATTTAAATTTTTAGCTTAAAAATTTATTTTTTTCACATTTCGAATGCTTGGCGGTATTGTGAATCAGTTTTTCGGACTTTGTGAATAATTTCACGTTCTTCGAAAATCGATTGGTCAAAATGGTGGATTGCTTAATAAAAAAACTATATATACAATACATATAATTTTCTAAAAAAAACTGTGGTTTGGACACCCTTACTGGTAAATGAGTGCCACATACACGATAAAACTCTGAAGGCAAAGAGAGTGAAATTCTCCACAAGATCCATACAACTGATTCGTAATATTTCAAAACGCGTATAAGCATTCGAAATTTAAAAAAAAGGAATTTTTGAAACTTAGGATTAAAATTGGAAGTATCTACAAAGAATATCAAAGGCAAAAAAAAATTTTTAAGAATCTGTTTTTTGTACATTTTGCGGAAATTAATCTCATTAATGTATGGGATTTGTACCGTATAATAGTTCTTTTCATTAAAAAAAACTCTACAGAAGTTTCACAGATTCTTGTTTTATTAAAGAGAAATTACAAGAATTCGTAATATCCAGCAATAAGTGATAAGCGAAACGTTTTTACTCTTACGCAGTTTTAATCATAGAGTGTAATGGGGTGTTTTATGCAGCTGGGCAAGCAATCTCACTCAATCCGGACTCTTACGTCCTCCATCATGTATTCTGGGTAAAGTGAATTAGCTGGGTGAATGCTGCGGTTGCCAACCCTAGAGAGGTCTTTTCGCAGCATCTGTTCACCAGGAGGTGCGGCTGCAAGTAGGCGTATGTCTTAAAATAAATGTGCAAACATTCTCGAAATCCTATAGGCGGGGTGTGTGCAGGGCTTGGGACTTGCCATGTAAAAACAATTAACAAAGCACATGGAAAGGAAGGACCACCCGCCGAGCTGTTCAAACATGGACGTGAAGATCTGTTGAAAATCATTCATCAACTCGTTTCCAGAATATGATCGGAGGAGTGTAGATTGGAACATAAGTGTGCTCTTCCTAATTCACAAGAAATGGAGTCCCACTGATCTTACCAACTACGGCGACATCAGTCCCCTCAATATCACATATAAGGTTCTATCTATCGTTTTATGTAAAAGACTGAAGGTTGTCGTGGCAATCTGATTGGACCTTATAAGTGAGGCTTAGTAACTGGTAAATCTCTTTCTCCATTTAAAAACCACTTTTGACAGTGCGAAAATAAGAAGTTACTTGAATTATACCATGTCTGAATTTGGCTTTCCTGAAAATTTATACGGCTATGCTAAATGACGTTGAGCAATACCAACAGCTCTGTCAGGACTAGTAGGACCTGCCCGAGTCTTTCGAAACCAAACGAGCCTTCAGGACAGGCGACTTCCTTTTGTTCGACTTCTTCAATTTCATGCTGGTGAAGAAAATACGAGCAGAAGATCTAAACGGCACGGGTACAATATGTTAGAAGAGCGTGCTATTGCTGACGTGTGCCCATGATATTGGCATCGCTGGCCTGAACAACAGCGATGTACGCTTTGCCTTCTATGGCCCGGTGAAGGAGGACATGACGAAGTATTTGCTGCCATAAAATAAAGAATCGGTGCACCTGTGCCTTTTTAGCCACGTCACGTGTTGATAGTAACAAATTTGAAACTATGAGGGACTTCGTCTATTTGAGAATCAGT
This sequence comes from Merzomyia westermanni, assembly GCA_949987695.1. Lineage (NCBI taxonomy): Eukaryota > Metazoa > Arthropoda > Insecta > Diptera > Tephritidae > Merzomyia > Merzomyia westermanni. The sequence continues at coordinate 88,440,388 of OX465291.1, forward strand.
GGTAACATCGAAAATAATGTCAGCCGAAAAATGTTGACTTGTCAACCAGTCCTACGAAAAAAGTCTTTGAAATATAAATTTTTATTATTGGCAAAACTGTTTTCTCATATTCAAATAGTGATACATATGTAATGGTTACAATCTAACGATTTTACAACCTTTACGACATCTAACTTTTATCTTGGCTTACCTTGTAATACGTATTGTTATAGTTTTTAGTCAGAACATCGCTGTAATATCTTTGGTATGTTTTTGCAGTTCCTCTCAGATCTTCATAGCCCTAAAACAAAAAAAGTAGTTTCTTTTATTAGCTTAAAGAAATGTAAAAGTTTCAAGCTTAGCGTTTTTGCAAAGGATCGAACAAGAAGCTAGTTAAATTTTTGGCATACAAAATTATAATTTATAATAGTCAAGATGCTATATGTAATTTCCGATAGAAATAAAAGGTTTTTAGCGTGTTTCACTTTTTATTTTCTTTCACAGGAAGTCCCCATTGTTCTTCCTGTTTTTCATTGTTCTTCTTTTTCTCTTTCTTTTCTCCAAGGTTGCAATATCGCAAGGTTGCCATATCGCACATATCTTACAGCTCGGCCATCCTGACCTATTGATCGACCCGATCAATTTACAAACGAATCTGAAAATCTAAGTTAATGGTTAAGTGTTGCTTATTGGCTCTTGGGTACCAGTGTCCGACTCAGGGATTGGTGCAAGCCACAAACGCAGGCGATTTGCTTCTATTACGCCGTCATACGGCATTTGGGTAATTTGGCAGTTTTCGATATCACGCAAAACATAACGATCATTGGGTAACCTCTTATGTATCCGGTAAGGACCACGAAATTTCGGAATAAATTTTTTGTTAGTGCCAACGGTGGGGTCCACGTTTTTCATTACAACAAAGTCTTCTACCTCAAAATCTTTCGCAGGCAGGCTATGTTTAAGGAAGTACTTCAAGTTATAATCCTGCGCCCCAAGGCCTCTTCGCGAACCTTCACTAAATCGCATGGTTGTTTATCCCCCTTCTCTTCTATGAACTCGGTTAGTTCGTCTATAACCCGCCCACGTTGCTCCATCCCAAATAGCAACCTGCAGGGAGAATCTTTGGTTGTAGAATGCATCGTGTTGTCAATAGCATACTCAACATCCACCAGCTTACCCACCCAGTCTGAATGATTGACCGGTTCCGTTAATTTCGCTAACATGGCTTTCAGGATTCGGTTAACACGCTCTACCTGGCCGTTTGCCTGCGGGGAAGCTACTGCGACCTTAACATGTGCTATATTGTTCTTCGTCATGAAGTCTGCGAACACCTGTGAGGTAAAACAAGAACCCCGATCACTGACAATGCGCCTCGGTCTACTATAAAAATCAAAGTACTTCTGCAGAGCAGCACACACTTCTTTAGAGCTTGTCGTCCTTACCGCAAACAATTTTACATGCTTGGTGAACCAATCGACTACCACCAACACGTGCTTTCTCACAGAGCGAACTGAAGGCAAAGGGCCAAAATGGTCAATGTGCAAAGTGTCGAAAGGCTCCGGTTTCTTGGGTACAGGGTGGCTGATGAATTTTGCTACATTAAGAAACTCAAATAATTTTTTTTTCAGTGTATGGAATTCATTTTTCTTTTATTCATGTTAAAGCTCATTAAATTTTATTAAATATAGCTTAATTAGTTTTAAAAATAATGGAATTTAAATGCCCCCCCTGCTCGTCGATGCATGTGCGGCATCTTACCGAAAAGTTGTTCATTACTGCTTGGAGAGTTGAGACAGGAATAGCCGCAATTGTTTCTCGAATGGATTGCCTTAGGTCATTCAAATTTGTTGGTTTTGCTTTGAAGACTTCCTGTTTGCAATAACCCCACAAGAAAAAGTCAGGTGCAGTAAGGTCAGGCGACCTGGGTGGCCAACGGAATGTGGAGTTTCTGGATATCAGCTTATTGGGAAATTTTCGTCGCAATTCTGTCATAGCAGGTTGGGCTATATGAGGAGCTGCACCATCTTGTACTACACACCACCGATCCCTGCATCAGACACTGTTTACATACACAAACCAATTTTTCCAAATTAACCAAGTCAAGAGCACCGCAGTTTAAGTTTTTCAAATGTTTCAGCTTAGTAGCATTTTTAATTTTTATTTTAGATTCAAATTTGCATAAAAATATGTTTAACTTTTTCAAGAGATCACGTCCAATCAACAGTGGAACATCAAGAGCAGTATCCGGCAGTATAGAAAGTTCATGAGAAATAAATTTATTGTCGAGCTTAAAATTACATTTAATTTTGCCGTACGTCCAAATGTGCGAATCGCCTACACCTTTATATTTCGATTGTGTTAACTTCCCACATTTTATGTTTGGAATGCAAGACCGCCTAATAAAACTGATCGGACTACCCGAATCAAGGAGAGATAAAAATTTGAAAAACCTAGTGCACTTGTCTCGTTCGATTTCAAAAGCAACACTTACCATTTGAAGTTCGTTAACCGCTCTGACTAATTCTGCTTCTTCCTCATTTGCCATGTTCACAGCTGCAACAACATTTCGCTTCGGGCAAGCTTGATATAAATGCCCCAATTCTCCACACTTAAAACACGAGCCCGTCGGTCGTTTAGGCTTAGGGCACTGGGACTGCTGTGCAGATGTTGCACCTCCAAAATTAGGTTTGCCCACTTTAACGCCTGCAATCACCACCCTTGGACGAAACTTTTTGTACCTGTCAATTTGAATTTTCAACTCCTTCAGATTGTTTGCTTGGTAAAGCATTGTTCCCGCTCCTGATTTGTCACCTATGCCAGCGATAACCGCATCCATCAAATCCCGCTCAGGTATGTTCGCCTTGCTCGCAATGAGTTGCATCTCCAACAAATAATGCTGCACACCTTCATTTGCTTTTAATTTTCGAGCTTTTAGCTCTTCGTACACGTTCAGCAGTGGATAGGAAATCGAAAATTGTTCTATCAAAGCTGCCTTTAGGGTGTTGTAGTCGGCTGTCACAACGGTTCTGGCAAATAGCTTCGCGGTACCATCTAGCAATTGGCGTACACATAGCAGTTGCATTCGCTTATCAACTTGCATTAAAGCGAATACTTCTTCTAGTTCAATAAACCATTTGCGCACATCATAGCTTTCGTCGCCTGAAAACTTCGGTACCATAATGTCCAGCGTGGACACATCGACGGACTTGCTCCGGTATGGCTGCTCTTGCAGCTGTTCGACTTCGCGCTTCAAGCTCAAAGTTTCACGCTGCTTTCTCAATTTGACAATTTCGCGGTCCAGGTCATCTAATTCTACTACATCGACTGGTAAAGCACTAGCGAGAGCAGCCGCACTAGATATGCAGGTAGTGGCAGCCATGCTATAGATGGTGGAAACGGCAGTGGTAGCAGCAGTAACAGCAGTGGCAGAAGTGGCGGCAGTGGCAGAAGTGACGGCAGTGGTAGAAGTTGCACCAGGAACATCAGTGGCAGCAGTAACATAAGTGGCAGCAGTATCCGCAATGGTGGTCGTGACAGCAGTAGCGGCAGCAGATGAATTGTTGTTCGAAGCTCTGTTAACTCCAATTACCTCTTCACAAAGTGCTCGCAATTGGGAAATCGTTGCAGTTGTTGGAAATTCAATCCCTGCTTGAGTTAGCAGGTTCACGAGATTTGCTTTTTCAGCCATCTTTCAATATTTTTGTGGGTATGGACCACTTCTGACGGTTATAATAGTCAAGATGCTATATGTAATTTCCGATAGAAATAAAAGAAGGTCTTTAGCGTGTTTCACTTTTTATTTTCTTTCACAGGAAGTTCCCGTTCTTCTTCCTGTTTTTCATTATTCTTCTTTTTCTCTTTCTTTTCTCCAAGGTTGCAATATCGCAAGGTTGCCATATCGCACATATCTTACAAATTATATGTTGCCTTAAAATTATGTATCTTAGGGGAGCCGACTGAAGTATACATGTTGCACTTTATACTGAATTTAACCCAGATATCGTCAGGTATAATTGTAAACCTGCTAACTAACAGTCAAAAAATTAATTGTTTGTTGTAAAAACGGGGGAAATCGGTTCACGGCCACGCGCAATTTTTATACACAGCGTGTACTAGTACACAGGGTATTATAGCTTTGGTCATATAACGGTGGTTTGTAACGGTACAAAATAATAGAGATAGATATGGGGTTCCATATATAACGAAGTGAAGAATTCCGCCCGTGGGCACGATAACTTGAGTAAAAATTTAGATATTTGAATGAAATTGGGCACACAGGTTGCTTTTCGGCCAAGGTAGGTCGCTATTTGAAATGGGCGAAATCGAACAATAACCACGCCCTTCTTAATAACTTTAGAACCGTTTCTGCTGGTACAAAGAAATTTCGTAGGAGGCATACTATTGTTGTGATAAATGTAGCCATAGAAAATAAGTGAAATCGCTTTTCGACCAAGCCTACTTTTTCACAAAAGTTATATGGAAAGGAGGTAGAAATATTGAACTGCCCATATCTAATTGACACAGGTATAATAATATAATTTGGTAGTTTCATCAATTTTCTTATTTTTTGTGTAATTTTTTTTTAATGTTATAAAATGGGCGTGGTCCGCCCACATATAAATGAACAAATTGTAAAATTTCAACTATTATTAACTTCAGAACTGGGTTAAATAAAATTGCGAAACATGATACGAGGTATACTATCTAGGATTTTAAAAATTATATATAGCCTATGCTGGGACCACTGACACAGACACACATTCATTTTTATTTATATAGCATGGGGGCGTGGCACCACCCACTTTTCCAATATTATATAAAGCCTACACTGTAACCAGTGAACTCAAGAATCTGCTGTTAAAATTTCATAAAGATCGGTTAAGTACTTTGTAAGCCAGACACACAGACACACATTCATTTTTATTTATAAGATTTTCCACATGGTAGTAGAAAAAGTTTAAAACCTCTATAGGTCATAACTCCACAACAATTTACCAATTTACCACGACCACTTTTACACAGTTGGGTATTTAATGTTCGATTCCACCCGAACTTAGGATTCCTTACTTGTTGAACATAGTTTTGAAAACTTTGTTTGTAAAATGTAAAACGCGATATTTCTATAACTATGCAAGCTATATCAATAAGGACCTGCACACATACTAAGCTTTTGAGGCAAAACTCAACCCCAGAAAAACTGTGTGGATTTTGGGGAAGCAGGCGTGGCGCCTCCCACTTCTCGGCATAAAAATTCTGCTATTTTCAAAGGCGATTGCTTGAAGTTTGAATTAGATATTTCATTGAAAATTGGTCAGCTTCTTCTCAATAGTATGTGGTATACCCCTGGTAAAAATTAGGCAAATTGGATAACACACAAGCAAAATATCCGGGCCAGTAGTTAATACCCCACTGCAATAGATAAGTTATATATCTTGATTGATTTTCACACCTTCCATGAAAATGAAATGTGTGTAAGTATGAGAAGAAGAAGAGATGGGCCCATTAATAAGTATACGGAAATAATCAGGACGCTGAGCTGAGTTGATTTAGCCATGCCCGTCTGTCTGTCTGTCCGTCTGTCTATTTGAACCCAAATTTTTCAAACAGAAAATGTGCATGTATTGGTATTTTGAAAAAATGTGGTTAACAGTGTTTGGTAGGGAAGCTATTTATATACAAATTATAATTTATCCCTCAAAACTCATAACAGAAGTGTTTTTATTGAAAACAATCAGATAAAGATATTCTTGAAAGTAAGCAATCTTTCTGAAGTGTAAAAAGGTCAAATGGACCTTGTTCGTTTATACTCTTGGTGCCTAAAGTTTCCGCTCAAGGTAAGTAAATGCTACGTTGGCTTATTTTTTCCAAGTCTGTTAATTTGTTCTCAACATCTTACAACATTTTGGGGCTTACACTAATACAAGTAGTGAAATCAATGATCTCGGAGTTATTTTTGATGCCCAACTTTCTTTCAACAGGCACATTGACTTAATAATCTCGAAGTTGTTGTTGTTGTTAACAGTGCTTCGCCCTAACCGATGGGCTCGATCACTCTAAATTGTCGTTAGGCTCTTTTAACGGAAGTCCAAGGAAACGCGCAGTTTCCACAGGGTTGGACCAGAGTGATGTAGGTGTTAGAAGAGTAGGTTCGACTGAAAAAAAGAGATTTTTGGTATCATTAGGGGACATACCACATGCAGGACTGGTGTTTGGTATGTTGGGGTTAAGTCTGGATAAATAAGAGTTTAACCTATTACAATATCCAGAGCAAAGTTGTGCTAGCATGACTCTAGTCTCCCTCGGAAGTACACCCTCCTCTTCAGCCAATTCAGGTGGCTGAGTACTGATAACGGGATTCACAGACCGAGATCTAAGGGATCTGTCTACCGGCTCAGTGTGGAGGTCATTTAGAGCCCGCCTATGGTTCCGCAGATCAACCGGCAAAGAGATGTGGTGCCGGATCACATGTCCCCTTATGTCTCTGGGGGACAGGGCTACATCTAATAGATGTCAATTTGGATGACTGGGTTTGTGACAGTTCAGAAGGAACTGCCTACTCAAGAGTTCCGCTTGCTCTTGAACATTTAGCAATTTTGCCTCTTGATGGAAGTGAGACTCGGATGACATAAGCAGACATCCCGTAGAAGTTCTGATGATGCTGTCTTGGCAGACTTGCAATTTCCTCCAATTGGTGTCAGCAAGGTTGGGCGACCATATGCGCGCAGCGTAGTCAATAACCGGTCAGCCAATAGCCTTATATGTAGCAAGCAATGTTTCTTTGTCTTTCCCCCAAGTACTGTCGGCCAGTGACTTGAGGATCTTATTGCGGCACTGTCCCTTTGAGGCTGGTGCGGTGGCGTGACCAGCGAAGGTGAGGCCGTTGTCAAATGTCACACCCAAGATTTTCGGGTGGTTGACAGTAGGTAGACGTACTCCGTTGTTGTTGTTGTTGTGGTAACGAAAAAACACTCCCCGCAGGTTTTGGGGAGTGTTGTCGAATTAACAGTCCTTGTTCGGATTTGAACCCGGTACGCTCCGGTACTCCCTTGCGGCACTGCCCGACTGTCGTGGTAGCGATTTATGACCAGTGAAACCTTCTAGGTCATGTCACCCCTCCTTCCGTAAGGAAGGATAAGGTGGGTAATGAGAGGCATCATATTCGTAGTACATATTACGACCGGTATGTCTACCTCGGGCATATTCTAAGCCCCTAACCCGCAGGGGCAGAGGTACTCCGTCTACGTGGACATTTAACTCTTGCCCCATCTGCGCATTCCATGTCGTAAACAGGGTCACCGTCGATTTAGTTGGAGATAGGGTCAGTTTTCGCTCGGTGAAGAAGCTGGAAAGTCACGGAGGTAACTGCTCATTCTAGTACAGAGTTCTTCAATGGAGGGACCCTTGCCCGAGGCCATTATCGTGCAGTCGTCAGCGTAGGAAACAATGGAGGCTCCCTTTGGTGGGGGGAGGATGTCTCGAAATATAGAAACTAAACAAAAGAGGAGAGAGAACACCACCTTGCGGCACCCCTTGTTTTATTTTTCGTGGCCTAGATTTCTTGTTCTTGAATTTGACTGATGCCTGTCGACCGTTGAGGTAATTAGCGGTCCACCTTTTAAGGCCGGCAGGAAGCGGTGTCTCTTCCAGGTCTCGAAGGAGTGTGGCGTGGTTGACCGTATCAAATGCATTTGACAGGTAAAGTGCCACGAGAACCGTCCTATGGTTTGGTGGTTGTTGATTCAAACCATAATTTATCTGTGTTGTAATGGCATTCAAAGCGGATGTAGTGCTGTGAGATTTGCGGAAACCATGTTGGTGATCGGCCAATTTGCAATAAAGTAAGGGAGCAGAATGGTCTGTAGTAATTTCGCAACCGGCGAAAGGAGGGATATCGGACGAAAAGCACCTCCTTGGTTCGCCGGCTTCCCTGGTTTTAGTAGGGGAACTACAATCGCCTGTTTCCATATCTCAGGTATGACGAAAGTAGTTAGAGAGAGGTTGAAAAGAGCGGCTAAATAACTATGTCCCTTGTGGCCTAGGTGTTTAATCATCTTCATGGCGATCCCGTCGGGTCCGAAGGATTTTGAGGGTTTGGCGTTCATTATGACTTCCTTAAACTCTGCGACTGAGACGTGCGCACGTCGGAAGACTCTTCTCTTAGTCCTATCCGCAGGTAGATTCATTATAAACAGCCGGGAAAACAGCTCGCGTATTTCCTGGCGTCCTATTTGACGATGTCGCCGAATGAAATGGTGACCTTGTCATTGTATTTGGTCGGACTGGATAGGGACTTGACAGTCGACTATAATTTGCCGACTCCGCCGCAGAGGTTGCATGCCTCAAGGTGTTGTTTCCACTTGGTCAGCTTGTGTTCGTTCCTACGAATTTTCGCATTGAGATCTTTGATTCTGGGATCTGCGGGATTGATGAGTCTCACTTCGTCACGTTCTCTTGCCATCGCCGCTGCTTCTGCAGGAAAATTCGGACGAATTTCTGGTATTCTACAAGCAGGAATAAAACGGCATGAGGCTGAATCAATGACCTTGCGAAACTCTTTTTCGCCGTTGCGTAGGTCTGTCGGACTGGGTAAGACAGCGAAGGAGCGCTCTGTGTAGTCAGTAAAGTGGTCCCAGTCCGCTTTGGTGAAGTTGATGTATGTTAATTTATCAGTCGTTATGAAGTCAGTCGGTCATTCAACAGAGAGCAAGATGGGTAGGTGGTCTGAAGCTAATGTAAGCATCGGTCGCCAGATGGCAAAGTTAATTAGGCCCGCGCTCGTTATAGATATGTCTGGCGAACTGTGGCAGTTACCTGCTACCCTGGTGGAGGCATCTCCATTGACTGTACAGAATGCTGAATTGTCTATTTGGTCTGCAATAGCATGTCCTCTGCTGTCTGCTGGCAAGTTGGAGTGCCAGAGATCGTGATGTGCGTTGAAGTAGCCTAGTATTAGACGGTTATCGCCACTTAGCAACGCACCAATGTCGGGATGATAATCTCTAGGACAACACGTGGCAGGAGAGATATAGATGTTTATGATTTGCAGGTCTACGTCTCCTGACCGGACTGCTATGCCTTGGCATTCTAAGGTAGAGTCCCCTGGGTCGACGTCAGGGGAAAATAGATTATATTGTACAGAGTGATGTGTAATGAACGCAAGGCCACCCTCAAGACCGCTGGGACGGTCTTTTCGATGTACATTATACCCATCACAAGATCGTAAGTCCGATCTCGTGTTCAATTTTGTCTCTTGTATCGCGGCGATTTTGATGTTGTGCGACTACATAAAGTCAGTTATCTCCGCGATATTTCCAGCTAATCCGTTACAGTTCAGCTGTAAAAGTTTGAAGCGTGGAGGAGGGGAGAGGGGGGACATGCTAGGCGTGAGGGACGGATGCGCTTGCCTAGGTGGCGGTAGGCTAAGGCCTAAACTATGTCGCAGTCTAGAGTTGACAGCGCCGTGGACGTTGCTGTCTGGCGTGGAAGGCGGATGTGTACTGCAACAGGGGGCGATGAACGTATCCGTCCAGAGGTTATCGTTTACGAGCCCAGATCACATAAGGGTGTGACACAGTCCAAGGCAATTGTTGCACTTGACTGATGTCGCAGTTTATATAATCTTTGCCGACAAACGGTGCGTGTAGTTAAAGGTAGGACGAGGTGGTGGTTCTGCCCCACGTGCAAGCCGGAAGCAGGGGGGGGACATTGGGGACAGAGAAAGAGGGGACTCACGCTCGGCGATGCTCATATCTGGCCTATTCCGGAGGGGATAGGAGTGTTGAGCGGCCGTGCGAGATGGAGACGCTGGTGAGCGTTAGCGACAGGCGGGAGTGGGTGAGGCGGGAATGGCAGCAGTGCCATGTCGACTGAGCCACCATTATAACTACTTGAAGTTGATAGGGGCGGTAGGCGAGCGCTAGAGCGACGAGTACCGCGGGACGCCCTTAGGCGTGTACAACACGGTGCCTCGAAAGTACTAAAGAAAGTACGAGGTCTGTGGATGGCAGGGTTAAGCCCTGAGCATCCTGATTTATGTAGCCATCTCTTACACTTGGCGCATTGAACCGAATACGGCCGTTTAATATAAATTTTCTTCCAGTAAACGCAGCAGATCCAATCTCTTGGTCCAGGGTTGGGTTCGACGCCAACCCGTAACAAGAGACAATGAAGCAACCCAGTTGCCAGGGTTTGCTCCGAGGATGACAATTTCAGGGTGGGACGGGACAGATTGGACAGGGTTACACTGAAATAACAGCCCTTGGCCGGGTAAAAAACCCGGGTCATTCCGGAACAGTAGAACCGGCTGTTGTGGGAATGATAATCGTATGCTATACTTGGATTCCTACGAAGACCTAGTGGAGAGCGTGCTCAAAATGTTTTTCTTAAAAACGCTTTGCACTGGCTTCGCTTGTCGGACTCAGTTCCTTCCTACAATTCTAGATTGCTCATAAATCTAAAAAGTTTAGAAAAGAGAAGACCTGTCTTCTCCTTAACTTTTGTTCTTGGCATTATCCAAGGAACTGTATACTGTCCTTACCTTTGGGAACGATTTTATTTTCATGTCCCGCGAAGATCATTGCGGTATTCATATATTTTTAATGCAGCTAATTGTAAAAAAAATTATGCGCGTAACGCTCCCTTGTAACGAGCAGTTATTGAATTCAACATAATCTTTAATTCTATCGAACTTGATTTTTCTATTTATAAATCAAATTTTATTCATATTTTAAATATGATTCCATAATTTTATAATATTTAAGTTAGTTAAATTACATAGTCTATAAGACTAAGAAACATTAATTAATTAATTATTTAAATGTGTGTTCACATGTCGACTCCTTTGCACGAAACTATCATAATTATCGTTGATGCAAATTTGCTATGCATCCCTCTGCGCATCATCTGATAAAATATAATAGTTGAACTCCGTACGGTTGTGGTAAAAGATGGGTTTCTTTTTTATCGTAAAATTGGAATTCTTTTTTCTTGAAAGCGAAATTATCGTATCGCCCATATAAAAATATTTGCAATAAAGCTAGTAATTTTACGTGCTATTTCTTTCTCAACTTTAAATTAGAATGTGAAGGGGATTGCGAACTTAATGTTACCATCGCGACAAATATAATCCTGCACTATCTTACAACTGTAATCGAGCTATTCTTTTAAGTATATTTGTATATTGGCTTATTTATATATTTCTATAGCCACTTCTATTTCGGGAAAAGCTGACCCGATTTAGACTTCGTTATACAGATAGTATGGTTGATTCTAAGACTTTCTAACCAGGTGCTGCCACTTGGGATGTTTCAGAAGGTTGCATAAATAAAAACATTAAATTTTAATGTATATTGTTTTAGGGGGTTTTCTGACATATACAGAGGGGTATCGCTTTTGCAAATTTATAAATTAATAATTAAAATAATAATTTTGTCGTTGGTTTTACGGTCTGTTCATTTTACATATTTTTGTAAGTATCACGAGCTCAAGACCAGTTGATAATAATTCTTAGTTAATTATTATTATTTTTGATTAGAGGAAAAATTGAAAGCAACAAACATATACAGGCTATAGTTATAGTACTATTTCGAAAACAGCCACGATTTCTCGTCAGACTAATTCGTATAGTTTTGCTATTTCAGAGGATCTTGTGGAGAATCGAACCCACTCACTCTGATTGCCAGCGCATCTGCCCAACCCATAGGATATGCTGCGTGTAGTTTTGCAAGCTGCTTAATTCAAGTTTTCCTCTAATTGTTGTTTGTTATTTTGCCAACGGTATACACAATATTTTAGACATTCTGTCTATATGTAAATCATGTATGTTGGACTTTGTTTTTTTTGTACATTCTTCTTTCTATTTTTAGAAAATCGTTATTGTACATAACCGCGTGCTTCGGTGTAAATTTATTTTTGTTGTTGGTTTTATGGTCTGTTCATTTTTACATATTTTTGTAAGTTTGATTAGAGGAAAAATTGAAAGCAACAAACATATACAGGCTATAGTTATAGTACTATTTCGAAAACAGTCACGATTTATCGTCAGACTAATTCGTATAGTTTTGCTATTGCAGAGGATCTTGTGGAGAATCGAACCCACTCACTCTGATTGCCAGCGCAGCTGCCTAACCCATAGGCTATGCTGCGTGTAGTTTTGGAAGCTGCTTAATTCAAGTTTTCCTCTAATTGTTGTTTGTTATCTTGCCAACGGTATACACAATATTTTAGACATTCTGTCTATATGTAAATCATGCATGCTGGACTTTGTTTTTGTACATTCTTCTTTTCTATTTTAGAAGATAGCTATTGTACATAACCGCGTGCTCCGGTATAAATTTATTTTGTCGTTGGTTTTACGGTCTGTTCATTTTACATATTTTTGTAAGTATAACGAGCTCAATACCGGTTGATAATAATTCTTAGTTAATTGTTATTATTTTTGATTAGAGGAAAAATTGAAAGCAACAAACATATACAGGCTATAGTTATAGTACTATTTCGAAAACAGCCACGATTTCTCGTCAGACTAATTCGTATAGTTTTGCTATTTCAGAGGATCTTCTGGAGAATCGAACCCACTCACTCTGATTGCCAGCGCAGCTGCCTAACCCATAGGCTATGCTGCGTGTAGTTTGCAAGCTGCTTAATTCAAGTTTTCCTCTAATTGTTGTTTGTTATCTTGCCAACGGTATACACAATATTTTAGACATTCTGTCTATATGTAAATCATATATGTTGGACTTTGTTTTTTTTTTGTACATTCTTAATCGTTATTGTACATAACCGCGTGCTTCGATGTAAATTTATTTTTGTTGTTGGTTTTATGGTCTGTTCATTTTTACATATTTTTGTAAGTTTAGAAAGAAAAATGTACAAAAACAAAGTTCAGCATACATGATTTACATATAGACAGAGTGTCTAAAATATTGTGTATACCGTTGGCAAGATAACAAACAACAATTAGAGGCAAACTTGAATTAAGCAGCTTCCAAAACTACACGCAGCATATCCTATGGGTTAGGCAGCTGCGCTGGCAATCAGAGTGAGTGGGTTCGATTCTCCAAAAGATCCTCTGAAATAGCAAAACTATACGAATTAGTCTGACGAGAAATCGTGACTGTTTTCGAAATAGTACTATAACTACAGACTGTATATGTTTGTTGCTTTAAATTTTTCCTCTAATCAAAAATAATAATAATGAACTAAGAATTATTATCAACTGGTCTTGAGCTCCTTATACTTACAAAAATATGTAAAATAATAATTAAAAAAATACTATAAAAGGACTCCCTACACTAAATATTTGCTCCGCACACCCCCTTTTTCTCTCTAAGCCAATAATATATTAAAATTACAAAAATAAAATAAAAAATAAATCAAAAAACTACCCGCACCCCATCCCATATAGAACAAATAATTTAAATAAATAAAATAATAACTAAATAAATACTAGAAAAGGACTCCCTATACTAAACATCTGCTTCGCACACCCACCTTTCCTATCCAGTAATATAATATAAATAATAAAACAGAATAAAAAATAACTCAAAAAACTACTCACCCTCTAAAAAGCTTAGGCATGGTCCTTCGAGCCGGATTCGAACCGGCTACTTATGAATATCACTAGACGACTAAGCCGTCTAGGCGGGCGAGTATGTTTAAGCGACATAAGCTGTAGTCATTTCTTTCGTTTATTTCATTTGCATTGCATGCAATTCGGAATCAGCTTATGAAAAGGGCTTCCTGTACTAAACATGTGCTCCGCACACCCCCTTTTCCGCTCTAAACCAATAATATAGTATAAATAATAAAATAAAAGTAAAAATAACTTAGGCACATTGATTTATAGGCATATATGCGTTTGAAGCAGTCAATCATACGCAGCTGGTTTACTATTCTCTCCCTCCGTATCTCAAACTCTGGTTTTCCAACTACAATAGGTGCAATAGGGTGGTGTCCTATCCCCACTTTTGTTGAATTACTACATTTCGAGGCTCCCTACCTTTCCTATGCAGACGATTGCACAATAATGGTAAGTGGTCCTTCCGTCGATGAGCTGTGCTCCAGAATAAATAGTTATCTCCCGAATTTTTTTTGTTTTTTTTCACGACTTGGACAGTGCAAGTGAACATGGAATTACAAGTCTACTAATCTTAGAGGTGACTTTTGATAACATGCGAATGCCACTAAAGTACAAGAGCCGCAAAAAAATCCCCAAATCAATAGCTGGCAGCACAAGGCAATCAAGCAGCCGGTCCTGGACCCTCGACAATATTCATATAGAGGGACACAAGAGTCAATCTGACCCAAATTCGATCCGAGTACCGTAATAGGTTAAACTCTTTCCTCTCCAGATTGGCCGCATCAACCAATCACCTGCTCGGCGGAGCAGACTCTTCTTACGCCAATCTCACTTGAATTCAATGTTGTTTTTACTTTTGGTGTTATCTGCCGGAAATCGAACTTGGAAGTTATAGTATGGGAGGCGAGTACACTACTTCCTATGTTACCACGATATCGATTAAAAATTATGAAATAAAACACTTGCATTTGCAATATAAATACTTTTTTAAAATTATCGTAAGGGACAATTTTATGATTTTTTCCCGAACTGCGAGTTTTATCAAGAAAAAAATAAGAGGTTCAGTATATTAATTAACTATCTATTCGCGTTTTCAATTTTATTTCAATAAATTATTAGCAGTGATAAAAAAAATGCTCTCCTGTAAAATTTTCTTTTTGTCCCATATGCCGAACCCGCCAAAAAACTTGAACCATATATGATACCTATTTCACATGATCATAAGGTTTATAATTTAATGCCGGAAATCTGTAAGTAATGTCAATTGTATGCAGCATTCCTTATATTATACCTCATTTTGCTGTGTTGATGTTATCATTTCATAAGGAATGCTTTGTATCTGAGAGGCACCTTATTCATAAGGCTTATAAGCCGTGGAAAATAAGGTTTGAAATTTCCTTATAAAAACTGCTTATATGGAGATTAGCTACTTTATAATAAGGAATATACGCCAAGTAAAATAAGGCTTACTCAGTTACTCAATAAACTGCTTGAAGTAAAGTTTTATTTTCATAAGGCTTATAGATCACCAGGCGGCCGCCGTGGTGTGAAGGTAGTGTTGCCAGCCTACCACACCGAAGGTCCATGGTTCGAGCCCTGGTACAGGTAACATCAAAAGTGATTTGAAAAAAAAAAGTTTTCAAAACGGGGTCGCCCCTCGGCAGTGGTTTGGCAAACTCTCCGAGTGTATTTCTGCCATGACAGGCTTCTCAGCAAAAATTCGTCTCCTTTGTAGATGCCGTTCGGAGTCGGCAAAAAACTGTAGGTCCCACCAATTTCTAGGGAAAATTCAAATCGGCACACCACAAATTGGAAGAGAAGCTTGGCGCAAAAATCTCTTAGGAGGTTTATGATGATATACCTGTTGTATATCGCGCCATAGATAGATAGATAGATCAGCCATATATAAGGGTTATAAAAAGGTGATATATAAAATACTAGCGGACCCGGCAGACATGGTTCTGCCAAAATTTGACTTGCCTACATTTAATAAATTGTACTCTTTTCCCTCCCCACTTGGCGCTTCTTCTACATTTATCCTTACATCATCCTTTTTCTTTCTGCTTTTGCTTTTCCCCTACCCCCATATACAGTTACTCTTTCCATTTTCCTTTCCATTTCCTCTTCATTTTCCTCTAACACCACCTCTATATTTCAAAATTCTATTCCAACTTCCCTTCTTCTCCCATTTCCTCTGCGGGTATTGATATGTCCATAGCCTGCCCGGCATGCGGTGTGTCTCCACATGACACTTATCGTCTATTTATTTGCTCAACTGAGCAAACTCTTCTTACACCAATTTCACTATGGTCCAACAATATTGAAGGCGCGAGGTTTCTGGGGCTTCCGTTAGAAGAGCTTGATGACAATGCTAGGTAAAGAAGATCACGACTAGGCAGGGCACGTATCGCTAGCACAACAACAACAGCGCGAAAAGAAGCTACATGTATACATCTTGGGACCATTGTTTTTCGTCCTGTTTATCAATGATATTTGCTCTTGCTCTTTACGCGGATGATCTTAAATATATACTCTTATAGCCATCATGACTCTGAATTGATGCAATTAGATTTGGATAAATTAAGTACCTGGTGTAATAATCGGTTAACAATCAATATAAAAAGTGTTTTTTGACTCCAAGTATACCTTCGCAAGTCATATTAACTTATGTATTTCGAAATCGTATGCTATGCTTGCATTTGTTAGGCGTCATAGTTCGGATTTTACTGACCCTTATACGCTAAATCTCTTGCTTATATTCGGCGTTTGTGCGATTCAAACTTAAGTATGCCTGCCTCATTTGGTCGCCGTATTATCATTGCCATATTGCAAGAATTGAACGGATTCAGAAAATATTTTTGTATTTTGCTTTGCGCAACCTACGCTTCTTCACTTATGAAGCAAGATGCTTATTGATGAATTTAAAATCATTACAGAACAGGAGAATAATTTTGTCGCTCTCCCTCATTTTTGACGTGTTTCGTGGTGCTGTTTTCTGCCCTATGCTCCTTGAGAGGATCTTCATTAGCATTCCGGCTAGAGCTCTTCGGAGTTCTGAGTTCTTCCATGTTGGTATTTTTAAAGCTCTTTATGCAAGAAATTCTCCGATTACTTGAGTCTTGATTGAGTTTAACAGATTTACTAAATATTTGGAAATAGATTTTTCTTGTTTAAAGGATCGCTTTTTATGCACTTTAAAAACTTTTTATAAGTAAGACAGTTATGTATGTCATTAAACGGTTTCCTTCTACTGTATACGTCTACTTAGTCTATACGATTTTTTACTGACTGGCTCCAGACCGGAAGGTATTCTTGTCGGAACCCAGCTATAAAAGCAGAGGAAGAGGGAAAGCCATACTCCGTTAGAAAAAGTGGAGAACGATCTGCGATTCCTTGGCGTTTCTAAGTAGGTTCAATTGAACAGGAAAGGAAATGTTTAGTATCAAGAGGGGTCATACCACATGCAGGGCACGTATTTGGTATGGAGGTGTTCAGGCTGGATAAGTATGAGTTTGACCTGGTACAATATCCAGAACAAAGTTATGCTAGCATGACTCTAGTCTCCCTAAGAAGAACGCGCACCTCGTCAGCTATTTAAGGTGGTTGGATGTCAATGACGCCATTCACAGGGCGAGATCTGAGGGATTTATCCACCGACTCGGTGTGGAGATCGTTTAGAGCATGTCTGTGGTTGCGCAGATCAAACGGCCAGATAATGTGGTGCTGGATCACATCATAGTGGTTACGGAGATGTTTCCTCATATCTCTAGGGGGCTTCATCGAATGGCTTGTATGACTAGGTTTGTGGCAATTCAGTAAAATCCGTCTGCTCAACAGTTCCGAGTGCTGACGACCATTGAGCATTCAGTTCTGATGACGGTGTTTTGGTAGACTTGCAACTTCCTCCAGTATGTGTCAGCTAGGTTGGGCGACCATATGCGTGCAGCGTAATGAATAACCGGTGAGCCAATAGCCTTATATGTAGCAAGCAACGTTCTTTATCTTTTCCCCAAGTACTGCCGGCCAGTGACTTGAGGATCTTGTTGCGGCTCTGTGCCTTAGAGGCTACTGCGGTGGCATGACTAGCGAAGACAATATCAGATTTCGCTCGGTGAAGAAGCTGGGAAGGTCTCGGAGGCAACAGTTAATCCTTGTACAGAGTTCGTCCTTAACCGAAACCATAATCGTGCATTCGGTAGCATAGGATATAATAGAGACTCCCCCTCCTGCACCCCTAGATTTCATGTTCCTAAATTTATCTGACACCTGCCGACCGTTGAGGCTGTTGTCGGTCCACCTTTACACGCGTGGCGTGATTGACCGTGTCGAAGGCTTCCGAGAGGTCAAGTGCCTCGAGCACCGCTTTATGAATTGTAGGATTTTGGTTGAGACCATAGTTTATCTGCATTAACAGCGGATGTTGTCCTGTGTGTCTTCCGGAAGCCATGTTGGTGTCTGGCCAAGTGCAGGTTGCCGATGAAGTATGGGATCAGAATGGTGTCCAATAATTTCGCAACCGGCGGCAGGAGAGATATCGGACAATATGATTCTTCTTGGTTCGCCGTTTTCCCTGGTTTTAGTAGGGGGACTTCTATCGCTTGTTTCCAAATCTCTGGATTGACGAAAGGGGCTAGCGAGAAGTTTAAAAGGACCGCCAAATAACTTTGGCCTTCGTGGCGTAATTGTTTCAACATCTTGTATCTTGAGGGCTTGGCCTTCATTATGGCTTCCTTGTCCTCGGCGACGCACAGTGTAACTTTTGCCATTTTTAGGATGCCAAACTTAATAACAGCCAAACCAATAGAGCAGTTCATTTGAAATTTTGCAGTGTGGTTGCAGATACCTAAGTCTGATTTGAGAATAAAAATGGGCGTGATCCGCCCACTTTTTCTCCTCGCCCTCATATAAGGTGAAATTTCACATAATCATATTTTCAACTTTGAAAGTATTTTCCAGTGCCAATATAAATAAAATTTTTTTAGATTTCTCAACTTTGCCTTAAAGGCTTTTGATTAATATTTAAAAAAATTTATTTTCAAAGTCAAACATAACATAGGTACATATATTTGTAAAAAAACGGCTATTTTTTCAGGATAGCATAAAACCTTTGATTCTTTTAACCAGTTATATGAAGGATATATTTTTCTGTTAACTTCTGAAGTGTGCTACCGGATCAGGGACTATTCATGTGTTGAAAGATTTGAGTCAACTATCATCGCAATTGCTTGATCTGGTGATAAACTTTTCTTATTTTCTTCCGATAGTCGAGACTTTTTGATGCTGTGGACAATTCCTCAATTATTTTTGCAGAATTTCTTTTCCTTGATGATCCTAATTTCAATTCCGCTGCCATTCACAGTTGATCATTGTCGATATTGTTTAATAAATTTTTAGCTTTTCGTTTTTTTGTGGGCATAGATGACTCAGAGAAGATTTTTGTTGGCCTCCCCGGCTTAGGAATATAACGATAAGTGCATGGCTCAATATCAAGCGTATAATCTGTGAAATCCAGAGTTTTTCTCAGTAAATTTACTTGTAGATCAAAAACAACATGCCCATCTCTATACGAATATTATAAGTTAGCTGGATGATGTATTTTTTTAATTTTGAATGATCCAGATCTCTTCCAATTATACTGAAATTATGGTTTAGTATGGCTTTGTTCGTTGCTCCATCTTTGCTTTTTAGCCAAACTTCAAAGAGTGCATTTCGTGAAATAGCCATAACTAGTTGATGATATAGGAAAATTTGGTACAGTGCAGTTGGTTTTCCTTCAATGCAGTCCGTCTTTGGTACGTTTCATTTTTAGCTATGTTCTCTATTTATATAGTCTTAGCCCAAGCGTTTTGTTATATCACTTGTCATAGAATAAGAAACTGGGTTTTTACGGTAAATAATACCTGCTAATGCTTAACAAAAATATACTTACCCATTTCTTTGTTTTAAAGATCTACCTAAGATCTCGAACTCCGAGCCAGCTTTAGGTAGACATTTATGTGATGTTTACATACATATGTATATTCCCGAAGCACTCAGTTGCTTAGAAGTTCACCTATAATAGACGACCCTCAGGTAGGCGTGCATACATAACATAAGTTGATGGGATAAGTGCACAACTCGTTAACTATGGGAAAACCCATATGACAAACAATAAGGGCTATTAAGTGCACAAGTTTCCTTTTTCATTTCAGTTATAACTGTCTTTTTTTGGGATGTAGTATTGTAGACTTGAACTGAGGGCATTCCATTGTCAGGTCACTGTGCATTCATACGTGAGCGAGGGGGCATAGAGACCTTAAGTTGGCGATTACAAAGAAAAACGCAAAATTTCTCAATGGTTTTATGTTTTTATTTGAAACTATATAAAATTCCCTTTAATGTGTATGTATTCGTTCAATCAAATTGGGCCAAATCACGCAAGTTTTATTTTATTGAAAACGAAAAATTTTCTAAGCTTACCAAACTTTTAGTGGCTGTCTAAAACAAAAAAAAAATTAAAAAAATGCCTACGTGGCTGAGACTTGCCAATGTAAGTTAAATAAAATAGTTTGAAGTCAAAATAGTTATCCAAAAATCCACCAGGTGGCCACAAAGTTGGCCAAAAATTTTGGACTGTGAAATGATTTTTACACTTGTTTCAGTTATCCAAGTTTCATAATGCTTATCATGGTGATCGTGGGTTTTTTACTTTGCTTTGTATACATTTTCTTAACAGTTGGTTATTAATCTGTTGCATGTCCAAAAATGTTTGGAGATTGGAGAACATTCTTTTTTGGACTATTGGCATCCTTAAAGTGAAAAAAGTTACACTGTGCGATGGAGACGGCAATGGGCACTGTGTTGTGCTGTGTTTATGAGCCTGGTGGATGGCTAATATCTTGGCCCTGTCAGCAGGTGGATATATTATAAACTGTCGGAAAAATTAGCTCGCGCATCGCTTGGGGTTAGATATGACGCTGTCACCAAATGTAATGGCGACCTTGTAATTGTATTTGGGCGGATTTGACAGGCCCTTAAGGTGTTGCTTCTACTTGGTCAGTTTGTGTTCGTTGACTATCCTACGAATTTCCGCATTGAGATCTTTGATTCTGGGATCTGCGGGATTGATGAGTCTCACTTGGTCACGTTCTCTTGAAAGACCCGCTGCTTTTTACAGCGGGAGTGAAGCTGCCGGAGACTGGATCAATGACCTTGTAGGGTAACGGAGGAGAGCTCTGTATATTCCCTAAAACGGTCCCAGTCCGCTTTGCTGAAGTTGATGAAAGTACGGCGTTCGGAGGTTATGAAGTCCGTCGGTTGCTTAATTGAGAGTATGATTGGCAGGTGGTAAGGTGCCAATGTAAGGTCGGTCACCAGTTGACGTAGTTTATGAGTCCTGCGTTGACGGCTCAGATGTCGCGAAACCACCCTCATTAATTCTGGGACGGTCTTTTCGATGTACATTATACCCATCCCAAGTTCGTAAGTCAGATCTTGTGTTCAGTTTGGTCTTTTGAAGGACGGATGTGTCTGCCTAGGTTGTGGTACGCTGGAGCCTTAGATGGATAGGCCAAATTATCTGGCGGTGTATTGCAACAAGGCGCTATGAATGTATCCGTCCAAAGGTTTCTGTTAACGAGCTCAGAGCGCATAACAACGTGACATAGGCCCATGCAATTGTTGCACTTGACCGAAACCGCAGGCGTATATAATATTTGAAGCCATCCTTTACACGTGACGCATTGAACAGAATACGAATGTTTAACATAAATTTTCTACCAGCAAACGCAGCAGATCCAATCTCTTGGTCCGTGGTTGGAGTCGATATCAGTCCGTACCAAGAGAATATGGAGCAACCTCGATGCAAGGATTTTTTCCGAGGTTGACAATTTGAGGGTGGGACGTAACAAATTAGACACGGTTACACCGTAATAACAGCCCTTCCGGTACGATAGAACCCACTGTCCTATTTGTAATAAAATTCATATAAAACACTAGCAGACCCGGCAGACTTTGCCCTGCCTAAAATGTGATTTGCCTACATTTAACTAATTGTACTCTTTTCTCTACCCACTTACCGATTCTCCTTTATTTATATTATATTTGAGAACAAAATCAATCACTGAAGATGGCGGATCGCCGAAACCGGTTTGTTACAAAACCAAAATTGACAAGGGATGACGAAAATTCGTTCCAATATAAATCTATTATATTTTCCTTTTTCTTTCTACATTTTGAGGCTGGGTAGCGGAGCCAATTCTTTGGCGTTGATACCATGAAGCCTGCGCCATAGCCGGTATCAGCGCAATGCGTTAACGCAATTGCGTTTAGTGCTTTTTTGCGCAATGATACCATATTGCTAGTGGCGCAGTTCACCGAAAGCTAATACAAAGAGTTTGGATGGGGTATTTAAAGACACGTATGCATGACAGGATAAAGAATCCGAAGGTGGAGTCTAACTTTTTTCACCCGTTCAAAAATAATGACCAAAAATAGTTTACTCAGGTAATAATGTAGTTTAGGAGACACCATCGAGCACTGAACGCAAACGGTCAGATGGGGTATCCACACCCACGTATCCATGCCAGGATCAAGGGTCCGAAGGCGGAGTCTAACTTATTTTACCTGTTTAAAAGTAATGAACAAAAGGCAAATTATGCAAACTTTGTTTGTTATTAAGTTTTAAATTGTTTCAAATCTTAATTTTCCGCACTCGGATTGTGATTCGTGAAACCGAAACGCGTCTTTGGGTATACCTCAGAACATTTTTGGTATCGCCTTGGTAGTTGCGTCACTAGCGCTGATGCCTTTATGTGTAATACCGTGACGCCAGCAGCGCCAGAAACACCTTCAAGCCAATGGCGCCAGTGGCGCCACTACAGTACAGCGAGACTAGAATAAAACATTAACTCAATGCCGCCGGTTGCGCCAGATACAATAGACTTAAAAAACAGCAATTGATACCAGTAGCGCCACTCCAGTACAGCGGTGTTTTGCTGCTGGCGTCATGGCGTTACGGTATCACAAATAAAGGTATCAGCGCCAGTGACGCCAACAGCGGTATCAGCGCAATTTCATGAAGCCGCGCAGCTCTACACAGTCTAACTACTTTTGCTTGTCCCCATATACCGTTTCTCTTTTTTACCCTCTTCATTTTACTCTAACACCTCCTCTACATCTCAAATTTGCACAGCATATTCTTGGGTTCACTGGTTACAGCATAGGCTATATAAAGTTTTGGAAAATTGGTCGGGGCCACGCCCCCAGGCAATATAAAATTTCGATTTGTCATAACTCTGAACTAATTTGATCTAAATTATTG
Source organism: Merzomyia westermanni (assembly GCA_949987695.1). Classification (NCBI taxonomy): domain Eukaryota; kingdom Metazoa; phylum Arthropoda; class Insecta; order Diptera; family Tephritidae; genus Merzomyia; species Merzomyia westermanni. The sequence goes on from OX465291.1 coordinate 88,463,247, forward strand.
ATAGTTGCATATACAGTTGTGTTCAATATAATAGTAGTGAAATTAAAATGGTTATCGTTCAACGAAATAAGGAGAAGTTGTAATTTTAATAATTTTCATTTAAAATATAGCGAATTCCATAGCAGAAACCACATAAAAACCAATTGCAAAGTTTACACAAAGTTCATGAAAGTTATTTTTATCTGTTAAAAATTTGCATCAAAATTTCAATATTTTTGGCCAGAATTTTCAGAAAATTGTTTGAGGACACAGTTTTATAGCTCATTCAACTTTAGCACCATAACGTGCAATTGAGAAGCACCTCAAAATTTTCCCTGAATTTTTAGAATGTTTGTCAAGAATGTTGGTTATCTGGTTCAAGTTGACGATATATAGATATTTGTTCTATATATCAAAAAAACCTTGGAAAAGGTAATATGGAATTGGCGGAAAAGCAAAAGTAGAAAAAAAAAATTAAGATATAGAAATGAATGACGAGGAAGTGGGGAGGGTAGAGACTACAATTTGTCTAATGTAGGCAAGTAAAATTTTAGGCAGGACAACGTCTGCCGGTTCTGCTAGTATCTATATATAAATTATCATTCACTTGAGCCAAATAAATTCCTAGCTATGCCAAATTGCAGCTTTATTTAACCTGTGGTCGTTTTACACAGATTGACAATCAAATTTGGACATAAATGAAGCACAAACAATACACAAAAGTGAGTGGGCGTAGCACCGCCCACTTTTCCAAAATTATGTAAATCTTGACGCGACACATATATTAATTTAGAAAAGGTACGTTCAGAGTTATGACGAATTGAAATTTTATATAGCCTAAACGTCTGAACCTGTCGTGAAAGTTTCACAGAGATCGACTACAAACTTTAGACATTAATGAAGGCAAACAAAACACAAAAAAATGTGGGCGTGGCAACCGCCCAGTTTTCCAAATATGTAAATCTTGCCTAAGTGACACATATATGCAACTATCATTAATTTAGACCAAATACGTTGAGATTTGTGACGAATTGAAATTTTGTATAGCCTGGGGGCGTGGCACCTCCCACTTGTCCAAAACTATATATCGCCGGAGCTGTAACCAGTGAACCCAAGAATATACTGCAACAATTTGATAAAGATCGGTTAAGTACTTTGGACGCCTATAAAGGACAGACAGACCCACATTCAGTTTAATTTATAAGATTGTAAAAATTACCATAGCAAACCCGGGTTTGAACTCGATTAAGTTGTAAAACAATTACTTTGTACTATGCGATATGAATACCTCTACTGTAAGTATTTATTTATTAGGCTGTATGAATCCCCCTGTGATTCAATAACATTTTAATATTAAGTTATATGAAGTACTCTGTTATGTCATTACCCATTACGTGTCAATTTGACAAGTTGGCAACTTCCGGTTTGATCGTTGACACAAAAAGGAATAATAAATAAACTGCCAAAAGAAAATCCGCCTTTTGCAGTCGAGTCCTGCTTTACTTAAAATTTACAACAAAAAGAGTCTAAAAAGTCAATAGAATATTGAGCATTCACAGACCAATAAACTTTAAGAAAAAATTTTGGAAACTGGAATCTTAGTGTTCTGTGCCTAATCTGCAAGAACTGCGATCCTGCAAACTGCTCCAACTGTCACGGAATCAGACTTTTGAATATCGCATATAAGGTTCTATCAAGCGTATTGTGCGAAAGGCTAAAGCCTAATGTGAACAGACTGATTGAACCTTTTTAGCGTGGCATCAGACATGCAGCGGAATTCCAGACATCGCCATCTCCTATATGCTAAAATATTCCAAAGCAAATTACTACCCGAATATTAGGCGATTTCGCTTATTTGCGGTTCTGGAACGCAAGTCGACTAGCTAAAATCTGGTTACGTTATCTTTTCGCTTAAGGGCGCTGGGATGACACTGCCAGCTGTCAATTTAGTTGTGATTCCTTACGAGACGGAAATTGCCAAAAGCAGTCAGAAATAGACAGAGGTTACTAGAAGTCAACCCCATACTTCTTGGCTTTACTCAGTAAATTAAAATTTTTGAAAATTTTCCTAGGTTTAGTCCGAAATTACTGTTAGTATTTCGAAACTAAAATAATTTAAATATTTAGGTGTTGATAATACCGAAAAATAGAATTACTGACAATTTAAGAGACATTTTTTTATCTTATCGAAGTCATTAGTGTCCTCAGAAGATATACTAATCGTATTTTAATTAATTCGCAAAGAATTTTATAAGAGAGCTTCAGAAATAGGTGTAAATCGGTGCGAGATTCCGCTGATCCCTTTATTGTTTCGAAGGATGGGTTAGTAATAATAATAATAGATGGATGTTTGTGCCCTCATATGACCATAGCACGACATATAAGACGACCAACTTTCAGCAAACATAACGGTTTAATTAAGGTATGCGCTTGCACTGTCGTGTATGAAGTTCGAGGGTCTTGAGCCTGTCCATTGCAGTTGCTTCCTAAATGTCATAAAAGCTGCACAAGTTGCTGAATTTGCTCATATGAGCCTTGATCCTATAATGGGTTGTGAGAACACCTATAGCATCCTAAGATTTTTATCGGACATACCGATTATTGCATCGTTACTTCAGTCTCAGTTTGACCGTTGTGCTCTCTACCTGCAACTTCTCCTGCTGGGTCATACGATTTTTCGTTGCCCTCTACAAGCACAAGCACAAGCAATTTTGTCGCACAAGAACATATGTCGCTCGGTATGGTGATATTCTCGCTAGAGTAACTGCGTTGTGGATTTATCCCTGCACACATGCTTATAAGGACCACCGCCGCCAGAAACATACCCGGGTGTTTTAAAAGCGGTGTGGACATATTGGTGCCGGTGAACGTTTTATTGCTTCAATCCTTTCTGGGGTTTTGGAGTCATCCGTATACCGCACTAGTGCCCTATTCTGATGGAATCATTTAACTTGATGCAACTGACATTGTCTCTCAGTTATGTTTTGAATCTCTTCTCGAAGCTGGTGATCTCACCTATGTCGTCACTTGGAAGATTAGAACAGAAATTTTGACTTTTTCTGTGCCAAGAAACGTTAATACTTTTTTCTGGCAAAATAAGTAAGTAGCGTTGGGTGAATATGTGAAATTTCCATTTTCTCATAAATTACATTTATTTTACGTAGTTGAGTGTTTCGAAGACCTAAAAGAATAAAATTACACTATTTTTTCATTTAGCAACAGGTTATTTTCGTTGCTAAAATTAGCTATCGTTAGGACAAAAATAGAGGTGGCTAAAATTCCAAATCGCAAACTTAGCTAAATCAGTCGCCAAAAACAGCTGAATACTTTATCTGTTTCACTTATGTTCATCGCTAAAATTCCCCAATTAATTAATAAAAATTAACCAAAAAATAGAGATTTTAGGAGATTGATTCACTGGAATCGCTAACGTCGACAAAAATTCCGAAAATGAATTTAGAGATTTTAAAACTTTTGTTGCCACCATACAAAAAAAACCATTGACCATGTGTCAACATATAGTTCATTTTATTTACATATTCGATGGAAATATTTGGTTTTTGGAGGGTGAGTACCTGTGGGTCACGTGTATATAAGCAGTGCAGTGCAACCCACCGGAGGTGACATCAGTAATTAAAACTTTCCAGTTTCTTTATTTATATCTATGTCATACACGGAAGAAGTGATATTCGCCTCTGATTAAAAATGGGTGTGCCCCACTAGTGATACACATGGCCTCTGATTACAAAATATGTGTGACCCACTGGTGGTGCACTTGGCAGAGAACGTGTTAAGCGACCGCCCTACAGGGCATTATGTGATCAGCTAAGAGTGTATCCCTGCGTTGTTAACCCTCCGATGTTCATATGGGTCTGGCCAGACCCATTCGATCTTTAAATGTATGTAGATCTGTTATTTTTAATATCTGAGGCTTCTTAGTCCATGACTTCCTAAAATGTAGTGTGCTAAACACAATGAAGTAGCAAAATTAAGATTTTTGCTATATTTGTTGTAAAAATAATAATTTTAAACTAATTTCGTTTATTAAGCTCACATGGGTCTGTGCAGACCCATATAAGCTTCTCATGTAAATTGGTTAACCGTTAGGTGTAAACAGCGGCAGAGATAATTTTTTAGTTGACATTTGACAATTGAAGTGAACACGTGTTTTTTAATTAGTGGGAAGTGTTTTTTTTAAATAAAATGGAACAAGTAAATATGGATGAAGTTGATGTGTTGACGCGTTTGCTTCGTAAGCTAAGTGCAGCAAATGTGAGTCCGGAAGAACGTCAGCGACTTCAGGCACAAATTGAAGAAATTATGGGACAGGAGTCCGATCGATTTGAAACAAGTGGCGACGTAGAAGATGATGAATGTTTTCCAGACTTCGGTGAAGCATCAGATATAGAACAGGAAATCGAGTTAGAGGCTGTTCTGGATGAAAACCATGATGATATTGAGGATTTGTATAGAGAAGCTATCGCCCTTGAGGCTTCAACTACAATGGAATCATGCAGCACATCTTTTACCCAGGGCCTTATATACAGGTCGAAAGATGGTAAGATGTGGAATTCAAATCCTCCACCACCTGGAAGGCCTCGTTGTCACAATGTTACAACTTTTACTCGTAAAGGGCCACTACGAGGAGCGTCACCGAGTCATAAAGCTCTTTTCAAGCTATTGCTGTCTCCTGAAATCGTAAGTATCATTGTGCGGGAAACCAACAGAAAAGCCGTTGAAGCGTTTCGTCTATGGAATGAAAAGCATCCCAGTAATAAACAGCGTTCTTGGGTAATGACTGACGAAGACGAAATGTATGCTTTTTTTGGGGTGCTACTTATTGCTGGTGTATTCCACTCGAATTCTCAGCCAGCGAAAGAATTGTGGGCCAGCTACAATATGCCAATTTATAAGGCCACTATGTCATTGAATCGGTTCAAGAGCTTAACTACTTTCATCCGGTTCGATAACAGTGGTACTCGTGCTGAGAGGTTGAAGCAAAGCAAATCTGCTGCCCTGGACGATGTATGGCTCATCCTGATGGCCAATTTAGAGAAAGCATACACTCCGGATAGTCATGTAACCGTCGATGAACAGTTATTTCCATATCGTGGGCGCACTCGATTCACCCAATATATTCCGAGTAAGCCGGCAAAATCTGGCATGAAAGTGTGGTGGATTTGTGACTCTGTTTCAAACTACCCTTTGAAAGGTATAATTTATACTGGAAAACCACCAGGTGGCCAGCGAGAAACGAATCAAGGTGAACGGGTCGTCATGAAATTGATGGAAAATTATATGGACAGCGGTAGGACTGTTTATGCTGACAATTTTTTTTCAACATACAACTTAGCAGAAATGTTGATGGATCGTAGAGTGGCTTTTGTCGGTACCGTAAGAAAAAATAAGACCTTCGTTCCGCATGAATTGCTTAACCCGAAGCGTGATGTTAAAAGCACTTTATTTTGTTATCACAATAATAATATCTCTCTGTGCTCGTATATGGCAAAGCCGAAAAAGGCAGTAATTATGTTATCCACTGCCTTTATTTTGTTTTGTTGTTTTTCCGACAGGGTGAATGATTGATGTATATTGGAACGATTTTTCGTCATCCCTTGTCAAATTTGGTTTTGAGACAAACCGGTTTCGGCGTTGTGCCATCATCAGTGTCGATTTTCGTTCTGATCTGTTGTGGTCGTTTGTCTTGTATTTATAGTAGGTAGCAGGTAACGTCAGCATGGGTGTCTGTTTGTGTACGTGTGTGCATGTGTTGTGTGTGTACATTCAGAAACGGGGGTGGACTAATGTGGGGTTGCATCGATCGGTTTTTTTGTGGTTGACTGAGGCAGGTAAAAGTTGGTGATTTTTGTTGTTTGACCTTTTTTGCTTGTCCTTTGTGCGTGCGTGTTTGTTTCAGTTTTTATAGCCACTCAGGATAAACAACATTGTCGCAACGAAGGCGGACAAAGGCAACACAACTGTGCTAATTGAAAAAGATGAGTATATAACAAAAACCGAAAAACTCATCGAGGATATGGAATGCCGTAGAATAAGAGTGAACCCCACGGATGAATACCAGAAAGAAATCAAAGTGGCTATAAAAACTGCAACAAATATAATAGATACCAACTCGGCATATACATTAGTCCAAATGAACCCGTCAACTCCACCACTGATTGCGCTACCAAAAATCCACAAGCCAGGCAATCCAATGAGACCAATCATTAATTTTAAATCGGCACCATGCTATAAGCTATCTAAATATTTAAAAACAGTATTGAAGGACACACTGGAACTTAGCAACGAACACACCATAACTAATACATCTGAACTAATAAACAAACTTAGGACCGTTGAAGTGACAAAGGACAGCAAATTGGTATCTTTCGACATAAAAGATCTATACACATCAATACCACTAGCAGAGACATTGAACATAGTAAACTCTATAATACTACGTAAAACAAAAGATAAAGTAAAAAGTACGCAAATCACGAACACGGTAAGAACCACACTACGTCAAAACTATTTTCAATTCAACAATAAAATATACAGACAAACAAACGGACTTGCGATGGGAAACCCAACATCGGCTATTCTTATGGAAGCGCTTATGCAAAACCTGGAAAAAGAGTATATACAGGAATTAAATTCCAAATTAGGAGTGTTATTTTACGCAAGGTACGTGGATGATATCATATGCGTTTTAACTACCAACAACGAAGAGCAAGTACTGCAGTACCTCAACAAGCAGCACGGGAACATAAAATTCACAATGGAAACCGAAAAAGACGGAGGAATCAATTATCTGGACCTCACAATAAGTATTGATAAAGCTAGCAATAAATTCAACTATGACATATATAGGAAACCAACGGCCACCGACACAATAATACATAATACCTCGAACCACCCACAACAACATAAAAATGCAGCGCTAAGGCACTTAGTACAAAGATTGGAAAGAACACGTCTTACACAAGAAGCATATAGAAGAGAGCTTGGAATAATATATAACATCGCTACAAACAACGGATATAAAAAAGCACTAGTAGATAAACTCAGGAGAGACCTTAGAGAACAAAAAAGAAACAATGGAGAAGAAAGTACACAAACCTGGACGACAATGACATATACTGGAAGGGCAACATATAAATTAGCAAATTTCCTTAGAAAATACAAAATCAACACAGCGTTCAAAACATCGAACAATTTAGGACGGAAGCTAAGAACCAAAACTAACTCAGAAGATCCATTTAGCAGTGATGGTGTATACAAGCTCACTTGTGAATGCCAGCACAGTTACATAGGACAAACTGGACGACAAGTAAGAACGAGGTTCAGAGAACACATTAGAGATTACAACAAAAAGATACGGAATCCAACCATCATACCAGAGTCCAACTTTGCGAATCACATGACTGAGAATAAATGCCCCCCCGGAAACATCAAAGAAACAGTCAAAGTCCTACATGTACAAGCAAAAGGCAGACGTCTGAACGTACTCGAAAACATAGAAATCTACAAACAAAAAACATTCGACGGTAGAATAATAAACGAACAGAGAAACACTGTTTCCGACACAATATTCGAACCTTTAAAATTGGTTTACAAAAAACAAAGCAACCACTCAGGTACAACAAACACACACGCACCGACAAATAAGCACAAAACAGCAAAAGATCAAAAACAACAAACAAGCAAAAAAGGTCAAACAACAAAAATCACCAACTTTTACCTGCCTCAGTCAACCACAAAAAAACCGATCGATGCAAACCACCCCCGTTTCTGAATGTACACACACAACACATGCACACACGTACACAAACAGACACCCATGCTGACGTTACCTGCTACCTACTATAAATACAAGACAAACGACCACAACAGATCAGAACGAAAATCGACACTGATGATGGCACAACGCCGAAACCGGTTTGTCTCAAAACCAAATTTGACAAGGGATGACGAAAAATCGTTCTAATATACATCAACCTTATGATGCACTTACCGCATCATAAGGCACCGAACATCGGAGGGTTAAAGGTTGACACTTCACTGGAAAGGGCAGCACTACATGTCACATACAGGGATAAGTGTTATACAGTATGTTGGCACCTGTTCCGAGAAGAGACAAGGGATGACCGATAGGAACGACATGGCCGTGGCACAGTCGGTTTCCACGGAAATGGCGTTGCTATCCGCCATCACTGATTACCTGGCCTCGTAAGCGCCAGGAGCAGAAAAATAAATTAAAATCTAAAAAATAAAATTGTGAGCTAAACAAAAAAACCAAAATTTTAAATCATTTAATATATTTGCAATTATTGGACAATTGGACTGCGAGACCGAGTCCCGCATATTTCAAAAAGCAGCAAGGCGTTTTACCTGACATGGCGACCGTCAAGCGGGAACCTCCACGCATGTGACATCGGCGGTGGCGGTGAGTAAGTTAAGTGGCAGTGAAAAATAAGTGAAATATAATGAGAAAATTTAATGTAATCCGAAATAATAAAACTAATTAAGAGGGGAAAAATTTAATAACTAATGCAACTAAGGTAAACGGAGATGGTGAAGGTTAGAGGAATGTAAAATCTAATAACTAAGAAAAAAAAGCAATTAATAAAAACGGAGATAATTGGTTTCACAAGCAAAGCGTTATAGTAATAAAGAAATCGATAAATAAAAGCGGAGGTGGCAGGAACTAATAAAATCTAAAGTTTAATAAAGAAAGTCTGACAAAAGCAGAGATAAAAGGAAATTTTATATAAGGACATAAGTGCCAAAAAGAAAATGTATCACCTTTAATGCAGAAAATTGGAAATAATATATAAAACTAAACCACAAATCTAACAGAAGCAGAGATAAAACTTAAAATTTTGAAAATAATACATACAACTAATCTACAAAACGAAAAAAGAGTAGAGATAAAACAAAAAAAAAAAAAATTACATAAAAATCTAATCAACAAAATAACTAATGCAGAGGTTATATATGTGCATATTGGGTGCTGTACCTAACGGCACATCATATCACGCCACTTAACTAACGGACATAGCAAGCTCACGCCACTCACACTGCATAGCAACGGCAACAACCAGCAGCGAGCGAGACAGTCGCAGCAGCAGTCAGCGGAAAAAGCGGCAGCGCTAGAAACAGCGGCAGCGGTAGTAGCAGCGGTAGCAGTAAAGTAGTTATGTATATGTACATTAGAGCGGCTAAAATTTTTTTTCCATCAGGAGTATAGCAAAAACGTAATATACAGATGGTTCTAAGAAAAATTGTTGAAGACACGATAGCTCTAAGTCCGATTTCTACAACTTTTGCAAAATAGATATCTTGCCATATGAATGTAGGGCTTGGCAAAAAAATCTTCATAGCTTCTGATAGAATTATAGGAAAAATATCTTATTCGGCTTACTTTAAAGGTATTTTACGTACATTTCAGAATCTGTATTAATATATATAGTGTTTTTGAATTTTAGTAGAGATATCAGGTTTAAATTATGAGAAATTAGCCTGAAATGAACTTTTAACTACTATATTATCATTTTTAACAAATTTCTTATGGAAATTTTTTTTTTCTTTACAGCTAAAATAAGTTCAGAATATTTCCAACAACTTTCATTCAGGCAGCAAAATTTTTGTATTTAAATTTTAAATGGATGAGCCAAATCCTTCTACATCATCTGAATCCACTTTATCACATATACTTGAACACGATATTATTGCGTTTGGTTTATCAGTGAATTAAATAATCTGAATTTACAGTGTAGTCGTGAAATTTTAAGATAAAATTTTTTTTTAAGTGATCATGCTAAAATTCAAAGTAAAATGTTTTCGCATAAAAATTTAACTCCTCATGTAATTGATAAATTGGTTGAAATTTGGAATAAATTTCATATTCCACTAATTGATAGATGTAGTATTCTAAGAAAACTAAATGTTTTAATTGAAAAATATCACGAAAGCATTAAACACAGCAAAAAAGTTCAGGAATTTACAGCATTTGTACAATTTACAAATGACTTATTTTACATTGAAAAATGTAAATGCAAGTCAAAAACAACAGAATGCTCATGTGGCTTAATACCAAACCATTTAAAAGAATTTATGATGGACCAACATAATACTAGAAAATTCACAATACTTGAATATATGGATGACATTGTAGAAGAAACACCTACAACAATACCAACAATGCAACAGTTAGTGATGATCCAACATACGAACCACTTGGAACAGATATGAAAACAGGTGAAGCACAATTTGCAAATGGAGCAGTTGCAGAAGTATCTGTTACAATGAAACGTATCTGTTATACTCAACGATACGATGCTATAAATTTTGCTATGATGTGTGACAGATTCGGTGTTTCAGATAGAGTTGCTTCATGTTTAGCAACAGTTCTTTTCGAAGATATAAATTTTCGAGATGTTCGTGGAGAACTTGTCATAATGGATCAATCTAAAGTTGCAAAAGAAAAAATAAAAGCTAGAGAGGAAGTGTTTCGTAAACGATACATAGATTCCAACATAACTGCATTTTCTTCCGATGACAGAAAAAATTATTCATAAACTAGATAGAAAATTTATGAGAAATTTCATACAAATATGGTAAAAGAACCCTATTTAGTTGTTCTAAAAGAGCCTAACGCTGAGTTACGTGGATATGTTAATTTGGGTGAAGAAGAAAATGCAAAACACAAATTAAATGAATTCTACAATACCAAAAAACTGTCAATAGATCAATTAATTGGCATATGCAGCGATGGAGAACCAGCTAATACTGGAATAGAAAATGGTGTTAAAAGACATTTTGAAAAGCATTTAAATAGACCACTGCACTGGTTTATATGTTTGCTTCATTTCAATGAATTACCATTTGGTCATTTATTCAGAGCATTAGATAAAACAGTCACGAGTGGACCAAGAGCAGCAAGTGGAAATATATTCAAAGACATGCAAGACTGTAAACATTTTCATTTCAATTTGTTAAAATTATTTTATAATATTTTTTCAATCAAATTAAAATAGGAAAATTATATTAATTTTAATTGATCTAAAGAATTTATTTTCAGGTTGTAAGTGATTTTGAACCAATAGCATTGGAAAAATGCCTGGGATGATCAGTGATGAACAAGAACGAGAATTATCTACAGATGTTAAATATTTATATCAAATGGCCAAAGCAATTTCAAATGGTGCTGTTTCAGTTTGGTTCATGCATATGGTAAAAAGAAGAATAGAACTAGGAGTTTAGATGACATCAAAACAAGCGTATTGTTAGCTTAATGGTTAGCAATGCGTGCCAAAGTTTCTCTTATGAGTGAAGTCTAGCAGCTTCCGAAATGGATCTATAAGAAAAGCTATGGCAGTTGTCTCTAAACATTTTTCCTACTCTATTCAATCCAAAAACTTTTAATAATTAGTTAAAATGATTATTAATAAATAAAAACAATAATAATTTTCATAAAAATTCCAAAAAAAGTGAAAAATTATTATTCTTGGTCTTGAGCACGTTTCATGAATACTTGAAAATGTACAGGCCGTAAATCAACAAAAATTGTTGGTATAAAAAAGCAATAACAAAAACCGAGAGCACACGAAAAGGCAGTTCTGATGATAAAACAGATCTGTCAAAAATCCATCATGATCACACTACTAACTGTCAAATGGCGGAAGTGGTTCATGCATATGGTAAAAAGAAGAATAGAACATGGAGTTTAGATGACATCAAAACCAGCGTATTGTTAGCTTAATGGTTAGCAATGCGTGCCAAAATTTCTCTGATGAGTGAAGTCTAGCAGCTTCCGAAATGGATCTATAAGAAAAGCTATGGCAGTTGTCTCTAAACATTTTTCCTACTCTATTCAATCCAAAAACTTTTAATAATTAGTTAAAATGATTATTAATAAAAAAAAACAATAATAATTTTCATAAAAATTCCAAAAAAAGTGAAAAATTATTATTCTTGGCCTTGAGCACGTTTCATGAATACTTGAAAATGTACAGGCCGTAAATCAACAAAAATTGTTGGTATAAAAAAGCAATAACAAAAACCGAGAGCACACGGAAAGGCAGTTCTGATGATAAAACAGATCTGTCAAAAATCCATCATGATCACACTACTAACTGTCAAATGGCGGAAGTGGTTCATGCATATGGTAAAAAGAAGAATAGAACTAGGAGTTTAGATGACATCAAAACCAGCGTATTGTTAGCTTAATGGTTAGCAATGCGTGCCAAAATTTCTCTGATGAGTGAAGTCTAGCAGCTTCCGAAATGGATCTATAAGAAAAGCTATGGCAGTTGTCTCTAAACATTTTTCCTACTCTATTCAATCCAAAAACTTTTAATAATTAGTTAAAATGATTATTAATAAATAAAAACAATAATAATTTTCATAAAAATTCCAAAAAAAGTGAAAAATTATTATTCTTGGCCTTGAGCTCGTTTCATGAATACTTGAAAATGTACAGGCCGTAAATCAACAAAAATTGTTGGTATAAAAAAGCAATATAAGAAATTTGTTAAAAATGATAATATAAGAGTTAAAAGTTCATTTTAGGCTAATTTCTCATAATTTAAGCCTGATATCTCTACTAAAATGCAAAAACACTATAGATATTAATACAGATTCTGAAATGTACGTAAAATACCTTTAAAGTAAGCACAAAATGATATTTTTCCTATAATTCTATTAGAAGCTATTAAGATTTTTTGGCCAAACCCTACATTCAAATGGCAAAATATCTATTTTGCAAAAGTGGGGGACTCGAAATCGGACTTAGAGCTTTCGTGTTTTCAGAAATTTTTCTTAGAATCATCTGTAGATTACGTTTTCGCTATACTCCTGGTGAAAAAAAATCCATCCATACAATTTGACCCGCTCTACTTACATATATGTACATTCTTTTTTTAAATTAGTCATTTTTTCAACACACTTTCACATTTCTTTAGATTTTTTTTGGAACAAACGGTGGTCCCGTAAACAACCATATTAGAAATTGATTTACAGCGGTGTGTCCGCTTGTATCCAAAACGGTGGTCCCGTATAAGAACCATATTACAATTTTGATTAAAGCCGTGCGTCCACTTTGTGTATTCCCATGCACAAAAAACTTTGCCATAGACTTTTAATTAATAATATTTTGCCCATTTTTCGATTAGTAATAACTTGTTAAATTAAAATTAATATTTTGCCGGTTTCTTGCTATTTAATAATTTGTAAATTTAACTTAATTTTGGATTCAAATTTCATCATTTTTGTACAATAGCCTGAAAATCAAACTAATACAAAATACACTCAGAAAAACTTTTTGTTTGAAATTTCATGAATTCCCAATTCCATTGGCTTGCCAAATCCCAATTTCTATGCATGATAGTTTTCAGCAGATGACATATGTATACAGCGGGTAATTACAGCAATTTCGGTTTTTTTAGTATTTCTTTGGATTTATAAAATGTTTCAAGTTTTCGGACTTTGGTGAATATAAGGTTAACAGAATCGAGATTTTATTGTGTTTTTTTGTACGCATCGTGGTATGACTGACTTAGAAGAAGAATTTACAGTTAGATATTCGGAATTTACAAAAGTTACTAAGAGAGTTTTGCAAAATCGGCAACTTTTGTCGAAAAAAGAAAAACTTAACGAATATAAGGAATTGCTTGTAGCTTCTTATAATCACATTTTAATACAAGTCAAAGATCGTACAAAACTACATGAGTCCCCAAAAACACAAGTAAAATTAGAACGTTGTAGAGATCTTTTAGAAAAGGTGTTTCGATAAACTAGATTTTCATATTAAAATTCCATTAGAGCCAGTAGAGCTTATTTGCAAAACAGACTCAATTGACTCTGGTTCTGAGGAGGAATACTCAGATGCAAAATCACAAACTTCATCACTTGTTCCAATTTCAAAAAGCACCTCTTTACCAAACATAAAATATTCCTCAACTCCAGAAGATTCGTTAACTCTAGTAGAAGAACCAATAGTCACAAATAGTTCACCAAATAATACGGTTTATAAGTAGATTTCTATTAAAATGCCTTCCATAAAAGAAAAAAGATCCTTTATAAGCCTTTGTGCTTCGACAATCAGGGATAATTATAATAGAGATCCGTTAGCTATCGTGTCGTTTATTGATAAAATTTATTTGATTGAAGAATTAGTAGATGACGGTTTAACAAGTAGGTACATTCATAGCATTCAAAAAATCAAAGTTAGAGGGAAAAGCCCCAGAAGATATACCGACGCATTTCGCTGGTTACGTATATTCGAATTTCGAATTTTTTGTGGCGTTATATTGGTACTCATGTCTCTCACTTATGCCGACAAGCTCGGCCATTTTGAATGTTCAGTTAATTGTTGACAGATGCTTTGCTTGCACGTGTTTTGGATCGTCTTCGATTTTTACCTATTCAAGAAAATGGATCAAAGGACCTGTATCAAATTTTGTGTGAAAAACGAAATTAAGTGCGCGGATGCATTCCGAATGTTGACTGTGGCATACGGAGAAGCTACCTTGGACCGAAGCAACGTTTATCGTGTTCTCAGAAGGCCGAGAAGATGTGCAAAGAAGAACAAAAATTGGCTTTTGCACCACGATAACGCCCCTGCTCACGCATCGTTGCTTGTGCGCGACTTTTTGGCCAAAAACAACACACTAATGATGCCGCAGCCACCGTATTCCCCAGATCTGGCCCCCTGTGATTTTTTCTTGTTCCCTAAACTGAAGAGGCCCATGAAAGGACGACGTTACGCTTCTCTTGACGAGATAAAGACGGCATCGAAGGAGGAGCTGAACAAGATACAAAAAAATGATTTTTTGAAGTGCTTCGAAGATTGGAAAAACCGTTGGCACAAGTTTATAATATCTCATGGGGATTACTTTGAAGGGGACAAGTTAACAACAACAACAATTGAGCAATTTTGGTACGAATTTCACGTAAAAATCGAAGACGATCCAAAACACGTGCAAGCAAAGCAGCTGTCAACAATTAACTGAACATCCAAAATGGCCGAGCTTGTCGGCATAAGTGAGAGACATGAGTACCAACATAACGCCACAAAAAATTCGAAATTCGAATATACGTAACCAGCGAAAATTCAAAATTCGCGATACTTTTTGAACACACCTCGTATACAGATTTTGTCAAAAAAGTTGAAGAATTAGCTGATTCACTTGAGCGATCTCTTATTATTGAAGGGATTACTTAGGAAAAGCTCATGAAATGGCAGTTGAACAAACGGTTAACGTGTGTCGTTTAAATGCTAGATCCGATTTAGTCAAAACTATTTTACGTTCGACTGCTTTCACTGATCCTAAAGACGTAGTAGATAAATTGATTGTTGAACAAAATAATGAAGTAAAACAGCGTCAGGTTTTAGCTTTTCGTTCACGCGGTAATAATACATTCAGAAATTCGCGGGGTAGCTATCGCGGCTTTTACCTGAATCGAAACTTTAACAACTATAGAAACAATCGATCATTTTCTTACAAGAACAACCATAACGGTAACAATAGTCAAATAAATCTATTTGCTAACGGAAATAGGTATCAAGGTCGAAATAATAATAACAATTCACGTTCAAATTCCGGTAACAATAATAGTAACAATAGCGGTAACAAGTCTGGATCATCAAATGGTAGAGGTAGAAATGGTAATGTCCGCGCTTTAAACGCGAATGCCCCTCGGGAGCGAACACAGGGGGAGGACGAGTTCAGCGATTAAGCGATTTTACTTCACCAAAAGCCATTTATTGTCCAAATTTAAATTACTCTGATTTTATTGAATTACAACTTAACGAGTCACAAAAATTTTGTGGAGGCGAAGCAGAGAAGATGTCTATGACGTGTTCTTCAAATGCCCAGATCGAACAGCTTTAGAAGAAAATTGCGCAGCATCGTTGGTGAGGACTACACTCCATAGCCACTGGCCGGGCATATGCTGCAAATTAAACTAAAATGGACTGCAACGTGCGACGTAATCGCAGAAGCCATGAAGTGGCTAAGAAGTCTGGAACGGCTGCGGCGCAGCAGGTAAGACCAAGGCAAAGAGCAAAAAATGCGAAGAACAAATTGGAGATGCTGCCTCTCCACTGCACTGCCTTGCAATTGAAGACATTGGGCGAATAAGATTGGAAATGTACGTAAGTATCACAGATGTGGGTTGGAAACACGGCCCTACCAGCCGCCTCGTCTACGTGACCTAAACCAGAAGGAGCAGATTGTGATTGAAGACATCGGCCGAATTATTCCTTGATTGGAAACACGTACGTAAATATCATAGATGTGACTGTAAACAAGGCCATTCCAACCGTCTAGGTTCCTATGAACCAATCAGACAAAATGAAAGGGTAGATGTAGTTGCTTGATTACATGCGTATATAGTTACATTTATAAACTTTTTTGTTGTTGAATAACAACGACCTTCTTTCAATAACACTCCAGGCTAGTAGTATTAAATCTGACAATGGAACGGAAATACAGTAAGGCTGACCATCAGACGTTGAGACTAGTACTGAAGCCACCTCCCGACGGAAAACTTAACGGTAGTACCGGGGGATTGATAAAAGACGGTAGCAGTTTTATTGGTGGTTTAAGTAAAAAAAAAATAAAAAATTTAAAATAAAATAAAAAAAGACCGTTTTATTTTGTTGTGTGGTTTTTCCGACAGGGTGAATAACTGATGTACGAGTATATTGGAACGATTTTGGTTTTGAGACAAACCAGTTTCGGCGTTGTGCCATTATCAGTGTCGATTTTCGTTCTGATCTGTTGTTGCCGTTTGTCTTGTATTTATAGCAGGTAGCAGGTAATGTCAGCATGGGTGACTGTTTGTGTACGTGTGTGTATGTGTTGTGTGTGTACATTCAGAAACGAGGGTGGTTTGCACCGATCGGTTTTTGTGTGGTTGACTGAGGCAGGTAAAAGTTGGTGATTTTTGTTTGACCTTTTTTGCTCGTTTGTTGTTTTTGATCGTTTACTGTTTTGTGTTTATTTGTCGGTGCGTGTGTGTTTGTTGTACCTGAGTGGTTGCTTTGTTTTTTGTAAACCAATTTTAAAGGTTCGAATATTGTGTCGGAAACAGTGTTTGTCCGCTCGTTTATTATTCTACCGTCAAATGTTTTTTGTTTGTAGATTTCCATGTCTTCGAGTACGTTCAGACGTCGGCCTTTTGCTTGTACATGTAGGACCTTGACTGTTTTTTTGATGTTTCCTGGGGGGCATTTATTCTCCACCATGTGATTCGCAAAGTTGGACTCTGGTATGATGGTTGGATTCCGTGTCCTTTTGTTGTAATCTCTAATGTGTTCCCTGAACCTCGTTCTTACTTGTCGTCCTGTTTCTCCTATGTAACTGTGCTGGCATTCACAAGTGAGTTTGTATACACCATGGCTGCTAAACGGATCTTCTGACTTAGTTTTGGTTCTTAGCTTCCGTCCTAAATTGTTCGATGTTTTGAACGCTGTGTTGATGTTGTATTTTCTAAGGAAATTTGGTAATTTATGTGTTGACCTTCCAGTATATGTCATTGTCGTCCAGGTTTGTGTACTTTCTTCTCCATTGGTTCTTTTTTGTTCTCTAAGATTTCTCCTGTATATTATTCCAAGCTCTCTTCTATATGCTTCTTGTGTAAGAGGTGTTCTTTCCAATCTATGTACTAAGTGCCTTAGCGCTGCATTTTTATGTTGTTGTGGGTGGTTCGAAGTATTATGTATTATTGTGTCGGTGGCCGTTGGTTTCCTATATATGTCGTAGTTAAATTTATTGGTAGCTTTATCAATACTTATTGTGAGGTCCAGATAATTGATTCCTCCGTCTTTTTCGGTTTCCATTGTGAATTTTATGTTCCCGTGCTGCTTGTTGAGGTACTCCAGTACTTGCTCTTCGTTGTTGGTAGTTAAAACCCATATGATATCATCCACGTACCTAGCGTAAAATAACACTCCTAATTTGGAATTCAATTCCTGTATATACTCCTTTTCCAGGTTTTGCATAAACGCTTCCATAAGAATAGCCGATGTTGGGTTTCCTATCGCAAGTCCGTTTGTTTGTCTGTATATTTTATTGTTGAATTGAATATAGCTTTGGCTTTTTACTTAATCTTTTGTTTTACGTAGTATTATAGAGTTTACTATGTTCAATGTATCTGCTAGTGGTGTTGATGTGTATAGATCTTTTATGTCGAAAGATACCAATTTGTTGTCCTTTGTCAATTTAACGGTCCTAAGTTTGTCTATTAGTTCAGATGCATTATTTATGGTGTGTTCGTTGCTAAGTTCCAGTGTATCGTTCAATATTGTTTTTAAATATTTGGATAGCTTATAGCATGGTGCCGATATAAAATTAATTATTGGTCTTATTGGATTTAAAGCATCCGTGGCCGCTTAAGAACTGGGTCAGATAGAAGTCTACTTCGTCGTTTGTTCTCTTTATCCCAGTTTTAATATCTGGGATACAACGGTGTGTCCAGGGCCCCTTTATGGAGATATTCCGTCCGTTCTGCCAATGTTGAGTACTAATCTCTCGTGCTTCGGACCGTGAGTTTCTGTCCTCAAAAAATATAGCTGCTTCCTTTGCCAATATGTCAATTGGGCACATTCCTAATATTACCAGTGCAGCGTCGTCTGAGGCGATAGGTTGACTTTTCCCACGGAAGTACGACTGATGCTCCGTGGCGTGTTGCCAGACTGGAGTCCCGTAGATTATTTAGTTCTTTACAACGCATGTAAGTAGCTGGACCTCGCGTATTTAGCATTAACCTAGATAATGATGATACTGTTTTAGCTGCCTTCTCATTAGCATACTCTAGGTGAGTTTAGAATGATAGCCTCCTGTCTATCATAATTCAGGTACTTAACTTCAGGCAACGTGTCGATGTCATGGTTTCCGATTCGTACCGTGACCTTTTCTGCCTTTTTTCTGCTTGATACAAGTACTGCCTTTATTTTTTGCTAAGCAAGCTGTAATCCGTGTTGATTGAGCCATGATTGAACACTGGCTATGCTTGACTTAGATTTGTCGCATATGTCGCTCAGGTGTTTGGCAGTGACCACCAATGTTACTTTGAGTCGCAATACTGCGTCGTACATTATGTTCCATGGCAGAGGGCAGAGCACGGGCATTCCAGGAACGCCGCCTGTAACATGGATCTTTTTCGTGCCATCTGCCGTAATGATCCTTCTCAGATAGAAGGATATACCTATTCGATCCAGAGTATCCAGAATTTTTGCCCAATTAGCGCTGTTGAATGCATTCCTTACATCCAAGGTCACGATAAGTGACCGCCGCTTACTGCCCCTTAAGCGACCTTAATAGCCATGTACACGGCATTAATGGTGGATCTTCCTTTTTAGATATGCCCCCCACCTCTTCAATTTCTTTTTCGAGTTGATTTTATATATATATAGTTTACGGTCACTTCATAAAATGCTCTGAGCGAAATATTTGGTATGGAAGAAACCCGCTTTTTTTATTTTGTTTTGTTGTTTTTCCGACAGGGTGAATAATTGATGTATACTCGTATTGGGACGATTTTTCGTCATCCCTTGTCAAATTTGGTTTTGAGACAAGGGATGACGAAAAATCGTTCCAATAAACATCAAACCCGCTTTCTTTGCATGGGAAAGAGAGTATCCACTACGTTTTTAAGAAAGGACGGACATATTGGCATGGCTTCACCTTTTTTAAAACAACTTTGTAAGTTGCACACCATTGATAGTTTCCGGCATCATCGCAGAGGTGAAGAAATCATTGTTGCTTACTATGCGCTGTTGCCGCCTTCAGAACATGACGCTAAACTTTATATGCTGACCTGCACTCTGAAAAACTTGGCCTTTCTCTTGATCGTTGAAAGCACCTCTTGGCCCTAATACATTTTCTTCTTAGTGCTTGTATAGACGCAACTGTGTTGTTTCTGTAAGGTCTTTCTGGTCATCGACGCCTAGCATCTCACTTTAACACCAGCCATTATTTTAGTGGCTGTTGTTTTTCGCTTCCTGTATACTCAGATGTTGGAAGTAGTACCTTTAAAAAGCATCGCGGTCAAAAGTACTAGTTTTTCAACCCCGACACTTGAGAGACGTTTGATTAGAGGGTATCCTTCCTCAGACTAATCTGATGTCCACTATGATGGCTGAGTGATCGCTTTGAGTATAGCACTCACTGATCATCCCCTCGCACAGGCTGAACATATTAGCACTCACGAACGTGAAGTCGATTATTGAACCGTTTCTAGAAAAATGTGTCCAAGTAAGCGAATGCTTCGAGTAGCGCTCTCCCTTTCGGCGTCGTTAGTTGTGCTATGACGAACACATGCCTCGTGTCGGTGGATATGTTCCCAACAATTTCTTCGAAATTATCTAACGGAGGTCTAGGGGGTACGTAGCAACTATATACGAAGAGATCGCATACCTTTTCACACACAAACCCTCTTTCTTTAAGGACGGACTCTGTGTACAAGGGGTTCTTTCCGCAAGATCACATTGCAGACTTTTCCCTGTTTGGCTAGCTTATCAATCCTACGTCGACATTTAGCTCCCTTATTCTTTGCGACAATAGGTCTTGTGCAACTTCGAAGTGGTTGAGATTAAGTTAGACAAATCTCATAACAGTCTGAGTTTGTGGACCGCCTCTTTGTATACCGGGCAGTTGTTTTCTCCAGCCGGATCATCAGTGCGAATAACTCATCTTACATTGCACTTTGGCGGATTCGTGAACGTTTTGGCGATGTGTCCTTCGCTTCCGCATTTGAAGTATTTACCTTTTGCATCCTTTTCGCTGGTGCAATTCCTTGAGATATGTCCGAAGTCCATACACATGCAGCAGCGGTTTGGTTGAGTTTCCGACCGAATACGGTATACGACCCAGCCTATTCTAACTTTTCCACTGGCTAGTAACTTTCTGTAAGATTCCGTAGGAATCGAAATTGTCGCCACCAGTGTTCCGCCGTAAGCTTTCCGAATGCATCGGATGGTAGAAGGTTGGATTTCGAGATCCGGAAACTGAAAGTTCCTTGCCAGGACTTCCCCTGAGGTGACCACGTCATCCATATCCCGAACTTAATAAACGACCTCTACAGTAAGAGACTTGACTTCGGCTTTTCCTGAAAAAGCCACGGCTACTTGCCGCTTCGCGGTGCTGCCCTCTGATTGCATAGTGATCATAAACAGCAACTCACCTTTCGCAGTTTTACGGACCTAGCGAAACATAGTGGACATTTCTTCAAAATATGCGCATACGAGCACTCTCCCATGGTTTTAATGACAATGGCGTCGGGTTGAGTCGCCTTGGGCTTTGGGCATTTCTTTTAGACAGTTCCCGATTCCGCCCCTTGGACTAGTGATTCCGCTGTTTTGGAAACATTGCTTGTTCCTAAGTCGAAAGCCTTAACTGCTGGTTTTTGCGCGTTCTTTTTTTCTTTTCGTCTTTTTGCGGGAAATGCGTGGTACCGGGAACGCGTTCCCGACCCCGTTTAGCGCGTTGTGTTGTGGTTGGTGGCTCAGTGACGGCGACGTCTAAGACTGCCTTGAGTTTCGGTTAATGGACCGTTTTTTATTTCCAATAACCTCCTTTAGTTCTCCCATGAGCCTTCCATCCGTGGTTCCCCAGGCATGGCCGCGGTTGAAGGAGCTGATCCGCGAGGATACTGCGCGAGTCTCGACCGCCTCCCGAACGCGGATTACCACCGTCCCCTTCATTTTGCTCAGCTACTGGCGTTTCTTCCATTTCGGTGACCGCTGAGGCATCCGCAACTACCTTTGCGAACACGGCAACGACACCCTTCTGGCTAGTAGACACCTTTGTTTTTGTTTTTCTTTTTATTTTTATTTTTTATTTCTATAATATTACTTTCTTTTATTTTGTTTTATTTTTATTTTTGTTTACTTTATTATTATTTGTATTATTATTATAAATAGTGTATTATATTATTATTATTATTACTCGGTTATATTTCCTTTTATTATTTTTGATTTATTTTCGATTTTATTTTATTTAACCACCTATGGAAGGACCAAGTGGAGACCGATTTGCGATCCGACTGTGTCTCCATTTTGCCCAACGAAAAAACGACTGGCGTGCTATGTTGGACGGTCAAAATGGCCCAGGCGGTTAAATGACTATTTAAAAGAGAAGTTACTGATCATGTACCTTTAATAAAAATAATAATAATTTGGCTGTAAATATCTTCGAGATAGTTAAGGCCGAGCTTCAACACTAATTTGTGGTGTGCTGCTTCTAATTTTTCCTACATACTGGCGGGACCTATATGTTTTATGCCGAATTCGAACGGCATCTGCAAAGGCAGATCCAGTTTTAATGCTACTTTATATACGGTTTTTAAGCAAACTTTATAGAATACGATATGAAACTCGTTTGTATTAAGTTGACTGAAACATTTTTTCTGTAATACCTAACACGGTTTTCTGTAATACCTAAAAATCCTTTCTCATATCTGCAATAGCCATTAAAATTGATAATTGCCAAGCGCACTCCCATACGGTTATTATCATCTTCGGCACGAACTTTGTCAATAGGCGCAGAAATTATTACGAAAGAGGATTCTTAATTTGGATCCAAGGCCATCCTGGTGAGTTAGTAATGAAGCGAATCAGAGCAACGTGCGAAAACTTATAAATGCCTGTTTACTAGTGTTAAATACTAGCTAACGCCAAACCCCCAAATTCAGCGATATGTTTTTCCCAACTGCCCTCTTACAAATAATAATAATATCTCGACTATTACTTACGCCCTCAGTTCAGTACCATTTCAGCCAATTATCATAACAATGAGAGAAATATTTACCAGGTTTAGCGTTCCAAGGTCATTGAGAACAGATTTTTTATGAATTCAAAAACTTTTGCGGCCGCCGTGGTGTGAAGGTAGTGTTGCCGGCCTACCACACCGAAGGTCCATGGTTCGATCCCTGGTACAGGTAACATCAAAAGTGATTTGAAAAAAGTTTTTCAAAACGGGGTCGCCCCTCGGCAGTGGTTTGGCAAACTCTCCGAGTGTATTTCTGCCATGACAGGCTTCTCAGCAAAAATTCGTCTCCTTTGTAGATGCCGTTCGGAGTCGGCAAAAAACTGTAGGTCCCACCAATTTGTAGGGAAAATTCAAATCGGCACACCACAAATTGGAAGAGAAGCTTGGCGCAAAAATCTCTTAGGAGGTTTATGATGATATACCTGTTGTATATCGCGCCATAGATAAAAACTTTTGCGAATGCGATTACTCTGGTTACAACTAATCCATACTGGCTATGGAACGCCACAAAACGTCTTAAAATTGCTAACTTGAACAAAGCAACAAGGAAGATATACAGAAGTTGCTCGGGTGAAACTTATGGACATACAAGATAAAGTAAAAGAAATGGTCGATAAAGAAAAAGGAGCTTAGGAGTCCACCATAGATATGATGACGTTCGAAGAACTGGGGCTACTTGGCGAAGGGAGAAAATTTGAACGGAATGGAAGTCACTGTAAAACATTAGTAAATATATGATATGAACATTAACATCCAAGAGGTGAAGGGAACTCATAACGTTAAAGGCGATAGCGGATTGAGAAATTGAACCTGAAGCTCGCTGCCAATAAACTTTGACGCTATGCAAGTGACCGTTTGCCACCGCAATTGGTGGCAAAATCAGCAATTGTGTCGAGAATTAGCCTACTGCAAACTATTTCTCCATCAAAGCTACAAGAAATTAGCCTTTCCGACGGTTGATTACCAACTTACCTGGGCTGTTAAAAACTCCTCTTGCTCAACTGAAATACTGGTATTCCACTTCCATATTGATAAAACACTCAAATCTTCTTGACATAGTGCGTCATTGGTTGGTGTAGTCCGACGAATCCGATAGTTTTTCACGATTTCCTCTCGGAGCTTTTAAAGAATGTACATCTGAATAATTACTAAATCTTAAATCGATTTTTACTTACCGTATCTAATCTGGGTGCAGCTTTAATAGTTCTTTTATTTGGTAATCTGGTACCATGCCTATGTAAAATCCATATTTTTGACGGCCTACATCCTGCAACACAATAAATTAGAGGTATATCTCAACAAGTATTTCTGTAAATGTTTTTAAAAATAATTTAAAATTAACTTGTTATAATAAGCAGAGCTCGAAATCGTTTGCAAGTGCATATTTTTATGTATATACGTTATATTGTCGGAATGGAGCCGATTCCGAGCAACACAGTGTAAGTTCATCAAAAGGTTGGAAAGGATACTTTTTATGCCATAACTCCTGCAAAAATTGATTTATCGAAACGATATTTGGCAGAAATGTTGAATACGCCCAGTTTTTTAACATAGTTCTGAAAAATTTTTTAGTAAAATTTAAAACGCGATATTTCTATAACTATGCAATCTATATCAATAAGATCTTGCATACATAATAAGCTTTATTAGCAAAACTCGAACGAAAAAAAGGTTTGTGGATTTTGGGGAAGTAGGCGTGGCGCCGCCCACTTTTCAGCATAAAAATTCTGCTATTTTCAAAGGCGATTGCTTGTAGTTTCAACAAGATCTTGCACTCAAAATTGGTCAACTGCTTCCTAATAGTATGTAGTATACTCCTTCCAAAAATTAGGCAAATCGTATAACACACAAGTAAAATATCCGGGCAAGTTGTTAATACCCCACTGCAATAGGGAAGTTATATGCCTTTTTGGATTTTCATACCTTTAATAAACATGAAATGTTTGTAAGTATGAGAAGAAGAAGGGATGGGTCCATCAATAAGTAAACTGAAATAATAAGGAAGGAAAGCTGTTGGAAGGGAAGCTGTTTATATACAAATAAATTAATGGCGGCCGCCGTGTTTCGAGTCCTGGGATAGGTTAGATCAAAAGTGGTTTGAAAAAGTTTTTCAAACGGGGTCGCTCCTCGACAGTGGTTTGGCGAACTCTCCGAGTGTCTATTTGCTATGGAAGGCTTCCCAGGGAAAACTCATCTCCTTTGTAGATGCCGTTTGAAGTCGGCAAAAACCTGTAGATACCGCCAATTTGTAGGAAAAAATTAAAAACGGCACACCACAAATTAGAAGAGAAACTCGGCGCAAAAATCTCTAAGGAGGTTTATGCTGATATACCTGTTGTATATCGCGCCATACATTTTTATTTTTTTTAAATTAATTTACCCCTCAAAACTCATAACAGAAGTGTTTTTATTGAAAACAATCAGCTGGCTTTATAATACGAACTTAAAGGTATTAACATAGGCCTGCGGAAATTGGTATGCCATAATAGATCACTACTAGGTATATAATGTTTGGTTCCACCCTAACTTAGACTTGTTATATTTGCGATATTATGTGGTCGGAATGGACGCGATGGCAAGCAGCACAGTACATATGTTACACAATTAGATTATGCGTTTATAGCAAACATTTGGCACTGCGCTGAGGTGTGGTTGGAAAGGACGTGTTTCCAAGCCACTAACTATTCAAAATTTTATTTATTTATTACAGTCGAAAAGTTGGAAACTATTTGTTTCCAATCCTTCTTTAATCGATAAGATTTCTTAAGTTCTAATTTTAGTTAGTAAGTATTAATTTTTTTTGTTAAGAGAAGCGAGTCCAAGGTATTAAAGGTATTGTAATGTTTATTCAAGTCCAAATACAAGCAACGAAAAGCTTCGTGCATTTCAAAACTTGACCTGTTTGTGCTCAAGAATAGCGGGTAAAAATGTCTTGATGACCTCATAGGCACGTTAAACTTTATCTCTCTCAGTAAAAATTAGCTATTCGCCATGGCTCTAACTAATTTTACTATGAACAATACCCCAATCATTTCCCTACGGCTCTCAAGAGAGGGTAGATTATAAGTTGCAATCGACTTTTGTAGGATGGAAGATTCGCTGTTTGATTCCACGGAAACTGCCTGAAAAATTAAAACTGGTTTTGGGACCGACTCACGTTAGTCACGATAAATCTCATACGGATGGTTCCAAACGATTGATGCATATTCTAATATAAGCTTACCAAGGCCGTTAGGATCGTTAAATTCCTTAGACCCTCTTCTAATGAAGGCTAGAACTCCATTTGACCAAATTAAATAACACATAAATTATATTAAACAATTTAAAATTTTTCAAAACACATAAACCCAATTTTGAGAGAGAGCTGTTGAGCTCTTTTGATTTTTCACATTATGTTCGTTAATTCTAACTCCCGAAGCTCTCTTTGTTGTGCCAATGTAAAGTTTGATACAATTTTCGTCAGCATTCACAATTCACTTTATTTCATATATTAGGATGTGTTGTTGTGCTTTTCCCATTTTATCTTTTGTTTTAGTGAATAT
This sequence comes from Merzomyia westermanni, assembly GCA_949987695.1. Classification (NCBI taxonomy): domain Eukaryota; kingdom Metazoa; phylum Arthropoda; class Insecta; order Diptera; family Tephritidae; genus Merzomyia; species Merzomyia westermanni. Next base: position 88,489,543 of record OX465291.1, read on the forward strand.
CTTGTTGAGTGTGCAATGTGGTTTGTATGCGAAGCTTGTGTTGTTGTTGTCCATTATTTTGTTTCATATTTCATATATATATTTCTTAAGTCTTTTAGAAAAGCTGTCTTTTAAGTAAGAACAGAGGAGATACTACAGATATTTATAAAAAAATATGAAAATATGTATCTTTAGAAGCGAAATTTACACCAAAATCAACTTTATGTTCACCATATAAGGTAGTTTTACATTTGGTGCATACTAACTTTGTCATGCGCCTTTTTTTCTAGGAACATATGGTGCAAGCTTTCTCTTGTTACCTCGTTGTGCCTCTGTTGGTGAAGGTCATGGCTGGATGATGCCTTTTCTTGACATTGGCCTTGATTACTCTTTAATGCTAAAACATCTTTGATTTGGTTTTTGATGTGCGTCGGCATAGTACGAATTTTAAGTCGAACAAGTTGAGAATGCCACCTCTGCGGTTTAGGGGGTTAGAATATGCCCGAGGTAGGCACACCGGTCGTAAGAGGCGACTAATATGCACAAAGGTAATGACGTGCAACTCGATGGTTGATCTACGGATATGATGCCTCTCACCTCTCATTACGGATCTTCTCCTTGCTTACGGAAGGAAGGGTGACATGACCACTGGTCATGCCAAATCGCTACCACGATAGTCGGGCAGTACCGCAAGGTAGTACCGGAGCGTACCTCGTGCATATCCGATAAAGGACTGTCACTTCCGACAATACTCCCCAAAACTTTCGGGGAGTGTTTTTGTCGGTAAAAGCAAGAACAACAACAACAACAAAAGTTGAGAGTACAATGCCTTTTATATATTGAACTTTTGGAGTTACAATTAACGAACACAAAGCAGATGCGAAAAATCAAAAAGCTCAGCAGCTCTCTCCCAATACCTAACAAACAACAAATAAACAGCTGACTTTGAGAACGTTAGAATACTATATGTGGAAAGAAAGATCAAAACAAGATTAACGCTGGAAGGACTTCGAATACAACAAAGAGTTAGGAAAGCGCCAATTATAAAGAAAATGTGGGCAACATTAATTGTGCTTACGCAACCGCCATCCATTAATGCTATAAATGTTGAGTGTTCTCACAGTTGTTTTTATTTGTTTTAAAAAAATTCAAAATTGTTTAATGTAATTTATGTAAGTGAGTTATTTGGAAATTTAATTTAGTGAATGTCAAAATTGCTTTATGTATTTTGTCCAATAAACCAGACTCCCTGAGGAATGTGAAAAATAGCTTTGAAACATGTAGGAGAAAAAAGGAAAAACTGCGTTTTTTGCTTTTATGAAAACGGCCCAAAAGCTCCACAATAACCCTATCAATAAAAGAATATTGTACAGAAATTCGTTATTTTTTCTTAAAATGGTCATCTAACGGCCTGGGCGGTTTTGACCATCCAACATACCTCGACAGTCCTTTTTTCGTTGCACTTACTGGCGCCAATTGGAGATACCGTGGGATCGCAAATCGCTCGTTTCGAACAGTTCGGAGAGGTTACTCCCAACTCTGACCGAGCTGGTGGTGCTGATCAAAGTGATTTTGTACAGCCATATAAGTTTTGCGGTTAAAACATATAGGCAGCTCCATTTCGGGGTATCGAAAGCAGCTTTAAAATTAACGAAGAATTCATGTGTTTCAATTCTGTTCTTACCGTTTTTTCCAAAATTTGGATATTCAAAAGGCTGACTCCGCGATAGTGGGCGCAGTTTGCAGGACCACCCTTCTTGTGGATTGGGCAGAGGACACTTAGATTCCAATTTTGTTGCTGTTTTTAACGACAAATATAGATTCCAAACTTCAGGAATGCGTTTATCTGATCATTTTCTGCATAGAAGCTGATGAAAGCTCCCTACCATCTCCTCGCCCCCGTATTTGAATAGTTCAGCGTCAGTTGCTATATTGTTTTTCAATCGGGATATTGCTATTCGCACCTTATTATATTCGGGTTGTGAAACGTCAATTCCATCATTTTCGATTGTGGGTTCGGGAAATTGATGCCGTTGCATGGTACACCCTAGCGGCCCCTTGGATAAGTGTGATTCGCGGTATATATAAATACTTCTTTGACGGATTGTTCGCCGGTAACTATTTTAGCTTTTATTATGTTATTATAAATGCCTGTGAAAATAAGTCTTACTCCATTACATACACCTTGGGTTACATCTCAGTTACGCAACAACATTATTAATGAATTTATTTAATTGGTTTGATAGCAAATCTGAAATCTTTACTGTATTTAGAAGTTCCGTTTTAAATTCAAGTGCTCCTTTATGTTAAACGCTGTCTAGTCAAACCACGTCAAGTGTGACACAAAATTTTCACGAACTTTTAAAAATTTGGAAATGAGTAGTTTATTTCAAAGTGCATTTACCAGTAAATATTTCATGAAAATTTCCCTACTTCATTCTGTAATTTGTTAATGTTATTAACAAACAAACTTTTTAGCACGATTTAATTGAAAAATTAATACCTCGAAAACCATTCAAGCTATCTGAATGAAATTTTGTGGACTTATTAAAAAGAGTTCATACTATCATACCACCGTTTTTCTCTGCTTTACTTGTTTAAACAAATGAACTTTGCAAAACATTTTTGCAACAATTGCTTAATTTTAAATGTTCTCAATACTGTTAAATTACAAAACTTACATAAAATTACGCGCAAAACGTTCACCTTTCATAATCCGTTTACAGAAGTTTGTATTGATTATTTGTTCCAAAGATATTGAATTTTATGTCGTGCGCCTTCCCACTTGAATTACGGTTTGCTTTTAGTTGTTCAATTAAGGCATGGTTTCCTCGAAAGCAGTGCCGCTATATAGCGGCCGTCACATAGCGGTAGAGTAGGTTGTCAAAAACCTTTCAATGTAAGAGTAATTACTTGTAAACTAAGAAGACGGTGAAGTTCACCGTAACGTAATATAGCGGCAAGCAAAAAATATTCCGGCCGTCATGACGGTGACGAATTGTTTGTCAACGTTTTTTTTCCACCGTCATATTCAAAACGGTGAGAATTTAATCAAATATTTTTACACAAAAGAACAGTTGAGACATTCCTGTTGTTTTGAAAAAAAAATATTAGAAATAAAAAAAAATCAAAAACTAAGAAAGAGGCAGCAAAATAGTGAAAACAAAATCAGCCAAATTGACCGCAACGCTCATCGAACTTTACAAGAAAGCGGTGCCGCTAATGACGGTAAGCATAGCTGCCGCTATATAGCGAACGTTACATTGCGGAACTGCTTTCCGAGGAAACCAAAGCTTTACAAACAGTTACTTACGGCCTAATTGAAATAATTGACAAATAATATTTTTCCTCTTAGTATTAAATGTATTTCAAAAACCTATTTAAGGTACATAAATTACTATGATCATATCGCTTCTGAAAATAGTTAATTTTTAAAGGAAATGTCGCGAATAATCACGCTCTCTACATAATTCATTACAAAAGATATCTCAAATACTATTTTAGTATTATGAACAGATAGCATATCGCAGTATATATTTAATAGTTTAAAGAATGTAAAGATGTCAGTAATTGTTTTACTTATTGACAATAACATGATCCACAGAAGTAGAATCTGTAGAGAAAAATTTACTTCGAACCGTGGTTGAATTCAATACCGAAAAATGAGGGTATTGACGCGTGTTCTTTACATGAATAGCCAACTTGAAACGATTTTCTATTTTACGATCATGATATTCATGATCAGCTTGAGAACAAAAACCAAAATCAATATTCTCAAAAAAAATTTCAGCCCATTCAAATAATTTGAGGGGAGTGTTAATAGGATTCCCATCAACTCGCTGCAAGCTTGCTCTGTAAGCGTGCCTTTTTACAGCACCACCGATGCCGTCACACGCCCCTTTTCTATGGGAGGTAGCAAAAAAGTTCCATTCCGCCTTAATTTCAAAATCTTCGTGATTGACCAAATTTAGAAAATTAAATTTATTTTTGTATTGTGAACATTTGTTTGAACATTCAACAAGTTTCTCATTAAACAAATGGACTGATTTCGTATCGTGGTTCATTATTTCTGAGATGATTACATAATTCAAATGCATATCATCTCCATTCTGACGGTAATAAATAACGTACGGATGGATTGTGGCCTGACTGTTTGTCCAATGGTGTGATTGTGTAGCATTTTGAACTTGAAAGGTATAGGTAAAAGCACTAGTAGTCGGACAATTAACTTCTTTTTTCACTTTGAATTTCCATAATTATCAAATTATTTTACCGACAAATATTTTAGAGCTAAGTCGAAATTCTGTCAGCACATTTAAATCGTATAAGAGCTCTTGTTTTAGTTAAATAAGTTAATTTGTATTGTTATGAACGATTTTATCAAAAATGCCAATTTGCACTAGTAGTCGGACACTTTTTTCAGTACTCGGACATACACGTTTTAGTAGTCGGACAGTGAAGTAATCGACAAAAGGTTTATTGGAACAAAAACATTTAACAATTCATAACAAAAATACATATTAATACTTTATTTAATTCAAGAAATATTTCGGTAAAATCAGGTATTAGGCATCACAGCTAGTGCAAATAAATACAGACTCAGCTGCTTCCAAGTACGATACGTCCTTTAAGGGTGTGCATTTTAAGTGGAACCAAACTGGACAGGTGTCACATCCAATGTTTTTCAACCCATCGTCTTCCACATCGCTTACAAGTTCTTCCTTACAAGCTGGGCATGTTTTTACTTGTATGGACTTAGAGCGTACAGCTCTTCTGCTGTTTTTTGGGTTTTTTTTTGCCAACCGTTCTTCCTTCCTTTTAAGAATAGCATCCTGTTTCATTTGTCTTCCACGTTCTTTTTCAAGATGAATATCTCGCCAACCTTTCGAGAAGATGGCGCTGGGAGATCTATACCTATTTTGCACTAACTTCTTTCCTAAAAACTTAATCGAATTAAAAAGCGTTGTTTAATAAATTACACTTGTTTACCTGTAAAACCAATAGGCTTTGGGTAAAAGAGATGTGTTGTCAGCAGATTGGATCCACGTGATGTGACGCTCGATGGCAAAGAAACACGAGAAGGCGTTGGCACAGGCGCGGGTTGATCAACGATGTTATTCGACGTATTCTCTTCCAACTCCAACAATCCTTCATCATTAATCGTAAATATACCAGAGGGAATTTCCATGTCACTTAAAGATACATCTATTAAAGATATTTTCGATAGATTGTCATCTTTTGCTGGCTGCGGTGGAGCAAGCTCATCACCTTCAATCTGGGAAAATGGTAAATCTTGTTCGAAGCTATCAGTTCCCAAACTAGTTAATTCTGCTGCAGCGATAACTTCCAATACGGAATCTGTATTAACTTGGCATGCTCGGAGTTTGGAAGAAAGTTCTTTTATAACATTTGAAGCAATTTTATACTTATTATCAACTCTTCCTTCAATATTTGTTTCTGATAAATTATTCAATACTCTTTGATTATACGATTTTACACATTTCGAATAATCGACTGCGTCAGGATTAAACGGAAAAAGTCCACATTTTCGAAAACCATTTTGTGTGATGTTGGAATAGTTCTGAAACGCTTTTTGAAGTAACGGACAAAAATCCTTCTTTGTTAGTGTTTTACCCAAGTTGTGGCTTTGCCACTGGCATACTGTTTGTTTCCAATTCATTTTAAGTGGCCTGAAGAGACTCACGTCTGCATAACGTGAGTTGTGTTTGGAGGCAAAGCATACAAAATAATCTTCTTCTCGTTGCAAAATTCACTCAAATCTATATTTAAATGAGATTTGTGACCGTCTACGAACAGAATCACGGGCCTTTTTACATTGTTTTCCTCCAACCACTTGTCAAACCCATTAGCAATATATTCAAAAAAAAGTTTCCGTTCTCATCCACCCACTCTCAGTACGACCAAGGAACCAATTTTCTGGCATACTACTGACAATGTCCTTAGGTGGCCTCAAATAGGGGAATATCACCATTAATGGAAGCATATTTCCAACTGCAGAAAACGTTATTAAAACTGTGATGGTTTCTTTTTCGTTACCCGATGTAATTTTATAAATGTTTTTATATCCCTTAGGCCCGATAACTTTACCAGTTTTAGGGCACAGTGAAAAACTTGTTTCGTCCCCATTAAATATTCGAGATGGATCGTCCATGACATCCTCCTGACCACTACTTCTAAGGTATTCCTTAAGTTCTGAGAACCATTCACGTATAGAGACTTCCGTAACGACTGCCCTGGCCTTATTTATATTTTCCACTTCACGGCTTACTAAAATAGGGTTTCTTTTGAAAAATAACTTAAGCCAAGTTTTACCTGGTCGATCATCCTTAAACGGACTACTTTTTCCGCTTTCTCTAATAGTTTTCTGAACAGTATTCAGAAACTCATCTCTTTTTATGGGAAACCCGCACCTACATAAATGTACTAGCCATTCTGTAATCTTCTTTTCATCTTCTAAAGACAAAAAGCTTTCAGGTCCTTTCTTGCACTTATCCTCCGCAAATCTTCCACTAACTCGGTCGTATAAAGTTGATTTGGGTATATTGTAAGTTGCTGCTGCTTTTCTTATATCAAAGTTTTGTTCCTTATTTTTTCAAGAGCAATCGATATTTTACTTTGATAATCCATCATAAAAGTATATCTACATAGTCAAATTAAATCCACAAAAAATAAATAAATGAAGCTTACTTAATAATCGAGCGAAAATATGAATTGTCCGAATACTAAAATAATTATAATTTTGTAACCTTCAGTTGTCGGACGGGTTGTCCGATAATTGAATTCAATCGTTAAATCAGCTTCAGTACTCGGACATTTGTTTTAAGATACTAATAAAAAAAATCAGATTAAAACTATTTCTAAAGTATTGCTTACCCTTTTAACTAATAAATCAAAAACTGTGTAAAACACTTTTTATTTAAATATTACTAGAAAAATCACTTTTAGAGCATAACCTACGTTAAGCAAAATTACACAACTACTGCGCTCTGACGATAGCACATTAATATTCGAATTCAATTTAATTTGCCAAAAATTCAATTTAAATGAAAGTTTACGTTCGAGTATTTTCTATTGAAGAATGAATTCTATAGAATTTATTTAAAATTTGCAAAGAGTTGTAAATATAACGGATTTCTTATTTTCAATTCAAACAGATGAAAGTGTCCGACTACTAGGGTGTGTCCGACTACTAGTGCCTTTCTGCAAAATCTAAACATACAATAAGTTTGCCTTCTTCCGCAGTTTTCTTTTTTTCCACAAAATATGCCGCTTGTGACTTGGCAAGAAAATCGTGTTTTAAGAGAACATTGAGCCCGCATTCGAAGTTTCTAAGAAATTCTTCAGCATCTTCTGATATTTCTGTGATATTACACCTATAAGCAAGCCGGAAAAATCAGAATAAATACTACGACAAATTCATTTTCATCCCAATGATAATGACGAGGTATAAAATCATAAATACCGGTCTGTGTTTGTCCATTGACTGAAAGCTAAAGTTGATATGTTGTTTTCTTTGAAAAGCTCTCTCAACCTCGTCATGATCAATTGAACTCCAGAACAATGTTCACATTCAGAAAAAAATAGTCTGGCGTTGAAACCTCACAAACAGTTTTTTTAATGAAATCCTGCGAAGTGTCTTCAAAATCCAGCCCTTTGTCGTTCAAACTTCGTTTAATACCAAAAATCTTAAGCTCCATGTTCTGATGTATTTTGCACACGCAAACGTTGTGTGTGCCATTATGTCCAGCCAAAATGCACTCCCGGGGTCTGATTTCACTAAATTTTGAAAGGCCAATTTTCTATCTGGAAATCTACTTTGAATTGTTCGAATAACTCACGAATATTGTAAAGCAGAAGAAGCCTCTTTTGAATCTTGATCCTTTTACCATCCTTTACTACACTTTTGAAATCTCTTACTCCTGGCATTATTCTGCTTGCATGGTCGGATAAATAAAAGTATTCAACCAGCTTAATAGTAGTGCCCGAGATTTTTTTGCTTTTTTTTTTGGAGGTATACCTGCGTAGCCAGAATTTTCGCGTAATTTCCTTGCAGCTGACACAATGCGAGGGGAAACTTGAAATTCTTTACATATCTTCGTCGTTAATAATTCTTTTGGGAGGGTAGTCAAAATTTTTATTTTTTCAGGAGTATCTTTAGCAGCATTCAAACAATGACCATAAATCATTTTTATTTGAACCTTCTTTTTCAGTAACTTCATCAAGATCATCACATTGAAGATTGAATATGACGGTGGAAAAAAACGTTGACGAAAAATTCGTCATCGTCATGACGGCCGGAATATTTTTTGCTTGCCGCTATATTACGTTACGGTGAGCTTCACCGTCTACTTGATTTACACGTAATTACTTTTACATTGAAATGTTTTTGACAACCTACTCTACCGCTATGTGACGGCCGCTATATAGCGGCACCGCTTTCGGGGAAATCATGCAGTTAGTTGTAATTCAGATGGGAAGGCGCACGACATAAAATTCAATATCTTTGGAACAAATAATCAATACAAACTTCTGTAAACGGATTATGAAAGGTGAACGTTTTGCGCGTAATTTTATGTAAGTTTTGTAATTTAACAGTATTGAGAACATTTAAAATTTAGCAATTGTTGCAAAACTGTTTTGCAAAGTTCATTTGTTTAAACAATTAAAGCAGAGAAGAACTGTGGTATGATAGTATGAACTCTTTTTAATAAGTCCACAAAATTTCATTCAGATAGCTTGAATGGTTTTCGAGATATTAATTTTTCAATTAAACTGTGCTAAAAAGTTTGTTTGTTAATAACATTAACAAATTACAGAATGAAGTAGGGAAACTTTCATGAAATATTTACCGGTAAGTGCACTTTGAAATAAACTACTCATTTCCAAATTTTTAAAAGTTCGTGAAAATTTCGTGTCACACTTGACGTGGTTTGACTCTGTGTGCGTTTTGTTAAACGTTGTGCTGTTGTGCTGCCATCAAACGGCTTTGTTGTCGAGAACATTTTAAGTATGCGACACTTTTTGGCTCAGGTATACTTTTCAAACCTCTGCACTCGAATTTCTACTATCTTCAGAAATTTGTTTAGCAACCCTACTTAGAAATGTACTTTTTTTTAAATACGCAGGAAAATACCTTTCGTTTGATACCCATCTTGGCATATCTCATTTCATTTGACAAAAATCCAGATAGGTGGCAACCCCGTAAAAACATCCTATGTGGCAAAACCTAGGTAAAAGTTCTTAAAACGTGGTTCAACATGTACATACCAAATCTGATGCAAATCGGTTTGGCCGTTTTCGATCTAGTCTGAATATACAAATATTTTGTCATCCAAGCATTTTTTGAAAAGTTGTAATGGGTCAAACAATTTAAAGCGACAAGAGAAATTTTCCAGCATAACGTCGTGTTCATTGCAAAATTTAATATGTGCATTTTTTCGATTTTTCGTTTTTATGCTAGATGGCATTGATGTTTACCAACAGATTGATAGCAGAGATCGTCATGTGTAAATTCGAACCGTAATCGAATTTGCAATGTCTGATATGTGCCGCTATTAAGTCTCACAAAACTGACATGTGCTCAAATTGCACATATCAAGTTTTTCTATGATTGTTTTCGCACATGTCAGGTTTATTGTGCACATGCCAAAATTGACAACCGCATGAACAATGGCACGCGACTAACCTTGAGACCATCAGCTGCATTTTTATGGATATTATTGCGAATTGATCAAAATTATATTTTATATCCAGGTAAGTGAATTTAGTTTTGATACATACAACTAACTCCTTTCATGTCGTATCGCGCATTTTGTAATGAAGGAAAACTTTTGACCATTAATACAAAAGGAAACAAACTGTTTGGATTGATGCGTTTTTGTTGCTGAGGTGTTTTTGGCCTAACCTAAAAAAATAAAGTAAAACTGATTTTCTTACTAACAGCTTGCTTAAGGTTGCTATTTTTGCTTTATTTTCAGTCTGAGTACTTTATAGTCATCTTGTCACTAATAATTTGTGCACAGAGGGTGTTTTTATTGGAAAAGCCGAGGAAGGTCATTCAGATATATTTATTTATTTCACAAGCTTATGATCCAAAAAGAAATGAACATCCGATACATAACTATTCTTTACATCCTCCAGAATCAAGAACAATGGAATCGATAAAATTATCCGGTGAACCGTTGCCATAAATTCAGCCAAATCCTAGGGTTATGGTAACGGATATTTTATCTACCGACTTACCTCCAATATCAAATAATCACATTTTAGACGAAACTACTGGATTATTGGTCCCTAAAGTACTTTCTGTGGATACAAAAAGGCGTAGTTCGTGTTCTTATTTTTTGGATGATCAAACAGGTATTTTGGAAGAGTTGAATGAGAGTGATAGTTTATCTGAGGAGTACTTTGATATGGATACTTTCGATAAAAAAAGGATAGAGTATTTGAAAAAGATCGGAGAGTAAAGGGGAAACTATATATCGGCAAAAAGATAGAGAAAAATGAAAATGATGAACCTCAAACTAGTTTTGTCGTAGAAAGCCAGACTGTGTGATCACAATGCTAAACCTAATGCTAAACCTAAATCTAAACCAAGGAATTTACGTTGTGCAACGATAGACAAAGAACGAAGGGATAATATTTTTGAATATTTCTGGAGCTTAGATTCTTGGGTCGCTTAAAAGCCGTATTTAAAAAATCTTGTTCACGTTCGGCCGATGATTAGAAGGCGTAAGACTACATCTCGAAAACTTGCTAAAAATATGGGATTTGACTACTTTTTATTGTAGAAACTTTTTATTGACGACAATTGACATAAATAATGTCACTTTGTGGCAATGGATCAATTCTGTGAATGAAACACCAAACCCTTATAAAAAGAAAAGAAAGTCTCAAGTAATTGTAGCAGATAAATCAGACACTGTAAAGGATTGGTTGCGGTTATTACCAAAGCTGCCCAGCCATTATTGCAGGTCGAGCTCTAATAGAGAGTATGTAGAGGAATCTTTCAGAAGCAAAGCTCACATGTTTACAGAATATAAAGCTTGGTGCTCTAGTAAGAATATTGTAGCAGCACAACGAATACTCTTCTATTCTGTATTAAAATATTTAAACCCAGAAAGGAGCAATGCGACACTTGCACTACTTTCAAGGAAGGCAATTGTACACTGGAAGAATATGAACATCACACTGAAATGAAACAAAAAGCTTACTTAGCTAAAGAAACCGCCAAATCAATGTGTTCTTCTGATGTTCTAGTAGTGACTATGGACGTTCAAAGTATTTTACTGTCACCCAAACTGCAGGTTTCTGCTCAATACTACAAACAGAAACTTCAAGTTCATAATTATACCGTGCATGTAAACAATGATAAAAGAATTGCATTTATATGTGTGGCATGAATGTGATGGTGGAGTAAGTGCCAACGAGTTTATAACTTGTTTAATGGACTTCTTGAATACAAAAATTAATTTAAGCTATAAGAAAATAATACTCATATCAGATGGATGTGGGTATCAAAATAGAAATAAAGTACTATCGTTAGCATTACTAAGCCTCACAAAAGAGAACCATACAATCCAAATAGAACCAATTATTCTGGAAAAGGGACATACAATGATGGATTGGAACGTCTGTTTAAACCGCCTATTTGTTCTCCGAACGATTACATAGCCAAAACCGCACAAGCACGCCCCAGCCAACCTTACATAATTCACCACGTAGACTACACATTTTTTAAAAATTTTGAAATGATGTGTCAGCTTGATTCATTGAGACCGGGGAAAAAGGCTGGATACCCTGTTGTCACTGATATTAGAGGATTGTTGTACAAAGATGGCCAAATTTTTTACAAGTTGCGCCAGCCTCACGAGTGCCAATTATTACCACAAAGAGTTCGTATTCCTAGTGGTAACCTGGTGAACCTTTACGAGCATCCCAAAAGCATAGAAAAAAAATAATTTGATAGCCTGCAGGCTTTAAAAAAATATATGCACAGAGACTACCATTTTATTACAGCCTTCGATATGATTAAGTCTCTTTAGAAGTTTTGTTTTTTTTTTTTATAATTTTGCAAGTTAAGTTAAGTTAAGTTGTTAAGGTTTTATTTTTTCTTTATTTTGTTGCGTTTTACCCCCAAATTCTGTGCTCTTGACAAACTGTCAACCTTGATAGATAATCAAGAACAAAATATTTGTATCAAGATTTTTGAGTTTAGAGTCAAAAATAAAAGTGTTGTATGGAGAAAAATAATTTTTTATTTTTGACTCAGAAATCAGAACATATACAAATATTTTTTTCTTGATTATTTATGAAGGTTGACAATTTGTCAAGAGCACAGAAATTGGGGGTTATTCCAAGTTAATAGTTACACTGTGTGACACGAAAAAAAACCTGGGCTGGGACCCTATTTTTCTTGTAGGCCTAGTCAAATACAGCTAGGTTTGAAACGAGAAATTTTCCGGAAACCTCCAAAACCTCGAATCACCATATACGCGGTTAGAAAGAGTCACATTTCTTCTCCTTTCAAACCTTGCTATATTCGACTAGGTCTAGGTATGTATGCTTTTGTCTTTTTTTGTAACACAGTTGGGCAATTCACGTCTCTCGGCTTATCAATTTATTTGCTGAAAAATTATTTTTCTCCGTATATTTGTATGGAGATAAATAATTTTTTAAACACATAAATTGATAAGTCGGCTGAAGTGAATTACCCAAGTGTTATTTGTCACATTATTCGTTTGAATATTAATTGTTTTGAGCAATGTCCTAAACAATGAAGGTATTTAAAATACTTAGGTACGCTTTAAGAAATATGATCTAGTTTTTTTGAGTATCAAACTATTCGATAGTCAAGTAATTTAAATGGCTATAGTTATTAATTTTAAAGAGAAGAAAATTTAAGAAATATGATTATTTGATTTATTTTTGTTGAGTATCAAACTATTCGATAACCAAGCAATTGAAATGGCTATAGTTATTATTTTTTAAGTGAAAAAAATTTTACTACATAAAGGTATTTAAAATACTTACGCTTTAAGAAATATGAATTAACTTTTTTGATTTGTTCTTTAATTATTTTTAAAATAAAAAAGTAATATTTTCTGGAAACGGAATTTGTTTAAATTTTCCAATCCTTTGACCACTTTTATAGGGATCCGTACGAAAAGTCGAAAATAAAAATGTCGAAACAGAAATGTCGAAATTTTAAATTTTTCATAAAATCGAAATCATATTTTGTCGAAAAAAAAATGAGACAAAAAAAAAATTGGAAAATAACTAATTGAACCAATTAATAAAATAAAAATTACTTTTATTTGCGGTCCCTGATTTTTATATCGCTAACGTAATTAATATAAAACGAAAAAGGTCCAAGTATGTACTTTTACAGAGCAGAGATCGGTTAAGCCGTTTGGTCAGCCCACGCGTTAACACGAAATTGATTTAATTTTTATTTACTTACAATATAAATATACATATATTATAAATTATTTATATATTTTCATGAGTTTTCTTTCATGCAAATGTAAACAAAATAAGAAAACGAAAAATATAATACAAGGTGGCGCAAAAGTAAGCTTCCGATGTTCAGCATATCGGTTGTGGCACGTGCAGTGTGTGCTGTTGCACCGTCTTGTTGGAACCACATGTTTTCCAATCCCAATTCATCAAGTTGCGGCAAAAAGAACTCGTTGATCATTGCTCTGTAGCGCTCACCATTCACAGTAACCGTTTGGCCCCGACCGATTATTGGTCAAATAAATAGTCAGCAATATTCCGCGTTCTGGAGCAGTGTAGCGTAACATTGTTTATTAACGTGTATTTCGCATGTGTTTACTACACAAATGTCAAAACAGAACTGACTTTAGGGGCCAATCGCAAAGTTTATAGCATTTTCTGATAGGAGGATTACTTTTGCGCCACCTTGTATATAATTTAAGCACATAGCCAGAAATTTAACATCATAAAATCACAAACATAACCTGACATGTGCTTCTTGTGCACATATCATTATTGGGGCTCGAATACAAAATTTGATATGTGCACGAAAACCAACAAAAAAAAAAGAATTACGAGTTCATATACGGAATTTATAACAATTTTTTATGTCAAACTATGTATAAGAAATACTGTTGGCCATATTTTGGTATCATTTTACTGTTTCAGAAAGATACATCCTTCGAAAAAAACATATTTAATGCTCTCCTGAAAAGTTGCTGAAATGCACATATTAAATTTTGCAATGAACACGACGATAAGCAAGAAAAGTAGCATTACTTACAAAAACAGAGGTGGCAAAAACGCAAAAGTTCAAAGAACACACATATCAGCTTCAGAAGCAGTGTTGCCATTTTAGCTGTTTTCCAGCTAGATCTAGCTTTTTTTTTGCCGTTTAGCTGGAAAAAATGGAATTTAGCTGCTAGCTTTTTTTTTGTAGCTTATTCCAGAAATTTTTTTAGCTGTTTTTAGCTTTTTCCCCCGATGTGGGAAAATATCTCATTCGACTCATGAGCAATTCTAATATTTATGCTAATTCAGCGGATGATGAAGAAAATTGTGATATTGACATATTTTAAACAGTATTTATTGTATATTATCTCACATTACCACCTTTTATATTATCTTATATATAAATAGACAAGATGAATGCAATGTAGAACCGTTTTCTGCTAAACTATAATTCTAAGGTATACAAATTATATATGTATAGATAGGAAATTTTGAGGTGTACTTTTATGCGTAAATAAAAAAATTTTAAAAATCATTTTAATATAAAAAATTTAACATAAAAGTCACACCACCACACATTCACTTATTCACACTATAGACACGCTGTGTTTGTGTGTACTTGCTTTTTGTGTACTATGCTGAATCGTGAGCATGGCCTAGGAGTTGCTTTGTAGGAAAAAAATAAGAGCCGTAGTAGTGTGAGTAGACTTGCCATGCATGTTTTTGTGTTATTCGTGTGGTCGGCTCTCACTGGGAGTGCGAAGAGTTGGTAGTGGACCAATGAAAAATAAGTATTCGCACTATAGATACGCTGTTGTGTCATGCATTTTTGCTTTAGTTGTTGTTATTGTATTGATTACTGGCTACGATGCCCAGTGTCAGCTGCTCTCCTGAGAGCACGAAAAGTTGCTTTGTTGGATACATTACACAAGCAATGTAAAATATGAGCAAATATGTCCAATTCATTGCTGATACCTACAAACAGGGTTTACAAAAATTAAATAAATGATTACTCATAAAGAGTATTAAACACCGAAGAAAATTAGAGGAAAATAGAGGAAAGGAACAGTATTGAAAGGAAGGAAAATTAAAGGAAAGAAAAGGAAAGGAAGGAAAGGGAAGGGAATGGAAAGGATAGGAAAGGAAGGAAAATTAAAGGAAAGAAAGGAATGGTAAGGAAATGAAAGGAAGGGAAGGGAAAGGGAATTAAAGGAAAGATAAGAAAACGAAGGGGAAAGAAAGAAAATAAAAGGAAGGGAAGGGAAAGGAAAAGAAGTTTGAGGAAAGTAAAAAATAAACTAAGAGAGTAAAAAAAGAAATCAAGGAAAATAAAAATATGTTAGAGGAAAGGAACGACATAGAAAGGAAGAAAAAAAGGCGGATAAAACATACCTACAGCAAAAAAATAAAATAAAATAAAGTTCATTGGTTGAATTTCAACCACTGGGCAAACTCTAGTATATAGTTATTTTGCATGCCATGAAAGTATATTTCCTTTTAAATATGTGCTGCACTTGATAACTTAATGGGACTTTTTATCAAAGAATACAGTGATCTGTAATTTAAATTGTATTCGTTGTATCTTTTTTATAAATAGCAACAAATTTATATCTATATCTATGTATATATATACTAATTATATAAAATTGCTTATATGAAAATATTTGTAACGGCTACTCTCGAAAAGTAATGGCCCAATTTTTTGGAAATTTTTTTAAGAAGCAAGTTTTCCCAAAAATAAACCAGGTGGCGTTTCAATTTTTTCCATTTTCAAAACTTAAAGCCCCTTATTTCTAGGATGAAATTTATAAAAGCTTCAAACAATGCAAGCATAAGAATTTTCATGGATCAAACTCAAGCTAGAGCGGAACAAAAATGTATGTGTGGGTGTGTATGAACTCAACGTAGAGAAAATGTATTTTGACTAAGAGATGCATAAGCCTTCGACAAAAGAGAAGAAATATAAAGAGCATTTTTGGTGATACCCCAAATTATAATAACAAACACATATCTATACTAATTATATAAAATTGCTTATATGAAAATATTTGTAACGGCTAATCTCGAAAAGTAATGGCCCAATTTTTATGAAATTTTTTTAAAAAGCAAGTTTTCCCAAAAATAAATTAGGTGGCGTTTTCATTTTTTCCATTTTCAAAACTTAAAGCCCCTTATTTCTAGGATGAAATGTATAAAAGCTTCAAACAATGCAAGCATAAGAATTTTCATAGATCAAACTCAAGCTACAGCGGAACAAAAATGTATGTGTGGGGGTGTATGAACTCAACGTAGAGAAAATGTATTTTGACTAAGAGATGCATAAACCTTCGACAAAAGAGAAGAAATATAAAAAGCATTTTTGGTGATTCCCCAAATTATAATAACAAACAATGCAATGAGCGCGCTCTTTCCATTTTTTTGCTTCGCAATAACCTCACGTACAATAATGGTACATACATATGGAAGTATGGGCGGCAAAATCAAAGTCTGTTTTACCTTATGCCTCTTAATTCCTATTAACTCGCATTCTTTATTGTTTTTGGCAAACAAAATTGCGTTTGGCTTTGATTTTTTTGTTGACAAATACAAAATATGAATGTGTAACCCATTTTTATACACTACTCAAAGCTAAACCTCGGTATATTTAATTTTTGTTACAAGAATTGTCCAGCGTTTGACAAAGAATGCAGACAATGTGGAAAGAAAGGGCATTTTGTGGCCAAGTGTAAAGATACAGAAAAAGGTTCGGTGAAGGCTGTTGAGGTGAGTGAAAAGCAGGAAGATATGGACTTAGATGATTTTTTTTGTGATTGGATTAGTGTAGATTTGATGAATGCACATAGCAAAAGTGTACCGATACTAGGCTTAAGAGCTCTATTGAATTTGATTTATTAAAAAGAGTAACTCCTGAAGAGGATAAGAAGAGTGATGAAGTGTTAAACTCATATTCAGTACATGAGGGCTTTGATATAATCAAGCGAAAAGAAGATGTGTTCACTGATCTAGGTAAAATAAAAGATTACCAATATCAAATCGAGTTAGAAGAAGGGACTATGTAGAATAGAACCATGTAGGCATGTGCCTTTTAAATTGTTAAATAAATTTAAATGAAATAAAGAGAATAGAAACAGCTGAATTTATTTTGTTAAGTCATTGGTAATTGTAGGTAAAGTAGACGGGTCAATAAGAGTTTGTTTAGACCCACAATATTTAAATCCGTGTATAAAAAAAGAGCATATGCAGCTGCCGACAAGTGATGAAATCGCGGCAAGGGTTAAGGAGGCAAAATATTTTACAAAGTTAGATGCAAATAAAGCCTTTTGGCAAATTGAATTAGAGGAAGGTAGTAAAGAATTGACAACGTTTAATACTCCATTCGGAAGATATTATTTTAATAGGTTACCGTATGGTATAAGCTCCAGCTCAGAAGTATTATTCAGAGTTTTCAATCAATTTTTTTAGGATATTGCGAATGTAGGCATTTATGATGGTATGCTGATATGGGCAAATTGTAAAGAACAGTTAGTGAAAACTATGGATAAACTTTTTAATAGAGCCAGAGCAGGATTACATTTAATAAAAGTAAAAGCGCGTTCATGGTAACGAAAGTAAAATATTTGGGCCTATGGGAAGCTATGAAAAAATTCAAGTACCTAGAAATAAAAAGTAGTTATTGACATTTTTAGGAACTATAAACTATGTATCCAAGTTTATTTCAAATGCGGCACAATCAATTTAAGACATCTAATAAAAAGAGATGTTCCATTTGTATGGGGTACTGCACAGCAATATTCATTTCAGAAACTTAAAGAGACACTATGTAAGCCTCCAGTGTTAGCGTATTTTGATGTACATAAACAAAAAAAGTTAAGCGTAGATGCGTAAATTAATTAAAATGCGTGTATTAATTAACCAGTAAGGAAGACTAAGTTCGGGTGGAACCGAACATTATATACCTAGTAGTGATCTATTATGTCATCCCAATTCACGCAGGTCTGTTTTAATACTTTCAGTTCGTATTTGTGTTCAAATAGACAAACGGACAGACAGATAGACGTATCGAGAGACGGATATGGCTACATCGACTCAGCTCATCCTCCTGATCATTTCAGTATACGTACAAACATTTCATGTTCATGAAAAGTATGAATATCAAAAAAGATATACAACTTCGCTTTTGCAGTGGCGTATTAACTACTTGCCCGGATATTTTCTTTTTCATCCGGAACGTTTTGATATACATTAATAAATATATATCTCGATTCTTTATGCCGAATAAAGTAATATACCTTCTGTGCGTAATAAAAATAGATATAAAAAAGGGTGTCTTTCATAGGCGCCAAAGAACTCAACCGATCTTTATGAAATTTTCACAATATATACTTGAGTTCACTGGGTACAGCATAGACAATATATAGTTTTGGAAAAGTAGGCGGAGCCACGCCCCCAGGCTATGTAAAGTTTCAATTCCTCATAACTCCGAACTTTTTTGTTCTAAATTAATGAAATTTGGATATATGTGTCACTTAGTCAATATCTATATAATTTTACAAAAGTGGACGGTGCCACGCCGACATATTTTGTGTTTTGTTTTGCTCTTGAACTTTCACGATAGGTTCAGGAGTTCGCTGGGCACGACACAGTCTGTATATAGCTTTTGGAAAAGTCCCCAGGTTATATAAAGCTGCAGTTCGGTATAGTTAGGAGTTTATTTGGTTCAAGTTAATGACATTTTATATATAGGTGTGTTCTATGTATCGAAACATCAAAACAACGTCCACCCGGTTTTCTAGTATATTATAAAATGGCGAAAGCAAACAATGAATTTCAGCATTCTTTTGTAAAACTGAGAGATTAGTTTGCGTTCAAATAGACAGACGGACAGACGGACGGAGAGACGGGCATGGCTAAATCAACTCCGCTCATCGTGCTGATCATTTTAGTGAACTTTTCTCTTCTTGTTCTCATACTTACATACATTTAGGGCCGGTTTCATCAACGCGACTAGGACTAAAACTAAGTCGTGACGTAAGTTAGCACAGATTCGAGACTAACTTACTTTTGGGTTTCACCAACTGAGCGACTTAAATAATTTTGAACACAACAACCCGATCAGCTGTTTTATGCATAGTAGTATTTTTTCATACCAGACAACTCTGCACATCCCAATACCCCAGTGCGAAATGGGCATTTATGGACATACACGAAGGAATCTTACACCCACTTCTCTTTAGTTGGAAGGTACTAAATTTAGCGCTTAATTAAAAACGATAGTTTCATAATGGTTGCATGCTAGAAAACAAGCGTTCATATGCATCTACGCATACGCCGTCAAAGTTATGCTTGGCGAATTTTCCGGCTGGGACATTGTACAAAACAAATTAGGAGCATTGCTGACATTTAGGTTTTGAACGACTTAGTCGAGAATAAGTCAGCTGGCAGGCTGACTAAGTTGTGGATTAGTTAAGTTAGATGGTGAAACTAAGTTAAGTCGAGCTGGTGAAACCGGCCCTTAATGTTTATGAAAGGTATGAAAATCATAAAAGATATATAATTTCACTATTGCATTGGGCTATTAAATACGTGCCCGAATATGGCTAATTTTTGGCAGAAGAGTAATACATACTTCTGAGAAGCAGCTGACCAATTTTCATTGAAATATCAAGATTAAATTATAAGCGGTTGCCTTTAAAAATAGCAGAAATTTTATGCTGAAAAGTGGGCGACGCCACGCCTACTTCTTCAAAATAGACAAAATTTTTTTGCGGCCTAGTTTTTCCTAAAAAGCTTATTATGTGTGAAAAATCTGATTGATATAACTTGCTTAGTTGTAGAAATATCGCTTTTTAAATTTTACAAAATCATTTTTCAGAACTATGTTAAAAAACTGGGCGTGGACATCAACCGATTTAGCCCATTTTTACAGCAAAGAGTTACCTTTATATATAGAACATTATCCTAAAATTTCATTTCGACAGATCAATTTTTGACGGAGTAAAGGCATAAAAAGTTTTGTGAAATAGTCCACTATAGAAGGGGCGGGCCACGCCCATTTTCGAAAATTTTAAGTTTTTGGATTTCTTTGGTTACGGAAACTTTAAAAGTGAAATATAAATGATGTAAAGCTATTTTACGCAAAGTTATTGCCTATTCATATAAAAGTGGGCGTAGACCTTAACCGATCCCACCCATTTTTTCCTGGAACATTCCTTGCATACCTGGAAACCTGCGTGCTGAATTTCGCTTAAATATCTTGAACGGTTTTTGATTAATGATTAATAATATTTCTAAAATTGGCTTAATGAAAAGTGGGGGTTCCACGCCCATTTTAAAAAATTTCTTTAAAATAATGTATTTTATGCCTTAATCTCAATGTATTCACCAAATTTTATCTTTATATGTGTATTATGTACTGAGTAATCACTTTGTTTGTGTTTTCGAAAATATTCCACATATAAAAAGTGGGCGCGCCTATCATCCGATTTCGCCCATTTTAAATAGCGCTCGGACATAAGTGCCAAGGAACCCGCATACCAAATTTCATTAAGATATCTCAAAGTTTCCTCAAGTTATCGTGTTCACAGACGGACGGACGGACGGACGGACATGGCTTAATATATTTCTCTTTTCGTCCTGAACATTTTAATATATATAAGTCAATATCTATCTCGATCCGTTTATGCCGTTACGTACTGCCGTTAGGCGACTAAAGTTAATATACCTTGTGTGCGTAGCACTACCAGTGGCATATGGATCACGTGCGTTGACAGAAACTGAAAAAAAGTATAGTCAAATAGAAAAAGAGAGTTTAGAGATTGTATTTGGATGCCATAAATATAATCAATATTTGTTTAGTCAAAATTGTATTGTAGAAACGGATTATAAACCAGTAATTCCTATTTTTAAAAAACCTATGAATAAAATCCCTCCAAGATTACAAAGAATAAGAATCAGTTTACATATTTTCGATTTTGAGCTTATTCATGTGCCAGGTAAAAAATGGCTTCTTGCTGATCATTTAAGTAGAGCTTATTTAAAAAATACAGAATCATCTGAAGAAGAGAAAATAGAATGGTTTGTAATGATAATCCAAAATCATTTAAGTGTATCGGATATAAAAATGGAAGAATTTAAATTAGAGACAGGCAAAGACAATGAAATACAAGTGGTATTAATGTATGTAAGAAATGGGTGGCCGGAAAATAAGCATAAAGTATCTAAAATTGTAAAACCATACTTTTCTTTTAACTCTTTAAGGTTTGGTGGTTAGTAAACAAACCACCTTTTCTAGCTTTTGTAAAACATATTTTTGCACCATCTAACGCCAAGTTTCTTAACTAATACGCTTCTGTTAGTCATTGCCAACTGAGTGCTACAAAATATTGGCAAGGGGAGCGAACGTTGATTAAATACGATTATTTAAAATAGTGGTGCAGTGCTGTTTCTTTCACTGGTCATTTTAAAATGTAGTAATAAGTGTAACAGTGTTTATTATACAAAAATTTTAGTGCTGACCTTGAATTTAGTACCTGATTTGCTGACTTGTAATAAAAAATAAATAATATCTTTTGTACCTTTTGATAAAAAAGGTAAGTAGTAAGGTGTTTAGTTTTCTAACCACTGTGACTCTATTGGGTTTTACTTTGACATATTTGACTCGTATCATCTTCGTAGTTGTATTAATTCTCTATGATGCCGCGCTTACTTAGCGATGATCAAATACAAAACATTATTCTTGAAAGTTTACCATCAGATTGTGAGAGTGTCTGTAGTCTGGAATCAGATGGGGAATGTGATGACGGACAACAAAATCGAATGGTGATGCATTTGATTCAAGTGACGATGTGCCTTTTTCAAATTATATAAGAAGTTCAACTAAGAGTGATTTACTATCGTATACGCCAACTGTAGCTGTAGAACCAAAGTTGAAAAAAGCCTTCAGTATGGAAATACCGAGTGCGTATACTGGAGGTATACCAAATCATAAAATAGAATTAGAAAGTGTCACACCTACACAGCTATTTCGGTAGTTTTGGTCAAAGGATTTAGTTGCCATAAGCTCATTTCAAACAAATTTATATGCAACTCAAACAGGGAATCCGTATACACCCACCACACCTGAAGAAATAGAAGCATTTATTGCAGTGAATTTGGTTATGGGTATAAAAAATTGCCTAGATATAAAGACTACCGGCCTTCTGCTCCTGATTTGCATGACCCTTATATATCATCTTCTATGTCACTCAACCGCTTTGGCTGGCTCCTAAATAACTTACATTTGCAGGATAACAACCTAATGCCCCATAAAACTGATAAACTTTACAAGATTAGACATTTGCTAGATACACTGAAAAAAAGTTTTAATAAAAACTATTCCACATCAGAAAGAGTGGCAATAGACGAAAGCATGATGAAGTTCATAGGTAGGAATTACCTGAAACAGTACATGCCAAAAAAGCCAATCAAACGCGGATATAAAGTATGGATGAAGTGTGCTGACTCCGGATATTGTTCAGATTTCGAAATGTATACCGGAAAAGAAGGTGTCAACGTACAAGCTGATCTCGGTGGAAAAGTTGTTTGACAATTTTGCACCAATTTAAAATTTAAACATCATAAAGTATTCTTTGATAACTATTGCAATAGCTATAAACTGCTAGTGGATCTACATAAAGACAACATATTGGCTTATGGGACTGTCAATTCATCCCGAAAATACCTACCAAAACTAACAGAAGATAAATGTTTACGGCGGGGTGAGCATGATTACAGAGTCAGCGATGGCAACGTTGAAAATTAAGTTTTTATCCTTACTAATTATTTAGATCCAACTAGGACAAGTTCTGTTACGCGTAGGGAACGCGATGGTACCAGAAGTGAAATAAACTGTCCCGAAGCAGTGAATGAGTACAACCGCTATATGAGTTTTGTTGATAAATTCCATCAATTGATATGCCATCGACAGAAAGTCTCACAAATGGTGGCATCCAATTTTTTGCACCTTCTGGATTGTACTGTCGTAAACTCATTTTTAGTGTATAAAAAGCTGCAGAAAACCTACCGCACTGATTTGGATGAACTGAGCATAAAGGACTTTAGTAGAAGTGTTTACCAAGGGATACCAGCACTAGCTCAGGTGAAGAATTGCAATTGAGGATCCAAACGCTCCCTAAATAGTTCTGTTCCATCTCGATCACCTATCTTGATTAAACGCCACAAGCCATCAGTTCCAACAGAACTACGCAAGACAAGCAATATGCACCTGCCAAAACGAACGACTTCACGAAGATGCGCAAATTGCAGCACTAAAAAAAATCCAGTACGTACTATATGGCAATGCAGCACCTGTAAAGTTACACTTTGCATCCGAAAAGAGAAATCATGCTTTTCAGGTTTTCATAAAGTATAAGTTATGTTTACACATATAAATATTTCTTTTCCTCTATATTGTAGGCTTGCCTTTTTTAGTTTTTAGCAGACCATCGTGGTGGTTAGTAAACTAACCACCTCAGTCCTTAAAAACTATATGAATTATTTTTCGAAAATATTTTTTTTTCTCAATAAATATGTCCTAATCAAA
This sequence comes from Merzomyia westermanni, assembly GCA_949987695.1. Classification (NCBI taxonomy): domain Eukaryota; kingdom Metazoa; phylum Arthropoda; class Insecta; order Diptera; family Tephritidae; genus Merzomyia; species Merzomyia westermanni. The sequence goes on from OX465291.1 coordinate 88,513,352, forward strand.
CCAAAAATACAACTTTTTTAATTATAAAGTCACATATATGATACTGTGGCTGAAAGACTTAAAGAGGAATTATCAGAATGTAATGGTTTGTTGTTAAAAAACACTCAAATTGTTGTACCAAAGACGATGAGAAAAGCAATGCTATTGAAAATAAACTATACACACCTCGGTAAAGAAAAATGTAAATTCTAGCAAGAAAAACTATATTTTGGGTAGGTATGTCAAAACAATTGGATGATATAGTAGGTAACTGCGATGTATGCCTTGGATATCAAAAAGACAATAGTAGAGAGCCGATGGTTGAGAAAGTTATACCGAATGACCCTTGGGAAAGAGTGGCAACACATATATTTTTTTTACGAGGTAAAAAGTATATACTTGCGAGGAATTTAAGTAATAGATTTAAGCTAAGATGGCAACCCTCCAGTAGAGGTTACATACATATACAAGACACATATATTGTAGTTTATATACAAGGTGGCGCAAAAGTAAGCTTCCGATGTTCAGCATATCGGTTGTGGCACGTGCAGTGTGTGCTGTTGCACCGTCTTGTTGGAACCACATGTTCTCCAATCCCAATTCATCAAGTTGCGGCAAAAAGAACTCGTTGATCATTGCTCTGTAGCGCTCACCATTCACAGTAACCGTTTGGCCCCGACCGATTATTGGTCAAATAAATAGTTAGCAATATTCCGCGTTCTGGAGCAGTGTAGCGTAACATTGTTTATTAACGTGTATTTCGCAGGTGTTTACTACACAAATGTCAAAACAGAACTGACTTTAGGGGCCAATCGCAAAATTTATAGCATTTTCTGATAGGAGGATTACTTTTGCGCCACCTTGTACATATCATGATGAGAGCTGACACTTGGTATTGTACGACACGAGCAGTCAGTCGCTGAGTAACATTGTAAGTAGCCAGAAGACATTTCATGAATATAAAGCATACAAAACCAAATGCACCTGTTTTATTTCTTCCGCCTTCCTTGAACACCTTTGTCAAGCTTTTCCAAGATCTGAACTTTGCTTTATTTGGCATTTCAGCGAATTACGTTTAGTTTTAAACAAAAAATGCCAAAACAGGTGCACGAGTATAGAATCACACAACAGCTAACATAAACTGTACAGAACCGCGACGAAAAAACAACGAGTACCGAGTGTAACATGAATAAACTCGGAAGTCCCCTTTTTATATCTGTTTTGCAACAAAAAAAACAAAATACGGTCAGAAATTTGAATTTTCGATACTAAAAAAACAAAAAAAAAATTCTAACTACTGAAGGTTCTAATTTGTAAGCGACTACTGTGTTAAGCACTTTTCGGAGGAAGAGTCGTTTAGAGTTATTTAGTTTTTGTTTTACTTTTTCCGATGTCTATTTTGACGTTTTTGACGGAGTTGAAAGGGAGTAACCAAGCAAGTCAAGATGATAAGTTTGTATTCGAGTATTGTACAGTGAATTACGGTGGAGTTACCAAACTCGGGAATTTGTATTGGGTTTATACTAGCATATAAAACTAGCTATTTGTTACAAGAGTTGTGTTTATGTTTATTTGACTTTATAGTGATGGAACCCAGGATTAATAATCGAGCAATGATCGAATTTGTCACAATTGGTGTCAGAAGTGGAATTGTTAAATAAATACCAGTGATTTCAAAGATAACGAGGACATGGCAAAGTTAAATGAATTAAAGATTCAGCAACCTAAACATGAGTTGGAACAACGCGGATTAAACATTACAGGCAATTAATCAGAGTCACAGTCACTATTGCGAGACACTATGTAAGCGAGAGAATTAACGTTAACGAATATATGTTTCATCTTGTGAAAGACACATCGACAAAAATGCAAGAGAAGAAGGAACCTTTGAATCCGTGGCAAATGCGGACACAAACATGATATTGGCTATATTGACTCAGATATCGAAAAAGGCATTCATGAAGTCCCAAATGGAAGACCAGAAGGGATATATCTCTTCGCTGTTGGAAGCACACGAGGTGAGGGTGTCATTGAAACTATAAGAACAAGATGCAAAAGTTGCACAGTTACAGGATAAAATCGATGCTGAGGTAGATGCGTTAAAAGGTCGTATCCAGGGGTTAGAAGTGAATCGTCCAACTACATCAACGAGAATTCCCAAGGTAAAGACCCCATCTTTTAAAGGTGCTGTTCCTTTCCAAGTATTTAAGCTGCAATTTGAACAGACGGTAGCGGTGAGTAATTGGAGCACTGAAGATGAATTGTGATTGTAAAATTTGTGTTATAAATCTTATTTTGTTTATTAGGATTATTTAACTAGGATCCTATAGTGAATCTGAAAGGAAGTCTTTAGACAAATGACTGATCCACTTCCTGTTGTCTAGCCAAATCAAAATGTGGTAATTTGGCAGATTCCTTAGAGAGTTTAGATTCAACGGAATCCCGAAGTAGTAATGGCAGTGTTAGCGTTTATCATACGATTAATGGTATCGACAATGCAATATAAGTTAAAGGTCAAGGCGCAAATGCCAGTCCGACAGGCAATTAATTGCCAAGTAGTCCAAGATCAACTATACAACATGCTGCAGCTGGTCGGCCCATACAAATAACATCAGCAAGTGCTCATGCGACCCAACAATATTATATAGTGCAACAACATTAACAACAAACCCAAAATGCAATGCCTCACCCCCTAAATGTTGCGTTTTAGCAATACAACAGTGACACCCAAAAATACCAAGTACTTTGATCGGCCTCGGGTAGCTTACTCGGAATTCCCATCTCCAGTATTGTGGATCAACAAAGTAGTAAAAAGTCTTGAGACGCTTTTTTCAAAATCTATTCTTCTATCCTATCATCTTTTTCTATTATGTTGTACTATTATTATTGTTGTTGTTGTGGTAACGACAAAAACACTTCCTGAAGGTTTTGGGGAGTTTTGTCGAATTAACAGTCCTTTGCCGGATTTTCACCCGGTACGCTCCGGTACTCCCGGCTGTCGTCGTAGCGATTTATGACCAGTGAAACCTTCCAGGTCATGTTACCCCTCCTTCCGTAAGGAAGGATAAGATAGGTAATGAGAGGCATCATATCCGTAGATCAACCATCGAGTTGCATGTCACCTTTGTGCATATTAGTCGCCTCTTACGACCGGTATGCCTCCCTCGGGCATATTCTAACCCCTAAGCCGCAGGGGTAGTACTTATATTGTGTTACTCTTCATATCTACATATTTGCTCACGGTAAGACACTTTTCAACTACATATATGTTTTCAAATATTTATTATTATTAAATACCTTACTTTACTTTGGAACCTTATGCTGTACTTGCTAGCACTATAAAATAATTTTGTTAAATCGTTGTGCTAGGAAAAGTTCAATAACTACAAATACAGAAATTATAGGGTTTTACTTAAGTCGACCTAAGCTAATTTACATAGATATATACCAGAGCTGTAAATCGAATCAATCAATACAGTTATAAATCAGTGGAAATTCATTTTACAAATGTAATTATTTGATTTCAAATATCAAATTCAATTTTGGCTGCGATTTCGCCCTTGTAATTCTATAATTCCTTCAATGATAGCATGAATGTAAGAAAGCAATTCAGTTTGATTGCGATTGCATCAAAAGCACCTGAGACACCTCTTACCCAATATGTTGATATTCACATACATACCCATATAACAAAACAGTTTTTGGTGATAACTGGAAAATTTAGCCGTATTTTTCAAGAAGGTAAGTAGAAATAAATCGTCACATAAAAAAGGAATATTATAAAGTGCATTTCCATAGTGTTATTGCAGTGAAAGTGGAGAAAAGTGCGTGGAAAGTGGAAACGGTAGACGTCAAAAGGCAGTGCACAGTGTTCAACTGTAGGCAAAAGTGAAAACGAAATTCCGTTTCTTATCTACAGGCCCGGAATCTGGTGTACTTCCTCAAAAATATACCTCCAGGCTCTCAGACTGTTGTTTAATATATTTACTTTATTGTGTAACTATATGAACAGTTGCAAATTTTACAATAAATTAATTACAAACTTTTGGTTGACTTTTAATATTGCTTTGGCCTGATATGAAGGCCCTTGGTTCAAGTACCGAAACAGGTAACATCATATACGGTTTAAAAATCAACTCTGTGAGTGTATTTCTGTTATGAAAAGGCTTTTCAGATGCCGTTCGGAGTCAGCATAAAACATCTAGGTCCCGCAATATTTTAGGGAAAATTAGAAGCAGCACAAAATTGGTAGTTAGAGAACCGCCAATTATTATTGTGAAAATCGTACTTAACTATCACAACACTATTGTTTATAACAATCCCATAAAGTTTTCAGTTTCACTTGTACTAAGAATAATCCACAGAAGGCAGTTATTAAAATAATTTTTAATGTGAATAGTTTACAACTTTGCTGGGATTTTGTAAGTGCAGAGGTTATATTTCTAGAAAGTTAAACACATCAGAAATCTTTCTTCATATTTTATGAGTTTATCAGATAATCATTTTGGTCCATAGTTATAGAAAGTATAACATTAGGAATATTTCAAAATACACTAATTTTCCTATAGCTTTTAATCCAATACATCGGTAATCCCTTTAGCTTTAACTAGGGATGTTTGTTAACCAATTTCTTTTCCATGAATTAAAAAGCAGCTTTATCGATAAGAGAAAGATTTTAAGTTTTTAAAAACATATGTATATACAATAACCATACATATATTTCATAAGGAACGAATTCGGGAGAAATCACATGAGCAAGGAGAAGATAAAACATTTGTTTACCATGTCAAAACTTGTTGTCTTAACTTTGTTGAAATTGCTACACTGTATATTCGAGGATAGCGGCCATGTTTTTTTCTGTTTATAAACAAATTAAAAATATTCAATTTTGCATACCTGACAACAGTTAAATACCCACCCGGAAAATTATTTTCTACTACATTTTTTGGAATTTTCATATTACCATTAAAAAGTTAGAACAACTTAAAAATGCTTTCTAAAAATTGAGACCATGGGCCTTATTAAATTGCCCTCATATTAAATACTATTACGCTCTTCAAGAAGGAAACACTTATAGAATGGACACCTTGACAATTCAAGTCATAGTTCCAAATTAAGTGTAGCATCATCGCCATGTTTTTACATTGCGCAAATAGCATTTTCTAGTTATTTATATTGCCGATGTTCACAAACCTATACAATTGAGATTTTCATATACATATATATGCAAAAACATTTTTCAAGAGTCTAATATAAAATATGTACATATATTTGCACATAAGTCAAATCAATTTTTGCTGACTACGTCTGGTAAATCTGAACGAGAGGTTGTGGATTTCATAACATAATTATAAACAAAAGAAAATTAAGTTTAGAAGTCCCACATTGAAAATAAAAATTACTTGGAAACATCTTATTTGAAAGTGAGTATTCGATGTATTTTTTATCCTATTTCGGCGTGTTTTTATAAAGCTTATTGTTACTTTGAAATTATCTCGAGTTAAAACTGTTACTATAAATCAATTACGTACTTTCAAGAGTACCTCTCTCGCTGCCAGCGGATTTAGTTGATAAAAAGTTTTAGTCACAGAATTACGGAATTGCACCTAATAATAACGAAATCGGTTCTCCGTAGAACTGAAAGTAACACAGTCACACGACTGGCTTGCTGCTCTCTTCATTACTCGTGAAATAAAGTTCATAATGTGAGCAATAGTGTGTAAAACTATCAAATTAAATGAGTATTTAAACCTTTTTATTTTCATCTTTTAATTTAAAACAAGTAAGGAAAGGGCTGTCTTCGACTGTGCCGAAGACTTTATACCTTTCATGAATACGCATCATGGTTTTAAGTGTCCGATCCTTACTCACAATTAGTAAAAACTCCGCAAAACTGATCATTTAAAGATACATAGCCCAACCCCTATTTATCGGAACAATCGATTGTATGGGAGCTATATGTTATGTACGTCCGATCTTGCTGATTTTCACTACACACATTACACACATAATAAGTACCAAACCTGCAGAACTTTAGGTTCCTAGCGTGTTAATTGGAAAATTTATAGCCTAAAACCCATTTATCGAAACTATTGATTGTATGGGAGCTATGCGTTGTATTGCTCCGATCTTGCTGATTCCGACGAATGATTAATCTCATGTAAAATGGCGACTAGTTTGCGTACAAACAGACAGACGGACAGACGGACATGGCTAAATCGACTCAGCTTATTGGTGGGTCTATCTCTTCTTCTTCTCATACTTACAAACATCGGAGCAAAGTTATAATACCATTTTATGTTCATGAGAGGTATAAAAAGAAAACAACTGGTTTGAAAAAAGATCACGGGATCTCGTTCCATTAATAACTACTAGTCTTAAAATTAAAATTAAATGATTTGTAGCTGCAAACCGACATAATAGGTTTTGCACTCTTAAATTTGCAGACACGTGATCATCAATTCCCCAAGTTCCTACTGGTATGCTTATTGTATCATAAATATAATGACAGGATAGTTTTTAATTTCGTTTGACAATTGAATGAGCAGCTAGCGATGTCCCAGGGCCCCGTGCTGTATAGAATAAGTAAATAATACCGAAATCTTTGCTATTTCTAAAAGTCAGATATTAATCTTTTTTACCAAACGCAATAAAATATTATTAGAGAATGCATATATTCATAAATTGCAAGTATGAAGAAAGTTTTGGGAAAGTAAGGTAATTTTTCTTTGAGCAGCGCATTAAAATGTGCCCCTAACATTCGCATTGTAGCCGATGGATGCATTGCGGATGAAGAGCTTATCCTCAACTATTTTCCTGCTAATCGCTTCGCATCAACCTCGAACTACCAAATACGGTTATTATTTATTTTATTTTGCTACAAAAGTAATTGCTATTCTGTGTACAAAAAATTCAAGATTTGTATTAAAACTCTATTTATGTCTCTTAGGGCCACTTTCATAAAGGCTGGTTAAGCCTAATAGGCGGTTAATTTGACAGCTAACCGTACAAATAAGTCAATTTAACCCCGGCTAGCGTTAACCGGTTTTTATGAAAGCGGCCCTTAGTCATATTATAAATAACACCAATAGTATTGACGTACTGTCATAAGTAAAGTTCTCGAAATCTATAGAGTATCTTAATTACATACGGAACCTCGAAAATCCTTGAATAGCAAAACTAAAAGCAAACTACCATCCCTAGTGTAGGTTAAAATCGTTCAATGCTCTGCCAGCTTCATTACCCCATTTGATGACGCACGAACAAAACGAAGTAACTGACATTTGTTTCTCTTCTAGTAAACCTATTCGGTATCCTGATGAAAAAATTTATTAGGGAATTAAATCTGCTCTTTATTAGAACGTTTCATAGTTCCTTAAATTATAAATGAAAAATAACCAAGTAATTGAAAATTTACAAAAAACTTAAATGAGTGCAAGGCAGAAACCAATGGCAGCATGTATTTTATTAAAATCATTTGATAAATACGTTATTTATTTGCAAAAAGAAGAGCTTTAGCAGATGTTTTTGTAATCTATGTTGTTTTGTGCACATATGTATGTATATATTAAAGTAACTAAAACAAACATTATCAATACTTCAAAGTTTAGTTCATTAAACATTTCCTTTGAAATTTTTTGCCTCAAACAACAAGACTAAAAAGATGGTCGGATAGGGATCCACGTCGAGGTGAATTTGAAATTGTTGCAGGGGAAAATAGTCTCTCAACCGCTGCCGATGACGGCAAAGGTGTGTTAAATTTGAGATAACATTTTTTATAAGTGGGTAATTATTAAGCATTTCGATGTCATATAAAAATTTGAACTTCTATAAAATTCATACACACCTTTATTTTCATTTATAACATGTACCTGTTATTTTAATGCAAATTAATTTAAATAACGCGTAGGTCAAACATGCTCAGAGGGTTAATTAAAATATTCCCAAACTCTTCGAAATCACTACATCAGTAGCATTAAAAGAGCGATAATACGAAGAACATGTATGTTAAACTTACCGTAAGCATACCTTTTTTACATTATTATATGAATTTTCGCAAATTGGCATATATCTTATACGGGAACAACTAACTTAATGTTTCTGATTTAAAGAAAATGTGTTTTAAAATTTTTTTTTCAGCTTCAGTAGCAAAAAAAGGAGTTTCAAGACTTTTAGGGCCATTTTAGGCAGTATATTAGCATTTTTTCAGTACCTGATTCGTACTGATTGCAAGTGTGAAATCAACTGATTGCGCATTCTGATTTTAAAAATTTGTTTTGGTCTCTGAGGAATACATAGATTACAATAGATATTATTATCCCATAAGTCACCACCCTTCCAACCACACCAACCTTTTGCCTGAATCGGGTGTAACTCATCGGCACCAATAATGGGATTCAATATCAAAAATTTTACTTTCGATGTCTGTGAGCAGTAATCAATGCCAATTATGGTGTGTGCCAACACGTCACCGCTTATCATTATTGGTGTACCTTGCGTTTTTACATCCCAATAGGAATATGATAAAAAGTGGCCAAATTCCTGCGATCACGTTTTTTTAAATAATTTAAACTTTTACAAAAATTTAATTACGTACTTGAGGGAAAAAGTGAAAACCAGTGGGTCTAAATAACTGCTGCATTCTCTTCCAGCTTCTCAACCATATTTTGCTCGAACAACCGTAGCGAATGACATATGCTCCCAATAAGTATACGATCGTATCATAGAGTCGACTCACTTTTGTGTTCTTGCATAACATAGCCATCAATTCGATTTCTAGCGGCACGCACATTTGGTCTTCTCGTTTTACGCACATAGCCACAGCTGGTGGTGGTGTATCTGTGCCACCGCTCCCGCTGTCTGTAATACTGCGTTCACGGGTCTTGCAACGCAGCACATTGATGCTTTAGATATCATAAGGGCCACCAAGTTCTCCGAAAACGTTTGCTAATGGTACACTAGTACTTTGGATTTTCTTGAAACAGAAATACCGATATACAGGGTGGCGCAAAAGTAATCCTCCTATCAGAAAATGCTATAAATTTTGCGATTGGCCCCTAAAGTCAGTTCTGTTTTGACATTTGTGTAGTAAATACATGCGAAATACACGTTAATAAACAATGTTACGCTACACTGCTCCAGAACGCGGAATATTGCTGACTATTTATTTCGGTCGGTGAAAAACGGTTACTGCGCAAAAGTAATCCTCCTATCAGAAAATGCTATAAATTTTGCGATTGGCCCCTAAAGTCAGTTCTGTTTTGACATTTGTGTATTAAACACATGCGAAATACACGTTAATAAACAATGTTACGCTACACTGCTCCAGAACGCGGAATATTGCTGACTATTTATTTGACCAATAATCGGTCGGGGCCAAACGGTTACTGTGAATTGTGAGCGCTACAGAGCAATGATCAACGAGTTCTTTTTGCCGCAACTTGATGAATTGGGATTGGAAAATATGTGGTTCCAACAAGACGGTGCAACAGCACACACTGCACGTGCCACAACCGATATGCTGAACATCGGAAGCTTACTTTTGCGCCACCTTGTAGTTTCTCTGCTTCCATTACTTCGTAAGGCACCTCTTTCAATTTACTGTGCATGAAAACTAATGCACGCAAGCCCACAAGTGTGCCAATGCTCTGTGCTTAAGTCTTTGGCTCTTGGAGTCTTAATACCAGCAGGTGAAGGCGGAAAGGCACACTCAAATTGGGGTGCTGAGGCGCCAAGCAAGTCATTCTCCTCGGTACCAATACACGTTAAAGTCTGGGAATTGTGTCCGTTGTATCATGGTGTGGTTTGGGTCTGCCACCGCCTAACCATAGGCTATGCTGCGTGTGGTTTTGCAAGCTGCTTTATTCAAGTTTTCCTCTAATTGTTGTTTTTTATCTTGCCAACGGTATACATAATATTTTAGGCATTCTGTCTATATGTAAACCATGTATGTTGGACCATGTATTTTTGTACATTCTTCTTTCTATTTTTAGAAGATAGTTATTGTACATAATCGCGTGCTCCGGTATACATTTATTTTGTTGTTGGTTTTATGGTCTGTTCATTTTCTACAAATTACAAAGCAATTGCAAGCCTTTTATTTACAATTGAAAATGTCAAATTGTGTTAGAATTTGACACTACAGCCATAGGCGAATTCAGATTTTGAACAGGGCTCACAGGGCTCATCGCGCAGAAGTGGAAACTCCGGCTTGGGTAAACAATTTTGAAAGCGCTGATCGGAGTACAGAAGAAAAGTGATGGTGCGATCACATAGCACTTTACTACGACACAGGCTCCAGTAACCCCAGCAATTCAGGTGGGCGAAAACTCAAAGCTGTAGGAGATGAGCAGATCCCTCAACCGAGTCAATCGTTAAACTAAATCGAGCCAGTCGAAAGGGGGCGTGGACTGGCTCCCGCAATTGAATGCCCCATAATCTTTGTCTTACAAATCGGAAGGAAGGCCAATAATCTTACTGTTGGAGGATATGTGGACGGGAAGGAGCGTTTACTGACTGTGGATACGGGCGCATCTCATTCAATCATTCGATCTGATTTAGTCAACAAAAAGGTGAGACCATTGCATGGAGCAAAGTTGCGTACGGCCACTGGTGCGGACACCCAAGTCTTAGGGGAAGTAGCATGTCAAATCGCAATTGGGAACGTGGCCGCTCTACACAATTTTATAGTGGCAGATATTGTTGACGACATCATAATTGGTGTGGACTTATTAAGCGAACAAGGCATCAAGATCGACATGCAGAACAAGATCATGAACTATAAGAATATGGAGGGAGTAGTGGTGGAGGAAAGCCAACAAATTCCACCGAAGTCAGAAGCGGCTATATGGGAAGAGATTGATGGAGATTATGGGACAAACTAATTGTGGGTTGTGGAGGCAGCAAGCAAATCGAAGACGAATTTATTAGTTGGAAAACCCCTGGCTAAGATGAAAGAAAAAGGCCATGTACAGGTAAGAGTACTAATGAGTTCAAATCGCCAATTAAACTTTCCAAAGGAGCATTATTGGGACAATGCCAAGAGGTCGAGGTAGTTATGAATTGTGAACAGCTTCAGGAAAATGTTTCTACCAAAGTACTCGAGCATTTTTGACAATAATAGTTCCAAACCAGGTCGGACCAAGTCCGCCAAGCTCCACATAGTATTCCATTGGCCAAGCACCAAGTGGAAAGAGAAATTATACAGGAAATGAGTGATACCGGCTTTATCGAACCATCGGGTAGTCCATGGAGCTCACCGGTGGTACTAGTGAAAAAGAAGGACGGAAACTTGAAGTTTTGTATGGATTACTCGAAGTTGCACGACGTAACTAAGAAATACAGCTATCCTTTGCCAAGAACCAACGACACTCTGGACTCACTTTCTGGTACTAAATGGTTTTTCACACTGGTCTTCAAAAGCGGCTACTGGCAAGGGGATGAAGATAAAGAGAAGACGGCCTTCAGCGTTGGAGAAGGGCTTTGGCAATTTACAGTAATGCCCTTCGGACTATGCATTTTGACTCATGGATCAGGAACTAAAGGGATTGCATTGTAAAATATGTTTGGTGTACCTGGACGACATCGTCGTGCTGGGAAAAAGCTCTGAGGAACACCTAAAGAACTTCGAGGAAGTTTTACAAGAGATAGCTGGTGCTGGTCTGAAATTAAGTCCCAAAAAGTGTACCTGGTTTAAGAAGGAAGTAAGTTAGTTAGGTCACAAGGTAACGACGGAGGGCATCTGCACTGCTAAAGAAAAGATTGAATGGTTTGGCCAGACCGAGATATTTACACGAGTTACGAAGTTTCCTTGGGCTGCGCACATATTATCGCTGATTTGAACCGAATTTCGCCAGCTTAGCTAGTAGTCTTTATAAACTTACCAAGAAAAATACGTGCTTTGAATGGAAGAGGGAACATGAAAGGAGTTTTCAAACCTTGAAAGAGCGACTGTGCACTGCCCCCTTGTTGGAATATCTGATCCCAGGTTCACCCCTTCTGAGAGAAGGTAGTTTCGTACTTAGCCGAACAATCGGGAAGCCTGAAAGAAACTATTGCGAAACACGAAGAGAACTGTTGGTAGTTATTTTATGTGATACTCACGTTTCGGGGGAATCTTTGATCCTTGTTGTTGTTGGTATAATCGTGTTGTTGTTGGTATAATCGGTCGGCTTATGGTTTTTAGCTTATTGAGATCAAATCACCTGGAACTTCAGCGCGAATGCCTTTATAAGTAGTTGGAGATTGCTTTCACACACGCAAATTTAGTTAGTTTTTAAACAATTTTAGGTTTTATTTATCCCGCATAAAAGGTTTGGTTGTGAAGAGTTTTGGGGTTAAGTTATCCCGCATAAAGATATATGTATATTTTAGGCAAATAAACAATATATGCATAATTGGTACAAATAAATATATGTATAGTTTATGCAAATAGAAGAACTTTATAGCACCAAATTCTAAATATGTAAAAAGAAAAACTTCGAGTTCGCGAGAAGATAAAAACCACCGGTGAAAAATCCCAATAACAATAATAACAAGTAAGGAAGTCTAAGTTCGGGTGGAACCGAACATTATATACCTAGTAGTGATCTATTATGTCATCCCAATTTGCTCAGGTCTATTTTAATACTTTCAGTTCGTATTGGCGTTAAAATAGACAGACGGACAGATAGATAGACGTGTCGAGAGACGGACATGGCTACATCGACTCAGCTCATCCTCCTGATCATTTCAGTATAAGAACAAACATTTCATGTTCATGAAAGGTATGAATATCAAAAAAGATATACAACTTCGCTTTTGCAGAGGGGTATTAACTACTTGCCCGGATATTTTCTTTTTCATCCGGAACGTTTGATATACAATAATAAATATATAGCTCGGTTCGTTTATGCCGAATGCGTGCGTAACAACAATAGATATAAAAAATGTGTGTCTTTTATAGGCGCCAAAGAACTCAACCGATCTTTATGAAGTTTTCACAATATATACTTGGGTGCACTGGGACAGCATAGACAATATATAGTTTTGGAAAAGCAGGCGGAGCCACGCAAACAGGCTATATAAAGTTTCAATTCGACATAAGTCCGAACTTTTTAGGTCTATAGTAATGAAATTTGGATATATGTGTCACTTAGTCAATATCTACATAATTTTTCAAAAGTGGACGGTGCCACGCCCACAAATTTTGTGTTTTGTTTTGCTCTTGAACTTCACGATAGGTTCAGGAGCTCGCTGGGCACGGCACAGCCTGTATATAGCTTTTGGAAGAGCCCCCAGTTATATAAAGCTGCAGTTGGGTATAGTTAGGAGTTTATTTGGTTCAAGTTAATGACATTTTATGTATACTAGATGTGTTCTATGTATTAAAAACGTCAAAACAACGTCTACCGGGTTTGCTAGTATATTATAAAATGGCGAAAGCAAATAACGAATTTCAGCATTCTTTTGTAAAACTGAGCGACTAGTTTGCGTTCAAATAGACAGACGGACAGACAGACAGACGGACGGAGAGACGGGCATGGCTAAATCGACTCCGCTCATCGTGCTGATCATTTTAGTGAACTTTTCTTTTCTTGTTCTCATACTTACATATATTTAATGTTTATGAAAGGTATGAAAATCAAAAAAGATATACAACTTCGCTATTGCAGTGGGCTATTAACTACGTGCCCGAATATTTTGCTTGTGTGTTTCCTGATTTGGCTAATTTTTGGCAGGAGTTTAATACATACCACTGAGAAGCAGCTGACCAATTTTCATTGAAATATCAATATTGACTTATAAGCGATTGTCTTTGAAAATAGCAGAAATTTTATGCTGAAAAGTGGGCGCCACCACGCCTACATCTTAAAAATTGACAAAATTTTTTTGCGGTCGAGTTTTTCTTAAAAAGTTTATTATGTGTGCAAAATCTGACTGATATAACTTGCTTGGTTGTAGAAATATCGCTATTTGAATTTTACAAAAAAAAAATTTGAGAACTATGTTAAAAACTGGGCGTGGACATTAACCGATTTAGCCCATTTTTTACAGCAAACAGTTACCTTTATTTATAGAACATTATCCTAAAATTTCATTTCGACAGATCAATTTTTGACGGAGTAAAGGCATAAAAGGTTTTGTGGAATAGTCCACTATAAAAAGGGCGGGGCCACGCCCACTTTCGAAAATTTTAAGTTTTTGGATTTCTTTGGTTACGGAAACTTTAAAAGTGAAATATAAATGATGTAAAGCTATTTTACGCAAAGTTATTGCCTATTTAATAAATCTATGTTCCTCTTCAAAATGTTTCTTATAAAAGTGGGCGTAGACCTTAACCGATCCCCACCATTTTTTCCTGGAACATTCCCTGCATACCTGAAAACCTGCGTGCTGAATATCGATATCTTGAACGGTTTTTGATTTATGATTAATATTATTTCTAAATTTTACTTAATCAAAAGGGGGCGGTGCCACCGAATGTTTTATGCGAGGTTGCCACACATCCCAAATCACTCTGATGTGATTAAATATAATGTAATAATAATATAATGTGATACAATACATGCTTTATAATGAAATTATTTACAATTCATGAAAAATATATGTAACGAGTATTATTTTATGTACAATTCATGAAATATGTGTATAATGAATAATTGTTTTTGGGATTGGGATGTGTGGCTTCCTATGTCGCGTAAACATTTTGCCTCCCCTAGGCGTACTGAGCGCCTAGCGTATGCTGGAACTCCTGCAGGGCCCGAACTGCTTCCTGGATGAGGGTCCGTCCCACCTTATTTTTGTAGGTGGGGGTGCGTAAGCCGGTTGCAGTGCATCGGATGGTGCGGTCGCTGCGGTTGATGCGCTCTTGGAGCACGACTATTAACACTGGGAGGCTGCGGTTGGGGACGGCGACGATGAGCTGCGGCTCGACGGCACGGCTCCTGGGGGCATGGTGGCGGTGGTATTTTCGCTACAAGTGGTGCCCTAGCAATTACGAAACGTTGTTGCTACTGCATGGCCGTAAACACTGGGCACATCAGCAGCGCGTGATGACGCATACACAACCTGCATTTCCGGTAATCCGGTACGGGCTCACTACGCGCGGGCGGGCTGCGGGCAGGGTCAATTGCGATGCCAATGAGCGGCGTGATGTTGGAACCGGACGGCGTTGACGATCCATTTGTAGAGGAGGGAGAGTAAGGTATAAATGCATACTAGTTATACGCCTGAGATGAAGCAGAATTTGAGGGAGTGCCTAAGTGGTTGCATGCGAGTTAACGATAGCACGAGCTTAGGGGACTGTATTGACTTCGGAAGATGGGAGTGGGCACTGAGAGCCCGCGCCTCTCTCTGATGACGGTAAAAAGCATAGTTTAGTGAGGGGTCTCGTGAGAATACCGTTCTGGGTAAGGACGTCTACGACACGAATATGTCCGTCTCGTCCTGGGTGTAGGCTCTCCAATCGACCTAGTCGCCAGGGGGTGGAAGGTAAGTTGTATTCTTTAATGATGACTAGATTTCCAATTTTCAGGGGAGTTTGGGCGTTTTTGCATCGGTAACGCTTTTAAAGGTCGGTGAGGTAATCAGTTATCACCGATTTATCATGGAGAGATTTTGTGATTCGGTTCGGGAAGCGAGAGTATTGGAGCTCATCGAAGAAAATGACTCGGTGTGAGGGAGGTTAGGTCATTCGGGTCGTGAGACAGCTGCGAGATGGAGCGAGAGTTGAGTTAGGTTTCTATTCGGATCAATAAAGTCGAGTACTCTTCAAAGGTAAAGCTATGAGTGCCGGCGACCTTTAAAGTGGGTTTTAAAGCTTTTGACAGCAGCGCCGGGGGGTATATCCGAAGATACTTCTTTCGAGAATGATACGAATTCCAGTTCGGGAGCACGCTTGGCGCCGATGAATATTCTGCCGTTGTCGCTCATAATCTGGTTCGGGTATCCACGGCGTCCTACGAATCGAGCGAAGCCAGCAATCAAATTCTTGCTGGTGAGGTCCGAGCATAATTCCAAGTGGATTGCCTTGGTGGTAAAACAGACAAAGACGGCCACGTAGCCCTTTACGAGGATTTGAGATCAGAGCATGGGTGCCTTTATATGAAATGGGCCAACGAAATCTATTCCAGTCGTGATGAAAGAGGGAGGGAATCTACATCGTTCGGGGATCAAGGCTGCCATTATTTGTGAAAGCGTTTGTTTTTTATTAGTGGTACAGACTTTGCATTGGAATATGCACTTTTTTATAAGTGCTTTGAGTCGGGAAATATAAAATTCTTGCCGAAAGATTTGTTGCATAAGGCGAGCTTCCGCATGTCAACTTTCTGCTAAAGAGGCCGAGATGGGGTTGCACTACTGCGACTAGTTTGGCTAATAAGAGAGCTCCGCATAGTTCCAGGCGCGGCAGACTTATAGTTTTGAGAGGAGCCGCTTTGCCTTTGTCAGCCACCCTGCAAGGTCGAAAATTTTTGCGATATAGGAGAGAATCTGCCGCTTGGTGGCTGCTGTGGAGGCTGGGTCTGAGTCCACAGTGTGAGAGAAGGTTTCCGATAGAGCATTCCACTCAATTCCTAGGGTTTTGGCGGTAATTCGAGGAAATCGGTTTCTAGTAAGTCCGCCTCAGGAATATGTCTGAGTACGTCCGGATGGTTTTTTGAGGGGAAGCCGCCTGAGTTGAGAGCATATTTAGTCTCGTTTAGGTATTGCTCGGCTGATTGGAGATCATGAGTGGGGGACGAAATGTCGTCAACATACGTCTCGGGCTTTAATATTGGGGCTGCGAGTGGATGCAGTGTACGAATAGCCAAGAAGGGAGCGGATTTCACCTCAAAGGTGACCGTTTTTAATTTGAAGTCCTTTATTGGACTGTCTTCGGGAGTTCGGAATACATTTTCTCTACATCGCCATCAAAAACCAATTGATAAGTCTGCCATTTTAATAACAGAAGTCGGAGGTCCGGCTGTGGTTGGTGCATAAAACATCATTAAGGGAGTGTCAGGAACCTGACTTTTTGGAAGCATTGAACACAGCTCTGACTGACGCAGGGATTCCAACCCATTGTGACTGCATTCTTCCGTGTGGCCGAGAGACAGGTATTCCTTTTTGTGATCGCCCTTTTTTTGAAGAGTACGTTCCATGCCATGGAACGTCATCCATTCGAGTGGTTATGCTTTGGTAGAACTCTTCGTACTTTTGATTTTGAGGGGTTTCCACTCGAGTTCTGGGTATATCTCGATTTCCCAGAACTGTCTCAGCTGGGTTGGAACTGCCGGAACTGGGGTTTGTTCTGACTGGGGAGAGGCCTTGAGAAGTTTGTGGAGGCTGGATTATATCGGTGTTTGGCCGGTCGCCATTGATCCACCCTTTCCACTAGCTCGTAGCGAGTAGTAAAAAACTGGTACTTTTGGGACCAGTTCGGGAGGTCTCTTGAGGATTGAAGCCTCTGGATTTCATCACTATTTTCCGATTGAATCGCCCTTAAATTCATAGTATTCGAAATTGATTATCGACCAGGACTCTTTTGTTTTCGAATCGTGACTTGAGGGCTTCCCATGCTAGGGCAAAGTTGTCGTCACTCAAAGGGAATTGTTCCACTATTTGACCTGCCTTTCCTTTAGCCTTGTGTCTGAGGTGATACATTTTCTGAACGCTGGAGAGTTTAGAGTGGTTGATATAGACCGCAGTGAACATGTCAACGAAGGACGGCCATTGATCATACCCTCCATAAAAAATTTCTGTATCACATGGGGGGAATTTCCAGTTCATATGGGAGGACTCTAGCGGTGGTTGGGTTTGTATGTGAGTCGCGAGATTACCCAATTCTTTGAGTTGGAGTTCTTCGCATATTTGAGCTTTTGTGTCCTCATATGCTATGAGGCAGGCCCGGCGGACTTAAAGTCATCAGAGAGATCCTGGTCGTCTGTCTCTACTACCACGTCCTAGGCGCTCTGTACTCTTGACCAAAAACATCCATATCCTTATCTTTCAATTTTAGGGCTGCCTCGGAATTATCCTGAATAGGGGTTGAGCAAAACCGAGTGCAGTAATGTGTAAAAATATAGGTTTCGGAAATAAATGTATGGTGGTAATTTTGGTAGGTTTTTAGATAGATTTGCGAAATTTCGAATTAAGGGAAAAAACTGTTTTTGGCGGGAGCCAACAAATATAAATTAGGGAATTAAAATATTAGATGTTTTATTTTCTGTATGAGCAGGGGCTGGTTTCTTCATCCGGGTGGAAGGACGATTAGTTATTTTATGTGATACTCACGTTTCGAGGGAATCTTTGATTCTTGTTGTTGGTATGATCGTGTGGCTAATACGCTTATGGGTTTTAGCTTATTGACATCAAATCACCTGGAACTTCAACGCGAAAGCCTTTATAAGTAGTTGCAGATTGCTTTCACACACGCAAATTTAGTTATCCCGCACAAAAGGTTTGGTTGTGAAGAGTTTTATGGTTTAGTTATCCCGTACAAAGGTATATGTATATTTTAGGCAATTATAAATACATAAAAAATATATGTATAATTGATACAAATAAACATATGTATAGTTTAAGCAAATAAAAGAACTTTGTAGCACCAAATTCTAAATATGTAAAAAGAAAAACTACAAGTTCGCGAGAAGATAAAAACTACCGGTGAAAAATCACAATAATACCAAGTAAGGAACTCTAAGTACTGGTGGAACCGAACATTATATACCTAGTAGTGATCTATTATGGCATACCCATTTACGCAGGTCTATTTTAATACTTTTCAGTTCCTATTATAAAGCCAGCTGATTGTGTTGTCTTGAGCTCGTTGAACTTACAAAAATATGTAAAAATGAACAGACCATAAAACCAACAACTAAAATAAAAACACTTCTGTTATGAGTTTTGAGGGGTAAATTAATTTTAAAAAATATATAAATGTATTGCGCGATATACAACAGATATATTGTCATAAACCTCCTAAGAGATTTTTGCGCCGAGTTTCTCTTCTAATTTGTGGTGTGCCGTTTTTAATTTTTTCCTACAAATTGGCGGTATCTACAGGTTTTTGCCGACTTCAAACGGCATCTACAAAGGAGATGAGTTTTCCCTGGGAAGCCTTCCATAGCAAATAGACACTCGGAGAGTTTGCCAAAGCACTGCCGAGGGGCGACCCAGTTTTGAAAAACTTTTTCAAACCACTTTTGACCAGGACTCTAACCTTGGACCTTTGGTGTGGTGGGCCGGCAACACTATCGCCACACCACGGCGGCCGCCATTAATTTATTTGTGTATAAATAGCTTCCCTACCAACAACTGCTAACCCCATTTTTTCGAAAGACCAATACATACACATTTTATGTTTGAAGAATTTGCATTCAAATTGACAGACGGACAGATATACAGACAGACAGAAGGACGGAGAGACGGACATTGTTAAATCGACTCAGCTCATCGTCCTTATTATTTCAGTTTACTTATTGATGGGCCCATCTCTTCTTCTTTTCATGCTTACAAACATTTCATGTTTATTAAAGGTATGAAAATCCAAAAAGGTATATAACTTCCCTATTGCAGTGGGGTATTAAAAACTTGCCCGGATATTTTACTTGTGTGTTATACGATTTGGCTAATTTTTGGAAGGAGTATACTACATACTATTGTGGAGCAGTTGACTATCTATTTCAAACTACGAGCAAGTATCTAGTTCAAACTACAAGCAATCGCTCTTGAAAATAGCAAAATTTGTATGCTGAAAAGTGGGCGGCGCCACGCCTACTTCCCCAAATCAAAAAAAAATTCTAGTCGAGTTTTTCTTAAAAAGCTTATTATGTGTGCAAGATCGTATTGATATAGCTTGCATGGTTATAAAAATATCGCGTTTTACATTTTACACACAAATTTTTCAGAACTATGTTAAAAAACAGGGCGTGGCCGTTGACCGATTTCACTCATTTTTACCATAAACAGTTACTTTTATAATTGAACATTATTACCCAATTTCGTTTCGATAAATCAATTTTTGGCGGAGTAATGGCATAAACAGTTTTCTGGAATAATCCACTATAAAAGGGGCGGGGCCCATTTTCACAAATTTGTATTTTTCGACTTTTCTCGTTCACGGACAACTTTAAAGTGAAATTCTTCTTCTGTGCTTCTGTGCTCAAAGTTATTGCCTATTAAATATATATATGATCCTTTATAAAACCTTTCGTAGAAAAGTGGACCTTAACCGATTTCGCTCAGTTTTTACCGGAACATAATTCGTGTTAATATTGAAAGGATGGCTTTCTAATTTTGTTCTTTTCGTAGTTCGTTTATTACTACTCAAGGAGTTCAAATTTACATGTCAGTTGTGTGTCAATACATAGGTATGTGTATATGGAAATAAATGAAATGATATTCAACATAGCGCAGGGCTGTATTTAGGAAACATGACCACTGTGTTGCCGGATCAGATATGTGACCTTACAATATAAATATGTGTTCTAAATTTCGTTTCGATATCTTGAAGGGTTTTTGATTTATGATTAATATTATTTCTAAATTTGACTTAATCAAAAATGGGCGGTGCCACTCCGATTTTAAGAAATTTCTGGAAAAACTTATTTTCTGCCTTAACATTAATGTACACACCAAATTTTATCCTTATAAGTGTATTATGAACTGAATAATCACTTTTTTTGTATTTTCGAAAATATTCTATGTATACAAAGTGGCTCCAAGGAACCTGCATTCAAAATTTCAGTAAGATATCTCAAAATTTACTCAAGTTATCTTGTTAACAGACGGACGGACGGACATGGCTTAATCAATTTCTTTTTTCCTCCTGAACAGTTTGATATACATAAGTTAATATCTATCTCACCGTTACGCGACTAAAGTTATTATACCTGTGTGCGTAGAACTACTAGGTATAATAAGAAATTATGGCCGCCCACATGACAGCTGTTGATCATGCGGCGAATCGGTGTAGGCTGATACAAGGCAAAGAGGGGATGCCAATAAATAACACCGACCTTTCAAGAACACGGAGAGGGAGCAACCACGAGACTTCTGGGTGCGTAGGATAGCACCCTTGTTACGTGCTCCTGCAGCCTCTTACTTAAGATGGGCTTGCCTAGCATGTTGGTAAAAGTGGGGTGCGCACTGGCGTTCGTACGGGAGCTTCAGCCTGAGGAGAGAACGAGACACTTTTACCGAACCAAGCCATTATCCTTCAGCTTGGGGGGCCTAACAAGAAATTTTGTTTGCAACCTCAGAAAAAACTAATTGAAAGCCCGAGTATCACCTCTTGGGCCTGGAAACCCCTATACTTTTCAGCGCGTAAATAATATTAGCGGCTGCTTATAACCCACTCTACCATTGCTTTAAAGGTGCTAATAAAGCCCCAATATAAAAATCCAACCACACTAACTAAGGAATCAGACCAACATCATTCAATTTAAAGTTCCATATTTACAAATCTATATCTTCTATACTACTTATAAAATAAAGTCGCTAAAAAGCTATGTACGGAATTGGCTTCGCACAGAATGCTCCGATTTGAAAGCGGTTTTTTGCATTTCAAAGCTTAGCTGTGTGAGATGGACATTTTTTTATAAAGGTGGCGTGGCAATCGGACAAAATGTGGTAAAAAAACATAAATTTTTGGTTTACACAGCCATACATCATAACCTAATCAACCGATTAGAATGAATCTTCCTTGAAGTTAAACTTTGAGATATTTACTTTCGTTCTGCATCAAAAAAAATAGTTGATTTCTTTCTAATTTAACCAAAATTGTTTAAAAAAAAAGCAGCACTTTTTCCAAAAAAAATCTGTTTGTGTGTTTGTGCGCTGCCAACCGAATAAGTCAGCGTGCTTTAAGCGACAGCTGTGGTGAGCCATTCATTTGATGAATTCGCGAAAGAGCTCGGTACAGTTACTTCACTTCGGACATATGTATGTATGTATGTATGTTCCATAATTTCGCTTTTATTTCGGCTTCACATACATATTTATGCATGGTGCCAGATTAATGCAACAAAAAAGAAAAAGAATGCATAAATATTTTTAAACATACATATATACTCCTAAAGTTTAAACAAAAGTACTATGTTTTCGTATGTTTGTATGTATATATGCATATATGTACTTATTTGTGTAGTAGGGATCTTGAATTCTACAACATTTTGTTTTATCCAAATTTGTATGATGATTTCCAAAGACTGGGTACCGATCCATTTTAATTTTTTTTGTTCGGCAACCATGAACATCTTTCTTCAAAAAGAACCGTTGCTTTTCACGAATTATGCTATTAAAATTTGTATTTTAGTTGCGGGAGTACATTAA
This sequence comes from Merzomyia westermanni, assembly GCA_949987695.1. Taxonomy (NCBI): domain Eukaryota; kingdom Metazoa; phylum Arthropoda; class Insecta; order Diptera; family Tephritidae; genus Merzomyia; species Merzomyia westermanni. The sequence continues at coordinate 88,535,624 of OX465291.1, forward strand.
AACGATCGCAGTCCATAAAGTTTTATTTTGAAGTGATTTTTATTAATCAAAAGTGCAGATTTAATAAATAATTTGACTTTTGAGTGGTAAGTACATTACAGTTCAATTATAAAGTTGTTTTAAACATTATCAACCTGTGTGAAACAAGGTGCGGGTTGCTAGTATTTATTATAATTCAATTAATTTATCTTATATAATGATGGCAACTGAAAAGTAGGAGTAATCTTATGTAACTTAGAAGTCACAATTATTTAATCCTAAACTACCAAAATACATTTTTTTTTTTTGGGTATAGAGATCAGCTGACAAAACTAACCTACCTCAACAATACATACATAATGTACTTCATGGGTCAACGACCTTGTCGCTCTCGAGAAATTGGAGCATATTCAAAGAAAACAAATTGGGAAACAAAATAGTTTATAGGTATGTACTCTAACTCTCTTGGTTTGGGCAAGGAGAGAATCCCAAACTTTACAACGGCGCTCTAATTCCCACTCGATCAATGTTAATGTACATCTATATGTATGAATGTATGAAAAAAAAAATATATGAGGACTTAAAACGAGAGAAGAAAAAAAAACGGTTGCATCTACATTCTTGCACGTATGCAGAGTTGGGCATCGACCTAATAAACTTTAACTCCGATAATTATTCGAACAAAATAAAATAATTTTTTTTTTTTGTAACCAGATTTACTCAGAAAATTTATTCGTGAATAAATTATTCCTCAATACACCTTTGATATCAATTTGCTTTGACCAAAGTTTTGATAGAATAAATTTTATTTATTTTTTGTTTTATAGACTCATATCTTACTCAGTTACATATCCAAAAAAAATATTGTGGATGTTTATAGGTAGGCTATTGTAGCATCCGAGCTCCCATTTTTATTCAAGTAACGAGCAAGAATGGTTTATTCGTCATTCAAATAAGAATAGACAAAATTAGTTAATATTTTTAAATAACTCATTACAAAACAAAATATATTTCCTTTCTCATTTGAATAAATTGTGCCCAACTCTGTGCTATTGTACATGCCTACATGCCTTCCTTGCTTTGTACATACGCGTTCATATGTTTATCCTTATGTAAAATCGTTAGGGTTATAAAAAATTTCATGCAACCAACAAAAAAAAATCTTATGATATACTTAGTTGTAGGAAGGTATTGCCAGCTCATCAGGCACTAGAAAAGTAACTCGTCAATATCTCTACAATCAAATGCAAGATGTCGAATTATCTTTGGATGAAAAATTCGATTCCTTAGAAAATAACCTGCTGTTTTCTCATACTTATTCAGCTGAAAATATGCAAAAATTTAAGAAAAGCTTATCTTATTATAAAGCACAGCTTAAGGAAAAGTGGACTAAAGCCAGAAGAAAGGAAGATGCTTTTCTAAAAGCTAACTAGTCTTGGTTAAATGGAACAATCGAAATTCCAAATGAGTCACATTTTCGCCCTGGCCGTCCATCGCAATCATTCGAAGAGTCAAGTGAGCGAAGTAAACGTAGGAAAACGGAAGAAGTCCGTTCCATGGTAGAAGAAGCAGTTATTATTCATGCTGCGCAATCCACTCTAATAGCAAAAGGGCAGAGGGATGCTTCGCGAATTCTGAAAGAAATCGCAGAATCACCATCACGCGCAGCAAAATACAAAAGTGCATACAAAGAATCAACAAGCCCGGGTAGAGGTTATATATTGACACCACATGCAGCCTTAGCTATGTTTGTAGAAGCAGACTTAACAAGAGAGCAATATGAAATAATCCGAAATACAAATCCGTATTTTTATCCCTGTTACGATTGCGTATTAGAAGCTAAAAAAGAATGTTACCAAACGCAAATACGGGTAACTGGTTTTTACGCAGAAACTGACTTGCAAAGCCTCATCAATAAGACAATTATGCGCTTATCAATGTACTTAGAATCTCAATAATATGCAAGTAGGGGTGCGATGGTTCCCAGCAAGCTAAATATAAACAAAAAATCGATGATAATTCTGGTTCGGATGCCAATATTTTTCTTAGCTCTTTTGTGCCACTACAAAGCACCTGTGGAAACGAAAACCAAAAAAATTTTTTGACAGAACCCTTCTCCGTCATCTCCTAAATTTTGTAGACCAATAAGATTTAGGTTTATCAAAGAAAGTATAGACGTCACGAAAGAAGAAATAAGTTTTGTCGAATCCTCAGTAAAAAACTTAGTTGCTTCTGAAATAGAGCTGCAAGAAAATAAATTCGTTTTCCGGCATATTTTTAAGATGACGATGATTGATGGTAAGGTTTGCAATGCTGCCACCGATACTAAATCCACTAGCCAATGTTATTTATGTAAAGCGACATCGAAAGACTTCAACAATCTAGACAAAAAGCATGAAGTTAGCCTAGATTCCCTTGCTTTTGGACTGTCTGTCCTGCATGCTAGAAAAAGATTATTTGAAAGTATTACAAATTGCAAGTGAAAAAGTATAGAGCAAAGAGAACAGCTGAGGAAGAATTGATGGAAAAAACCACAAAAGAAACTATTCAAAAAAGATTTCGGGATGAGTTAGGTTTACTTATAGACATGCCCAAAGCAAATTATGGCAACACCAATGATGGCAATACAAGCCGGCGATTTTTTGAAAACCCTTAATTCGCTGCAGATATCACAGGTGTTGATTATAATTTAATTTACAGGCTTAAAAAAATATTGGAAGCCATATCTAGTGGCTATGAAATTGATTCTGCAAAATATGACGAATATGCGTTGGATACCGCCAAATTGTATATACAGCTTTACGCGTGGCATCCGATGACACCCACAATGCACAATATACTAGTCCATGGCGCTGCTATAATTGAAAATTCATTATTACCAATAGGTCAGCTGTCAGAGGAGGCTCAAGAGGCTCGCAACAAGCACTTCCGGATGTACCGAAAAAATTATGCACGGAAGTTTTCTCGTGAAGAATGCAACCGCGACATATATGTCAGCAGTGTTTCAGTTCATCGCCGAAGAAAGAAGCAGGCATCAAAGTCGTTTTCTCCAGACACAAGCTGCTCTTACCCTCTAAGTACGTGGCCAAAGATGTGACAGAACACTCTTTTGATGTCAGCGCTAATTCTGAAAGCGAAAACTAATATATCAATCAATTTCTGTATATATATATTGTGCATTTTGGTGTATTTCAACAAATATGTCTGTATCGCCATATTGGATACGAGTTCGTCTGGTCTGGCAGCTTTGTTTTATTTTATTAACATATAAAAGTCTGGAAATACTGCGCTTGCCAGCAATGAATTCTAAGAAGAAGAGATAGTCAGTTGAAAAAGAGAATGTGTGATAGGAAGGTGAATAGTAAAGTGATGCCAATAAATTTTGGATTTTTCAAAATCTATTTTTCCCAACAATAAAAATGTTGTGAGTTTTATTTGAGAAGTGGTAATTAATATATCGAAGGTAAGACTATAAAATATCTGTGTAAATATTTTTGTATTATAGTTGGTGATGGGGCTTTAACATTAAAATTTTAAAAAATCAGTCAATATGAAACCAATTTTCCAAAATCGACATAGTTTATTTTTATACAAATACTAGCAAAATATGGGCTCTATATAAACTCCTGTTGAATAACATTAACAAAGTTAAAAAATCAAATCCGTAAAAAGTGAAGTCCTTTTTTTTGCTGTGTCAAGAATTTATTCAACTAGCATTTTTACTTCTGGAAAGGTCCAAATTTGTTGTATAAAGTCAATGTGTAGCCCACAATAAGACACAAACAAGTTATTACAGTTCTAGTTATACTACAAGAAAAGGAGTTTCACTGCGAAGGCATTTTCCAGTGTTACACAGTGTAATACCTATATTATTTTTAATATAACCGATTAGTAAAACAAATTATTATTAAATCTTCAAAATCTACTAATGTGCGACGTTTACTGCACGGTAGCTCCTCAGGAAGAGAAAGAGCTGAGTTCCGGATATAGCTCAATACCTATATGGTATTCATTGACATATTGATTTTTGATACATTTTGTTATCGAAAGTCATATGTTACCTTTGACAGACGGACGGAAGTTGAGTTTAGACTAGTGTTGGATACTACAGAGTGTAGCAGCGTCATGAAAATTGCAAAAAAAAAACAAAATCATAAAAACTAAAAAAAAACCGTACATGAAAACTATGGTTAGTCGGAAATGTTCATGTATCCACATCCATATACCCTCCCCCCCCCCCCCCCCCCCCTAGATTGTTGGGCGGTTGGTATCTTTCCTCTGTCTTTTTGGATGTCCTTTTGATTATGAATAGCTCGCTCACAATTACCGGTTTGTGCAACTACGGTTGCTTTAACAAACTTAGGGGCAAACTTGGCACAGAAATTCTTTGAGGCGTCACTCAACACCAAATTTCGTCTCGCTTACATTCGCTTGAGGACTGTATAAGGAAGGGTAGACATGTTTGATACCCCGCTCAGCAATTAAGTTATTAAACTGGGAAGACTTGAATTGTGCTAAGCCACGTAGTGGGAATGAGCAAAGGTATTATTATCGGCACCCACCAGAGGAAGCAGATTAAGAGGGAGACCACCACTCTGATGGAAGGACAAAGTGGAGACCGAATTGGCGCCAGTTGGTGCAACGAAGAAACGATTGGCGAGCTATGTTGGACGGTTAAAATCGCCCAGGCGGTTAGATGACCATTTCAAGAAGAATAAGAAGACTTGAATTGTTTTCCGTTGTCACTTAAAATGATTTTGGGTGTTCCGAAAACAGCAAACACACTTTCCCGAAGAAAATCGCATATTCCTCATTGATTTCTTCAAAGTTTTGGCGGGATAAGGTATCCGGTACTACAATTAAAGAACCCTTTCTATGCTCTATTTTGAATCTATAGCCTTGAAGTTTCAATGACCATCGTGCTAGGCGGGGGATAGGTCGCTTTGGCTCATTAGGCACTGAAGACTGGCATGGTCAGTCACAATTGCCCTTCAACATAAGCTCTGAACTTCTTTAAACTGAGCATTGCCGCAAGGCATTCTAGCTCCGTAACGCTATAATTGCTTTGAGCCTTGTTGACTTTTTGGGAGAAATATGCAATTGGGACTTCGATACCGTCTTCACTCTTCTGCGCCAAAACCGCACCAACACCGAGCTTAGAGGAATCACATTGAACTATAAAGGGCTTTGCATAGTAAGGACTAGCTAAGACAGGGGCAGAACATAAAACTTGTTGCAAGGTATCAGGTCGTCTAAATATACAAAAGCGGCAAAGTTCTTGAGGGGCGGGTCATAAGCCAAAGGGCATTACACAGTATCGATACAACGGACGGTTGGGGACAGTAAAACAAGTATAATCTCTGGAGTTCTCGGACAGGGGAATTTGCCAAAAGGCTCGACGCAAATCTAGTGAAGTTACGTATTTTGCCTTTGGTCCCTTCTAAGTATACCATCAATACGCGGTAGGGAATAAGCGCCCTTAACGGTCATGCGGTTTATTTTCCTGGAGTCAAGACACAGACGGACCTTGTTTGGCTTCTTCACTAGAACAACCGAACTGGAGCAAGGACTGTTGGGGGACTCTTCGATCGCACCTAATTTAAGCATTTCGTTACTTTGTGCGTGAACTAATTTTTATACCGCAGGGGAAATGGGAAAGTAGCTTTGCTTGATCGGACCGACGTTGGGCTGTAGTTCTTTTACGTACTCCATAAGAGACGTTTTCCCTAAACCTTCTTTCTCACAGTTTGGAAATCGGTTTCTAATCATATTTAACTGAACTTTTCGCTCGTCAGTTAAGAAAAGGGCATTACCATTCGGTCCTACATCAAGGGTAATTCCGGATGTAAGGTGGGGCGGGATTTGAAATTTAATCCAAAAATCGACTCCCAATATAACCTTTTGAGACATACTTGGTATTAGAGAAAATTAAATCAACTGATTCCTACCTTCAAATTTAAATTCCAAGTCTATAACCCCGAAAACCACTTACGTTTTCCCATCCGCTGTGCAAACTGTTATGTTCTCGCAACTTCCTTTCTTTGCGAACTTCGTCGGCAAGTGAGGATCCTATGCAGGAAACTTGGGCTGACCTTCGTTTTTCCTTAATATTTCGCCAAAACTCTTTAATACGGACGGACGAACAATTTCTATTGGGAATAAACTTATCTTCTTCGAAAAAAATTCTATCTCGGACTTTAATATATATTTTCAAACGGACTTCGTAAGGAATAATCTCATGGAAAACTGGACTAGTCTTAACAGGGTATATACTTGTTTCTGCGCGTGAAATCAGGGATTTTATGGTTTCTGTTTTGGGTCTATGTGAGGGTTCAACTTCGAAACCTCGCCCGCTTTCAAGTTTCCCGAACACGTGTCGCATTTCGGCCTATAAACATTTGGCTTGCCGCAGCCGTAACAAAAGACACTTCTGTCTTCAAGACAATCCATATATCTGTGACCTTCGCCTCTACAGTTCCAGCACACTAAGTTTGACGCGTCGAACGACCGTTTCGTCACCTCGTCCACTTCACGCTCTACCGTTTCCGAAATTTCGTCCTCGTACTGCAGCTCATTAGCATATCTACGTGGTGCTTGTCGAGTGTGGTAGTGGAGTGCTCGATTTGCTAATTTCGTTTGCAAGGCTTTCGCCCTTCAAACAAAGTCTACGTAGTTCAGCGAGCGAGCTAACGGGTGCATATACCAATTGCTGTCGGATGCGGGGACGTAAGTTATGTTGCAAAATTTCTATCAGTTCTGCTTCTGTCAGTGGTACTTGCAAGGGTTCAGCTAATTTGAGAACGTAGTTCCTAAACTCGTCAAAGCTCTCGGTCATACCTTGCTTTCTGCCTCTAATGTGTTCCTTAAACTCAAAATCACTTTTGTGTTGTTGGAAATTAGTTCTAAGAGCCTGATATAGGGAAATCCAGGTGACGCGTTCCACGGAACGTCGGTATCTCAAGTGCCAATCTTTCGCATCGTGCGTAAATAAACTTTGGACATGCTCGCAAAGGAGGTTGAAATTCCCACCGAGCGTATCTACAGGGTGGCGCAAAAGTCATCCTCCTATCAGAAAATGCTATAAATTTTGCGATTGGCCCCTAAAGTCAGTTCTGTTTTGACATTTGTGTAGTAAACACATGCGAAATACACGTTAATAAACAATGTTACGCTACACTGCTCCAGAACGCGGAATATTGCTGACTATTTATTTGACCAATAATCGGTCGGTGAAAAACGGTTACTGCGCAAAAGTAATCCTCCTATCAGAAAATGCTATAACTTTTGCGATTGGCCCCTAAAGTCAGTTCTGTTTTGACATTTGTGTAGTAAACACATGCGAAATACACCTTAATAAACAATGTTACGCTACACTGCTCCAGAACGCGGAATATTGCTGACTATTTATTTGACCAATAATCGGTCGGGGCCAAACGGTTACTGTGAATGGTGAGCGCTACAGAGCAATGATCAACGAGTTCTTTTTGCCGCAACTTGATGAATTGGGATTGGAAAACATGTGGTTCCAACAAGACGGTGCAACAGCACACACTGCACGTGCCACAGCCGTTATGCTGAACATCGGAAGCTTACTTTTGCCCCACCTTGTATTACCTGGCATTCGATACGGTAAATAAAGCTATCTACTGATAATCTCGTTGATCCATCGAAGGTGATACCCCAACTCGATCTGAGGTGTGCAATTCTACCGGAGTTGGGTACACTCGACATATCGCTAAAGCGAAGCTGGTCAATTGCGCGATGGAAAGTTTGGTTGGAGTTGTTGGGTAAATGTGGTATGACCCTAGGCAACAATCCAGTGGAATGATTGTTTGGCGGATCTAAGGGGATATTGTTGACTACCGGACTACGGTTATTTACTGGTGGAACTGGCGGAGTATTCGCATTTTCCCTATTCAGGTTTAGCCTGACTAAGGCCGTGGTCAGGGGACTCTCGAGTCTTTCCTGGATCAAGTGAGTTACTCTGTTCTCGAGGTCATCAACTAAAGTGGCCTGTCTAGCCGCAATCATGGCCGCAACTATATTTTTGACCCGCCCTTCTTTTTGTTGTGGTTAACAGTGATTCGACCTTCCCAATGGGCTCGATCATTCTAAATTGTCATCAGGCTCGTCTAACTAAAGTCCGAGGAAACGCGCAGTTTCCACAGGGTTGGCTCAGAGTGATGTCGGTGTTAGAAGAGTGGGTTCGACTGAACAGGAGAAGAGATGTTTGGTATCATGAGTGGACATACCATATGCAGGACATGTGCTTGGCATGTTGGGGCTCAATCTGGATAAGTAAGAGTTTAACCTATTACAATATCCAGAGCGAAGTTGTGCTAGCATAACTTTAGTCTCCCTCGGAAGTACACCCTCCTCTTCAGCCAGTTCAGGTGGCTGAGTATTGATAACGGGTTTCACAGACCGAGATCTGAGACTCGGTGTGGACGGGTTTAGGGGCCGTCAGTGGTTCCGCAGATCAAACGGCAAAGAGATGTGGTGCCGGATCTCATCGTAGTGCTTACGAAGATGTCTCCTTATGTCTCTGTGGGGCGGGGCTACATCCAATAGATGTCGATTTGGATGACTGGGTTTATGACAGTTCAGAAGGAACTGTCTACTCAAGAGTTCCGCTTGCTCTTAAATATTGAGCAATTTTGCCTCTTGATGGAGGTGAGACTCAAATGTCATAAGCAGACATCCCGTAGCAGTTCTGATGGCGGTGTTTTGACAGACTTGCAATTTCCTCCAATTGGTGTCAGCAAGATTGGGCGACCATATGGGTGCAGCGTAGTCAATAACCGGTCGGCCAATAGCCTTATATGTGGCAAGCAATGTTTCTTTGTCTTTTCCCCAAGTACTGCCGGCCAGTGACTTGAGGATCTTATTGCGGTTTTGTACCTTTGAATTTAATGAAATGATCGCAATCTGTACAAAAAATAGTTATTTCCAGTTCAACTGAAACTTCTACTCGCAAAAGTCAGGATGCCCCATGGGATCCCCCTTAAGCTGTATTCTGGTAGAAATCTTAATGGATGATGTTTTACAACGAGCCGTTAAAAAAGTAAAAGAGGAATTAAATTTCAACATAACTGTTATAAAAAAATACGTAGACGACTTATTCCTGATATTACCGGAAAGCATCCTATCAGCAACATTCAAAATCTTCAACCAAATAGAACCTGGAATTGAATTCACGTACGAAACAGAAAGTGACAATAGGTTAGCCTTCTTGGACATGATAGTTCATAGAAATACACAAGATGGAACCTTCAACACAGATTGGTATCGCAAACCCGTTTCATCAGGCCGCATCTTAAATTACAAGTCAATACATCCACTATCCCAAAAGATTAGCACCGCTAAAGGATTAATAAACCGAGTTTTCTGTCTTAGCGATCACCAGTATCACCAAAAAAACAAAATAATAATTAAAGAAATCCTCAAAGCAAATGATTATCCAACAAAACTAATATCCCGACTCATTAATCGCTTCCAAACCCAAAACAACAATGTACTAACATCAACCAACACGAACACCCTACAACAACAACAAACAGATGTTAAAACATACGCAATATCTTATTTCTCATATGTAACAAAGAAGATAACTCAAAAATTCAAAAACATCAATGACAACATAAGATTTGCATACAAGAACAAAAACAACGTTGGACTATAGTAATGATGTTGAGAAAAGAAGAAAAGAAGAAAAGAACATAGCGCACTTGCCCACCATGCTATTACACTTGGACACAGATTTGACTTCGACAATGCCAAAGTATTAGCAAGAAAGAATAATTGGAGAAAGAATAATTGGAGAAAGAGAATGCTGTTGGAAGAAATACACATCAAAGCAGATAGAACTTGTGTGAACAAAAGAAGCATAGAGGCTAAATCCATCAGCGACATCTATACGTGCATCCTCAAGTAACATTAACAATCAATCAACTGTCAACAAACAAGCACAAAGCAAACGTTAAACTCATGTATATGTATATAAGTAGTTGTGTGTTACTTTCTATAAATTTTTTATTTATTTCTTCTTATTCATTTTCGTTTGTGTTTACATATTTCAAATTTAAAATTTCCGTAGCTTAGAAATTTGTTTTAAAATATCAAATGATCGTGTTTTCTAAACGTTTTGTGATGCAGAAAACAAACATTCGTATAATTAAAACTGACGAAGAAAAACGCAGCGATTTTTAGTAAGTTTAAAATTATATATGTAAATATAATAAGGTTAACCCTTAGTTGATAAAAAGGCTAATAAGTAATATTTTAATTTCATAACATTGTCACTAGGCCCTGAACAAGACCACAATAAAAGGTCGAAACGTCGGCTTATTATAAAATAAAAAAGGCGTTTTTCTAATAAAACTTGACTGAAAGCCCGATTTTCCACAACTCAAGTCACATAAAAACAGTCGGTAGTACAAAATGAATGAGGTAGAGGTGGTTGACAGTAGCAATAGTTTATTCTCATGTCCATCGACAATATGGGACAAAAGACCTTCTATAGCATAACCACTCGCATCTGTATCCAGGATGAACAGTGAACCTTGGATCGGATATGCTAACAAGGGGGCACAGTCGCTATTTCAAGTTTTGAAAACATCTTTCATGCCCCCTCTTCCATTCAAAGCACGTATTTTTCTTGGTAAGTTCATGAAGTCTGCTAGCCACGCTGGCGAAATTCGGTTCATATCGGCGATAATATGTGCACAGCCCGAGGAAACTTCGTAACTCGTACAAATTTCTCGGTCTTGGCTAATCCTTTAGGGGTTCTATCTTTTCCTTAGCAGTGCAGATGGCCTCCGTCGTTAGCTTGTGACCTAACTAACTTACTTCTTTCTTGAACAAGGTACACTTTTTGGGACTTAATTTCAGGCCAGCACCAGTTATCCGTTGGAAAACTTCCTCCAAGTTCTTTAGGTGTTCCTCAAAGCTTTTTCCCTGCATGGTGACGCCGTCTAGGTACAACAAACATGTTTTCCAATGCAATCTTTTTAGTACCTGGTCCATGAGTCTCTCGAAAGTAGCTGGAGCATTGCATAGTCCGAAGGGCATTACTGTAAATTGCCAAAGCCCTTCTCCAACGCTGAAGGATGTCTTTTCTTTATCTTCATCTTTTACCTCCACTTGCCAGTAGCTGGTTTTGAAGTCCAGTGTGGCAAACCATTTAGTACCAGAAAGGCAGTCCAGAGTATCGACGATTCTTGGCAACGGATAGCTGTCCTTCGTAACGGCGTTCAACTTCTGATAATCCACACAGCACCTCACCTTTCTGTCCTTCTTTTTCACTAGCACTACCGGTGAGCTCCATGAACTAGCTGGTGGTTCGATCACGCCGCTTTCACGTATAGTTTTCTTTACCACTTGGCGTTTGGCCAATTGGCCTTGCATCACCAGTATCAATTTGATGTGTATCCGGCCTAGCTTGGAACCATCCTTTTCAAATATGCCTGAGTACTTGAGTAGAAGTTGTTTTACCTTGTTCTCATGGTCTTTTTCCAGACCTTCCATAATGTCATCTGAAAGATCAATACTGCTGGTAGAAACATTTTCCTGGAGCTGTTCACAATTGACAACCACCTTGACCTCTTGGCATTATCTCAATATAGCTCCTTTGGAAAGTTTAATTGCCTACTTAAACTCATTAAGTACTCTTACCGGTATACGTCCATCTTGTTTTGTCCAACTAGTATAATTGATTTGTTTGCTGCCTCTACAACCCACAATATGTTTGTCCCATAATCTCCATCAATCTTTGCCCATATAACTGCTTCTGACATCGGTGGAATTTGTCGGCTTTCCTCCACAAGTACTCGTTTACTGACATACTTCTTACCGTAACCAAAGTATTCTTATAGTCCATAATCTTGTTTTTGATGTGCCTTACTCGGTTAAGAAATCCACTCCAATTATGATTTCATCAACAATGTCTGGCACTATAAATTTTTGCTGTACGGTGACGGGCCCAATTTCAATTTCACATGCTACCTCGCCTAGGACTTGGGTGTACTCACCAGTCCCCGTCCGCAACTTTGCTCCATGCTCCACAAAATCCTCCAATAGTAACATTACTCGCTTTCAGTCCGATTTGTGATACGGAGATTATGGGACATTCAATTGCGGGAGCCAGCCTACGCCCCTTGTGGCTGACTCTCTTTAGTTTAACGGTTGGTTGGATTGGGAGCCTTGGTCATCTCCTTTAGTTTTGCGCTTACGGCCACTCGCGTTGCCGGTACTTCAATAACGTACAATATGACCAGATTTTCCAGACTTAAAGCATTTGATAACTGTAAGAATATACATAGAGGTATTGCTCTTATATATATTAATGCATGTTCTCTAGTGACTTATATATATGTAGACATTATAGCATAAGCTAAACTGTAGAACTCAAATGAACTCATTCAATAAAGGACAAGTAAAGATCTTATATATATGTAGACATTATAGCATAAGCTAAACTGTAGAACTCAAATGAACTCATTCAATAAAGGACAAGTAAAGATCTTACATGGCGCTGCGGACACATCATTGAATCGTTTTGGTGTATTAAATATACTTCAATAAAATTTAAGGTTATACACGTATGTGAAAAAAAAAATTATCAAAATTATAATTTTAATCAAGAAAAAAAGCCTAAAAACTTGTATGACTTTTACAACCAACGACACAAAGGAAAAGGAAGTTCCAATCACTAATCCACAAAGACTGCTGCCATCAAATTTGCCCACGCCAATCCCGTTAGCTATAGCTGGAAACTTGGCGGACAATTGGAAAAAATTCAAGCAAAATTTTATGACATATGGAGTAGCAATTAGATTAGTGAAACTAGAAAAGAAGAGGCGCAAGTGGCAGTATTTAAGTTGTTGGTTGGAGAAGGCGGCATTGAAATATTTGAAGTTCTAAACCTCTCCGAAACTGAGGCTAAGTCCTTGGAAATTGTTTTGAAAAAAATTGACGGATACTGCATTCCAAAGAAAAATAAAATATTTGAAGGTTTTGTATTTAATTGAAGAATACAAAAAGATGGGGAATCATTTGAGCTATTTGTGAAAGACCTGAGGCATCTGGTGAAATCGTGTGACTATGGTGTAGATTGGAGGACTCTATTTTGAGAGATCGCATAGTGAAGTTGTTGGCTGATCGGGAGCTGTCACTGGAGAAGTCTTTAGAAACTTGTAAGTTGTACAAGCCCTACAAAGAGCACACCAGGATTATACAAGAGGTACCTTCGTCCTCGGGATCTAGGGGTAGTTTTGTAAATGTTGTTAAAGAAAAACAAAATGTAAATCGTAAATTTAAAAAGCAATCCAAAAGTGAAATTCAACTTGAAAATTGTACAAAATGCCTGATTCGTCACGTGAAGAACAAGTGTCCAGCTTACGATAAAGTATGTTTCAATTGCAAAAGGCTTAACCATTTTGGTGCTGCCTGTAAGTACCGTAATAGAAAAAAAAAAGTAATGCTGTCAAACTAGACGACAGTTCTTCTTGACGTGATGACAACAGCTCTGTAGAAGAAGAAGCAGTGTATTATTCTGATGTTGTTGCTGCTGTTGGTGGTGGAGTGAAAGCGTGGTACGGTGACATAAAGATTGAGGGTATGAGCATTCGATTCAAGTTGGATACGGGTGCGGATGAGAATATTCTCTCTGAAAGAAATATCAGGCAATTAGGGATGGATCATATGATGAAAAAAACCAATGTGTCACTAAAAGCTTTTGGTGGGCATGAGATTAAGGTGAAAGGGGAGATAAAATTAACATGTAATGTTAATAATGTTAAAAAATCTTACAAATTTATTATCGTTAAGGAAAACAGCGGTGTGGCACCATTCTTAGGAAGAGAAGCATGTGAGGAATTGAAATTTATCAAGAGGGTTGCAGAAGTTCAATATAGCAACAACAATAATAAAAATAGGGGAGATCACGAGGTGCTTCAAAAGTATAAAAACGTTTTCTCTGGGATAGGACAGTTGCCAGGTGCATATTCTCTAAAATTAAAGAAAGGTTCGACACCTATCGCTAAGCTAGCCCGTAGAGTTGCGCAAAAGTTAATGCAGCCGCCAAGGGATGAACTAAATCGACTTGAGAAAATTGAAATTATTAAATCAGTTCCGGAGCCCATTGAATGGGCTTCAAACATTGTCATTGTTGAAAAGCCAAATAATGGCATACGTGTCTGTCTTGATCCTAAAAATTTAAATAGATCATTGGTTTTAGAGCAATTTAACATACCGACAATAGCTTAGGCCACAGCTTGTAGGCATGAAGGTGTATTCGGTTCTTGATCTTAAAGATGGCTATTTCCATATCCCATTGGATACAAAGTCGAGTTATATTTGTTCTTTTAGTACTCCATTTGGGGTATATCAATACTTGAGGCTTCCTTTTGGACTTAAACCTACTCCAATGATATTTCAGAGGTATATCACAATATCACCTCTGATAAGTCACGCAATTCCGTCTGCCCCATTTGAAAGGGGTTTCCCAGATATAGCAATGTTTTCCCGAAAAAGTTATCTCGTACTCGTTAATTCGTATTCGAGATGGATTGAAGTTTTAAACATAAAAAGTAAGTCCGCTGTCGAAGTAATTTCAGCCCTTAAGCCCGTACTTGCGACTTTTGGAATACCAAAATATTCTGTTTCGGACAACAATCCTTTTAACAGCAATGAGTTCAGAAGTTTTAGCAAAGAATATGAATTCAATGTCATCTTCTGTTCACCAAATTATCCACAAAGCAGAGGTTTTGCAGCCGCCGTGGTGTGAAGGTAGTGTTTCCGGCCTACCACACCGAAGGTCCATGGTTCGAGCCCTGGTAAAGGTAACATCAAAAGTGATTTGAAAAAAGTTTTTCAAAACGGGGTCGCTCCTCGGCAGTGGTTTGGCAAACTCTCCGAGTGTATTTCTGCCATGACAGGCTTCTCAGCAAAAATTCGTCTCCTTTGTAGATGCCGTTCGGAGTCGGCAAAAAACTGTAGGTCCCACCAATTTGTAGGGAAAATTCAAATCGGCACACCACAAATTGGAAGAGAAGCTTGGCGCAAAAATCTCTTAGGAGGTTTATGATGATATACCTGTTGTATATCGCGCCATAGAGAGAGAGAGAGAGAGGTTTTGCAGAAAAGGGAGTACAAACAGCCAAAAAATTACTTAAAAAATGCTCGGAGTCCAAGAGTGACTTAAATTTGGCTCTTTTAGAGTATAGAAACAGCAATGTGAAAGGCATGGATGCCTCGCCTGCACAACTTTTGATGTCGCGCATATCTCGAACTCCAATCCCAATTTCAGAGGAATCTTTAAAGCCGAAAATAGTTACAGAGGTGCCTAACAAATTAGAAAGCAAAATGCACAAAAGTATTTTGATAGACAGACAAATCCAAAGGAAATGTTTAAGGAGGGGCAAAAGGTGTGGTGTGGTTTAAAAATGAATGGGTAGAAAGTGTAAGTATTGAAAAACTAAATACGCCGAGATCTTACTTGGTCAAGTTAAGCACAGGAGAAGTGTATCAGCGAAACACACGGCACATAAAAGGGTCAAATATTTCATCATATGATACAATGCCAGTTTTGACAAACACACAAAACAAAGCTAATGATAAACAGTAAGGAAGTCTAAGTTCGGGTGGGACCGAACATTATATACCTAGTAGTGATTTTTTATGGCATCCCAATTTACGCAGGTCTATTTTAATACTTTTAGTTCGTATTTGCGTTCAAATAGACAGACGGACAGACAGATAGACGTATCGAGAGACGGGCATACCTACATCGACTCAGCTCATCCTCCTGATCATTTCAGTATACGTACAAACATTTCATGTTCTTGAAAGGTATGAATATCAAAAAAGATATACAACTTCGCTTTTGCAGTGGGGTATTAACTACTTGCCCGGATATTTTACTTTTCATCCTGAGCGTTTGTATATACATTAATAAATATATATCTCGATTCGTTTATGCCGAATAAAGTAATATACCTTGTGTGCCTAACAAAAATAGATATAAAAAAGGGTGTCTTTCATAGGCGTCAAAGAACTCAACCGATCTTTATGAAATTTTCACAATATATACTTGGGTTCACTGGGTACAGCATAGATAAAATATAGTTTTGGAAAAGTAGGCGGAGCCACTCCACCAGCCTACATAAAGTTTCAATTCGACATAACTCCGAACTTTTTTGGTCTAAAATAATGAAATTTGGATATATGTGTCACTTAGTCAATATCTACATAAGTGGGGGTGCCACGCCCACATATTTTGTGTTTTGTTTTGCTCTTGAACTTTCACGATAGGTTCAGGAGTTCGGTGGGCACGACACAGTCTATATATAGCTTTTGGCAAAGCCCCCAGGTTATATAAAGCTGCAGTTCGGTATAGTTAGGAGTTTATTTGGTTCAAGTTAATGACATTTTATATATAGATGTGTTCTATGTATCAAAACGTCAAAACAACGTCTACCGGGTTTGCTAGTATATTATAAATGGCGAAAGCAAACAACGAATTTCAGCATTCTTTCGTTAAACTTAGAGACTAGTTTGCGTTCAAATAGACAGACGGACAGACAGACAGACGGACGGAGAGACGGGCATGGCTAAATCGACTCCGCTCATCGCGCTGATCATTTTAGTGAACTTTTCTTTTCTTGTTCTCAAACTTACACACATTTAATGTTTAGGAAAGGTATGAAAATCAAAAAAGATATATAACTTCGCTACTGCAGTGGACTATTAACTACGTGCCCGAAGCAGCTGACCAATTTTCACTGAAGTATCAAGATTGAATTATAAGCGATTGCCTTTGAAAATAGCAGAAATTTTATGCTGAAAAGTGGGCGGCACCACGCTTACTTCTTCAAAATTGGCAAAAATTTTTTTTTTTATGTGTGCAAAATCTGATTGATATAACATTCTTAGATGTAGGAATATCGCTTTTTAAATTAAAAAAAAAACTATGTTAAAAAACTGGGCTTGGACATGAACCGATTTAGCTATTTTTACAACAAACAGTTATCTCTATATATTGAACATTATCACCAAATTTGTTTCGACAAATCCATTTTTGACGGAGTTATGGCATCAAAAGTTTTGTGGAATAATCCACTATAAAAGGGGCGGAGTCACTCTCATTTTCAAAAATTTAAATTTTTTGGATTTCTTAGTTTACGGAAACTTTAAAAGTGAAATATAAATGATGTGAAGCTTTTTATTCAAAGTTATTGCATATTTAATATATTTACGATCCTCTTCAAAATCTTTCATATAAAAGTGGGCGTAGACCCTAACGGATCCCACCTGAATTTTGTTTCGATACATTGAACGGTTTTTGATTTAGATTAATATTATTTGTAAATTTGACTTAATCAAAAGTGGGCAGTGCCACTCCCATTTTCAAAAATTTCTTGAAAAATTTATTTTATGCCTCAATCTCAATGTAGTCACCAAATTTTATCCTTATAGGTGTATTATGTACTGAGTAATCACTTTTTTTATGTTTTCGAAAATATTATATATATATAAAGTGGGCGTGGCTATGGTCCGATTTCGCCCATTTTAAATAGCGCTCGGAGATGAGTGCCAAGGAACCCGCATACCAAATTTCATCAAGATATCTCAAAATTTACTCAAGTTATCGTGTTCACAGACGGACGGACGGACATGGCTTAATAAATTTCTCTTTTCGTCCTGAACATTGTTATATATATAAGTCAATATCTATCTCGATCCGTTTATGCCGTTACGTACTGGCGTTAGGCGAATAAAGTTAATATACCTTGTGTGCGTAGCACTACTAGGTATAAAAAGAGACAACAACAGAACGTTCTCCTTATCTGTTACGGCCACGGGTTAAATTTTAAACTAAGTTCATAAATTTCCTAAAATAAAAATATTATTTTACGGTTATATATTCATTTATATATAATATTCACATTTTCTTTAAACTACAGTGATGCATGTGTATAAATTGAAAGATTGAAATTAAAGCTAAAAATTTGAATTTGATAATATGACATATAAATTACACATATGGAAGAGAAAGATATAAGACGTATAAGTATGAATTTAAGAATTTTACTTTATTTTATATATGTATATATAAAACACAGAATTGTACGTAATATCTTGGAGGAAAGATGTAAGAATATACAGGGTGGCTGATGAAAGCCGCTACCAAAAAAAAATTAAATAACTTTTTTTCTATTTAATGAATCTGGTTAATTTTTTTTTTATTTTGCAGATTGACTTTTACATTTAACAAAAATGGATAACTGGGACACTGAAACAAGAATTTGGATTGTCCGCCGCTATCACGCACTGGAGTCCGTAGTTTCGGTTCAAAGAGAGTATAGGCGCACGTTTGGCGGCAATCCTCCGAGCAGATGGACCATAATAAGACTTGTAAACAATTTTGCCGAGCATGGGACAGTCAACAGAAGACCTTACCATCGAAACCCTTCAGTTCGAACGGAGGAAACAATCGCTGCTGTAGCTGCTGCCATACAAAACAATCCACGTGTTTCGACAAGAAGCTTATCTGCTCAAATGGGTGTAAGCAGACAGTCATTACAGTCAATTATGCACAAAGATTTGGACTTATTCCCATATAAAATTCAAATGGCCAACAAACTGAACGCTGCAGACTTGCCGATTCGCTTGGAATTTTGCCAGAAGATGCTTCAAATGGTGGAAGAGGATGGAAACATGTTGAACTGTCTTTTCATGTCTGACGAGGCCCATTTCGATTTAAACGGCAACATAAACAAACAAAATTGTCGAATATGGAGTGCTTCCACCCCACAGATACTCCATGAGACGGAATTGCATCCACTTCGTGTCACAGTGTGGTGTGCAGTTTCATCACGCTGCATTTTCGGGCCCTACTTCTTCGAAGAAAACGGTCACACCGTTACGGTTACTGGAGACCGTTACTTGAGCATGTTGAGAGAGTTTTTCTATCCAGAATTACGCCGAATGAGAATTTCTTTTAACTCTGTGTGGTTTCAGCAAGATGGTGCAGCTCCTCATATAGCCCAACCTGTTATGACAGAATTGCGACGAAAATTTCCCAATAAGCTGATATCCAGAAACTCCACATTCCGTTGGCCACCCAGGTCGCCTGACCTTACTGCACCTGACTTTTTCTTGTGGGGTTATTGCAAACAGGAAGTCTTCAAAGCAAAACCAACAAATTTGAATGAACTAAGGCAATCCATTCGAGAAACAATTGCGGCTATTCCGGTCTCAACTCTCCAAGCAGTAATGAACAACTTCTTGGTAAGATGCCGCACATGCATCGACGAGCAGGGGGGCATTTAAATTCCATTATTTTTAAAACTAATTAAGCTATATTTAATAAAATTTAATTTAACATGAATAAAAGAAAAATGAATTCCATACACTGAAGAAAAAATTATTTGAGTTTCTTAATGTAGCAAAATTCATCAGCCACCCTGTACATAGAGGTGGCAACCCGTAAGTACTCTTATACGTTAGCTGCTCTTATGTATATTAATGCATGTTCTTTAGTGACTTATATATATATGTAGACATTATAGCATAAGCTAAACTGTAAAACTCAAATGAACTCATTCAATAAAGCACAAGTAAAGATCTTACAATAGCAGCATCATTTTTCAGTTGCTTTCCACTCAATACTTCCAGAATTGTGTCTACCCAGTCTAGCCGTTCTATTTCCACGCCGGCTTACTTGATGGCGAGGCTGTTGCCTGCGTCAGAGAATGGATTTTTCCCGTTTCTGTGTACTCTACGGGGGCATCTGCGTTTGCAAGATGAGCCAACCTCGATATGTCCAAAGCGAATTTCTGCAATATCTCATAAGCCTTCTGAAAGCGATTCTGGAGCTCTATTTGGTATATCTGTTTTCGATGTTCGCTACCATAGCGTCATTGAACTGCACCCATCAATGCCTTATAATTGTTTCATTCGCAACATTGTATACCCCCACTAGTTTGGTATCTTCTTTTGCGAATCAGAGTGGAAGGTAGTGCATGAAGGTACTACGAGAGAGTGTAATGAAAGAAATCGCGTTCAGTGTTGTTTTAAAATAAAAACTGCAAGTAAAAATGTTTATTTAAACAAAAATTCACATTCTGTAGGAACTGATAAGGTGTTTTAACTGCTTTATCTTATAAATAAAAAATAAAGTATGTCTATGTGTCCTTTATGGGCGTCCAAAGTACGATTTTTATGAAATTTTTACAGTATATTCTTCGATTCATGAGTTAAAGCTTAGGCCCACATATTTTGTATTTTGTTTGTGTTTCATTAATGTTAAAAGTTTATAGTCAATCTCTATGGAACTTTCACAATAGGTTCAGAAAAGCCCCCAGGGTATTTTAAGTAGCAATCCGCCACTGCTAGGAATTTTTTTGGTTCAAGTCAATGGTATTTTATATATAGATATCTGTTCTATACATCAAAAAAACCTAGGCAACAGAAAGCGGTACCAGGAGCAAATAAAAGTTAATTTTATATATCTTCGAATCTATGGACATATCAGTACCCGCAGAGGCAATGGGAGAAAAAGGAAAGTATAAATACAATTTTGAAATATAGTTATTGTTAGAGAAAAATGAAGAGGATAAAGAAGAGTAACGGTATATGAGGTTGGGGGAAAAAGAAAAGCAGAAAGAAAAAGGAAGATACACGGATAAATGTAGAAGAAGAGACAAGTGGGAAGGGAAAAATGTACAATTTATTAAATGTAGGCAAGTCAAATTTTAGGCAGAGCAACATCTGCCGGGTCCACTTGTTATAAATAAGTGTCATGTCATGAACGTTATATTTTCTATCGGCCTGCGGAATATTAATAACGTTGTAATATAAAACGCGGTAAGACGATACAATTTTATTATGTACGTGTAAATTATAATATAATAATAATAATAATAATAATAATAATAATAATAATAATAATAATAATAATAATAATAATAATAATAATAATGTATATTTATGTTATTTTATATTAACAAAGATTGAGCTGCGGCTAACACCTTCAACCATAACAGTGACGACGAAATAAAAAGCTCTTTTTGTAAGCAATACGCAATATGCTAAATACATTGGATCAAATGGTAGCGACTCTTTTGTCAAGACAACAAGAAACCGCGGAGCAACAAAAACAACTTTTGGAACGTTTGATCGCTGCTACAATCAACTCAAATGATCAAGACAGGAGGAGTTCGCCGACACACAGTACAACAAGCAGTTCTGAGGCTCTAATGGAGACTCTTTATACAAGTATACGTGATTTTGTTATGATCCTTTGCTAAGTGGTACGTTCGTTATGGAGATAATTTTACTGTGGATGCTGCGTTATTAGACGACGCTGCTAGAGTTCGATTACTTTCACGAAAGGTAAGCACAAATGTGTTCGATAAGTACCGGGACTACATTTTGCCTGCTCAGCCTCGCGATGTAAATTTTGAAGACACAATTTCAACACTAAAAAAGTTATTTGGTAAGAAAGCATCACAATTTAGTACCAGAGTAAAATGTATGCGCAATGTACACGAAGAAAACGAAGACATTATGATGTATGGAACTCGAGTCAACAGGTTATGTGAGCATTTTTCGCTTCATAATTGCACGGCTGATAATTTCAAATGTCTGATGCTCGTCCATGGTATTCAATCGAATCGTGATCTTCGCGCTCGACTTTTAAGCATGCTCGACTCTGAAACTGCTGGCAGAGCACTAACATTAGATAGTTTAGTAGCAGAAATTCAGCGCATTAGAAACTTGAAAAATGATGTTGGTAAACAACAATCCAAAGTTCCAGTAGTTTCACAGGCACAGCATAACAAAGTAAATTACCTAGCAAGGCAACTCAACGCAGACCTTGTTGGCAATGCGAATCGGGCATAAGGAAGGGTATTGTGCATGTTTTTCGGAACGCAAAACGGAAAATTCTGACACAAAGAAGAGTAAGAAAATGCGGAAGTCAAAATCGGCGTTTCGTTACAATTCAAATTAACAACACTCATGTTAAATTGCAATACGATACTGGATCGGATAACAGCATTATTTCCAAGCAAAACTGGAAAGCATAGGCAGTCCACAATTACGTCCGTGTAAACAATCAATTCGCGACGCTTCAGCAAATCCACTTTCAATTGCGGGAGAACTTGATGCGAATGTCATGATTAGCGGAAATAACAAGCGATCAACCATCACTGTTTCTACTAACTTCAATTTTTTAGGAATAGGCATACTTTCTCTGTTTGATCTTTGGGACACTCCCATCACTGATTACACTTCATGCAGAAGCATCAAAGCAAGCAGTAGATTAGTCGAACCAAATTTACGTGAAACGTTTCCAACCGTTTTCAGAGATTAAATAGGTCACTGTACGACACACAAAGTTCACTTACAGCTTAAGCCTCAAGCGGTGCCTGTGTTTCGACCAAAAAGACCAATACCTTATGCAGCAAGGGAACAAGTTGAAAGGGTGTTAAAGAGATTGGAAGGCGACGGTATCATTACTCCAGTCAATTTCTCTGAATGATCTGCTCCAATCGTAGTAGTAAAAAAAGCTTCAGGTAACATTCGTACTTGTGGCGACTATTCTACAGGTCTCAACACACAGCTTGAGCCTCACACTTTTCCACTGCCAGATGCAATTTTCGTTCATTTCAATGGATCATATTTGATAATAAGCAGTGTGACCAGGTTAGCCTTTTCAAGGCTAGACTTAGCCTTTTTTTTTGTCCTTTAGCCTCATAATTTTGGTTTTAGCTTCGTGGCTTTTTTTTAGCCTTTTTTGACTCCAAACCTTTTCTGGTCCCAACACCATATTTTTCATATAAAATTAAAGGTAAATGAAGGTAGCTTTGATGACGAAATACAGAAAAAGATACATTTTTTTTCAGTTGATAATTCTTTGAAAGTTACAAAGCCGGATGTACTTCCTCACTTTCAAGAAGAAAAGTCTAGGTATTCTCCAAGTCAAATAGCATCAATTGAGCTGCAGTGGCGAACGCTAATAACCGTACAGTGGACTAGTATGACCTCTACCACTGCATTTTGGGTGGAAGTCCGAGAACATCAGAAACACCCTTTTTTAGAACTGGTCGAATTCGTATCTAGCTTTTTGGTATTACCTTTCAGTAATGCGGAAGTTGAAAGAATTTTTAGTACCATGAACATTTTAAAAACCAAGTTAGGGAATAGATTAAAAATTAAAATGCTTAACTTGCTGCTTAATATTATTTGTTCTTTAAAACGCGTATCCAAATGTTGCACTGGTTTTGAAATTACCGAGGATCTCATCTCTATGATAAATACAAAAACTTTATACGCAGACTCGTGCTCTTCTGAATAATCAGACGAAGAACTGACTTTCATTCTAAACTCATCTGCAAGTTCGAAAGACCCGATCTTAAAACGGACTTTTTTTCAAAAAGCCAACCTCAGAGCTCGTTTCAGAAATTTCATTTCTTAGAATACGGTTGAAGAGCGCTTCAATGTAGAATTTGTTTCAAAAACCCCTATCTTAACAAAGAATATGTTGGATTGACGTTGAGAAAGGGCGTTTACGAGACAAAATCCGAATTCTAAATAGTGGGGTTTTTGAAAATCAATCTTCAAACCAATTTTTATACCGGCCGTTTTTCATTCGTTTCAATTCATTTTCTTACTTGGGCCCTAATGCATAATTTCAAGTAAGTACAGACAGGACAAAAGTACATCGATATAAACTGTGCTGGCGTGATGGATTATAAAACAGTACGATAAAAAGACTCTTCACTACCTAAGGTTGTTTCTTTTACATAACGGACATATTTCTTGAAACATTATGTTGCTGCAGAGATTTTTTAATGGAGGAATATTAAAAGCATTAATTTTTAGGCCATCCGATGCTCTTAGCTTAATGTTTATGTAAAATAATGTAATATTTTGCTTAAAACTGGAACTTTTCAGCTCTTTTGATTCATCAGACGAAGTACGTGAATTATTCGAGTCGTTGTTTTTATGTTAGCTGGGGTGCGGTTGTTCTCGAACATGTGGTTCGCCAAGTTAGATTCTGGTATTATGGTGGGTTTTCGTGTTTTTTTGTTGTAGTCCCTGATATGCTCTCGGGATATTGTACTTATTTTCTTCCTGTTTCTCCTATGTAGCTGTATTGACATTCACAAGTAAGCCTATATACTCCGTGTCTGTTGAATGGGTCATCAGAATTAGTGTCGGTTCTTAGTTTTTGCCCTACGTTGTTAGATGTTCTGAATGCTGTGTTGATGTTATATCTTTTAAAGAAGTTTGCTAATTTGTACGTCGCTTTTCCAATGTACGTCATTGCCGTCCAAACCTTTGGATTTTCCTCTACGTTAACTCTTTTTTGTGTTCCATGGCTACTTCTGAGTTTATCCACAAGTGCTTTCTTGTATCCATTATTTGCCGCTATGTTATATATTGTATTAAGCTCTCTCCTGTATCCTTCCTGTGTGAGCGGCGTTCTCCGAAGCCTATCCACTAAGTGCCTTAATGCTGCATTTTTGTGCTGTTGCGGAGGGTTTGATGTAGAGTGTATTATGGTGTCCGTGGCAGTCGGTTTTCTATAAATGCCGGAGTTGAACCTATTTGTTATTTTGTCAATCCCTATAGTTAGGTCCAGGTAGTTCATTATTCCATCTTTTTCTACTTCCATTGTGAACTCTATGTTGCTATGTTGCCTGTTGAGGAACTCTAGTATTTGCTCTTCGTTATCGTCATTTAGGATGCAGATGATGTCATCCACGTATCTAGCGTAGAATGCCACGCCTAACTTGGTTTTTAACTCCTGTATATATTTTCCTTCCAAGTTTTGCATGAATGTTTCCATGAGAATGGCCGATGTTGGGTTACCCATTCCTAGTCCGTTTGTCTGTCTATATATTTTGTTGTTGAACCGGAAATAGTTTTGCCGCAGCGTTGTTCTTAGCGCGTTGGTAATTTGCGCAGTTTTTACCTTATCTTCAGTTTTGTCCAGTAGTGTTTTGTTGACTATATCCATTGTATCTGTTAGTGGTATTGACGGGTATAAGTCCTTTATGTCAAAGGATACGAGTTTACTGCTCCTTGTGAGTTTAACGGTCTCAAGTCTTTGTAGTAGTTCTATCGTATTGCTTATTGTGTATTCGTGCCCTAGTTTCAGAGTGTCCTTTAAAATCGTGTTTAGATGTTTCGACAGTTTATAACCCGGCGCGGATTTAAAATTAATTATGGGTCTCATCGGCGTATCCTGCTTGTGGATTTTAGGTAACGCAATGAGTGGAGGAGCAGATGGATTCATTTGTGTTAGGGTATAATACCATCCTCTCGTCTATTATTTTGGTAGCATTTTTTATAACCTCTTTAACTTCGGTCTGGTATTTATCCGTGGGGTTATCCCTAATAATGCGGCATTTCATTTTCTCGATGAGCTTCTCTGTCTTTGCTACATATATATTCATCCTTACTGATTAGCACCGTTGTGTTTCCTTTGTCTGCCTTCGTTGTGACAAATGGACTAGGAATGGGTAACCCAACATCGGCCATTCTCATGGAAGCACTCATGCAAAACTTGGAAGGAAAATATATACAGCAGTTAAAAACCAAGTTAGGCGTGGCATTCTACGCTAGCTACGTGGATGACATCATCTGCATCCTAAATGACGATAACGAAGAGCAAATACTAGAGTTCCTAAACAGGCAACGTAGCAACATAGAGTTCACAATGAAAGTAGAAAAAGATGGAATAATGAACTACCTGGACCTAACTATAGGGATTGACAAAATAACAAATAGGTTCAACTACGGCATTTATAGAAAACCCACTGCCACGGACACCATAATACACTCTACATCAAACCATCCGCAACAGCACAAAAATGAAGCATTAAGGCACTTAGTGGATAGGCTTCACACAGAAAGCATACAGGAGGGAGCTTAATACAATATACAAGGTGGCGCAAAAGTAAGCTTCCGATGTTCAGCATATCGGTTGTGGCACATGCAGTGTGTGCTGTTGCACCGTCTTGTTGGAACCACATGTTTTCCAATCCCAATTCATCAAGTTGCGGCAAAAAGAACTCGTTGATCATTGCTCTGTAGCGCTCACCATTCACAGTAACCGCTTGGCCCCGACCGATTATTGGTCAAATAAATAGTCAGCAATATTCCGCGTTCTGGAGCAGTGTAGCGTAACATTGTTTATTAACGTGTATTTCGCATGTGTTTACTACACAAATGTCAAAACAGAACTGACTTTAGGGG
Source organism: Merzomyia westermanni (assembly GCA_949987695.1). Taxonomy (NCBI): domain Eukaryota; kingdom Metazoa; phylum Arthropoda; class Insecta; order Diptera; family Tephritidae; genus Merzomyia; species Merzomyia westermanni. Next base: position 88,561,874 of record OX465291.1, read on the forward strand.
CCAACCGCAAAATTTATAGCATTTTCTGATAGGAGGATTACTTTTGCGCCACCTTGTATAACATAGCGCAAATAATGGATACAAGAAAGCACTTGTAGATAAAGTCAGAAGTAGCCATGGAACACAAAAAAGAGTTAACGTAGAGGAAAATCCAAAGGTTTGGACGGCAATGACGTACATTGGAAAAGCGACGTACAAATTAGCAAACTTCTTTAAAAGATATAACATCAACACAGCATTCAGAACATCTAACAACGTAGGGCAAAAACTAAGAACCGACACTAATTCTGATGACCCATTCAACAGACACGGAGTGTATAGGCTTACTTGTGAATGTCAATACAGCTACATAGGACAAACAGGAAGAAAAATAAGCACAATATTCCGAGAGCATATCAGGGACTACAACAAAAAAACACGAAAACCCACCATAATACCAGAATCTAACTTGGCGAACCACATGTTCGAGAACAACTGCACCCCAGCTAACATAAAAACAACGACGAATACGAATACTTCACGTACAAGGAAAAGGCCGGCGGCTCAATCTACTTGAGAACATGGAGATATACAAGTTAAAAACATTTGACGGCAGGATCATAAACGAACAAACCAACACTATCTCTGACGAAATATTTGAACCCTTAAAACTAATTTACAAAAAACAGCACAAGCCAGCAGGTACAGCAACCAAACACGTAACAATGGACAAAAACGATATATGAACCAAACTGCAAAAATCACCGATTTCTACCTACCCCAACCTACCGCTTAGCTAACAAGCGGTATCTCTACATACCTACAAAAACAACCCTTGGGACAAATAACAATTCGGATGTATCAATACCGCACACACACACACGCATATTAAGGTTACCTACCACGGACACATAGATTGACATTACCTGCCACAGCACCCACGGACTATAAAAACAACGCAACGGATAGACACAGACCAGAACGAAACTAGGCATTGAAAGTGGCGGAACGCCGAAACCGCTTTGTCACAAAACCAAACTTGACAAGGGATGACGGAAAATCGTTCCAACAAAAATCAGCTTACTACCCTGTCGGAAGATCAAATATATTAAGCCATATATTCAATCATGTGGAAAAGGTGCAACTCTTGCAAAAACATTACCAAAAACAAGTCTTTCATCATGGCGTAATGCAGAGCACCTAATGCAACCTGTTCATATTGATATTGCTGGTCCGATTAATCAAATTTACAATTTGGTAATAATCGACGCATACTCGAAATGGTGTCAAATATATCAAGTTAAGTCCAGCACATCATTCGAAATTTTCGAATGCATTTCAGATTTCACATCACAGTTCGGAAGTCCTGAGTTGATAGTCAACGATAATTGTACCAAATTTTCGAGTAAGGTTTTTGCGAATTTCTGCAAAACTCAAGGTATCGCTCATACATTCACGGCGCTGTTGTTGTTGTAACGACAAAAACACTCCCCGAAGGTTTTGGGATAGCGCGGGCACGCCAATGCAAAATTTTACAATTCGTTTGGAGAAAACTGCGTACAGTGTTCAACATGCTTAAATCTTCGAAGCCATGCAACGACACATGTAACGAACACATAGAACAACAGTTCAATAAACGACATAGTGCAAAAGAAAGGAATTATGTAGTTGGAGATCTAAGTTACGCAAAGTTATACAAACTTAACGAATCCTATTGGGCACCCGGAACAATTGTAAAGGTTCTAGGCAAGGTTAACTACGAAGTTAAATCGAAAACTCGGATATCTTCAGAGCAGTAAAATCTCATTCGAACTAAATTCGACCAAGATTTATAAAAACACCGAAACAGACATTGGATATTTCATAAGACTATTTTGAGCTTCAACCTAAACCAACATCTTTGAACTTAAGCAATTCAAGAGTTCAAAAAAGTGATAACATCATCGGGCAAGAAACAACGCTACGTAAATCAGCAGAGGAGCAGACGCAGTCTCCGAATATGGACACTTCTGTAAATGAATAATTACCAGCAGTCAACAACGATACGCCTACTGCTACTCAAGAGTCAATTACTAAACCGCCTGTACTTTCTCAAGAGTTAAGACGATCAACGAGACGCAAGAGACCTCCTGCTTGGACTCCCGATTATAATCTTACTAAAAGAAAGAGGGATGTTGGCAACCATTAATTGTAGACTTATTTCCAATAATATTCAAGTGTCAAATGTTATTGTAAGAAGAATCTGTTATTGTATTATTTCGTTGATTAATATATGTATATGCCATAGGCATATTATAAATAAGTGTCATGTCATGAAACGTTATATTTTCTATCTGTCTGCCGAATAATATAATACGCGGTAAGACTTTATACTATTTTATTGTGTACTAGCAACCCGCTCCGTCGCTGTCAACCGACGAACGAACACACAAACAGCGTTCTTTCACCATACGATGTCGCCCCACCTCATTCATGTTGAATTAGATCGTATGGTGAAAGAACGCTGTTTGTGTGTTTATTCGCTGTCAAGTTCTAATGGCTCATTCGTTTAACAGCGAACAAACACACAAACAGCTTTTTTGGAAAAAGTGCTGCTTTTGTTTAAACAATTTTGGTTAAATAAGATATGAAACAACTATTTTTTTTGATGCAGAACGAAAGTAAATATTTCAAAGTTTAACTTCAAGTAAGTTTCATTTTAATCGGTGGATTCGTTTAGGATTTATGGCTGTATAAAAGAAAAATTTATGGTTTTTTACCACATTTTGTCCGATTGCCACGCCCCCTTTATATATTTCTTCACGTTATAATGACATAAACCTTCCTCTTCAACCAATCTATGTATTAAAAAAAACCGCATCAAAATCCGTTGCTTAGTTTTCAAGATTTAAGCATTCAAGGGGAAATACAGACAGAAAAAGTGACTTTGTTTTATAATATGTTAAGATATTGTGTATATGTAAATCATAATTTGTATATTTATGTTATTTTATATTAACTAGAGTTCGCCCAGTGGTTGAAATGCAACCAATAAACTTTATTTTATTTTATTTTGTTGCTGTAGGTATGTTTTATCCGCCTTTTTTTCTTCCTTTCTATGTCGTTCCTTTCCTCTAACATATTTTTATTTTCCTTGATTTCTTTTTTTACTCTCTTAGTTTATTTTTTACTTTCCTCAAACTTCTTTTTCTTTCCCTTCCCTTCCTTTTATTTTCTTTCTTTCCCCTTCGTTTTCTTACCTTTCCTTTAATTCCCTTTCCCTTCCCTTCCTTTCATTTCCTTACCATTCCTTTCTTTCCTTTAATTTTCCTTCCTTTCCTATCCTTTCCATTCCCTTCCCTTTCCTTCATTTCCTTTTCTTTCCTTTCTTTCCTTTAATTTTCCTTCCTTTCAATACTGTTCCTTTCCTCTATTTTCCTCTAATTTTCTTCGGTGTTTAATACTCTTTATGAGTAATCATTTATTTAATTTTTGTAAACCCTGTTTGTAGGTATCAGCAATGAATTTGACATATTTGCTCATATTTTACATTGCTTGTGTAATGTATCCAACAAAGCAACTTTTCGTGCTCTCAGGAGAGCCGCTGACACTGGGCATCGTAATCAGTGATCAATACAATAACAGCAACTAAAGCAAAAATGCATGACACAACAGAGACTCTATAGTGCGAATACTTATTTTTCATTGGTCCACTACCAACTCTTCGAACTCACAGTGAGAGCCGACCACACGAATAACACAAAAACATGCATGGCAAGTCTACTCACACTACTACGGCTCTTAATTTTTTCCTACAAAGCAACTCCTCGGCCATGCTCACGATTTAGCATAGTACACAAAAAGCAAGTACACACACACACAGCGTGTCTATAGTGTGAATAAGTGAATGTGTAGTGGTGTGACTTTTATGTTAAATTTTTTATGTTAAAATGATTTTTAAAATTTTTTTTATTTACGGATAAAAGTACACCTTAAAATTTCCTATCTATACATATATAATTTGTATACCTTAGAATTATAGTTTAGCAGAAAACGGTTCTACATTGCTGGATTTATATTGGAACGAATTTTCGTCATCCCTTGTCAATTTTGGATTTGTAACAAACCGGTTTCGGCGATCCGCCATCTTCAGTGATTGATTTTCTACATTGCATTCATCTTGTCTATTTATATATAAGATAAAGATTGAGCTACGGCTAACACCTTCCACCATAACAAAAAATATAAAAACAAGTAAGGAAGTCTAAGTTCGGGTGGAACCGAACATTATATACCTAGAAGGGATCTATTATGGCATCCCAATTTAGGCAGGTCTATTTTAATACCTTCAGTTCGTATTTGTGTTCAAATAGACAGACGGACAAACAGATAGACGTCATTCCAGTGTACTTTTTGATGGGAATATCTCTTTTTCGTCTCATAACTACAAACATTTCATGTTTATGAAAGGTATAAAAATCAAAAAAGATACACAACTTCGCTTTTGCAGTGGGGTATTAACTACTTGCCCAGATATTTTACTTTTCATCCTGAATGTCTTGATATTCATTAATAAATATATATCTCGATTCGTTTATGCCGAATGAAGTAATATACCTTGTGTGCTTAACAAAAATAGATATAAAAAATGTGTGTCTTTTATAGGCGCCAAAGTACTCCACCGATCTTTATGAAATTTTCACAATATATACTTGGGCTCACTGGGTATAGCATAGATATTATATAGTTTTGGAAAAGTAGGCGAAGCCACCCCCCCAGGCTATATAAAGTTTCAATTCCTCATAACTCCGAACTTTTTTGGTCTAAATTAATGATATTTGGATATATGTGTCACTTAGTCTATACCTACATAGTTTTGGAAAAGTAGGCGGTGCCATGCCCACATATTTTGTGTTTTGTTTTTGCTCTTGAACTTTTACGATAGGTTCAGGAGTTCGCTGGGCACGACACAGTCTATATAGCTTTTGGAAAAGCCCCCAGGGTATATGAAGCTGCAGTTCGGTATAGATACGAGTTGATTTGGTTCAAGTTAACGACATTTTAGATATGTATCCAAACGTCTGCCGTCTTTGATTTTAAAGTAAGGTGTAAAGTGTGGTAAAGTGTAAAGTCATTTCAGTAAAAATTTAATAAAGGTTAAATCTATAATTTAACAAAGTGACAGTCAAACTATTACGCGGAGTGATAAAGGTCGTCGGGAATAGGCCCAAAGTTCTTATCCTGAGCATTTAAGAAGGAGGTAATCACGACACTCAAAGCTGCCACAGAGACTAGCATCGCAACGCCAAGGACAGCTAACAAAGCACTAGCCACATTCACACAAACGCATACATTGGAGCACGGCCAGACAGCCATCACCAACCCTATGCTATATGATAAATTTATCACCAGCTAGAATATCCAGCAACAACAACACGGCAACAACAACAACACGGCAACAACAATAACACGGCAACAACAATAACACGGCAACAACAATAACACGGCAACAACAACAACAACAACACGTCGGAGCAGTTTAAATTAAGTATCTTTAGAATTTGATTGTGGTTAGCCTATCTCTGGTTTTTTTTTTAATTTTTTTGTGTTGGAATTTGCCTAAGTTTTTTTGGTTAAAATTTGCATATTTTTGAATTTATTTTTTTTTTTTTGAAATTTTAGTCTAAATTAAATCTTTGATTTTGTTTTACTTGCTGTTATGAGGAAATTGTAGCGAGCAGTGAATATTATACGCTTTTGCATAGTCAGAAAAAAAAAAGATAGATCAAGAAGACACACGTTTTTGTTCGGGAGTAACTTGATTTGTTTGAATTTAGGGGCTTATTAGGCATTTTTGTTGGGGTCACCATTCCCAAAGAAAAAAAAGGGGGTTCGAAGTATTTCTTTACCTTTCTTTATTTTTTTTTACCAAATTATCCAGCGAGTTTTCCTTCACACACACTTCACTAGTTAATATTTTTCTTTCTTCTTTCACATTTTCCTCTTTAAGTCCATCCGGGTATACATACTTAAAACTTCTTTTGCACTAAGGAAATTTTTCCTTAAAACTAATTTGGTTCTTTTTAATTTTTCTTTACGTTTGATTTCACTGGTCCGGTGAATTTGTTGCAAGCTAGGGGCAGATCGCTTTTAAAAAAATACAAAAAAAAGGAAGAACAGAAGGAAAGCACTCAATTCGTCCATCACGGCGACACATGGCAGGTCATTTGGCCACTATTGTGTTTGATAGAGCAATCAGCTTTTGAAGCCAGACCGCAAGCGAGTGATCTTGCAGAGTAATTAAGAGCGATCTTGCCGCCCGTAGATAAATGCATGTAGGTATACTTGAGTTTTTTTGCTTTTGAATTTTCTTTCAGCACAGCTCAACATCGGCGCCTTTGGAGAGCAATCAGGTGAGTGATTGATCTTCGTATTCCATAGTATATATGCTGTGTGTGTTTATGTATGTAAGTGCATTAGCGCTCAGCTCACAAACCGTCCCAGCGATCAAAGCTGAATTAGGTGAGAAAACCAAAACCGCGAAAGAATGTGCATACACAAACACACACCTACATACCTATAAACAATTACAGATCCATTTTCTGCCACTCTTTTTTTTCCTTTTTTTTTTTGGTTTTTCTTATTTCTTTTATCTAATAAAAAAAAAATTTTTTTTGCGAGAGTAAGTTTCCAGGGAGTAAATAACCAACCATTAAGAATTTAAAGCACATAATTAGAAGCTAGGTCAGTGACCCGGTCAACGTTAGGCGTATTACAATTAATCCAATTGTTTGGTCGTCGTAACAGTACTATGTAGAATTAGTTACATGATGATTAGTGTTAGGATTTAAATTTTCTTTTAGTTTAGGATTCCATTTTTTTGCCATTTTTCGGTATATATATTAGATATCAATATTTTTTTTGTAACTGAGAATCTTTTTTTGTCCACGTATTTAAACGATAGATTAAGGTTTGCTTTGAATTATAAGTATTAATTACATTTGAATTTTTCTTTGGTTTTGGTAAAATTAAGTAATAGGATTAGGCGAAATAGATTAAGAAATGAACTTTTGAATTTTATTGTAAATAAACTGTAATAGAATATGATGAGTTGAAAATATGAGTTTCATTGCAAAAATGCAAGGCTGGGCTTTTTTTGTTTTGGTATTGGTGCTGCGCTTGCGCGTGTCAAGTAAGTGAGGGTAAATATCAGGGAAATGGACTGATCAACGGACAGACAGACTAAGTCTGGTTAGGGGGCCCTGTAAGGATATCAGGAGTCAGCACAGGGCTCATGGTTTCGTGCAAGTTGCTCGAGAGCGGGTGGGAAAGACTCCACCTGACAGCACAGGCCTTATCCTTTCTCTTCGGCTTCCTCCATACCCCCTTTCTTTTTCCATTTCCATGTGCAGGTATGAACCTCCTTTTTGTTCGTATGACTGCAGGTGAGGCTGATGGGAAACACCCCGCCCAACACGACGAGCTAGCTTGGGATGCAAGCATACCTGCTTGCCATCACACCTCACCAAAGACGCAAGCGGTCACGTAACAAACGGGTTTGCTATTATTTTACAAAATGGCGAAAGCAAACAACAAATTTCAGAATTCTTTTTTAAAACTGAGAGGCTAGTTTGCGTTCAAATAGACAGACGGATAGACAGACAGACGGACGGAGAGACGGACCTGGCTAAATCGACTCCACTCATCGTGCTGATCATTTTAATGAACTTTTCTCTTCTTGTTCTCATACTTACATACATTTAATATGAAAATCAAAAAAGATACATAACTTCCCTATGGCAGTGGGCTATCAACTACGTGCCCGCATATTTTTTATTTATTTATTTATTTAAGTCTACAGTACAGAATACCTTACATACTAGACAATATAATTTAATATGCAATAAAAAATAACAAACCCTTATTGACAAATAGAGTTAAGAATTTTCACAAAATTTGACTTTGTCTGTGCAAAGTCGAGCTGATTAGAAGAAAGAAACAAAGCATTCAGTTCTCGCAGTGCACGAGCAATAGGCGCATTACTTGCATACTTTGTTTTAAAGTATTCCCCATAAAAAGGATAAAATTTACGAAGACTTCTTTGCGGAATATTAAAGCTGATCCGCTCTAATAAGATTGAACAATCAATATTACCATTTATGACATTGAATGCAAAAGAAAGTGATAGAACTTGTCTACGTTTTTTCAAAGAATCCAAATTAATAAGCATGCGTCGAGACTCATAGAAAGGTAGTGGCTCCTCAAACTTTAGAGACCGTAAAGCGTGTTTTAGAAAAACATTTTGAACTCGTTCAATTCTACTAATGGAGAGTTGATCGTATGGCCTCCAGATGATAACAGCGTACTCTAAATGTGAACGCACAGGAGAGGTAAAAAGTTGCTTGAACGTGTATGGGTCAGAAAACTCAGACGAGTTTCGACGAATAAAGCCAAGAATAGAGTATGATTTTGAAAGAATGAGGTTTATGTGGCTGCTGAATGTCAGCTTTCCATCAAAGACTACGCCCAGGTCCTTAAACTCCGAAGCATATTGAAGTATGTCATTGCCGATCCTATACGATGTATTAAGAACGGCTTGACGCCTTGAAAACGTTAAATCAAAACATTTCTTAATGTTTAAGGATAGACGCGATTTCTCACACCATCTATTTAGATTATCTAATTCACTCTGAAGCTGAAGCGCATCTGATGTGCTGCACACATTTGAGAAGATTTTTAGATCGTCGGCATAGAGCAAAAACTTTGCAAACGAAAAGCATTCACTAATGTCATTAATAAAAAGTAAAAAAAGTAGCGGACCTAATATACTACCTTGGGGAACGCCTGAGGTAGCAACGAAATGGTTCGAGGGAACACCTTCAATGGTAACTACACAGCGTCTACCCAACAAGTAAGATCTTAGCCACGATAAAAATGAAGAGTGGAAACCTAAGCATTCCAACTTACTCGTATGTATTAATATAGTGTGTGAAACTTTATCAAATGCCTTAGAGAAATCTGTGTATATACACTCAACCTGAAGCCCTGCTGAAAATGATGATACACAGAATTCAGTAAAGACTGCCAAATTAGATATTGTAGAGCGACCTTGGACAAACCCATGTTGATTAGGGTTGAGGAAAGCCTTAACAGAAAAATAAACCTTCTCTTTAACAATACTTTCAAATAGTTTTGATATATTAGAAAGCTTCGAAATCGGCCTATAATTGCGAACATCGCTTTTTCTACCATTTTTGAAAATAGGAGTGATGGTAGTCAATTTCCAGTCCTTCAAAAATGTGCCTGATGAAAGGGATTTATTAAAATTAATCTCAAGTGGAGTAACTAAAGCCAGACAGTTTTTAAGTAACAGAGCCGATAGCCCATCTTCATCAGTCTGCGAAGATGGCTTGAGCTTAGCCAGTCCTACCAAAATATCTTCAGAGGTAATCTGGAGCATACCAAAATTTATAACAGATGGAATTTCAGCAGAAAAGTCTGGTGACTCGCCATCATCATAAACAAAATTTGACTTGAAGAAGTCGGCAAATAAATTAGCCGCCTCGCCAGGAGAATTAGCGAATTTATTATCGTACTCAACCGAGGTAGGTATGCTTGAGGACGCCTTTTTCGATTTAACAAAGTTCCAGAACTTTTTCGGATTAGCCTTAATATTCCTTTCAGTCAGGGTGGCTGATGAAAGCCGCTACCAAAAAAAAATTAAATAACTTTTTTTCTATTTAATGAATCTGGTAAGTTTTTTTTTAATTTGCAGATTGACTTTTACATTTAACAAAAATGGATAACTGGGACACTGAAACAAGAATTTGGATTGTCCGCCGCTATCACGCACTGGAGTCCGTAGTTTCGGTTCAAAGAGAGTATAGGCGCACGTTTGGCGGCAATCCTCCGAGCAGATGGACCATAATAAGACTTGTAAACAATTTTGCCGAGCATGGGACAGTCAACAGAAGACCTTACCATCGAAACCCTTCAGTTCGAACGGAGGAAACAATCACTGCTGTAGCTGCTGCCATACAAAACAATCCACGTGTTTCGACAAGAAGCTTATCTGCTCAAATGGGTGTAAGCAGACAGTCATTACAGTCAATTATGCACAAAGATTTGGACTTATTCCCATATAAAATTCAAATGGCCAACAAACTGAACGCTGCAGACTTGCCGATTCGCTTGGAATTTTGCCAGAAGATGCTTCAAATGGTGGAAGAGGATGGAAACATGTTGAACTGTCTTTTCATGTCTGACGAGGCCCATTTCGATTTAAACGGCAACATAAACAAACAAAATTGTCGAATATGGAGTGCTTCCAACCCACAGATACTCCATGAGACGGAATTGCATCCACTTCGTGTCACAGTGTGGTGTGCAGTTTCATCACGCTGCATTGTCGGGCCCTACTTCTTCGAAGAAAACGGTCACACCGTTACGGTTACTGGAGACCGTTACTTGAGCATGTTGAGAGAGTTTTTCTATCCAGAACTACGCCGAATGAGAATTTCTTTCAACTCTGTGTGGTTTCAGCAAGATGGTGCAGCTCCTCATATAGCCCAACCTGTTATGACAGAATTGCGACGAAAATTTCCCAATAAGCTGATATCCAGAAACTCCACATTCCGTTGGCCACCCAGGTCGCCTGACCTTACTGCACCTGACTTTTTCTTGTGGGGTTATTGCAAACAGGAAGTCTTCAAAGCAAAACCAACAAATTTGAATGAACTAAGGCAATCCATTCGAGAAACAATTGCGGCTATTCCTGTCTCAACTCTCCAAGCAGTAATGAACAACTTTTTGGTAAGATGCCGTACATGCATCGACGAGCATGGGGGGCATATAAATTCCATTATTTTTAAAACTAATTAAGCTATATTTAATAAAATTTAATGAGCTTTAACATGAATAAAAGAAAAATGAATTCCATACACTGAAAAAAAAATTATTTGAGTTTCTTAATGTAGCAAAATTCATCAGCCACCCTGTACTTAGATAGTTTTTGTAGAGAATATGGTTCAGAGTTTTGAATTTCTTCTGAAAATACTGATATTTAGCAAAATATGAGGAAATGCGAAATGCTTTGTATTTCTTAAGGTATTTGTTTTTTAGATTTTTCAATTTTTTAAGACGGATGTTATACCATGGTGATTTATAACATCGCTTTTTTTTAAAGGTATATTTCTAAGACAAAAATCGTTCAATATTGACTTAAACTTACTGAAGCTGTCATGAGTACCCAAGTCACTAAGTAAATCAGACCAGTTAAATTCCAAAAGGGAATTATTCAAACTTAGATAATCACAAAAAGCATAATTGAAAGCAACCTTATCTGTAGTAGATAAAGGTAAAAATTCATAAAAATGTATCTGAATATCAAGAGGAGCATGATGAACACCTTCGCCTGATAACGGAAAAATGCATTTTGTAACAAAAGAATTTACATTTTCGGTTACAAAAACAAGATCTAGGAGTTTATTAAGTTGATTAAGATATCCGTTGATTTGTGTAAGATTGATACTTAAAAAAGAGTCAATAAAATATGATTCATGCTGGGTAATGATATTTCTTGCTGTAAGACCTGAACTAGCAGAATCACCGTCCCAACAAACGTTACTTAAATTAAAATCGCCCAACACACATTAGTGATTATCATGCAAATTGTTAACAGCTAACTCCAACACGTTATCCACATGAGCTTTATATACATCTGCGTTGCTACTTGGTGGTATGTAAGAAGCGATTAGGTACAAGCTACCATATGTCCCAGATCCTTGGATGCACACACAAACTTGGTCAAGCAGGGAGTCGTCGTTAGCGAGTTTAATTGAAAAGGCACGGTATATTCTTTTCACGACAATAAGGACACCGCCACCTCTTGAGCAACCAGTTTTGATCGAATCCCGGTTTTTTCGAAAAACATCGTATAGCTGAGTATCGAAAAACTCACTGTCATAGAAATTATCGTTAAGCCATGTTTCCACTAGGACAATTATGTCAAAAACCTCTTCCGTGCTAAACTGGAACGTCACATTAGAATTCGTTCCTAACCCGGATATGTTATGGAAATAAACTCTGAGCCCACTTACACAAACACTAGAATCGCTACTGTACAGTGTCACGTTTCCTGGTTTTGATCGGCTACCTTCCGAAAAGAACGAAAAGGCTGCACTTTGACTTTAGCCGGCCAAAGCGTCGGTTCAAATATAGTTTGGTAATGTGTCGAAGGTACACCCAGTTTGAAGTTGATACGCTTAAGTTTGTCTACTGGGTCATCTTTTTTGGTTAGTGGAAAGCAATGAATAATACTTGCAGAGATGTTCGTGTGGTTCTCTACGTATGATTTTATGTCATCAGCTTTGACATTGGGCGCAAACGATGAGAGATGAACCCACTTATTACGAACAGCGACACTCAGCTCAGTGTTGTCACTCGTGCCAACAACAACCAATGATTTGCTATCATTTTTGCCTTTGCTTTTATTTTTCCGTTTTCTTCTGACATCAGTCCATCCAGCAGTATTAACAGCATGTGCAGGGGACGTTTGCGACGCAGAAAAAGTATCAACAACAAGCACAAGTTCATCAGTATTATCGGTAACAGATGCTGAGCGCAGATCAAGTAAACTAGCAGAGCCATTATTATTAGCGCCAGCAGCAGAAGTATGCCGATCCACTGATTCAGCGTCAAATGCATCAACAACATCGGTATTGCTAGCATCAGTCGTGCAACCGAGAGCAGGCGCCCGAATATCAGAAAAATTTGCATTCAAAGGCAAATTCAAACAGTCAGTAACCTTTGCATTAGATCGCAAAAGTCTCTTCTCTTTATTTCGTTGTGTGTTTTCCGATTTGGCTAATTTTTGGCAGGAGTATAAGACGTACTAGGTACTGAGAAGCAGCTGACCAATTTTCATTGGAATATCAAGATTGAATTATAAGCGATTGCCTTTAAAAATAGCAGAAATTTTATGCTGAAAAGTTGGCGGCGCCACGCCTACTTCTTGTGCAAAATCTGATTGATATAACTTTCTTAGATGCAGGAATATCGCTTTTTAAATTAAAAAAAAAAACTATGTTAAAAAACTGGGCGTGGACATGAACCGATTTAGCCCATTTTTACAACAAACAGTTATCTATATATTGAACATGATCACCAATTTTTGGCGGAGTTATGCCATCAAAAGTGTTGTGGAATAATCCACTATAAAAGGGGCCGGGCCACTCTCATTTTCAAAAATTTGAATTTTTTGGATTTCTTAGTTTACGGAAACTTTAAAAGTGAAATATAAATGATGTGAAGCTTTTTACTCAAAGTTATTGCCTATTTAATATATTTACGATCCTCTTCAAAATCTTTCATATAAAAGGGGGCGTGCACCTTAACCGATTTAGCCCATTTTTTTCTCGAACATTTCTTGCACACCTGGAAACCTGCGTGTTGAATTTCGTTTCGACATCTTGAACGGTGTTTGATTTATGATTAATAACATTTCCAATTTGGACTTAATCTAAACTGGGCGGTGCTACGCCCATTTTAAAAAATGTCTTGCAAAATTTATTTTATGCCTCAATCTTAATGTATACACCAAATTTTATCCTTATAGGTGTAGTACCTACGTACTGAGTACTAACTTTTTTGTGTTTTCGAAAATATTCTATGTATAAAAAGTGGGCGTGGCTATCATCCGATTTCACCCATTTTAAATAGCGCTTGGAGATGAGTGACAAGGAACCTGCACACCAAATTCCATTAAGATATCTCAAAATTTACTAAAGTTATCGTGTTCACAGACGGACGGACGAACGGACATGGTTTAATCAATTTCTCTTTTCGTCCTGAACATTTTCTATCTAGGTATAAAAAACAACGGAAGCACTATTGGTGGAGAGTAACGTGTAAGCATCAATGCTAAGCTAAGTATCTATATTTCCGCTGGACCTTGAGTACGTTCAGCGGAAATGATCTATGGGCATCGTATATATTTTCTGCAAACCCCATGGATTCTTTGTTACAAGAATATCAGAAATAAACTTGTTGTACTACGTAATTAGTTCGTCCCAGGTACAAGGCATTACACAATTCTAATAAAATTTTATGATGTGGATCACAAACAAGCAAAGTAAACTTAAATGAAAAAGCCTTGCGAAATAAATATTAAGCTTATAAAAAATAACACTTGGCCGATCCAACGCCGGCTTAGCGATCCACAATTGTTCTGCACAGAATCCCCTTTGGTGTAAGCGCCCTTCGGCCACGCTTATAAAAGAGAACACTTAGCCTATCCAACACCGGCTTCGCGATCCACAGGTTTTCTGCACAGAATCCCCTTCTGTGTAGGCCGCCTTCGGCCACGCTTATACAAAATAACCCTTGGCCGATCCAACACCGGCTTCGCGATCCACAATTTTTCTGCACAGAATCCCATTCGGTGTAAGCGGCCTTCGGCCACGCTTATAAAAGAGAACACTTAGCCTATCCAACACCGGCTTCGCACAGAATCCCCTTCTGTGTAGGCCGCCTTCGGCCACGCTTATAAAAAAATAACCCTTGGCCGATCCAACACCGGCCTCGCGATCCACAGCCTTTCTGCACAGAATCCCCTTCTGTGTAGGCCGCCTTCGGCCACGCTTATACAAAATAACCCTTGGCCGATCCAACACCGGCTTCGCGATCCACAATTTTTCTGCACAGAATCCCATTCGGTGTAACCGGCCTTCGCCCACGCTTATAAAAGAGAACACTTAGCCTATCCAACACCGGCTTCGCACAGAATCCCCTTCTGTGTAGGCCGCCTTCGGCCTAGCTTATAAAAAATAACACTTGGCTGATCCAACACCGGCTTCGCGATCCACAGTTTTTCAGCACAGAATCCCCTTCTTTGTAGGCCGCCTTCGGCCACGCTTATAAAGAAATAACCCTTGGCCGATCCAACACCGGCTTCGCGATCCACAGGTTTTCTGCACAGAATCCCCTTCGGTGTAAGCGGCCTTCGGCCACGCTTATAAAAAAATAACCCTTGGCCTATCCAACACCGGCTTCGCGATCCTAAACTTTCCGCACAGAATCGCCTTCGGTGTAACCGGCCTTCGCCCACGCTTATAAAAGAGAACACTTAGCCTATCCAACACCGGCTTCGCACAGAATCCCCTTCTGTGTAGGCCGCCTTCGGCCTAGCTTATAAAAAATAACACTTGGCCGATCCAACACCGGCTTCGCGATCCACAGTTTTTCAGCACAGAATCCCCTTCTTTGTAGGCCGCCTTCGGCCACGCTTATAAAAAAATAACCCTTGGCCGATCCAACACCGGCTTCGCGATCCACAGGTTTTCTGCACAGAATCCCCTTCGGTGTAAGCGGCCTTCGGCCACGCTTATAAAAAAATAACCCTTGGCCGATCCAACACCGGCTTAGCGATCCACAATTTTCCTGCACAGAATCCCCTTCGGTGTAAGCGGCCTTCGGCCACGCTTATAAAAGAGAACACTTAGCCTATCCAACACCGGCTTCGCGATCCACAGGTTTTCTGCAGAGAATCCCCTTCTTTGTAGGCGGCCTTCTACCACCCTTATAAAAAATAACCCTTGGCCGATCCAATACCGGCTTAGCGATCCGCAATTTTTCTGCACAGAATCTCTTTCGGTGCAAGCGGCCTTCGGCCACGCTTATAAAAAATAACCCTTGGCCGATCCAACACCGGCTTAGCGATCAGCAATTTTTCTGCACAGAATCTCTTTCGGTGCAAGCGGCCTTCGGCCACGCTTATAAAAAATAACCCTTGGCCGATCCAACACCGGCTTCGCGATCCACCGTTTTTCTGCACAGAAGCTCCTTCTGTGTAGGCGGCCTTCGGCCACCCTTATAAAAATAAGCCTTGGGCGATCCAACACCGGCTTAGCGATCCGCAATTTTTCTGCACAGAATCCCCTTCGGTGTAAGCGGCTTTCGGCCACGCTTATAAAAGAGAACACTTAGCCTATCCACCACCGGCTTCGCGATCCACAGGTTTTCTGAACAGAATCCCCTTCTTTGTAGGCGGCCTTCGGCCACCCTTATAAAAATAAGCCTTGGGCGATCCAACACCGGCTTAGCGATCAGCAATTTTTCTGCACAGAATCTCTTTCGGTGCAAGCGGCCTTCGGCCACGCTTATAAAAAATAACCCTTGGCCGATCCAACACCGGCTTCGCGATCCACCGTTTTTCTGCACAGAAGCTCCTTCTGTGTAGGCAGCCTTCGGCCACCCTTATAAAAATAAGCCTTGGTCGATCCAACACCGGCTTAGCGATCCACAATTTTTCTGCACAGAATCCCCTTCGGTGTAAGCGGCTTTCGGCCACGCTTATAAAAGAGAACACTTAGCATATATAACACCGGCTTCGCAATCCACAGTTTTTCTGCACAGAATCCCCTTCTGTGTAGGCGGCCTTCGGCCGCGCTTATAAAAAAATAACCCTTGGCCAATCCAATACCGGCTTCGCGATCCACAGGTTTTCTGCAGAGAATCCCCTTCTTTGTAGGCGGCCTTCGGCGGCGCTTATAAAAGCGAACACTTAGCCTATCCAACACCGGATTCGCGGTCCACAGTTTTTCAGCACAGAATGCCTTTCTGTGTAGGCAGCCTTCGGCCACGCTTATAAAAAATAACACTTGGCCGATCCAACACTGTCTTCGCGATCCACAATTTTTTTGCAAAGAATCCACTTCGGTGTAAGCGGCTTTCGGCCACGCTTATAAAAGAGAACACTTAGCATATCCAACACCGGCTTCGCGATCCACAGTTTTTCAGCATAGAATGCCCTTGTTTGTAGGCGGCCTTCGGCCACGCTTATAAAAAATAACACTTGGCCGATCCAACACCGGCTTCGCGATCCACAGGTTTTCTGCACAGAATCCCCTTCGGTGTAAGCGGCCTTCGGCCACGCTTATAAAAAAATAACCCTTGGCCTATCCAACACCGACTTCGCGATCCAAAACTTTCCGCACAGAATAAAAGAGAACACTTGGCCGATCCAACACCGGCTTCGTGATCCAAAACTTTCCGCACAGAATCCCCTTCGGTGTAGGCGGCCTTCGGCCGCGCTTATAAAAAAATAACACTTAGCCGATCCAACACCGGCTTCGCGATCCAACACCGGCTTCGCACAGAATTGCCTTCTGTGTAGTCGGCCTTCGGCCGCGCTTATAAAAAAATAACCCTTGGCCGATCCAATACCGGCTTCGCGATCCACAGGTTTTCTGCACAGAATCCCCTTCTGTGTAGGCGGCCTTCTACCGCGCTTATAAAAAAACAACCCTTGGCGGCTTAGCGATCCGCAATTTTTCTGCACAGAATCCCCTTCGGTGTAAGCGGTTTTCGGCCACGCTTATAAAAGAGAACACTTAGCCTATCCACCACCGGCTTCGCGATCCACAGGTTTTCTGCACAGAATGCCTTTCTGTGTAGGCAGCCTTCGGCCACGCTTATAAAAAATAACACTTGGCCGATCCAACACTGGCTTCGCGATCCACAGTTTTTCTGCACAGAATCCCCTTCTTTGTAGGCGGCCTTCGGCCACCCTTATAAAAAATAACACTTAGCCTATCCACCACCGGCTTCGCGATCCACAGGTTTTCTGCACAGAATCCCCTTCTTTGTAGGCGGCCTTCGGCCACCCTTATAAAAATAAGCCTTGGCCTATCCAACACCGGCTTCGCGATCCAAAACTTTCCGCACAGAATCCCCTTCGGTGTAGGCGGCCTTCGGCCGCCCTTATAAAAAAATAACACTTAGCCGATCCAACACCGGCTTCGCGATCCACAGCCTTTCTGCACAGAATCCCCTTCTGTGTAGGCGGCCTTCTACCGCGCTTATAAAAAAACAACCCTTGGCCGATCCAATACCGGCTTCGCGATCCACAGGTTTTCTGCACATAATCCCCTTCTGTGTAGGCGGCCTTCGGCCGCGCTTATAAAAAAACTACCCTTGGCCGATCCAATACCGGCTTCGCGATCCACAGGTGTTCTGCAGAGAATGCCCTTGTTTGTATACGGCCTTCGGCGGCGCTTATAAAAGAGAACACTTGGCCGATCCAACACCGGCTTCGCGATCCAAAACTTTCCGCACAGAATCCCCTTCGGTGTAGGCGGCTTTCGGCCACGCTTATAAAAGAGAACACTTAGCCGATCCAACACCGGCTTCGCGATCCAACACCGGCTTCGCACAGAATTGCCTTCTGTGTTGGCCAATCCAACACCGGCTTAGCGATCCACAATTTTTCTGCACAGAATCCCCTTCGGTGTAAGCGGTCTTCGGCCACGCTTATAAAAAAATAACCCTTGGCCTATCCAACACCGGCTTCGCGATCCAAAACTTTCCGCACAGAATCCCCTTCGGTGTAGGCGGCCTTCGGCCGCCCTTATAAAAAAATAACACTTAGCCGATCCAACACCGGCTTCGCGATCTACAGCCTTTCTGCACAGAATCCCCTTCTGTGTAGGCCGCCTTCGGCCACGTTTATAAAAAGTAACCCTTGGCCGATCCAACACCGGCTTCGCGATCCACAGGTTTTCTGCACAGAATCCCCTTCGGTGTAAGCGGCCTTCGGCCACCCTTATAAAAAATAACCCTTGGCCGATCCAATACCGGCTCGCGATCCACAGGTTTTCTGCACAGAATGCCCTTCTGTGTAGGCAGCCTTCGGCCACCCTTATAAAAATAAGCCTTGGTCGATCCAACACCGGCTTAGCGATCCACAATTTTTCTGCACAGAATCCCCTTCGGTGTAAGCGGCTTTCGGCCACGCTTATAAAAGAGAACACTTAGCATATATAACACCGGCTTCGCAATCCACAGTTTTTCTGCACAGAATCCCCTTCTGTGTAGGCGGCCTTCGGTAGCGCTTATAAAAAAATAACCCTTGGCCAATCCAATACCGGCTTCGCGATCCACAGGTTTTCTGCAGAGAATCCCCTTCTTTGTAGGCGGCCTTCGGCGGCGCTTATAAAAGCGAACACTTAGCCTATCCAACACCGGATTCGCGATCCACAGTTTTTCAGCACAGAATGCCTTTCTGTGTAGGCAGCCTTCGGTCACGCTTATAAAAAATAACACTTGGCCGATCCAACACCGGCTTAGCGATCCACAATTTTTCTGCACAGAATCTTCTTCGGTGTAAGCGGCCTTCGGCCACGCTTATAAAAAAATAACCCTTGGCCGATCCAACACCGGCTTCGCGATCCACAGGTTTTCTGCACAGAATCCCCTTCGGTGTAAGCGGCCTTCGGCCACGCTTATAAAAAAATAACCCTTGGCCTATCCAACACCGACTTCGCGATCCAAAACTTTCCGCACAGAATAAAAGAGAACACTTGGCCGATCCAACACCGGCTTCGTGATCCAAAACTTTCCGCACAGAATCCCCTTCGGTGTAGGCGGCCTTCGGCCGCGCTTATAAAAAAATAACACTTAGCCGATCCAACACCGGCTTCGCGATCCAACACCGGCTTCGCACAGAATTGCCTTCTGTGTAGTCGGCCTTCGGCCGCGCTTATAAAAAAATAACCCTTGGCCGATCCAATACCGGCTTCGCGATCCACAGGTTTTCTGCACAGAATCCCCTTCTGTGTAGGCGGCCTTCTACCGCGCTTATAAAAAAACAACCCTTGGCGGCTTAGCGATCCGCAATTTTTCTGCACAGAATCCCCTTCGGTGTAAGCGGTTTTCGGCCACGCTTATAAAAGAGAACACTTAGCCTATCCACCACCGGCTTCGCGATCCACAGGTTTTCTGCACAGAATGCCTTTCTGTGTAGGCAGCCTTCGGCCACGCTTATAAAAAATAACACTTGGCCGATCCAACACTGGCTTCGCGATCCACAGTTTTTCTGCACAGAATCCCCTTCTTTGTAGGCGGGCTTCGGCCACCCTTATAAAAAATAACACTTAGCCTATCCACCACCGGCTTCGCGATCCACAGGTTTTCTGCACAGAATCCCCTTCTGTGTAGGCGGCCTTCGGCCGCGCTTATAAAAAAACTACCCTTGGCCGATCCAATACCGGCTTCGCGATCCACAGGTGTTCTGCAGAGAATGCCCTTGTTTGTATACGGCCTTCGGCGGCGCTTATAAAAGAGAACACTTGGCCGATCCAACACCGGCTTCGCGATCCAAAACTTTCCGCACAGAATCCCCTTCGGTGTAGGCGGCCTTCGGCCGCCCTTATAAAAAAATAACAATTAGCCGATCCAACACCGGCTTCGCGATCCACAGCCTTTCTGCACAGAATCCCCTTCTGTGTAGGCGGCCTTCTACCGCGCTTATAAAAAAACAACCCTTGGCCGATCCAATACCGGCTTCGCGATCCACAGGTTTTCTGCACATAATCCCCTTCTGTGTAGGCGGCCTTCGGCCGCGCTTATAAAAAAACTACCCTTGGCCGATCCAATACCGGCTTCGCGATCCACAGGTGTTCTGCAGAGAATGCCCTTGTTTGTATACGGCCTTCGGCGGCGCTTATAAAAGAGAACACTTGGCCGATCCAACACCGGCTTCGCGATCCAAAACTTTCCGCACAGAATCCCCTTCGGTGTAGGCGGCTTTCGGCCACGCTTATAAAAGAGAACACTTAGCCGATCCAACACCGGCTTCGCGATCCAACACCGGCTTCGCACAGAATTGCCTTCTGTGTTGGCCAATCCAACACCGGCTTAGCGATCCACAATTTTTCTGCACAGAATCCCCTTCGGTGTAAGCGGCCTTCGGCCACGCTTATAAAAAAATAACCCTTGGCCTATCCAACACCGGCTTCGCGATCCAAAACTTTCCGCACAGAATCCCCTTCGGTGTAGGCGGCCTTCGGCCGCCCTTATAAAAAAATAACACTTAGCCGATCCAACACCGGCTTCGCGATCCACAGCCTTTCTGCACAGAATCCCCTTCTGTGTAGGCCGCCTTCGGCCACGTTTATAAAAAGTAACCCTTGGCCGATCCAACACCGGCTTCGCGATCCACAGGTTTTCTGCACAGAATCCCCTTCGGTGTAAGCGGCCTTCGGCCACCCTTATAAAAAATAACCCTTGGCCGATCCAATACCGGCTCGCGATCCACAGGTTTTCTGCACAGAATGCCCTTCTGTGTAGGCAGCCTTCGGCCACCCTTATAAAAATAAGCCTTGGTCGATCCAACACCGGCTTAGCGATCCACAATTTTTCTGCACAGAATCCCCTTCGGTGTAAGCGGCTTTCGGCCACGCTTATAAAAGAGAACACTTAGCATATATAACACCGGCTTCGCAATCCACAGTTTTTCTGCACAGAATCCCCTTCTGTGTAGGCGGCCTTCGGTAGCGCTTATAAAAAAATAACCCTTGGCCAATCCAATACCGGCTTCGCGATCCACAGGTTTTCTGCAGAGAATCCCCTTCTTTGTAGGCGGCCTTCGGCGGCGCTTATAAAAGCGAACACTTAGCCTATCCAACACCGGATTCGCGATCCACAGTTTTTCAGCACAGAATGCCTTTCTGTGTAGGCAGCCTTCGGCCACGCTTATAAAAAATAACACTTGGCCGATCCAACACTGGCTTCGCGATCCACAGTTTTTCTGCACAGAATCCCCTTCTTTGTAGGCGGCCTTCGGCCACCCTTATAAAAAATAACCCTTAGCCTATCCAACACCGGCTTAGCGATCCGCAATTTTTCTGCACAGAATCCCCTTCGGTGTAAGCGGTTTTCGGCCACGCTTATAAAAGAGAACACTTAGCCTATCCACCACCGGCTTCGCGATCCACAGTTTTTCTGCACAGAAGCCCCTTCTTTGTAGGCGGCCTTCGGCCACCCTTATAAAAATAAGCCTTGGGCGATCCAACACCGGCTTAGCGATCCGCAATTTTTCTGCACAGAATCCCCTTCGGTGTAAGCGGCCTTCGGCCACGCTTATAAAAGAGAACACTTAGCCTATCCACCACCGGCTTCGCGATCCACAGGTTTTCTGCACAGAATCCCCTTCTTTGTAGGCGGCCTTCGGCCACCCTTATAAAAATAAGCCTTGATCGATCCAACACCGGCTTAGCGATCCGCAATTTTTCTGCACAGAATCCCCTTCGGTGTAAGCGGCTTTCGGCCACGCTTATAAAAGAGAACACTTAGCCTATCCACCACCGGCTTCGCGATCCACAGGTTTTCTGCACAGAATCCCCTTCTTTGTAGGCGGCCTTCGGCCACCCTTATAAAAATAAGCCTTGGGCGATCCAACACCGGCTTAGCGATCCGCAATTTTTCTGCACAGAATCCCCTTCGGTGTAAGCGGTTTTCGGCCACGCTTATAAAAGAGAACACTTAGCCTATCCACCACCGGCTTCGCGATCCACAGTTTTTCTGCACAGAATGCCTTTCTGTGTAGGCAGCCTTCGGCCACGCTTATAAAAAATAACACTTGGCCGATCCAACACTGGCTTCGCGATCCACAGTTTTTCTGCACAGAATCCCCTTCTTTGTAGGCGGCCTTCGGCCACCCTTATAAAAAATAACACTTAGCCGATCCAACACCGGCTTCGCGATCCACAGTTTTTCTGCACAGAAGCCCCTTCCGTGTAGGCGGCCTTCGGGCACCCTTATAAAAAATAACCCTTAGCCTATCCAACACCGGCTTAGCGATCCGCAATTTTTCTGCACAGAATCCCCTTCGGTGTAAGCGGCTTTCGGCCACGCTTATAAAAGAGAACACTTAGCCTATCCACCACCGGCTTCGCGATCCACAGGTTTTCTGCACAGAATCCCCTTCTTTGTAGGCGGCCTTCGGCCACCCTTATAAAAATAAGCGTTGGGCGATCCAACAATGGCTTCGCGATCCACCGTTTTTCTGCACAGAAGCTCCTTCTGTGTAGGCGGCTTTCGGCCACGCTTATAAAAGAGAACA
This sequence comes from Merzomyia westermanni, assembly GCA_949987695.1. Taxonomy (NCBI): domain Eukaryota; kingdom Metazoa; phylum Arthropoda; class Insecta; order Diptera; family Tephritidae; genus Merzomyia; species Merzomyia westermanni. The sequence continues at coordinate 88,584,732 of OX465291.1, forward strand.
CTTAGAATATCCACCACCGGCTTCGCGATCCACAGGTTTTCTGCACAGAATCCAATTCTTTGTAGGCGGCCTTCGGCCACCCTTATAAGAAATAACCCTTGGCCGATCCAATACCGGCTTAGCGATCCGCAATTTTTCTGCAAAGAATCTCTTTCGGTGCAAGCGGCCTTCGGCCACGCTTATAAAAAATAACCCTTGGCCGATCCAACACCGGCTTCGCGATCCACCGTTTTTCTGCACAGAAGCTCCTTCTGTGTAGGCGGCCTTCGGCCACCCTTATAAAAATAAGCCTTGGGCGATCCAACACCGGCTTAGCGATCCGCAATTTTTCTGCACAGAATCCCCTTCGGGGTAAGCGGCTTTCGGCCACGCTTATAAAAGCGAACACTTAGCCTATCCAACACCGGATTCGCGATACACAGTTTTTCAGCACAGAATGCCTTTCTGTGTAGGCAGCCTTCGGCCACGCTTATAAAAAATAACACTTGGCCGATCCAACACTGGCTTCGCGATCCACAATTTTTTTGCAAAGAATCCACTTCGGTGTAAGCGGCTTTCGGCCACGCTTATAAAAGAGAACACTTAGCATATCCAACACCGGCTTCGCGATCCACAGTTTTTCAGCATAGAATGCCCTTGTTTGTAGGCGGCCTTCGGCCACGCTTATAAAAAATAACACTTGGCAGATCCAACACCGGCTTCGCGATCCACAATTTTTCTGCAAAGAATCTCTTTCGGTGCAAGCGGCCTTCGGCCACGCTTATAAAAAATAACCCTTGGCCGATCCAACACCGGCTTCGCGATCCACCGTTTTTCTGCACAGAAGCTCCTTCTGTGTAGGCGGCCTTCGGCCACCCTTATAAAAATAAGCCTGGGCCGATCCAACACCGGCTTAGCGATCCACAATTTTTCTGCACAGAATCCCCTTCGGTGTAAGCGGCTTTCGGCCACGCTTATAAAAGAGAACACTTAGCCTATCCAACACCGGCTTCGCGATCCACAGGTTTTCTGCACAGGATCCCCTTCTTTGTAGGCGGCCTTCGGCCACCCTTATAAAAAAAACCCTTGGCCGATCCAACACCGGCTTCGCGATCCACAGGTTTTCTGCAGAGAATCCCCTTCTTTGTAGGCGGCCTTCGGCGGCGCTTATAAAAGAGAACACTTAGCCTATCCAACACCGGATTCGCGATCCACAGTTTTTCAGCACAGAATGCCCTTCTGTGTAGGCAGCCTTCGGCCACGCTTATAAAAAATAACACTTGGCCGATTCAACACCGGCTTAGCGATCCACAATTTTTCTGCACAGAATCTTCTTCGGTGTAAGCGGCCTTCGGCCACGCTTATAAAAAAATAACCCTTGGCCGATCCAACACCGGCTTCGCGATCCACAGGTTTTCTGCAGACAATCCCCTTCTTTGTAGGCGGCCTTCGGGGGCGCTTATAAAAGAGAACACTTAGCCTATCCAACACCGGATTCGCGATCCACAGTTTTTCTGCACAGAATCCCCTTCGGTGTAGGCCGCCTTCGGCCACGCTTATAAAAAATAACACTTGGCCGATCCAGCACCGGCTTCGCGATCCACAGGTTTTCTGCACAGAATCCCCTTCGGTGTAAGCGGCCTTCGGCCACGCTTATAAAAAAATAACCCTTGGCCTATCCAACACCGGCTTCGCGATCCAAAACTTTCCGCACAGAATAAAAGAGAACACTTGGCCGATCCAACACCGGCTTCGTGATCCAAAACTTTCCGCACAGAATCCCCTTCGGTGTAGGCGGCTTTCGGCCGCGCTTATAAAAAAATAACACTTAGCCGATCCAACACCGGCTTCGCACAGAATTGCCTTCTGTGTAGTCGGCCTTCGGCCGCGCTTATAAAAAAACAACCCTTGGCCGATCCAATACCGGCTTCGCGATCCACAGGTTTTCTGCAGAGAATCCCCTTCTTTGTAGGCGGCCTTCGGCGGCGCTTATAAAAGAGAACACTTAGCCTATCCAACACCGGATTCGCGATCCACAGTTTTTCTGCACAGAATCCCCTTCGGTGTAGGCCGCCTTCGGCCACGCTTATAAAAAATAACACTTGGCCGATCCAATACCGGCTTCGCGATCCACAGGTTTTCTGCACAGAATCCCCTTCTGTGTAGGCGGCCTTCGGCCGCGCTTATAAAAAAACAACCCTTGGCCGATCCAATACCGGCTTCGCGATCCACAGGTTTTCTGCAGAGAATCCCCTTCTTTGTAGGCGGCCTTCGGCGGCGCTTATAAAAGAGAACACTTAGCCTATCCAACACCGGATTCGCGATCCACAGTTTTTCTGCACAGAATCCCCTTCGGTGTAGGCCGCCTTCGGCCACGCTTATAAAAAATAACACTTGGCCGATCCAATACCGGCTTCGCGATCCACAGGTTTTCTGCACAGAATCCCCTTCTGTGTAGGCGGCCTTCGGCCACGCTTATAAAAAATAACACTTGGCCGATCCAGCACCGGCTTCGCGATCCACAGGTTTTCTGCACAGAATCCCCTTCGGTGTAAGCGGCCTTCGGCCACGCTTATAAAAAAATAACCCTTGGCCTATCCAACACCGGCTTCGCGATCCAAAACTTTCCGCACAGAATAAAAGAGAACACTTGGCCGATCCACCACCGGCTTCGTGATCCAAAACTTTCCGCACAGAATCCCCTTCGGTGTAGGCGGCTTTCGGCCGCGCTTATAAAAAAATAACACTTAGCCGATCCAACACCGGCTTCGCACAGAATTGCCTTCTGTGTAGTCGGCCTTCGGCCGCGCTTATAAAAAAACAACCCTTGGCCGATCCAATACCGGCTTCGCGATCCACAGGTTTTCTGCAGAGAATCCCCTTCTTTGTAGGCGGCCTTCGGCGGCGCTTATAAAAGAGAACACTTAGCCTATCCAACACCGGATTCGCGATCCACAGTTTTTCTGCACAGAATCCCCTTCGGTGTAAGCGGCTTTCGGCCACGCTTATAAAAGAGAACACTTAGCCTATCCAACACCGGCTTCGCGATCCACAGGTTTTCTGCACAGGATCCCCTTCTTTGTAGGCGGCCTTCGGCCACCCTTATAAAAAAAACCCTTGGCCGATCCAACACCGGCTTCGCGATCCACAGGCTTTCTGCAGAGAATCCCCTTCTTTGTAGGCGGCCTTCGGCGGCGCTTATAAAAGAGAACACTTAGCCTATCCAACACCGGATTCGCGATCCACAGTTTTTCTGCACAGAATCCCCTTCGGTGTAGGCCGCCTTCGGCCGCGCTTATAAAAAAACAACCCTTGGCCGATCCAATACCGGCTTCGCGATCCACAGGTGTTCTGCAGAGAATGCCCTTGTTTGTAGGCGGCCTTCGGCGGGGCTTATAAAAGAGAACACTTGGCCGATCCAACACCGGCTTCGCACAGAATTGCCTTCTGTGTTGGCCAATCCAACACCGGCTTAGCGATCCACAATTTTTCTGCACAGAATCCCCTTCGGTGTAAGCGGCCTTCGGCCACGCTTATAAAAAAATAACCCTTGGCCTATCCAACACCGGCTTCGCCATCCAAAACTTTCCGCACAGAATCCCCTTCGGTGTAGGCGGCTTTCGGCCACGCTTATAAAAGAGAACACTTAGCCGATCCAACACCGGCTTCGCACAGAATTGCCTTCTGTGTTGGCCAATCCAACACCGGCTTAGCGATCCACAATTTTTCTGCACAGAATCCCCTTCGGTGTAAGCGGCCTTCGGCCACGCTTATAAAAAAATAACCCTTGGCCTATCCAACACCGGCTTCGCGATCCAAAACTTTCCGCACAGAATCCCCTTCGGTGTAGGCGGCCTTCGGCCGCCCTTATAAAAAAATAACACTTAGCCGATCCAACACCGGCGTCGCGATCCACAGCCGTTCTGCACAGAATCCCCTTCTGTGTAGGCCGCCTTCGGCCACGCTTATAAAAAATAACCCTTGGCCGATCCAACATCGGCTTCGCGATCCACAGGTTTTCTGCACAGAATCCCCTTCGGTGTAAGCGGCCTTCGGCCACGCTTATAAAAGAGAACACTTAGCATATCCAACACCGGCTTCGCGATCCACAGTTTTTCTGCACAGAATCCCCTTCTGTGTAGGCGGCCTTCGGCGGCGCTTATAAAAAATAACACTTGGCCGATCCAACACCGGCTTCGCGATCCACAGCCTTTCTGCACAGAATCCCCTTCTGTGTAGGCCGCCTTCGGCCACGCTTATAAAAAATAACCCTTGGCCGATCCAACACCGGCTTCGCGATCCACAGGTTTTCTGCACAGAATCCCCTTCGGTGTAAGCGGCCTTCGGCCACGCTTATAAAAGAGAACACTTAGCATATCCAACACCGGCTTCGCGATCCACAGTTTTTCTGCACAGAATCCCCTTCTGTGTAGGCGGCCTTCGGCGGCGCTTATAAAAAATAACACTTGGCCGATCCAACACCGGCGCCGCGATCCACCGTTTTTCTGCACAGAATCCCCTTCTATGTAGGCGGCCTTCGGCCGCGCTTATTAAAAAATAATCCTTAGCCGATCCAACAGCGGCTTCGCGATCCATAGTTTTTCAGCACAGAATCCCCTTCTGTGTAGGCGGCCTTGGCCCACGCTTATAAAAAATAACACTTGGCCGATCCAACACCGACTTATCAATCCACAATTTTTCTGCACAGAATCCCCTTCGGTGTAAGCGGCCTTCGGCCACGCTTATAAAAAATAACCCTTGGCCGATCCAACACCGGCGCCGCGATCCACCGTTTTTCTGCACAGAATCCCCTTCTATGTAGGCGGCCTTCGGCCGCGCTTATTAAAAAATAATCCTGAGCCGATCCAACAGCGGCTTCGCGATCCACAGTTTTTCAGCACAGAATCCCCTTCTGTGTAGGCGGCCTTGGGCCACGCTTATAAAAAATAACACTTGGCCGATCCAACACCGGCTTAGCGATCCACAATTTTTCTGCACAGAATCCCCTTCGGTGTAAGCGGCCTTCGGCCACGCTTATAAAAGAGAACACTTAGCATATCCAACACCGGCTTCGCGATCCACAGTTTTTCTGCACAGAATCCCCTTCTGTGTAGGCGGCCTTCGGCGGCGCTTATAAAAAATAACACTTGGCCGATCCAACACCGGCTTCGCGAACCACAGATTTTCAGCACAGAATCCCCTTCTGTGTAGGCGGCCTTCGGCGGCGCTTATAAAAAATAACACTTGGCCGATCCAACACCGGCTTAGCGATCCACAGCCTTTCTGCACAGAATCCCATTCTGTGTAGGCCGCCTTCGGCCACGCTTATAAAAAATAACCCTTGGCCGATCCAACACCGGCTTCGCGATCCACAATTTTTCTGCAGAGAATCCCCTTCTTTGTAGGCGGCCTTCGGCGGCGCTAATAAAAGAGAACACTTAGCCTATCCAACACCGGATTCGCGATCCACAGTTTTTCAGCACAGAATGCCCTTCTGTGTAGGCAGCCTTCGGTCACGCTTATAAAAAATAACACTTGGCCGATCCAACACCGGCTTAGCGATCCACAATTTTTCTGCACAGAATCTTCTTCGGTGTAAGCGGCCTTCGGCCACGCTTATAAAAAAATAACCCTTGGCCGATCCAATACCGGCTTCGCGATCCACAGTTTTTCTGCACAGAATCCCCTTCTGTGTAGGCCGCCTTCGGCCACGCTTATAAAAAATAACACTTGGCCGATCCAACACCGGCTTCGCGATCCACAGGTTTTCTGCACAGAATCCCCTTCGGTGTAAGCGGCCTTCGGCCACGCTTATAAAAAAATAACCCTTGGCCTATCCAACACCGACTTCGCGATCCAAAACTTTCCGCACAGAATAAAAGAGAACACTTGGCCGATCCAACACCGGCTTCGTGATCCAAAACTTTCCGCACAGAATCCCCTTCGGTGTAGGCGGCCTTCGGCCGCGCTTATAAAAAAATAACACTTAGCCGATCCAACACCGGCTTCGCGATCCACAGGTTTTCTGCACAGAATCCCCTTCTGTGTAGGCGGCCTTCTACCGCGCTTATAAAAAAACAACCCTTGGCCGATCCAATACCGGCTTCGCGATCCACAGGTTTTCTGCACATAATCCCCTTCTGTGTAGGCGGCCTTCGGCCGCGCTTATAAAAAAACTACCCTTGGCCGATCCAATACCGGCTTCGCGATCCACAGGTGTTCTGCAGAGAATGCCCTTGTTTGTATACGGCCTTCGGCGGCGCTTATAAAAGAGAACACTTGGCCGATCCAACACCGGCTTCGCGATCCAAAACTTTCCGCACAGAATCCCCTTCGGTGTAGGCGGCTTTCGGCCACGCTTATAAAAGAGAACACTTAGCCGATCCAACACCGGCTTCGCGATCCAACACCGGCTTCGCACAGAATTGCCTTCTGTGTTGGCCAATCCAACACCGGCTTAGCGATCCACAATTTTTCTGCACAGAATCCCCTTCGGTGTAAGCGGCCTTCGGCCACGCTTATAAAAAAATAACCCTTGGCCTATCCAACACCGGCTTCGCGATCCAAAACTTTCCGTACAGAATCCCCTTCGGTGTAGGCGGCCTTCGGCCGCGCTTATAAAAAAATAACACTTAGCCGATCCAACACCGGCTTCGCGATCCACAGCCTTTCTGCACAGAATCCCCTTCTGTGTAGGCCGCCTTCGGCCACGCTTATAAAAAGTAACCCTTGGCCGATCCAACACCGGCTTCGCGATCCACAGGTTTTCTGCACAGAATCCCCTTCGGTGTAAGCGGCCTTCGGCCACCCTTATAAAAAATAACCCTTGGCCGATCCAATACCGGCTCGCGATCCACAGGTTTTCTGCACAGAATGCCCTTCTGTGTAGGCAGCCTTCGGCCACCCTTATAAAAATAAGCCTTGGTCGATCCAACACCGGCTTAGCGATCCACAATTTTTCTGCACAGAATCCCCTTCGGTGTAAGCGGCTTTCGGCCACGCTTATAAAAGAGAACACTTAGCATATATAACACCGGCTTCGCAATCCACAGTTTTTCTGCACAGAATCCCCTTCTGTGTAGGCGGCCTTCGGTAGCGCTTATAAAAAAATAACCCTTGGCCAATCCAATACCGGCTTCGCGATCCACAGGTTTTCTGCAGAGAATCCCCTTCTTTGTAGGCGGCCTTCGGCGGCGCTTATAAAAGCGAACACTTAGCCTATCCAACACCGGATTCGCGATCCACAGTTTTTCAGCACAGAATGCCTTTCTGTGTAGGCAGCCTTCGGCCACGCTTATAAAAAATAACACTTGGCCGATCCAACACTGGCTTCGCGATCCACAGTTTTTCTGCACAGAATCCCCTTCTTTGTAGGCGGCCTTCGGCCACCCTTATAAAAAATAACCCTTAGCCTATCCAACACCGGCTTAGCGATCCGCAATTTTTCTGCACAGAATCCCCTTCGGTGTAAGCGGTTTTCGGCCACGCTTATAAAAGAGAACACTTAGCCTATCCACCACCGGCTTCGCGATCCACAGTTTTTCTGCACAGAAGCCCCTTCTTTGTAGGCGGCCTTCGGCCACCCTTATAAAAATAAGCCTTGGGCGATCCAGCACCGGCTTAGCGATCCGCAATTTTTCTGCACAGAATCCCCTTCGGTGTAAGCGGTTTTCGGCCACGCTTATAAAAGAGAACACTTAGCCTATCCACCACCGGCTTCGCGATCCACAGGTTTTCTGCACAGAATGCCTTTCTGTGTAGGCAGCCTTCGGCCACGCTTATAAAAAATAACACTTGGCCGATCCAACACTGGCTTCGCGATCCACAGTTTTTCTGCACAGAATCCCCTTCTTTGTAGGCGGCCTTCGGCCACCCTTATAAAAAATAACACTTAGCCGATCCAACACCGGCTTCGCGATCCACAGTTTTTCTGCACAGAAGCCCCTTCCGTGTAGGCGGCCTTCGGGCACCCTTATAAAAAATAACCCTTAGCCTATCCAACACCGGCTTAGCGATCCGCAATTTTTCTGCACAGAATCCCCTTCGGTGTAAGCGGCTTTCGGCCACGCTTATAAAAGAGAACACTTAGCCTATCCACCACCGGCTTCGCGATCCACAGGTTTTCTGCACAGAATCCCCTTCTTTGTAGGCGGCCTTCGGCCACCCTTATAAAAATAAGCGTTGGGCGATCCAACACCGGCTTCGCGATCCACCGTTTTTCTGCACAGAAGCTCCTTCTGTGTAGGCGGCTTTCGGCCACGCTTATAAAAGAGAACACTTAGAATATCCACCACCGGCTTCGCGATCCACAGGTTTTCTGCACAGAATCCAATTCTTTGTAGGCGGCCTTCGGCCACCCTTATAAGAAATAACCCTTGGCCGATCCAATACCGGCTTAGCGATCCGCAATTTTTCTGCAAAGAATCTCTTTCGGTGCAAGCGGCCTTCGGCCACGCTTATAAAAAATAACCCTTGGCCGATCCAACACCGGCTTCGCGATCCACCGTTTTTCTGCACAGAAGCTCCTTCTGTGTAGGCGGCCTTCGGCCACCCTTATAAAAATAAGCCTTGGGCGATCCAACACCGGCTTAGCGATCCGCAATTTTTCTGCACAGAATCCCCTTCGGGGTAAGCGGCTTTCGGCCACGCTTATAAAAGCGAACACTTAGCCTATCCAACACCGGATTCGCGATACACAGTTTTTCAGCACAGAATGCCTTTCTGTGTAGGCAGCCTTCGGCCACGCTTATAAAAAATAACACTTGGCCGATCCAACACTGGCTTCGCGATCCACAATTTTTTTGCAAAGAATCCACTTCGGTGTAAGCGGCTTTCGGCCACGCTTATAAAAGAGAACACTTAGCATATCCAACACCGGCTTCGCGATCCACAGTTTTTCAGCATAGAATGCCCTTGTTTGTAGGCGGCCTTCGGCCACGCTTATAAAAAATAACACTTGGTCGATCCAACACCGGCTTCGCGATCCACAATTTTTCTGCAAAGAATCTCTTTCGGTGCAAGCGGCCTTCGGCCACGCTTATAAAAAATAACCCTTGGCCGATCCAACACCGGCTTCGCGATCCACCGTTTTTCTGCACAGAAGCTCCTTCTGTGTAGGCGGCCTTCGGCCACCCTTATAAAAATAAGCCTGGGCCGATCCAACACCGGCTTAGCGATCCACAATTTTTCTGCACAGAATCCCCTTCGGTGTAAGCGGCTTTCGGCCACGCTTATAAAAGAGAACACTTAGCCTATCCAACACCGGCTTCGCGATCCACAGGTTTTCTGCACAGGATCCCCTTCTTTGTAGGCGGCCTTCGGCCACCCTTATAAAAAAAACCCTTGGCCGATCCAACACCGGCTTCGCGATCCACAGGTTTTCTGCAGAGAATCCCCTTCTTTGTAGGCGGCCTTCGGCGGCGCTTATAAAAGAGAACACTTAGCCTATCCAACACCGGATTCGCGATCCACAGTTTTTCAGCACAGAATGCCCTTCTGTGTAGGCAGCCTTCGGCCACGCTTATAAAAAATAACACTTGGCCGATTCAACACCGGCTTAGCGATCCACAATTTTTCTGCACAGAATCTTCTTCGGTGTAAGCGGCCTTCGGCCACGCTTATAAAAAAATAACCCTTGGCCGATCCAACACCGGCTTCGCGATCCACAGGTTTTCTGCAGAGAATCCCCTTCTTTGTAGGCGGCCTTCGGCGGCGCTTATAAAAGAGAACACTTAGCCTATCCAACACCGGATTCGCGATCCACAGTTTTTCTGCACAGAATCCCCTTCGGTGTAGGCCGCCTTCGGCCACGCTTATAAAAAATAACACTTGGCCGATCCAGCACCGGCTTCGCGATCCACAGGTTTTCTGCACAGAATCCCCTTCGGTGTAAGCGGCCTTCGGCCACGCTTATAAAAAAATAACCCTTGGCCTATCCAACACCGGCTTCGCGATCCAAAACTTTCCGCACAGAATAAAAGAGAACACTTGGCCGATCCAACACCGGCTTCGTGATCCAAAACTTTCCGCACAGAATCCCCTTCGGTGTAGGCGGCTTTCGGCCGCGCTTATAAAAAAATAACACTTAGCCGATCCAACACCGGCTTCGCACAGAATTGCCTTCTGTGTAGTCGGCCTTCGGCCGCGCTTATAAAAAAATAACCCTTGGCCGATCCAATACCGGCTTCGCGATCCACAGGTTTTCTGCACAGAATCCCCTTCTGTGTAGGCGGCCTTCGGCCGCGCTTATAAAAAAACAACCCTTGGCCGATCCAATACCGGCTTCGCGATCCACAGGTGTTCTGCAGAGAATGCCCTTGTTTGTAGGCGGCCTTCGGCGGCGCTTATAAAAGAGAACACTTGGCCGATCCAACACCGGCTTCGCACAGAATTGCCTTCTGTGTTGGCCAATCCAACACCGGCTTAGCGATCCACAATTTTTCTGCACAGAATCCCCTTCGGTCTAAGCGGCCTTCGGCCACGCTTATAAAAAAATAACCCTTGGCCTATCCAACACCGGCTTCGCGAACCACAGATTTTCAGCACAGAATCCTCTTCTGTGTAGGCCGCCTTCGGCCAAGCTTATAAAAAATAACCCTTGGCCGATCCAACACCGGCTTCGCGATCCACAATTTTTCTGCACAGAATCCCATTCGGTGTAAGCGGCCTTCGGCCACGCTTATAAAAGAGAACACTTAGCCTATCCAACACCGGCTTCGCACAGAATCCCCTTCTGTGTAGGCGGCCTTCGGTCGCGCTTATAAAAAAATAACCCTTGGCCGATCCAACACCGGCTTCGCGATCCACAGCCCTTCTGCACAGAATCCCCTTCTGTGTAGGCCGCCTTCGGCCACGCTTATAAAAAATAACCCTTGGCCGATCCAACACCGGCTTCGCGATCCACAATTTTTCAGCACAGAATCCCATTCGGTGTAAGCGGCCTTCGGCCACGCTTATAAAAGAGAACACTTAGCCTATCCAACACCGGCTTCGCACAGAATCCCCTTCTGTGTAGGCCGCCTTCGGCCACGCTTATAAAAAATAACCCTTGTCCGATCCAACACCGGCTTCGCGATCCACAGCCTTTCTGCACAGAATCCCCTTCTGTGTAGGCCGCCTTTGGCCACGCTTATAAAAAATAACCCTTGGCCGATCCAACACCGGCTTCGCGATCCACAATTTTTCTGCACAGAATCCCATTCGGTGTAAGCGGCCTTCGGCCACGCTTATAAAAGAGAACACTTAGCCTATCCAACACCGGCTTCGCACAGAATCCCCTTCTGTGTAGGCCGCCTTCGGCCACGCTTATAAAAAATAACCCTTGTCCGATCCAACACCGGCTTCGCGATCCACAGCCTTTCTGCACAGAATCCCCTTCTGTGTAGGCCGCCTTTGGCCACGCTTATAAAAAATAACCCTTGGCCGATCCAACACCGGCTTCGCGATCCACAATTTTTCTGCACAGAATCCCATTCGGTGTAAGCGGCCTTCGGCCGCGCTTATAAAAAAATAACCCTTGGCCGATCCAACACCGGCTTCGCGATCCACAGCCTTTCTGCACAGAATCCCCTTCTGTGTAGGCCGCCTTCGGCCACGCTTATAAAAAATAACCCTTGACCGATACAGCACCGGCTTCGCGATCCACAATTTTTCAGCACAGAATCCCATTCGGTGTAAGCGGCCTTGGGCCACGCTTATAAAAAATAACACTTGGCCGATCCAACACCGGCTTCGCGATCCACAGCCTTTCTGCACAGAATCCCCTTCTGTGTAGGCCGCCTTCGGCCTAGCTTATAAAAAATAACACTTGGCCGATCCAACACCGGCTTCGCGATCTACAGTTTTTCAGCACAGAATCCCCTTCTTTGTAGGCCGCCTTCGGTCACGCTTATAAAAAAATAACCCTTGGCCGATCCAACACCGGCTTAGCGATCCACAGGTTTTCTGCACAGAATCCCCTTCTTTGTAGGCAGTCTTCGGCGGCGCTTATAAAAAATAACACTTGGCCGATCCAACACCGGCTTCGCGATCCACAATTTTTCAGCACAGAATGCCCTTCTGTGTAGGCGGCCTTCGGCCACGCTTAGCCGATCCAACACCGGCTTCGCGATCCACAGGTTTTCAGCACAGAATCCCCTTCTGTGTAGGCGGCCTTGGGCCACGCTTATAAAAGAGAACACTTAGGCTATCCAACACCGGCTTCGCGATCCACAGGTTTTCTGCACAGAAGCCCCCTCTTGTGTAGGCGGCCTTCGGCCACCCTTATAAAATTAAGCCTTGGCCGATCCAACACCGGCTTAGCGATCCAAAACTTTCCGCACAGAATCCCCTTCGGTGTAGGCAGCCTTCGGCCACGCTTATAAAAGAGAACACTTAGGCTATCCAACACCGGCTTCGCGATCCACAGGTTTTCTGCACAGAATCCCCTTCTGTGTAAGCGGCCTTGGGCCACGCTTATAAAAAATAACCCTTGACCGATACAACACCGGCTTCGCGATTCACAGGTTTTCAGCACAGAATCCCTTTCTGTGTAGGCGGCCTTCGGCCGCACTTATAAAAAATAACCCTTAGCCGATCCAACACCGGCTTCGCGATTCACAGTTTTTCAGCACAGAATCCCCTTCTGTGTAGGCGGCCTTCGGCCACGCTTATAAAAAATAACTATTAGCCGATCCAACACCGGCTTCGCGATCCACAGGTTTTCAGCACTAAATCCCCTTCTTTGTAGGCGGCCTTGGGCCACGCTTATAAAAAATAACCCTTGACCGATACAGCACCGGCTTCGCGATCCACAATTTTTCAGCACAGAATCCCATTCGGTGTAAGCGGCCTTCGGCCACGCTTATAAAAGAGAACACTTAGCCTATCCAACACCGGCTTCGCACAGAATCCCCTTCTGTGTAGGCGGCCTTCAGTCGCGCTTATAAAAAAATAACCCTTGGCCGATCCAACACCGGCTTCGCGATCCACAGCCTTTCTGCACAGAATCCCCTTCTGTGTAAGCCGCCTTCGGCCACGCTTATAAAAAATAACCCTTGGCCGATCCAACACCGGCTTCGCGATCCACAATTTTTCTGTACAGAATCCCATTCGGTGTAAGCGGCCTTCGGCCGCGCTTATAAAAGAGAACACTTAGCCTATCCAACACCGGCTTCGCACAGAATCCCCTTCTGTGTAGGCCGCCTTCGGCCACGCTTATAAAAAAATAACCCTTGGCCGATCCAACACCGGCTTCGCGATCCACAGCCTTTCTGCACAGAATCCCCTTCGGTGTAAGCGGCCTTCGGCCACGCTTATAAAAAATAACCCTTGGCCGATCCAACACCGGCGCCGCGATCCACCGTTTTTCTGCACAGAATCCCCTTCTATGTAGGCGGCCTTCGGCCGCGCTTATTAAAAAAATAACACTTAGCCGATCCAACACCGGCTTCGCGATCCACAGGTTTTCTGCACAGAATCCCCTTCTGTGTAGGCGGCCTTCTACCGCGCTTATAAAAAAACAACCCTTGGCCGATCCAATACCGGCTTCGCGATCCACAGGTTTTCTGCACATAATCCCCTTCTGTGTAGGCGGCCTTCGGCCGCGCTTATAAAAAAACTACCCTTGGCCGATCCAATACCGGCTTCGCGATCCACAGGTGTTCTGCAGAGAATGCCCTTGTTTGTATACGGCCTTCGGCGGCGCTTATAAAAGAGAACACTTGGCCGATCCAACACCGGCTTCGCGATCCAAAACTTTCCGCACAGAATCCCCTTCGGTGTAGGCGGCTTTCGGCCACGCTTATAAAAGAGAACACTTAGCCGATCCAACACCGGCTTCGCGATCCAACACCGGCTTCGCACAGAATTGCCTTCTGTGTTGGCCAATCCAACACCGGCTTAGCGATCCACAATTTTTCTGCACAGAATCCCCTTCGGTGTAAGCGGCCTTCGGCCACGCTTATAAAAAAATAACCCTTGGCCTATCCAACACCGGCTTCGCGATCCAAAACTTTCCGTACAGAATCCCCTTCGGTGTAGGCGGCCTTCGGCCGCGCTTATAAAAAAATAACACTTAGCCGATCCAACACCGGCTTCGCGATCCACAGCCTTTCTGCACAGAATCCCCTTCTGTGTAGGCCGCCTTCGGCCACGCTTATAAAAAGTAACCCTTGGCCGATCCAACACCGGCTTCGCGATCCACAGGTTTTCTGCACAGAATCCCCTTCGGTGTAAGCGGCCTTCGGCCACCCTTATAAAAAATAACCCTTGGCCGATCCAATACCGGCTCGCGATCCACAGGTTTTCTGCACAGAATGCCCTTCTGTGTAGGCAGCCTTCGGCCACCCTTATAAAAATAAGCCTTGGTCGATCCAACACCGGCTTAGCGATCCACAATTTTTCTGCACAGAATCCCCTTCGGTGTAAGCGGCTTTCGGCCACGCTTATAAAAGAGAACACTTAGCATATATAACACCGGCTTCGCAATCCACAGTTTTTCTGCACAGAATCCCCTTCTGTGTAGGCGGCCTTCGGTAGCGCTTATAAAAAAATAACCCTTGGCCAATCCAATACCGGCTTCGCGATCCACAGGTTTTCTGCAGAGAATCCCCTTCTTTGTAGGCGGCCTTCGGCGGCGCTTATAAAAGCGAACACTTAGCCTATCCAACACCGGATTCGCGATCCACAGTTTTTCAGCACAGAATGCCTTTCTGTGTAGGCAGCCTTCGGCCACGCTTATAAAAAATAACACTTGGCCGATCCAACACTGGCTTCGCGATCCACAGTTTTTCTGCACAGAATCCCCTTCTTTGTAGGCGGCCTTCGGCCACCCTTATAAAAAATAACCCTTAGCCTATCCAACACCGGCTTAGCGATCCGCAATTTTTCTGCACAGAATCCCCTTCGGTGTAAGCGGTTTTCGGCCACGCTTATAAAAGAGAACACTTAGCCTATCCACCACCGGCTTCGCGATCCACAGTTTTTCTGCACAGAAGCCCCTTCTTTGTAGGCGGCCTTCGGCCACCCTTATAAAAATAAGCCTTGGGCGATCCAGCACCGGCTTAGCGATCCGCAATTTTTCTGCACAGAATCCCCTTCGGTGTAAGCGGTTTTCGGCCACGCTTATAAAAGAGAACACTTAGCCTATCCACCACCGGCTTCGCGATCCACAGGTTTTCTGCACAGAATGCCTTTCTGTGTAGGCAGCCTTCGGCCACGCTTATAAAAAATAACACTTGGCCGATCCAACACTGGCTTCGCGATCCACAGTTTTTCTGCACAGAATCCCCTTCTTTGTAGGCGGCCTTCGGCCACCCTTCTAAAAAATAACACTTAGCCGATCCAACACCGGCTTCGCGATCCACAGTTTTTCTGCACAGAAGCCCCTTCCGTGTAGGCGGCCTTCGGGCACCCTTATAAAAAATAACCCTTAGCCTATCCAACACCGGCTTAGCGATCCGCAATTTTTCTGCACAGAATCCCCTTCGGTGTAAGCGGCTTTCGGCCACGCTTATAAAAGAGAACACTTAGCCTATCCACCACCGGCTTCGCGATCCACAGGTTTTCTGCACAGAATCCCCTTCTTTGTAGGCGGCCTTCGGCCACCCTTATAAAAATAAGCGTTGGGCGATCCAACACCGGCTTCGCGATCCACCGTTTTTCTGCACAGAAGCTCCTTCTGTGTAGGCGGCTTTCGGCCACGCTTATAAAAGAGAACACTTAGAATATCCACCACCGGCTTCGCGATCCACAGGTTTTCTGCACAGAATCCAATTCTTTGTAGGCGGCCTTCGGCCACCCTTATAAGAAATAACCCTTGGCCGATCCAATACCGGCTTAGCGATCCGCAATTTTTCTGCAAAGAATCTCTTTCGGTGCAAGCGGCCTTCGGCCACGCTTATAAAAAATAACCCTTGGCCGATCCAACACCGGCTTCGCGATCCACCGTTTTTCTGCACAGAAGCTCCTTCTGTGTAGGCGGCCTTCGGCCACCCTTATAAAAATAAGCCTGGGCCGATCCAACACCGGCTTAGCGATCCACAATTTTTCTGCACAGAATCCCCTTCGGTGTAAGCGGCTTTCGGCCACGCTTATAAAAGAGAACACTTAGCCTATCCAACACCGGCTTCGCGATCCACAGGTTTTCTGCACAGGATCCCCTTCTTTGTAGGCGGCCTTCGGCCACCCTTATAAAAAAAACCCTTGGCCGATCCAACACCGGCTTCGCGATCCACCGTTTTTCTGCACAGAAGCTCCTTCTGTGTAGGCGGCCTTCGGCCACCCTTATAAAAATAAGCCTGGGCCGATCCAACACCGGCTTAGCGATCCACAATTTTTCTGCACAGAATCCCCTTCGGTGTAAGCGGCTTTCGGCCACGCTTATAAAAGAGAACACTTAGCCTATCCAACACCGGCTTCGCGATCCACAGGTTTTCTGCACAGGATCCCCTTCTTTGTAGGCGGCCTTCGGCCACCCTTATAAAAAAAACCCTTGGCCGATCCAACACCGGCTTCGCGATCCACAGGTTTTCTGCAGAGAATCCCCTTCTTTGTAGGCGGCCTTCGGCGGCGCTTATAAAAGAGAACACTTAGCCTATCCAACACCGGATTCGCGATCCACAGTTTTTCAGCACAGAATGCCCTTCTGTGTAGGCAGCCTTCGGCCACGCTTATAAAAAATAACCCTTGACCGATACAACACCGGCTTCGCGATTCACAGGTTTTCAGCACAGAATCCCTTTCTGTGTAGGCGGCCTTCGGCCGCACTTATAAAAAATAACCCTTAGCCGATCCAACACCGGCTTCGCGATTCACAGTTTTTCAGCACAGAATCCCCTTCTGTGTAGGCGGCCTTCGGCCACGCTTATAAAAAATAACTATTAGCCGATCCAACACCGGCTTCGCGATCCACAGGTTTTCAGCACTAAATCCCCTTCTTTGTAGGCGGCCTTGGGCCACGCTTATAAAAAATAACCCTTGACCGATACAGCACCGGCTTCGCGATCCACAATTTTTCAGCACAGAATCCCATTCGGTGTAAGCGGCCTTCGGCCACGCTTATAAAAGAGAACACTTAGCCTATCCAACACCGGCTTCGCACAGAATCCCCTTCTGTGTAGGCGGCCTTCAGTCGCGCTTATAAAAAAATAACCCTTGGCCGATCCAACACCGGCTTCGCGATCCACAGCCTTTCTGCACAGAATCCCCTTCTGTGTAAGCCGCCTTCGGCCACGCTTATAAAAAATAACCCTTGGCCGATCCAACACCGGCTTCGCGATCCACAATTTTTCTGTACAGAATCCCATTCGGTGTAAGCGGCCTTCGGCCGCGCTTATAAAAGAGAACACTTAGCCTATCCAACACCGGCTTCGCACAGAATCCCCTTCTGTGTAGGCCGCCTTCGGCCACGCTTATAAAAAAATAACCCTTGGCCGATCCAACACCGGCTTCGCGATCCACAGCCTTTCTGCACAGAATCCCCTTCGGTGTAAGCGGCCTTCGGCCACGCTTATAAAAAATAACCCTTGGCCGATCCAACACCGGCGCCGCGATCCACCGTTTTTCTGCACAGAATCCCCTTCTATGTAGGCGGCCTTCGGCCACCCTTATAAAAATAAGCCTTGGGCGATCCAACACCGGCTTAGCGATCCGCAATTTTTCTGCACAGAATCCCCTTCGGGGTAAGCGGCCTTCGGCCACGCTTATAAAAAAATAACCCTTGGCCTATCCAACACCGGCTTCGCGAACCACAGATTTTCAGCACAGAATCCTCTTCTGTGTAGGCCGCCTTCGGCCAAGCTTATAAAAAATAACACTTGGCCGATCCAACACTGGCTTCGCGATCCACAATTTTTTTGCAAAGAATCCACTTCGGTGTAAGCGGCTTTCGGCCACGCTTATAAAAGAGAACACTTAGCATATCCAACACCGGCTTCGCGATCCACAGTTTTTCAGCATAGAATGCCCTTGTTTGTAGGCGGCCTTCGGCCACGCTTATAAAAAATAACACTTGGTCGATCCAACACCGGCTTCGCGATCCACAATTTTTCTGCAAAGAATCTCTTTCGGTGCAAGCGGCCTTCGGCCACGCTTATAAAAAATAACCCTTGGCCGATCCAACACCGGCTTCGCGATCCACAATTTTTCTGTACAGAATCCCATTCGGTGTAAGCGGCTTTCGGCCACGCTTATAAAAGCGAACACTTAGCCTATCCAACACCGGATTCGCGATACACAGTTTTTCAGCACAGAATGCCTTTCTGTGTAGGCAGCCTTCGGCCACGCTTATAAAAAATAACACTTGGCCGATCCAACACTGGCTTCGCGATCCACAATTTTTTTGCAAAGAATCCACTTCGGTGTAAGCGGCTTTCGGCCACGCTTATAAAAGAGAACACTTAGCATATCCAACACCGGCTTCGCGATCCACAGTTTTTCAGCATAGAATGCCCTTGTTTGTAGGCGGCCTTCGGCCACGCTTATAAAAAATAACACTTGGTCGATCCAACACCGGCTTCGCGATCCACAATTTTTCTGCAAAGAATCTCTTTCGGTGCAAGCGGCCTTCGGCCACGCTTATAAAAAATAACCCTTGGCCGATCCAACACCGGCTTCGCGATCCACAATTTTTCTGTACAGAATCCCATTCGGTGTAAGCGGCTTTCGGCCACGCTTATAAAAGCGAACACTTAGCCTATCCAACACCGGATTCGCGATACACAGTTTTTCAGCACAGAATGCCTTTCTGTGTAGGCAGCCTTCGGCCACGCTTATAAAAAATAACACTTGGCCGATCCAACACTGGCTTCGCGATCCACAATTTTTTTGCAAAGAATCCACTTCGGTGTAAGCGGCTTTCGGCCACGCTTATAAAAGAGAACACTTAGCATATCCAACACCGGCTTCGCGATCCACAATTTTTCTGCAAAGAATCTCTTTCGGTGCAAGCGGCCTTCGGCCACGCTTATAAAAAAATAACCCTTGGCCGATCCAACACCGGCTTCGCGATCCACAGCCTTTCTGCACAGAATCCCCTTCTGTGTAAGCCGCCTTCGGCCACGCTTATAAAAAATAACCCTTGGCCGATCCAACACCGGCTTCGCGATCCACAATTTTTCTGTACAGAATCCCATTCGGTGTAAGCGGCTTTCGGCCACGCTTATAAAAGCGAACACTTAGCCTATCCAACACCGGATTCGCGATACACAGTTTTTCAGCACAGAATGCCTTTCTGTGTAGGCAGCCTTCGGCCACGCTTATAAAAAATAACACTTGGCCGATCCAACACTGGCTTCGCGATCCACAATTTTTTTGCAAAGAATCCACTTCGGTGTAAGCGGCTTTCGGCCACGCTTATAAAAGAGAACACTTAGCATATCCAACACCGGCTTCGCGATCCACAGTTTTTCAGCATAGAATGCCCTTGTTTGTAGGCGGCCTTCGGCCACGCTTATAAAAAATAACACTTGGTCGATCCAACACCGGCTTCGCGATCCACAATTTTTCTGCAAAGAATCTCTTTCGGTGCAAGCGGCCTTCGGCCACGCTTATAAAAAATAACCCTTGGCCGATCCAACACCGGCTTCGCGATCCACCGTTTTTCTGCACAGAAGCTCCTTCTGTGTAGGCGGCCTTCGGCCACCCTTATAAAAATAAGCCTGGGCCGATCCAACACCGGCTTAGCGATCCACAATTTTTCTGCACAGAATCCCCTTCGGTGTAAGCGGCTTTCGGCCACGCTTATAAAAGAGAACACTTAGCCTATCCAACACCGGCTTCGCGATCCACAGGTTTTCTGCACAGGATCCCCTTCTTTGTAGGCGGCCTTCGGCCACCCTTATAAAAAAAACCCTTGGCCGATCCAACACCGGCTTCGCGATCCACAGGTTTTCTGCAGAGAATCCCCTTCTTTGTAGGCGGCCTTCGGCGGCGCTTATAAAAGAGAACACTTAGCCTATCCAACACCGGATTCGCGATCCACAGTTTTTCAGCACAGAATGCCCTTCTGTGTAGGCAGCCTTCGGCCACGCTTATAAAAAATAACACTTGGCCGATTCAACACCGGCTTAGCGATCCACAATTTTTCTGCACAGAATCTTCTTCGGTGTAAGCGGCCTTCGGCCACGCTTATAAAAAAATAACCCTTGGCCGATCCAACACCGGCTTCGCGATCCACAGGTTTTCTGCAGAGAATCCCCTTCTTTGTAGGCGGCCTTCGGCGGCGCTTATAAAAGAGAACACTTAGCCTATCCAACACCGGATTCGCGATCCACAGTTTTTCTGCACAGAATCCCCTTCGGTGTAGGCCGCCTTCGGCCACGCTTATAAAAAATAACACTTGGCCGATCCAGCACCGGCTTCGCGATCCACAGGTTTTCTGCACAGAATCCCCTTCGGTGTAAGCGGCCTTCGGCCACGCTTATAAAAAAATAACCCTTGGCCTATCCAACACCGGCTTCGCGATCCAAAACTTTCCGCACAGAATAAAAGAGAACACTTGGCCGATCCAACACCGGCTTCGTGATCCAAAACTTTCCGCACAGAATCCCCTTCGGTGTAGGCGGCTTTCGGCCGCGCTTATAAAAAAATAACACTTAGCCGATCCAACACCGGCTTCGCACAGAATTGCCTTCTGTGTAGTCGGCCTTCGGCCGCGCTTATAAAAAAATAACCCTTGGCCGATCCAATACCGGCTTCGCGATCCACAGGTTTTCTGCACAGAATCCCCTTCTGTGTAGGCGGCCTTCGGCCGCGCTTATAAAAAAACAACCCTTGGCCGATCCAATACCGGCTTCGCGATCCACAGGTGTTCTGCAGAGAATGCCCTTGTTTGTAGGCGGCCTTCGGCGGCGCTTATAAAAGAGAACACTTGGCCGATCCAACACCGGCTTCGCACAGAATTGCCTTCTGTGTTGGCCAATCCAACACCGGCTTAGCGATCCACAATTTTTCTGCACAGAATCCCCTTCGGTCTAAGCGGCCTTCGGCCACGCTTATAAAAAAATAACCCTTGGCCTATCCAACACCGGCTTCGCGAACCACAGATTTTCAGCACAGAATCCTCTTCTGTGTAGGCCGCCTTCGGCCAAGCTTATAAAAAATAACCCTTGGCCGATCCAACACCGGCTTCGCGATCCACAATTTTTCTGCACAGAATCCCATTCGGTGTAAGCGGCCTTCGGCCACGCTTATAAAAGAGAACACTTAGCCTATCCAACACCGGCTTCGCACAGAATCCCCTTCTGTGTAGGCGGCCTTCGGTCGCGCTTATAAAAAAATAACCCTTGGCCGATCCAACACCGGCTTCGCGATCCACAGCCCTTCTGCACAGAATCCCCTTCTGTGTAGGCCGCCTTCGGCCACGCTTATAAAAAATAACCCTTGGCCGATCCAACACCGGCTTCGCGATCCACAATTTTTCAGCACAGAATCCCATTCGGTGTAAGCGGCCTTCGGCCACGCTTATAAAAGAGAACACTTAGCCTATCCAACACCGGCTTCGCACAGAATCCCCTTCTGTGTAGGCCGCCTTCGGCCACGCTTATAAAAAATAACCCTTGTCCGATCCAACACCGGCTTCGCGATCCACAGCCTTTCTGCACAGAATCCCCTTCTGTGTAGGCCGCCTTTGGCCACGCTTATAAAAAATAACCCTTGGCCGATCCAACACCGGCTTCGCGATCCACAATTTTTCTGCACAGAATCCCATTCGGTGTAAGCGGCCTTCGGCCACGCTTATAAAAGAGAACACTTAGCCTATCCAACACCGGCTTCGCACAGAATCCCCTTCTGTGTAGGCGGCCTTCGGTCGCGCTTATAAAAAAATAACCCTTGGCCGATCCAACACCGGCTTCGCGATCCACAGCCTTTCTGCACAGAATCCCCTTCTGTGTAGGCCGCCTTCGGCCACGCTTATAAAAAATAACCCTTGACCGATACAGCACCGGCTTCGCGATCCACAATTTTTCAGCACAGAATCCCCTTCTGTGTAGGCGGCCTTGGGCCACGCTTATAAAAAATAACACTTGGCCGATCCAACACCGGCTTCGCGATCCACAGCCTTTCTGCACAGAATCCCCTTCTGTGTAGGCCGCCTTCGGCCTAGCTTATAAAAAATAACACTTGGCCGATCCAACACCGGCTTCGCGATCTACAGTTTTTCAGCACAGAATCCCCTTCTTTGTAGGCCGCCTTCGGTCACGCTTATAAAAAAATAACCCTTGGCCGATCCAACACCGGCTTAGCGATCCACAGGTTTTCTGCACAGAATCCCCTTCTTTGTAGGCAGTCTTCGGCGGCGCTTATAAAAAATAACACTTGGCCGATCCAACACCGGCTTCGCGATCCACAATTTTTCAGCACAGAATGCCCTTCTGTGTAGGCGGCCTTCGGCCACGCTTAGCCGATCCAACACCGGCTTCGCGATCCACAGGTTTTCAGCACAGAATCCCCTTCTGTGTAGGCGGCCTTGGGCCACGCTTATAAAAGAGAACACTTAGGCTATCCAACACCGGCTTCGCGATCCACAGGTTTTCTGCACAGAAGCCCCCTCTTGTGTAGGCGGCCTTCGGCCACCCTTATAAAATTAAGCCTTGGCCGATCCAACACCGGCTTAGCGATCCAAAACTTTCCGCACAGAATCCCCTTCGGTGTAGGCAGCCTTCGGCCACGCTTATAAAAGAGAACACTTAGGCTATCCAACACCGGCTTCGCGATCCACAGGTTTTCTGCACAGAATCCCCTTCTGTGTAAGCGGCCTTGGGCCACGCTTATAAAAAATAACCCTTGACCGATACAACACCGGCTTCGCGATTCACAGGTTTTCAGCACAGAATCCCTTTCTGTGTAGGCGGCCTTCGGCCGCACTTATAAAAAATAACCCTTAGCCGATCCAACACCGGCTTCGCGATTCACAGTTTTTCAGCACAGAATCCCCTTCTGTGTAGGCGGCCTTCGGCCACGCTTATAAAAAATAACTATTAGCCGATCCAACACCGGCTTCGCGATCCACAGGTTTTCAGCACTAAATCTCCTTCTTTGTAGGCGGCCTTGGGCCACGCTTATAAAAAATAACCCTTGACCGATACAGCACCGGCTTCGCGATCCACAATTTTTCAGCACAGAATCCCATTCGGTGTAAGCGGCCTTCGGCCACGCTTATAAAAGAGAACACTTAGCCTATCCAACACCGGCTTCGCACAGAATCCCCTTCTGTGTAGGCGGCCTTCAGTCGCGCTTATAAAAAAATAACCCTTGGCCGATCCAACACCGGCTTCGCGATCCACAGCCTTTCTGCACAGAATCCCCTTCTGTGTAAGCCGCCTTCGGCCACGCTTATAAAAAATAACCCTTGGCCGATCCAACACCGGCTTCGCGATCCACTATTTTTCTGTACAGAATCCCATTCGGTGTAAGCGGCCTTCGGCCGCGCTTATAAAAGAGAACACTTAGCCTATCCAACACCGGCTTCGCACAGAATCCCCTTCTGTGTAGGCCGCCTTCGGCCACGCTTATAAAAAAATAACCCTTGGCCGATCCAACACCGGCTTCGCGATCCACAGCCTTTCTGCACAGAATCCCCTTCGGTGTAAGCGGCCTTCGGCCACGCTTATAAAAAATAACCCTTGGCCGATCCAACACCGGCGCCGCGATCCACCGTTTTTCTGCACAGAATCCCCTTCTATGTAGGCGGCCTTCGGCCGCGCTTATTAAAAAAATAACACTTAGCCGATCCAACACCGGCTTCGCGATCCACAGGTTTTCTGCACAGAATCCCCTTCTGTGTAGGCGGCCTTCTACCGCGCTTATAAAAAAACAACCCTTGGCCGATCCAATACCGGCTTCGCGATCCACAGGTTTTCTGCACATAATCCCCTTCTGTGTAGGCGGCCTTCGGCCGCGCTTATAAAAAAACTACCCTTGGCCGATCCAATACCGGCTTCGCGATCCACAGGTGTTCTGCAGAGAATGCCCTTGTTTGTATACGGCCTTCGGCGGCGCTTATAAAAGAGAACACTTGGCCGATCCAACACCGGCTTCGCGATCCAAAACTTTCCGCACAGAATCCCCTTCGGTGTAGGCGGCTTTCGGCCACGCTTATAAAAGAGAACACTTAGCCGATCCAACACCGGCTTCGCGATCCAACACCGGCTTCGCACAGAATTGCCTTCTGTGTTGGCCAATCCAACACGGGCTTAGCGATCCACAATTTTTCTGCACAGAATCCCCTTCGGTGTAAGCGGCCTTCGGCCACGCTTATAAAAAAATAACCCTTGGCCTATCCAACACCGGCTTCGCGATCCAAAACTTTCCGTACAGAATCCCCTTCGGTGTAGGCGGCCTTCGGCCGCGCTTATAAAAAAATAACACTTAGCCGATCCAACACCGGCTTCGCGATCCACAGCCTTTCTGCACAGAATCCCCTTCTGTGTAGGCCGCCTTCGGCCACGCTTATAAAAATTAACCCTTGGCCGATCCAACACCGGCTTCGCGATCCACAGGTTTTCTGCACAGAATCCCCTTCGGTGTAAGCGGCCTTCGGCCACCCTTATAAAAAATAACCCTTGGCCGATCCAATACCGGCTCGCGATCCACAGGTTTTCTGCACAGAATGCCCTTCTGTGTAGGCAGCCTTCGGCCACCCTTATAAAAATAAGCCTTGGTCGATCCAACACCGGCTTAGCGATCCACAATTTTTCTGCACAGAATCCCCTTCGGTGTAAGCGGCTTTCGGCCACGCTTATAAAAGAGAACACTTAGCATATATAACACCGGCTTCGCAATCCACAGTTTTTCTGCACAGAATCCCCTTCTGTGTAGGCGGCCTTCGGTAGCGCTTATAAAAAAATAACCCTTGGCCAATCCAATACCGGCTTCGCGATCCACAGGTTTTCTGCAGAGAATCCCCTTCTTTGTAGGCGGCCTTCGGCGGCGCTTATAAAAGCGAACACTTAGCCTATCCAACACCGGATTCGCGATCCACAGTTTTTCAGCACAGAATGCCTTTCTGTGTAGGCAGCCTTCGGCCACGCTTATAAAAAATAACACTTGGCCGATCCAACACTGGCTTCGCGATCCACAGTTTTTCTGCACAGAATCCCCTTCTTTGTAGGCGGCCTTCGGCCACCCTTATAAAAAATAACCCTTAGCCTATCCAACACCGGCTTAGCGATCCGCAATTTTTCTGCACAGAATCCCCTTCGGTGTAAGCGGTTTTCGGCCACGCTTATAAAAGAGAACACTTAGCCTATCCACCACCGGCTTCGCGATCCACAGTTTTTCTGCACAGAAGCCCCTTCTTTGTAGGCGGCCTTCGGCCACCCTTATAAAAATAAGCCTTGGGCGATCCAGCACCGGCTTAGCGATCCGCAATTTTTCTGCACAGAATCCCCTTCGGTGTAAGCGGTTTTCGGCCACGCTTATAAAAGAGAACACTTAGCCTATCCACCACCGGCTTCGCGATCCACAGGTTTTCTGCACAGAATGCCTTTCTGTGTAGGCAGCCTTCGGCCACGCTTATAAAAAATAACACTTGGCCGATCCAACACTGGCTTCGCGATCCACAGTTTTTCTGCACAGAATCCCCTTCTTTGTAGGCGGCCTTCGGCCACCCTTATAAAAAATAACACTTAGCCGATCCAACACCGGCTTCGCGATCCACAGTTTTTCTGCACAGAAGCCCCTTCCGTGTAGGCGGCCTTCGGGCACCCTTATAAAAAATAACCCTTAGCCTATCCAACACCGGCTTAGCGATCCGCAATTTTTCTGCACAGAATCCCCTTCGGTGTAAGCGGCTTTCGGCCACGCTTATAAAAGAGAACACTTAGCCTATCCACCACCGGCTTCGCGATCCACAGGTTTTCTGCACAGAATCCCCTTCTTTGTAGGCGGCCTTCGGCCACCCTTATAAAAATAAGCGTTGGGCGATCCAACACCGGCTTCGCGATCCACCGTTTTTCTGCACAGAAGCTCCTTCTGTGTAGGCGGCTTTCGGCCACGCTTATAAAAGAGAACACTTAGAATATCCACCACCGGCTTCGCGATCCACAGGTTTTCTGCACAGAATCCAATTCTTTGTAGGCGGCCTTCGGCCACCCTTATAAGAAATAACCCTTGGCCGATCCAATACCGGCTTAGCGATCCGCAATTTTTCTGCAAAGAATCTCTTTCGGTGCAAGCGGCCTTCGGCCACGCTTATAAAAAATAACCCTTGGCCGATCCAACACCGGCTTCGCGATCCACCGTTTTTCTGCACAGAAGCTCCTTCTGTGTAGGCGGCCTTCGGCCACCCTTATAAAAATAAGCCTTGGGCGATCCAACACCGGCTTAGCGATCCGCAATTTTTCTGCACAGAATCCCCTTCGGGGTAAGCGGCTTTCGGCCACGCTTATAAAAGCGAACACTTAGCCTATCCAACACCGGATTCGCGATACACAGTTTTTCAGCACAGAATGCCTTTCTGTGTAGGCAGCCTTCGGCCACGCTTATAAAAAATAACACTTGGCCGATCCAACACTGGCTTCGCGATCCACAATTTTTTTGCAAAGAATCCACTTCGGTGTAAGCGGCTTTCGGCCACGCTTATAAAAGAGAACACTTAGCATATCCAACACCGGCTTCGCGATCCACAGTTTTTCAGCATAGAATGCCCTTGTTTGTAGGCGGCCTTCGGCCACGCTTATAAAAAATAACACTTGGTCGATCCAACACCGGCTTCGCGATCCACAATTTTTCTGCAAAGAATCTCTTTCGGTGCAAGCGGCCTTCGGCCACGCTTATAAAAAATAACCCTTGGCCGATCCAACACCGGCTTCGCGATCCACCGTTTTTCTGCACAGAAGCTCCTTCTGTGTAGGCGGCCTTCGGCCACCCTTATAAAAATAAGCCTGGGCCGATCCAACACCGGCTTAGCGATCCACAATTTTTCTGCACAGAATCCCCTTCGGTGTAAGCGGCTTTCGGCCACGCTTATAAAAGAGAACACTTAGCCTATCCAACACCGGCTTCGCGATCCACAGGTTTTCTGCACAGGATCCCCTTCTTTGTAGGCGGCCTTCGGCCACCCTTATAAAAAAAACCCTTGGCCGATCCAACACCGGCTTCGCGATCCACAGGTTTTCTGCAGAGAATCCCCTTCTTTGTAGGCGGCCTTCGGCGGCGCTTATAAAAGAGAACACTTAGCCTATCCAACACCGGATTCGCGATCCACAGTTTTTCAGCACAGAATGCCCTTCTGTGTAGGCAGCCTTCGGCCACGCTTATAAAAAATAACACTTGGCCGATTCAACACCGGCTTAGCGATCCACAATTTTTCTGCACAGAATCTTCTTCGGTGTAAGCGGCCTTCGGCCACGCTTATAAAAAAATAACCCTTGGCCGATCCAACACCGGCTTCGCGATCCACAGGTTTTCTGCAGAGAATCCCCTTCTTTGTAGGCGGCCTTCGGCGGCGCTTATAAAAGAGAACACTTAGCCTATCCAACACCGGATTCGCGATCCACAGTTTTTCTGCACAGAATCCCCTTCGGTGTAGGCCGCCTTCGGCCACGCTTATAAAAAATAACACTTGGCCGATCCAGCACCGGCTTCGCGATCCACAGGTTTTCTGCACAGAATCCCCTTCGGTGTAAGCGGCCTTCGGCCACGCTTATAAAAAAATAACCCTTGGCCTATCCAACACCGGCTTTGCGATCCAAAACTTTCCGCACAGAATAAAAGAGAACACTTGGCCGATCCAACACCGGCTTCGTGATCCAAAACTTTCCGCACAGAATCCCCTTCGGTGTAGGCGGCTTTCGGCCGCGCTTATAAAAAAATAACACTTAGCCGATCCAACACCGGCTTCGCACAGAATTGCCTTCTGTGTAGTCGGCCTTCGGCCGCGCTTATAAAAAAATAACCCTTGGCCGATCCAATACCGGCTTCGCGATCCACAGGTTTTCTGCACAGAATCCCCTTCTGTGTAGGCGGCCTTCGGCCGCGCTTATAAAAAAACAACCCTTGGCCGATCCAATACCGGCTTCGCGATCCACAGGTGTTCTGCAGAGAATGCCCTTGTTTGTAGGCGGCCTTCGGCGGCGCTTATAAAAGAGAACACTTGGCCGATCCAACACCGGCTTCGCACAGAATTGCCTTCTGTGTTGGCCAATCCAACACCGGCTTAGCGATCCACAATTTTTCTGCACAGAATCCCCTTCGGTGTAAGCGGCCTTCGGCCACGCTTATAAAAAAATAACCCTTGGCCTATCCAACACCGGCTTCGCGAACCACAGATTTTCAGCACAGAATCCTCTTCTGTGTAGGCCGCCTTCGGCCACGCTTATAAAAAATAACCCTTGGCCGATCCAACACCGGCTTCGCGATCCACAATTTTTCTGCACAGAATCCCATTCGGTGTAAGCGGCCTTCGGCCACGCTTATAAAAGAGAACACTTAGCCTATCCAACACCGGCTTCGCACAGAATCCCCTTCTGTGTAGGCGGCCTTCGGTCGCGCTTATAAAAAAATAACCCTTGGCCGATCCAACACCGGCTTCGCGATCCACAGCCCTTCTGCACAGAATCCCCTTCTGTGTAGGCCGCCTTCGGCCACGCTTATAAAAAATAACCCTTGGCCGATCCAACACCGGCTTCGCGATCCACAATTTTTCAGCACAGAATCCCATTCGGTGTAAGCGGCCTTCGGCCACGCTTATAAAAGAGAACACTTAGCCTATCCAACACCGGCTTCGCACAGAATCCCCTTCTGTGTAGGCCGCCTTCGACCACGCTTATAAAAAATAACCCTTGTCCGATCCAACACCGGCTTCGCGATCCACAGCCTTTCTGCACAGAATCCCCTTCTGTGTAGGCCGCCTTTGGCCACGCTTATAAAAAATAACCCTTGGCCGATCCAACACCGGCTTCGCGATCCACAATTTTTCTGCACAGAATCCCATTCGGTGTAAGCGGCCTTCGGCCACGCTTATAAAAGAGAACACTTAGCCTATCCAACACCGGCTTCGCACAGAATCCCCTTCTGTGTAGGCGGCCTTCGGTCGCGCTTATAAAAAAATAACCCTTGGCCGATCCAACACCGGCTTCGCGATCCACAGCCTTTCTGCACAGAATCCCCTTCTGTGTAGGCCGCCTTCGGCCACGCTTATAAAAAATAACCCTTGACCGATACAGCACCGGCTTCGCGATCCACAATTTTTCAGCACAGAATCCCATTCGGTGTAAGCGGCCTTGGGCCACGCTTATAAAAAATAACACTTGGCCGATCCAACACCGGCTTCGCGATCCACAGCCTTTCTGCACAGAATCCCCTTCTGTGTAGGCCGCCTTCGGCCTAGCTTATAAAAAATAACACTTGGCCGATCCAACACCGGCTTCGCGATCTACAGTTTTTCAGCACAGAATCCCCTTCTTTGTAGGCCGCCTTCGGTCACGCTTATAAAAAAATAACCCTTGGCCGATCCAACACCGGCTTAGCGATCCACAGGTTTTCTGCACAGAATCCCCTTCTTTGTAGGCAGTCTTCGGCGGCGCTTATAAAAAATAACACTTGGCCGATCCAACACCGGCTTCGCGATCCACAATTTTTCAGCACAGAACGCCCTTCTGTGTAGGCGGCCTTCGGCCACGCTTAGCCGATCCAACACCGGCTTCGCGATCCACAGGTTTTCAGCACAGAATCCCCTTCTGTGTAGGCGGCCTTGGGCCACGCTTATAAAAGAGAACACTTAGGCTATCCAACACCGGCTTCGCGATCCACAGGTTTTCTGCACAGAAGCCCCCTCTTGTGTAGGCGGCCTTCGGCCACCCTTATAAAATTAAGCCTTGGCCGATCCAACACCGGCTTAGCGATCCAAAACTTTCCGCACAGAATCCCCTTCGGTGTAGGCAGCCTTCGGCCACGCTTATAAAAGAGAACACTTAGGCTATCCAACACCGGCTTCGCGATCCACAGGTTTTCTGCACAGAATCCCCTTCTGTGTAAGCGGCCTTGGGCCACGCTTATAAAAAATAACCCTTGACCGATACAACACCGGCTTCGCGATTCACAGGTTTTCAGCACAGAATCCCTTTCTGTGTAGGCGGCCTTCGGCCGCACTTATAAAAAATAACCCTTAGCCGATCCAACACCGGCTTCGCGATTCACAGTTTTTCAGCACAGAATCCCCTTCTGTGTAGGCGGCCTTCGGCCACGCTTATAAAAAATAACTATTAGCCGATCCAACACCGGCTTCGCGATCCACAGGTTTTCAGCACTAAATCCCCTTCTTTGTAGGCGGCCTTGGGCCACGCTTATAAAAAATAACCCTTGACCGATACAGCACCGGCTTCGCGATCCACAATTTTTCAGCACAGAATCCCATTCGGTGTAAGCGGCCTTCGGCCACGCTTATAAAAGAGAACACTTAGCCTATCCAACACCGGCTTCGCACAGAATCCCCTTCTGTGTAGGCGGCCTTCAGTCGCGCTTATAAAAAAATAACCCTTGGCCGATCCAACACCGGCTTCGCGATCCACAGCCTTTCTGCACAGAATCCCCTTCTGTGTAAGCCGCCTTCGGCCACGCTTATAAAAAATAACCCTTGGCCGATCCAACACCGGCTTCGCGATCCACAATTTTTCTGTACAGAATCCCATTCGGTGTAAGCGGCCTTCGGCCGCGCTTATAAAAGAGAACACTTAGCCTATCCAACACCGGCTTCGCACAGAATCCCCTTCTGTGTAGGCCGCCTTCGGCCACGCTTATAAAAAAATAACCCTTGGCCGATCCAACACCGGCTTCGCGATCCACAGCCTTTCTGCACAGAATCCCCTTCGGTGTAAGCGGCCTTCGGCCACGCTTATAAAAAATAACCCTTGGCCGATCCAACACCGGCGCCGCGATCCACCGTTTTTCTGCACAGAATCCCCTTCTATGTAGGCGGCCTTCGGCCGGGCTTATTAAAAAATAATCCTGAGCCGATCCAACAGCGGCTTCGCGATCCACAGTTTTTCAGCACAGAATCCCCTTCTGTGTAGGCGGCCTTGGGCCACGCTTATAAAAAATAACACTTGGCCGATCCAACACCGGCTTAGCGATTAACAATTTTTCTGCACAGAATCCCCTTCGGTGTAAGCGGCCTTCGGCCACGCTTATAAAAGAGAACACTTAGCATATCCAACACCGGCTTCGCGATCCACAGTTTTTCTGCACAGAATCCCCTTCTGTGTAGGCGGCCTTCGGCGGCGCTTATAAAAAATAACACTTGGCCGATCCAACACCGGCTTCGCGAACCACAGATTTTCAGCACAGAATCCCCTTCTGTGTAGGCCGCCTTCGGCCACGCTTATAAAAAATAACCCTTGGCCGATCCAACACCGGCTTCGCGATCCACAATTTTTCTGCACAGAATCCCATTCGGTGTAAGCGGCCTTCGGCCACGCTTATAAAAGAGAACACTTAGCCTATCCAACACCGGCTTCGCACAGAATCCCCTTCTGTGTAGGCGGCCTTCGGTCGCGCTTATAAAAAAATAACCCTTGGCCGATCCAACACCGGCTTCGCGATCCACAGCCCTTCTGCACAGAATCCCCTTCTGTGTAGGCCGCCTTCGGCCACGCTTATAAAAAATAACCCTTGGCCGATCCAACACCGGCTTCGCGATCCACAATTTTTCAGCACAGAATCCCATTCGGTGTAAGCGGCCTTCGGCCACGCTTATAAAAGAGAACACTTAGCCTATCCAACACCGGCTTCGCACAGAATCCCCTTCTGTGTAGGCCGCCTTCGGCCACGCTTATAAAAAATAACCCTTGTCCGATCCAACACCGGCTTCGCGATCCACAGCCTTTCTGCACAGAATCCCCTTCTGTGTAGGCCGCCTTCGGCCACGCTTATAAAAAATAACCCTTGGCCGATCCAACACCGGCTTCGCGATCCACAATTTTTCTGCACAGAATCCCATTCGGTGTAAGCGGCCTTCGGCCACGCTTATAAAAGAGAACACTTAGCCTATCCAACACCGGCTTCGCACAGAATCCCCTTCTGTGTAGGCGGCCTTCGGTCGCGCTTATAAAAAAATAACCCTTGGCCGATCCAACACCGGCTTCGCGATCCACAGCCTTTCTGCACAGAATCCCCTTCTGTGTAGGCCGCCTTCGGCCACGCTTATAAAAAATAACCCTTGACCGATACAGCACCGGCTTCGCGATCCACAATTTTTCAGCACAGAATCCCATTCGGTGTAAGCGGCCTTGGGCCACGCTTATAAAAAATAACACTTGGCCGATCCAACACCGGCTTCGCGATCCACAGCCTTTCTGCACAGAATCCCCTTCTGTGTAGGCCGCCTTCGGCCTAGCTTATAAAAAATAACACTTGGCCGATCCAACACCGGCTTCGCGATCTACAGTTTTTCAGCACAGAATCCCCTTCTTTGTAGGCCGCCTTCGGTCACGCTTATAAAAAAATAACCCTTGGCCGATCCAACACCGGCTTAGCGATCCACAGGTTTTCTGCACAGAATCCCCTTCTTTGTAGGCAGTCTTCGGCGGCGCTTATAAAAAATAACACTTGGCCGATCCAACACCGGCTTCGCGATCCACAATTTTTCAGCACAGAATGCCCTTCTGTGTAGGCGGCCTTCGGCCACGCTTAGCCGATCCAACACCGGCTTCGCGATCCACAGGTTTTCAGCACAGAATCCCCTTCTGTGTAGGCGGCCTTGGGCCACGCTTATAAAAGAGAACACTTAGGCTATCCAACACCGGCTTCGCGATCCACAGGTTTTCTGCACAGAAGCCCCCTCTTGTGTAGGCGGCCTTCGGCCACCCTTATAAAATTAAGCCTTGGCCGATCCAACACCGGCTTAGCGATCCAAAACTTTCCGCACAGAATCCCCTTCGGTGTAGGCAGCCTTCGGCCACGCTTATAAAAGAGAACACTTAGGCTATCCAACACCGGCTTCGCGATCCACAGGTTTTCTGCACAGAATCCCCTTCTGTGTAAGCGGCCTTGGGCCACGCTTATAAAAAATAACCCTTGACCGATACAGCACCGGCTTCGCGATCCACCGTTTTTCTGCACAGAAGCCCACTCTTGTGTAGGCGGCCTTCGGCCACGCTTATAAAAAATAACCCTTGACCGATACAACACCGGCTTCGCGATTCACAGTTTTTCAGGACAGAATCCCCTTCTGTGTAGGCGGCCTTCGGCCACGCTTACAAAAGAGAACACTTAGCCTATCCAACACCGGCTTCGCGATCCACCGTTTTTCTGCACAGAAGCCCACTCTTGTGTAGGCGGCCTTGGGCCACGCTTATAAAAAATAACCCTTGACCGATACAACACCGGCTTCGCGATTCACAGTTTTTCAGGACAGAATCCCCTTCTGTGTAGGCGGCCTTCGGCCGCACTTATAAAAAATAACCCTTAGCCGATCCAACACCGGCTTCGCGATCCACAGGTTTTCAGCACAGAATCCCCTTCTGTGTAGGCGGCCTTGGGCCACGCTTATAAAAAATAACCCTTGACCGATACAGCACCGGCTTCGCGATTCACAGTTTTTCAGCACAGAATCCCCTTCTGTGTAGGCGGCCTTCGGCCGCACTTATAAAAAATAACCCTTAGCCGATCCAACACCGGCCTCGCGATCCACAGGTTTTCAGCACAGAATCCCCTTCTGTGTAGGCGGCCTTGGGCCACGCTTATAAAAAATAACCCTTGACCGATACAGCACCGGCTTCGCGATTCACAGTTTTTCAGCACAGAATCCCCTTCTGTGTAGGCGGCCTTCGGCCGCACTTATAAAAAATAACCCTTAGCCGATCCAACACCGGCTTCGCGATCCACAGGTTTTCAGCACAGAATCCCCTTCTGTGTAGGCGGCCTTGGGCCACGCTTATAAAAAATAACCCTTGACCGATACAACACCGGCTTCGCGATTCACAGTTTTTCAGCACAGAATCCCCTTCTGTGTAGGCGGCCTTCGGCCGCACTTATAAAAAATAACCCTTAGCCGATCCAACACCGGCTTAGCGATCCAAAACTTTCCGCACAGAATCCCCTTCGGTGTAGGCGGCCTTCGGCCACGCTTACAAAAGAGAACACTTAGCCTATCCAACACCGGCTTCGCGATCCACCGTTTTTCTGCACAGAATCCCTTCGGTGTAGGGGGCCTTCGGCCACGCTTATAAAAGAGAACACTTAGCCTTCTGTGTAGGCGGCCTTCGGCCGCACTTAAAAAAAATAACCCTTAGCCGATCCAACACCGGCTTAGCGATCCAAAACTTTCCGCACAGAATCCCCTTCGGTGTAGGCGGCCTTCGGCCACGCTTACAAAAGAGAACACTTAGCCTATCCAACACCGGCTTCGCGATCCACCGTTTTTCTGCACAGAAGCCCACTCTTGTGTAGGCGGCCTTCGGCCACCCTTATAAAAATAAGCCTTGGCCGATCCAACACCGGCTTAGCGATCCAAAACTCTCCGCACAGAATCGCCTTCGGTGTAGGCGGCCTTGGGCCACGCTTATAAAAGAGAACACTTAGCCTATCCAACACCGGCTTCGCGATCCACCGTTTTTCTGCACAGAAGCCCACTCTTGTGTAGGCGGCCTTCGGCCACCCTTATAAAAATAAGCCTTGGCCGATCCAACACCGGCTTAGCGATCCAAAACTTTCCGCACAGAATCCCCTTCGGTGTAGGCGGCCTTCGGCCACGCTTACAAAAGAGAACACTTAGCCTATCCAACACCGGCTTCGCGATCCACCGTTTTTCTGCACAGAATCCCTTCGGTGTAGGGGGCCTTCGGCCACGCTTATAAAAGAGAACACTTAGCCTTCTGTGTAGGCGGCCTTCGGCCGCACTTAAAAAAAATAACCCTTAGCCGATCCAACACCGGCTTAGCGATCCAAAACTTTCCGCACAGAATCCCCTTCGGTGTAGGCGGCCTTCGGCCACGCTTACAAAAGAGAACACTTAGCCTATCCAACACCGGCTTCGCGATCCACCGTTTTTCTGCACAGAAGCCCACTCTTGTGTAGGCGGCCTTCGGCCACCCTTATAAAAATAAGCCTTGGCCGATCCAACACCGGCTTAGCGATCCAAAACTCTCCGCACAGAATCGCCTTCGGTGTAGGCGGCCTTGGGCCACGCTTATAAAAGAGAACACTTAGCCTATCCAACACCGGCTTCGCGATCCACCGTTTTTCTGCACAGAATCCCTTCGGTGTAGGGGGCCTTCGGCCACGCTTATAAAAGAGAACACTTAGCCTTCTGTGTAGGCGGCCTTGGGCCACGCTTATAAAAAATAACCCTTGACCGATACAACACCGGCTTCGCGATTCACAGTTTTTCAGCACAGAATCCCCTTCTGTGTAGGCGGCCTTCGGCCGCACTTATAAAAAATAACCCTTAGCCGATCCAACACCGGCTTCGCGATCCACAGGTTTTCAGCACAGAATCCCCTTCTGTGTAGGCGGCCTTGGGCCATGCTTATAAAAAATAACCCTTGACCGATACAACACCTGCTTCGCCATCCACAGGTTTTCAGCACAGAATCCCCTTCTGTGTAGGCGGCCTTGGGCCACGCTTATAAAAAATAACCCTTGTCCGATACAACACCGGCTTCGCGATTCACAGTTTTTCAGCACAGAATCCCCTTCTGTGTAGGCGGCCTTCGGCCGCACTTAAAAAAAATAACCCTTAGCCGATCCAACACCGGCTTAGCGATCCAAAACTTTCCGCACAGAATCCCCTTCGGTGTAGGCGGCCTTCGGCCACGCTTACAAAAGAGAACACTTAGCCTATCCAACACCGGCTTCGCGATCCACCGTTTTTCTGCACAGAAGCCCACTCTTGTGTAGGCGCCCTTCGGCCACCCTTATAAAAATAAGCCTTGGCCGATCCAACACCGGCTTAGCGATCCAAAACTTTCCGCACAGAATCCCCTTCGGTGTAGGCAGCCTTCGGCCACGCTTATAAAAGAGAGCACTTAGGCTATCCAACACCGGCTTCGCGATCCACAGGTTTTCTGCAGAGAATCCCCTTCTTAGCCGATCCAACACCGGCTTCGCGATTCACAGTTTTTCAGCACAGAATCCCTTTCTGTGTAGGCGGCCTTCGGCCGCACTTATAAAAAATAACCCTTAGCCGATCCAACACCGGCTTCGCGATCCACCGTTTTTCTGCACAGACGCCCCCTCTTGTGTAGGCGGCCTTCGGCCACCCTTATAAAAATAAGCCTTGGCCGATCCAACACCGGCTTAGCGATCCAAAACTTTCCGCACATAATCCCTTTCGGTGTAGGCGGCCTTCGGCCACGCTTATAAAAGAGAACACTTAGCCTATCCAACACCGGCTTCGCGATCCACCGTTTTTCTGCACAGAAGCCCCCTCTTGTGTAGGCGGCCTTCGGCCACCCTTATAAAATTAAGCCTTGGCCGATCCAACACCGGCTTAGCGATCCAAAACTTTCCGCACAGAATCCCCTTCGGTGTAGGCAGCCTTCGGCCACGCTTATAAAAGAGAACACTTAGGCTATCCAACACCGGCTTCGCGATCCACAGGTTTTCTGCACAGAATCCCCTTCTGTGTAGGCGGCCTTCGGCCACGCTTATAAAAAATAACCCTTAGCCGATCCAACACCGGCTTCGCGATTCAGAGTTTTTCAGCACAGAATCCCCTTCTGTGTAAGCGGCCTTGGGCCACGCTTATAAAAAATAACCCTTGACCGATACAACACCGGCTTCGCGATTCACAGTTTTTCAGCACAGAATCCCCTTCTGTGTAGGCGGCCTTGGGCCACGCTTATAAAAAATAACCCTTGACCGATACAACACCGGCTTCGCGATTCACAGTTTTTCAGCACAGAATCCCCTTCTGTGTAGGCGGCCTTCGGCCGCACTTATAAAAAATAACCCTTAGCCGATCCAACACCGGCTTCGCGATCCACAGGTTTTCAGCACAGAATCCCCTTCTGTGTAGGCGGCCTTGGGCCACGCTTATAAAAAATAACCCTTGACAGATACAACACCGGCTTCGCGATTCACAGTTTTTCAGCAAAGAATCCCCTTCTGTGTAGGCGGCCTTCGGCCGCACTTATAAAAAATAACCCTTAGCCGATCCAACACCTACTTCGCGATCCACAGGTTTTCAGCACAGAATCCCCTTCTGTGTAGGCGGCCTTGGGCCACGCTTATAAAAAATAACCCTTGACCGATACAGCACCGGCTTCGCGATTCACAGTTTTTCAGCACAGAATCCCTTCTGTGTAGGCGGCCTTGGGCCACGCTTATAAAAAATAACCCTTGACCGATACAACACCGGCTTCGCGATTCACAGTTTTTCAGCACAGAATCCCCTTCTGTGTAGGCGGCCTTCGGCCGCACTTATAAAAAATAACCCTTAGCCGATCCAACACCGGCTTCGCGATCCACCGTTTTTCTGCACAGAAGCCCCCTCTTGTGTAGGCGGCCTTCGGCCACCCTTATAAAAATAAGCCTTGGCCGATCCAACACCGGCTTAGCGATCCACAGGTTTTCAGCACAGAATCCCCTTCTGTGTAGGCGGCCTTGGGCCACGCTTATAAAAAATAACCCTAGACCGATGCAACACCGGCTTCGCGATCCACAGGTTTTCAGCACAGAATCCCCTTCTGTGTAGGCGGCCTTGGGCCACGCTTATAAAAAATAACCCTTGACCGATCCAACACCGGCTTCGCGATCCACAGGTTTTCAGCACAGAATCCCCTTCTGTGTAGGCGGCCTTGGGCCACGCTTATAAAAAATAACCCTTGACCGATACAACACCGGCTTCGCGATTCACAGTTTTTCAGCACAGAATCCCCTTCTGTGTAGGCGGCCTTCGGCCGCACTTATAAAAAATAACCCTTAGCCGATCCAACACCGGCTTCGCGATCCACCGTTTTTCTGCACAGAAGCCCCCTCTTGTGTAGGCGGCCTTCGGCCACCCTTATAAAAATAAGCCTTGGCCGATCCAACACCGGCTTAGCGATCCACAGGTTTTCAGCACAGAATCCCCTTCTGTGTAGGCGGCCTTGGGCCACGCTTATAAAAAATAACCCTAGACCGATGCAACACCGGCTTCGCGATCCACAGGTTTTCAGCACAGAATCCCCTTCTGTGTAGGCGGCCTTGGGCCACGCTTATAAAAAATAACCCTTGACCGATCCAACACCGGCTTCGCGATCCACAGGTTTTCAGCACAGACTCCCCTTCTGTGTAGGCTTCGTTGGGCCACGCTTATAAAAAATAACCCTTAGCCGATCCAACACCGGCTTCGCGATCCACAGGTTTTCAGCACAGAATCCCCTTCTGTGTAGGCGGCCTTGGGCCACGCTTATAAAAAATAACCCTAGACCGATGCAACACCGGCTTCGCGATCCACAGGTTTTCAGCACAGAATCCCCTTCTGTGTAGGCGGCCTTGGGCCACGCTTATAAAAAATAACCCTTGTCCGATACAACACCGGCTTCGCGATTCACAGTTTTTCAGCACAGAATCCCCTTCTGTGTAGGCGGCCTTCGGCCACGCTTATAAAAAATAACCCTTAGCCGATCCAACACCGGCTTCGCGATCCACAGGTTTTCAGCACAGAATCCCCTTCTGTGTAGGCGGCCTTGGGCCACGCTTATAAAAAATAACCCTTAGCCGATCCAACACCGGCTTCGCGATCCACAGGTTTTCAGCACAGAATCCCCTTCTGTGTAGGCGGCCTTGGGCCACGCTTATAAAAGAGAACACTTAGCCTATCCAACACCGGCTTCGCGATCCCCCGTTTTTCTGCACAGAATCCCTTCGGTGTAGGCGGCCTTCGGCCACGCTTATAAAAGAGAACACTTAGCCTTCTGTGTAGGCGGCCTTGGGCCACGCTTATAAAAAATAACCCTTGACCGATACAACACCGGCTTCGCGATTCACAGTTTTTCAGCACAGAATCCCCTTCTGTGTAGGCGGCCTTCGGCCGCACTTATAAAAAATAACCCTTAGCCGATCCAACACCGGCTTCGCGATCCACAGGTTTTCAGCACAGAATCCCCTTCTGTGTAGGCGGCCTTGGGCCACGCTTATAAAAAATAACCCTAGACCGATGCAACACCGGCTTCGCGATCCACAGGTTTTCAGCACAGAATCCCCTTCTGTGTAGGCGGCCTTGGGCCACGCTTATAAAAAATAACCCTTGTCCGATACAACACCGGCTTCGCGATTCACAGTTTTTCAGCACAGAATCCCCTTCTGTGTAGGCGGCCTTCGGCCACGCTTATAAAAAATAACCCTTAGCCGATCCAACACCGGCTTCGCGATCCACAGGTTTTCAGCACAGAATCCCCTTCTGTGTAGGCGGCCTTGGGCCACGCTTATAAAAAATAACCCTTAGCCGATCCAACACCGGCTTCGCGATCCACAGGTTTTCAGCACAGAATCCCCTTCTGTGTAGGCGGCCTTGGGCCACGCTTATAAAAAATAACCCTTGACCGATACAACACCGGCTTCGCGATTCACAGTTTTTCAGCACAGAATCCCCTTCTGTGTAGGCGGCCTTCGGCCACGGTTATAAAAAATAACCCTTAGCCGATCCAACACCGGCTTCGCGATCCACAGGTTTTCAGCACAGAATCCCCTTCTGTGTAGGCGGCCTTGGGCCACGCTTATAAAAAATAACCCTTAGCCGATCCAACACCGGCTTCGCGATCCACAGGTTTTCAGCACAGAATCCCCTTCTGTGTAGGCGGCCTTGGGCCACGCTTATAAAAGAGAACACTTAGCCTATCCAACACCGGCTTCGCGATCCCCCGTTTTTCTGCACAGAATCCCTTCGGTGTAGGCGGCCTTCGGCCACGCTTATAAAAGAGAACACTTAGCCTTCTGTGTAGGCGGCCTTGGGCCACGCTTATAAAAAATAACCCTTGACCGATACAACACCGGCTTCGCGATTCACAGTTTTTCAGCACAGAATCCCCTTCTGTGTAGGCGGCCTTCGGCCGCACTTATAAAAAATAACCCTTAGCCGATCCAACACCGGCTTCGCGATCCACAGGTTTTCA
Organism: Merzomyia westermanni; assembly: GCA_949987695.1. Taxonomy (NCBI): domain Eukaryota; kingdom Metazoa; phylum Arthropoda; class Insecta; order Diptera; family Tephritidae; genus Merzomyia; species Merzomyia westermanni. The sequence continues at coordinate 88,624,727 of OX465291.1, forward strand.
GCACAGAATCCCCTTCTGTGTAGGCGGCCTTGGGCCACGCTTATAAAAAATAACCCTAGACCGATGCAACACCGGCTTCGCGATCCCCAGGTTTTCAGCACAGAATCCCCTTCTGTGTAGGCGGCCTTGGGCCACGCTTATAAAAAATAACCCTTGTCCGATACAACACCGGCTTCGCGATTCACAGTTTTTCAGCACAGAATCCCCTTCTGTGTAGGCGGCCTTCGGCCACGCTTATAAAAAATAACCCTTAGCCGATCCAACACCGGCTTCGCGATCCACAGGTTTTCAGCACAGAATCCCCTTCTGTGTAGGCGGCCTTGGGCCACGCTTATAAAAAATAACCCTTAGCCGATCCAACACCGGCTTCGCGATCCACAGGTTTTCAGCACAGAATCCCCTTCTGTGTAGGCGGCCTTGGGCCACGCTTATAAAAAATAACCCTTGACCGATACAACACCGGCTTCGCGATTCACAGTTTTTCAGCACAGAATCCCCTTCTGTGTAGGCGGCCTTCGGCCACGGTTATAAAAAATAACCCTTAGCCGATCCAACACCGGCTTCGCGATCCACAGGTTTTCAGCACAGAGTCCCCTTCTGTGTAGGCGGCCTTGGGCCACGCTTATAAAAAATAACCCTTGACCGATACAACACCGGCTTCGCGATTCACAGTTTTTCAGCACAGAATCCCCTTCTGTGTAGGCGGCCTTCGGCCGCACTTATAAAAAATAACCCTTAGCCGATCCAACACCGGCTTCGCGATCCACAGGTTTTCAGCACAGAATCCCCTTCTGTGTAGGCGGCCTTGGGCCACGCTTATAAAAAATAACCCTTGACCGATACAACACCGGCTTCGCGATTCACAGGTTTTCTGCACAGAATCCCCTTCTGTGTAGGCGGCCTTCGGCCACGCTTATAAAAAATAACCCTTAGCCGATCCAACACCGGCTTCGCGATCCACAGGTTTTCAGCACAGAATCCCCTTCTGTGTAGGCGGCCTTGGGCCACGCTTATAAAAAATAACCCTTGACCGATCCAACACCGGCTTCGCGATCCACAGGTTTTCAGCACAGACTCCCCTTCTGTGTAGGCTTCGTTGGGCCACGCTTATAAAAAATAACCCTTAGCCGATCCAACACCGGCTTCGCGATCCACAGGTTTTCAGCACAGAGTCCCCTTCTGTGTAGGCGGCCTTGGGCCACGCTTATAAAAAATAACCCTTGACCGATACAACACCGGCTTCGCGATTCACAGGTTTTCTGCACAGAATCCCCTTCTGTGTAGGCGGCCTTCGGCCACGCTTATAAAAAATAACCCTTAGCCGATCCAACACCGGCTTCGCGATCCACAGGTTTTCAGCACAGAATCCCCTTCTGTGTAGGCGGCCTTGGGCCACGCTTATAAAAAATAACCCTTGACCGATCCAACACCGGCTTCGCGATCCACAGGTTTTCAGCACAGACTCCCCTTCTGTGTAGGCTTCGTTGGGCCACGCTTATAAAAAATAACCCTTAGCCGATCCAACACCGGCTTCGCGATCCACAGTTTTTCTGCACAGAATCCCCTTCTGTGTAGGCGGCGTTGGGCCACGCTTATAAGAAATAACCCTTAACCGATCCAACACCGGCTTCGCGATTCACAGCCGGTGTTTGATCCACCAATTGGAGGAAATTGCAAGTCTGCCAAAACACCGCCATCAGAACTGCTACGGGATGTCTGCTTATGTCATCTGAGTCTGACCTCCATCAAGAGGCAAAATTGCTCAATGTTCAAGAGCACGCGGAACTCTTGAGTAGACAGTTCCTTCTGAACTGTCAAAAACCTAGTCATCCAAATCGACATCTTTTGGATGTAGCACCGCCACCCAGAGACATAAGGAGACATCTTCGTTAGCATTACGATGAGATCCGGCACCATATCTCTTTGCCGTTTGATCTGCGGAACCATAGACGGGCTCTAAATGACCTTCACACCGAGTCGGTAGACAGATCTCTCAGATCTCGGCCTGTGAATCCCGTTATTAATACTCAACCACCTGAATTGGCTGAAGAGGATCGTGTACTTCCGAGGGAGACTATAGTCATGTTAGCACAACTTCGTTCTGGATATTGTAATAGGTTAAACTCTTACTTATCCAGACTGAACTCTACCATACCAAACACATGCCCTGCATGTGGTAAGTCCCCTCATGATACCATACATCTCTTCTCCTGTTCAATAGAACATACTCATCTAACACCTACAGCACTCTGGTCCAACCCTGTGGAAACTACCCGTTTCCTCGGACTTCCGTTAGAAGAGCCTGATGACAATTTAGAGAGATAGTGCCCATTAGGAAGGGCGAATCACTGTTAACAACAACAACAACAACGAGCCTTTTATCAAGGCTCTTTTATCCACGAAAACCCACATACAAAACAATGCAGGCAGTTGCTAACTAATTATGCTTGAACATAAAAACGTTGAACCTATTTTTAAAGGCTCGCGCAAGAAAAACAATGCAGGCAATTCAAACTTTTCAGACCTAAGCATAAGTGTGTGGCTTATTTTTAAGGCTCGTTAATCATGGGCCTAACGAAAAACGATGCAGGTAGTTACAAACTATTCAGATTTAAGCATGAATAAGGAAGGAACTTTTAAGACTCGTTAATATTGGAAAATTGCATACATCCGAAAACAATGCAAAAAATTAAAACTATTAACGCCTAAACAATGTAGGGTTGATTATTTACATGAGTTTTAAACCCACGAATTTGCTTGGATGAAGATCAAGATTAATTTTACGCAAGTGAAAAATGGGGAATGCATGGGCTATTTTTTATGTTCTTAAAATTTTTCCATTGTAATATTTTAGTTTAGTTAGGAAGGTGGGTCGTGTGTAGAAGTTCACGCAAATGGGGAAAGTCTCTGACCGCCATTCACTTGGGAATAGCCAGAGCAATTCTTTTGCATGCGGTTCAAGCAGCTCACTACTTACGGGAGCTTGCGCCCAAGTATTCTCTGGGTAACCACCGAACACCCGTTTGGTGGTGAGCTAAACGTGAGAAGGCGATAACCTGGTAAGGCCACTCCGACATAATCCATTTAAGGGCTGGCTGGGGGGATTCAAACAGCAGCGTCTGATCTCCATGTGGTGCGGCTGCAAGCGGGCGTCTGTCTTGTACCAAGCAGCTCGCTATACAAATGTGTGATAAGAAATTCCTATCGCAAAGCGAGTTGTGCGCTGGGTTTGTGACCCGCCACGTAAAAAGAAGTTCCAATGAAACCACACGCAGAGACTCGGATAATAAGACAACCCAATTTTGATGACTACCCCGGCAAACTTTTTAAGGCTTATAAATTAAGGACATGCACCTGGAACGTCCAATCCCTTAATGGGGATTGTGCTGCTGCCCGGCTGGTTGATGCCCTCGTAAACGTCAAAGCTGACATCACCGCCATTCAAGAGATGTGATGGACGGTTAGGGTAACAGTACCATTACACCTTGCAACATCTACTAGAGTGGGCATGTAGACAAGCGCAGATTCGGCGTGTGTTTTGTGGTGGGAGAGAGACTCCGTCATTGAGTACTGACGCCAGGGTGGGTAAAGAGGGTGTATTGTCGGGAAGTTCAGTCTCCACGATCAGACCTCGCCAAATGGATGCAGGGGTCATGACTTCGCCTGTGCCCGACACATGGTCATATCAGCCCAAGAAGATCGATCAGGCTACATGGCACACAACCAGATCGACCACGTTGTGATAGGCGGACGGCATGCTTCCAGCGTTTTAGATGTTCGCACAATATGATGTTCGCCAATTATTTCGCAGAGCACAATTCAACGTAATGGGATGCATGAACAGTAGGATCAGGAGCAATTGGATTCCGTCAACTTCCGCGAAGCCACAACTGACATGATGATGAAGAGTCCGCGCTACAACGAAAAGAAACGACGAAGGAATGCAACGACAGTGAACACTACCGCGAGTTGAAGAAGGAAGCTAGGCGGCTTTTCCGGGCGAAAAAAAGAAAGGCAGAAAAGCGTGAGGTCAAAGAGGTTGAGAGGCGGGTCAACGGGAATAACACCCGATATTTCTATCAAAAAATTTGGCGAATGACAGAAGGTTTCAAACCCGGGGCAAACTCCTGTAAGAATGAGAACAGACACTGGGTGCCGATGTTCAGAGAGTACTCAGAATATGGAGGGATCACTTCTCTGCCCTTTTGAACAAAGAAACTGAGCAAGAAACCAAGAAGATGCCAAGCCCGACCCCACAATCCAAGATGATAGAATTGGCGTTCCACAACCCGAATATAATGAGGTGCGAATAGCAATACCCCGATTGAAAAACAATAAAGCAGCTGGCGCTGATGGTTTGCCTGCTGAGCTATTCAAACACGGAGGCGAGGAGCTGGTAAGGCGCATGCATCAGCTTCTACGCAGAATATGGTCGGATAAATGCATGCCTGAAGATTGGAATCTAAGTGTTCTCTGCCCAATCCACAAGAAGGGCGATCCTGCAAACGGCGCTAACTATCGCGGAATTAGCCTTTTCAAATCGCATATACGATCCTATCAAGCGTATTGTGCGAAAGACTGAAGCCTGATGTGAAAAGACTGATTGGACCTTATCGGTGTGGCTTCAGACCTGGTGAATCCTATCGGCCAGATTGTAACAATACGCCAAATCTTAGAAAAAACCCGCGAGAAAAGAATCGGCAAGCATCACCTCACGAAAAGGAACTGCTTATATGCCGCTATGTCTGAATTTGGTTTCTCAGCAAAACTTATACGGCTATGAAAAAATACCTTGAGCAACACCACCAGCTCGGTCAGAATTTTTAAGGACCTCTCCTAGCCGTTCGAAACTAAACGAGGTTTCAGACAGGGTGACCACCTATCCATATTAGAGGGCAAAACGAAGTACATGTTGTCGTCAAACAAAGAGTCATCGCATTTGCGTCTTGGCAACCACGCAGCAATACTTTCGAAATAGTAAAGGACTTCGTTTACTTGGGAACCAGCACTAACACAAACTACTCTTGAAAACAAATGCTACTTCGGACTGAGTAGGCAATTGAAAAGTACAGTCTTGTCCCGTTCTGCTATATGGTGCAGAAGCGTGGACACGAACAACATCTAATGAAGCGGCTCTGGGAGTATTCGAGAAAAAGGTTCTTCGAAAGATTTGTGGACCTCTACGCGTTGGCGACGCCGAGTACCGAAGAAGATTTAATGATGAGCTGTATGAACTTTGCACAGACGCCGACATAGTTCAGCGAATTAAAACACAGCGGCTTCGCTGCCTATGCCATGTTGTGTGAAAGAGCGAAGATGCTCCAGCCCAGAAGGTATTCTTATCGGCACCCGCCGGTGGAAGCAGAGGAAGAGGGAAACCACCTCTCCGATGGAATGACCAAGTGGATACCGATTTGCAACGAAGAAATTACTGGCGAGCTATGTTGGACGGTCAAAATCGGCCAGGCGGTTAAATGACCATTCAAAGAAAATGTTTAGTTTGCTTAGTACTTAATGCAATGTTTGAGTTATATTTATTATAATTTAATTTTATATATATAATTTATTTCTATTTTATAAAATGAAATAATACAATTGTTCCTTAAGACGTTCACCAGAATACATGTTGCAGTAAGGGAAACCCACGAAAGTATTTTTTTAAATTTATAAGCAGAGCGCTTTGAAAGTTGAAATTGTAGTGTAAATATATATATATCCACAATTGTTGAGCGAAAACCGTTAAAATTTTTGTGATAAGGATAAGGAGAACACAATGCTAGTACTTTCTCATTTTCGACCAATCTTGAGTTTGGCTTTTACCGCTTATTTTCACAGATATATTGTTGCCGCAATTTCCACCCTCAAAAATTAAGAAATACAAAATTGTGGTTTTAGCCAATTAGCGCTGGCAGAGACACAACGGCATTCGAATTCAAATAGGTGTGACATGAGGACCGCAGAGTGCACTAACACTTAACAATTTTCGGTCAATCTTGAAGTATAGTCACCGGTCCGTATTCGAATTTTCTCCATTATGTGTTATGCACAATCCCTAAAACTCTACACAAAATACCCACATTTGTTTTCACTATTCTGGCACTATTGGAAAATGTTATAAAAATTAAAAAAACTTCAGAGGGCTCTCAGAGAGCCCTAAGTCTCGCATCTATAGATGAATATCTTTGGTTAGTATGCATGCGTTTTTTTATTTGTACATATGTTTGGATGTATGTACAACTGTGCGCATAAGCAGTGGTTACATTTGGTTATTCGAATACCTACCGAATAGTTGTCATTTGGTTTTTTTGGGCAAATAGGGTTGAATAGGGAGGCAATTTAGAACTTGCCGCACATAAAAAACGTAAGAAAATTCTTCTTTAGACCATCTACCTACTCGTACATACATAGGCAAGTAAGTAAGGTATGGTAAGAATTCTTTGGATTAAATGGCCTGGTTAAGGACGATCGCTAGTAGGTAGATTTTTCTTTATGTTTCTACAACTGAAGGAATTGAGTAAAGCGAGACAATGTATTTTAAATATTAAAACAATAATAAAACGAATGACCTACTTGCATGGGCGATTGATAATTTACCCGGCAGTATCAGCAGATATTTCTAATTATTATATTCCATCGTAAACCCTTCATATATTTTAAGCAATGATAAGGTATATTAAACCCGTTTGAAAAAATTAAAGTTTTATTTTATTTGTCTGGTTATACGGTACGTTGTATAGTAATATATAAATCCAATGCCCTTGACGTCCAGCCATCTGTGGTCAAAGCGATATCTGTATCCCTTTAGCCAATAATATTTTGGGTTTAATCAGTTCATCCTAACACAAAGCTTCAAATCGTTTTCGAAAAGGAACTTTTTAATTGGGCTCTAAAATTATTATCAGCGATATAAAATCTTAATTTTCAATAAAGGAAATCGGCAGCATATCCATCGTTAACATTTTCGTTATATCCTGTGTAATTAGTTCCTGGCGGTTTTGAGTAATGTTGATGGTGCTGTTTGCCGATGTACTGACTCGTGATTGCCTTTTTCTGTTCAATTGTAAACTTCCTTCAGAGTTATCAATTATATGGTAAGTTGAATCTTGCAGATTATCAACTCCATATCTCAGTATATGTTTGAAATTGTAGTGGTTCCACAAGCAGGTTGTGGCGCTCATTACACAGCGCCGCAATAATTGCAGAAGGCTTGTCCAGAGTTCTTTACGATTGTAAAATGGTGCCAAAGTTTTCTTCTGTACATTTTTTATACATAGTAGTGCTACGCACAGGTATATTAACTTTAGTCGCGTAACGGTGGTACTTATTTAACGTCATAAACGGATCGAGATAGATATTGACTTATATATATCAAAATGTTCAGGAGGAAAAAGGAAATTGATTAAGCTATGTCCGTCCGTCCGTCAGTCTGTTAGCACGATAACTTGAGTAAATTTTGAGATATCTTAATGAAATTTGGTATGTTGGTTCTTTGGCACTCATCTCCGGGCGCTATTTAAAATGGGCGAAATCGGATAATAGCCACGTCCACTTTTTATACATAGAATATTTTCGAAAACACAAAGAAAGTGATTACTCAGTACATAATACACCTATAAGAATAAAATTTTGTGACTACATTGAGATTGAGGCATAAAATAAAATTTTCAAGAAATTTTTGAAAATGGGTGTGGCACCGCCCACTTTTGATTAAGTCAAATTTAGAAATAATATTAATCATAAATCAGAAACCGTTCAAGATATCAAAACAAAATTTAGCACACATACTTATATTAACAGAGGGAATGTTCCGGAAATCGGTTAAGGTACCCGCCCACTTTTATACGAAAGATTTTCAAAAAGGATCATAGATATATTTAATAGGCAATAACTTTGCGTACAAAAGCTTTATATCATTTCTATTTCACTTTCAAAGTGCCCGTGAACGAAAAAAGTCGAAAAATATAAATTTTTTAAAATGGGAGTGGTCTCTCCCCTTTTGTAGTGAATTATTACACACAACTTTTTATGCCACAACTCCAGCAAAAATTGATTTATTAAAACGATATTTGGTGAAAATGTTGAATACATAAGCAGAAATGTTTGTTGTAAACATGGGCGAAATCAGTCAACGGCCACGCCCAGTTTTTAAACATAGTTCTGAAAAATTTGTTTATAAAATGTAAGACGCGTTATTTTTTTTATTTATAGCCAAGTAAGCTATATCAATAAGATCTTGCACACATTATAAGCTTTTTAAGCAAAACTTGACCGCAAAAAAATTTTGTGGATTTTGAGGAAACAGGCGTGGCGCCGACCACTTTTTAGCATTAAAAGTCTGCTATTTTGCTTGTACTTTGAACTAGATATTTCAATCAAAATTCGTCAGCTGCTTCTCAATAGTATGTAGTATACTCCTGCCAAAAATTAAGCAAGTCGGATAACACACAAGTAAAATATCCGGGCAAGTTATTAAAACCCCACTGCAATAGGAAAGTTATATACCTTTTTTGATTTTCATACCTTTAATGAACATGAAATGTTTGTAAGTATGAGAAGAAGAAGAGATGGGCCCATCAATAAGTAAACGGAAATAATCAAGATGATGAGCTGAGTCGTCCGTCTGCCTGTCCGTCTGTCTATTTGAACGCAAAGTTTTCAAACATAAAATGTGCATGCATTGGTATTTTGAAGAAATGTGGTTAGCAGTTGTTGGTAGGGAAGCTATTTATATACAAATAAATTAATGGCGGCCGCCGTAGTGTGGCGGTGGTGTTGCCGGCCTACCACACCGAACGTCCAAGGTTCGAGTCCTAGGACAGGTAACATCAAAAGTGGTTTGAACAAGTTTGCATTAACTCGTCATAGATTAAGAAATTGTTAGGGTGACCTTAACATATTATTCGAATACTAGTATTATTCGAATAGTATTATTTGAATGGTTGTATTGAAATATAGGATGTAATGCGAATAACTACCTATTATTAATGTGCATAAGAAACTCTAACAGGAGATTTACCCTGTGCGGAAAATTTTGGATCACGAAGCCGGTATTGGATCGGCCAAGGGTTATTTTTTTATAAGCGCGGCCGAAGGCCGCCTACACTGAAGGGAATTCTGTGCGAAGCCGGTGTTGGATAGGCTAAGTGTTATTTTTTTTATAAACGCGGCCGAAGGCCGTCTACACAGAAGGGGATTCTGTGCAGAAAAACTGTGGATCGCGAGCCGATATTGGATCGGCCAAGGGCTATTTTTTTATAAGCGCGGCCAAAGGCCGCCTACACAGAAGGCAATTCTGTGCGAAGCCGGTGTTGGATAGGCTAAGTGTTATTTTTTTTATAAACGCGGCCGAAGGCCGCCTTCACCGAAGGGGATTCTGTGCGGAAAGTTTTGGATCGCGAAGCCGGTGTTGGATCGGCCAAGTGTTATTTTTTATAAGCGCGGCCGAAGGCCGCCTAAACAGGAGGGGATTATGTGCAGAAAACCTGTGGATCGCGAAGCCGGTATTGGATCGGCCAAGGGTTATTTTTTTATAAGCGCAGCCGAAGGCCGCCTACACAGAAGGGGATTCTGTGCGGAAAATTTTGGATCACGAAGCCGGTATTGGATCGGCCAAGGGTTATTTTTTTATAAGCGCGGCCGAAGGCCGCCTACACTGAAGGGAATTCTGTGCGAAGCCGGTGTTGGATAGGCTAAGTGTTATTTTTTTTATAAACGCGGCCGAAGGCCGTCTACACAGAAGGGGATTCTGTGCAGAAAAACTGTGGATCGCGAGCCGATATTGGATCGGCCAAGGGCTATTTTTTTATAAGCGCGGCCAAAGGCCGCCTACACAGAAGGCAATTCTGTGCGAAGCCGGTGTTGGATAGGCTAAGTGTTATTTTTTTTATAAACGCGGCCGAAGGCCGCCTTCACCGAAGGGGATTCTGTGCGGAAAGTTTTGGATCGCGAAGCCGGTGTTGGATCGGCCAAGGGTTATTTTTTATAAGCGTGGCCGAAGGCCGCCTAAACAGGAGGGGATTATGTGCAGAAAACCTGTGGATCGCGAAGCCGGTATTGGATCGGCCAAGGGTTATTTTTTTATAAGCGCAGCCGAAGGCCGCCTACACAGAAGGGAATTCTGTGCGAAGCCGGTGTTGGATAGCTTAAGTGTTCTCTTTTATAAGCGCCGCCGAAGGCCGCCTACAAACAAGGGGATTCTGTGCAGAAAACCTGTGGATCGCGAAGCCGGTATTGGATCGGTCAAGGGTTATTTTTTTATAAGCGCGGCCGAAGGCCGCCTACACTGAAGGGAATTCTGTGCGAAGCCGGTGTTGGATAGGCTAAGTGTTATTTTTTTTATAAACGCGGCCGAAGGCCGTCTACACAGAAGGGGATTCTGTGCAGAAAAACTGTGGATCGCGAGCCGGTATTGGATCGGCCAAGGGCTATTTTTTTATAAGCGCGGCCAAAGGCCGCCTACACAGAAGGCAATTCTGTGCGAAGCCGGTGTTGGATAGGCTAAGTGTTATTTTTTTTATAAACGCGGCCGAAGGCCGCCTACACAGAAGGGGATTCTGTGCAGAAAAACTGTGGATCGCGAGCCGGTATTGGATCGGCCAAGGGCTATTTTTTTATAAGCGCGGCCGAAGGCCGCCTACACTGAAGGGAATTCTGTGCGAAGCCGGTGTTGGATAGGCTAAGTGTTATTTTTTTTATAAACGCGGCCGAAGGCCGTCTACACAGAAGGGGATTCTGTGCAGAAAAACTGTGGATCGCGAGCCGATATTGGATCGGCCAAGGGCTATTTTTTTATAAGCGCGGCCAAAGGCCGCCTACACAGAAGGCAATTCTGTGCGAAGCCGGTGTTGGATAGGCTAAGTGTTATTTTTTTTATAAACGCGGCCGAAGGCCGCCTTCACCGAAGGGGATTCTGTGCGGAAAGTTTTGGATCGCGAAGCCGGTGTTGGATCGGCCAAGTGTTATTTTTTATAAGCGTGGCCGAAGGCCGCCTAAACAGGAGGGGATTCTGTGCAGAAAACCTGTGGATCGCGAAGCCGGTATTGGATCGGCCAAGGGTTATTTTTTTATAAGCGCAGCCGAAGGCCGCCTACACAGAAGGGGATTCTGTGCGGAAAATTTTGGATCACGAAGCCGGTATTGGATCGGCCAAGGGTTATTTTTTTATAAGCGCGGCCGAAGGCCGCCTACACTGAAGGGAATTCTGTGCGAAGCCGGTGTTGGATAGGCTAAGTGTTATTTTTTTTATAAACGCGGCCGAAGGCCGTCTACACAGAAGGGGATTCTGTGCAGAAAAACTGTGGATCGCGAGCCGATATTGGATCGGCCAAGGGCTATTTTTTTATAAGCGCGGCCAAAGGCCGCCTACACAGAAGGCAATTCTGTGCGAAGCCGGTGTTGGATAGCCTAAGTGTTATTTTTTTTATAAACGCGGCCGAAGGCCGTCTACACAGAAGGGGATTCTGTGCAGAAAAACTGTGGATCGCGAGCCGGTATTGGATCGGCCAAGGGCTATTTTTTTATAAGCGCGGCCAAAGGCCGCCTACACAGAAGGCAATTCTGTGCGAAGCCGGTGTTGGATAGGCTAAGTGTTATTTTTTTTATAAACGCGGCCGAAGGCCGTCTACACAGAAGGGGATTCTGTGCAGAAAAACTGTGGATCGCGAGCCGATATTGGATCGGCCAAGGGCTATTTTTTTATAAGCGCGGCCAAAGGCCGCCTACACAGAAGGCAATTCTGTGCGAAGCCGGTGTTGGATAGGCTAAGTGTTATTTTTTTTATAAACGCGGCCGAAGGCCGTCTACACAGAAGGGGATTCTGTGCAGAAAAACTGTGGATCGCGAGCCGATATTGGATCGGCCAAGGGCTATTTTTTTATAAGCGCGGCCAAAGGCCGCCTACACAGAAGGCAATTCTGTGCGAAGCCGGTGTTGGATAGGCTAAGTGTTATTTTTTTTATAAACGCGGCCGAAGGCCGCCTTCACCGAAGGGGATTCTGTGCGGAAAGTTTTGGATCGCGAAGCCGGTGTTGGATCGGCCAAGTGTTATTTTTTATAAGCGTGGCCGAAGGCCGCCTAAACAGGAGGGGATTCTGTGCAGAAAACCTGTGGATCGCGAAGCCGGTATTGGATCGGCCAAGGGTTATTTTTTTATAAGCGCAGCCGAAGGACGCCTACACAGAAGGGGATTCTGTGCGGAAAATTTTGGATCACGAAGCCGGTATTGGATCGGCCAAGGGTTATTTTTTTATAAGCGCGGCCGAAGGCCGCCTACACTGAAGGGAATTCTGTGCGAAGCCGGTGTTGGATAGGCTAAGTGTTATTTTTTTTATAAACGCGGCCGAAGGCCGTCTACACAGAAGGGGATTCTGTGCAGAAAAACTGTGGATCGCGAGCCGATATTGGATCGGCCAAGGGCTATTTTTTTATAAGCGCGGCCAAAGGCCGCCTACACAGAAGGAAATTCTGTGCGAAGCCGGTGTTGGATAGGCTAAGTGTTATTTTTTTTATAAACGCGGCCGAAGGCCGCCTTCACCGAAGGGGATTCTGTGCGGAAAGTTTTGGATCGCGAAGCCGGTGTTGGATCGGCCAAGTGTTATTTTTTATAAGCGTGGCCGAAGGCCGCCTAAACAGGAGGGGATTCTGTGCAGAAAACCTGTGGATCGCGAGCCGATATTGGATCGGCCAAGGGCTATTTTTTTATAAGCGCGGCCAAAGGCCGCCTACACAGAAGGCAATTCTGTGCGAAGCCGGTGTTGGATAGGCTAAGTGTTATTTTTTTATAAGCGCAGCCGAAGGCCGCCTACACAGAAGGGAATTCTGTGCAGAAAAACTGTGGATCGCGAGCCGGTATTGGATCGGCCAAGGGCTATTTTTTTATAAGCGCGGCCGAAGGCCGCCTACACTGAAGGGAATTCTGTGCGAAGCCGGTGTTGGATAGGCTAAGTGTTATTTTTTTTATAAACGCGGCCGAAGGCCGTCTACACAGAAGGGGATTCTGTGCAGAAAAACTGTGGATCGCGAGCCGATATTGGATCGGCCAAGGGCTATTTTTTTATAAGCGCGGCCAAAGGCCGCCTACACAGAAGGCAATTCTGTGCGAAGCCGGTGTTGGATAGGCTAAGTGTTATTTTTTTTATAAACGCGGCCGAAGGCCGCCTTCACCGAAGGGGATTCTGTGCGGAAAGTTTTGGATCGCGAAGCCGGTGTTGGATCGGCCAAGTGTTATTTTTTATAAGCGTGGCCGAAGGCCGCCTAAACAGGAGGGGATTCTGTGCAGAAAACCTGTGGATCGCGAAGCCGGTATTGGATCGGCCAAGGGTTATTTTTTTATAAGCGCAGCCGAAGGCCGCCTACACAGAAGGGGATTCTGTGCGGAACAGTTTGGATCACGAAGCCGGTATTGGATCGGCCAAGGGTTATTTTTTTATAAGCGCGGCCGAAGGCCGCCTACACTGAAGGGAATTCTGTGCGAAGCCGGTGTTGGATAGGCTAAGTGTTATTTTTTTTATAAACGCGGCCGAAGGCCGTCTACACAGAAGGGGATTCTGTGCAGAAAAACTGTGGATCGCGAGCCGATATTGGATCGGCCAAGGGCTATTTTTTTATAAGCGCGGCCAAAGGCCGCCTACACAGAAGGCAATTCTGTGCGAAGCCGGTGTTGGATAGGCTAAGTGTTATTTTTTTTATAAACGCGGCCGAAGGCCGTCTACACAGAAGGGGATTCTGTGCAGAAAAACTGTGGATCGCGAGCCGGTATTGGATCGGCCAAGGGCTATTTTTTTATAAGCGCGGCCAAAGGCCGCCTACACAGAAGGCAATTCTGTGCGAAGCCGGTGTTGGATAGGCTAAGTGTTATTTTTTTTATAAACGCGGCCGAAGGCCGCCTTCACCGAAGGGGATTCTGTGCGGAAAGTTTTGGATCGCGAAGCCGGTGTTGGATCGGCCAAGTGTTATTTTTTATAAGCGTGGCCGAAGGCCGCCTAAACAGGAGGGGATTCTGTGCAGAAAACCTGTGGATCGCGAGCCGATATTGGATTTGCAAGATATTTGCAAGCGATGTTAACAATCTTCTGTCATTTATATGTGGTTGTTGCAGACGCAGATATAGGGTGTGCCGAAATTGCACAAAAGTGTTTTGGACAGAAATACTGGGTATCGCGTAGCCGGTGTTGGACCGGCTAAGGGCTATTTTCTTAAATAGCGGCCTAAGGCCGCTAACTCAAAAAGATGGTCTGCAGATAAAAACCATAGATCACGCCCCAAATTTAGTTTTCGGTTTTTTTGCAAATATTTTTCAAAATAACGAAAATATTTATTCTCCGGAAGCAGATTCTCATTCTTGGGACCAAAAGGCGTCTTTTGATGCCCATATCGAATATCAGCACTCGGTCGCGGTTGTAAACAATTACCTTAGGCCCCTCCTACGACCTGTATGCCTATTCTAAGCCCCTAACCCGGAGGGGGGCTTCATATTTTATGCCGACTGCGAACGGCATTTGCAAGGCTGAGGGTTTGTCAAGAAGTTTAGAAAAACTTTTTTTGTTATCGGTCCCGGTACTCGAGCCGAGGACCTTCGGTGTAGTAGACCAGCCACTCTACAGCCACACCACGGTAGCCACCATCAACCCTGCTTTAGCGAGGCAAATAATAGGTCCCTGGGCATTGGACAAATGGGGTGCATTCGGCGTGGATGTATCTGCAACACAGTACCTCGTGTTGCAGCTGCATCTTTCCGGGGGGCAAAGATCCGGTAGAGCAAATTACTATGCGAATGTTGTAGCAGCATCCAATTTCCAGGAGAGCCCTTTTTCAGCCTCTTGGAGATTGATGTTAATAAGAATCGCGATCTTCTAAAATGTTATAGTGGATACACTCGTAGTGGCACCATGGTCCATGAGACTGTGTCAGTTTTCTAATAAATTCCATTGTCTAATTCACGAGATGTGGTATTAAAAGGCCGCATAAGCGTTAATTGGAGTTGTAGAGGGCTCGCCACTCTTACCAACCAACTTAAAAATTTTTCATCTATTAACTCCTAAATGTTTGAGGAAATGTCTCCCAAAATAATTTGTTGTTCTCCCATTTTTTCAACGTTTAAAATACCGACTTTTCCTCCCAAATACATCTTCTATTTTTCGAAGTTTGTTTGTGATACGGGGAGATGGGAAAAGAGAAACAATTCCCAAAAAATGTGCGTTCATGATTGCGGGAATGGGAAATGGGAGAAATCTCTCAAAAAATGTCTGTTCAGATTTGCTATGAGTGAAAATTAGGCAGGGTTCGAAGCAGGCATTAACTAGGCGATAAAAGATCAATCCAAACATTCGAACATTACTCTCAGAAATGGAACAAATGATCGACGTGTTCGGAAGCTACCGTAAAAAAACCAATGCACTAGCCAGATGCACTGTCGAAATAGCAGAAGACGTGGACACAACATCGGTAACCCGGCCTAAACAGCGTGCAAGTAGCCCAGGGGAAGCTGAAAAAACGAGCAAAGCAAGTGGAAAATGGCAAGTAGTAAACGGCAAAAAGGGGCATCTTTAGAAAACTAGTGAAGCACCCGCAAAAGCCGTATCAAGCCAATGAAGGAGAACCAATCTAGCAGTAAGAAGCAGCAAACAGAGGCATTGCTAATCTAGCCCACAGAGAGAACAGCTAATCCAATGTCCTGAAAGCCTCCAGATGAACATAAAGATGAAAGACGATGAAGTTGAAGTTAAAGCTGTTCTAAAAACAAGAACCGGAGGAATACCCGCCGAGCTTGCAGAAGGAGCGCACCTTTTGAGAAGCGCCCAAGTTCGAACTGCGTAAATCTGTCATAATACCTGCTTCAAACTAAACCAACGGTGGATATATGCTACCTTGAGTCGGTCATCAAAAAGGATGCTTTGAAGTCAAATTTCGGCATTGACTCGTAATAGATGAAATATGGACCTATATAAAGAAAATCGGACATAATATTATGCTATAAAAATAGATTGGTTGAGACTACACGAGACACATAAACACTGTTTCAAATGTTTTGGACTAAAAGTCGACACCAACACACACTAACAAAGTTAAAACACGAAATAGCAAAAATACCCAAAAGTTTACAGTATTATATAAGTTAACTCAACAGCTTACCCTGACCCGTGCCAGTTGACCATCACCAACTATGCATGAGCAACTCAATAACTGCTGATACTACATCAGCAGAAATATCGATAGCGTTGAAGTGGAATAGGTGTAAAAACCTCTAACCAAGGAAGCAGTACAAGGACACACATAGCAGTGCACGCATCGAAGTAGGATAGCAGCACAAGGGCGAGCTTTGAAGTGGAATAGTAGTACGAAGACGTGGAACGAAGTGCTGGTCCAAGAGTAGCGTTGGATTCCCGTGGAAAAAGGACCCACCCTTCAGAAGTGCGTTTGATGGTACCTTTAGTAGCTGAGGCAAAAAGGATTCACACCCCTTCGCCCGAAAGCAGCTTAGGTAGTAATGAAAGTTATTTAGGATTAAGAAAACCTACAATAATATAGCTAGGCAAGTTTTTTTAATTACCCTTCAAACATTCTCGGAGCATTCATAATTTAAGAGTCTGAAATGGGTCCCAAATATGTAGGAAATCTGAGCCACAGAAATATGATATGAGAAATAGAATCTTTTATGACTCGTTCATTAACAAAGCAGCTTTGTAACAAATACTCATATTTTGTTTTGGAAAATTTTTTATTTGAATAAAAATTTAATTACATCATCGAATCTGTTTCTGATTTGCATTGTTCTGACCTTCGTTATATTATTGTTGCTGGGTACCTTTTATTTTTTCTGCATGGCCTAATAGATATTCCCTATGTACACTGATTTCTTCACAAAAATCGGTTAAAAAAGCTTTTCCTCTTCAAACGAAGGTTCAGGTATCTTTCCCCAATTCTAGGGTCCCATTTTGTGGCTGCCAAAAGGGCGAATTTGAAGATCCCAAAATATACATTTCATCAATTTTGTTATAATCATAAATGACACTCTAAAAATGCTCCATAAAGAAGTCTTTCTTGAGTCCAATAAGTGCCCAAAATGAGCTGATTCGGAGTCCAATAGGTGTCATATATGAGTCCTATTCAGGCTCATGTGATGTATGAAATTAGGCTCTTACCAGAAGACCAACACAAAAAGGGAAATTCCCTCATTTCGGACTCATAAATGAGTTTACAAAGAGCGTAAATGCTCCAATTTAGGACTCCTTTCTGACTTCTATGGTTTGCTGGGATAATTTACAAACAAAATATTTTGGCAACCTAACGGCTGCCTAGGAAGTGGCAAATACTTTTAGTTTCCGCCGATAACTTATACAATATCTAGCCAAAAAAATCAAGTAATTAAAAGCTAATTCTCCACTTTCGGGGGGATCCTCCAAAGAATTATCTAACAAAAATTAACAAAAAAAATTATAAAAAATAATCAGATACTTAAGAAATGGCGAATCTTCCTAACAAGCAATTTTTTCCTCTCACGGGTCATTTACTATGGACCAACTGACAACCTTAGTGACAGAGCTTATTACCAATATTTTAAAACAAGAAGGATGAATCCTAGTCCAGGCAGCTCTAAGCCCAAATGCTAATTTCTCAAATATAACAGACGTGACTATTGACACAAGTAATCTAAATAATATAACAGAACTTGATAAAATAAAAGACGTAGTCAGGTGCTGCGCGAATTTTCCGGTAATGCAGGAGAATACAACTCTTGGAAAAAGATCGCATTCTACAGATCTACAAACCCCTTAATGGAACACCAAAATACTACGGCATCCTAAATGTTATAAGGAATACACACCATTGGACTGGAAGGCAATTTCAAGAAGGCAAGACCAGATAGACGTTCGAGATTTTCCCACGCTTCCGAGCAATACGAACCAGAGGAGGGTAGATGCAAGATGTGTTCTGGTAACCATGACCTGGAGGGATGCCGCAAATTTTTAAATCTACAAAATAAGCAGAAGTGGCGTGTTGTTCGACAAAAACGGCTGTGTTTTAAATGTTTGAAGTCTGGGCATAGAGGCAACGCATGCAAACGTAAACATGTATTTGACGACGTAACTTGCGATAAACAATGGCATGAACTGTTGCATGAATCTAGGTCCCAAACAAAAAACAGCAACCAACAAGACGAGCAAACATCACGTATTCTTACAGACGCAAGTGTATCTCTCAGTAACGAGCAATTATTATTTAAGATCATAGCGGTGAAGCTGTTTGCTAATGATAGGACGATTAATTGTTACGCTGTTTTAGATGAAGGATCGTCATTGATATTATTCAACGAAAAAATTGCAGATGCACTTGGGGCTGATAGCAGAAGCTTTCCCCTACAGAAAATAAAATAAAATTTAGAACAGCCACAAAAAATGTTAAAAAAACAGGTATGTCATCATAAACCTCCTAAGAGCGCCAAGCTTCTCTTCCAATTTGTGTTGTGCCGATTTGAATTTTTTCCTACAAATTGGCGGGACCTACATTTTATTTCCGACTCCGAACGGCATCTACAAGGGAGATTCATTTTTGCTAAGAAGACTTCCATGGCAGAAATACACTCGGAGAGTTTGCCAAACCACTGCCAAGGGGCGACCCCGATTTGAAAAACTTTTTCAAACCCCTTTTGATGTTACCTATACCAGGCCTCGAGCCTTGGACCTTTGGTGTGGTAGGCCGCCACACCACGGTGGTCTTCTCGGATTAGAAACAGCTTTATTGGCAGTTTGTTGTTTATGCTCGCACTCTTGCGTGGCCTTGAACACTTCAGCGAGTGTACTCAGATATGGTGTGATTTCAGCAATGAAATTTTCTAAATGGATGATAGCTCGCAAGTCATGCTTGACGTCGTCGATTGTGCGTAACTCACGCTCAAATGTGAGGGAGCCAGCCGTTTGTACAGTACTTTCGCAGCGTCTTGTGCTCATTGCAAATCGTATAGCTGGCAATTTCTCGGCCCAACTACAGTGTTGTCTACCCACCAAATCGGAGATCTGTATCTTCAGGTCTTGATTCTTTCGCTCTACAGAATTCACTTGAGGATGATAGAATGGCGTAAACACTTGGCAAATGCGACTTTCTGCATTACACCTGATAAGAATTGTACGCCCTTATCGCTGATCATTCGCAGGAATACCTCGTATATTAGCGTTTTTGCACTATTTCCAGTAGAAGCTTTGGAAAGAGCCCCACCCAACGATTCACCACATCTTCCACAATGTAAATCCACTGCATCCCATTCGCGCATGGTGGCAATGGTCCAAACAGGTCGATGGCTATTGCTTCAAAACGTTGTTTCCTGGATGTTGTCTGATACAAACCCCTTGGCTTCAGGTTAGTCACCTTATAGCGCTGGCATTCAATGCAATTCTTAACATGTTTTCCAATATTTTTTCGCATACCTGGCCAAAAATACATACATACTCGTACATATATTGGTCAACAGCCGTTAATAGCTGTTTGTTTAGCCGTCTAAACGATTTTGACCTTTCAACAAAGCGCGAAACCTGACTCTATCCTTGGCAGTTGACGCCAATTAGAAACGCCAAGGGATCGCATATTGTTCTCCACTTGGTCTTTTTAACGGAGTGGGGGCCTCCCTATTCCTCTGCTCCATAGGTCGGTCCCGATAAGAATACCTCCCGGGCAGGAGTATCTTCTTCCGTTCGCACTACATGGCCACGCCAACGTAGCCGTAGTTCGTTGGACAATGTCGAAGTCTACGTAGAGCTCATACAACTCATCATTAAGTCTTCTTCGGTACACACGGTCGGTATCGCGTAGGGGCCCATAAATCCTTCGAAGAACCTTTCTCTAGGATAGTCCATGTTTCTGCTCCATATTACAAGATGGGTATTATGAGCGACTTGTAGAGCGTGGTTTTTGTTCGTCGAGAGAAGACTTTCCTTCTCAATTGCCTACTCAGTCCAAAGTAACATTTATTGGCAAGGCTAATTCTTTAATGGATTTCTAAGCTGACATTGAACGAAGTCCTTTACTATTTCAAACTTATGGCTGCTAACCGTGGCGTGGGTGCCAAGGAGCGAATGTGCTGACTCTTTGCATGATGACAGAAGGTACTTTGTTTTTCTCTCGTTCACCTCCTACCCACTTTTTTCCCTTCTTTCTCTAATTTGGAATAGGCAGAGCTTACTGCGCTGTTATTTGAGCTAATGGTGTTATGTCGTCGGCATAAGCTACCAATTGCACACTCTTGTAATAGATGGTTCCTGAGCGGTGAAGTTATGCGGCTTTTATTATCTTCTCTAGCAAAAAATTAAAGAAATCGCACGATAGGCGGTCATCCTGTTTGAAACCTCGTTTAGTTTCGAACGGCTCGGAGAGGTCCTTCCCGATTCTGACTGAGCTGGTGGTGTTGCTCAGCGTCCTTTTGCACAGCCGTATAAGTTTTTTTCAGAGAGCACTCAGAATATGGAGGGATCACTTCTCTGCCCTTTTAAATGGACAAACTGAGCAAGAAACCAGAGAAGATGCCGAACCCGAGCCCACAATCGAAGATGATGGAATTGACGTTCCACAACCCGACTATAATGAGGTGCGAATAGCAATATCCCGATTGAAAAACAATAAAGCAGCTGGCGCTGATGGTTTGCCTGCTGAGCTATTCAAACACGGAGGCGAGGAGCTGGTAAGGCGCATGCGTCAGCTTCTATGCAGAATATGGTCGGATGAATGCATGCCTGAAGATTGGAATCTAAGTGTTCTCTGCCAAATCCACAAGAAGGGCGATCCTGCAAACTGCGCCAACTATCGCGGAATCAGCCTTTTGAATATCGCATATAAGGTCCTATCAAGCGTATTGTGCGAAAGACTGAAGCCTGATGTGAACAGACTGATTGGACCTTATCAGTGTGGTTTCAGACCTGGTAAATCTACCATCGACCAAATTTTTACAATACGCCAAATCTTGGAAAAAACCCGTGAAAAGAGAATCGACACACATCATCTCTTTGTTGATTTTAAAGCCGCTTTCGATAGCACGAAAAGGAGCTGCCTATATGCCGCTATGTCTGAATTTGGTTTCCCCGCAAAACTTATACGGCTATGCAAAATGACCTGGAGCAACACCGCCAGCTCGGTCAGAATTGGGAAGTACCTCTCTGAGCCGTTCGAAACTAAACGAGGTTTCAGACAGGGTGACCGCCTATCGTGCGATTTCTTTAATTTTATGCTGAAGAAAATAATACAAGCTGCAGAACTTAACCGCGCTGGAACAATATTTTATAAAAGCGTGCAACTGTTGGCATGTGCTGACGATATTGATATCATTGGCCTTAACAACCGCGCCGTAACTTCTGCTTACTCAAAATTAGAAAAAGAAGCGGAGAAAATGGGATTGGTGGTGAACGAGGGCAAAACGAAGTACCTTCTGTCATAATGCAAAGAGTCAGCGCATTCGCGCCTTGGCAACCAAGCCACTGTTGGCAGCAATAATTTCGAAATAGTAAAGGACTTCGTTTACCTGGGAACCAGCATTAACACCAACAATAATGTTAGCCTAGAAATCCGACGAAGAATTACTCTTGCAAACAAATGCTACTTCGGACTGAGTAGGCAATTGAAAAGTAAAGTCCTCTCTCGACGAACGAAACTAACACTCTACAAGTCACTCATCGCACCCGTCCTGCTATATGGTGCAGAAGCGTGGACACTAACAACATCTGATGAGGCGGCTCTGGGAGTATTCGAGAGAAAGGTTCTTCGAGAGATTTGTGGACCTCTACGCGTTGGCGACGGCGAGTACCAAAGAAGATTTAATGATGAGCTGTATGAACTTTACGCAGACGCCGACATAGTTCAGCGAATTAAAACACAGCGGCTTCGCTGGCTAGGCCACGTAGTGCGAATGAGCGAAGATGCTCCAGCCCAGAAGGTATTCTTATCGGCACCCGCCGGTGGAAGCAGAGGAAGAGGGAGACCACCACTCCGATGGAAGGACCAAGTGGAGACCGATTTGCGATCCCGCGGTGTTTCCAATTGGCGCAACGAAGAAACGACTGGCGAGCTATGTTGGACGGTCAAAATCGCCCAGGCGGTTAGATGACCATTTAAAGAAGAAAGAATAAGTTTTGCGGGGAAACCAAATTCATACATAGCGGCATATAAGCAGTTCCTTTTCGTGCTATCGGAAGCGGCTTTAAAATTCACAAAGAGGTGATGCTTGCCGATTCTTTTCTCGCGGGGTTTTCCAAGATTTGGCGCTTATTGAAAATCAATCAGTTTGTCAACGGTGGGCTTCAGTCTTTCGCAGAATAAGCGTGATAGGACCTTATATGCGATATTAAGCAGGCTGATCCCGCGATAATAGGATCAGATTGCAGGATCTCCTTTCTTGTGGAGTGGGCAGAGGACACTTAGCTTCCAATCTTCAGGCATGCAATCTTCCGACCATATTCTGCATAGAACCTGATGCATGCGCCTTACCAGCTCCTCGCCACCGTATTCGAAAAGCTCAACCGGCAATCCGTCAGCGCCCGCGGCTTTGTTGTTTTTTAATAGCAATATTGCTACTCGTATCTCATTATAGTCGGCTGGCGGAACACTTATTCCATCATCTTCGATTGTGAGGTCGGGTTCTTCTCTGTGTAGTTGCTCGGTTTCTCCATTTAGGAGGGTAGAGAAGTGCTCCCTCCATAATCTAAGCACTATCTGTACATTGCTTACTAGGTTGCCCTTTTTATCCTTGCTTGTGTTCGCTCCGGTCTTAACTCCTTCCGACATTTTCCGCATTTTTTAGTAGAACTTTCGAGCGTTGTTCTTGCTGGCTAGTAGCTCAAGCTCTTCGAACTCACGCCTTTCTGCCTCCCTTTTTTTTATTACCGAAAAGGCGCCTCGTTTCCTTCTGCAACTGTCGGTAGCGTTCGCATACTCCTCGAGTTTGATTTGACCTCAACGTAATCTTATAGGCAGCATCCGTTCTTTCCGCTGCATTCTTCGTCGTATCAAGTGTTTTTTTGGGTCTGCCGGTATCCAATTACTTCATCGGCGGTACGGAGCTCCCCAGAGGTATGCTCCCACTGCTCGCATACCCCAATAGGTTCAGTTGTGCTCTCAGAGAGCAGGTGTGAGAGTCAAGTTGCGAAATCTTTGGCTGCCTCTACACGCACCTGGCCAAATATAACGCGCTGATACTTTAGACAAGGTCCGATCAATTCCATAGTGACCGGCAGTGCCTTTGTTGTGGTAGTTTTCTAAAAAAGCTGGACGCTAGGATGTTGGAACAACTAGCTGTACCTCCTCACTGTATTCATCGTTATAACAGTAGAGAACGCCGTCATTCATTGTGAATTCTCTTTTGGTATAATATACAGCGTCATCTGTCAATAATATATATCACCGTGAGATCATTAAGTTGGCTGTCTCGGATTTTCTTCGATCTTCGTCGTGAGAGGTCAACGCCGGGTCAACGCATACATGGTTGGAAGGCTGTAGAGCAATGTCCATCGAGTTAGACGTCCTGTCGGTGATTTCAGCGTCATTAACCATTTAAGCGGACGGTGGACCGTGATGAGTTTTACCTCAGATCCCTCAATGTAGCCACGATATTTCTGTTTTAGGATTGTTAACGTTATTAGCAGCTGTTTCAGTTTATCACACGCAGCTTGCTTTTCATCTGTCCAAGCTCATGTAGCATTCTTTTTGGTTACTTGTGAAAGTGTTTTTGCCACATCGGCAAATTGTGATACGAAACGCCTGTACCATAAACATGCTTGGAGAAACGATAGTAGCTCTTTAACATTTTTTGGAGGTTTACGCAAAGATATTGTAGCGACCTTTTGTGGATCTACTTGGATACCGTGCGAAATAAGAATATGTCCAAGGTACTTGACCTCGGTACAGGAAAACTTGCATTTTCCTTTATTGATCTAAAGACCATATTGATGAATACGATCAAGAGCCTGCCGAGCTCTGTAAGGTGGTCCTCGAAATTGTTTGAACACAGGATTACATCGTCAAGGTAGGCAAATATTGTTATGTTGCTTATGGATGCTTTAAGTCGATCAATCAACCGCTGGGACGTTGCTGGAGCGTTAAGCAAATCAAAAGGCATGCGTTTAAATTTGTATGTGCCAAATGGAGTAACGAATGCCGTCTTGTCCTGACCTTCTTCACACCGATTTGCCAATAGCCAGCCTGTAGGTCCAATGTCATGTAGCAAGTCGTCAACTCGTGGAAGAGGCTACCGATCTAAATTGGTGATTGCGTTTATAACAACGGGAGCTGCCCATGGCGATTCGCACTCTACAATAACACCAACCCGGAGCATTTCAACAATTTCTTTGGTCAGCAGATCCTTTCGTTGCGTTGACTATCGATATGGTGGCAACGCGATTGGGAGGAGCCCGCCAGTATCGATGCTGTGTACGGAAAATTGTGCGGCGCATGTTGATTCATCGCTGTTGTGTTGTTATCCACCACCTATCTAACATGGATGACTCAGATCGAGAGAGTTTAAAGGTGATAAGATCTCTTCGCAAAACTTTTCGTAGCTGCTAATATTTACCTTTATTGGAGGTGTAAACAGGCGATATGTATGTTCTGTTGTGCATTCACCAGCTGGGAGTAAATTTTTAAAAATTGTCTGCACTGAGTGTGGTGAATAATTGTTGGAATGTGGGCATTTCTCTTTTACTGCTGGTTCATAGTTTACGTCTCGACACATTTTTGGAGAATCAGCAACTTCGATTTATAACGTAGTGTGAGGACCCAAAACCACCGGTTTTGGAGCCCACACATTGCACACAACACGGTAGTACTGAATTACTTTTATTCACACGATATGAATTTTTAATAAAAATATACATTTTGAAATCACGGGTTTCTAAATTTTGGAACACCCTAGGGTACATATATTTGAATATTTCTTATATTATACCACAATGAATTCCGCGGTATAAATTGGTACAAATACACATATTTTTCTGGATACTCTAATATGCACTTTTTTCCCCGAACCCTCTAATACACTTTTTAATAATTAGGCAAAATATGAGCAGCTAACCAAGCGACAATTCTAGTTTGCAATAAACAAATATTGCACAAACAAACTAACCGGATTCCAGCAAGCAAAAGGGTCAGCCAACTCAAGCAGCGGTGCTTTGTTCACATTCACGCGCACGCCTACATATTTGGGCAACCCAATGCAAGCGGACATAGCATAAAGAAGAAAAGGAAAAAAAGCATTCTTAGCACATGACGGGAGTGAAGCAAATTTAGCAGCATCACACGTAGTGAGGAATATATGGCCAGCTGATCTAAGCAGCGCTAGCACCAATATGCGCGAACATATGATAGCGGGCGAAAGGGGCATTCCAGGTGGCGCACACATAAAAAGTTAGAAAGTATATTATATTGTAAATATATATCGAGCTACGGTAAATAATGTAATTACCTAAGATTAGAATTTGTTATTGTAAAATAATTGTCAGCCTGCGCGCGGACAAGTATAAAAGGGCGACAATTTCGCTAGGTCGGGGAGAAGCTAGATAGGCACAGTAGCCTGCTGACGCATTGCTCAGCGGTGAAAGAAGTTCCTGGGGTTTCCTAACTCACGAACTTTATATTTTATATACAGTAGGGGTTTTTCTAACTCTACTGTTTGGAAGGCTAGTGGTGGTTTCCTACCTCCGCAACCTTTGGAAGGTTTATACACAGTGGGGGTTTTTCTAACTCCGCTGTCGGGAAGGTTAATGGTGGTTTGCTACCTCCGCGACCTTTAGTAGAGCAGGGTATTATTGAGGTATACACGGCGGGTTTTCCTAGGATAAAGTAGCATTGAATTACCAAATAAAACATATATTTGTATACAATTTATTAAACAGGGGGTTTCTCTTTAAAAGGAGACGTTAGGGATTTGTTCTCTATCCCACAGGAACCCCGGAAGGACTGAGCTAACCCCGGCATAAAGGAAAGTCCGTCGCAAATGGCGCCCGAGCAGGGACTATAAAATAGGGTCACATGGTAGATAGCTAAAAACGAGGATAATCGCAAAGGATGCAGCGGAAACACACAGAGGAAACCAAGAATTACGTGAAGAAACAGTTTTACAGAAATCAGCAAGAAACACTTAAAGACATAATAGCGAGAGTTACGTGGGTATACTACCTCAACCGCGAGGAGCTGGTAAAATATGCGGCAGAATTTAACCTAGAGGCTAGTGGAACAGTGGAGGAGCTACGAAAGCGCTTGGCGAGCTTCATCTAGTCACAAGGTAGCGAGTCAAGCCTCGAGGCTCGTTTCAGCGAACTAGAGACGCAGCATCCAAGACCAATAACTCCAAGGCTTGGCGACCAACTAATGTTACCAGGCAACAGCGGCATTCCAGACGGGAAGCAAACGAGTAAGAATTCGGTCGACACACACGGGCACGAGGAAGCCGCACAGCAGCAACCATACGTGACGTACCAGCCCGTATCCCACACGAACATAATGGATCGAGTACGTAAGTGGGGTCTTAAATACGACGGCGGAAAGGACCCGCTAAGTTTTATTGAACGGGTGGAGGAGCTGGCCGACAGCTACGAAGTTGATCGTAACTCCATCCCACGAGCGTTACCGGAGCTTTTGAAAGATAAGGCGTTGGTATGGTACCGCAACAACAATCGGCACTGGCAAGAATGGGAAGCCTTTAAGAAAGACTTCCTAAAGTTTTTCCTAAGTTCCAGGTACTTTGAGAATTTGGATGACGAAATCCGACAGCGAGTCTAGCGACCAGGTGAGGCGTTTAAAGATTACATGCTATCGTTACAGGGGCGACGGCGATTATACCGACGACAAGAAGCTGGACAGGATATATAGGAACTCGCGGCGAGAGTACCAGCTGTACGTAAAAAGGAGTGAGTTCAATAGCGTGGAGGGATTGGCCAGCCTGGTTGAGGATTATGAAAACATCACGCCAGAGAAGGACACACTAAAACCAACAGCGAGACCATTCGTACCACAAAGACCAGAGGAGAGGTACCAGTATATGCAAGCGGGCGAGAGAGAGAAGGAACACCCGAGACAGGAGGCCGCAGGAGCATAGAGTAATGCGACCAGACAGCAGCAAGAGACTATAGACCCACGAAGCGCGTGCAGACGATGCGGGGAGAGCGGACACTTCGCCTATGGGTGCCGCAACGAGCGACGCGACTTTTGTTGGCACTCTGGCCAACCGGGCGTGTTGACGCGTGACTGCTGTCGAAGACAGCCGGGAAATGGCCAGAGATCCCATTAATCGCGAGGGGTGGTGTTTCCAACAACAAATCCTCGTGCACGACAAAAACACTTAGGCAGACCCAAGGGCGAATCTTGGCTGCAATCACGCTGGAGGGAGAACAAATGATGGCATCGATCGATACGGGAGCGACGAGGAGCTTTATTAACGAGAGAGTAGCCGCGAAGTTGGAAAAGTGCAGATCCAAGCAGGTAACGACAAGGGTGATAATGGGTGATGGCAGAGCATATAGGGTAGTTCAAGCGGTAGAGGCGGAGATCAGGTTGGGCGAACAAAGGCATGCGAGTGAGTTGTTAGTTTTACCGGGGCTAGTCGACAGCGTCGTCATCGGAACAGACTATCTGGCAAAGGCTAAGCTGGAGTTGAAGTGTGGCAATGAGACGTTAGTATTGCAAGTGAATGATCAGAAGCAGCCAGCGGCAACATGTACGACGATGGTAGACCAAGAAGAGAGCAAAGGTGCCGAGGAGACCGCGAGGCGTGAACACGAGGTCCCACTAGCGGAGAACAGTACAGACGATGCTGTGAGTAACTTTCTCAAACATGAGTTACAGATTTTTGAAGAGATGTCCGGCGTGTCGAACATAACCACCCACAAGATAGTAATGCGAGATGACCGGCCAATAAAACAAAGGTATTTTCCAAAGAACCCAAAGATGCAAGATATAATAAACAAGGAGATAGACGAGCTAGAAGATAAAGGTTGTATCGAGCCATCCCATAGCCCACACAGCGCGCCGATAGTTCTGGCCCGGAAGAAGAACGGCAAATGGAGACTCTGCGTCGACTATCGGCAACTCAACGCGCGTTCGGTACCAGATGCCTACCCATTACCCCCAATACAACATATTTTGGATAGACTTAGAAGCGCGCGTTTTATAAGCAGCCTGGATCTTAAAAATGGTTATTGGCAAATCCCGATGGAAGAAAGTAGTAAGCAATTCACAGCGTTTACGGTACCCGGACGAGGATTGTACCAGTGGAAAGTGATGCCGTTTGGGTTACACTCTTCCCCTGCCACATTTCAGAGAGCACTCGATCGAGTCATTGGCCCAGAGCTGGAACCACACGCATTCGCCTACCTAGACGACATCATAATTACTAACACGACATTGGAAGAGCATATAACCCACCTGAAAAAAGTTTTTGAAAGATTACGACGAGCCAACTTGAAGATCAATCCGGAGAAATGTGAGTTTTTTAGAAAAGTTTACAATATCTAGGTCACGTGGTCAGTGAAGAGGGTATCCATACGGACCCTGACAAAATCGCAGCCATCAAGGAACTGACGCCACCACAGAACATACGAGAGTTAAGGCGATTTCTAGGAGCAGTTTCGTGGTACCGAAGGTTCGTACCGGATTTTTCACGAGTTGCACACGCGCTAACGTCAATGTTGAAGAAAGGAAGGAAGGGGAAATGGTGCGAGGAACAGCAGGTGGCATTCGAAGCGTTGAAGAACGCGCTTATACAAGCACCAGCATTGGCGTGCCCAGATTTTTCGAACAGGTTCCGGTTACAGACTGATGCGAGCGAATACGGCCTTGGTGCAGTTCTTACCCAGGGGTTGGACGACGAGGAACGAGTAATAGCATATGCGAGCCGTCGGCTGGATAAGGCCGAAACAAACTACTCGGCAACGGAGAAGGAGTGTCTAGCCATCGTTTGGGCTACCAGGAAGATGAGGCCATATTTGGAGGGATACAATTTTACGGTAATCACTGATCACTTGGCCTTGAAATGGTTGAACGCGATCGAGAGTCCATCGGGCCGGGTCGCTAGATGGGCGCTTGAATTGCAGCAGTACTCGTTCGACGTACAATACCGGAAAGGCAAAATGAATGAATGTGGTCGCCGACGCAATCCCCGAGGCAGCCGCTGGAAGAACAATTTGGAAGTATGAAGGAGGATGGTGTTACCTGCAAATGGTACACAACGAAAATGGCCGAAGTAGAGAAAGAGCCGGAGAAATTCCCAGATTATGTGATGGAGGGAGGACGATTGTATCGACGAATAGGGAGTCAAATGGATGGCGAGGATGCGGTACCGTGGAAGTTATGCGTGCCGACATCAGAGAGGAGAAGAGTGCTCAACGAAATACACGACACACCGAGCGCAGGACACATGGGTATACGGAAATCGGTCGCGCGTGCAATGATGAGGTATTACTGGCCTGGAATGTTTAGAGACGTACGGAAGTACGTGCAACAATGCCACGCATGCCAAGTCTACAAGCCCAGCCAACAAAAAGCTGCAGGTAAGATGCTCACGCAGATTTCTGATGAACCTTTTGCTACTGTTTGTGCAGATTTCATTGGCCCACTTCCTCGCTCGAAGCATGGAAATACGATGGCATTAGTTTTTGTGGATAAATTCTCAAAATGGGTAGAAATCATGGCAATACGGAAGGCGACGACGGAAAATCTGATCAGAGGAATGAGGGAGAGAATTTTGGCCCGATTTGGCGCGCCAAAAATTCTAATCACAGACAATGGAGCACAATTCACGAGCCGGCATTTTAAGAAGTTTCTACAAGAAGCTGGCATAAAGCACCAGCTATCGGCACCGTACACACCGCAAGAGAATCCGACGGAGAGAGCGAATCGTAACATCAAGAGGATGATAGCGCAGTTCACTGGGAAGGAGCATAAGATATGGGATGAGTTTTTGCCAGAGATGACACTTGCACTGAATACGAGCGTAGGCGAGTCAACAGGCTACAGTCCAGCAATCGTAGTACAGGGTAGGGAGCCGAGGATCCTCAACGCCCTCTACGATGAGCAAACTTTTGCTACAGGCGAGGAGAAGGTAACTCTCAGTGAAAAGATGGCGAAAATGAAGGAGGTGTATCAGATGGTACGACGTAGACAACAACAAGCATCAGCGGAGCAGGCAAGGCATTACAATTTACGTAGGAGACAGTGGCAACCGGCTGTGGGCGATCTGGTATTAGTAAAAGAGCACCAGCTGTCCAAGGCAGTGGATAACTTCGCAGCAAAGTTGGCACCAAGATACAGTGGGCCTCATCGTGTCACGTATCCCAGGTGATCGTCGAGCTAGACAAGGTGTATAACGTCAAAAAGAGAACGGCACATGTTAGCGAGTTAAAAGCGTACCATCAGGCGGCAGTCGAAGAAGAAGCAAGTCCGGCAGCAGAAAGACAAACACGTTCATCCCGTGAGCGTGGTAAGTCAAAGGCGTCTCGCCAAGCCCCGAATGGGGGCTTGACCGAAGTTCCCATCGGGGAACAAACCAGACGGCTGACGACGATAGCAACAACACAACACGAGCCATCATCAGCATCGTGTAGTAGAACCCCGAACGAACATTTCACCGAGGTCTCCGTCGGGGAGCACACAGAACAACTGGCCGTAGTCACGGAGCAAGGTCAAGACGATTGTAGAACGGTGGCGATATGTGGGTCACTAGCACCCGCTAATTCAAGTCAAAATGGCTTAAGAACAGCAGGGGTAAGCAATGATCAACAGGTGGTAGACGGTGGCCGGAGTGGGTGGCACGCAGTACAAGTAGAAGGACAAACCCCAACCATGGATAACGGGATACAGATGGCGATGAACTACGCCAACAACGTAGCCAGCCAATGCTACAACCTAATGACGGAATTTTGTATAACATTACATTTTAGAACAAGGCCCAGATAGCGAGAGATTATTCCATAGAGAAAAGAAACATCGAATCGCACGTCGAAGAGGCACGGGCAAGGCGAAGGAAGATGATGTTCCACCGGAACGTAGATGCCAAGAGGAACAGGGTGAGGATAACCAGGACGGGCCTCGTAACGGTAACCCTTGTTGCGGCAGGTGAGGGGAGAGTGTGAGGACCCAAAACCACCGGTTTTGGAGCCCACACATTGCACACAACACGGTAGTACTGAATTACTTTTATTCACACGATATGAATTTTTAATAAAAATATACATTTTGAAATCACGGGTTTCTAAATTTTGGAACACCCTAGGGTACATATATTTGAATATTTATTATATTATACCACAATGAATTTCGCGGTATAAATTGGTACAAATACACATATTTTTCTGGATGCTCTAATATGCACTTTTTTTCCCGAACCCCCTAATACACTTTTTAATAATTAGGCAAAATATGAGCAGCTAACCAAGCGACAATTCTAGTTTGCAAGAAACAAATATTGCACAAACAAATAAACCGGCGGTTTGTTTACATTCACGCGCACGCCTACATATTTGGGCAACCCAATGCAAGCGGACATAGCATAAAGAAGAAAGGAAAAAAAGCATTCTTAGCACATGACGGGAGTGAAGCAAATTTAGCAGCATCACACGTAGTGAGGAATATATGGCCAGCTGATCTAAGCAGCGCTAGCACCAATATGCGCGAACATATGATAGCGGGCGAAAGGGGCATTCCAGGTGGCGCACACATAAAAAGTTAGAAAGTATATTATATTGTAAATATATATCGAGCTACGGTAAATAATGTAATTACCTAAGATTAAAATTTGTTATTGTAAAATAATTGTCAGCCTGCGCGCGGACAAGTATAAAAGGGCGACAATTTCGCTAGGTCGGGGAGAAGCTAGATAGGCACAGTAGCCTGCTGACGCATTGCTCAGCGGTGAAAGAAGTTCCTGGGGTTTCCTAACTCACGAACTTTATATTTTATATACAGTAGGGGTTTTTCTAACTCTACTGTTTGGAAGGCTAGTGGTGGTTTCCTACCTCCGCAACCTTTAGAAGGTTTATACACAGTGGGGGTTTTTCTAACTCCGCTGTCGGGAAGGTTAATGGTGGTTTGCTACCTCCGCGACCTTTAGTAGAGCAGGGTATTATTAAAGTATACACGGCGGGTTTTCCTAGCCTCGCCGTATGAGAAGTAGTTTTGGATAAAGTAGCATTGAATTACCAAATAAAACATATATTGGTATACAATTTATTAAACAGGGGTTTTCTCTTTAAAAGGAGACGTTAGGGATTTGTTCTCTATCCCACAGGAACCTCGGACGGACTGAGCTAACCCCGGCATAAAGGAAAGTCCGTCACAGTAGTGTACGAAGTTGGATTATTCGTTTACGGCTTTAGGTCGCGGAGAGTGTCGATTGCTAGTCACCACATGGGGACCTGCTATGTCTATAGTAAATTAGGTGGCGAAGCGAAATTGTATTTAGTTTTGGGCTCATTTTCGAAATACCAATAACGTTGTGCCATATTCAATACAATGCCTGTTTGCTCCAGGAAGTTGGCTCCAATTAGGGTGCGATTCTTTGTAGCCTTCGGAAGTGATATCAAATATATTTTCCGAACCTTGTTGCCAATAGTTATGTCGCAAATGGTTGACAACACTTTTTGCGAGATAGTGCTTCCATCTGCCAATGTCAGCCAAAACATCTTGGAAAACAAAACCTTTGCTCGATAATACCTTCTTTAGATTAACGCTGGCAACAGAAGTTTTCGCTTCGGTGTGGAAAAGAGCTTCCCCTTTTATCCTAAACATCTCAATGTGAACTAGTGGACAGCATCGTCCAACAATGGTGGTAGTGTGACCGCTGCATTTTGGGCAATTCGCGTGATACACAACAGGGGCGCCGAAGCCGTAACATGCAAACGCAGGTGTGCGTTTGAGTTGCGGTGCTGCTCCGCTTGAGCTTGCCACTGTAGATTGCTGCTGTGCCTGCTGCTCCTTCTTCTTCTTTAAACACCCATCTACGTGTGGGCGCGTAATCGGCAGAAAGAACATGTGCCAGCTGCCCCCCCCGCCTTCTCATATGGTTCCGTTTGACTAGACTCATGCAGAAAAAATTCCTCATCTCGGCAACGCGATATGAGCTCATCGAATGTTGAAAATTTATCACGATGCACACGGTCTCTCATTTTCATTGGCCAGGGGCCATATATCATGTTTAATTGCACCACTTCATAGATGCTGTGTTTCAGCTGGGCGAACAGCAATCACTTTTTACAAATGAAGCTGTCGGTAGCTTCGCGCACTTGTTGCTTATGCTCAAATATATTTAGATATATTTTCCAATCGGCCGCCGTGGTGTGGCGGTAGTGTTGCTGGCCTACCAAACCGAAGGTCCAATGTTCGAGCCCTGTTCCAGGTAACATCAAAAGTTGTTTGGAAAAGTTTTTTCAAAACGGGGTCGCCCCTCGCCAGTGGTTTTGCAGATACCGTTCGGAGACGGCAAAAAACTGTAGGTCCCGTCAATTTGTAGGAGAAATTAGAAGCAGCACACCACAAATTGGTAGAGAAGCTCAGCCTTAATCTCCTCAGGAGGTATATATAGCGCCAAGGTGTCGGAGTATAAAACGTTGCGCGTATCAATTGCGTGGCATCGTCGAATGTTGAAATGGTGTCTTTTATTCCAAACCACCAAGTCGCTGCATAATCCTCCAGCAAAAGTGACATCCCCTTGAGGTATCTGCATTTTAAATTTTTCAATATATTTGTACACCGTTATAGCAGCAACAAATTCCGCTACCGCCGCAGGATCACGTTGCCCTCTAAAACGTGAAGTGCGTTTTGTAAAATGTCCGCTTTCACCGTCGCTCTAATATTTGAAATAGCCTCCAGTATTTGAGTAAATTGCTCAGGTGGAAGAGTCCCCATTTTGTGCACGCTAGTCAGTACGTTGTCGTTATTTGAGGCTACTATGTTTTGCGATGGCCTTACCTTTTCTTAGATTATGGTGACGTGTCATAATGTCAATGGAATTAATGTCAGTGATAAGAATTTGACATAACTCGCTTTTACAAAGAGAATTAATGTCAGAAACGCTAAATATCATAAATGCTTTACTAGCTTCTATAATAACAACGCAACTGCTATTTCAGGTGCAGTTACATAGATAATGGATTAAGCAGTTTTTACTCCAAATTTTCATTTTACACCTTATCTATGTATGTATATGAAATAAAAAAATTTTATTAAATGAATTTTGATAATTTTCAGAGATCGCCTAAAATTTTTATTCCCAATTTTCATTTTATACCTCATATATGTGTGATTGAACATAACATTTGTGGTATACGGTAGTCAAATAAAGTAGACATGTTTGATGAACATAAACGGTGGTCGTTACACAATACTATTTTTCTGTTTAACCTACACCAGTTAAATGTCAAAATTTTAACTGATTGAACTTTTCACCTCAGAAAGCATTTTTGATATCTCAACAGCATTACATGCAAATGGTTGCTACGAGGCGACTGAGGTTGTTTCAATAAACTTGCCATGGCGGTATCTATCGTTTGGCTCCTACGCGAAAAGCTCAGGTGGCAACCCTACTAAGAAATGTTTTTTTTTTAAATAAGCAAAAAAGTACCTTTCGTTTGATACCCTTATTGGCATATTTATTTTAATTTAAAATAAATGCATATAGGTGGCAACACCGTAAAAACATTCTATGTGGCAACACCTCTGTAAAACTTCTTAGAATTTGGTACGCTGTGTACATTCCAAATTCCATACAAATTAGTTAAGCCGTTTTCGAGATAGTCTGGATATACAAATATAAAAGAATAGCTCGTTTAAAGTTTTAAGATGAGATTTTGCTAAGTACATACTAATAAATATTGACTTATAAAATACACATTTATACCTGGCACTAAATACTGCTTTTCTATATTTGTTCCTTTAATTATTTGAT
This sequence comes from Merzomyia westermanni, assembly GCA_949987695.1. Taxonomy (NCBI): domain Eukaryota; kingdom Metazoa; phylum Arthropoda; class Insecta; order Diptera; family Tephritidae; genus Merzomyia; species Merzomyia westermanni. Next base: position 88,659,627 of record OX465291.1, read on the forward strand.
ATGCGGTCTTTGAAGCAAAGTGACGTGTCTGAGGCCTTTCCGTATCTGTACCAAAACAATATTCATCTTCACCGTGAGCCAATAAAAACTGATGCCACAGTGCTAGGATAACTGGTATTAATAGTTTCATATCTGCAAAAAAATAAAAAAAATATATGGAATGCGCAAAAATATTATTTTTTTTGTTCTCTCACCTTAAGTTGTAGGACATATTGCTATAATTTATGAAAAGTAAAAATGGTCTCTCTAATGAGAAAATATGTATCGAACCCTGTGCGCAAAAAAGACGTTAGAGCCAAAAACAAAATTTTACAGGAGAAGGTTGTTTTTCAATTTATTTCACATTCGGCTTATGTATTATACTAGCAACCCGCCCCGGCTTCGCACGGAAATAAAATATAAGGCCTATGTCACTCACTGAAAAAATTATTAAAATCGATTCCGTAGTTTTGATTTATTCATTACTGCCCGTGGCCCGCACGCGCCATGAATGAGGTGGGGTGAGATTCCCGCATAACTTCTAATGTTTCATTCGATTTACAGCGAACAAACACACAAACAGGTTTTTTTGGACAAAGTGCTCCTTTTGTTTAAACAATTTTGGTTACATAAGATATGAATCAACTATTTTTTTGATGCAGAACGAAAGTAAATATTTCAAAGTTTAACTTTAAGTAAGTTTCATTTTAATCGGTGGATTCTTTTATGATTTATGACTTTATGTTTTTACCATATTTTGTCCGATTTCCACGCCCCCTTTACATTTTTCTTCACATTATAATGACATAAACCTTCCTCTTCAACCAATCTATCTATTTAAAAAAACCGCATCAAAATCCGTTGCTTAGTTTTCAAGATTTAGGCATTTAAGACATCCCTATGACTTTGTTTTATAATATGTAGTGATGATGATAGTGATAGTGAAGTGATGATATATGTTGATTCAAGAGAAATGTTTATAGGCCTCACGTGTTGACGACGTCCAAGAAGATCGACATAGTACAACGAAAGAAAACACTACAGCTTTGTTGGCTAGGCCATGTTGGGCGATTGAGTGAAGATGTTCCGACCCTGAATGTATCCTTATCGCCTACCGGGGGTGGATGCGGAGGGAGACCACCACTCCGAAGGAAGGACCAAGTGGAGACCAATTTACGATCACGTGGTGTTTCCACCGACTGGAGTGCTTTTTTGGACGTCCCAAACCTTGTAAATGGTTAAGCTCCATTTAAGTTAAAAAGTAAGTAAATCTTCCTTTATGTGTTTTTTGAAATGTACGATATCGGCTCACAAACAGATTTTTTATGAACCTGCCTAAAAAAAATATTCCACTCCACAAAGGAATAATGTAAAAATAGAGCATTAGAGGAAAACTACAACGTGACGCTACAGCTCATCCCTAGTAAAAAAATATATCGAGAACGCTCTTTTGATGAGCAGGAATAGAGCGATCTTTTTGAGCAACCAGGCTGTCAAATGTGATGCAGCACAATAGCTTCTGCTCTCCTATTTTTTTTTTTGGGAACAAAATGGTATTTCTGTGTTTTTTTACAGTTATATATGTATGTTTGATCTCTTACTGATGGTCTTTCAAATTTAAATTCCATGATCATTTCGATGAAATGGGTTTCCATTTGTACGCCGAAACGCGTAGGAAGAAAATGTAAACATTAATTTTTGTTTTCATTTAACAACGAACCGCCGAAGCTGCTCAACCGAGCAAACTGTTTTCCATTTAGTGGCAGATCAAATTTGGTAAATTGAAATGTGTAAACCACGAGTTTAAGGAAATCCTTCTTGACATTTTCGACGAAAGTTTTATTTTAAGCGTAAACTGGACCGGAGGTGAAAATAAAATAGCAGTGAAGGATCATAAGATCTTTAGCTATAATTTGGTTGGTAAGACTTTTGTGTTTGTATTTGCATTTCTTCATGTGCCTACATTCCAATTGACGTACATCGTTCGCCTACCTACCAAATTAACCGCAGGCTAGTGCTAACAGGATTTTAAGAAAGCGTCTCTTGAAAGCAGATATTAATATTAAAATTGGTTTCCAGTTTTCGTATTTTATTTTTTATTTAAATAAATCTGAATGTAGCTCAAACTAAGTGATGCCAAGTTACCATGGTGCAATAAACAGATAAACGCAGAAATAAACAAGTAAGGAAGTCTAAGTTCGGGTGGAACCGAACATTAAATACCCAGCTGGGTAAACGTGGTCCTGATAAATTGTTGTGCAGTTATGGCATGTACAGGTTTTAAACTTTTTGTACTACCACGTGGGCAATACAAGGCTTATTTTGTTTAGCTAAATTTGCTATAAATAACAAGTAAGGAAGTCTAAGTTCGCGTGAAACCGAACATTACATCCCAGCTGTGCACTTGAAATGCTGTTATTGTTTGTTTTGTGTGGTTAATGGTGTTGAAAGGCTGCGCAATAATACATACGAGGTGTGTTCAAAAAGTATCGCGAATTTTGTGTTTTTTCAAAAATTATTTATTTATTCATGAATATCTTATTTGTCCCCTTCAAAGTAATCCCCATAAGATATTATACACTTGTGCCAACGGTTTTTCCAATCTTCGAAGCACTTCAAAAAATCATTTTTTTGTATCTTGTTCAGCTCCTCCTTCGATGCCGTCTTTATCTCGTCAAGAGAAGCGTAACGTCGTCCTTTCATGGGCCTCTTCAGTTTAGGGAACAAGAAAAAGTCACAGGGGGCCAGATCTGGGGAATACGGTGGCTGCGGCATCATTAGTGTGTTATTTTTGGTCAAAAAGTCGTGCACAAGCAACGATGCGTGAGCAGGGGCGTTATCGTGGTGCAAAAGCCAATTTTTGTTCTTCCACAAATCCGGGCGTTTCTGGCGGATTGCTTCGCGCAAATTGCGCATAACTTGCAGGTAATATTCCTTATTGACCGTTCTTCCCTGTGGCAAGAACTCATGATGCACCACGCCTCTGCAATCGAAGAAAACTGTCAGCAAAACTTTCACATTCGACCGAACTTGGCGCGCTTTTTTCGGTCTTGGTTCGTGCGGCAGCTTCCATTGAGATGATTGAGCTTTGGTTTCCACGTCATAACCATAAATCCACGATTCGTCACCAGTTATGACCCTCTGGAGCAAATTTGGGTCGTCGCGGACAGAGTTTAACATCTCATTAGCAATGTTCATGCGATGCTGTTTTTGGTCACAATTGAGCAATTTTGGTACGAATTTCGCGTAAAAATCGAAGACGATCCAAAACACGTGCAAGCAAAGCAGCTGTCAACAATTAACTGAACATTCAAAATGGCCGAGCTTGTCGGCATAAGTGAGAGACATGAGTACCAACATAAGGCCACGAAAAATTCGAAATTCGAATATACGTAACCAGCGAAAATTCAAAATTCGCGATACTTTTTGAACACACCTCGTATGTATATGGTTCTATCCTGGACTCATTTTCGTTTAAAAGAAGCAAAAAGGATACAGAGGCTAACACTAATGACCTTGAGCGGGTAATAACGCAGTTTTCCTTCAGATATGGGGATTTCCCCTTTAAAATAAAGATATAACAGAACAATAAACATAAACACGCAAGTGTTATTGTACTAAAAAGATTATTGCACACTAAGGGTTGTTTTTTACCTGTTTATGCAATAACCAAAAACGCATCGCTGCAATAGTACTGTGTGTTACATAGTAGCAGGTAGTAAATAATTTAGGCTTTTGTTAACTGAGGAATTAAAATTTTTGGTAACCATTGTCCTTTTAAATATCTATGTGGAAAGGTTTGACGAGCGACCCAATATGTTGATCTTCCGACAGGGTAGTAAGCTGATTTTTTTTGGAACGATTTTCCGTCATCCCTTGTCAAGTTTGGTTTTGTGACAAACCGGTTTCGGCGTTCTGCCATTTTCAATGCCTAGTTTCGTTCTGGTCTGTGTCTATCCGCTGCGTTGTTTTTATAGTCCGTGGGTGCTGTGGCAGGTAATGTCAATCTAGGTAACGTTAATATGCGTGTGTGTGTGCGCGGTATTGATACGTCCGAATTGTTATCTGTCCCAAGGGTTGTTTTTGTAGGTATGTAGACATACCGCTTGTTAGCTAAGCGGTAGGTTGAGGTAGGTAGAAATCAGTGATTTTTGCAGTTTGGTTCATATTTCGTTTTTGCTTGTTCATTGTTACGTGTTTGGTTGCTGTACCTGCTGGCTTGTGCTGTTTTTTGTAAACTAATTTTAAGGGTTCAAATATTTCGTCAGAGATAGTGTTGGTTTGTTCGTTTATGATCCTGCCGTCAAATGTTTTTAACTTGTATATCTCCATGTTCTCAAGTACATTAAGCCGCCGGCCTTTTCCTTGTACGTGAAGTATTCGAGCCGTTGTTTTTATGTTAGCTGGGGTGCAGTTTTTCTCGAACATGTGGTTCGCGAAATTAGATTCTGGTATTATGGTGGGTTTTCGTGTTTTTTTGTTGTAGTCCCTGATATGCTCTCGGAATCGTGTGCTTATTTTTCTTCCTGTTTGTCCTATGTAGCTGTATTGACATTCACAAGTAAGCCTATACACTCCGTGTCTGTTGAATGGGTCATCAGAATTAGTGTCGGTTCTTAGTTTTTGTCCGACGTTGTTAGATGTTCTGAATGCTGTGTTGATGTTATATCTTTCAAAGAAGTTTGCTAATTTGTACGTCGTTTTTCCAGTGTATGTCATTGCCGTCCAAACCATTGGATTTTCCTCTACGTTTACTCTTTTTTGTGTTCCATGGCTACTTCTGAGTTTATCCACAAGTGCTTTCTTGTATCCATTATTTGCCGCTATGTTATATATTGTATTAAGCTCTCTCCAGTATGCTTCCTGTGTGAGCGGCGTTCTCTGAAGCCTATCCACTAAGTGCCTCAATGCTGCATTTTTGTGCTGTTGCGGATGGTTTGATGTAGAGTGTATTATGGTGTCCGTGGCAGTAGGTTTTCTATAAATGCCGTAGTTGAACCTATTTGTTATTTTGTCAATCCCTATAGTTAGGTCCAGGTAGTTCATTATTTCATCTTTTTCTACTTCCATTGTGAACTCTATGTTGCTATGTTGCCTGTTGAGGAACTCTAGTATTTGCTCTTCGTTATCGTCATTTAGGATGCAGATGATGTCATCCACGTATCTAGCGTAGAATGCCACGCCTAACTTGGTTTTTAACTCCTGTATATATTTTCCTTCCAAGTTTTGCATGAATGTTTCCATGAGAATGGCCGATGTTGGGTTACCCATTCCTAGTCCGTTTGTCTGTCTATATATTTTGTTGTTGAACCGGAAATAGTTTTGCCGCAGCGTTGTTCTTAGCGCGTTGGTAATTTGCGCAGTTTTTACCTTATCTTCAGTTTTGTCCAGTAGTGTTTTGTTGACTATATCCATTGTATCTGTTAGTGGTATTGACGGGTATAAGTCCTTTATGTCAAAGGATACGAGTTTACTGCTCCTTGTGAGTTTAACGGTCTCAAGTCTTTGTAGTAGTTCTATCGTATTGCTTATTGTGTATTCGTGCCCTAGTTTCAGAGTGTCCTTTAAAATCGTGTTTAGATGTTTCGACAGTTTATAACCCGGCGCGGACTTAAAATTAATTATAGGTCTCATCGGCGTATCCTGCTTGTGGATTTTAGGTAACGCAATGAGTGGAGGAGCAGATGGATTCATTTGTGTTAGGGTATATGCCATCCTCTCGTCTATTATTTTGGTAGCATTTTTTATAACCTCTTTAACTTCGGTCTGGTATTTATCCGTGGGGTTATCCCTAATAATGCGGCATTTCATTTCCTCGATGAGCTTCTCTGTCTTTGCTATATATTCATCCTTACTGATTAGCACCGTTGTGTTTCCTTTGTCTGCCTTCGTTGTGACGATGTTGTTATTTTTTAGCTTTCGTTGTAGCCTTTTCAATATTTTCAGCTCCTTATTTCCTTTTTGTGCTTCCTGGGCTCTTACCTCCTTGCTTATGATTTCTCTGCACATGTGCCTTGCGTGCTCCTGTTCCTCATATGGAAGAAGCGATATTGCAAGCTCTGCGTCTACTATCGCTTGCTCAGTTCTTTTTGCTTCATTGCTATCCCCGATGTTGTGCTTCAGGCCCTTCCCCAGAAGTTGCGCTTCTTCGTTGCTAATGGCCACTGTTGTTAGGTTTACGAACCTTTTGTTAAATTCGTGTGTTTGTTGACTGTTACTGCGATCGCGTCGGCCCGTTAACTGGTCCAATTTTCGGTTCAGTTTTTCATATTTGCGTTGCAGTTCGCGTTTGATTCCCGTCTCTATGTGGTCGAAGCAGTCCATCAATGCAGTCGTGGGCAAGAATCCGGACAATTGCAGATGTATCCTCAGTAGTTCGGTGTTCATCTTGTGTCTATGAGGAACAGGAGCACGCAAGGCACATGTGCAGAGAAATCATAAGCAAGGAGGTAAGAGCCCAGGAAGCACAAAAAGGAAATAAGGAGCTGAGAATATTGAAAAGGCTGCAACGAAAGCTAAAAAATAACAACATCGTCACAACGAAGGCAGACAAAGGAAACACAACGGTGCTAATCAGTAAGGATGAATATATAGCAAAGACAGAGAAGCTCATCGAGGAAATGAAATGCCGCATTATTAGGGATAACCCCACGGATAAATACCAGACCGAAGTTAAAGAGGTTATAAAAAATGCTACCAAAATAATAGACGAGAGGATGGCATATACCCTAACACAAATGAATCCATCTGCTCCTCCACTCATTGCGTTACCTAAAATCCACAAGCAGGATACGCCGATGAGACCTATAATTAATTTTAAGTCCGCGCCGGGTTATAAACTGTCGAAACATCTAAACACGATTTTAAAGGACACTCTGAAACTAGGGCACGAATACACAATAAGCAATACGATAGAACTACTACAAAGACTTGAGACCGTTAAACTCACAAGGAGCAGTAAACTCGTATCCTTTGACATAAAGGACTTATACCCGTCAATACCACTAACAGATACAATGGATATAGTCAACAAAACACTACTGGACAAAACTGAAGATAAGGTAAAAACTGCGCAAATTACCAACGCGCTAAGAACAACGTTGCGGCAAAACTATTTCCGGTTCAACAACAAAATATATAGACAGACAAACGGACTAGGAATGGGTAACCCAACATCGGCCATTCTCATGGAAACATTCATGCAAAACTTGGAAGGAAAATATATACAGGAGTTAAAAACCAAGTTAGGCGTGGCATTCTACGCTAGATACGTGGATGACATCATCTGCATCCTAAATGACGATAACGAAGAGCAAATACTAGAGTTCCTCAACAGGCAACATAGCAACATAGAGTTCACAATGGAAGTAGAAAAAGATGGAATAATGAACTACCTGGACCTAACTATAGGGATTGACAAAATAACAAATAGGTTCAACTACGGCATTTATAGAAAACCGACTGCCACGGACACCATAATACACTCTACATCAAACCATCCGCAACAGCACAAAAATGCAGCATTGAGGCACTTATTGGATAGGCTTCAGAGAACGCCGCTCACACAGGAAGCATACTGGAGAGAGCTTAATACAATATATAACATAGCGGCAAATAATGGATACAAGAAAGCACTTGTGGATAAACTCAGAAGTAGCCATGGAACACAAAAAAGAGTAAACGTAGAGGAAAATCCAATGGTTTGGACGGCAATGACATACACTGGAAAAACGACGTACAAATTAGCAAACTTCTTTAAAAGATATAACATCAACACAGCATTCAGAACATCTAACAACGTCGGACAAAAACTAAGAACCGACACTAATTCTGATGACCCATTCAACAGACACGGAGTGTATAGGCTTACTTGTGAATGTCAATACAGCTACATAGGACAAACAGGAAGAAAAATAAGCACACGATTCCGAGAGCATATCAGGGACTACAACAAAAAAACACGAAAACCCACCATAATACCAGAATCTAATTTCGCGAACCACATGTTCGAGAACAACTGCACCCCAGCTAACATAAAAACACGGCTCGAATACTTCACGTACAAGGAAAAGGCCGCCGGCTTAATGTACTTGAGAACATGGAGATATACAAGTTAAAAACATTTGACGGCAGGATCATAAACGAACAAACCAACACTATCTCTGACGAAATATTTGAACCCTTAAAATTAGTTTACAAAAAACAGCACAAGCCAGCAGGTACAGCAACCAAACACGTAACAATGAACAAGCAAAAACGAAATATGAACCAAACTGCAAAAATCACCGATTTCTACCTACCTCAACCTACCGCTTAGCTAACAAGCGGTATGTCTACATACCTACAAAAACAACCCTTGGGACAGATAACAATTCGGACGTATCAATACCGCGCACACACACACGCATATTAACGTTACCTAGATTGACATTACCTGCCACAGCACCCACGGACTATAAAAACAACGCAGCGGATAGACACAGACCAGAACGAAACTAGGCATTGAAAATGGCAGAACGCCGAAACCGGTTTGTCACAAAACCAAACTTGACAAGGGATGACGGAAAATCGTTCCAACAAAAATTAGTTTAGTATTGTTAAAAAAACCAAAAAAAGTTTTAATAAATATATATGTAAATTAAAAGGGTGCTAAAGCGGAATATTAATAACTTATATAACATAAACTAAAAACTAATTGCTTAAAGAGATTAGTGTTATTTCTTTGTGCTGAAAACTCAAACGCGTTTTTTTTTCCAAAACGTTACAAAAAAAGAAGAAAAACATTTATTAAAGGAGTGATTTGTATTCGCGTTATTATCAAAATTGTATGGAAGCAGTTTGAAAGAAGCGAAATCTATCAAAAAAGCTTACAGTGCAGACGAAAGAAGGACCCAATTACCACCATCACCAGAAAATCCTCAAAAGTTTGAATAAAGTAAAACAAAATGGATAAATATTTTATATACATACTTTTCACATTAAGTTACCTTTAGCCATATATATACATATAGTTCATAAGCCATGCCTAGGCTAAGTAGACAATCTGGTAATCTTAGACGCGTCGCACAGTGTTCGATTTCAAATTTGAGACGACAAAAATGGTTTTTTAATATTCCTTTTTTTTTTTTAAATCTGGCTACTCTATTATAAAGAAGAATGTCAATATATACCAGAAATACCATATATGCGACAAGTTTTTTGTTTATACACTTCTAGCGGTATTGCCAATGGTAGGGAAAATAAACAAACAAAAACACAATTAGTGCGAACGCAACTAGTGCAATTTTTAAAAGTCTATAATTATCAAAGTAATAAATATATTTTCAAAATTTTTTCGGTGGAGATAACTTAAGCTATTATCTGGTTAAACTTTTTATATTTTTGTGTTTTGAGTAAAGGTAACTGTTTACAGATGAAAAACTCAGGGCATGTTTTTACAAGTGATTCCTAATAAAAGTCAATTTTCAGCGGTCCTGATCTTTTGACTCCACCAACACCGACCACAACAAGGAACATATGTGTAACATACATATATTTATTTTTAAGAATAAGAAATAAAATTCTGCACATACTTGCACTTTTGTGAGAAAATTAAGTTTTAGTATGAGCGTCTCTAAAATATCGCATAGAATTTTGTTTGATGTATGGTTATCTAACCTTAAAGAAGATAGATGTGATAAAATATGTAACTTTATTACTATGAATTTTAGCAGCGGATCAACAACAACTATCGATTTTGATAAACTTAAACATTTTTCTTGGCGTTCATGTTCAAAATTTGAAGGAAAATGGGCAAAAGCGTATAGAGTAAAACCTCGCTTTTTGCATGATAATGATAAATGGCTTTCAAGTACAATGGACTTCTCTTCATTTACAAATATTGCTGTGAAGGAAAGCCAGCCCAGAGGTCGACCTGCAATTAGCTTCGATGATTGCAGTCAAAGAAGTAAAGAAAGAAAAGCTAAGAAAATTACTGCAAACATTGACAGTAGTCAATTACTTTTAGCAGCAGAAATGCAAATGCGCTCTTCCGGGAAGAGAAGCTCAGCAGAAATAGTAAAAGAGCTTGCTTTCGCATCTCCAGAAAGAGGAAATACTATTAAAAAGTTAAGAACATCGAGCAATAAGATTTCAGCTCTTTCGCATGATGAGGCGTTAGCTATGATTTTGGATTTAGATTTATCCGCAAACAAATATCGGTTGCTTAAGCAATATACCAAGCATATATGCCCTAATTTATTTCCCTCATATGAGCGTGTTTGGGCTGACGGAATCGTTCGACGAAATAAATTTACAATCATGTACTGGCAATGAATTGCAAATTTTATTTAAATGGGGATGCGATGGTGCAAATCAGAGCCCTTATAAGCAAAATTGGTCAGACGAGCGTAATAGCGATGAAAACTTATTTAGCATATCCCTTGTTCCAATTCAAATGTATGTGAATAATTTTAAAGGAGAGAAGCTGATACTGTACCAAAATCCTGCTCCGAACTCTTCTCGACATTGCCTTCCTATTAAAATAATGTTTGCTAAAGAGACCACTGATTTAATAAAAATGGAGGTAAAATATATCAAGGAGCAAATAGCAGAACTCTGCCCAGCAAAAGTGAACGTGCTTGTTGATGAGGTCCACCGACCTAGTATATGTATATGTTCACCCAAAAGTAATTTTATGCATGATTGATGGAAAAGTATGCACAGCCCTTTCCAACTATAATTCGTCCCAAGTATGTTATTTGTGTGGGGCAAACCAACCGAAATGAACAATACTTCAATTGTATCAAAAAAAAACATTGATCTTGAACTTTTAGAATTTGGCTTGTCACCGTTACATTCGTGGATACGGTTTATGGAATGTTTGTTGCATATAGCTTATAGGTTGGAAATTAAATCATGGAAAGTTCGGGGATCAGAAAATAAATGCAATGTACAGCGGAGAAAAACTATTATTCACGAGAAATTTAGATCGGAAATGGGGTTATTAGTAGATATGCCGAAGCAATCATATGGAAATACAAATGACGGCAACACGGTCAGACGCTTTTTTAGAAATTCAGAAAAGTCAGCAGAAATAACCGGAATTAATTTGGAGCTTTTGCAACGATTTCATGTGATACTTGAATGCTTAGCGTCGGGATATTGATGCAGAGGCGTTTGATCTTTATGCGTCTGAAACTATGCAACTATATTTAAAGCTTTATTCATGGTATTATATGCCAGTTACGGTACATAGAGTGCTCTGTCATGGCAAGGTTGTAATTGATCATTGCATACTTCCTATTGGCCAATTATCTGAAGAAGCCCAAGAATCGAGAAATAAGGACAATAAACGCTACAGATTGCAGCTCACGCGAAAAAATTCTCGAACCCAAACAAACAACGACTTATTAAAAATACTTCTAATTTCGTCTGATCCATACATTTCTATCTTAAGGAAATCTCCCAAGACCAAGCATGGAGCCATTACTCCAGATATATTAAAATTGCCTAAAACCCCATATTAAGGCCCGGTTTTTCAGTCCTTGGTTAAGCTCAGTTTAAACTAAGTTTGCTTAAACTCGGCATAAATTTAAACTCCAGTTAAATTGCAGAGCGGTTTTTCAGTGTGAGTTTAAGGCCGCTTTTCATATTTGCTTTTTATACGGCAACATTGGTTTTTTTTTTATCTAGATACGGCAACAGATAATATTTGTATACATATTCAACGCCATTGCTTCTCCTCAGTATGGTAATACTTAGCATTTCGCCAATTTCTGCATCACTATAATCACTTTCGTCAGATGATATATCCAGTATTTAATTAAATATAAAAATATCGTCCTTTCTTAATTGCGTTCAGCTTATTGTTTCACAACCAAAACCATCAAATACGCAAAACAGCTGACAGGTTAACTAGAGTTTAACCCTGCCGAATTGACCGCTTAAACTACGTTTAAACTTCGTTTAAAGTTGACTGAAAAACTGCGTAACAAGTTTAAGCTTAGTTTAACTGACAAATTGAGTTGAACTTGTACTGAAAAACCGGGCCTAAATATTGAATTTGATGAGAGTTAAGTCAATTTGCAAAAATTCTGTCTAATAAAAAACTAATTTAATAGTGTATTTTGGTTTTTCATTCATTTCCAATGTGTGGTTCCTATGGGAAGTGGGCGTGGCGGTAGGTGGATTTATACAATTTTTTGCGTGAACCTACTTTTCGTCACGAAAATGATATGTGCAAAAATTGATAATTTTATATCCATTAGTTTTCAAGTTATGATTTTTGTCGTCCTAATTTCGAATTTCGTACACTGTGCGTCGCAGCTAGGAGAGGAATGCACGTACTTCGTGGAGGGGAAGAATATAGAGCATTTGCACAAACCCAAAATCCATTAGACCGCAGAACTCGGCGCCAAAATTCCCAAGAACGCTCTACTGAGCGCAATAGGGACACATTTCAGCGTAGAGTCCGTCGCGACAATTTAGAAACTCGCTCTATAGAGCAAATTAGAAATACTGCAGAAAGTAGATCTCGCCGTGGAAATGCAGAGTTTCGCTCAGCTGTGCACACAGCAACACAGAGTCCGTCGCGGAAACTCTGAAATTCGCTCTATAGAGCAAAGTAGAAATACTTTGGGATACCAAGGTCAGAGCTCATTAAGGGGGGTTTCAGTTAACGAAATTGTTACTTCCTCCCAAGATCATTCGATCAAGCGCATGTGATTCAAATCCATTTAAGATGACGTATAGAGTATAATCATGACTATATGACTGACACCATACCTCCTGCGAATATTATGGAAGCCTTGCGATATTTAGTGAATACTCCATTATATCAAGAGCACAATATACATCTTAACGAAGAGTGGGTTGCAGGTTTTGGTGATAATGAAGAAATTCCATTTATTGCATCCATTGAAGATGTACCCGTGCTTCAAAGTTTTGCGACATTGCCTAGCAGAGAAAAATCCCCCCTTAGAACTTGCGATTGAAGAAATAAACCCAAGTGGGCTTGAGACTCTTCTCGATAATATTCCAGTAGAAAATATGGACAAAAATCATTTGATAATTGCACCAGGTGAAGGCCAAAGACCTCTGGATATCATTCAAGACAACAACTCTGAAGAATTTTAATTTACAAGTATTTATGCTGGGCAGAAGCGAACTTGTACAGAGACATACAGCAAGATTGTTCGATCTGAGATTCGCCGCTACGATAGAAGGGCTTGTACTATTCCTAAGCTTTTCTATAATTACAAGAAGTTAGAACTGCTTCAGATTAAGAATAGTACATCGATTTGATTACGAAAGTTTTCCGGAAGCAATCGAGTTACGGCCCAAAATGTGTGAAATGAAAATTTTGTTCAGAATTTGATCCAGCATAACGATGGATATAGAGTTCTTAAAGGTGCTAGATCTTCCCCAGCTCACTGGGAGGCAGAGAAAAAAAGGCAATTCGGCCTTCCAAACTTTTTTATAACGTTGTCTGCCCCTAAATTTCATTGGATCGAATTACTGTTTGTTTTGGCTAAAACTGTGGACTCAAGAACTATTTCTGAAGAAGAGGCCAATAATTTATATACACAAGAACGATGTCGTCTAATTCGCTCAGATGCAGTCACATGCGTTAGATATTTTGACTATCGTTATCGTTAGTTGCTTAAGTTTTTTAAAGAAAATGGAGGCATTTTCGACGATCATTTTGTTGAGCATTTTTACTGGCGGATTAAATTCCAACAAAGGGGCTCACCTAACGTACATGGCATGTATTGGCTGAAGAATGCTCCTAAGATCGATCTTAGCTAACCCGAATCTTTTCCGAATGCTATTAGTTTCATTGACAAATATGTCTCTACAGATGGATCCATAAGTCATTTAGAAAATTTCATTGAGTACAATAGCCGATACTGTACCAGAGAAATAAGAGGACAGCAAGTTTGCCGATTTGGTATACCATATCCACCCATGCCTTCCACCCAAATCTTATTACCACTTCCAGATGACATAGAAAATTAAGAAACACATAGGGAAAACTACTCAAAGATTCAAAATCTTTTAAATTCTAATTTAACTTCTTCTGATATTTCCTGTTTAAATGATTTGAAGCTTTTCTCTCTGATACGAGAATAAATTTGTCATTCAATGCCTATTTACTTGATCTCAGATAAAGTTTAATGAAACCTAAAGTTTTTCTTAAAAGGAAGTTCCAAGACCGCTCAATTATCAACATAGAGCCAACATGGATATTCAATTCATATTGGATGCATATGCTTGCTGTTCCTACATAATAAATTATTTCAATATATCAAATAGGGGCATCTCTAGGCTTTTAAATGAGGTAATGGTAGAAGTTAATACTGGAAACTACACAGTCGTAAGGCAGAAACTTCAGCATATAGGCCATCAATTTATTTCCGGAACAGAAATTTCCGCCCAAGTGGCTGTTTATTGTTGCATTGGTCTTCATCTTCCGGAAGCTAGCAATGCAGAAATATATATATACGAGTATACCTCTCGTTCTGAAGAACGAGTGCGGATGGTAAAACCTAGAGCACAACGTCGGAATCTTGCTGAAGGTTCTACCGATATATTTGTGGCGGGTTTGTTAGAGCATTATACTGAAAGGCCTATCCTTCTTGATAATGTTTGTCTACTGATTTTGCCGCTTTGTTTACTTTTGTAAAATCAGCTAGAACGGCACAAGGTAACTCCGGTAATGAAGAAGATATAAAAGGCGGGGAGTAAAAATTCCATTGAGAGATGGTGGTGGTTATGTAAAGAAACGTACCAAGCCGTGTGTAGTTCGGTCAAAAAGGTTTAGTCCAGACACGGCAAGGGCCGATTATTTCAGAGAAATCGTAATGCCCTACCAACCGTGGCGGGATGACCAATGGGATATTATATATATAGAGGAAAATCGAAAAAAATATGACATGTTTGAACAGAGGCAGCTCGAAAATGTTCTGAACAGATTAAGGGAGGATGAAATTTTCATACCAGTTGAAATAGATAGGCCATATATTGTTGACAATAAGTTCAGGGTATTGGTGTTTCCAGATATATAACGTGACATAAATTTATTAAACCTTAATGATAGTGTTCCCGAAATCAATGAGAATGACTCCAATGGCACTCTTAGGCTCATTAAACTTCCTCCCTTATTTCCCGTTGAGAAACTGCTTGCATCCATTCAGACGCTAAACATGAGGCAGAGAATATACCTAACTCATTTGCTACACAATTTTAAAAGAGATCAGCCCTTTTATGACTTTGTAGGTGGCGGGGCTGGCGTTGGAAAAAGCCGCCTAATGTCATCAACATATCAAACTCTCAATTACCGTTTTAATTGCATACATGGATCAAATCCAACCTCTCTGAAGGTACTTCTTTGTGCTCCTACGGGAAAAGCAGCTTTTGGGATAGGCGGTTTGACACTGCATTCTATATTTTCACTACCTGTAAATCAGTCCAATAAGGAATTACGGCCGCTTAGCAACGATATTGTCAACTCAATCTATACTAGATTATGTGATTTGAAGTTGATAATTATAGATGAAATTTCAATGGTTGGCGCTCAAATGATTAATTATATTGACGCCAGACTAAAGCAGATTTTCAAGAATAATATTCATATTGGTGGCATACCTGTTATTGTTTTTGGCGACTTGAAACAATTGTCTCCGATGCTTATTGCTATTGCTTTGAATAATATGGCCTCCGGGGCTATGACCAGTGAAGACATATCTTTGATTGCAAACAGAGTCGTTAACTCTGACCAGGTTCCCGACGAAGCAATTCCCTTATTTTGTTCAAACGAGAAATCTGCCAACTATAATGCCCTTAAACTAATTCAAATTCCTCCAACAGCAGTTTTCTCAGTTGCGATAGACGTGGTTAAAGGAATTGCCGTTAGTGGCAAAAATTATAATATCTTAGAACGGGTCAGACTATTCGAAACTTAGGAAACTCAGGGTCTTACGTATAGCTTAACGCTAAAAACCACGGCTAAATATATGATGACAGTGAATATCAACACAGGCAACGGTTTGGTAAATGGTGCAACTGGCCAGCTTATGCAGATAGATTTAGATTCATCGGTTCCAATAACACTGTGAATGAAATTTTTAGAACCTTCTGTTGGTTTGAAGGCTAGATCGAAAAAAAGACGCATCCTAACGAACCTTCGTGGACACCCATTGAAAAGACTGTTAGTGCCTTTCAATATAAGAGAAATGAGCAGATTACAATTAAAAGAAACCAGTTTCCAATTGTTCCTGCTGAGGCAATAACCATTCACAAAAGTTAGGGTGCTACGTATAACAAAGTGGTTGTTCACACCCGACCTAGAATGCCAAGATCATCTTTATATGTAGCCTGCAGTCGAGCTACTAGTTCTGATGGTAATTTCATTCCACCTAATCCTTTTTGTGAATCTGATCCTGTATTTAGGCAGTTGAATGATTTGACCACAACAAAAGCTTTGGCTCTCGAACATAGAGCCTTCAAATTATATTTCATAATGTTCAGATTCTTCATGCCCACATAAATGATATAAATAATGACATCCTGATGCTATCCTCAGATATCCTGTGCTTTGTCGAGCCATGGAGTTATCCATACGAACATTTTGAAATTCCTAGGTTTATTTCACCAAATGCTTTACGGATAGACAGCACCGAAACGGAAAACAGAAATAGGCGAGACGTTTTAGTGAATGCGAGACCTAAATTTGCTTCCGCAATCGAATTATGTAAGTTGAAAAAAATTTGTTCTGGTCGCAAGGTATACGAAATCGTTGTATTCAAATGCAAAGATTATTACATATTGGTGCTTTATAGGAATTCCACATTCCCCATCAGGCATTTTCAATCAGAGTTGCGACAAATTCTCACTACAGATCTGCGTGAAAAAAATTTATTAATTTTGGGTGACTTTAATCTATGCCTTAAGTCTAGGAATAATAGAATGGAACATCTGCGGAGGGTGGGGCCGTGTGCAGAAGTCCACGCAAGTGAGGAAAGTTTCTGATCGCCATTCACCTGGGAATGGTCAGAGCGATTCTTTTGCATGCGGTTCAAGTTGCTCACTACTTCCGGGCCTTGCGCCCAAGTATCCTCTGGGTAACCACCGAACACCCGTTTGGTGGTGAGCTGAACGTGAGAAGGCGACAACCTGGTAAGGCCACTCACTCCGACATAATCGGGTTAAGGGCATGCTGGGGGGTTCAAACAGCAGCGTCTGATCACCATGTGGTGCGGCTGCAAGCGGGCGTCTGTCTTGGATCAAGCGGCTCGCTATACAACCGTGTAATAGAATTCAACCTCCCGTGAATTTGTGCGTTGGATTTGGGACCCACTACATAAAACAACGTTCCAATGAAATTCAACAACAAAGCCTCGGATATGAGAACCCCTTTTTTAGATGACAACACCCGCAAACGAAACAAGAATTATGAGATAAGGGCATGTACCTGGAATGTCCGGTCCGTTAATGGAGAAGGTGCCGCTGGCCGGCTGGTTGAGGTCCTGAGGAAAGCAAAAGCTGACATCACCGCCATACGAGAGATGCGATGGACGGGGCGAGCAAACACGATCAAAACACCTTGCAAAATCTACTGGAGTGGGCATGAAGACAAGCGCAGATTCGGCGTGGGATTTGTGGTGGGAGAGAGACTCCGTCACCGAGTACTGTCGTTCACACCCGTGAACGAGCGTCTCGCTCCAATCCGCATAAAAGTACGATTTTTCACCATATCGTTTATCTGCGCTCATGCACCGACGGAAGAGAAGGACGACGTGGAAAAGGATGCATTCTACGAGCGCTGCCCCCGTCATGATATCAAAGTCGTGCTTCGCGACTTTAATGCCAGGGTGGGTAAGGAGGGTGTATTTGGCCCCACTGTCGGGAAGTTCAGTCTCCACGATCAGATTTCGCCAAATGGATTCAGGCTGATCGACTTCGCCGGTGCCCGAAATATGGTCATATCCAGCACTAGGTTTATGCACAAGAAGATCCATCAGGCTACATTGCTGTCCCCCGATCGAAAAACACGCAACCAGATCGACCACGTTGTGATAGACGGACGGCATGCTTCCAGCGTTTTAGATGTTCGCACAATACGAGGACCTAACATCGACTCTGATCACTACCTACAGGGTGGCTGATGAATTTTGCTACATTAAGAAACTCAAATAATTTTTTTTTCAGTGTATGGAATTCATTTATCTTTTATTCATGTTAAAGCTCATTAAATTTTATTAAATATAGCTTAATTAGTTTTAAAAATAATGGAATTTAAATGCCCCCACTGCTCGTCGATACATGCGGCATCTTACCAAAAAGTTGTTCATTACTGCTTGGAGAGTTGAGACAGGAATAGCCGCAATTGTTTCTCGAATGGATTGCCTTAGTTCATTCAAATTTGTTGGTTTTGCTTTGAAGACTTCCTGTTTGCAATAACCCCACAAGAAAAAGTCAGGTGCAGTAAGGTCAGGCGACCTGGGTGGCCAACGGAATGCGGAGTTTCTGGATATCAGCTTATTGGGAAATTTTCGTCGCAATTCTGTCATAACAGGTTGGGCTATATGAGGAGCTGCACCATCTTGCTGAAACCACACAGAGTTGAAAGAAATTCTCATTCGGCGTAATTCTGGATAGAAATACTCTCTCAACATGCTCCGGCTTGATAGGTTCGAGAGTGGGGAAACCTCGAAGCGCCAGCGATCAGCAGAGGAGACAATCTCAACGGCACCGAAAATGGCCAAAACACAGGGAGGCCGGACACGGTATTTTGTTGATATAGCAAGGATCGGAAAATTATTTTCGTGATCGGTGAGAGCAGCGCAGAGGGCAGGATCCCCAAACAGCAATAGAAGTGGATCGGGCCGCGCTCCAGGGTAACGTAACGCCTGTGATGACGCCAGGTCGATGAGTTCTACAAAGCCGCAGTGCTGAAGATAGGTGAGGTGTATACGGGTGTAGAGCGTGGGTTCCAGTGGCACCAACGGACCCAGCGGATATCCTGGGTATTCCTAAGGAATATAACCCGGGAAATACCAACCCAAAATTAGAAGGTGGTCAACGTGGAAAAGACCAAACGGGCCGCGATGCAGATAGTTCTGCTACAAGACAGCGTAAACGTCGGAGCTCTGGCGAAATGCGACTTTAAGGTCAGCTATGGTTATAAGAATATTTATCTACGGGTGTATAAGACCGATGTGGAATCCTTGGTCAACCTTGAGTCTAGTGTGGGGAGCTAGAGCGAGATGGACGAGGACAAGGAAGTTGACCAAGCGGGTACGCCTCGTTAAGCTCGGACAGTGGCTCGGCTCTCAGGAAACTATACTCACGGAGGAGAGCGTGAAGCAACAGTGATGAGGTTCCTCCAAATTAACCTGCATCACAGCAAAGCAACATCGGCTGCATTCACGACAGGTGTAGTAGACATTGTCTTACTCCTAGAGTCGTGGATAGGATTTGTGGTTACGGGTCACCGGCATACAAGGCTTACAGCGCTCAAGACTAGGCTAAGCCTTCCACATCTGTTTTAGCTAAGTCTACTCTTACTGTTTTTCTTTTACCCCTATTTAGTGACGGGAATCTGACAGCGATTAGCGTCGAGGGGCTGGGAAAGGGCTGTAAGGTCGCTTCCTTTTATCTGGCCCATGACCACCAAGGCTCACTACCACCGGATAACTTCAGGGAGTTCGTGAGAGTAGGTAACCCACGAGATGATGTCATAATACTAGCAAGTGATGCAAATGCTCACCATTCCCAGTGGGGTAGTACTGATGCAAATGACCGAGGTGAACCTTTATATAACTATCTATTAGGTACTAATCTAAACAAATGGAATAGCGGAAATGACCCCACCTTTATCACAAGGAAACGCGAGGAGGTCCTTGACATAACTCTGGTCACAGGTTCTTTCCGTGACCTTGTCGTATCAGATTTGAAAAATAATTGAAATTATATAGTAGACTGGTTGAATTGAAAAATATGATATGTTCATTGAAATTTATTTGGGGGAAGATACTTTTTTTTCTCAACCATACAACAAGATTATTAACACATTTTGTAATTAACCGAATTCTTTAATATTAAAACTTAATAAAAATTTATTACGAAAACAAATAAATTTCCTTCAACCGGTTAAATAATCGTCTTAACAGTTCAGAAGTGGTCGGAATCCACAATTCAATCGTTCTTTGCGGTTTAATCAGTTATTAAATGTAACTATGTACTCATTTGAGTGAACCGTGTAATCTCGCTCAAATGGTAACGACATTATCGGTTTACTGGCGCATTATATATATTCAAACGGCGAAATATTGAGTCCAAAACGCTAAAACGGAAAGGTAATACAGCATATATGTACTAGTTAAACTAAAAAAAAAAAAAAAAAAAAAGGGAGAACAGGAAGTGAGTAGTGAACGAACGTTCACATAGATTGGAAAAAAAAACGCCAACGAAAAATAACGATTAACAACGAATTTGTGGGTGAGAATAAAAACATGGTTAAAATTGGAGATTTATGTATTGATGCAATAAAACAAATATTGCATGATAAGCAACATCCGACAAGTGGTTCAAAAGCTGAAATAATTCAAGCTTATATAGAATTTACTGGTTCGGATGAAGTGCAATAGTCTCGAGTTAAATCGAATCACGAGTTCAGTATCCGCGGGATCAGTACGTAGAGTATATTCTGTTAAAGAAATTGCAGAGTCTTTACCGGAATTTGATCCGATGGACATGCAATCAAGTTGTATACTCGAATTGGGTAGATTTTTCTCGTGATTTAATTAGTGAATTCGGCTTAAATTTGAACGAAGCTGAAGTACATCATCGAATGTCTGCTACGCCGCGTGGGAATAATGAAAACGTAACTGACTATTGTTTTCGGTTGGGCTCATTGGGTATACGTTTTAATTTGAGCTATAATAAGATATATACGCGACGGTTTAAGACATCGTGATTTACAAACTGCTATTTCAGCAATGAAATTTCGGTCTATAAAAGAATTTCGTAATCCGGTGAACACGTTCGTAGACAAATCGAAAGCAGATAATGCAACTAAAAGTTTGCAGACCATTGAAACAATATCTGCAGTGAAGTGTTACAACTGTGGTGAAGTAGGACATATATCGTCTAAGTGTGCAAAACCACCACGTCGTCCACGTTGTATGGATTGTAATAAGGTTCATGCTAAGGGTGAATCTCAAAATTGTGGCAAAGCAAAACCGATACGGCAAACTACGTGTAATGATATGGAAAGAGTTTTTGAAAAGATTGTGTTTATAAATAAACACGAATTTATTGCATTTGTGGATACAGGAAGCCATTGCTCCTTAATGCGCAAATCAGTTGCGGATACCTTAAATATTAAACAAGAGTCGTGTGTATTAAAGATTAGTTGCATTTGTGGCGGCGAACGGTTTGCCATAGCAAACTCTGAAATTAAAATTAATATTGACGATGTATCCAGATCAATACATGTTTATGTAGTTGACGATGATATTTTAACACACGATTTGTTAATTGGTCAAAATAGCTTTTGTGATTTAAATTTTACTGTCGAGCGTGGAATGACAACGTTTGTGAATAACGGGGTAAAAGAAAAATTGCAATTTAGATCAGAAAAACTTCCAATAAATAACACTGACATAACTTTCGGAATAAGTGATGTAAATGTGCAAAATGATGTTATAAAATGACTTAATGAATATCGAGATATATTTGCTTGTGGATTGCATAAAATAGGTAAAACAAATGCAATTGAAGTTAAAATCACTCTAATAACAAATGACATGGCGGCCGCCGTGGTGTGAAGGTAGTGTTGCCGGCCTACCACACCGAAGGTCCATGGTTCGAGCCCTGGTACAGGTAACATCAAAAGTGATTTGAAAAAAGTTTTTCAAAACGGGGTCGCCCCTCGGCAGTGGTTTGGCAAACTCTCCGAGTGTATTTCTGCCATGACAGGCTTCTCAGCAAAAAATTCGTCTCCTTTGTAGATACCGTTCGGAGTCGGCAAAAAACTGTAGGTCCCACCAATTTGTAGGGAAAAATTCAAATCCGCACACCACAATAGGAGGTTTATGATGATATACCTGTTGTATATCGCGCCATAGATAGATATAGAACAACAAATGAACCTGTAGTGCAACAACCATATCGTGTTTCAGAACAAAAACGTGTTACCGTGTCAAAAATGATTAATGAGTTATTAGAAAATGATATAATACAAAAGTCGGAATTGGAATACGCTAGTCCTATTACGCTCGTGAAAAAGAAAAATGGTCAAGATAGACTTTGTATTGATTATCGTAAATTGAACAATTTTACAAGAAAAGAAATTTTTCCAATGCCTAATATTGAGGAAACATTGCACGACGCCAAACAATATCGAATATTTTGCGCGTTAGATTTAAATAGCGGTTATTACCAAGTGCCGATTTCAAATGAAAGTAGGAAGTACGAGTATACCGCTTTTGTGACAACCGAAGGACTGTACGAATTTAAACGCATGCCGTTCGGGTTAAAAAATGCACCAGCGGTTTTTCAACGTTTGATGGCGAAAGTTAAAGATAAAACTGAACCAGGTGACATGATTCATTAGTCCTGTCGGTAATGATTGGAAACCAGTAATATATTACACCCGATCGACCACTGATGCAGAGCGACGTTATCATAGACACAAGTTGGAGTGCTTGGCTGTAGTTGAAGCTTTGGAGAGAATGAAGTACTATATCCAGGGTAAACCAATAGTTGTTGTGACCGATTGCAGTGCTATAAGAACAGTCATGACAAACCGCGAATTAGTGCCACGTATTGCAAGATGGTGGCTACGTATACAGGATTATGAAATTAAAATTGAACATAGAGCGGGAAACTTAATGAGTCACGTTGATGCATTCAGTAGGGCTCCTGTTGAATCGTCACAGGAAAAAGAACCAGCTTCGTTAAGAATAGGCAAAGTCAACGTTGAGAGTGGTGATTGGTTGTTCAGCTTGCAACTGCAAGACGAAAAAATTTAAACAATTATCGATTCGATGAAGGAACAAAATATCTCGACGATGGATGGTTATATCCTTGAGAATGGTAGACTTTATTGGTTGGACAACAACAAAAAGCTTTGGGTAGTTCCAAAATGTGTTCGATATAAAATTCTTCATGAATCTCATGACAAAGTAGGTCATATGGGGTTGGACAAAACCATTGATAGGATTAAACAAAATATGTGGTTTCCTCGTATGCGAAATTTTACTAAATCGTATATTAATTCTTGTGTGGATTGCGCATACAACAAAAAGACTGGCGGAAAAAGTAAAGGGTGAATACCATTATTTCGAAATGGAACCGATACCGTTTAAGACGATTAATTTGGATCATTTAGGTCCTTTTCCACGAGGTACTTTACGAAACGAACATATTCTTGTTATTGTTGACTCCTTTACAAAGTTTACCATTGTTCGGGCCGTTAAAAGTACAGCTACAAAGCATGTAATCGACATTTTAAATGAAGTATTTAGCTATTTTGTCACGTCAAGTAAAATGATTACGGATAGAGGCACTGCCTTTACTTCAAATACATTTAAAGCATTTTGTTCTGACAACGACCAATGACCAATTATATTAAACGCTGTTCGTACACCAAGAGCTAATGGGCATGCAGAACGAGTAAACCGAACATTAATACATGCGCGGGGACTTTCCCCCCTGTTCCCCCCCTAGAGCTCTGTAACACGTATTTTCATAATTTTCGGCTGTGAAAAATTATGAGATATACATATTTTGAATTAAAAAATATTTTAGTTTCTCTTAAAAATCTTAAACGTTGTATTTTGAATTTTAAAAATATTCATCTCCATCTGCGACCTAATAAACTAAATAAATAATTAAACGCAATGGAATTCGCAAGTGAAGTTTAAACGCATCCACAATTATTTGAGCATAATTCACGAAAATATGCAGATAAAGCCACTTTATGCAGATAACTTTGCTTGTCTGTAGCCGTGTTAGCCAGCGCGAGTCAAGTGGATGTGCTGCTACAACAACAACCACTAAGCAATTGCGTCAGCAATGCAATTCAAAATTTGAATTTGAGTTGCAAAGCAGGCTGTGAGAATTTATAGCGGTACTCTAGCGAAATCTATTTTTTGTGAAAGCTTAACCAAGTCAAAGTGTAATTGCGGGTCAGAGAGCGTCATTGCGTTGCGATTTTAATTGCGTTATTGATTTTATACTGTGAAAATTAATTATTGAGGAACAATGCCTGTAAACAAAAGACACTGTAATGGTAAGTATAGTTTTTCGTATAAAATAAATTTTCCGAATATTCGCCGATATCTAATTGTGTGACTTTTGGCAATTGATTAAAATAATACGTAATTTATTGATACTTCCCATTTATGTTACTGAGGAAGTTTAACAATTTCTCTAGAGAAAATGAAAAGTGTTTAGTGCAAAAACGCGATCGAGCATTCATAGCAGGTCGAACGTAAACTGCTTCGAATTTTGAGAAGAATATTTATTTTTCTTAAGAAAAATAGAATAGTTTAAATTTATGCCACAGTTTTGTTGGGCAAAGCAGCTGATAACAAACATGAACTTACAAGTTATAGTTTGAAATTCCATTTCCAAATGACATTCCCATTAAAATTTCCAATTATAAGAGCTTTATAAACCTATTTAATTTTTTTATGAATAAGGGTGTTAATGTTTGAAGAGGAGTAAGAATATTGTTAGTGCTTTGCCCACGCTTTGGCTGCAACAATTTATAAACTGTTCTTGAAAAGCTGTGGAATCCTCGAATGAAATTTTTATTTAAGTATATACCAACATGCTTTACAGACAGACCGCCAGAAGTCCATTTTCTCGTACTTTCCAACTGCAAAAAAGAGTAAGAAAGATGCAGATAACTCAAATGCTCAACCCGAATTGATGCCACATGAGAAACCCGCAAGTTCTGTCACTCAAGCAGACAATTCTAGATGTGAAATGGAGAGTTCGCACACTAGCATACCATCTACCTCAAAAGCTGCACAACTTCAGCAAGTTTTTGATTCAATAAAAGTTTCGAACGACGTAGGTGATTATATAGGACAAAGAATCGACGATTACACGAAGAAATCTTTGCTTGAAGATCCTTGGGTTCCTCCAGAAAATTATGCTTTTCCATTTTCAACAAAATTGGTTTCTGGTAGAGAGATTAACAATTATGTCACCCATAAACATCTAAATGCTTACAAAGAATGGCTTGTACTATCCAACGTGAAAAAGGGCCTCTTCTGTAAATATTGCCCATGGTTCACGCCCCTAGATGGTGGAAAAATTTCATGGGGAGCTCTCGTTACTAAGCCATTAACAAATTTCAAGAACTTAGTTGGAACCAGAAGCGATTTGGAACTACACGCACAAAATATTTATCACAAAAATGCAATGGCTGCGGGAAAATACTTCTAGAGGAACCTTAACAACCCGCAAAATGAAGTAATTAGTCTTTTCGACAGCAATTATCTTAGAGCGAAACAAGAGAATAGAGAAAAGCTTACAAGAATTGCGAAGGCTATAATTTTTTTAGGCAGGCAGAACATTGCACTCCGTGGTCACAGAGATTATGGGACGTTGCTGTTGGACCAAACTTGTAAGGAGAATTAAGGAAACTTTAGGGCAGTGCTCAGGTTGATGGTTGACTCAGGTGACAAATTTCTGGAATCTCACCTCAATAGCACGTCTTCGAGAGCAACATATATAAGTAAAGACACTCAAAATCAGCTAATTGAGTGTTGTAGGGCTGAGATATTACAGACAATTTTGATGAGAGTGACTCGAGCTGAATACTACTCGCTTGTTTTTGATGAATCTCCAGATCTTTCAGGAAAAGCTCAGGTAATATATAATTTTATTATAATTATATAATTTTATAATTAGAATTATATAATTTTATATACCAGTGTCGCAATTTTGAAAAATAATTTGAGGGAATGTATTTTTTAAATGAGAAATCGTTTTGCATACAATGCGGTTTATTTAACACGCTTTTCAAATCAATAAATTTACTTTTCCATTAATTCGTTTCATATACAGTTATATATCCATACCAATTTCACACTGCATTTTCCGTGATAATTTAAATAGTAGCATTTTTTGCATGATTTGTTTCAGCTTAATTTTTGATATTCCGCGTGTCCAGTTTAATTTTCTTTTTGAATTTAAAAAAATACTTGCAAATTAAGAAAATTATTAATATAATTTTTTTTGGAGGACCCAGCATTAGAGAGGACTTCTGCACGTTTTTGGATGCTTTTGCTGAGCTATCCAAGAATACTATTGCAGATACTGATGACTCGGAAGTGGAAGATGAAAATTCATCGTCTACGACTGCTACAGAAGTTGAGAGAGAATTGTCTCTAACGGGAGTCGGTCTCGGGCAAATGGTTTTGAAGGAAATGAAAAAAATGGGACTTAACATTAAATTGTGCGCATCAATAGGAACCGATGCGTGTGCCGTCATGCTGTCAGATTGCGGAGCTGTTAACGAAATCAGAAAAGAAGTAGAAAATGCTGTAGTAAGTCCCTGTTTCTCTCATAAACTCAACAGCAGCATATCCAAATCTATAAAAGTAGGAGTAATCGACATGGCTTGTAGTACCATACGAGAGGTCGACAAGTTTTTTAAAAAGTCGTATCCTAAGCTTGCTACAGCATTATATAATTTACTTGGAGAACAACTTGTTCAATTATGTGAAACACAATGGGTGCAACGTCATGATGCAGTCATTCAGTTTGCTGCGAAAATGCCACTGATAGTAGATGCTTTAACAAAAATAAGTGAGTGGAGGAACAGAGAAACAGCAGGTAAAGCAACGGTTCTTATTGAAGCTGTGTGCAAATTTGAATTCATTGTCGGGCTCTTCTGTCTGTGTTATGTATTGTCGCTCACTCATTCACTCAGCGTCATACTCCAAAAAGAGGATATCGATTTGGCTAAAGCATCGAAGATGATTGATATGCTGCTCGTGTCGTTTCAAAATCGGCGAAAGACAGCAGATCAAACCTTCAAGATTATTTATTCAGATGCAAAAAAATTGGCGGAAGAACTAGATGTCAACGAGGGAAAACCAAGAACATCTGGCAGACAAACAGGACGCGACAATTACAACATGTCAACTT
This sequence comes from Merzomyia westermanni, assembly GCA_949987695.1. Classification (NCBI taxonomy): domain Eukaryota; kingdom Metazoa; phylum Arthropoda; class Insecta; order Diptera; family Tephritidae; genus Merzomyia; species Merzomyia westermanni. Next base: position 88,686,762 of record OX465291.1, read on the forward strand.
GTGAAGATTACTACAGGGTCTCCGTGTATATTCCTTTGTTGGACAGTATCAGTGAAGATCTGAAGACTCGTTTACAAAAGAAGTTTTGGATGGATTCCAGTTATGTTTGCTGCTTCCGGAGAAAGTGTGTACTCTTAAGGCAAATGAAATTGAAAATCTGATCAGCTGCTTGATTACAAGATTCAACGGTCTTCTGAATTATGATAACGTCGTTCAACGTTTAAGGCTCAAGGGCGAGTTGAATCAGTGGCAAATTCATTGGCAGCTCCAGCAAAAGTTGAAAACAAATAAGTTGCCGACCTCTGCATGGGAAACGTTAAAGCAATGCGATGTCGATATATACCCATTAATTCACGTTTTTCTTCGTATATTCTGCACATTTCCTGTGACAAACGCGAGCTCTGAACGCTCATTTTCCACCCTTCGCCGTTTGAAAACATGGCTCAGAACTACTATGCTACAAGAAAGATTGATCGGTTTGGCACTGCTACATACGCATCTCGACAGTGAAGTCACACCTGAGAATGTCATTGACAGATTTGTGAAAATAGGACCACATCGTCTTGTTTTATGATTTTATTTTTTCAACAATTGTATCATGTACAGAGTAAATATTGACTGTAATGAAATATAAAATCACAAAACGGATTTTTACTAATTTTTAATTTTTCTTGCTTGGTCTACTATTTTACGTTATATATTTAAAACACCTGGTCTTCATGTCATATTTACTTCGGAAGTTATAACGAGAATTTTCTGTCAAACTGATATCAATGTTATGTTTTATTAATCCGTTCTTTATTTTATACACAGTAATAAGAGTTTGATGGATACAAACTCGGTTTATATCTAGTCTGTAGGTGTATAGGCTGCTGGAAGGAGTTTGTCTTGGAAGAAGTAATATATTTTTTATCATTTTTTAGGTTGGAATCTAACGTAATCCCTAGATACTTTAGTGTGTCAACTCTCTTTATTAAAATGTTGTTGAAAACAATTCCTGGCAATTCAACTACATTCGTTGTTGGCCTAAGGTTATTGAATATCATGAAACTTGTTTTAGTTAAGTTTGTTTTTAGAAAATTTATATCAAGCCAATGATTAATTGTACTCAGGTCGGTCTTTACTTCTGCTATCAGTTCCTCAATTGTATCTGCAGAGTACAAAAAAAGCCCGACATCTGCATAAAATTGAGGAGTTCCTTTCAGGTCAAGATTTAGTATATTATTTATGTAAATTAAAAATAATGTAGCGGCTAGTTTTGACCCCTGAGGGACTCCTGTTCTTGTTTTCATACCTGAACTTTTTTCTCAATTTACTTGTACATATTGTTCTCGATCTAGTAAAAAACTTTCGAAAATTTTTAGGTTTTGCCCCTGTATACCTAATTCAACAAGTTTCCTGATCAAACTTTCAGGTTCACCGAGTCAACTGCTTTTGATAGATCTATTGCTAGGATTGCTACGTATTTCTTTTTATCCAGATTTTCGTAGATGAATTCCGTACAGGATAGACATGCTGCTAAGGTGTTTGAATTTTCTACAAACCCAAACTGATTATTGTGTATTATTAAATAATTTTCTTTGAGGAACATTTTCAAGCGATTGAGAATTATACTTTTGAAGATTTTGTCGATTGTACTTAGTTTGGATACCGGGCGATAGTTAGAGCAGATTTCCTTACTTCCTTCCTTATGGACCGGTACTACACATCCCATTTTCAATTCTCGTGGGCATTGCCCCTCTCGGAAACATTTGTTAATAAAATTTGTTAGTGGTCCTAGAAGGATGGGGCCGTGTGCAGAAAGTTTCTGATCGCCATTCACCTGGGAATGGCCAGAGCGATTCTTTTGCATGCGGTTCAAGCAACTCACTACTTCCGGGCTTTGTGCCCAAGTATCCTGTGGGTAACCACCGCACAACCGTTTGATGGTGAGCTAAACGTGAGAAGGCGACAACCTGGTAAGGCCACTCCGACATAATCGGTTTAAGGGCTTGCTGGGGGGTTCAAACAGCAGCGTCTGATCACCATGTGGTGCGGCTGCAAGCGGACGTCTGTCTTGGATCAAGCGGCTCGCTATACAAACGTGTAATAGAATTCAACCTCCCGTGAAATGGGTTGTGCGTTGGGTTTGGGACCCACCACATAAAACAACAATGAGAACCCCTTTTTTAGATGACAACACCCGCAAACGAAATAAGGATTATGAGATAAGGGCATGTACCTGGAATGTCCGGTCCCTTAATGGGGAAGGTGCCGCTGCCCGGCTGGTTGAGGTCCTGAGGAAAGCAAAAGCTGAGATCACCGCCATACAACAGATGCAATGGACGGGGCGAAAAAACACCACCAAAACACCTTGCAACATCTACTGGAGTGGGCATGAAGACAAGCGCAGATTCGGCGTGGGATTTGTGGTGGGAGAGAGACTCCGTCACCGAGTACTGTCGTTCACACCCGTGAACGAGCGTCTCGCTGCAATCCGCATAAAAGTACGATTTTTCACCATATCGTTTATCTGCGCTCATGCACCGACGGAAGAGAAGGACGACGTGGAAAAGGATGTATTCTACGAGCGCCTGGAAGAAGCATACGAGCGCTGCCCCCGTCATGATATCAAAGTCGTGCTTGGCGACTTTAATGCCAGGGTGGGTAAGGAGGGTGTATTTGGCCCCACTGTCGGGAAGTTCAGTCTCCACGATCAGATTTCGCCAAATGGATTCAGGCTGATCGACTTCGCCGGTGCCCGAAATATGGTCATATCCAGCACTAGGTTTATGCACAAGAAGATCCATCAGGCTACATGGCTGTCCCCCGATCGAAAAACACGCAACCAGATCGACCACGTTGTGATAGACGGACGGCATGCTTCCAGCGTTTTAGATGTTCGCACAATACGAGGACCTAACATCGACTCTGATCACTAGCAGCCAAGATTCGTACCCGCCTCTGTACGACAAAACAGGTGCAACAAAAAACGCAGGGAAAGCTGGACGTCGAAAAGCTGCAATCGCAACAGACCGCCAATTATTTCGCAGATCGCCTCTCACACCTGCTCAATTCAACCTAGTGGAATGCATGAGCAGTGGGATCATATCTCAGGAGCACTCCGTACCGCAGCCGAAGAAGTAATTGGATACCGGCGAACGCGAAGAAACAGCTGGTATGATGATGAAGAGTGCCGCGCTGCAACGAAAAGAAAGGACGAAGCCTACAAGGCAACGCTGAGATCGAATGCAACGAGGAGTGTGTTTGAACACTACCGCGAGTTGAAGAGGGAAGCGAGGCGGCTTTTCCGGGCGAAAAAAAGAGAGGCAAAAAAGCGTGAAATAAAGTAACTTGAGATGCTGGCCAACGGGAATAATGCCCGAAAATTCTATCAAAAAATTCGACGAATGACAGAAGGTTTTAAACCCGGGGCAAACTCCTGTAAGAATGAGAACGGCGACCTGGTGGCCGATAATCAGAGAGCACGCAGAATATGGAGGGATCACTTCTCTGCCCTTTTAAATGGAGAAACTGAGCAAGAAACCAGAGAAGATACCGAACCCGAGCCCAAGATCGAAGATGATGGAATTGACGTTCCACAACCCGACTGTAATGAGGTGCGAATATCAATATCCCGATTGAAAAACAATAAAGCAGCTGGCGCTGATGGTTTGCCTGCTGAGCTATTCAAACACAGAGGCGAGAAGCTGGTAAGGCGCATGCATCAGCTTCTATGCAGAATATGGTCGGATGAATGCATGCCTGAAGATTGGAATCTAAGTGTTCTCTGCCCAATCCACAAGAAGGGCGATCCTGCAAACTGCGCCAACTATCGCGGAATCAGCCTTTTGAATATCGCATATAAGGTCGTATCAAGCGTATTGTGCGAAAGACTGAAGCCTGATGTGAACAGACTGATTGGACCTTATCAGTGTGGCTTCAGACCTGGTAAATCTACCATCGACCAGATTTTTACAATACGCCAAATCTTGGAAAAACCCGTGAAAAAAGAATCGACACGCATCATCTCTTTGTTGATTTTAAAGCCGCTTTCGATAGCACGAAAAGGAGCTGCCTATATGCCGCTATGTCTGAATTTGGTTTCCCCGCAAAACGTATACGGCTATGCAAAATGACCTTGAGCAACACCGCCAGCCCGGTCAGAATTGGGAAGCACCTCTCCGAGCCGTTCAAAACTAAACGAGGTTTCAGACAGGGTGACCGCCTAGCGTGCGATTTCTTTAATTTTATGCTGAAGAAAATAATACAAGCTGCAGAACTTAACCGCGCTGGAACAATATTTTATAAAAGCGTGCAACTGTTGGGATATGCTAACGATATTGATATCATTGGCCTTAACAACCGCGCCGTAACTTCTGCTTACTCAAAATTAGAAAAAGAAGCGGAGAAAATGGGATTGGTGGTGAACGAGGGCAAAACGATGTACCTTCTGTCATCATGCAAAGAGTCAGCGCATTCGCGCCTTGGCAACGCAGCCACTATTGGCAGCAATAATTTCGAAACAGTAAAGAACTTCTTATACCTGCGAACCAGCATTAACACCAACAATAATGTTAGCCTAGAAATCCGACGAAGAATTACTCTTGCAAACAAATGCTACTTCGGACTGAGTAGGCAATTGAAAAGTAAAGTCCTCCCTCGACGAACGAAAATAACACTCGACAAGTCACTCATCGCACCCGTCCTGCTATATGGTGCAGAAGCGTGGGCACTAACAACATCTGATGAGGCGGCTCTGGGAGTATTCGAGAGAAAGGTTCTTCGAAAGATTTGTGGACCTCTACGCGTTGGCGACGGCGAGTACCGAAGAAGATTTAATAATGAGCTGTATGAATTTCACGCAGACACCGACATAGTTCAGCGAATTAAAACACAGCGGCTTCGCTGGCTAGGCCACGTAGTGCGAATGAGCGAAGATGCTCCAGCCCAGAAGGTATTCTTATCGGCACCCGCCGGTGGAAGCAGAGGAAGAGGGAGACCACCACTCCGATGGAAGGACCAAGTGGAGACCGATTTGTGATCTCGCGGTGTTTCCAATTGGCGCCAGTTGGCGCAACGAAGAAACGACTGGCGAGCTATGTTGGACGGTCAAAATCATCCAGGCGGTTAGATGACCATTTGAAGAAGAAGAAGAACAGCTGCTTAGAGATTATAATTTCAATTCACTGCTGGACCCCCCAATGTTTCACCACACCTGCTGGTGCCCAAATTGACTGGGCATTTTCAAATATTGACACTACCCATGTTAAGGATATAACCTATGATACAGTATATAGCTATCACGATAGCATTTGCGCCTCTTTTTATGAAAATAGTGAAACTAACTAAGGTAGATTAAGATATTTATATACTATTTGACAAACTGTAACTAATTAAGTAGTATTATATTATATAATTAAAAAGTATTATATTATCAACTTTATTAATTTATGCAAATAATAGAAGCCTTAGTTTTAATTAAAAATATATAAACTTAGTAATCAAAATTAAAGCTTAAATTGATATATACTAGTACTGGGGAAAAACTATGTACTACCGATTACAAAATATCAAAAGTTGACTTTTATAATAAGATTTAATAAACATCGCAGTGATAAAGTTAGCATCAATCAAACGGTATTAATATGGGAGCGTTATTATTTCAAAAACCTACTTTCGTTTGGGGATATTGACCTAAATTTGGATCCTAGAATGTGTTCATACTATATAGGCGTTTGCCACCTATTGCATTGGCGAGGACATAATGATAGGATGCTATTAACACCTTTAAAGAAATCATTTTGTTTCGGAGATATTGACTTAAATGTGGAACTAGGTAAGACATTTATGTTTTTTGTGAAATATGGTCATCAAATGAAAAGTATGAGCAGGGGATATACCATGGTTTTTAATTTTACCTCAAATGATTCTGAAATACTGGTTATATCGATGCATGTATGGTCCAATACACATATGTGGAGCATAATTTCTAAAAATCCTATATACCTGCTGACTACGCCCCAATTTTACTACCATAATAATTTGCAAAGCTTAAAGCAAAATATTATACTAAGTCAAAAACTTAATATGCTTAATATTTTGTCACGATTATACTCCAATGTCACAATAGTACGCTCACCATTCTTAAATACAATTTCTCTTTAAACTTATGAGCAATCGCTATCTGGAGACAACAGAAACCGTCACCCAAAAGAAGGCGGTGCCACGTTCACTACCAATAAATATTTAAATTATTGATGTAAGACTTTTCGACTTTTACAGACACTTTTTTCAAAGCTATTATAAAAAAGAAAGCATGGCTTTTAGCCGATTTCGCTCATTTTCACAGCAACCAGTTGTCGATACGAAAAAACTGTCTATGCCTTTGTTATATCTCCAACGGCTTTTGATTTACGGCGGCCGCAGTGGTGTGAAGGTAGTGTTGCCGGCCTACCACACCGAAGGTCCATGGTTCGAGCCCTGGTACAGGTAACATCAAAAGTGATTTGAAAAAAGTTTTTCAAAACGGGGTCGCCCCTCGGCAGTGGTTTGGCAAACTCTCCGAGTGTATTTCTGCCATGACAGGCTTCTCAGCAAAAAATTCGTCTCCTTTGTAGATGCCGTTCGGAGTCGGCAAAAAACTGTAGGTCCCACCCATTTGTAGGGAAAAATTCAAATCGGCACACCACAAATTGGAAGAGAAGCTTGGCGCAAAAATCTCTTAGGAGGTTTATGATGATATACCTGTTGTATATCGCGCCATAGAGAGAGAGAGAAAAACTTCTGAATTTGCTTCTTCTAAATGTGGGCGTTGCCACGCCCATATTCCCAAATTTGACTGAACTTGTATTTTGCGTTATAAAAACAATCCACCTACCAAATTTCATTAATTTAGTGGTATTCGTTTTCGAATTATTAATTTTTCGTGATTTTCGATAGAGTAAAAGGACAGACAGATGGACAGTCGGACGGACATGGCTCAATCAAATTTTTTTTCGATCATGGTCATTTTGATATATGGAAGTCAATATATATCTCGATTCCTTTATACCTGTACAACCAACCGTTATCAAAGTTATAATACCTTGTGTACAAGTACAGCTGGGTATAAAAAGAGGGTGAGGCCGTGTGTAGCAGTCCACGCAAGTGGGGAAAGTTTCTGATCGCGATTCACCTGGGAATGGCCAGAGCGATTCTTTTGCATGCGGTTCAAGCAGCTCACTACTTCCGGGCTTTGCGCCCAAGTATCCTCTGGGTAACCACCGAACACCCGTTTGGTGGTGAGCTAAACGTGAGAAGGCGACAACCTGGTAAGGCCACTCCGACATAATCGGTTTAAGGGCTTGCTGGGGGGTTCAAACAGCAGCGTCTGATCACCATGTGGTGCGCCTGCAAGCGGGCGTCTGTCTGGGATCAAGCGGCTCGCTATACAAACGTGAAATTGAATTCAACCTCCAGTGAAACGGGTTGTGCGTTGGGTTTGGGACCCACCACATAAAACAACGTTCCAATGAAATTCAACAACGAAGCCTTGGATATTAGAAACCCTTTTTTAGATGACAACACTGAACTGAATTCCCCATAATTTCTGTCTCACAGATCGGAAGGAAAGCTAGTAATGTTACTGTTGTTGCATATGTGTATGGAAAAGAGCACTTATTAACTGTGGATATAGGCGCATCGCATTCCATAATTCGATCTGATTTAGTGAACAAGGAGGTGAGACCATTGCATGGAGTAAAGTTACGTACGGCCACTGGTGAGGACACCCATGTCCTAGGAGAAGTAACATGTGAAATCATAATTGGGAACGTGGCCATTCTACACAGTTTTATAGTAGCAGATATTGTTGACGAAATCATAGTTGGTGTGGACTTCTCGAGCGAGCAAGGCATCAAGATCGACATGTAAAACAGGATTATGAATTACCAGAACATGGATTTGGTTGGTTGGTTACGAATACAAATAAGTTAGTAAGCGAGTGCTTGTGGAGGAGAGCCAACAAATTACACCGAAGTCGTTAGTGGTATTCGCTTTCGATCTATCTCATTTTTTCCAATTTTTCGATATTTTCGATATAGGAAAAGGGTGCGTGGTTTTTTTCCGAGTTCGCTCATTTTCCAGCCCAATCTATTCTCAATCTAAATAAGCCCGCATACCGAATTTGGTGAAGATATCTCAATATTTGCTCAATTTATCGTGTTAACGGACAGACGGACGGACGGACCGACGGAATGTACAACCAACCGTTATCCAAACAAAGTTATAATACCCTGTGTACAAGTACAGCTGGGTATAAAAAGAAAGCGTGGCTTTCAGCCGATTTCGCTCATTTTCAAAGCAAACAGTTGTCGCTACGAAAAAAGATGTCTATGCCAAATTTCAGTGTTATATCTCCAACGGCTATTGATTTACAGCTTGTTAAACTTCAGAATTTGCTTCTTCTAAATGTAGGCGTTGCCACGCCCAATATCCAAAATTTTACTGAACTTGTGTTTTGCGTTATAAAATCAATCCACCTACCAAATTTCATTAATTTAGTGTTAATTATCTCATTTTTTTCAATTTTTCGATAATTTCGATATAGGAAAAGGGGGCGTGGTTATCGTCCGATTTCGCTCATTTTCAATACCAACCTATTCAGCATCTAAATAAGCCCTCATACCGAATTTGGGGAAGATATTCAATATTTGCTCAAGTTATCGTGTTAATAGACAGACGGACGGACATGGCCCAGTCAAATTTTTTTTCGATCCTGGTAATTTTGATATATGGAAGTCTATATCTATCTCAGTTCCTGTATACCTGTACAACCAACCGTTATCCAAACAAAGTTATAATACCCTGCGTACAAGTATAGCTGGGTATGAAAAGAAAGCGTGGCTTTCAGCCGATTTCGCTCATTTTCACAGCAAACAGTTTTCGCTGCGAAAAAAAATGTATGTGCGAAATTTCAGTGTTATATCTCCAACGGCTATTGATTTACAGCTTGTTAAACTTCTGAATTTGGTTCTTCTAAATGTGGGCGTTGCCACTCCCATATTCCAAAATTTTACTGAACTTGTGTTTTGCGTTATGAAATCAGTCCACCTACCAAATTTCATTAATTTAGTGGTATTCGTTTTCGAATTATCTAATTTTTAAAGTTTTTCGATATTTTCGACATAGGAAAAGGGGGCGTGGTTATTGTCCGAGTTCGCTCATTTTCAATACCAATCTAGTCTGAGTCTAAATAAACCCGCATACCGAATTTTTTGAAGATATCTCAATATTTCCTCATGTTATCCTGTTAACGGACAGACGGACGGACGGACGGACATGGCTCAATCAAATTTTTTCGATCGTGGTCATTTTGATATATGGAAGTCTATATCTATCTCGATTCCTTTTTACCTGTACAACCCACCGTTATCCAAACAAACGTATAATACCTGTGTACAAGTACAGCTTGGTATAAAAAGAAAGCGTGGCTTTCAGCCGATTTCGCTCATTTTCACAGCAAACAGTTTTCGCTGCGAAAAAAAATGTATGTGCCAAATTTCAGTGTTATATCTCCAACGGCTATTGATTTACAACTTGTTAAACTTCTGAACTTTCTTCTTCTAAATGTGGGCGGGTCCACTCCCATATTCAAAAATTTTACTGAACTTGTGTTTTGCGTTATAAAATCAATCCACCTACCACATTTCATTAATTTAGTGGTATTCGTTTTCGAATTATCTAATTTTTCAATTTTTCGATATTTTCGATACAGGAAAAGGGGGCGTGGTTATTGTCCGAGTTCGCTCATTTTCAAGCCCAATCTATTCTGAATCTAAATAAGCCCGCATACCGAATTTGGTGAAGATATCTCAATATTTGCTCAAGTTATCGTGTTAACGGACAGACGGACCAACGAACCAACCGTTATCCAAACAAATTATAATACCCTGTGTACAAGTACAACTGGGTATAAAAAGAAAGCGTTTCTTTCAGCCGATTTCGCTCGTTTTCACAGCAAACAGTTGTCACTGCGAAAAAAAATTTCTATGCCAAATTTCAGTGTTATATCTCCACCGGCTATTGATTTACATCTTCTTAAACTTCTGAATTTGCTTCTTCTAAATGTGGGCGTTGCCACTCCCATATTCCAAAATTTTACTGAACTTGTGTTTTGCGTTCTAAAATCAATCCAGCTACCAAATTTCATTAATTTAGTGGTATTCGTTTTCGAAGATATCTCAATATTTGCTCAAGTTATCGTGTTAACGGACAGACGGACGGACGGGCAGACGGACAGACGGAATGTACAACCAACCGTTATCCAAACAAAGTTATAATACCCTGTGTACAAGTACAGCTGAGTATAAAAAGAAAGCGTGGCTTTCAGCCGATTTCGCTCATTTTCAAAGCAAACAGTTGTCGCTACGAAAAAAGATGTCTATGCCAAATTTCAGTGTTATATCTCCAACGGCTATTGATTTACAGCTTGTTAAACTTCTGAATTTGGTTCTTCTAAATGTGGGCGTTGCCACTCTCATATTCCAAAATTTTACTGAACTTGTGTTTGGTGTTATAAAATCAATCCACCTACCAAATTTCAATAATTTAGTGGTATTCGTTTTCGAATTATCTCATTTTTTCCAATTTTTCGATATAGGAAAAGGGGGCGTGGTTATCGTCCGAGTTCGCCATTTTCAAGCCCAATCTATTCTGAATCTAAATAAGCCCGCTTACCGAATTTGGTGAAGATATCTCAATATTTGCTCAAGTTATCGTGTTAACGGACAGACGGACGGACGGGAAGACGGACTGTACAACCAACCGTTATCCAAACAAATTATAATACCCTGTGTACAAGTACAACTGGGTATAAAAAGAAAGCGTGGTTTTCAGCCGATTTCGCTCGTTTTCACAGCAAACAGTAGTCGCTGCGAAAAAAAAATTTCTATGCCAAATTTCAGTGTTATATCTCCAACGGCTATTGATTTTTATACAAGTACAACTGGGTATAAAAAGAAAGCGTGGATTTCAGCCGATTTCGCTAATTTTTACAGCAAACAGTTGTCGCTGCGAAAAAAATGTATGTGCCAAATTTCAGTGTTATATCTCCAACGGCTATTGATTTACAGCTTGTTAAACTTCTGCATTTGCTTCTTCTAAATGTGGGCGTTGCCACTCCCATTTTCCAAAATTTTACTGAACTTGTGTTTTGCGTTATGAAATCAGTCCACCTACCAAATTTCATTAATGTAGTGGTATTCGTTTTCGAATTATCTAATTTTTAAAGTTTTTCGATATTTTCGATATAGGAAAAGGGGGCGTGGTTATTGTCCGAATTCGCTCATTTTCAATACCAATCTATTCTGAGCCTAAATAAACCCGCATAACGAATTTGGTGAAGATATCTCAATATTTCCTCATGTTATCCTGTTAACGGACAGACGGACGGACGGGCAGACGGGAAGACGGACTGTACAACCAACCGTTATCCAAACAAATTATAATACCCAGTATACAAGTACAGCTTGGTATAAAAAGAAAGCGTGGCTTTCAGCCGATTTCGCTCATTTTCACAGCAAACAGTTGCCGCTACGAAAAAAATATCTATGCCAAATTTCAATGTTATATCTCCAACGGCTATTGATTTACAACTTGTTAAACTTCTGAACTTTCTTCTTCTAAATGTGGGCGGGTCCACTCCCATATTCAAAAATTTTACTGAACTTGTGTTTTGCGTTATGAAATCAGTCCACCTACCAAATTTCATTAATGTAGTGGTATTCGTTTTCGAATTATCTAATTTTTAAAGTTTTTCGATATTTTCGGTACAGGAAAAGGGGGCGTGGTTATAGTTCGATTTCGCTCATTTTCAATACCAATCCATACCATTTGGTGAAGATATCTCAATATTTGCTCAAGTTATCGTGTTAACGGACAGACGGACGGGCAGACTGACTGTACAACCAACCGTTATCCAAACAAATTATAATACCCTGTGTACAAGTACAGCTGGGTATAAAAAGAAAGCATGGCTTTCAGCCGATTTCGCTATTTTTACAGCAAACAGTTGTCGCTGCGAAAAAAAATGTCTATGCCAAATTTCAGTGTTATATCTCCAACGGCTATTGATTTACAGCTTGTTAAACTTCTGAATTTGCTTCTTCCAAATGTGGGCGTTGCCACGCCCATATTCCAAACTTTTACTGAACTTGTGCTTTGCGTTATAAAATCAATCCACCTACCAAATTTCATTAATTTAGTGGTATTCGTTCGAACTATCTCATTTTTTCAAGTTTTCCATATTTTCGATACAGAAAAACGGGGCGTGGTTATTGTCCAACCTATTCAGCATCCACCATCGGAGGGGGGGGGGGCGTGTGCAGAAGTCCACGCAAGTGGGGAAAGTTTCTGATCGCCATTCACCTGGGAATGGCCAGAGCGATTCTTTTGCATGCGGTTCAAGCAGCTCACTACTTCCGGGCTTTGCGCCCAAGTATCCTCTGGGTAACCACCGAACACCCGTTTGGTGGTGAGCTAAACGTGAGAAGGCGACAACCTGGTAAGGCCACTCCGACATAATCGGTTTAAGGGCTTGCTGGGGGGTTCAAACAGCAGCGTCTGATCACCATGTGGTGCGGCTGCAAGCGGGCGTCTGTCTGGGATCAAGCGGCTCGTGAAATTGAATTCAACCTCCAGTGAAACGGGTTGTGCGTTGGGTTTGGGACCCAACACATAAAACAACGTTCCAATGAAATTCAACAACGAAGCCTTGGATATTAGAAACCCTTTTTTAGATGACAACACTGAACTGAATTCCCCATAATTTCTGTCTCACAGATCGGAAGGAAAGCTAGTAATGTTACTGTTGTTGCATATGTGTATGGAAAAGAGCACTTATTAACTGTGGATATAGGCGCATCGCATTCCATAATTCGATCTGATTTAGTGAACAAAGAGGTGAGACCATTGCATGGAGTAAAGTTACGTACGGCCACTGGTGAGGACACCCATGTCCTAGGAGAAGTAACATGTGAAATCATAATTGGGAACGTGGCCATTCTACACAGTTTTATAGTAGCAGATATTGTTGACGAAATCATAGTTGGTGTGGACTTCTTAAGCGAGCAAGGCATCAAGATCGACATGTAAAACAGGATTATGAATTACCAGAACATGGATTTGGTTGGTTGGTTACGAATACAAATAAGTTAGTAAGCGAGTGCTTGTGGAGGAGAGCCAACAAATTACACCGAAGTCGTTAGTGGTATTCGTTTTCGATCTATCTCATTTTTTCCAATTTTTCGATATTTTCGATATAGGAAAAGGGTGCGTGGTTTTTTTCCGAGTTCGCTCATTTTCAAGCCCAATCTATTCTGAATCTAAATAAGCCCGCATACCGAATTTGGTGAAGATATCTCAATATTTGCTCAAGTTATCGTGTTAACGGACAGACGGACGGACGGACAGACGGAATGTACAACCAACCGTTATCCAAACAAAGTTATAATACCCTGTGTACAAGTACAGCTGGGTATAAAAAGAAAGCGTGGCTTTCAGCCGATTTCGCTCATTTTCAAAGCAAACAGTTGTCGCTACGAAAAAAGATGTCTATGCCAAATTTCAGTGTTATATCTCCAACGGCTATTGATTTCGTTTTCGAATTATCGCATTTTTTTTTTTCACTTTTTTGATAATTTCGATATAGGAAAAGGGGGCGTGGTTATCGTCCGATTTCGCTCATTTTCAATACCAACCTATTCAGCATCTAAATAAGCCCTCATACCGAATTTGGGGAAGATATTCAATATTTGCTCAAGTTATCGTGTTAATAGACAGACGGACGGACATGGCTCAATCTAATTTTTTTTCGATCCTGGTCATTTTAATATGTGGAAGTCTATATCTATCTCGATTCCATTATACCTGTACAACCAACCGTTATCCAAACAAATTATAATACCCTGTGTACAAGTATAGCTGGGTATGAAAAGAAAGCGTGGCTTTCAGCCGATTTCGCTCATTTTCACAGCAAACAGTTGTCGCTGCGAAAAAAGATGTCTATGCCAAATTTCAGTGTTATATCTCCAACGGCTATTGATTTACAGCTTCTTAAACTTCTGAAATTGCTTTTTCTAAATGTGGGCGTTGCCCATATTCCAAAATTTTACTGAACTTGTGTTTTGCGTTATAAAATCAATCCACCTACCAAATTTCATTAATTTAATGGTATTCGTTTTCTAATTATCTCATTTTTTCCGATTTTTCGATATTTTCGATACAGGAAAAGGGGGCGGGGTTATTGTCCGAGTTCGCTCATTTTCAAGCCCAATCTATTCTGAATCTAAATAAGCCCGCATACCGAATTTGGTGAAGATATCTCAATATTTGCTACAGTAGTCGTGTTAACGGACAGACGGACCAACGAACCAACCGTTATCCAAACAAATTATAATACCCTGTGTACAAGTACAACTGGGTATAAAAAGAAAGCGTTTCTTTCAGCCGATTTCGCTCGTTTTCACAGCAAACAGTTGTCGCTGCGAAAAAAAAATGCCTATGCCAAATTTCAGTGTTATATCTCCAACGGCTATTGATTTACAGCTTGTTAAACTTCTGAATTTGGTTCTTCTAAATGTGGGCGGGTCCACTCCCATATTCAAAAATTTTACTGAACTTGTGTTTTGCGTTATAAAATCAATCCACCTACCAAATTTCATTAATTTAGTGGTATTCGTTTTCGAATTATCTAATTTTTAAATTTTTCGATATTTTCGATACAGGAAAAGGGGGCGTGGTTATAGTTCGATTTCGCTCATTTTCAATACCAATCCATGCCATTTGGTGAAGATATCTCAATATTTGCTCAAGTTATCGTGTTAATGGACAGACGGACGGGCAGACTGACTGTACAACCAACCGTTATCCAAACAAATTATAATACCCTGTGTACAAGTACAGCTGGGTAAAAAAAGAAAGCATGGCTTTCAGCCGATTTCGCTCTTTTTCACAGCAAACAGTTGCCGCTACGAAAAAAATATCTATGCCAAATTTCAATGTTATATCTCCAACGGCTATTGATTTACAACTTGTTAAACTTCTGAACTTTCTTCTTCTAAATGTGGGCGGGTCCACTCCCATATTCAAAAATTTTACTGAACTTGTGTTTTGCGTTATAAAATCAATCCACCTACCAAATTTCATTAATTTAGTGGTATTCGTTTTCGAATTATCTAATTTTTCAATTTTTCGATATTTTCGATACAGGAAAAGGGGGCGGGGTTATTGTCCGAGTTCGCTCATTTTCAAGCCCAATCTATTCTGAATCTAAATACTCCCGCTTACCGAATTTGGTGAGGATATCTCAATATTTGCTCAAGTTATCGTGTTAACAGACAGACGGACGGACGGGAAGACGGACTGTACAACCAACCGTTATCCAAACAAATTATAATACCCTGTGTACAAGTACAACTGGGTATAAAAAGAAAGCGTGGTTTTCAGCCGATTTCGCTCATTTTCACAGCAAACAGTTGTCGCTACGAAAAAAAATGTCTATGTCAAATTTCAATGTTATATCTCCAACGGTTATTGATTTCGTTTTCGAATTATCGCATTTTTTTTTTTTCAATTTTTTGATAATTTCGATATAGGAAAAGGGGATGTGGTTATCGTCCGATTTCGCTCATTTTCAATACCAACCTATTCAGCATCTAAATAAGCCCTCAGTCAGCTATTGGATTACAGCTTGTTTAACTTCTGAAATTGCTTTTTCTAAATGTGGGCGTTGCCCATATTCCAAAATTTTACTGAACTTGTGTTTTGCGTTATAAAATCAATCCACCTACCAAATTTCATTAATTTAATGGTATTCGTTTTCGAATTATCTCATTTTTTCCAATTTTTCGATATTTTCGATATAGGGAAAGGGGGCGTGGTTATCGCCCGAGTTCGCCATTTTCAAGCCCAATCTATTCTGAATCTAAATAAGCCCGCATACCGAATTTGTTGAAGATATCTCAATATTTGCTCAAGTTATCGTGTTAACGGACAGACGGACGGACGGGCAGACGGAAAGACGGACTGTACAACCAACCGTTATCCAAACAAATTATAATACCCAGTATACAAGTACAACCGGGTATAAAAAGAAAGCGTGGATTTCAGCCGATTTCGCTAATTTTTACAGCAAACAGTTGTCGCTGCGAAAAAAATGTATGTGCCAAATTTCAGTGTTATATCTCCAACGGCTATTGATTTACAGCTTGTTAAACTTCTGCATTTGCTTCTTCTAAATGTGGGCGTTGCCACTCCCATATTCCAAAATTTTACTGAACTTGTGTTTTGCGTTATGAAATCAGTCCACCTACCAAATTTCATTAATTTAGTGGTATTCGTTTTCGAATTATCTAATTTTTAAACTTTTTCGATATTTTCTATATAGGAAAAGGGGGCGTGGTTATTGTCCGAGTTCGCTCATTTTCAATACCAATCTATTCTGAGTCTAAATAAACCCGCATAACGAATTTGGTGAAGATATCTCAATATTTCCTCATGTTATCCTGTTAACGGGCAGACGGACGGACGGACGGACATGGCTCAATCAAATTTTTTCGATCGTGGACATTTTGATATATGGAAGTCTATATCTATCTCGATTCCTTTTTACCTGTACAACCCACCGTTATCCAAACAAAGGTATAATACCTGTGTACAAGTATAGCTGGGTGTGAAAAGAAAGCGTGGCTTTCAGCCGATTTCGCTCATTTTCACAGCAAACAGTTGTCGCTACGAAAAAAAATGTCTATGCCAAATTTCAGTATTATATCTCCAACGGCTATTGGATTACAGCTTGTTTAACTTCTGAAATTGCTTTTTCTAAATGTGGGCGTTGCCCATATTCCAAAATTTTACTGAACTTGTGTTTTGCGTTATAAAATCAATCCACCTACCAAATTTCATTAATTTAATGGTATTCGTTTTCGAATTATCTAATTTTAAAATTTTTCGATATTTTCGATACAGGAAAAGGGGGCGTGGTTATAGTTCGATTTCGCTCATTTTCAATACCAATCCATACCATTTGGTGAAGATATCTCAATATTTGCTCAAGTTATCGTGTTAACGGACAGACGGACGGGCAGACTGACTGTACAACCAACCGTTATCCAAACAAATTATAATACCCTGTGTACAAGTACAGCTGGGTATAAAAAGAAAGCATGGCTTTCAGCCGATTTCGCTCATTTTCACAGCAAACAGTTGTCGCTACGAAAAAAAATGTCTATGTCAAATTTCAATGTTATATCTCCAACGGTTATTGATTTCGTTTTCGAATTATCGCATTTTTTTTTTCAATTTTTTGATAATTTCGATATAGGAAAAGGGGATGTGGTTATCGTCCGATTTCGCTCATTTTCAATACCAACCTATTCAGCATCTAAATAAGCCCTCAGTCAGCTATTGGATTACAGCTTGTTTAACTTCTGAAATTGCTTTTTCTAAATGTGGGCGTTGCCCATATTCCAAAATTTTACTGAACTTGTGTTTTGCGTTATAAAATCAATCCACCTACCAAATTTCATTAATTTAATGGTATTCGTTTTCGAATTATCTAATTTTAAAATTTTTCGATATTTTCGATACAGGAAAAGGGGGCGTGGTTATAGTTCGATTTCGCTCATTTTCAATACCAATCCATACCATTTGGTGAAGATATCTCAATATTTGCTCAAGTTATCGTGTTAACGGACAGACGGACGGGCAGACTGACTGTACAACCAACCGTTATCCAAACAAATTATAATACCCTGTGTACAAGTACAGCTGGGTATAAAAAGAAAGCATGGCTTTCAGCCGATTTCGCTATTTTTACAGCAAACAGTTGTCGCTGCGAAAAAAAATGTCTATGCCAAATTTCAGTGTTATATCTCCAACGGCTATTGATTTACAGCTTGTTAAACTTCTGAATTTGCTTCTTCCAAATGTGGGCGTTGCCACGCCCATATTCCAAACTTTTACTGAACTTGTGCTTTGCGTTATAAAATCAATCCACCTACCAAATTTCATTAATTTAGTGGTATTCGTTCGAACTATCTCATTTTTTCAAGTTTTCCATATTTTCGATACAGAAAAACGGGGCGTGGTTATTGTCCAACCTATTCAGCATCCACCATCGGAGGGTGGGGGCGTGTGCAGAAGTCCACGCAAGTGGGGAAAGTTTCTGATCGCCATTCACCTGGGAATGGCCAGAGCGATTCTTTTGCATGCGGTTCAAGCAGCTCACTACTTCCGGGCTTTGCGCCCAAGTATCCTCTGGGTAACCACCGAACACCCGTTTGGTGGTGAGCTAAACGTGAGAAGGCGACAACCTGGTAAGGCCACTCCGACATAATTGGTTTAAGGGCTTGCTGGGGGGTTCAAACAGCAGCGTCTGATCACCATGTGGTGCGGCTGCAAGCGGGCGTCTGTCTGGGATCAAGCGGCTCGCTATACAAACGTGAAATTGAATTCAACCTCCAGTGAAACGGGTTGTGCGTTGGGTTTGGGACCCACCACATAAAACAACGTTCCAATGAAATTCAACAACGAAGCCTTGGATATTAGAAACCCTTTTTTAGATGACAACACTGAACTGAATTCCCCATAATTTCTGTCTCACAGATCGGAAGGAAAGCTAGTAATGTTACTGTTGTTGCATATGTGTATGGAAAAGAGCACTTATTAACTGTGGATATAGGCGCATCGCATTCCATAATTCGATCTGATTTAGTGAACAAAGAGGTGAGACCATTGCATGGAGTAAAGTTACGTACGCCCACTGGTGAGGACACCCATGTCCTAGGGGAAGTAATATGTGAAATCATAATTGGGAACGTGGCCATTCTACACAGTTTTATAGTAGCAGATATTGTTGACGAAATCATAGTTGGTGTGGACTTCTTAAGCGAGCAAGGCATCAAGATCGACATGTAAAAGAGGATTATGAATTACCAGAACATGGATTTGGTTGGTTGGTTACGAATACAAATAAGTTAGTAAGCGAGTGCTTGTGGAGGAGAGCCAACAAATTACACCGAAGTCGTAAGCAATCATATGGGAAAAGATTGATGGAGATTATGGGACAAACAAATTGTGGGTTGTCGAGGCAGCAAACAAACCAAGGACGAACATATTAGTAGGAAAAACCCTGGCCATGACTAAACAAGATGGATGTGTACCGGTAAGAGTACTTAATGAGTTCAAATCGATGATTAAACTTTCCAAAGGAGCAATATAGGGACAATGCCAAGAGGTCGAGATAGTTATCAATTGTGAACAGCTTCAGGAAAATAATTTTACCATCAAGATTAATCTTTCAGATGATACCACGTCGTGGACGGCAAGATCATCAGAAAAAGGTAAAGTAACTTCTATCAAAGTACTCCAGCATATTTGACAAGGATGATTCCAAACCAGGTCGAACCAAAGTTGCGAAGCATAAAATTGATACTGGTAATGCAAGGCGAATCCGCCAAGCCCCTCGTAGCATTCCATTGGCCAAACGCCAAGTAGAAAAAGAAATTATACAGGAAATGAGTGACAGCGGCGTGATCGAACCATCAGCTACTCCATGGAGCTCACCGGTAGTACTAGTGAAAAAGAAGGATGGAGAAATGAGGTTCTGTGTGGATTACCGGAAATTGAACGACGTAACGAAGAAGGACAGTTATCCATTGCCAAGAATCGTCGATACTCTGGACTCGTTATCTGGCACGAAATGGTTTTCCACACCGGACTTGAAAA
This sequence comes from Merzomyia westermanni, assembly GCA_949987695.1. Lineage (NCBI taxonomy): Eukaryota > Metazoa > Arthropoda > Insecta > Diptera > Tephritidae > Merzomyia > Merzomyia westermanni. The sequence continues at coordinate 88,706,508 of OX465291.1, forward strand.
GCGGATACTGGCAAGTGGAGGTAAAGGATGAAGGTATAGAAAATACGGCCTTCAGCGTTGGAGAAGGGCTTTGGCAATTTACGATAATGCCCTTCGGGCTATGCAATGCTCAAGCTACTTTTGAGAGACTTATGGACCAGATACTAAAAGGATTGCACTGGAAAACATGTTTAGTGTACCTCAACGACATCATCGAGTTGGGAAAAAGCTTTGAGAAACACCTAATGAACTTGGAGGAAGTTTTCCAAAGAATAGCCGGTGCTGGTCTTAAACTAAGCCCCAAAGTTAAGTTATTTGGGTCACAAGTTAACTACGGAGGGAATCTGCACTGCCAAGGAAAAGATCGAAGCCGTAAAGGATTGGCCAAGACCGAGAAATTTGCATGAGTTACGGAGCTTCCTTGAGCTGTGCACGTATTATCGCCGATATGTACCGAATTTCGCCAGCGTATCTAGTAGTCTCCATGACCTTACCAGGAAGAATATGAGTTTTGAATGGAAGAAGGAACAGGAGGTGGCTTTCCAAACATTGAAGGAGCGACTATGCACTTCCCCGATGTTAGAATATCCAATACCAGGTTCCACGTTTATTCTGGATACAGATGCGAGTGGTTACGCTATAAGAGGTGTTTTGTGGACCTCAGAAAGTAGTTGGCATACTATAGCCGATCAATAGGGAAGCCTAAAAGGAACTATTGTGTAACACAGAGAGAACTGTTGGCATTGGTAGAGCGCGTTAATCATTTCCACAAGTATCTCTATGGACAGCGATTCCACGTCAGGACAGACCATGCAGCGTTGAAATGGCTCTTACAGTTCCGTAATCCGGAAGGTCAATTGGCACGGTGGATAAAGGGACTGCAAAGTTATGGCTTTTCCATATAGCATCGCAATGCTGATGCAATGTCACGACGACCATGTACCTTGGAATGCAAGCATTGTTCGAAAGCTGAGGCCAAGGAAGACATTACAGATGTGCGGCTCATGACTACAACATCTACGGACAAATGGAACATGGATCAATTAAGGAGGTGTCACCAGGAAGATCCAGATCTTACACGAGTGATGCAAGGAATCGAACGAAACGAGCGACCATTAAGAGAGGAGATGTCAGCAGAAAGTCCTGTTGCCAAGTCATATGGGGCACAGTGGAACAGCTCACAATTGGTATGCGGTTGTTGGCATGGAATATGGGAGAGTGAGGATGGTCAATGCGTTCGAACGCTGATAATCGTCCCAAGGAAGAAAATCCCTGAGGTACTCAATGAATTACATAACGGTCCAAGCAGAGGTCATCTTGTAGTCACCAAGACCTTGGAGAAAGTCAAGCAAAGATTCTATTGGGTTGGTTGCCGTCAATCGGTCGCGGAGTGGATTGCCAACTGTGAAGTATGCATCAAAGCTAAAGAACCGAAATCAAGGAGCCATGGCCAAATGAAACAAAATAACTCAGGTGCGCCATTCGAGAGGATAGCCATGTATGTAGCTAGTCCATTTCCCACTAGCAAACTCGGGACCAGAAATGTACTGGTAGTTATGGAATATTTCAGCAAATGACCAGAAGTGTATCCTATTCCAAATCAAGAGGCAGAAACCATAGCAGAAGTGTTTACTAACAATTGGGTAGCTAGGTTTGGTGCACCGATGGAGAAAAATTCTGACCAAGGCAGAAATTTCGAGTCAGCTGTGTTCCAGGAAATGTGCAAGACATTGGGCATTCGGAAAACTCGAACAACTGCACTGCATCCTCAGTCAGATGGCATGGTGGAACGATTCAATAGAACCTTGGAAGAGCACCTGAGGAAAGTAGTGGATAAGTTCCAGAAGGATTGGGACACTCACATCTCCTTATTCCTAATGGCATATCGCTCTGCAGTACATAAAACAACTGCTCAGACTCCTGCAAAGGTAAGTTTTGGGAATGATCTTCGATTGCCAGTTGACTTGAAGTTTGGGGTAAACGCTGATGCAGGAGTAAATGCTCGGAAATCTACTAGCGTATTGGAAGAAGAAATGAGAGAAATTCACGACCTTGTGAGGCAACGGACTAAGATCATGAGCGATAAGATGAAGGCCAGGTACGACAGAGCAATAAATTCGGAAGGTTTTATAGAAAGAGATTTAGTGCTGCTATACAACGCACAGCGTAGGAAAGGTTTGTCCCCAAAACTACAATGTAACTTGGAAGGCCCATACAAAGTCATAAAACAGATCAACGAAGTGGTATATCGCATACAAACTATGGGAAGGCCAAGGGATAAGATGAAGGTGAACCATTTAGAAAGGCTAGCTGCGTTTGGTTCCGCCAATGTGTCTGATCGGGACGATCAGACTTAGGTGGAGGGCAGTGTGGCGATTATTCTCAAGCATGTACCATCCCTAACTCAATAACACTCCCAACACTAGTTAAACACAACAAAGATGACGATGGCTACTCTTATGCATGCAAGCGTGTACCTAAGAAGGGGAAGAGAGATGGCGCGAATGTTTGTGAATACAAGGTAAAGAGGAGATCTCAATAAATAACACCGACCCTTCGAGAACACGAAGAACGTACAACCAAGAAAGTTGTCGGTGCGTAGGCAAGCACCCTGTGGGACTATATAAGGCAGTGACCAGGCAAGGCAGGTTGTTCAGTTTATTTTGAAGTGTTGTTCATTGAACTACTGTGAAGTTACCAAACTCTTAAATTTGTATTGCGTTTATTACCAGTAAATAAAACTAGCTATTAGTTACATTATCTGTGCGAATTCGTGACAGTATACTAACTTTAGTCGCCCAATGGTTATATGTAACGGCATAAACAGATCGAGATAGATATTGCCTTATAGATCTCAAAATGTTCAGGACGAAAAGAGAAATTGATTAAGCCATGTCAATAATTAATAATTGATTAAGCCATGTCAATAATGAATAAATTTTGAGATATCTTAATGAAATTTGGTATGCACTTTCACTCCGTATGGCACTCATCTCCGACCGCTATTTAAAATGGGCAAAATCGGATAATAGTCACGCCCCCTTTTTATATATAGAATATTTTAGAAAATACAAAAAAAGTGATTACTCAGTACACAACATACTTATAAGGATAACATTCTATGTGTACATTAACGTTAAGGCAGAAAATAAACTTGTGACAAAACTTTTGAAAATGGTGGTGGCACCGCCCTCTTTTGATTAAGTCAAATTTAGAAATAATATTAATCATGAATCCAAAACCGTTCAAGATATCGAAACAAAATTTAGCACACATATTTATATTAACTGAAGGAATGTTCCGGAAAAAAATGGGTGAAATCGGTTAAGGTACACGCCCACTTTTCTACGATAGATTTTGAAAAGTATCATATATATATTTAGTAGGCAATAACTTTGCATACAAAAGTTTTATATCATTTCTATTCCACTTTCAAAGTGTCCGTGAACAAAGAAAGTCGAAAAATAAAAATTTTTGACAATGGGCGTTGCTCAGTCCTTTTTATAGTGGATTATTCCACAAAACTTTTTATGCCATAACTCCGGCAAAAATAGATTTATCGAAACGGCGAATATGTTGAATATATAAAGGGAAATGTTTGTTGTAAAATGGGCGAAATCGATCAACGGACACCGCCAGTTTTTTAACATAGTTCTGAAAAATTTGTTTGTAAAATGTAAGCCAATGTAATGTGTATAGCCATGCAAGCTACATCAATAAGATCTTGCACAAATAATAAGCTTTTTAAGCAAAACTCGACCGCTTTTGTGGATTTTGGGGAAGTAGCGTAAAAATTCTGCTATTTTCAAAGGCGATTGCTTGTAGTTTTAACTAGATATTTCAATCCAGATTGGTCAGCAGCTTTTCAATAGTATGTAGTATACTCTTGCCAAAACCAAGCAAATCGGATAACACAAAAGTAAAATATCCGGGCCAGTAGTTAATACCCCACTGCAATAGGGCAGTTATATACCTTTTTGATTTTCATACCTTTAATGAACATAAAATGTTTGTAAGTATGAGAAGAAGAAGAGATGGGCCCATCAATAAGTAAACTGAAGTAATAAGGACGATGAGCTGAGTCGATTTAACAATGCCCGTCTCTCCGTCCGTCTGTCTGTCCGTCCGTTTGTCTATTTGAACGCACACTAGTCTTTCAGTAATACAAAAGAATGCTGAAATTCGTCGTTTGCTTTCGCCATTTTATAATATACTAGCAAACCCGGTAGACGTTCGTTTAACATTAAAAAATTTCGGAATTATGTCGAATTGAAACTTTATATAGTATGGGGGCGTGGCTTCGAACACTTTTCCAAAACTGTATATTGTCTATGCTGTACCCAGTGAAGCCAAGTATATATTGTGAAAATTTCATAAAGATCGGTAGAGTACTTTGGCGCCTATGAAGGACACACATTTTTTATACCCAGCTGTACTTGTACACAGGGTATTATAACTTTGTTTGGATAACGGTTGGTTGTACAGGTATAACGGAATCGAGATAGATATAGACTTCCATATATCAAAATAACCAGGATCGAAAAAAAATTTTATTGAGCCATGTTCGTCCGTCTGTCCGTTAACACGATAACTTGAGCAAATATTGAGATATCTTCACCAAATGTATGCGGGCTTATTTAGACTCAGAATAGATTGGTATTGAAAATAAGCGAAATCGAACGATAACCACGCCCCCTTTTCCTGTATCGAAAATATCGAAAAATTGAAAAATTAGATAATTCGAAAACGAATACCACTAAATTAATGAAATTTGGTAGGTGGATTGATTTTATAACGCAAAACACAAGTTCAGTAAAATTTTTGAATATGGGAGTGGACCCGCCCACATTTAGAAGAAGAAAGTTCAGAAGTTTAACAAGTTGTAAATCAATAGCCGTTGGAGATATAACATTGAAATTTGGCATAGATATTTTTTTCGCAGCGGCAACTGTTTGCTGTGAAAATGAGCGAAATCGGCTGAAAGCCACGCTTTCTTTTTATACCAAGCTGTACTTGTACACAGGTATTATACCTTTGTTTGGATAACGGTGGGTTGTACAGGTAAAAAGGAATCGAGATAGATATAGACTTCCATATATCAAAATGACCACGATCGAAAAAATTTGATTGAGCCATGTCCGTCCGTCCGTCCGTCTGTCCGTTAACAGGATAACTTGAGCAAATATTGAGATATCTTCACCTAATTCGGTATGCGGGTTTATCTAGACTCAGAATATATTGGTATTGAAAATGAGCGAACTCGGACAATAACCACGCCCCCTTTTCCTATATCGAAAATATCGAAAAACTTTAAAAATTAGATAATTCGAAAACGAATACCACTAAATTAATGAAATTTGGTAGGTGAACTGATTTCATAACGCAAAACACAAGTTCAGTAAAATTTTGGAATATGGGAGTGGCAACGCCCACATTTAGAAGAAGCAAATGCAGAAGTTTAACAAGCTGTAAATCAATAGCCGTTGGAGATATAACATTGAAATTTGGCATAGATATTTTTTTCGCAGCGGCAACTGTTTGCTGTAAAAATTAGCGAAATCGGCTGAAATCCACGCTTTCTTTTTATACCCAGTTGTATTTACTTGTACACAGGGTATTATAACTTTGTTTGGATAACGGTTGGTTGTACAGTCCGTCTGTCCGTCTGCCCGTCCGTCCGTCTGCCCGTTAACACGATAACTTGAACATATATTGAGATATCTTCACCAAATTCGGTATGCGGGCTTATCTAGACTCAGAATAAATTGGTATTGAAAATGGGCGAACTCGGACAATAACCACGCCCCCTTTTCCTATATCGAATACCATTAAATTAATGAAATTTGGTAGGTGGACGGATTTCATAACGCAAAACACAAGTTCAGTAAAATTTTGGAATATGGGAGTGGCAACGCCCACATTTAGAAGAAGCAAATACAGGAGTTCAACAAGCTGTAAATCAATAGCCGTTCCAGATATAACACTGAAATTTGGCATATACGTCTTTTTCTTAGCGACAACTGTTTGCTGTGAAAATGAGCGAAATCGGCTGAAAGCCACGCTTTCTTTTATACCCAGCTATACTTGTACACAGGATATTATAATTTGTTTTTATAACGGTTGGTTGTACATTCCGTCTGTCCGTCTGCCCGTCCGTCCGCGCCGCCCACTTTTCAGCGTAAAAATTCTGCTATTTTCAAAGGCGATTGCTTGTAGTTTGAACTAGATATTTCAATCCAGGTTGGTCAGCAGCTTTTCAATAGTATGTAGTATACTCTTGCCAAAACTAAGCAAATCGGATAACACAAAAGTAAAATATCCGGGCCAGTAGTTAATACCCCACTGCAATAGGGCAGTTACATACCTTTTTGATTTTCATACCTTTAATGAACATAAAATGTTTGTAAGTATGAGAAGAAGAAGAGATGGGTCCATCAACTTCCTGTTTAATGGATTTGAAGCTTTTCTCTCTGATACGAGAATAAATTTGTCATTCAATGTCTATTTACTTGATCTCAGATCAAGTTTAATCAAACCTAAAGTTTTTCCTAAAGGGAAGTTCCAAGACCGCTCAATTAATGCTTAAAACCCGGTTATCTTAGGACTACATAGAGCCAACATGGATATTCAATTCATATTGGATGCATATGCTTGCTGTTCCTACATAATAAATCAAATAGGGGCATCTCTAAGCTTTTAAATGAGGCAATGGAAGAAGTTAATACTGGAAATTACACAGTCAAGCAGAAACTTCAGCATATAGCCAACAAATTTATATCCGGAACAGAAATTTCCGCCCAAGAGGCAGTTTATTGCTGCATTGGTCTTCACCTTTCGGTAGCTAGCAATGCAGAAATATATATTAATACCTCTCGTCCTGAAGAACGAGTGCAGATGGTAAAACCTAGAGCACAACTTCAGAATCTTGCTGAAGGTTCTACCGATATTTTTGTGGCGGGTTTGTTAGAGCATTATACTGAAAGGCCTATCCTTCTTGATAATGTTTGTCTAGCTGATTTTGCAGCTTTGTGTACTTTTGTAAAATCAGCTAGAACGGCACAAGGTAACTCCGATAATGAAGAAGATATAGAAGGCAAAAATTCTTTAGTTCGGGGAGTAGCAATTCCATTGAGGGATGGTAGTGGTTATGTAAAAAAACGTACCAAACCGTGTGTAGTTCGGTCCAGAAGGTTTAGTCCAGACACGGCTAGGGACGATTATTTCAGAGAAATGGTAATGCTCTACCAACCGTGGCGGGATGAACAACGGAATATTATAGATAATAATAATGAGCAAACCTGCGTAGAAAATCGAATTGCTATAGAGGAAAATCGAAAAAATATGACATGTTTGAACAGAGGGAATGTTCTGAACAGATTGAGGGAGGATGAAATTTTCATACCAGTTGAAATAGATAGACCAGATATTGTTGACATTGAGTTCAGGGTACTGGCCCTTGCCGAAATAAACCCTGATATATATTTATTAAACCTTAATGATAGTGATCCCGAAATCAATGAGAATGACTCCAATGGCACTCTTAGGCTCATTAAACTTCCTCCCTTATTTCCCGTTGCGAAACTGCTTGCATCCATTCAGACGCTAAACATGAGGCAGAGAATATACCTAACTCATTTGCTACACAATTTTAAAAGAGATCAGCCCTTTTATGACTTTGTAGGTGGCGGGGCTGGCGTGGGAAAAAGCCGCCTAATATCATCAATATATCAAACTCTTAATTACCGTTTTTATTGCATACCTGGATCAAATCCAACCTCTCTGAAGGTACTTCTTTGTGTTCCTACGAGAAAAGCAGCATTTGGGATAGGCGGTTTGACACTGCATTCTATATTTCCACTACCTGTAATAAGGAATTACGGCCGCTTAGCAACGATATTGTCAACTCAATCTATACTAGATTATGTGATTTGAAGTTGATAATTATAGATGAAATTTCAATGGTTGGCGCTCGAATGTTTAGTTATATTGAAGCCAGACTAAAGCAGATTTTCAAGAATAATATTCCATTTGGTGGTATACTTGTTATTGCTTTTGGTGACTTGAAACAATTGTCTCCCGAAGTTGATAGATGGATTTTTTCACCGAATTCAACCGATGCTTACAGCGTTTTAGTCGGCTCGCCATTATGGGAGCTCTTTAAATATTATGAATTGAATTCAAATAACGAGACAGCGTGGGGATCAAACGTTTGCTATTGCTTTGAATAATATGGCCTCCGGGGCTATGACCAGTGAAGACATATCTTTGATTGCAAATAGAGTTGTTAACTCTGTCCAGGTTCCTGACGAAGCAATTCACTTATTTTGGCCAAACGAGGAATCTGCCAACTATAATGCCCTTAAACTGAGTCAAATTCCTTCTACTGCAGTTTTTTCAATTGCGAAAGACGTGGTTAAAGGAATTGCCATTAGTGGCGAAAATGCTAATATCTTAGAACGGGTCAGACTATTCAAAACTTTGGAAACTCAGGGTCTTACGTATAGCTTAACGCTAAAAACCACGGCCAAATATATGATGACAGTGAAAATCAACACAGGCGACGGTTTGGTAAACGGTGCAATTGGCCAGCTTATGCAGATAGATTTAGATTCATCGGTTCCAATAACACTGGATGAAATTTTTAGAACCTTCTGTTTGTTCGATGGCTAGATCGAAAAAGACCCTTCCTAACAAACCTTCGTGGACACCCATTGAGAAAACTGTTAGGGCCTTTCATTATAAGAGAAATGAGCAGATAACAATTGAAAGAAACGAGTTTCCAGTTATTCCTGCTGAGGCAATAACCATTTACAAAAGTCAGGGTGCTACGTATAACAAAGTGGTTGTTCACACCCGACCTAGAATGCCAAGATCATCTTTATATGTAGCCTTCAGTCGAGCTACTAGTGCTGATGGTCTATTTATATTAGGTAATTTCATTGCACCTAATCCTTTTTGTGAATCTGATCCTGTATTTAGGCAGTTGAATGATTTGACCACAACAAAAGCTTTGGCCCCAACATTTAACTTTATGCTTTCTTGAATATCGAGCCTTCAAATTATATTTCATAATTCATGCCTACGTAAATGATATAAATAATAACATTCTGATGCTATCCTCAGATATCCTGTGCTTTCTCGAGACATGGAGTTATCCATATGAACATTTTGAAATTCCTGGGTTTATTTCACTAAATGCTTTACGGATAGACCGCACCGAAACGGAAAACAGAAATATGCGAGGCGTTTTAGTGTACGAGTATGCGAGACCTAACTATGCTTCCGCAATCGAATTATGTAAGTTGAAAAAAATTTGTTCTGGTCGCAAGGTTTTAGAAATCGTTGTATGCAAATGCAAAGATTATTACATATTGGTGCTTTATAGGAATTTCACATTCCCCATCAGGCATTTGGAATCAGAGCTGCGAGAAATTCTTACTACAGATCTGCGTAAAAAAAATGTCTTAATTTTGGGTGACTTTAATTTATGCCTTAAGTCTAGGAATAATAGAATCGAACATCTGCTTAGAGATTATAATTCAATTCACTGCTAGACCCCCCAATATTTCCCCACACCTGCTGGTACCCAAATTGACTGGACATTTTCAAATATTGACACTAGCCATATTAAGGATATAACCTATGAAAGAGTATATAGCTATCACGATAGCATTTGCGCCTCTTTTTATGAAAATAGTGAAACTAACTAAGGTAGATTAAAATATTTATATACTATTTGATAAACTGTAACTAATTAAGTACATATTTATCTGATTCTTAAGAAGTATTATATTATCAACATTATTCTATCTATCTATGGCGCGATATACAACAGGTATATCATCATAAACCTCCTAAGAGATTTTTGCGCCAAGCTTCTCTTCCAATTTGTGGTGTGCCGATTTAAATTTTCCCTACAAATTGGTGGGACCTACAGTTTTTTGCCGACTCCGAACGGCATCTACAAAGGAGACGAATTTTTTGCTGAGAAGCCTGTCATAGCAGAAATACACTCGGAGAGTTTGCCAAACCACTGCCGAGGGGCGACCCCGTTTTGAAAAACTTTTTTCAAATCACTTTTGATGTTACCTGTACCAGGGCTCGAACCATGGACCTTCGGTGTGGTAGGCCGGCAACACTACCTTCACACCACGGCGGCCGCCAACAACAACATTACTAATTTATGCAAATAATAGAAGCCTTAGTTTTAAGTAAATACATACAGTGAATAACATTAATATTCGGTTTTTCAACTTTCTTCACTTTGAACTGTATTCTCTGCTAGTATATGCAACATAATGATTTTTTTTTCTTCTACAAATAAGAAAAATGGATTGTTAGTAATATGAACACAAAAATTTGTTCCAAAATATTACGCCTAAAACTCTTGAAATGGCAATTCCAAGAAATATGCTCAAAAACTACGCAACATTAATATTCGTTTTTTTTCAAAAATCTTATTCAAACGGTACTTTTAATTTAATTTTAATATTTCGTATGCAAACCTTTTGCTGCAATTACATTATGCAATCTCTTTGGCATATTCGAAATAATTTTTTTAAAATAGTTTGTATCGATTTTGTTCCACTCTTCTAAGAGCCTTTCTTTTAATGGTTTTAATGACGAAATGGGTTCTACGCGGATACGACGATCCAATTCGTCACGCAAATTTTCAATGGGATTAATATCCGGTGATTGTGCAGGTGTTTCGATAACTTTGTAAAGCAACCAATTTCGAACAATGTACGCTTTATGTTTCGGATCGTTGTCTTGGTAGAGTTTAAATGAGTTTTCTATGCCCATCTTCGCAGCACTTTGGCGCAATTTGGTCTTCAAAGTATTTAGGTATACTTCCTTGGTCATCGTTTTATCTGTAAATACAAGATTTCCAACGCCTTGTGTAGATATGCAGCCCCAAACCATGACACTTCCACCATCGTGCTTCACAGTTGGGACAATATTTCTTGATTTAAGCTCTGTGTTGCGCCAAACCGTACCCTTGCCATCGCTTCCAAATAAATTAAATTTGCTCTCGTCAAGGAATATAACGTCGTCCCACCATGTTTGGTCCTTACTAATGTGCTCCTTGGCAAAATTGTATCTAATTGTTTGATTTCGTTTGTTAATAAAGGGCTGATCTCAACAATTATCAATGCACTGATCTGCATGCAAAAACTCATTTCTGATAACGGTAAAAGTGTCGTGAGAACACAAAACAAGAGAGTCATCGAAAAACCGAATATTTATGTTGCGTAGTTTTTGAGCATATTTCTTGGAATTGTCATTTCAAGAGTTTTAGGCGTAATCTTTTGGAATAATTTTTTATGTTCATATTGCTAACAATCCATTGTTTTAATTTGCAGAAGAAAAACAAATCATGTTGCATATACTAGCAGAGAATACAGTTCAAAGTGAAGAAAGTTGAAAAACCGAATATTAATGTTACCCACGGTTTGTATATGCTATTAACTACTTTAAAGAAATCATTTTGTTTCGGAGATATTGATGTGGAACGAGGTAGGACATTTATGTAGTTGTGAAATATGGTCATCAAATGAAAGGTATGAGCAGGGGATATACCATGGTTTTTAATTTTACCTCAAATGATTCTGAAATACTGGTTATACCGATCCAACACATATGTGGTTCATAATTTCTAAACATCCTATATATATATATATAAAACCAAAAAATATCATACTAAGTCAAAAACATAAGCAATATTACTTCCTTTGGGATAGATATGTGAAAGTGAGTGTGGTTTTCAATCGATTTGCTTAATATTTTGTCACGATTATACTCCAATGTCACAATAGTACGCTCACCATTCTTAAATACAATTTCTCTTTAAACTTATAAGCAATCGCTATCTGGAGACAACAGAAACCGTCACCCGAAAGAACGCGGTGCCACGTCCACTACCAATAAATATTTGATTTATTGATGCAAGACTTTTCGAATTTTAAAGACACTTTTTTCAAAGCTATTATAAAAAAGAAAGCATGGCTTTTAGCCGATTTCGCTCATTTTCACAGCAAACAGTTGTCGATACAAAAAAATGTCTATGCTAAATTCCAATGTTATATCTGGAACTACTATTGATTTACAGCTTGTTAAACTTCTGAATTTGCTTATTCTAAATGTGGGCGTTACCACGCCCGTATTCCAAAATTTTACTGAACTTGTGTTTTGCGTTATGAACTCAATCCACCTACCAAAATTCATTAATTTAGTGGTATTCGTTTTCGAATTATCTAATTTTTTAAATTTTTCGGTATTTTTGATATAGGAAAAGGGGGAGTGGTTATTGTCCGAGTTCGCTCATTTTCAATACCAACCTATTCAGCATCTAAATAAGCCCGCTTACCGAATTTGGTGAAGATATCTCAAGGCTTGCTCAAGTTATCGTGTTAACGGACAGACGGACGGACGGTCAGCCGGACTGTACAAACAACCGTTATCCAAATAAATTATAATACCCTGTGTACAAGTACAGCTGGGTATAAAACGAAAGCGTGGCCTTCAGCCGATTTCGCTCAGCAAACAGTTGTCGGTAAGAAACAAATTTCTATGCTAAATTCCAATGTTATATCTCCAACGGCTATTGATTAACAGCTTGTTAAACTTCTGAATTTGCTTCTGCTAAATGTGGGCGTTGCCACGCCCATATTCCAAAATTTTACTGAACTTGTGTTTTGCGTTATAAAATCAATCCACCTACCAAATTTCATTAATTTAGTGGTATTCGTTTTCGAATTACCTCATTTTTTCCAATTTTTAGATATGTTCGATATAGGAAAAGGGGGCGTGGCTATTGTCCGATTTCGCATATTTTCAATACCAACCTATTCAGCATCTAAATAAGCCCGCTTATCGAATATGGTGAAGATATTTAATATTTGCTCAAGTTATCGTGTTAATAGACAGACGGACGGACATGGCTCAGTCAAATTTGTTTTCGATCCTGGTAATTTTGATATATGGAAGTCTATATCTATCTCAATTCCTTTATAACTTTACAACCAACCGTTATCCAAACAAATGATAATACCCTGTGTACAAGTACAGCTGGGTATAAAAAGAAAGCGTGGTTTTCAGACGATTTCGCTCATTTTCACATCAAACAGTTGTCGCTGTGAAAAAAAAATGTCTATGCCAAATTTCAGTGTTATATCTCAAACTACTATTGATTTACAGCTTGTTAAACTTCTGAATTGCTTCTTCTAAATGTGGGCGCTGCCACGCCCATATTCCAAAATTTTACTGAACTTATGTTTTGCGTTATAAACTCAATCCACCCACCAAATTTCATTAATTTAGTGGTATTCGTTTTCGAATTAGCTAAATTTTTCCAATTTTTCGATATTTTCGATATAGGAAAAGGGGGTGTGGTTATAGTTCGATTTCGCTTATTTTCAATACCAACCTATTCAGCATCTAAATAAGCCCGCTTACCGAATTTGGTGAAGATATTTAATATTTGCTCAAGTTATCGTGTTAATAGACAGACGGACGGACAGACGGACGGACATGGCTCAGTCAAATTTGTTTTCGATCCAGGTAATTTTGATATATGGAAGTCTATATCTATCTCAATTCCTTTATAACTTTACAACCAACCGTTATCCAAACAAATTGTAATACCCTGTGTACAAATACAGCTCGGTATAAAAGGAAAGCGTCAATGTTAAATCTCCAACGGCAATTGATTTACAGCTTGTTAAACTTCTTAATTTGCTTCTGACAACCAACCATTATCCAAACAAAGTTATAATGCCCTGTGTACAAGTACAGCCGGGTATAAAAAGAAATCGTGGCTTTCAGCCGATTTCGCTCATTTTCACAGCAAACAGTTGTCGCTGCGAAAAAAATGTCTATGCCAAACTTCAATGTTATATCTCCAACGGCTATTGATTTACAGCTTGTTAAACTTCTGAATTTGGTTCTTATAAATGTGGGCGTTGCCACTCCCATATTCCATAATTTTACTGAACTTGTCTTTTGCGTTATAAAATCAATCCACCTACCAAATTTCATTAATTAAGTGGTATTCGTTTTCGAATTACCTCATTTTTTCCAATTTTTAGATATGTTCGATATAGGAAAAGGGGGCGTAGTTATTGTCCGATTTCGGTAATTTTCAATACCAATATATTCTGAGTCTAAATAAGCCCGCGTACCGAATTTGGTGAAGATATTCAATATTTGCTCAAGTTATCGTGTTAATAGACAGACGGACGAACAAACGGACAGACGGACGGACATGGCTCAGTCAATTTTGTTTTCGATCCTGGTAATTTTGATATATGGAAGCCTATATCTATCTCAATTCCTTTATAACTTTACAACCAACCGTTATCCAAACAAATTATAATACCCTGTGTACAAGTAGAGCTGGGTTTAAAAAGAAAGCGTGGTTTTCAGCCGATTTCGCTCATTTTCACAGCAAACAGTTGTCGCTGTGAAAAAAAATGTCTATGCCAAATTTCAGTGTTATACCTCAAACTACTATTGATTTGCAGCTTGTTAAACTTCTGAAATGCTTCTTCTAAATGTAGGCGTTGCCACTCCCATATTCCAAAATTTTACTGAACTTGCATTTCGCCTTATAAAATCAATCCACCTACCAAATTTCATTAATTTAGTGGTATTCGTTTTCGAATTACCTCATTTTTTCCATTTTTTAGAAATGTTCGATATAGGAAAAGGGGGCGTAGTTATTGTCCGATTTCGGTAATTTTCAATACCAATATATTCTGAGTCTAAATAAGCCCGCGTACCGAATTTGGTGAAGATATTCAATATTTGCTCAAGTTATCGTGTTAATAGACAGACGGACGAACAAACGGACAGACGGACGGACATGGCTCAGTCAATTTTGTTTTCGATCCTGGTAATTTTGATATATGGAAGCCTATATCTATCTCAATTCCTTTATAACTTTACAACCAACCGTTATCCAAACAAATTATAATACCCTGTGTACAAGTAGAGCTGGGTTTAAAAAGAAAGCGTGGTTTTCAGCCGATTTCGCACATTTTCACAGCAAACAGTTGTCGCTGTGAAAAAAAATGTCTATGCCAAATTTCAGTGTTATATCTCCAACGACTATTGATATACAGCTTGTTAAACTTCTGAATTTGCTTCTTCTAAATAACGGCGTTGCCACTCCCATATTCCAAAATTTTACTTAACTTGTGTTTTGCGGTATGAAATCAATCCACCTACCAAAATTCATTAATTTAGTGGTATTCGTTTTCGAATTATCTAATTTTTAAAATTTTTGATATAGGAAAAGGGGGCGTGGTTATTGTCCGAGTTCGCTTATTTTCAATACCAATATATTCTGAGTCTAAATAAGCCCGCATACCGAATTTGGTGAAGATATCTCAATATTTGCTCAAGTTATCGTGTTAACGGACAGACGGACGGACGGTCAGACGGACTGTACAAACAACCGTTATCCAAATAAATTATAATACCCTGTGTAAAAGTACAGCTGGGTATAAAACGAAAGCGTGGCCTTCAGCCGATTTCGCTCAGCAAACAGTTGTCGGTAAGAAACAAATTTCTATGCTAAATTCCAATGTTATATCTCAAACTACTATTGATTTGCAGCTTGTTAAACTTCTGAAATGCTTCTTCTAAATGTAGGCGTTGCCACTCCCATATTCCAAAATTTTACTGAACTTGTGTTTCGCCTTATAAAATCAATCCACCTACCAAATTTCATTAATTTAGTGGTATTCGTTTTCGAATTACCTCATTTTTTCAAATTTTTAGAAATGTTCGATATAGGAAAAGGGGGCGTGGTTATAGTCCGATTTCGCTTATTTTCAATACCAACCTATTCAGCATCTAAATAAGCCCGCTTACCGAATTTGGTGAAGATATTTAATATTTGCTCAAGTTATCGAGTTAATAGACAGACGGACGGACATGGCTCAATCAAATTTTTTTCGATCTTGGTCATTTTGATATGTGGAAGTCTACATCTATCTCGATTCCATTATACCTGTACAACCAACAGTTATCCAAACAAATTATAATACCTTGTGTACAAGTACATCTGGGTATTAACAGAAAGCGTGGCTTTCAGCCGATTTCGCTCATTTTCACAGCAAACAGTTGTCGCTACGAATAAAAATGTGTATGCCAAACTTCAGTGTTATATCTCCAACGGCTATTGATTTACAGCTTGTTAAACTTCTGAATTTGGTTCTTCTAAATGTGGGCGTTGCCACTCCCATATTCCAAATTTTACTGAACTTGTGTTTGGCGTTATAAAATCAATCCACCTACCAAATTTCATTAATTTAGTGGTATTCGTTTTCGAATAACCTCTTTTTTCAATTTTTCGAAATTTTCGATATAGGAAAAGGGGGCGTGGTTATAGTCCGATTTCGCTCATTTTCAATACCAATCTATTCTGAGTCTACATAAGCCCGCTTACCGAATTTGGTGAAGATATTCAATATTTGCTCAAGTTATCGAGTTAATAGACAGACGGACGGAGAAACGGACAGACGGACGGACATGGCTCAGTCAAATTTGCTTTCGATCCTGGTAACTTTGATATATGGAAGCCTATATCTATCTCAATTCCTTTATAACTTTACAACCAACCGTTATCCAACCAAATTATAATACCCTGTGTACAAATACGGCTCGGTATAAAAAAAAGCGTGGCTTTCAGCCGATTTCGCTCATTTTCACAGCAAACAGTTGTCGCTCCGAAAAAAAAATGTATATGCCAAATTTCAGTGTTATATCTCCAACGACTATTGATTTACAGCTTGTTAAACTTCTGAATTTGCTTCTTCTAAAAAGGGGGGTTGCCACTCCCATATTCCAAAATTTTACTTAACTTGTGTTTTGCGGTATGAAATCAATCCACCTACCAAAATTCATTAATTTAGTGGTATTCGTTTTCGAATTATCTAATTTTTAAAATATTTGATATAGGAAAAGGGGGCGTGGTTATTGTCCGAGTTCGCTCATTTTCAATACCAATATATTCTGAGTCTAAATAAGCCCGCATACCGAATTTGGTGAAGATATCTCAATATTTGCTCAAGTTATCGTGTTAACGGACAGACGGACGGACGGTCAGACGGACTGTACAAACAACCGTTATCCAAATAAATTATAATACCCTGTGTACAAGTACAGCTGGGTATAAAACGAAAGCGTGGCTTTCAGCCGATTTCGCTTAGCAAACAGTTGTCGGTAAGAAAAAAATTTCTATGCTAAATTCCAATGTTATATCTGAAACGGCTATTGATTTACAGCTTGTTAAACTTCTGAATTTGCTTCTGCTAAATTCCAAAATTTTACTGAACTTGTGTTTTGCGTTATAAAATCAATCCACCTACCAAATTTCATTAATTTAGTGGTATTCGTTTTCGAATTACCTCATTTTTCCAATTTTTAGATATGTTCGATATAGGAAAAGGGGGCGTGGCTATTGTCCGATTTCGGTCATTTTCAATACCAATATATTCTGAGTCTAAATAAGCCCACGTACCGAATTTGGTGAAGATATCTCAAGGCTTGCTCAAGTTATCGTGTTAACAGACAGACGGACAGAGGGACGGACAGGCGGACGGACATGGCTCAATCAAATTTTTTTTCCATTATGGTCATTTTGATGTGTGGAAGTCTATATCTATCTCGATTCCATCATACCTGTACAACCATCCGTTATCCAAACAAATTATAATACCCTGTGTACAAGTACAGCTGGGTATAAAAAGAAAGCGTGGTTTTCAGCCGATTTCGCTCATTTTCACAGCAAACAGTTGTCGCTGTGAAAAAAAATGGCTATGCCAAATATCAGTGTTATATCTCAAACTACTATTGGTTTACAGCTTGTTAAACTTCTGAATTGCTTCTTCTAAATGTGGGCGCTGCCACGCCCATATTCCAAAATTTTACTGAACTTGTGTTTTGCGTTATAAACAATCCACCTACCAAATTTCATTAATTTAGTGGTATTCGTTTTCGAATTACCTCATTTTTTCCAATTTTTCGATATTTTCGATATAGGAAAAGGGGGCGTGGTTATAGTCCGATTTCGCTTATTTTCAATACCAATCTATTCAGCATCTTAATAAGGCCGCTTACCGAATTTGGTGAAGATATTTAATATTTCCTCAAGTTATCGTGTTAATAGACAGACGGACGGACAGACGGGCGGACATGGCTCAGTCAAATTTGTTTTCGATCCTGGTAATTTTGATATATGGAAGTCTATATCTATCTCAATTCCTTTATAACTTTACAACCAAACGTTATCCAAACAAATTGTAATACCCTGTGTACAAATACAGCTCGGTATAAAAGGAAAGCGTCAATGTTAAATCTCCAACGGCAATTGATTTACAGCTTGTTAAACTTCTTAATTTGCTTCTGACAACCAACCATTATCCAAACAAAGTTATAATGCCCTGTGTACAAGTACAGCCGGGTATAAAAATAAAACGTGGCTTTCAGCCGATTTCGCTCATTTTCACAGCAAACAGTTGTCGCTGCGAAAAAAATGTCTATGCCAAACTTCAATGTTATATCTCCAACGGCTATTGATTTACAGCTTGTTAAACTTCTGAATTTGCTTCTTCTAAATGTGGGCGTTGCCACGCCCATATTCCAAAATTTTACTGAACTTGTGTTTTGCGTTATAAACAATCCACCTACCAAATTTCATTAATTTTGTGGTTTTCGTTCGAACTATCTCATTTTTTCAATTTTTCGATATTTTCGATACAGGAAAACGGGGCGTGGTTATTGTCCGCGTTCGGCCATTTTCAATCCCAATCTATTCTGAATCTAAATAAGCCCGCATACCGAATTTGGTGAAGATATCTCAATATTTGGTCAAGTTATCGTGTTAACGGACAGACGGACGGACGGGCAGACGGGCAGACGGACTGTTCAACCAACCGTTATCCAAACAAATTATAATACCCTGTGTACAAGTACAACTAGGTATAAAAAGAAAGCGTGGCTTTCAGCCGATTTCGCTCATTTTCACAGCAAACAGTTGTCGCTACGAAAAAAAATGTGTATGCCAAACTTCACTGTTATATCTCCAACGGCTTTTGATTTACAGCTTGTTAAACTTCTGAATTTGGTTCTTCTAAATGTAGGCGTTGCCACTCCCATATTCCAAAATTTTACTGAACTTGTGTTTCGCCTTATAAAATCAATCCACCTACCAAATTTCATTAATTTTGTGGTTTTCGTTCGAACTATCTCATTTTTTCAATTTTTCGATATTTTCGATACAGGAAAACGGGGCGTGGTTATTGTCCGCGTTCGGCCATTTTCACGCCCAATATATTCTGAGTCTAAATAAGCCCGCATACCGAATTTGGTGAAGATATCTCAATATGTGGTCAAGTTATCGTGTTAACGGACAGACGGACGGACGGGCAGACGGACTGTACAACCAACCGTTATCCAAACAAATTATAATACACTGTGTACAAGTACAACTAGGTACAAAAGGAATGCGTGGCTTTCAGCCGATTTCGCTCATTTTCACAGCAAACAGTTGTCGCTGCAAAAAAAAATTTCTATGCCAAATTTCAGTGTTATATCTCCAACGGCTATTGGATTACAGCTTGTTAAACTTCTGAATTTGCTTCTTCTAAATGTAGGCGTTCCCAAGCCCATATTCCAAAATTTTACTGAACTTGTGTTTCGCGTTATAAAATCAACCAACCTACCCAATTTCATTAATTTAGTGGTATTCGGTTTCGAATTACCTCATTTTTTCCACTTTTTAGATATTTTGGATATAGGAAAAGGGGGCGTGGTTATTGTCCGATTTCGCTAATTTTTAATACCAACCTACTCAGCATCTAAATAAGCCCGCATACCGAATTTGGTGAAGATATCTCAAGGCTTGATCAAGTTATCGTGTTAACAGACAGACGGACAGGCGGACGGACAGACGGACGGACATGGCTCAATCAATTCTTTTTTCGATCCTGGTCATTTTTATATGTGGAAGTCTATATCTATCTCGATTCCATTATACCTGTACAACCAACAGTTATCCAAACAAATTATAATACCCTGTGTAAAAGTACAGCTGGGTATAAAAAGAAAGCGTGGGTTTCAGCCGATTTCGCAGATTTTCGCAGCAAACAGTGGTCGCTACGAAAAGAAATGTACATGCCAAATTTCAGTGTTATATCTCCAACTACTATTGATTTACAGCGTGTTAAACTTCTGAATTTGCTTCTTCTAAATAAGGGCGTTGCCACTCCCATATTCCAAAATTTTACCGAACTTGTGTTTTGCGTTATAAAATCAATCCACCTACCAAAATTCATTAATTTAGTGGTATTCGTTTTCGAACTATCTAATTTTTCAATTTTTCGATATAGGAAAAGGGGGCGTGGTTATTGTCCGAGTTCGCTCATTTTCAATACCAATCTATTCTGAGTCTAAATAAGCCCGCATACCGAATTTGGTGAAGATATCTCAAGGCTTGCTCAAGTTATCGTGTTAACAGACAGACGGACAGAGGGACGGACAGGCGGACGGACATGGCTCAATCAAATTTTTTTCCATTATGGTCATTTTGATGTGTGGAAGTCTATATCTATCTCGATTCCATCATACCTGTACAACCATCCGTTATCCAAACAAATTATAATACCCTGTGTACAAGTACAGCTGGGTATAAAAAGAAAGCGTGGTTTTCAGCCGATTTCGCTCATTTTCACAGCAAACAGTTGTCGCTGTGAAAAAAAATGGCTATGCCAAATATCAGTGTTATATCTCAAACTACTATTGGTTTACAGCTTGTTAAACTTCTGAATTGCTTCTTCTAAATGTGGGCGCTGCCACGCCCATATTCCAAAATTTTACTGAACTTTTGTTTTGCGTTATAAACAATCCACCTACCAAATTTCATTAATTTAGTGGTATTCGTTTTCGAATTACCTCATTTTTTCCAATTTTTCGATATTTTCGATATAGGAAAAGGGGGCGTGGTTATAGTCCGATTTCGCTTATTTTCAATACCAATCTATTCAGCATCTTAATAAGGCCGCTTACCGAATTTGGTGAAGATATTTAATATTTCCTCAAGTTATCGTGTTAATAGACAGACGGACGGACAGACGGGCGGACATGGCTCAGTCAAATTTGTTTTCGATCCTGGTAATTTTGATATATGGAAGTCTATATCTATCTCAATTCCTTTATAACTTTACAACCAAACGTTATCCAAACAAATTGTAATACCCTGTGTACAAATACAGCTCGGTATAAAAGGAAAGCGTCAATGTTAAATCTCCAACGGCAATTGATTTACAGCTTGTTAAACTTCTTAATTTGCTTCTGACAACCAACCATTATCCAAACAAAGTTATAATGCCCTGTGTACAAGTACAGCCGGGTATAAAAATAAAACGTGGCTTTCAGCCGATTTCGCTCATTTTCACAGCAAACAGTTGTCGCTGCGAAAAAAATGTCTATGCCAAACTTCAATGTTATATCTCCAACGGCTATTGATTTACAGCTTGTTAAACTTCTGAATTTGCTTCTTCTAAATGTGGGCGTTGCCACGCCCATATTCCAAAATTTTCCTGAACTTGTGTTTTGCGTTATAAACAATCCACCTACCAAATTTCATTAATTTTGTGGTTTTCGTTCGAACTATCTCATTTTTTCAATTTTTCGATATTTTCGATACAGGAAAACGGGGCGTGGTTATTGTCCGCGTTCGGCCATTTTCAATCCCAATCTATTCTGAATCTAAATAAGCCCGCATACCGAATTTGGTGAAGATATCTCAATATTTGGTCAAGTTATCGTGTTAACGGACAGACGGACGGACGGGCAGACGGGCAGACGGACTGTTCAACCAACCGTTATCCAAACAAATTATAATACCCTGTGTACAAGTACAACTAGGTATAAAAAGAAAGCGTGGCTTTCAGCCGATTTCGCTCATTTTCACAGCAAACAGTTGTCGCTACGAAAAAAAATGTGTATGCCAAACTTCACTGTTATATCTCCAACGGCTATTGATTTACAGCTTGTTAAACTTCTGAATTTGGTTCTTCTAAATGTAGGCGTTGCCACTCCCATATTCCAAAATTTTACTGAACTTGTGTTTCGCCTTATAAAATCAATCCACCTACCAAATTTCATTAATTTAGTGGTATTCGTTTTCGAATTATCTCATTTTTTCCAATTTTTCGATATTTTCGATATAGGAAAAGGGGGCGTGGTTAACGTCCGAGTTCGATCATTTTCAAGCCCAATATATTCTGAGTCTAAATAAGCCCGCATACCGAATTTGGTGAAGATATCTCAATATGTGGTCAAGTTATCGTGTTAACGGACAGACGGAAGGACGGGCAGACGGACTGTACAACCAACCGTTATCCAAACAAATTATAATACACTGTGTACAAGTACAACTAGGTACAAAAGGAATGCGTGGCTTTCAGCCGATTTCGCTCATTTTCACAGCAAACAGTTGTCGCTGCAAAAAAAAATTTCTATGCCAAATTTCAGTGTTATATCTCCAACGGCTATTGGATTACAGCTTGTTAAACTTCTGAATTTGCTTCTTCTAAATGTAGGCGTTCCCAAGCCCATATTCCAAAATTTTACTGAACTTGTGTTTCGCGTTATAAAATCAACCAACCTACCCAATTTCATTAATTTAGTGGTATTCGGTTTCGAATTACCTCATTTTTTCCACTTTTTAGATATTTTGGATATAGGAAAAGGGGGCGTGGTTATTGTCCGATTTCGCTAATTTTTAATACCAACCTACTCAGCATCTAAATAAGCCCGCATACCGAATTTGGTGAAGATATCTCAAGGCTTGATCAAGTTATCGTGTTAACAGACAGACGGACAGGCGGACGGACAGACGGACGGACATGGCTCAATCAATTCTTTTTTCGATCCTGGTCATTTTTATATGTGGAAGTCTATATCTATCTCGATTCCATTATACCTGTTCAACCAACAGTTATCCAAACAAATTATAATACCCTGTGTAAAAGTACAGCTGGGTATAAAAAGAAAGCGTGGGTTTCAGCCGATTTCGCTCATTTTCGCAGCAAACAGTGGTCGCTACGAAAAGAAATGTACATGCCAAATTTCAGTGTTATATCTCCAACTACTATTGATTTACAGCGTGTTAAACTTCTGAATTTGCTTCTTCTAAATAAGGGCGTTGCCACTCCCATATTCCAAAATTTTACCGAACTTGTGTTTTGCGTTATAAAATCAATCCACCTACCAAAATTCATTAATTTAGTGGTATTCGTTTTCGAACTATCTAATTTTTCAATTTTTCGATATAGGAAAAGGGGGCGTGGTTATTGTCCGAGTTCGCTCATTTTCAATACCAATCTATTCTGAGTCTAAATAAGCCCGCATACCGAATTTGGTGAAGATATTCAATATTTGCTCAAGTTATCGAGTTAATAGACAGACGGACGGACAGACGGACGGACATGGCTCAATCAAATTTTTTTCGATCTTGGTCATTTTGATACGTGGAAGTCTATATCTATCTCGATTCCCTTATACCTGTACAACCAACAGTTATCCAAACAAATTATAATACCTTGTGTACAAGTACAGCTGGGTATAAAAATAAAGCGTCACTTTCAGCCGATTTCGCTCATTTTCACAGCAAACAGTTATCGCTTCGAAAAAAAATGTGTATGCCAAACTTCAATGTTATATCTTCAACGGCAATTGATTTACAGCTTGTTAAACTTCTTAATTTGCTTCTGACAACCAACCATTATCCAAACAATGTTATAATGCCCTGTGTACAAGTACAGCCGGGTATAAAAAGAAAACGTGGCTTTCAGCCGATTTCGCTTATTTTCACAGCAAACAGTTGTCGCTGCGAAAAAAATGTCTACGCCAAACTTCAATGTTATATCTCCAACGGCTATTGATTTACAGCTTGTTAAACTTCTGAATTTTCTTCTTCTAAATGTGGGCGTTGCCACGCCCATATTCCAAAATTTTGCTGAACTTGTGTTTGGCGTTATAAAATCAATCCACCTACCAAATTTCATTAATTTAGTGGTATTCGTTTTCGAATTATCTCATTTTTTCCAATTTTTCGATATTTTCGATATAGGAAAAGGGGGCGTGGTTATAGTCCGATTTCGCTCATTTTCAATACCAATCTATTCTGAGTCTACATAAGCCCGCTTACCGAATTTGGTGAAGATATTTAATATTTGCTCAAGTTATCGAGTTAATAGACAGACGGACGGACATGGCTCAATCAAATTTTTTTCGATCTTGGTCATTTTGATATGTGGAAGTCTATATCTATCTCGATTCCATTATACCTGTACAACCAACCGTTATCCAAACAAATTATAATACCCTGTGTAAAAGTACAACTAGGTATAAAAAGAAAGCGTCAATGTTAAATCTCCAACGGCAATTGATTTACAGCTTGTTAAACTTCTTAATTTGCTTCTGACAACCAACCATTATCCAAACAAAGTTATAATGCCCTGTGTACAAGTACAGCCGGGTATAAAAATAAAACGTGGCTTTCAGCCGATTTCGCTCATTTTCACAGCAAACAGTTGTCGCTGCGAAAAAAATGTCTATGCCAAACTTCAATGTTATATCTCCAACGGCTATTGATTTACAGCTTGTTAAACTTCTGAATTTGCTTCTTCTAAATGTGGGCGTTGCCACGCCCATATTCCAAAATTTTCCTGAACTTGTGTTTTGCGTTATAAACAATCCACCTACCAAATTTCATTAATTTTGTGGTTTTCGTTCGAACTATCTCATTTTTTCAATTTTTCGATATTTTCGATACAGGAAAACGGGGCGTGGTTATTGTCCGCGTTCGGCCATTTTCAATCCCAATCTATTCTGAATCTAAATAAGCCCGCATACCGAATTTGGTGAAGATATCTCAATATTTGGTCAAGTTATCGTGTTAACGGACAGACGGACGGACGGGCAGACGGGCAGACGGACTGTTCAACCAACCGTTATCCAAACAAATTATAATACCCTGTGTACAAGTACAACTAGGTATAAAAAGAAAGCGTGGCTTTCAGCCGATTTCGCTCATTTTCACAGCAAACAGTTGTCGCTACGAAAAAAAATGTGTATGCCAAACTTCACTGTTATATCTCCAACGGCTATTGATTTACAGCTTGTTAAACTTCTGAATTTGGTTCTTCTAAATGTAGGCGTTGCCACTCCCATATTCCAAAATTTTACTGAACTTGTGTTTCGCCTTATAAAATCAATCCACCTACCAAATTTCATTAATTTAGTGGTATTCGTTTTCGAATTATCTCATTTTTTCCAATTTTTCGATATTTTCGATATAGGAAAAGGGGGCGTGGTTAACGTCCGAGTTCGATCATTTTCAAGCCCAATATATTCTGAGTCTAAATAAGCCCGCATACCGAATTTGGTGAAGATATCTCAATATGTGGTCAAGTTATCGTGTTAACGGACAGACGGAAGGACGGGCAGACGGACTGTACAACCAACCGTTATCCAAACAAATTATAATACACTGTGTACAAGTACAACTAGGTACAAAAGGAATGCGTGGCTTTCAGCCGATTTCGCTCATTTTCACAGCAAACAGTTGTCGCTGCAAAAAAAAATTTCTATGCCAAATTTCAGTGTTATATCTCCAACGGCTATTGGATTACAGCTTGTTAAACTTCTGAATTTGCTTCTTCTAAATGTAGGCGTTCCCAAGCCCATATTCCAAAATTTTACTGAACTTGTGTTTCGCGTTATAAAATCAACCAACCTACCCAATTTCATTAATTTAGTGGTATTCGGTTTCGAATTACCTCATTTTTTCCACTTTTTAGATATTTTGGATATAGGAAAAGGGGGCGTGGTTATTGTCCGATTTCGCTAATTTTTAATACCAACCTACTCAGCATCTAAATAAGCCCGCATACCGAATTTGGTGAAGATATCTCAAGGCTTGATCAAGTTATCGTGTTAACAGACAGACGGACAGGCGGACGGACAGACGGACGGACATGGCTCAATCAATTCTTTTTTCGATCCTGGTCATTTTTATATGTGGAAGTCTATATCTATCTCGATTCCATTATACCTGTTCAACCAACAGTTATCCAAACAAATTATAATACCCTGTGTAAAAGTACAGCTGGGTATAAAAAGAAAGCGTGGGTTTCAGCCGATTTCGCTCATTTTCGCAGCAAACAGTGGTCGCTACGAAAAGAAATGTACATGCCAAATTTCAGTGTTATATCTCCAACTACTATTGATTTACAGCGTGTTAAACTTCTGAATTTGCTTCTTCTAAATAAGGGCGTTGCCACTCCCATATTCCAAAATTTTACCGAACTTGTGTTTTGCGTTATAAAATCAATCCACCTACCAAAATTCATTAATTTAGTGGTATTCGTTTTCGAACTATCTAATTTTTCAATTTTTCGATATAGGAAAAGGGGGCGTGGTTATTGTCCGAGTTCGCTCATTTTCAATACCAATCTATTCTGAGTCTAAATAAGCCCGCATACCGAATTTGGTGAAGATATTCAATATTTGCTCAAGTTATCGAGTTAATAGACAGACGGACGGACAGACGGACGGACATGGCTCAATCAAATTTTTTTCGATCTTGGTCATTTTGATACGTGGAAGTCTATATCTATCTCGATTCCCTTATACCTGTACAACCAACAGTTATCCAAACAAATTATAATACCTTGTGTACAAGTACAGCTGGGTATAAAAATAAAGCGTCACTTTCAGCCGATTTCGCTCATTTTCACAGCAAACAGTTATCGCTTCGAAAAAAAATGTGTATGCCAAACTTCAATGTTATATCTTCAACGGCAATTGATTTACAGCTTGTTAAACTTCTTAATTTGCTTCTGACAACCAACCATTATCCAAACAATGTTATAATGCCCTGTGTACAAGTACAGCCGGGTATAAAAAGAAAACGTGGCTTTCAGCCGATTTCGCTTATTTTCACAGCAAACAGTTGTCGCTGCGAAAAAAATGTCTACGCCAAACTTCAATGTTATATCTCCAACGGCTATTGATTTACAGCTTGTTAAACTTCTGAATTTTCTTCTTCTAAATGTGGGCGTTGCCACGCCCATATTCCAAAATTTTGCTGAACTTGTGTTTGGCGTTATAAAATCAATCCACCTACCAAATTTCATTAATTTAGTGGTATTCGTTTTCGAATTATCTCATTTTTTCCAATTTTTCGATATTTTCGATATAGGAAAAGGGGGCGTGGTTATAGTCCGATTTCGCTCATTTTCAATACCAATCTATTCTGAGTCTACATAAGCCCGCTTACCGAATTTGGTGAAGATATTTAATATTTGCTCAAGTTATCGAGTTAATAGACAGACGGACGGACATGGCTCAATCAAATTTTTTTCGATCTTGGTCATTTTGATATGTGGAAGTCTATATCTATCTCGATTCCATTATACCTGTACAACCAACCGTTATCCAAACAAATTATAATACCCTGTGTAAAAGTACAACTAGGTATAAAAAGAAAGCGTCGCTTTCAGCCGATTTCGCTTATTTTCACAGCAAACAGTTGTCGCTGCGAAAAAAATGTCTGTGCCAAACTTCAATGTTATATCTCCAACGGCTATTGATTTACAGCTTGTTAAACTTCTGAATTTTCTTCTTCTAAATGTGGGCGTTGCCACGCCCATATTCCAAAATTTTACTGAACTTGTGTTTGGCGTTATAAAATCAATCCACCTACCAAATTTCATTAATTTAGTGGTATTCGTTTTCGAATTATCTCATTTTTTCCAATTTTTCGATATTTTCGATATAGGAAAAGGGGGCGTGGTTATCGTCCGAGTTCGCCATTTTCAAGCCCAATCTATTCTGAATCTAAATAAGCCCGCATACCGAATTTGGTGAAGATATCTCAATATTTGCTCAAGTTATCGTGTTAACGGACAGACGGACGGACGGGTAGACGGACTGTACAACCAACCGTTATCCAAACAAATTATAATACCCTGTGTACAAGTACAACTGGGTATAAAAAGAAAGCGTGGTTTTCAGCCGATTTTGCTCTTTTTCACAGCAAACAGTAGTCGCTGCGAAAAAAAAATGTCTATGCCAAATTTCAGTGTTATATCTCCAACGGCTATTGATT
The DNA here is from genome assembly GCA_949987695.1 of Merzomyia westermanni. Classification (NCBI taxonomy): domain Eukaryota; kingdom Metazoa; phylum Arthropoda; class Insecta; order Diptera; family Tephritidae; genus Merzomyia; species Merzomyia westermanni. The sequence continues at coordinate 88,734,673 of OX465291.1, forward strand.
TACAGCTTGTTAAACTTCTGAATTTGGTTCTTCTAAATGTGGGCGTTGCCACTCTCATATTCCAAAATTTTACTGAACTTGTGTTTGGCGTTATCAAATCAATCCACCCACCAAATTTCATTAACTTAGTGGTATTCGTTTTCGAATTACCTCTTTTTTCCGATTTTTCGATATTTTCGATATAGGAAAAGGAGGCGTGGTTATCGTCCGATTTCGCTCATTTTCAATACCACCCTATTCAGCATCTAAATAAGCCCGCTTACCGAATTTGGTGAAGATATTAAATATTTGCTCCAGTTATCGTGTTAATAGACAGACGGACGGGCATGGCCCAGTCAAATTTTTTTTCGATCCTGGTAATTTTGATATATGGAAGTCTATATCTATCTCAGTTCCTGTATACCTGTACAACCAACCGTTATCCAAACAAAGTTATGATACCCTGTGTACAAGTACAGCTGGGTATAAAAAGAAAGCGTGGCTTTCAGCCGATTTCGCTCATTTTCAAAGCAAACAGTTGTCGCTACGAAAAAAGATGTCTATGCCAAATTTCAGTGTTATATCTCCAACGGCTATTGATTGACAGCTTGTTAAACTTCAGAATTTGCTTCTTCTAAATGTGGGTGTTGCCACGCGAAATATCCAAAATTTTACTGAACATGTGTTTTGCGTTATAAAATCAATCCACCTACCAAATTTCATTAATTTAGTGTTAATTATCTCATTTTTTTTCAATTTTTCGATAATTTCGATATAGGAAAAGGGGGCGTGGTTATCGTCCGATTTCGCTCATTTTCAATACCAACCTATTCAGCATCTAAATAAGCCCTCATACCGAATTTGGGGAAGATATTCAATATTTGCTCAAGTTATCGTGTTAATAGACAGACGGACGGACATGGCCCAGTCAAATTTTTTTTCGATCCTGGTAATTTTGATATATGGAAGTCTATATCTATCTCAGTTCCTGTATACCTGTACAACCAACCGTTATCCAAACAAAGTTATAATACCCTGTGTACAAGTATAGCTGGGTATGAAAAGAAAGCGTGGCTTTCAGCCGATTTCGCTCATTTTCACAGCAAACAGTTGTCGCTACGAAAAAAAATGTCTATGTCAAATTTCAATGTTATATCTCCAACGGTTATTGATTTCGTTTTCGAATTATCGCATTTTTTTTTTTTCAATTTTTTGATAATTTCGATATAGGAAAAGGGGATGTGGTTATCGTCCGATTTCGCTCATTTTCAATACCAACCTATTCAGCATCTAAATAAGCCCTCATACCGAATTTGGGGAAGATATTCAATATTTGCTCAAGTTATCGTGGTAATAGACAGACGGACGGACATGGCTCAATCTAATTTTTTTTCGATCCTGGTCATTTTAATATGTGGAAGTCTATATCTATCTCGATTCCATTATACCTGTACAACCAACCGTTATCCAAACAAATTATAATACCCTGTGTACAAGTATAGCTGGGTGTGAAAAGAAAGCGTGGCTTTCAGCCGATTTCGCTCATTTTCACAGCAAACAGTTGTCGCTACGAAAAAAAATGTCTATGGCAAATTTCAGTATTATATCTCCGACGGCTATTGGATTACAGCTTGTTTAACTTCTGAAATTGCTTTTTCTAAATGTGGGCGTTGCCCATATTCCAAAATTTTACTGAACTTGTGTTTTGCGTTATAAAATCAATCCACCTACCAAATTTCATTAATTTAATGGTATTCGTTTTCGAATTATCTCATTTTTTTCCAATTTTTCGATATTTTCGATATAGGGAAAGGGGGCGTGGTTATCGCCCGAGTTCGCCATTTTCAAGCCCAATCTATTCTGAATCTAAATAAGCCCGCTTACCGAATTTGGTGAAGATATCTCAATATTTGCTCAAGTTATCGTGTTAACGGACAGACGGACGGACCGGCAGACGGGAAGACGGACTGTACAACCAACCGTTATCAAAACAAATTATAATACCCAGTATACAAGTACAACTGGGTATAAAAATAAATCGTGGATTTCAGCCGATTTCGCTAATTTTTACAGCAAACAGTTGTCGCTGCGAAAAAAGATGTCTATGCCAAATTTCAGTGTTATATCTCCAACGGCTATTGATTTACAACTTGTTAAACTTCTGAATTTGGTTCTTCTAAATGTGGGCGTTGTCACTCTCATATTAGAAAATTTTACTGAACTTGTGTTTGGCGTTATCAAATCAATCCACCTACCAAATTTCAATAATTTAGTGGTATTCGTTTTCGAATTATCTCATTTTTTCCAATTTTTCGATATTTTCGATATAGGAAAAGGGGGCGTGGTTATCGTCCGAGTTCGCCATTTTCAAGCCCAATCTATTCTGAATCTAAATAAGCCCGCTTACCGAATTTGGTGAAGATATCTCAATATTTGCTCAAGTTATCGTGTTAACGGACAGACGGACGGACGGGAAGACGGACTGTACAACCAACCGTTATCCAAACAAATTATAATACCCTGTGTACAAGTACAACTGGGTATAAAAAGAAAACGTGGTTTTCAGCCGATTTCGCTCGTTTTCACAGCAAACAGTAGTCGCTGCGAAAAAAAATGTCTATGCCAAATTTCAGTGTTATATCTCCAACGGCTATTGATTTACAGCTTGTTAAACTTCTGAATTTGGTTCTTCTAAATGTGGGCGTTGCCACTCTCATATTCCAAAATTTTACTGAACTTGTGTTTGGCGTTATCAAATCAATCCACCCACCAAATTTCATTAACTTAGTGGTATTCGTTTTCGAATTACCTCTTTTTTCCGATTTTTCGATATTTTCGATATAGGAAAAGGAGGCGTGGTTATCGTCCGATTTCCCTGATTTTCAATACCACCCTATTCAGCATCTAAATAAGCCCGCTTACCGAATTTGGTGAAGATATTAAATATTTGCTCAAGTTATCGTGTTAATAGACAGACGGACGGGCATGGCCCAGTCAAATTTTTTTTCGATCCTGGTAATTTTGATATATGGAAGTCTATATCTATCTCAGTTCCTGTATACCTGTACAACCAACCGTTATCCAAACAAAGTTATAATACCCTGTGTACAAGTACAGCTGGGTATAAAAAGAAAGCGTGGCTTTCAGCCGATTTCGCTCATTTTCAAAGCAAACAGTTGTCGCTACGAAAAAAGATGTCTATGCCAAATTTCAGTGTTATATCTCCAACGGCTATTGATTTACAGCTTGTTAAACTTCAGAATTTGCTTCTTCTAAATGTGGGCGTTGCCACGCCCAGTATCCAAAATTTTACTGAACTTGTGTTTTGCGTTATAAAATCAATCCACCTACCAAATTTCATTAATTTAGTGTTAATTATCTCATTTTTTTCAATTTTTCGATAATTTCGATATAGGAAAAGGGGGCGTGGTTATCGTCCGATTTCGCTCATTTTCAATACCAACCTATTCAGCATCTAAATAAGCCCTCATACCGAATTTGGGGAAGATATTCAATATTTGCTCAAGTTATCGTGTTAATAGACAGACGGACGGACATGGCCCAGTCAAATTTTTTTTCGATCCTGGTAATTTTGATATATGGAAGTCTATATCTATCTCAGTTCCTGTATACCTGTACAACCAACCGTTATCCAAACAAAGTTATAATACCCTGTGTACAAGTATAGCTGGGTATAAAAAGAAAGCGTGGCTTTCAGCCGATTTCGCTCATTTTCACAGCAAACAGTTGTCGTTACGAAAAAAAATGTCTATGTCAAATTCCAATGTTATATCTCCAACGGTTATTGATTTCGTTTTCGAATTATCGCATTTTTTTTTTTCAATTTTTTGATAATTTCGATATAGGAAAAGGGGATGTGGTTATCGTCCGATTTCGCTCATTTTCAATACCAACCTATTCAGCATCTCAATAAGCCCTCATACCGAATTTGGGGAAGATATTCAATATTTGCTCAAGTTATCGTGTTAATAGACAGACGGACGGACATGGCTCAATCTAATTTTTTTTCGATCCTGGTCATTTTAATATGTGGAAGTCTATATCTATCTCGATTCCATTATACCTGTACAACCAACCGTTATCCAAACAAATTATAATACCCTGTGTACAAGTATAGCTGGGTGTGAAAAGAAAGCGTGGCTTTCAGCCGATTTCGCTCATTTTCACAGCAAACAGTTGTCGCTACGAAAAAAAATGTCTATGCCAAATTTCAGTGTTATATCTCCAACGGCTATTGGATTACAGCTTGTTTAACTTCTGAAATTGCTTTTTCTAAATGTGGGCGTTGCCCATATTCCAAAATTTTACTGAACTTGTGTTTTGCGTTATAAAATCAATCCACCTACCAAATTTCATTAATTTAATGGTATTCGTTTTCGAATTATCTCATTTTTTCCAATTTTTCGATATTTTCGATATAGGGAAAGGGGGCGTGGTTATCGCCCGAGTTCGCCATTTTCAAGCCCAATCTATTCTGAATCTAAATAAGCCCGCATACCGAATTTGGTGAAGATATTTCAATATTTGCTCAAGTTATCGTGTTAACGGACAGACGGACGGACGGGCAGACGGGAAGACGGACTGTACAACCAACCGTTATCCAAACAAATTATAATACCCAGTATACAAGTACAACTCGGTATAAAAATAAAGCGTGGATTTCAGCCGATTTCGCTAATTTTTACAGCAAACAGTTGTCGCTGCGAAAAAAAATGTATGTGCCAAATTTCAGTGTTATATCTCCAACGGCTATTGATTTACAGCTTGTTAAACTTCTGCATTTGCTTCTTCTAAATGTGGGCGTTGCCACTCCCATATTCCAAAATTTTACTGAACTTGTGTTTTGCGTTATGAAATAAGTCCACCTACCAAATTTCATTAATTTAGTGGTATTCGTTTTCGAATTATCTAATTTTTAAAGTTTTTCGATATTTTCGATATAGGAAAAGGGGGCGTGGTTATTGTGCGAGTTCGCTCATTTTCAAGCCCAATCTATTCTGAGTCTACATAAGCCCGCTTACCGAATTTGGTGAAGATATTTAATATTTGCTCAAGTTATCGAGTTAATAGACAGACGGACGGACATGGCTCAATCAAATTTTTTCGATCGTGGTCATTTTGATATATGGAAGTCTATATCTATCTCGATTCCTTTTTACCTGTACAACCCACCGTTATCCAAACAAAGGTATAATACCTGTGTACAAGTACAGCTTGGTATAAAAAGAAAGCGTGGCTTTCAGCCGATTTCGCTCTTTTTCACAGCAAACAGTTGCCGCTACGAAAAAAATATCTATGCCAAATTTCAATGTTATATCTCCAACGGCTATTGATTTACAACTTGTTAAACTTCTGAACTTTCTTCTTCTAAATGTGGGCGGGTCCACTCCCATTTTCAAAAATTTTACTGAACTTGTGTTTTGCGTTATAAAATCAATCCACCTACCAAATTTCATTAATTTAGTGGTATTCGTTTTCGAATTATCTAATTTTTCAATTTTTCGATATTTTCGATACAGGAAAAGGGGGCGTGGTTATTGTCCGAGTTCGTCATTTTCAAGCCCAATCTATTCTGAATCTAAATAAGCCCGCATACCGAATTTGGTGAAGATATCTCAATATTTGCTCAAGTTATCGTGTTAATGGACAGACGGACCAACGAACCAACCGTTATCCAAACAAATTATAATACCCTGTGTACAAGTACAACTGGGTATAAAAAGAAAGAGGTTTCTTTCAGCCGATTTCGCTCATTTTCACAGCAAACAGTTGCCGCTACGAAAAAAATATCTATGCCAAATTTCAATGTTATATCTCCAACGGCTATTGATTTACAACTTGTTAAGCTTCTGAACTTTCTTCTTCTAAATGTGGGCGGGTCCACTCCCATATTCAAAAATTTTACTGAACTTGTGTTTTGCGTTATAAAATCAATCCACCTACCAAATTTCATTAATTTAGTGGTATTCGTTTTCGAATTATCTAATTTTTAAAGTTTTTCGATATAGGGAAAGGGGGCGTGGTTATTGTCCGAGTTCGCTCATTTTCAAGCCCAATCTGTTCTGAATCTAAATAAGCCCGCATACCGAATTTGGTGAAGATATCTCAATATTTTCTCAAGTTATCGTGTTAACGGACAGACGGACGGACGGGCAGACGGACAGACGGAATGTACAACCAACCGTTATCCAAACAAAGTTATAATACCCTGCGTACAAGTACAACTGGGTATAAAAAGAAAGCGTGGCTTTCAGCCGATTTCGCTCATTTTCAAAGAAAACAGTTGTCGCTACGAAAAAAGATGTCTATGCCAAATTTCAGTGTTATATCTCCAACGGCTATTGATTTACAGCTTGTTAAAGTTTGAATTTGGTTCTTCTAAATGTGGGCGTTGCCACTCTCATATTCCAAAATTTTACTGAACTTGTGTTTGGCGTTATAAAATCAATCCACCTACCAAATTTCAATAATTTAGTGGTATTCGTTTTCGAATTATCTCATTTTTTCCAATTTTTCGATATTTTCGATATAGGAAAAGGGGGCGTGGTTATCGTCCGAGTTCGCCATTTTCAAGCCCAATCTATTCTGAATCTAAATAAGCCCGCTTACCGAATTTGGTGAAGATATCTCAATATTTGCTCAAGTTATCGTGTTAACGGACAGACGGACGGACGGGAAGACGGACTGTACAACCAACCGTTATCCAAACAAATTATAATACCCTGTGTACAAGTACAACTGGGTATAAAAAGAAAACGTGGTTTTCAGCCGATTTCGCTCGTTTTCACAGCAAACAGTAGTCGCTGCGAAAAAAATGTCTATGCCAAATTTCAGTGTTATATCTCCAACGGCTATTGATTTACAGCTTGTTAAACTTCTGAATTTGGTTCTTCTAAATGTGGGCGTTGCCACTCTCATATTCCAAAATTTTACTGAACTTGTGTTTGGCGTTATCAAATCAATCCACCCACCAAATTTCATTAACTTAGTGGTATTCGTTTTCGAATTACCTCTTTTTTCCGATTTTTCGATATTTTCGATATAGGAAAAGGAGGCGTGGTTATCGTCCGATTTCGCTGATTTTCAATACCACCCTATTCAGCATCTAAATAAGCCCGCTTACCGAATTTGGTGAAGATATTAAATATTTGCTCAAGTTATCGTGTTAATAGACAGACGGACGGGCATGGCCCAGTCAAATTTTTTTTCGATCCTGGTAATTTTGATATATGGAAGTCTATATCTATCTCAGTTCCTGTATACCTGTACAACCAACCGTTATCCAAACAAAGTTATAATACCCTGTGTACAAGTACAGCTGGGTATAAAAAGAAAGCGTGGCTTTCAGCCGATTTCGCTCATTTTCAAAGCAAACAGTTGTCGCTACGAAAAAAGATGTCTATGCCAAATTTCAGTGTTATATCTCCAACGGCTATTGATTTACAGCTTGTTAAACTTCAGAATTTGCTTCTTCTAAATGTGGGCGTTGCCACGCCCAATATCCAAAATTTTACTGAACTTGTGTTTTGCGTTATAAAATCAATCCACCTACCAAATTTCATTAATTTAGTGTTAATTATCTCATTTTTTTCAATTTTTCGATAATTTCGATATAGGAAAAGGGGGCGTGGTTATCGTCCGATTTCGCTCATTTTCAATACCAACCTATTCAGCATCTAAATAAGCCCTCATACCGAATTTGGGGAAGATATTCAATATTTGCTCAAGTTATCGTGTTAATAGACAGACGGACGGACATGGCCCAGTCAAATTTTTTTTCGATCCTGGTAATTTTGATATATGGAAGTCTATATCTATCTCAGTTCCTGTATACCTGTACAACCAACCGTTATCCAAACAAAGTTATAATACCCTGTGTACAAGTATAGCTGGGTATAAAAAGAAAGCGTGGCTTTCAGCCGATTTCGCTCATTTTCACAGCAAACAGTTGTCGTTACGAAAAAAAATGTCTATGTCAAATTTCAATGTTATATCTCCAACGGTTATTGATTTCGTTTTCGAATTATCGCATTTTTTTTTTTCAATTTTTTGATAATTTCGATATAGGAAAAGGGGATGTGGTTATCGTCCGATTTCGCTCATTTTCAATACCAACCTATTCAGCATCTCAATAAGCCCTCATACCGAATTTGGGGAAGATATTCAATATTTGCTCAAGTTATCGTGTTAATAGACAGACGGACGGACATGGCTCAATCTAATTTTTTTTCGATCCTGGTCATTTTAATATGTGGAAGTCTATATCTATCTCGATTCCATTATACCTGTACAACCAACCGTTATCCAAACAAATTATAATACCCTGTGTACAAGTATAGCTGGGTGTGAAAAGAAAGCGTGGCTTTCAGCCGATTTCGCTCATTTTCACAGCAAACAGTTGTCGCTACGAAAAAAAATGTCTATGCCAAATTTCAGTGTTATATCTCCAACGGCTATTGGATTACAGCTTGTTTAACTTCTGAAATTGCTTTTTCTAAATGTGGGCGTTGCCCATATTCCAAAATTTTACTGAACTTGTGTTTTGCGTTATAAAATCAATCCACCTACCAAATTTCATTAATTTAATGGTATTCGTTTTCGAATTATCTCATTTTTTCCAATTTTTCGATATTTTCGATATAGGGAAAGGGGGCGTGGTTATCGCCCGAGTTCGCCATTTTCAAGCCCAATCTATTCTGAATCTAAATAAGCCCGCATACCGAATTTGGTGAAGATATTTCAATATTTGCTCAAGTTATCGTGTTAACGGACAGACGGACGGACGGGCAGACGGGAAGACGGACTGTACAACCAACCGTTATCCAAACAAATTATAATACCCAGTATACAAGTACAACTCGGTATAAAAATAAAGCGTGGATTTCAGCCGATTTCGCTAATTTTTACAGCAAACAGTTGTCGCTGCGAAAAAAAATGTATGTGCCAAATTTCAGTGTTATATCTCCAACGGCTATTGATTTACAGCTTGTTAAACTTCTGCATTTGCTTCTTCTAAATGTGGGCGTTGCCACTCTCATATTCCAAAATTTTACTGAACTTGTGTTTTGCGTTATGAAATAAGTCCACCTACCAAATTTCATTAATTTAGTGGTATTCGTTTTCGAATTATCTAATTTTTAAAGTTTTTCGATATTTTCGATATAGGAAAAGGGGGCGTGGTTATTGTGCGAGTTCGCTCATTTTCAAGCCCAATCTATTCTGAGTCTACATAAGCCCGCTTACCGAATTTGGTGAAGATATTTAATATTTGCTCAAGTTATCGAGTTAATAGACAGACGGACGGACATGGCTCAATCAAATTTTTTCGATCGTGGTCATTTTGATATATGGAAGTCTATATCTATCTCGATTCCTTTTTACCTGTACAACCCACCGTTATCCAAACAAAGGTATAATACCTGTGTACAAGTACAGCTTGGTATAAAAAGAAAGCGTGGCTTTCAGCCGATTTCGCTCTTTTTCACAGCAAACAGTTGCCGCTACGAAAAAAATATCTATGCCAAATTTCAATGTTATATCTCCAACGGCTATTGATTTACAACTTGTTAAACTTCTGAACTTTCTTCTTCTAAATGTGGGCGGGTCCACTCCCATTTTCAAAAATTTTACTGAACTTGTGTTTTGCGTTATAAAATCAATCCACCTACCAAATTTCATTAATTTAGTGGTATTCGTTTTCGAATTATCTAATTTTTCAATTTTTCGATATTTTCGATACAGGAAAAGGGGGCGTGGTTATTGTCCGAGTTCGCTCATTTTCAAGCCCAATCTATTCTGAATCTAAATAAGCCCGCATACCGAATTTGGTGAAGATATCTCAATATTTGCTCAAGTTATCGTGTTAATGGACAGACGGACCAACGAACCAACCGTTATCCAAACAAATTATAATACCCTGTGTACAAGTACAACTGGGTATAAAAAGAAAGAGGTTTCTTTCAGCCGATTTCGCTCATTTTCACAGCAAACAGTTGCCGCTACGAAAAAAATATCTATGCCAAATTTCAATGTTATATCTCCAACGGCTATTGATTTACAACTTGTTAAGCTTCTGAACTTTCTTCTTCTAAATGTGGGCGGGTCCACTCCCATATTCAAAAATTTTACTGAACTTGTGTTTTGCGTTATAAAATCAATCCACCTACCAAATTTCATTAATTTAGTGGTATTCGTTTTCGAATTATCTAATTTTTAAAGTTTTTCGATATAGGGAAAGGGGGCGTGGTTATTGTCCGAGTTCGCTCATTTTCAAGCCCAATCTGTTCTGAATCTAAATAAGCCCGCATACCGAATTTGGTGAAGATATCTCAATATTTTCTCAAGTTATCGTGTTAACGGACAGACGGACGGACGGGCAGACGGACAGACGGAATGTACAACCAACCGTTATCCAAACAAAGTTATAATACCCTGCGTACAAGTACAACTGGGTATAAAAAGAAAGCGTGGCTTTCAGCCGATTTCGCTCATTTTCAAAGAAAACAGTTGTCGCTACGAAAAAAGATGTCTATGCCAAAATTCAGTGTTATATCTCCAACGGCTATTGATTTACAGCTTGTTATAGTTTGAATTTGGTTCTTCTAAATGTGGGCGTTGCCACTCTCATATTCCAAAATTTTACTGAACTTGTGTTTGGCGTTATAAAATCAATCCACCTACCAAATTTCAATAATTTAGTGGTATTCGTTTTCGAATTATCTCATTTTTTCCAATTTTTCGATATTTTCGATATAGGAAAAGGGGGCGTGGTTATCGTCCGAGTTCGCCATTTTCAAGCCCAATCTATTCTGAATCTAAATAAGCCCGCTTACCGAATTTGGTGAAGATATCTCAATATTTGCTCAAGTTATCGTGTTAACGGACGGACGGACATGGCTCAATCAAATTTTTTCGATCGTGGACATTTTGATATATGGAAGTCTATATCTATCTCGATTCCTTTTTACCTGTACAACCAACCGTTATCAAAGTTATAATACCTTGTGTACAAGTACAGCTGGGTGTAAAAAGAGGGGTGAGGCCGTGTGTAGCAGTCCACGCAAGTGGGGAAAGTTTCTGATCGCGATTCACCTGGGAATGGCCAGAGCGATTCTTTTGCATGCGGTTCAAGCAGCTCACTACTTCCGGGCTTTGCGCCCAAGTATCCTCTGGGTAACCACCGAACACCCGTTTGGTGGTGAGCTAAACGTGAGAAGGCGACAACCTGGTAAGGCCATTCCGACATAATCGGTTTAAGGGCTTGCTGGGGGTTCAAACAGCAGCGTCTGATCACCAGGTGGTGCGGCTGCAAGCGGGCGTCTGTCTTGGATCAAGCGGCTCGCTATACAAACGTGTAATAGAATTCAACCTCCCGTGAAACGGGTTGTGCGTTGGGTTTGGGACCCACCACATAAAACAACGTTCCAATGAAATTCAACAACAAAGCCTCGGATATGAGAAGCCCTTTTTTAGATGACAACATCCGCAAACGAAATAAGGATTATGAGATAAGGGCATGTACCTGGAATGTCCGGTCCCTTAATGGGGAAGGTGCCGCTGCCCGGCTGGTTGAGGTCCTGAGGAAAGCAAAAGCTGACATCACCGCCATACAAGAGATGCGATGGACGGGGCGAGGAAACACGATCAAAACACCTTGCAACATCTACTGGAGTGGGCATGAAGACAAGCGCAGATTCGGCGTGGGATTTGTGGTGGGAGAGAGACTCCGTCACCGAGTACTGTCGTTCACACCCGTGAACGAGCGTCTCGCTGCAATCCGCATAAAAGTACGATTTTTCACCATATCGTTTATCTGCGCTCATGCACCGACGGAAGAGAAGGACGTCGTGGAAAAGGATGCATTCTACGAGCGCTGCCCCCGTCATGATACCAAAGTCGTGCTTGGCGACTTTAATGCCAGGGTGGGTAAGGAGGGTGTATTTGGCCCCACTGTCGGGAAGTTCAGTCTTCACGATCAGATTTCGCCAAATGGATTCAGGCTGATCGACTTCGCCGGTGCCCGAAACATGGTCATATCCAGCACTAGGTTTATGCACAAGAAGATCCATCAGGCTACATGGCTGTCCCCCGATTGAAAAACACGCAACCAGATCGACCACGTTGTGATAGATGGACGGCATGCTTCCAGCGTTTTAGATGTTCCTAACATCGACTCTGATCACTACCTAGTAGCAGCCAAGATTCGTACCCGCCTCTGTACGACAAAACAGGTGCAACAAAAAACGCAGGGAAAGCTGGACGTCGAAAAGCTGCAATCGCAACAGAACGCCAATTATTTTGCAGATCGCCTCTCACACCTGCTCAATTCAACCTAGTGGAATGCATGAGCAGTGGGATCTTATCTCAGGAGCACTCCGTACCGCAGCCGAAGAAGTAATTGGATACCGGCGAACGCGAAGAAACAACTGGTATGATGATGAAGAGTGCCGCGCTGCAACGAAAAGAAAGGACGAAGCCTACAAGGCAACGCTGACATAGAATGCAACGAGGAGTGTGTGGAACACTACCGCGAGTTGAAGAGGGAAGCGAGGCGGCTTTTTCGGGCGAAAAAAAAGAGGCAGAAAAGCGTGAAATAAAGGAGCTTGAGATGCTGGCCAACGGGAATAATGCCCGAAAATTCTATCAAAAAATTCGGCGAATGACAGAAGGTTTCAAACCCGGGGCAAACTCCTGTAAGAATGAGAACGGCGACCTGGTGACCGATGTTCAGAGAGCACTCAGAATATGGAGGGATCACTTCTCTGCCCTTTTAAATGGAGAAACTGAGCAAGAAACCAGAGAAGATGCCGAACCCGAGCCCACAATCGAAGATGATGGAATTGACGTTCCACAACCCGACTATAATGAGGTGCGAATAGCAATATCCCGGTTGAAAAACAATAAAGCAGCTGGCGCTGATGGTTTGCCTGCTGAGCTATTCAAACATGGAGCCGAGGAGCTGGTAAGGCGCATGCATCAGCTTCTATGCAGAATTTGGTCGGATGAATACATGCCTGAAGATTGGAATCTGAGTGTTCTCTGCCCAATCCACAAGAAGGGCGATCCTGCAAACTGCGCCAACTATCGCGGAATCAGCCTTTTGAATATCGCATATAAGGTCCTATCAAGCGTATTGTGCGAAGGCGGCTTTAAAATCAACAAAGAGATGATGCGTGTCGATTCTTTTTTCACGGGTTTTTTCCAAGATTTGGCGTATTGTAAAAATCTGGTCGATGGTAGATTTACCAGGTCTGAAGCCACACTGATAAGGTCCAATCAGTCTGTTCACATCAGGCTTCAGTCCTTCGCACAATAGGCTTGATAGGACCTTATATGCGATATTCAAAAGGCTGATTCCGCGATAGTTGGCGCAGTTTGCAGGATCGCCCTTCTTGTGGATTGGGCAGAGAACACTCAGATTCCAATCTTCAGGCATGTATTCATCCGACCAAATTCTGCATAGAAGCTGATGCATGCGCCTTACCAGCTCCTCGGCTCCATGTTTGAATAGCTCAGCAGGCAAACCATCAGCGCCAGCTGCTTTATTGTTTTTCAACCGGGATATTGCTATTCGCACCTCATTATAGTCGGGTTGTGGAACGTCAATTCCATCATCTTCGATTGTGGGCTCGGGTTCGGCATCTTCTCTGGTTTCTTGCTCAGTTTCTCCATTTAAAAGGGCAGAGAAGTGATCCCTCCATATTCTGAGTGCTCTCTGAACATCGGTCACCAGGTCGCCGTTCTCATTCTTACAGGAGTTTGCCCCGGGTTTGAAACCTTCTGTCATTCGCCGAATTTTTTGATAGAATTTTCGGGCATTATTCCCGTTGGCCAGCATCTCAAGCTCCTTTATTTCACGCTTTTCTGCCTCTTTTTTTTCGCCCGAAAAAGCCGCCTCGCTTCCCTCTTCAACTCGCGGTAGTGTTCCACACACTCCTCGTTGCATTCTATGTCAGCGTTGCCTTGTAGGCTTCGTCCTTTCTTTTCGTTGCAGCGCGGCACTCTTCATCATCATACCAGTTGTTTCTTCGCGTTCGCCGGTATCCAATTACTTCTTCGGCTGCGGTACGGAGTGCTCCTGAGATAAGATCCCACTGCTCATGCATTCCACTAGGTTGAATTGAGCAGGTGTGAGAGGCGATCTGCAAAATAATTGGCGTTCTGTTGCGATTGCAGCTTTTCGACGTCCAGCTTTCCCTGCGTTTTTTGTTGCACCTGTTTTGTCGTACAGAGGCGGGTACGAATCTTGGCTGCTACTAGGTAGTGATCAGAGTCGATGTTAGGAACATCTAAAACGCTGGAAGCATGCCGTCCATCTATCACAACGTGGTCGATCTGGTTGCGTGTTTTTCAATCGGGGGACAGCCATGTAGCCTGATGGATCTTCTTGTGCATAAACCTAGTGCTGGATATGACCATGTTTCGGGCACCGGCGAAGTCGATCAGCCTGAATCCATTTGGCGAAATCTGATCGTGAAGACTGAACTTCCCGACAGTGGGGCCAAATACACCCTCCTTACCCACCCTGGCATTAAAGTCGCCAAGCACGACTTTGGTATCATGACGGGGGCAGCGCTCGTAGAATGCATCCTTTTCCACGACGTCCTTCTCTTCCGTCGGTGCATGAGCGCAGATAAACGATATGGTGAAAAATCGTACTTTTATGCGGATTGCAGCGAGACGCTCGTTCACGGGTGTGAACGACAGTACTCGGTGACGGAGTCTCTCTCCCACCACAAATCCCACGCCGAATCTGCGCTTGTCTTCATGCCCACTCCAGTAGATGTTGCAAGGTGTTTTGATCGTGTTTCCTCGCCCCGTCCATCGCATCTCTTGTATGGCGGTGATGTCAGCTTTTGCTTTCCTCAGGACCTCAACCAGCCGGGCAGCGGCACCTTCCCCATTAAGGGACCGGACATTCCAGGTACATGCCCTTATCTCATAATCCTTATTTCGTTTGCGGATGTTGTCATCTAAAAAAGGGCTTCTCATATCCGAGGCTTTGTTGTTGAATTTCATTGGAACGTTGTTTTATGTGGTGGGTCCCAAACCCAACGCACAACCCGTTTCACGGGAGGTTGAATTCTATTACACGTTTGTATAGCGAGCCGCTTGATCCAAGACAGACGCCCGCTTGCAGCCGCACCACCTGGTGATCAGACGCTGCTGTTTGAACCCCCCAGCAAGCCCTTAAACCGATTATGTCGGAGTGGCCTTACCAGGTTGTCGCCTTCTCACGTTTAGCTCACCACCAAACGGGTGTTCGGTGGTTACCCAGAGGATACTTGGGCGCAAAGCCCGGAAGTAGTGAGCTGCTTGAACCGCATGCAAAAGAATCGCTCTGGCCATTCCCAGGTGAATCGCGATCAGAAACTTTCCCCACTTGCGTGGACTGCTACACACGGCCTCACCCCTCTTTTTACACCCAGCTGTACTTGTACACAAGGTATTATAACTTTGATAACGGTTGGTTGTACAGGTAAAAAGGAATCGAGATAGATATAGACTTCCATATATCAAAATGTCCACGATCGAAAAAATTTGATTGAGCCATGTCCGTCCGTCCGTTAACACGATAACTTGAGCAAATATTGAGATATCTTCACCAAATTCGGTAAGCGGGCTTATTTAGATTCAGAATAGATTGGGCTTGAAAATGGCGAACTCGGACGATAACCACGCCCCCTTTTCCTATATCGAAAATATCGAAAAATTGGAAAAAATGAGATAATTCGAAAACGAATACCACTAAATTATTGAAATTTGGTAGGTGGATTGATTTTATAACGCCAAACACAAGTTCAGTAAAATTTTGGAATATGAGAGTGGCAACGCCCACATTTAGAAGAACCAAATTCAAACTTTAACAAGCTGTAAATCAATAGCCGTTGGAGATATAACACTGAAATTTGGCATAGACATCTTTTTTCGTAGCGACAACTGTTTTCTTTGAAAATGAGCGAAATCGGCTGAAAGCCACGCTTTCTTTTTATACCCAGTTGTACTTGTACGCAGGGTATTATAACTTTGTTTGGATAACGGTTGGTTGTACATTCCGTCTGTCCGTCTGCCCGTCCGTCCGTCTGTCCGTTAACACGATAACTTGAGAAAATATTGAGATATCTTCACCAAATTCGGTATGCGGGCTTATTTAGATTCAGAACAGATTGGGCTTGAAAATGAGCGAACTCGGACAATAACCACGCCCCCTTTCCCTATATCGAAAAACTTTAAAAATTAGATAATTCGAAAACGAATACCACTAAATTAATGAAATTTGGTAGGTGGATTGATTTTATAACGCAAAACACAAGTTCAGTAAAATTTTTGAATATGGGAGTGGACCCGCCCACATTTAGAAGAAGAAAGTTCAGAAGCTTAACAAGTTGTAAATCAATAGCCGTTGGAGATATAACATTGAAATTTGGCATAGATATTTTTTTCGTAGCGGCAACTGTTTGCTGTGAAAATGAGCGAAATCGGCTGAAAGAAACCTCTTTCTTTTTATACCCAGTTGTACTTGTACACAGGGTATTATAATTTGTTTGGATAACGGTTGGTTCGTTGGTCCGTCTGTCCATTAACACGATAACTTGAGCAAATATTGAGATATCTTCACCAAATTCGGTATGCGGGCTTATTTAGATTCAGAATAGATTGGGCTTGAAAATGAGCGAACTCGGACAATAACCACGCCCCCTTTTCCTGTATCGAAAATATCGAAAAATTGAAAAATTAGATAATTCGAAAACGAATACCACTAAATTAATGAAATTTGGTAGGTGGATTGATTTTATAACGCAAAACACAAGTTCAGTAAAATTTTTGAAAATGGGAGTGGACCCGCCCACATTTAGAAGAAGAAAGTTCAGAAGTTTAACAAGTTGTAAATCAATAGCCGTTGGAGATATAACATTGAAATTTGGCATAGATATTTTTTTCGTAGCGGCAACTGTTTGCTGTGAAAAAGAGCGAAATCGGCTGAAAGCCACGCTTTCTTTTTATACCAAGCTGTACTTGTACACAGGTATTATACCTTTGTTTGGATAACGGTGGGTTGTACAGGTAAAAAGGAATCGAGATAGATATAGACTTCCATATATCAAAATGACCACGATCGAAAAAATTTGATTTGATTGAGCACAATTGGCGCCAGTTGGCGCAACGAAGAAACGACTGGCGAGCTATGTTGGACGGTCAAAATCGCCCAGGCGGTTAGATGACCATTTAAAGAAGAAGAAGATTCAGCATCTAAATAAGCCCGAATACCGAATTCGGGGAAGATATTCAATATTTGCTCAAGTTATCGTGTTAACGGACAGACGGACGGACGGACGGGCAGACTGACTGTACAACCAACCGTTATCCAAACAAAGTTATAATACCCTGTGTACAAGTACAACTGGGTATAAAAAGAAAGCGTGGATTTCAGCCGATTTCGCTAATTTTTACAGCAAACAGTTGTCGCTGCGAAAAAAAATGTATGTGCCAAATTTCAGTGTTATATCTCCAACGGCTATTGATTTACAGCTTGTTAAACTTCTGCATTTGCTTCTTCTAAATGTGGGCGTTGCCACTCTCATATTCCAAAATTTTACTGAACTTGTGTTTTGCGTTATGAAATCAGTCCACCTACCAAATTTCATTAATTTAGTGGTATTCGTTTTCGAATTATCTAATTTTTCAATTTTTCGATATTTTCGATACAGGAAAAGGGGGCGTGGTTATCGTTCGATTTCGCTTATTTTCAATACCAATCTATTCTGTCTAAATAAGCCCGCATACATTTGGTGAAGATATCTCAATATTTGCTCAAGTTATCGTGTTAACGGACAGACGGACGAACATGGCTCAATAAAATTTTTTTTCGATCCTGGTTATTTTGATATATGGAAGTCTATATCTATCTCGATTCCGTTATACCTGTACAACCAACCGTTATCCAAACAAAGTTATAATACCCTATGTACAAGTACAGCTGGGTATAAAAAATGTGTGTCCTTCATAGGCGCCAAAGTACTCCACCGATCTTTATGAAATTTTCACAATATATACTTGGCTTCACTGGGTACAGCATAGACAATATACAGTTTTGGAAAAGTGTTCGAAGCCACGCCCCCAGACTATATAAAGTTTCAATTCCACATAATTCCGAAAGTTTTTAATGTTAAACCAACGTCTACCGGGTTTGCTAGTATATTATAAAATGGCGAAAGCAAACGACGAATTTCAGCATTCTTTTGTATTACTGAAAGACTAGTGTGCGTTCAAATAGACAAACGGACGGACAGACAGACGGACGGAGAGACGGGCATTGTTAAATCGACTCAGCTCATCGTCCTTATTACTTCAGTTTACTTATTGATGGGCCCATCTCTTCTTCTTCTCATACTTACAAACATTTTATGTTCATTAAAGGTATGAAAATCAAAAAGGTATATAACTGCCCTATTGCAGTGGGGTATTAACTACTGGCCCGGATATTTTACTTTTGTGTTATCCGATTTGCTTAGTTTTGGCAAGAGTATACTACATACTATTGAAAAGCTGCTGGCCTTTGAAAATAGCAGAATTTTTACGCTACTTCCCCAAAATCCACAAAAGCGGTCGAGTTTTGCTTAAAAAGCTTATTATTTGTGCAAGATCTTATTGATGTAGCTTGCATGGCTATAAAAATATCACGTTTTACATTTTGCAAACAAATTTTTCAGAACTATGTTAAAAAACTGGGGGTGTCCGTTGATCGATTTCGCCCATTTTACAACAAACATTTCCCTTTATATATTCAACATATTCGCCGTTTCGATAAATCTATTTTTGCCGGAGTTATGGCATAAAAAGTTTTGTGGAATAATCCACTATAAAAAGGACTGAGCAACGCCCATTGTCAAAAATTTTAATTTTTCGACTTTCTTTGTTCACGGACACTTTGAAAGTGGAATAGAAATGATATAAAACTTTTGTATGCAAAGTTATTGCCTACTAAATATATATATGATACTTTTCAAAATCTATCGTAGAAAAGTGGGCGTGTACCTTAACCGATTTCACCCATTTTTTTCCGGAACATTCCTTCAGTTAATATAAATATGTGTGCTAAATTTTGTTTCGATATCTTGAACGGTTTTGGATTCATGATTAATATTATTTCTAAATTTGACTTAATCAAAAGAGGGCGGTGCCACTACCATTTTCAAAAGTTTTGTCACAAGTTTATTTTCTGCCTTAACGTTAATGTACACATAGAATGTTATCCTTATAAGTATGTTATGTACTGAGTAATCACTTTTTTTGTATTTTCTAAAATATTCTATATATAAAAAGGGGGCGTGACTATTATCCGATTTTGCCCATTTTAAATAGCGGTCGGAGATGAGTGCCATACGGAGTGAAAGTGCATACCAAATTTCATTAAGATATCTCAAAATTTATTCAAGTTATCGTGTTCACAGACGGACGTACGGACGGACATGGCTTAATCAATTTCTCTTTTCGTCCTGAACATTTTGAGATCTATAAGGCAATATCTATCTCGATCCGTTTATGCCGTTACATATAACCATTGGGCGACTAAAGTTAGTATACTGTCTAATAGCTAGTTTTATTTACTGGTAATAAACGCAATACAAATTTAAGAGTTTGGTAACTTCACAGTAGTTCAATGAACAACACTTCAAAATAAACTGAACAACCTGCCTTGCCTGGTCACTGCCTTATATAGTCCCACAGGGTGCTTGCCTACGCACCGACAACTTTCTTGGTTGTACGTTCTTCGTGTTCTCGAAGGGTCGGTGTTATTTATTGAGATCTCCTCTTTACCTTGTATTCACAAACATTCGCGCCATCTCTCTTCCCCTTCTTAGGTACACGCTTGCATGCATAAGAGTAGCCATCGTCATCTTTGTTGTGTTTAACTAGTGTTGGGAGTGTTATTGAGTTAGGGATGGTACATGCTTGAGAATAATCGCCACACTGCCCTCCACCTAAGTCTGATCGTCCCGATCAGACACATTGCCGGAACCAAACGCAGCCAGCCTTTCCAAATGGACCACCTTCGTCTTATTCCTTGGCCTTCCCATAGTTTGTATGTGATATACCACATCGTTGATACGTTTTATGACTTTGTATGGGCCTTCCCAGTTACATTGTAGTTTTGGGGACAAACCTTACTTGCGCTGTGGGTTGTATAGCAGCACTCAATCTCCTTCTATAAAACCTTCCGAATTTATTGGTTTGTCGTACCTGGCCTTCATCTTATCGCTCATGATCTTAGTCCGTTGTCTCACAAGGTCTAGAATTTTTCTCATTTCTTCTTCCAATACGCTAGTCGATTTCCGAGCATTTACTCCTGCATCAGCGTTTATCCCAAACTTCAAGTCAGCTGGCAATCGAAGATCATTCCCGAAAATTACCTTTGCTGGAGTCCGAACAGTTGTTTGATGTACTGCAGAGCGATATGCCATTAGGAATAAGGAGATGTGAGTATCCCAACCTTTCTGCAACTTATCCACTACTTTCCTCATGTGCTCTTCCAAGGTTCTATTGAATCGTTTCCACCATTCCATCTGACTGAGGATGCAGTGCAGTTGTTCGAGTTTTCCGAATGCCAAATGTCTTGCACATTTCCTGTAACACAGCTGACTCGAAATTTCTGCCTTGGCCAGAATTTTTGTCCATCGGTGCACCAAACCTAGCTACCCAATTGTTAGTAAACACTTCTGCTATGGTTTCTACCTCTTGATTTGGAATAGGATACACTTCTGGCCATTTGCTGAAATATTCCATAACTACCAGTACATTTTTGGTCCCGAGTTTGCTAGTGGGAAATGGACTAGCTACATACATGGCTATCCTATCAAATGGCGCACCTGAGTTATTTTGTTTCATTTGGCCATGGCTCCTTGATTTCGGTTCTTTAGCTTTGATGCATACTTCACAGTTGGCAATCCACTCCGCGACCGATTGACGGCAACCAACCCAATAGAATCTTTGCTTGCCTTTCTCCAAGGTCTTGGTGACTACAAGATGACCTCCGCTTGGACCGTTATGTAATTGATTGAGTACCTCAGGGATTTTCTTCCTTGGGACGATTATCAGCGTTCGAACGCATTGACCATCCTCACTCTCCCATATTCCATGCCAACAACCGCATACCACTGTGGACACTAACAACATCTGATGAGGCGGCTCTGGGAGTATTCGAGAGAAAGGTTCTTCGAAAGATTTGTGGACCTCTACGCGTTGGCGACGGCGAGTACCGAAGAAGATTTAATGATGAGCTGTATGAACTTTACGCAGACGCCGACATAGTTCAGCGAATTAAAACACAGCGGCTTCGCTGGCTAGGCCACGTAGTGCGAATGAGCGAAGATGCTCCAGCCCAGAAGGTATTCTTATCGGCACCCGCCGGTGGAAGCAGAGGAAGAGGGAGACCACCACTCCGATGGAAGGACCAAGTGGAGACCGATTTGCGATCCCGCGGTGTTTCCAATTGGCGCCAGTTGGCGCAACGAAGAAACGACTGGCGAGCTATGTTGGACGGTCAAAATCGCCCAGGCGGTTAGATGACCATTTAAAGAAAGAAGAACCGCATACCAATTGTGAGCTGTTCCACTGTGCCCCATATGACTTGGCAACAGGACTTTCTGCTGACATATCCTCTTTTAATGGTCGCTCGTTTCGTTCGATTCCTTGCATCACTCGTGTAAGATCTGGATCTTCCTGGTGACACCTCCTTAATTGATCCATGTTCCATTTGTCCGTAGATGTTGTAGTCATGAGCCGCACATCTATAATGTCTTCCTTGGCCTCAGCTTTCGAACAATGCTTGCATTCCAAGTTACATGGTCGTCGTGACATTGCATCAGCATTGCGATGCTATATGGAAAAGTCATAACTTTGCAGTCCCTCTATCCACCGTGCCAATTGACCTTCCGGATTACGGAACTGTAAGAGCCATTTCAACGCTGCATGGTCTGTCCTGACGTGGAATCGCTGTTGATCGGCTTCCCTATTGATCGGCTATAGTATGCCAACTACTTTCTGAGGTCCACAAAACACCTCTTATAGCGTAACCACTCGCATCTGTATCCAGAATAAACGTGGAACCTGGTATTGGATATGCTAACATCGGGGAAGTGCATAGTCGCTCCTTCAATGTTTGGAAAGCCACCTCCTGTTCCTTCTTCCATTCAAAACTCATATTCTTCCTGGTAAGGTCATGGAGACTACTAGATACGCTGGCGAAATTCGGTACATATCGGCGATAATACGTGCACAGCTCAAGGAAGCTCCGTAACTCATGCAAATTTCTCGGTCTTGGCCAATCCTTTACGGCTTCGATCTTTTCCTTGGCAGTGCAGATTCCCTCCGTAGTTAACTTGTGACCCAAATAACTTAACTTTTTAAACAAGGAGCACTTCTTGGGGCTTAGTTTCAGACCAGCACCGGCTATTCTTTGGAAAACTTCCTCCAAGTTCATTAGGTGTTTCTCAAAGCTTTTTCTCAACTCGATGATGTCGTTGAGGTACACTAAACATGTTTTACAGTGCAATCCTTTTAGTATCTGGTCCATAAGTCTCTCAAAAGTAGCTTGAGCATTGCATAGCCCGAAGGGCATTATCGTAAATTGCCAAAGCCCTTCTCCAACGCTGAAGGCCGTATTTTCTATATCTTCATCCTTTACCTCCACTTGCCAGTATCCGCTTTTCAAGTCCGGTGTGGAAAACCATTTCGTGCCAGATAACGAGTCCAGAGTATCGACGATTCTTGGCAATGGATAACTGTCCTTCTTCGTTACGTCGTTCAATTTCCGGTAATCCACACAGAACCTCATTTCTCCATCCTTATTTTTCACTAGTACTACCGGTGAGCTCCATGGAGTAGCTGATGGTTCGATCACGCCGCTGTCACTCATTTCCTGTATAATTTCTTTTCCTACTTGGCGTTTGGCCAATGGAATGCTACGAGGGGCTTGGCGGATTCGCCTTGCAGTACCAGTATCAATTTGATGCTTCGCAACTTTGGTTCGACCTGGTTTGGAATCATCCTTGTCAAATATGCTCGAGTACTTTGATAGAAGTTACTTTACCTTTTTCTGATGATCTTGCCGTCCACGACGTGGTATCATCTGAAAGATTAATCTTGATGGTAAAATTATTTTCCTGAAGCTGTTCACAATTGATAACTATCTCGACCTCTTGGCATTGTCCCTATATTGCTCCTTTGGAAAGTTTAATCATCGATTTGAACTCATCAAGTACTCTTACCGGTACACATCCATCTTGTTTAGTCATGGCCAGGGTTTTTCCTACTAATATGTTCGTCCTTGGTTTGTTTGCTGCCTCGACAACCCACAATTTGTTTGTCCCATAATGTCCATCAATATTTTCCCATATGATTGCTTACGACTTCGGTGGAATTTGTTGGCTCTCCTCCACAAGCACTCGCTTACTAACTTATTTGTATTCGTAACCAACCAACCAAATTCATGCTCTGGTAATTCATAATCCTGTTTTACATGTCGATCTTGATGCCTTGCTCGCTTAAGAAGTCCACACCAACTATGATTTCGTCAACAATATCTGCTACTATAAAACTGTGTAGAATGGCTACGTTCCCAATTATGATTTCACATGTTACTTCTCCTAGGACATGGGTGTCCTCACCAGTGGCCGTACGTAACTTTACTCCATGCAATGGTCTCACCTCCTTGTTCACTAAATCAGATCGAATTATGGAATGCGATGCGCCTATATCCACAGTTAATAAGTGCTCTTTTCCATACACATATGCAACAACAGTAACATTACTAGCTTTCCTTCCGATCTGTGAGACAGAAATTATGGGGAATTCAGTTCAGTGTTGTCATCTAAAAAAGGGTTTCTAATATCCAAGGCTTCGTTGTTGAATTTCATTGGAACGTTGTTTTATGTGGTGGGTCCCAAACCCAACGCACAACCCGTTTCACTGGAGGTTGAATTCAATTTCACGTTTGTATAGCGAGCCGCTTGATCCCAGACAGACGCCCGCTTGCAGGCGCACCACATGGTGATCAGACGCTGCTGTTTGAACCCCCCAGCAAGCCCTTAAACCGATTATGTCGGAGTGGCCTTACCAGGTTGTCGCCTTCTCACGTTTAGCTCACCACCAAACGGGTGTTCGGTGGTTACCCAGAGGATACTTGGGCGCAAAGCCCGGAAGTAGTGAGCTGCTTGAACCGCATGCAAAAGAATCGCTCTGGCCATTCCCAGGTGAATCGCGATCAGAAACTTTCCCCACTTGCGTGGACTGCTACACACGGCCTCACCCCTCTTTTTATACCCAGCTGTACTTGTACACAAGGTATTATAACTTTGATAACGGTTGGTTGTACAGGTATAGAGGAATGGAGATATATATTGACTTCCATATATCAAAATGACCATGATCGAAAAAAAATTTGATTGAGCCATGTCCGTCCGACTGTCCATCTGTCTGTCCTTTTACTCTATCGAAAATCACGAAAAATTAATAATTCGAAAACGAATACCACTAAATTAATGAAATTTGGTAGGTGGATTGATTTTATAACGCAAAATACAAGTTCAGTCAAATTTGGGAATATGCGCGTGGCAACGCCCACATTTAGAAGAAGCAAATTCAGAAGTTTTTCTCTCTCTCTCTATGGCGCGATATACAACAGGTATATCATCATAAACCTCCTAAGAGATTTTTGCGCCAAGCTTCTCTTCCAATTTGTGGTGTGCCGATTTGAATTTTTCCCTACAAATTGGTGGGACCTACAGTTTTTTGCCGACTCCGAACGGCATCTACAAAGGAGACGAATTTTTTGCTGAGAAGCCTGTCATGGCAGAAATACACTCGGAGAGTTTGCCAAACCACTGCCGAGGGGCGACCCCGTTTTGAAAAACTTTTTCAAATCACTTTTGATGTTACCTGTACCAGGGCTCGAACCATGGACCTTCGGTGTGGTAGGCCGGCAACACTACCTTCACACCACGGCGGCCGCCGTAAATCAAAAGCCGTTGGAGATATAACATAGGCATAGACATTTTTTTCGTATCGACAACTGGTTGCTGTGAAAATGAGCGAAATCGGCTAAAAGCCATGCTTTTTTTTTATAATAGCTTTGAAAAAAGTGTCTGTAAAAGTCGAAAAGTCTTACATCAATAATTTAAATATTTATTGGTAGTGGACGTGGCACCGCCTTCTTTTGGGTGACGGTTTCTGTTGTCTCCAGATAGCGATTGCTCATAAGTTTAAAGAGAAATTGTATTTAAGAATGGTGAGCGTACTATTGTGACATTGGAGTATAATCGTGACAAAATATTAAGCATATTAAGTTTTTGACTTAGTATAATATTTTGCTTTAAGCTTTGCAAATTATTATGGTAGTAAAATTGGGACGCACTCAGCAGGTATATAGGATTTTTAGAAATTATGCACCACATATGTGTACTGGACCATACATGCATCGATATAACCAGTATTACAGAATCATTTGAGGTAAAACTAAAAACCATGGTATATCCCCTGCTCATACTTTTCATTTGATGACCATATTTCACAAAAACATAAATGTCCTACCTAGTTCCACATTTAAGTCAATATCTCCGAAACAAAATGATTTCTTTAAAGTAGTTAATAGCATCCTATATTTATGTCCTCGCCAATGCAATACGTGTCAAACGCCTATATAGTATAAACACATTCTAGGATCCAAATTTAGGTCAATATCCCCAAACCAAAGTGGGTTTTTGAAATAATAACCCTCCCATATTAATACCGTTTGATTGATGCTAACTTGATCACTGCCATGTTTATTAAATCTTATTATAAAAGTAAACTTTTGATATTATGTAATCAGTAGTACGTAGTTTTTCCCCCAGTACGAGTATACGAGTATATCAATTTAAGCTTTCATTTTGATTACTAAGTTTATATGTATTTCATTAAAACTAAGGCTTCTACAGGGTGTTTTTTTTACAGGTTTGTTTTTCGAATAGAGATAAAACTGGCAGTTTGTGGTCAAATCTGGCAACTCTAATGTCATTTATGTTCAGTTTGGTTTGCCATTTCATCATGAACAGGTTGACAAAAGAACAACGCTTGCAAATCGTGCAAATTTATTTCGAAAATAATGGTTCAGTTCGCGAAGTTTACCGTGAGCTCCGTCCATTTTATGGTCGACATAATCGTCCATCAGAGCAATTAATTCGGTTAACCATGGATCGTTTTCACACTACGTTTACTCTATGTGATAATACGCATCCGCAGAGACGTCGAACAGTGCGCACCGAAGAAACAATTGCCGCTGTAGAGCAAAGTGTTGAAGAGGACCCGAATGAATCGATTCGCCACCGTGCACAGCAATTGGAGCTTTGTCCATCAACTTTATGGAAGATTTTGCGCAAAAGATCTTGGCTTGCGACCTTACAAGATCCAGCTTGTGCAAGAATTAAAGCCGCGAGACCATGCAATGCGTCGTGATTTTGGTGTATGGGCCGAAAATGAGATTGATTTCGATGCTGATTTTCATCGCAAAATTTTGTTCAGTGATGAGGCTCATTTTTGGTTGAATGGCTACGTCAACAAGCAAAATTGCCGCATTTGGAGTGAAGAGAATCCACATGAGACCCTTGAAACGCCATTACATCCACAAAAACTGACTGTTTGGTGTGCTCTATGGGCTGGTGGAGTCATTGGGCCATACTTCTTCCGCAATAATGCTGGAGAGGCAGCTAACGTTAATGGAGACCGGTATAGAGCCATGATAACCGACTATTTTGTTCCCGAATTGGATGGCATGAATGTGGATGAGTTGTGGTTCCAACAAGACGGCGCTACATGCCACACAGCGCACGTCACAATCGATTTATTGAAGGAAACATTCGATGAGCGCATAATTTCGCGGAATGGACCTGTCAATTGGCCACCAAGGTCGTGTGATTTGACACCATTGGATTATTTTCTTTGGGGATATGTGAAGTCGCTCGTCTACACCAGCAAACCAGAAACGTTAGGGGAATTGTTATTTGTTATTGCCGACATACGGCCCCATATGCTCGAAAAAGTGGTTGAAAATTGGACCTGTAGAATTGGCTTTATTCGAGCCAGCCGCGGCGGCCACATGCCCGAAATCATATTTAAACATTAATGGCATAAAATTATCCTTCCAATAAAGCCAAATTGATGGACCTTAAAACGATTTTATTGTGTTTTATTTCAATTCGAAGTTCTATACCCCTAAAAAAAACACCCTTTATTATTTGCATAAATTAATAAAGTTGATAATATAATACTTTTTAATTATACAATATAATACTACTTAATTAGTTACAGTTTGTCAAATAGTATATAAATATCTTAATCTACCATAGTTAGTTTCACTATTTTCATAAAAAGAGGCGCAAATGCTATCGTGATAGCTATATACTGTATCATAGGTTATATCCTTAACATGGGTAGTGTCAATATTTGAAAATGCCCAGTGAATTTGGGCAC
This sequence comes from Merzomyia westermanni, assembly GCA_949987695.1. NCBI lineage: Eukaryota > Metazoa > Arthropoda > Insecta > Diptera > Tephritidae > Merzomyia > Merzomyia westermanni. Next base: position 88,762,177 of record OX465291.1, read on the forward strand.
CAGCAGGTGTGGTGAAATATTGGGGGTCTAGCAGTGAATTGAAATTATAATCTCTAAGCAAATGTTCCATTCTATTATTCTAGACTTAAGGCATAGATTAAAGTCACCCAAAATGAAGACATTTTTTTCACGCAGATCTGTAGTAAGAATATCTCGACACTCTGATTCAAAATGCCTGATGGGGAATGTAGAATTCCTATAAAGCATCAATATGTCATAATCTTTGCATTTGAATACAACAATTTCTAATACCTTGCAACCAGAACAAATTTTTTTCAACTTATATAATTCGATTGCGGAGCAAAGTTAGGTATTTCTGTTTTCCGTTTCGGTGCTGTCGATCTGTGAAGCATTTAGTGAAATAAACCCAGGAATTTTAAAATGTTTATATGGATAACTCCATGTCTCGAGAAAGCATAAAGTTAAATGTTGGAGCCAAAGCTTTTGTTGTGGTCAAATCATTCAACTGCCTAAATATAGGATCAGATTCACAAAAAGGATTAGGTGGAATGAAATTATCTAATATAAATATACCATCAGCACTAGTAGATCGACTGTAGGCTACATATAAAGATGATCTTGGCATTCTAGGTCGGGTGTGAACAACCACTTTGTTACACGTGAGTTTCCGAAGTTTTGAATAGTGTGACCCGTTCTAAGATATTAGGATTTTTGCCACTAACGGCAACTCCTTTAACCACGTCTTTCGCAATTGAAAAAACTGCTGTAGAAAGAATATGACTCAGTTTAAGGGCATTATAATTGGCAGATTCCTAGTTTGACCAAAATAAGTGAATTGCTTCGTCGGAAACCTGGTCAGAGTTAACGACTCTATTTGCAATCAAAGATATGTCTTCACTGGTCATAGCCCCGAAAGCCATATTATTCAAAGCAATAGCAAACGTTTGATCCCCACGCTGTCTCAATATTTCATTTAATTCATAATATTTAAAGAGCTCCCATAATGGCGAGCCGACTAAAACGCTGTAAGCATCGGTTGGATTCGGTGAAAAAATCCATCTATCACCTACGGGAGACAATTGTTTCAAGTCACCAAAAACAATAACAGGCATACACCAAATGGAATATTATTCTCGAAAATCTGCTTTAGTCTGGCGTCAATATAACTAAACATTCGAGCGCCAACCATTGAAATTTCATCTATAATTATCAACTTCTAATCACATAATCTAGTATAGATTGAGTTGACAATATCGTTGCTAAGCGGCCGTAATTCCTATTTACAGGTAGTGGAAATATAGAATGCAGTGTCAAACCGCCTATCCCAAATGCTGCTTTTCTCGTAGGAACACAAAGAAGTACCTTCAGAGAGGTTGGATTTGATCCAGGTATGCAATTAAAACGGTAATTAAGAGTTTGATATGTTGATGATATCAGGCGACTTTTTCCAACGAAAGCCCCGCCACCTACAAAGTCATAAAAGGGCTGATCTCTTTTAAAATTGTGTGGCAAATGAGTTAAGTATATTATCTGCCTCATGTTTAGCGTCTGAATGGATGCAAGCACTTCCTGAACGGGAACTAAGGGAGGAAGTTTAATGAGCCTAATAGTGCCATTGGAGTCATTCTCATTGATTTCGGGAGGCTTAATAAATTTATGTCAGGTTATATTTCGGGAAGCGCCAGTACCCTGAACTTATTGTCAACAATATCTGGTCTATCTATTTCAACTGGTATGAAAATTTCATCCTCCCTTTATCTGTTCAGAACATTTTCGAGCTCCCTCTGTTCAAACATGTCATATTTTTATCGATTTTCTTCCATAGCAATTCGATTTTCCAAGCAGGTTTGCTCATTATTATTATCTATAATATCCCGTTGTTCATCCGCCACGCTTGGTAGGGCATTACGATTTCTCTGAAATAATCGTCCCTAGCGGTGTCTGGACTAAACCTTCTTGACCGAACTACACACGGTTTGGTACGTTTCTTTACAGAATTAAATATTCATGTCGGCTCTATGTAGTTCTAAGAAAACCGGATTATAAGCATTAATTGAGCCGTCTTGGAACTTCCTTTTAAGAAAAACTTTAGGTTTCATTAAACTTGATCTGAGATCAAGTAAATAGACATCGAATGACAAATTTATTCTCGTATCAGAGAGAAAAGCTTCGAAATCATTTAAACAGGAAATATCAGAAGGAGTTAAATTATAATTTAAAAGACTTTGAATCTTTGGGTAGTTTTCCCTATGTGTTTCTAAATTTTCTGTGTCATCTGGAAGTGGTTATAAGATTTGGGTAGAAGGCATAGGTGGATATGGTATACCAAGCCGGCAAGCTTGCTGTCCTCTTATTTCTCTGGTACCGGATCGGCTATGGTACTCAATGAAATTTTCTAAATGACTTATGGATCGATCTGTAGAGACATATTTGTCAATGAAACTAATAGCATTCGGAAAAGATTCGGGGTCGCTAAGATCGATCTTAGGAGCATTCTTCTGCCAATACATGCCATGCACGTTAGATGAGCCCTTTTGTTGGAATTCAATTCCCCAGTAAAAATGCTCAACAAAATGCTAGTCGAAAATACCTCCATTTTCTTTCAAAAGCTTAAGCAACTGACGATAACGATAGTCAAAATATCTAACGCATGTGACTGCATCTGAGCGGATTAGACGGTATCGTTCTGATGTAGATAAATTATTGGCCTCTTCTTCAGAAATAGTTCTTGAGTCCCCAGTTTTAGCCAAAATAAGCAGTAATTCGATCCAATGAGATTCAGGGGCAGACAACGTTATGAAAAAGGTTGGAAGGCCGAATTGGCGGATCATGGCAATTCCCTTTTTTATCTGCCTCCCAGTGAGCCGGGGAAGATCTAACACCATCGTCATGCTGGATCAAATGCTGAACAAAATTTTTATTTAAAACATTTTGGGCCGTAACTCGATTGCTTCCAGAGCTCTTGATATAATGGAGTATTCACTAAATATCGCAAGGCTTGCATAATTTTCGCAGGACGTATGGTATCAGTCATATAGTCATGATTATGCTCCATATATCTTCGTAAATGGATTTGAATCACATGCGCTTGATCGAATGCTCTTAGGAGGGAAGTAACAATTTCGTTAACTGAAATCGGAATGTTAACAACTGCCCCCCTTAATGAGCTCTAACCTTGGTATCCCAAAGGACGAATAGTCATAAAAGGTAATCTTGGAATTATTAGGCGTTCCTCTAAATGCGTAAGATCTATTAGGTATTCTGGGAGCTCAGGAAAATCTAAACCATTAGCCAAGCATATCTTTGGAAGGGTGTTCCTTTTAATTGCGTTTCGGCAAGTAGTACAGAATTTATAGCTGCCATATTTAACGGGAAATTTGTCGGATAAATAAAAAGCAGATGCAACATCTGGATGACATTGGGAAATTATATTAAAACTTAACGGTTGTACTTGGTATGGAAACCATAGCCCACCGCAGCAAATGCAAACCTCTGTTGGTCCCTTCTTAATATTCCTAAAATATGTTTGTGGAAAATCTGCCAATCCTAAATCATTTAGTATATCTTCGTTCTCCCGACCCTCATTTTCTCTTATTGAGCGATCTCTATCTGCCTGCCTTTCATTTTCATTTCGTCTATTTTGTAAATTTACTCTATGACGATGTACTGGGAATTGACTTTAACTTCTTCGTCTAGAGCTTTCTACCCGATTCTCTCTACGGACAGTTCTACGAGCAAGAGTATTAATTTCTTGTTCTCGGTGCCTTTCCCCTGGATTTCTGCGGCGGGATCGGTGCTCACAAGTATTTCTACTTTGCTCTATAGAGCGAATTTCAGAGTTTTCGCGACGGACTCTATGTTGCTATGAATCGATTATTCGCTCAGCTGAGTGAATCTCTGCACTTCCACGGCGATATCTACGTTCGGCAGTATTTCTACGTTGCTCTATAGAGCAATTTCAGAGTTTTCGCGACGGACTCTGTGTTGCTGTGAATCGATTATTCGCTCAGCTGAGGAAATCTCTGCATTTCAACGGCGAGATCTACGTTCTGCAGTATTTCTAATTTGCTCTATAGAGCGAGTTTCTAAATTTTCGTGACGGACTCTACGCTGTGCTCTAATGTATTTTGGGTTTATGCAAGTGCTCTATATTCTTCCTCTCTACGAAGTACGTGCATTCCTCTCCTAGCTGCGACGCGTTCAAGATTACCAGATTTTCTACTTAGCCTAGGCATGGTTTATGAGCTATTTGTACATATACTCGTATATATGGCTACAAGTAACCTAATGTGAAATGTATGTATATAAAATATTTATAAATTTTGTTTTACTTTATTCAAACTTTAAATTATTAAGCGACTAGTTAATTTGATGGTACTCACAGTTATAGGGAATCAGCACCCCCTTTTTGCAGCGGCGAAAATTATTGGTTTCGTGAGCGGTATTACTACTCAATTTATTTAGAATTGCCTTTTCTTTCCAAGTTCCATATATTAATTATCAACCAACCATTAACCCCTTTGCAGGGTTTATGAATATCACAAATAAAACAAAAGATCTTTGTCCAACTATTTAAGTATATAATTTTCGCGTAGCACAACCGTTAACTTCTGCCCTTGTACCTTAATCAAACATAAGTGTATATAAATGAGCTTTTATATAAGCCTCTCGATATAATTTTCATTCAAATGCACATATTCGAAAAATTTAATTGTTCATAACTTTAGAAATAAGTTAAATTATGAAAACCACATATGACCACTTAGCCAACTCAGACCTTTTTTTTTATTTCGGTTTTCAAAGCGTATAAAAGGGAGCCGGTGTGAAAAACCAAAAAAATATAATGGCCGCCCGCATGACAGCTGTTAATCATGCGGAGAATTGTTGTGGGGTGTTGTGCGCGGGGTTACCACACGTCCCAAATCGTTCCAATTTTAATACTTAAACCTAAAGGTGCGTTCATACGTTGAGGTGAGTAATAATAATATAATAATAATATAATGTGATATAATACATGCGTTGTAATGAAATTATATACACACATATAACGAGTATTATTCTATGTAAAATTCATGAAATATGTATATAATGAATATTATGTTTTTGGGATTGGGACGTGTGACTACGGATGCCGCGTAAACAGCGACCAAACAATACTACACTAAAATTTTACTTTTTACTCAAAAGATTGGGTCGCTCGTCAAACCTTTCCACATAGATATTTAACAGGACAATGGTTTCCAAAAATTTTAATTCCTCAGTTAACAAAAGCCTAAATTATTTACAACCTGCTACTATGTAACTCACAGTACTATTGCAGCGATGCGTTTTTGGTTATTGCATAGACAGGTAAAAAACAACCCTTAGTGTGCAATAATCTTTTTAGTACAATAGCACTTGCGTGTTTATGTTTATTGGTCTGTTATATCTTTATTTTAAATTAAAGAGTTTTTGTAGGGAAATCCCCATATGTGAAGGAAAACTGCGTTATTACCCGATCAAGGTGATTTGTGTTAGCCTCTGTATCCTTTTTGCTTCTTTTAAACGAAAATGAGTCCAGGATAGAAAAATATACATATGTATTACTGCGCAGCCTTTTAACACCATTAACCACACAAAACAAACAATAACAGCGTTTCAAGTGCACAGCCGGGTATGTAATGTTCGGTTTCACCCGAACTTAGACTTCCTTACCTGTTATTTATAGGATTGAAATTTAGCTAAACAAAATAAGCCTTGAATTGCCCACGTAGTACAAAAAGTTTAAAACCTCTACTTTCCATAACTACACAATAATATATCAGGACCACGTTTACCCAGCGGGTATTTAATGTTCGGTTCCACCCGAACTTAGACTTCCTTACTTGTTAAATCTATTTTTGTTACGCACAGAAGGTATATCTAATTCATTAGGCACAAACGAATCGGGTGAAAAGCAAAATATCCGGCCATGTATGTAATACCCCACTGAAAAACCGACGTTGTATATCTTTTTTGATTTTCATACCTTTCATGAACATGAAATGTTTGTACGTATGAGACGAAAAAGAGATAGTCTCATCAAAAAGTATACTGGAATGATCAGGAGGATGAGCTGAGTCGATGTAGCCACGTCCGTCTCTCGACAAGTCTATCTGTCTGTCCGTCTGTCTATTTGAACACAACTACGAACTGAAGGTATGAAAATAGACCTGCGTAAATTGGGATGCCATAATAGATCACTACAAGTTATATAATGTTCGGTTCCACCCGAACTTAGACATCCTTACTTGTTTTAGAAAGCTTTAGTACAAAAGTGAACGTGGTCGTCCACCGGTTTTGGGCGTACCCTAAATGTCTATTGTAAACCTCATATCAAGTTTTGCATTTCTATCTTACATGGTTATGAAGTTATTAACAGTCGAACTTTGAACATTTGTTCAGTCATATTTGGGCGGTGCCACTCCACTTTTCCAAAAATTTTGTAAAATCGTCAATAGGACGACCAACTAAATAAATCTACCAAATTTCATTATTGTAGCTGCTTAATTATTGAATTATATTATTTTAAGGTTACATTTCACTTTGGTTAAGGTTGGATTTCGTCCATTTTAAATAGCAACCTACCTATGCAACCTACATAATACATACTACTGAGAAGCAGCTGACCAATTTTCATTGAAATGTCAAGATTGAAATAGCAGAAATTTTATGTTGAAAAGTGGGCGGCACCACGCCTACTTCTTCAAAATTTACAAAATTTTTTTTCGGCCGAGTTTTTCTTAAAAAGCTTATTATGTGTGCAAAATCTGTTTGATATAACTTGCTTAGTTGTAAAAATATCGCTTTTTAAATTTTACAAAAAAATTTCCCAGAATTATGTTAAAAAACTGGGCGTGGATATTAACCGATTTCGCCCATTTTTACAGCAAACAGTTACCTTTATATATAGAACATTATCCTCAAATTTCGTTATAAAAGGGGGGGGAGGCCCACGCCCATTTTGAAAAATTTTAAGTTTTTGGATTTCTTAGTTTACGGAACCTTTATGAAACTTTAGTGAAATATAAATGAAAAAAATATTCTAAGTATAAAAGGGGGCCTGGCTATCATCCGATTTCGCCCATTTTAAATAGCGCTCGGAGATGAAAGCCAAAGAACCCGCATACCAAATTTCATTAAGATATCTCAAAATTTACTCAAGTTATCGTGTTCACAGACGGACGGACGGACTTGGCTTAATCAATTTCTCTTTTCGTCCTGAACATTTTGATATACATAAGTCAATATCTATCTCAAGCCGTTTATGCCGTTACGTACTGCCGTTAAGCGACTAAAGTTAATATACCTTGTGTGCGTAGCACTACTAGGTATAAAAACGTTCGTCCGTAATGAAGCAGTTTAGAAGATGTTTTGGTTTACTTTCAATTGAAAGTCATTTTTATTTGGTTCAATCGGTCAGGACTTACTGCGGTTGGTTAGGTAAATTCACAGTCTTGATTCACCCTGCGGTTCGGTATTAAATTGATAGCCAAGTGCTATGATTTTGCTGAGGTGGCATCGCCAATTATTCCTATATAGTCGAAAAGGCACCAGTACCGGAACTTTTAATTTCCAAACAAACAAGTGTTTGGTGTGTTCTTAGTGTGCCCAGAGTTAAATTTCGGGTAACCAATAAGTGTCAAATTAAGGGCAATGGGCAATTGGCATCTAAAAGGGGTTTTCCTTTGTATGAGGAAAGTATTAAGTTGGTGAAAGTGTACGAGTACAAAGTATGTACGTAATAAACGTGCCATAAACTTCAATGCATTTTTTAATGCACTATCTCGAAAACAAAAAAACCAACAAATTGCAAAACCACCAAAGTGAAAGATACGTCCTCAAAATGCCAGATTGACCAGGGGGCCGACACATGGAATCCTGTCCTGATCTCTGACTTTAACCCGGCTGACATCGCAGTTGCGACCAAACGCGAGTAAAACAAAGTATATTGGCAGAATACATTTAAACAGCAAATGGCAATCCATTATTGGTCAAATTGGACTTAAATAAGCTTTAAGGCGGCAGTATTTTGTTACCATGTGCGATATTAACGAAGCTTGTAGATCGGAATATTATTGTCAACGGCGAGATCGGATGAGGAGCTCCCTGTGTCTTCTATCCCAAACGCAATAACGTGGGGTCCCGCGGGCCACCAAGGGAACACACCAAACGCATGGTCTAGAACCTTCCTGTTTTGCACGCCAACGGAAGCGTGCCTCAAGGTTCGGGCTTGATCAAAATTACAGTAATTTTAATACCTACTGCACTTTACCTAAGTCTACTACTCTTTATGCTTCAAAAGAATAGTGCCATAATCTGATTTATTTTTATAAATAAAATTTTTTTTTCTTAACTATAAACTCTCTTATAAAGTCATTAATCATTATTAATATTTTGTTCTTGTTCCATTCGGAAAAAATTACCTTCAATAAAAATAGCCACTGAGCGAAATAGTATTAAAAGTCAGAATACTAAAATCTTTAAATTTACTACGTAAAAGCAAAGGTAACTTTAGTTTCCATAGTATATTGTTTTTTTCTTTTTTTTTTTTTGACATACATACTGTACTTTTAAGGGAATTGATAGTACTAAAATGGTTTTACATAAATGGGTTTTTGAATATATTACATGAGATCCTTCGATTCTTCTGAAATCAACAGTCTGGTTTATGCAAAGCTGCACTAGTAACGGTTGTTATCATTCATGTTTCGAACCATTTTGAACCAACCTTTTCTTCCAAGTTCCACTTCCATATGTTTTCCTTTTTGGTATAATTAAATTCGCGCACATTTCTGAGTATACATTTTTTTTCAGTGCCTCAATATTTTAAGAAAAATCTTCCACTGTCAATTTGTTAGTGTAAATTCCTATTTCATACGGAAGTGCTTTAAATTTTCTTATATATTCAATGTGTAAATTTGTATTTGCGCATATATTTTAAAGCAGTTCGTTTTGCGGCCTGGAACATTTTTTTTTGTGTAAAATCTTTGGCAAACATTTTTTCCTTTAAACGGTGCTAAGTGGGGTGTTTCTAACAGCCGATTCTAAATATCCGCTCGGATATCTTTCCTTGCGGAATGCTAGTGGACAGAAAAAAATTGACAAAGAGGAATTCCTAATCCCGCTGTGTTGCTATTTTACGTTTTATTTTGGCATAATTTGTTTGTGATCAGTGATTTGTGATAAAACTTGTCCAATTAAATAAATTAATTATAAAATGCATATTATTGCATTTGGAATGGTAACACACGAAGAAACCGAATATTCTGTAGCACAGGAACCTCAACAAAGGTCCATGTGAATAAATTTGAGTTGCCGGAATCTTTGTAAGCGGGACTTAATTTAATTTTTGGTAATTCTATACGACCGTACGTTACTGCTAATATACGTCCAAAAATATCGGGAAAGGTATCAAACGACGGGTTTAACCTCCGTATCAATAATCCGAAAGCGGAAATTCGATATTTTATGTCTTTTCAGAGATATTTGCAATTAAAGTTGAAATTTTTCTGTCATTTTCATGTGGTTGTTGTAATCACAGATTAAGGTGTACCGAAAAGTGCAGAAATATCGTGGACCGGCTAAGGCCGCCTACGCAGAAAGGTGCTGTGCACATAAATACCTTGGATCAAGCCCCCTATTTGGGATCGGACCTGGGTCATTTTTGGGTTTTTTGCTAATAGCTTTTCACTGAAACAAACTATTTAATTTCCGCTTTCGGATTATTGATGCAGCAGTTACGTACGGTCGTATAGAATTACCTAATTTTTTTTAGTGCATTTTATAGATTCAATTAATTTGCAAATAGTTTTTTTAACTATAGGATAATAAGCCCGTATATAAATATTTGTTGGACATTTTGGCAACGCCTGGAAATTCCTGGCTGTCCTTGTATAAGGTTAACTAAAGTTTAGGTTTGCAGCTAATTTAAACTTTTCTTTTTAAAAACACAAAATCAATACGCTGTTAGGTATACATGTGGTTTAAAGTTAAATTTACTTTCAATTAGCTCAGCCCTCACTTATAATTGCCCGGTGGAATATCTCGCTGATACCTAATTTATTCGCCAAACCAAGCGAAAAGTCAGAAACGAACAAACACCTGCGGGTTTTTGTTCAAAATAACGGAGTAGGGAGACGCGAAAAAAATACGAGCGGGATTTTTCGTATAGAATCGGGCTGTAAATCTCTTGGATGGACGCTGTAGTATCCTCGTTCTCTCTCTCTATGGCGCGATATACAACAGGTATATCATCATAAACCTCCTAAGAGATTTTTGCGCCAAGCTTCTCTTCCAATTTGTGGTGTGCCGATTTGAATTTTCCCTACAAATTGGTGGGACCTACAGTTTTTTGCCGACTCCGAACGGCATCTACAAAGGAGACGAATTTTTGCTGAGAAGCCTGTCATGGCAGAAATACACTCGGAGAGTTTGCCAAACCACTGCCGAGGGGCGACCCCGTTTTGAAAAACTTTTTTCAAATCACTTTTGATGTTACCTGTACCAGGGCTCGAACCATGGACCTTCGGTGTGGTAGGCCGGCAACACTACCTTCACACCACGGCGACCGCCTCGTTATACTTCACTTATTAAAAAACAAAAAGATATAATAAAAATTAAAAAAAAAAATTAAAAATTTAAAAAGAAAACCATTTCTTTTGCTCATCTCTGCCTCTTTCCTCAAGCGCAAGCCACACATCCTGCGACATCAACGCGCCCTTATTGCGTGAAAACCAACGCTCGGCATACCATAGCGTACCAACAACGCGACACTAAGCCCGCAAAATCAACCGCCGGCGATAGACGCCAACAACAACCGGTAACAACAACCGGCAACAACAAAACCGGCCACAACTAAACCGGCCACAACAACCGGTAACAACAAACCCGGCAACAACTAAACCGGCAATAAGAACCGGTAACAACAAGACCGGCAACAGCCACCGGTAACAACAACCGGCAACAACAAACCCGGCCACAACTAAACTGGTAACAACTAAACCGGCAACCACAAAACCGGCAACAATACCGGTAACAACAAACCCGGCCACAACTAAACCGGTAACAACAAAACCGGCCACAACTAAACCGGCAACAACAACCGGCAACAACAAACCCGGCCACAACTAAACCGGCAACAACAAGACCGGCCACGAAAACCGGCCACGCCAACCAGCAGTGACAACAACGGGGGCCGCCGTATTATAGGCCCACCGCACTAACCACCGGCGACAACCAACAGCAGGGGCCGCCCTATTTTAGGCCCACTGCATTAACATCAACAACAGCTAACACCAACAACAACCAGACACCAGCAGTGACAACAGCAGCGACCGCCCTCTCGTAGGCCCACTGCAGAACCAGCAACAACGACAACAGTAGCGCCACAGTAGGGCTACTGCGGCAACAACAACCCCAAAAAGAACAACACTAGCCGGCAACACAAACGGGCTACTGCAACGAAGACCTTTCTAGTGTTAAGGTATAAATAGAATTTTTTTTGGTCTAACTTTTGCCGATGAACTTATAAAGCTATAACAAAAATAAATTAGAGAGAAAGGTATTAGGTTTAATAGTGAAACTAAAGGAATAAGTATGGAATATGTTTAGGTTAGAAAACTGGAATTAGTGTAACCCAGGCAATAAATTTAAAAAAAAAAATCTAAGTGACAACTAAATGAACCTAAAGAAATAAAAAAAACCCACGGTTTGAGTAAATTAAAAATAAGAAAACGACTACTTCATTAACGTAAAGACGAATTAATGTAAGGTACAGCAGTATTGCAAAACAAAGACCAATAACTCCTGAAGTAAAATAAAGTAGAACTCATAAGTTAGAGATATATCTATTTATGGATATATATATATGTACCTTTAGGTGTAAAGTTATAAATTCAAACCTAACAGTTTTTTTTGCGATGATAAATAACTACAATCTAGCACCACATAATACTTATCACTAGAATTTAATATAATTACATAAAAAAACGGGCCCTTATAACAAATAAAACCAATATTAATCACATAATAAAAATAAAAAAATAAAATTAAGTTAAAAATAAAAATAAATTATAAACAAAACAAAACAATAAAATAATAATATCAAAAGTTTAAATGAATAAATCAAGCAAAACAACGTACAAAAGATTAGTTATGCCATAGCAGAACAAAAATGTATAAGTCAAAATATTATACATATATAATTTTTTTTAGAGTGGCCTACTTCTTTTGGTAGAGTAAGATTTAAAAATTGTTCGTATGATTCTTTTGATTTAGAAGGCATAAAGGATTATACGTAAGGGGTCATCGCAACAACACCCGCGCCCCCCCCCCCCCCCCCCCTACGGTTCGGCCTTATTTTTTGTATCTCTAATTTTCAGGTTTTTTTTTTCATTTCATCCGTAAATTTCAATTTGTCTGTTTTTTTTTCTTTTCCGTTCGTTTTATTGCAGCTTCAAATTCGTTTTCATTTTCAGTTATTATTGAATTTTCAGTTTCCGTTTTAACGTCTTTTGCCCGTTTTACTTTGAGTTTTTTTTTAATTTAAATGTCCGTGTCATGCGGGTTTAACCGGATGTTGTTTTTAGAGTTGTGTTTGCGCGGTTTGTGCATTTTCCCCGCGTTTTAAAAGGCATGACTAGAATTTTGCTGATTATGGCGCAGGACGGTAAGGTTGGCAAGAACCCACCCCAGCCGACAACGACTAGCCACTGTGCACGATTGATATCATACCGACCGCCATCCTTACTGATCCAACTTTGATGCGTTACCATAACAAAGACACCCTCGAAAAAACGAAATTAGTCAAATGTTTTTTATTAATAACTAATAAATAGTTTCATATAGTATTTTCCAAAATTGGGATTATGATTCTTTGGAGCAGAGCGCACCTTTCGGTACCCTCTAGATGTTTCGTGACGCCCTGACAATTTTAGGGCAAATAAACAGACGGCGGCTGCCGTGGTGTGAAGGTAGTGTTGCCGGCCTACCACACCGAAGGTCCATGGTTCGAGCCCTGGTACAGGTAACATCAAAAGTGATTTGAAAAAAAGTTTTTCAAAACGGGGTCGCCCCTCGGCAGTGGTTTGGCAAACTCTCCGAGTGTATTTCTGCCATGACAGGCTTCTCAGCAAAAATTCGTCTCCTTTGTAGATGCCGTTCGGAGTCGGCAAAAAACTGTAGGTCCCACCAATTTGTATGGAAAATTCAAATCGGCACACCACAAATTGGAAGAGAAGCTTGGCGCAAAAAATCTCTTAGGAGGTTTATGATGATATACCTGTTGTGTATCGCGCCATAGAGAGAGAATTTGCTGTCCTTGCTGTTGGTTTTATGGTCTGTTCATTTTTACATATTTTTGTAAGTTTAACGAGCTCAAGACCAGTTGATAATAATTCTTAGTTAATTATTATTATTTTTGATTAGAGGAAAAGTTGAAAGCAACAAACATATATAGGCTATAGTTATAGCACTATTTCGAAAACAGCCACGATTTCTCGTCAGACTAATTCGTGTAGTTTTGCTATTTCAGAGGATCTTGCGGAGAATCGAACCCACTCACTCTGATTGCAGTTTTGCAAACTGCTTTATTCAAGTTTTCCTCTAATTGTTGTTTGTTATTTTGCCAACGGTATACACAATATTTTAGACATTCTGTCTATATGTAAATCATGTATGTTGGACTTTGTTTTTTTTTGTACATTCTTCTTTCTATTTTTAGAAAATCGTTATTGTACATAACCGCGTGCTTCGGTGTAAATTTATTTTTGTTGTTGGTTTTATGGTCTGTTCATTTTTACATATTTTTGTAAGTTTAGAAAGAAAAATGTACAAAAACAAAGTTCAGCATACATGATTTACATATAGACAGAATGTCTAAAATATTGTGTATACCGTTGGCAAATAACAAACAACAATTAGAGGAAAACAGGAATTAATCAGCTTGCAAAACTACACGCAGCATAGCCTATGGGTTAGGCGGCTGCGCTTGCAATCAGAGTGAGTGGGTTCGATTCTCCACAAAATCCTGTGAAATAGCAAAACTATACGAATTAGTCTGACGAGAAATCGTGGCTGCTTTCGAAATAGTACTATAACTATAGCCTGTATATGTTTGTTGCTTTCAATTTTTCCTCTAATCAAAAATAATAATAATTAACTAAGAATTATTATCAACTGGCCTTGAGCTCGTTAAACTTACAAAAATATGTAAAAATTAACAGACCATAAAACCAACAACAACAAAAAAAAGTTATGATAAAATTGAATTAAATTTTTGGCGGCAGCCGTGGTGTGGCGTTAGTGGTGCTGGCCTACCACATCGAAGGCCCAGGGTTCCAAAACCGAGTGGTTTGGAAACGTTTTTTCAAAAACGGGATCATCCCTATGAAGTGGCTTTCTGCCATTTAAGGCTTCTCAGCAATAATTTATCTGCTTTGCCGATGCCCTTCCGAGTCGGTAAAAAACAAAGCAGTGGTCTAGGCATCAACCCAAATAAAACGGAACTGAAACTGTTCAGCAACCAAACCAAAATCCCTCAATTCCGACTACCCTCACTTAACGGCACTGAATTATCGCTCTGCCAGAGGGTAAAGTACCTCGGTGCCGAAATGGATAGCAAACTCAACTGGAAACTGAACGTTGAGAAAAGAGTAAACAAAGCATACATTGCCTACTACTCCTGCAAAAGAATAGTCAGCAAGAACTGTGGCTTAAAACCAAAACTAATGATGTGGCTCTACACAGCAGTCGTAAGACCCATACTTTCGTATGGGGCGTTAGTTTGGTGACCTGCCCTATCAATAACCTAAACAAGATACAATGGGCGGCATTCGGAGGCGTAACGGGCGCACTTAGATCCTGCCCGACAGACGCACTTAACATCATCCTAGACCAATTACCGCTAGACATCCACATTCGTGTAACGGCCACTGGAGCAGCCCTAAGGCGTCCGGCTGCTGGAATGCGAAACAGTATGGCCACAGCGGCATCCTATAAAGGTTTTCAAACGAAGACCTAACATCAGACTACCTCTCGCTTTCCTTGAAATTTGACAAGAACTATGAAGTGCACTTCCCATCAAGAGGCGAATGGAGAGATGGCAGCGCTTGTAAGCAGGGGGTACTCTCGCTCTACACGGATGGGCTCAAAATGGACTGCGGCGTGGGGGTAGGGGTCTTCTCTGAGCAATTGCAAGTCGCTCAGTCCTACCGTCTCCCGGCCTCAGCCAGCATCTTCCAAGCGGAAGTAATCGGTATCGAGGATGCCTGTGGACACCTTATAGGAGAGTCAATGGAAGGGAGGGAGGTACGCATAAACTCAGACAGCCATGCAGCGCTTATGGGGCTCGCCTCGCCGATCACTTCCTCTAAGGCCGTCAGCGACTGCAAAAGGTTGTTGTTGTTGTTGTTGTAACGACAAAAACACTCCCCGAAGGTTTTGGGGAGTGCTGTCGAACTGACAGTCCTTGGCCGGATATGAATCCGGTACGCTCCGGTACTCCCTTGCGGTACTGCCCGACTGTCGTGGTAGCGATTTATGACCAGTGGAACCTTCTAGGTCATGTCATCCCTCCTTCCGTAAGGAAGGAGAGATGGGTAATGAGAAGTGAGAGGCATCATATCCGTAGATCAACCATCGAGTTCCACGTCATTACCTTTGTGCATATTAGTCGCCTCTTACGACCGGTATGCCTACCTCGGGCATATTCTAAACCCCTAACCCGCAGGGCAGACTGCAAAAGGTCGTTTAGGTCAGCAGCAAACTCCGCAAAAATCACACTTGTCTGGGTTCCGGGTCACAGGAACATTGAGGGCAACGAGTAATCGGATGAACTGCCAAGGACAGGGACATTAGCAGACAACTCGGAAGTAGTTAGTGTGCTACGCCCACTCACAGCAATCAAAAGTGACATACATAACAAATACAAGGCTATGGCCATTCGTAAGTGGTACTCCTCAGATAGCTGTAGAATTGCGACGTAAACGTGGCCTGTCTACAACAGGAACAGAACCGAGAGCCTGCTATGTAGATCTAGGAAGGAGATTTTCAGAACCACAGCCAATATAACGGGACACTGGCCACTGGGCCAACATGCGGAAAGAATTGGGCTACCATTCAACGAGGTGTGCACAAGTTGCGGCCTAGATGGCTGCAAAGAGACTCTTACTCACTTCCTCTGCGAGTGCCCCGCCCTGGCCAATATAAGACACAAGACCTTAGGTAGGTTCGTTCTAACTGACCTGAAGGATGTGTCTGAGTGCTCCATAATTGACATAAGTAAATTTATAAGTCTTACCAAATGGTTTGACTAAAATCCATCTAGTCTATAGACAGTAAGGTGTAATTGGTTTCAGAGTTAGTGCATCAAAATGAAGCCGAGCGCGCTACTTGGCCCCGGTCCTTCTGACTGGGCAGCACAGCAACCAACCAACCAACACCACAAATTGGAAGAGAGTCCCGGCGCAGAAATCTCCTCGGAGGTTTATGATGGCATAGTACCTGTTGTATATCGCGTCATACATTTATTTTTATAATTCTAATATAAGTGTACATCTCTCTCTACAACCTCTTTTTTCCATTTTAGTTAAGAGAAGACCTAAATTCTATCAGCTATTAGGTCGGATCACGACATTCTCTCGAAAGTTCAAATTGTGGTAACTCGGCGGCACTAATTTTAATATCGGCCTTTAGGGACCGTTTTCATTAAATCCGGGTAATTTGGTAGCTAACCGAACGATTTACGTTAATTGCTATGTAGACAGCACTAACTACGAAAACGTCGTAAATGGTGAAAGCATTTTTCGGAACTGAGTGACGGCAAATTTTTTCCGTCGAGAGCTACGCTTGAACTTTTGATAGAACACAGCTTTCATGGAAGAAGTTGACATTTTATTATTGTTTACACGTTCATGAAAATAAGCGAAACGAAAGTAAACGGGTTTTAGCAAAATTTTATAATTTTGCGCTTTCCGTAGTTGTTTTTAGAAGTGTGGTGGTAATTTATGAAATATAAGCTGTGATAGCGCAAATGCCTCATCAAAATCGGATGCCTTTTTATTTATTTATTTATTATACCAGAGTTGAATGATAAATCACAAAACTTCATTAGTTTAGGAACGCTAGTACCTGGGATGTTCGGCTCGGATGCGTTTTTAGTTAGAACTGGAATCCTCAAATATATAAGCTTTGTCCAACTCCCGCTTCCTTCTGGGATCCTTCGAAACTGTAAAAGGACTATCACCGGCTTCCCTACTTGTGTTACACATTTTCTTTATTCAATAAAATCTTTAGTGAATTGTATTTTATTTTAAAACCAAAAAAGCATAAATTGGAAAATTACTGCTAAATGTAAACAAACCCGATCATATAAACAAAGTTTAACAATTAAGATAACACATGTTTATTGTACCATACCAAGTTGACGGAATTGCCGATAGACTCCATTGTTTTCTTTTCAGAAGCCGTTAAGGAAAAACTACATATGTCGAACTTACAAATTAAATTAAGGTGGCTTTTAGGGAAGCAAAAGTAAAATTCTATGGGGTGACATATAAATTGAAACTTTAAGTATATTCATCTGTATATATATTATAATAAAAACATTAATAAGAAATTATTATGTATAGGTGTAAACGTAGCATAAACATGTGAATGTCATAAATAAGTAAGGCATGAAATATTTCTGGCACTTGTGTAATGATTACTAATATACAAGTCATTCCAATAAAGAACTCACGAAAGGAAGGAACACTATAGTTTGGCGACGAGGCTTTTTTGAAGTTTTGCAAAAATATGGCACCGCAATGCCAGGAGACAGTGGAGTATCGCAACGAGTTTTGCAAACATCTCCATTCAAATTGGACGCCTCCGATGCGAAAACTATGCCATGGAACCGGTGGGTGTAACGATTTTAAATAGCGTTATCGCTTTTCAAGGCTGAAGCAACAAAAAAAAAGCCAATTGCTATTGCATTATATGGGGGCTACGACTTACATGTGTTGTGCGATAAAGTGCTGCCCAATGAGCCAGAGACCTTGCAGTATGGAGTGATCGTGCCAACATTGAAAGACCACTTAACCCCAAAGGCCAATGAAATTTTGGAAAGTTATCGATTCAATCTAAGGAAACAGCAAAACGGTGAGTCTTGGTGAGTACTTAACTACTGCGTTACGGAATCAATTAGTATTTGGTTTGAAAAATTAAGCAATACAAAATCGCCTGCTGGAGAAGAAACGTTTAACATTGAGTGTTGCAATCAATATAGCAAAGGAAGAAGGGTACGAGCTACATCAAAAAGACGCGACAAGTGAGGTTAAAAAATACATGAGAGGCTGCGTGGAAAATCACACAAAAATGCGCGGAAGAAAGATAAACCAATAAAAGGTAAGCAATGTTTTCGTTTTTTCAAACGCCACGAGAGGAGGACTATAGAATGCAGTGGGATCAAGGTGTGGTATGACGCTTGGTGATAAAGATAGGGTGTTTGTTTCGCCCTTGTGACATCCTAAGCTTGGGCGTGAGAAAAAATTTGGTGCCAGGCGCGGTCCCGCATCCTCCTGCGATAATTCATATTGGAGATTTGGTTAACGAGCGTACAGAGTAAAAATTTATTTTAATTTTTTAGACCATTCTGGAACTTTGTTCCAATGTATAACTAGGTAAGGTAATTTTTTTATGTGAAATTGTTTACATTTAGCGCAATTCTCGCCCGTTCAGTGAGCGCATTTGATGGGGATATATTTTCTGGGAGGGATATACTTTCAAATGTTGTAATGGAGTCATCCATGGCCCATTAACATAAAAATAATGATGTTGGGGATATATTTTCCAATGCAGTTATAGAATCAGGCATTGGAAATTTCCCTAATGGTATCGCGAAGCCGGCTGTAGTTTTGATAACGAACGAGACAAAAACGGAGTAAGTGCATCGAGGCACACAAAAAGGTATTTAACTAATGAGAATGTTCGTATGTATTTTCAGTACACAAATTCTGAAGTCGAATACGCAGTTCGAAATTGCTCGGTTTAAGGACGAGCAGGGCCGCAGAGAGCCGATCCGGGCACCGAGGACAGTTGGCGTTTCTTTCTCTTTGAAATCCTGATAAGAGTACTGTCAATACTGCTTTGCCTTGCCGGGCCCCCAAAAACCTTCCGGGCCCAGGGAAATTGCCCTGACTGCCCCCCCCCCCCCCCCCCCTCTCCGGGCCCTGAGGACGAGCTACGGGAAATGAGGGGGAAATCCGCCAATTCGAGAGCCAACTTATGCAGGCAAACGCCATAATAAATAGTTTCAAGCAAATTTTCACAGAAATACAAAGGCGGAAAATGATTCTCCCTTGTAGGTTTTATCATTTTTAATATTTCTTACATAGAAAAAAAAATTATTAAAGCTAAAAATGTGAAATGGTCGTGGAAGGACATTTCCAGCGCGATATGCCTTCATGCAGCAGCGGGCGTACAACCATTTGTACAAAATTGCAACATTGCAACGTTGGTACCGCAAAAGCGACGTAAAAGAGGGTATGTTGAGTGCTTCGTTGGAGACAATAGAGAGGATGTCTGAGCTCACTGCTAATGAGCAAGAAAACGATTTTTACTGCCCCATTACTAAAGAGATCTCTTGTCAATGATTAACACTTCAGCCATACATGTTACGCTAGTAGCAGTAGTTTGTGACATGGGAACCAAAAATCGCGAGGTGTGGAAACATTTAGGGCCACTTTCATAAAGGCCGGTTAAGCCTAATCGGCGATTAATTTGACAGCTAACCGAACAACTCCGGTTAGCAGTTACCGGCTTTTATGAAAGCGGCCCCTAGACGCGAAAATGGGTAGGATTCGGTTTAATGTTTTCAAAACACATCCACACGCACAAATTTACAAGGGCGGATTTAGGAGCGGGGGCGGTGGCACTTGCCTTTTTATGTACTGTGGATACTCTATCACAGTGCATTTTTCGTCGAAAAAGACAACAAATAATTGAATTTAGCAACTTTTTCGGAAATAGAAATTCGTTTCAATAGATGAAGAGTCAATGAATTTTCAAAATCTACTACATACTAGTTTATATGAAATTGGATAAAACTCTGTCTACCGCAAACATCGAACTATTTAGATAATTCGATTTGTTTGTATTGTGTGGGTGTGTTTGTGGATGTGCACCCACTTACAAAATAAGACCCTAAAGGTCACCCTGTGCCATCTAACATAGCATATCTTTGTCAAAAACCATGTCATATTCGTGCCAATAAGCAGAAAAAGCCCAACTCGCGAACCATCTGACTGAAAGAACAACGGTTTGTATCTGAGAATGTTTGAGTTTGCCAACAAGGGCTCCACCTTATAGTTTTAAATTGCAACTATTTTTCGCAATGGCTGCTAAAATTTTAAAATCGAATCTAAAAATTCGTATTAGTTTATACCGCTACGCCTACTAGCTTTGTGCTCCGGGAGTGCATTATTTCTTTATTTTATTGCGCTACAAGTTAACAAAAGTGATTATCGTATAGTGCTATCGTGTTTAAGTGATTTTATTAAAAAAATGAGTGACAGAAAACGGCAACAGAGCTTAAGTACGTTCTTCCATCCGAATAAGCAAAGATGTAATGGCACTTCCTGATAAAGGGAGTCAGGTCCCATTAGATCCCTCGGAGGCGAGTACATCAATGGCAACAGCCTCAACGAGCAACACACTGCAGGAACAGGATATACAACAACAACAACGTCATATAGGTGAGTATTGTAATCCTTGTGATTTTGAAAACTGTGTGTAGTAGTTAAGCTTTCTAAAGAATGGCCCCTAAAAATTATTTCAGCAATCGTATCATCAGTATATTTTTTTCTTTTACAGTTTTTTTGTCATATAACTAAATTCCCATAAAGAGTTACTTAATAAAATTTCTTTTCTACGTTAGGCTGGGTTTCCACTTCACAAGAAAATGCTAAAAAAAAGAAAAATCATAGAAAAATCCACATAAATACATACAAACGTTCAAATAAAAATAACTTCAAATTTGGCTTTCAAAGCAAAAATAAAAATATTTATTTAGCGTTTTCTTGTGAAGTGGAAACCCAGCCTTAACGCGTAGATCTATTGGCTGGATTTCCGCAAACCTACATAGATATTCAATTTTTATACCCAGCATAGTAGGACTAGCACAGGGGTATCATTACTTTGGACACATAACAGTAGTATGTAACGGAATAAAATTAACGAGATAGATATAGGGTTCCATATATAAAAGATCTTAAGATGACGAGAAATCGATTTGCCATGACTGTCCGTCCGTCTGCCAGCCCGCCTGTCCGTGTACACGATGACTTGAGTAAAAATTAAGGTACTTGAATGAAATTTGGTACGCAGGTTACTTTCTGGCCAAGGTAGGCTGCAATTTAAAATGAAGGAAATCGGATGATAACCACGCCCCCTTTCGATATCGAATATTTTGAAAATCATACAAATTAACATAACCCGGTAACGGAAATAGCTGAAATGGTATAAATTTTTAGGTGTATTCCTCTGATCATTTATGGTCATAACTTAAAATTGATTGTGGCACCAGGCATACTAGTATTCTGCCGTCCTAATTAAAAAAGCTTAGTCCGGTCAAAATAGGCATACAAATAGTGGTTAAATAGCAGTAATTCCCACAGAGCCAAATTTTGGTAGAGAGCTTAGGTTCGCCGTCAGAAAAAAACTTCAAAAGTCTCTATTGATCCCATGTGTGCTAAAAAAGCTATTCGGGATCAAAAGCAAAAAAAAAAACTTGGACTAAAAACCGGGCCTAAGTGTGTGAAAAATTAAGCTTCTACTCCCTTGACTGTCCCAAAAAAACTAAGTTGTTTTATTTAAACGCATACCCTCTAATTTTGACGATTATGCACCAAAATCGTTGCTGACAAAGTTTTATGCAATTTGAACCACTGCAACCCGTGCCGACTTGCAGTTGAAATGATTAGTAAAATCTTTCTGCATTCCACTGCGTTTTGCTAATTTAATGATTAATTAAATTATTATAATTTAAATTCATTCATTTGCAGTATCTAAATAAATTTTCCACAAATCCTAATGATGTTGGGGCTCATTTTATTTTACATACAAAATGTGCAGTATCTGCTAATGCAAAGTTGTCTAACAAATTTTGCCTTGAAAAAAGTTTAGTATCTACATTTCGCATTTACAGAAGCCGGAATCAATGTTTTTTTTTGCATAAATAGAAAGATTTGGATGTGATCTTGCTAAAATGATTATTTTTAATTACAAAATTAACATATGTAACAAAAAGTCCAGATACAAACACGTTTTGTTCAATATTTCGATTGAGCTAGAATGTATATACCCACATTTTAAATTAGGACGGCAGTGTTGTCCTTATAAAAATTCAAAGGTAGAGATTTGTTGCACAGTCCTATATACAGGGTGGCTAATGAAAGCCGCTACCAAAAAAAAAATTAAATAACTTTTTTTCTATTTAATGAGTCTGGTTAATTTTTTTTTTATTTTGCAGATTGACTTTTACATTTAACAAAAATGGATAACTGGGGCACTGAAACAAGAATTTGGATTGTCCGCCGCTATCGCGCACTGGAGTCCGTAGTTTCGGTTCAAAGAGAGTATAGGCGCACGTTTGGCGGCAATCCTCCGAGCAGATGGACCATAATAAGACTTGTAAACAATTTTGCCGAGCATGGGACAGTCAACAGAAGATCTTACCATCGAAACCCTTCAGTTCGAACGGAGGAAACAATCGCTTCTGTAGCTGCTGCCATACAAAACAATCCACGTGTTTCGACAAGAAGCTTATCTGCTCAAATGGGTGTAAGCAGACAGTCATTACAGTCAATTATGCACAAAGATTTGGACTTATTCCCATATAAAATTCAAATGGCCAACAAACTGAACGCTGCAGACTTGCCGATTCGCTTGGAATTTTGCCAGAAGATGCTTCAAATGGTGGAAGAGGATGGAAACATGTTGAACTGTCTTTTCATGTCTGACGAGGCCCATTTCGATTTAAACGGCAACATAAACAAACAAAATTGTCGAATATCGAGTGCTTCCAACCCACAGATACTCCATGAGACGGAATTGCATCCACTTCGTGTCACAGTGTGGTGTGCAGTTTCATCACGCTGCATTGTCGGGCCCTACTTCTTCGAAGAAAACGGTCACACCGTTACGGTTACTGGAGACCGTTACTTGAGCATGTTGAGAGAGTTTTTCTATCCAGAATTACGCCGAATGAGAATTTCTTTCAACTCTGTGTGGTTTCAGCAAGATGGTGCAGCTCCTCATATAGCCCAACCTGTTATGACAGAATTGCGACGAAAATTTCCCAATAAGCTGATATCCAGAAACACCACATTCCGTTGGCCACCCAGGTCGCCTGACCTTACTGCACCTGACTTTTTCTTGTGGGGTTATTGCAAAAAGGAAGTCTTCAAAGCAAAACCAACAAATTTTAATGAACTAAGGCAATCCATTCGAGAAACAATTGCGGCTATTCCTGTCTCAACTCTCCAAGCAGTAATGAACAACTTTTTGGTAAGATGCCGCACATGCATCGACGAGCAGGGGGGGCATTCAAATTCCATTATTTTTAAAACTAATTAAGCTTTATGTAATAAAATTTAATGAGCTTTAACATGAATAAAAGAAAATTATTTGAGTTTCTTAATGTAGCAAAATTCATCAGCCACCCTGTATATGGACACGATATTAAAATTATGTGTTTTTCGAAGCCTTAGTGGACTTTTTTGCGAACTTAGTATAATCTGCTAGATAAAACTTTAGCTAAAAATCATGTTATTTAGGCTAAAACGCACGGATGTACTATAGGCCGATATTTCTCTTTCTCTCCTTTTTATTAATTACGTACAATTTTGCTGCACTGTATAATCGATTTCTAATTTCAGGTACTCTACTCGGCAGGCAAGACGGGTCTCCTCTTTTTTTATGAGGAACGTTGCCAGTGGTTGAAGCATACCTGGCAACCTACTGCAGAATTTAAGTTTCCACTGGTGAGCGAGGGAAAAACGAACCAGTCTTTTCAAAAAATATGGTTAAAGGACCATGAATGGCTAGCATATAGTAAAATTGCTGACGGCGGATTATGCAAAGTGTGTATGCTCTTTGGACGACGTGAAGCGAGCACAAACAATGTGAAGCTGGGAAAACTGGTTTCGGAACCACTGGCAAAATATAAAAAGGCAATTGATACGACCACACACCACCAGAGCACGAATTACCACAAAGCGAACATGGTAGCATCTCAAAATTTTTTGTTTGATGATGGAGGGAAAGTCGTTAGATGTTGTTGTCCAAATGAGATTCCAGGAAAGCGAAAATATCGACAATAATCGCAAAAAACTAATTGCCATTATAAAGACAGTGCTCTTATGTGGAAGGCAAAACATACCTTTGAGAGGTCACAGAGATGACGGTGAACTAGACTTCCAAAGCTCTTTTAAACATGGGGAAGGAAACTTCAGAGCATTGCTCTGATGCTGGGGATGAGATACTTCAGGAACATGTAAGACAAGAGCGCTAAAAATGCTCTTATATCAGTAAGTCAACTCAAAATGAGTTAATTGAATGTTGTGGGAAGTTGATCAGCAACAAAATTGTGGCCAAAATTAAAAAATCAAAATATTTTACCATTATGGCTGATGAGACCACGGATATTTCTGTTTGTGAACAGTTATCCATAAGCGTTCGCTATTTCGATGTAGATGAAATGGAAATACAGGAAGATTTTCTTATGTTTATTGAAGTTGTGAAAGTCACTGGTGAAAACATTGCACATCATATTCTGAAGGCATTAGAAAAGCATAACCTGGACATTAAAATGTGCCGCGGTCAAGTGTATGATGGAGGAGCTTACATGAGCGGTAAATTAAAAGGTGTTCAGGCACGTATGTCAAATATTCAGCCTTTAGCCCTTTTCACCCACTGTGCAAGTCACCGACTTAACTTAGCTATTAGCACAGCCTGCACCGTATCTGGCATAAGGTATGCCGTAGGGGTTATATAAAGTCACTTTTTTCCGTGAATCGGCTAAACGAATACATCTTCTCAGAGAAGAAATGCAATCACAACTGCCAAATAAAAAACAAAATATATTAAAAA
This sequence comes from Merzomyia westermanni, assembly GCA_949987695.1. Taxonomy (NCBI): domain Eukaryota; kingdom Metazoa; phylum Arthropoda; class Insecta; order Diptera; family Tephritidae; genus Merzomyia; species Merzomyia westermanni. The sequence goes on from OX465291.1 coordinate 88,787,287, forward strand.
AAGATGGGTTGAAAGACATGAAGCGGTTTTGGCATTTTTGGTCGTATTGCCATGTCTCCCTAAAATATTACAAAAAATTGCTGATCAAGAATATGGAAATAGAACAAGCTCTACACCGCCATTTTTTTTTGCTTCAATCCATAATGTTATTGATATTGATATACTGTCTGCAGTTCAGCTTATTACTATGACCACAGCAAGTTTGCAGAGGCAGCGTGAATCTAGCAAGGGCACATGCAAAAAGCCTTTCGACCAGGCTGAAGCCATTGCAAATGAAATTGGTACGGAAATCACGGCCCGTAGAACCACCGATCGGCAAATAAATCGACCAAACATTCAGACTGAATCAGTTGAAGAATATTACCGACTTTCAGTTTATATTCCTTTTTTAGACTTCATGTTAAGTGAAATGTCATCCAAGTTCCCTAGAGCTCCCCTGCAAAGAATCGGACAGCTGCAAAAATTGCTGCCGCATTAGTTTAAGTACGAAGATCTAGAGAACATTTTACAAGGTGCTGAACTTTATAAAGAAGATCTTCCATGTTTAGTAGCTTGAAAGGGAGAGCTAAAAATTTGGCAACAGACCGAAAATACATATACCAGAAACTCCAGCAGATGCCTATAAACGAGACACGATACTGCCAAATATCAGAACGATTTGTCAATTGCTGTGCATGTTTCCAGTGACAACCAGCACTGCCGAGCGATCTTTTTCTGCCTTTCGACGATTAAAGTCATTTCTTAGAAACAGGATGACAGAAGAGCGTTTAAATGGATTGGAATTAATGCATATCCATGCAGATTTTGCGGCACAAATGGACGCTATTTTAAGGTTTGGATATTTTCAGCAGAAAACACACAAGAAACCTCTCTTTATTAAACATGTAATTTTTCTGCGTAACCCCTATTTTTTAAATTTTGACCATTTTCGCCTTAAGTAAAATTATTTTAACTAATCTTCTCTAAAACTACGGGTCAAGATTCAAACAGAAACCGTAATTTATGTTTTAAAAATGTATGCAAATTTCGCAAACTTAGACGAACTTTCATCAAATTTCCCCTTTTTTTGACGCAGTATTGTAAAAATTGTAAAAAAAAAAAAAAATCAGCGAAATCTTTAACGAACTTAATATAATATTGAATGATGTGAAAAACTGCATACGCCTAAAAAGTCTGAAAAAAAATTTACAAATTGTTATGCATACATTTTTAAAACATAGATTTCAGTTTCTGTATTGAATCTTGACCCGTAGTTTTTGAGAAGTTTGGTTAAAATAATTTTACCTAAGACGAAATTGGTGAAAAATGCAAAAATGGAGGGTACTCATAGTTGCGTCCATCACTGTATACTAGACCTCGTATACGTAAACTTGAAGTATGTTGCTGGGCGTCTTTGAAAGGAAACACATAATAAAACGGTTATTACTAAACATAAATCCTTTTTTTTATTATTTTGACTTTTTGGTGAGTTCTATATATCCCTGTGAACATAAACTAAGTATCGTCCTTGTTTTATTTCTATCAGTTGTTGATATTTTTGCGTCTTGGGCCCTCGTGTAGTCCCCCCCCCCCCCCCCAGAAAAAAATCCTGGATCCGCCCTTGCGTCCCTACATTAGAAGACGTTAAACAACGAGTAATATTGCTAAACCAATTTGACGGCAAATTAGTAGCTGACGAAATATCCCAAACAATTATTGGCACTCATGTTATTATATTCAATAATTCAAGAATTAAAATAAACGACCAACAATTCAATAATATTAAAGCAGGAACGATCGAAACTATCCCCGCAATTCTTCAGCCAATCCCAGCAGAAAAAGATCACATAGAACTCCTCTCCTTAGAAGCATTGAAAGATCTGCATATCAAAAACGCAGACGAAATCAACTCTATTAAAAAGGCTACATTTTCTTTCCGAGGCCTAACAATGGCAGCAATTATATTATAATAATGATCTTCTTCCTAAGGAAACGTTCCATAAAAATCCAATATGTGGAAAAGGAAGTTATAAAGCCAGTGCAAACTAAAACGAGCCAGGAGGATATGCTGACAGGCACTACTAGTCACACTCCAAAATATGCAGGTTTCAATAACCTACCGTTCTATTAATGATCGAGGACGATCATACTTAAAGGGAGAAGAGTTAACTCAACAGGTTGCAAAAGTTCAACTAGGTTGACTTTTGCCTATGGTCAACTATTCTACACGCGCATCCGCATAACCGCTAACGCTTCAACATATTTTGCGAAAACAACAGTCAGCAAACAATCAATAAATTGAAGTAAACAACAGTCAGCAGAAAGATCGACTCAGCAATAATAACAAATGGGGCGCACATGGAAGTGCAAGTGACTTGAGGCCAAAAGTAGGTATAATTTTAAGCTAAGCAAATTATTGTAAATAATCTTAAGTTTGGATTCAAATAAAGAAATGCATGAGCGGACAAAAGTCCGCCAGTTTTTTTTTTTAATAAAAATTAATAAACAAAACTTTAACTTACATAAAAGCTTAAGCGCAAACTAGATTTGGCAGCGACGCTAAGAGGTCACAAACCTGTCTATGCAAAGCCGGCAAACATATAAGCATTAGAAAATGCCAACGAAGCAATGCAAATATACACACGAGGAACATTGGAAGTAGGCTTACAGGCGTGTGCAATTTAACACAAGTAACCACTCATCCGGCCAAAACACCGCTTCCATGGAATTTGCTGACGGTGCACTTATAGTCTTGCACGTGACAACAACAAAACAAATACAAGACAATAAGCGGAATTGGTTAAATAATTGCTAATGCAATCAACTAAGAAGTCAAGCGGCTAATAACGTGCAGCAACTAAAGTTAGGGCAAGTAGTGTAGGTATTTAGACGCTAACGTCGCTCTTAGTCAGTTATAACAACTCTTCCGCTGAGACCGGCTGCCCTTTTAGCACAAGGGAAATAAAAAATATTGAAAAACAACAGTGTTTGTTTTACTGGTGTCCAACATGGGGCCAAGCAAGAAAATCCTTGTAAAGGACACGCGAATTTGGCCGTGGGTTCGGACCCACCTTCTAAGGAAATAAACTCAAAAACCGTAAAACAAAAAAAAACGTCGAAATAATATATCAAGTGAAAATATTTCAGGCATTGTACGCCACGAAAAGTGTCTTAAGAAACACAAGTGCCACCATAGAAGTGCCACAATAAATAGATTTAAAAGATAAAGCCACTTATGAACACTACAAAATAAAAAGTATCGAAATCATATATCAGGTGAAAATGTTTAAGGCATTGCACGCCACGCAGAGGCGTTGCCAGCTAGGGAAAATAAAACTCAGCAATCATCCACCAGAGGCAAGGAGACACACACAATTTTAATATGGACAGTATTTGATTCGCAATTTTTTTAATTTAAAACGATGGACTCCCAGACTTAAAACCTTCTAAATACTGCAATCCGTACTACAACCGAGCATTCCAGACAGGAATTTCAGATCCGCATAGACGAACTTACAAATAGATTAGATAGAATTGAGACCCCAACCCAGGTGGTTCAATATGAGCCGGCTACAATCGAAATAAATGTATTGTGTGACGAATCCTTAGACCTAGTAAAGACCATGCCGGAATTCAAGGTTGATCCTACCCGTTATGTCTCCTGGAGACAAGCGGCGCACGCTGCGTATAAAGTATTCGAGTGATTCCAAGGTAGTTCCAAGCACTATCAGGCAGTGGGCATCATAATAAATAAAGTGGTAGGGCGCCGGACAGTGTGCTCTCGTCTTTCAACACAGTCCTGAATTTCAAGGCAATTATTTCCTGGTTAGATTTCGCATACGCCGATAAAAGGCCTATCCATCTAATAAAGCAAGAGCTGTCTACCTTAAGACAGGGTAAATTATCAGTGGTAGGGTTCTACGATGAGGTCAAAAGTAAACTGACCTTCATAATAAACAAAACGATCATGACTCACAGTGGAAATACCACTCTAATAAAGTCACTCAATAGTGAATACCGCGAGGACGCTCTCCGTGTTTTTATTTCGGGACTCAATCGTCCTTTATGTGACATATTGTTTTCTTCCAGACCTAATGATCTTCCCTCCGCTTTACCTTTAGCACAGGAGCTTGAGTTAAACCAAGTTAACAGGCAAACAATTCAGGGCCCCAATCAGTATCCGTATTTACCACAGTAGCGAACTATTCAACCTGACCAACAACGACAAACTCAGACACAAAGGGTCGTACCAATGGATGTAGACCCATCGCTCTCAAGGTTCAGACAGAATAGGTCTCATGGTAATAATGGGAGGTTCCATCAAGGAGCCTATCCAAGGGCTCCTCGTCCAAATATTGGCAACCCGGGAGACTTCTCCAACCGAAACACCACCTAAACCTTCGGAAAACCGGTACCAGCTTCTCTAGGTAGGGAAAGGCCAGAGAAAATACCACACGGTAGTACCCAGCAGGCATTACAAAAAGTACAAATTATAAACAACCTTACCCAGGAACAGGACGAGCCCGAGGAAGAATATTGGAATAACGCCAGTTATGACAATTACTTCCAGAGCGAGGGTTACGAAGAATGTAACGATGTGAATTTTTTAGGACAAAATCCCTCTTGCCCTATATCGAGCAAACAATCGGGGAAAGAGGTTAAAAATTCCTTATTGACACTGGTGCTGCGAAGAGCTACATAAAACAACTCAACGACCTTAGGGGAATCAAACCCGCAAACCGGACCTTTACAGTCAAATCTATCCACGGCACCCCTGAAATTGACAAATATTGTACAATCAATATTTTTAATATAAATACTAGATTATTTATTCTACCCAGCTTGGACACCTTCGACGGTATTATTGGTTTTGACCTATTGACGGAAGTGAACGGTAAAATAGATTGTAAAAATGGACTTCTTAGTTATGACGGTGGACGGAAAAGACTCTTTCATCACTACTTCCCGGATGTTAATAAATTAATAGAAACGAACGTGAGCGAGTTGCATATTCCCGCACTATTGCAACAACACGCTTAAGTTTTGGCGGACCTCAACGAAGCTCTACCCTATAACACCAATATTATAGGAACAATAAGGACCCCGATGCCCTTCAGTTTACTCAAGGAGCTACCCATACCCTATAGCTTCAGCCGAGTTTGTCAATAAGGAGATTTCGAATCTCTTGCGTGACGGTATAATAAGACCATCGTGTTCTCCTTATAATAATCCAATTTGGGTTGTAAGTGAGAAGGGCGTCGATGAGGCTCGTAATAAGAAGTATAGACTCGTGATTGACTTTAGAAAACTGAACAACAAAACAGTGAGTGACAAGTACCCGATTCCGGACACTTCTGTAATTTTGGCTAACATTGGAAGTGCCAGGTTCTTTTCGACAATAGACCTTATGTCCGCTTTCCACCAAATTAAGCTAGCTGAAAAGGATCGAGAAAAAACGGCATTTTCGGTCAATAACGGCAAGTGCGAGTTCTGTAGACTCCCCTTTGGCCTAAAAAATTCTGCCAGCATTTTTCGGAGGGCCATTGATGAAGTGTTAAGAGAAGAAATCGGTAAAATATGCCACGTCTATGTAGACGACCTAATAATTTTTTCAGAAAGTGCTGAGCAACATCTAAAGGACATAGAACAGGTACTACACAAACTTCACGCCGCGAATGTCGAGTTTGTAGGCTTTACAGTGTCTAAAGAGGGTATCTCTGTAGCTGAGCAGTTTTAGATCTCGACGATTAACAAACCAAAGCCTTGCAACGACTCGGCACGAACGAATAATCCGCGCGTTATGCGGATGCGCCCCTCGCGCCGGTCGAGCGGGATATGGTGGGTAATCCGTTTGGGAATTATTATAAAAGACATGCTACGATAAAGTCAGGGATATTTTGGACTTCGCTGTCCCCAAATCCTTAAGAGCCTTACGATCATTCTTGGGGTTGGCTGGCTATTGCAGACGATTCGTAAAGGACTACGCTGCAATTACAAAGCCCCTAACGAAATACCTACGTGGGGAAAATGGGAATATCGGTGCTAACCAATCTCGGAAAATAGAAATAACCTTAGACGAAGAAGCACTTAACGCTTTTGGTAGAATTAAGAAGATTCTTACATACAGTACATCTTCTGACTACTGCTTTACCCTGACTACAAGCAACCCTATGACCTAAAAACGGACGTCTCTTCAGATGCCATAGGCGCCGTTTTGTCACAAAACGGCAAACCTATTACCATGATCTCGATAACTCTGTCTCCGACAGAAGAAATCCATGCGACCAATGAGAGAGAGCTCTTAGCGATTGTATGGGCCTACAAAAACTCCGTAACTATTTGTACGGCGTAAAACACAGATCACCAACCACTCATCTTAGCTTTGTCTGACAAAAATCCAAATGCAAAGGTGAACAGGTGGCGCACTTTTTGTTGCGGAGTATTCACCAAAGTTCCACTACAAACCAGGTGAAGAAAACTTTGTCGCCGATGCACTTTTCCGGCAACACATAAATGCACTGGATCACGAGGTGGACACAGAAAATATGGCCACCAACATCAAGTTGTCACTTACTCAAGCAATACCTACAGTAAAAAACTCCATTAATTGTTTCCAAACTCAGATTATTCTAGAAGAAGGCGGCAAATTACCGGTTAGCACCTCAATCCTCTTTAGGACACAAGTGAGGCATCGAATATCTTTTAGTAACCTACAAGATTTACTGAAATCTGTGAAACAGTGTGTTCATAGGAACGTTGTTAACGGGCTGTTATGCGAACTTCCCACTTTGGCACTAATCCAAAACAAGCTTACCACATCTTTTCCAGGGGAAAGTTCCGCCACACTAAAGAAGACTAAAGAGAAATCCTCCATACCGAACATCATGGTGCACATAGATCCTGTCGCGAAAACGAACAGCAAGTCCTAGAAAATTACTACTTTCCTGACTTAAGGAAACTCTTAAAAGAAATAGTTTCAAATTGCAAAATATTTCATGAAGCAAAATACCAACGACAACCCCAAAACCCCGAAATAGGATCAACTCCCATACCCTCGTATCCAGGAGAAATCCTTCTCGTTGACACTTATTCAACAGACAAAACACATTTTCTCACAACAATAGATAAATTCTCTAAATTTGCAATAGTTTTTCCAATAAAATATAGAGCCATAATAGATTTTAAGGAACCAATCTATGAGCTCCTCAACTTTTACAAAAACACTTAAGTTCTGGTTTGCGATAACGAGAGGTCACTGAATTCAGAAACTATTAGAGCAATTCTAAAGAACCACTTCGGAGTCACGATCTACTCCACACCACCGGCTCACAGTAGGAATAACGCCCAGGTGGAGAGGTTCCACAGGACACTTACGGAAGTTACACGCTGCCAAAAGCTCGAAACTTGCATTTCCGACACGGTCGAATGAATTCTGCTAGCAACGGCTAAGACACAATATAAAAAGACAAACAAGACCATATAAGCCAGGGGAAAAGGTTTTTGTAAAGACCATTAAGAGAATAGGAAACAAATTCACTAATCTTTACACCGAAAAAATAGTCCAGTAGGTCGATTCTGTAATTATATTAACGCCAGGTGTTAGCGTTAACTTCGCTTAACAACATTTTTAACGCTTTTCCGTATTCACTAACTTTTAACCACACGAAAAGTGTTTTAGTGTTAGGAAAATGCACAAAAATTAGTTTTGAGTTTTTTGCATGTAATTTAGGGCAAAATACGGCGAAAAGAGAAGTATTGCCAGATTTTATCACCATCAAGAGTCAGCTGTTTAGCGGCGTTAAAGGAGAGTTACAGAATCGCACTTTCGTTAAGAACAAACGCCGAAATTTGGTGATAAGCTTAACGCTCGGCGAGTGGTTAAAAGTTACAGAATCGGGCTACAGAGCGATGTGGGCGCCTTTGTTTTAATCGACGGTTTTAGTGTTAGGAAAATGTAAAAAAATTAGTTTTGAGTTTTTTGCATGTAATTTAGTGCAAAATACGGCGAAAAGAGAAGTATTGCCATATTTTATCACCATCAAGAGTCAGCTGTTTAGCGGCGTTAAAGGAGAGTTACAGAATTGCACTTTCGTTAAGAACAAACGCCGAAATTTGGTGATAAGCTTAACGCTCGGCGAGTGGTTAAAAGTTACAGAATCGGGCTACAGAGCGATTGGGTGCCTTTGTTTTAATCGACGGCCGTAAAGTTCACAAAACCAACTTAAACCACTGAAATTTCTCCTTCCTTCTCAGGGTAACTCTGCCCTTGATAATGAACCATTGGGCACTTCGGACTTTGATGACTTTCAAACAAATGAGACCAGAGCCGAAGCCCTAATAGAAGCAAACGAGCAGCAAGCAACGGTTAATTTAGTTACCCAAAAATAGCTAGGATTTGTAATAACGTAAAGTTGCTGCCCGTTATCCAGGAAGGGAGCCTTATTTCTTTGGAAACGAATCTTATAGCTGAATGTAACAGAGAATACATCCCACTTTATAATTGCAGATGCAAACTTCTGCAAACCCTTGAAAGAAAGTCCCTGTGTACGACAACTACTTAACCAACACTTCGCAAAATACAAATCCAAATCCGCTGATCACGTGCCCGCCACTGATTACGCCCGACGGCGTAATTCTAATCAATGACCAGCTCGCGATAATACAAGACGACAATTTTACAAGATTGACTAGAGAAACCTTTTTGATAACATTCAAAGGCGATATTACGATAAACACCACTAAATATAGCAACTGGAATGAAGTAATGCGTTCACATCCCGACGCGGTACCCGCACAGCACGTTAACTTCACCGAACATGTGGAGTTATTATCACTTCCACTTCTACAAAGAATTAATATAAAAAACCTCAAGCACATAGCACACCTACGGAATCTTATTGATACCCACTCCATACAATCAGGAAACGCCTTGCTCTTAATTCTATTATCCATAGCTACGAGTATAGCAAAATTTCTGAGGAGACGACAAAGAAATATGGTAGTACTGAAGAATATCATAAGAGAAGCCGGGGACGCCTTCACTTCAAGAGGGGGAGTAGTTAACACAAGGAACCACTCATCCGGCCAAAAAACCGCTTCCACGGAATTTGCTGAGGCGCGTCTATAACTTTGCACGTAACAAATATAAATTCGCAATAATAACTCATCCCGCCAAAATACCGCTACCACGGATTTTGCTGACGGAACACTTATAGTCTTGCGCGTGACAACAACAAAACAAATACAAAAAAGTAGTGTAGGCATTTAGACTCTAAGTCTGTTATAACAACTCTTCCGCTGAGACCGGCTGTCCTTTTAGCACAAGGGAAATAAAAAAATATTGAAAAACAACAGTGTTTGTTTTACTTGTATACATGTTCGCTGCAAATGTTCGATGATTTGCTTAGGAAAACTGAGTAGTTAGCTACTAGCTAGGCATAGTAGCCGGTGGATTTCAACTCCGATGAACGAACACCTGGGCGTTTTCATCTCACCAGTACTACTTTTATATTCTGCAGGGGTTTTCACCTCCGCCAAACGTTGGGCCAAGTATGTGTTTTCACCTCTGCCGCGTTTAGTTTAGCCAGGAGCAATTTAAGTTATAGTGGTGGTTGATATATAAAGTAATTCAACTTAATATATTATTACTTCTTACTTAACCATAATATCAACACTACTCTAATGTTAATATACGTATGTAAAAGTTTGTAGTACATATAAATAGTAATAAAGAGACATTAAAGCATGACACAACATGGTGTCAGGTGTTTCACCACATAAAAAGTAGACAATTTTATTACTAAAATAAGATTTATCGAGTGCAAATGAAATGACTGACCAGGATAAAAAAAAGGCAAGTGCTCCAAGTGAAATAAATAAAATTGAAGTAACTCAATTGGATCCAAGTGCAAGCTATATTGCCAATAGATTTAGAGATACTAATCTGGCGTTATCATGGAAAAAATGGAAAACGCAATTTTAAATTTTTATGCGGGCTTCGGGTTTAGAAAACCACAATGAACAAAAGAAAAGCAGCCTTTATATTACACCATATAGGCCCAGAGTATTTAGAAATTTTCCATTCCATCGATTCTGACGTTAACACAATAGCTTTTGAGGACCTACTCCGTTTGACGGCTACTTCCTACCAAAGGCAAATATAGCGATGGAGAGGCACAAATTCTTTACTCGCAAGCAAAAAAATAAGGAGTCAATTGATGAGTATGTCACATGTTTGTAGAACTTAAGCCTATCATGTGAATTCGGTGATCTTCGGAACGGCTTAGTAGAAGACATTTTTGTGTGTGGGCTATCGCCAAACTTAGTCCAGATTAAAGAGCGATTACTTAATAAGGGCAACATTAAAATTGAAAAAGCAATTGAGATAGCAAAAGATATTGAAGCAGCCAAAAGTGATGCAGCGGAGTTGCGAAATATAAACGAGCACAAACTGTGAATGAATACGTAGGAACTATTCTTAAATCTCGTGGTGGAATTGAAAAATAAATAATGCAAAACACGGCATGCAAAAAATGCGGTCAAATTCATAAATATAAATGTCCACCGTTTGATGCTAAGTGGTATATTTGTAAGAATAGAAATCACTTCGCTTCGATGTGCTCTTAAAAAATCAACAGCAGCAAAAGCGCGCGCCATTCGTCCCAAGAACAACAGAGCCTAATAAGTAAAACGTGAAGATCGTGGAAAAATGTGAAGAACCATAGCATGAAACAGATGGAGAAGATGAAGGTGACCTTTTTGTTGGTGTGATCGGAATGAGCATATTTGAAGAAGAAAATCAATGTTTGTAGAAAAATCAACACAGAGGAGCGCAGCAGCAGCAGATTTGTATGTATACGCCAAAACAAAAAATATTTTGTTATGGTTTCCTTTCAATTGATAGTGTGACGAATTCGATGATTCCTTGGTTATCAATCCTGGGTTCGATCACTATAAAGTCGAATAAACACACGCACAGATAATGTAAGTAATAGCTAGTTTTATTTACTAGTAATAAACGCAAAACAATTTTAAGAGTTTGATAACTTTACAGTAGTTCACTATTGAACGCTTGAAAATAAACTGAACAACCTGCAATGCTTGGTCACCGCCTTATATAGTCCAACAGGGTACTTGCCTACGCACCGAGAACTTTCTTGGTTATTCGCTTTTCGTGTTCTGGAAGGGTCGGTGTTATTTATTGGAATCTCCTCTTTGCATCCTATTCGCAAACACTCGCGCCATCTCTCTTCCTCTTCCTAGTTACACGCTTGCATGCATAAGTGTAGCCATCGTTATCTCACCTGTGTTTAACTAGTGCTGGGAGTGTTATTGAGTTAGGGATGGTACATGCTTGAGAATAATCGCCACACTGCCCTCCACCTAAGTCTGATCGTCCCGATCAGACACATTGCCGGAACCAAACGCAGCTAGCCTTTCTAAATGGACCACTTTCATCTTATTCCTTGGCCTTCCCATAGTTTGTATGCGATATACCACATCGTTGATCCGTTTTATGACTTTGTATGGGCCTTCCCAGTTACATTGTAGTTTTGGGGACAAACCTTTCCTACGCTGTGGGTTGTATAGCAGCACTAAATCTCCTTCTATAAAACCTTCCGAATTTATTGCTTTGTCGTACCTGGCCTTCATTTTATCGCTCATGATCTTAGTCCGTTTTCTCACAAGGTCGTGAATTTCTCTCATTTCTTCTTCCAATACGCTAGTAGATTTCGGAGCATTCACTCCTGCATCAGCGTTTATTCCAAACTTTAAGTCAGCTGGCAATCGAAGATCATTCCCGAAAATTACCTGTGCAGGAGTCTGACCAGTTGTTTCATGTACTGCAGAGCGATATGCCATTAGGAATAAGGAGATGTGAGTATCCCAATCCTTCTGGAATTTATCCACTACTTTCCTCAGGTGCTCTTCCAATGTTCTATTGAATCGTTCCACCATGCCATCTGACTGAGGATGTAGTGCAGTTGTTCGAGTTTTCCGAATGCCCAATGTCTTGCACATTTCCTGGAACACAGCTGATTCGAAATTTCTGCCTTGGTCAGAATGTATCTCCATCGGTGCACCAAACCGAGCTACCCAATTGTTAGTAAACACTTCTGCTATGGTTTCTGCCTCTTGATTTGGAATAGGGTACACTTCTGGCCATTTGCTGAAATAGTCCATAACTACCAGTACATATTTGTTTCCGAGTTTGCTAGTAGGAAATGGACCAGCTACATCTATGGCTATCCTCTCAAATGACGCACCTGAGTTGTACTGTTTCATTTGGCCATGGCTCCTTGATTTCGGTCCTTTAGCTTTGATGCATACTTCACAGTTGGCAATCCACTCCGCGACCGATTGACGGCAACCAACCCAATAGAATCTTTGCTTGACTTTCTCCAAGGTCTTGGTGACTCCAAGATGACCTCCGCTTGGACCGTTATGTAATTCATTGAGTACATCAGGGATTTTCTTCCTTGGGACGACTATCAGCTTTCGAACACATTGACCATCCTCACTCTCCCATATTCGATGCAAACAACCGGATTCTAATTGCAAACTATTCCACTGTGCCCAATATGACTTGGCAACAGGACTTTCTGCTGACATCTCCTCTCTTGATGGTCGCTCGTTTCGTTCGATTCCTTGCATTACACGTGTAAGATCTGGATCTTCGTGCTGAAACCTCCTTAATTGATCCATGTCCCATTCGTCCGTAGATGTTATAGTCATGAGCCGCACATCTATAATGTCTTCCTTGGCCTCAGCTTTGGAACAATGCTTGCATTCCAAGTTACATGGTCTTCGTGACATTGCATCAGCATTTCCGTGGGTGCTACCTTTGCGATGCTCTATGGAAAAGTCATAACTTTGCAGTCGCTCTATCCACCGTGCCAATTGACCTTCCGGATTACGGAACTGTAAGAGCCATTTCAACGCTGCGTGGTCTGTCCTGACGTGGAATCGCTGCCCATAGAGATACTTGTGGAAATGCTTAACGCACTCTACCAATGCCAACAGTTCTCTCCCGGTTACACAATAGTTCCTTTCAGGCTTCCCAATTGTTCGGCTATAGTATGCAACTACCTTCTCCTGTCCATCAACAATCTGAGACAAAACACCTCCTATAGCATAACCACTCGCATCTGTATCCAGAATAAACTTTGAACCTGGTATTGGATATGCTAACATCGGGGCAGTGCATAGCCGTTCCTTCAATCTTTGAAAAGCCACCTCCTGTTCCTTCTTCCATTCAAAACTCATATTCTTTCTCATAAGGTCATGGAGACTACTAGATACGCTGGCAAAATTCAGTACAAATCGGCGATAATACGTGCACAGCCCAAGGAAGCTCCGTAACTCATGCAAATTTCTCGGTCTTGGCCAATCCTTTACGGCTTCGATCTTTTCCTTAGCAGTGCAGATTCCCTCCGTAGTTACCTTGTGACCCAAATAACTTACTTCCTTTTTAAACAAGGAACACTTCTTAGGACTTAGTTTCAGACCAGCACCAGCTATTCTTTGGAAAACTTCCTCCAAGTTCTTTAGGTGTTCCTCAAAGCTTTTTCCCAGCACGATGATGTCGTCGAGGTACACCAAACATGTTTGCCAGTGCAATCCTTTTAGTATCTAGTCCATGAGTCTCTCAAAAGTAGCTGGAGCATTGCATAGCCCTAAGGGCATTACCGTAAATTGCCAAAGCCCTTCTCCAACGCTGAAGGCCGTCTTTTCTTTATCTTCATCCTTCACCTCCACTTGCCAGTAGCCACTTTTCAAGTCCAGTGTGGAAAACCATTTCGTGCCAGATAACGAGTCCAGAGTATCGTCGATTCTTGGCAATGGATAACTATCCTTCTTCGTTACGTCGTTCAATTTTCGGTAATCCACACAGAACCTCATTTTTCCATCCTTCTTTTTCACTAGTACTACCGGTGAGCTCCATGGACTAGCTGATGGTTCGATCACGCCGCTGTCACTCATTTCCTGAATAATTTCTCTTACCACTTGTCGTTTGGCCAATGGAATACTACGAGGAGCTTGGCGGATTGGTCTTGCATCACCAGTATCAATTTGATGCTTCACAACTCTGGTCCGACCTGGTTTGGAACCATCCTTGTCAAATATGCTCGAGTACTTTGATAGAAGTTCCTTTGCCTTTTTCTGATGATCTTTTTCGAGGCCTGCCGTCCACGACATAATATCATCTGAAAGATTAATCTTGATGGTGGAATCATTTTCCTGAAGCTGTTCACAATTGATAACTACCTCGACCTCTTGGCATTGTCCCAATATTGCTCCTTTGGAAAGTTTAATCGGCGATTTGAACTCATTAAGTACTCTTACCGGTACACGTCCATCTTGTTTTGTCATAGCCAGGGTTTTTCCTACTAATATGTTCGTCCTTGATTTGTTTGCTGCCTCGACAACCCACAACTTGTTTGTCCCATAATCTCCATCAATCTTTGCCCATATGATTGCTTCCGACTTCGGTGGAATTTGTTGGCTCTCCTCCACAAGCACTCGCTTACTAACGTATTTGTTTTCGTAACCAAAATTTAATGGCACCTCCATGTTCTGGTAATTCATAATCCTGTTTTGCATGTCGATCTTGATGCCTTTCTCGCTTAAGAAGTCCACACCAACTATGATTTCGTCAACAATATCTGCTACTATAAAATTGTGTAGAACGGCCACGTTCCCAACAGCGATTTCACATGTTACTTCTCCTAGGACATGGGTGTCCTCACCCGTGGCCGTACGTAACTTTGCTCCATGCAATTGTCTCACCTCCTTGTTGACTAAATCAGATCGAATTATGGAATGTGATGCGCCTGTATCCACAGTTAGTAAGTGCTGTTTTCCATCCACATATGCAACAACAGTAACATTTCTAGCTTTCCTTCCGATCTGTGAGACAGAGATTATGGGGCATTCAGTTGCGGGAGCCAGTCCACGCCCCTTTCGGCTGGCTCGATTTAGTTTAACGACTGATTTGGCTGGGAAATTGGCTCACCTCCTTCAGCTTTCCGTTTTCGTCCACCTGAATTGCTGGGGTTACTGGAGCCAGTGCCGCAATAACGTCCTATGTGACCTGATTTTCCGCACTTAAAGCATTTAATGGCACCATTACTATTTTTCTGTACTCCGTTCAACGCTTCCAGAATTGTGTCTACCCAGTCTGGCCGTTCTACCTCCACGCAGT
Organism: Merzomyia westermanni; assembly: GCA_949987695.1. NCBI lineage: Eukaryota > Metazoa > Arthropoda > Insecta > Diptera > Tephritidae > Merzomyia > Merzomyia westermanni. The sequence continues at coordinate 88,802,471 of OX465291.1, forward strand.
GAGCCTTATACGTCGGCTTACTTAATAGCGAAGCTGTTTCCTGCGTTAGAGCATGAGATACCGTCTCAGCAAATGATCTCTTGGGATTTGCATATGTGGCTCGCTTCGTCTCCACGTCACGTATTCCATTTATAAAGCTTTGGATTTTTACCCTTTCTGTGTATTCTACGGGTGCGTCTGCGTTTGCTAGATGGGCCAACCTCTCGATGTCCGACGCAAATTCCTGCAAAGTCTCATTAGGTTTCTGGGAGCGATTCTGTAGCTCTATTTGGTATATCTGCTTCCGATGCTCGCTACCATAGCGTCTCTCAACTGCACCCATTAATGCTTCATAATTGTTCCGTTCTCCGTCAGGAATAGTCTGCAAAATTTCGGCTGCAGGTCCCTTCAATGCCACGAATAATGCAGCAACTTTGTCTTCCATGCCCCAATTATTCACAGCTGCCGTCTTCTCAAACTGTAGCTTAAATACCTGAAAAGGAACAGAACCATCAAATGACGGGGATTTTACCTTGGGAGTATTCGCTAAAGCAGATGGACGGTTCAGTTGCAACTCCTGGATACGGCCCCTTAACGCATCTACCTCGGCCTCTATTTTATCTTGAAATTGTGCAATTTTTGCATCTTGCACTTCTAGTTTCGCTGACACCTTTGCTTCCTGTTCTTCCAACTGCGATGAGATATATGCCTTCTGTTCTTCCATTTGAGATCTCATGTATGCCTTCGTTTCATCTAGTTGAGCTGAAATCTGGGATGTAATACGTGTATCCTGTTCTTCCAGCTGAGATACTATGTGTGTCCTTTGTTCTTCCAACTGAGATGCCATGTGTGTCTTTTGTTCTTCCAACTGAGATGCCATGTGTGTCTTTTGTTCTTGCAACTGTGTCGATATGCTAGATGACATCTGAGTCAATACAGTCAACAACGCATTAGTGTCCACACTTGCGGCTGGAATTGTAGACTCCTTCTCTTCCATTTTTGTCGATGCTTCTTCCACAAGCTGAAACACATGATCGTCAACGTTAATTCCTTCAGCTTCCATAGCCTCTCGCAATCGTGACTGTAGCTCTGATTTATTGCCTGTGGTATTCAAGCCACGCTGTTGCAGCTCATTTTTGAGTTGCTGGATCTTCAGCTCATTCAACTTTGCCATGCCTTTGTTATCCTTGAAAACTCTCGGTATTTATTTAACAATATCACTTCTGACACCAATTGTGACGAATTCGATGATTCCTTGGCTATCAATCCTGGGTTCGATCACTATAAAGTCGAATAAACACACGCACAGATAATGTAAGTAATAGCTAGTTTTATTTACTAGTAATAAACGCAAAACAATTTTAAGAGTTTGATAACTTTACAGTAGTTCACTATTGAACGCTTGAAAATAAACTGAACAACCTGCAATGCTTGGTCACCGCCTTATATAGTCCAACAGGGTACTTGCCTACGCACCGAGAACTTTCTTGGTTATTCGCTTTTCGTGTTCTGGAAGGGTCGGTGTTATTTATTGGAATCTCCTCTTTGCATCGTATTCGCAAACACTCGCGCCATCTCTCTTCCTCTTCCTAGTTACACGCTTGCATGCATAAGTGTAGCCATCGTTATCTCACCTGTGTTTAACTAGTGCTGGGAGTGTTATTGAGTTAGGGATAGTACATGCTTGAGAATAATCGCCACAATAGTCATTTTTGTTTGGTTCAATCGGTCAGGACACACTGCTGTTGGTTAGGTAAATTCACAATCTTGATTCACCCTCCGGTTCGGTATTAAATCGATAGCAACGGGAAAGTGCTATGATTTTGCTGAGGTGGCATCACCAAACAGTCCCATAGAGTGGAAAAGGCACCAATAACGGAACTTTTAATTTCCAGACAAACAAGTGTTTGGTGTGTTCTTGGTGTGCCCAGGGTTAATTTTCGGGTAACCAATAAGTGTCCAATTAAGGGAAATGGGCAATTGGCATCCAAAAGGGGTTTTCCTTTGTATGATTGAATTTAAAGTATTTAAGTTGGTAAAAGTGCACGAGTCCAAAGTATGTACGGAATAAACGTGCCATAAAATTCAATGCATTTTTTAAGGCACTATCTCGGAAATAAAAACCAACAAATTGTCAAAACCACCAAAGCGAAAGATACGCCCCCAAAATGCCAGATTGACCCGGGTGGGAGACACATGGAATCCTGTCCTGATCTCTGACTTTAACCCGGCTGGCATCACGGTTTCGACCGAACGCGAGTAAAACAAGGTATATTGCCAGAATACATTTTAACAGCAAATGGCAATCCATTATTGGTCAAATTGTAGAGTATTGTCAAATTGGACTTAAATAAGCTTTGAAGAGGCAGTAATTTTGTTACTATGTGCAATATTAACGAAGCCTGTAGATCAGAATATTATTGTCAACGGCGAGATCGGATGAAGAGTTCCCTCTGTTTCCTATCACAAACCCATTAACGTGGGGTCCCGCGGGTCACCAAGGGAGAACACCAAACGCATGGTCAAGAACCTTCTTATTTTTGCGCGCCAACGGAAGCATGCCTTCAGGGTTCGGACTTGATCAAAATTGCAGTAATTTTATTACCTTCTGCACTTTACCCAAATCTACTACGCCTTATGCTCCCATAGAATAGTGCCATAATCTGATTTATTTTTAAAAAATGGATTTTTTTCCTAACTATAAACTTTCCTATAAATCCATTAATCATTATTAATATTCTTGCATTTTTTTTTCTTGTTCCATACGGGGAAAATTACCTTCAATAAAAATAGCCACTGAGCGAAATAGTATTAAAAGTAAGAGTACTAAAATCATTTTTATTTATGCCTCAAACACAAGTGTAATTTCAATAATTTGAGTTACAGGTAAAGTCAAGAGTTCAATGCTTATTTAATTTACTACGCAAAAGCAAAGTTAACTTTATTTTCCATAGTGCATTGTTCTTTTTTTATTTTGGCATGTATACTAGTACTAAAAAGGTATTTAAAATAAAAGTAAAAGTCCGGGCCTTGATGGCAACCACCAACCCGAGTGGCAACAATCACGCCACTTCAGACTGGGTAACGGAACTTTTCCACTGCGCAGTCGACGTTGCTTAAAGACTTTTTTTTTGATACCCCAGTGGCTTCGTCGGCATTCGCTGACAATTAAAAGATATCGTGAACTTAATATAAAAAGACTTGCGCGCAGAACTCGCAAGTGGTGAAAGAAAAACAAAAAAATTGTCCACTTTAAGGACTAAAATGTGTATGTGACATTTATATACATTTAATTGTTTGAAATTACAAAATACCAAACAACAACAATCAGAACAAACAGCGTCAGTAAAAGCCCTGCGCTAATGCATACAATTAGTAACAAAACGCCAAAAATATTTCAATAACTTGTGATATTGTTTTGCGGTTTGATAAAACGAACGGGGCGCTTTCAAAAACTTTTCGTTGTTTTAGTATATAAAGCTTAAGTTAAACCGTGTTACCCGCAAGGAGTTGAGAAAACGTAGATAAACTGAAGCGGAAATTTTTTCTGCGTAAAAGCGCATTGAAGCCCGATAAATTAAGATTACGCGAGTTTATTATCAAAAATCACGGCGAAAAATTCTTGAAAAAGAAAGCTAGCCAGCGGCAACAATATAATCACTACCAGCTATAATTTCCACACCAGCACGACATCATAGGAGTAAGGGTGAGTACATTTACTTTTGGATAAATTTGGAATTATAACTTTGGACTATATATACTGGCAGTAATGTATCTTATCTAGGTGTAGAAATGCGAGGTCATTTTGAGGCAGGGCGCTTTGTGAATGTGTTGTGTACATGTATGTCTATACGAGGGAAAGTTCTGAGAATCGTCAAGGCGATCCAGTTCCATGCTCGGTATTTATGTGCAGAGCACCTTTCTGTATAGGCGGCCTTTGGCCGCACTTCAAAAACATAACCCTTAGCCGGCCCAACACCGGTTATGCGGTACACAGTATTTCTGCGCAGAACACACTTCTGCACTTTTCGGTACGCCCTAATCTGTGATTACAACAACTACATAATTATTTCTTTCTAATTGTTGATACGGAGGTTAGGACCCGTCGTTTGATACCTTTTCCGATATTTTTGGACTTGTATTAGCAGTTGCGTGCGGTCGTATAGAATTACCCTAATTTTGTTCAGGCGTGTATTTTAATTTAATGGAGGGTGGGGCCGTGTGCAGAAGTCCACGCAAGTGGGGAAAGTTTCTGATCGCCATTCACCTGGGAATGGCCAGAGCAATTCTTTTGCATGCGGTTCAAGCAGCTCACTACTTCCGGGCTTTGCGCCCAAGTATCCTCTGGGTAACCACCGAACACCCGTTTGGTGGTGAGCTAAACGTGAGAAGGCGACAACCTGGTAAGGCCACTCCGACATAATCGGTTTAAGGGCTTGCTGGGGGGTTCAAACAGCAGCGTCTGATCACCAGGTGGTGCGGCTGCAAGCGGGCGTCTGTCTTGGATCAAGCGGCTCGCTATACAAACGTGTAATAGAATTCAACCTCCCGTGAAACGGGTTGTGCGTTGGGTTTGGGACCCACCACATAAAACAACGTCCCAATGAAATTCAACAACAAAGCCTCGGATATGAGAATCCCTTTTTTAGATGACAACACTGAACTGAATTCCCCATAATTTCTGTCTCACAGATCGGAAGGAAAGCTAGTAATGTTACTGTTGTTGCATATGTGTATGGAAAAGAGCACTTATTAACTGTGGATATAGGCGCATCGCATTCCATAATTCGATCTGATTTAGTGAACAAGGAGGTGAGACCATTGCATGGAGTAAAGTTACGTACGGCCCCTGGTGAGGACACCCATGTCCTAGGAGAAGTAACATGTGAAATCATAATTGGGAACGTGGCCATTCTACACAGTTTTATAGTAGCAGATATTGTTGACGAAATCATAGTTGGTGTGGACTTCTTAAGCGAGCAAGGCATCAAGATCGACATGTAAAACAGGATTATGAATTACCAGAACATGGATTTGGTTGGTTGGTTACGAATACAAATAAGTTAGTAAGCGAGTGCTTGTGGAGGAGAGCCAACAAACGATATTTTCGATATAGGAAAAGGGTGCGTGGTTTTTTTCCGAGTTCGCTCATTTTCAAGCCCAATCTATTCTGAATCTAAATAAGCCCGCATACCGAATTTGGTGAAGATATCTCAATATTTGCTCAAGTTACCGTGTTAACGGACAGACGGACCAACGAACCAACCGTTATCCAAACAAATTATAATACCCTGTGTACAAGTACAACTGGGTATAAAAAGAAAGCGTTTCCTTCAGCCGATTTCGCTCGTTTTCACAGCAAACAGTGCTCGCTGCGAAAAAAAATTTCTATGCCAAATTTCAGTGTTATATCTCCAACGGCTATTGATTTACAGCTTCTTAAACTTCTGAATTTGCTTCTTCTAAATGTGGGCGTTGCCACTCCCATATTCCAAAATTTTACTGAACTTGTGTTTTGCGTTCTAAAATCAATCCAGCTACCAAATTTCATTAATTTAGTGGTATTCGTTTTCGAATTACCTCTTTTTTCCGATTTTTCGATATAGGAAAAGGAGGCGTGGTTATCGTCCGATTTCGCTCATTTTCAAGCCCAATCTATTCTGAATCTAAATAAGCCCGCATACCGAATTTGGTGAAGATATCTCAATATTTGCTCAAGTTACCGTGTTAACGGACAGACGGACCAACGAACCAACCGTTACCCAAACAAATTATAATACCCTGTGTACAAGTACAACTGGGTATAAAAAGAAAGCGTTTCTTTCAGCCGATTTCGCTCGTTTTCACAGCAAACAGTTGTCGCTGCGAAAAAAAATTTCTATGCCAAATTTCAGTGTTATATCTCCAACGGCTATTGATTTACAGCTTGTTAAACTTCTGAATTTGGTTCTTCTAAATGTGGGCGTTGCCACTCTCATATTCCAAAATTTTACTGAACTTGTGTTTGGCGTTATCAAATCAATCCACCCACCAAATTTCATTAACTTAGTGTTAATTATCTCATTTTTTTCAATTTTTCGATAATTTCGATATAGGAAAAGGGGGCGTGGTTATCGTCCGATTTCGCTCATTTTCAATACCAACCTATTCAGCATCTAAATAAGCCCTCATACCGAATTTGGGGAAGTTATTCAATATTTGCTCAAGTTATCGTGTTAATAGACAGACGGACGGGCATGGCCCAGTCAAATTTTTTTTCGATCCTGGTAATTTTGATATATGGAAGTCTATATCTATCTCAGTTCCTGTATACCTGTACAACCAACCGTTATCCAAACAAAGTTATAATACCCTGTGTACAAGTACAGCTGGGTATAAAAAGAAAGCGTGGCTTTCAGCCGATTTCGCTCATTTTCAAAGCAAACAGTTGTCGCTACGAAAAAAGATGTCTATGCCAAATTTCAGTGTTATATCTCCAACGGCTATTGATTTACAGCATGTTAAACTTCAGAATTTGCTTCTTCTAAATGTGGGCGTTGCCACGCCCAATATCCAAAATTTTACTGAACTTGTGTTTTGCGTTATAAAATCAATCCACCTACCAAATTTCATTAGTTTAGTGTTAATTATCTCACTTTTTTCAATTTTTCGATAATTTCGATATAGGAAAAGGGGGCGTGGTTATCGTCCGATTTCGCTCATTTTCAATACCAACCTATTCAGCATCTAAATAAGCCCTCATACCGAATTTGGGGAAGATATTCAATATTTGCTCAAGTTATCGTGTTAATAGACAGACGGACGGATATGGCCCAGTCAAATTTTTTTTCGATCCTGGTCATTTTAATATGTGGAAGTCTATATCTATCTCGATTCCATTATACCTGTACAACCAACCGTTATCCAAACAAATTATAATACCCTGTGTACAAGTATAGCTGGGTATGAAAAGAAAGCGTGGCTTTCAGCCGATTTCGCTCATTTTCACAGCAAACAGTTGCCGCTACGAAAAAAAATGTCGATGCCAAATTTCAGTGTTATATCTCCAACGGCTATTGGATTACAGCTTGTTTAACTTCTGAAATTGCTTTTTCTAAATGTGGGCGTTGCCCATATTCCAAAATTTTACTGAACTTGTGTTTTGCGTTATAAAATCAATCCACCTACCAAATTTCATTAATTTAATGGTATTCGTTTTCGAATTATCTCATTTTTTCCATTTTTTCGATATTTTCGATATAGGGAAAGGGGGCGTGGTTATTGTCCGAGTTCGCTCATTTTCAATACCAATCTATTCTGAGTCTAAATAAGCCCGCATACCGAATTTGGTGAAGATATCTCAATATTTCCTCATGTTATCCTGTTAACGGACAGACGGACGGACGGACGGACATGGCTCAATCAAATTTTTTCGATCGTGGTCATTTTGATATATGGAAGTCTATATCTATCTCGATTCCTTTTTACCTGTACAACCCACCGTTATCCAAACAAAGGTATAATACCTGTGTACAAGTACAGCTTGGTATAAAAAGAAAGCGTGGCTTTCAGCCGATTTCGCTCATTTTCACAGCAAACAGTTGCCGCTACGAAAAAAATATCTATGCCAAATTTCAGTGTTATATCTCCAACGGCTATTGATTTACAACTTGTTAAACTTCTGAACTTTCTTCTTCTAAATGTGGGCGTTCCCACTCCCATATTCCAAAATTTTACTGAACTTGTGTTTTGCGTTCTAAAATCAATCCAGCTACCAAATTTCATTAATTTAGTGGTATTCGTTTTCGAATTACCTCTTTTTTCCGATTTTTCGATATTTTCGATATAGGAAAAGGAGGCGTGGTTATCGTCCGATTTCGCTCATTTTCAAGCCCAATCTGTTTTGAATCTAAATAAGCCCGCATACCGAATTTGGTGAAGATATCTCAATATTTGCTCAAGTTATCGTGTTAACGGACAGACGGACAGACGGAATGTACAACCAACCGTTATCCAAACAAAGTTATAATACCCTGTGTACAAGTACAGCTGGGTATAAAAGGAAAGCGTGGCTTTCAGCCGATTTCGCTCATTTTCAAAGCAAACAGTTGTCGCTACGAAAAAAGATGTCTATGCCAAATTTCATTGCTATATATCCAACGGCGATTGATTTACAGCTTGTTAAACTTCTGAATTTGGTTCTTCTAAATGTGGGCGTTGCCACTCTCATATTCCAAAATTTTACTGAACTTGTGTTTGGCGTTATAAAATCAATCCACCTACCAAATTTCAATAATTTAGTGGTATTCGTTTTCGAATTATCTAATTTTTTCCAATTTTTCGATATTTTCGATATAGGAAAAGGGGGCGTGGTTATCGTCCGAGTTCGCCATTTTCAAGCCCAATCTATTCTGAATCTAAATAAGCCCGCTTACCGAATTTGGTGAAGATATCTCAATATTTGCTCAAGTTATCGTGTTAACGGACAGAACGGACGGACGGGAAGACGGACTGTACAACCAACCGTTATCCAAACAAATTATAATACCCTGTGTACAAGTACAACTGGGTATAAAAAGAAAGCGTGGTTTTCAGCCGATTTCGCTCGTTTTCACAGCAAACAATAGTCGCTGCGAAAAAAAAATGTCTATGCCAAATTTCAGTGTTATATCACCAACGGCTATTGATTTACAGCTTGTTAAACTTCTGAATTTGGTTCTTCTAAATGTGGGCGTTGCCACTCTCATATTCCAAAATTTTACTGAACTTGTGTTTGGCGTTATCAAATCAATCCACCCACCAAATTTCATTAACTTAGTGGTATTCGTTTTCGAATTACCTCTTTTTTCCGATTTTTCGATATTTCGATATAGGAAAAGGAGGCGTGGTTATCGTCCGATTTCGCTGATTTTCAATACCACGCTATTCAGCATCTAAATAAGCCCTCATACCGAATTTGGGGAAGATATTCAGTATTTGCTCAAGTTATCGTGTTAATAGACAGACGGACGGACATGGCTCAATCTAATTTTTTTTCGATCCTGGTCATTTTAATATGTGGAAGTCTATATCTATCTCGATTCCATTATACCTGTACAACCAACCGTTATCCAAACAAATTATAATACCTTGTGTACAAGTATAGCTGGGTATGAAAAGAAAGCGTGGCTTTCAGCCGATTTCGCTCATTTTCACAGCAAACAGTTGTCGCTACAAAAAAAAATGTCTATGCCAAATTTCAGTGTTATATCTCCAACGGCTATTGGATTACAGCTTGTTTAACTTCTGAAATTGCTTTTCTAAATGTGGGCGTTGCCCATATTCCAAAATTTTACTGAACTTGTGTTTTGTGTTGTAAAATCAATCCACCTACCAAATTTCATTAATTTAATGGTATTCGTTTTCGAATTATCACATTTTTTCCAATTTTTCGATATTTTCGATATAGGGAAAGGGGGCGTGGTTATCGCCCGAGTTCGCCATTTTCAAGCCCAATCTATTCTGAATCTAAATAAGCCCGCATACCGAATTTGGTGAAGATATCTCGAAATTTGCTCAAGTTATCGTGTTAACGGACAGACGGACGGACGGACGGGCAGACTGACTGTACAACCAACCGTTATCCAAACAAATTATAATACCCTGTGTACAAGTACAGCTGGGTATAAAAAGAAAGCATGGCTTTCAGCCGATTTCGCTATTTTTACAGCAAACAGTTGTCGCTGCGAAAAAAAATGTCTATGCCAAATTTTAGTGTTATATCTCCAACGGCTATTGATTTACAGCTTGTTAAACTTCTGAATTTGCTTTTTCCAAATGTGGGCGTTGCCACGCCCATATTCCAAACTTTTACTGAACTTGTGCTTTGCGTTATAAAATCAATCCACCTACCAAATTTCATTAATTTAGTGGTATTCGTTCGAACTATCTCATTTTTTCAAGTTTTCCATATTTTCGATACAGAAAAACGGGGCGTGGTTATTGTCCAACCTATTCAGCATCCACCATCGGAGGGTGGGGGCGTGTGCAGAAGTCCACGCAAGTGGGGAAAGTTTCTGATCGCCATTCACCTGGGAATGGCCAGAGCGATTCTTTTGCATGCGGTTCAAGCAGCTCACTACTTCCGGGCTTTGCGCCCAAGTATCCTCTTGGTAACCACCGAACACCCGTTTGGTGGTGAGCTAAACGTGAGAAGGCGACAACCTGGTAAGGCCACTCCGACATAATCGGTTTAAGGGCTTGCTGGGGGGTTCAAACAGCAGCGTCTGATCACCATGTGGTGCGGCTGCAAGCGGGCGTCTGTCTGGGATCAAGCGGCTCGCTATACAAACGTGAAATTGAATTCAACCTCCAGTGAAACGGGTTGTGCGTTGGGTTTGGGACCCACCACATAAAACAACGTTCCAATGAAATTCAACAACGAAGCCTTGGATATTAGAAACCCTTTTTTAGATGACAACACTGAACTGAATTGCCCATAATTTCTGTCTCACAGATCGGAAGGAAAGCTAGTAATGTTACTGTTGTTGCATATGTGTATGGAAAAGAGCACTTATTAACTGTGGATATAGGCGCATCGCATTCTATAATTCGATCTGATTTAGTGAACAAAGAGGTGAGACCATTGCATGGAGTAAAGTTACGTACGGCCACTGGTGAGGGCACCCATGTCCTAGGAGAAGTAACATGTGAAATCATAATTGGGAACGTGGCCATTCTACACAGTTTTATAGTAGCAGATATTGTTGACGAAATCATATGTTACGGCGGGATCGTGGCAATGACGGTGGCGCGCTCGCACGTAATAAAGGGAGACAAACAATAAAAAGCACCGAATTAGTAAATAAACAAACAAGGATTGCTTTCGCTAAGTAAAGAATACACAGGTGTTTATTAGGAATATGTTTGAACACTATTATAATTAATAGGATAACAAATGGCGTGAAATTTTGAATATCGTATGGAATTAATAGGGAAAAACTATATTTACCTCTGGATTGGCTGCTCGTAACTCGCGTACTCTCGAAAAACAAGTGGCCGAGCATATCTTAGGATTTTAGCTCGATACCCCTGCCGAATGCCTACTTTCGTCAGGTTCGGAGAGGTAAGCGCTGTTATCGGTTGAAAGCTACAGGCCATAAAGGTGCAAATATGAATAATTTCACCCTTAAAGGGGCGGCCGATATATTGAGGCCGGTGGCCTAAACATGCCGGCCCCCTTGCGGCGAGCAACCTTCAAAAAGAACAAATAGTGTAGCAGCCAACCCCAGATAAATGCACAATTCAAGTTTCCGGTTGAACTAGTCTTAAACTATTAAAATTATGGTGGGCCACCCATGGGCCCTTGCTCTGCCAGTCGCCGCTTGACACCTGTTGTGGGTGAGAAAATAAAGGTTAATATACATGTACGTGGTTTTGCTTAGCTCATTGCACCTTATTTTTTTTGTATTTTTATTGTTGGTGGGCCCCCGAAATTACAAGGCCGAAAATTGTGGCTTGTGCCAGCAACCCATTGATGGTTGACGGTGGAGTGCCGCTCAGCATCAGGCTGGCATAAACGTCGGCGCCTAGCGTCAGGCGCACAGGAGAGGCACGGAAAAATTCGGGATCCGCCAGCCTCATAAGCTGGAAAGGTGCAGCAACCGTCGCATCAATATTAGAGACCGGGCTCATACGATGATGGTGCGCAAGGACCGTAGCTTGGGTGGTGACCCTTCTGGTTACTCCGTACTTTCCCCGTAGTACAAGTGTACACCTGATCGGCCGGGTCCCACCAACACGTTCTAGGTGAAGATTGGTAGCGAACTCACCGTCAATGACCGTAGTTGGTGAGCACGGGTCGAACAGGGCACGGACGAAGTGCAGTGCGCCACCGGACTCGATGCACACCAAAGCCGTTGGTGCGATGGCGACAAACGATCGCATAATGATGGCTGTAGCAGGGGCGTTGGCCGCTCTACGCTTATCTAGGTGTAGAAATGCGAGGTCATTTTGAGGCAGGGCGCTTTGTGAATGTGTTGTGTACATGTATGTTTATACGCGGGAAAGTTCTGAGAATCGTCAAGGCGATCCAGTTCCATGCTCGGTATTTATGTGCAGAGCACCTTTCTGTATAGGCGGCCTTCCGCCGCACTTCAAAAACATAACCCTTAGCCGGCCCAACACCGGTTATGCGGTACACAGTATTTCTGCGCAGAACACACTTCTGCACTTTTCGGTACGCCCTAATCTGTGATTACAACAACTACATAATTCTTTCTTTCTAATTGTTGATACGGAGGTTAGGACCCATCGTTTGATACCTTTTCCCATATTTTTGGACTTGTATTAGCAGTTGCGTGCGTCGTATAGAATTACCCTAATTTTGTTCAGGCGTGTATTTTAATTTAATGGAGGGTGCGGCCGTGTGCAGAAGTCCACGCAAGTGGGGAAAGTTTCTGATCGCCATTCACCTGGGAATGGCCAGAGCGATTCTTTTGCATGCGGTTCAAGCAGCTCACTACTTCCGGGCTTTGCGCCCAAGTATCCTCTGGGTAACCACCGAACACCCGTTTGGTGGTGAGCTAAACGTGAGAAGGCGACAACCTGGTAAGGCCACTCCGACATAATCGGTTTAAGGGCTTGCTGGGGGGTTCAAACAGCAGCGTCTGATCACCAGGTGGTGCGGCTGCAAGCGGGCGTCTGTCTTGGATCAAGCGGCTCGCTATACAAACGTGTAATAGAATTCAACCTCCCGTGAAACGGGTTGTGCGTTGGGTTTGGGACCCACCACATAAAACAACGTTCCAATGAAATTCAACAACAAAGCCTCGGATATGAGAAGCCCTTTTTTAGATGACAACATCCGCAAACGAAATAAGGATTATGAGATAAGGGCATGTACCTGGAATGTCCGGTCCCTTAATGGGGAAGGTGCCGCTGCCCGGCAGGTTGAGGTCCTGAGGAAAGCAAAAGCTGACATCACCGCAATACAAGAGATGCGATGGAGGGGGCGAGGAAACACGATCAAAACACCTTGCAAAATCTACTGGAGTGGGTATGAAGACAAGCGCAGATTCGGCGTGGGATTTGTGGTGGGAGAGAGACTCCATCACCGAGTACTGTCGTTCACACCCGTGAACGAGCGTCTCGCTGCAATCCGCATAAAAGTACGATTTTTCACCATATCGTTTATCTGCGCTCATGCACCGACGGAAGAGAAGGACGACGTGGAAAAGGATGCATTCTACGAGCGCCTGGAAGAAGCATACGAGTGCTGCCCCCGTCATGATATCAAAGTCGTGCTTAGCGACTTTAACGCCAGGGTGGGTAAGGAGGGTGTATTTGGCCCCACTGTCGGGAAGTTCAGTCTCCACGATCAGACTTCGCCAAATGGATTCAGGCTGATCGACTTCGCCGGTGCCCGAAACATGGTCATATCCAGCACTAGGTTTATGCACAAGAAGATCCATCAGGCTACATGGCTGTCCCCCGATCGAAAAACACACAACCAGATCGACCACGTTGTGATAGACGGACGGCATGCTTCCAGCGTTTTAGATGTTCGCACAATACGAGGACCTAACATCGACTCTGATCACTACCTAGTAGCAGCCAGGATTCGTACCCGCCTCTGTACGACAAAACAGGTGCAACAAACAACGCAGGGAAAGCTGGACGTCGAAAAGCTGCAATCGCAACAGACCGCCAATTATTTCGCAGATCGCCTCTCACACCTGCTCTCCGAGAGCACAATTCAACCTAGTGGAATGCATGAGCAGTGGGATCATATCTCAGGAGCACTCCGTACCGCAGCCGAAGAAGTAATTGGATTCCGGCGAACGCGAAGAAACAACTGGTATGATGATGAAGAGTGCCGCGCTGCAACGAAAAGAAAGGACGAAGCCTACAAGGCAACGCTGAGATCGAATGCAACGAGGAGTGTGTGTGAACACTACCGCGAATTGTAGAGGGAAGCGAGGCGGCTTTTCCGGGCGAAAAAAAGAGAGGCAGAAAAGCGTGAAATAAAGGAGCTTGAGATGCTGGCCAACGGGAATAATGCCCGAAAATTCTATCAAAAAATTCGGCGAATGACAGAAGGTTTCAAACCCGGGGCAAACTCCTGTAAGAATGAGAACGGCGACCTGGTGACCGATGTTCAGAGAACACTCAGAATATGGAGGGATCACTTCTCTGCCCTTTTAAATGGAGAAACTGAGCAAGAAACCAGAGAAGATGCCGAACCCGAGCCCACAATCGAAGATGATGGAATTGACGTTCCACAACCCGACTATAATGAGGTGCGAATAGCAATATCCCGATTGAAAAACAATAAAGCAGCTGGCGCTGATGGTTTGCCTGCTGAGCTATTCAAACATGGAGCCGAGGAGCTGGTAAGGCGCATGCATCAGCTTCTATGCAGAATTTGGTCGGATGAATACATGCCTGAAGATTGGAATCTAAGTGTTCTCTGCCCAATCCACAAGAAGGGCGATCCTGCAAACTGCGCCAACTATCGCGGAATCAGCCTTTTGAATATCGCATATAAGGTCGTATCAAGCGTATTGTGCGAAAGACTGAAGCCTGATGTGAACAGACTGATTGGACCTTATCAGTGTGGCTTCAGACCTGGTAAATCTACCATCGACCAGATTCTTACAATTCGCCAAATCTTGGAAAAAACCCGTGAAAAAAGAATCGACACGTATCATCTCTTTGTTGATTTTAAAGCCGCTTTCGATAGCACGAAAAGGAGCTGCCTATATGCCGCTATGTCTGAATTTGGTTTCCCCGCAAAACTCATACGGCTATGCAAAATGACCTTGAGCAACACCGCCAGCTCGGTCAGAATTGGGAAGTACCTATCCGAGCCGTTCGAAACTAAACGAGGTTTCAGACAGGGTGACCCCCTATCGTGCGATTTCTTTAATATAATGCTGGAGAAAATAATACAAGCTGCAGAACTTAACCGCGCTGGAACAATATTTTATAAAAGCGTGCAACTGTTGACATATGCTGACGATATTGATATCATTGGCCTTAACAACCGCGCCGTAACTTATGCTTACTCCAAATTAGAAAAAGAAGCGGAGAAAATGGGATTGGTGGTGAACGAGGGCAAAACGAAGTACCTTCTGTCATCATGCAAAGAGTCAGCGCATTCGCGCCTTGGCAACCAAGCCACTGTTGGCAGCAATAATTTCGAAATAGTAAAGGACTTCGTTTACCTGGGAACCAGCGTTAACACCAACAATAATGTTAGCCTAGAAATCCGAAGAAGAAGTACTCTTGCAAACAAATGCTACTTCGGGCTGAGTAGGCAATTGAAAAGTAAAGTCCTCTCTCGACGAACGAAAATAACACTCTACAAGTCACTCATCGCACCCGTCCTGCTATATGGTGCAGAGGCGTGGACACTAAAAACATCTGATGAGGCGGCTCTGGGAGTATTCGAGAGAAAGGTTCTTCGAAAGATTTGTGGACCTCTACGCGTTGACGACGGCGAGTACCGAAGAAGATTTAATGATGAGCTGTATGAACTTTACGCAGACGCCGACATAGTTCAGCGAATTAAAACAAAGCGGCTTCGCTGGCTAGGCCACGTAGTGCGAATGAGCGAAGATGCTCCAGCCCAGAAGGTATTCTTATCGGCACCCGCCGGTGGAAGCAGAGGAAGAGGGAGACCACCACTCCGATGGAAGGACCAAGTGGAGACCGATTTGCGATCCCGCGGTGTTTCCAATTGGCGCCAGTTGGCGCAACGAAGAAACGACTGGCGAGCTATGTTGGACGGTCAAAATCGCCCAGGCGGTTAGATGACCATTTAAAAAGAAAGTGTATTTTAATCACGTGTGTTTTCCAAATTTCCGGAATCAAAATAAATTTTTTTTTTCTTTTTATATACTGCCTATTATTGCCCATCAAGTAGGTGGTGAGAAAAAAAAAATTCGTTCAGTGGTTATTGTTTTGACTATTATGGGGTGAATATAATTTGTTGAATTGGTTACCGATGTGGCTAAGATATGAATAATTTTATTAGCTAAATTATTATTATACCGGTCATTGTCAATTAAACAATAGCTTTCAATTTTTCCAAGGAAATTTAATCAATTTTAATATTCATATATATACAGCTGTCTGGTGCAACAAATAATAACAGCCCATCTGAGGTTTGGCTGTTAATGCTTTTGGCATAAGCACTATAAAGAACAAAGATTTTCTGCCTTAATTATGTGCTTAGATAATAACTTTAGAGGAGCTATTCCTGTGTGTTGGAACATCCGTTCCTATCTATCTAACGGCTAACGGTAGCTAGTCTGACTGGTATAGTTTTGCGAGAAGATATTTGGAATCAACTTATATATATACATATATAAAAACAAATTGTGGTTACTTTTTTTTCGTTTGCAGAACGCATCAACGTGCCACACAATCGCTACACATCAAGCGCGCATCACCAACCTATAGTGCGCAGCACTAAAAACCGCCAACAATAAGCGGCAACAACAAACGGTACCAACAACCGGTAACAACACGCCCGGCCACAACTAAACCGATCACAACAAACCCGGTAACAACTAAACCGGTAACACCAAACCCGGTAACAACTATACCGGTAACACCAAAACCCGCAACATAACGCCACAACAAAACCGGCAACAACAAAACCGGTAACAAGACAACCAGCATTGACGTCAGCAGGGGCCGCCCTCTTCTAGGCCCACTGCACAACCACCCGAATCGACCACAACAACACCAGCAGTGACAACAGTGAGGGCCGCCGTATTATAGGCCCACCGCACTAACCGTCAGCAATAACACCACAATCAGCAGAGATCACCCCAACAATAGCGCCTTACCGACGGCCTACCACACCCGGATAAGATCTATCTAATATAGATGTAGTTCTAGTAGTAGTAGCTTTTTTGTTCGATTTGAAAATGAAATGTCAACTACATTAAAACTTAAACCTTGAAATAGAGAAAAAAGGAAAGGAGATTAGAGAGTAGGATAAAATAAAACATGCTTTCTTAACATTAATTTAAAATTTCAACGGTTAAATTAAAAGTTCCTGATTTTGATTATAAATTATAGTAAGGTAAAAGATAAATCGTAAGAGGTAGGATTAAAGAAAAGTTAAATTTAAGGTGTTAGAAAGTAATGAATAGTAAATAAGAAGGCTAACTATAATGAAATGAAAATAAAAATTAGATTAAAATACAGGAAGGAGATACTTGAGAAATAAGGCAAAACTAAAGGAGCTTGAAAGTTTGAACTTAGGTAAACACAACTAATGACTTTAATCGATATAAATAAAATAAGATTTGATAGAAAAAAAAGAATAATATTAATAATAAGAAAAAACCATTAAAATAAAATAGTGTTAAATGAGAGAAAAATTAACACAATATATATAAAAAAATGAAGTTATCGAATCTTAACAAATAATAAACTGACATAAATAAAAATAAAAATTTATACGATAAGATAAATACATAAACGCAGTTTAAATAAGTAAATAATAAACCAAAATAAATAAAATATTAAGATAATAAACATAAGGTTAAAGAAGTACAAGTAAGGACAACGAAATCAGATTAGTAAAACAATAATGATGTAAGCAACCAGGCAATATTTTTTTTTTGCTTGGTTTTTTTGTATCCGGTGTGTCGCATATATAGTATAAACTTATATATATAGGTAAACTTATACGGAATTAATCCATGCAAATGAATTCCTTAGCTTAGCGCGAAATTAAGCCACATATCCTTTTGTTACAACGAGCTTTGAATAAAATTCGTTAATTAATATGGGAATTCTGATTTTCTCAATTATTTAGAAGGCAAGTAGGATTCTAGGTAAGGGCGGCGCCCCCTTGTGTTGTTCGGCCTCTTCATGTTTATTTCCTTTTGTTTTTCAGCTTTTGTAAGCGGGTTTTCCCCTTCCGTCAATTAAAATTTTTTTTTTCTTTTCCTTTCGTTTATTTCAGTCTTAATTTCGTTTTAATTTTCAGTTAATTTTGAATCTTAAGTTTCCCTTTTGAACATTTTCTTTATCCCGTTTTTTATTTTGAATTTTTATTTGATTAGCGTTTTTTTTTTTGAAATTTAAATGTCAACGATTCGTGGCACCCGGGTTTAACCGGATGTTGTTTTTAGAGTGGTTTTGCGCGGTTGTGCGCTTCCCCCCCCGCGTTTTAAAGGCATGATTTGACCTTTTTCTGTTTATGGCGCAGGACGCTAAGGTTGGCAAGAGCCCACTCCAGCCGACAATGACTAGCCGCAGCGCACCATTAATATCATGCTGACCGCCTTCCTTAATGCTCCACTTTGACGCGGATACCATAACAATTTGACAGACAAATGGCGGGTGTAGTTAATAAAGAATTCAAGAAAGAATGGATAATAGAAACTGAATTTAAGAAAACTGTTGTTCAATGTCAGGTTGATACTAGCACTCAGGCAAATATACTTTCTTTAATCATGCTTAGTCTTCTTAATACAAAAAAGAATGTAATGAAATCGAATGTAATGAAATCGAATGTAAAGTTATTTACTTTTAGTGGAGAAAAATTGCCCCTTCTGGGAGTTTTGAAGACAAATGTTGTGTTTGACGGAAATTTTTATAGTAATGTGATTTTTCATGTATCAGATATGGATTGCAAAAACATTATTGGTTTAAATACTGCTATACTGGTTTAGGAGAATTGAAAAATATGTGCAAACTAAAGCTTAGAGAAAATTGTACGCCGGTGGTTGAACCACCACGAAAATTCCCTTTAAGTTGCTAGAGGAATTGAAAAGTGAATTAAAACGGATGATTGATTTGAAAGTAATTTCTCCAGTTTCTGAACCAACAGAATGGGTGAATTTCAATGTTTTGGTGAAGAAAGCCAATGAAAGTTGAGAGCATGTTTAGATCCCCCAAGTTATGTACTTTGAATACTCCTATTGAACGTTTCAGATTTCTAACGCTTCCATTTGATATTAATGCGGCGCCCGAAATATTTCAAGCTGAAACGGTGAAACTGTTTGGGGATATTGCAGGTTTAATCATTTATATAGATGATTTTCTAATTCATGCGGCTACGTTTGGAAAACCCGATGAAATTCTTTAAAAGGTTTTAGAGACAAATCAGCTATTAGAAAGGAACAAATAAAATTCATTGGATATTATTCATGTATATCTCAGGAACAGATAGAGCAATTCCAAAACGGTTTGAAAAATTTAAAAGCTAATAAAATTTGCTATATGCGTACAAAACGTTTCGCTAGGCCCTGTAGGTTCGAAGATAATGAACAATCAATACGGATTTTCACCTTTTTTTTTGTAAAAATATAAAAAAAGTGTACTTTGCGAGGAAGGATATCGAAAACTTTTTATTTTTTTCCAGATATTTTGTTCTGTTTTATTACAAAAAAATAAGCTTTCATCCAATAAAGTCGATGGACTAATACAAAAGCTATAAGCATTAAAATAAATATAGCCATATAATACTTAAGTACCCTACAAATATTAGCATATGTAGATATGAGACGATAACAATGTGTGTAAATTTTGTCTGAACTCTATGATCTTATTTTATACTTGAAAAAGTTATTTGTTTTGGTAATTGTTGTTGGAGCAGTGCTCGAATTTTTATGTTTGTTTTTTAATTGATATTAGAGGAAAAATTACAACGATATGCACAGCGATGGTATGGGATGACATGTTTCGAGATGCCCAACTTCTCATCAGACCCCTTCTTGGACACTGGGATACACACATGATTATCTTTATTATTAGACATGCAGCGAAAGATACATATTTGAATATATTTTCTTTATTTATTTAACTCTGAGGTTTTATTTAATAAAATGTTTGTAAATATGTGTTTGTGTTTAAATAGAAATTTTATATTTTTTTGATAATCTGCGTCACATAAGTTAAATTGTTTACTGATTAAATGGGTTTTTAATATATGAATATATTTCTATGAAATATGTGTACTAATTTTAAATTGTTGTAAATAGTGTGGGTATGTATGTATGTATTTGCTTCTATTCTTTTCTTAAGCCTCGTTCTTGCAGCCAAGTCAATAAATGTGCCAAATTCCAGTAGCTGATAAACACTATAGTAAATATATACTTTGAATTTTTATAATTTAATCAATTTACTGGGACTAATACAAAAATATATTTTAATATCGTCACTGTTTTTGCAAAACCACTATCGACCAAATACCAAAGGTGACCTGGCTAACCGTGAGCTCTACTCATTAAGTTCTTTATTTGAGTATTTATTTTGTGGAACGAGTTTCCAAATAAATATACATTAAAATATGTATGTGAAATGGAATCGCTTTTAATTTATGTGGGGTACCTTTTGTATGGGAACGAACCCAAGTGTCTGCACCAAAGCCGCTGTTAGAGTACTCTAACAACTAAGCTATGATTCCCTGTAGCGCCACGATGCATTTTTCCTCGAATGTGCCATTTTCTTTATTCTTTTTATACATTCTTTGGTACATATATTTTATATATCAACTCAAGGAAAGTGGAATCTTTTTAGGCGTGTTCATATAACAGTTTTAGATACAGAAGGGAATTTTTGCTTATGAACACTTCCGTGTTATTTGTTATGCACCCGCACTGTACCTGTATCAATTATAGTTATGGTAATTGTTGTTGGAGAAGTCTCGAATTTTTATGGTTGTTTGTTAATTGAGTTAGAGGAAAAATTACAACGATATGCACAGCCATGGTTTGGGATACCGACTTTCAATTAATTTCATTTGCTGATGAAACCGTTCGCCATGCTCGTCACTTTCGTTACCAAAATATTTAAATGGGAAAGCAGAAAATGAATTTTTAAAGACATATTTACTCCTGCAAAAGAAAATAAATAAGTAAATTCGATAAGTAAGTGACACATTTGTGTGTAATTTTCTTAGTCTGGATTCATCGTTCAGTTCCGAACAAATTTTTTGTTTACATTTAACTCGTTCTTTTTCCTCTTCTCTGATACAGAATGAGAAGAGAACGAGTAGGTATGCTAGCATTTTTTGTGTGTTGTATTGAAAATAGTGTAAATTTATATTTTAACAGGCGATTCTTGTTATACGAGGTGTGTTCAAAAAGTATCGCGAATTTTGTGTTTTTTCGAAAACTAATTATTTATTCATGAATATCTATTTTGTCCCCTTCAAAGTAATCCCCATGAGATATTATACACTTGTGCCAACGGTTTTTTCAATCTTCGAAGCACTTCAAAAAACCTTTTTTTTGTATGTTGTTCAGCTCCTCCTTCGATGCCGTCTTTATCTCGTCAAGAGAAGCGTAACGGCGTCCTTTCATGGGCCTCTTCAGTTTAGGGAACAAGAAAAAGTCACAGGGGGCCAGATCTGGGGAATACGGTGGCTGGGGCATCATTAGTGTGTTGTTTTTGGCCAAAAAGTCGCGCACAAGCAACGATGCGTGAGCAGGGGCGTTATCGTGGTGCAAAAGCCAAGTTTTGTTCTTCCACAAATCCGGGCGTTTCTGGCAGATTGCTTCGCGCAAATTGCGCATAACTTGCAGGTAATATTCCTTATTGACCGTTCTTCCCTGTGGCAAGAACTCATGATGCACCACGCCCCTGCAATCGAAGAAAACTGTCAGCAAAACTTTCACATTCGACCGAACTTGGCGCGCTTTTTTCGGTCTTGGTTCGTGCGGCAGCTTCCATTGAGATGATTGAGCTTTGGTTTCCACATCATTCCCACGATTCGTCACCAGTTATGACCCTCTGGAGCAAATTTGGGTCGTCGCGGACAGAGTTTAGCAATGTTCATGCGATGCTGTTTTTGGTCACAATTGAGCAATTTTGGTAAAAAAATAGGTAAAAATCGAAGACGTTCCAAAACACGTGCAAGCAAAGCAGCTGCCAACAATTAACTGAACATTCAAAATGGCCGAGCTTGTCGGCATAAGTGAGAGACATGAGTACCAACATAACGCCACAAAAAATTCGAAATTCGCGATACTTTTTGAACACACCTCGTACACTGGAGCCGTGGTGCATAACGCCTTACCCTGCCGATGGTTCAGACGAATCCACATTCAATGACGTTCACTCAAAGGCAAGATGTATCATTGAATGAACAATTGGTATATTTAAAGGGCGTTGGAGAATTTTAGGGTATGGTAATAGAGGAAGGTACCACCCTACAAAAGTGGCAAGGTTTGCCAATGTGTGCGCAGCGTTGCATAATGTCTGCATACAATTCAAAATTAGTTATCATTTACGAAATTATGAATCCGAGCAAAGCACCGAAGCTGACCCGGGTGAAGCGAGTCAGTCAACCTCAATTGGTCAGGCAATAAGAGAACAAATAAAACATTCGCTTGTCAACTCCACCTAACATAAGTACACCTGTAAATAACATAAAATGCTAAGACAACAAATTGAAAACCATTTATAGCTTTAAAACGCCTATTTTTACTTGGATGTAAATAAATTCATTTTAATTTCAATGCCACTAAAATAGTATCACCTTTTTTTGGTTTTATAAGGAAAACATGTAAGTCTACATTCGTTATATGTGTATCAAAAGAGTAATATAAATGCATTTTTCATAGCGTTTCTTAGGACTAAAAATTTAATTAAATAAAAATGCAGGTACTAATACAAAAAAAAATACTTCATCACATTTTCTCAAAACTAACAATTACAGGTCACATAATTTTTTCTTATTTGCACTTATAGATAATGCCTCTAACTCTAAATTCTTAATTTCTAAATCTATTTGTCTGGAAGCTTGTTGTGCGCGATGCTTCTCCTCTTTGATTACAAGCATCTTCTCCTGCACTGCCAACAACCTTTCTTGGACTTCCACTAGCCTGTCCAATTTTTCACCCAAGGTGCTGTGAAATTCGGACACTTTGCTCATATTTTGTTGGAGCAATTCCAACTTCCCGTTTGCACTACGCCGTCGCCTTGGTGTGTAACACCGAGAGGCTGGACGCTGAGTTGGCGTTGTGGCTGGTCTTGATGGGCCCGGTAAGTCGCTGTGGGATGAGCTTGACCCGTCATCACTGCAGCTGCCGCTGTTGCTGTCGCTGGTTTCGCTGGCGTTTCCTATATCCGCTTGGTCATTCCCAAAAGTTCGCACCGTAGCATTGCCTGCTACCGAGGCCTCTAGCCCTGCAGCTTCTATAATGAGCTCTTCGGTGGCACTTATAGCTCTTTCGCAGTATGGTCCTCCTCCGGTATTTTTCTTGGACAGTTTATTGTCGGAGAGCTTCTTCTTTGCCTGATACTTTTGATCAGCGAAAACCTACGAGCAATTAAAAACATTATATACTATAATTCAATAATTATTTCACATAAATACCTTTCTCCACATCTTGGCATCTTTAACAGGTGGTCCTACAGCGTTCAAGCGCTTGGAAAGCTCTTCCCAAAGTTTATTGGACGCGTATCTGCCCTGTGCGCTATTGGCAAATTGGTTTTTATCCAAATTTGGGTGGTCCGCCATATATTGCGCCCTAATTTCCTTTTGGTTTGGGTTTAGTTTATTGTAATTTGTCCTAGAATAATAAAAAAATGTTCAAATGTTTATTTATATACATATTTTTAAAATTAACTTACATTTTGCACTAAATTCTTTCGTTGTCGTTTGGCAGTTTGTGATCGAAGGACATTACGATAGAACGAGTATGTTCACGGCTGTCACAATGCCGAATTACGATTCGTAGGGTACGTTCTCGTAAGTAACAATCCAAAAAATGTCATTTTTGTGACGAGTTATACGATCACGTATGTAACAATCCGAAAACCAAGTTTTTACGTGACGAATGATACGATCACGTGTGTGGCGATTCGGGCCCATTACTTACCTACTTTAACCGAAATAAGCCAGTTACGTTCTCCGTTGACGCGTTTAAATATGCAGGTGGGGCGGCGATTTCGCATGATCGAAATCCCCTTGCATACGCATCAGCAACTTTAACAGATACGCAAACAAACTGTGCCCAAATTGAAAAAGAGCTGTTTGCTATTTTATTTGGATGTCTTAGGTATTGTTGAAAATGCAACGCTGAGCAGTTCACATATTCATGCAACCATGCAAATGTCAGATTTGAATGCAACTTATAATTTGTCCTTCACAGTCTTTCGTTCACTTTCAACTGATATACATCATATTATATTTCGTGTTAAATAAAAGCTACTATACTCGTATATTAAAAATAAACTATGTGTTACGATTTACTTGGATTCAGGAAACTTCAGCAGTGTATAAAACACTAAAGTAAATAATATTCCAACAGGTTATGGGCACAGGTGCAAATTCCTGCTGTTCAAGTTAAATCGCGTTTTATATTGAAATCGGTAGTAAAATGGCGTCGTCGTTGTTTAACATAGAAAAGTTAAACGAATCGAATTATGACTCGTGGAGTATACAACTCATGAGTATGCTTATTCATCAGGAGCGGTGGTCCGTTGTGAGCGGAGAACTGGTGTGTCCAGGAGAAAATGCTGCTGAACACCGATGCAGATTCAACATGTGAAAAGCTGCAAAACGGCGAGTGATTCGTGGAATTGCTTAGTACAAGTACATCGACCGAAAGGCCCCGTAAGAAAAGTAACATTATTTAAGCAGTTACTTGGTACACGAATGAACGAAGGAGAATGTGTTCAGCAATATGTTTGCAAGTTCACATCGAATGCGGAAAAAGTTGTTTCTTTCAAGCAAGTATGTGGTTGAAGGGATGAAGTGGCATAAGCGTTTTGGTCACTTAAACCTTGCAAGCTTACGAGAATTGGTAAATAAAGAATTAGTTCACGGCTGTAAAACAAATATACAAGCAAGTATTAGTTGTGCTGTGTGCATGACAGGCAAGTGCAGTCAACGTCCATATACAAATACAGAGAATCGTGCAGCTGATGTTTTGGGGTTGGTGCATACCGACGTTTGTGGTCCGGTTAATAAAATGTCCATTGGTGGTGCAAAATATGTTTTGACGTTCATGGATGATAAGACACGATACGCATTTGTTTATTTTATGCGACATAAGAACGAGGTTTTCGAGAAATTCAAGGTATTTAAATCTATGGCAGAATGCCAGACAGGCAAAAAACTCAAAATGTTGAGGAGCGACAATGGAACGGAGCTCGTAAACAATGTATTTGATAAGTTTTTAAAAGACAATGGTGTTGTGAGGCAGTTGACGGTGCCCTATACGCCGCAACAAAACGGTGTTGCAGAAAGGTTCAACCGTACGTTGATAGAAATGGCAAGGTGTGTGTTACTAGGTGCAAATGTCGAAGAGGCATTATGGGCAGAGGCTGTTCATACGGCAGCGTATTTACGCAATCGTTCACCTACAAAAGCATTGCAATCTATGACACCATATGTAGCGTGGTATGGTCCTAAACCAACAGTGGCGCATTTACGTGAATTTGGATCTATTGCTATAGCGCTTGATAAACGGCAGTATGGCAAATTCAAACCCAAGGGCAAGGAGTATACATTGGTTGGATACTCAGATACGGCTAAAGCATACAGCTTATTCGATAGATCAACGAGAAAGTTGATAGTAAGTAGGGATGTTTACTTTATAGAATCAGCAGAGACGAAACAACAACCAAATGTAGTGGAACATTCGAATGGCAGTGTCAACGTTAAAAAGCAGATGTTGTTTGAGCGTAATATTAACAACGTATGTGTACGCGAAAGCAAAAACAATTCAGCTGATAGTATGGAGAATAACAATGAGAGATTGTTCGTGCCAATAAGCGACGATTTTAGCAGTTCGAGGGCAGATGAAATTGAAGCAGAGGTGGATTTCAACAATGAGAGTTTGCAGTCAAGCGAAGAAGAGTTTGAATCCGCAGAGGATGAGTCAGCTGAGCAGATGCGATGTCCAGGTAGGCCAAAATTAGTTCGGTCTGGTCGGGTTGGTAGACCAAGGAAAGTATATAATTGTTTAAATATGATACGCACTGGTGATGTTAAAGTACCTAACACTGTACAAGAAGCGTTATCTAGCAATTATGCAGACGAATGGTACAATGCAATGCCGGAGTGTCAGGCACTGTTAAGAAATGAAACGTGGGAATTGATGGAACTTCCCAAAGGGCAAAGAATGGTTCATAACAAGTGGGTGTTCTCTCTTAAAAGAAATAAAGATGGCACTATTAAACGTTTCAAAGCAAGATTAGTTGCGAAGGGTTGTTCGCAAGTATATGGATACAATCGTCGTTAATGGAGACAACGTAAGCGCAATAAATTTGGTAAAAATCCTGTGTATCATGCGCGCAGTAAGCACATCGATATTAGATATCATTTCATCAGAAATATTTATCATGAAGGTCAAATCGATATGAAATATTGTAGCAGCAGCAATATGGTCGCCGATATATTGACAAAGAATATGGCTAAGCCTAGTCATGTAAAATTTTGTCATATATTGGGTTTAAAATAATGAAATGTTTTCATTGCATAAATATGTTCATTGAGGGGGCGTGTTGAAAATGCAACGCTGAGCAATTCACATATTCATGCAACCATGCAAATGTCAGATTTGAATGCAACTTATAATTTGTCCTTCACAGTCTTTCGTTCACTTTCAACTGATAAACATCATATTATATTTCGTGTTAAATAAAAGCTACTATATATTAAAACCAAACTATGTGTTACGATTTACTTGGATTCAGGAAACTTCCGCAGTGTATAAAACACTAAGTAAATAATATTCCAACAGGTATCATCCATACATTTAGGGGTTAAAAATTATGGTTGAAACAGATCATAAGCCTCTAGTAAGTTTGTTTAACAAACTGCTTCATAAAATCCATGCAAGGATACGATTGAGTTGTGGTGTATAAACCAGGAAAGTTTTTATTTATAGCGGATACGTTGTCGAGAGCGCCTTTACCTCAAACGGCATTAAGCGAGTTTGAAGATGATTTGAAACTACATTGCAATATGATAGCTTCCGATATTGCTTTACCTTTAAAAAAATGTAGCTAAAGTCCGGGAGTGTTGTTAAAAACCCGAGACTTTCAAATAAAAAGTTAAATATGTAAAAGAGGGTTGGCCATCTAAAAAAGAAATGGTTGGCAAAAAGGTTATGGCATATTTTAAAAGAAAATACCGTATCAGTGTCATTGATGGATTATTCTTCAAAAATAATAATATACTAGTTCCACAGCCTTTAAGAAAAGAAATACTTCGTATTTTACATGAGAGCCATATGGGCATACAGCGTTCACAAAGTCTAGCTAGACAAACAGTTTATTGGCTAAATATATACAACGATATTTATAATGTAGAGTCTAATTGTGAAACTTATATGAAGTTTCAAAACTAATCCCAAGAAGGAGCTCAAATCACATGAAATCGTTGATATGCCATAGTTTAAGCTCGGTTGTGACATATTTCAGTTTAATAAAAAGAACTATTTGCTAGTTGTATTGTTAGATTCCGTATAAAAGAGCACGAGACACATCCGAATGGTACAAAAGATTTGTTTGGAATAAATTCAGTTCAGTTACACAGAGATTATAAAATGGCTGTGTTAAGAAATACAAAGAAAAAACTTGAGAGCGAATCAAGATGTATACAAAATGAATATCAGAGTTGCCATCTAAATATTAATTCAACACTCCTCCTCAAATCTGTTATTCATTTTGATTTCAAACAAAATTTCTAGTGTGGTTTAAACAAATTTTCAAGACTTAATTCAAACCTAGCATTTTTACACATTTGATATGATTTAACTTATTTAAATTTTTAGTTAAAATATCTGCAACATTTTCCGCACTAGAACAGTATTGTAAATCAATTATATTCTTCTTATACATATCTCTTATATGATGGTATTTAATTTCAATGTGCTTACATCTTGTATGATATACAGGATTTTTGACAAGGTGTAATGCACTTAAATTATCACCTTTTATTATCATTTTATCAGGACAATCTAATCTAATCTCTTCTAAAAATTGTTTCAAAAACATAACCTCTTTTGCTTCAGTACTGCTTAAGGCCACAGCTGATTGTTTTTTCGATTCCCACGATACTGCACAACCTGCCACAAGAAATACATAGCCTGTGTATGATTTACGTTCGGATGACTCTCCACCCCAATCAGCGTCTGCGTAACATTGTACTTCCTTTTTCGTTTTAGAATACTGGAGCGCTAAGTCAGTCGTGGAACACAAATACCTTAACACCCTCTTGGCTGCTGCCATATGTTCGCTATGTGGCTCATTATTATGCTGCGCAAGCTTGCACACTGTGTGAACAATATCGGGCCTAGTGCACAAAGCCAAATATAGTAACGAACCTATAAGCGACTGATACTCTCCTTTCTCGACTCTCCTGCACCCAGAGTCAACACAGTTCAATTGCTGTTTCGCATCAAGTGGTGTTGCTATAGGACGACATTCTACCATATTATGTTGTTGCAAAAGCTGTTTAATATGACCCTTTTGACATATTGATATTGCTCCTCTTTCACCATCTCTTTCAACTTCCATGCTCAGGAACAATTGAACCGGGCCTTTATCTACAACTTGCAATTCGTTTGAAATCTGCTGTTTAATAAGCTTCAACTCTTCCTTACTAGAGCTCGCTATAAGCAAGTCATCCACGTATACCGCTATCAAATTTGTCTGCCCGTCGTGATGGTTTGTATAAACACATGGTTCCGTTACGCATTGTTTAAACCCGATGTTTATTAATATTTCATGCAACCTCATATTCCACTGACGCCCTGCCTGCTTCAATCCATATAAAGCTTTCTTTAATTTTAATACTTTATTAGGATGTTCTTTGCTAACAAATGCTTCAGGCTGCGCCATATATATTTCGTCGTCTATGGTACCGTTTAAGAATGCAGATGACACATGAACGTGATGTAAGTCTAACTTGTACTCTGCGGCTAGCGCAAATATCATGCGAATTGTAGAACACCTTACCACAGGTGAAAATGTATCTGTATAATTCACCCCGTATATTTGGCTGCACCCTTTGGCTACCAATCTCGATTTGAACCGATCAATCTCACCGTTTTTATTTCTTTTCAAGGCGAATACCCATTTGCATTTTATACCCTTTTGATTTTTAGGCATATCTACCAGCTCCCATGTATCGTTATCTAAAAGAGCTTGATATTCTTTACACATTGCTTTACGCCACTCATCAGCATGTGTACTAGACATCGCTTCATCCACAGTATTCGGGACATCAATTTCGCACAAAAGATTCAAAAATTGATATTCTTTCTTTGGTCGTCCTGATTTACCTGTGCGCACCAACCTTGGACGACCAGGGCCAATATGTTCATTAGCAAGCTCCTATTCGTTTTCTTCCTCCGCAGACTTATAGTCACTCTCTGACTCATCAGCGGTATTAACAATTGTTAGTTCGGCCTCTGCTTCATCATCATTATCAGAATAAGGTTCTTTCAAGGTTTCATTTACGCAAACATCGTCTAAATCTGCTTTATTCCTTTCCAAAAACTCTCAATCAGCAAAATTATTTGCTTTCGAAATAGTAGGCTCTATAAATGATACATCACGACTCACAGTAATTGCTCTTGTCGCTGGATCATACAGGCGATAACCTTTCGCAGCACTACCATAACCAACTAATATATATTTATTGCCCTTAGCTTTGAATTTACCTTTTTGTTTCTTATCTAACGCATAAGCGATTGAACCAAAAGTTTTAAAATGTGATCAACTGGCTTTCTCTTAAACCATGCCTCATATGGCGTCATTGCACCAAGCGCCTTTGTTGGCGACCTGTTCCGCAAGTACACAGCTGTATTTACAGCTTCCGCCCACAAAATATCACTCAAATTTGCACCAACAAGTATACAACGTGCCATCTCCACCAGCGTTCGATTGAAACGTTCAGCTACCCCATTTTGTTGCGGGGTGTAAGACACTGTGAATTGATGCAAAATACCAAATTCTTTTTCATATTGTTTAAACGCATTATTTGTATATTCAGTGCCATTATCACTCCTAATAGTTTTAATTAGACACCCAGTTTGACGCTCTACTAAAGTTTTAAATTCTTTAAATTTATCGAAAACCTCACTTTTATGCTTGAGCAAATAAACAAATGCATATCTTGACTTATCATCTACGAATGTAAGTATGTATTGCGACCCACCAGCTGATCGCCTAACTGGCCCACATACATCTGTATGTATCAGTTCAAGTAATTCGCTCGCTCGATTTGTACTGGATGCAAATGGTTTTGCTACACATTTACTTTGCATACATACATTACTTGGTACATTTACCTTAAGACCGTCCACCAATTTTTTGTTCACAAGTTCGCGCATGCTGCTGTAATTTAAATGGCCATACCGGGCATGCCATTTCATTGCTTCAGTGGATTGGCCTGTAAAGAATAACTTACTTTTATTCATTGTGTACAAAAATATGCCACCAACTTTATTTCCACGCAGTATTCTGCTGCCGTCATTCTCATTTATTGTGACAGATTCATTTGTAAATTTTACTCAAAGATTGCTGCTCACTGCTTTTGACACCGAAATAAAATTGCATTGTAGGACAGGTACATATAATACATTGATCAGCTGAATTTCTTTTGTTTCTGTTTTGATTCGTACTTTTCCAATCCCCTTTGCTTCAATGCTTTTGTTGCCAGCTAGTAAAATTTGTTCACTATATTCTTTCAATTCATCGAACATGTTACGGTTGCAGCACATGTGTGATGTTGCACCACTATCTATACACCATACAGTTGAATGTAAAGCGTTCGCTTCAATTGCTGAAAAAGTGTAAATGCTCTCGGTTTGTCGTTTGATTTGTCTGGTTGTTCCTGCTTTTTTACTTTGCATTGTGCAGCGAAATGACCTTTACGACCGCAGTTGAAACATTTTAAGTTCGATCGATTTCTAGAATGTTTGCTTTGGTTTGACGTTTTACTTCCACCGCCACCACTTGCTCCATGTGCCATAAAAACTTGCACGCTACTTTCAGCGATAGGCGACTCGCACATTTTGCGACGTTGTTCCTCCTCAAGCAATTTAATCTTTAATGCACTTAGCTTTGGGAGCTCATCACGCGATTCTAACGCGACCACTAAATTTTCAAAAGACTTGGGAAGACTGGCAAGTAACATTATTACAAATAACTCCTCCTGCAGATCCACGCCGATTTCTGCCAGCTTTTCGACGATTGTAGAAAAATTACTTACGTAATGTTGCACCTGATCGCTTTCTGCCATGCGCAGTCCTAGTAGCTGCTTGAACAGTGTAACCTTCCTGGCGGGGCCTTTTGGTCGATGTATCTCCTGTAATACGCTCCACGCCTCTTTAGCTGTTTTGCACCTTTTTACGTAGACAATTTGCATTGGCGTCAAACTCAGTACTATAGCCGCCATAGCTTTTTCGTCGATTGATTTCCACGCCTTTTGCTCCGCCGCATTGGTGGATGTGGCAACTGGTTGTATTAGCTCACCTGAAACCACGTCCCAGAGCTCCTTGTAGACAAGTATACTTTTTACTTGAACGCACCAAGCGTCATTGTTAGACTCATCTAACTTTTCTACATTAAACCATGAAGAATTCATTTTAAATTGTGTACTTTAGGTAGAGACTTGGTCCATAACCTGTTAGATTCCGTATAAAAATTAGAGCACGAGACACATCCGAATGGTACAAAAGATTTATTTGGAATAAATTCAGTTCAGTTACACAGAGATTATAAAATGGCTGTGTTAAGAAATACAAAGAAAAAACTTGAGAGCGAATCAAGATGTATACAAAATGAATATCAGAGTTGCCATCTAAATATTAATTCAACATGTATACTATTTTCGCAAATTTATTGAAATTGAATTGTTAACTTGTGGATATTCTACAAAGGAAGTGAAAACTAAACTGGAGTCAATTTTCGCAAGGCATGGTATTCCGCAGCTATTAATTTCAGACAATGGTCCACCTTACAATTCAAAAGAGTTCCACGATTTCTGTTAAGAATGGAATATTGAGCACCGGACATCAAGTCCATATGTAGCTAGATCCAATGGTCTAGCCGAACGTTCAGTACAAACCATTAAAAAGATATTGAGAAAATGCCAAGATTCCAACACAGATCCATATATTGCATTATTAAACCATCGAAACACATCCAAAGGTACAAGCCCTGCACAGTAGCTGATGTCAAGGACTCTCAGAACTAAAATACCAATACGCTCTAAATCCCTTAAGCCGAAAGTCGTAAATAACAAACATTATAGACAGCTCTTAAATGCTAATATGGAAAAATCTGCTGAATGGTATAATAGCGGACAAAACTCTTAAGACCAGTTAGTAAAAATTATCATATTTAAAAAGACACCAGGGACTATTGTAGACAATTGTGAATAGCCACGTTCGTTTTTGATTCAGGGTACTGGAGGAGTTGTTTACAGAAGGAATGGGGAACATATCCGTAAAAAACCGAATATTGCAGTACATTCTGAGGAAAGTAAAGATAAAAGCATGACCTCAAAAGAAGCTTTAAAAGTAGATAAGTCTGAGAGTAAAAGTAATGAATCTGAAAATACAGAAGAGAAAGGGGCAGGTGAAGTTAAGAGCAATGCAGATGAGAGTAAAGGAAATCGAAACTATATAACACTACGCGGTAGAAGAATAAATCCTCCATATAGGCTAGAATACAAAGAATAATATGTTCCTATTGTCAGAAGGGAATATATTATTACTTCTTACTTAACCTTAATATCAACACTACTCTAATGAGATCAGGCAGCGAGTCCAACGCCTGGAAAAAAAATTCAAGGACTACGTGCTAACGCTACAGGGACTTATGCGGCACTCCGACTATAGCCATTTGTACCCAGACGACATGAGGAACGGTACCATTATTTTCACGCCGAATAAAGAAACGCACGACATACAATGGCAAATATCCAACCGGAAAGAAACATGCAAGAACATACACAGCAAGGCCAAATAGACCCACATACATCATGCAGACTGTGCGGAGAAAGCGGACACTTCGCTTATGTGTGGCGTAATGCTCGACGTGATTCTGCTGGACGTGCGGTAGAAGAGGTGTTCTAACGCGTGACTGCTGGTGCATGCAACAGGAAAACAGAGAGCCGATTGGCAGCGAGGAGTGGGATCTCAAGAAGCTCAGAGAATCTTGGCGGCAGTAACGGTGAATGGAAAATACGTAATGGCATCAATAGATACAGGAGAAACGCAGAGGTTCTTGAGCGAGGTGATGGCAACAAGTTTAAATGCACGCAACCTAGAAGAAAACTATACTGGAGTGGTGATGGGCGATGGCAGAGCCAAGGACATAGTGGAAGCGATAGATGCAGAAGTAAAGTTGGGCAATCAAGTACACCGTAGCGAGTTTATATTCTTACCAGGGCGGGTAGATGAAGTGGTTGTTGGAATGGATTATTTGGCAAAGGCAAACATAGAGTTGAGGTGCGGCAAACAAGCAATAGTATTACGAGCAGAGGATTAGAAGCAGGAGATAGCAAGATATATAACCATAGTAGAAGAACATAAAGATATCAAGGAGAACGCAAGTACCACAGATGTCACTGTGAGAGAATTCCTTAAACGTGAATCATGGATTTTTGAAGAGACGTCGGGAGTATCTAACGTTACGGAGCACAAGTTAGTTTTGCGAGATGACCGCCCAATTAAACAACGATATTTCGCCAAGAAGACGGAGAACGCACTATCGCACCAACCGTTAGAGGAGCAATTGGCACACATCGAAAATAGCAGAAGTAAAGAAGACACCAGAGAAGTTTCCAGATTACATGATAAAAGAACGAATAGTAAGTCAGATGGATGGTGAAGGTTCCATTCCATGGAATTTGTCCATACCGACACCACAACGGCGAAGAGTGATAAGCGAGATTCATGACACACCAAGCGCAGGATATATGGGAATCCGAAAGACGATTGCCCGAGCAATGAAACGTTATTACTGGTCAGGTATGTGCAGGGATGTAAGGAAGTATGTGCAGCAGTGTCATGCATGTCAGATCTACAAACCCAGCCAACAAAAAGCCGCCGGTAAGATGCCGACACGAATTCCGGAGGAACCTTGGGCAACAGTTTGCGCAGATTTCGAGGTTGTGGCAATACAAAAGGCAACGACGAGGAGTTTAATACGGGGTCTTAGAGAACGAATTTTGACTAAATTTGCATCACCAAAGATATTAATAAGTAACAGATAACGGGGCGCAGTTCGTGAGTAGAAGTTTCAAACGAATTTTACAAGAGCTCGGCATAAAACACCAGCTGACAGCACCATGACAGAGAGAGCAAATCATACTATTAAAAGCTTAATAGCACAGTTCACCGACAAGGATCAGAGGAATTGGGACGAGGTTATACCTAAGATGACGTTAGCACTAAACACAAGTGTGTGCGAATCAATAGGCTACGGTCCAGCATACGTCGTACAAGGAAGAGAACGAAGAATACCAGGCGGCTTATACGACGAGCAAGCATTCGGCACGGGGGAAGGAGAGAATTAGTTTGAGCGAAAAAGGATCACGAATGAAGGAAGAGTACAACATGGTACGACATAAACAGCAAAGCGCGTCCACAGGCCAAGCAAGGTACTACAATTTACGTAGAAGGCAATGGCAGCCGGCTATAGGCTATCTAGTATTGATGAAAGAGCATCAATTGTCCAAGGCAGTAGACAATTTCGCGACGAAAATAGCACCCAAATACAGTGGCCCACATCGAGTCATGAGCTTAGTGTCACCGGTGATCGTAGAACTGGACAAAGTGCACAAGAGGAGACCAGCACGCGTGAGCGAATTAAAGGCATACCTCGAGGCCGTAGTAACAAAGAACGACAGACTAGAGAGTGAGAAATGACAACAGGGGCACATTCACATAGATCCCGCATCCGTAACAAAGCAAACGCGTCTGCAAGTAGGCCGAACATACAGTTGACAGAAATTACGGGTGCGCAAGAGTCGGAACGACCGAGTTCGTCGCAGAGAATACAGCAACAACTTCGCGAAAAGCAGTACAAGTTTCAAGTACGCAAAGCAAGGCAGGGTGTAATACAATAGCGAGATATGGCTAGTTATCAATAGAGAATTCAGCTAACAATAGTCCGAGGTTAGAAGTTATAGTAGAATAAATACGGGGTCAGGCGGCGTCAACCATGGATATCGGAATGCGGATGGCAGCGGAATACGCCAATAATATGGCCAATAAGCATAATCACAAAATAACGTGACGTTACGTTTTACAACACGAGCGGAAAACGCAGAAATATCTATTGGTATGGATGATAAGCACCGAAAGCAGATGAGAAGCACCGAAAATGGTTTCACTAGGCGTGAGGCAATATCTCTTCAAGCATCTTCATAAATATTTTGGAGGATAAATAGATAATTGTGACCGTAAGTCTTATTGCGGAAGGTGAGGAGGGAGTGTGAGCTCCCCAATCCGAAGGCCTTGTAGCCCTCAAAACACATATATTGCTTAATTTATCATGAATTATAAATAACATTATGATTATAAAATACACCCAATTTTTATATTTTGCAAATATGACGTTATGTACATGAAGTACATTCGCTTTTTTGCACGAAAACCCACATACCTTATACATATATACGACTATGTATATATTTGGAATACTTTAAAAATGTATCATCCGAATATCAAATTTCTTTAATAATAGTAGTATGTTTTGTTCTTTGTTCAAAACATAAATAAAAAATTTGTACCCGAAAGTTAAAGCAATCCTGTGTCAAAAATATTACTAGTTAAGTTGATATCATGAAACAATTATTTTTTGAATTGTACTATTCAAAACATCATCAATATTCAAAATATCATGTTGAAGCCGCAAAGCTGACACTCATAGTGTCGTTTCATATTGCTTGCTTTTATTAAATTTAATATTTTATAACAAATTTTAGACTTTTTGCGACCTTTTTGACTATATATAACAATTTATTGTTAAAGCTGGCTCTAGGTCAGTTGTATTAAAAAACACGTTGTTTTAGTTTTTTTCCAATATATTTCGATTTCTAATGGAAATCGTCATCAGAGCCTACAACAAAAATATAATATTTATTTAACACTAGTTTTTCACAGATATGTATAAAAGTATACATATAAACAAAGACAATTCGTAAAACATACATACATTACTTCAGCTGTTGCATGCACAGCAACACTTATAATATAATATAAATATATCACACTTATAATTCAGTCTCTTATTCTCGTTCGTGTCTATTATGTGAAGCATCTATAAAGTAAAAGGTTTGTTGTAATGTCGTTCTTGCTGTAGTATGCTCACAGCGTCAAAGTCAGGTTTATGTCCGCTCTCCGCACAGTGGGCCGCAAGTGCTGTTTTATATGTGGTATTAGATTTTTGACATTTGATATCCGATCGGTGTCCAGCTATTCTAATTTTAAGCTTATTTTTCGTTGTTCCAACATATTCTTTGTTGCATTCGCTATCTACGTCCTCTGCACATGGTATTTTATATATAATATTATTTTTGTCCATCATTTCAACTTTGCTTTTCATGTTTTTGAAAAATATATTATTAGTGTACGTCGGTTTATGTACTAATCCAACTCTTCCTTTGTCGTAAATATTAGAACATTGTAATCTTTCGGAAAAGCCCGGTATATATACAATGGATTTGTATGTAAGTGGTTTTTTGCCTTCAGTTTTCGATTTGGTACTGTTTTTGTGTGTATTAATCAGCCTATAAATCACCCCGGATGGAAAATCATTCATCTTCAGGATGTGTTTTATACGTTTTTTGTTCTCAGCGTGGAACATTTCGTCGCTAGTATCTAGAATTCTACCGATGAAGTTTTTCGCCGTGTTGAAAATCATGTTTTTCGGGTGTTTTGATAGATAGTTAATGATACGTCCCGAAGATGTAGGCTTTTGGTACCAATCTAGCTTGATTTTGCTGTCAATTTTACATACTAAAGAGTCTAAAAAGGGTAATTTGTCATTGTTTTCCAACTACATCGTGAATTGGATGTTTTTATGATAGGAGTTAAGCAGGTCTAAAGTTTCATTCAGTTTATCTGCTTTCACTATTGCAAACACATCATCTACGTATTTACTAAGTAGGCTAGTGTTCCCCGTTGCCTTTGTTAAAATTTCTTCCATTACAATGTCGGCGACAATTGGTGATGCTGGAGATCCCATTGGAAGTCCTTTCAGCTGCGTATACATTTGTTCCTCATATTTAAAATATCTATTCTCACATATACAAAATGTCACTATTTCCATAAAAAGATTTTTTCGGATCTCCGTGTACTCTTTAATCTCCTCCCACTTGGCCCCTATTGTCTGTATAGCCAAGTGTGTTGGTACACTTGGAAATAGTGATACAACATCAAACGATACAAGACGCTCATTGTCATATGTATAGGAGTCGTTGACTTTGTCTTTAAATTCTATTGCACTCTTAACATTAAAAATATAGGTCAATAAATTGTAGGACGGAGCATTAATCATTGAACAATTTAACACAGAATCCATCCAGATAGCCAAACTAAGGTCTAGTATTCAGTTTTTTTTTAAGTGTAGACAATCTATGATTATACCTAGGTTTATACAAATACGACCAAACTGGACTACATATTTACAATAGATAACCATATACCGAAACATACAAAGCACACACTTGACAGACATATTCTTATTTTACATTAAAATACTCAGCACTTTAATCAAAGTTAAACACGAAATTTTAAAAGAAAAAGAAAAAGGAATTAAGTATACAAAGGATAAACTAAGCCAAGATATGAAGAAAGCTGACGTCACAAATTCATTTGAAAGTGAACAACAACTTACACGCACGAAGGCTAAACAATGGAAAAGCACCCAAAAATTAATATTTGAAAAATTGCAAAATGAGAGAAATGAACAAATATTAGGAACAAACAATAACACTCACTGGTTAGTAAACAAAACTAGCACGGATTTTCCACCTGATGTGGACGCTTTAGTTCGCTCTACCTTCGCAATGGAGAAAAGAGATTAAAAACTAAAAATGGACAGCATATTAAATGATCTGTCAACATATCGCATACTACGTCAAGACCCCACACTAACACTACAAAACAAAAACAGCCAATTAATAGAAAAATTATATAAATCAGGGCCCTCACTCTGTAGTTCTATTCGAAACAAAATTTGTGCGCTTTCGAGTGATTCGAACTCTGTAAGAAATTTTCGAGTAGAACGCATTCGTTGTTCGAGTTCCATTATGTTCCCTTCTGATTTGATTTAGC
Source organism: Merzomyia westermanni (assembly GCA_949987695.1). Lineage (NCBI taxonomy): Eukaryota > Metazoa > Arthropoda > Insecta > Diptera > Tephritidae > Merzomyia > Merzomyia westermanni. Next base: position 88,840,699 of record OX465291.1, read on the forward strand.
CCCTGGCGATTGTAGAAAATTTGCTACTAACTATTTCGAAAGCATATGCCAATATGGTCGAAAGTTAGAAAATCCTATTCTACAACAATTTAGTAAACGGACAAAAAGCGTATATTCTTATGATTATAATAGAACAATTATTATATTTTTCATCAAGAAATCCTTTTTATCGCAGAAGGAGTTAAGAAATCCCTGTTGACAGAAAATAATTGAAGAATTCTATGTAAAAAATTGGAAAAATTCAAGAAAACAAAATTTTTACAGATTAGAAGTATTTACATATTTAAAAAAATAAAATTTTATTTAATAAAAATAAAATAAATTCTTATCGGCACCCGCCGGTGGAAGCAGAGGAAGAGGGAGACCACCACTCCGATGGAAGGACCGCGGTGTTTCCAATTGGCGCCAGTTGGCGCAACGAAGAAACGACTGGCGAGCTATGTTGTACGGTCAAAATCGCCCAGGCGGTTAGATGACCATTTAAAGAAGAAAGAAGAAAATAAAAGAATTAAAATCACCTGCCCAAGCACTTACGTTCGAACCTGCAACCGCACGCTTGGTAGTCGAGATTCTTATCATCTGCGCTACTGCGACATGTTAAACTGCGCTGAATAATACTGCACTTAAGATTTATGCAGTGTTTTTGTATTTTGCTTTGCGCTTGGAATTTGTGAAACAGTGATGCCTACTATTATGGAATATTTTCTAAAGTAAATTCTAACGAACTACAGAGTGCCTATGTGTATTAGAATCGCTTTTTGCTTTCGAGTAGAATAGCCTTTCGAATAGAACTACAGAGTAAAGGTCCAGGCCGTATAACCAAAACAGAAAAATATAAAATGTCCACGCACACAGCCCTCTCACCCCGAATATATGCTTTACCAAAATTCCACAAAGAAAATATCCCTTTAAGACCCATTTGTTCCATGATTAATGCTCCGTCCTATAATTAAAGTAAGTACTTGACCTATATTTTAAGAAACCTGACGACGAAATCTGTGTTCAATGTTAAGAGTGCAATAAAATTTAAAGACAAAGTCAACGACTGCTATATATGTGACAATGAGCGTCTTGTATCGTTTGTTGTTGTATCACTATTTCCAAGTGTACCAACACACTTGGCTATACAGACAATACGGGCCAAGTGGGAGGAGATTAAAGAGTACACGGAAATCCGAAAAAATCTTTTTATGGAAATAGTGACATTTTGTATATGTGAGAATAGATATTTCAAATATGAGGAACAAATGTATACGCAGCTGAAAGGACTTCCAATGGGATCTCAAGCATCACCAATTGTCGCCGACATTGTAATGGAAGAAATTCTAACAAAAGCAACGGCGAACACTATCCTACTTAGTAAATACGTGGATGATGTGTTTTGCAATAGTGAAAGAGGATAAACTGAATGAAACTTTAGACCTGCTTAACTCCTATCATAAAAACATCCAATCCACGATGTAGTTGGAAAACAATGACAAATTACCCTTTTTAGACTCTTTAGTATGTAAAATTGACAGCAAAGTCAAGCTAGATTGGTACCGCAAGCCTACATCTTCACGACTTATCATTAACTATCTATCAAAACACCCGAAAAACATGATTTTCAACACGGCGAAAAACTTCATCGGTAGAGTTCAAGATACTAGCGACGAAATGTTCCACGGTGAGAACAAAAAACGTATAAAACACATCCTGAGGATGAATGATTTTCGATCCGGGGTGATTTATAGTCTGAATAATACACGGCGGCCGCCGTGGCGTGAAATAGTGTTGCCGGCCTACCACACCGAAGTTCCATGGTTCGAGCCCTGGTACAGGTAACATCAAAAGTGATTTGAAAAAAGTTTTTCAAAACGGGGTCGCCCCTCGGCAGTGGTTTGGCAAACTCTCCGAGTGTATTTCTGCCATGACAGGCTTCTCAGCAAAAATTCGTCTCTTTTGTAGATGCCGTTCGGAGTCGGCAAAAAACTGTAGGTCCCACCAATTTGTAGGGAAAATTCAAATCGGCACACCACAAATTGGAAGAGAAGCTTGGCGCAAAAATCTCTTAGGAGGTTTATGATGATATACCTGTTGTATATCGCGCCATAAAGATAGAGAGAATACACATAAAAACGGTACCAAATCGAAAACTGAAGGCAAAAAACCACTTATATACAAATCCATTGTATATATACCGGGCTTTTCCGAAAGACTACAATGTTCTAATATTTACGACAAAGGAAAAATTGGATTAGCACATAAACCGACGTACACTAATAATATATTTTTCAAAAACATGAAAAGCAAAGTGGAAATGATGGACAAAAATAATATTATACGAGTATATAAAATACCATGTGCAGAGGACGTAGATAGCGAATGCAACAAAGAATATGTTGGAACAACAAAAAATAAGCTTCAAACTAGAATAGCTGGACACCGATCGGATATCAAATGTCAAAAATCTAATATCACATATAAAACAGCATTTGCGGCCCACTGTGCGGAGAGCGGACATAAACCTGACTTTGACGCTGTGAGCATACTACAGCAAGAACGACATTACAACAAACGTTTTACTTTATAGATGCTCCACATAATAGACACGAACGAGAGTAAGACACTGAATTATAAGCAAGATTCGGAAGCCATTGCACACCTTTACCGACATCTGCTTGACTCGCGCAAATCAATTTACAACAGCGTGCCAAACTGACCAGTTGCAGCTGAAGTAATGTATGTATGTTTATACGAATTATTTTTGTTTATATGTACATATTTATTCCTTTATACATATCTGTGAAAAACTAGTGTTAAATAAATATTATATATTTGTTGTCGTCCCTGATGACGATTTCCGTTGAAAATCGAAATATATTGGAAAAAACCTAAAACAACGTGTTTTTAAATACAACTGACCTAGAGCCAGCTTTAACAATAAATTGTTATATTTAATATTTTATTTTACCTAGTAGTGCTACGCACACAAGGTGTATTAACTTTAGTCGCCTAACGGCAGTACGTAACGGCATAAACGGATCGAGATAGATATTGACTTATATATATCAAAATTTTCAGGACGAGAAGAGAAATTGATTAAGCCATGTCCGTCCGTCAGTCCGTCTGTGAACACGATAACTTGACTTTTATTTTATTTAAAATGGGCGAAATCGGATGACACGCCCACTTTTTATACATAGAATATTTTCGAAAACACTAAAAAAGTGATTACTCAGTACATAATACACCTATAAGGATAAAATTTGGTGAATACGCTGAGATTGAGGCATAAAATAAATTTTCAAGAAATTTTTGAAAATCGGTGTTGCACTGCCCACTTTGATTAATTAAGGAATGTTCCAGGAAAAAATTGGCGGGATCGGTTTAGGTCTACGCCCACTTTTGTATGAAAGATTTTGAAGAGGATCGTAGATATATTAAATAGGCAATAACTTTGCGTAAAATAGCTTTACATAATTTATAATTCACTTTTAAAGTTTCCGTAAACAAATAAATCCAAAAACTTAAAATTTTCTACAAAACTGGACTATTCCACAAAACTTTTTATGCCTTTACTCCGTCAAAAATTTATCCGTCGAAAAGAAATTTGGTGATAATGTTTTATATATAAAGGGTACTGTTTGCTTTAAAAATGGACGAAATCGGTTAATGTGCCCAGTTTTTTAACATAGCTCTGAAATTTTTTTTTGTAAAATTTAAAAAGCGATATTTCTAAAACCAAGCAAGTTATATCAATCAGATTTTGCACACATAATAGACTTTTTAAGAAAAACTCGGCCGCAAAAAAATGTTGTCAATTTTGAAGAAGTATGCGTGGCGCCGCCCACTGTTCAGCATAAAATTGCTGCTATTTTCAAAGGCAATCGCTTATAATTCAACCTTGATATTTCAGTGAAAATTGTTCAGCTGCTTCTCAGTAATATGTATTTCACTCCTGCTAAAAATTAGCCAAATCGGGAAACACACAAGCAAAATATTCGGGCACGTAGTTAATAGCCCACTGCAATAGCGAAGTTATATATAAACTTTAAATGTATGTAAGTGTGAGAACAAGAAGAGAAAAGTTCATTAAAATGATCAGAACGATGAGCGGAGTCGATTTAGCCATGCCTGTCTCTCCGTCCGTCTGTCTGTCTTTCCGTCTGTCTATTTGAACGCAAACTAGTCTCTCAGTTTTACAAAAGAATGCTGAAATTCGTTGTTTGCTTTCGCCATTTTATAATATACTAGCAAACCCGGTAGACGTTGTTTTGACGTTTTGATACATAGAACACATCTATATATAAAATGTCATTAACTTGAACCAAATAAACTCCTAGCTATACCGAACTGCAGCTTTACATAACCTGGGGGCTTTTCCAAAAGCTATATACAGACTGTGTCGTGCCCAGCGAACTCCTGAACCTATCGTGAAAGTTCGAGAGCAAAACAAAACACAAACTATGTGGGCGTGGCACCGTCCACTTTTGAAAAATTATGTAGATATTGACTAAGTGACACACATATCCAAATTTCATTAATTTAGACCAAAGAAGTTCGGAGTTATGACAGACACACATCTTTTATATCTATTTTTGTTACGCACACAAGGTATATTTCTTCGTTCGGCGTAAACGAATCGAGATATATATATATTTATTAATGTATATCAAAACGTTTAGGATGAAAACTAAAATATCCGGGCAAGTAGTTAATACCCCACTGCAAAAGCGAAGTTGTATGTCTTTTTTGATATTCATACCTTTCATGAACTTGAAATGTTTGTACGTATATTGAAATCCGCCCCGCGATACGTCTGTCCGTTTGTCTATTTGAACGCAAATACGAACTAAAAGTATTAAAACAGACCTGCGTAAATTGGGATGACATAATAGATCACTACTAGGTATATAATGTTCGGTTCCACACGAACTTAGACTTCCTTACTTGTTTTATTTATTGAGGTTTTCTTACTCGATCGTTTCATAATGGATTTATCTGACAAAATATTTGAGAAATTTTGCGAAGAAGATGAAAAGCTGAAGCCAGAAGAAGCTTTCCGCAAAACTTTAGTTATGGAAATTAAACTCTCTAATAAACCAGAAGGCAACACTAGCATAAACTACATCAACAAATCAAAAGCAGGCAAAAACAATATGCAAAACTCGAAGTCATCAAGCAACAATACCCTGTGGGAAGTCAGTAACTAGTGAGAATAATTTCTGGTTCAGAACTAGAGATAAGTGGATAATAAGAACTAGTGAGATAGTAACTAGATTTTCACTAGTTCGAAACTGGCAGTTGTGTATTCATTAAAATTTAATAAAATTTATATTCGTATTTGGAAAATGTTTTGTTCTTGTAACGGTCTTAAGAAAGGATAAGGTTTGAAATCATAAATAAAAAAAAAATAAAAAATGATCAGTTGGTAGGATTCGAACTGACGCACAGTGGCGCCACTGCCGTTAAAGCATGGCAAAAATAAAAAAAAAATCATGAAAGCGTTCGCTAAATCTAATACATGTTTCTAATAGAGAATTTTCCAGGGATCAAGAATATACAACTGTTTTTTCACAGAAAATTATAGTTTACCAGCTCAAAGTTTACCAAATTTCAACATTGGGAAAAATTTTACATTTTTCTTCTTTTTCGTTGTATTTAAAATGGTTTTGTGAGTAAATAAGGCGGCCGGTTGTCGTTTTCTTGTATAGCAATTAAAGATAATTTAATTTAGGATTGAAACACAAAAAAAAAACAATTGTTTGGCGGATATACCTGTTTTTCGAAATGCCTATTTTTAGGCCCTTTTTAAAACCTTGATGGAAAAAAATATGTTAAAATATGTGCTCCGTCAAATTAACAGTAGTTATTTGTGAAATATTTTTCTTCTTTAAATGGTCATCTAACCGCCTGGGCGATTTTGACCGTCCAACATAGCTCGCCAGTCGTTTCTTCGTTGCGCCAACTGGCGCCAAGTGGAAACACCGCGGGATCGCAAATCGGTCTCCACTTGGTCCTTCCATCGGAGTGGTGGTCTCCCTCTTCCTCTGCTTCCACCGGCGGGTGCCGATAAGCATACCTTCTGGGCTGGAGCATCTTCGCTCATTCGCACTACGTGGCCTAGCCAGCGAAGCCGCTGTGTTTTAATTCGCTGAACTATGTCGGCGTCTGCGTAAAGTTCATACAGCTCATCTTCGACATCTCGATTTAGTGAAGAAGTATTTGCAATGAAAGTTGAAAAGTTTCTATCATTTTCATGTGGTTATTATAATAACATATTAGGGTGTACCGAAATGCTCTGGAGGGCGTAGCATAAATTGTTTACGTGACAATTGGCGAACATGCTTAAGGAAAGTTTCCAAATCTATGACACCGCTTCGTAGAGCTTCACCCAAATAATAAATTGCATCCTCAATAGCCGCTTCCTCAGCATAGGAATTGAGCAACTGTCTGTAAAGTGGGGATGTTGTAGCAACAGCTTCATCAGGAGCAATGCCCTCAGATATCTCTAATGCTTCTAAACTCTTTTCAAGTTTTGTTCTTTACCACGTAAAATATTTATATACTTTTGAAGCTCAACTTCTTCTCTATTAAGGCGCGCAATAACCTTCTGAATCTTGCTGCTACCCTCTACCAATTCCTGCTTGGTTCGATTAAGTGTTTCAATTTCAGCTTGATACTGATTTACCTTCTCTTCTAGACGACGTCCAAGCTTATCTTCTACAGCGCTAATGAGCGAGGCCTTAATATGGCGTTGAAGGATTCTAGCCAGCATTGTAGCCAGGAACTTGTGGAAAGTTCATACACGGTGGATAACTGGCTCCACCGGCATTTGGGTTGGCTACGGCTGGATCACCTCCTGTAGGATACGGCGGATATGGTCCGAAATTACTGCCTGGTGGGTATGGTGGGAAATTTCCCCACCAGCTGCATTCGCTGTAGGATAAGGCGGATAGCCGGCGCCTGGATAGGGAATAGGCGGCTGTTCTTTTGGTAGATGATCGCCAAATGTTAATGTCATTACTTGTATCAGTGATAGTAAATCCGATGTGTGCGGTTGCCAGTCATGCAGATATGGCAAATAGATTTTACCATTATGATCCACATACATGGAAACTTTAATTTGCATTGTTGGTGTTGGTTTGACAAAGCATATCGGTGCGTTTTGTGGATGTGTGTCCATTAACCATATGCACATGGGAATGTAGTAAGTGTTATTTTTGTAGACAACAGGTATAGTACCAGACAAATTAAAGAGGTCTTTGGTACTGCCATCGTTGAACACAAATTTTTTTTGCAAATTGTCGGCCCAAGATCGATACTGGCTAATTACGTCAATAACATATTTTTTTTTCATTTATTTTTCGGGTAAAAAATCGATTTTGTGTTGTGCATTGTTACCTAACTAATATTGTAAAATTTTCACCCTTCTGCATTAGGCTTTTCTCGTTGGCCTCGTTATGGGTTAACGCGTGCATATGGGTATCTGCTTTCTGTTCGGATAATACCCGATTGTGTGCTGCCGTTTGGAGGTTTCACTTTCGGATATAAAGAACCGCCTACTTCATTACGATAGCACTCGATGGAACTCGACGTGGAAGTGGGGAGCGGGAGGAGTAGAAACTACTGCTTCGCTCCGTCTTCCCGGCTGGGGGGCAACAGAACCAATTTCGTAATTGGTCTGGTTGTTCGGCCTCTGGTTGTGTCGATTTCGACGACTCGAACTCGATTATCCGTACCGGGGGACGTAGTTTGGCGATTCTTCCCAATCTCCATTCGTTGGGAGGCAAGTTGTCTTCCTTGATGACGACTAGGTCCCCTTGTTTCAAGTTCGACTGTGGATGTTTCCACTTGACACGTTTCTGAAGTTCGGTGAGATATTCGGATTTCCACCGCTTGCAAAACGCCTGATGCAAGGCTTTAACTTTTCCCAGCGGTTGACGAGTGAGGCACAATTCTCGCTGACGTCGATCTCTGGTGGGGCAAATAAATGCCCGCCAATGAGGAAATGTCCTGGAGTGAGTGGATCCAAGTCAGACGGATCATTGGACGTTGGGCTTAATGGTCGAGAGTTGAGGCACGACTCAATTCGACAAAGTAGTGTGCTGAACTCTTCAAGAGTAAATTTGTGATCCAACGCGATCCTCTTGAAGTGATGCTTGAAACTTTTGACTCCCATAATGCGCCCATGTGAGGAGCGCCTGCTGGGATGAAATGCCATGCCAGGGTTTTCTGGCTGTATTTGGATAGGGTTTGGTTGCGGGTATCCGCTAGAAAGGCTTTAAGCTCTGAACGGAGCGCCCTGGATGCTCCGACAAAGTTAGCTCCGTTGTCGGAACCATCTAGCAATGAACCTATCGAAGGGTGCCAAGAAAGAGGCAGTACTCAGGTCGCTGGTGGCCTCTAAATGAATAGCCTTGGTAGAAAAACACACAAAGAGGGAAACGTAGCCCTTTGAAAGACGACATCCTCTACCGCTGTAGGATTTGATATCGAAAGGACCGGCAAAATCCACACCGGCATTCGTAAATGCTCGGGAAAATGTGGTACGTTCCCGCGGAAGGTTCCCCATAAGTTGGGTTTGGGAGCGCTTCCAGTAAATGGTGCACACCTTGCAATTGTAGATGATGGAACGGATAGGATTTTTTACCCTCGGGATCCAGTACTGCGTGCGTATGAGACGCAACATGAGCTGGTTTTCCCCGTGAAGGGCTATCTGGTGGACAAACTGGCCGAAAAGACGAGTGAACCGACAAGCGTAGGGGAGGATGATCGGGTGGCGTTCGTTGTAGGCGAGGTCATGGGATGCGGCAAGACGGCCGCTCACCCTCAAAATGTTATGGTTGTCAACGAAGGGGTTGAGGGTAAGGACGTCACTTTTTGTCCCGATGGGTTTCCCGGATTTTATGTTCACCAATTCTTCACGATAATGTTTCCTTTGATAAATTTCTATTAGACGTCGAGTCGTTGCCTTAATTTCGTCTGGCGAAATGGGGTACGACTGCGCTTTGAAAGAAGATTTGGTTCTAGGATTAGTTCTTTGAGAGAACCTCATAACTTACGATATAACTCTCAAAGCCCTTGCAAAATCGGAAAATCTATCGAGGATGTCCTCTGTACCGTTTACTTGCGTAGTTGCGTGAATGTGTATCCTTTTTCCTTCGATGTTTGTCCCATATTCCTTTTCTTGGGTCGGCCATTTTGTCTTGTCTTCTTGTAACCAAGAAGGTCCCTGCCACCACAGAGCGTTGTCGACTAAATCCTTCGCTGAAAGTCCTCTGCGGCCGCCGTGGTGTGAAGGTAGTGCTGCCGGCCTACCACACCGAAGGTCCATGGTTCGAGCCCTGGTACAGGTAACATTAAAAGTGATTTGAAAAAAAAAGTTTTTCAAAACGGGGTCGCCCCTCGGCAGTGGTTTGGCAAACTCTCCGAGTATATTTCTGCCATGACAGGCTTCTCAGCAAAAATTCGTCTCCTTTGTAGATGCCGTTCGGAGTCGGCAAAAAACTGTAGGTCCCACCAATTTGTAGGGAAAATTCAAATCGGCACACCACAAATTGGAAGAGAAGCTTGGCGCAAAAATCTCTTAGGAGGTTTATGATGATATACCTGTTGTATATCGCGCCATAGAGAGAGAGAGAAAGTCCTCTGCTGGCCAAATCTGCTGCATTGTATGCGGGCTCGACATGGTGCCAAGCTTTGTTTCCAACTTTCTCTACGATTTTCGTTACCCGGTGAGCGACGAAGGTCGACCAAGCGCAGGGGTGTTTTTTGATCCATGCTAGAACAATCGTTGAGTCTGTCCATAGATTTGTGTTGAAATTTCCTAAGTTCAGGTTTTCGCGCACGGATTATATTGTTTCGGACAACAAGACGGCCCCGCATAGCTCAAGTCGTGGTAATGAAATTGTTTTCACGGCCGCTACTCTTGTTTTCGCCTTCAAAAGATTGACGTGTATCTGATCCTTTACCCTTGCTCGTAGGTAGACTGTAGCTCCATAAGCCTTCTCCGAAGCGTCGCAAAACCCATGTATTTCCACGTCGTTAGTTGGCGTAAAATATACCCATCTTGGTATTCGTATGTGATCAATTGCGGGGTAATCCCGCATAAAGGTTTGCCATCGTTCCAAGGTAGTTGCCGACACTGGCTCGTCCCAGTCTTTCCCCTCCAGCCATATGTTTTGCATTACGATTTTTGCCACGATGATGATTGGGGCTAGCCAACCTAGGGGGTCGAAAAGTTTGGCGATAGCTAAAAGTATTGCCCTTTTTGTTAAAATATCTTGATTCTCGATTGGTTTCGCTATGAAGTAGAAACAGAATGGGCGTTCCAACGTATGCCTAGGGTTTTTACAGTACTGGTGTCTTCGAACTCCAGAAAATCTTTATTTAGCAGATGTTGTTTGGGTAATCCCTTGAGTATTTTACTGCAATTCGAAGTCCATTTTCGAAGGGGAAATCCTGCTGACGGCAGTGCTTGCGTAATTTCATCTCGGGCTTTAATCGCGGAATCGATGCTGTGACCTCCTGCCAAGACGTCGTCGACGTACATACTTGCCCGCAGGATATTTACAGCTATTGGTGCAGTGTCCTTATCGCCAGATATGGGGCACAATTCACACCAAAGGTTACCGTCTTCAGCTCGTAGACGCTGATCGGATCCTTGGGATTGGTACAAAAAACGATCCTTTGGTATCTTGTATGATTGGACTCTACCCATATCTGTCGGTACATCTTTTCTATGTCGCTGTTGAAAACATATTTGTAGAAACGCCAGCGCAGTAGTAGAATTGTTAAATCGGCCTGGAGAACAGGGCCTGTATGTAGCACGTCGTTCAAGCTTGTGCCATTGGAGGTAGGACACGATGCGTTAAATACCACTCGGGCTTTGGTGGTGGTACTTTCTTCCTTTATAACTACATGGTGGGGCAAGAAGTAGCACTCAGTAGATTGAGGTGGTATGAGCGTAGGAGCTTTTGACATGTGTCCTAATGTCTCATATTCCGATACTACCCTATTGTACTCTCTCTGCAGGGCCGGTGCAGATGTTGTTAGGAAAATCCTGTTTGAAGGGGAGAGCGACTGTATATTTTCCGTCGGAGTTTCTGGTCGTTGTGGCCTTGAAGAGTGCCTCCCAATAGGCATTATCTTCGTTAAATGCCCTTTTCTTTGGCACATTTTCCAATTCCCAGAAGGAAGTTAACTGTTTGTTATGGGCTATCTCATTGAAAAATGATACCCGCGTATTGGTTGGGTGATGTGCGTCCGCACGACCGGTTATAATCCAACCGAAGACGGTTTCTCGGGCGACAAGCGTATTTAGAACATACTTCCGTATACCGCTCAGAATAATTTGAGGGTGAATGTCGCCTCCTAGGATGAGGTCAACTGGTTCATTAATGAAGAACCTTTTATCCGCCAAGATTAAGTCAGGGAATGCTTGACGGGTCATTGCGCTTGCCTGACAAGTCGGAAGGTCCCCTGTAAGTTGTGGTAGGACCTGTGACTGTGTCAATACGCACTAAGGGGTCTGTGAGGGAACCTAATTGCATGTGACATGATTCTTTAACCTGCGCTGATGGCGTATTATTGATGCCGGAAACTTGGACATGTATGCGTTTCGATTGCAGTTTTATTCTTTTCTTTAGTCTTTCTGTTATGATAGAGCACTCCGAGCCGGAGTCAATGAGAGCTCTGGCCGAGAAATTGACTCCGTTATGGTTAATGTTGACCCGTACCGTTCCCAATAATACCCCCTTAGTTGTATTTGCGTGACAAGATGAGACATTACTTACATTTTCTTTTCTCTTTGCAGATTACAGCCTTTCCCTAGCCTGCTGTGAGGTTGAAGGTCTGTCATCGGTGGTGTTTTGACGCCACCTCTGGGTCGTTGCTTTTGACTGAGCTGTTGCCAGGTGGAGCAAGGTGTTGTGCCTTGCGTGACACGAGCTACAGTTAAATGAACTAGTGCATCGTGTCACAGTATGTCCAGCCGACAGGCAGTTCAAGCAACAACTGTTGTTCTTGATGAAGGCTATTCTGTCTGCAATGGTTAGCCCTCGGAATTTTTGGTAATTTCGTAGTTTGTGCTCTTTACTGCTGCACATTTTACACGATGCTTTTGGGACGCTGGCTTGGTATATTCCATGTTTCGCAGGCGTTCCCTTGTGTTGTTTTGACTCTTCGGTGCCTTAAATGCTTTGCTACCCCTGAGGTCAGAAACAGTTTCCAACGTTTGGAAACGGTTGGAAAGGAACTTGTCCATGTCTTCCCATTTCGGTATTTCTGTTTTGTTTTCTATGGTTTGTTCCCATAAGGCCAGAGTACATTCGGGAAGTTTTGTAGAACATAGATACGTGATAATTGCATCCCAGTTGGATATGTCAATTTGATGACACTGAAGTGCCGAGATGCAATTATTTATGTCGCGTTGAAGCTTTTTGATTGCTGTTCCGCATTCATGTTCGACTGACGTCAAACTAAACAGGCATTTCAATTGCGTATTAACAAGGATACGCTTATTCTCATACCTGTCGCTTAAATTTTTCCAGGCTGTGGTAAAACCTTCGTTGGTTAGGGGGCACCTTCGCACAATTTCCTTCGCTTCCCCTTGTGTCTTCTGATTGAGGTGGTATAGTTTTTCAACCGGGGTAAGGCGTTTATTTAATATGTATATGGCCGTGAACATGTCCCTTAAAGTTGGCCAGGATAGGTAGTCGCCCTTAAACACATCGGTGTCACACGGTGGAAGTCGAATGTTTTGTTCACGGCTGGAAGTTTCAGAGACTGTAGCTGTTGGTGTTGCTTGCACTGTTAGCTTTTCAATTGCAGCATTAATTGCAGCCATGCCTTTAGCGTAACATGCGAAGCAAGTCTTATTTTTCTGTCTCAAGGACAGCAGATCTTCCTTGGACAGGTCTGGTGAGCTCAGAAGACTTTCATAGGCAGCTTTTGTCTTCTTCCACAATGATTTTAGCTCCTCTTACTGTATCGCAAGTGTGTGCTTATCTTGTCTTGATCAAACTCTATTATGCAATCTGAGAGTCGTATATATGTTTCCATTTTTTTGATGGTTTTAAAAATTTTGATTCTTTACAGTGAAACAATAGCCGACTGTAATGACTCGGAGATGTAAAGTGCTTTGAATATAAGCGTAATTACTGAAAAGTGACACAGATAGAAATTCTTCTGAAGATTTAATGCATCGTGGAATGGTATTTGTGACACGGATAGAAATCTGGACAGGGATTTAATGTGTCTTTTATTAAAGTGAAAATGAAAGTGTCAAACGCCGAATAGCCAAAACCAAGGTGTTTTCAATCAAATGAACGCAATATATACAGTGTAAATACGTTTAAGTGGATTATTTATTAAAATGATTTACTGATAAACCAGGTATATATATATATCTTTTGAACTAAGTGAATTAATGACCACTAGCCACCCAACGCAAGTGATATTTTGTAGTGGCACGTATTATGTACGGTTTACGACAGTATTTTAGTGAGTGAATATAGTGGTATTTATTTGCAAATGCATCAACCAAGTGGAAGTGTAAATTGTTGTTGAAAATCAACAAACAAAGGATATTTATATTATAAAGAATAGAGACTGTACAGTGCTGTGGTAATGTGTTAAAAAATAAAAAAACAAAAGACGTTGAGCCACTGCCTGTCTGCCTTGAGCTGTGTCGAGGAGCCCTTACCACTGGAGGAGGGAACTTCTCGCTAATCAAAAGGCGCTAAGTGTGTTTTTCAAACACAACGAACTTCCACTTGCTTTGATCTACAAATCTATATCACACTTTCACTCGTACGTTAATGCGTACTTAAAAAAAAATTGTGCACTAAAATCAACCACTTACCTTGATGAAATTTAGAGGTTTAATATGTGCGAATAATGTGATGTGTGGTGATTTGAATGGACTGTATGATGTGATGTATGCGACGCGTTATTTGAAGGGACTGTATGATGTGATGTATGCGATGTGTTGCTGATGATGTGATGTGTGATATGACTGTCTCTGTCTGCTTGTTGCTGCCACTCGCTATTATGGCTTTTTGTGTATATGTCTCGTTATGTACTTCTTGATCGCGATTGGCGCTGGTATTTTAATGGAAAAATATGATTAATTCTCCGATTTTGTTTTTCCTGGCGAGATGGACCAAATGTTACGGTGACTTGCTACTTGGTATGGCGATACCAAGTTATAAGTGCTCGTAATAAGGTGCAAGAAAGAAATAAACAAAGAACTCGTTAGTTCAGATACATAATAACAATGTTTATTATAGTCAAAGTTCAGGAATTAAACAATTAGTGAAATTATTTAAAATTGGACTGGAATTAAACGCAAAAATATATGTAGCGGAAAAGGACTTACCTTCGGTGACTTGGCTGCTGGCGGTTTCTTCGGCGTTCGAAAAAGAAGTGACAAAGTGAAAATTAGAAATTAGGTCGTACCCACCGCCGAATCCTTGCTCTCGCTGTTATCCGGCGGGGTAAACGGTTATCGGTTTTAACCGAGATAAATTATAAGAAAAGCTTTGGACATTAGGGTGTGCTTCAATATTTAGGCCAATGGCCTAAACACAACCTTGGGCATAAATACGCGCCTGAGCAGGTATATATAATTCAGTACGGCCGTAAGGTGGTTTTTGTTATTGGAACTTGTTAACAACATACATTTTTTTAGTTAAGAATTGTATACCTGAAATTCATTTTAATAATTTGAGTAGGTATATAAAGCTATCCGTCATACAATGCACATTATCATTCGTCTTTTGGAGATTAAGGAACTTAGTATTCTGTTTACTTAAATAAAGTGAATAGTATTTTTAAATATAGTTCACAGTTTAATATTTAGTCAGATACACTCGAAGCCAATTCTAATATGTATCTAGAAAACTCGAAACTATTTGCGGTGTTTAAATCTACAAAGTCAAGACGGGACTTCGTTGAGGCTATTATGAGAGAATTAGCGAGTGAAGCAAGCATTAAAGAAAAGGAAGGCCTGGAAGAAAAAATTGGTTTACAATACATTATGATAGAAAGAAAATGGAAGGATGTCTATCGTAGCAATTTCTAAGTAAGCATGAAAAGTGGCTAGCTGACAAAATTTTTGTAGACGAAGAAACGCCTAGCACGTCAACCAATCCAACTAGAGGGAGACCAACAAAACCCATAGAAGAGTGTTCTACCTACACAAGGAAAAGGAAGCTGTCTGATACCACAAAAGCTATGGCCACGACTCATCTTTCAGAAGCACTTGCTATTAAATATAAAAAAGACGAAGAAAACGTGAAGTCTCATATAACAGAAGCAGTTGCGGTAGCAAGCCCATTGCGACTGATGGGGATCAAAAACAGCATTCCCAAACCACCAAATGCGCTACCTAGGAAATACTCGTACACTCCTGAAGAAGCTTTGGCGCTGTTTATAGATCTCGGTTTAACGAAGAAAAAATATATTATATTGCGTAAGTCATTATTGCAACGTAATGCCGATATTTTACCTGGATACAAAAAAATTACTCAAGCCAAGAAAGAAGCAGTTCCTCTAAGTCCCAAAATAACCGAAGTATCAGCTGAAATTGAGCTACAAAACCTAATGGATCATACGTCTACACGACTCCTTCAAAGTTTTACTGAAGAAAAATTGAAATCAATGCCAAAGGAGCTAGCATTGATAACTAAGTGGGGCTATGATGGATCATCAGGACAAAGCGCATATAAACAAAGAATAAATGTAGACGATGAAACAATTACAGATAGTAATATGTTTATGGCTTCTATTGTTCCATTACGACTAAAAGATAAAGCTTCAGAATATTGGAAAAATCCACATCCGTCATCAACTATATTGTGCCGCCCGATATTATTTAAATACGACAAGGAGTCTTCGGAACTCATAAAAGCTACTGTGAGTGATATAAAAAATCAAATTGCCAAATTAGAACCAACAATAATTGAAATTGAGGAGGGGAATGTCATTACAATAAACCATGATTTTCTTCTAACAATGGTCGATGGAAAAGTTTTGAACTTAATAACAGATACGACATCTACAATGAAATGTCCAATTTGTAAGAAGAGCCAAAGGGACTTTGAAAATCTTGATGATTCAATAACTGACGAAATAAATTATGAGTATGGAATATCTCCTTTGCATGCTAGGAGTATGGAAAAAAACAGGAAAAAAAAATAATTCAGGATGCATTCTATAAAAGGATTGGCCTTAGAGTTGACTGTCCACAGTATGGATACGGAAATACAAATGATGGTAACTCCTCAAGAAGATTTTTTGAAAACGATGAAGTGACTGCTCGCATAACAGGAGTTGATAGAGATATTGTGAAAAGATTGGGAGTAATTTTTAATATTTTAAACTGCCATGAACCAGTCAATGGACCCACATTTGGAGAATATGCATCTAAAACTACAGAGTTGCTGCATCAAAAGTATCCTGAAAAGAAACTTACACCAACGGTACATAAAATTTTAGCACATGAAAAAGATTTAATAGAGTACCATTAGGAGAATTGTCTGAAGAAGCCCAAGAATCTAAGAACAAGGACTACAAAAGATATAGATGTATGAACACCTGCAAAGTTTCACGAGTTAGACAAAACGAAGACCTTTTCAACATGTTAGCTATCTCTTCTGGTCCAGTCATATCATCTATGAGGTATGTAAGAACACAAAAAGATCTTACAGATGCGTATAGCTCAGAAATGGTTGCTTTGTTAGATATATGTTCCAGTGACGATGACTATGTTAAGATAAAATAAGTTTCTCACTTCTTATCACAACAATGAAAAAGAGATTTACTAATCTATTTTGTTACTTTAGCGAAAAATAAGATATCTATGTACAAGTTAATTTTTTATTTCAAATAAAAGAATTAATTAATTTAGTAATTTATAAATACATACTTTCCGTTATTGCATTTCTCTAAAGTTTATCGAATTTATTTTAAAGCTTAGGCATTTCGCCTTCAAACGTGTATTAAATTTTTATAGAAATCAATACGTCTATCGAGTTTGGTACAAATTGGTAAAGCGGTTACTAAGATCAAACTTTTTAGCATAAATGGGCAGTGCCACTCCCCTTTTCCAAAATTCGTTGGCTGTTCAACCTTGAGCTCAAATAAAATTTCATTGGACCACTTTCAATAACTTTTAGTTATTAATAAAATACATATTTGGCTTGTAAATTTAAAAAAAAAATGTTAATGTTTACGATGAATTTTGAAGCACCTTGTTATTGTGGCACCAAAAACGGACATTTGAGTTTTATAAGAGTATTGCCATTTAAAAGAAACAATACGTCTATCGATTTTGGTAGTTATTGATTACGTGACTACTTAGATACAATTTTTTGTCATAAGTGGGCAGTCCCACGCTTTCTTATCAAAATCATTAGTTTATCTTATTTAATGCTTAAATACGTCATTATAAGACAAATCTCATTTTATTTTTTTTATTTTTTACTAAAAACATTTTGCTTTTGCATTTTTATAAAAATTTTCGACTTTGACGAATTTTTTAGAAACACCCTGTATATGTGACATTCTGAGCTTTCACACAATAAAACTTCAAACAATTAGCTTTCATTTCCATTTAAAATTTTTAAAATATCTTCATTGGTTCAAAAGTTATGATTTTTGCAAAGAAAAAACTCAAAAGGCGACACTGTGCGACGCGTCCCGCATCAGAATCGATTGCTCTACCCACTCAGCTACGGCACATGCATCAATAGTGTGATAAAAGGTTACATATGTATTCATTATGATAGAATGGTTTAAAATGTAGGCTCAAATTATTAGCCGTGCATAAACGAACCGCAATGGTGTGACGGTAGTGTTGCTAGACTATCACGCCGAAGGTCCAAAGTTCGAGTCCTGGAAAAGGTTACATCAACAGTGGTTTGAAAAAGTGTTTCAAAACGGGGGTCGCGACCGTAGGCAGTCATTTGGCAAAAAGTCTCCGAGTGTAGTTCTACCATGGAAGGCTTCTCCAAATATTTTTTTTTTTTAATTCTAAACTAACTACATCCAAACTGCGGAATTTTAAAATAATTCAGAACTAGAGCAATATTAGCAATAAATGAACTACATCCCAACTGTCAAATTTTTAACTAGTTCGGAACTATCGAAAAGGTAATGCAGCGGGGGCAATTTCCACCGCCTAGGACATCGCCATGTTAAATTCTCCACTACTTGTGGTTCGAAACTCACTGGATGCGCACCAGTTCAGAACTAGAGATTTTCCCACAGGGTAGTTACAACAACAACAACATTAAGATCAAATAAAAGCAACACATGCAAGCATTGCGGATAGCGCAGTCATCCGTCAAACGAATGTCGATATAAAGAAAGCCGCTGTAACATTTGCAAAAAAAATTGGTCACTTGAAAAGTACATGCAGACATAAAAATACAAGTGAAAATTTTGTATCGTACAATAGCAATCAGAATAACAATAACGAGAATACTTCTAACCAAATTTTTTGTATTTACTCGTACATCATTTCGATTTGAAATTCAGCCGATTATTATTATCTCTCAGAGAAATTGGATGGCTGGCAAATGAAAATAGCTTGCGATTCTGGTTCACCCTGCAGCTTAATATCGACAACGCTATTTGTAAAATTAAACAAGTAAGGAAGTCTAAGTTCGGATGGAACCGAACTTTAAATGCCCAGCTGTGTAAAAGTGGTCGTGGTAAATTGGTAAATTATTGTGGAGCTATGACCCATAGAGGTTTTAAACTTTTTCTACTACCATGTGGGCAACCTTATAAATAAAAATTAATGTGTGTCTGTGTGTCTGGTGTCCAAAGTACTTAACCGATCTTTATGAAATTTTCACAGTGGATTCTTGAATTTACTGGTTACAGTATAGGATATATATAATTTTGGAAAACTGGCCGGTGCGACGCCCCAATGCTATATAAAATGTGTATCTTGTATGGGCGTCCAAGGTACTCAACCGATCTTTATGAAATTTTCACAGTAGATTCTTGGATTCACTGGTTCCAGTATAGGCTATATATAATTTTGAAAAGCGTAGATAGTATAACTCGTTTCATATTTCGTAATTTTATTTAACACGGTTCTGAAGTTAATAATAGCTGAAATTTGACAATTTGTTCATTTATATATGGGCGGTGCCACGCCCGTTTTCCAAAATTAAAAAAAATCTGTTTTGCCGGCTTGAGGTCCGATGTTTTTCATAAAAAATTAAAAAACACGGTCTTTTTAATTTTATACCAATATATTTCGGTTATACACGATAACCGTCCTCAGGGTTAACTATAAACAAACAACATAGAGCACAAAACAATATAATTTACATAAACAAATATTTCTTAAAGCATACGTTCCCTGTTCTACGTGGAGTTGTTAACTATTTTTGTTTGTTATCGAATGTCTGTATGAGAGGGCGCAGTTTGCGACGTCCGTTTTAAAATTAATTCTTATGTTAGTCGGTGTGTTTAATAAAGGGTGTTTTTTTAGGGGTATAGAACTTTGAATTGAAATAAAACACAAGAAAATCGTTTTAAGGTCCATCAATTTGGCTTTATTGGAAGGATAATTTTATGCCATTAATGTTTAAATATGATTTCGGGCATGTGGCCGCCGCGGCTGGCTCGAATAAAGCCAATTCTACAGGTCCAATTTTCAACCACTTTTTCGAGCATATGGGGCCGTATGTCGGCAATAACGCCACGAATGTTGGCTTCCAATTCCCCTAACGTTTCTGGTTTTTTGGTGTAGACGAGCGACTTCACATATCCCCAAAGAAAATAATCCAATGGTGTCAAATCACACGACCTTGGTGGCCAATTGACAGGTCCATTCCGCGAAATTATGCGCTCATCGAATGTTTCCTTCAATAAATCGATTGTGACGTGCGCTGTGTGGCATGTAGCGCCGTCTTGTTGGAACCACAACTCATCCACATTCATGCCATCCAATTCGGGAACAAAATAGTCGGTTATCATGGCTCTATACCGGTCTCCATTAACGGTAGCTGCCACTCCAGCATTATTGCGGAAGAAGTATGGCCCAATGACTCCACCAGCCCATAGAGCACACCAAACAGTCAGTTTTTGTGGATGTAATGGCGTTTCAAGGGTCTCATGTGGATTCTCTTCACTCCAAATGCGGTAATTTTGCTTGTTGACGTAGCCATTCAACCAAAAATGAGCCTCATCACTGAACAAAATTTTGCGATGAAAATCAGCATCGAAATCAATCTCATTTTCGGCCCATACACCAAAATCACGACGCATTGCATGGTCTCGCGGCTTTAATTCTTGCACAAGCTGGATCTTGTAAGGTCGCAAGCCAAGATCTTTGCGCAAAATCTTCCATAAAGTTGATGGACAAAGCTCCAATTGCTGTGCGCGGTGGCGAATCGATTCATTCGGGTCCTCTTCAACACTTTGCTCTACAGCGGCAATTGTTTCTTCGGTGCGCACTGTTCGACGTCTCTGCGGATGCGTATTATCACATAGAGTAAACGTAGTGCGAAAACGATCCATGGTTAACCGAATTAATTCCTCTGATGGACGATTATGTCGACCATAAAATGGACGGAGCTCACGGTAAACTTCGCGAACTGAACCATTATTTTCGAAATAAATTTGCTCGATTTGGAAGCGTTGTTCTTTTGTCAACCTGTTCATGATGAAATGGCAAACCAAACTGAACATAAATGACATTAGAGTTGCCAGATTTGACCACAAAATGCCAGTTGTATCTCTATTCGAAAAACAAACCTGTAAAAAAAACACCCTGTATATGCAGCATTTCCAGTGTATATCTCTTTCCGTATTGTTGTTCTTGTTGAAGTATTTGGTTTGGTCAAAGCTTGGGCAGTGATGGTTGCTTGCACAGTGGGTCATACACCAATGACAAAAATGGAACACGCAGAAATAAGGAAAAGCTGTCAACACGCCAGAGCACTTATAAATAAGTATCAAGTAACATCAAAAAAATTTGTAAAAACTAGATCTAGTATTAAGTTTCTTTTAAAGTGCAGAAAGTCAAAACTCATTCCTAAATTTATAAAAAGCTCGACTAGATGTAATAAATTATTTACATTTGACCGAGACACACACAGATATAGACAGAACTTCAGACAGATACACATATTTCTACCACACAAAAATACTAAGCCTACTGGTGCAGCAGGTGGAAAATATAAGAAGAAAACTTAGGAAGCAAATAGGCGAGGATGATTTTGAAGGTTTCATGAGAAGAGAGGATAATGTCATTAACAAACTTGCAATAATATTGAAAAATAAACAAGAAAAAAAATGAAAAACTCAGAACCAAACGAAATCAAATTTTGGTCAACAACAACAAAAACGATGAGTGGTTTGTTAACAAAACTAAAGTAGACTTTCCAAAGTTCGAGATCCCTATAGAGAAGAAAAGTTTTCCACTATTTAAATACATTGCGGATGGTGAGGATTTAATACCAGAGCTGTTAATTAATGACTATTAATCTTAATGATTAGTAATCGAATTAAAATATTTTTGTTTTTGTTTTAATTGATTAATTAAGATTAGTTATTCAAATTTAGGATTAATAATCGATAAGGATTAAATTTTGGTCATGATTAATGAGGATTAATTTGGATTAATTTATTTAAGAAAAAAAATCCTACGATTAATACATTTAATCTAAAATATTAATTCGATTAAAATTTTAGATTAATTTGGATTAAACAGGATTAATTGAAATTTAATTTTAGAATTAATTCGATTTATATCGTACATATATAATTATTAAGTGAAAAAAATATAAATTTTTTATTTACAATTTTATATTTATGTATGCCCAAAGTTTCAACAATAATCTCTGAGGACTTTGGCCAGTTGCACTTCTTCCAAATTGCGCTACATTTCTCAAAAATCTAAAAAAAAATTTTTTTTAATTTTTTTTATATAAACATTTAAGTCTTTCATGTGAAAAAAAAATACCATATTGTGTTTTTTATAAACAGTTTCATCAGCTTTCAAAATTATTATAAGTAAACAAATATGCAAGTTATTATACATATAGAGTTAACAAACACTCAAAATGAAAAAGCAACAAAAAGGAGCGATAACAAAATTAGCAATGTTGATTAAAGATCATACAACAAACAATAAGCAAAGTGCAATAGATCGTAAAATATTAGACACAGTGGGACGGACACGGAAATTTCTAAGCAAAAGTGAAAATATTCGAATTTTAACATCTGACAAAGGAAACAAGACAGTAGCAATGTGAATTATGACTATAACAATAAAATGAGTGAGATTTTAAATGACTTGACGACGTATAGAGTTCAAAGACAATATCCCACTTCAAAATTACAAAATAAAAACAACAGTATCGTGGATAAATTATTTAAAATGGAATTAATTTCAAAGAGAGATGGAAGTAACCTGACAACTACAACGGCACTACCCCAACGGATGTATGGACTGCCGAAAATCCATAAGAAAGGAACACCTCTTAGACCGATATGTTCAGCCCCGGGATCACCATCACACAAGCTGTGCAAGTACGTTGCAGTACGTTGAAAAATGTAACTGCCAGCTCAATATACAATACAAAAAAACACAAGACTTTAAAGGAAAGATCAACAATTCCTATATTTGTGACGACGAAATGATGATATCTTTTGACGTGGTCTCACTGTTCCCTAGCATACCAACACAGCTAGCACTTTACATTGTAAGTAGAAAATGGACAACAATAGAAAAATATACAAAGATACAGAAGAAAATGTTCATAGAAATATTAAAGTTCAGCATTGAAGAAAATAGATATTTCAATTACAATGACACTATATACACACAGTTAAAAGGATTAGCCATGGAATCACCAACATCCCTAATTATTGCAGATATGGTAGTGGAAGAACTGTTGGATAATACAATGAACAAACTAGCACGAAAAACAAGATTATTAACGAAATACGTTGCCGATCTTTTCGCAATAATCAATGTAAACGAGGTACAAAGCACACTTGGCGCACTAAATTCATTTGACAAAAATATTAAATTTACTACGGCATTCGAAGACGACGGAAAACTCCCTTATCTGGATTCAATTATAATCCGGCAAGTAAATCAAATGAAGTTAAAGTGGTATAAGAAGCAATGATTCCAGATAACATTATAAAATACCCTTCTAAAAAGATGTATAACACAGAGTAGTCAAGGAAAAACTGAAATCCATCTGAGCGTTTATCGACGATGCTTATAATAAAGAAGATGTGAAAATAGCACACCAGCCCATGAGCACGAAAAAGAATATGTTTAATCAAACCAAGTCAAAAATTTTAAAAAATAAATGATGTATATTGGAACGATTTTTCCTCATCCCTTGTCAAATTTGGTTTAGAGACAAACCAGTTTCGGCGTTGTGCCATCATCAGTGTCGATTTTCGTTCTGATCTGTTGTTGTCGTTTGTCTTGTATTTATAGTAGGTAGCAGGTAATGTCAGCATGGGTGTCTGTTTGTGTACGTGTGTGTATGTGTTGTGTGTGTCCATTCAGAAACGGGGGTGGTTTGCACCGATCGGTTTTTGTGTGGGTGACTGAGGCAGGTAAAAGCTGGTTTTTGTTGTTTGCCCTTTTTTGCTCATTTCTCGTTTTTGATCGTTTGCTGTTTTGTGTTTATTTGTCGGTGCGTGTGTGTTTGTTGTACCTGAGTGGTTGCTTTGTTTTTTGTAAACCAATTTTAAAGGTTCGAATATTGTGTCGGAAACAGTGTTTGTCCGCTCGTTTATTATTCTACCGTCAAATGTTTTTTGTTTGTAGATTTCCGAGTACGTTCAGACGTCGGCCTTTTGCTTGTACATGTAGGACCTTGACTGTTTTTTTGATGTTTCCGGGGGGGCATTTATTCTCCACCAAGTGATTTGCAAAGTTGGACTCTGGCATGATGGTTGGATTCCGTGTCTTTTTGTTGTAATCTCTAATGCGTTCTCTGAACCTCGTTCTTACTTGTCGTCCTGTTTGTCCTATGTAACTGTGCTGGCATTCACACGTGAGCTTCACCCTGTCGGAAAAACAACAAAACAAAATAAAACGGAAAAAAGTAACATCATATATAAAATCCAGTGTAATGGGAATACCGAAGAATCATGCAGCAAAGTTTATGTTGGAGCAACTAAATCTAAATTAAAAACTCGACTAGCACAACATAAATCTGATATTGTAATGAAATTAATAAAAATAATGAAAAAACTACACTCATGACCCATTGTGCAAGCAACCCACCACTGCCCAAGCTTTGACCAAACAGAAATACTTCAACAAGAACAACAATACGGAAAGAGATTTACACTGGAAATGCTGCATATATTAAACACACCGACTAAGCTAAGAATTAATTTTAAAACGGACGTCGCAAATTGCGCCCTCTCATACAGACATTTGATAACAAACAAAAATAGTTAACACCTCCACGTAAAACAGGGAGGCCGTGTTAAACAATGTATGTAATTCATGTTTTAAGAAATATTTGTTTATGTAAATTATATTGTTTTGTGCTCTATGTTGTTTGTTTATAGTTAACCCTGAGGACGGTTATCGTGTATAACCGAAATATATTGGTATAAAATTAAAAAGACCGTGTTTCTTAATTTTGTATGGAAAACATCGGACCCCAAGTTGGCAAAATAACAAAACAAAACAAGATTAAAAAAATCATTAATAAATTTATCAGGTCATTGTAACTACGAAATTCTAGCATTATATCTGAATCAGTGAAGGATATATGGAATGTTCCGGTTTCTTACCTCCAATTAAGAAAACTTTGGTCCAAAAGTGGACGTTTTCGTCCACCGATTTTGCTTATAATCCGTGGGCGTACTCTACATATCCATGTATACATCGTATTAAGTTTGGTAATTCTCTCTTGCACCGCTCTGAAGGGTTTAACAGTCGAATTTGAAATTTGCTTGATTCATAATTGGGCGGTGCCACGCCCACTTTCCAAAATTTGGCAAAAATCGTATAAAGAATCAGAAAATTCAGGTACCTGCCATATTATGTCATT
This sequence comes from Merzomyia westermanni, assembly GCA_949987695.1. Taxonomy (NCBI): domain Eukaryota; kingdom Metazoa; phylum Arthropoda; class Insecta; order Diptera; family Tephritidae; genus Merzomyia; species Merzomyia westermanni. The sequence continues at coordinate 88,865,751 of OX465291.1, forward strand.
CTACCTGCATCAGTCAATGAGATATAGGCAGTTCAGTATTTCTACCTCCTTTCCAGCTAACTTTTATGAAAAAGTAGGCGTGGTCGAAAAGTGTATATACTACAATCATAGTACACCTCCTACCATATTCTGTTATTCTAGCATAAACGGCTCTGTAGGTTATTAACAGTCGAAGTTTGAAAATGTGTTCACTAATATGTGGGCGGTACCACGCCCATTTTCCGAAAATGTGGAAAACGTCAATAAGACGACCAACAAAATAAATCTGTTTAATTTTGGTAGCTGCTTTTATTATTGAGTTATTTCTCTTCAAACGTTTCTCGAAATTTTCGATATCGAAAAAAGGGGCGTGGGTATTTTTCGATTTCGCCCATTTCAAACAGCAACCTACCTTGGCCGGAAAGCAACCTGTGTGCCAAATTTCATTCAAATATCTTAATTTTTACTCAAGTTATCATGTCCACGGACGGACTGTAGGACATGGCTCAATAGATTCCTCTGTTCAGTGTAAGAACTTTGATATATTGAGCTCCATATCTATCTCTATTATTTTGTACCGTTACAAACCACCGTTATATGACCAAAACTATAAAAATGTAAGTCTAGCTAAGTGCTCGTTGCTGTACGTTGATTACGGCGGCAATGCAATAAAAGTTAGAAAATTGAATGTCGTAGTTACGGACACACACAATTTGCCCTTGCTTGGTTGTGACTTTTTAAGATTATTTCATTTTGATTTAGTGCAAACTGAGAAAGCTATTGTTTTAACAGTGATGTTGATGACATTACAAATAGCTGGCACATATAAACTAGGTTAAGTCTCCCTACAGGTTTAACTCCAGCCAACCCGATATTTTTAAGCCGAGTCCGGTTCCTTTAGCTTGGAAAACAAAAGTCGAATGCAACTTGCGAGACATTGATGTTTTAGAGCCGGTCGAAAATGAAGATTAGGGAACCCCTCGTACCAATACTAAAACCCAATTATGATTTACGAATTTCTGGCGACTATAAAGCCACCATCAACAAAAATCTCATCGATTTTCATTACCCTCTACCGTTGTTAGAGGACCTTTTAGCATCTTTACAAAGCGGTCAGTTGTTCACAAAACTTGATCTTTCCAATGCTTACAATTAACTTTTATTAGATGAAAATTCGCAACGGTTATGTACCTGGTCTACTCACATAGGTTGTTTCAAAATTAAACGTTTAGCGTTCGGGGTTAAGCCTGCAGCAGCAATTTTCCAAAAAAAAAAACTATAGAAAAGGACGACATCATAGTTTCAGGTAAGGACTTAGCCGAACACATTCGAAATCTAAGGTCTGTTTTGAGTAAACAGCAGTTTGCAGGTTTAAGGTTAAATGTTTCAAAATGCAATTTTTTTAAAGAACACGTTTCTTATCTTGGATTCAAGATAGATAAAGATGGTTAAGCAAGACAACAAAAAGAATTTAGTCTGTTTTGCAGTCATCTATACCCAAAACTGTTTCTAAGTTAGAGTATTTGTAGGACATGTAAATTATTATTCAAAATTTGTACAAACTTCTACAAAAAGAAGAAAAGTTTAAATAAAAATTTGAAGGAAAATTAATTTGCTCCATTTGTCAATAAAAGCACCGAAGTAACTCATGATCCAAATAACAAGATCTCGTATCAAAAATGTGAATATCTGGCTGTTACGTCACGCTTTTAAATACATCTCTGCTTGGTTTTAAATGTCCGAAATGTAATAAGTAAGGGAATAAAAAGGAAAACAAAAAAACCAATTTTGGCGTTTTGGTAAACGTTCTGGCTACAAAACAGCACCCACTTTTCCCGTATGTTCACATCTCTCGGCAGACCAAAAATTATTCATTATGACATAGAAAGCTTGATTAAGCAATGTATTCCATGTCAGAAGCTTTTACCGAGTCCTAACAAAGGTGTATTAATTCCATGGGAGCCAGCTGTCTCAGTTTGGAGTAGAATACACATTAATTTCGCTGGGCCTATAAAAGGCTTACAATTCTTAGTACTCATGGATGCTCATTTGACATGAATTGAAGTTTTTAAAACTAAAGAGATGACTTCCAACTTTGTGATACCAAAACTTCGAGAAACTTTCTGTCGCTTCGGATTTGTCAACACAATCGTGAATGACAACGGTCGTTATTTTGTCTCGGACGAGTTCAAACCCTTTTTTAAAACTTAACAATATCAACCACTTACTTCACCAGGGCAACCATCAATAAATAGTCAAATCGAAAACTTTATTAAAACTTTAAAGAAATCTTTAATGGCAAATCTCGCCAGTAGGCGGGAAACAAATTTTGATATAATCCTTAATCGGTTTTTAATGGATTATAGAGTAACAAAACATGGTACTACGAAACTCTTTTTAGGTAGGTTCATAAAAACTCGTTTTGATTTTGAAAAAAAAAACCAATTGAATTAATAATTGCATAACTAAATATGATTATATTTCAAAGTATATATGTATATGCATTTATGAAAATACGAAAATTTATCGAGGAGAGGCGTGTTATGTGTCTTCCTATGCAATCGCACCCTTACGTTCATATATGCCTATTTACAACCATATGCTTACTTATCTTTGTATGGATTACATCTAATGAAACAAAACCAGTTGTTAATTGAACCTAAAGGTAAGAGCACGTCTTTTTGTTTTCTCTCGGACAAAACCGTAATTTTATACAGCATGGGGGCGTGGCACAGCCTATTCTGTAACCAGTGAACCCAAGAATCTACTGTGAAAATTTCATAAAGATCGGTTGAGACTTTGGACTCCAGACACACATTCATTTTTATACAAAGCGTGTACTAGTACACAGAGTATTATAGCTTTGGTCATATAACGGAAGTTTGTAACGGTAAAAAATAATGGAGATAGATATAGAGCTCCATATATTAAAGTTCTTAGAACGAATAGAGGAATCCATTAAGACATATCCGTATATAACTTATAATGTTCACCGTCCAAACTTTAAAACCATCTTATTTAGTAGCAAATTATAAATTTTTTAGAACTTAGGGCATTTAACACACTTCCTTTTCTATTTTATAATTTTACGCACTCAACTTATATTTTGATTCTTTCGTCTATTCTATTTCTTCTTAGCGTAGATATTTACAATTTTTATTTTAAACGACACCATTTTCTCTCAAAATAACCATTGAGTTGCTTCTAGCAATATCTGAGATGCGAAAAAGAGTGTCATTGGACACCCATTCCCTACTTTTTTATCAACTTCATAAAATTGTTTTTTTGTCTTATTGTAAAAAGTTATAATACTAGGTTTTCGGTTTTCGTTAGAGTTCACATCAATTTTAGATGCACGATAGAGTGATGAAATTAGAATCACAGATCGGTTCTTTTAAGGTAGTACATACGATACGAGAGTAGCAATATTCGAAAACCCAATTGACTCGAGTACTCTGGCTTTCCTTTTGCAATAAAACACGGGAGAATCTCTTTTTTATTTTTACACAAAGTGCCAACAACAGACATTTTGTGATTTGTGCCTAAATATTTATCAATGATCAAATTTGGTTCGGTTGCAGAAATCAGTAAAATTAATCTTTTACGACATCACTCGCTGCATTACTATTTGGTACGCTGCTTCTGGTTGTCTTCCAACATATAGCTCAATATTCAACGTGTGAAAGGTTTGGGAATCTATTAGTGTTTAAATTTTTAGCCTATATTTGTTTCTAAAAGGAAATTTTCCGCAAAATGCACACATCATTTCATCTATTACAACGTTCTCACTAACAGAATAAGGAGAAAAGCAGTTTTCTGTGAACATATTTAGCACTTTTCGTTTTGGGACTGCTTTGTCTTTAGCCCGCCGACAACTTCGTGTATCTTTAAATCAATAGGGTACGACCCTCAAATTTTGCAGAGTTTGTACTTATTGTAAGTAAGAATCGGACACTAAAAACCGGGATGCATATTCATAAAAGGTATAAATCCTTCGGTCCAGCGCTTTCCTTACTTGTTTCTGTATAAATTTGACAGTATGTTTGAATAATGTCGTAATAATTTTATCCCATATGAACAAATCCAATGCTTGTGTATAAGTTGTTACGACAATGCCTTTTCCAGGAACACCAGGGTCTTGCTTAGAATATTATGGGGTCGGTATCTGACTCTATTATTATTTGATTTTTGCTATTTTGTAATATTATCACGTGCCGTGAAGTATGCAGCTCTATCACACAAGGTAATTTTCCATATTCCGAATTACTTCCATTTCTTCATTAGATTCCACATCAGATAAGTCGTCACAGATTTCTGATCCTTCATCGTTTAAAGTTTTATCACTTTCATCATCTTCTTCTAATAGAATCTGAATTATTTTAATTTCACTTATTTGTTTGTTAGCCACACTTTATTTTGTCACGAAATGTGCACACAAAGTCGAGCGTATAATTTGCGACGTCAAGCGCGCGTGGTCTTTTCGACGATTAGGTACAACTGAAGTAAGTGCTTGCTGTACGACAGTCGACAAGCGTAAAAAAGAGACGAAACTACTAAATACTTATGCCAAATATCTACGATTATATACAGTAATATTATAAAAATCGAATCATCATGGGCGGTCGAATCGACGTCGCGCGACCGCTTGAAGGTTAAGTAGTTTATAAGAAATTTCCCAGTTTTGAATTGATGTAAATAGCAAACATAACTAAACATTATGATGCAATTACTAGAAGGTGATTGACGTTAGCAGCTTTTCTTCCTAATTCGCCAGCTTGAACTCCCTCATAGAATCCAATTTGCCTCTGTGCAAAACTACTTTTTTTTACAGTGGTTTTTTACAAAAAGTATTAAAACTGATACTCAACCTGACAAATGTGTGGTTTGGCCACACTGATCAAGCTTTCGTTGTCAGTTGATAAAAAAATCAAATTTTCAAACAATATCATATTTCAATTTGAGCTTAAAACGCGTTAATTGTGTAAAAGTCGTGTTAGTTGCTGAAATTACTATGTAAGTCTACTTATAAATATTAACAGTTCTTTATCAATACTAATACACAGGATTCGGTTGGAAAAGTGCAGCGCTTTCTATGCACAATCCCAGTGATACAAATTGAATAAAGAAGGAGTTTATAGTAAAGTTACGGGTGAGTAACTATACATTTTTTGATTAAGTACGTAACTCCTTTTCGTTGCATATTTGGTTTTGCTTTTGTGTGTGCGATAAGACAACAATATTAAGTGTTTACTACAAAGTAAGTTCCCAGCCAGGAGAGAAGCGTATATTTTACGGATAGAACATTTTTCTATGGTTTATCGTATCCAAAAAACGTCGGCAAACTGCACTTCCTAAAAAAAATTTTATTAAATTTTTCGTAAAAAAATAAACCCTCGAAACTAATTTTGTCATCAAAAGAGAAAAGTCAAATTGAAAATCAAATCGGAAAATATATTTTGCTGCTGAAAACACATTGTTTAATTATACAAGGTTTGCCAGTCTTTGACAGATCAGACTTGAAGCTCCCTAATTGTCACCTTGCATAGTTGCATTTACGAATTGTACAAAAAAGGGAAATAATAGTTCCACTTTGGGATAAAAGTAGTAGAAAAGTCCAGAATGTAGTTTTTTAATTCAAATATATTTTCAACAAATATGACATTTTAAAACACATGCTTTATTAAATTATAGGAAATAAATTGCCTTAATTGCCGTTTAAAGATTCTTGAATGGAAAATGGTTTTTAAATTTAACTTACGAGTAAAATTTTTGGGTTTTGGGAAGCATTTTAAAACCACTTTATTTCCTGTAAAACTTGGTTTGGACAGTAAAAGTTTGTCAGATATCTTAAATTATACGAGATCAACTCCAAGAACGATCGAATTTTGGCGAGTTTTCATAGGTATTCCTGAGAAGAGTTTCAAATTTTATAATAAACCCTTTCCAGCCTTTTAATGTCAAAAATCCACTAGATGGTTTCGTTAACCCACGGCTCGACCGCTCTTCCATATTGTAGAAATTGTTTCGCCGAATGAAACATATTCAGCAAGGCCCAACTTTCTTATTAGAAGGCCTGCTCTGTACTCCAAAGCATCTTCGCAGAAGAGGAAGAAGGAGAGGGAGTTGGAGTGGAAGGAGAATAGGAAGCGAGGGCTGAGAAAGGAGAGTCAAATTTTTCACATGCAGGCAAGTAAAGTTTTGGCCAGGACAACGTGTGACTGGTCTGCTAGTACATTTATATATATTGAATTAATCTAATTATTTATCTATTATCTTATCTGGATACTAAAATTAGAATTATTCCACTTAAAATTTGGTAAGGTGCATACAATAAACACGCTTAAATAGGCATATATATCTAGTATTTGCTCTGATTTATTGATTCTAGTTTTGTATGCAACCACTTTTGGAGATACCTGTATTGTGAACTAGCTTTTCTTATAAATTATCGTTGTAATGCATCGTAACAATATTCTGGAAACAGTCTGTGTAAATGATATAGCTGAAAATCGAGTTGAAGTCTGGAACGACTAAGAGGCTAGTCAGGGAGTTCCATCTTAAAGCCACAGCTCCACAGCAATTTTACAGCTTCTGAAACATCTAGGAGGTTATGTGTGGACTTGTAGTTTTATTGCTTTAATTTTATATATTATGTGAAACTGAGACCAAGGAACGCTTTCGCCAAATCCAGTTAACGCTAACGGGTGGTTAATTTGATAGATAACCAAACGATTTATATGAATAAACCCCGGTTAGCGTTAACCGAAGATTGTGAAAACGGCCCTTAAACTTCCTTGTCGCACTTTTAGTTAAAAATCTATGTATTCATAAACAATCCGCTTCAAAATTCATAATTTTCAAACAAACTTACCAAATTCAACTATATCAATAAAATGTAAATTATCAGAATGAAAGCAAAACAAAAACCAATTTTGCTGCAATTTTTTTTGTATTGAGATTTTGGCATTTTAGTACAATTTTCAAACGTTATTGTAAAGAAGCAACACAGTCGATGAATGCCAATCAGATGACATTTAATAAGGGAGCTTCAAGTCGCCAACTGTCAAAAACGTCAATGGCTGGCAAACCTTGTATAATTAAACAATGCTGAAAACATACGAGTACATATGTATTTTTCGTTTGGAGTTTTTCTTGCTTGTAAGTACTAAAACGTTGAATTTCAAGTAAAATCCAAAAACTAGCGTGTGTATTATTATTTTGTTTCTATAGTTGCACCATTGTGGTGCAGAAACATATTCCTGAATATCGTGTGTGATACTACAAACCAGAAATGTTAAAACAATCCATTGTATGGATTTAGTGCCAGTTTTTCTTTTTGACGGTAAGTGAATCTTTAAGTTTGAGCAAGTTTCAAAGGTATAGTGTATATACACTCAGGTATTTAAACATTCCCGTTTGCTTCACATACGTCTGACCCTGCAACAGTCTTAATGCCGAATATTGTATTTGGGGTTTTGTTTTAAAAGTATATTCACACTATTGAATTTATATTACAAAACGTTACATAGTGTATTAAATTATAAAATTAGTGCCTAAAATATACACATGTGTACATAACATTGTTGTTTCATTTTATTAATATAGAAAAAAAGGAAGAAATAAAATGTATTTGAAAAAGGATGAAGAATGAATGGGTCCGAAAAATGGTATAAATTGCAATTATAAAATGTTCCGGAAAAGTACTGAAAACCGTATGTAAAACGTATCCAAAATTTTTTTGAAAAATGTGTAAAAATGCATACAAAAGAGCGTCAGTTGACGGAGTGTTTTCCGTACTTTTACAGGCATGCGTTCCGCTCGCATTTACGATAAGTTCATGAAAGGTGTAAAAAACCCAGATAACTAATTACGGATGGCTCCGAAGTGAGAGCGCATAACACACCCAAAAATCATCACAGAATGGTGTACTTGCGTTTTTCGCGAAAAACCAGACAAAGACTACACTCAAATATTAATGGTAATAACAATACAACAACCCCAAAAAACTCCCTGAATGGAATCTTCAGATGATTTGAAAAGTTCGTTTTTTTAACTTTATGCGAAAAGACCGGAGCCTTACCGAATTATTTACTAAACGACATTTTTTTTCTTGGATAAACTCGTTTTAAAGCCTTTTCGAAGAATTCCTAGGTGTGTGAGTGCACAGCGCAGAGTCCTAATGGGGAAACCTGTGGGCTCTTCTGGTTGCCTGCTTTTTTTGATACAAAGTTTTACACGAAAATTGTATCTTTGATAGAAGTTAAATTTTTCATTTGAGATTTCGGAAATATTGTGTAGATGCCGAATGCGACGTTAATTCAGTTCCTGTTGAAATTACAGGATTGAACAAGGGTAGACTAGAATATGTAGCAGGCTACAAAATACGGAAGTTGAGGCTCTCTCAACATATATGTAAAGAAGACTTCTTTCCGGATGTGAGTAAGGAAAGCGCCTCATCATATATCGATATGGTTTCAAAAGGTGGATTAATTAAGCCTTCTCGCGAGTTTTTGGCAACAAACAACAAGTAGGAATCGATATTTTACGAATTTAATGACCAAAATATTACACCAACTAAATTTATTGAAAGTTTAATAAAAAGAAGCATGTCTTTCATGTTTTTTAAAAGTAGAATGTAATTTATTTGGTTTTTGGCCGTCGGTATAAACTTTATGGTGTTTTTATGAGCTTAGAGGCCAAATTAATTAAAACAGTCTTGTTTTTTGTTTTAATTTGTTTATTTCTGTCGATATTTCCGCTTCAATCTGAAGTCATCAGGACTGAAAAAATTTTTCTTAAACAATTGTACAAAAACAATAAATTTTAACAAAACATTAACACTACTTACAGTTTCAGCTGTTACAATTTCAGTTTCAGCTGTTACAATTTCAGTTTCAGCTGTTACAGTTTCAGCTGTAAGACTAAAAAGCTAAACACTAATTATTTCTGACAAGAATATTAGAGAAAATGAACGCGAAAACAAAAATTATAAACAACAAGAGTACAGTAATTGTAAACAAAAATTTAATAGGAACAACAATACATAAAGTCTGCACAACGGTAGATGGATCATCCCAGTATTGCAGGTTTGTTATCACGAATACAAACATATGTACATATATGTGTCAAAAGCATCACACATTTTTTTTGTGTTTGAGTAACAGGTTGCGGTAGTCACATACTCGTACACTGATCATTACGGGTGTCCGCTATGTGTAACATTTCTAGTGTAAATCTTTAATTATAATTTTTTTCTCGTTCTAAAATGGTAACATTCTCTAAATCCGGGTAATGTCCTGTATCTTTACAGTGGGATGAAAAAGCCGTTTTGTTTTCCGAAAAATTATTCCTTAGTTTTATATTTGATTTAAGTGCGGATATCTTTGTCTTAAGTTTTGATTTTGTAGTACCAACATATACCCTGTGACATATGTGACACCCCTCACCGTTACAAGGAATCTTCTACACCACCTCGGAGTTATCATACATTGAGATTTTATCTTTTAAGCTACTAAAAATTTCCCGGAGCGTGTTGTCATAAGTAAAAGCTATCTGCACTTTTTCTTTGCCGTACCGGTTTGAGTGTTTTATTCTTTCTGATAGTCTCCTCGATTTATAAACTTTGTCCTGGATCCCTTTCGAGTTTTCATCACTAGGTCAAGTATAGCAATCCTGAATTAGGCGATTAGTTAATTTAATAGGGAAATCGTTGTACTCAAGGGTGTTTCTGATAATTTTTATGTTTTTATCATGATAAATCCTGTCACTGATAGAGAGAATTCGTCCCATAAATTCTTGGCAGTATTGACAATAATTCGTTTCTCATGTTGCGATTTGGAGAGCAATCGTGGTTTGTTAACCGATTCTTCCTCGAACCTGGTTAGCAACTCCTCCATTACTATATCTGCTATAACAGGCGACTCTGGTGATCCCATAGGCATCCCTGAACGTTGCTCATATATCTTTTCATTATACTTGAAATATTTGTTTCAGGAAGAATTCTGTGGACGTGTGCCTTTTAATCTTGTTCTATTTTGACGTTATTATCTCAAGGGTAGAAAGCAGGGTGTCTTGTATAAATTTCTGTCCAACCGAAGTTTTCGTCTTGTTCATGTGGTTTTTTGTAAGTGTTGTTAAGTTATTCCTTTCAAACTCTGGTTTGATCTTTTCGTTTGCTCCGAGGATGACAATTTGAGAGTGGTACATGAAAAATTAGACAGGGTTACACTGAAATAACAGCCCTTACACTGAAATAACAGCCCTTAATTAAAATTTTTTTGGTCACGAATAACTCTTATTCCCAAAAAATAAAATAAACGTTGACAAATAATAATAACGTTATTTGAAAAATAAATTTTTTTCTTCATTGAATATTTGTTATGAAGCAACGTTTTAAATAAATTTTAGAATTCGAGCAAGGTTTGTGATATAGAAACTTCAAATAACAGTTATTTTTTGTCTCTGGAAGTTTTGATTTTACAAAATGCTTAATACGAGCTTTGACCAATAAAAACAAAATCATAATGGTTATTTCAATGATATCTTTCTATCCCATTTTTGAATTGATTTAAATAGCAAACATAACTAAGCATCAATGCATCCCAATAACATAACCTCTATTAAAAATGTGACTCAAAACATATATCGGATTTTGTTGGCTTTCAACATATACATAATATATTTCTTGGGTGAATTTAAATAGCAAACATAACTAAGCATCAATGCGTCGCAATAGCATAACCTCTATTAAAAATGTGACTCAAAACATGTATCGGATTTTGTGTGCTTTTAACATATGCATAATATATTTCTTGGGTGGTCATCAAAGAGGAAAGGCGTAGCTATCCGAATTATCATATTGCACATATACAACTGTGTATAGGAACATTCGGGACAAGACCGTAAAGCCTTCATTCATTTTCCAACTAAACCCGAAACATTCGAGAGTTCTCACTTTGGCTTTTGAGAACAACGAAAGTATGATGCATAGTTGCTAGAAATAATCAATCTGCAGCTAATAAATTCAGTGCTTTTTAAACCAAAACATGTCAGGCTTCGGAGCTAGTCACGCTGGAGACACGCATAATTGACCATATTATGTTTTATATAATTTAGGTACACTGCACATATGTACATATAGACATACATTGCCAGCAGGAAAATTAGCTAGCAGCAGCTTAGCCATAAACTGCTTTATAATAAACTAATACGGACAGTTAGTTTTGTAGTAACTTCAGTCACACATTTGGCAAAATATTTATAGACTTACCTCCAAGCTCATAAAATTTAATTATTTTGTTCTGTATCGTAACGTAGTTTTCACCAATTGATAACTTTTTCTATTGAGTACACTTAATAATCTACCAGATACGTGTATGTCCGCATGCCTATTATTATCTTAATGCTTTAAACGAGCTATTCTTGTATGTTTGTATATTTGTATATCAGACTATCTCGAATATGGCTGACCCGATTTCGATGACATTTGCTGTATATATGCTGTACTACATTCTAAAAGTTTTTAGATATGATGTTTTTATGAGCTTTCTAGCTATCCGCATTTATTTTTAAATGAAATTCGATATGGCGATATGGGTATCAAACGTAAGGTAATTTCCTGCGTATTTGAAAAATATATATTTCAAAGCAGGGTTGCTATTTATCCTTGCCACCTGAACCTATTATATATATTTTTGGTTTGGGATAACTACTGAAGGATAGAGTTCGCCGTGAGAAGTAAATAGAATTAACTTCAGTCGTAGCAGTCAATAGCCTTCTCCATGTAATGGTGTTGAGATACCAACAATGAGGGACACAATATCAAATGTAAAGAATCGATTCTGTCCTCATTTAAAGTACCGCTATACAAGTATCGGCTACAATTAATAGACTTAATATACTTTGCCAATTGCCGAACTTCCATTTGGGCTTCAAAAAATTATTGCCTCATTTTGGAAAGGTGCACTCCACCTTTATACTTTCATACCTCATAAATTTCAAAATTAAAATTAAGATACCAAATCTTTGTTTAAAGACAAATTTTTAATTCGAATTCACGCAAAATACTAGGGTAGCCTTCTAAATCAGCTGATTCACTCAACATTTGAGGAACAATAAAATCGATTATTGGTGCTATATCGTAATTCCCCTTCCGTAAAGTATCCTTACCGACCAATTCCATATTGGTTTTCTCTTACGTTAAGGATACGACTATAGCGATACGCCAACGGCACCAATTATTTGAGCTTAACATAGCAGCACAGTTGGCACAATGCTACTCCGATAGCAGTTATTAGTCGATATGTTCTTTAATATGGGTGGCAAATGTCAAGTTTAAAGTATTTAGCTCACTCAAATTCTATCTTGAAAAATGTAGAAGAAATCGAATTTTTGGTCAATATATCCAGGACTAACCGACAAATATACCCATGCGACCCTATTTGTTCTCGATTTTACTTTTTTTATAACAACCGACAGCATCTAACCATACAAATCAGCAAGAAATCTTTTAAAGACTTGTCGAAAATATAGCAAGCTCTGTTTGTGGTTAGTGATCGATATGTTTTTAACATCTATTTTTGAAAAGCTCCACTGCGCTTAAGTAAAAGGATGTATACAAAGAACCAGATGAGTATATAAAGAAAACTAAATTGTGCGGTAACCTTTAAAAATGCCAAGCAAAGCTCGCTTGCCAAGGAAATTTTTACATTAAACTGTAAAATGTTAATTCCTTCACACATTTGTTTTCTCTATATTTTTCAGTCTTCCTTTTCCATTTTATGTTAATCTTGTCCAAAAAAGTGCACATTTTTGATTACCTTAGTAGGTATATGCTATAAGTATATATATATGTTTTTGCTATGCATGAATGTATGTTTTTATTTATTTACATATGCATACCTATATGTGTGTGGATATGTAATATCGCGCGAGCTGTTTATTTTTATACGAAATGTAGCTACGAGCCGTTAAATGTTAGTAGAAGTGCATATGTATCTAAACTAAAATTGAGAACTCAGTAAATGTGCTTTACAAGCGCCAGTGTATAATATGTTTAACCCTATTCTTACGAGACCGTGGTTTGCCTAGCTATTGAAATAAGTAGTCATATCTTTAATATAAAAGTGTTATATTTCAAGATATGCCTCAATCGGCGACAAAAAACATTCTAATAATAATCTGATAATAATTTGAGGACGAAATACTTCCGAAGAGTTTAAGGCCGAACTTCTCTTCTTTTTTGTGATGTGTTGGTTCGGGGGTTTTCTTACAAATTGGTGAAACATGTTATATGCCGACTCCGAACGGCATCTGTCAGATGAATTTATAGTAAGCACTTTTCATAACAGAAATACACTCAGAGGATTGCCGCAGACTGAAGACTGATTTTCGATGTACCGGTACTTGAGCCAGGCATCTTTCGGTATAGTAGGCCAGCACGCTACCAGTATACCACGGCAATGCAGTAGTTATTTTATTGTTATTTTTTTCTTATGTTGCTCTAATAAGCACATTTGTACAATTTTACATAGCATCTGTCAGGTACAGACATTGGCTTGGAATAATTTTTAATATACTGCACTAGCACAAAAAATATATGCGGTCCGGGCGAACTCGACTTTAACAACATATCCGTGAAATAGAGTACCGATTTATCGGCATCGGATTAACTTCGCGATTGGCATAGTTCTTTTTTGCCAGATTCTATCTGCGTGTTTGCATGACATTCCATGCTGTTTTTACCTTTTCAATTTTTTTTTAAGTTTTAAAAATTAATTTATCTAAGCCCCTTGAAATAAATGTATTTCTTGCCTTGTTTAGATCAGGGATCACCAAAATAATAAACAATGGCCACACTCGATGTTCAATACATTGCTTTTTCAGCGACGACTGACACATACAGTAAACGAAAGAGCTAATAAGCTGTGTTCACTATTTTGGGAGTTCTGGTTTAGAGTTAACTCTAGCTTTTCAATTTACAAATTGAGTTAGCTAAAGTTTAACCGCATGAAATATTATATATAATAAATACACAATAGGCAGCCTTATGATTTCTAACCGGAGGTTAACTCACCAATGTTCAGCGGTTAAACTCTAGTTAACTCAATTTGAAAATTGTAAAGCTAGAGTTAACTGTAGCACGTAAGTTAACTCGCCACTGTGAAAATGGCCCTTCCTCGTAAAAAAAATTGTTTGACCTCGTGTGTTAGGTGGTACAAGCTGTGTCTGATTGGCTGAGCTATGCGAAGAGGGAGAAGCACAAGGCAATGTCCAAATGTAAAACAGAGGGGATTTTTATGCCAAAAAAATATCCAAAACAAAGAGAAATTATTCACTATATGAGAAAATATATTAAAAAAACGATTTATGCCCAATTTTTGAACAAAAAGTTAAAAGCCCTTTAAGTTTAATCATCGCTTGCTTTTTAAATGCCCCTGACCTTTTTTTGGAGTGTTGATCATCTCAATTTAACTACGGAAAGAAATGACGGAATTGCCAGCGCGATATACATTTTTGATAAAGGACGGGTAAACAATGTTAAGGACCCACAAGACACACAAACGTTGATGACGTCAATCAATTTCAGCCTTTGCTCATATACGCTAATTCGTTTAAATTTTTCCCGTGGGATGTGTGCGCTATATTTTTACGAGACTTTACTATACACTTTGCTTACGTTTTGGCTAATTCGATAGAAAATATGTCAGCTATCCACTGACATCACACATGAAAAGCGTATTATGCCTATTGGCGCTATTTTGGCTTTTAAGAACCAAGTAGGGAGCAGGGATGGACTTTCCGCATTTGAATAGCCGAACTTGGGTAATTAAATACAGTTTAAAATTTCCTCTGAAAATGGGTATTAGAATTTACACATCAACCATTAATGAAACTTTTCATCTAAAATAGGGCCTTAGTGTTATTTCGTTGTTGTCGATTTTCCTTCTTTCAGCTTTATAGTAACAACGCCGATCAGCATTGAGTTTACGAATACAAAAATACATACGTTCGTGAATTAAAACAAATGTTTTTATTTTACTACTTTCCTGCAGGTAACATGCTCGATTGCCTCAATGTGCTTCTGTAAATATTTTTCAGTACACAGAAGCCCTTACCCACTTAATTTATATTTTAAAATGTGCACTTCGTTAATAATATAAATCTTATAAATAACCGTTCGGGTGGTCGTGGTAAATTGTTGTGGATTTATAGCCTGCAGAGGTTTTAAACTTTTTGTACTACCATGTGGGCAATACCAGGCTCATTCTGTCTAGCTTAGTTTCAATTCTATAAACAACAAGTAAGGAAGTCTAAGTTCGGGTGGAACCGAACATCAAATACCCAGCTGTGTAAAAGTGGTCGTGGTAAATTCGTAAATTGTTGTTTAGTTATAGCCTGTAGAGGTTTTAAACTTTTGGTACTATCATGTGGGCAATACCAGGCTCATTCTGTTTAGCTAAATTTCAGTCCTATAAATAAAAATGAATGTGTGTCTCGCGTCCAAAGCACTCAACCGATCTTTATGACATTTTCACAGTAGATTTTTGGTTTTACTGGTTACAGTATAGGATATACAGCTTTGAAAAAGTGGGCGGAGCCACGCCCCCATGCTATATAAAATTCTAATATTTTATAGGCGTCCAAAGTAGTACTCAGCCGATCTTTATGAAACTTTCGCAGTAGATTTTCGGGTTCACTGATTACTTTTAGAAAAGTGGGTGGTGTCACGCCTCGTTCTGTATAAAATTCCAATTCATCATAACTCCTAAAGTATTTCGTCTAAATTAATGATATTTGGGTATATGTATCCTTTAATCAATATTTACACAATTTTAGAAAATTGGGCGGTGGATCTTTATGATTCTGTCATAGTGGGATCAGGGGGCCTCTGCTTGCGACGCTATATAAAGTTGGGATTCAGTATAACTACTAATTTATTTGATTCCAGATAATGATATTTTACATAAACGTGTTCTATATATCAAAAAAAAAAAACTTTGGAAAAAGTGAGCGGTACTAAATGGTCATTTATATGTATGTGGGCGGTGCCACGCCAATTTTCCAAAGTTCAAAAGAAATTATTAATAAGATCAGCAGCTCATTATAACTAGCAAAGAATGAGAGCGAGCGATGTAATTGCCAAAGTACATCATTCTACCTGTATCAGCCAATGAGATATGGGCAGTTCAGTATTTCTACCTCCTTTTCAGATAACTTTTATAAAAAAGTAGGGGTGGTCGAAATTTGATATCACTTATTTTCTGTGGGCCTATATACCAAAACCATAGTATACCTCCTACCAAATTCCCTATTTTAGCATAAACGGTTCTGTAGGTATTAACAGTCGAAGTTTGAAAATTTCATTATTGTAGCTGCTTTTATTACTGAATTATTTAATTTTAAACGTTTTTCGAAATTTTCGATAACGAAAAAGGGGCGTTATTATAGTTTGATTTCGGCCATTTTAAATAGCAGCCTACCTTAGCCAGAAAGCGACCTGTATGCCAAATTTCATCCAAATATATAAATTTTTACTCAAGTTATCGTGTCCACGGACGGACGGACGGACATGTCTTAACGGATTTTTCTGTTCATTTTAAGAACTGTGATATATGGAACTCTATATCTTTCTCCATTATTTTGTACCGTTACAAACCACCGTTATATGGACAAAACTATAATACTTTGTTACTAGTATATACGCTGGGTATAAAAATGAATGTGTATCTGTGTGTCCTTTATAGGCCCCCAAGGTACTCAACTAATTTTTATAAAATTTTTCCAGGGTACTCTTTGGATCACTGGTTACAGCATAGGCTATATAAAGTTTTGGAAAAGTGGGCGGTGTCGCGCCTCCAGGCTATATAAAATTACAATTCTACATAACTCTAAACTTAAGTATTTAGTCTAAATTAATAATACTTGGATGTATGTGTCCCTTAGTCAAGATTTACATAGTTTTGGAAAAGTGGGGTTCACGCCCACAGTTTTTGTGCTTCATCCATGTCCAAAGTTTATAGTCGATGTCTATGAAACTCCCATATTTATATATTATCAATTGCTAAATCGCATAAAAATATGTCGGTGTCAAAAGACGCGACTCGGCCATAGGAATCATAATCTGGAGGAGGAAAAGTGACTCTATTAATCGCTTAAAAGTTATAAAGATATTCTGGCCAAAAATACTGCGGATCGCGAAGCAGGCGTATGACCTAAAGCTAAGGGTTAATTTTTTTGAAACGCGGCTGTAAGCAGCCGAAGTTAGAAGGTGTTCTGCACATTTGTAGTGCAGAATATTTCATTATTTTGTATATTAATGCAATTTAATAAGTGTTCCTCATTTTCGATTTTAAAGTACTATAAACACGTCACATCTCGGTCAATCTTATTGACTTTGTATTAGTGCTTTTAAACACGTATGAACATCAGGATTATTACAAAATATAAATAGAGTGGTAGCACTGTTCCAAATCTTGGGCCGAATTACGACATCCGTTCCGTGATCGTAAACAGTTTTTTAAGTCAAAATAACTTTGAAACTTTCCAATTTTTAACAAAAGTAATAATGCATAATTGAACCTATAGATACTTCAAGCCAATTGCTCAAGTATGACGTGATTCCGAGCTTTAGGTTTAAAACTTATGCGATTGAAAATTTCGCTTTCGATCACGGATCGTATCACGTAATTCGGCCCCTGGACTTGTTTGGCTACAATTGCAGAACTTTAATCACTTTTAAAATACCAAAATTAATTGTATTTTCGTTTAAAATATGGTAATTTCTTCAATAAATTTGGTTCAGAACACATTTAGTTACATTATATATACGTTAATCAATGACTTAGTGAGTTTTTTAAAGTCAAATTGTTTAATGAAAAAAACAAAATTTTGTTAAAGTTTTTTGATCCAACTTTTAAATAATTATGATTCTTGGGACCGAAATGCCTTTTGACACCTCTACTGAAGCCTTTAACATTGACGTAGGATGGAAAGAATTACCCAAAATTTTAACAAAAAATATATTAAATTTAATATAGGATTACATGTTGACATATTATTTCTTCCATTCTCATTTGTTATTCTTCCTTTTTTCAATTTATATTATTGCTTTGAATAAATATTTACGATGCAAGCAAATTATTTTCCATATTGGTGACCCCGAGACAGTTAATGAAAAAGAACGGAATATATTCTTCGCTATAACAATCAACAAACAGCTGAATAATCTGTAGGAAGGATATGTGTACATCAGCCAAGCACTAATGCGAATTTGCGCCACGCGTCTATTCCATCCTTCAATAGAAGAAGTCAACATCTTTGGTTCGCTCAACGACAAGTTGGATTTTACTGCAAACAAACTAGAAGACGATGTTCTACTTCATGTGGAAAGCCTTATACTGCAACCTCCGGACAACAGGTAGCATATACTAAAAAATTTTACCAATTCCCCAGAAACAAATTTTCAAAAGTTGCTGTTAGGTAATGCATTTTCTGGACCAACTGGCTACTTTGGCAGACAGAATGCGGGAAACACTAAACAACTCTCCCAATTCCGCATCAGCTATTGAAGTTCCTCTTCCTAGTTGTCACCTTACCTAGCATTGTCATCAAGATCTTCTAACGAAAGTCCCAGAAACATTGCGCCTTCAAAAGGGTTGAACCAGAGTGAAATTGGTGTTAGTTGAGTGCCGTCTTTTACATAAGATCGTCGTCGAAAGATAATTCTAATTAGAAAGCAGTTGACACTACTGCGGGGCAGTTGAAGATATTGTTATGTACGGAACGATTTCATTCATACAACATTTTAAAAGTAGGGCGAGGTAAAGTTACAATGACAAGAACAACAACAATAATATCTTAACATTATACCTAGTAGATTTTTACAAAAGTTGGTCATTGCTGTTCAAATATATTTAAGAGCTACTTCCATTTGAGAAATCTCATTCAGGCCCAATTACTGCCAAAAGATGAATAAAGTTTGTTCATGTTACTTTTAAAATCTATTATCAGGACTTTATAGGACTGAACACTGAGCTAATTGATCTGTATCGTAAGAGCTATGACATAAACTATGGTGTAATTGTTTTTACTGAGACAGAGTTAAAACCAAATGTGTAAAGTGCCGAATTGTTATGTGATAAGTTTGAAATTTTTCGAAAAGACCGTGTGGAAAGGACTGGGAGACGCGTGCTAATTGCTGTTGATACCAGTTTTTCTGCAGAAGAAGTACATTTTGACGACTCGGATGTCGTTGAACTTCTTTGTGTGCGGATAAAACTTTCCGCAAATTACAGGTACTTTGTGTTGTACTCCACCCCAATCTCATATTTCGGTTTCGGTTCCGACTCCATCGTTGTGCTTGCTTGGCTACTTTAATCTGCCTTGTGTGACGAGGAGCCTCGTGGATAGCCACCTCGTACCTACTTCCTCTCGTGATATCTTTTATGAGTTTTTTTATTGACCTATCAAATGGTGGCCTTAGTCAACTAAACAGACACCAGAATAGTTTCGGTAAATGCCTGAATTTAATTTTTCTGTATTTAGATGTGATCCATTAGTTTTGCCTGAAGATGTGTATCACCCAGCACAAAGCCCTACAAAAGAAAAAGTTTATGCTGTTTATGTTTAGAAAAGCGAATTTTTCTGAGCTTTTCGCGGAAGTCTCAAAATAACTTGGCCCGAATACTCTGGAGATATTGAAGCAAGTGTTCTCCATTTTACTAATATTACGCATTCCGTATTTCTCAAATGTGTGCCTTTTTCGAAGAGCTCTAAAGTATCTTATTATACTGCATGGGGTTTAAAAGAACTTAAACATTTAAAAAACCAGAATACGTGCTTATTTAAGCGATACAAAATGTCTGGCTTAATTACAGACTATTCGGCCTATTCCGTTTCGCGTCTCAAATACAATACGTTAAACAGAAAGTGTTACAAGAATCATCTGATTAAGGTAAATCAACAAATGTTCTCAAACCCCAAGTCGTTTTATAGCTTCGTTAATTCGAAGAGTGAAACAAAAAGGTTTCCCTCCGTAATAAAATTTAGTGATCTAGTTTCTCAGGATGGTGATAAAATTGTTAGATCTAACTACTCAACTTCATCAGATTCAGGTCCTTTAACTATCCTGTGCTAGGCACACAAGGTATATTAATTTCATTCGCATAACTGATTATGTAACGGCATAAACGAATCGAGAAAGAAATTGACTTATATATATCAACATGTTTAGGCCACCTACGCAGAAAGGTGTTCTGCACATGTTTGGCATCCGACCCGGGTCATTTTTGGGTTGTTTTGCGAATAACTTTTCGCTGCGATAAAATATTTCTTTTTCGCTTTCGGATTATTGATACCGAAGTCAAAACGCGTAGTTTGACACCTCTCCCGACATTTTTGGACGTGTTTTAGCAGTTGTCTCCTAAAGGAAACAATTACCAATAAAACGCTTCAAAAATATTCGCCAAAAAATGTTTATGTGAAACGTTTTGCCGTTTGCAACGAAAAGCGAGGCGGCTTTTCCGGGCGAAAAAAAGAGAGGCAGAAAAGCGTGAAATAAAGGAGCTTGAGATGCTGGCCAACGGGAATAATGCCCGAAAATTCTATCAAAAAATTCGGCGAATGACAGAAGGTTTCAAACCCGGGGCAAACTCCTGTAAGAATGAGAACGGCGACCTGGTGACCGATGTTCAGAGAACACTCAGAATATGGAGGGATCACTTCTCTGCCCTTTTAAATGGAGAAACTGAGCAAGAAACCAGAGAAGATGCCGAACCCGAGCCCACAATCGAAGATGATGGAATTGACGTTCCACAACCCGACTATAATGAGGTGCGAATAACAATATCCCGATTGAAAAACAATAAAGAAGCTGGCGCTGATGGTTTGCCTGCTGAGCTATTCAAACACGGAGGCGAGGAGCTGGTAAGGCGCATGCATCAGCTTCTATGCAGAATTTGGTCGGATGAATGCATGCCTGAAGATTGGAATCTAAGTGTTCTCTGCCCAATCCACAAGAAGGGCGATCCTGCAAACTGCGCCAACTATCGCGGAATCAGCCTTTTGAATATCGCATATAAGGTCCTATCAAGCGTATTGTGCGAAAGACTGAAGCCTGATGTGAACAGACTGATTGGACCTTATCAGTGTGGCTTCAGACCTGGTAAATCTACCATCGACCAGATTTTTACAATACGCCAAATCTTGGAAAAAGCCCGTGAAAAAAGAATCGACACGCATCATCTCTTTGTTGATTTTAAAGCCGCTTTCGATAGCACGAAAAGGAGCTGCCTATATGCCGCTATGTCTGAATTTGGTTTCCCCGCGAAACTCATACGGCTATGCAAAATGACCTTGAGCAACACCGCCAGCTCGGTCAGAATTGGGAAGTACCTATCCGAGCCGTTCGAAACTAAACGAGGTTTCAGACAGGGTGACCCCCTATCGTGCGATTTCTTTAATTTAATGCTGGAGAAAATAATACAAGCTGCAGAACTTAACCACGCTGGAACAATATTTTATAAAAGCGTGCAACTGTTGGCATATGCTGACGATATTGATATCATTGGCCTTAACAACCGCGCCGTAACTTCTGCTTACTCCAAATTAGAAAAAGAAGCGGAGAAAATGGGATTGGTGGTGAACGAGGGCAAAACGAAGTACCTTCTGTCATCATGCAAAGAGTCAGCGCATTCGCGCCTTGGCAACCAAGCCACTGTTGGCAGCAATAATTTCGAAATAGTAAAGGACTTCGTTTACCTGGGAACCAGCATTAACACCAACAATAATGTTAGCCTAGAAATCCGACGAAGAATCACTCTTGCAAACAAATGCTACTTCGGACTGAGTAGGCAATTGAAAAGTAAAGTCCTCTCTCGACGAACGAAAATAACACTCTACAAGTCACTCATCGCACCCGTCCTGCTATATGGTGCAGAGGCGTGGACACTAACAACATCTGATGAGGCGGCTCTGGGAGTATTCGAGAGAAAGGTTCTTCGAAAGATTTGTGGACCTCTACGCGTTGGCGACGGCGAGTACCGAAGAAGATTGAATGATGAGCTGTATGAACTTTACGCAGACGCCGACATAACACAGCTGCTTCGCTGGCTAGGCCACGTAGTGCGAATGAGCGAAGATGCTCCAGCCCAGAAGGTATTCTTATCGACACCCGCCGGTGGAAGCAGAGGAAGAGGGAGACCACCACTCCGATGGAAGGACCAAGTGGAGACCGATTTGCGATCCCGCGGTGTTTCCAATTGGCGCAACGAAGAAACGACTGGCGAGCTATGTTGGACGGTCAAAATCGCCCAGGCGGTTAGATGACCATTTAAAGAAGAAGAAACGTTTTGCCGACGGCTATTAACCCAAAATACTACACATGTGCTTAAATAAATGAAAAATGTTACGTTTAATACAAGTAAATAATAAAATAATAATAAATTTTAGTAAAGTTGAAATATTTACTTATTTTCATAACGAAAATGGCCCTAACCACCTCATATTTCCCCAATTGAAAACCACCCTCAATTTGCATACTTAAATATATACATATATTGTCAGGCAGCCATTGCAAACGTATATATGGGCGTAGAATTTTCCAAAATGTCATACAAATCTAAATCATATGTATGTGCGTAGATCTTACTTATTATAAATGCGTAAGTTTGTGAGTGAGTGTGTTTGAACCGTTTTCACGCCCAAACTACAGCACCGATCTGTACGAAATTTTGCACACTTATTTCCCGATGTCTCCGATAGGTAACAAGTTCCATGAAATCTCAATACCTCACATGGTTATGGGGTAATGGGCACTAATGTGACCAAACTAACCCAAAAATTGATTTTATCCAATGAATTTATGCAATTTGGTGCCCTAAAACCTTAAAATGTGCATACTATATGGGTATTGAACGAAAGGGGAAGGCCACAGTATTCTTTTAGACTTAGCAATATTTCGATAAATTAATCGATAACTGAGTTATCGATCAGAATGTGGGTGCTGCAAAACCCCTGAATTTGCATACAATATGGGTATCAAACGAATGGGAAGGGCACAGTATTCTTTTGGACCCTGCAATATTTCGATAAATTCATCGATAACTGAGTTATCGATCAGAATGTGGTTGCCCAAAAACCCATGAATTTGCATACAATATTGGTATCAAACGAATGGGGAAGGCCACAGTATTCTTTTGGACCCGGCAATATTTCGATAACTTTATCGATAACTGAGTTATCGGTCAGAATGTGGTTGCCCAAAAACGCTTGAATTTGCATACAATATGGGTATCAAACGAAAGGGGAAGGTCACAGGATTCTTTTGGACTCTGCAATATTTCGATCAATTAATCGATAACTGAGTTATCGGTCAGAATGTTGATGTTGCGAATTAAATCGAAAATATATGCAAATTGCTTTAAATATGTGTTGAAATTGATTAGTTTTATGTTTTTTTCTAAATTTGTTTGCTGTTGTTTGAGCTAATGCAGAACTGTCGTTGCCACTTTCATTATTATCATGTCGTCGGTGCTTGGCGGCAATTATCGTCAAGCTTCGGTTTTTCGCCGTTGTCGTTCGCAGTCGTCGTTTTGAATGTGGGCCGGGCTATTGTCGTCATTAATAAATAGGAGTAAATCGTCACCTGTCAAACATAAAATCAAATATTTTGAATGAGTTTTTCGTAACGTTTGAGCAAAATAGTTGTGCATTTTAAAGATATTGGTATCGTTTCTGCGGAAAATATCCTTTTAGTAAGTTTAGCAATTCTTCATATTTTGGTTGCTTCGCTGTTTCGTAAAAATTAAACTTTTATGAGTGTTTATATAATAATACAATTTATGAAGCCCTTACGGTTTGTTCGGTATTTATCTCTTCTTCAATTTGATCTGAAAAATAATTAATAGCTTTGGCTTTTGTTTAGAATCCTGTATTAGAAGTTGGTGCTCTGTGTGAATTTAATTGTTCACAAGTGCTGCTAAGAAATTTACATTCTGAAAAATTAATGTAGGTATGTAAAAAACACATTTAACATTAAATTGTGATAAATATAAGGGATATTTTCTTATGTAAACTTTATCATTATTTTAAGGAACATGTGAACTTTAAAACTTATCTGTTTGATAAATAAAAATGTTTTCAAAAGAAGCTTAGTTTTTTGGCTTATTTCTTTGATGCGAGCGGAGCCGCGGGTAAATGCTAGTAAAAGATAAAACTTTGCCAAAATACCCAGCTTTCGTCTTTGACACGAGCTATTGTTCGAAGTTGTCGGTGGTAATCGATGGTCAAAGTGTTGCCCTACACAGCATTCAGACACTCCCAAACAAAAATTGTTATGTATGGGGTAAAATTTTGTGGTAGGAAAAAGTACGAAATTCTTACATTTTCCATGCATAAAGCTATCTACATTGGTCAAACTATTTGAGATTTAAGGTCCTTACATATGATTTATATTTACAAAAAAGTGTCATACGAGTATAATACCATAAAGAAGTGAAAACTACTATTTTTCAAGTATATGTGTCGATGTATAAGTGTGCCTAAACAGGGTAAAGTTATGGTTTGCGATCGAATTTCAAGAACAACAGCAAAACTCAATAGGATCAATAGGGATACTAACACAACCAAACAAAAGTGTCTCATACGAAACGCGTTGCACAATTACGTAAACTGCTTTCTGAATGTTATTGAAAAAAGATAATTTTCAAAAAATATTTAGAAAAGTCTTTTCTTATATCTTTTTTCACTAAAAATTCGTTCGGTTAGTGGACAACAGCTGTATATCTTTTATAAATTTTTTTTTAAATATACCTAGTTACCTAAGCCAATTTAAAATTTCCTCGCAACTTTTGGTGGGAAAAATCTAAAATTTCGCAATTAAACAATTTGCTTCAAGTTGGATTTCATAAAATCGATAAAAATTTAATTTTGTGATATTTGCTAAAAGCTTTGTTGCAACTTTTCATCTTAGCTTCTTCGACAAAATATTTTGTATTTTCATCAATGGTGTCTTTAATAAAGTTTTTGTTGTTGGATTTTTAGTTTGTGCGTAAAAATAGTTTTTTGTTGTTGGATATGATTTTTGATCAGACAGCATGAACAGGGGTTAGCACGGGGATGTGAGGAAAGCCATACAAATGGATTTTGGTGATTTGTTGAGGTAGGTCATTGATCATGATTTTGTTATTTTGTTGCGGTGGGTCAATGATTGTAGGAAAGCATACATGCATATATGCCAGTAAGTTAGGATATATTTTCGGACATATTTATGTACGTAGGTATGTAAGCATATTTTTGTTTACATTTTGCAGAATATATTTTTGGGAATATTTCTGTGCGTAGGTATGTAAGCATATTTTTGTTTATATTTTGTGGGATATATTTTCGGGAATATTTATGTACGTAGGTATGTAAGCATATTTTTGTTTACATTTTGTAGGATATATTTTCGGGCATATTTATGTACGTAGGTATGTAAGCATATCTGTTTAAAGTCACATACAGTGTGTTTAAAATTGCTTGCTCAGCACAGTGCCATTTACATTTCCAGGGTTGGTTTTCTTCCATCTGCTAAATTCTTAAACTTATCAGTTTTTCTACATTTATATAAGTATTTATTTATACACAAATGTCTTGCATGATAGCAAACGCCAAGTGCACTGGGTTAACCGGTAGAATAACCTGCTTAATGAAGGAAAAGGCTTGCGCTGGTCTTGTTCCAAATGCCGATCGACGGAAGTTGATCTCTGTAAAATCTTTAGTCATATCAGAAACGGGTTTTCTGAAATCAGCAAAGATTTTTCATTGCTGACTGAAAAATTCAAAAAATATGAAAATATGTTCAAAACCTTGGAAACTTTAGATAATTCGCCTCATTTGGAATGCCCTGATAATCGCGAAAACAAGCGCAGACGTACGGATGATCGGCCTACTATCTCAACAGTGCCGAACTTGCCTCAAGCCCTTGAACTTATCGATTTGGCTTCTCCAAATCCTAGTACGGTTGTCCGAGCAGCGTCCAAGAACGCCCCTTCAAAAATATCCACTAGGAAAAACCCGGAACCTTCAACTATTGCAATGGAGTCTGAACCAATCGTTAGTAAGCTGGTTGTGGTCCCTCGCAAAAAATCTATTTTTGTGTATAGGTTCCATCCAGACACTACCTAGGATGATTTGATGTACCATATTTTTTCTAAAGTTAAAGACTGTTAGAAAATTTAAATTCACATATCAAAGAAGTATGCCCGCGTTTAAGATTGATGTATCTGGGAAAGATTTCGATACTCTTTTGGACAGCTCTTTTTGGCCTCCTGGGGCTCTTGTGCGGGAGTTTGAATACAGACCGAATAGGAATGTTCAAAATGTAGCGAAAATTTCTCGTAATAACGTTGAGTCAAAAAACTGAGCACTAAATCCGTGAATATCTTTTATCAAAATGTGAGAGGTTTAAATACCAAATTAACTGATCTCTATTTAAAATATTTTCATTGTAAATATAACGTAATTGATTTAACCGAAACTTGGCTAAAACCTCATGTTTTCAATTCAGAGTTTTTATGTAATGAATATCAAGTATACGAGGTGTGTTCAAAAAGTATCGCGAATTTTGAATTTTCGCTGGTTACGTATATTCGAATTTCGAATTTTTTGTGGCGTTATGTTGGTACTCATGTCTCTCACTTATGCCGACAAGCTCGGCCATTTTGAATGTTCAGTTAATTGTTGACAGCTGCTTTGCTTGCACGTGTTTTGGATCGTCTTCGATTTTTACCTATTTTTTTACCAAAATTGCTCAATTGTGACCAAAAACAGCATCGCATGAACATTGCTAATGAGATGTTAAACTCTGTCCGCGACGACCCAAATTTGCTCCAGAGGGTCATAACTGGTGACGAATCGTGGGTTTATGGTTATGACGTGGAAACCAAAGCTCAATTATCTCAATGGAAGCTGCCGCACGAACCAAGACCGAAAAAAGCGCGCCAAGTTCGGTCGAATGTGAAAGTTTTGCTGACAGTTTTCTTCGATTGCAGGGGCGTGGTGCATCATGAGTTCTTGCCACAGGGAAGAACGGTCAGTAAGGAATATTACCTGCAAGTTATGCGCAATTTGCGCGAAGCAATCCGCCAGAAACGCCCGGATTTGTGGAAGAGCAAAAATTGGCTTTTGCACCACGATAACGCCCCTGTTCACGCATCGTTGCTTGTGCGCGACTTTTTGGCCAAAAACAACACACTAATGATGCCGCAGCCACCGTATTCCCCAGATCTGGCCCCCTGTGACTTTTTCTTGTTCCCTAAACTGAAGAGGCCCATGAAAGGACGACGTTACGCTTCTCTTGACGAGATAAAGACGGCATCGAAGGAGGAGCTGAACAAGATACAAAAAAATGATTTTATGAAGTGCTTCGAAGATTGGAAAAACCGTTGGCACAAGTGTATAATATCTCATGGGGATTACTTTGAAGGGGACAAAATAGATATTCATGAATAAATAAATAATTTTTGAAAAAACACAAAATTCGCGATACTTTTTGAACACACCTCGTATGGAAATAATCGCTTGAACAGAGTCGGAGGTGGTGTTCTACTTGCCTGTCATTCCTCCATCCCTTCAGAAGAGGTTAATATACCTAACATCGATTTCATTTAGTTCAAATGCACCCGCATCAGCTAGAGAATGTATCTATGTACTTATATGTTTGCTACATCCTTCCAGCATCAGATTTTTCAGTCTACATGCATCATGTCTTTTTGCTCAGAACTGTTAACTTTTTGACTAAAGCTTCAGATTCAGTTATGGTTTTGAGTGATTTTAACTCACCTCATATATCGTGGAACATATCTGATGGAAACATTATTCCCAATCCGTCCAAACTGGGGTACAATGACTTTTTAGGTGGAATTTCCGATCTTTGCCTTAATCAAATAAATGTTACCGCTAACAAGTTTGGGAAAGTCTTAGATTTAATGTATGTTGATGATATAATACATTTTTCTTTAAATCGTTGTGATCCGTTGGTTTTACCAGAAGACCTTTACCACCCTTTTATGGCAATAGTCTACGAAACCATAAGTAATGGCCAAGGTACTCAATGCTGCTCATGTAGTAGCTTTGATTTAAACTTTTCTAAAACCAACTACAAGAAATTAAATGAAGAACTGTCTAAATTACTTGGCCTGAACTTGGTAGTGATATCGATGTAAACGTCTCACATTTCAATCAAACTATTTACTGCTTATTTGAGAAGTTTATTCCTGAACGTAAATTAACTTATGATCATCCTACGCAAGCTTGGTTTACTAAAGGACTTAAGGCTCTGAAAAATCGGAGAACGCGATCATATAATTTGTATAAGAAATCCGGATTAAGCAAACATTACTTACTGTATTCCATTCTCCGTCAGAAGTACATAGATTAAAATAAAAAGTGCTATAAAGCTTATATCTCTAAAACAAAAAGAGACATTATTCTCAATCCAAAGTCATTTTATGGTTTCGTAAATTCTAAACGTAAAGTATCAGGGTTTCGCTCAGCCATGAAATATCAAGACATTATATCTAGCGATAATCACTATATCGCAAATTTCTTTGCTCAATTTTTCACTTCTAACTATTCTGCCGTCCCCAATTCAAACTTTCAAAATTATCCCTATAAGCTACACGGGACAAATTTAATTAATTCACCAATTATATGCGCCAAAGATGTTCTAATTTACCGTGAAACCTTAAAAAAATCTTTTAAATACGGTCCTGATAGGATTCCTACATATTTCTTGAAAAAGTGTGCGACCCAAATTTACCAACCACTTACCAATTTGTTCAATCTATCACTAAAGTGTGGTGTTTTTCCAACTGCGTGGAAAGAATCGTTTTTTCTACCGCTGCATAAAAGCGGGAGTAGGTCTTCTATAGAGAACTGTCGGGGCATAGCAAAGCTTTCTGCCATCACAAAATTGTTTGAAGCTATTGATACAAATCAACTTACGGGTCCGATCTCTACTTTAATAGCTGACTGCCAACACGGGTTTAGTAAGGGAAAGTCCACAGTTACGAATTTACTTGAGTTTACCAGTCATGTCTCAAATGGCTTTAGAAAAAATCTGCACACCGACGTTATTTATATGGATTTCAGCAAAGCTTTTGACAAAGTGTGTCACTCAATACTTATTCATAAACTCGATCAGTTGGGCTTACAGCCGGGTCTCAATCGCTGGATCTCTTCTTACCTTAGTGACAGGACACAAAGAGTAGTGTTTAAAAATTTAGTATCCGATGTCATGTATGTCTCTTCAGGAGTTCCTCAAAGAAGCCATCTTGGCTCGATTCTGTTCTTGTTGTTTATAAATAATATTTCTACAATAATAAAATTTTCAAAAATGTTAATGTATGCTGCCCACGTAAAGCTTTTCATGTCATTCGCGACATTTGAATATAGAAATAAGCTACAATCAGAACTAGATACACTAGTTACTTGGTGCGATTTAAATTATATGCCACTTAACCTTACAAACTGTAAATACGTTGCTTTTTCGCGTGGAATTTCTCAGCCGGCTTAAAAATTATAGTCTTGAGCAAGTGTATGATTTTGTTGACCTGGGGGTTACTATGGTCTATTAAGTCAGTTTCAACCGCCATATAACCAAAACAGTCAATAAGGATAGAGGTGTCCTAGCATTCGTTAAACGATGGTCTAAAGAATTTAGCGAAAATTATGAAACTAAAGCCCTCTTCACTACATTAGTCAGACCGATACTTGAATCCGGTTTTATAATTTGGAACCCGCGTTACCAGGCTCATGTAGATCGCCTAGAATCAGCTCAAAAACAATTTTTACTATTTGCCTTAAGAGATTTTCATTGAGATCCCTTGTATAATCTGCCACCCTATACGAATCGTTTAAAACTCATTAATCTGCACACGCTTTCTAGTCGGAGAGAAATGCTTGGAATTGTTTTTATGATTAAATTGCTAATTGGTTCACTCTCCAGTCCATTTCTTCTAAGTGAAGTGAACTTCAATGTACCGTCTCGTCCTTCAAGGCATTTTAAGCCTTCAGTCTTAAAACAGTGTGGGACCAATTTTCAGTTAAATGAGCCTTTTCGCTGTTTGTGTCAAGATTATAACTCTCTTTCTGGTAGATTTGATATTTCAGACTCGCTTTTTAGCATAAAAAAATCAATTCTTTCTATTCTAAATACATAGCTACTAATTGTTTCTTATTCTTTGACTTCTATATTAACTTCTAACAAGAATTTTATTCTGTTAACTAGTTACTTTTTAATGTATAATCTATCTTATATTTACTTTACTTAGCTGATGAGGTTTTCCCTGTAGCTGAGCAGTTTTATATATCGACGATTAACAAACCAAAGGCTTTCAACGACTCGGCACGAACGAATAATCCGCGCGTTATGCGGATGCGCCTCTCGCGCCGGTCGGGCGGGATATGGTGGGTAATCCGTTTGGGAATTACTATTATTATAATTATTATATTTTTGTTTACATTTTGTGGGATGGATATTTGGGTTGATGAAGATAAGACAATGCTTTGTAAGATTCAAAGAGTTATGTATACTTACCACTATGCCTATAACCAGTGAATTAAACACAGAAATTTTACATTTTAAACATTTATTTATTATTTATTTTTACTTATGCATAACTGTTTGTAAATCAATTTCCACCAGAATTACGAAATTGACACCATGTAGCATAGAGACAATTTCTCACACAACTTATCCTAGAAGGCTAGGTATTTGCGTTTCACCTGTATTTTGAAAACATTATATTGTTACATTTGTTTATATTAGGTAGTTAGGTTTGAATGTTTCCAAAATACTAGGCTCAGATGGAGTATAAATAATAAGTTTTGGGGTTAGTAGAACTATTTGCTACCCGTTTAAAATAAAAAAAGGAACCTGAAAAGGAAGAGAGGAAAAGAAAATCTGAAAAGAAAAAAACTTGAAAATGAAGAAAAAAGCTGAAAAGAAAAAACTTAGAAACCTAAAAATTTAATATGGTATGTATTAAAAACATGTTGATATGTACATACATATGTATGTCAATAAATAATTACCCTCAACGTGATGTCCTCTTCATTGAACCCATTATACCCTAACCCTAACCAGGAGCCCCCTTCGCCCTATGGGTTCTTGGCCGTTGATTTTGCCTTTTTGGTTTCTTGCGTATTAAACCTTTTCAATTTTGCCCTAAACCGTACTTGTCTTGTCTCCTGTTCGTCCGCCCTAGCCATCCATTTCACGTTCTTGCATAAAAGTACTGTCACCATATATTCCACTAATTTGAGTCGATGCTCTGCGCACTCCCCTGTAAACCAGTCCGGGTA
Source organism: Merzomyia westermanni (assembly GCA_949987695.1). Taxonomy (NCBI): domain Eukaryota; kingdom Metazoa; phylum Arthropoda; class Insecta; order Diptera; family Tephritidae; genus Merzomyia; species Merzomyia westermanni. The sequence goes on from OX465291.1 coordinate 88,897,077, forward strand.
TTTTTCGTCTGTCTTTTGTCTGATGTTGTCCGGTATAAGTTTCTTTATTGAAGGTTCGTGTGCGCAGAGCCGGAATGTCTCCAGGTATCACTTCATGTGGTCCGTACTTAATTCAAAAGAGCTGTCCGATGGATTGACCAGTCTTAAGTCATCGTACGGTTTATAGTTTTTGGCTACGATAAGCGCTTCTGAGCTATTTCTGGCTCGACACAAAGCTTACACATGACTTCTGTGCGTTTATCACTTTTAACTTTCTTCAGTACGTTTTGATAAATGACATAGCGAGTGTAATACCTTTGTATCTGCTCTTCGGCATTCCTTATAGGACCTTGGCTCACGGAGAGCTCGCCAGGAACTGCAGAAATAGGTATTTCATCCTCTGCGCTTTACCTCAGTGGTTTGGTCAATCGAGTCGAGTGCAGGTACGTCCTTGTCGGTAGTTTTGTGTGACTCTTCCATTGCCATAATTACATCCCCGGCTATCTATTCCGCTGGATTGCATGGTAATGTACTTCCGTCGACGCAACTGTTAGGATCGACAATAGGATCCATCCAATCCAAGAACGTGCCATCGTCGTCCTCACAGTTGCTGCCCTTGCCTTCCAATGGATACCTCCATATTTTCATTGAGATCAGACGGGCAACGATGTTCTGCATCTCGTTGGCAGTAGGGTGCATGTTGATGCCTTGGCTCGCTCTAAATTTGTAGAAAAAGTTCTCCAGCGTGCCCTGATTGAGCTTGCCAAGCATGATGAAGTCCAACGATGGGTGCTCCTGAAAAAGCTCTTCCGCCAGTTTGACCATTGACCTTATGGTCAATATAAATCCATCCACGCAGTATACTTGTATCTCGAATTTAATTGTCTCCAAGTAGTCTATGTGATCCATCAGTCTTTTTTGTTTCTCATTGCTCCCTCTGAGCAATGGCCTTTTGATAGGGTTTCTGTCGCTCAAACTTTTACAATTAAGCTCATTAAACAAATCGTTCATCTGCTTGATTTGAGTGGGCTTGACCATACTGCAGTCTCTTGTCCAAACAGTTTTAAGTCCTCCATCATTTTGAGGCCGGCGTATACGGAATTACTAAGTAACTGAGTAGCCCTCGAAACACTCATTTTCTCGAAGTTGTTCGGGCGGATGTGGGCCTCAGTCAGTTTTGGACTTACTTTGTAACTAATATTGGTCCTGTCCAAATCAAATAGTTTCTCGCCTATTACCTTATTTAAGTGCCGTCCCTTGTTCCTACACTGTATTTAAATATAAAATTATTCCGAATATTTTTTATTAGGTGGCAATAGTCGAACATAAAGGTGGCAATAGTCGAACATAAGTGGGTACGCCTCTGTATGTCACTATTTGATTTTCTTTACTTACACTTAAGTTCGTAAGTGCAGCCTTGTTTTGAGCTCCTTGAGTGGTGTTGTTGTTGTTAACAGTGCTTCGCTCTGCCTCATAGGCAAGATCACTCTACATTGTCATCAAGATCTTCTAACGGAAGTCCGAGGAAACCAGCAGTTTCAACAGGGCTGGACCAGAGTGATATTGGTGTTAGAAGAGTAGGTTCAGTTGAACAGGAAAAGATATGTTTGGTATCATGAGGGGGCATACCACATGTAGGGCAAGTGTTTGGTATGGAGGGGTTCAGTCTGGATAAGTAAGAGTTTAACCTATTACAATATCTAGAACGAAGTTGTGCTAGGATGACTCTAGTCTCCCTCGGGAGTACACGCTCCTCTTCAGCTAATGCGGGAGGTTGAATGTCAATAACGGGATTCACAGGCCGAGATTGGAGGGATCTGTATACCGACTCGGTGCGGAGGTCATTTAGAGACCGCCTATGGTTACGCAGATCAAACTGCAAGGAAAAGTGGTGCCGGATCTCGTAACACTAGTGCTTCCGAAGATGTTTCCTTATGGCTTTGGGGGGCGGAGCTTCATCCAATAGATGTCGATTTGGATGGCTAGGTTTATAGCCGTTCAGTAGAAACTGTCTACTTAAGAGTTCCGCTGCTCTCGAGCATTGAGCAATTTAGCCTCTTCATGAAGGTGAGACTCAGATGACATAAGCAGACATCCCGTGGCAGTTCTGATGATGGTGTTTTGGCAGACTTGCAATTTCTTCCAGTTGCTGTCAGAAAGGTTGGGCGACCATATGGGCACAGCATAATCAACAACCGGTCGGCCAATAGCCTTATACGAGTATGTAGCAAGCAACGTTTCTTTATTTCTCCCTGTTAGTGGATTGAGGATCTTATTGCGGCTCTGTACCTTTGAATCTATTGCGGTGGCATGACTAGCGCAGGTGAGGCCATTGTTAAACGTCACACCCAAGATTTTCGAGTGGTTGACAATAGGTAGGGGTACTCCATCTACGTGGACATTTAACTCTTCCTCATCTGCGCATTCCATGCCGTAAACAATGTCGCCGTCGATTTAGTCGGAGATAGGGTCAGATTTCGATCGGTGAAGAAGCTCGAAAGGTCTCGGAGGTAACAGTTAATTCTAGTACAGAGTTGGTCAATGGAGGGGACCTTGCCCGAGGCCATTTTCGTGCAGTCGTCACGGTAAGAAACAATGGAGACTCCCTCTGGTGGGGGAGGAAGACTCGAAATATAGAAATAAAACAAAAAAAGGGGAAAGAACACGACCTTGCGGCACCCCTTTTTTTATTCTTCGTGGTCTAGATTTCTTGTTCCAGAATTTGACTGACGCCTGTCGACCATTGAGGCAGTTAGCGGTCCACCTTTTTAGGCTGGCAGGGAGCGGTGTCTCTTCTAGATCTCTAAGGAGTGTGGTATGATTGACAGTGTCAAATGCTTTAGATAGCTCAAATGCCACGAGAACCTTCCTCTGGTTTAGAGGGTGTTGATTCAAATCATGGTTTCTTTGCGTTGTAATGGCATTCAAAGCGGATGTAGTGCTGTGAGATTTTCGGAAACCATGCTGGTGATCGGCCAATTGCAGATTTGCATTATAGTATGGGAGTAGAGTGGTTTCCAGTAACATCACGACCGGCGAGATAAGGGACATCGGACGATAAGAATCACCTTGGTTCGCCGACTTCCCTGGTTTTAGTAGGGGAACTACAATTGCCTGTTTCCAGCCGCTCAATAACTCTGTCCCTCGTGGCTAAGTGTTTAATCATCTTCATGGCGATCCCGTCTGGTCCTTAACCTCTGCGATGGAGAAGGTGATGGGCGCAATGGTGTGTTTGTGTTTGTGCGCACGTCCGACAGCTCTTCTCTTAGTCCTATCAGCAGGTGGATGCATTATGAACAACCGGAAAAGAAGCTCGCGCATTTCCTGGCATCCGATTTGGCGCTGCCGCCGAATGCAATGGCGGCCTTGTCATTGTATTTGGTCGGATTAGATAGGGCCTTGATAGTTTACCGACTCCGCCGGAGAGGTTGAATGCCTCAAGGTGTTGTTTCCACTTAGTCTGTTTGTATTCATTGACTGTTCGACGGATTTCCGAGTTGAGATCTTCTGCAAGGAAATTCGGACCATTTTCCGGTATTATGCCAGCAGGAATGAACCTGCGAAACTCTCTTTCACCTTTGCGAGCGCTCTGTATGGTCCATAAAGCTGTACCAGTCAACTTTGGTGAAGTTGATATATTTCAGTTTATCGGTCGTTATGAAGTCGGTCGGTCGTTCAACGGAGAGTAGAATGTGCAGGTGGTCTGAAGGTAATGTAAGCATCGATCTCCAGTTGACGAAGTTAATTAGGCCCGCGCTCGTAATGGAGATGTCCGGCTAATTGTGGCAGTTGCCTGCCACCCTGGTGGGGGCATCTCCATTGACTGTGCAGAATGCCGAGATGTCAGATGCCAGAGATCGTGATGTGTGTTGAAATCGCCTAGGATTAGTCGGTTAGCACTAATGTCGGTATGATAATCTCTCGGACAACACGTATCACGGGGAATGTAAATATTAATATGTCGGCTGGCCGGACTACTATGCCTTGGCATTCTAAGGTAGAGTTCCTGGGGTCGACGTCGGGACGGTCTTTTCGATGTACATTATACCATCACAAGTTAGTAGGTCCGATCTTGTGTTCAATTTTGTCTCCTGTATCGCGGCGATTTTGATGTTGTGCGAGTTCATAAAGTCTGCTATCTCCGCGATCTTTCCAGCTACTCCGTTACAGATCAGCTGTAAAATTTTGATGTGTATTTGGGGGAGAAAGGGGACATGCTAGGCGTGAGGGACGGATGCGCTTTCCTAGGTGGAGGTAGGCTGAAGCCTAAGCTGTGTCGCAGTCTAGAGTTGAGAGCGCCTTGGCCCTTGCTGTCTGGCGTAGAAGGTGGCTGTGCACTGCAACAGAGGGCTATAAACGTATCCATCCGGAGGTTTCTGTTTGCGAGCCCAGAACCCATAAGGGTGTGACATAGGCCAAGGCAATTGTTGCACTTGACCGATGTCGCAGGCGTATATAATATTTGCAGACAAACAGTGCAAGTAGTGAAAGGTGAGAGGAGGCATTGGGGCAATCATTTCCTTCAGATTCTTGATTACCTGTGCATCAATGCCTGGACGGACAAACCTGATTGGTCGCTCTCTTAAAGGGGTACATGCGCTAGGTAAATGGAATTCCAAGTCACCTTTCATGAACTTGTAAGCTTCATGTAGCTTATGTTTTGAGCTAATACTTTTTCATTGGGCTGATACCAACTGTGTTTGTTGCCAGTTATCATTCTCGCGAAGATAACTGCATCCTCTCTCGAGCCGGGGTGCGGAACCATAAACTTTTCCATTAACTTCCGCATTTCCTGCTGTACTTTAGTTGCTTCCTTCCTCATGTTCCGTATGGTGCTCCTTAAAATGATGATCATATCCCGCTGCCTCTTGTAAATTTTTTGGTAAGCTCGTTCTTGACGAGCGAATTTTTCTCTTTCGCTTGTTCAAACGAGCTTAAAGCCAGTGTCTGGGCCCTGTAGCCTCCGAGAGGATTTACGCCTCTTATATATATACTCTATTTGGCAATAGTGAATACTTCAAACATCTACAATAGAAGCACTTATCTTTCAAACAATACACGGTGATATTGTCAACAAGATCAAGCTATGATCAACAAAACACGGTGGTATATATATAAAATCTACACTCATCGCCAGCAAGTCCAAAGAAACAATCATACTGTCACATAACAATTGGAACAGTTGCACATTCTGCCTGTAGAAGCTGCCCCATATCAGTATTACAACCAACACTTTCGGCCACTACCACATCAACGCACATAAAGACAGCTTTACCACAGAAATTAAGAGTTTTAGCTGGATCGAAATGACATTTACTCGCTGGCACGTCCCAGGGGCTCTGCCAATCTTCTTTGTGTTTGTCCGCCAAATTTAGTTATTATAGGATATGACAGAAGCTGCAAAAGCAGAATTGAGTTGAATGAATCTGTCAAAAATGTTCGAAATATAAAAGCAAATGTGCTGTGATTTTAAGTGTTTGCAGAAAAGTTGATATATTTAGTTAAAAATTGTTAAAATAAGTGTGAAAAAAGAAAATGTTAATAGAAATAAAAGGAAAGTGAAGTGATGTGAAAAATATGTAGTGAAAAGTAAGGAGAAACGTGTTGTATGCAGAAATGGAATGTGTGTGTTTGTTTGCAAATTGTCCAAGTTAAGGCAAATGTTTTACTGTGGTGTAAATTGTTATAAAAGTGAAGTGAAATGAAGTGAATTACATATAAAAAAATTAATATACATAACATGTATGGATTGCAGTTGTGAGTATAAAAATCTCTGAAATTATATATGAATGTATATATGTTTTGTTTACAACAGGTGCAAAGACAAAAAAATACATGGGGATTTGATTGTAATGAGATTTCCAATTAGGCGCCAATTTACATTTGTGGGGGAAATTGAGTGAGAAAGTTCAACGGTTCTCTCTGACTAAGAGATTTTGCCTGCGTAACACGGTTTTTGGTCAAGTTTTTCTGTAAATCGTTTTAGTCAACAAATTGCTTTTTTCAAAGCGATCATTATCAATTCGTTCAAAATGCCGTCAATTAAAAAATGTTGCGTGTCCGGTTGTCAATCCACAAATTCGAATCGCTTGAAGGGACTCCAAATTTTTAAACTACTAAAGCGTTCCGAAAAAAAAGAAATGTTTTTCGACCCATCCTACTCCATATATTTTTAGTTTATCAATAGTAACTTTCTAGCACTAAACTGTTTATGACTTTTACAACACTTACAACTGGTATGACAGATGAAACATTGAATTGCAAAAGGGTTAAAAATCGATCCAAAGTCTTTCACACAGGCGGACAAACGGATACTAAGAGCTTTATGCTTTATACATAAAAAGAAATTCTGACGTGTACATGAAAGTCGCCGATACACGTGTATTTTTATTTTTTCTCCCCTTTCCAAAAGAGTAAATTTGGTTCATAGGACAGAATGTGTGTAACGCGGTGTAATATTTGCATTAAGGAGGTTTAGGCCGTATTTAGATCGTATAGTTTTCACAATAGTCAATGACTGTAATTCATTAACTATGACGCTCGAGAAAAAAAATCTTAACGCTCGCATAGCTCGATGGGCTTTAGAGCTCCTGAATTGCAATTATAAAATACAGCATGGAAAGGGATCGACCATGGGACACGTGGACGCGCCTACTAGAAGAGATATTGGCGCAATTATAAACACAGATGATATTGAGTTCTTAGTACAGGTAGCTCAAGAGTGGGGTAAGGGAATTGAGTCCATACGGAATCGTTTAGAGAGGGAATAAGTGAAAGATTACGAATTAGTGGATGCACTGGTTTATAAACTTTACATACTTTACGAAATGGAGGAGAATATTATACGTTTAGAACACGAGAAGATGGGTCACCTGTCAGTTGACAAAACCCTTAGTAAGTTATTTTTATATTACTGGTTCCCACATTTGAGGACGACGGTAGAGAAATTTAACTGTCTGAAATGCATAGCTTATGCTACGCCTCCACAAGCGAGGGAGAGGACCTTGTATGCGATTCCCAAAACCCCATTACCCTTTAACACACATAGATCACTTTGGACCATTGCCGTCTATTAAGTCAAAGCGGAAACACATTTTAGTGGTGGTCGATGCTTTTACAAAATTCGTGAAACTTTATCCTACTAGTTCCACAAGTACGTTATAAGGGTCCTTATGTAATACATAAAGTTTTGGGCAATGATAGATATATCGTGAGAGACATAAATAATTGTCAGTTGACTCAGCTTTCCTACGATGGAGTGATTGAGGCTCACCGAATCCGGGACTGGCGGCAGTTAGCAGATGAGTGTACTGACGAACCAGAGAGAGATCCTTTGGAACTTATGTAGCATATATCGCGCATCCTAATGTATGCGCATTTCGACCACACGCTGATTTGACATTTTTAGGTATACTCGTACATGAATAGTTTGTAATAAAGTATTGAAAGTTACACGTATAGGTAGCCTGTAAGTATAAGTTAGAATTAACTTAAGAAATTTGTGTATAAAAGAAAGTAACATTCAATAAAGAAATCAATTCTAATCGAACACTGATCCTCTGTGTTTCTATACCATTACATGGCGATCCTGCTAGTGTTTCAATAAGCAAAAATTTTCGCCAACAGCAAAATGCTTAAGAAACATTAAAATAACTCAAAACTAGTTAATTAAATTTTTTTTAAAAAGAGCCAGCCCTTGGCTCTCAACGATTAAATTTAAACAAATTCTTTAAAGTTGTTGCGGTTTATATACACTACATTTTTAAAACAAATAAAAGCAAAATGGGTGACGTACAGGATCGAAATTCCGATTCCAATTGATCAATAAGGATGGTCCTGGAGGACAAAGATACTCGCTCACGGTGATAACTACTTGCAAAACACCAATATAGAAATTAGCAATCGAATTTAACGGATGCATAAAAAGGGTGGAATAAGATAATCAGTCTGACTGGCAGCAAAAGCATGAAACAGAGTGGAATAATATTAGCAACCCGACTGGCGGCGAGAGAGAAACAAAATAAGAAGAAATAACATTGACTGGCAGCAAGACTGGCGCCTAGTAATTAAATTATATATGTAGAATAACATAGAAAATTGGTAGGCAGGCCTCACGGCCGCTAAACCAAGAGGAATTTACTTTGCTTAGGGAACTTAATTGAAGAAATTCTTTTTACGCTAAATAATTCGCGTATTAGTCTTTACAAATAAAATCTCTATACAAACGTAAAACAAGATAGAATAATTTTGGTAGATAAATAACATGCAAGAAATTACGACCCAAGAAGAATTTGATCGGATTTTCAAGAAATGCCACGACACCATTAAAGAATTCATAAAAGCTTCCGAACAAATTCTGGCGGGTCGTAATACTGCAAAGCAAGGTCCTACACCGATCACTATAGAGGAGTATCGGCGAAGGAATAAGCTTATTAAAAAGAAGGAAACTCCAAAAATTCCTACCCCCGTAAAAATCCACAAAAGAAAACAAGGTGGTAAACAGGTTAGGAAAAGAAAGGAAATAGCTGAAACATTTAGACTACTTAAGTTAGCCACAAATATTAATGATATACTACAATTAAAAGACAAAATAAAAATGTTAACAAATTTGTGAAAAAAAAAAATTTTTTTTAATAACAAAAAAATATATATTTAGATCTATTAATCGGAAAAACTTAAATTTTTTTTTGTTAACAATGTCATGGTGGAAAGTTGCGCTTAATGGTATACTGATAGGAATAGCAGGATACGAGGTAGGCAAAGAAAGTTCCGCGGAGAAGAATTATGAAACTAAACTAGTTAGGTACGAACCACATCCTATTGTTGAAAATAAAGACGAATTTTCTGATAAATGGTTAGCTTTTGTTGCATGCGTAATTACATGTTTAATCGTCGCAATTTCCAATACAATCAAAAACTACATAAAAAATAAATTAATACGATTGAACAATGTACAACAACGCGTCTAGGCAAAACCCTAGATAGGAAGAAATGAATAAATGGCAGGAAATATATGACGCATTATATGAAGAAAAAGCAAAAGCTACTAAGTCATACAAATGCATAAATAAAAGTAACCCCATAACAACCGAAACGATAGCAAAGCATTTGAAAATAATTTTAGAATCTTTAAATAACATAGGACAGGTGATTAAATCAGTAAATAACATACTGAAGAACACCAAAGAGAAGCTTACCAATTGTACCGAAATAACAGGCAGTTCAAATACAATTCTAAACGTACGACAACAAAGTCAGTACCGGAGTAATTTCCGCGGAGGTTACCGAAGTAACAACCATGGGAATTACCAAACTAGGAGATTCAAACCACAATCGAGGTACAATAATAACTCGAGATCCAACAATAATAATAATTATAACCAAAGAGGATCACAAACTCGAAACAACGATAGACCTTACAATCAGACCCGTAACGTTCGCAGCTGCACCCAGACGGAAAACCAGGAAGCTCCACTTCAAGATTAAAAGAAAGAAAAATATGCGTACTAAACCTACACCTCAACAGCTATATATCAACAAGGACGTCCCTAAATAATTCGATTTCAAATTTCTTAATTGATACAGGAGCAGACATCTCCATTATAAAAAAGCATCAAATTAGTAAAAATCATAAAATAAATACAGAACAAACTACAGATTTAAAAGGCATTGGTCAGGGAATAACCAGTACATTAGGTACAATTAAAGCAGACTGAAAAGGCGACGACCTTCGTTTTTACCATAAATTTCATGTCGTAGACGACGATTTTCCAATTCCATGCGATGGAATAATAGAATTGGATTTCATAAAGAAGTACAATTGCATTTTAAACTATGGAAAAACAGAGGATAAACTAATCCTAAGACCATATGATTTTCCCCAAACGATAACAATGCACCTAACAAATTCTGTCTGTCTATACAATTTAGATCCCCGCTAGATCTGAAGTCATTAGACAAATTAAAGTAAACACCGATAACAAAAACATTTTCATCCCACACCAACAACTATCTGAAGGCATTTTTATAGCAAACACAATCACAAATAAGGATCAAACTTTCGTTAGAATTATTAACACAACACATAAAAACACAACTATTCAAAATTACAAGATCGAGACCGAAAATTTAGACGATTACACACTAATTAAAACAAAAACACACAGTAAAAATTGCAACGATACAGAAAAATTAAAAAGATTATCAAAAAATTTTCCAAAATTTGTCAACCCTCAATTAACAACACTATGCACAGAATTCATAGACATATTTGCGCTAGAAACCGAACCAATTTCCTCTAACAATTTTTATAAACAAAAATTACACATGAAGGATGACACTCCCGTCTTCATAAAAAATTATAGGTTACCTCAGACACAAAAAGGAGAAATTAGCAAACAGGTCAATAAGTTAATCGAAGACGACATAATAGAACCCTCCATATCGGAATATAACAGCCCAATCCTTCTAGTCCCTAAAAAATCACTCCCAGGGAAAACAGAAAAAAGATGGAGACTAGTGGTTGACTACAGACAGGTAAATAAAAACCTAGCAGCAGACAAATTCCCACTCCCAAGAATTGACGATATTTTAGACCAACTTGGAAGAGCAAAATATTTTTCATGCCTAGACCTTATGTCAGGCTTTCATCAAATCGAATTACACCCAGACTCCAGGGATATAACCTCATTCAAAGCCGAAAATGGCACATATAGGTTCAAAAGGCTACCCTACGGATTAAAAGTAGCACCGAATTCATTCCAAAGAATGATGCCACTAGCATTCGCAGGTCTAAAACCATCCCAAGCATTTCTCTACATGGATGATTTAGTCGTATTAGGTTGTTCTGAAAATCACATGCTAAAAAATTTAAGAGGCGTTTTCTCTACCTGCAGAAAATTCAACCTAAAACTACATCCAGATAAATTCCTATTTTTCAGTCAAGAAGTAACTTATTTAGGACATAAATGTACAAACAAGGGAATATTACCCGATCCAAGCAAATTTGAAACCGTTCAAAATTATCCAACACCAAAAACAGCCGATGAAGTTAAAAGATTCGTAGCCTTCTGCCTTCTATTACAGAAGATTTGTACCGAATTTTGCAGAACATTCAAGAAAATGAACTAGGCTTTGCAAAAAGAATGTTTCCTTCAAATGGACAGAAGAATGTCAAAAAGCTTTTGTCTACTTAAAGGAAGCATTAATAAGTCCACAACTCTTGCAATACCCAGATTTCGATAAAGAACTCTGCATAACAACAGACGCTAGTGGATACGCTTGTAGAGCAGTCCTTAGCCAAGAACACGATGGCAAACAGTTACCAATTGCCTACGCTTCAAGGTCATTTACAAAAGGCGAAACCAACAAAGCCACAATTGAAAAAGAATTGGCCGCAATCCATTGGGAAATAACCATCTTCAGACCATATGTCTATGGCAGAAAATTTCTAGTTAAAACCGACCATCGTCCTTTAACATACCTATTCTCAATGAAGAGTCCTTCATCAAAGCTGACACGAGTAAGACTCGATTTAGAAGAATACGATTTTGAAGTGGAGTACATAGCTGGAAAAGAAAATCATATAGCGGGCGCATTATCCCGCATAACAATAACAAATTTAAAAGACTTGTCAGTGGAAGCAAGTAAAATATTAAAAATAATTACAAGATCAGCAACAAAAAATAACAGTAATAATATTGAGAAAAACGAAAGTCACACAGAGAATCCCAAAATTTACGAAGCACTTAATAAATTTGAAGTAAAAAAACATGTCGAGCTCGTTTTCGCTCCTCCGAAATTATATTTCAAAAAAGGGAAGAAAATTTGTAGCAATTTAGATACAAGCAACCTAATTGTTGAGGATAAGATTGATTTAGGTCAATTCTTTACCAGGTTTGAAAGAGAAGCCGGCAATTTAGGACTTGTACAAGTACAGTTGTCCTTAGGGACAAATTGTTTAAAAAGAATTATACTGCAGTAGGCAAATTTATAGAAATGGGTAATAAAGTTCTCAAAAAACTAACAATCGATTTAACCCCAAAGGTTATATACGTGACAAATCCGGGGAAAATTAGGGAAATTCTGCAAAAATATCATGACGATCCTATTAGTGGTGGCCACCCAGGAATAAATCGCATGACAGATAAAATCAAGCAGAAGTATAGCTGGCTGAATATGGAAAAAGACGTGAGAAAATACGTAAAAAACTGCATCCACTCCAAGAAAAATAAGACAAGTAAGCATCTAAAAGAGCCAATGACAATAACGGAGACACCTCCGAAGGCGTTTGATATTGTACAAATCGATACAGTTGGACCCTTACCAAAGTCGATAAATGGAAACGAATATGCAGTTACCATTATATGCGACCTAACCAAATATTTGGTAGCGATCCCAGTCCCAAGCAAACACGCAATAACAGTCGCTAAAGCCGTGTTCGAGCATTTCATCTTGATTTACGGACAAATAAAAACAGTAACAACAGATATGGGAACAGAATACAAAAATAGCCTATTCAAAGAACTGTGAAAATTGTTGAAAATCGAACACAAAACTTCAACACCGTACCACCATCAAACCTTGGGTACTGTAGAACGCAGTCACCGGACATTCAACGAGTACATACGTTCATACATATCCAGTGACAAAGACGATTGGGATGAATACCTCAGGTATTTCGCGTATTGTTACAATACGACGCCATCTACCACACACAAATATTGTCCATTTGAGCTAATATTTGCAATAACCCCACCTAACTGCGATTTTTTAAAAGAGAATGAAATAAGCCCTTTGCACAATCACGAAGCTTACGACAAGGAGGTAAAATACAGACTCCAAATAGCCCAGCAAAGAGCTAGGAAATTAGTCCAAGAGGCTAAAGAAAAGCAAAAAACCAATTACGATAAAAGTAGTTATAGTAAGGAAATTAATATAGGAGATTTAGTATTAGTTAGAGAAGAGGCATCCCATAAGTTAGAAAATAGATATAGTGGACACTACAAAGTTAAAAGTATTGATAAGAATAATAATTTCACTTTAATTCCGCATAGTGTAGGGAATAGCAATAAAAACAAAAAAGAAATCACAATTCATAAGAATAGAATTAAAGCAGCATAACGCCACTAGTAATAACAAAAAAATTTTTTAATAAACAAACAAACAAAAAAAAAAAAGAGCAACAAGCACTCCAACTTACTCAGTTTGATAATGGCAAAAGCTGAAAAAAAATATATACTGCATATCAGGTTCGAAATAAAAAACACCAAGAATACAATAAAGGCAAAAGACAAACCACTTTAAACAAATGAAAAAAAGGGGTCTTTATGCAATATGAGCAATATGAGCCGAAAAGCAATTAAAATTTTGTAACACAAGCAAACCATAAGTAGGTCACTAAGTCGTTTGAAAAATAAACATACATTTAACTATACATACACATATAAGTATCACTAAATAGACATATATAACTGAATGCAGATATATGTATACGTCTATTAAAAAAAAAAAAAAAGGGAGGTGTAGCATATATCGCGCATCCTAATGTATGCGCATTTCCACCACACGCTTAGTCAACATATGACTCACTTATAAGTCACAACCCTTACAACGGGTGATCGACATTTTAGAAAACAATAACATGTGGTAATAAATAGAATTACAAATTCTATGAGTCAAACAGACGGAACAACCGTCGCCGCGTCTATGCGGCTGACGTTAGTTCACATATGCTGATTTGACATTTTTAGGTATACATGAATAGTTTGTAAGAAAGTATTGAAAGTTACACGTATAGGTAGCCTGTAAGTATTAGTTAGAATTAACGTAAGAAATTTGTGTATAAAAGAAAGTAACATTCAATAAAGAAATCAATTCTGATCGAACACTGATCCTCTGTGTTTCTATACCATTACACTTAGTTAGTTAAGTAATTCAGGATCGAGGTCGATCCTTTATCAGGTTTGGCCGAGTTATAAACTAGGAAACACAACTCTCTTTAGATTGTAAGATTGATATAGTAAATACAACCCTGCTTAGATCTTAAGATGATTAAACACAGCTTTGTGAATGTATGGAAAAAGAATAGAGAAAAATAAGAGGAAGACTTCACTTCCGGTTGAGCCAATAAGAACAAAGTGTGACTGATTTGCTACTAAAACTATTATCGGCTTTAATCACCTACAAATAAACAGAAAAAATATAAAATGTATACTTATAAACACATATATGCTCACATATAATAATCAACGCTTCTTTTAGGCCCATTTGGCACACATGCAACATCAGATGATAGAGACAGACAGCAACTTAAAAGCAACACCACACACCAGCTAGTGGGGCGAAAGTGAACACCGAATCCAAACAAAAACCTGAAAGAGAAAAGGGGCAAGGGCATAGGATAACCAGAGTTAAGGACTGGTGTCGCCGCATATAAAGCAGCCGAAAGCGAGAGGAGAAGCAGGGAGGCAGCAGAGGAAACCACCACCGAATTTTGCTATTTGAATTTTTTTAGTACATATATTTTCAATTGGATTTTTGGTTTTTCTATAAGTTTCTTTAACACCGAACCTATTATATTTGGTTCACTTTTAATTTCTTACGCTAAGTGCTTATCTTGGCATATTGTTTTTCTCTTTTGGTTATCAACTTAAGTTTGTTAATTGTTTCCCATAGGAGACAACTGCTAAAGTACGTCTGAAATTAACGGGAAATTTATTAAAAGACGCGGTTTGACCTCGGTAACAGTGAAGAGATATTTGCAATCAAAGTTGAAAATTTTCTGTAATTTTCATGTGGTTGTTGTAATCACAGATCAGGGTGTACCGAAAAGTGCAAAAGTGTGTTCTGCGCAGAAATATTGCGGACCGCGTAGCCGGTGTTGGACCGGCTAAGGGTTATTTGTTGAAGCGCGGCCGAGGGCCGCCTACGCTGAAAGATGCACATCAATACCTTGGATCAAGCCCCCTATTTGGGATCGGACCCGGGTAATTTTTGGGTTTTTTAGCGAATAACTTTTCACTGAAACACAAAATTGAAAATCCGTTTTCGGATTGTTGATACCGAAGTCAAAACGCGTTGTTTGATACCTCTGCCGAAATTTTTGGAAGTGTTTTAGCAGTTGTCTCCTAAATAAAACAATTACCCTAAGATTTTGTATCTTTTTCTTTACCTCTGATTTTGAACATTTGGGTTTTATTTTGTTCGACATCTATCCCGAAGTCTTCGTAGTTTATTCTACTTTCTTTTCTTTTTTTGTTCATTTGTTTTCATACCTATTTTTCGGGAATTTTTCGTTTTCATGCACGGTGCACCCAGACCTCAATCTGACGCAACTTGCATTGTTAGGTTTTGTTTACTAGATTCGAATTTCGAAATTAATTGCAACACCCTGGGAGCTATAATTATTAGGACCTATGTGAATCTGCTCACGAACATTGGTATATATTAGAGCAGGTCAAATTGTATGGATGGATTTTTTTTCGTCAGGAGTATAGCAAAAACGTAATCTACAGATGATTCTAAGAAAAATTGCTGGAGACACCCACTTTTGCAAAATAGATATTTTGCCATATAAATGTAGGGTTTGGCCAAAAAATCTTCATAGCTTCTAATAGAATTATAGGAAAAATATCATATTGGGCTTACTTTAAAGGTATTTTACGTACATTTTAGAATCTGTAATAATATCTATAGTGTTTTTTTTTAGTAGAGATATCAGGCTTAAATTGTGAGAAATTGGCCTAAAATGAACTTTTAACTACTATATTATCATTTTTAACAAATTTCTTATAGAAAATTTTTTGTTTCTTTACAGCTAAAATAAGTTCAGAACATTACCAATAACTTTCATTCAGACAGTTTTTCTTGTTTCGAATTCGTTTTAGTAGAAACAAATTTTCAAAAAAAAAACTATATATTGAAGTAATAAGCAAAGAAACACAATTTTTATAATTTTAATGTAATTTATTTAAAAACTATTTTTTTAGTTTTGTTGTTTTTGCACCAAAAAACCATTAGGTCAAACTAGCCTACAACACCCCATTATATGAAATTGAAACTGACCGCAAAAACAACAAAATTTAATCTCGGAAGGCCTGCCGATATAAGTACACCGTTTATTATTTTACATCAACCAAAACAACAACACTGGTTCAAGATGAAAGATTTCTACAAGCATATGAAACTAAAACAGGGAGAAGATACATGTATCATACTAAAACACTACAGCAATCAAAAACACAAATTGGCAAAACAGACAGAGCAACTTAAATTTCTACTGCGATGTAAGCAATATGGACTAATACCCAACTACCGGAAAAACTCGATAAATAAGGTAACAATCAACACAACATCCGAAAAAATCAGGAAACAGATGGAAAAAACGAAACTTTTATTTCTAACTAAAATACTGAACATCGATATAACACAAACAAATATAAACATTAAAACAACAAAAGACCAATGATACCACACACAACAGCAACTAAAAACAAATTTAAGCCCCTTAGAGTTCGACGCGTTCGTTAAGAAACAACAAATCCAAAGCCAAAAAACGGCTCAAAAAGTAGCACTCACACAAAACTCCAAATTAGAGAGACTAAAAGATGAACAGATGAGGACACTGGGAATAGGAAAAAACAACAACTGGTTCGTGAACAAAACCAACATCAGTTTTCCAAAAGAAGTAAGGTGGTTACTTTCATTAGGGAAAAAGTTCACCTTACCAACAACAAGTAAGAGTTTCTCACCAATACGTATCATAGCGGAAATGGAACAAATAATCATGGGTATAAAAGACGAAAAAGATAAAGACATAGCAAGAAACAAGGTGAGCAACAGCATAATACTTTTCAAGCGAAACATTAGACACAACTCTGCCGAGAAATTCTTATTAGCAACATTTAACCAAACAAAATCATTCCTTAAATCCCATACCAACATTATAATAACGGGCGCGGACAAGGGAAATAAGACCGTAGCAATGTACGAATCACAATACGAGGAAAAAATGAACACATTATTGGAAGACAAAAAAATATACAAACTTACAAGAACAGATCCAACTAACACGCTACAAAAGAAAAACAATAAAATAGTCGAAGAGCTCTACAAAACAAAACAGATCAGCAAGAGAGAGGAACAACAACTAACCTGCACGTCCGCTGCAGCACCAAGACTATGGATTACCAAAAATCCACAAGCCACATATGCCTTTACGCCCCATTGCCTCCTCAATTATGGTCCCCTGTTACAATCTATCTAAGTATATCGGAAAAACTCTTAAACAACTTATATCTGAAAGTTATAATGTGGAAAATGCATACACCTTGAAAGATAGATTAAGCAATATTAATGTTTGGGAAGAAGATGTACTAGTTTCGTTCGATGTCGTTTCTTTGTTTACAAACATACCAATAACATTAGCAATTAGGATTATAATGAAAAAATGGGACCAAATTCAACACACAACTAACATCACAAAAGCAAAATTCCAACAAATACTTGACTTCTGCCTCAGAGAAAATAATTACTTTATGTGCAATAATAAGCTATACACTTAAACTTTTGGAATGCCCATGGGAAATCAGCTCTCGCCAACAATAGCCGATATTGTTATGGATGACCTTATTGACAACACCATCTCGGAGCTTAAACAACAACACAATATAGATATAAAATTTATAAACAAGTACGTAGACGATATTTTCGCAATAGTGAAAAGAAAAGACGCGCATAAAATACTAGAAACGCTAAACAAATATCACCACAAACTTCAATTCACAATGGAAATGGAAGAAAATGAGAGTATACCTTTTCTTGAAGTCCGTATACATAAAACCAACAGCAGTATTATTTTAAATTGGTACTCGAAACCAACATCCTCTGGTCGCCTGATTAATTTCCTATCGTCCCAACCAACCAAATACAAAATTAATACAGCGAAAAATCTTATTCGAAAAATAATGACAATCAGCCATGAGAAATTCCACGACACTAACATAGAGAAAATACATACAATTTTGAAAAATAACAATTACCCCGACCACTTAATACATGAATTGATCAACCAGGAAATCATAAGAAATAGCAACCCCCACAACAAACCACCAAATGCAACAACAACAGACGTAAAGAAACACTGCAGTTTCACATATATTCCAAAACTAAATGCAATAGACCATGACACATTAAAACAACAAAACATCACCTTAGCTTATAAATCCAACAACACAATATACACAAGAACAAAAGATCCAATTGACAAGCTACAACAAAACAACGTGATATACAAAATAGAATGTAAAGGGAAGGACAACGAAAACTGTGATAAGATGTACATCGGAACTACGAAGCGGAGTCTTTGTTTACGAAAAGCCCAGCACTGCTCTCTCGCAACATATGATAGACAGTGGCCATACAGCTGACTTCAACAACACTAAAATCATCGATAAGGAAAAACGAGAATTGACGAGATACACACTGGAAAGCTTGCATATTTTGAGTAACCGAGAGAAAACGATAAACAAAAAAGAAGACTATGACTGCATAGGTGCTGCATACATGCTTTGTTTAAATAACAATAAGTTTAGTTATGACAAGACTACCACGCAAGGTGGTAATGATTATTAGACGCTAAGTGTTTATGTTAATTGTTATTGTAAGTGTAATTTACATGTTAAATGTTGTTTATATGTTTTATCATGTTTGTTTTCTTCTTTGTTTTCTACTTTTTGAAAAATAAATAGTGTAGCCCCTGAAGATGCTGGAATATCCAGCGAAACGTTGGGCAAGATGGTGAAATAAGAACCTTTAGTTTTTATTTGCACCAAAAAACCATTAGGTCAACCTAGCCTACAACACCCCATTATATAATTATTTTTTTACTTCGAATTGACCATTTTAACGTATTTTTTAAAATAAAAGTTATGTTATGTTATTATTTTTTAAAATCTTTTTTGCTCTCCATTCGTGGTTGTTTTTCAGGACTTTCTGCTGTGACAGCCATCACACCTTCACGTTTTTTTCGATAACACGTTTGGAAACAGATGTTAACAACTGTACATATCTTTCTGTTCCTTGTATATGCATTGGAATATTATCATCATCTAGTGTTGGCTCATCATAATCTAAGAATTGTACCAAGTGATCGTATTGAATATTTCTTGTGAATGCCGGTTCAGATAGTAAATTATCGTCATCCAGATCAATCATATCAGTATAATCTGAAGCATTAAAATTGATATTATATTTTTTGTAAGCTCTGAGTTTAACTGGATCAAGTTTTTTTTCTCGATAGTATAACATTGGTTTTGATAGCTCTATCCCGTATGGCTTTTCTATCATCAAATACTATTGTTAATAAAATGTTTTCTGGATGAGTGTAATATGAATTATTTTGGATTACTCCATCTACAATATTAAGTAAATTACGTGGTAGGTATCGTTTCCAACGAATAAACGTTGATAAAAGTACACCGTATACAACAGAATTATAGTATTTTACATTGAAACACATTGGCACATAAATTCTAATAATATAAACTGCTAGAGTTTCAAAGTTTCCGATGGTGTATTAGTTGTTGTATATAGACTGCTTGCTTTATATTATACCCTGCTTGCTTTGGTTAGCCATCGAGAATGTACAACTGGTCCTGGTTTTATATTAGCTAAATCAACTGAAACAGCACCATTGCTTTGACCACTTGATATAAATATTTAACATCTGTAGATAATTCTCGTTCTTGTTCATCACTGATCATACCAGGCATATTTTGCAATGCTATTGGTTCAAAATCACTTACAACCTGAAAAACAAATTTTTTAGATCAATTAAAATTAGTATAATTTGCCTATTTTAATTTGATTGAAAAAATATTATAAAATAATTTTAACAAATGCATACCTGAAGTTTTTCACAGTCTTGAATGTCTTTGAATATATTTCCACTTGCTGCTCTTGGTCCACTCGTGACTGTTTTATCTAATGCTGTGAATAAATGACCAAATGGTAATCCATTGAAATGAAGCAAACATATAAACCAGTGCAGTGGTATATTGAAATGCTTTTCAAAAAGTCTTATAACACCATTTTTTATTCCAGTATTAGCTGGTTCTCCCTCTCTGCATATGCCAATAAAATGATCTATTGACAGTTTTTTGCTATTGAAGAATTCATTTAATTTTTTTAATTTGTGTTTTGCAATTTCTTCTTCACCCAAATTAACATATCCAAGTAATTCAGCATTAGGCTCTTTTAGAACAACTAAATGGTATTCTTTTACTATACGAAGAATTCATTTAACTTTTTTAATTTGTGTTTTGCAATTTCTTCTTCACCCAAATTAACATATCCAAGTAATTCAGCATTAGGCTCTTTTAGAACAACTAAATGGTATTCTTTTACTATACTCGTATTTGTATTAAATTTCTCATTAATTTTCTCTCTAGTTAATGAATCATTTTTTCGGCCATCGAAAGAAAATGCAGTTATGTTGGAATCTATGTATAGTTCACGAAGCATATCATCTCTAGCTTTAATTTTGTCTCTTGCAACTTTAGATTTATCCATTATGACAAGTTCACCACGAACATCTCGCAAATTTATATCTTCGAAAAGTGCTGTTGCTAAACATGAAGCAACTCTATCTGAAACACCGAATCTGTCACACATCATAGCAAAATTTATAGCATCATATCGTTGAGTATAATGTCCTCGTTTCATTGTAACGGATACTTCTGCAACTGCTTCATTTGCACTTTGTGCTTCACCTGTTTCCATATCTCTTCCAAGTGGTTCGTATGTTGGACCATCACTAACTGTTGGCATTGTTGGTATTGTTTTAGGCGTTTCTTCTACAATGTCATCCATATATTCAGAATTGTGAATTTCCTATCATTATGTCCATCATAAATTCTTTTAATTGGTTTGGTACTAAACCACATGAGCATTCTGTTGTTTTTAACTTGCATTAACATTTTCCAATGTAAAATAATACATTTGTTGACTGTACGAATGCTGTAAATTCCGGAACTTTTTTTTCTGTGTTTAATTCTTTCGTGAGGCCACTCCGACATAATCGGTTTAAGGGCTTGCTGGGGGGTTTAAACAGCAGCGTCTGATCACCAGGTGGTGCGGCTGCAAGCCGGCGTCTGTCTTGGATCAAGCGGCTCGCTATACAAACGTGTAATAGAATTCCACCTCCCGTGAAACGGGTTGTGCGTTCAAGAGATGCGATGGCCGGGCGAGGAAACACGATCAAAACACCTTGCAACATCTACTGGATTGGGCATGAATACAAGCGCAGATTCGGCGTGGGATTTGTGGTGGGAGAGAGACTCCGTCACCGAGTACTGTCGCTCACACCCGTGAACGAGCGTCTCGCTGCAATCCGCATAAAAGTACGATTTTTCACCATATCGTCTATCTGCGCTCATGCACCGACGGAAGAGAAGGACGACGTGGAAAAGGATGCATTCTACGAGCGCCTGGAAGAAGCATACGAGCGCTGCCCCCGTCATGATATCAAAGTCGTGCTTGGCGACTTTAACGCCAGGGTGGGTAAGGAGGGTGTATTTGGCCCCACTGTCGGGAAGTTCAGTCTCCACGATCGAAAAACACGCAACCAGATCGACCACGTTGTGATAGACGGACGGCATGCTTCCAGCTTTTTAGATATTCGCACAATACGAGGACCTAACATCGACTCTGATCACTACCTAGTAGCAGCCAAGATTCGTACCCGCCTCTGTACGACAAAACAGGTGCAACAAAAAACGCAGGGAAAGCTGGACGTCGAAAAGCTGCAAACGCAACAGACCGCCAATTATTTCGCAGATCGCCTCTCACACCTGCTCTCCGAGAGCACAATTCAACCTAGTGGAATGCATGAGCAGTGGGATCATATCTCAGGAGCACTCCGTACCGCAGCCGAAGAAGTAATTGGATTCCGGCGAACGCGAAAAAACAACTGGTATGATGATGAAGACTGCCGCGCTGCAACGAAAAGAAAGGACGAAGCCTACAAGGCAACGCTGAGATCGAATGCAACGAGGAGTGTGTGTGAACACTACCGCGAGTTGAAGGGGGAAGCGAGGCGGCTTTTCCGGGCGAAAAAAAGAGAGGCAGAAAAGCGTGAAATAAAGGAGCTTGAGATGCTGGCCAACGGGAATAATGCCCGAAAATTCTATCAAAAAATTCGGCGAATGACAGAAGGTTTCAAGCCCGGGGCAAACTCCTGTAAGAATGAGAACGGCGACCTGGTGACCGATGTTCAGAGAGCACTCAGAATATGGAGGGATCACTTCTCTGCCCTTTTAAATGGAGAAACTGAGCAAGAAACCAGAGAAGATGCCGAACCCGAGCCCACAATCGAAGATGATGGAATTGACGTTCCACAACCCGACTATAATGAGGTGCGAATAGCAATATCCCGATTGAAAAACAATAAAGCAGCTGGCGCTGATGGGTTCCCTGCTGAGCTATTCAAACACGGAGGCGAGGAGCTGGTAAGGCGCATGCATCAGCTTCTATGCAGAAGTTGGTCGGATAATTGCATGCCTGAAGATTGGAATCTAAGTGTTCTCTGCCCAATCCACAAGAAGGGCGATCCTGCAAACTGCGCCAACTATCGCGGAATCAGCCTTTTGAATATCGCATATAAGGTCCTATCAAGCGTATTGTGCGAAAGACTGAAGCCTGATGTGAACAGACTGATTGGACCTTATCAGTGTGGCTTCAGACCTGGTAAATCTACCATCGACCAGATTTTTACAATACGCCAAATCTTGGAAAAAACCCGTGAAAAAAGAATCGACACACATCATCTCTTTGTTGATTTTAAAGCGTGCTTTCGATAGCACGAAAAGGAGCTGCCTATATGCCGCTATGTCTGAATTTGGTTTCCCCGCAAAACTTATACGGCTATGCAAAATGACCTTGAGCAACACCGCCAGCTCGGTCAGAATTGAGAAGTACCTCTCCGAGCCGTTCGAAACTAAACTAGGTTTCAGACAGGGTGACCCCCTATCGTGCTATTTATTTAATTTAATGCTGGAGAAAATAATACAAGCTGCAGAACTTAACCGCGTGACACCCCTGAACGAGCGTCTCGCCGCAATCCGCATAAAAGTACGATTTTTCACCATATCGTCTATCTGCGCTCATGCACCGACGGAAGAGAAGGACGACGTGGAAAAGGATGCATTCTACGAGCGCCTGGAAGAAGCATACGAGCGCTGCCCCCGTCATGATATCAAAGTCGTGCTTGGCGACTTTAACGCCAGGGTGGGTAAGGAGGGTGTATTTGGCCCCACTGTCGGGAAGTTCAGTCTCCACGATCGAAAAACACGCAACCAGATCGACCACGTTGTGATAGACGGACGGCATGCTTCCAGCTTTTTAGATATTCGCACAATACGAGGACCTAACATCGACTCTGATCACTAGCAGCCAAGATTCGTACCCGCCTCTGTACGACAAAACAGGTGCAACAAAAAACGCAGGGAAAGCTGGACGTCGAAAAGCTGCAAACGCAACAGACCGCCAATTATTTCGCAGATCGCCTCTCACACCTGCTCTCCGAGAGCACAATTCAACCTAGTGGAATGCATGAGCAGTGGGATCATATCTCAGGAGCACTCCGTACCGCAGCCGAAGAAGTAATTGGATTCCGGCGAACGCGAAAAAACAACTGGTATGATGATGAAGACTGCCGCGCTGCAACGAAAAGAAAGGACGAAGCCTACAAGGCAACGCTGAGATCGAATGCAACGAGGAGTGTGTGTGAACACTACCGCGAGTTGAAGGGGGAAGCGAGGCGGCTTTTCCGGGCGAAAAAAAGAGAGGCAGAAAAGCGTGAAATAAAGGAGCTTGAGATGCTGGCCAACGGGAATAATGCCCGAAAATTCTATCAAAAAATTCGGCGAATGACAGAAGGTTTCAAGCCCGGGGCAAACTCCTGTAAGAATGAGAACGGCGACCTGGTGACCGATGTTCAGAGAGCACTCAGAATATGGAGGGATCACTTCTCTGCCCTTTTAAATGGAGAAACTGAGCAAGAAACCAGAGAAGATGCCGAACCCGAGCCCACAATCGAAGATGATGGAATTGACGTTCCACAACCCGACTATAATGAGGTGCGAATAGCAATATCCCGATTGAAAAACAATAAAGCAGCTGGCGCTGATGGGTTCCCTGCTGAGCTATTCAAACACGGAGGCGAGGAGCTGGTAAGGCGCATGCATCAGCTTCTATGCAGAAGTTGGTCGGATGAATGCATGCCTGAAGATTGGAATCTAAGTGTTCTCTGCCCAATCCACAAGAAGGGCGATCCTGCAAACTGCGCCAACTATCGCGGAATCAGCCTTTTGAATATCGCATATAAGGTCCTATCAAGCGTATTGTGCGAAAGACTGAAGCCTGATGTGAACAGACTGATTGGACCTTATCAGTGTGGCTTCAGACCTGGTAAATCTACCATCGACCAGATTTTTACAATACGCCAAATCTTGGAAAAAACCCGTGAAAAAAGAATCGACACACATCATCTCTTTGTTGATTTTAAAGCGTGCTTTCGATAGCACGAAAAGGAGCTGCCTATATGCCGCTATGTCTGAATTTGGTTTCCCCGCAAAACTTATACGGCTATGCAAAATGACCTTGAGCAACACCGCCAGCTCGGTCAGAATTGAGAAGTACCTCTCCGAGCCGTTCGAAACTAAACTAGGTTTCAGACAGGGTGACCCCCTATCGTGCTATTTATTTAATTTAATGCTGGAGAAAATAATACAAGCTGCAGAACTTAACCACGCTGGAACAATATTTTATAAAAGCGTGCAACTATTGGCATATGCTGACGATATTGATATCATTGGCCTTAACAACCGCGCCGTAACTTCAGCTTACTCCAAATTAGAAAAAGAAGCGGAGAAAATGGGATTGGAGGTGAACGAGGGCAAAACGAAGTACCTTCTGTCATCATGCAAAGAGTCAGCGCATTCGCGCCTTGGCAACCAAGCCACTGTTGGCAGCAATAATTTCGAAATAGTAAAGGACTTCGTTTACTTGGGAACCAGCATTAATACCTACAATAATGTTAGCCTCCGACGAAGAATCACTCTTGCAAACAAATGCTACTTCGGACTGAGTAGGCAATTGAAAAGTAAAGTCCTCTCTCGACGAACGAAAATAACACTCTACAAGTCACTCATCGCACCCGTCCTGCTATATGGTGCCGAACCGTGGACACTAACAACATCTGATGAGGCGGCTCTGGGAGTATTCGAGAGAAAGGTTCTTCGAAAGATTTGTTGACCTCTACGCGTTGGCGACGGCGAGTACCGAAGAAGATTTAATGATGAGCTGTATGAACTTTACGCAGACGCCGACATAGTTCAGCGAATTAAAACACAGCGGCTGCGCTGGCTAGGCCACGTAGTTCGAATGAGCGAAGATGCTCCAGCCCAGAAGGTATTCTTATCGGCACCCGCCGGTGGAAGCAGAGGAAGAGGGAGACCACCACTCCGATGGAAGGACCAAGTGGAGACCGATTTGCGATCCCGCGGTGTTTCCAATTGGCGCCAGTTGGCGCAACGAAGAAACGACTGGCGAGCTATGTTGGACGGTCAAAATCGCCCAGGCGGTTAGATGACCATTTAAAGAAAGAATTCTTTCGTGATATTTTTCAATTAAAACATTTAGTTTTCTTAGAATACTACGTCTATCAATTAGTTGAATATTCAATTTATTCCAAATTTCAACCAATTTATCAATTACATGAGGAGTTAAATTTTTATGC
Source organism: Merzomyia westermanni (assembly GCA_949987695.1). Taxonomy (NCBI): domain Eukaryota; kingdom Metazoa; phylum Arthropoda; class Insecta; order Diptera; family Tephritidae; genus Merzomyia; species Merzomyia westermanni. Next base: position 88,922,854 of record OX465291.1, read on the forward strand.
GATAACATTTTACTTTGAATTTTAGCATGATCACTTAAAAAAAAATAAAATCTTAAAATGTCACGGCTAGACGGTAAATTCAGATTATTTAATTCACTTGATAAACCAAATGCAATAATATCGTGTTCAAGTGTATGTGATAAAGTGGATTCAGATGATGTAGAAGGATTTGGTTCATCCATTTTAAATTTAAATACAAAACTTTTTCTGTCTGAATGAAAGTTGTTGGAAATGTTCTGAACTTATTTAAGCTGTAAAGAAAAAAAAATATTTCTATAAGAAATTTGTTAAAAATGATAATATAGTAGTTAAAAGTTCATTTTAGGCTAATTTCTCATAATTTAAGGCTGATATCTCTAGTAAAATTCAAAAACATATTAATACAGATTCTGAAATGTACGTAAAATACCTTTAAAGTAAGCCCAATATGATATTTTTCCCATAATTCTATCAGAAGCTATGAAGATTTTTTGGCCAAACCCTACATTCATATGGCAAAATATCTATTTTGCAAAAGTGGGGGACTCGAAATCGGACTTAGAGATGTGGTGTCTTCAGCAATTTTTCTTAGAATCATCTGTAGATTACGTTTTTGTTATACTCCTGATGGAAAAAAAATTTGACCCGCTCTAATATTTAGGTATGTATTATTAAAGATTTGTGTAAAAAATATAATGGATGGTTAGTTCTCCAAGCTAATTAATGTATCAAACTAATTAAATATATATTTTTAATAAAAGCAAAACTCAACACTGTTATTAATTGTTGTTGGAGCAGTGCTCGAATTTGTTTGTTAATTGATATTAAAAAAATTACAACGATGTGCACAGCGACGGTATGGGATGACATGTTTCACCAACTTCTCATCAGACCCCTTCTCGGACACTGGGATACGAACTGGGGCTGATGATTTTACCCGTGTAATGAAGTACTCGGGTACCTTTGCGCATCGGGTAATGCCCGTTTACCCGGGCATCGTTTATTGTATTGTGACTAACTTCTACTGTAAAAACATGTACGCATGCTTTGATTTATTTCAAATATTCAATACAATGTATCAGGAGAACATAATTTCCATGTAAGCAATTATAAAACAACTTTTAAAGCTATTAAGAATAATATGATTTATAACTATTTTAAGTGCATAAAAACTAATGTGGAAAATAATTTTGTTTACATATATCCTTAACTTACTTGATTAAGTGTAACATATATCATTGCTTAGCCATTATATGGATATATTTATATGTCTTATGGTATTTGGTTTTGATGCAAGCTTCTTGATAAAAGTATCACGACTGTGTTATATAATTGTAAACATATATAAAATATTTTAAAAACTTTGTTTTTAATTCAAAAGTGTTATTCGCCTTGAATACTTCAGCAGGCGATTGGTATCTACAGGAAATATAGGCCCTACCTGCTATATTTGTTTTTCGTTACCTTTTAACATCCTTCTCCAACGTAATCCCAAGATCTCTAAGATCGAAGAAGCGATTCAAAGCAAATATCCTTTTTATATTTTACTCTAACAAGTACCCAAAAAAGTACAACCTTAATTTTAAAAGTTTTCAATCCATTTTAAGTTTATCCCCAAATTTACCATTATATTTGCGGTCTTAATGTTGCACACATTTCTGTAGTATTCAAATATTAAAAAAGGTAAATGACGTATTTGTCAGTGAAGCTGATGTTTTTTTGAAAAAAGTTTTGTTTGTAGTCAAATATTTCTGAAAATGTAACAGGAGCACAAAACGTATATGTAGGCTATTAAATAAAAATTTTATTCAGAATCAAATTTCAAAATTTGATCCACACAGGGGGAATTAGGGGGGCAACTACCTCTCCTCAACTCAACTTACGGTTACTTTATACTGGCTTATACTTATATGACGCCTTTACCTCTTACGATTTAACATTTTTTTCTTGGGGGCACAAATAAGAAACCTTGAAAGTTCGAAGTACGATGTTTTCGCTAGGTAATGAATTTAAGTTTTCGGATGGCGTTTTGGCGGCTACTATAACATGGGTAGTTTTTCGAACAGTCATCCAACATGGGGCAATATTCACCCTTCCTAGTAAGCCATACATGCGCTATAATTAAGTTTTTATAATTTTCTACAGGAATTATATTTTCAATCTTTGACAACATGCTACACATTTTTTTATATTTCAGTGTTACAATTTGCCCTGTGGTTAGCTGTGTAGTCGACTACTTTAATAAATAACTGCGTCTTATTGCATATACGTAATTCTTTAATATTGGCAGTAATGTATCTTCTGTAACAATTTCGACATCATTTCGTATATATTTTGCATGTGCATATTTATAACTGAAAACATTATGTACCTAGTAGTGATCTATTATGGCATCCCAATTTAAGCAGGTCTATTTTAATACTTTCAGTTCGTATTTGCGTTCAAATAGACAGACGGACAGACAGATAGACGTATCGAGAGAAGGACACGGCTACATCGACTCAGCTCATCCTCCTCCTCATTTAAGTATACTTTTTGATGGGACTATCTCTTTTTCTTCTCATGCGTACAAACATTTCATGTTCATGAAAGGTATGAAAATCAAAAAAGATATGCAACTTCGCTTTTGCAGTGGGGTATTAACTTCTTGCCCGGATATTTTACTTTTCATCCTGAATGTTTTGATACACATTAATAAATATATATCTCAATTCGTTTATGCCGAATGAAGTAATATACCTTCTGTGCGTAACAAAAATAGATATAAAAAATGTGTGTCTTTTATAGGCGCCAAAGTACTCAATCGATTTTTATGAAATTTTCACAATATATGTATACTTGGGTTCACTGAGTACGGCATAGACAATATATAGTTTTGGAAAAGTGGGCGGAACCATTCCCCCAGTGTTTAGGCGAGATGCCTAAAGTCTTAAAAAATGGGCCACCCTAATGTAACTTTAGCGCCCTTCCAATCACTCACACCAACCCACCCACCTGTGTGGGCATGCATGCATATTCGTGTTTTGTCAGCACACATATACATGCATGGGGGTGTGCATGTGTGGGTTCACCTCCCCTTAAAACCGGAGGATGATTTTCAGGTTCAACGGTTGTCCTCGATTGAAAAACCGTCTACTTTTCCAGAGACAGTCGACACGACCACATCACGGCCAGCCCAGGATTTTTCGCCCGCACCAAGGTAAACTAATTGTTTATAAATTATATTTTTTATAAATATACGGCCACATTTTTTATAACGAGAATTCTCGTTTCTTTTTTTCTTTTCTATTTCGAGCACAAATTCGACCGCCGTGCTTTTGAGCCACCGCCGCTCCCAGTTAGCACAACGCTCGAATTTACATGGTCCATCTCCCCGTCTAGAGACACCAGCATACAGTCCACAACAACAATTGGAGTAATAATTTCAAAGAATCTAATTTGTATTAATCAAGAAGCTGCCACACAATAAAAGGAGGAAAAAACTCAATATTGTTCACGCACTGCCGCAATCACAAATTACACACAACTCTGCCATACACTCTGCCACATACCACAACAAACAACACCAACTTTATACAACAAATTCGGCCGATCACCACATCAAAGCACGTAAGTTGTATATTTCTTGCCACTTAGTTTTTTTTTTGTGTGTTGCATACAATTGTATAAAAGTGCCGCCCGCGAGTGTAATCAAACGTAAGTGCGTTTAGTGAATATTTAATAATACTGATTTTTTTTGGTTCAGTTAAGTGCTTTAGTTTTCTTTAAATTTTAAATTAAATTAAACGCTTAAAAAATCCTTGTGTCTATCCGGATTATCCCCCCACCAGTGGTAAGGTTTTTTGGACACAGCGCAAGGCAAGAGGTAACATAACCTCATTTTCACAAATAAGTTCACTTTGCCGAGCCTTTCGATCTTCAGTTTGTTTTTTTTGTTTTTTCCACTTGTTTTTTTCGTAATATATAGAACAGAATTTTAATCGAAGGCTAGTTTATTATTTTCTTATAAAAATTCACTATTTTTATAGCACTTTTCTTTGTTTTCACATTTCTTCATTTAATATTCACTTTCGCTCGTTTGATACACCGCGCACTTTATCTTTGTTTGTTGTGTATTTCTTTATTGCGGCAACACATACACACATATATACATATTCCCCTTATACGTGTGGGTGGCGAGTAAGTCACAAAGATTTTGTTTACATTTTTTTGCGTTTGTAGCAAACAAATATTATTAGTATTATTATTATTCGTCAGACAAATCGGCCAAGTCTGCAAAATAATTCAAAAATTGACAATAAATAAAAATAATTGAATTAAATTATACATTAATTGAGTTTATTACAAGTTTATTGAGGTTGTTTTGATTTTCCTGGGTAAAATACTGCCTTTACCTTTTCTATTCAGCATTTTTCTTGTACGGTTGAGCATTTCATCGTACCTTCAGCTTTATTTTTTCGGTTTTGTTTTGATTCGACAGATCCTCTAAGTCCAAAATATGGAAAGTTTCATTAGGCTGGCTGATTCGATTTTTGAATTCGAATCAGACTACAATGAATTAGAGGATTCAGTCCACAGCAAGTACACTCTTGGGCTTCAACAAGAGGACTTGAAGGCAATGTGGAGAAAAACCAGAACGGCTTATGACGACTTACTTAATTCAGATAAGTTAGAGGCCACTGGTATAGTTTCTGTCAAACAGAAATATAAGAGGGCATATGCAGTATATTTACGCTGCATGTCAGACATGGCTACACGCCAAGCGACGTACAACAAACCAGAAAATAAATCTGAAGAAAAGCCCGAATTTGAACATAGTATCCGCCTGCCTCCATGTGATACTGAAGTTTTCAAGGGCGATTATCTGTCATGGCCAACATTTCGTGACATGTTCACGGCTATATACATCTTAAATAAACGCCTAACACCAGTGGAGAAATTGTTCCATCTGAACAATAAGACACAAGGTGAGGCAAAAGATATCGTGAAAAAATGTCCGCTCACGAATGAGGGATTTGATACGGCCTGGAGAAATTTATGCGAGAGATACGAAAACAAACGTATCTTAGTAAACTCGCAACTCCAAATTTTATTCAACTTGAAAAAGGTAGAGAGTGAATGTGGTAGCGCGATTAAAACACTTCAGCGCGAAATAAATAATTGCCTTTCGTCCCTGCGAAGTCATAAAATTGACACTTCGAACTGGGATGCAATTATAACATATTTGTGTTCGACGAAATTGCCGGAGAGTACGCTTGGTCTATGGGAGCAAAGCATAGACCACAAAGTGGAAATATCCAAGTGGGAGGATATGGACAAATTTTTGTCCAACCGCTTCCAGACACTCGAAACCGTGTCTGGGTTCATAGGGAGTTCTTCGAAAGTGCAAAAGCCGCAAAGTACGCGGATTGCCAACGAAACCCCTGCAAAAAGACTTGGTACATACCAAGCAAACGTGAGTAAACTACTGTGCACAAAGTGCAAATCGAATGCCCACAGATTACGAAACTGTCCCCGTTTTCTCAAATTAACTCCGGTGGAGAGAATTAACTTTGTCAAATCCACCAAGGGCTGTTTGAATTGCCTATCCCCAGGACATACTGTGTCGAAGTGCACCAGTTCTTATGACTGCAACAAGTGCCACTCTCGACATAATACGCTCCTGCATGCGGAGTCTCTCCAGACGCAGGCAACCACCAGCCCTAATCAGTATCATGCTGATAATGCTGCCTCAACTTCAAAACAGGCACAAGAGAGACGGGAAGCTGAAAAATCTGTTTCGGCCATAAACAGAAACGTTAAATCCTGCCATGTGCATTCAAGCGCAGGTGTGCTGCTAGGGACAGCTCGAGTAACCATTCATCATAATGGTACAGACTTCCCAGCAAGAGCACTGATTGATTCTGGTTCAGAGTGCTCGTTTATGACAGAACGACTCAAACGCAGAATCAATTTACCGGCAAAAAGGATGCATGCTCAAGTTTCGGGCATCACTAATGCCGTGTCCGCTCAAGTCAAGGAGGCCTCCAATATTGAACTCCGTTCACCAGTGGACCCTTGCTTCAGCTTAACAACATCAGTTCTAATTCTAGCCAAACTAACTGGGAATCTGCCATCCTGCCATATCGATGCTACGACTATGCAGGCTTTCCCAGACTTAGTCTTGGCAGATAAGCGATTCTACATCAACGAGGAAGTTGATATTATACTTGGCGGAGACGTATATCCGCAAATTATATTGAGTGGGCTGAAAAAGAATGTACTTAGTACACTTCTCGCCCAAGAAACGGTGTTCGGTTGGATATTAACCGGGCGCATAGAAGCACCGAATCCAACCAGAAATATAGTGTCCTTCTACAGCGAAGTTGCTTTGGACAAACAGCTTACAGCATTCTGGGAGTTGGAAAATCTGCCCAGAAACAAAAGCCCAAACGCAGATGACAAGTACTGCGAAGATTTATATAGAGAAACTACGAGTCGTAGAGAGGATGGAAGATATGTCGTCTCTCTTCCATTCAGACAGGACTACCCAGATCAGATAAACATAGGAGGGTCTCTTAGGCGGGCGTGTTCACAATTTTTTAGAAATGAGACACGGTTAGCAAAGAACCCGGAATTAGGGAAAGAATATATAAGGGTCCTTTCTGAATATGAGACATTAGGGCATATGCGAAAAGTTACTGCCATTGTACCAGCCGATTCGGCGGACAATTACTTTTTGCCCCATCACGCCGTAGTAAAGGCGGAGAGTACCACCACTAAGGTACGCGTCGTATTCAATGCGTCGAGCCCAACGGCAAATGGCACAAGTTTGAACGACATTCTCCTGCCAGGCCCAGTACTACAATCAGATCTTCCAGTACTTATACTGCGATGGAGACTATATCGCTTCGTTTTCAATAGTGACATCGAAAAGATGTATAGGCAAATTTGGATGAGCGATGATCACGTCAAATTCCAACGGATTATTTACCGAACATCGCCTCAAGAACCCATAAGCCTTTACGAGCTGAAAACGGTCACTTTCGGGGTTAATTGTGCGCCTTATCTGGCAATTAGAACCCTTTTACAACTAGCAGATGAAGTAGAGAGTTCTCACCCTACAGCATCTAGCATATTAAGGGAAGGCATGTACGTAGATGACGTACTAGCGGGGGGACACACACTCGCATCGGCCATTAACGCGAGGAATGAGATTCGACAAGTCTTACTCTCCGCGGGCTTCCCACTACGAAAATGGACTTCGAATACTGAGGAAATTCTCAACGACATCCCAATATCGGAGGACCGAGGACTTTCTGGCTTTCGAAGATACCAGCACCGTTAAGGCATTGGGCATAAGATGGAATGCCCATTCAGACCTGTTTTACTTTAAAGCAGGGTCACTAGAAGAAAGTGAAAAGTTAACAAAGCGAGCGATTCTATCCGCCATCGCCAGACTCTTCGACCCTTTAGGATGGCTCGCACCAATGGTCATTGTGGCCAAAATTTTAATGCAGAACATATGGTTAGAGGGCACCGATTGGGATGAACCAGTTTCGTCCAATACATTGGAACGATGGCAAAACTTCAGACATCAATACCACGAAATCGACAACATAAAGATACCACGATGGGTAAACTTTTCACCAGAAGATGATGTCGAAATACATGGATTCTGCGATGCTTCGGAAAAGGCATACGCTGCAGCTGTCTACATGCGAGTCAAAAGGAATGATGATATCTTCGTGAATCTACTTCTTGCCAAAACCAGAGTAGCACCAGTGAAGACCATCTCACTTCCGCGTTTGGAACTTTGCGGAGCAGTACTGTTAGCGGAAATGATGGAATCAATATTCCGAAACATCAAACTTGGACCAGTGAAACAGTATCTATGGACGGATTCCACCATCGTTTTGGCATGGATAAGGAAACCACCCTGTTCCTGGTCAACATTCGTCGCACACAGGATTACAAAAATCATCGACCTAGTCGGCAGCAAGGACTGGCTTCATGTCAACTCGGAAACGAATCCAGCAGACTTAGGAAGCAGAGGACTACCGGCATCGGATTTGGTCAACAATTCTTTGTGGTGGCAGGGACCTTCTTGGCTACAAGAAGACAATTCCCAATGGCCAGTACAAGAAAAGGAGTATAATACATCCGTGGAGGAAAAGAGAGCGCAGGCCTACGCAATATCAACGCAAAAAGAGATCGAGATTCTTGACCGGTTTTCGAATTTACCGAGGGCTTTGAGGGTACTATCATATATTATGAGATTCTTTCGAAGAACTCATCCCAAGACAAAAGCTTCCTTTCAGGAAAAATCGTGCTTAATCTCATCCGATGAGATCAAGATCACGACGCAACTCTTGATTAAACTCTATCAGAAGCAACATTATAATGAGGAATATGTAAACTTGAAGAAGGGACAGGTAATCGATAGGAAAAGCGAGATATTGCCACTCAACCCATTCATCGACAAAGATGATATTATTAGGGCGGGTGGTCGTCTTGGAGCGTCTCAAGACCTCGCTTATAACGAGCGCTACAAATGATACATCAAATCTCTCTCCATGGGGAAAACCAACTGATGCTCCGTCTCATCCGCACCCAATATTGGATTCCGAATGTCAAGAACATGATTAGGGCCACCATCCATAACTGTAAGGTCTGCACCATTTATAAAAAAAGAGCGCAAACCCAACTTATGGGTACCCTTCCTTGCGAACGCACTACGTTCACCCGCGCGTTTACCAATACCGGGGTGGACTTTGCCGGACCTTTCGACATTAAAAGTTACCGCGGTAGAGGATGTCGATTATCAAAGGGCTACGTTTGCCTCTTTGTTTGTTTCACGACTAAAGCGATCCATCTGGAAGCGACCAGTGATCTTAGCACCCCATCCTTTCTAGCAGCGTTTTCACGTTTTATCGCTAGACGAGGATGTCCGAGAAACATTTACTCCGACAATGGTACCAACTTTGTCGGCGCTTCACGATCTTTGAGATCTGAATTTAAAGCATTTATCTCGGAAGCCCGAGACAAGGCTATCTCCAAATATAGCCATCAAGCCATGACATGGCATTTCATTCCGGCCGGGGCTCCACATATGGGGGGACTCTGGGAGGCGGGAGTGAAGAGCTTCAAAAGCCACTTCAAGAAGTTAGCCTCGCCTCATAAATTCACGCATGAGGAATTCCATACGCTATTGTGCCGGATTGAGGCATGCCTCAACTCGCGGCCACTTAGTCCAGCCTCAAATGAGCCCGCGGACCTGGAACCCTTGACCCCCGGGCACTTCCTGACTGGAAGTCATCTCCTGGCTCCGCCAGAACCCGAGGTGAATGAGAGCCCTGCCTCCATTATCAATAGGTGGCAGAAGCTCAAGGCTCTTCATCAAACCTTCTGCAGGCGATGGAAGGTGGAATACTTATCCGAACTTCAAAAACGAGTGAAGTGGAAGCATCCGAAACAAAATATTAAGGTGGGGGATCTCGTTGTCATCAAAGAAGACAACCTGTCTCCCAATGAATGGAGGCTCGGCCGAGTTACCCACGTACACCCCGGCGAAGATAACCGAGTTCGTGTAGTGGACCTCATGACCGAGAAGGGTCAGATCAGAAGACCGTTGGTCAAGCTGATTCTGCTCCCTATGGAGGGAATGGCTGGCGAGAGGCCCGGGGCCTCATCTTAACCATCCCATTCCATCACCTCCCAACCGTTTTGACCTCCCCTTTCCCAAAATTCCACCCTTCACTCGCTACCCTTAACGAGGACACCAGAAAGCCTACCGCAGAAGGGCGATCCATTCTGCCACAGAAAACGCGATTGCACTCGATATCGAGGCCAAAGAAAACCTAACGCAGAAAGGCGGACCAATCTGCCACTGAAAAGCTATCCATCTGCCACGACAAGTGGGTAGCAGATGGTCCCACCCTCGTATACATATACATATATTTTTGTTTGGTTTTTTCAAATATACATATGCAATTTCTCACCCCTATCCTGGGAATCGCGAATACAGCTCTAATCCCATATTGTCTAGTGGCGCGCTGGAGGCTTACCGTTCACCGTCACCGCCATACCGCACTTGTTACTAAGTACCTGAAATTAGGACAACATTAGTACACATATTTCAAGGGGATAGATATCAGTTAACAATGGTAATATTCGTCTTCAGCCGAGAAAATCGTTCGGTAAGCCAGGATATGGCGAACGTGGACTGAATTTTGGTAATTGTTACCCTGAGGAGACAACTACTAAAACACGTCCCAAATTATCGGGAAAGGTATCAAACGACGCGTTTTGACCTCGGTAACAATAATCCGGAAGCGGACTTTCGAGTTTTTTGTTTCAGTGACGAAATATTTCCTATCAAAGTTGAAAATTTTCTGCCATTTTCATGTTGTTGTTGTAATCACAGATTAGGGTGTACCGAAAGGTGCAAAAAGTGTTCTGCGCAGGAATACTGGACCGCATAGCCGGTCCTGGACCGACGAAGGGTTATTTTTTTGAAGCGCGACTCCAACACTTAAGCGAATTGTCAAAGAGCCGTCCCATTACGAATAGGACCTGACGCATCGTATTGAGAGCCACGGGCATGGGCTAGACTAACCGCCAAAATCGCCAGCATGGGTCTTGGGAACATAACCGAGGTGCGCCCATACGGCAATAACGACCAACCGTTCTGGTTGAACGTTGATCGTCGCTCGTGGATCCCGCAAAGTCGAACTGGCAACCGAACGTTCAGCTGCAACTTCACTAGCCGGTATAGTTTTTACAGTCTGTTTTTCTAATTTGGTTGAGTTATAGAGGATGTACTCGATGTAATTCATGTGGTGAAAGAAGTCACAGTTGGAATATTACAGGCTTGGGACATTGTCCAACAAACACAAATAGCAAAAATATTGAATTTCCTTTGATGCGTGAAAAACAAAAAAAGTTTTGCAACGTCTAAAAGAAATGAGTCGTCAAATTGACCAAACAGAACAAAAGTACGCGCGGAATGTTGCTTTGGCAGTACAATCTGTGACTGAGTTTATCAGTCTCAATGCCCCGCTCATGTCTAAAGTAAACGATATTCCAGATACAATGAATCGTATTTCTTCACGTTTTTAACAAATGCACAAATACGAAGCCTACAAGGACAAGCTGGAAACGAGTACATTAATAACATTTGCTGAATGGACAGTTTCACCAAATGCATACTCTGTACAACATTTAATGGATCGGTTGATCCTATTGGGTGCCGAAGAAAAGGAGAATACCACAATGAATGTTTTGTCTTTGCTAGCACAAACATATGAGGAATCGACAGATCAAATATGTCACACACAACAATTCGTTTATTCGCTGTACACCGACATAGCTCTTACGGAGCTAAAAGGTTACACTATGATGGAATTTTCTTGGATGATGTTAAGGCTCTACGGCAAAGGCAACTTTACACAAGAGGTCAAGCTAACGCGCATTGATTACGAGAAACGTACTGGGCGCACACTTAAATGGTTGCGTAAAGTAATGCGACGTGCTGACCGAATTTTATGGCGTTGTGATCCTAATAAATTTATAAAAGGTCAGAATTATGATGAAGTGACACGATTACTACAGGGCTATATTGAGAATGAAGTTGATTTGAATAAAGATGAAACATGCCGTGAGACATGCGATTTTTGTCAATCCACTAGATCGGAAGGATGCTTTAAGGAACTATATTGTGCACGTCAACCTAGATGCTCAGGCAAATTGTACCATTGTACGTATGTGGATTCAGACATGTGGGTGTGTCCTGCTAGTCGAAATAGCACACGGCGCTATGAATATAGTGCATATGAAAATGGGCGCTTACTTGGCCAAAGATCGTCATGTGTACGTGGTACAACAAAGGTAGATTCGTGGTGGCGTTATATTTTCTGGCACTGCAGCTATTGTTTTTGTCTATGCGATGAGATTAGTATTAAATCTGATCGTTATTTTAATTTGCGTGATACTGTATCAGAGGTAGAAAATAATAGAGTTGTGACAGGTTTACGATTTACCAAGCATAATCGTATATTCCATTTACAAATACAAGAGGGTGAAATGTTACCACGAGGTTCAATAAATGGTACAAGTTTAACGTGGAAATCCGTGGAAGATTATCAGATATTTGATAGAGATGTACGAAATGGGCGAGACTATCATACGCTCAGTTACGAAAGTCGTTCAATCGATCTAGATGATATCTATACTGGTGACCACTCATATGTAGTTGTTGGTGTACTGGTGTTGTTCGTACTGTTGGCGCACATTTGAATTTAGAAGCGAAACTTGCAGAGTTTGATTTTAAAACGGGTAAATTAATTTCAATGGAAACGAATAGTTTTTGGAAATCACGATACACGCGCACAAAACGGATTGCCCACCTGAAAGAAAAAAAAAGGGAAAACCATTAGTATTTGCATACTAACTATATGGACATATATGTTCACACATTTTTTGGTTCCTAAGTAATTTGCGCTGCTACCGAATCGATACACCATTTCGGGCAGCGCTAATATATACTTACCAAACCACGTCCATTGTCCATGCGCCGGCCAGGCGATCTTCCACAGCCGCATCTCCATTGGTCCTTGGTACACCTGAAAAGAAAAGAAAAAAAATTAGGTTTAATACAACCTTTCAATAAAATTTACAATTTTTACTACTTACCTCTGCAACTGCTGCTGCCCACGCGTGCCGGAAACAAGAAAATAATGAATTGTTCCAATTCTTTCTGCTACGCTAGGGCAGAGAAAATTGGAACAATGAATTTCTTTGTTTCTTTTTCACGACTTTGCAAGGCGTGAGTACGCACATATATGTATGTGTGCAAATCTTGAACCATCACGCCATGCGAGCTCTCATTTACTCGCAAAAAAAAATTTGCTAGCATATGTATATATGTATATATGCATAATTTTACCATCACGTTAGTGATGCGATATTTTAGTCACCGGGTACCGAAATCCCGATCTGCCAAAATCGGTACCATTCACTGCGGGATCAATAGGCTAACGAAATCTACGTTCGTACCTGATCGGCGAAGATCCCGCTTCTAGTAAAATAGGAAATAATCTATAAATAATAAATTTTCAAACAAAAATTTGGAAAATTGCTTTTTTCGAACTACGAAAATTTTTTGTTTGTTTTTTGTTATTCATTTTTTCTCGGGGTTTTGTTTTTGTTGTTTTCGGAGGGGGCAGGACTGTTTTGCCCACAAAACAACAAAAAATAAACCCTAACAGTCACCACATTCTCACTCTCTACCCAGTTCGGTGCCGAAACCAAGTACCGAAAAAAGCGAAAATGTCGCTGTGTGCACGGCACTGACGCCACTTATGACGGCGACCATGCAAGTAAGAACAAATCTCTGCATGAGGGCCAGTGGCGAATCGAAATACAAGGCGATCAACGTAATCAACTTGTCGCTACCGTGCCGTGCGGGAAAAAAATAACCAATTCCCATGTACGGGTAATATGCTCTGTAATGCTAAAATTTCACCGTAGATTAGAATAATGCCACATTATATGGCATGGATAAACCCCGAACGAGGTCGCTCGCCACCCACGTATATGGGCGTCCACACCAATATACCAATATTCAAGGGGATTTTTCTGTTTTTTTTTTCTTTCTTTTTCGGTCATATGCAGTATGACTCGCTACGCATCCTTGCGCAAGAGGGCCGAACGCCTAGCCGCCCGGTACCCAAAGCCATGCCCGCTGTGTGGCGATAGCCACCCACTGCGTGCGTGCACCCGATACCAGGGGATGGAGCCTCTGCAGCGCCTTAAGGAGGTTATCCGGGCGGGCTACTGTGACAATTGTTTGTCGATGGTCCACATTGCCAGGGACTGCACAAGCGGCGTCAGATGCCGACGATGTGGTGGAAAACATCACACCACCCTCCATCTGCCCATGGACGATCCACCACGCGCGCCTACGCCCTACAAGAGCTGGGCCCAACAAGTAGAAGAGGCCGAACTGGAAGCAGCTACAGTGGACGCGATGGAAGAGGAGATGCTGTCACTCCACGCATCAGAGACAGCCTGGTCGCCAGAAGAAGGCGAGATCACCGAGCCGGTACCGGAACCACGGCCGTTCCGACCGGTCGAAGGGGTATCGGACTCACTGCCGTTCCGGCCCCTTCTAGCTCACGAGCGGCGCGCCTTCCAACGGCGCACCCCGCGGTCACCGCAACGCAACACCCACAACGCCAGCCATCACGACAACACATCCAACCGGACCCCACGACGCGCCCACCGAAATAGCGGCAAACGTCGACTGGCCACTCAGCCGCGCCAGCGACTGCCCATTACTCATCGCCGCACAAATACAGACGAGCGTAGACTGGCCTCCCAGCCGCGCCAGCTACGCATCAACACGAATTTCGACGGTAGACTGGCCCTTCAGCCGCGCCAGCTACCACGGGTTTCCGGCTTCCGCGACGGTCTCAGCCGTGTCCTTTCCCAGGTGGGCCCTCCGTTGCGCCCCATGACCACTCTCTCGCCTACTGCGATTGTGAAGCTGGAAGTCGGTGGGGGATTGCTCCGCATCCGGGCGATCATTGATGCCTGCTCCCCCCGCACAGTGATCGATCGCAGCTTGGCGGAAGAGTTAGGGCTGCATACGACCCACTCGGGCGGAGAACGCGGCTGCTTCCTCCGAGTCCGCGGGAACCATGGAAACCCGAAAAGTATAACGGCGCACGCGTTATGCGTGCCCAATCTACAGCGGATCAGCCCAGCCCAGAACGTCGACGCCCGAGTCGCCGCTCCTTATGAGCATATTCGGCTGGCTGATCCGCAGTTTTTTATTTCAACGCCGATCCACCTCGTACTAGGTGGGGACGTCTATGCCGACGTCATAACAGCGGGCACTCTTCCACCGTCGTTTGGGCCACTGCTTGCCCAAAGCACGATTTTTTAATTTGTGCTGTCGGGAGCCGTTAGCATGTAAGGCTAGATTTAAGAACAAATAACATTTTTTTTTTTTCTCTTCTTCTTGTTTTTATTTAAAGTAAATAAAACCACTTATTTCATGGCAAGAAATATACAGCGTTCTTAGTTTCTAAAGTTTCTTCCTCCTCTCTCTGAGCTCTAGGTGCGATACGATGGAGCCGCCAAACTTCAAACGGCATTTCGGAGGCATACGACTGGGACAGCGCCAGCCGGCACTCACTAGGATAGTTTAAGTCCATAGCTTAAGAGGAGGCGCGGTGGAAAATCCTGGGGCGGGGTAAGATGTTGCGGATCGCAAGGGGGCCGGCATGTTTAGGCGAGATGCCTAAAGTCTTAAAAAATGGGCCACCCTAATGTAACTTTAGCGCCCTTCCAATCACTCACACCAACCCACCCACCTGTGTGGGCATGCATGCATATTCGTGTTTTGTCAGCACACATATACATGCATGGGGGTGTGCATGTGTGGGTTCACCTCCCCTTAAAACCGGAGGATGATTTTCAGGTTCAACGGTTGTCCTCGATTGAAAAACCGTCTACTTTTCCAGAGACAGTCGACACGACCACATCACGGCCAGCCCAGGATTTTTCGCCCGCACCAAGGTAAACTAATTGTTTATAAATTATATTTTTTATAAATATACGGCCACATTTTTTATAACGAGAATTCTCGTTTCTTTTTTTCTTTTCTATTTCGAGCACAAATTCGACCGCCGTGCTTTTGAGCCACCGCCGCTCCCAGTTAGCACAACGCTCGAATTTACACCCAGGCTATATAAGGTTTCAATTCGTCATAACTCCGAACTTTTTGGGTCTAAATTAATGATATTTGGATATATGTGTCACTTAGTGAATATCTACATAATTTTGGAAAAGTGGTTTGTACATAGCTTATGGAAAAGCCCCCAGGTTATATACAGCTGCAGTTCGGTATAGCTAGGAGTTTATTTGGTTCAAGTTAATGACATTTTATCTATAGATGTGTTCTATGTATCAAAACGTCAACACAACGTCTACCGGGTTTGTTAGTATATTATAAAATGGCGAAAGCTAATAACAAATTTCAGCATTCTTTTGTTAAACTGAGAGACTAGTTTGCGTTCAAATAGACAGACGAACAGACAGACAGATACATCGTGCTGATAGTTTAAGTGAACTTTTCTCTCCTTCTGCTCAAACTTACATACATTTAATGTTTATAAAAGGTATGAAAATCAAAAAAGATATATAACTTCGCTATTGCAGTGGCCTATTAACTACGTGCCCGAATATTTTGCTTGTGTGTTTTCCAATTTGGCAAATTTTTGGCAGGAGTATAATACATAGTACTGAGACGCAGCTGACCAATTTTCATTGAAATATCAATATTGAATTATAAGCGATTACCTTTGAAAATAACAGACATTTTATGTGGAAAAGTGGGCGGCGCCACGCCTACTTCTTCAAAATTAACAGAATTTTTTTGCGGCCGAGTTTTTCTTAAAAAGCTTATTATGTGTGCAAAATCTAATTGACATAACTTGCTTATTTGTAGAAATATCGCTTTTTAAATTTTCCAAAAAAAATTTTCAGAACTATGTTAAAAAACTGGACGTGGACATTAACCGATTTCGCCCATTTTTACAGGAAACGATTACCTTTATATATTGAACTTATCACCAAATTTCGTTTCGACAAATCAATTTTTGGCGGAGTTATGGCATGAAAAGTTTTTTGGAATAATCCACTATAAAAGGGGCGGGGCCACGCCTAATTTCAAAAATTTTTATTTTTTGGATTTCTTAGTTTACGGAATTTTACAACATTTTTAAAAATTTCTTGAAAATTTTATTTTATGCCTCAATCTCAATGTATACACCAAATTTAACCTTATAGGTGTATTATGTACTGGGTAATCACTTTTTGTGTTTTCGAAAATATCTATATATAAAAGTGGGCGTGGCTATCATCCGATTTCGCCCATTTTAAATAGCGCTCGGAGATGAGTACCAAGAAACCAGCATACCAAATTTTATTAAGATATGTCAAAATTAACTCAAGTTATCGTGTTCACAGACGCACGGACGGACGGACAGACATGGCTTAATCAATATCTCTTTTCGTCCTGAACATTTTGATATGTATAAGTCAATAACTATCTCGATCCGTTGGCGTGGCCGCCCCTTTTATAATGGATTATTCCGCAAAACTTTTTATGCTATAACTCCGCCAAAAATTGATTTGTCGAGACGAAATTTGGTGATAAGTTCAATATATAAAGGTAACCGTTTGCTGTAAAAATGGGCGAAATCGGTTAATGTCCACGCTCAGTTTTTTAACATAGTTCTGAAAAATTTTATTGTAAAATTTAAAAAGCGAAATTTCTACAACCAAGCAAGTTATATCAATCAGATTTTGCACACATAATAAGCTTTTTAAGAAAAACTCAACCGCAAAAAAATTTTGTTAATTTTGAAGGCGTGGCGCCGCCCACTTTTCAACATAAAATGTCTGTTATTTTCAAAGGTAATCGCTTATAACTCAAACTTAATATTTCAATGAAAATTGGCCAGCTGCGTCTCAGTAGTATGTATTATACTCCTGCCAAAAATAAGCCAAATCGGAAAACACACAAGCAAAATATTCGGGCTCTGAGCTAATAGCCCACTGCCATAGCGAAGTTATATATCTTTTTTGATTTTCATGCCTTTTATAAACATTAAATGTATGTAAGTTTGAGCAGAAGGAGAGAAAAGTTCACTTAAACTATCGGCACGATGTATCTGTCTGTCTGTTCGTCTGTCTATTTGAACGCAAACTAGTCTCTCAGTTTTACAAAAGAATGCTGAAATTCGTTATTTGCTCTCGCCATTTTATAATATACTAGCAAACCCGGTAGACGTTGTTTGGACGTTTTGATACATAGAACACATCTATATATAAAATGTCATAACCTTGAACCAAATAAACTTCTAGCTATACCGAACTGCAGCTTTATATAACCTGGGGGCTTTTCCAAAAGCTATATACAGACTGTGTCGTGCCCAGCGAACTCCTGAACCTATCGCGAAAGTTCAACAGCAAAAACAAAACACAAAATATGTGGGCGTGGCACCGCCCACTTTTGAAAAATTATGTAGACATTGCGTAAGTGACACATATATCCAAATATCATTAATTTAGACCAAAAAAGTTCGAAGTTATGACGAATTGAAACTTTATATAGCCTGGAGGAATGGCTCCGCCCACTTTTCCAAAACTATATATTGTCTATGCTGCACCCAGTGAACCCAAGTATATATTGTGAATTTCATAAAGATCGATTGAGTACTTTGGCGCCTATAAAGTACACATTTTTTTTATATCTATTTTTGTTACTTCATTCGGTATAAAAGAATCGAGATATATATTTATTAATGTATATCAAAACGTTCAGGATGAGAAGTAAAATATTCGGGCAAGTAGTTAATACCCACTGCAAAAGCGAAGTTGTATATCTTTTTTGATTTTCATACCTTTTATGAACATGAAATGTTTGTAGGTATGAGAAGAGAAAGAAATATTCCCATCAAAAAGTATACTTAAATGATCAGGAGGATGAGCTGAGTCGATGTAGCAATGTCCTTCTCTCGATACGTCTATCTGTCTGTCCGTCTTTCTATTTGAACGCAAATACGAACTGAAAGTATTAAGATAGACCTGCGTAAATTGGGATGCCATAATAGGTCACTACTAGGTATATAATGTTCGGTTCCACTCGAACTTAGACTTCCTTACTTGTTTTTTAAATGTTTTCAGTTATAAATATGCGCATGCAACTTATATACGAAATGATGTCGAAATTGTTACAGAAGATACATTACTGCCAATATTAGAGAACTACGTATATGCAATAAGACGCAGTTAAGTATTCGACTACAGAGTTCCCCACAGGGCAAATTGTAAAACTGAAATATAAAAAAAATGTGTAGCATGTTGTCAAAGATTGAAAATATAATTTCTGTAGCGTCCCGTATTAAAAGGTTTGCGCCTTTTTCTCAGAAAATTATAAAAACTTAATTATAGCGCACGTATGGTTTACTAGGAAGGGTGAATATTGCCCCATGTTGGATGACTGTTCGAAAAACTACACATGTTGTAGTAGTCATATAAGTATATGCCAGTATAAAGTAACCGTAAGTTGAGTTCAGGAGAGGTAGTTGCCCCCTTAATTCCCACTGTGTGGATCAAATTTTGAAATTTGATTCTGAATAAAATTTTTATTTAATAGCCTACATATGGGCACTTCCATCGTCACTCGCGTCACTTATGCTTTATATGTAACATTTGCAAATAATTTGGCAATATCGTTATATCCAGCTTGAGGAGCTTAATTAGAAATGCCAAACTTTTTTTTGGCGGCCGCCGTGGTGTGAAGGTAGTGTTGCCGGCCTACCACACCGAAGGTCCATGGTTCGAGCCCTGGTACAGGTAACATCAAAAGTGATTTGAAAAAAGTTTTTCAAAACGGGGTCGCCCCTCGGCAGTGGTTTGGCAAACTCTCCGAGTGTATTTCTGCCATGACAGGCTTCTCAGCAAAAATTCGTCTCCTTTGTAGATGCCGTTCGGAGTCGGCAAAAAACTGTAGGTCCCACCAATTTGTAGGGAAAATTCAAATCGGCACACCACAAATTGGAAGAGAAGCTTGGCGCAAAAATCTCTTAGGAGGTTTATGATGATATACCTGTTGTATATCGCGCCATAGAGAGAGAGAGAGAATAATTAACAGAGAAAATTAAGAAAAACTTTCCGTCACTCGCGTTACAATTTTTTGCTCAGAGCTTTTAGAGCATTTTTCGAATCTCAAACTCTCTGAATTGGTTTCCTTGAACTAATTTCTGTAAATGAGGCTTTCTTAAGAATTGATGTAAGTGTAACATGCAAAAAAAATTGAAAGCCTACCTTAATTATTTTTGAAGTTATTTAAAAAAAGTACCGTCACTCTAATTAACTTTCTAAAGTTGATAGGCTGGTGGGTTGAATAAACCTGCCTAATATTCTGTCTTTAGCACAAAGTTTTTGGTAATTTTTATTATTTATACATTAAACTGTTCAAAATATGTATTTTTCGTAATAATAATAATTTGCAAAATTATGGTTTTTTTTATATACTGACCAAAGACGTTTTTTAAGCTTTTTGGAACAAGTTTAGCGCTTTTAAGGGTATATAACTATTAACTAAGGGAAGTATTTATGAAAATTTGTTATTATAATTTTATTTCAGTACACTTGTTTAAAAATCGTCACTCGCGTTACACGCAAAAAACGGTAATAAAAATGTTACCAAAATCGTTAGAGTAAAAGTAAAACATTGAGACGAAAGGGCCGACCCGTCAATTAGAGAATATGGACTTTCATCAAATTCGAATGAAGATCTTCGATTTTAAAAGGAAAGATGTGCATTTTCGTCACTCGCGTTACATACCGAAAATTACTTTATATTTTTATTAATATCTTCGGAACTATAAGTAAGCTGCTGATAAAACTTGGCAAATGTTTAACCGAGATATCAGCAGTGATTACTATGTTTGTTGAAATGATGTGGCATTGGCGTCCTTTCAAAAAAAGGTAAAAAGAAAATTTTTCTTTTTTAATGTGTTGACTAATTTTAAAGGGGCATTTACTGTAGTTAAGCTCTTAATTTGGCCAAAGTAACACATTGCCATTAAAATTGGCTGTTTTTATTATACCCTGCATATAATACAAATCAAAACCAAGCAAAAAAAATTTTAGGTTTTTTTTTGTTCTCCGCTGCGGAAATGCCCATATACGTTTTGTGCTCCTGCTACATTTTCAGAAATATTTGACTATAAACAAAACTTTTTTCAAAAAAACATCAGCTTCACTGACAAATACGGCATCTACCTTTTTTAATGTTTGAATACTACAGAAATGTGTGCAACATTAAGACCGCAAATGTAACGTTAAATTTGGGGATAAACTTAAAATGGATTGAAAACTTTTAAAATTAAGGTTGTACTTTTTTGGGTAAAAGGAATCATCCTTCCTTTAGAGGTAACGAAAAACAAATATAGCAGGTAGGGCCTATATTTCCTGTAGATACCAATCGTCTGCTGAAGAAATCAAGGCGAATACCACTTTCGAATTAAAAACGAAGTCTGTACAATCTTTTATATATGTTTACAATTATATAACAAACTCGTGATACTTTGGTCAAGAAGCTTGCATCAAAACCCAATAACATAAGACATATTAATGTATCCATATAATGGCTAAGCAATGATACATGTTACACTTAATCAAGTAAGTTAAGGATATATGATAACAAAATTATTTTGCACATTAGTTTTTATGCTCTTAAAATAGTTATAAATCATATTATTCTTAATAGCTTTATAATATCAAAGAAACTTCAGAACTTTCCGTTTAGGTCCTTATATTTTCCTAAAACTGTACTAACTGAATTTTCATTTCGGTTTTGTAATTGCTTACATGGAAATTATGTTCTCCTGATACATTGTATTGAATATCTTATATATAAATAGACAAGATGAATGCAATATAGAACCGTTTTCTGCTAAACTATAATTCTAAGGTATACAAATTATATATGTATAGATAGGAAATTTTGAGTTGTACTCTTATCCGTAAATAAAAAAAATTTAAAAAATCATTTTAATATACAAACTTTAACATAAAAGTCACACCACTACACATTTACTTATTCACACTATAGACACGCTGTGTGTGTGTACTTGCTTTTTGTGTACTATGCTGAATCGTGAGCATGGCCGAGGAGTTGCTTTGTAGGAAAAAATTAAGAGCCGTAGTAGTGTGAGTAGACTTGCCATGCATGTTTTTGTGTTATTCGTGTGAGTGCGAAGAGTTGGTAGTGGACCAATGAAAAATAAGTATTCGCACTATAGATACTCTGTTGTGTCGTGCATTTTTGCTTTAGTTGTTGTTATTGTATTGATTACTGGCTACGATGCCCAGTGTCAGCTGCTCTCCTGAGAGCACGAAAAGTTGCTTTGTTGGATACATTAAACAAGCAATGTAAAATATGAGCAAATATGTAAAACTCATTGCTGATACCTATAAACAGGGTTTACAAAAATAAAATAAATGATTACTCATAAAGAGTATTAAACACCGAAGAAAATTAAAGGAAAATAGAGGAAAGGAAAAGAATTGAAAGGAAGGAAAATTAAAGGAAAGGAAAGGAAGGAAAGGGAAGGGAATGGAAAGGATGGGAAAGGAAGGAAAATTAAAGGAAAGAAAGGAATGGTAAGGAAATGAAAGGAAGGGAAGGAAAAGGGAAAGAAGCTTGAGGAAAGTAGAAAATAAAATAAGAGAGTAAAAAAAGAAATCAAGGAAAATAAAAATAAGTTAGAGGAAAGGAACGACATAGAAAGGAAGAAAAAAAGGCGGATAAAATATACCTACAGCAAGAAAATAAAATAAAATAAAGTTTATTGGTTGAATTTCAACCACTGGGCGAACTCTAGTTTGAAATAACTCAATAAACGATGCCCGGGTAATAGCATGCCCGGGCACCCGAGTATTATCCGGGTAATAAACGGGCATTACCTGATGCGCTCGGGTACCCAGGTCTTCGGGTATCACCAGCTCTAACACGAACCCGCTGTTAGATTACTTAACAATTTATTTTATACTGTTACAACAACCATATCAACGGCTATTTTGGAACGTACCCTGAAGAAAATCGGTTCATTCATCCTTTTTCTAGCGGCTGAAGGCAAATACTTATTATTCTGTTGCTGCAACGGCATTACAATCCACTATCTTCAAACATTAAAGGCTACCTTAGACGAAACTTATCGCTCTTCTTTGTAAGCTCATCTGCCAATTCGCCCGAAGAGTTCATCAAAGCCACAAAAAGTTCTTGTTTCATGACGAAAATATGAGTCCCGTTGAATTTTTGGTATATCAAAATATGTTGTTCTTGACGGCGCTGCTGGCAGACACATACTGGAGGATGTTGCAGGCGTGCCAAAAAAACCGCCACGGGATGCCTCCTTATGTCACCTGAACACTGCCTTCACAGCGAGGCAAAAATGCTCGGAGTTAAAGGGCATAGTGAGATGTTGACCAGGCAATTCCTGTTCAATTGTTGCAAACCGCCGACGTCTGCTCGACGAAAAACCGCCTGCCAGGGGAATAAGGAGACACCTCCGTAAGCACTATGATGATATCCGGCAAGATATATTTTCACCGTTTGATCCGAAGGTGCATCGACAGGCCCTAGACCTCATCCACACAGAGTCGATAAACTCCTTTGTCAACTCTTGCCCAGGGAGCCTCGATATATAGTAATTAAACGAAAGCAGGGATAGGACACCACCATCTGGCACCCCTTGCTTAATTATACTCGTACGTGGTGTTGATCGTTTCGCCTCTGAATTCCACCGATGATTGCCGATTGGCGATGTAACGTTTTAGGCAGGGGGGAAAAGTTGACTCTTCAAGGTCATTAATGAGTTGCGCGTGATTGACCGTGGTAAAGGCTTTCGACAGGTCAAGAGCAACCAGCACAGTCCTGTCTTTAGGACGATTTCGGTAGAGACCGACATTTATCTGAGTGGTAATGGCGTTAAGTGCGGTGATCGTGCTATGCATTTTACGGAAACCATGCTGATGTTTAGCAAGCCACAAGTTAGCGGTGTAGAAAGGGAGCATATGGGTCGATACGACTCACACACGTCAGCTGGGTGGCCAGGCTTTAGATATCTGACTCCCTCGTCACCGAGATGTTTTAACATGCGCATGTTTATGCCATTTGGTGCTATAGATTTTATGCCTTTACACCTCCGAATGGACTCATGAAGCTCTGTGGTGGTGATTACAAGGGTAGCTTCTCTGATGGCGTTTCTGATTTTCTTGTCAACCGGAGGATGCAGTACAAATTGCAGAATGCGCTCGCGCATCTCTTCGGTTTCGACTGGGCCTTATCGCCGAAGGCAATAGATATTTTGTCGTTAGGTTTAGTCGAATTGACAAGGATTTGACAGTGGACCATAATTTGTCCACACCAGCAGAGAGGCAAATCACTCTCACAACAGGCGGTTCTATCGTACCGGAATGACCCGGGTTTTTTACCCGGCCAAGGGCTGTTATTTCAGTGTAACCCTGTCCAATATGTCCCACCCCATCCTTAAATTGTCATCCTCGGAGCAAACCCCGGCAGCAGGGTTGCTCCATTGTCTATTGTTACGGGCTGGGGTCGAACCCAACCCTGAACCAAAACATTGGCTCTGCTGCGTTTGCTGGAAGAAAATGTATATTAAACGGTCGCATTCGGTTCAATGCGCCAAGTGTAAGAGATGGCTACATAAATCTGGATGCTCAGGGCTTAACCCTGCCACCCACAGACCCCGTACTTTCTTTAGTACTTTCGAGGCACCATGCTGTAGACGCCTAAGGGCGTACCGCGGTACTCGTCGCTCTGGCGCAGCCATAATCGTGGCTCAGTCTACACGACTGGCAGCACTGCTGCCATTCCCGCCTCACCCACTCCCGACTGCCGCTCACGCTCACCAGCGTCTCCATCGCGCACGGCCGCTCAACGCTCCTATCCCCTCCGGAATAGGCTAGATATGAGCATCGCGGAGCGTCAGTCCCCTCTTTCTCTGTCCCCAATGCCCCTCCGCTTCCAGCTTGCACGTGGGCCAGGACCACCACCTCCTCGTACCTTTCACTACGTGCACCGTTTGTCGGCAAAGATTATATACGCCTGCGACATCGGTCAAGTGCAACAATTGCCTGGGCCTGTGTCCCACCCTTATGTGCTCTGGGCTCGCAAACGGTAACCTCTGGACGGATACGTTCATATGCAGCCGCCTGCCACGCCAGACAACAACGGCCATGGCGCTGTTAACTCTACACTGCGACATAGTTTAAGCCTTAGCCTACCTGCACCTAGGCAAACGCATCCGTCCCTCACGCCTAGCATGTCCCCCGTCTCCCCTCCTACACGCTTCAAAATTTTACAGCTGAACCGTAATGGATTAGCTGTAAAGATCGCGAAACTAACTGACTTCGCACAACATCAAAATCGCCGCGATACAAGAGACAAAATTGAACACAAGATCGGACTTACGAACTTGTGATGGGTATAATGTACATCGAAAAGACCGTCCCAGCGGTTATGGGGGTGGCCTTGCGTTCATTACACGTCACTCTGTACAATATAGTATATTTTCCCCTGACGTCGACCCCAGGGACTCTAACTCAGAATGTCAAGGCATAGTAGTCCGGTCAGGCGACGTCGACCTGCAAATTATAAACATCTGCATTCCCCCTGCCATGTGTTTTCCTAGAGATTATCATCCCGACATTAGTGCGCTGCTAAGGGGCGATAAACGTCTAATCCTAGGCGACTTCAACGCACATCACGATCTCTGGCACTCCAACTTGCCACCAGACAGCAGAGGACATGCAAATTGCAGACCAACTAGAAAACTAAGCATTCTGTACAGTCAATGGAGATATCCCCACCAGGGTGGTAGGTAACTGCCACAGTTCGCCAGACATTTCCATAGCGAGCGCGGGCCTAATTAACTTCGTCATCTGGCGACCGTTGCTTACATTAGCTTCAGACCACCTAACCAATCCTAGTCTCCGTTGAACGACCTACATTAACTTCACCAAGTGAGACTCATCAATCCCGCAGATCCCAGAATCAAAGATCTCAATTGCGGGAATTCGTAGGATAGTCAACGAACACAAACTGACCAAGTGGAAACAACACCTTGAGGCATGCAACCTCTCCGGCGGAGTCGGCAAATTATGGTCGATTGTCAAGGTCCTGTCCAATCCCACCAGTCACAATGACAAGGTCGCCATTGCATTCGGCGACAGTGTCAAATCGGACGCCAAGAAATGCGCGAGCTCTTTTTGCCAGCTGTTTATAATGCATCCACCTGCGGATAGGACTAAGACAAGAGTCTTCCACGTGCGCACAAACTCAAACACTCCACTGCGCCTATTGCCGTCTCAGTCGCGGAGGTCAAGGAAGCTATAATGAGGGCCAAACCCTGAAAATCCATCGGACCCACGAAAATCCCCGCCATGAAGACGATCAAACACCTAGGCCACGAGGACAGAGCTATTTAGCGGCTCTTTTTAATCTCTCTCTAACTACTTTCGTTATACCTGAGATATGGAAACAGGCGATTGTAGTTCCCCTACTAAAATCAGGGAAGCCGGCGAACCCAGGAGAGTCTTATCGCCCGATATCCCTCCTTTCGCCGGTAGTGAAATTACTAAATACCATTCTGCTCCCTTACTTCATTGCAAATCTGAAATTGGCCGATCACCAGCATGGTTTCCGCAAATCTCATAGCACGACATCCGCTTTAAATGCCGTTACAACACAGATAAATCATGGTTTGAATCAACACCTACCAAACCATAGGACGGTTCTCGTGGCACTTGACCTATCAAATGCATTCGACACGGTCAATCACGCCACACTCCTTCGAGATCTGGAAGAGACACCGCTCCCTGCCCGCCTTTAAAGGTGGACCGCTAATTACCTCAAGGGTCGACAGGCATCAGTAAAATTCAGGAACAAGAAATCTAGGACACGAAGAATAAAACAAGGGGTGCCGCAAGGTGGTATTCTCTCTCCCCTTTTGTTTAATTTCTATATTTCGAGACTTCCCCCCACCAAAGGGAGTCTGCATTGTTTCCTAAGCTGACGACTGCACGATAATGGCCTCGGGCAAGGGTCCCTCCATTGATGAACTCTGTACTAGAATCAACAGTTACCTCCGTGACCTTTCCAGCTTCTTCACCGAGCGAAATCTGACCCTTTCCCCGACTAAATCGCCGGCGACCCTGTTTACGACATGGAATGCGCAGATGGGGCAAGAGTTAAATGTCCACGTAGACGGAGTACCTCTACCTACTGTCAACCACCCGAAAATCTTAGGTGTGACATTTGACAACGGCCTCACCTTCGCTGGTCCTGCCACCGCAATAGCCTCAAAGGTACAGAGCCGCAATAAGATCCTAAAGTCACTGGCCGGCAGTACTTGGGGAAAAGACAAAGAAGCATTGCTTGCTATATATAAGGCTATTGGCCGACCGGTTATTGACTATGCTGCGCCCATATGGTCGCCCAATCTTGCTGACACCAATTGGAGGAAATTTCAAGTCTGCCAAAACACCGCCATCAGAACTGCTACGGGATGTCTGCTTATGTCACCTGAGTCTTACCTCCATCAAGAGGCAAAAATGCTCAATGTTCAAGAGCACGCGGAACTCTTGAGTAGACAGTTCCTTCTGAACTGTCATAAACCTAGTCATCCACATCGACATCTTTTGAATGTAGCACAGCCCCCCAGAGACATAAGGAGACATCTTCGTAAGCACTACGATGAGATGCGGCACCATATCTCTTTTCCGTTTGATCTGCGGAACCATAGACGGGCTCTAAATGACCTCCACACAGAGTCGGTAGACAGATCTCTCAGATCATGGCCTGTGAATCCCGTTATTAATACTCAGCCACCTGAATTGGCTGAAGAGGAGCGTGTACTTCCGAGGGAGACTAGAGTCATACTAGCACAACTTCGCTCTGGATATTGTAATAGGTTAAACTCTTACTTATCCAGACTGAACCCCAACATACCAAACACATGCCCTGCATGTGGTATATCCGCTCATGATACCATTACATCTCTTCTCCTGTTCAGTCGAACCCACTCTTCTAACACCAACATCACTCTGGTCCAACCTTGTGGAAACTGCGCGTTTCCTTGGAGTTCCGTTAAAAGAGCCTGATGACAATTTAGAGTGATCCAGCCCATTGGGCAGGGCGAAGCACTGTTAACAACAACAACAAAATAATAGAGCGATAGTCAGGAAAACTACAAGGAATATGTATGATCATGGTTTCAAGTAATGTCAAAAGAGCAGAAAATTAAGTCATGTTTAGAAACAAACGACATTTGGTCAAACTTTATTTGAAACAGAAGACTAAAATTGACCTATTATATGCAAATAATAATGTGTAAATCTCGTTAATAAAAGAATTTTAGATCATGAAACCGTTTCATTCTCAGTTGAAGTTAATAATTCAAATCCTTTGCGAAAATTGATTACATCCACGTCTTTGGAAAATTACTCTGCGGAGAACCTCCGAGAAAACTCGAACGTTAAAAATTATAAATAAATGGTACGACCATGAATTGACCGGAATTAATAAACATAAATATTTCTTGCAGTTGCAAGCCAGGTTAACGGGTGACTATACGGAATACAACGCCATTGAAAAGCATTATAAAAAACTCATAAAAAGATAGAAAGTTAAGTACATGGAAAATAAAATCGATCTATATACTGAGGAGAAAGACAGTATCTGGACGGTTATTGTTAAAGCGGTGACATATGAGACACCCAGACATCGCTGAAGCTCTGAACGAATTTTTTATTGATAGCATTGTTGATATAAATAGGGAAATTGAAGAAGTGGCTAGTAGCAACAACATTAGTACCACTAACAAGACATGTATGAAATTCGAAGAAATAAATGTTGATGATATGATTAAGGAAAGTAAAAAATTCAGTTTAGGTGAGGAGTTTAGACCGATTAACACTTTGCCAAATATCGAAAAAATTCTTGAGATGGTAGTACAAAACCAACTTGTTAATTATCTCGAAATTAATAAAATAGTTATAAAAGAACAATCAGGTTTCAGAGAAGAGCAGTCTTGCGAAACGAATTACTTTATCTCAGGTTGGAAAGAAGAACTTAATGCAAAGAAAAATATAGTTGCAGTTTTCATAGATCTGATGCTCTCTGCATTTGCAGCAATAGACAGAGATCTAATGCTAGCCAAACTACAGAAAATAGGCATTATGGATATTGAGCTGAAGTGATTTGAGAGCTTTTTAACAAACCGCAAACAAAAAACAGCTATAGAGTCGGTGGTCTCCGAAAAAGCCATGGTGTCCTTTTTAATATATATGTATAAATGAAATAACCTCGGCCTTGAAATATAGCAAAATAAGGTTTTTTGCGGATGATGCTTTGTTAGAAGTAAGTGAATCAGATATTAGGGTAGGAAGGAGCAAAATGCAGGAAGACTCGCTATATACGAGTAGGTGGCTTTGTAGCACCAAACTAAAACTTAATGTTAGTTAAACAAATTTCATGGTCATATCCAGAAC
Organism: Merzomyia westermanni; assembly: GCA_949987695.1. Taxonomy (NCBI): domain Eukaryota; kingdom Metazoa; phylum Arthropoda; class Insecta; order Diptera; family Tephritidae; genus Merzomyia; species Merzomyia westermanni. The sequence continues at coordinate 88,951,972 of OX465291.1, forward strand.
ACTCAATAAAGATTCCCATAAAATTGAGCTAGAAATTATGAATACAAAGATTGAGGAAGTGAATATATTCAAGTATTTAAGGGTTAAGATTGATAATAAGTTGAAGTTTAATAATCATATTGATTATATAGTGGCAAAAACTGGCAAGAGGATTGGATTCTGGAAAAGAACATATAAATGTATAAGTAAAAAATATAAGTTGAAAGTCTATAGGTCCATAATAGAGCCACACTTCATTTATTGTCAAACAATATTTTTTATTGCCAGTGACGCACTAGTCAATAAACTACAGGTTATGCAAAACAAAGCTATGAGATTTATCTTAAACCGGCGATATGACGCTTCAATACAAAGCATGCTCGAAACCCTAAATTGGGCCAGTGTAAAACAGATAATATTTTGTCAAAGCATGAAATTTGTATTTAATATGAAGCGTTGGTATATTGCCTGTGTATTTGAGTGATAAACTAATGTATGCCAATGAAACCCACTCATATGCAGTTACAGAAAATAATAATTTTAGATGTGCTTCCAAGTCATATAAAATATAGTAAAAATGTAAGCACATTCAAAAAAAGTTTGATGTTATTTTGTAAAACCCTCCCAATAAGATAAAAATCTTACAAGTTCTTCTTTTTTTCTTTCATGGTCGAAAAATTGGCGGAGTACATAAATCCATACTTCATATACATTAATGGAGGAGTGGAAGCCATGGATTTCCAATTTCCCAGTCAGTGGAGCCATCAAAAGGAGAGATGCTGTGTTGTTCGAAATTACATACGCGTCCTTCCCAACCTCCTGCCAACCGTTGCTTCATAACTTACAACGCTGATCGGAATCCCAGGCATTCCGACAGCATAAATATTTCCAATATTTTTTGTAAGTGTTAACACGACAAAGTAATCAAGGAGACTAGGAAAATAGTTATTACCGTAGCTTGTCGGTACAGAGGAGTTTACTAAACAAAGACCAACACTAGACACATCATCGAGAAGACGTGCACTGTACATATCACGCTGTAACATATTTACATTTAAATCACCACAGACTATTATATCATGTTGTTGTTGTTGTTGTTAACAGTGCTTCGCCCTGCCCAATGGGCTCGATCAGTCTAAATTGTCAGCAGGCTCTTCTAACGGAAGTCCGAGGAAACGCGTAGTTTCCACAGGGTTGGACCAGAGTGATGTGGGTGTTAGAAGAGTGGGTTCAACTGAGCAGGAAAAGAGATGTATGGTATCATGAGGGGTCATACCACATGCAGGGCATGTATTTGGTATGTTGGGATTCAGTCTGGATAAGTAAGAGTTTAACCTATTACAATATCCAGAGCGAAGTTGTGCTAGTATGACTCTAGTCTCCCTCGGAAGTACACGCTCCTCTTCACGCCAATTCAGGTGGTTGAGTATTAATAACGGGATTCACAGGCCGAGATCTGAGGGATCTGTCTACCGACTCAGTATGGAGGTCATTTAGAGCCCGTCTATGGTTCCGCAGATCAAACGGCAAAGAGATATGATGCCGGATCTCATCGTAATGCTTACGGAGATGTCTCCTTATGTCTCGGGGGGGCGGTGCTACATCCAAAAGATGTCGGTTTGGATGACTAGGTTTGTGACAGTTCAGAAGGAACTGTCTACTCAAGAGTTCCGCGTGCTCTTGAACATTGAGCAATTTTGCCTCTTGATGGAGGTGAGACTCAGATGACATAAGCAGGCATCCCGTAGCAGTTCTGATGGCGGTGTTTTGGCAGACTTTCAATTTCCTCCAGTTGGTGTCAGAAAGGTTGGGCGACCATATAAGCGCAGCATAGTCAATAACCGGCCGGCCAATAGCCTTATATGTAGCAAGCAATGTTGCTTTGTCTTTTCCCCTTATTGCGGCTCTGTACCTTTGAGGCTATTGCGGTGGCATGACCAGCGAAGGTGAGGCCGTTGTCAAATGTCACACCCAAGATTTTTGGGTGGTTGACAGTAGGTAGAGGTACTCCATCTACTACTATTATATCATCAAAGTCAACAGCTACTGTAGCCAACATGTTAAAGAAATCATTAACACTTAAACACCTGTTAGGATTATACACATAAGATATGTAGCAGTGCAAGACTATTATCGTCAATACTATTTACACGATTGCCTACAATCATAAGGATAGCATAAGCTAAAAGCAACTTTAAGAAAACTGGACAGGAAGTCAAATAAAATTAAAATACAGACACTGTGTGTAATTAAATTAGCAATAAATTATTATTAAAATCAGCTGTCTGTTTACTCCTCTGTCAGCTCTAACCCGCACAAAGCTTCTTATTGTAAAGACTGATGCCAGCTTCCCTTTTCGACGCACTTTAATAGCTTCTTGTAATAATAATAATAATAATTCCCAACGGATTACCCACCATATCCCGCCCGACCGGCGCGAGGGGCGCATCCGCATAACGCGCGGATTATTCGTTCGTGCCGAGTCGTTGAAAGGCTTTGGTTTGTTAATCGTCGAGATCTAAAACTGCTCAGCTACAGAGAAAACCTCATCAGCTAAGTAAAGTAGATATAAGATAGATTATACATTAAGAAATAACTAGTTAACAGAATAAAATTCTTGTTAGAAGTTAATATAGAAGTCAAAGAATAAGAAACAATTAGTAGCTATGTATTTAGAATAGAAAGAATTGATTTTTTTATGCTAAAAAGCGAGTCTGAAATATCAAATCTACCAGAAAGAGAGTTATAATCTTGACACAAACAGCGAAAAGGCTCATTTAACTAAAAATTGGTTCCACACTGTTTTAAGACTGAAGGCTTAAAATGCCTTGAAGGACGAGACGGTACATTGAAGTTCACTTCACTTAGAAGAAATGGGCTGGATAGTGAACCATTTAGCAATTTAATCATAAAAATAATTCCAAGCATTTCCCTCCGACTAGAAAGTGTGTGTAGATTAATGAGTTTTAAACGATTCGTATAGGGTGGCAGATTGTACGAGGGATCCCAATGAAAATCTCTTAAGGCAAATAGTAAAAATTGTTTTTGAACTGATTCAAGGCGATCTACATGAACCTGGTAACGCGGGTTCCAAATTATAGAACCATATTCAAGTATCGGTCTGACTAATGTAGTGAAGAGGGCTTTAGTAACATAAGGGTCGCTAAATTCTTTAGACCATCGTTTAACGAATGCTAGGACACCTCTAGCCTTATTGACTGTTGTATTAATATGGCGGTTGAAACTGAGTTTATAGTCCATAGTAACCCCCAGGTCAACAAAATCATACACTTGGTCAAGACTATAATTTTTAATTGTATAGGAAGCCGGCTGAGAAATTCCACGCCAAAAACCCATGTGTTTACATTTTTTAAGGTTAAGTGCCATATAATTTAAATCGCACCAAGTAACTAGTGCATCTAGATCTGATTGTAGCTTATTTCTATCTTCAAATGACGCGAATGACATGAAAAGCTTTACGTCGTCGGCATACATTAACATTTTTGAAAGCTTTATTATTGTAGAAATATCATTTATAAACGACAAGAACAGAATCGGGCCAAGATGGCTTCCTTGAGGAACCCCCGAAGAGACATAAATGACATCGGATACTAAATTTTTAAACATTACTCTTTGTGTCCTGTCACTAAGGTAAGAAGAGATCCGGCGATTGAGACCCGGCTGGAAGCCCAACTGATCGAGTTTATGAATAAGTAATGAGTGACACACTTTGTCAAAAGCTTTGCTGAAATCCGTATAAATAACGTCAGTTTGCAGATTCTTTCTAAAGCCATTTGAGACATGACTGGTAAACTCAAGTAAATTCGTAACTGTGGACTTTCCCTTACTGAACCCGTGTTGGCAGTCAGCTATCAAAGTAGAGATCGGACCCGTAAGTTGATTTGTAACAATAGCTTCAAACAATTTTGGGATGGCAGAAAGCTTTGCGATGCCACGATAGTTCTCTATAGAAGACCTACTCCCGCTTTTATGCAGCGGTAGAAGAAACGATTCTTTCCACGCAGTTGGAAAAACACCACACTTTAGTGATAGATTGAACAAATTGGTAAGTGGTTGGTAAATTTGGGTCGCACACTTTTTCAAGAAACATGTAGGAATCCTATCAGGACCATATTTAAAAGATTCTTTTAAGGTTTTAAGGTAAATTAGAACATCTTTGGCGCATTTAATTGGTGAATTAATTGAATTTGTCCCGTGTAGCTTATAGGGATAGTTTTGAAAGTTTGAATTGGTGACAGCAGAATAGTTAGAAGTGAAAAATTGAGCAAAAAAATTTGCGATACATTGATTATCGCTAGATATAATGTCTTGATATTTCATGGCTGAGGGAAACCCTGATACTTTACGTTTAGAATTTACGAAACCATAAAATGACTTAGGATTGAGAATAATGTCTCTTTTCGTTTTAGAGATATAAGCTTTATAGCACTTTTTATTTAAATCTATGTACTTCTGACGTAGAATGGAATACAGTAGGTAATGTTTATTTAATCCGGATTTCTTATATAAATTAAATGATCGCGTTTTCCTATTTTTAAGCGCCTTAAGCTCTTTAGTAAACCAAGCTTGCGTAGGATGATCATAAGTTACTTTACGTTTAGGAATAAACTTCTCAAATAGGCAGTAAATAGTGTGATTGAATTGTGAGACGTTTAGATCGATATCACAACCAAAGAGTCGATTCTCCCTCGTAATGCTCTCAAAAATGTGGAAAACCCCATCTATACCAAGGGCGTCGCCGATTTAATTCTTTTGAGATGTTCACCAAAAGCACGCAGGTTACGGTTGAGATCAAGAGGTGAAAGAAATTTGATCACAATCGCACTGTTTGGAGTTGCGCTTGAGGCTTTTGTGCGGGAAATGTATCTAATTTGAGGAGCCATGAAATCTATGGAGACACAAACCTGGTTAAACATATTTTTTAAGTTTTCACCCTCGCTGTATCGGACACCGAAGGCGACAGCGTCAGCGGCAATATCAGGCGCAGCACTTGGGCTTCAATGTGAGTCATTTCTTCCTCTCTTTTTCATAGTATTTGTTTCTAGAACAATAAAACGCGCTGACGATTCATTAACAATATCACTTAGCCCAAATATTTCATTATCTATACTACTGCTCTGTATGTTATTGAATTTGCAGCTCCAGCTCCTTCAATTTGATAAATACAGCAGCAAGAGTAATGCCCTCCACAATTTTGGCTGCTTTTGCACTAGGAAAGCCCTTGCTCAGTCGACGTTTCTGTGCAACAGAGGCAGTAGTAGTTGGCGTAGGAGTCATTGCAGTTTGAAAATATACCAGAAAATTTGTAGTGGTTTTATTTAGAAGCTTGGTCACCTTAAACAATCAGCTGTGCGCAGGAAACAAAATCTTACACACGGCTGTCGCTCTAATCGTTTTAAAAAGTGTGCAATAAAAAAGAGAAATAACAATGGCGCGATATGGTTTAGGTACTTCTCTGTACACTTGTTGTTGTTGCAGGAAAATTTTAAGTTGTTGATTTTCACAATTATACTGTGATAGACCGCCAAATCAAAATACTTTATTCGGCTTGTATTCACTGGATTACGAACAACAAATATTTCACGTTTAGTTTAAAGTTTCTTGTACTTTAAAATTAAAATTTTTTTATTTATTTTAAGAACACGAAAACTATCGATTTAACTAGCCAGGGTTGCCAAAAAACAAAAAAAAAACAAAATTTTACTATTTTTTATGAACGTATGTTTGTGCTTATATCTGTTCAATTCCCACTTGTTTGCACTTTTAAAATTATTTTACTTTAGGTAAACGTACTTACCTCTTTACTATTTTTTAATTTTCAAAATTTTTTCATTTTCCACTACTTCCATAGGTGCCTGTCTCTTAGGCGAAGTACGACCATATATATTTAACTACACTTCACTTTTGCCCTTTCACTGCACTCAACTCGGCACTTAACTTGAAGAATAGAAACTCCGAAAGTAGGGGGTTTAGATATAAAATATTTATTTAGCTTTGCTTAGACTAGTGAAGGTGTGATTTTCAGAGCTGACAAAGTCAGTTGGACGATCGATTGAGAGGACTATCGGTAAATGATCTGATACAAGAGTCAACATCGGTCGCCAGTGAACGCAGTTTATTGAGACCAGCGCTGACGATGGTAAGGTCTAGCGAGCATGAACAATTTACCGCGGCTCTCGTGGGAGCATCCTCGCTCAGAGTGCGGAACGTCGAATCTCTATTTGTTCAGCCAGTTCCTGTCTCCAACCATCGACCTGTAAGCTCGAGTGACAGAGGTCATGGTGTGTGTTAAAGTCTCTGAGGATTACACGATTATTGCCTCTGAGTAGCGCACGAATATCAGGGCGGTATTCCTTCGGACAGCAGATGAATATAAATGTTGATACATATATAAATGTTGATTATTTCGAGATCTACATCACCTGACCGCGCAACCATTACTTGACGTTCTAAGGTGTTATCGCTCAAATAGATGGTATTGCACAGATTGATGAGTGATGAAAGCAAGTCCGCCCACAAGTACTCTCGCACGGCCACGGCGATGGATGTTGTAGCCGTTACAGGTCCGAAGATCTGATCGGGGACCGAGCTTTGTCTCCTGAATCGCAGCACTTTTAAAAACTTACCACTTCAGGAAGTTCACTACTTCACTAACCTTGCCAGTTAAGCAGTTGCAGCTCAACTGTAGGACACGAAAGTACGAAGGAGGAGAAATAGTCACACTGGGAGTCAAGGACGAAGGATCCGGACCACCCGAAGGAGGCGAATCGGTCAACGTTGTAGCTCGACAATATGGCGCAACGTACGTATCAGTCCATAAATTCCTGTTACCAAGTTGAGAAAATATAAGCAGGTGACATAGACCAAGGCAAGAGTTGCATTTGCCTGATGTCGCAGGTGTATATAATCTCAACCGACAAACAGTGCACATTGTGTAAGGGACCAAAAGCTGGTGGCTTTGACTTAGGTTTGTGCTAGTTCTGGAAGAAGAGTGGGAGGTTGTCACTTAGCATTGCTCACATCTAAGAGAGAGGTGCTACGCAGAAAGTAGCTGTGAGGTGCTGTGTGAGGGGTTGACGCCGGTGGGATTGAGCGGTACCGGGAGTTACACATTACTTGCTGGGCAGTATTAATGCTGTATGTCCTGCAGACTGCATCTGGAACTTGTGGCGGTGCTACACTGGATCCACAAGAGAGTTTTGAGCAGCCCTGCTGTAAGTAGCTGCTCGGAGGATGACAATATTAAGGGGAAAGGTGACAAGTTAGACAGGGTAACATCTTGTTTCATATCTTTAGTACTGACACACTACCTTTTGATAAACCAAATTTTTCAATAACAGATGCAACTGGTACACTATGATTAATATGTTTTATCACGGGGTGTTCATATCGTAGTTTTTTTTTTTTTGGTTTCGTGCTAAGGGCATTTATATTTTATGACATTGTTTCGTTCACCAATTTATTTGTATATTGTTAATATATAATTTAAATTATCACTAAACCATCAAAATATATTGGGGTATTTTTTTAATATTGTGAATGCCCTGGTTCTACTTGAAATGAGAAGCAAGGTCGCCGACATCTGCTTATGATCGTTCGGACAGTTCTTTGAGCGTTATCCTGAGCTCGAACTGCCACCGGAAATAGGCGTATGTACAGCAAGAGATTTAGCCTTATAACACAGCAACACCGACTACAGCAGCAGTGACAATAAACACAGTGTTGGTTTATGTTTACTTCTTTTTGTTTTTTTTTATACCTTTTATGAAAATGCAATGGTATTATAACTTTGGTCCGATGTTTGTAAGTATGAGAACAAGAAGAGATATACACACCAATAACCATACCGAAATGATCAGGGCGATGAACTGAGTCGATTTAGCCATGTCCGTTTGTCTGTCTGTTTGAACGCAAACTAGCCCCTTATTTTCAGCTGAAATTCGGTATGTGGCCGCCATTTTATAATATATTGTGGCGAATATTCAAGTATGTATCATCCCTAACACAATAACACTCCCGACACTAGTAACACAACTGAGATAACGATGGCTACACAGGGGAGATGTCAATACATAACACCGACCCTTAGGGAACACGAGAAGGGAACAACCTAGAAACTTCTAGGTGCGTAAGGTAGAACCCTGTTGGACAGGTTGATCAGTTTATTTTCAAGTGCTGTTCAGTAAACTACTCCGAAGTTACCAAACTCTTAAATTTGTTTTGCGTTTATTACTAGTGAATAAAACTAGATATTTGTTACAGTAGTTTTGCGTGTATTTATTTGACTTTATAGTGATCGAACTCAGGATAAATAATCGAATACTCATCAAATTCGTCACAATTGGTGTCAGAAACGGTATTGTTAAATAAATACCAGTGGTTGCAGGGATAACAAGGGCATGGCTAAGTTGAATGAGTTGAAGATTCAGCAACTCTTGGAACAACTCGGACTAAACACTACAAGCAATAAGTCCGAGCTACAGTCAAGATTACGGGAGGCTATGGAAACTAAAGGAATTAACGTTGATGAGCATGTTTTCCAGCTTGTGGATGAAACATCGACAAAAGTCGAAGAGGAAAAGAATGTTACGTATTCAGTGGCAAGCGTGGACACAAATTCGTTTTAGGCTGTATTGACTCAGATGTATGCAAACATTTCAACACAGGTGGAAGAACAGGAGACACATATGGCATTTTAGGTAGAAGGACAAGAGACACGTATAACATCCAAGTTGAAGACGCAGTTGGAAGAGCAGAAGACGTATATGTTATCTCAACTGGAAGTACAAGAGACACGTATTTCCGAAATGGCGTCACAAAGTTCAGCACAGGTATTAGTGCAGATCTCTGCAAAGCTGAAGAAGCAGGAAGCTCGGATGTCATCCAAGCTAGAGGCACGCGTGGACAAGAAAATAATGCAGTTTGACGAAAATATTGAGGGTGAGGTGGATACTTTGAGAGGTCCTACACAGGAACTGCAACTCAATCGTCCATCTGTTTCAGCAAATACTTCCAAAGTAAAAGCACCTTCCTTTGATTGTTCTGTTCCATTCCAGGTATTTAAACTACAGTTTGAGAAGACGGCATATAAGGCTTATCGCGTAGAAGTGGAAACTCCGGCTTGGGTAGACAAAATTTTGGAAGCGTTGAACGGAGTACAGAAAAAAAGTGATGGTGCTATTAAATGCTTTAAGTGCGGAAAACAAGGTCACATAGCACGTTATTGCGGCACTGGCTCCAGTAACCTCAGCAATTCAGGTGGACGAAAACGCAAATCTAAAGCAGATAAACAAACCCCCCAACCAAATCAATCGTTAAACTAAATGGCTCCCGCAACTGAATGGCTCATAATCTCTGTCTCACAGATCGGGAGGAAAGCTAGTAATGTTACTGTTGTTGCATATGTGGATGGAAACGAGCACTCACTGACTGTGGATACAGGTGCATCGCATTCCATACGGTCACTGGTGAGGACACCCATGTCCTAGGAGAAGTAAGATGTGTTTTATAGTAGCAGATATTGTTGACGAAATCATAGTTTGTCTTGACTTCTTAAGCGAGCAAGGCATCAAGATCGACATGCAAAACAGGATTATGAATTACCAGAACATGGATGTGTCACTAAATGTTGGTTACGAAAACAAATACGTTAGTAAGCGAGTGCTTGAGGAGGAGAGCACACAAATTTCACCGAAGTCGGAAGCAGCTATGTGGGAAAAGATTGATGGAGATTATGGGACAAACCAATTGTGGGTTCTGGAGACAGGAGACAAATCGAAGACGAATTTATTATTTGGAAAACCCCTGGCTAAGATGAAACAAAATGGGCATGTGCCGGTAAGAGTACTTAATGAGTTCAAATCGCCGATTACACTTCCCAAAGGAGCAATATTAGGACAATGCCAAGAGGCTTCAGGAAAATGATTCTACCAGCAAGATTGATCTTTCGGATAATATCACGTCGTGGACAGCAGGCCTCGAAAAAGATTATCAGAAAAAGGCAAAGGAACTTCTACTAAGGTAATCGAGCATATTTGACAATGATGGTTCCACACCAGGTCGGACCAAAGTTGTGAAGCATCAAATTCATACTGGTGATGCAAGACTAATCCGTCAAGCTCCTCGTAGTGTTCCAATGGCCAAACGACAAGTGGTAAGATAAATTATACAGGAAATGAGTGATAGCGGCGTAATCGAACCATCAGCTAGTCTATGAAGCTCACCGGTAGTACTAGTGAAAAAGAAGGATGGAAAATTTGGTTCTGTGTCGATTACCGGAAATTGAACGACGTAACGAAGAAGGAGAGTTATCCATTGCCAAGAATCTACGATACTCTGGACTCGTTATCTGATCTGAAATGGTGGTCCACACTGGCCTTGAAAAGCGGATACTGGCAAGTGGAGGTAAAGGATGAAGATAAAGAGAAGACGGTCTTCAGCGTTGGAGGAGGGCTTTGGCAATTTATGGTAATGCCCTTCGGGCTATGCAATCCTGCAGCTTCTTTTGAGAAAGTCATGGATAAGATACTAAAAGGATTGCACTGGAAAACATGTTTGGTGTACCTCGACGACATCATCGTGCTGGAAAAAAGCTTTGAGGGACACCTAAAGAGCTTGGAGGTAGTTTTCCAAAGAATAGCTGGTGCTGGTCTGAAACTAAGTCCAAAGAATTGTTCCTTGTTTAAAAAGCAAGTAAGTTATTACAAGGTAACTACGCAGGAAATCTGATCTGCTAAGGAAAAGATGGAAGCCGTAAAGCATTGGCCTGGACCGAGAAATTTTGCATGAGTTACGGAGCTTCCTTGAGCTGTGCACGTATTATCGCCGATTTGTACCGAATTTCGCCAGCGTAGCTAGTAGTCTCCATGACCTTACCAGGAAGAATATGAGTTTTGAATGGAAGAAGGAACAGGAGGTAGCTTTCCAAACATTGAAGGAGCGACTATGCACTTCCCCGATGTTAGCATATGCAATACCAGGTTCCACGTTTATTCTGGATACAGATGCGAGTGGTTACGCTATAAGAGGTGTTTTGTGGACCTCAGAAAGTAATTGCGTACTATAGCCGAACAATAGGGAAGCCTAAAAGGAACTATTGTGTAACACAGAGAGAACTGTTGGCATTGGTAGAGCGCGTTAATCATTTCCACAAGTATCTCTATGGGCAGCGATTCCACGTCAGGACAGACCATGCAACGTTGAAATGGTTCTTACAGTTCCGTAATCCGGAAGGTCAATTGGCACGGTGGATAGAGGGACTGCAAAGTTATGACTTTTCCATAGAGCATCGCAACGCTGATGCAATGTCACGAAGACCATGTAACTTGGAATGCAAGCATTGTTCGAGACCAAGGAAGACATTATAGATGTGCGGCTCATCACTACAACATCTACGGACAAATGGAACATGGATCAGTTAAGGAGGTGTCAGCAGGAAGATCCAGATCTTACACGAGTGATGCAAGGAATCGAACGAAACGAAACGAGCGACCGAGAGGAGATGTCAGCGGAAATTCCTGTTGCCAAGTCATATTGGGCACAATGGAATAGTTTGCAATTAGAATCCGGTTGTTTGCATCGAATATGGGAGAAGGGGGATGGCCAATGGGTTCGAAAGCTGATAGTCGTCAAAAGGAATAAAATCCCTGACGTACTCAATGAATTACATAACGGTCCAAGCGGAGGTCATCTTGGAGTCACCAAGACCTTGGAAAAAGTCAAGCTAAGATTCTATTGGATTGGAGTGGATTGCCAACTTTGTAGTATGCATCAAAGCTAAGGGACCGAAATCAATGAAACAGTATAACTCAGGTGCGCCATTTGAGAGGATAGCCATGGATGTATCTGGTCCATTTCCTAATAGCAAACTCTGAAACAAATATGTACTGGTAGTTATGGAGTATTTCAGCAAATGGCAAGAAGCGTACCCTATTCCAAATCAAGAGGCAGAAACCATAGCAGAAGTGTTTACTAACAATTGGGTAGCTAGGTTTGGTGCACCGGTGGAGATACATTCTGACCAAGGCAGGAATTTCGAATCAGTTGTGTTCCTTCAAATTTGTTCGCCGTCCCGTGGCGAAGGGGCTTAAGCGATGGCCTGTGGAATTCCTCGAACGAGCGAACCACAGACTGCGGTGAACTAAGAGGAAAGCCGATAATTTTTTTTATTATTCGGGGCGGCGGCACACAAACCCAACGGTATGTAGTACCCTCCCAACCGCGAATGTGGGAAACGGCGGGATAGCCGCACCAACACCGCCCTAATCCAAGGTGTCAGAACAACCATGCTGAGGGGTGACTGGTCAGCGGGCGGCTTTATGTGTTGCTGATCACGAACGGTCCCGTTCGTATAAGTGTACACGTTTAGCACAAACAGCCACAACAGATGAAACTGTATCTATGAGTAAGGGTACCAACCAAAGTACCCGGGGACCAGCTCTTCCTTCCGCCACAGGAAAGGTCGGTAGCGCCAACCATAGCTCACCGAACGGAACTGGGGCAAAGAAAAGGAAGACTTGGGCCTGACGCTTAACAACGGGCTCACCTTCGCTAGTCATATCACCACAATAGCCTTAAAGGTACAGAGCGGCAACAAGATCCTCAAATCACTGGCAGACAGCACTTGGAGAAAAGATAAAGAAATGTTGCTTGCTACATATAAGGCTATTGGCTCACCGGTTATTCATTGCTGGCAGCAACTGAAGGAAGTTTCAAGTCTGCCAAACGCCATTAAAACTCCCACGGGATATCTGCTTGTGTCATCTGAGTCTCACTTCCATTCCGCAAATTGGATCTGCAATAGTGAATTATTAAGTGAATAAAATTGTTTAAGAATAAGTATAAGCTTATTTCATCGCTTTGTTTGTTACAATTGGAATACACGCAATTACAACTACATTTCGTTGGTCATCAGTGCCACGTAACCCGCAAAAGAAGGTAATCCGCTACAACATTTTTTGGTCCATACGAACCGGATTGCTCATAACCCATACATAAAGCGCAAGTACATAACCGCAGATCATTTAATAATTCTTCAAAAGCAATACATAAATCACAAAACAAATTAAAGCGTACTGCAATAATTCGCTGAAAGAAAGGTGTCATAATCAATTTTACATTTTGGTATCGCTGTAACCTTGATTCGTCCTCTGCACTTTTCCTTTTACTTGCCTGTGTAACAATTCCTTTTGGTAATTAGTTCGCCATCCGCAAACAGCAAAAGTATACCCAGTGGCAAACACAGTTAATATACAAAATATAAAATGTCTGATTTTGTCAAAACGCGCGATTCTGCCCTTAAGTCCATCAAAAGGTATATACAAAAAGTATAGATGACGCATTTAACCTAGATATTGATAGTGTTGAGAGCTATTTAGGTTTGCTGAGTGAGCAATGGGATCGATTTAACACCGCTCAACATGCTGTGGAAACCTGTTGTGGAGTAGAAAATGCCGAGGTAGAAGAGAATGCGCGCATACAAGCTGAAACATGGTATGCCACAGCTTTGTCTTATTTTAAGCGCATTCAGAAATTCAGATCTGAGCCCGCAGCGCAACCTACTTACTCGTCTGCCACTGTGTCTGCTTCTATACGCCTACCCAAAATGGATCTTCCAACATTCGCTGGTGATTCTACTGAATGGATTTCTTTCTACGATGCGTTCTGTTCCTTAGTCGATTGTAATGCTGCTTTGTCAGGAGGACAAAAGCTGCATTATCTCCGTAGCTGCTTGAAGGGAGAAGCCCTTAACATAATCAACGGGTTCAAAATGAGTGACGCAAACTATTCGGAGGCGTGGAGCTTACTCAAGTCACGCTACAAGGTCATGCGCGTCATTGTTGAGGCGCATCTCAGGGCTATTGCTGACATCCGCAAGGCCACGAATGATACTGCTGATGCTATAAAGAGCGTTCTTAATGAATTTCAACAGCATATACGCGAGCTGAAAGCATTAGGAAGACCTGTCGAGTTTTGGGATGATTGGCTAGTCCACGAGAGCGTCAATAAACTAGCGTTCGAGACCCGTAAGCAATGGGAGCTGTCCCTAGTTAGTGACGAACCACCTACCTTGGAGCAGTTGACCGACTTTCTTGAGATAAGGTGCCGTTCGTTATCGATGCTTACTACGCCTGCTGTTCATGGATCGCTAGGGAAGCCAACTTCGTCGAAACCTGCTACAAAATCAACCAAAGTTTTTAATCTGAGCAAAATAATACGCGTATTGCAGTGCTGCGCATAAGATTTACGAAAAGTTTCGTAATTTAGATTTCACCGGCAAGTCCAAATTCATTAAAGAATCAAAAGCTTGTTTGAACTGCTTGAGTCCAGGGCACTACAAAGATCGCTGCAATAGTGCATCCGCATGCCGTATATGCCACCAAAGACATCATACGCTGATACATGGTATAGGAGCATCAACCGCAACATCCACATCCGCTCATTTCGTCGCCGAGGCTAACCGCACCGCTCCTAATGCTCCATTCGCTAATGTCCCTCCAACCACGCCTCCTCACACCATCTCGCCATCGAATGCCAATACCAACGCTGCATCTGTCTCATCATATTTGAGCTCCGAAGAAAACCCGCTACCCGTAACGCAACACACCGTGTTGTTGTCCACCGCCTTAGTAAAGGTTCGTGATTGCTCCGATCGATGGCAGACGGCTCGTTTACTGTTTGATTCCGGTTCTCATGCTACGTTTGTAACCGAAGCGTGTGTGCAACGCTTGGGTCTACCTCGCACATCGTCTTCCGTAATAGTCACAGGAATCGGGTCATCACGGGGAGGTCGCTGTAGGGGTGAGACATCGCTACTACTGTCATCGTACTTCTCTAAAGATCGCTATCCAGTTGACGCTTTGATTTTGCCGAAAATCACAAGCGACTTGCCGTCGCAGACGTTGGACATTCCTGAATGGCCTCATATTCAGGGTTTGTTTCTAGCTGACCCGGAGTTCATGAAGCCCAGTCGGATAGACATCTTGGTTGGTATGGACGTCATGAACAGCTTCATCTCTCCCGAACTTCGGAAGGGTCCACTCGGCGCACCTATGGCGCAAAAGACAGTTTTTGGTTGGACTTTGTGTGGAAGTATCAGTACTTCGTCCTCGCCATCGCTCAAGGTACAGTCGTTGCATTGTGATGTGCAGCTCGATCGCGCGCTAACGAGATTGTGGGAACTCGAGGAATCTCCGCAAAAACACCATCTCACTCACGAAGAGCGCTTCTGCGAAGACCACTTCGCTTCTAGGCATCAAAGAACGCCTGAGGGTCGCTCTCTATTGGAGTTACCGCTGAAAGTGGACGTAGTATTGGGTGAATCTCGGGACTTTGCGGTACGAAGTCTACTACGCATCGAAAAGAGAATGGCTCGTGACAAGGATTTGCAATCGCGTTATAGTGAGTTCATGCAAGAACTTATAGGTGTGGGTCATATGGAGCCTGTATCCGAAACGACTACCAATGCCGTATATTATATGCCGCATCATCCAATTTTGAAGGAGTCAAGTGTTACGCCGAAGCTAAGGGTCGTTTTCAACGCCTCTGCGAAAACTACTTCTGGGAGTTCACTTAACGACGCTTTATTTTGGGCCACAATTGAAGCATGACCTTTATGCCATATTGTTCCGTTTTCGAACCTATCCCTTCGCTGTCACCGCTGATGTCGCGAAGATGTATCGACAAGTCTGCGTATCGCCGAAGCACATAGACTTGCAACGGACCGTTTGGCGTCCGCAACCATCTTCGCCAATGCAAGATTACCGCATGCTACGAGTCACATATGGTGTAGCAGCCGCTTCTCATTTGGCTGTAAAAGCCATGCAACAAACTGCCAAGGATTCTTCGAACGATTCCGAAAAAGCCATTTCAGTAATCCTCAATGATTTCTACATGGACGATTCGCTCACTGGTACATCCTACAAAAGCGAACTTCAGTCCATGCAACAAAACGTTTCGAAAATTTTATTGGAAGGTGGCTTCGAGATAGGGAAGTGTGCATCGAACTGTATGGAGCTGAACGAGAGTATTTCCGAATCTTCGAAGGGCATCTCGCATTATGTAGTCGATGGTAAAGACGTTCATGCGTAGGGTCTAATGTGGGACACCGAGGCAGATCATTTCACGTTTGCTGTTAATTTAGAGAAAGAACCCGCAACTGTAACGAAGAGATCGCTCTTAGCCGATGCTAGCACTCTTTTCGACCCTTTGGGCCTGCTCGCTCCTGTAACAACAAAGGCGAAAATGTGGTTTCAAGATGTTTGGCGTTCCGCAGTTGGGTGGGACGGATTGGTACCGGACGCGATTGAAAGAGCATGGCGTGATCATCGTTTTCAGCTGCAGAAGTTGAAGGAGTTGGAAGTAAATCGCTGGATCGGGTCTGGAGCGGCGGGATCGTTCACAGAGCTGCACGTCTTTGCTGACGCTTCCGAACGCGCTTACGCCGCAGTCGTGTACGCTCGTACTCTGCACTTCGATGGCACTGTCACCGCAACTCGCATCTCTTCTAAGACTAAGGTGGCTCCGCTTAAGCCAACAACTCTGCCGCGTCTAGAACTTTGTGCTGCACATCTAGACTCGAAATTGGTGTGAAGCGGGTGCACAGTTGGTGCTACCTCCGCTACCCTTTATATGCTTGGACGGACTCAACCATTACGTTAGCATGGCTACAAGGACATCCCAGTAAATGGATAACTTTCATAGCGAATCGCGTTGCCGAAATCCAAGACGTTTTACCTCCAAAGTGTTGGAACCATATAAGGTCTGAGTTGAACCCAGCTGATTGCGCGTCTAGAAGTATATCGCCCTCTGACCGTCACGAACTGTGGTGGAACGGCCCTGACTTTTTGAAGGGTACAAACCAGTTATGGAAGGAGGAATCAACTAATCAGCACGAAACCGATCTGGGCATTCGAAGCAAAGTTGTAGGCTATGTTTAAAACTCCAGCGATTATCGCTACGTATACGCAAAACTTTTGTTTCGCTAATGAAATCGCTCATTACAGAGCAAAAAGGCCGATCCCGCTTCGCAGTAGCTTGGTGCGCTTGCAACCCTTTATCGATCCTAACGGTGTCCTCCGTGTAGGTGGGCGACTGAAATCCGCAGATGTGACGCACGACGCTAGGCATCCAATAATCCTCCCTAAAAATTCTCCGCTATCACGCCTCATCATCTCCGATATTCATTATTTTACTTTACACGCTGGACCACGTATAATGCAGGTCGTATTGTAACGTCGTTATTGGCTCATTTGTGCTCGCAGTTTGATCCGCAGCATTTATCACAAATGCGTCAAGTGCATCTGCATTAACCGAAACACCGCTACGCAGTCAACGGGCGACCTTCCCGCAGCTCGTACGATTTATGCTCGCTGCTTCACACGCACTGCCGTGGACTTCGCTGGTCCCTATTCATACAAATATACTTACGGAAGAGGAGCTAAATCTACGAAAGGATGTTCCTTTATTTGTATGTGCACGGGTGCTTTGCATCTGGAATTCGTAGGGGACCTATCGACGCCTGCTTTTATCAACATGGGTGGATATTGGGAAACCGGTATTAAACGTATTAAGTACCACTTGAAGCGCGTCTTAGGAGAAACCCTCCTATCCTACGAAGACTTCAGCACTTTGTTAACAGAAGTGGAAGCTTGTGTTTATTCTCGCCCATTATGTGAGGTCTCAACGAGTGCAACCGATCTCGAAGCTCTAACGCCGGGGCATTTCATCATCGGTGAACCGCTTAAGGCAATCCCAGAACCTGAGGGTCAAGGGTTCTGTGGAAATGTCCATCAGAGGTGGCAATTAATTTCTCAAGTACGTCGACTTTTTTGGCGTCGTTGGAGAGACGAATATCTCCTGAGCTTACAACGCCGCACTAAATGGTTTCGTCCATCACGCAATTTCGAAGAAGAAGACGTTGTAGCTATCTTCAACGAACCTTCTCCCCCAACCAAGTGGACACTCGCAAGGGTAATTAGGTGTCACCCCGGAGCTGACGGCCGGGTGCGAGTTGTTACGGTGAAGACTTCTACTGGAGAATTCAGGCGACCAATAGCCAAATTGTGCTTCTACCGCCCAAGGAAGATTTATTTTGCGAAAATGAAGCCTAAGGATCAAATTCATAATTTTCAATATCTTTCAAAATACTATGTTATCGTAATCTTAAGTTGAACAAATCACGTTTATAACTTAGATAATTCAAGGGCGGCGGCATGATGAGTTCGTATTTGCGTCCTTTAAATTTATTAACGTTAAACTATATTAAGTAACAAGGGTTAATACATATGCGCTGGCAACCCTGGTTGTCATGACATTTGCATTGCCCCCTTTACTTTTCTCTTTTCTTTTCATTATTATTATTTATTCGCACTACAGTCCGTTCGACCGCCCGCAAATTGAATCTTAAATTGTTATTGCAATAGTAAATTATCAAGCGAATAAAATTTTTTAAGAATAAGTATAAGCTTATTTCATCGCTTTGTTTGTTACAATTGGAATACACGCAATTACAACACGTAAGTTTGAGAAACTACATTTCGTTGGTCACCAGTGCCAGGTAACCCGCAAAAAGAAGGTAATCCGCTACAACACGAACATTATATACCTATTAGTGATCTATTCTGGCATCCCAATTTACGCAGGTCTATTTTA
This sequence comes from Merzomyia westermanni, assembly GCA_949987695.1. Taxonomy (NCBI): domain Eukaryota; kingdom Metazoa; phylum Arthropoda; class Insecta; order Diptera; family Tephritidae; genus Merzomyia; species Merzomyia westermanni. The sequence goes on from OX465291.1 coordinate 88,970,623, forward strand.
ATACTTTCAGTTCGTATTTGCGTTCAAATAGACAGATGGACAGACAGATAGACGTATCGAGAGACGGACACGGCTACATCGACTCAGCTTATCCTCCTAATCATTCCAGTATACTTTTTGATGGGACTATCTCTTTTTCGTCTCATACGTACAAACATTTCATGTTCATGCAAGGTATACAAATAAAAAAGATATACAAGGTGGCGCAAAAGTAATCCTCCTATCAGAAAATGCTATAAATTTTGCTATTGGCCCCTAAAGTCAGTTCTGTTTTGACATTTGTGAAGTAAACACATGCGAAATGCACGTTAATAAACCATGTTACGCTACACTGCTCCAGAACGCGGAATATTGCTGACTATTTATTTGACCAATAATCGGTCGGTGAAAAACGGTTACTGCGCAAAAGTAATCCTCCTATCAGAAAATGCTATAAATTTTGTGATTAGCCCCTAAAGTCAGTTCTGTTTTGACATTTGTGTAGTAAACACATGCGAAATACACGTTAATAAACAATGTTACTCTACACTGCTCCAGAACGCGGAATATTGCTGACTATTTATTTGACCAATAATCGGTCGGGGCCAAACGGTTACTGTGAATGGTGAGCGCTACAGAGCAATGATCAACGAGTTCTTTTTGCCGCAACTTGATGAATTGGGATTGGAAAACATGTGGTTCCAACAAGACGGTGCAACAGCACACACTGCACGTGCCACAACCGATATGCTGAACATCGGAAGCTTACTTTTGCGCCATTTTGTACAACTTCGCTTTTGCAGTAGGGTATTAACTACTTGCCCGGATATTTTACTTTTCATCCTGAACGTTTTGATATACATTAATAAATATATATCTCGATTCGTTTATGCTGAATGAAGAAATATACCTTCTGTGCGTAACAAAAATAGATATAAAAAATGTGTTTATAGATGCCAAAGCACTCAATCGATCTTTATGAAATTTTCACAATATATACTTGGGTTCACTGGGTACAGCATAGACAATATATAGTTTTGGAAAAGTGGGTGGCGTCAAGCCCCGAGGCTATATAAAGCTTCACATTGTCATAACTCCAAACTTTTTTGGTCTAAATTAATGAAATTTGGATATATGTGTCACTTAGTCATTATCTACATACATAATTTTGGAAAAGTGGGCGGTGCCACGCCCGCACATTTTGTGTTTTGTTTTTGCTCTTGAACTTTCACGATAGGTTCAGGAGTTCGCTGGGCACGACACAGTCTGTATATAGCTTTTGGAAAAGCCCCCAGGTTATATAAAGCTGCAGTTCGGTATAGGTAGGAGTTTATTTGGTTCAAGTTAATGACATTTTATATATAGATGTGTTCTATGTATCAAAACGTCAAAACAACTTCTACCGGGTTTGCTAGTATATTATAAAATGGCGAAAGCAAACAAGGAATTTCAGCATTCTTTTGTAAAACTGAGATACTAGTTTGCGTTCAAATAGACAGACGGACAGACGAACGGAGATACGGAAAAGGCTAAATCGACTTCGCTCAACGTGCTGATCATTCTAGTGAACTTTTCTCTTCTTCTTCTCATACTTACATACATTTAATGTTTATGAAAGGTATGAAAATCAAAAAAGATATATAACTTTGCTATTGCAGTTGGGCTTGTGTGTTTTCCGATTTGGTTAATTTTTGGCAGGAGTATAATACGTACTTACTACTGAGAAGCAGCCGACCAATTTTTATTGAAATATCAAGATTGAATTAAAAGCGATTGCCTTTGAAAATAAGTCGAGTTTTTCTTAAAAAGCTTATTATGTGTGTAAAATCTGATTGATATAACTTGCTTGGTTGTAGAAATATCGCTTTTTAAATTTTACAAAAAAAAATTTCAGAACTTATATATTGAACATTATCACCAAATTTTGTTTCGACAAATAAATTTTTGGCAGAGTTATGACATAAAAAGTTTTGTGGAATAATCCACTATAAAAGGGACGTGGCCACTCCCATTTTCGAAAATTATTATTTTTTAAAAGTGAAATATAAATGATGTAAATCTATTTACGCAAAGTTATTGCCTATTTAATATATCTACGATAATCTTCAAAATCCCTCATATAAAAGTGGGCGTGGACCTTAACCGATTTCGCCCATTTTTTCCTCGAACATTCCTTGCACACCTGGAAACCTGCGTGCTGAATTTCGTTTCGACATCTTGAACGATGTTTGATTTATGATTATTAACATTTCTAAATTTTACTTAATCAAAAGTGGGCGGTGTCATACCCATTTTGAAAAATTTTTTTAATATTTATTTTGTGTCTCAATCTTAATGTATACACCAAATTTTATCCTTATGGGTGTATTATGTACTGAGTACTCACTTTTTTTGTGTTTTCGAAAATGTCCTATATATAAAAAGTGAGCGTGGCTATCATCCGATTTCGCCCAATTTAAATAGCGGAGATAAGTGCCAAGGAACCTGCATATCAAATTCCATTAAGATATCTCAAAATTTACTCAAGTTATCGTATTCACAGACGGACGGACGGACCTGGCCTAATCAACTTCTCCTTTCGTCCTGAACATTTTGATATATATAAGTCAATATCTATCTCGATCCGCTCATGCCGTTACGTACTGCCGTTAGGCGACTAAAGTTAGTATACCTTGTGTGCGTAGGTATAAAAACAGTAAAAGAAGGTAGTTAGCCAGCGGAAATTTCGAATATAAAAGAAATAATACATACATAAGTATATAAATAGTTATGGCTTTAATTACCTGCACTCACCTGTTGGCCTCTAACAAAGAGAACATGTACTCGCACACGTTGTACTTAGGTGCGTATTTTAACCTGCAGTTAAGGTTCTGGCAGTGTTCGCAATCAAACACCGGACCACTCGCTCGTGATTGTGGGCAGCAGGGAGCCTCTACTTCAGAAATACACGAACACAAAGCAAAGAAACAAAAAATTAACTATCAAAAAAAAACCACATAGTTAATATAAAAGCTACATGAACCAAAAAAAATTTATAAAGTGGAAAAGAAAAATACGATAAAACTATAAATGGTTTGGGCAAGGCAGATCAAAATGAAAATGTAGGACAAAGTCATCGAACAAATTCAGGAATCAAAATAAAAACAAAGAAAATGACTCTAGAAGGAATAGTAAGAAAACTAGGTATAAACAAGTAAGGAAGTCTAAGTTCGGGTGGAACCGAACATTAAATACCCAGCTGTGTATAAGTGGTCGTGGTAAATTGCTAAATTGTTGTGGAGTTATGACCTACCATGTGGGCAATCTTATAAATACCAGGTAAGGAAGTCTAAGTTCGGATGGAACAGAGTTATGACCTATAGAGGTTTTAAAATTTTTTCTAGGGTTCACTAGTTACAGTATAGGCTATATATAATTTTGAAAAACATAGATATGTTCTGAAGGTAATAACAGCTGAAATTTGGCATTTTGTTCATTTATATGTGGGCGGTGCCACGCCTATTTTCCAAAATTCAAAAAAATCATTAATAAGATCATCGGGTCATTGCAACTACGAAATGCAAGCATTTTATCTGCTTAAATGAAGGAGATATGACATGTTCCGGTTTCCTACCTCCCTTTTGGAAAACTTTGTTCCAAAAGCGGGCGTGGTCGTGCACCGATTTTGCTTATTTTCCGTGAGCGTACCCTACATGTCTATAGTATACCTCGTATCAAGGTTCGTAGTTCTATCTTACACCGTTCTGAAGTTATTAACAGTCGAATTTGAATTTTCTTGACTTATAAGTGGGTGAGCCACGCCCACTTTCCAAAATTTTGCAAAAATCGCATAAAGAATAAGAAAATTAAGGTAACTGAAAAATTATACTATTATACCTGTATCAGTTAATTAGATATGGGCAGTTCAATATTTCTACCTCCTTTCCATATAACTTTTATGAAAATGTAGGCGTGGTCGAAAAGCGATTTCGCTTATTTTCTATGGGTGTATTTATCACCATAATAGTATGCCTCCTACGAAATTTCGTTATACTAGCGTAAACGGTATTAACAGTCAAAGTTTCAAATTTTTTTCCTCATATGTGGGCGGTGCCAGGCCCGTTTTCCAAAAATGTGATAAAATCGTCAATGGGGCAAACAAATTAATAAATCTAGCAAGTTTCATCATTGTAGCTGTTTTATTTTTGAATTAACCCATTAATATGCGATTTTCGATATCGAAAAAAAGGGGCGTCGTTATGGTTCGATTTCGCCCATTTCAAACAGCAACCCTTGGCCGGAAAGCAATATGTGTACCAAATTTCATTCAAATATCTAAATTTTTACCGTAATAAACCACCGTTATATGACCAAAACTATAATACCCTGTGTGCTAGTACACGCTGGGTATAATAAAAAAAAGGTAAGTCGCTAACATATGTAATTGCACACATTTGTATGGCAGCTAAGCAAAAGGGAGAAAAAAACAGTGCCCGAACATTAATGCAAAAAAAATTACAAAATATAAAAATGATGAAATCAAAACTAAGGCAAGCAATACCAGGCAAAGAGTATGAAAATTTGCAGACTAAAGCAGGGCTGCAGAAATGCTCGAAAAGCAAAAAAAAAACTAAAGCAAAAAAAAACTAAAGCAAAAAAAAGGAATAAAAGAGAGCTTAGCATAAAAAAACAAAGCGATCACAACGTTGATCTCCGCTAATGCTGCTTCTGTTTCCTCTTATGTCCCTGCTCTCACTCTCTTTCTCTCTCTCACGTCGTTCCTTATTTCCACCCGTTCCCGATTTAAACCTTTGCAGATTTTAAAGTTTTTTTCTTCTTTTTTGGTCACCGACCCCTTTCCAGTTTAAGACGGAAACAGCTGCTCGACAGTGATTATGTCCAATTATAAATGTGGGTATGTGGGTGTGACTTATGTATATTCATAGGTCACTTGCTCAGTTTACACCAATGTACTGATGTACTGCAGGCCACCAGGATTCAGTGATCTTGAATATGAATCTATGAATATGGCGATTGTTGTTGCGCTTCTTCCAATAAAGGGGTATTGGTTTAATACAAGAATGAAAGACCCGAGGTTCGCTGGTTTTGGCATCAGGTTGCGATACGGTTTGATCAAACATTCAGCGCCGATCGATCCCCACGCATGATGATGGGGCGGGCGTGACAAGTTGAAAATGCTTTTTCTGAAATAACAGCCCTCGGTATAACAAACTGTCGTGGAATGTCTTCAACGCTGTCTTCCCCTTTTCCATTTTTTTCTTCTTTGTACTCTTTTATTTCTTACTCGTCTTCTTTTTGTCCAAAAAAAAGCTGAAACACCTTTATTTCAAGCAAAAAAAAGAGAACAAATATAAAGACTAAGTGATTTTTGTCATCTTTAAAAATGTCCACTAATGTTCGAAAACTTTCGGCAATTGCTTTAAGGGCATCTGCCTGAATACTTGCACATTCCTCATTTTTTTGGAAGTATGTTTTTGTGGTATTTTTGCTGCTTCGGCCTGTTCCTTTGCCGAATTAATGATGGCTTCATTGAAGGTTCTTTTAACTCCTCGAGCAACACCTTGTCTTGAATTTTTTTGGTCGATCGATTCCCCCGAAACAGTCGGTGCTGATGTGTAGGTGTGTCTGAAGGTTGTGTCTTGTTTTGTGCGGAGGTTTCAGTTGGATCTGTTGTTAATAATTCCGTTATTAATATTGGTGTTATTGTTTTTGTTAGTGTAGGTGATGTTGCTGTTGTTATTGTGGCTATTGGGTTAGGTGATGTTTTTGTTGTTATTGTTGTTGCTGTTCTGATATTATTGTTGTCGTCAGTGCAGGTGATGTTGCTGAAGTTGACGTCTCTTTTGGTGGTCCTACTTATTAGGTCAGCTCAGGTCTATAATTATAAAATAACTGTATAGCATAACATTTTCACAAATAAATGCTAAATCTAGCACTTACCTTTTTCCACTCAACCACTGTCCGTATTTGGGGCCGAATGAATTCACCTTTTCGGCTATCGCGTTCCACTTTACCTTAAAGCAACTTTTGTCGGCACCAAATGTAGGTGCACCTTTTGCCAGGTCGGCTTCCAGCTCGCTTAACAGCACGTCGAACTGGACGCTGGTGGTCGCTCTGATACTGAAAAATAAAACTATGTAATGAAAATTAGTAAAAGTGAAGTTGCAATTACTAAAATTACCTCTTTTTTCTGCTATATCCATTTTGTTATTAACTAATGACAACTCGTCTATGATCGTCTTACATATTGCAAACAGGCGAACGAGACGAACGTTCTTTTCGCAATAGAGAATGAGACCGTAAGATCCTAAATTTTTTTTTTGTATATTTTATTACTATCTGCCTTAAGTCGGATACTTTAGAGGTGATCAGTTATCTAATTTGGAAACCTTTTTTATCTATTTTTATTGCTGCCTGCCAACGCTGGAACACGGTTCGCTATTGGTGGTCAGGCAATTATTTTTGAGATCTACGCTTGGGTTTTAATCGCAGCGTACGCATCGGACATTTCCGTGTTGAAACATTTTATTTCCTTTCATTTACTTTAGATTTTTTTTTTCGACTATGGCGCAAAAGACAGGGTCCAGCATTTACGTCTACAACGGCTTGGTCCCATCATTTTCACCGAGCGTGTCTATTAAAGCTCCCCTGATCCTCAATGCCGAGCTAAGTGCAGTAGTAAAGATTTTAGGCAGAACACCTATAGGCTTGGATCCAACAAAAATTTAGAGCTGCCTTGAAATAAACAAGGGCAGACGGGTGAAGGTCACATGGGGTTGCCTAACTATACACAAGATACCAGTACAAAGAACGTCGGGTTAGGAACATTGTAGCGGTTTTGATCGCGGTTAGGTAGGCTACATTAGTTGACTTCCTTGAGAACAGAGTAGCACATCTTCACCAAACAATCATTCGAATTTATTTGGCTTAGTGACATGCCTCAGTTTCCAAACTTTCAATCGTGCGATTCGCCAGTTTCGGTTGAGCGACATGGCCAGTGTACCGAATTCCGGCAGGATGGCACAACTCATTTCGAGTTGGGGTATTACATACGATGTCAAGCACTCACGACTAATTTCCAACAGCACAAAACCGATTTTGAATTGAAGGAACAGAAAGCAAGGTATTACCGAGAGTTTTGATGAGTTCAGAAACTCGGTTCTCAAGTTAGCTGAACCCCTACAAATACCATTAACTGAGACGGAGCTGATAGAGATCCTTCAACACAACTTGCGTCCCCGAATCCGGCAGCAGTTCTTGTATGTGCCCATTAACTCTCTCGAAGAATTGCGTAGGCTCTGCTGGAAGGGCGAAAGCCCTTTTAATGAAATCACCAAGGCGACCAATTTACCATCAAGAGGAAAAACATCAATCTCGCGTCGATATGCCCATTAACTGCAGTACGAGAATGAAATGGCGGAAAGTTAGTACGCTGGAGCCTCGCGAAGGGTGGATACCTTGCCCTGGTGCGGGGGCTTAGTCGCTGAACACAGAGTAAAGTTATCCGCGTGACGATAGTTCCGCAAGGAGCTACATCTCGAGGATAGCTCTACCACTTCTGAAGAGCGATGACTAAGATCTACCCCCTCCCATTCCAGGATGTTATACTGCGCTATTGGAAGTTCTCAGCCGGGATGTTAATCGCCTCACCGGACCGCCTCACCGAATAATTTGGTCTTACCACGGTATGGGGCTCTCCCGCGTCGGGGACACCTTTTTTCCTTCCTAGCCTTTAACCATAAGCTGACCTTGACCAGTGAGGGGTTGCACGAACAAGATGATGAACAAAAATAAAAACAGTAAGAATTTGTCCTCTTCCTCACGGGAGGCACACTCACGTCAAGGGGTGCGTCGGGGAAAAAGGGCAACCTCGAACCCAGAAGATACCACTAGCGACTTGGTGGGGGTTAGCACCAGCCCGGATGCGAACGCAGTTGCGCTGGCAATGGTGAATTGCGCTGCACCTGCTAAAGCCGAACGTCCATCAGGGGCTGTCGCGGCAACCAGTCTCCCCATAGCGGTGGTAGGCGTCTGGCGACCTGGCCACTATCAGCCTAAGGAGAAGGCTGCCGCCTTTAATTTTAAATTCACAACCTGGGAACGACCGCGATGCCAACGACAGGTCGTCTCCCCCTAAATATCTCTTCCAATCGCTTTGCGCATCGGGAGAAAAGGATACGTTGCCCCAAAGTGCTAGGAAAGCACTACCGGACTTCCATAGCACTACGGTGGCAACTGTGGATAGCGCGACCCTCTTCAAACGCCAAAGGTTGGGCGAGTACCTGAAACCTCCCAAAATCACCATGGGGGTAGGCAAGCCAAGCTTTGCCGAGATGGCAAAGCAAGGTATACTCATTGACATCTTGGACCGCGGAAATGACCGTGGTGCCATCCCGCAAGACCAGTGACCGTGCGACCGGAACGCCATAAGCAACGTCGAGAACGACGTGCTGATGTAGGCTCCGGGTAGTCTGGCGTGAGATGCTGACGCGGGATGATACATGGTTCATGGAGAGTCATTCAGGTCGGGGACGCTGTTGGGCCCAGAAGGGAGGTGGTAGTGACTCTGAGAAGAGAGGCTCCAGAGCCTTTAAATCGGGGAACGGGCGTGTACATTACGGCACCGGCGATGTCGTAATACACGGATGCCGTGGCGACGCGCAGCGCGCATCCTTTTCCGGTGCTCCGGTAGACACGTACATCGAAGCAGCGGAAGTGGAAGCAGAGCTCTTCGACGCGGAAAGCATGGTGTCGGTCACGTCAAATTGTGCAGGTGCTCGGAACAATTTGATGATGGAATATACCCTGCTGGACAGCGGCGGGGAAGACCTCGACGTCACGGTTGTTTTAGGGGAGTCTGAGCCCACTTATGTTGAGGGTGCTACAGATAAACCTACACAAATCTAAGGCAGCTTGGGATGATTTAATAGGTCACCTTTATAAAGGCGACGTTGACCTAGTGCTCATCCAAGAACCCTGGGGGAACAACTCACGGATCTTCCGACTGAGGACTAAGGATTTCAGGCCCATCTGAGCTGACATAGAAGGTAAGGTTTGAACCTGCATTGTGGTTAGGTCTGAAGTAATTACACATCTCCTACCTAAATATAGCAACGGCGACGCCACAGCGGCTAAGCTTTCAGTTGGTGATCTGCGGCTGACGATAGGCTCGGAATAGCGAGGAACTGCACCGCAAGATAAGGTAAAATGGATGGTGGCCAACTGCAGCATCGACCACTTACTTATCGGAACGTACGCAAATGCTCACCACGTCCAATGGGGGAGTTCCGATCTAAATTCTCGCGGTGAGTCACTTTTTGGTTTTCTTTTAACGACTACCCATGTAGTTGAAACGTAGGTACTCAACCAGGGTTAGGTTAATACGCTTAAAGAAAGGTAACAGTCCGACACTTAGTCCACCAATGGGCCCATTATGATACCCTATACGTTCTCTAAACCCCTTCCATGCCTAAGGCACGGGGGCCAAACCACCACGTGAAGTCAGTAAAAATCTAGCTAGAGCCTGGACATTGAAGTGCTGGCCATTGACAAAGCAGGTGCTGGACGCTCTCCTCCTCCTCGGTGCATCTACAACTGCGACAGTAATAAACCTAGTGCCTATTAGACAGTGACCCGGAACCATTATCAAGGATGCTAAACCCGATTGTTGTAGTGCCAGACACGCTCTTGCAAGCCCTTTATCATATGAAGACCAAGTTAGCCTGGATATCTCACACAACCAGATGGCTGACCATTGTCCATTTGCCTTCCTTATGTTCCTTGTGTATACACGAAGCCTGAATGTGGGCATGGGTATACCTACCGAGTAATTTCCCGGGAGGATATGGTCGATGCTTCCTCTCTTGGCCAGCTCGTCTGCTCTGCAGTTGCCTTCAATATCCTTGTGTTCAGGTACCCATATAAGGCTAATACTGAAGTGCTGAGTCATCTTGTTAAGATATCAGCGGCATTCAGCGAGCGACTTTGCGTTGTCGGCGTACGAGTCCAAGGCTTTAGTGCGGCCTTGCTGTCTGGGAAGATAAAAACTCCTTTGCCATCCTTAGGCATAGACACCAGATGATTTACAGCCCTGTGTATTGCTAGCATTTCCGCTTTGTACACATTACAATGATCAGGAAGGCGGAAAGAGACCTCTAAACCAAGATCCGGATACAAAATGCCTCCACCCACCTTCTCATCAAGCTTAGAGCCATTGGTGAATATGTTAATGGCACCCGGGACCGTATGTTGACTATTATTCCAGTTCTTAACGTCTTGATGTAGAATAGTCAGTGCATGATGGTATTGGAACTGGGGCACTAGTACTCAGAATTGTGGCATGCCGACGCGCTCCATTTAACCAGAGACGGGTTTATCTAATACGTAAAGTCACGCAGATACTTCCTTAGCCGCCAGCTCAAGAGGTGGTAGGTGCAGTATTGTCTTGAGTGCTTTCGTCGGAGTTGAACAAAGTGTCCCGGTTATGCATAGCTCCGAACTCCTTAGGACTTTTTTCAGCAGTTTGAGGTAGGTATTTTTAGCTAGTGCAGGCCACCAGACCGGAACACGATATAGGAGAATCGGGCGCACAATGGCTGTATATATCCAGTATACCACCTTACGGGAGAACCCCCAGGAGACACCAATTGCCCTCTTACAGGAAAACAGCGCCGCTATTGCCTTCCTTGCTCGTTCTATTATGTTGTCACCCCAGAGCAACTTCCTATCTAGAATTAGGAGTCATTCTGACTGACTTTATCGCTAAACGCTAAAAGCGTACCCCCAATTCTCGTTCTATCTTGGTTCACCTCTAAGCCTGAAGCTTTGGCCCAGTTGCATATTTAATATAGTGTCACTTCCATTAAGTTGCAGAGGGTTTGAGGGAATTTCACCTGGTATATGACACAGATGTCGACAGCATACGCGATCACTTGGTGACCTTCTGCTTCCATGGGGCGTAAATGTTGGTTGACCGTAACCACCCAAAGTAGCGGAGAGAGAACGCTTCCCTGCGGGGTACCTTTGTTAACAAGTCTGTGAATCACGCTATCCCCTACCTCTGTTACAATCCGCTCACAAGGAAGCAGATTGTTGGTGAACTCCACCAGAAAAGAGTCGACCCGTAGACGCTTCAGCGCCGAAGTGATAGCTTCTGGAAGAACGTTATTGAAGGCGCCCGCTATGTCTGGAAATGTCACCAGTGTGTACTCCTTGAGGTCGAGTGACCTTTCGATAACGGATACCAGTGAGTGCAAGGCAGTGTCAGTTGATCTGCCCTTAGTATACTCGTAGGCGTGTTGAGCTTGCGATAGAAACATGGGGTCGATCAGTCTCCGGATATAGTCCTCCAGGAGTTTTTCAAGAGTTTTAAGAAGTAAAGACGATAGATTTGGTTTCGATTGAGAGGTTTTCTCCGCTTTCAGGATAAAAACCACCTTGACCTCTCCAAGAATATTTTATATCTTAATATACAGAGTATAAGAAATAAATTAAGCAATCTTGCTACTATAGTGAGAGCTAATAATAGTAATAGGAAAATTATTCATGTTATAGCTTTGAGAGAAATCTGTATTTATAAAAATGAAAATGTGTATTATAATCTTCCTACAGACACAGACAGAAACAGAGCGGGAGGGTGTTTAATTTGTATACATGAAAGCATAAGCTCGACTTTGCAGACCGCAGTAGAGTTTGAAAAAAGTAGTTTTCTAACGGTTAAACTATTAAACATTGGGGTTTGTATGACATGCGTCCATAAAAACTGTCCTTCCGAAGTTGGTCCCTTCATATGCGCTTTGGAAAGGGAAGCGCTTAAATATAAAAGCTCAATTATTTTGGGCGACTTTAACATTAATTTGCTGAACAGAAATGATATAACGGATTATATGTTAGCAGTATACGGTTCTGGATATTACTGTTTGAACAAATTGGAAGAAGAAATGTATACTAGAAAGGGAAATAATACAGTAAGCATTATCGATCACGTTTTAACAGATAAGTTGAACTGGGACTATACTCTAGGGCTAATGGATGACCCGATATCAGATCATAGGATAATGTCGATAGGAGTGAACCTTAAAAGTAAACTTCCTACAAATAAAAGATGTACCATGATTGATATAATTGATTATCACTCCTTTGAAAATGAAGGCATGTTAAATCAAGTACTACAGAAGACAAATTTTAGTGCATTTCATTCAGCCTTATGCGAAAACATTAAAAAATGTACAAAAAGTATACAAGTTTCCAAAAACAAATACAATGAACCTTGGATGGATAATGAGCTTTTAGAACTTATTCGAAAAAGAAATAAATTTTACAAATTACAAGTGAAACATACAAATAATGCAAATCTGGAGTCAGAATTTAAAAAATTTAAAATTATGGCTAGGAACAGGGTTAACTACTTAAAAAAAAACTTTACTATGGGAACCAAATTGAGGAAAGTATCAAATCAAGTAAGAAAACATGGTCTATTCTAAAGGAACTTATATTTGGAAAAAGGGATGACTATTCAAACGAAATCAGCCAAATTAAATATAAAAATCAAGTTATAACCAATCCATTGCAAATCGCAAACTCATTTAATGAGTATTTTATAAATGTAATTGATATCCCAGGTGATGTTGAGTACCTGAATCAACCCATGAGGGAATTAGCGCAACCGTTTTCGTTAGGCGAGTGTGATACACTCGAAGTTGAAATGGCAATAAAAGATTTGAACTCGAAATCTGCAAATGGACCGGATGGTATATCGGGCCGGTTTGTAAAGAAATATAAAGAGTTTCTGGTAGGACCACTTCTTCTTCTTTAAACGGTCATCTAACCGCCTGGGCGATTTTGACCGTCCAACATAGCTCGCCAGTCGTTTCTTCGTTGCGCCAACTGGCGCCAATTGGAAACACCGCGGGATCTCAAATCGGTCTCCACTTGGTCCTTCCATCGGAGTGGTGGTCTCCCTCTTCCTCTGCATCCACCGGCGGGTGCCGATAAGAATACCTTCTGGGCTGGAGCATCTTCGCTCAATCGCACTTCGTGGCCTAGCCAGCGAAGCCGCTGTGTTTTAATTCGCTGAACTATGTCGGCGTCTGCGTAAAGTTCATACAGTTCATCATTAAATCTTTTTCGGTACTCGCCGTCGCCAACGCGTAGAGGCCCACAAATCTTTCGAAGAACCTTTCTCTCGAATACTCCCAGAGCCGCCTCATCAGGTGTTGTTAGTGTCCACGCTTCTGCACCATATAGCAGGACGGGTGCGATGAGTGACTTGTAGAGTGTTATTTTCGTTCGTCGAGAGAGGAATTTACTTTTCAATTGCCTACTCAGTCCGAAGTAGCATTTGTTTGCAAGAGTAATTCTTCGTCGGATTTCTAGACTAACATTATTGTTGGTGTTAATGCTGGTTCCCAGGTAAACGAAGTCCTTTACTATTTCGAAATTATTGCTGCCAACAGTGGCTTGGTTGCCACGGCGCGAATGCGCTGACTCTTTGCATAATGACAGAAGGTACTTCGTTTTGCCCTCGTTCACCACCAATCCCATTTTCTCTGCCTCTTTTTCTAATTTGGAGTAAGCAGAAGTTACGGCGCGGTTGTTAAGGCCAATGATATCAATATCGTCAGCATATGCCAACAGTTGCACGCTTTTATAATTATATTATAATTATTATATTGTTCCAGCGCGGTTAAGTTCTGCAGCTTGTATTATTTTCTCCAGCATCTAGGCAGCTCCTTTTCGTGCTATCGAAAGTGGCTTTAAAATCAACAAAGAGATGATGTGTGTCGATTCTTTTTTCACGGGTTTTTTCCAAGATTTGGCGCATTGTAAAAATCTGGTCGATGGTAGATTTACCAGGTCTGAAGCCACACTGATAAGGTCCAATCAGTCTGTTCACATCAGGCTTCAGTCTTTCGCACAATACGCTTGATAGGACCTTATATGCGATATTCAAAAGGCTGATTCCGTGATAGTTGGCGCAGTTTGCAGGATCGCCCTTCTTGTGGATTGGGCAGAGAACACTTAGATTCCAATCTTCAGGCATGCATTCATCCGACCATATTCTGCATAGAAGCTGATCCATGCGCCTTACCAGCTCCTCGCCTCCTTTTTTGAATAGCTCAGCAGGCAAACCATCAGAGCCAGCTGCTTTATTGTTTTTCAATCGGGATATTGCTAATCGCACTTCATTATAGTCGGGTTGTGGAACGTCAATTCCATCATCTTCGATTGTGGGCTCGGGTTCGGCATCTTCTCTGGTTTCTTGCTCAGTTTCTCCATTTAAAAGGGCAGAGAAGTGATCCCTCCATATTCTGAGTGCTCTCTGAACATCGGCCACCAGGTCGCCGTTCTCATTCTTACAGGAGTTTGTCCCGGGTTTAAAACCTTCTGTGATTCGCCGAATTTTTTGATAGAATTTTCGGGCATTATTCCCGTTGGCCAGCATCTCAAGCTCCTTTATTTCACGCTTTTCTGCCTCTCTTTTTTTCGCCCGGAAAAGCCGCCTCGCTTCCCTCTTCAACTCGCGGTAGTGTTCACACACACTCCTCGTTGCATTCGATCTCAGCGTTGCCTTGTAGGCTTCGTCCTTTCTTTTCGTTGCAGCGCGACACTCTTCATCATCATACCAGTTGTTTCTTCGCGTTCGCCGGAATCCAATTACTTCTTCGGCTGCGGTATGGAGTGCTCCTGAGATATGATCCCACTGCTCATGCATTCCACTAGGTTGAATTGTGCTCTCGGAGAGCAGGTGTGAGAGGCGATCTGCGAAATAATTGGCGGCATGTTGCGATTGCAGCTTTTCGACGTCCAGCTTTCCCTGCGTTTTTTGTTGCACCTGTTTTGTCGTACAGAGGCGGGTACGAATCTTGGCTGCTAGTGATCAGAGTCGATGTTAGGTCCTCGTATTGTGCGAACATCTAAAACGCTGGAAGCATGCCGTCCGTCTATCACAACGTGGTCGATCTGGTTGCGTGTTTTTCGATCGGGGGACAGCCATGTAGCCTGATGGATCTTCTTGTGCATAAACCTAGTGCTGGATATGACCATGTTTCGGGCACCGGCGAAGTCGATCAGCCTGAATCCATTTGGCGAAATCTGATCGTGGAGACTGAACTTCCCGACAGTGGGGCCAAATACACCCTCCTTACCCACCCTGGCATTAAAGTCGCCAAGCACGACTTTGATATCATGACGGGGGCAGCGCTCGTATGCTTCTTCCAGGCGCTCGTAGAATACATCCTTTTCCACGTCGTCCTTCTCTTCCGTCGGTGCATGAGCGCAGATAAACGATATGGTGAAAAATCGTACTTTTATGCGGATTGCAGCGAGACGCTCGTTCACGGGTGTGAACGACAGTACTCGGTGACGGAGTCTCTCTCCCACCACAAATCCCACGCCGAATCTGCGCTTGTCTTCATGCCCACTCCAGTAGATGTTGCAAGGTGTTTTGGTGGTGTTTTTTCGCCCCGTCCATTGCATCTGTTGTATGGCGGTGATCTCAGCTTTTGCTTTCCTCAGGACCTCAACCAGCCGGGCAGCGGCACCTTCCCCATTAAGGGACCGGACATTCCAGGTACATGCCCTTATCTCATAATCCTTATTTCGTTTGCGGGTGTTGTCATCTAAAAAAGGGGTTCTCATTGTTGTTTTATGTGGTGGGTCCCAAACCCAACGCACAACCCATTTCACGGGAGGTTGAATTCTATTACACGTTTGTATAGCGAGCCGCTTGATCCAAGACAGACGTCCGCTTGCAGCCGCACCACATGGTGATCAGACGCTGCTGTTTGAACCCCCCAGCAAGCCCTTAAACCGATTATGTCGGAGTGGCCTTACCAGGTTGTCGCCTTCTCACGTTTAGCTCACCATCAAACGGTTGTGCGGTGGTTACCCACAGGATACTTGGGCACAAAGCCCGGAAGTAGTGAGTTGCTTGAACCGCATGCAAAAGAATCGCTCTGGCCATTCCCAGGTGAATGGCGATCAGAAACTTTCTGCACACGGCCCCATCCTTCTAGGACCACTAACAAATTTTATTAACAAATGTTTCCGAGAGGGGCAATGCCCACGAGAATTGAAAATGGGATGTGTAGTACCGGTCCATAAGGAAGGAAGTAAGGAAATCTGCTCTAACTATCGCCCGGTATCCAAACTAAGTACAATTGACAAAATCTTCAAAAGTATAATTCTCAATCGCTTGAAAATGTTCCTCAAAGAAAATTATTTAATAATACACAATAATCAGTTTGGGTTTGTAGAAAATTCAAACACCTTAGCAGCATGTCTATCCTGTACGGAATTCATCTACGAAAATCTGGATAAAAAGAAATACTTAGCAATCCTAGCAATAGATCTATCAAAAGCAGTTGACTCGGTGAACCTGAAAGTTTGATCAGGAAACTTGTTGAATTAGGTATACAGGGGCAAAACCTAAAAATTTTCGAAAGTTTTTTACTAGATCGAGAACAATATGTACAAGTAAATTGAGAAAAAAGTTCAGGTATGAAAACAAGAACAGGAGTCCCTCAGGGGTCAAAACTAGCCGCTACATTATTTTTAATTTACATAAATAATATACTAAATCTTG
This sequence comes from Merzomyia westermanni, assembly GCA_949987695.1. Classification (NCBI taxonomy): domain Eukaryota; kingdom Metazoa; phylum Arthropoda; class Insecta; order Diptera; family Tephritidae; genus Merzomyia; species Merzomyia westermanni. The sequence continues at coordinate 88,987,187 of OX465291.1, forward strand.
ACCTGAAAGGAACTCCTCAATTTTATGCAGATGACGGGCTTTTTTTGTACTCTGCAGATACAATTGAGGAACTGATAGCAGAAGTAAAGACCGACCTGAGTACAATTAATCATTGGCTTGATATAAATTTTCTAAAAACAAACTTAACTAAAACAAGTTTCATGATATTCAATAACCTTAGGCCAACAACGAATGTAGTTGAATTGCCAGGAATTGTTTTCAACAACATTTTAATAAAGAGAGTTGACACACTAAAGTATCTAGGGATTACGTTAGATTCCAACCTAAAAAATGATAAAAAATATATTACTTCTTCCAAGACAAACTCCTTCCAGCAGCCTATACACCTACAGACTAGATATAAACCGAGTTTGTATCCATCAAACTCTTATTACTGTGTATAAAATAAAGAACGGATTAATAAAACATAACATTGATATCAGTTTGACAGAAAATTCTAGTTATAACTTCCGAAGTAAATATGACATGAAGACCAGGTGTTTTAAAATATAACGTAAAATAGTAGACCAAGCAAGAAAAATTAAAAATTAGTAAAAATCCGTTTTGTGATTTTATATTTCATTACAGTCAATATTTACTCTGTACATGATACAATTGTTGAAAAAATAAAATCATAAAACAAGACGATGTGGTCCTATTTTCACAAATCTGTCAATGACATTCTCAGGTGTGACTTCACTGTCGAGATGCGTATGTAGCAGTGCCAAACCGATCAATCTTTCTTGTAGCATAGTAGTTCTGAGCCATGTTTTCAAACGGCGAAGGGTGGAAAATGAGCGTTCAGAGCTCGCGTTTGTCACAGGAAATGTGCAGAATATACGAAGAAAAACGTGAATTAATGGGTATATATCGACATCGCATTGCTTTAACGTTTCCCATGCAGAGGTCGGCAACTTATTTGTTTTCAACTTTTGCTGGAGCTGCCAATGAATTTGCCACTGATTCAACTCGCCCTTGAGCCTTAAACGTTGAACGACGTTATCATAATTCAGAAGACCGTTGAATCTTGTAATCAAGCAGCTGATCAGATTTTCAATTTCATTTGCCTTAAGAGTACACACTTTCTCCGGAAGCAGCAAACATAACTGGAATCCATCCAAAACTTCTTTTGTAAACGAGTCTTCAGATCTTCACTGATACTGTCCAACAAAGGAATATACACGGAGACCCTGTAGTAATCTTCACAAGTTGACATGTTGTAATTGTCGCGTCCTGTTTGTCTGCCAGATGTTCTTGGTTTTCCCTCGTTGACATCTAGTTCTTCCGCCAATTTTTTTGCATCTGAATAAATAATCTTGAAGGTTTGATCTGCTGTCTTTCGCCGATTTTGAAACGACACGAGCAGCATATCAATCATCTTCGATGCTTTAGCCAAATCGATATCCTCTTTTTGGAGTATGACGCTGAGTGAATGAGTGAGCGACAATACATAACACAGACAGAAGAGCCCGACAATGAATTCAAATTTGCACACAGCTTCAATAAGAACCGTTGCTTTACCTGCTGTTTCTCTGTTCCTCCACTCACTTATTTTTGTTAAAGCATCTACTATCAGTGGCATTTTCGCAGCAAACTGAATGACTGCATCATGACGTTGCACCCATTGTGTTTCACATAATTGAACAAGTTGTTCTCCAAGTAAATTATATAATGCTGTAGCAAGCTTAGGATACGACTTTTTAAAAAACTTGTCGACCTCTCGTATGGTACTACAAGCCATGTCGATTACTCGTACTTTTATAGATTTGGATATGCTGCTGTTGAGTTTATGAGAGAAACAGGGACTTACTACAGCATTTTCTACTTCTTTTCTGATTTCGTTAACAGCTCCGCAATCTGACAGCATGACGGCACACGCATCGGTTCCTATTGATGCGCGCAATTTAATGTTAAGTCCCATTTTTTTCATTTCCTTCAAAACCATTTGCCCGAGACCGACTCCCGTTAGAGACAATTCTCTCTCAACTTCTGTAGCAGTCGTAGACGATGAATTTTCATCTTCCACTTCCGAGTCATCAGTATCTGCAATAGTATTCTTGGATAGCTCAGCAAAAGCATCCAAAAACGTGCAGAAGTCCTCTCTAATGCTGGGTCCTCCAAAAAAAATTATATTAATAATTTTCTTAATTTGCAAGTATTTTTTTAAATTCAAAAAGAAAATTAAACTGGACACGCGGAATATCAAAAATTAAGCTGAAACAAATCATGCAAAAAATGCTACTATTTAAATTATCACGGAAAATGCAGTGTGAAATTGGTATGGATATATAACTGTATACGAAACGAATTAATGGAAAAGTAAATTTATTGATTTGAAAAGCGTGTTAAATAAACCGCATTGTATGCAAAACGATTTCTCATTTAAAAAATACATTCCCTCAAATTATTTTTCAAAATTGCGACACTGGTATATAAAATTATATAATTCTAATTATAAAATTATATAATTATAATAAAATTATATATTACCTGAGCTTTTCCTGAAAGATCTGGAGATTCATCAAAAACAAGCGAGTAGTATTCAGCTCGAGTCACTCTCATCAAAATTGTCTGTAATATCTCAGCCCTACAACACTCAATTAGCTGATTTTGAGTGTCTTTACTTATATATGTTGCTCTCGAAGACGTGCTATTGAGGTGAGATTCCAGAAATTTGTCACCTGAGTCAACCATCAACCTGAGCACTGCCCTAAAGTTTCCTTAATTCTCCTTACAAGTTTGGTCCAACAGCAACGTCCCATAATCTCTGTGACCACGGAGTGCAATGTTCTGCCTGCCTAAAAAAATTATAGCCTTCGCAATTCTTGTAAGCTTTTCTCTATTCTCTTGTTTCGCTCTAAGATAATTGCTGTCGAAAAGACTAATTACTTCATTTTGCGGGTTGTTAAGGTTCCTCTAGAAGTATTTTCCCGCAGCCATTGCATTTTTGTGATAAATATTTTGTGCGTGTAGTTCCAAATCGCTTCTGGTTCCAACTAAGTTCTTGAAATTTGTTAATGGCTTAGTAACGAGAGCTCCCCATGAAATTTTTCCACCATCTAGGGGCGTGAACCATGGGCAATATTTACAGAAGAGGCCCTTTTTCACGTTGGATAGTACAAGCCATTCTTTGTAAGCATTTAGATGTTTATGGGTGACATAATTGTTAATCTCTCTACCAGAAACCAATTTTGTTGAAAATGGAAAAGCATAATTTTCTGGAGTAACCCAAGGATCTTCAAGCAAAGATTTCTTCGTGTAATCGTCGATTCTTTGTCCTATATAATCACCTACGTCGTTCGAAACTTTTATTGAATCAAAAACTTGCTGAAGTTGTGCAGCTTTTGAGGTAGATGGTATGCTAGTGTGCGAACTCTCCATTTCACATCTAGAATTGTCTGCTTGAGTGACAGAACTTGCGGGTTTCTCATGTGGCATCAATTCGGGTTGAGCATTTGAGTTATCTGCATCTTTCTTACTCTTTTTTGCAGTTGGAAAGTACGAGAAAATGGACTTCTGGCGGTCTGTCTGTAAAGCATGTTGGTATATACTTAAATAAAAATTTCATTCGAGGATTCCACAGCTTTTCAAGAACAGTTTATAAATTGTTGCAGCCAAAGCGTGGGCAAAGCACTAACAATATTCTTACTCCTCTTCAAACATTAACACCCTTATTCATAAAAAAATTAAATAGGTTTATAAAGCTCTTATAATTGGAAATTTTAATGGGAATGTCATTTGGAAATGGAATTTCAAACTATAACTTGTAAGTTCATGTTTGTTATCAGCTGCTTTGCCCAACAAAACTGTGGCATAAATTTAAACTATTCTATTTTTCTTAAGAAAAATAAATATTCTTCTCAAAATTCGAAGCAGTTTACGTTCGACCTGCTATGAATGCTCGATCGCGTTTTTGCACTAAACACTTTTTATTTTCTCTAGAGAAATTGTTAAACTTCCTCAGTAACATAAATGGGAAGTATCAATAAATTACGTATTATTTTAATCAATTGCCAAAAGTCACACAATTAGATATCGGCGAATATTCGGAAAATTTATTTTATACGAAAAACTATACTTACCATTACAGTGTCTTTTGTTTACAGGCATTGTTCCGCAATAATTAATTTTCACAGTATAAAATCAATAACGCAATTAAAATCGCAACGCAATGACGCTCTCTGACCCGCAATTACACTTTGACTTGGTTAAGCTTTCACAAAAAATAGATTTCGCTAGAGTACCGCTATAAATTCTCACAGCCTGCTTTGCAACTCAAATTCAAATTTTGAATTGCATTGCTGACGCAATTGCTTAGTGGTTGTTGTTGTAGCAGCACATCCACTTGACTCGCGCTGGCTAACACGGGCTACAGACAAGCAAAGTTATCTGCATAAAGTGGCTTTATCTGCATATTTTCGTGAATTATGCTCAAATAATTGTGGATGCGTTTAAACTTCACTTGCGAATTCCATTGCGTTTAATTATTTATTTAGTTTATTAGGTCGCAGATGGAGATGAATATTTTTAAAATTCAAAATACAACGTTTAAGATTTTTAAGAGAAACTAAAATATTTTTTAATTCAAAATATGTATATCTCATAATTTTTCACAGCCGAAAATTATGAAAATACGTGTTACAGAGCTCTAGGGGGGGAACAGGGGGGAAAGTCCCCGCGCATGTATTAATGTTCGGTTTACTCGTTCTGCATGCCCATTAGCTCTTGGTGTACGAACAGCGTTTAATATAATTGGTCATTGGTCGTTGTCAGAACAAAATGCTTTAAATGTATTTGAAGTAAAGGCAGTGCCTCTATCCGTAATCATTTTACTTGACGTGACAAAATAGCTAAATACTTCATTTAAAATGGCGATTACATGCTTTGTAGCTGTACTTTTAACGGCCCGAACAATGGTAAACTTTGTAAAGGAGTCAACAATAACAAGAATATGTTCGTTTCGTAAAGTACCTCGTGGAAAAGGACCTAAATGATCCAAATTAATCGTCTTAAACGGTATCGGTTCCATTTCGAAATAATGGTATTCACCCTTTACTTTTTCCGCCAGTCTTTTTGTTGTATGCGCAATCCACACAAGAATTAATATACGATTTAGTAAAATTTCGCATACGAGGAAACCACATATTTTGTTTAATCCTATCAATGGTTTTGTCCAACCCCATATGACCTACTTTGTCATGAGATTCATGAAGAATTTTATATCGAACACATTTTGGAACTACCCAAAGCTTTTTGTTGTTGTCCAACCAATAAAGTCTACCATTCTCAAGGATATAACCATCCATCGTCGAGATATTTTGTTCCTTCATCGAATCGATAATTGTTTAAATTTTTTCGTCTTGCAGTTGCAAGCTGAACAACCAATCACCACTCTCAACGTTGACTTTGCCTATTCTTAACGAAGCTAGTTCTTTTTCCTGTGACGATTCAACAGGAGCCCTACTGAATGCATCAACGTGACTCATTAAGTTTCCCGCTCTATGTTCAATTTTAATTTCATAATCCTGTATACGTAGCCACCATCTTGCAATACGTGGCACTAATTCGCGGTTTGTCATGACTGTTCTTATAGCACTGCAATCGGTCACAACAACTATTGGTTTACCCTGGATATAGTACTTCATTCTCTCCAAAGCTTCAACTACAGCCAAGCACTCCAACTTGTGTCTATGATAACGTCGCTCTGCATCAGTGGTCGATCGGGTGTAATATATTACTGGTTTCCAATCATTACCGACAGGACTAATGAATCATGTCACCTGGTTCAGTTTTATCTTTAACTTTCGCCATCAAACGTTGAAAAACCGCTGGTGCATTTTTTAACCCGAACGGCATGCGTTTAAATTCGTACAGTCCTTCGGTTGTCACAAAAGCGGTATACTCGTACTTCCTACTTTCATTTGAAATCGGCACTTGGTAATAACCGCTATTTAAATCTAACGCGCAAAATATTCGATATTGTTTGGCGTCGTGCAATGTTTCCTCAATATTAGGCATTGGAAAAATTTCTTTTCTTGTAAAATTGTTCAATTTACGATAATCAATACAAAGTCTATCTTGACCATTTTTCTTTTTCACGAGCGTAATAGGACTAGCGTATTCCAATTCCGACTTTTGTATTATATCATTTTCTAATAACTCATTAATCATTTTTGACACGGTAACACGTTTTTGTTCTGAAACACGATATGGTTGTTGCACTACAGGTTCATTTGTTGTTCTATATCTATCTATGGCGCGATATACAACAGGTATATCATCATAAACCTCCTATTGTGGTGTGCGGATTTGAATTTTTCCCTACAAATTGGTGGGACCTACAGTTTTTTGCCGACTCCGAACGGTATCTACAAAGGAGACGAATTTTTTGCTGAGAAGCCTGTCATGGCAGAAATACACTCGGAGAGTTTGCCAAACCACTGCCGAGGGGCGACCCCGTTTTGAAAAACTTTTTTCAAATCACTTTTGATGTTACCTGTACCAGGGCTCGAACCATGGACCTTCGGTGTGGTAGGCCGGCAACACTACCTTCACACCACGGCGGCCGCCATGTCATTTGTTATTAGAGTGATTTTAACTTCAATTGCATTTGTTTTACCTATTTTATGCAATCCACAAGCAAATATATCTCGATATTCATTAAGTCATTTTATAACATCATTTTGCACATTTACATCACTTATTCCGAAAGTTATGTCAGTGTTATTTATTGGAAGTTTTTCTGATCTAAATTGCAATTTTTCTTTTACCCCGTTATTCACAAACGTTGTCATTCCACGCTCGACAGTAAAATTTAAATCACAAAAGCTATTTTGACCAATTAACAAATCGTGTGTTAAAATATCATCGTCAACTACATAAACATGTATTGATCTGGATACATCGTCAATATTAATTTTAATTTCAGAGTTTGCTATGGCAAACCGTTCGCCGCCACAAATGCAACTAATCTTTAATACACACGACTCTTGTTTAATATTTAAGGTATCCGCAACTGATTTGCGCATTAAGGAGCAATGGCTTCCTGTATCCACAAATGCAATAAATTCGTGTTTATTTATAAACACAATCTTTTCAAAAACTCTTTCCATATCATTACACGTAGTTTGCCGTATCGGGTTTGCTTTGCCACAATTTTGAGATTCACCCTTAGCATGAACCTTATTACAATCCATACAACGTGGACGACGTGGTGGTTTTGCACACTTAGACGATATATGTCCTACTTCACCACAGTTGTAACACTTCACTGCAGATATTGTTTCAATGGTCTGCAAACTTTTAGTTGCATTATCTGCTTTCGATTTGTCTACGAACGTGTTCACCGGATTACGAAATTCTTTTATAGACCGAAATTTCATTGCTGAAATAGCAGTTTGTAAATCACGATGTCTTAAACCGTCGCGTATATATCTTATTATAGCTCAAATTAAAACGTATACCCAATGAGCCCAACCGAAAACAATAGTCAGTTACGTTTTCATTATTCCCACGCGGCGTAGCAGACATTCGATGATGTACTTCAGCTTCGTTCATATTTAAGCCGAATTCACTAATTAAATCACGAGAAAAATCTACCCAATTCGAGTATACAACTTGATTGCATGTCCATCGGATCAAATTCCGGTAAAGACTCTGCAATTTCTTTAACAGAATATACTCTACGTACTGATCCCGCGGATACTGAACTCGTGATTCGATTTAACTCGAGACTATTGCACTTCATCCGAACCAGTAAATTCTATATAAGCTTGAATTAATTCAGCTTTTGAACCACTTGTCGGATGTTGCTTATCATGCAATATTTGTTTTATTGCATCAATACATAAATCTCCAATTTTAACCATGTTTTTATTCTCACCCACAAATTCGTTGTTAATCGTTATTTTTCGTTGGCGTTTTTTTTTCCAATCTATGTGAACGTTCGTTCACTACTCACTTCCTGTTCTCCCTTTTTTTTTTTTTTTTTTTTTTAGTTTAACTAGTACATATATGCTGTATTACCTTTCCGTTTTAGCGTTTTGGACTCAATATTTCGCCGTTTGAATATATATAATGCGCCAGTAAACCGATAATGTCGTTACCATTTGAGCGAGATTACACGGTTCACTCAAATGAGTACATAGTTACATTTAATAACTGATTAAACCGCAAAGAACGATTGAATTGTGGATTCCGACCACTTCTGAACTGTTAAGACGATTATTTAACCGGTTGAAGGAAATTTATTTGTTTTCGTAATAAATTTTTATTAAGTTTTAATATTAAAGAATTCGGTTAATTACAAAATGTGTTAATAATCTTGTTGTATGGTTGAGAAAAAAAAGTATCTTCCCCCAAATAAATTTCAATGAACATATCATATTTTTCAATTCAACCAGTCTACTATATAATTTCAATTATTTTTCAAATCTGATACGACAAGGTCACGGAAAGAACCTGTGACCAGAGTTATGTCAAGGACCTCCTCGCGTTTCCTTGTGATAAAGGTGGGGTCATTTCCGCTATTCCATTTGTTTAGATTAGTACCTAATAGATAGTTATATAAAGGTTCACCTCGGTCATTTGCATCAGTACTACCCCACTGGGAATGGTGAGCATTTGCATCACTTGCTAGTATTATGACATCATCTCGTGGGTTACCTACTCTCACGAACTCCCTGAAGTTATCCGGTGGTAGTGAGCCTTGGTGGTCATGGGCCAGATAAAAGGAAGCGACCTTACAGCCCTTTCCCAGCCCCTCGACGCTAATCGCTGTCAGATTCCCGTCACTAAATAGGGGTAAAAGAAAAACAGTAAGAGTAGACTTAGCTAAAACAGATGTGGAAGGCTTAGCCTAGTCTTGAGCGCTGTAAGCCTTGTATGCCGGTGACCCGTAACCACAAATCCTATCCACGACTCTAGGAGTAAGACAATGTCTACTACACCTGTCGTGAATGCAGCCGATGTTGCTTTGCTGTGATGCAGGTTAATTTGGAGGAACCTCATCACTGTTGCTTCACGCTCTCCTCCGTGAGTATAGTTTCCTGAGAGCCGAGCCACTGTCCGAGCTTAACGAGGCGTACCCGCTTGGTCAACTTCCTTGTCCTCGTCCATCTCGCTCTAGCTCCCCACACTAGACTCAAGGTTGACCAAGGATTCCACATCGGTCTTATACACCCGTAGATAAATATTCTTATAACCATAGCTGACCTTAAAGTCGCATTTCGCCAGAGCTCCGACGTTTACGCTGTCTTGTAGCAGAACTATCTGCATCGCGGCCCGTTTGGTCTTTTCCACGTTGACCACCTTCTAATTTTGGGTTGGTATTTCCCGGGTTATATTCCTTAGGAATACCCAGGATATCCGCTGGGTCCGTTGGTGCCACTGGAACCCACGCTCTACACCCGTATACACCTCACCTATCTTCAGCACTGCGGCTTTGTAGAACTCATCGACCTGGCGTCATCACAGGCGTTACGTTACCCTGGAGCGCGGCCCGATCCACTTCTATTGCTGTTTGGGGATCCTGCCCTCTGCGCTGCTCTCACCGATCACGAAAATAATTTTCCGATCCTTGCTATATCAACAAAATACCGTGTCCGGCCTCCCTGTGTTTTGGCCATTTTCGGTGCCGTTGAGATTGTCTCCTCTGCTGATCGCTGGCGCTTCGAGGTTTCCCCACTCTCGAACCTATCAAGCCGGAAATCCGGCATCACCATCCTTTCCCACGGCCCCGATGAACTTTCACCAAGTCCTTATTAGAAACTTCCCCCCTCCCTTATCGGTTAGGTGGCGTTCCTGCAAAGGATCCGGGCTGCAGTTCGCTTGTCCTGGTGATTTGGCTTTGCCGGTACCATTCGTTCGTGGCCCTTGGCCTTATAGTCGGCCACTCCCGCATCCCTGGAACCCTCGGCAACCGACTCACCAGACGCTTGACGCTGAGTGGCAATCCTACTGGTGGAGGCTACGGGATGGGTGGTAGCTGCAATGGTGACCTCCCGGGAGGTGCTGGCTTTTGGACGATTCGGACTTGATTTGCCCTCAGCCCTTTTTTGTCTAGCTGCCGCTGCGGCAGCGCACCGCTGTGGTGTCTTCTCAGCTTTCTAAAAAAGCCCGTTTGTGCCGTGACCTTGCGGAGCAAGCTCCTATCGGCTTCCTTTAAGGAGTCCTTCCTGCTATTTTTGTTGTTGTTATTTTTAGTTATGTTTTTATTATTATTTTGCTTTTGATCGCCGCTCGAATTCGCCGCAGAAGCCTTCACAGGTGTCACCACGAGAAGGCTCCGCCCCTACAAAAGGGAGGGAGGGTGCAAAAGCACCTACGAGTCGACGCTTTGGGGTGACGCTGGTGAGTACAAGGTGCCACACCCCCATGAAAGACTCCCAATTGAACCAACTTTTATTACTAAAAATCGAGTGTGACAATCACGGAGGACGGGAGGGTCGGGGAAGGGGTCTTTTTAAAGGATTTTGACCTAGAACTCTCCTTCAGACTACCTGATAATTGTAGTGTCTTCCAGGCGTAGGTCTTTGCAATCATGGAAGCCACAGCGTGTGAATTGTTTGAACCTCAGGTGGGTCCCGGGTGACAAGGACATTGAGGAAAACTGTAGAGCAGATGAGCTTGCTAGGCAGGACACTACCAAACAGGTTCCTTTTGCCAAATAACGCTTGGGTATACCCTGTGCCACATGAATATAAGTATCGGCAAGCCAACGAAATATGGCAAAAAGTCCCAGGGTGTCGGATATCCAAGCAAACCTGGACAAAAAGGGATCCAAAGAGATCTCGACAAATCTACCACCTAAGGGCTGATATTTCTATGTTAGTAGAAATAATAACGGGGCATTGGCTTATTGGGATGCACTCAGAGAGTCTAGGTGTCCCCTACCGGCGTTGGTCTAGAAGCTGCAAAGACGACGAAGAGGCAGAAACTGTAGAACACCTCATCTGCAACTGCTCCACTGACGGCGTTGCCCGGGAGTTCCTTTCCCGACAACATTCCCCAAATTGCACAGTATGATATCAAGGACTTGATGGCCTTCATTAAGTCGTCAAATTGGTTCGAAGAGGAGGTGTAACGGTGTCTTTACGTGGTATCACAACGGGTCCATGCAGTGAAGTTTCGCAAACAATCGAGCATCTTATTCATTCATGCCCACGGTACAAAAACGCGAGAAGAATTCACGAGAACCTGTGCAAAGAGTTTGACATATCTCCGTACAGCATACAAGAAATTTCTAAAAATGGACATCTAATTGTATCTTTTAACAATATTATTTATCACATATTTAGTACTGTAAAACATTTCAATTTCTTAACTTAGCAAAATCACTCAACACGTACAAGAAATAGAATATCCTTAGTTCCAGTTTTAGTTTTAAACTTTTAGTCTGTATCCATTTGCAGAGAGTATTATTTTCTAACGGCATATATCTCAACCTAGTAAAGCTCTTTATTTAATAACTACGGCATTGTAATTTAAGTATACAGCTTAACATGTAAAAATATAAAAAACTAAATAATACACTTATGGCTGTGGAAAATGTGAAACGTATACGGGGAACCCTCGACAACCCCAAACCCGAATAATGAAACCCTTAATTTTACAACCAGACAAAAATTATAAGCTTTTAAAGACTAGTCCATTTGTACCTATGATTGTTCCGCACAATGTCCGTCTAAAAAATTATAAGCAAACCCGTCCGTCCATATTAAAGAGTTTTGGAAAGGTATTAAGAAAGTAGCTTAAAACCTTTGTTTTTTCTAAGGCCATATCCGGAAGCAAGGGTTGGAGATATAGAGTGCATAGGACTGCTAGACAGTGGATCCCAAGTCGCATGTCTCTCCCTTTCTCCTGAGGTTTGTAAGAAGTTGCGAGACACCAAACAACGGTTTGCACCGCTGATGGTAAAACGCATGGTAAAACGCAAATGATTTTCGGTGTTATAGACAGGAAAGTAACATTTTTTTAACGAATATATTATCAGACTATGAAAAAGAAGGCTTAGGAAGAAAATAACGTCAATTATGGAGTATGTAATAGAGTTACAGCCGAACGTCCGTTCGACTAAGCAAAATTATTTTCCCATTCTCCTACGGTAGCAAATTTAGTTTACGCAGAGATTGACGAGATGCTTAAATTAGGAGTGACTGAACATTCGCCTAATAGTCCTTGGTTTAGTCCGGTTGTATAAGTGAAGAAGATAAATGCCGTCTGTGTCTTGATTCCAGGAAAATAAATAGCGTAAGCGTTAAGGACGCTTATCCCCTTCCTCATGTCGATGGCATTGTGACATACTTTTCCTTTCAAGCCGGGGTTAAACTCAGTCCGTCCAGGATTCCTATGGAGTAGAGAAAATCTCCTACCGTATCCTTTCAAAGAGGAAAACCCTGTTCAATAAGTTTTATCCAAATTTATGTTCGTTAAGGTAATTCAGTGTTACTTTATTCAAAACTACTTCTGATACGGCTAGGAAAACCCTCCGTGTATGCCTTAATGATACCCTGCTCTACTAAATGTCGCGGAGGTAGCAAACCACCACTAACCGCTGAGCAATGCGTCAGCAAGCTACTATGCCTATCTAGCTTCTCCCTATTTTACAATAAAAAATTCTAATCCTAGCCCTACTAGACAGATACTAGTTAAATGGTTGGTCAGATAACCTCTCGGCCTGACTTGCGTTATTTCTGCTTATTTTTGTCAATTAACTTCTGAGAGCAGTGTGCCAAATCTAACCATGTGTTTGCTGTTTGTGTACACACGTACAGTATACGACGTCCCTTTCTTGCGCATGTAAAACCACATATGTCTGCACTCTTCACTCTCATTATCCCTAATGAAAAGTTGGGTTAGCGCTAACAGTCAGGTATAATGCAAACACACGCCAGCGCTAATGGTTACGAGTACGGCAAACATGCGCCAGGTCTAATGGTTATGAATGATGGAAACTTCATATATAGCTAACAATGAAAATACAATTGGGTTTATTATTAGATTTGGTTTTTAATATATAATATAACTTAAAATTACACAATTTTCACGTTCACAACAGTCAATTAGATCTATAAATACATATTTATACCACTAAACATTTACAAAATATAATTTCACTCCATTTGCCGCAAGTTGAAAATTCCTTTGCTCGTCCACCTGAAAATATGAAATTTTTGGTGGATAAATATATAAACCAGGACTTGACTTGTTTAATAACAATAATTAGCACTATATACTTGCCTTATCCAGGCGTATTAGTTGCAATTTCTCTGCAAAACTCCTTATTAAATATTTTATACATTTTTTAACGACGCACTAACATTTGGACGCACTAGCGGATACACAAAGAAAAACAAAAACTTGACAGAAGGCTTTGTGTGTGTTAGTAATTTACAATTTTCGCTGGCATGTATTAGTGAGTGTGGTTAGGTCCGTCTAGTAGGGAGGTTACCAAATTATCAACCGTAGCTCGATATATATACTAGACTGGGCCGATTTATTACCGATATCGCACCATCGATTTTTCGATAGGTTTTGGGCTCAGGAAAAAAAAGTTCCACCACGCATACCCATAAAAATAATTTTCAAGCCTGCGAAATTTAATTTTTTTAGCTTTTTTCGAATTTTAATTTTATTGTTTTTTCATGACCTACTAAAAAATTTTCATTTGATTTTAAAATTTTCATGTATACCCTGTCCGACTCAAAAATGGTTTTTGAAAAAAAATGTATTTTCGTGTTTTGAGACTTGTTTTGGTCGAAAAGTCGACTTTCCCAAAACCCGAAAATTAATTTTGTTCATAAAACGCTTATCGCCAACGTTTTTAGGGCATAATTTTAAGTGGGACAGGAAATATGAGACAAATTCGTTTTCATCGAAAACATTTTTGCATGTATGCTGAAAAAACCCTTAAAAAAAATGGCGAAAGGGTCAAATTTTTGACCAAAACACTCCCCAAAGCCCGAAAAATAATTTTTTTTTTAAAACTGTTATCGCCAACGTTTTTAGCGGACATTTTTGGGTCGGACAGGGTATACACGAAAATTTTAAAATCAAATGAAAATTTTTTAGCAGGTCATGAAAAAAACCTTAAAAATCAAAGTCGAAAAAATTCACAAAAATTAAATTTCGCAGGTCCTCAATACAAATCGGCCCACCCTCATATATACAATATGATTTACTTTATATTAATAGTTCCATAACTTTTTATGAGTGCGCCCTTCCACCTGGAATGCCCCCTTTTCGCCCGCTATCATATGTTCGCGGGTATTGGTGCTAGCGCTGCTTAGATCAGCTGGCTATATATTCCTCACTATGTGTGATGCTGCTAAATTTGCTGCATTCCCATTGTGTGCTAGCAATGCTTTTTCCTTCTCTTCTTTATGCTGTGTCCGCTTGCATTGGGTTGCATAAATATGTAGGCGTGCGCGTGAATGTAAACAAAGCACCGCTGGTTGAGTTGGCTGACCGCTTTGCTTGCTAGAATGCCGGTTACTTTGTTTGTGCAATATTTGTTTATTGCATACTAGAATTGTCGCTTGGTTAGCGGCCCATATTTTTTTGCCTAGTTATTAAAAATTATTAGGGACAAATGTATATTAGAGCATCCAGAAAAGTATGTGTATTTATACCAATTTATACCGTGGAATTCAATTTGGTATAGTATAACAAATATTCAAATATATATAAATAAGCATGTATCTATGTACACTAGGGTGTTCCAAAAAATTTAGAAACTCCTGATTTCAAAATATTCGTATAAAAATTAAGGAAGAGTGTGTTCATGTATGGGACTCTAAAACCGGTGGTTTTGGGTCCTCACACTCTCCCCTCACCTGCCGCAACGAGGGTTACCGTTACGAGGCCCGTCCTCGCTGTTCTTCTAACAGTGGTTTCCAGGCATTGTCTTCGATCCTCTTTGTTAGGTATTTTGTTCTTGCAGGATAATTCTACTTCCTCCTACTTTGTTTGTGTGATTCTGTTCATGCTCCGTTTGTATGTTTTGTGGCGCCTGGTAGTTGTATTGTGGTGCCTGATGAATGTTCGCTGAAGGGGTTCGCGCCTGACGTTCGATTCGATGTTTCTTTTCTCTATGGGATAATCTCTCGCGATCTGGGCCTTGTTCTAAAATGAAATGTTATACAAAATTCGGTCATTAGGTTATAGCATTGGCTGGCTATGTTGTTGGCGTAGTTCATCACCATCCTTATCCCGTTATCCATGGTTGGGGCTTGTCCTTGTACTTGTGCTGTGTGCCACCCACTCCGGTCACCGTCTACCACCTGCTGACCGCTGCTTACCCTTGCGCGTTCGGTTCTTAAGCCATTTGGACTTGAATTGGCAAGTGCTAGTGCCCCACATATCACCGCCGTCATACAATCGGCTTGACCTTGCTCCGTGACTTGGGCTCCTTGAGATATTGACGCGCGTGGTGTTGCTCTCACTACGGCCAGTTGCTCTGTGTGCTCCCCGACGGAGACCTCGGTGAAATGTCCGTTCGGGGTTCTACTACGCGATGCTGATGATGGCGCGTGTTGTGTTGTTGCTATCGTCGTCGGGCGTCACAGGATGAACGTATTTGTCTTTCTGCTGCCGGACTTGCTTTTTCTTCGACTGCCGCCTGATTGTACGCTTTTAACTCGCTTACATGTGCCGTGCTCCTTTTGCCGTTATACACCTTGTCTAGCTCGACGATCACCTGGGGTGCCAACTTTGCTGCAAAGTTGTCCACTGCCTTGGACAGCTGGTACTCTTTCACTAATACCAGATCGCCCACAGCCGGTTGTCACTGTCTCCTACGAACATTGCAATGCCTTGCCTGTTTCGCTGATGCTTGTTGTCTACGTCGTACCATCTGATGCACCTCCTTCATTTTCGCCATCTTTTCACTGAGAGTCACCTTCACCTCGCCTGTGCCAAAAGTTTGCTCATCGTAGAGGGCGTTGAGGATCCTCGGCTCCCTACCCTGTACTACGATTGCTGGACTGTAGCCTGTTGACTCGCCTACGCTCGTATTCAGTGCAAGTGTCATCTCTGGCAACAACTCATCCCATTTCTTATGCTCCTTCCCAGTGAACTGTGCTATCATCCTCTTGATATTACGATTCGCTCTCTCCGTCAGATTCTCTTGCGGTGTATACGGTGCCGTTATCTGGTGCTTTATGCCAGCTTCTTGTAGAAACTTCTTAAAATGCCGGCTCGTGAATTGTGCTCTATTGTCTGTCATTAGAATTTTTGGCGCGCTAAATCGGGTCAAATTCTCTCCCTCATTCCTCTGATCAGATTCTCCTTCATCGCCTTCCGTATTGCCATGATTTGAGAATTTTATTTCTTTATTTATTTCGGTCTAAAAAGTGCAGACTTTCTTACAGACAAGTTAAAAATAAAGCAAAGTTCAAGCTTAAATTTATATATGCTATTATTATATATCGATTTGCTGGTTGTATAGCCTTGAATTTGGGTTCATTCAACGCATAATTCGTTCTATGAGTTACTTCAACAAATAGTCTGGTACGCCTTAGATCACGTGGTGGAATGTATGGAACGAATAAATTAGATAACCTGTTTCTGTAACCTTTCGATAAGAATTAACGCAAATTGCAACCCTGTTATGTAGCTATCGCTGAATTGTGTAAGTGTGGTAAAAATGTATTTTCGTTATGGATTTCGATAAAAATAACCATGCCTATAATGGCAGTGATAACAAGTGTAAAATCCAAACTAATTGCATTATGTGCAAATTTGTAATGTTATTGATATTAATTAAAAATTAATTGTTTTAAAAAAACAAAAACAAAAGTTAAGTGTAAGAAAAAGTTAAGGTAATTCTATACGAACGTACGTAACTGCTAATATACGTCCAAAAATATCGGGAAAGGTATCAAATGACGAGCTTTAACCTCCGTATCAATAATCCGAAAGCGGAGATTCGATATTTTATGTCTGTCCAGAGATATTTGCAATTAAAGTTGAAAATTTTCTATCATTTTTATGTGGTTGTTGTAATCACAGATTAGGGTGTACGGAAAAGTGCAGAAATGTGTTCTGCGCAGAAATATTGCGGACCGCGTAGACGGTGTTGGACCGGCTAAGGGTTGTTTTTTTAAAGCGAAGGCCGCCTACGCAGAAAGGTGTTATGCACATACATACCTTGGATCAAGCCTCCTATTTGGGATCGGACCTGGGCCATTTTTGGGTTTTTTGCTAAAAACTTTTCACTGAAACAAGTTATTTAATTTCCGCTTTCGGATTATTGATACAGAGATCAAAACGCGTCGATATCCTTCCCGATATTTTTGGACGTATATTAGCAGTTACGTACGGTCGTATAGAATTACCAAAGTTCTCCCGCTAACTATCACAATATCTTATCTAGTAGGCTATTGAGACCATTGTGCGGTGTGCGTCAAATGTTTTATTTGCCACCTAGGCCTTTTTGCCTATCATTTTCTCATTTTTACATAACACACCACGAACATATCGCAAGGTGAATTTTTTTCATACAGAAACGCTTTTCATAACGAAATCGTTACAAGCCATGCGATACATAATCATTCGTTATTATAACGAAAAGTTACAGAAACGGGCTACAGAGAAGTATACACAAAGCAATATTGGTGAAAATTCTTTGAACTCTCTCAATTTTATGTGAGTTCCCTTCATAGAATGGACTCCATATAATCGAGCAATATTCCAGCCGACTTCTTACCAATGACGTAAAAAGTGCCCTCAGAGTCATGGGATCCTTGAAGTCACTGGAATTACGTCTAATAAACCCAACCATTGCAAAAGATTTGGAAACAATAAAGTCGATGTGACCAAAAAAAGAGAGTTGATTGTCAAAAATTAGACCCAGATCTTTAATCTCACGACAACGGTTTACGCTAGTTACCCTTTTTGAAAAAGAATGTCGGACTAGGCGAAGAGGTAGGATTTGAGTATACCTTCTGAAATAATTTGGCAAATAAATTGCAAATATCAACCGCATTACTGGACGATACACCGTCATACTCCATGCACGTCGGAAATCCATTAGTCTGCCTCTTGGAATTAATAACCGACCACAAAATAGATGGATTCGTCTTTAGTTTTGATTCCAGATTATTCATATATTGTCTGAACAAGAACTTATTGAGACAGTTAAAAGTCGATTTAAGTCTGACAAAGATAAGACGACCGGGTTCACTCGGGCTCCTTTTATATTCCTTAAAGGCCTTACGTTTTTTATTTTTAATATTATTAAGTTTAGTATTGAACCAGGGTGGTCTATTGTTCAGAATTTTGCGCTTTCGCGGAACGAAGTTCAAAATGCTAACGAAAGCATTTGCTTTAAAATTTCATAAGAAGCCTCAGGCCCATTAGCGGAGTCCAAGGAGGACCAGTCAGTGTCGAGGAAAAATTCGTTTATCGCTGTATTTGTGGGTCAGCCTTGAAATAATTATATTCTGAAATAGTTGCAGCTGGGTTTTTATCAAAGTCATAAAACTCGAAATTTGCAACCAAAGCATTGCGATGTAAACTGTTTTCCAAGATTGGAGATACACACTTTCTGCAAGATATTCTTAAATCATCAGTAGTGCGTATCTGTAACTTTCGTTATGCATTATAACGAACGAAATAACGAATTGAGTAGTGCAACGAACGGCGGTGTTTCTGTAAGTGTGGTGATAATCATTTACGTTATAATATTCGTTATTATTTTCGTTATCATATCATACACAAAAAATATAGTGATATCTGGCGCAAAAACAGAAATGAGTGAGGTAAGGCTAAAAAATTTTACTATATTGTTTACAGAAAAAAGTAAGTACTGGCAAAATTTCCAAAGCAAAAGCTTTTGGAAATTTTATGTGGCCATAGAAATGAGGCTATGGGGCAGTTTGGTGGACCAAATAGCGGCAAATCAGCACAGGCTGTTTGGGAAACAGTGGCGGCGGAGCTTAATGCATGTGGCGCAGCATGTAAGACGGGTGACCAGTGTAAAAAGTTATGTTTACTTTATTTATTACCTATATATGTAATATGCAAACGTTATATTTATTTTATACATGTTATATATGGTGTGTATATGTTTGAATTCATAGCCGTTATAAATATATTTTTACAGTGTTGGGCAGACTGCAAATCATCCGTCAAAAAGCAGCAGGCCGCTATCAACAGATTTAATCAAGCCACTGGAAATCGGCTTGCCACCCAAGGTCCGTCGCCACTGGAAGGCATGGACAAGGAGGTGCTGGAGTTCTTTCCAGCTGCTCTTGTTAGTGGCGATAGTGGCACCATAGAAGCGGGATTCCAGGAGGTAATTTGTGCTTTTATTGAAAAAAAAAATAGTTATTTTTAATTAAAATTTTTGCAATCTAGGAGTATTTGGATGACGAATTGCAGGAATCCCTGGATCCACTGTTGGGGACGCCTGTTAAGGAAGTGGCAGCAAGCACTTCAAAAGCAGCAGGCACTACCTCCTCTTTCTCAAGTGCTTTTGAAGAAGTGAAAGAGTTGATGAAGAAGCAGGAGGAGAAGAGGTGTAGTAAAATGGGGGAGCTCATGAATGTTCTTAAAACTATGAGCTCCGCCCTACAATCAATAGATGCCTCACTTAAAATTTTGGCAGAAAAAAATCAAATTTAATATATTAATTTCTATTTATTTAATTGTATTAAATGCTGAATTTTGTTTTTTGTTGTTTTTTATACCAATTTATTTTAAATGAATTAATGAATTGTTCTGTTTTAATAAAAATTTGTTTTATTTTTATTGTTCATCGAAGTGATTTCTAACAATGGAATCACGAACTCTTCGTCCTTGATTTAAGACATTTCTATTATCTTTGTCAATAGATTCCACATTCATAATTGATACATCAGACATATTTACGTCTGGAATGGTTTGTTTATGAAGTAATCTAAAATTGTGTAACGTCAAGCAGGCATTGATTATGACGCCGGAGTATAACGGGGAAACTTAAATCCCGCGCTCATGCGACAAGCACGCAAAGACTTTTTTCAAAACTCCATTAAGCCTTTCCACGCAGTTTCTGGCTTGAATATGGACCTTGTTGTAATTTTCTTGCCCAACTGATTCCGGATTTCGATATGGCGTCATAAGCCATTACTGTAGTGGATATCCAGAGTCTCCTATGAGCCAATTGGAGCAATTAGCAAATATTCCTTGCATTTAGAATTTTCCCATATGTCGGCAACATGGGTACTTCCACCAAACCGTGCATTGGCAGACACTATATTGAGGTCGTAATCGCATATTAGCTGTACATTTTTAGAAAAATACCCTTTTCTATTTATGTAACAGCACTCAACATCCATTGAAGGTTTTTTAATCTAAAACAGTCGATGGCACCAATGCATCCGGGAAACCCAGTGCAAGAAAAAAATCTGCAATTATACATACAATTAAGTTTAGAAAGTAAAATTGTATTAACATATATAACCTTTGTTTGATTCTATTGGACTCTGCCAAGCTTTTAGGGAAAATTATATATTTGCACATAAGCTTGTTTTGTATAATGTACGAAACTTATTTGACTGAGCGACACACCATTGTCTTGCTCATAGAGCAAACGAAATCCTGCCCAATATCCCTTAAGTACGATCCTGTCGCATAATAATGCAATGCTGTTGTCATCCTCAATGGTTTTGGTATAAAAGTTAGTCTTACTCCGTCTTTCATGTGAGGGCGTATTTCATTTAACAATGCTATTGCTGCATATTTTTTAAATCTAAAAAGCTCTTCAAATCGCGCTTCCGGGACGTGAAAAGGGTCAGTTGGATCTCTAAGGTAACGTCTATGTACACGTAGCATATTTCGCTGGTCAACTAATATTGCCAGTTCGGCAGCTGCAAGCATGGTCACAAGCGTCAAAATAATGAAATAAGTTAACACTTCACATTTACACACTTACTTTATTTGTCTACACTTACTTTTTAAATAAATAATTAAACAAAACAATGCAAAAAGTAAATCATAACGTCGATATCATAACGAAAAGTTACAGAAACGCACTACAGATCCAAAAACGAGATCAAGGAACCGACAATTACTGTTTGGTTGAATATTGCATTGTTTTAAGCCATACGAGAACAAAGTGCTAACAACAAGCACATCGATATCGGATCTGATATTTGTGGGTAAAGTATTACAGCCACTTGACCAGGTGATATTACTTAAATTAAAGTCTCCTAAATATATAATCTCATCAGGCAGATAAGCAGTACTTATGACACTATTCACTATTTGGCGGAATATAAGACAAAGCGATTATTATTGTTTTATTGTCATTAAACTTAACGCTTACACAGATTTCTTCAACGCCACCATCTATCAAATCATTAGTAATTAGTTTACTACATAGATCCGCTCTGATAGCAATTAAAACAAAACCACCCCTCTCAAGACCGGTAGCGTTCCGGCACCGATCATTACGAAATACGTTATAATACAGGGTGTTTTCTTTACAGGTTTGTTTTTTAAATAGAGATAAAACTGGCATTTTGTGGTCAAATCTGGCAACTCTAATGTCATTTATGTTCAGTTTGGTTTGCCATTTCATCATGAACAGGTTGACAAAAGAACAACGCTTGCAAATCGTGCAAATTTATTTCGAAAATAATGGTTCAGTTCGCGAAGTTTACCGTGAGCTCCGTCCATTTTATGGTCGACATAATCGTCCATCAGAGCAATTAATTCGGTTAACCATGGATCGTTTTCGCACTACGTTTACTCTATGTGATAATACGCATCCGCAGAGACGTCGAACAGTGCGCACCGAAGAAACAATTGCCGCTGTAGAGCAAAGTGTTGAAGAGGACCCGAATGAATCGATTCGCCACCGTGCACAGCAATTGGAGCTTTGTCCAACAACTTTATGGAAGATTTTGCGCAAAGATCTTGGCTTGCGACCTTACAAGATCCAGCTTGTGCAAGAATTAAAGCCGCGAGACCATGCAATGCGTCGTGATTTTGGTGTATGGGCCGAAAATGAGATTGATTTCGATGCTGATTTTCATCGCAAAATTTTGTTCAGTGATGAGGCTCATTTTTGGTTGAATGGCTACGTCAACAAGCAAAATTGCCGCATTTGGAGTGAAGAGAATCCACATGAGACCCTTGAAACGCCATTACATCCACAAAAACTGACTGTTTGGTGTGCTCTATGGGCTGGTGGAGTCATTGGGCCATACTTCTTCCGCAATAATGCTGGAGAGGCAGCTACCGTTAATGGAGACCGGTATAGAGCCATGATAACCGACTATTTTGTTCCCGAATTGGATGGCATGAATGTGGATGAGTTGTGGTTCCAACAAGACGGCGCTACATGCCACACAGCGCACGTCACAATCGATTTATTGAAGGAAACATTCGATGAGCGCATAATTTCGCGGAATGGACCTGTCAATTGGCCACCAAGGTCGTGTGATTTGACACCATTGGATTATTTTCTTTGGGGATATGTGAAGTCGCTCGTCTACACCAACAAACCAGAAACGTTAGGGGAATTGGAAGCCAACATTCGTGGCGTTATTGCCGACATACGGCCCCATATGCTCGAAAAAGTGGTTGAAAATTGGACCTGTAGAATTGGCTTTATTCGAGCCAGCCGCGGCGGCCACATGCCCGAAATCATATTTAAACATTAATGGCATAAAATTATCCTTCCAATAAAGCCAAATTGATGGACCTTAAAACGATTTTCTTGTGTTTTATTTCAATTCGAAGTTCTATACCCCTAAAAAAAACACTCTTTAGCTGTAAAAAAATTCGTAAGATGAAACATTTTCATTCAACCAGGTCTCTGATATAGCTAATATGATATGGCTAACGTTACGATAAAATTGTGACGATTTCGTACGCATACCACTAACATTTTGATAATAAAGCGCATAACTCGCTTTTGATTTATTAATAGGTCTACTAATATCTAAGCAAGGTCTAGCGACTATGTCTTCGGTTCGAACCTTTTTCGGGCAAACAGCAAAGGGCAAACGGTCACACCGGCAGGCGAAAGCTCAGGGTTGAGCATCTTATCACACCCAGATTCGGGAACACCAAGGTTGAATGTATTCAATGATTCAACGGCAGTGCCTTTCCTAAAAAGCGCGTGACAAGAAAGCAACTCTTTTCTTATCCCAGAATATTTAGAGACGTATTCAATAATATTGTCGTTTGTAGCTGATGGCAAAAAACGACGCAATATGAAGCCACTTAGTCTTAGCAACACTAAGCTCAGTGCTTACATTCGAACCAATAATGCGCATTTGTTTACCATAATTATTCTTCATTGCAGCATCTACCTTCTGAAGAACATGTTGATGATTGTTGTTGACATTCGCAATGGTAACTACAGCATTAGTGCCAATAACAGCTGACGCAAAAGAAGACGGAGATGCGGCGGTATTGATGTCGGGTAATTCGATTTTACCTGCTTTCTTCTTCTTCATAACTTCCACCCACTCTACATCAGTAGGCTCATCACTTTTCATGTAAATTGAATCAATAACAACAATGCTATCATCAACACACGTATTATCTGGTTCAACAGATAATGAACCATTGTTGTTGTCAATGAGAACAGCAGCAACATCATTGTTAATACTGTCATTGTTAGCAGTAAGAGCTTCAGCTTCGATCAGAGGTTCTGATTGCTTTGTTTCTGCATCCGATTCAAGCTTTTCATTATTCGTGATTTGTTTTGCTTTTGCAATGGAGTCGTTGCTGTCGTTTTTCGCTTTTGCAGGCAAGCCACACTTATTATTTTCTGTTTAGAAGTTGACTGTTTAACTTTTGGTTTTTCTTTGCGAGTTGATTCGCGTTCACTAGCATAGGAAGCAACAACAGTATGCATGTCTTTTATTTCGGTGGTTAACGAGGAGATCATATTAATGAGCGCAGAGTGCAAACTTCGTCTAATAGAGAATTCACTGTAGTAAGTATAATGGTATTTTCGGAACGTAAAGCAGCAATGTCTTTAGCAATATCGAGCAGAGTTGGTGGATATTTTCACACAGCTCGCCAATGCTCTCAGCATTATTAGAGATAATTGGGGAAGCACTTGGTGGAGGAGTACGTGTCGATGCGCGACGCGCAACCGAACAAATTTTACAAAAGAATGGTTTCTTCAAAGAGATGAGAAAATCAAAATCATCGGTTGACATGTTAACACATTGCAAATGAAAATGGTCAATGCACTTCGCACACAACACCTTCCGTTTATTGCGATCAACCCTTTGTCCACATTCGCAGGGCATTATGAATAATTTATTTTATTTATAATATTATTGTATACTCGTATTCATTTGAATAAAATGTTAATAGTAATTAAATTCAAACAAGAGTCACTATCGCAAGTCAAAAACAGTCCACTAATTATAATTATAATTATTAACACTTGCCATAATAGCGGAAATAGTACAAAAATCGCGGAGCGAATAATTAAACACTCCGCACTCAGCCGATCTTGCTACTTTCACTTTATCCACAAAAACTAATGCCATCGTATTTCCATGCTTCTAGCGAGGGAGTGGTCCAACGAAATCTGCACAAACCGTAGCAAAAGGTTCATCAGAAATCTGCGTGAGCATCTTACCTGCAGCTTGTCGTTGGCTGGGCTTGTAGACTTGGCATGGGTGGCATTGTTGCACGTACTTCCGTACGTCTCTAAACATTCCAGGCCAGTAGTACCGGATTATTGCACCCGCGATGGATTTCCGTATACTCATGTGTCCTGCGCTCGGTGTGTCGTGTATTTCGTTGAGCACTCTTCTCCTCTCCGATGTCGGCACGCATAACTTCCACGGCACCTCATCCTCGCCATCCATTTGACTCCATATTCGTCGATACAATCGTTCTCCCTCCATCACGTAGTCGGGAAACTTCTCTGGCTCCCTCGCTACTTCGGCTAGTTTCGTTGTGTACCATTTGCATGTAATACCATCCTCCTGCATACTTCCCAACTGTTCTAGCGGCTGCCTCGAGAGTGCGTCTGCGACCACATTCATTTTGCCTTTCCGGTATTGTACGTCCAACGAGTACTGCTACAATTCAAGCGGACTCCCGATCGCGTTCATTCATTCAAAGCCAAATGATTAGTGATTACCGTAAAATTGTACCCCTCTAAATATGGCCTCATCTTCCTGGTAGCGCAAACGATGGCTAGACACTTCGGCCTTATTCATCCGACGGCTCGCATATGCTATTACTCGTTCCTCGTCGTCCAACCCCTAGGTAAGAACTGCACCAAGGCCGTAATCGCTCACATCAGTCTGTAACCGAAACCTGTTCGAAAAACCTGGGCACGCCAATGCTGGTGCTTGTATGAGAGCGTTCTTCAACGCTTCGAATGCCACCTGCTGTTCCTCGCACCTTTTCCACCTCCTTTCTTTCTTTAACATTGACGTTAGCGTGTGTACAACTCGTAAAAAATCAGGTACGAATCTTCGGTACCACGAAACTACTCCTAGAAATCTCCTTGACTCTCGTATGTTCTGTGGTGACGTCAGCTCCTTGATGGCGGCGATTTTGTCAGTGTCCATATGGATACCCTCTTCACTGACCACGTGACCTAGATATTTTAAACTTTTCTTAAAAAATTCACATTTCTCCGGATTGATCTTCAAGCTGGCTCTCCGTTA
Organism: Merzomyia westermanni; assembly: GCA_949987695.1. Taxonomy (NCBI): domain Eukaryota; kingdom Metazoa; phylum Arthropoda; class Insecta; order Diptera; family Tephritidae; genus Merzomyia; species Merzomyia westermanni. The sequence goes on from OX465291.1 coordinate 89,012,827, forward strand.
TCTTTTAAAAACTTCTTTCAGGTGGGTGATATGCTCTTCGAATGTCGTGCTAGTAATTATGATGTCGTCTAGGTAGGCGAACGCGTGTGGTTCCAGCTCTGGGCCGCTGACTCGATTGAGTGCTCTCTGAAATGCGCCAGGGGCAAAGTGTAATTCAAACGGCATCACTTTACACTGGTACAATCCTCGTCCGGGTACCGTAATGCTGTGAATTGCTTACTACTTTCTTCCATCGGGATTTTCCTATAACCATTTTTATATCCAGGCTACTTCTAAAGCGCGCGGTACGTAGTATATCCAAAATATGTTGTATTCGGGGTAATGGTTAGGGATCTGGTACCCAACGCGCGTTGAGTTGCCGATAGTCGACGCAGACTCTCCATTTGCCGTTCTTCCTCCGGGCCAGAACTATCGGCGCACTGGCTTGCATCTTTGGGTTCTTTGAAAAATATCTTTGTTTTATCGGCCGGTCATCTCGCATTACAATCTTGTGGATGGTTATGTTCGACACGCCGGACATCTCTTCAAAAATCTTTAACTCATGTTTGAGAAAGTTACTCACCGCATCGTCTGTACTGTTCTCCACTAGTGGGACCTCGTGTTCACGCCTCGCGGTCTTCTCGGCACCTATGCTCTCTCCGTTGTCTACCGTCGTCGTACATGTTGCCGCTGGCTGATTCTGATCATCCACTTGCAATAATAATGTCTCATTGCCACACTTCAACTCCAGCTTAGCCTTTGCCAGATATTCTGTCCCGACCACGACGCTGTCGCCAAACTTGATCTCCGCCTCTACCTCGTCGCTCCCGTGTCGATCGCTGCCATCATTTCTTGCCACTCCAGTATGATTGCAGCCAAGATTCGCCCTTGGGTCTGCCTAAGTGTTTTTTTCGTGCACGAGGATTCGTTGTCAGAGACACCACCCCTCGCTATCAATGGGGTCTCTGGCCATTTCCCGGCTGTCTTCGACGCGCAACACGGCCGGTTGGCCACAGTGCCAACAAAAGTCGCTTCGCTCGTTGCGGCACTTATAGGCGAAGTGCCCGCTCTCCCCGCAACGTCTGCACGCGCTTCGTGGGTCTATAGTCCTTTGCTGTTGTCTGGTCGCATTATTCTGTACTCCTGCGGCCTCCTGTTTTGGGTGTTCCTTCTCTCTCTCGCCCGCTTGCATGTACTGGTACCTCTCCTCTCGTCTTCGTGGTACGAATGGTATCGCTGTTGGTTTTAGTGTTTCCTTCTCTGGCGTGATGTTTTCATAATCCTCGACCAGGCTGACCAATCCCTCCAGGCTATTAAACTCACTTCTTTTTACGTACAGCTGGTACTCTCGCCGCGAGTTCCTATATATCCTGTCCAGCTTCTTGTCGTCGGTGTAATCGGCGTATCGCATTAACCCCTGTAACGATAGCACGTAATCTTTAAACGCCTCACCTGGTCGCTGGACTCGCTGCCGGATTTCGTCATCCCAATGCTCAAAGTACCTGGAACTTAACATTGCTTTGAGTACAAATCGAATTTTTCACCATCAATAATTTGAGCTTGAATGATAAATATAGTTGCAAACCACAAATAATCATATAAACTCAAAAGGATCATCTGCAGAACAAAATAACTAACTAGGTACTTTCAAAACAACAACATTCACGTACAGGAAATTGAACCTACATTAGGAAAAGGGCCTTGACAGGGGACCAGCGAGGAGAAAATTCTGGAGGACATCTTCATTTCCTGAACGTGAGCGGAAAATTGTATTGCACGGCGAAACCCACCATTGCAAACCGTGAGTATTGCATAAAATTAACTAATGGTCCTTCTTCGCCATTGAAGAAACCAGCCCCTGCCCATACATTAAAATAATATATTAAATTATATGTTTCTCGAAATTCAATTTGTTGGCTCTCGCCAAAAACAAATTTTTCCCGCCAAATTTAATATCCCGGTGAACTCAAATTCCTTACGGCGAAATTTCTCACCCATACAGTGTTACATTACATTAAACACCAAAATCCCTAGCGGTACAAATTTGTATATAGTACCAAAAGACAGTGGGCCTGATCGCCAATTTCACCTCACAAAAAGATATTATTTTCTCTTACTGGTTAGACTAAATACAAATTCTCACAAGTTTAACAAGTACAATTTCGGGTCTAACCAATTAAAGAAGCACGATAAATAGTGTTATAATTCCAAAAAAATTAATTAATAATATTATACATTTTCCCCAAACTACCGCTCACGAAAGTACATATCCGTATACTCACTCGCACATACATATAAATAAAGTGGTTGAACATTATTCCCTGAACAGTGTTATAAGACTGCTAAGTCCCCATCAAATTTATTTTTTTTTTTCGTAAATAAACACGCAGTCTCCCCAAATATTTTCCAAAATTGCCACGATAAAATTAAGTTAATCCCTTTTCAAAATCACTACCGTAGCCGAGAATAAATTTATTCCCGAAACGGATATTTTTACGGATTACTGCACTCGGTTACGCTCAACCCGGTTCAAGATAATACCCAGGTAGTCCTAAAATTAAAAGACTAAGATATAGATGTTTTTTGGTCAAGAGTACGTACGAAGTGCTAGTAGACTGACGACCGGGACCTCCCCGATGAATTTAAGTCAGCCGCGTTCGGTAAATACCGAATATGAGGACACCAAAGCTCAAATATGCGACCAACTCAAAGCATTGAGTAACCCCGCGCCTCAAATACAAACCCAACCCACCCCCAAGAGTCCTCCCATATGAACCTGAAAGTCCCCCCTTGTGATACAGAAATATTTTATGGAGGGTATGATCAATGACCGTCCTTCCGAGACATGTTCACGGCGGTCTATATCAATCACTCGAAACTCTACAGTGCTCACAAACTGTATCACCTTAGACATAAGACTAAAGGAAAGGCAGGCCAAATAGTGGAACAATTCCCTTTAAGTGACGACAACTTTGCCCTAGCATGGGAAGCCCTAAAGTCACGATACGAAAACAAAAGAGTCCTGGTCGATAATCAAATCCGAATACTCATCAATCTAAAATTGATTCCATCGGAAAACAGCGATTACATTCAGAGGTTACAATCCTCAGTAAACAACTGTCTCCAAATACTGGCGACACAACAAGTCGACCCCAGTTGGGATCCCATATTAATATATCGGGTAACCTCAAAACTCCCAGAGAATACAGTTGCCCTGGGTGGAGCAATCATTAAGCTCTAGAAGAGACCTCCCGAACTGGTCACAAATGAAGCAAGTTCTGACCACTCGCTACGAGATAGTGGAAAGGGAGGATCAATGGCGACCAGCCAAACCACGGTATAATACACCCTCCACAAACTTCTCAAAGCCTCACCCCACGCAGAACAATCCCCAGTTCAAGCAGGCTCAACCCCAAAATCACAGCAACAACTCCCTTTCACAAACAAATCTCATGCCAGAGAACACCAAACAAGCTATGCAATCAATCCACCCATACTCTAAAAAGCTGTTTGCGGTATAAAAGGTTGGCAATTCCAGAGCGAAAAAAATTCGTGAGAGAAAATAATATTTCCGAGAATTGTTTAGTTCAAACCCATGTTCTAAAAGACTGCCAAAGCACGAGAACGTGCATGCACTGCCAAAGCCGGCATAACACCACCCTGGAATCCAAGGGATCCCAGGTAGCAACAATAGAAGCCAGCAATCCCAGGCTTCAGGACGTCATCCAGGCGGCACCCCAGGAAGGAGAACCCTCTACGCCCAACAGTTCCCAAGTACAGTCGTTCCATGCTGAAAATGATAACGAAATCATACAGCCAACAGCAAGCGTCTTGGTAGAACATAGAGGGGATCTATTCAAGCTTAGAGCCTTAGTGGACCAAGGCTCCGAAAGAAGCTTCATATCCGCCAAAGCTCGGACCAAACTCGGGCTTCCCTATACCCACTCCCTGTTTGAAATATCGGGTATGGGAGGCGGAGTGGTATAAACATCCAATAAGCTGTGTTCGTTGACCCTGGTCTCAAACGTGAATAAAAGCCCAGGCGCCAAAGGCGCAAAATTACAAATATTCAGCTAAATGAACAGCTGAGACAATTCTGGGAAATCGAGGAGATACCCAGACCTCGAGTGGAAACCACCCGAAGATCAAATGTGCGAAGAGTTCTACCAAAGCACAACTACTCGAATATGGTTCGCCACCCATTTAAATCATCATTCCCGAACGATATCGACCTAGGCAGCCCTACGATAGTTTCATGGAATGGAACGCTCTCTGAAAAAAGGGCGATCTCAACCAACAGTCTGACCCGGTACTCGAAGACTACCTGTCCCTCGGCCACATAGAAGAATGCAGTCCAAATTAAATGGAATCTCAAGGAAAATACTGCTCTTTCTATCTCCCTCACCATGCCGTCGTAAGGCCAGGCAAAAAACAACAAAAGTCAGAGTTGTACTCAATGCTTCAAAAAAGTCTGGTTCCGGTCACTTCCTTAACGATGTTCTATGTACCGGACCAACCCTCTAACCCGATCTCCGACTTATGTTGCTAAAATGGCGGACATATAAATATGTGTTTAATGGCGATGTAGAAAAAATGGACCGCAGATTCTCTTACACCCCGATGACCGAGACTACCAACGGATAATATTCCGAACTCCCGAAGACGGTAACTGTTTCCTTTAGGAGACAACTGCTAAAACACGTCCGAAATTATCGGGAAAGGTATCGAAATACGCGTTTTGACCTCGGTAACAATAATCCGGAAGCGGATTTTCGAGTTTTTGTTTCAGTGAAGAGATATTTGCATTCAAAGTTGAAAATTTTCTGTCATTTTCATGTGGTTGTTGTAAGCACATATTAGGGTGTACCGAAAAGTGCAAAAGTGTGCTCTGCGCAGAAATATTATGGACCGCGTAGCCCGTGTTGGACCGGCTATGGATTATTTTATTGGAGCGCGGCCGGAAGCCGCCTACGGAGAAAAGTGTTCTGCACATAAATACCCTGGATCAAGCCCACTATTTGGGATCGGAACTGGGTAATTTTTGGGTTTTTTGCGAATAACTTTTCACTGACACAAAAAATTTTAAATCCGCTTTCGGATTGTTGCTACCGAAGTCAAAACGCGTTGTTTGGCACCTCTCTCGATATTCTTGGACGTTTCTTAGCAGTTGTCTCCTAAAGGAAACAATTACCCCGAAGACAGTCCAATAAAGGACTTCAAGCTGAAAACGGTCACCTTTGGAGTGAACTGCGCACAATTCCTGGTTATTCGCACGCTACACGAGCTGTCGAAGGATATAGCAGACTCCCATCCATGCGTAGCCCCAATATTACAGTCCGAGAGGTATGTTGACGACATCGTATCCGGCAGTCATGATCTTTCCTTAGCCGATAAAAGAAGCGATTGATGCTCTCAACTCAGCAGGCTTTCCTTTAAAAAAGATCACGGCAAACTATGCGGACATACTCAAACAAATTCCCAAGGCGGACTAACTTGAAACCGACTTCCTCGAGTTCAAGAAGAGTAGTACCGCCAAAACCCTAGGAATTCAATGGAATGCGCTCTCGGACACCTTCTTCTATACTGTGGCCTCAGACCCAGCCTCAACAGCAGCCACCAAGCGGCAGATACTCTCCTCAATCGCAAAACTTTTCGACCCCATCCCCATCTCGGCCTCACTAGAAGAAAGTTGACCATGTGGTTGGATTCCGAAATCATATTAGCCTGGCTCGAAAAGCCCCCTCACTCATGGAAGACCTGTGTCTCCGATCGAACAGCCCAGATCATAGACCTCGTAGGTAATGTAACTTGGCGACACGTGCGAAGTAAAGATAACCCCGCATATCTGGGAACCCGAGGTTGTACGCCAGTCGATCTGTACAGTTCTGCCATCTGGTGGAATGGTCCAGGGTGGCTTTCCAAATGGCCGAAGATTGGCCTCAACCAACAGTTCGCAACGTCAACCCCCCAGGGTCACGTAGAGTAGAAGCCCTACATGCTACGGAAGAGATGGAGGATCTCTTAGATCGGTTCTCTTCCTACCCTCGTGCTTTACGTGTGATGGCTTACGTTCTCAAATTTGTACGTCGGCGACGTGAACGGTATTGATGACCCAGCCGACCCCTCTCTAACTCATGCCGATCTCAAAAGTTCGAAACATCGCCTGATCATAATGGCCCAAACTCGATACTTCGCTCTTGAAACATCACGTGTAGAGGACTCAAACCCCATTGGAAAACGGAGCTCCCTACTCGTACTCAATCCCTTCCTAGACAAGACCTCCGAGTGAATGGGCGACTAGCCTATGCAACCCTAACTTACAATGAGCGTCATCCCATCATCCCACCCGAAAAGTCTCGGCTCTGTACTCTATACCTACGATTCCTTCACAAAATGCTCCTACATGCGGAAGCTCGTCTCATGCAACAAGAATTTTACATTGCCCGTCTCAAACCACTTATCAAAAAATACATATTCCAGTGCGAAGTCTGCACCACTCACAAACAACAAACGCGATCACAAATTATGCAGCCTTGCCCCCCGAACGTTGTAGATTCGCTCCACCGTTCGTCATTCTGGTGTCAATTTCGCTAGCCCATTTCAATTGAAAGCATTCATGCTCCGATCTCAAACCTCGTCTTTGTCTGTTTTACCACCAAAGGGTTCCACCTGGAATTATGTTCAGACCTCACCAGCAAGGCCTTTCTTGCTGCTTTCGCCCGATTCGCAGGACGCAAGGATACCCGAACCAGATGATGAGCGACAACGGCAAAACGTTTATCGGCGCCAGGCGTGCTACCGAACTGGAATTCGTCTATTTCCTAAGAGAAGTATCGTCGGATATTGTCCAAAAGTATGCCCCCCAAGGAATAAATTGGAAGTTTATAAACCCCGGCGCACCTCACATGGGCGGATTATGGGAATCCGCTGTCAAAAGCTTTAAAGCCCACTTTGAAAAGGCCGCTGGAACTCACAGCTTTACCTTCGAGGAGTTCTCGACTTTATTAATTCGAATAGAAGCCGTACTTAACTCTCGGCCCATCTCCCAGCTTTCTCAGGACCCGAATGACCTCAAAAGGGTATTCTCACGAGACCTCTTACTAAACTCTGTTTTCTACCGTCATATGAGAGCGACGAGGGCCCTCAGTGCCCACTCCCATCTCCCTAACTTAATATTCTCTTAGGCACTCTCTAAAACTATGCTTAATCCCAGGCGTATAATTAATGTGCATATATATTACTGGAAATTCCGATGGTGCATGCGTCATCACGCGCTGCTGATGTACCCTGTGTTCACGGCCATGCAGCCGCAACAACGCTTCTTAGTCGCTAGGGCACATCAGTATTGCACCAATTGCTTAGCGCTGTCCCATCGCACCAACCAGTGCACCTCCACAGAAAGCTGCCGAGTCTGCGGGCGCACCACCACACATTCCTTCATCGGGACACCGGAGGTCGCCATCCCGCGTACGTCGCACCACCAAAATCTAATATCATTAAACACATATTTCCGGGAATTGTTCATAAAGTAATACTCATTATATATATTTTCTCATGAATTGTACAAAATCTTCATTATAATGCATGTGTTACATTATATTATATTATAGTGTCTTATATTTACTCACCACAATGTATGAATTCACCTTAATATTAACGTATTAAATTTGGAACTATTTGGGACGTGTGGCAGCCACGCGTAAATCACCCCACACCAATTCGCCGCACGGCTGACAGCTGGGCGGCCATCACTTTTCCTATACCTTTTTGTCATTATTATTGGTGTGTAAAATGTTTCACTGGCAAAATAAAAACTAGCAAAATAATTGTAAAATAATTTTATTAGCACAGACACCGTAAAGAAACACATTAAAAATATTGCTTGGTACCCAAAAATTGAGCTTAAAGCCATTGTGGCTGCAATTAATTAAAGGAATTTAAGTGTTTTATAAATTCAATAAAAATTTTCACAAAAAATAGGAAATAACAAAAGCGAAATGCAATAGGCAAAAAACTTTACCATTGTTTTGAGTACAAATCGAATTTTTCACCATCAATAATTTAAGCTTGAATGATAAATATAGTTGAAAACCACAAATAATCATATAAACTCAAAAGGATCATCTGCAGCACAAAATAACTAACTAGGTACTTTCAAAACAACAACATTCACGTACAGGAAATTAAACCTACCTTAGGAAAAGGGCCTTGGCAGGTGACCAGCGAGTAGAAAATTCTGGAGGACAGCTTCATTTCCTGAACGTGAGCGGAAAATTGTATTGCACGAAATTAACTACTTGGTAATTATCCTCGTGTTTTTAATTATCTACCATGTGACCCTATTTTCTATAGTCCTTGCTCGGACGCCATTTGTCACGGACTTTTCTTTTCAAGCCGGGGTTAAGCTCAGCCCGTCCAGGATTAATGTTACCCTGCTCTACTAAATGTCGCGGAGGTAGCAAACCACCACTAACCTTCCCGACAGCGGAGTTAGAAAAACCCATACTGTATATAAATCTTCTAAAGGTTGCGGAGGTAGGAAACCCCCACTAGCCTTCCAAATAGTAGAGTTAGAATAACCCCTACTGTATATAAAATGTAAAGTTCGGGAGTTAGGAAATCCCAGGAACTTCTTTCACCGCTGAGCAATGCGTCAGCAGGCTACTATGCCTATCTAGCTTCTCCCTGACTTAGCGAAATTGTCGCCCTTTTATACTTGTCCGCGCGCAGGCGGCCAGCTATTTTACAATAAAAAATCCTAATCCTAGGTTACTACATTATTTACCGTAGCTCGATATATATATACAATATGGTTTACTTTATATTATTAGTTCCATAACTTTTTATGTGTGCGCCCTTTCCACCTGGAATGCCCCCTTTCGCCCGCTATCATATGTTCGCGCATATTGGTGCTAGCGCTGCTTAGATCAGCTGGCCATATATTCCTCACTATGTGTGATGCTGCTAAATTTACTGCATTCCCATCGTGTGCTAACAATGCCTTTTCCTTCTCTTCTTTATGCTATGTCCGCTTGCATTGGGTTGCCCAAATATGTAGGCGTGCGCGTGAATGTAAACAAAGCACGGCTGGTTGAGTTGGCTGACCGTTTTGCTTGCTGGAATGCCGGTCGCTTGCTTAGCGGCTCATATTTTTTTGACTAGAGCATCCAGAAAAATATGTGTATTTATACCGATTTATACCGCGGAATTCAACTTGGTATAATATAATAAATATTCAAATATATATAAATAAGCATGTAACTATGTACAATAGGGTGTTCCAAAAAATTTAAAAACTCATGATTTCAAAATATTAATATAAAAATTCAGGAAGAGTGTGTTCATGTGTGGGACTCTAAAACCAGTGGTTTTGGGTCCTCACGGTATATTGAGCAGGACACCAAAGGCAAAATATATATCACTTTACTAGATTTCCGTCGTTCTTTTGGCAGATTTCCCTGGTCGAAAACTCTCGAGACTATACTTATTTCACAGTCCCCAATCGTCCGTTGTGTCGTTACTGTGTAATGCCGTTTGGCTTATGCCGCTGTGTCATTCCACCACAATTGAAAATCAAATTTTTGTGTATTTAGACGATCTGATCATATTGTCCGAAGACTTTGGTGTCACTTGTCCGTTCTCCCTGAAGTTGCTCACCATTTCTAGAAAATCTGGATTAACTATAAATGTTGAAAAGAGCAAGTTTTGCATCAGCGACTTAAAGTATTTGGTATATATTGCGGGAAGCGGAAACTGCGAACCGAGCCGGAGAAGATTTCTGCAGTGATAAACTACACAGTACTGACTACTGTGAAACAAATCCGCAGTTTCTTTGGAATGGTCGGTTCGTAGATAACATTGCGTCCATTACGAATCCATTGGCCAATATGTTGAAGAAAAAGAAGAATTTTACTTGGAATGACGAAACGCATTCATTGAAACAAGTTTTATCTTTCGCCCCTGTTTTAGCTAGTCCTAATTATGAAAAGTCCTTCATAATTCAATGTGACGCATCTAAACTCATGGTTATAGGTTCAATATAGAGCACCGAAAGGGTTTTTAAATGTAGTACGGGATACGTTAGTGTTAGTGTGTGACTGATGACCATGATGAATGGGACATGGATCCATTGAGGAAGGGCCAGCTAGAAGATCCAGATATTGCACGCGTGATGCAAGAGTTTGAATGAAACGAGCGACCAACAAGAGAGATGTCAGCAGAGAGTCCTATTGCCAAGTCATAATGGGCACAGTGGATCAGTTTCCAATTGTTATTCCGTTCCTTTCATCAAATATGGGAGAGTCTCATAGCTGTGCCAAACAAGCGGTTCTCAGATGTTCTCATGGAATTACATAACAGTCCAAGCGGGTCATCCCGTAGTTACCCAGACCTTAAAAAATATCAAGTAGTGATTCTAGTGGGTTGGTTGCTGTCAATCGGTAGCGGAGTGGATTGTCAACTGTGAGGTGTGCATCAAAGCAACAGGGCCGAAATCCAGGAGCCATGGGCAAATGAAGCAGTACACCACAGGTGCACCGTTTGAGAGGAATGCCATGAATGTAACAGGTCCATTTCCTACCAGAAAACTCGAAAACGAATATGTACTGGTAGTTATGGACTATTTCAGCAATTCGCCAGAAGTGTACCCTATTCCAAATCAAGTATCAGAAACCATAGCAGTAGTGTTCACTAACGATTTGGAACGAACTTTGGTGCAACGATGGAGCTACATTCTGACCAAGGCAGGAATTTCGAATCAGCTGTAATCAGCCAGGAAATGTGCAAGACATCAATACTTGGTGGAACGCTTCAATAGAACATTGGAGGAACATCTAAGGAAAGTAGTGGATAGGTTCCAGAAGGATTGGGACACTCACATCTCCTTATTACTGATGGCATATCGTTCTGCAGTACATGAAACAACGGGTCCGACGCATGCAAAAGTTATTTTATGAAATGATCTTCGGTTGGCAGCTGACTTGAAGTTTGTGATTAATGATAATTAATAAAGAAGTAAGTGCTCGGAAATCTACAAGCGTCTTGGAAGAGGAAATGAGAGAAATACAAGACCTTGTAAGACAACGGACAAGTATCATCGGATAAGATGGAATCGAAGTGCGACAAAGCAATAAACTCGAAAGATTTTATTGAAGGAGATTTAGTGCTGTTATAAAACCCACAACGAAATAAAGATTTGTCCCCAAAACTGCAATGTAACTGGGAAGGCCCATACAAAGTCATAAAACGAAGATGGAACAACGAAGAAAGTTCTGGGTGCGTAAGGTAGCACACTATCGGAATATGAAAGAATATACACCACACTGCCCTCCACCTAAGTCTGATCGTCCCAATCAGACACATTGTCCGACCCAAACGCTGCTAGAAACTGCTTGATTAAAACTCATTTCCTCCAGCGATTGAGACTCCGACATCTTCACTTTCGTTCCCAGTGGTACCCCGAAAACATTCCTGCAAATTATTTCTTCAGGATTCGGTTCCGTTCTCTCACGCCAAGTGCACTGTTTCACTTTATCCACTAAGTTGCGTTGCTTCCTCGGACCATGACCACATGTTCATGACATGTTCGTCTTTTATCCTCAGCACACTTAGTAGTCCATTCCCTTACAGATTGTCTGCAACCAATCCAATAGAACCCCCGCTTTACCTCCTGCAACGTTTTCTTTATTCCCATGTGCTTTCGATCTGAGCAACTATGCGATAACATCTGGAACTCTTGCTTGGGGGACAACAATAAGTGCTCGATGATTCTGGCCATATTCACTTTCCCATATATCTATAATCATCTCCTCTCTTCTCGGATGTTTCAACACACGTGCCAAATCTGGATCTTCCTCCTGGCGTTGCCGAATCTTTTTCAGGAGGCCCCTGTCCATGAAAGCCAATGGGCGAGGAGCTACCTCTGAGTTGCGAGGCTTTTGCTGCTTCATCTCCAAGATCACTCCCTTGGTGCTGTAGCCACTATTATGTCTAAAGATCAGATTTACTTCTTGGCCGTTTTAAGTCATAACCCTGTTCCTTACGTTCATGTGAATGTCTGTCTCAGCCAAGAAATAGACGCCTATGATGACTTCGTCGACAAAAGTCGCTACCACGAAGTTGTGATAGTTATCCACATTCCCAATCACAACTTTACACGTGTATAATATTCCGGGTACAGGGCACTCACCCTGTAATATGTATATCTGAAACCTGGTTCACTTCGCACCATACTAATGACCTGGTGAAATTAAATGGATACCAACTTTTTAGGGCTGATAGAAGTGGTCATGGTGGCGGTGTTGCTATATATGTTAAATGTGGTTTGTCCTGTAAATTGTGTTGTAGTTCTAACCCTGGTGATCCTGTCGAGTATGTGTTCGTTGAGGTGTTTTCCGAAGATAGCAATAAGTTCCTCATCGGCTGTGTGTACCGTCCCAATCGCCAAATAAATTTCAGCGGTTTCATTGATTTTCTACAAATTCTACTCTTAAGTTATAATTATATTACAATCGCTGGAGATTTTAACTGCAACCTACTCGTGGATTCCAGCTTAAAGTTAAGTATGGAATCCTTAGGACTTTTTCCAACTAACTCCACACTGCCAACTCATTTCACAAACTCTAGTCGTCCTTGCTTGATTTATTCTTCGTAAACGATCTTCAAAAATTTCTCCACTATAGCCAATTTTCTGCACCCTGTTTCTCAAAACACGATCTTATATTTTTAACTTATGATTTTCAAACTTCATATGAAACTAATTCGTTTACTTATCGTGATTTCAGAAACATAGACTACAGTTCTCTTACTGCAGAAGTGGAGTCAGTCGATTGGGGTGTGATTCGCACGTTGGCATCGGTTGATGATCAGACACTGTTCCTCCAAAGTAATATAAATTGGCTCTTTGATAACCATGTTCCTGTAAAACTTAAATCAGCTAGGCACAAAACTTGTCCTTGGTTCAAAGCTAACCTCAGTCACTTAATTCGCCAACGTAACTCTGCTTATTCCCGCTGGAAACGTTACAAAACTGAGGGAACGCAAAACTGCTTCAAAGCCGCTCGGCTGTCTGTCACCAAAGCCGTTAGGTTGGCTAAGGAAGAGTACTACAAGGATAAGTTTAGTTCTGCAGTAAATTTGAAGGAAACATGGAAAAAGATCAGGGAAATTGGGATAGGTAAACCCAAAGGAGAGTCATCTGTTCTCCCTGATGTCGACGTGAACGATATAAATAAAAATTTTGTAAATCTGCCACTTCCTACAAATAGTATAAGTACTGAAAATTATTGTGTTCATACTAATATTAATGTTAGTCCTCTTAATTTTGTTCGTGTTGATGAATGTGATGTAGTGCAAGCCATACTTTCTGTGAAGTCTAATGCTATGGGTTTTGACGGTATATGTGCTAAATTTTTAAAAATTATCCTCCCTAGAATACTTCCCTACATAACATATTTGATCAATTCAATCTTGACGACCTGTGTTTTCCCGACATACTGGAAAGCTGCCAAAGTCATCCCCATCCGAAAGTCGAACAACGAGTATAGGCCTATAGCCATTCTGCCGTTTCTATCTAAGGTAGTCGAACGAGTCATACACCGGCAGATTTCTACATATGTGCATGACAACAAGCTCCTAACAGAAAGTCAGTCTGGTTTCAGATCTAAGAGAAGTTGCACAACAGCACTATTATCTGTAGTAGAAGATATCCGTGAGCGAGTTGATGAAAATTGGATTGCGTTTCTAACACTTCTTGATCACTCGAAGGCATTTGATTCTGTCGACCATGCCTTGCTCTGCCAGAAGCTTGAAAATGTATTTAATTTTTCGAGCCATGCCACCACCCTTATTAGATCATACCTTGGTGACAGAACTCAGGCCGTAAGTATCGGTGGTAGAAGGTCTGACTTTTTAAACGTCTCAAGAGGTGTGCCACAAGGTTCTATCCTGGGGCCCCTGTTATTTGCTTTATATATTAATGACTTGCCCGATGTTCTTCAGAATTGTAACGTTCACATCTATGCCGACGATGTACAATTATATACGTGCTGTCCTAGTGATCGTATCAGTTCTTGTATTACTAATTTAAATTATGATTTGAAGCAAATTGGCTTGTGGGCTTCTATGAATGGCTTATGTCTCAATCCTAAAAAGTCTAAATGTATTGTTATTCATAGAAAGTTGTTAGACACAGATGGCTTAGACAAAGTTATCTTTGAAAATTCAGTGATTGAATACGTTGATACAGCAAAAAACCTAGGTATAGTATTTAACAAAACTTTGACATGGAAAGATCACATTTTTCGCACAGTAGGAAAAGTGTATGGTATGCTCCGTACACTATGGTTAACACAGTACTTTACTCCATTGCATATACGACTACTTTTGGCGAAAGCGTACTTAATACCTACGCTCCTATATAGTTGTGAAATTTTTTTAAGCTGTGATTATGCAAGCAAGAACAAATTAAATGTTGTCTTTAACAACATTGCTAGATATGTATATGGGCTAAAAAGGTTTGATCATGTCTCATCCTACGCTAAAAAGTTGCTAAACATTTCCTTCGATAATCTTCTAAAAGTGAGAACGCTAACTACCCTTCACAAAATCATATATACAAAAGAACCTCTTTACCTTTATAGTCGGCTTCTTTTTCTACAGTCGTCAAGGTCAGTGCTTCTCACACACATTAAATTTCGTATGCTAGTGTCCGAGCGCCAGTTCTTCATTACTTCGATCCGTCTTTGGAACTCTCTTCCAGCAAGACTAAGATTGATTACCAACGCACAGCATTTTAAAGAATGCCTAATAAGTTTTTATAATGACTTGTAGGCTCTTTCAAATCTTACTTTGAATACTCTTCTTTATCTTCCATTTCTTTAACGATCCTAATTTCTACACTTCTATCCTATCTCTCTATCTTCCCTTCGCTTCCTTTTTCCATACCATTCTTCTTAGGTTAAGTTGCAATATTGTTATTTATTTATTTATATATTTATTCATTTATTTATTTTAACTTAAATTTTTAAATTTTTGCTTTAAATTTTATTTTGTTTAAATTTACATTTGATTCATATCAATTATACTAGTCATGACTGGCACTGTAAGAATAATTTTTCAAATTGTTGTGCCAGGAAATTGTTCAAATAAACATACATACATACATACATACACCACCTTTCACTACACTTATATTCCTTTTATCAATAAAGACTACGCATTTTTAGTTTTACGGGTTTACTTTAATTTTCACTTTGCATGTATTTTAATTTTTTATTATAGGTATATTTAATTTAATTTTCACAATGATTTTAAATTTGCAAAAAAGAGTAAGTAATCAACCGCGCACTCAACGACAACTAACTTAGCGGCCGCCCATGACCGCCCGCCGCCGATGACCGCCCGCTAAGCTGTGTAGTGAGCATACATACATATGTACATGAAGGTAAATACCTAAAGAAGCGGTAGTTTTCCAATTTGTTTTTAGAGTTTCGCATTATGGTTGCTCGAATTCAAAGGTAAGTATAATTTAGGATAAGTATGGATATAAACGGTAAGTAGAGTTTAAGGTAAGTATTCAATTCAAAAGGGTAAGTATATGTATGTATACAAGGTAAGTATAAAATTCAGATTTAAGTGTAAATTCAACAATTTAAGTAGGCAATTTAACAGGTAAGTATTTATGTATAAAAAATGAGTTTTAGAAGGTAAGAATGTATTAATCAAATTGAATTAGATCTTCATCCATGTCTTCAACATGGCGGCCGGTCTGCGAAGTTGATAAATTTAGAAACTCTTGCAATTTCTGTAGAGTGACCTCTGCTTGGTTAACCAACTTCCTTATGTTACGTTGATTGACATTTCGGCTCCGCCCCAGGGGCGCTGGTCTTTCGATGGTACGGGTGACTCGCCTTTGTTGATCGTCGCGCCGATGGCGCACCGGTGGCGAAGGTGTTGGACGCCGATCACGTGTTGACGATGAAATTGTCGGACGGTGCAAAAGGGTGTGGTGAGCTCTGCCGCAGTGACGGCAACTACCTGTGGAGTTGCATGCACCGGTAGTGTGGGATGTGGCCAGGCAATTTATGCAGTAGCGATGGACGCTTGCGGATTCGTATCGCTCTGCCGGTGTCATAGCCAAAAATTCATGGCAATGACGCAACGGGTGTTGACAGCAGCATAGGCGGCGTTTTTCCAGTTCCATGATGCGATCTGTAGAGAAAACGTTAAGAGAGCAGTAAGCATTATGTTAAATCAGAGATTGTAATGGAGGGTTGGAGGATTATGAGGAAAACGTTGGAAGAGGACTATGAGGGGGCAATAAACATATCTTAGTGATGTTACGAGTGATTGTTCCGTTTTGAGTGCATATGTCTACGACACGAACATTCTCGTCGGGTCCTACAGTTTGGAGATGCGCCCTAATCGCCATTCGTTGGGAGGTAGGAGATCATCCTTGACGACGACCAGATCTCCTTCTTTGAGGTTGTTTTGTCGGGTTTTCCATTTTTGACGTTTATGTAGTTCTTGGAGGTACTCATTCTTCCAGCGGTTGCTGAATTGATGGTGCAAGACTTTCAGCATTTGCCATTTGTGCATGATGCTGAGACTTTCTGCATTAGGTTCAGGCAGAGAGAGCAGTGGGGCCCCGCGAAGGAAGTGCCCTGGGGTTAACGCAAGTAAATCTGTCGGGTCTTCGGACATGGGAGAAATAGGTCTCGAGTTGAGGACTGCCTCGGTGAGAACGATTAGGGTTGTAAATTCTTCAAATCAGAACTTATGATTACCGGCGACTTTTGTCAAATGGGTTTTGAAGCTTTTGACTGCAGCTTCCCAAAGCCCACCCATGTGAGGAGCATATGGCGGGATGAATTGCCACGAGAGGCCCTGGAGAGCATACTTTTGGGCGATGTCTTGGCCTGCTTCCTTGAGGAAAAGGGAGATTTCCTTTTTCATGGCTCTATGTGCGCCGATAAATGTTTTTCCGTTGTCGGACATGATTTTATGTGGGATGCCGCGGCGGCCGGCAAAACGCGCAAATGCGGCTCTAAAAGCTTCGGTAGTCAAGTTCGAGCAGACTTCCAGGTGAATGGCTTTTGTGGAGAAACAAACAAATACGCAGACACAAGCTTTGGTGTAGGGAGCGCGACGTAGAGTTGATGTCTTTACGAGAAATGGGCCCGCGAAGTCGACTCCTGTGGTGTGAAATGGAAGGGTATATGTCGACCTTTCGGCGGGTAATGCGGCCATGGTCTGCGAGTTCATCCTTTGTTTGTGGATCGTGCAGGTCTTGCAATGAAAAATGCAAGCCTTTATTTTCTGCTTTAAGCGGATGGTGTACCATCCTGATCATGAGCTGCTTTTCGGCATGCAGTAAGAGAGTGTGGATAAACTCTAGATAGAGCGAGCAGAATCTGCAGGGTTCGGGAATTATAATCGGGTGACGTTCGTTGTAGCTGAGGGCGGCGTAACTGAGGCGACCATTGACACGTAATATCCCCTTTTTGTCTAACATCGGACTGAGTGGTAGCAGTGAGCTCTTTTTACTAATTGGTTTTGAGGCTTTAAGCAGTGAAATTGTTTCCGCATAATATATTTGTTGGGTTAGGATTATAAGGCGTTCTTTCGAATATGTAATCTCCTCTTGAGATAGAGAACGAGTTGAGGAAATCGGTAGTTTTTTCGCTTCGTGGATGAAGCGATAGACGTACGAAATGACGCGAAGGGCTTTGGTGAACGAGGAGAAGCGCTCCAATGGATCCGAGGTATCCACCGTGTGTAATACTTCAATGCGCTTCTGCTCTGGTGGACTGGGGTTTTGTGGCATCGGTTTTGGCCATAAAGTGGGAGTTTTAGAGAGCCACTCGGGGCCTTTCCACCACAGGGAGGATTCCGCTAATTCTTGGGGTTTACATCCACGGGTTCCAAGATCTGCTGGATTATCACCACTTGCCACATGACGCCAGGTAGCATTGCTGACCCTTTGGAGAATTTCGGCAGTGCGGTTCTGTTTGACTAGTTTGGAGAGTAGTACTGCTCCACAAAGTTCTAGTCGTGGAAGGTTTACTGTCTTTAAGGGAGCCACCTTGCTTTTTGCAGCTAATAGGTGAGTGGTAACATCGTTCTCACCATTCTGCGTGCGTAAATACACGCACGCGCAAAATGCTTTTTCTGAGGCGTCAGAAAATCCGTGAATTTGATAGTGTTTGTCGGGAGAGAATCCGATCCATCGAGGGATTTGTATGGAGGCTATCGCTGAGAGATTTTCCCGAAAATTGTTCCATTTGTGGAAGGCTGAGGGTTTGACATGTTTATTTATTTATTTATTTATTTCAGTCTTTAAATTCAAAAAAATTCTTACAGACTATCATACTAATTAGAAAAAGAAAGATCTTAAATGACTAATTAGGGTTGCATACGAAGAAGTGAGGTCAACACCTGAAGAACTGAAAAACAAATTAAGATCCGCACATGCCCTAGGGATAGGAGCATTTGCAGCATAGTTGGTCCTTGCAAAACCAATTTTAAAGGTCTCAAAATGCCGAAAATTTCTGCATGGGACATTGAGGTGAATTTTTGCCAGAAGTGATGGACAATCAACAGCTCCAGAAAGTAAGCCAATAACAAACGAGCACGATAAAATGGTTCGTCTATTTTCAAGCGTACTAAGTTCAATTAAAAGACATCGAGATTCATATGATGGTAAAGGATCAGAAAAATTCAAAGATCGGAGAGCAAAACGTAGGAAAACTTTCTGGACTCTCTCAATTCGTTTAGAGGGCCCAATTTGGTAGAGTCTCCAAATGGGAGCAGCATACTCCAATCTCGATCTGACAAAAGAACAATATAGAGACTTTAGGGTGTGAGGGTTAGTGAATGCAGAACAATTTCTGCGTATGAACGCCCACATCGCATAAGACCGAGCTACCACGTAGTTGACTTGGTTAGAGAAACTAAATTTAGAGTCGAAAAATACACCCAAGTCCTTGATTTCTTCAACGGATTCCAAGGCACAGCCGGCAATACTATACGAAGTACGTAGGGTATTCGCAGACTTCGAAAAAGTCACATGGAAACACTTTTTGATGTTCAGCGTTAGTCGATTTAAACAACACCAGTTTTCGAGGTTGAAAAGGTCTGATTTCAGCCGTTCGGAGTCATGTGAACTATTTATGACAGCGAATATTTTCAAATCATCAGCATATAACAAATATTCCGCAAAAGAGAAACATGAGCCAATATCGTTAATAAATAATATAAAAAATAAAGGCCCAAGAATACTTCCCTGCGGAACACCAGAGGATGCAATGAAGGACCGGGATGTGGCGTTGTCTACGTCAACAACGCAATGTCTGTTTGACAGATAGGACTCGATCCACAACAAAAATGTGGAATGAAAACCCAGTCTGTTCCTTCCAACCAGAGTTGTTGGAGGAGGGCTTTGGCTAAAATCATTATTGGCGATAGCCATC
The DNA here is from genome assembly GCA_949987695.1 of Merzomyia westermanni. Lineage (NCBI taxonomy): Eukaryota > Metazoa > Arthropoda > Insecta > Diptera > Tephritidae > Merzomyia > Merzomyia westermanni. Next base: position 89,032,275 of record OX465291.1, read on the forward strand.
CTGCCGGGTCGAACAATTTCGCAATTGCCGATAATATTTGCCGCTTTGTGTTTGAGTTAGCGGCGGGTATAGGGTCATATGAGTATGAAAACGAGTCGTTTAGGGCATTCCATTTTATTCCAAGTGTCTTTGTCGAACTTGCATCATGGAATTTGAGAAAATCTTCATCAAGGAGGTCAGATTTTGGGATAGACTTAAGTATGCTTGAATAGTATTTATCTTCTTTTATAATTTCGAGTGGTGAGGTGGGTTCCATGTGATTCATGGTTAAATATTCTTCCAACACTTCAGAATATTTTTCTTTTAACTCGGGTTTATTTTCGAACGTTCTTTCTATGCTTATATACTGCTGCTGAGCAGCGGGTCGTGAGTGACCGAGGGCTAGAGTTTCTGGAAAGCTTTCCTTAAATGGGAGCTTTACCATGTAGCTACCATCTTCTCTTCTAATGGTGGTCTTTGTGTAGAGTTCTTCGCAGAACTTATCTTCATCTGTGATGGGTGTGGTGGAATAAACTTCTTCCTGCTCCCAAAAATATTTAAGGAGTTCATTTAGGGAGTCATCGGGGTTTTCCACTATGTGGGTGGAGAAGGTTGAAATTTGCTCAGTTACTGGTGCGCTCAATATCCATCCAAAGATGGTATTCTGAGCAATGAGGCTTCCAGCGACATTGGTTTCGAGACCTTGAAGGAGGATTTTTGGGAGTATATCACTACCTATTACCATATCTATTCGACCTGGAGAGAAACAAGTGGGATCTGCTAACGTTAAGGAGGAGAAGTTTTGAAGTTCCTCCGTTTCTATTTTGAAAGATGGGAGAAAGTGTGTTAATTGTGGTAATATTATGGCTTGGGTAATGTTTTGGGTCTTTAAATCCAGAGAACAAATTGTTATAGCGCATGTTTTATTGGAGTTTTGGACTATGCGCCCGCCCATGCCTAGTATTTGGTAGTTTGTTCTTTTTGTTGGTAGGCCCAGCAATTGTTGTATTCGGGAGGAGAGGAATGACTTTTGAGAGCCTTGGTCTACCAACGCACGGACTTTGAACGTTTCTCCTCGATGGAGTATCGGGACAATTGCTGTGGGCAGCAACGTTCGTTCCTTATTGGAGGAGAAATGAGATAGCACTTTATTCGCTGTATCTTGCTTTGTTGAGGAGGTTTCAGTTCGCAATTCCTGAGATTGCATTGCCTGTTTTGATGTTGAGGGTTTTTCTTGGTCACTTATTATTTGGGGAGTGACTTTGGACTTATTACTTCTCTACGTTTGGCGAGAAGTGTGGGAGTTTGCCGGCAGAGGTGTCTGATAGTGCAGCAGAGAGTGATGCCGCTTTTGACAATACACACATTTGAAATTGCTTCTACACTCGGACTCCAAGTGGGAAAATGCTAAGCAATTTTTGCAATATCTATTGTCTCTGACGAACTTGTTTCTCTCCGGCACACCAAGATTTTTGAATTTCACGCAATTCATCATCGAGTGATTTGAGTTGCAAAGTTTGCAAGAAACCTGCCGGGATTGTTCGCTATGATAGGAGTGGGATTTATGTCTGAAGCTATTGGTCTGATTTTGGGGTGTCGACGATCGAGAATTGAAGCTCGAGTTTGAGTTGCGTGGTTTACTTGGTCTGTAAGTACCTAGGCGTTCCACTACTTCGTATCTGGTAGTGAGGAATTTGTCCATTTCCGACCATAGGGGTAATTTCTTTCTATATTCAAGCGATTGTTCCCATAGCGCTAGAGTCTCATCGGGAAGCTTTGAGGAGCATAAATATATAAGTATGGGGTCCCAGTTGCTAGTGGGTACATTGTTGGAGTTTAGGGTGGAGAGGCAGTTATTTATAGTGGTTTGAATTTCCTGAATTCTTTCCCCACTTTCATAGAATACAGGTTGCATGTTAAACAGAGTTTTAAGCTGGTTATCCACCAGAATTCTACGATTCTCGTACCTAGATTTGAGTGCGCCCCAGGCCAATTCGAAATTTTGGTCGTTGAAGGCGTATTTTTGAATAACTAGGGCTGCTTTTCCACGGGTTTTTTGTCTCAAGTGGTAGAGCTTCTGTGCTTGAGAAAGTTTGGGGTGATTTATGTACACTGCCGTGAACATATCTCTGAATGACGGCCACGTATCGTATCCTCCGTGAAAAACTTCTGTGTCGCATGCGGGCACTTTGAGGTAGGGTTCGGAGTTAGCCATGGGTGCTGGCGTCCGTCGTTGACTTGGGGTGATAGGATTCGGCTCCAGATTTGCGAGCAGCTCATTTATCCTAGTCCTGGTTTGCATATTTGTCTCCATCGCGTTGTCGTACCTTTCGTTTATTGCTGCCAGGGACCGTTCCTCCGTGAGATTCAGGTGCGCTGCTTCATATGCCCTTTCTACTGCTGCTATGTGTCTGTTGAGTTCCTCCAAATAAGTCTGGAAACTGGATTTTGTGTGATCGGTCTCACATATGTTCCACCATTTTTCGCAGAACTTTTCCAGGTTTGCCAATTCGAATAAGCATTTTTTCATTATTATGGACAGTTCTTCCTCTTCGCTTTGAGATTTTGACCGTGTTCTTGGCCCTTGGGGAGCTGGGAGATTCAATGGTTTGTCTACCTTATCTTCAGCCATTCTTACGTGGGTATTTTATGGGAGTGTGTAATAGGAGTACACAAAAAATATAATTGAGTAACTGTGTATTAGAAGTACACGAGAAGATGTTATCAATATACTGTGTATTAGGAGTACACAGATATATATTTAATTAAATGTGTATTAGAAGTACACGAGAAGATGTTATCAATATACTACTTATTAATATACTGTGTATTGGGAGTACACAGAAATTTATTTTGCGAAATGTGTATAAGGAGTACACGAGAAGATTTTAATGGGTTTGCCCCACTGTATTTTGAATACCGTTTTTAGCAGCTGTGGCCCACTGTACTATTTTTAAGTAGCAGCACTTTTGGAAATGGGCATATATGTGTGTATACTTGCTGTGCTTTGAGCGGGGTGAGATTATGTACTTGTCTCAGGGCATCTGAGTACAAGTATGTGTATATATGTGAGATGGAAATTTCGAATTTGTTGTGGGCGGAGTTATGCACTTGTCTCAGCGCATCTGAGTCCAAGGTAATTTGTTTGTGTAAGTGGTCATTTTTGGAAATATTTTGTGGCGAAGTGCTAATAAGTATGGGTAAAGCAGAGTTGGTGATAGAGTCAAATTATTTATTGGGCCCGATTTTTAAAATAACCGTTGTCAGAGTGTGTGTACAGATGTACAAATTAAGAGGAAATTGCTAGCGGGACAGTGTGCCGTATATGGGATAGAGAAGGGGAGTAGTATATGTATATATTTTATATATATATAGTGGGTTTATGGGATGTATGTGTAATTTATATATATTTATGGAAAATTCTATAACGGCACTTACTTTGGTCGGGTGAATACCTTGAGAACTGCAACGGGTTGTGGATACCGCTCTTTGGGTAACGGCTTGCTAAGGCTGAATTTTTTACTGGATTTCGGGCTGATGTATGTCGCAGTCTTGCGTGACTGTACTTTTGATGTTGTTTTTTTGTTGTTGAGCTTTGGCACTCTTTAAAAATTTTGTACACTTGTTACTTTTAGACGGGGTTTTTTATTTTTTTTTGTTTCAAAATTTATGTATTTTTTTTCCTTTTGCTGTATTTGTTTATATTTCCTTTTTTCAGGTCACCAACTTCTTACTTGATTTTATATGCACGTTAACCCTTTTTTTTCTTTCTCAGGTTTTTGGGCACCGGCACTTTTTATTTAAATTTTTTTTTTTTTCTTTTCAGGTCACCAACTTTTTTATTTAATTTAACTTTTTCTTTACTTTGCAGGTTTTTCCCACTTTTTTCTTTTCAGGTTTTTTTCTCAACTTTTAATTTTTTGAAATAGTTTTTTTTGCAAACAATTGTGTCACTTTTTACATATTGGGTTTTCGGAGCACCCTAATGACCACTAAGCACTCGTGCACTTTTAATTTTAGAAGTATAGGTACGCTTTATATGTTTTGAAGCGCATATACATATACGAGGTGTGTTCAAAAAGTATCGCGAATTTTGTGTTTTTTCAAAAATTATTTATTTATTCATGAATATCTATTTTGTCCCCTTCAAAGTAATCCCCATGAGATATTATACACTTGTGCCAACGGTTTTTCCAATCTTCGAAGCCCTTCAAAAAATCATTTTTTTGTATCTTGTTCAGCTCCTCCTTCGATGCCGTCTTTATCTCGTCAAGAGAAGCGTAACGTCGTCCTTTCATGGGCCTCTTCAGTTTAGGAAACAAGAAAAAGTCACAGGGGGCCAGATCTGGGGAATACGGTGGCTGCGGCATCATTAGTGTGTTGTTTTTGGCCAAAAAGTCGCGCACAAGCAACGATGCGTGAGCAGGGGCGTTATCGTGGTGCAAAAGGCAATTTTTGTTCTTCCACAAATCCGGGCGTTTCTGGCGGATTGCTTCGCGCAAATTGCGCATAACTTGCAGGTAATATTCCTTATTGACCGTTCTTCCCTGTGGCAAGAACTCATGATGCACCACGCCCCTGCAATCGAAGAAAACTGTCAGGAAAACTTTCACATTCGACCGAACTTGGCGCGCTTTTTTCGGTCTTGGTTCGTGCGGCAGCTTCCATTGAGATGATTGAGCTTTGGTTTCCACGTCATAACCATAAACCCACGATTCGTCACCAGTTATGACCCTCTGGAGCAAATTTGGGTCGTCGCGGACAGAGTTTAACATCTCATTAGCAATGTTCATGCGATGCTGTTTTTGGTCACAATTGAGCAATTTTGGTACGAATTTCGCGTAAAAATCGAAGACGATCCAAAGCAAGTGCAAGCAAAGCAGCTGTCAACAATTAACTGAACATTCAAAATGGCCGAGCTTGTCGGCATAAGTGAGAGACATGAGTACCAACATAACGCCACAAAAAATTCGAAATTCGAATATACGTAACCAGCGAAAATTCAAAATTCGCGATACTTTTTGAACACACCTCGTATATATTAAAGTTTTTTTTTTCCACTTTTTATTAGTAGGGTTTTCGGATATGTAATGGTTTCTTTGTTTAAAAAATTTTTGAGTTTTATTTTCAACTCATAAGTACTAGGCACTTTTTTGCTGGTTCACTTTTTTTTGCAGCGAGAGGACCATGTATAATATTCCGGGTACAGGGCACTCACCACCTTTCACTACACTTATATTCCTTTTATCAATAAAGACTACGTATTTTTAGTTTTAAGGGTTTACTTTAATTTTCACTTTGCATGTATTTTAATTTTTTATTATGGGTATATTTAATTTAATTTTCACAATGATTTTAAATTTGCAAAAAAGAGTAAGTAATCAACCGCGCACTCAACGACAACTAACTTAGCGGCCGCCGATGACCGCCCGCTAAGCTGTGTAGTGAGCATACGTACATATGTACATAAAGGTAAATACCTAAAGAAGCGGTAGTTTTCCAATTTGTTTTTAGAGTTTCGCATTAGGGTTGCTCGAATTCAAAGGTAAGTATAATTTAGGATAAGTATGGATATAAATGGTAAGTAGAGTTTAAGGTAAGTATTCAATTCAAAAGGGTAAGTATATGTATGTATACAAGGTAAGTATAAAATTCAGATTTAAGTGTAAATTCAACAATTTAAGTAGGCAATTTAACAGGTAAGTATTTATGTATAAAAAATGAGTTTTAGAAGGTAAGAATGTATTAATCAAATTGAATTAGATCTTCATCCATGTCTTCAACAACACGTCACTTCTCCAAGGACTTGCTTGCTTACAACAGTTACTGTTCACAACTTAGCTTTCTGCAATGGCCTCACCTTCCCTCTGACCAAGTCACCCCAAATGATAGAATGTGATGCACCCGTATCAGCAGTCAGCAAGCGTCATGTAACCCCTCCTTCCGTAAAGAAAGATAAGATGGGTAATGAGAGGTGAGAGGCATCATCTCCGTAGATCAGCCATCGAGTTGCACGTCATTACCTACCTCGGGCATATTCTAAACCCCTAACCCGCAGGGGATTGCTCATATTCTCTAGCTTCGCGGTTACGCCGACCTGAATTGCTTGGATTACTGGAGATAGTGCCGCAATAACGTGCTTTGTGACCTGGTGTCCCACACTTGAACCATCTGAAGGCACCATCACTCCTCCTGTGTAGTCCGATCAAAGCTTCCAAAATTTTGTCTACCCAAGCCAGAGTTTCCACTTCTACGCCGTGAGCCTTGTATGCAGGTTTACTCGAAATCGAGACGGTTTCCTGCATCAGAGCATGCGCATTTGGGGTTTGCATATGTGGCCTGCCTCGTCTCCACATAACGTATTCCATTTAAGAAATATCGGATTTTTACCCTTTCTGCCGCTGAACTATGTCGGCGTCTGCGTAAAGTTCATACAGCTCATCATTAAATCTTCTTCGGTACTCGCCGTCGCCAACGCGTAGAGGTCCACAAATCTTTCGAAGAACCTTTCTCTCGAATACTCCCAGAGCCGCCTCATCAGATGTTGTTAGTGTCCACGCTTCTGCACCATATAGCAGGACGGGTGCGATGAGTGACTTGTATAACATCGCTACAAACAACGGATATAAAAAAGCACTAGTAAATAAACTCAGGAGAGACCTTAGAGAACAAAAAAGAAACAATGGAGACGAAAGTACAGAAACCTGGACGACAATGACATATACTGGAAGGGCAACATATAAATTAGCAAATTTCCTTAGAAAATGCAATATCAACACAGCGTTCAAAACATCGAACAATTTACGACGGAAGCTAAGAACCAAAACTAACTCAGAAGATCCATTTAGCAGCCATGGTGTATACAAGCTCACTTGTGAATGCCAGCACAGTTACATAGGACAAACCGGACGACAAGTAAGAACGAGGTTCAGAGAACACATTAGAGATTACAACAAAAAGATACGGAATCCAACCATCATACCAGAGTCCAACTTTGCGAATGACATGGTGGAGAATAAATGCCCCCCCGGAAACATCAAAAAAAACAGTCAAGGTCCTACATGTACAAGCAAAAGGCAGACGTCTGAACGTACTCGAAAACATGGAAATCTACAAACAAAAAACATTCGACGGTAGAATAATAAACGAACAGACAAACACTGTTTCCGACACAATATTCGAACCTTTAAAGTTGGTTTACAAAAAACAAAGCAACCACTCAGGTCCAACAAACACACACGCACCGACAAATAAGCACAAAACAGCAAAAGATCAAAAACAACAAACAAGCAAAAAAGGTCAAACAACAAAAATCACCAACTTTTACCTGCCTCAGTCAACAAAAAAACCGATCGATGCAAGCCACCCCCGTTTCTGAAGGTACACACACAAGACATGCACACACGTACACAAACAGACTCCCATGCTGACGTTACCTGCTACCTGCTATAAATATAAGACAAACTACCACAACAGATCAGAACGAAAATCGACACTGATGATGGCACAACGCCGAAACCGGTTTGTCTCAAAACCAAATTTGACAAGGGATGACGAAAAATCGTTCCAATATACATCAATCATTCACCCTGTCGGAAAAACAACAAAACAAAATAAAACTTGTAGAGTGTTATTTTCGTTCGTCGAGAGAGGACTTTACTTTTCAATTGCCTACTCAGTCCGAAGTAGCATTTGTTTGCAAGAGTGATTCTTCGTCGGACTTCTAGGCTAACATTATTGTTGGTATTAATGCTGGTTCCCAGGTAAAGGAAGTCTTTTACTATTTCGAAATTATTGCTGCCAACAGTGGCTTGGTTGCCAAGGCGCGAATGCGCTGACTCTTTGCATGATGACAGAAGGTACTTCGTTTTGCCCTCGTTCACCACCAATCCCATTTTCTCCGCTTCTTTTTCTAATTTGGAGTAAGCAGAAGTTACGGCGCGGTTGTTAAGGCCAATGATGTCGTCAGCATATGCCAACAATTGCACGCTTTTATAAAATATTGTTCCAGCGCGGTTAAGTTCTGCAGCTTGTATTATTTTTTCCAGCATTAAATTAAAGAAATCGCTCGATAGGGGGTCACCCTGTCTGAAACCTCGTTTAGTTTCAAACGGATCGGAGAGGTGCTTCCCAATTCTGACCGAGCTGGTGGTGTTGCTCAAGGTCATTTTGCATAGCCGTATAAGTTTTGCGGGGAAACCAAATTCAGATATAGCGGCATATAGGCAGCTCATTTTCGTGCTATCGAAAGTGGCTTTAAAATCAACAAAGAGATGATGTGTGTCGATTATTTTCTCACGGGTTTTTTCCAAGATTTGGCGTATTGTAAAAATCTAGTCGATGGTAGATTTACCAGGTCTGAAGCCACACTGATAAGGTCCAATCAGTCTGTTCACATCAGGGTTCAGTCTTTCGCACAATACGCTTGATAGGACCTTATATGCGATATTCAAAAGGCTGATTCCGCGATAGTTGGCGCAGTTTGCAGGATCGCCCTTCTTGTGGATTGGGCAAAGAACACATTCATCCAACCATATTCTGCATAGAAGCTGATGCATGCGCCTTACCAGCTCCTCGCCTCCTTTTTTGAATAGCTCAGCAGGCAAACCATCAGCGCCAGCTGCTTTATTGTTTTTCAATCGGGATATTGCTACTCGCACTTCATTATAGTCGGGTTGTGGAACGTCAATTCCATCATCTTCGATTGTGGGCTCGGGTTCGGCATCTTCTCTGGTTTCTTGCTCAGTTTCTCCATTTAAAAGGCCAGAGAAGTGATCCCTCCATATTCTGAGTGCTCTCTGAACATCGGTCACCCGGTCGCCGTTCTCATTCTTACAGGAGTTTACCCCGGGTTTAAAACCTTCTGTCATTCGCCGAATTTTGAATGCATTTTCGGGCATTATTCCCGTTGGCCAGCATCTCAAGCTCCTTTATTCCAATTCTCTCTCTTTTTTCGCCCGGAAAAGCCGCCTCGCTTCCCTCTTCAACTCGCGGTAGTGTTCAAACACACTCCTCGTTGCATTCGATCTCAGCGTTGCCTTGTAGGCTTCGTCCTTTCTTTTCGTTGCAGCGCGGCTCTTTTCATCATCATACCAGTTGTTTCTAGGTTGAATTGTGCTCTCGGAGAGCAGGTGTGAGAGGCGATCTGCGAAATAATTGGCGGTCTGTTGCGATTGCAGCTTTTCGACGTCCAGCTTTCCCTGCGTTTTTTGTTGCGCCTGTTTTGTCGTACAGAGGCGGGTACGAATCTTGGCTGCTACTAGGTAGTGATCAGAGTCGATGTTAGGTCCTCCTATTGTGCCAACATCTAAAACGCTGGAAGCATGCCGTCCGTCTATCACAACATGGTCGATCTGGCTGCGTGTTTTTCGATCGGGGGACAGCCATGTAGCCTGATGGATCTTCTTGTGCACCCCTAGTGCTGGATATGACCATGTTTCGGGCACCGGCGAAGTCGATCAGCCTGAATCCATTTGGCGAAGTCTGATCGTGGAGACTGACAGTGGGGCCGAATACACCCTCCTTACCCACCCTGGCGTTAAAGTCACCAAGCACGACTTTGATATCATGACGGGGGCAGCGCTCGTATGCTTCCTCCAAGCGCTCGTAGAATGCATCCTTTTCCACGTCGTCCTTCTCTGAAAAACCCGTTTCACGGGAGGTTGACTTTTATTACACGTTTGTATAGCGAGCCGCTTGATCCAAGACAGACGCCCGCTTGCAGCCGCACCACATGGTGATCAGACGCTGCTGTTTGAACCCCCCAGCAAGCCCTTAAACCGATTATGTCGGAGTGGCCTTACCAGGTTGTCGCCTTCTCACGTTTAGCTCACCACCAAATGGGTGTTCGGTGGTTACCCAGAGGATACTTGGGCGCAAAGCCCGGAAGTAGTGAGCAACTTGAACCGCATGCAAAAGAATCGCTCTGACCATTCCCAGGTGAATGGCGATCAGAAACTTTTCCCACTTGCGTGGACCTCTGCACACGGCCCCATCCTCCATCTACCATCACATTACTTTGAAACCCTGGAAAATCAAATTAGGACTCGCCATCAAAAGCAGAATGAGAATTTTAAAGATTATGTTTTGAGTTTCTGAGGAAGGGCAATTGGATCGAATTTATCGTAATTGTATGCCTGAATAGCTTCATTTATCTCAGTGTGATATAAGGATTAACCCAGTTTTGGCGTGTCCTGATTTTACAAAGAATATTATTTGGCAGACTGACGCTAGTGAATATGGTTTGGGAGCTGTTTTGACGCAAAACACTGATGAAAAAGAGCAAGTAATTGCGTACCGAATCGCTCGTTGGGCTTTAGAGCTACAGCAGTATCAATTTGATGTGCATTATAGGCGGGGTAAGCTAAATACTGTCGCCGATGCATTATCACGTCAACCAATAGAAGATTTACGTTTAACATCTGAAGATCAACAGTGCAACTGGTTAAGGAAGAAAAATAAAGGATTTCGTTTAGAAGATGGAAAACTCTACCGACCGTTTGATACTCAGGCGAGTGATGACAATTGCATCCCTTGGAAATTGTGTGTTGATAAACCGGATCAAATTCGAGTTCTTCAGGAAAATCATGATAGTCCGAATGCTGGTCACTTGGGAGTAAGGAAAACAGCTATTCGCATCATCATACGTTACTACTGGCCAGGTATACATCGTGATATAAGACGTTATGTACAGCAGTGTGAATCATGCCAGAAATATAAAGCAACACAGCAACGACCAGCGGGAATGATGTTATCAGAGATACCCAAAAGAGCCATGGTAAGTATTATGTGCTGATTTCGTAGGTCCTTTACACCGTTCTCAACATGGTAATTCACCTCTTTTGGTTTTTTTCGACAAATTTTCGTAGTGGGTAGAATTAGTTCCATTACGATTTGCCAATACAAACAGCTTGTGTAGGGCATTTCGGAAGTGAATACTTTCACGATTGGGAGTTCCCAAAAACTTTTTATCTGGCAATGGTACTCAATTTTCCAGTCATAAGTTTCAACAATTTTTACCGCTAGTAGGTACCAGGCAACGGTATACAGCTCCATATATGCCACAAGAAAATCCAACAGAAAGGGCTAATAGAACAATCAAAATTATGATTGCTCAATTTGCTGACGATGCACATACGACTTGGGATGAGCTTCTTTCAGAATTCATGTTAGCTATCATTACTGCTGTTTCAAACTCTACAATCTACAGTCCTGCATAAACTGTTCAAGGTAGGCAGCCTCTCTTTATGATCAAGATATTCAGCCAGGCGAACTTTCAATAGAAAGTAGTAAAAAAAAAGAAAGCAAGCATCAGAAACGCAAGCAATTTACGACATCGTGACTGGAAACCTAAGATTGGAGACCAAGTTTTATTTCGACAAGATTGGGCCTAAATATGACAGTCCATTTACAGTAGTTGGATTTGTTTCACGTGTTATTGTGAAACTGAAGAACGAGAAGAAATCGAGATACCGGCCTGGCCATTTATCACAATTGAAAGCTTTTGTTTCCAGAGAAAGGGAGGAAATGTGAAATACTTTCACGAAATACACCTGTTCACCTGTTTCTTGAAATATGTTTTTGAGATTAAATACTATTTTGTTAGATTGTAAATGAAATTTTCATAAGAAAATTGAAATTGGGAGTTCTCTTGAAGTAAGCAAGAAAGACTGAAGCTATCCTGGGTTATAACTTCTTCATACCTTGTGCTCGCAAACACTCGCGCTAGCCACCATTATTTCTGTTGTGTTTAACTAGTGGTGGGACTGTTATTGAGTTAGGGATGATGCATGCTTGAAAATATTCGCCACAATATGTTGTGCGTTGGGTGTAGTAAGTACGTCTACCACGCCCTCAGTTTTTACAATTGCGAATCTGCAATGTCATCTACATAATTGGTTATATATTTAACATATATCTCTTTGCTTTTTAATTCAGCGAAGCTGTTGTCCAGTATTCTGTCCAATAGCATGTCTGCTAGAAGACAGTGGGTTTCCCATTGGCATGCCATAGATCTGTTGGTTTATGGTTTTATTTTTATTATTATAAGGGTTATGGTTTAATCCATGATACAAGAAAATTGAGGTATTTCCACTTTGGTGTAAACTGTTGGCTGTCGATCACACCTTTTGTCAGTTGTTCAAGGACCGTTGCCAACTCAACAAATAATTTCTTTGGTAATATTTATAAAATGTAAGGGAATGTTTTGAATATAAGAAAAAAGTATTTGTTGCAAAGTAATAATGCTCACAAAACCGATCTATATAGCTGCTTTAAAATGTGTAAATGGTACAATATACTCGTAACTCTGCTTCCAAAGTCAAGATATGTATTTGCAATTCGTTAAAACTGAAAGGAAAAGACTGCGGCGGGTTTTTGATGCAGAGACAACACTTTTCTTATTTTTCCATTGCGATTTTCATCTTTATTTTCATGGTTCATGTAGTTAGAAAAAAACCGTAGCTAAAAATAACGTTAAAAAAGCCTGAAATGAGTTGTCACTAACTTCGAGGCATAAAGGTAGTGTGCCGGCCATACCAAAAATTCTTTGTGCTGACAGATTTTCCTAAACGGGGTCACCCTAGCCAGAGGTATCATAAACCTTCCGAATGTATTACTGCCACGAAAAGCTTGTAACGAAGCTTTTCCTGTGCCCCATTGCTTCTCCAATAACTGCTGGGGTATACTCGCCGTTTCCAGGGTTCACTTACAATAAATTTGTATTTTCGGAGTTCCTTGCAGATCGCTTACTATTTATTTTATTTATTTCAGATCTTCATTCTATAAATTCAACTGTACTTCATCTATTTTGACGTGTATATTTTTAGTGGTGAGGTAAAGGTTCGGCCGTGTTCCGTTAGACGGGTCCCGTTAGCGCTCGGTCTCAATGTGCGCTGGCGCTCTGCTGCGCCTTGCGGCGGCGTATCTCTGCTACGCCATGTGCTGGCGTACCTCAGTTGCGCCTTGCCGGGGCTTATCTCTGCTGCGTTGTGTGCTGGCATATCTCTGCTGCGCCGTGTTCTGTAAGCATATCTCTGATGTGGCTTATACAGTGTAGCCAATCCAGCTAGATTCAAAAAAAAATCTAAAAAACTAGAGCACAGCTAAAAAAAGAAGTCATATTTTCACATGTTTTATTCGTTTTTTGTATTCAAAAGTATATAAAAAAGTAATATTTTATACGAAAAAATAAGGTTGTTTGTACACCAACTTCATAAAAATGAAAAAGTTTCTTGCACAGATGCTTTTCATAAGAATGTGCACTTTCGAGCATTGGAATTATAATGAACAATTAAAATTTGTATTTTTTAAAATTACGCCAAGCTAAGGCTAATATTTCTATTTACTATGTAAATTAATTGTTATTTATATAAAAGGTATAACGAGTAAAATTTAAATTACAGATCACTGTATTATTCCATTAAAAGTCCCATTAAGTTATCAAGTGCAGCACATATTTAAAAGGAAATATACTTTCATGGCATGCAAAATAACTATATATAATATAAAACGTAGTAATGTGAGATAATATATAATAAATACGTTTCAGTTTTCTTCATCATCCGCTGAATTTGCACAAATATAAGAATTGCTCATAAGTTGAATGAGATCTTTCCCACATCGGGTTAAAAAGCTAAAAACAGCTAAACAAATTTCTGGAAAAAGCTAAAGAAAAATCTATCAGCTAAGTTCCATTTTTTCCAGCTAAACGGCAAAAAAAAAGCTAGATCTAGCTGGAAAACAGCTAAAATGGCAACACTGGTCTTATGTCCGCGTATCTCTGCTGCGTCGTGTGCTGGCGTACCTCTTTTGCGGTTCGCGTTGATGCAGGTGCGCAGATGTCGCTTGTACGCGGATTCACGTTACTGTGGGGGACGTTTCCCTACGCGGGTGCGACGTGGTTTCAAGCGTTGTCAATAACCTTCAGCCGACGACTCTCTCCTATGAAGCGCACTGTCTTGCACTGGTTAAAACCTATCTACAATCCAGATGCGCTCCAATAGTAGCTCCGGTCGCAACCACAGCTGCGTGCTGACTCCATGCTGTGCCGCTTTTTTTTAATAGCTGCTGTGTTTGGTGTTGCTAGCTCGGTTGGTTGCGTTGTCATGATTACGGTGTTGCTGTGAAGTATAATTTCAGCTTGTTGCACTAGTGATGTTGCTGCTGTTCAACATGTTATGTTATTTATGTTGCTGATACTTGCTTGTGTTGTGTTATGTGTTATGCTGATAACTGGTGTGTTTAGTAGTGCTGTGGTCGGTTTGGCTGGGCCAAATTTATGGTTTATATTTGGTCCTCACAAGCTTCTCAGCAAAAATTAATCTGTCCGTGAAACACATAAATCTCGCTAATTTGTAGGCATAAATAAAAGCACACCACAATTTGGAGGAAAAGTTCGGCTTAAATATTGTCGGTGGTATGCATATAGCACCAAGTATTAACTATTAATAACCTTTCCGGTCCATGTTTATAATCTCGTTCTATTTTTTTCTATCGTACACCCGTACCTTTTCTTTCTGCTCCAATTAAAAAAGTTATATTTGGCGCGATATAAATCTACGGAGCTCGAGGCCAAGCTACTCTACAACATATGCAAGTTATAAACTACATACATATGTACACACCCTGCTATATGAGCTGCTCCAGCATTGTGGTCCAATTGAGAACATCGGTTCCTTTACTTAAAGTATCCAGCAGAAAGGTGGTCTGAACATACAAATGGTTCTTTTGGCACCGCATCGGCAGTTACCATCATGCATACGTTTAGCCACCTCTCCCTCATGAAAGGTAGTTTGATGCAAAAACTGGACCACTATATTACTTACATTTCGCTTTATTTCATAAAATATAAAAACATTGGGAAATATCAATTATTTCATCCAATTTGAAATTCTTTCCGCTTGAAGCAAAAATCTGTTCGCTTTTCGTAGAAGAATACGGTAGATCATTTTCAAACGAAATGTCAGCTATCAAGATCCGTATCACGATCTAGATCTAACGGGAACGATACGGATCAGTTGTATAATAGTTATTTGTGTATATACGTGTGTTTGTATATGTACGAGTATGTATGTACAACCAAGCAAATAAGGGTTGGCTGTAAAAAAATCTACTACAAAAAACTAAACGAACAGAACTTCGACCAAAAAGAAGAAGTGGAACTACTTTCATATGTTTGTATCATGGTTTAAACGGCGGCCGCCGTGGTGTGAAGGTAGTGTTGCCGGCCTACCACACCGAAGGTCCATGGTTCGAGCCCTGGTACAGGTAACATCAAAAGTGATTTGATTTTGAGGGTCGCCCCTCGGCAGTGGTTTGGCAAACTCTCCGAGTGTATTTCTGCCATGACAGGCTTCTCAGCAAAAATTCGTCTCCTTTGTAGATGCCGTTCGGAGTCGGCAAAAAACTGTAGGTCCCACCAATTTGTAGGGAAAATTCAAATCGGCACACCACAAATTGGAAGAGAAGCTTGGCGCAAAAATCTCTTAGGAGGTTTATGATGATATACCTGTTGTATATCGCGCCATAGAGATAGAGAGAATTTAAATCTAATTTATGTTATTATATGTTGTTTGATTTTTTAGACTTCCCTGATGATTACGCTTAGAAATACTCTTCATTAGTAAAATACAATTTTTTTGGTTTTTTCTTTCAACCTTATCGGCCGAAGAAGCTCCACCCCAGCAAACAATAAGAAAAAGAATTTGTTCCATTCATAAAAAATACTTCTCTCTTAAAAACGCACAGCCCTCGAACGAGGCTGCATAGCCACACACAGTTGGCAAATTTTAATTGGCAGGTATACGCATTTACGAGTGTTAAAAAAATGGCATTCGTGACATCAGTGTTACGCCTGTGTCTGTTTTGTATGTATTAGATACCTGATTACTATACCCAAACAACAAAGTAAACTTAAAATAAAATTTTAAAAAGCTTTCTGAAATAAATATTAAGCTTACAAAATTCTGATTTTTCGTTTGTAAAACGTTTGAAAATAAACGTTTTATAATTGAAACGACACGTTGATAAAAAGCTTATTAATGTAAGCCTATAAAAAAATTTCAAAGAAAGCTTTTTATAAGTGTTTTTTGTAAACTTTATTCAAACCATGTTTTCTATATTATTTAGCTATCGTACTATAATAAATAAATAAGTTGTAATCATACATTGAATGCTGCAACTTAAACCAACTATCAGCTGATTGCAGAAGTGGTTAATATGCAGCCATGATTTTTGCTTTTTCGTCCACATTCTCATGTAAAATTTCTTATGAAAAGAAATTGAAAATTTTTCAAGTTGAAAGAAAAAAAATTTACAAATAGTTTTCTATGGATTTTTTGTAAATATTTGCACTTCACTTTCAATTTGAAATGATTTATAACAGTTTTTTGTTATAGTTTATAAAAAGTTTACTTTAAACTTTCAAATAAATTAAAACTGAAAAAGCTTAGATATCGCTTATTGTACCAAGTTTACTTTAAATTACTTTTAAAAACATTTGCAGAAATGATTGTTGGGTACTTTAAACAGGGACCGTAACTGTTATGAGTTTGATTATAAAACTCGCTATTTGATCACTATTTTCAGATTTTTTTTAAATAAAAATCAACAATAATAGGTATCTTCAAGTTTTATTTTTTTGATTAAGGATAATGTATATTTTTTGAGTTTATTTTTTCTGATCTAAAATAAAACTCATGTTAGAGTTTTATTTTTTTGACAAAAATTGTACTTATTCCTTTAGCGATATTTTATCCTTCAAGAATAAAAATTTAATTTTTAGTTA
The DNA here is from genome assembly GCA_949987695.1 of Merzomyia westermanni. Classification (NCBI taxonomy): domain Eukaryota; kingdom Metazoa; phylum Arthropoda; class Insecta; order Diptera; family Tephritidae; genus Merzomyia; species Merzomyia westermanni. The sequence continues at coordinate 89,049,040 of OX465291.1, forward strand.
AAAATTTTTTTACCGATCGAAAAACTCACAAAGCCGCTGCACCTTTTTAGCAAGTAATATATCCTAAATATGGGTTGGTATAACCTCGTCAACATATGTACTCAATAATTAAAACAAATTTATAGACACATACATATTTATATATACATAGGTTGGCATGCAAAAAGACTTTGAATTTTTCGAACTGTGAAGAAAATTAAAACTTAAAACTCAAACATGAGTTTTATTTTCCAGCAAAAAAATAAAAATAAAAAAATTATGATTATTTCTGATCAAAAAAATTAACTCTAAAAAGATTGATTATATGTAATTTATATAGGTTTCTCTTAAATTTTCTTCAATCAATGCAGATTTCTGTTGAGCATATATTTTAAGCTGTCCTCCGATACTGGGAAGCTTTTAAATTTTTTTCATTAAAAATATAAAAATAATCATTATCGGGGGACCCTGGTTTTAAAATAAAAAAATGCCATTAGACTGATAATAAAATAATAATATTACTCGTTTTTATACCCAGCTGTACTTGTACACAGGGTATTATAACTTTGTTTGGAAACCGGTTGGTTGTACAGGTATAAAGGAATCGAGATAGATATAGACTTCCATATATCAAAATGACCAGGATCGAAAAAAATTTGGTAGAACCATGACCGTCCGTCTGTCCGTTAACACGATAACTTGAGCACATATTGAGATATCTTCACCAAATTCGGTATGCGGGCTTTTTTAAACTCAGAATATATTGGTATTGAAATTGAGCGAAATCGGACGATAACCACGCCCCTTTTCCTATATCGAAAAATTTAAAAAATTATATAATTCGAAAACAAATACCACTAAATTAATGAAATTTAGCAGGTGGATTGATTTTATAACGCAAAACACAAGTTCAGTAAAATTTTGGAATATGGGAATGGCAACGCCCACTTTTAGAAGAAGCAAATTCAGAAGTTTAACAAGCAGTAAATCAATACCCTTTGGAGATATAACATTAAAATTTGGCATAGACATTGTTTTCGTACCGACAACTGTTTGCTGTGAAAATGAGCGAAATCGGCTGAAAACCACGCTTTCTTTTCATACCCAGCTGTACTTGTACACAGGGTATTATAACTTTGTTTGGATAACGGTTGGTTGTACAGGTATAAAGGAATCGAGATAGATATAGACTTCCATATATCAAAATGACCAGGATCGAACAAAATTTGATTGAGCCATGTCCGTCCGTATGTCGAAATATCGAAAAATTAAAAAAATGAGATAATTCGAAAACGAATATTACTAAATTAATGAAATTTGGTAGGTGGATTGATTTTATAACGCAAAACACAAGTTCAGTAAAATTTTGGAATATGGGCGTGGCATACCGAGCTGTACTTGTTTATAATAGCTTTGAAAAAAGTGTCTGTTGAATTCGAAAAGTCTTACATAAATAAATTAAATATTTATTGGTAGTGGACGTAGCACCGCCTTTTTTTGGGTAGACAGTTTCTGTTGTCTCCCGATAGCGATTGCTCCTAAGTTTAAAGAGAAATTGTATTTAAGAATGGTGAGCGTACTATTGTGACTTTGGAGTATAATCGTGACAAACTATTAAGCAAACCACACTCACTTTCACATAAGGAAATAATATTGCTTATGTTTTTGACTTAGTATGATATTTTTTGGTTTTATATATATATATATAGGATGTTTAGAAATTATGAACCACATATGTGTATTGGATCGGTATAACCAGTATTTCAGAATCATTTGAGGTAAAATTAAAAACCATGGTATATCCCCTGCTCATACCTTTCATTTGATGACCATATTTCACAACTACATAAATGTCCTACCTCGTTCCACATCAATATCTCCGAAACAAAATGATTTCTTTAAAGTAGTTAATAGCATGTACAAACCGTGGGTAACATTAATATTCGGTTTTTCAACTTTCTTCACTTTGAACTGTATTCTCTGCTAGTATATGCAACATGATTTGTTTTTCTTCTGCAAATTAAAACAATGGATTGTTAGCAATATGAACATAAAAAATTATTCCAAAAGATTACGCCTAAAACTCTTGAAATGACAATTCCAAGAAATATGCTCAAAAACTACGCAACATAAATATTCGGTTTTTCGATGACTCTCTTCTTTTGTGTTCTCACGACACTTTTACCGTTATCAGAAATGAGTTTTTGCATGCAGATCAGTGCATTGATAATTGTTGAGATCAGCCCTTTATTAACCAACGAAATCAAACAATTAGATACAATTTTGCCAAGGAGCACATTAGTAAGGACCAAACATGGTGGAACGACGTTATATTCCTTGAGGAGAGCAAATTTAATTTATTTGGAAGCGATGGCAAGGGTATGGTTTGGCGCAAGGCCAACACAGAGCTTAAATCAAGAAATATTGTCCCAACTGTGAAGCACGATGGTGGAAGTGTCATGGTTTGGGGCTGCATATCTACACAAGGCGTTGGAAATCTTGTATTTACAGATAAAACGATGACCAAGGAAGTATACCTAAATACTTTGAAGACCAAATTGCGCCAAAGTGCTGCGAAGATGGGCATAGAAAACTCATTTAAACTCTACCAAGACAACGATCCGAAACATAAAGCGTACATTGTTCGAAATTGGTTGCTTTACAAAGTTATCGAAACACCTGCACAATCACCGGATATTAATCCCATTGAAAATTTGCGTGACGAATTGGATCGTCGTATCTGCACAGAACCCATTTCGTCATTAAAACCATTAAAAGAAAGGCTCTTAGAAGAATGGAACAAAATCGATACAAACTATTTTAAAAAAAATTATTTCGAATATGCCAAAGATATTGCATAATGTAATTGCAGCAAAAGGTTTGCATACGAAATATTAAAATTAAATTAAAAGTACCGTTTGAAAAAGATTTTTGAAAAAAACGAATATTAATGTTGCGTAGTTTTTGAGCATATTTCTTGGAATTGTCATTTCAAGAGTTTTAGGCGTAATATTTTGGAACAAATTTTTGTGTTCATATTGCTAACAATCCATTTTTCTTATTTGTAGAAGAAAAAAAAATCATTATGTTGCATATACTAGCAGAGAATACAGTTCAAAGTGAAGAAAGTTGAAAAACCGAATATTAATGTTATTCACTGTATGTATTTACTTAAAACTAAGGCTTCTATTATTTGCATAAATTAATAATGTTGTTGTTGGCGGCCGCCGTGGTGTGAAGGTAGCGTTGCCGGCCTACCACACCGAAGGTCCATGGTTCGAGTCCTGGTACAGGTAACATCAAAAGTGATTTGAAAAAAGTTTTTCAAAGCGGGGTCGCCCCTCGGCAGTGGTTTGGCAAACTCTCCGAGTGTATTTCTGCCATGACAGGCTTCTCAGCAAAAATTCGTCTCCTTTGTAGATGCCGTTCGGAGTCGGCAAAAAACTGTAGGTCCCACCAATTTGTAGGGAAAATTCAAATCGGCACACCACAAATTGGAAGAGAAGCTTGGCGCAAAAATCTCTTAGGAGGTTTATGATGATATACCTGTTGTACAGAATAATGTTGATAATATAATACTTCTTAAGAATCAGATAAATATGTACTTAATTAGTTACAGTTTATCAAATAGTATATAAATATCTTAATCTACCTTAGTTAGTTTCACTATTTTCATAAAAAGAGGCGCAAATGCTATCGTGATAGCTATATACTCTTTCATAGGTTATATCCTTAATATGGCTAGTGTCAATATTTGAAAATGTCCAGTCAATTTGGGTACCAGCAGGTGTGGGGAAATATTGGGGGGTCTAGCAGTGAATTGAAATTATAATCTCTAAGCAGATGTTCGATTCTATTATTCCTAGACTTAAGGCATAAATTAAAGTCACCCAAAATTAAGAAATTTTTTTTACGCAGATCTGTAGTAAGAATTTCTCGCAGCTCTGATTCCAAATGCCTGATGGGGAATGTGGAATTCCTATAAAGCACCAATATGTAATAATCTTTGCATTTGCATACAACGATTTCTAAAACCTTGCGACCAGAACAAATTTTTTTCAACTTACATAATTCGATTGCGGAAGCATAGTTAGGTCTCGCATACTCGTACACTAAAACGCCTCGCATATTTCTGTTTTCCGTTTCGGTGCGGTCTATCCGTAAAGCATTTAGTGAAATAAGCCCAGGAATTTCAAAATGTTCATATGGATAACTCCATGTCTCAAGAAAGCACAGGATATCTGAGGATAGCATCAGGATGTTATTATTTATATCATTTACGTAGGCATGAATACTCTGAACATTATGAAATATAATTTGAAGGCTCGATATTCAAGAAAGCATAAAGTTAAATGTTGGAGCCAAAGCTTTTGTTGTGGTCAAATCATTCAACTGCCTAAATACAGGATCAGATTCACAAAAAGGATTAGGTGCAATGAAATTACCTAATATAAATAGACCATCAGCACTAGTAGCTCGACTGAAGGCTACATATAAAGATGATCTTGGCATTCTAGGTCGGGTGTGAACAACCACTTTGTTAAACGTAGCACCCTGACTTTTGTAAATGGTTATTGCCTCAGCAGGAATAACTGGAAACTGGTTTCTTTCAATTGTGATCTGCTCATTTCTCTTATAATGAAAGGCCCTAACAGTTTTCTCAATGGGTGTCCACGAAGGTTTGTTAGGATGGGTCTTTTTCGATCTAGCCATCGAACAAACAGAAGGTTCTAAAAATTTCATCCAGTGTTATTGGAACCGATGAATCTAAATCTATCTGCATAAGCTGGCCAGTTGCACCGTTTACCAAACCGTCGCCTGTGTTGATTTTCACTGTCATCATATATTTGGCCGTGGTTTTTAGCGTTAAGCTATACGTACGACCCTGAGTTTCCAAAGTTTTGAATAGTCTGACCCGTTCTAAGATATTAGCATTTTCGCCACTAATGGCAATTCCTTTAACCACGTCTTTCGCAATTGAGAAAACTGCAGTAGAAGGAATTTGACTCAGTTTAAGGGCATTATAGTTGGCAGATTCCTCGTTTGGCCAAAATAAGTGAATTGCTTCGTCAGGAACCTGGTCAGAGTTAACGACTCTATTTGCAATCAAAGATATGTCTTCACTGGTCATAGCCCCGGAGGCCATATTATTCAAAGCAATAGCAAACGTTTGATCCCCACGCTGTCTCATTATTTGAATTCAATTCATAATCACCCTTATCGCGAGTTTTATTTTCACCCGAAAAGGTTCGCATTTTTTGTTCGCCCTATCGCAGATATTGGCGAACACATTTTTCGTGTTCGAAAAGCATTCCCCCTTATTGGCAACGCTTTGTTCGGGCGAAATGAACAACGAAAAATGCCAAATTTGTTCACTTTTATTTTACAGGCGAACAAGAGTGAAACAAAATGTAAGCAACGGTTTGTTTTGAATATTAGATACTCTTTTAATGAAATATGGTGTTATTTTTTAGGAGTAAACCAATAAATAAAGCACAGTCGGAAATGCTGGTGGAGAAAATGTTAGAAAAGCCTGAAATTGCTAAAGGTTTTTCAAAAGAAAACAAAGGAAAAGTGGCAGACTTCTTACAATGTCGTTGAATAGCCTGGGCCCACCTGTCAAGAGTGAACTTGTATGGAAAAAGGTACATTTCTTTGTAGTAATGTATGCAAAATCTATTTGATATAACAATGCATCCATTAATTAGGTGTGGAATGGCCAGAAAAGATATGTAAGTAAGAAGGGGTCACAAAATAAATTGTATGAAAGCGGCGGACCCAACAAACCTCAAACGCTTACAAGTGCCGAGGAAGCTATCTATCAACTGCTACACCTCAAAGACACTGTTGACGGTGTTGAAGGCTCGCACAGGTACGGACCGGTGGCAAAATGGTCTAAGACAAACTTAGATATTGAAATTTTGTCGGATATTTTAATACGGAGGGACGAAATTCCTGGGTGTAGTACATATTTTCCTGCAACTACGCCTGATATCGAACCTGTTGATCCTGAATGTGAGCCTGCTGCTCCATCAAGTGAATGCCAACAAAGCGATATCAGCGCACAACCAGTTCTTCGTAGAGCAAGCTCAAAAAACATCTCTACTACTGAGTTAGTTTTATTTTATGAATACAATTATATTTTATCTAAAATTAAATTATATGTATACACTTACGAGCATAACTGCATTTGCCTTTCCTATTGTAAAATTGGTGAATATTCTTTGAAGGGGATGTTATGGTAACGTGTGTTCCATCAACACAGCCCACAACTCCTGGTATTGCGAACTTTGTATAAAATTCGCATGCAATCTGGCGTTGCTCTTCTAAGGAAGGCCAATTTATCCATTGGATACAAAGCAATGGCTCCAAAATACACAGCACCTCTGACAGAACCTCACTGAAATATGCCTGACTAAGACCCACCTCATGGTCATTGCCAACGCCTTTTTGATAGCCTCCTTCTGCGAAAAAATGTAGACAAGCGCTCAACTTAACGATTGCTGGAATGCCAAATTTCTACTTCAGTGGCGGCAACGAGCCAGCCTGAATATCTAGCAAATGTTTAAATTCTTTCTTATTTAGCCTGTAATATTGTTGAAAACTAGTAAGGAAACAATTAATTTGTTATTGAAAAGTGCCAAAAACAACTTTTTCCTACTCACAGTGAATCGCTTAGCTCCAAAGGGTTGGACTTGTCTCTAATTGCCTACGGATTGCTCTCACATTTAAATTCTCCTCGCGTTCTAAAAACAACCTAAGGCCAATAATATACGGTTTTTATATAATTTTTAAGCTTTATTTTAACTTTATTTTACTAAAGTGTACGCTAGTTTACAAAATTCACAAAATAGCAAATAAATTTATTTGTTCGCTATTAATTCGAAATTGAGCATCAGCTGATTCGAAGTGAACATTGGTTCGCCCGAAACTACCGATAGGCGGAACCAGTTCGCCCGAACAAAAAAAGCGAAGACGAACGTTCGTTCGGGCGAACTCTGCGATAAGGGTGAATATTTAAAGAGCTCCCATAATGGCGAGCCGACTAAAACGCTGTAAGCATCGGTTGCATTCGGTGAAAAAATCCATCTATCAACTTCGGGAGACAATTGTTTCAAGTCACCAAAAGCAATAACAGGTATACCACCAAATGGAATATTATTCTTGAAAATCTGCTTTAGTCTGGCTTCAATATAACTAAACATTCGAGCGCCAACCATTGAAATTTCACTTATAATTATCAACTTCAAATCACATAATCTAGTATAGATTGAGTTAACAATATCGTTGCTAAGCGGCCGTAATTCCTTATTACAGGTAGTGGAAATATAGAATGCAGTGTCAAACCGCCTATCCCAAATGCTGCTTTTCTCGTAGGAACACAAAGAAGTACCTTCAGAGAGGTTGGATTTGATCCAGGTATGCAATTAAAACGGTAATTAAGAGTTTGATATATTGATGATATTAGGCGGCTTTTTCCCACGCCAGCCCCGCCACCTACAAAGTCATAAAAGGGCTGATCTCTTTTAAAATTGTGTAGCAAATGAGTTAGGTATATTCTCTGCCTCATGTTTAGCGTCTGAATGGATGCAAGCAGTTTCTCAACGGGAAATAAGGGAGGAAGTTTAATGAGCCTAAGAGTGCCATTGGAGTCATTCTCATTGATTTCGGGATCACTATCATTAAGGTTTAATAAATGTATATCAGGGTTTATTTCGGCAAGCGCCAGTACCCTGAACTCAATGTCAACAATATCTGGTCTATCTATTTCAACTTGTATGAAAATTTCATCCTCCCTCAATCTCAGAACATTCCCTCTGTTCAAACATGTCATATTTTTCGATTTTCCTCTATAGCAATTCGATTTGCTACGCAGGTTTGCTCATTATTATTATCTATAATATTTCGTTGTTCATCCCGCCACGGTTGGTAGAGCATTACCATTTCTCTGAAATAATCGTCCCTAGCCGTGTCTGGACTAAACTTTCTGGACCGAACTACACACGGTTTGGTACGTTTATTTACATAACCACTACCATCCCTCAATGGAATTGCTACTCCCCGAACTAAAGAATTTTTGCCTTCTATATCTTCTTCATTATCGGAGTTACCTTGTGCCGTTCTAGCTGATTTTACAAAAGTAAACAAAGCTGCAAAATCAGCTAGACAAACATTATCAAGAAGGATAGGCCTTTCAGTATAATGCTCTAACAAACCCGCCACAAAAATATCGGTAGAACCTTCAGCAAGATTCTGAAGTTGTGCTCTAGGTTTTACCATCTGCACTCGTTCTTCAGGACGAGAGGTATTAATATATATTTCTGCATTGCTAGCTACCGAAAGATGAAGACCAATGCAGCAATAAACTGCCTCTTGGGCGGAAATTTGTGTTCCGGATATAAATTTGTTGGCTATATGCTGAAGTTTCTGCTTGACTGTGTAATTTCCAGTATTAACTTCTTCCATTGCCTCATTTAAAAGCCTAGAGATGCCCCTATTTGATTTATTTTGTAGGAACAGCAAGCATATGCATCCAATATGAATTGAATATCCATGTTGGCTCTATGTAGTCCTAAGATAACCGGGTTTTAAGCATTAATTGAGAGGTCTTGGAACTTCCCTTTAGGAAAAACTTTAGGTTTCATTAAACTTGATCTGAGATCAAGTAAATAGACATTGAATGACAAATTTATTCTCGTATCAGAGAGAAAAGCTTCAAATCCATTAAACAGGAAGTATCAGAAGAAGTTAAATTAGAATTTAAAAGATTTTGAATTTTTGAACAGTTTTCCCTATGTGTTTCTTAATTTTCTATGTCATCTGGAAGTGGTAATAAGATTTGGGTGGAAGGCATGGGTGGATATGGTATACCAAATCGGCAAACTTGCTGCCCTCTTATTTCTCTGGTACAGTATCGGCTATGGGACTCAATGAAATTTTCTAAATGACTTATGGATCTATCTGTACGAGGTGTGTTCAAAAAGTATCGCGAATTTTGAATTTTCGCTGGTTACGTATATTCGAATTTCGAATTTTTTGTGGCGTTATGTTGGTACTCATGTCTCTCACTTATGTAGACAAGCTCGGCCATTTTGAATGTTCAGTTAATTGTCGACAGCTGCTTTGCTTGCACGTGTTTTGGATCATCTTCGATTTTTACGCGAAATTCGTACCAAAATTGCTCAATTGTGACCAAAAACAGCATCGCATGAACATTGCTAATGAGATGTTAAACTCTGTCCGCGACGACACAAATTTGCTCTAGAGGGTCATAACTGGTGACGAATCGTGGGTTTATGGTTATAACGTGGAAACCAAAGCTCAATCATCTCAATGGATGCTGCCGCACGAACCAAGACCGAAAAAAGCGCGCCAAGTTCGGGCGAATGTGAAAGTTTTGCTGACAGTTTTCTTCGATTGCAGGCGCGTGGTGCATCATGAGTTCTTGCCACAGGGAAGAACGGTCAATAAGGTTTATTACCTGAAAGTTATGTGCAATTTGCGCGAAGCAATCCGCCAGAAACGCCCGGATTTGTGGAAGAACAAAAATTGGCTTTTGCACCACGATAACGCCCCTGCTCACGCATCGTTGCTTGTGCGCGACTTTTTGGCCAAAAACAACACACTAATGATGCCGCAGCCACCGTATTCCCCAGATCTGGCCCCCTGTGACTTTTTCTTGTTCCCTAAACTGAAGAGGCCCATGAAAGGACGACGTTACGCTTCTCTTGACGAGATAAAGACGGCATCGAAGGAGGAGCTGAACAAGATACAAAAAAATGATTTTTTGAAGTGCTTCGAAGATTGGAAAAACCGTTGGCACAAGTGTATAATATCTCATGGGGATTACTTTGAAGGGGACAAAATAGATATTCATGAATAAATAAATAATTTTTGAAAAAACACAAAATTCGCGATACTTTTTGAACACACCTCGTACATACATATTTGTCAATGAAACTAATAGCATTCGGAAAAGATTCGGGTTCGCTAAGATCGATCTTAGGAGCATTCTTCAGCCAATACATGCCATGCACGTGAAGTGAGCCCCTTACATTTTCATCTCGTCTATTTCGTAAATTTACTCTATGACGATGTACTCGGAATTGGCTTTGACGGCTTCGACTAGAGATTTCCACCCGAGCTCTTCTACGAACAGTTCTACGAGCAAGAGTATTTCTTTGTTGTTCTCGGTGCCTATTCCCTAGATTTCTGCGGCGGGATCGGTGCTCACAATTATTTCTACTTTGCTCTATAGAGCGAATTTCAGAGTTTTCGCGACGGACTCTATGTTGCTGTGAATTGATTATTCACTCAGCTGAGCGTATCTCTGCATTTCCACGGCGAGATCTACGTTCTGCAGTATTTCTAATTTGCTCTATAGAGCGAGTTTCTAAATTTTCGCGACGGACCCTACGCTGAAATGTGTCCCATTGCGGTCTAATGTATTTTGGGTTCGTGTAAGTGCTCTATATTCTTCCTCTCCACGAAGTACGTGCATTCCCTTTCCTAGCTGCGACGCTGCGACGATATGTATATATATGGCTAAAGGTAACTTAATGTGAAATGTGTGTACATAAAATATTTATCAATTTTGTTTTACTTTATTCAAACTTTTGGGGATTTTCTGGTGATGGTGGTAATTTGGTCCTTCCTTCGTCTGCACTGTAAGCTTTTTTGATGGATTTCGCTTCTTTCAAACTGCTTCCACACAATTTTGATAATAACGAGAACACAAATCACTCCTTTAATAAATGTTTTTCTTCGAACTTTTTTTGTAACGTTTTAAAAAAACGCGTTTGAATTTTGAGCACAACACAATAACACTAATCACTCTTTTTAAATAATTAGTCTTCAGTTTATGTTATATAAGTAATTAATATTCCGTTTTAGCACTCTTTTAATTTACATATATATTTATTAAAACTTTTTTTGGTTTATTTAACGTTTTGAAAAAAACGCGTTTGAATTATTAAGCGACCAAACAATCGCTCTATCTCGATGGCGCGATATACAACAGGTATATCATCATAAACCTCCTAAGAGATTTTTGCGTCAAGCTTCTCTTCCAATTTGTGGTGTGCCGATTTGAATTTTCCCTACAAATTGGTGGGACCTACAGTTTTTTGCCGACTCCGAACGGCATCTACAAAGGAGACGAATTTTTGCTGAGAAGCCTGTCATGGCAGAAATACACTCGGAGAGTTTGCCAAACCACTGCCGAGGGGCGACCCCGTTTTTGAAAAACTTTTTTTCAAATCACTTTTGATGTTACCTGTACCAGGACTCGAACCATGGACCTTCGGTGTGGTAGGCCGGCAACACTACCTTCACACCACGGCGGCCGCCAACAATACTAAACTAAAATTTTACTTTTTACTCAAAATATTGGGTCGCTCGTCAAACATTTCCACATAGATATTGAACAGGACAACGGTTACCAAAAATTTTAATTCCTCAGTTAACGAAAGGCTAAATTATTTACTACCTGCTACTATGTAACACACAGCACTATTGAAGCGATGCGGTTTTGGTTATTGCATAGACAGGTAAAAAACAATCCTTAGTCTGCAATAGTTTTTTAGTACAATAGCACTTGCGTGCTTCTTTTAAACGAAAATGAGTCCAGGATAGAACCATATATTATTGCGCAGCCTTTTAACACCATTAACCACACAAAACCAACAATAACAGCGTTTCAAGTGCACAGCTGGGTATGTAATGTTCGGTTTCACCCGAACTTAGACTTCCTTACTTGTTTATTATTATTTTCTGTTGTGAACTGAAAAATATACCAAAAAATCAACACTTTATCCCTTAATAACAAAATATATGAAGTATGCTCCTAGTGGTACCAGGCCACGTTTTCGGGCCTTGTTGTAGCTCGGTTTGAATGAAAATAACAACAATTATGTCATCATCATTTATTGGCACTTAACCGCCTAGGTGATTCTGGGCGTTGCGTATCAAAGTACTCCAGCCATCCCCTTTCCGAGATAACAGACGCCGCTTGGAAACACCCAGGGAGTTCAAGTCATCCTCCAAGTACCACTTGTTGGAAAGAGTGATTTTCCTTTGAATTTGTCGAGTGGCAAGTATTCCTATTCTGATATCCGCAGGATGTTATTCGCGGAAAGCGTGGATCGATTCGTGAAAAACAGTTGCGGATTAGAGTGTGAAAACAATTTAATAAATTTTTGGAAATATAAGAAAATATCCTAACAATGTCCGTTTTTTAGTTTTAAAGACTAAGGCCCGGTTTTTCAGTCCATGGTTAAGCTCAGTTTAAACTAAGTTTGCTTAAACTCGGCATAAATTTAAACTCCAGTTAAGCTGCAGAGCGGTTTTTCAGTGTGAGTTTAAGGCCACTTTTAATATTTGCTTTTTATACGGCAACATTGGTTTTTTCTTTATCTAGATACGGCAACAGATAATATTTGTATACATATTGAACGCCATTGCTTCTCCTCAGTATTGTAATAGTTAGCATTTCGCCAATTTCTGCATCACTATAATCACTTTCGTCAGATGATATATCCAGTATTTAATTAAATATAAAAATATCGTCCTTTCTTAATTGCGTTCAGCTTATTGTTTCACAACCAAAACCATCAAATATGCAAAACAGCTGACAGGTTAACCCTGCCGAATTGACCGCTTAAACTACGGTTAAACTTCGTTTAAAGTTGACTGAAAACTGCGCAACAAGTTTAAGCTTAGTTTAACTGACAAATTGAGTTAAACTTGTACTGAAAAACCGGGCCTAAGTCCGCAACTATTTTGTCGCCAATCGATTCGCACTCCCTCCGCAAAGCATCCGTCCAATACGGTAATAGGCAACCTCTGTGTGTTAGGGGGTTAGAATATGCCCGAGGTAGGCATACCGGTCTTAAGACACTACTAATATGCACGAAAGTAATGACGTGCAACTTGATGGTTGATCTACGGATATGATGCCTCTCATTACCCATCTTCTCCTTCCTTACGGAAGGAGGAATGACATGACCTAGAAGATTCTACTGGTCATACCAAATCGCTACCACGACAGTCCGGCAGTACCGCAAGGCAGCGTACCGGTTTCATATCCGGCAAAGGACTGTCATTTCCGACAACACTCACCAAAACCTTCGAAAGGTGTTTTTGTCTGTAAAAACAACAACGGTAATATGCATGATTATTTTCGGTGTTAACGCTGGTTCCCAAATATACGAAGTCCCTCACAGTTTCAAATTTGTAATTATCAACAGTGACGTGGCTGCCAAAGCGCAGGTGTGCGGACTCCTTCTTTGAAGACAGCAAATACTTCGTCTTGTACTCGTTCAGCGCTAGACCCACTTTCTTTGCTTCTTTATCCAGGCTAGAGAAGCCAGATTATGCGGCCCGGTTCTTAAAGCCAATGATATCATCCCGAATCTTGCGTCCTCGTTCGTGCACTCTGGGCAACATTTCCGGTTTAAGGGCTCGCTGAGGTCTTTTTCGCAGCGTCTGATCACCACGAGGTGCGGCTGCAAGCGGGCGTCTGTATCAGGGCCGTATCTCTCTGTGGCCCTCCTACAATGAAGTACGGTCTTTCCCATTCTCAAATGGAATTAAGGACGCATCTTCGATTACAAGGCATCGAACTCTTGATGCCTAAACAGCAAAGGAGGTTCTTGCACCTTCGGAACTTATAACGGGCATATGTGTTTTCTTATTTACTAGACTACATATCACCTCTGCACTCTTAACTTATTCCTTTTTTGCCTTTGTTTTAGGCAGCAAACCTTTATTTTTCCTTTAAAAAGTAATCAACGGTATGACCATTGCTACCTTCTAGGTCAAGTCACCTTACGGAAGGGGAAAATTGGTAATGGAAGGTGAGAGGCATCATATCCGTAGATCAACCATGAAGTTGAACGTCATTACCTTTGTATATTTTATCCGCCTTTTACCACCGGTATACTTACCTCGGGGCCAAAGTATATGGTGGCATGATTTTGATTAATGTCATAATTTCAGTAAAAGTCAAATGGCTAGCATGGCTGCCTACGGCAATAAGTCAATTTACCTTGTATTCCTATACCATGGGACTAATAGGATACATGCGGCACGGATGGGTCTGGAATATAATACATCGTGCCGTAAATGTAACATTCTGAGGGCGGAAGAAACGATGGAGCACCTTCTGTTCTCGAGCACACTGCCGTGGCAGAATGCAATTTTTTTGAAACCCCGTCTTTGGGAGGATAAAGGAATTTAGGTTTATTTAGACCTCAAAATTTTAAGCGCCTTTTCTTGTTTAACTTTGTTTAAATAAATACAATTTTTAAAGATTCTTTGGCAATATTTTTTTCAAGGCTTTTCACCTTTTGTATGGTGAACCAACAAAGCTTTCCGATTTTCACTGTTGGCTGTGCATACTAAGACGTATTCATAAAGGTGTTATTGACAGTTGTGTAAGACTCTGCCATAAGATACAAGTGTCAAAAAATTTATACAAACCGAATTAACCATTTATGGTACAATCTCATAACTGAGAATATTATACATTGTACGATACTAAACTTCGACGCATTGTGACATCTTAGACTACTTAAGAGCAACGAATTGCATTTTCCTGTTCAAACTCATGAGGTTGGCAGAGCCGAATTATCTCCACTCAAAACTAGTATTTCCAAGGTCAGCTCGTCCTAATGGCCTAATAGTACCACAGTACAGAGAGATTATTTTTCTTCAACACTATACGCTTAGTACCAGAAATAAGTTAAACAGAAGCAACTTTAAACAATCCCTTTATCCGCATTTCAGTAATAAAACTACTCCAACAGAAATAGAATGACCAGCTATATTATCTTCAGTATCTCTTATGAAAATCCACTTGTTTGCATATATTTATATTATATTTTATTTATTATACCTAGTTAATATTGCTATTATTAGCTCTCATGCTCCAAGCAGATACGGCACTTCACCGTCGACGTATCCGTCATACGTCAAAATTTAGAGCAAAATCTACTTTGCCGTATCCGGCGAATCTGTTGTTACGCACGCCAACACCCACATTCTACTTAGTCAGTTTTTGCAACGTATTGCCGTATTGTATCTGCTTGGCGCATTATTCTGTATTAAGTTGTTCATAACTGCTGTTGTACTATAAAAGATCCCTAAATCTTATTGTACTCATATATCCCGCAATAAATAAATACAAATACAAAATTCAAATTTGTTTCTGATCATTTTATTTTAGTGGATTCGAATGCAACTTTAGTTGACTTGAGTATTGGTGATCTAAATAGTTTATCAGTATTGAATGTTTCATTATATCATTTTCGTCTTTCGATTGATTGCCTTTGCTCTTTTGGAAGTTGGTTTTTTCTTATTTTTTATATCAAAATGATAACTCATTGATTCACGAATTGTTCTATGTTAAATAAAAACTAAAAGACAAGAGAACGAAACAAACCACTGGAGATGGCAGAATGGAGAAACCGGTATGCCACGAAGCCGACTCTCAAAAATGATGACGGCAAATTTATGATAGACGATTTTAAAATATTGATAAATAAAATAAGTTCAAGTATTAATAACTAATTTTTACCACATAGAAATTCAAACGTTCGAAAACTCCCACTCATTTTTTGTTCATTAAATACTAAGAAAATCCAATAAAATCTAGAGTAACAAACGTCTTTATAAGATTTGTCGATCCTTATAATTCTCAATGCTACTTTAGTCGCCTTTCGTTATCCAACATCGAATTTATAGCCGAACTTCGGCTGAAGCCGAAAATTTGAATGGACTTTAATATTCAGCAAGAAACGACTTCTTTAAAGATCGAGCGATTCCGGAGAAATGTTCAGGTAAAATTCGGATGTTTTTCTTGTTCTCCACTTGCCATGAAGTGCTTCTAGTATCAACAATAGAGTCCTAAATTTGCAGCAGAATGTTCTGTCATATTCCTGTATTTCAGTTCAAGTAAGAAAATAAATATTGAAATCTTAAAAGTTATACAAAAAATAAGATTTGTTTTAGAATGGGTTAAAAGATGTTTCTGTTTGACTTTACATTTTTGTTTGAGAGAATTGTGAAATTCAATCACAATTTCGAGTGAAAAATTACATATGGGCAAGTCCTAGAAAAGTGAGGCTTATAAGATAAAAATGAACTTTGATGTAGAGCTTTCAAATTGCCATTCTTGGTAAGGAGGTAAACGAATGGAAATATATACTTTTTAAATGAAAAATGTTGGTAATCCTGTTCAAATTGACTTCAAAAAAATTTATTAAAAACAATACCATTTGCGAACTACCATGATACCTATAGCTTTACAGTTAGATGTTAGAGTTACTACCAGTAAGGAGTGTATGAAGGGTGAGATCAGTGGGCTGAAGGTTAGAGCTAGTTGGTTAATATATTTTCGAACTAAAGCCGTAAACAGCCAAATGAAACGTACGTGACGCAAAAACACATCAAAGTTACTTAAATTTAATAACCGATCTTTCAAATTAGTTGATATCTTGAAGTTTCTTATAAATGTACTTGTTGAAGAAATCTGCATTATTTAAAACTTAAAACTTAAGCACTTTTGAAGTTATTGCCTATTAAACAGTAAAACGTAAGTGACGCAAAAAAAGTGTAAATTTTTGAGAATGGAGCAGCCAATTGTTCAAAAACCTACTACTTCAGCAACTAGGATGAAGCGATACAGAGATGGCGCAAAGCTGGATGCCGACCGTGAGCGGATCTACAAACAGAAAAACAAGAAAAATCAAGCGCAATACAGGAGCAGGATCAAAAATAGTCCCTCTCGGAGTGAAGTACGCATCATATTTGCATTTGAAAAGATGGAGATTTAAAAAGGTTAGTTCTTATAAATGCTCCTATTCACTTGGAAAAGCTTGCAAAGCAAGACAAGCGGCCGTAGTAAGGAAAGTAGCAAGAGATTTGCACATAAATAACCATCAAAAAATACGAGTTAGTAAAGAATATAATAAAACAAAACTAAGCGAATCAGAGGCCGTAACACAATTTTTTCGACGTGACGACATATCATACCAGAGCTCAAATAAACGTGACACAAAAAGCATTTTAGAAACATTAACCCTTTGGAGTGGTTGTTTCAAAAAGTAATCGATTATCACTAATCGACTAGTCGACTTGTTGTTTACTTTCGGCTAGTTGTGTTTTTTATTGACAATGGCTGCTCTATTTGCATGGAACTGAGTTCCATCACCTTCATAAACATGCGTTGAATTTTTTATTGTTATTTTAAAAATTTTATTCATCAACCGGCAGTATTCGATTAGTCGAAATCGAAAATTTGCCACTAGATTTTCAAACAGCTCAATAGTTGCTATTCGATTAATCGATTAGTCGGATAATCGACTGTAAACAAGAGCCCTAGTGTATCGTATACCAGTACCACACCAACATGCGTTATTTATTGGACTCACTTCGCAAAGTAGTGGAGTTTCCCTCTCGAACAAATGGATACTTACGTATTTTAAGTTGCCAAGAAAGTGGGGTTTGCTATGAAGAAAATTGTTTCGAAGCTTTCGACCGAGTACCACTTAAATCAAGTCAGCGTAACTTAGAGCTTATTGTAGGAGTATACAAGCAGTGGGAAACAAATGAACATGGCAGGATTTCAGTAGTGAAAAAGCTATCCAATTTTGAAACTGCTATAATTGAGCTCAAAAATCAGACTGAATATTTTAAGTTCCATGATGCAGTCGAGGAAATACAGATAACAGAGTTCAATAGGCTCAAGTCGTGCATTTCTAGGAAAGAAGCTGTTTTAAAAATTGGTTTTGGCGAAAATTTTGCGACACAATTTCAGGCGCGGATACAGGCCTCAAGTTTTGGCCGAAAGGTCAAAATCCAAATTGCCATGAAAGTCAGTAATATAAATGGCATAATTACGAATAAACGTAGCGAATTTATCTTTAAGCACTCAAATTAGCTCAACTAATTGAAAGGATTCGAACAAAAAGCAATCAAAAAATGATTTTATACAGCTCAAACGTAGAAACTAGTTCTTTCTGTTAAGCGAGCTTCACTTTTAACTAAGTGGAGTTATCTTGAATCTATATTTATTGGAGCAATGAAAAAAAAGGAAAAAAGAGATGAACAATAATGTTTATTGAAATTAAGTACATTTCAATCTATTCGTCGACAGATTAAATATGTAGTTTTGTTACAAAGATGTTTTTGAAACGGTATATATTAGTATTTTTCATAAATTAGCGTAACGTCCAATATTTCTTCAAATCTGAGGGGACGATCCGATTTAGAAAGTAGCTATATTTAAAAAAAAAAGTCGACCACTTGATCGCTCTGAAGAAAAAGGAAATATAGATATAAATACTCAGTTCTTAAACTAATTAACATAATCCTTCATTATAAGCAAAACTTAAACAATCAAACATGTTTGATTACTTTTCGCTTATTAAATTAAACGTATCTAAATATATACAGATTAATATACCTACAAATACTTCTTGACTTTCAATGTTAGTGATTTATTAAGAAATATTTGTTAGTAGTATCAACCTAAAAACTTTGTGGCTTAATGTATATCCAATAAAACAAAATTTCCGTAACCATTTTATGGTATGTGAAACGTAAGTAACGCCTTCATGAAACGTAAGTGACATTGAACATATCCAAGATCTTAATAAAAACCATAGTAGGCTGGAAAAAAATACTTTTTGGTTCAACATATTTACGTTCAATAGAAAAATCTTTAAAAAAAAATTAGTTTGTGCAACTATTGCTGCTCAATTCGCAGAGTTTAGTACATTGTGTACAAGTACAAGTGTGATATATTATCTGTCAAACGTTTGACAGGCACATCAAAATGAAGTCCAATATTTACATCTAAGGCACTTTAATATGGATGTCATTGCCGAACACTGTCGAACTGTAGAAAACAGGCGCCGAATCGATGCTTTCGGAGAATTCTTTCTGTGTTGCGAGTGCTGTTTTCGTTAGCTTCGGCAAATCAAGGTTTTGTCCAGGGCCGTAAAAAGTTGAAACAGGGTTCATATTTGCACAAAAGTATTGCTGTATTGCACACAGTTTTAATTATAATTCTTTTAAAAATATTTTAACATGGAACTTTTAGCTTTTAATTTTAATATATTTCGCATTAAATACAAAAACATTAGGGCCTTTGTCAAGTAAACTTTAAAACTGTATGCAAATGTTAAAAATTAAAAGTTAAAAATTTGGTTATCTTTCTGTTTCTACTACTGATATATTAAGACTATTTATAGATAGATTTACCATTGAATATGGAATTGGTACAAGGAAACTTCATAATTTTGCAATTTAAACTTTTGGCTTGATTTTGCAACATTTTTATTTAAACACATTTACCCGTATTGATAACATCATTGGACATAGCCAAATTAAAATTAGTTGTATCTATTATTTTTTTTTTGCAACGAGGCTTTAACTATGTAATAGTGCACATGCACAGAAAATTCTTCAAGCTACAACGTTTTTCAAAAAGTTGTCCTTTGTTTTATGCAAATGTTTGTTAGCACACTTCAAAGAGTTATTTTGTTAAATAATTTCGGTCAGTTCGGTTAAAATTCCCGTAACAATTATCCAGCAAAGAGATTATCAAGTTTTTTTGTAATATTTTCTGTCAATGAGCGATTTTACGGGAACGAAAATTTGCAGCCAGTGAGATGTTTGAGTGTCATCTGTCTGCCAAAATGCAGCTGACAAACCAAATTGCAACAATTGGTGAACAAAAATATTTTTGCATATAACCTAAGCTATAGATAAAAATTAAAAAAATGTGCAAAACATAAATCTTTTTTTTTTGTTAAAACCCAAAAATTTTTAAAATCGCCTGGTTTCCTCGATTGCAAATTCTTACTGGACAAAATTTATCCAGCAAGAAATTGCAACTTCTCAAACTAAATGTCATTTTGCTCCTTCAATTTTTCTCACGTGCAACGGAACGCAATTTATACAAAAATCATGATAATTTGTAAAAATTATTTGCATCACGAACGGATCTATGGTTAGCGTTTACAAAATTAGAAAGTTGCCAAGATATATATTTGAATAGCCAAACTAATTTCTATGTTTTAGCGAACTACTTTTTTATGCAACCCTTTCTTTTGCATATGCGCAAAATTAGAAAAATTTATTACAAACGTTTTCTGAGTTTATTGTTTTTTCTTTTGTTATTTAACGGCAAAAACACTTCTCGAAGGTTCTTTGGAGTGTTGTAGAATTGAGTCCTTGGTCGGATATGGACCCGGTACGCTGCTATACTTCCTTGCGGTACTGTCCCACTGTCAAGGTAGCGATCTGGCATGCCCAGTGAAACCTTCTAGGTCATGTGACTCCTTCTTTCTTAAGGACACCAAATGGAAATAGCAAGTCTGCCAAAACACCGCTACCAGAACGGCCACGGGACGTCTTTTTATGGCATCTGAGTGCCATCTTCATTAGAGACTAAAATGCTTAGTGTTCATGAGCAGGCGGAACTGGTGAGAAAACAGTTTTTACTGGACTGCCACAAACCTAGTCATCCAAACCGTCTTCTATTGGATGAAGCTCAACCCTACTTGATCTGCGTAACCATAGGCGGGCTCTTAACGACCTTCACACCGATTCGGTATACAGTTCCTCAGATCTCCGTTCATGAACCCCGTAATTGACATCAAACCACCCAAAACAGCTGAAGAGGAGCGCGATCTTCCGGTGGTAAATATAGGTTAAACTCTTACTTATCCAAACTCAACCCCACCATATCAAATACGTGCCCTGTATGTGGTATGCCCTTTTATTATACCAAACATCGCTCTACCCTGTTCAATTGAACCTACCTTCCTCCTTGGACTTCCGTTAGAAGAGCTTGATGACGATTCACAGAGTTATCGTGCCCATTAGGCAGGGCGAAGCATTGCTAATAAAAATATTACATATTTTTGTATAACAAAGAGAAACATTTTTTTATTAAATTATTTATAAATTCAGTTATCAGTATGTGCAACATGATCAACAATTTGCAGTAACAATACCATATTTTCATGAACAAGACAGTTTTCAAAAATTTAAATTTTTTACAGAAATGATTACTTCTTTTAAAAGAAACTACATTGGCTAAAAAAGTAATTGATTTATCTTACTGTAGGAGTGCACAACCCATAATAATAATGTGAAATTTTTCTAAAAATTAGGCTGTCCTTACATATACTTGAAATCTGATCATGTATATTTTCATGTGCAAAAGACGGTATTCAAAAACTGAAAGTTTTTACAAAAATAATTACTTAATTTAAAATAAGTTATTTTTTTAGCATTACGCTCTTGCGAGCTACTACATTTATTCCAATATTTTAACATATGCTGCTAAAGCTTGATCTAATAAGTAAAAGATGCATTTTCAGATTGCTGTAGGTAGTAAATATGTAGATAATTGATTGTTATAATTGTGCTTTGTGAGTACCCTTCGAAACTGAATAACTTGCTACATTGGGGACACAACACACGTTTAATTTTATGCCTGCGTGTATGATGCCTCAACGCAAGGCAATTTTTAGGAACTGAAAAAAAAAAACGTATTTTTAATGTATGTGCACATTTAATATAATGATTTTTGGTTAAGAGTTCTGTGAATATTTCACAAAGCAGCACTAAGCAGAGGTCAAGTAAATGCTTTTGTCAAAACTCCATAGTCTTATTTGCTGTAGTTACCCTTATCGCAGAATGTGCATGACATCTGATTTCAGTGATTTATCTGGGTTTGGTTTTTTAGCAGGATGTCGTTATTTAGCAGTGCCTTCAGATTGGTTATCGGTATTGTGTTGGATAGCACCTATGCGATGGGTAAAGATAGATTGCCACTGTTGTTTTTGGTCAATGTAAAATTGTTCTCCAGTTTCCATTTTTATAAAATCCTTGAATGTAATAGCTTCATGAGATTAGCATATAAATATGGAAAAAATATATCTTTGCCTTGCCACAATTAAAGACAACCGACGGGGTAATTGCTTACGACCTCCACCGAGTGCTAAGCCACGTATAAAAATGTCGGCAGAAGTATCAAAATAACGCCTCTCGACCCCATTAATGTGAATCCACCTCCGGAGAACAAGTCTTTGTATTTAGAAAAATATTTGCTGGTATTCATGTGCAGAACACCTTTCCGCATAGTCGTCCCCCACGCTTCAAAAAAAATAACCCTTTGCCGATCCAACACTGGCTACGCGATCCACAGTATTTCTGCGGAGAACACACTTTTCGGAACGCCCTGTATCTATGTCTACAACGACCACATGAAAATGACAGAAAAATTTTAATTGTTATTGCAAACATCTTTTGATAGAAACAAAAAATCGAATATCCGCTTTCGGATTATTGGTACCGAGGCCAGAACGCGTCGTTCGATACCTCTATCGATATTTTTGGACGTGTTTTAGCAGCTGTCTCCTAAAGGAAAAAAATAGGCGGCACCCGCCGGTTCAAAATAAAAACGCTTAGGCCGTCCAATACTGCCCAGTATTTTTAAACACCCTATATCTGTGTCTACAACAAACACATGGAAATGACTAAAACTTTGTAAATTTGCTTGTATACTACTAAAAGTAATTGTTGTCCGGATCCCCATTGTGATTTCGATACAATACAAAAATGTGTAACTTTGCTTGCAAATAGCAACTCAGAAAGGTGTTCTACCGTTAAAAAGTACGGATCACAGATTCATGATCGCCAGAGGGTAATTTTATGGTTTTATGCTAATATTTTTGAAAATAATTGAAATATTTGTTTTCCGGAGGCTGATTCTTATTACTGACCAAAACGCTTGTTCTGATACCCATATCGCCATTTTTGGATGAATATTAGCACTCGGTGGCGGTCGGAAGCAATTACCAAATAATTCTTTTCCGGATCCCGATTATGATTCCTAGGATACGCTTCCCATGATACCTCCCAGATATTTTTGGACCAGCTAACTGGCTCAAACGATGAATAAAATCAACAAGCTATCCGATTTTTAAGTTTTGGTGATCGTTTGGCAAACATTTTGTTTGCTATCCCCACGGTTGACGCGCCGCATTAAATGTATACAACTTATTTTTTGCATCAAACACCATTGCAAGCAAATCCATTATTTACTAATAAAGATTATCGCGTTGCATATGTATGGCAGTCAAATGCAACAATTTCCCACAGGAAAAACAAATGTACTGGTTCGTATTGCACTTCCGTGAATTTACGGCCTCGTCAGTGAGGATTTTCTATTAAAATATGTAGTAAACGCGTTACAATATAATTACACAAATAAATTTTTACAAAATATTAATGTTTTCATTGTTTACATACGAAGAACGATCGGAACTAGTAACGAAGTTGCTGGCCAAAACACATTGCTGCATTTTGCAGTACTTTCTTAAATTCTTAAAAAAGTCTAAGATGTATTTATTAGCAACGGCTTTGTTAAAAGTGATTGCGACATATTCAAAAATTAAAGTTGAACTTTATAAACTGTAATTTTTTCAAGTATTTAATTGTTATTTTTCACCTTTTTCAAAAT
Organism: Merzomyia westermanni; assembly: GCA_949987695.1. Lineage (NCBI taxonomy): Eukaryota > Metazoa > Arthropoda > Insecta > Diptera > Tephritidae > Merzomyia > Merzomyia westermanni. The sequence continues at coordinate 89,072,561 of OX465291.1, forward strand.
ATACCCAACTTTTCCACCCTTATGTACTACTAACTTCTTTTATCGAATCAACTCAGCCCAGATTACATGACTCCTACGAAAAAAAAAACACCTTTAACGATCAGGTGTTAATTTTTTTGTTTTTTTTTGACGTCTATGTCTTAGATATCACACTTGATATGCTACACAATGATTTAGTGGTAGTTTTCTATACCTCTGGAAATATTTTAACATATGTTTGACTTAATTTGTAAAGACGGTCCAAAGACACAAGTAACTATATAACCTGATTTTGAAAATTGTTGAAAATTACCCCTAAAAATTCAGTTTTATATAGAAGCGTGAAACTTAAGTGACGCTGGATTTGCCCATATGTCTTTTGAACTATAACAATTGTTAGGTTCAACAAATTGGAAATTAGGAATGGACCATTCTGGGATTTTTTAAGGGTTATTTTCGGGGCATTTTCTGGATTGTTTTGGTGGCTTTTCCCGGTCATTTCGGTATTGTTCTCGAGACTATTTTGGAATAATTTCGGGACTTTTTTGGGGTCATTTCCCTGAGAATGTCCCCTAATGACCCCAAAAACAGTTCCAAAATGATTTCGAAAAAGTCCTAATATAATCTTTAAAACAATTCCGAAATGGTCCTGAAAAGATCCCCAAAACTATCCCGAAAATCACCAAAAAGCCCCCCATATCGCTTTTTCAATTTAGGGAAACCTTCACAAAACCTTTTTGTTGATGCGCAGAAAATTTCAGACGGAACTTTTACGGCAAAATGTGTAGTCAATACAGATCATCCAATAATAAGAGTGATTAATACTACTAATGAAACTAAATATATTAAAAATTCTGATATAATATCTGAACCTTTACAAAATTATATTGTTTATGAAATAAACGAAACCCTAGGTGACGAAACGCGTAAAATAAAATTATCTACTATATTAGAAAATCAAATGCCGCATTATGGTAAGACCAAGGTTATGCCATTATGTCTACAGTTTTCCGATATATTTGCTTTGCCTGATGATTAAATGTCTATAAACAGTTTTTATAAGCAATACATAAAAAATTATAGATTACCCTATTCTCAATGAAATGAAGTTAATAAACAGATTGACAAATTATTAAAAAACAATTTGATAGAACCCAGCTGCTCTAATTATATTAGTCCCTTAATTTTAGTGCCAAAGAAGTCAACGAATGGCCAAAAAGCATATAGAATGTGTGTCGATTTTAGAGGGGTAAACAAAAAGCTTATTGCTGATAAGTTCCCCTTGCCCCGTGTGGACGACATTTTAGACAAGTTAGGCCGTGCAAAGTACTTTTCAACTAAAGACCAGTTCTCCGGGTTTCACCAGGTAGCGCTAAATGAGTAGTCACGAGATATCACATCTTTCAGTACAGATCGGGGAGCTTTTCGCTGGAAGGTGCTACCTTTTGGACTGAACGTTGCTCCAAATTCATTCACTAGGATGATGTCTATTGCTTCCTCTGGCCTTTCTCCAAATCAAACTTTCATTTACGTCGATTATGTAATCGTAATAGGTTGCAGTGAAGAGCATCATTTGAGAAATCTCACTGAAGTTTTCTAAATATGTAGAAAGTACAATTTAAAACTAAATCCTAATAAGTGCATATTTTTTCGATCAGAAGTTACTTTTCTTGGACACAAGTGCACTGCTAATGGCCTTTTACCTGATGACTCGAAAATAAAAGCAATTCAAACTTATACAGTTCCAAAAGATAAAGATGCAGTTAAGCGCTTTGTTGCTTTCGCTAATTACTATCGTAGATTTATGCCAAACTTTGCGTTCCTTGCAGCTCCACTAAATCGTCTTAGTCGGAAAAACATTCAATTCCATTGGGACTGTGTGCATCAAAGTGCGTTCGATAACCTAAAATCAGCTTTGATATCTCCAAAACTGTTACAGTACCCTGACTTCAACAAGACATTTGTCATCGTAGTTGATGCCTCCAAACTTGGATGCGGAGCAATCTTAAGTCAAGACTTTGATGGTCAATATCTGCCTGTTTGTTTTGCGTCAAAATCATTTACCAAATCGGAGCAAAATAAGCCCGTAATTGAACTGGAATTATTGGCAATATATTTTGCCATAAAAATCTTCCGACCCTATGTTTATGGAACTCACTTTATAGTAAGCTCTGATCACAAACCCTTAGTTTACGTGTTCAATATGAAAGACCTGTCATCAAAATTGGCAAGAATCAGACTTGACATAGCAGAATATAACTTTACAATTAAATATATAAAAGGTAAAAGCAACGTGGTAGCAGACGCTTTGTCACGTCTTTCCATTGCTGACATCAGGGAAAATCATGAAAAATATGCCCACATCTTAGCTGTTACTACGCGTGCGAGATCCAAGCACAACCCTCAGCTAGCTTCAGATGATATACATCATATGGATAGCCTTGTGGAAGAAGTATCGGTTTTTTTACGACTTTTTCTCAACATTTAGTACCAAAATTCCAAAAATTAAAACGGAAGCTATATATAACAAAACTAACCAAATATCAAAGTTGATAATGCGCGTATACAAAAAATGCAAATTATTATTCTCCTTAAGTGTTGAAATTGCTAACGAAACATCTTGGCTAGACAAAATGCTTTCGAGGCTACAATCCGAAGCCGGCAATTACAATGTGAAAATTTTAAAACGGCCAAAAGACGATCCTTCTTCCAAATTTCAACAATAGCTAATTTAAAACAACATGGCAATGAAATATTGCAAACAATCAAAATTAAACTAACAGAATCGATTGAACGCATTTTCGATAGCGAACAGAAGCAAACACTTATGACTATCTACCACGATGAACCCATATCTGGGGGTCATTGTGGAAGTAAAAAACTGTATGCAGAAATTGAGGTCAAATTTTTATTGAAAAGGTATGCAAAAAGTGTTCGATTAATAAAGTAAGGCCAGGAACTAAGGAAAAGTTATATCTTACACCCACACCGGTAAAACCGTTTGACATAGTAGTGATAGATACAATTGGTCCTATGCCTGAATACACTTTCGGCAATAAGTACGCATTAACCCTCATATGTGACCTCACAAAGTACTTAGTTACCATAGCTGTGCCAGACAAATGCGCAAAAACGGTGGCTAGAGCTATTTTTGAAAGTTTTGTGTTGGTTTATGGTACTATGCGTTCTATTAAATCCGATCTGGGCACAGAATTCAAAAATTAAATAATGCTGGAGCTATGCAAATTATTACAAATCAAACATGACTTTTCTACGCCGTACCACCATCAAGCAGTGGGAACTGTAGAACGTAATCATAGTGTTTTTAATGAGGATACGTGCTTAAAGTATTTTACGTTTTTCCACAACACAACATCTCACACAGCTTTTGATAATAAATTTACACCATATGAACTCGTTTTCGGAAAAAGGCTATATTGCCAGCCGAAATTAGCAAAAATTCTATAGATCCCCTGTACTTTGCCGACAATTACGTCAAAGAGCTAAAATATCGTTTACAAAAAACACACTTGATGGCTTCTGAACTACTCAATAAACACAAAATCAAAAACAAAAAATTTTAAAGGCGCCCATTAACATAAGCGAAAAAGAAAATTTTTTAGTTCATAAAGAACCTTACGAAAAGCATCGAATCATATATGCTGGTCCATATGTAGTTAAAAGTGTAGATGGTGTAAATGTAACCATTCTTAATGAGCAAACGGGAAAAGAAAAAATTATACACAAAAATAGACTTAGGAAAGTTGATTGAATCAAACATAAAACCAACAAAAAAAAATGTAAATACATAATATTTCTTTATTATAGTTTAAAATAAATTGACTTAGTTATTAGAAATAAAAGTGTCGTGGGTACCCAGCACAGACACGAAAACCAAAAAAAAAATTGTTTTAAGAAAAAAAAAATTTTTTAAATAACGCTAGTAGATATGTATTAAGGGCTTAATTATAAAGAAAAGCAAAAGATAAGCGGGTCTGATCAACCTGCTATATTTTCCTTTTTTTGGAAATGGAGGTGTAGTGAATAGTAATTAAGTAACTCAAAGGTGGTTACCCTATAAGTCATAAGTATAAGAGAATGCTCTGAAGTATGTATAACAGGTGGCGCAAAAGTAAGCTTCCGATGTTCAGCATATCGGTTGTGGCACGTGCAGTGTGTGCTGTTGCACCGTCTTGTTGGAACCACATGTTTTCCAATCCCAATTCATCAAGTTGCGGCAAAAAGAACTCGTTGATCATTGCTCTGTAGCGCTCACCATTCACAGTAACCGTTTGGCCCCGACCGATTATTGGTCAAATAAATAGTCAGCAATATTCCGCGTTCTGGAGCAGTGTAGCGTAACATTGTTTATTAACGTGTATTTCGCATATGTTTACTACACAAATGTCAAAACAGAACTGACTTTAGGGGCCAATCGCAAAATTTATAGCATTTTCTGATAGGAGGATTACTGTATATGTACATAACAGCATTACCACAACCGCTTGTACTCTTTTTTTGGGTTTACCGAATAAAGAGATTGAATTGAACTATGAAGAAGATTGGTTGTTTGATGTGAAGCTATAATTTAAAGGAGTTTAATTATAAGCAATACTCTTTAGATAAACCCCTTTTTCTGTGATGATGCCATAGAACAATAAATGGAATATAATAACTTTATTTCCCGTATTGGGACAAGCACCCAGGCTTCATTTATTTTTTACAATAGTCTAAACGATTTTTTAAAAGGTGACAGTGTTACAAACCAAGCGCGCGAATTTTGCAAATCGAAAATCACAATATATTTCCTGAATTTTTACGAATAACATAGAATGGTACCCTTTAAATTGGAATCGTGATTTTTTCGAGGATTATAGGGTTGATTTCAACATTAATAACGCCAATGTAAAAATAAATGTGCACTTACTGTCAAAATTTATATGGTAAATGCGAAAATAAATGTTTAGGTTGAAAAAAAATCTAAATATATGCAAAATAGATGAATGTGGTTATACTTGGACACTCTATGGTTTTGCACATGCAAAAAAAATTTACGAAGTTGATATTATTTCATAGCCAATAAGTAATAACACTGTGTTACAGCCATTTTACACTTTTGACGCGACCTAGTAGAGATTGTTCCTCTGGGCGAATTATACACGAAACGCCCTTTAAAAGATTTGTAACACCCCCAAAATCTGGTTTCAAGGAAAAAACCCCGTTTTTTCAGTTTCTTCGTAAGAAAAAATTCATTAAAAAACCAATTTTCAACCGATTTGAAAATTCTCAACGGTTTTGGGTAGAGAATTGTTGACACTTTTGAAATATATACAGTGTTTTATTCATTTGAAAAAAGTATGACATGTTTTTTAGGCCAGAAGTTGAAATTTTTGGAATATTTATCCGGTTTTCCGGTTTTGACGTCATTTTTTTGGCACTAATTGGCAACGAAGGATATCTTTTGGGCATGTATCTTCGAGAGGCATTCATTACTTAACTATAGCAATTTATTTTTTTTGGAAAGGACTTCAAGTTTTCAGGTTATGCAGCATAATCCAAAATTTCATGTTTTGGTCTCAAGCGTCCTACAGGGGTACTGTGTGTAAGTTAAGAAATTGATTAACTTTAAGGACATTGATAATATTTTTAAATAACAAATAGACGTTTTTAGCGATAGGTAGATTGATCACATATATATCTGTGGTCACAAACAATAATGGCCTAAGTCGAGATATGTCGTTTTGTCAAATTAATTTTCGTTTAACAGAGTAATAATGCATTTTTATTTTTAAATAATAAATACTTTGCCAAACCTTTTACTATATTTATTCGTCTTTCATTATTCAATCTCTTAAACGGTTTTATGTAAACCGTTGTAACTTTTGTTAAAAGGGAAGAATGCCCCCTTGATTGTATAATTGTGTGTTCACATATGCTAACACAAAAAATACCCCGCATGCGCAGAAATTACTTTTGCACTCATAATGTTCGACGGAATTCAAACACATTGCGCAGATAGGATAGTAGAAATATAGAAGTATTACATATATGGCGGCCGCCGTGGTGTGAAGGTAGTGTTGCCGGCCTACCACACCGAAGGTCCATGGTTCGAGCCCTGGTACAGGTAACATCAAAAGTGATTTGAAAAAAAGTTTTTCAAAAACGGGGTCGCCCCTCGGCAGTGGTTTGGCAAACTCTCCGAGTGTATTTCTGCCATGACAGGCTTCTCAGCAAAAATTCGTCTCCTTTGTAGATGCCGTTCGGAGTCGGCAAAAAACTGTAGGTCCCACCAATTTGTAGGGAAAATTCAAATCGGCACACCACAAATTGGAAGAGAAGCTTGGCGCAAAAATCTCTTAGGAGGTTTATGATGATATACCTGTTGTATATCGCGCCATAGAGAGAGACATATATGGCTAAATGCTAGGAAAATTTAAAATGCTGGTTCAGCATGAACAGCATATAAAGCCCGATTAGGTCATGGCTGATTAGATCGATCATTGTGAATAAATTGAGCAGAAACTTTGTTGTTGTTGTTGTTGTTGTAACGACAAAAACACTCCCCGAAGGTTTTGGGGAGTGCTGTCGAACTGACAGTCCTTGGCCGGATATGAATCCGGTACGCTCCGGTACTCCCTTGCGGTACTGCCCGACTGTCGTGGTAGCGATTTATGACCAGTGGAACCTTCTAGGTCATGTCACCCCTCCTTCCGTAAGGAAGGAGATATGGGTAATGAGAGGTGAGAGGCATCATATCCGTAGATCAACCATCGAGTTGCATATTAGTCGCCTCTTACGACCGGTATGCCTACCTCGGGCATATTCTAAACCCCTAACCCGCAGGGCAGAAACTTTCATTCAGAATGGGTAAGTGCAGTATGCGTAGTACTGTTCAGAAAATTTGACGCTTTGAGTTTTATTGTTAGAAAAAAAAAAATAGATAATTAGTCAATTTGGCTTTAGTTGTGAAATTCGGAGCTTTTTATCTTACATATTTCAGGAATAGGAGAGGTGTTTCTTCTGTAGTACATCGACAGTTGTCAGTTGACAATTTTTTGCTCGGTTATCAGCAATCGCTTTTCTATCGCAACCGACTATTATGAAAACTGTTTTTGGCTAGATATCCGATTAATCGCTAGTCGGCAACCAGCACCCATGTCCTCTTAGTCAATACCAAAGCAGTTCTCCCTCCTGCTCGTACTAGCCCGGCTGTTTCTGGTACGATAAGTTTGCTTATTTCTTCTCGTGCCACCTTAAGTGACAGCGGTGTTCTATTTTTATGCGCCAAGCCAACACACATAAAATGATATACTCGTACATTTCTTAATTATTTAATGGAAGTACATAATTGTTGAGAATGAAGCTGCCTACCGAACATAAATTTATTGTCCAGAGTAATTATTAGCGATTGACTCTATTATTTCTGGATTGAATACAAAAAGCTTTGTACACTATTATACAAAAAGTAAATATAAAATAGAGATTAATACTTAATCACGTATTTTTCGTACAGATTAGTGAGCTTAATAATATAAAATTACAATGGAGACTCAATTTATCAATTATGTAGGTGGCTATAATTTTTTGTGGCAGTTGGAAAGGGTAATTGAAAATTTTGGCTTAGGTAGTCATCTTTAAAATTTTCAATTCTTCCAAAAACTTAGCCTCCATAGAAATTTTATTGAGCTGATTTAACTCAAGAGCTTCCCCTTGCTCTTGGCGCATCTTGAGTTTTTTGATATCGGATAGTTTTTTAGCTACATGACGAATTTTTTTCTCCTTTTCGGGATTGCTGACTTTTTTTGATATTTGCTTTTGGCCTTGAGTGTTGTCATATAAAACCTTAGCGGCATCCTCTTCTTTACCTAAATCTAGACTTTCCAGCTTGTCCCTATGATTTTGTTGGCGGGGCTGGTCAATATTTGCAGTAGCAACATTTTTTTCTTCACATACGACTGTTTCCTTTCTATTCTTTTGCATTTTGGTTTTTGCAGGGTTAGTTTTCAATACACCTTTTCTGTTGGCAGTGAAACCTGAAATTAATTTTAAAAAAAATATTACGTTAACAATAATTTGTAGATAGTTGTTTACTAAAATACACCGAAACCCGGAAAGGTAAATAATAGTTTTGAACTCAGAAAAGCTTGTAGCTTATGATGCTAAACGTTTGCTGGTCCATTACAATTATCTTCACTTCTAAAATTTTTTAAACCGCGTAATAATAATAAATTAATTGGCCCAACAACTTCCGTGTAGCATTTCAACTGCTAATCTGCAGGCTTCTCTCAGTTCAAAACAATGGACAGAATATTGTGGTCCTTATATAAGGTGCACGGTCATTAATAGAAAACCGTTGGCTACCAATAGGTCTGAGGGCGTCCTACAGCCATATATGTATATAGCACTTCTAAATTACGGGAAAATAATACATGATACACTCCCCAATTTCAGAGAGCAGATATATAGAAAACGAATGCACCAAAATGACAAATTTTTGACACATCATACCCCCAATTACGAATAACTTAAGCAATAGTTACATAAGTGCACCATATCATACCAGCCAATTTTGATCAATTTATTTTGAGCATAACAGGAAATTCACTTCCGCCCTCATTTTGGTAAATCAATAATTGCAGAATGCAAAATACGCATTTAATACACATAAGGTTTCCGCATACCGGTTCTAAGAGGCGACTAATATGCCCAAAGGTAATGACGTGCCACTCTATGGTTGATCTACGGTTATGATGCCTCTCATTACCCATCTTATCTTTCCTTACGGAAGGAGGGGTGACATGACCTAGAAGGTTTCACTGGTCATAAATGGCTACCACGACAGTCGCGCAGTATCGCAAGGGAGTCCCGGAGCGTACCGGGTTCAAATCAGAGCTGGGAGATAAGGATTGCATGCGTAATCGATTACAGCTAGGATTACGATTACAGTAATCGTAATTCAAACTTTTTTAAATTACGATTACAGTAATCGTTAATTTAGATAACTAGGATTACGATTACGTAATCGTAATTTCAAATTTTTAAAATTACAATTACAATGATCGTTAATTTAGGTATTTAGGATTACGATTACGTAATCGTAATTTCACTTTTTTTGAATTACGATTATTGTAATCGTTAATTTATGTACGTAAGATTACAATTGCTATAATTTTCAAACACAACTTTTGAAATTATACATTTTTTAGCCAACCTTGAAAAAGTTTTAAAAATTTTTATACATACTCGTACATATATGCTTCCGTAAATTACTTGTTCGTACTGCGGGAAAGAGTGGCAGTATTTTGCACTTGATAGTAAATATATGATATAGGAGTAATTTGTTAAATTTTACAAAAACAAAAAATTCCCAACGTCAAAAAAATTGAGTAAAAATCTGTTAATTTTAGAGATTTCTAAGACTGCCGACAAAGTGAAAGCTATAAGTGATTTTATAATATGAACATAGGAAGCTATGAATTTTATTTCTAATGAAAAACTTGCCTAGCGTTCAAGTCTTTACGCGCCGAGTCTGTTAGTATAACGGTGATTATCGAGTCAATCAGGCGTTTTTGCAATATAGGTTCATATACGCTTATACCATGCCCTTTCTGAATTTTCTTTTAAAAAATTAGTCTTACTTAAGGCCAATTTAAAATAATGCTATGCAATATAACTTTGAATTTCTAAAATTTGTCGATGTTATTTGCGCAAAAATGTGACAATATTAATTTCTTAGTTATTTACTTAATGTTTACTTAAATAAAGGTTCACTGAAATCTGATCTGAAAAGGAATAATCGTTACTTTTACAAGTATTTTATTAAAAAATCCTAAGCAACGAATACAGTAATTGTAATTTAAAACATATGAAATTACGATGACGTAATCCTTAATTGTTGAAAGTGCGATTCCGATAATCGTAATTTATGTTTCCTAGAATTACGATTACGTAATCGTAATCGCGGTTCGATGGATTAATGATAACAGTAATCGTAATTTAGTTTTTTGAAATTACGATTACTGTAATCGTAATCGTCTTGTAATCGTAATCCTTATCGCCCAGCTCTGGTTCAAATCAGGCCAAGGACTGTTAATTCGACAACACTCCCCAAAACCTTCGGGGAGTGGTTTTGTCGTTACCACAACAGCAACAACAACTTAAGGTTTCTTAATTGAAGACAATAAAACTATAGTGCAATTTGGTCTGGCGATTATAAAACTTCAGTCGTTGTTCGCCTTATTCTTTTGCAATTTTTAAAAAATCCGTTTCGCTGCGACCGCAACACAATTGGCACAGTCGGTAGTCCTTTTAGTGAGTATAATAAAAAGACCGTGGTTCGAGAATCGTTTAAAACTAAAACTAAACAAAAAGTGGTAGGTTAGTGTGCATATAAGTAATATATAGGCACCACCCATAACTAAGCAGTAACAAACGACAAAGAAAAAAACAAATACGAAAAAAGTTGTAGTGTAGTGTGCATATAAGTAATAAATAGCCACTACCCATATTTAAACAGAAACAAAAAAGTGGTAGTGTAGTGCGCATATCAATATATAGCCACCCCCCACAAATTAGCAGCAAAGCGGCATCAAATTGGCATCAAATTGGCATCAAAGAGACAAATAGAACACGACATAAGAAGGAATATGGCACAGGATCATTCTCAAATGACAACAGCAGATGTGACTGAGGAGCTTGCCAGACGAGAAAAACAGTTGGAGGCATTGAGGACAGCATACCTTGAATTGCAGTATAGAACGGATCATACGAGGACGGACCGGGTATCGAAAAACATCGCTCAAATGCCTATTTTTACCGGGCGAAGCTAGGTATCGGTAAACTCCTTTTTCTCAAGCATAGAATATCTAATATCCACAATAGAAAACAATTACGAGAAAAAAAGGCAACAAGAATGGTCTTCTACCGAACTATCCAGGGCGAGGCGAAGAATATGGTAATTAATATCCCTCGCCCAGACGATTGGCAACTAATCAAGGAAACGTTAAAGATGAGGTATAGGCCGGATACGGAGCCCAACGAGATTTATAGAAGAATTACAGCCCTTAAGGTTAACTCGGTAAATAAATGGATCTCAATACCAAAATATCAAGTATAAAGCCGATGAGCTTATAGCATACTATAGGGGAGGACAGGGAATAGATCTCACTAATATAGAGAGCCTCCTAGTAAATACAACCAAGGAGATGAACCAAGGCACATTGCTAGACAAATTATATGAATGCAGAGAACTAGGCCAAATTATATCCATAATGAATCAAAGAAGATTCGAGAATACGTGTACCCCACCCGAATTGTTATGTAACTGCCTGGTACGGGAGAAGAGGAGTGGCGGGGTGGCATGGTAGTAGCCCGGCTGAGGCTCGTCGGCTTTGAGGCGCGGTTCTTGCCACTTCTCCTTTCCCAACAGTTGCATAGCAAAATTTAGGTTCATGCCTAGGGAGGATAATAAAGCTAGAAAGAAAGCGATAGGTAAGACAAGCGGGAGAAAACCTGTCCTAGTCAGGTGGAGCCGTCCCACCCCTCCTGTTCACGGGATGTGAACAGCCTTTGGACTCTACTATGGCTCCGCTTCCCGAACAGAGTCCCCTTTACCTGACTAACGTCCGTCTTTAGGTACTTATGTTTACTTCATCCTTTTCTCAACTACCCCAACTTACCATTCAGTTGCCACAAGGGCAACACCTGCACCAACAACAGTATGTCTTTAGTCCGACATATTATCGATAAAATCCGCTATTAAGAATAAAAACCTTCAACCCATAAACTTCAACCAAATAGCTTAAACCAGCGAATTTCAAATTCATACAATGTTTATTATAACAATAAAAAAACTTACGATTAGCTATTCAAACTATGTAACTATTACAAATACAGTTTCCCCTAGCCTTATCTACAACAATATATTATTTCGTTATTTGAAAATAAAACTCGTACCAAAATTTATTTATCGAAATTCGAAACCGGCCTAATGTAGATCTAACTATTTGTGCAAAAGCACACTTATAGTCATATATCAATAAGAGCGCACTTGTGAGCGCTGACTCTCAATAAAAATGTCAACCAAATTATATGTATGAGTATGTGTGCCCTGCTCAGAGAAAACTTCACACCTATAAAGGCATGTGCATATGTAACTTTTCTATTACAAAACTCTTACCTTGCTTATCCGGATGAATTTGGTACCAAAAACAACTCTTAAGCTGAAAGTAGAGAAAAAAAACAAACAACATGTGCTGGACACAAGACAGTGGTTCTGTTATAGGGCTTTGACCGCGTGGTCAAAGCTGACTTTTCAGAACTAATGTTTTTCGATATTAGTTTAACGTGTCGGTTCGGTGCATGTGCATTATTTCATGCATGTGCAAACAAAAAAATTTTTTTGTTTTTATTAGAAAGTATCATAAAAAAAAATAGTGGCCGCGCAAAGCAAAAAACTAATAAAACTAACTCGAAAACCGAAACCACAAAAGCAAAAAAACTAAGTGCGTGTGAAAACTAAAAAAGTGTAACAAAGTAAAAAAAAATGTCACTACGGAAAAAGTGAAAACAATATTGTGTCCCTCAACAAAAAACAATGTTTAAACTTGGGTAGGCATTGGTGCGAATGCCAAAATAAAAATATGTTAGTACTACTTCAAGGTAGGTGAAGTTCCAAATTCACAGAACCTAATATTAAATAACTTATAAAACTAATATCGTAAATAAATAAAAAGAAAAAAATTAATGAATTCAGGAAAAAAAATCCAAACTTAAATTTACAACTAGTAACAAAAAAAAAATTCATGGGCGGTGCACCCTAATATATACTAAAACTGTATGAAGAGTGTGATAGTAAAAGTTAAAAATTTCAAGTTGGCGAGCGCGCTCACCGTGAGCTGCGCTTGTCTGCTCTCCCGCTTTGCTGGTTCTGTGCTCGTGGGTGTAAGTGTGTATGTGCAGTGAGAAATGCTGCTGGTGAGTGTTGCTGATGTTGCTGAAGTGGCTAATGTTGCTACGGGTGTCGGTGGTCGTGCCACAAAATGTTTAGCGGCCCGTCGATGATGCTGATGATGATGTTTTGCAACACGTAGTGTTGCTGATGTAGCTGTTGTTGTGTATGAAACGCGGTGTTCGCTGGTTTGTAACAAACGTGTGAAGTTGCGTTCTAAAAATGTTCGGTGTTCGTGGCTCGTGTTGGATCTCCGTGTTATGTGTGCGTGTCTGTGTGTTTGTGCAATCTGGCGGGGATCTATGCCAACGCTTTTGGCCACAGATATTCCTCGGATTTGGAACTTTTGGCCAAAAATTACCCCCTGAATATTTCGCTAATGTGTGAATGTGTGATGTTGATGTTTCCCGTGTTTAGTGCCCAATAATTTGTGTAGGTTTATGTGTGGATTTATGTGTATACTTTTGTAGCAGTGAGTTCAAGTAGCAAAAAATGTCGCGGCCCTCGGCTGGCTTCGTGCTCGCTGCAACAAGAGAACGTATATCCATACATATGTTTTTTTTTTCCTAAATATTTTTATTCTTCAGTATCTTTGATAAAAATTTTTTCTGGCTTTTTGAATTAAATTCAGCGATTTTTTTTCCTTTTCAAATTTAACCTGACTTCAAAAAAAATTCTTCTTCTTCTTTTCATCTACCCTTTGTTTGCATACATGCTCGTGTACATATGTACATACCTATGTACACCTAAGTGCATTTATGCATATTTTGATATGCTCGAATTTTGAAATTAGATTTAATCGGAAAAAATCTAATAAATGAACAATTCAAGCAAATATTTCAATGAAAATCAACAAATATTTATTTACAAAAATTTCATTCAAATTCACTCAACATTGATTTTGATCGTAACTGCCAACAACAATTCTATTCAGACAATTCTGCTAAATGGACTAATGAACTAATTTATCCGAATTTACTCTAGTAAAGGATAACCCAAGTTATTAAGTCAACCATTGTTTTTACAGAAAAAAAATCGCCGAATCAATAACACATATCTACCGCAAAAACTAATTTAAATGAAAATTGATCAAAAAGAAAGTGTATCAACAAATCTGAATTTTACGAAACATTTATTTTAATGAAAATTTACTGCACCACTTTCACAAGGCTATATTTTAGACACGGGTAAAAATTCAGAAAAAAAAACTTTCAAACAAACTTTAAATCTTCCAATTTGACTTACCGGTGACTGCTGCTTCTTGAGGGGATTTTCACGTCCTGTGGCGGCGGCTCTCCTTGCGCTGATCAGATACCTAGGGAGGATTCTCTGGTATCAGGAACTCCACTGTTTTTCTTCGATCGCGTTTACTTTTTATCGTGAAACCGCACTTTATAAACAGACTTTTTCACTCGCGCACCTACACTTTAAGGTGAATACAACGCACTTTGAAAAATTACCTTTTTTTTTTTCACAACACTTTTGGCACTAGTTAAGACCGCGACTTTTCGATTTTTAATTGCTGTCGATCAGCGGGACCCCCTTTTATACCCATTAACCCTTGCGGCATTTTGAGCACCGTACGGCACGAATCGCCGGCCTGCTTAGGGTAAACCAATCCGCGTTCGACCCTTAAGCGGCACGCATATGCACATATGCGCAAGCAACACTTAACCCACCCACACAAACAAACATCCGCTACGCTAATATCGTAAACGCGGATAAGGTGGTTCGGTTAGCGGTTGCCCGCGCATCTGTTCATATACCCGCTTGCGCGTAGTCAGAGAAATGCTCAAAGGCTGTCGTTACAGGCTCGCATCCGCCGATGGTGCCTGCATCATGGAGCGTGTGCGTAAAAGAATTCATAACGCAGCCTTGGGTTGGTTTGTAGATCCGGGGCTAACGTGTGGCCTCGACCCACGATCTAATGCCGGGCTTCTAGTTCGCTTCTTATCTAACCTTTCACTAGAACATATATTACACTAAACATTTACTAACACACAAAAATTAGATAAACTATCAAAAAAAACTAAGTCTAATATCACTGGGCTCTTACGCAAAACTAACCTAGGGTATCACAGATAGGCATCTTAATCCTATATCACAGGTTGAAACTAAAACTATATCACAGATTAGAGAAAAATTAGTCAAGTTGCAAGTGGATAAAAAGTATAAATCGAAAGGTATGTCAAGTCTGAAATGCATAATCAAAAAAAAAAAGTTAAGTCAGAAATTGTATAATTACATTAGTAGGTCAATAAACCTAAAATAATTGAATAATAATTACAAAAAATATCCAAAAAAAAGTATGTCAATTTTCTAAAGGTCAGGTTTTTCGGGTACACAGGTAAGTAATAAATAACATGCAACATTGAACACTTAATAACATCATGCCACAAATATGTCCTTAGCATGGTATACCCCGATTCTCTTTCCGCTAACATCGCCGAGTTCATACATAGAGTTACCTATAACTTTCAATACAACGCATTTTACTTGCTTTGGGGCAAGTTTGGGATTATAGTTATCTATTTGTGAACTCTGTTTGAAATTTCGGCGGTATACCATTTGTCCAATTTTAAACGATACATCCTTGCTCCTAGTGTCGTAAACCTTTTTGCTGCGTTCGTGGGCTAACCTCATCTCTTTCATAATTTTGTTTCTAATTGCCTGTAGTTTATCAGACTTTACCTCTACCACGCAATCTACGTCTTTCACAGCACCTAATTTTCTATATAACTCGTATGATGCACCATGTTGCACCATTGGCATACCAAAAAGCGCGTAATACGGGGATGTGTTAATTGCCGAATGGATTACGCTTCTTAAAGCAAACGCTGCATCACTGATGTGCTTATCCCAGTTCTTTTGATTCTCTCCCACGTATGACCTAACTATTTGTAGTATGGATCGGTTGACCCTTTCTGCGGCATTGCCTTGTGGCGAGTAGAATGCTGTTCTTACATGTGTTGTGCCATATCTTGCCAAAAATGATGCAAACAGTCCTGAGACGAATTTTTTACCATTATCAGAGTGCACGTACTCTGGGACTCCAAAAACATGAAAAACTTCTTTCTCTAAAAATTTTACAACGTCAGCTGAGGTTGCCTTACGCATCGGTTTCAAAAACACAAACTTCGAAAAATGATCTAAACATACAAACACATAAACATTACCATCACACGTACGTGGGTAAGGACCCATAAAATCTATAAATAAACGTTGAAAAGGGCGCTCAGTAACATGTTGCTTTCCCATCAAAGGTTTGTGGAAAGCATTCTGCGTTTTGTTGCCTTTACAAATATCGCAACTTTTGACGTAATTTTGCACATCGGCCACTAGTCCTGGCCAGTAGTATCTTTCGCGTATCCTTGCGAGTGTCTTGTGGATACCTCCATGGCCTGCAGATGGCGAGCAGTGCGATGCCTCCACCAACCCTGAACGAAGCTCAGTCGGTACCCAGAGCTTCCAGGCCTGGTCCTCTTGAAGCCCTTCACCCTTGTCAAATTGTGTCCGTCTATAAACATACCCGTCTGATACGCACAGTTCGGGCAGTTTGTCTTTGTTTAATGTCACCGTATCAATGAGTTCGTGATATTCCGTCGATTTGAAATATGGTGAGGTTACATCTATGTCGAGCACTCTATCGCTCACTAGCAGCTCGTTCATATCGGCCCTGGATAAAGCGTCCGGCACTACATTTTGGGTGCCTTTACGGTGTTGAATATCAAAATCGTATGCTTGCAACTTCAAGCTCCACCTTGCCAGCCGACCGGATAGATCCTTCTGCCCCATCAGCCACTTCAGGCTGGCATGGTCAGTTATCACCGTAAAGGGCAATCCCTCGATATAGGGCCGGAACCTCTTTATGCTCAGGACCGCTGCATAACACTCTAACTCTGTAATACTATAATTGCGTTGTGCCTTGTTTAATTTTGCCGATACATAGGCAATCGGTCTTTCGTTTCCGTCCTGGTCTAGTTGGAAGAGGACACCTCCAACTCCGTCCGTCGATGCATCGCATTGCACATAAAAGTGCTTTTCGAAGTCCGGATGGATTAACACCGGTGCTGAAATAAGTTTTTGTTTTAAGCAATTAAATGCTAGCATCGCTTCGTTCGTCATTTTAAAAGATTTTATCTTGTCCTTAGTGAGGCAGTCGTGCAGTGGTGCTGCAATTGTCGCGTAGTCCTGTATGAATCTACGGTACCAGCCTGTCATACCTAGGAACCGTCTGAGTTGTTTCGGTGTTCGGGGTTCGGGAAAGTCTCGCATTGCTGCCACCTTATTCAAATCTGTACGGATACATCCGTCTCCTACCACATAGCCTAAATAACGTACCTCTTTAAAACAAAATTTGCTCTTTTCAACGTTTATCGTTAACTTTGCATCGCGAAGACATTTTGCAACACGGGACAAAAAATCTAAATGGGACGAAAAATCTTCAGAACAAACAAGTAAATCATCTAAATAAACAAACACAGATTCACGAAGAGAAGCGGGGATGACCTTGTCCATTAAACGACACATTCGCTGTGCCGCGTTGCACAATCCAAAAGGCATGACTGTGAAATGGTACAAAGGTCTACCAGGTACAGTGAAAGCAGTTTTCTCCCTGGACTTTCGCTCTAATGGTATCTGCCAAAACGCGTCTTTTAAATCAATGGCTGATATGTACCTGGTATTCTGAAGCCGACTTAGAATACCATCTATATGTGGAAGTGGGTATGCATCCTTGATGGTGCGTTCGTTCAATTTCCGGGCATCCAAACATAGGCGGTTTTTGGTTCCTTTGATGACTAGTGATACGGGGGAACTCCAGCAACTGTTGATTTCCTCTATAACGCCCATTTCCAGCATTCGGTCCAGTTCCGCGAAAACCAACTTTTGTATTGCCGGAGAAATAGGGTAATGGCGCTGCTTCACGGGAAGATGTTCATCGGTAACTTCAATAATGTGTTCTTCAACGTCGGTTTTGCCCAACCCAAGTACTGCGAATGAAGGATACTGTGCTTTCACTCGATCCAAAGCCACAGTCTCCTCGGGACTCAGATCATGTTGCACTGCATCGAATGATAAGTCACCCTCAGCAGGTGTAAGCTCTGACACGACATTAACCTTTGAGTTGATTTGGGGCCCCCTACTGACTACATTAAGCTGGAAGGCTTTCCAAAAATCGATCCCTAGATAGACCTCCTGTTGCAACCCCGGCACTATCAGGAATTCCAGCTCCCTAGTGGTACTGTCCCAAAGCACTGGAAGAGTCACTACTCCGATAACCGCGGTTTCACCCCCATTAGCTGTCTTGACATTTTGACCTCGGATCGGCAGAATCAGACTTTCTTTTCCCTCGAGTAACTTATGGGCATTTTTCCCCAAGCAGCTAGCCCCGGCCCCGGAATCCAAGAGCGCGAGCGCCTGTCGTCCACCGATCTCCGTTTTAGCGAACAACCTATTATCGCCCTGTACAGTCACGATAGTTGAAATTATCTTCTTTCTTAGCCTTTTAAACAATTTCTGTTTTTCCCTGATTTTTCGTATCTTTTCAAAATTCCTCTTCTTCTTTTTCGGGTTCAACTCCTCACAGAAAATTCTTCTTCTTGCCTCGTCGTACTTCATTTTCCTAACGTGCAAACTCTCCCTGACTGGTTCAACTTTCTTCTCTACTACTTTCTCTTTTACCTCTATTTCTTTATCCCTCTTCAAAATCTCTATTTTCCTACCTTCTACAAATTCTCCGGGCGATCCTGGCTTGAGGCAGAGCTCCCGGACATCTCTGCCAGTGCCCGGTTTCCCGCCTCTGGCTTAAAAACACAAAATGACGAATCACCACCACACGCAAAACATTTCATGAAATGGAAATTAGACTTGCACTTTGTGTCTTTTGCTGCTTCTGCCGGGTTCTTTATATAAAAATCCACCGGCATGCCACAAGCATAGCACAACATAAGGTGGAATGGGGACGGACAAAACATTTGATTTTGGACAGGACTAACATTTTGACTATGGACATTGGACGACGAACTTGCAACAGGACTGGGAAAATTGGTTGGGATGTTGGGTTTAGGAGGATTTTGATGGACGGGGGCACGAGACACATTCCTATTACCATTAAGATTCCTATTGTCTTTGTTGAACGCTTCAACACAAAAATCACCTCCCTGCTCTTCTGACCAACCTCCGCTACCTATTTCGCTTATTGGCTTTGCCCTAGACCTATTCTCTTTTATTAATTTTTCCGCCCTCTTGCACTCCAGTTTCAGATCAGCCAATGTTTCGGTCTTCGTCGCGAAAGTTAAGTTGGCCAGATAAGGTTTCAGGTTGCCCTTAATTATCTTAACCAACTCAACTTCCGGGATTCGCTGTCTGAGGCGGAACGTAAGATCGTGGACATCGGCGTAATATTCGTCAAAGCTCTCTTGGGGCTGCTGCTTTCGCTCCATAATCTCGCGTATTACCTCATAATCTGACTCTGCCGATTTGAATTGAGCCAAGATTTCCCGTTTTAACCCAAAGTAATCGAACGCATCGTCATCGGCGTGGTCCTCCAGCACCTGCCAATACCACTTGAGAGCTGGCCCTGTCACTAAACAATGGAAGTCAGCAAAAAGCTGTTGGTAGGACAACTGATATTGTATACGCATGCGTTCCAGGCGGAAGACGAAACTCTCCACTGTCATTCCTTTGGCTGAACCGTCGAACTTCAGATGCCACTTGTCCAAATCGACCTTCTTCCTAACCGAATATCCGGGGTTTCCGTTGCCGGTATATGTTTGATTCGCGGTGCTGCGCTGCTGGTTCGTGGCATCCCTATCCTGCCCTGGCGTAGATGTATTTTGTGTAGGTGCTGATGCAACAGGAGCGCGCATGGATGTCTCCACATGAGCGACACGATTGCTAAGGGTGGATATATCCTCCCTTACCTTTCGCACTTCGCCCATGTGATGATTCATTTCAGCATTCTGCTGCATCATCACCTCCATCATGCGCGCTAAGTGATCAATCCGCTCGTCCACCGTTGGCTGCCGTCTGTTACCGCCATTGTTTCCTCCATTCCCCACTGCCGCTCCGTCGCCTCCAATTGCTCCTTCCTCGTAATCAGACATCTCCAACACCTGATCCAACTTCCGCGAGAAACTCAGGGACTGGTCTGCCGCGTTTACAGTAACCCTATCAGTAACCGTATACTCCTCTCTGTGGCTGTTCGGGACCTCAGGCTGCCCAAAAACCCTAGCAGTGCAGAGATTCAAAAGGTCTATCGGGACGAAATCGGCTGGTAGTTCGATGCCGGTGTCTATTTGGTTAAACAGGGACCCTACCACCTCGTTCCTCAAGTCCCGAGCTATGCTGCGCGTTATCCGTCTGTTACTCGCCAAAAGTCCTAAACCCCTCTTCGAAATTGCCCCTTGGTTCGCAGACTTGTCCATAAACTCAAGGGACTGGTATAAAAAAAGGAGTCCGAAACCTGACCGCCAACAAAGAACCGAAACTTGCTGACCTCGGAATTGGAAATCAATGACTTAAACCCACAAAACCGGACAAGCCCTTTTTCCCAACAATAAGCAGGAAAAGTAAATTTCAGATTTGGGTATTTCACTTGGGGTTTATTTGTCAATTCAAAAAAAGAAAAATTTTAAATAAACTGTATAAACCGATATAAAAACAATTCAAATATTATAAGATATACCAGAAAATATTTATATATATGTATATGAAACAAACGTGTATATATATGTAAGATAAATGTAAAAAGATAGTAAGTGTACAACTCAAAACGCAAATTTCTTTAAGGGTATAAATGTGTTGGTGTTTATATAGAAATATATGCAGAACGGCAAAAAAAAAATAAATTTCCAAAAATTTAATAAGTGTGTGTATGTATGTATATATACGTAAAGTAACTGCGTGTATAAAAAATTTAATAATAAATGTGTGGTTCAACAATTCAAAAATCAACCAATTTCCTAAAGGGCATATATGGATATGTGGATATGGTAAATATGATTAAAAGGTGAAATTCAACTGGGCAACTAAAATTAATTCCTTAAAGGTATACCCGTGTTTGTGTATCTGTATGCGTAAAAAAATAAAAAAAACGGAAATTCAAAACTTAAAAATTCTATGTGAGTATATCTGTATATGGGTGTAAAAAGTTTTAAAACTACAAAACTTCAAAAAGAATTATCCTCACAAAATTTCTTTACGTGTATTTATTTGTTTACGTACCACGGTATAAAAAAATTAAAAGAGTTTTAAGCTTAAGAAATGAAAAA
Organism: Merzomyia westermanni; assembly: GCA_949987695.1. Taxonomy (NCBI): domain Eukaryota; kingdom Metazoa; phylum Arthropoda; class Insecta; order Diptera; family Tephritidae; genus Merzomyia; species Merzomyia westermanni. Next base: position 89,093,762 of record OX465291.1, read on the forward strand.
GATGGTCACTTCAAAAATTCAAGAAGAAACGGTTTTTTTCGTAGGGTATAGAGTATGTGGATATGAGTATCAAATATAAAAAGTGTGTATAATAGATATCGTGGTGTGTATATTTATGTATGCTCATGTGTACCTATGAAACAAAATTGATTTGCGCAACACTTTCTTAAGGTTGGTAGATAAAAGATGTAAAAAAAAAAAAAAAATTAAAATTCACTTTTAATCTTAACAGAATATAAAAATTTAAAAAAATAAAAAAATATATAAAATATATAAAAACTATCGAGATATAAAAATTTTATTAGCAAAAGTAATAAATTCCTTGGTGAAATTCCCAGAAACTATAAAAACAAAGAAAAGGTTTAAATAGAACCTTCGAAAAGTTCAAAAAAACTTTAGTAATGAAAAGCTATATGAAAATTCAGACAAACTAAAAAGAAAAAAAATTAACAAAGATTACTTGCAAAAAGAAATTCTGGCATCTAAGTTATGAAATCAAATTACAATGACTTTTATGTGTTTTACGTATAATGTGTTTGTAAATATTAAATAAACAAGACTCGAAACAAATCAATAATTTGGAATTTTTGATGCATATGAAATCGAAAAAAAAAAAAAAATATATGTATTTTATTTCTATTTATTATATACGATTTATAACAGAAATCGGAAATTCCTAAGGAATTTATAATCTTCAATATTGAGGTACTGTTGGTGCATTTGGTGTTGTCCTCGCCTGATGGACTCTGGGTAGTTGAGTACGGTATGAAGCATGCTGTCCAAGGTCAATGTCAGCTAATCCCCTCTTAATTATGGAATGTGGCACGACAGCGCCTTAAGAACTAGCTGAAGACGTGGTTGCCACAATTCCCCCTTTACCCTGTCAAATTACTCTACCCCCTGCAAACATACAACAACCTCACATATATACGGTGCTGGACCATGCGTATGGCAGCTGATGTAGCTTGTAACAAAACAACAAACAATTAAAATCGTCTTAAAGTACTGCCGATGACCTCTGATACCACTTTTTAAAAACGTTGAAGTTCTTAAAAGGAACTCAGAACTCACCGCCAGCACTCCCCCCACTGTTTTGTCACTTAGGCACATATCGCTCGTTGCTGACAACAAGCGATGTTGCCCTCGTGACCCTAAATCTGTCCGTGAGAAGGAAAAATTAAGAGAATAAATAAGATAGCTAAAAGCTGAAAATAGTATATTGAAAAGCAAGTTAAGGTGAAAAGAAATATTAAATTAGAAAGTATAAGAAAAGAAATGTGGGAAAAATTTAAAATGACTAGTGGGCTATATCGTTGGGCGCCATTGTTATGTAACTGCCTGGTACGGGAGAAGAGGAGTGGCGGGGTGGCATGGTAGTAGTCCGGCTGAGGCTCGTCGGCTTTGAGGCGCGGTTCTTGCCACTTCTCCTTTCCCAACAGTTGCATAGCAAAATTTAGGTTCATGCCTAGGGAGGATAATAAAGCTAGAAAGAAAGCGATAGGTAAGACAAGCGGGAGAAAACCTGTCCTAGTCAGGTGGAGCCGTCCCACCCCTCCTGTTCACGGGATGTGAACAGCCTTTGGACTCTACTATGGCTCCGCTTCCCGAACAGAGTCCCCTTTACCTGACTAACGTCCGTCTTTAGGTACTTATGTTTACTTCATCCTTTTCTCAACTACCCCAACTTACCATTCAGTTGCCACAAGGGCAACACCTGCACCAACAACAGTATGTCTTTAGTCCGACATATTATCGATAAAATCCGCTATTAAGAATAAAAACCTTCAACCCATAAACTTCAACCAAATAGCTTAAACCAGCGAATTTCAAATTCATACAATGTTTATTATAACAATAAAAAAACTTACGATTAGCTATTCAAACTATGTAACTATTACAAATACAGTTTCCCCTAGCCTTATCTACAACAATATATTATTTCGTTATTTGAAAATAAAACTCGTACCAAAATTTATTTATCGAAATTCGAAACCGGCCTAATGTAGATCTAACTATTTGTGCAAAAGCACACTTATAGTCATATATCAATAAGAGCGCACTTGTGAGCGCTGACTCTCAATAAAAATGTCAACCAAATTATATGTATGAGTATGTGTGCCCTGCTCAGAGAAAACTGCACACCTATAAAGGCATGTGCATATGTAACTTTTCTATTACAAAACTCTTACCTTGCTTATCCGGATGAATTTGGTACCAAAAACAACTCTTAAGCTGAAAGTAGAGAAAAAAAACAAACAACATGTGCTGGACACAAGACAGTGGTTCTGTTATAGGGCTTTGACCGCGTGGTCAAAGCTGACTTTTCAGAACTAATGTTTTTCGATATTAGTTTAACGTGTCGGTTCGGTGCATGTGCATTATTTCATGCATGTGCAAACAAAAAAATTTTTTTGTTTTTATTAGAAAGTATCATAAAAAAAATAGTGGCCGCGCAAAGCAAAAAACTAATAAAACTAACTCGAAAACCGAAACCACAAAAGCAAAAAAACTAAGTGCGTGTGAAAACTAAAAAAGTGTAACAAAGTAAAAAAAAATTTCACTACGGAAAAAGTGAAAACAATATTGTGTCCCTCAACAAAAAACAATGTTTAAACTTGGGTAGGCATTGGTGCGAATGCCAAAATAAAAATATGTTAGTACTACTTCAAGGTAGGTGAAGTTCCAAATTCACAGAACCTAATATTAAATAACTTATAAAACTAATATCGTAAATAAATAAAAAGAAAAAAATTAATGAATTCAGGAAAAAAAATCCAAACTTAAATTTACAACTAGTAACAAAAAAAAAATTCATGGGCGGTGCACCCTAATATATACTAAAACTGTATGAAGAGTGTGATAGTAAAAGTTAAAAATTTCAAGTTGGCGAGCGCGCTCACCGTGAGCTGCGCTTGTCTGCTCTCCCGCTTTGCTGGTTCTGTGCTCGTGGGTGTAAGTGTGTATGTGCAGTGAGAAATGCTGCTGGTGAGTGTTGCTGATGTTGCTGAAGTGGCTAATGTTGCTACGGGTGTCGGTGGTCGTGCCACAAAATGTTTAGCGGCCCGTCGATGATGCTGATGATGATGTTTTGCAACACGTAGTGTTGCTGATGTAGCTGTTGTTGTGTATGAAACGCGGTGTTCGCTGGTTTGTAACAAACGTGTGAAGTTGCGTTCTAAAAATGTTCGGTGTTCGTGGCTCGTGTTGGATCTCCGTGTTATGTGTGCGTGTCTGTGTGTTTGTGCAATCTGGCGGGGATCTATGCCAACGCTTTTGGCCACAGATATTCCTCGGATTTGGAACTTTTGGCCAAAAATTACCCCCTGAATATTTCGCTAATGTGTGAATGTGTGATGTTGATGTTTCCCGTGTTTAGTGCCCAATAATTTGTGTAGGTTTATGTGTGGATTTATGTGTATACTTTTGTAGCAGTGAGTTCAAGTAGCAAAAAATGTCGCGGCCCTCGGCTGGCTTCGTGCTCGCTGCAACAAGAGAACGTATATCCATACATATGTTTTTTTTTTTCCTAAATATTTTTATTCTTCAGTATCTTTGATAAAAATTTTTTCTGGCTTTTTGAATTAAATTCAGCGATTTTTTTTCCTTTTCAAATTTAACCTGACTTCAAAAAAAATTCTTCTTCTTCTTTTCATCTACCCTTTGTTTGCATACATGCTCGTGTACATATGTACATACCTATGTACACCTAAGTGCATTTATGCATATTTTGATATGCTCGAATTTTGAAATTAGATTTAATCGGAAAAAATCTAATAAATGAACAATTCAAGCAAATATTTCAATGAAAATCAACAAATATTTATTTACAAAAATTTCATTCAAATTCACTCAACATTGATTTTGATCGTAACTGCCAACAACAATTCTATTGAGACAATTCTGCTAAATGGACTAATGAACTAATTTATCCGAATTTACTCTAGTAAAGGATAACCCAAGTTATTAAGTCAACCATTGTTTTTACAGAAAAAAAATCGCCGAATCAATAACACATATCTACCGCAAAAACTAATTTAAATGAAAATTGATCAAAAAGAAAGTGTATCAACAAATCTGAATTTTACGAAACATTTATTTTAATGAAAATTTACTGCACCACTTTCACAAGGCTATATTTTAGACACGGGTAAAAATTCAGAAAAAAAAACTTTCAAACAAACTTTAAATCTTCCAATTTGACTTACCGGTGACTGCTGCTTCTTGAGGGGATTTTCACGTCCTGTGGCGGCGGCTCTCCTTGCGCTGATCAGATACCTAGGGAGGATTCTCTGGTATCAGGAACTCCACTGTTTTTCTTCGATCGCGTTTACTTTTTATCGTGAAACCGCACTTTATAAACAGACTTTTTCACTCGCGCACCTACACTTTAAGGTGAATACAACGCACTTTGAAAAATTACCTTTTTTTTTTTCACAACACTTTTGGCACTAGTTAAGACCGCGACTTTTCGATTTTTAATTGCTGTCGATCAGCGGGACCCCCTTTTATACCCATTAACCCTTGCGGCATTTTGAGCACCGTACGGCACGAATCGCCGGCCTGCTTAGGGTAAACCAATCCGCGTTCGACCCTTAAGCGGCAGGCATATGCACATATGCGCAAGCAACACTTAACCCACCCACACAAACAAACATCCGCTACGCTAATATCGTAAACGCGGATAAGGTGGTTCGGTTAGCGGTTGCCCGCGCATCTGTTCATATACCCGCTTGCGCGTAGTCAGAGAAATGCTCAAAGGCTGTCGTTACAGAATATAGCAAAATATATAGAAGGGAAGAAAGGTATAGAGAGTGGCAGAAGAAAAACTATAATCAAATGCCACAAGTTCCAAATAAAAACACAGGCCAAGGCGAGAGAAGCTCAGGTAATTTTAGAAATAATCAAAGAAACTCAGCACCAGTAAAACCAAATCAGCAGGGACAATACCAAAATAGGGAAAATGTGTCGTTACAAAGGAGGCAAAGCCCTTAAAATTATTACCAAAATAATAACTACAGAGGTAGTTCAGGTCAACTTAAGGGGTACCCACAGGAAGGAAACCCTAGGCCAAATTCAGGTCAAAATCGCGGTAATCAACCTAGACAAGACCGAACGGTACCAATGGAGATTGACAATTTAGAAAAAATTCGAACAAACCAAGAAGAAATAAAAGAAGAATTAAATAATTGTGAATGTTATAGGACCCAATTTAATGAAAATCCAGATGAAGAAGAGCCTAACTTTTCGAGGGACCAGCTTGGACTGTCTTCCCACCATAACGCTTACATTGCGGAACAAGAAATATTTTGCTCTGATTGATACTGGGACAAGCATAAGTTTAATGGATAGTGATATAAATAATAGGTAGAAAATATAATTTTATAATAGGTATCGATCTACTCAATTGTTTTAACACAACAATCAACTTAGTAGATGGATGTATAACACTTAATGAAAAAACAACATATTTTGTAAATAGCCCGTATAAAAATATTGAGGTTCATACGCTAGAAGCAAAAGAGTTTGACTGAAGCAGAATAAGACTTGACCACTTAAACAAGGAAGAAAGAGAGGAGGTAGAAAAAATAATAAAAAGGTTTAAAAACTTATTTTTTAAGGAAGGTGACCAGCTAACAAGTACGACGAAAGTTGTACATGAAATTAGGACGACGACGGATGGACAAATTAACAATAAATTATACCGATATCCCCCACAACATGAGAAAGAAGTTAGGAGACAAATAAAAGAGATGAATCAAAATACTCTAGCTTATTGTCGTACCTAAAAAAATTTACAATTCAGGTAAAAGGAAATATCGATTAGCGACGTCGCTACTGCATAATGGCGTACCAGCGACGCAAAAACAAGTAAGCAGTGCTAAAATGAATCCACTAAAAAAAATAAAAACAATTGAGTAAGTAAATAACGTTTGTTTTTGAAATAATCAAAGCAACCTTTTTCCAATAAAAACGTTTTTAACAAATTCATAAAAAATATTGAATTGTTTTTATTTTCCCAGGGTTGACTTGTTGTAATTGTGGAATGCAGTTTTCATAAATAAAATAATACGGAATAAAGGAATGGTTTGGAAGCTGCAAACACGAAAATGGCGAGCAGAGACACGTTCAATAACAAGGTGATTAAAAATAGCACTTTTAAAGAAACTTAGTTACTAAGAGCTTGCACATTATGTACTAGAATGCCATAATCGAGTTACCTGCATGGTTATTTGCAAAGAACTCCGAAACCCATAATTTTCTTCATACAAAAAGCTAATTCCTTGAAGTTCCTTAATTTTATATAAAGATATTTTTAGAAGTATGGATTAGATTCTATCTGAGATTAATATTTAAATTTCAAAATTTTCCATAAAATGTTTCAAGAAAATTTAAAGATACCTGCCTGTGAAATCAGTAATAAAATTCATTGAAAAAAGGACTATTTAAAAAAGAAAAAATTTACTTTATGAATGTTTTCCAAGGGCAAAATTGCTATGAATAACGACTATACTTTTATTGAAATTTGTTTCAATTGTTCAATATAGTGAAGTCATATTTATTTTGATAGACACATATTTTAAATATGATGTCTGAATTTTCATTAAAGCGGTTTGTGATAAAGTTTTGCAATTTTAATGTATTTTTCAACTCAAAATGAACTAACCTAATATGAAGTGGTACAGTAATTGGTATGCTACTGATGCATAGGCTAACTAGTACGACGGCTGGTATGTACTGACTCGTATGTAAACTGGTATGATCTTGATGTATATACGGACTAGTATGTGGAATGGTATCGTCTTGATGTATATAATGACTAGTATGTCAACTGGTATATTGCTGATGCAGAGACTGACTAGTATGCCAATTGGTATGGTGCTGATGCAGAAGCGGACAATTGCCATCTCGTAAGACATCGCCGTGCTAAAAATACCAGCTGCTAATATGGAAAAATTACAGAACTCGAACTAGTTGAGCCGGTTTGGCAAACTAGTATTTGATTAGTATAAAACTAGTAAAATTGACTGCAGGGGAGCTGCCTACATGCCGCTATGTATGTGCAAAATAGCTTTGAGCAATACCACCAGCTCAGACGGAATCGGGAAGGACCTATCAGAGCTATACGCGGTTTCAGACAGGGGACCCCCTTTTTATTGAGATTTCTTCAATTTAATGCCGGAGAAAATAATACAAGCCGCCGGACTTCAGCGCTCAATAACCATCTATTAAAAGAGCGTGGAATTGGTGGCGTATGCCTATGACATTGAAATTATTGGCTCAAATAACATAGGTTCTGCCAAATGGAATAAATAACCGAAAAAATTAGGTTTCGAGGTGAACGAGGGCAAAACGAAGTACCTTCTGTCATCATGCAAAAAGTCAAGGCATTAGAGCCTTGGCACCCACGCCACTGTTGACAGCGGTAAGTTTGAAATAGTAAAGGACATCGTTTACCTGGGAACCCGCATTAACACCAACACTAATGTCAACTTAGAAATCCAGCGAAGAATTACCTTTGTCAATAAATGTCAAGTCACATAATACCCGTCCCGCAATAATATGGAGCAGAAGCATGGATGGTGACAGTCGCTGATGAGTCGAACCTTGGAGTTTTCGGGAGAAAAGTTCCTCGAAGTATTTGTGGACCTCTACGCGATGCCGACGGTGTTTATCAAAGAAGATCTAACGATGAGTTTTATCGGCTCTACATAGATATCAACATCGACCATGTGAAGCGCATAGAAGAAAATGCTTCGACCCGGAGAGCGATTTCCCATTCCTTAACGTTTATAATTGGTCAGCTGGCGGTTAAAGAAACAGCTATTTATGTATGTAGGCACAAAACTCAATTTGTTTGCATACTTTTTGCTATTATGCACAGGGAAGAGGTACCTCTAGCTCGATAACTATCGTATTTATAACAAAAAACTATGTAGACATTTTCGATATTTTAATAGATAAACTGTAGATGTCACCATTACCAAATAATTACAAAAAAGGACAAATTTTACTTTAAAGGGGCTGTAACCGTATTATGAAGTAATATATTGTAATGCAACGCTGGATACAATTGGCACCATAAGCAGTGGCTTCTGAACAATGGTACCATTTTCACAGAGGTATGCTACCAATGGTATCGAAGCGTTGGCTGAAGTTAGCGGAAATTTATTCCAACCGAAATGCGCCGGCTCACTCTCAAAAGCAATTAAGAACGAAAAAGTGCATTTTAACTGGGTGGAAAAGTTTTAACTAACAGCTTGAACTATAACCAAATTCTACTCAATGACTATTGTTATAATTAATACAATAGATATTGCGGCGATTATTCTTAAGCATATTCCATCCGTAACTCAATAACACTCACACCACTAGTTAAACTAGGAAGAGCAAGAGAGATGGCGCGAGTGTTTGCAAATACGATGCAAATAGGAGATGCCAATAAATAACACTTAATCGTAATCCTAGTTATCTAAATTAACGATTAATGTAATCGTAATTTAAACTGTAATCGTAATCCTAGCTGTAATCGATTGCGCATGTAATCCTTATCGCCCAGCTCTGCTTTTTAATTGCAAAATTTATAGCCCAAAACCCATTTATCGAAACTATCGATTATATGGGAGCTATATGTTATGTTGGTCTGATCTGGGTGATTTTCACTACACACATTGCATATGGGTCATTCCATAAAATTTTTACAAGCCAAAACATAGATTTGCCCGAAACAATTTTTTTTATGATCTGGATGAAAAACAAATCGACACGTATTTTTTTATTTCACCGTATTATGCGAAATTTTCGAGTAATCATTTTTCAAACTTTTGGAAAACGAAAAAATACGGCAGTTAGAACATATTTTAAAGGGTTGTTGTTTTAAAACGAGTTGTCCTACAAAAACGAAATTTACAGGTTATCTTAATAATCGTTCACACTTTTTAAATATAAATAAATAAAAAAAATTTTTGTTTTTTTTTCATACAAAATAAATTAAATTTTTTTTTTTAAATAAACAAACGTCAATAGCGAAAAAAAGCCATGCTTAAGGTTGTTTATTTTTAAACCACATTAAGTGTATGGTTTGTAGAACATGTCATTAAAATTTCAGAGTGGGTAGCGAAATAGTTTTTTTGCAAAAACTATTTGTTTACAGCCACCTCAGCTCTAAGCATGTAATCGATCATACAAGGCCGATGGCGGGCACTATTTTTGTATAACAATTTATATTTTTTTCAACATATTCGAATGCACTATTTCAACATCTATAACGAAAAAAAGCTGTAAGTAAAAAACATTAATTTTTTTAAAAAAAAACCGAACAAAATTTAAAAATTTTATTTTTTTAGAAAAGGTTTTATCCAGCTTTGGTTTGTGTGAGGTGGGCAAATTTCGACTGATAGAGTTTGAGCGAATTAAACAATTAATTAACAATTGCCGAACTATACCAGGAACCCAGAAGCTTCATTTCGTACAACCAGAACCGAACTTTCAATTGAAGACCAAAATTTACTCTGCTTGCGAAAAATTTAAAATCGTGAATTTGCGTAAATAACCAGGACACCACATTTAAAAATTATTATTTATTCATAAAATATTCTGCTATTTGAAATATTTTTTTAAATTGAATTATTATTATTTTATTGTATGTTAAACTTACTTGTTTGCCGATAAGTATTAAAAAATAAAATTTATGAGTTTTGTTCGGTTTTTGGTTAAACAAACTAATGTTTTTTACTTACAGCTTTTATTCGTTATAGATGTTGAAATAGTGCATTCGAATATGTTGAAAAAAATATCAACTCATATAAACTGTTTTACAAACATAGTGCCCGCCATCGGCCTTGTATGGTCTATTGCATGCTTAGAGCTGAGGTGGCTGTAAACAAATAGTTTTTGCAAAAAAACTATTTCGTTACCCACTCTGAAATTTTAATGGCATGTTCTATAAACCGTACACTTATTTTGGTTTAAAAATAAACAACCTTAAGCATGGCTTTTTTTCGCTATTGACTTTTGTATATTTAAAAAAAAAATTTATTTATTTTGTATGAAAAAAAAAAATAATTTTTATTTATTTATATTTAAAAAGTGTGAACGATTATTAAGATAACCTGTAAATTTCGTTTTTGTAGGACCACTCGTTTTAAAACAGCAACCCTTTAAAATATGTTCTAACTGCCGTATTTTTTCGTTTTCCAAAAGTTTGAAAAATTACGTGCCGATTTTTTTTTCATCCAGATCATAATAAAAATTGTTTCGGGCAAATCTGTTTTGGGTTCTAAAAGTTTTATGGAATGACCCATATATAATATGTACTAAAACTGCAAAATTTTACGTTCTCCGATCTTGCTGATTGCGACAAATGATTAATCTTATGCAAAATGGCGGCTCCATACCAAATTTCATCAGGATATCTCAAAAGCTGAGGGACTAAATTGCGCACAAACAGACAGACGGACAGACGGACATGGCTAAATCGACTTAGTTCATCGCCCTGATCATTTCGGCATACTTATTGGTGGGTATATATCTTCTTCTTCTCATACTTACAAACATCGGGCCATTTTATAATACCATTTCATGTTCATGAAAGGTATAAAAAGAGTGGTAATGTCGAAGATTTGACGCGACACACTTATAAAATTGCCAAAGAATGCCAAACAAACACAAAATAATGAAATAAAGCTTCAAAAAAATAAACCTAGCCTAGCTAGATCGATTTCGCGATTCCCAGTATTTCTGCGCAGAACACCTTCATAACTTTTAATGATTAATATGATCACTTTTTTTCTCCCGACATTTTTTGAAGAGTTTCAGCAGTTAAAGTATTACGCAAAATTCAAACAAAAAAATATTAAAGTTTTTTTAACTTCAAAAAAATGCGACCAGCGAAACTACGTTATTTGCTATTTGGACAAGGCGAAGTTCGCTGCGTTTATGTGGCAGTGTTTTGGTATTTAGTTTGAACCTTATTAAAGGTATGTCTCTGCGCCCCGCACAATGCCAAGTCCGTCGCTCCCACGGTATTTTTGGTCGCTGCCCAAGCCAATTAGTTTGATTTAAATATTTAAGAGATTAATACAAAGTTTATAGTTGAAAGACATTGCATACACTTGCGTACAGAGCAAAAAAAAGCTCGAAAACTCAACTTTAAACACTAATTTCTGACGAAATACTATTTATACATTTATCATCCACTGTCAAATCCTTGCCCAATCCGACTAATTCTACAAAGAGGTTATATGTGTCAGTTCTTTTCTTACGGGTTTTTCCCAGAGTCAAGAGTCGCGGTAAATTGTACAAGTTCGCCAGACCTTGCCATCGTCAGCGCAGGCATCATATACTGTTAACTGGCGACATATTATGATTTTTGCATCGGATTATTTACCGATTGTCCCATCAATCGATCTCCCTACCAACTTTATCTCCTCAGAAACCCGAGTCTATGTTAACGTCAGTAAAGCCGACTGGGTCGGTTTTCGTAACTCACTGAGAGCGTTTCGCATGGTCACAGATTCAGGCTCAACCCAATACATTCCGTCAGGAAGAATTAAGGAGGTTCGTCCGTACTTCCCCGCAGAGGCAGCGGTCCTGGCAAACGAACGTGATAATGTGCTACGCTTAGACCCTACGGATCCTCAAATTAAGGATCTCAATGCGGAAATAATATGGCTTGTTGATCAACACAAACGTCGTAACCGACGAGATGCGTGAGCGCTCTCTGCCGGCAATTTGTATTTGTACAAGGCCACAACAAAATTCTCGAGTCACTACTAGATGGCACTTGTGGAAAAAATAAAGAAACACTCCTGGCAACGTACAAGGAAGTTACAGGTCTGTCAAAACACCGCACTCAGAACAGACACGGGATGTCTCCTGATGTCACCTGAACACCATCTACACAGTGAAGCAAAAATGCTGCCTGTTAAAGAGCATAATGCAATGCTAACTAGGAAATTCCTGTTCAACTGTTACAAACCGCAACACCCGAACAGGCACCTTCTTGATGAAAATCCGCCTCCAAGGAAAATAAGGAAACATTATTATGAAATTCGGCACCACATATTTTCGCCGATTGATCCAAAGGTGCATCGACAGGCCCTTAACAACATCCACACAAAGACTCGCCCAGTGTAAACTGTCTCGGGAGGCAAGAGTCATGCTGGCCCAACTTCGTTCTGAATACCGTAATAGATTAAACTCTTACCTATCCAGATTGAACCCTGACATGCCAAAATAATTTTATCCGAGGAACTTAAGATAAAAAACTCATTTCAACTTAGAGACAAAATCAAAAACATCACAATACAGGATGACGAAACTCTTCTATCGACGTTGTGTCACTATCGCATACCGTTACATCTAGCACTACAAGCTATAATAAAAAAATGGAAAGAGACCGTTCGATACTTAATTTCTGCTTACTTGACAACAACTATTTTTCATACACCAAAACCCTATATGCTAACCTACTGTCTCCACCGATAGCAAACATCGTATGGGACAAACTACTGGACGACGGCCCCGCTGAATTAAAGGGCCCTCTAGTCTCAAGGACTGAAATCGAAGGATCTACTGAATGGATTAAAATTTTTTTTTTTTTTTAAAGGTACATGTTTTGACTTGTATATAATTCCAAAAAAAAAATATTGTTGATCTTGAAACTTTATTAACTAAATTGATGTTGAAACTGCATGAGTCCCGCTCGTGTAAAATTCTGGCCAGCTGGTTAATCTGTGATCAAAATTAAATATTCTTTATGATCACAGTTAAGTTGGCTATGTTTTACCGAAACAGAATTCATTTATTTTGTAAATTGTAAAATTTATGCAACAATTTGTTAAAATTTTTAATTTTCATGTTATTTATGGACATATTAGAGACTCTAAAAATAGAAAAATTAAAATTTCGCAAATCGTACTCGGGAAAACATAGCGGTATGTTCACTGATTAATTCAATATAAAAAATTCCGAAATCGGAGCAATACTTTTATGAAAAGTCTTACTAGGCAGCTGAAAAAACCCTACTTTCGGGAAAACGCGTTGAAAGATAAATTACGGTGATTGCAGTAACACAATAAAGCATTTTGAAGTCAAAACATTTTACCTTTAAATAAAATTTTTTATTTTTTTTAATCCATTCAGTAGATCCTTCGAAATTTATTTCCAAAAAACCGCTCGATGTCAGGCCTCGAGAGTGTCCTCTACTCTTTAAAAGCAAAGGCATATATGTCAAATACGTAACCAAATATGTATATGACATATTCGCCATGGTAAAAACAGAAGACGTGGAAGACATACTTGCTATACGAGTACTCAACGCACAACATACAAAAATACAGTTCACCAAGGAGAAAGAACACAGTAAAACAATTGCCTTTCTAGACATGGAAATAAATCATAGAAATAATAATTTGTATTTCAATTGGTATGCAAAAACAGTAACTTCGGGTATAATCATCAATTATCACTCCAATCATTTATGGAAGCAGAAAGTACACACAATAACGACTTTTACACGGAAAGGATACATCCTAAGCGAGGATTCACGGAAGAAAACAATACAAAAATAAGAAATATAATAAGGCAAAATAGCTAGCCGCTGGCATTTATTGAAAATTTTCTGGAAAACTCTGCACAAAATGAAAACAACAACACAAATTATATCGTAGTGATTTACATACAAGGACTAACGAAACATCAAAAACTTAGGCGAATTATAAAGCTAGACGACATAATATAGGCATACAAACCACACCATACACTACGGGATATTCTTACAAAAACAAATCGATAAAGAACAACAACGAAATAAAATGCACAGGTGAAGGCAACCATATCTGCAATAAACGTTACATATACAAAACGAAAAGAGCATTAGGAACGATAATTCATGACCGTGAAATGGACGCAAAAAATAAGAAAACAAGAACAGCGTTGGTTCAGCACATGACTATCAGCAATAATATGAAGAAAAGAGCAAAACGAAGAATGGCATTGAAAACTCTTCGCAGCTGGGCAATGCTATGCATTTTAAGGAAGATGTGGACAATACGAACAACGCTTACACAGCTGTTATAAACAAACGAAAGAAGATACATAATATGTTGCGTTGTCGTTTAATGTAGCCTGTGATGTAATTCTTTATTAATAAACAAAATTGATGTGGTTTTTGTTTTAAACTATGAACTACGTTGTTATTCTTCCTGAGGAAGACTCAAAAGCGTTGAAATGCGTAGGAACGAAAAGTAAAAATTTTGTTTTTTCTTTTACCTTTTTGGCAGAAGAAGTTTCAGCCCAGCATACAACAATATAAAAGAAATTGGCACTACCACAATATCGAAACTAAAAAATGTTTTTACTTCAAATTAAACAAAGAAGACTTAAAGTAACAAATAGTCTGCTAATTGGCGGCATGGTTTAAAATAGAGTGGCCGTCTTAAATGTTTTATTTACTTTTGTGTCTGTCGTTTCGTTTTATGTCAGGATTGTATGCCTTGAAGTTGCCGTCCCGTAAATTTCCCACAATTGTCCATCCTGCATTTTCATTCGGCCCGAATGAGGGGTTCCACTTTTTCAAATACTCGACAATAGTCGTAGTGCGCCCCTCGTGATCGCCAACTTTCAGTACTTCATATCGGCAATGATTTAACTTCTCTGTCCCTTTCTAGATTCCTTAAAATTTTGGCTGCAAACAGGTAAGGCCGTTCTTTCGGTACCTAAGTATATGTGGGGTGCTCTCCACGGTTAGTGCCGCTAGAGGCGCAATTTAGTTGTGGGGTTCCACCATACTGGCAGCGCATAAACGCTTTGCAAGAGAGTGGAAAATCATATGCGAGCGAGTTAGCAATAGCTTTGCTATTCGGCTTGTTCAATTAGGTGTATACTGTAGGTGCGCATCGCGTAGTCAGACAAGTGAGCAACAGCGGGCAGCATACAATTTGCCTGGAGAGAATCCTGCTCTGACCGAGCCAGCAAGTCTTATATTCACGACGTTGACATACTGGTGCGAACACAGAAGCGAGTGAAAAGAAAGGGGTAGACAATAAATGCAAGTACGTGAGGTTTTTTATGGAAAAAGCAGAAGGTCGGAAGGGCTAACCCCCAGTGCAACCGGCGCTCATGCGAAGAAGAGCGTCTCAACCAGTTCCTGAAGGATATGCATGCTAAGCACAAACGGGGACCGGTCGGGATCTTGAAAAGGTTCGTGTATATGCCAGAGTGCTCAGCAAGGCGCTGCCAGGTGATGTAGAGAAAGTCAAACCCGAGCTAGAATATTACAAATCATCCCGGACTTCGATGGTTGTCACCCTACAGGGGAATGAGAAACCCCGCGAACCTCAATAGGTCCATGGAAGCTGCGGAATGTACTTCAAATAAGAAAGGGTTGAGTTCATGGCCCCCATTTTTCAGAAGTGGCTAAAGGCAGCATTTCTCTGGTAGTTTTCGACAATAGTAGGAAGAAATCTTTCCGACTGAAGTGGGAATGTGGTGCGGGCCAAGGTGCCCTCAACGCCTTTAGTGCGACTGAGCTCCCTGTACCTATCCCTTTCTGGAAAGAAGTGCTGATAGTGACCTGCGAGGATTCAAGTTCGGCTATGATGTACAAGAAGGCGGCAGGCAATATGTGCCAGACCTACCCCGGTGCGCCCGGGCGGATGTTGAACTTATCCCCGGACCAAGATAATGGATCTGCAGCGTTTGATGGAAGAAGATTTATGTTAAATGGTTACCTTCCCTTCAAACATGGTTGTACGAATCTGGGCTAAACCGCCCAAACACACAGACCCACTCATTTCTTTAAATCTTGTGTGGTCGCTTTTTTCCACGCCCTAGGTCGTACAGTGACCAGCGAAACGCCGCCATCTATTCCTGAAGTAGTTTGCGTGTTTGTTTGAGTAGCGACACAAACACTCCCGAAGGTCCGGGGGAGTGTGCCCCTGTGGCAGTCCGTTGCGGATATGAACCCGGTACGCTAAAGAAGGAAAAGAAAGTTACCGTAGAGCAACCATCAAGGTGTTCGTCATTACCTTTGTGCATTTTAGTCGCCTCTTACGACAGCCGTGCCATGCACTACTATTGGCCTGCAATATGTGTGCCATTGCCGCCATCACTCGCCCCGAATGCTGCCACCACCTCATACAGCAGCCCACGGCAACTTTCTGGGTAGCGCCTCCCTTCTGTGTGTGAGCCATTCCGAGCGACAGCCTTCCCCTCGCCATATACCTAATTCCCCTTCTTCCCCAAGCACCAGCACGTGTGTAAGCCCCTGTTCAATTTCACTACGTGTACTTTTTGCCGGCTAAGGTTAAGGTTACATTCGGCGGCGACATCTGTCAAATGCAATTCCTATCTTGGGCTGTACTACTTGCTTATATGCTCTGAGCTCGGAAACTGATACTTGTGAACGGGTACGTACCTTACGACATGTTGTCGACTTGCGCTACCCCCAACGTCGTCGGGTTCGCCTCAACCTGAGGGCTGTCCGGATGCGCATAAGACCTTGACTCACAATGTGACGACCACTGGCCAAACGCCCTTACCGGTAAGGTAGTGGAGATAGTCAACTTCATGAGGCAGGAGAACTGTGAGGGCTATAATATCCACCTTTGTGAACGTGCGAGAGGACTAGCGTTCATTATCGTATATTTGAATCTGACATCGACCTTAGGGACAACATCGCACTACGTCAAGGTATTGCTGGTTGGTTAGGCGATGTAGAAATCAAGGTTACTAGGGGTACGCGCGATCAGCATGATCATTGACTCGGCCTTAGCCCAATACATTCCGTCCGAGGGAATTAAGGAAATTCGCCCGAATTTTCATGGGCGTCAGTTTGACCATACGGATTTTCAAATTAAGGATAACAAAAAATGTATGGCGCGATATACCGCAGGTCTACCATCATAAACCTCCGAAGAAATTTTTGCGCCGATCTTCTTTTCCAATTTATGGTATGCTGCTTTGAAATTTTTCCTACAAATGGGCGGGATCTACAGTTTTTTGCCGACTCCGAACGGCATCTACAAAGGAGATGAATTTTTGCTGAGAAGCCTTCCATGGCAGAAATACACTCGGAGAGTTTGCCAAACCACCTTGGACATTTGGTGTGGTAGGCCGGAAACACTACCGGCACACCACGGCATCCGCTTAAGCATAAACGCGCCAAGTGGGGAGAGCTTCTAAGGTTCTTCAACAACAAAACTGCATCCCCTGGTAAACGCACTTCCAGGGGAGCGCATGAACGGAAAAAGAATTATGCGTCTATTGCTATTACCACCACGGAGGTTGAGGAGACCATCCGGAAGTCTAAGGCTCCAAATGTACGGGCCCAGACGGTATATACATGCTGATTTTAAAAGATCTCGTCGAAGAAGAAGTAAAATACTGAACTGCTATCTTCAACTTGTCTTTGAACACTTTTGTCTCTCCTTTCGCAAGTAGTGACGAGCCTGGAGACAGTTCTGCTCCCTTATTGCACCGCATGGAGGATTCAACTCTTCCCTCCTGCCTGCAGCGTTGGACAGCCGATTAGCTGAGAGATCGGCAAGCACCGGAGATGTTTAGAGGCAACGAATCAAAACACCGTAGGATTAAACAAGGGCTGCCAAAGGGTGGTGTAATTACTATATATTGAGGACCCTTCCCCACGAGAGGGTGCCACGATCGATTGGTACGCCGATATTGACAACGGCCCTTCCGTCGATGAGCCGTGTTCAAATGAGTAGGAATTAGACGTCTAGTCTACGTCATCGATCTTCCGACTGTCCCTCACCCCAAAATCTTAGCGGAGACGTTAGCTGACATGCTTCTCATTCAACCGCGATCGCCATTAAAATACAAAGCCGCAAAAAAAATTCTAGAATGCTTAGCTGGCAGTATTTGGGGGAAAAAAATAAAGATACGCTGCCTGCAAATTACAAGGCGTGGCCAATATGATCGCCGGGGCTATCGAACACAAATTGGAGAAAGGTAAGGCAAAATATTACTTACATCATAATTGCCTTTGCTTTATTTTTGTAATGGTACATATTCCAGTTGTGATCTTTTAAAAGAAGAAGAATTATCGATATCTGTCAAAATATGATTATAAAATTTTGTTGGTTACGCCAGGGGCGCGATATGGATGCCAAATTAAAACGTCACCCTGCGTTACAACAACAATAAAAAGCATTTTTAGATGAATGTCTTGAGTTGAAGCATATGGAATTGATTCCAGAGCAACATGCTAAATATAATAAATGCTTTACTAATTTCTATAATAACAACGCAACTGCTATTTCCAGTGCAGTTACATAGATAATGGACTAAGCTGGTTTTACTCCAATAGTTCATTAATTTTATTGACATTATGACACGTCCCCAAACTCGATGGTTGATCTACGGATATGATGCCTCTCACCTCTCATTACCTATCACTCCCAGAAGGTTCCACTGGTCATACCAAATATCTACCATGACAGTCGGGCAGTACCGAAAGGGAGTACCGGAGTGTACCGGAATCATATCCGGCCAAGGACTGTCAGTTCGACCTTTCGGGTAGTGGTTTTGTCGTTACAACAACAGAACCCACAAGTGATTATCAACCAAATTGTCCACAGCTAGAGAAGTCACGTTATCAACGTGAGCTTTATATAGATCAGTACCACTGCTTGGTGGTATGTACGAAGCTATTATAAAAATGCAGCCATTTGACCCTGAATTCTTAATGCATACGCACAGCTGGTCAATTAACGAATCGTCATTTGCGAGCTTCATTGAAAAAGCGTGATACATCCTTTTTGCTGCAATTAGGACACCACCACCTCTTGAACACCCAGTTTTAACAGCGTCGCGGTCTATGCGAAAACCATCATAGATTGCGGGTCAAAGAATTCATTGTCAAAAAAATTAGAGTTCAACCAAGTTTCAACAATGACAATTATATCAAAAGACTCTTCCAGGCTAAACTAATATATTATATTCGATTAAGTTCTTAACCCAGATTTATTTTGATAATAGACTCTGAGCCCATTGTTACCATTACACGAATTGCCGCTATTCAGTGTCACTTTGCCGGGCTTTGAGCGGCTGCCTTCTGAAAAGAATGAAACGGCTTCACTTTAACGTTAGCCGGCCAGACAGATGATTCTAAGATGCTATTATATGCAGTTGAGGGAACTCCCAATTTAAAATTTACGCGCTTGTATTTTTCTACTGGGACGTCTTTTTTCCGCAGAGCAAAGCAATGGATAGCATTCAGTTCAATATTCGCATGTTTTGCTACATAGCTTTTTATGTGATCAGCTGTAACAGCAGCAAACGACGACAGATGTACCCATTTGTTACGAATCGCGACACTCAATTCCGTGTTGTTATTTGATTCAACAACAACCACCGGTTTCGTTTGCTTCTTGTTTATATTTCTCCTTTTATGCTTAACATGGGACCAACCAGCCGTATTGTTTACAATTGGAGATGACGGCTGAGAAACAGAAGAAGCACCAACAATAAGCTCAGGTTCAATATCGACAGTAGTAGCGGCAGTAGCAGCACCAGCAGTAGCATTGCAAGTGGCTGAGTCGCGGATCGGAACATCAGCAACAACAACATCGCTATCACTATTATCATTCGTGCCAGTGAGAGCACCCACACAAATATTAGAAACAGTTGAAATTGAAGTAGATGAAGTAGCATTAGAAGACAATACACCACGGTCACCGAACTTTGTATTAGCTCGTGTGATTCTCTTATTGTCATTGTCTACAGAAATTTGTTTACCGTCAGCATTGTTTTTAGCTTTGGCACTTTGTTTTTGGCTGATTTTAGGCACACTATGGTTGGTAGAAGCACTTTTTTCAGCTTGTTCATTACACTGTTTTGATTTTTTATGACCAATGAATCTTTTACGAATTTCGTTTAACGAGCTCACCGCAGTTTCAATTTCACGCAAGTAAGCCGAAACAGGCAAATCAATGCATTTATTACACTTAAACATAACGTTCTTGCACGACTTTATACATTTTACAAAACCAGAGTTTAGATCAGTGCACCCTATTTGAATTGTGTCTGTGCATAATCCACACGATAAATATTCGCCCGTGGCACACTGTAATCCACAATAAGCGTCTGCATGCGTCAACGACTTACGGAGCATATAGTACGTAACTACCTTCTTATGTCCATCGACAATCTGGGACAAACCTCGGCCTATGGCATAACAGCTCGCATCCGTATCCATAATAAACGTTGAACCTGGGATCGGGTATGCTAACATTGGGGCAGTGCACAGTCACTCCTTCAAGGTTTGGAAAGCCACTTCATGTTCCCTCTTCCATTCAAAACACGTATTTTTCCTGGTAAGTTCATGAAGACTACTAGCTACGCTGGCGAAATTCGGTACAAATCGGAGATATGTGCACAGCCCAGAAAACTTCGTAACTCGTGCAAATTTCTCGGTCTTGGCCAAACCTTTACGGCTTCAATCTTATCATATCATTTCCTTAGCAGTGCAGATGCTCTCAGTCGTTACCTTGTAACCCAAATAACTTACTTCCTTCTTAAACAAGGTACACTTTTTGGGACTTAATTTCAGACCACACTATTCGTTGGAAAACTTCCTCCAAGTTCTTTAGGTTGAAATGCCATGCAAGTCTTTTGCTCTTCCAGTTGAGCTGAAATGTGTGTTTTCTGTTCCTCCAGCTGAGATGTAATACGCGTCTCTTGTTCTTCCATTTTAGTCGACATCTGAGTTAATACAGCAAATATCATGTTTGTGCCCACACTTGCTACCGGATTCAGAGACTCCCTTTTTATACCTTTCATGAACATGAAACGGCGGCCGCCGTGGTGTGAAGGTAGTGTTGCCGGCCTACCACACCGAAGGTCCATGGTTCGAGCCCTGGTACAGGTAACATCAAAAGTGATTTGAAAAAAAAGTTTTTCAAAACGGGGTCGCCCCTCGGCAGTGGTTTGGCAAACTCTCCGAGTGTATTTCTGCCATGACAGGCTTCTCAGCAAAAAATTCGTCTCCTTTGTAGATGCCGTTCGGAGTCGGCAAAAAACTGTAGGTCCCACCAATTTGTAGGGAAAATTCAAATCGGCACACCACAAATTGGAAGAGAAGCTTGGCGCAAAAATCTCTTAGGAGGTTTATGATGATATACCTGTTGTATATCGCGCCATAGAGATAGAGAGAGAACATGAAACGGTATTATGCCTTGGGTCCGATGTTTGTAAGTATGAGAAGAAGAAGAGATAGACCCACTAATAAAAATACCGAAATGATCAGGGCGATGAGCTGAGGTCGACTTAGCCATGCCCATCTGTCCATCTGTCTGCCCATCTGTCCATCTGTCTAGGAACTTTCAATTTGGCGGGTTTAGTTCATATTATATACGCAGTATGAGTAGTGAAAATTAGCCAGATCGGACCAACATAACATATAGCTCCCATATAATCGATAGTTCCGATTAACGGAGTTTAACCTATAAATATTGAAATTTAAGAGCTAGGAACTTTCAATTTGGCGGGTTTAGTTCATATTATATACGCAATGTGAGTGGTGAAAATCAGCCAGATCGGACCAACATAACATGTAGGTGCCATATAATAGATTTTTCCGATAAATGGGATTTGGGCTATAAATTTTGCAAACTAAAAGGCTAGGAAGGTAAAATTCTACAGGTTTAGTACTTTTTAGATATGTAATGTGTGTAGTGAAAATTACCTAGATCGGACCAACATAACGTAAAGCTCCCATACAATCGATTGTTCCGATAAATGGGGCTTGGGATATGTATCGGACTGAGTAGGCAATTGAAAAGTAAAGTCCTCTCTCGACGAACGAAAATAACACTCTACAAGTCACTCATCGCACCCGTCCTGCTATATGGTGCAGAAGCGTGGACACTAACAACATCTGATGAGGCGGCTCTGGGAGTATTCGAGAGAAAGGTTCTTCGAAAGATTTGTGGACCTCTACGCGTTGGCGACGGCGACTACCGAAGAAGATTTAATGATGAGCTGTATGAACTTTACGCAGACGCCGACATAGTTCAGCGAATTAAAACACAGCGGCTTCGCTGGCTAGGCCACGTAGTGCGAATGAGCGAAGATGCTCCAGCCCAGAAGGTATTCTTATCGGCACCCGCCGGTGGAAGCAGAGGAAGAGGGAGACCACCACTCCGTTGGAAGGACCAAGTGGAGACCGATTTGCGATCCCGCGGTGTTTCCAATTGGCGCCAGTTGGCGCAACGAAGAAACGACTGGCGAGCTATGTTGGACGGTCAAAATCGCCCAGGCGGTTAGATGACCATTTAAAGAAGTAAAGATATGTATCTTTAAATAACAGTTTTGCAGAATTTGTACTAATTGTTAGTAAGGATCGGACACTTAGAACCGTGATGCGTATTCACAAAAGGTATTAAGTCTTCGGCACAGTCGAAGACAGCCATTTCCTTACTGGTTTCTTCTATTTTGTCCATGCCTTCTCCACAAGATGAAAAACATGATCATCAACGTTGATTCCTTTTGCGTCCGTAGTCTCCCGTAATCGTGACTGTAGCTCCGATTTATTGCCTGTAGTGTTTATTCCACGTTGTTCCAACTCATTTTTGAGTTGCTGAATCTTTAATTCATTCAACTTCGCCATGTCCTTTATTTAACAATCCCCCTTTTGACACCAATGGTGACGAACTCGATGATTCCTCGATTAATAATCCTGAGTTCGATCACTATAAAGTCAAATAAACACACGCACAAATACTTTAACAAATAGCTTGTTTTATTTACAAGTAATAAACGCGATATAAATTTAGAGTTTGGTAACTTCACAGTAGGGCACCGAACAACACTTGAAAATATACTGATCATTAGACAGGGTCGATTTATTAACCCATCGATTTTTCGATAGGTTCTGGGCTCATGAAATAAAAGTTCCACTACGCATACCCAAAAAAATAATTTTAGGGCCTGCGAAATTTAATTTTTTTGACTTTTTTCGACTTTGATTTTTAAGGTTTTTTTTCATGACCTACTAAAAAAATTTTCGTTTGATTTTAAAATTTTCATGTATACCCTGTCCGACCCAAAAATGTCCGCTAAAAACATTGGCGATAACAGTTTTCTTGCAAAAAAAAAAATTTTTGGGTTTTGGGTAGTGTTTTTGTCAAAAAGTTGGACCTTCTCCATTTTTTTTAAGGGTTTTTTCAGCATACATGCAAAAATGTTTTCGATGAAAACGAATTTGTCTCATATTTCCTGTCCCACTTAAAATTATGCACTAAAAACGTTGTGGATAACAGTTTTTTGAAAAAAAATTTCATTTTCGGGTTTTGGGACTTGTTTTGGTCGAAAAATCGACTTTTGGGACTTGTTTTGGTAGAAAAATCGATTCTTCCAAGACCCGAAAATAAATTTTTTTTTTTTAAACTGTTATCGCCAACGTTTTTAGCGGACATTTTTGGGTCGGACAGGGTATACATGAAAATTTTAAAATCAAACGAAATTTTTTTTAGTAGGTCATGAAAAAACCTTAAAAATCAAAGTCGAGAAAAGTCAAAAAAATTAAATGTCGTAGGCTCGAAAATAATTTTTTTGGGTATGCGTAGTGGAAATTTTTTTCCCTGAGCCCAAAACCTATCGAAAAATCGATGGCACGATATCGGTTAACTTTCGTCCATACAAATCGACCCACCCTACTGATCATCATGTCTTGCTTGGTTACTGCCTTATACAGTCGGACAGAGTGCTACCCTACCTACCCAGAAGTTTCTTGGTTGTTCCCTCTTCGTGTTCTGGAAGGGTCGGTGTTATGTATCGACATCTCCTCTTTGACTTGCATTCGCAAACATTCGCGCCATCTCTCTTTCTCTTGCTTACATGCATAAGCGTAGCCATCGTTATTTCTGTTTGTTTTAATAAACTAGTGGTGGGAGTGTTGAGTTAGGGATGGTACATGCTCGAAAATGTTCGCCACAATATGAGAAGAGTAAAGGAAAAAATTCAGACACGTATAAATTCTAGTGATCATGTCAAATCCAATTGAACAAATTCTATCACGTCTGCTCGTACAACAGACAAAGCCACACAAGAACTTCTTCCAAATGTAATAACACAAATTACAAATAATCATTCAGCAAATGCAGCAACTCATCAAATGGCTCCCACAGCGAGCAGCTGACGGACATTCCATTAAAGCAATTCAAGAATTTGTACATCCACCTGAAGAAGAGCATGCATTTGAAACTTGGTGTACAAGGTATCAAGATATGTTCGAAGAAGATGCTAGTCAGCTAAGCGATGCAGATAAAACTAGGCTTTTGCTACGTAAGTTCAGATCCGCAGTTTCCCAGTTTTATGCACAACTAATATTGCTGTGAAACCAAACGAAATTGATTTCAAAGCTACAGTAAATAACCTAATGCTCATGTTTGGAAGAAAGCAGTGACTTTTCAGTAAATATTTCCAATAAGTTAAAAATGATTTGGAAGACTGCGATCATAAATAGCAAGAGTTAACCGATGTGAAAGTTCGGCTGGAATCGAACATTATATACCTAGTAGTGATCTGTTATGGCATACGAATTTACGTAGGTCTATTTTAATACTTTTCAGTTCATATTATAAAGCCAGCTGATTGTTTTCAATAAAAACGCCAATACATGCACATTTTATGTTTGAAAAATTTGCGTTCAAATAGAAAGACATACAGGCGGATATGGCAAAATCAACTCAGCTCATTGTCCTGGTTATTTCCGTATGCTTATTGAAGGGCCCATCTCTTCTTCTTTTCGTACTTACGGTATTAACTACTTGCCCGAACATTTTGCTTGTGTGTTATCCAATTTACCTAATACATACATACATACTATTGAGAAGCAGCTGACCAATTTTTATTAAAATATCTAGTTGAAACTACAAGCAATCGCCTTTGAAAGTAGCAGAACTTTTATTCTGAAAAGTGAGCGGCGCCACGCATACTTCCCCAAAATCCACAAAATTTTTATTTTCTGCCTCAACGTTAATATACACACTAAATTTTATCCTTATAAGTGTATATTGTACTGAATAATCACTTTTTTGTATTTTCGAAAATATTCTATATCTCAAAAGTAGGCGTGGCTATCATCCGATTTCGCCCATTTTAAATAGCGCTCAGATATGAGTGCCAAGGAGCCTGCATACCAAATTTCATTAAGAAATGTCAAAAGTTACTCAAGTTATCGTGTTAACAAACGGACGGACGAACATGGCTTAATCAATTTCTTTTTTCCTCCTGAACATTTTATATACATAAGTCAATATCTATCTCGATCCGTTTATGCCGTTACATACTACCGTTAGGCGACTAAAGTTAATATACCTTGTGTGCGTAGCATCGAAGTCAACTGAGGCTGCAGCACAAACGAGAACGAAAACAGCTTTTTGAGGAGAGCTTGGACATTGCGAGAAAATGAAAATTGATCTACCATTGAAACAAAATTTTGTCCAAAACGTCCAGTCCCGTATTCAGAGTCAACAGTGGTAGAAGCAGGATGCAGGCGTCATCACACCAACAGACCTCTCAGATTGGGGCAGGAACAAATGTAATAGTAAAGCAACCAAATGGTAAAATCAGAATTTGTGCTGAATACTTAACCGGTGTCAATACATGCGTAGTTGTCATTCATTGTCATTGCCATAAGACATTTTCATGAATCTCGAAGGTCGTTAGTATTTCCCACGTTTTGATTTTATTAACGCAAATATGTAATTTGATACTGACGAAGCAACTATAACGACATCCATGTTGGATTATGAGTTTTATGAGTTGTCGTTAATGCAAAAGAAATGGTTTTGGTCAACAAAATGCGAAGAATCGTTTCAAAAGTTCAAAAAAAATTTAACATCAGACTTGATGCTAAAAAATTTTTACCCACAATAGCCAATTATATATGCTTCTATGCAATGTTTTGGAGCACAAATTTCTCATGTGATTCCAGATGGTACAGAAAAACCTTTAGAACACGCAGAAGGATCGCTTACACCGGCAGAGAAAAACTAAGAAAGAATAAAAAGAATAATAATTTTCATAAAAATTTAAAAGTGAAAAATTATTATTCTTGGCCTTGAGGCTCGTTTCATGAACACTTGAAAATGTACAGGCCGTAAAATCAACATAAATTGTTGGTACAAAAAAGCAGTAATCAATGTTTCATTAATTTCTCGAACGGGGTAAAAAAAAGATTTTAACCACATGTGTTTTCCAAGTTTCCAGCCTTCAAGAATTTCCCTTTTAAAAACTGGCTAATGTTTCGGCCAAAAGAGTAACCAACCGTTACTTCCAGCCAATTGCTCACGTATGTCATCATTCCGTATTATGGGCTTAGAGCTATTTTGATTTAAAAATTCGCTTTCGATCACGGAACGTGTAACGTAGTTCGACCCCTGTTATAGTGGTTATTGTCACATGCACGACACCTACCAATTTTTCCAATAAAATTACACGAAAAGTAATAAATTTTATTATTTATTAAAATACATATTTCATTGCACATTTTTCTGAGATTGTATACAAACCGTATACAAATTGTCTTGCCTCCACGGCAAAACGGAAATAGCTCTACAAGCACTAAGACCAAAACCGCCATCATAAATCGCCCTCATACAAAGAAAGCAACAAACTTGAAGCTGATAGCTTCCCAGGACTTTCTTCAAAAGATAGCGGATGTAGCTCTCGGTGTTCACATTTATCAATCAATGAATGCAGCTGAAGTTATTTAAATTTGTTACAATTTATTTTGCTTCGCGCGAGTTATGTATAATTCTGCTTCTCCACCGATAACAAATAAGGTCAATAGCTTTCCAAGTTACGTAAGTGCAAAGTCAGCACCAGACGATATTGACCAATTCATTTTTAAAAGAGATTTTGCAAACTTACAGTTCTTGGAATTCTGCTACTTAACAAAATACAAATCAGTATACATATTAATTTTTTTAGTTAATCTATCTTGGTTAGCAATAATGTTCAGTTAACAAATTGTACACAAGCTTCTTGGTAGAATTAAATAAAGTAAAGTTTCAGTTTGGATCAGAGTGAAATCAAAAACAGTCGTGTTTGTTAAGCCCTAGTTTTATTCAGCCTTTTGGTGTTCACCTTTTTTAAAAAGCCCAGCCGCGACGGTTACAACGTGTTTCGCGCGCAATCTTTCCAGGGCGAAGTTCTGCAACGACAAAAACAGCAGCACAACTTCAAACAAAGAATGTGCGTGTGTTTGTACTTTTGGGAAATGTGGTTAGCAGTGGTTGGTAGGGAGCGTATTCCAAGATTCTCAACATGCTATTTATAAAAATAATATTATTTTGTTTCGCTATTTTTTCTATCAAGTATTTTGTTTTTATAAAACCTATTGTAAAATTGTTTATCCGCAGACAATCCTATAGCTTCGCGGGTTAAGTGCAATCCCCTTGTAACTTAATATGGAGAATAAATAATAATAACAAATTAACAACATAAACTCTCTAGGTTATAGACTGAAAAAATTCAACAATTTTCAGTATTTTTGAGACATCGGCCAAATGTGAACCAGAATTAACCTAGAGACCGGAGAGGTTCTTAGTTCCATATGAGAACTCGTTGCCGAGCTATTGACCAAAATGTGGACCAGTTGTGGCCCTAGAAGATGTTTGTAGTATATTATAAAAGGACCAGATAGGTAGGTATTAAAGATGTGAGTTGAATTGAATATTACGTTCGTAGCTGAAAATTTCCAAAAACAGTCAGTTCAAAGTCAACAAGTCGGATTTCATGTCCGTGCAGGTTGATACGAATCGATTTGTAAACGAACCTGAATATAACGATAATCGAAAATGTTCGTTCCTTAGACTTTCTTTAACGTGTCTTCCAGTAATGGGACTAAATAAAATTGGAAGGGATTACAAAATAAGAACATATATACACACAAACCCCATATTCCAGTAGAGGTAGAGTACAGGTAGTGTTCAACAGTGCACATCTTAGATTTATAGGTTTAGGTCTACTTTTTATTCGCATGAGTTGATATTTTTATTATTTTTTATTATTGTTAGTTTTGCTGGCCTTATTTAATTATATTTAAGTTATATGTTGGTGAGCTCAAGGCCAAAATTGAAATAAAACACGGTGTTTTTATTTTTAAAATTTTTAATGGTCGGTCGATATTTCGACTTTAATCTGAAGTCATTATCAAGACTATTGTACACAAAACATGGAGAAAAAACATAGATAAAAATATATTAATTATATTGCAAAACATGAATTTACACTCTGGCATTACAACTTACTTGCATGAATATGCTTTGTCGACTGTTGAAATATTAGAAAACATGTAATTGAGAAGAAGGTGAAAAGCAAACAATTAAAGTACCGCAAATATAAACAAATTTTAAAGAACAGTATATGTAAACAAACATGTATATACACCAACTATCTTACATTAAATTAGAAACAAGACAAAAAAATATATAAACAACATGTGCCATCCTACATGCTAGTTGTTGTCCTCAAACTTGTTTGTAGCGGGATGTTATCTGGATTGTGGCGCTCTCAGTGAACATTGTGTGTTGTGTTGTTGTTGTTTCATAACCAAGTTGCGATAAGCGTAGGCACATTGGTCTGTGTCTGATTTGAAATTCATCCTTTTATTATTAGGTGTGTTCATAATGTGAAGCATTTCCAAAATGTAGCGTTTATTGTAGTGCTTTTCTTTGGCGAGGATTTTAACATTTTCAAAGTCAGGATGATGTCCAGTATTGGTGCAATGGGATGACAAGGCAGTCTTGTTTTCAGACGAAGCGTTACGTAGCTTTAAATTCGATCTGTGGCCGGAAATCCTTGTCTTTAGTTTTTGTTTTGTTGTCCCTACATATACCTTCTCGCATACGTGGGACTCGTCACCATTGCAAGGTATTTGGTAAATTAAATTGGATTTATCCGTGTTGGGAATCTTGTCCTTCATATTATTAAAAAGCTGTCTAAGTGTATTGTTGTACGTAAATGCTATTTGGTATTTTTCCTTATCAAATAGGTTCGAGTTTCTGATTCTTTCTGCTATTCCGGGAATGTAAGTTACAGATTTGTATATTTTGCTGTTGTTGTCGGTATACTTGTCTTTTTTCTTCTCTCTCCCGTAGAAATCACGTATGAGCTTATTTATTGTTTCTCGAGGAAATTCGTTCCTTTCTAACGTCTTCTTAATAATTTTAATATTCTTTTTGTGAAATATTTTCTCACTTATCGTGAGGACCCTATATATAAAATTCTTGGCGGTATTCTTAATGATTTTTGGTTCATGTTTTGAATTATAGCTTATGAGTCTTCCCGATGCTGTGGGTTTCTTATACCAATCTATAAGTAATCTATTATTCCTTTTTATTATTAGTGTATCCAGGTAGGGCAATTGTCCATCTTCCTCCATTTCTGCTGTAAATTTAATCGTATTATGATATCCATTTAATAAGGTTAGAGTATTATTTATCTCTGATGTTTTCACAACCGCAAAAATATCATCTACATATTTAGTTAATAGGCGGGGTTTGTTCATCGAATCCGTTTCAAATTTCTTTAATAATTCTTCCATGACGATGTCCGCTATTACTGGGGAAGCTGGTGATCCCATGGGCATTCCTGTACGTTGCTCAAAAATTTTGTCATTATATTTGAAGTACCTGTTCTCTTTAATGCAAAATTTGACTATATTAAGAAATAGTTCCTTTGGTAATGCCGTGTACTCTTTTATGTCATTCCATCTTAGGGATATAATTTCGATAGCTACATCAACGGGAATACTGGGGAATAAGGAGACCACGTCGAATGAAACTAGACTTTCATCATCATATACATATGTGCCTTTAATCTTGTCTTTAAATTCTGACGCATCCTTGACGTTATATTTAGACGATTTGTTTAAATTTTTGAGAATTCGGACTACGTACTTGCACAAATTGTAGGACGGAGAGTCAATGGACGAACATATTGGTCGGAGTGGTATTTCGTCTTTATGTATTTTCGGTAAACCGTAAATTCTAGGTGGGTTTGCGTTCTTGCACATCAGGAAATTATTTTCTTTCAAATCAATGGAACCTGTCTTAAACATCTTATGAACAATTTCGTTGTTTCTTTCCTGCAATTTGTTCGTAGGGTCGCGTTTCAGTACCCTGTACGTTGAAATATTGTTAACCAATATTTGCATCTTCTTGTCGTATTCTGTTTTATCCATGACCACGGTGACATTACCCTTATCGGCACTAAGCACGAGCAAGTGCTTATTATTTTTAAGAAAACTTTTGGTCTTATGTACGGTCTCATGTAGAAATCGGTCTCTCGCTGAAACTTTATTTTTGTTGATATGGTTTTGTATTAGGGTCGTCAAATTATTTCTTCCCATTTCTTGTTCTTTTTTCTCTTTTAAAGTTTGTATGATATTTTCACCGTCCGTAATGATTTGAAAGAGGGGGAATTTCTTGTTGTCAATCGGTAAAGAATGTTTTGGACCTTGAGATAGGAGCCACTGTATATCTTGTGGAATGTCTGTATTTGTTGTATTCCGGAACCATTCTGGTACTACCCTAATATTCATTTTGTTCTTTTCTTTTTGTCTAATCTTGTCATACTTTGACTTTTGCGTTTTCTTAATTCTTTTCGTCAGTTTGCTCATCAACAGGTCTTCGCTCTCGAAAAATGCAATTGAATGAGAGGTGTCCATTGCTAGTGTGATTTGTGTTCGCAGTCTATTAGTCTCTCTTTTGTGTTGTCTTAAGAGTTCATGTTTTATGCATATGATTATATTTATAAGCTTCGTTTGAACCTTATCAATATATGAGGAAACTATGTTTGTGAACTTACGTGGTATTTTATTGTTATAAATGTTGTTGTTGATGGTGTAAATGATGTTTTTTGTCGCGTTAGTTATGAAGTGCGGTGTTAATCTGCTTCTTTTGCATCTTTCCAAAAACTTTATCGACTCAGCTAGTCTTGTGATTTGGTTTCTCTTATGTTGGTAGCGTTTGATGAATCTATTGGTCTGGTTATCATATTTGTGTTTAATGGTTTTGTACACCTCTAGTGTATTTTTGTTGTTTCGGTGTGCTCTCCGATTTGACATTATTGTTAGTTTTGCTGGCCTTATTTAATTATATTTAAGTTATATGTTGGTGAGCTCAAGGCCAAAATTGAAATAAAACACGGTGTTTTTATTTTTAAAATTTTTAATGGTCGGTCGATATTTCGACTTCAATCTGAAGTCATTATCAAGACTATTGTACACAAAACATGGAGAAAAAAGAAAGAATCAGAAACTCGAACCTATTTGATAAGGAAAAATACCAAATAGCATTTACGTACAACAATACACTTAGACAGCTTTTTAATAATATGAAGGACAAGATTCCCAACACGGAGAAATCCAATTTAGTTTACCAAATACCTTGCAATGGTGACGAGTCCCACGTATGCGAGAAGGTATATGTAGGGACAACAAAACAAAAACTAAAGACAAGGATTTCCGGCCACAGATCGAATTTAAAGCTACGTAACGCTTCGTCTGAAAACAAGACTGCCTTGTCATCCCATTGCACCAATACTGGACATTATCCTGACTTTGAAAATGTTAAAATCCTCGCCAAAGAAAAGCACTACAATAAACGCTAAATTTTGGAAATGCTTCACATTATGAACACACCTAATAATAAAAGGATGAATTTCAAATCAGACACAGACCAATGTGCCTACGCTTATCGCAACTTGGTTATGAAACAACAACAACACAACACACAATGTTCACTGAGAGCGCCACAATCCAGATAACATCCCGCTACAAACAAGTTTGAGGACAACAACTAGCATGTAGGATGGCACATGTTGTTTATATATTTTTTTGTCTTGTTTATAATTTAATGTAAGATAGTTGGTGTATATACATGTTTGTTTACATATACTGTTCTTTAAAATTTGTTTATATTTGCGGTACTTTAATTGTTTGCTTTTCACCTTCTTCTCAATTACATGTTTTCTAATATTTAAACAGTCGACAAAGCATATTCATGCAAGTAAGTTGTAATGCCAGAGTGTAAATTCATGTTTTGCAATATAATTAATATATTTTTATCTATGTTTTTTCTCCATGTTTTGTGTACAATAGTCTTGATAATGACTTCAGATTGAAGTCGAAATATCGACCGACCATTAAAAATTTTAAAAATAAAAACACCGTGTTTTATTTCAATTTTGGCCTTGAGCTCACCAACATATAACTTAAATATAATTAAATAAGGCCAGCAAAACTAACAATAATGTCAAATCGGAGAGCACACCGAAACAACAAAAATACACTAGAA
The DNA here is from genome assembly GCA_949987695.1 of Merzomyia westermanni. Classification (NCBI taxonomy): domain Eukaryota; kingdom Metazoa; phylum Arthropoda; class Insecta; order Diptera; family Tephritidae; genus Merzomyia; species Merzomyia westermanni. Next base: position 89,126,092 of record OX465291.1, read on the forward strand.
GTGTACAAAACCATTAAACACAAATATGATAACCAGACCAATAGATTCATCAAACGCTACCAACATAAGAGAAACCAAATCACAAGACTAGCTGAGTCGATAAAGTTTTTGGAAAGATGCAAAAGAAGCAGATTAACACCGCACTTCATAACTAACGCGACAAAAAACATCAGTTACACCATCAACAACAACATTTATAACAATAAAATACCACGTAAGTTCACAAACATAGTTTCCTCATATATTGATAAGGTTCAAACGAAGCTTATAAATATCATCATATGCATAAAACATGAACTCTTAAGACAACACAAAAGAGAGACTAATAGACTGCGAACACAAATCACACTAGCAATGGACACCTCTCATTCAATTGCATTTTTCGAGAGCGAAGACCTGTTGATGAGCAAACTGACGAAAAGAATTAAGAAAACGCAAAAGTCAAAGTATGACAAGATTAGACAAAAAGAAAAGAACAAAATGAATATTAGGGTAGTACCAGAATGGTTCCGGAATACAACAAATACAGACATTCCACAAGATATACAGTGGCTCCTATCTCAAGGTCCAAAACATTCTTTACCGATTGACAACAAGAAATTCCCCCTCTTTCAAATCATTACGGACGGTGAAAATATCATACAAACTTTAAAAGAGAAAAAAGAACAAGAAATGGGAAGAAATAATTTGACGACCCTAATACAAAACCATATCAACAAAAATAAAGTTTCAGCGAGAGACCGATTTCTACATGAGACCGTACATAAGACCAAAAGTTTTCTTAAAAATAATAAGCACTTGCTCGTGCTTAGTGCCGATAAGGGTAATGTCACCGTGGTCATGGATAAAACAGAATACGACAAGAAGATGCAAATATTGGTTAACAATATTTCAACGTACAGGGTACTGAAACGCGACCCTACGAACAAATTGCAGGAAAGAAACAACGAAATTGTTCATAAGATGTTTAAGACAGGTTCCATTGATTTGAAAGAAAATAATTTCCTGATGTGCAAGAACGCAAACCCACCTAGAATTTACGGTTTACCGAAAATACATAAAGACGAAATACCACTCCGACCAATATGTTCGTCCATTGACTCTCCGTCCTACAATTTGTGCAAGTACGTAGTCCGAATTCTCAAAAATTTAAACAAATCGTCTAAATATAACGTCAAGGATGCGTCAGAATTTAAAGACAAGATTAAAGGCACATATGTATATGATGATGAAAGTCTAGTTTCATTCGACGTGGTCTCCTTATTCCCCAGTATTCCCGTTGATGTAGCTATCGAAATTATATCCCTAAGATGGAATGACATAAAAGAGTACACGGCATTACCAAAGGAACTATTTCTTAATATAGTCAAATTTTGCATTAAAGAGAACAGGTACTTCAAATATAATGACAAAATTTTTGAGCAACGTACAGGAATGCCCATGGGATCACCAGCTTCCCCAGTAATAGCGGACATCGTCATGGAAGAATTATTAAAGAAATTTGAAACGGATTCGATGAACAAACCCCGCCTATTAACTAAATATGTAGATGATATTTTTGCGGTTGTGAAAACATCAGAGATAAATAATACTCTAACCTTATTAAATGGATATCATAATACGATTAAATTTACAGCAGAGATGGAGGAAGATGGACAATTGCCCTACCTGGATACACTAATAATAAAGAGGAATAATAGATTACTTATAGATTGGTATAAGAAACCCACAGCATCGGGAAGACTCATAAGCTATAATTCAAAACATGAACCAAAAATCATTAAGAATACCGCCATGAATTTTATATATAGGGTCCTCACGATAAGTGAGAAAATATTTCACAAAAAGAATATTAAAATTATTAAGAAGACGTTAGAAAGGAACGAATTTCCTCGAGAAACAATAAATAAGCGAATACCTGATTTCTACGGGAGAGAAAAGAAAAAAGACAAGTATACCGACAACAACAGCAAAATATACAAATCTGTAACTTACATTCCCGGAATAGCAGAAAGAATCAGAAACTCGAACCTATTTGATAAGGAAAAATACCAAATAGCATTTACGTACAACAATACACTTAGACAGCTTTTTAATAATATGAAGGACAAGATTCCCAACACGGATAAATCCAATTTAATTTACCAAATACCTTGCAATGGTGACGAGTCCCACGTATGCGAGAAGGTATATGTAGGGACAACAAAACAAAAACTAAAGACAAGGATTTCCGGCCACAGATCGAATTTAAAGCTACGTAACGCTTCGTCTGAAAACAAGACTGCCTTGTCATCCCATTGCACCAATACTGGACATCATCCTGACTTTGAAAATGTTAAAATCCTCGCCAAAGAAAAGCACTACAATAAACGCTACATTTTGGAAATGCTTCACATTATGAACACACCTAATAATAAAAGGATGAATTTCAAATCAGACACAGACCAATGTGCCTACGCTTATCGCAACTTGGTTATGAAACAACAACACAACACAAAATGTTCACTGAGAGCGCCACAATCCAGATAACATCCCGCTACAAACAAGTTTGAGGACAACAACTAGCATGTAGGATGGCACATGTTGTTTATATATTTTTTTGTCTTGTTTATAATTTAATGTAAGATAGTTGGTGTATATACATGTTTGTTTACATATACTGTTCTTTAAAATTTGTTTATATTTGCGGTACTTTAATTGTTTGCTTTTCACCTTCTTCTCAATTACATGTTTTCTAATATTTAAACAGTCGACAAAGCATATTCATGCAAGTAAGTTGTAATGCCAGAGTGTAAATTCATGTTTTGCAATATAATTAATATATTTTTATCTATGTTTTTTCTCCATGTTTTGTGTACAATAGTCTTGATAATGACTTCAGATTGAAGTCGAAATATCGACCGACCATTAAAAATTTTAAAAATAAAAACACCGTGTTTTATTTCAATTTTGGCCTTGAGCTCACCAACATATAACTTAAATATAATTAAATAAGGCCAGCAAAACTAACAATAATGTAAAATCGGAGAGCACACCGAAACAACAAAAATACACTAGAAGTGTACAAAACCATTAAACACAAATATGATAACCAGACCAATAGATTCATCAAACGCTACCAACATAAGAGAAACCAAATCACAAGACTAGCTGAGTCGATAAAGTTTTTGGAAAGATGCAAAAGAAGCAGATTAACACCGCACTTCATAACTAACGCGACAAAAAACATCATTTACACCATCAACAACAACATTTATAACAATAAAATACCACGTAAGTTCACAAACATAGTTTCCTCATATATTGATAAGGTTCAAACGAAGCTTATAAATATCATCATATGCATAAAACATGAACTCTTAAGACAACACAAAAGAGAGACTAATAGACTGCGAACACAAATCACACTAGCAATGGACACCTCTCATTCAATTGCATTTTTCGAGAGCGAAGACCTGTTGATGAGCAAACTGACGAAAAGAATTAAGAAAACGCAAAAGTCAAAGTATGACAAGATTAGACAAAAAGAAAAGAACAAAATGAATATTAGGGTAGTACCAGAATGGTTCCGGAATACAACAAATACAGACATTCCACAAGATATACAGTGGCTCCTATCTCAAGGTCCAAAACATTCTTTACCGATTGACAACAAGAAATTCCCCCTCTTTCAAATCATTACGGACGGTGAAAATATCATACAAACTTTAAAAGAGAAAAAAGAACAAGAAATGGGAAGAAATAATTTGACGACCCTAATACAAAACCATATCAACAAAAATAAAGTTTCAGCGAGAGACCGATTTCTACATGAGACCGTACATAAGACCAAAAGTTTTCTTAAAAATAATAAGCACTTGCTCGTGCTTAGTGCCGATAAGGGTAATGTCACCGTGGTCATGGATAAAACAGAATACGACAAGAAGATGCAAATATTGGTTAACAATATTTCAACGTACAGGGTACTGAAACGCGACCCTACGAACAAATTGCAGGAAAGAAACAACGAAATTGTTCATAAGATGTTTAAGACAGGTTCCATTGATTTGAAAGAAAATAATTTCCTGATGTGCAAGAACGCAAACCCACCTAGAATTTACGGTTTACCGAAAATACATAAAGACGAAATACCACTCCGACCAATATGTTCGTCCATTGACTCTCCGTCCTACAATTTGTGCAAGTACGTAGTCCGAATTCTCAAAAATTTAAACAAATCGTCTAAATATAACGTCAAGGATGCGTCAGAATTTAAAGACAAGATTAAAGGCACATATGTATATGATGATGAAAGTCTAGTTTCATTCGACGTGGTCTCCTTATTCCCCAGTATTCCCGTTGATGTAGCTATCGAAATTATATCCCTAAGATGGAATGACATAAAAGAGTACACGGCATTACCAAAGGAACTATTTCTTAATATAGTCAAATTTTGCATTAAAGAGAACAGGTACTTCAAATATAATGACAAAATTTTTGAGCAACGTACAGGAATGCCCATGGGATCACCAGCTTCCCCAGTAATAGCGGACATCGTCATGGAAGAATTATTAAAGAAATTTTAAACGGATTCGATGAACAAACCCCGCCTATTAACTAAATATGTAGATCATATTTTTGCGGTTGTGAAAACATCAGAGATAAATAATACTCTAACCTTATTAAATGGATATCATAATACGACTAAATTTACAGCAGAGATGGAGGAAGATGGACAATTGCCCTACCTGGATACACTAATAATAAAAAGGAATAATAGATTACTTATAGATTGGTATAAGAAACCCACAGCATCGGGAAGACTCATAAGCTATAATTCAAAACATGAACCAAAAATCATTAAGAATACCGCCAAGAATTTTATATATAGGGTCCTCACGATAAGTGAGAAAATATTTCACAAAAAGAATATTAAAATTATTAAGAAGACGTTAGAAAGGAACGAATTTCCTCGAGAAACAATAAATAAGCTCATACGTGATTTCTACGGGAGAGAGAAGAAAAAAGACAAGTATACCGACAACAACAGCAAAATATACAAATCTGTAACTTACATTCCCGGAATAGCAGAAAGAATCAGAAACTCGAACCTATTTGATAAGGAAAAATACCAAATAGCATTTACGTACAACAATACACTTAGACAGCTTTTTAATAATATGAAGGACAAGATTCCCAACACGGAGAAATCCAATTTAATTTACCAAATACCTTGCAATGGTGACGAGTCCCACGTATGCGAGAAGGTATATGTAGGGACAACAAAACAAAAACTAAAGACAAGGATTTCCGGCCACAGATCGAATTTAAAGCTACGTAACGCTTCGTCTGAAAACAAGACTGCCTTGTCATCCCATTGCACCAATACTGGACATCATCCTGACTTTGAAAATGTTAAAATCCTCGCCAAAGAAAAGCACTACAATAAACGCTACATTTTGGAAATGCTTCACATTATGAACACACCTAATAATAAAAGGATGAATTTCAAATCAGACACAGACCAATGTGCCTACGCTTATCGCAACTTGGTTATGAAACAACAACAACACAACACACAATGTTCACTGAGAGCGCCACAATCCAGATAACATCCCGCTACAAACAAGTTTGAGGACAACAACTAGCATGTAGGATGGCACACGTTGTTTATATATTTTTTTGTCTTGTTTATAATTTAATGTAAGATAGTTGGTGTATATACATGTTTGTTTACATATACTGTTCTTTAAAATTTGTTTATATTTGCGGTACTTTAATTGTTTGCTTTTCACCTTCTTCTCAATTACATGTTTTCTAATATTTAAACAGTCGACAAAGCATATTCATGCAAGTAAGTTGTAATGCCAGAGTGTAAATTCATGTTCTGCAATATAATTAATATATTTTTATCTATGTTTTTTCTCCATGTTTTGTGTACAATAGTCTTGATAATGACTTCAGATTGAAGTCGAAATATCGACCGACCATTAAAAATTTTAAAAATAAAAACACCGTGTTTTATTTCAATTTTGGCCTTGAGCTCACCAACATATAACTTAAATATAATTATTTTTTATTTTTTAATTATAGTATTTTCTGTACTCGTATGTATTCCACACAGCTCTACTTATCTCGGTCCCTGCCCTTTCTAATATTAAGAACCAAAACCTCTTGTTATGAATCGAGAACCTGGAATTAAAACAAAATGCTAGTTAATCACAAAACGAAAGAGCGGTAATTGTTTCCTTTAGGAGACAACTGCTAAAACATGTCCGAAATTATCGGGAAAGGTATCAAAAGACGCGTTTTGACCTCGGTAACAATAATCCGGAAGCGGATTTTCGAGTTTTTGTTTCAGTGAAGTGACGTGTTTTAGCAGTTGTCTCCTAAAGGAAACAATTACCGAAAGATCTAGTTTTCGTCAGCCACAAACCGGAAGTGATAGTTTCCGTCAGTCAGAAGAAAGCACGAGAGCGTTAGTTTTCGTAAGGCGTTTTTAAAGTGCTACCACGTCGATATTTGTTCTACACATCGGTACCGTTAGCTAAACCGTTCGCTGCTAAAAATCCTCATCGTTAAGTTAGCCTTGATGTCGTGTTGAACTTTAGGAAAATGTCCTGGAATTTTTTCCAATATCGCATTTACATGAATTCAACAAAAATTCACCCCTCTTTTTCTCCTACGCGTTTCGATACTTTATCGTATCTTCAACAGGGATACTACAAGGTGGCGCAAAAGTAATCCTCCTATCAGAAAATGCTATAAATTTTGCGATTGGCCCCTAAAGTCAGTTCTGTTTTGACATTAGTGTAGTAAACACATGCGAAATACACGTTAATAAACAATGTTACGCTACACTGCTCCAGAACGCGGAATATTGCTGACTATTTATTTGACCAATAATCGGTCGGGGCCAAACGGTTACTGTGAATGGTGAGCGCTACAGAGCAATGATCAACTAGTTCTTTTTGACGCAACTTGATGAATTGGGATTGGAAAACATGTGGTTCCAACAAGACGGTGCAACAGCACACACTGCACGTGCCACAACCGATATGCTGAACATCGGAAGCTTACTTTTGCGCCACCTTGTACATATATTTGTAAAACAAAACAATCATTAACATTGTTTGACATCATTAGTTTTTGCGACCTTTCTGTTTTCTTATTTACCGGCAAGCCGGTAAGAAAAAGTAAATTATGATATTAAACTTACATTTAACATAAGCACTTATAGTCACAAATGTACATTTACATTAAATTTATAGACTGTTAAACAACACTTTGCATAAAAATAAGCGGCAACCATTATGTTCGAACGCCAACACCGCATACATTCAACTCGCCGAACATCAGCATAGATTCCGTAAAATGCATAGCACGACCACGGCCATTACCACTCAGATAGGTGTCGGTCTCAACCAAAATCGTCCTAATGACAGGACTGTACTGGTTGCACTTGACCTGTCGAAAGCCGCCGACTTATTAACGACCTGCAAGACTCAACTCTTCCCCCTGTCTAAAGCGTTGGACCGCCAATTATCGGCAGTCATCGGTTGAATTCAGAGGCGAATGATAAAAACCACATATAATCAAACAGGGGGTGCCACGGGGTGGTGTTATATCCCCGATTTTGTTTAATTACTACATATCGAGCCTCCCCTCCCCATCAGAGTGTGTCTCGATCGTCTCATACGCCGATGACTGCACGATATTGGCGACGGGCACCTCCGTAGATGAGCTGTGCTCTAGAGTAAACTCTTACCTCCCATCCTTGTCCGGTTTCTTCGCTGGACGAAATCTGACAATCTTAGGGGTCATCAAATGAGGCGAAAGATCAAAACCACGTATAATTAAGCAAGGGGTGCCACAGGGTGGTGTCCTATCCCCTCTTCTGTTTAATTATTACATATCGAGGCTCCCTTCCCCACCAGAAGGCGTCTCGATCGTCTCCTACGCCGATGACTGCACGATCCTGGCGACTGGACCCTCCGTCGATGAGCTCTGCTCGAGAATTAATTCGTACCTGCCAACCCTTTCCAGTTTCTTCGCTGCACGGGACCTGACATTGTCACCGACCAAATCCTCGGCCACCTTATTTACGACGTGGACAGCGCAGGCGAACATGGAATTAGACGTCTACGTCGACGGCATTAAGCTTCCGACTGTCACACACCCCAAAATCTTAGGGGTCACGTTTGATAACATGTTTAACTACGGTGCTCATGTAGCCGCGATTGAAACCAAAGTACAAAGCAAAACAAAATCCTCAAGTCCCTAGCTGGCAGCACTTAGGGAAAAGATAAAGAAACGTTACTGGCAACGGACAAGGCTATTGGCCAGCCGGTTCTGAGCTACGCGACGCCTATATGGTCGCCGGGGCCAGCAAACACACACTGGAGGTTGAAGGCCTGTCAAAACACCGCCTTCCGAATTTGCCTCCTTATGTCACCTGAACACCATCTACATAGCGAGGCAAAAATGCTCGGCGTTCAAAAGCATAGTGAAATGCTGACTAGGCAGCACCCGAACAGGCGCATTCTTAACGAAAATCTGCCTCCCAGGAGAATAGGGAGTCATCTCCGTAAGCACTATGATGAGATCCTGTACCACATATTTTCGCCGTTTGAATCAAAGGTGTAACGACAGGCCCTCAAACTCATCCTCACAGAGCCGGTCAATAGCCTTTTTGGTAGAAAGTGCCATCGTACGTAAAGTAGTTGCTATCCTTCAAATAAAGACTTCGTCGTCTTCAATCGTAACATCTTTTAGGTTCTGTTTCTGTTGCACGGCATTTTTTATATCTATGGTATCCGAAATGTATTTCGATATCTTACAGCATGGTCCACTTACAGATGATGAGATCGGTCGGAGCAGGGTATTTTATTTATGTATCTTTGGCAGACCATATAATGTTAGGGCTGTAGCTGCGTTACATGTTAGTTGCTTTTCACGTTGAGGTTAATATTCTTTTCCTTGTAAATGTCGTTTACGACATTGTTGTTTTCCCTAATAGTTGCTGAGTAGGATTCCTTCTTATTGTTCTATATGTGTTTGTAATCTTCCTGGTACATCATGACCGTTTTGTTTCCAGTATCTGCGTTTGAAAGAATAACTGTGTCCTTATGTTGTTTGACTGTCTCGTATCTTCGTAAATCTCCAGGATTAGTTTTTCCTTTGGGTTATTGACTATTTTGTTTTCAAGCGTATTTATTTCAATTGCCACTTTACATTTGAGTGTATCTTTTGTGCTGTCATCATTGTTCTATGTCTGCAATCAAGTGTATGGGAGAATATGTTCTCCTGGTAATAGGTGTGCAAGCTTTTTCCCCATTGACAACAAGTAACGGCTCTCTGGTGGTACTACTATATCAGTCTTATTAGTCAGAAGTTTTCGAAGCTCTTGTAACGTTCGTTTGTATTTAAGATTTGTTCTATAGCGATGGTTGTGTGGTGTTTCTGGTTTTCCAAAACCAAGTTTCAGTCTTGCATCTTTTTTAACGTCATCCCTAATGTGTTGGTACTTATGCTTTTCATGTCAATGCCGCTTCTTTTTTCTCCAAGTTAATTAATTAAGAATTTACAATATGAATTGTTTTTGTTTTTTTTTTCATTTCCTTTCGTGTTTTGTCTAATTTGAATCCGTGCATGATATTTTTGTCTTACCCTTTAAGTGAGAAGGAGTTATCCCATAATCTTTGGATTGTAGTAAAAACTTTAGTCGCTGCTGTTTTGTTAGCCGTCTCTGTCTTTGATGTATTGCTAATATTTTGGAAAAAGTGCTCCATTTTGTTTGTTTTACTGGTGCATACATTTAACAAATTGTACTCTCTTCCTCCCCACTTGGCGCTTCCCGTAATTTACTTCTATATCTCAATTTTTCTTTCTACTTATCCCCTCACCCCCTATCGCTTCTTCTCACTTTTCCTCTGCGGCTACTGATATGTGAATAGTTTCGAAGATATAGCGGTTTAACTTTTATTTTGGTGTTGGTACCGTTTACTTGTACCAAATAAATTCCTAGCTATACCGAATTGAAGCTTTATATAACCTGGGGGCTTTTCTAAAAACTGTATACAGCCTGTGCCCAACGAACTCCTGAACCTACCGTGAGAGTTTCAGAGACATCGACAATAAGCTGTGGACATTAATGAAGCACAAAGAAAACACAAAATATGTGGGCGTGGCACTGCCCACTTTTAAAAAATATGTTTACTTCTTGATCTATAGAACACATATCTATACATAATACATCATTAACTTGTACCAAATAAATTCCTAGCTATACCGAATTGAAGCTTTATATAACCTGGGGGCTTTTCCAAAAACTGTATACAGCCTGTGCCCAACGAACTCCTGAGCCTACCGTGAGAGTTTCAGAGACATCGACAATAAGCTGTGGACATTAATGAAGCACAAAGAAAACACAAAATATATGGGCGTGGCACCGCCCACTTTTAAAAAAATATGTAAATCTTGACTTAAGGATACATATGTATATCCAAATATCATTAACTTAGACCAAATACTTTCAGAGTTATGACGAATTTAAATTTTGTATAGCCTGGGGACGTGGCACCGCCCACTTTTAAAAAATTATGTAAATCTTGACTGAAGGGCACATATATCCATACATACATACATATATAGGTCAACCGCCCTTAACAGCTGTTTGTTTAACCGTCTAAACGATTTTTACCATCCAACAAAGCGCGCCACAAGGGATCGTAGATTGTTCTCCACTGTGGAAGTGGGGGTTCCCTCTTCCTCTGCTTCCATAGGTGGGTTCCGACAAGAATACCTTCCGGGCCGGAGCACCTTCTTCCATTCGCATTACATGGCCAAGCCACCGTAGCCGCTGGGTTTTAATTCGTTGGACAATGTCGATGTCTGCGTAAAGCTCATGAAGCTCACTATCAAATCTTCTTCGGTAAACACCGTCGATATCGCGTAGGGGCCCATAAATCCTTCGAAGAACCTTCCTCTCGAATACTGCAAGGGCCGACTCATCTACGGCTGCCATCGTCCATGCTTCTGCTCCATATTGCAGGACCGGTATTATGAGCGACTTGTGAAGCATGGTTTTGTTCGCCGAGAGAGGACTTTGCTTCTCAATTGCCTACTCAGTCCAAAGTAAAAGAGTAATTCTTCGCTGGATTTCTAAGCTGACATTGTTGTTGCTGTTAATGCTGATTCCTAGGTAAACTAAGTACTTTACTATTTTAAACTTATGGCTGCCAACAGTGGCGTGGGTGCCAATGCGCTGATTCTTTGCATGATGACTGAACGTGCTTCGTTTTGCCTTCGTTCACCTCCATTCATCGCACGATAAGGGGTCACCCTGTCTGAAACTTCGTTTAGTTTCGAACGGCTCGGAGAGGTCCTTCCCAATTCTTACCGAGCTGGTGGTGTTGCTCAAGGTCATTTTGTATAGCCGTATAAGTTTTGGGGGGAAACCAAATTCAGACATAGCGGCATATAAGCGATGATGTGTGTCGATTCTTTTTTCACAGGGGTTTTTCAAGATTTGGCGTATTGTAAAAATCTGGGCGATGGTAGATTTACCAGGTCTGAAGCCACACTGATAAGGTCCATTCAGTCTGTTCACATCAGGCTTCAGTCTTTCGCACAATACGCTTGATAGGACCTTATATGCGGTATTAAGCAGGCTGCTCCCGCTATGATTTCGCAGTTGTATGACGTTGGATGGCCTTTCCTCCTCTTCTCCGCCAGACACTGTAAATCTCTTTGCGGACTTTTTCAAATCCAACTTTGTAAGTGAGGTTGGTGCGAGCTCGTATAATTCTTACAGTGATGATCCTGGTCCGCATTGCGTAGATTTTGGAGCACTTTCCATCAGTGATGAATGATGATGTACAGACTGCCTTAAAACTGCCTCATAAAAATGATTCCGATGGCCTCTTCTCTTTTGTCCTCAAGAAATGCTGTTTATCTCTAGCTTTCCCTTTATCTCAGATAATTAACGTTTCCCTATCCTCTGGTAATTTCGTTGACAAATGGAAGATGAATTCAATTACACCCATCTACAAATCAGGTAACAAAAATGATGTCAGAAATTACCGTCCAATTTCAAAATTAACTAGCTTCTCAAAACTTTTTGAAAAGGTGATAAAAGATAAGTTATTCTTCGCAGTTAAAAGAATTATTGATTCCAACCAACATGGTTTTGTTTCTGGTCGCTCCACCGTAACCAATCTCGCGGTTTTTTCTGAGTACTGTTTATCGGCCTTTAAGAGTGGATCTCTTGTGGACACCATTTACACCGATTCTCTGAAGCCTTTGATACAGTCTCTCATGATATTTTATTACACAAGCTTGAGCTCTTAGGCTTTCATTCAGTGTTTCTTCTGTGGTTGCGCTCCTACCTCACGAACAGAACAACGTTTGTGAAATTGCTGGTACTGCATCTTTCTCTTTTGTGGTAACCTCCGCAGTGCCGCAGGGTAGTATTTTAGGCCCGCTTCTTTTTGCTATGTTTATCAATGATATCCGGTCCTGCTTTAATCACTCGCAATTCCTTCTCTATGCAGATGACTTGAAATTGTATTCTAGAGTTACCTGCGTGTCTGACGTACTTCGGAAACCAGTTTTTTGGTATCTTTGTGAATTTTTTTATTTTCGTCCATTTTGCTCCTAGTCAAGAGCTAACTGTGTAGGTATACTCAGTAAGAGTGATACCACGTCGAAAGAAATCTTTTTCTCATCATCACAAATAAGAGTATTGTTCACTCTATCTTTAAAGTCCAATGTATTTTTTATATTGCATACAGAGTTCGTCGTTAAGTTCTTCAATATTTTTACAATATATTTGCATAGCCCATACGAGGGGGACCCGATGGCTGAACGTATAGGTTGTAGTGGCGCTTGTAGCCAAATTACCATTTTCATGCCACATTTCATACGGTTAGTACCTTGTCAGGCAAACCTTCGTTAATAGAAGACTTAATAACCAATAAGTCTCGAACTAACATTTTTCAGATTTTTTTTTTATATAAAAAGTAGTCATACCTAAATGGACACCCTAAAATAGATTATTAAATACTTTATATCATAGTTATAAAAGAAGGTATATTTATACGTATCCGATCATATTTACGTTATCGCTCTAATACAATATATATATTTATATATTTGTTTATATATTTTGCATTTCTTTTACTTAATTTGCTTCATATTATAAGTGGATTTGGCTTTGTATACTTTTCGAATGCAGTTTATTTCGTAAATTCGAACTTCCGGTTTTGCCCTTTGCTAAATTAGAACATTAGACATTTGCTGTAAACAATAAGATTGATTACACTGACATTCATCCTATTACCCTTTTTGATCTTTAAGAGAATCACGCCATCAGCAATGATTATGCAAAAAAAATGGCAAAATTCCGTAATTTTACGGCTAAGCTGAGCTGAGAATTCCGAAGTTTCGTCCTCTTTTGAATTTGGACTTCAGACAGTCAAGATCGTGCTCTTTTGATTTTTGACTTCAGACAGTCAAGATCGTCCTCTTTTGATTTTTCACTTCGGGCCGTGAAGATCGTCCAGTTTTTAATTTTCAAGTCTTAAACCGCTTTTAAGAAAAAAAAAGTAAATTGTCTTTTAGTTTACAAAAATGTTAATCTTTTAAAATCGCAAACATCTTTACAATAATCGCGTTCTAATAAGGAAATTCGTGAATTTTAAAAACCCTAAAAACGCGCGGTTTTAAAACTTCCAAATAATGAAAATTAATTCCGAAATTGGGAAAGTTCCCAACGTTCAGCGAGCAGCTTCATCATCATCTCCTGGAGACGATTTGCTGCAAATCTGGCAGTGTTTGCATATGGGCAGGAGAACCAGCATTTAGTGTTTGAGTTTTGTAGTGAAGACAGTCAGAAAACTTAGTATCAAGAAAAGAATTATAAAGAATATCAAAGTATAAAAAGTTTTATAAAAACTATATGTAATGCCTTAAAAAGTAGTTGAAAAACAAAAAAAATGTAAAGAAAAGTTTTAAGTTTAAAAAGAATTGTGATTTAAAGCTAAAATTAAAAAAAAAGAAATGTTTAGTTCGCTCATTTTGGTGAATTATTGTATGTATACTTAAATATAAGGAGTAATTAAATATACATACGTGTATACATACTTGTGTATATGGTATACATACAAGGCTTAATATTTATCTTATTTTCATTAAAAAGAGTGAATAACACCAATTCATGAGTTTAAAAATAAATTAAATAAAACCAATTAAGTTTTGGGTTTACATAAAGTAAAAATTTCTTCATTTGTTCAAAATAAAATTGTTAAGTGATTAATGTTAAAATTAGTAACATTTTGCATTATTAGACTTGCGAGAAATGACCTACAGTCAGAGAGAAAAAAAATATATACATCGCATGCGACTTTTCGAACGCGATATAAATTGGTAAAATTTTCACCACACCTTAATAACTAAGCAAAGTGGTAATTAAACATGATTAAAAGAAAAGGGAAATTAATATTTGAATTTTATAAAAATCGAAAAACAACAATTGTGATGTGCTAAAAACATTTTTCGGTTTCCAGCATATATTTACTTAGTTCCAGGTTTCATGCTGAAAGATCTTTCATCGTTGGAGCCGAAGTGGTTAGTCGATTTTGTTTTTGGTTTATTCTCTCACACTTTTTTTTTGTGTTAGTGTGATGAGTTAAGGAATATACATATTGTTAATTTCTCTTTCGTTTCGTTTTTCTAACTGAGATAAAGTTAGTGTTGCCAGATTGGTATAAAAAAAAAGGTACCATTAATAATTTTCATTTCTCGTTGCCTTAATAATGTAAAGTAAAACTAAATAAAGATAATAATTGTAATAAACCAACCTAGTTATTATGCGAGTAAATTTTATGTTAAATTGTTAATGCTTGATTAGCAAAAGCGCATAAGCTGAGAATTGAACAAAGAACAAATGACTTTTTTTTCAGTATATAAACGGTTAGTTAACAAACTAAATAAATAGATTCCTTGTAAGAAATTAAAATATATAAGTAAAAATCTGAAATTTTTGGTATTTTAAATTTACCTACAATAGCAATTTCCTATATTATACTATGATTATTTTTGATAAATTCTATTTGTATACCCTAGTTATACGATTCAGAAACAAGAGAAACCCTAGATGAAGAAAGTAGTTAGGAAGCATTATTTGGTTTATTTAATAAAAATTGTAAAATGACTCAGTAAACTTTTTATTTTATGGTTCCCATGCCTGATTGTAGCTAAGTGTGGTAAGTTTTAGGGATTTTCAGGTTTGTTTTTGTTTTGTTGGATTCTTTCTGGAAATCATGGTAGGGTGGGCGATCGTTGCAACAACACCATGCAACATACCCCGTTCGGAAACCCAAGCGACATCAAGAGCCATCGTAGGTATCCCGTTTTCTTTCGATTTTTTTTGTTTTTCTCCAGCACGTTAATTAAAGTAATTATTCTGTAGTAGTAAGCGAAACCCGAAGGGTAGGAGCAAGAACACAACCCCGTTAGCCGACGAGCAAGAGCCGGATTATAGACGTGCGCCCGCTCCCTACTTTTCGCATACACTGTGCTTTCTACAAAACGTTGCATGCTACAGAAAATAATTATTTTTGGCGCTTAACGTGGGGCCTATACAGACAACAGTACTTTTGGCGGAATAGAGAGGCTTACACATTAATAAGCCAACATACATTTCAATTTATTTTCTTTGGTTGTTTGTGTAGATCCCATTAATTCTCTTTATTTTCGATTTCGATAAAGGTAAAACCAAAAGTGCTAGTTTTCCTTCCTCGACTATAACATTTCCCACTATTACATTTTTCGAATTATACTAGTCGTACAGCATGGTAATGTTCGCTGGAATTTTCACAGATTCGACTTCGGCTACCAGTACATTTTGTTGCTCATACGCACTGCAGTACTTATTTGCTTGTTAATTGGAATTGCGATTTTTTTAAATATTAAATATCAGACCATGACAGACAAATGAGATTTGGTGTAGCTTAATTATGTTTTTCTTTTCTTTGTGAATTGAAAGCAATTATCTTTGATAATCGTTGACCACAGACAAGGATCTAAACATTTTTTTGGTGATTTATATGACTAATTTTAGCATTCATTTGGAAGTGTGGATTATTATATTGATGTAATATCTAACCAATGCGTACTAAACGTGATCGTATAATCGCTCCACTTTCTAAACGTTCGGAATAGTAGATTTTACTTTTATAATCTAACCGACGGCAATACCATTGGGGTTGGATGGTTTTTGGTTTTTATCTTGAAATATCGCAGAAGTATACGAATGGGGGTTGACCACGACTTACTTCTATCAGGCAAATTAACTGGGAACCAGAACTTTATCTTTTTATATTTATCGTATTTTATCTGCAACAAATAGGATTATCGCTATTTACACACGTATGTATTATACATAATATCTTTTCAGGATTTTTTTTTATCACGCTTTGTTATTCGAATTTCGACCTTAAGAATTTCCTTAGAATTTTTTTGATCTTTTTTTTTTACTTTCATAGCAGCGTTGCTGCCACTTAAGTAAGGAATAGTACCTTTCGATTTTTGTTTTTATATATCTTGCTTTGGGACGGTGCAACATGGCCCTTAGGCATAGTAACGAGGACTTAACCAAGTCCGATGAAAATGGATGGCGCTGTGGAATATGTAACAATTTTAGTAGAAATCTTGCAATATTGCTTAAGATCGAAGTCTGAGGGCAACGGTATTAAACCAGGGCAGGCTATGCAACAGCCTATTATCATACCTGGGCAGACTGATCCAGAACCGGCTCTGACACCTGTGCGAGCGGATGACGTAAGCAATATGGTTACCGCTGCAGTTGGTGCTCAGCAGGCTCAAATAATGCAGAGTCTCGATAATTCGATTAATAGCAGAATAGAAGCACAAATAAAGGCAGGTTTAGGCGTTTAAGCTTACCGTTTCCACCACAGCATCAACCACAACTACCATCTAACTTGAATACCTTGCCAAACGTGGAACAACAAACTCTCGAGCAGTTACTTGGACTTCCGCCCGCAGGCGTACCAAATACAGCTGATTCAGCTAATAGAAATAGTGCAAGGCAAGCAATGAAGGAATTATCTTTTAGGCCCGATAAGGTCGGACATATTATCACCAACTGGAAGTTGCGCTTCACGGGTGCGAGTGATTGCATGCCAGCTGAAAATTTTATTTATCGCGTCGAAGCTCTAACTCATCAGACATTAGGCGGTTGTTTTGATATTGTTTGCAGACATGCAAGCTTGCTGTTTGACTCTAAGGGTAGTGATTGGTTTTGGAGGTACCATAAATCTGTCTCGGAAATTCGTTGGTCTGGTTTATGTGAGGCCCTTAGACGTCAGTATAAGGATACCAGGACTAATGTAGACTACAGAGAGAAGATACGTGACAGAAAGCAAAAAGCAAATGGAAGTTTTGATTGCTTTTATGACTCCATAGTTCAAATGACTGATCGCTTAACTCAACCACTACCAGAAAGTACTCTCGTTGAGATTATTAGAAGAAACCTTTTACCGGAAATACAATATGAAATTTTGAATATTCAAGTTTATTCCATTGCTCATTTGCGTGATATCTGCCGGAAATGTGAATTTTTCCTGCAAGACATGCAAAGTCGACAAAACTATAGGAAATCATCGGCGCGTTTCTGAGGTGCAAGCCAATGTTGACATTGTTACGGACGATTATTTAAGTGAAGTTGAGGATATTGACGAAATAGCTTTAGTTTGTTGGAATTGCAAGAGGAACGGACACCGATATCAAGATTGTGTTAGCGAATGTGTACAAGCTGATGTGTACAAGCCGAATTGCCCGCGTTGTAACTTTTCAAAAAACGGCCAATCGAGTGCGCTGAAAAGTGCACGCAGACAGACCCCATCGAAAGCTTTGAAACATCAAGGAACAAACACGGATTAATTCCTATTGTTTCTTCAAAACCTTCACTTATCCCAAATGATATATTTTGTTCGCCTAACCCGAACAAACCTTTTCATGTTCGTGCGAAGGAATATGACCTTGCACGTAAACGAATTTTTCATGACTTTTCTAAAACCAGTATAGTAACTAAACCAAAAAGTCGGTCCAGCAAGCGGATAAACACTTTTTGGAAAAATGTTCGCAATAACAGAAAACTACTTTTGAGTTCAGTCTTTGATAAGAAAAACGACATACGACCATATGCGGAGGTGCAGTTATTTGGCAAAACTGTTTCCGGTTTGCTAGACACAGGCGCTTCTGTCAGTTGTGTTGGAGCCAAACTTGCAACAAAGATTTTAGAAGAAAACGTCCCGATTCAAACATTTACCTCCTTTGTTAAAACTGCTGACGGGAAGTCGCAGAAAGTCCTAGGGTGTATAAAAGCCCAGATTACCTTTCGAGGCGTATCAAAATTAATTTCAATTTTTATTATTCCAAGCTTGTCACAAGATTTATATTTGGGTATAGATTTTTGGAAATTATTTGACCTTTTACCTTTTCATTTAAGCGAAATTAATCAGGTTTCCGACGAAGAGCTATTGGCAAAGCATATTCTAACAGAAAATCAAAAGGCGGATTTAGAAAAGGTTATACAATCATTTCCTTCTTTCGCTAAAATTGGTCTTGGTAAAACGCACGTTTTATCGCATGTTATAGACGTTGGGGATGCCAAACCCATTAAATAGCGGCATTTTCCAATGTCGCTTGCTATAGAAAAGCTCGTTTATGCAGAGCTGGATAGGATGATTGAATTGGATATAATAGAAGAGTCTGATAGCGCTTGGTCATCACCCACTGTACTTGTAAGGAAGCCAGGTAAAGTTCGATTGTGCTTGGATAGTAGGAAGGTAAACAGTGTCACAACGAAAGACGCGTACCCGTTGCCTAACATTGAGGGTATTTTAAGCAGGCTACCAAAGGCTGAGTTTATAACGAGTTTAGATTTAAAGGATGCCTTTTGGCAGATCCCTTTGGATCCAAAGTCTAGGGATTAAACAGCCTTTACCGTGCCCGGTAGACCGTTATACCATTACAAAGTAATGCCATTCGGCCTCTGCAATGCTCCTCAAACAATGTCCCGTCTGATGGATAAAGTCATACCATGCTATCTTCGGACCGAGGTATTCGTGTACTTGGATGACGAAAGTTTCGAAAAACACTTGGAAGTGCTTCGCATAGTTGCTCGGCATATCAAAGAAGCAGGGTTAACTATCAATATAGAAAAAAGTCGCTTTTGCCTTAGGGAAGTACGTTATTTAGGTCATATAGTAGGAAAAGGGATCATAAGAACCGATCCTGAGAAAGTAGCTGCCATCACAGATTTTCCAATCCCGAGGTCTGTTAAGCAAGTCAGACGATTTTTGGGTATGTCTGGGTGGTATTGTAAATTTGTTAAGAACTACGCAGCGGTCACGACTCCGCTTACCGATTTATTGAAGACCAACCGAAAATTTACTTGGTCCGATGAGGCTCAAAACGCATTTGATGAATTAAAGGCCATATTGAGCACTGCTCCCGTTCTTCATAGTCCTGACTTTAGTAAACCATTCTATATTCATTGTGATGCTAGCTCGACAGGCGTAGGAAGTGTACTAGTCCAAAAGAATGAGGATGGCGAAGAATACCCTGTCGCTTTCATGTCCAAGAAATTGAACAATGCGCAAAGAAAATACTCGGTAACGGAGCAAGAGTGCCTGGCAGCGATGCTGAGTGTAAAAAAGTTTCGCCCTTACATTGAAGGTCACGAATTTACCATTATTACGGATCATGCATCCTTAAAATGGCTAATGTCTCAAACGGATTTGAGTACGCGACTAGCGCGTTGGGATCTCAAGCTTCAAGGATATTCCTTTAGAATTGAGCACAGACGTGGTAGTCAAAATGTGGTACCAGATTCGCTATCCAGAGTGAATACTGAGGATCTATCATCTCTGGAAGCTGGGGTTTTTGTTGACTTAGGTTCTTCATATTTTAAAGCAGACGACTACCTTGAGCTAAAGGAAAAAGTACTTAAGAATAGTGAGAAGTTACCGGATATAAAAGTGATTGACGAATATGTTTACAGGCGGACTGAACATTCAACTGGAGAGCAATTGCATGATGATATGGTATGGAAATTGTGGATACCTAAAGGTCTAATTCCTGATGTTTTATATAAAGCGCACGATGCTCATTTATCTTCTCATTGCGGCATTAATAAAACCGTGGCAAAAATACGGCGATATTATTATTGGCCAGGGCTCGTGAATGATGTCAAAACGTACATAAATGCGTGCGAAAAATGCAAATGTACGAAACAGCCAAATTACGTATTAAGACCGCCCATGGGTAAAACTATCGACTCACAACGAACCTTTCAAAAATTGCATGTCGATTTTTTAGGTCCCTATCCGCGCTCTAGATCGGGAAATATTGGAATTTTTGTCGTCTTAGATCACTTTTCTAAATACGTTTTCTTAAAGCCGGTTAAAAAGTTTTCTGCCGATATTGTTAGTAAATATCTGGAAGAAGAAATATTCCATGATTTTGGTGTGCCCGAGTCGATTGTTTCAGACAATAGAACACAGTTCAAGTCTCATGTCTTTAACAGTTTGCTTCAAAAATACGGCGTAAACCACATTTATACAGCTGTACACTCACCACAAGCAAATGCTTCAGAGCGAGTGAACAGATCGGTCATTGCAGCTATCAAGTCATATGTCGATAGTGACCAGAAAAACTGGGATCAGTATCTTAGTAGTATTTGTTGTGCCTTACGTTCGGCCATACACTCAGCCATAGGTACTTCTCCTTACTTCATGGCATTTGGTCAGCATCTGGTAACAAACCGTTCTACCTATAGCTTGTTACGAAACTTGCGCATGTTGGAGGACATTATTAGGAAAAAGGCAGCTGAATGCATGAAAAAACAATTTAACCGAAACGAACAGTCTTATAACTTACGTTCACGAGTTGTAGCATATGAGGTAGGTCAGGAAATCTACAGACGAAATTTCAAACAAAGTAATTTTGAACAGGGCTATAATGCGAAATTAGCACCGTCATTTGTTAAAGCTCGAATACGTAAGAAATCTGGCAACTGCTATTACCAGCTAGAAGATTTACAGGGTCGTTTGATTGGCAGTTACCATGCCAAAGATTTGCGGCAATAGTTATTACCTAGGTATAAGCTACAGGGTGTTTTTTTTACAGGTTTGTTTTTCGAATAGAGATAAAACTGGCATTTTGTGGTCAAATCTGGCAACTCTAATGTCATTTATGTTCAGTTTGGTTTGCCATTTCATCATGAACAGGTTGACAAAAGAACAACGCTTGCAAATCGTGCAAATTTATTTCGAAAATAATGGTTCAGTTCGCGAAGTTTACCGTGAGCTCCGTCCATTTTATGGTCGACATAATCGTCCATCAGAGCAATTAATTCGGTTAACCATGGATCGTTTTCGCACTACGTTTACTCTATGTGATAATACGCATCCGCAGAGACGTCGAACAGTGCGCACCGAAGAAACAATTGCCGCTGTAGAGCAAAGTGTTGAAGAGGACCCGAATGAATCGATTCGCCACCGTGCACAGCAATTGGAGCTTTGTCCATCAACTTTATGGAAGATTTTGCGCAAAGATCTTGGCTTGCGACCTTACAAGATCCAGCTTGTGCAAGAATTAAAGCCGCGAGACCATGCAATGCGTCGTGATTTTGGTGTATGGGCCGAAAATGAGATTGATTTCGATGCTGATTTTCATCGCAAAATTTTGTTCAGTGATGAGGCTCATTTTTGGTTGAATGGCTACGTCAACAAGCAAAATTGCCGCATTTGGAGTGAAGAGAATCCACATGAGACCCTTGAAACGCCATTACATCCACAAAAACTGACTGTTTGGTGTGCTCTATGGGCTGGTGGGGTCATTGGGCCATACTTCTTCCGCAATAATGCTGGAGAGGCAGCTACCGTTAATGGAGACCGGTATAGAGCCATGATAACCGACTATTTTGTTCCCGAATTGGATGGCATGAATGTGGATGAGTTGTGGTTCCAACAAGACGGCGCTACATGCCACACAGCGCACGTCACAATCGATTTATTGAAGGAAACATTCGATGAGCGCATAATTTCGCGGAATGGACCTGTCAATTGGCCACCAAGGTCGTGTGATTTGACACTATTGGATTATTTTCTTTGGGGATATGTGAAGTCGCTCGTCTACACCAACAAACCAGAAACGTTAGGGGAATTGGAAGCCAACATTCGTGGCGTTATTGCCGACATACGGCCCCATATGCTCGAAAAAGTGGTTGAAAATTGGACCTGTAGAATTGGCTTTATTCGAGCCAGCCGCGGCGGCCACATGCCCGAAATCATATTTAAACATTAATGGCATAAAATTATCCTTCCAATAAAGCCAAATTGATGGACCTTAAAACGATTTTCTTGTGTTTTATTTCAATTCGAAGTTCTATACCCCTAAAAAAACACCCTGTACAAGCGGGTATCAGCTTCCGTGCATTACGCCCGAACCTGATTTTGGCAGGGGGGAAAATGTAGTGGCGCTTGTAGCCAAATTACCATTTTTCATACGGTTAGTACCTTGTCAGGCAAACCTTCGTTAATAGAAGACTTAATAACCAATAAGTCTCGAACTAACATTTTTCAGATTTTTTTTTTATATAAAAAGTAGTCATACCTAAATGGACACCCTAAAATAGATTATTTAATACTTTACATCATAGTTATAAAAGAAGGTATATTTATACGTATCCGATCATATTTACGTTATCGCTCTAATACAATATGTATATATTTATATATTTGTTTATATATTTTGCATTTCTTTTACTTAATTTATTTCATATTATAAGTGGATTTGGCTTTGTATACTTTTCGAATGCAGTTTATATCGTAAATTCGAACTTCCGGTTTTGCCCTTTGCTAAATTAGAACATTAGACATTTGCTGTAAACAATAAGATTGATTACACTGACATTTATCCTATTACCCTTTTTGATCTTTAAGAGAATCACGCCATCAGCAATGATTATGCAAAAAAATGGCAAAATTCCGTAATTTTATGGCTAAGCTGAGCTGAGAATTCCGAAGTTTCGTCCTCTTTTGATTTTTGACTTCAGACAGTCAAGATCGTGCTCTTTTGATTTTTGACTTCAGACAGTCAAGATCGTCCTCTTTTGATTTTTCACTTCGGACCGTGAAGATCGTCCAGTTTTTAATTTTCAAGTCTTAAACCGCTTTTAAGAAAAAAAAAAGTAATTTGTCTTTTAGTTTACAAAAATGTTAAGAAATTCACCGAGCTCTAGGCCATACATATATATAAATTAAAAACACCAAAAATTATTGTTTTTGTATATATAATATGTATATATTTGTCCGTATGATTTGTCGATATTTCGACTACATTCTGTAGTCATCTTCAGGACTGAAAGACAATGATAAATACATGTATTAAAACCTTAAAAACATAAAACATAAACTTCATATATTTAAACTTACACTCTTGAGTGCACCAGTTCGACTAAATTAGCATTTCTAACAATAGATAAGTTGAAGCGAAAATGAAGAACAAAAAATGTATAAACAACTAAAGTACCGTATTTGTAAACAAACTTTAGCAATAACAACAATACTTAAACTAAAAACAGCAGGTAAGTGATACTAACATATTGACATTGGGACGATTCTCTTCTCACGAGCCACTATTGTTACATATCAATTTCCTATAGGCTGATGCGCATTTTTCGGTATCTGCTTTAAAATTCATTCGTTGATCTTTTGGCGTATTAATTATATGTAGCATCTCCAGTGTATACCTTTTGTTATAATGTCTCTCTTGTTGGATTATTGCTACGTTTTCTAAGTCCGGAGAGTGTCCGTTGGCTCGGCAATGTTGGGTTAGCGCAGTTTTGTTATCATTAGAGTGGTCCCTATTTTTTAAATTCGTTTTATGTCCGGAAATCCTTGTTTTTAATTTGGATTTAGTAGTCCCTACATATACTTGACCGCATAAGTGGGACCCGTCGCCGTTACATGGGATTTTGTAAATTACATCGGATTTCTCAAATTTATCAATTTTGTCCTTAGTGTTGCTAAATATTTGTTGTACAGTGTTGTTATAAGTGAATGCCATTTGAAATCTTTCATGATCATACATTTTAGAATATTTCAATCTGTTGGACAGACCAGGGACATATGTAGATGTTTTGTATATTTTATTTTTGTTGTTATTTGATCTGTTGGTGTTGGATTTTTCAAAATAATCCCTTATATACCGATTTATCAAATGCACCGGGAAGTCGTTAAATTTCAGCGTTCTTACAATATTTTCTTTATTTTTGCTATGAAATATTTCATCACTGATGGTCAAAACTCTTCTAATAAAATTTTTTATTTTTTTTTGCCGTGTTTACTATGGTTGATTTACTGTGCTTCGAGTGGAAATTGATTAATCTGCCTGACGCCGTAGGCTTTTTGTACCAGTCGAAGAATAATTTATTGTTTTTTCTTACAACCAAAGTATCCAGAAAAGGTAACTGTCCATCCTTTTCCACTTCATGGGTAAAATTAATTGATCTGTTATAACTGTTTAAAGTAGCCAACATATCTTCTACAGAATCATTTTTTACAATGGCAAACAGATCGTCGACGTATTTCGTCAGAAAGCGTGGTTTATTAGACGAATCTTCTTCAAATTTACATAATAATTCCTCCATCACAATGTCTGCAATGACAGGTGATGCTGGTGACCCCATTGGCATTCCCGACCGTTGCTCATATATTTTGTTATTAACTTTGAAATAGCGGTTTTCTTTTATGCAAAAACGTACAACTTCCATAAACAATTCTTTCGTTATATTTGTGTGGGTTTTTAATATGTTCCATTTGGATGCAATAATTTTCTGGATACTTTGGTTGTAAGAAAAAACAATAAATTATTCTTCGACTGGTACAAAAAGCCTACGGCGTCAGGCAGATTAATCAATTTCCACTCGAAGCACAGTAAATCAACCATAGTAAACACGGCAAAAAATTTTATTAGAAGAGTTTTGACCATCAGTGATGAAATATTTCATAGCAAAAATAAAGAAAATATTGTAAGAACGCTGAAATTTAACGACTTCCCGGTGCATTTGATAAATCGGTATATAAGGGATTATTTTGAAAAATCCAACACCAACAGATCAAATAACAACAAAAATAAAATATACAAAACATCTACATATGTCCCTGGTCTGTCCAACAGATTGAAATATTCTAAAATGTATGATCATGAAAGATTTCAAATGGCATTCACTTATAACAACACTGTACAACAAATATTTAGCAACACTAAGGACAAAATTGATAAATTTGAGAATTCCGATGTAATTTACAAAATCCCATGTAACGGCGACGGGTCCCACTTATGCGGTCAAGTATATGTAGGGACTACTAAATCCAAATTAAAAACAAGGATTTCCGGACATAAAACGAATTTAAAAAATAGGGACCACTCTAATGATAACAAAACTGCGCTAACCCAACATTGCCGAGCCAACGGACACTCTCCGGATTTAGAAAACGTAGCAATAATCCAACAAGAGAGACATTATAACAAAAGGTATACACTGGAGATGCTACATATAATTAATACGCCAAAAGATCAACGAATGAATTTTAAAGCAGATACCGAAAAATGCGCATCAGCCTATAGGAAATTGATATGTAACAATAGTGGCTCGTGAGAAGAGAATCGTCCCAATGTCAATATGTTAGTATCACTTACCTGCTGTTTTTAGTTTAAGTATTGTTGTTATTGCTAAAGTTTGTTTACAAATACGGTACTTTAGTTGTTTATACATTTTTTGTTCTTCATTTTCGCTTCAACTTATCTATTGTTAGAAATGCTAATTTAGTCGAACTGGTGCACTCAAGAGTGTAAGTTTAAATATATGAAGTTTATGTTTTATGTTTTTAAGGTTTTAATACATGTATTTATCATTGTCTTTCAGTCCTGAAGATGACTACAGAATGTAGTCGAAATATCGACAAATCATACGGACAAATATATACATATTATATATACAAAAACAATAATTTTTGGTGTTTTTAATTTATACATATGTATGGCCTAGAGCTCGGTGAATTTCTTAATATTTTACAAATAAAGGCCGATAATAAATAAAAATAATTATGGAACGGAGAGCACACCGTAACAACAACAACCCAAGGAATATCTACAAAGATATGAAATGCAAGTATCGTGTTGAGACCCAAACATACATAAAACGTTATCAACATAACACAAAACAACTAACTAAGCTGAAGCAAACCATAAAGTTTTTAGTGAGATGCAGAAAGAGCGCAATAATACCAAAGTTTTTATGTAATGCCACACAAACCATTTCTTATGTTCTCAACTGTAACACCAACGATAAGAGAATACCAAAGCAGATTAAGAGCGCAGCAGCAACGTATTTAACCACAGTGCAGAACAAACTTTTAAACCTTATTATTAAAGCAAAACACGAGCTACGAAAACTGAAGGAAAATGAGGTAAATATCATAAAAAATAAATTACAACAAAAACTTGATAGGGAAGACGCGATCGTATTTTTCGAGAGTGAGAAAACTTTACAACATATTCTAGAAACGAAAATAAAGAGCACACAAACCAACAAATTTGAGAAACTTAAAGACGTACAAAAGCAATCACTTAACATTAAATTAGTACCCGGGTGGTTTTGCAACACTACACACACAAACATACCGGCCGATACTCAGTGGCTCCTCTCTTTAGGTCCTAAGTTTTCTCTACCAATTACCAATGATAAGTTCCCACTGTTCAAATTGATAGCTGACGGAGAGGATTGCATACAGACGATCGAAGACAGAGAGCAACAAGAAATTGAGAGAAACAATTTCACAACACTTATTAGAGATCATCTAAACAAATCCAGCAACAACGCGCGGGACAGGTTTATATTAGACACCCTACACTCAACCAAAACGTTTCTGAAGAATAACAAAAATTTATTAGTACTTAGCGCCGACAAAGGGAATGTCACAGTTCTGATGGACAAATCAGACTACGACTTGAAATTACAGCAGATCGTTAATGATATCTCTGCTTATAGATTACTAAAACGCGATCCTACCAATAGGTTACAAGACAAAAATAATGAAATTGTTGAGAAACTATTCAAAAATAAAATTATTGATTCGAAAGAAAAATTCGGTTTATTAAGTAAAACGGCTAACGCGCCAAGATTATATGGTCTTCCCAAGATCCACAAGGAAGGCGCACCCCTACGTCCCATTTGTTCGTCTATCAACTCTCCCTCTTACAAGTTATGCAAATATGTTGTGAATATACTCAAAAACCTAACTAGTACATCGAAATATAATGTAAGAGATTCAATTGCATTTAAAAACAAGATAAAGGATACCTATATAAATGACGATGAATGTCTGATTTCGTTCGATGTGGTTTCCTTATTTCCCAGTATTCCAGTAGATCATGCTCTGGAAATTATTGCATCCAAATGGAACATATTAAAAACCCACACAAATATAACGAAAGAATTGTTTATGGAAGTTGTACGTTTTTGCATAAAAGAAAACCGCTATTTCAAAGTTAATAACAAAATATATGAGCAACGGTCGGGAATGCCAATGGGGTCACCAGCATCACCTGTCATTGCAGACATTGTGATGGAGGAATTATTATGTAAATTTGAAGAAGATTCGTCTAATAAACCACGCTTTCTGACGAAATACGTCGACGATCTGTTTGCCATTGTAAAAAATGATTCTGTAGAAGATATGTTGGCTACTTTAAACAGTTATAACAGATCAATTAATTTTACCCATGAAGTGGAAAAGGATGGACAGTTACCTTTTCTGGATACTTTGGTTGTAAGAAAAAACAATAAATTATTCTTCGACTGGTACAAAAAGCCTACGGCGTCAGGCAGATTAATCAATTTCCACTCGAAGCACAGTAAATCAACCATAGTAAACACGGCAAAAAATTTTATTAGAAGAGTTTTGACCATCAGTGATGAAATATTTCATAGCAAAAATAAAGAAAATATTGTAAGAACGCTGAAATTTAACGACTTCCCGGTGCATTTGATAAATCGGTATATAAGGGATTATTTTGAAAAATCCAACACCAACAGATCAAATAACAACAAAAATAAAATATACAAAACATCTACATATGTCCCTGGTCTGTCCAACAGATTGAAATATTCTAAAATGTATGATCATGAAAGATTTCAAATGGCATTCACTTATAACAACACTGTACAACAAATATTTAGCAACACTAAGGACAAAATTGATAAATTTGAGAAATCCGATGTAATTTACAAAATCCCATGTAACGGCGACGGGTCCCACTTATGCGGTCAAGTATATGTAGGGACTACTAAATCCAAATTAAAAACAAGGATTTCCGGACATAAAACGAATTTAAAAAATAGGGACCACTCTAATGATAACAAAACTGCGCTAACCCAACATTGCCGAGCCAACGGACACTCTCCGGATTTAGAAAACGTAGCAATAATCCAACAAGAGAGACATTATAACAAAAGGTATACACTGGAGATGCTACATATAATTAATACGCCAAAAGATCAACGAATGAATTTTAAAGCAGATACCGAAAAATGCGCATCAGCCTATAGGAAATTGATATGTAACAATAGTGGCTCGTGAGAAGAGAATCGTCCCAATGTCAATATGTTAGTATCACTTACCTGCTGTTTTTAGTTTAAGTATTGTTGTTATTGCTAAAGTTTGTTTACAAATACGGTACTTTAGTTGTTTATACATTTTTTGTTCTTCATTTTCGCTTCAACTTATCTATTGTTAGAAATGCTAATTTAGTCGAACTGGTGCACTCAAGAGTGTAAGTTTAAATATATGAAGTTTATGTTTTATGTTTTTAAGGTTTTAATACATGTATTTATCATTGTCTTTCAGTCCTGAAGATGACTACAGAATGTAGTCGAAATATCGACAAATCATACGGACAAATATATACATATTATATATACAAAAACAATAATTTTTGGTGTTTTTAATTTATATATATGTATGGCCTAGAGCTCGGTGAAATTCTTAATATTTTACAAATAAAGGCCGATAATAAATAAAAATAGTTTACAAAAATGTTAATCTTTTAAAATCGCAAACATCTTTACAATAACCGCGTTCTAATAAGGAAATTCGTGAATTTTAAAAACCCTAAAAACGCGCGGTTTTAAAACTTCCAAATAATGAAAATTAATTCCGAAATTGGGAAAGTTCCCAACGTTCAGCGAGCAGCTTCATCATCATCTCCTGGAGACGATTTGCTGCAAATCTGGCAGTGTTTGCATATGGGCAGGAGAACCAGCATTTAGTGTTTGAGTTTTGTAGTGAAGACAGTCAGAAAATTTAGTATCAAGAAAAGAATTATAAAGAATATCAAAGTATAAAAAGTTTTATAAAAACTATATGTAATGCCTTAAAAAGTAGTTGAAAAGCAAAAAAAAATGTAAAGAAAAGTTTTAAGTTTAAAAAGAATTGTGATTTAAAGCTAAAATCAAAAAAAAAGAAATGTTTAGTTCGCTCATTTTGGTGTATTATTGTATGTATACTTAAATATAAGGAGTAATTAAATATACATACGTGTATACATACTTGTGTATATGGTATACATATTTACAAGGCTTAATATTTATCTTATTTTCATTAAAAAGAGTGAATAACACCAATTCATGAGTTTAAAAATAAATTAAATAAAACCAATTAAGTTTTGGGTTTACATAAAGTAAAAATTTCTTCATTTGTTCAAAATAAAATTGTTAAGTGATTAATGTTAAAATTAGTAACATTTTGCATTATTAGACTTGCGAGAAATGACCTACAGTCAGAGAGAAAAAAAATATATACATCGCATGCGCCTTTTCGAACGCGATATAAATTGGTAAAATTTTCACCACACCTTAATAACTAAGCAAAGTGGTAATTAAACATGATTAAAAGAAAAGGGAAATTAATATTTGAATTTTATAAAAATCGAAAAACAACAATTGTGATGTGCTAAAAACATTTTTCGGTTTCCAGCATATATTTACTTAGTTCCAGGTTTCATGCTGAAAGATCTTTCATCGTTGGAGCCGAAGTGGTTAGTCGATTTTGTTTTTGGTTTATTCTCTCACACTGTTTTTTTGTGTTAGTGTGATGAGCTAAGGAATATACATATTGTTAATTTCTCTTTCGTTTCGTTTTTCTAACTGAGATAAAGTTAGTGTTGCCAGATTGGTATAAAAAAAAGGTACCATTATTAATTTTCATTTCTCGTTGCCTTAATAATGTAAAGTAAAACTAAATAAAGATAATAATTGTAATAAACCAACCTAGTTATTATGCGAGTAAATTTTATGTTAAATTGTTAATGCTTGATTAGCAAAAGCGCATAAGCTGAGAATGGAACAAAGAAGAAATGACTTTTTTTTCAGTATATAAACGGTTAGTTAACAAACTAAATAAATAGATTCCTTGTAAGAAATTAAAATATATAAGTAAAAATCTGAAATTTTTGGTATTTTAAATTTACCTACAATAGCAATTTCCTATATTATACTATGATTATTTTTGATAAATTCTATTTGTATACCCTAGTTATACGATTCAGAAACAAGAGAAACCCTAGATGAAGAAAGTAGTTAGGAAGCATTATTTGGTTTATTTAATAAAAATTGTAAAATGACTCAGTAAACTTTTTATTTTATGGTTCCCATGCCTGATTGTAGCTAAGTGTGGTAAGTTTTAGGGATTTTCAGGTTTGTTTTTGTTTTGTTGGATTCTTTCTGGAAATCATGGTAGGGTGGGCGATCGTTGCAACAACACCATGCAACATACCCCGTTCGGAAACCCAAGCGACAGCAAGAGCCATCGTAGGTATCCCGTTTTCTTTCGATTTTTTTTGTTTTTCTCCAGCACGTTAATTAAAGTAATTATTCTGTAGTAGTAAGCGAAACCCGAAGGGTAGGAGCAAGAACACCACCCCGTTAGCCGACGAGCAAGCGCCGGATTATAGACGTGCGCCCGCTCCCTACTTTTCGCATACACTGTGCTTTCTACAAAACGTTGCATGCTACAAGGTCGCAGTGGGATGCCTTCTTTGTGCAATTTAGGTAGTCCATAAATCCTTGGTGGTAGTGCCGTGATTGTACTGAGGGTATATTTTTCGGCCTTCGAAATAATTTCCATTTTGAACAATTTATCGACTATCATGTTGTTCTTATTTTGTAATCTCGTTGTTGGATCCTGTCATTAAAATATCTCAAAATTTACTCAAGTTATAGTGTTCACAGATGGACGGACGGGTGGACGGACGGACATGGCTTAATCAATTTCTCTTTTCGTCCTGAACATTTTGATATATATCCGATCCGTTTATGCCGCTACGTACGACCGTTAGGCGACTAAAGTTAATATACCTTGTGTGCGTAGCACTACTGGGGATAAAAATGAATGTGTGGCTGTGTGTCTGGCGTCCAAAGTACTTAACCCATCTTTTCACAGTAGATTCTTGCGTTCACTGGTTACAGTATAGGCTATATATAACTTTGTAAAAGTGGGCTATATTTAATTTTAATCTTGTATAGGCGTCCAAGGTATTCAACTGATCTTTATGAAATTTACACAGTAGATTCTTGGATTTACTGATTACAGCATAGGCTATATATAATTTTGAAACGCGTAGGTAGTATACCTCGTATCATTTTTCGTAATTTTATTTAACACGGTTCTGAAGTTAATAATAGCTGAAACTTGACATTTTGTTCATTTATATGTGAGTTGTGCCACGCCCATTTTCCAATAATTAATTAAAAATCATTAATAAGATCATCAGGTCATTGGAACTACGAAATGGTAGCATTCTATCTGCATCAGTGAAGGAGATATGGCATTTTCCGGTTTCCCACCTCTCTTTTAGAAAAGAAGAGAATAAGAAAATTGATGTAAGTACCCAATTATATTATTATACCTGTATCAGTTAATTAGATATGGGCATACAACTTTTATGAAAAAGCAAGTGTGGTTTCGCCCATTTCAAATAGCAACCTACCTTGGCCGGAAAGCAGCCTGTGTGCCAAATTTCATTAAAATATCTCAATTTATCGTGTGCACGGACGGACGGACGAACGGACATGTCTTAATGAATTCCTCTGTTCATTCTAAGAACTTTGATATATGGAACTCCTTATCTATCTTTATTATTTTGTACTGGTGCAAACCACCGTGATATGACCAAAACTAAAATACCCTGTGTACTAGTACACGCTGGTTATAAAAAGATGATACAAAAATTTTAAAAATTACTTTTATACTTATGTGGCCAAAAAGCAGCAGCAAATTTGTCCTTAAATAAAGACATGGCATCTGAAAGTTTTAGGTTTGAAACTTTAATCATACCAATTGTAATCAATTTGAAAATATAAAGGTGAAGTGCACGTTTCCAACCCAGGGCGATATGCACCTGAGGAGATTAAGGCCGACATTATCTACAAATTTGTGGTATGCTGTTTCTAATTTTTCCTACAAAGCTCACAGATACCATATCTTTGTTTAAGAAGAAATTTGCTGCTGCTTTTCGAGTCTCTAGCTTACCGGAAAGTTACTCAAAAACAATCGCAAGATTTCCCCCCGTTTTTCAGAGATTTTAATTTTTTTAGCGAAATCAAGCGAAACTTTGTGTACAGAGTGTTCCAAGGTGTTTTATTGTTTATCTATGTGCCAAGTTTCAATGCACTAGCTTACCGGGAAGTTACTTAAAAATTAATCGCAGGATTCCACATTTTAAATAAAATTTCCGTATATCTCAATCAGTGCGCCACCTAGCGGATTTGTTCATATCGTATTGTTGCGGAGTTCTGAATTACGTTACAAGTTTCAAGTGTCGGGCTCAACGGGTAGTTACCTAAAAAGACTTTGCAAGATTCCGAAATTTCGTATGGAAATGAGCGGACAAGCAAAAAAAGGACTTTATATAAAGGTAATAAAAATGAATTGCGAACAACAATGTTACAAGAACGACTAAGTAATTTGTTAATTATGTGCATATAATGTGATATCCTCAAAAAAATTGCGTTTGAGGATAGAAGATTTTGCTCAACAGAAATGCAGGAAGCAACCATTATCGTAGTCTTGTCGTGTGGCAAATAAACATACTTTATTCTTTCTTTCTAATAACCCATAATAAAGAAGATCATAGTAAAAAAAAAATTTATTTGAAAAGGGCCCCAAATTCGAATGCGCCTAAGGGCCCCAGCATAGTTAAAGACGGCCCTGACTATAACATTAAGAGGCGGTTCTGGTTCTTCGTATATCCCTACGCAATGCTTTCAACTGACACTTAACATTGTGATGTCCTTCAAAGTGGCAATTACCCCCCTCTGCAGAAAACTAGAACGCGTTCTGAATCCTCTCATTGGTGGCTGGTTAAGAGATGGTTCGGAAATCCATACTCCAGAGCTAGTGTAAGAATAACTACATTGAACCCAATTAAAAGTGGATAGTTTGAAACTAGCTCAAATATTTGTAGCAATGCAATAGTTGTCTTGAGTTGTCTTTTTTTTTTTGTTTAATTCATAAAATTTTTGGTACGCAAAACTTATTGTTAAGAAATCAGCTTAATTTGTACTAAAACAGGCACAACAGATATTTCGTAGAATCCGAACATACGGTCTTAACGGGGAAAAAACTCTCGGAATCGGTTACTATATCTTGGTCAACACAAATTTTTTTAGCAAAATAATCATTTATAAAAAATTAGCGTAGTTTTCCTTGCAGCTGCAGTGTTTTTGAAATATATTTTTTTGTCAATGCGCAAAGCTCCACGTATTTGCTCCTCGGGATCCTTCGTGCTTGGCGTTCAGTCCCGCCATCAATAATCAATAATCCGGTGTCGGAAGATAAATATTGTCACTATTCGAAAGTAATCAGCAGAAAGTTTCGCAAAACTAGCATATTTTGTAATTCTTTACTTTGGTGTATAATTACTAAACAACTTCATAAACAATGAAAACAGTAATTGTAATATTCCCAAAAACTTGAAGCGGTTCAAATCGACCTATAGCCATGCCCACGTGAAAATTATATTTAATTTCAATATAGGATAGACCCCAGCGCTGTTGGTACAAGTATTGCCACCAACTGCCCTGCTGTGCATGCGATTAACACCAGTTCGGAGCTAGCGAAACTTACACGTTCAGTGACTGTCTCCCATTTTTACTGCAGGGTATATTTTAAATATACGAGAGCAATTCCATTGCGTAGTCTCACTCACTAATTCTGTGGTTCTCCGTACACAAATCTCTTATTACACAAAATTTTACGGCGTTTGATCAAAAATAATAGATTTTATGGACAAAAAACCGTATCTCAATTCCATGTAACTTAAACTTTCAAAGCACTCTACGGAGAAATTCAAGAAAATTACTTTAGTTTTTTCCCCTTATTGCCACAGAACTATGAATGAAAAGTCTTCGTGCTTAAATTTTTAGCAAATAGCAACAGAACAAAACAAGTAGAATTAAAATTTTTTAAATGATCGTTTGCTTAAGACCCTTTTCTTAAGAAAAAAAACAGGCTTGAGTACCAAGTACTCGTGGAGTTTGATGTGTAAACATGTGTATCCTGTACATAAACTTAATTAAATGATACCTCGCCCAGTGGTTGAATTTCAACCACAAAACTTTATTTTATTCTAATTACACTGATCTACAAACTCGGAACTTTTTTTCTCCACCAGAGACGCGAATATAAAATTCGTATGTAAAACGACCCCCTGATTCCGAAAATCGAAGTTATTTTTGATTCTATGGTACGGTTTTTGAGATATTTACGATTTACCGTTATTTAAAAAAAAAAAAAAAAGATGGCTCCACTTAATCATATATGTCTCAAGAACAAATTGAGCAATTCCAAAAGCGAATAAAATTTGCTATAAACAATGCATACAAAACTTTTTTTTTGTAAAAATATAAAAAAAATGTCTTTCTTTACTACTTACTTTTCGAGGAAGGATATCGAAAACTTTTTATTTTAAAGTTTACATGAGAAAACGGCCCTAAAGCTGAATTCATCGTTCAGTTCCGAACAAATTTTTTGTTTACATTTTGCTCGTTGTCTTCTCATTTTGTAAAATGAAAACAAAAAATTTGTTCGGACCTGAATTTGTTCGGAACTAATTTACTTATTTATTTTCTTTTCAGGAGTAGATATGTCTTTAAAAATTAATTTTCTGCACTCCCATTGAAATTTTTTCCGCAAAATCTTGGTGACGAAAGTGACGAGCATGGCGAACGGTTTCATCAGCAAATGAAGTTAATTGAAAGTCGGTATCAAGGATTCTGGGATGTCGCAATGATGGGTGACTGACTACTGCTGGTTTCTCATAAGAGAAATCGATCCTAATCTAAATAAGCGTCAAAACAAAGCAAATAACTTTTTCAAGTATAAAATAAGATCATAGAGTTAAGACAAAACTTACATACATTGTTATCCTCTCATATGTACATAATATGTACTACATATCCTAATATTTGTAGGGTACTTCAGTATTATATGGCTATATTTATTTGAATGCTTATAACTTTTATATTAGTCCATCCATTTTATTGGATGAAAGCTTATTTACTTTGTAATAAACTAGAGCTTACAGAGAAAAAAAATATTTTTTAATTAAAAAAGTTTTCGATATCCCTCCTCGCAAAGTACACATATTTTATATTTTTGTTCTTGAGATACACATGATTAAGTGGATCCATCTTTTTTTTTTAAATAACGGTAAATCGTAAATATCTCAAAAAATAGAATCAAAAATAACCTCGATTTTCGGAATGATCAGGAGGTGGTTTTATATACGAAACTCATATTCGCGGCTCTGGTGGTTTTTGGTTGTATACCAGTGCTATTAGCTACTCCTTTCTTGGCCTTCTCTTTTATGCTATTCCTTTACTTTGATATATTTTTATTTTATTTGCTTTTCTCTTCTTTCAATAGCCTCTATTTTTAACTAATTTTATTGTGTTATATTCTATCATTTATTTTTCTCGCTTCTTTTTTTTTGTTTTCTTCTTTCTTTTCTTTACTTTCCTTTCCTTCCCTTTCCTTTCCTATGCCATTCTTTCCCTTCCCTGCCTTTTCTTTCATTTCCTTTCCCTTCCTTTTCCCATTATCAAAGCTCCTTTTAATTAATTTAATTTTATTTTGTTTTATTTTATTTTTATTTATTTTATGTTATGTTATAACCACAAAGATTTAACAAACAAAACAAATTCACTACCGTCTTAGTATTCTGAGCTAAAATAAATTTAACATGAATCATTTATTTTGTTTTTGTAAACACTGTTTATGATAAATGCAGTTGCTCTCGTCTTTTGCCGATTGATAGCACAACTCGTGTTTAGGCACATTACACATCCCCATAAGCAGAGCGTCTTTTACATATCAGCAAAGCAGTCAAACAAGATTTTTATACACAAGGCACAGGCAGAAGCACGATTAAAGCAGCGGCAGAGGCACGCTTAGAGGCAGCGACGCTTAACAAAATAAAATTAAATTAAATAAAACTAAATTAATAAAAAGGAACTATGGAAAGTAAAGGAAATAAATAGTTTTTTACTGGATACATATGGGTCATTCCATAAAATTTTTACAACCCAAAACATAGATTTGCCCGAAACATTTTTTTTTATGATCTGGAATAATAAAATTTTTAAATTTTGTTCGGTTTTTGGTTAAACAAATTAATGTTTTCTACTTACAGCTTTTATTCGTTATAGATGTTTAAATAGTGCATTCGAATATGTTGAAAAAAATATCAACTCATATAAATTGTATGGTCTATTGCATGCTTAGAGCTGAGTTGGCTGTAAGCAAATAGTTTTTGCAAAAAAGCTATTTCGCTACCCACTCTGAAATATTAATGACATGTTCTACAAACCATACACTTATTTTGGTTTAAAATTAAACAACCTTAAGCATGGCTTTTTTTCGCTATTGACTTTTCTTTATTTAAAAAAAAAATTTAATTTATTTTGTATGGAAAAAAAATTCTAATTTTTTTATTTATATTTAAAAAGTGTGAACGATTATTAAGATAACCCGTAAATTTTGTAGCACAACTCGTTTTAAAACAGCAACCCTTTAAATTATGTTTTAACTGCCGTATTTTTTCGTTTTCCAAAAGTTTGAAAAATTATTACTCGAAAATTTCGCATAATACGGGAAAATAAAAAAATATGTGTCGATTTGTTTTTCATCCAGATCATAAAAAAATTGTTTCGGGCAAATCTATGTTTTGGGTTGTAAAAATTTTATGGAATGACCCATATGTATCCAGTAAAAAACTATTTATTTCCTTTACTTTCCATAGTTCCTTTTTATTAATTTAGTTTTATTTAATTTAATTTAATTTTGTTAAGCGTCGCTGCCTCTAAGCGTGCCTCTGCCGCTGCTTTAATCGTGCTTCTGCCTGTGCCTTGTGTATAAAAATCTTGTTTGACTGCTTTGCTGATATGTAAAAGACGATCTGCTTATGGGGATGTGTAATCGTGCCTAAACACGAGTTGTGCTATCAATCGGCAAAAGACGAGGGCAACTGCATTTATCATAAACAGTGTTTACAAAAACAAAATAAATGATTCATGTTAAATTTATTTTAGCTCAGAATACTAAGACGGTAGTGAATTTGTTTTGTTTGTTAAATCTTTGTGGTTATAACATAACATAAAATAAATAAAAATAACATAAAACAAAATAAAATTAAATTAATTAAAAGGAGCTTTGATAATGGGAAAAGGAAGGGAAAGGAAATGAAAGAAAAGGCAGGGAAGGGAAAGAATGGCATAGGAAAGGAAACTGAAGGAAAGGAAAGTAAAGAAAAGAAAGGAGAAGAAAACAAAAAAAAGAAGCGAGAAAAATAAATGATAGAATATAACACAATAAAATTAGTTAAAAATAGAGGCTATTGAAAGAAGAGAAAAGCAAATAAAATAAAAATATATTAAAGTAAAGGAATAGCATAAGAGAGAAGGCCAAGAAAGGAGTAGCTAATAGCATTGGTATACAACCAAAAACCACCAGAGCCGCGAATAAGAGTTTCGTATATAAAACCACCTCCTGATCATTTCGAAAATCGAGGTTATTTTTGATTCTATTTTTTTAGATATTTACGATTTATATCTCAAGAACAAAAATATAAAAAATGTGTACTTTGCGAGGAGGGATATCGAAAACTCTTTTAATTAAAAAATATTTTTTTTCTCTGTAAGCTCTGGTTTATTACAAAGAAAATAAGCTTTCATCCAATAAAATCGATGGACTAATATAAAAGTTATAAGCATTCAAATAAATATAGCCATATAATACTGAAGTACCCTACAAATATTAGCATATGTAGTACATATTATGTACATATGAGAGGATAACAATGTATGTAAGTTTTGTCTTAACTCTATGATCTTATTTTATACTTGAAAAAGTTATTTGCTTTGTTTTGACGCTTATTTAGATTAGGATCGATTTCTCTTATGAGAAACCAGCAGTAGTCAGTCACCCATCATTGCGACATCCCAGAATCCTTGATACCGACTTTCAATTAACTTCATTTGCTGATGAAACCGTTCGCCATGCTCGTCACTTTCGTCACCAAGATTTTGCGGAAAAAATTTAAATGGGAGTGCAGAAAATTAATTTTTAAAGACATATCTACTCCTGAAAAGAAAATAAATAAGTAAATTAGTTCCGAACAAATTTTCTGTTTACATTTTACAAAATGAGAAGACAACGAGCAAAATGTAAACAAAAAATTTGTTCGGAACTGAACGATGAATTCAGCTTTAGGGCCGTTTTCTCATGTAAACTTTAAAATAAAAAGTTTTCGATATCCTTCCTCGAAAAGTAAGTAGTAAAGAAAGAAATTTTTTTATATTTTTACAAAAAAAAAAGTTTTGTATGCATTGTTTATAGCAAATTTTATTCGCTTTTGGAATTGCTCAATTTGTTCTTGAGACATATATGATTAAGTGGAGTCATCCTTTTTTTTTTTTTTTTAAATAACGGTAAATCGTAAATATCTCAAAAACGGTACCAGAGAATCAAAAATAACCTCGATTTTCGGAATCAGGGGGTCGTTTTACATACGAACTTTATATTCGCGTCTCTGGTGGAGAAAAAAAGTTCCGAGTTTGTAGACCAGTGTAATTAGAATAAAATAAAGTTTTGTGGTTGAAATTCAACCACTGGGCGAGGTATCATTTAATTAAGTTTATGTACAGGATACACATGTTTACACATCAAACTCCACGAGTACTTGGTACTCAAGCCTGTTTTTTTTCTTAAGAAAAGGGTCTTAAGCAAACGATCATTTAAAAAAATTTTAATTCTACTTGTTTTGTCTGTTGCTATTTGCTAAAAATTTAAGCACGAAGACTTTTCATTCATAGTTCTGTGGCAATAAGGGGAAAAAACTAAAGTAATTTTCTTGAATTTCTCCGTAGAGTGCTTTGAAAGTTTAAGTTACATGGAATTGAGATACGGTTTTTTGTCCATAAAATCTATTATTTTTGATCAAACGCCGTAAAATTTTGTGTAATAAGAGATTTGTGTACGGAGAACCACAGAATTAGTGAGCGAGACTAAGCAATGAAATTGCTCTCGTATATTTAAAACATACCCTGCAGTAAAAATGGGAGACAGTCACTGAACGTGTAAGTTTCGCTAGCTCCGAACTGGTGTTAATCGCATGCACAGCAGGGCAGTTGGTGGCAATACTTGTACCAACAGCGCTGGGGTCTATCCTATATTGAAATTAAATATAATTTTCACGTGGGCATGGCTATAGGTCGATTTGAACCGCTTCAAGTTTTTGGGAATATTACAATTACTGTTTTCATTGTTTTTGAAGTTGTTTAGTAATTATACACCAAAGTAAAGAATTACAAAATATGATAGTTTTGCAAAACTTTCTGCTGATTACTTTCGAATAGTGACAATATTTATCTTCCGACACCGGATTATTGATTATTGATGGCGATACTGAACGCCAAGCACGAAGGATCCCGAGGAGCAAATACGTGGAGCTTTGCGCATTGACAAAAAAATATATTTCAAAAACACTGCAGCTGCAAGGAAAACTACGCTAATTTTTAATAAATGATTATTTTGCTAAAAAAATTTGTGTTGACCAAGATATAGTAACCGATTCCGAGAGTTTTTTCCACGTTAAGACCGTATGTTCGGATTCTACGAAATATCTGTTGTGCCTGTTTTAGTACAAATTAAGCTGATTTCTTAACAATAAGTTTTGCATATAAATTTTATGAATTAAACAAAAAAAAAAAGACAACTCAAGACAACTATTGCATTGCTACAAATATTTGAGCTAGTTTCAAACTATCCACTTTTAATTGGGTTCAATGTAGTTATTCTTACACTAGCTCTGGAGTATGGATTTCCGAACCATCTCTTAACCGGCCACCAATGAGAGGATTCAGAACGCGTTCTAGGTTTCTGCAGAGGGGGGTTATTGCCACTTTGAAGGACATCACAATGTTAAGTGTCAGTTGAAAGCAGTGCGTAGGGATATACGAAGAACCAGAACCGCCTCTTAATGTTATAGTGAGGGCCGTCTTTAACTATGCTGGGGCCCTTAAGCGCATTCGAATTTGGGGCCCTTTTCAAATAAATTTTTTTATTTACTATGATCTTCTTTATTATGGGTTATTTGAAAGAAAGAATAAAGTATGTTTGTTTGCCACACGACAAGACTACGATAATGGTTGCTTCCAGGATTTCTGTTGAGCAAAATCTTCTATCCTCAAACGCAATTTTTTTGAGGATATCACTTTATATGCACATAATTAACAAATTACTTAGTCGTTCTTGTAACGTTGTTCGCAATTCATTTTTATTACCTTTATATTAAGTCCCTTTTTTGCTTGTCCGCTCATTTCCATACGAAATTTTGGAATCTTGCAAAGTCTTTTTAGGTAACTACCCGTTGAGCTCGACACTTGAAACTTGTAACGTAATTCAGAACTCCGCAACAATACAATATGAACAAATCCGCTAGGTGGCGCACTGATTGAGATATACGGAAATTTTATTTAAAATGTGGAATCCTGCGATTAATTTTTAAGTAACTTCCCGGTAAGCTAGTGCATTGAAACTTGGCACATAGATAAACAATAAAACACCTTGGAACACTCTGTACACAAAATTTCGCTTGATTTCGCTAAAAAAATTAAAATCTTGCGATTGTTTTTGAGTAACTTTCCTGTAAGCTAGAGACTCGAAAAGCAGCAGCAAATTTCTTCTTAAACAAAGATATGGTATCTGTGAGCTTTGTAGGAAAAATTAGAAACAGCATACCACAAATTTGTAGATAATGTCGGCCTTAATCTCCTCAGGTGCATATCGCCCTGGGTTGGAAACGTGCACTTCACCTTTATATTTTCAAATTGATTACAATTGGTATGATTAAAGTTTCAAACCTAAAACTTTCAGATGCCATGTCTTTATTTAAGGACAAATTTGCTGCTGCTTTTTGGCCACATAAGTATAAAAGTAATTTGTAAAATTTTTGTATCATCTTTTTATAACCAGCGTGTACTAGTACACAGGGTATTTTAGTTTTGGTCATATCACGGTGGTTTGCACCAGTACAAAATAATAAAAATAGATAAGGAGTTCCATATATCAAAGTTCTTAGAATGAACAGAGGAATTCGTTAAGACATGTCCGTTCGTCCGTCCGTCCGTGCACACGATAAATTGAGATATTTTAATGAAATTTGGCACACAGGTTGCTTTCCGGCCAAGGTAGGTTGCTATTTGAAATGGGCGAAACCGATCCATACAAAGAGGAAATTTGCGTGATAATGCACCCATAGAAAATAAGCTTTTCGCTTTCGACCACACCTGCTTTTTCATAAAAGTTGTATGCCCATATCTAATTAACTGATACAGGTATAATAATATAATTGGGTACTTACATCAATTTTCTTATTCTCTTCTTTTCTAAAAGAGAGGTGGGAAACCGGAAAATGCCATATCTCCTTCACTGATGCAGATAGAATGCTACCATTTCGTAGTTCAATGACCTGATGATCTTATTAATGATTTTTAATTAATTATTGGAAAATGGGCGTGGCACAGCTCACATATAAATGAACAAAATGTCAAGTTTCAGCTATTATTAACTTCAGAACCGTGTTAAATAAAATTACGAAAAATGATACGAGGTATACTACCTACGCGTTTCAAAATTATATATAGCCTATGCTGTAATCAGTAAATCCAAGAATCTACTGTGAAAATTTCATAAAGATCAGTTGAATACCTTGGACGCCTATACAAGATTAAAATTAAATATAGCCCACTTTTACAAAGTTATATATAGCCTATACTGTAACCAGTGAACCCAAGAATCTACTGTGAAAAGATGGGTTAAGTACTTTGGACGCCAGACACACAGCCACACATTCATTTTTATCCCCAGTAGTGCTACGCACACAAGGTATATTAACTTTAGTCGCCTAACGGCCGTACGTAGCGGCATAAACGGATCGGATATATATCAAAATGTTCAGGACGAAAAGAGAAATTGATTAAGCCATGTCCGTCCGTCCACCCGTCCGTCCATCTGTGAACACGATAACTTGAGTAAATTTTGAGATATTTTAATGACAGGATCCAACAACGAGATTACAAAATAAGAACAACATGATAGTCGATAAATTGTTCAAAATGGAAATTATTTCGAAGGCCGAAAAATATACCCTCAGTACAATCACGGCACTACCACCAAGGATTTATGGACTACCTAAATTGCACAAAGAAGGCATCCCACTGAGACCTATACGTTCAGCCATCGGGTCCCCCTCGTATGGGCTATGCAAATATATTGTAAAAATATTGAAGAACTTAACGACGAACTCTGTATGCAATATAAAAAATAGATTGGACTTTAAAGATAGAGTGAACAATACTCTTATTTGTGATGATGAAAAAAAGATTTCTTTCGACGTGGTATCACTATTACTGAGTATACCTACACAGTTAGCTCTTGACTAGGAGCAAAATGGACGAAAATACAAAAATTCACAAAGATACCAAAAAACATGTTTCCGAAGTACGTCAGACACGCAGGTAACTCTAGAATACAATTTCAAGTCATCTGCATAGAGAAGGAATTGCGAGTGATTAAAGCAGGACCGGATATCATTGATAAACATAACAAAAAGAAGCGGGCCTAAAATACTACCCTGCGGCACTGCGGAGGTTACCACAAAAGAGTAAGATGCAGTACCAGCAATTTCACAAACGTTGTTCTGTTCGTGAGGTAGGAGCGCAACCACAGAAGAAACACTGAATGAAAGCCTAAGAGCTCAAGCTTGTGTAATAAAATATCATGAGAGACTGTATCAAAGGCTTCAGAGAATCAGTGTAAATGGTGTCCACATGAGATCCACTCTTAAAGGCCGATAAACAGTACTCAGAAAAAACCGCGAGATTGGTTACGGTGGAGCGACCAGAAACAAAACCATGTTGGTTGGAATCAATAATTTCTTTAACTGCGAAGAATAACTTATCTTTTACCACCTTTTCAAAAAGTTTTGAGAAGCTAGTTAATTTTGAAATTGGACGGTAATTTCTGACATCATTTTTGTTACCTGATTTGTAGATGGGTGTAATTGAATTCATCTTCCATTTGTCAACGAAATTACCAGAGGATA
This sequence comes from Merzomyia westermanni, assembly GCA_949987695.1. Lineage (NCBI taxonomy): Eukaryota > Metazoa > Arthropoda > Insecta > Diptera > Tephritidae > Merzomyia > Merzomyia westermanni. The sequence continues at coordinate 89,169,889 of OX465291.1, forward strand.
GGAAAAGGTTAATTATCTGAGATAAAGGGAAAGCTAGAGATAAGCAGCATTTCTTGAGGACAAAAGAGGAGAGGCCATCGGAATCATTTTTATGAGACAATTTTAAGGCAGTCTGTACATCATCATTCATCAGTGATGGAAAGTGCTCCAAAATCTAGGCAATGCGGACCAGGATCATCACCGTAAGAATTATACGAGCTCGCACCAACCTCACTTACAAAGTTGGAGTTGAAAAAGTCAGCAAAGAGATTTACAGTGTCAGGCAGAGAAGAGGAGGAAAGACCATCCAACGTCATACAACTGGGAATAATGGAGCGTCCTTTCTTGGACCGAATGTAGTTCCAGAATGCTTTGGGATTGGACTTCAACTCATCCTCATAGCGAGATATATAATTGTGGTAGTGTTTTATCAAGTTCATTGAATTCATTACTAAGCCTGACATACTTTTCTCTACAGCTAAAATCATTTGTTGACTTGAAAAGTTTATAATATTTGTTTCGTTTGTTCTTCAGTCTTTTGAGCCGTCTCGTATACCAAGGTAACTTATGTCTCCGAGGAGGGATCAGATTTCGATTAGAGTTTAAGACTACGTAAATTTGCTCAAGAAATACCTCATAGCACTCAGCGAAATTACGTGGAAGAAAAATAGAGTTCCAATCAATTTCATTGAAAAGTGCATTTAAAGAGTCGTAATCGGCATTTCTGAAGTTTAAAGACTGTGTACCGATTGTGTAGATTGTAGGAAATGTACAAAACTGAAGGGATAAAAAGAGCGGCACATGGTGCATATCAGACTTGCAAATAGGAAAATTACATTCTAGCAGCTGAAAAATCAAATTCTCATCAATGAATAAAAGGTCAAGGAAATTACCAAGCATGTTGGGAATATAATTAATTTGAGTTAAACTAATGCTGGAAAGACTATCCAAAACATGGATCTCATGTGGGAGATTAGCATTAGAGGCAGTTAAGACACCATTCCTAAGCAAGTCAGACCACATAATCTTGTTTAAATTAAAATCACCAAGTATGCAGAAATGGGCATCTTCATGATTTTCATAAATATATAAAAAGTTATTGGTGTGGAGTGCATACAAGTGGTCAGAACTGTTTGGCGGAATGTAAGATACGCATATAAGGTGCCGAAAACGCTGACACAGAGTTGACCTAAAAGCGAATCTGCGTTTCTAAGAGCGACGACTGACGATCTAAACACACGTTTTACCGCAATTAAGACACCCCCACCCCTACTACAGCCGGGTTTTCGATCATCCCTATCTTTACGATAAATTTGAAAAATATTCGGATCGAAAAACTCGGCATCAAAAAAGTCACAAGTTAACCACGTTTCGACTAGCACAGAAGCTCGAACTCACACCGAAACGTAAATAAAAATACTTCTTTAGCCTTAGTACGCATTCCAGAGATATTTTGGTAATAAATTTGAAGAAGTTTTAGATTTTCAACATTATAATAAGAAAGACTAGGAGTATTAACTACACTGTTATTTATTTCAATCGCATTAGTTCCTTGGGATGTTACGAAATGGCTGGACTTTTATCCCACTTGGCCATAGATTGGGATCTAAGAGCAAACTATAGAAGTCCGGAGACACGCCTAGTTTAAAATTAACCTTCCCTATTCTCTGCAGCGGGGTGTCTTTCTTAACTAGTTTGTAGCAAGTAATACATTTATCATCGATAGCAGAATGTTTTTTGACTTAATCAACAACCATATCTTCAGATACCGATGGTTTAAATGAAGATAGATGTACCCATTTTCTGATAACGGCTACCTCTAACTCTGTTGAAGTATTTCGACCAACCACTCGATTTTTAGACTTGAAACCATTCATGTGACGCGCAGTAATATGATCATTGTGCTTACCATCAGACTGTTGAGATGTATCAATGGTATGAAAATGCTCAACTATTACCTCTTCAATAGCATTAGGTTGTTGGGAGAACGGAATCAAGGTAGAAGAGCCAGAGAGAAGATCGGCCGCAGAATTATCAGGGATAGACAGACGGCAATGTAGGAAGAGTATATGATGCTGATGCCGATACCGGGGCGTTTTTGTTGGAGCAAACTGCATTAGATGCAATAGCAGTGACATTAGCAGCAGCAATGGGCGACAAAGTGGAAGACGATGACGACTTAATAGCACTGCAGGCAGCAGACAAGTTATTGATTTTGTTTAGGGGTGAGTTTTTTAACTTTGCTTCAGCCAGAACATCGGTTAGCAAGACCTGAAGGTCTTTGACCTCACTGGCCAGCGCGGCGATCAGATCACCTTTATGTGCAATACTTCGTTGTAATAAGCAAAAAAATCAAGCATGCTATCCACTTTTTTGAGCAGGTTGACATTATCTGATTTTAGATCAGTGATTAGAGTATTTATGCTCGCGTTCTCTTGAAAAAGAGCAGCAAGTGTGTTAGCTGTTGATGTTGGACTCATTTGCTCACTACTATTGTTGATGTTGTTGGCGTTAGGATGCTCGTTAATGTTGATGTTGTTGTTGCCATCGGTGTCAACGATGACAACAGAAGAGTTCAAGTTAAATTGGGTTGCGGAGAACAAATAGACTTGCGGCGAACAGCAGAGCAGTCTTTACAAAAAAACTTTTTGTTCGTGCTAACCAAATACTCTATGTCAGCGGGCACAACACCAACACACTCCATATGAAAAAAGTCAGTGCAATTACCACACTAAACTTTAGTTATTGAGAGCCGATCAACTTTAGATCCACAAATACAAGGCACTTTGAAGAAAAGCACAGGAAAACTTCGGAATTATTTTATGGTTGAAGATAGGTTGTAAATTCAATTTTAATTTTAATTTAATTTTAATTTTTTATGACGGTGATAGTTATTGTTTGTATTAAACCAAAATGTAGATAAATTGAAAAATTTTGGAAATGTATGTGAATGTTTATAAAAATAATAAGTCAGCGGAGTGAGGCTGCACAGTACCACTTCACATTGACTTCCGGTAGCAATGCAGAGCCATGCTATGTCTCATTGACTTATGCAGATAGAATGCTAAAATTTGGAAAATACATTGGCCTTTTCTTCCTATTATTGCTTTCTGCAAATTTTTGGAAAATGGGCGTGAGACCCACATATTAATGAACAAATAATAACTTCACAATCAATTGAAAGATGGAGCTTGGTACTAAACATATCATTGTTACGGAGAGTATACCCAGTATCTGTGTTAACTCAAGGAAAGTCGAATATTTTTATAGGTGTGTTCATAGAACCGTTTAGATATTCACTGCTCCAACTAAAATTACATTGATGCGAATTTTGTGTTTTTTCAAAAATTATTTATTTATTCATGAATATCTATTTTGTCCCCTTCAAAGTAATCCCCATGAGATATTATACACTTGTGCCAACGGTTTTTCCAATCTTCGAAGCACTTCAAAAAATCATTTTTTTGTATCTTGTTCAGCTCCTCCTTCGATGCCGTCTTTCTCTCGTCAAGAGAAGCGTAACGTCGTCCTTTCATGGGCCTCTTCAGTTTAGGGAACAAGAAAAAGTCACAGGGGGCCAGATCTGGGGAATACGGTGGCTGCGGCATCAGTAGTGTGTTGTTTTTGGCCAAAAAGTCGCGCACAAGCAAAGATGCGTGAGCAGGGGCGTTATCGTGGTGCAAAAGCCAATTTTTGTTCTTCCACAAATCCGGGCGTTTCTGGCGGATTGCTTCGCGCAAATTGCGCATAACTTGCAGGTAATATTCCTTATTGACCGTTCTTCCCTGTGGCAAGAACTCATGATGCACCACGCCCCTGCAATCGAAGAAAACTGTCAGCAAAACTTTCACATTCGACCGAACTTGGCGCGCTTTTTTCGGTCTTGGTTCGTGCGGCAGCTTCCATTGAGATGATTGAGCTTTGGTTTCCACGTCATAACCATAAACCCAAGATTCGTCACCAGTTATGACCCTCTGGAGCAAATTTGGGTCGTCGCGGACAGAGTTTAACATCTCATTAGCAATGTTCATGTGATGCTGTTTTTGGTCACAATTGAGCAATTTTGGTACGAATTTCGCGTAAAAATCGAAGACGATCCAAAACACGTGCAAGCAAAGCAGCTGTCAACAATTAACTGAACATTCAAAATGGCCGAGCTTGTCGGCATAAGTGAGAGACATGAGGACCAACATAACGCCACAAAAAATTCGAAATTCGAATATACGTAACCAGCGAAAATTCAAAATTCGCGATACTTTTTGAACACACCTCGTATATTCACAAAAACCAAAGATAAAATTCCAAACGAACAACAACACAGTGTGGTCTATAAAATAGAATGTTTAGGGAATGAACGGAAAATTGTTCCAAATGTTACCTGGGTACAACCAAAAGAGCCCTGTTTAAAAGAATCTACGAAAATGGAATGGATGCATTAAATAAGAAAATGACAACGGCGCTAGCACAACATCTGACCACCACATCTCATACCGCGAATTTCGATAACCCACGAATAGTAGATATGGAAAGAAGAGAACAACGAAGAATGACATTGGAAAGTCTCCGCATTCAACAACAGCTGAGCCATGCGATGAATTTTAAAGACGATGTGAAGGGATTACGCAATAATAACATAGCAACAATAAAACAAAATATGTATGCAAGAAAGTAGTGTGAGACGTCAAAACGAATTAAATATGTCTGTTGTATTTTTAAAAAATGTTCATAAGTCTGAATTGAATGTAAGTTAAGGTTAATTATTATTGTTTGATGTGCAAACACTTGAATTATACATGTTTATTGTTTAAATAAAAACAGATTCCCTTGAAGAAGGCGCGGAAGACGCCGAAACGCGTAGGAAAGAAATCCAAACAATTTAGTTTTCATTAAATATCAAACGGCCGAAGCAGCTCAACCCAGCGAACAATATTTTAAAAATTTGGCCCAAAAATCAAAAAAGATAAAAATAAAATTTTAATTTTGATACGAGTATAATCAAATAATTTACAATTCCTCATGCATACATTAGATTTTACACGTCCGTGCTGTGTGACGCGGAGCTTTCTACTGTCGTTTTGTTAATTAGTAAGTGTCTGTATAAGTGAGCGCAATTGTCAGTGTCTGTTTTGTAATTCAGTCGAATGTTTGCCGGTGTGTTTATTATTTGCAGTGTAAAGAGCTTGCTGTAGTTTTGTTCTTGTTACTCCTTTAAAATTGGGAGAGTGGCCGCTAGTTGTACAGTGGGCCATGAGTGCTGTTTTTTGTGTATGTGAGTGTGAACAATGTTTGACATCTGATTTGTGCTAGCCTAGTCTAATTTTTAATTTTGATTAGTTGTACCTACATATGCAGACGCGATTACATGTTTCGTTTTTATTACCATTGCAAGGGATTTTGTAAACGACATTACTTTTTTCTGTAAGAGGTATTTTTGACTTAGTGCTATTGAAAATGTCTTTTAGTGTATTTTTGGGTTTATGGGCTACTTGAAAAATATTTTTATTATAACAGTCAGAGTTTGCTAACCGCTCCGATAGTTGGGGTACGTATGTTACGTATGTTGAAATTTCCAGGTTTCTCTCTTTGATGTTGTTGATTGTGGGTATTCGCTTTCCTTATCAACGTTTTTATAATATTGTCGGGGAAATCGTTTTTCTTTAATAAAATAACTATTTATTTTTTGATTTCTTTGTGGTAAGTTTTATCCGATATATGCAGCATCCGTCGTATACAGCCCATATCTGTATTCATTATCATTAACTACGGATGTTTTGAGTGGAAGTTCATGATTCGTCCTGATTCTGTTGGTTTCTGATACCACTTTGTCTTCAATTGATTTCCTCGTTTTATTACGATGGAGTCAAGATAAGGTAATATACTTTCGTTTTCAAGCTCTATTGTAAATTTTATATTTTTATGAAATGCATTTTATGCATTAAGCGTATTTTGTACTTCACTTTCTTGTATGATTGCGAACAAATCATCAACATATTTTGTCAATAGTCTTGGCACACATTCTAGTTTTTTCATAGTTCGGTTTAATAGCTCCTCCATAATTATATCTGAAATTACTGGCGATGTAGGAGATCCCATAGGCATTCCTTTAGGTTATGTGTATATAACGAGCCCTGTGCGCAAAGAAGACGTAAGAGCCAAAAAGAAAATTTTACAGAAGGTTTTTTTTAAATTTATTTCACATTCAGTTTATGCATTGCCATGAAATTAGGTACATAGCTTTCTTAAGCCCAACCTATATAATGCAATCAACTTTATTTTTATATATGTAATATAAGCATAATTTTTGGCGCATACGTCTTTTTTGCCCTCACCAAATCAGTCTACTTTTTGATAATTTGGCTGTTACGTCACAAATTTTCTTCTCAGAGGGTTGTTTTTATGCAAACATCGACATAGTTCAACGAATTAAAGTACTGTGGCTTCGTTGGCTAGGCGGTGAATGAAGATGTTCCGGCCCTGAGGAACACCACCACTCCGAATATAGCACCAAATGAAGACCGATTTACGATCCTGTGATCTTTCCAATTGGAGCCAGTTTGCACAGCGAAGAAAACCATTTAAACGGTTATGCTCTATTTAAGTTAGTAAGTAAATATTCTTTTATGTGTTTTTCGGAATGTCCGATATCGGTTCACAAAAATACATTATATTATTACTCGAGTTTCCTGAGTTTTCGCACAAATATGTAGTGTGGTGTAGGAAGTATGATGTAACTTATTTATATAATATTGGTACACGAATTTCACAAATCAATACGAGTATATCGGAAAACAAAATGTAAAACCTTGTGTTTTTTATTTTAATCATTGACGTCGAGCCAACAAAATATCCAATTTTAATGAAATTTGGTATGCAGGTTCCTTGGTACTCATCTCCGAGCGCTATTTAAAATGGGCGAAATCGGATGATAGCCACGCCCACTTTTTATGCATAGAATATTTTCGAAAACACAAAAAAAGTGATTACTCAGTACATAATGCACCTATAAGGATACAATTTGGTGTATACATTGAGATTGGGGCATAAATGTTTCCAAGAATTTTTTTAAATGGGAGTGGCACCGCCCACTTTTGATTAAGTCAAATTTAGATATGTTATTAATCATAAATTAAACACCGTTCAAGATATCGAAACGAAATTCAGCACGCAGGTTTCCAGGTGTGCAAGGAATGTCCTAAAACTTTCAGATGCCATGTCTTTATTTAAGGACAAATTTGCTGCTGCTTTTTGGCCACATAAGTATAAAAGTAATTTGTAAAATTTTTGTATCATCTTTTTATAACCAGCGTGTACTAGTACACAGGGTATTTTAGTTTTGGTCATATCACGGTGGTTTGCACCAGTACAAAATAATAAAAATAGATAAGGAGTTCCATATATCAAAGTTCTTAGAATGAACAGAGGAATTCGTTAAGACATGTCCGTTCGTCCGTCCGTCCGTGCACACGATAAATTGAGATATTTTAATGAAATTTGGCACACAGGTTGCTTTCCGGCCAAGGTAGGTTGCTATTTGAAATGGGCGAAACCGATCCATACAAAGAGGAAATTTGCGTGATAATGCACCCATAGAAAATAAGCTTTTCGCTTTCGACCACACCTGCTTTTTCATAAAAGTTGTATGCCCATATCTAATTAACTGATACAGGTATAATAATATAATTGGGTACTTACATCAATTTTCTTATTCTCTTCTTTTCTAAAAGAGAGGTGGGAAACCGGAAAATGCCATATCTCCTTCACTGATGCAGATAGAATGCTACCATTTCGTAGTTCAATGACCTGATGATCTTATTAATGATTTTTAATTAATTATTGGAAAATGGGCGTGGCACAGCTCACATATAAATGAACAAAATGTCAAGTTTCAGCTATTATTAACTTCAGAACCGTGTTAAATAAAATTACGAAAAATGATACGAGGTATACTACCTACGCGTTTCAAAATTATATATAGCCTATGCTGTAATCAGTAAATCCAAGAATCTACTGTGAAAATTTCATAAAGATCAGTTGAATACCTTGGACGCCTATACAAGACTAAAATTAAATATAGCCCACTTTTACAAAGTTATATATAGCCTATACTGTAACCAGTGAACCCAAGAATCTACTGTGAAAAGATGGGTTAAGTACTTTGGACGCCAGGCACACAGCCACACATTCATTTTTATCCCCAGTAGTGCTACGCACACAAGGTATATTAACTTTAGTCGCCTAACGGCCGTACGTAGCGGCATAAACGGATCGGATATATATCAAAATGTTCAGGACGAAAAGAGAAATTGATTAAGCCATGTCCGTCCGTCCACCCGTCCGTCCATCTGTGAACACGATAACTTGAGTAAATTTTGAGATATTTTAATGACAGGATCCAACAACGAGATTACAAAATAAGAACAACATGATAGTCGATAAATTGTTCAAAATGGAAATTATTTCGAAGGCCGAAAAATATACCCTCAGTACAATCACGGCACTACCACCAAGGATTTATGGACTACCTAAATTGCACAAAGAAGGCATCCCACTGAGACCTATACGTTCAGCCATCGGGTCCCCCTCGTATGGGCTATGCAAATATATTGTAAAAATATTGAAGAACTTAACGACGAACTCTGTATGCAATATAAAAAATAGATTGGACTTTAAAGATAGAGTGAACAATACTCTTATTTGTGATGATGAAAAAAAGATTTCTTTCGACGTGGTATCACTATTACTGAGTATACCTACACAGTTAGCTCTTGACTAGGAGCAAAATGGACGAAAATACAAAAATTCACAAAGATACCAAAAAACATGTTTCCGAAGTACGTCAGACACGCAGGTAACTCTAGAATACAATTTCAAGTCATCTGCATAGAGAAGGAATTGCGAGTGATTAAAGCAGGACCGGATATCATTGATAAACATAACAAAAAGAAGCGGGCCTAAAATACTACCCTGCGGCACTGCGGAGGTTACCACAAAAGAGTAAGATGCAGTACCAGCAATTTCACAAACGTTGTTCTGTTCGTGAGGTAGGAGCGCAACCACAGAAGAAACACTGAATGAAAGCCTAAGAGCTCAAGCTTGTGTAATAAAATATCATGAGAGACTGTATCAAAGGCTTCAGAGAATCAGTGTAAATGGTGTCCACATGAGATCCACTCTTAAAGGCCGATAAACAGTACTCAGAAAAAACCGCGAGATTGGTTACGGTGGAGCGACCAGAAACAAAACCATGTTGGTTGGAATCAATAATTTCTTTAACTGCGAAGAATAACTTATCTTTTACCACCTTTTCAAAAAGTTTTGAGAAGCTAGTTAATTTTGAAATTGGACGGTAATTTCTGACATCATTTTTGTTACCTGATTTGTAGATGGGTGTAATTGAATTCATCTTCCATTTGTCAACGAAATTACCAGAGGATAGGAAAAGGTTAATTATCTGAGATAAAGGGAAAGCTAGAGATAAGCAGCATTTCTTGAGGACAAAAGAGGAGAGGCCATCGGAATCATTTTTATGAGACAATTTTAAGGCAGTCTGTACATCATCATTCATCAGTGATGGAAAGTGCTCCAAAATCTAGGCAATGCGGACCAGGATCATCACCGTAAGAATTATACGAGCTCGCACCAACCTCACTTACAAAGTTGGAGTTGAAAAAGTCAGCAAAGAGATTTACAGTGTCAGGCAGAGAAGAGGAGGAAAGACCATCCAACGTCATACAACTGGGAATAATGGAGCGTCCTTTCTTGGACCGAATGTAGTTCCAGAATGCTTTGGGATTGGACTTCAACTCATCCTCATAGCGAGATATATAATTGTGGTAGTGTTTTATCAAGTTCATTGAATTCATTACTAAGCCTGACATACTTTTCTCTACAGCTAAAATCATTTGTTGACTTGAAAAGTTTATAATATTTGTTTCGTTTGTTCTTCAGTCTTTTGAGCCGTCTCGTATACCAAGGTAACTTATGTCTCCGAGGAGGGATCAGATTTCGATTAGAGTTTAAGACTACGTAAATTTGCTCAAGAAATACCTCATAGCACTCAGCGAAATTACGTGGAAGAAAAATAGAGTTCCAATCAATTTCATTGAAAAGTGCATTTAAAGAGTCGTAATCGGCATTTCTGAAGTTTAAAGACTGTGTACCGATTGTGTAGATTGTAGGAAATGTACAAAACTGAAGGGATAAAAAGAGCGGCACATGGTGCATATCAGACTTGCAAATAGGAAAATTACATTCTAGCAGCTGAAAAATCAAATTCTCATCAATGAATAAAAGGTCAAGGAAATTACCAAGCATGTTGGGAATATAATTAATTTGAGTTAAACTAATGCTGGAAAGACTATCCAAAACATGGATCTCATGTGGGAGATTAGCATTAGAGGCAGTTAAGACACCATTCCTAAGCAAGTCAGACCACATAATCTTGTTTAAATTAAAATCACCAAGTATGCAGAAATGGGCATCTTCATGATTTTCATAAATATATAAAAAGTTATTGGTGTGGAGTGCATACAAGTGGTCAGAACTGTTTGGCGGAATGTAAGATACGCATATAAGGTGCCGAAAACGCTGACACAGAGTTGACCTAAAAGCGAATCTGCGTTTCTAAGAGCGACGACTGACGATCTAAACACACGTTTTACCGCAATTAAGACACCCCCACCCCTACTACAGCCGGGTTTTCGATCATCCCTATCTTTACGATAAATTTGAAAAATATTCGGATCGAAAAACTCGGCATCAAAAAAGTCACAAGTTAACCACGTTTCGACTAGCACAAAAAGCTCGAACTCACACCGAAACGTAAATAAAAATACTTCTTTAGCCTTAGTACGCATTCCAGAGATATTTTGGTAATAAATTTGAAGAAGTTTTAGATTTTCAACATTATAATAAGAAAGACTAGGAGTATTAACTACACTGTTATTTATTTCAATCGCATTAGTTCCTTGGGATGTTACGAAATGGCTGGACTTTTATCCCACTTGGCCATAGATTGGGATCTAAGAGCAAACTATAGAAGTCCGGAGACACGCCTAGTTTAAAATTAACCTTCCCTATTCTCTGCAGCGGGGTGTCTTTCTTAACTAGTTTGTAGCAAGTAATACATTTATCATCGATAGCAGAATGTTTTTTGACTTAATCAACAACCATATCTTCAGATACCGATGGTTTAAATGAAGATAGATGTACCCATTTTCTGATAACGGCTACCTCTAACTCTGTTGAAGTATTTCGACCAACCACTCGATTTTTAGACTTGAAACCATTCATGTGACGCGCAGTAATATGATCATTGTGCTTACCATCAGACTGTTGAGATGTATCAATGGTATGAAAATGCTCAACTATTACCTCTTCAATAGCATTAGGTTGTTGGGAGAACGGAATCAAGGTAGAAGAGCCAGAGAGAAGATCGGCCGCAGAATTATCAGGGATAGACAGACGGCAATGTAGGAAGAGTATATGATGCTGATGCCGATACCGGGGCGTTTTTGTTGGAGCAAACTGCATTAGATGCAATAGCAGTGACATTAGCAGCAGCAATGGGCGACAAAGTGGAAGACGATGACGACTTAATAGCACTGCAGGCAGCAGACAAGTTATTGATTTTGTTTAGGGGTGAGTTTTTTAACTTTGCTTCAGCCAGAACATCGGTTAGCAAGACCTGAAGGTCTTTGACCTCACTGGCCAGCGCGGCGATCAGATCACCTTTATGTGCAATACTTCGTTGTAATAAGCAAAAAAATCAAGCATGCTATCCACTTTTTTGAGCAGGTTGACATTATCTGATTTTAGATCAGTGATTAGAGTATTTATGCTCGCGTTCTCTTGAAAAAGAGCAGCAAGTGTGTTAGCTGTTGATGTTGGACTCATTTGCTCACTACTATTGTTGATGTTGTTGGCGTTAGGATGCTCGTTAATGTTGATGTTGTTGTTGCCATCGGTGTCAACGATGACAACAGAAGAGTTCAAGTTAAATTGGGTTGCGGAGAACAAATAGACTTGCGGCGAACAGCAGAGCAGTCTTTACAAAAAAACTTTTTGTTCGTGCTAACCAAATACTCTATGTCAGCGGGCACAACACCAACACACTCCATATGAAAAAAGTCAGTGCAATTACCACACTAAACTTTAGTTATTGAGAGCCGATCAACTTTAGATCCACAAATACAAGGCACTTTGAAGAAAAGCACAGGAAAACTTCGGAATTATTTTATGGTTGAAGATAGGTTGTAAATTCAATTTTAATTTTAATTTAATTTTAATTTTTTATGACGGTGATAGTTATTGTTTGTATTAAACCAAAATGTAGATAAATTGAAAAATTTTGGAAATGTATGTGAATGTTTATAAAAATAATAAGTCAGCGGAGTGAGGCTGCACAGTACCACTTCACATTGACTTCCGGTAGCAATGCAGAGCCATGCTATGTCTCATTGACTTATGCAGATAGAATGCTAAAATTTGGAAAATACATTGGCCTTTTCTTCCTATTATTGCTTTCTGCAAATTTTTGGAAAATGGGCGTGAGACCCACATATTAATGAACAAATAATAACTTCACAATCAATTGAAAGATGGAGCTTGGTACTAAACATATCATTGTTACGGAGAGTATACCCAGTATCTGTGTTAACTCAAGGAAAGTCGAATATTTTTATAGGTGTGTTCATAGAACCGTTTAGATATTCACTGCTCCAACTAAAATTACATTGATGCGAATTTTGTGTTTTTTCAAAAATTATTTATTTATTCATGAATATCTATTTTGTCCCCTTCAAAGTAATCCCCATGAGATATTATACACTTGTGCCAACGGTTTTTCCAATCTTCGAAGCACTTCAAAAAATCATTTTTTTGTATCTTGTTCAGCTCCTCCTTCGATGCCGTCTTTCTCTCGTCAAGAGAAGCGTAACGTCGTCCTTTCATGGGCCTCTTCAGTTTAGGGAACAAGAAAAAGTCACAGGGGGCCAGATCTGGGGAATACGGTGGCTGCGGCATCAGTAGTGTGTTGTTTTTGGCCAAAAAGTCGCGCACAAGCAAAGATGCGTGAGCAGGGGCGTTATCGTGGTGCAAAAGCCAATTTTTGTTCTTCCACAAATCCGGGCGTTTCTGGCGGATTGCTTCGCGCAAATTGCGCATAACTTGCAGGTAATATTCCTTATTGACCGTTCTTCCCTGTGGCAAGAACTCATGATGCACCACGCCCCTGCAATCGAAGAAAACTGTCAGCAAAACTTTCACATTCGACCGAACTTGGCGCGCTTTTTTCGGTCTTGGTACGTGCGGCAGCTTCCATTGAGATGATTGAGCTTTGGTTTCCACGTCATAACCATAAACCCAAGATTCGTCACCAGTTATGACCCTCTGGAGCAAATTTGGGTCGTCGCGGACAGAGTTTAACATCTCATTAGCAATGTTCATGTGATGCTGTTTTTGGTCACAATTGAGCAATTTTGGTACGAATTTCGCGTAAAAATCGAAGACGATCCAAAACACGTGCAAGCAAAGCAGCTGTCAACAATTAACTGAACATTCAAAATGGCCGAGCTTGTCGGCATAAGTGAGAGACATGAGGACCAACATAACGCCACAAAAAATTCGAAATTCGAATATACGTAACCAGCGAAAATTCAAAATTCGCGATACTTTTTGAACACACCTCGTATATTCACAAAAACCAAAGATAAAATTCCAAACGAACAACAACACAGTGTGGTCTATAAAATAGAATGTTTAGGGAATGAACGGAAAATTGTTCCAAATGTTACCTGGGTACAACCAAAAGAGCCCTGTTTAAAAGAATCTACGAAAATGGAATGGATGCATTAAATAAGAAAATGACAACGGCGCTAGCACAACATCTGACCACCACATCTCATACCGCGAATTTCGATAACCCACGAATAGTAGATATGGAAAGAAGAGAACAACGAAGAATGACATTGGAAAGTCTCCGCATTCAACAACAGCTGAGCCATGCGATGAATTTTAAAGACGATGTGAAGGGATTACGCAATAATAACATAGCAACAATAAAACAAAATATGTATGCAAGAAAGTAGTGTGAGACGTCAAAACGAATTAAATATGTCTGTTGTATTTTTAAAAAATGTTCATAAGTCTGAATTGAATGTAAGTTAAGGTTAATTATTATTGTTTGATGTGCAAACACTTGAATTATACATGTTTATTGTTTAAATAAAAACAGATTCCCTTGAAGAAGGCGCGGAAGACGCCGAAACGCGTAGGAAAGAAATCCAAACAATTTAGTTTTCATTAAATATCAAACGGCCGAAGCAGCTCAACCCAGCGAACAATATTTTAAAAATTTGGCCCAAAAATCAAAAAAGATAAAAATAAAATTTTAATTTTGATACGAGTATAATCAAATAATTTACAATTCCTCATGCATACATTAGATTTTACACGTCCGTGCTGTGTGACGCGGAGCTTTCTACTGTCGTTTTGTTAATTAGTAAGTGTCTGTATAAGTGAGCGCAATTGTCAGTGTCTGTTTTGTAATTCAGTCGAATGTTTGCCGGTGTGTTTATTATTTGCAGTGTAAAGAGCTTGCTGTAGTTTTGTTCTTGTTACTCCTTTAAAATTGGGAGAGTGGCCGCTAGTTGTACAGTGGGCCATGAGTGCTGTTTTTTGTGTATGTGAGTGTGAACAATGTTTGACATCTGATTTGTGCTAGCCTAGTCTAATTTTTAATTTTGATTAGTTGTACCTACATATGCAGACGCGATTACATGTTTCGTTTTTATTACCATTGCAAGGGATTTTGTAAACGACATTACTTTTTTCTGTAAGAGGTATTTTTGACTTAGTGCTATTGAAAATGTCTTTTAGTGTATTTTTGGGTTTATGGGCTACTTGAAAAATATTTTTATTATAACAGTCAGAGTTTGCTAACCGCTCCGATAGTTGGGGTACGTATGTTACGTATGTTGAAATTTCCAGGTTTCTCTCTTTGATGTTGTTGATTGTGGGTATTCGCTTTCCTTATCAACGTTTTTATAATATTGTCGGGGAAATCGTTTTTCTTTAATAAAATAACTATTTATTTTTTGATTTCTTTGTGGTAAGTTTTATCCGATATATGCAGCATCCGTCGTATACAGCCCATATCTGTATTCATTATCATTAACTACGGATGTTTTGAGTGGAAGTTCATGATTCGTCCTGATTCTGTTGGTTTCTGATACCACTTTGTCTTCAATTGATTTCCTCGTTTTATTACGATGGAGTCAAGATAAGGTAATATACTTTCGTTTTCAAGCTCTATTGTAAATTTTATATTTTTATGAAATGCATTTTATGCATTAAGCGTATTTTGTACTTCACTTTCTTGTATGATTGCGAACAAATCATCAACATATTTTGTCAATAGTCTTGGCACACATTCTAGTTTTTTCATAGTTCGGTTTAATAGCTCCTCCATAATTATATCTGAAATTACTGGCGATGTAGGAGATCCCATAGGCATTCCTTTAGGTTATGTGTATATAACGAGCCCTGTGCGCAAAGAAGACGTAAGAGCCAAAAAGAAAATTTTACAGAAGGTTTTTTTTAAATTTATTTCACATTCAGTTTATGCATTGCCATGAAATTAGGTACATAGCTTTCTTAAGCCCAACCTATATAATGCAATCAACTTTATTTTTATATATGTAATATAAGCATAATTTTTGGCGCATACGTCTTTTTTGCCCTCACCAAATCAGTCTACTTTTTGATAATTTGGCTGTTACGTCACAAATTTTCTTCTCAGAGGGTTGTTTTTATGCAAACATCGACATAGTTCAACGAATTAAAGTACTGTGGCTTCGTTGGCTAGGCGGTGAATGAAGATGTTCCGGCCCTGAGGAACACCACCACTCCGAATATAGCACCAAATGAAGACCGATTTACGATCCTGTGATCTTTCCAATTGGAGCCAGTTTGCACAGCGAAGAAAACCATTTAAACGGTTATGCTCTATTTAAGTTAGTAAGTAAATATTCTTTTATGTGTTTTTCGGAATGTCCGATATCGGTTCACAAAAATACATTATATTATTACTCGAGTTTCCTGAGTTTTCGCACAAATATGTAGTGTGGTGTAGGAAGTATGATGTAACTTATTTATATAATATTGGTACACGAATTTCACAAATCAATACGAGTATATCGGAAAACAAAATGTAAAACCTTGTGTTTTTTATTTTAATCATTGACGTCGAGCCAACAAAATATCCAATTTTAATGAAATTTGGTATGCAGGTTCCTTGGTACTCATCTCCGAGCGCTATTTAAAATGGGCGAAATCGGATGATAGCCACGCCCACTTTTTATGCATAGAATATTTTCGAAAACACAAAAAAAGTGATTACTCAGTACATAATGCACCTATAAGGATACAATTTGGTGTATACATTGAGATTGGGGCATAAATGTTTCCAAGAATTTTTTTAAATGGGAGTGGCACCGCCCACTTTTGATTAAGTCAAATTTAGATATGTTATTAATCATAAATTAAACACCGTTCAAGATATCGAAACGAAATTCAGCACGCAGGTTTCCAGGTGTGCAAGGAATGTTCGAGGAAAAAATGGGCGAAATCGGTTAAGGTCCACGCCCACTTTTATATGAGGGATTTTGAAGAGGATCGTAGATATATTAAATAGGCAATAACTTTGCGTAAAATAGATTTACATCATTTATATTTCACTTTTAAAAAATAATAATTTTCGAAAATGGGAGTTGCCCCGCCCCTTTTATAGTGGATTATTCCACAAAACTTTTTATTCCATAACTCCGCCAAAAAGTGATTTGTCGAAACGAAATTTGGTGATAATGTTCAATATATAAAGGTTCTGAAAATTTTTTTTTAGAAATTTAAAAAGCGATATATCTACAACTAAGCATGTTATATCAATCAGATTTTGCACAAATAATAAACTTTCTAAGAAAAACTAGACCGGAAAAAAATTTTGTCAATTTTGAAAAAGTAGGCGTGGCGCCGCCCACTTTTCAGCATAAAATTTCTGCTATTTTAAAAGCCAATCGTTTATAATTCAATCTTGATATTTCAATGAAAATTGGTCAGCTGCTTCGCAGTAGTATGTATTATACTCCTACCAAAAATTAGCCAAATCGGAAAACACACAAGCAAAATATTTTTGCACGTAGTTAATAGCCCCCTGCAATAGCGAAGTTATACTCTTATATCTTTTTTGATTTTCATACCTTACATAAACATTAAATGTTTGTAAGCATGAGAAGAAAAGTTCACTAAAATGATCAGCACAATGAGCGTAGTCGATTTAGCCATGCCCGTCTCTCCGTCCGTCTGTCTCTTGAACGCAAACTAGCCTCTCAGTTTTACATAAGAATGCTGAAATTCGCTGTTTGCTTTCGCCATTTTATAATATACTAGCAAACCCGGTAGACGTTGTTTTGACGTTTTGATACATAGAACACATCTATATATAAAATGTCATTAACTTGAACCAAATAAACTCCTAGCTATACCGAACTGCAGCTTTACATAACCTGGGGCTTTTCCAAAAGCTATATACAGACTGTGTCGTGCCCAGCGAACTCCTGAACCTATCGTAAAAGTTCAAGAGCAAAAAAAAACCACAAAATATGTGGGCGTGGCACCGCCCACTTTTGAAAAATTATGTAGATAATGACTAAGTGACACATATATCCAAATATCATTAATTTAGACCAAAAAAGTTTGGAGTTATGACGAATTGAAACTTTATATAGCTTGGGTGCGTGGCTTCGCCTACTTTTCCAAAACCATATAGTCTATGCTGTACCCAGTGAACTAAAGTATATATTGTGAAAATTTCATAAAGGTCGGTTAAGTTCTTTGGCGCCTATAAAAGACACACATTTTTTATATCTAGTTTTGTTACGCACAGAAGGTATAGTACTTCATTCGGCATAAACGAATCAAGATATATTTTTATTAACGTACATCAAAACGTTCAGGATGAAAAGTAAAATATCCGGGCAAGTAGTTAATTACCCCACTGCAAAAGCGAAGTTGTATATCATTTTTGATTTTCATACCTTTCATGAACATGAAATGTTTGTACGTATACTGAAATGATCAGGAGGATAAGCTGACTCGATGTAGCCATGCCCGTCTCTCGATACATCTATCTGTCTGTCCGTCTGTCTGTTTGAACGCAAATACCAACTGAAAGTATTAAAATAGACCTGCGTAAATTGGGATGCCATAATAGATCACTACTATGTATATAATGTCCGGTTCAACCCGAACTTAGACTTCCTTTCTTGTTATTTATAAGATTGCCCACATGGTAGTAGAAAAAGTTTGAAACCTCTATAGGTCATATATACAGCTGGGTATTTAATCTTCGGTTCCACCCGAACTTAGATTTTCTTACTTGTTATTTATTCTCTTAGGCTGCGAAAATGAACGATATCCACTACAAGTGGTAACCAATAGCAACTTTATTCTAATTTATCTGACTTTTTTAGGTTATGTAAAGCTGAGATATTTAAACCCGTTGATTGCTTCACATTTTTAAAATTATGGCTTAAATGAAAACAATCTGTTTGGAGTTCATCTTACTTATATTATAAATGCGTAAGTCTGTGAGTGAGTGTGTTTGAACCGTTTTCACGCCCAAACTACAGCACCGATCTGTACGAAATTTTGCACACTTATTTCCCGATGTCTCGGATAGGTAACAAGTTTCAGGAAATCTCAATACCTCACATGGTTATGGGGCTATGGGCACTAATGTGACCCAACTAACCCAAAAATTTATTTTATCCAATGAATTTATGCAATTTGGTGCCCTAAAACCTTAAAATGTGCATACTATATGGGTATTGAACAAAAGGGGAAGGCCACAGTATTCTTTTGGACCCTGCAATATTTCCATAAATTAATCGATAACTGAGTTATCGATCAGAATGTGGTTGCCCAAAAACCAATGAATTTGCATAAAATATGGGTATCAAACGAATGGGGAAGGCCACAGTATTCTTTTGGACCCTGCAATATTTCGATAACTTTATCGATAACTGAGTTATCGATCAGAATGTGGTTGCCCAAAAACCCATGAATTTGCATACAATATTGGTATCAAACGAATGGGAAAGGCCACAGTATTCTTTTGGACCCTGCAATATTTCGATAACTTTATCGATAACTGAGTTATCGATCAGAATGTGGTTGCCCAAAAACCCATGAATTTGCATACAATATTGGTATCAAACGAATGGGGAAGGCCACAGTATTCTTTTGGACTTTGTAATATTTCGATAAATTCATCGATAACTGAGTTATCGATCAGAATGTGGTTGCCCAAAAACCCATGAATTTGCATACAATATTGGTATCAAACGAATGGGGAAGGCTACAGTATTCTTTTGGACCCGGAAATATTTCGATAACTTTATCGATAACTGAGTTATCGGTCAGAATGTGGTTGCCCAAAAACCCATGAATTTGCATACAATATGGGTATCAAACGAAAGGGGAAGGTCACAGGATTCTTTTGGACTTTGTAATATTTCGATAAATTCATCGATAACTGAGTTATCGATCAGAATGTGGTTGCCCAAAAACCCATGAATTTGCATACAATATTAGTATCAAACGAATGGGGAAGGCCACAGTATTCTTTTGGACTCGGAAATATTTCGATCACTTTATCGATAACTGAGTTATCGATCAGAATGTGGTTGCCCAAAAACCCATGAATTTGCATACAATATGGGTATCAAACGAAAGGGGAAGGTCACAGGATTCTTTTGGACTTTGTAATATTTCGATAAATTCATCGATAACTGAGTTATCGATCAGAATGTGGTTGCCCAAAAACCCATGAATTTGCATACAATATTGGTATCAAACGAATGGGGAAGGCCACAGTATTCTTTTGGACCCGGAAATACTTCGATAACTTTATCGATAACTGAGTTATCGGTCAGAATGTGGTTGCCCAAAAACCTTTGAATTTGCATACAATATGGGTATCAAACGAAAGGGGAAGGTCACAGGATTCTTTTGGACTCTGCAATATTTCGATCAATTAATCGATAACTGAGTTATCGGTCAGAATGTTGATGTTGTGAATTAAAGCGAAAATATATGCAAATTGCTTTAAATATGTGTTGAAATTGGTTAGTTTTATGTTTTTTCTAAATTTTTTTGCTGTTGTTTGAGCTAATGCAGAACTGTCGGTGCCGCTTTCATTATTATCATGTCGTCGGTGCTTGGCGGCAATTATCGTCAAGCTTCGGTTTTTCGCCGTTGTCGTTCGCAGTCGTCGTTTTGAATGTGGGCCGGGCTATTGTCGTCGTTAATAAATAGGAGTAAATCGTCACCTGTCAAACATAAAATCAAATATTTTGAATGAGTTTTTCGTAACGTTTGAGCAAAATAGTTGTGCATTTTAAAGATATTGGTATCGTTTCTGCGGAAAATATCCTTTTAGTAAGTTTAGCAATTCTTCATATTTTGGTTGCTTCGCTGTTTCGTAAAAATTAAACTTTTATGAGTGTTTATATAATAATACAATTTATGAAGCCCTTACGGTTTGTTCGGTATTTATCTCTTCTTCAATTTGATCTGAAAAATAATTAATAGCTTTGGCTTTTGTTTAGAATCCTGTATTAGAAGTTGGTGCTCTGGGTGAATTTAATTGTTCACAAGTGCTGCTAAGAAATTTACATTCTGAAAAATTAATGTAGGTATGTAAAAAACACATTTAACATTAAATTGTGATAAATATAAGGGCTATTTTCTTATGTAAACTTTATCATTATTTTAAGGAACATGTGACCTTTAAAACTTATTTGTTTGATAAATAAAAATGTTTTCAAAAGAAGCTTAGTTATTTAGCTTATTTCTTTGATGCGAGCGGAGCCGCGGGTAAATGCTAGTATTCATATAAATCTTCATAATAAAGTTCTGCATTCGATTAACTGACAAAGAAAACTACTTTGATTTTAAATTTCTTGGTATTCTGCCGAATGTTTTTTTAAATTTGTCAATTATGGGAAAATATTTACACGAAACTTTTCCTTGCCTCTAAACTGTGCAGTTTCTGATGATCTTGTAAAAAACGAGATTCGGGTGCTGCGAACTCTTTCTCTTTCAAATTTATCTTTGTCGTCAGCATCTGGGGTTTTTCTTTAGCAGCCGTTTCGCACTGATCAAAATTAATGCGTGCGTTATTGACTAACTTATCAAAGATTCGTGAAAGATCTTTCCATAGATTGCTAAGCTTTTTACTTCCAGCCTTTCAGATGTAAGGATAGTGTGATAAATTTTTTTTTTTTTTTTTGTTTTTTTTGGGACAATATTAGCATTTGCAAAATTTTGCGACCTTTTTTGAAATAAAAAAAAAATAACAGCAAAGTATTAGCAGAAACTATCTTCTTCTTCTTTAAATCGTCATCTAACCGCCTGAGCGATTTTGACCGTTTAACATAGCTCGCCAGTCGTTTCTTTGTTGCGCCAACTGGCGCCAATTGGAAACACCGCGGGACCGCAAATCGGAGTGGTGGTCTCCCTCTTCCTCTGCTTCCACCGGCGGGTGCCGATAAGAATACCTTCTGGGCTGGAGCATCTTCGCTCATTCGCACTACGTGGCCTGACCAGCGAAGCCGGTGTGCTTTAATTCGCTGAACTATGTCAGCGTCTGCGTAAAGTTCATACAGCTCATCATTAAATCTTCTTCGGTACTCGCCGTCGCCAACGCGTAGAGGTCCACAAATCTTTCGAAGAACCTTCCCAGAGCCGCCTCATCAGATGTTGTTAGTGTCCACGCTTCTACACCATATAGCAGGACGGGTGCGACGAGTGACTTATAGAGTGTTATTTTCGTTCGTCGAGAGAGGACTTTACTTTTCAATTGCCTACTCAGCCCGAAGTAGCATTTGTTTGCAAGAGTAATTCTTCGTCGGATTTCTAGGCTAACATTATTGTTGGTGTTAATGCTGGTTCCCAGGTAAACGAAGTCCTTTACTATTTCAAAATTATTGCTGCCAAAAGTGGCTTGGTTGCCAAGGCGCGAATGCGCTGACTCTTTGCATGATGACAGAAGGTACTTCGTTTTGCCCTCGTTCACCACCAATCCCATTTTCTCCGCTTCTTTTTCTAATTTGGAGTAAGCAGAAGTTACGGCGCGGTTGTTAAGGCCAATGATATCAATATCGTCAGCATATGCCAACAGTTGCACGCTTTTATAAAATATTGTTCCAGCGCGGTTAAGTTCTGCAGCTTGTATTATTTTTTCCAGCATTAAATTAAAGAAATCGCACGATAGGGGGTCACCCTGTCTGAAACCTCGTTTAGTTTCGAACGGCTCGGAGAGGTACTTCCCAATTCTGACCGAGCTGGCGGTGTTGCTCAAGATCATTTTGCATAGCCGTATAAGTTTTGCGGGGAAACCAAATTCAGACATAGCGGCATAAAGGCAGCTGCTTTTCGTGCTATCGAAAGCGGCTTTAAATTCAACAAAGAGACGATGTGTGTCGATTCTTTTTTCACGGGTTTTTTCCAAGATTTGGCGTATTGTAAAAATCTGGGTGATGGTAGATTTACCAGGTCTGAAGCCACACTGATAAGGTCCAATCAGTCTGTTCACATCAGGGTTCAGTCTTTCGCACAATACGCTTGATAGGACCTTATATGCGATATTCAAAAAGCTGATTCCGCGATAGTTGGCGCAGTTTGCAGGATCGCTCTTCTTGTGGATTGGGCAAAGAACACATTCGTCCAACCATATTCTGCATAGAAGTTGATGCATGCGCCTTGCCAGCTCCTCGCCTCCTTTTTTGAATAGCTCAGCAGGCAAACCATCAGCGCCAGCTGCTTTATTGTTTTTCAATCGGGATATTGCTACTCGCACTTCATTATAGTCGGGTTGTGGAACGTCAATTACATCATCTTCGATTGTGGGCTCGGGTTCGGCATCTTCTCTGGTTTCTTGCTCAGTTTCTCCATTTAAAAGGGCAGAGAAGTCTCTCTCTCCCTCGATATTCTGAGTGCTCTCTGAACATCGGCCACCAGGTCGCCGTTCTCATTCTTACAGAAGTTTGCCCCGGGTTTAAAACCTTCTGTCATTCGCCGAATTTTTTGATAGAATTTTCGGGCATTATTCCCGTTGGCCAGCATCTCAAACTCCTTTATTTCACGCTTTTCTGCCTCTCTTTTTTCGCCCGAAAAAGCCGCCTCGCTTCCCTCTTCAACTCGCGGTAGTGTTCACACACACTACTCGTGGCATTCGATCTCAGCGTTGCCTTGTAGGCTTCGTCCTTTCTTTTCCTTGCAGCGCTGCACTCTTCATCATCATACCAGTTGTTTCTTCGCGTTCGCCGGAATCCAATTACTTCTTCGGCTGCGGTACGGAGTGCTCCTGAGATATGATCCCACTGCTCATGCATTCCACTAGGTTGAATTGTGCTCTCGGAGAGCAGGCGTGGAAGGCGATCTGCGAAATAATTGGCGGTCTGTTGCGATTGCAGCTTTTCGACGTCCAGCTTTCCCTGCGTTTTTTGTTGCGCCTGTTTTGTCGTACAGAAGCGGGTACGAATCTTGGCTGCTACTAGGTAGTGATCAGAGTCGATGTTAGGTCCTCGTATTGTGCGAACATCTAAAACGGTGGAAGCATGCCGTCCGTCTATCACAACGTGGTCGATCTGGTTGCGTGTTTTTCGATCGGGGGACAGCCATGTAGCCTGATGGATCTTCTTATGCATAAACCTAGTGCTGGATATCACCATGTTTCGGGCACCGGCGAAGTCGATCAGCCTGAATCCATTTGGCGAAGTCTGATCGTGGAGACTGAACTTCCCGACAGTGGGGCCAAACACACCCTCCTTACCCACCCTGGCGTTAAAGTCGCCAAGCACGACTTTGATATCATGACGGGGGCAGCGCTCGTATGCTTCTTCCAGGCGCTCGTAGAATGCATCCTTTTCCACGTCGTCCTTCTCTTCCGTCGGTGCATGAGCGCAGATAAACAATATGGTGAAAAATCGTACTTTAATGCGGATTGCGGCGAGACGCTCGTTCACGGGTGTGAGTGACAGTACTCGGTGACGGAGTCTCTCTCCCACCACAAATCCCATGCCGAATCTGCGCTTGTATTCATGCCCAATCCAGTAGATGTTGCAAGGTGTTTTGATCGTGTTTCCTCGCCCGGCCATCGCATCTCTTGAACGCACAACCCGTTTCGCGGGAGGTTGAATTCAATTACACGTTTGTATAGCGATCCGCTTGATCCAAGACAGACGCCCGCTTGTAGCCACACCACATGGTGATCAGATGCTGCTGTTTGAATCCCCCAGCAAGCCCTTAAACCGATTATGTCGGAGTGGCCTTACCAGGTTGTCGCCTTCTCACGTTTAGCTCACCACCAAACGGGTGTTCGGTGGTTACCCAGAGGATACTTGGGCGCAAAGCCCGGAAGTAGTGAGCTGCTTGAACCGCAGGCAAAAGAATCGCTCTGGCCATTCCCAGGTGAATGACGATCAGAAACTTTTCCCACTTGCGTGGACTTCTGCACACGGCCCCATCCTCACAAAGCAAAAACTATCATTCAACAAAAATCTTCTAAAATGGTAGAATATTTAAAAAAATAAAAATTTATAAAAAATTACCAAAAATTGTACGTACGTTTATTACGTAAATTTTTAGTTTGGTTCAAAATGATGAAGGCGACCATCGGTTTTATTGAGAAAAATAAATACATACAATCTCTTAAGTTTCCTCAAACTACACGCAAAATGTATGAGGCCTCTTATTTTTAGTTTTCGAGACATACATTTTTGAAATTTTTGAGGCGTTGCACAGAATGAATTTTACTCATAGCACATACAACTGCTAGGCTGTATAACATAATGAAATCACACAATTATAATGAACCGACGTTTTTAATATATATTTTATCAGTATTTGAATATTTTCTAATTTTATTGCATACATTTAATAGTGTACGAGTTACAGGTCACTATTTTTATTTAATTTGTTCACATTCTTATATTATTTTGAAAACTTTGCAATGGAAAACATCACAGGTGGACACTATTTAACATTTTATTTCGTGTTTTGAAATAGGTATAAAGCATTGGGATAAGCGTGTTTCCTTGATTTCAATCGCTCTATCGAAACCGATTATTTAAAAACTCTCTTTCTCGTTTATGAGGACTTCATTGGAACAAAAATCTGTCTTTATTGTTTTAAATTCGTCGATGATAGTATTATGAAATTGAATGAGCATAGTAATAGGTAGTGGAATCGGGACGACGTAAGCATTCTCGTCGTACAAATCTTTTTACCGTTCCACCATAACATAGGGTCTAAACGACCTCATCACTCTGAATTTGGGCCAATATGAGCAACCTATGTCTAATGCGTGTGAAGGGATAGACCAAATTTTGGATGGGAGCCTAATCGAACCAAATATCTAATTTCTTAATGCGATAAGGCAACTTGAAAATGTTTTTATGAAAGTTTATGGCCACGGTGGCTGCTTTGCAGATGCCGTTTGGAATCGCCAAAAAACAATAGGTCCCGCCAATTTGTAGGAGGAGGCTACAAATTGGTAGAGAATCTCGTCCTTAATCTCTTCAGAAGGTATATATAGTGCCAACTATTATTTTTTTTTATTGCTATATATACTTTCATATTCAAATTAGTAGCACCGAACTCACACAGATTTGAATGAAAGCGGTAAATCATACTTTTATAAGAGCCGAATAATGTATAGATTAAACTCTTAAACCTTTCATAGATGCCCAAAAGCACAAAACTTGGACAAGTAAAACAAAAAAAATTACTAAAACTGTTGGAATTAGAGGTCGTTACATTTTGTTGTAACCGTAAAATAAAAGTTATACAGATGTATATATTAGAAAAATAAGTTTATTAGTATTAAAGTCTCATCGACTTGAGTGAACTTTAGCTACTAACTATAATATCAATACGGGAAAAAATGGAATACATGAGAACCAAAAATGTATAACAGCTATTCGGGTTGCCAGATTACTTCAACATTTCCTCTCAACACGAATATGTATTTTACATTTTTAGAAAAATAACAAATCAAGGAAGACCTAATCGGTCTACAAATTTAAAGTGTTTATCCTTTGATAAATTTTTGGTAAGTACGTCTGCAATCATGTCGTCCGTGGCTATATGTATAAGCAATTTGAACGGTTCCCCTATTTATTTCATCACCCACATGATGATAGCGTATATCTATATGTTTAGTACGGGGTCGGTAAACTGGATTTTTCGATAGTTGCTGAGCACTTGAGTGGTCGCATTTTATCAGGACAGGCTTATTTGTCTCATATTTACCAATTTCCTCAAGAAGACGTTTAAGATAAATACCCTCTTTTACTGCTGCAGATAACGCATAGTACTCTGCTTCAGTTGTACTTAGTGCAACTGCGGTCTGCTTCTTACTCTCCCAAGATATTGCGCTGCCACCCATCAGAAACACGAACCCAGAATACGATTTTCTATCTTTGGTGTCGCCACCCCAATCTGCGTCAGTATAGCCTTCTATTGGTTTCACGTCACCATCGTATCGAAGCTTTAAATCGATTGTTTTTGCCAAGTAGCGCAATATGTGTTTTGCCCCAACTTCATGTTTACGTGTTGGGTTTGAGTTATATTGTGCCAATTTACTCACAGAATGTTGAATATCAGGGCGAGTAGAAATCGCTAAATATAATAGCTCGCCAATCAATTGCTGGTATGCTGTCTTTATCAATATTTACATCGGATTCATCAATTTCGGTGACCCTATACCCTGGATCCAAAGGCGTTGATACAAAACGACAGTTGAACATGTTATATTGTTCGAGAAGAGTGCGGATATATTTTGATTGGCATACTGTTATCGCACCAATACTTCCGAAATAAGAAATCGGCCCTTTGTCGACAAGTTTAAACTCTTGAGCCAGTTCGGCCTTATATATGTTGATGTCTTCTAAGCTTTCACTACCTACGAGTATAT
Source organism: Merzomyia westermanni (assembly GCA_949987695.1). NCBI lineage: Eukaryota > Metazoa > Arthropoda > Insecta > Diptera > Tephritidae > Merzomyia > Merzomyia westermanni. The sequence continues at coordinate 89,196,905 of OX465291.1, forward strand.
CGTCTACATAAACTGCAATGAAACACAACTTGCCTGCAATATTTCGTATGTATAGACATAGCTCGTTCTTGCATTCTGAAAACCCCATTTTATTGAGAACTGCATCAAGAGTGAAATTCGATTCGCGTCCAGACTGTGTAAGTCCGTATATTGCTTTATGTAGCCGCAGAACTCGATCTGGATACTTTTTACCCACAAAGCCTTCGGGTTGCTGCATGTAACATTCTTCGCTTAAGTAACTATTAAGGTAGGCTGTTGTAATGTCTAACTGGTGAAGATGCATTTTATTTGTGGCTGCCAATGCAAACAACATTCTTATTGTTGCGTATCTAACAGGCGAGAATGTCTCTTTATAATTCACTCCATATTTTTGGCTGCACCCTTTCGCCTTTAATCTGGCCTTAAAGCGTTCGGTGTTTCCCCCCTTATCTGATTTTACATCAAACACCCATTTACATTCTATAGCTTCTTGATGTGGTGGTTAGTCTTCCAATGACCATGTTTTTTTCATAACCAAAGAGTAAATTTCTTGTTCCCTGGCTGCTCTCCATTGGTGTTCATATTGGTTACCGTCAATATCTTTTACGCTCGCAGGTATACTAATTTTAGCAGATAGAAAATTCACACTGTTATATGTTTTTCGAGGCCGGCCCGGCTTTCCTGTGCGTACAATTTTCGGGCGCCCACGCCTTGGCTGTATTTCACTATCTGTTTCACAATTTGGATTTATGCCTTAATTATTATCTTCGATATCGGCAGCATCTAATTCTGTTGGTGCTACAGGTTCAACGCTTTCTTCGTCACCATTATGTACATTTTCGCATGATTCAGTCCGCATCAAAATTTTAGCTTCCGGTGTAGTTTTTCCCATGAGTTTATTTTCTTCTTACGACCACCTTTTTGGCTTCCATGTCATACAACCGGTATGCTTTTGATTGTTGTGAGTAGCCTACCATTATACACTATCGGCCTTTTGCTCGGAATTTACGATTTTCTAATCTATCTAAAGTAATCGGTAAACACCCAAATACTTTGAGGTGCTGCACATTAGGCTTTCGCCCATACCATATTTCGTTTGGAGTTATGTCGGCAATCGCCTTTGATGCTATGCGGTTTCGAAGATAAGCAGCGGTTGCCACTGCTTCTGCCCAAAATTTTTCGCTGAGATTTGCTTGTACTAACATCGATCTAGCCATCTCTATTAATGTACGCTTGGTTCTCTCAGCCACTCCGTTTTGTTGTGGACTATAAGGGGTACTTAATTGGCGTATGATCCCATTTTCCTCTAAATAATTATTAATAAGTATTAATAAATTCGCGCGCACCAATTTCCCTGTTTGACGCTCAACCATCATTTTAAATGCTTTGAATTTGTTGAGCGCTTCATCTTTTGCTTTAATGAAACAAACAAACATTTTTCTTGACTTGTCGTCAATGAAGGTAAGGAAGTACCGCGTACCGCCCATTGATTGAACGTTAAAGGGCCCACAAACGTCGGTATGGATCAACCCCAATATATTCTCCGGTTTACGTTCAGATTGTTGTGGAAAACGATTGTCCGCAAACTTTACTGCGCATACATGTAACACAAGAATTATTTTTTTTTTAATTTTCCTTTTTCCAACCCACGTACTATTTCTTTTGTTTTCATTTGTTGCAGACATCCAAAGCTTACATGTCGGAGTCTCAAATGCCAAATATTTTGTTCTTGTACATAGGAATACACCGACTGCTTTGTGCTCTCAAATACAAATAAATCGTTTTTAATATTTGCTTCCAAAGTTACTTGACTATAATTTTTATTTCGTACAATTACGCCTTGGTCGGAAAACGTTACCTTTGCGCCGTTTTTAACACATTTCATGACTAAGAAAAAATTATGTTGAAAAGTGGGAGCAAACAAAGTATTTTTGAGCAGCAAATTGCCCTGGTTTGTTGTCAACTTTACATCTCCCTTTCCTACTACTGTTACGATTTGGTTACCTGGTATCGATACCTTTTCCTCTACTTTGTGCATCGAAACAAATTGGTCATTGTAGTTGCACATATGTGACGTCGCTCCACTATCTACGATCCACTCAAACCGGTTTTCGCAATTGTAATTATTATTAGAAAAAACGGTTACAGCTTGTGCATAATATGAGCTTTATTTCAATTCTTTTGTTTCTTTTTGATCTTTTGATTTCCTTACTTTACAATTAGAAGCGTAGTGCCCTGGTTTATGGCAGTGATAGCACTGACCATTATTTCTTGACTTTGGGTCTTCGCCACGCAACTCGTTCGAACTTCTATTGTTCTTGTCATTTCGCTGCTGTGCTCTGGTATTGCTGTGGTTGTTTTGTGCCGAAAATGCATGTTGACTGCTGTCATTTGTGTTTCGATTATTTCTTCGTTCGTATTCTTCCAAAAGTTTTACCTTTAAATAAGCTGTAATCAGGCAGCTCATCTCTCGCCTCCATTGCAATAACAAAACTCTCAAAGTGATCTGGCAAACTCGACAAAAGTATGATGACCAACATCTGGTTATTTATTTCAAGAGCAACTTCGGCTAACTTTTCGACGATGTCTGTAAATGAGTTTAAAAATTGCGGCATATTACCATCATCCGACAAACGGAGATTCAATTAAATTTTGTAAAGGGTAACCCTTCTAGCGGGACCTTTGGGCTTATAAATTGACTCTAAGTTCTGCCACGCATCCCTCGAATTTTTGCAATTTTTAATGTGGTTCAATTGTGTTGGTTTGACAAACAAAACCATTGTTGCGAGCGCTTTCGCATCTAACGTATGCCACTCTGCGGAATTTGCTTCACTCCGCACCAATTTACCAGACACAACCTTCCACTGGTCTGAATGGATGAGCACACTACGCATTTGGACACACCATGAGTCGTAGTTGTGTTCATCGAGCTTTTCAATCGCATACAGCCCACTTGCCATATCTGGAATCATACTTACTACCTGTGCACGGGAGCCTTGCTCGAGTTTTATGTCTTCTTCTTTTAGAACGTCTTCGTTGTCTGATGGACTTTCTCCCTCAAACTTCTCCGTATCTTCGGTTTTACTTTTACTCTGCGTCTTTGGTCCACATGGGTCCATAACCTTCTGTTGGAATTGTTGTAACCGTAAAATAAAAGTTATACAGATGTATATATTAGAGAAGTAAGTTTATTAGTATTAAAGTCTCATAGACTTGAGTGAACTTTAGCTACTAACTATAATATCAATACGGGAAAAAATGGAATACATAAGTAACTAAAAATGTATAACAGCTATTCGGGTTGCCAGATTACTTCAACAAAAGCTGTTTTGCAAAAAAGTGTGCTTTATTTAGTAGCAAATGATTATATCCATAGTAGAATAACTGTTACTTGTGGAATTCAATTTTCGCGAAATTGTCTGGGTGTATAGTTCTTGTTTTCGTTCTCGCCATTTTTGACAATGCTGTCAAATAAAATACAATTAAACAATTAAAACAAGTAAGGGAAGGGCTGGCTTCTACTGGTGGTCTTACCCTGTTAATTTAACCCTAGGCACGTAACCTTCGTCGATTCGCTATTGAAAATTTTCTGTCACTTTTTAAGACCGCCTTTCTAAAAGACTTAAAAAAATTTATCTGAATCGTTCCAAAATAATAAAATAATGTTTTATTTCGAGGTTTAAAAACTGGTACACATATGCGTACAATAAATCAAAACAAAAATTAAATAACTATATTAGAAATAAGTATTTTAAAGAATGTTCGTTGAATCGACGAATGGTTAGGTTTTATAGGGAGTGAGCGAAGGTTCGCTTTCTAGGGTTAAAGATACATAGCCCAAACCCCGTTTTTCGAAAAAAATTTGTTGTGTGGGGGCTATACGATATATTGGTCGAATCCTGATGGTTTTCACTAAACACATTACATATGTAATAAGTACTGTAGTTGCCAAATTTTGTGTTCCTCTCTATTGAATTGCAGGATTTATAGGTCAAACCCTGTTTATTGGATCAATCGATGGTATGGGACCTATGCTTTGTATTGGTCCGATCTTGTTGGTTCCGACAAATGATTAATATATTACAAAATGGCGACCCCTTACCAAATTTCATTGAGATATGTCAAAGATGAGGGACTAGTTTGTGTTCAACCAGACAGACAGGTCTCTATCTCTATGGCGCGATATACAACAGGTATATCATCATTAACCTCCTAAGCGATTTTTTGCGCCAAGCTTCTCTTCCAATTTGTGGTGTGACGATTTGAATTTTCCCTACAAATTGGTGGGACCTACAGTTTTTTGCCGACTCCGAACGGCATCTACAAAGGAGACGAATTTTTGCTGAGAAGCCTGTCATGGCAGAAATACACTCGGAGAGTTTGCCAAACCACTGCCGAGGGGCGACCCCGTTTTGAAAAACTTTTTTCAAATCACTTTTGATGTTACCTGTACCAGGGCTCGAACCATGGACCTTCGGTGTGGTAGGCCGGCAACACTACCTTCACACCACGGCGGCCGCCAAGACAGACAGGTGGACATGGCTAAAACGACTCAGCTCATCGCGCTGACCATTCCGGTGGGTCTATCTCTTCTTCTTCTCAAACTTACAAATAACGGACCAAAGTTATAATACCATTTCATGTTTATTAAATATATAAAAACCTCACAAAATTAGAGATAAGTGGTGAAAATCAACATGTGCCTCAAAGTGTTAATTCATTTGTTTACATTCGGTTGATATTTCGACCCCTTTTCCCGAAATTATCGTAACGGAGATCTTTTCGAGATTCACTTTTTGCTGCAAATTTGGTCAACATCTCTCAGCACATTACCTGGTAAAATATTATATCTAGTATGGTTGTGCGAATTATTGGAATATAGCTAGTAATTAATTTGATGTACTCTTTCTTTCTCAACTTTAAACAAGCTTACCCGCGGCTCCGCTCGCATCAAAGAAATAAGCCAAATAACTAAGCTTCTTTTGAAAACATTTTTATTTATCAAACAGATAAGTTTTAAAGTTCACATGTTCCTTAAAATAATGATAAAGTTTACATAAGAAAATATCCCTTATATTTATCACAATTTAATGTTAATGTGTTTTTTACATACCTACATTAATTTTTCAGAATGTAAATTTATTAGCAGCACTTGTGAACAATTAAATTCACACAGAGCACCAACTTCTAATACAGGATTCTAAACAAAAGCCAAAGCTATTAATTATTTTTCAGATCAAATTGAAGAAGAGATACATACCGAACAAACCGTAAGAGCTTCATAAATTGTATTATTATATAAACACTATAAAAGTTTAATTTTTACGAAACAGCGAAGCAACCAAAATATGAAGAATTGCTAAACTTACTAAAAGGATATTTTCCGCAGAAACGATACCAATATCTTTAAAATGCACAACTATTTTGCTCAAACGTTACGAAAAACTCATTCAAAATATTTGATTTTATGTTTGACAGGTGACGATTTACTCCTATTTATTAACGACGACAATAGCCCGGCCCACATTCAAAACGACGACTGCGAACGACAACGGCGAAAAACCGAAGCTTGACGATAAATGCCGCCAAGCACCGACGACATGATAATAATAAAAGCGGCAACGACAGTTCTGCATTAGCTCAAACAACAGCAAAAAAATTTAGAAAAAACATAAAACTAATCAATTTCAACACATATTTAAAGCAATTTGCATATATTTTCGATTTAATTCACAACATCAACATTCTGACCGACAACTCTTTTTTTCTTTTATGGCGCGATATACAACAGGTATATCATCATAAACCTCCTAAGAGATTTTTGCGCCAAGCTTCTCTTCCAATTTGTGGTGTGCCGATTTGAATTTTCCCTACAAATTGGTGGGACCTACAGTTTTTTGCCGACTCCGAACGGCATCTACAAAGGAGACGAATTTTTGCTGAGAAGCCTGTCATAGCAGAAATACACTCGGAGAGTTTGCCAAACCACTGCCGAGGGGCGACCCCGTTTTGAAAAACTTTTTTCAAATCACTTTTGATGTTACCTGTACCAGGGCTCGAACCATGGACCTTCGGTGTGGTAGGCCGGCAACACTACCTCCACACCACGGCGGCCGCCAGTTATCGATTAATTGATCGAAATATTGCAGAGTCCAAAAGAATCCTGTGACCTTCCCCTTTCGTTTGATACCCATATTGAATGCAAATTCATGGGTTTTTGGGCAACCACGTTCTGACCGATAACTCAGTTATCGATAAAGTTATCGAAATATTTCCGGGTCCAAAAGAATACTGTGGCCTTCCCCATTCGTTTGATACCAATATTGTATGCAAATTCATGGGTTTTTGGGCAACCACATTCTGATCGATAACTCAGTTATCGATAAATTTATCGAAATATTGCAAAGTCCAAAAGAATCCTGTGACCTTCCCCTTTCGTTTGATACCCATATTGTATGCAAATTCATGGGTTTTTGGGCAACCACATTCTGATCGATAACTCAGTTATCGATAAAGTTATCGAAATATTGCCGGGTCCAAAAGAATACTGTGGCCTTCCCCATTCGTTTGATACCAATATTGTATGGAAATTCATGGGTTTTTGGGCAACCACATTCAGATCGATAACTCAGTTATCGATGAATTTATCCAAATATTGCAAAGTCCAAAAGAATCCTGTGAGCTTCCCCTTTCGTTTGATACCGATATTTTATGCAAATTCATGGGGTTTTGGGCAACCACATTCTGATCGATAACTCAGTTATCGATTAATTTATGGAAATATTGCAGGGTCCAAAAGAATACTGTGGCCTTCCCATTCGTTTGATACCCATATTGTATGCAAATTCAGGGGTTTGCAGCAACCACATTCTGATCGATAACTCAGTTATCGGATAATTTATCGAAATACTGCTAAGTCCAAAAGAATACTGTGGCCTTCCCCTTTCGTTCAATACCCATATAGTATGCACATTTTAAGGCTTTAGGGCACCAAATTGCATAAATTCATTGGATAAAATAAATTTTTGGGTTAGTTGGGTCACATTAGTGCCCATAACCCCATAACGATGTGAGGTATTGAGATTTCATGAAACTTGTGACCTATCCGAGACATCGGGAAATAAGTGTGCTGAATCGATTTGTACGAAATTCGTTGCATAGAGAGTATAGTATGGTTCATTCTAAGACATTCCAACCAGGTGCTACCACTGAGGATGTTTCGCAAGGTTGCCACCTTTTTGGAACTAAAAAGTGCATAAATGACAGGTAAGGAAGTCTAACTTCGGGTGGAACCGAACATTAAATACCCAGCTGTGTAACAGCGGTCGTGGTAAATTGTTGTGGAGTTATGATCTGTAGAGGTTTTAAACTATTTCTACTACCATGTGGGCGATCTTATAAATCAAAATGAATGTTTGTTTTGCTGTGTGTTTGGCGTCCAAACTACTCAACCGATCTTTATAAAATGTTCACAATAGATTTTCGGGTTCACTGGTTACAGTATAGGCTATATATAATTTTTGAAAAGTGGACGGTGCCACGCTCCCATGCTATACTCGTATAAATTTTAATCTTTATAACAGCAGATTCTTGGATTCACTGGTTGCAGCATAGGTTATATGGATTTAAATAAAAAATAATAATTTAATTCCCATTCAGGTCGAAAAATTATTAATTCATTCATTTATTTATGCATACATACATATGGACATATAGTATTGTTCAAAAAAACTTCCGCATACAATGTCAGCAATTTGAAACTCAAATACAAACTGGTGTTCGTTCTGCTTGCGCAAAGGAATCAGTAGCTGCGCTCACATGACCTGTAGGTGAATGCCGAATCTTTTCCGAGGCTCCGCGAAGCTCTTTAGTGCACCGCTGGTCTAGATGATCTAAAGGGCGCATCAAAGGAAAGTTCGCTAAGCAAAAATGGACTATCTACAATCCCTTTTGTGAGTTTCACTATAAATAACACTTCAAGCATCTCCCTACGACTCTGCAAAGTAGAAAGCTGTATAAGTTTTAACTGACGACAGTAGGACGGAAGATTCCTTTACGGATTCCATGATAAATTTCTTAAAGCCAAAAGCAAAACCTGTTTTTGAACCGACTCCAGCTTGTCACAATGAATGTGGTACTACGAGTTCCAGATTATGGAGGTATATTCCAATAATGGCCCTGCCAAAGAAGTGATGAAGTTATTAACAGTCGAATTTGAAATTTGCTTGACTCATAAGTGGGTGGTGCCACGCGCACTTTCCAAAATTTTGCAAAAATCGTAAAAAAAAATTAAGAAAATTTATGTAACTGCCAAATTATATCATTCTACCTGTATCAGTCAATGAGATAGGGGCAGTTCAGTATTTCTACCATAAACGTTAGTTGTTCTACCATGAACGTTAGTTGTTCTACCATAAACGGTTATGTAGTTATTAACAGTCGAAGTTTGAAAATTGTTTCCACTCTTTTCCAAAAATTTGGTAAAATCGTCAATGGGACGGTCAACTAAATAAATCTACCAAATTTCATTATTGTAGCAGCTTTTATTATTGACTTATCTCGTTTTAAATGTTTTTCGAAATTTTCGATAGCGAAAAAGAGGGCGTAGTTATGGTTTGATTTCGCCTGTTTTAAATAGCGTCCTACCTTGGCCAGAAAGCAACATGTGTGCCAAATTTCAAATATCTCAATTTTTACACAAGTTATCTTGTATACGGACGGACGGACATGTCTTAATGGATTCCTTTGTTCATTCTAAGAACTTTGGTATATGGATCTCTATATCTATCTCCATTTATTTATACCGTTACAAACTACCGTTATATGGCCAAAACTATGATACCCTGTGTACTAGCACACGCTGGGTATAAAAATTGTGTTGAACATTTAGTTATAATGTCATTGGTTTTCGGGGGTTTTATGACATGTACAGAGCGGAATAACTGTTGCAAATTTACTTTCGAAAGTCTTATATTGTAAATTAGGAACCCTCACGGACGTTGTTCTGCCTAACCATTGATTTAAAGATGTGTTGAACCCACAGTTTACCAAATTAAAAATGAAACACAATTCAAAATTATGACAGCAGTTTATTTCGCGCTTGTTCCGCTCCTGATTATAACTAACTTAAACAAGTAAGGAAGTCTAAGTTCGGGTGGAACCGAGCATTATGTACCTAGAAGTGATCTATTATAACATCCCAATTTATGTAGGTCTATTTTAATACTTTCAAATAAACAGACGGACATACTGATAGACGTATCGAGAGGCGGACATGGCTACATCGACTCAGCTCATCCTCCTGATCATTTCAGTATACGTACAAACATTTCATGTTCATGAAAGGTATGAATATCAAAAAATATATACAACTTCGCTTTTGCAGTGGGGTATTAACTACTTGCCCGGATATTTTACTTTTCATCCTGAACGTTTTGATATACATTAATAAATATATATCTCGATTCGTTTACGCCGAATGAAGAAATATACCTTTTGTGCGTAACAAAAATAGATATAAAAGATGTGTGTCTGTCATAACTCCGAACTTTTTTGGTCTAAATTAATGAAATTTGGATATATGTGTCACTTACTCATCATCTACATACATAATTTTGGAAAAGTGGGCGGTGCCACGCCCACACATTTTGTGTTTTGTTTTTGCTCTTGAACTTTCACGATAGGTTCAGGAGTTCGCTGGGCATGACACAGGCTGTATATAGCTTTTGGAAAAGCCCCCAGGTTATGTAAAGCTGCAGTTCGGTATAGCTAGGAGTTTATTTGGTTCAAGTTAATGACATTTTATATATAGATGTGTTCTATGTATCAAAACGTCAAAACAACGTCTACCGGGTGTGCTAGTATATTATAAAATGGCAAAAGCAAACAATGAATTTCAGCATTCTTTTGTAAAACTGAGAGACTAGTTTGCGTTCAAATAGACAGACGGACAGAGAGATGGGCATGGCTAAATCGACTCCGCTCATCGTTCTGATCATTTTAATGAACTTTTCTCTTCTTGTTCTCATACTTACATACATTTATAGTTTATGAAAGGTATGAAAATCAAAAAAGATATATAACTTTGCTAATGCAGTGGGCTATTAACTACGTGCCCGAATATTTTGCTTGTGTGTTTCCCGATTTGGCTAACTTTTGGCAGGAGTAAAATACATATTACTGAGAAGCAGCTGAACAATTTTCACTGAAATATCAAGATTGAATTATAAGCGATTACCTTTGAAAATAGCAGAAATTTTATGTGTACAAAATATGATTGATATAACTTGCTTAGTTGTAGAAATATCGTTTTTTAAATTTTCCAAAAAAATTTTAAGAACTATGTTAAAAAACTGAGCGTGGACATTAACCGAATTCGCCCATTTTTACAGCAAACAGTAACCTTTATATATTGAACATTATCACCAAATTTCGTTCCGACAAATCAATTTTTGGCGGAGTTATGGCATAAAAAGTTTTGCGAAATAATCCATTATAAAAGGAGCGGGGCCACGCCCATTTAAAAAAATTTTTTTTTTTTGATTTCTTAGTTTACGCAAACTTTAAAAGTGAAATATAAATTATGTAAAGCTATTTTACGCAAAGTTATTGCCTATTCAATATATCTACGATCCCCTTCAAAATCTTTCATACAAAAGTGGGCGTAGACCTTAACCGATCCCGCCCATTTTTTCATGGAACATTCCTTGCATACCTGGAAACCTGCGTGCTGAATTTCGTTTCGATATCTTGAACGGTTTTTGATTTATGATTAATATTATTTCTAAATTTGACTTAATCAAAAGTGGGCGGTGCCACACCGATTTTCCAAAATTTCTTGAAAATTTATTTTACGCCCCAATCTCAATGTATTCACCAAATTTTATCCTTATAGGTGTATTATGTACTGAGTAATCACTTTTTTTGTGTTTTCGAAAATATTCTATGTATAAAAAGTGGGCGTGGCTATCATGCGATTTCGCCCATTTTAAATAAAATAAAAGTCAAGTTATCGTGTTCACAGACGGACGGACGGACGGGCATGGCTTAATCAATTTCTCTTTTCGTCCTGAACATTTTGATATATACAAGCCAATATCTATCTCGATCCGTTTATGCCGTTACGTACTGCCGTTAGGTGACTAAAGCTAATAAACCTTGTGTGCGTAGCACTACTACGTATAAAAATTATGATTTCTTACCAACTAACCTCTTAGCCTGAGATACTAACGTTGCAGTTCGCACCACCCATAAGTATTTCACAATCGATGAGTTGCGCGTGTAGGCCAATATTGCCTACACTGTATTGCTGTACACTGCAATTCTCTCCACTCTATCCCAACTTCGGCTTAATTACTACATTTTGAGGTTGCAGATGATTGCACAATGATGGTAACTGGTCCTTCCGTCGATGAGCTGTGCTCCAGAATAAATGGTTATCTCCCAACTCTTTTTTGTCTTACACTGAATAGCATGGAGTTAATCACAATGGCTTCTGAAAAAATTACATATTTTTCAGCGGACAGGAAAAATTTGCGATTCAATGTTGCTAATACTTGTTAAAAATACGAAGGGTTATGACTGTTACAATGACGTGACACTTAAATCTCAAATTTTCCAAAAATTTGAGTTAGTCACTTTGTGCACTAAACAGCGCAAATACCAATGGCAGAAGAAGAATTGGTAAATCCGCAATTACAACACACTTCGGCCTTTTTGAATTTGTTAGAATGCCTTTCGGGTTAAGAAATTCTGCGCAGACGTTTCCACGTTCTATAAACGAAGTTCTGGCAGGCTTAGATTTCGTTTTTGAATATTTGGTCGACATACTTATAGCAAGTAACACGGTTCAAATTCATCACGGTAACAAGTTCATATTTGGTACATCAGAAATAGATTTTTTTGGTTACAATATTTCTAACAATGGTGTCAAGTGAACTAATGGAAAAGTCAAAGTCAAGTTTGAACGCCCAAAAACAGCTAAGCAAATGCAAAAGTTTATAGGAATGATAAATTATTACCACAGATACATACCAAAACTAGCGGAGTATTTAAGCCCGATTCATCACCGATACATTTGCTTTGAAACAGAAGAAACATCATTTAAGTTGGAATAATGACACAATACAAAATTTTGAAAAAGTCAAAAAAGTAGTTGCGTCAAACGTACTTCTGAATCATTTTGACAAAACAGCAAATATTTCTATATCACAAACCTCTTACCTATGTCCTAGACTCAAAAGTTGAACGCAGTCCTCATCAGACAAGGCACCTTGAATACATTTCACAATTCACTAGTGACATTAAACATATTTCAGGCAAAAATAATATTGTAGCAGATACTCTTTTGCGAATTCCAGAAGTAGAACCTTTAGATACTGGTGAATTAAACCTTAGAAAATTATATGAAGAGCAACAGAAAGATTAATCTCTACATATAATAACCCAGATAACCCTAATGTCCTATATACAGGGTGGCGCAAAAGTAATCCTCCTATCAGAAAATGCTATAAATTTTGCGATTGGCCCCTAAAGTCAGTTCTGTTTTGACATTTGTGTAGTAAACACATGCGAAATACACGTTAATAAACAATGTTACGCTACACTGCTCCAGAACGCGGAATATTGCTGACTATTTATTTGACCAATAATCGGTCGGGCCAAACGGTTACTGTGAATGGTGAGCGCTACAGAGCAATGATCAACGAGTTCTTTTTGCCGGAACTTGATGAATTGGGATTGGAAAACATGTGGTTCCAACAAGACGGTGCAACAGCACACACTGCACGTGCCACAACCGATATGCTGAACATCGGAAGCTTACTTTTGCGCCACCTTGTATAGGACGGCAAGTTTATGTACGAGGTGTGTTCAAAACGTATCGCGAATTTTGAATTTTCGCTGATTACGTATATTCGAATTTCGAATTTTTTGTGGCGTTATGTTGGTACTCATGTCTCTCACTTATGCCGACAAGCTCGGCCATTTTGAATGTTCAGTTAATTGTTGACAGCTGCTTTGCTTACACGTGTTTTGGATCGTCTTCGATTTTTACCTATTCAAAAAAATGGATCAAAGAACCTGTATCAAATTTTGTGTGAAAAACGAAATTAAGTGCGCGGATGCATTCCGAATGTTGACTGTGGCATACGGAGAAGCTACCTTGGACCGAAGCAACGTTTATCGGTGGTACAAAATGTTCTCAGAAGGCCGAGAAGGTGTGCAAAGAAGAACAAAAATTGGCTTTTGCACCACGATAACGCCCCTGCTCACGCATCGTTGCTTGTGCGCGACTTTTTGGCCAAAAACAACACACTAATGATGCCGCAGCCACCGTATTCCCCAGATCTGGTCCCCTGTGACTTTTTCTTGTTCCCTAAACTGAAGAGGCCCATGAAAGGACGACGTTACGCTTCTCTTGACGAGATAAAGACGGCATCGAAGGAGGAGCTGAACAAGATACAAAAAAATGATTTTTTGAAGTGCTTCGAAGATTGGAAAAACCGTTGGCACAAGTGTATAATATCTCATGGGGATTACTTTGAAGGGGACAAAATAGATATTCATGAATAAATACTCACTCACACGCGCTCACTTTAACAAATAACGAGAACGCGCTGTTATACCCAGCAGAGATTGCGCAACTGCATTAATGGTTGTAATTTTCTCTTTTGCTATAGAAGTGTGAGATATTTGATTTTGAAGTTTGTGAAATTTGGAAAATGCAAAATTATAGATTACGGTTTGAAAGGTAAGTTAATTTAAGGGGGCTAAAATTTAAATTTTGTTAATGTTTTATATTGGAAAGCAGAGTAAAATAAGTGTGTTATCGAATACATTCACTGACATGAACCATTTTTAATTTTTTATGGCGAATTTCAATGAAAAAATTTTATTTTACTATAAATAGGACCCCTCCAAAAACATAAAAATCGTTTATTAATTTTTGCTTAAAGCATATAAATACGTGTGGAAGGGAAAAAGTGGAGAAATTTCCACTGCATAACTTTTAGGGTTATCTGGGATAATATTGTAACTGGTCGATGTCTGTACATCACTACATATTATAAAACGAAGTCATAGGGATGTCTTAAATGCTTAAATCTTGAAAACTAAGCAACGGATTTTGATGCGGTGTTTTTAAATAGATAGATTGGTTGAAGAGGAAGGTTTGAGTCATTATAATCGGACAAAATGTGGTAAAAAACCATAAATTTGAGAGATGATTATTGAGCCAGTAGAAGCCAAGTCAACCATTTATAGAATTTTTGTCTGTCTGTGTGTTTGGTCGCGTATCACTCAGAAACTGCTGAATGGAATTGAATAGAACTTTTCCGTTATACAGGGTGTTTTTTTTACAGGTTTGTTTTTCGAATAGAGATAAAACTGGCATTTTGTGGTCAAATCTGGCAACTCTAATGTCATTTATGTTCAGTTTGGTTTGCCATTTCATCATGAACAGGTTGACAAAAGAACAACGCTTGCAAATCGTGCAAATTTATTTCGAAAATAATGGTTCAGTTCGCGAAGTTTACCGTGAGCTCCGTCCATTTTATGGTCGACATAATCGTCCATCAGAGCAATTAATTCGGTTAACCATGGATCGTTTTCGCACTACGTTTACTCTATGTGATAATACGCATCCGCAGAGACGTCGAACAGTGCGCACCGAAGAAACAATTGCCGCTGTAGAGCAAAGTGTTGAAGAGGACCCGAATGAATCGATTCGCCACCGTGCACAGCAATTGGAGCTTTGTCCATCAACTTTATGGAAGATTTTGCGCAAAGATCTTGGCTTGCGACCTTACAAGATCCAGCTTGTGCAAGAATTAAAGCCGCGAGACCATGCAATGCGTCGTGATTTTGGTGTATGGGCCGAAAATGAGATTGATTTCGATGCTGATTTTCATCGCAAAATTTTGTTCAGTGATGAGGCTCATTTTTGGTTGAATGGCTACGTCAACAAGCAAAATTGCCGCATTTGGAGTGAAGAGAATCCACATGAGACCCTTGAAACGCCATTACATCCACAAAAACTGACTGTTTGGTGTGCTCTATGGGCTGGTGGAGTCATTGGGCCATACTTCTTCCGCAATAATGCTGGAGAGGCAGCTACCGTTAATGGAGACCGGTATAGAGCCATGATAACCGACTATTTTGTTCCCGAATTGGATGGCATGAATGTGGATGAGTTGTGGTTCCAACAAGACGGCGCTACATGCCACACAGCGCACGTCACAATCGATTTATTGAAGGAAACATTCGATGAGCGCATAATTTCGCGGAATGGACCTGTCAATTGGCCACCAAGGTCGTGTGATTTGACACCATTGGATTATTTTCTTTGGGGATATGTGAAGTCGCTCGTCTACACCAACAAACCAGAAACGTTAGGGGAATTGGAAGCCAACATTCGTGGCGTTATTGCCGAATACGGCCCCATATGCTCGAAAAAGTGGTTGAAAATTGGACCTGTAGAATTGGCTTTATTCGAGCCAGCCGCGGCGGCCACATGCCCGAAATCATATTTAAACATTAATGGCATAAAATTATCCTTCCAATAAAGCCAAATTGATGGACCTTAAAACGATTTTCTTGTGTTTTATTTCAATTCGAAGTTCTATACCCCTAAAAAAAACACCCTGTATTACTAGACGTTTAAAATAAACCAACCAGTTTCGGAGATAACGACCAATATGTGGACCAAGGTGGCGCAAAATGTCTTTACTACAATATGGGTATCAAAATAAAGGTGATAATAAGTGCTTCAATAAGCGATGTAATTAAGTTCCATATCTTATCGGGTATGTGTGGGAGATACGAGGTGTGTTCAAAAAGTATCGCGAATTTTGTGTTTTTTCAAAAATTATTTATTTATTCATGATAATCTATTTTGTCCCCTTCAAAGTAATCCCCATGAGATATTATACACTTGTGCCAACGGGTTTTCCAATCTTCGAAGCACTTCAAAAAATCATTTTTTTGTATCTTGTTCAGCTCCTCCTTCGATGCCGTCTTTATCTCGTCAAGAGAAGCGTAACGTCGTCCTTTCATGGGCCTCTTCAATTTAGGGAACAAGAAAAAGTCACAGGGGGCCAGATCTGGGGAATACGGTGGCTGCGGCATCATTAGTGTGTTGTTTTTGGCCAAAAAGTCGCGCACAAGCAACGATGCGTGAGCAGGGGCGTTATCGTGGTGCTAAAGCCAATTTTTGTTCTTCTTTGCACATCTTCTCGGCCTTCTGAGAACATTTTGTACCACCGATAAACGTTGCTTCGGTCCAAGGTAGCTTCTCCGTATGCCACAGTCAACATTCGGAATGCATCCGCGCACTTAATTTCGTTTTTCACACAAAATTTGATACAGGTTTTTTGATCCAGTTTTTTGAATAGGTAAAAATCGAAGACGATCCAAAACACGTGCAAGCAAAGCAGCTGTCAACAATTAACTGAACATTCAAAATGGCCGAGCTTGTCGGCATAAGTGAGAGACATGAGTACCAACATAACGCCACAAAAAATTCGAAATTCGAATATACGTAATCAGCGAAAATTCAAAATTCGCGATACTTTTTGAACACACCTCGTATAATGATTAAAATCGGACTCAGTCTATTATAAGTTCTGAGACAGCGGAGCGGAGACGGGCTTACTAGTTTTTAAATAATTTTATAAGAAATCCAAATGGCATTTATAAATTGAGAGAAGTTGATGTACCTATTATGAACGTTAACAATTTTTGTGAAGAATCGAATGGAATTACATTCCACAAAGTCTTCGTAGACAACTATTTTCTGAATTGCCTAACATCGCACATCCTGGCACTAGAGCGTCAAGGCATTTAATTAAATCAAAATATTTTTGGCCAACTATTAATAAGAACGTTAATGAATCGGTAAAGTTTTGTGCAGATTGTTAAAAATCCAAAGTATTTCTCTCTCTCTATGGCGCGATATACAACAGGTATATCATCATAAACCTCCTAAGAGATTTTTGCGCCAAGCTTCTCTTCCAATTTGTGGTGTGCCGATTTGAATTTTCCCTACAAATTGGTGGGACCTACAGTTTTTTGCCGACTCCGAACGGCATCTACAAAGGAGACGAATTTTTGCTGAGAAGCCTGTCATGGCAGAAATACACTCGGAGAGTTTGCCAAACCACTGCCGAGGGGCGACCCCGTTTTGAAAAACTTTTTTCAAATCACTTTTGATGTTACCTGTACCAGGGCTTGAACCATGGACCTTCGGTGTGGTAGGCCGGCAACACTACCTTCACACCACGGCGGCCGCCACCAAAGTATTTAAACATATTAAAACTCCTGTTAGTAAAATAACCATACTAAAAGGCAGATTTGAACATCTACACGTAGATATTGTTGGACCTTTACCAATTTCAAATGGTTACAGGTACATATTAACCATAATTGAAAGGCTGGAAGTAAAAAGTAAACTTATTTTTCATCTAAATAAAAGGGAAACTCATAAAATGTTTAATAAAAAGCGGTAGGCAAAAAATTGTTCAGAAAAAGGTAGACAAATTTTTTTCCCCATTAAGAGGTAGAAATACCTTTATTATAAATATAAATATTATTTCTACATTTTAATGGAAAACCTTTTACTCAACAATTTTTTTTACCCTTTTTATTAAACATTTTATAAGTTTCCCTTTTACTTACACACAAAATATGTTTACTTTTTACTCGCAGCCTTTCAATTGATCGAAAAACTGTCTGGCCAGAAGCATAACCTCTTAAGGAATCTACAGCAAAGTCCGTTGCTTCTGTTTCATTCAAAGTATATACCACGTCTTGGAGTTCCTTCTTAAATGACAAGGTGTTCAGTTTACACCCAACATATTTAAAGAATTAACAAAATTTTTAGGATGTCAGTTGATCACGACTACTGCAAATAATCCGCAGGCTAATGGCATTATTGAACATCTGCATAGACAGTTAAAAGCTTCTATTTTAGCAAGTGGAAATAACGTAAGTTGGTCAGATGAACTTCCTATGGTTTTATTGGGTTTAAGGTCTTCATTCAAGGAGGATGATAAATCTACTGCAGCAGAACTAGGTTAGGAACAAAATTTATTTATTACAAATAAAATTTACGTACCTAATCAATTGAGATCAAGGAAACAAGTTTTTGGACGTGCTGTCAGTAACAAACCAGGATCTAAACCTCTATATGAAGGACCATAGAAAGTCATTGAAAAACAGCCAAAATATTTTAAATTCCCAATACACAACACAAACAAAAATATATTTGTCGACAGAATTAAACCAGCATTTATAGAGAACAATTATAGTACCATTCAAACAAAACCTAGAAAAAAGTAACGTTTTTTGTGATTTAAATAGTTTTAACAATACAATTTTCTTTTGTTGTACCGAAAATTCCCAGATTTCACTTAAAACGAATTACAATTACTCAACTTTTTTAGAGAAAAATAAACAGTGGTAACAAATAAGTTTAAAATGCATTCCACTTCAGGTAATCGGAAATTGAACATAAATTTTCAAAATTGACATGCAACTTTTTGCAGTATCGGTATTTATTTATCCATTCCCTATCCCTATATAACTTCTATTTATTAACCTTTTAAACCTTCCCTGAGCTTCCATAAATAATTCGAAACCAAAATTAGCCAAATCACCGCTCTCGAATTTTAGCGAGACTAACGAACAGCAACTAATTTTTATAATTATAGATTTAGCCCCCACGCCGATGCACTCGACGCAGCTCTTGGCTATCACCGACGCTTTTTTAATAACTGCGGGTTCTTTTGTCAGGGAAGTGACCCTGATTATGAGCGACTTTAAGTATTTCTTCTTCCATCGCGGTGGGTACAACAATAAGCTTCTTACATGGATCTTAATGCAGCATCCCGTTTGTTCAAGTAAAGGCCTCATATTTATCCTTCTCGAGTACCTTCACAGCCGCCTTAATCGACGGATCGATCAATTGCCCTTGTCGTAACCGATGTTGAAAAGAATCTTCTAGCGTAAGACAGGAGACACGACTCAGGGCGTGGACATTCCTCATCTTACTCCTGCTCCGATGCTCTATCTCATACGACAAATCCTGTAGGAATAACGCCCACCGCGATACTTTAAGGGGACGTCCTGTTCACGCATAGTCATCGCAAAGGCGGTGCAGGGGGTTACGATGCTGTTGTTGTGATTAAAAGTGCTTCGCCATGCCTAATGGGCACGATCACTCGAAAAATTGCCACCAAGCTCTTCTAACGGGAACCCAGGAAAATGCCCAGTTTCAACAGGGTTGGACCAGAGTGACATTCGTGTTAGCAGAGTAGGTTCATTTGAACAGGCAATGAGATTTTAGTATCATGAGAGGGCATACCACATGCTGGGGCTTAGTCTGGATAAGTAAAAGTTTAACCTGTTACAGTATCCAGCAAGGAGTTGTGCTAGCATGTCTATAGTCTCCTCGGAACGACGTGCTCCTCTACAGCTATTTTCAGGTAATTAGATATCAATTGCGGGGTTCAGAGGCCGATATCTGTCTACTGACTCGGTGTGGCGCTCGTTTAGAGCCCGGCTATGGTTACGCACATAAAACGGCAAGGTAATATAGTGCCGGATCTCATCATAGTGCTTACGGAGATGTTTCCTTATCTTTCTATAGGAGGCGGAGCTTCATCAGATAGATGACGGTATGACTAGGTTTGTGGCAGTTCAGTAAAAACTGTCTGTTCAACAGTTCCGCGTCACCGATTAAGTCGCCAGACATTCCTATAACAGCAGGTTCTATCGTACCGGAATAGCCCGGGTTTACTCACCTGCTCAAGGGCTGTTATTTCAGTGTAACCCTATCTAATATGTCATGTCCCACCCCCAAATGGTCATCCCCGGAGCAAACCCTTGCAGCGGGCTCCATTTTCTCTTGTTTAAGGCTGGTATCGAACCCCTAAACAAGAAATTGGATCTACTGCATCTGCTGGAAGAAAATTTACATTAAACGGTCGTATTCTGTTCACTGCGTCAAGTGTAACAGATGCCTCCACAAATCTGCATGCTCAGGGCTTAGCCCTGCCATTCGCGGCCCCGTTCTTTCTTTAGTAACATCTTGTTCCCGCCTCTAGCACACCCCCACCGCCCCTAATTTCTTCAACCGACCACAATGTTGGCCCAGTCTCGGCGTCTAGCAGCACTGCTGCAATGCTCGCCTCACCCACTCCCAATTGGCACTCTCGCTCAACAGCGTTTCCATCTCGCAACAGCCGCTCCCCTCCGGAGTAGGTCGGATATGAGCACTGCTGAGCGTCAGTCCCCTCTGTCTCTGCCCCCAATGTCCCCCCTACTTCCAGTATGCACATTGGTCAGGACCACGATCTCCTTGTGCCTTTCACAACGTGCACTGTTTGTCGGCAAAGATTATATACGCCTGCTGCATCGGTCAAATGCAACAATTGCATTGGCCTGAGTCAAGTTCTTATGTGCTCGAACAGAAACCTCCGGACGGATACGTTCATAGCGCCTTGTTGTACCACGCCGCAGCCTTCTACAACAGGTAATCTAGCCTCTCCATTTAATGTTAAAGGCTCATTACCTCCTAGACTGCGCCACTTAGGCCTCAGCCTACCACCACCTAGGCAGACACATCCGTCCCTCACGGCTAGTATTACCCATGAGGGACAGGGTTATTTGGCGGCCACCACTTTAGTCATTCCAGAGATTTGAAAACAAGCGATTGTGGTCCCCCTACTAAAACTACCAGGGACAATCATATCGTCCGATATCTCTCCTGTTGCCGGTTCCGATTTTATTGGAGACCACTCTGCTCCTGTATTACCCAGCAAATCTGCACTTGGCCAGACACTAGCATGGTTTCCAGAAGACACACAGTACAACATCCGCTTTGAATGCCATAACGACGCGGATAAACTATGGTCTCAATCAACATCCTCCAAGCCGTAGAACGGTGCTCGGAGTACTGGACCTCTCGAAAACCTTCGACACGGTCAATCACGCCACGCTTCTAAGAGATCTGGAAGAGATATCGCTCCCTGCCGGCCTAAAAAGGTGGACCGCTAACTACCTCAACGGTCGGCAGGCGTCAGTTAAGTTTAGGAACATGAAATCTAGACCACGGAGAATCAAACAAAGGGTGCCGCAGGGTGGTGCCCTATCCCTCCCTCCCTTTGTTTAATTTCTATATTTAAAGGCTTTCCCCCCCCCCCCCCCGCCAGAGGGAGTCTCCATTGTATCCTATGCTGACGACTGCAAGATTATGGCTTCGGGTAGGGGCCCCTCCATTGACGAACTCTGTACGAGGATTAACTGTTACCTACGAGACCTTCCCAGCGGGTTAGAATATGCCCGAGGTAGACATACCGGTCGTAAGAGGCCACTAATATGCACAAAGGTAATGACGTGCAACCCGATGGTTGATCTACGGACATGATGCCTCTCACCTCTCATTACCCCAAGAAGGGTTGACATGACATAGAAGATTCCGCTGGCATACCAAATCGCTACCACGACAGTCGGGCAGTACCGCAAGGAAGTACCGGATCGTAGCGGGTTGACATCCGGCAAAGGACTGTAACTTCCCACAACATTCCCCAAAACCTTCGGGGTTTTTTCGCTAAAAAAAAAACAAAAAAATACCTTTCCGGCTTCGTCACAGAGCGAAATCTTATCCTGGCCGGCCGTACTTTGGGAAAAGATAAAGAAACGTTGCTTGCTACATATAAGGCCAACCGGTTATTGCCGTCAGAACTGCAACGGGATGTCTGCTTATGTCATCCGAGTCTCACCTCCACCACGAGGTTAAAATGATCAACGTTGATGAGCACGCGAAGTTGTTGAGCAAACACTGCCCCCAACCTAGTCATCCAAACCGTCATCTACTGGATGAATCTCCCCCTCCTACAGATATAAGTAAACATCTCCGTAAGCACTATGATGAGATCCGGCACCACATTACCTTGGCTCTAAATGACCTCCATACCGAGTCTGTAGACAAATCCCTCAGATCTGGGCCTATGAACCCCGTAATTGACATCTAACCACCTGAAATAGCGGATGACTAGCGCGTTCTTCTGAGGGACTATTTTTTCGTGCTATCGTGAGTGCAGGTTTGCAGTGTAGCACGGGAGCAAAGTGGTCTCCAATAAGTGTGCAACCGGCGAGAGGAGAGATATTGGGCATGATTCTAGTTGATTCGTCGGCCTTTCCGGTTTTAGTAGGGGAATGATTAGCGAGAAGTTAAAAAAGAGTCGCTAAATAACACTGTCCCTGGTGGCCTAGGTGTTTCAATGTCTTCATGGCAATACCGTCGGGGCTGATTGATTTTGAGGGCTAGGCCTTTATTATGGCTTCCTTGACCTCGGCGACTGTGACGGCCATGGGCGCTTTGTTGTGCTTGTGTATTGCTTGTGTTTATATGCCCGACGGGTGGCTCGTCTCTTGGCCCTGTCAGCAGTTGTATGCAACTTAAAGGATCACAGATCCTTACACTTAAAAAAATTAAAGGGCCAACTTGCCCTGACAAAAAACACCAAGTTTTTAGGTTACTTTACACTTTATTTAGGTCGTTAACTTATAACTAAGTTTGATTACCGTGACTCCCCAACAGCAACTGCCCGATGGTTGGTTTAAGCTGCACCTTCAGACCTCAGCGTCGGCGGCGGCAACGCAACCCTTACGTAAGTGTCCTATGTGCACCGGTGGAAATGACCATGACCTTGATTTCCCACAGTCGTTGCGTTCTCAAATGTCTTGCATTGCATTGAATGGTGAAATACAAAAGTGCTGACGCTGCGGCACGTGTAGTGGCCGATCGTGGGAATGGCTTAACTGGGCAGCGGCTGAATGTGTTAACTCCTCCCCCTTTAAAGATCTGCGTCCCGCAGATTAGGTGGCTGGGGGAGTCCTCGCGTTTATGTCCACGGAAACTCCTGTTGAGCAGTGAAATATTCAAGTTAGGGATATCTAATCTTGCCGTCATCCTCCTCCAAATTAACCAAATGACCGAGACTATTAATGCAAAGCCCATGACTTCCGACGTGATGAACCAATTTGTTTTTCCTTTTAGGTAGAGAAGGAGTCTAACATTTCCTGTTGTCATCTCATAGACAAGGTTAAGGTTGACCGCCAGTCTTTTGTTCTTCACACGGGTCAAGATTGGCGGGAGTAGTTGGAGCTCTGACCTGCTCACGCTTTGGTAGGTTTGATTGTCAATCTTCACAGTCTCGTTGTGTATCTGTAGAATAAATGAGCCCAAAAGATAGTTCGTACTATTACCTGACCATGCTGTGTCGTTGAAATTGCTAAGGAATATAGTGTCTTCCTTGATGACTTCAATAGTGGATTCATTGCAGGTCAAATACTGACAGCTGGTTTCATCTCCTTTAAGCAGGCGCGGCAGGCAATCCTCTTCCTTTAGCAGATCAATGGAGCCTTCTTCGCAGACCATGGCTGACGTTAGTTGTAAACATCGATCCTTGATACCATATGTCCTATATTTGCTAATCAGTATAGTTGAATATTTTATGTCTACATGATGCCCATCTTGGATGATAGGTCGAACAACCAGGTGATTATGTTTCGTTTCCATTACTTTCGGCAAGGATAGAACGTAAAGTAAAAGTGACCCGTTTGTGGAAATCGAAGGCTTGCTATACTCGATGGCTTCAATGACGTTGCTGTAAGGAAGGTCCTCTATCTCACTGATAAGTCGGTTGATTTCTTCCTTGCTTAGCATATTGGTGTTAACGACGCCGGCTTTGGCCATCTGACAGGCGCGGACCAGTTCATAGACGTCTTCCTTTAGAATCATAACCTTACTTTGGATTTCCTGGGAAATATGATCCAGCCTTCGGTGGCTTTGAACGTCATTGGTGGTGGCAATGATACCACTGATCGCCTGCAAAAGCTCGTGAGTTGTTTTGAATATTTCAGAGTTTACCTGGTATTGCTGCTCATCTTGGCTCATCAGTGCATTCTGTTTCTGTAGGACTTCATCCCAATCCGTGGCGCCAGGCGTGCCGGCAATCCATTTCCAGGCAGAGCCAATCCAATTAATAGAACGTCTTGGTCTCCTAATCTCTTGTCCCTTTAGGTCATGGAGGTTGCAATTTTGCCCAGTTGGTAATTAAGTACATCGGCTGTGGAGTCAGTTATGTTGAGATCAATGATTGCATCTTCTAATCTGCTTACAACCCTGTCGTAGCTAATTAGGTCGATAGTATGGATCAGCTTGAAGTGCCCGTTGATAATCCAACCGTATCCATCGCGTATTGTTACAATAGGAGAGTATCTTGAACACGTCATAGGTATGCGCGGATGCGCAGAGGCAGATGCTGTGGGGAGTAGATTTATTTAATTTGACTTATATCTACAGATTACCCCCATTTGATTAAATCTTTATTGTATTTTACATATTCTTTATACTTTTAAGAGAAAAATTGCAAGGTAAATTTATTTAGTGTTGACAAAGATAGTATGGAATACAATAGCAATCAATCAATAGAATCAAAAATTTTATATGTTGAATTTACTCTAATTATCTTAACTTCCTGTGATTCAGATAAAATTTACTCAATTTCGATTATCTTTAAATTAAGGCTTAACATGCTAAAAGTGAGTTGTTGCTGGGAGTTTCGGAAAAATGCGGGAAATGAAGGGAAGGATTCGTTGGGACCAATAGTGAAAGTGATTACTGGATTATTAATAGTCGTTAGTTTTGTTGGTTAGTGTATTGGTAGTGAGTTTTAGATTAAAATGTGGGTTTTATTGCTAGTTAACATAATAAGTTCTTGTATTTCATATTTTATTTCTACTTTTTTTTCTTTAACTTTTTGTTTTATTAGTAGCATTAGTATTTTAGTATTTCCTTTGAGGAATACCATTCCTTCTTTTTTTTTTTTTTTTTTTTTTTGGTATACGCCATTATGCGTTTTATTTGCTCAGTTCAGTGACTGAGTGTATATAAGCATAATGTTGCTTTTTCATCAGTGCGCACACTGTAATTCAAAAAAGATGTTACGTTTTGCATTGGAATATAGGCGTTTTCTCAGCTGACTTTGGAAGGCTCGTGTTGATCCCTTTAGTCATAAGCGTTGATGGTTGCAAATGACCTACTCATGGCACGAGCGGCTTCACGTCAATTAAAGCAAAGACCTTATGGTGGAGTTGAACCACGTCGATCGACATCATTCGAATCATCGAGTTACCTGGAATTGAACCAATATCTGACTAGATCGACTACAAAAAAATCTTGCACCCAGACCCTGGGACCTAAGGATCTGTGCATGAGTTATTCACCTTCTTTCCAATGTTATCTTAGACATTTTTAACGTCTACCTTGTGGAATTTTTTTCCAGTTTCAGTGAGTATGGTTGCTGTTCTGTTTTCAGCTACTGTTTCTTCTTTATATAACGGCTTCTGTTTGCCTTTAATTTGTTTATTAGAAATAAACAGTTTATCCCCGGCATCAAAAGTGCGTGGGGTTCTACGTTTAGTGTTCAACCTTGAATTCCTGACCTCCTGCTCCCTATCTAGTAAAGCCTTAATATCTTCATTAGTTTTTTCTCTGAAATCTACCAATTCCTGATAGTTAATCCTCGAGGTTCGGTTGAGGAACACGTCTGCCGGTTTTCTTTTTGTGACAGAGTGGACGGTATTGTTGTACCGGTCCACTGCTATAGAAACGCGCTCTTTTGGAGTGAATCTGCAAAATTCGACAGAGATGCAACGGTATATTTCAATTAATGTTGAATGCAAACGCTCCACCTGACCGCTAGTTTCGCTTCGTTGGGTAGGAGTTTGGTAAATTTCTATGCCTAGAGAACGAATATAATTTAAGACCAGAGGGGTAAGGAATCCTCTTTCATTGTCCATAACTAAAATCTTTGGGACAGAAAAATAATGCAGGAGGTCAGTAAGCTTCCTGCGCAGGTGAACCGAAGATTTATTTTTTATTGGGAATAATTTGGCCAACTTTGAAAATTTATCGATTGCACTGAGATATTTTTGTTTCTCTATCTCAAAAAGGTCGATGTGCAAAATTTCACAAGGATAACTCGGAATTGGAGTGGGTTGAAGAAAAGGCTTCGAGGGATGCCTGTCATATTTATTTAATTTACAGGTATCACATAGTCTCTGATCTGCCTGGCCATGGCAGAGAAATAAAATTGTTCGAGTATCTGCACCTTGTTCTCACGTGGATTTCTGTGGGCTCGCTTATGTTCGTTCTCAATTGTCTCGAAGACGCTGTCAGAAACCGTAACATCTTCCACTATCCTTTGAGTTATTCTTATTCTGTACCTTTGAAAGTTACTAACATAAGCATCCTGTAGCGAGGCAAGGAAATTTTCTGGAATTTTTATGCCATTTATTACATTTGGGTTAAGGCACTCCCTCAAAGTTGTGACCAGTGTAGCGTTACCCTCAGGGAATGAGACATAATATCTACTGTAGCCTTGGTGAGGATGTTCAAGGCAACGAGGGCGGTCTCCCTCCCTGAAAATAATTTGGTTTCTAAACACATTAATTGGAGCCTCCACATGAGGTATAAGATCCGAACTATCCTGATCAGCTGAATGCATTGTGCATTGAGTGACAGTGTCAATATCGGGCCCCGCGTTCGCTCCAGCACTTGTTGAAGGCTCGTCTCCCAGAACAGATGGAGGCTGAACAATAACAGAATCGGTCAGCACATTGACCTCCGTTTTAAGGCGATAAAGGGCGTCAGCTACTAGGTTTGACCTCCCCGGTTTGTAGATAATTTCGCAGTTATACTCCTCAATCCTGGCCTTCCAGCGTTTTAACTTAGCGTTGTAATTTCTGCAGCTCAAGGAATACGTGAGTGGTTGGTGATCGGTATATATTTTGATCTTCTTGGTGCCGTACAGGTAGGAACGCAGATTGTCAAGTGACCAGACGATCGCGAGGAGCTCCTTCTCGTTGGTGGCGTAATTCTCCTCAGCTTTATTCAAAGATCGCGATATATAGGCTATAGGTTTGTCCTCGCCTATAGTTCCTTGCGACAATACTGCCCCAATGGCATAGTTCGATGCATCCGTAGTGAGATTAAATGGCTTTTCAAAATCCGGAAAGGCCAGGACATCGGCAGATACCAAGAGTTGTTTCAAATCGTGGAAGGCCTGTATTGCATTTTCGTCTAGTTCAATTCTTACCTTTCTAGAAGCATTTGCTTTCACTTGTGCATTCTCACCCCGAGTGAGGTTGGTCAATGGTTTGGCCACCTTGGCGTAGTCCCTTATGAACTTCCTGTAGTAGGAAGTCATACCTAGAAAACTCTTTAGGTCCTTGAGATTTTCCGGTGGTGAGATCAACTTATTAGCCTCCACCTTTTTTGGGTCAGCGCGCACTCCATCCGGAGTAATCACGTAGCCAAGGAATTCGACTTCTTTTTCGAAAAAACAGGTTTTCTCGAGATTAACCTTAAGATTTGCTTCACGGAGCCTCGAAAAAACTGTCTCTACGTTGGTCAGGTGTTCGTCCGCGTCTTTACCAAAAACAATGATGTCGTCAATATAGACATAGCATATCTTCCCTATGTATTCTTTTAACACATCGTCGATCATTCTCTGAAAAATAGCAGGAGCATTTTTCAAACCAAAGAGTAAACGTAGGAACTCGTATTTTCCATTCATCGTAGAAAATGCTGTCTTAGGTATGTCGGAGTTCTTCATTGGTATCTGATGAAAACCGGACGTCAAGTCAATCGTTGTAAAATAGTTAGCTTCTCCCAAGCTGGAAAGTGTGCCATTCTATACTGCTTCTCCCCATTTGGTTTCGGCTTTTTAGGCACCACCCATATTGGGGAGTTGTAAGGACTCTTAGATGGCCTAATTACCCCCTCGTCGAGCAATTCATTTATCTGCCTATCTACTTCCTCTCTAATGCACACAGGGTAAGCGTAACTTTTACTGTAAATAGGTTCAGGTGTGTTAGTCCGTATTTCCGCCCGAACGCTAGTATCGATCAATTCACTGCCATTAAGTGGTGCGAATAGGTCAGAGTATTTTTCCACTAGTTGGTCTACATGCTGTTTCGTTTGGGCAGAAACGTCTTTTCCTATAGAATAGTTAACCTGATTCGAAAGTTTGGCTTTCAAGGGCAGTTTGAACTCGTTAATCTTTGAATAATTATTTTTCCTATCTACCACGGCCCCTAACATCCTTAGAGTATCATCGCCAATGATACCATCAAATAATTTTAACCCTGGGAGAAGAAAAAATACAATGTTTGTGTTATAACCAATATCCCTAAAAAATTTTAAGGATGTTTTCTTTTGAATTTGCACCCGCCCCCGGCTGAGTGCACATTAAATACCTCCTCTACTGGGTCATCTCCAGTTGCGACCGCATTACTTATAAAATTTTTGTTAGCCATAGTGTCGATGAGGAAGTCGAGGGTGCGGCCGTCTGGAAGCGTATACTCTAGGTATGGTACGCTAGATGGCCCTCCGAGAGAAAATCCCCCTCGTCTCCGCTCTTTGTTTCATGCTCGTTATTCGGTTCATCTTCTGTCCCCGTTGTGCAATGGAACAGTCGCTGTTTCTTTTGCGGCAGATTTTCCGAAGTTGTTCCCCGCTTAAAGGGATTCGGGCGATTGATGTAGTTTGCGGCTCGTGATTGGACGGACCTATCAACTTCGATCTTCTCTACAGGAGGAGTTTTCGGCTGGGTAGGTGGTGAGGTACGATCATAGCCGCCAAATCGCTCCCGTTTATCGAAATGTGTTCTACGATCCTGCTGGCGCCAGTTGGCCTTGGTGGGATCACCGGTGGCCTACCTGTGTGAGAGAGCTTAGCTTCTTGTAGGTTGTTAATGGGGACTACAACACGATTACTTCCAGAGTTCGAGTGTATAGCGAAATTAATGTAATTGACATTCTGCAGTTCCAGACAGGCCGAATAGCCGTCTGGAAGAGTCTTGGGTCGTTGTACGAGGAGCATCCTCGATAGCTCCCCATTTAGCCCACGAATAAGAACGTCAAGTGCCCGATTTCTATAGGTGTCCACAAGGACTCTTATTGTTTCGTCCGTGTAGGACTCGGTCTTGATTTTGTTTATCATCAAGCTTAATTGATGGTTTACTTTAGCGTAAAATTCATCGATGCTTGAACCCTTTTGTTGCAGTTGATGCAACTGGTGTTCAAGCGTGCGGATGTCGCGCTTATCTGCATAATGCAGTGACAGGCACTCTTTAATTTTTGGCCAGTTATTGTCAAAAATGTTATAGGACACTAAGGCTGAATCTGCCGCACCACGTACTTTTTGGCGAATATGTTGCATAATAGCACGGTATAAGGGTTTTCCCTTGACAATGGCAAAATCCGATAGAATTGCTTCCACCGAATGCACCCAGGACACATAATGTACCGGGCTGCCATCGAAAACCTGGAGTTCTTTTACGCAGTCTGGTAGGCGACTTATTTCTCTCAAGTCTGCTCCAGTTATAGGAGCTTGCGTCACAACCTCTTCCACGATATCAGCAGCTACTGCGCCACCGGATGCTGGCCTTAATCCAGTTGTATCTAAATTGTTAACGCGCCTTTCCAGGCTGTGTATTTTTTCTAACAGGGCATTGACGGCCCCTGTCAGATTAGTAACTGTGGCTTTCAGTTCTTCCATTCTGCTGTCGAGAGAGAAAAAGAAAAAAAATTCAAAGTTGTTAGCGGTTATACTCACAACACTAAAATTCTCATCAAGGAGTCTTTATTCAAATTCACTGTTACACCTTTCGGTTGCGTATTTTTTGTTTTTTTTTTTCACTTATCTTTTTCAAAGATTTCTTTCAATACTTTCACTAGTGGTCCCTGCTCGGGCGCCACTTAAAGGATCACAGATCCTTACACTTAAAAAAATTAAAGGGCCAACTTCTCTCTCTATGGCGCGATATACAACAGGTATATCATCATAAACCTCCTAAGAGATTTTTGCGCCAAGCTTCTCTTCCAATTTGTGGTGTGCCGATTTGAATTTTCCCTACAAATTGGTGGGACCTACAGTTTTTTGCCGACTCCGAACGGCATCTACAAAGGAGACGAATTTTTGCTGAGAAGCCTGTCATGGCAGAAATACACTGCCGAGGGGCGACCCCGTTTTTGAAAAACTTTTTTTCAAATCACTTTTGATGTTACCTGGACCAGGGCTCGAACCATGGACCTTCGGTGTGGTAGGCCGGCAACACTACCTTCACACCACGGCGGCCGCCACACCACGGAGGGCCAACTTTCCCTGACAAAAAACACCAATTTTCTAGGTTACTTTACACTTTATTTAGTTCGTTAACTTATAACTAAGTTTGATCACCGTGACTCCCCAACAGCAACTGCCCGATCGTTGGTTTAAGCTGCACCTTCAGACCTCAGCGTCGGCGGCGGCAACGCAACCCTTACGTAAGTGTGCCTATGTGCACCGGTGGAAATGACCATGGCCTTGATTTCCCACAGTCGTTGCGTTCTCAAATGTCTTGCATTGCATTGAATGGTGAAATACAAAAGTGCTGACGCTGCGGCACGTGTAGTGGCCGATCGTGGGAATGGCTTAACTGGGCAGCGGCTGAATGTGTTAACTTGCATTATAAGCTGGAGGCAAAATTACCTTGCATATCGCCTGGGGTACGGTTTGACGCTGTCTACAAATGTAATGGCGAACTTGTCGTTGTGCTTGATCGGGTTTGATAGGGCCTTGCCTATTGACCATAGTTTGAGGACTCCGTATATTCTGTAAAACGGACCCACTACGCTTTGTTAAAATTAATAAACGTACGGGTAGATGGTCAGATGCCAATGACGGAGTTAATGAGCCCTGCGCTACCTGCCCAGGTTTGCCAGTATTGGCGACTTGTCGGGCGATTATCCAAATATTATGAAGCTTGAGTAAAGTTTTAAGTATAATTTTAACTCTGTTTTCATCCTTTATCTACACCTTGAAAACAGGGTTGGGTCACTTTGAATAAAAAACTACTCAAATAAAAAATAAAATTTTAATTATTATTCAAAAAAATCTGAGTGATGAGTAAAATGTTATTTGTTATTCAAAAAATTTTTAATAAAGAATAAAATTTTAATTTTCATCTAAGCTATTGAAAATAAAAAATAAGATACAGCATAATTATACCCATGTGTACATATACGAGGTGTGTTCAAAAAGTATCGCGAATTTTGTGTTTTTTAAAAAATTATTTATTTATTCATGAATATCTATTTTGTCCCCTTCAAAGTAATCCCCATGAGATATTATACACTTGTGCCAACGGTTTTTCCAATCTTCGAAGCACTTCAAAAAATCATTTTTTTGTATCTTGTTCAGCTCCTCCTTCGATGCCGTCTTTCGCTCGTCAAGAGAAGCGTAACGTCGTCCTTTCATGGGCCTCTTCAGTTTGGGGAACAAGAAAAAGTCACAGGGGGCCAGATCTGGGGAATACGGTGGCTGCGGCATCATAAGTGTGTTGTTTTTGGCCAAAAAGTCGCGCACAAGCAACGATGCGTGAGCAGGGGCGTTATCGTGGTGCAAAAGAGAATTTTTGTTCTTCCACAAATCCGGGCGTTTCTGGCGGATTGCTTCGCGCAAATTGAGCATAACTTGCAGGTAATATTCCTTATTGACCGTTGCTCCCTGTGGCAAGAACTCATGATGCACCACGCCCCTGCAATCGAAGAAAACTGTCCGCAAAACTTTCACATTCGACCGAACTTGCCGCGCTTTTTTCGGTCTTGGTTCGTGCGGCAGCTTCCATTGAGATGATTGAGCTTTGGTTTCCACGTCATAACCATAAACCCACGATTCGTCACCAGTTATGACCCTCTGGAGCAAATTTGGTTCGTCGCGGACAGAGTTTAACATCTCATTAGCAATGTTCATGCGATGCTGGTTTTGGTCACAATTGAGCAATTTTGGTACGAATTTCGCGTAAAAATCGAAGACGATCCAAAACACGTGCAAGCAAAGCAGCTGTCAACAATTAACTGAACATTCAAAATGGCCGAGCTTGTCGGCATAAGTGAGAGACATGAGTACCAACATAACGCCACAAAAAATTCGAAATTCGAATATACGTAACCAGCGAAAATTCAAAATTCGCGATACTTTTTGAACACACCTCGTAGACATAATGTGAATGTATGAAGGTTTTTTGGTTATTTCTATATAGGTAAATTGATATTCATTGAGTTGATTTAATTCAAGTTCGGGATCATTCAAAATTTTTTGAATAACTAATAAAATTTCACTCATCACCCAATTGTTTTTGAATAATAAATAAATTTTATTTATTATTTTTTCGTCACTCGTCACTCAAACTTTTGAAAACGCCCATTCCTGCTTGACAAGTTTGGAGCAGATCAATACGCAGGATCATTACTCGTATCATATGTTAAGAAAATTAATATTGTTGTTTACCCCTACTCGTTTGGCATCTTCTTAATCGAAGTGGAAGGTAGTGGATGAAGGTACACCGAGAGAGTGGAATGAAGCACATCGCGTTCAGAGTTGTTTTAAAGTAAGAACTACAACTAAAAATTTAAATTTAAACTGAAATTTACACTTTATAAATAGTAACTGATAAGGTATTATAACTACTTTACATTCAATATTTAGGTATTTTTATTCCTTCACGTTCAGTATTGCAGTATTTAAACTTCTTTGTTTCAATATTTAATACAACGCACTCTGTGTAGTTTGTGTTTGTGTGCAGATTCGGAGTAAGTTGCGGTACTAGTAGATATAAAGAGTGATGAAACCAACTTTTGTCAACACCAAATATATAAATACAGGGTGGCTGATGAATTTTGCTACATTAAGAAACTCAAATAATTTTTTTTTTCAGTGTATGGAATTCATTTTTCTTTTATTCATGTTAAAGCTCATTAAATTTTATTAAATATAGCTTAATTAGTTTTAAAAATAATGGAATTTAAATGCCCCCCTGCTCGTCGATGCATGTGCGGCATCTTACCAAAAAGTTGTTCATTACTGCTTGGAGAGTTGAGACAGGAATAGCCGCAATTGTTTCTCGAATGGATTGCCTTAGTTCATTCAAATTTGTTGGTTTTGCTTTGAAGACTTCCTGTTTGCAATAACCCCACAAGAAAAAGTCAGGTGCAGTAAGGTCAGGCGACCTGGGTGGCCAACGGAATGTGGAGTTTCTGGATATCAGCTTATTGGGAAATTTTCGTCGCAATTCTGTCATAACAGGTTGGGCTATATGAGGAGCTGCACCATCTTGCTGAAACCACACAGAGTTGAAAGAAATTCTCATTCGGCGTAGTTCTGGATAGAAAAACTCTCTCAACATGCTCAAGTAACGGTCTCCGGTAACCGTAATGGTGTGACCGTTTTCTTCGAAGAAGTAGGGCCCGACAATGCAGCGTGATGAAACTGCACACCACACTGTGACACGAAGTGGATGCAATTCCTTCTCATGGAGTATCTGTGGGTTGGAAGCACTCCATATTCGACAATTTTGTTTGTTTATGTTGCCGTTTAAATCGAAATGGGCCTCGTCAGACATGAAAAGACAGTTCAACATGTTTCCATCCTCTTCCACCATTTGAAGCATCTTCTGGCAAAATTCCAAGCGAATCGGCAAGTCTGCAGCGTTCAGTTTGTTGACCATTTGAATTTTATATGGGAATAAGTCCAAATCTTTGTGCATAATTGACTGTAATGACTGTCTTTTTACACCCATTTGAGCAGATAAGCTTCTTGTCGAAACACGTGGATTGTTTTGTATGGCAGCAGCTACAGCAGCGATTGTTTCCTCCGTTCGAACTGAAGGGTTTCGATGGTAAGGTCTTCTGTTGACTGTCCCATGCTCGGCAAAATTGTTTACAAGTCTTATTATGGTCCATCTGCTCGGAGGATTGCCGCCAAACGTGCGCCTATACTCTCTTTGAACCGAAACTACGGACTCCAGTGCGTGATAGCGGCGGACAATCCAAATTCTTGTTTCAGTGTCCCAGTTATCCATTTTTGTTAAATGTAAAAGTCAATCTGCAAAATAAAAAAAAAATTTACCAGATTCATTAAATAGAAAAAAAGTTATTTAATTTTTTTTTAGTAGCGGCTTTCATTAGCCACCCTGTACGTTGATGAAAATTGTTGACAATGACTTAGCGAACTGTCTTCCTGAGGAAGCAAATTTTGGCATACTTTATTATAAAGAGAAAAGTTCATCGTTCAAGATTTCCAAAGGTGATGAAACTGTCATTGAGAGTAAAGCTTTTGAATATATTAAAACCTTTTGCAAAGAAATTAATAAACGTTTGCCAACAAGTTTAAAAAAAATTTAGTATAGCCACCAGCAATGCCCACATTGAAAGAACATTGTCGGTAAGTTATAGTTTCGCTTTGATGGACATTTTGTTGGCGACTTACTTAGCAAAACTTGGCGATGTTGGCGACTTTTAATGGAGAGTCTGGCGACATCTTTTAAAAAAAATAATGGCAACCCTGTACCTGCCACCCTGGTGGGGGCGTCTCCGTCCACTGTACAGAATGCCGCGTCATCTATGCTCTGTAAGTGCATGCCTCTGCTATCTGCTGACAAGCTGGAGTGCCAGAGATAACGAATATCACCTCTTCGCAACGCACTGATGTCGGGGTGGTAGAGACTCGGGCAACTCGTACCAGGTGGTATGTAGATGTTAAAAATTTGCAGATCGAAGTCTCCTAACCGGACCTCTATGCCTTGGTATTCTAAGGTAAAGTCCCATGGGTTCGATGTCGGGGACAAATAGATAATATTGTACAGTGTGATGTGTCCCATTACCGCTGGGACGGTCTTTTCGATGTATATTGTACCCATCGCAAGTTCGTAGGTCAGATCTTGTGTTCAGCTTAGTCTTGTGAATTGCAGCGATCTTGATGTTGTTTAGTTGCATGAATTCAGTTTCATCCCGATCCCTTGCAATTAACCTGTACAATTTTAAAGTGCGCCGGAAGCGAGGTAGAAGTCATACTAGGCGTGAGGGACGGATGTGTCTGCCTATGTGGTGGTAGACTGAGTTCTAAGCTGAGTCGCAGTCTAAAAGGTAATCAGCCTATAAAATTGTATGGTGAGACCAGATTATCTGGCATGGAAGGCAGGCAACAGGGCGCTATAAACGGATCCATCCAGAGGTTTCTGTTTGCGTGCCCAGAGGACATAAGAACGTGACACAGGGCAAGACAATTGTTGCACTTGACCGATGTCGCAGACGTATATAAACTTTGCCGACAAACAGTGCACGTTGTGAAAGACACGAGGAGATGGTGGTCCTGACTAACGTGCGAGCTGGAAGTTGAGGGAGACATTAGGGCAGAGAAAGAGGGGACTGACGCTCGGCAACGCTCATGTCCGACCTTTTCCGGAGGGGATAGGAGTGATGAGCGGCCGTGAGAGATGAAAACGCTGTTGAGCGTGAATGACACTTGGGAGTGCGTGAGATTTTAGCTAGAATAAAATGTAACAGAGTCCCATTATGAAAAAAACATTTAGTTGGTTGGTGGTATGAAGAAATTGTTAATGCTTTGCAAGGTTACCCTGTGTAACCTATTTTATTCACAAACCATAGCAGATCTGTAGAAATCAGCGGAAAAGGCCAAACTCAAGTTTGGAGTAAGCGATGTCACAAGCACAACCGTAGACACAAACCGTGATTTTAAATTTTTCAAATAGAATTTAATTTTTAAAATCAAACTCCGTCTTAGACATAAAATATATTTTAAGTTGACTATGACAGACATGAAATGATGTTTATTATAGAATCATGTTTAAGTAGATAAAACTCTATTTAACCAGCGATTATGGCTTTTATCGATTATTTCGTACACTATTATCGATTATCGGTATTTTTGGACTAAAAGAGGTGTTAAGCAAATTTAGCCAACGATTATGGGTGATATTGGCAGAGTAACGCCAAGTTGTTGAAAGTCCCGTTATATAGGAAAAACACATCCAATGATAAAATTTAAATAGTGACTCATGCATGTTAGTAAGTGATGCAACACACACATCTACAAATATAATGTTTTATGTGTTATAATTCAAATAAACCCAGCTTACTAAAGTCGGAGCGCTCCGAAATAATGATCCAAAAAGAGTCCGTAATTTGAGCTTTTTTGGAGTGTTATGAAGATTCACGGAGCTTTGGGAGAAGAAAGAATATTGTAGAGCGGATAAACTGCAAGGCTCAGTTATATGTTAGATTTGTAGCGTTTTCTGATCCTTTTTCTTGTACGCGTAAAGAGAACTGTGAGAAAATAAACGTTGTAGAGCGAATGACCGGCAACGTTCAATTATATGAATGTTTTAAAGCATTTTCTGAAGTTTTTTTTTTGCCTAAGAGAACGTAAAGTTTTTTTTTCTCAATGTGTATCAACAGCTGAAAGTCAAGGGAACTGTAGTTAAAAACGAAACGAAATAATGTATTTATTGATATTTATATTTTCAGATGCACCTGTACTAATATCTTTAATTAAACTTTTTTCTTCTTCAAAGTGTAGTAAAAAGTTTTGTCTAAAAAGAGTCACAAGACTCAAACCAAGTATCAGTAAAGCATCAATAAAAGGCTCCAAAACCCATTAAAATGGAGGAAAAAATGTGCCTAAAAAGAGTCAGAAAAGGCTCCATACAACCTTCAGAAAAGCATCAATAAAGAGCTCCGAAAAGAGTCCAAAAAGGATAAGAAGTTTTTTAGAAAAGAGTCAGAAAACGCTCCAAACTCATTGGATTCGGACTCATTTCCGACTCTTTTTATGACTCCTTTAGGTGTGCCCGCGTAAAACGATTTTTAGCTCCATTTGGGCTCCGAAAAGAGCTCATTTCGGACGGTAAAGCTCCGAGAAAAGTGCGTTTTGTAGCTCCGAAAGGAATCTTTTTTCGCACTTTTTGTTATCTGGGAAGTGGAGTCAGTGTAGCCTTGTATGTATTTGTGTATAATAGGGATGGTAGCAAATTTAACAAGTGACATTTGGTGATATTTTTAGAGTGCAATTATGTGGTGTAATTGACATAAGTGAAAGTTGTTGAAAGTCCCGTTATATAGGATATGTATACCAGAATAGGATATATATACGAGAATGCACGTTAGTAACTGATGCAAAACAAATATCTACAAACATGAGCTTTTTATGTAAGTAATATAATTGGAATAAAGAGGTGGGTCACTTTAGCCATGGTATGTATTTTGGGGTTAAAAGAAGTGTTAGGCAAATTTAACTCGCGATCATGTATTAATGTATTCTATTTTATAAAACAGGGAGGGAGGTTGCAAGACACCTCCGAGTCCACGCTTTGGGATGACGCTGGTGAGTGCAAGGCGCAACACTCCCATGAAGACACCCATATCGATCGTAGCAGGTAATGACGTGCAACTGGATGGTTGACGTATGTATGAAGAGGTGACATAACCTGGAACGTTGCACGGGTCATACAAAATCGCTCCCGCGAAATTCGGGCATGTACCGCAAGGGAGTATTTCGTTCATATCCGAGAAAGGACTGTTACTTTCGACAACACTCAACAAAACCTTGTGAGGACCCCAATCCGATAGCTCTGGAGCCCTCACAACATATATATATATATATTTCTTAATGAATGAATTTATTAAGAATTATAAACTGTTATTATGAAATATACTGATTTTTTATAGCATTCTAATATTATTGAAATAAAAAAGAACAATTATTCAAACCCCATTAACAGAATAAATGCGAACTATTCGAATAGTTCAACAAATATCACAATTGCTTATGCACCCATTTCTGCACGCAACCTTACATACATACTAGAGGGGGTCGAATTTTTTGCATCAAGGGCACGTGGCGATTATGGTTATTTGGATAATTTCAAGCATTTTTGCCCAAGCGACTATAGGTCTATCATGAATTTCGAGCCAGCGATTTTTTCAATTTAGTTTTTTTTTTTTTCAAAGGTAGTCTACTTGTTGGAAAGCTGAATTGAAAACCTAAGCAAATCATTCTCTATGTGCATCTAGGGTTTTTGGGGCCGAGGAATCCATTTTTGATATTAATTTTTTCTTTTGGCGTCCGCCAGAGGGCGCTTCCGTCATTTTATTTTAACGCGTTTTTGCGAAAGTCGTCAATATTCCGAAAAATTCAACTTAAAAGCTAAAAGTATATGAAATATTGAAAAAAAAATGCAACCTAAAAGATAAAAGTGTATAAAATCTAATTGAAAAAAAACACAAATTAAATTTTCAAATACCCACCAACAGGCTAATTCTAAATAATTTGAAATTCAGTGAAAAAATATTTAGAATTGGCTTGTTAACGTATTTTTCTTAAATATGATGCTGTTAATACTGTTTATTTACATACTGACCAGTCAATTGACTAATCAACTGACTGACGTGGCTGCTATTTACATCACGATTTATCACCACGTTCTTAAAGGTGATATTCCAAAGCTGACCGGTATAATCAGTCATGTCTAGCAGGGTATTGTATGACACATGACACATGTGATCCCGTTACTTTTCATTTTTTTACTGTGTTCGCTATATTTTGAGCGTAATTTCAATGAAGTGTGAAGAAAAAAGCTCTTTCTTAAAAGTCGAAACTAAAAAATCAAATAAATCAGCCAGAAAGGAATAAGCTATTTAAGAAAACTTAGAGGTATGTAATTAAACAATTATTAATAATAAACAAGTGAATAGTGAAAGTTAAGAAAGAGTAATGTGGTTTTGGTTTGTTTGGTTTGTTTTTGTTTGGTATTGTGTTAAGGGGGTGGTACACTTTTAAACGGCATTTTTTCTTCATTTTATTAATCGAATGCACAATATTCTCAGTGTAAGCGTGAGTTATATTATTATGTTAATATTAATTAATACTCTGAATTGTTAAACAACTTTGTACCAAAAGATATTTTCTTCTTATATTCAAAGAAAATCTAATTTCATATTTCAATTTATATATCAAACATTTTCATTAAAAGAAATATTCTTGTAATACACATTTGTTATTTTTCTATTAATAATAAAGATATACATATGTGTATGTGAATTTCTATAAAAGAATTTATATAAAAACTTATTTGGTAAGCCAATAGAATTTAGTCCAAATAATGCACAAAGTATTATTTTAAAAACATTTTTAAATAATATAGATTTAAATTTAGCTTCAATTATAGTAAATAAGAATCTCACTAATTTAAGAGATGCCTTCAATTTTCTTGATAGAGAGGGTTTAATAAGAAATTGTGAAAATAAAATTTCTTATAATTTGAGAAATAATCCTGTTTCCTTAAACAAAAGAATTAATAATTATCCGAGTTTTAACCAGAATCCAAATTCAACCTTTAGAGATACTCAGGGTATAAATAAATTTAATCATGGGTATCAAAGACAAAATTATAGTAATTATTTGAATAATAATAATAAACAAAATTATGCCATTAGAGATAATTTTAATAATAATAATAATTTTAATAAAAATAATAAGTTTAATAATAATAATAATTTTAATAATAATTTTAATAATAATTTTAATAATAATAATAATTCTAATAATAATAATAACCTTAATTAATTAATAATTCTTATCCTTACTCTAATTTAAATTCTAATTCAAATACTAATAAAAGTTTTAATCAGTTTAGAAATAAATATAATTATAGTAGCAATAATAATAATATGGAAGTTGATCATATACAAAGGCGACAATTAAATCAGGAAACACCAAAATATTCACATGAAAATTTTTATTTAACAGCCTCACAAAATGA
This sequence comes from Merzomyia westermanni, assembly GCA_949987695.1. Taxonomy (NCBI): domain Eukaryota; kingdom Metazoa; phylum Arthropoda; class Insecta; order Diptera; family Tephritidae; genus Merzomyia; species Merzomyia westermanni. The sequence goes on from OX465291.1 coordinate 89,236,612, forward strand.
CTACCTATAATTGAATTAACTATTAATAATAATAAATGAAGAGCATTAGTTGATACCGGTTCGACAACTTCACTTTTAAATCACCAAAAATTAGCTGAATATAAAAGAATTTTAATTTTGTTGATGGTTTTACGGTCTGTTCATTTTACATATTTTTGTAAGTATAACGAGCTCAAGACCAGTTGATAATAATTCTTAGTTAATTATTATTATTTTTGATTAGAGGAAAAATTGAATATAATCATTTGTTGTTGAAGCTGGCTCTAGGTCAGTTGCATTAAAAACACGCTGTTTTAGTTTTTTACCTCCAATATATTTCGATTTCCAACGGAAATCATCATCAGGGACTACAACAAAAATGTAATATTTATTTAACACTAGTTTACACAGATAGGTATAAAAGTATACATATGTACATATAAACAAAGATAATTCCTATAAACATACATACATTACTTCAGCTGTTGTATGCACAGCAACGGTCAGTTCGGCATGCTTTTGTGAACTGATTTGCGCGAGTCAAGCAGATGTCGGTAAAGGTGTGCAATGGCTTCCGAATCTTGCTTATAATTCAGTCTCTTATTCTCGTTCGTGTCTATTATGTGGAGCATCTCTAAAGTCAAACGTTTGTTGTAATGTCGTTCTTGCTGTAGTATGCTCACAGCGTCAAAGTCAGGTTTATGTCCGCTCTCCGCACAGTGGGCCGCAAGTGCTGTTTTATATGTGTGATTAGATTTTTGACATTTTATATCCGATCGGTGTCCAGCTATTCTAGTTTTAAGCTTATTTTTCGTTGTTCCAACATATTCTTTGTTGCATTCGTTATCTACGTCTCCTGCACATGGTATTTTATATATAATATTATTTTTGTCCATCATTTCCACTTTGCTTTTCATGTTTTTGAAAAATATATTATTAGTGTACGTCGGTTTATGTGCTAATCCAATTATTTCTTTGTCGTAAAGATTAGAACATTGTAATCTTTCGGAAAAGCCCGGTATATATACAATTGATTTGTATATAAGTGGTTTTTTGCCTTTAGGTTTCGATTTGGTACCGTTTTCATGTGTATTAATCAGCCTATAAATCACCCCGGATGGAAAACCATTCATCTTCAGGGTGTGTTTTATACGTTTTTTGTTCTCAGCGTGGAACATTTCGTCGCTAGTGTCTAGAACTCTACTGATGAAGTTTTTCGCCGTGTTGAAAATCATGTTTTTGGGGTGTTTTGAAAGATAGTTAATGATACGTCCTGAACTTATCTATCTTACAAAACACCCCAAAAACAGGATTTTCAACACGGCGAAAAACTTCATCAGTAGAGTTCTAGATACTAGCGACGAAATGTTCCACGCTGAGAACAAAAAACGTATAAAACACATCCTGAAGATGAATGATTTTCCATCCGGGCTGATTTATAGGCTGATTAATACACATGAAAACGGTACCAAATTGAAAACTGAAGGCAAAAAACCACTTATATACAAATCAATTGTATATATACCGGGCTTTTCCGAAAGATTACAATGTTCTAATATTTACGACAAATAAATAATTGGATTAGCACATAAACCGACGTACACTAATAATATATTTTTCACAAACATGAAAAGCAAAGTGGAAATGATGGACAAAAATAATATTATATATAAAATACCATGTGCAGACGACGTAGATAACGAATGCAACAAAGAATATGTTGGAACAACGAAAAATAAGCTTAAAACTAGAATAGCTGGACACCGATCGGATATAAAATGTCAAAAATCTAATATCACATATAAAACAGCACTTGCGGCCCACTGTGCGGAGAGCGGACATAAACCTGACTTTGACGCTGTGAGCATACTACAGCAAGAACGACATTACAACAAACGTTTTACTTTAGAGATGCTCCACATACATATTAGACACGAACGAGAATAAGAGACTGAATTATAAGCAAGATTCGGAAGCCATTGCACACCTTTACCGACATCTGCTTGACTCGCGCAAATCAGTTCACAACAGCATGCCGAACTGACCAGTTGCTGTGCATACAACAGCTGAAGTAATGTATGTATGTTTATAGGAATTATCTTTGTTTATATGTACATATGTATACTTTTATACCTATCTGTGTAAACTAGTGTTAAATAAATATTACATTTTTGTTGTAGTCCCTGATGATGATTTCCGTTGGAAATCGAAATATATTGGAGGTAAAAAACTAAAACAGCGTGTTTTTAATGCAACTGACCTAGAGCCAGCTTCAACAACAAATGATTATATATAGTCAAAAAGGTCGCAAAAAAGTCTAAAATTTGTTTGAAAAACTGAAAACAACAATCATATACAGGCTATAGTTATAGTACTATTTCGAAAACAGCCACGATTTCTCGTCAGACTAATTCATATCAATAGCAAAACTATACGAATTAGTCTGACGAGAAATCGTGGCTGTTTTCGAAATAGTACTATAACTATAGCCTGTATATGTTTGTTGCTTTCAATTTTTCCTCAAATCAAAAATAATAATAATTAACTAAGAATTATTATCAACTGGTCCTGAGCTCGTTATACTTACAAAAATAAAAGAATTTTACTTAAAAATAGTATTTGCTTTGCATCCATTAATTATTCTACTATAATTAGATATGATATTATTACAAAATTATCTAGTGAATTCAATGAAGAGGGAACAATGTCTTGGAAGTTAACAGATTTTAAGGGAAAACAATTCTATGCAATAATAGGGCAAAATATTTTAAAACCAATGAGAGCAGTGATACATATGAATAATGAAACTTTAGTTATAAATGGTAATAAAATACAATTTTTGCAATCATGTCCTTATTAATATAATGAAATTCATCAGTTGGAAATTTGCGATATTGATAACAAAGTTCTTGAAATAATTTTTAAAGATCTTAGTCATGAAGAAAACGAAGCTGTGGAAAATATCCTTGCTTCGTTTAAAGAATTAATTTATATAGAAGGACAACCTCTTAGCAGTACAAACGTTATTCAGCATGAAATTAAAACAAGTGTTGATAAACCAATATATTCCAAATTATATCATTATCCTCAAATACATGAAAGAGAATCAGGGAATCATTAAAGAGAGTAAATCTCCTTACAATAGTCCTTTATGGATTGTGCCGAAGAAGATGGATAACAGTGGGGAACAACAATGGAGAATTGTTATAGATTATAGTGCTTTGAATAATATTACAATAGATGACAAATTTCCCATTCCAAATATAGAAAATCTTTTAGATAAATTAGGACGGTCACAATATTTTACGACTATTGATCTTGCGAAAGGATTCCATCAAATTCTTGTTAAGGAGGAAGATCGTTCAAAAACAGCTTTTTCTACTCCTTATGGACATTATAAATTCGTTCGTATGCCATTTGGATTAAAGAATGCTCCTGCAACCTTTCAAAGGCTTATTAATTTTGTGTTAAAATATTTAATAAATAAGATTTGTGTTGTTTATCTTGATGATATATTAGTTGTTTCAACTAGTTTTCAGGAACATGTAAATGATATAAAGAAAGTGTTTTCAAAATTGAAGGAGGCAAACCTTCGTATTCAAATTAATAAATGCAAATTTTTTGCAAAAGAAACATTATACTTAGGACATGTTTTAACAACTGAAGGTGTTAAACCAACTCCTACTAAGGTTGACCAAATTGTAAAACTTCAAATACCGAAAACAGTTAAACAAATTAAATCGTTTTTAAGTATAACGGGATACTATCGCAAGTTTTAAAAGATTATTCTAGAGTAGCATATCCATTAATAAAATATTTAAAAAAAAAACATGAAGATTAATTTAAATGATTCTAATTATATAAATGCCTTTGAAAAGTTAAAAACTATTTTAACAGAGGAACCAGTACTTAAGTATCCAGATTTTAGAAAACCTTTTCAATTAATTACTGATGCAAGTATTAATGCAATAGGTGCTGTTTTGCAACAGAATCAACATCCAATATGTTATGCTAGTAGAACTTTAAATGACCATGAGAAAAATTATTCAGTAACTGAGAAAGAACTTTTAGCAATAGTTTGGGCAACTAGTTATTTTAGGCCATATCTTAATAGTGCAAAATTTGAAATTTTATCAGATCGTTATTGCTTTTTTATACCAACAATTTTGTTGATTTACGGCCTGTACATTTTCAAGTATTCATGAAACGAGCTCAAGGCCAAGAATAATAATTTTTCACTTTTTTGAATCTTTATGAAAATTATTATTGCTTTTACTTATTAATAATCATTTTAATTAATTATTAAAAGTTTTTTGATTGAATAGAGTAGGAAAAATGTTTAGAGACAACTGCCATAGCTTTTCTTATAGATCCATTTCGGAAGCTGCTAGACTTCACTCATCAGAGAAATTTTGGCACGCATTGCTAACCATTCAGCTAACAATACGCTGGTTTTGATGTCATCTAAACTCCTAGTTCTATTCTTCTTTTTACCATATGCATGAACCACTTCCGCCATTTGACAGTTAGTAGTGTGATCATGATGGATTTTTGACAGATCTGTTTTATCATCAGAACTGCCTTTCCGTGTGCTCTCGGTTTTTGTTATTGCTTTTTTAAAATGATTATTAAAAAGTAAAAACAATAATAATTTTCATAAAAATTCAAAAAAGTGAAAAATTATTATTCTTGGCCTTGAGCTCGTTTCATGAATTTTATCAGATCATCAAAAATTACGTTGGCTTTTTGTAAAGTATCAGGGTAAAGCTATGAATCCAAGACTTTATGGATGGTTAATTAAATGAAGTGAATATAATATAACACTTAACTATATTAAAGGTAAGGAAAATCAAGTAGCTGATTTTCTTAGTAGGATAGATGCAGATACAAATGAAATTAATATGTTATCAGCTTCTTCTGAATCACTGTTTAATAATGCAAACACTGATATAGAAACAATTCATTCTCAAGAAGAAAATATACAAAACTATATACATATATTAGATACTGTAGTTAATAGGTTCAAAACACAAATAATATTAACAGATAATAAACAAAAGGAAGTAGATATTAAACATAAAAATACTAAAATTTTTATAAATTCTTCTGATTTAGAAAGTAATTTAGAAAGCATATTACGGCGAAATATTGTAAAGGCAAAATTGGAACATATTCGGAATTGGAAAATAGTAAATATAATATTTTGCAAACTAAAATTATTGAAATGTATGATGGAATTGATAATATAAAGTTTTTTCGATGTTCATTCCATGCCAAAGATGTCAAAACAGAAAATGAAGCCTATAAATTTATTCATAATTATCATAAAAATGAAACCGGACATACAGGAATAATTGAAAATTACACTGGACTTAAAAGATTAATTTATATACCAAATTCAAAACTTTTAATTCATAAATATATAAATAATTGTTCAGTTTGTAGTAGGGTAAAATATGATCGGAATCCAATTAAAAATAAGTTTAAATTAACAGGAACACCAACGGATATTAAACAAATAGTACATATGAATATTTATACGAATTCCAAATCAAATTTCTTAACTTTTATTGATAGATTTTCAAAATTCGCAACGGCTTATTATTTAGAAGATAGGAACAATCAAACTATTATCGAAAAATCAAGACTTTATAAATCTCAACGTGGACATTTTCTGAAATTAATTTGTGATAATGAATTTAAGAGTATTAGTATTAAGGATTATTTGAAGAATGAAAATATTGAGTTGCATTTAGTGAAACCAAATAATCATACAGGAAATGCAGATATAGAGAGACAGCATAATACAATTACTGAGAAAATAAGATTGGTGCCTATTGAATATAATGCCCTAAATATTAAAGATAAAATTAGTAAAGCTATTGAATTTTATAATAATAGTTTTCATTCCATAATAAAAGAAAAACCAATAAATGTTGAAATTGGACAATGTGATAAAATTAAAATATATACAAATATATTAACTACAAAAAAAGATTATATTGAGAAAAGAAATAGGAAAAGAGAAAACTATAAGGAGAGGAGGAAAAAGGATTCATCAAAAATTATAAATCATTTCGACACAAACAAGAACCAAAATATAAATTTTATAACTTAGAAAATATACATCCCTCAAATATAAAAAGAAAATTGAAATTTGAAGGCATCATTGATACAAAAGAAATTGAGGATTAATTTGTTAAAATATTTAATGTTCCATTATATGTTTATTATGAATTTGTGAATCGAAAAATAATATGTATTGTTTATAAGTAGCAAATTATAAGTAATTAAGATCCAGGAGTATCTTAGTTTAAATGAGGGAGAAGTTATATTATTATGTTAATATTAATTAATACTCTGAATTGTTAAACAACTTTGTACCAAAAGATATTTCCTTATATTCAAAGAAAATCTAATTTCATATTTCAATTTATATATCAAACATTTTCATTCAAAGAAATATTCTTGTAATGCACATTTGTTATTTTTCTATTAATAATAAATATATACATATGTGTATGTGAATTTATATAAAAGAATTTATATGAAAACTTATTTCGTGTACCGCCCGCACTGTGCTAGTGGCTGTGTTCAAACTTTAAATCGATTTTCTGGAAAACAATTTTTAAAAGTCGGTGTCCATCATAGCTCAAAATCTACTTGATCGATTCTTGTGAAATTTTGCACAAACTTTAATTTGTACAACAAGAAATATTCGACTTTTTTGTTCGAAAATAGCATTTTTTACTTCCAAGTGGTCCAAAAGTTAAAATAAAAATTGAAAAAATAAAAATATACTCCCCCTTAACGGTGTTTTTTTTTAAATCGAAGTTATACGTAGAATATACATATGTTTGAGTGATATTTTTTAATTTTGATTTCACACAAGCTAAAAAGAAAAATGTGTGGAAGAAACAACATTTGCAACTAAAAGAAGAATTTTTTTAAATAAATGTATATCTAAAAGTTTAGGCTATGCATCCAGACCCCTATACGAGTACATCTCAAACCGAAGCAACATCATCCAGTACAGAAAACGAAAGTATTTACTTTAAAACATATGCCTTCTCACGATGTGGCTGTTTTTGGCGTGCCTTGTGATTTGAGTAGTCTCAATCTCCCAACTACACAAGATATTTTGCGATATTTTTTTTTCTTGGCCGATAGTGCTCAAATTGAAAGTAAACTGTTTTCATTTAAAACATATACTCCCCACGTTAGCGACAAATTGATTGAAATTTGGAATAAACTTCATATTGAAATTATGCAAAAACGGAGTGTTGTTAGAAAATTAAATGTTTTGCTTGATACATATAAAACCAAAAATAAAACCAAAACAACAGGCTCAACTTTCTAAGCGTTCGTACAATCCACAAAAGAATTATTTTATATTGGAAAATGTAAATGCGACTTGAGTATAGCTCTCTGCTCATGTGGATTGATTCCAAAACACTTGAAACTGTTCATGATGGATCAACATAAAGACCGAAAACTTACGATACCAGAATACGAGACAGAAATTGTACAACAAGTAGCTACGTCTACAATAATTCAAACTTTTACATCGAACCGTGATGAAACATACGTTCCGGAAGAGGATATCGATATTGATGATGAACCTTTAGCTAAAGATACAAGATTAACATATACTCATAGGTACGATGCTCCGAACTTTGCTAAGATGTGTGACAGATTCGGTGTGTCTGATAGAATGGCATCAGCATTAGCAACTGCTCTTTTCGAAGACATTGGCGTAAAAGATAATTGTGGCAATTTTGTCATTATGGATAAATCTAAAGTTCGTAGAGAAAGATCTAAATCAAGACAAGAAGTGATTCGCAAGCAATACGATGCTTCCAATTTAATCGCATTTTCATTTGACGGCAGAAAAAATTATTCTTTCACTATGAAAAAAATCGACAAAAAATTTCATCCACGAATGGTGAAAGAACCACATCTAGTTGTTTTGAGGGAACCAAATTCGCAACTGTTGGGCTACGTAAAATTGGAAAATGAAGATTCTGAATCTAAAGTCATCAAATTGAACGAATTTTTCAACAATAAGGACATATCTCTGAGTTCTTTGATTGGCATATGTTGTGATGGTGAGCGAGCAAATACTGGCATAAGAAATGGAATGTTGCGACGATTCGAAATTCAGTTAAACAGACCATTGTATTGGTTTGTGTGTCTTCTTCACTTTAACGAGCTACCATTTCGACATTTATTTGAATCTTTAGAAAAATCATCCACCACTGGACCACGAACAACAACCGGCACATTGAACAAACAAATTGAAACTAGTGAACACCTTCCGGTATGTAGCTACTACAAATTATGGTGTCTAGCAGCAATTCCGACAGGAATTCTGCGGGGAGATAATTGTAATAGATGTTTGTCATCTCTATCGACTTTATCGAAATTCACTACCAAATTTCGATTAAATCGATAGAAACCTCCCATGACGGCAGTTACGTCGGAATTGCTGCTAGACCCCTATATGTTATCATTTTCCTTTCCATTTCAGCCGGTAAACGATTTTGAGACGATATCACTGCAAAATATACCTGACTTAGACGCCGTTGAATTATCTACCGACGCAAAGTACTTGTACAATATGGCATATGCAGTTTCCGCTGGTGCGGTTTCGTCGGATATGTCCAACATTAAACCAGGACCAATCGCACATTCCCGCTGGATCACCAAGGCCAGTAGATTGTTACGGTTATATGTGCAGCGAATAATCCATCTAAAAACTTAAAAATTCTGGTGAACTATATAATGAAAGTGTATGTGCCAATGTACTTTAACATTAATTCATACTTTGGACTCATTATTTGGATTTTAATTTGAAAGAAATCATAAATAATGTTGTTAAAGACAATGCGTATTTTGATCACTCAGAAAATATTTTATTAGCAATGTTATTCGACGATGAAAAAAAAACACGCGACTTGGCTGTAAAAAAAATCTTACACTACCGTACTCATGTCGAGGATCCGATGCATCTACGAGATTATAAAAAACCTGTGATAAACTTCAGTTGCACGGATTATACGAATATGATTGGCATGAATGATAATTCAGTCATATTCGAACCACCATATACTTTAAGTATTCCTTATGAAAATCTAGAAAAATATCTAGAACACAGTGATCCACCGCTGCCTGATCCGAAAATTCCATTGTACATACAAGGCTCAGAAAGACATGTTCAATTGCTTACTAGCGTGTCCAAGCGAGTTTTAGCACAGCATAGAGAAGAAGTTATGTCAGTGACATTGGAAAGCCGAGAAAAGTTCCCTAGACTAGAAAGCAAAAAAGAGTTTCAAAAATAACTCGTCCTCGATGATGCCTATCCATGATTGGTATAAAGCCTTCGGCACAGATAGCTTTTTTTATTTGTTTTCATTTTCATGTAATATTTAAAAAAAATTTAATAATTTTCCCAGCAGAACATTTTAGTCTATTTAAAAGTAGAAATCGATTTATTTAAAATCAAATTTCATAGATTTTCTGAATATTGTTGTCACCTTTCTTAAAAAAAAGCGTTAAAATACAAAAACAATGACGGAAGCGCCCTCTGGCGGACGCCAAAGAAAAAATTAATACCAAAAATGGATTCCTCGACCCGAAAACCCCCTAGATGCACATAGAGAATGATTTGTTTAAGTTTTCAATTCAGCTTTCCAACAAGTAGACTACCTTTGAAAAAAAAAAACTAAATTGAAAAAATCGCTGGCTCGAAATTCATGATAGACCCATAGTTGCTTGGGCAAAAATGCCTGAAATTATCCAAATAACCATAATCGCCACGTGCCCCTATGAATTTTTTTGGGTCCATACAAATCAACCCGCTCTAATACATACATACGAGGTGTGTTCAAAAAGTATCGCGAATTTTGTGTTTTTTCAAAAATTATTTATTTATTCATGAATATCTATTTTGTCCCCTTCAAAGTAATCCCCATGAGATATTATACACTTGTGCCAACGGTTTTTCCAATCTTCGAAGCACTTCAAAAAATCATTTTTTTGTATCTTGTTCAGCTCCTCCTTCGATGCCGTCTTTATCTAGTCAAGAGAAGCGTAACGTCGTCCTTTCATGGGCCTCTTCAGTTTAGGGAACAAGAAAAAGTCACAGGGGGCCAGAACTGGGGAATACGGTGGCTGCGGCATCATTAGTGTGTTGTTTTTGGCCAAAAAGTCGCGCACAAGCAACGATGCGTGAGCAGGGGCGTTATCGTGGTGCAAAAGCCAATTTTTGTTCTTCCACAAATCCGGGCGTTTCTGTTGGATTGCTTCGCGCAAATTGCGCATAACTTGCAGGTAATATTCCTTATTGACCGTTCCTCCCTGTGGCAAGAACTCATGATGCACCACGCCCCTGCAATCGAAGAAAACTGTCAGCAAAACTTTCACATTCGACCGAACTTGGCGCGCTTTTTTCGGTCTTGGTTCGTGCGGCAGCTTCCATTGAGATGATTGCGCTTTGGTTTCCACGTCATAACCACAAACCCACGATTCGTCACCAGTTATGACCCTCTGGAGCAAATTTGGGTCGTCGCGGACAGAGTTTAACATCTCATTAACAATGTTCATGCGATGCTGTTTTTGGTCACAATTGAGCAATTTTGGTACGAATTTCGCGTAAAAATCGAAGACGATGCAAAACACGTGCAAGCAAAGCAGCTGTCAACAATTAACTGAACATTCAAAATGGCCGAGCTTGTCGGCATAAGTGAGAGACATGAGTACCAACATAACGCCACAAAAAATTCGAAATTCGAATATACGTAACCTGCGAAAATTCAAAATTCGCGATACTTTTTGAACACACCTCGTATACGTACATTAGACTGGGTCGATTTATTAACCGATATCGTGCCATCGATTTTTCTAAAGGTTTTGGGCTCAAGAAAAAAAAGTTCCACTACGCATACCCAAAAAAATAATTTTCGATCTTGCGAAATTTCATTTTTTTGACTTTTTCGACTTTCATTTTTAGGGTTTTTTTCATGACCTACTAAAAAAACTTTCAGTAGATTTTAAAATTTTCATGTATACCCTGCCCGACTAAAAACGTTGACGATAACAGTTTTTTGAAAAAAAAAATATTTTTTGGTTTTTGGGGAGTGTTTTGGTCAAAAAATGTGCCATTTCTTTTAAGGGTTTTTCAGCATACATGCAGAAATGTTTTCGATGAAAAAGAAAATATCTTTTTTTTTAAAAAAACTGTTATCGCCAACGTTTTTAGTCGGACAGGGTATACATGAAAATTTTAAAATCTACTGAAAGTTTTTTTAGTAGGTCATGAAAAATGGGGTTTGAATAATTGTTCTTTATTATTTCAATAATATTAGAATGCTGTAAAAATTCAGTATATTTCATAATAATAGTTTATAATTCCTAATAAATTCATTCATTAAGAAATATACAGGGTGGCGCAAAAGTAATCCTCCTATCAGAAAATGCTATAAATTTTGCGATTGGCCCCTAAAGTCAGTTCTGTTTTGACATTTGTGTAGTAAACACATGCGAAATACACGTTAATAAACAATGTTACGCTACACTGCTCCAGAACGCGGAATATTGCTGACTATTTATTTCGGTCGGTGAAAAACGGTTACTGCGCAAAAGTAATCCTCCTATCAGAAAATGCTATAAATTTTGCGATTGGCTCCTAAAGTCAGTTCTGTTTTGACATTTGTGTAGTAAACACATGCGAAATACACGTTAATAAACAATGTTATGCTACACTGCTCCAGAACGCGGAATATTTCTGACTATTTATTTGACCAATAATCGGTCGGGGCCAAACGGTTACTGTGAATGGTGAGCGCTACAGAGCAATGATCAACGAGTTCTTTTTGCCGCAACTTGATGAATTGGGATTGGAAAACATGTGGTTCCAACACTGCACGTGCCACAACCGATATGCTGAACATCGGAAGCTTACTTTTGCGCCACCTTGTATATATATATATATGTTGTGAGGGCTCCAGAGCCATCGGATTGGGGTCCTCACAAGGTTTTGTTGAGTGTTGTCGAAAGTAACAGTCCTTTCTCGGATATGAACGAAATACTCCCTTGCAGTACATGCCCGAATTTCGCGGGAGCGATTTTGTATGACCCGTGCAACGTTCCAGGTTATGTCACCTCTTCGTACATACGTCAACCATCCAGTTGCACGTCATTACCTGCTACGATCGATATGGGTGTCTTCATGGGAGTGTTGCGCCTTGCACTCACCAGCGTCACCCCAAAGCGTGGGCTCGGTGGTGTCTTGCACCCTACCTCCCTGTTTTATAAAATAGAATACATTTATACATGATCGCGAGTTAAATTTGCCTAACACTTCTTTTCCCCCAAAATACATACCATGGCTAAAGTGACTCACCTCTTTATTCCAATTATATTACTTACATAAAAAGCTCACATTTGTAGATATTTTTTTTGCATCAGTTACTAACGTGCATGTACATGAATATAAAAATTGTATATTCCGATAATCGATAATAGCGTAAGGAATAATATATAAAACCTACATGCGTCATTATTTAACGTGTATTCTCGTATGCATATCCTATATAACGGGACTTTCAACAACTTTCACTTATGTCAATCACACCACATAATTGTACTCTAAAACTATCACCAAATGTCACTGGTTAAATTTGCTACCATCCCTATTATACACAAATACATATAAGGCTACACTGACTCCACTTTATTTGAATAATAACACTTACATAAAACATTATATTTGTAGATGTGTGTGTTGCATCACATACTAACATGCATGTAGAAAAATATAAAAATTTAATTGACCTCAAATCGATAACCATTTAAGAAATATTCGATAAAAAGTGCATGAGTCACACTTTAAATTTTATTATTGTACAGGGTGGCTAATGAAAGCCGCTACCAAAAAAAAATTAAATAACTTTTTTTCTATTTAATGAATCTGGTTAATTTTTTTTTTATTTTGCAGATTGACTTTTACATTTAACAAAAATGGATAACTGGGACACTGAAACAAGAATTTGGATTGTCCGCCGCTATCACGCACTGGAGTCCGTAGTTTCGGTTCAAAGAGAGTATAGGCGCACGTTTGGCGGCAATCCTCCGAGCAGATGGACCATAATAAGACTTGTAAACAATTTTGCCGAGCATGGGACAGTCAACAGAAGACCTTACCATCGAAACCCTTCCGTTCGAACGGAGGAAACAATCGCTGCTGTAGCTGCTGCCATACAAAACAATCCACGTGTTTCGACAAGAAGCTTATCTGCTCAAATGGGTGTAAGCAGACAGTCATTACAGTCAATTATGCACAAAGATTTGGACTTATTCCCATATAAAATTCAATTGGCCAACAAACTGAACGCTGCAGACTTGCCGATTCGCTTGGAATTTTGCCAGAAGATGCTTCAAATGGTGGAAGAGGATGGAAACATGTTGAACTGTCTTTTCATGTCTGACGAGGCCCATTTCGATTTAAACGGCAACATAAACAAACAAAATTGTCGAATATGGAGTGCTTCCAACCCACAGATACTCCATGAGACGGAATTGCATCCACTTCGTGTCACAGTGTGGTGTGCAGTTTCTTCACGCTGCATTGTCGGGCCCTACTTCTTCGAAGAAAACGGTCACACCGTTACGGTTACTGGAGACCGTTACTTGAGCATGTTGAGAGAGTTTTTCTATCCAGAATTACGCCGAATGAGAATTTCTTTCAACTCTGTGTGGTTTCAGCAAGATGGTGCAGCTCCTCATATAGCCCAACCTGTTATGACAGAATTGCGACGAAAATTTCCCAATAAGCTGATATCCAGAAACTCCACATTCCGTTGGCCACCCAGGTCGCCTGACCTTACTGCACCTGACTTTTTCTTGTGTATATGTGTTTTTCCTATATAACGGGACTTCCAACAACTTTTATTTATGGCAATCACACCACATAGCGTTACTCTACCAATATCACCCATAATCGCTGGTTAAATTTGCTTAATACCTCTTTTAACCCCAAAATACATACCGTGGCTAAAGTGACTCACATCTTTATTTCAATTATATTACTTACATAAAAGCTCATATTTGTAGATATTTTTGTTGCATCAGTTACTAACATGCATGTACATGAATGTAAAAGTTTTATATTCCGATAATCGATAATAGTGTATGAAATAATCGATAAAGGCCATAATCGCTGGTTAAATAGAGTTTTATCAACTTAAATGTATTTAATGTCTAAGGCGGAGTTTTAATTTTCAAATGACGAAAATGTCATTTTAACATTTTAAAATCACGGTTTGTGTCTACGGTTGTGCTTGTGACATCGCTTACTCCAAACTTGACTTTGGCTTTTTCCGCTTATTTCCACAGATCTGCTATGGTTTGTGAATAAAACTAAATTTTTTTTCATAAGGGGACCCTGTTGCTCCCTTGTTTAATTTGACTATGATTGAGCAACATTTTAAATGTATTTTTAAGTTAAGTAAAGATTTTAATTAAAACGCGTGTTAAGCAACGATTATGATTATGGGCCATAAAGTTTTATCTTTTCGTATTTTGTTGTTGGTTTTACGGTCTGTTCATTTTACATATTTTTGTAAGTGTAACGAGCTCAAGACCAGTTGATAATAATTCTTAGTTAATTATTATTATTTTTGATTAGAGGAAAAATTGAAAGCAACAAACATATACAGGCTATAGTTATAGTACTATTTCGAAAACAGCCACGATTTCTCGTCAGACTAATTCGTATAGTTTTTGCTATTTTTCAGAGGATCTTGTGGAGATCGAACCCACTCACTCTGATTGCCAGCGCAGCCGCCTAACCCATAGGCTATGCTGCGTGTAGTTTTGCAAGCTGCTTAATTCACGTTTTCCTCTAATTGTTGTTTGTTATCTTGCCAACGGTATACACAATATTTTAGACATTCTGTCTATATGTAAATCGTGTATGTTGGACTTTGTTTGTGTACATTCTTCTTTCTATTTTTAGAAGATAGTTATTGTACATAACCGCGTGCTCCGGTATAAATGTATTTTGTTGTTGGTTTTACGGTCTGTTCATTTTACATATTTTTGTAAGTATAACGAGCTCAAGACCAGTTGATAATAATTCTTAGTTAATTATTATTATTTTTGATTAGAGGAAAAATTTAAAGCAACAAACATATACAGGCTATAGTTATAGTACTATTTCGAAAACAGCCACGATTTCTCGTCAGACTAATTCGTATAGTTTTTGCTATTTTTCAGAGGATCTTGTGGAGATCGAACCCCCTCACTCTGATTGCCAGCGCAGCCGCCTAACCCATAGGCTATGCTGCGTGTAGTTTTGCAAGCTGCTTAATTCACGTTTTCCTCTAATTGTTGTTTGTTATCTTGCCAACGGTATACACAATATTTTAGACATTCTGTCTATATGTAAATCGTGTATGTTGGACTTTGTTTGTGTACATTCTTCTTTCTATTTTTAGAAGATAGTTATTGTACATAACCGCGTGCTCCGGTATAAATGTATTTTGTTGTTGGTTTTACGGTCTGTTCATTTTACATATTTTTGTAAGTATAACGACCTCAAGACCAGTTGATAATAATTCTTAGTTAATTATTATTATTTTTGATTAGAGGAAAAATTGAAAGCAACAAACATATACAGGCTATAGTTATAGTACTATTTCGAAAACAGCCACGATTTCTCGTCAGACTAATTCGTATAGTTTTTGCTATTTTTCAGAGGATCTTGTGGAGATCGAACCCACTCACTCTGATTGCCAGCGCAGCCGCCTAACCCATAGGCTATGCTGCGTGTAGTTTTGCAAGCTGCTTAATTCACGTTTTCCTTTAATTGTTGTTTGTTATCTTGCCAACGGTATACACAATATTTTAGACATTCTGTCTATATGTAAATCGCGTATGTTGGACTTTGTTTGTGTACATTCTTCTTTCTATTTTTAGAAGATAGTTATTGTACATAACCGCGTGCTCCGGTATAAATGTATTTTGTTGTTGGTTTTACGGTCTGTTCATTTTACATATTTTTGTAAGTATAACGAGCTCAAGACCAGTTGATAATAATTCTTAGTTAATTATTATTATTTTTGATTAGAGGAAAAATTGAAAGCAACAAACATATACAGGCTATGGTTATAGTACTATTTCGAAAACAGCGAAGATTTCTCGTCAGACTAATTCGTATAGTTTTTGCTATTTTTCAGAGGATCTTGTGGAGATCGAACCCACTCACTCTGATTGCCAGCGCAGCCTTGAGCTCGTTATACTTACAAAAATATGTAAAATGAACAGACCGTAAAACCAACAACAAAATACATTTATACCGGAGCACGCGGTTATGTACAATAACTATCTTCTAAAAATAGAAAGAAGAATGTACACAAACAAAGTCCAACATACACGATTTACATATAGACAGAATGTCTAAAATATTGTGTATACCGTTGGCAAGATAACAAACAACAATTAGAGGAAAACGTGAATTAAGCAGCTTGCAAAACTACACGCAGCATAGCCTATGGGTTAGGCGGCTGCGCTGGCAATCAGAGTGAGTGGGTTCGATCTCCACAAGATCCTCTGAAAAAGAGCAAAAACTATACGAATTAGCCTGACGAGAAATCGTGGCTGTTTTCGAAATAGTACTATAACTATAGCCTGTATATGTTTGTTGCTTTCAATTTTTCCTCTAATCAAAAATAATAATAATTAACTAAGAATTATTATCAACTGGTATTGAGCTCGTTATACTTACAAAAATATGTAAAAATGAACAGACCATAAAACCAACAACAAAAATAAATTTACACCGGAGCACGCGGTTATGTACAATAACTATCTTCTAAAAATAGAAAGAAGAATGTACACAAACAAAGTCCAACATACACGATTTACATAAAGACAGAATGCCTAAAATATTGTGTATACCGTTGGCAAGATAACAAACAACAATTAGAGGAAAACGTGAATTAAGCAGCTTGCAAAACTACACGCAGCATAGCCTATGGGTTAGGCGGCTGCGCTGGCAATCAGAGTGAGTGGGTTCGATCTCCACAAGATCCTCTGAAAAATAGCAAAAACTATACGAATTAGTCTGACGAGAAATCGTGGCTGTTTTCGAAATAGTACTATAACTATAGCCTGTATATGTTTGTTGCTTTCAATTTTTCCTCTAATCAAAAATAATAATAATTAACTAAGAATTATTATCAACTGGTCTTGAGCTCGTTATACTTACAAAAATATGTAAAATGAACAGACCGTAAAACCAACAACAAAATACATTTATACCGGAGCACGCGGTTATGTACAATAACTATCTTCTAAAAATAGAAAGAAGAATGTACACAAACAAAGTCCAACATACACGATTTACATATAGACAGAATGTCTAAAATATTGTGTATACCGTTGGCAAGATAACAAACAACAATTAGAGGAAAACGTGAATTAAGCAGCTTGCAAAACTACACGCAGCATAGCCTATGGGTTAGGCGGCTGCGCTGGCAATCAGAGTGAGTGGGTTCGATCTCCACAAGATCCTCTGAAAAATAGCAAAAACTATACCAATTAGTCTGACGAGAAATCGTGGCTGTTTTCGAAATAGTACTATAACTATAGCCTGTATATGTTTGTTGCTTTCAATTTTTCCTCTAATCAAAAATAATAATAATTAACTAAGAATTATTATCAACTGGTCTTGAGCTCGTTATACTTACAAAAATATGTAAAATGAACAGACCGTAAAACCAACAACAAAATACATTTATACCGGAGCACGCGGTTATGTACAATAACTATCTTCTAAAAATAGAAAGAAGAATGTACACAAACAAAGTCCAACATACACGATTTACATATAGACAGAATGTCTAAAATATTGTGTATACCGTTGGCAAGATAACAAACAACAATTAGAGGAAAACGTGAATTAAGCAGCTTGCAAAACTACATGCAGCATAGCCTATGGGTTAGGCGGCTGCGCTGGCAATCAGAGTGAGTGGGTTCGATCTCCACAAGATCCTCTGAAAAATAGCAAAAACTATACGAATTAGTCTGACGAGAAATCGTCGCTGTTTTCGAAATAGTACTATAACTATAGCCTGTATATGTTTGTTGCTTTCAATTTTTCCTCTAATCAAAAATAATAATAATTAACTAAGAATTATTATCAACTGGTCTTGAGCTCGTTATACTTACAAAAATATGTAAAATGAACAGACCGTAAAACCAACAACAAAATACATTTATACCGGAGCACGCGGTTATGTACAATAACTATCTTCTAAAAATAGAAAGAAGAATGTACACAAACAAAGTCCAACATACACGATTTACATATAGACAGAATGTCTAAAATATTGTGTATACCGTTGGCAAGATAACAAACAACAATTAGAGGAAAACGTGAATTAAGCAGCTTGCAAAACTACACGCAGCATAGCCTATGGGTTAGGCGGTTGCGCTGGCAATCAGAGTGAGTGGCTTCGATCTCCACAAGATCCTCTGAAAAATAGCAAAAACTATACGAATTAGTCTGACGAGAAATCGTGGCTGTTTTCGAAATAGTACTATAACTATAGCCTGTATATGTTTGTTGCTTTCAATTTTTCCTCTAATCAAAAATAATAATAATTAACTAAGAATTATTATCAACTGGTCTTGAGCTCGTTATACTTACAAAAATATGTAAAATGAACAGACCGTAAAACCAACAACAAAATACATTTATACCGGAGCACGCGGTTATGTACAATAACTATCTTCTAAAAATAGAAAGAAGAATGTACACAAACAAAGTCCAACATACACGATTTACATATAGACAGAATGTCTAAAATATTGTGTATACCGTTGGCAAGATAACAAACAACAATTAGAGGAAAACGTGAATTAAGCAGCTTGCAAAACTACACGCAGCATAGCCTATGGGTTAGGCGGCTGCGCTGGCAATCAGAGTGAGTGGGTTCGATCTCCACAAGATCCTCTGAAAAAGAGCAAAAACTATACGAATTAGTCTGACGAGAAATCGTGGCTGTTTTCGAAATAGTACTATAACTATAGCCTGTATATGTTTGTTGCTTTCAATTTTTCCTCTAATCAAAAATAATAATAATTAACTAAGAATTATTATCAACTGGTATTGAGCTCGTTATACTTACAAAAATATGTAAAAATGAACAGACCATAAAACCAACAACAAAAATAAATTTACACCGGAGCACGCGGTTATGTACAATAACTATCTTCTAAAAATAGAAAGAAGAATGTACACAAACAAAGTCCAACATACACGATTTACATAAAGACAGAATGCCTAAAATATTGTGTATACCGTTGGCAAGATAACAAACAACAATTAGAGGAAAACGTGAATTAAGCAGCTTGCAAAACTACACGCAGCATAGCCTATGGGTTAGGCGGCTGCGCTGGCAATCAGAGTGAGTGGGTTCGATCTCCACAAGATCCTCTGAAAAATAGCAAAAACTATACGAATTAGTCTGACGAGAAATCGTGGCTGTTTTCGAAATAGTACTATAACTATAGCCTGTATATGTTTGTTGCTTTCAATTTTTCCTCTAATCAAAAATAATAATAATTAACTAAGAATTATTATCAACTGGTCTTGAGCTCGTTATACTTACAAAAATATGTAAAATGAACAGACCGTAAAACCAACAACAAAATACATTTATACCGGAGCACGCGGTTATGTACAATAACTATCTTCTAAAAATAGAAAGAAGAATGTACACAAACAAAGTCCAACATACACGATTTACATATAGACAGAATGTCTAAAATATTGTGTATACCGTTGGCAAGATAACAAACAACAATTAGAGGAAAACGTGAATTAAGCAGCTTGCAAAACTACATGCAGCATAGCCTATGGGTTAGGCGGCTGCGCTGGCAATCAGAGTGAGT
The DNA here is from genome assembly GCA_949987695.1 of Merzomyia westermanni. Lineage (NCBI taxonomy): Eukaryota > Metazoa > Arthropoda > Insecta > Diptera > Tephritidae > Merzomyia > Merzomyia westermanni. The sequence continues at coordinate 89,256,550 of OX465291.1, forward strand.
GGGTTCGATCTCCACAAGATCCTCTGAAAAATAGCAAAAACTATACGAATTAGTCTGACGAGAAATCGTCGCTGTTTTCGAAATAGTACTATAACTATAGCCTGTATATGTTTGTTGCTTTCAATTTTTCCTCTAATCAAAAATAATAATAATTAACTAAGAATTATTATCAACTGGTCTTGAGCTCGTTATACTTACAAAAATATGTAAAATGAACAGACCGTAAAACCAACAACAAAATACATTTATACCGGAGCACGCGGTTATGTACAATAACTATCTTCTAAAAATAGAAAGAAGAATGTACACAAACAAAGTCCAACATACACGATTTACATATAGACAGAATGTCTAAAATATTGTGTATACCGTTGGCAAGATAACAAACAACAATTAGAGGAAAACGTGAATTAAGCAGCTTGCAAAACTACACGCAGCATAGCCTATGGGTTAGGCGGTTGCGCTGGCAATCAGAGTGAGTGGCTTCGATCTCCACAAGATCCTCTGAAAAATAGCAAAAACTATACGAATTAGTCTGACGAGAAATCGTGGCTGTTTTCGAAATAGTACTATAACTATAGCCTGTATATGTTTGTTGCTTTCAATTTTTCCTCTAATCAAAAATAATAATAATTAACTAAGAATTATTATCAACTGGTCTTGAGCTCGTTATACTTACAAAAATATGTAAAATGAACAGACCGTAAAACCAACAACAAAATACATTTATACCGGAGCACGCGGTTATGTACAATAACTATCTTCTAAAAATAGAAAGAAGAATGTACACAAACAAAGTCCAACATACACGATTTACATATAGACAGAATGTCTAAAATATTGTGTATACCGTTGGCAAGATAACAAACAACAATTAGAGGAAAACGTGAATTAAGCAGATTGCAAAACTACACGCAGCATAGCCTATGGGTTAGGCGGCTGCGCTGGCAATCAGAGTGAGTGGGTTCGATCTCCACAAGATCCTCTGAAAAATAGCAAAAACTATACGAATTAGTCTGACGAGAAATCGTGGCTGTTTTTCGAAATAGTACTATAACCATAGCCTGTATATGTTTGTTGCTTTCAATTTTTCCTCTAATCAAAAATAATAATAATTAACTAAGAATTATTATCAACTGGTCTTGAGCTCGTTTTACTTACAAAAATATGTAAAATGAACAGACCGTAAAACCAACAACAAAATACATTTATACCGGAGCACGCGGTTATGTACAATAACTATCTTCTAAAAATAGAAAGAAGAATGTACACAAACAAAGTCCAACATACACGATTTACATATAGACAGAATGTCTAAAATATTGTGTATACCGTTGGCAAGATAACAAACAACAATTAGAGGAAAACGTGAATTAAGCAGCTTGCAAAACTACACGCAGCATAGCCTATGGGTTAGGCGGCTGCGCTGGCAATCAGAGTGAGTGGGTTCGATCTCCACAAGATCCTCTGAAAAATAGCAAAAACTATACGAATTAGTCTGACGAGAAATCGTGGCTGTTTTCGAAATAGTACTATAACTATAGCCTGTATATGTTTGTTGCTTTCAATTTTTCCTCTAATCAAAAATAATAATAATTAACTAAGAATTATTATTAACTGGTCTTGAGCTCGTTATACTTACAAAAATATGAAAAATGAACAGACCGTAAAACCAACAACAAAATACATTTATACCGGAGCACGCGGTTATGTACAATAACTATCTTCTAAAAATAGAAAGAAGAATGTACACAAACAAAGTCCAACATACACGATTTACATATAGACAGAATGTCTAAAATATTGTGTATACCGTTGGCAAGATAACAAACAACAATTAGAGGAAAACGTGAATTAAGCAACTTGCAAAACTACACGCAGCATAGCCTATGGGTTAGGCGGCTGCGCTGGCAATCAGAGTGAGTGGGTTCGATCTCCACAAGATCCTCTGAAAAATAGCAAAAACTATACGAATTAGTCTGACGAGAAATCGTGGCTGTTTTCGAAATAGTACTATAACTATAGCCTGTATATGTTTGTTGCTTTCAATTTTTCCTCTAATCAAAAATAATAATAATTAACTAAGAATTATTATCAACTGGTCTTGAGCTCGTTATACTTACAAAAATATGTAAAATGAACAGACCGTAAAACCAACAACAAAATACATTTATACCGGAGCACGCGGTTATGTACAATAACTATCTTCTAAAAATAGAAAGAAGAATGTACACAAACAAAGTCCAACATACACGATTTACATATAGACAGAATGTCTAAAATATTGTGTATACCGTTGGCAAGATAACAAACAACAATTAAAGGAAAACGTGAATTAAGCAGCTTGCAAAACTACACGCAGCATAGCCTATGGGTTAGGCGGCTGCGCTGGCAATCAGAGTGAGTGGGTTCGATCTCCACAAGATCCTCTGAAAAATAGCAAAAACTATACGAATTAGTCTGACGAGAAATCTTCGCTGTTTTCGAAATAGTACTATAACCATAGCCTGTATATGTTTGTTGCTTTCAATTTTTCCTCTAATCAAAAATAATAATAATTAACTAAGAATTATTATCAACTGGTCTTGAGCTCGTTATACTTACAAAAATATGTTTTATCTTTTCGCTAAAACATCATTTCATGTCTGTTATAGTAAATTTAAAATGCATTTTATGTCTAAGATGTTGGTCAGTCATATTAAACAAAGATTTTAGCTAAAATGAAATGTAACAGAGTCCCCTTATGAAAAAAAAACTTAGTTGGTTGGTGCCATGAAGAAATTGTTATTACTTTTCAAGGTCACCCTGTGTCAACTATTTTATTCACAAACCATAGCAGATCTGTGGAAATTAGCGGAAAAAGCCAAACTCAAGTTTGGAGTAAGCGATGTCACAAGCACAACCGTAGACAGAAACCGTGATTTTATAATATTAAAATGACATTTTCGTCATTTTAAAATTAAAACTCCGTCTTAGACATTAAATATATTTTAAGTTGACTATGACAGACATGAAATGATGTTTATTATAGAATCATGTTTAAGTTGATAAAACTCTATTTAATACATTTAGAGTTTGTTGAATGATGGAAAGATGTAACATAAGTTGGGAGAGCCACTGCTAGTTCTTTTTTGTTGCCCAAAGATCACAGAAGGAAACAGAACAAAGCTTGTATCGTTGAACGTTCAAAATTTAACTAAAACAGCATCCGATTTTGATGAGGCATTTTAGCTATCACAGCTTTATAGTTAATACTTTACCGCCGCAGTTCTAAAAGTAACCACCTAACGCGTAAAATTATTAAAATTTGCTATAAAAAAGTTTGTTATTTAAATTACATTTTCGTAAATATGGAAACAATAATAAAAAGCTGTGTAAATCTGCGCGGCTTTGTGTTATTGCGCTGGTACTGATGCTGGCGCTAATGGCGGTGGTACTTGTAGGTGAATTCTGTAACTAGTATCTAGTCACTAATAGAGACATTTTGTGGTCAAATTCAATTTTGATACAATATGGTATTCAGTAAGCTGTCTCACATCTCTAGTTTCAAAAAAATGGTCACTAATTTGTCAGCTGGTTCCAAGCAGGTCACAAACAGTAAAATATTGGGTTAAAAATAAAAGAAATTAAAAAAATGATAAATTTTAAGTGTAGAAACATTTATATATTTAAAAAAATTATGTGTAATTAACAAAAAATTAAATAAAAAATAAAAATAATAAATTGTCCGCGATCCTGGGCTCGAACCTGCGTCGCTCACTTTGCTCTCGAGACGCTTACTACCTGGGATATCGCGATATCTATACATCCACTGTCAATTGCTTTACTTGAGATGTATGCAAGTGTGTTTGCACCACATATCACTGGTGAACTTTTTGTGATTATCTCTTACAGAATACCGAAATCATCTGAAGGCACAAAAATTCTCTAATGAAAAATTTCAAATTTAGTGACTTGAGATGAGACAAACTTACAGAATAAAGATATTAATTTAAATTTAAAATCTTTATTCTGGCACGTTAACTTTAAAACAAATTATTTTATCGGGGTATATCAGCAGTTCAAGAAGAGCTCCCGGTGGAATTATGACATTTTCGTAGTTAGTGCTACCAACATAGCAATAAACGTAAATCTGGAAATTAACGTAAATTGGATTTTATGAAAGCGGCCCTTGAAGGCAGATATTGAAATTGGTTTCTAGTTTTCGAAGTGCTGGTAGACCACTTAGTACCACTCAAGTGTTACACAGTTAGAATTGAAAAAAAAAAAACAAAGGTGGCAGAGAGAGATCTACATTTAATTACACTGGATCACAAATTCCAACTTTTTTTCTGCACCAGAGACGCCATAGTGAAATTCCTATGTAAAATCACCTCCTAATTCCGAAAATCAAGGTTATTTTTACTTGAATGGTACCGTTTTTGAGATATTTACGATTTACCGTTATTTCAAAAAACAAAAAAGATGGCTCCACTTAATCGTGTATATCTCAAGAACAAACTGAGCTCTTCCAAGAAAAATTTGAAAGCTTATAAAATTTACTATAATCAGTACATACAACACTTTTTGCTAGGTCCTGCAGATTCAAACATATTGAACAATCATTACGGATTTTTTAAATTTTTTTTGTAAAAATATAAAAAAATTTGTACTTTGCGAGGAAGCATCTCGAAAACTTTTTGTTTTTTTGCAGATATTTTTTCCCCCCTCTAAGCTCTGTTTTATTACAAAAAAAATAAGCTATCAGTGAACAAAATTGATGAACTAATACAAAAGTTATAAGCATTCAAGTAAATATATCCATTTAATACTTAAGTACCCTACAAATAATAGCATATGTACATATGGTTCTGTCTTAACTCTATGATCTTATTTTATAATTGAAAAAGTTATGTGTCTTGTTTTGACGCTTATTTAGATTAGGATCGGTTTCTCTTATGAGAAACCAACAGTAGTCGCCCATCATAGCGACATCCCAGAATCCTTGATACCGACTTTCAATCACTTTCATTTGCTGGTGAAACCTTTCGCCATGCTCGTCACTTTCGTCGCCAAGATTTTGCGGGAAAAAATTTAAGTGGGAGTGTAAGAAATGAATTTTTAAAGACATATTTACTCCTGAAAGAAAATAAAAAAGTAAATTAGATAAATACATAAGTGACACATTAGTATATAATTTTCTTAGGCTGGATTTATCTTTCAATTCAGCACAAATTTTTTGTTTATATTTTTCCCGTTCTTGTTTGTTCGGAACTGGACGATGAATTCAGATTTATGGCTATATATTCTCATGTAAATTTATGTAATATATAATTTATTATAATATGTTTTTTTATTTACCCATTTCCGCATAGTTTTTGATTAAGTCGTTCACTATCATCTCGTAGTTAGGACTTTTGTGTTTGCCTAAAAAAGAAGTAACGACCTTTTCAAAAGAATCCCACGCTGCTGCCTCCACTGGTGACAATAGTTCTTTGAAATGGTTATTGGTCATCATTTTCCTTATTTGCGGTCCCACAAAAATCCCTTCCTTTATTTTTGCTTCTGAAATCTCTGGGAAGATTGTCTTCAAATGATGAAAAGCTTCGCCTTCTTTGTCCAAAGCCTTCACAAAGTTTTTGATAAGGCCGAGCTTGATGTGGAGCGGGGGTAGAATTATTTTTTCCTTCTTTATAAGTGGAGAGTATTTTATGTTATCTACCCCAACTTGAAACTCGATTCGTTCTGGCCAATCCTTTATGATGTAGTGGTCTTGACGAGCTCGGCTATCCCATTTGCATAGAAAGCAACAGTATTTTGTGTATCCACTTTGTAGACCACATAGCATTCCAACGACTTTAAGATCGGCACATATTTTCCAATCATGTTCTTCGTATTTGATTAACTTGAGCAATTTTTGCATTATCTCATATGTTTCCTTCGTATTTACTGCATGCGCGATCGGGATAGATGGCTTTTGGTTGCCAATATGCAATAATACGGCCTTTAAACTTAATTTATTGCCGTCTATGAACAATCGCCACTCTTTTGAATCATATGGTTCACCAAATTGTTTGAATAGACCAGCAATGTCTTTGCAGTAACAAACACTGTCCTCCTTCGTATAGTACTTGGAAAATTCTTCGTGACGAGTTCTATAATATGTTACCTTAACATCGGATGAAACAAATTTAAATTGTTGCATTCGAGAGGCGTGTAGTTCGGCCTTTTCCTTTGACAATTCCAAATCCCTTATCCAATCATTGAGTTGTGCTTGTGACAAAGAATTTCTTTCGTTTTCCGTTTGAAATTCAGTACAACATGATGCCGCGTAATCAGATACTACTGTTGACAATGAAACTGGAGCCGGAACTAAAGTTAAATTTGATTCTGGCAATGTCGCTTCTGTTGAAATTAGTTCTGGTAATGACACTGTAGATACGCTCGCATAGGTTACTTTTCTGGACTTTCCAACCCCAAGTACTTTTGTAGTACATATATAGCAGTCCGTTGAATGGCAAGTTGGTTCCCTCCACTTCATTGGTGTAATAAATTTCACACGTCGCCTAAATAGATAGTTTCAGGAATTAGTCAGCTATGCATTAAAAGGGAACAAATTCCTAATTTTTACAACGTACCTTTTTGTTCCGTTTTCGAAGAAATCAATTCGACTCGGCATGTGGTGCACACAGTGTTCGGTGTCCATGGTTTTTAGGCTCAATTCCAAAACACTTATAGTATGTAACTTTCAAAGGATTTGAAAACACACGTCTCATACTTTTAACAATAAATTTACCGCAGATGAAACAGAACATATCTAGATCATTTGTACACTCAAACTCTCGCGCCCTTTTATTCATTTTTTATTTTAAGTAAATGACGGGTTATAAACTGCAATTATAAACTGAACAGTATCCGGCGAGCCTTGCAGATATTATGAAGGAACAAGGCGCATGTACACTTATTTATACTTAGATCCAGTAAAAATTCAAGCCTACCTAAACAAAAAGGTGCCCTAGTTCTACAAAGAAAACACTACCTGCCTCAAAAATATGCTCTTGTTTAAAATGTACCTAGGTTTGAGAAAACGACACTAACAGCTTTTTGTATCTAATAACTTTTCGAAAATCTACCTGCTAACTAACTGATATACGAATACTAACACATATGTACCAGTAGGGTACTTAAGCATTAAATGGATATATTTACTTGAATGCTTATAACTTTTGTACTAGTTCATCGATTTTGTTCACTGATAGCTTATTTTTTTTGTAATAAAACAGAGCTTAGAGGGGGGAAAAAATATCTGCAAAAAAAACAAAAAGTTTTCGAGATGCTTCCTCGCAAAGTACAAATTTTTTTATATTTTTACAAAAAAAATTTAAAAAATCCGTAATGATTGTTCAATATGTTTGAATCTGCAGGACCTAGCAAAAAGTGTTGTATGTACTGATTATAGTAAATTTTATAAGCTTTCAAATTTTTCAAACCGTTTTGGAAGAGCTCAGTTTGTTCTTGAGATATACACGATTAAGTGGAGCCATCTTTTTTGTTTTTTGAAATAACGGTAAATCGTAAATATCTCAAAAACGGTACCATTCAAGTAAAAATAACCTTGGTTTTCGGAATTAGGAGGTGATTTTACATAGGAATTTCACTATGGCGTCTCTGGTGCATTTTGGCTGTAAACCAGTGTTATCATAACATATAATAATACCTTAATACATATATGTAGATAATAGCAGGTTCTTACATATTTAATAATAAAAAAAGTGTGAGACTGTAGTGCGATGGAGCCAGAAATACTAGACCAGTACAACTGACCTACAAATGTTAAAACGTAACGAAATGTCGAGGGGGTACTAAAATACGCGTCGATCCAATACCCAGCCCTAACTTAAATCACTTTTGACATGACTTTGACACACGGAATTGTAAATTTTTTTTACATTCTAGGAACCTGAGGTACCAACAATATACACAGCAGGGCTGCATTTTAATTTCTGTTTTACCTGTTTATTGCGCCATGGCCCAATCTATATAATGCAATAAAATTTATTTTATATATGTAATATAAGCGTAATTTTTGGCGCATACATCTTTTTCCCCTCACCATATCAGTATACTTTTTAATAATTTGGCTGTTACGTCAAAAATGTTCTTTAACAAAAGTTTTTTCCACTTTTCTTTCGATCTTTCAAATTATTTTTCCTCACATATGTAAAAAGCAGCGGGTACTGATGGATTGTTTGACGAGCTATTCAAACACGACGACGTGAAGCTGATAAAACGCATGAGTTAGCTTCTATACAGAATATGATAGGATGAATGCATGGTGCTAAGTGCTCTTGCCTGCTGTATAGTGTTAAAAGTTCTGGGAGTATTGGATAGAAATGTTCTTCGAAAGATTTATGGACCTCTACTCGTTGGCTACGTTCGAAAAGATTTAATGATGAGCGGTAGCAAACATCGACATAGTTCAACGAATTAAAACACTATGGCTTCGTTGCCTAGACGATGAATGAAGATGTTCCGGCCCTGAATGTGTACTTATCGGCAACCGGCTGTGGAAGCGGAGAGAGAACACCACTCCGAAGGAAGCCTCAAGTGGCAAAGAGTCATTCCCACAACAGCCGGTTCTATGGTACCGGAATGACTCGGGTTTTTTTACCAGACCAAATGCTGTTATTTCGGTGTTACCCTGTCTAACTTGTCACCTTTCCCCTTAATAATGTCATCCTTCGAGCAGCTCCTTGCAGCAAGACTGCTCAAAACCCTCTTGCTGTGGGCGGGTGTTGAACCTAACTCGGGGCCAAGAGAATGGGCCTGCTGAGTTTGCTAGAAGAAGATTTACGTCAAACGAATGTAAAAGATGGCTGCAAAAAAATAGCTACTCCGGACTAAATCCCTCCACACACAGGCCCCTCGTTTCTTAAAAACGTGTGTGGCCCCTTGCTGTTCACGTCCTAGGGCGTCCCGTGACCAACGTCGACCCAGTCTCGCACCGCCACAAGTTCCAGATACAGTATCCACGACAAACAGCGCTAATACTGCCCAGCAAGTGGTGTGTAACTCCCGCTACCACTCACGCCCACCGGCGCCAACACCTCACACAGCAGCTCACAGCTACTTTCTGCGTAGCACCTCTCACTAAGATGTGAGCAATGCTGAGCGACACCCTCCCACTCACAACCTCCCCTTATTCTTCCAGCACTAGCACAAATGTAAGTCAAAGCCACCAGCTTTTGGTCCCTTACACCATGTGCAGTTTGTCGGTTGAGTTTACATACACTTACAACATCAGTAAAATCGACTGCTGAGTGGAAGATCACCCTATTTCCAAATAGTTTTCAAAAGCGCCCTATCTTAAAATTTCTTTGAAGAACGCCCCACCCTACCACAAAAATTCTGAGATAGGGCATTTTTTAATCAAATTTTGAAATAGGACGTTATTGAAACAAATTTTGATATAAGGCGTTTTTGAAAAAGATTTTGAAATAGGGTGATCTTCCACTCAGCTATTGAAATGCAACTCTTGCCTTGGCCTATGACACCTGCTTATATGTTCTCAACTTGGTAACAGGAATTTATGGACTGCGCCATGTTGTCGAGCTACGCAACGGATCCTTCGTCTTCTAGATTGCGCGTAGTGCAACCTAGGCCTGCGCACTAGTCCTTGACTCCTAGTCTGACTATTTCTGCCCCTTTGCACTTTCGTGTGCTACAGTTGAAATTCAAATTCATGAAGCGGCAAAATATTAAGATTTCTGCGGTTAAGGAGACAAAGCTCGGTGCCCGATCAGCTCTTCGGACCTGTGACAGCTACAACATCCATCGGCGTGACCGTGCGAGAGGACTTGCGGCCAACTTGCTTTCATCACTCATCAATCTGTGCAGTACCGTCTATTTAAACCTGATGTCCACCCGAGGGACAACACCTTAGAATGTCAAGGTATGGTTGTCCGGTCAGGCGATGTCGATCTCGAAACAATTTACATTTATATACCTCCTGTCCCCTGTTGTCCGAAGATATACCGCCCTGACATTCGTGCGGTACTCAGAAGCGATAATCGTGTAATTCTCGGAGGCACACCATAACCTCTGGCACTCGAGCCTACAATCGATCGCCCCACCGACTTTGTCACCTCTAAAAATCGCACCTTCGCTAATTTCAGCAAAGCTGATTGGGTTGGTTTTCTTAACTTCACTGAGAGCTCCTTCGCTGCTCTTCCCTTCCAGTCTGACGTACGAGAAGGCGAAACCCCGTTTCGCATGGTCATAGCTTCAGTCTCAAATAAATACATTCCGTCAGGTAGAATCAAGGAGGTGCGTCCGTGTTTCCCCGCAGAGGCAGCGGCCCTGGCAAATTAATGTGACCATCTGCAAAGCTTAGACCCTACGGATCCCCAAATTCGAGATCAATGCGGAAATGAGACGGCTGGATGATCTCCACAAACGCGCCAAATGGGGTTCTGCAACCTCTCTGCTGGTGTTGGCAAATTATGGTCCACTGTCAAATGCTTGTCAAATCTGGCTAAACCTAACGACAAAACCAGTAAGGAAGTCTAAGTTCGGTTAAATACCCAGCTGCGTGAAAGTTTTCGTGGTGAATTGGAAAATTGTTGTGGAGTTATGACCTATAGAGGTTTTAAACTTTTTCTACTACCATGTGGGCAATCTTATAAATACAAATGAATGTGTGTCTGTGTGTCTGGTGTCCAAAGTACTTAACCGATCTTTATGAAATTCGCAGTAGATTCTTGGGTTCACTGGTTACAGTATAGGCTATATATAATTTTGGATAAGTGGGCGGTGACACGCCCCCATGCTATATACAATTTCAATATTGCATAGGCGTCCAAGGTACTCAACCGATCTTTATGAAATTTTCAAAGTAAATTCTTGGATTCACTTTTTGCAGCATAGGCTATATATAATTTTGAAAAGCAAAGATATTATACTTCGTGTCATGTTTCGTAATTTTATTTAACACGGTTCTGAAGTTAATAATAGCTGAAATTTTATATTTTGCTCATTTATATGGGGGCTATGCAACGCCCATTTTCCAAAACCTAAAAAAAATCATTAACAAGATCATCAGGTCATTGTAAATACGAGATTCTAGCTTTCTATCTGCATCAGTGAAGGAGATATGGCATGTTCCGGTTTCCTACCTCTCTTTTAGAAATTTTTGGTCCAAAAGTAGGTGTGGTCCTCCACCGATTTTGCTTATTATCCGTGGGCGTACTCTACATGTCTATAGTATACCTCGTATTAAGTTTCGTTATTCTATCTTACACCGTTCTGAAGTTATTACGGGCGAGTTTGAAATTTGCTGACTCATAAGTGGGCGGTGCCATGCCCACTTTCCAAAATTTTCGCAAAAATTATATAAAGAATAAGAAAATTGATGTAAGCACCAAATTATATTATTATACCTGTATCAGTTAATTAGATATGGGCAGTTCAATATTTCTACCTCCTTTCCATATAACTTTTATGAAAAAGTATGCATGGTCGAAAAACGCTTTCTCTTATTTTCTATGGGTGCATTTATCACAACAATAGTATGCCTTACTGTACTAGCGTAAACGGTTCTGAAGTTATTAACCGTCAAAGTTTGAAAATCTCTTCACTCATATGTGGGCGGTGCCACGCCCCTTTTCCACAAATTTTCTAAAATCGTCAATGGGATAACCTAACTATGAAATCTAGCAAATTTCATCATTGTAGGACCTTTTATTATTGAATTAACCGATTTTATACGTTTTTCGAAATTTTCGTATGGTTCGATTTCGCACATTTCAAATAGCAACATAGCTTGGCCAGAAAGCAACCTGTGTGCCAAATTTCATTCAAATATCTAAATTTTTATTCAAGTTATCGTGTCCACGGACGGACGGAGGGACATGTCTCAATGGATTCCTCTGTCCATTCTAAGAACTTTGATATATGGAACTCCATATCTATCTCTATTATTTTGTACCGTTACAAACCACCGTTATATGACCAAAACTATAATACCCTGTGTACTAGTACACGCTGGGTATAAAAATTGAGGCAGGCAGAGGTGGTGCCACTACTAAAGCCAGGCAAGCCAGCTAACGAGGGGGAGTCTTATCGACCGATATCGCCCCTCTCGCCAGTAGTGAACACCGCTAACCTGCGACTCAACGAACATCAGTATGGATTCCGTAAAATGCATAGCATGGCCATCGCGCTTAACACCATTACCACTCAGATAAGTTTCGGTCTCAACCAAAATCGTCCTAATGACAGAACTGTACTGGTTGCACTTGACCTGTCGAAAGCCGCTGATACGGTCAACCACGCGCAACTCATTAACGACCTGGAAGACTCAACTCTTCCCCCTGTCTAAAGCGTTGGACCACCAATTATCTGAGTGGTCGGCAGTCATCGGCTGAATTCAGAGGCGAATGATAAAAACCACATATAATCAAACAAGGAGTGCCACAGGGTGGTGTCCTATCCCCGCTTTTGTTTAATTACCACATATCGAGACTCCGCTCATCACCAGAAGGTGTCTCGATCGTCTTCTACGCCGATGTCCGCACGATCCTGGCGACGGGCCCCTCTTCAGATGAGCTGTGCTCAAGAATACACTCATGCCTCCCATCCTTGTTCGGTTTCTTCGCTGGACGAAATCTGACAATGGTACCGATCAAGTCCTTGGTCACCTCATTTACGACGTGGACAGCGCAGGTGAAGATGTAATTAGACGTCTACGTTGACGGCATTAGGCCTCCGACTGTCACACATCCCAAAATATTATGGGCCACGTTTGATAACATGTTCAACTACGGTGCTCATGTATCCGCGAATACAAAGCCACAATAAAATCCTCAAGTCACTAGCTGGCAGAACTTGGGGAAAAGATAAAGGAAGGCTACTGGCAACGTACAAGGCAATTGGCGAGCCGGTTCTGAGCTACGCGATGCCTATATGGTGGGGGGACATGACAGATTAGACGGGGTTGCACTGAAATAACAGCCCTTGACCGGGTAAAAAAACCCCGGGTCATTCCGGTACGATAGAACCGGTTGTTTTGGGAATGACGCATATATGGTCGCCTGGGCTAGCAGACACACCCTGGAGGAGGTTGCAGATCTGTCAAAACGCCGCACTCAGAACTGCCACGGGGTGCCTGCTTATGTCTCCTGATAGCTATAAAAGAGCATATTGACCAGGAAATTTCTGTTCAGCTGCTATAAATCGCAGCATCCGAACAGGAATCTGCTCAACAAAAAACCGCCTCCCAGGAGAATAAGGAGTCATCTCCGTAAGCACTATGACGAGATCCGGCATCTCATTTTCTCGCCGTTTGATCCAAAGGTGCATCCGCGAGCCCTCAATCTCATCCACACGAAGTCGGTAAACTCCTTTGTCAGCGCTCGTCCGGTGAATGCAGTCCTACAGGCACAAGCTCCACTTGTTGCCGGTGAGGAACGCGAACTGCCTAGGGAGACAAGAGTCATGCTGGCCCAACTTCGTTCTGGATACTGTAACAGAATAAACTCTTGCCTATCCAGACGGAACCCTGACATGGCAAATGTCTGCCCGGCCTGCGGCGTGTCCCCCCATGACACTAGCCATCTGTTCATCTGCTCAACTGAGCCTACTCTTCTAACAGCAATATCACTATGGTCCAACCCTGTTAGGGCATGAAAGAAAACACGTCACGTCGATATGAGTTACACCGTAAGAGAGAGAGTTTTATTATAAGCAAAAAGGAGGTTTATAACATAGCTCACAATAGCTTATTCTTGATGGTAATTCATTCACAATACCCTCACTGAATTATCATTGTTTTATATAAACTAAAATTATAAATCAATTTCATTAAGTTATTATTTAAGTCCTAATTTACTCGTGAAAGTTAATTGCTTTTCAGCAGTAACACCTTTTGTTAGTATATCGTCTGGCATTTCATTTGACGCCAAATATTTTATTTCAATTTCATTGTTATGAGGCTTTTCACGAATAAATTTGGCTATTAAGGACAATGTGTATAGCGCTCTTATTGTCTGAGTAAATTTTTGTAGATTTTTCAAAGTTAATATTTAATTAATTTTCTAATCGTGTGAGCCATACGCTTTCCTGAATAGGAAACACCACACTAAGAAACTCGGCTTCTGTAGTGAAGAGTACTATAGTGGGCTGGCGTTTTGTGCCCCATGACACCGCTGCACCTTGAAACGTAAAGACATCGTCTGTTGTTGACCGCCTACTGCCAACATCAGCAGCCCAGTCTGCATCGCAAAATCCCGTTTATTTGTCCGCATCTCTTGTGTAAACAACACCCTTATCAATCGTGCCCTTGAGATAACGCATGATTCGGTTTACGGCTACCCAATGCGCTTTGCCAGGATGTGCGTTGAAGCGACTTAACATATTCACAGCAAAGCATATGTCAGGACGAGTTACTTGTGCAGCAAACAGTAGACTGCCAATTGCATGTAGGGAACATTTCACATTTCTTCACGCTCATCTTTGGTCAGACGTAAGTTTCTGGTTAATATATACTGGTGTGGATATAGGATTGCATTGATCCATGCCAAATCGAAGTTAAACATTGTGAATGTACTGGGACTGATTTATTTTGATAGACCCAGTCGACTTATTGCCCATTATGTGAACACCAAGTATAGAAGAGGCTTCTCACATGTCTTTCATTTAAATATGTTACTCAGTTGGTTCTTTAATTTTTGTATCTGCTCAAGAGAACTAGCGAATATAAGCACATCATCGACTGAGTTGATTTGGTTTTGTGTTTTTCCGACAGGGTGGATACTGGATTTATATTGGAACGAATTTTCGTCATCCCTTGTCAATTTTGGTTTTGTAACAACGAAATCAAGCACTGAAGATGGCGGTTCGCCGAAACCGGTTTGTTACAAAACCAAAATTGACAAGGGATGACGAAAATTCGTTCCAATATAAATCACATCCTCGACGTTAATGGCGACATAGAGCAGTGTTTTATCAGTTTTTTGATAGTAATAGACTGGTCAACATCACTTCGCTGCAGATCAAATCGCAATAGATCCTCATTCAACTTTTCATTCCACACTTTGCTCGATTGCTTGAGCCCGTAGAGTGATTTTACCAACTTGCATACTTTCCCGCTGTTGTCATCAAAGCCCTCTGGCTGTTGTACGTATATATCTTCTATGAGGTTTCCATTCAAAAATGCTGTCACCGCATCCATCTGGTGAATTATTAAGTCATGTTTCGCAGCGAGTGCAAGTAAATACCGAATTGAAGTGTACCTAGCGACTGGACCAAATAACTGGTCGTAATCAATGCCCTTTATTTGTGAAAATCCTTTCACAACAAGCCTTGCTTTGTATCGAACTGGTCTTCCGCCCCTATCGCTTTTTAATTTAAAACCCATTTGGTGTCGATTGCCTTCTCAGCAATATGTAAATTGAGTTCATTTCTTCTTTCATAGCCGCCTTCCACTGATGAGAATCTACTCTAGCTAAGTACTCTTTGACTGTATTAGGATCTGTCGACTATACAGGGTGTTTTTTTTACAGGTTTGTTTTTCGAATAGAGATAAAACTGGCATTTTGTGGTCAAATCTGGCAACTCTAATGTCATTTATGTTCAGTTTGGTTTGCCATTTCATCATGAACAGGTTGACAAAAGAACAACGCTTCCAAATCGTGCAAATTTATTTCGAAAATAATGGTTCAGTTCGCGAAGTTTACCGTGAGCTCCGTGCATTTTATGGTCGACATAATCGTCCATCAGAGCAATTAATTCGGTTAACCATGGATCGTTTTCGCACTACGTTTACTCTATGTGATAATACGCATCCGCAGAGACGTCGAACAGTGCGCACCGAAGAAACAATTGCCGCTGTAGAGCAAAGTGTTGAAGAGGACCCGAATGAATCGATTCGCCACCGTGCACAGCAATTGGAGCTTTGTCCATCAACTTTATGGAAGATTTTGCGCAAAGATCTTGGCTTGCGACCTTACAAGATCCAGCTTGTGCAAGAATTAAAGCCGCGAGACCATGCAATGCGTCGTGATTTTGGTGTATGGGCCGAAAATGAGATTGATTTCGATGCTGATTTTCATCGCAAAATTTTGTTCAGTGATGAGGCTCATTTTTGGTTGAATGGCTACGTCAACAAGCAAAATTGCCGCATTTGGAGTGAAGAGAATCCACATGAGACCCTTGAAACGCCATTACATCCACAAAAACTGACTGTTTGGTGTGCTCTATGGGCTGGTGGAGTCATTGGGCCATACTTCTTCCGCAATAATGCTGGAGAGGCAGCTACCGTTAATGGAGACCGGTATAGAGCCATGATAACCGACTATTTTGTTCCCGAATTGGATGGCATGAATGTGGATGAGTTGTGGTTCCAACAAGACGGCGCTACATGCCACACAGCGCACGTCACAATCGATTTATTGAAGGAAACATTCGATGAGCGCATAATTTCGCGGAACGGACCTGTCAATTGGCCACCAAGGTCGTGTGATTTGACACCATTGGATTATTTTCTTTGGGGATATGTGAAGTCGCTCGTCTACACCAACAAACCAGAAACGTTAGGGGAATTGGAAGCCAACATTCGTGGCGTTATTGCCGACATACGGCCCCATATGCTCGAAAAAGTGGTTGAAAATTGGACCTGTAGAATTGGCTTTATTCGAGCCAGCCGCGGCGGCCACATGCCCGAAATCATATTTAAACATTAATGGCATAAAATTATCCTTCCAATAAAGCCAAATTGATGGACCTTAAAACGATTTTCTTGTGTTTTATTTCAATTCGAAGTTCTATACCCCTAAAAAAAACCCCCTTTACATTTGCTCGCGATTCGCTTTGACCTACGTAAATTTAACTGGTCTGCATGCTCTTTTTGAGAATCGCGATTCTCATTATCTGCAGAGCTTTCGTCTGGCAATTCATCATACCTTTTCTCCCCTGAATTGTCGGATCTTTGAAACTTATGTTTTTTAACTTTAAGCTCAAGTTCATCATTTTCTCTTTGATAGTGATCGCCGTTTATTTCATCGTATGCATTATTGCTTATGGGCTCATCAAACTCATGATTCAATGGGTTAAATAAATTAACCATATTCAAATTTTCTTTGATATCTCTAGATTCTTGAACATTTTCGAAAAAAACTGTGTGACGACTTATTATTATCTTTTTTCTCTTTGTATCATAGGAGCTATATGCCTTGCTTTCATTACTATATCCCAGAAAAATACATTTCACCGATCTGTCACTTAGTTTTGTTCACCTCTCTTTTGGAACGTGGACGAGAGCTTTGAATCCAAAAACGCGAATATGATTTAAATTTGGTTTCTTACCTGAACATATTTCTTGTGGAGATTTGACTTTATTACTGCATGGAAGAAAATTGTGATTCAGATTGGATTCTAATAACATACATCGCACCCTGTCCATTATGGAACGATTCATGCGTTCTGTGACACCGTTTTGTTGAGGTGTATACGGGCATGTTTTTTGATAAAGAACACCATGTTTATCTAGAAAATTTTTAAATGTAGCACTTGTAAATTCTGCGTCATTGTCTGTTCTAAAGGTTTTAAATTTGCGTTCGCATTGATTTTCCACTTTCCAAAATTTATATACAAATCCCCAATAGAATGATAAAGTCAGTATATATACCAAACATTACCATTTTAGATGCTTTTGTCAATGAATTATCGTATTTCATCATTAATTTGAAAAGGAAGAAACGATGTTACAGCCACTTGGCGCTCACTAAAAATGTGGATAAGAACAAGTAAGGCAGTCTAGGTTCGGGTGGAACTGAACATTATATACCAAGTAGTGATCTATTACGGCATCCCAATTTACGCAGGCCTATTTTAATACTCTCAGTTCCTATTTGCGTTCAAATAGACAGGCAGACAGATAGACGTATCGAGAGACGGGCATGGCTACATCGACTCAGCTCATCCTCCTGATCATTTCAGTATACGTGCAAACATTTCATGTTCATGAAAGGTATGAATATCAAAAAAGATATACAATTTCGCTTTTGCAGTGGGGTATTAACTATTTGCTCAGATATTTCACTTTTCATCCTGAACGTTTTGATATACATTAATAAATATATATCTCGATTCGTTTATGCCGAATGAAGTAATGTACCTTCTGTGCGTAACAAAAATAGATATAAAAAATGTGTCTTTTATAGGCGCCAAAGAACTCAACCGATCTTTATAATATTTTCACAATATATAGTTGGGTTGACTGGGTACAGCATAGACAATATATAGTTTTGGAAAAGTAGGCGGATCCACGCCCTCAGGATATATAAAGTTTCAATTCGTCATAACTCCGAACTTTTTTGGTCTAAATTAATAAATTTTGTGTTTTGTTTTGCTCTTGAACTTTCACGATAGGTTCAGGAGTTCGCTGGGCACGGCACAGTCTGTATATCACTTTTGGAAAAGCCCCCGGGTTATATAAAGCTGCAGTTCGGTATAGTTGGGAGTTTATTTGGTTCAAGTTAATGACATTTTATATATAGATGTGTTCTATGTATCAAAACGTCAAAACAACGTCTACCGGGTTTGCTAGTATATTATAAAATGGCGAAAGATAACAACGAATTTCAGCATTCTTTTGTAAAGCTGAGAGACTAGTTTGCATTCAAATAGACAGACGGACAGACAGACAGACGGACGGACAGACAGACAGACGGAAGGAGAGACGGACATGGCTAAATCGACTCCGCTCATCGTGCTGATCATTTTAGTGAACTTTTATCTCCTTCTTCTCATACTTACATACATTTAATGTTTATAAAAGGTATGAAAATCACAAAAGATATATAGCTTCGCTATTGCAGTGGGCTATTAACTACGTCCCAAAATATTTTGCTTGTGTGTTTTCCGATTTCGCTCATTTTGGCAGAAGTATAATACATACTACTGAGAAGCAGCTGACCAATTTTGAAAATAGCAGAAATTTTATGCTGAAAAGTGGGCGGCGCCACGCCTACTTCTTCAAACTTTACAAAACTTTTTTCGGTCAAATTTTTCTTAAAAAGCTTATTATGTGTGCAAAATCTGATTGATATAACTTTCCTGGTTGTAGAAATATCGCTTTTTAAATTTTTCAAAAAAATTTGTCAGAACTGTGTTAAAAAACTTGGCGTGGACATTAACCGATTTTTAAACCCATTTTTTCAGCAGTTACCTTTATATATTGAACATTATCACCAAATTTCGTTCCGACAAATCAATTTTTGGCGGAGTTATGGCATAAAAAGTTTTGTGGAATAATCCACTATAAAAGGAGTGGGGCCACGCCCATTTTTGAAAATTTTTATTTTTTGGATTTCTTAGTTTACGCAAACTTTAAAAGTGAAATATAAATGATGTAAAGCTATTTTACGCAAAGTTATTGCCTATTTAATATATCTGCGATCCTCTTTAAAATCTTTCATACAAAAGTGGGCGTAGACCTTAACCGATCCCGCCCATTTTTTCCTGGAACATTCCTTGCATACCTGAAAACCTGCGTGCTGAATTTCGTTTCGATATCTCAAACGGTGTTTGATTTATGATTAATAATATTTCTAAATTTGAATTAATCAAAATCGGGCGGTGCCACTCCTATTTTCAAAAATTTCTTGAAATTTTTATTTTATGCCTCAGTCTTAATGCATACACCAAATTTTATCCTTATAGGTGTATTGTGTACTGAGTAATCACTTATTTTGTGTTTTCGAAAATATTCTATAAATAAAAAGTGGGCGTGGCTATCATCCGATTTCGCCCATTTTAAATAGCGCTCGGAGGTGAGTGCCAAGGAACCTGCATACCAAATTTCGTTAAGATATCTCAAAATGTACTCAAGTTATCGTGTTCACAGACGGACAGACACGGCTTAATCAATTTCTCTTTTAGTCCTGAACATTTTGATATACATAAGTCAATATCTATCTCGATCCGTTTATACCGTTACGTACTGCCGTTACGCGACTGAAGTTTATATATCTTGGTATAAAAACTCATGTACTCACGACTAAATTGCTTTTGCTTTAAATTCATACCGAAACATTTCACAGCTACGAAACTTTGGGAGGTTATGTGTATGATAATAAGTCATCTATTTTCATCAAAAAGCTAAAATCGAAAATGATGGCTCTTAAGTATTTTTTGCGCAAAAGGTCTCGATATGTTCGGGGGTGCGTAAGACTCAAAACTCCAGCTATCAGAGGAGGAGACAACGCCAACGGCACCGAAAAGGCCCAAAACACAGGGAGGCTTGACACGGTCTTTCGCTGACATAGCCAAGGATCGGAGGATTATTAGAAGGTGGTCAACGTCGAAAAGACCGAAAGGTCCACAATGCAGATAGTTCTGCTACTGGATAACGGAAGCATAGCTCTGGCGAAGTGCGATTTTAAGGTCAGCTATGCCTTCGAAAACATTAACCTGCGAGCGTATAAAGTCGACGTGGAATCCTTGGTCAACCTCGAGTCTCGTGCAGAGGTGAATGAACCCCCCAGCGGGAGCGGGATCGAGGTGGACGAAAACAAGGAGGCGGAACCCAGCGGGTAGAGTTCGGACGATGGCTCGGCTCTCAAGAGACTATACTCCGAAAGTCAGTTTTCTAGTGAAGACGAGGTACACGCGACGCGCACGTAGGAGCGCGTGAAGCCACAGTGATGAGGGTCCTCCAAATAAACCTCCATCACAACAAAGTAGTATCGACGGTGTGGTAGACATCGTCCTTGTCCAAGAGCCGTAGATCACTGGCAATAGGATCTTTGGCTTCAGGACCCCAGCATACAAGCTCTACAGCGCTCAAGGGAAGGGTAAGCCTCGTACATTTATTTTAGCGAAGTCTAATCTTAACGCTTTTCTTTTACCGCAATGTAGTGACGGAGGTTTGAGAGCTACTCTCCTCCGAGATCTGGATGAGACACCGCTCCCTGCCGGCCTTAAGAGGTGGACCGCTAATTACCTCAATGGTCGACAGGCAACAGTCCAATTTAGGAACAAGAAATCTAGACCACGAAGAATAAAACAAGGGGTGCCCTCTTGTTTAATTTCTGTATTTCGAGACTTCCCCCCCCCCCCCCACCAGAGGGAATCACCATTGTTTCCTACGCTGACGACTGCACGATAATGGCCTCGGGCAAGGGTCCCTCCATTGATGAACTCTGTATTAGAATCAACAGTTACCTCCATGACCTTTCCAGCTTCTTCACCGAGCGTAATCTGACCCTGTCTCCGACTAAATCTACGGTGACCCTGTTTACTACATGGAATGCGCATATGGGGCAAGAGTTAAATGTCCACGTAGATGGAGTACCTCTACCTACTGTCAACCACCCAAAAATCTTGGGTGTGACATTTGACAACGGCCTCACCTTCGCTGGTCATGCCACCGCAATAGCCTCAAAGGTACAGTGCCGCAATAAGATCCTCAAGTCACTGGCCGGCAGTACTTGGGGAAAAGACAAAGAAACATTGCTTGCTACATATAAGGCTATTGGCCGGCCGGTTATTGACTATGCTGCGCCTATATGGTCGCCCAACCTTTCTGTCACCAACTGGAGGAAAATGCAAGTCTGCCAAAACACCGCCATCAGAACTGCTACGGGATTCCTGCTTATGTCATCTGAGTCTCACCTCCATCAAGAGGCAAAATTGCTCAATGTTCAAGAGCACGCGGAACTCTTGAGTAGACAGTTCCTTCTGAACTGTCATAAACCTAGTCATTAAAACCGACATCTTTTGGATGTAGCACCGCCCCCCAGAGACATAAGGAGACATCTCCGTAAGCATTACGATGAGATCCGGCATCATATCTCTTTGCCGTTTGATCTGCGGAACCATAGACGGGCTCTAAATGACCTCCACACTGAGTCGGTAGACAGATCCCTGAGATCTCGGCCTGTGAATCCCGTTATTAATACTCAACCACCTGAATTGGCTGAAGAGGAGCGTGTACTTCCGAGGTAGACTAGGGTCATACTAGCACAACTTCGCTCTGGATATTGTAATAGGTTAAACTCTTACTTATCCAGACTGAACCCCAACATACCAAATACATGCCCTGCATGTGGTATGACCCCTCATGATACCATACATCTCTTTTCCTGTTCAGTTGAACCCACTCTTCTAACACCCACATCACTCTGGTCCAACCCTGTGGAAACTGCGCGTTTCCTCGGACTTCCGTTAGAAGAGCCTGATGACAATTTAGAGTGATCGAGCCCATTGGGCAGGGCGAAGCACTGTTAACAACAACAACAACAACAATAGGGGCTGGGTAGGAGTTGTAAGCTCGGTTCTTTCTATTTAGCCCACAATCAGTAAGGCTTACTACCACCCGAAAATTTCAGAAAGTTCGTGAGAGTGGCAAACCCACGAGATGATGTGACAATACTCGGAGGTGATGCAAATGCGCACCATGCTCAGTGGGGCAGCACTGACACGATTGATCGAGATGAATCTTTGTATAACTATCTATTAGGTACTAATCTAAGTATATGCAACAGGGGAAATTGCTAGTTTTTTATCACAAGAAACCGCGAGGAGGTCCTTGACATAACTCTGGTCACGGATTCTGTAAGTGACCATGTGTTTTTTTAGAGGGTTTTAAAAGAACACTTCTTCTCAGACCACAGGTACATAAGCTTCTCTGTATCAGAGGCACATAAGGCCCTAAATATATATAAATGTAAGGAGAACAAACTGGGGCTACTACCAGAAGCTCATAGGTAAAAATTTCTCTAAAGGGGTACGAACCCCAAAGATTGAGAATGAGCTGGATGAGCTCGTAGATAGGGGTTGCCTGACTTAGAAGGTAACATAAACCCAAAAACTCGCATGGTGGATGAAATATTCCTAGCCCATCTGCAACACACTGCCGAACTTATAAAGCTAAAGGAAATGTTTATAAGTAGCCTAAGGCTCAATTACGTACCAGCATCATGGAGAGAGGGCAAGGTGGTTTTTATCCCGAAAGCGGGGAAAACCTACCACTCGAAATCAAATAATTTTAGGCCTATAATCCTATCTTCTTAAAACTCTAGGAATACTTCTGGACGACTATATCCAGAGTTTGATCGACAGAGTGTTTCTATCGCAAGCTCACCAAGCCTATACTAAGAGCAGATCAACCGACACTGCCTTGCACTCACTGGTATCCGTTATCGAAAGGTCACTTGACCTCAAACAGTATACACTGGTGGCATTCTGTTGAATAAGTACACGAGCAAGTTCAATCAAACAAGTATATATAAAAGTTTTATTTGCTAAGTTTAAGCGATCAAAAGGAAGTAAGTAGTCATCTATATGTGTACAGCTTTTTATATGAAAAAATGTAACAGTTAGGAATGTCAAATAACATAAGTAAAATAGCGGAATAGGAAAGCGAATCGGAATAAGCCACGTAGCGACCTAACGAAGGTTGCTTATTTGAAATAGTGTTGCCATTAAGCAATGTTCTTTTCAACACTCTCACTCATTGTTTAATTGCAACATTCCTAAAAGCTTTAAATTTGTTTTAAAACGTTGGTTAGTTAAAGGCTTCGTAAATATATCAGCGCGTTGCAGCTCAGTCTTAACATACTTGAAGTCAATAGATTTAGTCTTTTGAAGATCTCTGATGAAATTTAACCTTATATCAATATGTTTGGTACTATGATGTAATCCTGAATACCCAATGAGTCGGATGGCATCCCGATTACCGATATAAAGAACTGTAGATGATTCTTGAACTTAACCCATATCATTAAGTAGTTGCAGAAGCCAAATTAACTCCTTAGATTCTTGGCAAGCGGCCATACACTCGGCTTCCGTTGTGGACAAAGCAACCGTTTTTTGACGAAGACCACTCCAGGTTACAACACTGTCATTTATAAGAAACGCATAGCCTGTGGTGGATCGCCTTGTATCGATGTCACGAGCGAAATCGGCATCAGAATAACCGTCAAATTTAAGAAAATTACCGGATTTGTATTCTATGCAGTAGTCTATGGTCGCTTTCAAGTAACGAAATATCCTCTTGACTGCCTGTACGTGGCAGTTTTTAGGATTTTCGGTGAATTTGCTAGATTTGCCAAATACATACGAAATATCAGGTCTGGATACCGTAGCAGTAAACATCAGACAACCAACAGCCTGAATGGATATTTTGCATTCTCTTCCTCACTTGATTTCGAAAGATAGGCATTACTGTCGCTTGGTTTGGAGATGTCTTTTGCATCAGCCATGTTAAATCTTTCGAGTTATTTTAATATATAGGAATGTCGGCTAATTCTAATAGACTTGTTTAATCTGTCTCGGCGTATTTCAAGCCCAACATAATAATTGTTTTCGCGATAAGTGATCCGAAAATTTGTTGATAATTTTTTCATAAAAAGTTTTAAAAGAGCTTTGTTTGGAGATATTATCAATCCATCATCAACATGGAGAAGTAGAATACCGTTGCATGTCTTGAATTCTCCCATAAAAGACACAGTGATCTGATCTCAATTGCTTCATTTCAAAAGATTGTAAGAGTTCAGTGAATTTAGAGTTCCAATTGCGCGATGCTTGCTTCAGGCCATAAAGGCCTTTCTTAAGCCGCAAGACTTAATTTTTACCAGAATTAATATTGATGCCCTTTGGAATGCTCATATAAATTTCGTCATTGAGATCGCCCTATAAAAACGCAGTTTTTACGTCAAATCCTGTCCTCATAAGCCGCTATCCCCATTGCAACTCTCACTGAATCGTATCGCACTACTGGGGAGTATGTTTCCTTAAAGTCTATGCCAGGTTCCTGCGAGTAGCCTTTGGCTACTAATCGCGCTTTAAATACAGGTTTTTGATTTGGGTTCGATTTAATTTTAAAAACCCATTTTCATCCCACAATATTCTTATTATGTGGTCTTTCTACCAAATCCCAAGTTTCATAAGCCGATTTCCAGTTTTCTGCATACTCCGAACTCATCGCGTCATCATACGAATCTGGTTCTGGAATAGCTGCGAGACAACCCATTTGATCGTAACCAAAACGTTGAGGAGGTAGAACTTCTCTCCGTAGGCCATACCGCTTATGTTCTCTTGCGTCAATACTTGAATCAGTAATAGCAGAATTATTAGGTGTAGAGCCGGTTTTCGATATTTCCGTTTTCATTGAAGACTTTAGTGTACTACATATATGTTGGCGTCCAGGTGAAAAAACGCATTCATCTCGTTGTTATTCACACCATGTATTGTCCTTTTCTTCATCGTCCTCATCGCTGAAGGAGCCGACTTTAATTACCTTTTCGTTGACGGCGACGTCACAGCTAACAATCACCTTGGCTGTCTCTTCATCGTACAGACGAACATTTTACGACGAAGGTTCATAACCAACAAAGAACATCTTCTTTGCTTTAGCATCCCATTTCTTTCTTTTGGTTTGTTTTGGCAGGTAAACCATGCATTTGTTGCCAGAAACCCTCAGGTGACTCAGATTTGGCCTTTTACCGAAAAAGCTTTCAAATGGCGTTTTTGAACGATTTGCCAGTACTGATCGAATAAGAATATACACCGCCGCCCTTACGGCCTCCGGCCACAAATACTTGTTTAGACCGCTTGCAAGTAACATCGTACGTGCTGATTCTTGAACGGTTCTATTTTCCCTTTCGATGAAACCATTTTGTTCAACGTCTTTGTTGATAAAGCTCCGTGCCGTTGTATATGTTTCACCGTTTCACCAGTCATGTTGCGCACCATAGATAAGAAACGTTTTAGCTTTTGAAACACTTCAGATTTGTTAGATAAGAAATAAACATACCTGAACCATGTGCTTTCATCCTTAAGCAACATGAAATAGTGAACTCCTCCGATACCAGGTTCAGGCATGGTACCGCATAAATCCATGTGAAAATACTAGCATCGTTTTGCCCCGCGCTTATCCGCATTTCCATGTGATGACTGATGCATTTTGCATCTTCACAAAATAAATCATTTTTGTTTGTCATATGAATACCATCAACTAATTTTTTGGCGCACATATTTTTAATTGCTGCTACCTTTATGTGACCAAGTCGACGGTGCCATTGTTGCAGTGTATCAATTTTTGCTGAGTTTGCTGAATAATCATTTCGCTGTATAAACATCATTCTGAATTGATTTTTAGAGTCACGAAACCCCGATGCCAACACATTTTGGTTTTTATCCACCGACGCACAAGATTTTGATCTTATTAACATTGAGAATCCTTTTGTTGTTGCAGATCCAGTATAAAACAGGTTTTGCCTGAGTTGAGGAACGTGTTGTACGTTTGTGAGTACACGCGGTAACCACTCGTTATTCACTTATGCACAGATTTGTATAGTGCCGAAGCCTCTAATAGGCAGTCTCTCATTATTTGCAATGTAAACATACCACTCTGAGTTTGACATATGCAGCTCGGCGAACCACTCTTTACGTGAAGTCATATGCTCTGTAACGCCTGAGTCTGCGATCCATACATCACAATAAGGAGCTGACATAACATCTGATATTGACGCAATGAAGGCTACCTCGTCGCCGTTTCTAGTTTTGTGTCTAGTACCTTCGTCGTTATGTTTGTTTTGCCTTTTCTTTGCACGGCATTCTCTCTCCCAGTGACCAATTTTGTTACAGAAATTGCATTTTGAGGAGCGTTTTCTTTCTTCTAGTGACCTTGATTTTTGTTTTTCTGACTTCGCATTAAAAGCAGCCTCTGTCACTTCGTTTCCAACGCTGTTCTTCTTGATTTCGTCTTCTTCTAGTTGCAGCTTTGCCATCAAGTTTTCCATATTTCTGCCTTCCTTGATATTATACCAAACTGTTTTGAAGTTTTGGTATCTTGGTGGCAAACTGCTTATAATTCGTATCATTTTTATGTTTTCGGAGAGCTTTTCTCCTTGCGCCTCGATTTCTGCTGCCAGAGATGATACATTTGACACGTATGCTGCAACTGACTCGTCTTCCTGCATCTTAGCGAGAAATACTCTTCATAAAGACACATTACCTTGACCTCACATTGCTTGGCGTAGATAGTCTTCTGCTTGGTGTAGACTTTGTGGGAACTGGTACACGATAGAACATGGTTTGCTTGTTCCTTTTCGATAGAGGAAATAAGAATACCCATGGCTTTACCGTCATGCTTCATCCACAGATCCTTTTGATCTTGGGATATCGAATCATCGAATTTCGATGTTCCCTGTACTATGCTCAGTAGTCTGTGGCCTTTTAAGACTGCTTCGACGTTGAACTTCCACAACCTGTAGTTGCTATTTGTAAGTCGATGGGAAATATGAATGGTTTCCTCATGCCTCTTGAGCCGAAATATTTCCTATATGTATATATAGAAGTTTTATTTGCTAAGTTTAAGCGATCAAAAGGAAGTAAGTAGTCATCTACATGTGTACAGCTTTTTATATGAAAAAATGTAACAGTTAGGAATGTCAAATAACATAAGTAAAATAGCGGAATAGGAAAGCGAATCGGAATAAGCCACGTAGCGACCTAACGAAGGTTGCTTATTTGAAATAGTGTTGCCATTAAGCAATGTTTTTTCCAACACATTCCTACATAAAAACATAGCGGGCGCCTTCAATAACGTTCTTCCGGAAGCTATTACGTCGGAGGAGTTTATTCACAATCTGCTTACCCATAGGCGGAATAAAAGCGAGCCAGGTGATAGCGTGATTCGCAGAGTCGTTAGCAGAGGCAGCCCGCAAAGAGCCGTTCTCTCTCCGCTATTTTAGGTGGTTGCTGTCAACCAACTTTTACGCCTCATGGAAGAAGAAGGTCACCAAAGTGATGGCGTATGCTGATGACATGTGTCATCATGCGGGGATAATACCCACAAACCCTCGGCAACTTAATGGAAGTGACACTATCCAAAATATGCACCTCTTCACGAGGAACGTTTTTAGGGTTCAGCGGTAAAGTCAAGTATTTAGGAGTCATTCTAAACAGGAAGCTACTATGGAGTGACAACATAATAGCATGAGCCAAGTAAGCACCATCTCCCTTAAGGTGATTCACCCATTGTACCCCTATATAGTGTTCTGGTCTGGTAGCCTGCACTAACTAAAGATATCTACCTCAAACTGCTGCAAAAAGTTCAAAGGAGTGCGGTGCTCTGCGTAACCAGGGCTCTTTGTTCTACTTCGACGGAAGCATTAAACACAATGCTGTACCTACCACCTATTGACCTGGTGGCGAAGGAAGTATCTGTCATCGCGGCTCTGCGTATTAGAGCAACCGGTTAAAAGAAGATAGTGGGCATACCACAATTTTGAGTTCTTACATCCCAGTTCCAATACCATCACGCACCGACTACTGTACGCCAAGGAATGTATTTGTTAAGAATTGTGTAGTGGACATACCAGCACAAGAATGGAATAATAGACAACATACGGTCCCTGGTGCCATCAAAATATTCACCGATGGCTCTAAGCTTAATGGGAAGGTCGGTGGGGGCATCTTTTCACAGAATCTGGGTTTAAAGGTCTCTGTCCGCCTAGCTGATCATTGTAGTGTGTACCAAGCGGAAATGCTGGCAATACACAGGGCTGTGAACCCTGTGGTGTCTATGCCGTGGCGTAGTCAGGGGGGGGTTGGGGGATAGATCGAGGAGTTACGACGTATTCGTTCCGACGAACATGACTTTGAAAAATTGTTCAGAACTTGTGACATGGATATTGAAATCATATAGAACCGATTCAAATTTAGTCGAAGTGTGCAAGCATGTAACCTAGATATTTATTTCAAGATTACTGTTTTTTATCCAATCATGTATTGATCATATAATAATGGAAATAGATAGTCGACTCACTCACCATAAAACGATCTTTAGAGATTTCGCTTCAGTTTTTCAACAAACCACAGAGAACAAAATTACAAAAATTTATATAAGATTGCTGAATTTTATGAACCACTTGTTCAAAACCAAAATATAGTGGCCGAAACCAAATTATGGAGAAGGTTCTTAAAATTGACATAATCTTCCGCTAAAAACTGCGTTTTACACACTTTAGAGCTGCGACAAAACGTTATTTGAAAACTTAGCTACAAATTTTTGCAAAACTCCCCGTTTCCACTTCTACAGTAGAACTCACCTCTACAACCCTTCTTCTTCTTTAATTCCGCTTAATCGTCTAAGCGATTTTAGCCCTTTACCATAGCTCGCCACTTGTTACGTCTTTCTACCAATTGGAAACACCACGGGATCACAAATCGGTCTCCACTTCGTCCTTCCATCGGAGTGGTGGTCTCCCTCTTCCTCTGCTACCATCGGTGGGTGCCGATAAGAACACCTTCTGGGCCGGAACATTTCCATTCATTTGCACAACATGGCCTAGCCAATTAAGATGTTGGTTTTTAATTTGTTGGGCTATGTCGGTGTCTGCATAGAGCTCATCATCGAATCTTCTTTGGTACTCGCCGTCGCCAACGCATAAGGGTCCGTAAATATTTCGAAGAATCTTTCTCTCGGATACTCCCAGAGACGCCTCATCAGATGTTGTCAGTGCAAGCTTTTGCACCATAAACCAGTACGGGTACTATAAGTGACTTATTTATTTTCGTTCTTCGATAGAGGACTTTACTTCTCAATTGCCAACTCAGTCCGAAGTAGCACTTGTTTGTGTGAGTGATTCTTCGTTGGATTTCTAGGCTGACATTATTGTTGGTGTTAATGCTGGTTCGCAGGTTAAAAACTCTAATATTTTCTTTGCGATTTCTCTACTTTCCTCAATACAAGGTTATGGAAGCAATTTCTTTTATAACAAAGAAAACACTTTAGCTATTCGGAAAAAAAATTGCAAAAAATCAGAATAATGTGTCACGACTTTAAGGTTGCCACATTGTTGCATTAAAATTTAGTGAATTACAAAACTGCATACTCCAAAAAGTTCTAAAAATTTTGTACAAGAAATTTAAAATTTTGATAAAATTTATTTGAAAAAAGAGGTACCACCGATCATATCGTCCCGGGAAATATCCCGGTAGGCATACCCATGGCCACTTTCAGGCTTCGTGTAAACACAAGCACCATAAGAAAGGCGTGCGAGAAAGCCAGGCTAACTTTGCCTTCATATGATAAGGGGCGTACAAAAGCACTTCTGACTTTACACAAGTCGGGCTTGTCATTCCTGATAAGGTTTCTCACGACCTGAACGAAGTATCAAAAATGGAAGTTAGGCTTTAGAGAAATTTATTGACTCTACAAATATTTTCTATAAGGTCTAAAATGTTATAATGAATTACCTGATAATATTAAGCAAAGTAAAAGCACATCTAAATTGAAAATAGAACTTTTTGAATATTGCAAGTGCAATGTTTTTGCCTTTGTTTTTTTTTAATTTTTTATTAAATTTTTATTTAAATTATGAAATTAATGTAACCCTAGAGTTCTTATAGCTTAAGGATTTTTAGTAATTAGTAGCCAGGTCCAACCCTGTGGAAACTGCGCGTTTCCTCAGACTTCCGTTAGAAGAGCCTGATGACAATTTAGAGTGATCGAGCCCATTGGGCAGGGCGAAGCACTGTTAACAACAACAACAACATCAGGGGCTGGGTAGGAGTTGTAAGCTCGGTTCTTTCTATTTAGCCCACAATCAGTAAGGCTTACTACCACCCGAAAATTTCAGAAAGTTAGTGAGAGTGGCAAACCCACGAGATGATGTGACAATACTCGGAGGTGATGCAAATGCGCACCATGCTCAGTGGGGCAGCACTGACACGATTGATCGAGATGAATCTTTGTATAACTATCTATTAGGTACTAATCTAAGTATATGCAACAGGGGAAATTGCTAGTTTTTTATCACAAGAAACCGCGAGGAGGTCCTTGACATAACTCTGGTCACGGATTCTGTAAGTGACCATGTGCTTTTTTAGAGGGTTTTAAAAGAACACTTCTTCTCAGACCACAGGTACATAAGCTTCTCTCTATCAGAGGCACATAAGGCCCTAAATATATATAAAATGTAAGGAGAACAAACTGGGGCTACTACCAGAAGCTCATAGGTAAAAATTTATCTAAAGGGGTACGAACCCCAAAGATTGAGAATGAGCTGGACGAGCTCGTAGATAGGGGTTGCCTGACTTAGAAGGTAACATAAACCCAAAAACTCGCATGGTGGATGAAATATTCCTAGCCCATCTGCAACACACTGCCGAACTTATAAAGCTAAAGGAAATGTTTATAAGTAGCCTAAGGCTCAATTACGTACCAGCATCATGGAGAGAGGGCAAGGTGGTTTTTATCCCGAAAGCGGGGAAAACCTACCACTCGAAATCAAATAATTTTAGGCCTATAATCCTATCTTCTTAAAACTGTAGGAATACTTCTGGAGGACTATATCCAGAGTTTGATCGACAGAGTGTTTCTATCGCAAGCTCACCAAGCCTATACTAAGAGCAGATCAACCGACACTGCCTTGCACTCACTGGTATCCGTTATCGAAAGGTCACTTGACCTCAAACAGTATACACTGGTGGCATTCTGTTGAATAAGTACACGAGCAAGTTCAATCAAACAAGTATATATAAAAGCTTTATTTGCTAAGTTTAAGCGATCAAAAGGAAGTAAGTAGTCATCTACATGTGTACAGCTTTTTATATGAAAAAATGTAACAGTTAGGAATGTCAAATAACATAAGTAAAATAGCGGAATAGGAAAGCGAATCGGAATAAGCCACGTAGCGACCTATCGAAGGTTGCTTATTTGAAATAGTGTTGCCATTAAGCAATGTTCTTTCCAACACATTCCTACATAAAAACATAGCGGGCGCCTTCAATAACGTTCTTCCGGAAGCTATTACGTCGGAGGAGTTTATTCACAATCTGCTTACCCATAGGCGAGCCAGGTGATAGCGTGATTCGCAGAGTCGTTAGCAGAGGCAGCCCGCAAAGAGCCGTTCTCTCTCCGCTATTTTAGGTGGTTGCTGTCAACCAACTTTTACGCCTCATGGAAGAAGAAGGTCACCAAGTGATGGCGTATGCTGATGACATGTGTCATCATGCGGGGATAATACCCACAAACCCTCGGCAACTTAATGGAAGTGACACTATCCAAAATATGCACCTCTTCACGAGGAACGTTTTTAGGGTTCAGCGGTAAAGTCAAGTATTTAGGAGTCATTCTAAACAGGAAGCTACTATGGAGTGACAACATAATAGCATGAGCCAAGTAAGCACCATCTCCCTTAAGGTGGTTCACCCATTGTACCCCTATATAGTGTTCTGGTCTGGTAGCCTGCACTAACTAAAGATATCTACCTCAAACTGCTGCAAAAAGTTCAAAGGAGTGCGGTGCTCTGCATAACCAGGGCTCTTTGTTCTACTTCGACGGAAGCACTAAACACAATGCTGTACCTACCACCTATTGACCTGGTGGCGAAGGAAGTATCTGTCATCGCGGCTCTGCGTATTAGAGAAACCGGTTAAAAGAAGATAGTGGGCATACCACAATTTTGAGTTCTTACATCCCAGTTCCAATACCATCACGCACCGACTACTGTACGCCAAGGAGTGTATTTGTTAAGAATTGTGTAGTGGACATACCAGCACAAGAATGGAATAATAGACAACATACGGTCCCTGGTGCCATCAAAATATTCGCCGATGGCTCTAAGCTTAATGGGAAGGTCGGTGGGGGCATCTTTTCACAGAATCTGGGTTTAAAGGTCTCTGTCCGCCTAGCTGATCATTGTAGTGTGTACCAAGCGGAAATGCTGGCAATACACAGGGCTGTGAACCCCGTGGTGTCTATGCCGTGGCGTAGTCAGGGGGGGTTGGGGGATAGATCGAGGAGTTACGACGTATTCGTTCCGACGAACATTACTTTGAAAAATTGTTCAGAACTTGTGACATGGATATTGAAATCATATAGAACCGATTCAAATTTAGTCGAAGTGTGCAAGCATGTAACCTAGATATTTATTTCAAGATTACTGTTTTTTATCCAATCATATATTGATCATATAATAATGGAAATAGATAGTCGACTCACTCACCATAAAACAATCTTTAGAGATTTCGCGTCAGTTTTTCAACAAACCACAGAGAACAAAATTACAAAAATTTATTTAAGATTGCTGAATTTTATGAACCACTTGTTCAAAACCAAAATATAGTGGCCGAAACCAAATTATGGAGACGGTTCTTAAAATTGACATAATCTTCCGCTAAAAACTGCGTTTTACACACTTCAGAGCTGCGACAAAACGTTATTTGATAACTTAGCTACAAATTTTTGCAAAACTCCCCGTTTCCACTTCTACAGTAGAACTCACCTCTACAACCCTTCTTCTTCTTTAATTCCGCTTAATCGTCTAAGCGATTTTAGCCCTTTACCATAGCTCGCCACTTGTTACGTCTTTCTACCAATTGGAAACACCACGGGATCACAAATCGGTCTCCACTTCGTCCTTCCATCGGAGTGGTGGTCTCCCTCTTCCTCTGCTACCATCGGTGGGTGCCGATAAGAACACCTTCTGGGCCGGAACATTTCCATTCATTTGCACAACATGGCCTAGCCAATTAAGATGTTGGTTTTTAATTTGTTGGGCTATGTCGGTGTCTGCATACAGCTCATCATCGAATCTTCTTTGGTACTCGCCGTCGCCAACGCATAAGGGTCCGTAAATCTTTCGAAGAATCTTTCTCTCGGATACTCCCAGAGACGCCTCATCAGATGTTGTCAGTGCAAGCTTTTGCACCATAAACCAGTACGGGTACTATAAGTGACTTATTTATTTTCGTTCTTCGATAGAGGACTTTACTTCTCAATTGCCAACTCAGTCCGAAGTAGCACTTGTTTGTGTGAGTGATTCTTCGTTGGATTTCTAGGCTGACATTATTGTTGGTGTTAATGCTGGTTCGCAGGTTAAAAACTCTAATATTTTCTTTGCGATTTCTCTACTTTCCTCAATACAAGGTTATGGAAGCAATTTCTTTTATATGAAAGAAAACACTTTAGCTATTCGGAAAAAAAATTGCAAAAAATCAGAATAATGTGTCACGACTTTAAGGTTGCCACATTGTTGCATTAAAATTTAGTGAATTACAAAACTGCATACTCCAAAAAGTTCTAAAAATTTTGTACAAGAAATTCAAAATTTTGATAAAATTTATTTGAAAAAAGAGGTACCACCGATCATATCGTCCCGGGAAATATCCCGGTAGGCATACCCATGGCCACTTTCAGGCTTCGTGTAAACACAAGCACCATAAGAAAGGCGTGCGAGAAAGCCAGGCTAACTTTGCCTTCATATGATAAGGGGCGTACAAAAGCACTTCTGACTTTACACAAGTCGGGCTTGTCATTCCTGATAAGGTTTCTCACGACCTGAACGAAGTATCAAAAATGGAAGTTAGGCTTTAGAGAAATTTATTGACTCTACAAATATTTTCTATAAGGTCTAAAATGTTATAATGAATTACCTGATAATATTAAGCAAAGTAAAAGCACATCTAAATTGAAAATAGAACTTTTTGAATATTGCAAGTGCAATGTTTTTGCCTTTGTTTTTTTTTTAATTTTTTATTAAATTTTTATTTAAATTATGAAATTAATGTAACCCTAGAGTTCTTATAGCTTAAGGATTTTTAGTAATTAGTAGCCAGGTCCAACCCTGTGGAAACTGCGCGTTTCCTCAGACTTCCGTTAGAAGAGCCTGATGACAATTTAGAGTGATCGAGCCCATTGGGCAGGGCGAAGCACTGTTAACAACAACAACAACATCAGGGGCTGGGTAGGAGTTGTAAGCTCGGTTCTTTCTATTTAGCCCACAATCAGTAAGGCTTACTACCACCCGAAAATTTCAGAAAGTTAGTGAGAGTGGCAAACCCACGAGATGATGTGACAATACTCGGAGGTGATGCAAATGCGCACCATGCTCAGTGGGGCAGCACTGACACGATTGATCGAGATGAATCTTTGTATAACTATCTATTAGGTACTAATCTAAGTATATGCAACAGGGGAAATTGCTAGTTTTTTATCACAAGAAACCGCGAGGAGGTCCTTGACATAACTCTGGTCACGGATTCTGTAAGTGACCATGTGTTTTTTTAGAGGGTTTTAAAAGAACACTTCTTCTCAGACCACAGGTACATAAGCTTCTCTCTATCAGAGGCACATAAGGCCCTAAATATATATAAAATGTAAGGAGAACAAACTGGGGCTACTACCAGAAGCTCATAGGTAAAAATTTATCTAAAGGGGTACGAACCCCAAAGATTGAGAATGAGCTGGACGAGCTCGTAGATAGGGGTTGCCTGACTTAGAAGGTAACATAAACCCAAAAACTCGCATGGTGTATGAAATATTCCTAGCCCATCTGCAACACACTGCCGAACTGATAAAGCTAAAGGAAATGTTTATAAGTAGCCTAAGGCTCAATTACGTACCAGCATCATGGAGAGAGGGCAAGGTGGTTTTTATCCCGAAAGCGGGGAAAACCTACCACTCGAAATCAAATAATTTTAGGCCTATAATCCTATCTTCTTAAAACTGTAGGAATACTTCTGGAGGACTATATCCAGAGTTTGATCGACAGAGTGTTTCTCAAGCTTTTCAAGCTCACCAAGCCTATACTAAGAGCAGATCAACCGACACTGCCTTGCAGTCACTGGTATCCGTTATCGAAAGGTCACTTGACCTCAAACAGTATACACTGGTGGCATTCTGTTGAATAAGTACACGAGCAAGTTCAATCAAACAAGTATATATAAAAGCTTTATTTGCTAAGTTTAAGCGATCAAAAGGAAGTAAGTAGTCATCTACATGTGTACAGCTTTTTACATTAAAAAATGTAACAGTTAGGAATGTCAAATAACATAAGTAAAATATCGGAATAGGAAAGCGAATCGGAATAAGCCACGTAGCGACCTAACGAAGGTTGCTTATTTGAAATAGTGTTGCCATTAAGCAATGTTCTTTCCAACACATTCCTACATAAAAACATAGCGGGCGCCTTCAATAACGTTCTTCCGGAAGCTATTACGTCGGAGGAGTTTATTCACAATCTGCTTACCCATAGGCGAGCCAGGTGATAGCGTGATTCGCAGAGTCGTTAGCAGAGGCAGCCCGCAAAGAGGCGTTCTCTCTCCGCTATTTTAGGTGGTTGCTGTCAACCAACTTTTACGCCTCATGGAAGAAGAAGGTCACCAAGTGATGGCGTATGCTGATGACATGTGTCATCATGCGGGGATAATACCCACAAACCCTCGGCAACTTAATGGAAGTGACACTATCCAAAATATGCACCTCTTCACGAGGAACGTTTTTAGGGTTCAGCGGTAAAGTCAAGTATTTAGGAGTCATTCTAAACAGGAAGCTACTATGGAGTGACAACATAATAGCATGAGCCAAGTAAGCACCATCTCCCTTAAGGTGGTTCACCCATTGTACCCCTATATAGTGTTCTGGTCTGGTAACCTGCACTAACTAAAGATATCTACCTCAAACTGCTGCAAAAAGTTCAAAGGAGTGCGGTGCTCTGCATAACCAGGGCTCTTTGTTCTACTTCGACGGAAGCACTAAACACAATGCTGTACCTACCACCTATTGACCTGGTGGCGAAGGAAGTATCTGTCATCGCGGCTCTGCGCATTAGAGAAACCGGTTAAAAGAAGATAGTGGGCATACCACAATTTTGAGTTCTTACATCCCAGTTCCAATACCATCACGCACCGACTACTGTACGCCAAGGAATGTATTTGTTAAGAATTGTGTAGTGGACATACCAGCACAAGAATGGAATAATAGACAACATACGGTCCCTGGTACCATCAAAATATTCACCGATGGCTCTAAGCTTAATGGGAAGGTCGGTGGGGGCATCTTTTCACAGAATCTGGGTTTAAAGGTCTCTGTCCGCCTAGCTGATCATTGTAGTGTGTACCAAGCGGAAATGCTGGCAATACACAGGGCTGTGAACCCTGTGGTGTCTATGCCGTGGCGTAGTCAGGGGGGGGTTGGGGGATAGATCGAGGAGTTACGACGTATTCGTTCCGACGAACATGACTTTGAAAAATTGTTCAGAACTTGTGACATGGATATTGAAATCATATAGAACCGATTCAAATTTAGTCGAAGTGTGCAAGCATGTAACCTAGATATTTATTTCAAGATTACTGTTTTTTATCCAATCATGTATTGATCATATAATAATGGAAATAGATAGTCGACTCACTCACCATAAAACGATCTTTAGAGATTTCGCTTCAGTTTTTCAACAAACCACAGAGAACAAAATTACAAAAATGTATTTAAGATTGCTGAATTTTATGAACCACTTGTTCAAAACCAAAATATAGTGGCCGAAACCAAATTATGGAGAAGGTTCTTAAAATTGACATAATCTTCCGCTAAAAACTGCGTTCTACACACTTCAGAGCTGCGACAAAACGTTATTTGATAACTTAGCTACAAATTTTTGCAAAACTCCCCGTTTCCACTTCTACAGTAGAACTCACCTCTACAACCCTTCTTCTTCTTTAATTCCGCTTAATCGTCTAAGCGATTTTAGCCCTTTACCATAGCTCGCCACTTGTTACGTCTTTTTACCAATTGGAAACACCACGGGATCACAAATCGGTCTCCACTTCGTCCTTCCATCGGAGTGGTGGTCTCCCTCTTCCTCTGCTACCATCAGTGGGTGCCGATAAGAACACCTTCTGGGCCGGAACATTTCCATTCATTTGCACAACATGGCCTAGCCAATTAAGATGTTGGTTTTTAATTTGTTGGGCTATGTCGGTGTCTGCATAGAGCTCATCATCGAATCTTCTTTGGTACTCGCCGTCGTCAACGCATAAGGGTCCGTAAATCTTTCGAAGAATCTTTCTCTCGGATACTCCCAGAGACGCCTCATCAGATGTTGTCAGTGCAAGCTTTTGCACCATAAACCAGTACGGGTACTATAAGTGACTTATTTATTTTCGTTCTTCGATAGAGGACTTTACTTCTCAATTGCCAACTCAGTCCGAAGTAGCACTTGTTTGTGTGAGTGATTCTGCGTTGGATTTCTAGGCTGACATTATTGTTGGTGTTAATGCTGGTTCGCAGGTTAAAAACTCTAATATTTTCTTTGCGATTTCTCTATTTTCCTCAATACAAGGTTATGGAAGCAATTTCTTTTATATGAAAGAAAACACTTTAGCTATTCGGAAAAAAAATTGCATTTTGTACAAGAAATTTAAAATTTTGATAAAATTTATTTGAAAAAAGAGGTACCACCGATCATATCGTCCCGGGAAATATCCCGGTAGGCATACCCATGGCCACTTTCAGGCTTCGTGTAAACACAAGCACCATAAGAAAGGCGTGCGAGAAAGCCAGGCTAACTTTGCCTTCATATGATAAGGGGCGTACAAAAGCACTTCTGACTTTACACAAGTCGGGCTTGTCATTCCTGATAAGGTTTCTCACGACCTGAACGAAGTATCAAAAATGGAAGTTAGGCTTTAGAGAAATTTATTGACTCTACGAATATTTTCTATAAGGTCTAAAATGTTATAATGAATTACCTGATAATATTAAGCAAAGTAAAAGCACATCTAAATTGAAAATAGAACTTTTTGAATATTGCAAGTGCAATGTTTTTGCCTTTGTTTTTTTTTAAATTTAAATTATGAAATTAATGTAACCCTAGAGTTCTTATAGCTTAAGGCTTTTTGGTAATTAGTAGCCAGTAACAAAATTATAATTGTAATGATCTATGCTCAATAGAGTCATAATAAATAAAATTGGTGGAATCACAAAGTGAAGTAAATAAAACGAGACAGAGTACTTACGATGTCTGAAACGGTACTGGTGTATTTTCATGGGACACAACCACGTAAAATAAAAAAATGAAATTACTTTTTAACGTGAACAATCGCAGTAATTGCGTTGTTGAATTTGACAATGCCATCTAACGTGACGAAAAATAAGCAGGTGATTTCGGGCCGTTTTCTCAAGTCAACTTTAAAATTTATCTGCCCGATAAAAACATTTTTGGTATAAAAAAATGTTTGTTTAACTGCGGCCCTTAAAGTGAGAAGTGAAGGGGTCACATCCATGGATCGCACTTCACTACCTTTACGACTCTTAAAAGGATTCCAGTATTTTACTCTGGTATCGAAAACTTCAAAATTTAAATAGGACGGCCATCTGCTTCTATATCTACATCGAATTCAGACAAATCTTTTCTTTTTTATGCCCGTATGACACTACGTATTTGTCGATATTTTTGCTGTATTTTTTTTTTGAAATACTGACGAAAACCTACCGAAAATCAAATTGCAAAAACAATTTCGAGGTAGTTAGTTGAAAGCTGAACGAAAATCAAATTCAAAAATAAACAAATAAAAAATTTAACTGAAAGATTTGATTTTGATATTTTTTGTGCTCGAACTAAAAATGAAGCTTAAATGGCAATACGCGTATGTACATTAGGGTGGATCTTATTTGTATGGAGAAAATTTTGTCATCAGATTTCCAAAGTCTCAACCCCTAAATCGATAGCAATATAGCCGAAGATATCACACAAAAAATTTTATCCCGATTGGAGATGGTTTAGGTGTGTCGCAGGGGGGTCAAAGTTGAAATTGCTCTATGGACACTCAAAAAATAAAAGTGATTTTTCTTTTTATCTAATACCCTATGGTATAAAAATATCAGATGCAAATTCTGGTCCCGATTGGAAACGCCTAAGGGGTGTCGCAGGTGGGTTGAAGTTCAGACTACCCTATGGAGACACGAATAATAAAAGTGATTTTTCTTTTTATCTAATACCCGAAATAGATAGCACTATGGTCGGAGATATCACTGAAAAGTTACCAAAATGAAAGAAGTAATTCAAGTGATGCCGTCATTGGGCACCAAGAAAATGAATTGAATTTATTTAGAATATTTCGGTCTATTTATACAAAAATATTACAAACAAATTCCTATGTATAACTTATTTACTACGTTACATATTCATATGCTTCTAAGCTAAATCTAATAACGGCACATAGCCAAACGTACGTATGTATATTCACATACATATGCACATATGCAGTTACAAAGCGTGAGAACATAAATATACAACTTCAGCACAATTTTAGCTGCTCGCGTTACACTCAAAAGCCATAGGCGCTAAACGCTTTGTAAGAATGCATGTATACATGAATGCATTTCGGGTATACTACATCACATACAAAATTTGGTTATGATTGGAAAAGCCTAAGGCGTGTCGCAGGGGGGTTAAAGTCCAGATTAACCGATGGAGGCTCAAAAAATGTGAATATTTTGTTTTTATTGAGTTTTCAAGTTATAAATAAAATAACAATAAATTCATGTTAGTTCATTCACAGGTCAACAGTGATTTTGGTGCCGTTAAAAGTAAAACTGATTTATAGGGGCCAAGAACCCCTTTTTCTTCGCTATAGGAACCAAGATTCTCTGGAAACTGTAGGGAATACTTATGATATGAAAAACAATAAGAAATCATACTGTGTAAGGAATGGTCTATATATAGTAACTTATGGGTTTTTTTTGTCAAAAATTACGTTTTCAAGTGATCAAGAACTGAAGTTGATATTTCGTTTCAATATGGTATCGCGAAATAAAATTGAGATTTATTTAGTGGGCCTCATCGAAAACCAAATTACGGGTACCAAGTTGCCTTCTAATGGGCAAGTATTACGGGTTTTTTCTACAATATTAGAAAAATAAAATTAAGTGATCGCGAGAGTGCATATCTTGTGATAAAAGAGATGGAAGTGTTTTGGCAAAAAGCACGCATCCCTCTCAAGCCTAAACATCATAGTGTTGCGAAGTTAGAAGCGTTATATATTAGATGGCGTTCGCTTTTTAAAAGCAGTAAATGCCATTCTGCACACCAAAAAGCGAAAGAGTCGAGATTTTGCGAAGAATTGGAAAATTTATTTGATATAGCTCACGAAAAAGCATTGGAAATGATCAGCAACCAAACTGATAAGGAGTTTCTTATCAATCAGAGGAAGAAAGGACGTCTCATTTTCAAGAATAAATTGTACCGGAAATAAAAAAGAAGTGCTTAAAAAAAGCTGCGATGTAGACTCGCCTGGAGGCAATGAACATTATTTGTTACTTTTTACATTTATGTAATTCCAAATATCATTTCAATACTGCGTTAGAAGAAGCCGTTGAAGAAAGCGAAAATGAATATTTTGATCGGGGAAGCAATTGCTCACTAGAAATATTAAGTCGAAATGAACCAGAAAACAAAAGAGGGCAGAAAAGTTTAATTACACCCAAACAAGTATCAGTTCGTGATAAGTGTAAAGTAAGTTGCTCACTAGAATGATCAAGTCGAAAAGTCGCAAAAAACAAACGAGGGCAAACAAATTTTATTACACCCAAACTAGCATCAGTTCTTGACAGTTGTAAAGTCAGCGATCGAAATGCAGTCAGAATACTAATAGCAGTATCCGAAGCCCTTGTGTAACGACAGCCTTTGAGCATTTCTCTGACTACGCGCAAGCGGGTATATGAGCAGATGCACAGGCAACCGCTAACCGAACCACCTTATCCGCGTTTACGATATTAGCGTAGCGGATGTTTGTTTGTGTGGGTGGGTTAAGTTGTTGCTTGCGCATATGTGCATATGCGTGCCGCTTAAGGGTCGAACGCGGATTGGTTTACCCTAAGCAGGCCGGCGATTCGTGCCGTACGGTGCCCAAAATGCCGCAAGGGTTAATGGGTATAAAAGGGGGTCCCGCTGATCGACAGCAATTAAAAATCGAAAAGTCGCGGTCTTAACTAGTGCCAAAAGTGTTGTGAAAAAAAAGGTCATTTTTCAAAATGCGTTGTATTCACCTTAAAGTGTAGGTGCGCGAGTGACAAAGTCTACTGTATAAAGTGCGGTTTCACGCTAAAAGTAAACGCGATCGCCTAAAATAAGAGTGCACCCTGATACCAGGGAATCCTCCCTAGGTATCTCACTAGCGCAAGGAGAGCCGCCGCCGCAGGACGTGAAAATCCCCTCAAGAAGCAGCAGTCACCGGTAAGTCAAATTGCAAGATTTAAATTTTGTTTGAAAGCTTTTTTTTTCTGAATTTTTACCAGTGTCTAAAATATATCTTTGTGAATTTTTATCCAGATAAATCTTTGTGGGAAATTATAACCTTTCTCTTAATTAAGTGCAGTAAATTTTCATTAAAATAAATTTTTCATAAAATTCAAATTTGTTGATACACTTTCTTTTTGATCTATTTTCATTTAAATTAGTTTTTGCGGTAGATATGTTTTATTGATTCGGCGATTTTTTTCTGTAAAAATAATGGTTGAATTAATAACTTAGGTTATCCTTTACTAAAATAAATTCGGATAAATTAGTTCATTAGTCCATTTAGCAGAATTGTCTCCATAGAATTGTTGTTGGCAGTTTTGATCAAAATCAATGTTGAATGATCATTCTAGATTTTTTTTTACCCAAAATTTCCTTCGATATTTTCCGAAATTTTTGTAAATAAATATTTGTTGATTTCCATTGAAATATTTGCTTGAATTGTTCATTTATTAGATTTGTTCCGATTAAATCTAATTTCAAAATTCAAGCATATCAAAATATGCATAAATGCACTTAGGTATACATAGGTGTGTACATATGTACACGAGCATGTATGCAAACAAAGGGTAGATGAAAAAAAAGAAGAAGAATTTTTTTTTTTTTTTTTTTGAAGTCAGGTTAAATTTGAAAATTAAAAAAATCGCTGAATTTAATTCAAAAAGCCAGAAAAAATTTTTATCAAAGATACTGAAGAATAAAAATATTTAGAAAAAAAACATATGTATGGATATACGTTCTCTTGTTGCAGTGAGCACGAAGCCAGCCGAGGGCCGCGACATTTGTTGCTACATGAACTCACTGCTACAAAAGTATACACCTAAATCCACACATAAAACTACACAAATTATTGGGCACTAAACACAGGAAACATCAACATCACACATTCACACATTAGCGAAATATTCAGGGAGTAATTTTTTTTGGCCAAAAGGTCCAAATCCGGGGGATATCTGTGGCCAAAAGCGTTGGCATAGATCCCCGCCAGATTGCACAAACACACAGACACGCACACATAACACGGAGATTCAACGCGAGCCACGAACACCGAACATTTTTCCCATAAACCGCCAAACAAGGGTAGAACGCAACTTCACACTTTTGTTACAAACCAGCGAACACAGCGTTTCATTCACACAACAGCGACATCAGCAACACTACGTGTTGTAAAACATCATCATCAGCATCATCGACGTGCTGCCAAACATTTTGTGGCACGACCACCGACACCCGTAGCAACATTAGCCACTTCAGCAACATCAGCAACACTCACCAGCAGCATTTCTCACTACACATACACACTAACACCCACGAGCACAGAAACAGCAAAGCGGGAGAGCAGACAAGCGCAGCTCACGGTGAGCGCGCTCGCCAACTTGAAATTTTTAAAATTTTCTACTACACACTCTTCACACAGTTTTTTTGGTATATATTAGGGTGCACCACCCATGAATTTTTTTGTTACAAGTTGTAAATTTAAGTTTGGATTTTTTTCCGTGAATTCATTGATTGTTTTCTTTTATTTATTTATGATACTAGTTTTATAAGTTATTTAATATTAGGTTCTTTGAATTTGGAATTTCACATACCTTTAAGTTAGTACTAGCACATTTTCTGGCATTCGCACCAATGCCTACCCAGGCTTAAAAATTTTTTTTGGTTGAGGTACATTAGCCTAGTGGGCAACAATATTGTTTTCACTTTTCGGTTGTGTCATTTTTTTATTTCCTTTTCCTTTTTTTTTTGTTTTTTACACTTTTTTAGTTTTCACGCGCACTTAGTTTTTCCTTTTTTTGTTTTTGTTGTTTCGGTTTTCGATTTAGTTTTATTAGCTTTTTTGCTTTGCACTGTCACTATTTTCACGACTCTTTCTAATAAAAAAAAAATTTTTTTTTGTTTGCACATGCTTGAAATAATGCACATGCACCGAACCGACACGTTAAACTAATATCAAAAAACATTAGTTCTGAAAAGTCAGCTTTGACCACGCGGTCAAAGCCCTATAACAGAACCACTGTCTTTTGTCCAGCACATGTTGTTTGTTTTTTTCCTCTACTTTCAGCTTAAGAGTTGTTTTTGGTACCAAATTCATACGGATAAGCAAGGTAAGAGTTTTTGTAATAGAAAAATTACATATGCAAATGCCTTTATAGGTGTGAAGTTTTCTCTGAGTAGGGCACACATACTTATACATATAATTTGGTTGACATTTTTATGGAGAGTTAGCGCTCACAAGTGCGCTTTTATTGATATATGTCCATACCTGTGCTTTTGCACAAATAGTTAGATCTACATTAGGCCGGTTTCGAATTTCGATAAAAATTTTTTTGCAAGAGGGTTTTTTTTTTCTCAAATAACGAGATAATATATTGTTGTAGATAAGGCTAGGGGAAACTGTATTTATAAGAGTTACATAGCTTGAATAGATAATCGTAAGTTTTTTTATTGTTATAATAAACATTGTATGAATTTGAAATTCGCTGGTATAAGCTATTTTGTTGAAGTTTATGGGTTGAAGATTTTTATCCTTAATAGCGGATTTCATTGATAATATGTCGGACTAGAGACATACTGTTGTTGGTGCAGGTGTTGCCCTTGTGGCAACTGAATGGTAAGTTGGGGTAGTTGAGAAAAGGATGAAGTAAACGTAAGTACCTAAAGACGGACGCTAGTCAGGTTTAAGGGGACTCTACTCAGGAAGCGGAGCCATAGTAGAGTCCAAAGGCTGTTCACATCCCGTGAACAGGAGGGGTGGGAAGGCTCCACCTGACTCGGACAG
Source organism: Merzomyia westermanni (assembly GCA_949987695.1). NCBI lineage: Eukaryota > Metazoa > Arthropoda > Insecta > Diptera > Tephritidae > Merzomyia > Merzomyia westermanni. Next base: position 89,301,397 of record OX465291.1, read on the forward strand.
GTTCTCTCCCGCTTTCCTATGTATCTGTTTCTCTGTTTGGTTTTTTCTTTCTCCAGGCATGAACCTAATTTTGCTATGCAACTGTTGGGAAAGGAGAAGTGGCAAGAACCGCGCCTCTAAGCCGACGAGCCTCAGCCGGGCTACCACCATGCCACCCCGCCACTCCTCCTCTCCCGCACCAGGCAGTTATGTAACAATGGCGCCCAACGATATAGCCCACTAGTAATTTTAAATTTTTCCCATATTTCTTTTCTTATACTTTCTAATTTAATATTTCCTTTCACCTTAACTTGCTTTTCGATATACTATTTTCAGCTTTTCGCTATCTTATTTATTCTCTTGATTTTTTCCTTCTCACGGACAGATTTAGGGTCACGAGGGCAACATCGCTTGTTGTCAGCAACGAGCGATACGTGCCTAAGTGACAAAACAGTGGGGGGAGTGCTGGCGGTGATTTCTGAGTTCCTTTTAAGAACTTCAACGTTTTTAAAAAGCGGTATCAGAGGTCATCGGCAGTACTTTAAGACGATTTTAATTGTTTGTTGTTTTGTTGCAAGCTACATCAGCTGCCATACGCATGGTCCAGCACTGTATGTATGTGAGGTTGTTGTATGTTTGCAGGGGGTAGAGTAATTTGACAGGGTAAAGGGGGAATTGTGGCAACCACGTCTTGAGCTAGTTCTTAAGACGCTGTCGTGCCACATTCCATAATTAAGAGGGGATTAGCTGACATTGACCTTGGACAGCATACTTCATACCGTACTGGACTACCCAGAGTCCATCAGGCGAGGACAACACCAAATGCACCAACAGTAACTCAATATTGAAGATTATAAATTTCTTAGGAATTTCCGATTTCTTTTTTAAATCGTATATAATAAATAGTTAAATAAAATACATACAATTTTTTTTCGATTTCATATGCATCAAAAATTCCAAATTATTGATTTTTTTCGAAGCTTGTTTATTTAATATTTACAAATACATTATACGTAAACACATAAAAGTCATTGTAATTTGATTTCACAAATTAGATACCAGTTTTTACGGGGGATTTCGCTTAAAGTCGTTTATCGTCACTGTAGGAAAACTCGGTAAAGAATTTCTTCTTGCAAGTAATCTTTTTAATTTTTCTTCTTTTTAGTTTGTCTAATTTTCATATATCTTTTCATTTCTAAAGTTTTTGAACTTTTCGAAGGTTTTATTTAAACCTTTTCTTTGTTTTTATAGTTTATGGGAATTTCACCAAGGAATTTATTACTTTTGCTAATAAAATTTTTATATCTCGATAATTTTATATATTTTTTTTTTATATTTTTTTTATTTTTATTTTTTTTATTTTTATATTCTGTTACGATTGAAAGTGAATTTTAATTTTTTTTACACCTTTTATCTACCAACCTTAAGAAAGTGTTGCGCAGAGGCAGGCGATTCTGAATTTTGCTCAAATCAATTTTGGTTCATAGGTACACATGAACATACATAAATATACGAGTACATACCACGATATTTATTATACACACTTTTGATATTTGATACTTATATCCACATACTATAGTTTTAAAACTTTTTACACACGTAACAGACATACACACATAGAATTTTTAAGTTTTGAATTTCCGCTTTTTTAAATTTGTTTCGCATACAGATACACAAACACGGGTATACCTTTAAGGAATTAATTTTAGTTGCCCAGTTGAATTTCACCATTTTATCATATTTACCATATCCATATATACCCTTTAGGAAATTGCTCGATTTTTGAATTGTTGAACCACACATTTATTATAAAATTTTTTTATACACTCAGTTACTTTACATATATACATACATACACACACTTATTAAATTTTAATTTGGAAGTTTATTTTATTTTTTTTGCCGTTCTGCATATATTTCTATATAAACACCAACACATATATACCCTTAAAGAAATTTGCATTTTGAATTGTACACTTACTATCTTTTTACACCCATTTATCTTACATATATATACACGTTTGTTTCATGTACATATATATAAATATTTTCTGGTATATCTTATTATATTTGAATTGTTTTTATACCGGTTTATACAGTTTATTTAAATTTTTTTTGAATTGACAAATAAACCCCCAAGTGAAATACCCAAATCTGAAATTTACTTTTCCTGCTTATTGTTGGGAAAAAGGGCTTGTCCGGTTTTGTGGGTTTAAGTCATTGATTTCCAATTCCGAGGTCAGCAAGTTTCGGTTCTTTGTTGGCGGTCAGGTTTCGGACTCCCTTGTTTATACCAGTCCCTTGAGTTTATGGACAAGTCTGCGAACCAAGGGGCAATTCCGAAGAGGGGTTTAGGACTTTTGGCGAGTAACAGACGGATAACGCGCAGCATAGCTCGGGACTTGAGGAACGAGGTGGTAGGGTCCCTGTTTAACCAAATAGACACCGGCATCGAACTACCAGCCGATTTCGTCCCGATAGACCTTTTGAATATCTGCACTGCTAGGGTTTATGGGCAGCCTGAGGTCCCGAACAGCCACAGACAGGAGTATACGGTTACTGATAGGGTTACTGTAAACGCGGCAGACCAGTCCCTTAGTTTCTCGCGGAAGTTGGATCAGGTGTTCGAGATGTCTGATTACGAGGAAGGAGCAATTGGAGGCGACGGAGCGGCAGCAGGGAATGGAGGAAACAATGGCGGTAACAGACGGCAGGCAACGGTGGACGAGCGGATTGATCACTTAGCACGCATGATGGAGGTGATGATGCAGCAGAACGCTGAAATGAATCATCACATGGGCGAAGTGCGAAAGGTAAGGGAGGATATATCCACCCTTAGCAATCGTGTCGCTTATGTGGAGACATCCATGCGCGCTCCTGTTGCATCAGCACCTCCACAAAATACATCTACGCCAGGACAGGATAGGGATGCCACGAGCCAGCAGCGCAGCACTGCGAACCAAACATATACCGGCAACGGAAACCCCGGATATTCGGTTAGGAAGAAGGTCGATTTGGACAAGTGGCATCTGAAGTTCGACGGGTCGGCAAAGGGTATGACGGTAGAAAGTTTCGTTTTTAGGCTAGCAAGAATGCGTGTCCAATACCAGCTATGCTATCAGTAACTCTTTTCGGACTTCCATTGTTTAGTGACAGGGCCAGCTCTCAAGTGGTATTGGCAGGTGCGGGAGGACCACGCCGATGACGATGCGTTCGATTACTTTGGGTTAAAGCGGGAAATCTTGGCTCAATTCAAATCGGCAGAGTCAGATTATGAGGTAATACGCGAGATTATGGAGAGAAAGCAGCAGCCCCAAGAGAGCTTTGACGAATATTACGCCGATGTCCACGATCTCATGTTCCGCCTCAGACAGCGAATCCCGGAAGTTGAGTTGGTTAAGATAATTAAGGGCAACCTGAAACCTTATCTGGCTAACTTAACTTTCGCGACGAAGACCGAAACATTGGCTGATCTGAAGCTGGAGTGCAAGAGGGCGGAAAAATTAATAAAAGAGAATAGGTCTAGGGCAAAGGCAATAAGCGAAATAGGTAGCGGAGGTTGGTCAGAAGAGCAGGGAGGTGATTTTTGTGTTGAAGCGTTCAACAAAGACAATAGGAATCTTAATGGTAATAGGAATGTGTCTCGTGCCCCCGTCCATCAAAATCCTCCTAAACCCAACATCCCAACCAATTTTCCCAGTCCTGTTGCAAGTTCGTCGTCTAATGTACATAGTCAAAATGTTAGTCCTGTCCAAAATCAAATGTTTTGTCCGTCCCCATTCCACCTTATGTTGTGCTATGCTTGTGGCATGCCGGTGGACTTTTATACGAATAACCCGGCAGAAGCAGCAAAAGACACAAAGTGCAAGTCTAATTTCCATTTCATGAAATGTTTTGCGTGTGGTGGTGATTCGTCATTTTGTGTTTTTAAGCCAGAGGCGGGAAACCGGGCAATGGCAGAGATGTCCGGGAGCTCTGCCTCAAACCAGGATCGCCCGGAGAATTTGTAGAAGGTAGGAAAATAGAGATTTTGAAGAAGGATAAAGAAATAGAGGTAAAAGAGAAAGTAGTAGAGAAGAAAGTTGAGCCAATCAGGGAAAGTTTGCACGTTAGGAAATTGAAATAGGAAATTGAACGCGAAAAAGAAGAAAAGAAACTTTGAGAAAATACGAAAAATCAGGGGAAAACAGAAATTGTTTAAAAGGCTAAGAAAGAAGATAATTTCAACTATCGTGACTGTACAGGGCGATAGTAGGTTGTTCGCTAAAACGGAGATCGGTGGACGACAGGCGCTCGCACTCTTGGATTCCGGGGCCGGGGCCAGCTGCTTGGGGAAAAATGCCCATAAGTTACTCGAGGGAAAAGAAAATCTGATTCTGCCGATCCAAGGTCAAAATGTCAAGACAGCTAATGGGGGTGAAACCGCGGTTATCGGAGTGGTGACTCTTCCAGTGCTTTGGGACAGTACCACTAGGGAGCTGGAATTCCTGATAGTGCCAGGGTTGCAACAAAAGGTCTATCTAGGGATCGATTTCTGGAAAACCTTCCAGCTTAATGTAGTCAGTAGGGGGCCCCAAATCAACTCAAAGGTTAATGTTGTGTCAGAGCTTACACCTGCTGAGGGTGACTTATCATTCGATGCAGTGCAACATGTCTTGAATCCCGAGGAAACTGTGGCTTTAGAACGCGTGAAAGCACAGTATCCTTCATTCGCGGTACTTGGGTTGGGCAAAACCGACGTTGAAGAACACATTATTGAAGTCACCGATGAACATCTTCCCGTGAAGCAGCGCCATTACCCTATTTCTCCGGCAATACAAAAGTTGGTTTTCGCGGAACTGGACCGAATGCTGGAAATGGGCGTTATAGAGGAAAGCAACAGTTACTGGAGTTCCCCCGTATCATTGGTAATAAAAGGAACCAAAAACCGCCTATGTTTGGATGCCCGGAAATTGAACGAACGCACCATCAAGGATGCATACCCACTTCCACATATAGATGGTATTCTAAGTCGGCTTCAGAATACCAGGTACATATCAGCCATTGATTTAAAAGACGCGTTTTGGCAGATACCATTAGAGCGAAAGTCCAGGGAGAAAACTGCTTTCACTGTACCTGGTAGACCTTTGTACCATTTCACAGTCATGCCTTTTGGACTGTGCAACGCGGCACAGCGAATGTGTCGTTTAATGGACAAGGTCATCCCCGCTTCTCTTCGTGAATCTGTGTTTGTTTATTAAGATGATATACTTGTTTGTTTTGAAGATTTTTCGTCCCATTTAGATTTGTTGTCCCGTGTTGCAAAATGTCTTCATGATGCAAAGTTAACGATAAACGTTGAAAAGAGCAAATTTTGTTTTAAAGAGGTACGTTATTTAGGCTATGTGGTAGGAGACGGATGTATCCGTACAGATTTGAATAAGGTGGCAGCAATGCGAGACTTCCCCGAACCCCGAACACCGAAACAACTCAGACGGTTCCTAGGTATGACAGGCTGGTACCGTAGATTCATACAGGACTACGCGACAATTGCAGCACCACTGCACGACTGCCTCACTAAGGACAAGATAAAATCTTTTAAAATGACGAACGAAGCGATGCTAGCATTTAATTGCTTAAAACAAAAACTTATTTCAGCACCGGTGTTAATCCATCCGGACTTCGAAAAGCACTTTTATGTGCAATGCGATGCATCGACGGACGGAAACGAAAGACCGATTGCCTACGTATCGGTAAAATTGAACAAGGCACAACGCAATTATAGTATTACAGAGTTAGAGTGTTATGCAGCGGTCCTGAGCATAAAGATGTTCCGGCCCTATATCGAGGGATTGCCCTTTACGGTGATAACTGACCATACCAGCCTGAAGTGGTTGGTGGGTCAGAAGGATCTATCCGGTCGGCTGGCAAGGTGGATCTTGAAGTTGCAAGCATACGATTTTGATATTCAACACCGTAAAGGCACCCAAAATGTAGTGCCGGACGCTTTATCCAGGGCCGACATGAACGAGCTGCTAGTGAGCGATAGAGTGCTCGACATAGATGTAACCTCACCATATTTCAAATCGACAGAATATCACGAACTCATTGACACGGTGACATCGAACAAAGACAAACTACCGGAACTGTGCGTATCTGATGGATATGTTTATAGACGGACGCAATTTGACAAGGGTGAAGGGCTTCAAGAGGACCAGGCCTGGAAGCTCTGGGTACCGACTGAGCTTCGTTCAGGGTTGGTGGAGGCATCGCACTGCTCGCCATCTGCAGGTCATGGAGGTATCCATAAGACACTCGCAAGGATACGCGAAAGATACTACTGGCCAGGACTAGTGGCCGATGTGCAAAATTACGTCAAAAGTTGCGATATTTGTAAAGGCAACAAAACGCAGAATGCTTTCCACAAACCTTTGATGGGAAAGCAACATGTTACTGAGCGCCCTTTTCAACGTTTATTTATAGATTTTATGGGTCGGTCCATAGCCACGTACGTGTGATGGTAATGTTTATGTGTTTGTATGTTTAGATCATTTTTCGAAGTTTGTGTTTTTGAAACCGATGCGTAAGGCAACCTCAGCTGAAGTTGTAAAATTTTTAGAGAAAGAAGTTTTTCATGTTTTTGGAGTCCCAGAGTACGTGCACTCTGATAATGGTAAACAATTCGTCTCAGGACTGTTTGCATCATTTTTGGCAAGATATGGCACAACACATGTAGGAACAGCATTCTACTCGCCACAAGGCAATGCCGCAGAAAGGGTCAACCGATCCATACTACAAATAGTTAGGTCATACGTGGGAGAGAACCAAGAGAACTGGAATAAGCCCATCAGTGATGCAGCGTTTGCCTTAAGAAGAGTAATCCATTCGGCAATTAGCACATCCCCGTATTACGCGCTTTTTGGTATGCCAATGGTGCAACATGGTGCATCATACGAGTTATATAGAAAATTAGGTGCTGTGAAAGACGTAGATTGCGAGGTAGAGGTAAAGTCTGATAGACTCCAGGCAATTAGAAACAAAATTATGAAAGAGCTGAGGTTAGCCCACGAACGCAGCAAAAAGGTTTACGACACTAGGAGTAAGGATGTATCGTTTAAAATTGGACAAATGGTATACCGCCGAAATTTCAAACAGAATTCACAAATAGATAACTATAATCCCAAACTTGCCCCAAAGCAAGTAAAATGCGTTGTATTGAAAGTTATAGGTAACTCTATGTATGAACTCGGCGATGTTAGCGGAAAGAGAATAGGGGTATACCATGCTAAGGACATATTTGTGGCATGATGATATTAAGTCTTCAATGTTGCATGTTATTTATTACTTACCTGTGTACCCGAAAAACCTGACCTTTAGAAGATTGACATACATTTTTTTGGATATTTTTTGTAATTATTATTCAATTATTTTAGGTTTATTGACCTACTAATGTAATTATACAATTTCTGACTTAACTTTTTTTGATTATGCATTTCAGACTTGACATGCCTTTCGATTTATACTATTATACACTTGCAACTTGACTAATTTTTCTCTAATCTGTGATATAGTTTTAGTTTCAACCTGTGATATAGGATTAAGATGCCCATCTGTGATACTCTAGGTTAGTTTTGCGTAAGAGCCCAGTGATATTAGATTTGGTTTTTTTTTGATAATTTATCTAATTTTTGCGTGTTAGTAAATGTTTAGTGTAATATATGTTCTAGTGAAAGGTTAGATAAAAAGCGAACTAGAAGCCCGGCATTAGATCGTGGGTCGAGGCCACACGTTAGCCCCGGATCTACAAACCAACCCAAGGCTGCGTTATGAATTCTTTTACGCACACGCTCCATGCGAGCCTGTAACGACAGCCTTTGAGCATTTCTCTGACTACGCGCAAGCGGGTATATGAGCAGATGCACAGGCAATCGCTAACCGAACCACCTTATCCGCGTTTACGATATTAGCGTAGCGGATGTTTGTTTGTGTGGGTGGGTTAAGTTGTTGCTTGCGCATATGTGCATATGCGTGCCGCTTAAGGGTCGAACGCGGATTGGTTTACCCTAAGCAGGCCGGCGATTCGTGCCGTACGATGCCCAAAATGCCGCAAGGGTTAATGGGTATAAAAGGGGGTCCCGCTGATCGACAGCAATTAAAAATCGAAAAGTCGCGGTCTTAACTAGTGCCAAAAGTGTTGTGAAAAAAAAGGTCATTTTTCAAAATGCGTTGTATTCACCTTAAAGTGTAGGTGCGCGAGTGACAAAGTCTACTGTATAAAGTGCGGTTTCACGCTAAAAGTAAACGCGATCGCCTAAAATAAGAGTGCACCCTGATACCAGGGAATCCTCCCTAGGTATCTCACCAGCGCAAGGAGAGCCGCCGCCGCAGGACGTGAAAATCCCCTTAAGAAGCAGCAGTCACCGGTAAGTCAAATTGCAAGATTTAAATTTTGTTTGAATGCTTTTTTTTCTGAATTTTTACCAGTGTCTAAAATATATCTTTGTGAATTTTTATCCAGATAAATCTTTGTGCGAAATTATAACCTTTCTCTTAATTAAGTGCAGTAAATTTTCATTAAAATAAATTTTTCATAAAATTCAAATTTGTTGATACACTTTCTTTTTGATCTATTTTCATTTAAATTAGTTTTTGCGGTAGATATGTATTGATTCGGCGATTTTTTTCTGTAAAAATAATGGTTGAATTAATAACTTAGGTTATCCTTTACTAAAATAAATTCGGATAAATTAGTTCATTAGTCCATTTAGCAGAATTGTCTCCATAGAATTGTTGTTGGCAGTTTTGATCAAAATCAATGTTGAATGATCATTCTAGATTTTTTTTTACCCAAAATTTCCTTCGATATTTTCCGAAATTTTTGTAAATAAATATTTGTTGATTTCCATTGAAATATTTGCTTGAATTGTTCATTTATTAGATTTGTTCCGATTAAATCTAATTTCAAAATTCAAGCATATCAAAATATGCATAAATGCACTTAGGTATACATAGGTGTGTACATATGTACACGAGCATGTATGCAAACAAAGGGTAGATGAAAAGAAGAAGAAGATTTTTTTTTTTTTTTTTTTGAAGTCAGGTTAAATTTGAAAAGGAAAAAAATCGCTGAGTTTAATTCAAAAAGCCAGAAAAAATTTGTATCAAAGATACTGAAGAATAAAAATATTTAGAAAAAAAACATATACGTTCTCTTGTTGCCGCGAGCACGAAGCCAGCCGAGGGCCGCGACATTTGTTGCTACATGAACTCACTGCTACAAAAGTATACACCTAAATCCACACATAAAACTACACAAATTATTGGGCACTAAACACAGGACACATCAACATCACACATTCACACATTAGCGAAATATTCAGGGAGTAATTTTTTTTGGCCAAAAGGTCCAAATCCGGGGGATATCTGTGGCCAAAAGCGTTGGCATAGATCCCCGCCAGATTGCACAAACACACAGACACGCACACATAACACGGAGATCCAACACGAGCCACGAACACCGAACATTTTTCCCATAAACCGCCAAACAAGGGTAGAACGCAACTTCACACTTTTGTTACAAACCAGCGAACACAGCGTTTCATTCACACAACAGCGACATCAGCAACACTACGTGTTGTAAAACATCATCATCAGCATCATCGACGTGCTGCCAAACATTTTGTGGCACGACCACCGACACCCGTAGCAACATTAGCCACTTCAGCAACATCTGCAACACTCACCAGCAGCATTTCTCACTACACATACACACTAACACCCACGAGCACAGAAACAGCAAAGCGGGAGAGCAGACAAGCGCAGCTCACGGTGAGCGCGCTCGCCAACTTGAAATTTTTAAAATTGTCTACTACACACTCTTCACACAGTTTTTTTGGTATATATTAGGGTGCACCACCCATGAATTTTTTTGTTACAAGTTGTAAATTTAAGTTTGGATTTTTTTCCGTGAATTCATTGATTTTTTTCTTTTATTTATTTATGATACTAGTTTTATAAGTTATTTAATATTAGGTTCTTTGAATTTGGAATTTCACATACCTTTAAGTTAATACTAGCACATTTTCTGGCATTCGCACCAATGCCTACCCAGGCTTAAACATTTTTTTTGGTTGAGGGACATTAGCCTAGTGGGCAACAATATTGTTTTCACTTTTCGGTTGTGTCATTTTTTTATTTCCTTTTCCTTTTTTTTTTGTTTTTTACACTTTTTTAGTTTTCACGCGCACTTAGTTTTTCCTTTTTTTGTTTTTGTTTTTTCGATTTAGTTTTATTAGCTTTTTTGCTTTGCACTGTCACTATTTTCACGACTCTTTCTAATACAAAAAAAATTTTTTTTTGTTTGCACATGCTTGAAATAATGCACATGCACCGAACCGACACGTTAAACTAATATCAAAAAACATTAGTTCTGAAAAGTCAGCTTTGACCACGCGGTCAAAGCCCTATAACAGAACCACTGTCTTTTGTCCAGCACATGTTGTTTGTTTTTTTCCTCTACTTTCAGCTTAAGAGTTGTTTTTGGTACCAAATTCATACGGATAAGCAAGGTAAGAGTTTTTGTAATAGAAAAATTACATATGCACATGCCTTTATAGGTGTGAAGTTTTCTCTGAGTAGGGCACACATACGTATACATATAATTTGGTTGACATTTTTATGGAGAGCTAGCGCTCACAAGTGCGCTCTTATTGATATATGCCCATACGTGCGCTTTTGCACAAATAGTTAGATCTACATTAGGCCGGTTTCGAATTTCGATAAAAATTTTTTTGCAAGAGCGTTTTTTTTTCTCAAATAACGAGATAATATATTGTTGTAGATAAGGCTAGGGGAAACTGTATTTATAAGAGTTACATAGCTTGAATAGATAATCGTAAGTTTTTTTATTGTTATAATAAACATTGTATGAATTTGAAATTCGCTGGTATAAGCTATTTTGTTGAAGTTTATGGGTTGAAGATTTTTATCCTTAATAGCGGATTTCATTGATAATATGTCGGACTAAAGACATACTGTTGTTGGTGCAGGTGTTGCCCTTGTGGCAACTGAATGGTAAGTTGGGGTAGTTGAGAAAAGGATGAAGTAAACGTAAGTACCTAAAGACGGACGCTAGTCAGGTTGAAGGGGACTCTACTCAGGAAGCGGAGCCATAGTAGAGTCCAAAGGCTGTTCACATCCCGTGAACAGGAGGGGTGGGAAGGCTCCACCTGACTCGGACAGGTTCTCTCCCGCTTTCCTATGTATCTGTTTCTCTGTTTGGTTTTTTCTTTCCCCAGGCATGAACCTAATTTTGCTATGCAACTGTTGGGAAAGGAGAAGTGGCAAGAACCGCGCAGTACAAAAGAAATCGTAAAGTTTGTGTTTTTGTTAAAATTTGGTAGCCTGTGTTCGTGAAAAGTTAATTAAGATTAAATATTTTTAAAGATTTATTCATGTAATCTATACATATTACAGAACAAAGTCTTCAGGGCATCTCATGTATAAATTTCAAAAAGATCGGTCGGCACATCTTCTCAAACACCCCTTTCCAACGAACACACATTTTAGGCTCCTTTTTTATATATATCACTACATATTATAAAACAAAGTCACTTTTTCTGTCCCTATGCCCCTATGTCCCCTTAATAATAATAATTCCCAAACGGATTACCCACCATATCCCGCCCGACGGGCGCGAGGGGCGCATCCGCATAACGCGCGGATTATTCGTTCGTGCCGAATCGTTGAAAGGCTTTGGTTTGTTAATCGTCGAGATCTAAAACTGCTCAGCTACAGAGAAAACCTCATCAGCTAAGTACAGTAGATATAAGATAGATTATACATTAAGAAATAACTAGTTAACAGAATAAAATTATTGTTAGAAGTTAATATAGAAGTCAAAGAATAAGAAACAATTAGTAGCTATGAATTTAGGATAGAAAGAATTGATTTTTTTATGCTGAAAGGCGAGTCTGAAATATCAAATCTACCAGAAAGAGAGTTATAATCTTGACACAAACAGCGAAAAGGCTCATTTAACTGAAAATTGGTTCGGCACTGTTTTAAGACTAGAGGTTTAAAATGCCTTGAAGGACGAGACGGTACATTGAAGTTCACTTCACTTAGAAGAAATGGGCTAGATAGTGAACCATTTAGCAATTTAATCATAAAAATAATTCCAAGCATTTCCCTCCGACTAGAAAGTGTGTTCAGATTAATGAGTTTTAAACGATTCGTATAGGGTGGCAGATTATACAAGGGATCCCAATGAAAATCTCTTAAGGCAAATAGTAAAAATTGTTTTTGAACTGATTCTAGGCGATCTACATGAACCTGGTAACGCGGGTTCCAAATTATAGAACCGTATTCAAGTATCGGTCTGACTAATGTATTGAAGAGGGCTTTAGTTACATAAGGGTCGCTAAATTCTTTAGACCATCGTTTAACGAATGCTAGGACACTTCTAGCCTTATTGACTGTTGTGTTAATATGGCGGTTGAAACTGAGTTTATAGTCCATAGTAACCCCCAGGTCAACAAAATCATACACTTGCTCAAGACTATAATTTTTAATTGTATAGGAAGCCGGCTGAGAAATTCCACGCGAAAAACCCATGTGTTTACATTTTTTAAGGTTAAGTGGCATATAATTTAAATCGCACCAAGTAACTAGTGTATCTAGATGTGATTGTAGCTTATTTCTATCTTCAAATGTCGCGAATGACATGAAAAGCTTTACGTGGGCAGCATACATTAACATTTTTGAAAATTTTATTATTGTAGAAATATCATTTATAAACAACAAGAACAGAATCGGGCCAAGATGGCTTCCTTGAGGAACCCCCGAAGAGACATAAATGACATCGGATACTAAATTTTTAAACACTACTCTTTGTGTCCTGTCACTAAGGTAAAAAGAGATCCAGCGATTGAGACTCGGCTGGAAGCCCAACTGATCGAGTTTATGAATAAGTAATGGGTGACACACTTTGTCAAAAGCTTTGCTGAGATCCGTATAAATAACGTCGGTGTGCAGATTTTTTCTAAAGCCATTTGAGACATGACTGGTAAACTCAAGTAAATTCGTAACTGTGGACTTTCCCTTACTGAACCCGTGTTGGCAGTCAGCTATCAAAGTAGAGATCGGACCCGTAAGTTGATTTGTAACAATAGCTTCAAACAATTTTGGGATGGCAGAAAGCTTTGCTATGCCACGATAGTTCTCTATAGAAGACCTACTTCCGCTTTTATGCAGCGGTAAAACAAACGATTCTTTCCACACAGTTGGAAAAACACCACACTTTAGTGATAGATTGAACAAATTGGTAAGTGGTTGGTAAATTTGGCTCGCACGCTTTTTCAAGAAATATGTAGGAATCCTATCAGGACCGTATTAAAAAGATTCTTTTAAGGTTTCACGGTAAATTAGAACATCTTTGGCGCATACAATTGGTGAATTAATTAAATTTGTATCGTGTAGCTTATAGGGATAATTTTGAAAGTTTGGATTGGGGACGGCAGAATAGGTAGAAGTGAAAAATTGAGCAAAGAAATTTGCGATATATTGATTATCGCTAGATATAATGTCTTGATATTTCATGGCTGAGGGAAACCCTGATACTTTACGTTTAGAATTTACGAAACCATAAAGTGACTTTCGATTGCGAATAATGTCTCTTTTAAATGCTTAAATCTTGAAAACTAAGCAACGGATTTTGATGTGGTTTTTAATAGATAGATTGGTTGAAGAGGAAGGTTTATGTCATTAGTATGTGAAGAAATATATAAAGGGGGCGCGGCAATCGGACAAAATGTGGTAAAAAACCATAAATTTTTTGTTTACACAGCCATAAATCATAAAAGAATCCACCGATTAAAATGAAACTTACGTTAAGTTAAACTTTGAAATATTTACTTTCTTTCTGCATCAAAAAAAATAGTTGATTCATATCTTATTTAACCAAAATTGTTTAAACAAAAGCAGCACTTTTTCCACAAAAAAAAAGGCTGTTTGTGTGTTTGTTCGCTGTCAACCGAATGAAACATTAGAAGTTATGCGGGAATCTCCACCCACCTCATTCATGTTGAATTAGATCGTATGGTGAAAGAACTGGGTACGTATGTATGTAAGTACATATGTACGAATCTCTCGCATAATTAAATTTCGGACGTATGTACAGGGTGTTTTTTTTACAGGTTTGTTTTTCGAATAGAGATAAAACTGGCATTTTGTGGTCAAATCTGGCAACTCTAATGTCATTTATGTTCAGTTTGGTTTGCCATTTCATCATGAACAGGTTGACAAAAGAACAACGCTTGCAAATCATGCAACTTTATTTCGAAAATAATGGTTCAGTTCGCGAAGTTTACCGTGAGCTCCGTCCATTTTATGGTCGACATAATCGTCCATCAGAGCAATTAATTCGGTTAACCATGGATCGTTTTCGCACTACGTTTACTCTATGTGATAATACGCATCCGCAGAGACGTCGAACAGTGCGCACCGAAGAAACAATTGCCGCTGTAGAGCAAAGTGTTGAAGAGGACCCGAATGAATCGATTCGCCACCGTGCACAGCAATTGGAGCTTTGTCCATCAACTTTATGGAAGATTTTGCGCAAAGATCTTGGCTTGCGACCTTACAAGATCCAGCTTGTGCAAGAATTAAAGCCGCGAGACCATGCAATGCGTCGTGATTTTGGTGTATGGGCCGAAAATGAGATTGATTTCGATGCTGATTTTCATCGCAAAATTTTGTTCAGTGATGAGGCTCATTTTTGGTTGAATGGCTACGTCACCAAGCAAAATTGCCGCATTTGGAGTGAAGAGAATCCACATGAGACCCTTGAAACGCCATTACATCCACAAAAACTGACTGTTTGGTGTGCTCTATGGGCTGGTGGAGTCATTGGGCCATACTTCTTCCGCAATAATGCTGGAGAGGCAGCTACCGTTAATGGAGACCGGTATAGAGCCATGATAACCGACTATTTTGTTCCCGAATTGGATGGCATGAATGTGGATGAGTTGTGGTTCCAACAAGACGGCGCTACATGCCACACAGCGCACGTCACAATCGATTTATTGAAGGAAACATTCGATGAGCGCATAATTTCGCGGAATGGACCTGTCAATTGGCCACCAAGGTCGTGTGATTTGACACCATTGGATTATTTTCTTTGGGGATATGTGAAGTCGCTCGTCTACACCAACAAACCAGAAACGTTAGGGGAATTGGAAGCCAACATTCGTGGCGTTATTGCCGACATACGGCCCCATATGCTCGAAAAAGTGGTTGAAAATTGGACCTGTAGAATTGGCTTTATTCGAGCCAGCCGCGGCGGCCACATGCCCAAAATCATATTTAAACATTAATGGCATAAAATTATCCTTCCAATAAAGCCAAATTGATGGACCTTAAAACGAGTTTCTTGTGTTTTATTTCAATTCGAAGTTCTATACCCCTAAAAAAAACACCCTTTATGTATTTTCAATTCATTTCTTTATTGCCGTACTGAATTCTATGTAATTATATGTACATGTACCGTGCGAAGCCGGGGCGGGTTGCTAGTAGATTATACAATAAAAAATGTAAATAAAATACACGTGTATCGGCGATTTTCATGTACACGTCACAAAATTTTTTTTTATGTATAATTATACAATAAACAAAGTATAATTATACAATAAAAAAATAAAATTCTGACGTGTACATGAAAATCGCCGATACACGTGTATTTTTATTTTTTCTCCCCTTTCCGAAAAAGTATGTTTAGTTCATAGAACAGAACTAAAGCTCGTTTTTGTAACGCAGTATAATTGGGTATCGAGGTTTGGTGCACCGATGGAGCTACACTCTGACCAAGGCAGGAATTTCGAATCAGATGTCTTCCAGCTAATGTGCAAGACATTGGGCATTCGGAAAACTTGAACAACTGCACTGCATCTTCAGTCAGATGGCATGGTGGAAAGATTCAATAGAAACTATGGAAAGTAGTGGATAAGTTCCAGAAAGATTGGGATACTCATACATCCTTGTTCCTGATGGCATATCGATCTGCAGTACATGAGACAACAGGTCAGACTCCTGCAAAGGTAATTTGTGGGAATGATCTTCGGTTGCCGGCCGACTTGGAGTTTGGCATAAACGCTAATGTAGGAATAAATTTTCGGAAATCCACAAGCATCTTGGAAGAGGAAATGAGAGAAATACACGACCTTGTGAGACAACGGATTAAGATCAAGAGCGATAAGTTGCAAGCCAGGTACGACAAAGCAATTCACTCGGAAAGTTTTACAGGAGATTTAGTGCTGCTATACAACCCACAACGTAGGAAAGGTTTGTCTCCAAAGCTGCAATGTAACTGGGAAGGCCCATACAAAGTCATTAAGCGGATCAACGACGTTGTCTATCGCATACAAATTATTGGAAGGCCACGGAATAAGTTGCAGTTGGAAAGGCTAGCTGCATTTGGTTCAGGCGGTGTGTCTGATCGATACGATCAGACTTAGGTGGAGGGCAGTGTGGCGAATATTCGCAAGCATGTGCCGTCCCTGGCTCGGGAACACTCCCACCACTAGTTGGACACAACAGAGATAACGTTGGCTACACTTATGCATGCAACCGTGTGCCAAGGAAGAGAGATGGCGAGAGTGTTCAGGAATACAAGACAAAGAGTAGATGTCAATAAATAATACCTAACCTTCGAGAACGCGAAGAGCGAACAACCAAGAAAGATATCGGTGCGTAGGCAAGCACCCTGTCAGACTTTTTAAGGCAGTAACCAAGCAAGGCAGGTTGCTCAGTTTATTTCCAAGCGTTGAACAGTGAACTACTGTGAAGTTACCAAACCCTTAAATATGTATTGCGTTTATTAGTAGTAAATAAAACTAGCTATTAGTTAAAATATCTGTGCGTGTGTTTATTTGACTTCATAGTGATCGAACCCAGGATTAATAATCGAAGACTTATCGAATTCGTCACAGTATTGTTTTTTCCTAGATTCGATCACTATAAAGTGTAATAAACACATGCACAATAAAGTAACAAATAGCTAGGTTTATTTACTAGTAATAACACATTACAAATTTAAGAGTTTGGTCACTTCACAGTAGTTCAATGAACAACCCTTAAAAATAAACTGATCAACCTGCCTTGCTTGTATGCTGCCTTTTATAGCCTGGCTGAGCTCCAGTTTTATCACCATCTGGATTGGTTTGTACTTGCATTCCAAAACACTGGTTGTTTATCAGCAAACACTCATGCTATCTTAGTGGTGGGAGTGTTATTTCGGGATGGTGCATGCTTGAGAATATTCGCCACAATACACTTTGAGCCGGTTTATCGATTATCGCTTACCCTGTCTCTGCATTGCTTTTAATTCATCACAGAGCTTCAAAAAAATACAATTGAAAAGCAAAGCTTACAACCTCTATATATAAATTCAATTTCATATTACGGCTGCCATACCTTAATTTATATCAATATGATAATATGCCATCAGCTCTGTCACTAAATTCTGCCCCAATTCTCTCTCAACCACGAAAATGAATTCACAAACTGTGTCGCATTAGTACGAAAACAAAAAACTAAATATTTTGGCATGAACTACGAAAAACGGAATAACAATAGACTGAAGTCGAGTTTATGTTAAGCAGTGCATTTTTGACATTCATTTGGCTTTTGTATGTATTCAATCATATACAAGCCGATTTATTCTATCATATATTTAAATTAATATTTAAAGAAGTATTGTAAAAGTAGTAGTATTAGAGGAAGTAGAAAATCGTACTAATGCGCATTTCTTATACAATCGTGTGAAAACGAGACTCTCCTCAGAGTTGTTGGCAGTGCTGCCGCGAGCTAGAAGAAAATACATTAGGCTCCAAATGAAAAAATGTGCAAAATGCATAAACATCAACTAATTTTACCAGTTTTATTAAATTTTATAAATACAGCTACTTTCACTTATATATATGTAAAATTATGGAAGTATTTTCAAATAAGTATTTTCACGGATCAACTATTCCAGGTCTCGCTTTTTTTCTGAGTACTCTATTTCGTAATTAATTTAGAGTATTTTAGAAAGTACTCTCCCGTAAGTGTTTCATGTAGTACCCAGAAATATAGCGAGTAAGCCATCCTGCCCTAGGACATCGCAATGTAAGTTCGATCGCATTTCTTATATGAATGAATATTAGTTTTGGTTAGTCGTTTAAACATTCAGTACCTGGGTGACCGAGCCTTGCTCGGTGGCAACCCCAGGTGGCAATCCTACTTATAAATATTCTGGTTGGTATACGGCCTCAAATACCTTCCGTTTGATACCCATATTGCCATATATTGCTTAATATTTAAAAAAAAAAATCGGAAAGGTGGCAACCCTCTAAGCTTCCTTTAGTGGCAACATTCAAGTAGAAAATCTTAGAAGGAAGCATACTATCCATCTACCAAATTTCATCGAAATCGGTTTAGCCGTCCCCGAGATAGTGGTCGATATCTAAAGGAATAAATAAAATGCGGTCAGGTGGCAATCCTAGGTGGCAGCCCTACTCGAAAATACTTTGGTTGGTATACGGCCTAAAATACCATTCATTTGATACCCATATTCCCATATATTGCTTAATATTTAAAAAAAATGATATAGGTGGCAACACCAAAGTGGAAAATCTTAAAACAAAGGATACTACCCAATACCAAATTTCATCCAAATCGGTTAAGTCGTTCCTGAGATAGTAGTGGATATACAAATATACAACTATACAAGAATAACTCGTTTAAAGTTATAAGATTCAATTGGGACTTTTGCCAAGTAGATAAATTTCAAGAGCTCGGCTGCTTTATGAAAGTAAAATAAAAAAAATATTTACAGCAGCAGAAATCCAATTTTGTCTGTACATTTGTATCATTTTTGCAAAAAAAAGTTAAATACCCAAAAATTTCTTCAGCAGCAAGGATAGAGAGCCTTAGTATTCAGCTTCCTAAGTGGACTGAATGGGTAAAGTCATGAACATTTATTAATTTGAATATCATAAGGCGATGACCACTCTATTTTCCCCAACACATGTACAAGACCGCATACTCTCTCTTTATGAATCTTCGAAGTATACTGCTCTCTTCCTCTGTTCTTCACCCCACATACCTGCACATGAGCGTCCCTCATCATGCACCCAAAAGTGCAAACCGTTTTGCCCATCGGCGCCTTACTGCGACTTACACCACCTCTGCTTGCTCTTTGGTTTTTCTCTCACCTCGTATACTTTCCGTTATAGAGGTACTTTGACTGTAAGTTTTTGTTTGATGAACGCACATGTTTTATGCACACTTCCATTAAATTGATTTCTTTGACTTTTGCAAACATTTCACATTGACGATTACTTAGGCTTTTTTTCGGTAGCGATCCCGATTCTGGCACCATTTGTAGGTTTCTGCCAGGACACTCAAATAAAACTTCACTCTTAATAACCCATAATATAGGTAAAATATTAATGCTTCCTATCGAGACTTATGATAGCACTAAAGTACTGAACATTTGCATGCATGGATTTACTGGTTACAATTACCTGGAGGTGGTGCATTACTTTTCCCTTGTGTGCGTGGCATAAATTGATCTGGATCTTTCCCTTCTTTAAGCATTCGAAGATGAGGAGGAGTATAGACCTTTTTGCTGGCTTCTGGTAAACTGGACTTTATGCCCTCGGGTTTCACTTTTGATATTATTGGCTCCCCGAACGTAGTAACGTCATACTTTTGCCACTCGATTCCCAAAAGCTCCTGTCCTAGTGGCCATATCGTTTCATGTACTAACGCACCTGAGTAGTGATACACCTTAAACCTAAAAATTGTATTTAAGTTTTTATTGGTGCCACATTAGTTAGAACATAAACTTTACGAATCTAAATATATTTTCCGACGACCCCATTTTTTTCTACTAATAGTTTGCAGTGGAATGCCCAGCAACATTAAACCAAAACGCGATCCGACCGCGAAAAAGAAGACACCAATATTTAAAAATTTGCAAGTAATTTTTGCTAAACTCACTTACTCGATACCTGTAGTTGTACGGGTACGAGGTAATCGATGGCAGAAAAACTTGGTACTTGAGCAGAGTACTCGACTATATCAACCCATGTATATCAAGTGTGGTATTTTAACATGTGTAATACTTCTACAAGGTGGCGCAAAAGTAAGCTTCCGATGTTCAGCATATCGGTTGTGGCACGTGCAGTGTGTGCTGTTGCACCGTCTTGTTGGAACCACATGTTTTCCAATCCCAATTCATCAAGTTGCGGCAAAAAGAACTCGTTGATCATTGCTCTGTAGCGCTCACCATTCACAGTAACCGTTTGGCCCCGACCGATTATTGGTCAAATAAATAGTCAGCAATATTCCGCGTTCTGGAGCAGTGTAGCGTAACATTGTTTATTAACGTGTATTTCGCATGTGTTTACTACAGAAATGTCAAAACAGAACTGACTTTAGGGGCCAATCGCAAAATTTATAGCATTTTCTGATAGGAGGATTACTTTTGCGCAGTAACCGTTTTTCACCGACCGAAATAAATAGTCAGCAATATTCCGCGTTCTGGAGCAGTGTAGCGTAACATTGTTTATTAACGTGTATTTCGCATGTGTTTACTACACAAATGTCAAAACAGAACTGGCTTTAGGGGCCAATCGCAAAATTTATAGCATTTTCTGATAGGAGGATGACTTTTGCGCCACCCTGTATATTGCTAGCACTTATGCCCGCAATGTGTTTTGGAATCGAAATAAATGGGAGACAGCGAAACTTAATTTGTAAGATTGTATTGTATACTAGTAAGCCCGGCCCGCTTCGCTGCGTCTCAGAACTAATCACTCTCATTGTTACCTTTCGGTTGACCCTTTCGCCATTTTTTTAAGGGGTTTTTCAGCATACGAGAACATGCACAAATGTTTTCGATGAAAACGAATTTGTCTCATATTTTCTGTCCCACTTTAAATTATGCGCTAAAAACGTTAAATCGTAAACGTATCGTTAAACGTAAAAATATTATTTTCGGGTTTTGAGACTTGTTTTGGTCGAAAAATCGACTTTTCCAAAAACCCGAAAATAAATTTTTTTTCAAAAAACTGTTATCGCCAACTTTTTTAGCGCATAATTTTAAGTAGGACAGGAAATATGAGACAAATTCGTTTTCATCGAAAACATTTTTGCATGTATGCTGAAAAAACCCTTAAAAAAATGGCAAAGGGTAAAATTTTTGACCAAAACCAAAAAAAATTATTTTATTTCAAAAAACTGTTATCGTCAACGTTTTGTGTGTACATGAAAATTTTAAAATCAAACAAAAATTGTTTAGTAGGTCATGAAAAAACCCTTAAAAATCAAAGTCGAAAAAAGTCAAAAAAATTAAATTTCGCAGGCTCTAAAATTATTTTGTTGGGTATGCGTAGTGGAACTTTTTTTCCTGAGCCCAAAACCTATCGAAAAATCGATAGCGCGATATCGGTTAACTTTCGTCCATACAAATCGACCCACCCTATTGGATTTCCTGTCAAAAATTTCTCATGCTCATATAACTTGTATGAGAGCCACTGGAATTTAATTCCGTGCTTTAAAAGCTAACTCACATACGAAATTTATTTTGCGTGACATTTTTTATTAACGTTAAGTCATTGTGATGAATTGTTGTTATTTAAATAAACGGCTTTATGCCAATAAGCTAATTTAAAACGTATACCAGGGTTGCTTTTTGATTTAAAATCCACTTTCAAATAAGAAATCAATTTGATTGTGATTTGAATCGTCAACCAAACCAAAGATACTTTTTATTTGTGATTCGTTTTTTTCCACCAAATCAACGATATTTTTATTTCTGATTTGAATCGTCGACCAACTCAAAGATATCTTTGCCTAACTATTCCACCCAAATTTTTAATGTCGTTTTTCTTTATTTTCAGCTTTAACTGTGAATATCTTTTAAATGGTTAGATAATTGAAAAGAGTTAAGTTTTCTATACAGATAGGTAAAACTCATTTGCTAATACTTATTTTTCAGTAACTTACATAACTTTTGAATAATTTTGTAGACCGGTCAATTCAGGCCCGTGCGCAGAAAATATCCGGCGGGGGGGGGGGGGTTAAACTCAAGTTACGTAATCAATGAAAGAAGATAAGAAATTTATTTTCGGAGTACGGAAATTTTATTGTCAAAAGTCATAATTAGTTACAATTATTTAATAAATCAACTCTTCGAGGTACTGAAAAAAACTCTCAAATTATTTGCGGTGCGATTTTGACATCCCGCTGTACATTGAGTGAGGCTTAGCCGTTCAGACGATCTTCAGACGTTGTTGATCTCAAATACGTTTTTAGGCATCGCAAAGTTGAGAAGGATCGTTCATTCGTCGCTGTTGTCACAGGCAAAACTGCCATAACGGGAAGCATTTGGTTAACATTTGGAAACGCATCTTCATTACAAATATCGAGTGCTTCGAGTGAGTTTTTTCTTTCTTTTCCGGCAATGAGCTTCAGCCAAAGTTGTACTTCGGTCACCCAGATGTCACGGGAATCGTCGTGTAAAAATGAGCAGTATGATTGGAATAGTTGAGTGCAGGACTCTTCTTCGAAAATTGTCATTTAGTTGGGAAAAAGGCAAGCGAAATTTGATAAAATATTGCGGTGATTTAAGAATCGATCTTGCAATTGTGTCAGAAACGAATCAATGTACGGTATGTAGATTGTTATACGGAAATAATCTTCAACTGAAGCAGTTTGTACGTTGGAACGTTGGGTCTGGTTCGACGCAATCCTTGGCTTTCGCAATTCAATTTCGTATTGCTCGCGGTTTTGAAAATTTGTCTGAACTCTCCCTTAGCGTCTTCTCTTCTTTCCATTTAAATTTGTTTCGCAGCATCAGCCCATTTGATAGCCTCTCCCAGATCTTGATTTTCTCCTTGACAATGTGAGAGAATGCACCGAGCTCAAAATATGCATGGATATCTGGAAATTTGTGGGTTTTATAGCTGAAAGCAGTTTGAAAGCTCCAGACGAAGTCGTTGGGTCTTTCCAGTTGGTGGAAATCACTTCAAGAGCACGAATTACTGCCGGTTGCCAATGGAGATATGTTGCGACGGATTAATGCTGTTCTACCCATCTGGTTTTTCAATTTCTTCACTCGAGTTTCCGATAGATGTTCATTTTCATTTATCGCATCCTGAAGGACATTTTGGCGTTTCGGATAAACAAAGAAGGAATGGATATTCTCTAGATCTCCCAGACAATTTTTGATTCCCGTTATATTGCCCGCATAGCTTTCCGCCAAATTGAAGCTATGAGCAGCACTGTGGGAGTAAAGCGCGAGTGGATAAGTTTTTCTGACAACAGCTTGAGCCCCTTGGAGCTCTCCACTAACCGCTCCCGCACCGTCATATCCTTGCCCGAAGAAATACCTGCAATCCAGTCCGGAAGATTTTAGGAAATCAAGGTAAGCAGTTCCTATTCCCTTTCTAGTAAAATCGGTGATAGGAATAAAACACAAAAAATCTTCCTGAATGATCAACTTTTCGCCGCATTTATCCAAGTAGCGGATGCAAATTGAACTTTGTTCTACTCCTGCAATGTCTAGCGTGTCATCTCCGAGAAGAGAAGAGCCCTTCGATTTGTTCACTCGATCGATGTTGTAACTCATGATGAGGTGGTGACAAATGTTGATTATTTCATTCTGGACACGGTTGCTTATGTACATAGCATTCTTTGGTGAATCACTCAGGTGCTTTTTCAACTGTTCATCAGTTTGGGCTCGATATCTTAAGAAAGCTCTAAAGTTTCCATCATTCGCCAACGGTTCGTCTTCAAAAATTCTTCCCGTATCGTTGGAACCTCTGAGAGCAAATCCTTGTCGGCCACACAGGATAACTGTTTCAATAATTGGAATCATGCGTAGTTTGCTTTCATTCAGAAAGTCTAATTTTTGTTTCTACAGTTGCAAATTAATGGGTAAAGCATTCTCAATGCCGCATTGCGGTTCAGTTATAAGTAATAAGTCAAATTCAAACCGCTTTACACATACAAGTGAATGCACGAGCGTAAATGACAATTTGAATACATATGCCCACCAAAAAATTTGAACCTTATCTAAGGTTGTAAGGAGTATCGTTTGGAATGGAATTTGGCCATTTGGAATATAAATGTATGCTGAAATATCCCCAATAGAGGGGGAATATTACGGTATAGATATAATCATATAATAACAGTCAAGTTGTACCGTAGCGACCCCCACTGTAACTTCACTTAAGCCTAAACATGCAATAACTGCTCGACACAAGCACAGCTGATCCACAGCAACAACAGCATGGTGATCACCGGCAGCCAGCACAAATTCATACCCAGGCAAATAACATACCATGGCAAGCGGTGAAATTCTCCACCATTTCATAACCGTCCCCATATAAAGGAATGATTTCACAAATTTTGAACCATTCACTCCAGGTGAGTCAGCGGCAGTAGTCGCCTTTTGGCTTATCGCTCTGCTGACTAGCTATGGGATGGGTTGCGGGTCGTCGGGGGTGCAGTTGTGCTTTAAACACAATTCTCTCCCTCGACCATCAAACCGTCCTACATGGCATAGAGCCGGTACACCGCCGCCCCTCTCTCCTGACACCTACAAAGATAGTGGTCGAATACGAGCGGGCGACGGAGGTGTCCAGCGAGGGGCCTGCATTTTGGAGGAGTCACTCCTTTTTGGTTGGGTGAGTCGGTGGAGTTGTTGCTTTATGGCTTTATGCTTTATAGACCGTGCCGCTCCGGCGGCGAACTGATTTCCACTTAGCTCTGGCTCCGGGGTAGACCGATAGGTGGGCGAGGGATAATAGCGCTGTGCCTTTAGGGTGCACCTCCCCTCAGCCCTCCGATCGGCCTACGAAGTCCTAGCTGGAACAACTCTGCCCTCCATTCAGCCACCTATATAGCGTGCGCTGATGGAGGCAGTGGTGTTCAGCCACAGAGCCAACACCCTAACCGGATTCACTCCAGTCTCTTTTCCAAGTACCGTCCCACCATATCGCCGCCCCTGGAATACCGGCACAGAGAGACAGCCTCAAGGTACCGCCCCACCAAGTCGCCGCCCTGGAATATCGGCACCGAGAGACAACCTCTGAGTACCGCCCCACCAAAGCGCCGCCCCTGGAATATTGCCACCGAGAGACAACGTCAGGTAAATCACCCGCCTATTGACCCGCTCCGCTATTCCCGCCTCAATAGTCTTCCGAACCAACGCTCGCTGCTCCGCCACTGGTACGCCCTTCTGCTCCCGGTGAGTCGCCGCCCAACGATTGCCGTTTGCGAGCTGTGCCAAATCTGCCCTGTCGCTCCGCCGTTCCGCCGCTGCCCAACTGTGGCCGTTTTCCAAATGTGCCAAATCCGCCTTGCCGTTCAACCGCTGTTTAACTGTTGCTACGTCGCCACTTTACACCGCTCTCTTGCTTCCTCACTCTCCAGTAACGGAAAGCTGCTACTCCCTCCAACGCCTTCAGGACGTGTGTGTGTGTGTTCGATCTTAATGCACATATATCGTGTTATTTCTTAGTAGGGGTTAGTGGGACCTCTGTTGACCTTGGACAGACTAAGCTTTACCTCAGCCTTCGACAAAACCCACCTCATAAAGTTAATGGTGGTTTACAATGGGAGAAAACGTCTGCCGTTTTAAAAAATGAGCTAATAGCACTGCTATGAATAAATAAATTGGTAAAATACTTTCGACGTCTGCGATTAGTTATTGTAGTACTTATACTCTCTAAAAATGCTTTTAAAATTGGTCAAATTTACGCACTTGTCTCACCTGGTAGGTATTGGCAAATATTTTAGCTAAAGATCAGCTAAACATATTAATCTTAATTGATTCATAGATCACATGCAATTAATAAGAAATCTAAAACAGATTGCCGAAATGAATAATCTGAAATCAGAATGCGCAATCAGTTGATTGCACACTTTTGGTGTGTGAACACATGCAATCAGTACCAATCAGTAACTGAAAAAATGCATATGTACTACCTAAAATGGTACTAAAAATTTTCTAGTTAGTAGAGTTAAAAAAAAAATGTTTACAACCAATAATATAAAAATCTGAAACATAAAATTTGTTGAAACAACTAGTTCACGTATAAGAAATATTTAAATTTGAGAAAATTTAAGTAATAATTTAAAAAAGTATGATTATGGTAGGTATAACATATCTCATATTAACTGCCCCATTGGTGTTGCTGTTGTACTGTTTTCGAAGCTCTTGGGCATATTTTAATTAAAGCTCTGTAGTGCGTTTCTGTAACTTTTCGTTATGATATCGAAAGAAATATCACTTTTGCGTAACGAAAAGTTTATAACGAACAATTGTTTTGAAGTGTTTCTGTAACTCAGAAAAGTCACCTTTCGTTATAGTTGTGGTGAGTTGTTATAAAGTGTATGAAACAGTGAAAACAAAACACTGTTTATTATGCCGTTGACAACTAAGTTGTTTTGTATATATTAATTCTAATTGTAAATTTTACTTTTTGCATTGTTTTGTTTAATTATTTATTTAAAAGGTAAGTACAGACAAATAAAGTATGTGTGTAAAAGTGAAGTGTTAACTTATTTCATTATTTTGATGGATGTTGAGTGCTGTTACATAAATAGAAAAGGGTGTTTTTCTAAAAATGTACAGCTAATATGCGACTACGACCTCAATATATTGTCTGCGAATGCACGGTTCGGTGGAAGTACCCATGATGCCTACATATGGGAAAATTCTAAATGCAAGGAATATTTGGAATCACAATTTATTGCTAATTCAAACTCCAATTGGCTCATAGGAGACTCTGGATATTCACTACAGCCATGGCTTATGACGCCATATCGAAATCCGGAATCAGTTGGGCAAAAAAATTACAACAAGGTCCATATTCAAGCCAGAAACTGCGTGGAAAGGCTTAATGGAGTTTTGAAAAAAGTCTTTGCGTGCTTGTCGAAGATAATAGAAATGTCTTAAATCAAGGACGAAGAGTTCGTGATTTTAAAGCCGCTTTCTATAGCACGAAAAGGAGCTGCCTATATGCCGCTAAACGAGGTTTCAGACAGGGTGACCCCCTGTCGTGCGATTTCTTTAATTTAATGCTGGAGAAAATAATACAAGCTGCAGAACTTAACCGCGCTGGAACAATATTTTATAAAAGCGTGCAACTGTTGGCATATGCTGACGATATTGATATCATTGGCCTTAACAACCGCGCCGTAACTTCTGCTTACTCGAAATTAGAAAAAGAAACGGAGGAAATGGGATTGGTGGTGAACGAGGGCAAAACGAAGTACCTTCTGTCATCATGCAAAGAGTCAGCGCATTCGCGCCTTGGCAACCAAGCCACTGTTGGCAGCAATAATTTCGTAACGCTACAGGGCATCATAGCTTAGTTGTTAGAGTACTCTAACAGCGGCTTTGGTGCAGACACTTGGGTTCGTATCCCAGTGTCCGAGAAGGGGTTTGATGAGAAGTTGGGCACTTCGAAACATGTCATCCCAAACCATCGCTGTGCATAACGTTGTAATTTTTCCTCTAATATCAATTAACAAACAAAACATAAAAATTCGAGCTTTGCTCCAACAACAATCACCATAACTATAATTGTTACAGGTACAGTGCGGGTGCATAACAAATAACACGGAAGTGTTGATATGCAAAAAAGCCCTTCTGTATCTAAAACTGTTCTATGAACGCACCTAAAAATATTCCACTTTCCTTGAGTTGACATATAAAAAAATATATATGTACCAAAGAATGTATAAAAGGAATAAGCAAATGGCACATTAGAGGAAAAAGTGCATCGTGACGTTACAGGGCATCATAGCATAGTTGTTAGAGTACTCTAACAGCGGCTTTGGTGCAGACACTTGGGTTCGTATCCCAGTGTCCGAGAAGGGGTCTGATGAGAAGTTGGGCACTTCGAAACATGTCATCCCATACCATCGCTGTGCATATCGTTGTAATATTTCCTCTAATATCAATTAACAAACAAACATAAAAATTCGAACTTTGCTCCAACAACAATCACCATTTATAATTTTATGTTTACTTTTTTGTGATTGTTTCTGCCAGTTAAGTAATGTTGTCTTTTGTGCTTTTTTATAATTTTTTATAATAAAAACAGAATCGCGCTTGAAGAAGCCAAGGAAAATTGGCGAAACGTCGGGCTGTAAGTTTTTTATTTGCACTATACCCCATATAGTCTTGCAAAATCGACCGGAAGTATATACGATAGTTACCTTTATATATTGAACATTATCACCAAATTTCGTTCCGACAAATCAATTTTTGGCGGAGTTATAGCATAAAATGTTTTGTGGAATAATCCATTGTAAAAAGGGCGGGGCCGCGACCATTTTCGAAAATTTTTATTGTTTGGATTTCATAGTTTACGGAAACTTTAAAAGTGAAATATAAATGATGTAAAGCTATTTTACGCAAAGTTATTGCCTATTTAATATATCTACGATCCTCTTCAAAATCTTTCATATAAAAGTGGGCGTGGACCTTAACCGATTTCGCCCGTTTTTTCCTCGATCATTCCTTGCACACCTGAAAACCAGCTTGCTGAATTTCGTTTCGATATCTCAAACTGTGTTTGATTTATGATTAATAACATTTCTAAATTTGACTTAATCAAAAGTGGGCGGTGCCACTCCCGTTTTCAAAAATTTCTTGAAATTTTTATTTTATGCCTCAGTCTTAATGTATACACCAAATTTTATCCTTATAGGTGCATTATGTACTGAGTAATCACTTTTTTGTGTTTTCGAAAATATTCTATATCATCCGATTTCGCCCATTTTCAATAGCGATCGGAGATGAGTGCCAAGGAACCTGCATACCAAATTTCATTAAGATATCTCAAAATTTACGCAAGTTATCGTGTTCACAGACGGACGGATGGACATGGCTTAATCAATTTCTCCTTTCGTCCTGAACATTTTGATATATATAAGTCAATATCTATCTCGATCCGTTTATACCGTTACGCGACTAAAGTTAATATACCTTGTGTGCGTAGCACTACTAGGTATAAAAAGGAGTCCCCGAATGTGTAGCAAGCGTGGACACAAACATGATATTGGCTGTATTAACTCAGATGTCGACTAAAATGGAAAAACAAGAGACGCGTATTACATCTCGAATTGCATCTCAGCTGGAAGAACAGAGGATACACATTTCAGCTCAACTGGAGGAGCAGAAGACTTGCATGGCATCTCAACTTGAAGATCAAGAGACGCGTATTACATCTCGGCTGGAGGAGCAGGAGGCACCAATGTCGTCAAAATTGGAAGCACAATATGAGCGTATATCCATGCAGGTGGCACAAATGTCTTCTAAGTTGGAAGCACAGGGGGCGAGGCAGGATATAATTCAGGCTGAGATGGATGCTTTGAAAGATCGTATTCAGGAGTTGACGCTGAATCGTCCAACTGCTTCAACGAGTATTGCCAAGGTAAAAGCCCCCTATTTTCACGGTTCTGTTCCTTTCCAGATATTCAAGCTACAGTTTGAGAAGACGGCAGCAGTGAATAAATGGGGCACTGAAAACAAAGTTGCTGCATTATTCGTGGCATTGAAAGGACCTGCAGCTGAAATCTTAAAGACTATGCCTTAAGGCGAACAAAACAGTTATGAAGAATTGATGGGTGCAGTTGAGAGACGCTATGGAAGCGAACATCGAAAACAGATATACCAAATAGAGCTACAGGATCGCTTCCAGAAACCTAATGAGACTTTGCAGGAATTTTAATCGGACAGGTTGGCCCATCTAGCAAATGCAGACGTACCTGTAAAGTACACGGAGAGGGTAAAAATCCAAACTTTTATGAATGGAATACCTGATGTGGAGACAAATCGCGCCACATATGCAAACCCCAAAAGAACATTCGCTGCAACGGTATCACATGCTATGACGCAAGAAACTGCCTCGCTAATAAGTAAACCTGCATACAAGGCTCATCGCGTAGAAATGGAGACTTAGGATTGGCTAGACAAAATTTTGGAAGCGTTGAACAGAGTTCAGAAGAAAAGTGATGGTGTCATCAAATGCTCCAGCAATTCAGGTGGGCGTAAACGCAAAGCTAGAGAAGATGAGCAAGATGAATGTCCCATAATCTCTGTGTCACAACTCGGACGGAAAGCGAGTAATGCTACTGTTGAAGGGTACGTGGGCGGGGAAAAATCGCTTTGGCTTTCAAGGACAGGTATCTCCTGAAGAAACTTCGGTAAGGCCAGGAGGAAGATCCAGATTTGGCATGTGTGTTGAAGGGCAACAAACAGCCAAGAAGAGGAGAGATAATTAGACAGAGTCACTTCGCAAAGCATATTGGGCAAAATGAAGCATCTTAAAGCTAATATCTGGTTGTTTGCATCGGATATGGGAAAGTCAAGATGGCCAGAATCATCTAACACTTATTGTTGTTCCCCAGGCAAGAATTCCAGATGTTATCAAAGCGTCGCATAGTTGGAAGGCACATGGGAATAAAGAAAACGCTGCAGGAGGTAAAGCGGCGGTTCTATTGGATTGGTTGCCGACAATCTGTAAGGGAATGGATTACTAAGTGTGCTGAGGATAAAAGACGAACATCTGCTGGTCACGTTCCGAGGAAGCAACGAAACTTAGTGAATAAAGTGAAACAGTGCACTGGGCATGAGAGAACGGAACGGAATCCTAAAGAAATTAGTTGCAGGAATGTTTGCCGGGTACCACTGGGAACAAAAGTGATGGCACAAATCCATGCGGAATCAAGGGCGGACAAAATGGTTGGAATATGTGACAATGTAATGCATTGTGGGAATCTCTGCAGGAGAGGATTTATGTCGCAGGTTCAATCCCTGGAGGAAATGAGGTTTAATAAAGCGATTCGAGAAATGTGTCCCATCCCTAACTCAATAACACTCCCACCACTGGTTAAACACAACAGAGAGACCTTTCGAGAACACGAAAAGAGAACAATCAAGAAACTTCTAGATGCGTAGGGTAGCACCGGACTATATAAGGCCAAGCAAGGCAGGTTTGATCAGTTTATTTGCAAGTGTTGTTCAGTGAACTACTGTGAAGTTACCAAACTCTTAAATTTGTATTGCGTTTATTTCTAGTAAATTAAACTAGTTATTAGTTACAATATCTGTGCGTGTGTTTATTTGACTTTATAGTGATCGAACCCCGGATTAATAATCAAGGAATCATCGAATTCGTCACAATATAATACAATAATCACACCGGTAGGAAATTAGAGAATTGATGGCCACGTTTGCAATTCAAGAATATATATTAGGATTTCCAAACGAACTGTATAGAACCATCGAGGAGTGCTCACCTATAGTGCTTGTCCGCAAGAAACAGAGCAGTTGAAAGATATGCATCGATCTCCGCAAGTGCTTCTGACGCCTACCCTCTCCCACAGATCGGCGCCATACTCGACCAGATGAAAGGGCTAATTGTATCTCAACGCTCGACCTGAAAAACGGATAATGGCAGATACCGTTGGCCAAAAAATTAAGGCAATACACTGCGTTCATCAATCCCGGAAAGGGCCTGGTCCAGTGGAAGGTTATACCATTCGGCCTCCAATCCGCTTGACTCCATACTGGGCCCGGAGCTTCAGCCCAAGGTGTTCGCCTACCTGGACGATATCACTAACGTTCACGTTTAAAGAGCACTTGGAGAATATACAGGAAGTATTTCGACGGCTCCAGGAGGGCCAAATGCAACTCAACTTCGACACCAGCTTCTTAAAAAGGGTCAACATTGGATGGGATGAAGCACAACAAAAGGCTTTCGTAGCCATCGAGGACAGGCTGACCCGTGCACCGGTACTATGTTGTCCCGATTTCAACCATTCGTTCTTCTTACAAACGGACGCCAGCGGCGAAGCCAGGACCACCACATCGATTGGTTCGCAAACAAAGTAAGCAGGTCAACAGTCACTCTCGCCACAGTGGAGGTTATGTATTCCCCGGAAGAGACGAAGTCCTAAAGGAAATACACGACTCCGTCACCGCAGGGCACCTAGGATCGAACAAATCGATGAAGCGTTCTAGTGCAGGTAGACAAGTTCTCCAAATGGGTGGAGAGGATTATCTGTCGCCATGGGTGCCCGAAGGTCTTTCGAAACGACAACGAAGAGCAATTCACTGGAAAAGCGCTTACAAAGTTCCTGAGCAAGCACAAGATAGAAAACCGTCTAACGGCCATCACACGAAAACCCAACAAGCCAATCGCGTCATAAAAACGATGATTACTTAAACTTCAAAGGATGACCACCGCATATGGGATCAAAATATACCGGAAATAGCTTTAGCCATTACTTCAGGGCAGGAATGGGAGTTTTACAAAATTAGAGTGACGTGTGACGAAAAAATAACAAATAAATTTTTTTTTATTCAAAAAAAATTTGAAAGAATAAAATTTGAATTATTTTTCAAGCCTTTACCTTACACCTGAGAAAAAAAGAAGAATAGTGGTGTAAAAGGATGAAGGAAAAACTAGTTTCGAGGTAAATATTACATCTTAATACTTTGTGGGATATCCTTTCCGCTTAGTGACTTCTTTTAGTCGATCCTGCATCGAGCTTACAAGTTTTTCAGTGTGAGATGATTCAATATTCCTCCATGCATGTAATAAAACTTCTTTCAGCTGCGTTCTATTCCTTATCTCGTGACTTCTGATTTGCTTTTCTAGCCGATTCCACACAAGCTCGATCGGATTAAGATCAGGGCTCTGGGGTAGGGTAACTAACAGGCATGGTGTGTTGTATAAAAGCCACAAACGCACATTATTAGCTGTGTGTTAAGGATCGTTTTCTTGCTGGAAATAGTAAACGGTATAAATACCAAGATTTCTAGCGCTTTCCTGCAAGTTAGCTTTCGGTATGTTAATATATACATATTGGTCCATCGTACCGTCTATTATTTCCAGTTTGCCTACTCCCGCTGCAGACATACAGCCCCACACCATAAGTCCCCCACCCCCATGCTTAACAGTCTTTATAGTGCATTAAGAATTTAGGGATTCTCCTTGTTTGCGCCAGACCCGCATTCAACCGTCAGATCCAAAGCAGACCGGGATAATACTGAGTAGTAATTGGGCTATTACGTACTGAAATACTTTATATTTTGATCTTGAAGTAATTAGTCCGTACTAAGTACTCTCAGAACATTCAAGTACAAGTACAAATAATTGCAAAATAATTGAAGTTTTAGCAAATACTTCAAAGTATTTTAAAAGAATTGAAAGTACTTGAAAAGAATTGAAAAATGTACTTGAATCGATTTTTTAATTCTTTTCAAGTACTTTCAATTCCTTACAATCGACGACGGACCGTCAAGTTGAAACCACTATTTAAAAAAAATTACATGTCGCTTGTAGTCCATATTATGTTTATATGTACAAGTAAGTAAATGTTAGAGTGGTAACTTTCTTTGCTAAATTTTGACAACAAAATTGTATGCAGTGAAGCATGATTCAACAATACCAGGTCAGATATGAGCATGGTTGTGTCAAAAAAGCACAGATTCGCTTTCCCTATTTGAGAATATGTAAACAAACAAAAGCAAAACAGCCGATAATTTGACACAAGCATGCTCAAAAGAAGCATTAAGTAGAAGCAGGATTTCTACCGAAATCATCTGTATTAATTGTTATGGTTTACTTTCAATTGATAGTAATTGTTATTTGGTTCAATGCGGTTGGTTGGGTGACAGTTTTGATTCACCTTCCGGTTTGACGTTTAGCTACGGGAAAGTGCGTGATTTTTGCTGAGGTGGCAGCACCAAATGGTTCAATCCGTTCATATCAATCATCTGAAGGTAACGACCAATCAGAATGTTCCACCTGGCAATAATCACGCCACGTCAACGGGTAACGGAACTTTTCCATTGCGCAGTCGCGTTAAGCGAATAATTTTGGGCATAGCAGCGTCACCGGCATTCGACCAATTCAAAAAGATACATGATTTGAACGGGAGCGGTCGTGTCGCGGAGTGTGAAAAAGAAAACTGTGCTGTCACCCAATTGCAATTTTTACTGGTTTTAATTTGTGAAAACTGAATCTTACATAAAACTCCAAGTGCTAAAGTTACGACAAGAAATTGTCAAGTAAAAAAAATTGGATTACAGCCAAATAAAATACAGCTTAGTACGTGTTTTCATTTTATCTCAATTATTCACTTTTACAGTGGTGCGCCTTGATAAATATAAAAAAAGAAAAAAAAAAAAACTTAAGTTTAGTGTGGTGAAGTGGTTATTCAATTTTTTTGATTAAGTTGGTGAAGCAATTAAGAAAAGTTCTGTAAGAAAAATGTTTGTAGTGGCACCCTGACTTATAAAATTATTGTATAAATTGAAATCTTTTCATTAAATGGATTTGGCCTTGCTATTTTGGCATTTAAGTACTTGGGAAGGGGGTCTTTTTAACAATAATTTCACAAAAACGTTATCTAGTTTGTACAGTTTTTTTTGATACTGTAACTCGTTTAGAAAAATTACTTCTTTTCGAATTAAATACGCAGCTCACTTTTATGAAAGCATTCTGAATCAAGTTTAAATTGAGCTATTTAATCGGCAATTCTGTACGAAGGCACGTGCTGCTGATGTGCGTCCGAGGGTCTCGGGGGGTGTATCGGGCGACGGGTTTTGGCCTCCATGTCGATGGTCCGGGGGCGGAAGTTCTATATCTTGTGTCTGTTTAGAGATATTTGCAATCCAAGTTGAAAAGTTTTCGTCATTTTCAGGTGGTTGTTGTAATCACAGATTAGGGTGTACCAAAAAGTGCAAAAAAGTGTGTCCTGCTCAAAATATTGTGGACCGTGTAACGGGGGTTGGACCAGCTAAAGGTTATTCTTTTGAAAGGCGGCCAAAGGTCGTATACGCGAAAAGGTGTTGTGCACATAAATACCTTGGATGAAGCCGCCTATTTGGGATCGAACCTAGAGCATTTTGAGTTTTTGCTGATAGCTTTCCACCGAGACAAATTATTTGATTTCCGCCTTCGGATTGTTGGTGCGGGGGTCGGAGCGCGTCGATTGATGCCTTTCCCGAGGGTTTTGAACGTATATTGGCGGTTGAACGCTGTCGTATAGAATTGCCATTGAATCTGAAAATTTTAGCACACTTCCTTGAAAACCTATCAAAACTTCATAAGTTCCATTTTGTTTTTTTTTCAAAACGAAAGTGAATCGGAAGGACTCAGTCCTAAACTACAAAAACAAATATCCAAAGATATCAAGTTCAAAAGCGCTATAAGAACAAAAGCAAACAAAACAACGAAAATAAAGTTTCAAAGTACAAAACGCAATAAGAAAAGAATTACAAATCAACATAAACCCAATAATTATAAAAAAATAAACTTTAGAACCTTCTGAATAGAAGTAAGTGTTGTGGGAAAAAAAAAAAAAAAAATGTAAACAAAAGTTATCATAAATAACCTTGCTTGTGGTCTTCTAGCGTGTGCATCGTAATTAGATAGCAGCGCTTAGGAATCAGGAAAAAACACCTAGTTTTTTTTGAAAAGGCAACGAAATTATGAACAAACCGCATTTGATGTATTGATAAATTGATTGAGCTGAAATTGTATCCTTGATAACTAGTTGTGTGGTCAATAAAAATATACTGAACATAGATACACATATAAACAAAAAAATCTACAAAAAGAATATAAAAACAAAATAAAGCTACAAAATTAAACTACAAAAACCACCGCAAAAATAACAACTTGGTGAGAATAAATAGCTAAAACAAACAAACCAACAAACAGAAAAGTTCACCAAACAACAAAAATAAATCACAACAACAACCACATCAGTAGCAGCAGTTGCAGCAGCCACAACAACATTTCTGGATAACCAGCAACAACAACAACACCAGCAGTAACATCAGCGGGGGCCGCCCTATCTTAGGCCCGTCGCACCACCAGCAACAACGCGCAACAGGGCGCGCAACAACCAGCAGCAGTAATTACAGCGGGGGCCGCCCTCATATAGGCCCACCGCACGACGACATCCAGCATTGACAACAGCGGGGGCCGCCCTATCTTAGGCCCGTCGCCCACATCGGCAACAACAACACCACCAGCAACAACAACAACAGTAGCGCGACCCACAGCCTACTGCAACGACCGGGTGAGATCAAACTGTAACAGTAGTACATACTTTAGACTTAAACAAACTTGAATTATGCGATTTGCGTAGAGAAATAGAGAGTAGAAGAGAAATATATATTTACTTAGAATAAACTTAAATTGTGAGGATTAAATAGGAATTAATTAATGTGGAGAGAAGAGAGAAAAAAGGTTATTCACATTTGAAGTAAAGTAAAATTTAAGATGTAAGAAGTTATGTATAGAAAATAAAAAGACAACAAAACAATTAGAATAGAATGGAGTTACGTGAGCAAAGAATCAACGTAGACATGTAAAAGAAACGATGGCTGTAAGAAAAGAAAATTTACAACTAATCGGATACAAGAAAAAAAAAAAAAATTTAATTTTTTTTTAAAAAGTTAATAAATAGATTTTATAAAAATATATGTCAAAATTAAAATTGATTTTTGTTGGAACGATTTTCCGTCATCCCTTGTCAAGTTTGGTTTTGTGACAAACCGGTTTCGGCGTTCTGCCATTTTCAATGCCTAGTTTCGTTCTGGTCTGTGTCTATCCGCTGCGTTGTTTTTATAGTCCGTGGGTGCTGTGGCAGGTAATGTCAATCTGTGTGTTCGTGGTAGGTAACGTTAATATGCGTGTGTGTGTGCGCGGTATTGATACGTCCGAATTGTTATCTGTCCCAAGGGTTGTTTTTGTAGGTATGTAGACATACCGCTTGTTAGCTAAGCGGTAGGTTGAGGTAGATAGAAATCGGTGATTTTTGCAGTTTGGTTCATATTTCGTTTTTGCTTGTTCATTGTTACGTGTTTCGTTGCTGTACCTGCTGGCTTGTGCTGTTTTTTGTAAACTAATTTTAAGGGTTCAAATATTTCGTCAGAGATAGTGTTGGTTTGTTCGTTTATGATCCTGCCGGACAAAACTGAAGATAAGGTAAAAACTGCGCAAATTACCAACGCGCTAAGAACAACGCTGCGGCAAAACTATTTCCGGTTCAACAACAAAATATATAGACAGACAAACGGACTAGGAATGGGTAACCCAACATCGGCCATTCTCATGGAAACATTCATGCAAAACTTGGAAGGAAAATATATACAGGAGTTAAAAACCAAGTTAGGCGTGGCATTCTACGCTAGATACGTGGATGACATCATCTGCATCCTAAATGACGATAACGAAGAGCAAATACTAGAGTTCCTCAACAGGCAACATAGCAACATAGAGTTCACAATGGAAGTAGAAAAAGATGGAATAATGAACTATCTGGACCTAACTATAGGGATTGACAAAATAACAAATAGGTTCAACTACGGCATTTATAGAAAACCGACTGCCACGGACACCATAATACACTCTACATCCAACCATCCGCAACAGCACAAAAATGCAGCATTGAGGCACTTAGTGGATAGGCTTCAGAGAACGCCGCTCACACAGGAAGCATACTGGAGAGAGCTTAATACAATATATAACATAGCGGCAAATAATGGATACAAGAAAGCACTTGTGGATAAACTCAGAAGTAGCCATGGAACACAAAAAAGAGTAAACGTAGAGGAAAATCCAAAGGTTTGGACGGCAATGACATACACTGGAAAAACGACGTACAAATTAGCAAACTTCTTTAAAAGATATAACATCAACACAGCATTCAGAACATCTAACAACGTCGGACAAAAACTAAGAACCGACACTAATTCTGATGACCCATTCAACAGACACGGAGTGTATAGGCTTACTTGTGAATGTCAATACAGCTACATAGGACAAACAGGAAGAAAAATAAGCACACGATTCCGAGAGCATATCAGGGACTACAACAAAAAAACACGAAAACCCACCATAATACCAGAATCTAATTTCGCGAACCACATGTTCGAGAACAACTGCGCCCCAGCTAACATAAAAACAACGGCTCGAATACTTCACGTACAAGGAAAAGGCCGGCGGCTTAATGTACTCGAGAACATGGAGATATACAAGTTAAAAACATTTGACGGCAGGATCATAAACGAACAAACCAACACTATCTCTGACGAAATATTTGAACCCTTAAAATTAGTTTACAAAAAACAGCACAAGCCAGCAGGTACAGCAACGAAACACGTAACAATGAACAAGCAAAAACGAAATATGAACCAAACTGCAAAAATCACCGATTTCTATCTACCTCAACCTACCGCTTAGCTAACAAGCGGTATGTCTACATACCTACAAAAACAACCCTTGGGACAGATAACAATTCGGACGTATCAATACCGCGCACACACACACGCATATTAACGTTACCTACCACGAACACACAGATTGACATTACCTGCCACAGCACCCACGGACTATAAAAACAACGCAGCGGATAGACACAGACCAGAACGAAACTAGGCATTGAAAATGGCAGAACGCCGAAACCGGTTTGTCACAAAACCAAACTTGACAAGGGATGACGGAAAATCGTTCCAACAAAAATCAACTTACTACCCTGTCGGAAGATCAACACAACAAAATAAATCAAAATTAAAACTTAAGGGTGAGGATTAACTATAAAATAACCTTTTTTTCCACAAATGTTATTAATTATATTTTATAAAAATAGATGTAGGATGATTTTAGAAAATAAAATCAACAAAATCATAAAAATAAAATAAAATACTATAACTAATGAAATAAATTAAGTAAACTAACCGGATAAATAAATACATACTATATTAAAAGGTATATAAAACAATAAAAAAATAAATAAATAAATAAATAACAAACTAAAGGCCGAAAATAAATCAAAGTTGGTACACTAAAACAACTATATAAAAGCAAGGTTGAATGAATAACTAAAGCAATATAATTAACAAAAATAAAATTAAAACAAAAAAAAAAAAAAAACAAAAAGGAAAAAACTGTAATATATAAATAAATAAGTGAAATAAGGTTTTATCTATAGGAGAAGGATTCCTTCATGGCTCTATTTATAGGAAGAACTTTAAATCCTATATGAATAAACGCGGATTATTATTTTCTTGGGGTAAATCTTGATGGTTTTGCATACCTTTGTGAGTTGGTCGAGGGTAAAATTAGGTTAAAGCTTATAAAATTCGAAATATTGTTAGAGTTAAAGTAATGATTTATAAATAAAATTGTTAATAATGGGGATGCTGGCTTTGACTATTATTTAGAAGGCATAGGATTCGTAGGTAAGGGGCCATCGGGATTCGGGTTGGTGCACCGATGGCCATGGATGAGGGTGGGTCAGCACCAGGGCGTCGCAACCACACCCGCGGCGCCCCCTTATAATGTTCGGCCTCTTTTTTTTTTTTTATTTTTTTTCTTTTGCAGCAGGGTAACCGGTCATTTCCGGTTCGTTTAAAATTTCAGGGTTTCTTTTCGGTTAATTTAAATTTATCTTTGTTTTCTTCTTCCGTTCGTTATTTCAGTTTTAATTTCGTTTCATTTTCGGTTATTTTTATATTTGAGTTAGTTTCGCTTTCGGTTATTTTTGAATTTTGATTTTCATTTTAAATATTTTAGTTGCCCGTTTCTTTTGAATTTATTTGATTTTCCGTTTTATTTGAGTTTTTGTATTTTGAATATTTAAATGTCAACGGTCTGTCCGTGGCATCCGGTGTTTTAACCGGATGTTGTTTTTATATAGTTGTTTTTGCGCGGTTTTGTGCATTTCCCCGCGTATTCAAAGGCATGATTAGACCTTTTTCTGATTATGGCGCAGGACGGTAAGGTTGGCAAGAGCCCACCCCAGCCGACAATGACTAGCCACTGTGCACCATTGATATCATGCCGACCGCCTTCCTTACTGCTCCATTTTGTTGCGAAAACCATAACAGATGGCGCCCAACGTGGGGCCCTGAAGCGCTGATCGCGGTGACTTTTCGGGTCAGCTTGTGAGGTTTCACCATTCCGTATGTCCCAGGTAGGCAGGCCCAGGAGCCGCCACCTGCGTTGCGACGGGATGGTGGGACTGATCAAGTTGTCCGGATTAGTCATCGTGTTCAGTAGCTATGGGCGCCCGCAATACCATAACAGATGGCGCCCAACGTGGAAACCGAAGCGCTGACCGCGGTGACTTTTCGGGTCAGCTTGTGAGGTTTCACCATTCCGTAAGTCCCAGGTAGGCAGGCCCAGGAGCCGCCACCTGCGTTGCGACGGGATGGTGGGACCGATCAAGTTGTCCGGATGGGTCTTCGTGATCAGTAGCCAAGGGCTCCACGAGACTAAACGTCATGTCCACCGGAAGTTTTCATTTCACCCGGTGAGGCAGTGCTAAACGCACTTAGTTTTTTTGTAGTTTCAATTTTTTTGTCCCGGGTCTGTTGTCCGATGTCGGCTTCGGGAAAATATTATGTCCGCTAAGTGGGGTTTAGTTTTCTTTTGGGATTATTAATATTTATGTTTTTGCCGAACGTGACGTTTTGTTTTGTCTTCGTCTTTTTTTTTGTATGCATTTTTTTTTGTAGGATCCTTACTCCTCCAACCAGTCTCAGGGAGGCAGCCATTAGCAGCCCCTGCATTGCGGGAGGAGGAGTAGGGACCCCATATCCACCCCTTTCCAACTGCGCAAGTCTGGGGAAACGCGGTACCAAACCGCATCCTTTCATTGCGGCGTGGTTGAGGAGGGGTGTTTCAAAAAAAAATAAAATAAAGTTTTGACGTTTTTGATCGCTGGTATCCAGTGCTCCGACCAGTCTCAGGAAGGCAGCCATTAGCAGCCCCTGCATTGCGGTCCGGAGTACTGGAGTCCAAATAAATTTAAAATTTTGCCAATTTTCGCCATGGTACACCAACATGTCTCAGGGCGAGGTGTCTTATAACCACCCCTGCATTGCGGTAGGTGTACCTGGAAGAATGTCCTTGTCTAGTGTTATTTCGTTTTTTTTGTTATGCCTATGCCTTCTAATGATGGGATGTCAGCATTCCCATTCAATACATAAATACACAACTAGCTTTTGCCAAACTTTATACCGTTTTTGCTTTTTACATAGTACATTTCCACACGTATATTTACTAATAATCAATTTCTTTCAGCATATATATATTTATATGTATATATTTATTTTTTTTTGACATATTCGCGGTAATCAGTTGATGCAAATATCGGTTAGGAAAATTTGCATTAATTAAATTTTTATTTTTCAAAACTTGTCAATCGTCGGTATTATAGGGTGGGGGGAGTGAATCGTGACTTTATACCTTCCAACCGCCCCTTGTAACCGACCCTTTTCTGTAAATTCTTTTTTTTTAATTTGGTTCGGAGATTTAATTCAACATGGACAGGTCGGCTGAACGCATGACTACTAGGAATTCTGCGCGAGGGAGTGGGGGCAAGCCTAGAGGTCAGGGTAGAGGGGCGCTTCCGAAGCAACCCACCAATCGGCCTCTGGTACTGCATTCTCCAATAGGTAGTCCGGGCGGGGGAGATCCGACCAGGATAGAGTTGAATCCGGCTTCCAACCATAAAATAGATAGACCAGCTAGTACTAATATCCTTGACTCGTCCATGGCAGCAGATCCAATGCAAAATAATTTTGACCCTTCAACTGGCGTGTTAACAGGTATACAGGGGGAAGCTAGAGCTTCGGTTCAAGACCGTATACCTCCTGACACTTTAGGTGATAGGATCACTACGCAAAGGAACAATGCCGAGGTCCCTCCTATAGATTCGTGGGTGAACGTGCTACATCAGCTGTTCAGGACATCGCAGGAGGAGATGCGGAACGAAATGAGGACGATCAGGGAGAACATGGACTTACTCAACGCCGCAGTAACATCGTCGCAGGGTAGTGCGACCTATAACAGGAACACCAATAGGGAGGAAAGGAACCAAGCCCCTACATTCGTTAGTAACCAGGCCAACATCGTTTCGAATAGCGTGGCAGTGAAACCACAGGATTGGAAGGTTTCCTTCGATGGTACTGGAAGCGTTGCTGATTTTTTGTTTAAGTTGGACACCCTATGTGAGCGGACTCAATGCTCTAGCGACCAACTTATGGCGAGTTTTCATCTCTTTTTGTCAGGACGGGCGGAAGAATGGTATTGGCTGTTCACAAAGCAGAATCCAACCGCGAATTATCCCTTTTTGTGCTATTCCCTGAAGCGTGAGTTTGGAACATTGAAAAGTGACCACGAGATTATGATGGAAATCTCAATGC
This sequence comes from Merzomyia westermanni, assembly GCA_949987695.1. Lineage (NCBI taxonomy): Eukaryota > Metazoa > Arthropoda > Insecta > Diptera > Tephritidae > Merzomyia > Merzomyia westermanni. Next base: position 89,343,656 of record OX465291.1, read on the forward strand.
GTAAGCAGAAGTTAAGTGAGTCATACGACGTGTTCCACACTGACATAGTAGCACTTAACGCACGCCTCAGAGAACCGATGTCTGAAGTCCTGCTGATTGACATAATAAAGCGGAACGTCAACAGTAGCTTGAAGCTAATGCTCTTCAACGCGGGGGCTAGGACCTTGCATGATCTACGCGATATAGCACGAAGAGGGGAACAAGTTCTGAAAGAAAGCAAGATATTGGGAACCACTTACCATGGACGTCAGGTCAACGAGGCCCGCACGATAACACCGGACATGAGGATGGAAGGCGAGGATTGCGAAGCTGACCCGCAGATAGAGGCGTTGGAGTACCGGCGCAATAGAAAACCGGATTATTCCGGAATTCAATGTTGGAATTGTCAGGCCATGGGGCATTCGTATATTTATTGTGAGGAACCCATTAGGAGTCCCTTCTGCTTTAAGTGCGGGCACAGAGGCGTGTTTACCCCAAAATGTCCAAAGGACCATCGCCGGCAGGGAAACCAATATCCGAGCGAGAAGATGGGGGAAACTCGTTCGGCGCCATAGCCCCCATATCATCCAGTGCTCAAGGAGTCGCCTCGAGTACTGAACCAAGTGGTAGGTCCCTCGCGAGCGGAGAGTTACAAGGCAGTGTTGAACTTCCAAGGAGCAGTGGCACTCTGGCGAAGGAATACCCAAAAATAATAGTAACCTTTCCTGATAGCACAGATAGCTCCAATAGCTCTGATTCCGATAGTCCTAGGTCATCAACGGCAATTTGCAAACCAATACAAATTTTGAAAGCCCCGAGTAGGGAGGTCGCCTGTCAGACGCAATTTCCACCTAGTTTGGAACAAAGGGTAACCAATTACAAGCTAGTTAGGTCGAGAATTTTTCATAACCCAGAGTCATTTGTATCGGAAGATATTTTGAAATGTAGGAAGAGATATAACAGCCGAGTACAGGAGCGTAAACTTTTACAAAGCACCACGTTAGTTCTTACGGAGGATGAAAGGCCTCTGGTGCGAGTGCAAATTGAAAACAGTTTTCTGGTAGGATTGCTGGACTCGGGTGCGAATGTTTCTATTCTCGGAAAAGATTGTCAAAAGTTTTTGGATGCCAATGGGCTTAAGTACCACCCACTGCAGGCTTTCGTGTATACGGCGGGCGGTGGAAAACAGAAAATATTAGGTTCTATCTCTTTACCAGTAACTTTTAAAAATACTACCAAAACTATTCGTTTTTATCTTGTTCCCTCCCTTATTCAAGAAGCTTACTTCGGGGTTGATTTTTGGAGAGCCTTTGCGCTGGCGCCCGAAATATTTCCCAGTGTGGAGTGCATAGACTTTAATAATAAACATGATGACGAAATAAATTTCCATGATTTGTCACCAACCCAGAAAGTCAATTTGCAGAAGGTCATAGAGACGTTTCCTTCTTTCGAAAAGTTAGGATTGGGGCAAACGAGATTGGTTGAGCATCATATTGATACTGGTGATGCAGTCCCAATCAAAAGTAAACATTTTCCTCTTTCGCCACCGAGGCAAGCCGAAGCTTTTAGCGAAATAGATAGGCTGCTCGAAATGGGAGTTATAGAAGAGTCAAACTCGCCTTGGTGTAGTCCAGTTGTCCTAGTTCGGAAGCCAGGGAAAGTCAGGCTCTGCATAGATTCCAGGAAGGTCAACGCGGTAACTAAAAAGGACTCGTACCCGTTGCCTCATATCAACGGCCTATTGAGCAGACTGAAGGACACGCACTTCATTAGTGGCATTGATCTGAAGGACGCGTTCTTTCAGATCAAGCTGACAGAGTCTTCCAAGGAAAAAACAGCATTCGCAGTTCCTGGGAAGCCTCTGTACCACTTTAAGGTGATGCCCTTTGGTCTGTGCAATGGACCGCAGACTATGAGCCGCCTGATGGACAAGGCAATTCCCTCGCGTTTGCGGGAGAATGTCTTTGTCTACCTGGATGATCTAATGGTATGCAGCACTAACTTTGAAGACCACCTAAAGTTGCTGGCGGAAGTGGCGAATTGTTTGAGGGACGCAGGCCTCACAATCAATGTGAAGAAGAGCAAATTTTGTCAGAAGGAAATTCGGTATTTAGGGTACTTGATAGGTAGCGGGTGCTTGAAGGTGGATCCTGGGAAAATAGAGGCAATGAAGAACTTTCCGATCCCTAAATCTCCGCGACAGGTTCGTAGGTTTGTGGGCATGGCAAATTGGTATAGGGCATTTATTACAAATTTTGCTGACCTAGCAGGTCCTTTGACTGATTGTCTTCGCAAGTCAGCAGGCCCATTTAAGCTTACCCCTGAAGCGGTAGAAGCATTCGAAAAGTTAAAAGAAGCCTTGAGCTCCGCTCCTGTCTTGGCCCAACCCGATTTCTCGAAGGAATTTGTTATTCAGTGTGATGCTTCAAAAATAGGTGTAGGGGGCGTGTTATTCCAGGTCGATGACAAGGGCGATGAGCATCCAATCGCGTTTGTTTCAAAAAAACTTAACAATGCTCAGCGCAATTATACTGTAACCGAACTGGAATGCCTCGCCGCCATTATAAGTGTCAAGCGTTTTAGACCATACATAGAGGGTTTGCCATTCCGAATCATAACCGACCATTCAAGTCTCAAGTGGTTGATGACTCAGAAGGACTTGAGTGGCAGGCTGGCTCGATGGTCACTCCTACTGCAAAGATACGATTTTGCCATGGAGCATCGCAAGGGAACCCTGAATATAGTACCGGATGCCCTCTCGCGTTTTGATGTAGACGAGCTAACCTTCTCCGCCCCACCTCACGAAATTGACTTAGCATCGCCGGAATTTGAAAGCGCGGAATACTTGGATCTTTGCAGAACCATTTTGGAAAACAAAGATGCGCTACCAGATTTGAGTGTAAATGATGGCGTGGTTTTAAAAAGGGTTAAATTTCGTAAGGGTGTGGCGGATGAGGAGGACTCGTTATGGCGGGTGTGGTTACCGACAGGGTTAACTGAGAAAGCGATAAGTCTTGCACATGATGCGAATAGGAGTTACCATGGGGGTTGGCAGAAAACTTTAGAGCGTGTCAGACAAGATTACTTCTGGCCTAGGCAAGCTAAAGACGTTAGAGACTATGTACAGAAATGCGACACTTGTAAGGCTGTTAAGTCAACAAATCAGCAGTCAAGACCACCTATAGCGAACACTTTTGCTTCAGAAAGACCATTTCAGCGGTTCTATTGCGACTTTCTAGGACCTTACCCGCGATCCAAGCGGCGCAATCAGTTTCTCTTCATTGTTCTAGACCATTTTGCAAAGTATGTTTGGTTGAAGCCCATGCAGAGAGCAACAACTGCTAATGTTATGAATTACTTTACTTCTGAAATTTTTCCATCGGTTGGGGTTCCTGAATATATCCATAGCGATAATGGTAAACAGTTTATCTCTAAGGAAATGAAACAATTCCTCGAGAATTATGGGGTGACCCATATAAAGACGGGGTTATACTCGCCGCAAGCAAACGCGTCGGAACGCGTAAATAGAGAAATTGTTTCAAAAATAAGAATTTTCCTTAAAGATAAACCGGATCATACCGACTGGGACAAGCATATACCCGAAATTTTAGCGGTGTTAAGAAGCGATTTTCATACCTCAATTCAGTGCTCTCCATACTTTGCCTTATACTGTCAGAACATGGTCCAACACGCCTCAGCCTATAATATATTAGATAAACTCGGTACTCTTAGGGAAGATGACATTCCAATAGTAACTAGGGCGGATAAGTTGTCCTCCATTCGCGAGCAAATTCGTAGGAATCTAGATCAGGCGAAGGATAGGGGAAACAACGTTTATAACAAACGCTCTAGGCAAGTTAACTATAGGGAAGGTCAGGAGGTTTTTAGGAAAAATTTTGCTTTGAGTAACTTTAAACAAGGCATAAACGCCAAATTCTTGCCGAAGTACCTCAAGTGCCGAGTGCGTCGAAAAGTAGGCAACGCGTTGTACGATCTAGAGGACCTGACAGGGAGACTGATAGGTCGCTTTCACGCTTCGGATATTCGCCCGCAGTAACAATTTTGATTTTTTTTTACATATATACATTTTGACATTCGGAACCGTACCTGGGCGTTTTGGCGGTCGGGGACAACTCGCCCAGTATCCTCCCCGAGCATTGACTTAATAGGGTATTTACATACGCTTCCATCGGAAGTAGTGGATAACCTGGCAATCCTCGGTTATGCGGATTGTCTTTCGGAGTTTTGACGAGTTCTCCTTAATTAAAATGTCTACCGGGTGAAAAGTTTTTTTTACCATGGAACAAGCTTCTCCGGTTAATTTTTTTTGCTAAACCTTTTTGTGGGGGGTGAAACCACTAGGACCAAAAATTTTCGGAGTTTTGACGAGTTCTCCTTTATTAAAATGTCTACAGCCGCGAAGCATTGTAACTAGGAAACCAAAATAAATTCTCCGTTTGCCTCGGAGTTTTGACGCGTTCTCCGATATCAAAATGTCTAACTAAATTACACGTTTTTCTTATAAGCCTATTTCGGTGGGGGTAAAGCCACTTAACAAATTTCCATTTGCCGCAAAGCCTACTAAACTATGAAACAAAATACTTCAAAAATTTTCCTTTACTGGCGGATCTTCTTGCCCGGCTAGCTCGTGGTAGAACTAGAGACTCTTATCTAGGGGTGAGTCGTGCCCCACGTTTTACCCAGAAATGGCTTCCTTGCAAGTAAACCTTTTTCCTGTTCGCTTCATCGACCGGTCTTCGAAGCGAAGCAGGCCTGTTATGGTTTACTTTCAATTGATAGTAATTGTTATTTGGTTCAATGCGGTTGGTTGGGTGACAGTTTTGATTCACCTTCCGGTTTGACGTTTAGCTACGGGAAAGTGCGTGATTTTTGCTGAGGTGGCAGCACCAAATGGTTCAATCCGTTCATATCAATCATCTGAAGGTAACGACCAATCAGAATGTTCCACCTGGCAATAATCACGCCACGTCAACGGGTAACGGAACTTTTCCATTGCGCAGTCGCGTTAAGCGAATAATTTTGGGCATAGCAGCGTCACCGGCATTCGACCAATTCAAAAAGATACATGATTTGAACGGGAGCGGTCGTGTCGCGGAGTGTGAAAAAGAAAACTGTGCTGTCACCCAATTGCAATTTTTACTGGTTTTAATTTGTGAAAACTGAATCTTACATAAAACTCCAAGTGCTAAAGTTACGACAAGAAATTGTCAAGTAAAAAAAATTGGATTACAGCCAAATAAAATACAGCTTAGTACGTGTTTTCATTTTATCTCAATTATTCACTTTTACAGTGGTGCGCCTTGATAAATATAAAAAAAGAAAAAAAAAAAAACTTAAGTTTAGTGTGGTGAAGTGGTTATTCAATTTTTTTGATTAAGTTGGTGAAGCAATTAAGAAAAGTTCTGTAAGAAAAATGTTTGTAGTGGCACCCTGACTTATAAAATTATTGTATAAATTGAAATCTTTTCATTAAATGGATTTGGCCTTGCTATTTTGGCATTTAAGTACTTGGGAAGGGGGTCTTTTTAACAATAATTTCACAAAAACGTTATCTAGTTTGTACAGTTTTTTTTGATACTGTAACTCGTTTAGAAAAATTACTTCTTTTCGAATTAAATACGCAGCTCACTTTTATGAAAGCATTCTGAATCAAGTTTAAATTGAGCTATTTAATCGGCAATTCTGTACGAAGGCACGTGCTGCTGATGTGCGTCCGAGGGTCTCGGGGGGTGTATCGGGCGACGGGTTTTGGCCTCCATGTCGATGGTCCGGGGGCGGAAGTTCTATATCTTGTGTCTGTTTAGAGATATTTGCAATCCAAGTTGAAAAGTTTTCGTCATTTTCAGGTGGTTGTTGTAATCACAGATTAGGGTGTACCAAAAAGTGCAAAAAAGTGTGTCCTGCTCAAAATATTGTGGACCGTGTAACGGGGGTTGGACCAGCTAAAGGTTATTCTTTTGAAAGGCGGCCAAAGGTCGTATACGCGAAAAGGTGTTGTGCACATAAATACCTTGGATGAAGCCGCCTATTTGGGATCGAACCTAGAGCATTTTGAGTTTTTGCTGATAGCTTTCCACCGAGACAAATTATTTGATTTCCGCCTTCGGATTGTTGGTGCGGGGGTCGGAGCGCGTCGATTGATGCCTTTCCCGAGGGTTTTGAACGTATATTGGCGGTTGAACGCTGTCGTATAGAATTGCCATTGAATCTGAAAATTTTAGCACACTTCCTTGAAAACCTATCAAAACTTCATAAGTTCCATTTTGTTTTTTTTTCAAAACGAAAGTGAATCGGAAGGACTCAGTCCTAAACTACAAAAACAAATATCCAAAGATATCAAGTTCAAAAGCGCTATAAGAACAAAAGCAAACAAAACAACGAAAATAAAGTTTCAAAGTACAAAACGCAATAAGAAAAGAATTACAAATCAACATAAACCCAATAATTATAAAAAAATAAACTTTAGAACCTTCTGAATAGAAGTAAGTGTTGTGGGAAAAAAAAAAAAAAAAATGTAAACAAAAGTTATCATAAATAACCTTGCTTGTGGTCTTCTAGCGTGTGCATCGTAATTAGATAGCAGCGCTTAGGAATCAGGAAAAAACACCTAGTTTTTTTTGAAAAGGCAACGAAATTATGAACAAACCGCATTTGATGTATTGATAAATTGATTGAGCTGAAATTGTATCCTTGATAACTAGTTGTGTGGTCAATAAAAATATACTGAACATAGATACACATATAAACAAAAAAATCTACAAAAAGAATATAAAAACAAAATAAAGCTACAAAATTAAACTACAAAAACCACCGCAAAAATAACAACTTGGTGAGAATAAATAGCTAAAACAAACAAACCAACAAACAGAAAAGTTCACCAAACAACAAAAATAAATCACAACAACAACCACATCAGTAGCAGCAGTTGCAGCAGCCACAACAACATTTCTGGATAACCAGCAACAACAACAACACCAGCAGTAACATCAGCGGGGGCCGCCCTATCTTAGGCCCGTCGCACCACCAGCAACAACGCGCAACAGGGCGCGCAACAACCAGCAGCAGTAATTACAGCGGGGGCCGCCCTCATATAGGCCCACCGCACGACGACATCCAGCATTGACAACAGCGGGGGCCGCCCTATCTTAGGCCCGTCGCCCACATCGGCAACAACAACACCACCAGCAACAACAACAACAGTAGCGCGACCCACAGCCTACTGCAACGACCGGGTGAGATCAAACTGTAACAGTAGTACATACTTTAGACTTAAACAAACTTGAATTATGCGATTTGCGTAGAGAAATAGAGAGTAGAAGAGAAATATATATTTACTTAGAATAAACTTAAATTGTGAGGATTAAATAGGAATTAATTAATGTGGAGAGAAGAGAGAAAAAAGGTTATTCACATTTGAAGTAAAGTAAAATTTAAGATGTAAGAAGTTATGTATAGAAAATAAAAAGACAACAAAACAATTAGAATAGAATGGAGTTACGTGAGAAAAGAATCAACGTAGACATGTAAAAGAAACGATGGCTGTAAGAAAAGAAAATTTACAACTAATCGGATACAAGAAAAAAAAAAAAAATTTAATTTTTTTTTAAAAAGTTAATAAATAGATTTTATAAAAATATATGTCAAAATTAAAACTTAAGGGTGAGGATTAACTATAAAATAACCTTTTTTTCCACAAATGTTATTAATTATATTTTATAAAAATAGATGTAGGATGATTTTAGAAAATAAAATCAACAAAATCATAAAAATAAAATAAAATACTATAACTAATGAAATAAATTAAGTAAACTAACCGGATAAATAAATACATACTATATTAAAAGGTATATAAAACAATAAAAAAATAAATAAATAAATAAATAACAAACTAAAGGCCGAAAATAAATCAAAGTTGGTACACTAAAACAACTATATAAAAGCAAGGTTGAATGAATAACTAAAGCAATATAATTAACAAAAATAAAATTAAAACAAAAAAAAAAAAAAAAACAAAAAGGAAAAAACTGTAATATATAAATAAATAAGTGAAATAAGGTTTTATCTATAGGAGAAGGATTCCTTCATGGCTCTATTTATAGGAAGAACTTTAAATCCTATATGAATAAACGCGGATTATTATTTTCTTGGGGTAAATCTTGATGGTTTTGCATACCTTTGTGAGTTGGTCGAGGGTAAAATTAGGTTAAAGCTTATAAAATTCGAAATATTGTTAGAGTTAAAGTAATGATTTATAAATAAAATTGTTAATAATGGGGATGCTGGCTTTGACTATTATTTAGAAGGCATAGGATTCGTAGGTAAGGGGCCATCGGGATTCGGGTTGGTGCACCGATGGCCATGGATGAGGGTGGGTCAGCACCAGGGCGTCGCAACCACACCCGCGGCGCCCCCTTATAATGTTCGGCCTCTTTTTTTTTTTATTTTTTTTCTTTTGCAGCAGGGTAACCGGTCATTTCCGGTTCGTTTAAAATTTCAGGGTTTCTTTTCGGTTAATTTAAATTTATCTTTGTTTTCTTCTTCCGTTCGTTATTTCAGTTTTAATTTCGTTTAATTTTCGGTTATTTTTATATTTGAGTTAGTTTCGCTTTCGGTTATTTTTGAATTTTGATTTTCATTTTAAATATTTTAGTTGCCCGTTTCTTTTGAATTTATTTGATTTTCCGTTTTATTTGAGTTTTTGTATTTTGAATATTTAAATGTCAACGGTCTGTCCGTGGCATCCGGTGTTTTAACCGGATGTTGTTTTTATATAGTTGTTTTTGCGCGGTTTTGTGCATTTCCCCGCGTATTCAAAGGCATGATTAGACCTTTTTCTGATTATGGCGCAGGACGGTAAGGTTGGCAAGAGCCCACCCCAGCCGACAATGACTAGCCACTGTGCACCATTGATATCATGCCGACCGCCTTCCTTACTGCTCCATTTTGACGCGTACCATAACATAATACACCTTGGCAGGGAAGTAATTTTTTTTGCAATAACAATGTATGTGAATTTACGTACACATGTTTGTATGCAAACATATGTATGGTTTCAAAGTAAAACGTGCTTTTGCGAAAACAAATATAAAATCAAACCAGGTGTGATATTTTTTTTTTTAATTCAATTGAATTGTGATATTAATTGTAAGAATATTTAGTGATGTCTTTAAGTTTGGAAGATGATTTCTCTGCTGATGATGAAATGGCCGACCCAACCTATTCACCAGAAAGGCCGTCCAGGAAGAGGAGCCTGGCATTGGAAACACCAACAACGTCCAAGAAAGCTCGCCCATCACCTGTTCTTCTTGTGATACTTGGACCAAAATTTTATTCGGACCTGAAAGAAGTTGCTTTACATGTTTTTTTTTTTTTATTTTGTTATGTTTGTATGTTATGTATAAAAGTAAATAGTTTTATGGTAAATATTTGTCATCATCGCAGACGTTCGGTTGAAAGAAAGTCAACTTATCCGCTAAGTATGCCGAATGTGTTCGTGCCATAAAGGGATCCAGAGAAGTTACCTCTAATTTCGTAAAGCATTTACGAGTTCGTCATCGCGAAATATACGAAGAGTACCGATTTTTGAAGGTATTTGCATTTAATATATATATAATTTCTTTAATAACATAATAAAAAAATAAATGATATTATTACAGACGGGTAGTCCCGGAAATCAAACTTTACAGGACGTGTTCGACAAAAATTTAGTAGACGCGATTGTCGACGCGGAGTTACCTGCCTCATTACTCGACAGGCCGAAATTTGTGAAGGCAGTGACTTCATATGTGCCTGGCCTTAGAGTAATGACCAGAAAAACCCTGATGTCCAAATTGGAGGGTGAGTATGTCAGAATGGTTGACAAAATAAAGTCAGAGATGGCAAATAATAAGTATTTTTGTACAACCGCTGACATATGGCCGTGCACTGACCGAAGCTTCTTTGGATATACGTGTCACTGGTTGACAGAAAATCTGGAGCGAAAGTCAGCTGATTTAGCATGCAAAAGGCTTCCAGGTGTGCACTCGGCGGAAAAACTAACGAACGTTATCACCGAAATAAACAGCTCCTTTGGACTTAATAACTCCAACGTCGTCATGACTGTCACAGACAATGGGTCGAACTTTGTGAAGGCATTTAAGGAGCATGGAGTTCAAAACGGAGAAGAGAACGACGATAGCGATGAAGATCTGCCTTCGTTTTCCAATGAGTGCCTGCTACCCCAACACCAGCGATGTGCAAGTCACACATTAAGTTTTCTTGCTACAGCTGATTTGGCGAAAGTTTTGCAATCAAACCAGACACTTTATTTGCAACAAACACAGGTAATATAGTTTTGAACAACCGGTTTGTTCAAAAATATTATGTTTTGGTTTTCCCCCAGATATTTGGCAAATGCAACGCTTTGTGGAAGAAGTGCAAGTGGCCGAAGTCTTGTGAGGTAATTCTGAAAAGTCTAGGTTTAGCTTTGGTTGTACCCGCAACTTTTACTCGCGTATAAAGCAAAGTTGAATGATTTGTGCCAAGAATTTGACTTGGCAAAATTTACCTCAGGAGATTTCTCATATCTGGAACAATATACGCTGCTACTGGAGCCCATTGCAAATATTCCCGATGACCTGCAGGAGGAGGTTAATGTAAAATATGGTTGTTTATTACCCAGTCTTTTGACGCTGAGTAACAAGTTGAAGAAATTAAGTATATCTGAAGATATACCAAACCTCAACTCTATTGCGATGATGCTGGATCAAAAGCTGAGAAAAATATTTCAACCAATTTTTAAATTGGCCCCCGTCAGCAGATATTGCAACAGCTGCAACTGTATTGACTCCAGATGTGAAGATCGACTGGATCGAGGCGTTGCAGGACACACTTCCAGAATTGGCTGCAGAAAGCATAAACATCAGGGTGATTAAAACCATTAGGGAGGCTCTTACAAAGGACAACCATGCTTTAGGAGCCATTTCTAACGCATTGGGATGTCCTGCAAGGAAAAGATCGAAGTACGACTTTAAACGTGCCGGTAAGAGTGTGTCTATTTACTTTTTTTTTCTTGTTTTTTACATATATCATTATTATTTTAGGTGATGGCGGCCGCCGTGGTGTGAAGGTAGTGTTGCCGGCCTACCACACCGAAGGTCCATGGTTCGAGCCCTGGTACAGGTAACATCAAAAGTGATTTGAAAAAAGTTTTTCAAAACGGGGTCGCCCCTCGGCAGTGGTTTGGCAAACTCTCCGAGTGTATTTCTGCCATGACAGGCTTCTTAGCAAAAATTCGTCTCCTTTGTAGATGCCGTTCGGAGTCGGCAAAAAACTGTAGGTCCCACCAATTTGTAGGGAAAATTCAAATCGGCACACCACAAATTGGAAGAGAAGCTTGGCGCAAAAATCTCTTAGGAGGTTTATGATGATATACCTGTTGTATATCGCGCCATAGAGATAGACATAGATGGTCAAGACACAAATGCCACTGTGTCAGCTCCACAAAGTGTCGATGTGAGAACTGCGATAGCAAACCAATACTAGTTATTTAAATGACCAATCGATGACTGATAGTAGCTGGGACCGATATACATTGCTAAAGGAGGCATTTGTTAAATTCAATACGCCACTGCCATCATCGGCACCGGTTGAACGTCTCTTTTCTTTTGCGGGTATAATAAATAGCCCAAGGAGAGGTTTATTGACAGACTTTTCTTTTGAAAAGTTTGTCCTAATGAAATCCAATTCAAAATGGTTTTGAGTATTTTTTGTTGAATTGTTAATTTATAATTTTGTTTTTGTTGAATTCCTGCTATTTTATATAGTTTTTTATGTTGAATAATTTTTTTTGTTGTGAATTAAATTACATTATTTATTTGTGTTAAATTTCAAATGCTCATGCAATATTCATTTTTAAATGTGAACAATGAATTGAATTTTGTTAAATAAACATAATATGGACTACAAGCGACATGTAAAAAATATAAAAATATCGTTTTTAAAGTATTTGCTAAAACTTCAATTATTTTGCAATTATTTGTACTTTTACTTGAAAATTTTGGGAATGCCAGTACCAGTACCAGTACAATTTCTTTAAAATGTACTTGTCACGTCACAAGTCGTACTGGTACTTGATATTACCCAGGTCTGATCCAAAGATATTGAACTTTGACCAGAAGTCCTGGGACGCATTTACATACCTTTTCGCAAAGTCTAATCGCTTTATACAATTTTTAAGACTCACAAATGACTTTTTACGTGGTGTTCGTGCCTTAAATCCTCCGCTTATGATAGCACGACGAATTTTTTATTTATGAACATCTTTTCCTCCATATTTTTTAAGCTCGGAACTTATTTTGGATGCACTTAAAAAGCGATCTTTGTCAACAATTAGCTTGATATAACGCCTGTCCTGCGAATTCAGCTTAGTTGGGCGTCCAGTTCCCGGCTTGTTCTGCACGCGTCCTTCGTTTTAAAATCGATCAATAACAGTTTGAACAGTGGAACAACTACGGGAAGTAAATTTAATATTAGCTTCTTCTCAGCTAGTGTTAATTCTTTTCCCGCCATTTCCAGCAACACAAAAATTAAAAACAATGAAAACTATGTATAATCTGCAAAAAGTGAATGCCCTTATTCCACGTAATTGATTTATAAAAGGTACGGTTAACTTTTTCACGTATCAAAAGGATATAAAGTGCGGCTGTATGTAGACTTTTGTGGTAGTGTTTTTGGATATTGCAGTGTAACTTTTAAATTAAAACTGCAACAGATTCTGTAAAACTGAAAACTTCATTAAATTCCTATAAGAATAAGTACTTTGAATATAAAATTAAAAAAAGAAAATTAAATTTAAGATCAGAATACCTTGTTTATGAGAATATTATCGGGTATAAGTAAGTGTACGCAGACTTAAGTGGATCACTGTATAATTATAACCACAAAGTTTACACAAACAAAACAAATTAACTGCCGTTTTGAGTATTCTGGGTTAAAATAAATTTAACTAGAATAATCACTTATTTTATCTTGAAAACACCGTGTACTTGGTCCAGCCATAAATTCTGTTACAATTTCAAAATAATTTAGAAAATTGATGAAGGGGTTTTTAGACTTTTGGGGGTCCAAGACGTCGTTTTGATAGACTTTTGCTCAGTTTTCACGCCCTTTTCGCAAGAATGGAGGGAATTTACACCTTTATGAGATACTCCCCACTAAACCATGACGTATGCTGGATGATGACCTCGCTGAAACCTAGGTATAATATTTTTTGCTTCTTGGGACGTTTTAGTATGAGGAAACACTGGAAAACGCGTATCCGGTCAGCCCATTTCCACCGAAATTGCTGACGATACGTCTGCAGTTTAAACAAGTAACATAACAAACGAATTCGATGTCCCGGCGATTGCGAATTCGGCCAAAATTCCACTCCCACCGAAATTGCTGACGATGAGTCTGTAGTTCGTAAATATAACAAAATCAGTACGGTACTGCTGAGAATCGTCGCTGCAGTCAACGTAAAACACACACGCACACACACAGCAGCATCAGGTAGGGTATTAGGTATTTAGACGGAGTCGTCGCGTTAATTAGTTAGTTGTATTAAGTCATTCAATAAAATCGGCTGCCTTTGCTCGCCAGCAAAGAAAATAACTAAGTGTTTAGTTAATTGAGGCCCAACCGGTGGGACCTAAATCTAAAAATCCTGATAAAAGGATACAAAAGTGTGGTCGTTGATCAAACCCATAAATAACACAGTGCTACAAAAAGAAACAAAAAAGCTTCTGTACTCCAAAATAATAAAAAAAACTTGAATTGTGGAAACAAAAATTTGGGACAAATATTTCCGTGCACAAAATATAAAAGATTGTTTTAATCTGTGCAAGAAAACAATTTAAAAAAAAAAAAAACATAATTCAAAAAATATAAACTTAGACTGCAAAAACAAAAAAAAAGAAGAAAAAATTTCTGTACAAAAAACTTTGAAATTGTTATTAAGTTATTAAAAATAAAAAAATAATTGGAACGAACTTAAAATCTGTTTAATAAAACCTAAGGCTTTGCACGCCACGCAGAGGCGTTGCCAACAAGGGACCAGTAGCCCGTTTTTGTAACCTTTCGATTAGAATTTTAACGCAAAGTGCAATCCTGTTATGTAGTTATCGCTGCATAGTTTTTCTATAAGTGTGGTAAAAATGTATTTTCGTTATGGATTTCAATAAAAATAACGATGCCTATAAAGGCAATGATAACAAGTGTAAAATCCAAACGAATTGCATTATGTACAAATTTTTAATGTTATTAATATCTATTAAAAATAAATTGTTATAAAAAAATAAAAATAAAATATAAGAAAAAGTTAAAAGAAAAAATTTGCCACGATTCGAACTCGATTCTCCCGCTAGTTAGAGCAATATCTTATCTACTAGGCTGTTGAGACCATCGTGCGGTGTGCGTCAAATGTTTTATTTGTCACCTAGGCCTTTTTGCCTATCATTTTATCATTTTTACATAACACACCACGAACATATCGCAAGGTGAATTTTTTTCATACAGAAACGCTTTTCATAACGAAATCGTTACAAGCCATGCGATACATAATCATTCGTTATTATAAGGAAAAGTTACAGAAACGGGCTACAGACCAGAATTGAGAAGAACACACCGGAAATCAATCAACTGCAGATCAAGGACATGAATACCTTGAAATTTATCGTTTTGCTTTCGCTCTACATACAACTAATTTGTCAGAATTCGAAACGATATCTGCAGAAACGGATATACTACTTAAGCAATTCCAACAATCGCACGTTAAACAACTTCTGGAAAATGACGCCAATGAAATGTTAAACCGGTGTGCTCGGTAAAAGTGCATCATCGGTATGCCAGAGGTATTAACATTCTGGGGACTGCCTTGAAATACATAGCAGGGACTCCAGACTTCGACGACTTCCAAACACTCGACACCATTGCTCTAATAGAAGCAAAGGAACAACAGATAACAATAAATTCAGCTTATCAAAAGGAAATCGACGAGTTGACAGTAGAGTAAATGAGTTACTACAAAATGCAAAAAAAAACTCAAATAGATACAGGATATCTCTTTTGCCTAGCCTTCAGAAATATAGCGTAACCATGGAATTAGAAACTATTGTAACATTAGTCACTCTAGAAAAATTAAATATTATCAACCCAATCCTAATAAATGGTATAGATACCAACACTTTGTTAGCTGCTGAACACTCTGCAAATAATGGCATAAGTGATTTATTATTCATTTCTAAACTTAAGATATTCCAAGATATGAGTTGCATTTGTTTTGTAATTAAATATCCAAAAATAGATAGACTTTGTAGTAATGTAAAGTTGCTGCCTGTAAGCCATGACGAGAAAATAATTTCTCTAGAAACGAATATTGTAGCTGAGTGCTCCGAGAAACATACCCCACTCTACAACTGCAAAGAAGCAAACTTTTGTCAACCCTTGAAGGAAAGCCCCCGTACGCTACAACTGCTTAACCAACACTCTGCGAAATGTAAGTCAAAATCCGCTGATAATGTTGCCACTATTGAGGAAGTTGGCGATGGAATAGTTGTAATCAACGCCCAACCAGCGTCTATACAAACTACGAGCTTAACAAAACTGATGAAAGGGACCTTCCTTGTAATATCTGATGAGGATATTACAATAAACACCACACCTTATGTCAACTGGAATAAATTTGTTCGATCGCATCCTGAGGCTGCTCCTGCACAACATGTAAATTTCACCGAACATATTGATCTCCTATCACTACCATACTTGCAAAAAATAGATATCAGAAACCGTAAGCATGTAGCAAGCCTCCATAATTTCGTTAACACCCGCATGTAACAAACAGCTGGTACACTTATCTTACTCTTGGTTGTCATCGCTATAGTTATGGAAATCCTATTGAGACGGAGACAAAACAATATGGTAATAATAAATAAGGTAATCAAACGATGAGTATGTAGTTCGTAAATATAACAAAATCAGTACGGTACTGCTGAGAATCGTCGCTGCAGTCAACGTAAAACACACACGCACACACACAGCAGCAACTGGTAGGGTATTAGGTATCTAGACGGAGTCGTCGCGTTAATTAGTTAGTTGTATTAACTCATTTAATAAAATCGGCTGCATTTACTCGCCAGTATAGGAAATAACTAAGTGTTTAGTTAATTTATACGCCTTATCGTTTTGCTTATTAAAAACTTCCTCCACGGTAAACATTTTTTCATCTGTAAAAAGGTTGTTTTCATGGCTCCTTCGAAAAGCCTTCATGTGGAGGTCATCACGGATCAGACGAGACATGGATCTGAAGAACATATCCAGCTCTTTGGCCATTATTTTTTGTTTCCTTAAAGAATTCGCTCTCGCATGGACTTCATCGTACGAACAACACACGGACACTTACTTCTGGCCCTGTCCTCAACTTGAGAGGTTTCTAAGGATCGATCGATAGTACGATAAACGAACATCTTGGGTATACCGAATATTTTTAACGACGCGAATATCTGACTCGCGCTATTTCCACACTTATTTAAAGCAATTACCGCAATCCTATTTTCTTTGTCACCCCACTCCATTATGATTAGCGAAATTTCAAATCCAACTGATTTGAATATACATAGTATATTGACACAGAACATTTAATTAAAATGTGGAATATGAGGAGCATTTTGTAACAGAATTTATGGCAATACTAAGTAAATGGAAGGTGTAATTTATAACTAATTCAAGGTTTAAATAAATGTATTTGTATATACCAATAAAAAACCTTAATAAAAAAATGGAGGAAGTTTTTAACGCACTTGTTGCTCTCATACAAGTTAAGCTTGAAATATAATACGAAACGCTGCAAAATAATTGCTGTAAACATCGCCTTGTCAAAATAGAAACTGAAATTGAACACAATCAAAATCAAAACGAAATTTCTCCCGACGGCATTATTTCTATCGTTGCCGCCGGGCGGTGACGGCAGTCATGCCAAAGGTGGCGGCATTTTTATTTTATAAGTTCAAAAAACTTTAAATTTCTTTTGTTTAAATTTTGGGTAGTAATTTACATCCTACGCCAACTGCTATACTATTAATTGTTTAATAGTTTTAAGGTGTTTTTTGCAGAAATACTGTGGATCGCGAAGCCGGTGTGCGACCGGCTATCGGTTATGTTTTTAAAGCACCACCGTAGGCAGTCAATTCAGAGAGATATTCTGCGAATTTGTAATGCAAAATAATGCATTATAATAGGATTACTTGGTATATTTTCGCAATTGAATAAGTGTACCTCACCTTCTATTTCGCACGTTCAATTTCCGTATTACCACTCTTTTTTTATTTTTGTATTAGTGCTATTAAATGCATATTATCGAGATTATTACAAAATATAAATGAGTGGTAGCACTGTTCATCTCTTACATTTCTGTTGCATATGCACTGTCGCTAAATATTTATCCAATTCTTTAATAAATTAGGTTGAGAACAAATTTAATTACACTATATAAACGTTAAATCAATGACTTAATTAGTTTTTAACCGTGATATAGTTTAACGAGAACAACAAAATGTTCCTAAGGTTTTTTTTTTGCATAACTTTTTAATAATTTGTTATATAACTTTTCCCCCACTGGGTTATGATTCCTGGAACCGAGACGCGTTTTTTTTAAACCTCTAGACATTTTTCGACGCGTTTTAGCAGCAGAAGTAAGATGCAAAAAATTATCTAAAATTTTAACAAAAAAAAATATTTAAGTTTTATGCTCTTGAAAATGCATGTAACAAAATTTGGCAAGCCATGTATTAAAATTACGTTTTGCTCCACATAAGTAAATGTATAGAGTTTTCATTATCTTCGTGTTTTTTCTCTTTTCTTTCAAATTGTCACTCTAATTAAAATTCAAAATACAAAAAAATAAAAATGTCAAAAAATTTCGGTCCCGTTGTTATTGTGTTTAATAGTTGGGCGTGATTTTAGAAATGACAGCGCCGGGCGATTCTTCTCAGCGTTTCGGTATTGTGTTTCAAGCTTTATGTGAACATGAGACATTTTTGACGGAAAATTCGCGCTGTGCGTTTATGTATGGTTGAACTGTAAGAGAGAAGCAGAAATAACCGTCTGGGCTAAATTTCAGTATCACTTGGGGAACAACATATTGCTCGATCGATAGTACGATAAACGAACATCTTGGGTATACCGAATATTTTTAACGACGCGAATATCTGACTCGCGCTATTTCCACACTTATTTAAAGCAATTACCGCAATCCTATTTTCTTTGTCACCCCACTCCATTATGATTAGCTAAATTTCAAATCCAACTGATTTGAATATACATAGTATATTGACACAGAACATTTAATTAAAATGTGGAATATGAGGAGCATTTTGTAACAGAATTTATGGCAATACTAAGTAAATGGAAGGTGTAATTTATAACTAATTCAAGGTTTAAATAAATGTATTTGTATATACCAATAAAAAACCTTAATAAAAAAATGGAGGAAGTTTTTAACGCACTTGTTGCTCTCATACAAGTTAAGCTTGAAATATAATACGAAACGCTGCAAAATAATTGCTGTAAACATCGCCTTGTCAAAATAGAAACTGAAATTGAACACAATCAAAATCAAAACGAAATTTCTCCCGACGGCATTATTTCTATCGTTGCCGCCGGGCGGTGACGGCAGTCATGCCAAAGGTGGCGGCATTTTTATTTTATAAGTTCAAAAAACTTTAAATTTCTTTTGTTTAAATTTTGGGTAGTAATTTACATCCTACGCCAACTGCTATACTATTAATCGTTTAATAGTTTTAAGGTGTTTTTTGCAGAAATACTGTGGATCGCGAAGCCGGTGTGCGACCGGCTATCGGTTATGTTTTTAAAGCACCGCCGTAGGCAGTCAATTCAGAGAGATATTCTGCGAATTTGTAATGCAAAATAATGCATTATAATAGGATTACTTGGTATATTTTCGCAATTGAATAAGTGTACCTCACCTTCTATTTCGCACGTTCAATTTCCGTATTACCACTCTTTTTTTATTTTTGTATTAGTGCTATTAAATGCATATCATCGAGATTATTACAAAATATAAATGAGTGGTAGCACTGTTCATCTTTTACATTTCTGTTGCATATGCACTGTCGCTAAATATTTATCCAATTCTTTAATAAATTAGGTTGAGAACAAATTTAATTACACTATATAAACGTTAAATCAATGACTTAATTAGTTTTTAACCGTGATATAGTTTAACGAGAACAACAAAATGTTCCTAAGGTTTTTTTTTTGCATAACTTTTTAATAATTTGTTATATAACTTTTCCCCCACTGGGTTATGATTCCTGGAACCGAGACGCGTTTTTTTTAAACCTCTAGACATTTTTCGACGCGTTTTAGCAGCAGAAGTAAGATGCAAAAAATTATCTAAAATTTTAACAAAAAAAAATATTTAAGTTTTATGCTCTTGAAAATGCATGTAACAAAATTTGGCAAGCCATGTATTAAAATTACGTTTTGCTCCACATAAGTAAATGTATAGAGTTTTCATTATCTTCGTGTTTTTTCTCTTTTCTTTCAAATTGTCACTCTAATTAAAATTCAAAATACAAAAAAATAAAAATGTCAAAAAATTTCGGTCCCGTTGTTATTGTGTTTAATAGTTGGGCGTGATTTTAGAAATGACAGCGCCGGGCGATTCTTCTCAGCGTTTCGGTATTGTGTTTCAAGCTTTATGTGAACATGAGACATTTTTGACGGAAAATTCGCGCTGTGCGTTTATGTATGGTTGAACTGTAAGAGAGAAGCAGAAATAACCGTCTGGGTTAAATTTCAGTATCACTTGGGGAACAACATATTGCTCGATCGATAGTACGATAAACGAACATCTTGGGTATACCGAATATTTTTAACGACGCGAATATCTGACTCGCGCTATTTCCACACTTATTTAAAGCGATTACCGCAATCCTATTTTCTTTGTCACCCCACTCCATTATGATTAGCGAAATTTCAAATCCAACTGATTTGAATATACATAGTATATTGACACAGAACATTTAATTAAAATGTGGAATATGAGGAGCATTTTGTAACAGAATTTATGGCAATACTAAGTAAATGGAAGGTGTAATTTATAACTAATTCAAGGTTTAAATAAATGTATTTGTATATACCAATAAAAAACCTTAATAAAAAAATGGAGGAAGTTTTTAACGCACTTGTTGCTCTCATACAAGTTAAGCTTGAAATATAATACGAAACGCTGCAAAATAATTGCTGTAAACATCGCCTTGTCAAAATAGAAACTGAAATTGAACACAATCAAAATCAAAACGAAATTTCTCCCGACGGCATTATTTCTATCGTTGCCGCCGGGCGGTGACGGCAGTCATGCCAAAGGTGGCGGCATTTTTATTTTATAAGTTCAAAAAACTTTAAATTTCTTTTGTTTAAATTTTGGGTAGTAATTTACATCCTACGCCAACTGCTATACTATTAATTGTTTAATAGTTTTAAGGTGTTTTTTGCAGAAATACTGTGGATCGCGAAGCCGGTGTGCGACCGGCTATCGGTTATGTTTTTAAAGCACCACCGTAGGCAGTCAATTCAGAGAGATATTCTGCGAATTTGTAATGCAAAATAATGCATTATAATAGGATTACTTGGTATATTTTCGCAATTGAATAAGTGTACCTCACCTTCTATTTCGCACGTTCAATTTCCGTATTACCACTCTTTTTTTATTTTTGTATTAGTGCTATTAAATGCATATCATCGAGATTATTACAAAATATAAATGAGTGGTAGCACTGTTCATCTTTTACATTTCTGTTGCATATGCACTGTCGCTAAATATTTATCCAATTCTTTAATAAATTAGGTTGAGAACAAATTTAATTACACTATATAAACGTTAAATCAATGACTTAATTAGTTTTTAACCGTGATATAGTTTAACGAGAACAACAAAATGTTCCTAAGGTTTTTTTTTTGCATAACTTTTTAATAATTTGTTATATAACTTTTCCCCCACTGGGTTATGATTCCTGGAACCGAGACGCGTTTTTTTTAAACCTCTAGACATTTTTCGACGCGTTTTAGCAGCAGAAGTAAGATGCAAAAAATTATCTAAAATTTTAACAAAAAAAAATATTTAAGTTTTATGCTCTTGAAAATGCATGTAACAAAATTTGGCAAGCCATGTATTAAAATTACGTTTTGCTCCACATAAGTAAATGTATAGAGTTATCATTATCTTCGTGTTTTTTCTCTTTTCTTTCAAATTGTCACTCTAATTAAAATTCAAAATACAAAAAAATAAAAATGTCAAAAAATTTCGGTCCCGTTGTTATTGTGTTTAATAGTTGGGCGTGATTTTAGAAATGACAGCGCCGGGCGATTCTTCTCAGCGTTTCGGTATTGTGTTTCAAGCTTTATGTGAACATGAGACATTTTTGACGGAAAATTCGCGCTGTGCGTTTATGTATGGTTGAACTGTAAGAGAGAAGCAGAAATAACCGTCTGGGTTAAATTTCAGTATCACTTGGGGAACAACATATTGCTCGATCGATAGTACGATAAACGAACATCTTGGGTATACCGAATATTTTTAACGACGCGAATATCTGACTCGCGCTATTTCCACACTTATTTAAAGCAATTACCGCAATCCTATTTTCTTTGTCACCCCACTCCATTATGATTAGCGAAATTTCAAATCCAACTGATTTGAATATACATAGTATATTGACACAGAACATTTAATTAAAATGTGGAATATGAGGAGCATTTTGTAACAGAATTTATGGCAATACTAAGTAAATGGAAGGTGTAATTTATAACTAATTCAAGGTTTAAATAAATGTATTTGTATATACCAATAAAAAACCTTAATAAAAAAATGGAGGAAGTTTTTAACGCACTTGTTGCTCTCATACAAGTTAAGCTTGAAATATAATACGAAACGCTGCAAAATAATTGCTGTAAACATCGCCTTGTCAAAATAGAAACTGAAATTGAACACAATCAAAATCAAAACGAAATTTCTCCTGACGGCATTATTTCTATCGTTGCCGCCGGGCGGTGACGGCAGTCATGCCAAAGGTGGCGGCATTTTTATTTTATAAGTTCAAAAAACTTTAAATTTCTTTTGTTTAAATTTTGGGTAGTAATTTACATCCTACGCCAACTGCTATACTATTAATCGTTTAATAGTTTTAAGGTGTTTTTTGCAGAAATACTGTGGATCGCGAAGCCGGTGTGCGACCGGCTATCGGTTATGTTTTTAAAGCACCGCCGTAGGCAGTCAATTCAGAGAGATATTCTGCGAATTTGTAATGCAAAATAATGCATTATAATAGGATTACTTGGTATATTTTCGCAATTGAATAAGTGTACCTCACCTTCTATTTCGCACGTTCAATTTCCGTATTACCACTCTTTTTTTATTTTTGTATTAGTGCTATTAAATGCATATCATCGAGATTATTACAAAATATAAATGAGTGGTAGCACTGTTCATCTTTTACATTTCTGTTGCATATGCACTGTCGCTAAATATTTATCCAATTCTTTAATAAATTAGGTTGAGAACAAATTTAATTACACTATATAAACGTTAAATCAATGACTTAATTAGTTTTTAACCGTGATATAGTTTAACGAGAACAACAAAATGTTCCTAAGGTTTTTTTTTTGCATAACTTTTTAATAATTTGTTATATAACTTTTCCCCCACTGGGTTATGATTCCTGGAACCGAGACGCGTTTTTTTTAAACCTCTAGACATTTTTCGACGCGTTTTAGCAGCAGAAGTAAGATGCAAAAAATTATCTAAAATTTTAACAAAAAAAAATATTTAAGTTTTATGCTCTTGAAAATGCATGTAACAAAATTTGGCAAGCCATGTATTAAAATTACGTTTTGCTCCACATAAGTAAATGTATAGAGTTTTCATTATCTTCGTGTTTTTTCTCTTTTCTTTCAAATTGTCACTCTAATTAAAATTCAAAATACAAAAAAATAAAAATGTCAAAAAATTTCGGTCCCGTTGTTATTGTGTTTAATAGTTGGGCGTGATTTTAGAAATGACAGCGCCGGGCGATTCTTCTCAGCGTTTCGGTATTGTGTTTCAAGCTTTATGTGAACATGAGACATTTTTGACGGAAAATTCGCGCTGTGCGTTTATGTATGGTTGAACTGTAAGAGAGAAGCAGAAATAACCGTCTGGGTTAAATTTCAGTATCACTTGGGGAACAACATATTGCTCGATCGATAGTACGATAAACGAACATCTTGGGTATACCGAATATTTTTAACGACGCGAATATCTGACTCGCGCTATTTCCACACTTATTTAAAGCAATTACCGCAATCCTATTTTCTTTGTCACCCCACTCCATTATGATTAGCGAAATTTCAAATCCAACTGATTTGAATATACATAGTATATTGACACAGAACATTTAATTAAAATGTGGAATATGAGGAGCATTTTGTAACAGAATTTATGGCAATACTAAGTAAATGGAAGGTGTAATTTATAACTAATTCAAGGTTTAAATAAATGTATTTGTATATACCAATAAAAAACCTTAATAAAAAAATGGAGGAAGTTTTTAACGCACTTGTTGCTCTCATACAAGTTAAGCTTGAAATATAATACGAAACGCTGCAAAATAATTGCTGTAAACATCGCCTTGTCAAAATAGAAACTGAAATTGAACACAATCAAAATCAAAACGAAATTTCTCCCGACGGCATTATTTCTATCGTTGCCGCCGGGCGGTGACGGCAGTCATGCCAAAGGTGGCGGCATTTTTATTTTATAAGTTCAAAAAACTTTAAATTTCTTTTGTTTAAATTTTGGGTAGTAATTTACATCCTACGCCAACTGCTATACTATTAATCGTTTAATAGTTTTAAGGTGTTTTTTGCAGAAATACTGTGGATCGCGAAGCCGGTGTGCGACCGGCTATCGGTTATGTTTTTAAAGCACCGCCGTAGGCAGTCAATTCAGAGAGATATTCTGCGAATTTGTAATGCAAAATAATGCATTATAATAGGATTACTTGGTATATTTTCGCAATTGAATAAGTGTACCTCACCTTCTATTTCGCACGTTCAATTTCCGTATTACCACTCTTTTTTTATTTTTGTATTAGTGCTATTAAATGCATATCATCGAGATTATTACAAAATATAAATGAGTGGTAGCACTGTTCATCTTTTACATTTCTGTTGCATATGCACTGTCGCTAAATATTTATCCAATTCTTTAATAAATTAGGTTGAGAACAAATTTAATTACACTATATAAACGTTAAATCAATGACTTAATTAGTTTTTAACCGTGATATAGTTTAACGAGAACAACAAAATGTTCCTAAGGTTTTTTTTTTGCATAACTTTTTAATAATTTGTTATATAACTTTTCCCCCACTGGGTTATGATTCCTGGAACCGAGACGCGTTTTTTTTAAACCTCTAGACATTTTTCGACGCGTTTTAGCAGCAGAAGTAAGATGCAAAAAATTATCTAAAATTTTAACAAAAAAAATATTTAAGTTTTATGCTCTTGAAAATGCATGTAACAAAATTTGGCAAGCCATGTATTAAAATTACGTTTTGCTCCACATAAGTAAATGTATAGAGTTTTCATTATCTTCGTGTTTTTTCTCTTTTCTTTCAAATTGTCACTCTAATTAAAATTCAAAATACAAAAAAATAAAAATGTCAAAAAATTTCGGTCCCGTTGTTATTGTGTTTAATAGTTGGGCGTGATTTTAGAAATGACAGCGCCGGGCGATTCTTCTCAGCGTTTCGGTATTGTGTTTCAAGCTTTATGTGAACATGAGACATTTTTGACGGAAAATTCGCGCTGTGCGTTTATGTATGGTTGAAATGTAAGAGAGAAGCAGAAATAACCGTCTGGGTTAAATTTCAGTATCACTTGGGGAACAACATATTGCTCGATCGATAGTACGATAAACGAACATCTTGGGTATACCGAATATTTTTAACGACGCGAATATCTGACTCGCGCTATTTCCACACTTATTTAAAGCAATTACCGCAATCCTATTTTCTTTGTCACCCCACTCCATTATGATTAGCGAAATTTCAAATCCAACTGATTTGAATATACATAGTATATTGACACAGAACATTTAATTAAAATGTGGAATATGAGGAGCATTTTGTAACAGAATTTATGGCAATACTAAGTAAATGGAAGGTGTAATTTATAACTAATTCAAGGTTTAAATAAATGTATTTGTATATACCAATAAAAAACCTTAATAAAAAAATGGAGGAAGTTTTTAACGCACTTGTTGCTCTTATACAAGTTAAGCTTGAAATATAAGACGAAACGCTGCAAAATAATTGCTGTAAACATCGCCTTGTCAAAATAGAAACTGAAATTGAACACAATCAAAATCAAAACGAAATTTCTCCCGACGGCATTATTTCTATCGTTGCCGCCGGGCGGTGACGGCAGTCATGCCAAAGGTGGCGGCATTTTTATTTTATAAGTTCAAAAAACTTTAAATTTCTTTTGTTTAAATTTTGGGTAGTAATTTACATCCTACGCCAACTGCTATACTATTAATCGTTTAATAGTTTTAAGGTGTTTTTTGCAGAAATACTGTGGATCGCGAAGCCGGTGTGCGACCGGCTATCGGTTATGTTTTTAAAGCACCACCGTAGGCAGTCAATTCAGAGAGATATTCTGCGAATTTGTAATGCAAAATAATGCATTATAATAGGATTACTTGGTATATTTTCGCAATTGAATAAGTGTACCTCACCTTCTATTTCGCACGTTCAATTTCCGTATTACCACTCTTTTTTTATTTTTGTATTAGTGCTATTAAATGCATATCATCGAGATTATTACAAAATATAAATGAGTGGTAGCACTGTTCATCTTTTACATTTCTGTTGCATATGCACTGTCGCTAAATATTTATCCAATTCTTTAATAAATTAGGTTGAGAACAAATTTAATTACACTATATAAACGTTAAATCAATGACTTAATTAGTTTTTAACCGTGATATAGTTTAACGAGAACAACAAAATGTTCCTAAGGTTTTTTTTTTGCATAACTTTTTAATAATTTGTTATATAACTTTTCCCCCACTGGGTTATGATTCCTGGAAGCGAGACGCGTTTTTTTTAAACCTCTAGACATTTTTCGACGCGTTTTAGCAGCAGAAGTAAGATGCAAAAAATTATCTAAAATTTTAACAAAAAAAAATATTTAAGTTTTATGCTCTTGAAAATGCATGTAACAAAATTTGGCAAGCCATGTATTAAAATTACGTTTTGCTCCACATAAGTAAATGTATAGAGTTTTCATTATCTTCGTGTTTTTTCTCTTTTCTTTCAAATTGTCACTCTAATTAAAATTCAAAATACAAAAAAATAAAAATGTCAAAAAATTTCGGTCCCGTTGTTATTGTGTTTAATAGTTGGGCGTGATTTTAGAAATGACAGCGCCGGGCGATTCTTCTCAGCGTTTCGGTATTGTGTTTCAAGCTTTATGTGAACATGAGACATTTTTGACGGAAAATTCGCGCTGTGCGTTTATGTATGGTTGAACTGTAAGAGAGAAGCAGAAATAACCGTCTGGGTTAAATTTCAGTATCACTTGGGGAACAACATATTGCTCGATCGATAGTACGATAAACGAACATCTTGGGTATACCGAATATTTTTAACGACGCGAATATCTGACTCGCGCTATTTCCACACTTATTTAAAGCAATTACCGCAATCCTATTTTCTTTGTCACCCCACTCCATTATGATTAGCGAAATTTCAAATCCAACTGATTTGAATATACATAGTATATTGACACAGAACATTTAATTAAAATGTGGAATATGAGGAGCATTTTGTAACAGAATTTATGGCAATACTAAGTAAATGGAAGGTGTAATTTATAACTAATTCAAGGTTTAAATAAATGTATTTGTATATACCAATAAAAAACCTTAATAAAAAAATGGAGGAAGTTTTTAACGCACTTGTTGCTCTTATACAAGTTAAGCTTGAAATATAAGACGAAACGCTGCAAAATAATTGCTGTAAACATCGCCTTGTCAAAATAGAAACTGAAATTGAACACAATCAAAATCAAAACGAAATTTCTCCCGACGGCGTTATTTCTATCGTTGCCGCCGGGCGGTGACGGCAGTCATGCCAAAGGTGGCGGCATTTTTATTTTATAAGTTCAAAAAACTTTAAATTTCTTTTGTTTAAATTTTGGGTAGTAATTTACATCCTACGCCAACTGCTATACTATTAATCGTTTAATAGTTTTAAGGTGTTTTTTGCAGAAATACTGTGGATCGCGAAGCCGGTGTGCGACCGGCTATCGGTTATGTTTTTAAAGCACCACCGTAGGCAGTCAATTCAGAGAGATATTCTGCGAATTTGTAATGCAAAATAATGCATTATAATAGGATTACTTGGTATATTTTCGCAATTGAATAAGTGTACCTCACCTTCTATTTCGCACGTTCAATTTCCGTATTACCACTCTTTTTTTATTTTTGTATTAGTGCTATTAAATGCATATCATCGAGATTATTACAAAATATAAATGAGTGGTAGCACTGTTCATCTTTTACATTTCTGTTGCATATGCACTGTCGCTAAATATTTATCCAATTCTTTAATAAATTAGGTTGAGAACAAATTTAATTACACTATATAAACGTTAAATCAATGACTTAATTAGTTTTTAACCGTGATATAGTTTAACGAGAACAACAAAA
Source organism: Merzomyia westermanni (assembly GCA_949987695.1). Classification (NCBI taxonomy): domain Eukaryota; kingdom Metazoa; phylum Arthropoda; class Insecta; order Diptera; family Tephritidae; genus Merzomyia; species Merzomyia westermanni. The sequence continues at coordinate 89,371,446 of OX465291.1, forward strand.
TGTTCCTAAGGTTTTTTTTTTGCATAACTTTTTAATAATTTGTTATATAACTTTTCCCCCACTGGGTTATGATTCCTGAAACCGAGACGCGTTTTTTTTAAACCTCTAGACATTTTTCGACGCGTTTTAGCAGCAGAAGTAAGATGCAAAAAATTATCTAAAATTTTAACAAAAAAAAATATTTTAGTTTTATGCTCTTGAAAATGCATGTAACAAAATTTGGCAAGCCATGTATTAAAATTACGTTTTGCTCCACATAAGTAAATGTATAGAGTTTTCATTATCTTCGTGTTTTTTCTCTTTTCTTTCAAATTGTCACTCTAATTAAAATTCAAAATACAAAAAAATAAAAATGTCAAAAAATTTCGGTCCCGTTGTTATTGTGTTTAATAGTTGGGCGTGATTTTAGAAATGACAGCGCCGGGCGATTCTTCTCAGCGTTTCGGTATTGTGTTTCAAGCTTTATGTGAACATGAGACATTTTTGACGGAAAATTCGCGCTGTGCGTTTATGTATGGTTGAACTGTAAGAGAGAAGCAGAAATAACCGTCTGGGTTAAATTTCAGTATCACTTGGGGAACAACATATTGCTCGATCGATAGTACGATAAACGAACATCTTGGGTATACCGAATATTTTTAACGACGCGAATATCTGACTCGCGCTATTTCCACACTTATTTAAAGCAATTACCGCAATCCTATTTTCTTTGTCACCCCACTCCATTATGATTAGCGAAATTTCAAATCCAACTGATTTGAATATACATAGTATATTGACACAGAACATTTAATTAAAATGTGGAATATGAGGAGCATTTTGTAACAGAATTTATGGCAATACTAAGTAAATGGAAGGTGTAATTTATAACTAATTCACGGTTTAAATAAATGTATTTGTATATACCAATAAAAAACCTTAATAAAAAAATGGAGGAAGTTTTTAACGCACTTGTTGCTCTTATACAAGTTAAGCTTGAAATATAAGACGAAACGCTGCAAAATAATTGCTGTAAACATCGCCTTGTCAAAATAGAAACTGAAATTGAACACAATCAAAATCAAAACGAAATTTCTCCCGACGGCATTATTTCTATCGTTGCCGCCGGGCGGTGACGGCAGTCATGCCAAAGGTGGCGGCATTTTTATTTTATAAGTTCAAAAAACTTTAAATTTCTTTTGTTTAAATTTTGGGTAGTAATTTACATCCTACGCCAACTGCTATACTATTAATCGTTTAATAGTTTTAAGGTGTTTTTTGCAGAAATACTGTGGATCGCGAAGCCGGTGTGCGACCGGCTATCGGTTATGTTTTTAAAGCACCACCGTAGGCAGTCAATTCAGAGAGATATTCTGCGAATTTGTAATGCAAAATAATGCATTATAATAGGATTACTTGGTATATTTTCGCAATTGAATAAGTGTACCTCACCTTCTATTTCGCACGTTCAATTTCCGTATTACCACTCTTTTTTTATTTTTGTATTAGTGCTATTAAATGCATATCATCGAGATTATTACAAAATATAAATGAGTGGTAGCACTGTTCATCTTTTACATTTCTGTTGCATATGCACTGTCGCTAAATATTTATCCAATTCTTTAATAAATTAGGTTGAGAACAAATTTAATTACACTATATAAACGTTAAATCAATGACTTAATTAGTTTTTAACCGTGATATAGTTTAACGAGAACAACAAAATGTTCCTAAGGTTTTTTTTTTGCATAACTTTTTAATAATTTGTTATATAACTTTTCCCCCACTGGGTTATGATTCCTGGAACCGAGACGCGTTTTTTTTAAACCTCTAGACATTTTTCGACGCGTTTTAGCAGCAGAAGTAAGATGCAAAAAATTATCTAAAATTTTAACAAAAAAAAATATTTAAGTTTTATGCTCTTGAAAATGCATGTAACAAAATTTGGCAAGCCATGTATTAAAATTACGTTTTGCTCCACATAAGTAAATGTATAGAGTTTTCATTATCTTCGTGTTTTTTCTCTTTTCTTTCAAATTGTCACTCTAATTAAAATTCAAAATACAAAAAAATAAAAATGTCAAAAAATTTCGGTCCCGTTGTTATTGTGTTTAATAGTTGGGCGTGATTTTAGAAATGACAGCGCCGGGCGATTCTTCTCAGCGTTTCGGTATTGTGTTTCAAGCTTTATGTGAACATGAGACATTTTTGACGGAAAATTCGCGCTGTGCGTTTATGTATGGTTGAACTGTAAGAGAGAAGCAGAAATAACCGTCTGGGTTAAATTTCAGTATCACTTGGGGAACAACATATTGCTCGATCGATAGTACGATAAACGAACATCTTGGGTATACCGAATATTTTTAACGACGCGAATATCTGACTCGCGCTATTTCCACACTTACTTAAAGCAATTACCGCAATCCTATTTTCTTTGTCACCCCACTCCATTATGATTAGCGAAATTTCAAATCCAACTGATTTGAATATACATAGTATATTGACACAGAACATTTAATTAAAATGTGGAATATGAGGAGCATTTTGTAACAGAATTTATGGCAATACTAAGTAAATGGAAGGTGTAATTTATAACTAATTCAAGGTTTAAATAAATGTATTTGTATATACCAATAAAAAACCTTAATAAAAAAATGGAGGAAGTTTTTAACGCACTTGTTGCTCCTTTACAAGTTAAGCTTGAAATATAAGACGAAACGCTGCAAAATAATTGCTGTAAACATCGCCTTGTCAAAATAGAAACTGAAATTGAACACAATCAAAATCAAAACGAAATTTCTCCCGACGGCATTATTTCTATCGTTGCCGCCGGGCGGTGACGGCAGTCATGCCAAAGGTGGCGGCATTTTTATTTTATAAGTTCAAAAAACTTTAAATTTCTTTTGTTTAAATTTTGGGTAGTAATTTACATCCTACGCCAACTGCTATACTATTAATCGTTTAATAGTTTTAAGGTGTTTTTTGCAGAAATACTGTGGATCGCGAAGCCGGTGTGCGACCGGCTATCGGTTATGTTTTTAAAGCACCACCGTAGGCAGTCAATTCAGAGAGATATTCTGCGAATTTGTAATGCAAAATAATGCATTATAATAGGATTACTTGGTATATTTTCGCAATTGAATAAGTGTACCTCACCTTCTATTTCGCACGTTCAATTTCCGTATTACCACTCTTTTTTTATTTTTGTATTAGTGCTATTAAATGCATATCATCGAGATTATTACAAAATATAAATGAGTGGTAGCACTGTTCATCTTTTACATTTCTGTTGCATATGCACTGTCGCTAAATATTTATCCAATTCTTTAATAAATTAGGTTGAGAACAAATTTAATTACACTATATAAACGTTAAATCAATGACTTAATTAGTTTTTAACCGTGATATAGTTTAACGAGAACAACAAAATGTTCCTAAGGTTTTTTTTTTGCATAACTTTTTAATAATTTGTTATATAACTTTTCCCCCACTGGGTTATGATTCCTGGAACCGAGACGCGTTTTTTTTAAACCTCTAGACATTTTTCGACGCGTTTTAGCAGCAGAAGTAAGATGCAAAAAATTATCTAAAATTTTAACAAAAAAAAATATTTAAGTTTTATGCTCTTGAAAATGCATGTAACAAAATTTGGCAAGCCATGTATTAAAATTACGTTTTGCTCCACATAAGTAAATGTATAGAGTTTTCATTATCTTCGTGTTTTTTCTCTTTTCTTTCAAATTGTCACTCTAATTAAAATTCAAAATACAAAAAAATAAAAATGTCAAAAAATTTCGGTCCCGTTGTTATTGTGTTTAATAGTTGGGCGTGATTTTAGAAATGACAGCGCCGGGCGATTCTTCTCAGCGTTTCGGTATTGTGTTTCAAGCTTTATGTGAACATGAGACATTTTTGACGGAAAATTCGCGCTGTGCGTTTATGTATGGTTGAACTGTAAGAGAGAAGCAGAAATAACCGTCTGGGTTAAATTTCAGTATCACTTGGGGAACAACATATTGCTCGATCGATAGTACGATAAACGAACATCTTGGGTATACCGAATATTTTTAACGACGCGAATATCTGACTCGCGCTATTTCCACACTTATTTAAAGCAATTACCGCAATCCTATTTTCTTTGTCACCCCACTCCATTATGATTAGCGAAATTTCAAATCCAACTGATTTGAATATACATAGTATATTGACACAGAACATTTAATTAAAATGTGGAATATGAGGAGCATTTTGTAACAGAATTTATGGCAATACTAAGTAAATGGAAGGTGTAATTTATAACTAATTCAAGGTTTAAATAAATGTATTTGTATATACCAATAAAAAACCTTAATAAAAAAATGGAGGAAGTTTTTAACGCACTTGTTGCTCTCATACAAGTTAAGCTTGAAATATAATACGAAACGCTGCAAAATAATTGCTGTAAACATCGCCTTGTCAAAATAGAAACTGAAATTGAACACAATCAAAATCAAAACGAAATTTCTCCCGACGGCATTATTTCTATCGTTGCCGCCGGGCGGTGACGGCAGTCATGCCAAAGGTGGCGGCATTTTTATTTTATAAGTTCAAAAAACTTTAAATTTCTTTTGTTTAAATTTTGGGTAGTAATTTACATCCTACGCCAACTGCTATACTATTAATCGTTTAATAGTTTTAAGGTGTTTTTTGCAGAAATACTGTGGATCGCGAAGCCGGTGTGCGACCGGCTATCGGTTATGTTTTTAAAGCACCACCGTAGGCAGTCAATTCAGAGAGATATTCTGCGAATTTGTAATGCAAAATAATGCATTATAATAGGATTACTTGGTATATTTTCGCAATTGAATAAGTGTACCTCACCTTCTATTTCGCACGTTCAATTTCCGTATTACCACTCTTTTTTTATTTTTGTATTAGTGCTATTAAATGCATATCATCGAGATTATTACAAAATATAAATGAGTGGTAGCACTGTTCACCTTTTACATTTCTGTTGCATATGCACTGTCGCTAAATATTTATGCAATTCTTTAATAAATTAGGTTGAGAACAAATTTAATTACACTATATAAACGTTAAATCAATGACTTAATTAGTTTTTAACCGTGATATAGTTTAACGAGAACAACAAAATGTTCCTAAGGTTTTTTTTTGCATAACTTTTTAATAATTTGTTATATAACTTTTCCCCCACTGGGTTATGATTCCTGGAACCGAGACGCGTTTTTTTTAAACCTCTAGACATTTTTCGACGCGTTTTAGCAGCAGAAGTAAGATGCAAAAAATTATCTAAAATTTTAACAAAAAAAAATATTTAAGTTTTATGCTCTTGAAAATGCATGTAACAAAATTTGGCAAGCCATGTATTAAAATTACGTTTTGCTCCACATAAGTAAATGTATAGAGTTTTCATTATCTTCGTGTTTTTTCTCTTTTCTTTCAAATTGTCACTCTAATTAAAAATCAAAATACAAAAAAATAAAAATGTCACAAAATTTCGGTCCCGTTGTTATTGTGTTTAATAGTTGGGCGTGATTTTAGAAATGACAGCGCCGGGCGATTCTTCTCAGCGTTTCGGTATTGTGTTTCAAGCTTTATGTGAACATGAGACATTTTTGACGGAAAATTCGCGCTGTGCGTTTATGTATGGTTGAACTGTAAGAGAGAAGCAGAAATAACCGTCTGGGTTAAATTTCAGTATCACTTGGGGAACAACATATTGCTCGATCGATAGTACGATAAACGAACATCTTGGGTATACCGAATATTTTTAACGACGCGAATATCTGACTCGCGCTATTTCCACACTTATTTAAAGCAATTACCGCAATCCTATTTTCTTTGTCACCCCACTCCATTATGATTAGCGAAATTTCAAATCCAACTGATTTGAATATACATAGTATATTGACACAGAACATTTAATTAAAATGTGGAATATGAGGAGCATTTTGTAACAGAATTTATGGCAATACTAAGTAAATGGAAGGTGTAATTTATAACTAATTCAAGGTTTAAATAAATGTATTTGTATATACCAATAAAAAACCTTAATAAAAAAATGGAGGAAGTTTTTAACGCACTTGTTGCTCTCATACAAGTTAAGCTTAAAACATAATACGAAACGCTGCAAAATAATTGCTGTAAACATCGCCTTGTCAAAATAGAAACTGAAATTGAACACAATCAAAATCAAAACGAAATTTCTCCCGACGGCATTATTTCTATCGTTGCCGCCGGGCGGTGACGGCAGTCATGCCAAAGGTGGCGGCATTTTTATTTTATAAGTTCAAAAAACTTTAAATTTCTTTTGTTTAAATTTTGGGTAGTAATTTACATCCTACGCCAACTGCTATACTATTAATCGTTTAATAGTTTTAAGGTGTTTTTTGCAGAAATACTGTGGATCGCGAAGCCGGTGTGCGACCGGCTATCGGTTATGTTTTTAAAGCACCACCGTAGGCAGTCAATTCAGAGAGATATTCTGCGAATTTGTAATGCGAAATAATGCATTATAATAGGATTACTTGGTATATTTTCGCAATTGAATAAGTGTACCTCACCTTCTATTTCGCACGTTCAATTTCCGTATTACCACTCTTTTTTTTATTTTTTTATTAGTGCTATTAAATGCATATCATCGAGATTATTACAAAATATAAATGAGTGGTAGCAGTGTTCATCTTTTACATTTCTGTTGCATATGCACTGTCGCTAAATATTTATCCAATTCTTTAATAAATTAGGTTGAGAACAAATTTAATTACACTATATAAACGTTAAATCAATGACTTAATTAGTTTTTAACCGTGATATAGTTTAACGAGAACAACAAAATGTTCCTAAGGTTTTTTTTTTTGCATAACTTTTTAATAATTTGTTATATAACTTTTCCCCCACTGGGTTATGATTCCTGGAACCGAGACGCGTTTTTTTTAAACCTCTAGACATTTTTCGACGCGTTTTAGCAGCAGAAGTAAGATGCAAAAAATTATCTAAAATTTTAACAAAAAAAAAATATTTCAGTTTTATGCTCTTGAAAATGCATGTAACAAAATTTGGCAAGCCATGTATTAAAATTACGTTTTGCTCCACATAAGTAAATGTATAGAGTTTTTATTATCTTCGTGTTTTTTCTCTTTTCTTTCAAATTGTCACTCTAATTAAAATTCAAAATACAAAAAAATAAAAATGTCAAAAAATTTCGGTCCCGTTGTTATTGTGTTTAATAGTTGGGCGTGATTTTAGAAATGACAGTGCCGGGCGATTCTTCTCAGCGTTTCGGTATTGTGTTTCAAGCTTTATGTGAACATGAGACATTTTTGACGGAAAATTCGCGCTGTGCGTTTATATATGGTTGAACTGTAAGAGAGAAGCAGAAATAACCGTCTGGGTTAAATTTCAGTATCACTTGGGGAACAACATATTGCTCGGAGTTTACTGTACCTACCCGTTCCCAATACGCAGTCTTGGTGCAGTTGTTGCTGTAACGAAGTATGCTCCGTTAGGATTCCATTCAAAATATGTTGTATCAGGGCATTTTATACTCGTCAATTTTTCCTTCTTTTTGATATCCCATATTTCTACATTTCCTGGCAAATTACCAAATCCTGCTAATGCTAAAAGTACAAGACTGTTAAAGAAACCATAGATTGATAACTAAATTGATATTAGCAAGTATCCCACAAAATAAAGATTTTCAAAAGGATATGATTCCCAAAATCATTGAAATAACCACAATTCCGTGGGCCTTCTCCAAAGTCAAAGATTACATCACACTTCAAGTTGTACAAGGCTGCTTTAGATGGCATGAATCCATAAACAGCTACGAATTCAGTTGCTGTTGGGCTCCATTTAACACAGTGCACAGGCCCTTCCTTTGCTGTAATTTAATAGAAAATAAATGAAAGCTGATTTGTCAATGTTATCCGAATAAAATTGTAGTGAGAAACTCTTTTATAAGTACAAGAAAATATGTTGGTCCCAATAAGCCAATAATTGATATGGATTTGCTCAGGCTCTTCAGATAATTAGTGAAGATGTGCCTCTGCTTTCTTGAAATATAATTTATTGTACAGTCCAATTTCAAATGTACCCGTGAAAGTTAATATAATCTAAAACCCTAGAATTTTTTTTTCTGCAAAAAAAAAGTTTCCCCAAAAAATTAGAGAAGAGGAATTTCGCATGTCGAAAATCCTAAAGTGACTGTCCGTCGGATTTCAGCGTTGAGATCTTTTATTCGGGGATTTGCGGGGAAATTTGAACGAATTTCCGGTATTCTTCCAGCGGTAATGCAGCGACCGGAGGCTGAATCAATAACCTTGCGAAACTCTCGTTCACCTTCGTGGGCGTCTTTTGGTGTGGGTAGCAAAGGAGCTATTTCCAAATATTCCGTAAACCGCCTCCAGTCCACTTTGCCAAAATTTATAAAAGTATGGCGTTCGGATGTAATGAAGTCGGTAAGGTCGTTCGATTGAGAGAATTATGGGTAGATGGTCAGATGCTTATGTAAAAATGTATCCCCAGTCGACGCAGTTGATGAACCCTGCGCTTACTATGGAGAAGTTTGATGAACTCTGGCAGTTTCCTGCCCCCTTTGGTGGTGACGTCTGCGTTCAGCGTAAAGAATGCCGAGTCGTCTATTTGTTCTGCAAGTGCCTGTCCTCTGCTATTCAAGGTGATAGTCCCTCGGGCAACAGATGACAGGAGGTATGTATATAAATGTTGTAGGTTTTATTTTATTATTGCAGGGTGGCGCAAAAGTAATCCTCCTAAATGCTATAAATTTTGCGATTGGCCCCTAAAGTCAGTTCTGTTTTGACATTTGTGTAGTAAACACATGCGAAATACACGTTAATAAACAATGTTACATTACACTGCTCCAGAACGCGGAATATTGCTGACTATTTATTTGACCAATAATCGGTCGGGGCCAAACGGTTACTGTGAATGGTGAGCGCTACAGAGCAATGATCAACCAGTTCTTTTTGCCGCAACTTGATGAATTGGGATTGGAAAACATGTGGTTCCAACAAGACGGTGCAACAGCACACACTGCACGTGCCACAACCGATATGCTGAACATCGGAAGCTTACTTTTGCGCCACCTTGTAGTACATACATATTTATTTTAAATAATTACATTTTAATTGTATTTATCAAAAACATATTTCAAGATGTAACATCAAAGTTTTAATAATAAAAAATTTCATTTGAAACTTACGACATAGATATGTATTTAGTTATTTTCATATTTTATAAAAATACAAAGTAAATAAGAACAATGTCTAATACCCTAAGATTTATTGTAAATATACTTAATGTTTTTATTTACTTTGCTTTTTAAAATTTAAAATTGGGGTACCAGTTTACAACGAAAATTTTTCTTTTTAATTTTGAGATTGATGGATAAAAGAAAAATTATTTAAATAAAATATAAATATAGACCTTTTAAATTTATTAATGGACGTAAAAGTCCATTGATGTCAATAATTTGCAGACCGACGTCGCCAGACAGGACCACTATATCTTGGCATTCTGAGGTAGTGTCCCTAGGGTAGATTGTGATTTAGTATAGATGGCAGCGTAAAAACCCGATTTTTAAATAATTTTACGAAGAAACAATTTGTGCGTATGTATGTACATTAGAGCTCTCGATTTTGTTCACACATTTTCAAACAGCCCGGGTATATGAGCAACGAGTACTCGCACACCTGCTCATTGCTCATTACTCGAAAATATTAGAGCTTTTTCGATTAATTCGAGCAATATTTAGATTTATTATTTTGACTTCTTTCGATTAATTTGTCAGCACTTTGCTTTCGGGTTTCAAAATTTTTGTGTACACAGTGTCAACATTATTGTAAAGCAAAATATATGCATGCGATGAACAATTACATGGTGCTACTTAATTTAAGAAGTAACAAACGGAGTTTTTCAAAGATTTGTAATGATACATAGAGGGATATTTCCTAACTAAATATTTGAAAGGGGCAATACCAATAAAAAAAAGTCATACATGCTTCAAAAACTCATATCTGCATGTATTTCACATTCACATAAAAGTACCCTCGGAGAGCTTTCCGGCCACTGTTGATTTGTTTGAGTAGCCACAAAAACACTCCCCAAAGGTTTTGAGGAGTGTTGTCGGAATGACAGTTCGTTGCCAAATATCAATCCGGTACGCTCAGCAACTAGCAAATTTACGAGCTAGCCGGACTGTCGGGTGAACTATTTGATATGACCGCATCAAACGGTTGTATTGGCGCCAGAGCAGTTAAATTGATTTTTGCATATATGTAGTGCATTGCGTACAGGTCCCATCTTTTGACGCATAACGCCACACCCAACGAAAGAAAAATTTTCTAATTCTGACAAATAAATTTAAAAATTTGAATTTGTCAGACCGAACTGTTCAAATACTCGAAAGCTTTTAGCAAACATTTGAGCAGGTGAGCAATGAACGAGTTTCGAACGAGTATCGAACTACTCGATACCCGGTTATGTGGAGCGCTAATTTATATGTATAATTATTAGAACATTTGCATAAAAGGACGAAATGTTAAGGATTCAATAAATCGCTAACATGTCATACTAGTTATACATTGGATTCAAAAATTTTAGTGGAAAGCAACGGATACATGCGGAACAATGAATAAAACCTTTTATTTATGTATGTTCTTGCAGGGAAAATTTAGACCCCATGAAAAGCGTAGAGAGCTCTTTATAAGTTGAAAAAGCGTCTTAAGTTTAAATTAGAAAGCTCGCACATAGCTGAGGGTTTAATGCTACTCAATAGTAATATACGACTTGTGTACTCCAGCGGAGAAGTTGCAAGCATTTGATCTCATTATTTCTCCATTTAAGACACTGACACCGTCATAGACAGGGCTGGAGTGGGTTTCTTGATCTAAACACCCACCTAAACTTCAGTTCTTTGTCTTTATTAAATCCTTGAATTTTCATATCAACACTTCACTGCTCCAACAACAATTACCATAACTATATTTGATACAGCTACAGTAAGGGTGCATAACAAACAACACGGAAGCGTTGTTTGCAAAAAAGCCCTTCTGTATCTAAACTGTTCCTTGAACACGCCTAAAAATATTCCACTTTCCTTGAGTTAACATATAAAATATATGTACCAAAAAATGTATAAAAGGAAAAAAGTGAAAATGGCACATTAGAGGAAAAATGCATCGTGATGCTATAGGGCATCATAGCTTAGTTGTTGGAGTACTCTAACAGTGGCATTGGTGCAGGCACTTGGGTTCGTATCCCAGTGTCCAAGAAAGGGTCTGATAAGAAGTTGGTGACTTCGAAACATGTCACCCCATACCATCGCTGTGCATATCGTTGTAATTTTTCCTCTAATATCAATTAACAAACAAACATATGTAAAGTTACTTGGCAACCCTTGAGAGAGAGATAAGAGAGGCCAAATGGCAAAGCGAGAGGGAGTTGTAAAGTAGCAGCGAACGAAGACGGCACATTTCAATTATTCATTTCTATTAAAACTAGCTCTTTAATGTACTTTTATTATTCAATTGCTGTGCAAAAGTGTTATTATTTATTCTATCAAACGGCCATCCTTGATAGAGTCAGAGTGGAATGTGAACTTCTACGCTGAGTTTTTCAACCCTGATCTTTTCGATGTCTTTCGAAAAGATAGAGATTATGCTAAAACTGGTCTTAACAGTTTTTATAGCTGAACGCAAGTATCTTCGTGCGTCGTGTCTTCAACTGAATGTTGAATGGCGCTTGCGGATTGCTGTAAATTTGTTTGTCTTACATATCACCTGGTAGCTGTGATAATATTTACAAGGCGCATGTCGACAACATTCTGTCTGTTCAATGCAGCATTGGCGACAATCAGCTTTGTATTTTTGACGACTTTAATTTGGGTAATTTTTCCTGGGATGTCTTTCTTACTCCACCCAATGTTAATACTTTTTCTGAGTGCTATTTAATTGATAGTTTGCAATGTATTGAATTACTACAAGTTAATAATATTTTTAATGTGTTAAATAGATTGTTAGATCTAATCTGTGTAAGCCATAATACTAATTATAAGCTCTCTCAGGCAGCTAGTTTCATTTCACCTCCAAATCAGCATCATAATCCACTGGTCTTGGAGGTAGAGTTTTATCAATATTTTGAATTACCATCTGACTTGCAACCAGTTGCGTTTAACTATTCCCGCTGTAACTTTTCTGATCTAAATACCTTGCTTGATTTGAACTGGCCTCGGATTTTGGAAAACCTGGATGTTTCTAGCTGCTACGATATTTTTAAGACAACAGTATTTGATATCTGCATAAGTCACATCCCAAGGCTTAGTACAAAAACCAATAAAACACCGTGGTTTTCAAAAGAGCTGAAACGAGTGAAGAATTTAAAGAATAAGTTTTTTAGAAAACCTAAACTGTCCAATAGCGACCATTCTCGCAGGAGTTTTATATATTATCGAGCTAAATTCAACAAGCTCAATAGATTGCTATATCGACGTTATACTCGAAGAGTAGAAGGTAACATTAAATGTAACCCAAAATCTTTGGGGGCCGTGTCCAGAAGTCCACGCAAGTGGGGAAAGTTTCTGACCGCCATTTACCTGGGAATGGCCAGAGCGATTCTTTTGCATGCGGTTCAAGCAGCTCACTACTTCCGGGCTTTGCGCCCAGTATCCTCTGGGTAACCACCGTACACCCGTTTGGTGGTGAGCTAAACGTGAGAAGGAGACAACCTGGTAAGGCCACTCCGACATAATCGGTTTAAGGGCTTGCTGTGGGATTCAAACAGAAGCGTCTGATCACCATGTGGTGCGGCTGCAAGCGGGCGTCTGTCTTGGATCAAGCGGCTCGCTATACAAACGTGTAATTGAATTCAACCTCCCGCGAAACGGGTTGTGCGTTGGGTTTGGGACCCACCACATAAAACAACGTTCCAATGAAATTCAACAACAAAGCCTCGGATATGAGGACCCCTTTTTTAGATGACAACACCCGCAAACGAAATAAGGATTACGAGATAAGGACATGTACCTGGAATGTCCGGTCCCTTAATGGGAAAGGTGCCGCTGCCCGGCTGGTTGAGATCCGGAGGAAAGCAAAAGCTGACATCACCGCCATACAAGAGATGCGATGGACGGGGCGAGGAAACACGATCAAAACACCTTGCAACATCTACTGAAGTGGGCATGAAGACAAGCGCAGATTTGGCGTGGGATTTGTGGTGGGAGAGAGACTCCGTCACCGAGTACTGTCGTTCACACCCGTGAACGAGCGTCTCGCCGCAATCCGCATAAAAGTAAGATTTTTCACCATATCGTTTATCTGCGCTCATGCACCGACGGAAGAGAAGGACGACGTGGAAAAGGATGCATTCTACGAGCGCCTGGAAGAAGCATACGAGCGCTGCCCCCGTCATCAACTGCTTGGCGACTTTAACGCCAGAGTGGGTAAGGAGTGTGTATTTGGCCCCACTATCGGGAAGTTCAGTCTCCACGATCAGACTTCGCCAAATGGATTCAGGCTGATCGACTTCGCCGGTACCCGAAACATGGTCATATCCAGCACTAGGTTTATGCACAAGAAGATCCATCAGGCTACATGGCTGTCCCCCGATCGAAAAACACGCAACCAGATCGACCAGGTTGTGATAGACGGACGGCATGCTTCCAGCGTTTTAGATGTTCGCACAATACGAGGACCTAATATCGACTCTGATCACTATCTAGTAGCAGCCAAGACTCGTACCCGCCTCTGTACGACAACACAGGTGCAACAAAAAACGCAGGGAAAGCTGGACGTCGAAAAGCTGCAATCGCAACAGACCGCCAATTATTTCGCAGATCGCCTCTCACACCTGCTCTCCGAGAGCACAACTCAACCTAGTGGAATGCATGAGCAGTGAGATCATATCTCAGGAGCACTCCGTACCGCAGCCGAAGAAGTAATTGGATTCCGGCGAACGCGAAGAAACAACTGGTATGATGATGAAGAGTGCCGCGCTGCAACGAAAAGAAAGGACGAAGCCTACAAGGCAACGCTGAGATCGAATGCAACGAGGAGTGTGTGTGAACACTACCGCGAGTTGAAGAGGGAAGCGAGGCGGCTTTTCCGGGCGAAAAAAAGAGAGGCAGAAAAGCGTGAAATAAAGGAGCTTGAGCTGCTGGCCAACGGGAATAATGCCCGAAAATTCTATAAAAAAATTCGGCGAATGACAGAAGGTTTTAAACCCGGGGCAAACTCCTGTAAGAATGAGAACGGCGACCTGGTGGCCGATGTTCAGAGAGCACTCAGAATATGGAGGGATCACTTCTCTTCCCTTTTAAATGGAGAAACTGAGCAAGAAACCAGAGAAGATGCCGAACCCGAGCCCACAATCGAAGATGATGGAATTGACGTTCCACAACCCGACTATAATGAGGTGCAAATAGCAATATCCCGATTGAAAAACAATAAAGCAGCTGGTGCTGATGGTTTGCCTGCCGAGCTATTCAAACACGGAGGCGAGGAGCTGGTAAGGCGCATGCATCAGCTCCTATGCAGAATATGGTTGGATAAATGCATATCTGAAGATTGGAATCTAAGTAATCTCTGCCAAATCCACAAGAAGGGCGATCCTGCAAACTGCGCCAACTATCGCGGCATCAGCCTTTTGAATATCGCATATAAGATTCTATCAAGCGTATTGTGCGAAAGACTGAAGCCTGATGTGAACAGACTGATTGGACCTTATCAGTGTGGCTTCAGACCTGGTAAATCTACCATCGACCAGATTTTTACAATACGCCAAATCTTGGAAAAAACCCGTGAGAAAAGAATCGACACACATCATCTCTTTGTTGATTTTAAAGCCGCTTTCGATAGCACGAAAAGGAGCTGCCTATATGCCGCTAAACGAGGTTTCAGACAAGGTGACCCCCTGTCGCTGCAGAACTTAACCGCGCTGGAACAATATTTTATAAAAGCGTGCAACTGTTGGCATATGCTGACGATATTGATATCATTGGCCTTAACAACCGCGCCGTAACTTCTGCTTACTCCAAATAAGAAAAAGAAGCGGAGGAAATGGGATTGGTGGTGAACGAGGGCAAAACGAAGTACCTTCTGTCATCATGCAAAGAGTCAGCGCATTCGCGCCTTGGCAACCAAGCCACTGTTGGCAGCAATAATTTCGTGACGCTACAGGGCATCATAGCTTAGTTGTTAGAGTACTCTAACAGCGGCTTTGGTGCAGACACTTGGGTTCGTATCCCAGTGTCCGAGAAGGGGTCTGATGAGAAGTTGGGCACTTCGAAACATGTCATCCCATACCATCGCTGTGCATAACGTTGTAATTTTTCCTCTAACATCAATTAACAAACAAAACATAAAAATTCGAGCTTTGCTCCAACAACAATTACCATAACTATAATTGTTACAGGTACAGTGCGGGTGCATAACAAATAACACGGAAGTGTTGATATGCAAAAAAGCCCTTCTGTATCTAAAACTGTTCTATGAACGCGCCTAAAAATATTCCACTTTCCTTGAGTTGACATATAATAAAAAAAATATATATATGTTCCAAAGAATGTATAAAAGTAATAAGCAAATGGCACGTTAGAGGAAAAATGCATCGTGACGCTACAGGGCATCATAGCTTAGTTGTTAGAGTACTCTAACAGCGGCTTTGGTGCAGACACTTGGGTTCGTATCCCAGTGTCCGAGAAGGGGTCTGATGAGAAGTTGGGCACTTCGAAACATGTCATCCCATACCATCGCTGTGCATAACGTTGTAATTTTTCCTCTAATATCAATTAACAAACAAAACATAAAAATTCGAGTTTTGCTCCAACAACAATCACCAGTAAAGAACTTCCTTTACCTGGAAACCAGCATTAACACCAACAATAATGTTATCCTAGAAATCCGACGAAGAATTTTTTTATTTTTTATTTATATATTAACAAGAGTAATAACTAATTAATAATTACTACACCTAAATAATATTTAAGCACTAGCTAGGAGGGCTTTCGGCTTATTTCTCAAATAAAAGACTTAACTATATCTATACGTGGTCGGCAAAATCCTCATACTGAACCCGCCCAGAGGGTGCCGACTGGTAATGGATACCACAGTTGTCTGTTCAGATTGGTACCTCAGTACCTCTCTGTGCGGATGGTATCCAGCTGAGGTCAGGAGTCACAGCTGCACGTCTTAGCTCTTCAATAGCCCTGGCGTGTGGAAATGGTTCTTGACTATGGTAGTAAAAAATGGTGACTGATTTAGGACTTTCTCGGACGATGTTTGGATTTAGTTTACTTTGGGCTGGCAGGTGCGGTATTCTGCCACCTCAGTAGGTTGGGGTGAAACCCAACTGAAATGGCTGGTGGGCTAATATCGCAGCTGCCCACGTCCCGTTAAAACCTTGGCAGGCCTCAGGGTACGTTCCAGGCCCGTCGCCATTTAGTTGGTGGTGCAGGTGCGGTTGAGGATCTCCCGTTTTTGCGCTCGGTCTGGCTCTGAACGCATGTCTCATAAGGGCATGCGTCAACCCTCGCGTGGCCTCCCTGCTCGCATAGATAACCACGGGACCATTATTGGGCGACTACACATTCGGGTCTGGATAGCGGCCCTGAGTGGGGACGTATATTAGCATGGACAAAAATAACAACAACAAGGAAGAAAAGGAGGGGGAGAAAAACGGGAGGAAGACGGACAAGGACAACGGGGACAGGAAACCGGCCAGCAACGAGGCTCGCTCTTGCGTATCGCTTGGGAGTGGCTCGGCTGCTGACCGGTTTACAAGTACGGGACAGGGTCGCAGACCTGACAGGGTGCTCGTGTCTCCGAATCGGAGGCAGAGGACTCACTTTGAGGGGATGCGACCAGACATAGCTGGAGGCCTGAAATCAGGCCGCAGAGACACACAAGCGCGACGTGACAACAGGGCGAAAAGGACGGACAAGCTTCGAAACCTAGAAGCAACTTCCCCCTTAGGGTGCAGCGGGGCTGGCGCTCTTGCGAGTGCGGGCTCCGCTGGCAATAAAGGAGCGTCGAAATCGACATCCGCGACTGGACATTGCTCCAGTGCACAATTAGGTGCTGAGCTGCAGAGGGTTCACTTGGTGAGCAACCTGGACAATATGGCTAGCACCAGCAGAGGACTGTCCCCCAGCATTCCTGTAAACACAGCGAAGCGGAGGCGGTCTGGAAGAAGCAAGCGAGCGACTCCACGAAGGAAAGCCATCTGCGATCAGCGCTTGGCTGCCAAAATCTTGGAACGCTACAGCGGTCAGGATGGTTCTCAGCTTTCTGAGAAGCATTCCCGTACGCTGGAGTGGGCCAGGAATGCCAGACTCCGGCACCTAAGAAGGGAAGTGAGTCGGTCCCGCTTGGTGACGACGCTCAGCCGAAGAGGCCGAGTAATGGAGAGCACAGGGCCCGGGGTGGTGAAGCTGTGCAGCGTACGTTTAGTGAAGTCGCTAGACGTGCCGGCTCCATCACCCTGGGGGTAGTCGACAGAAGCAGGGAAGACGGGGCCATCTCCAGGGAAGAGTGGAGCTGGGTGGTCAACGCCTTTTCTGCGGTCTACTTGACTGCCGCTAGTAGGTATCCGGGGCCACAGCCATCCATAGAACATATGGGATGGTACCATGGCTTCAGGCTGGTGGCGTGCGCTGACGAGCGGTCAGCGAGCTTCTTTAGGTGCCTTGTCTCGCTGGTTGGGGAGTTGTGGCGGGGGGCTAGACTCGAGCCGTGGATAGGAGGGATCTCCCTCTTCGACCAAGGGCTCGGGTGTGGATACCTGCCGAACCGTCCCAGCCAGAGAGAATTCTGGAGCAGTTGCGGTACTGCAACCAGAACCTTCCGACCCACAACTGGAAGGTTCTCAGGGCTGAGGAACCCGAGGGGCCCGACGGCAAGTGCTGTTGCTGCTTAATGCAGAGTCCGTGGGTCCTATCTCTGAGTCGAGGGGTGTTATCTCCTATGGTATCGAGCGGGTGGCTCTTAGGATCTACAACGCCGATGCCAGGGGGGATGACGCTTCGCCTCCGGTTGTGGTGCGGGGGGGAGGAGAGCCTGAGGAGGCCTCGACGGCCGCAAACACGGTGTCCATGCCTGCAAGGTCGGACAGCATTGGCTCTGCGGGCATCCCGTCTGTGGCGGGATCTGTCTGTAGTGTTGGACTGCTGTTCGACAGGGTGGAGGAGGAGAGGCTTTTAGCTTCGGAGGGGGAGGCCGCTGAGGTAGAGGAGATGGATTTGTGATCATGATCATCAGACAAATTAATCTCCAACACTCTAAGGCGGCCTCCGCCAGCCTCCTACTCTGCCTGGAGCAAGGCGGGGTGGACGTTGTCCTTATCCAAGAGCCGTGGCTAAGCAGTAGCGGCAAAATATGTGGATTGAGGACTGGCAATTTCAACTAATTTGTGCACGGAACGGCAGGTAGGTCAAGATCATGTGTACTGGTCAAGAAGGATATTAAAGCCTTTCTTCTTTCCAATTTCAGTGACGATGACGTAACGGCTGTGTGTTTGGAGGAAGGTAATAAGGGATCGTGGCTGGTCTCGGCCTATATGGCCCATGATGATACTTATGGGCCGCCTCCTGAAATACTATACAAGATTACCGCTGAGGCAAAGCGAAGAGGCGTAGGGCTCATTGTCGGAGCGGATGCGAACTCTCATCATTCACTGTGGGGAAGTTCGGATACGAATGCAATAGGTGAGTCACTATTTGCTTTTATTCTAAATGAAGGGCTATGTATTTGTAACAGGGGTAATGACCCCACTTTTGTAACCTCAGTTAGAGAGGAGGTCCTGGACCTCACTCTTGTTTCAGAAGACCTGTTTCCCCTTATATCCGACTGGCGTGTTCTTCCGGAACACTCCTTCTCGGATCATAGGTATATTCAGTTCTCTCTTGTTAAATCTAGACCCAGTAAAACCATGTTTAGAAATCCTAGGCGTACTAACTGGGTCCCGTACTGTAGCAAGCTGGATGAGTTTCTCCCAAGAGCACCCATATCGGACTCAGAACTATCTGAGACCGCTATTGATGCTCTGGTGGAGAGATTCACCCATGCTTGTAATAAAGCGTATAAAATCGCATGCCCACTGAAAACCGTAAGTGGAAAGCGTAAACCACCTTGGTGGACTAAGGAAGTAGACGACCTTAGGGCTTCCAGTAGGCGCCTGTTCAACAGGGCCAGGAAGAGTAAACTACCTTCTGACTGGGAGCTCTACAAAGTTGGGTTGGGTATTTACAAATCTGCGATCAGGAAAGCCAAACGAGACTCCTGGAAGACTTTCTGCGAAAGCGTGGAAGGCTGTAATGAGTCTGCGAGATTCCGGAAGATTCTCTCCGGGAATCCTGCTCCCTTGAGTTACTTGAGGAATGTAGATGGCAGCTGGGCTATGAGTAGCGAGGAATCCCTCAAACTTCTCATGGATGCTCACTTCCCTGACGTCCCGGTTTCACAGGACCGCGATGCCCCATCGCCCACTAGTGTGAGCGGGGGGGCTCGGCCAGCCATCTGCCTGGATGAAAGCCAGCTTGTTTGGGCTATTAATTCTTTTAAGCCGTACAAGTCACCCGGGCCTGATGGCATAACTCCTGTGCAACTACAGAGATCGCTGGGGATTTCTTGTAGCTGGCTGGCTCCCATCTACGCCAACTGCTTGAGGTTGGGCTATATCCCCGCCTCTTGGAATATGGTCAAGGTTACCTTTATTCCAAAGGCGGGGAGGTGCTCTCACGTATCTCCCAAGGACTTCAGGCCAATCAGTCTCTCCTCGTTCCTTTTAAAAACGTTGGAGCGTTGATTGACCTGCATATACGCAGCAGGGTCCCTAGGGAGCGTCTTTCGGCTTCGCAACATGCTTACTGCAAAGGCAGATCAACTGAAACGGCGCTTCACTCCGTTGTAAAACTAATAGAGGGGTCTTTCCAGCACAAAGAATTCGTGCTGGGGGCCTCTCTGGATATCGAAGGAGCATTCAATAATGTTTTGCCTTCTGCCATCGTACGGGGCTTAGCAAGCCTAGGAGTTGAACCAAGCTTGATAGAATTTATCAGCAGATTACTCTGTGGCAGGATTGTCAGGGCGGAGTGGGGAGGTGCTGGGGCTCAGAGAGGGGTGAGAAGGGGCACGCCGCAAGGAGGTGTTCTTTCTCCACTTCTCTGGGTCATTGTAGTCAACGGCTTGCTCCAGG
Organism: Merzomyia westermanni; assembly: GCA_949987695.1. Classification (NCBI taxonomy): domain Eukaryota; kingdom Metazoa; phylum Arthropoda; class Insecta; order Diptera; family Tephritidae; genus Merzomyia; species Merzomyia westermanni. Next base: position 89,391,633 of record OX465291.1, read on the forward strand.
ACCTCGAGCGTAGGGGCTGTCAAGTGATAGCCTATGCGGACGACCTAGCAATCCTCGTCAGGGGAAAGTTTCTTAGTACCGTAAGGGATGTTCTGCAAGGGTATCTGGGTATTGTAACAGAGTGGTCCGAATCTTGTGGACTGGGTGGTCACCCAGGTAAAACGGAACTAGTCCTCTTCACGAGAAGGTATAAGATTGATGATTTTGTACTACCCTCTATTGGGGGTGTACCGCTGGTGCTTTCTGAAAAGGTTAAGTACCTAGGTGTTATTCTGGACAGGAAGCTGTCCTGGAAGCTGAATGTAGAGGATAGAGCTAGGAAAGCTTCGGTCGCTCTGTATTGCTGCAGAGGGGCCATCGGCAAACGATGGGGTCTCTCTCCTAGGGTGGTTTATTGGTTATATGAGATGGTAGTGAAACCTATCCTATTTTATGGGGTATTGGTCTGGTGGGGCGCACTAGACACGGCTTCCACCACGAAGAAGATGGTCACGGTGCAGCGAATGGCCATGGTTGGGATCAGTGGGCCATGCGCACCACTCCTACCCTGGCATTGAACGTTATGCTCAATCTGCACCCAGCTGACCTTGTAGGAAATATAGGCGCAGCTCGGGCTGCAATAAGCCTCCGAGACGCTGGTTATAGGCTTGTTCAGTATGGCCATTCCAATATACTATCGGGCTTTGATTTTATTCCCAATAGAACAGATTGCTGTGCGCCGACCTCTTCTCCGGCGAAGGGTTTTTCGACTTACATTCCCGCAAGGGATGAGTGGACAGGCGGAGAACCTATCTGGGGGGAGGCCTTGGCGAATCTGTTTACGGACGGGTCAAAGCTGGATGGATGTGTTGGGGGGGGTGTATACTGTCAGGAACTCGGGATTAGCACGAAATTTAGGCTACCTGATCATTGTAGCGTTTTCCAAGCGGAGGTTGCCGCCATTAAGGATGCGGTAGATGGGATGCTGTCGAGCGCATTCACTGTCAAGGAGTTCAACATCTACTCCGACAGTCAAGCGGCAATTAGGGCGCTGAGTGCAGGCAACGTTCGATCGAGGACAGTGAGCGACTGTCTGGAATCGCTTGCGGTTGCGTCCAACTACTTCAAAATAAAAATCATTTGGGTGCCTGGCCACTGTGATGTTCCCGGCAATTGCCATGCGGATCTCTTGGCCAGAGCTGGCACGCGTGACACAGATGTGGCTGACTCCAGTACACTGGGTATTCCCCGTACCACCTGTAGTTTGCTTCTGGGCAGGTGGGCTGACACCACCTCATGTCAGGTGTCGAAGTCCTTCTGGCCAGTAGTTGACTCCGGGCGGTCAGTGGAATTACTTAGGTTCCCCAAGTTACATCTTTCCATGATGATAAGGGTGTTGACGGGGCACTGTCCGATGGGGGTCCATGCGATGCGGTTAAATATTCTTGAAGACCCGAGCTGCGTAAGCTGCATGGAGGACGACGAGGTGGAATCATCAAGTCATTTCATGCTCAGTTGTCCAGCGTTTGCTAGGACTAGGCGCAGGTATCTCGGTTCGGATGTTCTTAGGTCTCCGGAAGACGTGTCGAAAATCGATGGGTCCCAAATCCGGAGTTTTATTGTCGCTACGCAGCGATTTGCCAAGTAATCCTAAGTTAGTGTCACCGTTCAGAATGTGGTATCACAACGGACCTTCAAAGTGTTCAAGTGAGCGGCCCACCTAGTGGGCTGCTACCACCTAACCTAACCTAACCATTTATACGTGCATGTGTAAAATAAATATTTGCACCGACCCAACGAGAATCTCATGAAAATCTCTCCAACAACCGCCCCCATAGAACGCAAAGAATATCTCTTAGAATGCAAATGTCTGTTCCTACAATCCTCGAACCCATTCCCAGGATATAAAGAGGATTCATGCATGCCAGGAATGGGCTCATATATTCCAAAAACAGATGCCCATATTCCAAGAAAACTCCTGAAATTCCACGAAAACGGTCCCTAGCGATGCCGTCATGAGACCCCTTTGGTTAGGTGTGGTAGAGCATTGGAGTATGATTAATGTAATTAAATTGAGTATTATATACGAATCTTACATAGTTTTATGTACTTATTTACTAAGTTTATACTCTCTGTTGCGTGATTTTGAGATAGGATGATGGTTTGATGTTATTGCAAATGGAGGTTCTAATTTGATGCAGTCCGGAGCAACAGTCCAAAATATGGGTAACAGTATTGTCGGTCGACCCGCAGTGGGCATACACTTATGGTCCTGAGACATTTTAAAGATGTGAATGCGTGGAGACTGTGTGTCCGATTCTAAGGCGTACAAATGTTTTAAGTTTAGTGCATGATTCATTAGGTGAATATGTTGGTGGATCGCCTGTGGGGGTTGAATCTTTCTACCAGTGATGATAGTCTGACCAATCTTGTGTAAAGTCTCTATGGAGGGATTTTTTGGCAAGTTGTTTGATATCTTTGTCGATGAAATAATCGCACATGTGCAATGGTTGATAACTAGCTTCTTTAGCAAGTTCATCCCCCATCCCATCCACATTAGTTTGATTGAGTCTTTATAATCGAAGAGGATTTTGCTGATTTTATTAATCACTGGGCTTTTACTGTTATATGCTGAAAGGGCTTCTAGAGTGGATTTGCTATCACTGCATATGACGTATTTATCACCACTGAGGGAGGCCTATTGTACCGCTTCGAGTAATGCAACAGCTTCAGCTGTGAATATCGAGCAATACGTTAGTAAAGCACCGACGGCAATTGTTGCACCAACTCGTTTGCCACCGCAAACGTAGAGCTGGTGTCGGATTTTGAACCGTCAGTATATAAAAACTTCCAAGATCCCTTCAGAGGTTCAACAGATTTGTTGTAAAGTTGCCTGTATTTGTTGGCGCTGGTAGATGTTTTTGGATATTTTAGGAGGTTGTTTATAAACACAGCCCTTGTTGATAGCCATAGAGGAGGAGTATCTAATTGTAACAGCGTTGGTTTTGAAATAATTTCTAATTCTCTTGCAAAGTTTAAGGCACGTGAAATCGCTGATGTTGATTTGCTTTTGTTTCTTTCGAGCCATTCTGCTTGAATGTATGAAAATATTAGCTTACTTTTGCAATAAAGCATTTTTGAAATTAGCATCATTGAGTTGTGCTGTATTCTTTCGTGGATATCTGGTAGCCCAGCTTCAGCTAAGATAGCTTTCGTTGGCGATGTCGCAAAGGCGCGAATGCTACTCCTAGCAGCGGCGTGGTACGGTGCGTGCAGACATTTGATATGCGTTTTAGCGCAGTTTCCATATATTGGAAGTCCAAAATCGATTTTTGAGAGTAGCATGTATTTTGTAATATTTACAAGTGTTCTTATATGTACTAAGCAATGTTTAGAAGACAAGTATTTAATGATATTTAGTCTAGAGATTAGGCTTATTCTAACGTACTGACAATGCTCTTTGAAAGTAAATCTCTTATCAAATATTATGCCCAGAATCTTTAGGCTGTTAGTATGAGGGATCAGGGAGTTATAAAGGGAGAGGTTGGGAACGACGCAATTGTGTTTTCTACAGATATGGAAAGATGTGATTTTGCTAGCCGATAAGTTGGCTCCAGATATTTTAGACCAATTATTCAAATCTATTAGAATATTAGAGAAAGTGGTATTTACTGCGTTCAAGTCTTTGGTATTTGAAAATATTACTACATCATCGGCATATATGTATATATATATATATATATATAAAGTGCTCGATTTGGTCATATGCGCTGATAATTCTGCTGATTGCGTTGAAGGCGATAGTAAAGAGAGTGACGGATAACGGTGATCCTTGAGGGATACCATTATGAAGTGGGTAAGTTTTAGATTTTTGGTTGTTTGCACGAACGAAAAACTTACGATTTGATAAAAAGGATTTTACGATGTTATACAGCTTTTCTCCAACTTTCCATCATTTAAGTTCTTCGAGTACACAATGAGCCCCAATCCTGTCGTAGGCTTTTTCAAAGTCTAAGCTCAGTATTGAAACGTGAGTCTTTGTAGCAAGGGAGTTGGAAGTAAAATGTTCAAACATCAAGAGGGGGTCAATTACGCCTAAGCCTTTTCTGAATGCGAATTGGTGTGGATTAACCAGACCATTTTGCTCTGCATACCATATCAATCTAAGTGAAATAATATTCTCTAGAGCTTTAGACATACACGGTAAGAGTGAAATCGGCCTATAGTTCAGAATATCAGTATTTGGTTTATTAGGTTTTGGGATAGGTATAATGGCCGCAGTTTTCCATTCTTGTGGGTATACACCTTGGTCAAAGATCAAGTTATATAGCCGAATAAGTCTTGACTTTAAGCTGATTTTTGTTGGAACGATTTTCCGTCATCCCTTGTCAAGTTTGGTTTTGTGACAAACCGGTTTCGGCGTTCTGCCATTTTCAATGCCTAGCTTCGTTCTGGTCTGTGTCTATCCGCTGCGTTGTTTTTATACTCCGTGGGTGCTGTGGCAGGTAATGTCAATCTATTTTTCGTGGTAGGTAACGTTAATATGCGTGTGTGTGTGCGCGGTATTGATACGTCCGAATTGTTATCTGTCCCAAGGGTTGTTTTTGTAGGTATGTAGACATACCGCTTGTTAGCTAAGCGGTAGGTTGATGTAGGTAGAAGTCGGTGATTTTTGCAGTTTGGTTCATAATTCGTTTTTGCTTGTTCATTGTTACGTGTTTGGTTGCTGTACCTGCTGGCTTGTGCTGTTTTTTGTAAACTAGTTTTAAGGGTTCAAATATTTCGTCAGAGATAGTGTTGGTTTGTTCGTTTATGATCCTGCCGTCAAATGTTTTTAACTTGTATATCTCCATGTTCTCAAGTACATTGAGCCGCCGGCCTTTTCCTTGTACGTGAAGTATTCGAGCCGTTGTTTTTATGTTAGCTGGGGTGCAGTTGTTCTCAAACATGTGGTTCGCGAAATTAGATTCTGGTATTATGGTGGGTTTTCGTGTTTTTTTGTTGCAGTCCCTGATATGCTCTCGGAATCTTGTGCTTATTTTCCTTCCTGTTTGTCCTATGTAGCGGTATTGACATTCACAAGTAAGCCTATACACTCCGTGTCTGTTGAATGGGTCATCAGAATTAGTGTCGGTTCTTAGTTTTTGTCCGACGTTGTTGGATGTTCTGAATGCTGTGTTGCCGCAAGGAGGTGTTCTTTCTCCACTTCTCTGGGTCATTGTAGTCAACGGCTTGCTCCAGGACCTCGAGCGTAGGGGCTGTCAAGTGATAGCCTATGCGGACGACCTAGCAATCCTCGTCAGGGGAAAGTTTCTTAGTACCGTAAGGGATGTTCTGCAAGGGTATCTGGGTATTGTAACAGAGTGGTCCGAATCTTGTGGACTGGGTGGTCACCCAGGTAAAACGGAACTAGTCCTCTTCACGAGAAGGTATAAGATTGATGATTTTGTACTACCCTCTATTGGGGGTGTACCGCTGGTGCTTTCTGAAAAGGTTAAGTACCTAGGTGTTATTCTGGACAGGAAGCTGTCCTGGAAGCTGAATGTAGAGGATAGAGCTAGGAAAGCTTCGGTCGCTCTGTATTGCTGCAGAGGGGCCATCGGCAAACGATGGGGTCTCTCTCCTAGGGTGGTTTATTGGTTATATGAGATGGTAGTGAAACCTATCCTATTTTATGGGGTATTGGTCTGGTGGGGCGCACTAGACACGGCTTCCACCACGAAGAAGATGGTCACGGTGCAGCGAATGGCCATGGTTGGGATCAGTGGGCCATGCGCACCACTCCTACCCTGGCATTGAACGTTATGCTCAATCTGCACCCAGCTGACCTTGTAGGAAATATAGGCGCAGCTCGGGCTGCAATAAGCCTCCGAGACGCTGGTTATAGGCTTGTTCAGTATGGCCATTCCAATATACTATCGGGCTTTGATTTTATTCTCCGGCGAAGGGTTTTTCGACTTACATTCCCGCAAGGGATGAGTGGACAGGCGGAGAACCTATCTGGGGGGAGGCCTTGGCGAATCTGTTTACGGACGGGTCAAAGCTGGATGGATGTGTTGGGGGTTGTATACTGTCAGGAACTCGGGATTAGCACGAAATTTAGGCTACCTGATCATTGTAGCGTTTTCCAAGCTTAGGTTGCCGCCATTAAGGATGCGGTAGATGGGATGCTGTCGAGCGCATTCACTGTCAAGGAGTTCAACATCTACTCCGACAGTCAAGCGGCAATTAGGGCGCTGAGTGCAGGCAACGTTCGATCGAGGACAGTGAGCGACTGTCTGGAATCGCTTGCGGTTGCGTCCAACTACTTCAAAATAAAAATCATTTGGGTGCCTGGCCACTGTGATGTTCCCGGCAATTGCCATGCGGATCTCTTGGCCAGAGCTGGCACGCGTGACACAGATGTGGCTGACTCCAGTACACTGGGCTTCGGAACAGTTAAGCAAACGCTGGGCTGACACCACCTCATGTCAGGTGTCGAAGTCCTTCTGGCCAGTAGTTGACTCCGGGCGGTCAGTGGAATTACTTAGGTTCCCCAAGTTACATCTTTCCATGATGATAGGGGTGTTGACGGGGCACTGTCCGATGGGGGTCCATGCGATGCGGTTAAATATTCTTGAAGACCCGAGCTGCGTAAGCTGCATGGAGGACGACGAGGTGGAATCATCAAGTCATTTCATGCTCAGTTGTCCAGCGTTTGCTAGGACTAGGCGCAGGTATCTCGGTTCGGATGTTCTTAGGTCTCCGGAAGACGTGTCGAAAATCGATGGGTCCCAAATCCGGAGTTTTATTGTCGCTACGCAGCGATTTGCCAAGTAATCCTAAGTTAGTGTCACCGTTCAGAATGTGGTATCACAACGGACCTTCAAAGTGTCCAAGTGAGCGGCCCACCTAGTGGGCTGCTACCACCTAACCTAACCTAACCATCTATACGTGCATGTGTAAAATAAATATTTGCACCGACCCAACGAGAATCTCATGAAAATCTCTCCAACAACCGCCCCCATAGAACGCAAAGAATATCTCTTAGAATGCAAATGTCTGTTCCTACAATCCTCGAACCCATTCCCAGGATATAAAGAGGATTCATGCATGCCAGGAATGGGCTCATATATTCCAAAAACAGATGCCCATATTCCAAGAAAACTCCTGAAATTCCACGAAAACGGTCCCTAGCGATGCCGTCATGAGACCCCTTTGGTTAGGTGTGGTAGAGCATTGGAGTATGATTAATGTAATTAAATTGAGTATTATATACGAATCTTACATAGTTTTATGTACTTATTTACTAAGTTTATACTCTCTGTTGCGTGATTTTTGAGATAGGATGATGGTTTGATGTTATTGCAAATGGAGGTTCTAATTTGATGCAGTCCGGAGCAACAGTCCAAAATATGGGTAACAGTATTGTCGGTCGACCCGCAGTGGGCATACACTTGCGGTCCTGAGACATTTTAAAGATGTGAATGCGTGGAGACTGTGTGTCCGATTCTAAGGCGTACAAATGTTTTAAGTTTAGTGCATGATTCATTAGGTGAATATGTTGGTGGATCGCCTGTGGGGGTTGAATCTTTCTACCAGTGATGATAGTCTGACCAATCTTGTGTAAAGTCTCTATGGAGGGATTTTTTGGCAAGTTGTTTGATATCTTTGTCGATGAAATAATCGCACATGTGCAATGGTTGATAACTAGCTTCTTTAGCAAGTCCATCCCCCATCCCATCCACATTAGTTTGATTGAGTCTTTATAATCGAAGAGGATTTTGCTGATTTTATTAATCACTGGGCTTTTACTGTTATATGCTGAAAGGGCTTCTAGAGTGGATTTGCTATCACTGCATATGACGTATTTATCACCACTGAGGGAGGCCTATTGTACCGCTTCGAGTAATGCAACAGCTTCAGCTGTGAATATCGAGCAATACGTTAGTAAAGCACCGACGGCAATTGTTGCACCAACTCGTTTGCCACCGCAAACGTAGAGCTGGTGTCGGATTTTGAACCGTCAGTATATAAAAACTTCCAAGATCCCTTCAGAGGTTCAACAGATTTGTTGTAAAGTTGCCTGTATTTGTTGGCGCTGGTAGATGTTTTTGGATATTTTAGGAGGTTGTTTATAAACACAGCCCTTGTTGATAGCCATAGAGGAGGAGTATCTAATTGTAACAGCGTTGGTTTTGAAATAATTTCTAATTCTCTTGCAAAGTTTAAGGCACGTGAAATCGCTGATGTTGATTTGCTTTTGTTTCTTTCGAGCCATTCTGCTTGAATGTATGAAAATATTAGCTTACTTTTGCAATGAAGCATTTTTGAAATTAGCATCATTGAGTTGTGCTGTATTCTTTCGTGGATATCTGGTAGCCCAGCTTCAGCTAAGATAGCTTTCGTTGGCGATGTCGCAAAGGCGCGAATGCTACTCCTAGCAGCGGCGTGGTACGGTGCGTGCAGACATTTGATATGCGTTTTAGCGCAGTTTCCATATATTGGAAGTCCAAAATCGATTTTTGAGAGTAGCATGTATTTTGTAATATTTACAAGTGTTCTTATATGTACTAAGCAATGTTTAGAAGACAAGTATTTAATGATATTTAGTCTAGAGATTAGGCTTATTCTAACGTACTGACAATGCTCTTTGAAAGTAAATCTCTTATCAAATATTATGCCCAGAATCTTTAGGCTGTTAGTATGAGGGATCAGGGAGTTATAAAGGGAGAGGGTGGGAACGACGCAATTGTGTTTTCTACAGATATGGAAAGATGTGATTTTGCTAGCCGATAAGTTGGCTCCAGATATTTTAGACCAATTATTCAAATCTATTAGAATATTAGAGAAAGTGGTATTTACTGCGTTCAAGTCTTTGGTATTTGAAAATATTACTACATCATCGGCATATATGTATATATATATGTATATATATATATATATATATATATATAAAGTGCTCGATTTGGTCATATGCGCTGATAATTCTGCTGATTGCGTTGAAGGCGATAGTAAAGAGAGTGACGGATAACGGTGATCCTTGAGGGATACCATTATGAAGTGGGTAAGTTTTAGATTTTTGGTTGTTTGCACGAACGAAAAACTTACGATTTGATAAAAAGGATTTTACGATGTTATACAGCTTTTCTCCAACTTTCCATCATTTAAGTTCTTCGAGTACACAATGAGCCCCAATCCTGTCGTAGGCTTTTTCAAAGTCTAAGCTCAGTATTGAAACGTGAGTCTTTGTAGCAAGGGAGTTGGAAGTAAAATGTTCAAACATCAAGAGGGGGTCAATTACGCCTAAGCCTTTTCTGAATGCGAATTGGTGTGGATTAACCAGACCATTTTGCTCTGCATACCATATCAATCTAAGTGAAATAATATTCTCTAGAGCTTTAGACATACACGGTAAGAGTGAAATCGGCCTATAGTTCAGAATATCAGTATTTGGTTTATTAGGTTTTGGGATAGGTATAATGGCCGCAGTTTTCCATTCTTGTGGGTATACACCTTGGTCAAAGATCAAGTTATATAGCCGAATAAGTCTTGACTTTAAGCTGATTTTTGTTGGAACGATTTTCCGTCATCCCTTGTCAAGTTTGATTTTGTGACAAACCGGTTTCGGCGTTCTGCCATTTTCAATGCCTAGCTTCGTTCTGGTCTGTGTCTATCCGCTGCGTTGTTTTTATAGTCCGTGGGTGCTGTGGCAGGTAATGTCAATCTATTTTTCGTGGTAGGTAACGTTAATATGCGTGTGTGTGTGCGCGGTATTGATACGTCCGAATTGTTATCTGTCCCAAGGGTTGTTTTTGTAGGTATGTAGACATACCGCTTGTTAGCTAAGCGGTAGGTTGATGTAGGTAGAAATCGGTGATTTTTGCAGTTTGGTTCATAATTCGTTTTTGCTTGTTCATTGTTACGTGTTTGGTTGCTGTACCTGCTGGCTTGTGCTGTTTTTTGTAAACTAGTTTTAAGGGTTCAAATATTTCGTCAGAGATAGTGTTGGTTTGTTCGTTTATGATCCTGCCGTCAAATGTTTTTAACTTGTATATCTCCATGTTCTCAAGTACATTGAGCCGCCGGCCTTTTCCTTGTACGTGAAGTATTCGAGCCGTTGTTTTTATGTTAGCTGGGGTGCAGTTGTTCTCAAACATGTGGTTCGCGAAATTAGATTCTGGTATTATGGTGGGTTTTCGTGTTTTTTTGTTGCAGTCCCTGATATGCTCTCGGAATCTTGTGCTTATTTTCCTTCCTGTTTGTCCTATGTAGCTGTATTGACATTCACAAGTAAGCCTATACACTCCGTGTCTGTTGAATGGGTCATCAGAATTAGTGTCGGTTCTTAGTTTTTGTCCGACGTTGTTGGATGTTCTGAATGCTGTGTTGATGTTATATCTTTTAAAGAACTTTGCTAATTTGTACGTCGCTTTTCCAGTGTATGTCATTGCCGTCCAAACCATTGGATTTTCCTCTACGTTTACTCTTTTTTATGTTCCATGGCTACTTCTGAGCTTATCCACAAGTGCTTTCTTGTATCCATTATTTGCCGCTATGTTATATATTGTATTAAGCTCTCTCCAGTATGCTTCCTGTGTGAGCGGCGTTCTCTGAAGCCTATCCACTAAGTGCCTCAATGCTGCATTTTTGTGCTGTTGCGGATGGTTTGATGGAGAGTGTATAATGGTGTCCGTGGCAGTCGGTTTTCTATAAATGCCGTAGTTGAACCTATTTGTTATTTTGTCAATCCCTATAGTTAGGTCCAGGTAGTTCATTATTCCATCTTTTTCTCCTTCCATTGTGAACTCTATGTTGCTATGTTGCCTGTTGAGGAACTCTAGTATAGAATTGAATGTTACACCGAAATTTGCGCGAATAAAAATAAAAACCAACACCCAAGCAAGTAGGAGAACGACCAGGAAGGCGGAAAAGGACTTTTTAAAGTTCGAATTACAAAGCCTATACGCTAAGAAAGACAAGATAAACACCGAACTACTGAGGATACATCTGCAATTGTCCGGACTCTTGCCCACGACTGCATTGATGGACTGCTTCGACCACATAAAGACGGGAATCAAACGCGAACTACAACGCAAATATGAAAAACTGAACCGAAAATTGGACCAGTTAACGGGCCGACGCGATCACAGTAACAGTCAACAAACACACGAATTTTACAAAAGGTTCGTAAACCTAACCACCACCAATCCCATTTTCTCCGCTCTCCAACTACCCTGTCGGAAGATCAACACAACAAAATAAATCTCTTGACTTTAAGGAAAAAGGTATATTACGTAAAATGGGATAAGATACTTTATCTGCACCCGGGGTTTTGCCCGTCATTGTCGAAATCGTACTCTCAAATTCAACTGATGTTATTGAGGAATCAGTTTTAATTGCGAAAGAAGAGGGAGTGATTTACATAGATTTCATTTTTAATCTTTTCATTGAGAGTGTTGAAATTTGAACTGAAGTTTGAGGAATGTGAGTACTTTGACCAGGTTTCAGCAAATTTATCTGCAATGATTTGTCAGTCATAGATCGGGCCTTCTGTAGAATGAATAAAAGCGATGTGGTTTCGTTGGGGTGATGAAGTAAGAGTTTTTATATCCGCCCACACTTTTTTGGGGCTGGATGAAGGTGTGATTTCCGCCTGAAGAGGGCATGTGCTTTTTTGTATTTAATAAGATTTTCATCGGTTCTATTACTTTTATATTGGGACCATGCCTTTTGCTTTGAGTGCCTAAGAATCGACAAGAGATTAGACCAGTAAGGTAATTTAGAAAAGAATTTTTTCGTGCTAGTTTGGGGTATTGCGAGGTGAGCGGCTGAGCGAATTATCGATTTTATCGCTGCTGCTTCTGCGTTTATATTCGTTAGACATGGTTTTTTATTGGAAAGAGATTTTGATATTTCACAGAATTTAGGCCAATCGGCTTTTTCAGGAATGAATTTTGCTGTGGTTTTGATTTGATATGAAGTGGGGGTTGAAAGGGATATTACGATTGGGAAGTGATCACTATTGTGTAGGTCATTTAATGTTTTGGAGGAAAGCTTAGGAGCTATAGATGCTGAGGAAAGGGTAATATCGGGATGGGAAAAGGTTTTATGGGTTGAGAAATGGGTAGGCGCACAATCATTGACACGACTAGGTTTTTTGAGAGGATTAAATCTTCAATGATTTTACCTCTACTGTTAGGCGCAGGTGAACCCCAGAGGGGACTCCATGCATTGAAGTCACCCATTAGTATGATGGGAGTGGAGACCAGATTAATAATGTCAATCAGATCTTTGAGGCCAAAGCGCTGGTCAGGGGGGATGTAGCATGAAATTATTGTAATTTTAAAGCCAATATCCACTTCTATTGCTAAACATTGATGCTTGAGGTAACAGGAACCACCTTGTAGTGCAATGATTTCTTTAGAAAGATGGCTACACCTTGTTTACAAGATGTATTTTGGGGGTTGTTGGTGAAAAAACTAACATATTTGTTGGGGGGATATGCTGTTTTGCCATCTGGGATATGTGTTTCTTGTAAAGATATTATTTCGGGGTTAAATTCTTTTATAAGTAGATTTAAGTCTGGGTAGTTATTGAAAAGACCATTAAGGGTCCACTGGAGGATATTCATAATTCGCTATCGCTCATAAGAATTGAATTTGTGTTATCTGAATTGATGGTTTGGGAACCGCTGGGATACAGATAAGAAGTAAGTTGCGGTAAAAATTCTGATGAGAGAGTTAATATGAGAAAAAAATTCATTAGAAAGAGTATTGGTGATTATTGGAGTCTCGTGAGACTCAATTGTGTGTTCATTCTGTGTTTCTGGGTTTTCTTTATTTTCTGCTATTTCTTCATTTTCTGTGTTTTCTTTGCTTGCACTGTTTGGTTCAATGCTAGCACTATTTGTTGTTGGTTGGTTGTTTGTTGGTTTTGTTCGTTGGAATTTTTCTTATTATTTTTGATAATTGGATTTTTTACTATTTCTGAGAAGAGAGTTGAATTTTCATTAATTTTTTGCGGTTTGTTTTCGCTGAATTTGTATAGCTTCGCGGATTGAACATTTATTGTCGGTTTTTTATCGCAATAACTTCTTTCATTTGGATAAACTTAGGGCATGACTTACTTGAGGCTTTATGATCGCCGGAACAATTAGCACAAATATTGCGAGAACAAGGTGTGGGACCGTGAGGGGGAAGTGAACAAGAGTCACATGCAGGTGATTTTGTGCACCTTTTCTTCGTATGGCCAAGTAGTTGGCAGTTTTTACACCTCATTGGGTTAGGGTAGTAAGGCCTAACTTTTTTGGTATATCACGATACTTCAATTTTTGTTGGCAAGTGGTAGAGGTCGATAGTTAGGAGTAATACTCCGCTTGGGGAAGGTTTGCCGTCTATATATTTTGGGAATTTGTACACATCTGTGACACCCTGTTCTTTCAAATTTTCCACAATCTCTTTTTCTGTGACGTCATTTAAACATGGTGCGTAAATTGTGCCCTTTGTGGAGTTAAGGTTATTGTGTAGGTGAAATTTCACATGGCATATGCCAAACAAATATTTTGTGGAGAGGAATTTATTTGCCACTTCAGCATTTTTCACAAATAAGAGAAGATTTCCGTCTCTTAGCTCGGATATGTTTAAAATATCAGTGCTTATGTTCTTCAAAGCTTTGTGAACAACAAAACACGAGTACTTGTTAAGAGGCTTATGTGGTTTTGTGTTGTTGTCCCTATTGTCTTTTTGTTGTCTACAGCACTTGCCACTATATACTTAGGATTTTCTTTTTTCAAAACTGGTAATGGTGGAAAAAATTCTTTTGTTATTTTAGTAGTCTGTTTTTTACGTTTGAGTTCTGGGCTTTCCAATAAAATGGAAATCCTATTATCCCCTAAAGGGGGCCCCTTCGGACCCATTTTTATTTATTTTTTATTTCAATGCAATGGTACAAATTAAGTGCACACGCGAATGAAAAAAAAAAATAAAGAAAACCCATAAAGGAGAGGAATGAGAAATATAAAGTATGTAAGCACTGAGCGTACGGTATCGAGCTAGTTGACACAACCGAATGAAGCAAAGGTTAGTCGATGACTGCGACGAAGAATTACTCTTGCAAACAAATGCTACTTCGGACTGAGTAGGCAATTGAAAAGTAAAGTCCTCTCTCGACGAACGAAAATAACACTCTACAAGTCACTCATCGCACCCGTCCTGCTATATGGTGCAGAAGCGTGGACACTAACGACATCTGATGAGGCGGCTCTGGGAGTATTCGAGAGAAAGGTTCTTCGAAAGATTTGTGGACATCTACGCGTTTGTGACGACGAGTACCGAAGAAGATTTAATCAGGAGCTGTATGAACTTTACGCAGACGCCGACATAGTTCAGCGAATTAAAACACAGCGGCTTTGCTGGCTAGGCCACGTAGTGCGAATGAGCGAAGATGCTCCAGCCCAGTAGGTATTCTTATCAGCACCCGCCGGTGGAAGCAGAGGAAGAGGGAGACCACCACTCCGATGGAGGCGCCAGTTGGCGCAACGAAGAAACGATTGGCGAACTATGTTGGACGGTCAAAATCGCCCAGGCGGTTAGATGACCATTTAAAGAAGAAAAAAAGAAATCTTTTTGGAATTACATTAAATCTAAGAAATTTTTTTTAAATATACCTACATCTGTGCAGCTTAGAAGGGTCCCAGCTAACTCCTTATCATCGCAACGTTTGTTACGCCTATCTTTAAGAGCGCCAATAAAGACAACATTGAAAATTATAGCCCGATTTCTAAACTAAGCACCGTGTCGAAATTGTTTGAATGCATAATTAAGGATAAGATATATTTTGAGGTAAAACACTTGCTTTGTCCTCAACAGCATGGATTTGTTCCGGGTAGATCTACCCTAACTAATTTAGGTGTGTTCACCGAAGACTGTTTGAATTCTTTTCAAAAAGGGTTCCAGATTGATGCGGGTTACACGGACTTTTCAAAGGCCTTTGACAGGGTATCCCATCGAGTGATTTTAGCTAAGCTTGTAAGATTAGGATTCCACTCTCTATTATTGAAGTGGATCTCATCCTATTTAAACAACAGACGTTGCGTCGTTCGCCTCGACGGTGTGTCTTCTTTTTCTTTTTTAGCTTCTTCTGGAGTTCCCCAGGGAAGCGTCCTCGGACCCTTGCTGTTTATTTTGTTAAATTAATGATATTTCCTCATGCTTCACAAAATGTAATTTTCTTCTCTACGCGGATGACTTAAAAATTTATTATGAAATTAAGTCCTTAGAAGATTCTTTTATCCTACAGGGCGAGCTTGACAACTTGTACCAGTGGTGCGATCGTAATCGCTTGTTTCTTAACATTGCTAAGTGTCACTATACCTCTTATGGTAGACTCGTATTCAATCTTCCAAAATCGTACCGTTTTTCGAATGTTGCGCTAAAGAAGGTTGATGAATTTAAAGACCTAGGTGAATATTTTGACCCCAAACTCATCGTTTCTACTCACATAAATTTTATTGTTTCTAAGGCGTATGCTATGTTGGCTTTTATTCGACGTAACTGTTCGTCGCTTTCTGACCCATACATTTTAAAAGTTTGTACACGTCTCTAGTTCGGTCGAAGTTAGAATATGCAGTATTTATCTGGAGGCCTTTTCATGCGGTAGTTGAACTTTCTGGAACCGTTCCCACCCTATCGCTCTCATTGTTTGCTCATAAATCTCATGTCGCTAGAGTCGAGGCGTTCACTGCTGTCGATGTGCGTTGTTTATGATATTATTACTGGCTTAATCGATTGCTCATGCCTGCTCATGAAAATTAGTTTTAATGTACCTTCACGGTTCCTTCGTTGTAACGAGATGTTTTATGTGGGTTTTGCTAGAACAGTTTATGCGTTGAATGCTCCCATAAGACGGACACTTTCGGAATTAAATAGTTTTTCTTTTTCTTTGGGATTTGACTTTTGCTATACCAAGTTTACTTTTAAGAGCCTGCTCATAAGGCACTTAACATAGATTTACTTCTAATTATTGTATATTGATTATGTTAAGCCTATTATGATTTTGCTACACAGTCTGTAACCTTATTGTTTGTTGATTAATGAATAAAAACTGTAGAAACGCCTACGATGAATTCACATTAAAAATATCTACGTATTCAAATGTGTGCAGATGTTCTTTTCGGATCGCAACGAGAAGACAACGGCAACGAAGAAATTTTGGAGTCTCAACGGCGACAGTCAAACACACGTTACATACACATTTTTATGCAGCATATAAAAGTATATATGTAAGTAATATATACGCAGAATGGTCAAACATGAACGAACAAGCAATAGCAGACAATTTGAACATGGCGTAGCAACGGCGAACCGAACGACATTGTGACGCAGCGCTACAACGACAACAAGAACACAACGAAGTCAGCTATAGCGATCAACGAAAACCACCCTTAATGTGTGCTAATAACGAAAGCATACGGGCAAACTAAAAACAAACGGACAGCGGAAAGGAAAATTTTATACGATTCATTCAACGGCGACGAGTGATTGTACAAACACCTTAATAAAAAAAATTCTAAAATGTTGAAATTAACGACGCTTAAAGTTGCTCAACTTAATGAATTATTAAGGGCAAACGGTGCAACGACGGGCACAAAAGCCCATAAAGTTGCAAAGCTTCAGGAGTTGTTGGGAACTGAATTGGAGGAAAATGATACAACAAACGTTAATGAGCTGCAAACACAAATCGATGGATTGAAGTCAGTTATGCAGAATTTGACAGAAGCGGTCACTGCAATGAGTGCGGGCAGTCGCAGCGAACAAGCAAATGTAAGTACTGGAAATGAAGTACCACCAACGAATATAGATGGAATGGGCAATGCAATAAGTGTGATATATGCACCAAGGCAATCAACGATGACCATTCAAGACATTGTTGGAGTTCTTCCCTATTTTTACCCGGTGGCGGCCGCCGTGGTGTGAAGGTAGTGTTGCCGGCCTACCACACCGAAGGTCCATGGTTCGAGCCCTGGTACAGGTACCATCAAAAGTGATTTGAAAAAAGTTTTTCAAAACGGGGTCGCCCCTCGGCAGTGGTTTGGCAAACTCTCCGACTGTATTTCTGCCATGACAGGCTTCTCAGCAAAAATTCGTCTCCTTTGTAGATGCCGTTCGGAGTCGGCAAAAAACTGTAGGTCCCACCAATTTGTAGGGAAAAATTCAAATCGGCACACCACAAATTGGAAGAGAAGCTTGGCGCAAAAAATCTCTTAGGAGGTTTATGATGATATACCTGTTGTATATCGCGCCATAGAGAGAGAAAGGCACTATCACGTCAGAATAGTTGATAATGAAAATTAAACAACTAAACCAAAACTACAAATGGCCTGAGGTAATGGTATTAGTGGCCATACAACACAAGTTGACAGGCATTGCGAAGCTTTGGCTAGATGCGCAGCCGGTACATAGTAGTAGGGGGCTGAATTTGTGCAAGCATTTCATGTTGAATTTCCAACTGGGTATAATACTGCTGAAATGCACAAAACCCCAAACATAAAAGCATCGAAAACTATGTGGAATTTTACTATGCGATGATAACTATTGGGCGACGATTATCACTCACATAATCAGTGGGTTATATGATAATGCATTATCAAAAACGTTGGCAGCGATATGATTTAAAACTTGCAGCGTTAAAGAATTTAAAGGCAATAAGTAACCAAGCGATAGGGAGTATAGGTACTACTAGCAACCGGTAAAAGCAGAGAGAGCAAGCCCAACATTAGGACTCTAGCAACATTAGGACGGGGAGGCTAACCCAGTGTTTAAACGCTTTTATCGACACCGGCAGTGGATGTTCATTCATCAGAAAAACAGCTGTATGTGTTATACAGACGATTAAGATGCAAAAGCAATTTATTGGTTTCGGCGGGTGCAAGGTTGCAGCATCTGAGAAAGTAGAGTGATTGCTTCTACTTGGATGATGATGGACAACATTCAACGGCAAGCTACTTTGTATATAGTTGAATATAAGTTGCTACCTGATGATTTTTTGTTTGGTCGCGCTGTGCTACAAGAATATGGCTATCGTTTAGTTGTTGATGACGGGGTTTACCATATCAATGAGGGCGATTACAATTTTAATGACCGTGGTAAGGTACTTGATCTTTTACTAATGTTTAAGTATTGTTTTGCAGAAGACATTGATGACATTGGGAGAGTCAAGGGTACCGCGATGTCAATTCAGGTTACTACAGATAAACCGATTGTAGGGAAGAAATACCAGGTACCGTTATCGCAGCGTCCAAAATTGTCGAGTATAGTGTGTAAACTACTGAAGATTGTGGTATCATACGGAAGAGTTATTCACCGAAAGCTGCGTCCATATTATTGGTAAAAAAGAGCAACGGGGAAAGGCAAATGTGTGTCGACTTCCGCAGTCTTAACGAAGTAACAGTCAAGAAAAATTATATTATGCCAAAATTATATTCACCACCGTTGACATGACGTCAGGCTATTACCAGATTCCATTTGCAGAGGAATCTAAGAAGTATACCGCATTTTTGACACCAGAGCGTCTTTTTGAGCATAATGTAATGCCTTTTGGATTGGTCAATGCGCCGATGGTCTTTCAAGAAGTCATCGTAAACGTTTTTAAACCCTGAAGCATCCAAATAAGGTCGTCAATTACGTCAACGAGGTTATTATTGCAACCAAATCTGTTTATAAAGGCTTAGAGGTTTTGCAGGATTTTTTTGGAAGCAGTTAAACAGCGCGGCCTTACGCTAAGGCCAACAAAAAGTACGTTTCTGGCATAGGAAGTCCAATTTCGCGGACGTATAATCAATTGTGACGGTATACGACCAGGCGAATATCAAAGGTTATCGAAGAGTTTTCGGTTCGGTCTACAGCAACCGAAGTTCGACAGTTCTTGGGTGTACCTGGATACTTTTTGTAACGAACTACGGCGTTGTAGCACGACCGCTTACTAAATTATTACGTAGATATGCAACGTTCGAATGGACTAATGTGCAGCAAGACGCTTTTGAGGTACTAAACGCCGCTAGTACCACAAAACCGGTATCAGCAATGTACGATGAGGCAAAAACACATAAAGTGCATACAGATGGCAGTGCTAAGTCTGGGGTGCTGATGCAACGTGAGAACAACGAGCTGAAGCCTGTGTTTTATTTTAGCAGGCAATGCAATGATGCCGAGCGTAATTATGCCAGCCATGAATTGGAAGTTTTGGCGATAGTCGAAACATTGCAGCGATATAGAATGTATCTGATGGGTAAACATTTCAAGGTGCTAACGGATTGCAATGCGGTGGCAGCCACGAAAGCAACTACGCCACTGTTGCCTCGCATAGCAGGATGGTGGCTGAAATTACAAGAATTTGATTTTGAGTGTGAGCCCCAGCAACAAAAAACGAACTGGCTGATGGCCTAAGCCAATGTCCAACTCTTCAAGCAACCGAGCCGACGACTGTTGCAGATTAAGTGTACTCAGTCACTAGCATCCGAAGGTTGGGTACGGACGATGCAACAAGACGACAAGTGGAAGCAGATTATAGAAATCGTTAACGGCAAAGACGGTGTGAACACACAATAAATTAGAAGTGACTACATTATACAAGGGCATCACTTGTATCGCAGGATGGGTAGTTCCTCAAGGCGTGAGGTGGCGACTGGCAAGGGCGTGCCATGACGAGGCAGGGCATTTGGGTGTGGATAAAACTGTGGAGCGCTTATCGAAAGATTTTTGGTTCGACCGAATGCGCCCATGTGTGAAGTCGTACATTGAACTTTGTCCAGATTGTTGAAGTGGTACCTATTCCTTTCCGAACTGTACATCTTGATCACTTGGGGCCCTTCGTGCGAAGCAAGCATGGCAAGTATTATATTTGAAGACGTTAAACAACACTAAAACCAATCCAGTATTTAATGTAATGAAAGATTACATGACCTTATATGGGCGTCCACAATGCGTGGTAACCGACAGAGGGCCAACTTTTACGTCCAAACATGTGAAGACGGCAGTGCGGAGTCCCAGAGCCAAGGGCCAAGCGGAACGTATCAATCCTAGCAGCGTATCACGAAGGTGATTTAGTATTAATCGATCATGTTCCTTCACCCACAGGCACTTCTCAGCATACAAAGGACCCTATGTTGTGACCAAGATCCTTCCACATGACCGTTATTTGGTGGACGATTTACCGGTCCCACAGCGGAACCGGAAAGGTATTCAGGAGTGTTTACCAATGACAATATGAAACCTTGGTGCACTTTGGGGGCAGAAGATTGCGAAGAAACACAGTCAAGTGTTGACGAAGTGAATACGAAGAGGGCAGATAGATAAGAAGTGCCAATAATGATAAATCGTCCAGGGGAGACGATCCATCAGGAACGCCCGAGCTGTAAAGTTACTTGGCAACCCTTTCAGGCATGAGATAAGACAGACCGAAAGGCAAAGCGAGAAGGAGTTGTAAAGTAGCAGCGAACTAAAAACGGTTGACAAAATCCGACACATTTCAATTATTCATTTCTATTAAAACTAACTCTTTAATGTACTTTTATAATTCATATTAAATTGACTAAACTTATAATACAACTCAATTGCTGTGCAAAAGTGTTATTATTTATTCTATCGAACTCACATAACTAAAAGTTATGGTAATTGTTGTTGGAGCAGTGCTCATTTTTATGTTTATTTGTTAATTGATATTAGAGGAAAAATTACAACGATATGCACAGCGATGGTATGGTATGACATGTTTCGAAGTGCCCAACTTCTCATCAGACCGCTTCTCGGACACTGGGATACGAACCAAAAAGCCGCTGTTAGAGTACTCTAACAACTAAGCTATGATGCCCTGTAGCACCACGATGCATTTTTCCTCTAATGTGCCATTTGCTTTTATTTTCGTTTCGTTTATCCATAATATCAACATATAAAAAAAATTTTAAAAGGTCGATGTCTGTACATTGCAGATATTTAAGAAAAAGTGATAGCAGGGGTCATTATTTAGCCAATAGAAACCAAATCAACTGTTTTTAGAATTTTTGTCTGAAAAACTGCTGAATGGAACCGTTGTATTACTAGACGTTTTACTTCACTTAGATACCATTTGTTCCGATAGCTCGACCAGCTTAGGAGATATAGACCGATATGTGGACCAAGGTGACAAAAAATGTGTTTAGTACAATATGGGTACCAAACGAAAGGTAATAATGAGTTCTGCAATAAGCGATGTAGCTAGTTCCATGTATTATCTGGTATGGGATATAAATCTTAACATCGGTCTATTATTAGTTCTGAGACGCAGCGAAGCGAGCGGAGTCAATAATATTAAAGTTAGCCCCCTCTCTCTATGGCGCGATATACAACAGGTATATCATCATAAACCTCCTAAGAGATTTTTGCGCCAAGCTTCTCTTCCAATTTGTGGTGTGCCGATTTGAATTTTTCCCTACAAATTGGTGGGACCTACAGTTTTTTGCCGACTCCGAACGGCATCTACAAAGGAGACGGATTTTTGCTGAGAAGCCTGTCATGGCAGAAATACACTCGGAGAGTTTGCCAAACCACTGCCGAGGGGCGACCCCGTTTTGAAAAACTTTTTTCAAATCACTTTTGATGTTAACTGTACCAGGGCTCGAACCATGGACCTTCGGTGTGGTAGGCCGGCAACACTACCTTCACACCAGTTAACCGCTCAATGAAAAAAGTGTGGTTCTGATAGACATCAAAAAATAATTATCAAAACAAATTTCGTTTCGTCATTTATCAAACAAATTATCAAAAAATATTTGAATTAATAATATTATTGGGTAAGATGGGTCGATAAGTGCATATTTTGCATTTTTATAATTGCAAATGACCATTTAGGAAACAAAAAGTAATTTGTTGCGGAAGCACAACCAACAATTTCGTGCTTTCCAGAAACAGAACAAGCCACCAGTATCTAAAGATGATGGCCATTTACTGAACACACTAATAGGGCAATCTTATTCAAACATACCAAGTAAAACAGAAACATTAGCTATAATTGAACATTTCAATGAAACTTGTAACTTTTACACCAATTTACCTGACTTCTGAGAACCAAACCGATTTAGTTATAATACTTTATATAAGTTATACCAAATACTCCACGCAACTCCCGCTACACAAGTTAGCGTAGAGCGCGGGGTTTCGACCTTAAATATATGATAAATGATTGCAGATCAGGTGTGAGTAATGATCTCAGTGAAACAATATTAAAATTGCGGCTAAATAAATTTTGGGTCCTTTTAGTACTTCGTAGTTAAGTACCTTTGTTGTTTTCGTTAATTAATTAATATATTTCTTTTTTTAATAAAAGAAATTCAAAAAACCTAGATTTCCGATCCAGCTTAAACTGCATAAGTACATATGTATGCAAAATAAATAGACGCTTGGTACTGCTCACATCCAGAAGAGACGTGCTACACGAAATGTAGCGGACGGTTGCCGTATGAGGTCTTGGCGTCGTCGGGCGTAAGTGATAATAGTATAGTAGTGCCAGTCATTGAGACTGTATCTGAGATAGACGCGGTACTACTGGAGCATCGCGGACCATAGGACGCGTGAACAGCAAGGGACCAAAAAAGTTTCGAGGAAACTAATGGGTCTATGTGTGGACGTTTAACGTCCCTTGGTCGGGTCCTTCTAGTACAGAGAACGGGATGTAGTGTGGATGAATTCAATCCAATTCGATTACCCTGGCTTGTATTGTCTACTTGAGGGAAGGTAGTTATCGGATAGCTCATTGCTGCAATGCCCACCACACCTACTCCCGACTGTCGCACACGCTAAACAGCGCGTCCACCTCGCACGGCCGCTCCACACCCCTATATCCTCCGGAGTAGGAGAGATATGCGTATAGCCGAGTGTCAGCCCCCTTTCTCTGCCCCCCAACACTGTACAATATAATCTATTTGTCCCCGACATTGACCCCAGTGACTACCTTAAAATGCCAAGTGGTCCGGTCAGGCGATGTCGATCTGTAAATTATTAACATCTATATACCCCATGCTACGTGTTGCCCGAGGTACTATCACCCCGACATCAGTGCGTTGCTAAGAGGTGATTTTAATCCTCGGCGCCTTCAAGGCGCACCATGATCTCTCGCATTCCAACTTCCCAGCATATAGCAAAGGGCACGCACTTGCAGAGCAAACAGATGACACGACATTCTGTATAGTGAACGGAGACGCCCCCACCAGAGTGGCAGGTAACTGCCACAGTTCGCCGGACATTTCCATCGTAAGCGGAGGGCTCATCAACTGCGCCAACTGGCGACCTATAGATTGCCATCTGACCAACTACCCATAATTCCATAGAAGGTTGCACTGATCATACCAAATCGCTCCCGAGACAGTCGTGCATGTACCGCTTGGGAGTACGGTAGCGGATCGGGTTTATATCCGGTAAAGGACTGTCATTTTCGACAACACTCCCCAAAATCTTCGTGGAGTGCTTTTGTCGTTACAAACAACAACAAGCACTAAAAAACAATTGTGTTAAATTTTTGTGATAAAAACTTTAAATAAATAAGTAAAACTAAAAGATGGCGGCGTTACAGCGGGAAGGCCGTGCAACCTTGTAGTTCATGTCCATAGTGATATAGTAGTAAAACTCTGTTGAAATCCCGTCCTGGAAGTGAAAGTTTCTGAGCTGAAATTTATTGTACTGCCTAATTTCTAGCACGCATGGTTGCACTCCAGCACCAACAAAAACTTTAGGAGTAATTTACCAAAAAAATAGAGCTTATAGTTTGTGAATAAATATTTTTTTTTTTTAACACTTCAGTTTTATTTGCAATCTATTTTTAAAATAATAAGCAAATTATATAACTATTTAACAATGTGACTTATATTATTGAACTCCATTGACACTCCATTGAACTGAAGAGGCCCATGAAAGGACGACGTTACGCTTCTCTTACGAGATAAAGACGGCATCGAAGGAGGAGCTGAACAAGATACAAAAAAATGATTTTTTGAAGTGCTTCGAAGATTGGAAAAACCGTTGGCACAAGTGTATAATATCTCATGGGGATTACTTTGAAGGGGACAAAATAGATATTCATGAATAAATAAATAATTTTTGAAAAAACACAAAATTCGCGATACTTTTTGAACACACCTCGTATATGTAATTTATGCGAAAAATGGAAATTTTACATACTTACCCAACAAGTATTTGTCCATAATGTTGGAAACTTCTAGAGAACATCTATTCACGCTACTTTGTGTCTTACTCACTTCGTCAGAAGAAATATATCAACGTTCCTTGGCGCAGAAAAACTGAAAAATTCTTTTCCAATCTGCCAACTTCCAAGGGACGACATAGCTGAGGTCATCAGATTTGAGAAGAGATTCAAAATAAAACTGGGAGATAAAGTCACCTAGGATGCGTCCAAGGTTAAATGATTCCATCAGAAGGATTGGAGGGGTAATATTTTTTTTTATGTTACCTGTCTAAGACTCGAACCGCCACACCACGGCGGCCGCCCAAGCCGTTTACAAGCCAAATTCCCAGCGGGCCAATATCGGCGTCTTAATTAATACAACTTTTCGCAAATCACGAAATATTGGCTCTATACTTATAGCAGCTCAGCCACGCACGGCGTGCATTTCCTGTCAAAAATTTCTCATGTTCATGTAAGTGTTCATGCGTTTAAATATAACTCAAAATCCGAAATTTGTTTTGCGTGACATTTTTGTTGACGTTGCCATAGTGATGAATTTTTGTCTGGTTATGTTTGTTATTCGAATGAAAAAACCACTGATTTTTAGACTCAGAAAAGCAGAGCACAGACTTTAGCAAACGCTTTTCGCGAAAGACTAAATGCAATTCAGGAATACCTTTCATACATTTAGTAAATACTTGAACTACTAGCGCATGCATTTTTAATTTAAGCTTGTTTAGAAAGTTTCGACGAAAACATTTTATAAGCCAAAATTACACAGAAGTTAGCAATAGTTCTGTGTAAAATGTTCAAATGTGAATAATGAACATCAAAAATGGCAATACGATTAGAGATTTAGTAAAAACAGGTCAATTCTTTTGTCAACAACCTTCAACATAATTCGTTTATTTTGCGATATTGTGAAGTTGATTAGTAAATCTTCTTACAAGTGGCAAACTGTAATTAACATTTAACGTACTTACTAACCTAGAAAAATTATTGGAACACCTTTGACATAAAAATAAAGTGTTATGATTATGAACAAATTAATCTGAGCATAACTTTACTTAAAACGAAAAAGGTCTAACTGAATTTTTTCTTTTTAATTTCCCCGTTCCTAAAATAATGTATTCTTTCTTCTTCTTTAAATGGTCATCTAACCGCCTGGGCGATTTTGATCGTCCAACATAGCTCGCCAGTCGTTTCTTCGTTCCGCCAACTGGCGCCAATTGGAAACACCGCGGGATCGCAAATCGGTCTCCACTTGGTCCTTCCATCGGAGTGGTGGTCTCCCTCTTCCTCTGCTTCCACCGGCGGGTGCCGATAAGAATACCTTCTGGGCTGGAGCATCTTCGCTCATTCGCACATCGTGGCCTAGCCAGCGAAACCGCTGTGTTTTAATTCGCTGAACTATGTCGGCGTCTGCGTCAAGTTCATACAGCTCATCATTAAATCTTCTTCGGTACTCGCCGTCGCCAACGCGTAGAGGTCCACAAATCTTTCGAAGAACCTTTCTCTCGAATACTCCCAAAGCCGCCTCATCAGATGTCGTTAGTGTCCACGCTTCTGCACCATATAGCAGGACGGGTGCGATGAGTGACTTGTAGAGTGTTATTTTCGTTCGTCGAGAGAGGACTTTACTTTTCAATTGCCTACTCAGTCCGAAGTAGCATTTGTTTGCAAGAGTAATTCTTCGTGGGATTTCTAAGCTAACATTATTGTTGGTGTTAATGCTGGTTCCCAGGTAAACGAAGTCCTTTACTATTTCGAAATTATTGCTGCCAACAGTGGCTTGGTTGCCAAGGCGCGAATGCGCTGGCTCTTTGCATGATGACAGAAGGTACTCCGTTTTGCCCTCGTTCACCACCAATCCCATTTTCTCCGCTTCTTTTTCTAATTTGGAGTAAGCAGAAGTTACGGCGCGGTTTTTAAGGCCAATGATATCAATATCGTCAGCATATGCCAACAGTTGCACGCTTTTATAAAATATTGTGCCAGCGCGGTTAAGTTCTGCAGCTTGTATTATTTTCTCCAGCATTAAATTAAAGAAATCGCACGATAGGGGGTCACCCTGTCTGAAACCTCGTCTAGTTTCGAACGGCTCAGAGAGGTACTTCCCAATTCTGACCGACCTGGCGGTGTTGCTCAAGGTCATTTTGCATAGCCGTATAAGTTTTGCGGGGAAACCAAAATCAGACATAGCGGCATATAGGCTGCTCCTTTTCGTGCTATCGAAAGCGGCTTTAAAATCAACAAAGAGATGATGTGTGTCGATTCTTTTCTCACGGGTTTTTTTCCAAGATTTGGCGTATTGTAAAAATCTGGTCGATGGTAGATTTACCAGGTCTGAAGCCACACTGATAAGGTCCAATCAGTCTGTTCACATCAGGCTTCAGTCTTTCGCACAATACGCATGATAGAATCTTATATGCGATATTCAAAAGGCTGATGCCGCGATAGTTGGCGCAGTTTGCAGGATCGCCCTTCTTGTGGATTGGGCAGAGAACACTTAGATTCCAATCTTCAGGCATGCATTCATCCGACCATATTCTGCATAGAAGCTGATGCATGCGCCTTACCAGCTCCTCGCCTCCGTGTTTGAATAGTTCAGCAGGCAAACAAACAGCGCCAGCTGCTTTATTGTTTTTCAATCGGGATATTGCTATTCGCACCTCATTATAGTCGGGTTGTGGAACGTCAATTCCATCATCTTCGATTGTGGGCTCGGGTTCGGCATCTTCTCTGGTTTCTTGCTCAGTTTCTCCATTTAAAAGGGCAGAGAAGTGATCCCTCCATATTCTGAGTGCTCTCTGAACATCGGCCACCAGGTCGCCGTTCTCATTCTTACAGGAGTTTGCCCCGGGTTTAAAACCTTCTGTCATTCGCCGAATTTTTTGATAGAATTTTCGGGCATTATTCCCGTTGGCCAGCATCTCAAGCTCCTTTATTTCACGCTTTTCTGCCTCTCTTTTTTTTCGCCCGGAAAAGCCGCCTCGCTTCCCTCTTCAACTCGCGGTAGTGTTCACACACACTCCTCGGTGCATTCGATGTAAATAATATATAATATAATAAATAATGTATTCACCTAATTAAATTTGCGACACAACACCCTTAAATGCCGAAAAGCGTTGACTACAACTCCAATCACGTCCTGGAGGTGAACATAATCAGCGTTCTATTTTTTAAATCAAGGATTAAATCAAGAATGGGGGGTAAAGCATAACGATCAGGTATTTTAATAAATATTAATCTTTGTAGCTTGCCTAAGGTCTCCAATAATTTGATTCCTTTTTGGGAACTAAATGTGAAGGAGATGCAATGTGAGAATGAAATGGTCTACATATACCTGTTTTCACTAGAAATTCGAACATTGTTTTTGCGATTTTTAATTTAATTGGATCAAGACGACGAGGTTTCGAATTTTCCTTTGGGGGAATTTTTCTGAGGGAACAAAAAAATCCGAGAGAAAATTATTCCGTGAGAATATTTAGAATTGGGCTGTTAATCTTTTGTAGTGTTTATAAGGTCTCCAATCATTTGATTCCTTTTTGGGAACTAAATGTGAAGGAGATGCAATGTGAGAATGAGATGGTCTACATATACCTGTTTTCACTAAAAATTCGAACTCTGTTTTTGCGATTTTTTATTTAATTGGATCAAGACGACGAGGTTTCGAAAAGGATAGAATTCCTTCAGTCTCAATTCTGAACTGGTTTAGTGATATCTGGTTCACAGGTAATGGCACGAAATTCATTTAAAATTTTAGAAGAATTATTTTCAGAATTACGATTAGACAAAATAAAAAAAAAGTTGTTTTGATTACTTTTATTATTTTTAATTATTTTTGATTTTTTTTTGGTACTGGTGATGTGAATATTTATGTGCTTCTACAACAATACTGAAAAAATCAAAACTTTTTAATAATCGTACAAAATCATGTTTTTTTTAATTAATTGGAAAATAGTCATTAAAAATTGGAAATAATTGGTAATAAATCATTAAATGGATTCTCAAGAAAATGATTAACCAAACTGGTAATCATTACGATAAGCAATCATTATTAAAAAGGTCGGATTCTTTTATATCTGAACTTATGGTTTAAACTTTTATTTATGGTGGATGTTAATTCTGATAAATTTTGAACGCATTGCAAAAGAATATGGTTTTCAATACTAGCTATTGAAGCTGATTTAGAAGTTTGAGGTTATTTAGTAAATCAAAAAGTTTATAACTATACTTTCATCTTTCTTTTGGATGTTACTTAAAGTTAAGTGAACCTGAATTTGTTGAGGTGATTTTCTGACACATACTTAATTTAAATAATAGTTCCTGACCAACAATGGAATCAGAGCCAGTTAGCGATTTCATGGAAAGGTTACGTAAGTACTTGTTTTTCATTTTTTAATAATCTTTTTTTTTTAATTAATTATTAAAAAACAAAGCTATGGTAGTTGTCTCTGAAAATGTTTCCTACTCTATTCAATTAAAACAACTTTTAATAATTAATTAAAAAATTATTATTAAAAAATAAAAAACAATAATGATTTTCATAAAAATTAAAAAGTGAAAAATTATTATTCTCGGCCTTAAGCTCGTTTCATGAATATTATAAAAAAATTTAAAATTGTTAAATAAAAATCAATTGTTATCAAAAACTTGCGTGATCTCCCATTATCTTACGATACATATAATTTGATTGTTGTATTTATTTTAGTGCGTATGTCACATAAAGATCCATACTAAACGGGCCTAACCACACACACCAATACTTGCAAACGAAAATTGTAAATGACTAACAAACAAAAAGCCTTCTGTCAAATTTTGCTTCTTCTTTGTGTGTCTTCTTCTTTGATATGAGCAAAATGTTAGTGCGTCATTAAACAATTTATTAAATGTTTAACAAGGAGTTTTTCAGTGAAATTGCAACTAATACGCACAGATAAGGCAAGTATATAGAGCTAATTATTGTTATTTAACAGGTCTAGTCCTGGTTTATATGTTTATGTACCCACGATTTCCAGATGGACGAGCACAGGAATTTTCAATTTGAGGCAAATGGTGTAAAATTATAGTTTTTTAAATGTTAAGTGAAATAAATATGTATTTAAAGATCTTATTGATTATTGTAAACGTGAAAATTGTGTAATTTTAAATTATATTAGCTATATGTGAAGCTTGCATCATTCATAACCATTAGGCCTGACGCATGTTTGCCGTACTTATAATCATTAGTGCTGGCGTGCGTTTGCATTATACCTGACTGTTAGCACAAACCAATAGGGATAATGAGAGTAAAGAGTGCAGATATATATTTCATAACATGTGGTTTTACATAAGCTAGAAAGGGATGCCGGATAAGCAAAACTAACTCAAAAGCAAGATAGACCGAGAGGTGATATGACTTACTATTTAACTGGTACCTGTCATCATGAATTGAGTGCTGTTTGCGCAGCAAAAACTTGATTACTCTGGAATAGTTCATAAGCTTTATTCGCACGACCGCCAATATGGACTATTATGTCCATTAATATTTAAAATGAATATTTAAATTTTATTTTAAAAATTGTTTCTTTTATTAATCTCAAAATTATTATAATCAAAAAATTGCATTGTAAACTGGTAACATAATTTAAAATTTTAAAAAGAAAAGGAATATTTACAATAAAGTTTAACAAATACTAAAATAAACCCTACAGTATAAAAGTGAAAACCCCGAAAAATTTATATAGTTTCATACATGCGGTATCGCTCTTTGCATATACGCGGTTTTTGGTGTTGTGTTAGCAATGCTTGTTGTTGTTGTTAACAGTGCTTCGCCCTGCCGAATGGGCGCGATCTCTCTAAATTGTCATCAGGCTCTTCTAACGGAAGTCCGAGGAAACACGCAGTTTCCACAGGGTTGGACCAGAGTGAAGTAGGTGTTAGAAGAGTGGGTTCGACTGAACAGGAGAAGAGATGTTTGCTA
Source organism: Merzomyia westermanni (assembly GCA_949987695.1). NCBI lineage: Eukaryota > Metazoa > Arthropoda > Insecta > Diptera > Tephritidae > Merzomyia > Merzomyia westermanni. Next base: position 89,421,766 of record OX465291.1, read on the forward strand.
TCATGAGGGGACATACCACATGCAGGGCATGTGTTTGGTATGTTGGGGTTCAGTCTGGATAAGTAAGAGTGTAACCTGTTACAATATCCAGAGCGAAGTTGTGCTATCATAACTCTAGTCTCCCTCGGAAGTACACGCTCTTCTTCAGCCAATTCAGAAGGCTGAGTATTGATAACGGGATTCACAGTCCGAGATCTGTCTACCGACTCGGTGTGGAGGTCATTTAGAGCCCGTCTGTGGTTCCGCAGATGAAACGGCAAAGAGATGTGGTGCCAGATCTCATCGTAGTGCTTACGAAGATGTCTCCTTATGTCTTTGGGGGGCGGGGATACATCCAATAGATGTCGATTTGGCTGACTGGGTTTATGACAGTTCAGAGTTCCGCGTCCTGTTGAACATTGAGCAATTTTGCCTCTTGATGGAGGTGAGACTCAGATGTCATAAGCAGACATCCCGCAGCAGTTCTGATGGCAGTGTCTTGGCAGACTTTCAATTTCCTCCAATTAGTGTCAGCAAGATTGGGCGACCATATGGGCTCAGCGTAGTCAATAACCGGTCGGCCAATAGCCTTATATGTAGCAAGCAATGTTTCTTTGTCTTTTCCCCAAGTACTGCCGGCCAGTGACTTGCTGATCTTATTGCGGCTCTGTACCTTTGAAGCTATTGCGGTGGCATGACCAGCGAAGGTGATGCCGTTTGAGGTGGTTGGGAAGAGGTACTCCGTCTACGTGGACATTTAGGATCAGATTTCGCTCGGTGAACAAGCTGGAAAGGTCACGGAGGCAACTGTTGATTCTAGTACAGAGTTCGTCAATGGAGGGACCCTTGCCCGAATCAATTATCGTGCAGTCGACCATTGAGGTAATTAGTGGTCCACCTTTTAAGGCCGGCAGGGAGCGGTGTCTCTTCCAGGTCTCGAAGGAGTGTGGCGTGGTTGACCGTATCAAATGCATTTGATAGGTCAAGTGCCACGAGAACCGTCCTATGGTTTGGTGGGTGTTGATTCAAACCATATTTTATCTGCGTTGTAATGGCATTCAAAGCGGATGTAGTGCTGTGAGATTTGCGGAAGCTATGCTGGTGATCGGCCAATTTCAGATTTGCAATAAAGTAAGGGAGCAGAATGGTCTCTAGTAGTTTCAAAACCGGCGAAAGGGGGCATATCGGACAGTAATTGGTTCGCCGGCTTCCCTGGTTTTAGTAGGGGAACTACAATCGCCTGTTTCGTGGCCTAGGGGTTTGATCATCTTCATGGCGATTCCGTCGGGTCCGATGGATTTTGAGGGTTTGGCCTTCATTATGCTTCCTTGACCTCTGCGACTGAGACGGCAATAGGCCCAGTGGAGTGTTTGTGTTTGTGCGCACGTCGGAAGACTCTTCTCTTAGTCCTATCCGCAGGTGGATGCATTATAAACAGCCGGAAAAAGAAGCTCGCGCATTTCCTGGCGTCCGATTTGACGCTGTCGCCGAATGCAATGGCGACCTTGTCATTGTATTTGGTCGGATTGGATAGGGCCTTGACAGTCGACCATAATTTGCCGACTCCGCCGGTGAGGTTGCATGCCTCTAGGTGTTGTTTCCACTTGGTCAGTTTGTGTTCGTTGACTATCCTACGAATTTCCGCATTAAGATCTTTGATTCTGGGATCTGCGGGATTGATGAGTCTCACTTGGTCACGTTCTCTTGCCATAGCCGCAGCTTCTGCAGGGAAATTCGGACGAATTTCTGGTATTCTGCCAGCAGGAATAAAGCGGCTGAGGCTGAAACAATGACCTTGCGAAACTCTCGTTCACCTTTGCGTACGTCTGTAGGAGTGGGTAAGGCAGCGAAGGAACGCTCTGTATAGTCCGTAAAGCGGTCCCAGTGCGCTTTGGTGAAGTTGATGTATGTTAGTTTATCAGTCGTTATGAGGGTCGGTTGTCGGTTGTTGTCGTCAGTCGGTCGGTTGTTCAACGCAGAGTATGATGGGTAGGTGGTCTGAAGCTAATGTAAGCATCGGTCGCCAGTTGACAAAGTTAATTAGGCCCGCGCTCGTTATGGAGATGTCTGGCGAACTGTGGCAGTCATCTGCCACCCTGGTGGGGGCATCTCCATTGACTGTACAGAATGCTAAGTTGTCTATTTGGTCTGCAATTGCGGGTCCTCTGCTGTCTGCTGGCAAGTTGGAGTGCCAGCGATCGTGATGTGCGTTGAAGTCGCCTAGGATTAGATGGTTATCGCCCCTTAGCAACGCACTAATGTCGGGATGATAATCTCTAGGACAACACGTGGCAGGGGGAATGTAGATGTTTATGATTTGCAGGTCGACGTCACGTGACCGGACTACTATGCCTTGGCATTCTAAGGTAGAGTCCCTGGGGTCGACGTCAGGGAAAAATAGATTATATTATACATAGTGATGTGTAATGAACGCAAGGCCACCCCCATGACCGCTGATCCGGTCTTTTCGATGTACATAATACCCATTACAAGTTCGTGAGTCCGATCTTGTGTTCAGTTTTGTCTCTTGTATCGCGACGATTTTGATGTTGTGCGACTTAATAAAGTCAGTTATCTCCGCGATCTTTCCAGCTAATCCGTTAGAGTTCAGCTGTAGAATTTTGAAGCGTGTAGGAGGGGAGACGGGGGACATACTAGGCGAGAGGGACGGATGCGCCTGCTTAGGTGGAGGTAGGATAAGGCCTAAACTATGTCGCAGTCTAGAGTTAACAGACTGAGCCACTATTGTGGCTATTTGAAGTTGGTAGGGGCGGTAGGGGAGTGTCAGAGCGACGACTACCGCAGGACGCCCTTAACCGTGTACAGCATGGTGCCTCGAAAGTACTAAAGAAAATACGGGGTCTGTGGATGGCAGGGTTAAGCCCTAAGCATCCAGAGTTATGTAGCCATCTCTTACACTTGCCGCATTGGACCGAATGCGACCGTTTAAAATAAATTTTCTTCCAGCAAACGCAGCAGATCCAATCTCTTGGTTCAGGGTTGGGTTCGACCCCAGCCCGTAACAACAGACAATGGAGCAACCCAGCTGCCAGGGTTTGCTCCGAGGATGACAATTTAAGGGTGGGACGGGACATATTGGACAGGGTTACATTGAAATAACAGCCCTTGGGTTTTTTTACCCGGGTCATTCCGGTGCGATAGAACCGGCTGTTGTGGGAATGGTTAGCACTGCTTCGCCCTGCCTAGTCGTTGTTGTTGTTAATAACAGTGCTAATGGGCACGATCTATAATAAGAGATATATTTCGCACGAAAGACCAAGCGCTATTATTGTTAAAATTTACTGTCCACTTGATCGTAATCGCACGCTCAAAACCTTAAGTGACTGTAGAAAGCGAACTAAGTCAACAGTTTCACTTGCTTATGTTGGGCTTGCCCATTTTTTAGTTTGGCAGTGGAGAAACGTTAAATTTTACAAGAGACCATTAAGCTGCGTAGGGGAGGGAAACTTGTATCTGTATTCACTCTACGAGGTGTGGTACATGTTAGATAAGAGTGATCGACAAAGTTTTTTTTGATGTGTTTCTTCTTCTTTAAATGGTCATCTAACCGCCTGGGCGATTTTGAGCGTCCAACATAGCTTGCCAGTCATTTCTTCGTTGCGCCACCTGGCGCCAATTGGAAACACTACGAGATCGCACACTCCACTTGGTCCTTCCATCGGAGTGGTGGTCTCCCTCTTCCTCTGCTTCCACCGGCGGGTGCCGTTAAGAATATCTTCTGGGCTGGAGCATCTTCGCTCATTCGCACATCGTGGCCTAGCCAGCGAAGTCGCTGTGTTTTAATTCGATGAACTATGTCGGCGTCTGCGTAAAGCTCGTACAGCTCATCATTAAACCTTCCTCGGTACTCGCCGTCGGCAACGTGTAGAGGTCCACAAAGCTTCGAAGAACCTTTCTCTCGAATACTCCCAGATCCGCCTCATCAGATGGTGTTAGTGTCCACGCTTCTGCACCATATAGAAGGACGGGTGCGATGAGTGACTTATAGAGTGTTATTTTCGTTGGTCCAGAGACGATTTTGCTTTTCAATTGCCTACTCAGTCCGAAGTAGCATTTGTGTGCAAGAGTAATTCTTCGTCGGATTTCTAGGCTAACATTATTGTTGGTGTTAAGCGAAGTCCTTTACTATTTCGAAATGATTGCTGCCAACAGTGGCGTGGTTGCCAAGACGCAAATGCGCTGACTGTTTGTTTGATGACAACATGTACTTCGTTTTGCCCTCGTTCACCGCCAAACCCATGTTTTCCGCTTCTTTTTCTAATTTGGAGTAAGCAGAAATGATATCAATATCGTCAGCATACGCCAACAGTTGCACGCTTTTAGAAAATATTGTTCCGGCGCGGTTAAGTTCTGCAGCCTGTATTATTTTCTCCAGCATCAAATTAAAGAAATCGCATGATAGGGATCACCCTGTCTGAAACATCGTTTAGTTACGAACGGCTCGGGGAGGTCCTTCCCAATTCTGACCGAGCTGGTGGTGTTGCGCAAGGTCATTTTGCACAGCCGTATAAGTTTTGCGGGGAAACCAAATTCAGACATAACGGCATATCGGCAGCTCTTTTTCGTGCTATCGAAAGCAGCTTTATAAATCAATGCGTGCCGATTTTTTTCTCACGGGTTTTTTCCAAGATTTGGTGTATTGCAAAAATATAGTCAATGGTAGATTTACCAGGTCTGAAGCCAGACTGATAAGGTCCAATCAGTGTGTTCAGGCCAGGCGATATTCAAAAGGCTGATTCAGCGTAGTTGGCGCAATTGCAGGATCGCCCTTCTTGTGGATTGGGCAGAGAACACTTAGATTCCAATCTTCAGGCATGCATTCACCCGACCATATTCTGCATAGAAGCTGATGCATGCGCCTTACCAGCTCCTCGCCGCCGTGTTTGAATAGTCCAGCAGGCAAACCATCAGCGCCAGCTGCTTTATGGTTTTTCAATGGGGATATTGCTATTCGCACCTCATTATAGTCGGGTTGGGGAACGTCAATTCCATCATCTTCGATTGTGGGCTCGGGTTCGGCATCTTCTCTGGTTTCTTGCTCAGTTTCTCCGTTTAAAAGGACAGATAAGTGATCCCTCCATATTCTGAGTACTCTCTGAACTTCGGCCACCAAGTTGCCATTCTCATTCTTACAGGAGTTTGCCCCGGGCTTAAAACCTTCCGTCATTCGCAGAGTTTTTTGATAGAATTTTCGGGCGTTATTCCCGTTGGCCAGGATCTCAAGCTCCTTGATTTTGATGTGTTTGCTCTCTTGTTGTTCATTATTCTTTAGTGTTTAAGTTTACGTTCAGTTTTAAGTATGTTTTGTGATACATTATCTTTTGTAAAGGTGGTTCTTTAATTATTCATGAAACGTGGTTCTTTTGTTTACTTTATCCATATGTCCCGAGTTTTCTATTGATCATGCTTTTGCTATTTGCCATGTTAGTTGATAGAAAAATTACTAACAGCATTGATGATAAATCGTTCATTTAAAAGCGAGAAGTTTAAACAGTTTAAAGATGGATTATGTTAGGTATGTTTTTGAATCCTCCCCTGTTGATGTTATTTGTGTGTCTGAAACTTGGTTTCTCAACAGTGTTAGCGATGCTCACTTCAAGATAAATAATTATAACCTTGTTCGAAATGACGGGATTGTTAAAAGAGGCGGGAGTGTAGGGATTTACTGCAAGAACCACATTAATATGAAACCCATCTGTGAGTCAAGAAATGAAGGCGTAGAATTTCTATTTGTAGAATTATCTGATGATTATTTTGTTGTTTCTGATCCCTCCTCTGTTTTACTGTTTGACCAAATTTCTTTTAATTTTCCGCACACTAGATATACACCTTAATGATTCGAACGTAGAAAGTTGCTATACATACAGAGACTTCCGCTCAATTTACTGAAATCCATTGTTTCTTCAGATGGAACATATAGACTGGCATAACTGTTAATGATGTTAATGATAAGCCAGAATTTTTGAATGGCACACTTTTACCAGCTTATGATACACACGTTCCATCCACTGCAAGAAAACAAACCCATGTCCTTGGTTTAATTCCAGAGTCAAAGAAGCTATGAAGGCTAGTACCAAAGCTTATAAAAACTGGAAGAGGTATCATGCTCAACCCAACTGGGATCTATTTCGTCGTTAGAAAAGAAAAGCAATGCTATTGCGTAAGCTCGATCCATCCCTTCCTTTGGGCATACTGTGGCGCCATATTAAGAGTCTTCGAATAAGTTGCAAGGATAAAGAAGAATGTATGTTAAATGTCGATAGTTTGAATGATATGTTTCTATGTAGTGCTTCGTCTAATAGTTCTAAACTATAGTTTGTTCCATATCCTTCTATCAAATATTCTGACGTACCTTTCGAATTTTCCAATGTATCGCTTACGCGCATTATTAATCACTGTATTACGACATCTTGCTACCCTAACTCGTGGAAAATTGCCTCTGTATGTCCCTGTTCTCCTGGTGATTTCCGTCCAATCAGTGTTCTTCCCGCCCTGTCGAAAGTTTTTGAGTCAAATTACGGTTCACATAACATCGAAAATTCAACTTTCCCCCTATCAATCTGGGTTTATGGCAGGACATGGATGTTCAACAGCTTTGGTTAAAATACTTGACGACTTGCGTATAGCTTATGACAAAGGTGAAATATCCCTTCTGTGTTTACTAGACTTCTCCAAAGCATTCGACTCTGTTGAACATTTAATACCCTGCCTAAGCTGACGTACTATTGTGGGGTTGGTAAAGCTGCTCTGGGTCTTATGAAGAGTTACTTAACGGATAGGTGTCAAAGAGTCAAGATCGGCAATGTAGCATCAACGGTAAAAAAATATAAGTTGGCGCGTTCCTCAAGGGTATATTTTAGATTCTCTGTTGTTTAGTGTATTTATCAACGAAATATTCTTAGCTTGTCGGCATGTAAGTATGCATGCATATGCCGATGATGTGCAGCTTTACTTATCCCGTCGTATTGATACTATTGACGAAGTAACGGTGGAAACCAAGTGGAAACAACACCTTGAGACATGCAACCTCTCCGGCGGAGTCGGCAAATTATGGTCGACTGTCAAGGCCCTATACAATCCGACCAAATACAATGACAAGGTCGCCATTGCATTCGGCGACAGCGTCAAATCGGACGCCAGGAAATGCGCGAGCTTCTTTTTCCGGCTGTTTATAATGCATCCACCTGCGGATAGGACTAAGAGAAGAGTCTTCCGACGTGCGCACAAACACAAACACTCTACTGCGGCCATTGTCGTCTCAGTCGCAGAGGTTAAGGAAGCCATAATGAAGGCCAAACATGCAAAATCCATCGGACCCGACGGAATCGCCATGAAGATGATCAAACACCTAGGCCATGAGGGACAGAGTTAGTTAGCGGCTCTCTTAAATCTCTCTCTAACTACCTTCGTTATACCTGAGATATGGAAACAAGCGATTGTAGTTCCCCTACTAAAACCAGGCATACCGGTCGTAAGAGGCGACTAATATGCACAAAGGTAATGACGTGCATCTCGATGGTTGATCTACGGATATGATGCCTCTCATCCTCATTACCCATCTCTCCTTCCTTACGGAAGGAGGGGTGACATGACCTAGAAGGTTCCTCTGGTCATACCAAATCGCTACCACGACAGTCGGGCAGTGCCGCAAGGGAGTACCGGAGCGTACCGGATTCATATCCGGCCAAGGACTGTCAGTTCGACAGTCTTCGGGGAGTGTTTTTGTCGTTACAACAACAACAACAAGCCGGCGAACCAAGGGGAGTCTTATCGCCCGATATCCCTCCTTTCTCCGGTAGCGAAATTACTAGAGGCCATTCTGTTCCCTGCAAATCTAAAATTGGCCGATCACCAGCAAAAATCACAGCACGACATCCGCATTGAACGCCATTAGAACGCAGATTAATAGCGGTTTGAATCAACACCCACCAAACCATAGGACGGTTCTCGTGGCACTTGACCTATTAAATGCATTCGACAAGGTCAATCACGCCACACTCCTGCGAGATCTGGAAGAGACACCGCTCCCTGCCGGCCTTAAAAGGTGGACGCTAATTACCTCAATGGTCGACAGGCAACAGTCAAATTCAGGAACAAGAAATCTAGACCACGAAGAATAAAACAAGGGGTACCGCAAGGTGGTGTTCTCACTCCCCTTTTGTTTAATTTCTATATTTCGAGACTTCCCCCCACCAGAGGGAGTCTCCATTGTTTCCTACGCTGACGACTGCACGATAATGGTCTCGGGCAAGAGTCCCTCCATTGACGAACTCTGTATTAGAACCAACATTTACCTCCATGACCTTTCCAGCTTCTTCACCGAGCGAAATCTGACCCTATCTCCGACTAAATCGACGGCGACCCTGTTTACTACAAACAAATGGGGCAAGAGTTAAATGTCCACGTAGACGGAGTACCTCTACCTACTGTCAACCACCCAAAAATCTTGGGTGTGACATTTGACAACGGCCTCACCTTCGCTGGTCATGCCACCGCAATAGCCTCAAAGGTACAGAGCCGCAATAAGATCCTCAAGTCACTGGCCGGCAGTACTTGGGGAAAAGACAAAGAAACATTGCTTGCTACATATAAGGCTATTGGCCGACCGGTTATTGACTACGCTGAGCCCATATGGTCGCCCAATCTTGCTGACACTAATTGGAGGAAATTGCAAGTCTGCCAAAACACCGCCATCAGAACTGCTACGGGATGTCATCTGAGTCTCACCTCCATCAAGAGGCAAATTTGCTCAATGTTCAAGAGCACGCGGAACTCTGAACTGTCATAAACCCAGTCAGCCAAATCGACATCTAGTGGATGTAGCCCCGCCCCCCCAGAGACATAAGGAGACATCTTCGTAAGCACTACGATGAGATCTGGCACCAAATCTCTTTGCCGTTTCATCTGCGGAACCACAGACGGGCTCTAAATGACCTCCACACCGAGTCGATAGACAGATCTCTCAGATCTCGAACTGTGAATCCCGTTATCAATACTCAGCTACCTGAATTGGCTGAAGAGGAGCGTGTACTTCCGAGGGAGACTAGCGTCATACTAGCACAACTTCGCTCTGGATATTGTAATAGGTTAAACTCTTACTTATCCAGACTGAACCCCAACATACCAAACACATGCCCTGCATGTGGTATGTCCCCTCATGATACCATACATCTCTTCTCCTGTTCAGTTGAACCCACTCTTCTAACACCTACATCACTCTGGTCCAACCCTGTGGAAACTGCGTGTTTCCTTGGACTTCCGTTAGAAGAGCCTGATGACAATTTAGAGTGATCGAGCCCATTGGGCAGGGCGAAGCACTGTTAACAACAACAACAACGCAGTAACGGTAAAACTCAATGAGGACTTACTAGCAATCTCACGATGGTCTACACTTAACGGCCTTCAACATAACCCAAATAAGTCGTATGTCTTACCAGTTTTCAAAAATAAAATAAGTCATACTAGTATTCCAAATATTAATTTAAACAATAACTCTTTTGAGATATTTGAAAAAATAACCAACTTGGGCTTTGTTATTAACACAAATCTAAGTTTTGTAGACCATATTAGTTCACCTGTAGGCAAAGTGTATGCTACTCTACGTAACCTAAGGCAGTCGGTTCCGTTCACTCCGATCCATATTCGAAAGAGGCTTGCCCGTCAAATTATTTTGCCACCCCTTACCTACTCTGAGCTAGTATATAGCAACCGTGACTCCCAGTCTGCTCTGAAAGTTGATACTGTCTTTAACGAAATTACGTGTTATGTCTATGGAATACGTAAGTTTGACCACATATTTGCATGGAGAACATCATTACTGGGACGTGAAATCACTATTTTAAAGCCCGAAACTGTATTTTTCTATTACGTTTAATGTATACGAAGACTCCAAAATATCTTTATGAAAATGTTATCTTTCCAAAATCGGAACGCTGTCTTAACCTAATGCTGCCATACTTTAACTTTAAGAACTCTACAAGAATGTTTTTCATCAATGCTGTGAGTTTCGAATGCAATACCTGCTAGCATAAAAAGCAATTTAAACAAAGGTAACGTCAAAGATGTCCTATACAAATACTTTTCCTGGAATTGAAGCACTTACATAATGTATTTTTACTTTTTTTTTTGTGTAACTTGTTGAAGATATTTATTGATTACTTTAATTTATTGTTAAGTATTTTTATTTGAAAATAATTTAATTTGAATATGTGTGTTATTATAGTGTTGTGCAAAAAGAGATGTATATTTCTTTAGAAATTCACAAAAAAAATAAGAAAATACTCTGAGAATCGTCATCGAGGTCTTCTAACTGGAGTCCAAGGAAACGTGCAGTTTCAACAGGGTTGGACCAGAGTGATATTGATGTGAGAAGATGAGAAGAGTAGGTTCAACTGAAAAGGAAAATATATGTTTAGTATCATGAGGGGACAAACCACATGCAGGGCACGTATGTGGTATGGTGGGGTTCAGTCTGGATAAGTAAGAGTTTTACCTGTTACAATATCCAGAACGAAGTTGTGCTAGCATAGCTCTAGTCTCCCTCAGAAGGACACGCTCCTCATCCCCTATTTCAGGTGGTTCGATGTCAATTACGGGGTTCACAGGCCGAGATCTGAGGGATCTGTCTACCGACTCAGTATGGAGGTCGTTTCGAGCTCGCCTATGGTTACGCAGATCAAACGGTAAGGTAATGTGCTGCCGGATCTCATCATAGTGCTTACGGAGATGTTTCCTTATGTCTCTAGGGGGCGGAGCTTCATCCAATAGATGACGATTTGGTTGACAAGGTTTGCGGCACTTCAGTAAAAACTATCTGCTCAACAGTTCCGCATGATCGCATATATTGAGCATTTTAGCCTACAGACTTGCAACTTCCTCCAGTTGGTGTCAGCAAGGTTGGGCGACCATATAGGCGCAGCGTAATCAAATAACAAAAAACTAAATGTTATCTATAACAATATTGCTATGTATATGGGTTAAAAAGATGTGACCACGTCTCTTTCTACGCTGAAAGGTTGCTAAACATTTCGTTTAATAATCTCTTAAAAGTAAGAACGCTAACTACTCTTCACAAAATAATGAGTCTCCACTGTACCCTATGCTGACGTCTGCACGATTATGGCGTCGGGTAAGGGCCCCTCCATTGACGAACTCTTTACGAGGATTAAATATTACCTCCGAGACCTTTCGAGCTTCTTCACCGAGCGACACCTGACACTGTCTTCGACTGAATCGACGGCGACACTTTTTACGACGTGGAATGCGCAGATGGGACAAGAGTTAAACGTCCACGTAGATGGAGTTCCTCTACCTAATGTCAACTACCCTAAACTCCTGGGTGTGACGTTTGACAACAGCCTCACCTTCACTAGTCATGCCACCGTAATAGCATCTAATTTACAGAGCCGCAACAAGATTCTCAAGTCGCTGGCCGGCAGTACTTGGGGAAAAGATAAAGAAACGTTGCTAGCCAAATATAAGGCTATTGGCCGGCCGGTTATTGATTACGCTGCGCCCATATGGTCGCCCAACCTTGCTGACACCAACTGGAGGAAGTTGCAAGTCTGCCAAAACACCGCCATCAGAACTGCCATCGGAGTCTCACCTTCATCAGGAGGCCAAAATGCTCAATTACGCGAGCATGCGGAATTGTTGAGCAGACAGTTTTTACTGAACTGCTACAAACCCAGTCATCCAAACCGCCATCTATTGGATAAAACTCCGCCCCCGAGAGACTTAAGGAAACATCTCAGTAATCACTATGATGAGATCCGGTACCGCATTACCTTGCCGTTTGATCTGCGCAACCATAGGCGGGCTCTAAATGACCTCCATACCGAGTCGGTAGACAGATCCCTCAGATCTCGGCCTGTGAACCCCGTAATCGAACCACCTGAAATAGCTGGTGAGGAGCGTATTCTTCCGAGGGGGACTAGAGTCATCCTAGCACAACTTCGTTCTAGATATTGTAATAGGTTAAACTCTAAACGTACCAGATACCACTAGATACCACAACATCCGACAGATGTTCCCAATACGACTATTTTGACGAGAGGTCTAATTATCAACGGTGAGAAATGTCAACTAGGTCTACATAAAGTGGAGTTTCTAGGCCACTTGGTTTCAGCAGACGGCGTCAGACCCCTGCCGCAGAAGGTTAAGGGTATACTGCAGTGCCAAAAACCCCGAGGTAAGTGCACGGGTTAAGAAGGTTTTTCGGGGGCTATCCATTTTTACAGACGATTTCTGCCTCACGCTGCATCCATCGAAGCACCACTACAGAAGTTAATGGGCCTTTGTAAAAAATGAGACAAAACTGAAATTAGACGGACGGAAGAGGCGACGAAAGCATTCAAAATACTTAAAGAACAATTGGCGCAGGCAGCTCTTCTAACTTTTCAAATTAAAAATGCCGCAATTGCTTCGATGACTGACGCCTCCGACGTCGCAGTCGGAGCGGTTTTGCAACAGATGGTCGAGGGTAAGGTAAGGTAAAACCAAAATTTACCCCAGTGGAACAGCGTTATAGAGCATCCGACCGCGAGCTAGCAGTAATTTACAAGGCGATTCGACACTTTCGTTACCTATTAGAGAGAACGGTTTTCACTATTTTTACCGACCACAAACCGTTAACGCACGCATTTGAACAGAAAAGGGAGAGGTGATTGTTGTTGGAGCAAAGCTCGAAATTTTATGTTTATTTGTTAATTGATATTAGAGTAAAAATTACAACGATATGCACAGCGATGGTATGGGATGACATGTTTCGAAGTGCCCAACTTCTCATAAGACCCCTTCTCGGACTCTGGGATACGAACCCAAGTGCCTGCACGAAAGCCGCTGTTAGAGTACTCTAACAACTAAGCTATGATGCCCTGTAGCGTCACGAGGCACTTTTCCTCTAATGTGCCATTTGCTTATGTCTTTTATACATTCTTTGGTACATATATTTGTAGCGACCGAAACCGCACATTGTAAGTTTCACGACAGATGGCAACCAAAATAATTAGAATCAAGTTGGCATTACTGTTCTCTTATATTTTCTTTAGTTATTCATTCGTTATTCAAATTCTAATAAATTAACGCCAAGTACGAATTTGTCTTAGGTTAATAAAGTAGTGTTTAATAAATTCGTGTTATTTATTTACATTGGCACACGTAGACACTACAACTGGTGACCCCGCAAAGAACACAAAATGCCTAACGAACAACAGGACGAATTCCAAGACGCAATAGCTTTGCCACAACTGGCACGACTTTCCGTCAAACCACCACCGTTTTGGAAGCCCGATCCTAGACTTTGGTTTGCACAGGTGGAGGCACAATTTACACGCGCTGGCATTACTTCAGATGCAACGAAATTCTATACTGTAGTTGCTGAGGTTGATTCAGCAATTCTTTCTCACGCAACCGATATAATATCTGCACCCCCTGCTAATGGGAAATACGATTTGTTAAAGGAACGATTAATTAAAGATTTTGGGGAATCGACGGAAGCACGTCTCCAACGTTTATTCGAAACTACAGCACTGCTCCGAGAAATGAAAGAGCTATCAAATCACCGTCTAGACAAGGAGATACTCAAGTCATTGTGGTTACGCCGTTTACCGGTTCACATACGACAAATTTTGTCAACGCTGGAAGGCGACGTTGAGGACTTGGCAGCGAAAGCAGACAATATCATGAATGTTACCCCAATACAAAACGTAGGCGCAGTCGACACAACCGAGGCTGCAGGTAAGTCTTTATCGGAGTTAATAAACAGAATCGAACGGTTGGAATGCGCCAACGAAATTAATCGCATTGACAACAACACACACACGAACGTAATACGTCCAAAGGCAACACCTGGACCTCGACAAGAGCCAGCAAACAGTATATGCTGGTATCACCAGAAATACGGCAGTCGAGCAAAGAAGTGCCGCCAGCCTTGCAGATTTGCTACATCAAGGTCGGAAAACTAGTAAGTCCTCCGTTTCGAGCGGCTAAATCGGAGAACATAAATTCATGCCGCCTGTATATTCTTGATAAGACGACAGCCTTAAGATTTTTAATCGATAACGGGGCTGAAGTATCAGTCATACCCAAAAAATTTAACAAGAACGCGGAACTTACGCCTATGAAATTAGTCGCAGCAAATAATAGTCAGATAAGTACGTACGGAAGAAAGCTTTTGACAGTAGACCTAGGCTTGCCCAAGAAGTTCAACTGGGTATTTATAGTAGCTGATGTGGCACAGCCAATCATAGGGGCAGATTTTTTGCATAATTTTGATATTTTGATAAAAATAAAAGTTTGGTGGATCAAAAAACCAAATTTCGTGTAGTTTGCCATATTACAAGGTTATCACAAAATACTGCTTCGCTCAAGGCTCAAGACAATTTCCACAAGCTAGTCATGCATTACGCCGATTTAGCAGACGATTCAAAGAAATCGGCATGTAAAGCGACAACAATTCAGCATTATATAGAGACGAAGGGCGCACCTGTAACGCAAAAAGTACGGCGGCTGTCCCCCGAAAAGCTGGAAACTGCAAAAAAAGAATTCGATTACCTTTTAGAGAGAGGAATATGTCAGAGGTCAAAAGGTCAATGGGCAAGTCCTTTACACATGGTCAAAAAAGCAAATGGCTCGTTGGCGACCTTGTGGAGACTACAGGCGTTTGAATGCCAATACTATCGCCGACAGCTACCCTGTACGCCACATACAAGATTTTGCATCCCATTTACATGGAAAAACGATATTTTCCGTGATAGATTGCAAAAAAGCCTATCATCAAATTCCAGTGAACCCATTAGACATTGATTTATTTTGTTGTGTTGATCTTCCGACAGGGTAGTAAGCTGATTTTTGTTGGAACGATTTTCCGTCATCCCTTGTCAAGTTTGGTTTTGTGACAAACCGGTTTCGGCGTTCTGCCATTTTCAATGCCTAGCTTCGTTCTGGTCTGTGTCTATCCGCTGCGTTGTTTTTATAGTCCGTGGGTGCTGTGGCAGGTAATGTCAGTCTATGTTTTCGTGGTAGGTAACGTTAATATGCGTGTGTGTGTGCGCGATATTGATACGTCGGAATTGTTATCTGTCCCAAGGGTTGTTTTTGTAGGTATGTAGACATACCGCTTGTTAGCTAAGCGGTAGGTTGATGTAGGTAGAAATCGGTGATTTTTGCAGATTGGTTCATATTTCGTTTTTGCTTGTTCATTGTTACGTGTTTGGTTGCTGTACCTGCTGGCTTGTGCTGTTTTTTGTAAACTAGTTTTAAGGGTTCAAATATTTCGTCAGAGATAGTGTTGGTTTGTTCGTTTATGATCCTGCCGTCAAATGTTTTTAACTTGTATATCTCCATGTTCTCAAGTACATTGAGCCGCCGGCCTTTTCCTTGTACGTGAAGTATTCGAGCCGTTGTTTTTATGTTAGCTGGGGTGCAGTTGTTTTCAAACATGTGGTTCGCGAAATTAGATTCTGGTATTATGGTGGGTTTTCGTGTTTTTTTGTTGTAGTCCCTGATATGCTCTCGGAATCTTGTGCTTATTTTCCTTCCTGTTTGTCCTATGTAGCTGTATTGACATTCACAAGTAAGCCTATACACTCCGTGTCTGTTGAATGGGTCATCAGAATTAGTGTCGGTTCTTAGTTTTTGTCCGACGTTGTTGGATGTTCTGAATGCTGTGTTAATGTTATATCTTTTAAAGAACTTTGCTAATTTGTACGTCGCTTTTCCAGTGTATGTCATTGCCGTCCAAACCATTGGATTTTCCTCTACGTTTACTCTTTTTTGTGTTCCATGGCTACTTCTGAGTTTATCCACAAGTGCTTTCTTGTATCCATTATTTGCCGCTATGTTATATATTGTATTAAGCTCTCTCCAGTATGCTTCCTGTGTGAGCGGCGTTCTCTGAAGCCTATCCACTAAGTGCCTCAATGCTGCATTTTTGTGCTGTTGCGGATGGTTTGATGTAGAGTGTATAATGGTGTCCGTGGCAGTCGGTTTTCTATAAATGCCGTAGTTGAACCTATTTGTTATTTTGTCAATCCCTATAGTTAGGTCCAGGTAGTTCATTATTCCATCTTTTTCTACTTCCATAGAGTTCACAATGGAAGTAGAAAAAGATGGAATAATGAACTACCTGGACCTAACTATAGGGATTGACAAAATAACAAATAGGTTCAACTACGGCATGTATCAACGCGATACATGGCTTAGCACATCCAGGCGCAAGATCGACGGCGAAGCTCATATCCAAGAACTTCGTTTGGAAAGGACTAAATTCCGACATACGTGCGCGAGTACAACAGTGTCCTGCCTGCCAGAGATGCAAAGTTTCAAGGCACACTAAGAGCGAGCTGGGAACCTTCGCTGTACCCAATCGACTTCGAACATATAAATATTGATATCGTGGGGCCTTTCCCACCATCGAATGGCTACACGTACTGTCTGACGTGCGTGGATAGATTTTCACGATGGATAGAAGCCATGCCTTTGACTGACATGACAGCTGAGACGGTAGCCAAAGAATTGCTTAAAGGATGGATTAGTAGATTCGGGGTTCCCAAATTCATCACGACGGACCAAGGTCGACAATTTGAGAGCAGCCTTTTCCAACAACTGATGAAGTTATTGGGATCTAAGCATATCCACACCACGAGTTACCATCCCCAGGCAAACGGGTTGGTAGAAAGATGGCATCGAGTTTTGAAAGCGGCTTTGAAATGTCACGGCACTAACGCAAGCTGGACCGACACCTTACCTATAGTCCTCCTTGGTTTGCGAACTGCGGTTAAAGAGGACCTGGGAGCCTCAGTAGCAGAAATGTTATACGGGCAGGCAATCCGCTTACCAAGCGCTATCCTCGACGATACTGGCGAGGTATCTTCAGAGGTTCATACGTTTATACAGGGACTGCGGCAACATTTTGAACAATTGAAACCAAGGAAAACATCACAGCATAAAACAACTTCGGTATTTGTCCCGAAAGATTTGCGATTTTGTAATCATGTTTTTCTCAGAGATGATACGATACGGTCGCCATTGAAAGCACCATACGAGGGGCCGTACCTGGTTATGAACAGATATCCGAAAACTTATACCATTTTGATAGGAACAAGGCCAGTCACCGTTTCGATAGACAGATTGAAGCCCGCTTATTTCCCAGCAGAGGAGGAACGAACACAATCTTAAACTAAAGCTTCAGGTGGAGGACGAAGTTTCTGGAAGAGGAGTGATGTAGCGACCGAAACCGCACATTGTAAGTTTCACGACAGATGGCAACCAAAATAATTAGAATCAAGTTGGCATTACTGTTCTCTTATATTTTCTTTAGTTATTCATTCGTTATTCAAATTCTAATAAATTAACGCCAAGTACGAATTTGTCTTAGGTTAATAAAGTAGTGTTTAATAAATTCGTGTTATTTATTTACATTGGCACACGTAGACACTACATACTTTTATATGTCAACTCAAGGAAAGTGGAATATTTTTAGGCGCGTTCATAGAACAGTTTTAGATACAGAAGGGCTTTTTTGCATATCAACACTTCCGTGTTATTTGTTATGCACCCACATGGAGAAACTTTCACCGCGCCGACACGGCAGTTAAACTTCACCAGCCAGTTCTCTTCGGAAATAAGGCATATCAGTGGTGCTACAATCTTGTAGCCGATATGCTTTCGAGGATAGAGACCTACACATTAACATCACCAGTTGAACTACAGCAATAACATGACTAGCAAAATCGGCGGTGAGTCAATCTCGTTAGAGTTGATTAAATATCGGCATCCGAGCGCGGGTATTATAATAGTTTGTGACAAATCAACTGGTGTTCTGCGACCATACGTGCCCGAAGCTCTACGACAGATAGTGTTCAATGCTAATCCTGGCACACCCAGAGGAGAAAGCTACTGCTAAGTTGATAACGAAAAGTTACGTTTGAAACACTGGCCTTTGCATGCATTACGGGAGCAATGCGCACATGCCCCACAGCGGCATTAGAAGTGCTCCTTGACCTGAGCCCGCTGCATATTGTAGTGGAACAGGCGGCCAAACGCACCCTGTTGAGCATAACAAAAGAGGGATTCGGTAGAGGAAAAGTGATATCGTCCGTTGGAGCAGAGAAGCTGAAAGACCAGCTCCCAATCTGTCAGCTTCCAAGGGACGATATTGCTAAAGTAATCATGTTTGAGAAGAGATTCAAATCGGAACTAGGGGACAAAGCTTCATGGGATTCTACAAAAATTCAGGAATTTCGCCAAGACCGAGCCATAGTGTGGTACACGGATGGTTTGAAAACCCCTGAGGGAATTGGTGCGGGCATCTTTGGCCCACGAGTAAAGCTCTCCATAGAGAACACCCCAGCATCTTCCAGGCGGAGGTAGTCGCTATTAGCTTATGTGCGGAAATAAATTTGCAACGCGGCTACACAAATGAGAATATCACCATATTGAGTGACGGTCAAGCCGATCTCAAAGCTATATCCTCTTACGAGATAAAGTCCTCACTGGAACTTGAATGCGTAGAGAGGATAAACTGCCTTGCGTCGTGCAACAACGTCCGTATAGCCTGGGTTCCAGGCCACGCAAGGGTGGATGGCAACGATTGGGCGGACCAACTAGCCCGAGAAGCGGCAGCAACAAAACCCATTGGCCCAGAACCATTTCTGGCAATAGACTCTCACACCATGAAAGGAGAGTTGAGGAAAGAAGAGACCAACATGAGGAATTTGTACTGGCAGCAGACTGTCGGGCTATGAT
The DNA here is from genome assembly GCA_949987695.1 of Merzomyia westermanni. Lineage (NCBI taxonomy): Eukaryota > Metazoa > Arthropoda > Insecta > Diptera > Tephritidae > Merzomyia > Merzomyia westermanni. The sequence continues at coordinate 89,440,513 of OX465291.1, forward strand.
GGGGGAATACAACAGCAACCGCTATAAAGAATTAATAACCCTATCCAAGAATAATCTCAGGATCATGGCCGGGGTTCTCACGGGCCATTGCAGGCTCAAAGCCCACCTGCACAAACTGGGCATCACTTCCAGTAGCCTCTGCTGATTCTGTGATATGGAGGATGAAACGTCGGAGCATATACTGTGCAAATGCGACGCCATCTCGAGGAAAAGACAGAAGCACCTAGGTTTCCCAACACTAGAGTGCAAGCACATACATGAAATAAAGCCGACTTCCATTTTCGATTTCCTGAGTGGGATGGGCCTAGATGGTGTGCTGTGAGATTATGAGGGCACAATAGATCTCAAGGTCGCAGTGCACTACCTCACTCTCTCTATGGCGCGATATACAACAGGTATATCATCATAAACCTCCTAAGAGATTTTTGCGCCAAGCTTCTCTTCCAATTTGTGGTGTGCCGATTTGAATTTTCCCTACAAATTGGTGGGACCTACAGTTTTTTGCCGACTCCGAACGGCATCTACAAAGGAGACGAATTTTTGCTGAGAAGCCTGTCATGGCAGAAATACACTCGGAGAGTTTGCCAAACCACTGCCGAGGGGCGACCCCGTTTTGAAAAACTTTTTTTTCAAATCACTTTTGATGTTACCTGTACCAGGGCTCGAACCATGGACCTTCGGTGTGGTAGGCCGGCAACACTACCTTCACACCACGGCGGCCGCGCACTACCTCACTACTAGTATTATTATTACGCAGTACGCAGTTGGCCGGCTTGTCAACCATGTAAGATCTCACGCCGCACAAAGGCGCATCTGTTGTTGTTGTTGTTAACAGTGCTTCGCCCTGCCCAATGGGCTCGATCACTGTAAATTGTCATCAGGCTCTTCTACCGGAAGTCCAAGGAAACACGCAGTTTCCACAGGGTTGGACCAGAGTGATGTAGGTGTTAGAAGAGTGGGTTCAACTGAACAGGAGAAGAGATGTATGGTATCATGAGGGGACATACGACATGCAGGGCATGTGTTTGGTATGTTGGGGTTCAGTCTGGATAAGTAAGAGTTTAACCTATTACAATATCCAGAGCGAAGTTGTGCTAGTATGACTCTAGTCTCCCTCGGAAGTACACGCTCCTCTTCAGCCAATTCAGGTGGTTGAGTATTAATAACGGGATTCACAGGCCGAGATCTGAGAGATCTGTCTACCGACTCGGTGTGGAGTTCATTTAGAGCCTGTCTATGGTTCCGCAGATCAAACGGCAAAGAGATATGGTACCGGATCCGATCGTAGTGCTTACGAAGATGTCTCCTTATGTCTCTGGGCGGCGGTGCTACCTCTAAAAGATGTCGATTTGGGTGACTAGGTTTATGACAGTTCAGAAGGAACTGTCTACTCAAGAGTTTCGCGTGCTCTTGAACATTGTGCAATTTTGCCTCTTGATGGAGGTGAGACTCAGATGACATAAGCAGACTTGCAGTTTCCTCCAGTTGGTGTCAGAAAGATTGGGCGACCATATGGGCGCAGCATAGTCAATAACCGGTCGGCCAATAGCCTTATATGTAGCAAGCAATGTTTCTTTGTCTTTTCCCCAAGTACTGCCGTCCAGTGACTTGAGGATCTTATTGCGGCTCTGTACCTTTGAGGCTATTGCGTTGGCATGACCAGCGAAGGTGAGGCCATTGTCAAATGTCACACCCAAGATTTTCGGGTGGTTGACAGTAGGTAGAGGTACTCCATCTACGTGGACATTTAACTCTTGCCCCATCTGCGCATTCCATGTGGTAAACAGGGTCGCCGTCGATTTAGTCGGAGATAGGGTCAGATTTCGCTCGGTGAAGAAGCAGGAAAGGTCACTGAGGTAACTGTAGATTCTAATACAGAGTTCGTCAATTGCCCGAGGCCATTATCGTGCAGTCGTCAGCGTAGGAAACAATGGAGACTTTCTCTGGTGGGGGGGGATGTCCCGAAATATAGAAATTAAACACAGTCGTCGACTATCATTCATAGCGTTCAGACGTTGTTTTTCTCAGTGACTAGTTGTGACTTACACTTGTTATTGTGTTAAAGTTCCGTTAATCTTCTTAGTTTTCTCTATCCTCATTCGTACCGTTTGAAATTTCCCTTTTTTCTTTTTTCATTGAATCCACGTGCAAATTAACTTTAAGTTTGCATAAAAACAACTATAAAAATGTCGCCGGGACCTCCGGATAGGTCACCGAATTGCTTTGCTGTGTTAAGTGATTATGTAGACCTTCCAAGCAGGAAGAAACCAAAAAACAACCCTAAACAAGACAATTTTCCAGGACTTCGTCCAAAGAGCTATAACCCCAAATTCATCCTAATCTCGTCTGCGGATAGCACTAAACCACTATCTCAACTGAGCCCCTTTGCCATTAGAAAATCAATTGAAGCTATATCTACGGAAATAGACTGTTACTCAGCTCCGAGATGGCAATATGCCAGTATTGACGCGCAACGCTCAAGTAGCAGAGAGATTCCAAAAAATTAAAACGTTCCCTAACCTTTGCCCAATTAATGTAAAGTTGCATGACACCTTGAACTCAGTAAAAGGCGTAATCTACGCTCCTTGCCCTAAACACGTCGAAGAAGAGGAAATAATTCGTGAAATGAAGGACCAACAGGTCACAGATGTGTACAAATGTGTGGTAGATGGTGCGTGGCAACCATTGGGTTTCTTTTCGCAGAAACTTTCAACGACGGAGCAACGATATAGCGCCTACGATCGCGAGCTATAGGCGATATACAAAGCAATTCGACATTTTAGATACTTTTTAGAAGGGACTAGTTTCATTTTATTTACCGACCACAAACCGTTGGTTCATGCATTTGACCAGAAATGGGAAAAGCTCTCGCCCCGTCAGACACGCCATCTCAACTTTATTAGTCAATTCTCATCTGATATACGACACGTCAGCGGGGCAGAAAACTTCGTTGCAGACATTCTATCAAGGGTTGAAACATTTACGACACCTTCACCAGTAGATTGGAATTTGCTCGAAGAAGAACAAAAGAAATGTGAAGAGCTTAGAGAGCTACTGAAAGGAAACACCTCGTTGAAACTAGTCAAACACTCGCTGCCAGGTACGAGTTTAGAAATTTTTTGCGACCACTCGACCGGCAACTTACGCCCATACGTCCCAGCACCATTACGTCAAGTCATTTTCAACGCGATACATGGCTTAGCACATCCAGGCGCAAGATCGACGGCGAAGCTCATATCCAAGAACTTCGTTTGGAAAGGACTAAATTCCGACATACGTGCGCGAGTACAACAGTGTCCTGCCTGCCAGAGATGCAAAGTTTCAAGGCACACTAAGAGCGAGCTGGGAACCTTCGCTGTACCCAATCGACTTCGAACATATAAATATTGATATCGTGGGGCCTTTCCCACCATCGAATGGCTACACGTACTGTCTGACGTGCGTGGATAGATTTTCACGATGGATAGAAGCCATGCCTTTGACTGACATGACAGCTGAGACGGTAGCCAAAGAATTGCTTAAAGGATGGATTAGTAGATTCGGGGTTCCCAAATTCATCACGACGGACCAAGGTCGACAATTTGAGAGCAGCCTTTTCCAACAACTGATGAAGTTATTGGGATCTAAGCATATCCACACCACGAGTTACCATCCCCAGGCAAACGGGTTGGTAGAAAGATGGCATCGAGTTTTGAAAGCGGCTTTGAAATGTCACGGCACTAACGCAAGCTGGACCGACACCTTACCTATAGTCCTCCTTGGTTTGCGAACTGCGGTTAAAGAGGACCTGGGAGCCTCAGTAGCAGAAATGTTATACGGGCAGGCAATCCGCTTACCAAGCGCTATCCTCGACGATACTGGCGAGGTATCTTCAGAGGTTCATACGTTTATACAGGGACTGCGGCAACATTTTGAACAATTGAAACCAAGGAAAACATCACAGCATAAAACAACTTCGGTATTTGTCCCGAAAGATTTGCGATTTTGTAATCATGTTTTTCTCAGAGATGATACGATACGGTCGCCATTGAAAGCACCATACGAGGGGCCGTACCTGGTTATGAACAGATATCCGAAAACTTATACCATTTTGATAGGAACAGGGCCAGTCACCGTTTCGATAGACAGATTGAAGCCCGCTTATTTCCCAGCAGAGGAGGAACGAACACAATCTTAAACTAAAGCTTCAGGTGGAGGACGAAGTTTCTGGAAGAGGAGTGATGTAGCGACCGAAACCGCACATTGTAAGTTTCACGACAGATGGCAACCAAAATAATTAGAATCAAGTTGGCATTACTGTTCTCTTATATTTTCTTTAGTTATTCATTCGTTATTCAAATTCTAATAAATTAACGCCAAGTACGAATTTGTCTTAGGTTAATAAAGTAGTGTTTAATAAATTCGTGTTATTTATTTACATTGGCACACGTAGACACTACATACTTTTATATGTCAACTCAAGGAAAGTGGAATATTTTTAGGCGCGTTCATAGAACAGTTTTAGATACAGAAGGGCTTTTTTGCATATCAACACTTCCGTGTTATTTGTTATGCACCCACATGGAGAAACTTTCACCGCGCCGACACGGCAGTTAAACTTCACCAGCCAGTTCTCTTCGGAAATAAGGCATATCAGTGGTGCTACAATCTTGTAGCCGATATGCTTTCGAGGATAGAGACCTACACATTAACATCACCAGTTGAACTACAGCAATAACATGACTAGCAAAATCGGCGGTGAGTCAATCTCGTTAGAGTTGATTAAATATCGGCATCCGAGCGCGGGTATTATAATAGTTTGTGACAAATCAACTGGTGTTCTGCGACCATACGTGCCCGAAGCTCTACGACAGATAGTGTTCAATGCTAATCCTGGCACACCCAGAGGAGAAAGCTACTGCTAAGTTGATAACGAAAAGTTACGTTTGAAACACTGGCCTTTGCATGCATTACGGGAGCAATGCGCACATGCCCCACAGCGGCATTAGAAGTGCTCCTTGACCTGAGCCCGCTGCATATTGTAGTGGAACAGGCGGCCAAACGCACCCTGTTGAGCATAACAAAAGAGGGATTCGGTAGAGGAAAAGTGATATCGTCCGTTGGAGCAGAGAAGCTGAAAGACCAGCTCCCAATCTGTCAGCTTCCAAGGGACGATATTGCTAAAGTAATCATGTTTGAGAAGAGATTCAAATCGGAACTAGGGGACAAAGCTTCATGGGATTCTACAAAAATTCAGGAATTTCGCCAAGACCGAGCCATAGTGTGGTACACGGATGGTTTGAAAACCCCTGAGGGAATTGGTGCGGGCATCTTTGGCCCACGAGTAAAGCTCTCCATAGAGAACACCCCAGCATCTTCCAGGCGGAGGTAGTCGCTATTAGCTTATGTGCGGAAATAAATTTGCAACGCGGCTACACAAATGAGAATATCACTATATTGAGTGACGGTCAAGCCGATCTCAAAGCTATATCCTCTTACGAGATAAAGTCCTCACTGGAACTTGAATGCGTAGAGAGGATAAACTGCCTTGCGTCGTGCAACAACGTCCGTATAGCCTGGGTTCCAGGCCACGCAAGGGTGGATGGCAACGATTGGGCGGACCAACTAGCCCGAGAAGCGGCAGCAACAAAACCCATTGGCCCAGAACCATTTCTGGCAATAGACTCTCACACCATGAAAGGAGAGTTGAGGAAAGAAGAGACCAACATGAGGAATTTGTACTGGCAGCAGACTGTCGGGCTATGATGGGGGAATACAACAGCAACCGCTATAAAGAATTAATAACCCTATCCAAGAATAATCTCAGGATCATGGCCGGGGTTCTCACGGGCCATTGCAGGCTCAAAGCCCACCTGCACAAACTGGGCATCACTTCCAGTAGCCTCTGCTGATTCTGTGATATGGAGGATGAAACGTCGGAGCATATACTGTGCAAATGCGACGCCATCTCGAGGAAAAGACAGAAGCACCTAGGTTTCCCAACACTAGAGTGCAAGCACATACATGAAATAAAGCCGACTTCCATTTTCGATTTCCTGAGTGGGATGGGCCTAGATGGTGTGCTGTGAGATTATGAGGGCACAATAGATCTCAAGGTCGCAGTGCACTACCTCACTCTCTCTATGGCGCGATATACAACAGGTATATCATCATAAACCTCCTAAGAGATTTTTGCGCCAAGCTTCTCTTCCAATTTGTGGTGTGCCGATTTGAATTTTCCCTACAAATTGGTGGGACCTACAGTTTTTTGCCGACTCCGAACGGCATCTACAAAGGAGACGAATTTTTGCTGAGAAGCCTGTCATGGCAGAAATACACTCGGAGAGTTTGCCAAACCACTGCCGAGGGGCGACCCCGTTTTGAAAAACTTTTTTTTCAAATCACTTTTGATGTTACCTGTACCAGGGCTCGAACCATGGACCTTCGGTGTGGTAGGCCGGCAACACTACCTTCACACCACGGCGGCCGCGCACTACCTCACTACTAGTATTATTATTACGCAGTACGCAGTTGGCCGGCTTGTCAACCATGTAAGATCTCACGCCGCACAAAGGCGCATCTGTTGTTGTTGTTGTTAACAGTGCTTCGCCCTGCCCAATGGGCTCGATCACTGTAAATTGTCATCAGGCTCTTCTACCGGAAGTCCAAGGAAACACGCAGTTTCCACAGGGTTGGACCAGAGTGATGTAGGTGTTAGAAGAGTGGGTTCAACTGAACAGGAGAAGAGATGTATGGTATCATGAGGGGACATACGACATGCAGGGCATGTGTTTGGTATGTTGGGGTTCAGTCTGGATAAGTAAGAGTTTAACCTATTACAATATCCAGAGCGAAGTTGTGCTAGTATGACTCTAGTCTCCCTCGGAAGTACACGCTCCTCTTCAGCCAATTCAGGTGGTTGAGTATTAATAACGGGATTCACAGGCCGAGATCTGAGAGATCTGTCTACCGACTCGGTGTGGAGTTCATTTAGAGCCTGTCTATGGTTCCGCAGATCAAACGGCAAAGAGGTATGGTACCGGATCCGATCGTAGTGCTTACGAAGATGTCTCCTTATGTCTCTGGGCGGCGGTGCTACCTCTAAAAGATGTCGATTTGGATGACTAGGTTTATGACAGTTCAGAAGGAACTGTCTACTCAAGAGTTTCGCGTGCTCTTGAACATTGTGCAATTTTGCCTCTTGATGGAGGTGAGACTCAGATGACATAAGCAGACTTGCAGTTTCCTCCAGTTGGTGTCAGAAAGATTGGGCGACCATATGGGCGCAGCATAGTCAATAACCGGTCGGCCAATAGCCTTATATGTAGCAAGCAATGTTTCTTTGTCTTTTCCCCAAGTACTGCCGTCCAGTGACTTGAGGATCTTATTGCGGCTCTGTACCTTTGAGGCTATTGCGTTGGCATGACCAGCGAAGGTGAGGCCATTGTCAAATGTCACACCCAAGATTTTCGGGTGGTTGACAGTAGGTAGAGGTACTCCATCTACGTGGACATTTAACTCTTGCCCCATCTGCGCATTCCATGTGGTAAACAGGGTCGCCGTCGATTTAGTCGGAGATAGGGTCAGATTTCGCTCGGTGAAGAAGCAGGAAAGGTCACTGAGGTAACTGTAGATTCTAATACAGAGTTCGTCAATTGCCCGAGGCCATTATCGTGCAGTCGTCAGCGTAGGAAACAATGGAGACTTTCTCTGGTGGGGGGGGATGTCCCGAAATATAGAAATTAAACACAGTCGTCGACTATCATTCATAGCGTTCAGACGTTGTTTTTCTCAGTGACTAGTTGTGACTTACACTTGTTATTGTGTTAAAGTTCCGTTAATCTTCTTAGTTTTCTCTATCCTCATTCGTACCGTTTGAAATTTCCCTTTTTTCTTTTTTCATTGAATCCACGTGCAAATTAACTTTAAGTTTGCATAAAAACAACTATAAAAATGTCGCCGGGACCTCCGGATAGGTCACCGAATTGCTTTGCTGTGTTAAGTGATTATGTAGACCTTCCAAGCAGGAAGAAACCAAAAAACAACCCTAAACAAGACAATTTTCCAGGACTTCGTCCAAAGAGCTATAACCCCAAATTCATCCTAATCTCGTCTGCGGATAGCACTAAACCACTATCTCAACTGAGCCCCTTTGCCATTAGAAAATCAATTGAAGCTATATCTACGGAAATAGACTCTTACTCAGCTCCGAGATGGCAATATGCCAGTATTGACGCGCAACGCTCAAGTAGCAGAGAGATTCCAAAAAATTAAAACGTTCCCTAACCTTTGCCCAATTAATGTAAAGTTGCATGACACCTTGAACTCAGTAAAAGGCGTAATCTACGCTCCTTGCCCTAAACACGTCGAAGAAGAGGAAATAATTCGTGAAATGAAGGACCAACAGGTCACAGATGTGTACAAATTTAGGCGCCAAATTGATAACAAAACCATTTACACTGGTCAAATTGTGTTAACTTTTGATCTTTATCGACTCCCTGATACCGTTGAAGTGGCCTGGTACAAAACCTTACATCCCAAACCAAATGCGGTGTAGCACCTGCCAGAAACTGGGACAAACGCAGAAAAGTTGTACCAACAATCCAACGTGCGATAATTGCAACCTCTCACCTCACAATCCTGACAAATGCGTTAGAACCCAATGCGCCAACTGCGCTGAAGAACACTCCTCATCAGACCGAAACTGCCCTAAATTCATCCAGGCCAAGGAAATTCTCAAAATTAAAACTCTCTAAAAATGCAGCATGAGCGAAGCACGCCTTAAATATAAAAACAATTTACCCTTATTCAACGCTTAACCTCCTACGCCACTGCTGCAAAAAGTAGCACAACCTCCAACAGTGATTTGACAAGTCCAAATAAAACCAATGCCGAAATAAATACCTCTACCATCCCCAGTTTATCAACAAAAAACACGCATACCATAAGAAATAAGTCCACCAACCTATTTGAAAATTCTACTACTACTTCCTCTGAAACTCTTTCATTTCAACAAATCAATAAACCAACTACCCAATATAGCACAACATCTGAACCAAACTCAACACAACAAATGTCAACAATATCTCTTTTTACTCACAATCTACTTAAAAATAACGAATACTACATCAAAAACAAAAAAGAACAATAATAAAACCCCCTCGATGGATTATTCCATCGATGATTTATAAATCTAGCATATTCTTCAGTGGAACATGAAAGGCTTCTACAACAACTTCTCTGAACTTCAATTACTAATCAAAGAATATAACCCAACTCTAATCGCAATCCAAGAAACACATGTCTGCCACAACTCCAATCCAACTTTTCTTAACAGCTACTCCACCTACTTTGCAAACTCTCCGGCCAATACAACATCCAAACAGGGCGTGGGTATAGCAATAAAGAGCTACATCCCACATAAAAAAATCGAAGTAAACTCTCAACTGCAAGCAGTAATGGTCAAGATTGAATTGAGTATAAAATTCACAATAGTATCCGTATATATTCCACCTTGTCAAAAGTTTAGTAGTAGAGACTTAAATGAAATTTTCAATTTTAGTACTTGGCGATTTCAATGGTTGGAATAACCTATGGGGTGCCCCCTCCGACAATCATCGAGGACGTATTATAGAAAATGCCATAAGGTTATCGATCTGAGCGTTTTGAATGATGGCAGCCCGACTCATTTTTCCACCCACTCTTCCTTCTCCCACGTCGACATATCCCTTTGCTCCCCGCCACTGTTTCCTCTTATAAAATGGCAGACACTTAATGATCTTCATAACAGCGATCACTTCCCAACTATCCTAAATTTCTCATTGAATCCTAATGTCTCTTATCGTACAAAAACCCCATCCAAATTCCTATTAGATCTTACCGACTGGGAAAACTACAAAAAGGAGGTTTATTTCGAATTAAATGCGCGGACCGAATCAAACTCTCCAAACCACGAAGCTTCTAGCATTCCTAAATCCATACGCGTGGCTGCAAACCACTGCATTCCCCAAGCATCGCCCTCCCGTAAAACTCACGTACCCTGGTGGAATAAGGAGCTTACGCTTCTCAGAAGAGAAAAAATGCAAGCTTGGCATAAATTTAAAAATAATCCTACACCCCCAAACCTCATAAAATTAAAAAAATGCAACGCCCTATTCCGGAAGGAGATGAAAGCGCAAAAAAAATGAAGTTTTAAAAAATTACCGAATCTATTTCCCCTGAGTTGATTTGATTTTCTTTTTTTCCGACAGGGTGGATATTAGGTGTATATTGGAACGATTTTCGTCATCCCTTGTCCGTCAATTTTTGTTTTGTTACAAACCGGTTAGCAGACACACGCGTTCCCACAACAGCCGGTTCTACGTACCGGAATGACTCGGATTTTTACATCCGACCAAGGGCTGTTATTTCGACTCTACCCTGTCTAACCTGTCACACATTGGAGGAGGTTGCAGGCCTGCCAAAACACCGCACTCAGAACTGCCACGGGGTGCCTCCTTATGTCTCCTGAGCACCATCTTCATAACAAGGCAAAAATGCTCGATGTCGAAGAGCACTGTGAGATGTTGACCAGACAATTCCTGTTCAACTGCCATGTTGTTGTTGTTGTAGTAACGACAAAAACACTCCCCGAAGGTTTTGGAGAGTGTTGTCGAATTAACAGTCCTTGGCCGGATTTGAACCCGGTACGCTCCGGTACTCCCTTGCGGTACTGCCCGACTGTCGTGGTAGCGATTTATGACCAGTGGAACCTTCTAGGTCATGTCACCCCTCCTTCCGTAAAGAAGGAGAGATGGGTAATGAGAGGTGAGAGGCATCATATCCGTAGATCAGCCATCGAGTTGCACGTCATTACCTTTGTGCATATTAGTCGCCTCTTACGACCGGTATGCCTACCTCGGGCATATTCTAAACCCCTAACCCGCAGGGGGGGTTCAACTGCCATAAACCGCAGTACCCAAACAGGAACCTGCTCAACGAAAATCCGCCTCCCAGGAGAATAAGGAGTCACCTCCGTAAGCACTATGACGAGATCCGGCACCACATTTTCTCGCCGTTTGATCCAAAGGTGCACCGGCGGGCCCTCAACCTCATCCACACGGAGTCGGTAAACTCCTTTGTCAGGTCTCGTCCAGTGAATGCAGTCCTACAGGCACAAGCCCCACCTGTTGCCGACGAGGAACGCGAGCTGCCCAGGGAGACAAGAGTCACGCTGGCTCAACTTCGTTCTGGATACTATAACAGACTAAACTCTTACCTATCCAGACTGAACCCTGACATGCCAAATGTCTGCCCGGCATGCGGCGTGTCTCCCCACGATACTAACCATCTGTTCATCTGCTCAACTGAGCCTACTCTTCTAACACCAATTTCACTCTGGTCCACCCCTGTTGAAGCCGCGAGGTTTCTTGGACTTCCGTTAGAAGAGCCTGATGACAGTGTTGGATGAGGGGTGACATCCTAGGCAGGTTAAGTAGTCGCTACAACAACAACAGAGGGGCCCGTCGCCAGGATCGTGAGGACATCGGCGTAGGAGACGATCGAGACACCCTCTGATGGGGTGGGGAGTAATTAAACAAAAGCGGGAATAGGTCACCACCCCGTGGCACCCCCTGTTTGAATATATGTATGTGGTTTAGCGGTCCAACGCATTAGACAGGGCGGAAGGGTTGAGTCTTCCAGGTCGATAATGAGTTGCGCGTGGTTGAAGGTATCGAAGGCTTTCGACAGGTCAAGTGCAACCAGTACAGTCCTGTCAATAAGGCGATTTTGGTTGAGACCAACACCTTTCTGAGTGGTAATGCATTTTACGGAATCCATGCTGATGTTCGGTGAGTCGCAGGCAGTCGGGCAGTACCGCAAGGGAGTACTGGAGAGTACCGGGTTCAAATCCGGCCAGGGAATGTTAATTCAACAACACTCCCCAAAACCTTCGGAGAGTGTTTTTGTCGTTACAACAACATCGATTTGGAGCTTTTAGTCCACGTATGGCTGATGTCATTTAACGCTTCCCTGGTGGCTCGTCTTATTTCCTTGTCAACCGCTCGCTCATTTCTTCAGTTTCGACTGGACCTTAACACCGAAGGCGATGGATATTTTGTTGTTAGGTTTAGTCGGATTTGACAAGGATTTGACAGTGAACCATAATTTGCCCAACACCAACAGAGGTTGCTTAGCTGCTCCTCCCACTTGGCGCGCTTGTTTTGATCTACCAGCTGTCTGATTTCCGCATTGAGATCTTTGATTTGAGGATCAGAAGGGAATGTATTGAGTTGAGGCTGAATCTATGACCATACGAAACGCTGAAGTCAGTGAAAGTACGGTTTTTGGAGATGACAAAGTCAGTGGGGCGATCTATTGAGAAAACAATTGGTAAATGATCTGATGCAAGAGTCAACATCGGTCACCAGTCAACGCAGTTTATGAGACCAGCTCTAAAAGTGGTAAGGTCTGACGAACTTGAAGAATTTACGGCGAGTCTTGTGGGGGCATCCCACCATGCATAACGCCGAATCGCTGTATTACACGCCACGATACTTTTCATATTGCTAATAATACATTTAATCAAGAAACCCCTTAATTTTTTGTAGCCAAATTGACACAATTTGCTTTCGTTTTATTTCGGTACAAATGTAGAATAGTTCCAACTCTCTGATAAAAAATTGGGATCGATAAACACCATTGCAGTAAAAATAACGGTATTTTTATTGGAAACAGCAACAACAAAACATGTCGAAAGTCAAAGTTCATATAAAACATATCTTAAAATCAAAATTTATCAAAAACTAATGCACCGATTTTAAAAAAATTTACATCATTTCATAGGTATTCAAATTACCTTTAATTAGGTATATATGCATACTTTTTATGTGCATTATAAAGTTTGTGTAAAAATTACACTTATGTAAAACAAGTATTTAATCTTATTTATTTTTTTCTTAAATTGCCTTGTTCCCTTAAAACTAAATGCTATAAAAAAAAGGGGAATGTTTTAAGCTTTCATTTCATATATGTTGTTGTTGTTGTTGTTAACAGTGCTTCGCCCTGCCCCAGATTGGACAGGGTTACATTGAAATAACAGCCCTTGGCCGGGTGAAAAAACCCGGGTCATTCCGGTGCGATAGAACCGGCTGTTGTGGGAATATAAAGGGTGTTTTTTTTAGGGGTATAGAACTTCGAATTGAAATAAAACACAAGAAAATCGTTTTAAGGTCCATCAATTTGGCTTTATTGGAAGGATAATTTTATGCCATTAATGTTTAAATATGATTTCGGGCATGTGGCCGCCGCGGCTGGCTCGAGTAAAGCCAATTCTACAGGTCCAATTTTCAACCACTTTTTCGAGCATATGGGGCCGTATGTCGGCAATAACGCCACGAATGTTGGCTTCCAATTCCCCTAACGTTTCTGGTTTGTTGGTGTAGACGAGCGACTTCACATATCCCCAAAGAAAATAATCCAATGGTGTCAAATCACACGACCTTGGTGGCCAATTGACAGGTCCATTCCGCGAAATTATGCGCTCATCGAATGTTTCCTTCAATAAATCGATTGTGACGTGCGCTGTGTGGCATGTAGCGCCGTCTTGTTGGAACCACAACTCATCCACATTCATGCCATCCAATTCGGGAACAAAATAGTCGGTTATCATGGCTCTATACCGGTCTCCATTAACGGTAGCTGCCTCTCCAGCATTATTGCGGAAGAAGTATGGCCCAATGACTCCACCAGCCCATAGAGCACACCAAACAGTCAGTTTTTGTTGATGTAATGGCGTTTCAAGGGTCTCATGTGGATTCTCTTCACTCCAAATGCGGCAATTTTGCTTGTTGACGTAGCCATTCAACCAAAAATGAGCCTCATCACTGAACAAAATTTTGCGATGAAAATCAGCATCGAAATCAATCTCATTTTCGGCCCATACACCAAAATCACGACGCATTGCATGGTCTCGCGGCTTTAATTCTTGCACAAGCTGGATCTTGTAAGGTCGCAAGCCAAGATCTTTGCGCAAAATCTTCCATAAAGTTGATGGAAAAAGCTCCAATTGCTGTGCACGGTGGCGAATCGATTCATTCGGGTCCTCTTCAACACTTTGCTCTACAGCGGCAATTGTTTCTTCGGTGCGCACTGTTCGACGTCTCTGCGGATGCGTATTATCACATAGAGTAAACGTAGTGCGAAAACGATCCATGGTTAACCGAATTAATTGCTCTGATGGACGATTATGTCGACCATAAAATGGACGGAGCTCACGGTAAACTTCGCGAACTGAACCATTATTTTCGAAATAAATTTGCACGATTTGCAAGCGTTGTTCTTTTGTCAACCTGTTCATGATGAAATGGCAAACCAAACTGAACATAAATGCCAGTTTTATCTCTATTCGAAAAACAAACCTGTAAAAAAAACACCCTGTATATATGTCATCAACTGTCGCCATATTACAAAGTATCTAACAATCAACGATCCCTTGACCCTTAGCCCATTTAACACCGCCTAAGCGATCCACAGCATTTCTGCGCAGAACACCTTCAATTCAAAATATTACAAAAGTTAACCGGATAGGTATACAAGCCGTATATCAAGTAAGAGATTGTTAAATTACCTGTCCAATGATTACAAAATTTTGGAAATCCGTTCATTCTCTCTATGGCGCGATATACAACGGTATATCATCATAAACCTCCTAAGAGATTTTTGCGCCAAGCTTCTCTTCCAATTTGTGGTGTGCCGATTTGAATTTTTCCTACAAATTGGTGGGACCCACAGTTTTTTGCCGACTCCGAACGGCATCTACAAAGGAGACGAATTTTTGCTGAGAAGCCTGTCATGGCAGAAATACACTCGGAGTTTGCCAAACCACTGCCGAGGGGCGACCCCGTTTTGAAAAACTTTTTTCAAATCACTTTTGATGTTACCTGTACCAGGGCTCGAACCATGGACCTTCGGCGAAAAATTTTGATTTTAAAAAACCCTTAATATCAACTTTGACCGTAAATAACTCTTGTTATTCTTTCCCCCCAAAAAAAAGTATATGGTTGTAGTCACCTTAATAATATATATCGACCCCTGTACTTTTTTATTTAACTTGGGAGTTGGAGCTATACTGTATTTATGTCTTTTATTTCTCCAACTAACCAACCTCCTTACTTGTTTCCCGGGCTTGTTTCATTATTTTAATCAAAGAACAGCTGGCATAGATTGTATACAAAACAAATATATACTTACATAGCGGAACAGAGCATGAGTCCCCTCTTATCGCCATGAAATGTAGCGCTTGATTTCCATAATAGGATGCACCGCTTTTGTCCACGTCTGTGGAAGTCAGCAATAAAAGTCCTGAACCGCGTTTGTTCCACAATAAGTCTACCCGATCGGCTTGGAAAAAGCTTTTACAAGCAATCGCTTGATTTTGTGATAGTGAGGGATACTTAAAAAGTTTACACATTGAGGGTCCTCCTTTAGTTCCAGGAGTGTATACTGCTACACACGGAGGAATGGCTCCAGGCGATAATGAAACAACAGCACCTCGGCTTCCTCCAATCTTACGGGAACTGTTATTGAAATCTTTAGCATTTCCGGTAACATCATAAAACAACACTTCCCCACCAACTACTATAGCGAAAAGAGACTCGTCCGATGACCATGAGGGCTCCCAATCTGTTTGATTTTTTTGAACAATATCGAACACTTGCGAACCTGAGCTTAATTCATAAACAAACATATTTGATGAACCTTCAGGTTTATCTTTGGTAACAACGTACAGTTCCCATGTAGATAGGTAGGTTCCGAGGGGTGAAAATTTTATGTAAAAGGCTTTTGGACGATGAAGAGTACAACGAATTTTCCAATCCAATGTTTTTACCACTTTAATTTCGTTACCATTAGAGTACGCGAAATAACGTCCATCTGAACTGAATGAAAGTGATCGACAATTTCGAGTCTCTTCTTTCGGAAGGTAAGATTTGTACTCATATTTTAATTTCGGTTCATCGGAAGCCCATACCTCGATACCAACGCTGGAACGTACTAACATGCAAATATATTTTTTGGTTAGACAAAACACATATCAATACGTTCTCAAAACTTCGCATTCGCCATAATTTTCACATACCTGCAAGCGCGGGACAAATGTGAGTAATACAACGGTCCAAATCCATTACCAAATTCTAACCTAATCAAATGTTTACATGGTTCCTTCCAATATTATGTGAATGTTCTACGAGTCGCCAGAACTTACCCGTGATGTTTTTTGTTTTTGAATGTAATGCCACCCCTGCTAGACATGTATCAGTCAATTGAGGAATCAATTGACAGATATTGCTGTAGAGCAAAATTTCCATCAATTTATGAGAGCAACATGACAAAACTGTATAAACAATTCGTATACGTGTACTGTTGTGCGTTTCGCTCTTACTAATGAAGTTTTGCATAAGGCTGTCCTTGTCTTTGACTGCCCGCTTTTCACTCAACCCTGTTATAGATATCAGTCAGCTTTGAGTAAATAAAGCTGAAGCAGAAACCTATCACGCATGTATAAATAAAATTAGACCTGATTTAAAATTCATTCACATATTTATTTAAATATGTATTTTTAATTAATTTTATTAATATAATATTAATTGTAGAACGCACTATGTACTAAGGTAATATAATAATATAATACATTTTGATAATATATATGGCAGTGTGTTAAAGTAGCGCATACACGTTGTTTAATTAATTTCATTAAATATAATAATAGAATATATAATATATCGAGTGAGACTTGTATGAGCGATATGGAATGTAGAATCTTGTAGTTGTAGCTGTTAAATGTGATCAACAATAAATTATATACAATCATACAAAGCTGCGTTGCCATTTTGGCGATGTTAATTTGAGTGCGTTAGTTTAAGGAGTATTTCTTGTTTATTCTCTTCTTTATAATTATTAAATTGATGCGCCTACATGTTGTTGTTGTTCAACATCATTTATTAATATATATATAATTATGTGTGGCTTGTTCTTGTATACTGTGCATTGTTTTGTACACATAATTTTTTGTTTTGTACACGTTCTTTTAGCGCTTGCCGCCAGTGTGTTTCATCGTGCACGACAAAATCTCCTCTTTGGCCATCAGCCATCAAGTCTCGACAACCAGTTGCAAGTTCAGCAAGTTGTGTGAAAGGCGCTTCGCCCTGTTTACAATATGCATCTTGATCATGTTGTTGTTGTAGAAAATCATTGTCTAAACAATGTTGCTCAACTACCCTTTCTTCGGTTTGTTGCAAATCGGAGATGGCTGCGTGTTGCACAAGCAACTCATCGGACATGTGCTCCTGTGTAAAAAGAAAAGTATTTTGTTAATAAATACCGTCAAGTAATAAAAATCGGAGTTAATAAGGGTATGCGTTATAGATGATTCTAATATATAAAGCAATAAATATTTAGTTCATGAACTGGACAATTTTTAAGTTTTGCTAAAGTTCTGACTCAAATATTTACATTAGAAAATTTCGTAACAGAATAATTGCCACATTTCCACTTACACCAAGTGACCGCAACAACGACAAATAATTCTCTCACAACTGTCCATTACTTGTTTTAGTTTCGATACATGGAAACGCAAATGTGCCGATTGTTTACCCAAAGCTCGTATACATTCCTTAAGTGCTAATAGTGATGAATTCGAATAGGCCAATGTTTGGCCACATTTACGCGCCGTATTGCCATGTTGTATGAGCTTGAGTTCTTCGTCGGCGCTATCACCCACTTTTTCGGTTAAGCCCACTACTTGTACTGTAATAAAATAAACGTATAGTTTAATATAAAATGTGAATAATATACAACCATTTATCTACTCACCATAGCTGTACATAGCTTACGGAATTCTGCGCAAATGTGATCAACAATAAATTTTATAAAATATAAATGCAATTGTGACATTTGTAAACATTGTACTTTCAAGTATTTAAGCTGTGCGATAATGGTAGTATTGTAGAGTGTGGTGCGTATAAGCTTTATGCGTGCAACAGAAGATATTTAGGTAATTGTTTCCTTTAAAAGGCAACTGGTAAAACACGTCCAAAAATATCGGTAGAGGTATCAAACAATGCGTTTTGACTTCATCAACAATCCGAAAGCGGATTTTAAATTTTTTGTTTCAGTTAAAAGTTATTCGCGAATACCCAAAAATTACCGAGGTCCGATCCCAAAAAGGGGGCTTGATCCAAGGTATTTATGTGCAGAACACCTTTCTGGTAGGCGGCTTCCAGCCGCGCTTCAAACAAATAACCCTTAGCCGGTCCAACACCGGCTACGCGGTCCACAGTATTTCTGCGCAGATCACACTTTTGCACTTTTCGGTGCACCCTTATCTGTGATTACAACAACCATATGGAAATGACAGAGAGTTTTCAACTTTGATTGCAAATATCTCTTCACTGAAACAAAAACTCGCAAATCCGCTTCCGGATTATTGTTACCGAGGTGAAAACGCGTATTTTCATACCTTTCCCGATAATTTCGGAAGCAGTTGTCTCCTAAAGGAAACAGTTACCGAATCCAAGCCCTCAACAGCATATGCACTTACCTCTGAGGCATCTACATATGCTGATAAGGACATGTAATCGTTTCGCTCATTATCACCACATGCACCGCCTTCACACTCAACAACACTGCCACGTAAAGCATAAGTATGCTCTTCCAAAATTCCAATTTGGGCCACAGGAAACAAATCCTGACTAATATCCTAAGAAACCACACACTCCGCGTTTTCAGCTTCAAGCAAGCTTCTAAATTTATCTACGTTGGCTTCAAATAGCCTTTTTTCAGCACTAAGGCAGTTTCTTAAATGCCTTTTATTCATTTCGCACCTAGTTTTATACAAAAACACAACAAAATCATATTTATAAAATTTTTTTATAGGCTTAGAAAAATTCCACGTGTGCGTTCTATGATGAACTGTCAAATCAAAAAGAAACGGAAGAAAATTATTTGTAATTGTAGAGGTATTATCAAAAATGTTGTAAAAGTATTGGAGTATCCATCAGCATGCTCTAGCAGGGACCTCTCCAGATGTTAAAACGGGCCAAAAGGCGTTTGGCAACCATAATCAGACTAATAACCCATGGCCCAATTCAAAATCAATATTCGCTGTATTCGCCTTGGCAAAATCTGAATTCGCCAGCAAACTTAATGTCAAATTTTGAATTCGTCGAAACAATCTGACATTTAAGTTCAAAACAAAATTCGGTAAACAACGCGATAAACTATTTTATTTACCAATTTTCTGTGCAGTTTCAAGTCGCAAATATTTTAAAAAATGCCAGAGCATCACCAACAGCGGCAGAAACAGGAACAACAAAACTTAAATAACAATTTTTACGGAGTATCCATAAAGTTTTCTGTATGGAAATAGTGGTGGCGGCACAAAGCAAATAGGTGGCAGATTCTCTGCAATATATCGGGAGGAGACATCACAACATGCAACTACAGCAGCAACGCTTGCATGTAGGAGTAATTGGGTGTATACTGTGGAATCCACCTGTACCACCCATCAGCGGCGATGATATGTCTACTCTTCCGGCACGATATGCGACATGAAAATGCGGTAATTCTATACGACCGCACGTAACTGCTAATGCACGTCCAAAAATATCGGGAATGATATCAACCGACGGGTTTTAACCTCCGTAGCAATAATCCGAAAGCGGAAATTCGATATTTTATGTTTGTTCAGGGATATTCGCAATTAAAGTTGAAAATTTTCTGTCATTTTCATGTGGAAATATTGTGGACCGCGTAGCCGGTGTTGGACCGGCTAAGGGTTATTTTTTTGAAGCGCGGCCGAAGGCCGCCTACGCAAAAAGGTGTTATGCACATAAATACCTTGGATCAAGTCCCCTCTTTAATTTAATGCTGGAGAAAATAATACAATCTGCAGAACTTAACCGCGCTGGAACAATATTTTATAAAAGCGTGCAACTGTTGGCATATGCTGACGATATTGATATCATTGGCCTTAACAACCGCGCCGTAACTTCTGCTTACTCCAAATTAGAAAAAGAAGCGGAGAAAATGGGATTGGTGGTGCGATTGGTGGTGAACGAGGGCAAAACGAAGTACCTTCTGTCATCATGCAAAGAGTCAGCGCATTCGCTTGGCAACCAAGCCACTGTTGGCAGCAATAATTTCGAAATAGTAAAGGACTTCGTTTACCTGGGAACCAGCATTAATACCAACAATAATGTTAGCCTAGAAATCCGACGAAGAATCACTCTTGCAAACAAATGCTACTTCGGACTGAGTAGGCAATTGAAAAGTAAAGTCCTCTCTCGACGAACGAAAATAACACTCTACAAGTCACTCATCGCACCCATCCTGCTATATGGTGCAGAAGCGTGGACACTAACAACATCTGATGAGGCGGCTCTGGGAGTATTCGAGAGAAAGGTTCTTCGAAAGATTTGTGGACCTCTACGCGTTGGCGACGGCGAGTGCCGAAGAAGATTTAATGATGAGCTGTATGAATTTTACGCAGACGCCGACATAGTTCAGCGAATTAAAACACAGCGGCTTCGCTGGCTAGGCCACGTAGTGCGAATGAGCGAAGATGCTCCAGCCCAGAAAGTATTCTTATCGGCACCCGCCGGTGGAAGCAGAGGAAGAGGGAGACCACCACTCCGATGGAAGGACCAAGTGGAGACCGATTTGCGATCCCGCGGTGTTTCCAATTGGCGCCAGTTGGCGCAACGAAGAAACGACTGGCGAACTATGTTGCACGGTCAAAATCGCCCAGGCGGTTAGATGACCATTTCAAGAAGAAGTCCCCTATTTGGGATCGGACCTGGGTAATTTTTGGGTTTTTTGCTAATAACTTTTCACTGAAACAAATTATTTAATTTCCGCTTTCGGATTATTGATACAGAGATCAAAACGCGTTGTTAGATACCTCTCCCGATATTTTTGGACGTGTTTTAGCAGTTGTCCCCTAAAGGAAACAATTACCCCTTTTAATTATGGAATGTAAACATTAAATTTTCAAAAACAAGTCAGTTTGACAAGCATCACCATTATAATTACGCCATGCTAATAACCCATGAATACTGTGGCGATTATTCTCAAGCCTGTACCATCCCTAACTCAATAACACTCCCAGCACTAGTTAAACACAGGTGAGATAACGATGGCTACACTTATGCATGCAAGCGTGTAATTAGGAAGAGGAAGAGAGATGGCGTGAGTGTTTGCGAATACGATGGAAAGAGGAGATTCCAATAAATAACACCGACCCTTCCAGAACACGAAAAGCGAATAACCAAGAAAGTTCTCGGTGCGTAGGCAATTACCCTGTTGAACTATATAAGGCGGTGACCAAGCATTGCAGGTTGTTCAGTTTATTTTCAAGCGTTCAATAGTGAACTACTGTAAAGTTATCAAACTCTTAAAATTGTTTTGCGTTTATTACTAGTAAATAAAACTAGCTATTACTTACATTATCTGTGCGTGTGTTTATTCGACTTTATAGTGATCGAACCCAGGATTGATAATCAAGGAATCATCGAATTCGTCACATTGGTGTCAGAAGCGGTATTGTTAAATAAATACCAGTGATCTAAGGATAACAAGGACATGGCGAAGCTGAATGAATTAAAGACTCAGCAACTCAAAAATGAGTTGGAACAACGCGGACTAAACACTATAGGCAATAAATCAGAGTTACAGTCACGATTGCGAGAGGCTATGGAAGCAGAAGGATTCAATGTTGATGATCATGTTTTTCATCTTGTGGAGGAGGCATCGACAAAAATGGAAGAAAAAAAGGAGTCTCCGAATCCAGTAGCAACCGTGGACACAAACATGATATTGGCTGTATTAACTCAGATGTCGACTAAAATGGAAGAACAAGAGACGCGTATTACATCTCAAATGGCATCTCAGCTGGAAGTACAGAAAACTTGCATGGCATCTCAGTTTGAAGAACAGAAAACTTCTATGGCATCTCAGTTGGAAGAACAGAAAGCATGTATGGCAAATCAGTTGGAACAGGTATCATCACAGATCTCCGCGCAAATGGATGAACAGAAGGCATATATCTCTTCGCAGTTGGAAGCACAGGAGGAGAGGGTGTCATCGAAATTAGAAGTTCAAGATGCGAAAATTGCACAATTTCAAGATAAAATAGAGGCTGAGGTGGAAGCTTTAAAAGGCCGTATCCAGGAGATACAACTGAACCGTCCAGCAGCCTCAGCAAATACACCCAAGGTAAAATCACCTTCCTTTGATGGTTCTGTTCCATTTCAGGTATTTAAGCTACAGTTTGAGAAGACGGCAGCGGTGAACAATTGGGGCACCGAAGACAAAGTTGCTGCACTATTCGTGGCATTGAAGGGACCTGCAGCTGAAATTTTGCAGACTATTCCTGACGGAGAACGGAACAATTATGAAGCATTAATGGGTGCAGTTGAGAGACGCTATGGTAGCGAACATCGAAAACAGATATACCAAATAGAGCTACAGAATCGCTTCCAGAAACCTAATGAAACTTTGCAGGAATTTGCATCGGATATCGAGAGGTTGGCCCATCTAGCAAATGCAGACGCACCTGTAGAGTATACGGAGAGGGTGAAAATCCAGTGTTTCATAAATGGAATACGCGACATGGAGACGAAGCGGGCCACATATGCAAACCCCAAAAGGACATTCGCTGAAACGGTATCGCATGCTCTGACGCAGGAAACAGCCTCGCTTTTGAGTAAACCTGCATACAAGGCTCATCGCGTAGAAGTGGACACTCCGGCTTGGGTAGACAAAATTTTGGAAGCGTTGAACGGAGTACAGAAAAAAAGTGATGGTGCCATTAAATGCTTTAAATGCGGAAAACCAGGTCACATAGCACGTTATTGCGGCTCTGGCTCCAGTAACCCCAGCAATTCAGGTGGACGAAAACGCAAAGCTGAAGGAGGTGAGCCAATTTCCCACCCAAATCAGTCGTTAAACTAAATCGAGCCAGCCGAAAGGGGCGTGGACTGGCTCCCGCAACTGAATGCCCCATAATCTCTGTCTCACAGATCGGAAGGAAAGCTAGTAATGTTACTGTTGTTGCATATGTGGATGGAAAAGAGCACTTACTAACTGTGGATACAGGCGCATCACATTCCATAATTCGATCTGATTTAGTCAACAAGGAGGTGAGACCATTGCATGGAGCAAAGGTACGTACGGCCACGGGTGAGGACACCCATGTCCTAGGAGAAGTAACATGTGAAATCGCTATTGGGAACGTGGCCGTTCTACACAATTTTATAGTAGCAGATATTGTTGACGAAATCATAGTTGGTGTGGACTTCTTAAGCGAGCAAGGCATCAAGATCGACATGCAAAACAGGATTATGAATTACCAGAACATGGATGTGCCATTAAATTTTGGTTACGAAAACAAATACGTTAGTAAGCGAGTGCTTGTGGAGGAGAGCCAACAAATTCCACCGAAGTCGGAAGCAATCATATGGGCAAAGATTGATGGAGATTATGGGACAAACAAATTGTGGGTTGTCGAGGCAGCAAACAAATCAAGGACGAACATATTAGTGGGGAAAACCCTAGCCATGCCAAAACAAGATGGACGTGTATCGGTAAGAGTACTTAATGCGTTCAAATCACCGATTAAGCTTTCCAAAGGAGCAATATTGGGACAATGCCAAGAGGTCGAGGTAGTTATCAATTGTGAACAGCTTCAGGAAAATGATTCCACCATCAAGATTAATCTTTCAGATATGTCGTGGACGGCAGGCCTCGAAAAAGATCATCAGAAAAAGGCAAAGGAACTTCTATCAAAGTACTCGAGCATATTTGACAAGGATGGTTCCAAACCAGGTCGGACCAAAGTTGTGAAGCATCAAATTGATACTGGTGATGCAAGACCAATCCGCCAAGCTCCTCGTAGTATTCCATTGGCCAAACGACAAGTGGTAAGAGAAATTATTTAGGAAATGAGTGACAGCGGCGTGATCGAACCATCAGCTAGTCCATGGAGCTCACCGGTAGTACTAGTGAAAAAGAAGGATGGAAAAATGAGGTTCTGTGTGGATTACCGAAAATTGAACGACGTAACGAAGAAGGATAGTTATCCATTGCCAAGAATCGACGATACTCTGGACTCGTTATCTGGCACGAAATGGTTTTCCACACTGGACTTGAAAAGCGGCTACTGGCAAGTGGAGGTGAAGGATGAAGATAAAGAAAAGACGGCCTTCAGCGTTGGAGAAGGGCTTTGGCAATTTACGGTAATGCCCTTCGGGCTATGCAATGCTCCAGCTACTTTTGAGAGACTCATGGACCAGATACTAAAAGGATTGCACTGGCAAACATGTTTGGTGTACCTCGACGACATCATCGTGCTGGGAAAAAGCTTTGAGGAACACCTAAAGAACTTGGAGGAAGTTTTCCAAAGAATAGCTGGTGCTGGTCTGAAACTAAGTCCTAAGAAGTGTTCCTTGTTTAAAAAGGAAGTAAGTTATTTGGGTCACAAGGTAACTACGGAGGGAATCTGCACTGCTAAGGAAAAGATCGAAGCCGTAAAGGATTGGCCAAGACCGAGAAATTTGCATGAGTTACGGAGCTTCCTCGGGCTGTGCACGTATTATCGCCGATTTGTACCGAATTTTGCCAGCGTAGCTAGTAGTCTCCATGACCTTACGAGAAAGAATATGAGTTTTGAATGGAAGAAGGAACAGGAGGTGGCTTTTCAAACATTGAAGGAACGACTATGCACAGCCCCGATGTTAGCATATCCAATTCCAGGTTCAAAGTTTATTCTGGATACAGATGCGAGTGGTTATGCTATAGGAGGTGTTTTGTCTCAGATTGTTGATGGACAGGAGAAGGTAGTTGCATATTATAGCCGAACAATTGGGAAGCCTGAAAGGAACTATTGTGTAACCCGGAGAGAACTGTTGGCATTGGTAGAGAGGGACAAACCTTTCCTACGCTGTGGTTTGTATAGCAGCACTAAATCTCCTTCTATAAAACCTTCCGCATTTATTGATTTGTCGTACCTGGCCTTCACCTTATCGCTCATGATCTTAGTCCGTTGTCTCACAAGGTCGTGAATTTCTCTCATTTCTTCTTCCAATACGCTAGTAGATTTCCGAGCGTTTACTCCTGCATCAGCGTTTATCCCAAACTTCAAATCAGCTGGCAATCGAAGATCATTCCCGAAAATTACCTTTGCAGGAGTCTGACCAGTTGTTTCATGTACTGCAGAGCGATATGTCATTAGGAATAAGGAGATGTACGTAGATTTGATTTTCTTTTTTTCCTACAGGGTGGATATTAGATGTATATTGGAACGATTTTTCGTCATCCCTTGTCAATTTTCATTTTGTTACAAACCGGTTTCGGCGATCCGCCATCTTCAGTGTATGTTTTCGTTCTGATCTGTGTCTATCCGTTGTTATGTATTTATAGTCTGGATGCTGTGCCAGGTACTCTTAATATGCGTGTATATGGTTCGTGTGTTAGGTTTATGTGTTACGAATGCTTCCGAACGGGTACCTGTAATAATGATTGTTTTAAACGCTAGTTAATTAGTTTGTGGATGTTAGGTCAGGTAATGTTATTTGTGTGTTTGAATAGTCTATATTGAAGGTTGTTTTTTTAGCTCGTTACTTAGGTAGAAGTCGGTGATTTTCGTCTTTTGGTTTGTTTTCTGTGTTCGCTAGTTTATTGTTATTCGTTTGAGTATCGTACCTGCTGCGTTGTTTTGTTTTTTGTAAATTAGTTTTAGCGGCTCAAATATTGCATCAGAATTGGTGCTTGTTTGTTCGTTTATTATTTTCCCGTCAAAACCCTTTAGTTTGTATATTTCCATGTTTTCAAGCACATTTAAGCGTCGACCTTTTCTTTGTACGTGAAGTGTTCTGGCTGTGTTTTTGATGTTTGCCGGGGTGCATTTGTTTTCGAACAGGTGATTAGCACAATTCAATTCTGGTGTGATGGTGGGTTTCCGTGCTTTCTTGTTGTAGTCCCTGATGTGCTCCCAAAATCGTGTACTTATTTTTCGTCCTGTTTGTCCTATGTAGCTGTGCTGGCATTCGCAGGTAAGATGTGAGTATCCCAATCTTTCTGGCATTTATCCACTACTTTCCTCAGGTGCTCTTTCAAGGTTCTATTGAATCGTTCCACCATACCATCTTACTGAGGATGTAGTGCAGTTGTTCGAGTTTTCCGAATGTCCAATGTCTTGCACATTTCCTGGAACACAGCTGATTCCAAATTTCTGCCTTGGTCAGAATGTATCTCCATCGGTGCACCGAACCTAGCTACCCAAACGTTAGTAAACCTTTCTGCTATGGTTTCTGCCTCTTGATTTGGAATAGGGTACACTTCTGGCCACTTGCTGAAATAGCCCATAACTACCAGTACATATTTGTTTCCGAGTTTGCTAGTAGGAAATAGACCAGCTACATGCATGGCTTTCCTCTCAAATGGCGCACCTGAGTTAAACTGTTTCATTTGGCCATGGCTCCTTGATTTCGGTCCTTTAGCTTTGATGACGGCAATCATACCAATAATCATACCAATAGAATCTTTGCTTGACTTTCTCCAAGCTCTTGGTGACTCCAAGATGACCTCCGCTTGGACCGTTATGTAATTCATTGAGTACATCAGGAATTTTCTTCCTTGGGACGACTATCAGCTTTCGAACGCATTGACCATCCTCACTCTCCCATATTCAATGCAAACAACCTGATTCTGATTGCAAACTATTCCACTGTGCCCAATATGTTTTGGCAACAGGACTTTCTGCTGACATCTCCTCTCTTGATGGTCGCTTGTTTCATTCGATTCCTTGAATCACACGTGTAAGATTTGGATCCTCGATTTTTTCCTTAGCAGTGCAGATTCCCTCCGTAGTTACCTTGTGACCCAAATAACTTACTTCCTTTTTAAACAAGGAACACTTCATGGGACTTAGTTTCAGACCAGCACCAGCTTTTCTTTGGAAAAATTCCTCCTAAAGAAGGTGTTCCTCAAAGCTTTTCCCAGCACGATGATGTCGTCGAGGTACACCAAACATGTTTGCCAGTGCAATCCTTTTAGTATTTTGTCCATGAGTCTCTCAAAAGTAGCTGGAGCATTGCATATCCCGAAGGGCATTACCGTAAATTGCCAAAGCCCTTCTCCAACGCTGAAGGCCGTCTTCTCTTTATCTTCATCCTTTACCTCCACTTGCCAGTAGCCGCTTTTTAAGTCCAGTGTGGAAAACCATTTCGTGCCAGATAACGAGTCCAGAGTATCGTCGATTCTTGGCAATGGATAACTGTCCATCCATGTAATCCACACAGAACCTCATTTTTCCATCCTTCTTTTTCACTAGTACTACCGGTGAGCTCCATGGACTAACTGATGGTTCGATCACGCCGCTGTCACTCATTTCCTGTATAATTTCTCTTACCACTTGTCGCTTGACCAATGGAATACGAGGAGCTTGGCGGATTGGTCTTGCATCACCAGTATCAATTTGATGCTTCACAACTTTGGTCCGACCTGGTTTGGAACCATCCTTGTCAAATATGCTCGAGTACTTTGATAGAGGTTCCTTTGCCTTTTTTCTGATGATCTTTTTCGAGGCCTGCCGTTCATGACGTGATATCATCTGAAAGATTAATCTTGATAGTAGAATCATTTTCCTGAAGCTGTTCACAATTGATAACTGCCTCGACCTCTTGGCATTGTCCCAATATTGCTCCTTTGGAAAGCTTAATCGGTGATTTGAACGCATTAAGTACTCTTACCGATACACGTCCATCTTGTTTTGGCATGGCTAGGGTTTTCCCCACTAATATGTTCGTCCTTGATTTGTTTGCTGCCTCGACAACCCACAATTTGTTTGTCCCATAATCTCCATCAATCTTTGCCCATATGATTACTTCCGACTTCGTTGGAATTTGTTGGCTCTCCTCCACAAGCACTCGCTTACTAACGTATTTATTTTCGTAACCAAAATTTTATGGCACATCCATGTTCTGATAATTCATAATCCTGTTTTGCAGGTCGATCTTGATGCCTTGCTGGCTTAAGAAGTCCACACCAACTATGATTTCGTCAACAATATCTGCTACTATAAAACTGTGTAGAACGGCCACGTTCCCAATTACGATTTCACATGTTACTTCTCCTAGGACTTGGGTGTCCTCACTAGTCGCCGTACATAACTTTGCTCCATGCAATGGTCTCACCTCCTTGTTGACTAAATCAGATCGAATTATGGAGTATGATGCGCCTGTATCCACAGTTAGTAAGTGCTCTCTTCCATCCACATATGCAACAACAGTAACATTACTAGATTTCCTTCCGATCTGTGAGACAGAGATTATAGGGCATTCAGTTGCGGGAGCCAGTCCACGCCCCTTTCGGCTGGCTCGATTTATTTTAACAACTGATTTGGTTGAGAGGTTTGCTCATCTCCTTCAGCTTTGCGTTTTCGTCCACCTGAATTGCTGGGACCACTGAAGCCAGTGCCGCAATAACGTGCTATGTGACCTGGTTTTCCGCACTTAAAGCATTTAATAGCACCATCACTTTTTTTTTGTACTCCGTTCAACGCTTCCAAAATTTTGTATACCCAAGCCGGAGTTTCCACTTCTACGCGATGAGCCTTGTATGCAGGTGTACTCAAAAGCGAGGCTGTTTCCTGCGTCAGAGCATGCGATACCGTTTCAGCGAATGTCCTTTTGCTGTTTGCATATGTGGCCCGCTTCGTCTCCACGTCGCGTATTCCATTTATGAAACACTGGATTTTTACCCTCTCCGTATACTCTACAGGCGCGTCAGCATTTGCTAGATGGGCCAACCTCTCGATATCCGATGCAAATTCCTGCAAAGTCTCATTAGGTTTCTGGAAGCGATTCTGTAGCTCTGTTTGGTATATCTGTTTTCGATGCTCGCTGCCATAGCGTATCTCAACTGCTCTCATCATAATTATTCCGTTCGCCGTCAGGAATAATCTGCACGATTTCAGCTGCAGGTCTTTTCAATGCCACGAATAGTGCAGCAACTGTGTTTTTTGTGCCCCAATTATTTACAGCTGCCGTCTTCTCAAACTGTAGCTTGAATACCTGGAAAGGAACAGAACCGTCAAAAGATGGGGGTTTTACCTGAGAATACTCGTTGAAGCAGTTGGACGTTTTAGCTGCAACTCCTGGATGCGACCTCTCAAGGCATCTACTTCGGCCTCAATTTTGTCTTGCCGTTCTCTGAATACCTCCTGCACTTCAGCTATTTTTGGGTCTTGCATTCTTAGCTGTGATGCCATTCGTTCTTCCTGTGCCTCTAGCTGCAATGCAATTTTCGATGGAAAACGAGCCTCCTGTTCCTCTAGTTGAGCTGAAATCTGAGATGCCATGCAAGTCTTCTGTTCATCCAACTGATGCTAGATGGCATCTAAGTCAATACAGTCAATAACGCGTTAGTGTCCACACTTGCGGCTGGAATTGTAGACTCCTTCTCTTCCATTTTTGTCTATGCTTCTTCCACAAGATGAAACACATGATCGTCAACGTTAATTCCTTCAGCTTCCATAGCCTCTCGCAATCGTGACTGTAGCTCTGATTTATTGCCTGTTGTATTCAATCCACGCTGTTGCAGCTCATTTTTGAGTTGCTGGATCTTCAGCTCATTCAACTTTGCCATGCCTTTGTTACCCTTGAAAACTCTCGGTATTTACTTAACAATATCACTTCTGGGTTCGATCACTATAAAGTCAAATAAACACACGCACAGATATTGTAAGTAATAGCTATTTTTATTTACTAGTAATAAACGCAATACAAATTTAAGAGTTTGATAACTTCGTAGTTCACTATTGAACGCTTGAAAATAAACTGATCAACCTGCCTTGCTTGGTTGCTGCCTTATATAGTCCGACAGGATGCTCGCCTACGCACCGAGAACTTTCTTGGTTATTCGCTCTTAGTGTTCTCGAAGGTTCGGTGTTATTTATTGGCATCTCCTCTTATCATCGTATTAGCACACACTCGCGTGATCTCTCTTCCTCTTGCTTGGTACACTTGCCCGCATAAGTCTGCGTAGAGAGAAGAAAGATCGAACAATCAACTTGAACGTTAATTTCTGACGAAGTAATATACTTATTACACTAGGCTTTGTGTATTAGTGGAAAAGGTGACAGGTTAGACAGGGTAGTGTCGAAATAACAGCCCGTGGTCGGATGTAAAAATCCGAGTCATTCCGGTACGTAGAACCGGCTGTTGTGCACCTGCGACATCAGTCAAATACAATTCTTACCTTGGCCTGTGTCACCTGCTTATATGTTCTCAACTTGGAAACAGGAACCTATGGACTGATACGTACGTTGCACCATGTTGTCGAGCTACGCAACCTACAACGTCGACCGATTCGCCACCTTCCGGTGCTTCGGATCCCTCGTCTTTTAGAGTGCGACCCAGCCTGCTTCCACCAAGGCATACGCACCAGTCCCTGACTCCCAGCGTGAATATTTCTCCCCCTTCGCACTTTCGCGTCCTACAGCTAAACTGCAACGGCCTAACCGGGAAAGTGAGTGAAATAGTGAGCTTCATGAAGCGGCAGAATATCAAGATCGCTGCCATTCAGGAGACGAAGTTAAACGCCCGATCAAATCTTCCGACTTGTGGCGGCTACAACATCCACCGACGTGACCGAGAGAGAGGACTTGGGGGCGGACTCGCCTTCATTACTCACCAATCTGTGCAATATCGTCCATTTGAGCCTGACGTCGACCCGAGGGACAACATCCTAGAACGTCAAGGAATGGTTGTCTGGACAGGCGACGTCGACCTTGAAATCATTAACATTTATATACCTCCTGCCACCTGCTGTCCGAGAGATTACCACCCTGACATCAGTGCATTACTCAGAGGCGATAATCGTGTAATCCTCGGAGACTTCAACGCACACCACGATCTGTGGCACTCAAGCCTACAGGTCGATGGTAGGGGACAGGAATTGGCTGAACAAATAGACGATTCGCCGTTTTGCACTGTGAACGGGGACGCCCCCACGAGAGTTGCGATAAATTGGTCCAGTTCGTCAGACCTCACAATTGTCAGCGCAGGTCTCATAAACTGCGTTGAATGGCGACCAATGCTTACTCTTGCATCTGACCATTTGCCGATAGTCCTCTCAATCGATCGCCCCAATGACTTCGTTACTTCTGAGAACCACACCTTCACCAACTTCAGTAAAGCTGATTGGGTTGGTTTTCTTAATTTCACTGAGAGCACCTTTACTGCTCTTCCCATCCCATCTGATGTACGAGAAGGGGAAAAAACGTTTCGCATGGTCATAGCTTCAGCCTCCAATCAATATATTCCGTCAGGTAGAATTAAGGAGATACGTCCGTACTTCCCCGCAGAGGCTAATGAACGTGACCACGTGCGACGCTTGAACCCTACGTATCCCCAAATTCAAGATCTCAACGCGGAAATCGGACGGCTAGTTGATCAACACAAACGCGCCAAATGGGAGGAGCACCTAAGGTCCTGTAACCTCTCTGCTGGTGTTGGCAAATTATGGTCCACTGTTAAATTCTTGTCTAATCCGACCAAACCGAACGACAAAATATCCATCACCTTCGGTGATAAGGTATAGTCGAAACCAAAGAGATGCGCGAGCGCTTTCTGCCGGCAATTTGTACTGCATCCTCCGGTTGACAAGGAAATCAGGCGCGCCATCAGGGAAGCGCACAAACGCAACAACAACCAAGCGCCCATTGCCATCACCACCACAGAGGTTCGAGAGGACATACGGGGGTCCAAAAACTCCAAATCTATTGGCCCAGACGGTATATCCATGCTGATGCTAAGACATTTCGGTGATGAGGGAGTAAGGTACCTATCAACCGTCTTCAGTCTGTCCATGACCACCTTTGTCATTCCAGAAAGATGGAAACAGGCAAAGGTGGTGCCACTACTAAAGCCCGGCAAGTCGGCCAACCTGGGGGAGTCATATCGACCGATATCATTTCTCTCGCCAGTAGTGAATACCCTGGAGACGGTCTTGCTCCCTTATTACACCGCTAACCTGGGATTAGCCGAACATCAACATGGATTCCGCAAAATGCATAGCACTACCACCGCGCTAAACGCCATCACCACACAGATAGGTGTCGGTCTCAACCAATTTCGCCCAAATGACAGGACCGTGTTAGTTGCGCTTGATCTGTCGAAAGCTTTTGACACTGTTAATCATGCACAACTCATTAACGACCTGGAGGATTCAAGCCTTCCCCCCTGTCTAAAGCGTTGGACCGCCAACTATCTGAGTGGCCGGCAGTCATCGGTTGAATTTGGAGGCGAAAGATCTAAACCACGTATAATTAAGTAGGGGGTGCCACAGGGTGGTGTCCTATCCCCGCTTCTGTCTAATTACTACATATCGAGGCTCCCTTCCCCACCAGAAGGCGTCTCGATCGTCTCCTACGCCGATGACTGCACGATCCAGGCGACTGGACCCTCCGTTGATGAGCTCTGCTCGAGAATTAATTCCTACCTTCCAACCCTTTCCAGTTTTTTCGCTGCACGGAACCTGACATTGTCACCGACCAAATCCTCGGCCACCTTATTTACGACGTGGACAGCGCAGGCGAACATGGAATTAGACGTCTACGTCGCCGGCATTAAGCTTCCGACTGTCACACACCCCAAAATGTTAGGGGTCACGTTTGATAACATGTTCAAATACGGTGCTCATGAAGCCGCGATTGCCACCAAAGTACAAAACCGTAACAAAATCCTCAATCCACTAGCTGGCAGTACTTGGGGGAAAGACAAAGAAACGTTACTGGCAACGTACGAGGCAATCGGCCAGTCGGTTCTGAGCTACGCGACACCAATATGGTCGCCGGGGTTAGCACACACACATTGGAGGAGATTGCAGGCCTGCCAAAACACCGCACTCAGAACTGCCACGGGGTGCAGAACTTTGGCTCGCATACAGTAAAAAGAACGAGTTGCGAATGTTTCTCCAATCTTCGGATCTTAAACATTTGGGGCATTTGTGGGACTTTCTCTAGCGAAGACTCCGAAAACAGGTCATAGCTACAAAAAGTATACTGAAGGATATAAGAATGCCGGAATGGAGAAAATGAACGGCAGATGATACAGTAAAACTGACGGATTCCATGGTCAGATATCTGATGGAAGTGCTAAAGCAAGAAGGACATCCCACTCTTGATACTAATGTATCGTAGCACCTTTTTTTCTTGGAGGAGATGCCAATAAATAACACCGATCCTTCGAGAACACGAAGAGCGAATAACCAAGAAAGTTCTCGGTGCGTAGGCAAGCACCCTGTTGGACTATATAAGGCAGTGACCAAGCAAGGCAGGTTGATCAGTTTATTTTCAAGCGTTGAACAGTGAACTACTGTGAAGTTACCAAACTCTTAAATTTGTATTGAGCTTCTTACTAGTAAATAAAACTAGATATTAGTTAAAATATCCGTGCTTGTGTTTATTTGACTTTATAGTGCTCGAACCCAGGATTAATAATCAAGGAATCATCGAATTCGTCACAATTGGTGTCAGAAGCGCTATTGTTTAATAAATACCAGTGGTTGCAAGGATAACAAGGGCATGGCTAAGCTAAATGACTTAAAGATTCAGGAGCTCAAAACTAAGTTTGAACAACGCGGACTAAACACCACAGGCAATAAATACGAGCTACAATCACGACTACGGGAGGCAATGGAAGCGGAAGGAATCAACGTTGATGATTATGAGTACCCCCGCGGGTTAGGGATTTAGAATATGCCCGAGGTAGGGATACCGGTCGTAAGAGGCGACTAATATGCACAAAGAAAATCACGTGCAACTCAATGGTTGATCTACGGATCTGATGCCTCTCACCTCTCATTACCCACCTTATCCTTCCGTACGGAAGGAGGGGTGATATGACCTAGAAGATTTCACTGGTCATAAATCGCTACCACGACAGTCGGGCAGTACCGCAAGGGAGTACCGGAGCGTACCGGGTTCAAATCCGGTCAAGGACTGTTAATTCGACAACACTCCGCAAAACCTTCGGGGAGTGTTTTTGTCGTTACCACAACAACAACATTACGTTTTCCATCTATCTTGTGGAGGAGGCATCGGCAAAAATGGAAGAGAAAAAGGAGCCTCCGATTCCAGTGGCAAGTGTGGATATAAACGCGTTGTTGGCTGTATTGACTCAGATGTCGTCAAGCATTTCAACACAGCTGGAAGAACAGAAGAAATACATGGTAAGTTGGAGGTACGTATTTCCGAAATATCATCACAAAGTTCAGCAGAGGTGTTATCACAGATCTCTGCAAAGCTGGAAGAGCAGGAAGCTACGATGTCATTGAAGCTAGAGGCACGCATGGACGAGAAAATAATGCAGTTTGAGGAGAAAATCGAGGCCGAAGTAAATGCGTTAAGGGGTCGTATCCAGAAGTTGCAACTGAACCGTCCATCTGCATCAGCGAATACTCCCAAGGTAAAATCCTCGTCATTTGATGGTTCTGTTCCTTTCCAGGCTTTTAAGCTACAGTTTGAGAAGACGGCAGCGGTGAATAATTGGGGCACTGAAGACAAAGTTGCTGCACTGTTCGTGGCATTGAACTCTTACAGACGATACCCGGCGGTTAACGCAATAATTATGAAGCTTTGATGGGTGCAGTTGAGAGACGCTATGGTAGCGAACATCGAAAACAGATATACCAAATAGAGCTACAGAATCGCTTTCAGAAGGCTAATGAGATATTGCAGGAATTTGCATCGGATATCGAGAGGTTGGCTCATCTAGCAAACGCAGACACACCCGTAGAATACAGAGAAAGGGTGAAAATCCAAAGCCTTATAAATGGAATACGTGATGTCGAGACGAGGCGAGCCACATCTGCAAAGCCAAAGAGATCATTTGCTGAGACGGTATCATATGCTCTAACGCAGGAAACAGCCTCGCTATTAAGTACGCCGGCGTACAAAGCTGACCGCGTGGAAGTAGAACGGCCAGACTGGGTAGACACAATTCTGGAAGCATTGAGTGGAAAGCAACAGAAAAATGATGGTGGCATCAAATGCTTTAAGTGTGGAAAACGAGTTCACATAGCACGTTATTGCGGCACTGGCTCCAGTAATTCTGGCAATTTAAGTGGACGTAAACGCAAAGCTGCAGAAGATGAGCAAGATGAATGCCCCATAATCTCAGTGTCACAACTCAGACGGAAAGCGAGTAATGTTACTGTTGAAGGCTACATGGACGGGAAAGAGCGCTTGCTGACTGTGGATACGGGTGCATCACATTCCATCATTCGGAGTGACTTGGTCAGCGGGAAGGTGGGACCATTGCAGAAAGCTAAATTGTGGACAGTAACTGGTGAAAGCAAGCAAGTCCTGGGAGAGGTGACATGTAAGATTGTGATTGGGAATGTAGCTACGTATCACAACTTCTTGGTAGCGAATATTGTCGACGAAGTCATTGGCGTTGATTTCTTGGCTAAGAGAGACATTCACATCAACGTAAGGAACAGGGTTATGACTTACAACGGCCAAGAAGTTCCTATGGTCTGTGGACACAAAAGTGGCTATACCAGCAAGGGAGTAATCTTGAAGGTGAAGCAACAGGAGCCTCGTAAAGCAGAGGTAGCTCCTCGACCAAAGGCTTTCACGGACAGGTACCTCCTGAAGAATATTCGACAAGGCCAGGAGGAAGATCCAGATTTGGCACGTATGTTGAAAGGCCTAAAGGAGAACAAAGCGCCGAGAAGAGAAGAGATGATTAAAGAAAGTTGCATCGCAAAAGCATATTGGGCACAATGGAGTAGCTTAAAGCTAACATTTGGTTGTTTGCATCGGATATGGGAAAGTGAAGATGGCCAAAATCATCGAGAACTTATTGGTTTCCTCAGGCAAGAGTTCCAGATGTTATCAAAGCGTCGCATAGTTGCCCAGATGGAAAGCATATGGGAAAAAGGAAAACGCAACTTAGTGGATAAAGTGAAACAGTGCACTGGGCACGAGAAAACGGAACGGAATCCTGAAGAAACGAGTTGCCGGAATGTGTGTCGGGTACCACTAGGAACGAAAGTAAAGGCACTAATCCATTCAGTATTAAAAACGAACAAAGTGGCTGGAAAATGTGACACTGTAATGCATTGTGGGAATCTCTGCAGGAGAGGATTGATGTCAGAATTTCAATCCCTGGAGGAAATGAGGTTGAATAAAGCAGTGGCAACCATTGAGTGTATAGAGAATATCTATAAAGATTTTATTAAAATATTGTCTGTATTGAACCAGTCTTTATTTTAGAATGAAAATATTTTTTCATTTGATTTTTGATAAAAAGAACATTCGGCAAAGGTATTTTTTTAATATTAAAAAAATAAAATAGACAAGTTATTTTTGAACAAGTATATTTCCTACACATTTCCCCGTCCAGAGCTTTGCTTAACGACGAAGTCTCGATGTGAAACGTACATGTCGTGGAATGCGGCTCCTTACATTGAGATATTTTGGAAAAATTACCGTTCGAGGATCTTCACAAATATCAGCATTGAATATGAAAGCTGGCTTCAGTCGATCAATTGATATTGTTTTTGTACAATCATTGCTCTTACCATTAAAAACTTTGTCATTTCTGCTCACAACCAGATAAGGGCCGTCATAAGGCGACTGGAGAGGCTTTTTAAGTGAATCCCGACACACGTACACATGAGTGCAGGAATCAAGATCCTTGTGAACGAAAACAGAATTTTGAACAGAACAGATTTGATTTATGCGTAACTTCAATTGGTCGCAACGAGTTCATTGAAGATTTCAGCTGTTTGACAAATCAGAAAGAGAAAAATCATTTTTGTTACTAAAAAAATCACAAGGAAGCTTTAAAAAAGTTCCATAAACAAGCTCAGCAGAACGAACGTGGACATCACCCCTGCGGGTTAGGGATTTAAAATATGCCCGAGGTAAGCATACCGGTCGTAAGAGGCGACTAATATGCACAAAGGTAATGACTTTCATTTCGATGGTTGATCTACGGATATGATGCCTCTCACCTCTCATTACCCACCTTATCCTTCCTGACGGGTGGAGGGGTGACATGACCTAGAAGGTTTCACTGGTCATTAATCGCTACCACGACAGTCGGGCAATACCGCAAGGGAGTAACGGGGCGTACCTTGAACCCGGCCAAGGACTGTTAATTCGACAACACTCCCTAAAACCTTCGGGAGTGTTTTTGTCGTTACCACAACAACAACAACAACGTTGACATCTTCACGAATACTTGATCTTAGTCCTAAAAGCACAATCGGTAATATTTCCATCCAGTTGTTGGTGTTGTGGCACATAAATGCAGTCTTCAGTGACCGGTGCCACCGCTCAATCATACCATTGGCACAGGGATGATATGATGCTGTGCGTATTCGTTGAGAACCAAGAAGTTGTGGAAGTTCCTTGAATAAATTTGATTCAAATTGACGACCTTGATCCGTTGTAATTCTCGACGGAACTCCAAAGGGAGATATCCAACCACGAAGTAAAGCGTCTGCAACTGAGCGTGCACTTACATCTACCATGGGAAATGCTTCTAGCCAACGGGTGAATCGATCAATACAAGTTAAAATGTTTGAATATCCATGCTAGGAAGGCAATGGTCCTGACGATATCAATGTAAATGTGCGAAAAACGTGAGCCTGGAGTCTCAAAACTTCTTATAGCACTATGATTGTGTCGATATACTTTTGAACGCTGACAATTGATACAAACTTTGCACCATGTTCTAATATCCTTTTTCAAATTCAGCCATATGAAACGCTGTAAAATTATTTTGGATGTCGTATTTTCTCCTGGATGAGACATATTGGGAACATTATTGAAAATTTCTTTTCGAAATTCTTCGGGAATGTAGGGCCTTGCTGTGGATGTGGATATGTCACAAAAAATTTTTTTTTGGAGACGACGGAATTGTTAAAGATTTAAAAATTAATGCTTTTAGTTCTACATCTGATTCTTGTGCTTTTGACAAATCTTCATAATTGATGAGGTTAAGAAAGACCATGTGCTATAACGTTGTCATTCCCTTTAACATGACGTATGTGTGTTGAAAATTGTGAGATAAAGTGTAGTTGACGAAATTGACGCGGTGAAGCTTTTTCAGGTTTCTGTTTAAAAGCGAAAGTAAGAGGTGTATGATCAGTGTAGATTATGAAACTACGGCCCTCTAGCATGAAGCGAAAATTCTTAACCATAAGATATATTGCAAGAAGTTCTCTATCATAAGTACTGTACCGTTTCTGAGTTTCATTTAGTTTCAAAGAATAGAATCCAAGTGTTTTCCAAATGTCATCAACGTGTTGTTGAAGAACACCACCAATTTCTACCTCAGAAGCATTAACCATAACAAATATAGGTGCCGAATCTATAGGATGAGTTAATGGAGTACATCGAGATAAATCATGTTTACATTTTTATCGAAGATATACAGGCGGTTGATTGTAGTCTTATCTAGTGACCGGCCGGCGAATTTCCCTGAAGGTGTTGTTTAAATTTGCGAGGCTGTCGACAATTCTGAGCCTGAGATCCGAATCGACGATGATAACAGCGCAATCTAGATTTATTCTCAGCTGACTTAGCTCTGTAATATCCGCTCGAATTAGAACGACCTGTGCGTTGGAAACGCTGTTTTCGTAAATTGTCCACCGATTTACTCAAAGTTGCTATTTGTTGTTGAAGATTCGACAGATCAGAAAAAGATTTCACAGCTGCGAGCATTGAATGTGGTGTTGAAATAGCTTGCATTTTATCTGCCATTACTGCAAGGTTTTCCAAAGTTTCCGAAGATGTTCCTAAAACAGCTTGTGTTTGTGAAGGTAGACGTTGTAGCCACATGGTTCGTAAAAAATCTTCGGTAACGCCACCATGTGATAGACTGCTCATCTCTCGTAGAAGACAACTAGGCTTTTTGTCTCCCGCGTATCAACTTCTGAATCCGTTTTTCCCCCGAAATAGAAAAGTTATCGATGACGCGTTTCTTAAGCTACGTGTATATATTCTGAGGGTGCGCCAGAATAATATCGCTTACCTGGCTTAAAATATCAGATTCCAAATTGGGAAGAATAATGAAATATTTGGTTTTTTCCACCATAATTCCGTGGTATTCAAATTGTGCCTCGATTTGAGCAAACCAAATCAGTGGATTTTCTTTCCAAAATTTCGGAATGCGTAGACGAACTGGACCTGTAATCACATTTGTAGAATTTGATGAAATAACTCTGTTGTTGATTGAAGCTGAATCTTGTAATGAAGCAGGATTGTCTCCGGAGCGCGTATTAGGCATGATACCTTTTTGTGCGCTTAATGGGTTAACTAGTTCGGGGTCACCAAATTAGAGAAAATATCTATAAAGATTTTATTAAAATATTGTCTGTATTCAACAAGTTTTTATTTTAGAATGAAAATATTTTTTCATTTGATTGTTGATAAAAAGAACATTCGACAAAGGTATTTTTTTAATATTAAAAATATTAAAATACACAAGCTATTTTTGAACAAGTATATTTCCTACAAGTGTCTCGCAGCGTTTGGTTTGTGTGGAAATGTGTCTGATCGGGATGCGAATACGATGCAAAGAGGAGATGCCATTAAATAACCCGATCGTTCGAGAACAAGAACAGCGAACAACTAAGACAGTTATCGGTGCGTAGGGAAGCATCCTGTCGGACTATATAAGGCAGTGACCAAGCAAGGCAGGTTAATCAGTTTATTTTCAAGTGTTGTTCAGTGAACTGCTGCGAAGTTACCAAACTTTTAAATTTGTATTGAGCTTCTTACTAGTAAATAAAACTAGCTATTAGTTAAAATATCTGTGCGTGTGTTTATTTAACTTTATAGGGATCGAACCCAGGATTGATAATCAAGGAATCATCGAATTCGAAAAGAATAATAATTTAGCATAATAAATCCGACAGCCTTGCCATTCGTACATCACCGCCGGACATATGTATAGAGGTACAAGGTGGCGCAAAAGTAAGCTTCCGATGTTCAGCATATCGGTTGTGGCACGTGTAGTGTGTGCTGTTGCACCGTCTTGTTGGAACCACATGTTTTCCAATCCCAATTCATCAAGTTGCGGCAAAAAGAACTCGTTGATCATTGCTCTGTAGCTCTCACCATTCACAGTAACCGTTTGGCCCCGACCGATTATTGGTCAAATAAATAGTCAGCAATATTCCGCGTTCTGGAGCAGTGTAGGGTAACATTGTTTATTAACGTGTATTTCGCATGTGTTTACTACACAAATGTC
This sequence comes from Merzomyia westermanni, assembly GCA_949987695.1. Taxonomy (NCBI): domain Eukaryota; kingdom Metazoa; phylum Arthropoda; class Insecta; order Diptera; family Tephritidae; genus Merzomyia; species Merzomyia westermanni. Next base: position 89,480,802 of record OX465291.1, read on the forward strand.
AAAACAGAACTGACTTTAGGGGCCAATCGCAAAATTTATAGCATTTTCTGATAGGAGGATTACTTTTGCGCAGTAACCGTTTTTCACCGACCGATTATTGGTCAAATAAATAGTCACCAATATTCCGCGTTCTGGAGCAGTGTAGCGTAACATTGTTTATTAACGTGTATTTCGCATGTGTTTACTACACAAATGTCGAAACAGAACTGACTTTAGGGGCCAATCGCAAAATTTATAGCATTTTCTGATAGGAGGATTACTTTTCCGCCACCTTGTATATATGCACGGGCGTACGGAAGGCATCAGCAGGTGTGACAAAAGAATTTTTGTCAATTAAAGAAAAATTTCAGCTCTCTTTTGAAACGCAGGGCATTGCCTATAACCCTCAGTCTGGGAGGGAGAGAGTTCCAAAGACGAATCGAAGTAACGAAAAATTGTCTTTCTGAAATTAGCATACGATATTTAACATGCTTTAGAAGAAGCACGGACCTTGAGGACTGAAGAAATTTAAGTTTACGGAAAGGATAGTGAGGCTCATGCATGTAAATGATTATTATTATTATTATTTCATTTATTACGGCCAAAAACGCCTAATTGAGTGTATAGTACATAGTACAGTTTTTCAAAACTATTATTTTATTGTAATAAAAACAAGTAAATCCATAGTTTAATTAATATTACATATTTATATTTTTACAATATAAAACTAATTTTTCTTTAAACTTAACAATGTTTTTACAGTTTTTATCTCTGTTGGTAGTTCATTATACATTTTATAACCCACTCGGTTCTTACTTTAGGCAGTCTTAAATTTCTGCTACTCCTAGTTCCATAGTTATGGATCTCATGATTGTACCGCATTCTATCACTCAGGTAATTTGGTAAAATTCCTTGTATTATGTTATGTATAAATTTCAATGTGTAATAACAAATAAATTGTTTAATATTAAGCCAATTTAACATAGGAAACATAGTACTTTTTCATGTTCTATAAGAGCATTTTAGTATCAAACGTATTGCTTTGTTTTGCTTTGCTTTGCTGTATTTGGAGCTTATTTATTAGCGTACCATTTAATAAAAATAGTATTGTAGGGCAGTAAATAAAATGTGGTTCTATAATTGATCTATAAACTAATATTTTGTGATGTTTGCTAGAATGCTTACATGTTCGATAAATAAAACCTATTTTCTGTGCAATTTTGTTCTCTAAATGACTAATATGTTGTGCAAAATTGAGTTTCTCATCAATTATTACACCTAGGTACTTCATTTGATCTACTCTTTGAATTGCATTTTTTTTTTATGTTCAGACTAGAGTGGCTTACGTTATTATGGTTTTTAGCGTTGTGGTTGTTGTGAAATATCATAAACTTGGTTTTATCAGGATTTATATTGGAACGAATTTTCGTCATCCCTTGTCAATTTTGGTTTTGTAACAAACCGGTTTCGGCGATCCGCCATCTTCAGTCATTGATTTCGTTCTCTTTTATCAATATTAAGTCTAAGCTTTCTTCTACAAAGCCAATTATATAAATTATTTTAATCTTCTTGTATTTTTAAAACAGCGTTATTTACATTTTTGTCGCTAATGCTAATTACTGCATCATCCGCAAAAATACTTATTTTACAGTTTTTCAGGCAAGTTTTTATGTCATTGATGTAAATTATAAACAATATCGGAGCAAGTACTGAGCCTTGCGGTAACCCAATGTTAACAATGAGTGCTCCCTTATTCTCGTGTTAAAATCAATTCTTTGTATCATGGCCATTTGTGCAAACACACTTGTGAGCTGATTCGAGTAAGTGGATGATATATTCATGTTTATATCAAACTCACCAATAATTAGATTATTAACAGAATCTTTCAGGTACTCCGTCACGACCTCATTTAGATATTTAACAAAATCTGCATCCCAGCTACTAGGTAAATAATAAATTACTCCAATTTGCCACTTTAGAGCACATTTTTTAATTTTTATAATAATACACCACATATTCATGTCGAAAGACTTATTGCATACAGTATTGAATTCTACTTGTTCTTGTATATACAATAAAACACCACCAGTGTGCCTACTGTGCGAATCACAACGGATTAATTTATATGTAGAAATATTTAACTCAGAGTCCATTATATTATACGTTGTGCAAGTTTCGGAGCAGACTACTAGGACTGGTTTTTTAACTTCGATAAGACGTTCGAGTTCCACTTTATTTGACACAATACTATTAATATTAAGATATTTGCTCTGCATGTTACAGACTTCTTTATTACGTGTAGTGTATGCCTTGGTTTTTCGTGATATAGTCACACTATTTTTGGTTTGTTGCTAGTATCTCATATGTCTTTTCCTTACATTCAGCTGCTGCTGCTATACAGGGCACAATCTGTCCATAGTATCGTGGTTTATATCTAGTCCCATATTCAGTGCATTATTTGCCCTAATGCAGTTGATGCATTTATTAATTGCTGTCTTATTGCATTCTTTTGACGTATGCGCGCCATGACATTTGGTGCACACCTCCGTTTCATTGCAGTCTTAAGCTTTATGGTTGAAGCCTTTACACTTCAAACAACACAAAACCTGCACTGCATCGTAGACTTTGCAACGTTCCCATCCTACATTAAGCCTTTCCTCAGCTAATATCTTCGCAAATACTTCGACCTCCGCTTCTAGTACTGCATTGTAGTAAATATTTTCATTTTTATTCACTTGGTATGACTTTGTAATTTTTATGTCGGTTTGGCTTAAGCAAGTATTTTGTCTTTTAATTCTTTTAGCTAGCTCCTCATTCTCATATTTATAATTTATTCATGTTATAAGCACAGATGGGTTTATTTTTTTAGGGATCCTCACATCATAATTATTTCCAATATTAGTTTCAATTGCATTTCTTATTTTTTCTCTCTCTACATTATTTGCACTTTCTACGATTACCACTCCACTTTTGCTGCTTACTATGTTCATAATTTCTAACTCTTTGGGATCAACTTTTGAGTATTTGGTACTTGGCTTGATTATTAGAGGAAGTACATTTCTTAACTCTGGCAACTCTTCTTCTTTTTTTGTTTGGCACTTTTTGTTACGTTGGCATATGAACCTCTGGCATCCACATTTGTATTTTTCTTTATTTCTGCACACATTTTCTTTAGTTATTGCTTCAACCATTTTTTTGTTATCTTCTTTGTTGTTTACAATTTCCTTACATCCCTGCTCGTTACTTTGCTTTAAGCAATCGGCTATATCACGGAGATCATTTTCTTCTTTAACACTTTTCTCGCATGTCTCTTGAGCTATTTTCATTGCCTTAATTGTTTCAGCAATTGCTGTTTCTACCGCCTTAAGTACTTGCTTGATCTTGTGCAGAAAGGTCAACGTTCTTATTTTTAGCAGATCTTCTAGAGAAATATCAAGTAACCTTTGTGCGTAAGCAGTAACAGAAACGGAAACGTGTTCACTGATTTTCTTAGGTGTTCTTCCAATGTTCTATTGAATCGTTTCACCATGCCATCTGACTGAGGATGCCGTGCAGTTGTTCGAGTTTTTCGAATGCCCACTGCTTGGCACATTTCCTGGAACACAGCTGATTCAAAATTCCTACCTTGGTTAGAGTGTAGCTCCATCGGTGCACCAAACCTTGCTACCCAGTTATTAGTAAACACTTCTGCTATGGTTTCTGCCTCCTGATTTGGAATAGATACACTTTTGGCCATTTTCTGAAATAGTCCACAACTACTAGTACATATTTGTTTCCGAGTTTGCTAGAAGGAAATGGCCCAGGTACATCCATGGCAATCCTCTCAAACAGTGCTCCTGATTTATACTGTTTCATTTGCCCATGGCTCCTTGATGTCAGTCCTTTTGCTTTGATGCACTGTTATGGTTTACTTTCAACTGAAAGTCATTTTTATTTGGTTCAATCCGTCAGGACTCACTGCGGTTGGTTAGGTAAATTCACAGCCTTGATTCACTCTCCGGTTCGGTATTAAATCGATAGCCACGGGAAAGTGCTATGATTTTGCTGAGGTGGCATCACCAAATACTCCCATTGAATGGAAAAGGCACCAATAACGGAACTTTTAATTTCCAGACACCCAAGTGTTTGGTGTGTTCCTGGTGTGCCCAGAGCTAAATTTCGGGTAACCAATAAGTGTCAAATAAAGAGAAATGGATTTATGTTGGTAAAAGTGCACGAGTACAAAGTATGTACGGAATAAACAATGCCGTTTTTGTAATGCAATATCTCGAAAACCAAAAACCAACAAATTGCCAAAACCACCAAAGTGAAAGATACGCCCCCAAAATGTCATATTGACCAGGGTGGGAGGTACATGGAATCCTGTCACAGTCTCGACCAAACGCAAGTAAAACAAAGTATATTGCCAGAATACATTTTAACAGCAATGATAATCCATATTGGTTAAATTGGATTTAAATAAGCTTTAAAGAAGCAGTATTTTATTTACTATGTACAATACTACCGAAGCCTGTTGATCGGAATATTATTGTCAACGGCGAGATAGAATGAGGAGTTCCCTGTGTCTCCTATCCAGAACTCAATAACTTGAGGTCCCGCGGGCCACCAAGGGAACACACCAAACGCATGGTCTAGAACCTTCCTATTTTGCGCGCCAACGAAAGCGTGCCTTCAGGGTTCGGACTTGATCAAAATTGCAGTAATTTTAATACCTACTGCACTTTACCCAAATCTACTACGATTTATGCTCCCTTAGAATAGTCCCATACTCTGATTTATTTTGCTAAGTGATGCTTTTTCTTAACTGTAACTCTCCTATGAAGTCATTAATCAGTATAAATATTCTTGCATTTTATTTTTTTCCATATGGGAAAAAAATTACCTTTAATAAAAATAGCCAATGAACGAAATAGTATTAAAAGTAAAAGTACTAAAATCATTTTCATTTATGCCTCAAATAAAAACGTAATTTCAGTACTTTGAGTTTTAAGTAATTCCTACAGTGCTCAGTAAATCTACTATGAGAAAGCAAAGTCACATTTTCAACGATAGTTTCAATAATATATTATCCTTTTTTTTGTTTTGAAATGCGTGCTGTACTTTTACTAAGTTCGGTAGTAGTAAAAGGTATTTAAAATAAGAATAAAGGTCCGAGCCCTGATAGCAACCACCAACCCGAGTTGCAACAATCCTGCCACGTCAGACTGGGTAGCGGAACTTTTTAAATTTTGAAATTTTTAAAGTGGTAACAAAAGTGACCAAATTTTCAAGTTTATATTAAATTTATATCCAAATATTAAGGAAAAATATTCTTTCGCGAGCATTAAGTTGATGTAAAGCAAAAGAGTTCGCCTTTGAATAAACTAGAAAAAAAAAAGTTTTGTGAATGAAAATATGCTTGTGTCGTAAGCGCATTGGTAATTCCCAGCTAAAATATGTGTAAAACAATCTCCTGACTTGTGTAGAATTGGGTAAATCCAATACTAGTGGAATTTTTCAATTCAATTCGATTTCTTTGTTCAAAAATGTAATTGGGTCATAACGATCAGCGTGATATCTACCAACAAGATAAAAGTTTTCAGTGAAACTGTACAAAAAGTGAGATAATAAATTGCCGGGATCGGAACGCGTCGTTTGATGCCTTTCCCGAGATTTTTGGACGTATATTGGCGGTTGCATGCTGTCGTATAGAATTGCCAAATTTCCTTTCGGCGGTTCTATGTATAAAAATATATTTGTCCATAATTATGTCGGTGTCAATATTATATGCAAATATGAGTGATTTACCCTCTGCTTGTAATTTATTTAGTTTTGGTTCTGAACAATTGAAAAAAGACTATCTCTATAAATAACAAAAAATACCTAACTACATAAAGATAGACAAGTGTGAACTGGTATTGCTATATACATATTTAATATATAAATAGAATAAAGAAATTTTCGAGTCAAAGTGTAATGTTTACTAAGCAGTGTGATCAAAATAAGGTGTATAACATAAAAGTAAAGGGCGTTATTGTTAAAAAGAGACTAATTGTTCATCCATCTATGATGTTCAAAAACACCACAACGAACTTGATAACGGCTATGATATTCTACAAAACAAACCAACAGCAGCAGCAATTGTGTAATGCTTCCAGACTCCAACTTGCTTAGATTGACCATTGCAAGTATATTGCGTGAGTCTTTGTCAGCATACTTAGGCCTATAAGTTATATGCATCGCCAAATAAAAGATATCCTAGCCGGCCACAACTAAGCCGGTAACAACTAAACCGGCAACCACAACAGTAGCGCCTCACAAACGGGCTACAACAATAACCAGCAATAAAAACAACAATGTAGGGCTACTGCAACAACAACCGGTAACAACACAACCAGCGGGGCCGCCATAATATAGGCCCGCCGCACTAGCCATCAGCAACAACAGCAATAAAAACCAGCAACAACATCAAAACCGGCAAGACAACCAGCATTGACATCAGCAGTGGCCGCCCTCTTCTAGGCCCACTGCACAACCACCCGGATCGACCACAACAACACCAGCAGTGACAACAGCGAGGGCCGCCGTATTATAGGCCCGCCGCACTAACCATCAGCAGCAACAACATAACCTGCATAACCATCTGCAACAATGGGTGAGATCAACCTGACGTAGCTAGTTTTTTTTGTAAATAATATAGAATTACATTTAATAAAAAACCATAGTTTCTTTAGATAAATGATAAATTGACTAAAGTAAAATCGAAGAAAGTCAAGACTATTTGTACTTAATTGCTATATACATGTACGCATATATAAATACTTAAATAATTAGTATGTATTTGAAAACGAACTGTAAGGTATAGTGTGTAACTAAATCATAACATTTATACAGCTAATGAATAAAATTTCTAACCATTTTTCTTTAAGATGACACCATGGATAGAAATTATGTATCAAACAGAGTAGCTCGTATCGAAGGTAGCACTGCCACAAATGAAGGAAAATCGTAAGCGAAATTTGTAATACTGCTAATGAAAATTGATTTTCCATAAAATTTTTATGCAATTTCGCCTTGGTGTTTTCAGCATTTGATATGACGGTCATTTTTTAAAATTTCGAACTAAATTTCGAATTTTCGAGCATGGTTTTCGCAGCCTCAAAAATGTGCAATTAACAACTTAACGTATTACTAAAGTGCAAACTACGAATTTCCTGAGGGTGCACTCAAATATGGAAAATTCGAAATTTCTAAAATGCTAAACTGCACGCAATTCTAGCCACGATGGGGTCAGATGAAATCTACGTTTAAGCAAATTTTCTAATTTGTGAGAAACTATAAGCAAATAAATTATGAAGAAAAAAATGTGTGCTGCATAATTTCCTTCAAATGAGAAAAAATTTTAGACCTTAATTTAAAACTCCATTTTGTCTTTTTTTTAAGCTAATCCATTAAAAATGAATATTAACAGCTTTACTGCATACGTCAATGATAACAAAATTATTTCTAAAGGCACTTCAATAAATTAAGATTTATACACATATTTAAGCACATACTATGTAGTATAAAAAAAAAAATTATAACTACGAACTTTGTAACTGTAGAAAAAAAAAGAAAAGGAGAACCAAAGAAAAATTTAATTATTAAAATAAGTCAAAATAATAATAACATATAAATTAAAACCAAAATAGGCATAAAATTGTAATAACATAACCTAATAATAATGAATAAAATGGCCACTTAATAATATATAAATAAATAACTAACAACAGCTAAATATAACATATCAAAAAAATAAACCAACAAAAAAAAAAAGAAAAACAATATTTCTTTTGGATTAGTTTTCTGTATTTCTTTCTTACCACACTGATACAAAATGCGTAATTTCAGACCAGTAATTCGAATGAGTTGGTATTAGTTTTAAATGAGTCCAAAGAAAAATTGAATTATTAAAATAAGTCAAAATAATAATATTATATAAATTAAAACCAAAATAGGCATAAAATTCTAATAACATAACATAATAATAATGAATAAAATGGCCACTTAATAATATATAAATAAATAACTAACAACAGCTAAATATAACATATCAAAAAAATAAACCAACAAAAAAAAAAAGAAAAACAATATTTCTTTTGGATTAGTTTTCTGTATTTCTTTCTTACCACACTGATACAAAATGCGTAATTTCAGACCAGTAATTCGAATCAATTGGTATTAGTTTTAAATGAGTCCGTTTCTTTGTCATAAAATATCAACCAACAATAGTTAACCTTAAGACTTACCTTTAAATGAATAATCAATAAAATTGTTATAAAAATGGGAATGCTGACGTTCGTAGTTATTTAGAAGGCACATAGGTAAGGGGCCATCGATATTAGGTGCACCGATGGCCATGGATGAGGGTGGGTCAGCACCAGGGCGTCGCAACAATACCCGCGGCGCCCCCTAATATTGTTCGGCCTTTTTAGTGTTTGTATCTTTTTATTTTCCAGCATGGTAACCGGTCATTTCCGGTTCGTTTTTAATTTTCAGGTTTTTTTTTCGTTAATTTAAATGTCTGGGGGTTTTCCCTTTTCCGTTCGTAATTTCAGTTTTAATTTCGTTTTCATTTTCGGTTAGTTTTAAATTTTAAGATTCCTTTTTGAACATTTTTTTTTTGCCCGTTTCTTTAAAATTTGAATTCGATTTTTCTGTTTTTTTATTTGAGGTTTTTGAATGTCAACGGTGGCATCCGGGTTCAACCGGATGTTGTTTTACAGTTGTTTTGCGCGGGCAGGCCCAGGAGCCGCCACCTGCGTTGCGACGGGATGGTGGGACTGATCAAGTTGTCCGGATTGGTCTTCGTGTGGAGTAGCTAAGGGCTCCACAAGACTTCACGTCATGCCCACCGGAAGTTTTCATTTCACCCGGTGAGGCAGTGCTAAACGCACTTAGTTTTTTTCAGTTGACTAATTTTTTTTGTCCCGGGTCTGTGGGCTAAGTGGGGTTTAGCTTTCTTGGGATTATTAATTTTATTTTCGTTTGCCGAACGTGATGTTTTGTTTCTGTCTTCGTTTTTTATTGTATGTATTTTTTTTGTAGGGATCCCTACTTCTCCAACCAGTCTCAGGAAGGCGGCCCTTAGCAGCCCCTGCATTGCGGGAGGAGGAGTAGGGACCCAAGTCTGGGGAAAAAGCGGTACCCAGCCGCATCCTTTCATTGCGGCGTGGTTGAGGAGGGGTGTCTCAAAAATAAAAAAAATATTGCTTGATTTCTTTCGAATATCACTTTCGTGAAAATTCTGTGCCCCTGATAAATTGTACTGAATATTTGGATGAAATCTATCAAGAATTACCGTGGCAATTGGAAAGATGGTTAATTGTTATTAATTGCTTCCTGATGCAATAAAAAAAATAATTGAAATTTTTTTTCCAATTGTAATTAATTCAATTTTAAATAATTTAATTGCAAAAAGCAATTAAAATATTAATTGCAAGTAATTTTAAATCAGTTTATTTAATTGCAATTGCTTTCTTAACCAATTAAAAATTTAATTGATTAACGCCCAACACTGCCATACATACATATATATATATATACACATACACATAATTCAATAAAATTTAGATATTAATAGGTGTTAAATGAATAAACGATAAATACAAATAACAGATAAAATGTCCAAATAATAATATGAATATAAATAAATAAATAAAAGTTATGGTGATTGTTGTTGGAGCAGTGTTCGAATTTTTATGTTTGTTTGTTAATTGATATTAGAGGAAAAATTACAATGATATGCACAGCGATGGTATGGGATGACATGTTTCGAAGTGCCCAACTTCTCATCAAACCCCTTCTCGGACACTGGGATACGAACCCAAGTGTCTGCACCAAAGCCGCGGTTAGAGCACTCTAACAACTAAGCTATGATGCCCTGTAGCGTCACGATGCATTTTTCATCTAATGTGCCATTTGCTTATTCCTTTTATACATTCTCTGGTACATATATTTTATATGTCAACTCAAGGAAAGTGGAATATTTTTAGGCGCGTTCATAGAACAGTTTTAGATACAGAAGGGCTTTTTTGCATATCAACACTTCTGTGTTATTTGTTATGCACCCGCACTGTACCTGTATCAATTATAGTTATGGTGATTGTTGTTGGAGCAGTGCTCGAATTTTTATGTTTGTTTGTTAATTGATAGTAAGAAAAAATTTCAACTATATGCACAGCGATGGTATGAGATGACATGTTTTTGGGAAAGGGTTATGTTCGAAATGGTTTCCAAGCATTTTTACTATAAAATTAAATTTACTTAAAACATGTTAGTTTTAAGAAATGGTTTATAAATAAAGTTTATAATTTGAAATGGGAATGCTGACGCTTCTACTCATTTAGAAGGCAGACAGGACTATTGGAAAGGGGCCATCGGGATTCGGTTTGGTGCACTCACACTTCCGGTTGGTTTTAAATTTTCAGGGTTTTTTTTCGTCGTTAATTTATATGAGTCTGGTTTTTTTGCTTTATTTTTTGGTTGCGTTTCAAAAGGCATGATATGACCTTTTCTCTGTTTATGACGCAGGACGGTAAGGTTGGCAAGAGCCCACCCCAGCCGACAATGACTAGCCACAGTGCGACCCCAGATCATGCCGACCGCCTTCCTTACTGTTCCACTTTGACGTAATAGCATAACAGCACACCACCCAGTTGGCAATCCATTCCGCGACCGACTGACGGCATCCAACCCTCCGCTTGGATTGTTATGCAATACATTGAGAACATCAGGGATGTTCCTCCTTGGGACGACTATCAACTTGCGAACACTTTCACCATCCTCACTTTCCCATGTTCGATTCAAACAACCGGATGCCAATTGTAAACTGCTCCATTGTGCGCAATATGACTTGGCAACAGGACTTTCTGCTGACATCTCCTCTCTTGTTGGTCGTTCGTTGTTGTTGTTGTTGTTGTAACGACAAAAACACTCCCCGAAGGTTTTGAAAGTTGCTGTCGAACTGACAGTCCTGGGCCGCATATGAATCCGATACGCGCCGGTACTCCCTTGCGGTACTGCCCGACTGTCGTGGTAGCGATTTGGTATGACCAGTGGAACCTTCTAGGTCATGTCACCCCTCCTTCCATAAGGAAGGAGAGATGGGTAATGAGAGGTGAGAGGCATCATATCCGTAGATCAACCATCGAGTTGCACGTCATTACCTTTGTGCATATTAGTCGCCTCTTACGACCGGTATGCCTACCTCGGGCATATTCTAAACCCCTAACCCGCAGGGGCATGATCGTTCGTTGCACTCAAGCCCTTGCATCTGGATCTTCGTGCTGACACTTCCTTAATTCATCCATGTCCCATTCGTCCGTAGATGTTATAGTCATCAGCTGCACATCTACATATAATGTCTTCTTTTGCCTCAGCTTTGGAACAATGCTTGCATTTCAAGTTACATGGTCGTCGTGACATTGCATCAGCATTTCCGTGTGTGCTTCCTTTGCGATGCTCTATGGAAAAGTCATAACTTTGTCAGTGTTCCCCACGTTGGGCGCTGGTATGAAAAGGCAACCTTGGACCGCTCAAAAGAAATATGCGTATTGATCACCTAATAAACATATTGCCGCTGGCATGCCCTTGCGACATCGTCTTCTTGACGAATGGATGAGCGGCAATGGTAGGAGTGCCGCGTATGCAAATGTATAATTTATGATCACCATTTTTTCTCTAGTTTTTTTGTTTAATTTCCCATACGTCCAAGTGCGATCGTAAAAGAATAAATAATGGAAACAAAATGAAACGTCAAGGAAGAAGAGGAGCAAAAAGTCTCACCAAAGGTAAATTTATGAGCTTTTGGGTGATGGGGTTGCCACATGCAAGTCATGGTGTTCTAAGACGTAAGGGTCGGTAGTGAAAAGGATGGATATAGGGTGAGCATTCGGGTGATTGGTTGTTGATGAGCACAATAGAAAACAGTGTTGCTTGAGACTTTGGTTATATATAAGGGCATCAGTAGGGTAGGAAAGCAAATTTTATTGAAAGTTAAGGCGAACGTGTCGAGTGTGCGCAGCAATTTGCTGAGGTGCAAAAACTAATTTATAATCACCTTTTTTTCCCTGTGCGCGAGATCCAGTAAGGATATACGCTTGGTGTTTGTGTTCGTTCCGACAGGCAGCAACGCAACATTACTGTGGCACATACTGATATCGGTGAGTTTAAAAAAAAAAGTGTAGTCATCAACATTTTTGTTTTTGCGTTCGCGCCTTTTGGAGTTCACGTAACCACCATTTTCGACTCAGGTCAGCAAATTGCTCGAGTGGAAGCCCCCACTCAAATTTAATTTTTCAAGTATTTAACTTTTATGTTTTGTTTTTTTTTTGAAACGAAATTATTCTTTTATAGTAAATCCGTTTCGGTATTCATGGGATAATGCCCGTTGAATCGGACATGAGATTCATGAATCCCAAATTGGCGTGAATGCAGTTTCATATACCTTTATACAATGTGGCTTTTGCCTGTTAAGCTGCCTGGCGACACGCAAGCATATGCTGCTGTAGCCATAGCAACGGGTGGTTACCATAGCAATCGGCGCGAACGACGGGTAGTCGTGCTCACACGTAGTTGTTGTCGGCTTTCGTTGATGAAAATCTAAAATTTTAGATTTTTTCGCTTGACAGCTCGTCTATTTGATCGTTGCCAACATGATTGACAAGCATTAGTGTAATAGTTTTGTGAGAACGTGAAATGAGCAAGCTCGCGGAAGAAAAAGATTTTACGTTGCGGTTTATTGAAACCTACGAGTGCATGATGCTTTTAACTCTTTTAAGAGGTTCTCATGCGTAAACTGTTTACGTTTTGTTTGTTAATTGATATTAGAGGAAAAATTACAACGTTATGCACAGCGATGGTATGGGATGACGTTTTGTATACAAACTTCTCATCCACAATTTTTTTTTTTAATTTTTTTTCTTTTTTTCCACCAAACAACTGCAGTTACAAGCAATAAAAAATCGTCATCCGATGACATGTTTACGTCCGCACGCTACGAATTTTCAATACAAATGGCGCTTGATGCTTTATGCTTGTATGGTGGCCGGGCAAGCGACAATCACCCGATTACGCACACAACCACCCGTTGCTATGGCTACAGCAGCATTTGCTTGCGTGTCACCAGGCAGCTTTAGTTTAAACGCAGTTATTAAGGCTGGGTCGGGGCGCAAATTTTTGGCGTTGATACTATGAAGCCAGCGCCATAGCCGGTATCAGCGCAGTTCGTTAACGAAATTGCGTTAAGTGCTTTTTTAGACCAATGATACCATATTGCTAGTGGCGCAGTTTATATGAAATCACCGAAAACTAATACACAGCGTTTGGATGGGGTGTATCTAAAGACACGTATTCATGCCAGGATAAAGAACCCGGAGGCGGAGTTTAACTTTTTTACCCGTTCAAAAATAATGAGCAAAAATAGTTTGCTCTGCTAATAGTATAGTATTGGAGACACCATCGAGCACTGAACGAAAACGGTCCGATGGGGTATCTACACCCACGTATCCTACGCCTTGATCAAGAATCTGAAGGCGGAGTGTAAATTATTTGACCCGTTTAAAAGTAATGGACAATAGGCAAATTATTCAACCTTTTTTTGTTAATAACTTTTAAATTGTTTCAATTGCACTCGGATTGTGATTCCTGAAACCGAAACGCGTCTTTGGATATCCCTCTCAACATTTTTGGCGGATTTGGCTTCACTGGCGCTGATACCATTATTTGTGATACCATAACGCCATGACGCCAGCAGCGCCAGAAACACCTTCAAGCAATGGTGCCAGTGGCGCCACTTTAGTGCAGGGAGACCAGAGTAAAACATAAACTCAATGACGACGGCAGTACCAGAAACGCATTCAACTCAACAGCGACAGTGGCACCACTCCAGTACGGCGGTGTTTTGTAGTAGTTTAGTGTTTCTGGCGCTACTGCTGTCATGACGGTACGGAATCACAATTAAAGGTATCGGCGCCAGTGACGCGAACACCGGTATCAGCGCAATTTCATGAAGCTGCGCAGCCTTACAAAGCCTTAGCCCTTATCACTAAACAAAAGCTTTCGGCAGAAGGGTCAGGGAAATTTTAAGTGTAAAGGTATTGACCAAACTGGAGACAGCGAAGTTCGCATCCATTGTTTAAGCCAACAGTGCCACTCAAACCAACGAGGAGGTCAATACATACCTTTTTTTTTTGCTCGGCTGGAAAATTTTGGCTTATCTATACCCCTTACCACACTATTAAGAGAGTTCTTTTTTTTTAAGTAGGATTTTGAGGGTCTAGGTATAAGTATACTTTGACTCAAATGGAGAGTATGAAGTTTTGGTTCTTTTAGAAGACAGAAGTCCCCAATATATCTAAATATTTTGTTTTTTTTTCTCCTTTTTTCTTTTGCTTGATATATAACTAATTTTTTTAAGGAATTCAAACATATGTATATATATATATTATAGTGGGTTGATTTGTAGTGGAGGGAAAAAAGTGAAAAATCGCCATAGCGATAACTGTTTTAAGGGTCATTTTAACCAACTTTGCTGAAGAAATTATAGGTCTAAAGTTGGCTTGGAACCACCGGAAATCGCGTTGAAGTTTCATAGTTAGGTAATGAAAATTTTTTTATGCGAGCTATCACGCTGTGTGACAGTGAGCATTAACTTTTTACGGGACATACCTTAAGTTGTAGTTCTAGTCAAGCACACAAAAACTACACAGCGAGAATTTCAAATACAAGGTCAACATCTGGAAATAGGGGGCAAAACCCCCTTTTTAATTGTTTGAAGGATATATCTCAAACTTTAACAGGTCGATGTCTGTAAATTGCAGATATTCCAAAAAATTGATACGGTCAATCATTATTAAGCCAATAGAATCGAAAACAACCGTTTTTAGAATTTCTGTCTGTCTAAATGTTTGTGGTCGCATCACTCGAAAACTGCTGAATGGAATTAAATGAATCTTTCGTCATTTATTAGTAGACGTTCAACTTATAATTTAAGGTATCCCTTATTTCAATAACTCTACCGGTTTCTGAGTTATCGACCAATAAGTCGACCAGGGGTGACCAAAAATGTGTAATTACAATATGGGTATGAAACGAAAGGTGCTTACGAAAGCTTTCATAATCAATGTGATAAATTTCACTATCTCAGCTTGTTTCGGAGATATCCCCAAAAATGTGAGACGGAAAAACGGAAGGGTGTAAGGCTCGCGTAGGTCTAGAATTTGAAGACCCACCACATACTGACCCACAAGTCCCATGCCACATACATGGAACTGAACGATATGTGCAATTGTTAACAAGTGTTTCTCGGCGTGTATCGGAGAAAACCCGTATAAGTGTCATGGCTGTGACTGATGTAAGTCGAAAGAAAATACCACGCATGGACAGCAAGTAGGACTTACAAATTTAGTTCTTTATGTATTTCCGAAAAAATTTAGTTATACAAAATTATTTGTACAGACAATAAATATTATTTTGTTCTCCTGAGATATGTATATTGGTTTTGTCATTTAAAACGTTAATCCCAATTATACTTCATATCGCACTTTTATTGTAAACAGATGTAACTCAAAATTTATTTTTTCATAGAATTCCATTATAAAAATTAAATTCAAAGGTCAGTCGGCTATTTACGTTTATCTTTACAACAGAACGTGGGATATGTAGGCTTCGATAAAAGTAGTTCCAATTTAATTTTTTGTCACACCATGCCATACTCACAAACTCCACCAACTTCCAGTGTGTTTGGTAAAGATGTTGACCATATATTTGAAATTCTCGCTGTGTAGTTTTTGTGTGCTTGACTAGAACTACAACTTAAGGTATGTCCCGTAAAAAGTTAATGCTCACTGTCACACAGCGTGATAGGTCGCGTAAAAAAATTTTCATTACCTAACTATGAAACTTCAACGCGATTTCCGGGGGTTCCAAGCCAACTTTAGACCTATAGTTTCTTCAGCAAAGTTGCTTAAAATGACCCCTAGAACAGTTTCCGCGATGGCAATTTTTCACTTTTTAAATCAACCCGCTCTAATATATATATAATAACTTTTTCGTTTCTTCTTCGGTTTGGTTCTTTTTTGAAGACAGAAGTCCCCAATATATCTAAATATTGTGTTTTTTTCTCCTTTTTTCTTTTGCTTGATATATAACTAATTTTTTAGGGAATTCAAACATATATATATATATCATAAATTTTTCCTTTCTTCTGTGTAAATTTAGACAAAGGAGTTATTTAATTCAACATTTTCATGTGAAACTGAAACGAAATTAATATGGTGTGCTAAATAAACTAATTGGGGTGGGGGAATGATGACGAAGAGGTGAGTTAAGGAATCGAAACAAGATTAGTTAAAGGGGACCTGCAGCGGAAATGAGCGGTCCAAGGTTGGGTAGGCTTCCAAGAAGGTGTATGACGAACAAATCCTGGACGATTATAACGTCAACCCTGCTTCAATGTGGCCAAGGATTAAGAACCGTGCCCTACACGATGAGCTAGCGGGCAGGCATACCATATCGATGCGGCACAAGGGGTTGGATCCACGTATGTATACGTGTACGTTACAACTTTGAAGGCGGTCTCTCCACCCTGCCAGTTGACCTTCCGGATTACGGCACTGCAAGAGGCATTTCAACGCTGCATGGTCTGTGCTGACATGGAATCGCTGCCCATAGAGATACTTGGTTTAACGCACTCTACCAATGCCAACAGTTCTCTCCGTGTTACACAAAAGTTCCTTTCAGGCTTCCCAATTGTTCGCCTATAACACGCAACTATCTTCTCATGTCCATGGGCAATCTGGGCCAAAACACCTCCTACATCGTAACCACTGGCATCCGTAGCCAGAATAAACGTTGAACCTGGAGTTGGATATGATAACATTGGGGCAGTGCATAGTCGCTCCTTCGAGGTTTGGAAAGCCACTTCATGTTCCTTCTTCCATTTAAAGCACGTAAGCTCGGTGATAATATGTGCACAGCCCAAGTAAACTTTTCAACTCATGCAAATTCCTCGGTCCAAATAACTTACTTCCTTTTTAAACAAGGAACACTTCTTGGGACTTAATTTCAGACCAGCACCGGCCGTTCTGTGGAAAACTTCCTCCAAGTTCTTTAGCTATTCCTCAAAACCCAGGACGATGATGTCGTCCAGGCATACCAAATATGTTTCCCAATGCAATCATATCTGTACCTGATGCATGAGTCTCTCAAAAGTAGCTGGAGCACTGCATGGTTCAAAGGGCATTCGCCACTCGCTTACTCACGTGTTTGTTTTCGTAACCAAAACTGAGTGGCATGTCCATGTTCTTATAGTTCATAATCCTGTTTTTCATGTCTATCTTGATGCCTTGCTCGCTTAAAAAATCCACGCCAATTATGATTTCATCAGCAATGTCTGCCACTATGAATTTGTGCTGTACGGTGACGTTTCCAATTGCAATTTCAAGTTTTATCTCGCCTAGGACTTGGGTGTCCTCACTAGTCGCCGTACGTAACTTTGCTCCGTGCAATGGTCTCACCTTCTTGTTGACTAAATCAGATCGAATGATGGAATGAGATGCGCCCGTGTCCACAGTCAGTAAATGATGTTTTCCGTTCACATATCCTCCAACAGTAAGATTACTAGCTTTCCGTCCGATTTGTGAGACAGAGATTATGGGGCATCCAATTGTGGGAGCCAGTCCACGCCCCTTTCGCCTGGCTCAATTTAGTTTAACGATTGACTTGGTTGGGAGATTTGCGCATTTCCTTCAGCTTTGCGTTTCTGGCCATCTGAATTGCTGGGGTAACTGGAGCCGGTGCCGCGATAACGTGCTATGTGACCTGGTTTTCCGCACTTGAAACATTTGATGGCACCATCACATTTCTTCTGAACTCCGTTCAATGCTTCCAAAATTTTATATACCCAAGCCGGAGTCTCCACTTCTACGCGATGAGCCTTTTATGCAGGTTTACAGAAAGGCGAGGCTGTTTCTTGTGCCAAAGTATATGATACCGTTGCAGCGAATGTCCTTTTAGGGGTTTCATATGTGGCCCGATTTGTCTCCACATCACGTATTCCATTCATAAAAGTTTGGATTTTTACCCTCTTCGTGTACTTTACAGGTGCGTCTGCATTTTCTAGATGGACCAACCTGTCCGATTCAAATTCCTACAAAGTCTCATTAGGTTTATGGAAGCAATTCTGTAGCTCTATTTGGTATATCTGTTTTCGATGTTTGCTTTCTTAGCGTCTCTCAACTGCACCCATCAATGCCTCATAATTGTTTCGTTCTCTCCAAGGCATAGTCTTTAAGATTTCAGCTGCAGGTCCCTTTAATGACACGAATAATGCAGCAACTTTGTTTTCAGTGACCCAGTTATTCACTGCTGCCGTCTTCTCAAACTGTAGCTTGAATACCTGGAAAGGGACAGAACCGTGAAAATCGAGGGTTTTTACCTTAACAGTACTCGTTGAAGCAATTTGAGATTCAGTGTCAACTCCTGAATACGATCTTTTAAAGCATCTATCTCAGCCTCAATTATATCCTGCCTCGCCCCCTGTGATTCGAACTGCGAAGACATTTGTGTCACCTGCATGGATATACGCTCATATTGTAGTTCCAATTTTGACGACATTGATGCCTCCTGCTCCTCCAGCCGAGATGTAATACGCGTCTCTTGATCTTCAAGTGGAGATGTGATGCAAGTCTTTTGCATCTCTTGTTCTTCCATTTTAGTCGACATCAGAGTTAATACAGCCAATATCATATTTGTGCCCACGCTTGCTACTGGATTCGGAGACTCCTTTTTTTCTTCCATTTTTGTCGATGCCTCCTCCACAAGATGAAAAACATGATCATCAACGTTGATTCCTTCTGCTTCCATAGCCTCCCGTATTCGTGACTGTAGTACTGATTTGTTTCCTGTTGTATTTAATCCACGTTGTTCCAGGTCATTTTTGAAATGCTGGATCTTTAATTCATTCCATTTTAACAAGTCCTTGTTATCCTTAAAATCGCTAGTATTTATTTAACAATACCGCTTCTGGCACCAATTGTGATGAGAATGATGATTCCTTGATTATTAATCCCGGGTTCGATCACTATAAAGTCAAATAAACACACGCACGAATACTATATCAAATAGCTAGTTTTGTTTACCAGCAATAAACGCAATACAACTTAAGAGTTTGGTAGCTTCACAGTAGTTCCCTGAAAAACACTTGAAAATTAACTCATCAATATGCCTTGATTGGTCACTGCCTTATATAGTCCCAAAGGGTGCTTCCCTAGGCACCGAGAACTTTCTTGGTTGTTCGCTGTTCGTGTTCTCGAAGGGTCGGTGTTATTTACTGACATCTCCTCTTTGCCTTGTATTCGCGCCATCTCTCTTCCTCTTCCTTGGTATACGCTTGCATGCATAAGCGTAGCCATCGTTATCTCTGTTGTGTTTAACTAGTGTTGTTAAATTAGGGATGGTACGTGCTTGAGAATATTGACCACAATACTGATCTTATGTGCTGTTCATGCTGAATTTAAGATGCATCATTTTGCATTTTTGGACATGGGTTTCGAAATAGCGTTCATGGTGGCCCACCTCGTTCACAAATATTTTTGTGGCTATGAAAATTTTTAACACGTGTGCAAACATATACACATTTCTTTAAATCTTTCGATTAATTCCATTTACAAACATCAGATTAACTTGTAGATGGTTTTATTTTAACAATATCACACAACAAACGTGAAATTACAAATTGAAAAACAGTATAAATATCCTAAATGTATACGTATGACATAGAATAAGAGAATGCCAAGGTAAAAGTTCATTAGTTGCATGAATATATGCATTTTACACTGCATAGATGGTGTAATGTGAAGAGTACTTGCAACGTTATATTCGACACGCTTTTCCGTAGAAGTGGCAATAAGTATGCATATTAGTGGGGTTGACTTTCCATTATGGCACGCTACCTTTGCAAAATATGAAAAATCAGGGCCCCATAATAGAAAGTCTGCCCACTTTGATTTAGCGAACTTCAGAAATATATTTACAGTTCATTTTACAGGTCTGGCGTGATTTAAAAAGCCGTACAAGCAACCGTGTGCGGGACCACAACAACCAGCAGTCCCAGACGGGGAATAGGCGCATCTCTTTAGCACCTCTTACAGAAACTGAGATGCGCGTCGTCGAGCTAGTTGGGGACAGCTACATTGAAGGCGCACCCGATTGCTTAGATAGCTTGGCATTGGAAGAGGTGAGTTTATAGTTATGCAGCTATGCTGATTATTATTTTTACTAATTGTTTCATTCTCTTATAAACTTATAGGATTTGAATTTGATCGTAGAGGAAGAGTACCTTAAAGATGGTGCCAGTAGCGAGCTGCAATCACATTGTGAACTTCCAGACCCTACAGCTACACCTTCTGCTGCAGCTAGGCAAAGATATGCCACAACCACTCCTGCAACCACACCTCGAACTCCTGCACTAACACCTCGCAGGGGCTCGAAAAGGAAAAATAATAGTGTGGAGAGCGAACCTGAAAACAAATTTTTGGCAATCGCTGAAAAGCAGGCAGATACAATGAGGGTAAGAAATAATGCAAAGTTTAAATGATTTTGAGAGTAGCGAAGGTATACTTCTGAAAGGGAACTTACTTCAACTTACCTGCTTTCAGAAAAATGCAATTTGCACTCTGTAGCATATATTTAATATAATAATACATCAAATATGATATTACAGCTAGAAATTATAGAAATTATGCACACAGAGTATACGTGTTAAAATCGCTGCCGCTTTATTAGACATTTATTTGCGTTTGCCATTAATTAAAAGCGCCACACAAGTTGCAATCCGGAAAACTATAACTGCGGGTTTTGTTTTAACATTCATCTATCCAAATTTTAGTTTCGGTAAATAAATAAACAAATAAATAAATTTTCTAATTTCGCGAAATGTATACATCAAGTGTAACAACAAGAAATCGAGCAGCGCGCCAAATTGTCTCTCCGAATCACTCAACGTCTCCGCTGGCTGTACAACAAAAAAGCGATAATTCGTCAAAAAGCTGGATTTCACAAATTTGTGTGAAGTTGAACATGCAAAAGGAGAGCATCATTAAAGAGCTGTCTGAGAGTATAGGTAAACAGCTGTCTGCACGCATGAAAGAGTCAGAGGAGCGCGTCATGCAGAGACTCGGGGAGTTGACGGCTGACTTTACCAATCTACAGCTGTTTGTGGGAAACATCGAAGAACGAG
This sequence comes from Merzomyia westermanni, assembly GCA_949987695.1. Taxonomy (NCBI): domain Eukaryota; kingdom Metazoa; phylum Arthropoda; class Insecta; order Diptera; family Tephritidae; genus Merzomyia; species Merzomyia westermanni. The sequence goes on from OX465291.1 coordinate 89,502,040, forward strand.
TGGCGAAAATTGAGATTGAGTGTGCACAAGTACAACAACTGCGCTCTGATCTGGACACAATAAAAGCGCAGCTGCATGACCAATCCGAGAATGCACTACACCAGCTGAATTCTGAGGTGCAAACACTACGTTCGAATTTGGATGACTACCAAAAATCTCTTATTTCAGCCGATGTTCTTATAAGAGGTATCCCGCAAACAAGTGAAGAGAACTTGAACGAGACATTCTCTAAACTGTGCCGTGCAGTAAACATAAATCCCCCACCAGTACGTGCCGCTTTTCGCATACCGAGCAAAGCAACAAACAAACCAACAACGATCATAATTAAAATGATGTCTACTAATGACCGCTCATTATTGCTTGCAGCGGCTGCTCGTTATCGTAAGTCAGCTAATAATTCAGTTTCTCTAAGAGACATTGGCCACAACAAAGACGGGAGAGTGGGTATTTATGAGAGCCTGACTAAGCAGAGTCGAGATGTCTTGCAATTCGCGATGCAGCTTAAGAGGCAAAATAAATTATCTTCTGCATTTTCAATGCGAAGCCAAATATATGTGCGGGTGAACCCCAAATGCAAAGCACTAAAGGTATCCAGCATAAGCGATGTGCAGAAAGCAGTGATCACGTGAAAAGAAAAAGAGTGAGATTAGATTGTAGCTTAATTGTTATTATTAGTATGTATGGTACTGCAATGTGTGCTAATTTATATATTAAGCGTTGGCATGTCACTCTTAATCACCTTTTCGTTTTTCACTTCTTTCTTTGCTTTCACTTCTTATAATCTTTCGTATTTTTGACAGACATCATATTTGCATAATTGTTTACATTTTACATGCGCGCATAGTTTTCTTGGAAGAGCATTGTCAGATTATTTCGTTTGATTATTTTTGATGCATTATAATAGTTATGTTTGTTCTAAAGATAGTTCACGCAGTATGGTTCGCGTTTTAAGTAGAAAAAACCAGGTTTAAAAATCTGCCACATTAATGCGCAAAGCTTATCGAAAAAAATTGATGAATTCAGGTTTATGTTCGAGGGTTCTGATGTAGATGTAGTCTGTGTTTCGGAGACATGGTTTTCCGCTGGTTGCAGTAATCAATTATTTGCTGTAAATGGGTATAATTTATATCGTGTGGATAGAATCGGTCATGGTGGGGGAGTGGCTATTTATGTCAAGAGCGGTATTTCATGTAAACTTGCCTATGCGTCTTCGGCTCTAAGCTCGATTGAGTATATTTTTGTGGAAATTTTTACAAAATTTGAAAAACTGCTCATTGGTTGTGTATACAGACCCAACAAACAAATTGATTACATGCAATTTGTAGATTTTCTAGAGATTGTATTGATCGGCTATAGCAAAATCTTTTTGACAGGGGACTTTAATTGTAATATTCTTACGGATTTAAAATTTCCGCTGACTATACAAAATTTGGGCCTTTTTTTTGTGAACAATACTGTACCAACCCACTTTACTTGTTCTTCTAGTACTCTTTTGGACATTTTTTTGGTAAACGATGCGTTTAAAGTGCTTTTGTATGATCAGATTGCAGTTCCGAATTTTTCCAAACACGACCTGATATTCTTAACGTACGATTTTCAGTTTGTTAGAGCTATTTCGACTTATTCATATCGTGATTTTAAAAACATTCAGTACCAACAACTCGATGCAGCCGTTATGACATTAACTGGAGGTCTATTTATCAACTGGGATCTGCCAATCAACTTCATTCAGAACAATATAAGTATGCTCTTTGACCAATTTGTCCCTCTTGTAACAAAACCTACTAAATCTGAAAGACGCCAGTGGTTTAACGGCTATATTCAGAAATGAATTGAAAGACGTAATAGAGCGTACTCGGTTTGGAAGAAGACAAAGTCAGAAAGTGCCTTCACTAACTATAAGACTTTGAGAAGAGACGTTACTAGAAGTATTAAGAATCATAAACGGCAATACTACGAAAACCTATTCAGTACAGCTATTGGCTCTCAGCAAACCTGGAGGCAGATTCGTAATATAGGAAACACTAACAAAAGTACGATCACACATGAAAATATAAATGTCAATGAATTGAACCGAGAGTTCGTTAGCTTGCCTTGCAATCAGAGTAATGCAAACTACTCTCGCTATAGTGTTAGTTCTGATTTTTCTTTTTCTGGATTTGGTTTTCAGTGTGTTGATGACTGCGACGTTGTTGAATCTATACTGTCAGTAAAATCATGTGCCGTCGGCCTTGATGGCGTTCATCCAAATTTTGTTAAATGCCTATTGCCAAAAATACTACCATACCTCACTTACGCTTTCAACACAGTTTTAACCACGGCGGTCTTTCCAAAATGCTGGAAAGAGGCGAAAATTATTCCCATTAAAAAGCCCAATGGTGAATTTAGGCCTATCGCTATTTTGCCATTTCTGTCAAAAGTGTTCGAACGTATAGTGAATCGGCAGATAAACTTGTTCGTAAATAGTAATTCACTGATTGGTCCGTACCAGTCTGGTTTCAGAACAAATAGAAGCTGTATCACTGCGCTATTAAATGTCTCGGATGATATAAGGCAGAACATGGACCATGATCGTGTTACCTCTCTTGCTCTATTAGATCACTCGAAGGCATTTGACCCGGTCGATCATGCATTACTTTGTTTTAAGCTTAAGAACCTTTTTAACTTTTTTAACCAATCTGTAGATCTAATCAAGTCGTACCTCCATGAGAGATCCCAATCAGTAAGTGTGGGTAGTTCTATGTCTGACCTATTGCCTGTAACTAAAGGTGTTCCGCAAGGATCTATACTTGGGCCTTTACTTTTCGTGTTATATATAAATGACCTACCAAATGTTCTTAAGCACAGCAATGTTCACATATGTGCTGATGACGTTCAAATATATCTAAGTAGGCCATTCGCCTCCATTGAAACTTGCATACGCAATCTGAACGTCGATCTATGCCTATTAAATGAATGGGCTAGTGATAATGGACTATTCTTAAACCCCAGTAAATCACAGTGCATCGCTATCTATAAGAAAACCTTTGACCTTAACCGCTATGCCAAAGTAATGCTTAACAACACTGAGATAAGATTTGCCGACACCGTAAAAAACCTTGGCGTTACTTTCAATAGAACATTGACGTGGAACAATCATATTTTTGCAGCAATAGGCAAAGTCTGTGGAAGGTTAAGAGTACTGTGGACTGCTCAGCACTTCACACCAGTTAAAATAAGGTTGCTCTTAGCGAAGTCATATTTGATTCCAACGCTACTTTATGGTTGCGAACTTTATGCGAATTGTGACAGTGTCTGTAGTCGGAAACTTAATGTTTTGTACAATAATATTGCACGCTATATCTACGACATTAGCCGTTACGAACACATTTCCGAATATGCTGTGAAAATATGTTGTGTTCCACTAGATGATCTACTAAAGTTTAGGTGCGTAACACTCCTACAAAGGATTCTGGTTAATAAGGAACCCTTAAATCTTAGTGAACGGCTAAAATTCACTAGATCAGTCAGCTCCTCACAAATACTGCATTTGGCATTAAACTCACGAACATCTGAGCGTAAATTTTTTGTTTCTGAGGTTCGTCTTTGGAACACTTTACCGATGGAGATCAGAAGTATCAAGGGAATATTGCCCTTTAAAAGAAAGCTATTGCGTTATTTGGTTAAACAAATATAAATATTTTAAAATGTAATTTTTTCTTTCTATATACTTTCAACATTTTCCTTCACCTATTTTTCTTTATCTTTCTCAACTACCGATTGCCTTTACAACCTCATCAATCCTTCTTACTATTAAAACTTAAACTATTTCAAATTTTTAAACATGTTTTTGTATTTACGTATATTTACTATGTTTTAAGTCCTATTGTCAAAGACTGTAAATAAAACTTATGGTTGTTGTGTTTGATACCTTATAAATAAATAAATATTTATATGCAAAGGCACTGATATTGGCACCTTTTAACCAACTATATCAAGTTATATAATTGATATAAATTGATCAAAATTCCAATATGAGTGTCTTTAAAAATGCGAGCTGGGGCATATTTCACTGGTCTTATTTATTTAGTTGTATTATTTCTTATCTTCTAGATGATGGCCGAAACTCAAAGAAAGCAAGTAGAGAACGATGAAAGGATGATTGAGGCGACACTTGTCATGGCCGAGGCAATCAACAATATTGCCAGGTCAAACGACAATGTTGCTAGGTCGATCGACAATATTGCTAAGTCGAACGACAATCAAGCGAAAGCAACCACTTTCTTTGGGGAAGCAGTTAGAGTCTGCACGGAGATTTTCACCCGGTTATCAAATGCAATACTTGAGCACCATTAATTTAAGTAGTAAATTGTATATTTACAAGTGTTTCAGCGTTTGGAAAAAGTAAAAAAATTAGTTTAGAGTTTTTTGCATGTAATTTAGTGCTAAATACGTCTGAAAACCAGTATTGCCATATTTTATCACTATCAAGAGTCAGCTGTTTAGCGGCGTTAAAGGAGAGTTACAGAATCGCATTTTCGTTAAGAGTAAATGCCAAAATTTGGCGATAAGCTTAACGCTCGGCGAGTGGTTAAAAGTTACAGAATCGGGATACTGGTAGTCATATTGATCGGTATCTCCGAAACCGGTCGAGATATCGAATTAAACGATATCTTAAATTTTAAGACAGACATGACGTGCCGCAAATTCCATTAAGACAGACAAAAATTCTTAAATCTTTTGACTTGGGTTCTTGTGGCTCAATAATGATAAATGATAAATTTTTCTTTAATATCTGCAATGGACAGACATCGGCCTGTTACAATTTTATTATATGTAGAGATTAACACTCCTTATATTTCATTTCATTTCATATCTTTATTAAGTCAATGGTAACAACAACCTTACTGACAAGATTTACAAATTTACTTTATACTAATTTATGGTTAAGGAGAAAGTTAATGTCCTAAGCAAAAATACTCAATGCGTGACTTGAAGAGAGCCCTAGGAATGACAAAGTCAAAATTAAGATAGCCTATTAAATTCTGCAAGCCTAAGGTAATGAGATCGCAGAACTTCACTACGAAATGGAATATTAGAACGGAGAGCTCTATTTGGGACATTGAAAGTTATCTGGCCAAAGAGATCTGGGCAATCAATGGCCCCGATGATTATGTCATAAATAAACATTATGTTTTGAACAAAGCGTCTAACCACGAGCGACGACATTGATAAGCATGCACATAGCATTGTAGTAGGCAAGGGATTATCAAAATTGAGAGGTAGAAGAGCAAAACGTATAAATTTTCGTTGAACTCTTTCAATTCTTAAAGAGTGTGACGAGTAAATCGTTTTCCAAACAACCGAGGCATACTCTAATTTCGATCGCACTAAAGCATTATACAAGATTTTTCTAGTGTATGGGTCCTTGAGGTCTTTCGTATAACAGCGCAGAAAAGCTGTTAGAACAAGATTTCGGAATAAGAAAATTTACATGGCTCCCTAAGGTAAAAGATGAGTCAAAAGATCCCGAAACTCTTTAACTGCGGCAAGAGCAACATTTGAAACAAAATATGCGGAGGAGAGCATATTTATTGATTTAGAAAACGTCATATGGCAGCATTTGCTAATATTGAAACGTAATTTATTTTGGACAGCCCATGCATTAACGGCGTTCAAATCTTCCTGCAAGCAAGAGATTCTACGAAAGAATTCTAAGCCATCTGCATAAAGTAAATAATGGCATGAGCCAACATCATTAATAAAAATTATAAATAAAATAGGATCAAGGATGCTAACTTGTGGCACATCTGAAGTTGATAAGAAATTATGAGACTTAGGGCCGGTTTCACCAGCTCGACTTAACTAAGTTAAGTCTAGTTTTTCACTTTTTCAGTTTCACCATCTAACTTAACTAAGTCAGCCTGCCAGCTGACTTATTCTCGACTCAGTCAGTGTTGCTGTCGTTCAAAACCTAAATGTCAGTAATGCTCCAATTTGTTTTGCACAATGTCCCAGCCGAAAAATTCGTCTAGCATGACTTTAACGGCGTATGCGTAGATGCATGTGAACGCTTGTTTTCTAGCATGCAACCATTACGAAACTATTGTTTTTAATTAAGCGCTAAATTTAGTACCTTCCAACTAAAAAGAAATGGGTGAAAAATCAATACATTCCTTCGTGTATGGCCATACATGCCCATTTCGCACGGGGGTATTGGGATGCACAGAATTGTCTGGTATGAAAAAATACTACTATGCATAAAACAGCTGATCGGGTTGTTGTGTTCAAAATTATTTAAGTCGCTCAATTGGTGAAACCAAAAATTAAGCTAGTCTCGAATCTGTGCCAACTTAAGTCACGACTTAGTTTTAGTCTTAGTCGCGTTGGTGAAACCGGCCCTTAGTATTCTCAATTTCAACAAAAGATATTGCTTTTTTATACCAACAATTTTTGTTGATTTACGGCCTGTACATTTTCAAGTATTCATGAAACGAGCTCAAGACCAAGAATAATAATTTTTCACTTTTCGAATTTTTTTATAAAAATTATTATTGTTTTTCATTTTTATTTTTTAATAATCATCTTGAATTAATTATTAAAAGTTTTTTAATTAATTAGAGTAGGAAAAATGTTAAGAGAATAAAAAAAACAATAATAATTTTCATAAAAAAATTCGAAAAGTGAAAAATTATATTTCTTGGCCTTGAGCTCGTTTCATGAATACAAAAGATATTCTATTCGACAAGTAAGACTTCAGCCATGAGAGAAAACCTGAATGGAAGCCAATTTTTTCATGTTTACACAGAAGTAATTTGTGAAAAATTGTGTCGAATGCTTTCGAAAAATCTGTACATGTGGTATCAACTTGACATCCATCCTTAAAAGCGGAAACATAAAACTGAGAGAAACCAGATAAATTTATAACAGTCGAGCGCCCTGCAACAAAGTCATGCTGGCATGGATCGATTATACTTTTAATGGCGAAAGATAACTTTTCCTTCACTACTTTTCAAGAAGTTTTTGAAGTTGAAATTCGTATGTAAAACCACACCCTGATTCCGAAAATTGAGGTTATTTTTGATTCAATAGTACCGTTTTTGAGATATTTACGATTTACCGTTATTTCAAAAAAAAGGTGGCTCCACTTAATCATATATATCTCAAGAACAAATTGAGGAATTCCAAAACAGTTCTAAAAATTTAAAAGCAAATAAAATTTGCTATAAACAATGCATACAAAACTTTTCGCTAGGCCCTGTAGGTTCGAAGATAATGAACAATCAATACGGATTTTTACCTTTTTTTTGTAAAAATATAAAAAAATTGTACTTTGGGAAGGATGTCGAAAACTTTTTATTTTTTTCCTGACATTTTTTTTTCTCTCTGTAAGCACTGTTTTATTACAAAAAAAAATAAGCTTTCATCCAGTAAAATCGATGGACTGATACGAAAGTTATAAGCATTCAAATAAATATAGCCATATAATACTTAAGTACCCTACAAATATTAGCATTAGTACATATGAGACGATAACAATGTATGTAAGTTTGTCCCTATGATCTTATTTTATACTTGAAAAAGTAATTTGTTTTGTTTTGACGCTTATTTAGATTAGAATCGGTTTCTCTTATGAGAAACCAACAGTAGTCACCCATCATTGCGACATCCCAGAATCCTTGATACCGACTTTCAATTAACTGCTTTTGCTGATAAAACCGTTCGCCATGCTCGTCACTTTCGTCACTAAGATTATGCAGAAAACAGTTTTAATGGGAGCGCAGAAAATTAACTTTTAAAGACATATTTACTCCTGAAAAGAAAATAAAGAAGTAAATTAGCTAAATAAGTGACACATTTGTGTGTAATTTTCTTAGGCTGGATTCATCGTTCAGTTCCGAAAAAAATTTTTTGTTTACATTTTACTGGTTCTCTTTCCACTTCTCTGATACAGAATGAGAAGAAAACGGGAAAAATGTAAACAAAAAAAATTTGTTCGGAGGTAAACGGTGAATTCAGCTTTAGGGCAGTTTTCTCATGTAAACTTTAAAATTTTCATAATTTTTTCGGGCAGATAGGTTTTAAAGTTTACTTTAGAAAATGGCCTTAAATATGCTTTTTATTTTCCCATATTCGCATAGTTCTTGATTAAGTCGTTCACTGTCATCTCGTAGTTAGGACTTTTGCGTTTGCCTAAAAAGGAAGCAACGACCTTTTCAAAATATCCCACGCTGCTGCCTCCACTGGTGACAATAGTTCTTTGAATCGGTTATTGTTACGCATCTTTCTTATTTGCGGCCCAACCAAAATGCCTTCTTTTATCTTGGCTTCTGAAATATCTGGAAAGATGGTTTTTAAACGACGGAAGGCTTCGCCTTCTTTGTCCAAAGCCTTAACAAGTTTTTGATTAGGACGAGCTTGCTGTGGAGTGGGGGTAAAATAATTGTTTCTTTCTTTATAAGAGGGGAGTATTTTATGTTATCCACACCAGCTTTAAATTCGATTCGGTCTGGCCAATCCTTTATGATGTAGTGGTCTTGACGAGCCCGGCGATCCCATTTGTAGAGAAAGCAACAGTATTTTGTGTACCCACTTTGTAGACCACATTGCATTCCAACGCCTTTAAGATCGGCACATATTTTCCAATCATTCTCTTCATATTTGATAAGTTTAAGTAATTTTTGCATTATCTCGTAAGTTTCCTTCGTATTTACTGCATGCGCGATCGGGATAGACGGCTTTTGAACAATCGCCACTCTTTGGAATCATATGGTTCACCAAACTGTTTGAATAAGCCAGTAATGTCTTGGCAGTAACAAACACTGTCCTCATTCGTATAGAACTTGGAAAATGGCTCGTAACGAGTTCTAAAAAAGGTTACCTTAACATCGGACGAAAGAAATTTAAATTGTTGCATACGAGAGGCGTGTAGCTCGGTATTTACCTTGGACAATTCCAAATCTCTTATCCAATCATTGAGTTGTGCTTGTGACAAAGCGTTTCTTTCGTTTTCCGGGTGAAGTTCAGTACAACTTGATGCCGCGTAATCAGATGCTGCTGTTGACAATGAACCTAGACCCGGAACTAAAGTTGAATGTGGCAATGGCAATGTTGTTAGATGAGCAACTTCCGTTGAATTTGGTACTGGAAATGATGCTGTAGATACGCTGACATGCGTTACTTTTCTTGACTTTGTTATGGTTTACTTTCAATTGATAGTCATTTTTATTTGGTTCAATCGGTCAGAACTCACTTCGGTTGGTTAGGTAAATTCACAGTCTTGGTTCAACCTCCGGTTCGGTATTAAATCGATAGCCACGATTTTGCTATGCTATGCATAGCTATGATTTTGCTGAGGTGGCATCACCAAATTTTCCCATAGAATGGAAAAGGCACCAATAACGGAACTTTTAATTTCCAGACAAACAAGTGTTTGGTGTGTTCTTGGTGTACCCAGAGTTAAATTGCGGGTAACCCAGGGCGCCCGAAAGTTTCAGATAAAAGGGAAATGGGCAATTGGCATCCAAAAAAGTGTTTCCCTTGTATGATTGATTTTAAAGTATTTAAGTTGGTAAAAAGAGCACGAACAACAAATACTTTTTTATACACGATTTCGAAAACAAAAACCAAGAAAATGTCAAAACCACCAAAGTAAAAGAGACACCTCCAAAAGTGCCTAATTGCCCAGGGTGGGAGACACATGGAATCCTGTCCTGATCCCTGACTTTAACATGGCTGACATAAGTTTTTCAACCGAACGCGAGTAAAACTAGGTATATTGTCAGAATACATTTTAGGAGCAAATGGCAATCCATTATTAGTCAATTTGTAAAGTATTGTAAAATTAGACTTAAATGAGTTTAAAGCGGCAGGGATTTGTTGCTATGTGCTTTATTAACGAAACCTGTAGAGCCGAATATTGTTTTCAATGGCTAGGTCGGATGGGGAGCTCCATATGTCTCCTATTCCAAACCCAGTAACGAGGGTTCCCGCGGGCCACCAAGGGAACACACCAAACGCATGGTCTAGAACCTTCCTATTTTTGCGCGCTAAAGAAAGCGTGCCTGCAGGGTTCGGACTTGATCAAAATTGCAGTAATTTTAATACCTACTGCACTTTACCCAAATCTACTACGCTTTATGCTCCCTTACAATAGTGCCATACTCTGATTTATTTTGATAAGTGACGCTTTTCTTAACTATAAACTCTTCTATAGAGTCATTATTCGCCATTAATATTCCGGTTTTGTTTATTTTGTTCCAAACGAGGGATAAAAGTAGCTGTTGACAAAATAGTAGTAAAAGTAAACATTACTACATTTATTCTGTTCTTAAGTATTAAGTAAAACCTGTAATTATACAATTTTGGGTTTCAAAGTAAATCCTAAAGTTACATGCTCAATTAAATTTACTATGAAACAAGCAAAGTCATATTTCCAACTGTAGTTTCAATAGCTTAATGTTTTTTTTTGCATTCATACTACACCTTTACTAGATTTGGCTGTAATAAAGAAGTGGTAAAAGTCCGAGCCCTGATGGCAACCACCAACCCGAGTGGCAACAATCACGCCACGTCAGACTGGGTAAAGGAACTTTTCCCTTGTGCAGTCGCCGTTGCTTGACGATTTTCGGCATAGCGGTGTCGTCGGCATTCATAGTATACTTGATTTCGACGCAACCGGTCGTAGGCATAACAAACGATATTAAACAAATGGTTTATGAAGATAGCGCGCGGGTGAATAAAAAAATTGTTGGAGAAAATTCTGTGAGAAAAGTGTTTGTAGTGGCACATTGACTTATAAAATTATTATAGAAAGTGAAATCTTTGGATTGAATGGATTTGGCCTTGCTATTTTGGCATTTAAGAACTTAGGAAGGGGGTACTTTGAACAATAATTTCACAAAAATATTATCTATTTTGAACAGTTTATTTTTGATACTGTAACGCGTTTAGAAAATGACTTCTTTTCGAATTAAATATGCAGCTCACTTTTATGAAAGCATTCTGAATCAAGTTTAAATTGAGCTATTGAATCGGTAATTCTATACGACAGCGCGTAGCTGCTAGTATGCGTCCGGGGATCTCGGGAGGTGTATCGGGCGACGGGTTTTGGCCTCCGTATCGGTGGTCCGAGGGCGGAAGTTCGATATTTTGTGTCTGTTCAGAGATATTTGCAATCGAAGTTGAAAATTTTCTGTCATTTTATGTGGTTGTTGCAATCACAGATTAGGGTGTGCCGAAAAGTGCAGAAATGTGTTCTGTGCGAAAATATTGTGGATCGCGTAGCCGATGTTGGACCGGCTAAGGGTTATTTTTTTTTTTAAGCGCGGCCGAAGGCCACCTACGCGGAAAGGTGTTGTGCCCATAAATACCTTGGATCAAGCCCCCTATTTGGGATCGGACCTAGGGCATCTTTTAGGTTTTTTGCTAATAGCTTTTCACTGAGACAAGTTATTTAATTTCCGCCTTCGGATTGTTGGTGCAGAGATCCGAACGCGTCCTTTGATGCCTTTCCCGAGATTTTTGGACGTATATTGGGGGTGGATGCTGTCGTATAGAATTGCCAAATTTCCTTTCGGCGGTTCTATGTATATATATATTTGTCCATAATTATGTCCGTGTCAATATTAAATGCAAATATGAGTGATTTACCCTCTGCTTGTAATTTGTTTAGTTTTGTTTCTAAACAATTAAAATAAGACTCTCCCTGAAGTGATTCCCTATAAATAACAACTAAACTTAGTTAAGTCGAGTTTTTCACTTTTTCAGTTTCACCATCTAACTTAACTAAGTCACAACTTAGTCAGCCTGCCAGCTGACTTATTCTCGACTAAGTCAGTGTTGCTGTCGTTCAAAACCTAAATGTCAGTAATGCTCCTAATTTGTTTTGTACAATGTCCCAGCCGGAAAATTCTTCAAGCATGACTTTAACGGCGTATGCGTAGATGCATGTGGACGCTTGTTTTCTAGCATGCAACCATTACGAAACTATCGTTTTCAATTAAGCGTTAATTTTAGTACCTTCCAACTAAAGAGAAATGGGTGTAAGCTCAATACATTCCTTCGTGTATGGTCATACATGCCCATTTCGCACTGGGGTATTGGGATGCGCAGAGTTGTATGGTATGAAAAAATACTACCATACATAAAACAGCTGATCGGGTTGTTGTGTTAAAAATTATTTAAGTCGCTCAGTTGGTGAAACCAAAAATTAAGTTAGTCTCGAATCTGTGCTAACTTAAGTCACGACTTAGTTTTAGTCTTAGTCGCGTTGGTGAAACCGGCCCTAAGAGTTTGTGCTTAGATTGACCATTGCAAGTATATTGCGTGAGTCTTTGTCAGTATACTTAGGCCTATAAGTTATATGCATCGCTAAATAAAAGATATCCTACCCGGCCACAACAAACCGGCCACAACTAAACCGGTAGCAACTAAACCGGTAACAAGACCGGCAACAACTATCCGGCAACATCAAACGGTAACAACAATACCGGCAACAACTATCCGGCCACAAGTAAACCAGTAACAACACAATCAGCAGTGACATAAGCGGCGGCCGCCCTTACATAGGCCCGCCGCACCAGCAAAGACAACAGCAGGGGCCGCTTCTTTTAGGCCCGTTGCATTAACAGTAACAACAACAGTAACAACAAAACCGGCAAGCCAACCAGCATTGACATCAGCAGGGGCCGCCCTCTTCTAGGCCCACTGCACGACCACAACAACACCAGCAGTGACATCAGCGGGGGCCGCCATAATATAGGCCCGCCGCACTAGCATCAGCAACAACAACAGTAACCAGCAGTGACAACAGCAGGGGCCGTCGTAATGTAGGCCCGCTGCACTATTACCAACAACAACAACAGTAGCGCCCGACCAACAGCCTACTGCAACAATGGGTGAGATCAACCTGATGTAGTTAGCTCTGTTTTTTTGTAAATAATATAGAATTAAATTAAACAAACTAAATTTATATTTGCCATACTTAAAAGAAACAGAAATTTATGAAGGAAAAGATTAAAGAAAAACCAAAAAAATAAAAAAAATAAAAATGAAGCGTTAAAAGTTGTGCGCTCATGTTTAGCTTATGCTTAACCTGTAATTTAATCATAAACTTTTCTTAAATGTTTTACATTTTTTTTTGTTTCTTAAGCCCCGGGTTTTCAGCACAAGTTCAACTCAGTTAGCCAGTTAATAAGCTTAAACTTATTATGCAATTTTTCAGTCAACTTGAAACAGAGTAAAACGGCCTTAAGAAGTTTGAATTTCATCTGAGCTTAAGCTAACTTAGATTAAACTGAACTTAAAGAACGCATAAAACCCCAGGCTTTGGTATTCCAAAAAAATTTCATGTGAAATGAAAATTGATTTACTTTAACGCATTCCTCTAAAACAGCTGACTTCATATTAGAGCAATGCGTTTGAGTGTTTGTTTTCTTTATTATAAAATTTTGTATTTAAATGGGCAAATTATCAAGTACTTCAATTCTTTAAACTTACAAGAATGTGAGTTATTTAATACTTTTTGCTGCGATTTTACGAAAACAAAAATGTTTGCTTACAATGCAAAATTCTTTATTGCTATTTGAGCGTTTATTAATAAGTGTTTAATGCACAACTTCTTTTTTTTATATTAGCAACACCAATTGAATTCTTCGCTTAATTAAAAAAAATATATACATATATATGAAAAACAATACAAAAAAAATTTAAACAAGTAAATTAAATTTCAACGAATTGCTTTATTGCCTTTTTTTATAATTATAATTAAATTTATAGCTATTGGTTTCTTTTAAACCATCAGTTTCCCATTGAAAATTAGTAAAAAAAAAAACATAAAAACTTATTGATATAAAATAATTTTAATATCGATTGTAGTCCGAGGACCGTTAGGGTAATTTATTAAATTTAGTTATACTTTTAGAAAAATAAAACAAAGTATAAAAAAATAAGAATTTTAAAATATAATAATGTTACTTCGATTCCAATTAAAGTTCTAAAATACATCAATATTGATACAAAAACTGTAGCCTAACCGGAATTTTCGATAATATTGATATAAGCGTAGATCTATCTGTAATTTCATAAAAACTAAAACAAAAATTGATTTATTAAAATAAATGAACATAATAATAATAATAATAATAAATGAGTGGCCAAATAATAATTATCTATATAAAGGAAAATAAAAAAATCCATAATTATTTAAAATTCTATAAAAAGAAAAAAAAAACTTAAAAAAAATCTTTATGTACTTTTATATATACATACATGTGTAGATATTTCAAATGCGCCATTTGTTCCCTTGAACCTAGGATATAAGCACTAAATGAATTTTAAATAAATTTGTTATAAAATGGGAATGCTGACGTTCGTCGTTATTTAGAAGGCACATAAGATTTTTATAGGTAAGGGGCCATCGGGGTCAGGTTTGGTGCACCGATGGCCATGGATGAGGGTGGGTCAGCACCAGGGCGTCGCAACAACACCCTCGGCACCCCCTTATATTGTTCGGCCTTTTTGTTTGTATTTTTTTTTAGCTTTCAGCATGGTAACCTGGCATTTTTGAATTTTCAGGGTTTTTTTTCGCTAATTTAAATTTATCTTTTTTTTCCGTTCCTTTATTTCAATTTCCATTTCGGATAAAATTTAATTTCGATTTTATTTCGAATATATTATTTTTGCCAGTTTTCTTTTAAATTTTAATTCGAGTTTTCCGTTTTATTTTATTTGAGATTTTGAATTTTTAAATGTTAACGGTCTGTCCGTGGCATCCGGGTTTAACCGTATGTTGTTTTTATAGTTGTTTTGCGCGGTTGCCCCCCCGTTTCAAAAGGCATGATTTGACCTTTTTCTGTTTATGGCGCAGGACGGTAAGGTTGGCAAGAGCCCACCCCAGCCGACCATGACTAGCCACAGTGAAAACTTGATATCATGCCGACCGCCTTCCTTACCGATCCACTTTGACGCGATACCATAACAACTTCCCAACCCCAAATACTTCTGTAGTACAAATATAGCAGTCAGTCGAATGGCAAGTTGGTTCCCTCCACTTCATTGGTGTACTAAATCTATCTGGATTATTTTTACACTCAAACTCTCTCGCTTTTTTATTCATATTATTGTTTAAGTAAATGACGGGTTATAAAATGCACTTATAGACTGAACAGTATCCGGTGAACCTTGCGGATATTATGAAGGAACAATTCGCATTTACTCCTATTTATACTCAGATCAAGTAAAAATCAAATACTCTGATCAAGTAAAAATCGAAGCCAAAAGGTTCCTTAGGTATACAAAGAAAACACTACACGCTTTAAAAAATTTGCTCTTGCTTCAAATGTACCTGTGTTTAAAATATTAAAGTTTACCTACTTAAGAAAACGGCATTTACAGTTTTTTGTATTTAATAACCCTCCTATAATCTACCTAAGTACGAACTAATATATAAATACTAATACATATATACGTGTAGGGTACTTCAGTATTATATGGCTATATTTTTTTGAATGCTTATAACTTTTGTATTAGTCCATCGATTTTATTGGATGAAAGCTTATTTTTTTTATAATAAAACAGAGCTTACAGAGAAAAAAAATATTTGGAAAAAATATAAAGTTTTCCATATCCTTCCTCGCAAAGTACAAATTTTTTATACTTTTACAAAAAAAAGGTAAAAATCCGTACAGATTGTTCATTATCTTCAAACCTACAGGTCCTAGCGAAAGGTGATTGTTTATAGCAACTTTTATTAGCTTTTAAATTTTTCAAACCGTTTTGGAATTGTTCAATTTGTTCTTGAGATATACATGATTAAGTGGATCCATTTTTTTTTTTTTTAAATAACGGTAAATCGTAAATATCTCAAAAACGGTACCATAAAATAAAAAATAACCTCGATTTTCATATTCGTGTCTCTGGTGGAGAAAAAAAAATCGAATTTGTAGACCAGTTCACTGTTATTACCTGACTTGAAGATTGGAGTGATTGATGCCAATTTCCATATTACTCTTGGACTAAATTTAAAATAAAATTGAATCAATCAATTATAATACAACACGTAGCTGTCGACGTTTGAAATTTTGTTCTGTAGAAGGTTGCCGGCACATACACCATCTCAATTGCTCTTATTCTAGTGCTCCGAAGGAAGTAATAGGTCAAGTGCGAGCAAGCGTATTGAGTTGCGCAGCCCTCGACGCTTCTAAGAAAATGCTTCTATTTCGCATTCTGCTTGTAACATTATACTGTGAAAAAGAAGCGCATCGATATGTATGCCCTTCTTGACGAGGGCTCATCATTTACAATGTTAAACAACAAACTTGCAAAGTAGTTAGGCCGACCACACCGCGTAAATACACAATGGTTCGGAGGAAGGGCCGCACAAGAGTCTGCAGAGGTTTTCAATATTGCTATTAGTGGGACTGGTAATAATAAGCGTCATCTGCTGCGTAACGCATATGCAGTAGGGAACCTTGATTCCCCAATTCAGAGCCTATGCATCAATGACTTAAAGGGAGAGGACCAATCAACTTCGTCTTCCCCTACAGCCTGCTGTACCTCATCTACTAAGCGGGATCGATCCCTCCCATCTAGGCTTGCCGAATGACATTAAAATGATCAGTGACCCTTAAGCTTGCAGCAGTGAACTGGGATGGGTTGTTTGGCGACCTATCAGTCGAGAATCTGTTGCATTCCAATCTTGCTTGTTACTACGCGCCCAAGAAAAAAAGGAGGACTTACATCGTCTAGTGATCAACTATTTCAACATTGAGTCTTGGTGTCCAATCTTACTCGCGTATTGAAAGTAAAGATGACGTCAGAGCCAAGAAAATATTAGAAAGCACAACCAAGCGAGTGGCAGGTCGTTTTCAAAGGGGCCTGTTATGGAAAGCCGACGATATACGTGTGCCCGATAACTACAATGCCGCCCTGCGCAGATTAGAAGGTATAGAGAGAAAGATGCAACGAGATTCAGCATTTACAATAGCGTACAAGGATGTCATCGAAAGGTACCTAAAGACGGGTATCCTAGAAATCTTACCCATAAAATGAATAAAGGCCGGCTTGTGTTCGATGTAGCCTATCGAGTTGAATAAATAAATTCTTAATTATTAAAAGGACCCCAGCCCTTTCTTCCATCATATATATTATTTCTGTAAGGTCTTTTTCTGTTAGTTCCTAATTTTCTTCTCTCATTTGGAACCAATATTAATAAATAAGGTATCGTTTTAAAGGTGGGGGTTAGCTCTAAATGCAAAACCATGTTTTAATTAGCGGAGTGCTTTTGTTTAAGCGTATTTTATAAAATGAATTCTTTAAAATAAACGATTGTAAATGCACAAAAAATTCCATTTGTACTGGAACGCTATTGTGATATTGACATTCACATGCCTCGCGACATCTACATTTGAATACTAAGCTGAACAGTGCTAGAATAATTAAAGGCATTGCGAATATCACAGCGCTCAACCCACTGCGAGCGCGCCACTTGAACATTGCTAAAATAAGTGAATAAGACTGGGTTCACATTGGGTCATAAACTCGAGTTAAAGGGAAATTTTTTGAGTTAATTCATATTGATGTTGTCAATCAACTCAAGCTTATGGCTCAATGTGAATGTAATATAAGTGGTGAAATTTCAAATAGCTGTTTGCGCATATTTGTATAATTTTTTGTGGTCTCACAACAAGTGTAGCTGAAAATCTTTTTTTATAATTTGAGAAAAAGGTTTGAAAAATCCTGGAACTGGACTAATAAAAGGTTTCAAACCATTTTTGTTTATTTGTTTTTTTGCGCAAGGCGCGCACGGGTCCAGCTAACTTTATTTAATTTTCGAACACGTTCAGTTGCAGTCTGTGGAGGCATAGAGGAAATGTTGCACCCGGTGGTTATACAGGCATCGGACATTTGTGCACAGCGTTTTCTTTGGCGTAATAGAGATAGTAGAAAGCCGCCTGAGAAGAACGAAATGCAAGTGATAATCTTAGGTGCCGCGAGCGCCTTGCTCATCACAATATGTCATGAGACAAAATGCTATAGAGCACCACGAAAGTTGCCGTCGTGCGATTAAAGCGATTTGTGAACACCACTACAAGACAATCACACGGCAGGTAAAGAGCATTCACAGCAATGCTAGATTCGAATTACCCGGATTTGTTTCCAATTCAATCGAAACAAATCGCCACAGGTGAGAGTACGGAGAGAGTCCTTGGGATTTTTTTTGGAGCCAAATTCTGACAACTTTAAATTTAATTCGAAATTCCGCATTGATAAGGCGGTAATTAGGGGCGGGAAACAAAAGGGAACTTCTAATCGTTAATATGTCAACGTTTGACCAGCTTGGCTTTTTAAGAGATTACAGAGCTGCAGCCAAATCTCTAAATTGGGACGAGCCTATCCCCTCACTTAAAGCATTTAATGGCACCATCACTTTTTTTCAGTACTCCGTTCAACGCTTCCAAAATTTTATCTACACAAGCCAGAGTGTCCACTTCTACGCAGGTTTATTCAAAAGCGAGGCTGTTTCCTGCGTCAGAGCATGCGATACCGTTTCAGTGAATGTCCTTTTAGGGTTTGCATATGTTGCCCGATTCGTCTCCACATCACGTATTCCATTTATGAAACACTGGATTGTTACCCTCTCCGTATACTCTACAGGTGCGTCTGCATTTGCTAGATGGGCCAACCTCTCGATGTCCGATGCAAATTCCTGCAAAGTCTCATTCGGCTTCTGGGATCGATTCTGTAGCTCTATTTGGTATATCTGCTTTCGATGTTCGCTACCATAGCGTCTCTCAACCGTACCCATCAATGCATCATAACTGTTCCTTTCGGACTCTTGCATAGTCTGCAAGATTTCTGCTGCAGGTCCCTTCAATGCCACGAATAGTGCTGCAACTTTATCTTCAGTGCCCCAATGATTCACCGCATCCGTCTTCTCAAATTGCAGCTTAAATACCTGGAATGGAACAGAACCATCAGAGAAAGGTGATTTTACTTCGGGAGTATTCGCTAAAGCAGATGGACGATTTAGTTGTAATTCCTGGATACGACGTCTCAATGCATCTACCTCAGCATCAATTTTATCCTGCAGCTGTGCAATTTCCGCATCTTGGACTTCCAGTTTAGATGATACCCTAGCCTACTGTGCTTTCAACTGCGAAGAGATATATGCCTTCTGGCTTTCCATTTGAGATCTCATGTATGCCTTCTGTTCATATAGTTGAGCTGTGTTGAAATGCTTGACGGCATCTAAGTCAATACAGCCAACAACGCGTTTGTATCCATACTTGCCACTGGATTCGGAGGCTCCTTTTTCTCTTCCATTTTCGTCGATGCCTCCTCCACAAGATGGAAAATATAATCATCAACGTTGATTTCTTCCGCTTCCATTGCCTCCCGTAGTCGTGATTGTAGCTCGTATTTATTGCCTGTGGTGTTTAGTCCACGTTGTTCGAACTCAGTTTTGAGTTGCTGAATCTTAAATTCATTCAACTTAGCCATGCCCTTGTTATCTTTGCCACCACTGGTATTTATTTAACAATACCGCTTATGACACCAATTGTGACGTATTCGATGAGTCTTCGATTATCAATCCTGTTGTTGTTGTTGTTGTAGCGACTACTTAACCTGCCTAGGATGTCACCCCCCCTCCAACACTGTCATCAGGCTCTTCTAACGGAAGTCCAAGAAACCTCGCGGCTTCAACAGGGGTGGACCAGAGTGAAATTGGTGTTAGAAGAGTGGGCTCAGTTGAGCAGATGAACAGATGGTTAGTATCGTGGGGAGACACGCCGCATGCCGGACAGACATTTGGCATGTCAGGGTTCAGTCTGGATAGGTACGAGTTTAGTCTGTTACAGTATCCAGAACGAAGTTGAGCCAGCGTGACTCTTGTCTCCCTGGGCAGTTCGCGTTCCTCGTCGGCAACAGGTGGGGCTTGTGCCTGTAGGACTGCATTCACTGGACAAGACCTGACAAAGGAGTTTACCGACTCCGTGTGGATGAGGTTGAGGGCCCGCCGGTGCACCTTTGGATCAAACGGCGAGAAAATGTGGTGCCGGATCTCGTCATAGTGCTTACGAAGGTGACTCCTTGTCCTCCTGGGAGGCGGATTTTCGTTGAGCAGGTTCTTGTTCGGGTGCTGCGGTTTATGCCAGTTGAACAGGAATTGTCTGGTCAACATCTCACAGTGGTCTTTAACATCGAGCATTTTTGCCTCATTATGAAGATGGTGCTCAGGAGACATAAGGAGGCACCCCGTGGCAGTTCTGAGTGCGGTGTTTTTGCAGGCCTGCAACCTCCTCCAATGTGTGTCTGCTAACCCCGGCGACCATATTGGCGTCGCGTAGCTCAGAACCGGCTGGCCGATTGCCTTGTACGTTGCCAGTAACGTTTATTTGTCTTTCCCCCAAGTACTGACAGCTAGTGACTTGAGGATTTTGTTACGGCTTTGTACTTTGGTGGCAATCGCGGCTACATGAGCACCGTATTTGAACATGTTATCAAACGTGACCCCTAAGATTTTGGGGTGTGTGACAGTCGGAAGCTTAATGCCGTCGACGTAGACGTCTAATTCCATGTTCGCCTGCGCTGTCCACGTCGTAAATAAGGTGGCCGAGGATTAGGTCGGTGACAATGTCAGGTTCCGTGCAGCGAAGAAACTGGAAAGGGTTGGAAGATAGGAATTAATTCTCGAGCAGAGCTCATCAACGGAGGGTCCAGTCGCCAGGATCGTGCAATCATCGGCGTAGGAGACGATCGAGACGCCTTCTGGTGGGGAAGGGAGCCTCGATATGTAGTAATTAAACAGAACCGGGGATAGGACACCAGCCTGTGGCACCCCCTGCTTAATAATACGTGGTTTTGATCTTTCGCCTCTAAATTCAACCGATGACTGCCGGCCACTCAGATAGTTGGCGGTCCAACGCTTTAGACAGGGGGGAAGGTTTGAATCTTCCAGGTCGTTAGTGAGTTGTGCGTGATTAACAGTGTCAAAAGCTTTCGACAGATCAAGCGCAACTAGCACGGTCCTGTCGTTTGGGCGAGATTGGTTGAGACCGACACCTATCTGTGTGGTGATGGCGTTTAGCGCGGTGGTAGTGCTATGCATTTTGCGGAAACCATGCTGATGTTCGGCTAATCGCAGGTTAGCGGTATAATAAGGGAGCAAGACCGCCTCCAAGGTCTTCACTACTGGCGAGAGGAGTGATATCGGTCGATATGACTCCCCCACGTTGGCCGGCTTGCCGGGCTGTAGTAGTGGCACCACCTTTGCCTGTTTCCATCTTTCTGGAATGACAAAGGTGGTCGTGGACGGATTGAAGACGGTTGTTAGGTACCTTACTCCCTCATCACCGAGATGTTTTAGCATCAGCATGGATATACCGTCTGGGCCAATAGATTTGGAGTTTTTGGACCCCCGTATGGCCTCCCGAACCTCTATGGCGGTGATGGCAATGGGCGCTGGGTTATTTTTGCGTTTGTGCGCTTCCCTGATGGCGCGCCTGATTTCCTTGTCAACCGGAGGATGCAGTACAAATTGCCGGCAGAAAGCGCTCGCGCATCACTTTGGTTTCGACTGTACCTTATCACCAAAGGTGATGGATATTTTGTCGTTCGGTTTGGTCGGATTAGACAAGGATTTAACAGTGGACCATAATTTGCCAACACCAGCAGAGAGGTTACAGGACCTTAGGTGCTCCTCCCATTTGGCGCGTTTGTGTTGATCAACTAGCCGTCTGATTTCCGTATTGAGATCTTGAATTTGGGGATCCGTAGGGTTCAAGCGTCGCACGTGGTCACGTTCATTAGCCAGGGCCGCTGCCTCTGCGGGGAAATACGGACGTATCTCCTTAATTATACCTGACGGCACTAGCACAAATGTAAGTCAAAGCCACCAGCTCCTGGTCCCTTACACCTTGTGCTCTGTTTGTCGGCTGAGACTATATACACCTGCGACATCAGTCAACTGCAATTCTTGCCTTGGCCTGTGTCACCTGCTTATATGTTCTCAACTTGGAAACAGGAACCTATGGACTGATACGTACGTTGCACCATGTTGTCGAGCTACGCAACCTACAACGTCGACCGAATCGCCACCTTCTGGTGCTTCGGATCCCTCGTCTTCTAGAGTGCGACGCAGTGTGCGACCCAGCCTACTTCCACCAAGGCATACGCACCAGTCCCTGACTCCCAGGGTGAATATTTCTCCCCCTTCGCACTTTCGCGTCCTACAGCTAAACTGCAACGGCCTAACCGGGAAAGTGAGTGAAATAGTGAGCTTCATGAAGCGACAGAATATCAAGATCGCTGCCATTCAGGAGACGAAGTTAAACGCCCGATCAATCTTCGGACTTGTGACGGCTATAACATCCACCGACGTGACCGAGAGAGGGGACTTCGGGGCGGCCTCGCCTTCATCACTCACCAATCTGTGCAATATCGTCCATTTGAGCCTGACGTCGACCAGAGGGACAACCTCCTGGAACGTCAAGGAATGATGGTCCGGACAGGCGACGTCGACCTTGAAATTATTAACATTTATATACCTCCTGCCACCTGCTGTCCGAGAGATTACCACCCTGACATCAGTGCGTTACTCAGAGGCGATAATCGTGTAATCCTCGGAGACTTCAACGCACACCACGATCTGTGGCACTCAAGCCTACAGGCCGATGGTAGGGGACAGGAATTGGCTGAACAAATAGACGATTCGATGTTTTGCACTGTGAACGGGGATGCCCCCACGAGAGTTGCGGTAAATTGTTCCAGTTCGCCAGACCTCACAATTGTCAGCGCAGGTCTCATAAACTGCGTTGAATGGCGACCAATGCTTACTCTTGCATCTGACCATTTGCCGATAGTCCTCTCAATCGATTGCCCCAATGACTTCGTTACTTCTGAGAAGCGCACCTTCACTAACTTCAGTAAAACTGATTGGGTTGGTTTTCTTAATTTCACTGAGAGCACCTTCGCTGCTCTTCCCATCCCGTCTGATGTACTAGAAGGGGAAAAAGCGTTTCGCATGGTCATAGCTTCAGCCTCCAATTATCAATCCTGGGTTCGATCACTATAAAGTCAAATAAACACAAGCACAGATATTGTATTAGTTGCAGATATTGTAACTAATAGCTAGTTTTATTTACTAGTAATAAACGCAACCCAAATTTGGGAGTTCGTTAACTGCCTTGCTTGGTCACTGCCTCATATAGTCCGACAGGGTGCTTGCCTACGCACCGAGAACTTTCTTGGTTGTTCGCTCCTCGTGTTCTCGAAGGGTCGGTGTTATTTATTGACTCCTCCTCTTTGCCTTGTATTCCTGAACACTCGCGGCATGTCTCCTCCCCTTTCTTGCTACACGCTTGCATGCATACGAGTAGCCAACGTTATCTCTATTGTCTCTAACTAGTGGTAGGAGTGCTTTTGAGTTAGGGATGGTACATGCTTGAGAATATTCGCCACACTGCCCTCCACCTAAGTCTGATCGACCCGATGAGACACATTTCCAGAGCCAAACGCAACTAGCGTTTCCAAATGGACCACTTTCAACTTATTCCGTGGCCTTTCAATAGTTTGTATGCGATAGACAACATCGTTGATCCGCTTCATGACTTTGTATGGGCCTTCGCAGTTACATTGCAGCTTTGAAGACAAACCTTTCCTACGCTGTGGGCTGTATAGGAGCACTAAATTTCCTTCTATAAAACCTTCCGAATTTATTGCTTTGTCGTACCTGCCTTTCATCTTATCACTAATGATCTTAGTTCGTTGTCTTACAAGGTAGTGTTGTTCTCGCATCTCCTCTTTCAAAACGCTGGTCGATTTCCGAGCATTTATTCCTGCATTCTTTGCAGTAGCCCGATTCTGTAACTTTTAACCACGCGCCGAGCGTTAAGCTTATCGCCAAATTTCGGCGTTTGTTCTTAACGAAAGTGCGATTCTGTAACTCTCCTTTAACGCCTCTAAACAGCTGACTCTTGATGGTGATAATATATGGCAATACTTCTGTTTTCGCCGTATTTTGCACTAAATTACATACAAAAAACTCAAAACTAATTTTTTTTCTTTTTCCAAACGCTAAAACACTTGTAAATATATTAACGCGATTGTTAACACCTCGAAAATAATTCGCTACAGCTAACCACATAAAAAGTGTAAGCTGACACTTTTCGTGTGGTTAAAAGTTAATGAATAGGGAAAAGCGTTAAGAATGGTGTTAAGCGAAATTAACGATAACACCTGGCGTTAAAATAGTTAAAATCGGGCTACAGGAATCTGCCCCATTGTTTCATGTACAGCAGAACGATATGACATCAGGAATAAGGAGATATGACTATCACAATCCTTCTGGAACCTATCCAAAACTTTCCTCAGGTGTTCCTCCAAGGTTTTATTGAATCGTTCAACCATGCCATCTGACTGAGGATGCAGTGCAGTTGTTCGAGTTTTTCGAATGCCCAATACTTTGCATATTTCCTGAAACACAGCTGATTCAAAATTCTTGCCTTGCTCCATCGGTGCGCCAAATCTCGGTATTTCAAATAGTGCTCCTGAGCTATACTATTTCATTTGCCCATGGCTTCTCGATTTTGGTCCTGTAGCCTTGATGCAAACCTCACAGTTGGCAATCCATTTCACGACCGATTGACGGCATTCAACCCAATAGAATCTCTGCTTGATGCTTTTTAAGGTCTTGCTCTCCAAGATGACCTTCGCTTGGACCGTAATGCAACTCATTGAGAAGATCAGGGATTTTCTTCCTTGGCACGACTATCAACTTGCGAACACATTGACCATCCTCACTTTCCCATATTCGATTCAAACAACCGGATACCAATTGTAAACTGTTCCACTGTGCCCAATATGACTTGGCAACAGGACTCTCTGCTGACATGTCCTCTCTTGTTGGTCGTTTGTTTCGCTCAAGTCCATGCATCACACGACCCAAATCTGGATCTTCGTGCTGACACTTCTATAACTGACCCATGTCCCATTCCTCCGTAGACGTTGTAGCCATCAGCCACACATCTATAATGTCTTCCTTGGCCTCAGCTTTACATTCCAAGTTACATGGTCTTCGTGACATTGCATCAGCATTTCAGTGGGTGCTACCTTTGCGATGCTCTAAGGAAAAGTCATAACTTTGCAGTCGCTCTAACCACCGTGCCAGTTGACCTTTCGGATTAAGGAACTGCAAGAGCCATTTCAACGCTGCATGGTCTGTGCTCACATGGAATCGCTGCCCATTGAGATACTTGGGGAAAAGTTTAACGCACTCTACCAATTCCAACAGCTCTCGCTGTGTTACACAATAGTTCCTTTCAGGCTTCCCGATTGTTCGGTTATAGTACGCAACTACCTTCTCATGCCCATCGACAATCTGGGACAAAACACCTCCTATAACATATACACTGGTATCCGTATCCAGAATAAACGTTGAACTTGGAATCGGATATGCTAGCATTGGGGCAGTGCATAGTTGTTCCTTCAAGGTTTGGAAAGCCACTTCATGTTCCTTCTTCCATTCAAAGCACGTTTTTTTCCTGGTAAGTTCATGAAGACTACTAGTTACGCGTGCGAAATTCGGTACAAATCGGCGACAATACTTGCGCAGCCCAAGGAAGCTTCGTAACTCATACAAATTCCTCGGTCTTTGCCAATCCTTTACAGCTTCAATCTTTTCCCTAGCAGTGCAGATGCCCTTCGTCGTTACCTTGTGACCCAATAACTTACTTCTTTTTTAAACAAGGAACACTTTTTTGGGACTTAATTTCAGACCTGCACCAGCTATCCATTGGAAGAATTTCTCCAAGTTCTTCAGGTGTTCCTCAAAAATTTTTCCCCAGCAGGATGATGTCACCCAGGTACACCAAACGCTTTTAAAGTCCATAGTGGAAAGCCATTTCGTGCCAGATAACGAGTCCAGAGTATCTTCGATTCTGGGCAATGGATAGCTGTCTTTCTTGGTTGAGTCGTTCAACTTCCGGTAATCCACACAAAACATAATTTTTCCGTCCTTCTTTTTCACTAGTACTACCTGTGAGCTCCATGGACTAACTGATGGTTCGATAAAGCCGGTATTTCCATTCTATTTTCTGTATAATTTCCCTTACCACTTGTCGTTTGGCCAATAAAACACTACGAGGAGCTTAGCGGATTGGCCTTACATCACCAGTATTAATTTGATGCTTCACATCCTTAGTCCAACCTGGTTTGGAACCATCCTTGTTAAATTACCTTGCTGAATTACCTTGCTGAATACGCTTCTATTGATAAAAGCCAACTGATCTGCTTTAAATTAATAAAAAAGGGTGTTGAGCCACTTACCTTAAAATGGGGAAATTTTAAACTTGGCGTGCCTGAAGAGATTTCTGACACTATTTTTAAATCAGAAATCTGGCCGGCGAACGTCAAAGTCCAGCCTTTTCGTTCCTTGCGTGCAAAACGGGATTCCTGATGCAGCTAACTTTCAATATAATTTTAATAGACTAAAAATATATTTTCAAAATGTTTCTGGTCTTCGGACTAAGTGTTCGGCAGTGTTTATGTACAGCTCTGCATTAGATTACGATATTTTCGTTTTTGTTGAATCTTGGCTGAACGAGAAATTTTTTAGTAGTGAAATTTTTGATCCAAATCTATTTGACGTTTTCCGTAAGGACCGTGATCCTGTTAAAACAGGTTGCTCGAGAGGAGGGGGTATTCTTATTGCTGTTCGGAGGAAATTCCAGGCGGCCGTGGTAGCACTCGCTAACCCTGATACACTCATTGATCAGCTATGCGTACGTGTTCATGGTTCTTCTGGAATCTTGTATTTGTGTGCCTCGTATATTCCACCGAACAGTACAGATACCTTATATATTGCACATGCTGACAATGTTCTTTCACTGGCATCGAATGTTGTGGGTGACAATCATCTTTGTGTCCTTGGAGATTTTAACTTATGTAACTTAAATTGGTCTCATATTGAAAACACGGCTTATTTTATGGCCTCTAACGTTAACTCTTCAGCCGAAATTCATCTAATTGATAGCTTCTTAAGTATTGACTTAGTGCAAATTAATGGGCTTTATAATAGGCTAAAGAGAATTTTAGATTTAGTGTTTATCTCAAACAATATTCACTACACATTGTCTGAATGCTTTACACCAATCTTGCATACTGATAAACATCACGTTTCTATTTTTCTTGAATTGGAGTTTTATGAATTTGCTGAAATTAGCGATAAACCTGAAACGAATTTCAACTATAGTGCTTGCGATATGCCGCATTTTAATGAATTATTATTAAGCATTGATTGGTGTGATTCATTCCGTGATAATGATGTCACATCTTGTTTTCATATTTTTAAAAATCAGGTTTTCGAGTTGTGCTTGAAGCATATCCCAATTTATAAACAAAAAACATATACGACGCCCTGGCATACTAAGAGGCTAAAACATCTGAGGAATGTTAAAAACAAGTCATTAAACCAATATAAAAGAACTGGATATTCGGCGCACTACTCTAAATTTCAAAACGATTTAAAGGCATTCAAGTGCTTGAATAAGTTCTTGTACAGAAATTATATTGTGAGCTTTGAGGACAATATAATTTCGAACTCAAAGGCGTTTTGGCGTTTCATAAAATCAAAAAGGGCCTGCTCTTCTGTCCCTACTAATGTGTTTTTCAACGACACATCTGCAAACAATGCAGTAGATGCTGCGAATTTATTTGCCGACTTTTTTTGCTCTAATTTTGAACCAGACACTCGTGTACACACTGGTCTGCCTTCCACGAGCAACTCAGCGATCAATTTTGGCTCTCTGCGTGTTTCCGTTGCGGATGTCGAGAACGGTATAGGGAAGCTTAAGCCTTCATCCAAGACGGACACAGATGGTCTTTCGGTCATACTGCTAAAAAATTGTTTGTCTTTGGCTGAGCCTCTTACATTTATATTCAACAACTCACTGGCCACTGGGACATTTGTGGATGACTGGAAACTAACTTCAATTTCTCCGATATTCAAGAGTGGTAACAAAAATGATGTTCGTAATTATAGACCGATTTCGAAGCTCTCATCTGTATCCAAACTTTTCGAGATTATAGTCAATGACAAATTATACTTTGCAGTAAAGGGCCTAATTTCGAACAATCAGCACGGATTCGTCCCAAAACGGTCCACTGTCAGTAACTTATCTATCTTTTCCGATTACTGCATTTCCGCTTTTCAGAATAGACTGCAAGTTGACTCAATTTATACAGATTTCTCGAAAGCCTTCGACAAGGTGTCCCATCAGATACTCCTGGCAAAGCTGGCGGCGTTGGGTTTTCATTCCACATTTTTGTTGTGGATCGAGTCCTATCTGTCAAACAGGCATTGCGTTGTTGACGTAGACAACGCCACATCCCGGTCCTTCATTGCATCCTCTGGTGTTCCGCAGAGAAGTATTCTTGGGCCTTTATTTTTTATATTATTTATTAACGATATTGGCTCATGTTTCTCTTTTGCGGAATATTTGTTATATGCTGATGATTTGAAAATATTCGCTGTCATAAATAGTTCACATGACTCCGAACGGCTGAAATCAGACCTTTTCAACCTCGAAAACTGGTGTTGTTTAAATCGACTAACGCTGAACGTCAAAAAGTGTTTCCATGTGACTTTTTCGAAGTCTGCGAATACCCTACGTACTTCGTATAGTATTGCCGGCTGTGCCTTGGAATCCGTTGAAGAAATCAAGGACTTGGGTGTATTTTTCGACTCTAAATTTAGTTTCTCTAACCAAGTCAACTACGTGGTAGCTCGGTCTTATGCGATGTGGGCGTTCATAGGCAGAAATTGTTCTGCATTCACTAACCCTCACACCCTAAAGTCTCTATATTGTTCTTTTGTCAGATCGAGATTGGAGTATGCTGCTCCCATTTGGAGACCCTACCAAATTGAGCCCTCTAAACGAATTGAGAGAGTCCAGAAAGTTTTCCTACGTTTTGCTCTCCGTTCTTTGAATTTTTCTGATCCTTTACCATCATATGAATCTCGATGTCTTTTAATTGAACTAAGTACGCTTGAAAATAGACGAACCATTTTATCGTGCTCGTTTGTTATTGGCTTACTTTCTGGAGCTGTTGATTGTCCATCACTTCTGGCAAAAATTCACCTCAATGTCCCATGCAGAAATTTTCGGCATTTTGAGACCTTTAAAATTGGTTTTGCAAGGACCAACTATGCTGCAAATGCTCCTATCCCTAGGGCATGTGCGGATCTTAATTTGTTTTTCAGTTCTTCAGGTGTTGACCTCACTTCTTCGTATGCAACCCTAATTAGTCATTTAAGATCTTTCTTTTTCTAATTTAGTATGATAGTCTGTAAGAATTTTTGAATTTAAAGACTGAAATAAATAAATAAATAAATAAATAAATAAATAAATACGATTGAGTACTTTGTTAGAAGTGGCTTTGCCTTACTCTGATGATCTTTTTCGGGCCCTTCCGTCCACGCCGTGATATCACCTGAAAGATGAATCTCGCTGGTAGGAGCATTTTCCTGAAGCTGTTCACAATTGATAATTACCTCGACCTCTTGGCATTGTCCCAATATAGCTCCTTTGGAAAGTTTGATGGTTGATTGAGCCCTTTAAGTACTCTTACGGGTATGCGTCCATCTTGTGTTGTCATAGCCAGGGTTTTTCCAACTAGTAAATCCGGCTTTGATTTGTTTGCTGCCTCCACAACCCACAATTTGTTTGTACCGTAATCTCCACCAATCTTTGCCCATATACCTGCTTCTGACTTCGGTGGAATTTGTCGGCTTTGCTCCACCACTACCCGGTTACTGACGTAGTTTTCTTCGTAACCAAAATTGAGGGGCACGTCCATATTCTTATAGGTCATAATCACGATCCAATAATTTATATGGTCGCCGCAATCGGCCAACAACACGAAATTACCGTTTGACGTCGTTTAATTCTTATGTCAAAATGCACATGTGAGAGGGAACGCGCAAAAACGATTCGCCTATTTTCTAAGCTTTTCACGTATAACACACACATAAATCACACATTTTCTTAAAATGTTATCACAAAGCACTCGTTAAATATCAATTCACAGCGAATTTTTATTAAAAATAAATAAAACACGAAGAAAACTCAATAGCTTTTCCAAGAACTGTAAACAAAGAATGTAAACAAAACACAAAGATATGATAGTATGACATAAGGTGTGGATGAGGAAGAAGAAGACGCTATTTTATGTGAGACGACCATATAAATTATTGGATCATGGTCATAATCTTGTTTTTCATGTCAATCTTAATGCCTTGCTCGCTTAAGAAATCCACGCCAATTATGATCTCATCAACAATGTCTGCCACTATGAATTTGTGCTGTACGGTGACTGTTGAGGATACAACAATGGTTTTTGTTACTGCTGCTAGACCGACAACGAGTTTAAACTTTGTATTAAAAAATGGGTTGCGCGGAGCTCAATAACAAAGATGCGAGGCTGGCTGTGGTTTTCAAGCGAATCCCCGATTGCTATTATATTTCTTTCAATATGACTTTAATACTAAAAACAATGTTGCTTACTAACTAATATTACTAGGTGGACCCGTGCGCGCCTTGCCCAAAAAAAAAAAAAAAATGGTTTGAAACCTTTTATTAGTCCAGGTCCAGGATTTTTCAAACCTTTTTCTCAAATTATAAAAATGATTTTCAGCTACACTTGTTGTGGGACCACAAAAAATTATACAAATTTGCGCAAACAGCTATTTGAAATTCCACCACTTATATTAAAGGGTGTTTTTTTAGGGGTATAGAACTTCGAATTGAAATAAAACACAATAAAATCGTTTTAAGGTCCATCAATTTGGCTTTATTGGAAGGATAATTTTATGCCATTAATGTTTAAATATGATTTCGGGCATGTGGCCGCCGCGGCTGGCTCGAATAAAGCCAATTCTACAGGTCCAATTTTCAACCACTTTTTCGAGCATATGGGGCCGTATGTCGGCAATAACGCCACGAATGTTGGCTTCCAATTCCCCTAACGTTTCTGGTTTGTTGGTGTAGACGAGCGACTTCACATATCCCGAAAGAAAATAATCCAATGGTGTCAAATCACACGACCTTGGTGGCCAATTGACACGTCCATTCCGCGAAATTATGCGCTCATCGAATGTTTCCTTCAATAAATCGATTGTGACGTGCGCTGTGTGGCATGTAGCGCCGTCTTGTTGGAACCACAACTCATCCACATTCATGCCATCCAATTCGGGAACAAAATAGTCGGTTATCATGGCTCTATTTGACAGTAGGGACGCTTATTATTACCAGTCCCACTAATAGCAATATTGAAAACCTCTGCAGACTCTTGTGCGGCCCTTCCTCCGAACCATTGTGTATTTACGCGGTGTGGTCGGCCTAACTGCTTTGCAAGTTTGTTGTTTAACATTGTAAATGATGAGCCCTCGTCAAAAAGAGCATACATATCGATGCGCTTCTTTTTCACAGTATAATGTTACAAGCAAAATGCGAAATAGAAGCATTTTCTTAGAAGCGTCGAGGGCTGCGCAACTCAATACGCTTGCTCGCACTTGACCTATTACTTCCTTCGGAGCACTAGAATAAGAGCAATTGAGATGGTGTATGTGCCGGCAACCTTCTACAGAACAAAATTTCAAACGTCGACAGCTACGTGTTGTATTATAATTGATTGATTCAATTTTATTTTAAATTTAGTCCAAGAGTAATATGGAAATTGGCATCAATCACTCCAATCTTCAAGTCAGGTAATAACAGTGAACTGGTCTACAAATTCGATTTTTTTTTCTCCACCAGAGACACGAATATGAAAATCGAGGTTATTTTTTATTTTATGGTACCGTTTTTGAGATATTTACGATTTACCGTTATTTAAAAAAAAAAAAAATGGATCCACTTAATCATGTATATCTCAAGAACAAATTGAACAATTCCAAAACGGTTTGAAAAATTTAAAAGCTAATAAAAGTTGCTATAAACAATCACCTTTCGCTAGGACCTGTAGGTTTGAAGATAATGAACAATCTGTACGGATTTTTACCTTTTTTTTGTAAAAGTATAAAAAATTTGTACTTTGCGAGGAAGGATATGGAAAACTTTATATTTTTTCCAAATATTTTTTTTCTCTGTAAGCTCTGTTTTATTATAAAAAAAATAAGTTTTCATCCAATAAAATCGATGGACTAATACAAAAGTTATAAGCATTCAAAAAAATATAGCCATATAATACTGAAGTACCCTACACGTATATATGTATTAGTATTCATATATTAGTTCGTACTTAGGTAGATTATAGGAGGGTTATTAAATACCTAAAACTGTAAATGCCGTTTTCTTAAGTAGGTAAACTTTAATATTTTAAACCCAGGTACATTTGAAGCAAGAGCAAATTTTTTAAAGCGGGTAGTGTTTTCTTTGTATACCTAAGGAACCTTTTTGGCTTCGATTTTTACTTGATCTGAGTATTCGATTTTTACTTGATCTGAGTATAAATAGGAGTAAATGCGAATTGTTCCTTCATAATATCTGCAAGGTTCACCGGATACTGTTCAGTCTATAAGTGCATTTTATAACCCGTCATTTACTTAAAAAATAATATGAATAAAAAAGCGCGAGAGTTTGAGTGTAAAAATAATCCAGATAAATTTAGTACACCAATGAAGTGGAGGGAACCAACTTGCCATTCGACTGACTGCTATATTTGTACTACAGAAGTATTTGGGGTTGGGAAGTTGTTATGGTATCGCGTCAAAGTGGATCGGTAAGGAAGGCGGTCGGCATGATATCAAGTTTTCACTGTGGCTAGTCATGGTCGGCTGGGGTGGGCTCTTGCCAACCTTACCGTCCTGCGCCATAAACAGAAAAAGGTCAAATCATGCCTTTTGAAACGGGGGGGGCAACCGCGCAAAACAACTATAAAAACAACATACGGTTAAACCCGGATGCCACGGACAGACCGTTAACATTTAAAAATTCAAAATCTCAAATAAAATAAAACGGAAAACTCGAATTAAAATTTAAAAGAAAACTGGCAAAAAAAATATATTTGAAATAAAAAATTTATCCGAAATGGAAATTGAAATAAAGAAACGGAAAAAAAAGATAAATTTAAATCAGCGAAAAAACCCCTGAAAATTCAAAAATGCCAGGTTACCATGCTGAAAACTAAAAAAAATACAAACAAAAAGGCCGAACAATATAAGGGGGCGCCGCGGGTGTTGTTGCGACGCCCTGGTGCTGACCCACCCTCATCCATGGCCATCGGTGCACCAAACCTGACCCCGATGGCCCCTTACCTATAAAAATCCTATGTGCCTTCTAAATAACGACGAACGTCAGCATTCCCATTTTATAACAAATTTATTTAAAATTCATTTAGTGCTTATATCCTAGGTTCAAGGGAACAAATGGCGCATTTGAAATATCTACACATGTATATATAAAAGTACATAAAGATTTTTTTTTAAGTTTTTTTTTTCTTTTTATAGAATTTTAAATAATTATGGATTTATTTATTTTCCTTTATATAGCCGGCCGCCGTGGTGTGAAGGTAGAGTTGCCGGCCTACCACATCGAAGGTCCATGGTTCGAGCCCTGGTACAGGTAACATCAAAAGTGATTTGAAAAAAGTCTTTCAAAAACGGCGTCGCCCCTCGGCAGTGGTTTGGCAAACTCTCCGAGTGTATTTCTGCCATGACAGGGTTCTCAGCAAAAATTCGTCTCCTTTGTAGATGCCGTTCGCAGTCGGCAAAAAACCGTAGGTCCCACCAATTTGTAGGGACACCACAAATTGGAAGAGAAGCTTGGCGCAAAAATCTCTTAGGAGGTTTATGATGATATACCTGTTGTATATCGCGCCATAGAGATAGAGATAGATAATTATTATTTGGCCATTCATTTATTATTATTATTATTATGTTCATTTATTTTACTAAATCAATTTTTGTTTTAGTTTTTATGAAATTATAGATAGATCTACGCTTATATCAATATTATCGAAAATTACGGCTAGGCTACAATTTTTGTATCAATATTGATGTATTTTAGAAGTTTAATTGGAATCGAAGGAACGTTATTATATTTTAAAATTCTTATTTTTTTATACTTTGTTTTATTTTTCTAAAAGTATAACTAAATTTAATAAATTACCCTAACGGTCCTCGGACTACAATTTAAATGGAAATCATATCATAAAGTTTTTATTTTTTTTTTTTCTAATTTTCAATGTAAATGGAAAACTGATGGTTTAAAAGAAACCAATAGCTATAAATTTAATTATAATTATAAAAAAAAGGCAATAAGCCAATTCGTTGAAATTTAATTTACTTGTTTAAATTTTTTTGTATTGTTTTTCATGTATATGTATATATTTTTTTTAAATTAAGTGAAGAATTCAATTGGTGTTGCTAATATAAAAAAAAGAAGTTGTGCATTAAACACTTATTAATAAACGCTCAAATAGCAATAAAGAATTTTGCATTGTAAGCAAACATTTTTGTTTTCGTAAAATCGCAGCAAAATTAAATAAATTAAATAACTCACATTCTTGTAAGTTTAAAGAATTGAAGTACTTGATAATTTGCCCATTTAAATACAAAATTTTATAATAAAGAAAACAAACACTCAAACGCATTGCTCTAATATGAAGTCAGCTGTTTTAGAGGAATGCGTTAAAGTAAATCAATTTTCATTTCACATGAAATTTTTTTGGAATACCAAGGCCTGGGGTTTTATGCGTTCTTTAAGTTCAGTTTAATCTAAGTTAGCTTAAGCTCAGATGAAATTCAAACTTCTTAAGGCCGTTTTACTCTGTTTCAAGTTGACTGAAAAATTGCATAATAAGTTTAAGCTTATTAACTGGCTAACTGAGTTGAACTTGTGCTGAAAACCCGGGGCTTAAGAAACAAAAAAAATTTTAAAACATTTAAGAAAAGTTTATGATTAAATTACAGGTTAAGCATAAGCTAAACATGAGCGCACAACTTTTAACGCTTCATTTTTATTTTTTTGGTTTTTCTTTAATCTTTTCCTTCATAAATTTCTGTTTCTTTTAAGTATGGCAAATATAAATTTAGTTTGTTTAATTTAATTCTATATTATTTACAAAAAAACAGAGCTAACTACATCAGGTTGATCTCACCCATTGTTGCAGTAGGCCGTTGGTCGGGCGCTACTGTTGTTGTTGTTGGTAATAGTGCAGCGGGCCTACATTACGACGGCCCCTGCTGTTGTCACTGCTGGTTACTGTTGTTGTTGCTGATGCTAGTGCGGCGGGCCTATATTATTGCGGCCCCCGCTGATGTCACTGCTGGTGTTGTTGTGGTCGATCCGGGTGGTTGTGCAGTGGGCCTAGAAGAGGGCGGCCCCCGCTGATGTCACTGCTGGTGTTGTTGTGGTCGTGCAGTGGGCCTAGCAGAGGGCGGCCCCTGCTGTTGTCAATGCTGGTTGGCTTGCCGGTTTTGTTGTTACCGGTTGTTGTTACTGTTAATGCAGTGGGCCTAAAAGAAGGCGCCCCTGCTGTTGTCTTTGCTGGTGCGGCGGGCCTATGTAAGGGCGGCCCTCGCTTATGTCACTGCTGATTGTATTGTTACTGGTTTACTTGTGGCCGGATAGTTGTTGCGGGTATTGTTGTTACCGTTTGATGTTGCCGGTTTTGTTACCGGTATTGTTGTTACCGCCGGATAGTTGTTGCCGGATAGGATATCTTTTATTTAGCGATGCATATAACTTATAGGCCTAAGTAGGCCGACAAAGACTCACGCAATATACTTGCAATGATCAATCTAAGCACAAACCCTTAGGGCCGGTTTCACCAACGCGACTAAGACTAAAACTAAGTCGTGACTTAAGTTAGCACAGATTCGAGACTAACTTAATTTTGGGTTTCACCAACTGAGCGACTTAAATAATTTTTAACACAACAACCCCATCAGCTGTTTTATGCATGGTAGTATTTTTTCATACCAGACAACTCTGCGCATCCCAATACCCCAGTGCGAAATGGGCATGTATGACCATACACGAAGGAATGTATTGAGCTTACACCCATTTCTCTTTAGTTGGAAGGTACTAAAATTAACGCTTAATTGAAAACGATAGTTTCGTAATGGTTGCATGCTAGAAAACAAGCGTCCACATGCATCTACGCATACGCCGTTAAAGTCATGCTTGACGAATTTTCCGGCTGGGACACTGTACAAAACAAATTAGGAGCATTACTGACATTTAGGTTTTGAACGACAGCAACACTGACTTAGTCGAGAATAAGTCAGCTGGCAGGCTGACTAAGTTGTGACTTAGTTAAGTTAGATGGTGAAACTTAAAAAGTGAAAAACTCGACTTAACTAAGTTAAGTTGTTATTTATAGGGAATTACTTCCGGGATAGTCTTATTTCAATTGTTTAGAACCAAAACTAAACAAATTACAAGCAGAGGGTAAATCACTCATATTTGCATATAATATTGACACGGACATAATTATGGACAAATATATATATACATAGAACCGCCGAAAGGAAATTTGGCAATTCTATACGACAGCATGCAACCGCCAATATACGTCCAAAAATCTCGGGAAAGGCATCAAAGGACGCGTTCGGATTTCTGCACCAACAATCCGAAGGCGGAAATTAAATATCTTGTCTCAGTGAAAAGCTATTAGCAAAAAACCTAAAAATGCCCTAGGTCCGATGCCAAATAGGGGGCTTGATCCAAGGTATTTATGTGCACAACACCTTTCCGCGTAGGCTGGCCTTCGGCCGCGCTTCAAAAAAAAAATTACCCTTAGCCGGTCCAACATCGGCTACGCGATCCACAATATTTTCGCACAGAACACATTTCTGCACTTTTCGGCACACCCTAATCTGTGATTGCAACAACCACATAAAATGGCAGAAAATTTTCAACTTCGATTGCAAATATCTCTGAACAGACACAAAATATCGAACTTCCGCCCTCGGACCACCGATACGGAGGCAAAACCCGTCGCCCGATACACCTCCCGAGATCCCCGGACGCATACTAGCAGCTACGCGCTGTCGTATAGAATTACCGATTCAATAGCTCAATTTAAACTTGATTCAGAATGCTTTCATAAAAGTGAGCTGCATATTTAATTCGAAAAGAAGTCATTTTCTAAACGCGTTACAGTATCAAAAATAAACTGTTCAAAATAGATAATATTTTTGTGAAATTATTGTTCAAAGTACCCCCTTCCTAAGTTCTTAAATGCCAAAATAGCAAGGCCAAATCCATTCAATCCAAAGATTTCACTTTCTATAATAATTTTATAAGTCAATGTGCCACTACAAACACTTTTCTCACAGAATTTTCTCCAACAATTTTTTTATTCACCCGCGCGCTATCTTCATAAACCATTTGTTTAATATGTTGTTGTTGTTGTTGTAACGACAAAAACACTCCCCGAAGGTTTTGGGGAGTGCTGTCGAACTGACAGTCCTTGGCCGGATATGAGTCCGGTACGCTCCGGTACTCCCTTGCGGTACTGCCCGACTGTCGTGGTAGCGATTTGGTATGACCAGTGACACCTTCTAGGTCATGTCACCCTCCTTCCGTAAGGAAGGATAAGATGGGTAATGAGAGGTGAGAGGCATCATTTCCGTAGATCAACCATCGAATTGCACGTCATTACCTTTGTGCATATTAGTCGCCTCTTACGACCGGTATGCCTACCTCGGGCATATTCTAAACCCCTAACTCGCAGGGGTAATTTGTTTAATATCGTTTGTTATGCCTACGACCGGTTGCGTCGAAATCAAGTATACTATGAATGCCGACGACGCCGCTATGCCCGAAAATCGTCAAGCAACGGCGACTGCACAAGGGAAAAGTTCCTTTACCCAGTCTGACGTGGCGTGATTGTTGCCACTCGGGTTGATGGTTGCCATCAGGGCTCGGACTTTTACCACTTCCTTATTACAGCCAAATCTAGTAAAGGTGTAGTATGAATGCAAAAAAAAACATTAAGCTATTGAAACTACAGTTGGAAATATGACTTTGCTTGTTTCATAGTAAATTGAATTGAGCATGTAACTTTAGGATTTACTTTGAAACCCAAAATTGTATAATTACAGGTTTTACTTAATACTTAAGAACAGAATAAATTTAGTAATGTTTACTTTTACTACTATTTTGTCAACAGCTACTTTTATCCCTCGTTTGGAACAAAATAATTAAAACCGGAATATTAATGGCGATTAATGACTCTATAGAAGAGGTTATAGTTAAGAAAAGCGTCACTTATCAGAATAAATCAGAGTATGGCACTATTGTAAGGGAGCATAAAGCGTAGTAGATTTGGGTAAAGAGCAGTAGGTATTAAAATTACTGCAATTTTGATCAAGTCCGAACCCTGAAGGCACGCTTTCTTTAGCGCGCAAAAATAGGAAGGTTCTAGACCATGCGTTTGGTGTGTTCCCTTGGTGGCCCGCGGGAACCCTCGTTACTGGCTTTGGAATAGGAGACACATGGATCTCCCCATCCGACCTAGCCATTGACAATAATATTCGGATTTACAGGTTTCGTTAATAAAGCACATAGCAACAAATCCCTGCCGCTTTAAACTCATTTAAGTCTAATTTTACAATACTTTACAAATTGACTAATAATGGATTGCCATTTGCTCCTAAAATGTATTCTGGCAATATACCTAGTTTTACTCGCGTTCGGTTGAAAAACTTATGTCAGCCATGTTAAAGTCAGGGATCAGGACAGGATTCCGTGTGTCTCCCACCCAGGGCAATTAGGCACTTTTGGAGGCGTCTCTTTTACTTTGGTGGTTTTGACATTTTGTTGGTTTTTGTTTTCGAAATCGTTTATAAAAAAGTATTTGTTGTTCGTGCTCTTTTTACCAACTTAAATGCTTTAAAATCAATCATACAAGGGAAACACTTTGTTCATATGTCTTAGTGAATTGTCAACGATGTGGACTGTATAAATTAAATAACTGCACGATTCAAATGTCGGTTGAAGACTGTTGGCCAAGCCAAATTTATTCAATTCACTGTCATCTGTTTACATAGTTGCATTTTTACAGTGTTGTATTTTGGTGTAGTATATCTTAACTTAAATAGAACAACTAAACAAATGAGTACAAAAATTATGGATTATGGATACAAATTGATGGATCAGTTTGAACAATTTCAAGCAGTTTAATTCAATGTGTAATTCGGTTATCTATAACCAAGAGACGCAAACATATCGCCCCTCTTGAAAGGATCCACTTTCAAAAATCCATAAATAGTGGACATAACTTAACTATGGGACGTTTAAATATGCCCCTTGATGTTTTGACGGAGACTACTCTTACAAGTTCATCCTTACCTGGGTGTGTTTCTACAACTCGACCTATATTCCATTTGCTTGGTGGCAGTGTATCATCCTTTAGTAGAACAATGTCACCGCATTCTATATTTTTGAGTTTTTGACTCCATTTTGGGCGTTGTCGTAACTGATTTATATATTCTAATGACCATTTTTTCCAAAATTGCTGAACTAGTTTTTGTAAATATTGCCAACGAGTTAAGATATTCACCTTAGAATTAGTATAATCAAAGTCTGGAACGGTGGCCATTGATCTAAGAATTAAAAAATGCCCTGGTGTAAGGGGATCAGTATCGCCTTCAAATTTAATACAGAGTGGCCGTGAATTTAAACAGCACTCTATTTGGCATAAGACCGTGTATGTTTCCTCAAATGTTGTATTAGCATCTCCTAAGACTCTTTTCAAATGATACTTGGTACTCTTAACCCCTGCTTCCCACATTCCTCCGAAGTGAGGACCAGTGGGGGGAATGAAATGCCATTGAATTTGCTGCTCTAACATATCCTTAACAATTTTTTCTTGATTATGCCTTTCATGTAAAAAATGCCACAGTTCTTTCAACTGCTGATTACAGCCTACAAAATTTGTACCATTGTCAGAATATATATTTAATGGTTTTCCTCTTCTAGCCACAAATCTGCGAAGGGTTGCCAGAAATGATGAAGTTGATAACTCTGACACCAACTCTAAATGTATTGCCTTTGTCACTAAACAAACAAACACCGCTATCCAACATTTGTAAGTTTTGCTTCCCCTGCCCTTCCATGACTTAACGTGTACTGGTCCTGCAAAATCTATACCTGTATTTACAAAAGCTAATGTTGGTTCTACTCGATATTGTGGTAAGTTACTCATTTGCTGGCAAAAGGGTTTATTTCTGAAACGCATACATGTCGTACACTTGTATATACATTGTTTGATGAGTCGGATTACACCTGGAATCCAGTACTTTAATCCAAGTACGTATTGCAGTTGTCGATTACTTGCATGTAAATATTTCTTATGATAATATCTCACTATCAACTGTGTCAACAAATTATCATTTTTAAGAATTATCGGGTGCTTTTGATCAAAACTTATATTTGCGTTGTCTATCCGTCCACCTACACGCAACAACTGTTTCGGATCGATAAATGGTGTAAGTGCAGATAGAACGTGTTTCACAGGCAGTACTTTGCCAGCTAATAATATCTGAATTTCTGAATTGAACGACTCTTTCTGTGCCTTCCTAATTAACACGTCATGTGCATTACGAATCTCCTGAACACTTAAGACCCCTGTTGCTCTATTTACCTTGCTTCTTCTACAGTTTGAAATGAATCTTAACATGTATGCGGTCACTGACAACAATATTTCAAAACTTGAAAAACGTGCAAATAAATCTTCTGATGGATTTTTAGAAACGTGATAAATGACCGCTTGTCTTTCTTCCAACTGTGTTCCATCTGGAGGCTCTGGTGCAACCTCTTCCCAATGATTATGTGTTTTCAGTATGTCAGGTCCATGCCACCAAAGATTACTATTTATTAAGTTACAAGCAGTAACACCCCTTGTCGCTAAATCTGCAGGGTTTTGATGCGAAGAAATATGATGCCAATTTTCTCGTGGCAATATGTTTAAAATGTATGAAGTACGATTAGCAATGAATGTTTTCCAACGTCGTGGATAATCACTTAACCAAGCTAAAACAATGGTTGAATCAGAGTACCCGAATATAGGTAGCTACTCGACATCAAGTGTTTCCTTTACTTTGACGACAAGTTTGGTCATGAGTTGTGCAGCGCACAACTCAAGTCTTGGTAATGTTATTTGTTTAATAGGTGCCACACGACTTTTGGCTGCTATAAGATTTGTTGACACTAACCCATCTAAATGGCGAACCTTTACGTAAACTGCCGCTGCATACGCTACCTCAGACGCATCTGCAAAACAATGAAGTTCCAGCGAATCACCCTTTCTGTATTTAATCCATCTTGGAATTTTTATATTTGAAATGTCATTGATGCCACTCCTCAACTCATCCCATCGCGTGACCACATCGTTAGGTAAAGGTTCATTCCACTCAATTCCCTTTAACCATAACTGTTGCATTAAAAGTTTCATTGAGATAACTACTGGTGCCAACCATCCTAATGGATCAAATATTTTCGAAATATCTGATAGAACTGTTCGTTTGGTAATTTGTGGTTGTAATTCACTTAGAGCTGCCTTATATTTAAAGGAATCGCACGTTGTATCCCATAACAACCCTAAAGTTTTAACTGTCTGCGTATCATCAATAATCGTTTCTGACGACATTTCTTTATCATTTGCATCGATTGTGGACATAAATTCTGATGAGTTCGAGCACCACTTGCGTAAATGGAATCCTGCTTGAGTTAATAACTTACACACCTCGTTTTTTAATTTCACAGCAGATTCTAAATCTCCGGAGCAGCACATAAAATCGTCTACATAAAAACAATCTACAATTGCCCTACTTGCTTCGGGAAATACAAGTGAATTTTCAATTCCTATTTGCTTGAGTGTCCTTGTTGCTAAAAACGGTGCACATGCAGTGCCATAAGTGACTGTCTTAAGGTCGTAAGCTTTCACTTCGTCTTCGTTAGATTCTCTCCATAAAACCCGCTGACAGCATCTGTCTTTCTTGTTGACCAAAATCTGTCTATACATTTTTTCTATATCACCTGTCAGCCCTATTTCAAATATGCGAAATTGTAACAATAAAGAAAATAAATCCTTTTGAACCGTGGTCCCTATGAGTAACTGATCATTAAGAGATTTTCCATTTGATGACTTACAAGATGCATCAAATACTACCCTGAGTTTTGTAGTTGTACTATCCGGCTTAAACACTGCATGATGTGGAAGATAATTCTCGCCCTGTATATTTGTATCTACAATTTCTTCCATGTGGTTCATCGTCTCGTACTCGTGCATAAATTGTTTGTAATTATGTGCTAATGTTTCATCTTTTTGAAATCTCTTTTCCATTAAGTATAATCGATTCAAAGCCGCTAACTTTGATTCCCCGAATTCAAACTTTTCTTCCTTGACTGGAAGCCGAACTATGTATCTACCATCCGTTGCACGTGCAACATGCCTTACATAGTGATCTTCTGCTAGTTGCTCCTCAACTGTTAGTAACTGTGTCATTGGCTGAATTTCTTCAACTTCCCAAAATTTTTGTAACTGAATAGTTGGATCAAGTGATGCTGCACCCACGAAAATATGATATGATTGGCTCGATTCTATCCTTCCAAGTATTACCCAACCGAATATTGTTTCAACCGCTGAGGGTGAACCACTTGGATGAACCAGTTTACCTGACAACATACACTCTGCAAACACTTCTGCCCCTAAAATTATATCTACACCGTTTGGTGTGTCATAATTTTTATCGGCCAATTTGAGATGGCGGAAATAGTCTAATTTCTCATTTTGTACTTTTCTTCCTGGCAAATTCTGAGTTAAATCTGAGAGGCACAGTGCGCTAGTTTCAATCTTGTGATTTTCATTGAGTGGACTTATGCTTAATTTTACTTCACCTTTGCAACGATTATTACCCCCTCTTCCGATACCATGAATCGTCGTATTATTAAATCTTCTTTTTAAACCCAACCGCTGCATACACGCTTCTCTTATGATTGAAACCTGTGCCCCTGAATCAATTAGCACTCTACACGCTTGATACTGATTATTGTTATCTAATACCTTAATAATTGCAGTAGGTAGTAGGGTAACGTATTTATATTGTACATTCGATACATTTATTGATACTGACTCCATTTGATTTTGCGGGTTACTGATTTCATTCGAATTATTTTGTGCTACATGTAATAATGAATTGTGCTTTTTGTTGCATATTTTACACAAGGATGATGTGCAATTGAAAGCTCGGTGATTGTCTCTAAGACAATTAAAGCATAAACCGATGTCACGCACTATTTGAATGCGCTCTTGTACTGATTTGCCTTTAAATTGGTCGCATTGGTATACCAAATGATTTCCTGCACATACAGGACATGGTTTCACTTGTGAAACGTATATTTTTGATGTCTGTTGTTGGCGACTGACATTGCTCGAAGAAGCTAATGTTTTAACTGAAAATTTATTTAAACTAATTGATTGTATATTTTCTAATTCAGTGACGCGTTGCTCTAAAAATATCATCAATTGTGCAAATTTACTTTCTTTTTCTGCGCTCCTGCTCCTATACCAAAGCATTGCTGTTTCGGGATCTAATTTTTTTTCAAACAAATATAACAACAGCGTATCCCACTGATCCACTGATTCACCTAAAGCTCTTAACGCATTCATACTTTCATTAGAATCATTGTACAGACGCCTAATCTCACTCAATGTTGGTGCTTTTATTGATTGCTGATCAAGTAACAAACCTACATATGCTTTTTTCACTTTATCGCCCTCATTATATTTTTTATGTAGCAATTCCCATGCAACTGTATAGTTCTCATTCGTTGGCTTTAAATGTCTCACTATCGATAATGCTTCACCCTTCAACTTCGTCAACAGATACTCAAACTTTTCTATATTAGCCAAACTCGATTTTGTATGAACCATTACCTCAAACAAGTCGCGAAAGTGTATCCAGTTTATATATGTCCCATCAAATTCTGGAATCTGTATACGGGGTAACCTAACTTCTTGCTGAATGGTATTCGTATGCACCGTTGATGGGCCAGCGTTTCCATTATTGCATGGAGTCGCCAACCTCTCAACCAAGGTACCCAATGTATTCTGATGATCTATAAGCGCGTGAATTGCACTGGATACACTACCGTCCTGCTCAGTTTGGTTCTGAATATCTACTACCGTATTCTCAAGTTGTTCTTCGCGCATTCGACCAGATAACCTTGCCTTAATTGCAAAATATTTATCTTCTATGTCTCTACTATATTTTAAAATAACTCAAATTAGCTTATTATATACATACTACTTACATATGTATGTATATACATTTAGAATATAATGTTAACTCAACCAGATTCTGCATGCTCTGCTGACATGTTCCAACTTGTCCAATGATGTTGCTTTTTGTTTGAGTGACCAGCTAGTAAATATTTTATCTGACCGGGACGTTGCAAGGCTCTACAATATTTATAATATGCGTTACCAACTTCGCATTACATGTAACTAAATATGTAAGTATGTGCGCATGCATATTTTGCGCAATTGGCTTCTTGATTTGAAGATACGTGTGTATTCAACTACGATATGTATTCAAT
Source organism: Merzomyia westermanni (assembly GCA_949987695.1). Classification (NCBI taxonomy): domain Eukaryota; kingdom Metazoa; phylum Arthropoda; class Insecta; order Diptera; family Tephritidae; genus Merzomyia; species Merzomyia westermanni. The sequence continues at coordinate 89,546,631 of OX465291.1, forward strand.
CACTTTAGATGAATTGTACATATTATACACTCAATGTTTCTGTATATATATACACAATTAATTTTAATTCAACAATGGTTTTGCTGAGAATTGTTTTTTTTTGTATTGCAAATGACATCACTTTAGATGAAACTGTACATATTTTCATGCATTTTTATACACTCATGTTTCTGTAACAGATTCTGCATGCTCTGCTGACATGTTCCAACTTGTCCAATGATGTGGCAAATTCGCATTACATGTAACTAAATATGTAAGTATGTGCGCATGCATATTTTGCGCAATTGGCTTTTTGATTTGAAGATACGTGTGTATTCAACTACATTAATGCACTTCAACAATGTACTTTCTGCAAATTGTCTTTTTATATTGCAAACTACATTAAATTTTCCCAATCTGTACAATAAATTCACTGCACTAAATTGTTGCACGATAACTGAAATTCTTTTTGCTCACTTTTCGACCGACAATTCGGCTCGACGGACCAAAATTTTATGTTCATATGTCTTAGTGAATTGTCAACGATGTGGACTGTATAAATTAAATAACTGCACGATTCAAATGTCGGTTGAAGACTGTTGGCCAAGCCAAATTTATTCAATTCATTGTCATCTGTTTACATAGTTGCATTTTTACAGTGTTGTATTTTGGTGTAGTATATCTTAACTTAAATAGAACAACTAAACAAATGAGTACAAAAATGATGGATTATGGATACAAATTGATGGATCAGTTTGAACAATTTCAAGCAATTTAATTCAATGTGTAATTCGGTTATCTATAACCAAGAGACGCAAACACACTTTTTTGGATGCCAATTGCCCATTTCCCTTTTATCTATAACTTTCGGGCGCCCTGGGTTACCCGCAATTTAACTCTGGGTACACCAAGAACACACCAAACACTTGTTTGTCTGGAAATTAAAAGTTCCGTTATTGGTGCCATTTCCATTCTATGGGAATATTTGGTGATGCCACCTCAGCAAAATCATAGCACCTTCCCGTGGCTATCGATTTAATACCGAACCGGAGGTTGAACCAAGACTGTGAATTTACCTAACCAACCGAAGTGAGTTCTGACCGATTGAACCAAATAAAAATGACTATCAATTGAAAGTAAACCATAACAAAGTCAAGAAAAGTAACGCATATCAGCGTATCTACAGCATCATTGCCATTGCCACATTCAACTTTAGTTCCGGGTCTAGGTTTATTGTCAACAGCAGCATCTGATTACGCGGCATCAAGTTGTACTGAACTTGTTATGGTATCGCATCAAAGTGGATCGGTAAGGAAGGCGGTCGGCATGATTTCAATGGTGCACAGTGGCTAGTCATTGTCGGCTGGGGTGGGCTCTTGCCAACCTTACCGTCCTGCGCCATAATCAGAGAAAAGGTCATATCATGCCTTTAATACGCGGGGAAATGCACAAAACCGCGCAACCAACTATAAAAACAACATCCGGTTAAACCCGGATGCCACGGACAGACCGTTGACATTCAAATTTCAAACTCAAATAAAAAAACCGGAAAATCGAATTAAAAATTAAAAGAAACGGCAAACAAAATATTTAAAATGAAAATCAAAATTCAAAAATAACCAAAAGCGAAACTAACTCAAATATAAATTTAAAAATAACCGAAAATGAAAACGAAATTAAAACTGAAATAACGAACGGCAAAAGGAAAACTAAGATAAATTTAAATTAACCGAAAAAGAAACCCTGAAAAAAAAATAAAAAAAACGAGCCGGAAATGGCCGGTTACCATGCTGGAAAAAAAATAAAAAAAAAGGGGCCGAACATTATAAGGGGGCGCCGCGGGTGTTGTTGCGACGCCCTGGTGCTTGGCCCACCCTCATCCATGGCCATCGGTGCACCAAACCTAATCCCGATGGCCCCTTACCTAATAAACCTATATGCCTTCTAAATGAAAATGAACATCACTATTCCCATTATATTACAAAGAATTTATTTACACTTCATTTTTTTTCTTAATTGCTATAAACTGGTCTTTTAACTTACAAAAATATGTATAAACGATCCTACCATTAAGCCCACAACAAAATTAATCTCATTTTTACCCCCTTTTTCCCTTCTTGGTTTCTTTTTGAATTTGTTAGTTATATGATTTTTATTGTAATAAAAGTATTTATTTATCTTATATTCTTTATTTGTGGCCTTTAGTGTTTTATCATTTATTTCGAGTTATTTAATTAAGTTTACGTTATTAAGTTTTATTGATTAATTAGCTTGTTTTATATTATTTAATTTTTACTTAATTTTACTTAATATTGTTTTATTGGATTTCATTTCCAGATAGTTTATATGATTTAGCTTATTTTATTTTAATTAATAATTTTTTTTTTTTTTTTTTTTAATTTAAGTTTATTAGATTTATTTTGTTTCTATTAAGTTAATTTTTATTTTAAATAATTTCATTTAATAATTTTTTTTGCTAACTTGTTTAAGTAAATTTTATTTTATCTTATTTTTATTTATTTTATTATAGTGTATTTTAAATTTATTGTAATTTATCGTTCATTCTAATATACTTATTTCCTTAACTTTATGCACATTTAATTTTCTTTTCAATTTTCCTTTTTTTTCTTCCCCTCCTTAATTTATTAAAAAAAAACTTTTTCTTTGTGTTTTCTTGGTTTAAGTTTTAATATAGTCTACCTTTCATTTTTCCTCCTTTTAGAGGACTATATAAAAAAAAACTACTACTGCTAAAACTACATCTATATTAGGTTGATCTCACCCATTTGTTGCAGTAGGCCGTTGGTGGGGCTCTACTGTTGTTGCTGTCTCTGCTGGTTATGTTGTTGTTACTGGTGGTTGTTGCTGGGTTAGTGCGGCGGGCCTATATTAGGACGGCCCTCGCTGTTGTCACTGCTGGTGTTGTTGTTGTTGCTGCTAGTGCGGCGGGCCTATATTACGGCGGCCCTCGCTATAGTTACTGCTGCTGGTTGTTGTGCGCCCTGGTGCGCGTTGTTGCTGTTGCGGTTTATGGCGGTGGGCCTATGTGAAGGCGGCCCCCGCTGTATCTAGTGCCGGTTGCGGTTGCGTTGCTGATGTGGATGACGCCTAAGTTAGGGCGGCCCCCTACTGATGTTGCTGCGCGCTTTGTTGTGCGTTGGTGTGGTTGGCGCCTCAGGCGCTTGATGCCGCACTCTGGGGTGTGCGGTGATAGGTGCGGCAATGGAGAAGTGATTGGGCCCGTTCATTCGCGCTTGTGTAGCACAATAGCCATACACATTTGCGTCCGTCTAACCAGAATGGGCGACCGATTTATTAAAATTTGATGTTGAAAGCACACGAACTAAGACTTATCTTATGTAAAATAATCCAAATATAGTTATTTTTATAATTAAACGATTTTGCTAGCACACACAATTAGTTTAATTACAACAAACACTGGGCAATACCTAGAAAATGTAATGTCAAATGTAAATGCATTAGCAACAATTCATGGAAATTATCACGAAAAGCCTTCAATTTTTACCTTGATGCACAGCAAAACACTGCTTTAATTGTTCAAGTAGTTTCAGTCAGCTTCGAAGAAAATTTGACAAATCACTTTACTGTACGAATACACCACACTTTGTTCAGGGCGTATAAGGTAAATTTTCAACACCAGGCAAAGTTGTGAAATAAATGAATATTTAAGCACTTGAAATTTGTAAAATACACTCAATCCTCTGATTTATAATTGACTTTGAACGCACCGACTCGTTATTGCCTTGAGATTTTACTCTATAATAAATACCAAATGATATTTGGTACACTTTAAGCCAATTATTTGTTTAATCTTCTAATCTTCAGTAGCAAAACGCGTTGCAAACAAGTTGACTCAGCTTTAATGAATTTTCTCAGAGTACCAAAATTTTATTCACTTAACGCGACTGCGCAATGGAAAAGTTCCGTTGGCCCCCTGACGTGGCGTGATTCTTGCCAGGTGGAGCATTCTGATTGGTCGTTACCATCAGATGATTGCTATGAACGGATTGAACCATTTGGTGCTGCCACTTCAGCAAAAATCACGCACTTTCCCGTAACTATCGATAAAGTGTCGAACCGGAGGGTGAATCTAACCTGTCAACTACCTATCCAACCGCACAAGTCCAGCAATTAAATCAGCTAAAATGACTTTCAGTCGCAGGTAAACCATAACAAACCTGCTTCGCTTCGAAGACCGCTCGATGAAGCGAACAGGGAAAAGGTTTACATGCGAGGGGGCCATTTCGAGATGCAAAACGTGGGGCACGACTCACCCCTAGATAAGAGTCTCTAGTTCTACCACGAGCTAGCCGGGCAAGAAGATCCGCCAGTAAAGGACAATTTTTGAAGTATTTTGTTTCATAGTTTAGTAGGCTTTGCGGCAAATGGAAATTTGTTAAGTGGCTTTACCCCCACCGAAATAGGCTTATAAGAAAAACGTGTAATTTAGTTAGACATTTTGATATCGGAGAACGCGTCAAAACTCCGAGGCAAACGGAGAATTTATTTTGGTTTCCTAGTTACAATGCTTCGCGGCTGTAGACATTTTAATAGAGGAGAACTCGTCAAAACTCCGAAAATTTTTGGTACTAGTGGTTTCACCCCCACAAAAAGGTTTAGCAAAAAATATAACCCGAGAAGCTTGTTCCATGGTAAAAAGCTTTTCACCCGGGAGACATTTTAATTAAGGAGAACTCGTCAAAACTCCGAAAGACAATCCGCATAACCGAGGATTGCCAGGTTATCCACTACTTCTGATGGAAGCGTATGTAAATACCCTATTAAGTCAATGCTCGGGGAGGATACTGGGCGAGTTGTCCCCGACCGCCAAAACGCCCAGGTACGGTTCCAAATGTCAATATGTATATATGTAAAAAAAAAATCAAAATTGTTATTGCGGGCGAATATCCGAAGCGTGAAAGCGACCTATCAGTTTCCCTGTCAGGTCCTCTAGATCGTACCACGCATTGCCTACTTTTCGACGAACTCGGCACTTGAGGTATTTCGGCAAGAATTTGGCGTTTATGCCCTGTTTAAAGTTACTCAAAGCAAAATTTTTCCTAAAAATCTCCTGACCTTCCCTATAGTTAACTTGCCTAGAGCGTTTGTTATAAACGTTGTTTCCCCTATCCTTCGCCTGATCTAAATTCCTACGAATTTGCTCGCGAATGTTGGACAACTTATCCGCCCTAGTTACTATTGGAATGTCATCTTCCCTAAGAGTACCGAGTTTATCTAATATATTATAGGCTGAGGCGTGTTGGACCATGTTCTGGCCGTATAAGGCGAAGTATGGAGAGCACTGAATTGAGGTATGAAAATCGCTTCTTAACACCGCTAAAATTTCGGGTATATGCTTGTCCCAGTCGGTATGATCCTGTTTATCTTTAAGGAAAATTCTTATTTTTGAAACAATTCCTCTATTTACGCGTTCCGACGCGTTAGCCTGCGAGTATAACCCCGTCCATATATGGGTCACCCCATAATTCTCGAGGAATTGTTTCATTTCCTTAGAGATAAACTGTTTACCATTATCGCTATGGATATATTCAGGAACCCCAACCGATGGAAAAATTTCAGTCTCTGCATGGGCTTCAACCAAACATACTTTGCAAAATGGTCCAGAACAATGAAGAGAAACTGATTGCGCCGCTTAGATCGCGGAACCTAGGAAGTCGCAATAGAACCGCTGAAATGGTCTTTCTGAGGCAAAAGTGTTCGCTATAGGTGGTCTTGACTGCTGATTTGTTGACTTAACAGCCTTACAAGTGTCGCATTCCTGTACATAGTCTCTAACGTCTTTAGCTTGCCTAGGCCAGAAGTAATTTTGTCTAACACGCGCTAAAGTTTTCTGCCAACCCCCATGGTAACTCCTATTCGTATCATGTGCAAGACTTATCGCTTTCTGAGTTAACCCTGTCGGTAGCCACACCCGCCATAACGAGTCCTCCTCATCCGCCACACCCTTACGAAATTTAACCCTTTTTAAAACCACGCCATCATTTACACTCAAATCTGGTAGCGCATCTTTGTTTTCCAAAATGGTTCTGCAAAGATCTAAGTATTCCGCGCTTTCAAATTCCGGCGATGCTAAGTCAATTTCGTGAGGTGGGGCGGAGAAGGTTAGCTCGTCTACATCAAAACGCGAGAGGGCATCCGGTACTATATTCAGGGTTCCCTTGCGATGCTCCATTGCAAAATCGTATCTTTGCAGTAAAAGTGACCATCGAGCCAGCCTGACACTCAAGTCCTTCTGAGTCATCAACCACTTGAGACTTGAATGGTCGGTTATGATTCGGAATGGCAAACCCTCTATGTACGGTCTAAAACGCTTGACACTTATAATGGCGGCGAGGCATTCCAGTTCGGTTACAGTATAATTGCGCTGAGCATTGTTAAGTTTTTTTGAAACAAACGCGATTGGATGCTCAGCGCCCTCGTCATCGACCTGGAATAACACGCCCCCTACGCCTATTTTTGAAGCATCACACTGAATAAAAAATTCCTTCGAGAAATCGGGTTGGGCCAAGACAGGAGCGGAGCTCAAGGCTTCTTTTAACTTTTCGAATGCTTCTACCGCTTCAGGGGTAAGTTTAAATGGGCCTGCTGACTTGCGAAGACAATCAGTCAAAGGACCTGCTAGGTCAGCAAAATTTGTAATAAATGCGCTATACCAATTTGCCATGCCCACAAACCTACGAACCTGTCGCGGAGATTTAGGGATCGGAAAGTTCTGCATTGCTTCTATTTTCCCAGGATCCACCTTCAAGCACCCGCTACCTTTCAAGTACCCTAAATACCGAATTTCCTTCTGACAAAATTTGCTCTTCTTCACCTTGATTGTGAGGCCCGCGTCCCTCAAACAATTCGCCACTTCCGCCAGTAACTTTAGGTGGTCTTCAAGGTTAGTGCTGCATACCATTAGATCATCCAGGTAGACGAAGACATTCTCCTGCAACCGCGAGGGGATTGCCTTGTCCATCAGGCGGCTCATAGTCTGCGGTCCATTGCACAGACCAAAGGGCATCACCTTAAAGTGGTACAGAGGCTTCCCAGGAACTGCGAATGCTGTTTTTTCCTTGGAAGACTCTGTCAGCTTGATCTGAAAGAACGCGTCCTTCAGATCAATGCCACTAATGAAGTGCGTGTCCTTCAGTCTGCTCAATAGGCCGTTGATATGAGGCAACGGGTACGAGTCCTTTTTAGTTACCGCGTTGACCTTCCTGGAATCTATGCAGAGCCTGACCTTCCCTGGCTTCGGAACTAGAACAACTGGACTACACCAAGGCGAGTTTGACTCTTCTATAACTCCCATTTCGAGCAGCCTATCTATTTCGCTAAAAGCTTCAGCTTGCCTCGGTGGCGAAAGAGGAAAATGTTTACTTTTGATTGGGACTGCATCACCAGTATCAATATGATGCTCAACCAATCTCGTTTGCCCCAATCCTAACTTTTCGAAGGAAGGAAACGTCTCTATGACCTTCTGCAAATTGACTTTCTGGGTTGGCGACAAATCATGGAAATTTATTTCGTCATCATTTTTATTACTAACTGGGAAATATTTCGGGCGCCAGCGCAAAGGTTCTCCAAAAATCAACTCCGAAATAGGCTTCTTGAAGAAGCGAAGGAACAAGGTAAAACCGGATGGACTTAGTAACATTTTTGAAAGTGACAGGTAAAGATATCGAGCCCAAGATTTTCTGTTTGTTGCCACCCGCGGTATAAACGAACGCATGTAGGGGGTGATACTCGAAGTTGTTCTCTTTAGCTTGCCTAGGCCAGAAGTAATTTTGTCTAACACGCGCTAAAGTTTTCTGCCAACCCCCATGGTAACTCCTATTCGTATCATGTGCAAGACTTATCGCTTTCTGAGTTAACCCTGTCGGTAGCCACACCCGCCATAACGAGTCCTCCTCATCCGCCACACCCTTACGAAATTTAACCCTTTTTAAAACCACGCCATCATTTACACTCAAATCTGGTAGCGCATCTTTGTTTTCCAAAATGGTTCTGCAAAGATCTAAGTATTCCGCGCTTTCAAATTCCGGCGATGCTAAGTCAATTTCGTGAGGTGGGGCGGAGAAGGTTAGCTCGTCTACATCAAAACGCGAGAGGGCATCCGGTACTATATTCAGGGTTCCCTTGCGATGCTCCATTGCAAAATCGTATCTTTGCAGTAAAAGTGACCATCGAGCCAGCCTGACACTCAAGTCCTTCTGAGTCATCAACCACTTGAGACTTGAATGGTAGGTTATGATTCGGAATGGCAAACCCTCTATGTACGGTCTAAAACGCTTGACACTTATAATGGCGGCGAGGCATTCCAGTTCGGTTACAGTATAATTGCGCTGAGCATTGTTAAGTTTTTTTGAAACAAACGCGATTGGATGCTCAGCGCCCTCGTCATCGACCTGGAATAACACGCCCCCTACGCCTATTTTTGAAGCATCACACTGAATAAAAAACTCCTTCGAGAAATCGGGTTGGGCCAAGACAGGAGCGGAGCTCAAGGCTTCTTTTAACTTTTCGAATGCTTCTACCGCTTCAGGGGTAAGTTTAAATGGGCCTGCTGACTTGCGAAGACAATCAGTCAAAGGACCTGCTAGGTCAGCAAAATTTGTAATAAATGCCCTATACCAATTTGCCATGCCCACAAACCTACGAACCTGTCGCGGAGATTTAGGGATCGGAAAGTTCTGCATTGCTTCTATTTTCCCAGGATCCACCTTCAAGCACCCGCTACCTTTCAAGTACCCTAAATACCGAATTTCCTTCTGACAAAATTTGCTCTTCTTCACCTTGATTGTGAGGCCCGCGTCCCTCAAACAATTCGCCACTTCCGCCAGCAACTTTAGGTGGTCTTCAAAGTTAGTGCTGCATACCATTAGATCATCCAGGTAGACGAAGACATTCTCCTGCAACCGCGAGGGGATTGCCTTGTCCATCAGGCGGCTCATAGTCTGCGGTCCATTGCACAGACCAAAGGGCATCACCTTAAAGTGGTACAGAGGCTTCCCAGGAACTGCGAATGCTGTTTTTTCCTTGGAAGACTCTGTCAGCTTGATCTGAAAGAACGCGTCCTTCAGATCAATGCCACTAATGAAGTGCGTGTCCTTCAGTCTGCTCAATAGGCCGTTGATATGAGGCAACGGGTACGAGTCCTTTTTAGTTACCGCGTTGACCTTCCTGGAATCTATGCAGAGCCTGACCTTCCCTGGCTTCGGAACTAGAACAACTGGACTACACCAAGGCGAGTTTGACTCTTCTATAACTCCCATTTCGAGCAGCCTATCTATTTCGCTAAAAGCTTCAGCTTGCCTCGGTGGCGAAAGAGGAAAATGTTTACTTTTGATTGGGACTGCATCACCAGTATCAATATGATGCTCAACCAATCTCGTTTGCCCCAATCCTAACTTTTCGAAGGAAGGAAACGTCTCTATGACCTTCTGCAAATTGACTTTCTGGGTTGGCGACAAATCATGGAAATTTATTTCGTCATCATTTTTATTACTAACTGGGAAATATTTCGGGCGCCAGCGCAAAGGTTCTCCAAAAATCAACTCCGAAATAGGCTTCTTGAAGAAGCGAAGGAACAAGGTAAAACCGGATGGACTTAGTAACATTTTTGAAAGTGACAGGTAAAGATATCGAGCCCAAGATTTTCTGTTTGTTGCCACCCGCGGTATAAACGAACGCATGTAGGGGGTGATACTCGAAGTTGTTCTCTTTTAAAAATTCTTCACAATTTTTTCCCAAAATAGAGACGTTAGCTCCCGAGTCCAAGAAACCCACTATAAAACTGTCTTCTATCTTTACCCTTACCAAAGGTCTTTCATCCTCGGTCAGCATTAGCGTAGTGGTTTGCAACATCCTGCGCTCCTGAACCCGCTGACTATATCTCTGCCTACACTTCAAAATATTTACCGGCACCGGTGGCTTTTCAAAAATCGAATACCTTACTCGCTCATACCTATGTTCCCTCTCTTCTAAACTAAGTGGAAAATGCGTCTGGCAAGCGTCGTCCCTATTCAGACGTTGCAAAATTCTGATCGGTTTAACAATCGCGGATGAGGACGTTGGACTATCTGAATCTGAACTATCGGAATTGTCTGTACTGTCAGGAAAAGTCAATATCACATTTGGGTACTCCTTCGCCAGGGTGCCACTACTCCTCGGAAGCTCAGTAGCTCCATGCATACCCTCGAAGGACTCACTTGGTTCAGTGCACGAGACGGCTCGGGCACTGGCTGATATGGGGGCTATAGTGTCGAACGAGTTTCCCCCATCTTCTCGCTCGGGTACTGGTTTCCCTGCCTGCGATGGTCCCTAGGGCATTTTGGAGTAAAGACTCCCCTATTCCCACACTTAAAGCAAAACGGATTCTTTATGGGTTCCTCGCAATAAATATACGAATGGCCCATGGCCTGACAATTCCAACACTGGATGCCTGAATAGTCCGGTTTCCTATTACGTCGGTACTCCAACGCCTCTATCTGCGGGTCAGCTTCGCAATCCTCGCCTTCCATCCTCATGTCCGGTGTTATCGTGCGGGCCTCGTTGACCTGACGTCCATGGTAAGTGGTTCCCAATATTTTGCATTCTTTCAGAACTTGTTCCCCTCTTCGTGCTATATCGCGTAGATCATGCAATGTCCTAGCCCCCGCGTTGAAGAGCATTAGCTTCAAGCTACTGTTGACGTTCCGCTTTATTATGTCAATCAGCAGGGCTTCAGACATCGGTTCTCTAAGGCGTGCGTTAAGTGCTACTATGTCAGTGTGGAACACGTCGTATGACTCACTTAGCTTCTGCTTACGCATTGAGATTTCCATCATAATCTCGTGGTCACTTTTCAATGTTCCAAGCTCACGCTTCAGGGAATAGCACAAAAAGGGATAATTCGCGGTTGGATTCTGCTTTGTGAACAGCCAATACCATTCTTCCGCCCGTCCTGACAAAAATTGATGAAAACTCGCCATAAGTTGTTCGCTAGAGCATTGAGTCCGCTCACATAGGGTGTCCAACTTAAACAAAAAATCAGCAACGCTTCCAGTACCATCGAAGGAAATCTTCCAATCCTGTGGTTTCACTGCCACCCTATTCGAAACGATGTTGGCCTGGTTACTAACGAATGTCGGGGCTTGGTTCCTTTCCTCCCTATTGGTGTTCCTGGTATAGGTCGCACTACCCTGCGACGATGTTACTGCGGCGTTGAGTAAGTCCATGTTCTCCCTGATCGTCCTCATTTCATTCCGCATCTCCTCCTGCGATGTCCTGAACAGCTGATGTAGCACGTTCACCCACGAATCTACAGGAGGGACCTCGGCATTGTTCCTTTGCGTAGTGATCCTATCACCTAAAGTGTCAGGAGGTATACGGTCTTGAACCGAAGCTCTAGCTTCCCCCTGTATACCTGTTAACACGCCAGTTGAAGGGTCAAAAATATTTTGCATTGGATCTGCTGCCATGGACGAGTCAAGGATATTAGTACTAGCTGGTCTATCCATTTTATGGTTGGAAGCAGGATTCAACACTATCCTGGTCGGATCTCCCCCGCCCGAACTACCTATTGGCGAATGCAGTACCAGAGGCCGATTGGTGGGTTGCTTCGGAAGCGCCCCTCTACCCTGACTTCTAGGCTTGCCCCCACTTCCTCGTACCGAGTTCCTAGTAGTCATGCGTTCAGCCGACTGATCCATATTGAAAAAAAAAAATCCCCTAACCACGTTAGATAAACAAGAAAAATATAAAAAAAGTATTCGGTTACAAGGGGCGGTTGGAAGGTATAACAAGTCAAGATTCACTCCCCCGCCCTATAATACCGACGATTGCAAGGTTTTGAAAAATTAAGATTTAATTAATGCAAATTTTCCTAACCGATATTTGCATCAACTGATTACCGCGAATATGTCAAAAAAAAATAAATATATACATATAATATATATATATGCTGAAAGAAATTGATGATTAGTAAATATACGTGTTGAAATGTAATATGTAAAAAGCAAAAACGGTATAAAGTTTGGCCAAAGCTAGTTGTGTATTTATATATTGAATGGGAATGCTGACATCCCATCATTAGAAGGCATAGGCATAACAAAAAAAACGAAATAACACTAGACAAGGACATTCTTCCAGGTACACCTACCGCAATGCAGGGGTGGTTATAAGACACCTCACCCTGAGACATGTTGGTGTACCGTGGCGAAAATTGGCAAAATTTTTTTAAACTTATTTGGACTCCAATACTTTGGACCGCAATGCAGGGGCTGCTAAAGCTGCCTCCCTGAGACTGGTCGGAGCACTGGATACCAGTGATCAAAAACGTCAAAACTTTATTTATATTTTTTTTTGAAACACCCCTCCTCAACCACGCCGCAATGAAAGGATGCGGTTGGGTACCGCTTTTCCCCAGACTTGCGCAGTTGGAAAGGGGTGAATATGGGGTCCCTACTCCTCCTCCCGCAATGCAGGGGCTGCCTCCCTGAGACTGGTTGGAGAAGTAAGGATCACTACAAAGAAACATGCATACAAAAAAACGAAGACAAAACAAAACATCACGTTCGGCAAAAGCGTAAATATTAATAATCCCAAAAGAAAACTAAACCCCACTTAGCGGACATATATATTTTTCCCGAAGCCGACATCGGACAACAGACCCGGGACAAAAAAAAATAAATTGAAACTACAAAAAAACTAAGTGCGTTTAGCACTACCTCACCGGGTGAAATGAAAACTTCCGGTGGACCTGACGTTCAGTCTCGTGGAGCCCTTAGCTACTAAATACGATGACTAATCCGGACAACCTGATCGGTCCCACCATCCCGTCGCAACGCAGGTGGCGGCTCCTGGGCCTGCCTACCTGGGACATACTGAATGGTGAAACCTCACAAGCTGACCAGAAAAGTCACCGCGGTCAGCGCCTCGGGCCCCACGTTGGGCGCCATCTGTTATGGTATCGCATCAAAGTGGATCGGTAAGGAAGGCGGTCGGCATGATTTCAATGGTGCACAGTGGCTAGTCATTGTCGGCTGGGGTGGGCTCTTGCCAACCTTACCGTCCTGCGCCATAATCAGAGAAAAGGTCATATCATGCCTTTAATACGCGGGGAAATGCACAAAACCGCGCAACCAACTATAAAAACAACATCCGGTTAAACCCGGATGCCACGGACAGACCGTTGACATTCAAATTTCAAACTCAAATAAAAAAACCGGAAAATCGAATTAAAAATTAAAAGAAACGGCAAACAAAATATTTAAAATGAAAATCAAAATTCAAAAATAACCAAAAGCGAAACTAACTCAAATATAAATTTAAAAATAACCGAAAATGAAAACGAAATTAAAACTGAAATAACGAACGGCAAAAGGAAAACTGAGATAAATTTAAATTAACCGAAAAAGAAACTGTAGCATTACTCAGAATGCTTTTCACTGTCAATGCACTTCAAATATTGACCCACTTAAATTATGTTGAACCCACGGGAGTTCAACAGCATATACCAACTGACACCTATCAAATTGTCAACCCATTACTCAATGCGTCGCTTTGACCAACACACGTATCGATCAGCACGACTGATCGACACTATCGGTTGGTCAACGTGAACTACCAAATTATGTGCTGACATTTCACACAATGCAAATACTTTTAGTGTCTAAGTATTAGTGTAAGTTTGTATACGTAAGTTAAGCTAGAAATGTATAAAAGAGAAAGCTTTTGAATAAAGAACAATCAATTCTGATCATACGCTACACATCAGCGATTCAATCACATTACATGGCGATCCTGCCAGGAGCAATTCACTTTGCTTAGGATATAAAATAAAATTAACAAAATAATTTAAGAAGCCATTACATGGCGATCCTGCCAGTTTTGGTCGTTCTATTGCAATTATTTAAAGATGAAGATACAGTTTTTGGCTCTCAGCATGTAAATTTGAATTTAATAAGCTGCCTACACTGAACACTAAACAGGAGGAAAATTTAGATGCTACAACAGGTGAGGACACTACACCATTTTATGCGGATGCGCTATATACGGAGGGTAAACAATTGGACTTACCTGGTGGCAAATCCGTCGAATGGGCTTCACAAATAAAGGCATAAAAAGGGTGGAATAATAGAAGCAACCCAACTGGCGGTATAGTGCAAAAAAAAAAAAAGGGTGGAATAATTTGATGACAATAAACCCCAACACTCAACAAGACTGGCAGCGCAAAATATGGTGACTGGCAGCAAGAATAGCAGCTATTAAAATATAAGTATATTAGAATAATTTGAGCACGCCTTATGGCCGCTAAACCAGTAGCAATTAAATTTGCTTAGGGATTATAAATAGTTTAATTACATGTCAGTATCAATAATGAAAGAGATTGAGACTCAAAAAGAATTTGACAAAATTTTTCATCAATGTTAATAAATTGAGTAAATTGGAATGTAAAAATACCTATTTCTTATGGATAATGCACTACCACCTGATCTTGATTATGAATTAATCAATGATATTGTTGATAAGCTAGAGCATGAAAACGAAGAAATAGGAATACAAAGGTCAAGACCTCGTAACAAGGGAGGCAACAGGAAAAATTTAGAATATTTAAAACACGTTTGGTCCTATATAGGAATGGGTAGAGAACCCACAATGAAAGACTTAGTATACCCTTCCACATTAGAAGAAGAAATAAATAGATTAATAAGGAAACTGAGTAAATAAAAATAAAAATGTAAGAAGAAAAATTTTTTACTGTTTTAAAATGGCATCATGGTGGAAAATTGCCCTAAACAGCATTTTAGTAGGTATAGCAGGATATGAAGTTGGTAAAGAAAGTTCAGCAGAGAAAACTCTGAAAATAGAATAGTTAAGTACGAACCACACCCTATACCTGTTGAAAATAAAGAAGAACTGTCTGATACATTTTAATATTAAATTTTAAAATTTTCAACCAATACACGTCCCAATAATAAACGTCACAATGCCACAAACAGTAGTTGAATTTATCAAAACTGCTTCGTCAGTATTACCAGAGTTTGATGGTAAACCGGAAAATCTACATAGTTTCCTAGATGCACTCGATATACTTGAGCAAATCAAGGATACACACGAGGCATTGGCCATTACCATGATAAAAACAAAACTGAAGGGTACGGCAAGGAATTTTATAAGCAACGAAAGCACGATAGAACAAATAAAATTAAAATTAAAAACCGCGATTAAGGGTGAATCAGTAGAAGTTTTAACCGCTAAACTCCTGAACATCCAGCAGCGTAGCAAAACTGCAAATCAGTACACAGCGGAAGTAGAGAAAATAACAAGGTCGCTAGAAGGAGCGTATATCTCGGATGGATTAAACCCAGACCTAGCCACTAGATATGCAACACAGGCAGCAGTCAAAGCCATGTGCAAAAACTGCTCTAATGACAAGGTCAAAATGATCATGCAAGCAGGAACGTTCACAACGATGAACGACGCAATCTCTAAATTTACAAACAGCTGCACCGAAATTACAGGCAGCTCTAATACAATTTTAAATGTACGACAACAAGGTCAGTATCGGAGTAATTTCCGTAGAGGTTACCGAAGTAACAACTATGGGAATTCCCAAAACAGGAGATTTAGACCGCAACCAAGGTACAACAACAATTCTAGACCAAGTAGTACCAACAATAATAGTTATAACAATAACCAAAGAGGATCACAATCCCGAAATAGCAACAGACCCTACAACCAGACCCGTAACGTGCGCAGCTGCACGCAGACGGAAAACCAAGAAGCTCCACTTCAAGAGTAAAAGAAAGAAAAATATGCGTACTAAACTTACATCTAAACAGCTATATAGCAACAAGGACATCTCTAAATAATGTAATTTCAAACTTTTTAATCGATACAGGAGCAGACATCTCCATTATAAAAAAGAATCAAATTAATCAAAGTCATAAAATAAATACGGAACAAATTACAGATCTAAAAGGCATTGGTCAGGGAATAACCAGCACTCTAGGCACAATTAAAGCAGACTTAAAAGGCGATGACCTTCTTATTTACCATAAATTTCATGTCGTAGACGACGATTTCCCAATTCCATGCGATGGAATAATAGGGCTGGATTTCATAAAAAAGTACAATTGCATTCTAGACTATGGAAAAACAGAGGATAAATTAATCCTAAGACCATATGATTTTCCCCAAACAATAACAATGCATCTTACAAATTGTCTGTCCGTCAACACCATCACAATTCCGGCTAGATCGGAAGTTATTAGACAAATTAAAGTAAATACCGATAACAAAAACATTTTTATCCCACACCAAGAATTATCTGAAGGCATTTTCATAGCAAACACAATAACAAATAAGGATCAAACTTTCGTTAGAATCATTAACACTACACATAAAAACACAACTATCTAAAATTACAAAATCAATACCGAAAACTTAGATGATTACACACTAGTTAAAACAGAAACACACAGTAAAAATTGCACCGATACAGAAAAATTAAAAAGATTAACAAAAAATTTTCCTAAATTCGTCAACCCTCAATTAACAACACTTTGCACAGAATTTATAGACATATTCGCATTAGAAACCGAACCAATCACCTATAATAATTTCTACAAACAGAAATTACACATGAAGGATGACACCCCAGTCTACATAAAAAATTACAGATTGCCTCAAACCCAGAAGGGAGAAATCAGCAAACAAATAAATAAGCTAATAGAAGATGATATAATAGAACCTTCCATATCGGAATATAATAGCCCAATCCTACTAGTCCCTAAAAAATCACTTCCAGGAAAAACAGAAAAAAGATGGAGACTAGTGGTCGATTACAGACAAGTAAATAAAAAGCTAGCAGCGGACAAATTCCCACTTCCAAGAATTGATGACATTTTAGACCAACTTGGAAGAGCAAAATATTTTTCATGCCTGGACCTTATGTCAGGTTTTCATCAAATCGAACTACACCCAGATTCGAGGGATATAACTTCATTTACAGCAGAAAATGGCACACATAGGTTCAAAAGACTACCCTACGGTTTAAAAGTAGCACCAAATTCATTTCAAAGAATGATGACCCTAGCATTCGCAGGTCTCAAACCATCCCAAGCATTTCTCTACATGGATGACTTAGTTGTATTAGGCTGTTCCGAAAATCACATGCTAAAAAATCTAAGAGACGTATTCTCCACTTGCCGAAAATACAGCCTAAAATTACATCCAGATAAATGCCTATTTTTCAGTCAGGAAGTAACTTATTTAGGACATAAATGCACAAACAAAGGAATATTACCAGATCCAAGCAAATTTGAAACCGTTCAAAACTATCCAATACCGAAAACAGCGGATGAAGTTAAAAGATTCGTAGCTTTCTGTAATTATTACAGAAGATTTGTACCGAATTTTGCAGAACATTCTAGAAAGTTAACTAGGCTATGCAAAAAGAATGTTGCCTTCGAATGGACAGAAGAATGTCAAAAAGCTTTTGTCTACTTAAAGGAAGCATTAATTAGTCCAAAACTCTTGCAATACCCAGATTTCGGAAAAGAATTCTGCATAACAACAGACGCTAGTGGATACGCTTGTGGTGCAGTCCTTAGCCAAGAACACGATGGCAAACAGTTACCAATTGCTTACGCTTCAAGGTCCTTTACAAAAGGCGAAACCAACAAGGCTACAATAGAAAAAGAATTAGCCGCAATCCATTGGGCCATAACTTTCTTCAGACCATACGTATATGGCAGAAAATTCCTAGTTAAAACCGACCATCGCCCACTAACATACCTATTTTCAATGAAAAGTCCTTCCTCAAAGCTGACACGAGTAAGACTAGATTTAGAAGAGTACGATTTTGAAGTGGAGTATATAGCTGGTAAAGAAAATCATATCACGGATGCATTATCCCGCATAACAATTACAAATTTAAAAGATATGTCAGTAGAAGCAAATAAAATATTTAAAATAACAACAAGATCAGCAGCTAAAAAGATCAGTAATAAAACTGAAATTAAAGAAAGTCCCAAAGAGAACCCCAAAATATACGAAGCGCTAAATAAATTTGAAGTAAAAAGACGTGTCGAGCTCGTTTTCAATCCTCCGAAATTTTATTTCAAAAAAGGAAAGAAAATTTGTAGCAATTTTGATACAAGCAACCTAATTGTTGAGGATAAGATTGACTTAGGACAATTCTTTACCAGGCTCGAAAGAGAAGCCGGCAATTTAGGACTTGTACAAGTACAGTTGTCCTTAGGGGACAAATTGTTTAAAAAGAATTATACTGCAGTAGGCAAATTTATAGAAATGGGTAATAAAGTTCTCAAAAAGTTAACAATAGCTCTAACCCCAGAGGTTATATACGTGACAAATCCCGGGAAAATAAAGGAAATTCTGCATAAATATCATGACGATCCTATTAGTGGTGGCCACCCAGGAATAAATCGCATGACAGATAAGATCAAGCAGAAGTATAGCTGGCTGAACATGAAAAATGATATAAGAAAATATATAAAAAACTGCATCCACTGCAAGAAAAATAAAATTAATAAACATATCAAAGAACCAATGACAATAACGGAGACACCTCCGAAGGCATTCGATATTGTACAAATCGATACAGTAGGCCCTTTACCGAAGTCGATAAATGGAAACGAATATGCAGTTACCATTATATGCGATCTAACTAAATATTTGGTAGCTATCCCAGTCCCAAGCAAACACGCAATAACAGTCGCTAAAGCCGTGTTCGAGCATTTCATATTGATTTATGGACAAATGAAAACAATCTTGACAGACATGGGCACGGAATATAAAAATAGCTTATTCAAAGAACTGTGTAAATTGTTGAAAATTGAACATAAAACTTCAACACCGTACCATCATCAAACTTTGGGTACTGTAGAACGCAGTCACCTAACATTCAATGAATATATACGCGCATACATATCCAGTGACAAAGACGATTGGGATGAATACCTCAAATATTTCGCGTATTGTTACAATACGACGCCATCCACCACACATAAATATTGCCCTTTTGAACTCATATTTGGAAAAAACCCACCAAATTACGAATTTTTAAAAGAAAATATAATCAGCCCACTATACAATCACGAAGCTTACTACAAAGAGGTAAAATATAGACTCCAAATAGCCGAGCAAAGAGCTAGGAAATTAGTCCAAGAGGCTAAAGAAAAACAAAAGACGAATTATGACAAGAACAGCTATAGTGAGGAAATTAACATAGGAGATTTAGTATTAGTTAGAGAAGAGGCCTCCCATAAGCTAGAAAATAGATATAATGGACAATATAGAGTTAAAAATATTGATAAGAACAACAATTTTACTTTAATTCCACATAGCATAGGAAATAGCAATAAAAACAAAAAAGAAATCATAATTCATAAGAATAGACTTAAAACAGTATAACACCACTCACCACCAGCAATCCAGTTTACTCACTTTAATAAACAGGCACAAGCCAAAGAAAATAAAAACCACATATTATGTTCAAAATACAACTATACACTAAATAAATAAATGTAAACGACTGAAAATAAAAAGAAAAAAATATATATATAAATGCAATAATGACAAACGAGAAACAAATGTAAACAAGTGAAAAAAAAATTCTTATGCAATAATGGCAATAAGAGCCGAAAAACAATTAAAATTTTGTAAACGCAAACAAACCCTAAGTAGGTCAATAAGTCGCTTTAATAGTCGTATACAATTGCCTTCAAGTGTATACGACTATTCATAAGGCGGATGGTGTAGCATTACACAGAATGCTTTTCACTGTCAATGCACTTCAAATATTGACCCACTTAAATTATGTTGAACCCACGGGAGTTCAACAGCATATACCAACTGACACCTATCAAATTGTCAACCCATTACTCAATGCGTCGCTTTGACCAACACACGTATCGATCAGCACGACTGATCGACACTATCGGTTGGTCAAAGTGAACTACCAAATTATGTGCTGACATTGCACACAATGCAAATACTTTTAGTGTCTAAGTATTAGTGTAAGTTTGTATACGTAAGTTAAGCTAGAAATGTATAAAAGAGAAAGCTTTTGAATAAAGAACAATCAATTCTGATCATACGCTACAACAAAATTAATCTCATTTTTACCCCCTTTTTCCCTTCTTGGTTTCTTTTTGAATTTGTTAGTGTCTAAGCTTTATGGAGGGCGAGTAGTTTTTTTGAGTTATTTTTTTGTATATTATTTTATTATTTGTTCAGAGAGTAGAACGGGGGGTGCGGAGCACATGTTGCATAAGGGGCAACCTTTGAGTAATATTTATTTAATTATTTTATTTATATATTATGATTTGTTCTATATAGAAGTGGGGTGCGTTGCACCTGTTACACCTTGTATTTATTAATTGGGGGCGAGCACTGTTGGCTCTGAGGCATTGCGCGGGATTGGCTTCCTCATTTTCGTTGTGAAAAACCCCGATTTGGGATCGGAAAGCATAAACTATATCTTTCAAATATTTCATTAGCTGATTGCGAATTTCATGCAATACAAATGAAATAAACGAAAGAAATGACTACAGCTTATGTCGCTTAAACATACTCCCCCCCTAGACGGCTTAGTCGTCTAGTGAGATTCATAAGTCGCCGGTTCGAATCCGGCTCGAAGGACCATGTCTAAGCTTTATGGAGGGCGAGTAGTTTTTTTGAGTTATTTTTTTGTATATTATTTTATTATTTGTTCAGAGAGTAGAACGGGGGGTGCGGAGCACATGTTGCATAAGGGACAACCTTTGAATAATATTTATTTAATTATTTTATTCATATATTATGATTTGTTCTATATAGAAGTGGGGTGCGTTGCACCTGTTACACCTTGTATTTATTAATTGGGGGCGAGCACTGTTGGCTCTGAGGCATTGCGCGGGATTGGCTTCCTCATTTTCGTTGTGAAAAACCCCGCTTGCACATATTGCATAGGGGCGATATTTAGGGAATAGTAAATTATTTTATTTGTATTTTTATTTGAGTTGTTTGTTCTATATAGAACGGGGGGTGTGGGGCACCTTTACACCTTGTATGTATTAATTGGGGGCGAGCACTGTTGGCTCTGAGGCATTGCGCGGGATTGGCTTCCTCATTTTCGTTGTGAAAAACCCCGATTTGGGATCGGAAAGCATAAACTATATCTTTCAAATATTTCATTAGCTGATTGCGAATTTCATGCAATACAAATGAAATAAACGAAAGAAATGACTACAGCTTATGTCGCTTAAACAGTTAGTTATATGATTTTTATTGTAATAAAAGTATTTATTTATCTTATATTCTTTATTTGTGGCCTTTAGTGTTTTATCATTTATTTCGAGTTATTTAATTAAGTTTACGTTATTAAGTTTTATTGATTAATTAGCTTGTTTTATATTATTTAATTTTTACTTTATTTTACTTAATATTGTTTTATTGGATTTCATTTCCAGATAGTTTATATGATTTAGCTTATTTTATTTTAATTAATAATTTTTTTTTTCTTTTTTTTTTAATTTAAGTTTATTAGATTTATTTTGTTTCTATTAAGTTAATTTTAATTTTAAATAATTTCATTTAATAATTTTTTTTGCTAACTTGTTTAAGTAAATTTTATTTTATCTTATTTTTATTTATTTTATTATAGTGTATTTTAAATTTATTGTAATTTATCGTTCATTCTAATATACTTATTTCCTTAACTTTATGCACATTTAATTTTCTTTTCAATTTTCCTTTTTTTCTTTCCCTCCTTAATTTATTTAAAAAAACTTTTTCTTTGTGTTTTCTTGGTTTAAGTTTTAATATAGTCTACCTTTCATTTTTCCTCCTTTTAGAGGACTATATAAAAAAAAACTACTACTGCTAAAACTACATCTATATTAGGTTGATCTCACCCATTTGTTGCAGTAGGCCGTTGGTGGGGCTCTACTGTTGTTGCTGTCTCTGCTGGTTATGTTGTTGTTACTGGTGGTTGTTGCTGGGTTAGTGCGGCGGGCCTATATTAGGACGGCCCTCGCTGTTGTCACTGCTGGTGTTGTTGTTGTTGCTGCTAGTGCGGCGGGCCTATATTACGGCGGCGCTCGCTATAGTTACTGCTGCTGGTTGTTGTGCGCCCTGGTGCGCGTTGTTGCTGTTGCGGTTTATGGCGGTGGGCCTATGTGAAGGCGGCCCCCGCTGTATCTAGTGCCGGTTGCGGTTGCGTTGCTGATGTGGATGACGCCTAAGTTAGGGCGGCCCCCTACTGATGTTGCTGCGCGCTTTGTTGTGCGTTGGTGTGGTTGGCGCCTCAGGCGCTTGATGCCGCACTCTGGGGTGTGCGGTGATAGGTGCGGCAATGGAGAAGTGATTGGGCCCGTTCATTCGCGCTTGTGTAGCACAATAGCCATACACATTTGCGTCCGTCTAACCAGAATGGGCGACCGATTTATTAAAATTTGATGTTGAAAGCACACGAACTAAGACTTATCTTATGTAAAATAATCCAAATATAGTTATTTTTATAATTAAACGATTTTGCTAGCACACACAATTAGTTTAATTACAACAAACACTGGGCAATACCTAGAAAATGTAATGTCAAATGTAAATGCATTAGCAACAATTCATGGAAATTATCACGAAAAGCCTTCAATTTTTACCTTGATGCACAGCAAATTCAGCAAAACACTGCTTTAATTGTTGAAGTAGTTTCAGTCAGCTTCGAAGAAAATTAGACAAATCACTTTACTGTACGAATACACCACACTTTGTGCAGGGCGTATAACGTAAATTTTCAACACCAGGCAAAGTTGTGAAATAAATGAATATTTAGGCACTTGAAATTTGTAAAATACACTCAATCCTCTGATTTATAATTGACTTTGAACGCACCGACTCGTTATTGCCTTGAGATTTTACTCTATAATAATTACCAAATGATATTTGGTACACTTTAAGCCAATTATTTGTTTAATGCTGAAGATTAGCAAAACGCGTTGCAAACAAGTTGACTCAGCTTTAATGAATTTTCTCAGAGTACCAAAATTTTATTCACTTAACGCGACTGCGCAATGGAAAAGTTCCGTTGGCCCCCTGACGTGGCGTGATTCTTGCCAGGTGGAACATTCTGATTGGTCGTTACCATCAGATGATTGCTATGAACGGATTGAACCATTTGGTGCTGCCACTTCAGCAAAAATCACGCACTTTCCCGTAACTATCGATAAAGTGTCGAACCGGAGGGTGAATCTAACCTGTCAACTACCTATCCAACCGCACAAGTCCAGCAATTAAATCAGCTAAAATGACTTTTAGTCGCAGGTAAACCATAACAAACTTCATCCGGAAAACGAAAGAAACGCTTTGTCACAAGCACAACTCAATGATTGGATAAGAGATTTAGAATTGTCCAAGGTAAATACCGAGCTACACGCCTCTCGTATGCAACAATTTAAATTCCTTTCGTCCGATGTTAAGGTAACCTTTTTTAGAACTCATCACGAGCCATTTTTCAAGTTCTATACGACTGAGGACAGTGTTTATTACTGCAAAGACATTACTGGCTTCTTCAAACAGTTTGGTGAACCATATGATTCCAAAGAGTGGCGATTGTTCATAGACTAAGGTTAAAGGCCGTACTATTACATATTGGCAACCAAAAGCCGTCCATCCCGATCGCGCATGCAGTAAATACGAAGGAAACTTACGAGATAATGCAAAAATTACTTAAACTTATCAAATATGAAGAGAATGATTGGAAAATATGTGCCGATCTGAAAGGCGTTGGAATGCAATGTGGTCTACAAAGTGGGTACACAAAATACTGTTGCTTTCTCTGCAAATGGGATGGCCGGGCTCGTCAAGACCACTACATCATAAAGGATTGGCCAGACCGAATCGAATTTAAAGCTGGTGTGGATAACATAAAATACTCCCCTCTTATAAAGAAAGAAACAATTATTTTACCCCCACTCCACAGCAAGCTCGTCCTAATCAAAAACTTGTTAAGGCTTTGGACAAAGAAGGCGAAGCCTTCCGTCGTTTAAAAACCATCTTTCCAGATATTTCAGAAGCCAAGATAAAAGAAGGCATTTTGGTTGGGCCGCAAATAAGAAAGATGCGTAACAATAACCGATTCAAAGAACTATTGTCACCAGTGGAGGCAGCAGCGTGGGATATTTTGAAAAGGTCGTTGCTTCCTTTTTAGGCAAACGCAAAAGTCCTAACTACGAGATGACAGTGAACGACTTAATCAAGAACTATGCGAATATGGGAAAATAAAAAGCATATTTAAGGCCATTTTCTAAAGTAAACTTTAAAACCTATCTGCCCGAAAAAATTATGAAAATTTTAAAGTTTACATGAGAAAACTGCCCTAAAGCTGAATTCACCGTTTACCTCCGAACAAATTTTTTTTGTTTACATTTTTCCCGTTTTCTTCTCATTCTGTATCAGAGAAGTGGAAAGAGAACCAGTAAAATGTAAACAAAAAATTTTTTTCGGAACTGAACGATGAATCCAGCCTAAGAAAATTACACACAAATGTGTCACTTATTTAGCTAATTTACTTCTTTATTTTCTTTTCAGGAGTAAATATGTCTTTAAAAGTTAATTTTCTGCGCTCCCATTAAAACTGTTTTCTGCATAATCTTAGTGACGAAAGTGACGAGCATGGCGAACGGTTTTATCAGCAAAAGCAGTTAATTGAAAGTCGGTATCAAGGATTCTGGGATGTCGCAATGATGGGTGACTACTGTTGGTTTCTCATAAGAGAAACCGATTCTAATCTAAATAAGCGTCAAAACAAAACAAATTACTTTTTCAAGTATAAAATAAGATCATAGGGACAAACTTACATACATTGTTATCGTCTCATATGTACTAATGCTAATATTTGTAGGGTACTTAAGTATTATATGGCTATATTTATTTGAATGCTTATAACTTTCGTATCAGTCCATCGATTTTACTGGATGAAAGCTTATTTTTTTTTGTAATAAAACAGTGCTTACAGAGAGAAAAAAAAATGTCAGGAAAAAAATAAAAAGTTTTCGACATCCTTCCCAAAGTACAATTTTTTTATATTTTTACAAAAAAAAGGTAAAAATCCGTATTGATTGTTCATTATCTTCGAACCTACAGGGCCTAGCGAAAAGTTTTGTATGCATTGTTTATAGCAAATTTTATTTGCTTTTAAATTTTTAGAACTGTTTTGGAATTCCTCAATTTGTTCTTGAGATATATATGATTAAGTGGAGCCACCTTTTTTTTGAAATAACGGTAAATCGTAAATATCTCAAAAACGGTACTATTGAATCAAAAATAACCTCAATTTTCGGAATCAGGGTGTGGTTTTACATACGAATTTCAACTTCAAAACCTTCTTGAAAAGTAGTGAAGGAAAAGTTATCTTTCGCCATTAAAAGTATAATCGATCCATGCCAGCATGACTTTGTTGCAGGGCGCTCGACTGTTATAAATTTATCTGGTTTCTCTCAGTTTTATGTTTCCGCTTTTAAGGATGGATGTCAAGTTGATACCACATGTACAGATTTTTCGAAAGCATTCGACACAATTTTTCAAAATTACTTCTGTGTAAACATGAAAAAATTGGCTTCCATTCAGGTTTTCTCTCATGGCTGAAGTCTTACTTGTCGAATAGAATATCTTTTGTATTCATGAAACGAGCTCAAGGCCAAGAAATATAATTTTTCACTTTTCGAATTTTTTTATGAAAATTATTATTGTTTTTTTTATTCTCTTAACATTTTTCCTACTCTAATTAATTAAAAAACTTTTAATAATTAATTCAAGATGATTATTAAAAAATAAAAATGAAAAACAATAATAATTTTTATAAAAAAATTCGAAAAGTGAAAAATTATTATTCTTGGTCTTGAGCTCGTTTCATGAATACTTGAAAATGTACAGGCCGTAAATCAACAAAAATTGTTGGTATAAAAAAGCAATATCTTTTGTTGAAATTGAGAATACTAAGGGCCGGTTTCACCAACGCGACTAAGACTAAAACTAAGTCGTGACTTAAGTTGGCACAGATTCGAGACTAGCTTAATTTTTGGTTTCACCAATTGAGCGACTTAAATAATTTTGAACACAACAACCCGATCAGCTGTTTTATGCATAGTAGTATTTTTTCATACCAGACAATTCTGTGCATCCCAATACCCCCGTGCGAAATGGGCATGTATGGCCATACACGAAGGAATGTATTGATTTTTCACCCATTTCTTTTTAGTTGGAAGGTACTAAATTTAGCGCTTAATTAAAAACAATAGTTTCGTAATGGTTGCATGCTAGAAAACAAGCGTTCACATGCATCTACGCATACGCCGTTAAAGTCATGCTAGACGAATTTTTCGGCTGGGACATTGTGCAAAACAAATTGGAGCATTACTGACATTTAGGTTTTGAACGACAGCAACACTGACTGAGTCGAGAATAAGTCAGCTGGCAGGCTGACTTAGTTAAGTTAGATGGTGAAACTGAAAAAGTGAAAAACTAGACTTAACTTAGTTAAGTCGAGCTGGTGAAACCGGCCCTAAGTCTCATAATTTCTTATCAACTTCAGATGTGCCACAAGTTAGCATCCTTGATCCTATTTTATTTATAATTTTTATTAATGATGTTGGCTCATGCCATTATTTACTTTATGCAGATGGCTTAGAATTCTTTCGTAGAATCTCTTGCTTGCAGGAAGATTTGAACGCCGTTAATGCATGGGCTGTCCAAAATAAATTACGTTTCAATATTAGCAAATGCTGCCATATGACGTTTTCTAAATCAATAAATATGCTCTCCTCCGCATATTTTGTTTCAAATGTTGCTCTTGCCGCAGTTAAAGAGTTTCGGGATCTTTTGACTCATCTTTTACCTTAGGGAGCCATGTAAATTTTCTTATTCCGAAATGTTGTTCTAACTTAGCTTTTCTGCGCTGTTATGCGAAAGACCTCAAGGACCCATACACTAGAAAAATCTTGTATAATGCTTTAGTGCGATCGAAATTAGAGTATGCCTCGGTTGTTTGGAAAACGATTTACTCGTCACACTCTTTAAGAATTGAAAGAGTTCAACGAAAATGTATACGTTTTGCTCTTCTACCTCTCAATTTTGATAATCCCTTGCCCACTACAATGCTATGTGCATGCTTATCAAAATCGTCGCTCGAAGTTAGACGCTTTGTTCAAAACATAATGTTTATTTATGACATAATCATCGGGGCCATTGATTGCCCAGATCTCTTTGGCCAGATAACTTTCAATGTCCCAAATAGAGCTCTCCGTTCCAATATTCCATTTCGTAGTGAAGTTCTGCGATCTCATTACCTTAGGCTTGCAGAATTTAATAGGCTATCTTAATTTTGACTTTGTCATTCCTAGGGCTCTCTTCAAGTCACGCATTGAGTATTTTTGCTTAGGACATTAACTTTCTCCTTAACCATAAATTAGTATAAAGTAAATTTGTAAATCTTGTCAGTAAGGTTGTTGTTACCATTGACTTAATAAAGATATGAAATGAAATGAAATATAAGGAGTGTTAATCTCTACATATAATAAAATTGTAACAGGCCGATGTCTGTCCATTGCAGATATTAAAGAAAAATTTATCATTTATCATTATTGAGCCACAAGAACCCAAGTCAAAGGATTTAAGAATTTTTGTCTCTCTTAATGGAATTTGCGGCACGTCATGTCTGTCTTAAAATTTAAGATATCGTTTAATTCGATATCTCGACCGGTTTCGGAGATACCGATCAATATGACTACCAGTATCCCGATTCTGTAACTTTTAACTACTCGCCGAGCGTTAAGCTTATCGCCAAATTTTGGCATTTACTCTTAACGAAAATGCGATTCTGTAACTCTCCTTTAACGCCGCTAAACAACTGACTCTTGATAGTGATAAAATATGGCAATACTGGTTTTCAGACGTATTTAGCACTAAATTACATGCAAAAAACTCTAAACTAATTTTTTTACTTTTTCCAAACGCTAAAACACTTGTAAATATATTAACGCGATTGTTAAGACCTCGAAGATAATTCGCGACAGCTAACCACCAAAAGTTAGCGAATAGGGAAAAGCGTTAAAAATGGTGTTAATCGAAGTTAACGCTAACACCTGGCGGTAAAATAGTTACAGAATCGACCTACAGGGTGACCCAAAATATATTGGTATATCTGTATCAAATGAAAGGTGTTAATGAGTGCTGCAGTTAGCGATGTGATTAAGTCCCATGTCTCAGTTTCAGAGAAATAATGATTAAGACCAGACACCGTCTATTATAAGTTCTGAAACGCATCAACGTTTCAGTATTTTTTCCCCCAATTACAGTATTCGAGTGACTTGCGGAGCTTTTTGCGGGTCTTGTTGTTATTTGTAACGTCAAAAATACTCCCAGAAGCTTTTGGGGAGTGTCATCGAACTGACAGTCCTTGGCCGAATATGAACCCGGTACGCTCCGGTACTCCCTTGCCGTACTGCGCGACTGTCGTGGTAGCGATTTGGTATGACCAGTGTAACCTTCTATGCAATGTCATCCCTCTTTCCTTAAGGAAGGAAAAGAACATGGGTAATGAGAGGTGAGAGGCATCATATCCGTAGCTGTAGCTTTTTGGGTTTTGTCTTTCACATATTTACATATATGTAATATTATATGCTTTCGCTATTTAGGGGAGGGGGGCGCTAAAAAAAAATTGTGCACCAGGCGCAAGTAAAGCTCACTACACCAGTGGTACCAAAGGGTACTTAGTTACTTAAACAAAGATTTATTCAGCATTTTCTAACACTCCCACCCCCGTAAAGCGATCAGTTTCACTTTTCCCGGCATCCAAAACCGCCAGTTTAGATACCTACTTTTACTTGGTAAATTTTCTATGGGCGTATTATTTATGTGAATGTGCATTCCGTTCCCACTCATTGGTTATGAGCATACCGCTGTACTGCGGTGACTTTTAAGGCCATTTGACAATAGTTTTTAATAGGTTTTACGCCATAATGACCGCCACTTACCACTATAAGGAGGGTCCTTTTACTTGAATTTTATCTACAAATCAACGATACCTTTTGGGTTGGCTTTTCTTTAAGGGACTATTCATTGTTTAAACGATTACATTGAATATTAGTCAGTATCAAAGAAATGGATTTTAATCAGGGTTTGAAAATGCTTAACTATTTTCAAGTATTTCAAAATTGCTTTTACTCGAGTTTTGAAAATGATTCAGCAACTAAAAGTAAGCAAAGTAAAAAAAAAATTCTTTTTTTTCATTTTACTTCAGCAGTAAGTTGAACGGAAACGAGCTTCAGCAATCAGCAGGAAAAAAAAACTTGAGAATTTTGCTGAGGCTTTAAGCTATTAGCTTTTTATATTTAAGTTTTTTCATTTTTCATATTTTTCAGTTTTTTCACAGCCGATCTTATGTTTCGAATTGCTGACTAAAAGATAATAAAACTAGAATTTTTTTGCTTTTTTTCAGAAGCTATTCCAAAATTTCATATGGAAATTCAAATAATTATACGATGTTCTGATCGTACTGGTGCAATTCCTTCGATTGTTATATGCCTTTTTGCTATACTTACATCCGAAAGACATATGTACGGATGTGTATATGGAAAAACAAAAGTAAGACGAGTAACAAACGAAGTGTTATAACCTGCATAACAGATATTACGCAAGGCTTAGGATTCGAAATATAAAAACTTCTTCCAACTGAGCCTCTCATAATAAAACCGCCGTACTATAGAGGTAGTGTATTGGCCTACCCTTGCAAAAAATCGTGCACTAATCTCTAAAGAGAGTTGTCCGCGATTCATCCTTTCGTCTACAGTGGGCTATAATAATTGATGTCAACTCGTCCCATATGGTCATAGTTGGGAGAATTCAGTTTTAATTTGTGTAGCATACTTATAGGAGTTGAAAGCAAACTTGTCCAACTGTACCCATAAAGGAACAAAAGGGACGCCCGTGTGGTCTCTTCATAGGACATGTTCAAACAAAAGGGATCAGTTCAACCCATGCAAAGGGATCAAAACTGGCATTGGTCGCATGCTCTTTTGCGACGCCGTTAGGCTTTATATACTTTTTTTGAGGAAATAACAACCGTGGGCGCTATTGCCTTGGGTGTTATTGCACTCCACCGTTTCTGACTCTTACGGAATCACAACTATTGATTGTGTTCTAGGTATTCCTTAAATTAAATCATCGTTTGCTTGTTTCTTTTTGCGTTAGCGAAACGGTCATATCGTAAAGGATCCGAAAAAAGGATAAAAGCTGTACATCAGAAGGAAGTAATTGAGAAGTTACAAAAATTAACATCATATTTTACAACTACTACTGAGGAAACTTTTGTAAGTAGTAACCAAATCAAAAATCTTCCAAATGATTAGTCGTGTCGTTCACAAATTGCGGGAATTTCTGATTCCTCATGTTCTTCTACAATTTCCATAAACTTTTAATAATTAATTCAAGATGATTATTAAAAAATAAAAATGAAAAACAATAATAATTTTTATAAAAAAATTCGAAAAGTGAAAAATTATTATTCTTGGTCTTGAGCTCGTTTCATGAATACTTGAAAATGTACAGGCCGTAAATCAACAAAAATTGTTGGTATAAAAAAGCAATATCTTTTGTTGAAATTGAGAATACTAAGGGCCGGTTTCACCAACGCGACTAAGACTAAAACTAAGTCGTGACTTAAGTTGGCACAGATTCGAGACTAGCTTAATTTTTGGTTTCACCAATTGAGCGACTTAAATAATTTTGAACACAACAACCCGATCAGCTGTTTTATGCATAGTAGTATTTTTTCATACCAGACAATTCTGTGCATCCCAATACCCCCGTGCGAAATGGGCATGTATGGCCATACACGAAGGAATGTATTGATTTTTCACCCATTTCTTTTTAGTTGGAAGGTACTAAATTTAGCGCTTAATTAAAAACAATAGTTTCGTAATGGTTGCATGCTAGAAAACAAGCGTTCACATGCATCTACGCATACGCCGTTAAAGTCATGCTAGACGAATTTTTCGGCTGGGACATTGTGCAAAACAAATTGGAGCATTACTGACATTTAGGTTTTGAACGACAGCAACACTGACTGAGTCGAGAATAAGTCAGCTGGCAGGCTGACTTAGTTAAGTTAGATGGTGAAACTGAAAAAGTGAAAAACTAGACTTAACTTAGTTAAGTCGAGCTGGTGAAACCGGCCCTAAGTCTCATAATTTCTTATCAACTTCAGATGTGCCACAAGTTAGCATCCTTGATCCTATTTTATTTATAATTTTTATTAATGATGTTGGCTCATGCCATTATTTACTTTATGCAGATGGCTTAGAATTCTTTCGTAGAATCTCTTGCTTGCAGGAAGATTTGAACGCCGTTAATGCATGGGCTGTCCAAAATAAATTACGTTTCAATATTAGCAAATGCTGCCATATGACGTTTTCTAAATCAATAAATATGCTCTCCTCCGCATATTTTGTTTCAAATGTTGCTCTTGCCGCAGTTAAAGAGTTTCGGGATCTTTTGACTCATCTTTTACCTTAGGGAGCCATGTAAATTTTCTTATTCCGAAATGTTGTTCTAACTTAGCTTTTCTGCGCTGTTATGCGAAAGACCTCAAGGACCCATACACTAGAAAAATCTTGTATAATGCTTTAGTGCGATCGAAATTAGAGTATGCCTCGGTTGTTTGGAAAACGATTTACTCGTCACACTCTTTAAGAATTGAAAGAGTTCAACGAAAATGTATACGTTTTGCTCTTCTACCTCTCAATTTTGATAATCCCTTGCCCACTACAATGCTATGTGCATGCTTATCAAAATCGTCGCTCGAGGTTAGACGCTTTGTTCAAAACATAATGTTTATTTATGACATAATCATCGGGGCCATTGATTGCCCAGATCTCTTTGGCCAGATAACTTTCAATGTCCCAAATAGAGCTCTCCGTTCCAATATTCCATTTCGTAGTGAAGTTCTGCGATCTCATTACCTTAGGCTTGCAGAATTTAATAGGCTATCTTAATTTTGACTTTGTCATTCCTAGGGCTCTCTTCAAGTCACGCATTGAGTATTTTTGCTTAGGACATTAACTTTCTCCTTAACCATAAATTAGTATAAAGTAAATTTGTAAATCTTGTCAGTAAGGTTGTTGTTACCATTGACTTAATAAAGATATGAAATGAAATGAAATATAAGGAGTGTTAATCTCTACATATAATAAAATTGTAACAGGCCGATGTCTGTCCATTGCAGATATTAAAGAAAAATTTATCATTTATCATTATTGAGCCACAAGAACCCAAGTCAAAGGATTTAAGAATTTTTGTCTCTCTTAATGGAATTTGCGGCACGTCATGTCTGTCTTAAAATTTAAGATATCGTTTAATTCGATATCTCGACCGGTTTCGGAGATACCGATCAATATGACTACCAGTATCCCGATTCTGTAACTTTTAACTACTCGCCGAGCGTTAAGCTTATCGCCAAATTTTGGCATTTACTCTTAACGAAAATGCGATTCTGTAACTCTCCTTTAACGCCGCTAAACAACTGACTCTTGATAGTGATAAAATATGGCAATACTGGTTTTCAGACGTATTTAGCACTAAATTACATGCAAAAAACTCTAAACTAATTTTTTTACTTTTTCCAAACGCTAAAACACTTGTAAATATATTAACGCGATTGTTAAGACCTCGAAGATAATTCGCGACAGCTAACCACCAAAAGTTAGCGAATAGGGAAAAGCGTTAAAAATGGTGTTAATCGAAGTTAACGCTAACACCTGGCGGTAAAATAGTTACAGAATCGACCTACAGGGTGACCCAAAATATATTGGTATATCTGTATCAAATGAAAGGTGTTAATGAGTGCTGCAGTTAGCGATGTGATTAAGTCCCATGTCTCAGTTTCAGAGAAATAATGATTAAGACCAGACACCGTCTATTATAAGTTCTGAAACGCATCAACGTTTCAGTATTTTTTCCCCCAATTACAGTATTCGAGTGACTTGCGGAGCTTTTTGCGGGTCTTGTTGTTATTTGTAACGTCAAAAATACTCCCAGAAGCTTTTGGGGAGTGTCATCGAACTGACAGTCCTTGGCCGAATATGAACCCGGTACGCTCCGGTACTCCCTTGCCGTACTGCGCGACTGTCGTGGTAGCGATTTGGTATGACCAGTGTAACCTTCTATGCAATGTCATCCCTCTTTCCTTAAGGAAGGAAAAGAACATGGGTAATGAGAGGTGAGAGGCATCATATCCGTAGCTGTAGCTTTTTGGGTTTTGTCTTTCACATATTTACATATATGTAATATTATATGCTTTCGCTATTTAGGGGAGGGGGGCGCTAAAAAAAAATTGTGCACCAGGCGCAAGTAAAGCTCACTACACCAGTGGTACCAAAGGGTACTTAGTTACTTAAACAAAGATTTATTCAGCATTTTCTAACACTCCCACCCCCGTAAAGCGATCAGTTTCACTTTTCCCGGCATCCAAAACCGCCAGTTTAGATACCTACTTTTACTTGGTAAATTTTCTATGGGCGTATTATTTATGTGAATGTGCATTCCGTTCCCACTCATTGGTTATGAGCATACCGCTGTACTGCGGTGACTTTTAAGGCCATTTGACAATAGTTTTTAATAGGTTTTACGCCATAATGACCGCCACTTACCACTATAAGGAGGGTCCTTTTACTTGAATTTTATCTACAAATCAACGATACCTTTTGGGTTGGCTTTTCTTTAAGGGACTATTCATTGTTTAAACGATTACATTGAATATTAGTCAGTATCAAAGAAATGGATTTTAATCAGGGTTTGAAAATGCTTAACTATTTTCAAGTATTTCAAAATTGCTTTTACTCGAGTTTTGAAAATGATTCAGCAACTAAAAGTAAGCAAAGTAAAAAAAAAATTCTTTTTTTTCATTTTACTTCAGCAGTAAGTTGAACGGAAACGAGCTTCAGCAATCAGCAGGAAAAAAAAACTTGAGAATTTTGCTGAGGCTTTAAGCTATTAGCTTTTTATATTTAAGTTTTTTCATTTTTCATATTTTTCAGTTTTTTCACAGCCGATCTTATGTTTCGAATTGCTGACTAAAAGATAATAAAACTAGAATTTTTTTGCTTTTTTTCAGAAGCTATTCCAAAATTTCATATGGAAATTCAAATAATTATACGATGTTCTGATCGTACTGGTGCAATTCCTTCGATTGTTATATGCCTTTTTGCTATACTTACATCCGAAAGACATATGTACGGATGTGTATATGGAAAAACAAAAGTAAGACGAGTAACAAACGAAGTGTTATAACCTGCATAACAGATATTACGCAAGGCTTAGGATTCGAAATATAAAAACTTCTTCCAACTGAGCCTCTCATAATAAAACCGCCGTACTATAGAGGTAGTGTATTGGCCTACCCTTGCAAAAAATCGTGCACTAATCTCTAAAGAGAGTTGTCCGCGATTCATCCTTTCGTCTACAGTGGGCTATAATAATTGATGTCAACTCGTCCCATATGGTCATAGTTGGGAGAATTCAGTTTTAATTTGTGTAGCATACTTATAGGAGTTGAAAGCAAACTTGTCCAACTGTACCCATAAAGGAACAAAAGGGACGCCCGTGTGGTCTCTTCATAGGACATGTTCAAACAAAAGGGATCAGTTCAACCCATGCAAAGGGATCAAAACTGGCATTGGTCGCATGCTCTTTTGCGACGCCGTTAGGCTTTATATACTTTTTTTGAGGAAATAACAACCGTGGGCGCTATTGCCTTGGGTGTTATTGCACTCCACCGTTTCTGACTCTTACGGAATCACAACTATTGATTGTGTTCTAGGTATTCCTTAAATTAAATCATCGTTTGCTTGTTTCTTTTTGCGTTAGCGAAACGGTCATATCGTAAAGGATCCGAAAAAAGGATAAAAGCTGTACATCAGAAGGAAGTAATTGAGAAGTTACAAAAATTAACATCATATTTTACAACTACTACTGAGGAAACTTTTGTAAGTAGTAACCAAATCAAAAATCTTCCAAATGATTAGTCGTGTCGTTCACAAATTGCGGGAATTTCTGATTCCTCATGTTCTTCTACAATTTCCATAAACTTTGGAAAGTACATTGAATTAGAAAGCGACCGTCCCTATAACGGAAGAGCAACAAATTCGGGGATTTCACAAGTTGCGCCAACTGTGTCAGTAGAACAACAACAGTTTTCCAACCCGGAATAAATATCACATGATCAGGGAATAATACTTCGTTTGTTACTCGTCTTACTTTTGTTTGTCCATATACACAGCCGTACATATGTCTTTCGGATGTAAGCATAGCAAAAAGGCATATAACAATCGAGGGAATTGCACCAGTACGATCAGAACATCGTATAATTATTTGTATTGCCCTATGAAATTTTGAAATAGCTTCTGAAAAAAAGCGAAAAAATATTAGTTTTACTATCTTTCAGTCAGCAATTCGAAACATAAATTCGGCTGTAAAATAACTGAAACATATGAAAAATGAAAAAACTAAAACATAAGAAGCTAATAGCTTAAATCCTCAGCAAAATTCTCAAGTTTTTTTTCTGCTGATTGCTGAAGCTCGTTTCCGTTCAACTTACTGCTGAAGTAAAATGAAAAAAAATTTTTTTTTTACTTTGCTTATTTTTAGTTGCTGAAATATTTTTGAACTATAAATGTAGGCTACAAGCAAATTTTCGAATCTGACAAAAAACTGATTTCTAGTTAAGCTAAAAATTTCAAACTTTTGCTGTTTTTCAGCCAGCAATTCAAACCCTGGTTTTAATGTTGAAAATTTACGTATAAACTGTTAATAGTTTTTATACATATCATACGAACATGAAATGGTATGGTAACATTGGTCCGAGTTATGTAAGTATGAGAAGAAGAAGAGATAGACCCACCAATAAGTATACCGAAATGATCAGTAGCGCGATTCACTAACTTTTTTAACACAATTTGTTAACGATAAATTAACTTAACAACAATTTTAAAAATTTTGCGATTCAGTTACTTTTTTAACACAATTTGTCAACGATAAATTAACTTAACAACAATTTTAACAAACTATGCTATTCACTAACTTTTTGTCTACTTTAAATTCGATAATTTATCGTTGTCGACTGGTAAATTGTTATTTTATCACAGATTCTTTTTGTGCTGTTAAAGTTTTGTTTACTTTTGTTCTGTGTGGGCAATTTATTGTTATATTTATATTTTTTGTCATGGCATTCGAGTTTGTAGTGTGACACGGAGTGCAGCTGCAAGGAGCGCAACAGTAGATCGAAGGTTACTTAGGGGCATAGATGATCCCTTTGACCTAGCTCCATCGGAGTTTACAAAATTGTACCGGGTGGGTCCTGAAATTGCGGCAGGCGTTGCGGAGCAGCTGCAGGACCGATTGCAAGGACGGAGGATCACTGCGATATCGGCAGAGAAGCAGGTAACTTATATTAATTCTAATAAAAATTATAAAATTTTATTGAACACCTCTTCTTTGTAGGTATTGTGTGCATTACGCTTCTATGCTACAGGATGTTACCAAGGGCCTGTGGGGGAACAGTGCGGCATCTCAATGAGTCAAACCTCATTCCTCCACCGCGTTACCGATGCCATAAACTCCTTAATGTTTTTCGAGGAGATTAAGTTCCCCATGTCACAGGCGGAACGTCAAGCGGCAAAGGAAGTGTTTAGTGCGGCACGTGCCCCCTTTGTTGGAGGTACAATAGGCGCAATTGACTGTACGCACATATCGATATTGGCTCCGAGTGTGCACGAAGAAGCGTACGTAAACCATCATTCGTATCACTCCTTAAATGTTCAAATGGTAAAGTGCAGCTCTAACTAAAACTATAGCTCTATGTAACTTTTCATTTTTGGATTTCAGATTTGTGACCCCAATTTAAAAATTGTAAACAGGCCTATATATGGAGTTCATGTGCGGTACGGCTTGTCATGCAAAGGGAGCATGAAAATGGAAACCGCAACATGTTTTTGATTGGTACTATCTATTCACTTTACTTTAAAATGTACATAAGTTAAAATTTTACCTTGTAGGTGATTCTGGATATCCCTTGGAACCCTGGCTTATGACGCCATTACCAAACGAACCAGAGGGTACTGCCAAATTTCGATACAACGAGGCGCTATGCAAAGCACGGAACCCAATAGAAAGGCTATTTGGGGTCCTGAAAACAACTTGGCGGTGTCCGTCGAGACAGCGGGTTCTCTTGTATGAGCCTGGGTTCGCGGGGAAGGTAGTAAACGCGTGCGCCACCTTACATAATGTTCCTTTAGCCGAGCGATCAGACGAACTTGACAATATCGGCATAGTCTTGGACATGCACACCAATGATATTACTAGCAGCTCAAGTTCAGTACCTTCCGCTGGAAAACGTGTCCAAGAGGGACTGATTTCGAATTTTTTACATAAATTGTTGATGAAATAATTTTATTACAATTAATTTAAATAAAAGCAATAATTTGTGAAAATCGCAAAAAAGACTGTATAAACATATCCGCCACTGTATATATTTTAGCCGTATTAAATAATTTAATTTGGTTTGTTGTCCTACGCTTGTCAAATAAAATAAAATGTACTACTTCTGTATATTGAAAGTTAAAATTTTTCTTATTTTATTGTGGAATTATGAAGTAAGGCACATATTTCAATCATTATTGGGTTGAAAAGGTATGAAAACTTAAAAGTACTAAAAAACAGCAAAACGAATAATATAAAATGACTAGAAACTTAAATTAAGATTTCACAAAAGGAAAAAATTAATTAATTTATAAAAACTAAAAAGACTAGAAATTCATGCTTAAAAGTATCGCTATCATCACATATAAAGCCAATTTTCAAAAAATCAACACGATCAACGAGTCACTTTAAACGTATGTTTGTTACATCAAAATTGAATTGATCAATACAAAGCAACAACAAAGACTGTAAGATGGCTTTATAGTTGATGTTAACGATACTTATATACAACCAAAAATATTAAAACTAGGCTATATTAAAGCTATTACTACTTAAATTAATGGTGCTCAAGTATTGCATTTGATAACCGGGTGAAAATCTCCGTGCAGACTCTAACTGCTTCCCCAAAGAAAGTGGTTGCTTTCGATTGATTGTCGTTCGACTTACCAATATTGTCGATCGACTTAGCAACATTGTCGTTTGACCTGGCAATATTGTTGATTGCCTCGGCCATGAGAAGTGTCGCCTCAATCATCCTTTCATCGTTCTCTACTTGCTTTCTTTGAGTTTCGGCCATCATCTAGAAGATAAGAAATAATACAACTAAATAAATAAGACCAGTGAAATATGCCCCAGCTCGCATTTTTAAAGGCACTCATATTGGAATTTTGATCAATTTATATCAATTATATAACTTGATATAGTTGGTTAAAAGGTGTCAATATCAGTGCCTTTGCATATAAATATTTATTTATTTATTTATAATTTATTTTTATTTATTTATTTATAAGGTATCAAACACAACAACCATAAGTTTTATTTACAGTGTTTGACAATAGGACTTAAAACATAGTAAATATACGTAAATATAAAAACATGTTTAAAAATTTGAAATAGTTTAAGTTTTATTAGTAAGAAGGATTGATGAGGTTGTAAAGGCAATCGGTAGTTGAGAAAGATAAAGAAAAATAGGTGAAGGAAAATTTAGAAAGTATATAGAAAGAAAAAGTTACATTTTATAATATTTATATTTGTTTAACCAAGTAACGCAATAGCTTTCTTTTAAAGGGCAATATTCCCTTGATACTTCTGATCTCCATCGGTAAAGTGTTCCAAAGACGAACCGCAGAAACAAAAAATTTACGCTCAGATGTTCGTGAGTTGAATGCCAAATGCAGTATTTGTGAGGAGCGGACTGATCTAGTGAATTTTAGCCGTTCACTAAGATTTAAGGGTTCCTTATTAACCAGAATCGTTTGTAGGAGTGTTACGCACCTAAACTTTAGTAGATCATCTAGTGGAACACAACATATTTTCACAGCATATTCGGAAATGTGTTCGTAACGGCTAATGTCGTAGATATAGCGTGCAATATTATTGTACAAAACATTAAGTTTCCGACTACAGACACTGTCACAATTCGCATAAAGTTCGCAACCATAAATTAGCGTTGGAATCAAATATGACTTCGCTAAGAGCAACCTTATTTTAACTGGTGTGAAGTGCTGAGCAGTCCACAGTACTCTTAACCTTCCATAGACTTTGCCTATTGCTGCAAAAATATGATTGTTCCACGTCAATGTTCTATTGAAAGTAACGCCAAGGTTTTTTACGGTGTCGGCAAATCTTATCTCAGTGTTGTTAAGCATTACTTTGGCATAGCGGTTAAGGTCAAAGGTTTTCTTATAGATAGCGATGCACTGTGATTTACTGGGGTTTAAGAATAGTCCATTATCACTAGCCCATTCATTTAATAGGCATAGATCGACGTTCAGATTGCGTATGCAAGTTTCAATAGAGGCGAATGGACTACTTAGATATATTTGAACGTCATCAGCATATATGTGAACATTGCTGTGCTTAAGAACATTTGGTAGGTCATTTATATATAACACGAAAAGTAAAGGCCCAAGTATAGATCCTTGCGGAACACCTTTAGTTACAGGCAATAGGTCAGACATAGAACTACCCACACTTACTGATTGGGATCTCTCATGGAGGTACGACTTGATGAGATCTACAGATTAGTTAGAAAAGTTAAAAAGGTTCTTAAGCCTAAAACAAAGTAATGCATGATCGACCGAGTCAAATGCCTTCGAGTGATCTAAAAGAGCAAGAAAGGTAACACGATCATGGTCCATGTTCTGCCTTATATCATCCGAGACATTTAATAGCGCAGTGATACAGCTTCTATTTGTTCTGAAACCAGACTGGTACGGACCAATCAGTGAATTACTATTTACGAACAAGTTTATCTGCCGATTCACTATACGTTCGAACACTTTTGACAGAAATGGCAAAATAGCGATAGGCCTAAATTCACCATTGGGCTTTTTAATGGGAATAATTTTCGCCTCTTTCCAGCATTTTGGAAAGACCGCCGTGGTTAAAACTGTGTTGAAAGCGTAAGTGAGGTATGGTAGTATTTTTGGCAATAGGCATTTAACAAAATTTGGATGAACGCCATCAAGGCCGACGGCACATGATTTTACTGACAGTATAGATTCAACAACGTCGCAGTCATCAACACACTGAAAACCAAATCCAGAAAAAGAAAAATCAGAACTAACACTATAGCGAGAGTAGTTTGCATTACTCTGATTGCAAGGCAAGCTAACGAACTCTCGGTTCAATTCATTGACATTTATATTTTCATGTGTGATCGTACTTTTGTTAGTGTTTCCTATATTACGAATCTGCCTCCAGGTTTGCTGAGAGCCAATAGCTGTACTGAATAGGTTTTCGTAGTATTTCCGTTTATGATTCTTAATACTTCTAGTAACGTCTCTTCTCAAAGTCTTATAGTTAGTGAAGGCACTTTCTGACTTTGTCTTCTTCCAAACCGAGTACGCTCTATTACGTCTTTCAATTAATTTCTTAATATAGCCGTTAAACCACTGGCGTCTTTCAGATTTAGTAGGTTTTGTTACAAGAGGGACAAATTGGTCAAAGAGCATACTTATATTGTTCTGAATGAAGTTGATTGGCAGATCCCAGTTGATAAATAGACCTCCAGTTAATGTCATAACGGCTGCATCGAGTTGTTGGTACTGAATGTTTTTAAAATCACGATATGAATAAGTCGAAATAGCTCTAACAAACTGAAAATCGTACGTTAAGAATATCAGGTCGTGTTTGGAAAAATTCGGAACTGCAATCTGATCGTACAAAAGCACTTTAAACGCATCGTTTACCAAAAAAATGTCCAAAAGAGTACTAGAAGAACAAGTAAAGTGGGTTGGTACAGTATTGTTCACAAAAAAAAGGCCCAAATTTTGTATAGTCAGCGGAAATTTTAAATCCGTAAGAATATTACAATTAAAGTCCCCTGTCAAAAAGATTTTGCTATAGCCGATCAATACAATCTCTAGAAAATCTACAAATTGCATGTAATCAATTTGTTTGTTGGGTCTGTATACACAACCAATGAGCAGTTTTTCAAATTTTGTAAAAATTTCCACAAAAATATACTCAATCGAGCTTAGAGCCGAAGACGCATAGGCAAGTTTACATGAAATACCGCTCTTGACATAAATAGCCACTCCCCCACCATGACCGATTCTATCCACACGATATAAATTATACCCATTTACAGCAAATAATTGATTACTGCAA
Organism: Merzomyia westermanni; assembly: GCA_949987695.1. Lineage (NCBI taxonomy): Eukaryota > Metazoa > Arthropoda > Insecta > Diptera > Tephritidae > Merzomyia > Merzomyia westermanni. The sequence continues at coordinate 89,587,986 of OX465291.1, forward strand.
CCAGCGGAAAACCATGTCTCCGAAACACAGACTACATCTACATCAGAACCCTCGAACATAAACCTGAATTCATCAATTTTTTTCGATAAGCTTTGCGCATTAATGTGGCAGATTTTTAAACCTTGTTTTTCCTACTTAAAACGCGAACCATACTGCGTGAACTATCTTTAGAACAAACATAACTATTATAATGCATCAAAAATAATCAAACGAAATAATCTGTCAATGCTCTTCCAAGAAAACTATGCGCGCATGTAAAATGTAAACAATTATGCAAATATGATATCTGTCAAAAATACGAAAGATTATAAGAAGTGAAAGCAAAGAAAGAAGTGAAAAAACGAAAAGGTAATTAAGAGTGACATGCCAACGCTTAATATATAAATTAGCACACATTGCAGTACCATACATACTCGTACTAATAATAACAATTAAGCTACAATCTAATCTCACTCTTTTTTTTTTCACGTGCTCACTGCTTTCTGCACACCGCTTATGCTGGATACCTTTAGTGCTTTGCATTTGGGGTTCACCCGCACATATATTTGGCTTCGCATTGAAAATGCAGAAGATAATTTATTTTGCCTCTTAAGCTGCATCGCGAATTGCAAGACATCTCGACTCTGTTTAATCAGGCTCTCATAAATACCCACTCTCCCGTCTTTGTGTGGCCAATGTCTCTTAGAGAAACTGAATTATTAGCTGACTTACGATAACGAGCAGCCGCTGCAAGCAATAATGAGCGGTCATTAGTAGACATCATTTTAATTATGATCGTTGTTGGTTTGTTTGTTGCTTTGCTCGGTATGCGAAAAGCGGCATGTACTGGTGGGGGATTTATGTTTACTGCACGGCACAGTTTAGAGAATGTCTCGTTCAAGTTCTCTTCACTTGTTTGCGGGATACCTCTTATAATAACATCGGCTGAAATAAGAGATTTTTGGTAGTCATCCAAATTCGAACGTAGTGTTTGCACCTCAGAATTCAGCTGGTGTAGTGCATTCTCGGATTGGTCATGCAGCTGCGCTTTTATTGTGTCCAGATCAGAGCGCAGTTGTTGTACTTGTGCACACTCAATCTCAATTTTCGCCACTCGTTCTTCGATGTTTCCCACAAATAGCTGTAGATTGGTAAAGTCAGCCGTCAACTCCCCGAGTCTCTGCATGACGCGCTCCTCTGACTCTTTCATGCGTGCAGACAACTGTTTAACTATACTCTCAGACAGCTCTTTAATGATGCTCTCCTTTTGCATGTTCAACTTCACACCAATTTGTGAAATCCAGCTATTTGACGAATTATCGATTTTTTGCTGTACAGCCAGCGGAGACGTTGAGTGATTCGGAGAGACAATTTGGCGCGCTGCTTGATTTCTTGTTGTTAGACTTGATGCATACATTTCGCGAAATTAGAAAATTTATTTATTTGTTTATTTATTTACCGCAAACGCAAATAAATGTCTAATAAAGCGGCAGCGATTTTAACACGTATACTCTGTGTGCATAATTTCTATAATTTCTAGCTGTAATATCATATTTGATGTATTATTATATTAAATATATGCTACAGAGTGCAAATTGCATTTTTCTGAAAGCAGGTAAGTTGAAGTAAGTTCCCTTTCAGAAATATACCTTCGCTACTCTCAAAATCATTTAAACTTTGCATTATTTCTTACCTTCATTGTATCTGCCTGCTTTTCAGCGATTGCCAAAAATTTGTTTTCAGGTTCGCTCTCCACACTATTATTTTTCCTTTTCGAGACCCTGCGAGGTGTTAGTGCAGGAGTTCGAGGTGTGGTTGCAGGAGTGGTTGTGGCATATCTTTGCCTAGCTGCAGCAGAAGGTGTAGCTGTAGGGTCTGGAACCTCACAATGTGATTGCAGCTCGCTACTGGCACCATCTTTAAGGTACTCTTCCTCTACGATCAAATTCAAATCCTATAAGTTTATAAGAGAATGAAACAATTAGTAAAAATAATAATCAGCATAGCTGCATAACTATAAACTCACCTCTTCCAATGCCAAGCTATATAAGCAATCGGGTGCGCCTTCAATGTAGCTGTCCCCAACTAGCTCGACGACGCGCATCTCAGTTTCTGTAAGAGGTGCTAAAGAGATGCGCCTATTCCCCGTCTGGGACTGCTGGTTGTTGTGGTCCCGCACACGGCTGCTTCTACGGCTTTTTAAATCACGCCAGACCTGTAAAATGAACTGTAAATATATTTCTGAAGTTCGCTAAATCAAAGTGGGCAGACTTTCTATTATGGGGCCCTGATTTTTCATATTTTGCAGAGGTAGCGTGCCATAATGGAAAGTCAACCCCACTAATATGCATACTTATTGCCACTTCTACGGAAAAGCGTGTCGAATATAACGTTGCAAGTACTCTTCACATTACACCATCTATGCAGTGTAAAATGCATATATTCATGCAACTAATCAAATTTTGAAAAGCGCTGACAAAGTTACACACGATGCACCATTCCATAAAATTGGTGGTAATTGTTACCTTTAGGAGACAACTTCTAAAATTTTCATGTGGTTGTTGTAGACACAGACAATTTTGACAATAACTTTTCACTGAAACGAAATATTTCTTTTCCGCTCCTGGATTATTGTTACTGAGGGCAAAACGCGTCTTTTGATACCTTTCCCGATAATTTTGGAAGTGTTTTAGCAGTTGTCTCCTAAAGGAAACAATTACCGAATTGGTTAGTAACATTTTGTTCACTTAGTACTTACCGTAATCCATTGCTCCACACTTTTATTTGCTCCTCCAATGGCGTTCAGCTTCTCCGCCATTTCCTTCCACTTCTTTTGGTGCTCCAACTTGCCGTGCATGCGTTGGAATCTTCCAGATGCCAAACCAGGCGTTTCTCCCAGAAGGTCCACCATCGCCCGTATTTGTTCGGCTGTTGCCCTACTTCTTATGGCTGCTGCAGCACTTGTTGATGCCATCCTGCAATTAAAAATAAAAGGCAGTAAATGGCTAAAAATACAATAAATATCAAAAATACTTCCCTTTGCTGAAATATCTGCACACACAATCGACGCGAACAATTATTTTTGTTCCAATCCTCTTTGAACTTTTCGTAAATTTTGACAATTCAGTATCAGTGATGCCACTTTTTCTCAAATTGAAAACATTGATAACGAGTGTTGTTAAATCTGAGATAGTGAATCGCACAATCGTTAATGAAAGCAATATACGTATACGTTAAAAATCTCGATTGCCAAATCGTTAAAAGTTAGTGAATCGCGCTACAGGGCGATGAGCTGACTCGATTTAGCCATGTCCATTTGTCCGTCTGTATGTCTGTTTAAACGCAAACTAGTCCCTCAGTTTTTGAGATATCTCGCTAAATGGGTTTTGGGCTATAAATTTTGCAATTAAAAAGCTAGGAACGTTAAATTTTGCAGGTTTGGTTTTTTAGATATGTAATGTGTGTAGTGAAAATCACCCAGATCGGACTAACATAACACATAGCTCCCATACATTCGATTGTTCCGATAAATGGGGTTTGGGCAATAGCTGCCTGGCGACACGCAAGCAAATGCTGCTGGTAGCCATAGCAACGGGTTGTTGTGTGCGTAATCGGGTGATTGTCGCTTGCCCGGCACCATACAAGCATAAAGGATCAAGCGCCATTTGTATTGAAAATTCGTAGCGTGCGGACTTAAACATGTCATCGGATGACGACTTTTTATTGCTTGTAACTGCAGTTGTTTTGGCGGAAAAAAAGAAAAAAATTTAAAAAAAAATTGTGGATGAAAACTTTGTATGCAAACCCCCATGAGAACCTCTTAAAAGAGTTAAAAGCATCATGCACTCCTAGGTTTCAATAAACCGCAACGTAAAATCTTTTTCTTCCGCGAGCTTGCTCATTTCACGTTCTCACAAAACTAACACACTAATGCTTGTCAACCACGTTGGCAACGATCAAATAGACCAGCTTTCAAGCGAAAAAATCTAAAATTTTTGATTTTCATCAACGAAAGCCGACAACAAGTACGTGGGAGCACGACTACCCGTCGCTCGCGTCGATTACGCACACAACCACCCGGTGCTATGGCTACAGCAGCATATGCTTGCGTGTCGCCAGGCAGCTTATGTATTGTGGCGATTATGCTCAAGCATGTACCATCCCTAATTCAATAACACTCCCACCACTAGTTAAGCACAACAGAGATAACGATGGCTACGCTTATGCATGCAAGCATAAGAGATCGCGCGAGTGTTTGCGAATACGATGCAAAGAGGAGATGCCAATAAATAACACCGATCCTTCGAGAACACGAAGAGCGAATAACCAAGAAAGTTCTCGGTGCGTAGGCAAGCACCCTGTCGGACTATATAAGGCAGTGACCAAGCAAGGCAAGTTGATCAGTTTATTTTCAAGTGTTGTTCAGTGAACTACTGCGATGTTACCAAACTCTTAAATTTGTATTGCGTTTATTACTAGTAAATAAAACTAGCTATTAGTTACACTACCTGTGCGTGTGTTTATTTGACTTTATAGTGATCGAACCCAGGATTGCTAATTAAGGAATCATCGAATTCGTCACAAAGGATAACAAGGACATGGCGAAGCTGAATGAATTAAAGATTCAGCAACTCAAAAATGAGTTGGAACAACGCCGACTAAACACCACAGGCAATAAATCAGAGTTACAGTCACGATTGCAAGAGGCTATGGAAGCAGAAGGAATCAACGTTGATGATCATGTTTTTCTTCTTGTGGAGGAGGCATCGACAAAAATGGAAGAAAAAAAGGAGTCTCCGAATTCAGTAGCAACCGTGGACACAAACATGATTTTGGCTGTATTAACTCAGATATCGACTGAAATGGAAGAACAAGAGACGCATATTACATCTTTAATGGCATCTCAGCTGGAAGAACAGAAAACTTGCATGGTATCTCAACTTGACTACCAGGAGACTCGCATTACATCTCGACTGGAAGAGCAGGAGTAGCGAATGTCGTCAAAATTGGAAGCACATGAGGAGCGTGTATCCATGCAGGTGGCACAAATGTCTTCGCAGTTGGAAGCACAGGAAGTGAGGGTTACGTCAAAACTAGAAGTGCAAGATGCAAAAATTGCACAACTCTAGGACAAAATTGAGTCTGAGGTAGTTACTTTAAGAGGACGCATCCAGGAATTGCAACTAAATCGTCCAACTGCTTCACCTAGTATTCCCAAGGTAAAACCCCATCTTTTGACGGTTCTGTTCCTTTCCAGGTAACAGTTTGAGAAGACGGCAGCTGTGAATAATTGGGGCACGGAAGACAAAGTTGCTGCACTCTTCGTGGCATTGAAAGGTCCTGCAGTTGAAATCTTGCAGCGAACATCGGAAGCAGATATAGCAAATACAGCTACAGAATCGCTTTCAGAAGGCTAATGAGACATTGCAGGAATTTGCATCGGATATCGAGAGGTTGGCCCATCTAGCAAACGCAGACGCAACCGTAGAATACACAGCAAGGGTAAAAATCCAAAGCTTTATAAATGGAAGACGTGACGTGGAGACAAAGCGAGCCACTTATGCAAATCCCAAGAGATCATTTGCTGAGACGGTATCACATGCTCTAAGAACGGCCAGACTGGGCAGACACAATTCTGGAAGCGTTGAACGGACTACAGAAAAAAAGTAATGGTACCATTAAATGCTTTAAGTGCGGAAAACCAGATCACATAGCACGTTATTGCGGCACTGGCTTCAGTAACCCCAGCAATTCAAGTGGACGAAATCGCAAAGCTGAAGGAGATGAGCAAACCTCCCAACCACATCAGTCGTTAAACTAAATCGAGCCAGCCGAAAGGGGCGTGGACTGGTTCCCGCAACTGAATGTCCCATAATCTCTGTCTCACAGATCGGAAGGAAAGCTAGTAATGTTACTGTTGTTGCATATGTGAATGGAAAAGAGCACTTACTAACTGTGGATAGAGGCGCATCGCATTCCATAATTCGATCTGATTTAGTCAAAGTTACGTACGGCCACTGGTGAGGACACCCATGTCCTAGGGGAAGTAACATGTGAAATCGCAATGGGGAACGTGGCCATCTTAAGCGTATTGTGGACATCTTAAGCGAGCAAGGCATCAAGATTGACATGCAAAACAGGATTATGAATTACCAGAACATGGATGTGCCATTAAATTTTGGTTACGAAAACAAATACGTTAGTAAGCGAGTGCTTGTGGAGGAGAGCCAACAAATTCCACCGAAGTCGGAAGCAATCATATGGGCAAAGATTGATGGAGATTATGGGACAAACAAATTATGGGTTGTCGAGGCAGCAAACAAATCAAGGACGAACATATTAGTAGGAAAAACCCTGGCCATGACAAAACAAGATGGACGTGTACCGGTAAGAGTACTTAATGAGTTCAAATCGCCGATTAAACTTTCGAGTTAGTTATCAATTGTGAACAGCTTCAGAAAAATGATTCTACCATCAAGATTAATCTTTCAGATGATATCACGTCGTGGACAGCAGGCCTCGAAAAAGATCATCAGAAAAAGGCAAAGGAACTTCTATCAAAGTAGTCGAGCATATTTGACAAGGATGGTTCTAAACCAGGTCAGATCAAAGTTGTGAAGCATCAAATTGATACTGGTGATGCAAGGCCAATCCGCCAAGCTCCTCGTAGTATTCCATTAGCCAAACGCCAAATAGTAAGATAAATTATACAGGAAATGAGTGACAGCGGCGTGATCGAACCATCAGCTAGTCCATGGAGTTCACCGGTAGTACTAGTGAAAAAGAAGGATGGAAAAATTAGGTTCTGTGTGGATTACCGGGAATTATTCCACGTAGAGAAGAAAGACAGTTATTCATTACCAAGAATCGACGATACTCTGGACTCGTTATCTGGCACGAAATGGTTTTCCACACTGGACTTGAAAACCGGCTACTGGCAAGTGGAGGTTAAGGATGAAGATAAAAAACAGAGAGCCTTCAGCGTTGGAGAAGGGCTTCGGCAGTTTACGGTAATGCCCTTCGGGCTATGCAATGCTCCAGCTACTTTTGAGAGACTCATGGACCAGATACTAAAAGGATTGCACTGGCAACCATATTTGGTGTACCTCGACGACATCATCGTGCTGGGAAAAACCTTTGAGGAACACCTAAAGAACTTGGAGGAAGTTTTCCAACGAATAGCTGGTGCTGGTCTGAAAATAAGTCCCAAGAAGTGTTCCTTGTTTAAAAAGGAAGTAAGTTATTTGGGTCACAAGGAGGGAATCTGCACTGCTAAGGAAAAGATCGAAGCCGTAAAGGATTGGTCAAGACCGAGAAATTTGCATGAGTTACGAAGCTTCCTTGGGCTGTGCACATATAATCGCCGACTTGTACCGAATTTTTCCAGCGAAGCTAGTAGTCTACATGAGCTAACCAGGAAGAATATGAGGTTTGAATGGAAGAAGGAACAGGAGGTGGCTTTTCAAACATTGAAGGAACAACTATACACTGCCCCGATGTTAGCATATCCAATTCCAGGTTTAAAGTTTATTCTGGATACATATGCGAGTGGTTATGCTATAGGAGGTGTTTTGTCCCATATTGTTGATGGGCAGGAGAAGGTAGTTGCATACTATAACCGAACAATTGGAAAGCCTGAAAGGAACTATTGTGTAACCCAGACAGAACTGTTGGCATTGGTAGAGTGCGTTAAGCATTTCCACAAGTATCTCTATGAGCAGCGATTCCACGTCAGGACAGACCATGCAGGGTTTAAATGGCTCTTACAGTTCCGTAATGCGGAAGGTCAACAGGCACGGTGGATAGCGCGACTGCAAAGTTATGAGCATCGCAAAGGTAGCACCCACGGAAATGCTTATGGAATGTCACGAAAACCATGTAACTTGGAATGCAAGCATTGTTCGAAAGCTGAGGCCAAGGAAGACATTATAGATGTGCCGCTCATGACTATAACATCGTCGGACAAATGGAACATGCATCAATTAAGGAGGTGTCAGCACGAAGATCCAGATCTTACACGTGTGATGCAAGGAATCAAATGAAACGAGCGACCATCAAGAGAGGAGATGTCAGCAGAAAGTCCTGTTGCCAAGTCATATTGGGCACAGTGGAATAGTTTGCAATTAGAATCAGGTTGTTTGCATTGAATATGGGAGAGTGAGGATGGTCAATGCGTTCGAAAGCTGATAGTCGTCCCAAGGAAGAAAATCCCTTATGTACTCAATGAATTACATAACGGTCCAAGCGGAGGTCATCTTGGAGTCACCAAGAGCTTGGAGAAAGTCAAGCAAAGATTCTATTGGGTTGGTTGCCGTCAATCGGTCGCGGAGTGGATTGCCAACTGTGAAGTATGCATCAAAGCTAAAGGACCGAAATCAAAGAGCCATGGCCAAATGAAACAGTATAACTCAGGTGCGCCATTTGAGAGGATAGCCATGGATGTAGCTGGCCCATTTCCTACAAGCAAACTCGGAAACAAATATGTACTGGTAGTTATGGACTATTTCAGCAAGTGGCCAGAAGTGTACCCTATTCCAAATCAAGAGGCAGAAACCATAGCAGAAGTGTTTACTAACAATTGGGTAGCTAGGTTTGGTGCACCGATGGATATACATTCTGACCAAGGCAGAAATTTCGAATCAGCTGTGTTCCAGGAAATGTGCAAGACATTGGGCATTCGGAAAACTCGAACAACTGCACTACATCGTCAGTCAGATGGCATGGTGGAACGATTCAATAGAACTTTGGAAGAGCACCTGAGGAAAGTAGTGGATGAGTTCCAGAAGGATTGGGATACTCACATCTCCCTATTCCCAATGGCATATCGCTCTGCAGTACATGAAACAACTGGTCAGACTCGTGCAGAGGTAATTTTCGGGAATGATCTTCGATTGCCAGCTGATTTGAAGTTTGGGATAAACGCTGATGCAGGGGTAAATGCTCAGAAATCTACTAGCGTACTGGAAGAAGAAATTAGAGAAATTCACGACCTTGTGAGACAACGGACTAAGATCATGAGCGATAAGATGAAGGTCAGGTACGACAAAGCAATAAATTCGGAAGGTTTTATAAAAGGAGATTTAGTGCTGCTATACAACCCACAGCGTAGGAAAGGCTTGTCCCCAAAACTACAATGTAACTAGGAAGGCCCATACAAAGTCATAAAACGGATCAACGATGTGGAATATCGGATACAAACTATGGGAAGGCCAAGGAATAAGTCGAAGGGGGTCCATTTGGAAAGGATAGCTGCGTTTGGTTCCGCAGACTTAGCTGGAGGGCAGTGTGGCAATTATTCTCAAGCATGTACCATCCCTAACTCAATAACACTCCCACCACTAGTTAAACACAACAGAGATAACGATGGCTACGCTTATGCATGCAAGCATGTACCAAGCAAGAGGAAAAGAGATCGGGCGAGTGTTTGCAAATACGATGCAAAGAGGAGATGCCAATAAATAACACCGATCCTTCGAGAACACGAAGAGCGAATAACCAAGAAAGTTTTCGGTGCGTCGGCAAGCACCCTGTTGGACTACATAAGACAAGTAGATCAGTTTATTTTCAAGTGTTGTTCAGTGAACTACTGCGAAGTTACCGAACTCTTAAATTTGTATTGCGTTTATTACTAGTGAATAAAACCAGCTGTTAGTTACACTATCTGTGCGTGTGTTTATTTGACTTTATAGTGATCAAACCCAGGATTGCTAATTAAGGAATGATCGAATTCGTCACAGTAACTGTAATGATTATTCTACTTATCCCTAACTCAATAACACTCCCACCACTAAGGTAGCATGAGTGTTTACGAGTAGAAAATATCTGAGGGGAAGGGGTTTAAACTCAAGTTACGTAATCAACGCAATAAGATAAGAAATTTATTTTCGGAGTACGAAAATTTTATTGTCAAAAGGCATATTTAGTTACCATTATTTTATAAATCAACTCTTCGAGGTACTGAAAAAAACTTTCAAAATTATTTGCGGATCGATTTTGACACCGCGATGTACACTGAGTGAGGCGAAGCCGTTCAGACGATTTTCAGCTATTGTTGATCTCAAATACGTCTTTCGTCGTCGCAAAGTTGTCACAGGTAAAACTGCCACAACGGGAAGCATTTGGTTAACATTTGGAAACGCATCTTCATTACAAATATCCACTGCTCCCAGTTTTCTTTTCCGGCAATGAGCTTCCGCCAAAGTTGTATTTCGTTCACCCAGATGTCACGGGAATCGTCGCACAGTATCGTCTTTTTAATTTTTTCTTTTGCAAAAAACAACTTTTGAACCAATGAAGATATTTTGAAAACTTAAAATGCAAATGAAAGCTAATTATTTGAAGTTTAATTGTGTGAAAGCTCAAAATGTCACAGACACAGGGTGCTTCTAAAAAATTCGTCAAAGTCGAAAATTTCTAGAAAAATGCAAAACAAAATGTTTTTAGTAAAAAATAAAAAAAATAAAATGAGATTTGTCTTATAATGACGTATTTAAGAATTAAATAAGATAAACTAATGATTTTGATAAGATATTATTCTGAAGCTTCATCTTTTAGTCGTAATGGAACAATAGAAGCCATAAACATAATACTATCTGTAATTGGTTCATCGTCTACATTTATTCTTTGTTTATATGCGCTTTGTCCTGATGATCCATCACAACCCCACCTAGTTATCAATGCTAGCTCCTTTGGCACTGATTTCAACTTTTCTTCAGTAAAACTTTGAAGAGTCGTCAATTTCAGCAGATACTTCGGTTATTTTGGGACTTAGAGGAACTGCTTCTTTCTTGGCTTGAGTAATTTTTTTTTGGATCCAGGTAAAATATCGGCATTACGTTGCAATAATGACTTACGCAATATAATATATTTTTTCTTCGTTAAACCGAGATCTATAAACAGCGCCAAAGCTTCTTCGGGAGTGTATTTCCTAGGTAGCGCATTTGGTGGTGTGGGAATGCTGTTTTTGGTCCTCATCAGTCGCACTGGACTTGCTACCGCAACTGCTTCTGTTATATGATACTTTACGTTTTCTTCGTCTTTTTTATATTTAATAGCCAGTGCTTCTGAAAGATGAGTCGTGGCCATAGCTTTTGTGGTATCAGACAGCTTCCTTTTCCTTGTGTAGGTAGAACACTCTTCTATGGGTTTTGTTGGTCTCCCTCTAGTCTGATTGGTTGACGTGCTAGGCGTTTCTTCGTCCAAAAAAGTTTTGTCAGCTAGCCACTTTTCATGCTTACTTAGAAATTTTTAATTGTTATGATAGACATCCTGCCATTTTCTCTCTATCATAATGTGTTGTAAACCAATTTTTTCTTCCAGGCCTTCCTTTTCTTTAATGCTTGTTTCACTCGCTAATTCTCTCATAATAGCCTCAACGAAGTCCCGTCTTGACCGTAAAAATAAAAAAAGGTGGCGGTGTAGCAATTTATTGCAGAAATAATCTAAAAATTAAAACTCTAGCAGTTTCAGCTAACACTGACACTGAGTTTGTTATTGCAGAAGTCTCCGATAGTGTTACCAAAGTTCTTGTATCCCGTGTGTACAACCCCCACAGATGTTTTGTGTTGGATTCGTTTTTCTCCGAGTTGTCTATGTTTGTAATTAATTACGAGCGCTATATTATATGTGGTGATTTTAATGTTAATATTTTGTTGAATGACTCTTGTGCCGTTAGGCTGTTCGACCAAGTTTCTACCGCAGGGCTCGCTATTGTGAACAACTCATTTCCTACGAGATTCGCCAACAACTCCAACCCCAGCCTCTTAGATTTATTTATTGCATCTAGTTTAGGCCATATTCTCAAATTTGAACAAATTTATTTTATTTCTGACCATGACCTCATTTTCTGTACCTTAGATGTTGTCTTAAATCGTCCTGTTGACACTGTTACATTTACGTACCGTGATTTTAAGCCGATAAATGTTAATAATTTGTTTACTGACATGTCTAATGTTAGCTGGAGTGATTGTTGGTACGTTGAGAGTGTAGATGAAAAACTAAATTTCCTAAACAAAACCTTGAACAAAATGTTAAATGATCATGTCCCTCTTCGTACGGTGCGTTCCTTAAATAGCTCATGTCCCTGGTATAATAGTGAAGTCCGCACTGCAATCAAAGTCCGCAATAGATTACATGCCAAGTGTAGAAGAATTAATACAAGATCAGCTTGGACCGAATACAAGATTGCCCGCAATAAAGCTTGCTCAATTACAAGACATGCAAAACGCCATTACTTCAAGTCTATGTTGGATCCGGCTCTAGAATCCAAAGCCTTGTGGCGTAACCTAAAAAAGTTAAGTGTACATGGAAAATCTAAGCCGGAGTGTGAAATCGATCCAAATATCTTGATCAAAACCTTTCAGCTTATCTGGATGCAAATGTAAGCTTTGACTTTAGCGGAGTAACTGAGGCAGAAGTTGCAAAGAGTGTCATGGGCATTAGGTCAAATGCCATTGGTGAAGATGGAATTTCATTGAAATTTGTAAAGCTTGTTTTGCCTATTATTTCAGGCACTCTTACACACATTATTAATCATTGCCTGACAACCTCGTGTTTTCCTACAGAGTGGAAAAAAGCAGTAATTATTCCCATCCCCAAGATTAATATGCCAACCAACCCAAGTGATTATAGGCCGATTTGCATTTTACCTGCTTTTTCCAAAGTTGCGAGTCCTTAATGGCAACGCAAATTTCACTTTTCATTCACAGAAACAAATTGCTAGCACCTTTTCAGTCTGGCTTTAGACCTATGCATAGCTGCTCTACGGCCATGCTGAAAATACTCGATGACACTAGAATACAATTCGACAGAGGAAACTTGACTCTTCTCTGCCTTTTAGACTTCTCGAAGGCCTTTGATATGGTAAATCATAGTCTACTCTGCAAAAAGTTAAAGCATTTATTTGGGTTTTCTGACAGCTCTGTAAAGCTTATGGCCAGCTACCTTTCAGGCAGAACCCAAAAGGTGAAGGGTAAAATCACGTCTTCCGTTCCGTGTATTGTAACGTCCGGTGTGCCACAAGGTTCAATCCTTGGCCCTCTTTTGTTTAGTCTATTTGTTAATGATGTTTTCTCTGTGTGCCAGTATGTTAGTATGCATGCTTATGCTGATGACATTCAGCTGTATCTGTTCAGTCGTGCTGGGCTCGTCGAGGATTTATGTTATAAAATCAATAATGATCTGGCAGCAATATCTCATTGGGCTCATGAAAACTGTCTCTGTCTTAATGTGGCCAAATCGTTTGTGTTACCTATTGGCAATAATGTCATACATGTAGAAAATATCCCTGAGGAGCTGACTGTGCCATTAAGTTTGTGAATAAAGTTAAAAATCTTGGCTTTATTGTTAACTCTTCGTTAAGTTGTTCGGACCATGGTAACAAAGTTGTTAGTAGTATTTATGTAATATTACGTAGACTAAAGTTATCTGAACCGTTCACACCTGTTGAAACACGAAGAAAACTTGCCATCCAACTGATTGTACCTCAAATAACTTATTCTGAACTCGTTTATAGCAAGCTCGATTCAAGCTCATCGCACAAACTAGATGTGGCATTTAACAATGTCACCCGTTATGTCTATGGACTCAAAAGATAATACCACATTACTGTCTGGAAGGACAAACTTCTTGGGTGTAACATTTTCAGTTATCTTGCGGCTAGAAATTGTATATATATATATAAGCTTGTTGAACTAAAAAGTCCGCACTACCTCTATGAGAAATTGCAGTTAACTAAATCTAGTAGACTACGTAGCCTGGTTATCCCTAAATATTCCTACTTGTCCTCATCTCGACTGTTTTTCGTCAATGCTGTGAGGCTTTGGAACTCCGTTCCTGAATCTATCAAGGCGGTGATGAATGGGACAAATTTCAGAGTGGTGATACATACCTACTTTAATTCTCTTGGTTGAATGCAAATATAAAACTTTTCTTCTCTTTATTTTCTGTATCTGCATCTTTTCTGCTTTCAGTAAGTTTAGAGTACTCGTTTAAGCATTACTCTTAAGTTATATACTGTCACTGAGTGTTATGTTTGATTGTAACCTATTTATTTTATTATAAGTATAAAGTAACCGCTGTAATTACCCACCTACTGGTGTACTATAAAAGACCTAGAAGTCTTACATGTACAGTCCGATGTTATTTTTAATAAATTGAAATTGAAATTGACTTTGTAGATTTAAACACCGCAAATAGTTTCGAGTTTTCTAGATACATATTAGAATTGGCTTCGAGTGAATCTGACTAAATATTAAACTGTGAACTATATTTAAAAATACTATTCATTTTATTTAAGTAAACAGAATACTAAGTTCCTTAATCTCCAAAAGACGAATGATAATGTGCATTGTATGATGGATAGCTTTATATACCTACTCAAATTATTGAAATGAATTTCAGTTATATAATTCGTAACTAAAAAGATGTATGTTGTTAACAAGTTCCAATAACAAAAACGACTTTACGGCCGTACTGAATTATATATACCTGCTCAGGCGCATATTTATGTCCAAGGTTGTTTAACTTTATTTGATGTAAAATGTGAAGTTGCAGCTGGATGCAGGTAGACTTTATAATTTTGGTAACTGAATATTTCAGAAATAACTACTGTTAATTTGACGGAGCACATATTTAAAATTTTTTTTTTTTTTCATCAAAGTTTTAAAAAGGACCTAAAAATAAGCATTTGAAAAACAGGTATATCCGCCAACGTTTAACAAAAAAAAAAAACAATTTTTTTTGTTTCAATCCTAAATTAAATTTTCTTTAATTGCTATGCAAGAAAACGACAACCGGCCGCCTTATTTACTCACAAAACCATTTTAACTACAACGAAAAAGAAGAAAAAATTCAAAATTTTCCCAATGTTGAAAATTGGTCAACTTTGAGCGGCTCTACCTGGCTCTACCTGGTATAATTTTCTGTGAAAAAACAGTTGTATATTCTTGATCACTGGAATTCTCTATTAGAAACATGATTTTTTTGATTTTTGCCATGCTTTAACGGCAGAGGCGCCACTGTGCGTCGTGCAAAATTGAACAGTATGATTGGAATAGTTGAGCGCAGGACTCTTCTTCGAAAATTTTCATTTTGTTGGGAAAAAGGCAAGCGAAATTTGATAAAATATTTCGGTACTTTAAGAATCGATCTTGCAGTTGTGTCAGAAACGAATCAATCAATGTACGGTATGTAGATTGTTACAAGGAAATAATCTTCAACTGAATCACTTTGTACGTTGGAATGTTGGGTCTGTTTCGACGCAATCCTTGGCTTTCGCAATTCAATTTCGTATTGCTCGCTAATTTCGTTCACGGTTTTTAAAATTTATCTGAACTTCCCCTTAGCGTTTTCTCCTTTTTTCATCAATATTTGTTTCGCAGCATCACCCAATTTGATAGCCTCTCCCAGATATTGATTTTACCCTTGAAGTACTCGACTCAGAGACAATGTTAGAGAATACACCGAGCTCAAAATATGCATGGATATCTGGAAATTTGCGGTTTTTATAGCTGAAAGCAGTCGGAAAGCTCCAGACGAAGTCGTTGGGTCTTTCCAGTTGGTGGAAATCACTTCAAGAGCGCGAATTATTGATGGTTGCAAATGGAGATATATTGCAACGGACTCACCCCTGAGAAAATTCGATTACTTTTAGCCAAAACATACTTGCTACCAACGTTATTGTACGGTTGTGAGCTGTATTCGAATTGTGATAGTGTGTGTCGTAACAAACTTAATGTTTTATATAACAATATCGCCAGGTACATCTACAATAAAAAACGTTATGACCACATTTCGGAGTTTTCAAAGAAAATTTCATCTGTGTACTTTGACAATCTTTTAAAGTACAAATGTTTGGTGTTACTTCAGAAGATTATTATAACCCAAGAGCCCCGATATCTCAAAGATCGACTGGAGCACTCCAAATCTTTGCGCTCGCTTAACTTAGTCCCTGCTAAATTTACCTGCTTAGTGACTGAGCGTCAATTCTTTGTCTTCTCCATCCGTAATTGGAACACCTTACCCCCAAACATAAAAGCTATTAAGGGAATGCTGCGTTTTAGATCGGAATTGCTTCGGTACTTTGCCGAATGTCACTGAGCACAATCATAATCCTTTACCCCATACACCTTCCCCTTCCTCTTTTTTCACTATTTTTTCTTTTTTTCCTGATATTTTTTTCATTTATCCAATCTTTATCTATCTCGTATACATCTCTTCAGCACCTTATTGTAATAGTCTAAGTAAAAATTGTTAGTTTTAAGTTGTGTATTGTTAGTTTTAATTTTTATACACATGTTAAAAATGTTAACTTGTTTTTTATGGACAAACACTGTAAAAATAACTTATGGTTGTGTGTTTGGCCGAAATAAATAAATAAATAAATGTTGATTATTTCATTCTGTAGGTCGATTCTGTAACTATTTTAACGCCAGGTGTTAGCGTCAACTTCGCTTAACACTATTTTTAACGCTTTTCGCTATTCACTAACTTTTAACCACACCAAAAGTGTTATCTAACACTTTTTGTGTGTTTAGCTGTCGCAAACTATTTTCGAGGTGTTAACAATAGCGTTAATATATTTGCAAGTGTTTTAGCGTTTGGGAAAAGTAAAAAAATTAGTTTTGAGTTTTTTGCATGTAATTTAGTGCAAAATACGGCGAAAAGAGAAGTATTGCCATATTTTATCACCATCAAGAGTCAGCTGTTTCGCGGCGTTAAAGGAGAGTTACAAAATCGCACTTTCATTAAGAACAAACGCCGAAATTTGGCGATAAGCTTAACGCTCGGAGAGTGGTTACAAGTTACAGAATCGGGCTACTGGACACGGTTGCTTATGTACATAGCATTCTTTGGTGAATCACTCAGGTGCCTTTTCAACTGCTCATAAGTTTTGGCTCGATATCTTAAGAGAGCTCTTAAATTTCTATCATTCGTCAACGGTTTGTCTTCAGAAATTCTGCCCGTATCATTGGAACCTCTGAGAGCAAATCCTTGTCGGCCACACAGGATAACTGTTTCAATAATTGGAATCATGCGTGGTTTGCTTTCATTCGGAAAGTCTAATTTTTGTTTCGACAGTTGCAAATCAATGGGTAAAGCATTTTCTTCTTCGATTCCCATTGCAACAGACATTTTTTGTGGTATTCTAATGAACTGTGCTTTTCGAAAGTTTCCAGGTCTTTTTTCCAGTTTTTTAATGGGGTGTTAACTAACTGGTCCAGAGTTTGATTACCGACTCCTCTCAATGTAGCACAAAATAGCGCACAGTATTTGCAATATGCACCGTCTTCTATTGCCAAATACAGTAAGATGCTCATTACTCAACTGAAAAGAAAATTTACTTTCGGTGCCATTTGAAGAGGAAATTCGAAGAGTTCGCGCGAATTTTTGGAAAAATTAAAATAAATAAAAATAACAAATAAATTCGTTCTTGGAAGAATATTTAATCTGGTAAGTATCAATCAAGATCAGGAAAATGTTATAGTGTCACCACAATATACAAATGTACATGCGCTTGTGCATTTGTTGATTATGGTTTTGCCCAAAGTGTGTTTAGTGTACCTGACCAAGATCAGGAAAATATTATGGTGTCACCACAATATACAAATGTACATTCGCTTGTGCATTTGTTCATTATAGTTGTGGCCAAATTGTGTTTAGTTTAGTGTACCTGACCAATATCAGGGGTAAATTGTGGTGTCACCATAATATGCAATTGTACAAGCATGGTTGTTGCCAAAGTGAGTTTAGTTTGGTGTACCTGGCCAAGATCAGGATATATTTATGGTGTCAACACAATATACAAATGTACATGCGCTTGTATTTGTTGATTATAGTTGTGGCCAAAGCAGTCATTAAAAAATAGGGAACAAATAATTGATAAGAATATTATTAGTTTGTCCATAAGTTAGGTAAAAACTTGGGTAATTGTTTCCTTTAGGAGACAACTGCTAAAACACATCCGAAGTTATCGGGAAAGGTATCAAAAGACGCAAAAAGAAGAAAAAAGATTTTTTGTCATTTTCATGTGGTTCTTGTAATCACAGATTAGGGTGTACCGGAAAGTGCAAAAGTGTGTTCTGCGCAGAAATACTGTGGACCGCGTAGCCGGTGTTGGACCGGCTAAGGGTTATTTTTTTGAAGCGCGGCCAAAGGCCGCCTACCCAAAAAGTGTTCTGCACATAAATACCTTGGATCAAGCCCCTATTTTTGATCGGAACTGGGTAATTTTTGGGTTTTTGGCGAATAACTTTTCACTGAAACAAAAAATTTAGTTTTGATACAGAGATCAAAACGAGTGTTTTGATACCGACATTTTTGGGCGTGTTTTAGCAGTTTTCACCTAAAGGAAACAATTACCAAAACTTGTAAAGAAAGCGATGTCTTCGGCTGTGTCGAAGGCTTTATACCTTTCATGAATATGCATCACGGTTTTAAGTGTTCAGTCCTTATGTGCGATGATGCAAACTTATGCAATTTGTTTTTACCTTGTTAAGTAAACGATATCTAGCCAAATCCCATATTGCAATCGTTTGTTTGTAGGGAGTGTTGGGCAAATTATAATTGTTTAAACAATTAATAATTAAAAAATTAACAATTAATTGTTAGTTGCAACTTCTAAAATTAACAGTTTTGAATCTAATTTGTTAAAAGTTACAATTAAATTAATCTAATGAATTAATTTAATTGCAGCTAGTTTCTTTATTAATTAATAAGTCAATTAAAAATTTAATTGATATTAGAGGAAAAATTACAACGTTATGCACAGCGATGGTATGGGATGACATGTTTCGAAGTGCCCAGCTTCTCATCAGACCCCTTCTCGGACACTGAGATACGTACCCAAGTGTCTGCACCAAAGCCGCTGTTAGAGTACTATAACAACTAAGCTATGATGCCCTGTAGCGTCACGATGCATTTTTCCTCTAATGTGCCATTTGCTTATTCCTTTTATACATTCTTTGGTACATATATTTTATATGTCAACTCAAGGAAAGTGGAATATTTTTAGGCGCGTTCATAGAACAGTTTTAGATACAGAAGGGCTTTTTTGCATATCAACACTTCCGTGTTATTTGTTATGCACCCGCACTGTACCTGTAACAATTATAGTTATGGTGATTGTTGTTGGAGCAAAGCTCGAATTTTTATGTTTGTTTCTTAATTGATATTAGACGAAAAATTACAACGTTATGCACAGCGATGGTATGGGATGACATGTTTCGAAGTGCCCAGCTTCTCATCAGACCCCTTCTCGGACACTGAGATACGAACCCAAGTGTCTGCACCAAAGCCGCTGTTAGAGTACTATAACAACTAAGCTATGATGCCCTGTAGCGTCACGATGCATTTTTCCTCTAATGTGCCATTTGCTTATTCCTTTTATACATTCTTTGGTACATATATTTTATATGTCAACTCAAGGAAATTAAGAAACAAACATAAAAATTCGAGCTTTGCTCCAACAACAATCACCATAACTATAATTGTTACAGGTACAGTGCGGGTGCATAACAAATAACACGGAAGTGTTGATATGCAAAAAAGCCCTTCTGTATCTAAAACTGTTCTATGAACGCGCCTAAAAATATTCCACTTTCCTTGAGTTGACATATAAAATATATGTACCAAAGAATGTATAAAAGGAATAAGCAAATGGCACATTAGAGGAAAAATGCATCGTGACGCTACAGGGCATCATAGCTTAGTTGTTATAGTACTCTAACAGCGGCTTTGGTGCAGACACTTGGGTTCGTATCTCAGTGTCCGAGAAGGGGTCTGATGAGAAGCTGGGCACTTCGAAACATGTCATCCCATACCATCGCTGTGCATAACGTTGTAATTTTTCCTCTAATATCAATTAAGAAACAAACATAAAAATTCGAGCTTTGCTCCAACAACAATCACCATAAAAATTTAATTATTTAACGCCCAGCACCCCGAGTAAACTTAAGTTCAAATATATGTAATGAAACACGATTTTAATTTCAGATGCCCGAACGTAGTGAGGTACTGGCCCAAACAGTATTACTGAGAGAGTGTAAGGTGCTGTTTTTCATATTTTTACTTTGAGTGATTAATTAATTATTTATTCGTATTTTACAGGTATCCATTCTTTGGGAAACGCGAAGCCTGCTAACATATGTACCTAAATATATGTCTTTTGTAAATATTAATAATATGTGTAGTATTAATTTATTGCAAATTTTGTGAATTTTGTAAACACATATGTGTAGTAGAAAAAAATCCATGGACTTTTTTTAAAGTGTAGGAAAGATAAGTTTTTTCTGTAAATATAACTTAAGATTCAATAGTTGTTTAGCATCAAAAGAAACGTTATTAAATTACCTTTGATTTGATGCTAATTTCGTTAAAATCGCTAAATAATTTATTGTAAATATTTTCCATTTTGTAAACACATATGTGGAGTAGAAAAAAATCCATGGACTTTTTTTAAAGTGTAAGAAAGATAAGTTTTTTCTGTAAATATAACTTAAAATTCAATAGTTGTTTAGCATCAAAAGAAACGCTAATAAATTACCTTTCATTTGAGGCTAATTGCGTAAAAATCGCTAAATAATTTATTGTGATCAGAACGAATGTCACGTATTTTGTAAATTTCAGTAAACATAGCTAATTTTGTATTTACTTACATAAAATAACTTAAAAAAAATTTTATATTGTTTTTATTCAAATATGTATCTTTATTTTGATTAAGACAGATTTAAAAACCGAAGTTGTGTTAAATTATTTGGATATTTATTTCTCAATTTAGGTGATTTTTGGGCTTTTTGCCTTTTTTTTGCGTATGTTTCAGATCTGGCAACCCTGTGAAAATTGCAACCCTTTGTTTTGGGAAATTTTCTTACTTAGAACGACGTAGATATATTTTTTCTTACGGCGTTTATGAATGTGTGCGAGGGTGATGCAAGGTCACACGTACACGAAATGTACATATGGACAGTGGATAATATCTGCACGCCGCCCATACAAAACTATCAATTTTTTATCTTCATTTGTGGATAGCGCGACCTATGTTTTATCCACTTTTTTATATGCGTATGGTTGGTAGGGTAATAATTTAATTATATTCAGCTTACCGTAGTGTGTGCCGCACCAGTATTCTCTGATCAACGAATGATAATGAAGTGTGCGGCAAAGAATTGTCAAACATACTTTGCGCACGGCCTGCAAAGATTAAATGTTGATGGAAGGCAAAAAGAATCCAAGAATTGTGGAGACAGTAGTAGTTGATGAAACTGGCTCTCGTGCGTACTATAAAAGGCAGCATGCAAGCATGGCAGGATGATCAGTTTATTTTGAAGTGCTGCACAGTGAACTTACTGTGGAGTAACCAAACTCGTAAAATTGCATTGCGCTTATTACTAGTAAATAAAACGAGCTATTTGTTACAGTATTTGTGCGTGTGTTTATTTGACTATATAGTGATCGAACTCAGAATTATTTATCGATTAATCATCGAATTCGTCACAACTGGTGTCAGAAGTGGTATTGTTAAATAAATACCAGTGATTTGGTTATAATACAGCCCTGCCTTTACTGTTTTGAACGTACACTAGGGAGCTCGAAGCGGGTGTGTATGCTTGCGGTTACCGGGCTTAGTCACTCGGATGTGTCGGGGTTCTTGCTCCTTGCAATCCACCCTAGTATGGGCATATATTTAAACCAACATTTTTCATGCACTTTTCGGAACGAAAACGAATGGAAACGCACAGTCAGATAAAACCGAAAGCAAAACAAAAGATCACACACAGATTTCATTCATTCATTATATGCGGACGAACACAATACACTAGTATAGTAAAAAAAATAAACAGACGGTGAAAATAAGAAGAAGAATGTATAACTAAGAGAAATCTCTTAATTCCGATCCAACACCATTGATCATAACACATGACCAAAGAAAACTATGCTGAAAATAATATGCGTACAAAAGAAAGAAACAAATCATTTCGGTGAGTGGAGGGATAAGGTGTTATTCTCCTAATATACTCTCACTCCCTGCCCTACCATTGTATTAAGAGTTCTTAGCAATTCTCCCATACCCAGCCAAAATAAACCCACTGCCAAATTTCGATACAACGAGGCGCTATGCAAAGCACGGAACCCAATAGAAAGGCTATTTGGGGTCCTCAAAACAACTTGGCGGTGTCTGTCGAGACAGGGGGTTCTCTTGTATGAGCCTGGGTTCGCGGGGAAGGTAGTAAACGCGTGCGCCACCTTACATAATGTTCGTTTAGCCGAGCGATCAGACGAACTTGACAATATCGGCATAGTCTTGGACATGCACACCAATGATATTACTAGCAGCTCAAGTTCAGTATCTTCCGCTGGAAAACGTGTACAAGAGAGACTGATTTCGAATTTTTTTACATAAATTGTTGATAAAATAATTTTATTACAATTAATTTAAATAAAAACAATAATTTGTGAAAATCGCAAAAAAAAATTTATAAACATATCCGCCACTATATATATTTTAGCCGTATTAAATAATTTAATTTGGTTTGTTGTCCTACGCTTGTCAAATAAAATAAAATGTACTACTTCTGTATATTGAAAGTTAAAATTTTTCTTATTTTATTGTGGAATTATGAAGTAAGGCACATATTTCAATCATTATTGGGTTGAAAAGGTATTAAAACTTAAAAGTACTAAAAAACAGCAAAAGGAAAAATATAAAATGACTAGAAACTTAAATTAAGATTTCATTCAAGGTACAAAAGGAAAAAATTCATTAATTTAAAAAAACTAAAAAGACTAGAAATTCAAACCAATTTTCAAAAAATCAACACGATAAACGAGTCACTTTAAACTTATGTTTGTTACATCAAAATTGAATTGATCAATACAAAGCAACAACAAAGAATGTAAGATGGCTTTATAGTTGATGTTAACGATACTTATATACAACCAAAAATATTAAAACTAGGCTATATTAAAGCTATTACTACTTAAATTAATGGTGCTCAAGTATTGCATTTGATAACCGGGTGAAAATCTCCGTGCAGACTCTAACTGCTTCCCCAAAGAAAGTGGTTGCTTTCGATTGATTGTCGTTCGACTTAGCAATATTGTCGATCGACCTAGCAACATTGTCGTTTGACCTGGCAATATTGTTGATTGCCTCGGCCATGACAAGTGTCGCCTCAATCATCCTTTCATCGTTCTCTACTTGCTTTCTTTGAGTTTCGGCCATCATCTAGAAGATAAGAAATAATACAACTAAATAAATAAGACCAGTGAAATATGCCCCAGCTCGCATTTTTAAAGACACTCATATTGGAATTTTGATCAATTTATATCAATTATATAACTTGATATAGTTGGTTAAAAGGTGCCAATATCAGTGCCTTTGCATATAAATATTTATTTATTTATTTATAATTTATTTTTATTTATTTATTTATAAGGTATCAAACACAACAACCATAAGTTTTACTTACAGTGTTTAACAATAGGACTTAAGACATAGTAAATATACGTAAATATAAAAACATGTTTAAAAATTTGAAATAGTTTAAGTTTTATTAGTAAGAAGGATTGATGAGGTTGTAAAGGCAATCGGTAGTTGAGAAAGATAAAGAAAAATAGGTGAAGGAAAATTTAGAAAGTATATAGAAAGAAAAAATTACATTTTAAAATATTTATATTTGTTTAACCAAGTAACGCAATAGCTTTCTTTTAAAGGGCAATATTCCCTTGATACTTCTGATCTCCATCGGTAAAGTGTTCCAAAGACGAACCGCAGAAACAAAAAATTTACGCTCAGATGTTCGTGAGTTGAATGCCAAATGCAGTATTTGTGAGGAGCGGACTGATCTAGTGAATTTTAGCCGTTCACTAAGATTTAAGGGTTCCTTATTAACCAGAATCGTTTGCAGGAGTGTTACGCACCTAAACTTTAGTAGATCATCTAGTGGAACACAACATATTTTCACAGCATATTCGGAAATGTGTTCGTAACGGCTAATGTCGTAGATATAGCGTGCAATATTATTGTACAAAACATTAAGTTTCCGACTACAGACACTGTCACAATTCGCATAAAGTTCGCAACCATAAATTAGCGTTGGAATCAAATATGACTTCGCTAAGAGCAACCTTATTTTAACTGGTGTGAAGTGCTGAGCAGTCCACAGTACTCTTAACCTTCCATAGACTTTGCCTATTGCTGCAAAAATATGATTGTTCCACGTCAATGTTCTATTGAAAGTAACGCCAAGGTTTTTTACGGTGTCGGCAAATCTTATCTCAGTGTTGTTAAGCATTACTTTGGCATAGCGGTTAAGGTCAAAGGTTTTCTTATAGATAGCGATGCACTGTGATTTACTGGGGTTTAAGAATAGTCCATTATCACTAGCCCATTCATTTAATAGGCATAGATCGACGTTCAGATTGCGTATGCAAGTTTCAATGGAGGCGAATGGACTACTTAGATATATTTGAACGTCATCAGCATATATGTGAACATTGCTGTGCTTAAGAACATTTGGTAGGTCATTTATATATAACACGATCCTTGCGGAACACCTTTAGTTACAGGCAATAGGTCAGACATAG
The DNA here is from genome assembly GCA_949987695.1 of Merzomyia westermanni. Taxonomy (NCBI): domain Eukaryota; kingdom Metazoa; phylum Arthropoda; class Insecta; order Diptera; family Tephritidae; genus Merzomyia; species Merzomyia westermanni. The sequence goes on from OX465291.1 coordinate 89,612,550, forward strand.
AACTAACCACACTTACTGATTGGGATCTCTCATGGAGGTACGACTTGATTAGATCTACAGATTGGTTAGAAAAGTTAAAAAGGTTCTTAAGCTTAAAACAAAGTAATGCAGGATCGACCGAGTCAAATGCCTTCGAGTGATCTAAAAGAGCAAGAAACGTAACACGATCATGGTCCATGTTCTGCCTTATATCATCCGAGACATTTAATAGCGCAGTGATACAGCTTCTATTTGTTCTGAAACCAGACTGGTACGGACTAATCAGTGAATTACTATTTACGAACAAGTTTATCTGCCGATTCACTATACGTTCGAACACTTTTGACAGAAATGGCAAAATAGCGATAGGCCTAAATTCACCATTGGGCTTTTTAATGGGAATAATTTTCGCCTCTTTCCAGCATTTTGGAAAGACCGCCGTGGTTAAAACTGTGTTGAAAGCGTAAGTGAGGTATGGTAGTATTTTTGGCAATAGCCCTACCAGAAACGCTGATTTTTTTAACTAACACACTCACACTCTAAATTTCAGGGCTGATCATGTACTGACCAAAATAGTGACAATTAGGGGTCGCCATTATCAATGTGAGACAGATATATAATGATCCTTAAAATTCTATGTATGCGAGAATAGCTCATCCAATTGAATCATGTGGTCAGTACTGACTGTCATTTGACTATCAAATGATCACCAGCAATGGTGCGTTTTCAAAATTCCCAGAAAATTTTTAACCGTCGCGAATTCTATGCGAAAACTCTAAAAATTTAAGTTGAGAATTTTTATAAAAGCCAGAAGCGGCCTATTTGAACCATTTTTATTGAAGATAAATATTTAAAAATGAAGAAAAGAGAAAATACAAAAAGTTGGCAGAATGTGTGGGGCGCACCAAAATAATTGATTCGGGAAATTTATTACAAGTGTTAAGTGTTGATGCAGTTGCATTTCCAGTCGCGGAAAGTGTTTCTGCAACCGAAAGTTTTGTTCCGCTGCCGATTGCGTCGAAAAGTGTATTTCCGCTCTGGGAGGACTTCGCTCTTGAAAGTGGTTCACGTTATGATGCAGTTGCATCTGAAAATGTGTTCCAGCCGATTGATTTATTATTTATTATTATTGTATATATATATATTATTTATCTTCATTTAAATCAAAAAAGACAAGAAATGTTCAAGTAATTTTAAGATGTTAAGAAATAAATTTTTCTGTATTTAAAAAAGCATTTTTACATTGGTCAGTTGTGACATTATTATGGTCATCACTGGTATAAACAGTAGTGCATCATTTTTGACAGTCAATGATAGTCTTATAGACAGCACTGATCCAATAATTCAAGTGGGAGTGAGCAGTACAGCTCTATGCTTAATTAAAAGGCGATTTTACTGTGTTAGAGTGCAATAAAAGCTCACACGTACACAGTTGTTTACATCAGCTTTGCGCAAGCCCTCTTTTGTTCGTGATGTAAAGTTTGTTTAGAGTGCTGACAATTAGACTGACAGTACTGCCGATCAGATGTTATGTCAAATGACAGTCAGTGTTCTGGTAGGGAGGCATTTAACAAATTTTGGATGAACGCCATCAAGGCCGACGGCACATGATTTTACTGACAGTATGGATTCAACAACGTCGCAGTCATCAACACACTGAAAACCAACTCCAGAAAAAGAAAAATCAGAACTAACACTATAGCGAGAGTAGTTTGCATTACTCTGATTGCAAGGCAAGCTAACGAACTCTCGGTTCAATTCATTGACATTTATATTTTCATGTGTGATCGTACTTTTGTTAGTGTTTCCTATATTACGAATCTGCCTCCAGGTTCGGAGAGACAATTTGGCGCGCTGCTTGATTTCTTGTTGTTACACTTGATGCATACATTTCGCGAAATTAGAAAATTTATTTATTTGTTTATTTATTTACCGAAACTATAATTTGGATAGATCAATGTTAAAACAAAACCCGCAGTTATAGTTTTCCGGATTGCAACTTGTGTGGCACTTTTAATTAATGGCAAACGCAAATAAATGTCTAATAAAGCGGCAGCGATTTTAACACGTATACTCTGTGTGCATAATTTCTATAATTTCTAGCTGTAATATCCTATTTGAGGTATTATTATATTAAATATATGATACAGAGTGCAAATTGCATTTTTCTGAAAGCAGGTAAGTTGAAGTAAGTTCCCTTTCAGAAATATACCTTCGCTACTCTCAAAATCATTTAAACTTTGCATTATTTCTTACCCTCATTGTATCTGCCTGCTTTTCAGCGATTGCCAAAAATTTGTTTTCAGGTTCGCTCTCCACACTATTATTTTTCCTTTTCGAGACCCTGCGAGGTGTTAGTGCAGGAGTTCGAGGTGTGGTTGCAGGAGTGGTTGTGGCATATCTTTGCCTAGCTGCAGCAGAAGGTGTAGCTGTAGGGTCTGGAACCTCACAATGTGATTGCAGCTCGCTACTGGCACCATCTTTAAGGTACTCTTCCTCTACGATCAAATTCAAATCCTATAAGTTTATAAGAGAATGAAACAAATAGTAAAAATAATAATCAGCATAGCTGCATAACTATAAACTCACCTCTTCCAATGCCAAGCTATCTAAGCAATCGGGTAAGCCTTCAATGTAGCTGTCCCCAACTAGCTCGGCGACGCGCATCTCAGTTTCTGTAAGAGGTGCTAAAGAGATGCGCCTATTCCCCGTCTGGGACTGCTGGTTGTTGTGGTCCCGCACACGGTTGCTTGTACTGCTTTTTAAATCACGCCAGACCTGTAAAATGAACTGTAAATATATTTCTGAAGTTCGCTAAATCAAAGTGGGCAGACTTTCTATTATGGGGCCCTGATTTTTCATATTTTGCAAAGGTAGCGTGCCATAATGGAAAGTCAACCCCACTAATATGCATACTTTTTGCCACTTCTACGGAAAAGCGTGTCGAATATAACGTTGCAAGTACTCTTCACATTACACCATCTCTGCAGTGTAAAATGCATATATTCATGCAACTAATCAACTTTTAAAAAGCGCTGACAAAGTTACACACGATGCACCATTCGATAGAATTGGTGGTAATTGTTACCTTTAGGAGACAACTTCTAAAATTTTCATGTGGTTGTTGTAGACACAGACAATTTTGACAATAACTTTTCACTGAAACGAGATATTTCTTTTCCGCTCCCGGATTATTGTTACTGAGGGCAAAACGCGTCTTTTGGTACCTTTCCCGATAATTTTGGAAGTGTTTTAGCAGTTGTCTCGTAAAGGAAACAATTACCGAATTGGTTAGTAACATTTTGTTCACTTAGTACTTACCGTAATCCATTGCATTACACTTTTATTTGCTCCTCCAATGGCGTTCAGCTTCTCCGCCATTTCCTTCCACTTCTTTTGGTGCTCCAACTTGCCGTGCATGCGTTGGAATCTTCCAGATGCCAAACCAGGCGTTTCTCCCAGAAGGTCCACCATCGCCCGTATTTGTTCGGCTGTTGCCCTACTTCTTATGGCTGCTGCAGCACTTGTTGATGCCATCCTACAATTAAAAATAAAAGGCAGTAAATGGCTAAAAATACAATAAATATCAAAAGTACTTCCCTTTGCTGAAATATCTGCACACACAATCGACGCGAACAATTATTTTTGTTCCAATCCTCTTTGAACTTTTCGTAAATTTTGACAATTCAGTATCAGTGATGCCACTTTTTCTCAAATTGAAAACATTGATAACAAGTGTTGTTAAATCTGAGATAGTGAATCGCACAATCGTTAATGAAAGCAATATACGTATACGTTAAAAATCTCGATTGCCAAATCGTTAAAAGTTAGTGAATCGCGCTACAGGGCGATGAGCTGACTCGATTTAGCCATGTCCATTTGTCCGTCTGTATGTCTGTTTAAACGCAAACTAGTCCCTCAGTTTTTGAGATATCTCGCTAAATGGGTTTTGGACTATAAATTTTGCAATTAAAAAGCTAGGAACGTTAAATTTTGCAGGTTTGGTTTTTTTAGATATGTAATGTGTGTAGTGAAAATCACCCAGATCGGACTAACATAACACATAGCTCCCATACATTCGATTGTTCCGATAAATGGGGTTTGGGCAATAGCTGCCTGGCGACACGCAAGCAAATGCTGCTGGTAGCCATAGCAACGGGTGGTTGTGTGCGTAATCGAGTGATTGTCGCTTGCCCGGCCACCATACAAGCATAAAGGATCAAGCGCCATTTGTATTGAAAATTCGTAGCGTGCGGACGTAAACATGTCATTGGATGACGACTTTTTATTGCTTGTAACTGCAGTTGTTTTGGCGGAAAAAAAGAAAAAAATTAAAAACAAAATTTTGGATGAAAAGTTTGAATGCAAAACATAAACAGTTTACGCATGAGAACCTCTTAAAAGAGTTAAAAGCATCATGCACTCCTAGGTTTCAATAAACCGCAACGTAAAATCTTTTTCTTCCGCGAGCTTGCTCATTTCACGTTCTCACAAAACTAACACACTAATGCTTGTCAACCACGTTGGCAACGATCAAATAGACCAGCTGTCAAGCGAAAAAATCTAAAATTTTTGATTTTCATCAACGAAAGCCGACAACAAGTACGTGTGAGCACGACTACCCGTCGTTCGCGCCGATTACGCACACAACCACCCGGTGCTATGGCTACAGCAGCATATGCTTGCGTGTCGCCAGGCAGCTTATGTATTGTGGCGATTATGCTCAAGCATGTACCATCCCTAATTCAATAACACTCCCACCACTAGTTAAGCACAACAGAGATAACGATGGCTACGCTTATGCATGCAAGCATGTACCAAGCAAGAGGAAGAGAGATCGCGCGAGTGTTTGCGAATACGATGCAAAGAGGAGATGCCAATAAATAACACCGATCCTTCGAGAACACGAAGAGCGAATAACCAAGAAAGTTCTCGGTGCGTAGGCAAGTACCCTGTCGGACTATATAAGGCAGTGACCAAGCAAGGCAAGTTGATCAGTTTATTTTCAAGTGTTGTTCAGTGAACTACTGCGATGTTACCAAACTCTTAAATTTGTATTGCGTTTATTACTAGTAAATAAAACTAGCTATTAGTTACACTACCTGTGCGTGTGTTTATTTGACTTTATAGTGATCGAGCCCAGGATTGCTAATTAAGGAACCATCGAATTCGTCACAAAGGATAACAAGGACATGGCGAAGCTGAATGAATTACAGATTCAGCAACTCAAAAATGAGTTGGAACAACGCCGACTAAACACCACAGGCAATAAATCAGAGTTACAGTAACGATTGCAAGAGGCTATGGAAGCAGAAGGAATCAACGTTGATGATCATGTTTTTCTTCTTGTGGAGGAGGCATCGACAAAAATGGAAGAAAAAAAGGAGTCTCCGAATCCAGTAGCAACCGTGGACAAAAACATGATATTGGCTGTATTACCTCAGATATCGACTAAAATGGAAGAACAAGAGACGCATATTACATCTCGAATGGCATCTCAGCTGGAAGAACAGAAAACTTGCATGGTATCTCAACTTGACTACCAGGAGACACGCATTACCTCTCGACTGGAGGAGCAGGAGTAGCGAATGTCGTCAAAATTTGAAGCACATGAGGAGCGTGTATCCATGCAGGTGGCACAAATGTCTTCGCAGTTGGAAGCACAGGAAGAGAGGGTTGCGTCAAAACTAGAAGTGCAAGATGCAAAAATTGCACAACTCTAGGGCAAAATTGAGTCTGAGGTGGTTGCTTTGAGAGGACGCATCCAGGAATTGCAACTAAATCGTCCAACTGCTTCAACTAGTATTCCCAAGGTAAAACCCCATCTTTTGACGGTTCTGTTCCTTTCCAGGTATTCAAGATACAGTTTGAGAAGACGGCAGCTGTGAATAATTGGGGCACGGAAGACAAAGTTGCTGCACTCTTCGTGGCATTGAAAGGTTCTGCAGTTGAAATCTTGCAGACGAACGCAATAGTTATGAAGCTTGGATGGGTGCGGTTGAGAGACGCTATTTTAGCGAACATCGGAAGCAGATATAGCAAATAGAGCTACAGAATCGCTTTCAGAAGGCTAATGAGACATTGCAGGAATTTGCATCGGATATCGAGAGGTTGGCTCATCTAGCAAACGCAGACGCAACCGTAGAATACACAGCAAGGGTAAAAATCCAAAGCTTTATAAATGGAAGACGTGACGTGGAGACAAAGCGAGCCACTTATGCAAATCCCAAGAGATCATTTGCTGAGACGGTATCACATGCTCTAAGAACGGCCAGACTGGGCAGACACAATTCTGGAAGCGTTGAACGGACTACAGAAAAAAAGTAATGGTACCATTAAATGCTTTAAGTGCGGAAAACCAGATCACATAGCACGTTATTGCGGCACTGGCTTCAGTAACCCCAGCAATTCAAGTGGACGAAATCGCAAAGCTGAAGGAGATGAGCAAACCTCCCAACCACATCAGTCGTTAAACTAAATCGAGCCAGCCGAAAGGGGCGTGGACTGGTTCCCGCAACTGAATGCCCCATAATCTCTGTCTCACAGATCGGAAGGAAAGCTAGTAATGTTACTGTTGTTGCATATGTGGATGGAAAAGAGCACTTACTAACTGTGGATACAGGCGCATCGCATTCCATAATTCGATCTGATTTAGTCAAAGTTACTTACGGCCACTGGTGAGGACACCCATGTCCTAGGGGAAGTAACATGTGAAATCGCAATGGGGAACGTGGCCATCTTAAGCGTATTGTGGACATCTTAAGCGAGCAAGGCATCAAGATTGACATGTAAAACAGGATTATGAATTACCAGAACATGGATGTGCCATTAAATTTTGGTTACGAAAACAAATACGTTAGTAATCGAGTGCTTGTGGAGGAGAGCCAACAAATTCCACCGAAGTCGGAAGCAATCATAATGGGACAAACAAATTGTGGGTTGTCGAGGCAGCAAACAAATCAAGGACGAACTTATTAGTAGGAAAAACCCTGGCCATGACAAAACAAGATCGACGTGTACCGGTAAGAGTACTTAATGAGTTCAAATAGCCGATTAAACTTTCGAGGTAGTTATCAATTGTGAACAGCTTCAGAAAAATGATTCTACCATCAAGATTAATCTTTCAGATGATATCACGTCGTGGACAGCAGGCCTCGAAAAAGATCATCAGAAAAAGGCAAAGGAACTTCTATCAAAGTTCTCGAGCATATTTGACAAGGATGGTTCTAAACCAGGTCAGATCAAAGTTGTGAAGCATCAAATTGATACTGGTGATGCAAGGCCAATCCGCCAAGCTCCTCGTAGTATTCCATTGGCCAAACGCCAAATAGTAAGATAAATTATACAGGAAATGAGTGACAGCGGCGTGATCGAACCATCAGCTAGTCCATGGAGTTCACCGGTAGTACTAGTGAAAAAGAAGGATGGAAAAATTAGGTTCTGTGTGGATTAACGGGAATTTTTCGACGTAGAGAAGAAGGACAGTTATCCATTACCAAGAATCGACGATACTCTGGACTCGTTATCTGGCACGAAATGGTTTTCCACACTGGACTTGAAAACCGGCTACTGGCAAGTGGAGGTAAAGGATGCTATGCAATGCTCCAGCTACTTTTGAGAGACTCATGGACCAGATACTAAAAGGATTGCACTGGCAACCATATTTGGTGTACCTCGACGACATCATCGTGCTGGGAAAAACCTTTGAGGAACACCTAAAGAACTTGGAGGAAGTTTTCCAACGAATAGCTGGTGCTGGTCTGAAAATAAGTCCCAAGAAGTGTTCCTTGTTTAAAAAGGAAGTAAGTTATTTGGGTCGCAAGGAGGGAATCTGCACTGCTAAGGAAAAGATCGAAGCCGTAAAGGATTGGTCAAGACCGAGAAATTTGCATGAGTTACGAAGCTTCCTTGGGCTGTGCACATATAATCGCCGACTTGTACCGAATTTTTCCAGCGAAGCTAGTAGTCTACATGAGCTTACCAGGAAGAATATGAGTTTTGAATGGAAGAAGGAACAGAAGGTGGCTTTTCAAACATTGAAGGAACAACTATGCACTGCCCCGATGTTAGCATATCCAATTCCAGGTTTAAAGTTTATTCTGGATACATATGCGAGTGGTTATGCTATAGGAGGTGTTTTGTCCCATATTGCTGATGGGCAGGAGAAGGTAGTTGCATACTATAACCGAACAATTGGAAAGCCTGAAGGGAACTATTGTGTAACCCAGACAGAACTGTTGGCATTGGTAGAGTGCGTTAAGCATTTCCACAAGTATCTCTATGAGCAGCGATTCCACGTCAGGACAGACCATGCAGGGTTGAAATGGCTCTTACAGTTCCGTAATGCGGAAGGTCAACAGGCACGGTGGATAGCGCGACTGCAAAGTTATGAGCATCGCAAAGGTAGCACCCACGGAAATGCTTATGGAATGTCACGAAAACCATGTAACTTGGAATGGAAGCATTGTTCGAAAGCTGAGGCCAAGGAAGACATTATAGATGTGCCGCTCATGACTATAACATCGTCGGACAAATGGAACATGCATCAATTAAGGAGGTGTCAGCACGAAGATCCAGATCTTACACGTGTGATGCAAGGAATCGAATGAAACGAGCGACCATCAAGAGAGGAGATGTCAGCAGAAAGTCCTGTTGCCAAGTCATATTGGGCACAGTGGAATAGTTTGCAATTAGAATCAGGTTGTTTGCATTGAATATGGGAGAGTGAGGATGGTCAATGCGTTCGAAAGCTGATAGTCGTCCCAAGGAAGAAAATCCCTGATGTACTCAATGAATTACATAACGGTCCAAGCGGAGGTCATCTTGGAGTCACCAAGAGCTTGGAGAAAGTCAAGCAAAGATTCTATTGGGTTGGTTGCCGTCAATCGGTCGCGGAGTGGATTGCCAACTGTGAAGTATGCATCAAAGCTAAAGGACCGAAATCAAGGAGCCATAGCCAAATGAAACAGTATAACTCAGGTGCGCCATTTGAGAGGATAGCCATGGATGTAGCTGGCCCATTTCCTACTAGCAAACTCGGAAACAAATATGTACTGGTAGTTATGGACTATTTCAGCAAGTGGCCAGAAGTGTACCCTATTCCAAATCAAGAGGCAGAAACCATAGCAGAAGTGTTTACTAACAATTGGGTAGCTAGGTTTGGTGCACCGATGGATATACATTCTGACCAAGGCAGAAATTTCGAATCAGCTGTGTTCCAGGAAATGTGCAAGACATTGGGCATTCGGAAAACTCGAACAACTGCACTACATCGTCAGTCAGATGGCATGGTGGAACGATTCAATAGAACTTTGGAAGAGCACCTGAGGAAAGTAGTGGATAAGTTCCAGAAGGATTGGGATACTCACATCTCCCTATTCCCAATGGCATATCGCTCTGCAGTACATGAAACAACTGGTCAGACTCGTGCAGAGGTAATTTTAGGGAATGATCTTCGATTGCCAGCTGATTTGAAGTTTGGGATAAACGCTGATGCAGGGGTAAATGCTCAGAAATCTACTAGCGTACTGGAAGAAGAAATTAGAGAAATTCACGACCTTGTGAGACAACGGACTAAGATCATGAGCGATAAGATGAAGGTCAGGTACGACAAAGCAATAAATTCGGAAGGTTTTATAAAAGGAGATTTAGTGCTGCTATACAACCCACAGCGTAGGAAAGGCTTGTCCCCAAAACTACAATGTAACTAGGAAGGCCCATACAAAGTCATAAAACGGATCAACGATGTGGAATATCGGATACAAACTATGGGAAGGCCAAGGAATAAGTCGAAGGGGGTCCATTTGGAAAGGCTAGCTGCGTTTGGTTCCGCAGACTTAGCTGGAGGGCAGTGTGGCAATTATTCTCAAGCATGTACCATCCCTAACTCAATAACACTCCCACCACTAGTTAAACACAACAGAGATAACGATGGCTACGCTTATGCATGCAAGCATGTACCAAGCAAGAGGAAAAGAGATCGGGCGAGTGTTTGCAAATACGATGGAAAGAGGAGATGCCAATAAATAACACCGATCCTTCGAGAACACGAAGAGCGAATAACCAAGAAAGTTTTCGGTGCGTCGGCAAGCACCCTGTTGGACTACATAAGACAAGTAGATCAGTTTATTTTCAAGTGTTGTTCAGTGAACTACTGCGAAGTTACCGAACTCTTAAATTTGTATTGCGTTTATTACTAGTGAATAAAACTAGCTGTTAGTTACACTATCTGTGCGTGTGTTTATTTGACTTTATAGTGATCGAACCCAGGATTGCTAATTAAGGAATGATCGAATTCGTCACAGTGACTGTAATGATTATTCTGCTTATTCCTAACTCAATAACACTCCCACCACTAAGGTAGCATGAGTGTTTACGAGTAGAAAATATCTGAGGGGGTGGGGTTTAAACTCAAGTTACGTAATCAACGCAATAAGATAAGAAATTTATTTTCGGAGTACGAAAATTTTATTGTCAAAAGGCATATTTAGTTACCATTATTTTATAAATCAACTCTTCGAGGTACTGAAAAAAACTTTCAAAATTATTTGCGGATCGATTTTGACACCGCGATGTACACTGAGTGAGGCGAAGCCGTTCAGACGATTTTCAGCTATTGTTGATCTCAAATACGTCTTTCGTCGTCGCAAAGTTGTCACAGGTAAAACTGCCACAACGGGAAGCATTTGGTTAACATTTGGAAACGCATCTTCATTACAAATATCCACTGCTCCCAGTTTTCTTTTCCGGCAATGAGCTTCCGCCAAAGTTGTATTTCGTTCACCCAGATGTCACGGGAATCGTCGCACAGTATCGTCTTTTTAATTTTTTCTTTTGCAAAAAACAACTTTTGAACCAACGAAGATATTTTGAAAACTTAAAATGCAAATGAAAGCTAATTATTTGAAGTTTAATTGTGTGAAAGCTCAAAATGTCACAGACACAGGGTGCTTCTAAAAAATTCGTCAAAGTCGAAAATTTCTAGAAAAATGCAAAACAAAATGTTTTTAGTAAAAAATAAAAAAAATAAAATGAGATTTGTCTTATAATGACGTATTTAAGAATTAAATAAGATAAACTAATGATTTTGATAAGATATTATTCTGAAGCTTCATCTTTTAGTCGTAATGGAACAATAGAAGCCATAAACATAATACTATCTGTAATTGGTTCATCGTCTACATTTATTCTTTGTTTATATGCGCTTTGTCCTGATGATCCATCACAACCCCACCTAGTTATCAATGCTAGCTCCTTTGGCACTGATTTCAACTTTTCTTCAGTAAAACTTTGAAGAGTCGTCAATTTCAGCAGATACTTCGGTTATTTTGGGACTTAGAGGAACTGCTTCTTTCTTGGCTTGAGTAATTTTTTTTTGGATCCAGGTAAAATATCGGCATTACGTTGCAATAATGACTTACGCAATATAATATATTTTTTCTTCGTTAAACCGAGATCTATAAACAGCGCCAAAGCTTCTTCGGGAGTGTATTTCCTAGGTAGCGCATTTGGTGGTGTGGGAATGCTGTTTTTGGTCCTCATCAGTCGCACTGGACTTGCTACCGCAACTGCTTCTGTTATATGATACTTTACGTTTTCTTCGTCTTTTTTATATTTAATAGCCAGTGCTTCTGAAAGATGAGTCGTGGCCATAGCTTTTGTGGTATCAGACAGCTTCCTTTTCCTTGTGTAGGTAGAACACTCTTCTATGGGTTTTGTTGGTCTCCCTCTAGTCTGATTGGTTGACGTGCTAGGCGTTTCTTCGTCCAAAAAAGTTTTGTCAGCTAGCCACTTTTCATGCTTACTTAGAAATTTTTAATTGTTATGATAGACATCCTGCCATTTTCTCTCTATCATAATGTGTTGTAAACCAATTTTTTCTTCCAGGCCTTCCTTTTCTTTAATGCTTGTTTCACTCGCTAATTCTCTCATAATAGCAAAGAGGATAGATATGTAAGAGACGTCAGTTCGCCAATATGAACGAGTTGCTCGCTGAAAGCTGCTAAAAAATTGGTGCCCGTTTTGTCTCAGGGTTTCGGTCATTTCTTTTGCGCATTTTCGTGAGTTTGACAACTACTCAATTTTTGTTTCCACTCACGGAATTGACATTTGTGGGGAATGAGTAACATTTGTATTTGGAGTATTTACGTATATATATTTATTTCGAGCGGTTTGCTACTTGTGAGTTTATAAGAAGTTGGTGATATTTGCTTATATTGTGCAAATATTCCTAATTTTCACAAAAATTTACTTTTATGACTTATATGAAATAAAAAATATGAAATACTATAAACATTTACCAATTTCAAAAAATTTATGGAAAAATAGATATATGCAAGTAATAAATTTGCCGCCGGTGAATACCACAATAATGTTGCTATCATTATTTAGTTGAAATATTGTACAAGTTTGGAAAAAATTCTATTGAAATATGTACCTACTGATGTTTATTTCAGTATTCAATATTATAAATTCAAAATAATTCTATTATGGTAACAAAATGAAAATACGGGTTTGCCGACGGCAACTACAAATTCAATAAAAATAAATAAAGCTATAAATTCTATTTATTGGGTTATTTTGTTTATGGGTGAAATGGGTATGGGTGGCATGTGCATAATGTACTAGGCAAATTTATTTAAGGTTTAATTTTTGATTGCACAAATCAAATGCAAAAGCACCTGATCGTAGCAAACAAAAATCCACCCCTAAATATATGCGTACGAACACACTCATGTATGAATGCTTTCAGTTGGACTGGCATTTAATAAATTGTATGAAAATATAAATACATACACAGGAATGTCGTTGATTTCGTCTTTTATACGAGCTTTGAGTGAAGTCGTCGGTGATCAAGTGTTGGCGCACACAGTTTGTTCCTATCTTTCAGCCACTACCAAAAAAATGGAGTAGTTCTTCACTACTTAAGTATTATTAATTTCTGTTTTTTTCTTCCAAAATGGCATGTAACTATCTTAAATTACTTCGGATATTAATTCCATATTCTTATATTAAGTTTTGCCTAAGAAAATCATCTAAACTCGCACATAATGTAGATAAGGAGTGAAAAAAGCTAAACTTTTACTACATAGTAGTGTATTCAAAGGATACTTCTGTGCCAGAACGGCCACACTTAAGCCAAAAAAACATGGCTGACCAAATTTGCGACCGAATTTCAGTAACAACAACAAAATCTCATAGGGTTTCTCACGCAAACAAACAAAAGTGACGAAAGCAATATCAGTTGCGCAAATAATTATTGCGATTGTAATCAAACTGCTTATCGAATAAGGACAACTTTTGGTCATATAAGGGAAACTTTCATTAAATAATTAAAAATACTTAGGGAAACTTTTTCGGAATAATTTTTTTGCAAAAGTTTGGGTCTGTTCCTGGACAATAGCTGAATATTTTTATTTTATTTTTTCTTTAATATACCTAACTACCTGAAGCAAATCAAAGTTTTAATGCCAAGTTTTGTTCGGAAAAATGCCAAAGTGCACAACTGAAAAAACGCTTTCGAGGGAATACCCTTCATATGGATTGAAGTTGGATTTTATAAAATCGATAAAATTGAATATTTTGATTCTTCGACAAATAATTTTATATATTTTTATGAATGAATGCTTCAATGAAGTTTTTGTTGTTGCATTTGTAGTTTGTTTCGTAGAATTGGTTTTTGTTGTTGGATTTTTGTGCGTAGAAATGGGTTTTGTTGTTGGACGTAGATCTTTATGCGTAGAAATGCTTTTTGTTGTTGGATTAAGATTTTTGTGCGTACAAATGTACTTTGTTGACAAGAATACTTACATACATATATGAATATGCATTTATGCACGTGAGGTGGTTGGTAACATATTTTTGATAGCTTATTGTTGCAAGAAGTTTGGCATGCACACATGTAACATATATTAGGACATTTGTAGGGAGGATGTTTGGATAAACGATCTATACTTGGATGCATTTATTTATGACTTAGGTAATTCTATACGACAGTACGTAACTGCTAATATACGTCCAAAAATATCGGGAAATGTATCAAACGACGGGGTTTAACCTTCGCATCAATAATCCGAAAGCAGAAATTCGAGATTTTATGGCTGTTCAGAGATATTCGCAATTAAAGGTGAAATTTTTCTGTATTTTTCATGTGGTTGTTGTAATCACAGATTAGGGTGCACCGAAAAGTCCAGAAATGTGTTCTGCGCAGAAATATTGTGGACCGCGTAGCCGGTGTTGGACGGAGTGTTCTGCACATAAATACCTTGGATCAAGCCCCCTATTTGGGATTGGACCTAGGTCATTTTTAGGTTTTTTGCGAATAACTTTTCACTGAAACAAAAAATTTAGTTTTGATACCGAAGTCAAAACGCGTTGTTTGATACCTCTCCCGATATTTTTGGACGTGGTTTTATGTTTTTATGATGTGAACAAAACATTTATGCATGCATACAAAACTGCAGAGATTTTAGTAATACTACTGCAAATAATATATGAAATGCATATCCGAATTGTTATAAATAATGTTGCAATTTTTCAATAATTCGTTTGCATATCAATACACAATTGGATACTTTTATAAACACACAAACACCACACATGCCAACAAACGCACAAACCACATACACCACTTTCCGTTCAAACAAGCAAAACACCTTTGTAAGCCCAACACAGTCTTCAATTTTTAAATCAATTAATTTATCACTAATTAACTTCACTCTTCTTTATTATTTTGACAATTTATTACAGTTTTTCACAATTTTACACCAATTTCAATTAATTTTACCACTTTTTCACTGTTTACAACTTCACTTTGACATTGACTCACAATATTGCTTTTCACTTTTTGACATTTCCTCAAATTAACTCAGCCGACACTCAATTCTTGTTTCAAGATTTTTACTCAAAACTCGGACAGAAAACAAAGAGGAATGGCCGAACCCCTGAGAGCTAACGTCGAGTAGCACACAAAGTAGCGATCAACAAAATGTTGACATTCGCCGAGTACCGAAATGACGTCTCTTACATATCTATCCTCTTTGATAATAGCCTCAACGAAGTCCCGTCTTGACTTTGTAGATTTAAACACCGCAAATAGTTTCGAGTTTTCTAGATACATATTAGAATTGGCTTCGAGTGTATCTGACTAAATATTAAACTGTGAACTATATTTAAAAATACTATTCATTTTATTTAAGTAAACAGAATACTAAGTTCCTTAATCTCCAAAAGACGAATGATAATGTGCATTGTATGATGGATAGCTTTATATACCTACTCAAATTATTGAAATGAATTTCAGTTATACAATTCGTAACTAAAAAGATGTATGTTGTTAACAAGTTCCAATAACAAAAACGACTTTACGGCCGTACTGAATTATATATACCTGCTCAGGCGCATATTTATGTCCAAGGTTGTTTAACTTTGATGTAAAATGTGAAGTTGCAGCTGGATGCAGGTAGACTTTATGAATTTGGTAACTGAATATTTCAGAAATAACTACTGTTAATTTGACGGAGCACATATTTAAAAATTTTTTTTTTCCATCAAAGTTTTAAAAAGGGCCTAAAAATAAGCATTTCGAAAAACAGGTATATCCGCCAACTTTTAACAAACAAAAAAAACATTTTTTTTTTGTTTCAATCCCAAATTAAATTTTCTTTAATTGCTATACAAGAAAACGACAAGCGGCCGCCTTATTTACTCACAAAACCATTTTAAATACAACGAAAAAGAAGAAAAATTTCAAAATTTTCCCAATGTTGAAAATTGGTCAACTTTGAGCGGCTCTACCTGGTAAACTATAATTTTCTGTGAAAAAACAGTTGTATATTCTTGATCCGTGGAAAATTCTCTATTAGAAACATGATTTTTTCCATGCTTTAACGGCAGAGGCGCCACTGTGCGTCGTGCAAAATTGAACAGTATGATTGGAATAGTTGAGCGCAGGACTCTTCTTCGAAAATTTTCATTTTGTTGGGAAAAAGGCAAGCGAAATTTCATAAAATATTTCGGTAGTTTAAGAATCGATCTTGCAGTTGTGTCAGAAACGAATCAATCAATGTACGGTATGTAGATTGTTACAAGGAGATAATCTTCAACTGAATCACTTTGTACGTTGGAACGTTGGGTCTGTTTCGACGCAATCCTTGGCTTTCGCAATTCAATTTCGTATTGCTCGCTAATTTCGTTCACGGTTTTTAAAATTTATCTGAACTTCCCCTTAGCGTTTTCTCCTTTTTTCATCAATATTTGTTTCGCAGCATCACCCAATTTGATAGCCTCTCCCAGATATTGATTTTACCCTTGAAGTACTCGACTCAGAGACAATGTTAGAGAATACACCGAGCTCAAAATATGCATGGATATCTGGAAATTTGCGGTTTTTATAGCTGAAAGCAGTCGGAAAGCTCCAGACGAAGTCGTTGGGTCTTTCCAGTTGGTGGAAATCACTTCAAGAGCGCGAATTATTGCTGGTTGCAAATGGAGATATATTGCAACGGACTCATGTTGATTATTTCATTCTGTAGGTCGATTCTGTAACTATTTTAACGCCAGGTGTTAGCGTCAACTTCGCTTAACACTATTTTTAACGCTTTTCGCTATTCACTAACTTTTAACCACACCAAAAGTGTTATCTAACACTTTTTGTGTGTTTAGCTGTCGCAAACTATTTTCGAGGTGTTAACAATAGCGTTAATATATTTGCAAGTGTTTTAGCGTTTGGGAAAAGTAAAAAAATTAGTTTTGAGTTTTTTGCATGTAATTTAGTGCAAAATACGGCGAAAAGAGAAGTATTGCCATATTTTATCACCATCAAGAGTCAGCTGTTTCGCGGCGTTAAAGGAGAGTTACAAAATCGCACTTTCATTAAGAACAAACGCCGAAATTTGGCGATAAGCTTAACGCTCGGAGAGTGGTTACAAGTTACAGAATCGGGCTACTGGACACGGTTGCTTATGTACATAGCATTCTTTGGTGAATCATTCAGGTGCCTTTTCAACTGCTCATAAGTTTTGGCTCGATATCTTAAGAGAGCTCTTAAATTTCCATCATTCGTCAACGGTTTGTCTTCAGAAATTCTGCCCGTATCATTGGAACCTCTGAGAGCAAATCCTTGTCGGCCACACAGGATAACTGTTTCAATAATTGGAATCATGCGTGGTTTGCTTTCATTCGGAAAGTCTAATCTTTGTTTCGACAGTTGCAAAGCAATGGGTAAAGAATTTTCTTCTTCGATTTCCATTGCAACAGACATTTTTTGTGGTATTCTAATGAACTGTGCTTTTCGAAAGCTTCCAGGTCTTTTTCCAGTTTTTTAATGGGGTGTTAACTAACTGGTCCAGAGTTTGATTACCGACTCCTCTCAATGTAGCACAAAATAGGGCACAGTATTTGCAATATGCACCGTCTTCTATGGCCCAATACAGTAAGATGCTCATTACTCAACTGAAAAGAAAATTTACTTTCGGTGCCATTTGAAGAGGAAATTCGAAGAGTTCGCGCGAATTTTTGGAAAAATTAAAATAAATAAAAATAACAAATAAATTCGTTCTTGGAAGAATATTTTATCTGGTAAGTATCAATCAAGATAAGGAAAATGTTATAGTGTCACCACAATATACAAATGTACATGCGCTTGTGCATTTGTTGATTATGGTTTTGCCCAAAGTGTGTTTAGTGTACCTGACCAAGATCAGGAAAATATTATGGTGTCACCACAATATACAAATGTACATTCGCTTGTGCATTTGTTGATTATAGTTGTGGCCAAAGTGTGTTTAGTTTAGTGTACCTGACCAAGATCAGGGGTAAATTGTGGTGTCACCATAATATGCAATTGTACAAGCATGGTTGTTGCCAAAGTGAGTTCAGTTTAGTGTACCAGACCAAGATCAGGAAAATGTTATAGTGTCACCACAATATGCAATTGTACAAGCGCTTGTACATTTGTTTGCTATAGCTGTTGCCAAAGTGAGTTTAGTTTAGTGTACCTGGCCAAGATCAGGATATATTTATGGTGTCAACACAATATACAAATGTACATGCGCTTGTATTTGTTGATTATAGTTGTGGCCAAAGCAGTCATTAAAAAATAGGGAACAAATAATTGATAAGAATATTATTAGTTTGAAATTCAGAAATTCTGCCCGTATCATTGGAACCTCTGAGAGCAAATCCTTGTCGGCCACACAGGATAACTGTTTCAATAATTGGAATCATGCGTGGTTTGCTTTCATTCGGAAAGTCTAATCTTTGTTTCGACAGTTGCAAAGCAATGGGTAAAGCATTTTCTTCTTCGATTTCCATTGCAACAGACATTTTTTGTGGTATTCTAATGAACTGTGCTTTTCGAAAGCTTCCAGTTTTTTAATGGGGTGTTAACTAACTGGTCCAGAGTTTGATTACCGACTCCTCTCAATGTAGCACAAAATAGGGCACAGTATTTGCAATATGCACCGTCTTCTATGGCCAAATACAGTAAGATGCTCATTACTCAACTGAAAAGAAAATTTACTTTCGGTGCCATTTGAAGAGGAAATTCGAAGAGTTCGCGCGAATTTTTGGAAAAATTAAAATAAATAAAAATAACAAATAAATTCGTTCTTGGAAGAATATTTTATCTGGTAAGTATCAATCAAGATAAGGAAAATGTTATAGTGTCACCACAATATACAAATGTACATGCGCTTGTGCATTTGTTGATTATGGTTTTGCCCAAAGTGTGTTTAGTGTACCTGACCAAGATCAGGAAAATATTATGGTGTCACCACAATATACAAATGTACATTCGCTTGTGCATTTGTTGATTATAGTTGTGGCCAAAGTGTGTTTAGTTTAGTGTACCTGACCAAGATCAGGGGTAAATTGTGGTGTCACCATAATATGCAATTGTACAAGCATGGTTGTTGCCAAAGTGAGTTCAGTTTAGTGTACCTGACCAAGATCAGGAAAATGTTATAGTGTCACCACAATATGCAATTGTACAAGCGCTTGTACATTTGTTTGCTATAGCTGTTGCCAAAGTGAGTTTAGTGTACCTGGCCAAGATCAGGATATATTTATGGTGTCAACACAATATACAAATGTACATGCGCTTGTATTTGTTGATTATAGTTGTGGCCAAAGCAGTCATTGAAAAATAGGGAACAAATAATTGATAAGAATATTATTAGTTTGTCCATAAGTTAGGTAAAAACTTGGGTAATGGTTTCCTTTAGGAGACAACTGCTAAAACACATCCGAAGTTATCGGGAAAGGTATCAAAAGACGCAAAAAGAAGAAAAAAGATTTTCTGTCATTTTCATGTGGTTCTTGTAATCACAGATTAGGGTGTACCGGAAAGTGCAAAAGTGTGTTCTGCGCAGAAATACTGTGGACCGCGTAGCCGGTGTTGGACCGGCTAAGGGTTATTTTTTTGAAGCGCGGCCAAAGGCCGCCTACCCAAAAAGTGTTCTGCACATAAATACCTTGGATCAAGCCCCTATTTTGGATCGGACCTGGGTAATTTTTGGGTTTTTGGCGAATAACTTTTCACTGAAACAAAAAATTTAGTTTTGATACAGAGATCAAAACGCGTGTTTTGATACCGACATTTTTGGGCGTGTTTTAGCAGTTGTCACCTAAAGGAAACAATTACCAAAACTTGTAAAGAAAGCGATGTCTTCGGCTGTGTCGAAGGCTTTATACCTTTCATGAATATGCATCACGGTTTTAAGTGTTCAGTCCTTATGTGCGATGATGCAAACTTATGCAATTTGTTTTTACCTTGTTAAGTAAACGATATCTAGCCAAATCCCATATTGCAATCGTTTGTTTGTAGGGAGTGTTGGGCAAATTATAATTGTTTAAACAATTAATAATTAAAAAATTACCAATTAATTGTTAGTTGCAACTTCTAAAATTAACAGTTTTGAATCTAATTTGTTAAAAGTTACAATTAACTTAATCTAATGAATTAATTTAATTGCAGCTAGTTTCTTTATTAATTAATAAGTCAATTAAAAATTTAATTATTTAACGCCCAGCACCCCGAGTAAACTTAAGTTCAAATATATGTAATGAAACACGATTTTAATTTCAGATGCCCGAACGTAGTGAGGTACTGGCCCAAGGAGTATTACTGAGAGAGTGTAAGGTGCTGTTTTTCATATTTTTACTTTGAGTGATTAATTCATTATTTATTCGTATTTTACAGGTATCCATTCTTTGGGAAACGCGAAGCCGGCGAACATATGTACCTAAAAATATGTCTTTTGTAAATATTAATAATATGTGTAGTATTAATTTATTGCAAATTTTGTGAATTTTGTAAACACATATGTGTAGTAGAAAAAAATCCATGGACTTTTTTTAAAGTGTAGGAAAGATAAGTTTTTTCTGTAAATATAACTTAAGATTCAATAGTTGTTTAGCATCAAAAGAAACGTTATTAAATTACCTTTTATTTGATGCTAATTGCGTTAAAATCGCTAAATAATTTATTGTAAATATTTTCTATTTTGTAAACACATATGTGGAGTAGAAAAAAATCCATGGACTTTTTTTAAGGTGTAAGAAAGATAAGTTTTTTCTGTAAATATAACTTAAAATTCAATAGTTGTTTAGCATCAAAAGAAACGCTAATAAATTACCTTTCATTTGAGGCTAATTGCCTAAAAATCCCTAAATAATTTATTGTGATCAGAACGAATGTCACGTATTTTGTAAATTTCAGTAAAAATAGCTAATTTTGCATTTACTTACATAAAATAACTTTAAAAAAATTTTATATTGTTTTTATTCAAATATGTACAATTATTTTGATTAAGACAGATTTAAAAACCGAAGTTGTGTTGAATTATTTGGATATTTATTTCTCAATTTAGGTGATTTTTTGGGCTTTTTGCCTTTTTTTTGCGTATGTTTCAGATCTGGCAACCCTGTGAAATTTGCAACCCTTTGTTTTGGGAAATTTTCTTACTTAGAACGACGTAGATATATTTTTTCTTGCGGCGTTTATGAATGTGTGCGAGGGTGATGCAAGGCCACACGTACACGAAATGTACATGTGGAAAGTGGATAATATCTGCACGCTGCCCATACAAAACTATCCATTTTTTATCTTCATTTGTGGATAGCGCGACCTATGTTTTATCCACTTTTTTATCTGCGTATGGTTGGTAGGGTAATAATTTAATTATATTCAGCTTACCGTAGTGTGTGCCGCACCAGTATTCTCTGATCAACGAATGATAATGAAGTGTGCGGCAAAGAATTGTCAAACATACTTTGCGCACGGCCTGCAAAGATTAAATGTTGATGGAAGGCAAAAAGAATCCAAGAATTGTGGAGACAGTAGTAGTTGATGAAGCTGGCTCTCGTGCGTACTATAAAAGGCAGCATGCAAGCATGGCAGGATGATCAGTTTATTTTGAAGTGCTGTACAGTGAACTTACTGTGGAGTTATCAAACTCGTAAAATTGCATTGCGCTTATTACTAGTAAATAAAACGAGCTATTTGTTACAGTATTTGTGCGTGTGTTTATTTGACTATATAGTGATCGAACTCAGAATTATTTATCGATTAATCATCGAATTCGTCACAACTGGTGTCAGAAGTGGTATTGTTAAATAAATACCAGTGATTTGGTTATAATACAGCCCTGTCTTTACTGTTTTGAACGTACACTAGGGAGCTCGAAGCGGGTGTGTATGCTTGCGGTTACCGGACTTAGTCACTCGGATGTGTCGGGGTTCTTGCTCCTTGCAATCCACCCTAGTATGGGCATATATTTAAACCAACATTTTTCATGCACTTTTCGGAACGAAAACGAATGGAAACGCACAGTCAGATAAAACCGAAAGCAAAACAAAAGATCACACACAGATTTCATTCATTCATTATATGCGGACGAACACAATACACTAGTATAGTAAAAAAAATAAACAGACGGTGAAAATAAGAAGAAGAATGTATAACTAAGAGAAATCTCTTAATTCCGATCAAACACCATTGATCATAACACATGACCAAAGAAAACTATGCTGAAAATAATATGCGTACAAAAGAAAGAAACAAATCATTTCGGTGAGTGGAGGGATAAGGTGTTATTCTCCTAATATACTCTCACTCCCTGCCCTACCATTGTATTAAGAGTTCTTAGCAACTCTCCCATACCCGACCAAAATAAACCCACGGCTACATGTTTAGCTTACAAGAAAATGATAACAAAATTTACTCACTATTCATTATCTCAAGACTCTATTCCTACATTAAATATATTTGCAAAAGTTAGGCGAAACTCTCATAGAAGTAAACACTTTTGTAAATGGATTTAATGTAATTGAAGCAAATATATATACAAACATACCTCTTAACTCTTAACATATTTTCGAATTAAAGAACTCATTCATTATTCTCTATGTATTGTTATGGAATTCGCAACAAAATGGAGCAGTAAGGAAGGCGGTCGGCACGATATGAGCTCGCACTGTGGCTAGTCATTGTCGGCTGGGGTGGGTTCTTGCCAACCTTACCGTCCTGCGCCATAATCAGAGAAAAGGTCAGATCGTGCCTTAAAATACGCGGGGAAAAACGCAACAACCGCGCAAAACGACTAAAAAAAAACAACATCCGGCTAACCCGTATGCCACGGACAGACCGTTGACATTCAAAATACAAAAACTCAAATAAAACGGAAAATCAAATAAATTCAAAAGAAACGGGCAACCAAAATATTTAAAATGAAAATCAAAATTCAAAAATAACCAAAAGCGAAACTAACTGAAATATAAATTTAAAAATAACCGAAAATGAAACGAAATTAAAACTGAAATAACGAACGGAAGAAGAAAACAAAGATAAATTTAAATTAACCGAAAAGAAACCCTGAAATTTTAAACGAACCGGAAATGACCGGTTACCCTGCTGCAAAAGGAAAAAATTAAAAAAAGAGGCCGAACATTATAAGGGGGCGCCGCGGGTGTTGTTGCGACGCCCGGTGCTGACCCACCCTCATCCATGGCCATCGGTGCACCAAACCGAATCCCGATGGCCCCTTACCAGGGTTCCTATATACCTTCTAATTAATGGAAAGATTCAGCATTCCCATTTTTAACAAATTTATTCAAAATTCATTTACAACTAATTAAATCGACTTACGCTAGTATAACTATTTTATAGCAAACGAAAAAAATTTATTTGGTTGTACCGAGTTTTCTCAAAAAAAAATTGGGTTTTGGTCTTATTGGATAGTTATGTTATTCATTTTATTTTATTTTATTTTGTCTGGGTTTGGCCGTTTTACTTTTTTTTTTTTTTTTTTTTTGAGTAGGTATTTTAAGTTAGGGTTTTCGAATTTTATTTTATTTTTAAGTCACATATTATTATTATTATGTTCATTTATTTTATTAAATAAATTTTTGTTTAAGTTTTATTTATAACCGCTTTATGAAATAATAGATCTACGCTTATACCTATTTCGCAATATTATAATATTGAAAATTACTGCTAGGCTACAAATTTTGGTATCAATATTGATGTATTTAGAAGTTTAATTGGAATCGAAGGGACATTATATCTTAAAATTCTTAATTAATTTTTTTGTTTTTCGCCCATACTCTGTCTTAACTTTCCAAAAGTGTAACTAAATTTAATAAATGACCCTAACGGTCCACGGACTACCATTTAAATGGAAATCGATATTACAATTATTTTATAAAAAAACCAATAGCTATAAATTTAATTATATTTATAAATAAAAAAGGCAGTAAAGCAGTCGAAATTTAATTTACTTGTTTAAACCTTTTTGCATTGTTTTTCATGTATACGTATGCTAATCAAAAAAAGTTGTACATTAAACACTTATTAATAAACGCTCAAATAGCAATAAAGAATTTTGCATTATAAGCAAACATTTTTGCTTTCGTAAAATCGCAGCAAAAGTATTAAGTAACTCACATTCTTGTAATTTTTAAAGAATTGAAGTACTTGATAATTTGGCCGTTTAAATACTAGATTTTATAATAAAGACAACAAACACTTAAACGCATTGCTCTAATATGAAGTCAAATTCCTTTTTTTTTTTTTTTTGTTTTTTGAGGAATGCGTCAAAGTAAATCAATTTTCATTTCATATGAAATTTTTTTTTGTTTTTGAATACTACGGCCTGGGGTTTTATACGTTCGTCAAGCTCAGGTTAAACTAAGTTAGCTTAAGCTACATTCACTTTGTTTAATTTAATTCTATATTATTGGCAAAAAAAACAAAACTAACTACATCAGGTTGATCTCACCCATTGTTGCAGTAGGCTGTTGGTCGGGCGCTACTGTTGTTGTTGTAGGTAATAGTGCCTACATTACGGCGGCCCCTGCTGTTGTCACTGCTGGTTATGTTGTTGCTGCTGCTAGTGCGGCGGGCCTATATTACGGCGGCCCTCGCTGATGTCACTGCTGGTGTTGTTGTTGCCGATGGTTTACTGCGGTGGGCCTATAATACGTCGGCCCCCGCTAATTTCACTGCTGGTTGTGTTGATACCTTTGGTTGTTGCTACTGCTGCTGAGGCTAGTGCGGTGGGCCTATATTAGAACGGCCTTCGCTGATGTCACTGCTGGAGGTCGTCGTGCGCCCTGGTGCGCGTTGTTGTTGTTGCGGTTTATGGCGGTGGGCCTATGTGAAGGCGGCCCCCGCTGTTGTCAATGCTGGTGTTGTTGTCGTTGCTGGATATCCAGAAATATTGTTGTGGCTGCTGCGACTGCTGCTACTGATGTGGTTGTTGTTGTGATTTATTTTTGTTGTTCTGTGAACTTTTCCTGTTGTTGGTTTGTTTGTTTTAGCTATTTATTATCACCAAGTTGTTATTTGTGTGGTGGTTTTTGTAGTTCAATTTTGTAGCTTTAGTTTGCTTTTATATTCTTTTTGCAGATTTTTTTTTCTTTTGTTTGTTAATTTTGTTTACGCACGCACTTTAATTTTGCGTTTATATTTATTCTTCTGTTTTCTTTTTGCAATTATCTGTAAAGACCAAAAGTTTTTGGTTTAGTTTAATATTTAAAATACGTTTCCGCATGTCTGTGAAATCACTGTTCTATAGGTTTTAGGCCGAATGCTAACAATTTTCAGATTCAATGGCAATTCTATACGACAGCATTCAACCGCCAATATACGTTCAAAATTCTCGGGAAAGGCATCAATCGACGCGTTCCGACCTCCGTACCAACAATCCGAAGGCGGGAATCAAATAAATTGTCTCGGTGGAAAGCTATCAGCAAAAACTCAAAAATGCGCTGGGTTCGATCCCAAATAGGCGGCTTCATCCAAGGTATTTATGTGCACAACCCCTTTTCGCGTAGGCGACCTTTGGCCGCCTTCCAAAAGAATAACCCTTAGCCGGTCCAACCCCCGGCTACGCGGTCCACAATATTTTTGAGCAGGACACACTTTTTGCACTTTTTGGTACACCCCAATCTGTGATTACAACAACCCATGAAAATGACGAAAAATTTTCAACTTGGATTGCCAATATCTCTAAACAGACACAAAATATAGAACTTCCGCCCCCGGACCATCGACATGGAGGCCAAAACCTGTCGCCCGATACATCCCCCGAGACTCTCGGACGCACATCAGCAGCACGTGCCGTCGTACAGAATTGCCGTTTCAATAGCTCAATTTAACTTGGGTCAGAATGCTTTCATAAAAGTGAGCTGCGTATTTATTAGTAATTTTTTCCAGATTTTTTTCACGACACACTCGCACACACACTGATTTTGCTGTCCAGGTATATTAATATTTAGGTACTTCACAATAGTAAGCCTATATATAAACGCTGCAGGTTAGCTGTACAGTATATTCACACGCGTAACACGATTTCTTTTACCGTGTAAATAATTAAATTTATACTTCTGTATGTACACACATATACATATACAGAAGAAAAACAACGCAATCACTTTTTTAAACAACTTTTTCGCGAAATGCTACTAACATTTTTTTTTTTCTTTTTACACGCGCACGACCGCTCGGTTCAAATCATGTATACTTTTTGAATTGGTCGAATGCCGGTGACGCTGCTATGCCCAAAATTATTCACTTAACGCGACTGCGCAATGGAAAAGTTCCGTTACCCGTTGACGTGGCGTGATTATTGCCAAGTGGAACATTCTGATTGGTCGTTACCATCAGATGATTGCTATGAACGGATTGAACCATTTGGTGTTGCCACCTCAGCAAAAATCACGCACTTTCCCGTAGCTAAACGTCAAACCGGAAGGTGAATCAAAACTGTCACCCAACCAATCGCATTGAACCAAATAACAATTACTATCAATTGAAAGTAAACCATAACAGTATATATGTATATATGTTTGTTTGTTCAACCGTAATGAAATGCAAAAGAAGAACTTGGCATTAAGATTAGACTAGGTGTGGAAAACAAAATCTATATTGATATGTATTTAGTTATGAATGAGTTAAAACAAATACAAAAGAAATAGTTTTACAACTACAACTCGTTCATATGTTTACGTACGTATATTTATATGTAAAGTTATTAAACTGGTTATAGACATACTTGATAAAGGGTACTCCAACGTTGCTTGCGCAAACAGGCTGTACTCTTCCATTGCGGATACCTTACGTTGTGGTTGTTCCTTTATTGGTTCGAAATACACTTTTATATATATATATATTAGAGCTGTTCGAACGTAATCTACAGATGATTCTAAGAAAAATTACTGAAGACACCACAGCTACAAGTCCGATTTCGAGGCCCCCACTTTTACAAAATAGATATTTTGCCATATGAATGTAGGGTCTGACCAAAAAATTTTCATAGCTTCTGATAGAATTATAAGAAAAATATCATATTGGGCTTACTTTAAAGGTATTTTACGTACATTTCAGAAGATATATTAATATCTATAGTGTTTTTGAATTTTAGTAGAGATATCAGGCTTAAATTATGAGAAATTAGCCTAAAATGAACTTTTACCTACTATATTATAATTTTTAAGAAATTTCTTATGGAAAATTTTTTTTCTTTACAGCTAAAATCAGTTCAGAACATTTCCAACAACTTTCATTCAGACAGTTTTTCTTTTTTCGAATTCGTTTTAGTAGAAAAAAATTTTCAAAAAAAACCTATATTTTCAAGTAATAAGCAAAAAACACAATTTTTATAATTTTAATGTAATTTATTTAAAAAATTATTGTTTTACATAGAGTTGACCATTTTAACGTATTTTTCAAATTAAAAGTAATGTTATGTTATTATTTTTCAAAATCTTTTTGCTCTCCATTCAGGGTTGTTTTTCACGATTTTGTGCTGTAACAGCCATAACACCTTCACGTTTTTTTTCTATAACACGTTTGGAAACAGATGTTAACAACTGTACATATCTTTTTGTTCCTTGTATATGCATTGGAATATTAGGATCATCTACTGTTGGCTCATTATAATCTAAGAATTGTACCAAGTGATCGTATTGAATATTTCTTGTGAATGCCGGTTCAGATAGTAAATTATCGTCATTCAGATCAATCATATCAGTATAATCTGAAGCATTAAAATTGATATTATATTTTTTGTAAACTCTGAGTTTAGTTAGATCAAGTATTTTTTCTCGATAGTATTACATTTTTTTTTGATAGCTCTATCCCATATGGCTTTTCTATCATCAAATAACATTGTTAATAAAATGTTCTCTTGATGAGCGTAATATGAACTATTTTGGATTACACCATCTACAATATTAAGTAAATTACATGGTAGGCATCGTCTCCAACGAATAAACTTTGATAAAAGTACACAGCCGTATACAACGGAATTATAGTATTTTACATTGAAATATATTGGCACATAAATTCTAATAATATAAACTGCTAGAGTTTTCAAATTTTCCTATTGTGTATTAGTTGTTGTATATAGACGTAATACCCTGCTTGCTTTGGTTAGCCATCGAGAATGTACAACTGGTCCTGGTTTTATGTTAGCTAAATCAACTGAAACAGCACCATTTGAAATTGCTTTGGCCATTTGATATAAATATTTAACATCTGTAGATAATTCTCGAATTAACAGTCCTTGGCCGGATTTGAACCCGGTACACTCCGGTACTCCCTTGCGGTACTGCCCGACTGTCGTGGTAGCTATTTATGACCAGTGAAACTTCTAGGTCATGTCACTCCTCCTTCCGTAAGGAAGGATAAGGTGGGTAGTGAGAGGCATCATATCCGTAGATCAACCATCGAGTTGCACGTCCTTACCTTTATGCATATTAGTCGTCTCTTACGACCGGTATGCCTACCTCGGGCATATTATAAACCCCTAACCCGCAGGGGTAGATAATTCTCGTTCTTGTTCATCACTGATCATACCAGGCATATTTTCCAATGCTATTGGTTCAAAATCACTTACAACCTGAAAAATAAATTTTTTAGATCAATTAAAATTAGTATAATTTTCCTATTTTAATTTGATTGAAAAAATATTATAAAATAATTTAGCAAATGCAAACCTGAAAATTTTCAGTCTTGAATGTCTTTGAATATATTTGTCGTGACGGTTTTATCTAATGCTTTGAATAAATGACCAAATGGTAACTCATTGAAATGAAGCATATAAACCAGTGCAGTGGTCTATTTAAATGCTTTTCAAAAAGTTTTATAACACCATTTTCTATTCCAGTATTAGCTGGTTCTCCATCGCTGCATATGCCAATTAATTTATCTATTGACAGTTTTTTGCTATTGAAGAATTCATTTAATTTGTGTTTTGCATTTTCTTCTTCACCCAAATTAACATATCCACATAAATCAGCATTAGGCTCTCTTAGAACAACTAAATGGGGTTCTTTTACCATATTTATATGAAATTTCTCACCAATTTTCTCTCTAGTTTATGAATAATTTTTTCTGCCATCGAAAGAATATGTTGGAATGTATGTATCGTTTACGAAGCACTTCATCTCTAGCTTTAATTTTTTCTCTTGCAACTTTAGATTGATCCATTATGAAAAGTTCACCACGAACATCTCGAAAATTTATATCTTCGAAAACGGCTGTTGCTAAACATGAAGCAACTCTATCTGAAACACCGAATCTGTCACACATCATAGCAAAATTTATAGCATCGTATCGTTGAGTATAATGTCCTCGTTTCATTGTAACAGATACTTCTGCAACTGCTTAGTTTGCAAGTTGTGCTTCACCTGTTTCCATATCTGTTCCAAGTGGTTCGTATGTTGGATCATCACTATCTGTTGGCATTGTTGGTATTGTTGTAGGCGTTTCTTCTACAATGTATTTTCTATCATTATTTTGGTCCATCATAAATTCTTTAAATGGTTCGGTATTAAACCATATGAGCATTCTGTTGTTTTTAACTGGAATTTACATTTTCCAATATAAAAAAATTCATTTGTTGATTGTACGAATGCTGTAAGTACCTGAACTTTTTTTCTGTGTTTAATGCTTTCGTGATATTTTTCAGTTAAAACATTAAGTTTCCTTAGAATACTACGTCTATCAATTAGTTGAATATACAATTTATTCCAAATTTCAACCAATTTATCAATTACATGAGGAGTTAAATTTTTATGCGAAAACATTTTACTTTGAATTTTAGCATGATTACTTAAAAAAAAAAATCTTAAAATGTCACGACTAGACGGTAAATTCAGATTATTTAATTCACTTGATAAACCAAATGCGATAATATCGTGTTCAAGTATATGTAATAAAGTGGATTCAGATGATGTAGAAGGATTTGGTTCATCCAATTCAAATACCAATTTAAATACAAAACTTTTGCTGTCCGAATGAAAGTTGTTGGAAATGTTCTGAACTTATTTTAGCTGTAAAGAAAAAAAAATTTCCATAAGAAATTTGTTAAAAATGATAATATAGTAGCTAAAAGTTCATTTTAGGCTAATTTCTCATAATTTAGGCTTGATATCTCTACTAGAATTCAAAAACACTATAGATATTAATACAGATTCTATAATGTACTTAAAATAACTTTAAAGTAAGCCCAATATAATATTTTTCCTATAATTCTATCAGAAGCTATGAAGATTTTTTGGCCAGACCATACATTCGTATGGCAAAATATCTATTTTGCAAAAGTGGGGGACTCAAAATCGGACTTAGCGCTATGGTGTCTTCAGCTATACTCGTGATGAAAAAAAATCCATCCATACAACTCGACCCGCTCTAATATATATATATGTGGTTTTAGGACTCCTACCGAAACGATACAGAATTTCGGCCAGCGTCCATCTATACTTACCGCCAAGAGTCTCCATTGTTCCCATGCATCCATTCGTGACCTGAAAATGAAATAAATAAGACCAGGTTAATTAGCTAAAAATAAGATTATCAATAACATCCAAATTTTACAACTTACCCCGTGAACATTTTTTCCTCAACGCAGTTTCATTCAGTGATGTATCCGGTACTGAATGAATGAGCGTGGCCATACCAAATAGTTGTTAGTGGCAATCCGAGTACGGTACAAAAATCTACCAACTTTTTCCGAGCAGGTAAAGTTATTCGCAAACTTATGAAAAAGTATGTTGAAAGGTAGGACACATAACGAAACGGGTATGAATTTATATTAAAAGTCATTTTTATATATTCAAGTGGTTTTACTTTGTTCATAAAAGTCAAAACAAATAAATAAATATTCTCTAGCACCGGGCTTTCTCTGGTGCATTCGAATATCATGAAGGGATATTTTTCTCCTGCCTGACCTTTTATTTGCCAAGAAACCACGGCGAAAAAATGAGTTTTGGTGTGAATGCTGGATTTAAAATCGATAGATTTATTATATTCGCGATCATCTAATCCACCTGCGATTTTTCTTATTTAAATTTTATTACAAAACCCGCGCAAATTAGCAGTTGGAAAATCACAATAAATTTTCAATAAATAACCAGTTGGGCTTGCTCACCACCTGTCTCCACCCTTAGTGCGCGACCGGATACCTAGCATCCGGGGCACCATCCGGTAGCTGAAAAGGGTTGACAGCTGTTTCAACAACAAGGCACAATTAAAAGCGCGAAACTCTGAGTCGATAACTTACTGCCACGATCAGCTGTGCAGCATCGGCAGCTCTACTCCTTTGATTTTTAGCATCTTGCAATGGCGCAGTTCTTTCCATGTAATGCACAACGCTGCAAGTTTTTCAATGTAATCTGCCCTTTTTGCAATTACACGACATATCGCACGAAGGCGGATGAACATTAACAGAGTTAAAGAGTTATTACACTTGTCATGATACACTATGTTCTGGGGTGGCAGGAAATTGTCAAAATTGACAAAGCTGCCAGATTGGAAAGTTTTGAAAAAAAAAACGAATATGCCAAACTAAAATGTATAATTACTCCCAAAGCCACCCAACCATACAAATATTACTGTCCTACTCACGGGTTTATTTTATAGAATTACTCGTTTTACGGCCCCACGCTCAAAAACAGAGGGACGGTCCAATCTATTTACGATCCCATGCCGCTTATGTGGCAATAATTATGGTATTAGGTTTTGCCAAAAATACCGGGGGATGTTGGCAGAGAATCGCTTGCGGGTGGTACTCATACACAAATAGTGCCCCAACTGCTTGTCTCCGTTTCACCGTTCGGAAATATGTCCGAGTAAGGACCGTTGTTATCGGTGTAACGAGCCACACCACATGTCCCCCCATATGGACGACGTAGCTTCTCAATCCTCTACACACAACCGGCAACCTAAAAACCAAGGTGAAGACGACGGAGAGACATCGGATGGCGCCTTATCTATAGCCATCACGGAAAACACCAAGTCTTGGGCAGAGCAAGTAGCAGGGGAAGAGAAAGAAGAGGAAGCCATGAGGTCAGCAGCGACAACCACTCCCTAGCTCCGTAGCTAGGAAACACGTCCTTTCCGACCGCTACTATGGCACGAGCAAAGGATACCATCTCACAGTCCCACTGATGTCCGTCGGGGTGACGCGGAAACGCGTCCTTTCCGCTCATCACGGCGCACAGCAGGTCGGATGGCACCTTACCAGGCCTGTAAACCGATAATGACACCACAGTCGCCCGCCACAACGCCACAGCTCCAAATTTCCAGACTGGTAGAGCGGCCAACCCGCCTGCCGCAGCCATTATCATGCGATCGTTTGTCACTATCGCACCAACGGCTTCGATGTGCATCGAGTCCGGTAACGCACTGCACTTCGTCCTTGTCCTGGTCGAGACGTGCTTACCAACCACGGTCATTGTAGGTAAGCTTGCTTAATAAAATTTGGTATGCAGGTTCCTTGGCACTCATCTCCAAGCGCTATTTAAAATGGGCGAAATCGAAAACACAAAAAGTGATTACTCAGAACATAATATAAGGATAAAATTTCGTGTATACATTAAGACTGAGGCATAAAATAAAATCTTCAAGAAATTTTTGAGAATGGGTGTGGCACCGCCCACTTTTGATTAAGTCAAATTAAGAAATGTTATTAATCATAAATCAAACACCGTCTGAGATATCGAAACGAAATTCAGCACGCAGTTTTTCAGGTGTGCAAGGAATGCTCGAGGAAAAATGGGCGAAATCGGGTAAGGTCCACGCCCACTTTTATATGAAAGATTTTTAAGAGGATCGTAGATATATAAAATAGGCAATAACTTTCCGAAAAAACCTTTACATCATTTATATTTCACTTTTAAAGTTTGCGTAAACTAAAAAATCCAAAAAATAAAAATTTTCGAAAATGGGCGTGGCCCCGCCGCTTTTATAATGGATTATTCCACAAAACTTTTTAAAATTAATTTATCGGAACGAAATTTGGTGATAGTGTTCTATATATAAAGGTAACTCTTTGCTGTAAAAATGGTCGAATTCGGTTAATGTCCACGCCCAGTTTTTTAACATAGTTCTGAAAAATTTTTTTGGAAAATTTAAAAAACGATATTTCTACAACCAAGCAAGTTATATTAATCAGATTTTGCACACATAATAAGCTTTTTAAGAAAAGCTTGACCGGAAAAAATTTTTGTAAATTTTGAAAAAGTAGGCGTGGCTCCACCCACTTTTCATCATAAAATTTCTGCTATTTTCAAAAGCAATCGCTTATAATTCACTATTGATATTTCAATGAAATTGGTCAGGTGCTTCTCAGTGATATGTATCTTACTCCTGCCAAAAATTAGCGAAATCGGAAAACACACAAGCAAAATATTCTGGGACGTAGTTAATAGCCCACTGCAATAGCGAAGTTATATATCTTTTTTGATTTCCATACCTTTCATAAACATAAAATGTATGTAAGTATGAGATGAAGAAGAGAAAAGTTCACTAAAACGATCAGCGCGATGAGCGGAGTCGATTTAGCCATGTCCGTCTTTCCGTCTGTCTGTCTGTCTGTCCGTCTGTCTATTTGAACGCAAACTAGTCTCTCTGTTTTACAAAAGAATGCTGAAATTCGATGTTTGCTTTCGGCATTTTATAACATACTAGCAAAACCCGGTAGAAGTTGTTTTGACGTTTTGATACATAGAAGACATCTATATATAAAATGTTATTAACTTGAACCAAATTAACTCCTAGCTATACCGAACTGCAGCTTTACATAACCTGGCGGCTTATACAGACTGTGTCGTGCCCAGCGAACTGCCGAACCTATCGTGAAAGTTCAAGTGCAAAACAAACACAAAATATGTGGGCGTGACACCGCCCACTTTTGAAAAATTATGTAGATATTGACTAAATGACACATATATCCAAATTTCATTAATTTAGACCAAACAAGTTCGGAGTTATGGCGAATTGAAACTTTATATAGCCTGGGGGCGTAGCTCCGCCTACTTTTCCAAAACTATATATTGTCTATGCTGTACCCACTGAACCCAACTATATATTGTCAAATTTCATAAAGATTGGTTGAGTTCTTTGGCGCCTATAAAGGACACACATTTTTTATATCTATTTTTGTTACGCACACAAGGTATATTTATTCATTCGGCATAAACGAATCGAGATGTATATAGATTAATGTATATCAAACCATTCAGGATGAAAAGTAAAATATCCGGGCAAGTAGTTAATACCCCACTGCAAAAGCAAAGTTGTATATCTTTTTCGATATTCATACCTTTCATGAACATGAAATGTTTGTACGTATACTGAAATGATCAGGAGAATGAGCTGAGTCGATGTAGCCATGTCCGTCTCCCGATACGTCTATCTGTCTGTCTGTCTGTGTATTTGAACGCAAATAGGAACTGAGAGTATTAAAATAGACCTGCGTAAATTGGAATGCCGTAATAGATCACTACTAGGTATATAATGTTTGGTTCCACCCGAACTTAGGCTTCCTTACTTGTTATTATTATAATGATTACCATTTAATTTCACTTTTTTATATTTTAACTTATATTTAATTCGAAATGGTTGCTGACGGCTTCATTTGATTTGAGGTTGCTTGTCGCAAGGGGGCGACATGTTTAGGCCACCGGCCTGCATAAAAGGTGTTTTTTTGGGCCCGCAAATTAGAAAACTTTTTAAATACGCCAGTTGTCATCCAGTTCTATCGGTGAACAAGGCTAAGGCATTTTTTTTTGTGCTGTGTGTGCGAATTTTCTAGGAAGGGGCGAAGGTGAAGAAAGCGATGAGCACGGTGAGCGTTTCCACCAAAAAATAAAAGAAATGGAATTGCGATCCCAAGGACATTGGAATGAACCTATGATGGGCGATTTTTGCTGATTCCTTCTTCGAGAAGAACAAAATGTACCACAACGGCAAAAACTTTCAACTTTTAAACAATTTTAATATACATAAAAATAGAAATATTAAGTTAAATATAAGGTTGTGGTAAAAACTAAACATAGGTTTGTTCACTAAATCTCTTATAACATTGTCATATTTCTGTTGATTATAATCCGGAAAGTGCTAAAATGTTTACCAAGAAATAGGCTTTTGACTCGCATTGTAAAACTAAGAGGTTATTTAATACTTCGTTAAAAAAAAAAACTACAAAAAAAGATGAATGTCAAAAAAAAACTAAAAGTAACATAAAAATCGAGACGGTAATGGGGGAGCTATTGACAGATTAGTAATCCCACTTTTTTTTTAAGCTCAAAAACTGAAATTTCGAGATATCTTGAAAACGGTTCTACTTCTAAACTATCTGATTACACATTTGGAATCAGCAGAAAATTTTACATGGGGATCATGCATCAAATGTCGAGGATATGGAAATTTTTGAAAATTTGTCGGTTAGTGTTATTAACCCTGGGTTCGACCACTATACAGTTAAATAAATACACTCACAAATACTGTTACAAATAGCTAGTTTTAGTTACTAGTAATAAGCGCAATACAAATTTAAGAATTTGGTAACTTCACAGTAGTTCACTGAACAACACTTGAAAAGAAACTGATCAAGTTGCCTTAGTTTGTCACTGCCTTATATAGTCCGACAGGGTGCTACCCTATGCACCCAGAAGTTTCTTGGTTGTTCCCTTCTCTTGATCTCGAAGGTACGGTGGTTTTTTTCGGGAGCTCCCTTTTGCATCGTATTCGCAAACACTCACTCGATCCCTCTTCCTCTTGCTTGGTACATGCTTGTAACTGGTGAAAGCATAAGCGTGAATGCGTAAGCGTAGCCATCGTTATCTCTTTTGTGTTTAACTAGTGATGGGGGTGTTATTGAGATAGGGATAGTACACGCTCGAGAATAATCGCCACACTGCCCTCCATCTAAGTCTGATCGTCCCGATCAGACACATTTTCAGGACCAAACGCAACTAGCGTTTCCAAATGGACCACCTTCATCTTATTCCGTGGCCTTCCAATAGTTTGTATGCGATAGACAACATCGTTGGTCCGCTTCATGGGCCTTCGCAGTTACATTGCAGCTTTGGAGACAAACATTTCTTACGTTGTGGGTTGTATAACAGCACTAAATCTCCTTCGGTAAAACCTTCCGAGTTAATTGCTTTATCGTACTTGGCTTTCATCTTATCACTCATGATCTTAGTTCGTTGTCTTACAAGGAAGTGTATTTCATTTCTCCCAAACTTCAAGTCGGCTAGCAATCGAAGATCATCCCCAAAAATGACCTTTGCAGGAGTCTGACCAGTTGTTTCATGTACAGTAGAACGATATGCCATCAGGAACAAGGAGATATGACTATTCCAATCCTTCTGGAACCTATCCACAACTTTCCTCAGGTGTTCCTCCAAGCTTCTATTGGGTCATTCAATCATGCCATCTGACTGCGGATGCAGTGCAGTTGTTCGAGTTTTTCGAATGCCAAATGCTTTGCACATTTCCTGAAACACAGCTGATTCAAAATTCCTGCCTAGCTCCATCGGTGCACCAAATCTCGGTATTTCAAATAGTGCTCCTGAGTTATACTGTTTCATTTGCCCATGGCTTCTCGATTTTGGTCCTTCAGCTTTGATGCAAACCTCGCAGTTGGCAATCCATTCCACGACCGATTGACGGCACTCAACCCAATAGAATCTCACATTGACCATCCTCACTTTCCCTTATTCGATTCAAACAACCGGATACCAATTGTAAACTGTGCCACTGTGTCCAATATGACTTGGCAACAGGACTCTCTGCTGACATCTCCCCTCTTGTTGGTCGTTCGTTTCGCTCAAGCCCTTGCATCACACGACTCAAATCTGGATCTTCGTGCCGACACTTCTATAACTGACCCATGTCCCATTCCTCCGTAGATGTTGTAGTCATCAACCGCACATCTATAATGCCTTCCTTACATTCCAATTTACATGGTATTCTTGATATTGCCTCAGCAAGTCATAATTTTGCAGTCGCTCTATCCACCGTGCCAGTTGACCTTCCGGATTACGGAACTGCAAGAGCCATTTCGAGTCACTCTAAGAATGTAAACAGCAACTAACTTCTCATGTACATCGACAATTTATCTTCATCCTTTACCTCCACTTGCCAGTAGCCGGTTTTCAAGTCCAGTGTGGAAAACCATTTCGTACCATATAACGAGTCCATAGTATCGGCGATTCGGGGCATGGGCTAGCTGTCCTTCTTAGTTAAGTCGTTCAACTTCCAGTAATCTACACAGAACCTAATTTTTCCGTCCTTCTTCTTCACTAGTATTACCGGTGAGCTCCATGGACTAGGTGATAGTTCGATCATGCCGCTATCGCTCATTTCCTGTATAATTTCCCTTACCACTTACCGTTTGGCCAATGGAATACTACGTGGAGCTTGGCGCATTGGCCTTACATCACCAGTATCAATTTGATGTTTCCCAACCTTAGTCTGACCTGGTTTGGAACCATCCTTATCAAATATGCTCGAGTGCTTTGTTAGAAGTGGCTTTGCCTTACTCTGGTGTTCTTTTTCGAGCCCTTCCGTCCACGACGTGATATCACCTGAAAGACCAATCTCGCTGGTACGAACATTTCCCTGAAGCTGTTCACAATTGATAACTACCTCAACCTCTTGGCATTGTCCCAATATAGCTCCTTTGGAAAGTTTAAATGGCGATTTGAACTCATTAAGTACTTTTACCGGTCCACCTTGTTTTGTCATAGCCAGGGTTTTTCCAACTAGTATATCCGTCTTTGATTTGTTTGCTGCCTCCACAACCCACAATTTGTTTGTCCCATAACCTCCATCAATCTTTGCCCATATACCTGCTTCTGACTTCGGGGGAATTTGTCGGCACTCCTCCACGATGTCTGCCACTATGAATTTGTGCTGTACGGTAACGTTCCCAATTGCAATTTTAAATGTCACCTCGCCCAAGACTTGGGTGTACTCATCAGTCGCCGTACTCAACTTTGCTCCAGGCAATGGTCTCACCTCCTTGTTGACCAAATCGGATCGAATGATGGAACGAGATGCGCCCGCGTCCACGGTCAGTAAACGCTCTTTTTACTCCACAAATCCTCCAATAGTAACATTACTAGCTTTGCGACCGATTTGTGATATAGCGATTATGGGGCATTCAAATGCGGGAGCCAGCCTACGCCCCTTGCCGCTAACTCTCTTTAGTTTAACGGTTGGTTGGATTGGGAGATTTGCTCATCTCCTTCAGCCTTTCGATTACGGCCTTTTGCGTTGACGGAGTCTCTGGAGCAGGTGCTGCAATAACGCGCAATATGACCAGCTTTCCCACACTTAAGGCATTTGTTGACACCGTCATGTTTCTGTTGCTTTCCACTCAATGCTTCTAGAATTGTGTCTACCCAATCTGGGCGTTCTACTTCCACGCTTTGAGCTTTGTACGCCGGTTTACTTAATAACGAGGCTGTTTCCGGCGTTAGAGCATGTGATACCGTTTCAGCGAATGTCCTTTCGGGGTTTGCATATGTGGCCCGCTTTGTCTCCACATCAACCTATTGATGTCCGATGCAAATTCCTGCAAAGTCTCATTAGGTTTCTGGAAGCGATTCTGTAGCTCTATTTGGTATATCTGCTTCCGATGTTCGCTACCATAGCGTCTCTCAACCGCACCCATCCAAGCTGCATAACTATTGCGTTCGCCATCGGGAATAGTCTGCAAGATGTCGGTTGCAGGTCCCTTCAATGCCACGAGCAGGGCAGCAACTTTGTCTTCAGTGCCCCAATTATTCACCGCTGCCGTCTTCTCAAACTGTAGCTCAAATACTTGGAAAGGAACAGAACCATCAAATGACGAGGATTTTACCTTGGGAGTATTCGCTGAAGCAGATGGCCGGTTCAGTTGCAACTTCTGGATACGGCCCCTTAACATATCCTCGGAATGCGTGCCTCTACCTTCATGATATCCGAGCTTACTGCTCTTCCAGCTTTGCAGAGATCTGCGATAACACCTGTGCTGAACCTTGTGATGATATTTGGGAAATACGTGCCTCCCACTTGGATGTAATATGTGTATCCTGTTCTTCCAGCTCAGATGCAATACGCGTCTCCTGTTCTTCAAGTGATGCCATGCGAATTGTAATACGAGTCTCCTGTTCTTCCGTTTTAGTCAATATCTGAGTCAATGCAGCCAATATCATGTTTGTGTCCATATTCGCCACTAGATTCGGATACTCTTTTTTTCTTCCATTTTTGTCGATGTCTCTCCCACAAGATGGAAAACATGATCATCAACGTTGATTCCTTCCGCTTCCATAGCGTCCCGTAATCGTGACGGTAGCTCCGATGCCTGTTCGCGTTGCTCTAACTAATTTTTGGGTTGCAGAATCTTTAATTCGCCATGTCCTCGTTAACCTTGCAATCACTGGTATTTATTTAACAATACCTCTTCTGACACCAATTGTGACGAATTCGATGATTCCTCGACTATTAATCCTGAGTTCGATCACTATAAAGTCAAATAAATACACGCACAAATAATATAACAAATAGCTAGTTTTATTTACTAGTATAAACGCAATAAAAATTCCCTAGTTTGGTAACTTCACAGTAGTTCACTGAACAACACTTGAAAATAAAGTGATCCACCTGCCTTGATTGGTCACTACCTTATACAGTCGGACAGGGTGCTACCCTATGCACCCAGAAGTTTCTTGGTTGTCCCCTTTTCGTGTTCTCGAAGGGTCGGTGTTATTTATGGGCATCTTCTCTTTGCATCATATTCGCAAACACTGACGCGGTATCTATCGCATAGCCGTAGCCATCGTTATCTCTTTTGTGTTTTACTAATGGTGGGAGTGTTATTGATTAAGGGATGGTACGTGTTTGAGAATATTCGCCACAATATAATTGTTTGTTTTTTTTTATGTGTAAAATAGAGAGTATTTCCGCTATTAAATGCACAAAAATTCAAGCAAAATTATACTTTTTTTGAAAACTTTTTTTCCAAAACGTTTATAGCGCCCTATAGCGACCGTCCGCGACAAGTTCAATCATACTATTAAATTGAATCGAATGCCGGCGACGCCGCTATGGTATCGAGAAGAATCTTCAACGGATGGCGACCGCGCAATGGGAAAATCCCGTGCACATTTCGACGTTCTTTGATTATTGCCAGGTGGCGATCTTTTTATTACTATCAAGTTTCAAAGCTATAGTATACATGATAAAAAAAAATATACCACTGAACTGAAGTTAAACTACGAGTTTGTTTTTTGATAATTACTTTTTAATACCCTTTTCCCCGCTAACTACTTTTACATAATTTCATTTAGTTTTTGTATAGAGCAAATTTGAAATATTTCCTTTTTTCCTTTGAAACTGAATATTAATAGTGGTTAATAATTTTATCAAGACAAATTAACTTGTACTACTATTTTTCGAATAGCTATAGCATGCATGTTGGAAAGCATAAAACGTAGTACTGCAATTTTGGTCAAGTCCGAACCCTGAAGGCACGCTCCGTTGGCGTGCTAATAAAGAAGGTCCTGGACCATGCGTTTGGTGTGTTTCCTTGGTGGCCCGCTAGACCCACGTTACTGGATTTGGACAGGGGCACATGAAACTCCTTCCCTTCACAAATACTTAGCCAAAATTTTAAAATTTATATGAATTGATAATTAATCAACCGCTGTTTGAGGGAGACATTTTTTCTGAGAATATTGATAGTTTTTTAACTCCACGTCGGCAATATTTTTATTGCCAAATTCTAAATTATATCGGTCGAAACCGTGATGTCAAGCTCAGACAAAGTCAGGGGTCAGTGCAGGGTTCCATGTGTCTCCTGCCCTGTTTAGGTTGGCATCTTCAAGGTGTCCCTACCAATTTACTGGTTTCCGCTACTTTTGGCACTTTGTTTGATTTTGTTAACTAAACTGAAAAAAAAATTGAATATTCGTAAATACGTTTTGTGCTTGTGCTCTTTCCACCTGACTAAAGACTCGAAATACAATTATGTAAAGGAAACACCTTTTTGTATGCCAATTGCCCATTTCCCTTAATTAGGCATTGCCAGGTAACGGGTTACTTACTTTTTTGTTTGCAAATGCTGGGAAATAAAAGTTCTGTCATTGGTGCTGCCACTTCAGCAAAATCAGAGAAATTTCCCGAGGCTGTCGATTAGATGTCAAACGGGAGTGAGACCAAACTTACCAAACTGGTAAGTTACGCAACCATCCGCAGTGAGTCACGTAAGGGTAAACCGTAGCAATATGCGTGTTCCAATCCTGAGTGATCCAGATCCAGATAGAAATTTTGCATGTACATGCAACAACAACGTTGTGATCTTGATATTTATCTGGATCAATTTCGGACCTGTATAGAAGCTCTGTCCGTATAGTTTTATGTAGTAGATTTTTTGACAGCCAACCCTCATTTGCCTGGTAGCACAGACATACATATGTAAACACACATATATACACAAACAACTCTCATACAACTGATCCGTATCGTTCCCGTGAGATCTTGATCGTGATACTGATCTGGATAGCTGTTTGGAACACAACTAATATTTATTCATATTGTACCAGCAAGCATGTACCATCCCTAACTCAATAACACTCCCACCACTAAAAGTGTTTGCGAATACGAGGCAAAGAGTAAATGCTGATAAACAAGCAGTGTTCTAGAATGCAGATACAGAGCGAATCCAGAACGGTGGAGACGCTTGTAGGTGATGAAGCTGGCGCTCGGCCAGACTATAAAAGGTAGTATACAAGCAAGACAGGTGGATCAGTTTATTTTCAAGTGTTGTTCAGTGAACTACTGTGAAGTTACCAAACTTTTAAATTTGTATTGCGTTCATTGCTAATAAATAAAACTAGATGCTCAGTGTGTGTGTTGATTTGACTTTTTAGTGATCAAACTCAGGATTACTAATAATTCGTCACAATTGGTGTCAGAAGACTACCAGTGATTTTAAGGATAGGAAAGACATGGCAAAGTTGAATGAGCTGAAGATCCAGCAACTCAAAAATTAGCTGGAACAACGTGGATTAAATACGACAGGCAATAAATTTGAGGCAATGGAAGTGAAAGGAATTAACGTTGACGATTATGTGTTTCATCTTGTGGAAGAAGCATCGACAAAAATAGAAGAAAAGAAGGA
Source organism: Merzomyia westermanni (assembly GCA_949987695.1). Classification (NCBI taxonomy): domain Eukaryota; kingdom Metazoa; phylum Arthropoda; class Insecta; order Diptera; family Tephritidae; genus Merzomyia; species Merzomyia westermanni. The sequence continues at coordinate 89,654,492 of OX465291.1, forward strand.
GTCTACGATTATAGGCGCAAGTGCGAACACAAACGCGTTGTTGGCTTTATTGACTCAGATTTCGACCAAATTGGAGAACAGAAAACTGGCATGGCATATCAGCTGGAAGAACAGAAAACTTGCATAGCATCTCAGCTGGAAAAACTGAAAACACACATTTTAGCTCAACTGGAAGAACAGGAGACGCGTATTACATCTCCCAAGGCATCTGAACTTGAACAAAAGACACACATGTTATCTCTGCTCGAACAGGCTTCATCGCATGCCTTCTCTCAACTAGAAGAACAAAGGGCTTATATGTCATCACAGTTGAAAGCACAGATGCTAAAATAACACAAGTGCAAGAGGTATTTAGAGAACGGCAGGGCATAATTGAGGCCGAAGTAGATGCTTTCAAGGGCCGTATTCAGGAGCTGCAACTGAACCATCCATGAGCCTCAGCGAATACTCCAAAGGTAAAATCCTCGTAATTTGATGGCTTTGTTCCATTCCAGGTATTTAAGCTACAGTTTGAGAAGACGGCAGGTGTGAACGATTGGGGCACTGAGGGAAAAGTTGCTGCACTGTTGGTGGTATTGAAGAGACCTGCAGCTGAAATCTTACAGACTATTCCGGATGGCGAAAGAAATAATTATGAAGCATTGATGGGTGCAGTTGGGCGACCCTATAGCAGTGAGGCTCAGAATAGAGCTGCAGAATCGCTTCCAGAGGGCAAATAAAACTTTGCAAGGAATTTGCGTCGTACATCGAGAAGTTGGCCCATCTAGCAAATGCGGATGGACCCATAGAGTACACAGAGAGCAAAAATCCAACATTTTATAAATGGAATAGGTGTTGTAGATACCAAGAAGGCCACATATGCAAACCCAAACTGGCATCGCATGCTCTGACGCAGGAAACAGTCTTGCTTTTAAGTAAACCAGCGGTCGAAGCTCCCCGCGTGGAAGTGAAAAGGCCAGATTGGGCGGATTTCTGGAAGAATTGAATGGAAAACAACATAAAATTTAAGGTGCCATTAAATGCTTTTTGCGGCTCTGGCTCCAGTAACCCCAGCAATTCTAGTGGACGAAAAGGCAAAGCTGAAGGAGATGAGCAAACCTCCCAACCAAATCAGTCGTTAAACTAAATCGAGCCAGCCGAAAGGGGCGTGGACTGGTTCCCGCAACTGAATGCCTCATAATCTCTGTCTCCCAAATCGGAAGGAAAGCTAATAATCTTACTGTTGGAGGGTATGTGGACAGAAAACAGCATTTACAGACTGTGGATACGGGCGCATCTCATTCCATCATTCGACCTGGTGCCGATTTTCGACATATTTTTCGTGATCGTAAACCGTAACTTTGAAACTGTTCAACTTTAAAAAAAAGTAATAATGCATAGTTAAACCGACCGGTACTTCCAGCCAATTGCTTAACTATGCCGTCATTCCGAATGAATAATGGGCTTAGAGCTATTGTGATTTTAAAATTCGCTTTCGATTACGGAATGTATAACGTAATTCGACCCCTGATTTAGTCAACAAAAATGTGAGACCAATACATGGAGGAAAGTAGGGTACGGCCACTGACGAGGACGCCGAAGTCCTAGAAGAGGTAACATGTGAAATCGCGCCTGGGAAAGAGTCAATCGTACACAATTTTATACTGGCGGACATTTGCTGATGAAATCACAATTGGTGTGGATTTCTTAATGGACAAAGATATAATGACCGACATGCAGAACAAGATCATGAACTATAAGAATATTGTTATGGTTTTCTTTCAATTGATAGTCATTTTTATTTGATTCAATCGGTCATAACTCACTGCGGTTGGTTAGGTAAATTCACAGTCTTGATTCACCCTCCGGTTCGGTATTAAATCGATAGCCACGGGAAAGTGCTTTGATTTTGCTGAGGTGGCATCGCCAATTATTCCCATTGAATGGAAAAGGTACCAATAATGGAACTTTTGACTTCCACACAAACAAGTGGTTGGTGTGTTCTCGGTGTGGCCAGAGTTAATTTGTCGGTAAACCAGATTGCCCAAAAATCTCGTATGGAAGGAAATAGGCAATTGGCATCAAAAAGGTGCTTCGCTTCTGTGACTGAATTTAACGTATGTAAATTGGTAAAAAAAGCACAAGAACCTAGTATGTACGGAATAATTGTGCTACAAAATTCAGTGCATTTATCTATTAATGCACGATCTCGATAACAATAACCAACAAAAAAATGCCAAAAGCACCAAAATGGAAGAAGCACCTAATAAATGCCAAATTAACTAGTTCAAGGGTTTGAGTTCCCTGTGTCTCCCATCCCAAACACAACAACGTGGGGTCCCGCGGGCCACCAAGGGAACACACCAAACGCATGGTCTAGAACCTTCCTATTTTTGCGCGCCAACGGAAGCGTGCCTTCAGGGTTCGGACTTGATCAAAATTGCACTAATTTTAGTACCTACTGCACTTAACCCAAATCAACTACGCTTTATGCTCTCTTAGAATAGTGCCATAATCTCATTTATTTTGATAAGTGATGCTTTTTCTTAACTATAAACTCTCCTATAAAGTCATTAATCAGTATAAATATTCTTGCGTGTTATTTTGTTCCACATGGAAAAAAAATTACCTTTAATGAAAATGGCAACTAAGCGAAATAGTATTAAAAGTAATAGTACTAAAATCATTTTCATTTATTTTATCAAATAAAAGCGTAATTATAGTACTTTGAGTTTTAAGAAATTCCTACAGTGCAATGCTCATTAAATCTACTTTTCTCATGGTCAAAGTCATACCTTCAACGTTAATTTCAATAATATATTATCCTTTTTTTTGTTTTGAAATGCGTACTGTACTTTTACTAAGTTCGGTAGTATTAAAAAGGTATTTAAAATAAAAGTAAAAGTCCGAGCCCTGAAGGCAACCACCAACCCGAGTGGCAACAATCACGCCACGTCACACTGGGTAAAGGAACTTTTCCATGGCGCAGTCGCAGTTGCTTCACGATTTTCGGGTATAGCGGCGTCACTGGCATTCTAAGGGATAGTTGAACTTAATTTGGTCGGTGACGTGTACGCGTCGGTGAAATGAGACTTAATGGTGAAAATTTAGGTGTGCAAATAAAAGCAAAAATATATAGTGGAAAATAAATCAATGAAAAATGTAAGAGACAAAAACTACAATTCCCGCACGAAAATACTTTTTAAAACGTTTTACATAGAGGTGCAAATAAAAGGAAAATATATAGTGAAAAAATATATGAACGAAAAATTTGGAAGCAGCTACCTTCTTGTATGAACAAATAGGCTCACTGGTGCTTCCACACAAGGGCAGGAATAGTGGCGTAATACTCGGGAAAAGAAATAATTGAAGTCAGTTGCACTGCGTTGTTTTTTTCCGTCAAACAAAAATAGAAGACCCACAAACAACTCGCCATCATATAGCTGCGACACAGTGCCACTATAGCTCGCCACATCAAGCGCATATTAACTCGCTAACATCGCGCCACATAAACGCGCATAACCAACGCGTTACCATCGCGCATATCAAGCGGCAACAACCACCGGTAACAACAAAACCGATCACGACTCAACCAGTAACAACTAACCCGGGAACACCAAAACCGGCAACAACAAACCCGGCAGTAGTAAAAGCCGACAACAACAAATCCGGCAGTAACAAAGGCCGGAACAGCAAAATCCGGCAGTAGTAAAAGCCGGCAACAACAAATTCGGCAGAAACAAAAGCCGGCACCAACAAATCCGGCAGTAACAAAGGCCGGAAACAACAAACCCAGCTGTAATAAAGGCCACCAACCGGTAACAAGACAACCAGCATGGACATCAGCAGGGGCCGCCCTCTTCTAGGCCCACTGCAATCACCCGGATCGACCACAACAACACCAGCCGTGACATCAGCGGGGGCCGCCATAATGTAGGCCCGCCACCCTATACAATGACCAGCAACTACCAGCAGAGACCAGCAATCACCAGGAGATGTCCGGAGAGAGTCCTGTTGCCAAGTCATATTGGGCACAGTGGAACAGTTTACAATTGGTATACGGTTGTTTGCATCGAATATGGGAAAGTGAGGATAGTTAGTGGCTTCGCAAGTTGATAGTCGTCTCAAAGAAGGGAAACCCTGATGTTCATAGTTTTCAATTTCCTGGTTCTTTTTTCTAGTTTATTTAAATTTGTCTGGTTTTTTTTCCTTTTCCGTTCGTTTGTTTCAGTTAAAATATCATTTTCATTTTGAGTTAATTTTGAATCTTAAGTTTCCTTTTTGAACATTTTCTTTTGCCCGTTTTTATTTTGAGTTTTTTTTTAAGTTGAAATGTCAAATGTGGCATCCGGATGTTGTTTTATAGTTGTTTTGCGCAGTTTTTTTGCGTTTTCTCTGCGTTTGACAGGCATGATTAGAATTTTTCTGATTATGGGGCAGGACGGTAAGGTTGGCAAGAGCCCACCCCAGCCGACAATGCCTAGCCACAGCGCACCATTGAGATCATGCCGACCGCCTTCCTTTCTGTTCCATTTTGATGCGATTCCATTACAGATGGCGCCCAACGTGGGGCGCGATGACTTTTCTGGTCAGCTTGTGAGGTTTCACCATCCCGTAAGTCCCAGGTAGGCAGGCCCAGGAGCCGCCATCTGCCCGAAAAGTGGGGTTTAGCTTTATTGGGATTATTAATATTATATGTATTTGTTTGCCGAACGTGATGTTTTGTTTTTGTCTTCGTTTTTTTTGTATGTTTTTTAGGGATCCCTACTCCTCCAACCAGTCTCAGGGAGGCAGCCTTAGCAGCCCCTGCATTGCGGGAGGAGGAGTGGGGACCCAAAACACACCCATTCCAACTGCGCAAGTCTGGGGAAAAGCGGTACCCAACCGCATCCATTCAAATAAATTTTGACAACGTTTTCTTTGAACGCTGGTCTCCAGTGCCCCGACTAGTCTCAGGGAGGCAGCCCTTAGCCGCCCCTGCATTGCGGTCAGGAGTACTGGAGTCCAAATAAGTTTAAAGTTTTGCCAATTTTCGCCACGGTACACCAACATGTCTCAGGGCGAAGTGTCTTACGACCGCCCCTGATTGCGGTAGGTGTGCCTGGAAAAATGTCCTTGTCTAATGTTATATTTTTTTTCTTTCTATATATACCTATGCCTCCTAATGATGGGATCTCAGCATTCCCATTAAATATAAATAAATACACAACTAGCTTTTGCCAAACTTCATACCGTTTTTGCTTTTACATATTACATTACTACTGGAACTCTACACGAGGAAGTGGGGGTAAGCCTAGAGGTCAAGGTAGAGGGGCGTTTCCGAAACAACCCACCAATCGGCCTTTGGTACTGCATTCTCCAATAGGTAGTCCGGACGGAGGAGATCCGACCAGGATCGTATTGAATCCAGCCTCCAACCAGAAAATCGGTAGACCAGGTAGTACTTATATCCTTGACTCGTCCATTCCAGCAGAGCCAAAGCAGAATCTCTCCGATCCCCCGAATAACGTGTTGACAGGTATACAGGAGGGAGCTTATAGTTTTCTAGAAACCCCTGTACCTCTTAACACTTAAGGTGATAGGATCGCTACTCAGAGGAATATGGCTAAGGCCCCTCCTGGAGACTTGTGGGTGAACGTGCTACATCAGCTGTTCAGAATTTCTCAGGAGGAGATGAGGAATGAAATGAAGACGAGTAGGGAAAACATGGACTTAATGAACGCTGCATTAACCTCTTCACAAGCCGGTGCGAGCTAAACCAGGAATACCAATAGGTAGGAAAGTAACCGAGCACAGACCTTCGTGAGCAATCAAGCTAACATTGTTTCCAGAAGCATGGCGGTGAAACCACAGAACTGGAAGGTCTCTTTCGATGGTACTGGAAGCGTCGCGGATTTTTTGTTTAAGTTCGACGCACTATGTGAGCGGACTCAATGCTCTAGCGACCAACTTACGGCAAGCTTTCATTTTTTTTATCAGGACGGGCTAAGGAATGGAGCTGGCTGTGCACGAAGCAGAATCCAAACGCAAATTATCCCTTTTTGTGCGGTTCCCTGAAGCGTTGGAATATCGACGCAATAGGAATCCGGACTATTCGGGAATTCAATGTTGGAAGTGTCAGGCCATGGGCCACTCATACGTTTATTGTGAGGAACCCATTAGGAACGCGTTTTGCTTTAAGTGCGGTCATAGAGGTGTGTTCACCCCGAACTGTCCAAAGGACCATCACCGTCAGGGAAACCAATATCCGAGCGAGAAGATGGGGGAAACTTGTTCGGTGCCATAGCCCCCATATCAACCAGTGCTCGAGGAGTCGTTTCGGGTGCTGAACCAAGTGGTAGGTCCCTCGCGAGCAGTGAGTTGCATGAAAGTGGTAAGATTCCAAGGAGTAGTGGCACTCTGGCGAAGGAATACCCAAAAATAGACAGATAGCTCCAATAGTTCTGATTCCGATAGTCCAATTTCCAAACCAGTCAAAGTTCTAAAGCTCCGAATAGAGATTTTGCGTATCAGGCCAGTTTCCTACCTAGTTTGGAACAGAGGGTAACCAATTACGAGCTAGCTAGGTCAAGAATTTTCGAAAATAACTTAGAGTCATTTGTATCGGAAGATATTTGGAAATGTAGGAGGAGATATCATAGTCGAGTACAAAGGCGTAAGCTTTTGCAAAGCACCACTTTAGTGCTTAAAGAGGACGAAAGGCCTCTGGTGCGAGTAAGAATAGAAAACAGCTTTATAGTAGGCTTGCTGGACTCGGGCGCGAATGTCTCTATCCTCGGGAAGGACTGCGAAAAGTTTTTGGATTCAATTGGACTTAAATACCACCCACAGGCATTCGTATACACGGCGGGTGGCGGCAAGCAGAAAATATTAGGTTCTGTTTCCTTGTCAGTGACTTTCACAAATTTTACCAAATCTCTTCGTTTTTATCTTGTTCCGTCACTTCTTCAAGAAGCCAATTTCGGAGTTGATTTCTGGAGAACTTTTGCGTTAGCACCTGATATATTACTCAGTGTAGCATGTCTAGAGATTAGCGAAGAAAGGGAACAAGAGCATAATTTTCATGAGTTTACAACAAGGCAGAAGGTCGAACTGCAGAAGTTAGTAGTAATGTTTCCGTCGTTGGTGGAGTTAGGTCTGGGTCAAACAAAGCTACTCGAACATCACATTGACACGGGCGATGCGGTTCCAATCAAAAGGAAACATTTCCCTCTTTCGCCACCGAGGCAAGCCGAAGCTTTTAGCTTTTATTGAGTCCTGTGGTGTTGGTCCGGAAACCAGGCAAGGTCCGGCTTTGTATTGATTCCAGAAAAGTCAACGCGGTTTCGAAAAAGGACTCCTACCCGTTGCCACATATCAATGGGCTATTGAGAAGGTTGAAGGATACCCACTCCATCAGTGGAATCGACCTGAAAGACGCGTTTTTCCAAATCAAGTTGACGGAATCATTCGCAGTTCCGGGGAAGCCTCTTTACGATTTCAAAATGATGCCATTCGGATTATGCAATGGGCCGCAGACGATGAGCCAGCTGATGGACAAGGCCATTCCTTCGCGTTTGCAGGAGACTGTCTTTGTCTACTTGGATGATCTGATGGTATGCAGCACTAATTTTGAGGACCACCTGAGCCTGTTAACGGAAGTAGCAAAGCGTTTGAGGGACGCGGGCCTTACAATCAACGTAAAGAAAAGCAAATATTGTCAAAAAGAAATTCGTTACTTAGGGCACTTGATAGGTAGCGGGTGCTTGAAGGTAGACCCAGGAAAGATAGAGACAGTTAAAAGTTTCCCAATTTCTTAGTCCCCTCGGCAGGTTCGTAGGTTCGTGGGCATGGCGAATTGGTATAGGGCGTTTATTACAAATTTTGCTGATTTAGCAGGCCCTTTGACTGATTGCCTTCGGAAATCGCTAGGACCCTTTAAACTTACTCCTGAGGCAATAGAGGCGTCCGACAAGCTGGAGGTACCCTTGAGGTCCGCTCCTGTCTTGGCCCAACCCGATTTCTCGAAAGCATTTGTTATACAGTGCGACGCGTCCAGGTGGCGTGCTATTTCAGATCGACGACGAGGGCGCTGGGCATCCAATCGCTTATGTTTCGAATAAACTTAATAATGCTCAGCGCAATTATACGGTGACCGAACTGGAATGCCTCGCCGCTATTATCAGTGTCAAGCGTTTTAGGCCGTACATAGAGGGTTTGGCATTCCGAATTCAATTCTCAAGTGGTTGATGACCCAAAAGGGCTTGAGTGGGAGGCTGGCTAGGTGGTCACTCCTTCTTCAAAGGTACGACTTCGCAATGGAACATCGCAAGGGAACCCTGAATGTAGGACCGGATGCCCTCTCGCGTTTCGATGTAGACAAGCGAACCTCTTCTACCATACCTCACGAAATTGACTTAGCATCACCCGAAGTTGAAAGCGTGGAATACTTAAGTTTTTGTAGAACCATTTTGGACAACAAAGATGCGCTGCAGGATTTAAGTATAATGGATGGCGTGGTTTTAAAAAGGGTTAAATTCCGTAAAGGTGTGGAGGATGAGGAGGACTCGTTATGGCGGGTGTGTCTACCTTGTACATAATGCGATCAGGAGCTACCATGGGGGTTGGCAGAAAACTTTGGAACGCGTTAGGCAGAAATACTTCTGGCCACGACAAGCGATAGATGTCAGAGACCATGTCACCTGCAAGGCTGTTAAGAAGACAAATCAGCAGTCAAGACCACCTATAGCGAACACTTTTGGCTCAGAATGACCATTTCAGCGGTTTTATTGCGACTTTCTAGGACCTTATTCGCGATCTAGGCGGCGAAATCAGCTTCTCTTTATAGTATTGGACCATTTTACAAAGTATGTTTGGTTGAAGCCCATGCAGAGAGCGACGACGGTAAATGTAATGAATCACTTCACTTCTGAAATTTTTCCAGCTGTAGGAGTCCCTGAGTATATCCACAGCGACAACGGTAAACAGTTTATCTCAAAGGAGATGAAGCAATTTCTAGATAATTACGGGGAAAGGGCTATACTCCCCACAGGCTAACGCGTCTGAGCGCGTAAATAATAACAATTTTTCGGAAATATAAGCAGGATCATGCTGATTGGGACAAGCATATACCCGAAATTTTAGCAGCTTTAAGAAGTGATTTTCATACCTCAATTCAGTGCTATCCATACTTTGCTTTATATGGCCAGAACATGAGTCAGCACGCATCGGCATATAACATATTAAACAAACTCGGCGCTCTTAGGCAAGATGAAATCCCAATAGTAACCAGGGCTGATAAACTGTCAAATATGCGCGAACAAATTCGTAGGAACTTAGAGCAGGCGAAGGATAGGGGAACAAATGTTTATAAGAAGCCCTCTAGGCAAGTGAACTATAGAGGTCAAGAGGTTCATAGGAAAAATTTTGCTTTGAGCAACTTCAAACAAGGCATTAACGCCAAATATCTTAAGTGTCGAGTCCGCCGAAAAGTAGGGAATGCGTAGTAAAAGAAGGCAACAACAAGTCCGGCAGTAACAAAGGCCGGCAACAACAAATCCGCCATTAACAAAGGCCGGAAACAACAAATCCGGCAGTAGTAAAGGCCGGCAACAACAAATCCGGCAGTAACAAAGGCCGGCAACAACAAATCCGGCAGTAGTAAAGGCCGACAACACTAAATCCGGCAGTAACAAAGGCCGGCAACAACAAATCCGGCAGTAGTAAAGGCCGGCAACAACAAAGGCCGGAAACAACAAATCCGGCAGTAGTAAAGGCCGGCAACAGCAAATCCGGCAGTCGTAAAGGCCGGCAACAACAAAGCCGGCAGTAGTAAAGGCCGGCAACACTAAATCCGGCAGTAACAAAGGCCGGCAACAACAAATCCGGCAGTAGTAAAGGCCGGCAACAACAAAGCCGGCAGTAGTAAAGGCCGGCAACAACAAATCCGGCAGTAGTAAAGGCCGGCAACAGCAAATCCGGCAGTAATAAAGGCCGGCAACAAAAAATCCGGCAGTAACAAAGGCCGGCAACAACAAATCCGGCAGTAGTAAAGGCCGGCAACAACAAATCCGGCAGTAGTAAAGGCCGGCAACAGCAAATCCGGCAGTAATAAAGGCCGGCAACAAAAAATCCGGCAGTAACAAAGGCCGGCAACAACAAATCCGGCAGTAGTAAAGGCCGGCAACAACAAAGGCCGGAAACAACAAATCCGGCAGTAGTAAAGGCCGGCAACAGCAAATCCGGCAGTAGTAAAGGCCGGCAACAACAAAGCCGGCAGTAACAAAGGCCGGCAACAACAAATCCGGCAGTAGTAAAGGCCGGCAACAACAAATCCGGCAGTAGTAAAGGCCGGCAACACTAAATCCGGCAGTAGTAAAGGCCGGCAACAACAAAGCCGGCAGTAATAAAGGCCGGCAACAAAAAATCCGGCAGTAACAAAGGCCGGCAACTACAAATCCGGCAGTAGTAATGGCCGGCAACACTAAATCCGGCAGTAGTAAGGGACGCAACAACAAATCCGGCAGTAACAAAGGCCGGCAACAACAAATCCGCCATTAACAAAGGCCGGAAACAACAAATCCGACAGTAGTAAAGGCTGGCAACAGCAAATCCGGCAGTAATAAAGGCCGGCAACAACAAATCCTTCAGTAGTAAAGGCCGGCAACAACAAATCCGGCAGTTACAAAGGCCGGCAGTAACAAAGGCCGGCAACAACAAATCCGGCAGTAGTAAAGGCCGGCAACAGCAAATCCGGCAGTAGTAAAGGCCGGCAACAACAAATCCGGCAGTAGTAAAGGCCGGCAACAACAAAGCCGGCAGTAGTAAAGGCCGGAAACAACAAATCCGGCAGTAGTAAAGGCCGGCAACAACAAGTCCGGCAGTAACAAAGGCCGGCAACAGCAAATCCGGCAGTAGTAAAGGCCGGCAACAACAAATCCGGCAGTAGTAAAGGCCGGCAACACTAAATCCGGCAGTAGTAAAGGCCGGCAACAACAAATCCGGCAGTAATAAAGGCCGGCAACAGCAAATCCGGCAGTAGTAAAGGCCGGCAACAGCAAATCCGGCAGTAGTAAAGGCCGGCAACAACAAGTCCGGCAGTAACAAAGGCCGGCAACAGCAAATCCGGCAGTAGTAAAGGCCGGCAACAACAAATCCGGCAGTAGTAAAGGCCGGCAACAGCAAATCCGGCAGTAGTAAAGGCCGGCAACAACAAAGCCGGCAGTAGTAAAGGCCGGCAACAGCAAATCCGGCAGTAGTAAAGGCCGGCAACAACAAAGCCGGCAGTAATAAAGGCCGGCAACAGCAAATCCGGCAGTAGTAAAGGCCGGAAACAACAAATCCGGCAGTAGTAAAGGCCGGCAACAACAAGTCCGGCAGTAACAAAGGCCGGCAACAGCAAATCCGGCAGTAGTAAAGGCCGGCAACAACAAATCCGGCAGTAGTAAAGGCCGGCAACAGCAAATCCGGCAGTAGTAAAGGCCGGCAACAACAAAGCCGGCAGTAGTAAAGGCCGGCAACAGCAAATCCGGCAGTAGTAAAGGCCGGCAACAGCAAATCCGGCAGTAGTAAAGGCCGGCAACAAAAAATCCGGCAGTAACAAAGGCCGGCAACAACAAATCCGGCAGTAGTAAAGGCCGGCAACAACAAATCCGGCAGTAGTAAAGGCCGGCAACACTAAATCCGGCAGTAGTAAAGGCCGGCAACAACAAAGCCGGCAGTAATAAAGGCCGGCAACAAAAAATCCGGCAGTAACAAAGGCCGGCAACTACAAATCCGGCAGTAGTAATGGCCGGCAACAACAAATCCGGCAGTAGTAAAGGCCGGCAACACTAAATCCGGCAGTAACAAAGGCCAGCAACAAAAAAATCAGCCATTACCAATGGCCGGAAACAACAAATCCGGCAGTAGTAAAGGCCGGCAACACTAAATCCGGCAGTAGTAAGGGACGCAACAACAAATCCGGCAGTAACAAAGGCCGGCAACAACAAATCCGCCATTAACAAAGGCCGGAAACAACAAATCCGACAGTAGTAAAGGCTGGCAACAGCAAATCCGGCAGTAATAAAGGCCGGCAACAACAAATCCTTCAGTAGTAAAGGCCGGCAACAACAAATCCGGCAGTTACAAAGGCCGGCAGTAACAAAGGCCGGCAACAACAAATCCGGCAGTAGTAAAGGCCGGCAACAGCAAATCCGGCAGTAGTAAAGGCCGGCAACAACAAATCCGGCAGTAGTAAAGGCCGGCAACAACAAAGCCGGCAGTAGTAAAGGCCGGAAACAACAAATCCGGCAGTAGTAAAGGCCGGCAACAACAAGTCCGGCAGTAACAAAGGCCGGCAACAGCAAATCCGGCAGTAGTAAAGGCCGGCAACAGCAAATCCGGCAGTAACAAAGGCCGGCAACAACAAATCCGGCAGTTGTTGTTGTTGTTAACAGTGCTTCGCCCTGCCCAATGGGCTCAATCACTCTAAATTGTCATCAGGCTCTTCTAACGGAAGTCCGAGGAAACGCGCAGGAGTTTTCACAGGGTTGGACCAGAGTGATGTAGGTGTTAGAAGAGTGGGTTCAACTGAACAGGACAAGAGATGTATGGTATCATGAGGGGTCACACCACATGCAGGGCATGTATTTGGTATGTTGGGGTTCAGTCTGGATACGTAAGAGTTTAACCTATTACAATATCCAGGCCACCAACCGGTAACAAGGCAACCAGCATTCAAATCAGCAGGGGCCGCCATAATATACCATAACTACCAGCAGAGACCAGCAACCACCAGGAGATGTCAGCAGAGAGTCCTGTTGCCAAGTCATATTGGGCACAGTGGAACAGTTTACAATTGGTATCCGGTTCTTTGCATCGAATATGGGAAAGTGAGGATAGTTAGTGTCTTCTCAAGTTGATAGTTGTCTCAAAGAAGAGAAACCCTGACGTTCTCAATGTATTGCATAGTGGTCCAAGCGGAGGTTATCTCGGAGTCGCGAAAACCTTAGAGAAAACAAAGCAGAGAGGCGTGCAGCAAAGCTAAAGGACCAAAATCGAGGAGCCATGGCAAATGAAACAGTATACCTCAGGAGCACCATATTCCAAATCAAGAGTGAGAGACCGCAGCAGAAGTTTTCACCAATAACTGCGCAGCAAGGTTTGCTGCACCGATGGAGCTATATTCTGACCAAGGCAGGAATTTTGAATCAGCTGTGCTCAGGAAATATGCAAGACTTTCAGCATTCCAAAAACTCGAACAATTGCACTGCATCCTCAGTCAGATGGCATTGTTGAACGATTCAATAGAACTTTGGACGATTAGCTAAGGAAAGGGTCAGACTCCGGAAAGCGTGTACCAAGAAAGAGAAAAAGAGATGGCGCGAGTTTATGGGAATACAAGGCAAAGAGGAGATTCCAATAAATAACACCAACCAATAAATAACACCGTTTAGGCGAGATGCCTAAAGTCTTAAAAAATGCGCCACCCTAATGTAACTTTAGCGCCCTTCCAATCACTAACACCAGCCCACCCACCTGTGTGGGCATGCATGCATATTCGTGTTTTGTCAGCACACATATACATGCATGGGGTTGTGCATGTGTGGGTTCACCTCCCCTTACACCCGTAGGATAATTTTCAGGTTCAACGGTTGTCCTCGATTACAAAACCGTCTACTTCTTCAGCGACACTCGACGCAGTAACATCATCACGGCCACCCCAGAATTTTCGACCTCATCAAATATTCTTAAAGGCAAACTAATTGTTTGTAATTATATTTTATACAAATATACGGCCACTTGATTATAACGAGGATTCTCGTTTTCTTATTTCTTTCTTTTTATCAAAATCACAATTCGACCGCGGTGCTTTTGATCCACGGCCGCTCGAGCGAAGCACCACTATCGTAATTGTTCATGGTCCTTTCTCCCCGTAGAAAAGAAGCCAGCCTGCCTATCCAGTCCACACACAAACATATATTCACTTCATTTGGATCACATTAACCAGAAGCTGCCACACAATAAAAGTAGAAAAAACTCAATATTGTTCACGCACGGCCGCAATTACAAACAACAAACAACTCTGCCATACACTCTGCCAACAACACAAACTATATACAACAAATTCGGTTGATCACCACATCAAAGCACGTAAGTTGTATATTTCTTGCCACTTAAACATAGGAGGGTCTCTTAGGCGGGCGTGTTCACAATTTTTTAGAAATGAAACGCGTTTAGCAAAGAACCCGGAATTAGGGAAAGAATATATGAGGGTCCTGTCTGAATACGGGACATTAGGGCATATGCGAAAGGTTAATGCCATTGTACCAGCCGATTCGGCGGACAATTACTTTTTGCCCCATCACGCCGTAGTAAAGGCGGAGAGTACCACCACTAAGGTACGTATTCAATGCGTCGAGCTCAACGGCAAATGGCACAAGTTTGAACGACATTCTCCTGCCAGGCCCAGTACTTCAGTCAGATCTTCCAGTACTTATACTGCGATGAAGACTATATCGCTTCGTTTTCAATAGTGGCATCGAAAAGATGTATAGGCAAATTTGGATGAGCGATGATCACGTCAAATTCCAACGGATTATTTACCGAACATCGCCTCAAGAACCCATAAGCCTTTACGAGCTGAAAACGGCCACTTTCGGGGTTAATTGTGCGCCTTATCTGGCAATTAGAACCCGTTTGCAACTAACAGATGAAGTAGAGAGTTCTCACCCTACAGCATCTAGCATACTAAGGAAAGGCATGTACGTAGATGACGTACTAGCGGGAGGACACACACTCGCATCGGCCATTAACGCGAGGAATGAGATTCGCCAAGTCTTACTCTCCGCTTTCTTCCCACTACGGAAATGGACTTCGAATGCTGAGGAAATTCTCAACGACATCCCAATGTCGGATCGGCTGACCGAGAACTTTCTGGCATTCGAAGATACCAGCACCGTTAAGGCATTGGGCATAAGATGGGATGCCCATTCAGACCTGTTTTACTTTAAAGCAGGGTCACTAGAAGAAAGTGAAAAGTTAACAAAGCGAGCGATTCTATCCGCCATCGCCAGACTCTTCGACCCTTTAGAATGGCTTGCACCAATGGTCATTGTGGCCAAAATTTTGATGCAGAACATCGGGTTAGAGGTCACCGATTGGGATGAGCCAGTTTTGTCCAATACATTGGAACGATGGCACAACTTCAGACATCAATACCACGAAATCGACAAAATAAAGATACCACGATGGGTAAACTTTTCACCAGAAGATGAGGTCGAAATACATGGATTCTGCGATGCTTCGGAAAAGGCATACGCTGCAGCTGTCTACATGCGAGTCAAAAGCAATGATGATATCTTCGTGAATCTATTCCTTGCCAAAACCAGAGTAGCACCAGTGAAGACCATCTCACTTTCGCGTTTGGAACTTTGCGGAGCAGTACTGTTAGCGGAGATGATGGAATCAATATTCCGAAACATCAAACTGGGACCAGTGAAACAATATCTATGGACGGACTCCACCATCGTTTTGGCATGGATAAGGAGACCACCCTGTTCCTGGTCAACATTCGTCGCACACAGGATTACAAAAATCATCGACCTAGTCGGCAGCAAGGACTGGCTTCATGTCAACTCGGAAACGAATCCAGCAGACTTAGGAAGCAGAGGACTACCGGCATCGGATTTGGTCGACAATTCTTTGTGGTGGCAGGGACCTTCTTGGCTACAAGAAGACAATTCCCAATGGCCGGTACAAGAAAAGGAGTGTAATACATCCGTGGAGGAAAAGAGAGCGCAGGCCTACGCAATATCACCGCAAAAGGAGATCGAGATTCTTGACCGGTTTTCGAATTTACCGAGGGCTTTGAGGGTACTATCATATATTATGAGATTCTTTCGAAGAACTCAACCCAAGACAAAAGCTTCCTTTCAAGAAAAATCGTGCCTAATCTCATCCGATGAGATCAAGACCACGATGCAACCCTTGATTAAACTCTATCGGAATCAACATTATAATGGGACCCTTCCTGCCGAACGCACTACGTTCACCAATACCGGGGTGGACTTTGCCGGGCCTTTCGACATTAAAAGTTACCGCGGTAGAGAATGTCGATTATCAAATGGCTATGTTTGCCTCTTTGTGTGTTTCACGACTAAAGCGATCCATCTGGAAGCGACCAATGATCTTAGCACCCCATCCTTTCTAGCAGCGTTTTATCGCTAGACGAGGATGTCCGAGAAACATTTACTCCGACAATGGTACTAACTTTGTCGGCGCTTCACGATCTTTGAGATCTGAATTTAAAGCATTTATCTCGGAAGCCCCTCCAAATATAGCCATCAAGCCATGACATGGCATTTTATTCCAGCCGGGGCTCTACATATGGGGGGACTTTGGGAGGCGGGAGTGAAGAGCTTCAAAAGCCACATCAAGAAGTTAGCCTCGCCTCATAAATTCACGCATGAGGAATTCCATACGCTATTGTGCCGGATTGAGGCATGCCTCAACTCGCGGCCACTTAGTCCAGCCTCAAATGAGCCCGCGGACCTGGAACCCTTGACCCCTGGGCACTTCCTGACTGGAAGTCATCTCCTGGTTCCGCCAGAACCCGAGGTGAATGAGAGCCCTGCCGCCATTATCAATAGGTGGCAGAAGCTCAAGGCTCTCCATCAAACCCTCTGCAGGCGATGGAAAGTGGAATACTTATCCGAAGTTCAAAAACGAGTGAAGTGGAAGCATCCGAAACAAAATATTAAGGTGGGAGATCTCGTTGTCATCAAAGAAGACAACTTGTCTCCCAATGAATGGAGGCTCGGCCGAGTTACCAACGTACACCCCGGCGAAGATAACCGAGTGCGTGTAGTGGACCTCATGACCGAGAAGGGTCAGATCAGAAGACCGTTGGTCAAGCTGATTCCGCTCCCTATGGAGGGAATGGCTGGCGAGAGGCCCGGGCCTCATCTTAACCATCCCCTTCCATCACCTCCCAGCCGTTTTGACCTCCCCTATCCCAAAATTCCACCCTTCACTCGCTACCCTTAACGAGGACACCAGAGAAGCCTAACGCAGAAGAAGAACCTTTCTGCCACAGAAAAGGTAATTGCTCTCGAGAACGAGGCTACAGAAACCTAACGCAGAAGGCGAACCCATCTGCCACTGAAAAGCTATCCATCTGCCACGACAAGTTGGTAGCAGATGTTCCCATCCTCGTATACATATACATATGTATATGTTAATTTTTTCAAATATACATACATACACATGAAAAGAAAAAAAATATTGCAAGATTTCTCGCCGAACACACCTAACGATTGCAGATGATATGCAATTAAATTCAAAAAATAAAGCAAAGTAAAATTTACAAACGACATTGGATGAAAATTTTGGTAATTGTTCCCTTTAGGAGACAACTACTAAAATACATCCGAAATTATTGGGAAAGGTATTACAAGACGCGTTTTGACCTCGGTAACAATAATCCGGAAGCGGACTTTCGAGTTTTTGTCTCAGTGAAGAGAGATTCGAAATCCAAGTTGGAAATTTTCTGTCATTTCATATGGTTGTTGTAATCACAGATTAGGGTGTACCGAAAAATGCAAAAGGTGTGTTCTGCGCAGAAATACTGTGGACCGCGTAGCCGGTGTTTGACCGACTAAGGGTTATTTTTTTGAAGCGCGACTCAAACAATACATCTGAACGATAGTAATTCTGTTTTGACACATACGTTCGTTAGGAAGTTTCCATTTTCGAACGGATAGTTTTACAAAACTACGCTTGCAAAGCCAACGCCCTATAATTTGTATAATAACACAGAAGGCGTTCGATTTCTAGTGGGCTTGGATATTTATTGTTGTTACGGATGATCGGGAAAGGGTATACCTTGCATGTATGGAGTTAGTTAATTTAAATTTGAAGCAAAACACAATTCACGAAACGTCTGTCAACATATTAAAAACCGGCGCTCAAATCTCAATTACGTGTTATGCATCGATTTTGTATATATTCTAAATGTTTACCTACGTGCTCTATGCTTATTTGAATATTTTACCCTGATTGAATTTACGTCTACCCTTATCGGTACCAGTCCATGAGAAGTACTGCTGCACTAATTGTTTAGTCTCTTCCCATTTGGCATCCAATTCTTCTTTAGGTTCCGCAACCTTCTTTTCCCCTTTAGCCTTTTTCTCGTCCTTCGGCTTTGGTTGCTGCTGATTCTTGTCGCTAGCGCCACCTGACTTGCCAATGAATGCGGCGTATTTTGTGGGATCATATGCTAGCGTGGTCTCGCATAAAGCAAAATTCTTTACAACTGCTTTAACTTGTGGCTGATTTAAAAATTGTTACAAACCAACGATTAAAATTACCAAATTCTGCACGTATTTTTGATGCTAGCACGTATTGATCCAAATGCAGCAAACTACTGAAAACAACAATATCGGCGATTGTAATACGTTCACCAACCAAATATGTTATCCAAAAATTGGCGCATGCTCTGGCCATTGGCGAATATAGTTATTTCCAGACCACCGTTACCACTATCATTGAAACCACTACTTACATCATTCCCATTTAAAGATCCACCACAATCTATATAATTATTTGAATGTTGAGTACCAGTATTAGTACCTGATGCTGTCCTTAAATAAGCAGCTGCTGCCGCGCTATGTAAAAATAAATTAGAATTTCCATTATAATTATTTGACGGCGACGACGATGATGAATTCATTGTATTGCCACTTTTTAAGCTTTCGTAAACGTAGAGAAAGAGGTTTGTCATCGGGAACCAATGGTTTCTCATCAACAATTAGCTTAGACCCTTCCGCATCGGAGTCGGAATCACACGAGCTCTCCTCACTAGGTGTAGCTGTTACGCGTTGACTTACTTCTTCAACCGCATATTCTTTACGTTAAACTTGTGTTAAAACAACGCAACCGTTGTAAGGTTTATTTCCACCCAAAATAGACGAATAGAAACGAGGCTTATTAAGATGCTGTGCACTTTACTTTTTGTGCTTTGGGTAGTTCTGTTGATGTTTCGGCCAGCGATTCCTCGTTGCAGTCTTTGTGTTCTGCAACAATACTCTCTGATTAAGTGGACAGCACGGCAAAGGAGTTTTAACTGGAGGTGAACTTGGTTTGGGAAGTGTAGATGCTATAAGCGATAGTGGTAATGAAGCAGTATATGTGGATGAAGCCTTTACTGCTGATGATAATCGGTCCTCTTAAGAAATAGCATTGCCACCAACTGAAAAACAAAAGATATGCGAACTATAGAGAATATACCAACAATAGGGTCTTAAGGATACATTATTTGAAATGCATGATCTCTTCATGCTAACTGTACTATGTTGCCTAGGTCAAGCTAAATAATAAAAAAATCAAGCATTGAAAACCTGCAACGAAAAGAAACAATTACCACCATTAGTATTTGCATAAAACTATATGTACATATATGCTTACACATTTTTTTTGTTCCTAAGTAATTTGCGCTGCTACCGAATCGATACAGGATTTCGGGCAGCGCGAATATATACTTACCAAAACACGTCCATTGTCCATGCGCCGGCCAGGCGATCCTCCAACGTGAGGTTGCATCTCCATTTACCCTTGGTGCACCTGAAAAGAAAAGGAAAAATTAGGTTAAATACAATTTTTAAATAAAATTTACAATTTTTACTTACCTCTGCTGCTGACCCACGCGTGCCGGAAACAAGAAAATTATGAATTGTTCCAATTCAATGAATTTTCTTTGTTTCTTTTTCACGATTTTGTAAATCGTGAGTACGCACGTATATGTATGTGTGCAAAAAATTCAACCATCACGCCATGCGAGCTCTGATTTACTCGCAAAAAATTTGCTAGCATATGTATATATGCATAATTTTACCACCACGCTAGTGATGCTATATTTTAGTCAGCGGGTACCGAAATCCCGATCTACCAAAATTGGTACCATTCACTCCGGGATCAATAGGGTAACGAAATCTACGTTCGTACCCGATCGGCGAAGATGCCGCTTATAGTAAAATAGGAAATAAATTATAAATAATAAATTTTCAAACACAAAATTTGGACAGATTTGTTTTTCAAGCTAAGAAAAAAATTTTTTTTTTCGTTATTCATTTTTCTCGGGGTTTTGTTTTTTTTGTTTTCGGAGGGGGCAGGACGGTTTTTTCCCACAAAACAACAAAAAATAAACCCTAACAGTCACCACGTTCTCACTCTCTACCCAGCTCGGTACCGAAACCAAGTACCGAAAAAGCGAAAATGTCGCTGTGTGCACGGCACTAACGCCACTTATGACGGCGACCATGCAAGTAAGAATAAGAAATAAATCTCTGCATGAGGGCCAGTGGCGAAACGAAATACAAGGTGATCAGCGCAATCAACTTGTCACCACCGTGCCGTGCGGGGAAAAAATAACTAATTCCCATATACTAATAATATGCATGGTAATTTTAAAATTTCTCCGTAGATCAGAATAATGCCACATTTACGATTACAATTACGATTACAATTACGATATGGCATTTATAAACTCCGAACGAGGTCGCTCGCCACCCACGTATACGGGCGTCGCCGCGCCGAGATCGGAACCACGGCCGTTCCGACCGGTACAGGGAGTATCGGACCCACTGCCGTGCCGACCCCTGTTAGCCCACGAGCGGCGCAACCACGCAGGCTACATCACGCGCCCACCGAAATAGCGGCAAACGTCGACTGGCCACTCAGCCGCGCCAACGACGTCTCACCCACAATCGCCGCCCAAATATCGACGAGCGTAGACTGGCCTCCCAGCCGCGGCAGCTACGCATCAACGCGCACTTCGACGGTAGACTGGCACTTCAGCCGCGCCAGCTACCACGGACTTCCAGCTTTTCTCGTTACA
The DNA here is from genome assembly GCA_949987695.1 of Merzomyia westermanni. Taxonomy (NCBI): domain Eukaryota; kingdom Metazoa; phylum Arthropoda; class Insecta; order Diptera; family Tephritidae; genus Merzomyia; species Merzomyia westermanni. Next base: position 89,675,325 of record OX465291.1, read on the forward strand.
AAAAAATAAATAATGTAAATAATTTCCTGGCAAGAAATATACAGCGTTTCATTTTTTAAAGTTTCTTCCTCCTACTCCTTAGCTCTAGGTACCAAACGATGGAGCCACCAGAGACCAAACCTCAAAAGTCGGGAGGCAGTTCGGAGGTATACGGCTGTGACAGCGCCAGCCGGCACACACCATCCTAGTTTAAGTCCGTAGCTTAAGAGGATGCGTGGTGCGAAATCCTGTGGCGGGGTAAGATGTTGCGTATCGCAAGGGGGCCGGCATGTTTAGGCGAGATGCCGTAAGTCTTAAAAAATGTGCCACCCTAATATAACTTTAGTGCCCTTCCAATCACTAACACCAACCCACCCACCTGTGTGGGCATGCATGCATATTCGTGTTTTGTCAGCACACATATACATGCATGGGGGTGTGCATGTGTGGGTTCACCTCCCCTTAAAACCGGAGGATAATTTTCAGGTTCAACGGTTGTCCCCGATTACAAAACCGTCTACTTCTTCAGCGACACTCGACGCAGTAACATCATCACGGCCACCCCAGGATTTTCGACCTCATCAAATATTCTTAAAGGTAAACTAATTGTTTGTAATTACCCAGCCAGCAGAAAAGTGCACGTTTTACCGATAGTACAATTTTTCATCGTTTTTCTTATCCGAAAATTGTCCGCAAACCGTCCTGTTAGGTTATTTTGTTTCCTTAGAAAAAGTTTTTATTCGAACTAAAGAAATACTGGCAACTCGGTATTGCTCCAATAAAGAAGTGTCAAAAATAAATATTTTTTGATTCGAACTGAAAAAGTTAAACCGCAAAATATGTTAGAAAATATTTTGTTTGATTCGCCAAAGGATTTTGCGGACTCTGTTGGTTGGTAAGTATTGGAAAATTGGATATTGAATAATGCTAAAGTTATTAAATGTGTATTTCTCTCCAATATATTACAGGATACCTTTGTATGTATAACGAATAATGTATATTAAGAAGAATACCACTATCAAGAAGAACCTCGTCGCAACCAACTTCTGGTAAGATGACACGTCGTCCTTTGTCTACCAGTGGTGTCTCTGAGGCCGAAGGACATATTAGTTGTGAAATTTGACAGTATAGATGTGTACAAGTTAGAATGTTTAAGTAACACTAGGATATCGCTTTTGAATCGCTTAAAAATATACTAGACTCTATGCAAAAGTTAATTTTTCTGTTTATTTGGCTTGGAATATTTTAGAGGATAAGACTGGAATGAATGCAAAATCGGATGTGAATTTGGTAAAAAACTTGCACGAAAATGCATCAGAAAATATGTCGAACCCGTAGACGAGATTGTATAGAAAACGTATCCGAAAATGTGAAGAAAAGTATATAAAAATATATCTGAAAATGCATCAGCTTTTGAACAGTTTTATGTACTTTTACAGACATACGTTTCTGCCGCACACTTTAGTGGGAAAAAGGATCTAAAAAAGTACTGTAACTTGAACATGCAAACGGATAAAGTGCCAGAATTTTGTAAGACTTATTTTCCGTATTCGGATACGTTTTTGGATTTTTTGCTGGCTGTTTATATTTTATACAAATATACGGCCACTTGATTATAACGAGGATTCTCGTTTTCTTATTTCTTTCTTTTTATCAAAATCACAATTCGACCGCGGTGCTTTTGAGCCACGGCCGCTCCAGCGAAGCACCACTATCGTAATTGTTCACCAACCCTGCGTGGCGTATCACGCTGTCGGACTATATAGGCATTGACAAAGCAAGGTAGGTTGAGCAGTGTATTTTCAAGTGTTGTTGTTCTGTGAACTACTGGGAAGTTACCAAACTCTTAAATTTGTATTGCGTGTGTTTGTTTAACTTTATAGTCATCGAACCCAGGATTAAAAGTCAAGGAATCATCGAATTCGTCACAATCGTCAGAAGCGGTATTGTTAAAGAAATAACAGTGATTTCAAGGATAACAACGACATGGCAAAGTTGAATGAATTAAAGATTCAGCAACTCAAAAATGAGTTGGAACAACGCGGATTAAACACCCGAGGCAATAAATCAGAGTAACAGTCACATTTGCGAGAGGCTATGGAAGCGGAAGGAATTAACGTTGATGATTATGTGTTTTATTTTGTGGGAGACGCATCGAGAAAAATGGAAGAGAAGAAGGAGCCAATGAATGCAGTGGGAAATGTGGACGCAAAAATTTTATTGGCTGGATTGACTCGGATATCGACTACAATGGAAGGACGGGAGACTCCTATTACATCTCGCCTGGAAGAGCAGGAGACACGGATGTCGTCAAAATGGGAAGCACAAGAAGAGCGTATATCCATGCAGGTGGCATGCATTTCTTCGCAGTTAGAAACACTAGAGGTGAGGCACGATAAAATTGAGGCTGGAATGGATGCTTTGAAACATCGTAATCAGGAGTGGTAGCTGAATCGTCCAACAGCTTCCATGAATACTCCAAAGGTAAAACATCCGTCATTTGATGGTTCTATTCCATTCCAGGTATCTAAGCAACAGTTTGAGAAGACGGCAGCGGTGAGCAATTCGGGCATTGAGGACAAGGTTGCTGCACTTTTCGTGGCTTGAAGGGAATTTCAGCTGAAATCTTACAGACTATTCTTGACGGCGAACGGAACAATTACGAAGCATTGATCGGTGCAGTTGAGAGACGATATGGTAGCGAACATCGAAAACAGATATACCAAATAGAGCTTCAGAATCGCTTTCAGAAGGCTAATGAGACTTTGCAGTAATTCGCATCGGACATCGGTTGGCTCACCTATCAAAAGCAGCCGCACCCGTAGAGTTCACAGAAAGGGTGAAAATCCACAGCTTTATAAATGGAATACGCGGTGTGGAGACGGAGCGATCCTCATATGCAAATCCAAAGAGATCATTTGCTGAGACGGTATCAAATGCTCTGACATAAGGAACAGCCTCGCTTTTGAGTAAACCTGCATACAAGGCTCATCGCGTAGAAGTGGAATATCCGGTTTGGGTAGACAAAATTTTGGAAGCGTTGGAAACACACTGTCGGACTATATAAGGCAGTGACCAAGCAAGGCAGGTTGATCAGTTTATTTTGAAGTGTTGCTCAGTGAACTACTAGGAAGTTACCAAACTCTTAAATTTGTATTGCTTTTAATGCCAGTAAATAAAACTAGCTATTAGTTACAGTTTCTCTACGTGTGTTTATTTAACTTTATAGTGTTCGAACCCAGGATGAATAATCAAGGAATCATCGAACTCGTCACATAATGTTTGCATGCTTTCCATATTTTGTTATTGCGGCACTCTCAGCAGATTTTTCTCAGATCCAGAATTGCATCCATTGTCCCACATACACATTCACATCAGCCATGGAATTAGTTTTTTCTTAACTGAAGGAATCAGGTAGCTCCTGATTAGTGCGATAATCTTCGAAATAATTATCGGCTGCTTGATCAGAACTTGAGGTGTATCTAAATCAGTGATAGCCACGCCAACACAGTCACAATTTGTCATTGTATTAGTGCGCGAAGTGAAAATGGAGGATTTCTTACAGAATATTTATTTCGATGTACATATACAGGAAATTTAAATAAAAGGTGTATTCGCTTAATGCAGACATTGATGTATTTTATAATTGTAATTGTTTCCTTTAGGGAGTCGGCTATATCTTTCGACAGCTCGTGTAGCGTGCGAATAGCCAGGAATGGTGCGCAGTTCACCCCAAAGGTGACCGTTTGCAGCTTGAAGTCCTTTATTGGACTGTCTTCGGGGTAATTGTTTCCTTTAGGAGACAACTACTAAAACACGTCCAACAATGTGGGGATGTGTATCAAACAACGCGTTTTGACTTCGGTATCAATAATCCGAAAACGGATTTTCAATTTTTTGTTTCAGTGAAAATTTATTCGCAAAAAACCCAAAAATTAACCAGGTCCGATCCCAAATAGTTGGCTTGATCCAAGGTATTTATGTGTAGAACACCTTTCTGCGTAGGCGGCCTGGGGCAGCGCTTCAAAAAATAACACTTAGCAGGTCCAGCACCGGATACGCGGTCCACAGTATTTCTGCTCAAAAAAAAATTTTCGCACTTTTCGGTACACCCTAACCTGTGGTTACAACAACCACATGAAAATTACAGAAAAGTTTCAACTTTGATGGTAAATATCTCTTCACTGAAACAAAAACTCGAAAATCCCCCTCCGGATTATTGTTACCGAGGTCAAAACGCGTCTTTTGATAACTTTCCCGATAATTTCGGACGTGTTTTAGCAGTTGTCTCCTAAAAGAAACAATTACCCCCTGCGGTACTGCCCGGCTGTCCTGAAGGCGAATTGTATTGCCAGTGCCACTTTCTAGGTCATGGTACCCATCCTCCCTTAAGGAAGTAGAAGGTGGGTAATGCGAGGTGAGTGGCATCATATCCGTAGATCATCCATGGAGTTGCACATCATTTCCTTTGTGCATATTAGTCGCCTCTTACGACCGATATGCGTACCTTGGGCATATCCTAATCCGCTAATCCATTTTTGTTGATGATTCTTCCATGAGATGAAATACATGACTGTCAATGTTAATTCCTTGAGCTTCCATAGCCTCTCGCAATCGTAACTGAATCTTTAATTCATTCCACTTATCCATGTCCTTGGGATCCTTGTCTGGTACCACTTCTGACATAAATTGTGACAAATATGATTATCGTGGCGACTATTCTCAAGCATGTACCATCCCTAACTCAATAACACTCCCACCACTAGTTAAACACAACAGAGATAACGATGGCTACGCTTATGCATGCAAGCAGTGACCAAGCAAGGCTGGTTGTTCAGTTTGTATACAGGTATTGTACAGTGAGCTACTGTGGAGTAACCAAACTCGGAAATTTGTATTGCGCTTACACTAGTAAATAAAACTAGCTATTAGTTACATTATCTGTGCGTGGTTTTATTTGACTTTATAGTAATCAAACCCAGGATTAATAATCGAAGACTCATCGAGTTCGTCACAATTGGTGTCAGAAGCGGTATTGTTAAATAAATACAAGTGGTTGCAAGGATAACAAGGACATGGCTAAGTTGAATGAATTAAAGATTCATCAACTCAAAACTAAATTGGAACAACGCGGACTTAACACCACAAGCTACAGGGTGGCGCAAAAGTAATCCTCCTATTAGAAAATGCTATAAATTTTGCGATTGGCCCCTAAAGTCAGTTCTGTTTTGACATTTGTGTAGTAAACACATGCGAAATACACGTTAATAAACAATGTTACGCTACACTGCTCCAGAACGCGGAATATTGCTGACTATTTATTTGACCAATAATCGGTCGGGGCCAAACGGTTACTGTGAATGGTGAGCGCTACAGAGCAATGATCAACGAGTTCTTTTTATTTCTAAATGTAGCTCAATAAAGCACACACGTGCAATAAAACACAACTTGCACAACACCTTTCTGAGGCGGCGGCCTTTGGCCGCGCTTCAAAAAATAACACTTAGCAGGTCCAGCACCGGCTACGCGGTCCACAGCATTTCTGCGCAGAACACTAATCCGCTTCCGAATTATTGTTACCGAGGTCAAAACGCGTCTTCTGATACATTTCCCGATAATTTCGGACGTGTTTTAGCAGTTGTCTCCTAAAGGACACAACTACCGAATTGTTTTACAAATGTTAAGAACAAAATTAATATATTAAAATAAAAAATATAAATAAAACGAACTGCGTGCTCAGCTGTTTTTCAATTCGCTTGGAATATAAGGTGTTTATGCGAGTGTATGGAGCAACCAATTTGAAAATTAGTTTAAGTCAAAACACTTTGTACTTTCAATGCTAATTGAAATTCTGTTTATACATGCGTTTTGAGCGAAGCCGTTCAAATTTAAAACGACGTATTCATGCGTATAAACATAGTAACAAATAGCTAGTTTTATTTATTAGTAATAAACCCAATACAATTTCACTAGTTTGGTAACTCCACAGTAAGTTCACTGTATAACACTTCAAAATAAACTTATCATAGGCATGAAGGCTGAATGCTGCCTTGCATAGTCCAGCGCCGGCTTTATCGCCCAAAAACGTTTCCACAGTTCTGGATTGCTCTTGTACTCGCATTCTAAAACACTGCTATTTTTCAGCATTTATTTTTTGCCTCGTATTCGTTAACAATTATGCTATCTTAGTGGTTGGAGTGTTATTGGGTTAGGAATGGGACTTTAGTCGTCACAATATGTTTTTCACCGTGAAATTTTGTTAACGAAAAAAATCAAAATTTCTGTCAGCTTAATGGACGCGCTGGCCAGGAGAGGCACCACCGACCATATCCTTCCGGGAAATGATTCGGTAGGTATACCCAGGGCCACCTTCAGGCCTTATGTGAACACAAACACTATAAGAAATGCAAACGGATTGTGGTCAGTCATCTCATCGTTTGAGAAATCCAGCGGCGCAAAATTTCTCTGAAGAAGATGTCTAGCAGCTTCCGAAATGGATCTATCAGAAAAGCTATGGCGGTTGTCTCTAAAAAGTTTCCTATTCTATTCTAATAAAAACTTTTAATAATTAAAAATAATTATTAAAAATAAGAAAAACAAAAATAATTTTCATAAATAAAAAAAAATTATTAATATAATATTTTATGCTTCCCGCTGTATTACGTTACGGCGAACTTCACCACCTTCTTAGTTTACACGTAATTACTTTTACATAACAATGTTTTTGACAACCTACTCTACCGCTATGTAACGGCTGCTATATAGCGGCACCGCTTTCGAGGAAAACATGCCTTTACCCGAAACCATAATCGTGCAGTCATCAGCGAAGGCTACAATGGAGACTCCGTCTGGTGGGAAACGATGCCTCGAAATATAGAAATTCTTCGTGGTCTTGATTCCTTGTTCGTAAATTTTACTGACGCCTGCGGACTGTTCAGGTATTTAGCACGTCCACCTTTTTAGGACGGCAGGGAGCAGTTTCTCTTTCAGATCTATTAGGGGTGTGGCATGGTTGACCGGGTCGAAAGCTTTATAAAGGTCAAGTGCCACGGCAACGTCCTATGGTTTGGAGGATGTTGGTTGGTATAGATGCAGATATAGGTTGTTCCAAGAAATAGAAAACTGTGTTCTGTGGTATTTTTTTTTAAGCGCGGCCCAAGGCCGTTCCACTGAAACAAAACACGTATTTTGATACCTCTCCTTTCTTCTAAAGGAAACAAATACCAACATTTTTCTTGACATTTTTTTATCTGTCAATTAATATAGAAAGTTTGCTTTCCTCTTGAACTGCATACAGCGTTTTACTATTTAATTTCATAGGGAATCGGGACGTATATTGCGGCCCTTTACAAACTTAGGGAACATAACGTGATACACTTGTGACAAAACGCCAAATGGTTCTTAGCACTATACAACGAAAGCTGAATTGTGTGTGATACAGACAATAACAACGAATTTGGCACAGCCAATATATCAGAGCTGTAGCCCTTTCCGTTTAAGCCTTCACCATGGTAAGTGGAATAATAGTAAAATGTATGGTGTGCACTGCTAATAAGCTGTTATCTTTTTAATTTAAGGGTCGCGTCAGAACAAAAACAGTAAAGAAAGCCGCTAAGGTTATTATTGAGAAATACTATACCCGTTTGACTATGGATTTCCATACCAACAAAAGGATTTGTGAAGAAGTTGCTATTATTCCCACCAAGCCATTAAGAAATAAAATAGCTGGGTAAAACAGTACGTTGTTAGTAGTTAAATTAGTCTTTCATGTTTACTTATTCAGATATGTAACTCATTTGATGGGACGCTTGAGGCACTCACAAGTTCGTGGTATATCAATAAAATTGCAGGAAGAGGAACGCGAACGGCGTGATAACTACGTGCCAGCTGTGTCAGCTTTAGAGCAGGATATAATTGAAGTTGATTCTGATACAAAGGAAATGTTGAAACTACTGGACTTCCATAACATTCGTGGCTTGCAGCTGACTCAACCGTCAACTGGTGGTACTTTTAATAGAAGAAACTAACATTTTGTTTTTGAAAAACAAAAGACGTGAATATTAAAGTACTCTTAAAGTAAACCTCTTTGTTGTTTGTGTTGTTTCCATACATCCTCGGGAGGAGGAACGGACCATTCCCATAACACCCGGTTCCATTGTACCGGAGTGACTGGTTTTACGCGACCAAGGGCTGTTATTTTGATGTAACCCTGTCTAACTTGGCACCTTCACCTAATATTGTCATCCTCCGAGCAGCTCCTTGCAACAGGGCTGCTCAATGCTCTCTTGCCCCGTGCGCGTGTTGAACCAAGCCCGGTACCAAGAGAATGGATCTGCTACGTTTTCTGGAAGAAGATTTATGTCAAAAGTTCACACCGTCCAATGTTTCGAATGTAAAAGATGGCTGCACAAAACAAGTTTCCCCGGCTCAATCCCTCCAAACACAGACTCGCTAGTTTCTTCAAAACTTTTGGAGCACCTTGTGCGCCTTAGGGCTTCCCGTGGCCAACGTCGATCCAGTGACACCGGCACGTGTTCCTGGTACAGTCTCTACGACTAAGCACTAAAACTGCTCAGCAAGTAGTGTGCAACTTTCAGCGCCAATACCTCACGCAGCAGCTCACAGCTACTATCTGCGTAGCACACTTTTAGACGTGAGTAACAGCCCTCCCACTTACAACTTCCCCTTCTTCCAGTACTAGCACAAATGTAAGAAAGCAGTTTCCACAGGGTTGGACCAGAGTGATGTAGGTGTTAGAAGAGTGGGTTCAACTGAACAGGAGAAGAGGGCATGTGTTTGGTATGTTGGGGTTCAGTCTGGATAATTAAGAATGTAACCTATTACAACATACAGAGCAAAGTTGTGCCACTATGACTCTAGTCTCCCTCGGACGTACACGCTCCTCTTCAGCCAATTCAGGTGGTTGAGTATTAATAACATGATTCACAGGCCGAGATCTGAGAGATCTACCTACTCGGTGTGGACGTCATTTAGAGCCCTTCCATGGTTCCGGAGATCAAACGGCAAAGAGATATGGTGCCGGATCTCCAATCTGGGGCAGGGCGAAGCACTGTTAACAACAACATGTCTCGTTATGTCTGGGGGCGGTGCCACATCCAAAAGATGTCGATTTGGATGACTAGGTTTATGACAGTTCAGAAGGAACTGTCTACTCAAGAGTTCCGCGTGCCCTTGAACATTGAGCAATTTTGCCTCTTGATGGAGGTGAGACTCAGATGACATAAGAAGACATCCCGTAGCAGTTCTGATGGCGGTGTTTTGCAGACTTGCAATTTCCTCCAATTAGTGTCAGCGACCATATGGGCTCAGCGTAGTCAATAACCGGTCGGCCAATAGCCTTATATGTAGCAAGCAATGTTTCTTTGTCTTTTCCCCAAGTACTGCCGGCCAGTGACTTGAGGATCTTATTGCGGCTCTGTACCTTTGAGGCTATTGCGTTGGCATGACCAGCGAAGGTGAGGCCGTTGTCAAATGTCACACCCAAGATTTTTGGGTGGTTGACAGTAGGTAGAGGTACTCCGTCTACGTGGACATTTAACTCTTGCCCCATTTGTTTGTAGTAAACAGGGTCGCCGTCGATTTAGTCGGAGATAGGGTCAGATTTCGCTCGGTGAAGAAGCTGGAAAGGTCATGGAGGTAACTGTTGGTTCTAATACAGAGTTCGTCAATGGAGGGACTCTTGCCCGAGACCATTATCGTGCAGTCTTCAGCGTAGGAAACAATGGAGACTCTCTCTGGTGGGGGGGGAAGTCTCGAAATATAGAAATTAAACAAAAGGGGAGAGAGAACACCACCTTGCGGTACCCCTTGTTTTATTCTTCGTCACGTAATTTGACCAAGAATATAGAAGGGGTAGTACCGGCAGAAAATGCACCAGAGAATGAAAGGAATATTTTTGAAAGAAATGAAGGTAAAGGCATGAATGCTATATTTCAATCGCTTGATATAGAACGCGCAAATCGTGGCCTAACATGCAAAACCGCTAAAGCAATGATGGACAAATTGGAAAGTGTGTACGAAAAAAATTCGGAAATTCGTGCCATGACTTTGTATGAAGAATATTTTTCACTTAAGATGAAGGATGATGAAACTGTCGCTTCGTACGTAGCAGTAAAGCTCAACAACTATAAAACTGTGTGGTATAATACAAAAGAAACTCGTACAATTGATACGCTTATGGCATATTTGCAATTGGAGGAGGATAATTTGAATCGAATGAACAATGAGCGGAATGATTTATCAGATGCGGCATTTGCTGCTAGGTTTAAACACAAAGATTTCAAGCCAAAGCCAAATGTTGATAAATTGAAGAAGAGAACAAAATGTCTTCTAAATTGTCATCAGGCTCTTCTAACAGTTACCACAGGGTTGGACCAGAGTGATGTAGGTGTTAAAAGAGTGGGTTCAACTGAACAGGAGAAGAGATGTATGGTATCATGAGGGGCATACCACATGCAGGACATGTGTTTGGTATGTTGGAGTTCAGTCTGGATAAGTAAGAATTTAACCTATTACAATATACAGAGCAAAGTTGTGCCACTATGACTCTAGTCTCCCTCGGAAGTACACGCTCCTCTTCAGCCAATTCAGGTGGTTGAGTAATAATAATGCAAAACCGCTAAAGCAATGATGGCCAAATTGGAAAGTGTGTACGAAAAAAATTCGGAAATTCGTGCCATGACTTTGTATGAAGAATATTTTTCACTTAAGATGAAGGATGATGAAACTGTCGCTTCGTACGTAGCCAAAGCAAATCAATTAGCATCCGAGATTGAGCAACAGGGTGAAAAATTGTCTGACAAATTGACGATGGTGCGTATAGTAGTAGTTTGCCTGTAAAGCTCAACAACTATAAAACTGTGTGGTATAATACAAAAGAAACTCGTACAATTGATACGCTTATGGCACCTTTGCAATTGGAGGAGGATAATTTGAATCGAATGAACAATGAGCGGAATGATTCATGAGATGCGGCATAAATTGAAGAACAGAACAAAATGCAATTCTTGTGGTCAAATAGGCCATTGGGCAAAAGATAAAAAATGTCCAAAGAAAACAAATTCGTTGAATAGCAATAAAACTGCAAATAAAAACGAACTGGCATGGTGTTCAGTGATATATTCGGGCAAATCAAACGAATTAAATCCCGATTATTGGTGTGCTGATTCAGGTGCAACAAGGCACATGACTTTTCGTCGTAAGTGGTTCTCACAGCTAAGCGGTGTCAATTACGAAGAGAATTTTAGTCCTGTTGTCAAATATACATCGATTCGTGCAATTCTGTCTCTAGCGGCAATGAATAAAATGCGGCTAAAGCAGTTCGACATTAAAACTGAATTTTTGTACGGTGAGCTGAAGGAAAATGTTTTTATGAAGCAGCCTGTCGGCTATAATGACAACAGTGGACGCGTATGCCAGCTAATCAAAAGTTTATATGGTCTAAAGCAGGCATCACGATGTTGGAGTGCAAAATTCACATCATTTCTTTGCAAATTTGATTTGACACAAAGTGATTCAGACTCATGAGTCTTCATTCGGCGAAAGGATAAGACAATAACGATCATCGCGATTTACGTAGATGATGGGTTGATGTAACAAATAATATTACTGAAATTGATTCGATAATTTCACACTTGCAAGACAATTTTGAAGTAAAAGTGATCGAGGCAAAGCGATTTCCGGGTATCGAAATTGATCAACGTCAGGATGGTCCAATACGCATACATCGGTAGGCTTATGCTAAAAAGATATTGAATCGGTTTGGTATGATTGAAAGCAAAGCTGTATCAACTCCAATGGATAACAATCAGAACCTTGGTGACTTCGCAAGAGATGAGTATGATGCTGTATATCCATATCTTGAAGCGGTCCGTAGCCTAATTTACTTGGCTATTGGGACTCGACCAGACATAAGCTACGCAATTGGTGTGGTAAGTCGATATTTGGAACAGCCTAGCTCCGCACACGTAACTGCGGTGAAACGCATATTCAAGTACATTAAGGGCACGATCGATATGGGTATTGCTTATAAAAATGATTGTGTTTTTGATTTGGTCGGCTACAGTGATGCCGATTATGCTGGCGATAGAGAAACAAGACGATCGACGAGTGGGTATGTTTTTCATATTGGGTCCGGTGTCGTAAGCTGGGCATCAGTAAGGCAAAAATCGGTCTCAACAGAGTCAGACAATCAAAAAACGAATCTGGCTTAAAAGTTTTTTAATTGGCTTGTTGTATGAACCAAAATTAAAAACAGCACTATATATGGACAATCAAATCGCAATTCGTTTAATTAAGAATCCCGTCTTTCATAAATGAACCAAGCACATCGATGCCCAGTACCATTTTATCCGAAAAAATTCTAAATGGTCAATTCAACTTAGAATATATAAACACTGATGATCGCGGATATATTTACGAAAGCATCGAATAAAAATCGTCAAAAATACTTGTGCAGTCTGATGGAGATGACATCATAAAAGAACACCCGATTTTGTTTACAACAATGAGTGGGAGTATTGAAATTACCCATTGTCGAAACAAAGATGGCAACCCTTTCTTTTCTGTATTCTATTTTCTTTTTTACCTTTCGCAATCACAGTTCGAATGTGACATTTATAGAAGAAGCATTTCAATAAATTTCTTTCCATAAAAGCGAATTGTTCAACTAAAATAAAACGTTTTTCCTTTTGTGCATACATTTTTTTTATTCGCTTAATTGGTTTGGTCAAAAGGACATTCAAAACATTCCCACAACAGCCGGTTATATCGTACCGGAATGACCCGGGTTTTTTTACCCGGCCAAGGACTGTTATTTCATTGTAAACCTGTCCAATCTTTCCCGTCCCACCCTTAAAATGTCATCCTCGGAGCAAATCCTGGCAGCTGGGTTGCTCCATTGTATCTTGTTACGGGCTGGGGTCGAACTCAACCCTGGACCAAGAGATTGGATCTGCTGCGTTTGCTGGAAGAAAATTTATATTAAACGGTCGCTTTCGGCATACCCGTCGTAAGAGGCGACTCGATCGATCTACGGATATGTTGCTTCTGATTACACTGTAGGAGTACAGGTATCAAAGCAATTCATTTCCCCTTACATGGACTTTGGTTGTTATTCGGAGTTTGCTTTTGCCATTCCTCAGCTTATGCCGGTAGTGAAAATAGCCAGTGTCGCACTTTTGTTGTGCTTACTAAACACATTTACGATAATAAGATAACTACCGTGAAATAAGCAACACCGGCTGGGAATAGACTGATCGGAGCCATCTTGGTTAGGCCGGATAGGGGTTTCTTTCTTTTTCCGTATGGCTGTCACAGAGATAAGTACTATTGATCTTGCTTCAATTTTGTAAAGTGTCTAGTTCCTGGTATAAGCTGTTAAATTGGATTTGGAGGCGCTTTCTAGGAAGAAATCACATACTTTCCGATCACCCGTGAACACGAGATTAAAGTATATAAAAGGCTACGGGTAACCTTTATCATATCGTAGTGACGCTCGTTACTGGGCATAGTTTTCACGTGGTTATCCTCAGCAGATTTTTCACGTGCATGTGGTCACTCTTACCCTTGCTGTACTACGCAATTAGTTTTTTTGACGTTTCTTAATTTTCCTTTTTGATAGTAAATCGCTTACAAAAAACAAATATTGTAATGGTAGAAGACAAGAAAAGTAAAAGAAAGAAAAATTAGTAGAGTAAACGCTTGTTCATTAGAGGCATCGGACACTTAATTATCTATATAAAGTGGGTGAATAAGACGAAAGGTGAAGAATAGAAAAAAAAACATATACTCGTACATATATATATATCTTATTTCGTGTAGTTTGTAATGATATAATCATTTAGAGCGGAAAGGTACAAAAATAAAAAGAAACAACGTTTTGGAGGCCTCTCAAATGGATCATCGGTTTCGCAGCATCAAAAAACAAACGTATGTAAGTCTATATTTTTTTATTATTCCTAGTATATGACTGTTTACACTGACTTGATTTCGAGTCTCGAAATAGTTTTATTCATCCTCTTTTATGACATATATTTATATGTTGGCCTGTGCCTTTATGAATGAGCAAGAGTTTACCAGAAAACAGAAACTGTTTCTTATTATTCTAACTTTTACCAATTTTACCAAAACCAAAAAAAAACAGAGTAATAATTTTTGAAAATCTTTTTATATGTTTATATATTTATATAAGTAGTAAAGTTATGCTCTAAACAAAGTTAAATATTCCAATTTTGAATTCTGTTGTTCTCAGAAGATTATATATATAATTTTACTTTCTTAGTTAATAAATATTAAAATGTGTAATTAAAAGGAAGCTTTATTGTCTGAAACTTATGTGATTTTTGTGGGGTGGAATATGTAAGGGGTTTTTTTCTTCTTCAATCAAACCCCTGTGTTTTTCTGTTGTTGGGGCTAGACTTACACCTATTGAGCCAAGGTAGGGGGGGCATAGGAGGCGATCACCGACTTTTCGTGGATGCCGTCGTCAATGAACTAAGCGGGTAAGAAAGTAAGGAATATGGGTAATGCAGTTTCATTATGGTAGGTATTCCTTAGTACGGGGATTTTGTTTAGTGTGCAAATGTTTCTTTGTTTCATTAGTTCTTCCTTTTGTGTCTTACCTCAAGGCTGCGTATCTTTGGATACCCACGAAACTGAAGCTCCGGGCTGATGCCAATGCACACGACGTAGCCAAAGAGACACAGCCTGAGCAGAAATGCCAGCGCAGACAGGGAAGTTCATAACAGAAATAAAATGGCGCCCAACGTGGGACCCTGACGTTCCTATAGTTATGTTTTTTTTTAGTAAGATTGATATATGTACATCTCGTCAGGCCCAAATTTCATCTTCAAATGTTTGATTTTGTCCGTCCGAAACTTATAAAACATTAAGACCTCTAGATCTCTGGAAATCAGTACTATACGAAAATATTTAATCGTTTTGTAAGACATTTTGGTACTGGCCAAGTAATTTATTTGTAAACTGTGGTGCCAACTTCAGTTGCGGAAATGCTTTTTTGGAAGCCGTATGCTTAACCAAAATTGACCACTGTAGGGAGCTCCATTAAATTTTGTAAAGTGTATAATCTGGAATTTAAGTTAGCTTGGTGTTTGAGCTAGGTTACTAACCGAAAGTTATGTAATGTCGAACTTCTTTTCTGCACGGATATCTTACCTAATAGGATTTCTTCACCAGTAAAATTCTAGGAATATATGTATTTGCTTCCGGAATCGTATAGCAACCCGATTACCTGTTCGCCGTCCGGCTTAGAAAAAGAAAAAAAACAACAAAAATACAAAAATAAAAAGAGTTATTTATATACATAATTGTACCGCCCATAAAATCCATAAAGAGTAAGACAAATATTTACGTCAAATTTTGGTTTAGCATATTTACCTTTCGGTGACCCATATCGAAATATCTTCATAATATCGTGTTTACAATTTTGAAACAGACACTTTGATTACTACATAAGTTTTCTTTACTAGGAAATTCCTCAAACAGTTTTTTTTTTTAAATGTCTGTCCGGCATAGTAACGGACATGGAGTAACCAGTTGCTCCATTTATCGAAAACTGTTTTCAGAAAACGACGATCTTCTGAAAACTGCGTGTTCGCACGAGTTTCACAGAACCTGTTTATTGAATTGGCTTGAACGCAATTCCACATGTCCGGAATGTAAAGCTAGATGCAATAGTCGTGATCTACCTCGTGCTGGCCCATCCACTAGGTTGCACCCAGGACCTAAAATAAATTACGAAAATCTTACCCTGAACTCGCATACTTCGCCAAACTCCCAACGGGACAAATTATGGAAGGAGCTGTTGGATTGCCGCCAGAAATGCAGATAAACAATACCAGCCAATCTGCCAACAGCAACCCGAACAGTACTGAAGACGACGCTCGTTTACAGAACATAGTATCAGCGGTTATTTCCGCTCGACAAGCTTCAGTTTTTGAAAATTTAGACAGCCGTAAATCTTAAATTATTGACCGAAAAGTAGAAGATTTACTGATCAATGTATTAGGTAGGCTTAATTTGAATGCTCCTCCACAAGTTGCTATTCCGCAACCAGTAGATGCAGAAAATGCAACTCAAATTGATAACTCCCCTAGACCTAACCGTAATTGCCAAAATTCGACCGCCTTTTGGGCTCAATACCTCCATACTCTCACGATAACTATAACAGGCAGATAGACCAACTCCGATTTAGTGATAACCCCAGCGTCCCCAAATCGGGTAGAATTGCGTACCTTATAGCTATTTGGGACATAAAGTTTGATGGTACTTCTTAATTGTCCGTAGACAATTTTATTTATAGAACCGAATCGCAGGTGGTAGACACGCTAGCAGGGAATTTTACGTTGTTATGTGAACACGTACAAAGTCTTTTCCTGAACGAAGCCAAGGACTGGTACTGGCGCTACAGGCGTCAGCTTGACCGTGTAACTTGGCCAACGTTATGTCAGGCGCTTAGGACCAATTTTCAAGAGCACAGAAGTGACACAGAAATAAAAGAACTTATTCGCAGCAGGAAGCAAGGCCAAACGGAAAGTTTCGATGATTTCCGTAATTCAATTTTGAAAATGGTCGAGGGTTTAAAAGTTCCCTTACCTGAGCCGGAATTGGTTGAAATACTGCAAAGAAACTTGCGTCGTCGCATCCGTCAGCAACTTCTTTATGTTTCAATAAATTCGCTGGCAGAATTACGTAAGTTGTGCCTTAAAGGAGAGAACCTGATTAACGAGATAACTAAATCCAATATGGTTTCAACTGCTGTGCAAATGCAACGGCCTTTCACTCGTCGTCATATTAGTGAGCTCGACAGTGATCCGACTGAGGAGGCTGATGAGATGACGAAAATAGATGCAATTTTTAAACATGCCAACACTTCCAAGCTGCTCTGCTGGAATTGCCGATAGGAGGGCCACAGATTCTACGATTGTGTAGCGGATAGGTCTGTCTTCTGTTATGGCTGTGGCTCACCAGGTCCATATATACAAACTCAATTGTGAGAAATGCTGTTCGGAAAACTCGCAGAAGAGCGAGGGTCCCAAATAGAATCCTCGCTACGACCTAAACCGCAAGACCTAAAAACATTGCCCATACGCCATGACAAACCAAGTGCACATATTCGTTTAAAAAAGATAGTACCATACGAAGTTAGGCTACAAAACTATAATAAAACACGAGCAAGAATTTTCGAAAATTCGCAAGACCATTCTATAAGTAGTTAAAACCGTTCATCTAAACGCTAAAAAACATTTTGGCACACCGTCAAAACATGTAGGAAAAGTTTAAGCGAGCTCGTATGTTCAATCGATAAGAAACCGAAAGACATAAGACCGTTCTCAGAAGTTCAGATGCTTGATGGCAACTATTTAGGATTGCTTGATAGCGGCGCCCAAATTTCCTGTATAGGAGGCTCATTAGCAAAGTAAATTTACAAAAATAAAAAATTACCGCAGCATACTACCACTGTATGTACAGCCGATGGACAGAAGCAGGTTGTATCTGGTAATATAAAACTAAATGCCAAGTTTAACGACAAAGCTGAGTTAATAGATTTTTTTATTATACCTTCAATTGGCCAACCAGTTATTTTAGGTGTAGATTTTTGGAGGAAATTCTAAATTGCCCCTAATCTCATCCCCGAAGTTAATTGTCTTCATGGACAAAATATTTTAAATGAAAACGAACTTTCTTTATCTGACCAACAAAAGCAACAGCTGAATATTGTCACTAATCGTTTTCCGAGCTATGAAAAGGAAGGTTTAGGTAAAACCTATTTAATGGAGCATGTTATCGAGCTCGAACCTCACTCACGTCCGATCAAGCAGCCATACTTTCAATATCGCCTGCTGTAGAAAGCTGGTTCATGCTGACATCGACGAGATGCTTAAGTAAGGAGTGATCGAAGAATCGAGTAACAGTCCGTGGTCCAGTCCGGTTGTGCTAGTTAAGAAAGCAAACAACGTCCGTCTGTGTCTCGATTAAAGGAAAGTAAACGCTCTTACAATTAAAGACGCGTATCCGCTACCACATATCGGTGATATTCTCAGTAGATTACCGAAAGCCCAATTCCTAAGCTCTCTCGATCTTCGTCGAGCATTCTGGCAAATACCTTTGGCAGAAAGCTCAAGAGACTACACATGTTTCACCGTCCCAAATGGTCCGCTCTATCGCTATCGCGTCATGCCATTTGGCCTCTGTAATGCGCCGCAAACCCTTTGTAGTTTGGCATCTTCTTTTGCGAATCGGAGTGGAAGGCTGTGAATGAAAGTACTCCGAGAGAGTGGAATGAAGGAAATCGCGTTCAGAGTTGCTTCAAAGTAAAAACTACAACTAAAAATTTCAATTTAAACTGAGACTTACATTCTGTAGGAACTGATAAGGTGTTATAAGTGCTTTATATTCAATAATTTGGGTGTTTTAAGTCTTCACTTTCAATATTGCAGTATTTAAATTTGATTGTTTTATTATTGCATACAACGCACCCTGTGTGGTTTTTGTGTGTATGGAGATTCGAAGTAAGTTGCGCTACTAGTAGACATATACTATGAGATTAATGGACAAAGTTATACCGCCAAACCTAAAAGAAACAGTTTTTGTATATTTAGACGACCTCCTGGTGGTGTCCGAAGATTTTGAAACTCATATTAATACACTGTCCGCTATCGCATATCATTTAAGGAAAGCTGGACTGACAATTAACATAGAGAAAAGCAAATTTTGTATTCGGGAAGTGAGATATTTAGGGTATGTAGTAGGAAATGGAACACTGCGTACGGATCCAGACAAAATATCATCTGTTGTAGATTATCCCGCACCATCGAATGTAAAGCAGTTACGAAGATTCTTAGGAATGGCAGGTTGGTACCGTAGGTTTGTCAACAACTTTGCCACTCTTACAGTGCCCCTTACAAACTTATTAAAGAAGCGCTCCCAATTCGAATGGAACGAAGATGCGCAAAATGCGTTTGACAAACTTAAATAAAAGTTATGTTGGGCTCCAGTTTTGTCCAACCCAAATTATAACAGACCATTCATCATTTAATGTGATGCCAGCAAGCTTGGTGTTGGTGCAGTCCTTGCTCAGAAGAACGAAGATGGAATTGAAGTCCCGGTTGCCTATTTCTCGCAAAAGTTAAACAAAGCTCAAACCAATTACAGTGTAACAGAATTGGAATGTTTAGCTGCAATGCTAAGCCTTAAGAAGTTTAGAGCCTACGTTGAAGGGTAGGACTTCACCATTGTAACCGACCATGCTAGCTTGCAATGGTTGATGCGTCAATCAGACTTGTCTGGTCGTTTAGCTCGTTGGTCTTTAAAACTTCAGGGGTTTAGATTTAACATCAAACATAGAAAGGGTTCTGAAAATGTTGTGGCCGACTCACAGTGGCGCCTTTTGAGTTTTTTCTTTGCAAAAATCATAACTTTTGAACCAATGAAGATATTTTAAAACCTTAAAATGCAAATAAAAGCTAATTATTTGAAGTTTTATTGTGTGAAAGCTCAGAATGTCACAGATACAGGGTGCTTCTAAAAAATTCGTCAAAATCGTAAATTTTTAGAAAAATGCAAAAACAAAATGTTTTTAGTAAAAAATAAAAAAATAAAATGAGATTTGTCTTATAATGACGTATTTAAGCTTTAAATAAGATAAACTAATGATTTTGATAAGATAGCGCGGCACTGCCCACTTATGACAAAAAGTTGTATCTAAGTAGTCACGTAATCAATAACTACCAAAATCGATAGACGTATTGTTTCTTTTAAATGGCAATACTCTTATAAAACTCAAATGTTCGTTTTTGGTGCCACAATAACAAGGTGCTTCAAAATGCATCGTAAAATTTTGCATGTTTTTTTCTTTTTAATTTACAAGCCAAATATATATTTTTTTAATAACTAAAAGTTACTGAAAGTGGTTCAATGAAATTTTATTTGAGCTAAAGATTAAACAGCCAACGAATTTTGGAAAAGGGGAGTGGCACTGCCCATTTATGCTAAAAGGTTTGATCTTAGTAACCGCTTTACCAATTTGTACCAAACTCGATAGACGTATTGATTTCTATAAAAATTTAATACTCGTTTGAAGGCGAAATGCCTAAGCTTTAAAATAAATTTGATAAACTTTAGAGAAATGCAATCACGAAAAGTATGTATTTATAATATACTAAATTAATTAATTCTTTTATTTGAAATAAAAAATTAACTTGTACATAGATATCTTATTTTTCAATAAAGTAACAAAATTGATTAGTAAATCTCTTTTTCATTGTTGTGATAAGAAGTGAAAAACTTAACATAGTCATCGTCACTGGAACATACGAGTATATCTAACAAAGCAACCATTTCTGAGCTATACGCATCTGTAAGATCTTTTTGTGTTCTTACATACCTCATAGATGATATGACTGGATCAGAAGAGATGGCTAACATGTTGAAAAGGTCTTCGTTTTGTCTAACTCGTGATACTTTGCAGGTGTTCATACATCTATATCTTTTGTAGTCCTTGTTCTTAGATTCTTGAGCTTCATCCGACAATTCTCCTAATGGTAATCACTGGTACTCCATTAAATCTTTTCCATGTGCTAAAATTTTATGTACCGTTGGTGTAAGTTTCTTCTCAGGATACTTTTGATGCAGCAACTCTGTAGTTTTAGATGCATATTCTCCAAATTTAGGTCCATTAACTGGTTCATGGCAGTTTAAAATATTTAAAATTACTCCTAATCTTTTCACAATATCTCTATCAACTCCTATTATGCGAGCAGTCACTTCATGGTTTTCAAAAAATCTTTTTGAGGAGTTAACATCATTTGTATTTCCGTATCCATACTTTGGACAGTCAACTCTAAGGCCAATCTCTTTATAGAATGCATCCTGAATTATTTTTTTTTTCTCCTGTTTTGTTTCTCCTTACATGTTGTATTTTCGTCGAAAACTTCTCCTTGTTGTGGTATTGTATAAGCCAGCTTCAAAACAAATTCCATACATCTTATCCTAGCATGCAAAGGAGATATTCCATACTCATAATTTAGTTCGTCAGTTATTGAATCATCAAGATTTTCAAAGTCCTTTTGGCTCTTCTTACAAATTGGACATTTCATTGTAGATGTCGTATTTCTTATTAAGTTCGAAACTTTAACTAAAAAAATGTATGTTGTTAACAAGTTCCAATCACAAAAACGACCTTAAGGCCGTATTGAATTATATGTACCTGCTCAGGCGCGTATTTATGCCCAAGGTTGTTTAACTTTATTTGATGTAAAAAGTGAAGTTGCATCTGGACGCAGGTAGACTTTATGAATTTAGGTAACTGAATATTTCACAAATAACTACTGTTAATTTGACGGAGCACATATTTTAACATATTTTTTTTCCCATCAAAGTTTTAAAAAGGGCCTAAAAATAGACATTTCGAAAAACAGGTATATCCGCCAACTTTTTTTTTGTTTCAATCCTAAATTAAATTATCTTTAATTGCTATACAAGAAAACGACAACCGGCCGCCTTATTTACTCACAAAACCATTTCAAATACAACGAAAAAGAAAAAAAAATTAAAATTTTTCCCAATGTTGAAAATTGGTCAACTTTGAGCGGCTCTACCTGGTAAACTATAATTTTCTGTGAAAAAACAGTTATATATTCTGGATTCCTGGAAACATGTTTTAGATTTAGCGAACGCTTTCATGATTTTTTTTATTTTTGCCATGCTTTAGCGGCAGAGGCGCCACTGTGCCACTGTTTGTCTAGACAGAACTTCGAAGAGTCTGAAGCAAAGTCTGGCATTTGTGAACTTGAACTCAGTCCGCTTATTGATATGCAGTCGCCTGAATTTGATTCAGAAGAGTAGAGTGAAGTGTCCTTCAAACAGGTGCCATGGTGGAGTAGCTAAAACGCTTGAGCGATTACGCACTAATTTGTATTGGCCTAATATTAAGGTTAATGTAAAGGACTTTATTGCTAAATGCGACATATGTAGGCAAACGAAGGCTCCGAATACCACTCTCCGCCTACCAATGGTAGCTCAAAATGCTGTCCAACGCCCATTCCTTATCCCAGATCCCGGCAAGGGCACATAGGTATATTAATCATTTTAGACCTCTTAACAAAATTTGTGTTATTAGAACCAATAAAAAAATTTAATAGCTCCCCCATTTGCGACTTTCTGAGCGGAAAGCTATTTAGTGTATTTGGAACCCCTGAAATAATCATGACTGATAACGGAAAACAATTTAAGTCCACTCAATTTAATGACTTACTAGCAGATCGTGGAATACGACACGTTTACACAGCACTTCAGCACTTTACAGTCCCCAAGCTAACGCAAGTGAACGAGTCAACCGATCTATACTGCAGGGTATACGATCTTATCTTAAGGCTGACCAAACACTATGGGACAAAAACCTTCCTTACATCGCAGATGCTCTGCGAAGCTCGTATCCCCAGTCAATTACTTACACCCCATATTTTTCTTTATTTGGCCAACAAATGATCACGCACGGGAAATATTACCATTTACTACGCCAACTGCAGAGTCTTGATGAAAACGTAATGTGTAGAACAGACAAGTTGCAAGGAATTAGGAAGTCGATACAAGAGAATATCACGAAGGCGTTTGAAGCCTCAGCTAAGCGATACAATCTACGCAGCTCCACAAAAGTTTTCTCTGTGGGTGACGTAGTCTTCCGCCGAAATTTCGTCCTAAGTAATGCCGAAATTTCGTCCTAAGTAATGCAGCTCGAAATTTTTGCTAAATCTATTAAATCGAAAGTTATTGCCGTCAAAGGTAACTGTTTGTACGAGCTCCAGGACGAAGAAAGTAACCACCGAGGTATATATCCTCGCAAGGATATACAGGACAAAAAGGCATAGAGAAAAGAAGACTGCACCAACCCGCTAGGTGGGGGGGGTGTGTAGGAGTACAGATATCAAAGCAATTCATTTCCCCTTGCATGGACTTTGGTTGTTATTCGGAGTTTGCTTTGCCATCCCTCAGCTTATGCCGGTAGTGAAAATAGCCAGTGTCGCACTTTTGTTGTGCTTACTAAACACATCTACGATAATAAGATAACTACCGTGAAATAGGCAACACCGGCTGGGAATAGGCTGACCGGAGCCATCTTGGTTAGGCCGGATAGGGTTTTTTTCTTTTTCCGTATGGCTGTCACAGAGGTAAGTACTATTGATCTTGCTTCAATTTTGTAAAGTGTCTAGTTCCTGGTATAAGCTGTAATCTGGATTTGGAGGCGCTTTCTAGGAAGAAATCACATACTTTCCGATCACCCGTGAACACGAGATTAAAGTATATAAAAGACTACGGGTAACCTTTATCATATCGTAGTGACGCTCGTTACTGGGCATAGTTTTCCCGTGGTTATCCTCACCAAATTTTTCACATGCATGTGGTCACTCTAACCCTTGCTGTACTGCGCAATTAGTTTTTTTGACGTTTTTTAATTTTCCTTTTTGGTAGTAAATCGCTTACAAAAAACAAAAAAAATAAAAATAAAATATTTAGTCACGCGGGAATTTCATTCATAAAGAAATTACTTATATCCTATAAAAAAAGAAAAAAAAACCCAAATAAATGAAAGATAATAGAAAGAGTTATTAATGAAATAAATATGTAGTATTAAGTACTCGCATTAGTTGTTGGTTTGTGCAAAGTTTAAATTATTGCAAATGAAATGTGAAATTTGAAACAAAACAAAAAAAAAGGAAAAACACAAGGAAATGAAAAATATAAATATTGTAATGGTAAAAGACAAGAAAAGTAAAAGAAAGAAAAATTAGTAGAGTAAACGCTTTTTCATTAGAGGCATCGGACACTTAATTATCTATATATAGTGCGTGAATAAGACACAAGGTGAAGAATAGGAAAAAAAAGTATATATATATATATATCTTATTTCGTGTAGTTTGTAATGATTTAATCATTTAGAGCGAAAAGGTACCAAAATAAAAAGCAACAACAACGGTTTGGAGGCCTCTCAAACGGATCGTATATGACTGTTTACAATGACTTGATTTCGAGTCTCGAAATAGTTTTATTCATCCTCTTTTATGACATATATTTATATGTTAGCCTGTGCTTTTATGAATGAGCAAGAGGTTACCAGAAAACAAAAATTGTTTCTTATTGTTCTAACTTTTACCAATTTTACGAAAACAAAAAAAAAAAAACGAAGTAATTATTTTTGAAAATCTTTTTATATGTTTATGTATTTATATACGTAGTAAAGTTATGCTCTAAACAAAGTTAAATATTCCAATTTTGAATTCTGTTGTTCTCAGAAGATTATATATATAATTTTACTTTCTTAGTTAATAAATATTAAAATGTGTAATTAAAAGGAAGCTTTATTGTCTGAAACTTATGGGATTTTTGTAGGGTGGAATATGTAAGGGGTTTTTTTCTTCTTCAATCAAACCCCTGTGTTTTTCTGTTGTTGGGGCTTGACTAACACCTATTGAGGCAAGGTAGGGAGGGCATAGGAGGCGGTCACTGACTTTTCGTGGATGCCGTCGTCAATGAACTAAGCGGGTAAGAAAGTAAGGAATATGGGTAATGCAGTTTCATTATGGTAGGTATCCCTTAGTACGGGGATTTTGTTTAGTGTGCAAATCTTTCTTTGTTTCATTAGTTCTTCCTTTTGTGTCTTACCTCAAGGCTACGTATACCAACGGTACTGAAGCTCCGGGCTGATGACAATGCACACGACGTAGCCAAACAGACACAGCCTAAGCAGAAATGCCAGCGCAGACAGGGAAGTTCATAACATAAATAAAATGGCGCCCAACGTGGGACCCTGACGTTCCTATAGTTATGTTTTTTTTAGTAAGATTGATATATATCTCGTCAGGCCCAAATTTCATCTTCAAATGTTTGATTTTGGCCGTCCGAAACTTATAAACCATTAAGACCTCTAGATCTCTGGAAATTAGTACTATACGAAAATATTTATTCGTTTTGTAAGACATTTTGGTACTGGCCAAGTAATTTATTTGTAAACTGTAATTGTCATAACTTACTGCAAGATCTGTGGTGCCAACTTCAGTTGCGGAAATGCTTTTTTGGAAGCCTTATGCTTAACCAAAATTGACCACTGTAGGGAGCTCCATTAAATTTTGTAAAGTGTATAATCTGGAATTTAAGTTAGCTTGGTGTTTGAGCTAGGTTACTAACCGAAAGTTATGTAATGTCGAACTTCTTTTCTGCACGGATATCTTACCTAATAGGATTTCTTCACCAGTAAAATTCTAGGAATATATGTATTTGCTTCCGGAATCGTATATCATATGTATATACCCATAGTAGCTTTTCGTAATAGTTTTGTTGTAACTGCAACCCGATAACCTGTTCGCCGTCCGGCTTAGAAAAAGAAAAAAACAACAAAAATACAAAAATAAAAAGAGTTATTTATATACATAATTGTACCGCCTATAAAATCCGTAAAGAGTAAGACAAATATTTACGTCAAATTTTGGTTTACCATATTTACCTTTCGGTGACCCATATCGAAATATCTTCATAATATCGTGTTTACAATTTTGAAACAGACACTTTGATTACTACATAAGTTTTCTTTACTAGGAAATTCCTCAAACAGTTTTTTTTTTTAAATGTCTGTCCGGCATAGTAACGGACATGGAGTAACCAGTTGCTCCATTTATCGAAAACTGTTTTCAGAAAACGACGATCTTCTGAAAACTGCGTGTTCGCACGAGTTTCACAGAACCTGTTTATTGAATTGGCTTGAACGCAATTCCACATGTCCGGAATGTAAAGCTAGATGCAATAGTCGTGACCTACCTCGTGCTGGCCCATCCACTAGGTTGCACCCAGGACCTAAAATAAATTACGAAAATCTTACCCTGAACTCGCATACTTCGCCAAACTCCCAACGGGACAAATTATGGAAGGAGCTGTTGGATTGCCGCCAGAAATGCAGATAAACAATACCAGCCAATCTGCCAACAGCAACCCGAACAGTACTGAAGATGACGCTCGTTTACAGAACATGTATCAGCGGTTATTTCCGCTCGACAAGCTTCAGTTTTTGAAAATTTAGACAGCCGTAAATCTCAAATTATTGAGCGAAAAGTAGAAGATTTACTGATCAATGTATAAGGTAGGCTTAATTTGAATTGTAATGTAATTGTTGAAAGTCAAATAGGTTCGCGTAGTGCCAGCATTCGGCACTAAACATGAATTAATTTATTCAACATATTTTCCTTCTATTTATACAATAAATTCCTATATACTACTTATTTACCATAATATATATTTACCTAAATTCTAAGCTTAGCCAAAGTATGTAAGCCAGCGTATACAAAGGCTCGGTACATTCACACCTACATTCATACACAAACATTGGCTTGTGCATTCGCACATATGTTCATACATATATTCGTATGATTGCAACGCATTTGTGGGCATCGCCGCATAGCGTGTGACTTTGCTGACAAAGCGTATTCGACAGTTTTTAATAGCTGCGTGCCGACTGTTTGTAAGTATGCATGCATTTATGTATGCATTTATTTTGGCTACACTACATCTACCCTTTCAAAAAGTTTTATATACATATAAATATGTAAAACTCTAATTTGATTAATTTTTATAACTTGCTTAGATTTTGTGTTTATTCACTTTACGTCTTAAGTGTAAGTTGATACAGTTTTTTTTTTTTTTTTGTGTTTTGGTTTGTTTATGTGACAAAATTTTTGTTCTTTGTTTACTTTATTTTCAAGTGGACTAAATAATTTATTTCAGTAATATGTTTGTTTGTACATTGGTGTATTTTTATGACTTTTCTTTTGATAATTTTTCTTAAGTGTTGAGTTACATTGAGAGTAATTAAATGAAACAATTTTATTTTAATAAGTTTTTATTTGTATACAATAAATTTCCTAATTTATGGGTTTGTTTGTAAGTGCACAATAAAAATTTATGAGTAAACATGTGAGTCAAAATGCAGTATATTTATTCTAACAATTTAAGTCTATTTTTGTGTATTAAGATTTTCACTTTTTTACTGTGCTAATTACATTCTCTTTTAAAAATTCGTAAGTCAGAGGTGTCTTTCCAAAAACTAGTTCAAAAGGACAATAGCCGTGAACTGTTGAAGGTGTTGTATTGTAACAATACGAAAAGTATTTAAGGTACTCATCCCAATCGTCTTTGTCAATGGATATGTAGGAACGCACATATTCATTGAATGTTCTATGACTGCGTTCGACAGTACCTAAAGTTTGATGGTGGTAGGGTGTTGAGGTTTTATGCGCTATTTTTAAGAGCTTGCACAATTCCTCAAATAAACTATTTTTGTATTCGGTTCCCATATCCGTTATAATTGTTTTCATACAACCATAAATTAGAATGAAATGTTCAAATACTGCCTTAGCAACTGCTACGGCATGTTTGCTTTGGACGGGTACTGTAACCAAGTATTTGGTTAGGTCACATATAATAGTAACTGCATATTCATTTCCCCGTATCGATTTTGGAAATGGTCATATTGTATCGATTTGTACTATATCGAAAGCCGGGTGCTGTAACCAAGTATTTGGTTAGGTCACATATAATAGTAACTGCATATTCATTTCCCCGTATAGATTTTGGAAATGGTCATATTGTATCGATTTGTACTATATCGAAAGCCTTTGGTGGCGTCTCCGTTATAGTCATTCGTTCTTTCAGGTGTTTATTGGTTTTATTTTTATTGCAGTGAATGCAATTTTTGATATGTTTTCTTATGTCATTTTTCATATTATTCCAGTAATACTTTTGTCTTATTTTATTTGACGTACGATTTATTCCTGGGTGGCCACCAAAAACAGGATCGTCGTGATATTTATAAAGAATTTCTTTAATTTCTTTGTTATTCGTCACATGCATAACCTCCGGAGTTAATGCTATAGTTAGATTTTTGAGAACTTGGGTACCTATTTCTTTAAATTCATCTACTCGAGTATAGTTATCTTTAAACAATTTGTCTCCTAAGGACAACTGGCAAAGAATTGTCCTAAGTCAATCTTCGCTTCAACAATTTGGTTTTTTATATTTATTTCACTACAAATTTTCTTTCCTTTTTTGAAATATAATTTCGGAGGATTGAAAACGAGCTTGACATGTCTTTTAACTTCGTATTTATTAAGCGCGTCATATATTATAGGGTTCTCATTGTGACTTTGTTTTTCTTTTGTATTATTACTGGATATATTACTGGTTTTTTGTTTTGTTTCAGATCTGGTTGCAACCTTTATTATTTTGCACGCTTCTACTGAAATTTCTTTAAGATCTTTGATATCTATGCGTGATAATGCGTCTGCTACATGATTTTGTTTTCCTGCTATATACTCCACCTCGAAGTCATATTCTTCCAAATCTAGTCTGATTATAGTTAATTTTGATGAGAGGTTTTTCATCGAAAATAGGAATGTTAAAGGTCTATGGTCTGTCTTGACTAAAAATTGTCTACCATAAACATATGTATGGTCTAAAATATGTTATGGCCCAATGAATGGCCGCTAGTTCTTTTTCAATTGTTGCTTTGTTAATTTCTCCTTTTGTGAATGATCTTGATGCATAGGCAATTGGCAATTGTTTTCCTTCATAGTCTTGGCTTAGCACTGCTCCGCAAGCATATCCACTTGCGTCAGTTGTTATACAAAATTGTTTACTGAAATCGGGGTATTGTAAGATATTAGGGCTTATTAACGCAGCCTTCAAATAGTCAAAGGATTTTTTACAATCCTCTGTCCAGTCGAAAACTACATTTTTCTTGCAAAGCCTTGTTATTATCCTAGAATACTCTGCGAAGTTTGGAATAAATCTTCTGTAATAATTGCAAAATGCGACGAATCGTTTCGCCTCATCTGCATTTTTAGGGGTTGGATAATTTTTAACAGTTTCAAATTTACTGGGATCTGGTAAAATTCCTTTGCTTGTACACTTATGACCAAGGTATGTTACTTCTTGATTGAAAAATATGCATTTATCCGGATGTAATTTTAAATTATACTTCCTACAAGTTTCGAATACATTCCGTAAGTTTTTGATCATATGTTTTTCGGAGCATCCTAATACGACTAAATCGTCCATGTATAGAAATGCTTGTGAAGGTTTTAAACCTGAGAATGCCAATGTCATCATTCTCTGAAATGAATTTGGGGCAACCTTAAAGCCATAAGGTAGTCTTTTAAATCGATAGGTGCCATTATCTGCTGTAAAGGATGTGATATCCCTTGACTCTGAACTGAGTTCTATTTGATGAAAACCGGACATTAAATCCAAGCACGAGAAATATTTAGCTCTTCCTAATTGATCTAGTATGTCATCAATTCTTGGCAGCGGGAATTTATCTGCGGTTAATTTTTTATTTAATTGTCTATAGTCGACAACCATTCTCCATCTTTTTTCTTGGTTATTAGGGAGTGATTTTTTGGGTGCTAATAAAATTGGACTATTAAATTCTGACATTGAAGGTTCTATTATGTCGTCTTTAATTAATTTATTTACTTGTTTATTTATTTTGCTCTTGTGCGCTTCTGGTATTCTGTAGTTTTTTACGTAAACTGGGTTATTGTCCTTCATATGAAGTTTTTGTTTGTAAAAATTATTAGTGGTAATTGGTTCTGTTTCTAATGAGAAAATGTCAATGAATTCTGCACATAATGCATTAAGGGATTCATGGGCAAAGTGTGGAAAATTTTTATTTAATCTTTCTTTTCTTTACTGTTCTGCTCATTTCTTAGATTATTATATTTAACTATTGAATAATTATCCAAATTTTCTGTTTTTATATTAAAATCATGAAGTATTACATTTTCATCTGTTGTATTTATAATTCTGACGAATGTTTGCTGTGAATCTACTAGGGTGTTTGCAACAAATATGCCTTCAGACAATTCTTGTTGTGGAATTAATAAATCAGAATTTTTATTTTTAATGTGGATTTGTCGGATTACTTCCGATCTTGCGGGAATTGATATACTATTTACAGTCGGTTTATTAGTCATTTGAATTATTATATTTTCTGGATAATCATATGGTCTTAATATTAGGGTATCCCCATCTTTTTGGTAATCTAAAATGCAATTATATTTTTTAATAAAATCCAAACCCAGTATTCCATCACATGGGATTGGAAAATTGTCTTCTACTACATGAAACTTGTGTATAATAAATAGGTAATCATCCTTTAAATCTGTTTTAACTGTGCCTATAGTGCTCGTTATGCCTTGACCAATTCCTCTTAAATCTGTTTTTTGTGAATTATTAATAGTGACATGACTGTCAATTTGACCCTTTTTTATAATTGATATATCCGCTCCTGTATCGATTAGGAGGGTAGAAATGGAATCATTCAGAGTTGTTTTGGAAGTTATGTAGCTATTTAGGTGTAAATTGAAAACATATAATTTTTTATTTATTGAGGTGGAGTTTGCTGGTTTTCCTGTTGGCTAACATTCCTTACATTTCTGGTATTATTACGGTTATAACCTCTTGATCCCAAGTTTCGACCAGATCTTTGGTTATTTGCTCGGTTATTACAATTATTATTATTATTATTATTGTTGTTATTGCCGTAATTGTTAAATGTACGCCTCTGATTTCCTCTATAGTTATTGTTTTGGTAACTCATGCGGAAGTTACCTCGGAAATGATTTTGTTGGCGAATATGTAACAGTGAATTTGGATTTCCAGTTACTTCTGTGCAACTGTTACTGAATTTTGATATGGCTTCGTTCATTGTGGTGAACGTTCCAGCCTGCATTATAGTTTTTACTTTATCGTTGGAGCAATTTTTACACATAGCTTTTACAGCTGACTGTGTAGCATACTTGGTTGCTAACTCCGGTGTTAGTCCGTCAGATATGTATGCTCCTTCCAACGATTTTGTGAGTTTTTCAATCTCAGCAGTGTATTGATTTGTAGTTTTACTGCGTTATTGGATGTTCAGGAGTTTTGCCGACAAAACTTCTACTGATTCACCCCTAACTTTTGACTTTAATCTTTGTTTAATTTCTTGAATAGAGGATTTATGTTTCTAGCTGTCCCTTTGAGTTTTGTTTTTATCATGGATACCGCAATAGCCTCGTGACTATCCTTGATTTGCTCCAGTATATCAAGGGCATCGAGAAAACTAGACAGATTTTCTGATTTTCCATCAAAATCTGGTAAGAGCGATGACGCGGATTTAATGAAATCTACATTTGTCAGTGGCATTTTGGCGTTTTCTGTTTGTGATTCTTTTTCAGTAATTTAAATTTTTACGGCTTACTCCAGATTGGGTTGTGCCTCCGGTAATAAGATGGCAAAATCTAGTTCTATTTCTTTTTCAAATGAATTTGGGACCAATGCCTCAATGTTATATCTAGCCAGTAAGGATACTAATTTATCCCTGACACTGGAAAATATTTGTTCTACCTCTAGCTGATGCTTAGCTGTCAACTTGCTATACACCTTTTGTGTGGCTTTTCCTATATTATTCAACGACTGTAATATTGCCGTGAGATGTTTCAGTACCGTTACTCTTTGTATGGGTATACTTTTGTTAATACACTTATATGACTTTTCCGCCAAAATTTTCTCTTCCACCAATGTATTCAGAATGGTTTCCCATTTTTCCATTGGGGTATATAGTTTTCCTTTGGGTTTAGACCTTGTCTAGACCATCTGCTCGGCTCATGTATTTTTTCTTTAAAAATTTGTTGTGAGCTGAGTATAATTTGAGAAACAAATTGAGGCAAGTGCAGATTGCCAATATTATTTATAAGATTTTAATAAATTCTAGTGCCTCAGTGTGGTCGGCTATTTGGATTGAGTTAATCACATTAGCATTAGGCTCTGCCACTTTGGATTCTTGGCCTTCCATTGTAATAAAAACTATAAATGCACTGATTTATTTTATTTTTGGTATTTTCTTTATTTAAAAAAAATTTTACTTTTTACATATATTTTTCCCTTCTTATTTACAGTTCTCTTAGGTCAAATTTTATTAGAGCTCGGACTGTTACTTCTTCCATTGCTGTGTTATACCTAACATCTTCAAGGGTTGGTTCCCTAGTCATTCCTATATATTCCCAATGACTTTTAAGCCAAACTAGTGTTTTTCTTTCCTCCACACTGTAAGGTCTTAATCTTTCCCTTTCTATACGGGCCTCAATTGCGCTTTCACTTTCCAAATTATTAACGACACTGTCGATAGTCTCGTAATCAAGATCATTAGGCAAAGCGCCCTCCATAGGGAATAAAAAAAATTTTAGCACTGCAATAGAAAATACTTTTTTTTTTTTTTTTTATATATTTTTGATCTTTTTATTTCATTTTTTAAACGGATTCTTTCCTCCGTGTTAGTAGTTAGATTAATTTGTTGGTACAGAATTGCTACTGCCCTTCTGTAGTTGAATCTTTTTCCTCCTCTCTTTCTTTTGCTGCTAATAGGTTTGGGAATCTTAGGTTGTTCTACCTTTATTGGTTTCGTCCTACGCCTATATTCCTCTATGGTTATTGCATTAGGGCTTTGTTTAATTATTTCTGGTTCTTCTATCCTTACTATTTCACCTACTTCTTTTGTTTTTATATCTATTTCTACTATATCCTTCTATTATACTATTAATTTACTGTAACACAAGAATATTGCGTCAAATTCTGCCTGACTTATTATATCTAGTTCCTCATTCATTTGAAAAATTTAAGTACAGAAGGAGGGGAAAAAAAAATTCTTATCTTATAAGCAAAAATCTACTTTTTGCCCTTAATGGCAGCAGCCGTTAGGTTGCTATATGCTTCTAAATATACCTTAAAATACCTAAATGATATATGTCTCCCTTGCTGTGGGATTCGTGCTCAGGCCAGCATCATAAAATGAACCAATAAACTGCTTCCTTGTAATTTGTATTTTGTCCGTGTAAATGGTTGAGCCTTGGGATTTTTTTCCCTTTATTCCACCCTGTTATGCATTTCATCAGTTAGCCAGCATCATGAAATGAACCAATAAACTGCTTCCTTGTAATATCTATTTTGTCCGTGTAAATAATTGAGCCTTGGGATTTTTTCCTTTATTCTACCCTGTTATGCATTTCATCAGTTAGTCAGCATCATGAAATGAACCAATAAACTGCTTTTTTTTTTAAAGGCAGCAGACCAGGCAGGATTTTTAAAAAATAGTCTGCTTTTTTAAAGGCAGCAGACCAGGCAGGATTTTTTAAAAGTAGTCTGCTTTTTTAAAGGCAGCAGACCAGGCAGGATTTTTTAAAAGTAGTCTGCTTTTTAAAAGGCAGCAGACCAGGCAGGATTTTTTAAAAGTAGTCTGCTTTTTAAAAGGCAGCAGACCAGGCAGGATTTTTTTTAAAAGTAGTCTGCTTTTTTAAAGGCAGCAGACCAGGCAGGGTTTTTAAAAGTAGTCTGCTTTTTTAAAGGCAGCAGACCAGGCAGGATTTTTTAAAAGTAGTCTGCTTTTTTAAAGGCAGCAGACCAGACAGGATTTTTTAAAAGTAATCTGCTTTTTAAAAGGCAGCAGACCAGGCAGGATTTTTTTTAAAAGTAGTCTGCTTTTTTAAAGGCAGCAGACCAGGCAGGATTTTTTAAAAGTAGTCTGCTTTTTTAAAGGCAGCAGACCAGGCAGGATTTTTTAAAAGTAGTCTTCTTTTTTAAAGCAGGATCGCCATGTAATGTAATTGTTGAAAGTCAAATAGGTTCGAGTAGTGCCAGCATTCGACACTAAACATGAATTAATTTATTCAACATATTTTCCTTCTATTTATACAATAAATTCCTATATACTACTTATTTACCATAATACATATTTACCTAAATTCTAAGCTTAGCCAAAGTATGTAAGCCAGCGTATACAAACGCTCGCTGGTACATTCACACCTACATTCATACACAAACATTGGCTTGTGCATTCGTACATATGTTCATACATATATTCGTATGATTGCAACGCATTTGTGGGCATCGCCGCATAGCGTGTGACTTTGCTGACAAAGCGTATTCGACAGTTTTTAATAGCTGCGTGCCGACTGTTTGTAAGTATGCATGCATTTATGTATGCATTTATTTTGGCTACACTACAGAATGCTCCTTCACAAGTTGCTATTCCGCAACCAGTAGATGCAGCAAATGCAACTCAAATTGATAACTCCCCTAGACCTAACCGTAATTGCCAAAATTCGACCGCCTTTTGGGCTCAATACCTCCATACTCTCACGATAACTATAACAGGCAGATAGACCAACTCCGATTTAGTGATAACCCCAGCGTCCCCAAATCGGGTAGAATTGCGTACCTTATAGCTATTTGGGACATAAAGTTTGATGGTACTTCTAAATTGTCCGTAGACAATTTTATTTATAGAACCGAATCGCAGGTGGTAGACACGCTAGCAGGGAATTTTACGTTGTTATGTGAACACGTACAAAGTCTTTTTCTGAACGAAGCCAAGGACTGGTACTGGCGCTACAGGCGTCAGCTTGACCGTGTAACTTGGCCAACGTTATGTCAGGCGCTTAGGAACAATTTTCAAGAGCACAGAAGTGACAGAAATAAAAGAACTTATTCGCAGCAGGAAGCAAGGCCAAACGGAAAGTTTCGATGATTTCCGTAATTCAATTTTGAAAATGGTCGAGGGTTTAAAAGTTCCCTTACCTGAGCCGGAATTGGTTGAAATACTGCAAAGAAACTTGCGTCGTCGCATCCGTCAGCAACTTCTTTATGTTTCAATAAATTCGCTGGCAGAATTACGTAAGTTGTGCCTTAAAGGAGAGAACCTGATTAACGAGATAACTAAATCCAATATGGTTTCAACTGCTGTGCAAATGCAACGGCCTTTCACTCGTCGTCATATTAGTGAGCTCGACAGTGATCCGACTTAGGAGGCTGATGAGATGACGAAAATAGATGCAATTTTTAAACATGCCAACACTTCCAAGCTGCTCTGCTGGAATTGCCGACAGGAGGGCCACAGATTCTATGATTGTGTAGCGGATAGGTCTGTCTTCTGTAATGGCTGTGGCTCACCAGGTACATATATACAAACCCAATTGTGAGAAATACTGTTCGGAAAACTCGCAGAAGAGCGAGGGTCCCAAACAGAATCCTCGCTACGACCTAAACCGCAATACCTAAAAACATTGCCCATACGCCATGACGAACCAAGTGCACATATTCGTTTAAAAAAGATAGTAAAGATATGACCTTCTGCAAATTGACTTTCTGGGTTGGTGACAAATCATGAAAATTTATTTCGTCATCCTTTTCATTACTAAAGTCTATGGACTCCACACTGGGAAATATTTCGGGCGCCAGCGCAAAGGCTCTCCAAAAATCAACCCCGAAGTAAGCTTCTTGAAGAAGCGAAGGAACAAGGTAAAACCGAATAGACTTAGTAACATTTTTGAAAGTGACAGGTAAAGATATCGAGCCCAAGATTTTCTGTTTGTTGCCACCCGCGGTATAAACGAACGCATGTAGGGGGTGATACTCGAAGTTGTTCTCTTTTAAAAATTCTTCACAATTTTTCCCCAAAATAGAGAGGTTGGCTCCCGAGTCCAACAAACCCAATATAAAACTGTCTTCTATCTTTACCCTTACCAAAGGTCTTTCATCCTCGGTCAGCATTAGCGGAGTGGCTTGCAACATCCTGCGCTCCTGAACCCGCTGACTATATCTCTGCCTACACTTCAAAATATTTACCGACACCGGTGGCTTTTCAAAAATCGAATACCTTACTCGCTTATACCTATGTTCCCTCTCTTCTAAACTAAGTGGAAAATGCGTCTGGCAAGCGACGTCCCTATTCAGACGTTGCAAAATTCTGATCGGCTTAACAATCGCGGATGAGGACGTTGGACTATCTGAATCTGAACTATTGGAATTGTCTGTACTGTTAGGAAAAGTTAATATCACATTTGGGTACTCCTTCGCCAGGGTGCCACTACTCCTCGGAAGCTCAGTAGCTCCATGCATACCCTCGAAGGACTCACTTGGTTCAGCGCACGAGACGGCTCGAGCACTGGCTGGTATGGGAGCTATAGTGTCGAACGAGTTTCCCCCATCTTCTCTCTCGGGTACTGGTTTTCCTGCCTACGATGGTCCCTAGGGCATTTTGGAGTAAAGACTCCCCTATTCGCACTCTTAAAGCAAAAGGGATTCCTGATGGGGTTCTCGCAATAAATATACGAATGGCCCATGGCCTGGCAATTCCAACACTGGATGCCTGAATAGTCCGGTTTCCTATTACGTCGGTACTCCAACGCCTCTATCTGCGGGTCAGCTTCGCAATCCTCGGCTTCCATCCTCATGTCCGGTGCTATCGTGCGGGCCTCGTTGACCTGACGTCCATGGTAAGTGGTTCCCAATATTTTACTTTCCTTCAGAACTTGTTACCCTCTTCGTGCTACATCACGTCGCACAACCGTGTGGAAAAGCATTAGCTTAAGGCTACTGTTGACGTTTCTCTTTATAATGTCAATCAGGGGGACCTCTGACATTGGTTCCCTAAGGCGCGCATTTAATGAGACTATGTCCGTGTGGAACACGTCATAGCACTCACTTAGCTTTTGCTTACGCATAGAGATCTCCATCAGGTACCAAACTCACGCTTCAGTGAGTAGCACAAGAAGGGATAGTTCGCGTTGGGATTCTGCCTGGTACAAAGCCAGTACCATTCGTCAACCCGTCCCGACAGAAATAAGTGAAAACTTACCATTAACTGATCGCTAGAACATTGGGTCCGCTCGCATAAAGTGTCCAACTTGAACAGGAAGTCCGCGACGCTTCCAGTTCCATCGAAGTAAACCTTCCAATCCCGTGGTTTGACTGCGATGCCACTGGTTTGACTGCGATGTCTGGGCTTGGTTTGCTTCCATCCTGTTGATATTCCTAGTGTAGCTAGCACCGGCACGTGCAGATTCTACCGCTGCGTTGAGTGAGTCTATATTTTCCCGCATCGTCCTCATTTCACTCCTTATTTCCTCCTGTGATGTCCTGATCAACTGTTAAAGCACGCTGAGTAACGAAAACAAAAAAAAAACGGTCAAATTTGGAAGTATGCCTTATTAGGCACAACAAAATTTAAAAAAACAAAAATGTTCGGTTACAAGGGGCGGTTGGGATGTACAAAAAGGTTACGATTCACCCCCCTTACCCTATAATAACGGCGATTCAAAAAAAACGTTTGCCAAAAAAAAACGCGAATATAAAAAAACACTACGCACTATGATGCGCCTCTGTAAAAAAATTTTAATTAGTGAATATACGTGGTTCTAACTACTTTATATTGTATAAAATGCAGTGTGTTGGCTGTTTAGCAAAATCTAGTGTTGTATTTGGTAGTTCAATGGGAATGCTGACATCCCATTATTAGGAGGCATAGGAGTAAAGAAAAATATAAAAAAACAAATAACATTAAACAAGGACATTTTTCCCGGTACATCCAGTAGCATTCAGGGGTGGTCTTCTGGAGCGAGGATTTAGTAAATTTAAATCTTTTGTGTTCCAGTACTCCTGACCGCAGTGCAGTGGCTGCTACTGGCTGCGTCACTGGGACTGGTCGGAGCACTGGAGAACAGATTTAAAAAAAAAATTATCTGGTACACTCTTCCTCAACTCCGCCGCATTGAAAGGATGCGACTCGGTGCCGCGTTTCCTCCGACTTGCGGAGACGGGAAGGGGTATTTTCGGATCCCACCCCATCCAACCGCAGTGCAGTGGGCTGCTGAGGGCTGCCTCACTCAGACTTGCTGGATGAGTTGGGATCCTTTTAAAACGAATAAAAAAACAAAGACAAAACAAAACACGTTCGGGGAAAAAAAATTAAAAAAAAAACCTATCATCCAAAAAAAAAAAACTAAGCCCCACTTAGCGGACAAAATATTTATATATATTTATGGCGGCTCCTGGCTTGCCTACCTCGGACTGATGGAATGGTGAAAGTGTTCAAGCTGACCTGAAAGGTAATCGCGGTCAGCGCGTCAAGCTACCCCGTTGGGTGCCATCTGTTATGGTATCGCGTGAAAGTGGATCGGTAAGGAAGGCGGTCGGCATGATCTAGGGTCGCACTGTGGCTAGTCATTGTCGGCTGGGGTGGGCTCTTGCCAACCTTACCGTCCTGCGCTATAAACAGAAAAGGGTCATATCATGCCTTTAAAACGCGGGGAAATGCACAAAACCGTGCAAAAAAAAACTATAAAAACAACATCCGGTTAAACACGGATGCCACGGACAGACCGTTGACATTTAAAAATTCTACATTCAAATCAAATAAAAATTTCAAAAGAAAAAAAACGGGCAAATAAAATATTTAAACAGAAATAAAGATTAAAAACTAACCGAAATGGAAATGAAATCAACACTGAAATAACGAACGGAAAAGAGAAAAAGAAGAGATAAATTTAAGTTAACGAAAAAACAACCCTGAAAATTGAAAAAAAACCAGCCTGAAAAGACCGGTTACCACTCTGAAAAAGAAAAATATATAAAAAAAGGGCCGAACAATATAAGGGGGCGGGTGTCGTTGCGACGCCCTGGTGCTGATCCACCCTCATCCATGGCCATCGGTGCACCAAACCGAATCCCGATGGTCCCTTTCCTACTAGTCCTACATGCCTTCTAGTTAAAGAGAATAGTCAGCATTCCCATTTTAATTAACATTTATTTATAATTCATTGTTTTGCTTAACTTATAACAAGGTATTTTAAATTGAGCCCTATTTTGGCTATTTTAAATTAGCTTTTACCACATTAGGGTGCAACAAAAAAGGTAAAAGAAAATGTATTTAGGTATATATATATAGTAGTTTAAATATCCGGGTATTTAGGTTTAAATCAAATACTAGGTATTTAGGTTCGAATTAAACTCTATAGAAACTATTAAAACTAATAAAAAAAAACAACGAAACAAAAAAAATCTCTACTGTGCTTATCCAGACATACAGCTAAACTATTTATTTGCTTAACTATTTATTCATCGGTATTTGTTTTTTTTAATCTTAAGTATTTTGTTAAGTTTATTTATGTATCTACTAATATTATTTGCATTTCGCATTAATTATTTATTTAGTGGCCTTGTTTCATTGTTTTATTTTCTTGTATATTTGATTTTATTTTATCTTTATTTTAAGTTATTTTAATTTTATGTAATTAATATTTTGTTGGAATAACTTTCTTTATTGATTATTTGTTATTAGTTTTATCAAAAAAAAAATCCGTTATTTATTTTAAGTAGTTACGCTTTTTGTTTCTAGTTGTATCTTAAATACCTGACTTTATTTCTATTCCTAAATATCTAATTGTTCCCCCCCTTTTGTTTGACAGTTTTAATACTTTAACTAATTAGAACCATCATTATTTAAATCTTTGTTTGACACAAATTTTTTATTTTTTTCTTTTTTTTTTAGCGTATTTCCTTATTTGAATAAATTGTTTACCGCGAATAAATTAATTGAAATGGTGACTAAGTGAGCACCGTGTATTTTTCTCTAGTATTTGCATAAACTCGTTAAATTCGCGGGTGTGACAGCAACGCACGTACTTCAATTTCGGTTGCTCGTAAACGTGCGTGAAACATTTGTGCGTCGGGAAACGCTGTGCGTCTTTTTACAAGGTTCGCTGTTAGGTTCAGCTGTTAGATCTATAATATTTTATTTCGGCTCTAATAAGTTTTCCTTCCTGTTCTGACGACGTACTTAAATTAATGAATCTAATTTTGATAATTTATTTCAATTAATGCGTTAAATATACTATCAATTCTACTCATAATTTAGTTAGGTCTCACCGTGGTTGCAGTAATTGATGCAGTATTGATGCTGCGGACCGTCGAGACGGGCCTGACCTGGGCTTGTTATAGCTGGTAAAATTTTTGGTGCAGATAATGTTGGTATAGATGCCGTTTCGTTTAGTTGGCGGTTTTTTGTTGTTGCGCGCTAGTTGTTGTTGCCAGTGGGGTGTTGTTGTTACTGACGTTGTTGCGGCTGCTTTGTCAGCAATTGTCGTTGCTGAGTTGTTGTTGTGGCGCCTATTGCGCGCTAGTTGTTGTTGTTGTTGCGCTATGTTGCGCTGATGTTGTTAATG
The DNA here is from genome assembly GCA_949987695.1 of Merzomyia westermanni. Taxonomy (NCBI): domain Eukaryota; kingdom Metazoa; phylum Arthropoda; class Insecta; order Diptera; family Tephritidae; genus Merzomyia; species Merzomyia westermanni. Next base: position 89,715,419 of record OX465291.1, read on the forward strand.
CTGGTTGTTGTAGGTTTTTGTTATTTTGTATTGTTGTTGTTGCGGTTGCTGCTGTGACGGCAGCAGCGTCATAGCTGTTGTAGTTTGTTGTTGTTGTAATGCCTGCACAGGCTGGACTAGCTGCGTCTGCTCTTGTTGCTGCACTCGCAATTGTAGACGTGGCAACCTGGCAGCAATGCGCAGGACGACGATAATCAATAACGTTGTTGATAATAATCGTAGTGTTATTGGCGTAAATGTTGCAATGTTGTAACTGATTGAGGTATTGCTGTTCTACCAGCAGTTGTTGTTGTTGTTGTATATGAAAATGTTGTTGTTGCAAATAATGCAAACGTTCGAAAATGTGATGATATAGGGCGCAGTCTCATATGTACATATGGATTTAAGTCCAAAATTGCTGACTGTTCGAAATATACTATTCAGCCTCTCATGCTCCTCCAGCGGCCATTAAAGATATGCATGTATGCTCCTGTAGCGAAGGCGATGACGCCCTTCGTCACCTTGCGTTTTTGAAAAGAGTCCAACTCCCATACAAAATTGTGCGAACAGCTCCTCGGCGGATTTGAACGCCAAAACCCCTACCTCTTTTGCCACTTGCCGTGGTCCAATGTTTCTGATTTTTCACTTTTCTGCAGCTTTCAAGCAAATTTCGCTGCAGTTAATACAACGCACTTTCTACTTTTTCTTTTTAATTGATTGTTAATTCTGTGTGATTTCACAACACTTTACACAATTGCGACCGCCTTCGTTCGTCTTTTTCGCTAGAATCGCGGCAACAGAAATTTTGCAAATGCATTAAGCGAACCCTGCCATTGGAATTGTACCGTTCGCTAGCACCGGTTGGTTGTTGTCATCGGGTGATTTTTTTTTTCTTTCACACCGCATTGCCCGAGGTGTGTTCCCGTGTGTCGCCACGCAAAACTTCCTGCGTGCTTTATATTTAATTAGATAGCACCACGTGCAACACGTCAAAATTGAACGAATTTACTACTAAATGTAAACGTCACTTAGAATTTATGCAGAAAATCGTTTACATGCTAAATGCATGTGACAGGACTGCAAAAATGACGGACAACCGATAATTTAACTAAATTTAAATGATGCAATATTGAAATTAAAGACATAAAACTGATGAATTGTTGAATAGGAAGCAAATATAACACCTTATTTGTTAATATAGAATGGAAATTCAAGTTTAAATAAAGTTTTTAAGTTTAAATAAAGTTTTCTTTCACTTTTGACAGTTCACAGGTGAGACATACGGAAACACTCCTCGGACAACCGCCGGCTATCTCCAACTTAGCCTGGCAATTCCGGAACGACACTTAAATTTTTCCTTGCAAAAAGTGCCGTTACCGGTAATTCCGCGTTGCGGTTCAAAATTTTGGCGCTGCCATCCGGTCGCGATTTATAAAAAATTATGGAAAGTGTTATACACCCCTACAAGGTTGAATCATTTCATCAGCGACCGCACGTCTTATTTAAGGTTGCTAATATATACTGATGAGTGTCAGACGAACGCAGGGCTGTTTGACAGCCTCGGGCAATGACAAAACGAAAACAGCTGATGAAATGAGACAACCTTAACACAAAATCATGATTATAAGTAAATAACTGCAAGGGGAGTGAATCGTAACCTGTTACCCTTGCACTAACCGCTCATTGGGTGAGTCCTATCCTTTTGAGATTTAAATCACTTTTATTCACAAGTGAACCATAACAAATCATGACCGACAACGGAAAACAATTTAAGTCCACTCAATTTAATGACTTACTAGCAGATCGTGAAATACGACACGTTTACACAACAGTTCAGCACTTTACAGTCCCCAAGCTAAAGCAAGTGAACGAGTCAACCGATCTATACTGCAGGGTATACGATCTTATCTTAAGGCTGACCAAACACTATGGGACAAAAACCTTCCTTACATCGCAGATGCTCTGCGAAGCTCGTATCCCCAGTCAATTACTTACATCCCATATTTTTCTTTATTTGGCCAACAAATGATCACGCACGGGAAAGATTACCATTTACTACGCCAACTGCAGAGTCTTGATGAAAACGTAATGTGTAGAACAGACAAGTTGCAATACAAGAGAATATCACGAAGGCGTTTGAAGCCTCAGCTAAGCGATAAAATCTACGCAGCTCCACAAAAGGTTTCTCTGTGGGTGACGTAGTCTTCCGCCGAAATTTAGTCCTAGGTAATGCAGCAAAAAAGTTTTGCTCGAAATCCGTTGCTAAATTTATTAACTCGAAAGTTATTGCCGTCAAAGGTAACTGTTTGTACGACCTCCAGGACGAAGAAAGTAACCACCGAGGTATATATCATCGCAAGGATATACAGGACAAAAAGGCATAGAGAAAAGAAGACTGCACCAACCCGCTAGGAGCGGGGTGTGTAGGAGTACAGGTATCAAAGCAATTCATTTCCTCTTACATGGACTTTGGTTGTTATTCGGAGTTTGCTTTTGCCATCCCTCAGCTTATGCTGGTAGTGAAAATAGCCAGTGTCGCACTTTTGTTGTGCTTACTAAACAGATCTACGATAATAAGATAACTACCGTGAAATAGGCAACACCGGCTGGGAATAGACTGACCGGAGCCATCTTGGTTAGGCCGGATAGTGTTTTTTTTCTTTTTCCGTATGTCTGTCACAGAGATAAGTACTATTGATCTTGCTTCAATTTTGTAAAGTGTCTAGTTCCTGGTATAAGCTGTTAAATTGGATTTGGAGGCGCTTTCTAGGAAGAAATCACATACTTTCCGATCACCCGTGAACACGAGATTAAAGTATATAAAAGACGACGGGTAACCTTTATCATATCGTAGTGACGCTCGTTACTGGGCATAGTTTTCACGTGGTTATCCTCACCAGATGTTTCACGTGCATGTGGTCACTCTAACCCTTGCTGTACTACGCAATTAGTTTTTTTTGACGTTTTTTAATTTTCCTTTTTGATAGTAAATCGCTTACAAAAAACAAAAAAAATTTAAATAAAATATTAAGTCACGCGGGAATTTCATTCATAAAAAAATTACTTAAATCCTATAGAAAAAAAAAAACCAAATAAATGAAAGATAATAGAATGAGTTATTAATGAAATAAATATGTAGTATTAAGTACTCGCATTAGTTGTTGGTTTGTGCAAAGTTTAAATTATTGCAAATGAAATGTGAAATTTGAAACAAAAAAAAGGAAAAACACAAGGAAATGAAAAATATAAATATTGTAATGGTAAAAGACAAGAAAAGTAAAAGAAAGAAAAATTAGAAGAGTAAACGCTTTTTCATTAGAGGCATCGGATACTTAATTATCTATATATAGTACGTGAATTAGACACAAGGTGAAGAAAAGAAAAAAAGGATATATATACTCGTATATATCTTATTTCGTGTAGTTTGTAATGATATAATCATTTAGAGCGAAAAGGTACAAAAATAAAAAGCAACAACAACGTTCAGTAAAGTTATGCTCTAAACAAAGTTAAATATTCCAATTATGAATTCTGTTGTTCTCAGAAGATTATATACATAATTTTACTTTCTTAGTTAATAAATATTAAAATGTGTAATTAAAAGGAAGCTTTATTGTCTGAAACTTATGTGATTTTTGTAGGGTGGAATTTGTAAGGGGTTTTTTTCTTCTTCAATCCAACCCCTGTGTTTTCTGTTGTGGGGGCTAGACTAACACCTATTGAGGGAGGGCATGGGAGGTAGAGGTACTCCGTCTACGTGGACATTTAACTCTTGCCCCATCTGCGCATTCCATGTCGTAACCAGGGAATTTAAGCAAAAGGGGAGAGAGAACACCACCTTTCGGCACCCCTTGTTTTATTCTTCGTGGCCTAGATTTCTTGCTCCTGAATTTGACTGGTGGGTGTTGATTCAAACCCTAGTTTATCTGCCTTGTAATGACATTCAAAGCAGATGCAGTGCTGTAAGATTTGCGAAAACCATGTTGGTGATCGGCCAATTTCAATAAAGTAAGGACTTGCTTCGATCACTCATTCGTCTGCACAATCCCGCCTATTTGAGCCAGACGTCGACCTGAGGGATAACACCTTAGTACATCACGGTATGGTTGTCCGGTCAGGCGATCTTGAAATAGTTGACATTCATATACCTCCTGTCAGCTGTGAAAATACCCCTGACATTCGTGCGTTACTCAGAGGCGATAATCGTGTCATCCTCGGAGACTTAACGCATACCATGTCCTTTGGCACTCAAGGTTACATGTGGATGGTAGGGGACAGGAGCTGGCTGAACAAATAGATGATTCGTCGTTCTGCACTGTGACCGGGGATGCCCCACGAGTGTTATGGTAACGCGTCAAAATGGAGCAGTAAGGAAGGCGGTCGGCATGATATTAGGGTCGGCTGGGGTGGGCTCTTGCCAACCTTACTGTCCTGCGCCATAAGCAGAAAAAGGTCAAATCATGCCTTTTAAGAAAACGCGGGGAAAACGCAAAAAAGCCGCGCAAACAACTATAAAACAACATCCGGTTAAACCCGGGTGTCACGGACAGACCGTTGACATTCATAAAATTCAAAGCTCAAATAAAAAAAAACGGAAACTCGACTTAAAATTTAAAAGAAACGGGCAAACACAATATTTAAAATAGAAACCAAAATTCAAAATTAATCGAAAATTAACGACCAAAAAAAACAAACTCATTAAAATTAACGACAAAAAAAAAAATGAAAATGAATATCGAAAACCGAACCGGAAATGACCGGTTACCAAAAGCTGAAATATAAAAATAAAAACAATAAAGGGCCGAACAATATAAGGGGGTGCCGCGGGTGTTGTTGCGACGCCCTGGTGCTAACCCACCCTCATCCATGGCCATCGGTGCACCAAACCTAATCCCGATGGCCCCTTACCTATACTTCCTATGCCATCGTATTGAAGGAGAACATCAGCATTCCCATTTTCATACAAAGTTTATTTCAAATTCATTTAATAAGGAAAGTGTTGCTTAAATTTACCCTAACCAAAGCTTATAAATTTTGTTTTTTTTTTTTAAGATTCAAATTGCAAAAATGTTCCCCCTTTTTTTGTTATATATTATTAAGTGGCCATTTTATTTGTTATTATGAGGTGTATAAAATTATGTTAGTAGACGCATTCCCACAACAGCCGGTTCTATCGCACCGGAATGACCCGGGTTTTTTCACCCGGCCAAGGGCTGTTATTTCAGTGTAACCCTGTCCAATCTGGGGCAGGGCGAAGCACTGTTAACAACAACAACAACAACAACATGTTAGTAGACGTATTTTTTTTTTCTTTTCTTTTTTTTTACTCCTACTCCTTACTTCTCAAAGCTTACTTCTACTTTAAATATATTTTTCCTTTTCAAAATCAATTAATGTTCATTTAAACTTTACAAGTTTAGTTTCTTTATAAGTAACCATACCTATATTTCTTACTCTCTATTTCTCTTATTAATCCATAAATTTAAGTTTTTTGTTGGGTTTACATTAGTTACTAATATTAAGGTTTGGTCTCACCCGGTCGTTGCAGTAGGCTGTTGGTCGGGCGCTACTGTTGTTGTTGTTGGTAATAGTGCAGCGGGCCTACATTACGGCGGCCCCTGCTGTTGTCACTGCTGGTGTTGTTGTTGCTGCTGCTAGTGCGGCGGGCCTATATTACGGCGGCCCTCGCTGATGTTACTGCTGTGTTGTTGTTGCTGGGTTAGTGCGGCGGGCCTACATTATGGCGGCCCGCGCTGTTGTCACTGCTGGTTGTTGTTGTCAATCCGGGTGGTTTTGCAGTGGACCTAGAGGAGGGCGGCCCCTGCTGTTGTCGATGCTGGTTGTCTTGCCGGTTTTGTTGTTACCGGTGGTTACTGGTGTTGTTGTTGCTGGTTGTTGTTACCGGGTTTGTTGTGCCCGGTCTTGTTGTTACCGGTTTCGTTGCTAGTGATGGTTATTGTTGCCGGTCTTGTTACCGGTGGTTGTTACCGGTTGTTGTTATCGGCTTTTATTACTGGGACAGATTCTCGAGTTCGCTGCAGTAACGGAATGGTTGAGAAGACGGTTTCCGAAAATAAAAAATTAAATTAGCCCCTTAATTAGCGTGTCCACACCGATTCCCAGGTAAATTTTTATATTTTTAAAACATTGCAATCGTACAGTTGATAGGTGTAACGTTATCGGAAACCAATAGTTACTTTTTCTTGTTGCACAGTTGACCATGAGGATACTATAATGTAAATTGAGTCTTCTGTTTTCGTATTGAGTTGTAATCCTTTATATAGTGCGTTTGATGTTTTAACTTCAATATTTTCACAATAACATCAGCACAATTGATTTTATTGCTAAATAAATATTTCAGCCTTCTTGCAATATTTTGAAGAGATTAAACGACGTGGTATATTCCTTTCACTTTATCACCTTTTATTTATAGCAAACTTTTAAGGTTTAATTACTAAACAACTGATGTAATCTATTAGAACACAATCTCAGGCACAATATGCATTAGATATATTTATGGTTTTTGTATATATGTTTTCAACTTTAATTCTAATTATATTAGTATCCCATATTAACGTAGAGGGAAATGCATTGAGAATACGGTCGCTTTTATGTTTATGATGCTGGGTATACGCTGGCCGCCTTACTTATAAATGTGTGAAATCGCTTTATTTGTTGGTGGGATTGCGTCCAGCATTTAATCCCAAATGGCAGATATTCATAGGGAACGCAATTATTGCTTAACTTCGCAGATTTTGTGGCTTAGATATTAACCAAGACGGCTGATCTACAGTTAAAACTATATATTCAGCCGTTTAAAAATTTTTTTTTGTTTTTTTTTTTTGCTGCTGCTGCTAAATAGGGCTCCTTTTATACGAATGCACGCGTATACACGACTGAAGGCGTAGGAATGTGCTTTGTGTTATTCTTTGCAGTACATTTTTTTTTCACTATTCACTTAACTTTGCCCTTTAAGCATTATGCCAAAAATTTAATCGAAAATTTCAGCAGCAGCAGTAGAGCAAAATTTTCACGATTCTCAACCAATTTTCAACGTTCTTTTTTTTTTTTTTTCTCGCGCACACGTCCGTTTGGTTTTATGGTTTGATCACCTTCTTTAAAATCTCCTTAAGGACGGCCGACGCCGCCCTGGAAAAGTTCCGCTACCCAGTTTGACGTGGCATGATTGTTGCCACTCGGGATGGTGGTTGCATCAGGGCTCGGACTTTTACTTCTATTTCAAATACCTTTGCACTACTACCGATCTTCGTAAAGGTACAGCACGCTTTTCAAAACAAAAAAAAGGAGAATATATATTATTGAAACTAACGTTGAAGATATGACTTTGCTTTTTTTTTTGCAGGAATTACTTAAACATGAAAGTACTGAAATTACGCGTTGATGTGACATAAATGAAAATGATTTTAGTACTCTTACTTTTAATACTACAAGGTGGCGCAAAAGTAATCCTCCTATCAGAAAATGCTATAAATTTTGCGATTGGCCCCTAAAGTCAGTTCTGTTTTGACATTTGTGTAGTAAACACATGCGAAATACACGTTAATAAACAATGATACGCTACATTGCTCCAGAACGCGGAATATTGCTGACTATTTATTTGACCAATAATCGGTCGGTGAAAAACGGTTACTGCGCAAAAGTAATCCTCCTATCAGAAAATGCTATACATTTTGCGATTGGCCCCTAAAGTCAGTCCTGTTTTGACATTTGTGTAGTAAACACATGCGAAATACACGTTAATAAACAATGTTACGCTACACTGCTCCAGAACGCGGAATATTGCTGACTATTTATTTGACCAATAATCGGTCGGGGCCAAACGGTTACTGTGAATGGTGAGCGCTACAGAGCAATGATCAACGAGTTCTTTTTGCCGCAACTTGATGAATTGGGATTGGAAAACATGTGGTTCCAACAAGACGGTACAACAGCACACACTGCACGTGCCACAACCGATATGCTGAACATCGGGAGCTTACTTTTGCGCCACCGTGTATTTCACACCAATTTTATTAAAGGTAAACAATTTTTTTTTTCTATGGAACAAAATAAAACGCAAGAATATTTGTACTGTTGCCTGACTTCATAGACGAGTTTATAATTAGGAAAAAGCATCACTTATCAAAATAAATTAGAGTTTGGGACTATTCTAAGGGGGCATAAAGCGTAGTAGTATAGGGTAAAGTGCTGTAGGTATTAAAATTACTGCAATTTTGATCAAGTCCGAACCCCGAAGGCACGCTTTCGTTGGCGCGCAAATTAAGAAGGTTCTAGACTATGCGTTTGGTGTGTTCCCTTGGTGGTCCGCGGGACCCCACGTTACCGGGTTTGGAATAGGAGACACATGGAGCTCCCCATTCGACCTAGCCATTGACGATAATATTCCGGTCTACAGGTTTCGTGAATAAAGCACATAGCCAAAAATCACTGCCGCTTTAAACTCATCTGAGTCTAATTATACCATACTTTACAAGTTGACTAATAATGGATTGCCATTTGCTGCTAAAATATTTCTGGCAATATTCCTAGTTTTACTCGCGTTCGTTTGAAAATTTGATGTCAGCTGTGTTAAGGTCAGGGATCAGGACGGGATTCCATGTGTCTCCCACCCTGGACAATATGGCATTTTGGGGGCGTATCCTTCACTTTGGTGGTTTTGGAAATGCATTGGTTTTTGTTTTTCGAGATATTGCATTACAAAAACGGCATTGTTTATTCCGTGCATACCTTGTACTCGTGCACTTTTACCAACATAATTACCCTCCAAAGGAAAAACCCTTTTTGATGACAATTGCCCATTTCCCTTTTTTCTGACACTTTTGGGCGCCCTGGGTTACCCGCAATTTAACTCTGGCCACACCAAGAACACACCAAACACTTGTTTGTCTGGAAATTAACAATTCCGTTATTGGTGCCTTTTCCATTCTATGGGAATATTTGGTGCTGCCACTTCAGCAAAATCATGCACTTTCCCGTAGCTAAATGTCAAACCGGAAGGTGAATCAAAACTGTCACCCAACCAACCGCATTGAACCAAATAAAAAATGTCTATCGATTGAAAGTAAACCATAACACGAGAGTCGCGGTAAACTGTTCAAGCTCGCCAGACCTTACTATCATCAGCGCTGGTTCTTGTTGTTGATGTTATTAACAGTGCTTTAGCTGCCTAATAGGAACGATCAATCTGAGAATCGTCATCAAGCTCTTCTAACGGGAGTCCAAGGAAACCTGCAGTTTCAACAGGTATGGACCAGTTGAACAGGAAAATACATGTTTAGTATCATGAGGGGACATACCCCATGCAAGGAACGTTTTTGCCATAGTGGGGTTAGAGCTGGTCTTATCAACGGCGTTGACTCTTGCATCAGATCAATTGCCGATTGTCCTCTCAATCGATCGCCCCACCGACTTTGTCACCTCTGAATATCGCATTTTCACTAATTTCAACAATCGCATTTTCACTAATTTCACTTCACTGAGAGCTCTTTCGGTGCTCTTCTTACCTTGTCTGACGTACGAGAAGGGAAAAAGCGTTTCGCATGGTCGTAGATTTAGCCTCGTATCAATACATTCGGTCAGGAAGATCAAGGAGGTGCATCCACATTATCCCGCAGAGGTAGCGGCCCTGGAAAAAGAACGTGACCTTGTCCGAGGCTTAGACCCTAAGGATCACCAAATTCAGGATGTCAATACGGAAATAAGCCGGCTGGTTAACGAACACATACGCACCAAATGGGAGGAGCACCTAAGGTCAAATTGACAAGGAAATAAGACGCGCCACCAGGATTGCTTTAGATAGGGCTTGCCCGACTAGTAAAGTATAGGAAACACCATGGTGGTTGTCTGATCTTGATAAGCTCAGGAAGTCCTGTAGGGCGGCCTTTAATAAAGCAAAACTTGACAGACAGAAATCATCATGGGCGGTTTGCAAGACGAAACTCAACACATATAAGAAAGCAAGCACGGAAACCATAAACGTGCTTATGGATACACACTTCCCACATATGCGAGAGTGTCTGCAAATATTATTAGTGGAGGAGTTCCCTCAGATACGCTAATAAAGGAAATTACAGATGATAAAAAGTTAGACTGGGCTCTATCCACCTTCAAGCCCTATAAGTCGCCGGGCCCAGACGGAATATATCCGGCTCAGCTTCAACACACTACCGAGCTTATAAAGCCCTGGCTAAAGGATATATTTATAAGTTGCCTCAGGCTCAATTATGTACCAGCACCATGGAGAGAGGTCAAAGTGGTTTTCATCCCAAAGGCAGGGAAAACCTCCCATTCGAAACCAAATGTTAATATACCTTTAAGCCTTCTTAAAACTCTTAAAAGCCTCCGGAAGCACTATATCCAGAAGCTGATTGACCCATTGTTTCTATGGAAAGCTCAACATGCCTATACAAAGGGCAGGTCAACTGAAACTGCCTTGCACTTACTGGTATCCGTTATAGAAAGATCACTTGACATCAAGGAAGCAGGTGGCATTCCTGGACATAGCGAGCGCCTTCAACAACGTTTTTTCAGAAGCCATCACCTCGGCGTTGACGGCGTGATTCACAGACTCGTTAACAGAGATATTCGCAGGGAGGCGTTCTTTCTCCGTTACTAAGGGTGGTTACAGTAAACCAACTATTACGCCTCATGGAATCAGAAGGTCACCAAGTGATCGCGTATGCTAATGACATATGTGTCCCTTTGCAATCTAATGGAAGAAGCACTATCCAAAATATCACACTGACCCAAAACCTCAGGTTTGGAAGCTAACCCGGATAAAAACGAGCTAATCCTCTTCACGAGGAGTTACAAAATACCGAAACTACCACCACCAAGAATTGGGATATATCCAGTCATAGTGCGCCCGATTCTTCTATATGGTGTCTTGGTCTGGTGGCCTGAAATAGCTAAAAATACATATCTCAAACTGCTGCAAAAAGTCCAACTAGTACTGCATAACCGGGGCTTTTGGTTCTACGGAAGCCCTCAACACTATGCTGTACCTACCACCTCTTGACCTCGCGGCGAAGGTAGTATAAGTCACAGCTGCTCTACGTATTAGGGAAACAGGTCTCTGGTTAAATAGTGCTAGTGGGCATACCACAATCCTGGGCTCTAACTCCCCAGTCCCAATACCAGCACGCAGTGACTATTGTGCCTCAAAGAATGTTTTCGCTAAGAACTATGTAGTGGGCATACCATTACGACAAGACTGCAATATCAGACAGCATACGGTCCCGGGTGTCACCAACATATTCACCGATGGCTCTAAGGGAAGGTGGGAGGGGGCATATTTTCAACGGATCTGAGTTTAGAGGTCTCTCTCCGCCTTCCTGATCACTGTAGTGTATACCAAGCATAAATGCTGGCAACACACAAGGCTGTGACCCGTCTGGTATCTATACCTAAGGATGACAAACGGGTTTTTATTTTCTCAGACAGTCAGGCCGCATTAAAGGCCGTGGACTTATTCGTCGACATAGGTATACGATATCGAATGCGAAGTATCGATGCTATACTGTGACGAATTCGATTATTCCTTGAATATCAATCGTCGGTTCCATCACTATAAAGTCAAGTAAACACACGCACAGATAGCTAGTTTTATTTACTAGTAATAAACGAAATACAAATTTAAGAGTTTGGTAACTTCGCAGTAGTTCACTGAACCACACTTGGAAATAAACTGATCCCTGGCTTGTTTGGTCACTGCTTTATATAGTCCGACAGGGTGCTTGCCTACGCACCGAGAACTTTCTTGGTTGTTCGTTCTTCGTGTTCTCGAAAGATCGGTGTTATTTCTTGACATCTCCTCTTTGCCTTGTATTGGTGAACACTCGCGCCATCTCTCTTTCTCTTCCTTGGTACACACTAGCATGCATAAGCTTAGCCAACGTTATCTCTGTTGTGTTTAACTAGTGGTGGGAGCAGGCCCGTGCGCAGAAAATATCCGAGGGGAGGTTTAAACTCAAGTTACGTAATCAATGAAAAAAGATAAGAAATTTATTTTCGGGGTCCGGAAATTTTATTGTCAAAGTCATATTTAGTTACAATTATTTAATAAATCAACTCTTCGAGGTACTGAAAAAAACTCTTTCAAAATTATTTGCGGTTCGGTTTTGACATCGCGATGTACATTGAGTGAGGCTAAGCCGTTCAGACGATCTTCAGACATTGTTGATCTCAAATACGTTTTTAGTCATCGCAAAGTTAAAGGATCGTTCATTCGTCGTTGTTGTCACAGCCAAACTGCCATAACACGAAGCATTTGGTTAACATTTGGAAACGCATCTTCATTAGAAATATCGAGTGTTTCAAGTAAATTTTTTCTTTCCTTTCCGGCATTGAGGTTTCGCCAAAGTTGTACTTCGTTCACCCAGATGTCTGATTGGAATAGTTGAGCGCAGGACTCTTTTTCGAAAATTTTCATTTTGTTGGGAAAAAGGCAAGCGAAATTTGATAAAATATTGCGGTGATTTAAGAATCGATCTTGCAGTTGTGTCAGAAACGAATCAATCAATGTACGGTATGTAGATTGTTACACGGAAATAATCTTCAACTAAATCACTTTGTACGTTGGAACGTTGGGTCTGTTTCGACGCAATCCTTGGGTTTCGCAATTCAATTTCGTATTGCTCGCTAATTTCGTTCACGGTTTTGAAAATTTATCTGAACTTCCCCTTAGCGTTTTCTCCTTTTCCCATCAATATTTGTTTCGCAGCATCAGCCAATTTGACAGCCTCTCCCAGATATTGATTTTCTCCTTGAAGTACTCGACTCAGAGACAATGTGAGAGAATGCACCGAGCTCAAAATATGCATGGATATCTGGAAATTTGCGGTTTTTATAGCTGAAAGCAGTTGGAAAGCTCGAGACGAAGTCGTTGGGTCTTTCCAGTTGGTGGAAATCACTTCAAGAGCGCGAATTACTGCTAGTTGCAAATGGAGATATGGATCTGGTTTTATAAAATTTATCAATTTCTTCACTTAAGTTTCCGATAGATAGGGCATTTTGGCGTTTCGGATAAATGAAGAAGGAATATTTATTCTCTAGAACTCCCAGACAACTTTTTATTCCCGTTATATTGCAAGCAGAGCTTACCGCCAAATTGAAGCTATGAGCAGCGCAAAGGGAGTAGAGCGCGAGTGGATACGATTTTCCCTTGCCCGAAGAAATACGTGCAATCCGGTCTGGAAGATTTTAGGAAATCAAAGTAAGCAGTTCCTATTCCCTTTCCAGTGGAATCGGTGATAGGAATAAAACACAAAAAATCTTCCTGAATGATGCACTTTTCGCCGCATGCAAATTGAACTTTGTTCTACTCCTGCTATGTCTGGCATGTCATATCCAAGAAATCGATTTGTTCACTCGATCGATGTTGTAACTCATGATGATGTGGTGACAAATGTTGATTATTTCATTCTGTAGGTCGATTCTGTAACAATTTTAACGCCAGGTGTTAGCGTTAACTTCGCTTAACACTATTTTTAACGATTTTCGCTATTCACTAACTTTTAACCACACGAAAAGTGTTAGCTAACACTTTTTTGTGTTTAGCTGTCGCGAACTATTTTCGAGCAGTTAACAATAGCGTTAATATATTTGCAAGTGTTTTAGCGTTTGGAAAAAGTAAAAAAATTAGTTTTGAGTTTTTTGCATGTAATTTAGTGCAAAATACGGCGAAAAGAGAAGTATTGGCATATTTTATCACCATCAAGAGTCAGCTGTTTCGCGGCGTTACAGGAGAGTTACAAAATCGCACTTTCGTTAAGAACAAACGCTGAAATTTGGCGATAAGCTTAACGCTCGGAGAGTGGTTACAAGTTACAGAATCGGGCTACTGGACACGGTTGCTTATGTACATAGCATTCTTTGGTGAATCACTCAGGTGTCTTTTCAACTGCTCATCAGTTTTGGCTCGATTTCTTAAGAGAGCTCTAAAGTTTCCAGCATTCGTCAACGGTTCGTCTTCAGAAATTCTCCCCGTATCATTGGAACCTCTAAGAGCAAATCTTTGTCGGCCACACAGGATAACTGTTTCAATAATTGGAATCATGCGTAGTTTGCTTTCATTCAAAAAGTCTAATATTTGTTTCTACAGTAGCAAATCAATGGGTAAAGCATTTTCTTCTTCCATTCCATTCTCAATGCAACATTGCGGCGCAGTTCTAAGTAATAAGGCAAATTCAAACCGCTTTTCACATACAACTGAATGCACGAACGTAAATGACAATTTGAATACATATGCCCACCAAAAAATGGTAACCTTATCTAAGGTTGTAAGGAGTATCAGTTGGAATGGAATTTGGCCATTAGGAATATAAATGTATGCTGAAATATCCCCAATAGGGGGGTTTAACGCCAAAACCCCCCTGCGCACGGGCTTGGGTGGGAGCGTTATTAAGTTAGTAATGGTACATACTTGAACATAATCGCCACACTGCCCTCCACCTAATTCAGACACATTGCCGGAACCAAACGCAGGTAGCCTATCCAAATGAACCACCTTCATCTTATTCCTTGGCCTTCCCATAGTTTGTATGCGATATACCACAGCGTTGATCCGTTTTATGACTTTGTATGGGCCTTTCCAGTTACATTGTAGTGTTGGGGACAAACCTTTCCTACGCTGTGGGTTGTATAGCAGCACTAAATCTCCTTCTATAAAACCCTCCGAATTTATTGCTTTGTCGTACCTGGCCTTCATCTTATCGCTCATCGTCCGTTGTCTCACAAGGTCGTGAATTTCTTTCATTTCTTCTTCCAATACGCTAGTAGATTTCCGAGCATTTATTCCTGCATCAGCGTTTACCCCAAGCTTCAAGTCAGCAGCAAACGAAGATCATTCCCGAAAATTACCTTTGCAGGAGTCTGACCAGTTGTTCCATGTACTGCAGAGCGATATGCCATTAGAGATAAGGAGATGTGAGTATCCCAATCCTTCTGGAACTTATCCACTACTTTCCTCAGGTGCTCTTCCATGGTTCTATTGAATTGTTCCACCATGCCATCTGACTGAGGATGCAGTGCAGTTGTTCGAGTTTCCCGAATGCTCAATGTCTTGCACATTTCCTGGAGCACAGCTGATTCCTTGGTCAGAATATATCTCCATCGGGGCACCAAACCTAGCTACCCAATTGTTAGTAAACACTTTTGCTATGGTTTCTGCCTCTTGATTTGGAATAGCGTACACTTCTGGCCATTGGCTGAAATAGTCCATAACTACCAGTATATATTTGTTTCCGAGTTTGCTAGTGGCATGGCTATTCTCTCAAATGGCGCACCTGAGTTTACTGTTTAATTTGGCCATGGCTCCTTGATTCCGCTCCTTTAGCTTTGATGATACTTCACAGTTGGCAATCCGCTCAGCGACCGATTGACGGCAACCAATCCAATAGAATCTTTGCTTTACTTGCTCCAAGGTCTTGGTGACTCCACGAGGACCTCCGCTTGGACCGTTATGTAATTCATCAGGGGTTTTCTTCTTTCCTCACTCTCCCATATTCGATGCAAACAACCGGATTCTAATTTCAAACTATTCCATTCTATCTATGACTTGGCAACAGGACTTTCTGCTGACATCTCCTCTCTTGATGGTCGCTCATTTCGTTCGATTCCTTGCATCACACGTTTAAGATCTGGATCTTCGTGCCAACGCCTCCTTAATTGATCCATTTTCCATTTTTCCGTAGATGTTATAGTCATCAGCCGCACATCTATAATGTCTTCCTTGGCCTCAGCATTCGAACAATGCTTGCATTCCAAGTTACATGGTTTTCGTGACATTCCATAAGCATTTCCGTGGGTGCTACCTTTGCGATGCTCTATGGAAAAGTCATAACTTTGCAGTCGCTCTATCCACCGTGCCAATTGACCTTCCGGATTACGGAACTGTAAGAGCCATTTCAACCCTGCATGGTCTGCCCTGACGTGGAATCGCTGTCCATAGAGATACTTGTGGAAATGCTTAACACACTACCAATGCCAACAGTTCTCTCCGTGTTACACAATAATTCCTTTCAGGCTTCCCAATTGTTCGGCTATACCTTCTCCTGTCCATGAACAATCTGGGACAAAACACCTCCTATAGCATAGCCACTCGCATCTGTATCCAGAATAAACTTTGAACCTGGAATTGGATATGCTAACATCGGGGCAGTGCATAGTCGTTCCTTCAATGTTTGAAAAGCCACCTCCTGTCCCTTCTTCCATTTAAGAGGAACACTTCTTGGGACTTAGTTTCAGACCAGCACCAGCTATTATTTGGAAAACTTCCTCCAAGTTCTTTAGGTGTTCCTCAGAGCTCAGCACGATGATGTCGTCGAGGTACACGAAACATGTTTGCCAGTGCAATCCTTTTAGTATCTGGTCCATGAGTCTCTCAAAAGTAGCCTTTTACTTCCACTTGCCAGTAGCCGCTTTTCAAGTCCAGTGTGGAAAACCATTTCGTGCCAGATAACGAGTCCAAAGTGAAGACGACCATACGGTTTAAGCATAGACTTTATTCTGTTTTTCGTTTTCTGTACAACATTGCTATTTATGTACCTATATAAACACAAAAAGAAAGAACGAGACCACGTTTTACAGAAACTTATACACCTACGTACGTATATTAATACCTAATTATAAAGCGAGAAGTAAGCCTATTTACAATAATACATAAGCTATGCGAAGTTCAGCAGAAACGCATATATAACCGATGGCAGCATTTGCAGACATACGCATGTAAGTGTACGAATACAGCAGGATGTAGTGATCAGAAGCGCAACAAAGGCAAGAGCGAGAACTCAAAATGCAACGGCGATATGTTTGGTAGTTCCGAATATATGTATATATGTATTTTCTACACCAAAGTGTATGTACAATGGGTGCCAGTTAAGAAGAATGTGCGATATTACAGTGTTACCTACTACAAAAGTGTCATCGATTCTTGGCAATGGATAGCTGTCTTTCTTAGTTACGTCGTTCAACTTCCGTAATCCACACAGAACCTAAATTTTCCGTCCTTCTTTTTCACTAGTACTACCGGTGAGCTCCATGGACTAGCTGATGGTTCGATCACGCCCCTATCACTCATTTCCTGTATAATTTCTCTTACCATTTGTCGTTTGGCCAATGGAATACTACGAGGTGCTTGGCGGATTGGCTTGCATCACCAGTATCAATTTGATGCTTCACAACTTTGGTCCGACCTGGTTTGGAACCGTCCTTGTCAAATAGGCTCGAGTACTTTGATAGAAGTTCTTTGCCTGACGTCCACGACGTGATATCATCTGAAAGATCAATCTTGCTGGTACAATCATTTTCTTGAAGATGTTCACAATTGATAACTATGTCGACCTCTTGGCATTTTCCCAATATTGCTCCTTTGGAAAGTTTAATCGGCGATTTGAACTCATTAAGTACTCTTACCGGTACACATCCATCTTGTTTTGTCATGGCCAGGATTTTTCCTACTAATAGGTTCATACTTGATTTGTTTGCTGCCTCGACAACCCATAATTTGCATGTCGATCTTGATGCCTTGCTCGCTTAAGAAGTCCACACCAACTAGGATTTCGTCAACAATATCTGCTACTATAAAACTGTGTAGAACGGCCACATTCCCAATTGCGATTTCACATGTTACTTCTCCTAGGACATGAGTGTCCTCACCAGTTGCTCCATGCAATGGTCTCATCTCCTTGTTGACTAAATCAGATCGAATTATGGAATGCGATGCGCCTGTATCCACAGTTAGTAAGCGCTCTCTTTCATCCACATATGCAACAACAGTAACATTACTAGCTTTCCTTCCGATCTGTGACAGAGTTTATAGAGCATTCAGTTGCAGGAGCCAGTCCACGCCCCTTTCGGCTGGCTCGATTTAGTTTTACGATTGATTTGGTTGGGAGATTTGATCATCTCCTTCAGCTTTACGTTTTCGTCCACCTGTATTGCTGGGATTGCTGAAGCCAGTGCCGAAATAACGTGCTATGTGACCTGGTTTTCGGCACTTAAAGCATTTAATGGCACCATCATTTTTTTCGTTTCCGTTCTACCTCCACGCGGTGAGTTTTTACGCCGGCTTACTTAATGGCGAGGCTGTTTCCTCCGTTAGAGCATGTGATACCGTCTCAGCAAATGATCTCTTTGGATTTGCATATGTGGCTCGCTTCGTCTCGACATCACGTATTCCATTTATAAAGCTTTGTATTTTTACCCTTTCTGTGTATTCTACGGGTGCGTCTGCGTTTGCTAGATGAGCCAACCTCTCGATGTCCGATGCGAATTCCTGCAATGTCTCATTAGGTGTCTGGAAGCGATTCGGTAGTTCTATTTGGTATATCTGTTTTCGATGTTCGCTACCATAGCGTCTCTCAACTGCTCCCATCAATGCCTCATAATTATTTCGTTCGCTGTCAGGAATAGTCTGCAAGATTTCAGCTGCAGGACCTGTCAATGCCACGAATAGTGTAGCAACTTTGTCTTCCGTTCTCCAATTATTCACAGCTGCCGTCTTATCAAACTATAGCTTGAATACCTGGAAAGGAACAGAACCTTCAAAAGATGGGGTTTTGGGAATACTAGTTTATAGTTAGTTAGTTATAAGTAATAAGGCAAATTCAAACCGCTTTTCACATACAAGTGAATGCACGAACGTAAATGACAATTTTAATACATATGCCCACCAAAAAATGGTTACCTTATCTGAGGTTGTAAGGAGTATCAGTTGGAATGGAATTTGGCCATTTGGAATATAAATGTATGCTGAAATATCCCCAATAGGCGGGGGTTAACCCCAGAACCCCATGCGCACGGTCCTGGGTGGGAGCGTTATTAAGTTAGGAATGGTACATACTTGAAAATAATCGCCACACTGCCCTCCACCTAATTCAGACACATTTGTTATTGATTCCCGACCTGGACCGGTTGCAAATAAAACTACCCTTCGAATTTCGGGTGATGGCGTTTTATTTCCTGTGGAAATTACAATGTTCAATACATACATATAATTTATCAAGTTTCTACTAACACTTTTGTGTGGTTCTTCGCTCGTCCAGATCGCAAATGGCAATTTTCGCTCATAGCGATTACATCGGTTTATCGGTACTTCATTTGCGAATTGGAGATGGGAACAAAGTGAATTCAATAAATAAATAACAATTTAACAATACGTATGGCAAGGTGACAGTTACAACATAAATCGACACTAAGGCTATGTATAGAGTGCGGCAACATCCCCGCCTCCGTGAATCTACCCAGATTCACCAATATCTAGTTTTGCTAGGACGCATGCTGGACGCTTAATGATACAAATGGACGTCTTTATCTCCGCTGATCTTACTTCGCCATCCTTCCCTGGAAACACTTTGATGATGCGACCCAAAGGCCACCTTGCTCGATGGATATTCCGATCACATACAAGTACCACGTCTTCGTTTGCTAAGGGCGTTACGGGTTGATGCCACTTTGATCTTCGTGTCAGCTCAGGATGATAGTCAGTCACCCATTTTTTCCAGAAGCGTTGCTGCATCTGCTGGACTCTGTGGTTTGGGGTTAGTGGTTCATCAGTGGGATTGTCAAGAGGGACGTGTGTCAAGGGCCTCGAGTTGACAATATTTTCGGCTTCGCACATGAGACTATAAAGCGTGTGCTCATGTAGCCTTTCATTATACAGCGCAGAGCCGAGAGCTTTCTTCACGCTTCGAACCAGGCGCTCCCAACATCCACCTGCATGGGGGATTAGGGGACAATTAAACACCCACTCAATGTTTTTAGTTGATAGTGCCTCGCAGATTTTGTTATTGTCGAACTGTATCAATTGCCTCTTCAATTCGTTATTCGCCCCAACGAAGGTTGATGTGTTATCCGATCGAATTCGGGTTGGTGTTCCGCGTCGGTTCATAAAATTCCTTATTGCCATGATACAGCTATCTGTAGTAAGGTCTTTTTTTTATTATTATTATTATTTTTTTTTTATTTATTTATTACGGCCAAAGCCTAATCGTAAATTGGAATTTATTGCAGAGTTTTATCTTATAGCTAAGGTTTTACAATATTCATATGATTTTGTTTTAAAGCCTGTTATTTGGTTGCAGCTTTTTATATCCATAGGCAGATCATTGTAACTTTTCAGACCCTTGTAGAAAATATTCTGTTGATCAATTTCAGTTCTGAAAAACGGCAATGTGAAATTGTGCTTGTTTTTATGTTGTGAGTTTGCTCAATTAATACTATATTTTTATTTAAATACTCATGTTTGATATTAAATATGAATTTCATGGAGTGGAAAAAAATTTTTTGCTTCACACTTAACCAGTCTAAAGTCTTCAACATATCAGCCGTTCGTGTATCTCTAGGTTTCTGAAGAATAAATCTCATGCATCTATTTTGAAGCTTTTGGAGCTTGTCCACTTCTATATCCGATATTATGAATAGTATTGACGGGCAGTAAACGAAGTGTGGTTCTATAATTGTTTTATATAAAATTATTTTGTATTTTTTTGAATGAATTTAGTTGTTTCCTGCATAACTCCTATTTTATTAGCGACCATTTCAATTGTATAATTTATATGATCTTCAAATTTGAGTTTATCATCAGTTATTATTCCTAAGTTTTTTATACTGTTAACTATTTGTAGGATTTCATCATTTATTTTTAGCTCGCCTATATCATCCTCATTGATATTTCTCCTTGTTACTATCATATATTTAGTTTTATTAATATTTAGTTTCAGTCTATTACCACACAACCATTTATACAAATTATTTAGTTCATGTTGCACTTTGGCAATTGCAGTATTCATATTATTTTCACTGATCATCATTAATGCGTCATCCGCAAAGAGTCTAATTTCACAACCTTCGATAGCATTGACTATATCATTTAGGTACAAGGTGGCGCAAAAGTAATCCTCCTATCAGAAAATGCTATAAATTTTGCGATTGGCCCCTAAAGTCAGTTCTGTTTTGACATATGTGTAGTAAACACATGCGAAATACACGTTAATAAACAATGTTACGCTACACTGCTCCAGAACGCGGAATATTGCTGACTATTTATTTGACCAATAATCGGTCGGTGAAAAACGGTTACTGCGCAAAAGTAATCCTCCTATCAGAAAATGCTATAAATTTTGCGATTGGCCCCTAAAGTCAGTTCTGTTTTGACATTTGTGTAGTAAACACATGCGAAATACACGTTAATAAACAATGTTACGCTACACTGCTCCAGAACGCGGAATATTGCTGACTATTTATTTGACCAATAATCGGTCGGGGCCAAACGGTTACTGTGAATGGTGAGCGCTACAGAGCAATGATCAACGAGTTCTTTTTGCCGCAACTTGATGAATTGGGATTGGAAAACATGTGGTTCCAACAAGACGGTGCAACAGCACACACTGCACGTGCCACAACCGATATGCTGAACATCGGAAGCTTACTTTTGCGCCACCTTGTATATAAGAAATAGTATAGGTGCCAACACTTTGCCTTGAGGCAACCCTATGGGTACCTCTAATTCATCCGACGTCACACCATTAATAACTGTTTTCTGCTTTCTCTGCTTCAAATAGTTGCAAAACCATGTAAGTTCCGTATCAGTTATGCCAATCCGCTGCATTTTGTTTAGTAACATCTCCCTATCCACCGTTTCAAATGCTCTTTTAAGGTCAAGGAAAACTGAAACCACTACTTTTTTGTTGTTTAGCTCTTGTTAATGGTTTTTTCTAAACTCCGACTGTTGGTAGACTAGTATATTGTTTGCTTCAAGATGATTCACCAACTGATTCTTAACAACAACTTCGAGAATTTTAGCATCACTTGGCAGCGTATTTATGGGCCTAAGTTCTTCAGGTCAAGGCTGTTATTGATTATTTGAGCATAGAAATAACCGGTATACGATATACAATCTTTTAGTACACCATCGGATAAGAGTTTTCTTCCTCCTATTTTATATTTAAAGTCTTTCAGGATGTGAATGACTTCATCAGTGGTAATTTTAACAAACTTTAATTTTGAATGAACTTGTGAATCCTCTATTTCTACTTGACAGGTTTCTATGTTATTATTAATTTCAATCACGCTGTTTACAAAAATTCTATTAAGACCATTCGCCATATCGGTTTCGTTTTCAACCAGTATGTCGTCCAATATCACCTTTCTTATCCCTTCATTATCTTTATTTAGGTTAACCGTTTGTTTTAGGTACTTCCACATTTCTTTAGCATTATATTCATTCATAATGATATTATTCTCCATGAACTTTATTTTTTTAATTTGACTACTTTTTTGTATGAATTATTTATATTTTTACATACATTCCACTCTCCAGTATGTACCGCATGCATGTACATTAGGGTGGCCCTTATTTTCCAAAGTATTCCGATTCTCGATCGCACCCCCTAGAAATATGAGAATAGCCAAAAAACTAGTATATACAAAGTTTTAGGTCAATCAAAAAAGATTTAGAGGTTGCGCAAGGAGCTTGAAATCCTCAAAAATTACGAATTTTTACATTTTCTTAAATTTAGTCTACCTTTCATTTGTTATGTGCGAAAGGTAATTTAACTTGTTATTAGTAGTCTCTACAGATATTTTCTTTTGAAATAAATCTTAAACTACAAAAATTGGTCAAATAATAAAAAAGTTATAAAATAACTTATGTCTCAAACATGGTGTCATGGCTTCAAGAATGGGTATATAATAAGTATATGTACATGAGTTTGTTTCTATTTGTTTTTTATTATAAGCTTTTTTGAAAATAAGATTATAAGATGATAATACATTACATATATTGTAAAACTTTAGCTTATACTTATGGAATATAATATTATGTCTTATGATTTAATTAAAGATGATTTATTATGTGAATCAAATTGTTTTTTATAATCAGTTACAACTTGTAATAAATATTGGTTTTCTTGTTCGTCATTTGTTAGTATTCTATTATATTCTTCCATAAGTTTTACTCCACGTTCTGCTGTGTCGTTAACCACTTTTATATTTATAACAATATCCTTAGCTTTTTGATAGGTTTCTGTATCCCTCCAATAAAGTGGATCTACCTGCAGAAATTGAGGTGAAATCCCAAATCGTACAAAAAAATCAATTGTATTTGCTGTTACAAAATCATGTAGTTCTTTTCTTATAAATTCATTGATTTCACTGGATCTTATGTGTACCTTCTTTAAATTTTCCGTTTCCTTGTCGCAGTTGTCGATGTTTTTAATTTTTTCCACAATATTTTGTTTCATGGCATAAGAAACGTCATCGTCGAATAATGTCAATGCAACACATTCTTCAGACAGGTACCAGAGGTGGTTACAAAATTTATTGCAATTTCAGAGATTTTTTTATTAACATTTCTATACTCGTGAATTTCTTTAATAAAAGATAAGTTTTGAAGAGGTGCTTTAGACGGATTGGTGCAGTTAAACCAAAGCTTAACGTAGAATCTTATAATAAATGCGCATATACTTGCTAATGAATTCTCTTCATATTCCGTTAGTTTGAACTGTTCACGAAATAAATAGATCTTTAAGCAATATAATGCCTTAGACATCCACCGCGCATGATGAGTGGGACCTGGTACACGAAATTTTATGCCGTTATTTGCTCCTAGACATATAGACGTCAATTTCAATAATTCCCTATAGTCATCTCTAACTATTTTCTTTTTCATCTCTTCCTTACAAAAATTTAAAATAGTATCTACGTTATCATTCAAACGTAATTTTAATTCATTGTTTTGTAGCAAGTCTTTAAAATTGTTTTTATCAATATTTTTCCAATTCTCTTGAAACCGGCGAAACAATTGGACGTCTTTACTTGTATTTACGGGAAAATAACACTTGCAAACCCCTCTCAGCAATATTTCATATATATGATGCCGACAAAGTAGATGCAAAAGTTTTCGCTCAAGTTTTTTTTCTAA
Source organism: Merzomyia westermanni (assembly GCA_949987695.1). Classification (NCBI taxonomy): domain Eukaryota; kingdom Metazoa; phylum Arthropoda; class Insecta; order Diptera; family Tephritidae; genus Merzomyia; species Merzomyia westermanni. Next base: position 89,739,339 of record OX465291.1, read on the forward strand.
CAACGTTGCAGCTCCATTTATTACGCCCGTGTTAGTCGATGTCGTATCAAAACAACAGGCCACAATATGATCCTTCAAGTCCCATTCAAATATCAGTTCGTACAGCGTATCAGCTATTTCTGAGCCCGTTGCAGCATATAGTTTTGGAGCCCCTATTAAGTGTTCGCCATTCCTGTCAGTAACAACAACTGAAAGTCGTTCCACCTTTTCTCGACCTGTTATTTCCGGAAGGAGTTTTCCATCCCAATGCAAAGTGCCACAGTGTATCTATTTAAAAAAATGTACCATTCAAAATTTGTTCATTCAAGTGCAATATAGATGTAATGTATATTTTTTTAAATAAAAAATTTCAAGGGATATACATATGTAAGAAAATTTGTTTGAGAGTTTTATTACCCGAATACCGCGATTCAATGATCTAATCCGTACAAGACTTACCTTGAGGTTTTCTTTGTTGTTTTTTGATTTTTTTAACCGATTTAAATGCCTTTGGCGCTGCAATGACGTACGATTTATTATGAGTTCATTTGTATTATGTCCTAGTGCTTCAGCAACGGCAGTGACAATATGCATTGCTGAACGACCACTAATTTTGCATTTATCTAGGGCAGATACGACTCTTTCAGTGAAGACGTACTTCGTTCCTCGATTTTTGATGGAAGTGGAGCATGATGGATGAGAATCTTCTTCCATCTCGCTTTCCAAACTTGTATGCACATCATCACTGTCTGAAGACAATTCTCCTGCTACAAATACATAAATGTCACCCCATTCAAATTCCAGTTTCATTCAAATACATACCTTCTGTATTAATTGCCTCAATTTCGTTTCCCATATTGTCTACCACTCGTATCTTTCTTCTCATTTGTTCTTCTAAAATCGCTGCCTTTCTTTTCTCTTTCTGGGCAGTTTTGGTATCAACAACACCAAAACATCCTGGTCGCCCGTTTTTTCCTTGATTTATCAAAAACTTTTTGTCGGTGTCAATTTTAATTAGTTGTAATGCATTAGCATGAGCAATATCAAATAAATCATCTAACATTTCACTAAATTGCTTTACTTTTTGTTTTTGCTTTTCACTAGACCGATTTTTACTTTTTCCAATAGCTTGCCATTCTCTATGCATATTTTCCAACTTGTCAATGCAGTGTTTTTCATCTCTAATTGGAATTCTTGCTTTTTCCCAAAATACGGACACTTCTTTTATAGTCAATCTAGCACTCTTACGAATTGATACTTTTACTATGTTATGATTATGAAAAAAACTGATAACACTTGTTTGGTAGTCTTGCACCAAGAATTTGAGAGCTTGACGTTCCAATTAAGGAAATTTTCGACCGAAAATTATATTCACTCATTTTTATAATATTTTGCAAATTAAATTGTCTACACGCCACGATTTCTCTGTACTCACTTTTGCGACTACGTTAGCACACTAGCTTTTAGCAATACAGAATATAATTTTTAATGACATTAGAACCGTTATACCGGTATATCACGAGCATGCGACGCTTGAGAATGCACGTGCAACACATTTAATTTACTTTCATATTTGTTTGGGAAGTGATTTATATTTTGCTCTGTAACTCTATCATCAATCGACCGATTTTTAAGATTAAGTTAATTTTAGAAAGGTAATAAAATGCAGATCTTATTACGGTATGGAAAATTAGTAAGGGATAGTGTGGCTTTGAAATATGGAAGTCTGAGACATAAAAATGGCAAAAATTCTTAATTTTTCAGGATTTCAAGCTTCTTGCGCAATCTCTAAACCTTTTTTGATTGACCCAAAACTTTGTATATACTAGTTTTTGGGCTATTCGCATATTTCTAGGGGGTGCGATCGAGAATCCAGAAACTTTTTTTTTTACTCCATACAACTAAGGGCCACCCTAATGTACATATTATATTTGTATTTATTCATTTGTGCCAATTCTCTGTCGTACCATTTATTCATTAATTTAATATGCACTTCTTTCTCGTAGGTTAAACTTTCTATAGCCTGAATCAAAATGTTATTAATTAATTGAACTTTTACATCAATAGAAAAGTTTAAAGTAAAATTGAAGTTAAATGATCTGAGGATGCTTATTAATGTATCACTATTATATTTGTCCCAAGCTATGATTTTCTTGGCCAGTCTCATCTTGTATGCTTTGGACGGTTTAATATTAAATTTTATAGTTTCATGATCGGAGATTTTGTATTGCTGCAAATTAGTACAGCGAACTTCATCTGAGTTAGAGAATAATAAATCAATTTTTGATTCACTTGTATCTGTGATACGCGTATTAAATTCAATTTTTTGGCTCATACCCATCATTGCAAATATGTCTCTTAATTTACTACTATATGTTGATATGCAGTTCATGTTAATATTAAAATCACCGACCACTATATTATGATTACTTTTTTCGTATTTATCAATTAGAATTTCATTTAGGTACTCTACAAATGCTGCATCACTAGTGCTTGGCGAGTGGTACAGGCCACCAATCTGCCACTTTTTATCAACCTTTTTCAGTTTTATTATAATGCACCATTTGTTATCATTTATTTTATCATTATAAATTACTTTAACAGCAATTGAACTATGTATATAAACTAGCACACCCAGGGCCGCAGAGAGCCGATCCGGGCCCCGAGGATTTCGCGTTTCTTTCTCTTTCAAATCCTGATTAGAGTACTGTCAATACTGCTTTGCCTTGCAGGGCCCCAGGGAAATTGCCCTGACTGCCCCCCCTCTCCGCGGCCCTGAGCACACCGCCTGAGTGCCTGCTATGGGATTCACATCTTATCATTTTATAGGTTGCTATTTTTAATTCATTGTCTAGAATATCTTTGGTTGTACATATTTCAGAGCACAGGATGATGCCTGGTCTTTGAACTTCCGCCAACACTTCCAACTCTGGTTTGTTAGCTACTATGCTATTTATGTTTAAGTAGATACATTTGAAGTCATTGTTGGTGTCCTTTGTGGATATTGATGCCCTACGTTGCATATAATTAGCATGGTCAAGGTGAGCCAAGTGAGCCAGTGGTCTTATTGTTAGTTGCTAATACCCTAGCCTTTGCTTTTTTACATTTAAATGCTTTAAGTAGACTGGGCAATGTCTGCTATTGTAAGGGTGATTGGTGTCAAGCCCAAGATTCAATTTCACATTAGCTTTTATACAATTTATGCACATGTTTTTATGTTGTTCATTGCACTCCATGGTTTTATGTTTACCCAAGCATTTATTACAAACATCTTAATTTTTGCATTCACTAGCTTTGTGGTTGTATCCTTTACATTTAAAACACATTGTTATATCAACACCATCGTATACTTTGCATCTTTCCCATCCTATATTGAGTTTACCTAATTTTAACGTTCTAGTAAATATTTCCACATCAACCTCAATTATTGCATTATAATAATTTTTGTGACTAACTTTAACATTGTATTGCTTAATAATTTTTACTTCACCCTGTTCAAAGCATTTATTTTATTTTTGTAGACATTCAATTAATTCATCACCATTCTTTTTCAATTGCATACCTGTTATAAATAATCTAGGTTTATATTCACGAGGTATCTTTATCTCATATTCATTACTAATTTCTTTGTCCATAATTTCTTCTATTTTGTCTCTTTCATTTTCATCAACACTATGGATCACCATAATACCATTATTACCAGCTTGAATGTCTGTTATCTTTAGTTCCTTAGGATTAATTTTATTGTTTAGGTCTTTCTTGGTTTTTTCACACGTTTGTTTGATTTTAGGTTTAACAATAATAGGAGTACGTTTCTTTAGTTCAGGCACTGTAGTATCTTTGCTTTTGTTTACACCTTGTTTGTTATTATTTACTTCTGCATATGACAGTCATTTTTCGTTATTATTACTATTGATTTTCTTTATTTCGTTACATACCTTTTCATTATATTTACCAATTGTTTCAGTTTTATTTTTCACTTCCTCTATCATTTCATATAAACTTTTCATCTCACCAATTTTAGTTTCAAAGAGCTTTTGCGCTCTTTCCATTGTTGCTACTCTTTGAGTATAACGATATAGCATTCCGTAGTTAATATAGCAAAAAACATGTTTTCTGCCTCTTTTTATAAATTGAGATTAAAGCGTTCGAATGTATTTAGACACTTATATTGTGTATAAAGTCTTTATTTCAGTTGGATTTCAGCAACCACTGTTGCTACGACACACTTGGGATTTATTTTCTTTTGTTGTTCACTTCTTTTGTATTTTTGCTTTTATTTTTTTCCAGGATCACGCAAAACACGTCTGCACGGCACGACGTTTTTCCACTCTACTCTCTTTTACTATCTCCAAGTGAATTGCGCATATTGTTAAGCACGTGAAGAGTGCAATCCATCGCTTTTCACTACGTCGCCCTATGACTATCTTAAAGGGTCCCATATAGTCTAACCCGGTATATGAAAAGGGCCGAATAAACGGTGTTAGGCGATCTGATGGAAGCTGACCCATAAGCGGCGAAGATGGATTTGCTCTGGAATTTCTACATATTTGACACCTCTTTGCAGCACGTCGCACTTCTCTCCTTACATGTGGTCTCCTTACATGTGGTTCTGATGCTTCCACAACTTATGGTAGAAGTCGATATTTAGTTGGGTTACATGATGTTGTTTCGGCAGAATCACTGGACGTCGCGTACGTAAAGGAACTGCTTCGGCTGCATCTATGCGCCCACCAACACGTAATAAACCAACAGCATCTATGTACGGACTGAATGTCAACAACGCCTATTTACCGAATATCCGGAACTCAAGGCATTATATTCATCAGTGAAAGCTTCCATCTGCGCTTATCGCAGTATAACCTCCTCAGTTCGTCTAAGCTCGTCTATGCGTAGATATCCACGAACAAGCCTTGTTGAACGTTTAGAACAATTATGTCGAATGCGAAGGATCCCCCCTACTACTCCCTTGAGGCGTATGAAGGATGGAAATTTTGTACAAAATGTAAAATTACTGGTTATAAATAGATTTGTAAATTTGCTGCGTATTTCCAGGTCAGTAGCGTTGCAATTTTCTTTCGGAGGCCATCTTGACATGTCTTACGATAAAAACTCCGGACCACTTAACCAAAACGACGACTGCTTTTGGCTCTTTGGCCGTGTGCCAAAATCAGCCGGGTTTAAGGCGCTAGCCAACCACCTCCATTCGCTGGTGTTACTCTCTTCCAGTATTTCGTTCACACGATGTGCCACATATGGCTTATATCGACGATAGTCCGACTTTATCCAGGATAGGATCGTTTTAGAATCGCTCCACATGAATATACTGGTAGGTTTGTAGGTATGGTAGCTAAGTATATTTTTTCTGAGACGAGTTGCAAGCACTGCTGACAGTAGTTCGAGACGTGGTATCGATAACAACTTCAGAGGTGCACATTTTGTTTTTCCAGCTATGAAGCTCACCTGCGCGTTGCTTGATCTTGATGGGATTCTCCAATATGCCACTGCTGCGTAAGCTGACTCACTTGCATCTGCAAAAACGTGAAGCTCTATTGATGAGCTTGAGAAGAGGGTACCATAGCAGCGAGGAATGTATATATGTTCTAAGTCCTTCAAATTTTTTAACCAGTTTTTCAATCTTTCAAATACAACCCACGATATGTGCTCATCCCATTCCGTATACTCGCGCCAAATGGCCTGCAGTATTAACTTAGCCTCCAAAGTATATTCGGCTGCTATGCCAAAGGGATCAAAGAGCGACATGGTAACCTTCAATACCTCGCGTTTCGTTGGCCTTTTGCCTTCTAACAATAATGGGTCAACCTTACTGAATGATAATGTAAACTTGAAAACGTCGTTCCCGGTGTCCCAAAACATACCGAGTACTTTCTGGAATAACCCCTCATTGTCCCTATCAAGATTCACGATGGATGGCATAGCGTTGTTCTCGTTCAAATCCGTTATGAGATTGGAAGCAAACCCTCTTAAGTCGAAACCGCCTTTCCTATGGATCTCAACGACTTGTCTTGTTATATTCAACACTTCTTCTTCACTCGAAAAGCAACGTACGTAGTGGTGGTTCTCTACTATAGTCACCGCATCAGGATATTGTTCTCTAAAGGCTTCTGTGTTTTTATTTTTTACAAATTGTGCTGAACACGGGGAACATGTGGCTCCGAAAGTCATTACGTTCATCACGTACATATCCAACGGCTGATCTTGCCGATCCCTCCATACAAAACGCTGAGCTTGCTGATCCTCTTTCCGAATCCGCACCTGATGAAACATTTCGGCTATATCTGCGCACACACCTACCGGCCTCTGTCTAAATTTCAATAATACTGCTACTAGTGGCTGAGTCAAGTCAGGCCCACTCATTAATACCGAGTTCAACGATGCCATTTGTACTGTCGCAGCTGCATCGAAATCTAACCGCAATTTACCGCGCTTATTAGGATTATATACTCCAAAGTGAGGCAAGTACCAAATGGGATTGCTTTCTTCATCGAGCTCGTCCTCGGTCAGCTTGCGAGAATATCCCTTTTCCATATATCCAGCCATTATTCTCGTGTAAGCCTTCTTGAATTCTAAATCGCTCTCGAACCTTTTCTCTAACATGTAAAACCTTCGTTCAGCTATTTTTCGACTATCTGGTAACTCAACGTGCTCTTTGCTCCATAGCATAGTGTAAATCTGTAAAATGTATTGTTTGCTTTGGCAACTGTAAGTTAGACACAGTCCTAACGTTTTGCATTAAAAATCTCTTTCGATACTGCCCTATACCTGAAATAAACATATCGACCTTTTTGGAGGCTTCTGCTACGGTCACATTACCGAACCACTGCAACGTAAGTGTCTCACTTCGACCTTTTAAGCCTAGATGTTTTGCCAAGTCACTGATAATCTACGAAACAGCCGAGCCTTCGTCTAAAAACGCATATGTTTTAATTTCCTTTCCGTTGGCATAAAGTACTACGGGCAGTATTTTAAATAGGAGCCTCATCGGGGGACTATACCCAACTGTACTAGTGAATACCTGTCGAGATTGTAATTCCGTTCGTGGCTCATCCAACTGCACTCTATTTTGCTGCACCTGATTCGATGTTGTGCCGTTACGTTGATGATTGCTATCGTGCAGCAAGCCGTGTACCTTGCGCGTGCAATTGCGGTTGCCACATTCGTGCTGTTCTGAGAATGTATTGCTGCGATGCTGACCTCTTAGACAATTAAAACATAATTTTTCACGCCGAACTAGTTGCCATCTCTCTACATTGTTCATCCTTAGAAAGTCATTACATTTGCTGAGTGGATGTCTTTCGGAACAAGCCGAGCACCTATCCGTTTTGTTGCCCCTAGCATTATTTTTATTCGCATAAAAAAATATCGTGCGCCCTTCAACTCTACTTGAACGTGAATCTAAACTTGAAAACGAACATGCGGAACTTATAACTCTAGAAAGCTCTTGCAGCCAGGTGCTAAAATGGCCAATTGTTGGCTTAGGCACAATTGAAGCTGCATGCCGTGCCCATTCAATTCGCCTTTGAACAGGTAACTTCAATAAAAGCTCTTCCATTAGCGTCGGGTTGGCGAGATGGTGGTCACAGTCAGCTGCTTCAAGGAATGATGCCAGATTCTGAACCTTTGTTGCAAATGTTGTTAGCTGCTCTAAACGATTCTCAGATATGGGCGGAATACCCCTAATTCTACTTAATTGGCTTTTTACCAGCAAACCAGGTCTACCAAAACACTCTTGCAAAGTGCTCATAATTTGTGGCACATTCCTACTCTGTATCAACAGGCACTCTACAGCCTCACATGCCCTACCTTTAATCGCCTTTTGTAGCCGCAACATATTTTGGGGATAGTTGTAATTATACTCCGCAGTTGTCAAAGCGAATGTTTCCTTAAACGTTGGCCAATCCTCCGGCCGACCATCAAACTCAGGCAAATCGTACAATTTATGCAGTCTTCCCGTGTTGGAACCATGTAGAGGTGGTACGACTTCGCTTGACGCTGTACTTATTTTGTCTCCGCTTTCCGACCCCGCAGTATTCGGCGCCTGGTTCGTTTGAACATCATTTTGCGGTGGCCTCACCCGCTGCACTTCATCTTAAAGACTTCTTATTTGCACTATAATCTCGCTCAGCCTCATCTCGATTGTCGGTTCACTCTGCATATTCCTTGGTGCTTGCTCATAAATTGTGTTATTCATTTCGTCGCTACTGTCCCCGCCTCCATCTTTACTAACTGCCGAACGTGTAAGAGGCATATTGAAATACAAGGAAGAAAACAATGACCGCTTCCCACGTTTTCGATAGCGGGCTTAGTTTAAAGGTTATGTGATGCACCAATACCAGCAACACCATGTTACAAAGGCGAGGGCTCAAATTTAAGGTTATGTGACGACCCGCTACGTGATAACCCACTACTCGCACCAACCCCAATACAATAACTCATAAGCACTTACCGAATCTTACTTCTTTGCTTTTATTTTTAGCTAACTCCTACGCGTCGATACAGCCTTAGCTCATTACAGCAATTCCTCTTTAATATTTCGTATACAATTTGTTCCTCATTACAGGCGCCACGTTTCACTTTACCAAGTAAAAGTGAAATAAAATGTTATTGATTCCCGACCTGGACTCGTTGCAAATAAAACAACCCTTCGAATTCCGGGTGATGGCGTTTTATTTCCTGTGGAAATTACAATGTTCAATACATACATATAATTTATCAAGTTTCTACTTACACTTTTGTCTGGTTCTTCCCTCGTCCAGACCGCAAGTGGCAATTTTCGCTTATAGCGATTACAGCGGTTTATCGGTACTTCATTTGCGAATTGGAGATGGGAACAAAGTGAATTCAATAAATAAATAACAATTTCACAATACGTATGGCAAGGTCATAGTTACAACATAAATCGACACTAAGGCTATGTATAGAGTGCGGCAACAACATTGCCGGAACCAAACGCAGCTAGCCTATCCAAATGAACCACCTTCATCTTATTCCTTGGCCTTCCCATAGTTTGTATGCAATACACCACAGCGTTGATCCGTTTTATGACTTTGTATGGGCCTTCCCAGTTACATTGTACTTTTGAGGACAAATCTTTCCTACGCTGTGGGTTGTATAGCAGCACTAAATCTCCTCCTATAAAACCCTCCGAATTTATTGCTTTGTCGTACCTGGCCTTCATTTTATCGCTCATGATATTAGTCCGTTGTCTCAAAAGGTCGTGAATTTCTTTCATTTATTCTTTCAATACGCTAGTAGATTTCCGAGAGTTTATTCCTACATCAGCGTTTACCCCAAACTTCAAGTCAGCTGGCAATCGAAGATCATTCCCGAAAATAACCTTTGCAGGTGTCTGACCAGTTGTTCCATGTACTGCAGAGCGATATGCCATTAGGGATAAGGAGATGTGAGTATCCCAATCCTTCTGGAACTTATCCACTACTTTCCTCAGGTGCTCTTCCAAGGTTCTATTGAACCGTTCCACCATGCCATCTGACTGAGGATGCAGTGCAGTTGTTCGAGTTTCCCGAATGCCCAATGTCTTGCACATTTCCTGGAACACAGCCGATTCGAAATTTCGTCCTTGGTCAGAATATATCTCCATCGGTGCACCAAACCTAGCTACCCAATTGTTAGTAAACACTTCTGCTATGGTTTCTGCCCCTTGATTTGTAATAGGGTACACTTCTGGCCATTTGATAAAATAGTCCATAACTACCAGTACAGATTTGTTTCCGAGTTTGCTAGTAGGAAATGGAACATCTACATCCATGGCCATCCTCTCAAACGGAGCACCTGAGTTTACTGTTTAATTTGGCCATGGCTCCTTGATTCCGGTCATTTAGCTTTGATGCATACTTCACAGTTGGCAATCCGCTCCGCGACCGATTGACGGCAACCAATCCAATAGAATCTTTGCTTTACTTTCTCCAAGGTCTTGGTGACTCCACGAGGACCTCCGCTTGGACCGTTATTTAATTCATCAGGGGTTTTCTTCCTTCCTCACTCTCCCATATTCGATGCAAACAACCGGATTCTAATTTCAAACTGTTCCATTCTATCTATGACAGGACTTTCTGCTGACCTCTCCTCTCTTGATTGTCGCTCATATCGTTCGATTCCTTGCATCACACGTTTAAGATCTGGATCTTCGTGCCAAAGCCTCCTTAATTGATCCATTTTCCATTTTTCCGTAGATGTTATAGTCATCAGCCGCACATCTATAATGTCTTCCTTTGCCTCCGCTTTCGAAAAATGCTTGCATTCCAAGTTACATGGTCTTCGTGACATTGCATCAGCATTTCCGTGGATGCTCTATGGAAAAGTCATAACTTTGCAGTCGCTCTATCCACCATGCCAATTGACCTTCCGGATTACGGAACTGTAAGAGCCATTTCAACCCTGCATGGTCTGTCCTGACGTGGAATCGCTGCCCATAGAGATACTTGTGGAAATGCTTAACACACTACCAATGCCAACAGTTCTCTCCGTGTTACACAATAATTCCTTTCAGGCTTCCCAATTGTTCGGCTATACCTTCTCCTGTCCATCAACAATCTGGGACAAAACACCTCCTATAGCATAACCACTCGCATCTGTATCCAGAATAAACTTTGGACCTGGAATTGGATATGCTAACATCGGGGCAGCGCATAGTCGTTCCTTCAATGTTTGAAAAGCCACCTCCTATTCCTTCTTCCATTCAAAACTCATATTCTTCCTGGTAAGGTCATGGAGACTACTAGCTACGCTGGCAAAATTTGGTACAAGTCGGCGATTATGTGTGCACAGCCCAAGGAAACTCCGTAACTCATGCAAATTTTTCGGTCTTGGCCAATCCTTTACTGCTTCGATCTTTTCCTAAGCAGTGATGGTTCCCTCCGTAGTTACCTTGTGACCCAAATAACTTACTTCCTTTTTAAACAAGGAACACTTCTTGGGACTTAGTTTCAGACCAGCACCAGCTATTCTTTGGAAAACTTCCTCCAAGTTCTTTAGGTGTTCCTCAAAGCTTTTTCTCAGCACGATGATGTCGCCGAGGTACATGAAACATGTTTGCCAGTGCAATCCCTTTAGTATCTGGTCCATGAGTTTCCCAAAAGTAGCTGGAGCATTGCATAGCCCGAAGGGCATTACCGTTAATTGCCAAAACACTTCTCCACCGCTGAAGGCCGTCTTCTGTTTATCTTCGCCTTTTACTTCCACTTGCCAGTAGCCGCTTTTCAAGTCCAGTGTGGAAAACCATTTCGTGCCAGATAACGAGTCCAAAGTGAAGACGACCATACGGTTTAAGCATAGACTTTATTCTGTTTTTCGTTTTCTGTACAACATTGCTATTTATGTACCTATATAAACACAAAAAGAAAGAACGAGACCACGTTCTACAGAAACTTATACACCTACGTACGTATATTAATACCTAATTATAAAGCGAGAAGTAAGCCTATTTACAATAATACATAAGCTATGCGAAGTTCAGCAGAAACGCATATATAACCGATGGCAGCATTTGTACACATACGCATACGTATTTTGTACACCAAAGTTTATGTACAGAGGGTGCCAGTTACGAAGAATGTGCGCTATTACAGTGTTACCTACTACAAAAGTGTCATCGATTCTTGGCAATGGATAACTGTCTTTACGTCGTTCAACTTCCGTAATCCACACAGAACCTAATTTTTCCGTCCTTCTTTTTCCCTAGTACTACCGGTGAGCTCCATGGACTAGCTGATGGTTCGATCACGCCGCTATCACTCATTTCCTGTATAATTTCTCTTACCATTTGTCGTTTGGCCAATGGAATACTACGAGGAGCTTGGCGGATTGGTCTTGCATCACCAGCATCAATTTGATGCTTCACAACTTTGGTCCGACCTGGAAGTTCCTTTGCCTGTTTCTGATGATCTTTTTCGAGGCCTGACGTCCACGACGTGATATCATCTGAAAGATCAACCTTGCTGGTAGAATCATTTTCTTGAAGCTATTCACAATTGATAACTACGTCGACCTCTTGGCATTTTCCCAATATTGCTCCTTTGGAAAGTTTAATCGGCGATTTGAACTCATTAAGTACTCTTACCGGTACACGTCCATCTTGTTTTGTCATGGCCAGGATTTTTCCTAATAATATGTTCATTCTTGATTTGTTTGCTGCCTCGGCAACCCATAATTTGTTTGTCCCATAATCTCCATCAATCTTTGCCCATATGATTGCTTCCGACTTCCGTGGAATTTGTTGGCTCTTCTCCAAAAGCACTCGCTTACTAACGTATTTGTTTTCGTAACCAAAATTTAGTGGCACATCCATGTTCTTGTAATTCATAATCCGCTTTTGCATGTCGATCTTGATGCCTTGCTCGCTTAAGAAGTCCACACCAACTATGATTTCGTCAACCATATCTACTACTATAAAACTGTGTAGAACGGCCACATTCCCAATTGCGATTTCACATGTTACTTCTCCTAGGACATGAGTGTCCTCACCAGTGGCCGTACGTAACTTTGCTCCATGCAATGGTCTCATCTCCTTGTTGACTAAATCAGATCGAATTATGGAATGCGATGCGCCTGTATCCACAGTTAGTAAGTGATCTCTTCCATCCACATATGCAACAACAGTAACATTACTAGCTTTCCTTCCGATCTGTGACAGAGTTTATAGAGCATTCAGTTACAGGAGCCAGTCCACGCGCCTTTCGGCTGGCTGGCCGAAATAACGTGCTATGTGACCTGGTTTTCGGCACTTAAAGCATTTAATGGCACCATCATTTTTTTCTGTACTCCGCTCAATGCCTCCAGAATTGTGTCTACCCATTCTGGCCGTTCTATCTCCACGCGGTGAGCTTTTTACGCCGGCTTACTTAATAGCGAGGCTGTTTCCTCCGTTAGAGCATGTGATACCGTCTCAGCAAATGATCTCTTTGGATTTGCATATGTGGCTCGCTTCGTCTCGACATCACGTATTCCATTTATAAAGCTTTGGATTTTTACCCTTTCTATGTATTCTACGGGTGCGTCTGCGTTTGCTAGATGATCCAACCTCTCGATGTCCGATGCGAATTCCTGCAATGTCTCATTAGGTTTCTGGAAGCGATTCTGTATTGCTATTTGGTATATCTGTTTTCGATGTTCGCTACCATAGCGTCTCAATTGCTCCCATCAATGCCTCATAATTATTTCGTTCGCTGTCAGGAATAGTCTGCAAGATTTCAGCTGCAGGACCTGTCAATGCCACGAATAGTGTAGCAACTTTGTCTTCCGTTCTCCAATTATTCACAGCTGCCGTCTTATCAAACTGTAGCTTGAATACCTGGAAAGGAACAGAACCTTCAAAAGATGGGGTTTTACCTTGGGAATACTAGTTTAAGCAGTTGGACGATTTAGCTGCAATTCCTGGATGCGTTCTCTCAAAGCAATTACCTCAGCCTCAATTTTGTCCCGGAGTTGTGCAATTTTCGTATCTTGCACTTCTAGTGTTGACGTAACCCTCTCTTCCTGTGCTTCCAACTGCGAAGACATTTGTGCCACCTGCATGGATAAACGCTCCTCATGTGCTTCCAATTTTGACGACATTCGCGACTCCTGCTCTTTCAGTCGAGATGTAATGCGTGTCTCCTGGTATTCAAGTTGTGATGCCATGCAAGTCTTCTGTTCTTCCAGTTTAGATGTCATGTGTGTCTTTTGTTCTTCAACTGAGATGCGATGTGTGTCTTTTGTTCTTCCAGCTGTGTGGAAATGCTTGATGACATCTGAGTCAATACAGTCAACAACGATGGTGTCCACACTTGCGACTGGAATTGTAGGCTCCTTCTTCTCTTCCATTTTTGTCGATGGTTTTTCCACAAGATGAAACACATAATCGTCAACGTTAATTCCTTCAGCTTCAATAGCCTCTCGCAATCGTGCCTATTGGATTCAATCCACGCTGTTGCAGCTTATTTTTGAGTTGCTGGGACTTCAGCTCATTCAACTTTGCCATGCCTTTGTTAGCCTTTAAAACTGTCGGTATTTATTTAACAATATCACTTCTGACACCAATTGTGATGAATTCGATTATTCCTTGATTATAAATCCTGGGTTCAATCACTATAAAGTGAAAAAAACACACGCACAGGTATTGTAACTAATAGGTAGTTTGATTTACTAGTAATAAACGCAAAACAAATTTAAGAGTTTGGTAACTTCGCAGTGGTTCACTGAACAAAACTTGAAAATAAACTGATCCACCCGCCTTGCTTGGTCACTGCCTTATATAGTCCAACAGGGTGCTTGCCCAAGCACCCAGAACTCTCTTTGTTGTTCGTTCTTCGTGTTCTCAGTCAGTGTTATTTCTTGACATCTCCTCTTTGCCTTGTATTCGTGAACACTCGCGACGTCTTTCTTCCTCTTCCTTGGTACACGCTTGCATGCATAAGCGTAGCCAACGTTATCTCTGTTGTGTTTAACTAGTGGTGGGAGTGTTATTAAGTTAGGTATGGTACACACTTGAGGATAATCGCCACAATACTTATTTGAAGTATCGCTGTACATGTATCGGGTATCCGATATTATCGAAACAAAAAGACTCGATACTCAAGGTATCGATTCTGAATTTACAATAAATCATCAGTTGAATCACGCAAAGTTGTACATAGGTATGTTATGCTAAAATTGGAAGTTGTGGCTTACTCTGGAATTCTAGATATCGTAACAATGAAAATAATAATTTATATGTACATACATATTTATTGATATCATATAATGCTTAGTACCTGGGTGACCGAGCCTTGCTCGGTGGCAACCCTAGGTGGCAATCCTACTTAAAAATATTCTGGTTGGTATACGGCTTTAAATACCTTCCGTTTGATACCCATATTGGCATATATTGCTAAGTATTTAAAAAAAAAAATGGGAAAGGTGGCAACCCTCTAAACTTCCTTTAGTGGCAACATCCAAGTAGAAAATCTTAGAAGGAAGCATACTATCCATCTACCAAATTTCATCGAAATAGGTTTAGCCGTCAGGTGGCAACCCTACTCGAACATACTTTGGTTGGTATACGGCCTAAAATACCTTTCATTTGATACCCATATTCCCATATATTGCTTAATATTTAAAAAAAATTGATATAGGTGGCAACCCTGTGAACCACCCCAAGTGGCAACACCAAAGAAGAAAATCTTAAAACAAAGGATGCTACCCATATACCAAATTTCATCCAAATCGGTTAAGTGGTTCCTGAGATAGTAGTGGCTATACAAATATACAACTATACAAATATACAAGAATAACTCGTTTAAAGTCATAAGATTTATAATGAAGAACATTACACATATTGATATGTACCTAAAGCTTCAGTTTACAATCGCTTAAAACTAAATATAAGTCTGCGTTCCGGTAGTTTTTTGCCATGTTCACAAATTTTAGCTTTAGTGAAATTATTTTAAATGATTTTCTCCAAATATATGTGTCGAAATTATATGCGAAAAATGTAAATTATGTTATATAAATGTTTTCAGAATTCGCGAAATGTCGACTAATTTCCATAAACATTTTCAGCGTTTTTTCAGAATTTTTAGATTTTTCTTGGAGTAGAGTTTGTAGCCCATTCCATTTAGTATAGTAAATAATGTGTCTTTTCATTGCGATTTTCTTTGTTTGCACCAGAATTTCACCGATCAACGTAAACTCTTGGATACTTTCCTTCAATTCCCGCCACAACCTAGAAAGGGACAACCAATAGCGCAGTGTCTTTGGTCTACTAGTTTTTGCTAATTGCGAGAGTTTTCTACAATTTCGATATGATACCGGGATCTTAGTACTCGATGCCAAAAAGTATCGCCACAAAATTATCGAGTACAAAATATTGGTATCGAAGGGCCAAAGTATCGATATGGTATCGTACTGTGGCGATTATTCTCAAATATGTACCATCCCTAACTCAATAACAGTCCCACCACTAGTTAAACACAACAGAGATAACGTTGGCTACGCTTATGCATACAAGCGTGTATCAAAGAAGAGGATGAGAGTGTGTGCGAATACAAGGCAATGAGGAAATGTCAATAAATAACACCTACCCGTTGAGAACACGGCGCGTGGGCATGCACCCTGTTGGACTATATAAGGCAGTGACCAAGCAAGGCGGGTGGATCAGTTTATTTACAAGTTGTTCAGTGAACTACTGCGAAGTTACCAAACTCTTAAAGTTGTGTTGCGTTTATTACTAGTAAATAAAACTAGCTATTAGTTACAATATCTGTGCGTGTGTTTATTTGAATTTATAGTCATCGAACCCAGGATTGATAATCAAGGAATAATCGAATTGGTCACAGTACCTTATCGAAATTCGTGTCCCTACGTCGACAACGCAAAGTCGGTCACTGAAGGCCTCAGATCTCTTAACGGGAGGGCTCATCAGCCTTATAGAGGTACCTGGACACAGGGATATTGAAGGCAACTGCAGAGCAAACAAGCTGGCCAGGAGAAGCACCACCGACCATATCTTCACGGGAATAAACTCGGTAGGCATAGCCATGGCCACTTTCAGGCTTCGTGTGAACACGAGCACTATAAGGAATGCATGTGGACTATGGTCAGCCATCTCATTCTGATGGTGGTGTTTTGGCAGACTGGCAACTTCCTCGACTTGGTGTCAGCAAGGTTGGGCGACCAAATGGGCGCAGCGTAGTCAGTAACCGACTATCGTGGTAGCTATTTGGTATGCCCAGTGGAACCTTCAAGGTCATGGCAACCCTCCTTCCGTAAGGCACAATAAGATGGGTAATGAGAGGCATCATATCCGTAGATCAATCATCGAGTTGCACGTCATTATCTTTGTGCCTATTAGTCGCCTCTTACGACCGGTATGCCTACCTCGGGCATATTCTAACCCCCTCACCAGCAGGGGATCTTGATATTTTAGCACATAAAGTTTCCCATTAACCGTCCTGGTTAGGCCGTTGCAGTTCAACTGCAGGACACCAAAGTGTGTAGGTGGAAGCTGGCTAGGTGGCGCACTTCGTCGCAATATAGAAGACGAAGGATTCGGACCACCGGAAGGAGGCGAAGCGGTCGACGTTGTAGGTTGCGTAGCTTGATAACATGCCGGTGTATATAATCTCAACCGACGAACAGTGCACGTGCTGTAAGGGAGCAGGAGCTGGTGGCTTGGACTTACATTTGTGCTAGTACTGGAAGAAGGGGAAGTTGTAAGTGGGAGGGAAGTGGGCTTTTGCTCAGCATTGCTCACGTATAAAAGAGAGGTGCTACGCAGATAGTAGCTGTGAGCTGCTGCGTGAGGTGTTGGCGCCGAGAGTTGCACACTACTTGCTGGGCAGTTTTAGTGCTGTTAGTCGTAGAGACTGTATCAGGAACACGTGCCGGTGTGACACTGGATCGACGTTGGCCACGGGAAGCCCTAGGGCGTACAAGGGGCTCCAAAAGTTTTGAAGAAACTAGCGAGTCTGTGTTTGGAGGGATTTAGCCGGGGAAACTTGTTTTGTGCAGCCATCTTTTACATTCGAAACATTGGACGAAGTATGAACTTTTGACATAAATCTTCTTCCAGAAAACGTAGCAGATCCATTCGCTTGGTCCCGGGCTTGGTTCAACACAGGTGACAAGTTAGACAGGGTTACATCGAATTAACAGCTCTTGGTCGGGTTAACCCCGAGTCATTCCCGTACGATAGAACCGGCTGTTGTGGGAACGCATGGAATTAGACGTCTACACCGACGGCACTAAGCTTCCGACTGTCACACGGCCAAAAATCGTAGGGGTCGAGTTTGATAACATGTTCAACTACAGTGCTAAAGTAACCGAGATTGCCACCAAAGAGCAAAAGCCATAATGCTCGGAATTAAAGAACATATTGAGATGTTGACCAGGCTATTCCAGGAGGATAAGGAGTCATCTCCGTAAGCTCTATGATGATATCCGGGATCATATCTTTTCGTCGTGTGATCAAAACGTGCTTCGACGGGGCCTCCAAGTCATCCATACAGAGTCGGTAAACTCCTTTGCCAGCTCTCTCCCTCTGGTAGAGGACCGCGAACTGCCTAGGAAGACAAGAGTCATGCTGGCCCAATTTTGTTCTGTATATTGTAACAGGGTAAACTCTTACCTATCCAGACTGAACCCTGACATGCCAAATGTCTGCCCGGCATGCGGCGTGTCTCCCCATGACACGAATCATGTATTCAATTGCTCAACTGAGCCCACTCTTCTAACAGCACTTTCTTTATGGTCAAACTCTACTGAACCCTCTAGGTTTATGGGACTTCCGTAAGAAGAGCTTGATGACAATGCTAGGTCAGGAAAATCACGATTAGGCAATGCACGTACCGCTAATACAACAGCAACAAAAACACTCTCCGAAGGCTTTGGGGAGCGTTGTCGAAAACCTTCTAGGTCATGTCACCTTACGGAAGGATAAGATGTGTAATGAGAGGTGAGAGGCATCATATCCGTAGATCAGGCATCGAGTTGCACGTCATTACCTTTGTGCATATTAGTCGCCTCTCACGACCGGTATGCCTACCTCGGCCATATTCTAAGCCCCTAACCCGCATACTCCCTTGGGTCGATGTCGGGAACAATTAGATTTTATTGTAAAATGTGGTGTGTTATGAACGCTAGACCACCCCTTATACCACTGGGACGGTCTTTCCGATGTACATTATACCCATCACAAGTTCGTAAGTTAGATCTTGTGTTCAGTTTGCTTTCTTGAATTGCAACTATTTTCATGTTGTTAGCTTCATAAATTTAGTTATCTCCGCCACCCTTCCTGCTAATCCGTTGCAATCCCTGTGGGGAAGTCAGTAACTAGTGAGAATAATTTCTGGTTCAGAACTAGAAATAAACTGGCTAATAAGAACTAGTGTGATAGTAACTAGATTTTCACTAGTTCGAAACCGGCAGTTGATTACACAACTATTTAATAAAATTTAGATTCGTATTTGGAAAAATGTTTCGTTTTTATAACGTTCCTTAAAGAAAGGTTAAAACTTGGTTTAAAAAAAAAAATTCGAACCGACGCGTCCCGGATCAAAGTCGAGTGCTCTATCCACTCAGCTACCGCGCACGCATCAATAGTGTGACAAAAGGTTACATATTTATACATTATGAAAGAATGGTTTAAAGTTTAGGCTCAAATTATTAGCCGTGCATAAGCTAATCGCAATGGTGGGGCGGTAGTGTTGCTGGACTACCACAGCGAAGGTCCAAGGCTCGAGTCCTGGGAAAGGTTGGTTTGAAAAGTCTTTTAAAACGGGAGTCAACCGTAGGCAGTCATTTGGCAAAAAGTCTCCATATGTAGTTCTACCATGGAAGGCTTCTCAAGAATTTTTTTTCTTAATTCTAAACTAACTACATCCAAACTGCAGAATTTGGAAATGGTTCAAAACTAGAGCTTTAGTAGCAATAAACGAACAACATCCCAACTGTCGAAAAGGTAATGCAGCGGGGGACAATTTCCACTGCCTAGAACATGGTCATGTTTAATTCGCCAGTTGATTACATGTAAAAAAGATTGAAGACGAGCTATTAGGGGTTCAGAAATCACTAGAAGCGCGCCAGTTCAGAACTAGAGATTTTCCCCACAGAGGTTAAGCTGTGAAATTTTAAAGTGCTGAGGGAGGCTAAGGTCTAAGCTGTGTCGCAGTCTAAAAGGTAATGAGCCTTAAACATTAGATGGAGAGGCCAGATTATATGGCGTGGAAGGCTGCGTATCCGTCCAGAGGATTCTATTCGCGAGCACAGAGCACATAAGACCGTGACATAGGCCAAGGCAGGCGTATATAATCTTTGCCGACTGTTGGATGGCCATGCAACCCTGCTCACCTACACTTACATATACACACATTATACTTTTACATATATCAATTGTGAAATAGGGGCAGATTGATCTTTTCACTTCTGTGCTGCAGACGTGTCGAGAAGATAGATCTCTATTTTTCCCACTATTGTATACTTTATAGTGTAATAAAGATTTTATATGAATTCTACAAATTATATTAATGCCGACGAGGATTCAGGAATTCTAAATTCATCGTTAACGGAAAAAAAAAAAATATGAAATCATGGATGCTGAAATGAAGGATTTTTCCAACAAATGCAACAGCAGCGGGGAAAAGACAGCGCCGCAATGCAACCGATAGTAAAGCGAACTCCTGCGGATCAAACAACAATCAGGGAGCTCAGAGCACTCTGAAACCTCTCCAGAATTTCTTGTAGAGTCATTGGCAACCAATATCCGAGAATTTTCATATAGCATCGAAGAAAACCTCACTTTTGACCTGTGGTATGCACGATACGAGGATTTGTTTGAAGTTGACGCAGCAAATCTTGCCGATGCGGCCAAAGTCCGCTTACTTTTGCGTAAGGTCAGCATCTCGGAACATACAAAGTATGTAAATTTCATTTTGCCAAAACATTCACGAAACCAAACTTTCAAAGAAACGTTGGAGAAGTTTAAAAAATTGTTTGGTTCTCAAAAGTCTCTTTGTAACATGCGCTAGCACTGTCTACAATTAAGCAGCAACGACACAACTACAGATTTTATAACGTACGCAGGCACCGTCAATAAGCAATGCGAAAAATTTCAACTAAATAAGCCAAGACTGGATCAATTCAAGTGTTTGATTTTCATCATGTGGTTGAAGTCTCCAACTGATTTTGAGGTTAGAACCAAATTGCTGGAAAAAATAGTCCGTAGCGAAGAAACATATACGGCATTTATCGCAAATAAAAATGAGACGCGCACAGTGAATAAGATACATACTTAGAATGACAACAATCGAATTCCAAAAACACCGTATTGGTTTGCGGTGGAAGCATTACCATCAGATTGCACAAAAAAGGCTATTGCAATTCTGGCAAACCTTACAAAAATCAAAAACAAAAATCCGCGAACGCAAAACGCACGGAGAAGACAACGAAAACAACCAACAAAAGCCAAAGTAAGAAAAATCAATTAATATCTTAAGACATTTTTCGACGACTTAACGTGAGTAATACCACAGAAGTCAACAACACAGCCCGCAGCGCAACTGGCAAACTCCCACTATCAGCACAATCCGAGTGCACTGCTAAATTCATGAATAGGCAGGCATCAACAAAATGCTACGTTTCACCGATTCAAAGTCTCAATGTCATGGGATTAGACTGGATCATAGCATTAAAACTCGATAAAGAGCCAATTAATGCAATTTGCAACAAAATCAACGAAGGATTAAGCAAAAACCAAGGAAGTAAAAATATTTCAACCAGTAAAACCATTTCACTGCTAAAAGAATCATTTCCAACTGTTTTTAGTGACGAACTTGGCCTTCGCACCAAAGCAAAAGCGCATCTCACTATCAAGCCAAATAAGCAGCCCATATTTCGCAAAAAATGCCCATTCGCTTATGCCATACAAGGACTCGTTGAAGCAGAACTACAACGTTTTCTAGATATAAACGTGATTACACCAGTCAACATTTCGGACCGGGCAGCTCCAATCGTGGTGACAAGAAAAGCAACTGGCTTGAACAACGTTTTGGAAATGCACCAGTACCTGTTGCCTTTACCCGAAGACCTCTTCATACGAATGGGTAAGGCTAAGTTTTTTTTAGTCACATCGACCTCTCAGACGCTTTTCTGCAAGTTGAAGTGGATAACGAGTCGAAACACCTTCTCACTATAAACACACTTGGGTCTGTTTCGGTACAACCAAATGATAATCGGCGTCAAAACATCCCAAATTGGAAGCCGTATTAAAACGCTTACAAGATTTCGGGGTCAAATTAAATTTAGAAAAATGCGCGTTCTATGCGGTCTATCTAGGAGTTACAGTAAACGAAGAAGGAATACAGCCAGATCGAACGCGCATAACAGTGTTTCCGAGCTACGCTCATTTCTGGGAGCAATAAATTTTTACGGTAAATTCATCCTCAACTTACGCAGCTGCAGAGAACCACTGATGAATTACTAAAATCGAACGTCAAATGGGATTGGTCTGAAAAGCAAAGCACATGTTTTAAGAACATTCTCGCATCGGATTTATTATTGACACATTTCGACCCAAAAGCTGGATATTTTTGTTGCTGCCGATGCTTCAAATAACGGTTTCGATGCATGCATTCTGCACGAGTACCTGGACGGTTCTATGAAAGCAATATGTCTTACGGTCACGGTCACTCACAGCGGCTGAAAAAGGTTACAGCCAAGTCAGTGGTGTAGCTAAGATAATGAGCGCCCGGGGCATAGTACATTTTTTTCTTCAACGGAACCACAGGCATATAAAACGTTAGAGCCAGCTTTGAGAATATTACCTACTGTACCGGTTTCAGTTGCAGAAGATTACGTAATAAATACTCACAGATTCCATCGCCATATTGCCCGACACACACAAAATGGTTAAATACGAATCACAAAAAGATGAAGCACTACGTACGATTATGCAATATGTAAGTGACGGGTGGCCAAATAAATTAGAAAGCACCATAAAAGCAAGAAAACTTTTAAATCAAAAAACTGATCTCCATATAGTTGATGGATGTCTTACGTTCGGACATCGCATCGTGATATCAACAATACTGCGCAAAGGGTTCTAAAGCAATTACACAAAGGACACCACGGCATCGAACGAACAAAATCAAGAAGTTTTGTTTACTGGCCTAATATCGACTCTGATATCGAATCACTTGTACGAAATTGCAGTGGATGTGCAAGGGACAGCAATACTACCCACGAAAACACATCTTCAACAAGGGCCTACTAAATCGGAAGCTTGGGGAGACTTCACATTGATTACGCTGACCCATTGGACAATACATATTTCGTTATTATTGTTGATGCATATTCAAAATGTTCCGATATAATTCCAATAACAAATATTTCGAGCAACAAAACCATTGAAATCATAACTGAATTTCTTGGCAGACTTGGCATACCGAAATGCATCGTTTCCGATAACGGAACACAGTTTGAAAGCATGCAATTTCAGAAATTTTTGGCGGATAATGGCATTACAGACTTCTATGCTATCCAGTCCCTACTATCCCATGTCAAACGACCAAGCGGGACGATTCGTGGATACTTTCAAAAGAGCGTTAAAGAAACAGAAAGAAGAGGCTACCACAGTCCAAAACTTACAATCATTTTTATAATACTGTCGATCAACTCCAAATAAAAACACATTAAAACAGACGTCACCAGCAGAAGCTTTATTCGGGCGAAACATACGAATACCATTAAATTTAATATTGCCGATCACACCGAAACCAGCCGGAGCTGATGACACGCAAAAACAAAACATGCAAAAACAATTTAGTAAGAAACATGGTACAAAATACTCATCGGTTGAACCACAGCAAACCGTTTGCGTATGCGCACACTCTTATAGTAAATATAGCTGGAAATCTACTAAGATCATTGAATGAGTTGTAGCGGTTATGTACAATCTAAGACTGGAAAACGGCAAAATAATCCACGCACATACCAACCAAATCCGTAAGCGCTATACTAAACAGCTGCAAACAACGGAGTCGGAACATAAGTAATTTCTAGTAGAAGCGTTTGGATTAACTGACATAATTAAGCCAACCGAGGACCTTTCGCGAGCACGGGAACACTCGGACGTACCCAAGCCGTCGGTGACTCCAAGTAACACGCTAGGATCACTACGGCAGACAATGCCATCACGTGTGACACACCTAGAGGTCGAAACCTGCGAAGAGATATTCCCCAGGCTAATTACTCACTTTTGGGGAATTACCAATTCAACAGAAGAGGTGTTGGATGGTCATGGAACCATGTTCACCTACACTACATATTTATACACTATACTTTTACATATATCAATTGTCAAATAAGGGCAGATCGATCTTTTCACTTTTGTGTTGCACACGTGTCGAGAAGACAGATCTTTATTTTCCCACTATTGTATACTTTATGGTTTTATAAAGATTTTATACGAATTCTACAAATTATATTACCGACAAACGGTGCAGGTATGAAAGGCACAAGAAGGTGGTGGTCCTGACCAATGTACATGTTGGAAGTAGGCGGCTATTTTGGGGCAGAGACAGACGCTCTGCAGTGGTCATGGATGACCTATTCCTAAGGGGAAAGGTGTGAGGAGCGGCTGTACAAAATGGTATTCCGTAAATACCGTCGGCATCGCGTAGGGGCCCACAAATCTTTCGAAGAACCTTTCTCTCGAATACTCCCAGAGCCGCCTCATCAGATGTTGTTAGTGTCGAAAAGTGACTTATAGAGTGTTATTTTCGTTCGTCGAGAGAGGACTTTACTTTTCAATTGCCTACTCAGTCCGAAGTAACATTTATTGGCAAGGGTAATTTTTCGCTGGATTTCTAAGCTGACATTATTGTTGGTGTTAATGCTGGTTCCTAGGTAAACGAAGTCCTTTACTATTCCAAACTTATGGCTGCCAACAATGGGGTGGGTGCCAAGGCGCGAATTCGCTGACTCATTGCATGATGACAGAAGGTACTTCGTTTTGCCCTCGTTCACCTCTAAACCAACTTTTTTCACTTCTTTCTCACTTCCGACTCCTAAAAGAGTTTCCACCTCACACGGCCTCTCGTCCTGCCTAATGGGCACGAACACTCTGAAAATCGTCATCAAGCTCTGCAAACGGAAGTCCAAGGAAACGCTCAGTTCCAACACTGTTGCACCAGAGTGATAATTTCGTTACAAGAGTATTTTCAGCTGAACAGGTAAAGTGTAATTTCTGCGCATGGGGGGAATTTTTTGTGTTAGTATATGTGTATATATGTGAAAACACAATTATACAATTATAAATTATAGTTTCAAAACAAAAGTAGTAAAGGGCTAATCAAGGGGCATACTCCCCTTTTTACCAAAGTTGCATTGTTGTTATAAAACAGTTTAAGAGATTGAATAATCAAAGACAAATAAGGGCCATTTTCACAGTGGCGAGTTAACTTTCGAGTTGAAGAGGGAAGCGAGGCGGCTTTTCCTGGCGAAAAAAAGAGAGGCAAAAAAGGGTGAAATAAAGGAGCTTGAGATGCTGGCCAACGGGAATAATGCTCGAAAATTCTATCAAAAAATTCGGCGAATGACAGAAGGTTTTAAACCCGGGGCAAACTCCTATAAGATTGAGAACGGCGACCTAATGGCCGATGTTCAGAGAGCACTCAGAATATGGAGGGATCACTTCTCTGCCCTTTTAAATGGAGAAACTGAGCAAGAAACCAGAGAAGATGCCGAACCCGAGCCCACAATCGAAGATGATGGAATTGACGTTCCACAACCCGACTATAATGAGGTGCGAATAGCAATATCCCGATTGAAAAACATTAAAGCAGCTGGCGCTGATGGTTTGCCTGCTGAGCTATTCAAACACGGAGGCGAGGAGCTGGTAAGGCGCATGCATCAGCTTCTATGCAGAATATGGTCGGATGAATGCATGCCTGAAGATTGGAATCTAAGTGTTCTCTGCCCAATCCACAAGAAGGGCGATCCTGCAAACTGCGCCAACTATCGCGGAATCAGCCTTTTGAATATCGCATATAAGGTCCTATCAAGCGTATTGTGCGAAAGACTGAAGCCTGATGTAAACAGACTGATTGGACCTTACCAGTGTGGCTTCAGACCTGGTAAATCTACCATCGACAAGATTTTTACAATACGCCAAATCTTGGAAAAAACCCGTGAAAAGAGAATCGACACACACCATCTCTTTGTTGATTTTAAAGCCGCTTTCGATAGCACGAAAAGGAGCTGCCTATATGCCGCTATGTCTGAATTTGGTTTCCCCGCAAAACTTATACGGCTATGCAAAATGACCTTGAGCAACACCGCCAGCTCGGTCAGAATTGGGAAGTACCTCTCCGAGCCGTTCGAAACTAAACGAGGTTTCAGACAGGGTGACCCCCTATCGTGCGATTTCTTTAATTTAATGCTGGAGAAAATAATACAAGCTGCAGAACTTAACCGCGCTGGAACAATATTTTATAAAAGCGTGCAACTGTTGGCATATGCTGACGATATTGATATCATTGGCCTTAACAACCGCGCCGTAACTTCTGCTTACTCCAAATTAGAAAAAGAAGCGGAGAAAATGGGATTGGTGGTGAACGAGGGCAAAACGAAGTACCTTCTGTCATCATGCAAAGAGTCAGCGCATTCGCGCCTTGGCAACCAAGCCACTGTTGGCAGCAATAATTTCGAAATAGTAAAGGACTTCGTTTACCTGGGAACCAGCATTAACACCAACAATAATGTTAGCCTAGAAATCCGACGAAGAATTACTCTTGCAAACAAATGCTACTTCGGACTGAGTAGGCAATTGGAAAGTAAAGTCCTCTCTCGGCGAACGAAAATAACACTCTACAAGTCACTCATCGCACCCGTCCTGCTATATGGCGCAGAAGCGTGGACACTAACAACATCTGATGAGGCGGCTCTGGGAGTATTCGAGAGAAAGGTTCTTCGAAAGATTTGTGGACCTCTACGAGTTGGCGACGGCGAGTACCGAAGAAGATTTAATGATGAGCTGTATGAAGTTTACGCAGACGCCGACATAGTTCAGCGAATTAAAACACAGCGGCTTCGCTGGCTAGGCCACGTAGTGCGAATGAGCGAAGATGCTCCAGCCCAGAAGGTATTCTTATCGGCACCCGCCGGTGGAAGCAGAGGAAGAGGGAGACCACCACTCCGATGGAAGGACCAAGTGGAGACCGATTTGCGATCCCGCGGTGTTTCCAATTAGCGCCAGTTGGCGCAACGAAGAAACGACTGGCGAGCTATGTTGGACGGTCAAAATCGCCCAGGCGGTTAGATGACCATAAAAAAAAAGAAAAGAAGAGTTAACTTTCGTTCCACAGTTAACTCTAGCTTTTCAATGTTGAAATTGAGTTAACTAGAGTTTAACCGCTCAACATTGGTGAGTTAACCTCGGCTTGGAATTCAAAAGGATGTCTATGAAATAATATCAACTTCGTAAATCTTTTTTTGTTAACCCTATAACTTCTTTATATACATTCATTCATTTTGCACATATTTATATTTTTTTGTCTTCCCATGAAAAACGCATTTGACATAAGTAAAGTTCATTAATTCTAAATTAAAAATGTTTACCTCTCCCTTCCAGCTAGAAATTTTACGGCCGCCACTAAGATTTTATATCCTTTTCCCACCGCATATCTGTACTGTTATGTTTGGCGAACTGCACTCATAATTATTGGCAGTGTAGAAGTGTCACTTATATGGTCGACTGTTACGACCGGTATGCCTACCTCGGGCGTACTCTAAACTCCTAACCCGCAGGGGTGTCAATTTGCAGCGTATATATACATTTCGACCTAAAAAACAAAAAAAAAATATTATATTAAGATATAGAAGGGATTTTGCATTATAAAAAGCTAAACTTACTTACTTACATTTTGCTCAGCGCTCCGTAAAAATTGGCTGGTAAAATATTTCGCAAAAAGCTGTTGTGAATTCTCGCTTTTATTTTCATTTGTGATACCTACTTTACTCGCCATACCGCTTTTCGCTTTGGCGAATATCGTTTAGAATAGGCGAAGTGTATGGTACATGTCTTAACTCCATCCAAAATCAGAGTGCTCCATTATAACGTTCAAAGTTTTAAAACAAATAATGATTTGGTTGAAATGTATGTGGCGAATATACCCAAGTATGTGCAATCCCTAATGAAACACTCCCACCACTTGTTTAACACAGCAGATATAGCGATGACTACACTCATGCATGTAAGCAGGAGAAAGAGAATTAGCACGAGTGTCGAGATGTCGATACATAACACCGACCCCCCGGGAACACGATGAGTGAACAACCTGGAGACTACTAGGAGCGTAATGTAGCACCCTGTCGAACTATAAAATGCAGTAACCAAGCAGGGCATGATGATCAGTTTATATTCAAGTGTTGTTCACTGTGGAGTTATCAAACTAGTGAATATGTACCGAGAAATTTCAAGGATAACAAAGATATGACGAAGTTGAATAAGCTGAAGATCCAGCTACTCAAACATGAGTTGGAACAACGTGGATTAAATACAACAGGCTATAAATCAGAGTTACAGTCACGATTACGAGAGGCTATGGAAGTTGTAGTAATTAACGTCATTCCCATAACAGCCGGTTCTATCGTACCGGGATGACTCACGTTTTACCCGACCAAGGGCTGTTATTTCGATGTAACCATGTCTAACTCGTCTTATTTCCCCTAAAACTGTCATCCTTCGAGAAGATCGTTGCAACAGGGCTGCTCAATACTCTCTTGTGTCGGGCGGGGGTTGAATACAACCTGGGACAAAGAGATTGGATCTGCTGTGTTTGCCGGAAGAAGATTTATGTTAAATGTTCTCACTCCGTCCAATGTTCCGAACGTAAAAGATGGCTGCACAAAACTGCTCAGAGCTAAATCCCTGATCATACAGACCCGCTAGTTTCTTCAAAACTACTAGCACGAATGTAAGCGAAAGCCACAAGCTCCTGGTCCCTAATGCAACTCTTGCCTTGGCTTATGTCACCTGCTTATATACTCTGAAATTGGAAACTGACTGGGTCGGTTTTCTTAACTTCACTGAGAGCTCCTTCGCTGCTCTTCCCACCCCGTCTGACGCACGAGATAAGAAAAGATCGTTTCAAAGCATCAGCCTCAAATCAATACAGAGACAGCGGCCCTAGCTTCGTCTCGAGGATAGCTTTACATCCTCCTCATACGGAGCCTCTCTGAAACCGGACCGCCTCAGAGAGTAATTTGCTCTTACCGCGGTACGGTTATCTGCCCCGGCAGACGACACCTCTCCCCTTTTCAACCTTTGACCATAAGCTGGCCTTGACCAGTGAGTGGTAGTACGACCTAGATGATGAATAAAAATCTGAATAATAATTATTAATAGTCCTCTTCCTCACGGGAGAGAATAGCTTCAATTTTAAGGTTTCAACCGGGGAGCCGACTGAGACAGCAACTACGGGTCGGTTCCTTCCAGACACGTGGAAGGCAATCTCCACATCTGGAACGTGCAAGAGCGACCTGGAGGCGGCCAGCACCAACAAGGCCGCAAGCGCAGTAGCGGCACCTACCCTTCATGTCGTTCAGCAGCCGGAACGGCGACCGTTCTCCCAGCGGCCTAGGCAAGAGTTCTACGACCTGGCCAAAAGGAACCAAAGGAGAAGGTGGTCCAAACACGCCCCCAACTGGGGTAATGATTGCACCACGGGTCGCTCTGCGCTTTGGGAGAAAAGGAAGGCCGCGAAGGTTTAAAAAAATCCGGGGGGGTACCACTGGATATGTTTACCCAAAGTGCTAGGAATATGGGCTCTACTACCGGAGTTCCATAGCACTGTGGTGGCAACTCTTGAAAGCGTGACCCCCTTCAAGCAACAAAGGCTGGACGAGGACCTGAAATCTCCTCCCAAAAGGCACCAGAATGACCCTGGAGTAGGAAGCCAAGCTATGCCCAGGTTGGCCAAGGACCGAATCCTTATTGGTATCTTGGACAGAGGAGGGACATTCCAGCTCGTCCAAGTGCAAGGGCATGGGTTCCAGCGATGCCAGCGGAAACTGAAAGAATTCTCAGGATACCGCGATAAATTCGGAACAACGATAACAGTTGATGACGTTTTATCGCCTTTACATTTCACAAATAAACCTTTATCTTTTTGCCTTTTTCTGCAAAAACATATACACACTTAAAAAATTAACTACAGGATTATACATTCTACTACGATTTTTTCACTAAAATTTTCCACTGCAGCAGTTGTATTTCCTGTTGAGTTTCATGAGACTTATGTACATGTAAGAAGCGCTATCTCAAAAATTTAAAAACGTATTTAAAAAGTTTCTATCAACGATAAATTAATGAAATCTGTTGACCAATTACGACTAATTAGTGAATAATTATTTGGCATAACATTTGATTCAAAAATCGAGCAATGGGGTGCCAGCATCTCAGTCTATAACAAATTCGATAATTCAAAAAACTTTGAAAAATTTATTAAAATGCTTCTATCAACAACCAATTAATGAATCCTGCTGACCAATCAGTGATCAATTATTTAGCATAATTTTTTGGGAAAATCTAAATAAATGAATTAAATTTTTCTTGGAAAACTTTAAAACGTCATAAAAAATTGTCTATGGCTGACCAATTAGTGAAACTTGCTGACCAATTATGAACAGTTAGTGACCACTTATTTGGCATAACTTTTGATTCAACTATCGATGAATGGGGTGCCAGCATCTCAGTCGATAACAAATTCTATAACTCATACAATTTAAAAATTAATTAAAAAGTTTCTATCAGCAACCAATTAATGAATCCTGCTGACCAATTAGTGACCCATTATTTGGCATAATTTTTTTTTGGAAAATCTTAGCATATAGGGTGCCTAAGAAGGTAAATTAAATATTCTTTGGAAAACTTTAATACGTCATAAAAAATTTTCTATGGCTGACCAATTAGTGAAACCTGCTGACCAATTATGAACAGTTAGTGACCACTTATTTGGCATAACATTTGATTCAAATATCGACCAATGGGGTGCCAGCATCTCAGTCGATTACAAATTCGATAACTCAAACAATTTAAAAATTAATTAAAAAGTTTCTATCAACGACCAATTAATGAGCTCACGCAAGTTTTTGATAACAATTGATTTTTCTTGAACAATTTTCAAAATTATTTTATAATTACTTCTTTTTGACAAATTAAATACATTTTTATTATCAACTTTTCAAATATTTTATTTTACCTCAACTTAATTATAAATTTTTCAAATAGTTGATTTAACTACTTTAAATTATAGATTTATAAATATGTTAACATTTATATTTCTTTAATTTATATTTAATATATTTACATCTTTAGTCATATATACAAATTCATTTTTAAATCCAACATTTTACTTAAGTTCTCTTTCCTTAAAACACTTTAAAATGTATCGATCACCCATACGTACACGCATTCTTACAACAGAAACTCAACAAGAAGACTCATCACAACAAAGCACGGATTCAAATTCAACACAAAACCTACCTACTAATCATTGTTTACCCCTACTAGTTTGGCATCCTCTTTTGCGAATCGCAGTGGAAGGTAGTGGATGAAGGTACTCCAAGAGAGCGGAATGAAGGAAATCATGTTCAGAGTTGTTTTAAACTAAAAGCTTTAATTTGAACTGAAACTTACATTCTGCAGGAACTGATAAGGTGTTAAAACTGCTTTATATTCAATAATTTGGGTGTTTTAAGTCTTCACGTTCAATATTGCAGTATTTAAATTTGATTGTTTTATTATTGCATACAACGCACCCTGTGTGGTTTGTGTGTGTGTGCAGATTCGGAGTAATTTGCGCCACTAGTAGACCTATACTATTCTACTAAT
Source organism: Merzomyia westermanni (assembly GCA_949987695.1). Lineage (NCBI taxonomy): Eukaryota > Metazoa > Arthropoda > Insecta > Diptera > Tephritidae > Merzomyia > Merzomyia westermanni. The sequence continues at coordinate 89,770,705 of OX465291.1, forward strand.
TCTCTAATTAAGGGTGTGTAACGCTGCGCGGCTGCACGGAATTGCGCTGAAACCGGTGTTGGCGTCACTGGCGCTGATACCTTTATTTGTGATTCCGTAACGCCATGACGCCAGTAGCACCAGAAACACTAAACTACTACAAAACACCGCTGTACCGGAGTGGCGCTACTTTTGCTTTTGAGGTGTTTCTGGCGCTGTCGTCGCCATTGAGTTTATGTTTTGCTCTGGTCTCGCTACACTGAAGTGGCGCCATTGAGTTGAAGGTGTTTCTGGCGCTCATGGCGTTATGTTATCACAAATAATGGCATCAGCGCCAGTGACGCCAACATCCGCGCGACAGCTACCAAGGCGCTACCAAAAATGTTGAGATGTATACCCAAAAACGCGCTTTGGTTTCAGGAATCACAATCCGAGTGCGGAAAATTAAGAATTGAAACAATTGAAAAGTTATTCACAAAAAAAGGTTGAGTAATTTGCCTTTTGTTCATTACTTTTAAATGGGTAAAAAAAGTTACACTCCGCCTTCGGATTCTTCATCAAGGCATGGATACGTGGGTGTAGATACCCCATCGGACCATTTTCGTTAGGTACTCGATGGTGTCTCCCAAACTATAATATTACCGGAGCAAACTATTTTTGCTCATTATTTTTGAACGGGTAAAAAAAGTTAGACTCCGCCTTTGGATGCTTTATCCTGGCATGAATACGTGTCTCTAGATACCCCCTCCAAACGCTTTGTATTAGTTTTCGGTGATGTCTCATAAACTGCGCCCCTAGCAATATGGTATCATTGCGCCAAAAAAGCACTTAAATTCCCTCTATTTTTATGAAGATTGTCCTCAGGCGTGGTTTGTTCTTGTACAAGGACAGTTCGAAATTAATAACATTTTTGACGATAATACCAAATTCCAAAATGTACTAATTTCTCTTCAAAGAGAAATAATTTCTGAAAATTTTGATATTAAAGGGTGTTTTTTTTAGGGGTATAGAACTTCGAATTGAAATAAAACACAAGAAAATCGTTTTAAGGTCCATCAATTTGGCTTTATTGGAAGGATAATTTTATGCCATTAATGTTTAAATATGATTTCGGGCATGTGGCCGCCGCGGCTGGCTCGAATAAAGCCAATTCTACAGGTCCAATTTTCAACCACTTTTTCGAGCATATGGGGCCGTATGTCGGCAATAACGCCACGAATGTTGGCTTCCAATTCCCCTAACGTTTCTGGTTTGTTGGTGTAGACGAGCGACTTCACATATCCCCAAAGAAAATAATCCAATGGTGTCAAATCACACGACCTTGGTGGCCAATTGACAGGTCCATTCCGCGAAATTATGCGCTCATCGAATGTTTCCTTCAATAAATCGATTGTGCCGTGCGCTGTGTGGCATGTAGCGCCGTCTTGTTGGAACCACAACTCATCCACATTCATGCCATCCAATTCGGGAACAAAATAGTCGGTTATCATGGCTCTATACCGGTCTCCATTAACGGTAGCTGCCTCTCCAGCATTATTGCGGAAGAAGTATGGCCCAATGACTCCACCAGCCCATAGAGCACACCAAACAGTCAGTTTTTGTGGATGTAATGGCGTTTCAAGGGTCTCATGTGGATTCTCTTCACTCCAAATGCGGCAATTTTGCTTGTTGACGTAGCCATTCAACCAAAAATGAGCCTCATCACTGAATAAAATTTTGCGATGAAAATCAGCATCGAAATCAATCTCATTTTCGGCCCATACACCAAAATCAGGACGCATTGCATGGTCTCGCGGCTTTAATTCTTGCACAAGCTGGATCTTGTAAGGTCGCAAGCCAAGATCTTTGCGCAAAATCTTCCATAAAGTTGATGGACAAAGCTCCAATTGCTGTGCACGGTGGCGAATCGATTCATTCGGGTCCTCTTCAACACTTTGCTCTACAGCGGCAATTGTTTCTTCGGTGCGCACTGTTCGACGTCTCTGCGGATGCGTATTATCACATAGAGTAAACGTAGTGCGAAAACGATCCATGGTTAACCGAATTAATTGCTCTGATGGACGATTATGTCGACCATAAAATGGACGGAGCTCACGGTAAACTTCGCGAACTGAACCATTATTTTCGAAATAAATTTGCACGATTTGCAAGCGTTGTTCTTTTGTCAACCTGTTCATGATGAAATGGCAAACCAAACTGAACATAAATGACATTAGAGTTGCCAGATTTGACCACAAAATGCCAGTTTTATCTCTATTCGAAAAACAAACCTGTAAAAAAAACACCCTGTATTACCCCTTCTTCTTCAACCGATAAACACGAAACTAATGAAAAAGCATTGTGTAAAAGATATTCTCTCAGCGAAGAAAAGAGTTTCGAGCAATTATTTTCATATACTGAGATAGGAGATAGTTCATCTTCAGAGCTTTTCAGTTACATGCAATCTCTAACTGGATCTCATTCCATAGTTAGCCAGGAACTTTTATTTAAATTATGGATCAGAAAATTACCTCAACAAATTTAAGTCCACTTTACTTCACGTAAGATCTAAAAGAATGACGAGAGTATAGTTTTTGCTCATAAACTTTTTGATTTACTAAATAAACCTCAGACTTCTAAATCAGCCACAAAAGCTAGTATTGAAAACCATATTCTATTCCAATGCGTTAAAAATTTATCAGAATTAACATTCACCATAAATAAAAAGTTTACTCAAATAACTTCAGATATAAATGAATACGTTCAAGGCCTCGAGGAAAAAGTAATTCTAGAATAAGCAATTTCTAGAGATCTAAAAGTTTTGATAGTCAAATTATTCGTTGGTATCACAAAAAATTCAAAGATAATGCTAACAAATGTATTCCACCTTGCGATGTTAACAACAATAAAAATAAGCCAGTGGCTGATAATGGAAACGATTTTAAATCCCGCCGCCTATTTGTTTATGATACATTTAATAAACTTAATTTCTTAGTTGATAGAGGTGCGATAGTTTCTGAAATTCTATACTCAGAATTCAAATCATATAAAAGAAATTCAGATAATAATTTAACTGCAGCTAATGGTTCATCTATTGAAACTAACGCTAAAAAACTTTAAAAAGTTTATTTAGTATTAAGACGTGATTTCGAATTTCCATTTATTTTGGGAGTCATTTCAACACAATTATTGGCGACAATTTTATAGAAAAATTTTTAACATTAGTTGATCTTAAAAATAAATTAATTACAGATCCAATCACCAAATTAAAAGTTACTGGATCTTCTGGTTTAAGCGATGTATTTTCCCTCAAAATTAAAGTTTGTGAAAATAATTTTTCTAAAATTTTCCACAATTACGTGTGAGTCAGATTACACTAAACCAGTGCAACACCAAACGGTTCACAGAATTCAGACTAATGGAATTGTTGGCGGTTAATAACAGTTTGCGGTTGAAAAAATACTTATACTCGCTGATTATAGCGGATTAAAGAAAAACACGTCAACTCACTTTATAGTTTTAATAGCAAGCAAGGAAAATGGAAGTAAACAAAGCCTGACAGCTAGCAGACAGTGCTTCCGAGATTAGTAATGTCATTAGAAAAGTAGATCATTTACAAAGTTGCCAATTAGGCTCGAACAAGCCGGCCGCATTGAACAACTGTTCAAAATTACAATACAGAAATTAAATGATTAAATTCAAGTTAAATCGATTTGAAAATGTATATGACTTTGTATGTAGAAATGATAATTTGGCAATAGGTCGTAGAAATTCCCTTTCTGACGTTCTTTATCTCGCGGTAATCGACCCCTAGATTACAGGCCCAGTTTCTACTTAAAAGGAGGCGAGTTGCTATCATGAACAACTACGACGCCGTTCTCTTGTAGGTTTTCCGTCGACCTAAACCATTTCGCTCCTTGCCACAAATTGACGAGATACTCGTCGCGCCAAAAATGTTGTCTAACTGATGTAATGATTTGCCATCGGTCAAAAAGTGTGCCTTTACAAACTTCCATGTCAGGGTCAGGTAGCCCCTTTAGCGGTTCGCCGATGATAAAATGGCTGGGTGTAAGAACCTCAAAGTCGTCAATATCGCTAGGTATCGAACATATAGGGCGTGAATTCACGCATGCTTGGACTTCGGTGAGTACACTCGAGAATTCTTCGTACGTTAGAAGAGTTGAGTCCAACGCCCTCTTAAGGTGGTGTTTTACTCGTTTCACGCCAAAGTTCGTAAGCGCTCGTAACTCCTCATATGTTGGCAGTATTCTCGGCGGTTAGTGAATCACTTGAATGCCGCAACGAAGCTTCCCGAAGATAGGTCACTCGCTAATTCCAAATGCCCCACACTTATCCTTATACAAATAAATGAGCAGATGCACGCCTTTATGGACTTGGCGCTTCTGCCTTGCGAAAACTTGATACTGTATGGCCCAGCGAAGTCAACTGCGCTATGTAGAAAGCTGCGAGTACATGCAACACGATTAGAAGGAAGATCGGATAGGAGTTGACGAAGCGGTTGCCGGTTGAGTCGTTTGTGTACGGTGAAATGGTGGTATATTTTTGTAACGAGATTTCGAATGCCCGGTATGCAAAGCCGGCATTGTAAAGCAGCTTGCATAATTTTCGGTCCAGAATGCAATGTTGTTATCTGTATTTCTGCAGTGAAAACTTTAGCTAGTGATGAATTCTTTGGTAGTATTGCAGGTTCTTTGATTCTAAGTGAGCAGTTCAAGTTTTGTAAGCGGCCCTTCTGCGCGTAGAATACCTTCAGGGTCTAGGAATGGATGGAGCCATGCGAGGCTAATCCGTACCGGTACGGCTCGTTTAGTCTGCAATTAAAAATCTCGTGTTCGAAAGCGCTAATTCAGCTGTGCGAAATTCGGTGCAAGTCAAATACCCTGCGGCGCGGCTCAGAGCAATGGAACTAGAAGTCTTGATGCGTGCGTTGTTAGCAAAACGGATCAAACATGCGGTTACCTATTTGAGCATGTTGTATGATTGGTAACGGGTTAGTAGGTGCCATTCCTCAGCGGTTTGCGTAAGGTGAGATGATTTCTTTCTCGATTTTAACTCCAACTCAGTAGTATGTGGGTGGGACGGACAAGCCCAGTGGCTATTGGGGTCTCCAAGCCAGTTTGGTCAGTGGAATGAATCAAAGTGGATGTGATAGAAGTGTCGAGGCCGAGATGTCTTTTGAAGCAAAATCGGCAGGATTGTGGTTCGACGATACGTGCCTCCAAGTTTGTGGCGCTAATCCCTTTTGCACGTCGGATACGCGATTTGGCACGAACGTAGACCAGCGGCTTGGAGCTCCCTGTAATTAAGCCAATGTTACCATGGAATCGGTCCATGCGAACAACCTTTCTATTTTGCCGTCAAAACTTGATTGGACTTGGCGAACCCATTTTGTGGCAAGATGAGCAGCACAGTGTTTCAGCCTAGGTAACGACGTAGTTTTGAGGGGTGCTACTCGGGTTTTCGCTGCGACTAGTAAAACCGTTACGTTACCATTTGGATGTTGAGTGCGACAATAAAGAGCAGCCACATACGCAGCCTTCGAAGCATCTGTAAATACGTCAAACTCGGTAGCTGTTGTGGAACTGGTATCCAACCAAAGATCCAAGTTTAGCGACGAAAGACTTGTCAGCTTGACGTGATGTGTTGCCCAGTTTTCGGCTATCTCAGTGGGCACTGAGTCGTCCCAGTCCACACTTGACCGCCAAATTGATTGAAGCCAAATTTTAGAACATATTGTGCACGTAGCGACTAATCCAAGCGGGTCGATAATTTTACTGGTACTCGGATATAAAGGCGCGTTTCGTAAGTTTGTGTAGCAAGTCGTCTAAATTTACTGCGATAGAGAGCATATCGTTGTGGGTATGCCATATACACCCTAGCGTGCGAACTTCATTGCCTTCAGCTAAAATATGCTACACTTGTTTCGATATGTGCTATTTGTTGTGACGAAGCTCAAACCCGCTCTGGGAGAGCACTAATGAAACGCCCCTTTGAAGAGCAGAGAGGTCTTAAAATGTATCTGCTCCTATCAACAAGTCGTCCGTGTAGAAATCGGTGATAACTGCCCTTGCTTCGACCTTGTAGGTGTCGCCTGCATCAAGTGCTACGCGGAGACTGTAATTCCAGGTACGACGCGGAAGCTACTCCATAAGTAACTCTTAGAAGACGATAATCGCGAATTGGGTCTGTTGGGTGTTCGCACCAAACTATACGTTGTAGATCTGCATCCTGAGGTTCAACATAGACCTGCCTGTACATCTTCTCGATGTCGGCGATGATAGCGAATCGATGTGTTCGAGAAAGCACTAATATTGAAAACAGGTCTTGTTGCTACTGTGGACCTACCATCAGGGCGTGTTTTAGCGATTTCCCGGATGATGTCTTCATTTATGCATTGAATACCACCCTTAGCTTAGTGGGACAGCTCGTTTCTTTCACCACTGCATGGCGGGGCATATAGTAGGAATATATTCCAGCTGGGCCTGCCAACTCCATATGACGGAGATCGATGAGCTCTTTGATAAAGTTGATATAGTCGCTTTTGAGGTGCCCGTTAATCGCAAACCGTACGAACTGCAGCATCTCTAGATTCTCCGAGTGGAACCTCTTTCTTGATAGGCAGTCGAACGCGTCTCCAGCTCCCTCGGTTGTTTCGTCGAGTAGTTTTTCGTAAATAACTTGTTCTGACGAGTAGTGCTTTCGTACTTGCAGCTCTTCGAGCTCCCAAAACTGACTGAAAAGTTGACTTAGTTGCGTCTCGCAAAAGTAAGTTGAGACGGAAGCGGGATGGCTCTGAAGGCGAATGCGTTGCCAAACAAGACCCAACCAAACCCTTTCTAAGACCATTTAGGAGAACTTTGTCCATCTCGTCCATGCCTATGAGGATATCAACTGAGCCGGGTTTTGCAAAATTAGGGTCAGGTATTGGTATGTCTTGGATATGTGGCCAATATGGTATTGGTATTTTGACAAAATTAAAGTACTCACTTGAAACCTTGTTTGCAATGAGCGCGATGATATGCATACCTGGACTTCACCCTTCGCACGACCCCCTTGTATTGAGCCAATACCTGAGACGCTTGTAGATGATGCAGTTCTAGGAAGTCGCAGACGATGGACACAAGCCAACGTGATGAACAACGCTTGAGAGCCGCTATCTAGTAGTGCGCGAGTAGGTTGCCAACGACCAGCGCTGTCTTGTAGCAAGACATCTGCTGTTGCTAATATGGTGATACGATCGGCTTCAGCATAATGCGGCGGATTGGTTGCGTGCTTGATGGCTTTAGCTAAATCTTTTGTTGCCCTTTTAATTGACGATAGGGCTTCGATGTAATTATCATCACTAACTGCTAAACTACTTACCAAATCTAAAGCTTCGCCTTTGAGGCAATTGCAGAGGTATTGTAGTTCCTGCCCATTAGATAAACTGGCATTTGCATTTACAAGGGAGAAAAATCCATCGTAAAATGGTCCCCAGTCGGTGCCATTGTCGCAGTGGCAGATTTGGAAGCGGTGCTGAAAAGTGAATAACTGCAGGCGAATCTTGTGGAGGCGATTGCTTTGGAGCAGAAATGCGTCCTAAATTTGTCTTCTCAATGGCTTACCACTCTTCGGCTTGTATGCATGATTGCTTCTCCACATCTGAAGTATCCGACCCACATGCGAGCTGCACTTCTTGCTGAGCTACGCAAAAGCGCCCCCATTGTTTTTCGAGCATTTCTAAATAGGTTGATGCCATCTCCCTATATATTGCAAGCGCATCCTCTTTGCTTGCTTGTAGATAGCGTCTTATTGCATTTAACGTGGAGTCTCTTGCTTTTAACGCTGACATTTTGCATAGAAAAGTGAAAACAACGCGGTATCCGAACCTAATTAGCAACTGTCTGCTAGCTGTCAAGCTTTGTTTGCTTCCATTTTCCTTGCTTGCTATTAAATCTATATAAGTGAATTGGCGTGGTTTTCTTTAATCCGCTATAATCGGCAAGTATAAGTATTTTTCCAACCCCAACTTTTATTAACCGCCAACAAAACTCGTCGTCTTGATCCAATTAAATTAAAAATCGCAAAAACAGAGTGCGAATTTTTATTTAAAACAGGTATATGTAGACCATCTCATTCTCACATTGCATTTCCTTTACATTTAGTAAAGGAAAAAAGGAATCAAGTGATTGGAGACCATACTTAGATTACAAGAGATTAAATTTTATTACAATACCTGATCGTTATCCTTTACCCCACATTCATGATTCAACCGTTTATTTAAAAAATACAAATGTGTTTTCAAAAATTGGATTAGGTCCTTTCAATCAAATAATAACATTAGCAATCAAAAACAAAGTTAAACAACTAAATTGGACTGAACATACTACTAGTTTTTTTGAAAATGTGAAGAAACTTTTTACAAATAAAACTTTATTAACACATTTCGATAAAGATGGTAATTTGTCCCGGTAGTTGCATCTAATGTAGCGGTAGAAGCGGTCTTACAATAGATGAGTAGCAAACATTTATGACCTCTTGCTTATTTTTCAAGAAAATTTTTTTCGGCAGACATGAATTATTCCACATTGACAGAGAACTTTTAACACTATATAACTCAATAAAACAATATATAATTCGATAAGACAATTCACTGCATACACAAAATTGACAAAATTCATTCATAATCATATCCAAGTTCTTGAAAAACTAGAGATTTAATTCAAAATAAATATATTTGGCCAAACCAATAATTGCACTTCAGAAAGTATTGTAGTCAAAAATCAAAAAGTTCTATGCATACAAGCACACCTATCCAAATAATTTACGCTTCATCTGGGCGATTTACAATTTCACAATTATTTATAGATATTGGATTATACTTGGATTGCGGTGGGCAGAAGCATACCCAGCAAAACCCGTCTACCAGCTGCACCAACACAGGGGAAATAAATTTATCGAAACCAACACAATTACACTTTTAGGACAGTTGTAAGAAGAGAAATTGCCTGCATGCTGAGAAGGACAAAAGAAAACAACAAGCGCTGCATTTTCTGCGTGTTTACTTTCCCTCTAAACTTGAGACTCAGGGCCGTTTTCTCAATATCTGGTTTACGCTAACCGGCACTTTATTTGACAGGTAAATGAGGAACTTCTGCCAGTTAAACTATCGATTAGAGTAAACCGGATATGGCTCTTAATTGTGTATTGCGCGTGAGTAAAATCTGTTGTGAAATTAAATGTTTTCTTATTTTTGTAATTTGTAAGTGTTTTTAAATTAATACAAAAAGCTTTGCTATATATATGAGCAAGGAGAAAAGAGAATTTATAAGAAGTGCAAAACAATTCTAAGCGAAAGTGTTGCTTCATTTAGAGGAGGGATAGACACGAAGCTACTCATGAGTAGTTCGATGCCGCAGCACTTTCTAAGGCTGGGTCGCGGCGCCAATTTTTTGGCGTTCATACCATGAAGCCAGCGACATAGCTGGTGCGTTAAGTGTTTTTTTGGCGCAATGATACCATATTGCTAGGGGCGCAGTTTATGAGACATCGCCGAACACTAATACAAAGCGTTTGAAGGGGGTATCTAAAGACACGTATTTATGCCGGGATAAAGAATCCGGAGGTGGAGCTTAACTTTTCTTGCCCGTTCAAAAATAATGACCAAAAATAGTTTGCTCCGGTAATAATATGGTTTGGGAGACACCATCGAGCACTGAACGAAAAATGTCCGATGGGGTATCTACACTCACGTATCCATGCCTTGATCAAGAATCCAAAGGCGGAGTGGAATTTTTTTACCCGTTTAAAAGTAATGGACAAAAGGCAACTTATTCAACCTATTTTTGTAATAACTTTTAAATTGTTTCAAATCTTAATTTTCCGCACTCAGATTATGATTCCTGAAACCGAAACGCGTCTTTGGGTATACATCTCAAAATTTTTGGTAGCGCCTTGGTAGCTGTAGCGCGGATGTTAGCGTCACTGGTAATGATACCATTATTTGTGATACCATAACGCCATGACGCCAGCAGCGCCAGAAACACCTTCAACTCAATGGTGCCAGTGGCGCCACTTCAGTGCAGCGAGAGTAGAGTAAAACATAAACTAAATGGCGACGGCAGCGCCAGAAACACCTTCAACTCAATGGTAGAAAACTCATTTTTAGTAAAGTCTATTCGTGGCGTTACCCCCATCAAACATAAATACAAGGTTAAAATTTTTGGGACAATAGCATTATTTTTTCTACTACCTAATCTTACTTCATTTGACAGTGTAATTGGCATTGACTTATTGAACAAGGTGCACGCGTCTATTAATTTAAAAACAAACACAATAACAAATGATTTTAGTAAGAAGATTATTATAATTGTATCTAGCGAGGATGTTAGTCACTTGCGACTGCAGGCGGAAAACGTCTCACAAAATCTAGAAGAAGCATTCTCAAAAATGATTGGTAGCATAAATGGGGTGTTTGCAGACCCTAACGAAGCACTACCATACAACACAAACGTAGTGGCAACGATTCGCACTACAAACGAAGACCCCGTGTATTCAAGGCCCTTACCCATTGGGCGTCTCGGATTTCGTGAACAAGGAAATTCAAGAACTGCTAGAAAACGGCATCATTCGGCCATCCAGGTCGCCATATAATAATCCCATATGGATGGTAAAAAAGAAAGGCCTTGACGAAACTGGGCAAGAAAAAAAGCGGATGGTTATAGATTTTCGAAAGCTCAACGAAAAAACCGTCAGCGATAAATATCCAATCCCGGATATCACGGGAATTTCATCAAATCTAGGTGAAAGTAAATTTTTTACCCTTGATTTGAAATCTGGTTTCCATCAGATCAACCTGCTGGAACGGGACAGAGAAAAAACAGCATTTTTAAAAAATGGAAAGTATGAATTTTGTAGATTGCCATTTATTTGGTCTAAAGAATGCTCCCAGCATTTTCCAGAGGGCAATAGATGATGTGTTGAGAGAACACATAGGAAACAAATGTTCTGTCTATATGGATGATGTCATTATATTTTCCAAAGACGAAGAACAACATTTAGATGATTTGGAAGTGATTTTAAGAAGTTTATTCGAGGCCAACATGAGAATGTCGGCGGAAAAATCAAAATTTTTCAGAACCGAGAAGAATTCCTGGGTTTTTTAGTTTCACAGGGCGGAATCAAGGAGTGCCCGGATAAAGTGGATGCCATCAGGGATTTTCAGGAGCCCACAACTTTGAGGGGGCTAAGATCATTTTTGGGCTTATCGGGGTACTACCGCTGTTTCATTAGGGATTTCGCTAAAATAGCGAAGCCACTTTCAAATATAATGAGGGGTGAATGTGGCCGAGTTACTGCGTCACAGTCGATAAAAATCAAACTTGATTTGACTGAGGAACAGAAAAAGCCTTCACTACGTTAAAGGAAATACTAGCATCAGAGGACGCCACACTAACCTACCCTGATTTTAATAAGCCGTTTGATTTAACCACGGATGCGTCGTCGCACGCAATAGGTGCTGTCCTGTCACAGGAAGGGAAACCTATTACAATGATATCCCGTACTTTGACCAGTAGTGAGTAGCATTTTGTCACAAACGAAAGGGAGCTGGTGGCCATCGTTTGGGCACTTAAAACCCTTAGAAACTACCTGTATGGCGTAACAGATCTTACGGTTCATACAGACCACCAACCGCTTACTTTTGTGGTTTCAGACAGAAACCCTAATTCAAAAATTAAAAGATGGAAAACCTTCATAGATGAATGTAACGCGAAACTCATCTACAAACCTGGTAAAGAGAATGTAGTCACAGATGCATTGTCTAGGCAACATATGAACGCACTGGATAACATGAGTACCGAAACAATTCATAGCGAAGCTTCGTCAACTAACACGATTGAAAGAACTCATAAACCAGTGAACTGCTTTCGTAATCAGATACTAGTAGAAGAAGGCATAGAACAATTAAAAAGAAAGTTTATAGTTTTTGGAAAAAAAAACTAGGCATCTAATCTCGTTCAAAGTGGTAAAAGTGGATGTTGCTATCGCAATATATTGCGACTTACATACACTTGCACAATTTCAGGACAAACTGGTTGAACTTTTTCCAACAGTCAAATTTAGACATACGGAAAAATTTGTCAACGACATAACAGACCCGGGCGAGCAGCAGGAAACTATCGCTGCCGAATATAATCGAGCATATCGAGCGCCCCAAGAGAATGTAAAGCAAATATTGGAAGACTATTTTTTCCCCAAAATTGAGAGAAAAGCCAAACAATTTGCCTCTAACTGCAGCACATGCTCTCAGGCGAAGTATGATCGCCATCCTAAAAAGCAACTTATTGCTCAGACGCCCATTCCTACATATTGTGGAGAGATCCTCCACATCGACATATTTTCAACGGGCTCCAAGTAGTTCTTAACTTGCATTGACAATTTTTCAAAGTTTGCTATAGTACACTCCTCAAAGTCCAGGACAATAGTAGAAGTAAAGCCACAGCTTCTTCGGCTAATCAACATGTTTTCAGGTACAAAAACCATTTACTGTGACAATGAAAAGTCACTGAATTCTAATAGTATCAAATCCATGCTGAAGAATCATTTGTTTGTTTGTTTGTTTGGTTGTTTATTCATTATTATCTCATGCAAATACAAATTTATGCATTACAAAATACAAAAGTACACTCATATAGTGGTAACAATAAGATAATAGTTAATGGTGTCTTGTGTTCAAAAAAGAGCAGAGATAGCACCATTTCCTACATTAAAAATATATATGTTGAATATTGTGGGGTGCAATACAAAAACATACAAAGAATTATAAATACTTAAAAAGAAAGCTGATTAAACATAAGCCAAGTTAAGAAAAAAGTTTCTGCACAACAACTAGGTATACAGAAATAGTAGGAACCAAATATAAATAATGTTCTTAAATAGGAAAACAGGTTATGTGATAGGCCGCAACAGAATTTCTATCTCAAAATGATTTAAGCGAAGAACCCACAATTTCACCTCCTTCAAGAAAACGGATATCCTTCTAATGACTTGTATATTTACAGGAAGTTTATTGATAACCATACGGAAAGCAGGAACTACAACATTTGAATGTGAACTGCTTCTCAACCTGAGTTCGGTGTATATGGGACTTCGTAGATAACCACTGCTCATAAAAAAAATGTTTAAAACTTTATAGTAGTACAAGTGTCTCACAGGAAGAATACAAGGTGGCGCAAAAGTAATCCTACTATCAGAAAATGCTATAAATTTTGCGATTGGCCCCTAAAGTCAGTTCTGTTTTGACATTTGTGTAGTAAACAAATGCGAAATACACGTTAATAAATAATGTTACGCTACACTGCTCCAGAACGCGGAATATTGCTGACTATTTATTTGACCAATAATCGGTCTATACATTTTGCGATTGGCCCCTAAAGTCAGTTCTGTTTTGACATTTGTGTAGTAAACACATGCGAAATACACGTTAATAAACAATGTTATGCTACGCTGCTCCAGAACGCGGAATATTGCTGACTATTTATTTGACCAATAATCGGTCGGGGCCAAACGGTTACTGTGAATGGTGAGCGCTACAGAGCAATGATCAACGAGTTCTTTTTGCCGCAACTTGATGAATTGGGATTGGAAAACATGTGGTTCCAACAAGACGGTGCAACAGCACACACTGCACGTGCCACAACCGATAAGCTGAACATCGGAAGCTTACTTTTGCGCCACCTTGTATTAAGCATTTTAAAAAGTTCCATTAAATGCGCTAAACGCCTAGCGTTACATATTCTTCTTATGAGACACTTCTGCAACATTAAGAGTGGACGAATCTTACTAGTATACGCACTCCCCCAGCAACTGATACCATATTGCAGTTTAGACTGCACTAGTCCATAGTATACCATTTTCAGCACGACGCTCGAACATATTTTTTTTAGACGATAAAATGAGCGCACAGTAGAGAGAAGATATTGTTTTATAGCAGAGATATGCGATGACCAACTCAAGTTTTGATCCACTATGACGCCCAAGTACTTAAAATTAGATACTTCTTCGGTCTTAAAACATTTACTGTCACAGTCAGTTTCTGGTGCATAATTTACTTGAGACATTTGCTCAGTACATGTATGAGTAAACAGTTTATGCCGCATACAGCATGCAGAATGAAAAATAATATCGTCACTTGACACTTCCTTATTACAAATACTAAAATACATCAATTTTGCCTTGTTGCTTACAATTAGCCATTCTCGTAGCTTGTGCACATCCTGATTTATATTCATAAATCGGCAAATGCTGTGACTTTCCCTACGAAAGGCATTGAAAATATAGAGTTAATATAAATTGAAAATAGAATTGGACCAAGGACTGAACCCTGAGGGACCCCCAAATCCATTACTCTAGCTGAGCTAAAATTATTGCCAATTTTCACCATTTGTAATTGCATTGGACTGAAATACTTGACTTTTCCCAAATATGCCAGGACCCTACACTTCACCGCTTTCTCAAATATTTTAGAAGTTGATGGTAACAAGGAGATTGGTCTGTAGTTGTTTTTGTCTTTTTTATTGCCTTTTTTATGAAGTGGTATAACAACAGCACACTTCAGATCCTCTGGAAATTGTCCCGCGACTATACTACTATTAAATAAATGTTTTAAAATGTCAACAACATAGAGAGCAATGTCTTTTAACATACGATTTGAAATATTATCATTCCCAGATGAATTCGTGTTGTTTAAAGAATTTATTAGCCGTAAGATCTCTGTGCCAGAGATAGGCTCAAAAAAGAAGCTACTACCTGGAGAAGTATTTACATCATAGATTGGGAGGTTGTTACATGCGCAGCTATTACCGGGTGCTGAAGCTTTTCCAATTGTAGCGAAAAAATCATTGAAGTAATTAGCAATGTCTATTGGGTTAGAAACCTCCATCCCGTTAATATCCAAAACAATCGAATTAGCTTCTTTGTCTGAATTTGGATTCAGAATATCATTAACAACATTCCACTCTTTCCTAAGATCTCCATTTGCAGCTATTAGCCTACTTTTATAAAAATAATCATGCCTTAAACGAGTTTCTTTGTTCAACCTGCATGTAAGGCGGTTCACGCGCTTCCGAAGACGATTATTTGTTGGATGTTTGTGACATTTGGCACGTAATTTATTTTTTAATCTAATTTTTTTAAGTAGATTTTTGTTGATCCAAGGCTTAAGAATAACATCCGAACGTTTAGGGAAAGTAATGAAGCTTGAATTGTTTATGTGCGTTTTAAGTGTTATCAAAAATATATTGTATGCTTTAGTTATGTCCTTTTCTATATAAACAGCTTCCCATTTTTCATAGCGAAGTGATGTATCAAGATCACTAAGATTTGTTTTTTTGATAGTCGTCACTCTCTTTCTAATACAGTTACGATCATTATTCAAACAGTTGATTTGCAATCCGATCATACAGTGATCGGAAACTCCCAGATCAAGGTTTAGACCAACAGATGGGCAAAATAAACAGCTATCGAAACGTCCGTAGATATGGTCTATGCATGTGCCCGAATTAGGTCGGGTTATGCATTTAATAAACGGTGTCAAGCCATGACTTGCCATTAACTGGAGATAATTATCTACCGCAACATTGTTACCGAATAAATCAACATTTAAATCTCCCATAATAACTAGATTTGTTGCTGTTTCCCTATCTAAAAGAGTTGATAATTCATCATGAAATATCTGTATGGAATTTGAGTGAAATCTATACACACAAACTAGGGTAATAAGCTTATTTTTTACATTCAAATCAATTTTAATAATATCTCCACTGGATAGGCAGAGTCGCGTCACTTCGCACTCATACATATTATGAATAAAAACTCCTACACCACCAGCTGAGTACGAATCATTGGCATTAGCGAAAAAATTGTAACAAGGAATACTGTAAACATTTACTTCATAAGAGAAAATCCAAATTTCCGATACAAAAATGATATCTGGAAGATGCTCAAAAGCTTCTAGGTTTAGACATAATGAATTAAAATTCTGTCGCAGACTTCTTATATTCTGGTGTACAACAGTGAATGTGTTTGTTGCTTCTGCTAAAAGACTGGTTTCGTTTATGACGTTCAAGGTAAGGCTATTGTCTACAAAAAAGGATCTAGTGTTCATTATTACTTATAAAAAGTTAACAAAATTTGTAAAAGAGAAAAATACTTTAATGAGAAAAATCAGCTAGGTCCTCAAAAGTATTTATAACAAGAGCCTTATCATTTTCTGATTTTTTTATATATAATCTTGAATTTCTGAACCACAAATACTTAAAATGATGTTCTCTTTTAACCTTACTAGCAGCTAAAAATAGTGCCCGGTTATAGTTGGTTAAGCAATTATTAATAAAAATACTTCTAATATTATTGCTAGAGTCTGAGAATAAAGAGGTATTTAGTTTCTTGCGAGCAGTCCTCTTGGCCATCATAACCTTCATTTTGCTGACATTCGACTTAAATTTCACCAAAATCTGATGTCTCAAATTACTTCCCGAAGAAGATTCCCTCGCGTTTGCTCGCTTGATCCTGAATTCCTCAATTTCGTCCTAATTGCTTTTGCGCATTCCAGTTTAACTTACTCTCAAGCTTTGCTACCTTCATTTTAAGATCTTTGTTCTCTTCTTTTAGTTGATTTACTATTGCGAGAAAGTCAGTGTTTATTTGTTTCAAGCTAAGAATCTCTTCGTATAGCAATTGAAGAGTTACTTTGCTTGAATTTATGTCACTGCTTGTCGCTTTGTTTACATCTTCTGTTTCACACTCTGCTTGCTGTCCCACAGCAGTCGGCACAGACATTTGCATATGGTTGCTTTCTGCTATTTGAGTAGTCGTTGTTGTTGTTGCCCTTTGTAAAGTTTTTCTTCTCATTTCACTGCACTTGTCACAGCGGTATTTTTTATTGTTTGTTTTGAAGAATTCAATATCTTCTGGCTTCAAGTTCACACATTTGCAATGAAAATAATGCTTACAGTCCAGGCAATCAATTTTACTAACATTATAACGTTCAACTTTCTCTTTGCAAATTAGGCAATGCATTTTTGAAAATTAAAAGGTAAAAAAACTTCAATAAATAGACTTTTAAAGTGAGCACCCCACGATCACAACCGTCTTGCACGAAGTTTCCGAATGCTTTCAATAATGACATCGCGAATGCCCCACCAATAATTCTTTTGGCCACAATCAAGTACAATAGGTCCATTCATACGGTAACGAAATGAAACCTATTACAATTTTTCAGTCAGGCAAAGAGGATGAACTGGTAACCTCTCGCCTGGAAAAAGGGCAGGATAAGGAGCTTGAAATACATAACAGGAATCGACAAGATAGGGAGTTTGCGGTGGGAGAGAAAGTACTAGTTAAAAACAATAGAAGACTAGGAAATAAACTGACGCCTCTCTACACCGGAGAGGAGGTCGAAAAAGATATCGGCACTACGGTGCTTACAAGAGGAAGGAGGGTTCATAAGGACAACCTTCGCACAAGCTAAGTAACCTATGTCGTTACTAATAGACATTTACATATTTGTTTTAGGATTTTCCTGATATTTTTTGCATTGTTATCGGCATCGTTGTCAACGGGACGGATAATGGACTACACTAACGCAAGGTACATCCCAGTGATAGACGGAGACATTATAATCTGGGAAAATTTCGGACACATCAAGCATATCACCAACGTAACTTTTTACAAACTAAATCATTTCCCCCTATCGCACATGACGAAAATATTGCACGCGGACATAAGCCAAATAGACAGACTTCTACGATTGATAAATACTCACCATAGGCAGGCGAGAAGTTTAAACGCTCTCGGGACATTATTAAAATATATTACTGGCACTCCTGACCACGATGATTTCGACAGACTGAGTAGCAGAGAGACGACTGGCGAGCTATGTTGGACGGTCAAAATCGCCCCGGCGGTTAGATGACCATTTAAAGAAAAGAAAAAAAGAAGAAGAGTAGCACAGAGGAACAATTAATCGACTCACAGGACAGACAGTTCATTATTAATACGGAGGTACAAAAGGAAATTAATAGCCCTACTATCACAGTGAATAAGATCATAAAACAAGAAAAGCAAAGAGAAATAGACAGAGGTTACCTTTACGACATTCTTATGGCCAGGAATAGGGCTATGATAACAGAATTAGATATATTGATCACCTCCATTACTTTCGCAAAAATTGGAACGCTCAATCCTATTCTTCTGGATAATGCGGAGATAAATTAAATAATAAAAACGAAGCACTTCACAAACCTCACGATAGCCGATATCATACCTTTAGTTAAGATTAAAATAGTCCAATACAATAATGTAATATACTTTTTAGGAGAATGGGGCCGTGTGCAGAAGTCCACGCAAGTGGGGAAAGTTTCTGATCGCCATTCACCTGGGAATGGCCAGAGCGATTCTTTTGCATGCGGTTCAAGCAGCTCACTACTTCCGGGCTTTGCGCCCAAGTATCCTCTGGGTAACCACCGAACACCCGTTTGGTGGTGAGCTAAACGTGAGAAGGCGACAACCTGGTAAGGCCACTCCGACATAATCATTTTAAGGGCTTGCTGGGGGGTTAAAATAGCAGCGTCTGATCGCCATGTGGTGCGGCTGCAAGCGGGCGTCTGTCTTGGATCAAGCGGCTCGCTATACAAACGTGTAATAGAACTCAACCTACCGTGAAACGGGTTGTGCGTTGGGTTTGGGACCCACCACATAAAACAACGTTCCAATGAAATTCAACAACAAAGCCTCGGATATGAGAACCCCTTTTTTAGATGACAACACCCGCAAACGAAATAAGGAATATGAGATAAGGGCATGTACCTGGAATGTCCGGTCCCTTAACGGGGAAGGTGCCGCTGCCCGGCTGGTTGAGGTCCTGAGGAAAGCAAAAGCTGACATCACCGCCATACAAGAGATGCGATGGACGGGGCGAGGAAACACGATCAAAACACCTTGCAACATCTACTGGAGTGGGCATGAAAACAAGCGCAGATTCGGCGTGGGATTTGTGGTGGGAGAGAGACTCCGTCACCGAGTACTGTCGTTCACACCCGTGAACGAGCGTCTCGCTGCAATCCGCATAAAAGTACGATTTTTCACCATATCGTTTATCTGCGCTCATGCACCGACGGAAGAGAAGGACGACGTGGAAAAGGATGCATTCTAAAAGCGCCTGGAAGAAGCATACAAGCGCTGCCCCCGTCATGATATCAAAGTCGTGCTTGGCGACTTTAACGCCAGGGTGGGTAAGGAGGGTGTATTTGGCCCCACTGTCAGGAAGTTCAGTCTCCACGATCAGACTTCGCCAAATGGATTCAGGCTGATCGACTTCGCCGGTGCCCGAAACATGGTCATATCCAGCACTAGGTTTATGCACAAGAAGATCCATCAGGCTACATGGCTGTCCCCCGATCGAAAAACACGCAACCAGATCGACCACGTTGTGATAGACGGACGGCATGCTTCCAGCGTTCTAGATGTTAGCACAATACGAGGACCTAACATCGACTCTGATCTGACTACCTAGTAGCAGCCAAGATTCGTACCCGCCTCTGTACGACAAAACAGGTGCAACAAAAAACGCAGGGAAAGCTGGACGTCGAAAAGCTGCAATCGCAACAGACCGCCAATTATTTCGCAGATCGCCTCTCACACCTGCTCTCCGAGAGCACAATTCAACCTAGTGGAATGCATTAGCAGAGGGATCGCATCTCAGGAGCACTCCGTACCGCAGCCGAAGAAGTAATTGGATTCCGGCGAACGCGAAGAAACAACTGGTATGATGATGAAGAGTGCCGCGCTGAAACGAAAAGAAAGGACGAAGCCTACAAGGCAACGCTGAGATCGAATGCAACGAGAAGTGTGTGTGAATACTACCGCGAGTTGAAGAGGGAAGCGAGGCGGCTTTTCCGGGCGAAAAAAAGAGAGGCAGAAAAGCGTGAAATAAAGGAGCTTGAGATGCTGGCCAACGGGAATAATGCCCGAAAATTCTATCAAAAAATTCGGCGAATGACAGAAGGTTTTAAACCCGGGGCAAACTCCTGTAAGAATGAGAACGGCGACCTGGTGGCCGATGTTCAGAGAGCACTCAGAATATGAGGGATCACTTCTCTGCCCTTTTAAATGGAGAAACTGAGCAAGAAACCAGAGAAGATGCCGAACCCGAGCCCACAATCGAAGATGATGGAATTGACGTTTCACAACCCGATTATAATGAGGTGCGAATAGCAATATCCCGATTGAAAAACAATAAAGCAGCTGGCGCTGATGGTTTGCCTGCTGAGCCATTCAAACACGGAGGCGAGGAGCTGGTAAGGCGCATGCATCAGCTTCTATGCAGAATATGGTCGCATGAATGCATGCCTGAAGATTGGAATCTAAGTGTTCTCTGCCCGATCCACAAGAAGGGCGATCCTGCAAACTGCGCCAACTATCGCGGAATCAGCCTTTTTAATATCGCATATAAGGTCCTATCAAGCGTATTGTGCGAAAGACTGAAGCCTGATGTGAATTTTTACAATACGCCAAATCTTGGAAAAAACCCGTGAGAAAAGAATCGACACATATCATCTCTTTGTTGATCCGCTTTCGATAGCACGAAAAGGAGCTGCCTATATGCCGCTATGTCTGAATTTGGTTTCCCCGAAAAACTTATACGGCTATGCAAAATGACCTTGAGCAACACCGCCAGCTCGGTCAGAATTGGGAAGCACCTCTCCGAGCCGTTTGAAACTAAACGAGGTTGCAGACAGGGTGACCCCCTGTCGTGCGATTTCTTTAATTTAATGCTGGAGAAAATAATACAAGCTGCAGAACTTAGCCGCGCTGGAACAATATTTTATAAAAGCGTGCAACTGTTGGAATATGCTGACGATATTGATATCATTGGCCTTAACAACGGCGCCGTAACTGCTTTCTCCAAATTAGAAAAAGAAGCGGAAAAAATGGGTTTGGTGGTGAACAAGGGCAAAACGAAGTACCTTCTGTCATCATGCAAAGAGTCAGCGCATTCGCGCCTTGGCAACCAAGCCACTGTTGACAGCAATAATTTAGAAATAGTAAAGGACTTCGTTTACCCGGGAACCAGCATTAACACCAACAATAATGCTAGCCTAGAAATCCGACGAAGAATTACTCTTGCAAACAAATGCTACTTCGGACTGAGTAGGCAATTGAAAAGTAAAGTCCTCTCTCGACCTACGAAAATAACACTCTACAAGTAACTCATCGCACTCGTCCTGCTATATGGTGCAGAAGCGTGGACACTAACAACATCTGATGAGGCGGCTCTGGGAGTATTCGAGAGAAAGCTTCTTCGAAAGATTTGTGGACCTCTACGCGTTGGCGACGGCGAGTACCGAAAAAGATTTAATGATGAGCTGTATGAACTTTACGCAGACGCCGACATAGTTCAGCGAATTAAAACACAGCGGCTTCGCTGGCTAGGCCACGTAGTGCGAAGGTTTGGGGGAGTGTTGTCGAATTAACAGTCCTTGGCCGGATTTGAACCCGGTACTTCCTTGCGGCACTGCCTGACTGTCGTGGTAGCGATTTATGACCAGTTAAACCTTCTAGGTCATGTCAACCTAGGATAAGATGGGTAATGAGTGGTGAGAGGCATCATATCCGTAGATCAACAATCGAGTTACACGTCATTACGCTTGTGCATATTAGCCGCCTCTTACGACGGGTATGCCTACCTCGGGCATATTCTAAACCCCTAACCCGCAGGGGGGGGGGGGGGTTATCATAAGTTTCTTCCCACAGATGTCACTAACCAAATGTCACATTTGTCTTCCTAGCCTTCGCCCAGGTCAATCACATTCAGCCAAATCGCAAATCGTGGTTGGCACACGTCGCTGTGTCAGCAAAACAATAGCTATTACTATCGACTGTGGTCATTGCGTTGTGACAACATCACAAGCGCCACAATTCTCTTCATCATGTTTAGCTGCATCGGCAAAAGCAGATATTAAAACATCATGAGGTAAACATCGTTAGCGCAACGATTGTGTCAACGTCGCTAACCGCCAGCAGATCAACAGCAGCGTTACGCAACGTCGTGGGTTAGGTGGAAGTTAGGGTAGCTATTACGAATCAGTTTTAAATGTAGCTCAATAAAGCACACACGTGCAATAAAACACAACTTGCACAACACCTTTCTGAGGCGGCGGCCTTTGGCCGCGCTTCAAAGAAATAACCCTTAGCCGGTCCAACACCGTCTACGCGGTCCACAACATTTCTGCACTTTTCGGTACACCCTAATCTGTGATTATAACCACATGAAAATGACAGAAAATTTTAAACTTTAATTGCAAATGTCTCTAAACAGACAAAAAATATCGAATTTCCGCTTTCGGATTATTGATACGGAGGTTCAAACCCGTCGTTTGATCCCTTTGCCGATATTTTGGACGTATATTAGCAGATACGTACGGTCGTATAGAATTACCCAATATTTAATTATAAAGGTAATTGTTTCTTTTAGGAGACAACTGCTAAAACACGTCGGGAAAGTTATCAAAAGACGCGTTTTGACCTCGGTAACAATAATCCGGAAGCGGATTTTGGAGATTTTGTTTCAGTGAAGAGATATTTGCCATCAAAGTTGAAAATTTTCTGTCATTGTCATGTGGTTGCTGTAATCACAGATTACGGTGTACCGAAAAGTGCAAAAAGTGTGTTCTGCGGCCGAAGGCCGCCTACGCAAAAAGGTGTTCGACACATAAATACCTTGGATCAAGCCCCCTATTTGGGATCGGACCTAGTTCATTTTTGGGTTTTTTGCGAATAAATTTTCACTGAAACAAAAATTTGAAAATCCGTTTTCGGATTATTGATACCGAAGTCAAAACGTGTTGTTTGATACACATCCCGCGGAGCGTACTGAGTTCATATCCGGGCCAAGGACTGTCAATTTATCCGGCTATATCAGCAAACGGTTGAAAAATCCGTTACTTCAGAATTTGGGACACCCTACTTCAGAAATTTGCTGAAAACCAGCTATTTTAAACTGATTTACGGAGATCTTCCACTCAGTCAATATGTAGGGGAGGTCGTGAGACACAGCCACCTTTCCGCAGCATATCGAGATAAATAGTGAAATGCAGCTGTCATTTTCTCTTAGCCTAAACTTATTTATACATTGGTTGTTGACAAGCGTACGCGTTTTATTTGCTTTGCACAAAACTAGCCCGAAAAAAAGTATCTGCAAAACTTTTTTTGCTTGGCTGATTTCCATAATTTTTGGACGAATTGCTACGAAAAAACACAGGAAAATATGCTTGTTATTATCGTTAGACCTTTGCCTTTCAACGTACAAAAGTAATTTTGCATGACACTTCAACAAGTCAATTACGCTCCGTTGTTTTGCAAAAAGTAGCTTTTGGGGAATGGTGGCCCACCCGTGTTTTGATAATTTTCGTATCAATACACATTTGTATGTTGTGTTTATGATGTTTTGTGCAAAATGGAGACTGTGAATCAATAAATAAATCAGTTAATAAATATTTTGTATCAAATTTTCCTATTTCTTTGTTAATTTTCAGCTATCATGCCACGCTATTTTGGAAAATATCATTAAAAAATTTACTTTTCTGATGGTGTGGAGGCTATCAAATAGATAAAAAATAATGAGACATCCATGCCTGTATCGCCAATTCCTTTAATATGACACGAGCCGATATATGGGAAAGTTGAAAGACGCAAATATTAATGTTTCCATTGCTTCCGATAATACGATAATCACATTCCTGAAAGGAATCACTATGACAGGTGCAAAACCCGTGAGTTTTCCTTTCTTACTGATAATCATAATTTAAATAAATAAAAATAAATTTTTTTAATAAAAAAGTTAATGTAAAATGAAGAAATAAATAAAAATTATATAACATATAAAAAATTTAACATAAAATTGATGAAGTTATGAAAAATTTAATAAAATTTCGACATGAATATATTAAATTTTCAATTTATCTGTAACTTTTTTCATTGGAAACTGATAATTAACTTTGTTCTGTTTCAGATTTTCAGTGATGAAGAAGAACAAGCTTTACTGAAATATCTCCTCCATGCAAAAGACATTTACTACGGCCTAAATAATTCGGAGCTACGGGCTTTGGCATTCCAATATGCAGTGTCCATTAAATGCAACTACCCTGAATAGTGGAATGAGAATAAGGAAGCAAGTAAGGACTGGTACTACTCGTTTATAAATCGTCATCCAAATTTGTCGTTGCTCAAGCCGGAACAGCAAAAGTTATTGCACAAAAAGGCAAAAAAAGGATAGGCACGTCTACATCAGTCGAGAGAGGAACAAATGTGATGATGGCGTTGGTAGTCAGTGCGAGTGGTTTTTCGATTCCACCGTTTTTAATTTGTCCACGCAAAAACATGAAAGCAATATGCGTGACCCATGCATCTCATGGCGCTGAAGGGGTGGCGAATGGCAGTGGATGGATGACAGTATATGGATCACTTTATCAAGTTCTCGGGTTCTTATATCGGCTCACCCACACTTTTTCTGGCAGACAATTATGCATCGCATTTGTCAATTGAAGTCATCGAAAAGGCCCTTGCTCATGCCATCACAATGCTATCTTTCCCTCCACATTGTACGTACGAGTATAGGATGCAGACTTTGGAAGTATCCGTTTTCGGGCCTTTAAAAGTGATGCACAGAAGCACGATGATTGGGAGCGAGCCAACGTCGGTGTACTTTAGGACCTTCACCCCGTTCCACTGATTGTGGACCAATGTCTTGACATTGGCGTTGCACCAAAAAAACATAAAGAGTGGTTTCAAATCATGCGGAATTTTCCCATTTAATACGAATCGAAAGAAAGCCTAAGAGCTTGAGAGACTGACTAAACTTTTTAAGTAAATTTCTTGCTAGAAAAAATTTGTAAACTCAAAAAATTCGCTGTCGAACCGGAACTGAAATGCAATCAATAAAAAATGTTTTTTAATTCAAAAAAATAAAATAAATAATAACTTTACAGAAATGGATACATAAACAAAGATGATTCACGTGTAAGCCAGCCAGATATATTTCAAGCAGAGGCAAAAAGAAACCAAATTTGACAAGGGTTGACGGAAAATCGTTCCAATATACAGGGTGTTTTTTTTACAGGTTTGTTTTTCGAATAGAGATAAAACTGGCATTTTGTGGTCAAATCTGGCAACTCTAATGTCATTTATGTTCAGTTTGGTTTGCCATTTCATCATGAACAGGTTGAGAAAAGAACAACGCTTGCAAATCGTGCAAATTTATTTCGAAAATAATGGTTCAGTTCGCGAAGTTTACCGTGAGCTCCGTCCATTTTATGGTCGACATAATCGTCCATCAGAGAAATTAATTCGGTTAACCATGGATCGTTTTCGCACTACGTTTACTCTATGTGATAATACGCATCCGCAGAGACGTCGAACAGTGCGCACCGAAGAAACAATTGCCGCTGTAGAGCAAAGTGTTGAAGAGGACCCGAATGAATCGATTCGCCACCGTGCACAGCAATTGGAGCTTTTTCCATCAACTTTATGGAAGATTTTGCGCAAAGATCTTGGCTTGCGACCTTACAAGATCCAGCTTGTGCAAGAATTAAAGCCGCGAGACCATGCAATGCGTCGTGATTTTGGTGTATGGGCCGAAAATGAGATTGATTTCGATGCTGATTTTCATCGCAAAATTTTGTTCAGTGATGAGGCTCATTTTTGGTTGAATGGCTACGTCAACAAGCAAAATTGCCGCATTTGGAGTGAAGAGAATCCACATGAGACCCTTGAAACGCCATTACATCCACAAAAACTGACTGTTTGGTGTGCTCTATGGGCTGGTGGAGTCATTGGGCCATACTTCTTCCGCAATAATGCTGGAGAGGCAGCTACCGTTAATGGAGACCGGTATAGAGCCATGATAACCGACTATTTTGTTCCCGAATTGGATGGCATGAATGTGGATGAGTTGTGGTTCCAACAAGACGGCGCTACATGCCACACAGCGCACGTCACAATCGATTTATTGAAGGAAACATTCGATGAGCGCATAATTTCGCGGAATGGACCTGTCAATTGGCCACCAAGGTCGTGTGATTTGACACCATTGGATTATTTTCTTTGGGGATATGTGAAGTCGCTCGTCTACACCAACAAACCAGAAACGTTAGGGGAATTGTCGAATGTTGGCTTCGTGGCGTTATTGCCGACATACGGCCCCATATGCTCGAAAAAGTGGTTGAAAATTGGACCTGTAGAATTGGCTTTATTCGAGCCAGCCGCGGCGGCCACATGCCCGAAATCATATTTAAACATTAATGGCATAAAATTATCCTTCCAATAAAGCCAAATTGATGGACCTTAAAACGATTTTCTTGTGTTTTATTTCAATTCGAAGTTCTATACCCCTAAAAAAAACACCCTTTACATCAACAAAAAGAAACCTTCATGATGTTTTATTGTTTTGGTGCTGTTGCTTGTTGCAGGTAATATAAAGCACATATAGGCGAATCAGAGGCCGCCAGCACATCAAAAGCTCTTACGAATGAGCGAAGTATGCACAAAGCATAAACACCGATGACAGGTGCACTCTTAGCACATACATATCCTAAAGTAAGAAAGCAGTCCTAAGCATGATCTAAGTTCCTTGATGTGTTTAGGCTCGGGGTAATTAGCCATTTGCACGAATATGAGTGTCACACGACTGTGTGCCTGCAGGGGCTGACGAGGTATCCTAGGTATTCGATCTGATTATAACCAAATTTGTACTTTTTCATGTTAAGTTCTAAACCTTTTCCCTAAATCCTACTCAAGACCTTCTCCACCGTTCAAATGTGGCTTTCGAAGGTAGTGGAAGCTGTTAAGATATCATTAATATGAACTTCAATCCCTTTTTTTTAATTTATTAAGTCCCTAAAAATGTTATACACAAACCTTTGAAAGTTTGTCGGAGCATTCTGCAACCCTAAAGGGTTAGCTTTTAAGAGTAGTAATTCAATGGAATAGATTATTTTTCCATCATCAGCTGGTTACATCCATCTTTTAAATCTAACAGGTTTAACCATTTTTTTCCTAACATGTGCTCGATGCAGTCTTCTATTAAAGGTAGGGGAAAATTATCTCTAATTGTTTTTTATTAAGTGCCCTAGAGTCAATACACGTCCCAACATTCCCGTTCTTCTCATTTACTAACACTTTGGCGGAAGCATATGGAGAGTTGCTTGGCTGCATAACCTTTCTACCAAGTAAATAATCGGTAATTCTCTGTACTGTCTCTCTATCTTGAAATGATAAACGCCTGGTGTATCATCGGTCAGCCGAATTTCCATTTTGCAATCATATGGCTCTCTTTTCAAAGCTGTAGGTTCAATACGACAAAACTCAAAGCAAGGGTCGTCGCTTCCTTTTTATGTTTAAAATTGATCGCAATTAACTCTTTTATAGCATAAGTGTATTTATTAGTATATTCATTTGCTTCTTCACCCTCTTACGACTGGACCCCATTGATTTACGTGTTCTCCCAATATTGATACCTCCCTTGGGGCACAAACCTTTCTTAGATTTCTTTTGCAATTGTGCACAAACTCTCTGCTACCATCATCCAACTTGACTACCGAATTAGAAACACTGTGTTTTAAATTAAGACAAACTTTATTTAATTCATTAAGCAAATTTTTAATTTAATCAGCAAGCCTTTGGCTAAGGATACACTCCTTAGTGGTTTCTGTGATGCAGCGACGTAGAGCGAGGATTATTTGCCACAGCATAATCTTCAAATTGGATATACCATTTATTGACGTCTCGATGGTCATCCCCACTGAACTTGGGCACAGCTACTTCGAGATCCTCAAACTTTAAGCGGCCTCCAGGTCCAATTTTGTTAGTCTGACCCCCTAACTCAGCTATTTGAGGACGTAACTTGAGGGTCCTTAGCTGTTGTTCTAGCGGATTTGATTTGTCACTTACGCTTGATGAACTAGCGTTTCTGAATGATGTTGGAGCGGAATTATTTATTTCGGACAAAGCGGTGAGCACATTAGGTTCAGCGGCGACGTAAGCAGCGGCGGACTTGAGCAATACTGCTAAGGTCTGAACAATAGTGGTCGTATCTTTAGCGGTGGATATAGCAGATTACGCAACGCTAGCAACTGCGGAAGTAGAAATAAGTAGCGGTGAGAATAGCAATATAAGCAGCAGTATGAGCAGCTATGGTGGCATCAATGGTAACAGAAGTGTAGGCAATGGTATCATAGGTATAAGCAGCGACGGGGGTAGCAGATTGTTTCTCTCTGGCTTTGGCAAGTGCCTTGGTTTTACCATGGTTGCACTGGTTGCAGCGTTGGAAATTGCCATTAATGCAGATGCCCCGGAGGTACTGAATTCTGCAGTGGCCATGTTTTTTCCGGTGGTGCGAACTATATTTTCTTCAGCGACAGGAGCAGCAATGTGGGCGGAAGTTTTTTGTTGATTTCACGTAGATCGCATTTTATTTCCAATCAAATTTTATGTATAGATAGTTCTATGATACGCACCCAATACCTGAATATTATTAACTCTATTTTTAATGGGAGAATTCCCTTTATTTTCCCATATATTGAATTTTTATTATTATTATTTTCTGACGACAGATTGTAGCGGCCTCTTTAATAAATCCAAAACGGAAGTGGAAGTAGACCCAAAATGAACGCTGTCACTAAACTGACAGCCAACGCGTCCATGCATTCAATTCCTTTACATAAAAGTATAATTATAACATATATGTACACATATTCTGTTATTTACGTTTGATGGAAATATCCTAAATTCTGGGCCACTCTCTCACCTCTCTAATAAAAGCCCGCTTCCCCTCCACATAAACATTTAAAACGTGCTTTCTGCGTTTCCGCACTGCATTTTCAAGATTTTCCATTACTGAAATAAAAAAGTCATTACTTATCGTACAAAAAGGAAAAACGTTTGCTTTACTTATTTCTTTGGTGCTTTGCCTTCCAAATTTTCTTCAAGAAATATATGCCAGCTGACATATTTATTGTCAAAAGATGTATTGCCATATCCGAAATTCATGCAAAAATAGCAGGGAAATTTGCTATTGAGTTCCTTGCGATCTAGATACCACCGCAAGAAAATTTTCCAGTTTCATTGTCTTGAGCATTTCTTGAGCGTTTTTTACATGGAGTTTTTACTTTCTTGTGATAAATTGAGTAGAATTTCCTTGAAATGACTTACCACCGGACCATAGCGTTACATTAAATGCGCAGAATATAAAAGAGTTAGATAGGGTACCAGATATGGTGAAGTGTCTGCGTGAATTCGCAGGACACTGCATTGGGGTCCTATAGTACTTCATTAGATTGGACACAAATTAGAAAGTTCCTCATGATGCATTACTCGGGCAAGAGGGATATTGGTAGTTTAGAGTACCAAATGAAAACATTGGCTCAACGCCACGACGACATTTCCGCCTTCTATAGAAGGTTTATCAACATCTTTCGTTAATTCTTAACAAAATGCCTTGTCTCGACTTGGGCGAGAAGCCACCAGGGCTATGACAAACGATTACAGGGAAAAAGCCCTTTACATGTTCATCCGCGGACTTAATTGAGACTTACCGTCTCCTTAGTATTCGTGAACCAACCTCCTTGCCACAGGCACTGTATTAATGCCAGAAACTTGATAACATGTATTTCCAAATGAACCATGCAAACACTCTAAATAGATCAACTAACATAGCACCACCACGGCCCCCAAAAAAATTAATTCACACCACCGACAAATCGCGCTAATAATTAAAATGACCCCGGATATACCCCGGTTTCCGTCTGAACCCAATGGGATACAATAGGCGTGTTTTCTTCTAAGCGAGCGTAAAAAACGGCCAACTTGGCAGAATTTTCCCTGTATGTATTTAACAACAATGAAACACATTTCAACTGTCAAAATCATCTGTTGTTTGTTATTAATTGTTATTGTTTGTTTATCATCGCGCGATAAAGAAAATATTTTCTCAATTTTGCAAGTTCGTTTTGTTGGATCCTATCCGGTTTTTTCCGCAGCAAAAACTATCGATGAGCAAGGCTTTACGATCTGCCACGGTGTTAAGGAGCAGAGCGAAATGTTAAACAGTCAAACAGGGAAAGTGAGGATGCATCATCGATCTGTTTGGATGTTGTTAGGGGCCTTTCGATGCATATTTGGATCAAAGGGCGAAACTATGTGGTGCCGGATTTCATCATAGTGGATACGGAGATGTCTCCTTATTTTTCTAGGGGACGGATTCTCTTCAAGCAATTGCCTGTTCGGGTGTTGCGGCTTGTAACAATTGAGCAAGAATTGGCTGAACAGAACATTTTTGGCACACAGTGGAGATGGTTTTCGATTTCAATTTGTGTTCGATAGTTATGGCGACCATACCGGTGGTTCAGAACCGGCTGGTTAATTTCTTTTTCTCAAGTGCTGCCGGTTAGTGACTTGAGAGGTTTGTTGCGGCTTTGTACTTTGCTGGCAATCGCGGATGCGATTTGTTGAGCATGTTATCAAACGTGACCCCTAAGACTTTGAGATGTGTGACAGTCGGAACTTTGATGCGGTCGACGTAGACGTCTAATTCCATGTTCAACAGTGCTGTCCACGTTGTAAATAGAATTAATTCTTGAGCACAGCTCATTGACGGTAGGGCCAGTTGCCAAAGTCGTGCAGTCATCAGCTTAAGAGACGTTCGAGACACCCTGTGATGGGGTGGGGAGCGTTGATATGTAATAGTTAAACAGTAGCGGGGATGGCACACCACCCTATAGCACCTCCTGGATACCAAAGATGCTTGCCAACCAGTCAGGTAATTGACGGTCCAACGCTCTAGACGGTGGGGAAGTGCTGAATCTTCCAGTCACTAATAAGTGCCGCATTGCTGACCGTGTCGAAGGCTTTTATTTATGCGCTTCCCCGGTGGCGCGTCTAATTTTCTTGTTCGCAAAATCACTCGTGAATTTCTTCAGCTCCGACTGAAGCTTAACGCCTAAGGCGATATTTATTTTGTAGTTAGGCTTTGTCGGATTGGACAAAGATTTGACCGTGGATCACAATTTGGTAACACTTGCAGAGAGGTTACAGGACCTTGGGGGCCAACCATCTGATTTCCGCACTGAGATCCTTGATTACAGGATCCACTCGTTCATCAAGGCCACTGGCTCGCGCGGAATTCGGACGAATTTCCTTAATTCTCCCTGACGAAATGTATTGGGTTAAGGCTGAATCTATGACCATGCAAAACGCTCTTTCCCCGTTCACCTTGCAGAACGTCGAATCATTTATTTGCTCGGGTAGCCAAGTATCCGAGGATTACAAGAGTATAGCTGGGAGAAATTATTCCTCTAGGTGTTGGAGAAGCATGACACGGCTGACTATATTGAAATCCTTATATAAGACATGTCGGACGACAGTGTTTTGATTCAAACCAATACTAATTTGCACTTATGGCGTTGGCGGTCGCTCAAGTGCAAGTTCACAGTATAGTTTAGCAGGAGATTCGCTTCTAGTGTCTTTGCAACCGCAATATTTCATTTCCAGGATTTATGATGGGGACAACTCTCACCTGTATCCATATCTCTGGAATGACGAAAGTGATGACGATCGGCATTGCTCCTATCTGTCCTGTTAAGGGAGGAAATGGGAATGTTGAGCGGCTGTGTGAGATGGAGCAACGCTGCTGTCGTGAATACTGTGCTAATATTGTAGCAAGGCGCCCTAGGGCGTGAACAACACGCGGGTTGATCAGGCAGGGTGAACTTCTGTTACAACAGCAGTCCAATGAAAGTAAACTATAAGTGAGGCGTACCTACCTAGCTATTAAATTGCAAGAGTAACAGCCAACAACCCGTTTATCGGAACAACCGATTGTATGGGAGCTACATGTTGTGTTAGTCCAATATAACTGATCTTCACCACATACATTACATATGTAACATGCGGTAGCGGCAAAATTGTATGTTAATAGCTATTAAATTGGACAGCCCAAAACCCGTTTGTCAAAACAATCGGTTGTATGGGAGCTATATATTGTGCTGGTCCAATCTCACTGATCCTCACCACACCCATAACATATGTAAAATGTACAGTAGCTGAAAATTGTATGTTTTAGCTATTAAATTGCAAGAATAACGGCCCGAAGCCCTTTCATCGGAACAATCGATTGTATGAGAGCTATATTGTGACGAATTCGATGATTCCTTGATTATCAATCCTGGGTTCGATCACTATAAAGTCGAATAAACACACGCACAGATAATGTAAGTAATAGCTAGTTTTATTTACTAGTAATAAACGCAAAACAATTTTAAGAGTTTGATAACTTTACAGTAGTTCACTATTGAAGGCTTGAAAATAAACTGAACAGTCTGCCTTGCTTGGTGACTGCCTTATATGGTCCGACAGGGTGCTTGCCTACGCACCGAGAACTTTCTTGGTTGTTCGCTTTTCGTGTTCTGGAAGGGTCGGTGTTATTTATTGGCATCTCCTCCTTGCATCGTATTCGCAAACACTCGCGCCATCTCTCTTCCTCTTCCTAGTTACACGCTTGCATGCATAAGCGTAGCCATCGTTATCTCAGTTGTGTTAACTAGTGGTGGGAGTGTTATTGAGTTAGGGATGGTACATGATTGAGAATAATCGCCACACTGCCCTCCACCTAAGTCTGATCGTCCCGATCAGACACATTGCCGGAACCAAACGCTGCTAGACGCTCAATGGTTGGCACTGCTTTACCAAACCTCATTACCTCCAGTGATTGAAACTCCGACGTCAATCCTCTCCTGCAGAGATTCCCACAATGCATTGCAGTGTCAAATATTCTAACCATTTTGTCCGTCCTTAATCCCGGATGGATTTGTGCCTTCACTTTCGTTCCCAGTGGTACCCGGCAAACATTCCTGCAACTCGTTTCTTCAGGATTCCGTTCCGTTCTCTCATGCCCATTGCACTGTTTCACATTATCCACTAAGTTGCGTTGCTTCCTCGGGACATGACCACCAGATGTTCGTCTTTTATCCTCAGCACACTCTGCACACTTAGTAATCCATTTCCTCACAGTTTGTTTGCAACCGATCCAATAGAACCGCCGCTTTACCTCTTGCAGCGTTTTCTTTATTCCCATGTGCCTTCCATCTGGGCAACTATGCGACGCTTTGATAACATCTGGAATTCTTGCCTTGGGAACAACAATAAGTGCTCGATGATTCCGGCCATCTTCACTTTCCCATATCCGATGCAAACAACCAGATATTAGCTTCAAATGACTCCATTGTGTCCAGTATGCTTTTGCGATGCGACTCTCTCTAATCATCTCTCCTCTTCTTGGCTGTTTGTTTTCCTTTATTCCTTTCAACACACGTGCCAAATCTGTATCTTCCTCCTGGCCTTGCCGAATCTTCTTCAGGAGGCACCTGTCCATGAAAGCCTTTGGTCGAGGAGCTACCGCTGCTTTACGAGGCTTCTGTTGCTTCATCTTCAAGATCACTCCCTTGGTGGTATAGCAACTATTGTGTCCAAAGACCAGAGGAACTTCTTGGCCGTTGTAAGTCATAACCCTGTTCCTTACGTTGATGTGAATGTCTCTCTCAGCCAAGAAGTCAACGCCAATGATGACTTCGTCGACAATATTCGCTACCAAGAAGTTGTGATACGTAGCTACATTCCCAATAACAATCTTACATGTCACTTTTCCAAGGACTGTCTTGCTTTCACCAGTTACTGTCCACAACTTAGCTTTTCGCAATAGTCTCACCTTCCCGCTGACCAAGTCACTCCGAATGATGGAATGTGATGCACCAGTATCCACAGTCAGCAAGCGCTCTTTCCCGTCCACGTCCTTCAACAGTAACATTACTCGCTTTCCGTTCGAGTTGTGACACAGAGATTATAGGGCATTCATCTTGCTCATCTTCTCCAGCTTTGCGTTTCCGTGCACCTGAATTGCTGGGGTTCCTGGAGCCAGTGCCGCAATAACGTGCTATGTGACCTGCTTTTCCGCACTTAAAACATTTAATGGCACCATCACTTTTTTTCTGTACTCCGTTCAACGCTTCCAAAATTTTGTCTACCCAAGCCGGAGTGTCCACTTCTACGCGATGAGCCTTGTATGTAGGTTTACTCAAAAGCGAGGCTGTTTCCTGCGTCAGAGCATGCGATACCGTTTCAGCGAATGTCCTTTTGGGGTTTGCATATGTGGCCCGCTTCGTCTCCACATCGCGTATTCCATTTATAAAACTTTGGATTTTAACCCTCTCAGTGTACTCCACGGGTGCGTCCGCATTTGCTAGATGGGCCAACCTCTCGATATCCGATGCAAATTCCTGCAATGTCTCATTAGCCTTCTGACAGCGATTCTGTAGCTCTATTTGGTATATCTGTTTTCGATGTTCGCTACCATAGCGTCTCTCAACTGCACCCATCAATGCTTCATAATTATTGCGTTCACCGTCTGGAATCGTCTGTAAGATTTCGGCTGCAGGACCCTTCAATGCCACGAACAGTGCAGCAACTTTGTCTTCAGTGCCCCAATTATTCACCGCTGCCGTCTTCTCAAACTGTAGCTTAAATACCTGGAAAGGAACAGAACCATCAAATGACGGGGATTTTACCTTGGGAGTATTCGCTGAAGCAGATGGACGGTTCAGTTGCAACTCCTGGATACGGCCCCTTAACGCATCTACCTCGGTCTCTATTTTATCTTGAAATTGTGCAATTTTTGCATCTTGTGCTTCCAACTGCGATGACATATACGCCTTTTGTTCTTCCAGTTGAGCGGAGAGCTGTGATGAAATATTGGCCGAAATTTGAGACGACAGTTCTATAATACGAGTCTCTTGGGCCTCCATTCGACATGCAATGTGTGTTTTCTGTTCTTCCAGCTGAGATGCCATGCAAGTTTTCTGTTCTTCGAGCTGAGATGCCATTCGAGATGTAATACGCGTCTCTTGTTCTTCCATCTGAGATGCCATTTGTGTCTTTTGTTCTTCCAACTGAGATGCCATGTGTGTCTTTTGTTCTTGCAGCTGTGTCGATATGCTAGATGACATCTGAGTCAATACAGTCAACAACGCATTAGTGTCCACACTTGCGGCTGGAATTGTAGACTCCTTCTCTTCCATTTTTGTCGATGCTTCTTCCACAAGCTGAAACACATGATCGTCAACGTTAATTCCTTCAGCTTCCATAGCCTCTCGCAATCGTGACTGTAGCTCTGATTTATTGCCTGTTGTATTCAAGCCACGCTGTTGCAGCTCATTTTTGAGTTGCTGGATCTTCAGCTCATTCAACTTTGCCATGCCTTTGTTATCCTTGAAAACTCTCGGTATTTATTTACTTCTGACACCAATTGTGACGAATTCGATGATTCCTTGATTATCAATCCTGGGTTCGATCACTATAAAGTCGAATAAACACACGCACAGATAATGTAAGTAATAGCTAGTTTTATTTACTAGTAATAAACGCAAAACAATTTTAAGAGTTTGATAACTTTACAGTAGTTCACTATTGAACGCTTGAAAATAAACTGAACAGTCTGCCTTGCTTGGTCACTGCCTTATATAGTCCGACAGGGTGCTTGCCTACGCACCGAGAACTTTCTTGGTTGTTCGCTTTTCGTGTTCTGGAAGGGTCGGTGTTATTTATTGGCATCTCCTCCTTGCATCGTATTAGCAAACACTCGCGCCATCTCTCTTCCTCTTCCTAGTTACACGCTTGCATGCATAAGCGTAGCCATCGTTATCTCAGTTGTGTTAACTAGTGGTGGGAGTGTTATTGAGTTAGGGATGGTACATGATTGAGAATAATCGCCACAATATGTTATTGTGACGAATTCGATGATTCCTTGATTATCAATCCTGGGTTCGATCACTATAAAGTCGAATAAACACACGCACAGATAATGTAAGTAATAGCTAGTTTTATTTACTAGTAATAAACGCAAAACAATTTTAAGAGTTTGATAACTTTACAGTAGTTCACTATTGAACGCTTGAAAATAAACTGAACAACCTGCCTTGCTTGGTCACCGCCTTATATAGTCCAACAGGGTACTTGCCTACGCACCGAGAACTTTCTTGGTTATTCGCTTTTCGTGTTCTGGAAGGGTCGGTGTTATTTATTGGAATCTCCTCTTTGCATCGTATTCGCAAACACTCGCGCCTTCTCTCTTCCTCTTCCTAGTTACACGCTTGCATGCATAAGCGTAGCCATCGTTATCTCTGTTGTGGTTTAACTAGTGGTGGGAGTGTTATTGAGTTAGGGATGGTACATGCTTGAGAATAATCGCCACACTGCCCTCCACCTAAGTCTGATCGTCCCGATCAGACACATTTCCCAAACCAAACGCTGCTAGACGCTCAATGGTTGGCACTGCTTTACTAAACCTCATTTCCTCCAGGGATTGAAACTCCGACGTCAATCCTCTCCTGCAGAGATTCCCACAATGCATTGCAGTGTCACATATTCCAACCACTTTGTCCGTTCTTAATCTCGAATAGATTTGTGCCTTCACTTTCGTTCCCAATGGTACCCGGCAAACATTCCTGCAACTCGTTTCTTCAGGATTCTGTTCCGTTCTCTCATGCCCATTGCACTGTTTCACATTATCCACTAAGTTGCGTTGCCTCCTCGTAACATGACCACCAGATGTTCGTCTTTTATTCTCAGCACACTCTGCACACTTAGTAATCCATTTCCTCACAGTTTGCTTGCAACCGATCCAATAGAACCGCCGCTTTACCTCTTGCAGCGTTTTCTTTATTCCCACGTGCCTTCCATCTGGGCACCTATGTGACGCTTTGATAACATCTGCAATTCTTGCCTTGGGAACAACAATAAGTGATCGATGATTCTGGCCATCTTCACTTTCCCATATCCGATGCAAACAACCAGATATTAGCTTCAAACTACTCCATTGTTCCCAGTATGCTTTTGCCATGGGACTCTCTGCGACCATCTCTTCTCGTCTTGGCTGACTGTTTTCCTTCAGTCCTTTAAATACACGCACCAAATCTGGATCTTCCTCCTGACCTTGCCGAATCTTCTTCAGGAGGCACCTGTCCATGAAAGTCTTTGGTCGAGGAGCTACCGCTGCTTTACGAGGCTTCTGTTGCTTCATCTTCAAGATCACTCCCTTGGTGGTATAGCCACTATTGTGTCCAAAGACCAGAGGAACTTCTTGGCCATTGTAAGTCATAACTCTGTTCCTTACGTTGATGTGAATGTCTCTCTCAGCCAAGAAGTCAACGCCAATGATGACTTCGTCGACAATATTCGCTACCAAGAAGTTGTGATACGTAGCTACATTCCCAATAACAATCTTACATGTCACTTTTCCAAGGACTGTCTTGCTATCACCAGTTACTGTCCTCAACTTAGCTTTCCGCAATGGTGTCAGCTTTCCGCTGACCAAGTCACTCCGAATAATGGAATGTGATGCACCAGTATCCACAGTCAGTAAGCGCTCTTTCCCGTCCACGTAGCCTTCAACAGTAACATTACTCGCTTTCCGTTCGAGCTGTGACGCAGAGATTATGGGGAATACATCTTGCTCATCTTCTCCAGCTTTGCGTTTTCGTCCACCTGAATTGCTGGGGTTACTGGAGCCAGTGCCGCAATAACGTGCTATGTGACCTGGTTTCCCGCACTTAAAGCATTTAATGGCACCATCACTTTTTTTCTGTACTCCGTTCAACGCTTCCAAAATTTTGTCTACCCAAGCCGGAGTGTCCACTTCTACGCGATGAGCCTTGTATGCAGGTTTACTCAGAAGCGAGGCTGTTTCCTGCGTCAGAGCATGCGATACCGTTTCAGCAAATGTCCTTTTCGGGTTTGCATATGTGGCCCGCTTCGTCTCCATATCGCGTATTCCATTTATGAAACACTGGATTTTTACCCTCTCCGTATACTCTACAGGTGCGTCTGCATTTGCTAGATGGGCCAACCTCTCGATATCCGATGCAAATTCCTGTAAAGTCTCATTAGGTTTCTGGAAGCGATTCTGTAGCTCTATTTGGTATATCTGCTTCCGATGTTCGCTACCATAGCGTCTCTCAACTGCACCCATTAATGCTTCATAATTGTTCCGTTCTCCGTCAAGAATAGTCTGCAAAATTTCGGCTGCAGGTCCCTTCAATGCCACGAATAATGCAGCAACTTTGTCTTCCACGCCCCAATTATTCACAGCTGCCGTCTTCTCAAACTGTAGCTTAAATACCTGGAAAGGAGCAGAACCATCAAATGACGGGGATTTTACCTTGGGAGTATTCGCTGAAGCAGATGGACGGTTCAGTTGCAACTCCTGGATACGGCCCCTCAATGCATCTACTTCGGCCTCAATTTTGTCTTGCTGTCCTCTGAATACCTCCTGCACTTCAGTTATTTTTACGTCTTGCATTCGTAGCTGTGATGCCATTCGTTCTTCCTGTGCCTCCAGCTGCAATGCAATTCTCGACGACAAGCGGCCCTCCTGTTCCTCTAGTTGAGCTGAAATCTGAGATGCCATGCAAGTCTTCTGTTCTTCGAGCTGAGATGCCATTCGAGATGTAATACGCGTCTCTTGTTGTTCCATTTTAGTCGACATCTGAGTTAATACAGCCAATATCATGTTTGTGTCCACAGTTGCTCCTGGATTCGGAGACTCCTTTTTTTCTTCCATTTTGATCATCAACGTTGATTCCTTCTGCTTCCATAGCCTCTCGCAATCGTGACTGTAACTCTGATTTATTGCCTGTAGCGTTTAGTCCGCGTTGTTCCAACTCATTTTTGAGTTGCTGAATCTTTAATTCATTCAGCTTCGCCATGTCCTTGTTATCCTTGAAATCACTGGTATTTATTCAACAATACCGCTTCTGACACCAATTGTGACGAATTCGATGATTCCTTGATTATCAATCCTGGGTTCGATCACTATAAAGTCGAATAAACACACGCACAGATAATGTAAGTAATAGCTAGTTTTATTTACTAGTAATAAACGCAAAACAATTTTAAGAGTTTGATAACTTTACAGTAGTTCACTATTGAACCCTTGAAAATAAACTGAACAACCTGCCTTGCTTGGTCACCGCCTTATATAGTCCAACAGGGTACTTGCCTACGCACCGAGAACTTTCTTGGTTATTCGCTTTTCGTGTTCTGGAAGGGTCGGTGTTATTTATTGGAATCTCCTCTTTGCATCGTATTCGCAAACACTCGCGCCATCTCTCTTCCTCTTCCTAGTTACACGCTTGCATGCATAAGCGTAGCCATCGTTATCTCTGTTGTGGTTTAACTAGTGGTGGGAGTGTTATTGAGTTAGGGATGGTACATGCTTGAGAATAATCGCCACAATATTGTGACGTATTCGATGAGTCTTCGATTATCAATCCTGGGTTCGATCACTATAAAGTCAAATAAACACACGCACAGATATTGTAACTAATAGCTATTTACTAGTAAGAAACGCAATACAAATGTAAGAGTTTGGTAACTTCACATTAGTTCACTGTTCAACGCTTGAAAATAAACTGATCAACCTGCCTGGCTTGGTCACTGCCTTATATAATACGACAGGGTGCTACCCCACGCACCTAGAAGTTTCTTGGTTGTTCGCTCTTCGTGTTCTGGAAGGGTCGGTGTTATTTATTGGCATCTCCTCTTTGCATCGTATTCGCAAACAATCGCGCCATTTCTCTTCCTCTTCCTAGTTACACGCTTGCACGCTTAAGAGTAGCCATCGTTATCTCTGTTGGGTTTAACTAGTGGTGGGAGTGTTATTGAGTTAGGGATGGTACATGCTTGAGAATAATCGCCACACTGCCCTCCAGCGAAGTCTTATTCCTTGGCCTTTCCGTAGTTTGTATGCGATATACCACATCGTTGATCCGTTTTATGACTTTGTATGGGCCTTCCCAGTTACATTGTAGTTTTGGGGACAAACCATTCCTACGCTGTGGGTTGATAGCAGCACTAAATCTCCTTCTATAAAACCTTCCGAATTTATTGCTTTGTCGTACCTGGCCTTCATCTTATCGCTCATGATCTTAGTCCGTTGTCTTACAAGATCGTGAATTTCTCTTATTTCTTCTTCCAATACGCTAGTAGACTTCCGAGAGTTTATTCCTGCATCAGCGTTTATCCCAAACTTCAAGTCAGCTGGCGATAGAAGATTATTCCCAAAAATTACCTTTGCAGGAGTCTGACCAGTTGTTTCATGTACTGCAGAGCGATATGCAATTAGAAATAAGGAGATGTGAGTATCCCAATCCTGCTGAAACTTATCCACTACTTTCCTCAGGTGATCTTCCAAGGTTCTATTGAATCGTTCCACCATGCCATCTGACTGAGGATGCAGTGCAGTTGTTCGAGTTTTCCGAATGCCCAATGTCTTGCACATTTCCTGGAATACAGCTGATTCGAAATTTCTGCCTTGGTTGGAATGTATCTCCATCGGTGCACCAAACCTAGCTACCCAATTGTAGGTAAACACTTCTGCTATGGTTTCTGCCTCTTTATCTGGCCATTTGCTGAAATAGTCTATAACTACCAGTACATATTTGTTTCCGAGTTTGATAGTAGGAAATGGACCAGCTACATCCATGGCTATCCTCTCAAATGGCGCACCTGTAGGTCGATTCTGTAACTATTTTAACGCCAGGTGTTAGCGTTAACTTCGCTTAACACCATTTTCAACGCTTTTCCCTATTCACTAACTTTTAACCACACGAAAGGTGTTAGCTAACACTTTTTGTGTGATTAGCTGTCGCGATATATTTTCGAGGTGTTAACAATAGGGGTAATATATTTGCAAGTGTTTTAGCGTGTGGAAAAAGTCAAAAAATTAGTTTTGAGTCTTTTGGCATGTAATTTAGTGCAAAATACGGCGACAAGAGAAGTGCCGATTGTGAATAGACGTATGCTAAGAGGAGTGGATGACCCATTTGACCTGCCGTCCTCCCAGTTCCGGAAATTATATCGCGTGGGCCCCGATACCGTCTCACAAAGAGTGGACCGGTTGCAAACTACTTTAAAGGGGCAGAGAATAACATGCATATCACCTAAAAACCAGGTAAGACTAAATATTGAATTCAATATGCGTATATGCACATATTAATTGCATGGCTGTTGTTTGCAGATTTTACGTACGCTGAGGATTTATGCAACACCACCTTCCCGAGCATCCGTTGAAATTTCCCGGACGCCATTAACGGGTTCTCCGCCAACAGGTCGACCATTGCATTCAGCTGGTCCACTGAAGCGATCTACCTCTTTGCTGCTGCACTGGTAGTCGCCATTCTGAAAATTTACAAACATATAAGCAGTAAATCCGTAATTTCAATAAAATTATGCAAATACTTCCCTTTTAGTAAAATTTGTGCACTGAACTTGTTGCCGCCAAATAATTTTAATGTTTTTTTCTTATTCCTCTTTGTGTTTTTCGTGTTTTTGGCACTCTGAATACCAGTATTGCCATGTTTTATCACTATCAAGAGTCAGCTGTTTAGCGGCGTTAAGGCCATGGCTCCTTTGATTTTGGTCCTTTAGCTTTGATGAATACTTCACAGTTGGCAATCCACTCCGCGACCGATTGACGGCAACCAACCCAATTTAATCTTTGCTTGACTTTCTCCAAGGTCTTGGTGACTCCAAGATGACCTCCGCTTGGACCGTTGTGTAATTCATTGAGTACATCAGGAATTTTCTTCCTTGGAATAACTATCAGCTTGCGAACACATTGATTATCCGCACTCTCCCATATTCGATGCATACGACCGGATTCTAATTGCAAACTATTCCACTGTGCCCAATATGACTTGGCAACAGGACTTTCTGCTGACATCTCCTCTCTTGATGGTCGCTCGTTTCGTTCGATTCCTTGCATCACACGTGTAAGATCTGGATCTTCGTGCTGACACCTCCTTAATTGATCCATGTTCCATTTGTCCGTAGATGTTGTAGTCATCAGCCGCACATCCATAATGTCTTCCTTGGCCTCGGCTTTTGAACAATGTTTATATTCTAAGTTACATGGTCTTCGTGACATTGCATCAGCATTTCAGTGGGTGCTACCGTTGCCATGCTCTAAGGAAAACTCATAACTTTGCAGTCGCTCTATCCGCCTTGCCTGTTGACCTTCCGGATTACGGAACTGTAAGAGCCATTTCAACCCTGTATGGTCTATCCTGATGTGGAATCGCTGCTCATGGAGATACTTGTGGAAGTGCTTAACGCACTCTACCAATGCCAACAGTTCTGTCCGGGTTACACAATAGTTCTCCTTTCAGGCTTTCCAATTGTTCGGTTATAGTATGCAACTACCTTCTCCTGTCCATCAACAATCTGGGACAAAACACCTCCTATAGCATAACCACTCGATCTGTATCCAGAATAAACTTTAAACCTGGAATTGGATATGCTAACATCGGGGCAGTGCATAGTTGTTCCTTCAATTTTATCCTGCAGCTGTGCAATTTTCGCATCTTGGACTTCCAGTTTAGATGATACCCTAGCCTACTGTGCTTCCAACTGCGAAGAGATATATGCCTTCTGGCTTTCCATTTGAGATCTCATGTATGCCTTCTGTTCATATAGTTGAGATGTAATACGTGTGTCCTGTTCTTCTAGCTTAGATGCCATGTGTGTCATCTGTTCTTCAAGCTGTGTTGAAATGCTTGACGGCATCTAAGTCAATACAGCCAACAACGCGTTTGTATCCATACTTGCCACTGGATTCGGAGGCTCCTTTTTCTCTTCCATTTTCGTCGATGCCTCCTCCATAAGATGGAAAATATAATCATCAACGTTGATTCCTTCCGCTTCCATTGCCTCCCGTAGTCGTGATTTTAGCTCGTATTTATTGCCTGTGGTGTTTAGTCCACGTTGTTCCAACTCAGTTTTGAGTTGCTGAATCTTAAATTCATTCAACTTAGCCATGCCCTTGTTATCTTTGCCACCACTGGTATTTATTTAACAATACCGCTTATGACACCAATTGTGACGTATTCGATGAGACTTCGATTATCAATCCTGTTGTTGTTGTTGTTGTAGCGACTACTTAACCTGCCTAGGATGTCACCCCCCCTCCAACACTGTCATCAGGCTCTTCTAACGGAAGTCCAAGAAACCTCGCGGCTTCAACAGGGGTGGACCAGAGTGAAATTGGTGTTAGAAGAGTGGGCTCAGTTGAGCAGATGAACAGATGGTTATTATCGTGGGGAGACACGCCGCATGCCGGGCAGACATTTGGCATGTCAGGGTTCAGTCTGGATAGGTAAGAGTTTAGTCTGTTACAGTATCCAGAACGAAGTTGAGCCAGCGTGACTCTTGTCTCCTTGGGCAGTTCGCGTTCCTCGTCGGCAACAGGTGGAGCTTGTGCCTGTAGGACTGCATTCACTGGACGATACCTGACAAAGGAGTTTACCGACTCCGTGTGGATGAGGTTGAGGGCCCGCCGGTGCACCTTTGGATCAAACGGCGAGAAAATGTGGTGCCGGATCTCGTCATAATGCTTACGGAGGTGACTCCTTATTCTCCTGGGAGGCGGATTTTCGTTGAGCAGGTTTCTGTTCGGGTGCTGCTGTTTATAGCAGTTGAACAGGAATTGTCTGGTCAACATCTCGCAATGCTCTTTGACATCGAGCATTTTTGCCTCATTATGAAGGTGGTGCTCAGGAGACATAAGGAGGCACCCCGTGGCAGTTCTGAGTGCGGTGTTTTGGCAGGCTAATCCCGGCGACCATATTGGCGTCGCGTAGCTCAGAAGCGGCTGGCCGATTGCCTTGTACGTTGCCAGTAACGTTTCTTTGTCTTTCCCCCAAGTACTTCCAGCTAGTGACTTGAGGATTTTGTTACGGCTTTGTACTTTGGTGGCAATCGCGGCTACATGAGCACCGTATTTGAACATGTTATCAAACGTGACCCCTAAGATTTTGGAGTGTGTGACAGTCGGAAGCTTAATGCCGTCGACGTAGACGTCTAATTCCATGTTCGCCTGCGCTGTCCACGTCGTAAATAAGGTGGCCGAGGATTTGGTCGGTGACAATATCAGGTTCCGTGCAGCGAAGAAACTGGAAAGGGTTGGAAGGTAGGATATAATTCTCGAGCAAAGCTCATCAACGGAGGGTCCAGTCGCCAGGATCGTGCAGTCATCGGCGTAGGAGACGATCGAGACGCCTTCTGGTGGGGAAGGGAGCCTCGATATGTAATAATTAAACAGAACCGGGGATAGGACACCAGCCTGTGGCACCCACTGCTTAATAATACGTGGTTTTGATCTTTCGCCTCTAAATTCAACCGATTACTGCCGGCCACTCAGATAGTTGGCGGTCCAACGCTTTACACAGGGGGCAAGGTTTGAATCTTCCAGGTCGTTAATGAGTTGTGCGTGATTAACAGTGTCAAAAGCTTTCGACAGATCAAGCGCAACTAGCACGGTCCTGTCGTTTGGGCGAGATTGGTTGAGACCGACACCTATCTGTGTGGTGATGGCGTTTAGCGCGGTGGTAGTGCTATGCATTTTGCGGAATCCATGCTGATGCTCGGCTAACACAGGTTAGCGGTATAATAGGGGAGCAAGACCGTCTGCAGGGCCTTCACTACTGGCGAGAGGAGGGATATCGGTCGATATGATTCCCCCACGTTGGCCGGCTTGAGGGGCTTTAGTAG
Source organism: Merzomyia westermanni (assembly GCA_949987695.1). Lineage (NCBI taxonomy): Eukaryota > Metazoa > Arthropoda > Insecta > Diptera > Tephritidae > Merzomyia > Merzomyia westermanni. Next base: position 89,815,369 of record OX465291.1, read on the forward strand.
TGGCACCACCTTTGCCTGTTTCCATCTTTCTGGAATGACAAAGGTGGTCATGGACAGATTGAAGACGGTTGTTAGGTACCTTACTCCCTCATCACCGAGATGTTTTAGCATCAGCATGGATATACCGTCTGGGCCAGAAGATTTGGAGTTTTTCGTATGGCCTCCCGAACCTCTATGGCGGTGATGGCAATGGGCGCTGGGTTGTTTTTGCGTTTGTGCGCTTCCCTGATGGCGCGCCTGATTTCCTTGTCAACCGGAGGATGCAGTACAAATTGCCGGCAGAAAGCGCTCGCGCATCTCTTCGGTTTCGACTGTACCTTATCACCAAAGGTGATGGATATTTTGCCGTTCGGTTTGGTCGGATTAGACAAGGATTTAACAGTGGACCATAATTTGCCAACAACAGCAGAGAGGTTACAGGATCTTAGGTGCTCCTCCCATTTGGCGCGTTTGTGTTGATCAACTAGCCGTCTGATTTCCGTATTGAGATCTTGAATTTGGGGATCCGTAGGGTTCAAGCGTCGCACGTGGTCCCGTTCATTAGCCAGGGCCGCTGCCTCTGCGGGGAAGTACGGACGTATCTCCTTAATTCTACCTGACGGCACTAGCACAAATGTAAGTCAACGCCACCAGCTCCTGGTCCCTTACACCTTGTGCTCTGTTTGTCGGCTGAGACTATATACACCTGCGACATCAGTCCAATGCAATTCTTGCCTTGGCCTGTGCCACCTGCTTATATGTTCTCAACTTGGAAACAGGAACCTATGGACTGATACGTACGTTGCACCATGTTGTCGAGCTACGCAACCTACAACATCGACCGATTCGCCACCTTCTGGTGCATCGGATCCCTCGTCTTCTAGAGTGCGACGCAGTGTGCGACCCAGCCTGCTTCCACCAAGGCATACGCACCAGTCCCTGACTCCCAGGGTGAATATTTCTCCCCCTTCGCACTTTCGCGTCCTACAGCTAAACTGCAACGGCCTAACCGGGAAAGTGAGTGAAATAGTGAGCTTCATGAAGCGACAGAATATCAAGATCGCTGCCATTCAGGAGACGAAGTTAAACGCCCGATCAAATCTTCGAAATTGTGACAGCTATAACATCCACCGACGTGACCGAGAGAGGGGACTTGGGTTCGGACTCGCATTCATCACTCACCAATCTGTGCAATATCGTCCATTTGAGCCTGACGTCGACCCGAGGGACAACCTCCTGGAACGTCAAGGAATGGTTGTCCGCACGGGCGACGTCGACCTCGAAATCATTAACATCTATATACCTCCTGCCACCTGCTGTCCGAGAGATTACCACCCTGACATCAGTGCGTTACTCAGAGGCGATAATCGTGTAATCCTCGGAGACTTCAACGCACACCACGGTCTGTGGCACTCAAGCCTAGAGGCCGATGGCAGGGGACAGGAATTGGCTGAACAAATAGACGATTCGACGTTTTGCACTGTGAACGGGGATGCCCCCACGAGAGTTGCGGTAAATTGTTCCAGTTCGCCAGACCTCACGATTGTCAGCGCAGGTCTCATAAACTGCGTTGAATGGCGACCAATGCTTACTCTTGCATGGTCATAGCTTCAGCCTCCAATTATCAATCCTGGGTTCGATCACTATAAAGTCAAATAAACACACGCACAGATATTGTAACTAATAGCTTGTTTTATTTACTAGTAATAAACGCAATACAAATGTAAGATTTTGGTAACTGTTCAACGCTCCAAACTGATCAACCTGCCTTGCTTGGTCACTGCCTCATATAGTCCGACAGGGTGCTTGCTTTATTGACTCCTCCTCTTTGCCTTGTATTCCTGAACACTCGCGGCACCTCTCCTCCTCTTTCTTGCTACACGCTTGCATGCATACGAGTAGCCAACGTTATCTCTATTGTCTCTAACTAGTGGTATTAGTGTTTTTGAGTTAGGGATGGTACATGCTTGAGAATATTCGCCACACTACCCTCCACCTAAGTCTGATCGACCCGATGAGACACATTTCCAGAGCCAAACGCAACTAGCGTTTCCAAATGGACCACCTTCAACTTATTCCGTGGCCTTTCAATAGTTTGTATGCGATAGCCAACATCGTTGATCCGCTTCATGACTTTGTATGGGCCTTCGCAGTTACATTGCAGCTTTGAAGACAAACCTTTCCTACGCTGTGGGCTGTATAGGAGCACTAAATTTCCTTCTATAAAACTTTCCGAATTTATTGCTTTGTCGTACCTGGCTTTCATCTTATCACTAATGATCTTAGTTCGTTGTCTTACAAGGTAGTGTTGTTCTCACATCTCCTCTTTCAAAACGCTGGTCGATTTCCGAGCATTTATTCCTGCATTCTTTGCAGTAGCCCGATTCTGTAACTTTTAACCACGCGCCGAGCGTTAAGCTTATTGCCAAATTTCGGCGTTTGTTCTTAACGAAAGTGCGATTCCGTAACTCTCCTTTAACGCCGCTAAACAGTTGACTCTTGATGGTGATAATATATGGCAATACTCTGTTTTCGCCGTATTTTGCACTAAATTACATACAAAAAACTCAAAACTAATTTTTTTTCTTTTTCCAAACGCTAAAACACTTGTAAATATATTAACGCGATTGTTAACACCTCGAAAATAATTCGCTACAGCTAACCACACAAAAAGTGTAAGCTGACACTTTTCGTGTGGTTAAAAGATAGTGAATAGGGAAAAGCGTTAAGAATGGTGTTAAGTGAAATTAACGCTAACACCTGGCGTTAAAATAGTTAAAATCGGGCTACAGGAATCTGGCCCATTGTTTCATGTACAGCAGAACGATATGACATCAGGAATAAGGAGATATGACTATCACAATCCTTCTGGAACCTATCCAAAACTTTCCTCAGGTGTGCCTCCAAGGTTTTATTGAATCGTTCAACCATGCCATCTGACTGAGGATGCAGTGCAGTTGTTCGAGTTTTTCGAATACCCAATACTTTGCACATTTCCTGAAACACAGCTGATTCAAAATTCCTGCCTTGCTCCATCGGTGCACCAAATCTCGGTATTTCAAATAGTGCTCCTGAGCTATACTATTTCTCGATTTTGGTCCTTTAGCTTTGATGCAAACCTCACAGTTGGCAATCCATTTCACGACCGATTGACGGCATTCAACCCAATAGAATCTCTGCTTGATGCTTTTTAAGGTCTTGGTCTCTCCAAGATGACCTTCGCTTGGACCGTAATGCAACTCATTGAGAAGATCAGGGATTTTCTTCCTTGGGACGACTATCAACTTGCCAACACATTGACCATCCTCACTTTCCCATATTCGATTCAAACAACCGGAAACCAATTGTAAACTGTTCCACTGTGCCCAATATGACTTGGCAACAGGACTCTCTGCTGACATCTCCTCTCTTGTTGGTCGTTTGTTTCGCTCAAGTCCTTGCATCACACGACCCAAATCTGGATCTTCGTGCTGACACTTCTGTAACTGACCAATGTCCCATTCCTCCGTAGACGTTGTAGCCATCAGCCACACATCTATAATGTCTTCCTTGGCCTCAGCTTTACATTCCAAGTTACATGGTCTTCGTGACATTGCATCAGCATTTCAGTGGGTGCTACCTTTGCGATGCTCTAAGGAAAAGTCATAACTTTGCAGTCGCTCTAACCACCGTGCCAGTTGACCTTTCGGATTAGGGAACTGCAAGAGCCATTTCAACGCTGCATGGTCTGTGCTGACATGGAATCGCTGCCCATTGAGATACTTGGGGAAAAGTTTAACGCACTCTACCAATGCCAACAGCTCTCTCTGTGTTACACAATAGTTCCTTTCAGGCTTCCCGATTGTTCGGTTATAGTACACAACTACCTTCTCATGCCCATCGACAATCTGGGACAAAACACCTCCTATAACATATACACTGGTATCCGTATCCAGAATAAACGTTGAACTTGGAATCGGATATGCTAGCATTGGGCCAGTGCATAGTTGTTCCTTCAAGGTTTGGAAAGCCACTTCATGTTCCTTCTTCCATTCAAAGCACGTATTTTTCCTGGTAAGTTCATGAAGACTACTAGTTACGCGTGCGAAATTCGGTACAAATCGGCGACAATACTTGCGCAGCCCAAGGAAGCTTCGTAACTCATACCAATTCCTCGGTCTTTGCCAATCCTTTACAGCTTCAATCTTTTCCCTAGCAGTGCAGATGCCCTTCGTCGTTACCTTGTGACCCAATAACTTACTTCTCTCAAGGAACACTTTTTTGGCACTTAATTTCAGACCTGCACCAGCTATCCATTGGAAGAATTTCTCCAAGTTCTTCAAGTGTTCCTCAAAACTTTTTCCCCAGCAGGATGATGTCACCCAGGTACACCAAACGCTTTTAAAGTCCAGAGTGGAAAGCCATTTCGTGCCAGATAACGAGTCCAGAGTATCTTCGATTCTGGGTAATGGATAGCTGTCTTTCTTGCTTGAGTCCTTCAACTTCCGGTAATCCACACAGAACATAATTTTTCCGTCCTTCTTTTTCACTAGTACTACCTGTGAGCTCCATGGACTAGCTGATGGTTCGATAAAGCCGGTATTTCCATTCCATTTTCTGTATAATTTCCCTTACCACTTGTCGTTTGGCCAATAAAATACTACGAGGAGCTAAGCGGATTGGCCTTACATCGCCAGTATTAATTTGATGCTTCACATCCTTAGTCCAACCTGTTTTGGAACCATCCTTGTTAAATATGATTGAGTACTTTGTTAGAAGTGGCTTTGCCTTACTCTGATGATCTTTTTCGGGCCCTTCCGTCCACGCCGTGATATCACCTGAAAGATGAATCTCGCTGGTAGGAGCAATTTCCTGAAGCTGTTCACAATTGATAATTACCTCGACCTCTTGGCATTGTCCCAATATAGCTCCTTTGGGAAGTTTGATGGTTGATTGAGCCCTTTAAGTTCTCTTACGGGTATGCGTCCATCTTGTGTTGTCATAGCCAGGGGTTTTCCAACTAGTAAATCCGGCTTTGATTTGTTTGCTGCCTCCACAACCCACAATTTGTTTGTACCGTAATCTCCATCAATCTTTGCCCATATACCTGCTTCTGACTTCGGTGGAATTTGTCGGCTTTGCTCCACCACTACTCGGTTACTGACGTAGTTTTCTTCGTAACCAAAATTGAGTAGCACGTCCATATTCTTATAGGTCATAATCACGATCCAATAATTTATATGGTCGTCGCAATCGGCCAACAACACGAAATTACCGTTTGACGTCGTTTAATTCTTATGTCAAAATGCACATGTGAGAGGGAACGCGCAAAAACGATTCGCCTATTTTCTAAGCTTTTCACGTATAACACACACATAAATCACACATTTTCTAAAAATGTTATCACAAAGCACTCGTTAAATATCAATTCACAGCGAATTTTTATTAAAAATAAATAAAACACGAAGCAAACTCAATAGCTTTTCCAAGAACTGTAAACAAAGAATGTAAACAAAAAACAAAGATATGATAGTATGACATAAGGTGTGGATGAGGAAGAAGAAGACGCTATTTTATGTGAGACGACCATATTAATTATTGGATCATGGTCATAATCTTGTTTTTCATGTCAATCTTAATGCCTTGCTCGGTTAAGAAATCCACGCCAATTATGATCTCATCAACAATGTCTGCCACTATGAATTTGTGCTGTACGGTGACTGTTGAGGATACAACAATGATTTTTGTTGCTGCTGCTAGACCGACAGCGAGTTTAAACTTTGTATTAAAAAATGGGCTGCGCGGAGCTCAATAACAAAGATGCGAGGCTGGCTGTGGTTTTCAAGCGAATCCCCGATTGCTATTATATTTCTTTCAATATGGCCTTAATACTAAAACCAATGTTGCTTACTAACTAATATTACTAGGTGGACCCGTGCGCGCCTTGCCCAAAAAAAAAAAACAAAATGGTTTGAAACCTTTTATTAGTCCAGATTTTTCAAACCTTTTTCTCAAATTATAAAAATGATTTTCAGCTGCACTTGTTGTGGGACCACAAAAAATTATACAAATTTGCGCAAACAGCTATCTGAAATTCCACCACTTATATTACATTCACATTGAGCCATAAACTTGAGTTGATTGACAACATCAATATGAATTAACTCAAAAAATGTCCCTTTAACTCGAGTTTATGACCCAATGTGAACGCAGTCTTATTCACTTATTTTAGCAATGTTCAAGTGTAGATGGCGCGCTCGCAGTGGGTTGAGCGCTGTGATTTTCGCAATGCCTTTAATTATTCTAGCACTGTCCAGTCTTAGTATTCAAATGTAGATGTCGGGAGGCATGTGAATATCACAGTCACAATAGCGTTGCAGTACAAATTGAATTTAAAGAATTCATTTTTATAAAATACGCTTAAACAAAAGCACTCCGCTAATTAAAACATGGTTTTGCATGTAGAGCTAACCCCCACCTTTAAAACGATACCTTATTTATTGATATTGGTTCCAAATGAGAGCAGAAAATTAGGAAGTAACACAAAAAGACCTTACAGAAATAATATATATGATGATTGCTAAGGGTATTTGTACAAGGTAGCGCAAAAGTAATCCTCCTATCAGAAAATGCTATAAATTTTGCGATTGGCCCCTAAAGTCAGTTCTGTTTTGACATTTGTGTAGTAAACACATGCGAAATACACGTTAATAAACAATGTTACGCTACACTGCTCCAGAACGCGGAATATTGCTGACTATTTATTTGACCAATAATCGGTCGGTGAAAAACGGTTACTGCGCAAAAGTAATCCTCCTATCAGAAAATGTTATAAATTTTGCGATTGGCCCCTAAAGTCAGTTCTGTTTTGACATTTGTGTAGTAAACACATGCGAAATACACGTTAATAAACAATGTTACGCTACAATGCTCCAGAACGCGGAATATTGCTGACTATTTATTTGACCAATAATCGGTCAGGGCCAAACGGTTACTGTGAATGGTGAGCGCTACAGAGCAATGATCAACGAGTTCTTTTTGCCGCAACTTGATGAATTGGGATTGGAAAACATGTGGTTCCAACAAGACGGTGCAACAGCACACACTGCACGTGCCACAACCGATATGCTGAACATCGGAAGCTTACTTTTGCGCCACCTTGTACTAAGTATAGTGCAACTAATCATATACATGTCTTTAAATTAGTAATTCAATGCTGGCCAAACATTCTGGACCCGTTGACGCGTATGTATCAATAACATTTAATAGAAACTCAGTGGGTGCCTATGCATCCAAATAATAAAAAGGTTATATAATAAAATTTAGTTTGGTATGCTTCTTGCATGTTAACTTAATTACAGGAATCTAATTTCAAAAGTTATGGGTTTTTATTTTAACAATAAATTTATTGAAAGTATATAAAATTTCGTATTTATATAATGTTTACATATGCATAAATAAGTATTTCTTTTAAGGTATTAATTGAAATTGTTTTAATGAGCTATCTGCTAGTAAATATCAATTGTAATTTTTGATAATTCATAATTTTTTCTTTGAACAGTATTAATCTTGTAAATGCATAAAAGTCTGCATATAATAATAATTTTTTTTTTTAGTGATTATAATGGAATTTTTTTTTATATATTACTACTTTGTTTTTGCTTTGCAAGCCAGTTTAATGGTAATGGTGCCAACTTATGGATAGCACGCTTGATGACACCATTGCGTGTTTTTATGTGGGCAACACGGACCATACCATCTTTTCCAACAACGACGGTCGTAAGCTTTCCCATAGGCCATCTTTGGGGTGGCATGTTATCCTCGTGAACGATTACCATTGTGCCAATCTCTATATTGGTTTCGGGTTTTACCCATTTGGCTCTGGCCTGAAGTTCTAAGAGATAATCTCTGCGGAATGCAGACCAAAATTGCCTTTTCAGGTTAGCGATACGCTGCCATCGTGTGACGGACTTTCCAAATTGCCGGGATATGCTCAGTCCGTCCAGGGCTCCTACAAATGGAGTTCCCTATGATTTTTCTCCAAATGATAAAACTCTGTTAGTTATCTTAGCTTTGATATTTTTCTTTAATTAATTTTTTTCAAATCTCATTTACAATCTTAAATTTATCCTAATTACGCTAAAGGTGATGGAGGTGAAAACCCCTACTCAGCCCTACGTTCGGCGGAGGTGAAAACCACCACTTACTATAACTTAAGTTGCTCCTGGCTAAATTAAAGGCGGCAGAGGTAAAACCCCTTCTCAGCCCTACCGTCCACTGAGGTGAAAACCCCTGCAGAATATAAAAATAGTACTCGTGAGATGAAAACTCCCAGGTGTACGTTCATCGGAGGTGAAAACCACCGACTACTATGCCTAGCTAGTAGCTAACTACTCAATTTTCCTAAGGAATTCAACGCCCTTTTATACAAATTTCCACGCAGGCAAACAACAATAAATACTTATATACTTATATACGATATACTGTGCTTCCCTCATATGCCAGTTTCTTGCATTGCAGCGAACATATGTACACACGCCTGTACGCTTGCGTTGGTCACTTCCAGCGTTTCTCGTGTGTAGATTTGTATTGCTCTGCATTGTTGTGCGTTTAAATGTTCGCATTTTCTAATGCTTATTGTTTGCCGTCTCCTTTGCATAGGCAGGTTTCTAACCTCTTAGCGTCGCTGCCAAATCTAGTGTATGGTACAGCTCATATGTATATATGTATATTAGAGTGTTCCTATTTGTAAGAAATTGATATTCGATTGGTATGTTCTTTTAAAAATATGTCAAATATATATATAATCGTATATATATTAGCTGAATGGGGTTTCGGGCAAAAATGCTTATGTGGTTCATTTATAGAACGGCATATGTGCAAAAATATAAAAATTCAGTATATTTCATAAAAATAGTGTATAACTCAAATTAACTTCATTCATAAAGATTGTACCGTAGTACAAGGCAGCAAATTCTTTTTCATTCTTCTTATTTTCTTTTGCTTTAAGAATATTTTTTTTCTCGTAAATCTTTTTCTTTGCCACCACTGTTCCAACTTCAAAACCTCCACTAACACAGCTCCCGTCAAAAAAACATATGTTTTTGACCTGATTTATCGACGTCTGCGCTAAACACAGGTCTGATACAACATCCGAATAGAGCCATCTTTCTTTTCCTGTGAAATCCCAAGATCGACAACATCGTAAGTAGAAGTTATCGCTGCTAAATTTATTTTAAGCTCGGAGTGTTGTAAAAGTTTGAAGATTTGTGTGTTCAAAATAAACTTCGGAATAAAATCCGTGCTCTTGTTAACAATTTTTAATCAACAATGGAATTCTGGCGAGAATATTAAAAGTCAATTCTTGGGTTTCACATTCCAGCGCATACTACATACATATACTAATATATTTATAGTAAGTGAAAACGAACTTCTTAATCTCAATTTATAAGTCCCTTTTCCTAATACTTTGTGGTGAAAATATTCCCTAACAGCTTTCTAAATGCGAAGTGTCTTTTTCTTTGTAGATTTTGCCACAATTAATGACCACATTGTCTCAAAAATTTATCCAACAACAATTTTATCATCATATGCATGTGTGTTGCTTGTGCAAGCCACAAACAACCCCCTCCCACGTCCCTTACAAGTTTCTCTATACTCGTCCATTACATGGAAATCCCCACCAAAATGCGTCATTGGACTTCCTAAATGCGCCACGAACCGAATTTTTCATCAAAATCCAGTCCGCATAATAATCTTTCTAACCATAAAGTTTTTTTCATCATTGGAATCGGCCTTAAATTAATCTAAATAAATTGAACTAAATACATGAATAAAGAGCCGGGGATTCCAACTCGAACACCAAGTAGGAAGAACAAGATATAACAAATGCATTAGTTAGTAAACTTATAAATGTAAATATGTAATTACAATTAATAAGAAAATATTTTAATTTTAAATTATGTAAGTGTAGGTTAAAAATAGAATACTAAGACCCCTAGTTCTCTTTATTTAATACCCACTGTCAAAATATTAACTTGGCTTAAATATTTTAAAATTAGATTGCCATGATTGCTAATAAGAATTTAAATTACATATTTACGTAAATATCATTTCATGTTGTTGTTTGTGTACTATACTTTCTCAAACATGCGCCAAAGCAAAGATCTGTGAAATAAGAAGGAGCAGTGCACATGTTCGAGAGAATGGTATGACGTGACTTCAAACATTGAGCGCGAATAGTTTTTGTTGCGAACTCTTTAAATTTAATTTCTTATTGACAAGCGTGGTTGCCAACATTTGCGTTTGGTGATACTTTTTTTTATTAAGCGTTAATCTATTTGATTAAACAAACATTTTCCTTTTGAATTTATTATTTGGCTAAAATTAGGAAATCTTCGAATTTTCTAACACTTCGGTAAAGCCATGACTTCGTCGCGAGAAGGCCTTCGACGCTACGTGGAAATGCATACGTAAAACAAATTTTTTTTTGATAATTAAGGATATCCAACGCTAGACATATATTTAGTTACATGCTTTATACATACTTTTGATATTTAAACTTTTATATACGGATATACATATATATTTATATTTCTGCCTGTACGTACACATGTATGTACATATGTATGTGCAAACATAGTTGAGTTGATTTTTCCTTTTTGATTTGTAGTTACTAGTTTGTTTTGCTACTTTTTAATTTTTGTTTTTTTTTGCTTTGTACATAACTATGTGCATATCAAAGTAGACATACTTACATACATATGTACATTTGAATAAGTTTTGAATTGTAGCTCTGTATGAACATTTAAAGATACACTTGAGAGTGACAGTGGGACTAATTACAGTTCGACTAGCTTATTTTTCCATTTTGTTTCGAATATTGTTTAGTATTATTACTAAAATTAAATTATATGATAAAGAATTGCATGATTCTGCGTGGTTAACTAAGTTAAGTAAAACCTCAAATTGCAATGGGATGAATTTGTTTGAAAATTAATTAAATAACATGATGAGTAATTAATTGAATTTTTATTTGGTTTGAGACATGGGGTGTTGATGGTAAGGTAATTGTGGCCCCGATAACATCAATGAGGTCAATGGTAGGGCGGGTACAGAGGCAGCCACCAGATCTCCTTAAATGAGCTGCCAGGCATAAGAGGTAAGGGTAAGGAGGGGGCATATTAGTGAAGTGTGGCAAGTAAATGCAACTTTTCGGTATTCATTTTTTTTGGTTGTTTATGAAATACCCTGTGTGCAAATATAAATTATCCTGTTTGGCCATTGACTGAGGAGGGTAGTGCGGTGTATTGACCGCGTTATCGAATACCACGAAGCTGAAGCTCCGGGCCTAAACGCCAGTGCACACACCGCGGTTACGGCACCTTGCGACAAGCACTGCTCCTCCATCGTCCTTGATTGTGATTTCATCGCACTCAGTCATATGGTATCATAACAGATAAAATGGCGCCCAACGTGGGGCACGATTGAAGGAAAACTTTTTGTTTTCAATTCGTGGTTTCACACTCAGGATTCCCTCTTGGAATCAGCTCGTCTATCCGCCTTAATTCTTCATTTTTAAATTAAAATTTTTTTTGTTTGATGTTGTGTTTAAGCATTTTTTGTATGGATGCGAACCATTTTCGAAGGAATCGAAAATCCTACAGGCTATATGCCTCAAGATCCGTAGCGCGAAAACAAAAATTTCGTATTCGGGACATTGTTCAAGCACAGCATTTTCTTCTGTTTTGTACCAAAATGCGTTATATACCTTTTTTTTGTTTTGGAAATTTTGTCATTGAGGTTTTATGCCAGTTGACTTACCAGGGGTTCACGTCAGGTACATAACAAAAGAAAAGATATTAACGTTTTTAAATAATTAGTACATCTAAAACTCAACTTCGAGATGCCAAGCTCATTCGATATTTTTTTTTTAGTTTTGGGAAAGATTTTGAAAATTTCGGAAATTGTGGTTGTAATTAAAACAATTCACAACAGATACTTCTTCCCCAAAATGTTGCATGCCACAACAAAATATGACTCCTTTACCGCTTTTGACCTTATGCCACATTACCACCACAGAGACTCCCATGGTCTCAAACCAAAATATCTTGATGATTTTTTTTACAACCTTTGGATAAAACTTTTTTTTCGGTTAAGAACTTCGAAACGTGAAAGGTTTTACATATATCTTTTTTTTATATAAAACTTTTTCCGGTATTGACATTAAACTTTTTTTTTAATAGAAACATTTTTTTTTGCGTCAGCGAACCAATTTCAAAACTTTAACTACAAATTGTGTTCTATTTTTTTTTCTTCCTTGTTTTTCTTGAATGAGAGTTTATACATCATATTTTATTAATCGGAACAAAATATGCCATTACGGCATAGTGGCGAACACGCGTCCTTGCAGACTCTTTGTATCGTGTGTCGAAAGCCGATTTCTAATAGGAACACCGTGCTAGTTACAGCGTGTAACCACCGATTCCATAGGAACTGCTTATTGTCGTGGCTAAGAAATAATTCTCCCTGCCCTTTGTGTAGAGCCCCTCGCAGTAGTAGGGAATTCAATCGACACCCAGGCGTTAATACCAGATCACAGACAATGTTGCAAGGAAACGCTAGTATTAATAGTAGGACTAGTAGTGAAGCGCAGCGTGAGGTACAGCAAAGGATAGAAAACGCCGATAATTTGGCAACTGAAGGAGCGCAGGGTGGTCAAGCAGCAGGATACGAGGATGAGGCGCGTATTAGGAACATGGTTTCTGCCATTGTTTCAGCAAGATCAGCAACGGCCTTTGACGGCATAGAAAATCGAGTAGCTCAACTTGTAGAACAGAGGATAGAAAGCACCTTATCGAACTTTTTAGAACGCCTAAACATTAACCCCGTACCACCAGTCCCTGTTGCCAATGACATTAGTCAAACTGCTAACGTGTCTCAAGCTCAATACCCTCCTAACAGATCTACACCAGTGTGGCCAAGAGATGCACCCCCGTTACTAAGCCAGAGTAACTTAACCCGAATCTTCCCACGATTACCATATGGTAATGCAAACATGCCGTTGCAATTTTACGTATTATGTCTGAACTAAATAACAAAAACAAAAAAACTTATGTTTTTCCGTGAGCTGCATTTATTCTGCGTGAAATACAGTTATTCTTTTTTGTTTTTGTTATTTAGTTCAGACATAATACGTAAAATTGCAACGGCATGTTTGCATTACCATATGGTAATCGTGGGAAGATTCGGGTTAAACTGATCTCTAGTTGGGACGTGAAGTTCGACGGTACGTCGCGTTTGTCCGTTGATAGTTTCTTGTCTCGAATAGAGCTTTTAGTCATCGATACCCTGAACGGTAATTTTAACCTTTTGTGTGAGCATATCCAAAGTATTTTTGTTAATGAAGCTGAAGATTGGTACTGGCGTTATCGCAGGTCGGTCGATCGCGTAACCTGGCCAGCTTTGTGCCAAGCTTTAAGAACTAATTTTCAGCAGCATAGAAGCGATTTTGAGATAAAAGAATCTATTCGGGCTAGAAAGCAAGGTCAAAGTGAAGGGTTTGACGATTTTCGTAATGCTATTTTGAAAATTGCTGAACCGTTGGAAACTCCTTTGTCTGAAATAGAGTTACTAGAAATAATGAAGCACAACTTGCGACCGCGTATACGGCAACAGCTTCTTTTCGTCCCTATCCACTCTTTGGCAGAGTTGCGCAGACTCTGTTTGAAAGGTGAAAGTCTTGCAAACGAACTTTCTAAGACGACTCCTTTCTCACAAGCTAACAACCCCAGACAAATACCAAGGCGACAGGTAAATGAAACCTACCTTGAGTTAGATTTTGATGAAAATATAACACAAACAGATTTTGCAGAAATATATGCAGTTTCTCAGCCAGCTAATAAACTAAAACCTGGTTGCTGGAATTGCAATAAAGATGGGCATAGATATTATGATTGCCTTGAAGACCGAACTGTGTTTTGTTACGGTTGTGACACACCAAACACGTACCGCCCAAAATGCCCAAAATGCAGTCCGGGAAACTGCAAAGTGAGCGAGGAATCACGACAGATGCCTCGCCACGACAGCAAGCGCTAAACAGCGATAACGTGCGCATACAAACGCAAAACCAAACCAATGGCGCAATATCAAGTATACGAGTACGCACTGGTGACTCCCATTTTTATGCTAACACATTACAAAAAGAAATAATCCCATATGACATACGTTTGAAAAGATATCACGAGGTGAGAAACAGAATATTTAGTCCAGATTATGATCAATCACATAGCCCAAAGCGTTCTTCTCTTCGAATGAGGAACTTTTGGGCAAAAATAAAAACAAATAGAAGAAATTTAAAGACAATTATTTGCTCCCTACAGCAAAAAGAAAACGATTTGAGGCCGTATGCTAGAGTTAGGTTGCTAGAAGGTGATCACCTGGGCCTGTTAGACAGTGGAGCAGAAGTGTCTTGCTTGGGAGGTTTGTTGGCAAAAGAAGTTGCCAAACAGCAATTGCGGAAGCATAAAGTGCCAATTTGTACCGCTGATGGCAAAACGCAAGTCGTTTTTGGTACTATAGACCTTAGCGTCCAATATAAAGATAGATCAAAGGGGATAACGTTTTTCGTTGTCCCCAGTATGTCCCAAGATTTGATATTAGGAGTCGACTTTTGGATTAAATTCCAGCTCGCACCTAATATCATATCGGAAATTTCATTTGAACCGAGTTGTGCGTTTGACGAAAACTCGCTTTCGTTGAATGTTGAGCAACAACAGCAATTAAATTTGATTAAAAATAGATTCCCAAGTTTTGAAAAAGAAGGCTTGGGAAAAACGTCTTTATTGTAGTACGAGATTCAACTCGAACCCAATGTCCGTCCGATAAAGCAGCGATATTTTCCAATTTCACCAGCTGTCGAGAAACTCGTGCATGCCGAAATTGATGAAATGATTAAGTTAGGTGTAATCGAGGAAGCTCCGAACAGTCCATGGTCTAGTCCGGTGGTGTTAGTGAAAAAGCCAGGTAAAGTCCGTCTGTGTCTGGATTCACGAAAAGTAAACAGCGTTACCGTTAAGGACGCTTATCCCCTTCCTCATATTGATGGGATTCTGAGCAGAATACCCAAGGCTAAATTTATTAGTTCTCTTGATTTACGGCGTGCCTTTTGGCAAATTCCCCTTGCCGAACAGTCCCGAGATTACACCTGTTTCACCGTCCCACATCGTCCGCTTTACCGATACCGTGTTATGCCTTTCGGTCTTTGTAACGCCCCACAATCACTCTGTCGCTTGATGGATCGCGTAATACCTCCCAATTTGAGAAATCAAAAGTTTGTCTACCTAGATGATCTTTTAATTGTGTCAGAAGATTTTGAGACACATATGTCCGTCCTTTCTGAAGTTGCTTTACATTTAAGGAAAGCAGGGTTGACCATTAACGTCAACAAAAGCAAATTCTGTATAAAAGAGGTTAAATATCTGGGATATATTGTGGGCGACGGAACTATACGTACCGACCCCGAGAAAATCTCTGCTGTAACCCAATACCCCGTTCCAACGAATGTCAAGCAGGTGAGACGATTCCTGGGAATGGCGGGTTGGTATCGCCGATTCGTGGACAATTTTGCTGCATTGACAAGCCCACTCACGAATTTGTTTAAGAAATCAAAGAGTTTTGAGTGGAATAACGATGCTCAGCAGGCATTCAATACCCTGAAAGAAAGCCAGTTTTGGCTAGTCCAGATTATAGCAAACCCTTCATAATCCAATGTGATGCCAGTAAGCTAGGAGTTGGTGCGGTATTAGTCCAAAAGAATGTCAAGAATGATGAAGTTCCTATAGCATATTTTTCCCAAAAGTTGAATAAAGCGGAAAGTAACTATGATGTAACAGAGCTCGAATGTCTAGCCGCTTTGCTTAGCTTGAAGAAATTCCGAGCCTATGTATAGGGACAAGAGTTCACTATAGTTACGGACAACGCTAGTTTGCAGTGGCTTATGCGACAAACTGATTTATCCAGCCGACTAGCGCGTTGGTCTCTCAAATTGCAAGGTTTCAAATTTAATATTGAGCATAGGAAAGTTTCACTCAACGTGGTACCTGATTGTCTGTCACGACAAAATTTCGAGGAAGTAGGTGAAGTCCGTGAAATTGAGATCCGTCCGTTATTTGATTTACAGTCGTCCGAGTTTTTGTCCGAAGATTACCAAAAATTGATAAGTCATGTCCGAGAGAATGATAGCAGATTGCCTGATCTACAGGTAATCGACAACCTCATTTATAAAAGGGCCGAACATCCTGATGGCAATCCGGAGAGGGAATCATTTAATTGGAAGCTTTGGATTCCCAAATCTCTAGTTCCGTTTGTCATAGAAAACGCCCACTGTCCGCCAAATAAATGCCATGGTGGGATTGCGAAAACATTGGAGAGATTGCGAAATAATTTGTATTCGCCAAATATGACAGTTGATGTTAAGAATTACGTCAGCCGATGTCAAACTTGTAAGCAAAGCAAATCGTCCAATGTAACGCTAAGACCACCAATGTCCGCCCAATACACGGTACCAAGACCGTTTCAGAAAGTGTATGTTGACTTTCTTGGACCTTACCCTAGATCCAAGCAAAGAAACATAGGAATATTCATTGTATTAGACCATTTAACAAAGTTTCCCCTTTTAAAAACTGTTAAAAAGTTCAACACTTCAGTTGTATGCGACTTCCTACGAGATAACGTCTTTAGTATTTTCGGAACTCCCGAAATTGTTATGAGTGATAATGGCAAGCAATTTAGATCCACGCAATTTAATAGTTTGTTGTCGGCCCGTGAGATAAGACATGTTTACACGGCCCTATATAGTCCGCAGGCCAATGCAAGCGAGCGTGTGAACCGCTCAATCATCGCGGGTATACAAGCTTACCTTAAAAAGGATCAATCTCACTGGGACAGGAACCTCTCTGAAATTGCTGAAGCACTCCGAAGTTCATATCACCAAACGATCGGTGTATCCCCATATTTTGCATTGTTTGGACAGCAGATGATTTCCCATGCAGGTGATTATGAACTATTAAGGAAACTCAAGACCCTGGACGACACCGTTCTGGAACGAAGTGACAACCTCCTAACACAGCTCCCGTCAAAAAAACATATGTTTTTGACCTGATTTATCGACGTCTGCGCTAAACACAGGTCTGATACAACATCCGAATAGAGCCATCTTTCTTTTCCTGTGAAATCTCAAGATCGACAACATCGTAAGTTGAAGTTATCGCTGCTAAATTTATTTTAAACTCGGAGTGTTGTAAAAGTTTGAAGATTTGTGTGTTCAAAATAAACGTCCGAATAAAATCCGTGCACTTGTTAACAAGTTTTAATCAACAATTGAATTCTGGCGAGAATATTAAAAGTCAATTCTTGGGTTTCACATTCCAGCGCATACTACATACATATACTAATATATTTATGGTAAGTGAAAACGAACTTCTTAATCTCAATTTATAAGTCCCTTTTCCTAATACTTTGTGGTGAAAATATTCCCTAACAGCTTTCTAAATGCGAAGTGTCTTTTTCTCTGTAGATTTTGCCACAATTAATGACCACATTGTCTCATAAATTTATCCAACAACAATTTTATCATCATATGCATGTGGGTTGCTTGTGCAAGCACGTCCCTTACAAGTTTCTCTATACTCGTCCATTACATGGAAATCCCCACCAAAATGCGTCATTGGACTTCCTAAATGCGCCACGAACCGAATTTTTCATCAAAATCCAGTCCGCATAATAATCTTTCTAACCATAAAGTTTTTTTCATCATTGGAATCGGCCTTAAATTAATCTAAATAAATTGAACTAAATACATGAATAAAGAGCCGGGGATTCCAACTCGAACACCAAGTAGGAAGAACAAGATATAACAAATGCATTAGTTAGTAAACTTATAAATGTAAATATGTAATTGCAATTAATAAGAAAATATTTAAATTTTAAATTATGTAAGTGTAGGTTAAAAATAGAATACTAAGAACCCTAGTTCCCTTTATTTAGTACCCACTGTCAAAATATTAACTTGGCTTAAATATTTTAAAATTAGATTGCCATGATTGCTAATAAGAATTTAAATTACATATTTACGTAAATATCATTTCATGTTGTTGTTTGTGTACTATACTTTCTCAAACATGCGCCAAAGCAAAGATCTGTGAAATAAGAAGGAGCAGTGCATATGTTCGAGAGAATGGTATGACGTGACTTCAAACATTGAGCGCGAATAGTTTTTGTTGCGAACTCTTTAAATTTAATTTCTTATTAACAAGCGTGGTTGCCAACATTTGCGTTTGGTGATACTTTTTTTTATTAAGCGTTAATCTATTTGATTAAACAAACATTTTCCTTTTGAATTTATTATTTGCCTAAAATTAGGAAATCTTCGAATTTTCTAACACTTCGGTAAAGCCATGATTTCGTTGCGAGAAGGCCTTCGACGCTACGTGGAAATGCATACGTAAACCATTTTTTTTTTGATAATTAAGGATATCCAACGCTAGACATATATTTAGTTACATGCTTTATACATACTTTTGATATTTAAACTTTTATATACGGATATACATATGTATTTATATTTCTGCCTGTACGTACACATGTATGTACATATGTATGTGCAAACATAGTTGAGTTGATTTTTCCTTTTTGATTTGTAGTTACTAGTTTGTTTTGCTACTTTTTAATTTTTGTTTTTTTTTTGCTTTGTACATAACTATGTGCATATCAACGAAGACATACTTACATACATATGTACATTTGAATAAGTTTTGAATTGTAGCTCTGTATGAACATTTAAAGATACACTTGAGAGTGACAGCGGGACTAATTACAGTTCGACTAGCTTATTTTTCCATTTTGTTTCGAATATTGTTTAGTATTATTACTAAAATTAAATTATATGATAAAGAATTGCATGATCCTGCGTGGTTAACTAAGTTAAGTAAAACCTCAAATTGTAATGGGATGAATTTGTTTGAAAATTAATTAAATAATATGATGAGTAATTAATTGAATTTTTATTTGGTTTGAGACATGGGGTGTTGATGGTAAGGTAATTGGGGCCCCGATAACATCAATGAGGCCAATTGTAGGGCGGGTACAGAGGCAGCCACCATATCTCCTTAAATGAGCTGCCAGGCATAAGAGGTAAGGGTAAGGAGGGGTCATATTAGTGAAGTGTGGCAAGTAAATGCAACTTTTCCAACAACAGCCGGTTCTATCGCACCGGAATGACCCGGGTTTTTTCACACGGCCAAGGGCTGTTATTTCAGTGTAACCCTGTCCAATCTGGGGCAGAGCGAAGCACTGTTAACAACAACAACAACAACAATGCAACTTTTCGTTTTTTTTTGGTTGTTTATGAAAGACCCTGTGTGCAAATATAAATTATCCTGTTTGGCCATTGACTGAGGAGGGTAGTGCGGTGTACTGACCGCGTTATCGAATACCACGAAGCTGAAGCTCCGGGCCTAAACGCCAGTGCACACACCGCGGTTACGGCACCTTGCGACAAGCACTGCTCCTCCATCGTCCTTGATTGTGATTTCATCGCACTCAGTCATATGGTATCATAACAGATAAAATGGCGCCCAACGTGGGGCACGATTGAAGGAAAACTTTTTGTTTTCAATTCGTGGTTTCACACTCAGGATTCCCTCTTGGAATCAGCTCGTCTATCCGCTTTAATTCTTCATTTTTAAATATTTTTAAATTAAAATTTTTTTTTGTTTGATGTTGTGTTTAAGCATTTTTTGTATGGATGCGAACCATTTTCGAAGGAATCGACGATCCTACAGGCTATATGCCTCAAGATCCGTACCGCGAAAAAAAAATTTCGTATTCGGGACATTGTTCAAGCACAGCATTTTCTTCTGTTTTGTACCAAAATGCGTTATATACCTTTTTTTTGTTTTGGAAATTTTGTCATTGAGGTTTTATGCCAGTTGACTTACCAGGGGTTCACGTCAGGTACATAACAAAAGAAAAGATATTAACGTTTTTAAATAATTAGTACATCTAAAACTCAACTTCGAGATGCCAAGCTCATTCGATATTTTTTTTTTAGTTTTGGGAAAGATTTTGAAAATTTCGGAAATTGTGGTTGTAATTAAAACAATTCACAACAGATACTTCTTCCCCAAAATGTTGCATGCCACAACAAAATATGACTCCTTTACCGCTTTTGACCTTATGCCACATTACCACCACAGAGACTCCCATGGTCTCAAACCAAAATATCTTGATGATTTTTTTTACAACCTTTGGATAAAACTTTTTTTTCGGTTAAGAACTTCGAAACGTGAAAGGTTTTACATATATCTTTTTTTTATATAAAACTTTTTCCGGTATTGACATTAAACTTTTTTTTTAATAGAAACATTTTTTTTTGCGTCAGCGAACCAATTTCAAAACTTTAACTACAAATTGTGTTCTATTTTTTTTTCTTCCTTGTTTTTCTTGAATGAGAGTTTATACATCATATTTTATTAATCGGAAAAAAATATGCCATTACGGCATAGTGGCGAACACGCGTCCTTGCAGACTCTTTGTATCGTGTGTCGAAAGCCGATTTCTAATAGGAACACCGTGCTAGTTACAGCGTGTAACCACCGATTCCATAGGAACTGCTTATTGTCGTGGCTAAGAAATAATTCTTCCTGCCCTTTGTGTAGAGCCCCTCGCAGTAGTAGGGAATTCAATCGACACCCAGGCGTTAATACCAGATCACAGACAATGTTGCAAGGAAACGCTAGTATTAATAGTAGGACTAGTAGTGAAGCGCAGCGTGAGGTACAGCAAAGGATAGAAAACGCCGATAATTTGGCAACTGAAGGAGCGCAGGGTGGTCAAGCAGCAGGATACGAGGATGAGGCGCGTATTAGGAACATGGTTTCTGCCATTGTTTCAGCAAGATCAGCAACGGCCTTTGACGGCATAGAAAATCGAGTAGCTCAACTTGTAGAACAGAGGATAGAAAGCACCTTATCGAACTTTTTAGAACGCCTAAACATTAACCCCGTACCACCAGTCCCTGTTGCCAATGACATTAGTCAAACTGCTAACGTGTCTCAAGCTCAATACCCTCCTAACAGATCTACACCAGTGTGGCCAAGAGATGCACCCCCGTTACTAAGCCAGAGTAACTTAAACTTTAACAATAATATTGATCAATTGCGATTTAGCGAAATTTCAACCATTCCTTATACCGGTAGGATCGAACAACTGATCTCTAGTTGGGACGTGAAGTTCGACGGTACGTCGCGTTTGTCCGTTGATAGTTTCTTGTCTCGAATAGAGCTTTTAGTCATCGATACCCTGAACGGTAATTTTAACCTTTTGTGTGAGCATATCCAAAGTATTTTTGTTAATGAAGCTGAAGATTGGTACTGGCGTTATCACAGGTCGGTCGATCGCGTAACCTGGCCAGCTTTGTGCCAAGCTTTAAGAACTAATTTTCAGCAGCATAGAAGCGATCTTGAGATAAAATAATCTATTCGGGCTAGAAAGCAAGGTCAAAGTGAAGGGTTTGACGATTTTCGTAATGCTATTTTGAAAATTGCTGAACCGTTGGAACCTCCTTTGTCTGAAATAGAGTTACTAGAAATAACGAAGCACCACTTGCGACCGCGTATACGGCAGCAGCTTCTTTTCGTCCCTATCCACTCTTTGGCAGAGTTGCGCAGACTCTGTTTGAAAGGTGAAAGTCTTGCAAACGAACTTTCTAAGACGACTCCTTTCGCACAAGCTAACAACCCCAGACAAATACCAAGGCGACAGGTAAATGAAACCTACCTTGAGTTAGATTTTGATGAAAATATAACACAAACAGATTTTGCAGAAATATATGCAGTTTCTCAGCCAGCTAATAAACTAAAACCTGGTTGCTGGAAT
This sequence comes from Merzomyia westermanni, assembly GCA_949987695.1. Classification (NCBI taxonomy): domain Eukaryota; kingdom Metazoa; phylum Arthropoda; class Insecta; order Diptera; family Tephritidae; genus Merzomyia; species Merzomyia westermanni. Next base: position 89,837,263 of record OX465291.1, read on the forward strand.
TGCAATAAAGATGGGCATAGATATTATGATTGCCTTGAAGACCGAACTGTGTTTTGTTACGGTTGTGACACACCAAACACGTACCGCCCAAAATGCCCAAAATGCAGTCCGGGAAACTGCAAAGTGAGCGAGGAATCACGACAGATGCCTCGCCACGACAGCAAGCGCTAAACAGCGATAACGTGCGCATACAAACGCAAAACCAAACCAATGGCGCAATATCAAGTATACGAGTACGCACTGGTGACTCCCATTTTCATGCTAACACATTACAAAAAGAAATAATCCCATATGACATACGTTTGAAAAGATATCACGAGGTGAGAAACAGAATATTTAGTCCAGATTATGATCAATCACATAGCCCAAAGCGTTCTTCTCTTCGAATGAGGAACTTTTGAGCAAAAATAAAAACAAATAGAAGAAATTTAAAGACAATTATTTGCTCACTACAGCAAAAAGAAAACGATTTGAGGCCGTATGCTAGAATTAGGTTGCTAGAAGGTGATCACCTGGGCCTGTTAGACAGTGGAGCAGAAGTGTCTTGCTTGGGAGGTTTGTTGGCAAAAGAAGTTGCCAAACAGCAATTGCGGAAGCATAAAGTGCCAATTTGTACCGCTGATGGCAAAACGCAAGTCGTTTTTGGTACTATAGACCTTAGCGTCCAATATAAAGATAGATCAAAGGGGATAACGTTTTTCGTTGTCCCCAGTATGTCCCAAGATTTGATATTAGGAGTCGACTTTTGGATTAAATTCCAGCTCGCACCTAATATCATATCGGAAATTTCATTTGAACCGAGTTGTGCGTTTGACGAAAACTCGCTTTCGTTGAATGTTGAGCAACAACAGCAATTAAATTTGATTAAAAATAGATTCCCAAGTTTTGAAAAAGAAGGCTTGGGAAAAACGTCTTTATTGTAGTACGAGATTCAACTCGAACCCAATGTCCGTCCGATAAAGCAGCGATATTTTCCAATTTCACCAGCTGTCGAGAAACTCGTGCATGCCGAAATTGATGAAATGATTAAGTTAGGTGTAATCGAGGAAGCTCCGAACAGTCCATGGTCTAGTCCGGTGGTGTTAGTGAAAAAGCCAGGTAAAGTCCGTCTGTGTCTGGATTCACGAAAAGTAAACAGCGTTACCGTTAAGGACGCTTATCCCCTTCCTCATATTGATGGGATTCTGAGCAGAATACCCAAAGCTAAATTTATTAGTTCTCTTGATTTACGGCGTGCCTTTTGGCAAATTCCCCTTGCCGAACAGTCCCGAGATTACACCTGTTTCACCGTCCCAAATCGTCCGCTTTACCAATACCGTGTTATGCCTTTCGGTCTTTGTAACGCCCCACAATCACACTGTCGCTTGATGGATCGCGTAATACCTCCCAATTTGAGAAATCAAAAGTTTGTCTACCTAGATGATCTTTTAATTGTGTCAGAAGATTTTGAGACACATATGTCCGTCCTTTCTGAAGTTGCTTTACATTTAAGGAAAGCAGGGTTGACCATTAACGTCAACAAAAGCAAATTCTGTATAAAAGAGGTTAAATATCTGGGATATATTGTGGGCGACGGAACTATACGTACCGACCCCGAGAAAATCTCTGCTGTAACCCAATACCCCGTTCCAACGAATGTCAAGCAGGTGAGACGATTCCTGGGAATGGCGGGTTGGTATCGCCGATTCGTGGACAATTTTGCTGCATTGACAAGCCCACTCACGAATTTGTTTAAGAAATCAAAGAGTTTTGAGTGGAATAACGATGCTCAGCAGGCATTCAATACCCTGAAAGAAAGCCAGTTTTGGCTAGTCCAGATTATAGCAAACCCTTCATAATCCAATGTGATGCCAGTAAGCTAGGAGTTGGTGCGGTATTAGTCCAAAAGAATGTCAAGAATGATGAAGTTCCTATAGCATATTTTTCCCAAAAGTTGAATAAAGCGGAAAGTAACTATGATGTAACAGAGCTCGAATGTCTAGCCGCTTTGCTTAGCTTGAAGAAATTCCGAGCCTATGTATAGGGACAAGAGTTCACTATAGTTACGGACAACGCTAGTTTGCAGTGGCTTATGCGACAAACTGATTTATCCAGCCGACTAGCGCGTTGGTCTCTCAAATTGCAAGGTTTCAAATTTAATATTGAGCATAGGAAAGTTTCACTCAACGTGGTACCTGATTGTCTGTCACGACAAAATTTCGAGGAAGTAGGTGAAGTCCGTGAAATTGAGATCCGTCCGTTAGTTGATTTACAGTCGTCCGAGTTTTTGTCCGAAGATTACCAAAAATTGATAAGTCATGTCCGAGAGAATGATAGCAGATTGCCTGATCTACAGGTAATCGACAACCTCCTTTATAAAAGGACCGAACATCCTGATGGCAATCCGGAGAGGGAATCATTTAATTGGAAGCTTTGGATTCCCAAATCTCTAGTTCCGTTTGTCATAGAAAACGCCCACTGTCCGCCAAATAAATGCCAAGGTGGGATTGCGAAAACATTGGAGAGATTGCGAAATAATTTGTATTGGCCAAATATGACAGTTGATGTTAAGAATTACGTCAGCCGATGTCAAACTTGTAAGCAAAGCAAATCGTCCAATGTAACGCTAAGACCACCAATGTCCGCCCAATACACGGTACCAAGACCGTTTCAGAAAGTGTATGTTGACTTTCTTGGACCTTACCCTAGATCCAAGCAAAGAAACATAGGAATATTCATTGTATTAGACCATTTAACAAAGTTTCCCCTTTTAAAAACTGTTAAAAAGTTCAACACTTCAGTTGTATGCGACTTCCTACGAGATAACGTCTTTAGTATTTTCGGAACTCCCGAAATTGTTATGAGTGATAATGGCAAGCAATTTAGATCCACGCAATTTAATAGTTTGTTGTCGGCCCGTGGGATAAGACATGTTTACACGGCCCTATATAGTCCGCAGGCCAATGCAAGCGAGCGTGTGAACCGCTCAATCATCGCGGGTATACAAGCTTACCTTAAAAAGGATCAATCTCACTGGGACAGGAACCTCTCTGAAATTGCTGAAGCACTCCGAAGTTCATATCACCAAACGATCGGTGTATCCCCATATTTTGCATTGTTTGGACAGCAGATGATTTCCCATGCAGGTGATTATGAACTATTAAGGAAACTCAAGACCCTGGACGACACCGTTCTGGAACGAAGTGACAACCTCCTAACACAGCTCCCGTCAAAAAAACATATGTTTTTGACCTGATTTATCGACGTCTGCGCTAAACACAGGTCTGATACAACATCCGAATAGAGCCATCTTTCTTTTCCTGTGAAATCTCAAGATCGACAACATCGTAAGTTGAAGTTATCGCTGCTAAATTTATTTTAAACTCGGAGTGTTGTAAAAGTTTGAAGATTTGTGTGTTCAAAATAAACGTCCGAATAAAATCCGTGCACTTGTTAACAAGTTTTAATCAACAATTGAATTCTGGCGAGAATATTAAAAGTCAATTCTTGGGTTTCACATTCCAGCGCATACTACATACATATACTAATATATTTATGGTAAGTGAAAACGAACTTCTTAATCTCAATTTATAAGTCCCTTTTCCTAATACTTTGTGGTGAAAATATTCCCTAACAGCTTTCTAAATGCGAAGTGTCTTTTTCTTTGTAGATTTTGCCACAATTAATGACCACATTGTCTCATAAATTTATCCAACAACAATTTTATCATCATATGCATGTGGGTTGCTTGTGCAAGCACGTCCCTTACAAGTTTCTCTATACTCGTCCATTACATGGAAATCCCCACCAAAATGCGTCATTGGACTTCGTAAATGCGCCACGAACCGAATTTTTCATCAAAATCCAGTCCGCATAATAATCTTTCTAACCATAAAGTTTTTTTTATCATTGGAATCGGCCTTAAATTAATCTAAATAAATTGAACTAAGTACATGAATAAAGAGCCGGGGATTCCAACTCGAACACCAAGTAGGAAGAACAAGATATAAATGTAAATATGTAATTGCAATTAATAAGAAAATATTTAAATTTTGTACAGAAAACAGAACTGACTTTAGGGGCAATCGCAAAATGTATAGCATTTTCTGATAGGAGGATTACTTTTGCGTATATGTGTTGTGAGGGCTCCACAAGCCTCCGGGTTGGGGTCCTCACAATCGTTTTGAATATGTCATGTTTTCCGTCTCTACGGTGGGCTCGGGAATGGCTTTTGGGGAACACCCTATCAGCAGGTGTGCGGGTGTGAGTGCTCCTCCATCACTGGGATCTGCGGACATTGGTGCGATGGGCCTTGAATTCAGGACTGCTGAAGTGTTCGAAACGCTCAAGTTAAGCGTGTGACAAGAATTTATTCTTTATTGGAAATTCTTTTCTTTTTAAACAAAACTTCTTACACAAATTTACACTAATACTTACAAGGTACAAGTGTTTACATGTTATGCAAAGTCAGCAATAAGTTGTAGGTTCACATTGACAAACCGATACTGTCGATCAGTCATGCTGATCGATACGTGTGTTGGTCAGTGTGACGGGTTGAGTAATTGGGTGACAAATGTAAGCAGATACGTGGCGTGTATATATGTTGTTGAACTCCCGTTGGGTTCGACATAGTTTATTTGGGTCAATATTTGTATATGCATAGAAATGCATTGAAAGTGAAACGCATTCTGAGTAATGCTACACCATCCGCCTTAGGAATAGTCGTATACAATTGAAGACAATTGTGTACGGCTATTAAAAAGACTTAATGTCCCACTTAAGGTTTGCTTGCGTTTACAAGATTTTAATTGCTTTTCGTTTGCCGTTGCAATTTATTGTATAACGGTAACTTGATATCGAAAGTGAAAACTTTGCTTATAAGGGTTTTTATCTGTTAACATTTGTTTCACATGTGTCTTTATTGTGCTGACTTTTCTTTGTATTTTGAACATGATATGTTGTTTTTTGTTTTCTTTGGCTCGTGTGCCTGTTTATCAAAATGAGTAAACTGGAGTGCTTATGGTTTGGTGTTTTTTTTTTGTTATTACAAGTGGTGTTATACTGTTTTAAGTCTATTCTTATGAATTATAATTTCTTTATTTTTGTTGTTTTTATTGCTATGCTATGTGGTATTAAAGTAAAATTATTATTCTTATCAATATTTTTAACTTTATAGTGTCCGTTATATCTATTTTCTAACTTATGGGACTAACACTAAATCTCCTATGTTTATTTCCTTACTATAGCTACTTTTATTATAATTTGTTTTTTGTTTTTCTTTAGCCTCTTGGACTAATTTCCTAGCTCTTTGCTGTGCTACTTGAAGTCTATATTTTACTTCTGTCGTAAGCTTCGTGATTGTACAATGGGCTGATTTTATTTTCTTTGAGCAATTCGTAATTCGGTGGATTTTTTGCAAATATTAGTTCACAGGAACAATACTTATGTGTGGTTGACGGCGTGGTATTGTAACAATACGCGAAATACCTGAGGTATTCATCCCAATCATCTTTGTCACTGGATATGTATGAACGTATATATTCATTGAATGTCCGGTGACTGCGTTCTACAGTACCCAAAGTTTGATGATGATACGGTGTTGAAGTTTTATGTTCAATTTTTAACAGTTTACACAATTCTTTGAATAAGTTATTTTTGTATTCTGTGCCCATGTCCGTCATGATTGTTTTCATGTGTCCATAAATTAAAATGAAATGCTCGAACACTGCTTTAGCGGCTGTTGTTGGGTGTTTGCTTGGGACCTGGGATCGCTACCAAGTATTTGGTTAGATCGCATATGATGGTAACTGCATATTCGTTTTCATTTATCGACTTCGGTAATGGGCCGACTGTATCGATTTGTACAATATCAAATGCCTTCGGGGTGTCTCCGTTATTGTTATTGGTTCCTTTATATGCTTATTAGTCTTATTTTTCTCACAGTGGATGCAGTTCTTTACGTATTTTCTTATGTCATTTTTCATATTTAGCCAGCTTTATTTCTGCTTGATTTTATCTGTCATGCGTTTTATTCCTGGGTGGCCACCACTAATAGGATCGTCATGATATTTGTGCAGAATATCTTTAATTTTCCCGGGATTTGTCACATGTATAACCTCTGGGGTTAGAGCGATTGTTAGATTTTTGAGAACTTTGTTACCCATTTCTATAAATTTGCCTACTGCAGTATAACTCCTTTTGAACAATTTGTCCCCTAAGGACAACTGTATTTGTACAAGTCCTAAATTGCCGGCTTCTCTTTCAAGCCTGGTAAAGAGTTGTCCTAAGTCAATCTTATCCTCAACAATTAGGTTGCTTGTATCCAAATTGAAAACGAGCTCGGCATGTCTTTTTACTTCAAATTTATTTAGCGCTTCGTATATTTTGGGGTTCTCCTTGTGACTTTCTTTATTTTCAACATTACTACTGGTATGTTTTGCTGCTGATCTTGTAGTTATTTTTAATATTTACTTGCTTCCACTGACATATCTTTTAAGTTTGTAATTGTTATGCGGGATAAAGCGTCCGCGATATGATTTTTAGATGAAGGACTCTTCATTGAGAATAGGTATGTTAAAGGACGGTGGTCGGTTTTAACTAGAAATTTTCTGCCATAGACACATGGTCTGAAGAAGGTTCTATCGTGGCTTTGTTGATTTCACCTTTTGTGAATGACCTAGAAGCGTAAGCAATTGGTAACTGTTTGCCATCATGTTCTTGGCTAAGGAGTGCCCCACAAGCGTACCCACTAGCGTCTGTTGTTATGCAGAATTCTTTATCGAAATCTGGGTATTGCAAAAGTTTTGGACTAATGAATGCTTCCTTTAAGTAGACAAAAGCTTTTTGACATTCTTCTGTCCATTCAAAGGAAACATTCTTTTTGCAAAGCCTAGCTAATTTTCTTGAATGTTCTGAAAAATTCAGTACAAATCTTCTGTAATAGTTGCAGAAAGCTACGAATCTCTTAACTTCATCTGCTGTTTTTGGTGGTAATTTTGGACCGTTTCGAATTTGCTTGGGTCGGGTAATATTCCCTTGTTTGTACATTTATGTCCTAAATATGTTACTTCTTGGCTAAAAAATAGAAATTTATCTGGATGTAATTTTAGGTTGTATTTTCTACAAGTGGAGAACACGTCTCTTAAGTTTTTTAGCATATGGTTTTCAGAACAACCTAATACGACTAAATCATCCATGTAGAGAAATTTCTGAAATGGTTTGAGGCATCATTCTTTCGAATGAATTCGGTGCTACTTTTAATCCGTAGGGTAGTCTTTTGAATCTATATGTGCCATTTTCGGCTGTGAATGAGGTTATATCCTTGGAGTCTGGGTGTAATTCGATTTGATGAAAACCTGACATAAGGTCCACGCATGAAAAATATTTTGCTCTTCCAAGTTGATCAAAATATCGTCAATTCTTGGAAGTGGGAATTTGTCTGCTGCTATTTTTTTATTTACTTGTCTGTAGTCAACCACTAATCTCCATTTTTTTTCTGTTTTCCCTGGTAGTGATTTTTTAGGGACTAGTAAGATTGGGCTATTATATTCTGATATGGAGGGTTCTATTATGTCATCTTCGATTACCTTATTTACCTGTTTGCTTATTTCTCCTTTTTGCGTTTGAGACAATCTATAATTTTTTAGGTAAACGGGAGTGTCATCCTTCATGTACAATTTTTGTTTGTAAAAATGATTGGAGGAAATTGGTTCTGTTTCTAGGGCAAATATGTCTATGAATTCTATGCATAATGTTGTTAGCTGAGGGTTGACAAATTTTGGAAAGTTTTTGCTTAATCTTTTTAATTTTTCTGTATCGTTGCCATTTTTATTGTGTGTGGTTGTTTCAATTAGTGTGTAGTCGTCTAGATTTTCAGTATTAATCTCGTAATTTTGAATAGTTGTGTTTTTATGTGTTGTGTTGATAATTCTAACGAAAGTCTGATCGTTATTTGTAATTGTGTTTGCTATGAAAATGCCTTCAGATAATTGTTGGTGCGGTATGAAGATGTTTTTGTTATTGGTGTTTACTTTAATTTGTCTAATGATTTCGGACCTAGCAGGGATCGTAATTGTATTGACAGACAGACAATTTGTTAGATGCATTGTTATTGTTTGGGGATAATCATATGGTCTTAGGATTAATTTATCCTCTGTTTTTCCATAGTCTAAAATACAATTATACTTCTCTATGAAATATAGTCCTATTATTCCATCGCAAGGGATGGGAAAGTCGTCTTCTACGACGTGGAATTTATGGTAAATAAGAAGGTCATCACCTTTTAAATCTGCTTTAACTGTGCCTAATGTGCTGGCTGTACCCTTACCAATGCCCTTTAAGACCGTAATTTGCGCTGTATTTATTTTTTGATTATTACTACTGATCTTGAAGTGGAGTTTCCTGGTTTTCCGTCTGGGTGCAGCTGCGCACGTTACGGGTCTGGTTATAAGGTCTATTGCCGTTTCGGGTTTGTGATCCTCTCTGGGTATTATTATTATTATTATTATTATTATGCCTCGAGTTATTGTTGTATCTTGGTTGAGGCCTAAATCTCCTGTGTAATAAAAAGATTACGATTGGTGTTGTGCCCTCAAACGGCACCAAACATCAATTGCCTTATTGAACATCTTTTCGTTCTATTTATACAAATAATTCTTATATACTACTTATTTACCATAATACATATTTACCTAAATTCTAAGCTCAACCAAAGTATGTAAGCCAGCGTATGCAAACGCTCGCTGGTACATTCATACCTACATTCATACACAAACATTTGCTTGTGCATTCGCACATATGTTCATACATATATTCATATGATTGCAACGCATTTGTGGGCATTGCCGCATAGCGTGTGACTTTGCTGACAAAGCGTATTCGACAGTTTTTAATAGCTGCGTGCCGACTGTTTGTAAGTATGCATGTATTTATGTATGCATTTACTTTGGCTACACTACATCTACCTTTTCAAAAAGTTTTATATGTATAAATATGTAAAACTCCAATTCGATTAATTTTTATAACTTGCTTAGATTTTGTGTTTATTTACTGTACGTTTTAAGCGTAAGTTGATACAGTTTTTTTTTTTTTTTTGGTTCTTTTAAGTGACAAAATTTTGTTCATTGTTTACTTTATTTTCAAGTGGACTATTAAATAATTTATTTCGTTAACATGTTTGTTTGTACATTGGTGCATTTTTACGATGTTTTTTTTTTTTTTGATCATTTTTCTTAAGTGTTGAGTTACATTGAGAGTAATTAAATGAAACAATTTTATTTTAATAAGTTTTTATTTGTATACAACATATTTCCTAATTTATGGGTTTGTTTGTAAGTGTACAATAAAAATTGATGAGTAAACATGTGAGTCAAAATGCAGTCTATTTATTCTAACAATTTAAGTCTATTTTTGTGTATTAAGATTTTCTTATTCTCATTACTTATAATATATTTATTATTTCAATCTATGCTTTCTACCTTATAAGGAACTAGGGTTAAATTATTGTTTCTATCAATATTTTCTACCTTATAGGGAATTAAAGTAAGGAAACATTTGTTACTTCTAAAGTGTGTTAAAGTAATTTTCCTTACTAATATTTTCCTTACTGATATTTTCCTTACTAATATTTTCTATTCTGTAAGGGTTCTAAAGCTATTTTCTTTACCTTCCTAAAAGTGATTAAAGATATTTTCCTTATCTTCCTAAAAGGTGTTTTAAACTGTAACTATCGCTACTTTCTATACTATAGGGATTTAAAAGTTTATTTTTCTTACCTTCCTAAATGTACCTGTATTATTTTCCTTAAACCTTTTTTTTATTCTATAGGGCCGTCTAAAGCTACTACCTATGACCTACTTCATTTTTAGTTAAATCTAAAGTTCCTAAATTTATTTCCTTATACTGTATTTTCCTATAATAACTAATTTTGTTTTTCTGTTTAGACTCTTTTGCTTCTATATTTAAGCTTATTAGTGTGCTTACTGAATCTTCTAACATTAGGGTGTCCCGTTTTTTCTTTAAAAAAAATTTTTTTTTATTGATTCTATTTTATTGCAATCGGGGCCTTTTTTTCATCTTCCGATATCATTTGTCATGCATTTCCAGTGCTCTTTTTATTTTATTTTATTAGTCATACGTTTGATTCCTGGGCGGCCACCAAAAACAGGATCATTGTGATACTTTTATTTAGTATACAGGGTGGCTGATGAATTTTGCTACATTAAGAAACTCAAATAATTTTTTTTTCAGTGTATGGAATTCATTTTTCTTTTATTCATGTTAAAGCTCATTAAATTCTATTAAATATAGCTTAATTAGTTTTAAAAATAATGGAATTTAAATCCCCCCCTGCTCGTCGATGCATGTGCGGCATCTTACCAAAAAGTTGTTCATTACTGCTTGGAGAGTTGAGACAGGAATAGCCGCAATTGTTTCTCGAATGGATTGCCTTAGTTCATTCAAATTTGTTGGTTTTGCTTTGAAGACTTCCTGTTTGCAATAACCCCACAAGAAAAAGTCAGGTGCAGTAAGGTCAGGCGACCTGGGTGGCCAACGGAATGTGGAGTTTCTGGATATCAGCTTTTGGGAAATTTTCGTCGCAATTCTGTCATAACAGGTTGGGCTATATGAGGAGCTGCACCATCTTGCTGAAACCACACAGAGTTGAAAGAAATTCTCATTCGGCGTAATTCTGGATAGAAAAACTCTCTCAACATGCTCAAGTAACGGTCTCCAGTAACCGTAACGGTGTGACCGTTTTCTTCGAAGAAGTAGGGCCCGACAATGCAGCGTGATGAAACTGCACACCACACTGTGACACGAAGTGGATGCAATTCCGTCTCATGGAGTATCTGTGGGTTGGAAGCACTCCATATTCGACAATTTTGTTTGTTTATGTTGCCGTTTAAATCGAAATGGGCCTCGTCAGACATGAAAAGACAGTTCAACATGTTTCCATCCTCTTCCACCATTTGAAGCATCTTCTGGCAAAATTCCAAGCGAATCGGCAAGTCTGCAGAGTTCAGTTTGTTGGCCATTTGAATTTTATATGGGAATAAGTCCAAATCTTTGTGCGTAATTGACTGTAATGACTGTCTGCTTACACCCATTTGAGCAGATAAGCTTCTTGTCGAAACACGTGGATTGTTTTGTATGGCAGCAGCTACAGCAGCGATTCTTTCCTCCGTTCGAACTGAAGGGTTTCGATGGTAAGGTCTTCTGTTGACTGTCCCATGCTCGGCAAAATTGTTTACAAGTCTTATTATGGTCCATCTGCTCGGAGGATTGCCGCCAAACGTGCGCCTATACTCTCTTTGAACCGAAACTATAGACTCCAGTGCGTGATAGCGGCGGACAATCCAAATTCTTGTTTCAGTGTCCCAGTTAAGCATTTTTGTTAAACGTAAAAGTCAATCTGCAAAATAAAAAAAAAATTAACCAGATTCATTAAATAGAAAAAAAGTTATTTAATTTTTTTTTGGTAGCGGCTTTCATCAGCCACCCTGTATTAATAATATTTTTTTTTCATTTTCGTCACATGCATAACCTGCAGAGTTAATGCTATAGTTAGATGTTTGAGAACTTGGGTACCTTATTTTTATTTTAAATGTGCCTACTCGAGTATAATTATTTTTAAACAATTTGACCCTAAGGCCAACTGTATTTTTCCTTTTTCCAGATTGCCGGCTTTTTTCAGCCTGGCAAAGAATTGTCCTAAGTCAATCTTCGCCTCAACAATCGGGTTTTCATATTTATTTCGCTACAAATTTTCTTTCGAAAACGAGCTGGACTAGTCTTTTTATGTTTCCACATTTATTGAAAATCTTTTTCGAAAGTAGTTGACTCTGCCGTTTCTATGGTGCATTTAAGTAACGGGTATACTTGTCTGTCTACATAAAATATTTGTTTCGCCTCTGTTTGGCCTAGATTGTTAAGCGAATCTATTATTGTCAAGTGTTTGACAACCGTTTCCTTTTTTCCTGTTATTTCATTTATGATTTTACACAATTTTCCACTAATTTTAAAATTTCTTCCCATTTGTCTTTCAAAAGGAGTAAACAAGGCAAAAATTGGCCTTTGGTTTTATTTTTGTCTCTTTCCAAAGAAGGAGTGTTTTCTGAAGAACTTGCTCCAATCTTGATTTGAATGGAAAATGAGATAAAAAACAAATATATCTCGATTTTTAACGTATCTTCATACATTGTGCAAAATAAATTAAAAGACATTTTTAACTATAAATTTTCTTCATTCTATAGTTCCTTTTAAAGTTCTGGTATACGCATTTATATGATTTTTCTGCTATTAATTTTTTTCCTCTGCAAATTTTTTCCAGTTAGTCATTGTAATGGAAATTTGAATTCAAATTTGTATGTAAAAACAAAGCCTATGTAGCTTTAACACAAAACAATCGTATTTTAAATACGTTCATGCGATCTATTTAATCTCCTTAATTTGTTCTCTATGAAATTTTTTAGTATCGCAATAATCAAAAATATGAGCATGCAGATGAAAGCAATCAGCCAGTTATCTGCAGTATCGGGTACATTTTTCTTATCTAATTCAATTGTAGGTTCATATTTTACTAATCTATTTTCTCGTATTCTATTTTCTGGTACTTTATTTTCTGAACTTTGTTTTGCTACTTCGTATCCTGCGATACCTATCATAATGCCATTCAGTATGGTTTTCCACCATGCCATTTTGAAAAATTTTTAATTTCCTTCTTTCAAAACAAAAAAATTAAGAAGTCACAAAATTTGTTAACTCAACGAGGGTTGTTGGGTTAACTCTTGCATGGGAACTAGCCTTAACTTTTTCTTATTATTTTTCTCAAAAAAATAAAAAATTCATAATTTTTCCCTAATCAGAAGTTTGAAAATTTCTATGTAAGAATATTGCTTCATATTCTTCCTGATTAATTATATTGTTCATTCATTTGAAAAAATTTTTTTTAATTTACTGGCAAAAATCTACTTTTTGCCCTTAACTGGCAGCCGTTAGGTTGCCATATGCTTCTAAATAAATATTAAAATACTTAAATTATATAAGTTTTCTCTTTTTTTTCCTCTTGATGTGTCCTTCCCTTGCTGCGGGATTTGTTTTGTTTGTTCAGTCCAGAATCCTTATTCCACTTCGCTTATGCATATGTGGTATGGTTGGATCGTATCGTTTTGATGTTCGATTCTTATCTTTTATATTTTGTTGTATGTTGGGCACCAATTGTAGTCGAAAAATATCTGTTTTACCCAGTATAAGTGTCCGTGCTTTTTCTGCTCATTAGTAGTTCTCCTGGCGATGCATTTATATCTTTCAATGGAGTATTGCGATATTCGAGTATTATGATTTTTTATAAAAATTTTTTGTTGTTTTAAATTTTCAGTATGTGTTGGAAGGAGACTGTCGGCAGCTCAAGGTTTTCGGCAGGATTTAAAAAGGATTCCCCTTTTTTTTCAGCGGATCTGGCAGGATTTAAAAAAAGATTCCACTTTTGTTCAGCGGATCTGGCAGGATCTAAAAAGGCAGGATATAAACAGGCAGGATCTAAACAGGCAGGATCGCCATGTAATAAAAATATTACGATTGGTGTTGTGACCTTAATCGGCACCAAACATCAATTGCTTTATTGAACATCTTTTCGTTCTATTTATACAAATAATTCTTATATACTACTTATTTACCATAATACATATTTACCTAAATTCTAAGCTCAGCCAAAGTATGTAAGCCAGCGTATGCAAACGCTCGCTGGTACATTCATACCTACATTCATACACAAACATTTGCTTGTGCAAGTTAACACGCGCTTTGTTAATTTCTGACCAATAACTGCTGACTTGACATTTGGGCCGATTGTTGACCAAAATCAACAATCGCTGCGTCAGTTAGCTTTCGCAATAAAAAGACACAACCAATAATGGCTGTGTCAACAGTTAATAGGTAAATAAGTTGTAAACAAGAAATTGTACTTTCTTTTGTAAAACTTTCTTTTGTAAAATCACCGTCTGCTATAATTTAACAAAACTTGTAAACAGGAAATCGCGTTCCTATTATTTTGTTAAATTTATTTAGTAAGCAATTTATCATAGTTGTAAATAGTATAAAATCAATCAATTTAAGTTGTTAGTTTTAAGTTCGTTTTGACTTCAATAAAGTGCGGACACGCTGTCCGAGGAAAAAATTTCTTTTTTTTGTCCACTTCAATTAAAGTGGACTTAACTGGCGCCCGATGCCAAAGTCGCGGATAAATCCTGAAATATATTAAAAAGTAAGGATACGCGTGGGCAAACCCGAGCTTAATAAATCCCGAAAATACGGAGTGTAAAAACCCGAAGTTAGAAATCCTGAAAAAAAAAAAAAGTAAGGATACGGGAGTGAAAAAAATCCGAGCCAAAGAAATCCCGAAAATAATACGCGAGTGTAAAAACCCAAGCTTAAAATAGGAAAAAATCCTTTAAATAAAAAGGGATAACGTGGACTCAAAAAAATAAAAATCGCGAGAATCGCATGAACCTTGGGGCGGCACTCCAGTAGCAGCAGCAAAAGAGAAGATATTACGTATCAGCCACTCCAGGTTCAGAACCAAAAATAAAACAGGATCAGCAGAAATATCGTGATAAAACAGTATCAGCAGAAATATTATGGTAAACCTATCGTGATACAAGATCAAAAAGGATTTGGACTTGATCAAGAAGGATTTGGATTTGGTAAACATATCGTGATACAAGGACCAATAAATATTTGTATTTGGCAAATTTATCGTGATACAAAAACCGAGAAGGATTTGGATTTAGCAAACCTATCGTGATATCAAAAAGGATTTGGATCGTGATACTAGAACTTTTATTACAAAGCAGCAGCAATAATCCGGCAGCAGCAGCATAAGGGTAATATTAAAGCAACAACACTAAAGTATTGTAATACAGATTATTAAGGATCAAATCAAATTGTGAGTAATAAACACATAGGAGCTTACCCAAAAAGAAAAAAAATGGCAAACCCTAACAATTTAGTTCGTCCTCCCGTCCTTAACCAAAACACCCCAGCCCCTCAGGCAACAGATAATGTTCAATTAAGTGTGGACGATCTAAGAAACTTAATAACAAATATAGCAACTAACATTCTCCAACAACAGGGTCCAGGTGTAGTACAGGCCACACTCAACCCAAACTCCTTTCTCAGTACAGCAATCGATCAAACTATAGAAGATAGGCATCGGGGTAATCTGGGAGAACTGGATAAAATTCCAGATGTAGTAAAATGCCTTAAAGATTTCTCCGGTCGCCCTGGGGAGTTTAATTCCTGGAAAAAGAGTGTAGATAGAATTCTTAGCATTTACGAACCACTAAAGGGAACCCCAAAATATTACGGAATTCTTAGCGTAATCCGAAATAAGATAACAGGCAATGCCGATACGGCATTAGAATCTTACAATACGCCACTAGATTGGCTGGCAATTACGAAATGTCTTGCAATGCATTACGCAGACAAACGCGACATTTCCACTTTAGAATATCAGCTCACGACCTTAGTACAAGGTAACAGGAGCATAGCAGAATTCTACCAACAGGTATACACATACCTTTCATTAATTCTAAATAAATTAGGATGTGTAGATATGGGTAACGAGTCTCTGCGCATGATGACCCAATCATATAGAAATAAGGCCCTTGATACCTTCATTAGAGGTCTAAATGGGGACCTCCCTCGACTACTGGGCATCAGGGAACCGGCAGATCTTCCACAGGCCCTTCAACTATGCATGAAACTAGATAACCAGAACTACCGAACAAATCATGCACAAAATATAAAAAAAGGATATCCAAATTCGGGAAAATATCCCACCCAACAGCAGCCTTTTTACCCACAATTGGCTCACGAGCCACAAATCAATCAACCAAGATAGAGGGCCAGACCACAGTCCTCCAACCAAATTCAACCTACAGGTGCCCCTCCAAGGCCACCGAAGCTTCAACCTAAGCCAGAACCAATGGAAGTAGACCAGAGCTTACATTCACGACGAATTAACTATATGAGCAGACCACCGCAGAATCCGTTTCAGGGTAAAAGACCACCACAATCGGTCAGCAACCAACCCCCTCTCAAAAATCAAAGAACATTTCACATAGATACGTCAAGCGAAGAGACCCAATCCAAAAATGAGGACGAGGATGAATTTGAAGAATACAATGATGTCCATTTTTTAGCGTAATTAGCTCTTCGCTTCCATACATTGAAGTGAAGACGGAGAGCGGGAATGTTTTAAAATTTTTGGTGGACACAGGTTCCAGTAAAAATTATGTAAAACCAAGTTTAGCAAAAAGGCGACTACCAAACGAAAAACCTTTCCGTGCTAAATCAATTACAGGAGATGTTAAGATAATGGAATACACTTATGTAAAACTCTTTAACATAGAAGAAAAAATGAAATTTTATCTTATGCCCTTACTGAAATCATTCGATGCCATTCTGGGAAACGACACCCTTAGGGCACTTGGAGCAGTAATACATACGGCAGAAAATAAGATGGTTCTAAAGAATGGCCGTATAGTCAAACTTAAACAACAATCTTCACATACCGTCAACGCGATAAAAATTAAAGAGGAAGAATTATCCCCCAACCAAAAAAATATTATGAAGGATATTGTGAATACATATCCCAATCCCTTTTCCGAACCTGACGAAAGGCTTACGTATACTACGAAGGTTATGGGACAAATCAGAACACAAACTGACTCCCCTGTATACTCAAAATTCTATCCCTACCCAGCAACGCTGAAAAGCGAGGTAGAATCACAAGTAAAGAAATTACTGAATGATGGTATTATAAGGCCATCCCGATCTCCGTACAACTCACCCGTGTGGATTGTACCTAAAAAACCAGACTCAGAAGGTAATAAACAATACCGCATGGTAATAGATTATAGGAAATTGAATTCGGTTACAATGGCCGATAGATACCCAATACCGGAAATATCGGAGGTAATCTCGAACCTTGGAGAAAGTAAGTTTTTCTCCGTTTTAGACTTGAAAAGCGGTTTTCACCAGATCCCCTTAAAGGAATCTGACATCGAAAAAACAGCATTCTCAATAAAGGGCGGCAAGTACGAGTTTACCCGTTTGCCGTTCAGGCTTAAAAATGCTCCCTCTATTTTTCAACGAGCTCTAGACGATATATTGCGTGAGCATATAGCAAAGTACTGCTACGTCTATATCGATGACATAATAATTTTTAGCAAAACTGAGGACGAACACCTCAATCATATCAGGAAAATCTTTGAAACCCTAGAGGAGGCCAACATGAAAGTTCAAATTTTTTAAGAAAGAAGTCGAGTTCCTAGGGCATATAATATCTCCAAAGGGCATTAAAACCAACCCTGCGAAGGTCGAAGCAATTGCAAATTTTCCGCAACCCGCAACTTTAAAAGAGCTTCGAAGTTTCCTCGGTATGTCAGGATACTATCGTAGATTCATAAAAGACTACGCAAAGCTAGCAAAACCCCTAACATCTCTTTTAAGAGGGGAAGAGGGTAGAATATCCAAAAATAAATCTTCAAAAGTCAATATAATTTTGAATGAGGATGCCATAAGAGCCTTCAACAATATAAAACTCTCACTTACTTCTGAGGACATTGTACTTGCATATCCCAATTACAATAAAAATTTCCAGCTAGTAACAGACGCCTCCAAGTTCGCTCTCGGAGCCGTCCTATCCCAAGATTCTAAGCCATTGGCGTTTATTTCAAGAACTTTGAGTAAGGCTGAGGAACATTATGCGGCGAACGAAAAAGAGATGCTAGCCATAATCTGGGCCTTAAACTCATTTAGAAACTTTTTGTACGGATCAGCCAAGGTGGAAATTTTTACCGACCACCAGCCACTCACATACGCGCTTAGTAATAAAAATAACAACTCGAAGATGAAACGATGGAAGGCAGCTCTCGAGGAGTACTCTTACGAGTTGTTTTACAAGCCAGGCAAACAAAATGTTGTGGCCGACGCCCTATCAAGAATTCCTCATAAGGAAACACAGATTAACACTTTATCTACGGCAACAAATTCGGATGACAGCTCATCCCATAATCTAATATATAGTGTTGAAGCGCCTATCAACGCTTTCAAAAATCAAATATTTCTTAAAAACGACGAAATCTCCTCTTATCAATTCAGAATAATATTTCCAACATACCATCGACATATAATTATGTAACCAGACTTCTCCCAACAAACACTTACCTCAATCCTCAAAAGATACCTCAACCCATCAGTAATAAACTGCATTAAAACAGAGGAGTCCATAATGGGAAAAATACAGAAATTATACCCAGTACATTTTAGTAGGTATCGCATCAGGTTTACACAGGTAGAGGTTCAGGATATAACTGATGAGAAAGAACAGGAGGAAATAATTATTGGGACACACAATAGGGCCCACAGGAATAGTAAAGAAAACAAAACACAAATTTTGGAAAGGTATTATTTCCCTGGGATGACAAATAAAACTAAGAAAATTATCAAATCATGCGTTACATGCAAAGAAAATAAATACGAACGTAACCCACCAAAACCTCAAATACAAGCTACTCCCATACCCCAATTTCCAGGTCAAATAGTCCATATAGACATATTAATAATGGGTAAACAGCTCATTCTAACAGCTGTGGATAAATTCTCTAAATATGCAGTAGCAAAAGTTATTCGCTCCAGGGCCACCGAAGATATAAGGCAGCCATTGAGGAATATTATTTTCACTTTAGTACCGGAAACTATAGTGATGGACAATGAGAGGTCCTTCAACTCAGAATCAATAAACTTCATGATTAACAATGAATTCAATACAGAAATATATCGAACACCCCCATACTCTAGTTGCTCTAACGGACAAGTTGAGCGCTTTCATTCCACCCTGCAAGAAATAATGCGCTGCCTACAAGTGGAAAAAAGCCACAGATCCTTCAGCGAATTATTGGAAAAATCCGTTAAAGAGTACAATTACTCTGTGCATTCTACAACCGGGAAAAAACCAATTGAAATATTTTGCGGGAGGAGAATTAGTACCGACCCCGACCTTCTAGAGAAAGATAGGCAGGAAATCAAGGAGAAATTACTAAGTAAACAACAACAGGAACTTTGTTATCATAATAAAGATAAACAAACCCCGAAAACCTTTTCAGAGGGCGACATTATATTTGTTAAGGTAAATAAGAGATTAGGAAATAAGTTATCGGCTAGGTATAAGAAGGAGATCGTAGCGGAGAATTTCAACACAACCATTAAAACAAGGTCAGGCAGGATAGTTCACAAGAAAAACATTAGACAATACTAAACCAATTACCCTCACGCTAACAGGAAAATGCTACTGACAACCATCTTTTTCTGGACATTCATTCTTGGTGTCAAAAGCCAACAAATGAGTGTGCAGGACCTAACGAATAACAACGGATACATACCCATCAAGACAGGAGAACTAAAGACGATTAACCATTACGACAAGGTACTACATTTTATCAACCTGACCACATACGAGAACACGATGTTACGTATCACAGACAATATGAAAATTCTGAAGACAACCTCCTTTGAAGACACGCAACTTTTGGAATCTATTAACGAAAATTTTCTTCTACTAAGAGCAAAAATAGATAAGTTACGCCCACACCCAAAATCCAAACGAGGACTAATTAACGTGCTAGCTAAAGGCTTGAAATTCATAGCAGGCTCTATGGACAGCGATGACGAACGAGAAATTAAAAACGCATTAGATCAGGTACTTAGCAATGAATGGACAATCACTGACAATGCAATCGAATTAACACGCTTTAACAGTTTTTTGACGCAACAGATAGACAATATTACGACCCACATAAATAAACAACAAGCTCTTATAACCGACTACATAGGTACATTTAAATACTCTACACTGAACAAAATACAAACAATAGAAGACGAAATTCAATTCATCGAACATACGTACAGGGTTAACAATGACATAACACTCTTAAGAAATCATATAGACGACATAGAACAAATCATATTTTCTAGTAAGTTAGGCATAGTTCCCACCGACATAGTAACCCAAACAGAACTGGACCTAATCAAAGACTACGACAGTTATAGGAATATTAAGGTAACCGTCATCTTTCAGGAAGACACCATTATACTCACCTTACTAATCCCACAATTTTCCACCAACATCCTATCCAAAATAAGATTCGAACCCCTCCCCAATCCTTTAAACAAGTCCATTGTTCTTAGCGAGTACGAAGTTCTTGTGGACGATAATAACTATACGAGTATCTACAATTTAAATGTAGAAAATAATTTAGAGAAGAATTTAATCAGGAAAAACGATGAATGTGTCAGCAATATTTTAGAATTCAAAGAAGCCCGATGTAAACAAAAATATTTAACGGAAACTTCAGTTGTAGAAATCGAACCGGGAATATTAGTTTTGAAGCACTTTAATAAAAATGTAACTCACAATTGTAGTAAATTGAAATTTATGCAAAAGGGCACTTTTTTAATAAAATTTGAAAATTGCAAAATTACAATATCCAACATAACTTACAACAACCTAAATCTTAAAACTTATGACACATTTGTTCTTCCAAATTTAATAACCAGTATCAAAGACAATAATGAAGAAGCAAATCTAAATTTGAAACTCGAAACTTTATATGTAAGCCATATGCAACACAAGACGGATATTCAACTATTGGTAAAAAATAATAAAATAAAACACATAATTAGCATAAGTACCAATATAATAGTTATTTTAATTTTTATTATCATCATTCTGATTTTTTACAACAAAAGTAAAAAAAGATTTTATGTAACAACAGAAAACGTAGCAGACATACCTAAAGCTCCATATCTTCAAGTCACTGTATAATTTCGTAAAACTTGTGCCGATTGAGGGCAATCGACTTAAGAGGGGAAGAGTTAACACGCGCTTTGTTAATTTCTGACCAATAAATGCTGACTTGACATTTGGGCCGATTGTTGACCAAAATCAACAATCGCTGCGTCAGTTAGCTTTCGCAATAAAAAGACACAACCAATAATGGCTGTGTCAACAGTTAATAGTAAAATAAGTTGTAAACAAGAAATTGTACTTTCTTTTGTAAAACTTTCTTTTGTAAAATCAGCGTCTGCTATAATTTAACAAAACTTGTAAACAGGAAATCGCGTTCCTATTATTTTGTTGAATTTATTTAGTAAGCAATTTATCATAGTTGTAAATAGTATAAAATCAATCAATTTAAGTTGTTAGTTTTAAGTTCGTTTTGACTTCAATAAAGTGCGGACACGCTGTCCGAGGAAAAAATTTCTTTTTTTTGTCCACTTCAATTAAAGTGGACTTAACTTGCATTCGCACATATGTTCATACATATATTCATATGATTGCAACGCATTTGTGGGCATTGCCGCATAGCGTGTGACTTTGCTGACAAAGCGTATTCGACAGTTTTTAATAGCTGCGTGCCGACTGTTTGTAAGTATGCATGTATTTATGTATGCATTTACTTTGGCTACACTACATCTACCTTTTCAAAAAGTTTTATATGTATAAATATGTAAAACTCCAACTGATTAATTTTTATAACTTGCTTAGATTTTGTGTTTATTTACTTTACTTTTTAAGTGTAAGTTGATACAGTTTTTTTTTTGGTTTGTTTAAGTGACAAAATTTTGTTCATTGTTTACTTTATTTTCAAGTGGACTATTAAATAATTTATTTCGTTAACATGTTTGTTTGTACATTGGTGCATTTTTACGATGTTTTTTTTTTTGATCATTTTTCTTAAGTGTTGAGTTACATTGAGAGTAATTAAATGAAACAATTTTATTTTAATAAGTTTTTATTTGTATACAACAAATTTCCTAATTTATGGGTTTGTTTGTAAGTGTACAATAAAAATTGATGAGTAAACATGTGAGTCAAAATGCAGTCTATTTATTCTAACAATTTGAGTCTATTTTTGTGTATTAAGATTTTCTTATTCTCATTACTTATAATATATTTATTATTTCTATCTATGCTTTCTACCTTATAAGGAACTAGGGTTAAATTATTGTTTCTATCAATATTTTCTACCTTATAGGGAATTAAAGTAAGGAAACATTTGTTACTTCTAAAGTGTGTTAAAGTAATTTTCCTTACTAATATTTTCCTTACTGATATTTTCCTTACTAATATTTTCTATTCTGTAAGGGTTCTAAAGCTATTTTCTTTACCTTCCTAAAAGTGATTAAAGATATTTTCCTTATCTTCCTAAAAGGTGTTTTAAACTGTAACTATCGCTACTTTCTATACTATAGGGATTTAAAAGTTTATTTTTCTTACCTTCCTAAATGTACCTGTATTATTTTCCTTAAACCTTTTTTTTATTCTATAGGGCCCTCTAAAGCTACTACCTATGACCTACTTCATTTTTAGTTAAATCTAAAGTTCCTAAATTTATTTCCTTATACTGTATTTTCCTATAATAACTAATTTTGTTTTTCTGTTTAGCCTCTTTTGCGTCTATATTTAAGCTTATTAGTGTGCTTACTGAATCTTCTAACATTAGGGTGTCCCGTTTTTTCTTTAAAAAGATTTTTTTTTATTGATTCTATTTTATTGCAATCGGGGCCTTTTTTTCATCTTGCGATATCATTTGTCATGCATTTCCAGTGCTCTTTTTATTTTATTTTATTAGTTAAACGTTTGATTCCTGGGCGGCCACCAAAAACAGGATCATCGTAATACTTTTATTTAGTATATTAATAATATATTTTTTTCATTTTCGTCACATGCATAACCTGCAGAGTTAATGCTATAGTTAGATGTTTGAGAACTTGGGTACCTTATTTTTATTTTAAATGTGCCTACTCGAGTATAATTATTTTTAAACAATTTGTCCCTAAGGACAACTGTATTTTTCCAGATTGCCGGCTTTTTTCAGCCTGGCAAAGAATTGTCCTAAGTCAATCTTCGCCTCAACAATCGGTTTTTCATATTTATTTCGCTACAAATTTTCTTTCGAAAACGAGCTGGACTAGTCTTTTTATTTTTCCACATTTATATAGCGCTTCATATATATATTTTAGTGTATTTGTACTGGTCTTTTCGTTATTTGCATGCTTTACATTTATTTTAAGTCTCTCGATGAATATCGGGGTTACCTCGCAACTGTCTTTTATTTGGTTGGGTATAATGAAAGTATCCAAACTGGGCAGGTTTTCTGCTTTGCTATCGAACTTTTTAATGAATTTTTTATGTTTTGTTGTCTGTACCGTGTTATTTTAAATTTTTGGAAAAAACGAAAGGAAATCTCTGTTCTTTACTTTCTTTTTGTCTTTCAACAAAAATTTGTTAAAAGTAATTTGAAAATCTTTTTCGAAAGTAGTTGGCTCTGCCGTTTCTATGGTGCATTTAAGTAACGGGTATACTTGTCTGTCTACATAAAATATTTGTTTCGCCTCTGTTTGGCCTAAATTGTTAAGCGAATCTATTATTATTGTCAAGTGTTTGACAACCGTTTCCTTTTTTCCTGTTATTTCATTTATGATTTTACACAATTTTCCACTAATTTTAAAATTTCTTCCCATTTGTCTTTCAAAAGGAGTAAACAAGGCAAAAATTGGCCTTTGGTTTTATTTTTGTCTCTTTCCAAAGAAGGAGTGTTTTCTGAAGAACTTGCTCCAATCTTGATTTGAATGGAAAATGAGATAAAAAACAAATATATCTCGATTTTTAATGTATCTTCATACATTGTGCAAAATAAATTAAAAGACATTTTTAACTATAAATTTTCTTCATTCTATAGTTCCTTTTAAAGTTCTGGTATATGCATTTATATGATTTTTCTGCTATTAATTTTTTTCCTCTGCAAATTTTTTCCAGTTAGTCATTGTAATGGAAATTTGAATTCAAATTTGTATGTAGAAACAAAGCCTATGTAGCTTTAACACAAAACAATCGTATTTTAAATACGTTCATGTGCTCTATTTAATCTCCTTAACTTGTTCTCTATGAAATTTTTTAGTATCATTATTATCGCAATAATCAAAAATATGAACATGCAGATGAAAGCAATCAGCCAGTTATCTGCAGTATCGGGTACATTTTTCTTATCTAATTCGATTGTAGGTTCATATTTTACTAATCTATTTTCTCGTATTCTATTTTCTGGTACTTTATTTTCTGAACTTTCTTTTGCTACTTCGTATCCTGCGATACCTATCATAATGCCATTCAGTATGGTTTTCCACCATGCCATTTTGAAAAGTTTTAAATTTCCTTCTTTCAAAAAAAAAATTAAGAAGTCACAAAATTTGTTTACTCCACGAGGGTTGTTCGGTTTACTCTTGCATGGGAACTAGCCTTAACTTTTTCTTATTATTTTTCTCAAAAAAAAATAAAAAATTCATAATTTTTCCCTAATCAGAAGTTTGAAAATTTCTATGTAAGAATATTGCTATATTCCTGATTAATTATATTGTTCATTCATTTGAAAAAATTTTTTTTAAATTTACCGGCAAAAATCTACATTTTGCCCTTAACTGGCAGCCGTTAGGTTGCCATATGCTTCTAAATAAATATTAAAATACTTAAATTATATAAGTTTTTCCTTTTTTTTCCTCTTGATGTGTCCTTCCCTTGCTGCGGGATTTGCTTTGTTTGTTCAGTCCAGAATCCTTATTCCACTTCGCTTATGCATATGTGGTATGGTTGGATCGTCTCGTTTTGATGTTCGATTCTTATCTTTTATATTTTGTTGTATGTTGGGCACCAATTGTAGTCGAAAAATATCTGTTTTACCCAGTATAAGTGTCCGTGCTTTTTCTGCTCATTAGTAGTTCTGCTGGCGATGCATTTATATCTTTCAATGGAGTATTGCGATATTCGAGTATTGTGATTTTTTATAAAAATTTTTTGTTGTTTTAAATTTTCAGTATGTGTTGGAAGGAGACTGTCGGCAGCTCAAGGTTTTCGGCAGGATTTAAAAAGGATTCCCCTTTTTTTTCAGCGGATCTGGCAGGATTTAAAAAAAAGATTCCACTTTTGTTCAGCGGATCTGGCAGGATCTAAAAAGGCAGGATATAAACAGGCAGGATCTAAACAGGCAGGATCGCCATGTAATAAAAAGATTACGATTGGTGTTGTGACCTTAATCGGCACCAAACATCAATTGCTTTATTGAACATCTTTTCGTTCTATTTATACAAATAATTCTTATATACTACTTATTTACCATAATACATATTTACCTAAATTCTAAGCTCAGCCAAAGTATGTAAGCCAGCGTATGCAAACGCTCGCTGGTTCATTCATACCTACATTCATACACAAACATTTGATTGTGCATTCGCACATATGTTCATACATATATTCATATGATTGCAACGCATTTGTGGGCATTGCCGCATAACGTGTGACTTTGCTGACAAAACGTATTCGACAGTTTTTAATAGCTGCGTGCCGACTGTTTGTAAGTATGCATGTATTTATGTATGCATTTACTTTGGCTACACTACACCTGCCTTGGTAACTCCCATAGTTGTTACTTCGGTAACCTCCACGCAAATTATTTCGGTACTGACTCTGCTGTCGTACATTCAAAATTGTGTTTGAGCTGCCCTTTATTTCGGTACAGCTGTTGTTAAATTTGGAGATTGCATCGTTCATTGTTGTGAACGTTACCGCTTGCATGATCATTTTGACCTTGTCATTGGAGCAGTTTTTAGACATAGCTCAGCTGAGCGAATAATCGATTCAAAGAACAAAGAGTCCGTCGCGAAATTTCTGAAATTCGCTCTATAGAGCAACGAAGAAATACCGCCGAACGTAGATCTCGCCGTGGAAATGCAGAGCTTCTCTCAGCTGAGCGAATAATCGATTCACAGCAACACAGAGTCCGTCGCGAAAACTCTGAAGTTCGCTCTATAAAGCCAAGTAGAAATACTTGTGAGCACCGATCCCGCCGCAGAAATCCAGGGAATAGGCACCGAGAACAACAAAATAATAATCTTGCTCGTAGAACTGTCCGTAGAAGAGCTCGGGTAGAAAGCTCTAGACGAAGCTGTCAAGGTCAATTCAGGCAGGCAGATAGAAATCGCTCAATAATAGAAAAGGAGGGTCGGGAGAACGAAGGGGGATTGGCAGATTTTCGACAAACATATTCTAGGAATATTAAGAAGGGACCCAGAGAGGTTTGCATTTACTGCGGTGGGCTATGGTTTCCATACCAAGTACAGCCGTTAAATTTTAATATAATTTCCCAAAGTCATCCAGATGTTGCATCTGCCTTTTATTTATCCGGTGAATTTCCCGTTGAAGATGGTAGCTATAAATTCTGTGCTACTTGCCGAAACGCAATTACGAACACGAAGATATGCTAGGCTAATGGTTTAGATTTTCCTGAGCTTCCAGAATGCCTAAAAGGTCTTACGCATTTGGAGGAACGCCTAATAATGCCAAGATTACCTTTTATGACTATTCGTCCTTTGAGATACCAAGGTCAGAGCTCATTAAGGGGGGCAGTTGTTTCAGTTAACGAAATTCTTACCTCCCTCCCAAGATCATTCGATCAAGCGCATGTGATTCAAATCCATTTAAGAAGACGTATGGAGTACAATCATGACTATATGACTGATACCATACGTCCAGCGAAAATTATGGAAGCCTTGCGATATTTAGTGAATACTACATTATATCAAGAGCACAATATACATATTAACGAAGAGTGGGTTGCAGGTTTTGGGCATAATAAAGAAATGCCATTTATTGCATCTATTGAAGATGTACCCGTGCTTCAAAGTTTAAGACATTGCCCAGCAGAGAATAATCCCCCTTAGAACCTGCGATTGAAAAAATAAACCCAGGTGGGCTTGAGACTCTTCTCGATAATGTTCCAGTAGAAAATATGGACATAAATCGTTTGATAATTGCACTAGGAAAAGGCCAAAGACCCCTGAATATCATTCAAGACAACAACTCTGAAGAACTTTCATTTGCAAGTATTTATGCTGGGCAGAAGCGACATACAGCAAGGTTGTTCGATCTGAGATTCGCCACTACAATAGAAGCGCTTGAACTATTCCTAAGCTTTTCCATAATTACAAGAAGTTAGAACTGCTTCAGATTGAGAATAGTACAATAGCCCAAAAAGTTTTAAATGAAAATTTTGTTCAGAATTTGTTCGAGCATGAAGATGGATATAGAGTTATTAAAGGTGTTAGATCTTCCCCAGCTCACTGGTAGGCAGAAAAAACAAGTAAGGAAGTCTAAGTTCGGGTGGAACCGAACATTATATACCTAGTAGTGATCTATTATGTCATCCCAATTAACGAAGGTCTATTTTAATACTTTCAGTTCGTATTTGCGTTCAAATTGACAGAAAGACAGACAGATAGAGGTATCAAGAGACGGGCATGGCTACATCGACACAGCTCATTGTCCTGATCATTTCAGTATACGTACAAACATTTCATGTTCATGAAAGGTATGAATATCAAAAAAAATATACAACTTCGCTTTTGCAGTGGGGTATTAACTACTTGCCCGGATATTTTAATTTTCATCCTGAACGTTTTGATATACTCGTACATTCATAAATATATATTTCGATTCGTTTAACCGAATGAAGTAATATACCTTGCGTGCTTAACAAAAATAGACATAACAAATGCGCCAAAGAACTCAACCGATCTTTATGATCTTTTCACAATATACACTTGGGTTCCCTGGGTAGAGCATAGACAATACATAGTTTTGGAAAAGTAGGCGGAGCCATGCCCCCAGGCTATATAAAGTTTTAATTCGTCAAACCTCCGAACTTTTTTGGTCTAAATTTATGAAATTTGGATATATGTGTCACTTAGTCAATATCTACATAATTTTTCAAAAGTGGGCGGTGCCACGCCCACACATTTTGTGTTTTGTTTTTGCTCTTGAACTTTCACGATAGGTTCAGGAGTTCGCTGGGCACGACACAGTCTGTATATAGCTTTTGGAAAAGCCCCCAGGTTATATAAAGCTCCAGTTCGGTATAGCAATGAGGTCATTTGGCTCAAGTTAATGACATACAGATGTGTTCTATGTATCAAAACGTCAAAACAACGTCTACCGGGTTTGCTAGTATATTGTAAAATGGCGAAAGCAAACAAGGAATTTCAGCATTCTTTTGTAAAACTGAGGGACTAGATTGCGTTCAAATAGACAGATGGATAAACAGACAGACGGACGGAGAGACGGGCATGGCTAAATCGACTCCGCTCATCATGCTGATAATTTTAGTGAACTCTTCTCTTCTTGTTCTCATACTTACATACATTAGAGGTTCTGAAAGGTATGAAAATCAAAAAAGATACATAACTTCGCTATTGCAGTGGGCTATTAACTATGTGCCCGAATATTTTGCATGTGTGTTTCCCGATTTGGCTAATTTGAAAAGTGGGCGGCGCTTCTTAAAAAGCTTATTATGTGCGCAAAATCTGATTGATATAACTTGCTTAGTTGTAGAAATATCGCTTTTTAAGTTTTACAGAAAAATTTTTCAGAACTATGGTAAAAAACTGGGCGTGGACATTAACCGATTTCGCCCATTTTTACAGCAAACAGTAACCTTTATATATAGAACATTATCACCAAATTTATTTTCAAAAAAATCAATTTTTGGCGGAGTTATGGCATACAATTTTTTGTGGAATAGTCCACTATAAAAGGAAACTTTAAAAGTGAAATATAAATTATGTAAAGCTATTTAATAGAATTCAACCTCCCGTGAAACGGGTTGTGCGTTGGGTTTGGGACCCACCACATAAAACAACGTTCCAATGAAATTCAACAACAAAGCCTCGGATATGAGAACCCCTTTTTTAGATGACAACACCCGCAAACGAAATAAGGATTATGAGATAAGGGCATGTAACTGGAATGTCCGGTCCCTTAATGGGGAAGGTGCCGCTGCCCGGCTGGTTGAGGTCCTGAGGAAAGCAAAAGCTGACATCACCGCCATACAAGAGATGCGATGGACGGGGCGAGGAAACACGATCAAAACACCTTGCAACATCTACTGGAGTGGGCATGAAGACAAGCGCAGATTCGGCGTGGGATTTGTGGTGGGAGAGAGACTCCGTCACCGAGTACTGTCGTTCACACCCGTGAACGAGCGTCTCGCTGCAATCCGCATAAAAGTACGATTTTTCACCATATCGTTTATCTGCGCTCATGCACCGACGGAAGAGAAGGACGACGTGGAAAAGGATGCATTCTACGAGTGCCTGGAAGAAGCATACGAGCGCTGCCCCCGTCATGATATCAAAGTCGTGCTTGGCGACTTTAACGCCAGGGTGGGTAAGGAGGGTGTATTTGGCCCCACTGTCGGGAAGTTCAGTCTCCACGATCAGACCTCGCCAAATGGATTCAGGCTGATCGACTTCGCCGGTGCCCGAAACATGGTCATATCCAGCACTAGGTTTATGCACAAGAAGATCCATCAGGCTACATGGCTGTCCCCCGATCGAAAAACACGCAACCAGATCGACCACGTTGTGATAGACGGACGGCATGCTTCCAGCGTTTTAGATGTTCGCACAATACGAGGACCTAACATCGACTCTGATCACTACCTAGTAGCAGCCAAGATTCGTACCCGCCTCTGTACGACAAAACAGGTGCAACAAAAAACGCAGGGAAAGCTGGACGTCGAAAAGCTGCAATCGCAACAGACCGCCAATTATTTCGTAGATCGCCTCTCACACCTGCTCTCCGAGAGCACAATTCAACCTAGTGGAATGCATGAGCAGTGGGATCATATCTCAGGAGCACTCCGTACCGCAGCCGAAGAAGTAATTGGATTCCGGCGAACGCGAAAAAACAACTGGTATGATGATGAAGAGTGCCGCGCTGCAACGAAAAGAAAGGACGAAGCCTACAAGGCAACGCTGAGATCGAATGCAACGAGGAGTGTGTGTGAACACTACCGCGAGTTGAAGAGGGAAGCGAGGCGGCTTTTCCGGGCGAAAAAAAGAGAGGCAGAAAAGCGTGAAATAAAGGAGCTTGAGATGCTGGCCAACGGGAATAATGCCCGAAAATTCTATCAAAAAATTCGGCGAATGACAGAAGGTTTCAAACCCGGGGCAAACTCCTGTAAGAATGAGAACGGCGACCTGGTGGCCGATGTTCAGAGAACACTCAGAATATGGAGGGATCACTTCTCTGCCCTTTTAAATGGAGAAACTGAGCAAGAAACCAGAGAAGATGCCGAACCCGAGCCCACAATCGAAGATGGAATTGACGTTCCACAACCCGACTACAATGAGGTGCGAATAGCAATATCCCGATTGAAAAACAATAAAGCAGCGGGCGCTGATGGTTTGCCTGCTGAGCTATTCAAACACGGAGGCGAGGAGCTGGTAAGGCGCATGCATCAGCTTCTATGCAGAATTTGGTCGGATGAATGCATGCCTGAAGATTGGAATCTAAGTGTTCTCTGCCCAATCCACAAGAAGGGCGATCCTGCAAAGTGCGCCAACTATCGCGGAATCAGCCTTTTGAATATCGCATATAAGGTCCTATCAAGCGTATTGTGCGAAAGACTGAAACCTGATGTGAACAGACTGATTGGACCTTATCAGTGTGGCTTCAGACCTGGTAAATCTACCATCGACCAGATTTTTACAATACGCCAAATCTTGGAAAAAACCCGTGAAAAAAGAATCGACACGCATCATCTCTTTGTTGATTTTAAAGCCGCTTTCGATAGCACGAAAAGGAGCTGCCTATATGCCGTTATGTCTGAATTTGGTTTCCCCGCAAAACTTATACGGCTATGCAAAATGACCTTGAGCAACACCGCCAGCTCGGTCAGAATTGGGAAGTACCTCTCCGAGCCGTTCGAAACTAAACGAGGTTTCAGACAGGGTGACCCCCTATCGTGCGATTTCTTTAATTTAATGCTGGAGAAAATAATACAAGCTGCAGAACTTAACCGCACTGGAACAATATTTTATAAAAGCGTCCAACTGTTGGCATATGCTGACGATATTGATATCATTGGCCTTAACAACCGCGCCGTAACTTCTGCTTACTCCAAATTAGAAAAAGAAGCGGAGAAAATGGGATTGGTGGTGAACGAGGGCAAAACGAAGTACCTTCTGTCATCATGCAAAGAGTCAGCGCATTCGCGCCTTGGCAACCAAGCCACTGTTGGCAGCAATAATTTCGAAATAGTAAAGGACTTCGTTTACCTGGGAACCAGCATTAATACCAACAATAATGTTAGCCTAGAAATCCGACGAAGAATCACTCTTGCAAACAAATGCTACTTCGGACTGAGTAGGCAATTGAAAAGTAAAGTCCTCTCTCGACGAACGAAAACAACACTCTACAAGTCACTCATCGCACCCGTCCTGCTATATGGTGCAGAAGCGTGGACACTAACAACATCTGATGAGGCGGCTCTGGGAGTATTCGAGAGAAAGGTTCTTCGAAAGATTTGTGGACCTCTACGCGTTGGCGACGGCGAGTACCGAAGAAGATTTAATGATGAGCTGTATGAACTTTACGCAGACGCCGACATAGTTCAGCGAATTAAAACACAGCGGCTTCGCTGGCTAGGCCACGTAGTGCGAATGAGCGAAGATGCTCCAGCCCAGAAGGTATTCTTATCGGCACCCGCCGGTGGAAGCAGAGGAAGAGGGAGACCACCACTCCGATGGAAGGACCAAGTGGAGACCGATTTGCGATCCCGCGGTGTTTCCAATTGGCGCCAGTTGGCGCAACGAAGAAACGACTGGCGAGCTATGTTGGACGGTCAAAATCGCCCAGGCGGTTAGATGACCATTTAAAGAAGAAAGATTTTACGCAAAGTTATTGCCTCTTCAAAATCTTTCATATAAAAGTAGGCGTAGACCTTAACCGAACCCGCCCGTTTTTTCCTGGAACATTCCTTGCATACCTGGAAACCTGAGTGCTGAATTTCGTTTCGATATCTTGAACGGTTTTTGATTTATGATTAATATTATTTTCAAATTTGACTTAATCAAAAGTGGGCGGTGCCACACCAATTTTCAAACATTTCTTGAAAATTTATTTTATGCCTCAATCTCAATGTATTCACCAAATGTTATTGTTATAGGTGTATTATGTACTGAGTAATCACTTTTGTTGGGTTTTTGAAAATATTCTATACATTAAATGTGGGCGTGGCTATCATCCGATTTCGCCCATTTTAAATAGCGTTCGAAAATGAGTACCAAGGAACCCGCATACCAAATTTCATTAAGATATCTCAAAATTTACTCAAGTTATCGTGTTATCGCATAATCAATTTCACTTTTCGTCCTGAACATCTTGATATATATAAGTCAATATCTATCTCGATCCCTGTGTGCGTAGCACTACTAGGTATAAAAAAGGCAATTGCCATGATCCGCCAATTTGGCCTTCCAACCTTTTTTCTAACGTTGTCTGCCGCTGAATTTCATTGGATCGAATTACTGGTTATTTTGGCTAAAACTGTGGACCATCAAGAACTATTTCTGAAGAAGAGGCCAATAATTTATCTACAAAAGTACGATATCGTCTATATCGCTCAGATGCAGTCACATGCGCTAGATATTTTAATTATCGTTATCATCAGTTGCTTAAGCTTTTTAAAGAAAATGGAGGTATTTTCGACGAGCATTTTGTTGAACATTATTACTGGCGGATTGAATTCCAACAAAGGGGCTCACCTCATGTGCATGGCATGTATTGGCTGAAGAATGCTCGTAAGATCGATCTTAGCGAACCTGAATCTTTTCCGAATGCTATTAGTTTCATTAACAAATATGTCTCTACAGATGTATCATAACTCATTTAGAAAATTTCATTGAGTACCAAAGACATAACCATAGCCGATCCTGTACCAGAGAAATAAGAGGACAGCAAGTTTGCCGATTTGGTATACCATATCCACCCATGCCTTCGACCCAAATCTTATTACCACTTCTAGATGACATAGAAAATTTGGAAACACATAGGGAAAACTACTCAAAGATTCAAAATCTTTTAAATTCTAATTTAACTTCTTCTGATATTTCCTGTTAAAATGATTTTGAAGCTTTTCTCTCTGATACGAGAATAAATTTGTCATTCGATGTCTATTTACTTGCTCTCAGATCAAGTTTAATGAAACCTAAAGTTTTTCTTAAAAGGAAGTTCCAAGACCACTCAATTAATGCTTATAACCCGGTTATCTTAGAGCTACATAGAGCCAACATGGATATTCAATTCATATTGGATGCAATAGGGGCATCTCTAGGCTTTTAAATGAGGCAATGGTAGAAGTTAATACTGGAAACTACACATTCAAGCAGAAACTTCAGCCATACATTTATTTCCGGAATTTCGGAAATTTTTGTGGGGGGTTTGTTAGAGCGTTATACTGAAAGGCCTATCCTTCTTGATAATGTTTGTCTAGCTGATTTTGCAGCTTTGTTTACTTTTGTAAAAATCAGCTAGAACGGCACAAGGTAACTCCGATAATGAAGGAGATATAGAAGGCGAAAATTCTTTAGTTCGGGTGGAAGCAATTCCATTGAGGGATGGTAGTGGTTATGTAAAGAAACGTCCCAAACCGTGTGTAGTTCGGTCAAGAAGGTGTAGTCCAGACACGGCTAGGGACGATTATTTCAGAGAAATGGCAATGCTCTACCAACCGTGGCGGGATGAACAACGGGATATTATAGATAATAATAATGAGCAAACCTGCGTAGAAAATCGAATTGAAGAGGAAAATCGAGAAAAATAGGGAGCTCGAAAATGTTCTGAACAGATTAAGGGAGGAGGAAATTTGCATACCAGTTGAAATAGATAGACCAGATATTGTTGACAATGAGTTCAGGGTACTGATGCTTTCCGAAATAAACGCTGACATAAAGTTATTAAACCTTAATGATAGTGATCCCGAAATCAATGAGAATGACTCTAACGGCACTCTTAGGCTCATTAAACTTCAAATTTCAATGGATGGTCGTTTTGTTAGTTATATTGACGCCAGACTAAAGCAGATTTTCAAGATTAATATTCCATTTGGTGGTATACCTGTTATTGTTTTTGGCGACTTGAAACAATTATCTCCTGTAGGTGATAGATGGATTTTTTCACCGAATCCAAGCGATGCTTACAGTCGGCTCGCCATTATGGGAGCTGTTTAAATATTATTAATTGAATGAAATAATGAGACAGCGTGGGGATCCACTGTTTGCTATTGCTTTGAATAATATGGCCTCCGGGGCTATGACCAGTGAAGACATATCTTTGATTGCAAATAGAGTCGTTGACTCTGACCAGGTTCCCGACAAAGCAATTCCCTTATTTTGTTCAAACGAGGAATCTGCCAACTATAATGCCCTTAAACTGAGTCAAATTCCTTCAACAGCAGTTTTCTCAATTGCGAAAGGCGTGGTTAAAGGAATTGCCGTTAGTGGCCAAAATGCTAATATCTTAGAACGGGTCAGACTATTCAAAACTTCCGAATCTCAGGGTCTTACGTATAGCCAAAAACCACGGCCAAATCTATGATAGTGAATATCAACACAGTAGTGCGTTTCTGTAACTTTCGTTATGCATTATAACGAACGAAATAACGAATTGAGTAGTGTAACGAACGGCTTGGGAAACAGTGGCGGCGGAGCTTAATGCATGTGGCGCAGCATGTAAGACGGGTGACCAGTGAAAAAAGGTTAGTTTACTTTATGTTTACTTTATTTATTACCTTTATATGTAAAATGAAAACGTTATGGCAATTTTATACGACAGCACGTAACTGCTAATATACGCCCAAAAATATATCAAACGACGGGTTTAAACCTCCGTACCAATAATCCGAAAACGGAAATTCTATATTTTATGTTTGTTCAGAGATATTTGCAATCAAAGTTGAAAATTTTCTGTCATTTTCATGTGGTTGTTGTAATCACAGATTACGGTGTACCGAAAAGTGTAGAAATGTGTTCGGCGCAGAAATATTGTGGACCGCGTAGCCGGTGTTGGACCGGCTAAGGGTTATTTTTTTGAAGCGCGGCCAAAGGCTGCCTACGCAGAAAGGTGTTGTGCACATAAATACCTTGGATCAAGCCCCCTATTTGGGATCGGACCTAGGCCATTTTTGGGGTTTTTGCTAATAACTTTTCACTGAAACAAATTATTTAATTTCCGCTTTCTGATTATTGATACAGAGATCAAAACGCGTCGTTTGATACCTTTCCCGTGCAGTTAGCAGTTAGGTGCTGTCGTATAGAATTACCAACGTTATATTTATATTATACATGTTATATATGGTGTGTATATGTTTGAATTCATAGCCGTTATAAATTTATTTTTACAGTGTTGGGCAGACTCGAAATCATCCGTCAAAAAGCAGCAGGCCGCCATCAACAGATTTAACCAAGTCACTGGAAATCGGCCTGCCACCGAAGGTCCGCCGCCACTGGAAGGCATGGACAAGGAGCACCTCCTGGAGTTCTTTCCAGCTGCTCTTGTTAGTGGCGATGGTGGCACCATAGAAGCGGGATTCCAGGAGGTAATTTGTGCTTTTATTAAAAAAAATAAGTTATTTTCAATTACAATTTTTGCAATCTAGGAGTATTTGGATGACGAATTACAGGAATCCCTGGATCCACTGCTGGCGACGCCTGTTAAGGAAGTGGCAGCAAGTACTTCAAAAGCAGCAAGCACTACTTCCTCTTTCTCAAGTGCTTTTGAAGAAGTGAAAGAGTTAATGAAGAAGCAGGAGGAGAAGAGGTGTAGTGAAATGGGGGAGCTCATGAATGTTCTTAAAACTATGAGCTCCGCCCTACAATCAATAGATGCCTCACTAGAAATTTTGGCATAAAAAAATTAAAATTTAGTATATTTATTTCTATTTATTTCATTGTATTAAATGCTGAATTTTGTTTTTGTTGTCTTTATACCAATTTTTATTTTAAATAAATTGTTCTGTTTTAATATAAATTTGTTTTATTTTTATTGTTCATTGAAGTGATTTCTAACAATGGAATCACGAACTCTTCGTCCTTGATTTAAAACATTTCTATTATCTTCGTCAATAGATTCCACATTCATAATTGATACATCAGACATATTTACGTCTGGAATGGTTTGTTTATGAAGTAATCTAAAATTGTGTAACGTCAAGCAGGCATTGATTATGACGCCGGAGTATAACGGGGAAATTAAAATCCCGCGATCATGCGACAAGCACGCAAAGACTTTTTTCAAAACTCCATTAAGCCTTTCCACGCAGTTTCTGGCTTGACTATGGACCTTGTTGTAATTTTCTTGCCCAACTGATTCCGGATTTCGATATGGCGTCATAATCCATGGCTGTAGTGGATATCCAGAGTCTCCTATGAGCCAATTGGAGTTTGAATTAGCAATAAATTGTGATTCCAAATATTCCTTGCATTTAGAATTTTCCCATATGTAGGCATCATGGGTACTTCCACCAAACCGTGCATTGGCAGACAATATATTGAGGTCGTAGTCGCATATTAGCTGTACATTTTTAGAAAAATACCCTTTTCTATTTATGTAACAGCACTCAACATCCATTGAAGGTTTTTTTATCTTCACGTGCGTACAGTCGATGGCACCAATGCATCCGGGAAACCCAGTGCAAGAAAAAAAATCTGCAATTATACATACAATTAAGTATAGAAAGTAAAATTGTATTGACATA
The DNA here is from genome assembly GCA_949987695.1 of Merzomyia westermanni. Lineage (NCBI taxonomy): Eukaryota > Metazoa > Arthropoda > Insecta > Diptera > Tephritidae > Merzomyia > Merzomyia westermanni. The sequence goes on from OX465291.1 coordinate 89,873,952, forward strand.
TATAACCTTTGTTTAATTCTATTGGACTCTGCCAAGCTTTTAGGGAAAATTATATATTTGCACATAAACTTGTTTTGTATAATGTACGAAACTTCTTTGACGGAGCAACACACCATTGTCTTAATCATAGAGCAAACGAAATCCTGCCCAATATCCCTTAAGTACGATCCTGTCGCATAATAATGCAATGCTGCTGCCATCCTCAATGGTTTTTGTATAAAAGTTAGCCTTACTCCGTCTTTCATGTGAGGGCGTATTTCATTTAACAATGCTAATGCTGCATCTTTTTTAAACCTAAAAAGCTCTTCAAGTCGCGCTTCCGGGACGTGAAAAGGGTCAGTTGAATCTCTAAGGTAACGTCTTCGTACACGTAGCATATTTCGCTGGTCAACTTATATTGCCAGTGCGGTAGCTGCAAGCATGGTCACAAGCTTCAAAATAATGAAATAAGTTAACACTTCACTTATACACACATACTTTATTTCGCCATACTTACTTTTTAAATAAATAATTAAACAAAACAATGCAAAAAGTAAAATTTACAATTAGGATTAATATATACAAAACCACTCAGCTGCCAACGACATAATAAACAGTGTTTTGTTTCCACTGTTTCATACACTTTATAACAACTCACCACAACCATAACGAAAGGTGACTTTTCTGAGTTACAGAAACACTTCAAAACAATTGTTCTTTATAAACCTTTCGTTACGCAAAAGTGATATTTCTTTCGATATCATAACGAAAAGTTACAGAAACGCACTACAGGTGACGGTTTGGTAAATGGTGCAACTGACCAGCTTATGCAGATAGATTTAGATTCATCGGTTCCAATAACACTGTGGATGAAATTTTTAGAACCTTCTGTTGGTTTGATGGCTAGATCGAAAAAGAACGCAGTCTAACGAACCTTCGTGGACACCCATTAAGGAGACTGTTAGGGCCTTTCAATATAAAAGAAATGAGCAGATTACAATTGAAAGAAACCAGTTTCCAATTGTTCCGGCTAAGGCAATAACCATTCACAAAAGTCAGGATGCTACGTATAACAAAGTGGTTGTTCACACCCGACCTAGAATGCCAAGATCATCTTTATATGTAGGCTGCAGTCGAGCTACTAGTGCTGAAGGTCTATTTATATTAGGTAATTTCATTCCACCTAATCCTTTTTGTGAATCTGATCCTGTATTTAGGCAGTTGAATGATTTGACCACAACAAAAGCTTTGGCTCCAACATTTAACTTTATGCTTTCTCGAACATCGAGCCTTCAAATTATATTTCATAATGTTCAGAGTCTTCATGCCCACATAAATGATATAAATAATGACATCCTGATGCTATCCTCAGATATCCTGTGCTTTGTCAAGACATGGAGTTATCTATATGAACATTTTGAAATTCCTGGGTTTATTTCACTAAATGCTTTACGGATAGAAAGCACCGAAACGGAAAACAGAAAAGGCGAGGCGTTTTAGTGTATGCGGAACCTAACTTTGCTTCGCAATCGAATTATGTAAGTTGAAAAAAATTTGTTCTGGTCGCAAGGTTTTAGAAATCGTTGTATTCAAATGCAAAGATTATAGGAATTCCACATTCCCCATCAGGCATTTTGAATCAGAGCTGCGAGAAATTCTTACTACAGATCTGTGTGAAAAAAAATGTCTTAATTTTGGGTGACTTTAATATATGCCTTAAGTCGAGGAATAATGGAATCGAACATCTGCTTAGAGATTATAATTTCAATTCACTGATAGACCCCCAATATTTCACCACATCTGCTGGTACCCAAATTGACTAGGGATTTTCAAATATTGACACTACCCATGTTAAGGCTATAACCTATGAAAGAGTATATAGCTACTAAGATAGCATTGGCGCCTCTTTTTATGAAAATAGTGAAACTAACTAAGGTAGATTAAGATATGTATATACTATTTGATAAACTGTAACTAATTAAGTACATATTTATCTGATTCTTAAGAAGTATTATATTATCAACATTATTAATTTATGCAAATAATAGAAGCCTTACTTTTAAGTACATAGATATAAACTTATTAATCAAAATTAAAGCTTAAATTGATATTGTGACGAATTCGATGAATCCTTGATTATCAATCCTGGGCTCGATTACCATAAAGTCAAATAAACACACACACAAATATTGTTACTAATAGCTAGTTTTATTTACTAGTAATAAACACAATATAAGTTTAAGAGTTTGGTAACTTCACAATAGTTCACTGAACAACACTTGAAAATAAACTGATCAACCTGGCTTGCTTGGTCACTGTCTTATATAGTCTGACAGGGTGCTTGCCTACATACCGAGAACTTTCTTGGTTGTTCGCTTTTCGTGTTCCCGAAGGGTCGGTTTTATTTATTGACATCTCCTGTTCGCCTTGGATTCGCAAAAATTTGCGCCATCTCTCTTCCTCTTCCTTGATACACGCTTAAATGCATAAGAGTAACCATCGTCATCTCTGTTGTGCTTAACTAGCGGTGGGAGTGTTATTGAGTTAGGGATGGTATATGCTTGAGAATAATCGCCACACTGCCCTCCACCTAAGACACATTTCCGGAACCAAATGCAGCTAGCCTTTCCAAATGGACCACCTTCATCTTATTCCTTCGCATTCCCATAGTTTGTATGCGATATAGCACATCGTTGATCCGTTTTATGACTTTGTTTGGGCCTTCCCAGTTACATTGTAGTTTTGGGGACAAACCTTTCCTACGCTGTGGGCTGTATAGCAGCACTAAATCACCTTCTATAAAATCTTCCGAATTTATTGCTTTGTCTTACCTGGCCTTCATCTTAACACTCATGATCATCGCTCATTTCTTCTTCCAAAACGCTAGTAGATTTCCGAGCATTAACCCCTGCATCAGCATTTATCCCAAACTTCAAGTAATCTGGCAATCGAAGATCATTCCCGAAAATTACCTTTGCAGGAGTCTGACCAGTTGTTTCATGTACTGCAGAGCGATATGCCATTAGGAATAAGGAGATGTGAGTATCCCAATCCCTTGCTTTGTTGGTCGCCTTGCCGTGGAGAAGGAGCTTAAGTTTCGCATTGAAAGCACTCGGGTGACGGCTCTCAATGCGGGATGAACGAAGAGGAACACCTCATATTTCCTACAGACTCTGGCAGAGGGTACTGCAGGAAATGTGAGGGCATCCGTGCCAACACCACCCTAAGCCAAGGTGTTAGACACCGTGCTGATGGCTGAATGGTCAGCGGGTGCATATCGAATAGCTGATCGCGAACGGTTCCCTCCGACGCCCGGGCAAGGTCGGTTGTATAAGTGCCTTCTCGCGCGCTTGCCGGCTCTGCGGGCGGGTGACCAACCCCTTTCCGTGCATACTCGTGAGACCAAATTATGAACAATTCAACAAATACCAACAACAAAAAAACAAAACAAAGATATGAAAACTAATGACGAACGAACGACAGGAAGGGACACTAGACACTACGCCAGGGACATCACGGACGAACACAGGCGACATTAGACGAAAGGAGGACACTAGTACGACCCCTGCGGCTTAGGGGTTTAGAATATGCCCGAGGTAGGCATACCGGTCGTAAGAGGCGACTAATATGCACAAAGGTAATGACGTGCAACTCGATGGTTGATCTACGGATATGATGCCTCTCACCTCTCATTACCCATCTATCCTTCCTTACGGAAGGAGGGGTGACATGACCTAGAAGGTTCCACTGGTCATACCAAATCGCTACCACGACAGTAGGGCAGTACTGCAAGGGAGTACCGGAGCGTACCGGGTTCATATCCGGCCAAGGACTGTCAGTTCGACAGCACCCCCCAAAACCTTCGGGGAGTGTTTTTGTCGTTAAACAACAACAACACAACAGGACACTAGTACGGGACTAAGGCTGGGGAAGACGAACTCCTCTGAGGACGAGTTTCTCTCCTCCAGTGAAGAGACGGACGGACGAAGCGTCAGAGCAAGTACCGTAGGAAACGGTACTCCGCCACGCAATCAACCTTCTTCGAAGGCTGCCAGGAGGCAGTCTTCTATTAAAAAGACGCAGTCTAAAGCATCTTTAGGGAGAAAACGATACCAGCTCGCTCTGTCTGTCCTGGAGAGGATAGAACGGAACAGGGTGAATGGTACCGTTCATCCCAAGGATGCGGCCGACCGCGTCAGTTTTCAAGCGGTGGTGGACGAGTACCGGGCGTACTTGAACACCCAGCAGAGATCCCCAGCAGGTAAAAGGAATCGGTTTCTGGAAGAGGCCCCTGAAGGCTCTAAGAGTAGCAGGGTTACCGGTGGGGAGGCCTCCACTTCAGCCGGAGTGCTAAAGGGGGCAAAGTCTTTCGCCGACACGGCCAGGTGAAACCTTCACGTTGCCCTCGTGGATGAGACCACAAACAGCGGCAAGCCCGTCCTGGAGAGGTGGGGGGAGATTGAGGCTAGGTTGTCTCAAATGGTCATCGACTTCGTGATGGCCAACCCGGAGGGAAATCTCCCCTCAATCGACTCGGCGGAGGTTGTCCGCGGTTACAGGGTGGTCAAATGCGAGGACCAACAATCTAAGGCGAAGTGCCTCGTAGATTTGCGCGGTGCCTGGGAGGGCTTACGGCTAAAGCTCATCCCAGCGGCCGAAATTCCTCGACGACCAAGAGCTCGGGTGTGGATCCCGAGTATGAAGATCAACAGCGGGACGCTGTTGAAATACCTACAGGCACACAACCGGCAGGTTCCGATGGGTGACTGGATGGTCATCAAGGCCGAAGAGTCGAAGAGGAACAGCCTATCTTTCCTACTCCTCATCAACGAGGAAAGTATTGCGCCGCTGGAAAGAACGGACTTTCTACTGAAGTTTGGCGTGCGGCGCGCCAAAATCAAAATACTTCGACCTCATCAGGGGGATGAGGAAGAGGTGGATGAGGACTTGGAGCTCGCCGACCAAGCATCCTTACCCTCATAGGCATGATGGGCCTTAAGGTTGTCCAGATCAATCTCCAGCACTCCAAGCTGGCCTCGGACAACCTTGCCGTCTTCCTAAAGGAGGAGGACGCTGATATTGCCGTAATATAGGAGCCCTGGGTGGGGAACACTGAGGTGAAGGGGCTCTCGATAAGGGGCTATTCTGCGTTTTACAAACGCGAGGACGGTAAGCCGAGGACATGCGTTTTGGTAAAATCTAACTACAATGCTTTTCTTATTTCTTCCCACAGTTCTCTAGATCTCACGGCGATCACAATGGAGACAGCTGACGGAGTCAGCACGGTTATTGCCTCGTGCTACATGTCGCACGACAGAGAAACTCCGCCGGAGGAGGTCCGAAACTTGTTTCGGGACTGGAAGTCACAAAACATAATAATCGGGGCGGATGCCAATGCAAGACACTCTCTATGGGGGAGTTCGGAAATAAACATGCGTGGTGAGTCACTTTTCGATTATATTATTAGTATGGATTTAATAGTTTGTAATCAGGGAAGCACATCCACCTTTGTATTTCCTAGCACGGATACTTTCAACGGGTGGGAGGAGGTGCTAGATGGAACGCTACTAAATGGTAATAGTAGTATTCAGGTAGATAACTGGAGGGTATCGGAACGTCTATCTTTTTCAGACCACAGGTGGATACTCTTCGACATAGGTCTCAAGAAGGACTAATTGGCATAAGTTCTGTAGGGTGGTGAGCAACAAGCTAGGTATATCTTCGGTTCCGGAAATCACATGAGTGGGTGACCTGAACGCAAGCAGTAACAAGCTAGAGAAGGCCTTGGGGTCGGCTCTGCGGATAGCTTGTCCTAAAAGCTTTAGTAAAAAGTCTTATCTTCCTTGGTGGAACACGAATCTCTTCAGGCTCAGAAGAGAGACGAGCAAACTCTTCAATCTGAGTCACTCTACTGGTAACTGGCAACCATACAAAGAGAGTCTCAGGTGCTATAAAAAGGCGATTCGAAAGGCCAGGCAGGAATCCTGGAGGGACTTCTGCTCATCTATCGAATCGACCAAAGAATCTTCGAGAATGGGAAAAATTCTCTCAAAAGAAAAGTCCTGTCCATCCTTCATCAGGAAGGATGATGGGTCATGGACAAGCAGCTCGGTGGAAACTCTTGAGCTGCTTATAAGTACACACTTCCCAGGCTGTATCTCCATGGAGATGGAACCAAGGGAACGTACTGGGACAGTACCCTCCCCTCAGCTAATGAATGGGCTTATAACGCAAAAGAAGATTGAATGGGCAATCAACAGTTTTTCACCATATAAATCACCAGGTCCGGATGGAATTTACCCAGCCATGCTGCAGAGGGCAAGCTCGGCGGTGATACCCTGGTTGGAACTTATTTTCAGGGCTTGTATTCGGCTAAATCACGTCCTTCTAAACTGGAGAGGAACCCGGGTGGTCTTCATCCCAAAGGTCAATAAGACGAGCCATGAGAAGCCTATCAATCAGAGATCTTTGCAATCCAGGAGGCATGCAAGGCTTTGCTGGAAACGGAAGGCACAGGTAAAATGATAGCAATATTTTTTGATAGCCAAGCAGCCCTGGGGGCTCTGGGGTCTGCAACGATAACATCGAGCCTGGTAAATCAGTGCAGGGAGTGGGCCACGAGGCTGGCTCGTCGGCATATCGTTTCCTTAATTTGGGTGACGGGGCACCGAAATATACAGGGAAACGAGATGGAAGATGGATTCCAACTATACTCTATAAGCACATTCAAAGTCTTCTATAATACATCCTTCATTGGTTAATTCACGAGTTGTGGTATCAAAACGGCGCATCAGCGCTAATTGGAGTCGCAGGAGACTCGCCACCAGAACCAACCAACCCAACCAATCTGAATCCTTCTAGAACTTATCCACTACTTTCCTCAGGTGCTCTTCCAAAGTTCTATTGAATCGTTCCACTATGCCATCTGATTGACGATGTAATGCAGTTGTTCGAGTTTTCCGAATGACCAATGTCTTGCACATTTCCTGGAACACAGCTGCTTCGTAATTTCTGCCTTGGTCAGAACACACTTCTGCCTCTTGATTTGGAATAGGGTACACTTCTGGCCACTTGCTGAAATAGTCCATAACTACCAGTACATATTTGTTTTCGAGTTTGCTAGTAGGAAATGGACCAGCTACATCCATGGCTATCCTCTCAAATGGCGCACCTGAGTTATACTGTTTCATTTGGCCATGGCTCCTTGATTTCGGTCCTTTAGCTTTGATGCATAATTCACAGTTGGTAATCCACTCCGCGACCGATTGATGGCAACCAATCCAATAGAATCTTTGCTTGACTTTATCCAAGTTTTTGGTGACTCCAAGATGACCTCCGCTTGGACCGTTATGTAATTCATTGAGTACATCAGGGATTTTCTTCCTTGGGACGACTATCAGCTTTCGAACACATTGACCATCCTCACTCTCCCATGTTCGATGCAAACAACCGGATTCTAATTGCAGACTATTCCACTGTGCCCAATATGACTTGGCAACAGGACATTCGGCTGACATCTCCTCTCTTGATGGTCGCTTGTCTCGTTCGATTTCTTGCATCACACATGTAAGATCTGGATCTTCGTGCTGACACTTCCTTAATTGATCCATGTTCCATTTGTCCGTAGATGTTATAGTCATGAGCCGAACGTCTATAATGTCTTCCTTTGCCTCAGCTTTTGAACAATGCTTGCATTCCAAGTTACATGGTCTTCGTGACATTGCGTCAGCATTTCCGTGAGTGCTACCCTTGCGATGCTCTATGGAAAAGTCATAGCTATGCAGTCGCTCTATTCACCGTGGCAATTGACCTTCCGGATTACGGAACTGTAAGAGCCATTTCAACGCTACATGGTCTGTCCTGACGTGGATACGCTGCCCATAGATATACTTGTGGAAATGCTTAACGCACTCTACCAATGCCAACAGTTCTCTCCGGGTTACACAATAGTTCCTTTCAGGCTTCCCAATTGTTCGGCTATAGTATGCAACTACCTTCTCCTGTCCATCAATAATCTGGGACAAAACACCGCCTATAGCATAACCACTCGCATCTGTATCCAGAATAAACTTTGAACCTGGAATAGGATATACTAACATCGGGGCAGTGCATAGTCGTTCCTTCAATGTTTGAAAAGCCACCTGCTGTTCCTTCTTCCATTCAAAACTCATATTCTTCCTGGTAAGGTCATGGAGACTACTAGCTACGCTGCCAAAATTCGGTACAAGTCGGCGATTATATGTGCACAGCCCAAAGAAGCTCCGTTACTCATGGAAATTTCTCGGTATTGGCCAATCCTTAACGGCTTCGATCTTTTCCTTAGCGGTGCTGATTCCCTCCGTAGTTACCTTGTGACCCAAATAACTTACTTCCTTTTTAAACAAGGAACACTTCTTGGGACGTAGTTTCAGACCAGCACCAGCTATTCTTTGGAAAACTTCCTCTAAGTTCTTTAGGTGTTCCTCAAAGCTTTTTCCGAGCAGGATGATGTCGTCGAGGTACACCAAACATTTTTGCCAATGTAATTCTTTCAGTATCTGGTCCATGATTCTCTCAAAAGTAGCTGGAGCATTGCATAGCCCGAAGCGCATTACCATAAATTTCCAAGGCCCTTCTCCAACGCTGAAGGCCGTCTTCTCTTTATCTTCGTCTTTTACTTCAACTTGCCATTTACCGTTTTTCAAGTCCAGTGTGGGAAACCATTTTGTGCCAGATAACGAGTCCAGAGTATTGTCGATTCTTGGCAATGGATAACGGTCCTTCTTAGTTATGTCGTTCAATTTCCGGTAATCCACACAGAACCTCATTTTTCCATCCTTCTTTTTCACTAGTACTACCGGTGAGCTCCATGGACTATCTGATGGTTCGATCACGAGGCTATCACTCATTTCCTGTATAATTTCTCTTACCACTTATCGTTTGGCCAATGGAATACTACGAGGAGCTTGCATTAGTTCAGTATCAATATGATGCTTCCGAACTTTGGTCCGACCTAGTTTGGAACCATCCTAGTCAAATATGCTCGAGTAACTTAGTAGAAGTTCCTTTGCCTTTTCCTGATGATCTTTTTCGAGGCCTGCCGTCCACGACCTCATATCATCTGAAAGATCAATCTTGCTGGCAAAATCATATTTCTGAAGCTGTTCACAATTGATAACTATCTCGACCTCTTGGCATTGTCCCAGTATTGCTCCTTTGGAAAGTTTAATCGGCGATTTGAACTCATTAAGTACTCTTACCGGTACACGTCCATCTTGTTTTTTCATGGCCAGAGGTTTTCCTACTAATATGTTTATCCTTGATTTGTTTGCTGCCTCGACAACCTACAATTTGTTTGTCCCATAATCTCCATCAATCTTTGCCCATATGATTGCTTCCGACTTCGGTGGAATTTGTTGGCTCTCCTCCACAAGCACGTATTTGTTTTCGTAACCAAAATTTAGTGGCACATCCATGTTCTGGTAATTCATAATCCTGTTTTGCATGTCGATCTTGATGCCTTGCTCGCTTGAGAAGTCCACACCAACTATGATTTCGTCAACAATATCTGCTACTATAAAACTGTGTAGAACGGCCACATTCCCAATTGCGATTTCACATGTTACTTCTCCTAGGACATGGGTGTCCTCACCAGTGGCCGTACGTAACTTTGCTCCATGCAATGGTCTCACCTCCTTGTTGACTAAATCAGATCGAATTATGGAATGCGATGCGCCTGTATCCACAGTTAGTAAGTGCTTTACGTTTTCGTCTACCTGAATTGCTGGGGTTACTGGAGCCAGTGCCGCAATAACGTGCTATGTGACCTGGTTTTCCGCACTTAAAGCATTTAATGGCACCATCACTTTTTTTCTGTACTCCGTTCAACGCTTCCAAAATTTTGTCTACCCAAGCCGGAGTGTCCACTTCTACGCGATGAGCCTTGTATGTAGGTTTACTCAAAAGCGAGGCTGTTTCCTGCGTCAGAGCATGCGATACCGTTTCAGCGAATGTCCTTTTGGGGTTTGCATATGTGGCCCGCTTCGTCTCCACATCGCGTATTCCATTTATAAAACTTTGGATTTTAACCCTCTCAGTGTACTCCACGGGTGCGTCCGCATTTGCTAGATGGGCCAACCTCTCGATATCCGATGCAAATTCCTGCAATGTCTCATTAGCCTTCTGACAGCGATTCTGTAGCTCTATTTGGTATATCTGTTTTCGATGTTCGCTACCATAGCGTCTCTCAACTGCACCCATCAATGCTTCATAATTATTGCGTTCACCGTCTGGAATCGTCTGTAAGATTTCGGCTGCAGGACCCTTCAATGCCACGAACAGTGCAGCAACTTTGTCTTCAGTGCCCCAATTATTCACCGCTGCCGTCTTCTCAAACTGTAGCTTGAATACCTGAAAAGGAACAGAACCATCAAAGGAAGGGGTTTTTACATTTGGAGTATTTGTGGAGGCTGTTTGACGATTCAGTTGTAACCTCTCAGTGAATCAACCTCAGCCTCAGCTTTGTCCTGCCGTTCTCTGAATACCTCCTGCACTTCAGTTATTTTTGCGTCCTGCATTCGTAGCTGTGATGCCATTCGTTCTTCCTGTGCGTCCACCTGCAATGCAATTCTCGCCATGTGTGTCTTTTGTTCTTCCAACTGAGATGCCACGTGTGTCTTTTGTTCTTCCAGTTGAGCGGAGAGCTGTGATGAAATATGTGCCGAAATTTGAGACGACATTTCTATAATACGAGTCTCTTGGGCCTCCATTCGACATGCAATGCGTGTTTTCTGTTCTCCCATTTTAGTCGAGATCTGAGTTAATACAGCCACTATCATGTTTTGTCCACGGTTGCTACTGGATTCGAAGGTTCCTTTTCTTCTTCCATTTTTGTCGATGTCTCCTCTACAAGATGAAAAACATGATCATCAACGTTGATTCCTTCTGCTTCCAAAGCCTCTCGCAATCGTGGCTGCAATTTGGATTTATTGCCTGTAGTGTTTAGTCCGCATTTGTTCCAACTCAATTTTGAGTTGCTGAATCTGTGATCCATTCAGCTTCGCCATATCCTTTAAATCCCTGGTATTTATTGTGGCGATTATTCTCAAGCATGTACCATCCCTAACTCAATAACACTCCCACCACTAGTTAACACAACCGAGATAACGATGGTTACGCTTATGCATGCAAGCGTATAACTAGGAAGAGGAAGAGAGATGGCGCGAGTGTTTGCGAATACGATGCAAAGAGGAGATGCCAATAAATAACACCGACCCTTCCAGAACACGAAAAGCGAACAACAAAGAAAGTTCTCGGTGCGTAGGCAAGCACCCTGTTGGACTATATAAGGCGGTGACCAAGCAAGGCAGGTTGATCAGTTTATTTTCAAGCGTTCAATAGTGAACTACTGTAAAGTTACCAAACTCTTAAAATTGTTTTGCGTTTATTACTAGTAAATAAAACTAGCTATTACTTACATTATCTGTGCGTGTGTTTATTCGACTTTATAGTGATCGAACCCAGGACTGATAATCAAGGAATCTGACACGAATTCGATAATTCCTTGATTATCAATCCTGGGTTCGATGACTATAAAGTCAAATAAACACACGCACAGATATTGTAACTAATAGCTAGTTTTATTTACTAGTAATAAACGCAATACAAATTTAAGAGTTGGGTAACTTCGCAGTAGTTCACTGAACAACACCTGAAAATAAACTGATCAACCTGCCTTGCTTGGTCACTGCCTTATATAGTCCGACAGGGTGGCTTGCCTACGCACCGAGAACTTTCTTGGTTGTTCGCTCTTCATGGCCTCGAAGGGTCGGTATTATTTATTGACATCTCCTCCTTGCCTTGGATTCGCAAAGATTCGCGCCATCTCTCCTCCTCTTCCTAGGTACACGCTTGCATGCAGAAGAGTAGCCATCGTTATCTCTGTTGTGTTTAACTAGTGAGAGTGTTATTGAGTTAAGGATGGTACATGCTTGAGAATAATCGCCACAATATATACTGGGGAAAAAACTATGTACTACTGATTACAAAATATCAAAAGTTGACTTTTATAATAAGATTTAATAAACAGCGCAGTGATAAAGTTAGCATCAGTCAAACGGTATCAATATTGGAGGGTTATTATTTCAAAAACCCACTCAGTTTAGGGGATATTGAACTAAAGTTGTGTCCTAGAATGTGTTTATACTATATAGGCGTCTGACACCTATTGCATTGGCGAGGACATAAATATAGGATGCTATTAACTACTCTAAAGAAATCATTTTGTTTCGGAGATATTGACTTAAATGTGGAACTAGGTAGGACCAGGCCAGTTGGCAGAAAATATCCGAGGGGGGGGTTTAAACTCAAGTTACGTAATCAATGAAGAAAGATAAGAAATTTATTTTCGGAGCCCGGAAATTTTACTGTCAAAAGTCATATTTAGTTACAATAATTTAATAAATCAACTCTGCGAAGTACTGAAAAAACTCTTTCAGAATTATTTGCGGTTCATTCGTCGCTGTTGTCACAGACAAAACTGCCATAACGCGAAACGTTTGGTTAACATTTGGAAACGAGTGCTTCAAGTGAGTTTTTTCTTTTCTTTCCGGCAATGAGCTTCCGCCAAAGTAGTACTTCGTTCACCCAGATTTCACAGGAATCGCAGTGTAAAAATGAGCAGTATGATTGGAATAGTTGAGCGCAGGACTCTTTTTCGAAAATTTTCATTTAGTTGGGAAAAAGGCAAGCGAAATTTGATAAAATATTGCTGTGATTTAAGAATCGATCTTGCAATTGTGTCAGAAACGAATCAATGTACGGTATGTAGATTGTTATACGGAAATAATCTTCAACTGAATCAGTTTGTACGTTGGAACTTTGGGTCAGGTTCGACGCAATCCTTGGCTTTCGCAATTCAATTTCTTATTGCTCGCTAATTTCGTTCACGGTTTTTGAAAATTTGTCTGAATTCTCCATTAGCGTTTTCTCTTCTTTCCATCAAAATTTGTTTCGCCGCATCAGCCAATTTTATAGCCCCTCCCAGATCTTGATTTTCTCCTTGAAGTGAGCGCGAATTACTGCTAGTTGCAAATGGAGATATATTGCGACGGACTCATGCTGTTCTACCCATGTGGTTTTACAAAATTTTTTCAATTTCTTCACTTGAGTTTCCGATAGGTGTTCATTTTCACTTATCGCATCCTGAAGGGCATTTTGGCGTTTCGGATAAACAAAGTAGGAAAGGATATTCTCTAGAACTCCCAGACAATTTTTGATTTCCGTTATATTGCACGCAGAGCTTACCGCCAAATTGGAGCTATGAGCAGCACAATAAGAGGAGAGCGCGAGTGGATACGTTTTTCTGACAACAGCTTGAGCCCCTTGGAACTCTCCGCTAACCGCTCTCGCCCCGTCATATCCTTGCCCGAAGAAATACCTGCAATCCAGTCCGGAAGATTTTAGGAAATCAAGGTAAGCCCTTTCCAGTGAATTCGGTGATAGGAATAAAACACAAGTAGCGAATGCAAATTGAACTTTGTTCTACTCCTGCAATGTCTGGCGTGTCATCTCCGAGAAAAGAAAAGCCCTTCGATTTGTTCACTCGATCGATGTTGTAACTCATGATGAGGTGGTGACAAATGTTGATTATTTCGTTCTGGACACGGTTGCTTATGTACATAGCATTCTTTGGTAAATCACTCAGGTGTTTTTTCAACTGCTCATCAGTTTTGGCTCGATATCTTAAAAGAGCTCTAAAGTTTCCATCATTCGTCAACGGTTCGTCTTCAGAAATTCTTCCCGTATCATTGGAACCTCTGAGAGCAAATCCTTGTCGGCTACACAGGATAACTGTTTCAATAATTGGAATCATGCGTAGTTTGCTTTCATTCAGAAAGTCTAATTTTTGTTTCTACAGTTGCAAATCAATGGGTAAAGCATTTTCTTCTTCGATTCCCATTCTGAATGTCGCATTGCGGCATTATCTAAGGTTGTAAAGAGTATCAGTTGGAATGGAATTTGGCCACTTGGAACATAAATGTATGATGAAATATCCCCAATAGGGGGGAGTTTGCACCCACAAAACCCCCACTGCACGGGCCTGGGTAGGACATTTATGTATTTGTGAAATATGGTCATCAAATGAAAGGTATGAGCAGGGGATATACCATGGTTTTTAATGTTACCTCAAATGATTCTGAAATACTGGTTATACCGATGCATGTATGGTTCAATACACATATGTGGTTCATAATTTCTAAACATCCTACTTACCTGCTGATTACATGCCAATTTTACTACCATAATAATTTGCAAAGCTTAAAGCAATATATCATACTAAGTCAAAACCATAAGCAATATTACTTCCTTTGGGATAGATATGTGAAAGTGAGTGTAGTTTTCCATCGATTTGCTTGATATTGTGACGAATTCGATGATTCCTTAATTATCAATCCTGGGTTCGATCACTATAAAGTCGAATAAACACACGCACAGATATTGTAAGTAATAGCTAGTTTTATTTACTAGTAATAAACGCAATACAAATTCCCGAGTTTGGTTACTCCACAGTAGTTCACTGTACAATACTTGAATACAAACTGATCAACCTGCCTTGCTTGGTCACCGCCTTATATAGTCCAACAGGGTGCTTGCCTACGCACCGAGAACTTTCTTGGTTGTTCGCTTTTCGTGTTCTGGAAGGGTCGGTCTTATTTATTACCATCTCCTCTTTGCATCGTATTCGCAAACACTCGCGCCATCTCTCTTCCTCTTCCTAGTTACACGCTTGCATGCATAAGCGTAGCCATCGTTATCTCAGTTGTGTGTTAACTAGTGGTGGGAGTGTTATTGAGTTAGGGATGGTACATGCTTGAGAATAATCGCCACACTGCCCTCCACCTAAGTCTGATCGTCCCGATCAGACACATTTCCCAAACCAAACGCTGCTAGACGCTCAATGGTTGGCACTGCTTTACCAAACCTTATTTCCTCCAGTGATTGAAACTCCGACATCAATCCTCTCCTGCAGAGATTCCCACAATGTATTGCAGTATCACATATTCCAACCATTTTGTCCGTTCTTAATCCCGAATGGATTTGTGCCTTCACTTTCGTTCCCAGTGGTACCCGGCAAACATTCCTGCAGCTCGTTTCTTCAGGATTCCGTTCCGTTCTCTCATGCCCCTTGCACTGGTTCACATTATCCACTAAGTTGCGTTGCTTCCTCGGAACATGACCACCAGATGTTCGTCTTTTATCCTCAGCACACCCTGCACACTTAGTAATCCATTTCCTCACAGTTTGTTTGCAACCGATCCAATAGAACCGCCGCTTTACCTCTTGCAGCGTTTTCTTTATTCCCATGTGCCTTCCATCTGGGCAACTATGCGACGCTTTGATAACATCTGGAATTCTTGCCTTGGGAACAACAATAAGTGCTCGATGATTCCGGCCATCTTCACTTTCCCATATCCGATGCAAACACCCAGATATTAGCTTCAAATTACTCCATTGTGTCCAGTATGCTTTTGCGATGCGACTCTCTCTAATCATATCTCCTCTTCTTGGCTGTTTGTTTTCCTTTATTCCTTTCAACACACGTGCCAAATCTGGATCTTCCTCCTGGCCTTGCCGAATCTTCTTCAGGAGGCACCTGTCCATGAAAGCCTTTGGTCGAGGAGCTAGCGGTGCTTTACGAGGCTTCTGTTGCTTCATCTTCAAGATCACTCCCTTGGTGGTATAGCCACTATTGTGTCCAAAGACCAGAGGAACTTCTTGGCCGTTGTAAGTCATAACCCTGTTCCTTACGTTGATGTGAATGTCTCTCTCAGCCAAGAAGTCAACGCCAATGATGACTTCGTCGACAATATTCGCTACCAAGAAGTTGTGATAAGTAGCTACATTCCCAATCACAATCTTACATGTCACCTCTCCCAGGACTTGCTTGCTTTCACCAGTTACTGTCCACAATTTAGCTTTCCGCAATAGTCTCACCTTCCCGCTGACCAAGTCACTCCGAATGATGGAATGTGATGCACCAGTATCCACAGTCAGCAAGCGCTCTTTCCCGTCCACGTCCTTCAACAGTAACATTACTCGCTTTCCGTTCGAGTTGTGACACAGAGATTATAGGGCATTCATCTTGCTCATCTTCTCCAGCTTTGCGTTTACTTCCACTTAAATTGCCAGGATTACTGGAGCCAGTGCCGCAATAACGTGCTATGTGACCTGGTTTTCCGCACTTAAAGCATTTAATGGCACCATCACTTTTTTTCTGTACTCCGTTCAACGCTTCCAAAATTTTGTCTACCCAAGCCGGAGTGTCCACTTCTACGCGATGAGCCTTGTATGTAGGTTTACTCAAAAGCGAGGCTGTTTCCTGCGTCAGAGCATGCGATACCGTTTCAGCGAATGTCCTTTTGGGGTTTGCATATGTGGCCCGCTTCGTCTCCACATCGCGTATTCCATTTATAAAACTTTGGATTTTAACCCTCTCAGTGTACTCCACGGGTGCGTCCGCATTTGCTAGATGGGCCAACCTCTCGATATCCGATGCAAATTCCTGCAATGTCTCATTAGCCTTCTGACAGCGATTCTGTAGCTCTATTTGGTATATCTGTTTTCGATGTTCGCTACCATAGCGTCTCTCAACTGCACCCATCAATGCTTCATAATTATTGCGTTCACCGTCTGGAATCGTCTGTAAGATTTCGGCTGCAGGACCCTTCAATGCCACGAACAGTGCAGCAACTTTGTCTTCAGTGCCCCAATTATTCACCGCTGCCGTCTTCTCAAACTGTAGCTTAAATACCTGGAAAGGAACAGAACCATCAAATGACGGGGATTTTACCTTGGGAGTATTCGCTGAAGCAGATGGACGGTTCAGTTGCAACTCCTGGATACGGCCCCTTAACGCATCTACCTCGGTCTCTATTTTATCTTGAAATTGTGCAATTTTTGCATCTTGTGCTTCCAACTGCGATGACATATACGCCTTTTGTTCTTCCAGTTGAGCGGAGAGCTGTGATGAAATATTGGCCGAAATTTGAGACGACATTTCTATAATACGAGTCTCTTGGGCCTCCATTCGACATGCAATGTGTGTTTTCTGTTCTTCCAGCTGAGATGCCATGCAAGTTTTCTGTTCTTCGAGCTGATATGCCATTCGAGATGTAATACGCGTCTCTTGTTCTTCCATCTGAGATGCCATTTGTGTCTTTTGTTCTTCCAACTGAGATGCCATGTGTGTCTTTTGTTCTTGCAACTGAGCTGCCATGTGTGTCTTTTGTTATCGATCATTTTTGTCGATGCTTCTTCCACAAGCTGAAACACATGATCGTCAACGTTAATTCCTTCAGCTTCCATAGCCTCTCGCAATCGTGACTGTAGCTCTGATTTATTGCCTGTTGTATTCAAGCCATGCTGTTGCAGCTCATTTTTGAGTTGCTGGATCTTCAGCTCATTCAACTTTGCCATGCCTTTGTTATCCTTGAAAACTCTCGGTATTTATTTAACAATATCACTTCTGACACCAATTGTGACGAATTCGATGATTCCTTAATTATCAATCCTGGGTTCGATCACTATAAAGTCGAATAAACACACGCACAGATATTGTAAGTAATAGCTAGTTTTATTTACTAGTAATAAACGCAATACAAATTCCCGAGTTTGGTTACTCCACAGTAGTTCACTGTACAATACTTGAATACAAACTGATCAACCTGCCTTGCTTGGTCACCGCCTTATATAGTCCAACAGGGTGCTTGCCTACGCACCGAGAACTTTCTTGGTTGTTCGCTTTTCGTGTTCTGGAAGGGTCGGTCTTATTTATTACCATCTCCTCTTTGCATCGTATTCGCAAACACTCGCGCCATCTCTCTTCCTCTTCCTAGTTACACGCTTGCATGCATAAGCGTAGCCATCGTTATCTCAGTTGTGTGTTAACTAGTGGTGGGAGTGTTATTGAGTTAGGGATGGTACATGCTTGAGAATAATCGCCACACTGCCCTCCACCTAAGTCTGATCGTCCCGATCAGACACATTTCCCAAACCAAACGCTGCTAGACGCTCAATGGTTGGCACTGCTTTACCAAACCTTATTTCCTCCAGTGATTGAAACTCCGACATCAATCCTCTCCTGCAGAGATTCCCACAATGTATTGCAGTATCACATATTCCAACCATTTTGTCCGTTCTTAATCCCGAATGGATTTGTGCCTTCACTTTCGTTCCCAGTGGTACCCGGCAAACATTCCTGCAGCTCGTTTCTTCAGGATTCCGTTCCGTTCTCTCATGCCCCTTGCACTGGTTCACATTATCCACTAAGTTGCGTTGCTTCCTCGGAACATGACCACCAGATGTTCGTCTTTTATCCTCAGCACACCCTGCACACTTAGTAATCCATTTCCTCACAGTTTGTTTGCAACCGATCCAATAGAACCGCCGCTTTACCTCTTGCAGCGTTTTCTTTATTCCCATGTGCCTTCCATCTGGGCAACTATGCGACGCTTTGATAACATCTGGAATTCTTGCCTTGGGAACAACAATAAGTGCTCGATGATTCCGGCCATCTTCACTTTCCCATATCCGATGCAAACACCCAGATATTAGCTTCAAATTACTCCATTGTGTCCAGTATGCTTTTGCGATGCGACTCTCTCTAATCATATCTCCTCTTCTTGGCTGTTTGTTTTCCTTTATTCCTTTCAACACACGTGCCAAATCTGGATCTTCCTCCTGGCCTTGCCGAATCTTCTTCAGGAGGCACCTGTCCATGAAAGCCTTTGGTCGAGGAGCTAGCGGTGCTTTACGAGGCTTCTGTTGCTTCATCTTCAAGATCACTCCCTTGGTGGTATAGCCACTATTGTGTCCAAAGACCAGAGGAACTTCTTGGCCGTTGTAAGTCATAACCCTGTTCCTTACGTTGATGTGAATGTCTCTCTCAGCCAAGAAGTCAACGCCAATGATGACTTCGTCGACAATATTCGCTACCAAGAAGTTGTGATAAGTAGCTACATTCCCAATCACAATCTTACATGTCACCTCTCCCAGGACTTGCTTGCTTTCACCAGTTACTGTCCACAATTTAGCTTTCCGCAATAGTCTCACCTTCCCGCTGACCAAGTCACTCCGAATGATGGAATGTGATGCACCAGTATCCACAGTCAGCAAGCGCTCTTTCCCGTCCACGTCCTTCAACAGTAACATTACTCGCTTTCCGTTCGAGTTGTGACACAGAGATTATAGGGCATTCATCTTGCTCATCTTCTCCAGCTTTGCGTTTACTTCCACTTAAATTGCCAGGATTACTGGAGCCAGTGCCGCAATAACGTGCTATGTGACCTGGTTTTCCGCACTTAAAGCATTTAATGGCACCATCACTTTTTTTCTGTACTCCGTTCAACGCTTCCAAAATTTTGTCTACCCAAGCCGGAGTGTCCACTTCTACGCGATGAGCCTTGTATGTAGGTTTACTCAAAAGCGAGGCTGTTTCCTGCGTCAGAGCATGCGATACCGTTTCAGCGAATGTCCTTTTGGGGTTTGCATATGTGGCCCGCTTCGTCTCCACATCGCGTATTCCATTTATAAAACTTTGGATTTTAACCCTCTCAGTGTACTCCACGGGTGCGTCCGCATTTGCTAGATGGGCCAACCTCTCGATATCCGATGCAAATTCCTGCAATGTCTCATTAGCCTTCTGACAGCGATTCTGTAGCTCTATTTGGTATATCTGTTTTCGATGTTCGCTACCATAGCGTCTCTCAACTGCACCCATCAATGCTTCATAATTATTGCGTTCACCGTCTGGAATCGTCTGTAAGATTTCGGCTGCAGGACCCTTCAATGCCACGAACAGTGCAGCAACTTTGTCTTCAGTGCCCCAATTATTCACCGCTGCCGTCTTCTCAAACTGTAGCTTAAATACCTGGAAAGGAACAGAACCATCAAATGACGGGGATTTTACCTTGGGAGTATTCGCTGAAGCAGATGGACGGTTCAGTTGCAACTCCTGGATACGGCCCCTTAACGCATCTACCTCGGTCTCTATTTTATCTTGAAATTGTGCAATTTTTGCATCTTGTGCTTCCAACTGCGATGACATATACGCCTTTTGTTCTTCCAGTTGAGCGGAGAGCTGTGATGAAATATTGGCCGAAATTTGAGACGACATTTCTATAATACGAGTCTCTTGGGCCTCCATTCGACATGCAATGTGTGTTTTCTGTTCTTCCAGCTGAGATGCCATGCAAGTTTTCTGTTCTTCGAGCTGATATGCCATTCGAGATGTAATACGCGTCTCTTGTTCTTCCATCTGAGATGCCATTTGTGTCTTTTGTTCTTCCAACTGAGATGCCATGTGTGTCTTTTGTTCTTGCAACTGAGCTGCCATGTGTGTCTTTTGTTATCGATCATTTTTGTCGATGCTTCTTCCACAAGCTGAAACACATGATCGTCAACGTTAATTCCTTCAGCTTCCATAGCCTCTCGCAATCGTGACTGTAGCTCTGATTTATTGCCTGTTGTATTCAAGCCATGCTGTTGCAGCTCATTTTTGAGTTGCTGGATCTTCAGCTCATTCAACTTTGCCATGCCTTTGTTATCCTTGAAAACTCTCGGTATTTATTTAACAATATCACTTCTGACACCAATTGTGACGAATTCGATGATTCCTTAATTATCAATCCTGGGTTCGATCACTATAAAGTCGAATAAACACACGCACAGATATTGTAAGTAATAGCTAGTTTTATTTACTAGTAATAAACGCAATACAAATTCCCGAGTTTGGTTACTCCACAGTAGTTCACTGTACAATACTTGAATACAAACTGATCAAACTGCCTTGCTTGGTCACCGCCTTATATAGTCCAACAGGGCGCTTGCCTACGCACCGAGAACTTTCTTGGTTGTTCGCTTTTCGTGTTCTGGAAGGGTCGGTCTTATTTATTAGCATCTCCTCTTTGCATCGTATTCGCAAACACTCGCGCCATCTCTCTTCCTCTTCCTAGTTACACGCTTGCATGCATAAGCGTAGCCATCGTTATCTCAGTTGTGTGTTAACTAGTGGTGGGAGTGTTATTGAGTTAGGGATGGTACATGCTTGAGAATAATCGCCACAATATTTTGTCACGATTATACTCCAATGTTACAATAGTACGCTCACCATTCTTAAATACAATTTCTCTTCAATCTTAGGAGCAATCGCTATCGGGAGACAACAGAAACTACCCAAAAGAAGGCGGTTCCATGTCCACTACCAATAAATATTTAATTTATTTATGTAAGACTTTTGGAATTTTACATACACTTTTTTCAAAGCTTATATAAAAAATAAAGCGTGGCTTTCAGCCGATTTCGCTCATTTTTAAAGCAAACAGTTGTCGCTACGAAAAAAATGTCTATGCCAAATTTCAATGTTATATCTCCAACGGTTATTGATTTACAGCTTGTTAAACTTCTGAATTTGCTTCTTCTAAATGTGGGCGTTGCCACAGCCATATGCCAAAATTTTACTGAACTTGTGTTTTGCGTTATAAAATCAATCCACCTACCAAACTTCATTAATTTAGTGGTATTCGTTTTCGAATTATCTCATTTTTTAAATTTTTCGATATTTTCGATATAGGAAAAAGGGGCGTGGTTATCGTCCGATTTCGATCATTATGAATACCAATCTATTCTGAGTTCTCAATATTTGCTCAAGTTATCGTGTTAACGGACAGACGGACGGACATGGCTTAATCAAATAAACATTGAAAACTGTTCACGACCTCAAGGGTAGCGAAACTTCCAAAGCACCCCAGGGTAAAAACACACACACTTCACTGGAAACGCGTGCGCAACTTGAAACCTACGAAGCCAGCGTACCTAAAGTTTCGTGTGAGATAGCAATAGTACGCAGAAAAAATTACGAAATTGTCAAAAATTCCGTAGGGTGGCCACTGCGAACAAAATAGCATATGTCAAGAATAACAGTTGTTGTTTGAACTGTCTGTCAACTGGACACACCATGATACGATGCACTCGTCCATTCAACGCAGCTCGTTTCATTGAAGGCACAACACCTTGTAGCAGCGCAGCCAAAAGCAGCGACCCAGAAGTGAAAACCGAACGCCTCAGATAAGTCATGCATAGTTTAACCGGCTAACGGAGCCCCTCCCCAAAAAAATAAAGAAACTGTGAGAAAGATATAAGGCTCCTTGAGTTGGGGCATACATTTTTAGAAAGTCGACGCTTTCCATTGACATTTGATATCTATAAAACTTAAAACATCGTAGACCCGTAATAAAAAGCCCATGTAATTCTTTCCATCCAACGTCAACTGCAAAAACACGTATACAAATATTAGGAAATAAACTAAAAGTCGCGTATTGACTTCGGTGTTAATAATCCGAAAGCGGAGATTTTAATTTATATTTCTGTCAAGAGATATTTCCAATCAAAGTAGAACATTTTATGTTATATTCATGTGGTTGTTGTAATCAAAGATATTGGGGTTCGGAAATATACAGAAAAGCATTTTGGGCAGGAATACTTGAGGTCGCGTAGCCGGTGTAGGATCGGCTGCAAGGTGGAAAGGTTATCTGCATATAAATATCATGGATCACGCCCACCATTTGGGATCGGATCAGGGTAATTCTTTGGTATTTTGTTTCATTTTCTTTGAAACAAAATATTTATTTTCCGCTTTCGGATTATTAATACCCACGTCAAAACGCGTATTTTGACACCTGTCCCGACATTTTTGGACACGTTTTAGCAGTTGGATGGAAATAATTACCAAAGTGAACCCTGCTTATGTGAGAAGGCGGAAGGAAGGAAGGAATTTGTAGACGCGTCCTAAGGAAATCGTAATTATAAAAAATACAAATAGAATCGTAGCACTATACGTCATTTGAAACTTTTTATTTCGGTAGGAAAAAGTTACCAATATCTAAATTTTATGTGATATTTTTACAGATGATGTTCGATGGAAAAAATTACCGTTTTGGAAACATTTTTATTTAAAAAAATTTGAAATTTACCTTTTGACATGGAATAACCACAAGTTTTTCTTTGCACCAAAATGCACGGGAAGAAATGCAACCTTGCCATACAATTTGTTGTGGCTTGAGAAAACTGTACTGTCAAAAAGCAATTGTCAAATTCGCAGAGACACACATACATTCAATTCAATTGGCTTACAATATGCCATGAAAAATTACTTTTTATCTTCTGCCTCTTATTTAACTAATATTGAATTGCCGCAACAACGTGCTATGTGATCTGGTTTCCCTCACTTAAAGCACTTGATGACACCGCCATTTTTCTGTCGCTTTCCACTCAATGCTTCCAGAACTGTGTCTACCCAGTATGGTCGTTCTACTTGTACGCCAGCTTACTTAATAGCGAGGCTGCTTCCTGCGTCGGAGCATATGATACCGTTTCAGCGAATGTACTTTTGGGGTTTGCATATGTGGCCCGATTCCTCTCCACATCACGTATTCCATTTAAAAAGCTTTGGATTTTAACCCTCTCCGTGTACTTTACAGGTGCGTCTGCATCTGCTAGATGGGCCAACCTCTCGAAGTCCAACGCGAATTACTGGGAAGTCCGTTAGCCTTCTGGAAGCGATTCTGTAGCTCTATTTGGGGTATCTATTTTCGATGTTCGCTGCCATAGCGTCTCTCAACTGCATCCATCAATGCCTTATACTTGTTTCATTCGCTTTCACTCCTGCCGCCTTCTCAAATTGTAACTCAAATACTTGGAATGGAACAGAACCATCAAAGGAAGGTGATTTTACCTTGGGAGTATTCGCTCAAGCAGATGGACGATTTAGTTGCAATTCCTGGATACGACCTCTCAGTGCATCTAACTCAGCATCGATTTTATCCTGCAGCTGTATAATTTTCTCGTCTTGTACCTGTATTTCCGATGTCACTCTCACCTCTTGTGCTTCCAATTGCGAAGAGGTATATGAGGTCTCATGTATGCTTTCTGTTCGTCTAGTTGAGCTGAAGTCTGAGATGTCATGCAAGTTTTCTGTCCTTCCAGCTGAGGTGTAATACGTGTATCTTGTTCTTTAAGCTGAGATGCCATGTGTGTCTTTTGTTCTTCCAGATGTGTTGAAATGCTTGACGACATCTGAGTCAATACAGCCAGCAACACGTTTGTGTCCACACTTGTCACTGGATTCGGAGGCTTTTTTTCTTCCATTTTCGTCGATGCCCCCTCCACAAGATTTAAGCCATAATCATCAATGTTGATTCCTTCCACTTCCATAGCCTTCCGTAATCGTGACTCTAACTCAAATGGTTACCGGTTGTGTTTATACCCCGTTGCTCCAATTCCTTCTTGAGTTGTTGTATCTTGATTTCATTCAACTTAGCCATGTCCATGTTATCCTTGCAATCACTGGTATTTATTTAACAATACCACTTCCGACACCAATTGTGACGAGTTCGAGGACTCCTCGATTATTAATCGTGGGTTCGCTCACTATAAAGTCAACTAAACACAAGCACAATTACTGTATCAAAAACCTTGTTTCATTTATTAGTATAAACGCAACACAAATTCCAGAGTTTGGTAACTCCACAGTAAGTTCACTGTACACCACTTGAATATAAACCGATAATCCTACCTTGCTTGGTCACTGCCTTTTATAGGCCAACAGGGTGCTACCCTACGCACCCATAAGTGTCTTGGTTGTTCCCTCTTCGTGTTTTCTAAGGGTCAGTGTTATGTATTGGCATCTCCTCTTTGCCTTGTATTCGCAAACACTCGCCCCATATCTCTTTATCTCGCTTACACGCATAAGCGTATCCATCGTTATCTCTGTTGTGTTTAACTAGCGCACATGCTCTGACGCAGAAAACAGCCTTGCTTTTGAGTATACAAAGCTCAACGCGTGGAAGTGGAATGGCCAGAGTGGGTAGACGCAATTCTGGGAGCATTGAAAGGAAACCAACATAAATATGAAGGTGCCATTAAGTGCTTCAAGTGTGGAAATTCATGTCACATTCCAATAGTTCTGGAAATTCAAGTGGACGAAAACGCAAAGCTGGAGGAGATTAGCAAATCTTCCAAACAAGTCAATCGTTAAATTAAATCGAAGGGGCGTGGACTGGCTCCCGCAATTCAACGCCACAAAATCTCTGTCTCACAAATCGGAAGGAAAGCTAATAGTCTTCTTGTTTACTGACTGGGTACTGGTGCATCTCATCTAATCATTCGATCTGATTAATCAACAAGAAGGTGAGACCATTACATGGATCAAATTTGCGTACGGCCATTGGTGAGGACGCCCAAGTCCTAGGAGAAGTAACATGTGAAATCGCGCTTGGGAAAGAGTCCATTATACACAATTTTATAGTGACAGACATTGCTGATGAAATCATAATTTGTGTGGACTTCTTAATGGACCAAGGTATAAAGATCGACATGCAGATCAAGATCATGAATTATAACAATACTAGAGGACCCTGCAGACTTTGTCCTGCCTAAAATTTCTCTGATATATCTTTAAATTCTGGATATCCCCATCCCTATCAATATCCCTATCCTCATCCCTATCCCTATCCCTTCCACGAATAATTCAAGGCCAAAATTAGCCAAATCGGTCCAGCCGTTTTCGAGTTTTAGCGGAACAAACCAACAGCTGTTTATGTTCGCACGTCGTCCTCTAGGCATTTTGGACTATGGACAGACTGTGACGGACTTCTCCGCCGGGGTTAAGCTCACCCCGTCCGGGGTTCCTGTGGGATAGATAACAAATCCCTAATGTCTCCTTTTAAAGAGAAAACCCTTTGTTTAATAAATTGTATACAGATATATGTTTTATTAGGCAATTCAATGCTACTTTATTCAAAACTACTTCTAATACGGCGAGGCTAGGAAAACCCACCGCGTATGCCTTAATAATAGCCTGCTCTACTAAAGGTCGAAGAGGTAGCAAACCACCACTAACCTTCCCGATAGTGGAGTTAGAAAAACCCCCACTGTGTATAAATCTTCTAAAGGTTACGGAGGTAGGAAACCACCACTAGCCTTCCAAACAGTAGAGTTAGAAAAACCCCTACTGTATATAAAATATAAAGTTCGTGAGTTAGGAAACCCCAGGAACTTCTTTCACCGCTGAGCAATGCGTCAGCAGGCTACTATGCCTATCTAGCTTCTCCCTGACTTTGCGAAATTGTCGCCCTTTTACAATAACAAATCCTAATCATAGGTTATTACATTATTTACCATAGCTCGATATAAATATACAATATAATTTACTTTCTAACTTTTTATGTGTGCGCCCTTTCCATCTGGAATGCCCCCTTTCGCCCGCTATCATGTGTTCGCGCATATTGGTGCTAGCGCTGCTTAGGTCAGCTGGCCATATATTCCTCACTATGTGTGATGCTGCTAAATTTGCTTCATTCCCATCGTGTGCTAAGAATGCTTTTTCCTTTTCTTCTTTATGCTATGTCCGCTTGCATTGGGTTGCCCAAATATGTAGGCGTGCGCGTGAATGTAAACAAAGCACCGATGCTTGAGTTGGCTGACCCTTTTGCTTGCTGGAATGCCGGTTACTTTGTTTGTGCAATATTTGTTTATTTCAAACTAGAATTGTCGCTTGGTTAGCTGCTCATATTTTGCCTAATTATTAAAATGTGTATTAGGGGGTTCGGGAAAAAAATGCATATTAGAGCATCCAGAAAAATATGTGTATTTGTACCAATTTATACTGCGGAATTCATTGTGGTATAATATAATAAATATTCAAAAATATATAAATAGGCATGTAACTATGTACACTAGGGTGTTCCAAAAATTTAGAAACTCGTGATTTCAAAATGTATATTTTTAATAAAAATTCATATAGTGTGAATAATAAGTAATTCAGTTATGCTGTGTTGTGTGTAATGTGTGGGTTCCAAAACCAGTGGTTTTGGGTTCGCATAAGACTGGTGAATTTAACATCAAATGCACGATCCACATAATTTACACAATTCAACTTACCACCTTAAGGACAAATGCCTGCTGTCGAAATTTACTAAAAATTTGCACAATACGCGTGATTGTTTTGATGGCTTCCAATTGATCTGTTAGGAAACGAATAACTTCAACCTCAATTTCACAGTGAACACAGTACCGGTTTTAATTTTGCGTTTGAAAGAACGTGCGCATAATAAAAAATGTCACATAAAATTAACTGAGCAGAGTACAATGAGTAGCTGTCAAACAATGTATCAAGCACCAGCGCCATCTACTTAAAATAATGGCGCCATCTGCTCCACCACCATGCAAAACCATATTGGTTTTAGTACATGCTATGTATCAGAGATGGCGCTGTATGTGAAAAATGATTTCCCCTGTTTTCCTGCTTTTCTTTTGAAAATTTTCCTGAATTTTGTTTGCTATAAACCTCACGGCGCCTGAGACTTTCCAACGAACGAAGGAACGAAAACCCGACTTATTTTTATATTATAGATAGATGTGTCACTCAACTTTAGTTATGAAAGGAAGTACGTGAGGAAGCGAGTAGTCATGGGGGAGAGCAGACAAATTTCACCGAAGCCAGAACCATTTATATGGGCAAAGATTGATGGAGATTATGGGACAAACAAATTGTGGGTTGTGGAGGCACCAAACAAATCAAAGACGAATATACGAGTTGGAAAAACCTTGGCTATGACAAAACAAGATGGACGTATACCGGTAAGAGTACTTATTGAGTTCACATCACCAATTAAACTTTCCAAAGGAGCTATATTGAGACAGTGCCAAAAGGTAGATGTGGTTATTAACTGTGACAAGACTCAGGAAAATGTTTCTACCCGTAAGATTGATCTTTAAGATGATATCACGGCGTGGACGAAAGGGCTCAGAGGCAAAGCAACTTCTAACAAAGTTCTCGATCATGTTTAGGTGCTACCCTATACGGTCTCAATAAACCCCTTCCTTGCCTACAACGGAGGGTTGAACCACTTCGTGTAATTAATAAATTTCGCTAAAGACTTCTCTTCTCATCTTGAGACCTCAGTGAGGTCGTGTGAAAACGGTGTTCCCATAATGGCCAACCGCCGTCTGCTGAGTGCTAGACACTGACAAAGGAGGTGCTGAACGCCCTACTCCTCTTCGGTACATCTGCCGCTGCGACAGTAATCAAAGGTCGTTACCCCCATTCTAGCACCGTAAGTACCTATTAAAAAGTAATCATGGGCATACCTACCGAATAATTTCCCGAAAGGATATGGTCGGTGGTGCCTCTCCTGGCCAGCTCGTCCGCTCTGCAGTTGCCTTCCATATCCCTGTGCCCTGGCACCCATATAAGACTGATACTGAAGTGCTGAGTCATCTCGTTAAGAGATCTGCGGCATTCAGTGACCGACTTAGTGTTGTCGACGAATGAGTTCCAGGCCTTTAGTGCGGCCTGGCTGTCTGAGAAAATAAAAACCCGTTTGCCATCCTTAGGTATAGACACCAGATGGTTCACAGCCCTGTGTATTGCCAGAATTTCCGATTGGTACGCATCACAGTGATCACGAAGGCGGAAAAAGACCTTTAGACCCATATCCCGTGAAAAGATGCCCGCTCCCACCTTCCCAGCTTAGAGCCATGGGTGAATATGTTGGTGGCACCCGGGACCGTATGCTGGCTCATCCTCCAGTCTTATCGTGATTGTATGTCTACTACATAGTTCTTATCGAATACGTTCTTTGACGTACAATAGTAAGTACCTACCGGTATAGTGACTGGGGATTTAGTGCCCAGGATTGTGGCGTTCCCATTAGCTCCATTCGACCAGAGATCTGTTTCTTTAATACGTAGAGCGACTATGGCCGATACTTCCTTCGCCACCAGGTCAAGAGTTGGTAGGTATAGCATCGTGTTGAGTGCTTCAGTCGGAGTAGAACAGAGCGCCCCGGTTATACAGAACTCCGCACTCCTTTGGACCTTTTGCAGCATTTTGAGGTAGGTAATTTTAGCTAGAGCATGCCACCAGACCAAGGCACCATATAGAAGAATCGGGCGGACAATGTCTGTGTATATCCAATAGACCACCTTAGGGGAGAACCTCCAGGAGGTGCCAGTTGCCCTCTTGCAGGTAAATAGCGACGCTGTGGCCTTCTTGGTTCGCTTCATTATGTTGTCACTGCAGAGCAGCTCCCTATCTAGAATGACTCCTATATACTTGACTTTATCGCTAAACGCTAAAGGCGTACCACAAATTCTTGCCACTGTTAAACTTGTTATTTTGTACCTCCTCGTGAAGAGGATAAGCTCGGTTTTATGCGGGTTAACCTCCAAACCTGAGGCTATGCCCAGTGTGATATTTTGGATAGTGCCCCTTGCATTAAATTGAAGAGGGTTTGCGGGAATTTTCCCCGCATGATGACACAGATGTCATCAGCATAAGCGATCATTTGGTGACGTTCTGATTCCATGAGGCA
Organism: Merzomyia westermanni; assembly: GCA_949987695.1. NCBI lineage: Eukaryota > Metazoa > Arthropoda > Insecta > Diptera > Tephritidae > Merzomyia > Merzomyia westermanni. The sequence continues at coordinate 89,903,342 of OX465291.1, forward strand.
TAGTAGTTGGTTGACGGTAACCACCCATAGTAGTGGAGAGAGAACGCCTCCCTGCGGGTTACCTCTGTTAACGAGTCTGTGAATCGCGCTACCACCTAGCTGTGTTTTAATCCGACTGTGTGTAAGTAGATAGTGAATAAACTCCACCAGGCACGCGTCTTACCGCAGAAATCCACCCAGGAGGCTCGCTTTTCCTTTCGGATTGCTATCTAAAGCACCCCTTTAGTTCTTTTAACGTTTTGTATATACCTAGAGTTTGTGTGTGTCTCCGATACAGATAAACTAATATACCCATGCTCTTAGATGGAGTGTTCCTTAAGAACCCTAAGGGATACGACAAGGTGACTGAAGGAGCCTCTGACCAGAGTTGGGTGGGGTAATTTCCTCTATTACATATGATTAGGTTGGTACCCAGAAGATAGTTGTATAGAGCCTCACCTCGTTCATTTGTGTCAGTGCTGCCCCATTGGGTATGATGAGCATTTTCATCCCCACCAATAATTAAGAGGTCATCTCGCGGGTTTGATCCCCTCACGAACTTCCTGAAATTATCCGATGGCAGTGAGCCTTTGTGATCATGGGCCAGATAGAACGAAGCGAACTTTCATTTCCTACCCAGCCCCTCGACGCTGAACGCTGTCAGATCTCCCTCACTACATTGAGAAAAAAGAAAAACCTTAAGAGTAGACTTAGCTAGAATACATGTGCGAGGCTTACCCTTATCTTGAGTACTATAGAGCTTGTATGCTGGTGTCCAGGTGTAGCAGAAGTTCAGCCGACGCTGCTTTGCTATGATGGTTTATTTGGAGAAGTAAATAAAACCAGCATTTATTAACAGTATTGGTGCCTGTTTGTTTTACATTATGGTGACCGAATCTAGGACGAAATGGTCGAAGGTGGTATTACCGGCAAGGTTAGTAAAATAGTGAATTTTATTAAGCGGCAAGATATCAAGATTGCTGCGCTGCAGGAGACTAAGCTCGGTGCCCGATCAAATTACGTTATACGTTCCGTGATCTAACCCGAATTTTTATATCATAATGGGGTCTATCAGCTATTTCGACGGAGCTGCCGACGGTAGAAATGTAACAGATCATGAGAGAAACTAATCGATTTAACCAAGGAAGGTCTCGGTGCGTAGGGAAACACCCTGTCGAACTATATAAGGCAGTCACCGAGCAAGGCAGGTTGATCAGTTTATTTTCAAGTGTTGTTCCGTGAACTACTGTGAAGTTACCAAACTCTTAAATTTGTATTGCGGTTTAAACTAGTAACTAAAACTAGCTATTTCTTATAGTATTTTTGCGTTTGTTTATTTCACTTTATAGTGATCGAGCTCATGATTAATAATCGAGGATTCATCGAATTTGTCACAATATTGTGACGAATTCGATGATTCCATGATTATCAATCCTGGGTTCGATCACTATAAAGTCGAATAAACACACGCACAGATAATGTAAGTAATAGCTAGTTTTATTTACTAGTAATAAACGCAAAACAATTTTAAGAGTTTGATAACTTTACAGTAGTTCACTATTGAACGCTTGAAAATAAACTGAACAACCTGCAATGCTTGGTCACCGCCTTATATAGTACAACAGGGTACTTGCCTACGCACCGAGAACTTTCTTGGTTATTCGCTTTTCGTGTTCTGGAAGGGTCGCTGTTATTTATTGGAATCTCCTCTTTGCATCGTATTCGCAAACACTCGCGCCATCTCTCTTCCTCTTCCTAGTTACACGCTTGCATGCATAAGTGTAGCCATCGTTATCTCACCTGTGTTTAACTAGTGCTGGGAGTGTTATTGTGTTAGGGATGGTACATGCTTGAGAATAATCGCCACACTGCCCTCCACCTAAGTCTGATCGTCCCGATCAGACACATTGCCGGAACCAAACGCAGCTAGCCTTTCTAAATGGACCACTTTCATCTTATGCCTTGGCCTTCCCATAGTTTGTATGCGATATACCACATCGTTGATCCGTTTTATGACTTTGCATGGGCCTTCCCAGTTACATTGTAGTTTTGGGGACAAACCTTTCCTACGCTGTGGGTCGTATAGCAGCACTAAATCTCCTTCTATAAAACCTTCCGAATTTATTGCTTTGTCGTACCTGGCCTTCATTTTATCGCTCATGATCTTAGTCCGTTTTCTCACAAGGTCGTGAATTTCTCTCATTTCTTCTTCCAATACGCTAGTAGATTTCCGAGCATTCACTCCTGCATCAGCGTTTATCCCAAACTTTAAGTCAGCTGGCAATCGAAGATCATTCCCGAAAATTACCTTTGCAGGAGTCTGACCAGTTGTTTCATGTACTGCAGAGCGATATGCCATTAGGAATAAGGAGATGTGAGTATCCCAATCCTTCTGGAATTTATCCACTACTTTCCTCAGGTGCTCTTCCAATGTTCTATTGAATCGTTCCACCATGCCATCTGACTGAGGATGTAGTGCAGTTGTTCGAGTTTTCCGAATGCCCAATGTCTTGCACATTTCCTGGAACACGGCTGATTCGAAATTTCTGCCTTGGTCAGAATGTATCTCCATCGGTGCACCAAACCGAGCTACCCAATTGTTAGTAAACACTTCTGCTATGGTTTCTGCCTCTTGATTTGGAATAGGGTACACTTCTGGCCATTTGCTGAAATAGTCCATAACTACCAGTACATATTTGTTTCCGAGTTTGCTAGTAGGAAATGGACCAGCTACATCCATGGCTATTCTCTCAAATGACGCACCTGAGTTGTACTGTTTATTTGGCCATGGCTCCTTGATTTCGGTCCTTTAGCTTTGATGCATACTTCACAGTTGGCAATCCACTCCGCGACCGATTGACGGCGACCAACCCAATAGAATCTTTGCTTGACTTTCTCCAAAGTCTTGGTGACTCCAAGATGACCTCCGCTTGGACCGTTATGTAATTCATTGAGTACATCAGGGATTTTCTTCCTTGGGACGACTATCAGCTTTCGAACACATTGACCATCCTCACTCTCCCATATTCGATGCAAACAACCGGATTCTAATTGAAAACTATTCCACTGTGCCCAATATGACTTGGCAACAGGACTTTCTGCTGACATCTCCTCTCTTGATGGTCGCTCGTTTCGTTCGATTCCTTGCATTACACGTGTAAGATCTGGATCTTCGTGCTAAAACCGCCCTAATTGATCCATGTCCCATTCGTCCGTAGATGTTATAGTCATGAGCCGCACATCTATAATGTCTTCCTTGGCCTCAGCTTTGGAACAATGCTTGCATTCCAAGTTACATGGTCTTCGTGACATTGCATCAGCATTTCCGTGGGTGCTACCTTTGCGATGCTCTATGGAAAAGTCATAACTTTGCAGTCGCTCTATCCACCGTGCCAATTGACCTTCCGGATTACGGAACTGTAAGAGCCATTTTAACGCTGCGTGGTCTGTCCTGACGTGGAATCGCTGCCCATAGAGATACTTGTGGATGTGCTTAACGCACTCTACCAACGCCAACAGTTCTCTCCGGGTTACACAATAGTTCCTTTCAGGCTTCCCAATTGTTCGGCTATAATATGCAACTACCTTCTCCTGTCCATCAACAATCTGAGACACAACACCTCCTATAGCATAACCACTCGCATCTGTATCCATAATAAACTTTGAACCTGGAATTGGATATGCTAACATCGGGGCAGTGCATAGTCGTTCCTTCAATGTTTGAAAAGCCACCTCCTGTTCCTTGTTCCACTCAAAACTCATATTCTTTCTCGTAAGGTCATGGAGACTACTAGCTACGCTGGCAAAATTCGGTAAAAATCGGCGATAATACGTGCACAGCCCAAGGAAGCTCCGTAACTCATGCAAATTTCTCGGTCTTGGCCAATCCTTTACGGCTTCGATCTTTTCCTTAGCAGTGCAGATTCCCTCCGTAGTTACCTTGTGACCCAAATAACTTACTTCCTTTTTAAACAAGGAACACTTCTTAGGACTTAGTTTCAGACCAGCACCAGCTATTCTTTGGAAAACTTCCTCCAAGTTCTTTAGGTGTTCCTCAAAGCTTTTTCCCAGCACGATGATGTCGTCGAGGTACACCAAACATGTTTGCCAGTGCAATCCTTTTAGTATCTGGTCCATGAGTCTCTCAAAAGTAGCTGGAGCATTGCATAGCCCGAAGGGCATTACCGTAAATTGCCAAAGCCCTTCTCCAACGCTGAAGGCCGTCTTTTCTTTATCTTCATCCTTCACCTCCACTTGCCAGTAGCCGCTTTTCAAGTCCAGTGTGGAAAACCATTTCGTGCCAGATAACGAGTCCAGAGTATTGTCGATTCTTGGCAATGGATAACGGTCCTTCTTAGTTATGTCGTTCAATTTCCGGTAATCCACACAGAACCTCATTTTTCCATCCTTCTTTTTCACTAGTACTACCGGTGAGCTCCATGGACTAGCTGATGGTTCGATCACGCCGCTGTCACTCATTTCCTGAATAATTTCTCTTACCACTTGTCGTTTGGCCAATGGAATACTACGAGGAGCTTGGCGGATTGGTCTTGCATCACCAGTATCAATTTGATGCTTCACAACTTTGGTCCGACCTGGTTTGGAACCATCCTTGTCAAATATGCTCGAGTACTTTGATAGAAGTTCCTTTGCCTTTTTCTGATGATCTTTTTCGAGGCCTGCCGTCCACGACATGATATCATCTGAAAGATTAATCTTGATGGTGGAATCATTTTCCTGAAGCTGTTCACAATTGATAACTACCTCGACCTCTTGGCATTGTCCCAATATTGCTCCTTTGGAAAGTTTAATCGGCGATTTGAACTCATTAAGTACTCTTACCGGTACACGCCCATCTTGTTTTGTCATAGCCAGGGTTTTTCCTACTAATATGTTCGTCCTTGATTTGTTTGCTGCCTCGACAACCCACAACTTGTTTGTCCCATAATCTCCATCAATCTTTGCCCATATGATTGCTTCCGACTTCGGTGGAATTTGTTGGCTCTCCTCCACAAGCACTCGCTTACTAACGTATTTGTTTTCGTAACCAAAATTTAATTTCACATCCATGTTCTGGTAATTCATAATCCTGTTTTGCATGTCGATCTTGATGCCTTGCTCGCTTAAGAAGTCCACACCAACTATGATTTCGTCAACAATATCTGCTACTATAAAATTGTGTAGAACGGCCACGTTCCCAATAGCGATTTCACATGTTACTTCTCCTAGGACATGGGTGTCCTCACCCGTGGCCGTACGTAACTTTGCTCCATGCAATGGTCTCACCTCCTTGTTGACTAAATCAGATCGAATTATGGAATGTGATGCGCCTGTATCCACAGTTAGTAAGTGCTCTTTTCCATCCACATATGCAACAACAGTAACATTACTAGCTTTCCTTCCGATCTGTGAGACAGAGATTATGGGGCATTCAGTTGCGGGAGCCAGTCCACGCCCCTTTCGGCTGGCTCGATTTAGTTTAACGACTGATTTGGCTGGGAAATTGGCTCACCTCCTTCAGCTTTGCGTGTTCGTCCACCTGAATTGCTGGGGTTACTGGAGCCAGTGCCGCAATAACGTGCTATGTGACCTGATTTTCCGCACTTAAAGCATTTAATGGCACCATTACTATTTTTCTGTACTCCGTTCAACGTTTCCAGAATTGTGTCTACCCAGTCTGGCCGTTCTACCTCCACGCGGTGAGCCTTGTACGTCGGCTTACTTAATAGCGAAGCTGTTTCCTGCGTTAGAGCATGAGATACCGTCTCAGCAAATGATCTCTTGGGATTTGCATATGTGGCTCGCTTCGTCTCCACGTCACGTATTCCATTTATAAAGCCTTGGATTTTTACCCTTTCTGTGTATTCTACGGGTGCGTCTGCGTTTGCTAGATGGGCCAACCTCTCGATGTCCGATGCAAATTCCTGCAAAGTCTCATTAGGTTTCTGGGAGCGATTCTGTAGCTCTATTTGGTATATCTGCTTCCGATGCTCGCTACCATAGCGTCTCTCAACTGCACTCATTAATGCTTCATAATTGTTCCGTTCGCCGTCAGGAATAGTCTGCAAAATTTCGGCTGCAGGTCCCTTCAATGCCACCAATAATGCAGCAACTTTGTCTTCCATGCCCCAATTATTCACAGCTGCCGTCTTCTCAAACTGTAGCTTAAATACCTGGAAAGGAACAGAACCATCAAATGACGGGGATTTTACCTTGGGAGTATTCGCTAAAGCAGATGGACGGTTCAGTTGCAACTCCTGGATACGGCCCCTTAACGCATCTACCTCGGCCTCTATTTTATCTTGAAATTGTGCAATTTTTGCATCTTGCACTTCTAGTTTCGCTGACACCTTTGCTTCCTGTTCTTCCAACTGCGATGAGATATATGCCTTCTGTTCTTCCATTTGAGATCTCATGTATGCCTTCGTTTCATCTAGTTGAGCTGAAATCTGGGATGTAATACGTGTATCCTGTTCTTCCAGCTGAGATACTATGTGTGTCTTTTGTTCTTCCAACTGAGATGCCATGTGTGTCTTTTGTTCTTCCAACTGAGATGCCATGTGTGTCTTTTGTTCTTGCAACTGAGATGCCATGTGTGTCTTTTGTTCTTCCAACTGAGATGCCATGTGTGTCTTTTGTTCTTGCAACTGAGATGCCATGTGTGTCTTTTGTTCTTGCAGCTGTGTCGATATGCTAGATGACATCTGAGTCAATACAGTCAACAACGCATTAGTGTCCACACTTGCGGCTGGAATTGTAGACTCCTTCTCTTCCATTTTTGTCGATGCTTCTTCCACAAGCTGAAACACATGATCGTCAACGTTAATTCCTTCAGCTTCCATAGCCTCTCGCAATCGTGACTGTAGCTCTGATTTATTGCCCGTGGTATTCAAGCCACGCTGTTGCAGCTCATTTTTGAGTTGCTGGATCTTCAGCTCATTCAACTTTGCCATCCCTTTGTTATCCTTGAAAACTCACGGTATTTATTTAACAATATCACTTCTGACACCAATTGTGACGAATTCGATGATTCCTTGATTATCAATCCTGGGTTCGATCACTATAAAGTCGAATAAACACACGCACAGATAATGTAAGTAATAGCTATTTTTATTTACTAGTAATAAACGCAAAACAATTTTAAGAGTTTGATAACTTTACAGTAGTTCACTATTGAACGCTTGAAAATAAACTGAACAACCTGCAATGCTTAGTCACCGCCTTATATAGTCCAACAGGGTACTTGCCTACGCACCGAGAACTTTCTTGGTTATTCGCTTTTCGTGTTCTGGAAGGGTCGGTGTTATTTATTGGAATCTCCTCTTTGCATCGTATTCGCAAACACTCGCGCCATCTCTCTTCCTCTTCCTAGTTACACGCTTGCATGCATAAGTGTAGCCATCATTATCTCACCTGTGTTTAACTAGTGCTGGGAGTGTTATTGAGTTAGGGATGGTACATGCTTGAGAATAATCGCCACAATATCATGAAAGAAATCAATCGATTTAATCGGAATTGGGCAGTGAATTTCGATGAATTTGATAATGATCACGCAACTCTATTACAATTATTTCCCACCAGCAGCTCCGCCGGAATACCTTATTGACCCCCTTGTGACTGAAAAAACGGTTTGCAACGTATGTTGTAATTCCGCCCCAGATCTTCGGACCGGTGATGGCTATAACATCAATCGGCGTGACCGTACGAGTGCATTTAGGGGTGGACTCGCGTTCATCACTCACCTATCCGTTCTATTTGAGAATGATGGCGAACTGAGGACAGCACCTTAGAACGTCAAGGTATGGTTCAGGCTATGTCGATCTTCAAATAATTAACATTTATATACTTCGTGTCACTTGCTGTCCGAGTGAGTATCGCCCTGACACTCGTGCATTACTCAGAGTTGAGAATCGTGTTATCCTTGGAGACTTTAACGCACACCATAACTTTTCGCACTCAAGCTGACAGGGGACAGGAGTTGGCTGAACAAATAGACGTTTCGAGGGTCTGCACGGTAAACGGGGATGCCCCCCAAGAGTCGCGGGGAACTGTTCAAGTTCAAGTCCGGACCAACGAAAATCGTTCTTACACTGACTTAAACAGCTGACTAGGTTGGTTTTCTTAACTATACTGAGAGCTCCTTTGCTGTTCTTCCCACCCCTTTCGACGTTCGAGAAGACAGGACTGTGCTGATTGCGCTTCAACAGTCGAAAATTTCGACTCGGTCAATTACGGCCAATTCATTAATGACCTCGAAGAGTGAACTCTTCCCCCTTTTTAAAGCTTTGGACCGCTAATTATCTGAGTGGTCGGTTATGATAACATGCTCAACTACGGTGCTCATGCAGCCGCGATTGCCACCAAAGTACAAGGCCGCAACAAAATGCTCAAGTCACTTGCTGGCAGCACTTGGACAAAAGTCAAAAAAACGTTGATGGCAACGTAAAAGTCAAGTGATCAGCCGGTTCTAAACTTCTTCTTTAAATGGTCATCTAACTGCCTTGGCGATTTTGACCACGGCGTCTGCGTAAAGTTCATACAGCTCATCATTAAATCTTCTTCAGTACTCGCCGTCGCCAATGCGTAGAGGTCCACAAATCTTTCGAAGAAACTTTCTGTCGAATACTCCCAGAGCCGCCTCATCAGATGTTGTTAGTGTCCATGCTTCTGCAAAATATAGCAGGACGGGTGCGACGAGTGACTTATAGAGTGTTATTATCGTTCGTCGAGAGAGGACTTTACTTTTCAATTGCGTATTCAGTCCGAAGTAGCATTTGTTTGCAAGAGTAATTCTTCGTCGGATTTCTAGTCTAACATTATTATTAGTGTTAATGCTGGTTTTCAGGTGAACGAAGTCTTTTACTATTTCGAAATTATTGCAGTGACGTGGTTGCCAAGGCGCGAATGCGCTGACTCTTTGCATGATGACAGAAGGTACTTCGTTTTGTCCTCGTTCACCACCAATTCTATTTTCTCCGCTTCTTTTTCTAATTTGGAGTAAGCAGAAGTTACGGCGCGGTTGTTAAGGCCAATGATATTAATATCGTCAGCATACGCCAACGTTGCACGCTTTTATAAAATATTGTAACAGCACGGTTAAGTTCTGCAGCTTGTATTATTTTCTCCAGCATATCGCACGATAGGGGGTCACCCTGTCTGAAACCTCGTTTAGTTTCGAACGGCTCGGAGAGGTCCTTCCCAATCCTGACCGAGCTGGCGGTGTTGCTCAAGGTCATTTTGCATAGCCGTATAAGTTTTGCGGGAAAAATTTATACGGGATAGCGGCATATAGACAGCTCCTTTTCGTGCTATCGAAAGCGGCTTTAAAATCAACAAAGAGATGATGTGTGTCGATTCTTTTCTCAAGGGGTTTTTCCAAGATTTGGCGTATTGTAAAAATCTGGTCGATGGTAGATTTGCCAGGTCTGAAGCCACACTGATAAGGTCCAATCAGTCTGTTCACATCAGGCTTCAGTCTTTCGCACAATACGCTTGATAGGACCTTATATGCGACATTCAAAAGGCTGATTCCGCGATAGTTGCCACAGTTTGGCGGATCGCCTTTCTTGTGGATTGGGCAGAGAACACTTAGATTCCAATCTGCAGGCATGCATTCATCCGACCATATTATGCATAGAAGCTGATGCATGCGCCTTACCAGCTCCTCGCCTCCGTGTTTGAATAGCTCAGCAGGCAAATCATCAGCGCCAGCTGCTTTATTGTTTTTCAATCGCGATATTGCTATTCGCACCTCATTATATTTGGGTTGTGGAACGTCAATTCCATCATCTTCGATTATGGGCTCGGGTTCGGCATCTTCTCTAGTTTCTTGCTCAGTTTCTCCATTTAAAGGGCCGAGAAGTGATCCCTCTATATTCTGAGTGCTCTCTGAACATCGGCAACCAGGTCGCCGTTCTTATTATTACAGGAGTTTGCCCCGGACTTAAAACTTTCTGTCATTCGCCGAATTTTTTGATAGAATTTTCGGGCGTTATTCCCGTTGGCCAGCATCTGAAGCTCCTTTATTTCAAGCTTTTCTGTCTCTCTTTTTTTCGCCCGGAAAAGCCGCCTCGCTTTCCTCTTCAACTCGCGGTAGTGTTCACACACACTTCTCGTTACATTTGATCTCAGCATTGCCTTGGTAGTGATCAAAGTCGATGTTAGGTCCTGTTGTTGTTGTTGTTGTTGTAGCGACTACTTAACCTGCCTAGGATGTCACCCCCAATCCAACACTGTCATCAGGCTCTTCTAACGGAAGTCCAAGAAACCTCGCGACTTCAACAGGGGTGGACCAGAGTGAAATTGGTGTTAGAAGAGTGGGCTCAGTTGAGCAGATGAACAGATGGTTAGTATCGTGGGGAGATACGCCGCATGCCGGGCAGACAATTGGCATGTCAGGGTTCAGTCTGGATAGGTAAGAGTTTAGTCTGTTATAGTATCCAGAACGAAGTTGAGCCAGCGTGACTCTTGTCTCCCTGGACAGTTCGCGTTCCTCGTCGGCAACAGGTGGAGCTTGTAATGTTAGGTCCTCGTATTTTTCTCTTTCATCATCATCATCTCCGAACATCTAAAACGCTGGAAGCATGCCGTCCGTCTATCACAACGTGGTCGATCTGGTTGCGTGTTTTTCGATCGGGGGACAGATTATGTCGGAGTGGCCTTACCAGGTTGTCGCCTTCTCACGTTTAGCTCGCCACCAAACGGGTATTCGGTGGTTACCCAGACGATACTTGGGCGCAAGCGCCCGGAAGTAGTGAGATGCTTGAACCGCACGCAAAAGAATCGCTCTGGCCATTCCCAGGTGATTGACGATCAGAAACTTTCCCCACTTTCGTGGATTGAATAGAGAAGGAAAAATTAATTTTAAAGACAACCCCCATAGCTTTTCTTATAGATCCATTTCGGAAGCTGCTAGACTTCTTCATCAGAGACATTTTGGCTCCATTGCTAACTATTATGCTAACAATTCGCTGGTTTTGATGTCCTCTAAACTCAGATATTACATATATACGTACATAATTTTCATAATACTTATTTAAGTTGTAATAAAATATAAAGAAATGTTGCGATAATTCGGTTTTGTGGAACAAAATTACTTTTTTAAGGTCTGGCAGGACCTTTTTTTATCGCATTCGATAAAGACATGAGCCAATAGGAACTAAAAATTTGCATTTCTTGGGGGTGCATATTAAAAATTAAAATTGTGAAACAAAAAAATCATAAAATGGTGAACAAACAAACTATGTTGTAGTGAAAGTGCAACATCATAGTTTGTTTATTCTTTCAGAGACATCAGAAGTTACAACTCGATGTAACTGCAACTAATGCAAAGGTATGGTTGCTCCCAACTAGATAAACATGTCGGGCTTTGTACTATAAAATTTTTAAATGTTCATAGACGTTATTCGGGCTAAACTCGGTAAATAAACAGTACGGGAGGGAGAGAAATATGGTTTTGTGTAATTTAAATTAGTTTTTGTATGTATAATATTAAAAAAATAGAATAAGATTTACACATTTTGTTCGGAAAAATACGCATTTTTAAATTCAAAATTATTTGCAAAATATTAGTTGCCGACAATTTGATATTTCTTAAATTTTGGGGTTGGGTTTACAAGAATGCACCACAAATTTTAATATGGATGGGTAAAGGAGGTCGTACAGATCACAATTTAAGAAACCGCAACTGTCGGCATTTAAAGATGCGAATTTTTCCGAACAAAATGTGCAGAATTTACTCTATTTTTTTAACATTATACACACAAAACTAATTTATACGAAACAAAACAGCATTTCTCTTCCTCCCGTACTGTTTATTTACCGAGTTTTGCGCGAATAACCGATATAAACATTCAAATTTTTTGTAATACAAAGGCCGATATTCTTTTTCACTTTGCAACAACAATGCCTTTGTATTAGTTGCAGTTACAGCGAGTAGTAACTGCTGATGTCTACTAAGGAATAAACAAACCATGTTATAGCACTTTCACTGTAACATAGTTTGTTTATTCACAATTTTCTCATTTTTTTTCAAATTTTTTCATTTTCTACAAGCACTTTATGAAACGCGAAGGCTTTTTTCGTTTATTTAGCACGAACAGTTTTATGCGGAAAACTGAATAGCTCTTAGCGAGAATTAACTTGAACTAGTTCATGTTCGTCCGTGTGTTTATCGAGTATCGCAACATTTTTTTATATTTTATTACAACTTTAATAAATATTATGAAAATTATGCATGTATGTAAGTGATATCGCAATCGCGTGAATAAGTATCATTGATAGTACAGCGTCTCATGGGTTTTACGTGAGTACCTGCCGGCGACGGCTTAACCTCACGGTGCCCAGAAGCACACGGGTCAAAGGACGTTTGACCAGCGCCCAAAGCTCGCTTACTTTGGTAACAATCGATTTTTGCGCAGAGTGGACACATCAATTACCTTGGTGAGGTTTCGAGGCCTATCTAGTACCTCTTGCCAATCTATGGGTCAAGGCGAGCGATTGCAATGCAACTCCACATAATAACCACAGCCACCACGATGCTCCCGAAGGTCCTTTCACATGAGCAGACTGGAGCAAGCTCCAGGGGCCTCTGCTCCCCGTGGTACCAACTTTTAAGTCTTTGGTCGGGTTTCGCAGTCGAAACTACTTCCGGTTGAGTCACACCTACTCCGGACCGGCGGCGTAAAAGGAGTGAGGCTTAGACGCCCCCACTCAACCAAAACAACACTTTACACACCTTCAGACGGCTGCGACATAAGTCGGCGCCGCCTAAACACCGTTCTCGCATATGCATTCAACATATCTACGTGCCGACTAGTGGAGAGGGTATTACTAACATTTAAACATTGATAGTACAGAAGTGTTTTGATTATCGTGGATACCTGCCAAAGTCGGCTTAACTTCACAGTGCTCTTAACACTGGATCAAATGGGACGTTTGATCAGTTCGACAAACAAGTTTTTTGTACCAATTAAGGTACGTGGGCGGCCGTACTAGTTACCTTGGTATGGTTCGAGGACTTTCTAAACCTCTGCCGTGCTATGGGTCCGGCACCCGGTTGAAAGGAGCTCCACTTCGAGCCGCAACGACCAAGTGCCGACCCCCTGTTTACTTTTAGTCAATTGCTTATATCGTGGATCAAACAAAGTTTGGCCCCGAATGAACTTTTATTATATTATCTCTGCTGATTATCATCTAATTAACGCTTTGAGAATCACTCTGGCACCAATTCCGCTTATTTACACCAGTTATTGCTAATAATTATTCATTGGTGCCGCTAAGACGAATCCTCGCTAAGCAACCACATCACTCATATTAGCACTTCATATTATTTGCTACTATTATTTGTTTATCAGTTCTGCCATTTCTTTCCTCTGATTATCATCAAATGAACGCTTTGATAATCACTCTGACACCAGTACGCCTTATTTACACCAGTTATTACTAATAACACTGGATCACAAATTCCAACTTTTATGTAAAATCCTATGTAAAATCACCTCCTAATTCCGAAAATCAAGGTTATTTTTACTTGAATGGTACCGTTTTTGAGATATTTACGATTTACCGTTATTTCAAAAAACAAAAAAGATGGCTCCACTTAATCGTGTATATCTCAAGAACAAACTGAGCTCTTCCAAGACGGTTTGAAAAATTTGAAAGCTTATAAAATTTACTATAATCAGTACATACAACACTTTTTGCTAGGTCCTGCAGATTCAAACATATTGAACAATCATTACGGATTTTTTAAATTTTTTTTGTAAAAATATAAAAAAATTTGTACTTTGCGAGGAAGCATCTCGAAAAATTTTTGTTTTTTTGCAGATATTCTTTCCCCCCTCTAAGCTCTGTTTTATTACAAAAAAAATAAGCTATCAGTGAACAAAATCGATGAACTAATACAAAAGTTATAAGCATTCAAGTAAATATATCCATTTAATGCTTAAGTACCCTACTGGTACATATGTGTTAGTATTCGTATATCAGTTAGTTAGCAGGTAGATTTTCGAAAAGTTATTAGATACAAAAAGCTGTTAGTGTCGTTTTCTCAAACCTAGGTACATTTTAAACAAGAGCATATTTTTGAGGCAGGTAGTGTTTTCTTTGTAGAACTAGGGAACCTTTTTGTTTAGGTAGGCTTGAATTTTTACTGGATCTAAGTATAAATAAGAGTACATGCGCCTTGTTCCTTCATAATATCTGCAAGGCTCGCCGGATACTGTTCAGTTTATAATTGCAGTTTATAACCCGTCATTTACTTAAAATAAAAAATGAATAAAAGGGCGCGAGAGTTTGAGTGTACAAATGATCCAGATATGTTCTGTTTCATCTGCGGTCAATTTATTGTTAAAAGTATGAGACGTGTGTTTTCAAATCCTTTGAAAGTTACATACTATAAGTGTTTTGGAATTGAGCCTAAAACCATGGACACCGAACACTGTGTGCACCACATGCCGAGTCGAATTGATTTCTTCGGAAACCGGAACAAAAAGGTACGTTGTAAAAATTAGGAATTTGTTCCCTTTTAATGCATAGCTGACTAATTCCTGAAACTATCTATTTAGGCGACGTGTGAAATTTATTACACCAATGAAGTGGAGGGAACCAACTTGCCATTCAACGGACTGCTATATTTGTACTACAAAAGTACTTGGGGTTGGAAAGTCCAGAAAAGTAACCTATGCGAGCGTATCTACAGTGTCATTACCAGAACTAATTTCAACAGAAGCGACATTGCCAGAATCAAATTTAACTTTAGTTCCGGCTCCAGTTTCATTGTCAACAGTAGTATCTGATTACGCGGCATCATGTTGTACTGAATTTCAAACGGAAAACGAAAGAAATTCTTTGTCACAAGCACAACTCAATGATTGGATAAGGGATTTGGAATTGTCAAAGGAAAAGGCCGAACTACACGCCTCTCGAATGCAACAATTTAAATTTGTTTCATCCGATGTTAAGGTAACATATTATAGAACTCGTCATGAAGAATTTTCCAAGTACTATACGAAGGAGGACAGTGTTTGTTACTGCAAAGACATTGCTGGTCTATTCAAACAATTTGGTGAACCATATGATTCAAAAGAGTGGCGATTGTTCATAGACGGCAATAAATTAAGTTTAAAGGCCGTATTATTGCATATTGGCAACCAAAAGCCATCTATCCCGATCGCGCATGCAGTAAATACGAAGGAAACATATGAGATAATGCAAAAATTGCTCAAGTTAATCAAATACGAAGAACATGATTGGAAAATATGTGCCGATCTTAAAGTCGTTGGAATGCTATGTGGTCTACAAAGTGGATACACAAAATACTGTTGCTTTCTATGCAAATGGGATAGCCGAGCTCGTCAAGACCACTACATCATAAAGGATTGGCCAGAACGAATCGAGTTTCAAGTTGGGGTAGATAACATAAAATACTCTCTACTTATAAAGAAGGAAAAAATAATTCTACCTCCGCTCCACATCAAGCTCGGCCTTATCAAAAACTTTGTGAAGGCTTTGGACAAAGAAGGCGAAGCTTTTCATCATTTGAAGACAATCTTCCCAGAGATTTCAGAAGCAAAAATAAAGGAAGGGATTTTTGTGGGACCGCAAATAAGGAAAATGATGACCAATAACCATTTCAAATATGTACATATGCTATTATTTGTAGGGTACTTAAGTATTAAATGGATATATTTACTTGAATGCTTATAACTTTTGTATTAGTTCATCGATTTTGTTCACTGATAGCTTATTTTTTTTGTAATAAAACAGAGCTTAGAGGGGGGAAAAAATATCTGCAAAAAAACAAAAAGTTTTCGAGATGCTTCCTCGCAAAGTACAAATTTTTTTATATTTTTACAAAAAAAATTTAAAAAATCCGTAATGATTGTTCAATATGTTTGAATCTGCAGGACCTAGCAAAAAGTGTTGTATTTACTGATTATAGTAAATTTTATAAGCTTTCAAATTTTTCAAACCGTTTTGGAAGAGCTCAGTTTGTTCTTGAGATATACACGATTAAGTGGAGCCATCTTTTTTGTTTTTTGAAATAACGGTAAATCGTAAATATCTCAAAAACGGTACCATTCAAGTAAAAATAACCTTGGTTTTCGGAATTAGGAGGTGATTTTACATAGGAATTTCACTATCGCGTCTCTGGTGCATTTTGGCTGTAAACCAGTGTAATCGTTCATTGGTGCCGCTTAGACGAATCCTCGCTAACCAACCAAATCACTCATATTAGCACTTCATATTATTTGCTACTATTATTTGTTTATCAGTTCTGCCTTTTATTTTCTCCGAATCTTAGATTCTTCGGTTTGCCACATTATTCACTTGATGTATTCAAGAATACATCAAGAATTTTCTTCATAAAGGGTCGATAGAAGATGGAGGCCACTTCATGAGGCCACGACCGTCATCCGACTCTCTTTCCTCCAACTTAACTTCGATTTTGACACATAGAGTCCTCCGATTTGGGCATACACCTCACCAATAATACACTTGATGCATTCAAGGAATACATCAAGCGTTTTCACCATTGAAAGAGAGTCGTTAAACGGTCGTAGCCCAGGAAGTGTAGGCTCTCCCCGCATTTGGGTGGAACCACAGCCACCACGAAACTCCCCGAAGGGCCGTTCCCAGCGAGCAGGTAAGGCAGCCACACACGCACGCGAATGCCGGAGCAAAACACGTGTGCGCTGCAGCCGCCCTAGGGCTCCTGTTCCCTGTGGTACGAGAGAGAAGTCCCCTGGTTGGACTCGCAAATAGCCTGCACCCCCCCTAAGCAGTATGTATAAAGCAAGCCACATTCAGGAAGTGTTGACCACACTACTCACTAACGGGTTGAGCCCTGCCCAGCTCTCGGTCCGGCTGAGCGGGATTTTTGTCGCCTTTTACGACTGGCATGCCTTACCACGGGTATTTTCTTTCATTACTCTCCCCTACCCGGAGGGGAAACATTGATAGCAAGTGGCCCTAAGTATATGCACCCCTTTAAAAACGTAAACACCCCTTTAAAAAAAGTAAAAGTGGTAATTAGAAAAAAAAATATAAAATAAATTTTCGGCTGCGGCGCTTTTCCCAACAAACAACCGTAAAATCAGAAAAAAACTGTACTGTCAATAAGATACATTAATATCAAACATAAAAAAAAAGGAATATTCAATAAATTACCATAAGATCCGAAAAAACTTGCCATTTAGTTACATATGTGTCAAAAAATTATTATTATTAAAAATTTTCGCCTGCGGCGCTTTTCCAAATAATTATAATTTTTTATGTCTATCAAATCAAAAACATCTGCCAATAAGCTACATTAATAGACTTTAACGCACACCATAACTTTTCGCACTCAAGCTGACAGGGGACAGGAGTTGGCTGAACAAATAGACGTTTCGAGGTTCTGCACGGTAAACGCGGATGCCCCCCAAGAGTCGCGGTGAATTGTTCAAGTTCAAGTCCGGACCTTACCATCATTAGCGCTGGTCTCACCGACTTTGTCACCACCGAAAATCGTTCTTACACTGACTTAAACAGCTGACTAGGTTGGTTTTCTTAACTATACTGAGAGCTCCTTTGCTGTTCTTCCCACCCCTTTCGACGTTCGAGAAGACAGGACTGTGCTGATTGCGCTTCAACAGTCGAAAATTTCGACTCGGTCAATTACGGCCAATTCATTAATGACCTCGAAGAGTGAACTCTTCCCCCTTTTTAAAGCTTTGGACCGCTAATTATCTGAGTGGTCGGTTATGATAACATGCTCAACTACGGTGATCATGCAGCCGCGATTGGCACCAAAGTACAAGGCCGCAACAAAATGCTCAAGTCACTTGCTGGCAGCACTTGGACAAAAGTCAAAAAAACGTTGATGGCAACGTAAAAGTCAGCCGGTTCTAAACTTCTTCTTTAAATGGTCATCTAACCGCCCGGGCGATTTTGACCACCCAACATAGCTCGCCAGTCGTTTCTTCGTTGCGCCAACTGGTGCCAATTGGAAACACCGTGGGATCGCAAATCGGTCTCCACTTGGTCCTTCCATTGGAGTGGTGGTCTCCCTCTTCCTCTGCTCCCACCGGCCGGTGCCGATAAGAATACCTTCTGGGCTGGAGCATCTTAGCTCATTCGCACTACGTGGCCTAGCCAGTGAAGCCGCTGTGTTTTAATTCGCTGAACTATGTCGGCGTCTGCGTAAAGTTCATACAGCTCATCATTAAATCTTCTTCAGTACTCGCCGTCGCCAACGCGTAGAGGTCCACAAATCTTTCGAAGAAACTTTCTCCCGAATACTCCCAGAGCCGCCTCATCAGATGTTGTTAGTGTCCATGCTTCTGCAAAATATAGCAGGACGGGTGCGACGAGTGACTTATAGAGTGTTATTTTCGTTCGTCGAGAGAGGACTTTACTTTTCAATTGCGTATTCAGTCCGAAGTAGCATTTGTTTGCAAGAGTAATTCTTCGTTGGATTTCTAGGCTAACATTATTATTAGTGTTAATGCTGGTTTTCAGGTGAACGAAGTCTTTTACTATTTCGAAATTATTGCTGCCAACAGTGACGTGGTTGCCAAGGCGCAAATGCGCTGACTCTTTGCATGATGACAGAAGGTACTTCGTTTTGTCCTCGTTCACCACCAATCCTATTTTCTCCGCTTCTTTTTCTAATTTGGAGTAAGCAGAAGTTACGGCGCGCTTGTTAAGGCCAATGATATCAATATCGTCAGCATACGCCAATAGCACGGTTAAGTTCTGCAGCTTGTATTATTTTCTCCAGCATAGCGCACGATAGGGGGTCACCCTGTCTGAAACCTCGTTTAGTTTCGAACGGCTCGGAGAGGTCCTTCCCAATCCTGACCGAGCTGGCGGTGTTGCTCAAGGTCATTTTGCATAGCCGTATAAGTTTTGCGGGAAAAATTTATACGGCATAGCGGCATATAGACAGCTCCTTTTCGTGCTATCGAAAGCGGCTTTAAAATCAACAAAGAGATGATGTGTGTCGATTCTTTTCTCAAGGGGTTTTTCCAAGATTTGGCGTATTGTAAAAATCTGGTCGATGGTAGATTTGCCAGGTCTGAAGCCACACTGATAAGGTCTAATCAGTCTGTTCACATCAGGCTTCAGTCTTTCGCACAATACGCTTGATATGCGACATTCCAAAGGCTGATTCCGCGATAGTTGCCACAGTTTGGCGGATCGCCTTTCTTGTGGATTGGGCAGAGAACACTTAGATTCCAATCTGCAGGCATGCATTCATCCGCCTATATTATGCATAGCTGATGCATGCGCCTTACCAGCTCCTCGCCTCCGTGTTTGAATAGCTCAGCAGGCAAATCATCAGCGCCAGCTGCTTTATTGTTTTTCTATCGCGATATTGCTATTCGCAACTCATTATATTTGGGTTGTGGAACGTCAATTCCATCATCTTCGATTATGGGCTCGGGTTCGGCATCTTCTCTAGTTTCTTGCTCAGTTTCTCCATTTAAAGGGCCGAGAAGTGCTCCCTCTATATTCTGAGTGCTCTCTGAACATCGGCAACCAGGTCGCCGTTCTTATTATTACAGGAGTTTGCCCCGGACTTAAAACCTTCTGTCATTCGCCGAATTTTTTGATAGAATTTTCGGGCGTTATTCCCGTTGGCCAGCATCTCAAGCTCCTTTATTTCAAGCTTTTCTGTCTCTCTTTTTTTCGCCCGGAAAAGCCGCCTCGCTTTCCTCTTCAACTCGCGGTAGTGTTCACACACACTTCTCGTTACATTTGATCTCAGCCTTGCCTTGGTAGTGATCAAAGTCGATGTTAGGTCCTCGTATTGTGCGAACATCTAAAACGCTGGAAGCATGCCGTCCGTCTATCACAACGTGGTCGATCTGGTTGCGTGTTTTTCGATCGGGGGACAGATTATGTCGGAGTGGCCTTACCAGGTTGTCGCCTTCTCACGTTTAGCTCGCCACCAAACGGGTATTCGGTGGTTACCCAGACGATACTTGGGCGCAAGCGCCCGGAAGTAGTGAGATGCTTGAACCGCACGCAAAAGAATCGCTCTGGCCATTCCCAGGTGATTGACGATCAGAAACTTTCCCCACTTTCGTGGATTGAATAGAGAAGGAAAAATTAATTTTAAAGACAACCCCATAGCTTTTCTTATAGATCCATTTCGGAAGCTGCTAGACTTCTTCATCAGAGACATTTTGGCTCCATTGCTAACTATTATGCTAACAATTCTCTGGTTTTGATGTCCTCTAAACTCAGATATTACATATATACGTACATAATTTTCATAATACTTATTTAAGTTGTAATAAAATATAAAGAAATGTTGCGATAATTCGGTTTTGTGGAACAAAGTTACTTTTTTAAGGTCTGGCCTTTTTTTATCGCATTCGATAAAGACATGAGCGAATAGGAACTAAAAATTTGCATTTCTTGGGAGTGCATATTAAAAATTAAAATTGTGAAACAAAAAAATCATAAAATGGTGAACAAACAAACTATGTTGTAGTGAAAGTGCAATATCATAGTTTGTTTATTCTTTCAGAGACATCAGAAGTTACAACTCGCTGTAACTGCAACTAATGCAAAGGTATGGTTGTTCCCAACTAGATAAACATGTCGGGCTTTGTACTATAAAATTTTTAAATGTTCATAGACGTTATTCGGGCTAAACTCGGTAAATAAACAGTACGGGAGGGAAAGAAATATGGTTTTGTGTAATTTAAATTAGTTTTTGTATGTATAGTATTAAAAAAATAGAGCAAGATTTACACATTTTGTTCGGAAAAATACGCATTTTTAAATTCAAAATTATTTGCAAAATATTAGTCGCCGACAAGTTACCATTTCTTAAATTTTGGGGTTGGGTTTACAAGAATGCACCACGCGTACAAAAAAAATTTTAATATGGATGGGTAAAGGAGGTCGTACAGATCACAATTTAAGAAACCGCAACTGTCGGCATTTAAAGATGCGAATTTTTCCGAACAAAATGTGCAGATTTTACTCTATTTTTTTTAACATTATACACATAAACTTATTTATACGAAACAAAACAGCATTTCTCTTCCTCCCGTACTGTTTATTTACCGAGTTTTGCGCGAATAACCGATATAAACATTCAAATTTTTTGTAATACAAAGGCCGATATTCTTTTTCACTTTGCAACAACAATGCCTTTGTATTAGTTGCAGTTACAGCGAGTAGTAACTGCTGATGTCTACTAAGGAATAAACAAACCATGTTATAGCACTTTCACTGTAACATAGTTTGTTTATTCACAATTTTTTTATTTTTTTCAAATTTTTTCATTTTTCTACAAGCACTTTATGAAACGCGAAGGCTTTTTTCGTTTATTTAGCACGAACAGTTTTAAGCGGAAAACTGAATAGCTCTTTTCCCAACAAACAATCGTGTGGTGGTCCTATGGGGATAGTGTATTTAGTTTTATGGGGACTTCCTTCTTTATAAGGCTGAGGAAGTTCAGCCGATCAGATAGGCTATCAAAGAGACAGCCGAAATAGACATAAAAGTAATAGACGAGCACGTCAGTTCTTCTATAGCATTGACATACTTCAAGCTACGCTATTGGCCGAAGGTGTCAAATGCATTTATCAAATGCGTCCATACAAACAGACATGTAGGTCGTGGCTATTGCACGTTATGTACATATGCTTGTATGAATACACTACACCCTTACCGCAAAAGAGAAAAATTTATTTCGTTTAATTCAAGAAATGAAATAAATTTTTGTGTGGAGTTATGTAAATACCTTTCATGTGAATATACATACTTACATCTATGGGTATGCTTTGCTTAAATGTAATTTCTTATAGTTATTGCTTACATATGTAGGTGGTTTTGCTTATCTTATTTCTTTTCTTATTTGCGATGTCTTAAAATATTGAATATAATTATTTACAGAATGTCGGTGCATTTGTTTTATTTTATTTCTAGGTGGTTCTTTAATTGTAGTTTGTTTATATGTAGATTCTTATGTACTTACCAACATGTGTCGGCTTATTTGCCTTAGGTTATTTCTAGGTGCTTTTTTAAAATATTATTGTGTAGTTCTTTATGTTTACCCTTAATGTCTATTACGGAGTTTACTCCGTTTCGTTTTACAATTTTGTATGGGCCATGATATGGGCTTTGGCTTTTTTTTTTATTTTTTATTCTTACATACACTAGGTCTCCTATTTCGAACTCGGCCTTATTTATGTTATTGTCATAATTTGACTTTCGTTTATGTTTGATAGTTTTAATGATGTTCCTGGCATTGAGTATTGACCTTCGGAGTCTCAATTTCAATTCATTGGCATAGTCATCAATGTCATAGATTTTTGTTTGTTTATTTATGTTGTCGCTTGGCAGCGCGGGTAATTTACCGAAAACTAACTCATACGGTGAATACAATGTATCTACGTGTGGGGTCGTGTTGTAAGCGAAAGTGTAAAATGGAACCCATTTATCCCATTCGTAATCGTCCGCAAATGAAAGTAAAAATTCGTTAAGTGTCCTGTGGTTTTTCTCAAGTGAGCCCATACTTTCGTGATGGTATGGTGTGGAAAATATTTGTTTAGTGTTAAGTAGGTTGCACACATGTTTCATTAACTCATTTACAAACTCCGTACCCCTATCTGATTTCAATGTTTTTATGAAACCGTACTTGAGAATCAGTTGTTCAACCAGCGTGGTCGCAACTGTTTTTCCGTCTTTTGACCCAATGGGGTGTGCTATTACGAATTTGGATAGATCACATTGCATTGTCAATATGTATCTATAGCCGTTTGATATGCGAAGCGGACCGACCGTGTCAATTGCAATTGTTTCAAATGTTGATGCCGGGGTGTCTGTCACCACAAGCGGCTCTTTTGTGTGTCTAACAATTTTGTTTTGAGTGCATTTTCTGCAGTTGTTTACAAATTCTTTTACCATTTGTCTCATGTTTTTCCAAATGTATCTTTGTTTTAATTTTAGAATAGTTTTTCGAAATCCTAAGTGGCCTGCGATGTTTGAGCAGTGAAATTCGTCTATCAGTTTATATTTTGTTATCATGCTGTTTATTTCCCTTGGAGCTTGGTATATTAGTATTTGTATCGGCGCGCGTTTATTCATTTCTAATTCACTGTATTTCCTTTTGAATACATTCATATCAATATTTTTATATATATAATCTTTTTCACACAGGGCTAGCTCCTTTATATGTGAATTCGTTAGCCAACTATGTAGTTTCTCCAACATTGAATCTAGATTCAAAGGGTCATCGCTACAAGTTACGTGCACTTCATTATTACTTAATTTAATTGTGGTACCACTTTCTTTTTCAATATTAAATTTCAATTTCTTCATATTCTTTACGTCATTAAAAGATGTGCATTCCCAAATGTGAAGTTGATCAGGCTTCTTATGAGATATGCTTTCCTTAATGCGTCTACCGGTTTCTTTATCTTGTGGCGCTATTTCTTCATCTTCATTTTCTTTTAAATTTGCGGCCTTGCTCCTCGTTATTACGTTAACTTTCTTATCTCCTTTTTCATTTTTACTAGTGGGAATCATTGATTTAAGTACGTCACTATCTAACTTAATTCGTGATAGTGCGTCAGCATTTGTGTTAATTTTACCTTGTTTATATACTATTTCAAAATCATATTCTGATAGATCTATTCTAATTCTCGTCATTTTTGATGACGGATTTCTATGTGAAAATAGCGATACTAGGGGTCTGTGATCAGTTACGACAATAAATTTTCTACCGTACAGGTATGTTCTGAAATAGTTTATTCCCCAGTGGATTGCCAATAATTCTTTTTCTATAATTGGCTTATTAATGTCGTGTTTTTGTAGAGATTTGCTTGCGTAGGAAATTGGTAAATCGTGACCAATCTCTCCTTGTGATAGTATGGCTCCTAACGCAAAATCAGAAGCATCTGTTGTTAGTATAAAAGGGTTGTCAAAGTCTGGGTACTGTGGGTGGGTTAATTAGTTTGTCTTTTAAGTTATTGAATGCCTTTTCGCATTCTTCTGACCAAATGAAAGGTTTTCCTTTCTTTAATAGTGAGTTAAGGCATTTTACAATTTTTGCGAAGTCTGGTATGAAACGTCTGTAATAATTGCAAAAAGCAACAAATCGTCTTGTCTCGTCTGGATTAGTCGGTTTGGGGTAGTTACGTACTACTTCGCATTTAGCTGGGTCTGTTTTTATGCCTTTGTTTGTTATTAAATGCCCTAAGTAAATTACTTCGGATTTTAGAAATTGGCATTTACCTGCATTTAGTTTGAGGTTGTAATGTTTTAACCTGTCGAAAACTCTTATGAGGTTTCTGTTATGGTGCTTTAAAGAGCATCCGAAAACGATGATGTCGTCTACGTAAAGGAAAGCTTCCGATTCTAGACCGCTCAGTGCTATTGTTAGCATTCTTTGGAAACTGTTTGAAGATATTTTTAATCCGAATGGTAGACGTTTGAATTGATAGTGACCGTCTCGGGTCGAAAATGCTGTGGGTGGTCTTGAGTCGTTTTGCAGAGGTATTTTGTGAAAAGAGCTTGTCATATCTAAAGTCGTGAAATATTTGGCTCTGCCTAAAACATCTAGTACGTCCTCAAGTCTTGTTAAAGGAAATTTGTCGTTTACTACTTTGTCATTTAACTTTCTATAGTCCACTACCAGACGCCATTTCTTTTCGCCAGTGTTACTCTTTTTGGGTACCAGAAGCAATGGAGAGTTATGGGGGCTGACTGATGGTTCGATGATGTCGTTGTCGACCATTTCTTGAACTTGTCTTTGAATCTCATTGTGCTGGGTTTGTGGTAGTCTGTAGTTTTTAATGTATACTGGTACGTTATCGGTTAAATCGAGCTTTTGTGTGTAAAAATTATATATTGAAAGTTTTTCTCCTTCTAAGTGGAAAATGGATTGATATGTGTAAAATATGTTTTTTAGCTCATTTTCTGTATTTTTGTCTAGCTTATCTAGTTTTAGTTCGTTTATTAGTCTATCAAAGCGTTCGGGACTGTATGAATTTGCCTTGTCTCTCCTACTTAAAATGTCGTAATTGGATAGTCCCTCTGTCATGAATCTCAGTTCCTTTAACTTGATTGCATGACTGTTAGTGTTCATTATTTTCACATGTACCGTACCTTTGGCAGGTGCTATGGAATTTGCCAAAAATACACCGTCTTGTATCTCTTGGTTGAGAATTACACTGTCCTCTTCTATCTTTAGGTTAATTGGGAGAATTACTTCGGATCTCGCTGGTATAGTTACAGTTTTATTAGTGAGAAGTTTTGTGCGTATTGGCAAAATAATTTCCTTGTCTTCTAATGTTATTGTCATTGTGAATGTTTCGTAATCGATTTTGCATAGGTATTTTATCAAGAAATCTCTACCAAGTATTCCATCTGTTGCAATAGGGAAATTTTCGTTTACCAGCTGGAAATTTATACATGTTTTATTGTTGTCTATTTGGAAATTTAGCTTAGACGTACCAATGGAATAAATTTCTTCTTTGGTTATGCCTGTAAGCTTACATTTTGCTTCAGTATCGATGTTAAATTCATCGTGAAATGGGCTTTTGCAAATTGAAATGTCTGCTCCTGTGTCAATCAGGAAAGACATTGTTTTGTTAAGTTCATAATTATTTAGTGTTATATAATTAGTTAGATTTTCTGTGATGACGAAAATGTTTCTGGACTTATTTTTATCTACATGTCCCTGTCTCCCGGAAGATTGCCATCGTAGTCCTCCGGGTCGCCTACGTTTCCCTGGATTTGGACAACGTTCATGCGGCGACTATTGTGGTTGTTATTTCCCTGTCTTTGGTAATTATTACTTCCCTGTCTTTGGTGATTGTTATATGAGGTGGGCCTAGAGTTATTCGAATACTTATTGGAATTGCCGTTCTGTGTCTGGTTGGGCACATTCCTTGAAAAGTTTTGTTGTCTACCATTATTATTATTGGAATATCTAGGCTGGAAATGGTCTCTATTGCCATTGTTCTGTTGCCTATAGGTATTCTGGTAGTTGTTCCTGTTGAAATTGTTCTGTCTTTCATTCCTGAAAAACATTACATTTCTGCTGCTGTTTTGCGTTCCCTGCTCTATTTCCAGAGCCAGGCTAACAGCGCTATCGAAAGTCTTTGGTAATGCAGCAAATACTGTTTGCTTAAAGCTTTCGCTTAGCCCGTTCTTGAACACTGTCAGGCTATATTGCTCATTTAAATTGGCAATCAGAGCCTTCTGTTCGGTAGTTGCGCTTGTACCTAGTTGCCCTATCTGTAAAGTGTTTAATTCGGTTACTAATTGTAAAATTTTGTTTTTATAATTTTGGACGCTCAAATTTCGTTGGTTCAGATTTGCCAACTGGTTTTGGATTTGGGGTATAGTGGCTGTGCTTTTGTATTTATTTTTGAGAGCTGTACTTAGCTCTTCAAAAGTGTGTGGGATAGTTATCGCGGTTACGTTTGTCTTCACCGTTTGACTCAGTTTAACATAAATGACAAAGTCGATCAAAGCTGTTTTTGCGGTTTCTGCTAAATCATTGTAGATGATTTCAATGATTTTCAGAAATGCATCCAGTTCTTTGTAATTCCCTGAAAAACTAGGAATTGATTTTGAGGCTAGTTGTAAATTAAATTCCGACATTGTTGCTAACTCTTGAGTTGGGTCGAAAATTTCTGTAGGCAAATTGATGTGTGTGTTAATTGTATGCAGGATTTCAATCTCGTATCCGTATTTTGATACAATTCTTAATATTTTGTCCCTTTTGCGCCAGAATGTGTCTAATGCATGTGCTCTGTGCTCTTTTGTGAGTCTTTCAAAGTATGCATTAGAAATACTCCTTATGGCTTCTAATTCTGTGAAGAGGATAGTAATGTGCTTAAGGAATGTTTCATCTTTGACTTTGACAGTCTTATTTAGACATTTATATGACTTTTTGAAATTTTCTCCTGAAACTTTTATTTTCTCCTCTACTTTTTGCCAGTGACTCATTGCTTAAATTTGTTCGTTTTTGATTGACTTGTTTATAGCCTTCTTTAATTGGCTTCTATATATGGCATGGATTTTTATAATTAAATTGAAAATCAAAACTGTGGTTATTATTATTAATAGGATTTCTATGAGGCTAGAGGAACCGTTTTGCTTGTTGTGTAATACAACTTCATTGACTACGTTGGCCTTTGGGTCACTTATCTTTGATTTTTGTGAGCCCATTTTAATTTTTTTTTTTTTTTTTTTAGTATATTTTATTTCTTATATTTTAACATTTTTAGTTGACTTATGATTTCTAATTTAGTCTCTTTTTTATATTCTAAGCTTAAATCCCTATAGAGAATAGCTTTTGCCTTTCTTTGCTGGAATTGTTTACCGCTGCGTTGTTTCTTTTTCTTTTGCTTCGGTGGAGGTGTTGCGGTTTGTATTCTTCGGTTGGCCTGTCTCGCTTTGTATTCTTCTATAGTAAGCCTTCTTGGCCTCTCTTCGATTGGGGTTGCTATATAGATTCGGTAAGTTTCTGAAAATTCGGTTGGTTCGGGATCATAGGGCTCTGTATATTTGGCGAAAATCGCGTCGAATTCACCCTGGGTGATGATCTCTTCGTCGCTCATTTGACTTTTGAAGGTGTTTTATTTAACGTTTTGCCTCAACTGGGGCTTGCTCTGATCCAGGATTTGTTTGGCAGGATCGCCATGTGGTGGTCCTATGGGGATAGTGTATTTAGTTTTATGGGGACTTCCTTCTTTATAAGGCTGAGGAAGTTCAGCCGATCAGATAGGCTATCAAAGAGACAGCCGAAGTAGACATAAAAGTAATAGACGAGCACGTCAGTTCTTCATTTCAAGTTCCCTTTATTGAATCATCTTACTCTATTTATACTAGTTCTTGTCACAGAAAGCGATTTCATAAACTCCTCCTCTTTCTTGACTTCCACATAGCTGAATTCAAATTCAGCTTGGCCAATGCTCTCTTTAGCCAATGGAAATGCTTAGCACAAAGTCAAGCAGAGCGCTAGAATAAATGTTGGCTAAGCTATAGCATTGACATACTTCAAGCTACGCTATTGGCCGAAGGTGTCAAATGCATTTATCAAATGCGTCCATACAAACAGACATGTAGGTCGTGGCTATTGCACGTTATGTACATATGCTTGTATGAATACACTACAATCGTAAAATCAGAAAAAAACTGCCAATAAGATACATTAATATCAAACATAAAAAAAAAGGAATATTCAATAAATTACCATAAGATCAGAAAAAACTTGCCATTTAGTTACATATGTGTCAAAAAATTATTATTATTACAAATTTTCGCCTGCGGCGCTTTTATAAATAATTATAATTTTTTATGTCTATCAAATCAAAAACATCTGCCAATAAGCTACATTAATAGACTTTAACGCACACCATAACTTTTCGCACTCAAGCTGACAGGGGACAGGAGTTGGCTGAACAAATAGACGTTTCGAGGTTCTGTACGGTAAACGGGGATGCCCCCCAAGAGTCGCGGTGAATTGTTCAAGTTCAAGTCCGGATTAGCGCTGGTCTCACCGACTTTGTCACCACCGAAAATCGTTCTTACACTGACTTAAACAGCTGACTAGGTTGGTTTTCTTAACTATACTGAGAGCTCCTTTGCTGTTCTTCCCACCCCTTTCGACGTTCGAGAAGACAGGACTGTGCTGATTGCGCTTCAACAGTCGAAAATTTCGACTCGGTCAATTACGGGCAATTCATTAATGACCTCGAAAAGTGAACTCTTCCCTCTTTTTAAAGCTTTGGACCGCTAATTATCTGAGTGGTCGGTTATGATAACATGCTCAACTACGGTGATCATGCAGCCGCGATTGGCACCAAAGTACAAGGCCGCAACAAAAGGCTCAAGTCACTTGCTGGCAGCACTTGGACAAAAGTCAAAAAAACGTTGATGGCAACGTAAAAGTCAGCCGGTTCTAAACTTCTTCTTTAAATGGTCATCTAACCGCCCGGGCGATTTTGACCACCCAACATAGCTCGCCAGTCGTTTCTTCGTTGCGCCAACTGGTGCCAATTGGAAACACCGTGGGATCGCAAATCGGTCTCCACTTGGTTCGTCCATTGGAGTGGTGGTCTCCCTCTTCCTCTGCTCCCACCGGCCGGTGCCGATAAGAATACCTTCTGGGCTGGAGCATCTTAGCTCATTCGCACTACGTGGCCTAGCCAGCGAAGCCGCTGTGTTTTAATTCGCTGAACTATGTCGGCGTCTGCGTTAAGTTCATACAGCTCATCATTAAATCTTCTTCAGTACTCGCCGTCGCCAACGCGTAGAGGTCCACAAATCTTTCGAAGAAACTTTCTCCCGAATACTCCCAGAGCCGCCTCATCAGATGTTGTTAGTGTCCATGCTTCTGCAAAATATAGCAGGACGGGTGCGACGAGTGACTTATAGAGTGTTATTTTCGTTCGTCGAGAGAGGACTTTACTTTTCAATTGCGTATTCAGTCCGAAGTAGCATTTGTTTGCAAGAGTAATTCTTCGTCGGATTTCTAGGCTAACAGATTGCGAATGACTGCCGCGTTTACCCCACTTGAAACTAGAGAGAAGCTAGCTATCCAACTGATTGTACCACACCTTACGTACTCCGATCTAGTCTATGGCCAATTTGATTATGCTTCCCGTCATAAAGTTGATGTTGCTTTCAACAATATCACGCGTTATGTCTACGGTCTAAGAAAATACGATCACATCTCTCCGTTTAAGTGCAAAGTCCTTGGATATAGTATATTCGATTACATCGCGGCTCGAAACTGTATTTACATGTTCAAACTTATTGAATTCAAAGAACCTCAATATCTATATGAAAAGCTAAAATTTTCCAAGTCTTGTAGGCATCGTAATTTAATAATTCCCAAATATCATTACTTGTCCTCGTCAAGACTATTTTTTGTAAATGCTGTTAGGCTCTGGAACTCTATTCCTGATTCTATCAAGGGTGCTTTGAGTGGGAGCAATTACAAAAGGGTGATCTATGAGTACTTCAGCTCAGCATGATGTATGTGATTGGGACATAACTGCATAACTATATCTTTATACTGTTCTTTTCTTCTTTCTTTCTTACCAAACAAAAATGTGTTTATTACTTGAAATTAAATTTGTAATTCAGGCTGAAAATATATTTATCTTGTAATAAGTATTAAGCTTCAAATTTTTCATTAATTAAACTAAACTGAACATTAGACATTAAGGCTACTTTTAGTTATATTATGTTTTTATTAATTAATTTTTGTTCTTAAAAACAGAAGATGTGCTATAAAAGACTTGGTCTTATTGTCACAACCACATTGTTTAATCAAATAAATAAATAAATTATTATTAGTGTTAATGCTGGTTTTCAGGTGAACGAAGTCTTTTACTATTTCGAAATTATTGTTGCCAACAGTGACGTGGTTGCCAAGGCGCGAATGCGCTGACTCTTTGCATGATGACAGAAGGTCCTTCGTTTTGTCCTCGTTCACCACCAATCCTATTTTCTCCGCTTCTTTTTCTAATTTAGAGTAAGCAGAAGTTACGGCGCGGTTGTTAAGGCCAATGATATCAATATCGTCAGCATACGCCAATAGTTGCACGCTTTTATAAAATATTGTTCCAGCACGGTTAAGTTCTGCAGCTTGTATTATTTTCTCCAGCATATCGCACGATAGGGGGTCACCCTGTCTGAAACCTCGTTTAGTTTCGAACGGCTCGGAGAGGTCCTTCCCAATCCTGACCGAGCTGGCGGTGTTGCTCAAGGTCATTTTGCATAGCCGTATAAGTTTTGCGGGAAAAATTTATACGGCATAGCGGCATATAGACAGCTCCTTTTCGTGCTATCGAAAGCGGCTTTAAAATCAACAAAGAGATGATGTGTGTCGATTCTTTTCTCAAGGGGTTTTTCCAAGATTTGGCGTATTGTAAAAATCTGGTCGATGGTAGATTTGCCAGGTCTGAAGCCACACTGATAAGGTCCAATCAGTCTGTTCACATCAGGCTTCAGTCTTTCGCACAATACGCTTGATAGGACCTTATATGCGACATTCAAAAGGCTGATTCCGCGATAGTTGCCACAGTTTGGCGGATCGCCCTTCTTGTGGATTGGGCAGAGAACACTTAGATTCCAATCTGCAGGCATGCATTCATCCGACCATATTATGCATAGAAGCTGATGCATGCGCCTTACCAGCTCCTCGCCTCCGTGTTTGAATAGCTCAGCAGGCAAATCATCAGCGCCAGCTGCTTTATTGTTTTTCAATCGCGATATTGCTATTCGCAACTCATTATATTTGGGTTGTGGAACGTCAATTCCATCATCTTCGATTATGGGCTCGGGTTCGGCATCTTCTCTAGTTTCTTACTCAGTTTCTCCATTTAAAGGGCCGAGAAGTGATCCCTCTATATTCTGAGTGCTCTCTGAACATCGGCAACCAGGTCGCCCTTCTTATTATTACAGGAGTTTGCCCCGGACTTAAAACCTTCTGTCATTCGCCGAATTTTTTGATAGAATTTTCGGGCGTTATTCCCGTTGGCCAGCATCTGAAGCTCCTTTATTTCAAGCTTTTCTGTCTCTCTTTTTTTCGCCCGGAAAAGCCGCCTCGCTTTCCTCTTCAACTCGCGGTAGTGTTCACACACACTTCTCGTTACATTTGATCTCAGCCTTGCCTTGGTAGTGATCAAAGTCGATGTTAGGTCCTCGTATTGTGCGAACATCTAAAACGCTGGAAGCATGCCGTCCGTCTATCACAACGTGGTCGATCTGGTTGCGTGTTTTTCGATCGGGGGACAGATTATGTCGGAGTGGCCTTACCAGGTTGTCGCCTTCTCACGTTTAGCTCGCCACCAAACGGGTATTCGGTGGTTACCCAGACGATACTTGGGCGCAAGCGCCCGGAAGTAGTGAGATGCTTGAACCGCACGCAAAAGAATCGCTCTGGCCATTCCCAGGTGATTGACGATCAGAAACTTTCCCCACTTTCGTGGATTGAATAGAGAAGGAAAAATTAATTTTAAAGACAACCCCCATAGCTTTTCTTATAGATCCATTTCGGAAGCTGCTAGACTTCTTCATCAGAGACATTTTGGCTCCGTTGCTAACTATTATGCTAACAATTCGCTGGTTTTGATGTCCTCTAAATTTAGATATTACATACATACGTACATAATTTTCATAATACTTATTTAAGTTGTAATAAAATATAAAGAAATGTTGCGATAATTCGGTTTTGTGGAACAAAATTACTTTTTTAAGGTCTGGCAGGACCTTTTTTTATCGCATTCGATAAAGACATGAGCGAATAGGAACTAGTTCAAATTAATCCCTCGCTAAGAATCGCTAACTTTTTCTGTGAAAAATAAAAATTTGCATTTCTTGGGAGTGCATATTAAAAATAAAAATTTATTTATTTATTTATTTGAGTCTACAGTTCATAATACCTTACAGACTAGAACAATTTTACATAGGGCCCCCAAGGAGTTAGTAAAAATAAAAAGTGATAGATAAACATAAATTTGTTACTTACAAAGAGAATTAAGAATTTTTACAAAATTCGGTTTTGATAACGCAAAGTCAAGCTGATTTGAAGATAAAAACAAAGCATTAAATTCTCGCAGTGCACGAGCAATAGGTGCATTACTAGCATAATTTGTTCGGAAGTTGTCTCCATAAAAAGGGTAAAAACTCCGGAGGCTTCTCTGCGGAATATTAAAACTAATCCGCTGTAGTAAGATTGGGCAGTCGATGTTGCCATTTATAATATTGAATACAAAGGAAAGGGAAAGAACTTTTCTGGGTTTGTCCAATGAATCCAAGTGAATTAGCAAACGTCGAGATTCATAGGACGGAGCCGGATCTTCAAACGGAAGTGAACGTAGCGCATGTTTTAGAAAAACTTTCTGAACTCGTTCAATCCTACTAATCGAGAATTGATCGTACGGCCTCCAAATGAAAACAGCGTACTCCAAGTGCGATCGTACAAGATAGCTAAAAAGCTGTTTGAAAGTATACGGGTCAGAAAACTCAGACGAGTTTCGGCGAATAAAGCCAAGAACTGAATATGCTTTTGAGAGTATGAAGTTTATGTGACTATTAAACGTCAACTTAACGTCAAACACTACTCCCAGATCTTTAAACTCTGATACAAATTGAAGTACGTCATTAGCAATCTTATACGATGTATTGATAATGGTTTGACGCCTAGAAAATGTCAGATGAAAACACTTCTTAATATTTAGAGAGAGTCGTGACTTCTCACACCACCGAAAAAGATTATCTAAGTCTGTTTGCAGACGAAGCGAAGATCTTGCGTCGCAAACATTCGAAAAAATTTTTAAATCGTCGGCATAGAGCAAAAAATTTGAGTGCGTGAAGCAGCCGCTAATGTCATTGATGAAAAGTATAAAAAGGAGCGGGCCTAATATGCTTCCTTGGGGTACGCCTGAGGTGGCAACAAAATGGTACGAGAGCACACCGTCAATGGAAACTGCACATAACCTACCCGTTAAATAAGATTTAAGCCACAATAAAAAAGAAGAGTGGAAACCAAAGCACGATAACTTATGTAGTAGTATCGTGTGTGAGACTTTATCGAACGCCTTAGAAAAATCGGTATAAATACAATCGACTTGGAGTCCTGACGAAAAAGATGAAATGCAAAAATCACTAAAAACAGCTAAATTAGAAGTTGTCGAACGACCCTGGACAAAACCATGTTGATTGGGATTGATTAAAGACTTAACAGTAAAAAACATTTTATCTTTAACAACACATTCAAATAGTTTTGCGATACTTGAAAGCTTTGCTATAGGTCTATAGTTGCGAACGTCACTTTTTCTTCCAGTTTTAAAGAAAGGTGTGATGGTTGTAAATTTCCAATCATTCACAAAGATACCCGAAGAAAGGGATTTATTAAATATGATCTTAAGCGGCAAGATTAACGCCGGACAATTTTTGAGAAGCATAGATGATAATCCATCACCGTCAGTTTGCGACGATGACTTCAGATAAGCTAGCCCCCGTCTAATGTCCTCAGAAGTAACTTGCAGCAAACCAAAATTCAGAACCGACGGGATTTCAGCAGCAAAGTCAGGGGAATCCTCGTCATCCTGGACAAAATTTGATTTAAAAAAGTCAGCAAATAGGTTCGCTGCCTCACTCGGGGTGCAAGCGAATTTATTATCAAACTCAACCGAGGTTGGGATATTTGTTGACGCTTTTTTGGATTTCACAAAATTCCAAAACTGTTTCGGATTAGCTTTAATATTACGCTCTGTATTACTTAAGTAATTTTTATAAAGCTTACTACTAAGAAATTTGAACTGCCTCCGAAAATACTGATATTTAAATAAACACGATGATGTACGATTCGCTTTATATTTGTGAAGGTACTTGTTTTTGAGATTTTTTAATTTTCTCAAACGCGTGTTGTACCATGGAGATTTGATACGACGCTTCTTTTTTAACGGAATGTTTTCAAGACAAAATTCATTCATTATTGACTTAAACTTGGAAAAACAATTATGAGTATCTAAGTCGGAAAATAGATCCTCCCAGTTAAATTCCAAAAGAGAATTATTTAGACTTAGGTAGTCACAAGAAGCAAAGTTATAAGCAACTGCATCCATACCAGTTAAGGGTAAAAATTTATAAAAATCGATTTTAATATCTAGAGGGACATGATATATACCTTCAACTGATATCGGAAAAATGCATTTTGATATATCGCACTTAATATTCTCTGTAACAAATATTAAATCTAAAAGTCTATTCATTTGATTATAAAAACCATTAATTTGTTTAAGATTTATGCTTAAGAAACTATCGATAAAATATGATTCAGTTTGATTAGTAATGTTGCCAGCCGCCAGACCTAAGTTGGACGTATTACTACACCAGCTAACATTGCTTAGGTTGAAATCTCCCAGAACGCATAAGTGATTATCACCCAAATTGTCCACCGCTAGAGACGTCACGTTATCAACGTGAGCTTTATATAGATCAGTATCACTGCTTGGTGGTATGTACGAAGCTATTATAAAAATGCAGCCATTTGACCCTGAATTCTTAATGCATACGCACAGTTGGTCAATTAACGAATCGTCATTTGCGAGCTTCATTGCGAATGCTTTTTACTGCAATTAGGACACCACCACCTCTTCAACACCCAGTTTTAACAGCGTCACGGTCTTTGCGAAAAACATCATATAGTTGCGGATCAAAGAATTCATTGTCAAAAAAATCAGAGTTCAACCAAGTTTCAACAATGACAATTATATCAAAAGACTCTTCAAGGCTAAACTGATACATTATATTAGATTTAGTTCTTGACCCAGAGATATTCTGATAGTAGACTCTGAGTCCATTGTTACACGAATTGCCGCTATTCAGTGTCACTGTGCCGGGCTTTGAGCGGCTGCCTTCTGAAAAGAATGAAACGGCTTCACTTTAACGTTAGCCGGCCAGACAGATGATTCTAAGATGCTTTTGTAGGCAATTGAGGGTACTCCCAATTTAAAATTCACGCGCTTGTAATTTTCTACTGGGACGTCTTTCTTCCGCAGAGCAAAGCAATGGATAGCATTCAAATCAATATTCGCATGTTTTGCTACATAGCTTTTTATGTGATCAGTTGTAACAGCAGGCGCAAACGACGACAGATGTACCCATTTGTTACGAATCGCGACACTCAATTCCGTGTTGTCATTTGATCCAACAACAACCACCGGTTTCGTTTGCTTCTTGTTTATATTTCTCCTTTTATGCTTAACATGGGACCAACCAGCCGTATTGTTTGCAATCGGAGATGACGGCTGAGAAACAGAAGAAGCACCAACAATAAGCTCAGTTTGTTCCATATCGATAGTAGCAGCAGCAGCAGCAGCAGCATTGCAAGTGGCTGAGTCGTGTATCGGAATATCAACAACAACAACATCGCTATCACTATTGTCATTCGTGCCAGTGAGAGCACCCACACGAATAATAGGAACAGTTGAAATTGAAGTAGATGAACTAGCATTAGAAGACAAAGCACCACGGTCACCGAACTTTGTATTAGCTCGTGTGACTCTCTTATTGTCATTGTCTACAGAAATTTGTTTACCGTCAGCATTGTTTTTAACTTTGGCACTTTGTTTTTGGCTGACTTTAGGCACACTATTGTTGGTAGATGCGCTTTTATCAGGTTGTCCATTACACTGTTTTGGTTTTTTTGGCCAATGAATCTTTTACGAAATTCGTTTAACGAACTCACTGCAGTTTCAATTTCACACAAGTAAGCCGAAACAGGCAAATCAATGCATTTATTACACTTGAACATAACGTTCCTGCATGATTTTATAAATTTGACAAAACCAGAGTTTAGATTAGTGCACTTTATGTGAATTGTATCTGTGCATAATCCACACGATAAATATTCGCCCGTGGCACACTGTAATCCACAATAAGCACACGACATAGCGAAAGAATAAAATAAATAAAAAAGAGCGGAACAGCACAAAACACGTCTTCACGCGTCAACGACAATGACTAGAGAAATAAACTCAAATATGTTGTAGTGAAAGTGCAATATCATAGTTTGTTTATCCTTTCAGAGACATCAGAAGTTACAACTCGCTGTAACTTCAACTAATGCAAAGGTATGGTTGTTGCCAACTAGATAAACATGTCGGGCTTTGTACTATAAAATTTTTAAATGTTCATAGACGTTATTCGGGCTAAACTCGGTAAATAAACAGTACGGGAGGGAGAGAAAGATAGTTTTATGTAATTTAAATTAGTTTTTGTATGTATAATATTAAAAAAATAGAGTAAGATTTACACATTTTGTTCGGAAAAATACGCATTTTTAAATTCAAAATTATTTGCAAAATATTAGTTGCCGACAATTTGCCATTTCTTAAATTGTGGGGTTGGGTTTACAAGAATGCACCACGCGTACAAAACAAATTTTAATATGGATGGGTAAAGGAGGTCGTACAGATCACAATTTGAGAAACCGCAACTGTCGGCGACTAATATTTTGCAATAATAATGCATTTAAAGATGCGAATTTTTCCGAACAAATGTACAGATTTTACTCTATTTTTTTCAACATTATACACACAAAACTTATTTATACGAAACAAAACAGCATTTCTCTTCCTCCCGTACTGTTTATTTACCGAGTTTTGCGCGACTAACCGATATAAACATTCAAATTTTTTGTAATAGAAAGGCCGATATTATTTTTCACTTTGCAACAACAATGCCTTTGTATTAGTTGCAGTTACAGCGAGTAGTAACTGCTGATGTCTACTAAGGAATAAACAAACCATGTTATAGCACTTTCACTGTAACATAGTTTGTTTATTCACAATTTTCTGATTTTTTTTTTAATTTTTTCATTTTTCTACAAGCACTTTATGAAACGCGAAGGCTTTTTTCGGTTATTTAGCACGAACAGTTTTATGCGGAAAACTGAATAGCTCTTAGCGAGAATTAATTTGAACTAGTTCATATTCGTCCGTGTGTTTATCGAGTATGATAAAAACGACGTTGTACAAGACCGAACTATCGCAACATTTTTTTATATTTTATTACAACTTTAATAAATATTATGAAAATTATGCATGTGATGATATCGCGATAGCGTGAATAAGTATCATTGATAGTACAGCGTCTCATGGGTTTTACGTGAGTACCTGCCGGCGACGGCTTACCCTCACGGTGCCCAGAAGCACACGGGTCAAAGGACGTTTGACCAGCGCCCAAAGCTCGCTTACTTTGGTAACAATCGATTTTTGCGCAGAGTGGACACATCAATTACCTTGGTGAGGTTTCGAAGCCTATCTAGTACCTCTTGCCAATCTATGGGTCAAGGCGAGCGGTTGCAATGCAACTCCACATAATAACCACAGCCACCACGATGCTCCCGAAGGTCCTTTCACATGAGCAGACTGGAGCAAGCTCCAGGGGCCCCGTGGTACCAAGTTTTAAGTCTTTGGTCGGGTTTCGCAGTCGAAACTACTTCCGGTTGAGTCACACCTACTCCGGACCGGCGGCCTTAAAGAAGTGAGGCTTAGACGCCCCCACACAACCAAAACAACACTTTACACACCTTCAGACGGCTGCGACATAAGTCGGCGCCGCCTAAACACCGTTCTCGCATATGCATTCAACATATCTACGTGCCGACTAGTGGAGAGGGTATTACTAACATTTAAACATTGATAGTACAGAAGTGTTTTGATTATCGTGGATACCTGCCAAAGTCGGCTTAACTTCACGGTGCTTTTAACACTGGATCAAATGGGACGTTTGATCATCGTCCAAAAACAGGTTTTTTGTACCAATTAAGATACGTGGGCGACCGTACTAGTTACCTTGGTATGGTTCGAGGACTTTCTTAACCTCTACCGTGCTATGGGTCCGGCACCCGGTTGAAAGGAGCTCCACTTCGAGCCGCAACGACCAAGTACCGACCCCCTGTTTACTTTTCCTCAATTATTTATATCGTGGATCAAAGAAAGTTTTCGTAGCCCAGGAAGTGTAGGCTCTCCCCGCATTTGGGTGGAACCACAGCCACCACGAAACTCCCCGAAGGGCCGTTCCCAGCGAACAGGTAAGGCAGCCACACACATACGCGAATGCCGGAGCAAAACACGTGTGCGCTGCAGCCGCCCTAGGGCTCTTGTTCCCCGTGGTACCAGAGAAGGCCCCTGGTTGGACTCGCAAGTAGCCTGCACCCCCCTTAAGCAGTATGTATAAAACATGCCACATTCAGGAACTGTTGACCAGACTACTCACTAAGGTTGAGCCCTGCCCAACTCTCGGTCCGGCTGAGCGGGATTTTTGTCGCCTTTTATGACTGGCATGCCTTACCCCGGGTATTTTCTTTCATTACTCTCCCCTACCCGGAGGGGAAACATTGATAGTACAGTAAGCAAATCTTTACTGCTAAGGGCCGCTTTCATAAAAGCCGGTAACTGCTAACCGGAGCTCAATTGACGTATTTGTACGGTTAGCTGTCAAATTAATAGCCGATTAGGCTTAACCGGCCTTTATGAAAGTGGCCCTAAGTATATGCACCCCTTTAAAAAAAGTAAACACCCCTTTTAAAAAAGTAAAAGTGGTAATTAGAAAAAAAATATAAAATAAATTTTCGGCTGCGGCGCTTTTGACAACAAACAACCATAAAATCAGAAAAAACTGTCAATAAGATACATTAATATCAAAAATAAAAAAAACAGGAATATTCAATAAATCCATAAGATCAGAAAAAACTTTCCATTAAGTTACATATGTGTCAAAAAATTATTATTATTAATCAAGGAGCCATGGCCAAATGAAACAGTATAACTCAGGTGCGCCATTTGAGAGGATAGCCATGGATGTAGCTGGTCCATTTCCTACTAGCAAACTCGAAAACAAATATGTACTGGTAGTTATGGACTATTTCAGCAAGTGGCCAGAAGTGTACCCTATTCCAAATCAAGAGGCAGAAGTGTGTTCTGACCAAGGCAGAAATTTCGAATCAGCTGTGTTTCAGGAAATGTGCAAGACATTGGGCATTCGGAAAACTCGAACAACTGCACTACATCCTCAGTCAGATGGCATGGTACCATGGCTTCAGGCTGGTGGAGTGCGCTGACGAGCGGTCAGCGAGCTTCTTTAGGTGCCTTGTCTCGCTGGTTGGGGAGTTGTGGCGGGGGGCTCGACTCGAGGCCGTGGATAGGAGGGATCTCCCACTTCGACCAAGGGCTCGGGTGTGGCTACCTGCCGAACCGTCCCAGCCAGAGAGAATACTGGAGCAGTTGCGGTACTGCAACCAGAACCTTCCGACCCACAACTGGAGGGTTCTTAGGGCTGAGGAACCCGAGGGGCCCCGACGGCAAGTGCTGTTGCTGCTTAATGCAGAGTCCGTGGGTCCTATCTCTGAGTCGAGGGGTGTTATCTCCTATGGTATCGAGCGGGTGGCTCTTAGGATCTACAACGCCGATGCCAGGGGGGATGACGCCTCGCCAGGGAGGAGGAGGACTCAGAACTATCTGAGACCGCTATTGATGCTCTGGTGGAGAGATTCACCCATGCTTGTAATAAAGCGTATAAAATCGCATGCCCACTGAAAACCGTAAGTGGAAAGCGTAAACCAAGCTCTACAAAGTTGGGTTGGGTATTTACAAATCTGCGATCAGGAAAGCCAAACGAGACTCCTGGAAGACTTTCTGCAAAAGCGTGGAAGGCTGTAATGAGTCTGCGAGATTCCGGAAGATTCTCTCCGGGAATCCTGCTCCCTTGGGTTACTTGAGGAATGTAGATGGCAGCTGGGCTATGAGTAGCGAGGAATCCCTCAAACTTCTCATGGATGCTCACTTCCCTGACGCCCCGTCTCCACTTCTCTGGGTCATTGTAGTCAACGGCTTTCTCCAGGACCTCGAGCGTAGGGGCTGTCAAGTGATAGCCTATGCGGACGACCTAGCAATCCTCGTCAGGGGAAAGTTTCTTAGTACCGTAAGGGATGTTCTGCAAGGGTATCTGGGTATTGTAACAGAGTGGTCCGAATCTTGTGGAGTGGCTGTTAACCCAGGTAAAACGGAACTAGTCCTCTTCACGAGAAGGTATAAGATTGATGATTTTGTACTACCCTCTATTGGGGGGGTACCGCTGGTGCAGGACAGAAAGCTGTCCTGGAAGCTGAATGTAGAGGATAGAGCTAGGAAAGCTTCGGTCGCTCTGTGTTGCTGCAGAGGGGCCATCGGCAAACGATGGGGTCTCTCTCCTAGGGTGGTTTATTGGTTATATGAGATGGTAGTGAAACCTATCCTATTTTATGGGGTATTGGTCTGGTGGGGCGCACTAGACACGGCTTCCACCACGAAAAAGATGGTCACGCCATGCGCACCACTCCTACCCTGGCATTGAACGTTATGCTCAATCTGCACCCAGTTGACCTTGTAGGAAAAATAGGCGCAGCTCGGGCTGCAATTAGGCTCCGAGACGCTGGTTATAGGCTTGTGCAGTATGGCCATTCCAATATACTATCGGGCTTTGATTTTATTCCCAATAGAACAGATTACTGTGCGCCGACCTCTTCTCCGGCGAAGGGTTTTTCGACTTACATTCCCGCAAGGGAGGAGTGGACAGGCGGAGAACCTATCTGGGGGGAGGCCTTGGCGAATCTGTTTACGGACGGGTCAAAGCTGGATGGATGTGTTGGGGGGGGGTGTATACTGTCAGGAACTCGGGATTAGCACGAAATTTAGGCTACCTGATCATTGTAGCGTTTTCCAAGCGGAGGTTGCCGCCATTCAGGATGCGGTAGATGGGATGCTGTCGAGCGCATTCACTGTCAAGGAGTTCAACATCTACTCCGACAGTCAAGCGGCAATTAGGGCGCTGAGTGCAGGCAACGTTCGATCGAGGACAGTGAGCGACTGTCTGGAATCGCTTGCGGTTGCGTCCAACTACTTCAAAATAAAAATCATTTGGGTGCCTGGCCACTGTGATATTCCCGGCAATTGCCATGCGGATCTCTTGGCCAGAGCTGGCACGCGTGACACAGATGTGGCTGACTCCAGTACACTGGGTATTCCCCTTACCACCTGTAGTTTGCTTCTGGGCAGGTGGGCTTCGGAACAGTTAAGCAAACGCTGGGCTGACACCACCTCATATCAGGTGTCGAAGTCCTTCTGGCCAGTAGTTGACTCCGGGCGGTCAGTGGAATTACTTAGGTTCCCCAAGTTACATCTTTCCATGATGATAGGGGTGTTGACGGGGCACTGTCCGATGGGGGTCCATGCGGTGCGGTTAAATATTCTTGAAGACCCGAGCTGCGTAAGCTGCATGGAGGACGACGAGGTGGAATCATCAAGTCATTTCATGCTCAGTTGTCCAGCGTTTGCTAGGACTAGGCGCAGGTATCTCGGTTCGGATGTTCTTAGGTCTCCGGTAGACGTGTCGAAAATCGATGT
This sequence comes from Merzomyia westermanni, assembly GCA_949987695.1. Lineage (NCBI taxonomy): Eukaryota > Metazoa > Arthropoda > Insecta > Diptera > Tephritidae > Merzomyia > Merzomyia westermanni. Next base: position 89,945,251 of record OX465291.1, read on the forward strand.
GTCCCAAATCCGGAGTTTTATTGTCGCTACGCAGCGCTTTGCCAAGTAATCCTAAGTTAGTGTCACCGTTTAGAATGTGGTATCACAACGGACCTTCAAAGTGTCCAAGTGAGCGGCCCACCTAGTGGGCTGCTACCACCTAACCTAACCTAACCTATGAAGAACTTCCTAAGTTGCTGCTTACACAATCCATATAATCATAAGCCTCAATTAGTTTTAAGACAAATATTGCAACAGTATCTAGAATTGTTAATACCCAAAAATAAAATATAAAACAAAGTAAATTATCATTTATTTAAAAAGCGCTATAGACGAAAGTTCAGAATAAATAAAACGATGGAAAAATTGAGTTTGATTTCAAAGCGCCGCAGGCGAAAATTTGGAATGAAAAATCGCTCGATTTTTTATTTCAAATTTTTCCTTTTTATTATGCTATGAAACTATAGCGTTTTATTTAAAAAGCACAGCAGGCGAAAATTTGGAATACAAACTCGCGCGATTTTTTATTCCAAATTTTCGTTTTCTAATTTTATTCTTTATTATAGATTGACCATTTTTTAATTTTTGTAAACATGCGGTATTCACATATGTAAGTTTAGTATATATGTTTATTATTCATTTTAACATCAATAATTTGTATAAATTTAAACAGATTACGGTATAGTTTGGAATACCATGTCACCCTAGGTGACCATTAAAAGGTAAAAATATGCCTACAGGGGAACCGAACACCTAATGTGGATTGGCAGTATATATTAAACCAATCTAATTGATTTGTGTTTAAAACACAAGTATTTTATTCCAACAACAAGTGGTTGTTCAATATTGAATGTACATTTTAAGCTAGCTGGCATCATAGTGTATCATTATGAGTACCTAATATCTGGCAATGCTCAATGTTTTTACTACAACTAATTCGGTTGCTGTGTGTATATTTTTTGTGTTAAATACGCTAAAATTATTAAGTTTTCTCGTCGGTTTAGCTTCAGTCCGGTTTCACTGTGTAAAATACTGATAGTAGAGATATAAATGAAAGTTTTTTGTGCTTAAAGTAACTCAAGAAGTGTATTAGCAAGGTGTTTCCCATCAATTAGTATTTTGTTTATAACTTTTGAACGGTTAAACAAAATTTTACTCCGACTTCAGATTCTGAATTTAGACGTGAATACGCGTCTTTTGATACCCCATTCATAATGGCATAAGTGCACCAGTACCACAGTAACAAACGCAATACAAATTTAAGAGTTTGCTAATTTCGCAGTAGTTCACTATTCAACGCTTGAAAATAAACTGATCAACCTGCCTTGCTTGGTTACTGCCTTATATAGTCCAACAGGGTGCCTGCCTACGCACCGAGAACGTTCTTGGTTATTCGCTCTTCGTGTTCTCGAAGGATCCGTGTTATTTATTGGCATCTCTTTGCATCGTATTCGCAAACACTCGCGCGATCTCTCTTCCTCTTGCTTGGTATATGCTTGCATGCATAAGCGTAGCCATCGTTATCTCTGTTGTGTTTAACTAGTGTTGGGAGTGTTATTGAGATAGGGATGGTACATGCTTGAAAATAATCGCCACACTGGCCTCCACCTAAGTCTGATCGCCCCGAGCAGACACATTGCCAGAACCAAACGCAGCTAGCCTTTCCAAATGAACGAACTTCATCTTATTCCTTGGCCTTCCCATTGTTTGTATGCGATATACCACATCGTTGATCCGTTTTATGACTTTGTATGGGCCTTCCCAGTTACATTGTAGTTTTCGGGACAAACCTTTCCTACGCTGTGGGTTGTATAGCAGCACTAAATCTCCTTCTATAAAATCTTCCGAATTTATTGCTTTGTCGTACCCGGCCTTCATCTTATCGCTCATGATCTTAGTCCGTTGTTTAAAAATTACCTTTGCAGGAGTCTGACCAGTTGTTTCATGTACTGAAGAGCGATATGCCATTAGGAATAAGGAGATGTGAGTATCCCAATCCTTCTGGAACATATCCACTACTTTCCTCAGGTGCTCTTCCAAAGTTCTTTTGAATCGTTCCACCATGCCATCTGACTGAGGATGTAGTGCAGTTGTTCGAGTTTTCCGAATGCCCAATGTCTTGCACATTTCCTGAAACACAGCTGATTCGAAATTTCTGCCTTGGTCAGAACACACTTCTGCCTCTTGATTTGGAATAGGGTACACTTCTGGCCACTTGCTGAAATAGTCCATAACTACCAGTACATATTTGTTTTCGAGTTTGCTAGTAGGAAATGGACCAGCTACATCCATGGCTATCCTCTCAAATGGCGCACCTGAGTTATACTGTTTCATTTGGCCATGGCTCCTTGATTAATAATAATAATTTTTTGACACATATGTAACTTAATGGAAAGTTTTTTCTGATCTTATGGATTTATTGAATATTCCTGTTTTTTTTATTTTTGATATTAATGTATCTTATTGACAGTTTTTTCTGATTTTATGGTTGTTTGTTGTCAAAAGCGCCGCAGCCGAAAATTTATTTTATATTTTTTTTTCTAATTACCACTTTTACTTTTTTAAAAGGGGTGTTTACTTTTTTTAAAGGGGTGCATATACTTAGGGCCACTTTCATAAAGGCCGGTTAAGCCTAATCGGCTATTAATTTGACAGCTAACCGTACAAATACGTCAATTGAGCTCCGGTTAGCAGTTACCGGCTTTTATGAAAGCGGCCCTTAGCAGTAAAGATTTGCTTACTGTACTATCAATGTTTCCCCTCCGGGTAGGGGAGAGTAATGAAAGAAAATACCCGGGGTAAGGCATGCCAGTCATAAAAGGCGACAAAAATCCCGCTCAGCCGGACCGAGAGTTGGGCAGGGCTCAACCTTAGTGAGTAGTCTGGTCAACAGTTCCTGAATGTGGCATGTTTTATACATACTGCTTAAGGGGGGTGCAGGCTACTTGCGAGTCCAACCAGGGGCCTTCTCTGGTACCACGGGGAACAAGAGCCCTAGGGCGGCTGCAGCGCACACGTGTTTTGCTCCGGCATTCGCGTATGTGTGTGGCTGCCTTACCTGTTCGCTGGGAACGGCCCTTCGGGGAGTTTCGTGGTGGCTGTGGTTCCACCCAAATGCGGGGAGAGCCTACACTTCCTGGGCTACGAAAACTTTCTTTGATCCACGATATAAATAATTGAGGAAAAGTAAACAGGGGGTCGGTACTTGGTCGTTGCGGCTCGAAGTGGAGCTCCTTTCAACCGGGTGCCGGACCCATAGCACGGTAGAGGTTAAGAAAGTCCTCGAACCATACCAAGGTAACTAGTACGGTCGCCCACGTATCTTAATTGGTACAAAAAACCTGTTTTTGGACGATGATCAAACGTCCCATTTGATCCAGTGTTAAAAGCACCGTGAAGTTAAGCCGACTTTGGCAGGTATCCACGATAATCAAAACACTTCTGTACTATCAATGTTTAAATGTTAGTAATACCCTCTCCACTAGTCGGCACGTAGATATGTTGAATGCATATGCGAGAACGGTGTTTAGGCGGCGCCGACTTATGTCGCAGCCGTCTGAAGGTGTGTAAAGTGTTGTTTTGGTTGTGTGGGGGCGTCTAAGCCTCACTTCTTTAAGGCCGCCGGTCCGGAGTAGGTGTGACTCAACCGGAAGTAGTTTCGACTGCGAAACCCGACCAAAGACTTAAAACTTGGTACCACGGGGCCCCTGGAGCTTGCTCCAGTCTGCTCATGTGAAAGGACCTTCGGGAGCATCGTGGTGGCTGTGGTTATTATGTGGAGTTGCATTGCAACCGCTCGCCTTGACCCATAGATTGGCAAGAGGTACTAGATAGGCTTCGAAACCTCACCAAGGTAATTGATGTGTCCACTCTGCGCAAAAATCGATTGTTACCAAAGTAAGCGAGCTTTGGGCGCTGGTCAAACGTCCTTTGACCCGTGTGCTTCTGGGCACCGTGAGGGTAAGCCGTCGCCGGCAGGTACTCTCTGAGCCCCAGCACCTCCCCACTCCGCCCTGACAATCCTGCCACAGAGTAATCTGCTGATAAATTCTATCAAGCTTGGTTCAACTCCTAGGCTTGCTAAGCCGCCTACGATGATAGAAGGCAAAACATTATTGAACGCTCCTTCGATATCCAGAAAGGCCCCCAGCACGAATTCTTTGCGCTGGAAAGACCCCTCTATTAGTTTTACAACGGAGTGAAGCGCCGTTTCAGTTGATCTGCCTTTGCAGTAAGCATGTTGCGAAGCCGAAAAACGCTCCCTAGGGACCCTGCTGCTTATATGCAGGTCAATCAGCCGCTCCAACGTTTTTAAAAGAAACGAGGAGAGACTGATTGGCCTGAAGTTCTTGGGAGATACGTGAGAGCACCTCCCCGCCTTTGGAATAAAGGTAACCTTGACCATATTCCAAGAGGCGGGGATATAGCCCAACCTCAAGCAGTTGGCGTAGATGGGAGCCAGCCAGCTACAAGAAATCCCCAGCGATCTCTGTAGTTGCACAGGAGTTATGCCATCAGGCCCGGGTGACTTGTACGGCTTAAAAGAATTAATAGCCCAAACAAGCTGGCTTTCATCCAGGCAGATGGCTGGCCGAGCCCCCCCGCTCACACTAGTGGGCGATGGGGCATCGCGGTCCTGTGAAACCGGGACGTCAGGGAAGTGAGCATCCATGAGAAGTTTGAGGGATTCCTCGCTACTCATAGCCCAGCTGCCATCTACATTCCTCAAGTAACCCAAGGGAGCAGGATTCCCGGAGAGAATCTTCCGGAATCTCGCAGACTCATTACAGCCTTCCACGCTTTTGCAGAAAGTCTTCCAGGAGTCTCGTTTGGCTTTCCTGATCGCAGATTTGTAAATACCCAACCCAACTTTGTAGAGCTTGGTTTACGCTTTCCACTTACGGTTTTCAGTGGGCATGCGATTTTATACGCTTTATTACAAGCATGGGTGAATCTCTCCACCAGAGCATCAATAGCGGTCTCAGATAGTTCTGAGTCCTCCTCCTCCCTGGCGAGGCGTCATCCCCCCTGGCATCGGCGTTGTAGATCCTAAGAGCCACCCGCTCGATACCATAGGAGATAACACCCCTCGACTCAGAGATAGGACCCACGGACTCTGCATTAAGCAGCAACAGCACTTGCCGTCGGGGCCCCTCGGGTTCCTCAGCCCTAAGAACCCTCCAGTTGTGGGTCGGAAGGTTCTGGTTGCAGTACCGCAACTGCTCCAGTATTCTCTCTGGCTGGGACGGTTCGGCAGGTAGCCACACCCGAGCCCTTGGTCGAAGAGGGAGATCCCTCCTATCCACGGCCTCGAGTCGAGCCCCCCGCCACAACTCCCCAACCAGCGAGACAAGGCACCTAAAGAAGCTCGCTGACCGCTCGTCAGCGCACTCCACCAGCCTGAAGCCATGGTACCATCCCATATGTTCTATGGATGGCTGTGGCCCCGGATACCTACTAGCGGCAGTCAAGTAGACCGCAGAAAAGGCGTTGACCACCCAGCTCTTCCCTGGAGATGGTCCCGTCTTCCCTGCTTCTGACGACTACCCCCAGGGTGATGGAGCCGGCACGTCTAGCGACTTCGCTAAACGTACGCTGCACAGCTTCACCACCCCGGGCCCTGTGCTCTCCATTACTCGGCCTCTTCGGCTGAGCGTCGTCACCAAGCGGGACCGACTCACTTCCCTTCTTAGGTGCCGGAGTCTGGTCAGCGCTGCTCATGACATTCCTGGCCCACTCCAGCGTACGGGAATGCTTCTCAGAAAGCTGAGAACCATCCTGACCGCTGTGGCGTTCCAGGATTTTGGCAGCCAAGCGCTGATCGCAGATGGCTTTCCTTCGTGGAGTCGCTCGCTTGCTTCTTCCAGACCGCCTCCGCTTCGCTGTGTTTACAGGAATGCTGGGGGACAGTCCTCTGCTGGTGCTAGCCATATTGTCCAGGTTGCTCACCAAGTGAGCCCTCTGCAGCTGAGCACCTAATTGTGCACTGGAGCTATGTCCAGTCGCGGATGTCGATTTCGACGCTCCTTTATTGCCAGCGGAGCCCGCACGCGCAAGAGCGCCAGCCCCGCTGCACCCTAAGGGGGAAGTTGCTTCTAGGTTTCGAAGCTTGTCCGTCCCTTTCGCCCTGTTGTCACGTCGCGCTTGGGTGTCTCTGCGGCCTGATTTCAGGCTTCCAGCTCTGTCTGGTCGCATCCCCTCAAGGTGAGTCCTCTGCCTCCGATTCGGAGACACGAGAACCCTGTCAGGTCTGCGACCCTGTCCCGTACTTGTAAACCGGTCAGCAGCCGAGCCACTCCCAAGCGATACGCAAGAGCGAGCCTCGTTGCTGGCCGGTTTCCTGTCCCCGTTGTCCTTGTCCGTCTTCCTCCCGTTTTTCTCCCCCTCCTTTTCTTCCTTGTTGTTGTTATTTTTGTTGTCCATGCTAATATACGTCCCCACTCAGGGCCGCTATCCAGACCCGAATGTGTAGTCGCCCAATAATGGTCCCGTGGTTATCTATGCGAGCAGGGAGGCCACGCGAGGGTTGACGCATGCCCTTATGAGACATGCGTTCAGAGCCAGACCGAGCGCAAAAACGGGAGATCCTCAACCGCACCTACACCACCAACTAAATGGCGACAGGCCTGGAACGTACCCTGAGGCCTGCCAAGGTTTTAACGGGACGTGGGCAGCTGCCATATTAGCCCACCAGCCAATTCAGTTGGGTTTCACCCCAACCTACTGAGGTGGCAGAATACCGCACCTGCCAGCCCAAGGCAAACTAGATCCAAACATCGTCCGAGAAAGTCCTAAATCAGTCACCATTTTTTACCTCACTACCATAGTCAAGAACCATCTCCACACGCCAGGGCTATTGAAGAGCTAAGACGTGCAGCTGTGACTCCTGACCTCAGCTGGATACCATCCGCACAGAGAGGTACTGAGGTACCAATCTGAACAGACAACTGTGGTATCCATTACCAGTCGGCACCCTCTGGGCGGGTTCAGTATGAGGATTTTTGCCGACCTCTTTCTTCATGAGGGGTCTAGGTTTGTTTTTAATATATACTGGCACCACTGTTAAACTTTACTTGTAATGATATCTTGGCAACGCTCAAAATCTCAATGTTTTTACTACAAGTAATTCGCATTTTTTCTAATTCTAATATTAAATACGCTTCAAATAATGAGTTTTCGGGTCGGTTTCTTTTCAGGTTGGCTTTATTATGTAAATTAAAAATAGGAGATATAATAAAAAAAGATTATTGTGCTCTGAAAGCAATGTAAAAAGTGTAGTAACAAAGTGTATCCGATCAAACAGTATTTCGGTTATAACTTTTGAACGGTTAAATTTAGCTGCGACTTCAGATTCTTAATCTAGACGTGAATGCGCGTATTTTGATACCCTACTCGGTTTTTTGGCTCTAAATTTGGGTGGGTCCCGGAAACTGCAATTTTACCATTACTGTAAATAAAACTAGCTATTACTTACAATATCTGTGCGTGTGTTTACTTGACTTTATAGTGATCGAACACAGGATTGATAATCAAGGAATCATCGATTTCGGCACAATATTCCCCGCGATTCACAAATAGCGATAAAGGCATCGAGTACAAAATATCGACATCGAATGCAAGAAGTATCGACAAGGCCATGTCGTTTTGAAATTAGTGCAACTATGTATGCCTAAGTTTGTTGTAGAGAAGCTATAGCTACAGTTCTTTCGACTGAGTTTGGTATTGCTAGCTGTTAAATAGTGAAGATGTCACAAGTGTCTAATAAATCCGGTACGGGGTGGCCCAGGCAAATAGAAGGCAGTGTAATTAATGGCATTCAAAAATACTCGACTGGTCAATCAATGGCTATAAACCGAACAATAAATTTGTAAGTTTTTGCCACTTCGTAAACTATAGTTAAGTGCATTAAAAAAGTTGAATATGCACTCAAAGTGCAGATTCCCAAAGTAGACATATGGGCACGAGTTAACCAAATTTTTAATCATAAACAATGATAACGTGCTTTTGAAAGTGCAAGATGTTGAAAACATCATCATAGTGAGATGCTTCCTTATGTTTCTGGTGGCGGTTTACGGTAGTTCAGTCAATACCGGCTTGCTCAAATGTTCCACGCGCTCTCTAACCGGGCATTTTTGCCTCTTTATGAATGTGATAGTAGTCAATAACCAGTCTGTAACGTTTCTTTGCCGTCCAGCGCGGTCCCAGACCACAAGAAAATATATCATTTTTGCCGATAAACGGCACAAAGCGATGGATGGCTTGACTAACATGCATGTTGTATGTTGGATATATTGTCACAAAGAGTTGGGGCTGACCATTGACCTTGGATAGGAGTGTTAAGCGGCCATGCGTGGTGTCGGAAATAGGTAGGACCATTGCAACAGTGCTGCTAGTCGTGTAGATTGAGCTTTGAAGACAGGCCTGTCAAAACACCGAACTGAGAACTGTGATGTAGCCTTAAGACACCGGAACTCCATCTACACAATGATTTAAAAATGCCCGCTATTAAAGGGCGTAGTAAAATGCTAAACAGGGTTGGACCATAGTGATATTGCTGTTAGAAGAGTAGTCTCAGTTGAGCAGATGAACAAATGTTGCCGGATCTCATGTTGTTGTTGGTGTTGTTACAAGTGCTTCGCCCTGCCCAATGGGCTCGATCACTCTAAACTGTCATCAGGCATATAATGAAGGTCCGAGCAGTTTCCACAGGGTTGGATCAGAGTGATTAGGGGTTAGAAGAGTAGGTTTGAGTGAACAGGAGAAGATATGTTTGGTATCATGGGGGAACATACCACATGCAGGACATGTGTTTGGTATGTTGGGGTCAGCCTGGATAAGTAAGAGTTTAACCTATTACAATATCCAGAGCGAAGTTGTGCTAGCATGACTCTAGTCTCCCTCGAAAGTACACGCTCCTCTTCAGCCAATTTAGGTGGCTGAGTACTGATAACGGGATTCACCGCCCGAGATCTGAGGGATATGCCTGTGTTGTTTCCGCTTGGTCAGTTTGTGTTCGTTGACTCTCTTCCAAATTTCCGCATTGAGATATTTGATTCTGGGATCTGCGGGATTGATCAGTCTCACTTGGTCACGTTCTCTTGCCAAAGCCGCAGCAGGAATAAAGCGGCCTGCGAAATTCTCTTTCACCTTTGCGTACGTCTGTCGGAGTGGATATGGGCGCGAAGGAGCGCTCTATATAGTCAGTAAAGCGGTCCCAGTCCGCTTTGGTGAAGTTGATGTATGTTAGTTTATCAGTCGTTATGAAGTCGGTCGATCGTTCAACAGATAGTAAGATGGATAGGTGGTCTGAAGCTAATGTAAGCATCGGTAGCAAGATGACAAAGTTATTTGAGCGGTCGTTATGGAGATGTCTGGCGAATTGTGGCAGTTACCTGCCAGCCTGGTGGGAGCATTTCCATTGATTACAGAATGCTGAGTTATCTATTTGGTCTGCAATTGCCTGTCCTCTACTATCTGCTGGCAAGTTGGAGTGCCAGAGATCGTGATGTGCGTTGCAGTCGCCTAGGATTAGACGGTTACCGCCCCTTAGTAACGCACTAATGTCGGGATGATAATCTCTACATTCACACAACAGCCGGTTCTATCGCACCAGAATGACCCGGGTTTTTTTACCCGGCCAAGGGCTGTTATTTCAGTGTAACCCTGTCCAATCTTCCCGTCCCACCCTTAAATTGTCATCCTCGGAGCTAACCCTGGCAGCTGGGTTGCTCCAAGACCAAGAGATTGGATCTGCTGCGGTTGCCGGAAGAAAATTTATATTAAACGGTCGCATTCGGTACAATGCGCCAAGTGTAAGAGATGGTTACATAAATCTGGATGCTCAGCGCTTAACCCTGCCATTCACAGACCCCGTACTTTCTTTAGTACTTTTGAGGCACCACGCTGTACACGTCAAAGGACGTCCCGCGGTAGTCGCCGCTCTGGCACTCCCTTACCACTTCTACCTACACGACTGGCAGCACTGCTGCAACAATTGCCTTGGCCTGTGTCACACCCTTATGTGCCGTGGGCTCGAAAACGGTAACCTTTGGACGGATTCGTTCATAGCCCCCTATTCCAGTACACAGCCGCCTTCCACGCCTTGGCGCTGTCAACTCTAGACTGCGACTCAGTTTAGGCCTTAGCCTTCCTCCATCTAGGCCAACGCAACCGTCCCTCACGCCTAGTATGTCCCCGCCTCCCCTCCTATACGCTTCAAAGTTTTGCAGCTGAACTGTAACGGATAAGCTGGAAAGATCGCGGAGATAACTGACTTTATGAAGACGCACAACATCAAAATCGCCGCGATATAAGAGACAAAACTGAACACGAGATCGGACTTACGAACTGGTGATGGGTATAATGTACACACCTTGCGTTCATTACACATCACTCTGTACAATATAATCTGTTTTCCCCTGACGTCGACCTCAGGGACTCTACCTTAGAATGCCAAGGCATAGCAGTTCGGTCAGGAGACGCCGACCTGCAAATTATAAACAGCTATATACCTCCTGTCACGTGTTGTCCTAGAGATTATCATACCGACATTAGTGCGTTGCTAAGGGGCGATAACCGTCTAATCCTTGGCGACTTCAACGCGCATCACGATCTCTGGCACTCCAACTTGCCAGCAGACAGCAGAGGACCAGGGTGGCAGTTAATGCCACAGTTCGCCAGACACCTCCATAACGAGCGCGGGCCTAATTAACTTTGTCATCTGGCGACCGATGCTTACATTAGTTTCAGACCACCTACCCATCTTACTCTCTGTTGAACGACCGACCGACTTCATAATGACGGATAAATTAACATACATCAACTTCACCAAAGCGGACTGGGACCGCTTAACTGACTATACAGAGCGCTCCTTCGCTGCCTTACCCACTCCTACGGACGTACGCAAAGGCGAAAGAGAGTTTCGCAAGATCATTGATTCAGCCTCATGCCGCTTTATTCCTGCTGGTAGAATACCAGAAATTCGTCCGAATTTTCCGGCAGAAGCTACGGCTATGGCAAGAGAACGTGCCCTAGTGACACTCATCAATCCCGCAGATCCCAGAATCAAAGATCCTAATGCGGAAATTCGTAGGATAGTCAACGAACACAAGCTGACCAAGTGGAACCAACACCTTGAGACATGCAACCTCTCCGGCGGAGTCCCGGGAAGCCGGCGAAACAAGGAGAGTCTTATCGCCCAATATCCCTCCTTTCGGCGGTAGGGAAATTACTAGAGACCATTCTGCTCCCTTACTTCATTGCAAATGTGAAATTGTCCCATCACCAGCATGGTTTCCGCAGAAATCATAGCACGACATCCGCTTTGAACGCCATTACAACGCAGATTAATGGTTTGAATCAACACCCGCCATACCATAGGACGGTTCTCGTGGCACTTGACCTATCAAATGCATTCGACACGGTCAATCACGCCACACTCCTGCGAGACCTGGAAGAGACACCGCTCCCTGCCGGCCTTGAAACGTGGACCGCTAATTACCTCAATGGTCGACAGGCATCAGTCAAATTCAGGAACAAGAAATCTAGAGCACGAAGAGTAAAACAAGGGGTGCCCCAAGGTGGTGTTCTCTCTCCCATTTTGTTTAATTTCTATATTTCGAGACTTCCCACCCCACCAGAGGTAGTCTCCATTGTTTCCTACGTTGACGACTGCACCATAATGGCCTCGGGCAAGGGTCCCTCCATTGACGAACTCTGTATTAGAATCAGCAGTTACTTCCATGACCTTTCAAGCTTCTTCACCGAGCGAAATCTGACCCTATCTCCGACTAAATCGACGGCGACACTGTTTACTGCATGGAATGTGCAGATGGGGCAAGAGTTAAATGTCCAAGTATACGGAGTACCTCTACCTACTGTCAACCACCCGAAAATCTTGGGTGTGACATTTGACAACGGCCTCTCCTTCGCTGGTCATGCCACCGAAATAGCCTCAAAGGTACAGAGCCCCAATAAGATCCTCAAGCCACTGGCCGGCAGTACTTTGGGAAAAGACAAAGAAACATTGCCAGCTACATATAAGGCTATTGGCCGGCCGGTTATTGACTATGCTGCGCCCATATGGTCGCCCAATCTTTCTGACACCAACTGGAGGAAATTGCAAGTCTGCCAAAATACCGCCACCAGAACTGCTACGGGATGTCTGCTTTTGTCATCTGAGTCTCACCTCCATCAAGAGGCAAATTGCTCAATGTTCAAGAGCACGCGGAACTCTTGAGTAGACAGTTCCTTCTGAACTGTCATAAGCCTAGTCATCCAAATCGACATATTTTGGATGTAGCACCGCCCCCCAGAGACATAAGGAGACACCTTCGTAAGCACTACCATGACATCCGGCACCATATCTCTTTGCCGTTTGATCTGCGGAACCATAGACGGGCTCTAAATGACCTCCACACCGAGTCGGTTGACAGATCTCTCAGCATTCCCACAAGAGCCGGTTCTACGTACCGGAATGACTCGGATTTTTACTTCCGACCAAGGGCTGTTATTTCGACTCTACCCTGTCTAACCTGTCACCTTTTCCACTAATATTGTCATCCTCCGAGCAGCTCCTTGCAGCAGGGCTGCTCAAAACTCTCCTGCTCCGGGCTGGGGTTTAATCCAACCCGGGTCCAGGAGAATGGATCTGCTGCGTCTGCTGGAAGAAGATTTACGTTAAGCGTTCACACTCCGTCCAATGCAGTTCTTGTAAAAGATGGTTGCACAAAACCAGGTGCTCCGGGCTAAATCCCCCACACATAGCCCTCCTAGTTTCTACAAAACTTTCGTGGCCCCTTGCTGTTCACGCCCTAGGACGTCCCGTGGCCAACAACGATCTAGTATCGCACCGTCACAAGCTTCTGAAATAGTCTCCACGACTAATAGCACTAATAACGCCCAGCAAGTAGTGTGCAACACCCGCTGCCGCTCGCGCCCACAGGCGCCAACACCTCACACAGCCGCTCACAGCTATTTCTTACGTAGCACCTCTGTCTCAGTTGTGAGCAATGCCGAGCGACAGCCCACCCCCCTCACACTTTCAACTTCCCCTTCTTCTTCCAGCACTAGCACAAATGTAAGTCAAAGCCACCAGCTCCTGGTCCCTTACAACTTGTGCTCTGTTTGTCGGCTGAGACTATATACACCTGCGACATCAGTTGTTGTTGTTGTTAACAGTGCTTCGCCCTGCCCCAGATTGGACAGGGTTACACTGAAATAACAGCCCTTCTCTTTTTCTCTTTATGGCGCGATATACAACAGGTATATCATCATAAACCTCCTAAGAGATTTTTGCGCCAAGCTTCTCTTCCAATTTGTGGTGTGCCGATTTGAATTTTCCCTACAAATTGGTGGGACCTACAGTTTTTTGCCGACTCCGAACGGCATCTACAAAGGAGACGAATTTTTGCTGAGAAGCCTGTCATGGCAGAAATACACTCGGAGAGTTTGCCAAACCACTGCCGAGGGGCGACCCCGTTTTGAAAAACTTTTTTCAAATCACTTTTGATGTTACCTGTACCAGGGCTCGAACCATGGACCTTCGGTGTGGTAGGCCGGCAACACTACCTCCACACCACGGCGGCCGCCCTTGGCCGGGTGAAAAAACCCGGGTCATTCCGGTGCGATAGAACCGGCTGTTGTGGGACATCAGTCAAATGCAATTCTTGCCTTGGCCTGTGTCACTTGCTTATATGTTCTCAACTTGGAAACAGGAACCTACGGACTGATACGTACGTTGCACCATGTTGTCGAGCTACGCAACCTACAACGTCGACCGATTCGCCACCTTCTGGCGCCCCGGATCCTTCGTCTTCTAGAGTGCGACGCAGTGTGCGACCCAGCCTGCTTCCACGAAGGCATACGCACCAGTCCCTGACTCCCAGCGTGAACACTTCTCCCCCTTCGCACTTTCGCGTCCTACAGTTAAACTGCAGCGGCCTAACCGGGAAAGTGTGTGAAATAGTGAACTTCATGAAGCGACAGAACATCAAGATCGCTGCCATTCAGGAGACGAAGTTAAACGCCCGATCAAATCTTCGGACTTGTGACGCCTATAACATCCACCGACGTGATCGAGAGAGGGGTCTTGGGGGCGGACTCGCCTTCATCACACACCAATCCGTGCAATATCGTCCATTTGAGCCCGACGTCGACCCGAGGGACAACCTCCTGGAACGTCAAGGAATGGTTGTCCGGACGGGCGACGTCGACCTCGAAATCATTAACATCTATATACCTCCTGCCACCTGCTGTCCGAGAGATTACCACCCTGACATCAGTGCGTTACTCAGAGGCGATAATCGTGTAATCCTCGGAGACTTCAACGCACACCACGATCTCAACTCAAGCCTACAGGTCGATGGCAGGGGAGAGGAATTGGCTGAACAAATAGACGATTCGACGTTTTGCACTGTGAACGGGGACGCCCCCACGAGAGTTGCGGTAAATTGTTCCAGTTCGCCAGACCTCACAATTGTCAGCGCAGGTCTCATAAACTGCGTTGAATGGCGACCAATGCTTACTCTTGCATCTGACCATTTGCGATAATCCTCTCAATCGAGGATTCGATGACTTCGTTACCTCTGAGAAGCGCACCTTCACTAACTTCAGTAAAGCTGACTGGGTTGGTTTTCTTAATTTCACTGAGAGCACCTTCGCTGCTCTTCCCATCCCGGCTGACGTACGAGAAGGGGAAAAAGCGTTTCGCTTGGTCATAGCTTCAGCCTCCAATCTGGGGCAGGGCGAAGCACTGTTAACAACAACAACAACAACAAGGAGATACGTCCGTACCTCCCCGCAGAGGCAGCGGCCCTGGCTAATGAACGTGACTACGTGCGACGCTTGAACCGTACGGATCCTCAAATTCAAGATCTCAATGCGGAAATCAGATGGCTAGTTGATCAACACAAACGCGCCAAATGGGAGGAGGACCTAAGGTCCTGTAACCTCTCTGCTGGTGTTGGCAAATTATGGTCCACTGTAAAATCCTTGTCTAATCCGACCAAACCGAACGACAAAATATCCATCACCTTTGGTGATAAGGTACAGTCGAAACCAAAGCGATGCGCGAGCGCTTTCTGCCGGCAATTTGTACTTCATCCTCCGGTTGACAAGGAAATCAGGCGCGCCATCAGAGAAGCGCACAAACGCAAAAACAACCAAGCGCCCATTGCCATCACCACCACAGAGGTTCGGGAGGCCATACGGGGGTCCAAAAACTCCAAATCTATTGGCCCAGACGGTATATCCATGCTGATGTTAAAACATCTCGGTGATGAGGGAGTAAGGTACCTAACAACCGTCTTCAATCTGTCCATGACCACCTTTGTCATTCCAGAAAGATGGAAACAGGCCAAGGTGGTGCCACTACTAAAGCCCGGCAAGCTGGCTAACGTGGGGGAGTCATATCGACCGATATCACTCCTCTCGCCAGTAGTGGAGACCCTGGAGTCGGTCTTGCTCCCTTACTACACCGCAAACCTACGATTAGCCGAACATCAGCATGGATTCCGCAAAATGCATAGCACTACCACCGCGCTAAACGCCATCACCACACAGATAGGTGTCGGTCTCAACCAATCTCGCCCAAATGACAGGACCGTGCTAGTTGCGCTTGACTTGTCGAAAGCTTTTGACACTGTTAATCACGCGCAACTCATTAACGACCTGGAAAATTCAAACCTTCCCCCATGTCTAAAACGTTGGACCGCCAACTACCTGAGTGGCCGGCAGTCATCGGTGGAATTTAGAGGCGAAAGATCAAAACCACGTATAATTAAGCCAGGGGTGCCACAGGGTGGTGTCCTATCCCCGCTTCTGCTTAATTATTACATATCGAGGCTTCCTTCCCCACCAGAAGGCGTCTCGATCGTCTCCTACGCCGATGACTGCACTATCCTGGCGACTGGACCCTTCGTCGATGAGCTCTGCTCGAGAATTAATTCTTACCTGCCAACCCTTTCCAGTTTCTTCGCTGCACGGGACCTGACATTGTCACCGAAAAAATCCTCGGCCACCTTATTTACGACGTGGACAGCGCAGGCGAACATGGAATTAGACGTCTACGTCGACGGCATTAAGCTTCCGACTGTCACACACCCCAAAATCTTAGGGGTCACGTTTGATAACATGTTCAAATACGGTGCTCATGTAGCCGCGATTGCCACCAAAGTACAAAGCCGTAACAAAATCCTCAAGTCACTAGCTGGCAGTACTTGGGGTAAAGACAAAGAAACGTTACTGGCAACGTACAAGGCAATCGGCCAGCCGGTTCTGAGCTACGCGACGCCAATATGGTCGCCGGGATTAGCAGACACACATTGGAGGAGGTTGCAGGCCTGACAAAACACCGTACTCAGAACTGCCACGGGGTGCCTCCTTATGTCTCCTGAGCACCACCTTCATAATGAGGCAAAAATGCTTGATGTCAAAGAGCATTGCGAGATGTTGACCAGACAATTCCTGTTCAACTGCTATAAACCGCAGCACCCGAACAGAAACCTGCTCAACGAAAATCCGTCTCCCAGGAGAATAAGGAGTCACCTCCGTAAGCATTATGACGAGATCCGGCATCACATTTTCTCGCCGTTTGATCCAAAGGTGCACCGGCGGGCCCTCAACCTCATCCACACGGAGTCGGTAAACTCCTTTGTCAGGTATCGTCCAGTGAATGCAGTCCTACAGGCACAAGCTCCACCTGTTGCCGACGAGGAACGCGAACTGCCCAGGGAGACAAGAGTCACGCATTCCCACAACAGCCGGTTCTATCGCACCGGAATGAACCGGGTTTTTTCACCCGGCCAAGGGCTGTTATTTCAGTGTAACCCTGTCCAATCTGGGGCAGGGCGAAGCACTGTTAACAACAACAACAACAAGAGTCACGCTGGCTCAACTTCGTTCTGGATACTGTAACAGACTAAACTCTTACCTATCCAGACTGAACCCTGACATGCCAAATGTCTGCCCGGCATGCGGCGTGTCTCCCCACGATACTAACCATCTGCTCAACTGAGCCCACTCTTCTAACACCAATTTCACTCTGGTCCACCCCTGTTGAAGCCGCGAGGTTTCTTGGACTTCCGTTAGAAGAGCCTGATGACAATGTTGGATGGGGGGTGACATCCTAGGCAGGTTAAGTAGTCGCTACAACAACAACAACCATCTTCATATTGAGGCAAAAATGCTCGATGTTAAAGAGCACTGTGAGATGTTAACCAGACAATTCCTGTTCAACTGCCATAAACCGCAGCACCCGAACAGGAACCTGCTCAACGAAAATCCGCCTCCCAGGAGAATATGGAGTCACCTCCGTAAGCACTATGACGAAATCCGGCACCACATTTTCTCGCCGTTTGATCCAAAGGTGCACCGGCGGGCCCTCAACCTCGTTCACACGGAGTCGGTAAACTCCTTTGTCAGGTATCGTCCAGTGAATGCAGTCCTACAGGCACAAGCTCCACCTGTTGCCGACGAGGAACGCGAACTGCCCAGGGAGACAAGAGTCACTCTGGCTCAACTTCGTTCTGGATACTGTAACAGACTAAACTCTTACCTATCCAGACTGAACCCTGACATGCCAAATGTCTGCCCGGTATGCGGCGTGTCTGCCCACGATACTAACCATCTGTTCATCTGCTCAACTGAGCCCACTCTTCTAACACCAGTTCACTTTGGTCCATCCCTGTTGAAGCCGCGAGGTCTCTTGGACTTCCGTTAGAAGAGCCTGATGACAGTGTTGGATGGGGGGTGACATCCTAGGCAGGTTAAGTAGTCACTACAACAACAACAACAACAGATCTCTCAGATCTCGGCCTGTGAATCCCGTTATCAATACTCAACCACCTGAATTGGCTGAAGAGGTGCGTGTACTTCCGAGGGAGACTAGAGTCATACTAGCACAACTTCGCTCTGGATATTGTTATAGGTTAAACTCTTACTTATCCAGACTGAACCCCAACATACCAAACACATGCCCTGCATGTGGTATGTCCCCTCATGATACCTACATCTCTTCTCCTAATGTAACCAACTCATGGCTTTGCTTGCTAGATAGTGACTGATCATTTATTCATTCTTTTCATACATTAATCTTATTACTAATTACATATTGACTTCTATTCTTAAAGGGTTGCATTTTCTTACGTTCTTATACGCACATTGTTATTCCCTATATATGACACTTCTCCCCGTCCTTAATCCTTCACTTATTTATTAATTCATATGGAATTAGTGTAAGGATTAAGCTTCCTTGCTTATAAATCTAAGTACGTTTACATTAACATGAAAAATGGAACAAATGAAATTCATGACTATTTTATATTTTACATTTGAAATTATGATTGTCGGAAACGCAGTGGCATGTCCCGTGTTCGTCTTGATCGACGTAAAGTGTCACCTTCAATGTTAACTGGAGTTTCTACTCTCTCTCCCATTTCTACTTCTTTATTGGCTTCCCCTTCAGGGCTTGACGCTCCTTGCGTTGCCGGCTTTGGTGGCGATGACTCATTGATCAATAGCTGCTGTGATTCCTGTGTCTGGCTCGAACCTAGGATGAAACTTTTATCTTGGTTAGGATTGGGATATACAAACCGAGATGTTGTAGGTTTCGAAACAGATGTTTGGTCGTCCTCTACTTCCAAGCTCGTCTTACTACCGATTTTTCTTAACTGATCAACGTGTCTCTTCCAAATACGACCATCGTCTAATCGAATACTGAAATGCAACTCTCCTAACACCTCAATAACCGTTCCAAAACGCCATTTTTCCTTTGCCAGGTACTCGCGTGCCGCCACTCTCTCTCCGATCGAAAATTTTGCTTCTACAATTTTGCGTTCGAAAGGATTTCCTGTGTTTTGTGGTAGTAGTAAATCTATGCCCGATTTTATTTGTCAACCCAACATAAGCGTGGATGGTGACTTCTGTGTAGCTGGATGTATTGCCCTTCTATATGCGAGTAGGATCTTTGTCAATTCGCAATTCATGTCTACCGCGTTGCATTTCGAGGCTCTGAGGGCCGGTTTCACCAACGCGACTGAGACTAAAACTAAGTCGTGACTTAAGTTAGCACAGATTCGAGACTAACTTAATTTTTGGTTTCACCAACTGAGCGACTTAAATAATTTTGAACACAACAACCCGATCAGCTGTTTTATGCATAGTAGTATTTTTTCATACCAGACAACTCTGCTCATCCCAATACCCCAGTGCGAAATGGGCATGTATGGCCATACACGAAGGAATGTATTGATCTTACACCCATTTCTCTTTAGTTGGAAGGTACTAAATTTAGCGCTTAATTGAAAACGATAGTTTCGTAATGGTTGCATGCTAGAAGACAAGCGTTCACATGCATCTACACATACGCCGTTAAAGTCATGCTTGACGAATTTTCCGGCTGGGAAATTGTACAAAACAAATTAGGAGCATTACTGACATTTAGGTTTTGAACGACAGCAACACTGACTTAGTCGAGAATAAGTCAGCTGGCAGGCTGACTAAGTTGTGACTTAGCTAAGTTAGATGGTGAAACTGAAAAAGTGAAAAACTCGGCTTAACTTAGTTAAGTCGAGCTGGTGAAACCGGCCCTAAGTTTGTTTTTTTATCGTTTGGATAAACCTTTCCGCCTGCCCGTTAGTTGCGGGATGGTATGGAGCCCCCATCTTGTGGATAATCCCATTCAGTTTCAAAAAATTTTGGAATTCAATATAAACGAATTGCGTTCCGTGATCGCTAACAAAAACGTCGGGGATTCCAAACTTGGAAAATGTTTCTCGACATTTCTGAATCATGATACTCGTTGTCATGTTCGGTACAATGTGTACTTCATCTTTGCTTGTAGGCTTTTTCATTTTTTTTATAGCATCCACTTTGCTTTTGACCCTATGAATACCACATTCATCAATCACATACCCGCAATATTCTATACGGTCTTTCATAATTTCACACTTTTGTATATTTACACGCATATTGTGATTGTGCAGTCGTTGAAAAACTGTGTCCAACCGAAAGATATATTCTTCATCGTTGGCTGCTGTGATCTTAATGTCATCAAGAAATACTGACACTCCAGGAATATCTCACACCAACTGTTCCATTAACCGTTGCCACTTAGCGGGTGCGCTGGCAATGCCAAACATGAGTCTCGTGGGTTGGTATTAACCTTTGTGAGTGCTCAGCGTCATCAATTTTTGGTCCTCTGGGTGCACCCCTAATTGTAGATGCACTCGACAGATCGATCTTAGAAAACTTCTTTCCACCTGACATTTTGGAAAACAGCTCACCGATTGTGGGCAATGGGTGCTGGTCCACTACCAAAGCTGGATTAAGGGTAATTTTGTAATCCCCGCAAATCCGTACGCCACCCTGTTTCTTGGGTATTACTACTAAAGGTGTTGCCCATTCACTCTGTTCAACTTTCACAAGAAGCCCCTCTTCCACTTGCCTGCCTATTTTTTTTTCCACCACATCATACAGTGGAAAAGCCACCCTTCGCGATCTTACAAATTTCGGTGTTGCATTCGGCTTTAAGTGCAATCTGGCTTGCATGTTTTTTATTTTACCTACTGTAGAAGAAAACACTTCGCGATATTTGCCCTTTAGCATTTCAATAACAGTATTAGATTTCAGTGGCGCAGACTGGACTTTGTTGCAAGTTAACTGTTTTTGCATTATGTCACCCCAGTTTAACTTAATGCTGCGAAGCCACTCTCTTCCCAGTAGAGGCATTCGATCGGATCGCACAATGTATAGCTTCATTGGCACTGTATTGCTCTGGGATTCTACGCTAACCCATACATACCCAACACAATTTAGTGAAGTGCCACAATAGCTTATTAACTCAGTGTCCGGAGGGCATACTTTTAATTTGGGGAAATGTTTCTTTGCATCTTTCATATGAATTATTGATACTGGTGAGCCTGTATCTACTTCTAATTGTATGTTTGCGCCGCTTACTTTGAGCTCGCACTTAATTTTTTGTCGTATATTGTTTACAATTTTTTGGTTAATTTGCAGTAACTCTTCCACAGTTTTTTCCACTCCCGTGTCTATTTGAGTTATTTTCTTTTTCTTTTCTTGAAAACACACCTTTCGTAAGTGCCCTCGTTTCTTACAGAAATAACATTTTGCGTCTTTGTATGTGCACTCTTTCGCTGTGTGCGCAGTGTTGCTACAGCGGAAACATTGATGCTTTTCTTCTTTACCATCATTAGCTGACTTTTTTATGTTACCTTTTGATTTACCTTTGTACCCGCTTTTTCTTTCAGCCATTTTATTTACACCTTCTTAAATTAATGGCTTGATCTAGCCTGAAGGTTTTTTCTTCTAAAAGTTGACTTTGAATTCGTTGATTAGTTAGACCAAATACGAATTGATTCCTCAATGCAGTATCTAAATATGCACCAAAATTGCAACCTACCGCCAATCGTCGAAGTGAGGTGATGAATTCTGTGCAAGACTCACCGCTATTTTGTTTTCTGGAATTAAACCTGTAGTTTTCAAATATCTCATTAGGCTTAGGGTCGAAATGGCTTTTTAGCATTGACACCACTTCATCGTACTGTTTTTCCTCTGGCATTTGTGGTAGCAATTTGTCACAGAGGATATTGTACGTATTGCTTCAATGTAATACAAAAGGAGATTACGCCGGACTTCGACGGAGTCACTTATTCCATGAATTGCCATTGCAGTCTCTAATCGTTTTACCCAACGCGAAAATGTAGTAATTTTTACGTCGAAGGCTTCGGAGTTAAATAGATTTGATCTCGCATTAGTATTACTGACCGCCATGTTCCTCGTTGCCGCGTTTTGTAAATTAGCGGTACTTCCTTCTGTATTGTTCGCATACTCGCTGTTTTCTTTTTTGTTGCTTCTCGTCGCCACTTAATGTAACCAACTCATGGCTTTGCTTGCTAGATAGTGATAATTACATCTTGACTTCTATTCTTAAAGGGTTGCATTTTCTTACGTTCTTATACGCACATTGTTATACCCTATATATGACATCTGCTGTTCAGTTGAACCCACTCTTCTAACACCTACATCACTCTAGTCCAACCCTGTGGAAACTGCACGTTTCCTCGGACTACCGTTAGAAGTGCCTGATGACAACTTAGAGTGATCGAGCCCTTTGGGCAGGGCGAAGCACTGTTAACAACAACAACATGATAATCTCTAGGACAACACATGGCAGGGGGAATGTAGATGTTTATGAATTGCAGGTCGACGTCGCCTGACCGGACTACTATGCCTTGGCATTATAAAGTAGAGTCCCTGGGGTCGACGTCAGTGGAAAATAGATTATATTGTACATCACAAGTTCGTAAGCCCGATCTTGTGCTCAATTTTGTCTCTTGTATCGCGGTGATTTTGATGTTGTGCGACTTCATAGTTCAGTTATCTCCGCGATCTTTCCAGCTAATCCGTTACAGTTCAGCTGTAAAGTTTTGAAGCGTGTGGGAGGGGAGACGGGGGACATGCTATCCATTGCATTCGGCGACAGCGTCAAATCGGACGCCAGGAAATGCGCGTGCTTCCTTTGCCTGCAGTTTATAATGCAACCCCCCTGCGGGTTAGGGGTTTAGAATATGCCCGAGGTAGGCATATCGGTCGTAAGAGGCGGCTAATATGCACAAAGGTAATGAAGTGCAACTCGATGGTTGATCTACGGATATGATGCCTCTCACCTCTCATTACCCATCTCTTCTTCCTTAGGAAAGGAGGGGTGACATGACCTAGAAGGTTCCATTGGTCATACCAAATCGCTACCACGACAGTCGGGCAGAACCGCAAGCGAGTACCGGAGCGTACCGAATTCATATCCGGCCAAGGACTGTCAGTTTGACAGCACCCCCCAAAACCTTCGGGGAGTGTTTCTGTCGTTACAACAACAACAAAAACAAGAGAAGAGTCTTCTGACGTACACACAAACATAAACACTCCACTGCGCCTATTGCCGTCTCAGTCGCAGAGGTCAAGGAAGCCATAATGAAGGCCAAACCCTCAAATTCCATCGGACCCGACGGAATTGCCATGAAGATGATTAAACACCTAGGCCACGAGGGACAGAGTTATTTAGCGGCTCTCTAACTATTTTCGTCATACCTGAGATATGGAAACAGGTGGTTGTAGTTCCCCTACTAAAACCAGGGAAGCCGGCGAATCAAGGAGATTCTTATCATCCGTTATCCCCCCATCGCCGGTTGCGAAATTATTATAGACCATTCTGCTCCCTTACCTTATTGCAAATCTGAAATTGGCCGATCACCAGCATGGTTTCCGCAAATCTCACAGCACTACATCCGCTTTGAATGCCATTACAACGCAGATAAATTATGGTTTGAATCAACACCCACCATACCATAGGGCGGTTCTCGTAGCACTTGACCTATCAAATGCATTCGACATGGTCAATCACGCCACACTCCTGCGAGACCTGGAAGAGACACCGCTCCCTGCCGGCCTTGAAACGTGGACCGCTAATTACCTCAATGGTCGACAGGCATCAGTCAAATTCAGGAACAAGAAATCTAGACCACGAAGAATAAAACAAGGGGTGCCGCAAGGTGGTGTTCTCTCTCCCCTTTTGTTTAATTTCTATATTTCGAGACTTCCCACCCCACCAGAGGGAGTCTCCATTGTTTCCTACGTTGACGACTGTACGATAATGGTCTCGGGCAAGGGTCCCTCGATTGATGAAGTCTGTATTAGAATCAACAGTTACCTCCGTGACTTTTCCAGCTTCTTCACCGAGCGAAATCTGACCCTATTTCCGACTAAATCGACGGCGACCCTGTCTACGACATGGAATGCGCAGATGGAGCAAGAGTTAAATGTCGTCGTAGACGGAGTACCTCTACCTACTGTCAACCACGCAAAAATCTTGGGTGTGACATTTGACAACGGCCTCACCTTCGCTGGCCATGCCACCGCAATAGCTTCAAAGCCGCAATAATATCCTCGAGTCACTGGCCGGCAGTACTTGGGGGAAAAGATAAAGAAACATTGCTTGCTACATATAAGGCTATTGGCCGACCGGTTATAGACTACGCTGCGCTCATATGGTCGCCCAATCTTGCTGACACCAATTGGAGGAAATTGCAAGTCTGTCAAAACACCGCCATCAGAACTGCTACGGGATCTCTGCTTATGTCTTCTGAGTCTCACCTCCATCAAGAGGCAAAATTGCTCAATGTTCTGAACTGTCATAAACCCAGTCATCCAAATCAACATCTATTGGATGTAGCCCGCCCCCCAGAGACATAAGGAGACATCTTCGTAAGCACTACGATGAGATCCGGCACCACATCTCTTTGCCGTTTGATCTGTGGAACCATAGACGGGCTCTAACGGGCCACCTGATTTGGCTGAAGAAGGGCGTGTACTTCCGAGGGAGACTAGAGTCAGGCTAGCACAACTTCGCTCTGGATATTGTTATAGGTTAAACTCTTACTTATCCAGACTGAACCCCAACATAACAAATACATGTCCTGCATGTGGTATATCCCCTCATGATACCAAAGAGCTCTTTTCCTGTTCAGTCGAACCTACTCTTCGAACACCTACATCACTCTGGTCCAACCCTGTGGAAACTGCGCGTTTCCTCCGACTTCTGTTAGAAGAGCCTGATGACAATTTAGAGTGATCGAGCCCATTGGGCAGGGCGGAGCACTGTTAACAACAACAACAACCAACGTCGTCCAAATGACAGGACCGTGCTAATTGCGCTTGACCTGTCGAAAGCCTTCGACACGGTCAATCATGCGCAACTGATTAACGACCTGGAGGATTCAACTTTTCCCCCCTGTCTAAAGCGTTGGCCCGCCAACTATTGAGTGGCCGGCAGTCAACGGTTGAATTTAGAGGCGAAAGATCAAAACCACGTATAATTAAAGATGGGGTGCCGCAGGGTGGTGTCCTATCCACGCTTTTGTTTAATTACTACATATCGGGGCTCCCTTCCCTACCAGAGGGTGTCTCGATCGTCTCCTACGCCGATGACTACACGATCCTGGCGACGGGCCCCTCTGAAGATGAGCTCTACTCGAGAGTTAAACATACCTCCCATCACTGTCCGGTTTTTTCGCTGGATGAAATCTGACATTGTCACCAAGTTGTTGTTTTGGGTAAAAATATTTGAGATATTCGATGGCGGCCGCCGTGGTGTGAAGGTAGTGTTGCCGGCCTACCACACCGAAGGTCCATGGTTCGAGCCCTGGTACAGGTAACATCAAAAGTGATTTGAAAAAAGTTTTTCAAAACGGGGTCGCCCCTCGGCAGTGGTTTGGCAAACTCTCCGAGTGTATTTCTGCCATGACAGGCTTCTCAGCAAAAATTCGTCTCCTTTGTAGATGCCGTTCGGCAAAAAACTGTAGGTCCCACCAATTTGTAGGGAAAATTCAAATCGGCACACCACAAATAGGAAGAGAAGCTTGGCGCAAAAATCTCTTAGGAGGTTTATGATGATATACCTGTTGTATATCGCGCCATAGAGATAGAGAGATTCGTTTTCAATATGACGCCACCGTCATGACGGCCGTAATATTTTATGCTTGCCGCTATATTACGTTACGGTGAACTTCACCGTCTTCTTAGATTACACGTAATTACTTTTACATTGCAATGTTTTTGACAACGTACTCTTCCGCCATGTGACGGCCGCTATATAGCGGCACCCCTTTCGAGGAAATCACGCCTTAACAGCCCAAGATCGATTCAATTATGAATAAGGAGTGCGTTTGAAAAAAATGTCACCTTTTTTTGTTCAACAAGTTTTTGCTTAATTATTTGCTTTGAATATTTTTTTCGTAGTATGATTAGAAATAAATGTCAGACAAATACAGTTTGAAAATATTTTCGCTAAATGCTGTAGTTCATATAATAATGGGATGCGAATTGGAAGTATAGTACTATCTCGTTTTTCCGGACACATATAGTTCCGGGGTATGTCCGAAATACTGGATTTGTCCGGAATATAGAAAGCTGTGCAATTATTGACACAATTATATGTAAAATTCATATTTGAGCTTTATTCATTAAATAGCTTTTATTAAAATGTTTTGTATATAGGTTTCAAGTACATATACATATGTATATACATATTACATAAATAATAAGAAATTAATATCGTTTCCAAAAATACCTTTACATATGTTCATGTGTAAATGTAAACTTACGTACATGTACATAAATAATAAAATATACGCTTATGTATTATTTAGTGTACGAAGTGAAAAAATTTTGAATTTTCTGAACTGACTTTTCCGAGTGCAACTTTTCAGCCTTGTTTTTAAGACATTTTAAAAGCAAAATTTTTGATTGACTTTTGTTTATCTGTTCTGCCCACTGAATAGCTCTGTCAAACAATTCAATAGCTTCAATATTTGTTACGTGCTGAGTAGTTGAGCAGTCGCTTTCTTCTCCATCCTCATCTTCTTGGGCCTCAATTACTGTCTGTATAATTTCTTGGTCCGAATAGTAATTTGCAGCCTCATTTTCCCCAATTGCCCAAGTAATGATATCTTCAGACCTTGCTTCAATATTTTCTGGAACTAATTGGTCTATAATATCGCGGATAATATTCAAGTCCGAACAAACTTCATTTATTTGTTGCAATTCTGCTAGCGGTACAAGATCTTCATCATTCCACTCATCAGAAGACTGCGGCCACAAATTCAACCAGCTTTTTTCTAAATTTTTCGTGCTTATGCCGTCCCAAGCTGAATGTAGAAGGCAGAGGGCATTCTCCACAAACAAAGCCTACTTGATGTAAAAGCGGACAGTTAATTTGAAAACAAAACATGCTAGAGTTTTTTCTGTCCGAATTATAGAGGTAAAATATAAAAAATGTCCGGAGTGTGCAGGTGTCCGCATTACTGGGAAGTCCGGAAAAGTGAGTGTCCGGAAAAACGAGATAGTACTGTACGAAAAACTATTGTTAAAAGTTTTTAAGACCACCCTCAGTGGAATTTAAAAAAAATTGCTCGAGAACTTAAAGTAAGCCCGAAAACTGTTTCGAGGGTGTTAAAAAACTTTAAGGACAAATTTGCTGTTACCCGTAAGCCAGGTTCGGGTAGAAAAAAGGGCATCAGCGAACAAAACATGAAAAAGAAAATCATCACCGTTTTTTAGAAGAACCCCAATACTTCAGGTAGAAAATTAGCGCAGAAGGTGGGATGTTCCGAGTTTTTAGTCCGTAAAGCAAAAAAGGAAGCTGGTCTCAAAACGTTCAAGGTTCAAAAAGTTCCAGACAGAAACTCTGTGAAGAATGTGGAAGCAAAAAATCGGGCAAAAAAAATAAAAATTTGTTTCTTTGAAAAATTCAATTGCTGCATCATGTGCGACGAGACGTATCTTTTAGCGAACTTTTCGCAGCTTCCAGGCCAGGAGTTTTACACAGCAGATTCGCGCGGGAAGTTTAAGTTAAAAAGGCAGTCAAAATTTCCTCGTAAATTCCTGGTTTGGCAAGCAATCTGCAGCTGTGGAGAAAGGAGCAGTGCTTTTGTAACTACGGGAACAATAAACTCCCAAATATACATTAAAGAATGCTTGGAAAAAAGATTAAAGCCTTTCCTAAGACGACATAAGGTTTCCACTTTTTTTGGCCTGACCTAGCTTCTTGTCATTATAGCAAATTGGCTTTGGAATGGTATTCAAAAAATAATGTGCTTTTGTTGCCTCGAGAAGCCAATCCGCCCAACTGTACAGAACTCTGGGCAATGGAAAGATACTGGGCATTGGTCAAAAAAGAAACTAAAGCAACCAAAAAAGTAGCAAGGAATGTCAAAGACTTTCGGGAAAAGTGGAGTACAGCAGCTCGAAAAGTGTCAAATACTACTATAAAATTATTAATGGAAGCGGTGTCGGAAAATTTAAAACGATTTTTACAACAATAGTAGTGACAAAGTTCTTGATATATAATAAAACTTGTAATTAAAAGGACAAATAACAGCTAGTTTTATTTTCAAAATCGGACTACTAGTTTACGAAATTTGTCATAATAAGTAATTGACAAATTTTTTCAAACGCACTCCTTACCATTGTGTAAAAGTTATCTATGGCCATGTACACAAGTATAGAGAGATTTGTTTTTTAAGGAATGTTTTTGCTGCATCTCACACGTTTAAGGGATCCCAGGTACTGGTAATTTTTAGTAATTTTCATATGCACATAAGTTCACATATGTATATACTAGCAACCCGCACCTTGTTTCACACAGGTTGATAATGTTTAAAACAACTTTATAATTAACATTACATACATGCCTCGTACATACGTCCGAAGTGAAGTAACCCTACCGAGCTCTTTCGCGAATTCATCAAATGAATGGCTCACCACAGCTGTCGCTTAAAGCACGCTGACTTATTCGGTTGGCAGCGAACAAACACACAAACAGATTTTTTTGGAAAAAGTGCTGCTTTTGTTTAAACAATTTTGGTTAAATTAGAAAGAAATCAACTATTTTTTTTGATGCAGAACGAAAGTAAATATTTCAAAGTTTAACTTCAAGGAAGATTCATTCTAATTGGTTGATTAGGTTATGATGTATGGCTGTGTAAACCAAAAATTTATGTTTTTTTACCACATTTTATCCGATTGCCACGCCCATATTCCATCACATTATATAAAAAAAGTCCATCTCACACAGCTAAGCTTTAAAATGCAAAAAACCGCTTTAAAATCGGAGCATTCCGTGCGAAGCCAATTCCGTACATAGCTTTTTAGCGACTATTTTATTAGTATAGATGTACGTGCATATGTTAATATGTTTGTATATTCGGAAAAGCATAAGTAGGTATAGAATTTTCTTCCAGGTCTTAGATTTCGACGGATTAGATTCACCAGGCTACGCTCAGGCATTCTCGTTCTCATGGTGAGCTCCATCCCTCTGATGATCACATAATACTCCTCGAACTTCTCCTGATAATCCTGCTTCCGCTCGTTGAGCGCCTGGCGGATCTCCTCGTCGCGATGCGCCGTGCTGAAGTGTTCTACTATCTGCGCTCTGAATGTCCAGAAATCCGCAACTTTGTCCTGAGCATATTCCTACATGTATAGCCAATACCAATCTCTTGCTTGGCCTTCCAGCAGCAAATGAAAATTCGCATACAGCTCCTTTGGAGGTATGCCGTTCCTCTAAAAAGGAAGCGCTCCACGTACACCAACTTTGGCCCACCATCGAACCTTAGGTTCCAATCGCGAATAATTTTAGTATAATTTTTCCCGGATTCCCGCTCCGGTTCGAAATTACTATTGACATCCGCTGATTGCACGACTTCGACACCCTCTTCCGAGCGCCAACTGACGTTATGCTCTACAGCTGGATCACGTATGCCCTCTCTCTCTCTAAATTTGCCAACCTATCCGCTAAACCGTTTATATCACTCCTCAGCTTCTGAATTGCTCTCTTCACTGAGTCACATCCATTTGGTATTGGAAGAACATGCATTCGAACTTTTGCATAAGTTCTTCCCCAATGGTGCCCAGACTACTGACCGTAGCTGCTTGTTTCTCCACCTACTATTGTAGCCATAGCATGGGCCTCAAATTGTGTTGGTCCTCGAGTCCGTAGAGCCTGTTTTAGACGAGTTTAGCATGACTACTACGTTGCCCGCCCAGACTCCGAAAAAAACGATATATGTATAAACGCAAGATATCGATTAGCGGTCTGTTTTACCTATACCCCTTGTCAGGCCTCCGATCCTTCGGCTGACCGATACCAATATGAACCAAAATCTAAAATTACAATTTATGCGTGTTTAAGTATGTAATGCCGTTTAAAAATCTGTAAGTTTGCTTGTGAAAAGAAAATATCTATCTGACGTGTACGTCGCTTTTTTGTTCTAGCTCGCCAGATCTTACCATCGTCATCGTCGATCATTTACCGATAGTCCTCTCCATCGATCGCCCCACCGACTTTGTCACTTATGAAAATCGTACCTTCACTATCTTCAGCAAAGCTGATTGGATTGGGTTTCTTAACTTGTTGTTGTTGTTGTGGTAACCACAAAAACACTCCCCGAAGGTTTTGGGGAGTATTGTGGAATTAAGGAGGTACGTCCGTATTTTCCCGCAGAGGCAGCGGCCCTGTTAAATGAATGTGACCATGCGCGACGCTTAGACCCTACGGATCCCCAAATTCCAGACCTCAATGCGGAAATCAGGCGGATGGTTGATCAACACAAACGGGCCATATGGGAGGAGCACCTAAGGTCCTGCAAGCTCTCTGCTGGTGTGGCAAACTATGGTCCACTGTTAAATTCTTGTCCAATTCGACCAAACCTAACGACAAAATATCCATCACTGTTAACAAGAAAATAACAAAATATCCATCACCTTTGGTGATAAGGTACGTTCGAAACAGAAGAGATGCGCGAGCGCTTTCTGCCGGCAATTTGTACTGCATCCTCCGGTTGACAAGGAAACTAGACGAGTCACCAGGGAAGCGCACAAACGTAAAAATAGCCAAGCGCCCATTGCCACCACTGAAGTTCAGGAGGCAATGCGGTGGTCTAAAGGCTCCAAATCGATCGGGCCCGACGGCATATTCATGCTGATGTTAAAACATCTCGGAAAAGAGGGAGTAAGGTACCTACCTGTCTTCAATCTGTCCATGAACACCTCCGTCATTCCAGAAAAATGGAGACAGGCAAAGGTGGTGCCACTACTAAAGCCTGGCAAGCCGGCCAAGGAGAGTTGTTGTTGTACGTTCCTGAAGCGTTTTCCAGGAGGAGCGATGAATACCAGAATTCGATGCAATGGGCTGAGTAAGAAGGCAGTTGGTTGATGGTCAGCAAAAGTCTGAATTTTTATTTGACAATTCATCTCTTATACTCGTATACTAGTTCTAATTCAAACATTGAAAGGAATTCAAAAGGGTATATTAGTTACTTAATGCTAATACAATAATAATCATATTAATGCCAATTCAATAGCATACCCTAACCGGCATACCATGTAGGTTTGTGTGGTTGTTCGCTGCACCAACGAACAGCATAAGAAAGCATAAAAATTGTACATAAAATGTATGACCTAATTTACTAATAGGTTGAATGACTCCTTGGCCTTGAATATTGGGAGTTAAAAAAAGCAAGAATTTCAAAACTAATAGGCAGTCAACTAAGCGCACAATGTACATGATTGTGTGGTTGTTCGCTGCATTAATCAGCATACCAAAAAATGCATACATAATTTGCATATAAGCAAAGGCAAATAAAGAATTATGTGGAGCAAGTGCAGTAGGAAAACTGTTAGCATTTGCAAGAGTTGAATGACACAAATTTAATGGCCTTCAATAATGCATTAACTAAATCAAGTAAACAGGCAAATAAATGTAAGTAGGTTTGAGCAGGTGTTCCCAATCGTGATCCAACATCCCGGCCGGTTGAAAGGCCTTTCAAACTGATAGTACTGCCAATTTGTGTATTGGACGTCGAATTACTCCCTTTGTCGTTCTGATATCAACTACGCGGATTCGGGAGTCCTTCCCTGGAATGCAGTTCAAAACTTTTCCATTTACATTTAACAAAAATGGATAACTGGGACACTGAAACAAGAATTTGGATTGTCCGCCGCTATCACGCACTGGAGTCCGTAGTTTCGGTTCAAAGAGAGTATAGGCGCACGTTTGGCGGCAATCCTCCGGGCAGATGGACCATAATAACACTTGTAAACAATTTTGCCGAGCATGGGACAGTCAACAGAAGACCTTACCATCGAAACCCTTCAGTTCGAACGGAGGAAACAATCGCTGCTGTAGCTGCTGCCATACAAAACAATCCACGTGTTTCGACAAGAAGCTTATCTGCTCAAATGGGTGTAAGCAGACAGTCATTACAGTCAATTATGCACAAAGATTTGGACTTATTCCCATATAAAATTCAAATGGCCAACAAACTGAACGCTGCAGACTTGCCGATTCGCTTGGAATTTTGCCAGAAGATGCTTCAAAAGGTGGAAGAGGATGGAAACATGTTGAACTGTCTTTTCATGTCTGACGAGGCCCATTTCGATTTAAACGGCAACATAAACAAACAAAATTGTCGAATATGGAGTGCTTCCAACCCGCAGATACCCCATGAGACGGAATTGCATCCACTTCGTGTCACAGTGTGGTGTGCAGTTTCATCACGCTGCATTGTCGGGCCCTACTTCTTCGAAGAAAACGGTCACACCGTTACGGTTACTGGAGACCGTTACTTGAGCATGTTGAGAGAGTTTTTCTATCCAGAATTACGCCGAATGAGAATTTCTTTCAACTCTGTGTGGTTTCAGCAAGATGGTGCAGCTCATATAGCCCAACCTGTTATGACAGAATTGCGACGAAAATTTCCCAATAAGCTGATATCCAGAAACTCCACATTCCGTTGGCCACCCAGGTCGCCTGACCTTACTGCACCTGACTTTTTCTTGTGGGGTTATTGCAAACAGGAAGTCTTCAAAGCAAAACCAACAAATTTGAATGAACTAAGGCAATCCATTCGAGAAACAATTGCGGCTATTCCTATCTCAACTCTCCAAGCAGTAATGCACAACTTTTTGGTAAGATGCTGCACATGCATCGACGAGCAGGGGGGCATTTAAATTCCATTATTTTTAAAACTAATTAAGCTATATTTAATAAAATTTAATGAGATTTAACATGAATAAAAGAAAAATGAATTCCATACACTGAAAAAAAAAATTATTTGAGTTTCTTAATGTAGCAAAATTCATCAGCCACCCTGTAGCTTGGATCTGATTATAATGGTGATATTGGTCGAGAATTCATTGAAGCTTCTATTTCTACTAGCACTGTTGATAACTCTTCAAATGTCAATCTGGCGTTGCCAACGCTACGATTCAGGTGACCCTTCGCCGATTTCACCGCCGCTTCCCATATGCCGCCAAAATGAGGTGCTCTAGGGTGAATAAAGTTAAAATTTATAAATTCGTTTGCGCAATAATTTATGATTGCATTTTGATTTTCATGATTAAATAAAAATGATTTTAGATCTGACAGTTTGTTAGAAGCGCCGACAAAGTTTGTAGCATTGTCACAATAAATGTCGGATGGTAATCCCCTTCTCCCAATCATCCTCTTTAGTGATGCCAGAAACGCGTCTGTAGATAAGTCGGTTACTGGTTCGATGTGAACTGCCTTGGATGCTAGGCATACGAAGATTGAAATATACGCCTTGTAAGGTGTCTTACCACGAATGCGTAAGTACACGTTGACTGGACCACAAAAGTCCATGCCGCAGCGCGCAAAGGGGCGTGATGGAGTAAGCCGCTCCACTGGTAAATTTCCCATTACTTGCTGTAGAAGTTTTGGTTTGTGTATACATGACCTCACGATTTTCCTTGCTACGTCGCGAGCGTTCACTATCCAAAGTTGTAGTCTAATCAGTGCCACAAGTACCAGCGTGGTAGTTTTTCTGATGAAGATGTCGAACATATTGTAAACCAAAGTCGCATTTGTTGGGTAGAAGTATAGGACGCTTTCTTTCTTCGGGAATGTCTGCCAATTCCAGTCGTCCACCAACCTTTAGTAGAAGAAATCCTTCAGTTGATTCTAAGAAGGGATTTAAGAAACGCAGCGTACTATTTGTTACTCGGCCTTGCTGCAGAAGAATAATATCATTGGCAAAATGCTGTTGCTGGATATTCCAAATGATGCATGTTAAGGCGCGATGAAGCTCCTGTGGAGAAAGTGTATCCGTGTTGTTGGGTGTACTAATGTGTCGTAATTTGCTGCTATACCGGAGAATCCAAGCAATCAATCGAACGTTGCCAATATATGAACTGCGCTGGGAAATAGTTTCTACAACAAAGTTAGTACTTACAGTCGATTTAAATGCCGATTTCCGTTGTTCACTTTCAACGACTTCCAGGTCTATGTTATCTAACTTATTCCTTGGCCATTTTTCCATATCGCTGTATAAAAACTTAGGGCCGTCATACCACATTGAATTAGAAAGCTCATTAACGGTGCATCCTCTGGATATTATGTCCGCTGGGTTGTCTTGTGTGGGAACGTGCCTCCAACGGGCAACTGCAGCCAAATATTGGATTTCCGATATCCTGTTGCCGACAAAGGTTGACAGTGTGGCTGAATGCATTTTTAGCCAGTGTAATACGATTTGTGAATCTGTCCAAAGAAAAATATTGAAAGATTTATCAGAAAAAATTGGTATAATTTTTGCAAGTAAACGAGCTAGAAGAACAGCGCCACACAGTTCCAGCTTTGGAAGTGATTGCTTCTTCAAAGGTGCAACTCTAGATTTTGCTGTAAATAAGCGAACGACAGTCCTTCCGTATTTGTTGACGATGCATGTATGGATCGCGCAGCCGTATGCGCGAATGGACGAATCACAGAACCCATGTAATTGGAATGACTGAGCATCTACAGAAAGGCAATATCTAGGCACCTTGATTGACGAAAGAACCGATGTTTCGCTAAGAAACCTTTTCCATGCATATTCGATATTTTGTGGTACTGTCTCGTCCCAGTTTAACTTTAGCAGCCATAATTCCTGCAGCAATATTTTTGAAGTTATGATTACTGGAGCCAATAGACCAAGAGGATCGAATAGCGATGATGCAATAGACAGAATTGAACGTTTGGTAATCCGATTAGTTGATGCTAAAGGAGGCTGAAACGAAAAGAGAAAACAATCCAATTTTTGGTCCCATTGTAACCCAAGCGTACTTGTGGCAGATGTGTCCAAATTTAGGTCCTTTGTCGAGCTGTCGTCTCTGAATTGATCTTGATTGGAGTGCCATTTAGCTAACTTAAATCCTCCTAGATCTAGCAATTGAATCACCTCTTTCTTTATTTGTTGAAGTGCGGCCAACGTATTAGCGCCGCACAGCAAGTCATCCACGTAAAATGACGTATTCACGATTTCTGCTCCAATTTCGAACTTTGTTTTATGTTGATTAGCAAGGTACAATAAGCTACGTATAGCTAAGTATGGGGCCGATGCCATTCCATAAGTAACGGTGTTGAGTTGGTAGGTCAGTATCTCCTCGCTGGGTGAGCTTCTCCACAAAATATATTGGTACTTCCGATCATCTTGGTGCATTACTACTTGTCGATACATTTTGACAATGTCGGCGGTGAGTGCATACCGATTGAGTCGAAAGCGCAGAAGTAGACTAAAAAGATCAGCTTGTAATGTAGGTCCTACCAATTGTAAATCGTTGAGCGATTTTTGGGTTGTCGTTCGACATGATGCATCAAATACGACCCTCAGCTTAGTTGTTGTACTTGTTGGCTTTAGTACACAGTGGTGGGGGATATAAGAATGCGGCTCCATTACCTTTGGATTTTTTACAACACTCATGTGGCCTAAACTTTTGTATTCCTCCATGAATTCGACGTATTGTGCCTTAAGAGAATGTGATTTCTCCAACCGCTGTTCCTGCGCATGAAATCGCCTAAGAGCCGTAGCGTATGAGTCGCCCAAAGAATTTGGATTGTCCTTGAATGGCAGTCTTACCACCACTCTGCCACAGGATTCTTGGGAGACTGTCTTAAGGTACAATTGCTCGCAGACATGTTGTTCACGTGTCCAGGGATCCGCGGTAGTAGCAACTTCTTCCAATTTCCACAGTTTCTCCAGCTTAGCATCCAATGTGTCATTTGCTGTAAATAGACATGAATTTTTAAGTGCGTGATTAGTTGTTTGATATCGCCCCGATACAACCCATCCTAAGAGTGTTTTTTGTAATATTGGTAAATTTGGGCCTAGTTTAATCTGACCGACAGACAGTAGGCTGAAGAAAGTTTCTGTACCCAGTAATAAATCTACCTTACCCGGTACATGGAATTGCTCATCTGCCAAAGTCGTATTTTTTGGTATATTCCATGATGAAATGTCGATATCTGGATCCGGTTGATAGGCAATGTGGGTGGTGATGCAAAATGTCAACGGTAGTTCGAAACCAGTGACTAAGGATTTGATATTTGTTGTTGTTCTATATTTGATGTTGGTTGATGACTTACCAATGCCTTGTATTTCAAGATTTTGTTTACTTCTTGACAACATCAGTTTTTGGGAAAATTCATCCGTGATAAAATTTACCTGAGAACAGGAGTCGAGCAATGCCTTCCCCATTTGGTAATTGCCAGATGAATCACGAACCAAAACCCTTGCGGTTGCCAAAATGATGTTGTCACAAGATGAATTGTTTAAGTGTGTATGTACTGTAGCTTCCGTTGTTGGAGATGACGAATTTACGGTTTGTTGGTTTGATGCTGATACACGATGAAGTAGCGTGTGATGGTGCTTCTGACAAATCTTACAGCGATACGATGATGGACAATAAGTTGCCTGATGACCCTTTGAAAGGCAGTTTATGCACAATGAAAACTTCTTTGCATTTTCAAAACGTTGGGCAATACTAAGTGCCTTGAACCGATCGCAATTTAAAATTCTATGGCCAGAACTGGAGCAGATTGGACATGGTGGATTTGAGCACGAAAAGGTGTACGCTCGCTGTTGGCCTTTTGCCTTGTTGGTGGATGATTTAGTATTGACCGTGTTGCTAGTGTGAGCGCTGTCAGTAGATTCCAAATACTGCCAGTGTCTTTCCAATACCTTAGCGCACTCCTCCCAGGTTGGTAGCGTTTTGAAGTCTAGCGATTCTTTCCATTTTTTGTTGGTTTGTTCGTCAGATTTGAGCAAAACTAAATACATTAACATGGTTTGTGAAACTTGCCTGTCAGTACCGAGCGATAGCAGAGATCCGTAAATTGCTGAAGCCTTGTCGACAAGACTTCTAAGCTGAATACCATTTGCTTTTGTTACAGCTGGTAGATCAAATAATGATGAAATATTTTCAAAGAAAATTAGTGTTTTGTTGTCATAGCGAGCCTTGAGCCTATCCAATGCCTTCGGATAGTTCTCATTTGTTACCTGAAATGCGTCTACTGTTTCCAACGCCTGACCTTTGAGGGAATTTCGCAAATGATTAAATTTCTCAATATTCGACAGGCTATGTTCACGATCAATTATCTGCTTGAATGAGACTATAAAGTTTTGATATTCGGAATACTTGCCGCTGAAGGTAGGAAGTTTAAGCTTTGGCAGTTTTGATGATTGCTGCATTACACATGTTGTATCCGATAAAGAGACATTGTGATCATCCGTTATCTGCGATTGAATTGCGAGTTTAGTGGTTACGTAGAGCTCCTCTAAGTCGGCGCGTTCTCCATCTTCGCTGTCCAACTTTTCAGTGTCTGTCTGGATAGTCAGGACTTGCTTAAAGTAGGACTCCAGGATACCCAGACGGCACTTGTATTCAGCAGGTGAAAGTACCTTTCCACCGGATCGCAAACTCCCTTCGATAATGTTTTTGATTCGAGTGATGTTTTTCTTAACATTGGCACGTTGTTGTTTTAGCTCATCCAACGACATTTTTAGTATAAATTTCTCAAAGTTGTGTGGACGACGGAAGGCTATCTCGGCTGTGCGTCTAGAATTAAAGAAAATATAAGGCGAATGGTATTGAGAATAATTAGCGGCTTGACAATGTGGTGTACGCAAAATCCAGAACAACCCAGGCTCTTGTGCTGCAATTAAAATGTAATGAGGCGATATATGTACATATAATATTGATACCGAGTAGCGACTGGCAACTGTGGCGAATATTCAAAATGCAGGCGAGTGCAAGAACTCGTGCTGTCCAGCGATGGTTATTTCCCAATTGCTATCCAAAGATTGGTGATGATGATGGAGACCAGTGCTGACCACCAAGAGTCGACAAAGTTTCAAATATGGTACTTACTCGTGCCCCACGTTGGGCGCCAAAATGTACGTTCCTGAAGCGTTTTCCAGGAGGAGCGATGAATACCAGAATTCGATGCAATGGGCTGAGTAAGAAGGCAGTTGGTTGATGGTCAGCAAAAGTCTGAATTTTTATTTGACAATTCATCTCTTATACTCGTATACTAGTTCTAATTCAAACATTGAAAGGAATTCAAAAGGGTATATTAGTTACTTAATGCTAATACAATAATAATCATATTAATGCCAATTCAATAGCATACCCTAACCGGCATACCATGTAGGTGTGTGTGGTTGTTCGCTGCACCAACGAACAGCATAAGAAAGCATAAAAATTGTACATAAAATGTATGACCTAATTTACTAATAGGTTGAATGACTCCTTGGCCTTGAATATTGGGAGTTAAGAAAAGCAAGAATTTCAAAACTAATAGGCAATCAACTAAGCGCACAATGTACATGATTGTGTGGTTGTTCGCTGCACTAATCAGCATACCAAAAAATGCATACATAATTTGAATATAAGCAAAGGCAAATAAAGAATTATGTGGAGCAAGTGCAGTAGAAAAACTGTTAGCATTTGCAAGAGTTGAATGGCAACAAATTTAATGGCCTTGAATAATGCATTAACTAAATCAAATAAATAGGCAAATAAATGTAAGTAGGTTTGAGCAGGTGTCCCAATCGTGATCCAACAGTTGTTGTTAACAGTGCTTCGCCCTGCCCCAGATTGGACAGGGTTACACTAAAATAACAGCCCTTGGCCGGGTGAAAATACCCGGGTCATTCCGGTGCGATAGAACCGGCTGCTGTGGGAATACCAACGAGAGTCTTATCGACCGATACCGCTCCTCTCGCCAGTAGTGAGGACCTTGGAGACAGTGCTGCTTCCTTACTACACCGCTAACTTACGACTAGCCGAACATCAGCATGGATTCCGTAAAATGCATAGCACTACCACCGCGCTAAACGCCATTACCACTCAGATAGGTGTCGGTCTCAACCAACATCGCCCAAATGACAGGACTGTCCTTGTTGCTCTTGACCTGTCGAAAGCCTCGGATACGGTCAACCATGCGCAACTCATTAACGACCTGGAAGATTCATCTCTTCCCCCTAACTAAAACGTTGGACCTCCAATTATCTGAGTGGGCGGAAATCATGGGTTGAATTCAGAAGCGAAAGAGCAAAACCAGGTATAATCAAACAAGGGGTGCCACAGGGTGGTGCCCTATCCCCGCTTTTGTTTAATTACTACATATCCAGGCTCCTCTTCTCACCAGAGGTTTTCTCCTACGCCGTTGACTGCACAATCCTGGCGATCGGCCCCTCCGTAGACGAGCTGTGCTCAAGAATAAACTCATACCTCCCATCCTTGTCCGGTTTTTTCGCTGGCAAGTACACATATCGAGCCCCAAACGCAATTTTGGCGTAATTAACCAAATCTAGAAAATCAGTATTTTGACAGATATCGATAGCTCTGTTTATTTTAAACCATTTCACAAAATATCAAAACTGTGGTATGTAACATTACAAAAATAAATTATGATGTAAGTAACATTTTAAGCAAAATCGCTGTTAGGGTGCGATATATTAGTTGAAACTCCCGCACGATGCCGTTGGATTTATATCAAATCAAAAATATGAAATGAAATCTAACTCAGTGAAGTAAATAAAAAAGTAACCTTTTTTTTTTAGTTAGCCTTTTTTTTATCTTTGAGACCTTATAAATGGGCCGGTTATTTATGGTTTCTACCCAGAATTGAACGGAAGTTTTCCGTAGTTGTGTTTTTGTGCGGTTTTTGCTTTTCTACTGAGGGTTTGCAAGTATATTTCGAAACTTTTTTTTACAGGCCTAACCGAATTTGCTATAAAAATACTACCCATAAATATTTTAAACCAATGTTTACCACTCAGACGAAATTAATCAGTATATCAACTGCCAGCCACCCTAAAATCATAGGTGTCGCATTTGATAACATGCTTACTTCTCGATTGCCAAAAACGAGGAAGTTTCAGGCCTGCAGCTTTTACCGCGTCGGCGATAATGAAATTTCCAACAGTCAGTTTGTGCCAAGTTGTAAAACACAACATCCTAGAAGACAATTGCTTGGAGCTGAAGCTCTTCCACGCTTAAAAAGAATACATCTCTACAAGCGCTACCACGAGATCGGATAAACAATACCGTTTGATCCGTAGATTAATTGCCATTCCCAAACCACATCCAGACACAGTGGGTAAGCTCCCTTCAGTGCGAGTCCCTTCGGCTCAACTTCGGGCTTGATATTTTAAATCGTTAAACTCTTCCCTATCCAGACTAAACCCCTGTTTTTATAATGTATGCATGGAAAGTAGCGCGTGCCTGCATCGAGCAACAAATCAAGCAACTTCACTTTGGTCCAACCATTTTGAAAGTGCTGTTTCCTAGGACTGCGTTTAGAAGATACTAATCACAATTTTGGTAATGAACGTACCTATTAGGCAGGGCGTAGGTATTGTTACGACAAAAACTGTCAACGCATGCTATTGACAAATGAATTACTACATTAAAAAGATTCCGCTGCATAATACCCGGCAACACAAAGCACACTCATCAACGGGTGCACCAGGGGTTTCTCAACGACAAATCAGCACCTATAGTTTTACCTCTTTACTTCTTTCTGAATTTAAGTTATTTCCAATGCGCATATCTATATATATTGTTCGAATATCTATACTTGCAGATATCCTTTAACAAATTACACATTCGGAACAAAAGAACCATTATTTGAAAAAGATCCCTCTGTACCATCGCGTTTCCAGCGTATGCGAGAAGAGTTTGATCGTATTGGTATGAGGCGGTCAGTAGAAGGAGTTCTCCTAGTACATGAACACGGCTTACCTCATGTATTACTACTTCAATTAGGAACAACATTTTTCAAACTTCCTGGTGGTGAACTTAACGCTGGAGAAGATGAAGTGGAGGGTCTTAAAAGACTTTTAACAGAAGTAAGTCTTAATTATAACTAGATAATACTGTGTTATTATATATTAAGGTGCTTGAAGCTAAAGAAAATTTCCAATACATTTTTCGGAAAAATTTTAGGAGTTGTCCTAGAGCTTTGATTTCAGGTGTGTGGCCAGCTTAGGCAATAATAAAGAGAAAAACATGAAATGGGATCGTTGCGATTATTTTAAGACATAGCCCTCTACAAGATTTTTATTTCATTATACATGCTGATATTTTACAGCAGATATGCGTCCATAAGTTCTTTATTTTATCAATAGTATTTATTAAACATATTTATGTACAGATACTATATTTACACATATTGCAAATACCATAGAGCAGAATAATCGGTATTTAGCTTAAAAGAAATATTTAAAAACCATGGGAAGACTGTACTAAAAATGATAACAATATATTCTCTTTTTATCAATCTTTCGAAAGAGCCTTAATTCTTTGTTAAAATCACTGTGACTTGTCTTACCAAAAGAAGGAGTTAGATGCGATACTAAGGGGTTTGATGTTACCATCATTCGATGCATAATGTCTGCATTGGTTGCAATTTGGATACTTTTCTTGTTTCGACATTCTTGAGCCTCCTTAGATAATACGCCCACAGGAAATATACAGTTTTCCATAATTTCCTTGCTATTATGAGAATTTTGAGGACCGTAGTTGGCATATTGTACCACTCCATGCAAAAGTCACCAACTTTTTTTGGGCCCGTTCCTGGCTTGATAGTATGAAACTGTATACCAGTATTTGATTTTTGTTACAATACATTTAAATGAAAATTATACAAAATACATATATTATACGAATAAAACCAATAATTTTTGAGTATAATTTTTGCCACAAGTGTATATAAATGGCAGCCAGACACTTGGTCGGTTGTATAATTTTGTTGGTACTTGCCCAGAGACTTCATCACAGCCCATTTAGAATATAACACAATATTGCTTTTTTAAATTTTGTTTATCTCCTCTACAGAAATTGTCTCTAAAATTCTTTCGACAGTGTGTTCCAAAAGGTTTTTTTGAGCTTTCAGTTATAGCAAAGAGCCAAACCACGTCAACTGAGTCAACGAATTTTTGCTGATTTTTGGGAAAGTAACAAAACCATAAACATTTTTAGCTAAAGACAAAAAAACACTTTGAAATGCACGTTTTAACATATATAGAGTATCAGCTACAAGTTTTTTATGTTTTTGTTACTATCCGAAAGGTCAGAAAACCTCGTTGGCGCAATGCTTTGACTCAATGCCTTCTGGATAACTTTTGGTTGGTTCCTTTGAAATTGTTTTGTACGAAAAAAGTATGTCATGTACATCAGTTTTCAACCCCTGCACCAGATAATCCGGGTTTTCCGTTGTGATCTCAGGTTTTGTAAACAGTGCAACAGTTTTGGCTCTGCAAATTTTTTCACATTTAATTTCATTTATTTCGCTGAGCAGAGCACTTTCGTAATGATTTTTTTGGTCGACCTAATCTTGATCTGGGATAATATTTTTAGATTTTAACCACTTTCGCTTGAATCGAGAAACACATTGTTTATACACAATATACACTATATTGTCTATGCTTTAACCGCTTAATTTCTTGTAGGACCGTTCTAGAAGTGATTTAAGTTTTTCTTATCTATGTCACATTCTATTACCTTTTTGCATAAATCCGCATAGCAATTGTAAAACTTTTCGTTTCCGTTTATTTATTCACAATTCTTTTTTTTTTCAAATATTTTAATTAATTTACTAACTCAAATCTCGGATCAAACTTTGGATAAGAATTATTAAATTCATTCAGCGACACTAAATTCAATGTACTTATATACGAGGTGTGTTCAAAAAGTATCGCGAATTTTGAATTTTCGCTGGTTACGTATATTCGAATTTCGAATTTTTTGTGGCGTTATGTTGGTACTCATGTCTCTCACTTATGCCGACAAGCTCGGCCATTTTGAATGTTCAGTTAATTGTTGACAGCTGCTTTGCTTGCACGTGTTTTGGATCGTCTTCGATTTTTACCTATTTTTTTACCAAAATTGCTCAATTGTGACCAAAAACAGCATCGCATGAACATTGCTAATGAGATGTTAAACTCTGTCCGCGACGACCCAAATTTGCTCCAGAGGGTCATAACTGGTGACGAATCGTGGGTTTATGGTTATGACGTGGAAACCAAAGCTTAATCATCTCAATGGAAGCTGCCGCACGAACCAAGACCGAAAAAAGCGCGCCAAGTTCGGTTGAATGTGAAAGTTTTGCTGACAGTTTTCTTCGATTGCAGGGGCGTGGTGCATCATGAGTTCTTGCCACAGTTAAGAACGGTCAATAAGGAATATTACCTGCAAGTTATGCGCAATTTGCGCGAAGCAATCCGCCAGAAAAGCCCGGATTTGTGGAAGAACAAAAATTGGCTTTTGCACCACGATAACGCCCCTTCGTTGCTTGTGCGCGACTTTTTGGCCAAAAACAACACACTAATGATGCCGCAGCCACCGTATTCCCCAGATCTGGCCCCCTGTGACTTTTTCTTGTTCCCTAAACTGAAGAGGTCCATGAAAGGACGACGTTACGCTTCTCTTGACGAGATAAAGACGGCATCGAAGGAGGAGCTGAACAAGATACAAAAAAATGATTTTTTGAATTGCTTCGAAGATTGGAAAAACCGTTGGCACAAGTGTATAATATCTCATGGGGATTACTTTGAAGGGGACAAAATAGATATTCATGAATAAATAAATAATTTTTGAAAAAAACACAAAATTCGCGATACTTTTTGAACACACCTCGTATGTATGATATGCACGCTAGTAAATTTAGTAAAGGTAGTATCATACTGCCGCCGTGGTGTGAAGGTAGTGTTGCCGGCATACCACACCGAAGGTCCATGGTTCGAGCCCTGGTACAGGTAACATCAAAAGTGATTTGAAAAAAGTTTTTCAAAAACGGGGTCGCCCCTCGGCAGTGGTTTGGCAAACTCTCCGAGTGTATTTCTGCCATGACAGGCTTCTCAGCAAAAATTCGTCTCCTTTGTAGATGCCGTTCGGAGTCGGCAAAAAACTGTAGGTCCCACCAATTTGTAGGGAAAATTCAAATCGGCACACCACAAATTGGAAGAGAAGCTTGGCGCAAAAATCTCTTAGGAGGTTTACGATGATATACCTGTTGTATATCGCGCCATAGAGATAGATAGTATCATACTGCGATATACTCGTATACGTGTT
The DNA here is from genome assembly GCA_949987695.1 of Merzomyia westermanni. Taxonomy (NCBI): domain Eukaryota; kingdom Metazoa; phylum Arthropoda; class Insecta; order Diptera; family Tephritidae; genus Merzomyia; species Merzomyia westermanni. The sequence continues at coordinate 89,989,210 of OX465291.1, forward strand.
ACTAAGAATGAAATTTTAAATTTACTTTAAATGATCGCAAAATCGCTATCCACTTGGTCATTCCCCCTTCACTTCGAGGTAGTGTTCACACGCTCTCCTCTTTGAAGCGACATCACCCTCTTCATCATCGTACCAGTTGTTTCTTCACGTTCGCCGGAATCCAATTACTTCTTCGAGTTAAATTAACGAAATCGCTACCACGGCAGTCGGTGCTGGTGCCGCAAGGTGCTTGGCACAGGATAACCCCAAAGTATAACCCTGCTTAGTCCGTCACCTACCATTCCATGGATAAATATACTAAATAATATTTTGCGAAATCACTGCGGGTCTGTTGTAATTGCACCTTTTTGACGTCGCGTTTTGCCTGTCTTTTTTGCTGAAGATGTTTTGTCGTACAGATGCAGGTACGAATCTTGGCTGCTACTAGGAAGTTTGGTCTTATGTTAAAAGTCAACGTGGTTATGGGCGTTCTCAAGAAATGTGAATAAGAACTATATGCCCACCAGTTTTCATTAACCCTAGGTTTACTCCTATCCACTCGGGTTAATAGAACATGTGTTCGTATGCTAAGGCCGGCCGTTGACTTTTCGATAACATCGTTCGAATTTCAAGCACAAGGTGGCTATTTTGAGACAGGGTGGTATGTTTTCTAGAACGAGTGTTCTAGTTTTAAGACCACAAAAGCAAGAACACGAAAATCTGAAATTAAGACCGGTGGTGCTGCATTTTGGAACGGTGTTTTTATCTGAGTGCGGTAACACAGTTAAATTTTTACCGGTGAGAAGTAACGCTGAGGAACCATATCAAAACTTATATACTTTAATATTTTTTCACTTTTTCACCCAGAACGCGCCTTGATGCGCCTCCTTTGCTACAACACGAGTCAGTGCATTTGAGGTCGAATATACATATAGTTTGGTGTGTTAGATGGAAGAATAATTAACTTTTTTATAAAGAAACACAGAAGAGTCTCTACGGACTCGAACTTGACAATACCCCAAATTTGTGCACCATAAAATATAAAAGACATGGATTGACAATCTCTATAGTATTGCTCCATAATCTCTAGGTAATCGTGACACTTCCCCTAAATACTTATATTTTAGATTTGGCGTGTTTGATGTGTCGACCGTTCATTTGTTTGCAAATAAAATTAAATAAATGTGGGGTGGTATCACCTTTGTATAAATACGTGATGGCAACATCAACTGAAGTACGACAAAGCATCATGAGAGGCAACATGAGAATACAGTGTTAATTGAATAAAGAATACAACAACTTTATACTTTTAGTTTTCTTTTAAAACTTTTTTTTTATTTATCCACTCAGTTTTAGAAACAGTGTTTTTTTTTTGATGGCCAATGATTAATTGATGGCCGCCAGCAACGACATGTCCGTGGAACCCGAACGTTTCACGGTCATGCCGTCCCTGTCGGTCATCGGTTGTCTCTTCTCTGGACAGGTGCCAACATAGCGTATAACACTTACGCGCCATATAGTGTCGCCCCTGTCCAGCGAAGTGACAACTTTTTGTTATGCACGGAAGTATTTTGGCTGATCACATAATGCCCTGTGGGAACCATGTGATCAGCCTCCCTTATCATTACATCATCCTTTTTGGGGAAAAGAAGAATTTGGTAGGGTGATCAGTCCTATCAGATTCTTCTTACCCATATACATACTAAAATTGTTTTGAATGAACGAATATTTTATATTGGGTGTTCCCCTTTTTATTAATTCGTTCATTCCTATCAATTTTTACCAAATGCTTAAAATGTAAAAACGCTTAAAGCTTAATTATATAGTTATTTATTAAACATTAAATAGTATAAAAAAAATTATATTTATATAAATGATAAAGCATATTTTTTTTTTTTTTTTTTTTTTGTTTTTTTTTTTTGTATGTACAGGTTTTTGTATGTATGTTTTGTATGCCTTCTTGGCTTTATAATGAAAATGGTATTTTATAATTATACTATAATTAAGTTTTTTTTTTTCTCAGTTTGCTAGAAAAATAATTTTTTTTTTGTATTTTAAATACATGTTTAGGTTTGAATTTTTTTTGCCTTCTTGGCTATATAACAAAATCGCTTATATTAATAAGTGTAAATTTGAAAAATTTGATTATTTTACAGATTTTTGGAAATGAAAAGATTAAAAATTGGTTTTTTTTTTTTTTACATTTTAAGAAAAATATGTTAATTTAGTCATGTCACAGCCTGTTTTTGTGTACTACTTTTTCTTTATTATTTATTTCGTCAAAAATAGTTACATTAGGTTCATCAATTTTCTTTATTATAAATGGACCTTGATACATATTTTCGTGTTTGTGCCTTGGTTCTTTTTGCAATAAGACTTTATCGCCAATTTTAACTACTAACGGACGAGCCGTCTTATCATAAAAGTTTTTTGTTTGTAATTTGTTCTTATTTATTAGATTTTGTGCCATTTCATGTGTTTTTTGCATTCGAAATTTGATTTCTTTAGCATAGTTTTCGACATTATAAATTGGATCGATTTTATCTTTTTTGAATTCATTTGGCAAAGTTGCCTTTTTTGCAAATACTAATTCGTATGGAGTAAATTTATTGTCGAAAACTGTGCTTGTTGTAGTGTTGTGTAAAAATGTAAAATATTTTAAGTAAACATCCCAATCAGACGATGTTTCATTAAGATATGCACGTAAGTATTCATTAAAGACACGATGATTACGTTCAATTGTACCAACAGTTTCGTGATGGTACGCAGTTGAAAAATCATGTTTTATGTTTAACAGTTTGGTTATTTCAGCTATTAGTTCATTTTTAAATTCTGTACCTAAATCAGATTTTATGGAATTCATTACACCGTATGTTAAAATAAAGCCTTCAAAAATTGCCGATGCAATTGTTTTGGCAGATTTATCTGGTACAGGTACTGTTACCAAATATTTAGTCATGTCACAAATCATGGTTAGTGCGAACTTATTACCATATTTGGACTCAGGTAGGGGTCCTATTGTATCGATAACCAATACATCAAATGGTTTACAAGGTGTTGGAGTTATTACAAGATTTTCTTTTGTTTTTGGTTTCACCTTGTTCAAAAGACATTTATTACAACTTTTTACATATTTTGCTATATCGCGAGTCATGTTCTTCCAATAAAATTTTGTTCTTAGTTTTGCGTAAAGTTTTTTGGTACCACAATGTCCTCCTGAGATTGGGTTGTCGTGGTAAATAGTCATCAACTTAAGTTTTTTGTCATTATCTGTTACAGTTTCAACTGGATCTGTTAAAATGATTTCTAAAAATTTGAGTATTTTATTTCCGCTATCTTTTAAATTTATAATAGTATAATGATTGAAAAATAAATCATTTTTAGGCCATTCTATTTGCTTAATTTTGCGTTTGCTGGGTTCTGAATCAAGCCTCGAAAGTAATTTCTCTAAAGACATTATTTCGTTAGCAACCTCAAAACTAAGTAACTCGAGTTTTTTATGTTTAATATGCGCAAAAATATGTAAATTTGTAGTTTTTCTATTTTTATCGTACGTAATTTCAGATCTGATACGCGGTATTTTATTTGAAAAATTAAATGAAAATTTATCGTAAACTTGTAAAATTTGTTGTTTGTCTTTAGTTTTGTCGTTTTTATTAAGTAATTTTTTGTTGTTTGTCTGATTTGCCATCGCCCTTGTTTGTACTGCTAAAATTTGTTTGTTAGAATCTCGAATTTCATCGATTGTGATGCGTGAAAGTGCATCCGCGCCTACATTTGATTTACCTTTAATATATACAATAGTGAAGTTATATTCCGCTAGTTCAAGCCTAATTCTCGAAAGTTTTGAAGAGGGGTCTTTCATATTGAACAGGTATACTAGCGGTCTATGGTCGGATTTTACAATAAAGTTAGTACCATAAACGTATGGTCGAAATTGCTTTATTGCGAAGTAAATGGCTAAAAGTTCCAATTCTATGATTGGTTTTTTCTGTTCGGCATTATTAAATGCTTTAGAAGCGAAACAAATTGGTAAATCACTACCTTGATGATCCTGACTTAAAATAGCACCGCATCCAGTTATTGAAGCGTCTACTGTAATAATAAATTGTTTAGTAAAATCGGGGTATTGTAGCAATTTAGGTGAAAGCAAAGCTGCTTTCAATGATAGAAATGATCTTTCGCACTCCACGTCCCAAACAAATTCAACTCTTTTCCGACTTAAACGATTTAAAGGCGCTGCCAGTGACGCAAAATTAGGTACAAAACGCCTGTAATAGTTAGCAAATGCGACGAAACGTCGAACCGCATCTTTATCCGTTGGTTTTGTATACTTTTTAATAGCGTTAATTTTTGAGTCATCTGGCAACAGACCCTTTGCTGTACATTTGTGACCTAGAAAAGTTACTTCTGGTCGTAAAAAATTGCATTTGTTAGGATTTAGTTTGAGATTGAAAGACCTACAAGTATCGAAAACTTTTGAAAGATTTTTAATATGGTGTGCTTCACTACAACCAATGACGATAATATCGTCGACATATAAAAATGCAACATTGGGTGGTATACCCGAAAAAGCTATAGTCATCATTCGCGAGAATGAATTTGGTGCTACATTTAACCCGAATGGAAGGACTTTCCATCTAAATGCACCACGGTCAGTGCTGAAAGAAGTAATATCGCGTGAGTCAGGATGCAAGGGAATTTGATGAAATCCCGAAAAAAGATCCAATGTCGAAAAATACTTAGCTCGACCAAGATTGTCTAAAATATCGTCAACTCTAGCAAGAGGAAATTTATCAGCAATGAGTTTTTTGTTAACTCCGCGAAAATCTACGCACATACGATAAGCTTTTTGAACATTAGTATCTTTTTTTGGGACCACAATCAAAGGACTATTGTAATTGGAATAGCTAGGCTCAATCAAATCATTGTCTAACAATTTATTTACTTGGCGATTTATTTCCTCACGTTGGGAATATGGCAATCGATAGTTTTTAACATATACCGGGTCGTTGTCTGTCACTCTTAGTGTTTGCTCGTAAAAATTGTTTAAAGTCATTTTGTCCGTTTCGAGAGCGAAAATGTCGGCATAATTTATGCAAAGGTTGATTAGTTTACTATGAGCATGTTGAGGTATTTGGTTTTTTAAAATTGAAGTTAGTTTTTTCGTACGTTTGTTTTCCGTTTCTGTCTTGTTAATTGAATAAACGTTGTAATTTGAAAGTTTTTCTGTCCGAATACTATTTCTTTTAACATACTTTACATCATCCGTTGTATTTATAACTTTAATTATTGGGTTTTTGGAATTAACAATGCATCTCGCTGTGAAAACACCTTTTTCAATTTCCTGCGAATCCACGAAAAGTGGATCGGGTGTTTTTCCTAAATCAAAAAGTCTAAATATTTCACATCTGGGCGGTATTACACAACTGTCGCTTTCTGTTCCGTGTAGGATTGGTACCGCGACTTTTTCATCACCTACCCGAAAGGAAATATTATTGTTCTCATAACTAATGACCCATTTGTTAATTTTCAAAAAATCTTTACCCAGTATACCATCGGATGGGATATTAAAGTCTTCATTTACTATGTACAAAGTATGTTTAATCGAAAAGTTGGAAAAATTTAAATTTACGATAATTTTACCTAAGGTTGAAACAGTACTAGAAGTGACACCGGTAATGTTAATAATATCGTTTGTATTAAATGTAATATTTCTGTCTGAACTTGAGATTTTTACTAAAGAAATGTCGGCTTGTGTGTCTACTAAGAAAGAACAAAATTTTTGTGACTCGTTAATTTGCAATTCAATAAAATCTGAGTAATTTAAATTTAAACAATAAATGGCTTTTGGCGAAGTAAAATCGCTTAATCGCTGTATTCGTCCTCCCCCAGTGTTCGCTCCTGAGGGGCGTTCGCGTTTAAAGCGCGGACATTAGCGTTTCTACCTCTACCATTTGATGATCGTGAATTGTTACCGCTATTGTTACTATTACTGTTACCGGAATTTGAACGTGAATTATTATTATTATTATTTCGATTTTGATACCTATTTCCATTAGCAAGTCGATTTCGTTGACTATTATTACCGTTAGGGTTGTTGTTGTATGAAAATGATCGATTATTTCTATAGTTGTTAAAGTTTCGATTTGGGTAAAAGCCACGATAGCTACCACGCGAATTTCTGAATGTATTATTACCGCGTGAACGAAAAGCTAAAACCTGACGCTCTTTCACTTCGTTATTTTGTTCAACAATCAATTTAGCTACCACGTCTTTAGGATCAGCAAAAGCTGTTGAAGCCAAAATAGTTTTAACCAAATCGGATCTAGCATTTAAGCGACACACGTTAACCGTTTGTTCAACTGCCATTTCATGAGCTTTTCCTTGAGTAATCCCTTCAATAATAAGAGACCGCTCAAGTGAATCAGCTAATTCTTCAACTTTTTTGGCAAAATCTGTATAATTGTTACTGTTAACGTGTAACGCGGCTATTTTTCCTGCTACAACTTTCGAGTTGTCTGGCTTGATCCTATTACGCAAAGCTATTTTAATTTCTTTAACTGAATTTACTTGCGTCGGTATAGCTTCTCGGGCTTTTCCCTCTAACTTTGATTTTATGAATGCTATGAACGTACTAGTTAAGCCTTCATCTACTAATTCTTCAATCAAATTAATTTTGTCAATAAACGATTCGAGAGCTAACGGATCTCCATTATAATTTTCCCTTATTGTCGAAGCACAAAGGCTTATTAAAGATCTTTTTTCTTCAATAGTAGGCATTTTAATAGAAATTTCCGTACAAATCGAAATATTTGGTGAACTATTTGAAACTATTGGTTCTTCTATTAAAGTTAACGAACCTTCTAGAGTTGAGGAATCTTTTATGTTTGGCAGAGAGGTGCTTTTTGAAATAGGAACGAGTGATGAAGTTTGTGATTTTGCATCTGAGTATTCCTCCTCAGAACCAGATTCAATTGAGTCTGTTTTGCAAATAAGCTTAATTGGCTCTAATGGAATTTTAATATGAAAATCTAATTTATCGAAACACCTTTCTAAAAGATCTCTACAACGTTCTAATTTTACTTGTGTTTTTGAGGACTCATGTAGTTTTGTATGACCTTTGACGTGTATTAAAATGTGATTATAAGAAGCTACTAGCAATTTCTTATATTCATTAAGTTTATCTTTATTCGACGAAAGCTGTCGGTTTTGCAAAACTCTTTTAGTAACTTTTATAAACTCTGAATATCTATTTGAAAATTCTTCTTCTAAATCAGCGAAAGCAAAATTTTAATTATTAAACAAAGTTAATTGGCAAAAGTCTATGGCAAGGGTTTTGTGTAGGGTATACACGAAGTGAACGCACCACTTTAATCAAAGTTGTAATATGGTTCTTGTACGGGACCACCGTTTTGGGTACAAGCGGACGCACCGCTGTAAAAAAATTGTAATATGGTTGTTCACGGAACCACCGTTTGTTCAAAAAAAAATCTAATGTGAATGTGTACATATGTCTGTATAAGAAAAAAACCCTAAGGGAAAAATACATATACATATACATATATACTGCTACTTCTGCTATTAAACTGCTACTTCTGCTACCACCGCTGCCGCTGCTACTACCGCTGCTGCCTTTTTTCCTGCCTGCTGCTGCGCTGTCTCGCTCGCTGCTGGTGGTTGCTGTGCAGTGTGAGTGGCGTGGGTTGAAAAATGTCCGTTAGTTAAGTGGCGTGATATGATGTGCCGTTAGGTACAGCACCCGATGTACCTATTATTTCTGCTTCAATTATTTCGTAGATTAGAATTTGTTGTATTATTTTCAAAATTTTTTAGTTTTATTTCCGTATTTTTTAGTTTTGTAGATTAATTTTATGTATTATTTCCGTATTCTTTAGACTTGTAGATTAATTTTATGTATTATTTCCGTATTCTTTAGTTTTCTAGAATAGTTTCTTTTTGTATTATTTAAAAAAATTTTTTTTTTTTTGATTATCTCTGTTTCTGTTAGTGTTGTAGTTTAGTTTTATGTATTATTTGAAATTTTCCATATTAAGTGATAAATTTTCTTTTTGCCATGTGTGGTCTTGTATTAAATTTTTCTATTACCTCCGTTTGTATTAAGATTTCTTTATTAAATTTTAGATTTCAATTAATTTTTATTATTTCCGTTTGTTTTAATTGGGTTCTTTATTAAATTTGGCATTTATTTCAAGGGTTTTTATTATCTCTGGTTCTATTACTTGCTTTAGTATTAGATTTTACATTTTTTCTAACTTTTATTATATCCGTTTTTATTAGTTGATAAGTTATTAAATTTTTACATTTTAGGTACTTTTATTATTTCCGTTAACTTTAGGTTTTATTTATTATAATTTGCTTATTCACTGCCACTTAACTTACCCGCGCCACTCCTGCCGATGTCATATGCGTGGAGACTCCTGGCAGGATCGCCATGTTAATTGAATAAAGAATACAACAACTTTATACTTTTAGTTTTCTTTTAAAACTTTTTTTTATTTATCCACTCAGTTTTAGAAACAGTGTTTTCTTTTTGATGGCCAATGATTAATTGATGGCCGCCAGCAACGACATGTCCGTGGAACCCGAACGTTTCACGGTCATGCCGTCCCTGTCGGTCATCGGTTGTCTCTTCTCTGGACAGGTGCCAACATAGCGTATAACACTTACGCGCCATATAGTGTCGCCCCTGTCCAGCGAAGTGACAACGTTTTGTTATGCAGGGAAGTATTTTGGCTGATCACATAATGTCCTGTGGGAACCATGTGATCAGCCTCCCTTATCATTACAACAGAATCGAGTTGAATCAAAAGACGCGCACGAGCGTCCCTGCGGGTTAGGGGTTTAGAATATGCCCGAGGTAGGCATACCGGTTGTAAGAGGCGACTAATATGCACAAAGGTAATGACGTGCAGATGCCTCTCACCTCTCATTAGCCATCTTATCCTTCCTTACGGACATGACCTACAAGGTTTCACTGGTCATAAATCGCTACCATGACAGTCGGGCAATACCGCAAGGGAGTACCGGAGCATACCGGGTTCAAATCCGGCTAAGGACTGTTAATTCGACAACACTCCCCAACACCTTCAGGGAGTGCCTTTGTCATTACCACAACCACAACAACAACGCGCACGAGACGGTGGGCTTAGATTTTAATCCGAACATCTTCCTTTTTATTAAATACAAATCAAATATTCATTTTCAAAATTTATTGATTGGCACATTCTTCAATATAAGAAAAAAATAAAAATTTTAGTATATGTACTAGAGCGGGTCAAATTGTATGGATGGCTTTTCTTTCATCAGGAGTTTAGCAAAAACGTAATCTACATATGATTCTAAGAAAAATTTCTGAATACTCTGAAGAATAGCTCTAAGTCCGATTTCGAGTCCCCCAACTACTATAATATTATCATTTTTAACAAATTTCTTATGGAAATTTATTTTTTTTGTTTACAGCTAAAAAAAGTTCACAACATTTCCAACAACTTTCATTCAGACAGCAAAATTTTTGAATTTAAATTCAAAATGGATGAACCAAATCCTTCTACATCATCTGAATCCACTTTATCACATATACTTGAACACGATATTATTTGGTTTATCAAGTGAATTAAATAATCTGAATTTACCGTCTAGTCGTGACACTTTAAGATTTTATTTTTTTTTAGTGATCATGCTAAAATTCAAAGTAAAATGTTTTCGCATAAAATTTTAACTCCGCATGTAATGGATAAATTGGTTGAAATTTTTAATAAATTGACGTAGTATTCTAAGAAAACTAAATGTTTTAATTGAAAAATATCACGAATGCATTAAACACAGAAAAAAGTTCAGGAATTTACAGCATTCGTGCAATCAACAAATGAATTTTTTTACATTGGAAAATGTAAATGCAAGTTAAAAACAACACAATGCTCATGTGGTTTAATACCAAACCATTTAAAAGAATTTATTATGGACCAACATAATGATAGAAAATTCACAATACCTGAATATATGGATGCCATTGTAGAAGAAACACCTACTCGTACAACAATACCAACAGTTAGTGATGATCCAACATACGAACCACTTGGAGCAGATATGGAAACAGGTGAAGCACAAAATGCAAATGAAGCAGTTGCAGAAGTATCTGTTACAATGAAACGAGGACATTATACTCAACGATACGATGCTATAAATTTTGCTATGATGTGTGGCAGATTCGTTGTTTCAGATAGAGTTGCTTCTCTTTTCGAAGATATAAATTTTCGAGATATTCGTGGGGAACTTGTCATAATCGATAAATCTAAAGTTGCAAGAGAAAAAATTAAAGCTAGAGATGAAGTACTTCGTAAACGATACATATTCTCGCGGCTTCAATAGGGTTGGACCATAATGAGATTGGTGTTAGAAGAGTGCACTCTGTTGAGCGGATGAATAGATGCATGGTTCCAATACATTTTAAATCTCTTTTCTAAAAACAGTGTAAGACTAATTTTTAGCTAAATGAGCCTTTCCGATGTTTGTGTGAAAATTTTAACACTCACTCCAGCACATTTGATATTTCTGACTTACTTTTTAGCAATAAAAAATCTATACTATCCTTGCTTAACCAATAGTTACTTTACGAATATACTTTTTCCAATCGAACTGATTTTTTCTTCTCCTAATACATTATTTATATGTTTTAATTTTTTGTGTTACTCAGCGTTATGCGGATGCGCCCCTCGGTCGGTTGGGCGGGTGGTTTGTTATCCGTTGCCGGGCAGCAATGAGCATCCAGATATGTGAATCCGTCTCGTGACGCGTTTGACGCATATTTTCTTCCAGCAGACGCAGCAGATCCAGTCTCTTGGTTCGGGGTTGGCTTTGATACCAGCCCATAACAAGAGAAAATGGAGCAACCCCGTTGCAACAGTTTGCTCCGAGGATGGCAATTTGAGGGTGGGTTACACTGAAATCACAACCCGTGGCCCGGTAAAAAAACCAGGGTCATTCCGGTTCGATAGAACTGCCTGTTGTGGGAGTGAATATTTTGTCATTAGGCTTACTCGGATTGGACAAAGGTTTGACAGTGGACTATAATTTGCCAACACCAGCAGAGAGGTTGCAGGATCTTAGGTGCTCCTCCCACTTTGCGCGTTTGTGTTGATCAACCAGCAGCGGAATTCTCGCCTCGATCGCCAAAAATCGCTAAATGGATTTTAGCAAAATTTGGCTACTTTTCCGAGTCCAGTGAATGACAATCTCCTAAAATCTCCATATTCTGGTAAATTTTTTTGGCACACTTTAGCGAATAACTCAAATGAACGAGATAAATTAATCACCTGTTTTTGGCAACTAATTTAGCCAAAATTCTCCCAAAAAAAAATTTGTTGCTAAAAGGCAAAATATATGATAAAAGGTTATAATTATGTTGTTTTAGGTCATAAAAACACTCATTTAATAAACAAGTATTAGTGCATAATGTTGGAAACTTATACATAACATCTATTAACGCTACTTTGTGACTTACTTACTTCGTCAGAAGGTATTAACGTTCTTTGGCGCAGAAAAACTCAAAAATTGTTTTCCAATCTGCCAACTTCCAAGGGACGAAATAGTTGAGATCATCAGGTTTGAGATCCTATTCTACTCTAATACAAACTTTTAATAATTAATTAAAAATAATTATTTAAAAAATTAAAACCATAATAATTTTCATAAACAAAAAGAAAAATTATTATTCTTGGCCTTGACCTCGCTTATAGTCATGGTACTTTACAAAATATTTGAGCTAAAATATGCACCGTTCGGTTACTTTTGCATACTTTTTCAAAATTTTCTTCGTTTTTTCTATTTACCTATATGTTAAATATTTTGGAAATAAAATTAGCTAAAAATAGAGAAGAGTTTCCCTAGAGATATATGTATTATGTAGCACATAACCCAAAAATATATGTTTTTTTAACAAATTCTAACAACAGGAAACGACCTTCAGATCGTAACAAATTTGCATGCTTCTTATCTATACCTGCCACCAAATGGTTGTTTCAATTTAATTGATACAGAAAATAAAGGAGCAGCTAGGTGCAGATAAAATTTATGAGTTGAGTAAATATTTAACAAAAAAAAAACCATTAAATTCACAACGGGATTTTTTGAACTATCAAAGTTTGTAAGTTTTATGAAAAGCAGGTAGACCAACAACTTAATATTCAAATTATCCTTAAAACATTTGTTTCAACGTGACAGAGCAAGTGCCTGCTATGCGGAAATAGTATAAAACCTTCCAACGCTGTCAACATAAAAGCATTTTGTCGTGGCCATCCTTCGAGTAACCTTGTGTTTATAAATAAAATCATAAAATTACTGGTGAAAAACAGTTAAAATGATTGAAAGTGCAAATAGGTATTCCAATAGAAGTCAGAGTGGTAATGATGAACCATTGCCCTGTTCGAAATTTAATCACTATTGCTCTGTTTGTGGAAGACATGTAATGATGAATAATAAATGCAAAACTAAGGAAGAACTGTATCTAAGATATTTCGGTATGAATATGTTTCTTAATGTGGAATGGGCACCGTCTGGAGCATTCAGATGCTGCACAATATCCACAGAGACCAAACCTAGCCGAAGAATATACATCACGTTCATATACAACTGCTGGAGAATCAGATACATTAATATATCAAACATCCCATGAAACTGCAGCATGCAATCACTTGGAACTTACGCAGGATCGTTTGGATATTATTAACAACGTCGTTTGTAAAATTTTTCAAAGCTGTTTGTGTAGTGGGAAAAAACTTGACGCCCTTTTAGGAGACATTTGTTGGAATATTCAGGCAGAAGCGATTTCAGAAGACGACAATTAAAATAAAAAAAATTAACAATATACCTATAAGTTAAAAAAATATTATTTACTTAACAATGATCAAATTTTCCCCAAATAAAAAAGCAATATAAAGGAATAAAATGTTTTATTCTTTTGTTGAATCATCTACTAATTGAAATCTTCCAGAAACTATGTATATTTACATACATTTATTCTATCGATTTTTATTAAAAACCATTCACTTGACGTAATACACATTTCAGTCGAAAATTGATAACAGGTTAAACGAACGTTGCATATTTTTGCCTTAATATTTGGGTTTTAGTGTGAATTTCATAAAGTAATAGATATTGGCTCAACTTACATCCATAAGAGAATAGAGAAAAAAGCGAAAAAAATGTATACTTGTAAAAAACCTATGTTCAAAATTATCCAAATGGGAATGTTTTTGATGAAATATCTTCTGTGAGGTATAAGCTTTACAAAAAGTTGCAAGTTTTTATTTTTTTACTCCAATATAATATGTTGTTGTTGTAGCGACTACTTAACCTGCCTAGGATGTCGCCCCCCATCCAACATTGTCATCAGGCTCTTCTAACGGGAGTCCAAGAAACCTCGCGGCTTCAACAGGGGTGGACCAGAGTGAAATTGGTGTTAGAAGAGTGGGCTCAGTTGAGCAGATGAACAGATGGTTAGTATCGTGGGGAGACACGCCGCATGCCGGGCAGTTATATGAACCCTTCATGAACCGAAATCAGCCATTTCGCAAGATACCTTTAAAGACCAATATCTCCTAAACAAGAGCTAACCAAGACAAATGAATAGTAACATCGTGCTCAGCGTGGGTATGCCTCCTCTCTGTTGAAAAAAGTAAATTTTTCGTGCACAGTGCAATCATTTATTTTTAGTAAACAATTCCTATATTGTAACAAATTATTTTTAACCCGAATAACTATATTTTCTGTACTTTTTTGATTTTTTAATAAGTTTCTGGAATTTTTAAAGACAATTGTATCTATATCAATTTCTATTATTTCTAGCTATTTATTGTCTTCAAATTTATACGTTTTGGTGTTATATTAAAATATTTCTTCGATTTCGTAATCAATCTCATTATAGGTATCCTTGGGTTTGGTCTAATGTATCTAACATTTACAAAAGTTACAGGTATTTTTATACTAAGTATTCTAAAAGTTTTATTAAACAAGTATGGAAGTCTAAGTTCGGGCAATCTTATAAACAAAAATGAATGTGTGTCTGTCCAAAGTACTCAACCGATCTTTATGAAATTTTCACAGTTGATTTTCGGGTTCACTGGTTACTGTATAGGCTGTATATAGTTTTGGGAAAGTGGGCGGTGTCACGGCCCCAATCTGTATAAAATTAAAATTCGTCATAACTCTGAACGTATTTGGTCTAAGTTATAGATATTTGGATATATGTGTCCCTCAATCAATATTAAGACAATTTTAGAAAATGGGCTGTGGATATATATGATACTTTCACAGTGGGTTCAGGGGGCCTCTGGGTGCGACGCTATATAAAGTTGGAACTCAGCATAGCTACAAATTTATTTGATTCCAGATACTGATATTTTGAATAAACATGTCCTATACATAAAAAAAACAACTTTGGAAAAAGTGAGCGCTACTAAATGTTCATTTATATGTGGGCGGTGCAACCCCCATTTCCCAATATTGAAACAAATTATTAATAAGATCATCAGGTCATTGTAACTTCCAAATCCTAGCATTCTATCTGCATCAGTGAAGGAGATATGGAGGTTTTGGAAAGCTTTAGTAAAAAAGTGGGCATGGTCGTCCACCGAGTTTACTTATGTTCCGTGGGCGCACTCTACATGTCTATAGTAAACCTCATATCAAGTTTCGCATTTCTATCTTACACGGTTATGAAGTTACTAACAGTCGAATTTGAAAATTGCTTGACTTGAAAATCGTATAAAGAATAACAAAGTTGATGTAACTGCCAAATTATATCCTTCTACCTGTATCAGTCAATGAGATATGGGCAGTTCAGTATTTCTACTTCCTTTTCAGGTAACTTTTATGAAAAAGGAGGCGTGGTTGAAAAGCGATTTCGCTTATTTTTTACGGGTGTAATACCACAACCATAGTATACCTCCAAGGGAATTTCGTCATTCTAGCATAAACGGTTCTGTAGTTATTAACAGTCGAAGTTTGAAAAATTGTTCACTCATGTGGGCGGTGCCACGCCCCTTTTCCGAAAATTTGGTCAAACCAAATTTGGTCAATCGGACGATCAGCTTAATAAATCTACTAAATTTCATTGTAACGTTTTTCGAAATTTTCGATATCGAAAAAAGGGGAAAGGTTTTTATGGTTCGATTTCGCCCATTTCAACCTTAGAATCATCCTTAATGAGTGAAAGAATTGCCTATTGCTGAAAAAGATTAAGAATTTCCTGAATAAATTCCTTCTAATTTTTATTATAGAATTTTACAAAAAAATAGAAGTTTGATTGCGTTTTTTTCAAAAAATTTAATTTTGAATTACATGAACAGGGTCGACTATGGATGCCTTTGAACCTTATTTTTATAATGGAGTTTATAAAAAATTAATACTTTTATTGATTTTTCCCTAAACATATTAACTTTGTACTACTTTTGTTTGCAATAAAACGTGCGAGATATGGTAAAAACAAATTGGTATTTTTTTTTAAGATTTTGGTACAGATATATATATATATATAGGTGAGGGCAACTCTCTCTCAAAATCAAATTGACAGACGCTCCGACGCCGGTGTATACTTTAACTCAATTTGCTTAATGAGGAAGAGAATGAAAATATTTCTACCGTTTGGAGTGCAAATGAAGTATGAGTTGGACGCACCGACACCACTTCTTTAACTCAATGTGCTCAATGAGGAAGAGAACGAAAATATTTCACCGTAAGGAGAATGTACCCATATACATATGTTTATTGAAAATGAATTAGGCGTTTATTTTAAAGTTCCGCAAATTTCTCAACATGAGCATGACGCCGGTTTCCATTTAGAAATTTTTTTTGGTTTGATATCAGGCAGTGTTAATTGTTAATTTAGCAATTTTCTCTTTAGATCTGGCTTTTTTGAAATACATTTAGCGGAAGAAAGTTACAACTTAAACTCATGATGGTTTTCTGGATTTTTTCCTTTACCACAACTTAGACGTATATAAAGACATTTCATGTTGACTTTAAAGGAAGTTTCTCATTTGAACTGGTCAGATTTAGTCTACAACTGTTAGGGTTATATGTCTGTTTTACAAATTTAAATATATGAAGAGCGAAATAGTTGATGTCTTCAGGAAAATTAACACGATTTCTAACCACTTCGTAAATATAAAATTGAAGGAAGGACAACCTGTATTTTCGGGTTTGGTATTTTATACATGAGGTCTATCAGCAATTTCGTCTCAACTTTAAAACCAAGAGAAATAACGAAATTTATCCAAATTATCGGGATTTTTGTCTAATTTTCCGTTTCGGAAGTGCTGAGGGAAATTTCTAAGCGTTGAGCTTAGAAAGGGTATGTACAAAAATAAGAACACATAACCCCATATAAACTATGCTTTCTAAAAATATTAAAACAAATGCAATATTGTATAATTGGCTATAGAATTTCAGTAATGGGTTGTGATATATTATTCAGAAGAAAGTAAATTTCTTAAAAAAATTAATAAAAGTATGCATATTTTGTTTTGGTAAGTTATTTTCAAAAAATTAGTTTTCGAAAAAAAAAAAATATTTGTTGTCGGGGCCTGTCCTCGAACCTTGGAACGCACTCGTCCTACCCGAGACGCTTACCAGTTGCGCTGCTTCTGCAGTGTGCGACAAAACTAAAGCACAGAAATTCCCTTTAAAACATTTCACTCAAAAAATCGTAAGTACATTCTCTATAACGTTAGGTCCTTTTTATTCAGGAAGAATACATATTAGGTATTATCGATTTGAATAAATAAAAGTAGTTTTCCAGCTCATCCAAAAAATGTTGCACAAAGTATCCGATGAACTTAAAAAGTGGAGCGACAAAACTAAAGCACAATCAAACATCTATGGGACAAACCTGGTTTTTTTTTTTTGTTATTTCGTGGAATATCCGTGGCTCTTTATAACAGGCTCACATCTTGTTGGTATTGAGTTTAATATTTAAGTAAAACATCTTAGGAAATAATTTTCCACACCTGCTCAACTTGCCCGAATAAAGAGTGTTTGTTGCTGCAATTTTCCTTCCAATTTTTAGGGTCCATCATTTTCTATAGATTATCTGTTCGGTTATATAGGACGGGCCACGACAATACGTCAACATTATTACTCCTAAACTATTTTTTGAGACGAATCGCTATACGTTTCGGCAGAATAGCTTCCTGATAGATCCACCTTAACGGAACTCCTTCGCCATAAAGAAATAGGACGAAAATTATATGAATATATTTGTACATGAAATGGTCCAATACCAACTCAATCGTATGAATTGGACCCACTCCATGACCGGAGAAGCGTCTACCAACCCCTACACTGCCTCAACCGTGTTTCATCGATCAAAAAGTATAGTATAGTAAGCGTTGCTTTTTAGACCTGGGAACAAGCTTTATTTGAGAAAAAATAAGATTTCTCGTCCTATTGCAGTCCTCTAATTTAGGTGCAATTTTGAGAACCATTATTTCTCTTCATCTGAAATCAAAGGAGTTTCAAAGCTCCGAAGTGAAGTCATCGGCCTTAAAGAGCACGTATTTAAAAGGTTCTACATGGGGTGGATATCACAACTTCTTTCATAAAACTTCTTATGGAAACAAGAAGAAATATTTTTAGTCCACGAACGATTGTTCGCTCGCTACTATTCGGTGTTTTTCGTGCTTAAGCACCTCTATCTGCAGTGCTTCGGAAACTATTTGAATGGAAAAACATTTGTAGTACGCTAAATAAGGTCATGAAAACTGTGAAAACATTTCGAAATAATATTTACTGATTTCCTTTGATTAAATTTGAGTAAAAATATTCCGCGAAGTACCACAAAATAATTATTTCCAGCAAATGTATACAGATCATCCAACCTCGTTTACAGGCTAAATAAAATAAGGGAAGCGTTGTTTGAAATGTTTCGAAATATATCGGCGTGGCTCACGATTACAACGATTTTGCAACACATTTAAGGAAAAACAAGACCAGACTTCATTTCGTGCTTTAGTTTTCTCGCATAAATTTGTTAGTTAGCTTGAAAAGTGTAATTAACTTTTTTTTACGGACCATGAAAACGGATTTTCTGTTTTATATTTCAAATAACTAATATGTCAAACAAATAAAAAAATATGTAAAAACAAATAAAAAATTTAAAACAGACACAGTATTTTATTCAATCATGTTTAGCAGATGGACTCTTCGTGCTTTAGTTTTGTCCTACACTGTATGTTTATTAATACGCGGCTAAATAGTTTACTTAAGCGCTATGGCTTGTTGAAAATATTTCCTCAGTTAGGAGTGTAAAAATATATACATATGGCTTTTGAAAATGAATAAAACGTTTAAGATTTTTTAAATTTTTTTGTTTGGTATACAGGCAGTGATTAATTTTTTGAAATCCATTTTGCGGACGAAAATTACATATTTATTCAAGATTTGACGGTTTTGTAGATTTTTTCACTCCAAGATAGAGGTCACAGATAGGAAAAAACTTAAAATTTAAATTAAAATTTAGTGAAATAAAAAAAGCGAAGATAAGTATTCATATATTTAAAAAAAATGTTTTTTTCATAAAAAAATAAAATCAGTTGACCGGAAGCTGTTCTCGAACCTTGGAACGCACGCGTCCCACCCGAGACGCTTACCACCTGCGCTACTGCTATATGTTCAACCAGGTGATAGAAAAATAGAGGCTAAATCTGCAAAAAAAAAGGTTAGAAAAGGCTAAAATTAAGAAAAATAGAAGCTAAAAAAACTCAGAAACTTTTTTACGAAATCCATTTCAAATTTTTTATTTTAGGTTAAATTGTTTACATTTGGATAAGCGTTTTAACGAACATCGAATATTAAGCAGCGAGTTAAGCATCTTAATTTTCAATCTGTTCCTTAACTTAGTTTTTAAAATGTTAATTGATGGTACGTTAGTGGCAATAATTTAAATAAAACACTATCCCCATGGTTAAATCATACGTAATGAGTTCATTATTATTTTTTGTCGGCAAATGCTATAGTTGTTAGTCGGGTATGTCGGCTACTTACTTAAGTATAACTGATATAAAAGTCAAAGATAAATCGTATTAATTTGAATTTAATTCAGCAAAAGAATGTACATATGTACATATAAACATGTGTATCTGAAATATCCGCAACGGAATACAAGGAATAAGGAACTTGCTTAGTTACTATCATCCAAATCTATTGTTGAAAAATTAAGGAGTTCAAAATTCAACTTTGTAATTAATAAATTTTGCTAAAGATTTCTTCGAAAGTTTAGTTCTATGCTAGGTTAGTATTGTTGAAAGTGCACTAAACCCTCTCTCAACTGAAACTTGGGTTGCAGGTATCGCTAGCACAACTTCTGTTAGTTGAAAATCTCAGAATTGCTGCGATAGAATTTTCAATAGTAGTCCAAGATGTTGCTGTCAAATTTTTCCATTTTCCTTGCGCAAAGTTGATCGAGTTGCTCTTTAATAGCAATTTCTTCCCTTTGTGGACTTGTTCTTTGTGCATTTCTCATGGAGTTCACATGAAATGTCAGCCAGTTATAGGTGCATGTAGAAGTAGAGGGGAGCTCATCTAAAAGCGATTCTTTCGGAATAACTGGAGAAACAGAATCGTGCTCTGTAGCCCGTTTCTGTAACCTTTCGATATTAATATAAGTATAGATAATAGCTCTTTAACTCAATGTGCTCAATGAGAAAATTACAAATTCAATTCAGCAATTCGTACTTTGGTTCTGTTTTCTTTTTGATCTCAAATTTTTAATTAAACGGTGGCCATGGATGCTTTTGAATCCCATTTTAATATTGAAGTTTTATGAACAAATAAAATGTAGATGCCTTTCACCCAAAAAATTTACGTTTTATTATAAAAATCTACATTTTATTATAAAAATTTACATTTTATTATAAAAATTCAAGTTTTTCATATCTGTAGGGTACACCTAAATAACTGACCGAAAATAGTGGCCATGAATACCTTTGAATCTCATTTCTATTATAGAATTTTACAAAAAAATAGAACAGATACAGAGCAACAGTCAAATACTGTACATAAGCACTATGGCTTTATCCAGAAAACTTTATTTGATTATTACAAATAAATGAAGCATAAGTTGTTAAATATAATACTCCTATGCACCGCTCCTGACCCTTACGAATATATTTATATACATTTTATAGCAATTTATGCATGTTTAGATATAGATATTGCCTGGCAATTGATTGTACGGAAAAAGTGTTAGCATATTAATATAAGTATAGATAATAGTTACTTTAACTCAATGTGCTCAATGAGTGAAAATATGTTCACCGTTTAGAATGGTGTGTGTATACATGTAGCGTTTATAAATAAATTACTCCATTAAATCAGTTTAGTTATTTTAGTATAATATTTATTGCGTATTTATTAATATATTAATTTACTAATATAACATTTCCCTGCACCCGTCGCGAGATAATATCATACTGCTTAAAATGGTATGTACCTAAAGAAGAGTTAGCTTATTGTTATTTCTATTATGTTCTTCGTTCTCGCAAACCACTATGTGCAATAACAAAATGCATCATAGGTTGAGAGTTAATTATAAATATGTATTTACATTTACTTCACTAAATATAAGGTGAATATGGGAATTAGTGTGAATGTAATTGCCACATACATATGTTTATGGTTGCCATTTTGGCATTTTTTGTTTGTTTAGTGACAGTGCTTTTTTGTAATCCATTTACCGGGAGAAAATTACAAACTCAGTTCCGTTTCAACCTTCCTACTTTGGTTCTGTTTTCTTTTTGATCTCAAATTTTGAATAATACGGTGGCCATGGATGCTTTTGAATAATATTGAAGTTTTATGAACAAATGAAATGTAGATGCCTTTTACCCAAAAAATTTACATTTTATTATAAAAATTAAAGTTTTTCATATCTGGAGGGTGCACCTAAATAACCGACCGAAAATAGTGCCCATGAATACCTTTGAATCTCATTTCTATTATAGAATTTTACAAAAAAATAGAAGTTTGATTGCGTTTTTAACAAAAAATTTACATTTTGAATTGCATGCACAGGGGCGACTATAGATGCCTTTAAACATCATTTTTATAATGGAGTTCTATAAAAAAACCAAACTTTTGTGTTTTTCCTAAAAATTTTAATTTTGAACTACTTTTTTGTGCAATAAAACGTTTGAGATATCGAGCCCTATGCGCAAAAAAGACGTAAGAGCCATGATTTTCGATTTTAGCTTTTTGATGAAAATCGATCACTTGTTAACACACACATAACCTCCCAAAGTTTCGTAGCTGTGAAACGTACCGTTATGAACTTAGAGCAAAAGCAATTTAGACGTAAGTACATGTGTTTCTTTTATTCACATTTTTAGTGAGCGCAAAGTGGCTGTTACGTCTTTTTTTCCTTTTCAAATTAATGATAAAATATGATATTTCACTGGCAAAATCAGTTAAAATGGTAAGATTCAGTATATATACTAACTTTATCATTCTATTAAGGATTAAAAAAAAAAAACAATTGGAATATGGGCGTGGCACCGCCCACATATGAATGAGGAAATTTTCAAATTTCGAGTGTTAATAAATTGAAAACCATTTACGCTAGAATAATGCTTGTTGGGAAAAGTACACCCACTGAATATAATCGCTTTTTGACCATGATCACATAAAAGTTCATAAAAGTTTACTGGAAATTAGGTAGCAATACAGAGCCATGCTATATCTCATTGACTTATATAGATAGAATGCTAAAATTTTGGAAATACATTGGCCTTTTCGTCCTATTATTGATTTCTGCAAATTTTTGAAAATGGGCGTGAGACCCACATATTAATGAACAAATAATAACTTCACGATCAATTGAATAATGGAGCTTGTTACTAAACAAATGACTGTTACGGAGAGTATACCCAGTATCTGTGTTAACTGAAGGAAAGTCGAATATTTTTATAGGTGTGTTCGTAGAACCGTTTAGATATTCACTGCTCCAACAAAAATTACATGAATTATAATTGATGCAGAGTGTTAATATGCAATAAAAAACCATGCTGTCTCTAACATGTTTTCTGAACACGCCTAAAAATATTCCACTTAGAAAACATAAGTACCAAAGAATGTAAAGGAATAATGAAAAAATGGCACTTTAGAGGAAAATTGCATCGTGACGCTACAGGGCATCATAGCTGAGTTGTTACAGTATTAGTTCTAACAGCGGCTTTGATGCAGGTCTTTGGGTACGCATCCCAGTGTCCGCGAACGGGTATCAGAGAATTTGGGGACTTCGAAACACATCATCCCTTACCATCGCTGAGCATATCGTAATTTTTCTCTATTGATATATTATTTCCAAATTGATATTGTAAAAATAAGCAAGAAAATATATTGATTTGTGAAATTCGTGTACCAATATTATATAAATACGTCACAGTACTTTAATTTGTTGAACTATGTCGATGTTTGCATACCCCTCATCATTAAATCTTTTTGGACATTACCAACGCGTAGAAGGCCATAAATCTTTCGAAGACCATTTCTCTCGAATACTCCCAGAACCGTATCAACAGATGTTGTCAGCGTCCAGCCTTCTGCACTATACAGCAGGCAAAGAGCACTTAGAATGATTCAGCCATGCATTCATTCCTCCATATTCTGTATAGCTGATGCATGCGTTTTATCAGCTTCTCGCCCCCGTGATTGAATAGCTCGTCAGGCAATCCACCAGTACCCGCTGCTTTTTAAATATGAGGACAAATAATTTGAAATAACCAAAGAAAAGCAACTTTCGTTTAAGAAAATTTGTGACGTAACAGCCAAATTATCAAAAAGTAGACTGATTTGGTGAGGGCAAAAAGTCGTATGCGCCAAAAATTATGCTTATATTACATATATAAAAAAAAAATTGATTGCATTATTTCGGTTGGGCTAAAGAAAAGCTATGTACCTAATTTCATAGCAATACATAAACTGAATGTGAAATCAATTTAAAAAAACCTTTCTCCTGTAAAATTTTCTTTTTGGCTCTTACTCTTTTTTGCGCTCAGCACTCGATATTTTTTAATGAAAACTATTAAATTTAGCATAAAAGACTTAATTTTGCATATCTAAGCACAAACAACGTGAAAAAATAAAAAAAGAGCTGAAAACAAACATTTGTTAACAATTTTTTTGACGTAACAGCCAAAATATCAATTTGTACATCGATATTGTGAGGGCAAAAAAGACGTATGCGCCAAAAATTACCCTAAAATTATATATCTGAAAATGGAATTAATTGCATTATGTGTGTTGGGCTAAATAAAAGCTAAGTACCAAATTTCATGGCAATATGTAAATTGGATGCAAAGAAAAGTGAAAAAAACCTTCTCCTGTAAAATTTCTTTTTTGGCTCATACGTCTTTTTTGCGCACGGGGCTCGATATATTAAAAACAAATTGGTATTTTTTTTAAGCTTTTGTTACAGATCAGTATAAGGGAGGGCAACTTTCTCTCAAAATCAAATTGGACAGACGCCGATGTAAACTTTAGCTCAATGTGCTCAATGAGCGGGAGAATGAAAATATTTCATACTTAGGAGTGTGTACACATAAAAATATTTTTAATGAAAATGAATTTAGCGTTTATTTTGAAGTTCCTCAAATTTCTCAATATGAGTATGACGCCGGTTTCCATTTTAGTTTTTTTTTTGTTCTATACTGTGATTTAGCAATTTTCCCTGCAGATCTGGCTTTTTTGAAACCGATTTAGCGGGGGAAAATTACAACTTCAGCATATGATGGTTTTCTAGTTTTTTTTTCTTAACCATAATTTAGACACATATAAAGACATTTCATATTGACTTTTAAGGAAGTTTCGCATCTGAACTGGTCACATTTAGTCTACATCTGTTAGAGTTATAGGTCTGCCCTTTTACAAATTAAAATACATGAAGAGCGAAATAGTTGATGTCTTCAGGAAATTTAACACGATTTCTAACAATTTAGTATATATAATATTAAAAGAGATACAAACTATGATTTCGGTTTTTGTTATTTATATATTGAGTGTATCAGCAATTCGTCTGAACTTGAAAACCGATAGAAATAACGTAATTTATCGAAATTATCTATCGACGGAAGTGCTGATGACCTGAACCCCATATAAATGATGCTTTCTAAAAATATTGAAACAAAAGCGAAATTGTATAATTCGTTATAGCATTATATATATGACCTCAACTTATTATTTCATATGGGTGTGCATATAAGTTTACCCTAAGTCCTATAATATTCTTTACTCTTCTTTAAATGGTCATCTAACCGCCCGGAAACAGTAAATTCTTAAAAAAAAGTTCAAAAAACTATGCAAGTATTTATATTACATATTTTGTTATGGTAAATTTTTGTAATTTTCTGGCGGTTTTTTGCAAAAAATTGGTTTGAGAAAAATATTGCCTTAAAAACTTAATAATGTGACGAATTCGATGAGTCTTCGATTACACAGGCCGACAAAATGAGACCGATTTTTTTGACCATAAAGCAGACCATACTTTCCTAAAGGTTTTCGATGCGCTGAATTCAAATCTGGACGCAGAATTGCTCTATCACGTCAGGATTTTGAGATATTAACCTAAATGTGCAAAAAACACCGTTTTTGCCTATTTTTGAGGTTATATGTATATAAAATACAGATTTTTTTTTTTAAAAAAGCACACATAGCATCTTAAAGAAGAAGTCTTTCTCTTACGAATGGCGTTGAGTTTGCTCAAATATCTTTTTGTTCGCTAAGATAGAGCAATTTGAAGTAGACTTATCGTAAGAGGTAGAGCTATAGGAAAATTACCAAACTTATAAACTTTAAATTGCTCTATCTTAGCGAAAAAAAAAGATATTTGAGCAAACTCAACGCCATTCGTAAGAGAAATACTTCTTCTTTAAAATGCTATGTGTGCTTTTTAAAAAAAAAATCTGTCGTTTATATATAACCTCAAAAATAGGCAAAAACGGTGTTTTTTGCACATTTAGGTTAGGATATCTCAAAATCCTGACGTGATAGAGCAATTCTGCGTCCAGATTTGAATTCAGCGCATCGAAAACCTTTAGGAAAGTATGGTCTGGTTTATGGTCAAATTTCTTGTCGGCCTGTGTTATTAATCCTGGGTTCGATCACTATAAAGTCAAATAAACACACGCACGGATATTGTAACTAACATTAGTTTTATTTACTAGTAATAAACGCAATACAAATTTAAGAGTTTGGTAACTTCACTGGTACAAAATTAAGAGTTTGGTAACTTGGCGGCCGCCGTGGTGTGAAGGTAGTGTTGCCGGCCTACCACACCGAAGGTCCATGGTTCGAGCCCTGGTACAGGTAACATCAAAAGTGATTTGAAAAAAAAAAAGTTTTTCAAAACGGGGTCGCCCCTCGGCAGTGGTTTGGCAAACTCTCCGAGTGTATTTCTGCCATGACAGGCTTCTCAGCAAAAATTCGTCTCCTTTGTAGATGCCGTTCGGAGTCGGCAAAAAACTGTAGGTCCCACCAATTTGTAGGGAAAATTCAAATCGGCACACCACAAATTGGAAGAGAAGCTTGGCGCAAAAATCTCTTAGGAGGTTTATGATGATATACCTGTTGTATATCGCGCCATAGAGATAGAGAACTTCACAGTAGTTCACTGTTAAACGTTTGAAAATAAATTAATCAACCTGCTTTGCTTGGCCGCTGCCTTATATAGTCCGACAGGGTGCTAACCCACACACCTAGAAGTTTCTTGGTTGTTCGTTCTTCATGTTCTCGAAGGGTCGGTGTTATTTATTGGCATCTCCTCTTTGCATCGTATTCGCAAACACTCAGCCATCTCTCTTCCTCTTCCTAGGTACACGCTTGCACGCATAACAGTAGCCATCGTTATCTCTGGTGTGTTTAACTAGTGGTGGGAATGTTATTGAGTTAGGAATAGTACATGCTTGCGAATAATCGTCCCGATCAGACACCTTGCCCGAACCAAACGCTGATAGACACTCAATGGTTTGCACCGCTTTATTAAACCTTATTTCCTCCAGGGATTTAAACTCCGACATCAATCCCCTCCTGCAGAGATTCCCACAATGCATTGCGGTGTCACATATTCCAACCATTTTGTCCGTTCTTAATCCCGATTGGATTTGTGCTCTCACTTTTGTTACCAGTGGTACCCGGAAAACATTCCTGCAATTCGTTTCTTCAGGATTCCGTTCTGTTCATGCCCAGTGCACTGTTTCACCTTATCCGCTAAGTTGCGTTGCTTCCTCGAAACATGACCACCAAATGTTCGTTTTTTATCCTCAGCACACTTTGCACACTTAGTAATCCACTCTCTTACAGATTGTCTGCAACCAATCCAATAGAACCGCCGCTTAACCTCCTGCAGCGTTTTCTTTATTCCCATGTGCTTTCCATCTGAGCAACTATGCGACGCTTTGATAACATTTAGAACTCTTGCTTTGGGACCAACAATAAGTACTCGATGTTTCTGGCCATTTTCACTTTCCCATATCCGATGCAAACAACCAGATATTAGCTTCAAACTGCTCCATTGTGTCCAATGTGCTTTTCTCTAATCATCGCTCCTCTTCTTGGCTGTTTGTACTAAATCTGTATCTTCCTCCAGGCCTTGCCGAATCTTCTTCAGAAGGTACCTGCCCTTGGAAGCCGTTGGTCGAGGAGCTACCTCTGCTTTACGAGGCTCCTGTTGCTTCATCTTCAAGATCACTCCCTTGGTGGTATAACCACTACTGTGTCCAAAGACCAAGAAGTTGTGATACGTAGCCACACTCCCAATCACAACCTTACATGTCACCTCTCGCAGGACTTGCTTGCTTTCACCAGTTACTGTCCATAACTTAGTTTCTGCAATCGTCTCACCTTCCCGCTGGCCAAGTCACTCCGAATGATGGAATGTGATGCACCAGTATTCACAGTCAGCAAGCGCTCTTTCCCGTCCACGTAGCCTTCAACAGTAACAATACTCGCTTTCCGTCCGAGTTGTGACACAGATATTGTGGGGCATTCATCTCGCTCATCTTCCATCCACCTACATTGCCAGAATTACTGGAGCCAGTGACGCAGTAGCGTGCTATGTGATCTGGTTTTCCGCACTTAAAGCATTTAATGGCACCATCACTTTTTTTCTGTACTCCGTTCAACGCTTCCAAAATTTTCTTTACCCAAGCCGGAGTTTCCACTACTACGCGATAAGCCTTGTATGCAGGTTTACTCTCGCTTTTGGCTTACTCGGCTGTTTTCTGCGTCAGAGCATGCGATGTCGTTTCAGAGAATGTCCGTTTAGGGTTTGCATATGTGGCCCGCTTCGTCTCCACATCGCGCATTCCATTTATAAAACTTTGGATTTTTACCCTCTCAGTGTACCCCACGGGTGCGTCCGCATTTGCTAGGTGGACCAACCTCTCGATGTCAGATGCAAATTCCTGCAAAGTCTTATTCGGTTTCTGGGATCGATTCTGTAGCTCTATTTGGTATATCTGCTTTCGATGTTCGCTACCATAGCGTCTCTCAACCGCACCCATCAATGCATCATAGCTGTTCCTTTCGGACTCGGGAGTAGTCTGTAAGATTTCTGCTGCAGGTCCCTTCAATGCCACGAGTAGTGCTGCAACTTTATCTTCAGTGCTCCAGTTATTCACCGCAGCCGTCTTCTTTAATTGCAGTTTAACTCTCTGCGACTGACGTGCATTTCTTTTCACTATTCCACTGACGTGGTAGTCCAGCAGACACTATTTCAATAGTTTATCTCGTCTCATCCTGTTTCAAGAACTTAACGAAACCATCGCCATTTCTAGTTCAAATATTAAGGTTTTCATTTATTGTAATACTTTTTTATTTCAAAACCCTAATTCATTTTAAATGGTATTTATTTAACTCGCCGAAATTAAGCCTAAAAGCACCTTTGTACAAAACAACAAAAAAATATTTCAAACGTTATATATTTTTTTCGTAAGGTTTAAATTCTTATAAAATACTGTGGCGATTATTCTCAAGCATGTACCATCCCTAACTCAATAACACTCCCACCACTAGTTAACACACAACTGAGATAACGATGGCTACGCTTATGCATGCAAGCGTGTAACTAGGAAGAGGAAGAGAGATGGCGCGAGTGTTTGCGAATACGGTGCAAAGAGGAGATGCCAATAAATAACACCGACCCTTCCAGAACACGAAAAGCGAACAACCAAGAAAGTTCTCGGGCGTAGGCAAGCACCCTGTCGGACTATATAAGGCAGTGACCAAGCAAGGCAGACTGATCAGTTTATTTTCAAGCGTTCAATAGTGAACTACTGCGAAGTTACCAACCTCTTAAATTTGTATTGCGTTTATTACTAGTAAATAAAACTAGCTATTAGTTACATTATCTGTGCGTGCGTGTTTATTCGACTTTATAGTGATCGAACCCATGATTGATAATCAAGGAATCATCGAATTCGTCACAATTGGTGTCAGAAGTGGGATTGTTGAATAAATACCAGTGAATTTAAGGATAACAAGGACATGGCGAAGCTGAATGAATTAAAGATTCAGCAACTCAAAAATGAGTTGGAACAACGGGGACTGAACACTACAGGCAATACATCAGAGTTACAGTCACGATTGCGAGAGGCTATGGAAGCAAAAGGAATCGACGTTGATGATCATGTTTTTCATCTTGTGGAGGAGGCATCAACAAAAATGGAAGAAAAAAAGGAGTCTCCGAATCCAGTAGCAACCGTCGACACAAACATGATATTGGCTGTATTAACTCAGATGTCGACTAAAATGGAAGAACAGAAAACTTGCATGGCATCTCAGTTGGAAGAACAAAAGACACACATGGCATCTCAGTTGGAAGAACAGAAGACTTGCATGGCATCTCAAATTTCAGCTCAACTAGAGGAACAGGAGGCTCGCTTGTCGTCGAGAATTGCATTGCAGCTGGAGGCACAGGAAGAACGAATGGCATCACAGCTAAGAATGCAAGACGCAAAAATTACTGAAGTGCAGGAGGTATTCAGAGAACGGCAAGACAAAATTGAGGCCGAAGTAGATGCATTGAGAGGTCGCATCCAGGAGTTCCAGCTAAATCGTCCAACTGCTTCAACGAGTATTCCCAAGGTAAAAAGCCCATCTTTTGACGGTTCTGTTTCTTTCCAGGTATTCAAGCTACAGTTTGAGAAGACGGCAGCTGTAAATAATTGGGGCACGGAAGACAAAGTTGCTGCACTATTCGTGGCATTGAAAGGGCCTGCAGCTGAAATATTGCAGACTATTCCTGACGGCGAACGAAATAATTATGAGGCATTGATGAGAGCAGTTGAGAGACGCTATGGCAGCGAGCATCGAAAACAGATATACCAAATAGAGCTACAGAATCGCTTTCAGAAGGCGAATGAGACATTGCAGGAATTTGCATCGGATATCGGGAGGTTGGCCCATCTAGCAAACGCAGACGCACCTGTAGAATACACAGAAAGGGTAAAAATCCAAAGCTTTATAAATGGAATACGTGACGTGGAGACGAAGCGAGCCACATATGCAAATCCCAAGAGATCATTTGCTGAGACGGTATCACATGCTCTAACACAGGAAACAGCCTCACTATTAAGTAAGCGGGCGTACAAAGCTCACCGCGTGGAGGTAGAACGGCCAGACTGGGTAGACACAATTCTGGAAGCGTTGAACGGAGTACAGAAAAAAAGTGATGGTGCCATTAAATGCTTTAAGTGCGGGAAACCAGGTCACATAGCACGTTATTGCGGCACTGGCTCCAGTAACCCCAGCAATTCAGGTGGACGTAAACGCAAAGCTGGAGAAGATGAGCAAGATGAATGCCCCATAATCTCTGTGTCACAACTCGAACGGAAAGCGAGTAATGTTACAGTTGAAGGCTACGTGGACGGGAAAGAGCGCTTGCTGACTGTAGATACTGGTGCATCACATTCCATCATTCGGAGTGACTTGGTCAGCGGGAAGGTGACACGATTGCAGAAAGCTAAGTTGAGGACAGTAACTGGTGATAGCAAGCCAGTCCTTGGAAAGGTGACATGCAAGGTTGTAGTTGGAAATGTGGCTACACATCACAACTTCTTGGTAGCGAATATTGTCGACGAAGTCATCATTGGCATCGACTTCTTGGCTGAGAGAGACATTCACATCAACATAAGCAACAGGATTATGACTTACAATGGGCAAGAGGTTCCTCTGATCTTTGAACACCATAGTGGCTTTAGCACCAAGGGAGTGGTCTTCGAGATGGAGCAACAGAAGCCTCCTAAGGCAGGGTAGCTCCTGGACCATTGGCTTTCATGGACAGGTGCCTCCTGAAGAAGATTCGGCAAGACCAGGAGGAAGATCCAGATTTGGCACGTGTATTTAAAGGACTGAAGGAAAACAATCAGCTAAGACGAGAAGAGATGGTCGCAGAGAGTCGCATTGCAAAAGCATACTGGGCACAATGGAGTAGTTTGAAGCTAATATCTGGTTGTTTGCATCGGATATGGGAAAGTGAAGATGGCCGGAATCATCGAGCACTTATTGTTGTTCCCAAGGCAAGAGTTCCAGATGTTATCAAAGCGTCGCATAGTTGCCCAGATGGAAGGCACATGGGAATAAAGAAAACCTTGCAAGAAGTAAAGCGGCGGTTCTGTTGGATTGGTTGCAGACAATTTGTAAGGGAATAGATTAATAAGTGTGCAAAGTGTGCTGAAGATAAAAGACGAACATCTGGTGGTGATGTTCCCAGGAAGCAACGCAACTTAGTGGATAAGGTGAAACAGCGCACTGGGCATGAAAGAACGGAACGGAATCCTGAAGAAACGAGTTGCAGGAATGTTTGCCGGGTACCACTGCGAACGAAGTGAAGGCAAAAATCCATTCGGGATCAAGAACGGACAAAATGGTTGGAATATGCGACACTGCAATGCATTGTGGGAATCTCTGCATGAGAGGATTGATGTCGGAGTTTCAATCCCTGGAGGAAATGAGGTTTAATAAAGCAGTGCCAACCACTGAGTGTCTAGCAGCGGTTGGTTCGGGAAATGTGTCTGAAGGGGACGATCAGACTTAGGTGGAGGGCAGTGTGGCGATTATTCTCAAGCATGTACCATCCCTAACTCAATAACACTCCCACCACTAGTTAACACACAACTGAGATAACGATGGCTACGCTTATGCATGCAAGCGTGTAACTAGGAAGAGAGATGGCGCGAGTGTTTGCGAAAATGGTGCAAAGAGGAGATGCCAATAAATAACACCGACCCTTCCAGAACACGAAAAGTGAACAACCAAGAAAGTTCTCGGTGCGTAGGCAAGCACCCTGTCGGACTATATAAGGCAGTGACCAAGCAAGGCAGACTGATCAGTTTATTTTCAACCGTTCAATAGTGAACTACTGCGAAGTTACCAACCTCTTAAATTTGTATTGCGTTTATTACTAGTAAATAAAACTAGCTATTAGTTACATTATCTGTGCGTGTGTTTATTCGACTTTATAGTGATCGAACCCAGGATTGATAATCAAGGAATCATCGAATTCGTCACAATACTCGTACACTTAAGTTTATTCTCTCTCTATGGCGCGATATACAACAGGTATATCATGATAAACCTTCTAAGAGATTTTTGCGCCAAGCTTCTCTTCCAATTTGTGGTGTGCCGATTTGAATTTTCCCTACAAATTGGTGGGACCTACAGTTTTTTGCCGACTCCGAACGGCATCTACAAAGGAGACGAATTTTTGCTGAGAAGCCTGTCATGGCAGAAATACACTCGGAGAGTTTGCCAAAGCACTGGCGAGGGGCGACCCCGTTTTGAAAAACTTTTTTCAAATCACTTTTGATGTTACCTGTACCAGGGTTCGAACCATGGACCTTCGGTGTGGTAGGCCGGCAACACTACCTTCACACCACGGCGGCCGCCGTTTATTCGTTTATACAAAAAAGAGAAAAATTCAATGGTTGAATAAAAACATTTTTTATGTTAAATATTAGAGTTTCACAGTTTGACTTCCCAACGCTTATACTTATAAACACAATTTATTATATTAGGAATAGCGTATTTAAAATCTACTGAGCCTCTCCTGCAAGGGATCATGTTAAAAGTTTGATACGAATTACATATTTTGACGGATTTCGTACAATTACTTTGAGCACTACAGGTAAATTGGCTTCGAGCTGTCACAGTCAAAATATCTGTTTATTTTTTTATTTTCGATGGGCATATTGATCAAAGTTTTCTGGTTATCAATTAAAACAAAACTGACCAGATATAAAAAGTATTTAAACAATTTCACTAAAATGTTGTTAAGGATACGTTACAAAAATGTAACACAAATACTGACGTGGTTGTCTCTCAGACACCTGCCTCGTTACTGACGTGGGTGTCAGCCAGACACTTTTCCGCTCTCACCAAAGCGTGTGCTCGATTGGACCCTTTTCATCAAAGTAATCTACTCATGAGCATAAAATAAAAAGGTAAGGAAAGCGCGGGAATCGATGATTAAAAAATAGTGGCGCAAAAGACATTTTTCCGTTTATTGGTGTCTGTCAGACTACCACGCCAGTCGCAGAGGGTTAGATACCTGGAATGGAACAGAACCATCAAAGCAAGGTGATTTTACCTTGGGAGTATTTGCTAAAGCAGATGGACGATTAAGTTGCAATTCCTGGATGCGACCTCTCAGTGCATCTACCTCAGCATCGATTTTATCCTGCAGCTGTGCAATTTTCTCTTCTTGGACTTCTAGTTTAGATGACAGCCTTGGCTCCTGTGCTTCCAACTGCGAAGAGATCTATGGTCTGGTCTTCCATTTGAGATCTCATGTATGCCTTCTGTTGTTGTTGTTGTTGTGGTAACGAAAAAACCACTCCCCGAAGGTTTTAGGGAGTGTTTTCGAATTAACAGTCCTTGGCCGGATTTGAAGCCGGTACGCTCCGGTACTCCCTTGCGGTACTGCCCGACCGGTGGTAGCGATTTATGACCAGTGAAACCTTGTAGGTCATGTCACCCCTCCTTCCGTAAGGAAGGATAAGATGGGTAATGAGAGGTGAGAGGCATCATATCCGT
This sequence comes from Merzomyia westermanni, assembly GCA_949987695.1. Taxonomy (NCBI): domain Eukaryota; kingdom Metazoa; phylum Arthropoda; class Insecta; order Diptera; family Tephritidae; genus Merzomyia; species Merzomyia westermanni. The sequence continues at coordinate 90,022,291 of OX465291.1, forward strand.
AGATCAACCATCGAGTTGCACGTCATTACCTTTGTGCATATTAGTCGCCTCTTACGACCGGTATGCCTACCTCGGGCATATGCTAAACCCCTAACCCGCAGGGGCCTTCTGTTCGTCTAGTTGAGATGTAATACGTGTGTCCTGTTCTTCAAGCTTAGATGCCATGTGTACCTTCTGTTCTTCCAATTGATATGCCATGTGTGTCTTCTGTTCTTCCAGCTGTGTTGAAATGCTTGATGACATCTGAGTCAATACAAGCCAACAACGCGTTTGTATCCACACTTGCCACTGGATTCGGAGGCTCCTTTTTCTCTTCCATTTTGGTCGATGCCTTCTCCACAAGATGGGAAACATAATCATCAACGTTAATTCCTTCCAGTTCCATTTCCTCCCGTAGTCGTGATTGTAGCTTGCATTTATTGCCTGTGGTGTTTAGTCCGCGTTGTTCCAACTCAGTTTTGAGTTGCTGAATCTTCAATTCATTCAACTTAGCCATGTCCTTGTTATCCTTGCAACCGCTGGTATTTATTCAACAATACCGCTTCTGACACCAATTGTGACGAATTCGATGAGTCTTCGATTATTAATCCTGGGTTCGATCATTATAAAGTCAAATAAACACACGCACAGATATTGTAACTAATAGCTAGTTTTATTTACTAGTAATAAACGCAATACAAATGTAAGATTTTGGTAACTTCACAGTAGTTCAAAGCTTGAAAATAAACTGATCACCTGCCTTGCTTGGTCACTGCCTTATATAATCCGTCAGGGTGCTACCCCACGCACGTAAAAGTTTCTTGGTTGTTCGCTCTTCGTGTTCTCGAAGGGTCGGTGTTATTTATTGGCATCTCCTCTTTGCATCGTATTCGCAAACACTCGCGCCATCTCTCTTCTTCTTCCTAGGTACACGCTTGCACGCATAACAGTAGCCATCGTTATCTCTGTTGTGTTTAACTAGTGGTGGGAGTGTTATTGAGTTTGGGATAGTACATGCTTGAGAATAATCGCCACAATAAATTGAAAACCGATAGAAATAAGGTCATCTATGGAAATTATCTATCGACGGCAATTGCTGATGACCTGAACCCCATATAAATGATGCTTTCTGAAAATATTGAAACAAAAGCGAAATTGTATAATTCGTTATAGCATTATATATATGACCTCAACTTATTATTTCATATGTGTGTGCATATAAGTTTACCCTAAGTCGTATATTATTCAGTAACCGTAAGTTCCTTTAAAAAAATTTAAATAACTATGTAAGTATTTGTGTTATATATTTTTTTATAGTAAATTTTAGTAATTTTCTGGCGTTTTTTTGTAAAAAATTGGTTTGAGAAAAATATTAAAAACTTAATAAATTCAAAAGTCAAGATAAGAAATTTAAATGTGTAAGAAAAAATTAATTGTCCGGAACGTGTACTCAACCACGGAACACACTCGTCCTACCTGAAACGCTTACACCTGCGTTCATTTTCAAGTTGTGCAAGTTTCTCAATATGGGTGGAAGACGGTTGCCATTTTGTAATTTGTTTTCTTTGATATGCAGGCACTGTTGTAAGTTTTTCCCTTAGATCTAGACATATATAAAGACATTTCGTGTTGACTTTTAAGGAAGTTTCTCAACTTAACGGGTCAAATTCAGTCTGCATCTGTTAGGGTTCGGATTATATGTCTGCCCTTTAACAAATTAAAATATATGAAGAGCGAAATAGTTGATGCCTTCAGGGTAATTAACACGATTTCTAACCACTTCGTAAATATAAAATTGAAGGATGTACAATCTGTGTTTGCGGGTTTTGTATTTTATACATGGGGTCTATCAGAAATTTCGTCTCAACTTTAAAACCAATAGAAATAACGAAATTTATCGAAATTATCTGCCGAACTCCGATAAATTTCGGAATTTTTATCTAATTCTCCGTTTCGACGGAAGTGCTGATGGAAATTTCAAGGCGTTGAGCTTAAAAAAGGTATGTACAAAAATAAGAACACATAACCCCATAAATAATGCTTTCTAGGAATATTGAAACAAATGCAATATTGTATTATTGGTTATAACATTTCAACAATGAGTAGTGATATATATGACCTGAACTTATATTTCATATAGGTATGTGTGCATATACGTTTACCTAATTCCTATATTATTCAGAAAAAAGTAGATTTCTTAAAAAAATTCACAAAAGTTTGTATATTTTGTTTTGGTAATTTTTTTTTTCGAAAAATTAGTGGCCGAAAAAAAAATTAGCTGTCGGAACCTCTCCTCGAACCTTGGAACATGCGTCCTACCCGAGACGCTTACCAGCAGCGCTGCTGCTATCTGTACTAAGACGCTGTCAAATACTTTACTTAAGCGCTATGGCTTGTTGAAAATATTTCCCCATAAGACGTTAATTTTGAAGTTCTGCGTATTTTTCAATGTGAGCCGATGTCGAGGTTACCATTTTGGAATTTTTGTTTGTTTGGTATACAGGCAGTGTGTTAATTTAGCCATATCTGGCTTTTTTGAAATCCATTTTGCGGAAGAAAATTACATATGTATTCAAGATTTGACGGTTTTGTGGTATTTTTTCCTTAAACACAACTTACACACATTAAAAAAGCCATTTCATAATGATTTTTATAGAAGTTTCTCATCATAACGGGTCAAATTTAATCTACATCTGTTTAGGGTTCGAGTTTGTGCTTACCTTAAGTCCTATATTATTCAGAAAAAAGTAAATTTTTTAAATAAATTCATAAAACTATGTACGTATTTGAGTTTTGGTAAATTTGAATCATTTTCTGGCAGTTTTCTGCAAAAACTTAGATTTTTCCACTTCAAGATAGAGGTCAAAATAGGAAAAAGCTTAGAATTTAATTAAATATTTAATAAAATAAAAAAAGTAAAGATAAGAAGTATTCATATATTTAAAAGAAATCAGTTTGATAAAAAAATAAGATCAGTGGACCGGAACCTGTTCTCGAACCTTGGGACGCACGCGTCCCACTCGAGACGCTTACCATCTGCGCTACTGCTACATGTACAACCAGTGTGACCAGGTGATAAAAAAAAGAGGCTACATCGGCAAAAAAAAGGTTAGAAAAGCCTAAAATTAAGAAAAAAAAAGAAGCTAAAAAAAGTCAGAAACTTTTTTTTGAAATACATTTCAAATTTTTTATTATAGTTTAAACTATTTGTATACAAAGCTGTAGACATAACTTAAAGGAACTATTCTTGCTTCAGCACATATCAGGCACATTTTCCTTGACTAGGAATTTTTTCAAAGAAATACATTTTATAGAAAAATCACTACAAACTAATTAATTATCTAAGATTTTCTTCAACTGATGAATCAGAAGAGCTTGAGTGTGCATACAAAGTTTGTGTATTTATCATAGAGACGAGATCATTGGTAATTTCAAAATCAGTGCAACATTTGGATAATCGTTTTAAGGAATATCTAATATTAAGCAGCGAGTTCAGCATTTTAATTTTTAATCTGTTCTTAACTTCTCTTTTAAAATGTTCATGACACTAAAAATTCTTTCAACCTCCCCATTACTGAAAGGTAATACCAAAAGGCTAAATCTGAATTCGACCAGTTCTAAAAAAGGCGGTACGCTTAATGAATTTTTATGTTCTCCGACTTCTGCACAAAATTCTATGGTGATCTATTTAAAATCTTTAGGGAAATCCGTAATGGGTTTTCCGAAATTGGCAAAGACCTGTCTTTACTAGTAGAAAAGTTTCATAAGTACTTTGTTGTTGGTTTTACGGTCTGTTCATTTTACATATTTTTTGTAAGTATAACGAGCTCAAGACCAGTTGATAATAATTCTTAGTTAATTATTATTATTTTTGATTAGAGGAAAGATTGAAAGCAACAAACATATACAGGCTATAGTTATAGTACTATTTCGAAAACAGCCACGATTTCTCGTCAGACTAATTCGTATAGTTTTGCTATTTTCAGAGGATCTTGTGGAGATCGAACCCACTCACTCTGATTGCCAGCGCAACCGCCTAACCCATAGGCTATGCTGCGTGTAGTTTTGCAAGCTGCTTAATTCACGTTTTCCTCTAATTGTTGTTTGTTATCTTGCCAACGGTATACACAATATTTTTAGACATTCTGTCTATATGTAAATCGTGTATGTTGGACTTTGTTTGTGGACATTCTTCTTTCTATTTTTAGAAGATAGTTATTGTACATAACCGCGTGCTCCGGTATAAATGTATTTTGTTGTTGGTTTTACGGTCTGTTCATTTTACATATTTTTTGTAAGTATAACGAGCTCAAGACCAGTTGATAATAATTCTTAGTTAATTATTATTATTTTTGATTAGAGGAAAAATTGAAAGCAACAAACATATATAGGCTATAGTTATAGTACTATTTCGAAAACAGCCACGATTTCTCGTCAGACTAATTCGTATAGTTTTGCTATTTTCAGAGGATCTTGTGGAGATCGAACCCACTCACTCTGATTGCCAGCGCAACCGCCTAACCCATAGGCTATGCTGCGTGTAGTTTTGCAAGCTGCTTAATACACGTTTTCCTCTAATTGTTGTTTGTTATCTTGCCAACGGTATACACAATATTTTTAGACATTCTGTCTATATGTAAATCGTGTATGTTGGACTTTGTTTGTGGACATTCTTCTTTCTATTTTTAGAAGATAGTTATTGTACATAACCGCGTGCTCCGGTATAAATGTATTTTGTTGTTGGTTTTACGGTCTGTTCATTTTACATATTTTTTGTAAGTATAACGAGCTCAACACCAGTTGATAATAATTCTTAGTTAATTATTATTATTTTTGATTAGAGGAAAAATTGAAAGCAACAAACATATACAGGCTATAGTTATAGTACTATTTCGAAAACAGCCACGATTTCTCATCAGACTAATTCGTATAGTTTTGCTATTTTCAGAGGATCTTGTGGAGATCGAACCCACTCACTCTGATTGCCAGCGCAACCGCCTAACCCATAGGCTATGCTGCGTGTAGTTTTGCAAGCTGCTTAATTCACGTTTTCCTCTAATTGTTGTTTGTTATCTTGCCAACGATATACACAATATTTTTAGACATTCTGTCTATATGTAAATCGTGTATGTTGGACTTTGTTTGTGGACATTCTTCTTTCTATTTTTAGAAGATAGTTATTGTACATAACCGCGTGCTCCGGTATAAATGTATTTTGTTGTTGGTTTTACGGTCTGTTCATTTTACATATTTTTTGTAAGTATAACGAGCTCAAGACCAGTTGATAATAATTCTTAGTTAATTATTATTATTTTTGATTAGAGGAAAAATTGAAAGCAACAAACATATATAGGCTATAGTTATAGTACTATTTCGAAAACAGCCACGATTTCTCGTCAGACTAATTCGTATAGTTTTGCTATTTTCAGAGGATCTTGTGGAGATCGAACCCACTCACTCTGATTGCCAGCGCAACCGCCTAACCCATAGGCTATGCTGCGTGTAGTTTTGCAAGCTGCTTAATTCACGTTTTCCTCTAATTGTTGTTTGTTATCTTGCCAACGGTATACACAATATTTTTAGACATTCTGTCTATATGTAAATCGTGTATGTTGGACTTTGTTTGTGGACATTCTTCTTTCTATTTTTAGAAGATAGTTATTGTACATAACCGCGTGCTCCGGTATAAATGTATTTTGTTGTTGGTTTTACGGTCTGTTCATTTTACATATTTTTTGTAAGTATAACGAGCTCAAGACCAGTTGATAATAATTCTTAGTTAATTATTATTATTTTTGATTAGAGGAAAAATTGAAAGCAACAAACATATATAGGCTATAGTTATAGTACTATTTCGAAAACAGCCACGATTTCTCGTCAGACTAATTCGTATAGTTTTGCTATTTTCAGAGGATCTTGTGGAGATCGAACCCACTCACTCTGATTGCCAGCGCACCCGCCTAACCCATAGGCTATGCTGCGTGTAGTTTTGCAAGCTGCTTAATTCACGTTTTCCTCTAATTGTTGTTTGTTATCTTGCCAACGGTATACACAATATTTTTAGACATTCTGTCTATATGTAAATCGTGTATGTTGGACTTTGTTTGTGGACATTCTTCTTTCTATTTTTAGAAGATAGTTATTGTACATAACCGCGTGCTCCGGTATAAATGTATTTTGTTGTTGGTTTTACGGTCTGTTCATTTTACATATTTTTTGTAAGTATAACGAGCTCAAGACCAGTTGATAATAATTCTTAGTTAATTATTATTATTTTTGATTAGAGGAAAAATTGAAAGCAACAAACATATATAGGCTATAGTTATAGTACTATTTCGAAAACAGCCACGATTTCTCGTCAGACTAATTCGTATAGTTTTGCTATTTTCAGAGGATCTTGTGGAGATCGAACCCACTCACTCTGATTGCCAGCGCAACCGCCTAACCCATAGGCTATGCTGCGTGTAGTTTTGCAAGCTGCTTAATACACGTTTTCCTCTAATTGTTGTTTGTTATCTTGCCAACGGTATACACAATATTTTTAGACATTCTGTCTATATGTAAATCGTGTATGTTGGACTTTGTTTGTGGACATTCTTCTTTCTATTTTTAGAAGATAGTTATTGTACATAACCGCGTGCTCCGGTATAAATGTATTTTGTTGTTGGTTTTACGGTCTGTTCATTTTACATATTTTTTGTAAGTATAACGAGCTCAACACCAGTTGATAATAATTCTTAGTTAATTATTATTATTTTTGATTAGAGGAAAAATTGAAAGCAACAAACATATACAGGCTATAGTTATAGTACTATTTCGAAAACAGCCACGATTTCTCATCAGACTAATTCGTATAGTTTTGCTATTTTCAGAGGATCTTGTGGAGATCGAACCCACTCACTCTGATTGCCAGCGCAACCGCCTAACCCATAGGCTATGCTGCGTGTAGTTTTGCAAGCTGCTTAATTCACGTTTTCCTCTAATTGTTGTTTGTTATCTTGCCAACGGTATACACAATATTTTTAGACATTCTGTCTATATGTAAATCGTGTATGTTGGACTTTGTTTGTGGACATTCTTCTTTCTATTTTTAGAAGATAGTTATTGTACATAACCGCGTGCTCCGGTATAAATGTATTTTGTTGTTGGTTTTACGGTCTGTTCATTTTACATATTTTTTGTAAGTATAACGAGCTCAAGACCAGTTGATAATAATTCTTAGTTAATTATTATTATTTTTGATTAGAGGAAAAATTGAAAGCAACAAACATATATAGGCTATAGTTATAGTACTATTTCGAAAACAGCCACGATTTCTCGTCAGACTAATTCGTATAGTTTTGCTATTTTCAGAGGATCTTGTGGAGATCGAACCCACTCACTCTGATTGCCAGCGCAACCGCCTAACCCATAGGCTATGCTGCGTGTAGTTTTGCAAGCTGCTTAATTCACGTTTTCCTCTAATTGTTGTTTGTTATCTTGCCAACGGTATACACAATATTTTTAGACATTCTGTCTATATGTAAATCGTGTATGTTGGACTTTGTTTGTGGACATTCTTCTTTCTATTTTTAGAAGATAGTTATTGTACATAACCGCGTGCTCCGGTATAAATGTATTTTGTTGTTGGTTTTACGGTCTGTTCATTTTACATATTTTTTGTAAGTATAACGAGCTCAAGACCAGTTGATAATAATTCTTAGTTAATTATTATTATTTTTGATTAGAGGAAAAATTGAAAGCAACAAACATATATAGGCTATAGTTATAGTACTATTTCGAAAACAGCCACGATTTCTCGTCAGACTAATTCGTATAGTTTTGCTATTTTCAGAGGATCTTGTGGAGATCGAACCCACTCACTCTGATTGCCAGCGCACCCGCCTAACCCATAGGCTATGCTGCGTGTAGTTTTGCAAGCTGCTTAATTCACGTTTTCCTCTAATTGTTGTTTGTTATCTTGCCAACGGTATACACAATATTTTTAGACATTCTGTCTATATGTAAATCGTGTATGTTGGACTTTGTTTGTGGACATTCTTCTTTCTATTTTTAGAAGATAGTTATTGTACATAACCGCGTGCTCCGGTATAAATGTATTTTGTTGTTGGTTTTACGGTCTGTTCATTTTACATATTTTTTGTAAGTATAACGAGCTCAACACCAGTTGATAATAATTCTTAGTTAATTATTATTATTTTTGATTAGAGGAAAAATTGAAAGCAACAAACATATACAGGCTATAGTTATAGTACTATTTCGAAAACAGCCACGATTTCTCATCAGACTAATTCGTATAGTTTTGCTATTTTCAGAGGATCTTGTGGAGATCGAACCCACTCACTCTGATTGCCAGCGCAACCGCCTAACCCATAGGCTATGCTGCGTGTAGTTTTGCAAGCTGCTTAATTCACGTTTTCCTCTAATTGTTGTTTGTTATCTTGCCAACGGTATACACAATATTTTTAGACATTCTGTCTATATGTAAATCGTGTATGTTGGACTTTGTTTGTGGACATTCTTCTTTCTATTTTTAGAAGATAGTTATTGTACATAACCGCGTGCTCCGGTATAAATGTATTTTGTTGTTGGTTTTACGGTCTGTTCATTTTACATATTTTTTGTAAGTATAACGAGCTCAAGACCAGTTGATAATAATTCTTAGTTAATTATTATTATTTTTGATTAGAGGAAAAATTGAAAGCAACAAACATATACAGGCTATAGTTATAGTACTATTTCGAAAACAGCCACGATTTCTCGTCAGACTAATTCGTATAGTTTTGCTATTTTCAGAGGATCTTGTGGAGATCGAACCCACTCACTCTGATTGCCAGCGCAACCGCCTAACCCATAGGCTATGCTGCGTGTAGTTTTGCAAGCTGCTTAATTCACGTTTTCCTCTAATTGTTGTTTGTTATCTTGCCAACGGTATACACAATATTTTTAGACATTCTGTCTATATGTAAATCGTGTATGTTGGACTTTGTTTGTGGACATTCTTCTTTCTATTTTTAGAAGATAGTTGTTGTACATAACCGCGTGCTCCGGTATAAATGTATTTTGTTGTTGGTTTTACGGTCTGTTCATTTTACATATTTTTTGTAAGTATAACGAGCTCAAGACCAGTTGATAATAATTCTTAGTTAATTATTATTATTTTTGATTAGAGGAAAAATTGAAAGCAACAAACATATACAGGCTATAGTTATAGTACTATTTCGAAAACAGCCACGATTTCTCGTCAGACTAATTCGTATAGTTTTGCTATTTTCAGAGGATCTTGTGGAGATCGAACCCACTCACTCTGATTGCCAGCGCAACCGCCTAACCCATAGGCTATGCTGCGTGTAGTTTTGCAAGCTGCTTAATTCACGTTTTCCTCTAATTGTTGTTTGTTATCTTGCCAACGGTATACACAATATTTTTAGACATTCTGTCTATATGTAAATCGTGTATGTTGGACTTTGTTTGTGGACATTCTTCTTTCTATTTTTAGAAGATAGTTATTGTACATAACCGCGTGCTCCGGTATAAATGTATTTTGTTGTTGGTTTTACGGTCTGTTCATTTTACATATTTTTTGTAAGTATAACGAGCTCAAGACCAGTTGATAATAATTCTTAGTTAATTATTATTATTTTTGATTAGAGGAAAAATTGAAAGCAACAAACATATACAGGCTATAGTTATAGTACTATTTCGAAAACAGCCACGATTTCTCGTCAGACTAATTCGTATAGTTTTGCTATTTTCAGAGGATCTTGTGGAGATCGAACCCACTCACTCTGATTGCCAGCGCAACCGCCTAACCCATAGGCTATGCTGCGTGTAGTTTTGCAAGCTGCTTAATTCACGTTTTCCTCTAATTGTTGTTTGTTATCTTGCCAACGGTATACACAATATTTTTAGACATTCTGTCTATATGTAAATCGTGTATGTTGGACTTTGTTTGTGGACATTCTTCTTTCTATTTTTAGAAGATAGTTATTGTACATAACCGCGTGCTCCGGTATAAATGTATTTTGTTGTTGGTTTTACGGTCTGTTCATTTTACATATTTTTTGTAAGTATAACGAGCTCAAGACCAGTTGATAATAATTCTTAGTTAATTATTATTATTTTTGATTAGAGGAAAAATTCAAAGCAACAAACATATATAGGCTATAGTTATAGTACTATTTCGAAAACAGCCACGATTTCTCGTCAGACTAATTCGTATAGTTTTGCTATTTTCAGAGGATCTTGTGGAGATCGAACCCACTAACTCTGATTGCCAGCGCAACCGCCTAACCCATAGGCTATGCTGCGTGTAGTTTTGCAAGCTGCTTAATTCACGTTTTCCTCTACTTGTTGTTTGTTATCTTGCCAACGGTATACACAATATTTTTAGACATTCTGTCTATATGTAAATCGTGTATGTTGGACTTTGTTTGTGGACATTCTTCTTTCTATTTTTAGAAGATAGTTATTGTACATAACCGCGTGCTCCGGTATAAATGTATTTTGTTGTTGGTTTTACGGTCTGTTCATTTTACATATTTTTTGTAAGTATAACGAGCTCAACACCAGTGGATAATAATTCTTAGTTAATTATTATTATTTTTGATTAGAGGAAAAATTGAAAGCAACAAACATATACAGGCTATAGTTATAGTAGTATTTCGAAAACAGCCACGATTTCTCATCAGACTAATTCGTATAGTTTTGCTATTTTCAGAGGATCTTGTGGAGATCGAACCCACTCACTCTGATTGCCAGCGCAACCGCCTAACCCATAGGCTATGCTGCGTGTAGTTTTGCAAGCTGCTTAATTCACGTTTTCCTCTAATTGTTGTTTGTTATCTTGCCAACGGTATACACAATATTTTTAGACATTCTGTCTATATGTAAATCGTGTATGTTGGACTTTGTTTGTGGACATTCTTCTTTCTATTTTTAGAAGATAGTTATTGTACATAACCGCGTGCTCCGGTATAAATGTATTTTGTTGTTGGTTTTACGGTCTGTTCATTTTACATATTTTTTGTAAGTATAACGAGCTCAAGACCAGTTGATAATAATTCTTAGTTAATTATTATTATTTTTGATTAGAGGAAAAATTGAAAGCAACAAACATATACAGGCTATAGTTATAGTACTATTTCGAAAACAGCCACGATTTCTCGTCAGACTAATTCGTATAGTTTTGCTATTTTCAGAGGATCTTGTGGAGATCGAACCCACTCACTCTGATTGCCAGCGCAACCGCCTAACCCATAGGCTATGCTGCGTGTAGTTTTGCAAGCTGCTTAATTCACGTTTTTCTCTAATTGTTGTTTGTTATCTTGCCAACGGTATACACAATATTTTTAGACATTCTGTCTATATGTAAATCGTGTATGTTGGACTTTGTTTGTGGACATTCTTCTTTCTATTTTTAGAAGATAGTTATTGTACATAACCGCGTGCTCCGGTATAAATGTATTTTGTTGTTGGTTTTACGGTCTGTTCATTTTACATATTTTTTGTAAGTATAACGAGCTCAAGACCAGTTGATAATAATTCTTAGTTAATTATTATTATTTTTGATTAGAGGAAAAATTGAAAGCAACAAACATATACAGGCTATAGTTATAGTACTATTTCGAAAACAGCCACGATTTCTCGTCAGACTAATTCGTATAGTTTTGCTATTTTCAGAGGATCTTGTGGAGATCGAACCCACTCACTCCGATTGCCAGCGCAACCGCCTAACCCATAGGCTATGCTGCGTGTAGTTTTGCAAGCTGCTTAATTCACGTTTTCCTCTAATTGTTGTTTGTTATCTTGCCAACGGTATACACAATATTTTTAGACATTCTGTCTATATGTAAATCGTGTATGTTGGACTTTGTTTGTGGACATTCTTCTTTCTATTTTTAGAAGATAGTTATTGCACATAACCGCGTGCTCCGGTATAAATGTATTTTGTTGTTGGTTTTACGGTCTGTTCATTTTACATATTTTTTGTAAGTATAACGAGCTCAAGACCAGTTGATAATAATTCTTAGTTAATTATTATTATTTTTGATTAGAGGAAAAATTGAAAGCAACAAACATATACAGGCTATAGTTATAGTACTATTTCGAAAACAGCCACGATTTCTCGTCAGACTAATTCGTATAGTTTTGCTATTTTCAGAGGATCTTGTGGAGATCGAACCCACTCACTCTGATTGCCAGCGCAACCGCCTAACCCATAGGCTATGCTGCGTGTAGTTTTGCAAGCTGCTTAATTCACGTTTTTCTCTAATTGTTGTTTGTTATCTTGCCAACGGTATACACAATATTTTTAGACATTCTGTCTATATGTAAATCGTGTATGTTGGACTTTGTTTGTGGACGTTCTTCTTTCTATTTTTAGAAGATAGTTATTGCACATAACCGCGTGCTCCGGTATAAATGTATTTTGTTGTTGGTTTTACGGTCTGTTCATTTTACATATTTTTTGTAAGTATAACGAGCTCAAGACCAGTTGATAATAATTCTTAGTTAATTATTATTATTTTTGATTAGAGGAAAAATTGAAAGCAACAAACATATACAGGCTATAGTTATAGTTCTATTTCGAAAACAGCCACGATTTCTCGTCAGACTAATTCGTATAGTTTTGCTATTTTCAGAGGATCTTGTGGAGATCGAACCCACTCACTCCGATTGCCAGCGCAACCGCCTAACCCATAGGCTATGCTGCGTGTAGTTTTGCAAGCTGCTTAATTCACGTTTTCCTCTAATTGTTGTTTGTTATCTTGCCAACGGTATACACAATATTTTTAGACATTCTGTCTATATGTAAATCGTGTATGTTGGACTTTGTTTGTGGGCATTCTTCTTTCTATTTTTAGAAGATAGTTATTGTACATAACCGCGTGCTCCGGTATAAATGTATTTTGTTGTTGGTTTTACGGTCTGTTCATTTTACATATTTTTTGTAAGTATAACGAGCTCAAGACCAGTTGATAATAATTCTTAGTTAATTATTATTATTTTTGATAAGAGGAAAAATTGAAAGCAACAAACATATACAGGCTATAGTTATAGTACTATTTCGAAAACAGCCACGATTTCTCGTCAGACTAATTCGTATAGTTTTGCTATTTTCAGAGGATCTTGTGGAGATCGAACCCACTCACTCTGATTGCCAGCGCAACCGCCTAACCCATAGGCTATGCTGCGTGTAGTTTTGCAAGCTGCTTAATTCACGTTTTCCTCTAATTGTTGTTTGTTATCTTGCCAACGGTATACACAATATTTTTAGACATTCTGTCTATATGTAAATCGTGTATGTTGGACTTTGTTTGTGGACATTCTTCTTTCTATTTTTAGAAGATAGTTATTGTACATAACCGCTTGCTCCGGTATAAATGTATTTTGTTGTTGGTTTTACGGTCTGTTCATTTTACATATTTTTTGTAAGTATAACGAGCTCAAGACCAGTTGATAATAGTTCTTAGTTAATTATTATTATTTTTGATTAGAGGAAAAATTGAAAGCAACAAACATATACAGGCTATAGTTATAGTACTATTTCGAAAACAGCCACGATTTCTCGTCAGACTAATTCGTATAGTTTTGCTATTTTCAGAGGATCTTGTGGAGATCGAACCCACTCACTCTGATTGCCAGCGCAACCGCCTAACCCATAGGCTATGCTGCGTGTAGTTTTGCAAGCTGCTTAATTCACGTTTTCCTCTAATTGTTGTTTGTTATCTTGCCAACGGTATACACAATATTTTTAGACATTCTGTCTATATGTAAATCGTGTATGTTGGACTTTGTTTGTGGACATTCTTCTTTCTATTTTTAGAAGATAGTTATTGTACATAACCGCGTGCTCCGGTATAAATGTATTTTGTTGTTGGTTTTACGGTCTGTTCATTTTACATATTTTTTGTAAGTATAACGAGCTCAAGACCAGTTGATAATAATTCTTAGTTAATTATTATTATTTTTGATTAGAGGAAAAATTGAAAGCAACAAACATATACAGGCTATAGTTATAGTACTATTTCGAAAACAGCCACGATTTCTCGTCAGACTAATTCGTATAGTTTTGCTATTTTCAGAGGATCTTGTGGAGATCGAACCCACTCACTCTGATTGCCAGCGCAACCGCCTAACCCATAGGCTATGCTGCGTGTAGTTTTGCAAGCTGCTTAATTCGCGTTTTTCTCTAATTGTTGTTTGTTATCTTGCCAACGGTATACACAATATTTTTAGACATTCTGTCTATATGTAAATCGTGTATGTTGGACTTTGTTTGTGGACATTCTTCTTTCTATTTTTAGAAGATAGTTATTGTACATAACCGCGTGCTCCGGTATAAATGTATTTTGTTGTTGGTTTTACGGTCTGTTCATTTTACATATTTTTTGTAAGTATAACGAGCTCAAGACCAGTTGATAATAATTCTTAGTTAATTATTATTATTTTTGATTAGAGGAAAAATTGAAAGCAACAAACATATACAGGCTATAGTTATAGTACTATTTCGAAAACAGCCACGATTTCTCGTCAGACTAATTCGTATAGTTTTGCTATTTTCAGAGGATCTTGTGGAGATCGAACCCACTCACTCCGATTGCCAGCGCAACCGCCTAACCCATAGGCTATGCTGCGTGTAGTTTTGCAAGCTGCTTAATTCACGTTTTCCTCTAATTGTTGTTTGTTATCTTGCCAACGGTATACACAATATTTTTAGACATTCTGTCTATATGTAAATCGTGTATGTTGGACTTTGTTTGTGGACATTCTTCTTTCTATTTTTAGAAGATATTTATTGTACATAACCGCGTGCTCCGGTATAAATGTATTTTGTTGTTGGTTTTACGGTCTGTTCATTTTACATATTTTTTGTAAGTATAACGAGCTCAAGACCAGTTGATAATAATTCTTATTTAATTATTATTATTTTTGATTAGAGGAAAAATTGAAAGCAACAAACATATACAGGCTATAGTTATAGTACTATTTCGAAAAAAGCCACGATTTCTCGTCAGACTAATTCGTATAGTTTTGCTATTTTCAGAGGATCTTGTGGAGATCGAACCCACTCACTCTGATTGCCAGCGCAACCGCCTAACCCATAGGCTATGCTGCGTGTAGTTTTGCAAGCTGCTTAATTCACGTTTTCCTCTAATTGTTGTTTGTTATCTTGCCAACGGTATACACAATATTTTTAGACATTCTGTCTATATGTAAATCGTGTATGTTGGACTTTGTTTGTGGACATTCTTCTTTCTATTTTTAGATGATAGTTATTGTACATAACCGCTTGCTCCGGTATAAATGTATTTTGTTGTTGGTTTTACGGTCTGTTCATTTTACATATTTTTTGTAAGTATAACGAGCTCAAGACCAGTTGATAATAGTTCTTAGTTAATTATTATTATTTTTGATTAGAGGAAAAATTGAAAGCAACAAACATATACAGGCTATAGTTATAGTACTATTTCGAAAACAGCCACGATTTCTCGTCAGACTAATTCGTATAGTTTTGCTATTTTCAGAGGATCTTGTGGAGATCGAACCCACTCACTCTGATTGCCAGCGCAACCGCCTAACCCATAGGCTATGCTGCGTGTAGTTTTGCAAGCTGCTTAATTCACGTTTTCCTCTAATTGTTGTTTGTTATCTTGCCAACGGTATACACAATATTTTTAGACATTCTGTCTATATGTAAATCGTGTATGTTGGACTTTGTTTGTGGACATTCTTCTTTCTATTTTTAGAAGATAGTTATTGTACATAACCGCGTGCTCCGGTATAAATGTATTTTGTTGTTGGTTTTACGGTCTGTTCATTTTACATATTTTTTGTAAGTATAACGAGCTCAAGACCAGTTGATAATAATTCTTAGTTAATTATTATTATTTTTAATTATTTTATTTTTGATTAGAGGAGAAATTGAAAGCAACAAACATATACAGGCTATAGTTATAGTACTATTTCGAAAACAGCCACGATTTCTCGTCAGACTAATTCGTATAGTTTTGCTATTTTCAGAGGATCTTGTGGAGATCGAACCCACTCACTCTGATTGCCAGCGCAACCGCCTAACCCATAGGCTATGCTGCGTGTAGTTTTGCAAGCTGCTTAATTCACGTTTTCCTCTAATTGTTGTTTGTTATCTTGCCAACGGTATACACAATATTTTTAGACATTCTGTCTATATGTAAATCGTGTATGTTGGACTTTGTTTGTGGACATTCTTCTTTCTATTTTTAGAAGATAGTTATTGTACATAACCGCGTGCTCCGGTATAAATGTATTTTGTTGTTGGTTTTACGGTCTGTTCATTTTACATATTTTTTGTAAGTATAACGAGCTCAAGACCAGTTGATAATAATTCTTAGTTAATTATTATTATTTTTGATTAGAGGAAAAATTGAAAGCAACAAACATATACAGGCTATAGTTATAGTACTATTTCGAAAACAGCCACGATTTCTCGTCAGACTAATTCGTATAGTTTTGCTATTTTCAGAGGATCTTGTGGAGATAGAACCCACTCACTCTGATTGCCAGCGCAACCGCCTAACCCATAGGCTATGCTGCGTGTAGTTTTGCAAGCTGCTTAATTCACGTTTTCCTCTAATTGTTGTTTGTTATCTTGCCAACGGTATACACAATATTTTTAGACATTCTGTCTATATGTAAATCGTGTATGTTGGACTTTGTTTGTGGACATTCTTCTTTCTATTTTTAGAAGATAGTTATTGTACATAACCGCGTGCTCCGGTATAAATGTATTTTGTTGTTGGTTTAAGGTCTGTTCATTTTACATATTTTTTGTAAGTATAACGAGCTCAAGACCAGTTGATAATAATTCTTAGTTAATTATTATTATTTTTGATTAGAGGAAAAATTGAAAGCAACAAACATATACAGGCTATAGTTATAGTACTATTTCGAAAACAGCCACGATTTCTCGTCAGACTAATTCGTATAGTTTTGCTATTTTCAGAGGATCTTGTGGAGATCGAACCCACTCACTCTGATTGCCAGCGCAACCGCCTAACCCATAGGCTATGCTGCGTGTAGTTTTGCAAGCTGCTTAATTCACGTTTTCCTCTAATTGTTGTTTGTTATCTTGCCAACGATATACACAATATTTTTAGACATTCTGTCTATATGTAAATCGTGTATGTTGGACTTTGTTTGTGGACATTCTTCTTTCTATTTTTAGAAGATAGTTATTGTACATAACCGCGTGCTCCGGTATAAATGTATTTTGTTGTTGGTTTTACGGTCTGTTCATTTTACATATTTTTTGTAAGTATAACGAGCTCAACACCAGTGGATAATAATTCTTAGTTAATTATTATTATTTTTGATTAGAGGAAAAATTGAAAGCAACAAACATATATAGGCTATAGTTATAGTACTATTTCGAAAACAGCCACGATTTCTCGTCAGACTAATTCGTATAGTTTTGCTATTTTCAGAGGATCTTGTGGAGATCGAACCCACTCACTCTGATTGCCAGCGCAACCGCCTAACCCATAGGCTATGCTGCGTGTAGTTTTGCAAGCTGCTTAATTCACGTTTTCCTCTAATTGTTGTTTGTTATCTTGCCAACGGTATACACAATATTTTTAGACATTCTGTCTATATGTAAATCGTGTATGTTGGACTTTGTTTGTGGACATTCTTCTTTCTATTTTTAGAAGATAGTTATTGTACATAACCGCGTGCTCCGGTATAAATGTATTTTGTTGTTGGTTTTACGGTCTGTTCATTTTACATATTTTTTGTAAGTATAACGAGCTCAAGACCAGTTGATAATAATTCTTAGTTAATTATTATTATTTTTAATTATTTTATTTTTGATTAGAGGAGAAATTGAAAGCAACAAACATATACAGGCTATAGTTATAGTACTATTTCGAAAACAGCCACGATTTCTCGTCAGACTAATTCGTATAGTTTTGCTATTTTCAGAGGATCTTGTGGAGATCGAACCCACTCACTCTGATTGCCAGCGCAACCGCCTAACCCATAGGCTATGCTGCGTGTAGTTTTGCAAGCTGCTTAATTCACGTTTTCCTCTAATTGTTGTTTGTTATCTTGCCAACGGTATACACAATATTTTTAGACATTCTGTCTATATGTAAATCGTGTATGTTGGACTTTGTTTGTGGACATTCTTCTTTCTATTTTTAGAAGATAGTTATTGTACATAACCGCGTGCTCCGGTATAAATGTATTTTGTTGTTGGTTTTACGGTCTGTTCATTTTACATATTTTTTGTAAGTATAACGAGCTCAAGACCAGTTGATAATAATTCTTAGTTAATTATTATTATTTTTGATTAGAGGAAAAATTGAAAGCAACAAACATATACAGGCTATAGTTATAGTACTATTTCGAAAACAGCCACGATTTCTCGTCAGACTAATTCGTATAGTTTTGCTATTTTCAGAGGATCTTGTGGAGATCGAACCCACTCACTCTGATTGCCAGCGCAACCGCCTAACCCATAGGCTATGCTGCGTGTAGTTTTGCAAGCTGCTTAATTCACGTTTTCCTCTAATTGTTGTTTGTTATCTTGCCAACGGTATACACAATATTTTTAGACATTCTGTCTATATGTAAATCGTGTATGTTGGACTTTGTTTGTGGACATTCTTCTTTCTATTTTTAGAAGATAGTTATTGTACATAACCGCGTGCTCCGGTATAAATGTATTTTGTTGTTGGTTTTACGGTCTGTTCATTTTACATATTTTTTGTAAGTATAACGAGCTCAAGACCAGTTGATAATAATTCTTAGTTAATTATTATTATTTTTGATTAGAGGAAAAATTGAAAGCAACAAACATATACAGGCTATAGTTATAGTACTATTTCGAAAACAGCCACGATTTCTCGTCAGACTAATTCGTATAGTTTTGCTATTTTCAGAGGATCTTGTGGAGATAGAACCCACTCACTCTGATTGCCAGCGCAACCGCCTAACCCATAGGCTATGCTGCGTGTAGTTTTGCAAGCTGCTTAATTCACGTTTTCCTCTAATTGTTGTTTGTTATCTTGCCAACGGTATACACAATATTTTTAGACATTCTGTCTATATGTAAATCGTGTATGTTGGACTTTGTTTGTGGACATTCTTCTTTCTATTTTTAGAAGATAGTTATTGTACATAACCGCGTGCTCCGGTATAAATGTATTTTGTTGTTGGTTTAAGGTCTGTTCATTTTACATATTTTTTGTAAGTATAACGAGCTCAAGACCAGTTGATAATAATTCTTAGTTAATTATTATTATTTTTGATTAGAGGAAAAATTGAAAGCAACAAACATATACAGGCTATAGTTATAGTACTATTTCGAAAACAGCCACGATTTCTCGTCAGACTAATTCGTATAGTTTTGCTATTTTCAGAGGATCTTGTGGAGATCGAACCCACTCACTCTGATTGCCAGCGCAACCGCCTAACCCATAGGCTATGCTGCGTGTAGTTTTGCAAGCTGCTTAATTCACGTTTTCCTCTAATTGTTGTTTGTTATCTTGCCAACGATATACACAATATTTTTAGACATTCTGTCTATATGTAAATCGTGTATGTTGGACTTTGTTTGTGGACATTCTTCTTTCTATTTTTAGAAGATAGTTATTGTACATAACCGCGTGCTCCGGTATAAATGTATTTTGTTGTTGGTTTTACGGTCTGTTCATTTTACATATTTTTTGTAAGTATAACGAGCTCAACACCAGTGGATAATAATTCTTAGTTAATTATTATTATTTTTGATTAGAGGAAAAATTGAAAGCAACAAACATATATAGGCTATAGTTATAGTACTATTTCGAAAACAGCCACGATTTCTCGTCAGACTAATTCGTATAGTTTTGCTATTTTCAGAGGATCTTGTGGAGATCGAACCCACTCACTCTGATTGCCAGCGCAACCGCCTAACCCATAGGCTATGCTGCGTGTAGTTTTGCAAGCTGCTTAATTCACGTTTTCCTCTAATTGTTGTTTGTTATCTTGCCAACGGTATACACAATATTTTTAGACATTCTGTCTATATGTAAATCGTGTATGTTGGACTTTGTTTGTGGACATTCTTCTTTCTATTTTTAGAAGATAGTTATTGTACATAACCGCGTGCTCCGGTATAAATGTATTTTGTTGTTGGTTTTACGGTCTGTTCATTTTACATATTTTTTGTAAGTATAACGAGCTCAACACCAGTGGATAATAATTCTTAGTTAATTATTATTATTTTTGATTAGAGGAAAAATTGAAAGCAACAAACATATACAGGCTATAGTTATAGTACTATTTCGAAAACAGCCACGATTTCTCATCAGACTAATTCGTATAGTTTTGCTATTTTCAGAGGATCTTGTGGAGATCGAACCCACTCACTCTGATTGCCAGCGCAACCGCCTAACCCATAGGCTATGCTGCGTGTAGTTTTGCAAGCTGCTTAATTCACGTTTTCCTCTAATTGTTGTTTGTTATCTTGCCAACGGTATACACAATATTTTTAGACATTCTGTCTATATGTAAATCGTGTATGTTGGACTTTGTTTGTGGACATTCTTCTTTCTATTTTTAGAAGATAGTTATTGTACATAACCGCGTGCTCCGGTATAAATGTATTTTGTTGTTGGTTTTACGGTCTGTTCATTTTACATATTTTTTGTAAGTATAACGAGCTCAAGACCAGTTGATAATAATTCTTAGTTAATTATTATTATTTTTGATTAGAGGAAAAATTGAAAGCAACAAACATATACAGGCTATAGTTATAGTACTATTTCGAAAACAGCCACGATTTCTCGTCAGACTAATTCGTATAGTTTTGCTATTTTCAGAGGATCTTGTGGAGATCGAACCCACTCACTCTGATTGCCAGCGCAACCGCCTAACCCATAGGCTATGCTGCGTGTAGTTTTGCAAGCTGCTTAATTCACGTTTTCCTCTAATTGTTGTTTGTTATCTTGCCAACGGTATACACAATATTTTTAGACATTCTGTCTATATGTAAATCGTGTATGTTGGACTTTGTTTGTGGACATTCTTCTTTCTATTTTTAGAAGATAGTTATTGTACATAACCGCTTGCTCCGGTATAAATGTATTTTGTTGTTGGTTTTACGGTCTGTTCATTTTACATATTTTTTGTAAGTATAACGAGCTCAAGACCAGTTGATAATAGTTCTTAGTTAATTATTATTATTTTTGATTAGAGGAAAAATTGAAAGCAACAAACATATACAGGCTATAGTTATAGTACTATTTCGAAAACAGCCACGATTTCTCGTCAGACTAATTCGTATAGTTTTGCTATTTTCAGAGGATCTTGTGGAGATCGAACCCACTCACTCTGATTGCCAGCGCAACCGCCTAACCCATAGGCTATGCTGCGTGTAGTTTTGCAAGCTGCTTAATTCACGTTTTCCTCTAATTGTTGTTTGTTATCTTGCCAACGGTATACACAATATTTTTAGACATTCTGTCTATATGTAAATCGTGTATGTTGGACTTTGTTTGTGGACATTCTTCTTTCTATTTTTAGAAGATAGTTATTGTACATAACCGCGTGCTCCGGTATAAATGTATTTTGTTGTTGGTTTTACGGTCTGTGCATTTTACATATTTTTTGTAAGTATAACGAGCTCAAGACCAGTTGATAATAATTCTTAGTTAATTATTATTATTTTTAATTATTTTATTTTTGATTAGAGGAAAAATTGAAAGCAACAAACATATACAGGCTATAGTTATAGTACTATTTTGAAAACAGCCACGATTTCTCGTCAGACTAATTCGTATAGTTTTGCTATTTTCAGAGGATCTTGTGGAGATCGAACCCACTCACTCTGATTGCCAGCGCAACCGCCTAACCCATAGGCTATGCTGCGTGTAGTTTTGCAAGCTGCTTAATTCACGTTTTCCTCTAATTGTTGTTTGTTATCTTGCCAACGGTATACACAATATTTTTAGACATTCTGTCTATATGTAAATCGTGTATGTTGGACTTTGTTTGTGGACATTCTTCTTTCTATTTTTAGAAGATAGTTATTGTACATAACCGCGTGCTCCGGTATAAATGTATTTTGTTGTTGGTTTTACGGTCTGTTCATTTTACATATTTTTTGTAAGTATAACGAGCTCAAGACCAGTTGATAATAATTCTTAGTTAATTATTATTATTTTTGATTAGAGGAAAAATTGAAAGCAACAAACATATACAGGCTATAGTTATAGTACTATTTCGAAAACAGCCACGATTTCTCGTCAGACTAATTCGTATAGTTTTGCTATTTTCAGAGGATCTTGTGGAGATCGAACCCACTCACTCTGATTGCCAGCGCAACCGCCTAACCCATAGGCTATGCTGCGTGTAGTTTTGCAAGCTGCTTAATTCACGTTTTCCTCTAATTGTTGTTTGTTATCTTGCCAACGGTATACACAATATTTTTAGACATTCTGTCTATATGTAAATCGTGTATGTTGGACTTTGTTTGTGGACATTCTTCTTTCTATTTTTAGAAGATAGTTATTGTACATAACCGCGTGCTCCGGTATAAATGTATTTTGTTGTTGGTTTTACGGTCTGTTCATTTTACATATTTTTTGTAAGTATAACGAGCTCAAGACCAGTTGATAATAATTCTTAGTTAATTATTATTATTTTTGATTAGAGGAAAAATTGAAAGCAACAAACATATACAGGCTATAGTTATAGTACTATTTCGAAAACAGCCACGATTTCTCGTCAGACTAATTCGTATAGTTTTGCTATTTTCAGAGGATCTTGTGGAGATCGAACCCACTCACTCTGATTGCCAGCGCAACCGCCTAACCCATAGGCTATGCTGCGTGTAGTTTTGCAAGCTGCTTAATTCACGTTTTCCTCTAATTGTTGTTTGTTATCTTGCCAACGGTATACACAATATTTTTAGACATTCTGTCTATATGTAAATCGTGTATGTTGGACTTTGTTTGTGGACATTCTTCTTTCTATTTTTAGAAGATAGTTATTGTACATAACCGCGTGCTCCGGTATAAATGTATTTTGTTGTTGGTTTTACGGTCTGTTCATTTTACATATTTTTTGTAAGTATAACGAGCTCAACACCAGTGGATAATAATTCTTAGTTAATTATTATTATTTTTGATTAGAGGAAAAATTGAAAGCAACAAACATATATAGGCTATAGTTATAGTACTATTTCGAAAACAGCCACGATTTCTCGTCAGACTAATTCGTATAGTTTTGCTATTTTCAGAGGATCTTGTGGAGATCGAACCCACTCACTCTGATTGCCAGCGCAACCGCCTAACCCATAGGCTATGCTGCGTGTAGTTTTGCAAGCTGCTTAATTCACGTTTTCCTCTACTTGTTGTTTGTTATCTTGCCAACGGTATACACAATATTTTTAGACATTCTGTCTATATGTAAATCGTGTATGTTGGACTTTGTTTGTGGACATTCTTCTTTCTATTTTTAGAAGATAGTTATTGTACATAACCGCGTGCTCCGGTATAAATGTATTTTGTTGTTGGTTTTACGGTATGTTCATTTTACATATTTTTTGTAAGTATAACGAGCTCAACACCAGTGGATAATAATTCTTAGTTAATTATTATTATTTTTGATTAGAGGAAAAATTGAAAGCAACAAACATATACAGGCTATAGTTATAGTACTATTTCGAAAACAGCCACGATTTCTCATCAGACTAATTCGTATAGTTTTGCTATTTTCAGAGGATCTTGTGGAGATCGAACCCACTCACTCTGATTGCCAGCGCAACCGCCTAACCCATAGGCTATGCTGCGTGTAGTTTTGCAAGCTGCTTAATTCACGTTTTCCTCTAATTGTTGTTTGTTATCTTGCCAACGGTATACACAATATTTTTAGACATTCTGTCTATATGTAAATCGTGTATGTTGGACTTTGTTTGTGGACATTCTTCTTTCTATTTTTAGAAGATAGTTATTGTACATAACCGCGTGCTCCGGTATAAATGTATTTTGTTGTTGGTTTTACGGTCTGTTCATTTGACATATTTTTTGTAAGTATAACGAGCTCAAGACCAGTTGATAATAATTCTTAGTTAATTATTATTATTTTTGATTAGAGGAAAAATTGAAAGCAACAAACATATACAGGCTATAGTTATAGTACTATTTCGAAAACAGCCACGATTTCTCGTCAGACTAATTCGTATAGTTTTGCTATTTTCAGAGGATCTTGTGGAGATCGAACCCACTCACTCTGATTGCCAGCGCAACCGCCTAACCCATAGGCTATGCTGCGTGTAGTTTTGCAAGCTGCTTAATTCACGTTTTCCTCTAATTGTTGTTTGTTATCTTGCCAACGGTATACACAATATTTTTAGACATTCTGTCTATATGTAAATCGTGTATGTTGGACTTTGTTTGTGGACATTCTTCTTTCTATTTTTAGAAGATAGTTATTGTACATAACCGCGTGCTCCGGTATAAATGTATTTTGTTGTTGGTTTTACGGTCTGTTCATTTTACATATTTTTTGTAAGTATAACGAGCTCAAGACCAGTTGATAATAATTCTTAGTTAATTATTATTATTTTTGATTAGAGGAAAAATTGAAAGCAACAAACATATACAGGCTATAGTTATAGTACTATTTCGAAAACAGCCACGATTTCTCGTCAGACTAATTCGTATAGTTTTGCTATTTTCAGAGGATCTTGTGGAGATCGAACCCACTCACTCCGATTGCCAGCGCAACCGCCTAACCCATAGGCTATGCTGCGTGTAGTTTTGCAAGCTGCTTATTTCACGTTTTCCTCTAATTGTTGTTTGTTATCTTGCCAACGGTATACACAATATTTTTAGACATTCTGTCTATATGTAAATCGTGTATGTTGGACTTTGTTTGTGGACATTCTTCTTTCTATTTTTAGAAGATAGTTATTGTACATAACCGCGTGCTCCGGTATAAATGTATTTTGTTGTTGGTTTTACGGTCTGTTCATTTTACATATTTTTTGTAAGTATAACGAGCTCAAGACCAGTTGATAATAATTCTTAGTTAATTATTATTATTTTTGATTAGAGGAAAAATTGAAAGCAACAAACATATACAGGCTATAGTTATAGTACTATTTCGAAAACAGCCACGATTTCTCGTCAGACTAATTCGTATAGTTTTGCTATTTTCAGAGGATCTTGTGGAGATCGAACCCACTCACTCTGATTGCCAGCGCAACCGCCTAACCCATAGGCTATGCTGCGTGTAGTTTTGCAAGCTGCTTAATTCACGTTTTCCTCTAATTGTTGTTTGTTATCTTGCCAACGGTATACACAATATTTTTAGACATTCTGTCTATATGTAAATCGTGTATGTTGGACTTTGTTTGTGGACATTCTTCTTTCTATTTTTAGAAGATAGTTATTGTACATAACCGCTTGCTCCGGTATAAATGTATTTTGTTGTTGGTTTTACGGTCTGTTCATTTTACATATTTTTTGTAAGTATAACGAGCTCAAGACCAGTTGATAATAGTTCTTAGTTAATTATTATTATTTTTGATTAGAGGAAAAATTGAAAGCAACAAACATATACAGGCTATAGTTATAGTACTATTTCGAAAACAGCCACGATTTCTCGTCAGACTAATTCGTATAGTTTTGCTATTTTCAGAGGATCTTGTGGAGATCGAACCCACTCACTCTGATTGCCAGCGCAACCGCCTAACCCATAGGCTATGCTGCGTGTAGTTTTGCAAGCTGCTTAATTCACGTTTTCCTCTAATTGTTGTTTGTTATCTTGCCAACGGTATACACAATATTTTTAGACATTCTGTCTATATGTAAATCGTGTATGTTGGACTTTGTTTGTGGACATTCTTCTTTCTATTTTTAGAAGATAGTTATTGTACATAACCGCGTGCTCCGGTATAAATGTATTTTGTTGTTGGTTTTACGGTCTGTTCATTTTACATATTTTTTGTAAGTATAACGAGCTCAAGACCAGTTGATAATAATTCTTAGTTAATTATTATTATTTTTGATTAGAGGAAAAATTGAAAGCAACAAACATATACAGGCTATAGTTATAGTACTATTTCGAAAACAGCCACGATTTCTCGTCAGACTAATTCGTATAGTTTTGCTATTTTCAGAGGATCTTGTGGAGATCGAACCCACTCACTCTGATTGCCAGCGCAACCGCCTAACCCATAGGCTATGCTGCGTGTAGTTTTGCAAGCTGCTTAATTCACGTTTTCCTCTAATTGTTGTTTGTTATCTTGCCAACGGTATACACAATATTTTTAGACATTCTGTCTATATGAAAATCGTGTATGTTGGACTTTGTTTGTGGACATTCTTCTTTCTATTTTTAGAAGATAGTTATTGTACATAACCGCGTGCTCCGGTATAAATGTATTTTGTTGTTGGTTTTACGGTCTGTTCATTTTACATATTTTTTGTAAGTATAACGAGCTCAAGACCAGTTGATAATAGTTCTTAGTTAATTATTATTATTTTTGATTAGAGGAAAAATTGAAAGCAACAAACATATACAGGCTATAGTTATAGTACTATTTCGAAAACAGCCACGATTTCTCGTCAGACTAATTCGTATAGTTTTGCTATTTTCAGAGGATCTTGTGGAGATCGAACCCACTCACTCTGATTGCCAGCGCAACCGCCTAACCCATAGGCTATGCTGCGTGTAGTTTTGCAAGCTGCTTAATTCACGTTTTCCTCTAATTGTTGTTTGTTATCTTGCCAACGGTATACACAATATTTTTAGACATTCTGTCTATATGTAAATCGTGTATGTTGGACTTTGTTTGTGGACATTCTTCTTTCTATTTTTAGAAGATAGTTATTGTACATAACCGCGTGCTCCGGTATAAATGTATTTTGTTGTTGGTTTTACGGTCTGTTCATTTTACATATTTTTTGTAAGTATAACGAGCTCAAGACCAGTTGATAATAATTCTTAGTTAATTATTATTATTTTTAATTATTTTATTTTTGATTAGAGGAAAAATTGAAAGCAACAAACATATACAGGCTATAGTTATAGTACTATTTCGAAAACAGCCACGATTTCTCGTCAGACTAATTCGTATAGTTTTGCTATTTTCAGAGGATCTTGTGGAGATCGAACCCACTCACTCTGATTGCCAGCGCAACCGCCTAACCCATAGGCTATGCTGCGTGTAGTTTTGCAAGCTGCTTAATTCACGTTTTCCTCTAATTGTTGTTTGTTATCTTGCCAACGGTATACACAATATTTTTAGACATTCTGTCTATATGTAAATCGTGTATGTTGGACTTTGTTTGTGGACATTCTTCTTTCTATTTTTAGAAGATAGTTATTGTACATAACCGCGTGCTCCGGTATAAATGTATTTTGTTGTTGGTTTTACGGTCTGTTCATTTTACATATTTTTTGTAAGTATAACGAGCTCAAGACCAGTTGATAATAATTCTTAGTTAATTATTATTATTTTTGATTAGAGGAAAAATTGAAAGCAACAAACATATACAGGCTATAGTTATAGTACTATTTCGAAAACAGCCACGATTTCTCGTCAGACTAATTCGTATAGTTTTGCTATTTTCAGAGGATCTTGTGGAGATCGAACCCACTCACTCTGATTGCCAGCGCAACCGCCTAACCCATAGGCTATGCTGCGTGTAGTTTTGCAAGCTGCTTAATTCACGTTTTCCTCTAATTGTTGTTTGTTATCTTGCCAACGGTATACACAATATTTTTAGACATTCTGTCTATATGTAAATCGTGTATGTTGGACTTTGTTTGTGGACATTCTTCTTTCTATTTTTAGAAGATAGTTATTGTACATAACCGCGTGCTCCGGTATAAATGTATTTTGTTGTTGGTTTTACGGTCTGTTCATTTTACATATTTTTTGTAAGTATAACGAGCTCAAGACCAGTTGATAATAATTCTTAGTTAATTATTATTATTTTTGATTAGAGGAAAAATTGAAAGCAACAAACATATACAGGCTATAGTTATAGTACTATTTCGAAAACAGCCACGATTTCTCGTCAGACTAATTCGTATAGTTTTGCTATTTTCAGAGGATCTTGTGGAGATCGAACCCACTCACTCTGATTGCCAGCGCAACCGCCTAACCCATAGGCTATGCTGCGTGTAGTTTTGCAAGCTGCTTAATTCACGTTTTCCTCTAATTGTTGTTTGTTATCTTGCCAACGGTATACACAATATTTTTAGACATTCTGTCTATATGTAAATCGTGTATGTTGGACTTTGTTTGTGGACATTCTTCTTTCTATTTTTAGAAGATAGTTATTGTACATAACCGCGTGCTCCGGTATAAATGTATTTTGTTGTTGGTTTTACGGTCTGTTCATTTTACATATTTTTTGTAAGTATAACGAGCTCAACACCAGTGGATAATAATTCTTAGTTAATTATTATTATTTTTGATTAGAGGAAAAATTGAAAGCAACAAATATATATAGGCTATAGTTATAGTACTATTTCGAAAACAGCCACGATTTCTCGTCAGACTAATTCGTATAGTTTTGCTATTTTCAGAGGATCTTGTGGAGATCGAACCCACTCACTCTGATTGCCAGCGCAACCGCCTAACCCATAGGCTATGCTGCGTGTAGTTTTGCAAGCTGCTTAATTCACGTTTTCCTCTACTTGTTGTTTGTTATCTTGCCAACGGTATACACAATATTTTTAGACATTCTGTCTATATGTAAATCGTGTATGTTGGACTTTGTTTGTGGACATTCTTCTTTCTATTTTTAGAAGATAGTTATTGTACATAACCGCGTGCTCCAGTATAAATGTGTTTTGTTGTTGGTTTTACGGTCTGTTCATTTTACATATTTTTTGTAAGTATAACGAGCTCAACACCAGTGGATAATAATTCTTAGTTAATTATTATTATTTTTGATTAGAGGAAAAATTGAAAGCAACAAACATATACAGGCTATAGTTATAGTACTATTTCGAAAACAGCCACGATTTCTCATCAGACTAATTCGTATAGTTTTGCTATTTTCAGAGGACCTTGTGGAGATCGAACCCACTCACTCTGATTGCCAGCGCAACCGCCTAACCCATAGGCTATGCTGCGTGTAGTTTTGCAAGCTGCTTAATTCACGTTTTCCTCTAATTGTTGTTTGTTATCTTGCCAACGGTATACACAATATTTTTAGACATTCTGTCTATATGTAAATCGTGTATGTTGGACTTTGTTTGTGGACATTCTTCTTTCTATTTTTAGAAGATAGTTATTGTACATAACCGCGTGCTCCGGTATAAATGTATTTTGTTGTTGGTTTTACGGTCTGTTCATTTTACATATTTTTTGTAAGTATAACGAGCTCAAGACCAGTTGATAATAATTCTTAGTTAATTATTATTATTTTTGATTAGAGGAAAAATTGAAAGCAACAAACATATACAGGCTATAGTTATAGTACTATTTCGAAAACAGCCACGATTTCTCGTCAGACTAATTCGTATAGTTTTGCTATTTTCAGAGGATCTTGTGGAGATCGAACCCACTCACTCTGATTGCCAGCGCAACCGCCTAACCCATAGGCTATGCTGCGTGTAGTTTTGCAAGCTGCTTAATTCACGTTTTCCTCTAATTGTTGTTTGTTATCTTGCCAACGGTATACACAATATTTTTAGACATTCTGTCTATACGTAAATCGTGTATGTTGGACTTTGTTTGTGGACATTCTTCTTTCTATTTTTAGAAGATAGTTATTGTACATAACCGCGTGCTCCGGTATAAATGTATTTTGTTGTTGGTTTTACGGTCTGTTCATTTTACATATTTTTTGTAAGTATAACGAGCTCAAGACCAGTTGATAATAATTCTTAGTTAATTATTATTATTTTTGATTAGAGGAAAAATTGAAAGCAACAAACATATACAGGCTATAGTTATAGTACTATTTCGAAAACAGCCACGATTTCTCGTCAGACTAATTCGTATAGTTTTGCTATTTTCAGAGGATCTTGTGGAGATCGAACCCACTCACTCCGATTGCCAGCGCAACCGCCTAACCCATAGGCTATGCTGCGTGTAGTTTTGCAAGCTGCTTAATTCACGTTTTCCTCTAATTGTTGTTTGTTATCTTGCCAACGGTATACACAATATTTTTAGACATTCTGTCTATATGTAAATCGTGTATGTTGGACTTTGTTTGTGGACATTCTTCTTTCTATTTTTAGAAGATAGTTATTGTACATAACCGCGTGCTCCGGTATAAATGTATTTTGTTGTTGGTTTTACGGTCTGTTCATTTTACATATTTTTTGTAAGTATAACGAGCTCAAGACCAGTTGATAATAATTCTTAGTTAATTATTATTATTTTTGATTAGAGGAAAAATTGAAAGCAACAAACATATACAGGCTATAGTTATAGTACTATTTCGAAAACAGCCACGATTTCTCGTCAGACTAATTCGTATAGTTTTGCTATTTTCAGAGGATCTTGTGGAGATCGAACCCACTCACTCTGATTGCCAGCGCAACCGCCTAACCCATAGGCTATGCTGCGTGTAGTTTTGCAAGCTGCTTAATTCACGTTTTCCTCTAATTGTTGTTTGTTATCTTGCCAACGGTATACACAATATTTTTAGACATTCTGTCTATATGTAAATCGTGTATGTTGGACTTTGTTTGTGGACATTCTTCTTTCTATTTTTAGAAGATAGTTATTGTACATAACCGCGTGCTCCGGTATAAATGTATTTTGTTGTTGGTTTTACGGTCTGTTCATTTTACATATTTTTTGTAAGTATAACGAGCTCAAGACCAGTTGATAATAATTCTTAGTTAATTATTATTATTTTTGATTAGAGGAAAAATTGAAAGCAACAAACATATACAGGCTATAGTTATAGTACTATTTCGAAAACAGCCACGATTTCTCGTCAGACTAATTCGTATAGTTTTGCTATTTTCAGAGGATCTTGTGGAGATCGAACCCACTCACTCTGATTGCCAGCGCAACCGCCTAACCCATAGGCTATGCTGCGTGTAGTTTTGCAAGCTGCTTAATTCACGTTTTCCTCTAATTGTTGTTTGTTATCTTGCCAACGGTATACACAATATTTTTAGACATTCTGTCTATATGTAAATCGTGTATGTTGGACTTTGTTTGTGGACATTCTTCTTTCTATTTTTAGAAGATAGTTATTGTACATAACCGCGTGCTCCGGTATAAATGTATTTTGTTGTTGGTTTTACGGTCTGTTCATTTTACATATTTTTTGTAAGTATAACGAGCTCAAGACCAGTTGATAATAATTCTTAGTTAATTATTATTATTTTTGATTAGAGGAAAAATTGAAAGCAACAAACATATACAGGCTATAGTTATAGTACTATTTCGAAAACAGCCACGATTTCTCGTCAGACTAATTCGTATAGTTTTGCTATTTTCAGAGGATCTTGTGGAGATCGAACCCACTCACTCTGATTGCCAGCGCAACCGCCTAACCCATAGGCTATGCTGCGTGTAGTTTTGCAAGCTGCTTAATTCACGTTTTCCTCTAATTGTTGTTTGTTATCTTGCCAACGGTATACACAATATTTTTAGACATTCTGTCTATATGTAAATCGTGTATGTTGGACTTTGTTTGTGGACATTCTTCTTTCTATTTTTAGAAGATAGTTATTGTACATAACCGCGTGCTCCGGTATAAATGTATTTTGTTGTTGGTTTTACGGTCTGTTCATTTTACATATTTTTTGTAAGTATAACGAGCTCAACACCAGTGGATAATAATTCTTAGTTAATTATTATTATTTTTGATTAGAGGAAAAATTGAAAGCAACAAATATATATAGGCTATAGTTATAGTACTATTTCGAAAACAGCCACGATTTCTCGTCAGACTAATTCGTATAGTTTTGCTATTTTCAGAGGATCTTGTGGAGATCGAACCCACTCACTCTGATTGCCAGCGCAACCGCCTAACCCATAGGCTATGCTGCGTGTAGTTTTGCAAGCTGCTTAATTCACGTTTTCCTCTACTTGTTGTTTGTTATCTTGCCAACGGTATACACAATATTTTTAGACATTCTGTCTATATGTAAATCGTGTATGTTGGACTTTGTTTGTGGACATTCTTCTTTCTATTTTTAGAAGATAGTTATTGTACATAACCGCGTGCTCCAGTATAAATGTGTTTTGTTGTTGGTTTTACGGTCTGTTCATTTTACATATTTTTTGTAAGTATAACGAGCTCAACACCAGTGGATAATAATTCTTAGTTAATTATTATTATTTTTGATTAGAGGAAAAATTGAAAGCAACAAACATATACAGGCTATAGTTATAGTACTATTTCGAAAACAGCCACGATTTCTCATCAGACTAATTCGTATAGTTTTGCTATTTTCAGAGGACCTTGTGGAGATCGAACCCACTCACTCTGATTGCCAGCGCAACCGCCTAACCCATAGGCTATGCTGCGTGTAGTTTTGCAAGCTGCTTAATTCACGTTTTCCTCTAATTGTTGTTTGTTATCTTGCCAACGGTATACACAATATTTTTAGACATTCTGTCTATATGTAAATCGTGTATGTTGGACTTTGTTTGTGGACATTCTTCTTTCTATTTTTAGAAGATAGTTATTGTACATAACCGCGTGCTCCGGTATAAATGTATTTTGTTGTTGGTTTTACGGTCTGTTCATTTTACATATTTTTTGTAAGTATAACGAGCTCAAGACCAGTTGATAATAATTCTTAGTTAATTATTATTATTTTTGATTAGAGGAAAAATTGAAAGCAACAAACATATACAGGCTATAGTTATAGTACTATTTCGAAAACAGCCACGATTTCTCGTCAGACTAATTCGTATAGTTTTGCTATTTTCAGAGGATCTTGTGGAGATCGAACCCACTCACTCTGATTGCCAGCGCAACCGCCTAACCCATAGGCTATGCTGCGTGTAGTTTTGCAAGCTGCTTAATTCACGTTTTCCTCTAATTGTTGTTTGTTATCTTGCCAACGGTATACACAATATTTTTAGACATTCTGTCTATACGTAAATCGTGTATGTTGGACTTTGTTTGTGGACATTCTTCTTTCTATTTTTAGAAGATAGTTATTGTACATAACCGCGTGCTCCGGTATAAATGTATTTTGTTGTTGGTTTTACGGTCTGTTCATTTTACATATTTTTTGTAAGTATAACGAGCTCAAGACCAGTTGATAATAATTCTTAGTTAATTATTATTATTTTTGATTAGAGGAAAAATTGAAAGCAACAAACATATACAGGCTATAGTTATAGTACTATTTCGAAAACAGCCACGATTTCTCGTCAGACTAATTCGTATAGTTTTGCTATTTTCAGAGGATCTTGTGGAGATCGAACCCACTCACTCCGATTGCCAGCGCAACCGCCTAACCCATAGGCTATGCTGCGTGTGGTTTTGCAAGCTGCTTAATTCACGTTTTCCTCTAATTGTTGTTTGTTATCTTGCCAACGGTATACACAATATTTTTAGACATTCTGTCTATATGTAAATCGTGTATGTTGGACTTTGTTTGTGGACATTCTTCTTTCTATTTTTAGAAGATAGTTATTGTACATAACCGCGTGCTCCGGTATAAATGTATTTTGTTGTTGGTTTTACGGTCTGTTCATTTTACATATTTTTTGTAAGTATAACGAGCTCAAGACCAGTTGATAATAATTCTTAGTTAATTATTATTATTTTTGATTAGAGGAAAAATTGAAAGCAACAAACATATACAGGCTATAGTTATAGTACTATTTCGAAAACAGCCACGATTTCTCGTCAGACTAATTCGTATAGTTTTGCTATTTTCAGAGGATCTTGTGGAGATCGAACCCACTCACTCTGATTGCCAGCGCAACCGCCTAACCCATAGGCTATGCTGCGTGTAGTTTTGCAAGCTGCTTAATTCACGTTTTCCTCTAATTGTTGTTTGTTATCTTGCCAACGGTATACACAATATTTTTAGACATTCTGTCTATATGTAAATCGTGTATGTTGGACTTTGTTTGTGGACATTCTTCTTTCTATTTTTAGAAGATAGTTATTGTACATAACCGCTTGCTCCGGTATAAATGTATTTTGTTGTTGGTTTTACGGTCTGTTCATTTTACATATTTTTTGTAAGTATAACGAGCTCAAGACCAGTTGATAATAGTTCTTAGTTAATTATTATTATTTTTGATTAGAGGAAAAATTGAAAGCAACAAACATATACAGGCTATAGTTATAGTACTATTTCGAAAACAGCCACGATTTCTCGTCAGACTAATTCGTATAGTTTTGCTATTTTCAGAGGATCTTGTGGAGATCGAACCCACTCACTCTGATTGCCAGCGCAACCGCCTAACCCATAGGCTATGCTGCGTGTAGTTTTGCAAGCTGCTTAATTCACGTTTTCCTCTAATTGTTGTTTGTTATCTTGCCAACGGTATACACAATATTTTTAGACATTCTGTCTATATGTAAATCGTGTATGGACTTTGTTTGTGGACATTCTTCTTTCTATTTTTAGAAGATAGTTATTGTACATAACCGCGTGCTCCGGTATAAATGTATTTTGTTGTTGGTTTTACGGTCTGTTCATTTTACATATTTTTTGTAAGTATAACGAGCTCAAGACCAGTTGATAATAATTCTTAGTTAATTATTATTATTTTTGATTAGAGGAAAAATTGAAAGCAACAAACATATACAGGCTATAGTTATAGTACTATTTCGAAAACAGCCACGATTTCTCGTCAGACTAATTCGTATAGTTTTGCTATTTTCAGAGGATCTTGTGGAGATCGAACCCACTCACTCTGATTGCCAGCGCAACCGCCTAACCCATAGGCTATGCTGCGTGTAGTTTTGCAAGCTGCTTAATTCACGTTTTCCTCTAATTGTTGTTTGTTATCTTGCCAACGGTATACACAATATTTTTAGACATTCTGTCTATATGAAAATCGTGTATGTTGGACTTTGTTTGTGGACATTCTTCTTTCTATTTTTAGAAGATAGTTATTGTACATAACCGCGTGCTCCGGTATAAATGTATTTTGTTGTTGGTTTTACGGTCTGTTCATTTTACATATTTTTTGTAAGTATAACGAGCTCAAGACCAGTTGATAATAATTCTTAGTTAATTATTATTATTTTTGATTAGAGGAAAAATTGAAAGCAACAAACATATACAGGCTATAGTTATAGTACTATTTCGAAAACAGCCACGATTTCTCGTCAGACTAATTCGTATAGTTTTGCTATTTTCAGAGGATCTTGTGGAGATCGAACCCACTCACTCTGATTGCCAGCGCAACCGCCTAACCCATAGGCTATGCTGCGTGTAGTTTTGCAAGCTGCTTAATTCACGTTTTCCTCTAATTGTTGTTTGTTATCTTGCCAACGGTATACAAATTATTTTTAGACATTCTGTCTATATGTAAATCGTGTATGTTGGACTTTGTTTGTGGACATTCTTCTTTCTATTTTTAGAAGATAGTTATTGTACATAACCGCGTGCTCCGGTATAAATGTATTTTGTTGTTGGTTTTACGGTCTGTTCATTTTACATATTTTTTGTAAGTATAACGAGCTCAAGACCAGTTGATAATAATTCTTAGTTAATTATTATTATTTTTGATTAGAGGAAAAATTGAAAGCAACAAACATATATAGGCTATAGTTATAGTACTATTTCGAAAACAGCCACGATTTCTCGTCAGACTAATTCGTATAGTTTTGCTATTTTCAGAGGATCTTGTGGATCTGTGGATCTGACTATAAAAAAGTTTAAATTTAATTATGAAAGAAACGTCTCCTCTTTCAGAGTTGATCTTTCATTGAATGATTTTGATTCAGTTTTGAAGTTCGTTTTGTCCTTCCGACGCTTTTGTGCGTGAATTTGAACATAAGCCGAAGAAAAACACCCAGAATGTAGCTAGGGTCCCACGTGATAGTGCAGTGTCAAAAAACTAAATGTAAAGTCAGTAAATTTTTACTATTAAAATGTTAGAGGTTTAAATACCAAACTTACCGAACTTTATTTAAAATCTCTTTGTTGTAATTACAACATTATTTCCTTTACCGAAACGTGGCTAAAACCACATATTTTCAACGCTGAAGTCTTATCTGATGATTATCAGGTATTCAGAAATGATCGCATTAACAGAGTCGGGGGTGGCGTTCTAATAGCTTTTAATTCTTCAATGCCCTCTGAGGAGGTTAATGTTCCTTGCATCGAGTCATGTGAATTCAAGTGCGTCCGAATACAGCTTGAAAACTGGATATATGGATATATATAGCGGTTTGTTATATTCCTCCCTCATCTGATATCTCAATCTACATGCAGCTTATAAAGCGTAAATTTAATGACTAAACTTTCCGATTCCATGATCGTTCTGGACGTGGAATATCTTTGACGGAAGCATTGTCCCAATTCCATCCAAAGTGGGGTATAATGACTTTTTGGATGAAATGGCAGACCTTTGTCTTAATCAAATAAATGTTATCCCTAACAATTTCGGAAAGGTCCTGGACTTAGCTTTCGTCGATGATACATCCAAGTTCTGTTTGATTAGGTGCGATCCTTTGGTTTTACCGGAAGACGTTTACCATCCTTCTTTTGAGATCGTTTACGAAATCATAACTAATGAAGAAGGCAGTGATACTAAACCATTCGATTCTAGTAAACTCTTTGACTTCGACTTTGCTAAAACCAGCTTTAAAAAATTAAATAAAGAGTTGTCTAAATTGGCCTGAATATTATGGCGATATTGAGCTTAACATTTCCAATTTTAATCATACTATTTAATTTATGAAAGGCATGTTCCTAAATGTAAATATTTCTCTGATGAACCAACGCAAGCATGGTTTACTAAAGAACTGAAAGCTTTAAAAAATAAGAAGAATCGCTCATTCAAGCTATACAAGAAACCCGGTTTAAGCCAAGATTACTTAAAATACTCCATTCTACGGCAGAAATACTTTGAACTGAATAAAAAATGTTACACTGCTTATATCTGTAAAATTAAAAAGAACCTTATATGTAACCCAAAGTCATTTTATGGTTTCGTAAACTCTAAACGTAATATAAGAGGGTTTCCTTCTGCCATGAAATTCCTAGACTGTATATCCAAGATATTGCAAATTTCTTTGCCCAATTTTTTAAATCTAATTATTCTACTCCTACCTTTTCCCGATTGAAAAAATATCCATATCAGTTAAATGCAAACCACATCATTAATAGTCCTATAATTTCTCCTGCAAATGTTTTATTCTATCTGAAAACTTAAAGGAATCATTTAAATGTGGCCCTGATATGATCCCGGCATGTTTTCTCGAAAATTGTGCTAACTACATTTACCAGCTTCTAACCAATCTATTTAATCTGTCTTTAAAAAGCGGCGTCTTTCCAACTGCTTGGAAAGAATCTTTCCTTATACCACTCTATAAGAGTGGGAGTAGGTCATCTGTAGATAACTACCGCGGAATCGCAAAGCTTTCCGCTATTCCCAAATTATTTGAACCATCGTTACAAATCAGCTTACAACTTCTATATCCACATTGATTGCAGATTGCCAGCACGGCTTTTGTAAAGGTAAATCAACAAGTACAAACCTACTAGAATTCACAACCCATGTTTCAAACGCGTTTAGAGAAAAAATGCACACAGATGTTATGTATACAGATTTCAGTAAAGAAGTTTGCCATTCGTTACTTATTCATAAACTTTTTCTCCTGGGCTTTCAACCCAGTCTCACCCGCTGGATATCTTCTTATCTTTTTTCCAGAACACAAAGAGTAGTTTTTAAGAATGCGCTATCTAATGTCATCGATGTATCTTCTGGAGTTTCTCAAGGTAGCCATCTTGGCCCGATTCTGTTTTTGCTGTTCATTAATGATATATCCAGTACTATCAAGTTTTCAAAAATTTAGATGTACGCTGACGACGTTAAGAGTTTTATGTCTTACTCGGTGAGCGAAAATAGAGCTTTACTTCAATCAGATCTTGATAGACTGGGTGTTTGGTGCGATCTAAACTACATGCCACTCAATCTTAAAAAATGTAAATATATGTGTTTTTCGCGCAGAAATACACAACCAGCTTCCTACATAATCAACAATCATATTCTTAAACAAGTGCATGATTTTATGGACTTGGAAATTACGATGGATAGTAAACTTAGCTTCAATCTCCATATTAATGCAACTGTCAATAACTCTAGGGGTGTTTTATCATTCGTTAAGGGATGGTCGAAAGAATTTAGTGATCCGTACGTAACTAAAGCCCTTTTTACAACATTAGTAAGACCGATATTAGAATATTGCTCAATTATTTGGAATCCGAGCTACCAGGTCCACGTTGATCGGTTACAATCGGTTCAAAACCAATTTTTACTTTTCGCTTTAAGAGATCTTTCATGGGGTTCCCTGTATAATTTGCCTCTCTATACTAATCGCTTGAAACTTATTAACCTTCCTACCCTTGCTAGTCGTAGAGAAATGTTCGGAACAATATTTATGATTAAATTATTAAACGGGTTGGTCTCTAGTCCATTTTTGTTGGGAGAAGTAAACTTTAACATTCCTTTTCGGCCATCAAGACATTTTAAACCAATTTTTTTGAAACAGTGTAGGAATAATTTTGAATTAAATGAGCCTTTCCGATGTTTGTGTGACAATTATAACACTCACTCCAGTACATTTGATATTCCTGACTCGCTTTTTAGCGTTAAAAAATCGATACTATACTCGCTTAACCCATAGGAACTTTATGAATTTACTCTTTACAATCTAACTGATTATTTCTTCTGTTAATACATTATTTATAAGTTTTAATTTCTTGTGTTACTTAGCTGATGAGTTTCCCTCTGTAGCTGAGCAGTTTTAGATCTCGACACTTAACAAACCCCTGCCTTTCAATGACTCAGCAATATACGAGTATAAAAAAAAAAAAAAAACCGTGCGTTATGCGGATGCGCCCCTCGTGTCGGTTGGGCGGGATGGTGGGTTATCCGTTGGGAATTATTATTATTATTAAAGATCACACTTGTCCACTGTACGGTTATTAGCTTTCGTCACTGCAGCTCAATAAATGCTACCTGACTTGGAAAATACCTAGACTTTTCTTCTTGAAGGTGAGAAAACACATCCGGCTTTGTAACTTTCAAAGAATTATCAACTGAAAAAAAATTTATTTTTTGTAAAGAGTTCATATTATCAGGTAGGCGATGTCGCAATTTTGTTATCAACTCCATTTAAAGTAGTTGACAGGTTTTACGAACAATTCTCTGTATTTCATCATCAATACTACCTTCATTTTACTTTAATTACATATGAAAAATATGTGTTTGGCCCAGAAAATGTGCTAATTTAGATTTCATACCAGAGCAAAAACCATTTATCACAAAAGAAAAAAATGTTTGATTAACTAAATAATCAAGGAATGCCCCTCTGATACAAATCGACATGCATACATACTTAGGTACCGGCATATAGTTTTGTTTTTCTTCCTGAGACAAATGGAACTACCAATAGCGTTGCTTTTTGTTTATTTCTGATGCCTTGGTATGTTCAGCAAATTAACTATCGTATATAACTATATAGATAGATAGATATATATGATTTTTATCATATGATCGGATTAGATCATCTCCTAATCTTTTACACCATTAGAAACTAGACGCAAGCTGGCTAAACAGCTCATCGTGCCCCACATAACATACACCGAACTTGTTTATACAGGGTGTTTTTTTTACAGGTTTGTTTTTCGAATAGAGATAAAACTGGCATTTTGTGGTCAAATCTGGCAACTCTAATGTCATTTGTGTTCAGTTTGGTTTGCCATTTCATCATGAACAGGTTGACAAAAGAACAACGCTTGCAAATCGTGCAAATTTATTTCGAAAATAATGGTTCAGTTCGCGAAGTTTACCGTGAGCTCCGTCCATTTTATGGTCGACATAATCGTCCATCAGAGCAATTAATTCGGTTAACCATGGATCGTTTTCGCACTACGTTTACTCTATGTGATAATACGCATCCGCAGAGACGTCGAACAGTGCGCACCGAAGAAACAATTGCCGCTGTAGAGCAAAGTGTTGAAGAGGACCCGAATGAATCGATTCGCCACCGTGCACAGCAATTGGAGCTTTGTCCATCAACTTTATGGAGGATTTTGCGCAAAGATCTTGGCTTGCGACCTTACAAGATCCAGCTTGTGCAAGAATTAAAGCCGCGAGACCATGCAATGCGTCGTGATTTTGGTGTATGGGCCGAAAATGAGATTGATTTCGATGCTGATTTTCATCGCAAAATTTTGTTCAGTGATGAGGCTCATTTTTGGTTGAATGGCTACGTCAACAAGCAAA
Organism: Merzomyia westermanni; assembly: GCA_949987695.1. Classification (NCBI taxonomy): domain Eukaryota; kingdom Metazoa; phylum Arthropoda; class Insecta; order Diptera; family Tephritidae; genus Merzomyia; species Merzomyia westermanni. Next base: position 90,062,675 of record OX465291.1, read on the forward strand.
ATTGCCGCATTTGGAGTGAAGAGAATCCACATGAGACCCTTGAAACGCCATTACATCCACAAAAACTGACTGTTTGGTGTGCTCTATGGGCTGGTGGAGTCATTGGGCCATACTTCTTCCGCAATAATGCTGGAGAGGCAGCTACCGTTAATGGAGACCGGTATAGAGCCATGATAACCGACTATTTTGTTCCCGAATTGGATGGCATGAATGTGGATGAGTTGTGGTTCCAACAAGACGGCGCTACATGCCACACAGCGCACGTCACAATCGATTTATTGAAGGAAACATTCGATGAGAGCATAATTTCGCGGAATGGACCTGTCAATTGGCCACCAAGGTCGTGTGATTTGACACCATTGGATTATTTTCTTTGGGGATATGTGAAGTCGCTCGTCTACACCAACAAACCAGAAACGTTAAGGGAATTGGAAGCCAACATTCGTGGCGTTATTGCCGACATACGGCCCCATATGCTCGAAAAAGTGGTTGAAAATTGGACCTGTAGAATTGGCTTTATTCGAGCCAGCCGCGGCGGCCACATGCCCGAAATCATATTTAAACATTAATGGCATAAAATTATCCTTCCAATAAAGCCAAATTGATGGACCTTTGAAACGATTTTCTTGTGTTTTATTTCAATTTGAAGTTCTATACCCCTAAAAAAACACCCTTTAGTAAGCTGGATTCAATCTCCGCTCACAAAATTAATGTATTATTTAATAATGTTACCCGGTATGTAAAAGTTCGAACACATATCCCTATGGAGGAATGAGATTCTGGGTTGTAGTGTTAGTGATTACCTTGCTGCTAGAAACTGCATATACTTATACAAATTGCTAGAATGGAAAACACCAAGTTACTTATACGATAAATTGAATCCGACGAGATCTAATAGGCTTCATAACTTGAACATACCTAAATATACCTACTTGACATCATCTAGGCTGTTTTTCATCAACTCTGTTAGGCTCTGGAACAGTATCCCGGAATCTGTAAAATCGTTGCTAAATAGGAGCAACTACAAGACAATTATAATTAACTACTTCAAGTCGTCGTGTTGAGTATGATAATTAACTGCTTTCTATCTATCTACTATTCTATAATTTTATCTTCTTTGCTTCTTATCTTATTTTATTTATTTTATCTCTTCTTCATACTTTCTATACGCATCCTTTGTACTTGATTTTTTCCTAATTATTCTTGTTAGTCATAAGTTCATAAGTTATTCTTGTTAGTCATGATAATGTTATGTCATTTAATTTAAGTTGATGTACTTCTAAAAGACTGTTGTCTTACGTGTACAACCATTGTTGCATTAAATAAAATAAAATAAAATAAATAAAATTTCCTAATTATCATATGATGTTCTCTTACCTCGTTAAGTTTTGTTTTCTTCTTTGAAATCAGGCTTAATCTACCTATGTATTTATATCTACTACTAGCTGACCCGCCGAACTTTGTTCCGCCTCAAAAGCACAACTCATACAGTCACCCTGGGTCCACATTTAGGTCAATAAATTGGGACCCGGGTAAAATATCGAGGTGAAAGATATCTTAACCACATTTTTGGTTACATTTTGGTCAATAACTCGGGAACTGGATGAGATATCCAAATGAAAGTTGTCCTAAATGGTGAAAGTTTCATGCAATTCTATTCAGTAGTTTTTGCGTGATACGCGCACAATCATACAGACGGACAGACAGACAGACAAAAATTCTGAAAATTGTAGATTTGGGTTCCGCTGGTCCAATAACGACCTCTCCTATCTGTTTTTCTTAAATATCTTCAATGTACAGACATCGACCTGTTACAATTTTATTATATGTAAAGATTAAGCATAAGAGTTAAATTGTTGTTCTATTATACAAGGTGGCGCAAAAGTAAGCTTCCGATGTTCAGCATATCGGTTGTGGCACGTGCAGTGTGTGCTGTTGCACCGTCTTGTTCGAACCACATGTTTTCCAATCCCAATTCATCAAGTTGCGGCAAAAAGAACTCGTTGATCATTGCTCTGTAGCGCTCACCATTCACAGTAACCGTTTGGCCCCGACCGATTATTGGTCAAATAAATAGTCAGCAATATTCCGCGTTCTGGAGCAGTGTATTGTAACATTGTTTATTAACGTGTATTTCGCATGTGTTTACTACACAAATGCCAAAACAGAACTGACTTTAGGGGCCAATCGCAAAATTTATAGCATTTTCTGATAGGAGGATTACTTTTGCGCCACCTTGTAGTATGTTTTGTTGAATTAACGTTGAAGTAAGTAAGTAAGTGTTAGTATGTTCCTGGAGGCAAAGGTGCTGATTACATAAAAGGCAGTTTTTTTTAGTAGGATCTTCGAATCATATTCACCAAAGGTCATGGTAGGGTAGGGTAAGGAAATCGAGTGTCGACTACCATCTTTGATCTCGCCCCAATACAACAGTAAAACATATGACCGCTTTCACCTCTTTTTGCATTTAGATTTTATTCTTTGGTTCTATTGATTTTCGTTTATTTATATAGTTTCGTTTGAGCTATGGCAGTGTCGCTCCCGCCCTTAGACTCTGGTTAGGAGTCCTACAATTAAATTCATATTTTCGTCGACTTAGCTGTGACATTTTCCATCTTATTTATGGTAGATTGAATTATTTAGGTGCATCTGTAAGCACTTCATATTTAATAACACCGTTTCTTTAATAAAAATTCCCTTGAAATCGTTTATACTACATTTCATAAAGCTTTTACCAGCTCCAGTATCTATGAGAGCTTTATGTTTTTTCTTTTAACGTTAACGTTTACGTTATGGTGAGAAGACAGTCCGAGCTGGTCTGTTGAAGAATGTTTGCTGTTCGTCGTTCATTAGGTTTTTATCGTCTTGAGTTCTGCAACATTTACAGGGGTTTAATTCCACAAAATCTTCTTGCCTTTCTTTCTTTATATTGTCAACTTCTATCGGTTCCCCTCAGTCTTGTCTTGGTTGATTCCAGATTTTGCCCGGAATTTGGCCTAGGGTTTCCTACCTTTCAGGACCTGTGAAATTTATCTGAATTTCCCGAGATTTGTGGATTATTTGAAGGTCCGTGCTTTCTTTGGTGAGACATATTGTCTTTATTTTGGTTAGAATATTGTTTGGGTTGATTGATTTGCCCTGAGCTAGCTTGCTTGTAGTAAGTATTTTGATTTAAGTTCTGTCTGACTTGTCCTGAAGTCTTGTCGTGATGTCCTGTATTTCTATCAGTAGTATATTGTGGTGTTTGGTAGTCCTATGGGCCTGTGTTGTTTTTTCTTGGCTTTTGTTTGTTTGTTTTGTAACGACAAAAACACTCCCCGAAGGTTTTTGCAGAGTGTTGTCGAAAGTAACAGTCCTTTGCCGGATATGAACCCGGTACGCTCCGCTACTTCCTTTTGGTGCATGCCCGATTGTGGTTGTAGCGATTTGTAATGACCAGTGAAACCTAGATCAAGTCACCCTTCCATCCGTAAGGGAGAAGTATATGGATAATGAGAGGCATCATATCTGTAGATCAACCATCGAGTTGCACGTCATTGCCTCTGTGCATTTTAGTCGCCTCTTACGATCGTTATGTGTACCTCGGGCATATTCTAAACCCCTAACCCGCAGGTATTTCGCCTTGGCCATTCCCTAGTTCACTATTGCGGTGTATATCGTGTGGTTCCGTATCGGGTGAGAACCGCCTTTTTAGTGTGCCCTAAATCATCATCCAATTGTCCGGTTGAGGTATAGTAATTATGACGATTTTATAAAAAAATTTCCCTGACTGCCTATTTCTTGCGTTCTTCATCGTTGATCGTTAAATAGCAAATATTCCGTACTGCAAAAAAATTAATTCACTGTTACATCACCTTGGTGAGTTTGTTGATACTTTTAAATAATCTATCAATTCCGTGTTGGTCCGCTGTCTGTCTTTGAGGTTGCTGATCTTGTTGCTACTCAATATACTTAAGCGTTTTTAAGCTGCTTTAGATGTTGCCCCCTTCTGGCGCGCTCATTCACCAGGTTCACGTCTAATTAAGCTGGATCCTCCAGGCCATTGCCCTGCTTCAATTTTGGTTTCACTTTCTTTTTATGCCCGATATTTGTGGCTGCTGCACTGCAATCCTGTTGCGTTCATTTCACTGCCACTTATTTCAATATTTTGTGGGTGGTGTTCTATAAGTTTATTGTGATCACTGCATTGCCACTTATGTTTAATATTTAGTTGGTAGGCATGGGATTATTTTCGAATAATATTCGAATAAACGAATAAAAATACTCGTTTCAAAAAGCTTTTGAAATAGCAAGTTTCTGCATGCTATGACCATACCTAATTGCGTACCTATGTATGGGTGCAAGAGGCAGAAGGTGAAATGAAGAATTTTCTTAATTTTCGGAATTTCTATTTAAGTGTGCTATTTAGCAAAAGTTTAGCTAAAGTTTCTGTATGCTATGACCATACCTAATTGCGTACCTATGTATGGGTGCAAGAGGCAGAAGGTGAAATGAAGAATTTTCTTAATTTTCGGAATTTCTATTTAAGTGTGCTATTTAGCAAAAAAAATAGGAAGCAGATAGTCATATTTTGTATATGGTGCTTTACGCAAATTAAACTATTTACTTAGATACACATATGAACATAAAAAAATCAGCACGAACCAGCTCTTTGCCTACCATAATAAACAGTATACGATATGTGTACGCCCACAATGAATTTCGCTTGTGGCATCTGTTGCTTAAATCCCTAGCACCAAACCTGCCTTGCAAACATAACTGCAATAAACTTACAAATGTATTAATAATTAAAGTAAATAAATATTTATATATGGCTTCATTTCTTCACATAAACTTTATTTAATTATTCGCAGAACAACATTCTAATATTATTGAAATAATAAGGAACAACTATTCAAACCCCATTAACCGAATAAATGCCAACAATTCGAATAGTTAAACAAATATCACAATTGCTTATGCACACATTTCTACACGCAACCTTACATGCATACATATGTACATACAAAGCGATGAAAATATTGAATTTCGCTTGCTAAGTCTCTTGCAGTTCAATACAACTATTCAAATACCACTATTCGAATAATCGAATAGATGTTAATCGAATTTTTTGTACCCGTCGAATAAAAATATTATTTATTCGAATAATTTTAGCTGGTGGTGTTACTTAACACTTCACTGCAACTTTTATTGCTGGAGGCTTCATTAAACTTGCGGTCTTTAACCCCTTTAACTGACGATCCAAATGATTGTGAGACCCTAATAGCAACACATTTGATTTTGGGTACTAATCGTCTGGTAGCCGACTACTTCCTTAAACCAGCGGCTATTGGACTTGTGGCGTCGCGATTATCTTCATACGTTACAAGCTTGGCCCAAATGGCTTCCGACATCGCCTCTGGTCAACTTGTAATTATTCATGACTAACTGGCCAAGGGTGTGCTAGGCTTCGCCACACGCTTAGTGTGCATATTCAAGAAAAAAAATATTTACGACAATTCACTTACTCATATCCATAAAAATGTCTGTGTATACAACAATTCCCAAAAAAGCATATTCATATTAAAATAATTGCAAATTCATATGTTGTTTTATTCTGCGTTCAAATTTCAAGAAGACAACGCAATGAGCAATGACGCATGAGAATTTAAGTTTTTTGTTGTAAAAGGCGGTAATAATGCACGATGCTTACTTTACGTAACGATTTTAAGCAAACGTAAGTTTAATATTAAGTGTCATTATCACACATTACATGCATAATGTGAAAAATATGAAGGCGATGATCGAAACTAATTTCTAAGCTATTGCGTCAGACAATGTTGCTTCAAAACACCAAAAGTTATAATACGTAAAAGCTTCATTTGTGGTAGATAAGGCTTTAAGCAGTGCAAGCGATTCGATCTGTGTATCGAAGTACTTAGTTGTTTGGGGTAGGATCAACAAATACAATTAAAGAGTTTGCCAATATTTGCTTTTCTAACAGAACGCTTATAAGACATACGGCAACAATCCACTCTTTTGTCTAATCTAAAACCAAAAACCGATTGTCTGAATGTAAATATTTTTATATTTGTTTGAATGGAAGCATCGATATTCACGATGTATGTCAATTAATTATTTAGTACCTGGATGACCGAACCTTGCTCGGTGGCAACCCTAGGTGGCAATCCTACTTAAAAATATTCTGGTTGGTATACGGCCTCAAATAACTTCCGTTTGATACCCATATTGCCATATATTGCTTAATATTTAAAAAAAATTCGGAAAGGTGGCAACCCTCTAAGCTTCCTTTAGTGGCAACATCCAAGTAGAAAATCTTAGAAGGAAGCATAATATCCATCTACCAAATTTCATCGAAGTAGGTTAAGCCGTTTCCAGGATAGTGGTCGATATCTGAAGGAATAAATAAAATGCGGTCAGGTGGCAACCCTACTCGAAAATACTTTGGTTGGTATACGGCCTAAAATACCTTTCATTTGATACCCATGTTCCGATATATTGCTTAATATTTAAAAAAAATTTATATAGGTGGCAACCCTGTGAACCACCCCAAGTGGCAAGACCAAAGTAGAAAATCTTAAAATAATCATCCAAATCAGTTAAGTCGTTCCTAGATAGTAGTGGATATACAAATATGCAAGAATAACTCGTTTAAAGTTATAAGATGTAAAGACAGTAGATAACTGTTTCAACAGTTATAAAGAAGTGCTATCTGTAGAGTAAATGTTTGTTTCCATTTGCAGATAAATGTGTGGACTGATGGTGAACCTGTTATGACTGGAAAAAATTTATGTTTTTTGGGGTACATGAAAAAAATAACATTGAGGTCCTATCATATATGTGGGAATTTGAATTTTCGTTTTTGAAATATATAAAATCCAAGTCCAGAAAGCGTCTCTGTGACCAACATATCACAGATTTGATTTTGATAAAGCTATATCCAGACGAAATAGATATTTTTGAATTGTTTGAGCTATAAATAATTTCAAAAAAGCGCGATATCTCACCAACCCAACAAAATCAGTTCCATCGTTCCTTATTTAGTGCACCAGAACCTAAACAATATTTTCTTATAAAACACACCAATGTTTGCATTAAGCTCATACAGCTTTTATTTAAATTTCCTGCAATATAGAGTAAGTTAGGGTATTATGATATGGGTTGGTAAACTGATATACCTGCGCATTTCCTAAATTATTCATGTTTGATCAAGAATACTGCAAAGCAACGCCCCGCATTGGTCAGCTAGGTGGCTATCAGTGTGAAAAAACCATTTTCCACCGTGCGGTCGTCAATAATTTTGAGCACTCTTTAAACAAGGATAATTCCGAAATGTTCTCAGGTTGTCAACTTCTTATATTTTATTTTCGTTTTTGGTAAATATAAGCACCAATATCAAGTGATTACTTAATATATTTAAATTAATTTTGGTGAAAAAATAGTTTGTTCCTTTAAAGCTGTAGTTTGGGTAATGTGATATGGTGGAAGTAGTATGAAAAGTTACCACAACAACAAAAGTATTAATTTCCTCCAACTAGGCTTTGGAACGTTGATGACACAAGGGTGTATATCACGCCAAGTAAGCATTCGAAAATGTTAGCTACAACAGAAAAGCAAATTGAGATCAGCAGAAAAAGGAAAACCTTCTCCACTTTTAATGGACCATGCTCTTTCTGGTTCCGAATCAGCTTGTCACATATGTGAATGGATGCAAATTACCATATTTACAATGTGGCTGGATTATTTCATGCGGTTTACACATCTTTCATAGGAGAGCCAAGTTTGTGGTATGGGATTGTCTAAGCTTTATGGAGGGCGAGTAGTTTTTTTGAGTTATTTTTTTTGTATATTATTTTATTATTTGTTCAGAGAGTAGAACGGGGGATGCGAAGCACATGTTGCATAAGGGGCAACCTTTGAGTAATATTTATTTAATTATTTTATTTATATATTATGATTTGTTCTATATAGAAGTGGGGTGCGTTGCACCTGTTACACCTTGGATTTATTAATTGGGGGCGAGCACTGTTGGCTCTGAGGCATTGCGCGGGATTGGCTTCCTCATTTTCGTTGTGAAAAACCCCGATTTGGGATCGCAAAGCATAAACTATATCTTTCGAATATTTCATTAGCTGATTCCGAATTTCATGCAATACAAATGAAATAAACGAAAGAAATGACTACAGCTTATGTCGCTTAAACATACTCCCCCCCTAGACGGCTTAGTCGTCTAGTGAGATTCATAAGTCGCCGGTTCGAATCCGGCTCGAAGGACCATGTCTAAGCTTTATGGAGGGCGAGTAGTTTTTTTGAGTTATTTGTTCTATATAGAACAGGGGTTTTGGGGCACCTTTACACCTTGTATGTATTAATTGGGGGCGAGCACTGTTGGCTCTGAGGCATTGCGCGGGATTGGCTTCCTCATTCTCGTTGTGAAAAACCCCCCTTGCACATATTGCATAGGGGCGATGTTTTGGGCATAGTAAATTATTGAATTATGAGTATTTTTTATTTGAGTTATTTTATTTATATATTATGATTTGTTCTATATAGAAGTGGGGTGCGTTGCACCTGTTACACCTTGGATTTATTAATTGGGGGCGAGCACTGTTGGCTCTGAGGCATTGCGCGGGATTGGCTTCCTCATTTTCGTTGTGAAAAACCCCGATTTGGGATCGCAAAGCATAAACTATATCTTTCGAATATTTCATTAGCTGATTGCGAATTTCATGCAATACAAATGAAATAAACGAAAGAAATGACTACAGCTTATGTCGCTTAAACAGGTATATCACATTACCCCCCTATTTTGACAAAACGACTTTTTTGACTTTTTATGGGTTTGAATAAATATCTTCCGGAGTACTTAAGATAAATCGATCTCGTCTTGGAATATGCTTCGCAATACTAGAATCTATCGAATTGTATGATTTTCTACCTATCTACTTAATAAAATGTTGAGTAGCAGCCGAAAAAGGTATGCCTATATCACAATACCCTAACTTACTCTACATGTGTATATTTTTTTTTTTTAAATGTGGACCGCTTCACCATTTTGCGTGCCATCCTTGCGCAGGGGCCATGCTAATCTTCGCTGTATCGTTCCAATTTTAGTATACGAGGTGTGTTCAAAAAGTATCGCGAATTTTGAATTTTCGCTGGTTACGTATATTCGAATTTCGAATTTTTTGTGGCGTTATGTTGGTACTCATGTCTCTCACTTATGCCGACAAGCTCGGCCATTTTGAATGTTCAGTTAATTGTTGACAGCTGCTTTGCTTGCACGTGTTTTGGATCGTCTTCGATTTTTCGTACTAAAATTGCTCAATTGTGACCAAAAACAGCATCGCATGAACATTGCTAATGAGATGTTAAACTCTGTCCGCGACGACCCAAATTTGCTCCAGAGGGTCATAACTGGTGACGAATCGTGGGTTTATGGTTTTGACGTGGAAACCAAAGCTCAATCATCTCAATGGAAGCTGCCGCACGAACCAAGAACGAAAAAAGCGCGCCAAGTTCGGTCGAATGTGAAAGTTTTGCTGACAGTTTTCTTCGATTGCAGGGGCGTGGTGCATCATGAGTTCTTGCCACAGGGAAGAACGGTCAATAAGGAATAATACCTGCAAGTTATGCGCAATTTGCGGGAAGCAATCCGCCAGAAACGCCCGGATTTGTGGAAGAACAAAAATTGGCTTTTGCACCACGATAACGCCCCTGCTCACGCATCGTTGCGTGTGCGCGACTTTTTGGCCAAAAACAACACACTAATGATGCCGCAGCCACCGTATTCCCCAGATCTGGCCCCCTGTGACTTTTTCTTGTTCCCTAAACTGAAGAGGCCCATGAAAGGACGACGTTACGCTTCTCTTGACGAGATAAAGACGGCATCGAAGGAGGAGCTGAACAAGATACAAAAAAATGATTTTTTGAAGTGCTTCGAAGATTGGAAAAACCGTTGGCACAAGTGTATAATATCTCATGGGGATTACTTTGAAGGGGACAAAATAGATATTCATGAATAAATAAATCATTTTTGAAAAAACACAAAATTCGCGATACTTTTTGAACACACCTCGTATGTTCTGCCGAAGCAAGAATGAACATCGAAATATATTTTCAATTAAAAATCCTCCATTTTCACTTTTACACGAATGAAACAGTGGTCAGCATGAATTTCTTCGCGCACCAAATTGAGAAATTGTTCAGCAAGAACAAAATGTTTTATGTTCGATGTTAATACACGACAAAGCTACGTATAGTTGTCCGTGTAAAAAACACGATTTACTCAAATCCATTAGGGTTACATTAAATGTTTGCCCCTGTGCCTTGGTTATGGTCAGTTCAAGAAAAACCTTTAAATTTCAACCTTTTATTATTACGGCCATGATGTTCGCCAGCTGGCACCCTATCAACATAATAAACCCAACGGATTACCCACCATCCCGGCCAACCGACACGAGGGGCGCATCCACATAACGCGCGGATCAAAATTGACTAGTGTTTGAAAGCGGAGGTTTGTTAATCGTCAAGATCTCAAACTACTCAGCTACAGCAAAGAGCTTATCAGCTGAGAAATATACACACAAACATTAAAATACTATAATATAAGTAATTTGTTAAAGAGGATAGAACAGGTTTTTTTATTGCAAAATGCGAGTCCTAAATATCAAAATTGCTTGAATGAGAGTTAAAATCTTCGCATAAACACTGTAACGGCTCGTATAATTTAAAATTTGTTCTGGATTTCTTAGGAAGAATATGTTTAAAAAGTCTTGAAGCTGTTGGTGTTGTATTAGCGGTATTTTGCCTGCCTAGTCGTCACTTCCCTTAGCTAACGGAACCTCGCGGCTTCAATAGGGTTGTTCCATAATGAAATTGCTGTTATAAGAGTCGGCGCAGTTGAACATATGACTACATGATTTGTGTCATGGGGAGACGCCGCATGCCGGGCAGACATTTGGGGTTCAGTCTGGATAGGTAAGAGTTCAACCTTTTACAGTATCTAGTTTGCGTTCCTCTTCGGCAACAGGTAGAGCTTGTTCCTGAATGACGGCATTCACTGGGCGAGAACTGACAAAGACGATGTCTTGAAGCTCGGTAGGGAATATTAAATTTAACCTCATTTTTGTTGGAACGATTTTCCGTCATCCCTTGTCAAGTTTGGTTTTGTGACAAACCGGTTTCGGCGTTCTGCCATTTTCAATGCCTAGTTTCGTTCTGGTCTGTGTCTATCCGCTGCGTTGTTTTTATAGTCCGTGGGTGCTGTGGCAGGTAATGTCAATCTATGTGTTCGTGGTAGGTAACGTTAATATGCGTCCGAATTGTTACCTGTCCCAAGGGTTGTTTTTGTAGGTATGTAGACATACCGCTTGTTAGGTAAGCGGTAGGCTGAGGTAGGTAGAAATCGGTGATTTTTGCAGTTTGGTTGGTGGTTTGTTGGCTTGTGCTGTTTTTTGTAAACTAGTTTTAAGGGTTCAAATACTTCGTCAGAGATAGTGTTGGTTTGTTCGTTTATGATCCTGCCGTCAAATGTTTTTAACTTGTATATCTCCATGTTCTCAAGTACATTAAGCCGCCGGCCTTTTACTTGTACGTGAAGTATTCGAGCCGTTGTTTTTATGTTAGCTGGGGTGCAGTTGTTCTCGAACATGTGGTTCGCGAAATTAGATTCTGGTACTATGGTGGGTTTTCGTGTTTTTTTGCTGTAGTCCCTGATATGCTCTCGGAATCTTGTGCTTATTTTTCTTCCTGTTTGTCCTATGTAGCTGTATTGACATTCACAAGTAAGCCTATACACTCCGTGTCTGTTGAATGGGTCATCAGAATTAGTGTCGGTTCTTAGTTTTTGTCCGACGTTGTTAGATGTTCTGAATGCTGTGTTGATGTCATATCTTTTAAAGAAGTTTGCTAATTTGTACGTCGTTTTTCCAGTGTATGTCATTGCCGTCCAAACCATTGGATTTTCCTCTACGTTAACTCTTTCTTGTGTTCCATGACTACTTCTGACTTTATCCACAAGTGCTTTCTTGTATCCATTATTTGCCGCTATGTTATACAAGGTGGCGCAAAAGTAATCCTCCTATCAGAAAATGCTATAAATTTTGCGATTGGCCCCTAAAGTCAGTTCTGTTTTGACATTTGTGTGGTAAACACATGCGAAATACACGTTAATAAACAATGTTACGCTACACTGCTCCAGAACGCGGAATATTGCTGACTATTTATTTGACCAATAATCGGTCGGTGAAAAACGGTTACTGCGCAAAAGTAATCCTCCTATCAGAAAATGCTATAAATTTTGCCAGCGATAGTTTTCTATAAACTACCTACTCCCACTTTTATGAAGGGGTATAAGAAAATACTTTTTCCATGGAGTCGGGAAAACGCCGCACTTTAAAGACAGATTAAACAAATTCGTTAGAGGCCGGTAGATGTATTTTGCACACTTTTTAAGAAAGCATGAGATTAAATCTCCGACGCCTTTAGGGTCGTTAGATGTAACAAAGCATCTTCACTGTTTAAATTTGGAACGTAGATTGAGTTACATGAATGTGGTAGATACGGGTAATTATTATGTCGAGCCCTAACAGCCATTTTAGTGCAACCAGCAAAAATGAAATTGACAATAAAATTTGACAGGTAAGTCTAAGCTCGGGTGGAATCGAACATTAACTACCTAGTAGTGATCTTTTAAGGCATACTAATTAGGTATATTTTAATACTTTTCAGTTCGTATTATAAAGCCAGCTCATTGTTTTCAATAAAAACACTTCTGTTATGAGTTTTGAGGGGTAAATTACTTAAAAAAAAAATATAAATGTATGGCGCGATATACATCAGGTATCTCATCCTCCTAAGAGATTTTGCGCCGAGCTTCCCTTCCAATTTGTGATGTGCCGTTTTGAATTTATTCCTACAAATTGGCGGGACCTACAGATTTTTGCCGGCATATACAAAGGAGATGCATTTTTGCGGAGAAGCTTTCCATGGCAGAAAGACACTCGGAAAATTTGCCAAACCACTGACCGAGGGGCGACCCCGTTTTAAAAAACTGTTTCAAACCACTTTTAATGTTACCTGCCCCAGTACTCGAACCTTGGACCTTCGGCGTGGTAGGCCGGCTACACTACCGCCACACCACGGCGGCCGCTATTAATTTATTTGTATATAAATAGCTTGCCAACCAACAACTGCTAACCGCATTTTTTCAAAATATCAATACATGCACATTTTATGTTTTAAAAATTTGCGTTCAAAGAGAGAGGCAGACAGACGGACGGAGAGACCGACATGGCTAAATCGACTCAGCTCATTGTCCTTATTATTTCAGTTTACTTATTTATGGGCCCATCTCGTCTTCTTCTCATACTTACAAACATTTCATGTTCATTAAAGGTATGAAAATCAAAAAAAGTATATAACTTCTTTACTGCAGTGGGGTATTAACAACTTGTCCGGATATTTTGCTTCTGTGTTATCCAATTTGCCTATTAAGAAGCAGCTGACCAATTTTGATTGAAATATCTTGTTGAAACTACAAGCAATTGCCTTTAAAAATAGCAGAATTTGTATGCTGAAAAGTGGGCGGCGCCACGCCTACTCCCCCAAAATCCCCACAAATTTTTTGCGGTCGAGTTTTGCTTAAAAGATCTTATTGATATAGTTTGCATGGTTATAGAAATATCGCGTTTTACATTTTACAAACAAATTTTTCAGAACTATTGCGAAAAAGTGGGCGTGGCTATCATCCGATTTCGCCCATTTTAAATAACGCTCGGAGATGAGTGCTAAGGAACCTGCATACCAAATTTCATTAAGACATCTCAAAATTTACTCAAGTTATCGTGTCAACAGACGGACGGATGGACGGACGGACATGGCTTAATCAATTTCTTTTTTCTTCCTGAACATTTTAATATATATAAAAATCAATATCTATCTCGATCCGTTTGTACCGTTACATACCACCGTATAAAGTTAATACGACTGTGCATTCCCACAACAGCCGGTTCTATCGTACCGGAATGACTCGGAGTTTTTTACCCGATTAAGGGCTGTTATTTCGATGTTACCCTGTCTAACTTGTCACCTTTCCCCTTAATATTGTCATCCTCCGAGCAGCCCTTTGCAGCAGGTCTGCTCAAAACTCTTGCTCCGGGCAGGTGTTGAATCCAACCCGGGACCAAGAGAATGGATCTGCTGCGTTTGCTGGGAGAAGATGTACGTTAAACGTTCACACTCCGTCCAATGTATCGAAAGTAAAAGATGGCTGCCCAAAAGAAGGTGCTCCGGGCTAAATCCCTCCACACAAAGGCCCCCGAGTTTCTTCAAAACTTTTGTGGGCCCTTGCTGTTCACGTCCCAGGGCGTCCCGCGGCCAACGTCGATCCAGTGTCGCACCGCCACAAGTTCCAGATACAGTCCACGACAAACAGCACTAATACTGCCCAGCAAGTAGTATGTAACTCCCGCTGCCGCTCACGGCCACCGGCGCCAACAGCTCACACAGCAGCTCACAGCTACTTTCTCTCTATTAGATGTGAGCAATGCTGAACGACAGCCCACCCCCCATCCACTCACAACCTCCCCTTCTTTTTCCAGCACTAGCACAAATGTAAGTCAAAACCACTAGCTCCTGGTCCCTTACATGATGTGCGCTGTTTGTCGGTTGAGACTATATCCACCTGCGACATCAGTCAAACGCAACTCTTGCCTTGGCCTATGTCACCTGCTTATATGTTCTCAACTTGGTAACAGGAATTTTTGGACTGATACGTACGTTGTGCCATGTTCTCGAGCTACGCAACCTAACGTCGGCCAATTGGCCTCCTTCGGGTGGTCCGGATCCCTCGTCTTCTAAATTGTGACGTAGTGCGCGACCCACCTAGGCATACGCACCAGCCTTTGACACCCAGTGTGACTATTTCTCCCGCTTCAAACTTTCGTGTCCTACAGCTGAACTCCAACGGCCTAACCAGCAAGGTTAGTGAAATAGTGAACTTTAGGAAGCTGCAAAATATCAAGATTGCTGCGATACAGGACGAAAAGCTCGGTGCCCGATCAGATCTTCGGACCTGTGACGGCTACAACATCCATCGGCGTGACCGTGCGAGAGGACTTGGGGGCGGATTTGCTTTCATCACTCATCGGTATGTGCAATACCGTATATTTGAGCCTGATGTCGACCCGAGGGATAACACCCCGCACTGTGAACGGGTATGCCCCCACTAGAGTATCGGTAAATTGCTCTAGCTCGCCAGACCCTAATATCGTCAGCGCTGATCTCATAAACTGCGTTGACTGGCGACCAATGCTAACTCTTGCATGAGATCATTTACCGATAGTCCTCTCAATCGATCGCCATAATGACTTTGTCACTTCTGAGAATCGCACTTTCACTAATTTCAGCAAAGCCGATTGGGTTGGTTTTCTTAACTTCACTGAGAGCACCTTCGCTGCTCTTCCCATCCCGTCTGACGTACGAGAAGGGGAAAAAGCGTTTCGCATGGTCATAGCTTCAGCCTCCAATCAGTACATTCCGTCAGGTATAATTATTTCCCCGCAGAGGCAGCGGCCCTGGCTAATGAACGTGACCAGGTGCGACGCTTGGACCCTACGGATCCCCAAATTCAAGATCTCAATGCGGCAATCAGACGGCTGGTTGATCAACACAAACGCGCCAAATGTGAGGAGCACCTAGGGTCCTGTAACCTCTCTGCTGGTGTTGGCAAATTATGGTCCACTGTTAAATCCAAAACTGACCAAACCTAACGACAAAATATCCATCACCTTCGGTGATAAGGTACAGTCGAAACCAAAGAGATGCGCGAGCGCTTTCTGCCGCCAATTTGTACTGCATCCTCCGGTTGACAAGGAAATCAGACGTGCCATTAGGGAAGCGCACAAGCTTAAAAACAGCCAAGCGCCCATTGGCGTCACCACCACGGAGGTTCGGTAGGCCATAGGGGGGGTCCAAAAGCTCCAAATCGATCGGCCCAGAGGGTATATCCATGCTGATGCTAAAACATCTCAGAGAACAGGGAGTAATATACCTTACAACTGTCTTCAATCTGTCTATGACCACCTTTATCATTCCAGAAAAATGGAAACAGGCAAAGGTGGTGCCACTAGTAAAGCCCGGCAAGCCGGCCAACGAGGGGGAGTCTTATCGACCGATATCACTCCTTCGACACGGTCAATCATGCGCATCTCATTAACGACCTTTAAGACTCCTGTATGGTCGCCGGGGCTAGCAGACACACACTGGAGGAGGTTGCGGCCTTGCCAAAACACCGCACTCAGAACTGCCACGGGGTTTCTCCTCATGTCTCCTGAGCATCACCTCCACAGTGAGACTAAAATACTCGGTGTGAAAGAGCATACCGAGATGTCGACCAGGCAATTTCTGTTCAACTGCCATAAACCTCAGCATCCAAACAGGAGCCTGCTCAACGAAAATCCGCCTCCCAGGAGAATAAGGAGTCACCTCCGTAAGCATTATGACGAGATCCGGCATCACATTTTCTCGCCGTTTGATCCAAAGGTGCACCGGCGGGCCCTCAACCTCATCCACACGGAGTCGGTAAACTCGTTTGTCAGGTATCGTCCAGTGAATGCAGTCCTATAGGCACAAGCTCCACCTGTTGCCGAAGGGGAACGCGAACTGCCTAGGGCGATAAGGGTCATGCTGGCCCTAGTTCGTTCTGGATACTGTAACAGGTTAAACTCTTACCTATCCAGACTGAACCCAGACTTGCCAAATGTGAGCCCGGCATGCGGCGTGTCACCCCATAACACTAACCATCTGTTCATCTGCTCAATTGAGCCTACTCTTCTAACAGCAATATTACTTTGGTCCGACCCTGTTGAAGCGGCGAGGTTTCTGGGACTCCCGTTAGAAGAGCTTGATGACAATATTGTGTAAGGGATGTGATATTTAGGCAGGTTAAATTGTCGCTACAACAACATACCTTGTGTGCGTGTAAAAATGTAAGGCAAGGGTTTCTTACATTATAATTGCTTTTGCTTAATTTTTGTAATGGTACATATCTCAGTTGTGATATTTTGTGAGATGGTTTAAAATAAACAAAATTATTGATATCTGCCAAAACACTTATTTTCAATATTTGGTTGGTTACGCCAAAATTTCGGTTAGGGCGCGGTGTGATGAAACGATTTCAGAAGAATAATTAAACTTGAAGAACTGTTCAAAAAAAATTAGCAATCTCAGGATCGTCGCTAGAGATATTATCGTTAAATTTCATCATTGAAGGAAACCCTTTTACCCTGCGTTTACTGTTTATCATAAAATGATTTTGGGTTGCAAATAATGTTCTTTTTAATTTTTCATGTGTAAGCTTCGTAGCACTTTTTATTCAATTCTAAATAATAATGTCGCAGTGAGTACTGTACATAATTTGATCGAAATCCAGCATAATTTAAAGAAACGAGACTAAATTTTTTAAAGTTTTTAGCTCTTAGTGAACCAGGCTTCCGTTGGTACATACTTCTCGAAAAGGCTATAAATGGTACTATTAAATGAAAAGCGTTATGTTCAATGACCTCTTTTTATCGAGACCAAATAATATTAGAAAGTTCTTTATTTAATTTTTTTAGGTTGGCTTCTACAAGAACCACGCGGTTTGTTAATGCAACCCCGCTCGTTGCTTATGATTTCGTAAGCTATCTCAAAATGGGGATAGTATACGTCTTCGGGCAGAACTAGAGTATCACACCGATGTACACAAAATTTAGGAATTGAAGAAAGTACATCCAACAGGACGCCACCCCTGGTTCTGCTAGGCGATCTTTTCTGTAAGTCTGATACCCATGGCAAAAAATGTGAACATCAAAGACATGTGGTTTTAACCAAGTTTCAGTAAAAGCGATGATAATATAGCTACAATTAATCGTTGTTAAATATCAGTTAATTTAGTATTCAACCCTCTCACATTCTGATAGTAAATGTCCGAAGCAAAACTTATAGTTAGTTTTTTGGATCGGTATTGTTGCGCGGTATTTGTAGAAAATGTACTTGTATCATAGTTAAATTTAAATTTATAAATAACCACACTGTCAGCTTTTATTTTCGATTTTTTTTTGGAGGGACCACGAGCTTCTTTGCTGTGGGTTGAGTTGAAATAGAAATTTATTGAGACGAAAAGTTACTTTTTGAGGCCCTAGAGTCGGAGGCACTGCCTGCGGAATAGGTGAGGCCAAGTTAATTAATTCTAACCCTTGAGGTTGGGGACCATTCTCACTAGGGTTAAAATGTAAAGGCCTATTCGAATTGACACTACAATTGCTTGCAACGTTAGGACGATTTTCAATGCAGGCGGAAGAATTATCCAAACACTTGAAAGTCTTGAACACGTCTTCATAGTGCTTGAGTTTCTCCGTAATGGTACAAATCCCTTCACTAACTTCGGAAAAGTTGTTTCGCGTTTCCCTGAAGAGCCTAAAAGGGTCCACTTCAGTTGATCTGCATTTTAGGCACGATCAACGTACTCCTTCCTATCATTTATTGCGTCCAGAACCATACCTGTTCTGACTTACTCTTTATCTGACAATTTTCACATATACATACATACCATTATTATGTTATTGTTATAGAAAATGCAACTCTAAAAGTTTGAAAAGCACGTGATAGGAGCGAGTAGTATGAGAGTCACTGTATGCTGGCACTCAATAAACAACCCAAACAGCTGTGATAAAAGTACAAAGCAAAGTAACGAAATGCACAAAAACAAATTGTAAAGAGAAAAATTTCACCAATCAAACTGCAACAAATACACAATGCAAAATGACTCGGCAAATAAAGTAAAAGAAACAAAATTTAAATATGAAAATAAATTAAATTCAACAAATGAGAATTATTTAAGCAATCCAGTTGTTTACAATTTAACACTACGTCTTTGCATTATTTTTATCACGATTTAGGCACAGAAAGTTAGATTTAATAATTTTTATTTCACAATTAAAGCACAGAAGCTATAATGACGTTTACGTTGGTGAACAACACTGAACATTTGACTTGTAGATTGATCACCAGCTAAAAGATAAAAGGTTCAGAAGCGTGAAAAATGTCATTAATTTACACTTTTCCTTGTGAACAGCACGTTCTTTTGGATTCATTTTTAACTTTAAAGCGCACAGGATGGGACACAACGGTCCATGTTACAAAGGCAATAGCAGGATCATTTGCATAAATTAGATGTGGGACATAATTCTTGGAGGAAGACTTTATCTCCTGTAATATTTGCTGTGAACTAGTAAAGCTATCTAAACTCGAGCAAATTTTCTCAACTTTGAATTTAACTAAAACTGTTTTGGTGGGTATTAGTAGTGTGTGTACTCTGCAGTGAAGCTCAGGGAACATACCAGTATACAACTAGAATTTTCTGTATAGTATCGAAACAGTCCAAAAAGGACTAACATTTTACCACTAAAAATTCAAAGTTATGCATACTGCTAAAATGTCCAAAGTTGGAAAAATCCGAGTAAAGCTCCTTACATAAGTTTTACTTTTACCCTCACTGGGACTCGAAGCAGTTGTCTCACCGATCTGAATCAGTACTTATCCCCTGAGCCCGACGGCATTTAAATAGTTTTCGCTCACCACGATTGAAATAAAAAATTTCGATCCATTTTAAACTAGTTTGAGAATGGTATATATCTGTCCGAAATCTGACAATTGACATCTTGTAGGACATCGCCATGTTAAAAATACCAGTTGCTTATATGGAAAAAAGACTGTTGGCTGAGTAGTTCGTCTTGGTGTACCTACTAGTTTTGAAGTAGTTTGCAACTAAACTGCTTTACTAGCGGTTCGAGCGGACGTGTTTTTTCGTGGGGAATAGCCTTTCATTATGATTGACGGCATTTAGTGTTAAATAGAAATAAGCTATATTCTCGCACAAAAACATTGTTTTTTTTTAGAGAAAACCGTTGTTAATGGAATATGTTGTCAATAAAGAAAAAAAAAATTTAAATAACTTGCGCTGGGGACTTTAACTAACCAAGAAAATAATTAAAGTGGTTAGCAGCAGCAAGCAGGTGGAGTGTTTCGCTTAAATAAGTTAAGTGTGCCTTAATATTAAACCAAACTAAAAGTAAATATTTGCCTATTTCGTGCCATCAAAGTAACTGTGAAAGCAGAAAATTAAGAGAATAGAGGGAATATGGATAAGTGTAACAGATGTCGCAAACCTATAAAAGGGGAGACATGCGTATCTATAGATAATTATTGTTACAAAGAAATGGAGTGATGGATGTATGATGTACATTTCGAATGTTGACGAGGCACTCTTAATATCCGAAACAAACAAAATAAACCTAAGAGAGCAACAATTAGAAATTGGTAAAATGTTGACCGATCACAAAAAAGAAATCAATGCATCCATAACACTTAATTAAAAAGAAATGAAAAAAGTGAAAAAAAAAAATAACAAAGTAAACACAGAGAAAGTAAAATTATGCAAAGTAAACATGCCAAATGAGTCGTTCTCAAAGCAAAAAGAAGAAATAATTAGTGAAGTAAAAAAGGTGGCCAGTCTAAATAAAATTAATGTTGATAACAATGTTGCCTGCTCATATGGAAAAGTAGTAAAAGGAATACCTCCAATTGTAATTAAACCAAAAGTTAAGCAAACATTAGAAAAAACCAAAACAGATTTAAACAAAATAGACCCATATCAGTTGAAAATAGGTAGGGTAGTAAATAGAAACAATGGCATTATAATTATAAGTGCAAATTCAGCTAATGATAGAAACAAATTGAAAGATGCGCTAACAAAAAGATTAGATAAAAAAAAAGTACAACATTGCAGAGCCTAAAATCCATTGCCCAAAAATTGTTGTTGCGAATATTGGTGCTAAGCATAATGAAGATGAAATAGTTAACAAAATAGCTGCCCAAAATGAGATACTAAGAGATGCAAAAATGTAATGCTTAAAAATTATCCATGCCAAGAAAGATAATAGATCCTCACACTTCAATGCTGTAATTGAAATAGAACATATTTATTATGAACACATTGAAATGTAGAAAAATTAATGTTGGTTGGGACCGCTGCCCTGTTCATGATGGTCAAACAGTAGAAGGTGCTATAAGTGTTTGGGATTCAACCCCATAGCAATTAATTGCACTCAAAAACAGAGATGTAGCAAATGTTGAGGGGAACATATATAATTGAAGATTGTATTGAAAATAAGCAAGTAAATAAATATGGGAATTGTATGGACGCATATAAGCAATTAGGGTTTAAGTTAAATACTGACCACAATATTATGAGTCATGAATGCCCAGTTTATCAAAGAAAATTTAAACTGAAAAAGCAAACAGTTGATTTTTAGCAACCAGACCTTAGCAGACGAAAAAGAAATGCTTTTGAAATGTATTTATTTAAATATCTGTAGTTTCTTAGCTAACAAAGCTGAACTTGAGAGACTTGCTAGACAACAGATGTTACTGATGGTGAACTAAATATTTCATGCTATACAGCACTTCGATGCGAATTTCGTAGCAAACATACAGTCGGTGTAGTTCTACTACTAAAAAAAGGAGTTGAGTTTAAGGTCACGTATAACAGAGTAGTAGGAAATAACATTCCCACAGAAGCCGGTTCTATCGTACCGGAATGGCCCGGGTTTTTCACCCGGCCAAGGACTGTTATTTCAGTCTAACCCTGTCTAATCTGTCAACCCTTGCAGCGGGGTTGCTCCATTGTCTCTTGTTACGACCTGGGGTAGAACCCAATCCCGGACCAAGAGATTCGATCTGCTGCGTCTGCTGGAAGAAAATTTATATTAAACGGTCGCATTCTGTTCAATACGTCAAGTGTAAGAGATGGCTTCACAGATCTGGATGCTCAGGGCTTAACCCTGCCATCCACAGAGCCGGTACTTTCTTTACTACCTTCGAGGCACCCCGTTGTACACGCTTAGGGGCGTCCCGCGGTAAACGTCTCTCCAGCGCACCCCCACCGCCCCCACTATCCTCTATCGACCACAATGGTGGCCCAGTCTTCACGACTAGCAGCACTGCTGCGTCCACCTCACCTACTCCCGCTCACGCTCAACGGATACGTTTATAGCGCCTTGCTGCAACACGCCGCAGCCTTCCACGCCAGATAATCACCATACAATTTTCAAGGTTCATTACCTTCTAGACTGCGACACAGCCTAGGTCATAGCCACCACCCAGGCAAATGCATCCGTCCTTCGCGCCTAGTATGATCCCAACCGCGCCTCTAGCGCACTTCAAATTTGTACAGCTAAATTGTAACGGATTAGCTGGAAAGATCGCGGGGATAACTGAGTTTATAAAGCTAAACAACATCAAAATCGCTGCGATTGAAGAGACAAAACTCACCACAAGATCAGACTTACGAACTTGTGATGGGTATAATGTACATCGGAAAGACGGTCCCAGCGGTAATAGGGGTGGTCTCGCGCTTATAACACACCACACTGTACAATAAAATCTATTTGTTCCCGACATCGACCCGAGGCACTGTACCTTAGAATGCCAAGGTATAGTGGTTTGGTCAGGCGATGTCGATCTGCAAATTATCAACATCTACATTCCCCCTGTAACATGTTGCCCGAGGGACTATCAACCCGACATACGTGCTTTGGTAAGAGGTGATAACCGTTTAATCGTCGTTGACTTCAACGCACATCACGATCTCTGGCACTCCAATCTGCAAGTATAGAGCAGAGGCATGCACTTGCGGAACAAATAGATTACTCCGCATTTTGTACAGTAAAAGGAGATGCCACCACCAGAGCGACAGGTAACTGCCATAGCTCGCTAGAAATATCGATCGTAAGCGCAGGACTTATAAACTGCGTCAACTGGCGACCGATGCTGAAATTGGCATCCGACCACCTGCCAATTTGACTCTCAATCGATCGACAGACGGACTTCATTACCTCTGAACGAAGAACCTTTATCAACTTTAGTAAAGCGGACTGGGCCCGTTTTACGGACTATCCAGAGCACTCCTTTGCTGCTCTACCCACACCGACAGACGTACGCCAAGGTGAACGAGAGTTTCGCAAGGTCGCCATTACATTTGGACCCCAGGCGTTGCCCGAGATCTTTCTGCCAACAGTTTATAATGCATCCACCTGCTGATAGGGCCAAGAGACAAGCCATCTGTCGGGCTCACAAACACAACACAGCGCCTATTACCGTCTTTGTCTCCAAGGTCAGGAATCCATAATGAAGGCCAAGCCCTCATGATCAATTAACCCCACGGTATTGCCATGAAGATGTGGAAAAACCTACGCCACGAGGGACAGAGTTATTTGGCGGCTCTCTTCAACCTCTCGCTAACCACTGTCGCCATTCCAGAGATTTGGAAACAAGCGATTGTGTTCGCCCTACTAAAACCAGGGAAGCCGGCGAACCAAGGAAAATCATATCGTCCGATATCTCTCCTGTCGCCGGTAGCGAAGTTATTGGAGACCATTCTGCTCCCATATTACACTGCACTAAGACAGGGTGACCCCCTATCGTGCGATTTCTTTAATTTAATGCTGGAGAAAATAATACAAGCTGCAGAACTTAACCGCGCTGGAACAATATTTTATAAAAGCGTGCAACTGTTGGCATATGCTGACGATATTGATATCATTGGCCTTAACAACCGCGCCGTAACTTCTGCTTTCTCCAAATTAGAAAAAGAAGCGGAGAAAATGGGATTGGTGGTGAACGAGGGCAAAACGAAGTACCTTCTGTCATCATGCAAAGAGTCAGCGCATTTGCCCCTTGGCAACAAAGCCACTGTTGGCAGCAATAATTTCGAAATAGTAAAGGACTTCGTTTACCTGGAACCAGCATTAACACCAACAATAATGTTAGCCTAGAAATCCGACGAAGAATTACTCTTGCAAACAAATGCTACTTCAGACTGAGTAGGCAATTGAAAAGTAAAGTCCTCTCTCGACGAACGAAAATAACACTCTACAAGTCACTCATCGCACCCGTCCTGCTATATGGTGCAGAAGCGTGGACACTAACAACATCTGATGAGGCGGCTCTGGGAGTATTCGAGAGAAAGGTTCTGCGAAAGATTTGTGAACCTCTACGCGTTGGCGACGGCGAGTACCGAAGAAGATTTAATGATGAGCTGTATGAACTTTACGCAGACGCCGACATAGTTCAGCGAATTAAAACACAGCGGCTTCGCTGGCTAGGCCACGTAGTGCGAATGAGCGAAGATGCTCCAGCCCAAAAGGTATTCTTATTCGCACCCGCCGGTGGAAGCAGAGGAAGAGGGAGACCACCACTCCGATGGAAGGACCAAGTCGAGACCGATTTGCGATCCCGCGGTGTTTCCAATTGGCGCCAGTTGGCGCAACGAAGAAACGACTGGCGAGCTATGTTGGACGGTCAAAATCGCCCAGGCGGTTAGATGACCACTTAAAGAAGAAGTACGTGCCCTGCATTTGGTATGTCCCCTCACGATACAAAAATTATCTATTCCTGTTCAATTGAACTCACACTTCTAACACCAATATCACTCTGGCCCAACCTTCTTGAGACTTCGCGTTTCCTTGGACTCCCGGTAGAAGAGCTTGATGACGATTCTCAGATTAATCGTGATAAAATTTAATACCAGCATTGCTGAGACGTCCAAAACAAAAATTTACCTATTATATGCAAATGCAGACTTAGGGCCGGTTTCACCAACGCTACTAAGACTTAAACTGAGTCGTGACTTAAGTTAGCACAGATTCGAGACTAGCTTAATTTTATGTTTCACCAACTGAGGGACTTAAATAATTTTGAACACAACCCGATCAGCTGTTTTATGCATAGTAGTATTTTTTCATACCGGGCAACTCTGCGCATTCCAATACCCCAGTGCGAAATGGGCAGTATGGCCATACACGAAGGAATGTATTGATCTTACACCCATTTCTCTTTAGTTGGAAGGTACTAATATTAGCGCTTAATTGAAAAGGATAGTTCCGTAAGGGTGCATGCTAGAAAACAAGCGTTAACATGCATCTACGCATACGCCGTTAAAGTCATGCTTGACGAATTTTCCGGCTGGGACGTTGTACAAAAGAAACTAGGAGCATTACTGAATAAGTGAAAAACTTGACCTAACTATGTTAAGTCGAGCTGGTGGAACCGGCCCTTAGAGTCTTGTGTAAATTTCGTAAACAACAGAATCTCAGATCATGAAACCGTTTCATTCGCCGTTACGGTTAATACCTTAAATCCTTTGCGAAAAGTGATTACATCCACGTATTGGGAAAATTATTCTGCGGGGAACATGATACATTTGTTGCGTCAATGTGACTTCAGTATATTGAATACTATGGATATCAATGATATGGTTGTTTACATAAATGCTTGTTTAATGAGTTCTATGGGTTCATTAACCTCGAGAAAACCCGAACGTTTAAACTTAGAAACAAATGGTACGACAATGAGTTGACCGAAGTTAATAAACATAAATATTTCCTGCAGTTGCAAGCTAGGTCAACGGGAATACGGAATACAACACCATTGCAAAGCACTAAAAAAACTCATAAAAATAAAGAAAGCTAAGTACAGGGAGAATAAAATTGATCTAAATAGTGCTGACAGTAAATTATTGTGGAAGCACCTAAAACAGGAAGTCAAGGCAAGACAGTATCTTGACGGTGATTGTAAAAGGGGTGGCGTATGATACACCCAAAGACATCGCTGAAGCTTTAAACTCATTTTTTATTGATAGCATTGTTGATATAAATAGGGAAATTGAAGAAGTGGCTAGTAGCAACAACATTCCTTGCACTGAGAGAACATGTATGAAATTCGAAGAAATAAACGTAGATGATGTGGTTAAGATTGTCAACAGATTTAAAAATAAATTTGGCGGTAAAAACTTACTTGCGGAAGGTGTAATAAAAAATTCGATTTCTTACATGGGACATTTGTATGCTGAAATTTTAAATAAGTCAATTAAAACTGGAATAGTGCCTACCCCATGGAAAATATCAACAATAGTACCAATAAGAAAGGTAAACAATTCAGTTATAGCCGAGGAGTTTAGACCGATTAAGACTTTGCAAAATATTTAAAAAATTCTTGAGGTAGTAGTAAAAAACCAACTTGTTAATTATATCGAAAATAATAAAATACTTATAAAAGAGCAATCCGGTTTCAGAGAAGGACATTCTTGTGAAACCGGATTAAGTTATGTTATCTCGAGTTAGAAAGAAGAACTTAATGCAAAGAAAACTATAGCTCCAATTTTCATTGATTTGAAGAGAGCACGATAGACAGAGATCTAATGCTCGCCAAATTACAGAAAATCGGCATTAGGAATATTGAGCTGAAGTGGTTCAAGAGCTTTTTAAAAAACTGCAAAAAAAAACAGACAGTGGTCTCTGCAGAGGCCATTTACAAGGATTACGAAACATCGCGGGATCGCAAATCGGTCTCCACTTGGTCCTTCCATCGGAGTGGTGGTCTCCCTCTTCCTCTGCTTCCACCGGCGGGTGCCGATAAGAATACCTTCTGGGCTGGAGCATCTTCGCTCATTCGCACTACGTGGCCTAGCCAGCGAAGCCGCTGTGTTTTAATTCGCTGAACTATGTCGGCGTCTGCGTAAAGTTCATACAGCTCATCATTAAATCTTCTTCGGTACTCGCCGTCGCCAACGCGTAGAGGTCCACAAATCTTTCGAAGAACCTTTATCTCGAATACTCCCAGAGCCGCCTCATCAGATGTTGTTAGTGTCCACGCTTCTGCACCATATAGCAGGACGGGTGCGATGAGTGACTTGTAGAGTGTTATTTTCGTTCGTCGAGAGAGCACTTTACTTTTCAATTGCCTACTCAGTCCGAAGTAGCATTTGTTTGCAAGAGTAATTCTTCGTCGGATTTCTAGGCTAACACTATTATTGGTGTTAATGCTGGCTCCCAGGTAAACGAAGTCCCTTACTATTTCGAAACTATTGCTACCAACAGTGGCTTGGTTGCCAAGGCGCGAATGCGCTGACTCTTTGCATAAAAGGTACTTCGTTTTGCCCTCGTTCACCACCAATCACATTTTCTCCGCTTCTTTTTCTAATTTGGAGTAAGCTACCAACTATTCGGATTTTTTTTTCTGATCGAGAATATGACAGGCCGATGGTCTGTGAAAATAGTTACGTTGTTGATTGTTCTGTTCAGTGCCAGATAGAGTTCTGGAATTCATAGCACTTCACCCAAGGCGCTTGACGAGGCGTCCATCGTAAGATCGAAGGGGCGATTGTGGTTCGGATATTGGAGAAGCAGGTCTTCAAAATCTATGATTCCCTTCACATTTCCGAAAGCGCGCAATCCTTCAGAATCTAGTGCAATATCAATATTTTTAGATTCTTTTGCTCCTATATTTCCGTAAATCGCAAAATTCGGACTTTCCATTGTCAATGCTATAGGCCGTTTTCTTTCTGACTTCCTCACACATTACCATTTGATGGAATCCTAATTTCCTAAGTTAGCTAGAATTACAGTAAAATCCGGTATATGATACCGATCTGTTATGGTTTTTCGTTAAGTTTTCGGTAATGGATTACCAAGCGAAACTTTGGATTTCCACTTTCGTCCCAATATATTTTAGACACCACATGAACCGGGGAATTATATGGAGAACTTGATGCTATTATTATACCACCGGTCAGTAGCCTTATAATTTCGATGTTCAATAAACGATGCAACAGAAATTGAGCTGAGTACGAATCTCAGCCTTGCCGTTGGTGAATGGTAATGTTACGTTTGGGTCTACGAATGCATTTGTATGTCTGCTAATCATGCTACGAAATTTAGATCTTACTTCGAGTGGGACGGAAAGGTTTTAAATTTTTATTAGATTAGAATTTTTATTACTACATGAAAGATGTTCCAGTTTCACTTTGCCATAGCGGCAAAACCAAAACGCCTTTTCTATATCTATTTTAATTACGAAGTAAGTAAAACGTAGAGATATGGTCAAGAACATTCAAAAGGCATTTTTCTTTTCTTAAATTCGTTTTTAACGATTTTAGGTTGAAGGGGTTTTGGATGTTTTTAATGCCACGTAGGAATGAGAAATGTGTAATGTTATTTTTAGAAGTGCCGCTATCAATTAAAAATGGTAACTCTTTACCATTTATAGGCGTTTCAGTCATAAACGGTAGCATCGATTTAAGTTTAAAAATTAAATTTCCTCAGGTTGTTCATTGTTGGTATAATCTTGGTAATCATTGATAAGTCATAATTCTTGTGACTTCTATCTTAAAAATAATCTTTCAAGTTCTGCTTCATGCTTTTGGTCATAAAATAAACTGTTTGCATTTTGATTAGGTTTTTGATTAGAGAAAGATTGCTCACGTGTCCGCTCATGTGTGACAGATTGAAAGACAATGGACCGATGCAGCTGAGAATTTCTTGGTAATTGTTGTTGATGATAAGATTTAAAAGGACTTTGAGTTTTAGTGCTGGTGCAAATCCCACACTGCCTCGATGCTTTCTCCCCTGAAAAAAAAAAAACCAATCTATATCACAACAACCATTTGCCATCTCGCCAGGTAATTCTGCAGGCATTCGCTTCAATTGTGCTGTATATTTCCCGTTGATGCCCATATTTTGCTGCACTGTATACATACAGAACATTCATATTTAAGTAGATTATCTGTACATACAAACCGTTTGCCGATATCAACCGCCTTTTGGAAAACTTCTGTCCTATGCGTCTGCATTTACTTTTCCTGTTGCTGCTCTGCACTCATCGCATTAAAATTTGTTGAACACTGTGCTGCTATACACGCCCTCGTCTAAGCTTACTTTGCTCTGCTCGCATCTCGCTTTTGCTGTTGTGCTGCCTACGTCAGTACCCAGCAGCAATACTCACCCTGTCACTAGACAATTGCAAAGGCAGACGCTCCAACATTAATCGAAATATATCATATACAATTCATTATCGAGGCAATTATAGATGCGGAAGACAAACCGCCGCACGCCGAGCTTTAATGTCGCTGAAGGTTTGTAACGACAGCCTTTGAGGATTTCTCTGACTACACCTAAGCTGGTATGAGATGTGTAAGCAACCGCTAACCAAATCTCCTTATCCACTTTTACGATATTAACAAAGCGGATGTTTGATGGTGTGAGTGGGTCGAACTGTTGCTTGCACATATGTGTATACGTGCCGTCCGTGGGTCGATCGCGGATTGGTTTAACCAAGGCAAGCAGGCTATTCGTTCCCTACGGTGACTTAAGTGCCGCAAGGCCAAATGGGGTATAAAAAGGAATACCTTTTTGGTCGACTAGAATCGAAATCGAAAAGTCTCGGTCTTAAGTGCAGTGTTAGTAAAGTGAAAAGTTTGTCTAAAAAGTGCGTACTTTTACCATCAAGTGTTGGTGCGCGCAGTGAGTCTTTTTATAAAGTGCGGTTTCACACTGAAGTTAACGCGGGCGAAAAAAAAAAAAATATTAAAAGCTAGTGAAGTGCCTGGAACTGGGGAATCCTCCCAAGAACGACCACCAGCGCAAGGTGAGCCGCCACCACAGGGCGAGGAAAATCCCAACAGCAGCAGCCTTATTGGTGAGTATACCTTATTAAATATATGTACAGATGTATTGTAACTAGGCTCAGGGTTCTGATTTTTGTTGGAAGGAAGTTTTTGGTGTAAATATCAGTTTAAGATTTTAATTTTTCATTAAAATTTTTTTTTTTGAATTGTTGAAATAGATGTTTAATCCGAAGTCCATTCTCTTCAAGTTTTGAATTTTGTTCGTAAATACTATTGTTTATCTTTTTTGAAATAATTTGGAATTATTAATTTACTGGTTTCTTTACCAAAGTTCGTTCAATTTCAAATTGAATTCAAATCCACAGTATTATAAAACATATCGTAGATGTGCATATGCATATATGTAGCTAAGGGGGTATTGTGCGCACCGAAGAAAGAAAAAAAAATAATATTCATGAAACGAGCTCAATGCCAAGAATAATAATGTTTCACTTTTTGAGTTTTTATGAAAATTATTATTGTTTTTATTTTTTAATAATCATTTTTAATTAATTATTAAAAGTTTTTTTATTGAATAGAGTAGGAAAAATGTTTAGAGACAACTGCCATAGCTTTTCTTATAGATCCATTTCGGAAGCTGCTAGACTTCACTCATCAGAGAAATTTTGGCACGCATTGCTAACCATTAAGCTAACAATACGCTGGTTTTGATGTCACCTAAACTCCTAGTTCTATTCTTCTTTACCATATGCATGAACAAACGCCGCCATCTGGCAGTTAGTAGTGTGATCATGATGGATTTTTTGACAGATCTGTTTTATCAGTAGAACTGCCTTACCGTGTGCTCTCAGTTTTTTTTATTATTGCTTTTTTATACCAACAATATTTGTTGATTTACGGCCTGTATATTTTCAAGTATTCATGAAACGAGCTCAAGGCCAAGAATAATAATGTTTCACTTTTTGAGTTTTTATGAAAATTATTATTGTTTTTATTTTTGAATAATCATTTTTAATTAATTATTAAAAGTTTTTTTATTGAATAGAGTAGGAAAAATGTTTAGAGACAACTGCCATAGCTTTTCTTATAGATCCATTTCGAAAGCTGCTAGACTTCACTCGTCAGAGAAATTTTGGCACGCATTGCTAACTATTAAGCTAACAATACGCTGGTTTTGATGTCACCTAAACTCCTAGTTCTATTCTTCTTTACCATATGCATGAACAAACGCCGCCATCTGGCAGTTAGTAGTGTGATCATGATGGATTTTTTGACAGATCTGTTTTATCAGTAGAACTGCCTTACCGTGTGGTCTCGGTTTTTTTTATTATTGCTTTTTTATACCAACAATATTTGTTGATTTACGGCCTGTATATTTTCAAGTATTCATGAAACGATCTCAAGGCCAAGAATAATAATGTTTCACTTTTTGAGTTTTTATGAAAATTATTATTGTTCTTATTTTTTAATAATCATTTTTAATTAATTATTAAAAGTTTTTTTATTGAATAGAGTAGGAAAAATGTTTAGAGACAACTGCCATAGCTTTTCTTATAGATCCATTTCGGAAGCTGCTAGACTTCACTCATCAGAGAAATTTTGGCACGCATTGCTAACCATTAAGCTAACAATACGCTGGTTTTGATGTCACCTAAACTCCTAGTTCTATTCTTCTTTACCATATGCATGAACAAACGCCGCCATCTGGCAGTTAGTAGTGTGATCATGATGGATTTTTTGACAGATCTGTTTTATCAGTAGAACTGCCTTACCGTGTGCTCTCGGTTTTTTTTATTATTGCTTTTTTATACCAACAATATTTGTTGATTTACGGCCTGTATATTTTCAAGTATTCATGAAACGATCACAAGGCCAAGAATAATAATGTTTCACTTTTTGAGTTTTTATGAACATTATTATTGTTCTTATTTTTTAATAATCATTTTTAATTAATTATTAAAAGTTTTTTTATTGAATAGAGTAGGAAAAATGTTTAGAGACAACTGCCATAGCTTTTCTTATAGATCCATTTCGGAAGCTGCTAGACTTCACTCATCAGAGAAATTTTGGCACGCATTGCTAACCATTAAGCTAACAATACGCTGGTTTTGATGTCACCTAAACTCCTAGTTCTATTCTTCTTTACCATATGTATGAACAAACGCCGCCATCTGGCAGTTAGTAGTGTGATCATGATGGCTTTTTTGACAGATCTGTTTTATCAGTAGAACTGCCTTACCGTGTGCTCTCGGTTTTTTTTATTATTGCTTTTTTATACCAACAATATTTGTTGATTTACGGCCTGTATATTTTCAAGTATTCATGAAACGATCTCAAGGCCAAGAATAATAATGTTTCACTTTTTGAGTTTTTATGAAAATTATTATTGTTCTTATTTTTTAATAATCATTTTTAATTAATTATTAAAAGTTTTTTTATTGAATAGAGAGGAAAAATGTTTAGAGACAACTGCCATAGCTTTTCTTATAGATCCATTTCGGAAGCTGCTAGACTTCACTCATCAGAGAAATTTTGGCACGCATTGCTAACCATTAAGCTAACAATACGCTGGTTTTGATGTCACCTAAACTCCTAGTTCTATTCTTCTTTACCATATGTATGAACAAACGCCGCCATCTGGCAGTTAGTAGTGTGATCATGATGGCTTTTTTGACAGATCTGTTTTATCAGTAGAACTGCCTTACCGTGTGCTCTCGGTTTTTTTTATTATTGCTTTTTTATACCAACAATATTTGTTGATTTACGGCCTGTATATTTTCAAGTATTCATGAAACGATCTCAAGGCCAAGAATAATAATGTTTCACTTTTTGAGTTTTTATGAAAATTATTATTGTTCTTATTTTTTAATAATCATTTTTAATTAATTATTAAAAGTTTTTTTATTGAATAGAGTAGGAAAAATGTTTAGAGACAACTGCCATAGCTTTTCTTATAGATCCATTTCGGAAGCTGCTAGACTTCACTCATCAAATAAATTTTGGCACGCATTGCTAACCATTAAGCTAACAATACGCTGGTTTTGATGTCACCTAAACTCCTAGTTCTATTCTTCTTTACCATATGCATGAACAAACGCCGCCATCTGGCAGTTAGTAGTGTGATCATGATGGATTTTTTGACAGATCTGTTTTATCAGTAGAACTGCCTTACCGTGTGCTCTCGGTTTTTTTTATTATTGCTTTTTTATACCAACAATATTTGTTGATTTACGGCCTGTATATTTTCAAGTATTCATGAAACGATCTCAAGGCCAAGAATAATAATGTTTCACTTTTTGAGTTCTTATGAAATTTGTTATTGTTCTTATTTTTTAATAATCATTTTTAATTAATTATTAAAAGTTTTTTTATTGAATAGAGAGGAAAAATGTTTAGACAACTGCCATAGCTTTTCTTATAGATCCATTTCGGAGGCTGCTAGACTTCACTCATCAGAGAAATTTTGGCACGCATTGCTAACCATTAAGCTAACAATACGCTGGTTTTGATGTCACCTAAACTCCTAGTTCTATTCTTCTTTACCATATGCATGATCAAACGCCGCCATCTGGCAGTTAGTAGTGTGATCATGATGGATTTTTTGACAGATCTGTTTTATCAGTAGAACTGCCTTACCGTGTGCTCTCGGTTTTTTTATTATTGCTTTTTTTACCAACAATATTTGTTGATTTACGGCCTGTATATTTTCAAGTATTCATGAAACGAGCTCAAGGCCAAGAATAATAATGTTTCACTTTTTGAGTTTTTATGAAAATTATTATTGTTTTTATTTTTTAATAATCATTTTTAATTACTTATTAAAAGTTTTTTTATTGAATAGAGTAGGAAAAATGTTTAGAGACAACTGCCATTGCTTTTCTTATAGATCCATTTCGGAAGCTGCTAGACTTCACTCATCAGAGAAATTTTTGGCACGCATTGCTAACCATTAAGCTAACAATACGCTGGTTTTGATGTCACCTAAACTCCTAGTTCTATTCTTCTTTACCATATGCATGAACAAACGCCGCCATCTGGCAGTTAGTAGTGTGATCATGATGGATTTTTTGACAGATCTGTTTTATCAGTAGAACTGCCTTACCGTGTGCTCTCGGTGTTTTTTATTATTGCTTTTTTATACCAACAATATTTGTTGATTTACGGCCTGTATATTTTCAAGTATTCATGAAACGAGCTCAAGGCCAAGAAAAATAATGTTTCACTTTTTGAGTTTTTATGAAAATTATTATTGTTCTTATTTTTTAATAATCATTTTTAATTAATTATTAAAAGTTTTTTTATTGAATAGAGTAGGAAAAATGTTTAGAGACAACTGCCATAGCTTTTTTTATAGATCCATTGCGGAAGCTGCTAGACTTCACTTATCAGAGAAATTTTGGCACGCATTGCTAACCATTAAGCTAACAATACGCTGGTTTTGATGTCACCTAAACTCTTAGTTCTATTCTTCTTTACCATATGTATGAACAAACGCCGCCATCTGGCAGTTAGTAGTGTGATCATGATGGATTTTTTGACAGATCTGTTTTATCAGTAGAACTGCCTTACCGTGTGCTCTCGGTTTTTTTATTATTGCTTTTTTATACCAACAATATTTGTTGATTTACGGCCTGTATATTTTCAAGTATTCATGAAACGAGCTCAAGGCCAAGAATAATAATGTTTCACTTTTTGAGTTTTTATGAAAATTATTATTGTTCTTATTTTTTAATAATCATTTTTAATTAATTATTAAAAGTTTTTTTATTGAATGGAGTAGGAAAAATGTTTAGAGACAACTGCCATAGCTTTTCTTATAGATCCATTTCGGAAGCTGCTAGACTTCACTCATCAGAGAAGTTTTAGCACGCATTGCTAACCATTAAACTAACAATACGCTGGTTTTGATGTCACCGAAACTCCTAGTTCTATTCTTCTTTACCATATGCATGAACAAACGCCGCCATCTGGCAGTTAGTAGTGTGATCATGATGGATTTTTTGACAGATCTGTTTTATCAGTAGAACTGCCTTACCGTGTGCTCTCGGTTTTTTTTATTATTGCTTTTTTATACCAACAATATTTGTTGATTTACGGCCTGTATATTTTCAAGTATTCATGAAACGATCTCAAGGCCAAGAAAAATAATGTGTCACTTTTTGAGTTTTTATGAAAATTATTATTGTTCTTATTTTTTAATAATCATTTTTAATTAATTATTAAAAGTTTTTTAATTGAATAGAGTAGGAAAAATGTTTAGAGACAACTGCCATAGCTTTTCTTATAGATCCATTTCGGAAGCTGCTAGACTTCACTCATCAGAGAAATTTTGGCACGCATTGCTAACCATTAAGCTAACAATACGCTGGTTTTGATGTCACCTAAACTCCTAGTTCTATTCTTCTTTACCATATGCATGAACAAACGCCGCCATCTGGCAGTTAGTAGTGTGATCATGATGGATTTTTTGACAGATCTGTTTTATCAGTAGAACTGCCTTACCGTGTGCTCTCGGTTTTTTTTATTATTGCTTTTTTATACCAACAATATTTGTTGATTTACGGCCTGTATATTTTCAAGTATTCATGAAACGAGCTCAAGGCCAAGAATAATAATGTTTCACTTTTTGAGTTTTTATGAAAATTATTATTGTTTTTATTTTTGAATAATCATTTTTAATTAATTATTAAAAGTTTTTTTATTGAATAGAGAGGAAAAATGTTTAGAGACAACTGCCATAGCTTTTCTTATAGATCCATTTCGGAAGCTGCTAGACTTCACTCATCAGAGAAATTTTGGCACGCATTGCTAACCATTAAGCTAACAATACGCTGGTTTTGATGTCACCTAAACTCCTAGTTCTAATCTTCTTTACCATATGCATGAAAAAACGCCGCCATCTGGCAGTTAGTAGTGTGATCATGACGGATTTTTTGACAGATCTGTTTTATCAGTAGAACTGCCTTACCGTGTGCTCTCGGTTTTTTATTATTGCTTTTTTATACCAACAATATTTGTTGATTTACGGCCTGTATATTTTCAAGTATTCATGAAACGAGCTCAAGGCCAAGAATAATAATGTTTCACTTTTTGAGTTTTTATGAAAATTATTATTGTTTTTATTTTTTAATAATCATTTTTAATTAATTATTAAAAGTTTTTTATTGAATAGCGTAGGAAAAATGTTTAGAGACAACTGCCATAGCTTTTCTTATAGATCCATTTCGGAAGCTGCTAGACTTCACTCATCAGAGAAATTTTTGGCACGCATTGCTAACCATTAAGCTAACAATACGCTGGTTTTGATGTCACCTAAACTCCTAGTTCTATTCTTCTTTACCATATGCATGAACAAACGCCGGCATCTGGCAGTTAGTAGTGTGATCATGATGGATTTTTTGACAGATCTGTTTTATCAGTAGAACTGCCTTACCGTGTGCTCTCGGTTTTTTTTATTATTGCTTTTTTATACCAACAATATTTGTTGATTTACGGCCTGTATATTTTCAAGTATTCATGAAACGATCTCAAGGCCAAGAATAATAATGTTTCACTTTTTGAGTTTTTATGAAAATTATTATTGCTCTTATTTTTTAACAATCATTTTTAATTAATTATTAAAAGTTTTTTTATTGAATAGAGTAGGAAAAATGTTTAGAGACAACTGCCATAGCTTTTCTTATAGATCCATTTCGGAAGCTGCTAGACTTCACTTATCAGAGAAATTTTGGCACGCATTGCTAACCATTAAGCTAACAATACGCTGGTTTTGATGTCACCTAAACTCCTAGTTCTATTCTTCTTTACCATATGCATGAACAAACGCCGCCATCTGGCAGTTAGTAGTGTGATCATGATGGATTTTTTGACAGATCTGTTTTATCAGTAGAACTGTCTTACCGTGTGCTCTCGGTTTTTTTATTATTGCTTTTTTATACCAACAATATTTGTTGATTTACGGCCTGTATATTTTCAAGTATTCATGAGACGAGCTCAAGGCCAAGAATAATAATGTTTCACTTTTTGAGTTTTTATGAAAATTATTATTGTTTTTATTTTTTAATAATCATTTTTAATTATTAAAAGTTTTTTTATTGAATAGAGTAGGAAAAATGTTTAGAGACAACTGCCATAGCTTTTCTTATAGATCCATTTCGGAAGCTGCTAGACTTCACTCATCAGAGAAATTTTGGCACGCATTGCTAACCATTAAGCTAACAATACGCTGGTTTTGATGTCACCTAAACTCCTAGTTCTATTCTTCTTTACCATATGCATGAACCACTTCCGCCATTTGACAGTGGACATGGACAGTGGAGAATGAAGTACGATGCGTTGATATTCGATCGTAGGGCAAAGTAGTTATTGAGAGTGGTACGTGAAGTATCATTTGCAACCAGGCACTGAGCTAGTTGAGTTGTTGAATAAACAATGCCCAGTTTTGGGACAAATAACCTGAGCTAGGAAAATTCAAAACTTTTAAAATGGATATAAAACTAACGACTCTAAAGCCGATTTCAAAGAAACCATAACAGAAATCTGTAGAAAAGATAGTGCGGGAATTAGGAATTTATTCCTAAACTTCTGAGTCTAAATCGCTGCATGTATCTCCCATCGTCTTAGTGCGAAAGTCGAACGGTGAGGAGGCATGGCAGATGCCAGCAGTGGATGGTGTACTAGGTACTTGGACAAATAGGAAATCTTTCATTCATTCATTCATTAATTTATTTAATCATTTAGTACAAGTGAGACTTTTGTCTCTTAAAGTACATCACCATATGGATATATATCATTATTTCGGTGTAACAATATTAAAACATTAAGAAAATAAAAGTGTTTACAGAATAGATAGTATAGATTGAAATAAGATAGTTAGATAATTGTTTTGCGTATTTCGAAAAATTCCGACAAAGCCAATTTCACCACTCTTGATGTGATGTCGGGGTTTTACCAGATCGAGATGGAAGAGACATCGAATCCGCTCACCGCAATTGTAATTCATAATGAACTTAATAAGTTTACGAGAATGCCATTTGGGTTGCGAAATGCATCCTCTGTAAATATTTCAACGTACGATGCCTAATCTAGTAGCATCGTTGCGCAAGAAGGCTGTTAGTAACGTTGATGAAGTGATTGTTACTAGTAGTATTGAAGACAAAAATTTGCAATTTTTGAAAGAATTTCTAGAGATTATTGAACCAGAAGGGTTGACACTTAGACTTTCGAACTAACGATGCCAAACGCTTCTATTGGGTAAACGTTTTACTGAAGTGACTAATTTCCAAGCCATATCAAAATGCAAGATTAACGAAACGATACTTAAACTTCCCGAATATGACTAGGACATTGTACATCGGGCTGGAGCATCAATGTGTTACGTCGGTGCAATGTGTTGGAGACATGAGCTCCAATTTAATTGAGTTCTAAATTTATATCTATAATTTTTTTTTAATCACACTACACAAATCACAATACACAAAATGAATCACACATACACACTTACCTTTACCTAAAATACTTACCAAACACCCTGTAATTACAGAATAAGAAAATTCATATTATTCCATCTGCTTACCGTTCGCTCACCCTAATACATATGTACATTACAGTTCCATAGCTATGCCGGAAACTAAACAAATTACTAAATTAAGTTTTAAAGTCACTTCAATTACAACCGTCGGCCTTCATACAGCGTTCCGCCAAAATCGTATGCGAAAATAGTTGAATGAAAGTTCAAGTTTAATAAAGATTATTTGAAATATATAGTCCGTTTAATATAAATGAAAATATAGTGTTTTTTTATTATATGGTTTTTGCCCCCAAGTGACCCATAGTCTCCCCAAAAGTATACGTAGTCCA
Organism: Merzomyia westermanni; assembly: GCA_949987695.1. Lineage (NCBI taxonomy): Eukaryota > Metazoa > Arthropoda > Insecta > Diptera > Tephritidae > Merzomyia > Merzomyia westermanni. The sequence continues at coordinate 90,101,037 of OX465291.1, forward strand.
TTGAAGCCATTGGAAATCAGTGACCTAAAGAAGAAAATTATAAAAATTAAAAATAAACGTTATAAGATTAAAAGTGCATTTAAGTTACGGTTAAAGTGTCGAGAGTGAATACTTACCTGCATCGGTGGAAAACAAATTAGCACATAAACTTAAATAAATGAATACCCGGTACGCGGCGCGCCTAAAAACAAAGTGCATAATTATTTGGAAAAAACCTATAAATATTAAAGAAAAAAAAAAACAAAGAAACGAGTTGTGAAAAAGTGCTGCCACAAAAATTAAAATCAAAAAAAAGTGAATTGAGAAAAAGTGTACGGTCCATATGTTGGTGGCAAGTGGCAGTGGTGCAAATAAAAAAAAAAAACCAATTCACGGCATTAGACGCTCCCAAAAAATAGATATACATATATATATTTTTTTCATTATCATCACGAGCAGTTGACATGCACAAGTGATAAAACCACAAAAGGGTACAGGTCCACCCTAAATCAGTAGCTCGTACATAAGTGCATAGTTTAAAGCTAAGCGGTAATTGTTCTCTACTAACCTAACTGCTCTATCTTAGCGAAAAAAAAAGATATTTGAGCAAACTCAACGCCATTCGTAAGAAAAAGACTTCTTCTTTAAGATGCTATGTGTGCTTTTAAAAAAAAAAATCTGTCGTTTATATATAACCTCAAAAATAGGCAAAAACGGTGTTTTTTGCACATTTAGATTAGGATATCTCAAAATCCTGATAGAGCAATTCTGCGTCCAGATTTGAATTCAGCGTTAACGTTACCTACCACGAACACATAGATTGACATTACCTGCCACAGCACGCACGGACTATAAAAACAACGCAGCGGATAGACACAGACCAGAACGAAACTAGGCATTGAAAATGGCAGAACGCCGAAACCGGTTTGTCACAAAACCAAACTTGACAAGGGATGACGGAAAATCGTTCCAACAAAAATCAGCTTACTACCCTGTCGGAAGATCAACACAACAAAATAAATCGCATCGAAAACCTTTAGGAAAGTATGGTCTGGTTCATGGTCAATAAAATCGGTCTCATTTTGTCGGCCTGTGTTATTGGTCGTCCCTGTCTGCCATTCAGCGAAAAATCAGAATTTGGAAAAAGAAAAGAAGCCGCAGACCTTTCAACTGAGAAAGCTGATACTAATCTTCTCGTTCGTGCAGCAGCAACATCAGCTCGGAAACAAGGTGATTCAGATTTAGCTGCAGTCCTTAAAGAAAGTATGAAAAGCCCAACAAGGCCAGCAAAAATGCGTAAAATGTGTACACAAAATTCCCAAAAGCCTATTCCATTTTCTGCGGATGACGCTTTAGCTTTTCTTCTCGAACATAATGTTACGAAAGAGCAGTACAATGCAATACGACAAGAAAACAAATTTAGAAACTGCGATATATATCCGCACTATAGCAATATTATTGCCACAAAATTGAAATGTCGAGCTCAGGGTATAGAAGCAAATGAGACCCTTGCCAAAGTTTCGTTGCAATCTATTTTACAGCACACGGCAGAAAGAATCGTTGAGATGCAAAAAGAAGTTTTCCAAGTTATAATGGAAGAGGAGAAAACAGATATTTTAGGCTCTGAATTAATATTGAGCTATGGATTTGATAGCAGCACTGGACAAGCTCAATTTAAGCAAAAATTTAATGACCCCAGTTCTTCCATTAGTTCCGATGCTTGTCTTTTAGCTACAACAGTTATTCCTTTAAGATTACAACTTTTATCGGGAACGCCAATTTGGGACAACAGTACACCACAATCTGTAAGATTTTTTAGGCCAATTAAGCTGGAATACACAAAGGAGACAAAAGAAATTTTTTTAAAGGAAGACTCGGATTTAAAAAACGAGATCCAAGCTTTGAAAAACATACAAATTTCAATTGCTGAAGGAAAGTCTGATGAAGTGTCATTCAAATTATTTTTAACACTAATTGATGGAAAAGTTTTAAACATTATAACTGGAACTTAATCTAACCAAGCTTGTCCCAGTTCTGCTACACCTAAGGATTTTATGAATACTTTTGACTATAAAAGTTAAATATTCTTTGCAAAAGAAGAAAACTTAAAGTTTGGACTTAGACCCCTTCATTGCTGTATAAGATTTTTTGAATTTACATTACATTTAGGCTATAAATGCAAATTGAAAAAGTGGCAGATACGAGGAGATGATAAGTCAATTATCTTAAAAAGAAAAACAGAAATACAAAACGATTTTTGGACAAAGCTCGGACTTCGCGTGGACATCCCCAGAGTAGGTGGCTGCGGTTCCACAAATGACGGAAACACTGCTCGTCGAGCATTTAGTGATCATGAGATTTTTTTCTGAAATAACTGGTGTTGACAAAGAGCTTATTTTTCGATTTAAAATCATTTTGATTTGTTTATCCTGCCCGTTCGAAATAAACTCAAGCAAAGTTGAAATATATTGATTTGAGACAGCAAAACATTTTCAGGAGCTATATTGCTGGTTGCCAATGACTTCTACGGTACATAAAGTCCTCATGCATTCAAAACAAATAATAGAAAATACGGTGCTCTCAATAGGTTTTTTTGCAGAACAAGCTGCTGAATCGCGACATAAAATATACAAATCCGATAGACAACCGCATCAATAACCTGTTAGACGTATTTAATAGAGCTATGGATACATCCACTTCCACTTTCTCTTCTGTTGCTGCTGCTAACGTCGCATCTAATGCAACTTGTTCCAACAACAATGCCTCGGGGTCGGCATCAGCATCATATACTCTTCATACATTGCCGTATATTTCTGATAACTCTGCGGTCGATCTTCTCTCTGGTGCTTCTACCTTGTTTCCGATCTCTCAACATTCTGATAATACAGAAGAGCCAATTGTGGATAATTTGCATACCACTAAAACATCTCAACAGCCTGATGGTAAGCAAAATAATCGTGTCACTGCGCGTCACATGAATGGTTTCAACTCTAAAAATCGAGTGGTTGGTCGAAATGCTTCGACTGAGTTAGAGGTAGCCGTTATCAGAAAATGGGTGCATCTATCTTCATTTAAACCATCGGTATCTGAAGATATGGTTGTTGATTATGTCAAAAAACATTCTGGTATTGATGACAATTTTATTACTTGCTACAAGCTAGTTAGGAAAGACACTCCGCTGGAGAGCCTAAGGAGGGTTAATTTTAAACTGGGCGTGTCTCCTGACTTCTATAGTTTGCTCTTAGATCCCAATCTATGGCCAACTGGGATTAACGTCCAGCCATTTCGTAACATCCCAAGGACCTAATGCGACTGAATTAAATAGCTGTGTAATTAATACTCCTAGTATTTCTCATTATAATATTGAAAATCTTAAACTTCTTAAAATTTACTACCAAAATATCTCTGGAATGCGTACTAAGGCTAAAGAAGTATTTTTATTTACGACTCGGTGTGAGTTCGATGTTTTTGTGCTAGTTGAAACGTGGTTAACTAGTGATTTTTTTGATGCAGAGTTTTTTGATCCAAATATTTTTCATATTTATCGTAAGGATAGAGATGCGCTAAAAACAGGCTGTAGTAGGGGTGGGGGTGTCTTAATTGCGGTAAAACGTGCGCTTAGGTCGTCAGTCGTCGCTTTTAGAAACGCAGATTCGCTTTTAGATCAACTGTGTGTCCGCATCTTCGGTACCTTTGGTAGCTTGTTTATTTGCGTATCTTACATTCCGCCAAACAGTTCTGAACACTTATATGCACTCCATATCAATAACATTTTATATATCTATGAAAATCATGAAGATGACCACTTCTGCATACTGGGTGATTTTAACCTAAACAAGATCGTATGGTCTGACTTGCTTAGGAATGGTGTCTTAACTGCCTCTAATGCTAGCCTTCCACATGAGATCCATGTTCTAGATAGTCTTTCCAGCATTAATCTTACCCAAATTAATTATATTCCCAACACGCTTGGTAACTTCCTTGACCTTTTATTCATTGATGAGAACTTGATCTTTAAGTTACAAGAATGTAATTTTCCTATCTGTAAGTCTGATATGCACCATGTGCCCCTCTTTTTATCCCTTCAGTTTTGTACATTTCCCACAATCTACACAATCGATTCCCCGTCTCTAAACTTCAGAAATGCCGATTACGACTCTTTAAATGCAATTTTCAACGAAATTGATTGGAGCTCTATTTTTCTTTCGCGTAATGTCGCTGAGTGCTATGAGATGTTCCTTGAACAAATTTACTTGGTCTTAAACTCTAACCTAAATCTGATCCCTCCTCGGAGACATAAGTTACCTTGGTATACGAGAAGGCTTAAAAGACTGAAGAACAAACGAAATAAATATTACAAACTTTTCAAGTCCACAAACGATTTTAGCTTCAGAGAAAAGTATATCAGCCTTAGTAAAGAATTCAATGAACTCGATAAAACTCTCTATAACAATTATATATCTCGCTATGAGGATGAGTTAAAGTCCAATCCCAAAGCACTCTGGAACTTCATTCGGTCTAAGAAAGGATGCTCGATTATTCCTAGCTGTATGACTCTGGATGGTCTCTCCTCCTCCTCTCTGCATGACAGTGTAAATCTCTTTGCTGATTTTTTCAAGTCTAATTTTGTAAATGATGCTGACGTTAGCACTTATAACTCTTTCGGTGATGATCTTGGTTCGCATTGCGTTGATTTTGGAGCACTTTGCATCACCGATTTAGAAATACAGATTGGTATCTCCGCTTTAAAACTGTCTCATAAAACTGATTCCGATGGCCTCACCTCTTTTTTCCTTAAGAAATGCTGCTCATCCCTAGCTTTCCCTTTATCTCTGATAATTAACCTTTCCCTTTCCTCCGGTACTTTCATCGACAAATGGAAGGTGAGCTCCATTATACCCATCCACAAATCAGGTAACAAAAATGATGTCAGAAATTACCGTCCAATCTCAAAATTAATTATTCTTCGCAGTCAAAGAAATTATTGATCCCAACCAACATGGTTTTGTCTGTGGTCGCTCCACCGTAACCAATCTTGCTGTGTTTTCAGAGTACTGTTTATCGGCCTTTAAGAGTGGATTTCAGGTGGATACCATTTACACCGATTTCTCTAAAGCCTTCGATAGAGTCTCTCATGATATTTTATTACACAAGCTCGAGCTTCTTGGTTTCCATTCAGTCTTTCTTCTGTGGTTGCGATCCTACCTCACGAACAGAACAACGTTTGTAGAAATTGCTGGTACTGCATCGTACTCTTTTGTGGTAACCTCCGGAGTACCGCAGGGTAGTATTCTAGGTCCGCTTCTTTTTGTTCTGTTTATCAATGATATCCGGTCCTGCTTTAATCACTCGCAATTTCTTCTCTATGCTGATGACCTGAAATTGTATTCTAGAGTTACCTGCGTGTCTGACGCGCTTCAGCTACAAAATGAACTCAACAATCTTACTGATTGGAGTTTAAAAAACAAATTGTTGCTTAACATAAAAAAATGCTTTCATTTAACCTTGTCGCGTATGCGTAATCGTATAAGTTCAAGTTACTCGATTCTTAACAATCAACTGTCCTCAGTCGAGGTATTTTCCGATCTAGGCGTTCTGTTTGACTCTGGTTTTACCTTTGTCAGTCATGTGAACACAGTTATCCCTAAAGCCTTTTCGAACTTGGGTTTTTTGAAGCGCTATGCGAAAGACTTTAAAGATCCCTATACAAGGAAATCCCTTTTTACTTGTCTTGTCCGGTCTAAGTTGGAGTACGCATCAATTATCTGGAACCCTTTATATAGTTCTCATTCCGACAGAATCGAGCGTGTACAGCGCAGTTTTACTCGCTTTGCTCTCTATCCACTTCATTTCGTCGATCCATTTCCATCCTATAATGCACGGTGTTTGCTCATAAACTTGAAATCTCTCTCTAGTAGGCGCACAATCCATTCGATAATGTTCATTTTCGACATTGTTAATGGCTTAATTGATTGCGTGAATCTGCTCGATCAACTTGGCTTCAATGTCCCAAATCGCATCCTACGTTCCCACTACCCTTTCCATCTTATTACAGTCAAATCTAATTACCACTATCTCGCGCCCATTACTAGGGCAGTCAGTGAAATTAACAATATTTACAAACCGCTAGATCTTGACTTTGCAATGCCGAGATCCCAGTTTGTCGATAAGATTGCTTCATTTTATCCCTAGTACTCAATTCCAGCCTATTTAGTTAGTAAGTAATTCCTGTACATTTCTAGTCTGTAAGATATTGCTATCATAGACCGAATAAAGAATAATAATAATAATAATAATAATAATAATTAATTTCTACAAAATATTTAAAGAGACGCTTACAAAAGCGGAAGCGTTCGACACTTCCACCTGAAGTAATTGATCTATTACGTAGCTGCGAAACGATAGAGGAATTTGAACTTGGCAACGAACACGATGAAATTATGAATGTGAAGAGTCTCGTTATGATTTAAATTTACAAAATGAATTAGAGGAATTTCAACTTGGCAACGAACACTATGAAATTAATGAATGTTATGATTTAAATTTACAAAATGAATTAGATTTAATCAAGTACTAAATGATTTACTATAATCAAAATAAACGAATGAATTTCATGTTTGGGTTAGTGGTTGCAAAGGGGTTAATATTGATTTTTGGTCTTTAATGGGTTAATTTCCATTTTTTAACAGAATTACTTTTACTCTTGAAATGCTAACAAGTTTTAATTTGAATACCATGATTTTGTTGGATTAATTAGTTTCGCACAGAAAAAGTGGTCATTTGACCTATAGTGCAACGCGTTGCGGGTTAAGGGCTTGGAATATGCCCAAAGTAGGCATACCGGTCGTAAGAGGCGATTAATATGACATGGCAAAGACTTGTGGAGAATGAAGTACGATGCGTTGATATTCTATCGTAGGGCAAAGTAGTTATTGAGAGTGGTATGTGAAGTATCATTTGCAACCAGGCACTGAGCTAGTTGAGTTGTTGAATAAACAATGCCCAGTTTTGGGACAAATAACCTGAGCTAGGAAAATTCAAAACTTTTAAAATGGATATAAAACTAACGACTCTAAAGCCGATTTCAAAGAAACCATAACAGAAATCTGTAGAAAAGATAGTGCGGGAATTAGGAATTTATTCCTAAACTTCTGAGTCTAAATCGCTGCATGTATCTCCCATCGTCTTAGTGCGAAAGTCGAACGGTGAGGAGGCATGGCAGATGCCAGCAGTGGATGGTGTACTAGGTACTTGGACAAATAGGAAATCTTTCATTCATTCATTCATTAATTTATTTAATCATTTAGTACAAGTGAGACTTTTGTCTCTTAAAGTACATCACCATATGGATATATATCATTATTTCGGTGTAACAATATTAAAACATTAAGAAAATAAAAGTGTTTACAGAATAGATAGTATAGATTGAAATAAGATAGTTAGATAATTGCTTTGCGTATTTCGAAAAATTCCGACAAAGCCAATTTCACCACTCTTGATGTGATGTCGGGGTTTTACCAGATCGAGATGGAAGAGACATCGAATCCGCTCACCGCAATTGTAATTCATAATGAACTTAATAAGTTTACGAGAATGCCATTTGGGTTGCGAAATGCATCCTCTGTATTTCAACGTACGATGCCTAATCTAGTAGCATCGTTGCGCAAGAAGGCTGTTAGTAACGTTGATGAAGTGATTGTTACTAGTAGTATTGAAGACAAAAATTTTCAATTTTTGAAAGAATTTCTAGAGATTATTGAACCAGAAGGGTTGACACTTAGACTTTCGAACTAACGATGCCAAACGCTTCTATTGGGTAAACGTTTTACTGAAGTGACTAATTTCCAAGCCATATCAAAATGCAAGATTAACGAAACGATACTTAAACTTCCCGAATATGACTAGGACATTGTACATCGGGCTGGAGCATCAATGTGTTACGTCGGTGCAATGTGTTGGAGACATGAGCTCCAATTTAATTGAGTTCTAAATTTATATATATAATTTTTTTTTAATCACAATACACAAAATGAATCACACATACACACTTACCTTTACCTAAAATACTTACCAAACACCCTGTAATTACAGAATAAGAAAATTCATATTATTCCATCTGCTTACCGTTCGCTCACCCTAATACATATGTACATTACAGTTCCATAGCTATGCCGGAAACTAAACAAATTACTAAATTAAGTTTTAAAGTCACTTCAATTACAACCGTCGGCCTTCATACAGCGTTCCGCCAAAATCGTATGCGAAAATAGTTGAATGAAAGTTCAAGTTTAATAAAGATTATTTTAAATATATAGTCCGTTTAATATAAATGAAAATATAGTGTTTTTTTATTATATGGTTTTTGCCCCCAAGTGACCCATAGTCTCCCCAAAAGTATACGTAGTCCATTGAAGCCATTGGAAATCAGTGACCTAAAGAAGAAAATTATAAAAATTAAAAATAAACGTTATAAGATTAAAAGTGCATTTAAGTTACGGTTAAAGTGTCGAGAGTGAATACTTACCTGCATCGGTGGAAAACAAATTAGCACATAAACTTAAATAAATGAATACCCGGTACGCGGCGCGCCTAAACACAAAGTGCATAATTATTTGGAAAAAACCTATAAATATTAAAGAAAAAAAAAAAACAAAGAAACGAGTTGTGAAAAAGTGCTGCCACAAAAATTAAAATCAAAAAAGGAAATTGAGAAAAAGTGTACGGTCCATATGTTGGTGACAATTGGCAGTGGTGCAAATAAAAAAAAAAACCAATTCACGGCATTAGACGCTCCCAAAAAATAGATATATATATATTTTTTTCATTATCATCACGAGCAGTTGACATGCACAAGTGATAAAACCACAAAAGGGTACAGGTCCACCCTAAATCAGTAGTTCGTACATAAGTGCATAGTTTAAAGCTAAGCGGTAATTGTTCTCTACTAACCTATAGCGGTAACCCCAAAAAAAAGCTGTACTTATACCTATTTATGAAAAAACATACCGTTTGTTGACCCACACCACATACAGTCTCCCGTCAAATCAATTTTCATTCAAAATTAGTGTGTGCTGTTGCACCGTCTTATTGTTGTTTTCCAATCCCAATTCATCAAGTTGCGGCAAAAAGAACTCGTTGATCATTGCTTTGTAGCGCTCACCATTCACAGTAACCGTTTGGCCCCGACCGATTATTGGTCAAATAAATAGTCAGCAATATTCCCCGTACTGGAGCAGTGTAGCGTAACATTGTTTATTAACGTGTATTTCGCATGTGTTTACTACACAAATGTCAAAACAGAACTGACTTTAGGGGCCAATCGCAAAATTTATAGCATTTTCTGATAGGAGGATTACTTTTGCGCAGTAACCGTTTTTCGCTGACCGATTATTGGTCAAATAAATAGTCAGCAATATTCCGCGTTCTGGAGCAGTGTAGCGTAACATTGTTTATTAACGTGTATTTCGCATGTGTTTACTACACAAATGTCAAAACAGAACTGACTTTAGGGGCCAATCGCAAAATTTATAGCATTTTCTGATAGGAGGATTACTTTTGCGCCACCCTGTATGAACCCCGCCCACAATTTTTGTACTTTACCCAAACTCGAAGGTAGGTAGGTAGGTTGCAGTGGCTGCTAGAAACGAACTAGCACACATAGGCCCCGGAGTTCCCGTTGTGATACCACATGGATCTAAAGGTAGAAGCAATCGCCGTATAATCGATTATACTTGCCATAACATGACACCAACGCGTTTGCATTGACCGCCATAAGCCCGGCCGGAACAGCCGTCCAGCGCCACGGGTACGGCGCTAGCGACAACGAAGACCGCTTGCACCCTAAAACCCCCTACTCGAACCATTTTGTGGATTTCGCGAAACGCAGAATGTCCTTTGGCTTAATTAATGATAATTCGCCGAGATGATAGAAAATACCGGAGCCCAGACGCGGAGTATTCACATAGGAGATGCCTCACCGTTTCAGGCTCCCCCTCATCTCTACAGCTTCTGCAGCAGAAGGGAATACCCAACCTTTCTGCATGACTGCCTAGACCTATATACCCCGTTATAAGCCCCATCAGTAGCGAAAGTTCCTCCCTTCTGAGTTTGAGTAGGTCCTCCGACCTACTCGCTAGTATCTCTGGCCACACCAGCTTTGCATGACTGTAAGTACTGATCTTGTCCCATCAATCACTTGCTTGTTGGAGGAACTTATGCCTCGTTAAGAGCTTACTGGTCGCGGGCGGCATGCCTAAACCCTTCCAGGACTGTGAAAGTGGAGCGGATGTGCCCCCTCTAGCAAGCTCATCTGCCGTCTCGTTACCCGGTATGTCACAGTGTCCAGGCACCCATACCAGGTGAATCGAGAGTTGCTCAGCCATCTCGTTGAGAGATTTGCGGCAGCCCTCCACAGTCCTCGAATTACATGTATATGCCCCCAGCACCCTGAGAGCTGCTTGGCTATCAGAGAAGATGTAAACATCACCATTATTGATGTCCATTGTCTTAGGAAGTTCTACAGCTTCCTGTATAGCAGCCACTTCCTCCTGAAAGACACAACAGTGGCCAGGCAATCTAAAACACCCCTCCTCCAACCTTGTCATCAAGTTTCGAACCGTCTGTGTATATATGGATTGAACCGTTGTCGGTGTACAGTGGTCCGAACAGTACGCGGGGAGATTGTTAAGAATGGATGAGTGACCTTCACAAAGCGACCTCCATTCTGGTAGACACCTCAGTCGCAAAGCGGAGCATGCCGCAAAAAGTTTACCGCATAAGTCAATCGGTAGAATGTTCAGAATTGCATTCAGTGCGTCTGCCGCTGTTGTGCGTAGCGCCCCGCTAACACATATAAGCGCACTTCTCTGTACTCTTTGAATTACGGTGATATTGGAGCCCTTATCCAGACCCGTCAACCAGACAAGGACTCCATTCAAGAGAATTGGTCTTACCACAGCGGTATAAAGCCAAAGTGTGATTTTAGGGGACAGCCCCCATTTTTGCCCTATGGCACCCCTACAAGAGTATAGGGCCACTAGTGCCTTTTTAGCGCGCTCCTGGATATTTTCTTTCCACGTGAGCTTTTTATCAATGATAACCTGCTGATATTTAGCGGAGTCACCAAGTTTAAGGGTCGTATTACCTATAGCTGGTAGCTGTAGAACCGGGATTTTGTATTTCCTAGTGAACAGAACCAGCTCTGTTTTGGTCGGGTTAACACCCAGACCTTTATTCCCGGTCCACCTTTCGACTAGTCGAAGGTTTCTCTGCATAGTGTCGCAGAGCGTTTGTGGATATTTACTCACAGCCACCGCAAGGTCGTCCGCATACGCTATGACTTTAGACCCCCTTCCCCCGCCAGGACTTCCAGCAGTCCGTTTACTGTGGCTACCCACAGAAGAGGGAGAGGATCCCACCTTGCGGCGTACCTCTGTTGACAGCCTTGTCCACCGATACCCCGGGTAGATCCGCGTGCACCCTCCTGCTCGTCAGGATTTGGTACGCGAGGGACACCAGCCAGGGTTCGATACCCAAGGCCGTCAGGGCTGCCGTGATCGCTTCCGGCGTGACGTTGTTAAAGGCCCCTTCAATGTCCAGAAAGGCTATTAATGTGAATTCCTTACTAGCTAAGGATTTTTCAATGTGCGTAACAACCTCGTGTAGCGCTGTCTCAGTGGATTTGCCTTTCATGTATGCATGCTGCGATGGTACGATTCTGCTCTCTAGCTTATCTCTAAAGTGGGGCTCCCTTAACCCTCCAGTACCTTGAGTTAAAAGGACGCCAGACTGATCGGTCTAAAATCCTTTGGGCCAACATGAGACGTTCTACCTGCCTTAGGTATAAAAATTACCCTAGAATCTCTCCAAGGGTCTGGGATGTGACATAAAGTAAGCACCCCCTTGTATATCGCCTGCAACCAAGGGATGCTCTGTTCCATTGATTGCTGAAGTTGTATGGGCGCTATGCCATCTAGACCCAGTGCTTTAAATGGTTTGAATGACCCAATGGCCCACTCTAATCTTTTATTGGTAAGGAACTGCTCCAGGTCAAGTTCCACGTGTCTAAAATGTGGTTGATACCTATAATCGTTTTCCGCATCTGGAGAGTGAGTATAAAGGAGAAGTTGCACCGTTTCCTCCCCCGTGTTAGTCCAAGATCCATCCGGCTTTTTCAAACACCTCGGTCCACTACGAGGTGCTTTGGATAGAATCTTCCTTAACCTAGAACCCTCTGATACCGATTCTATTCCGCTACAGAAATCTCTCCAGCAGGTTCTTTTTGATTTCCTGAGTTCCCTTTTGTACTCTCTAATGTGCGCTTTATAAGCTTCGAGACCTCCTTCGAGGCCTTATCACTATTAAAAGCTTGTCTGCAAAGCTTCCTGTATCTATGTAGCTTACAAGGGTGGTTTTTGCTTACCCCTAGCCCTTTTATTGGGACAGGCTTTATCTAAAGCTACCTGACATGCTTTGGTGAACTTTACCACCATATCCTCTATATCTTTAGTGTCCCTAGGTGTATCGGGATAATCATCTGAAAGGTACTTATCCAGTTCCTTTCTATACGTATGCCAATTGGCGCTCTTAAGATTTCTATACGGCGAGGCGGTGGACGGTACGCCTTCCAAATCAAAGTGGACCCAAACTCGAAATAATAATAAAATTACTTATTACGCTTTTTGACCCAAAGATAAAAAACAAAACCCAGAAAAAAATCTGAACACCCTAATACCCATATATTTAACGCGAAAACTTGCAATCAGTCGATTTGGCTCTACTCATAGATAAATAATTGCATCGCAAAGCAATTATAACTCCACCCACTTTTTTTTATTTTCGACTGTGATACTCATTTTTACATACATACACACATACTTGTACTTAGACGCGCTAAGACAAGTGATCTCCCACCCTCAATACAAAAGCCGGTCTCACAACTTGTGATAAATAAATTCCGCTACACAAATAGCACAGTGGGCCTGAGCATATAAAATTTTGAGTAAATCTATAGTGGGAAAAAACTTTCGAAATCGATCCAGATTTTATACTCAAATATCAAAATGACCGATAAGCAGGAAAACCCAAAGACCCTACCGCCATTGGCGGGACCCGACCACACTCTTAGTCCAAACAGGAGTATGGAGTTTTTGGAAAGAAGCTTCTTTTCGAAATAAACAAATTGGAAAAATTCTGCGAAAAATGATGGAACAAAGCAGTGACGGACCAAGCCAAGACCAGTCCCAAATTGTATCTCGATGAACTCGACAAACGTGTAGACGCAGTGGAATCTGGATATGAATCGTCACATCTCAGCCTACTCAACTCAATGTGAACCCAACACAAAGGATCCAGACCCCATCAACTCTATCTCGAAGTCCCCGCATGTCAAACGGAAGTCTTCTACGGTGGGTATGAAGACAGTCTCCATAAATCACCCTAAACTATTTCAGGCGTAGAAGCCCTATCACCTGAGAGCAAACCTGGGGCAAAGCAGCTCTGATCATTAAAAAATACTCACTTAACTATAAAATTTTGAGTTGGCCTGGGGAGCACTCAAATCCCGATACGAGAATCGCAGGATTCTCGTAGATACTCAATTAAGGACCCTATTTAACATGGAAACAGTTCCAAGCAAGAGTTCCAGGTTTTATCAAAGCGTCGTATAGTTGTTCAGATGGAAAGCACATGGGGATAAAGAAAACGCTGCAGAAGATAAAGCGGCAGTTCTATTGGATTGGTTGTAGACAATCTTCAAGGGAATGGATTACTTAGTGTGCAAAGTGTGCTAAGGAGAAAAGACGACCATCTGGTGGCCCTGTTCAGAGGAAGCAACGCAACTCCCCCACGAAGGAGTGGGGCGCAACAAAGCCCATGAGCGGAAGGTAGTGATCATCATCCACTGCAACAATTCTCATGGGCGAGTAGTGTAGTTCCGATACCGCCCAGTGCTCGAAGAAGGAATCGATTCAAAAAAAAGGATAGGGAAAGTACATGTAAACTAGTATTAAGGCTGCGCCCTTTCAGTGCCCCAGATTTTTCTCGTTCGACAGCAAACACACATGTATGAGTTCACCCCATGTAAACAAAAATCACTGGAATGTAAACAAACATTGACGTACGTTAAAATAGAACGTGCTAAAATCTGTCGGCCTTGTCGGACAAGAAAAATCGGTGGCAGTGGTAGCGTTAAACATATATATACAAACTTTAGATTATGGTAAACGCATTCATTTCAAAGAAAAGATTTTTTGGTTGAATTGAAATCACTCTAAGACGATGATAAAAAATAAGAGCAAAGAAATTTTGGATTAAACTTAGATTTTTTTTTCGTAACATTTAACACGCAATATTCAAATTACTTGCCAAAAAGGTGAACGCAAAATTGCGAAATTTAGGCAAATTAAAAAAAAATGTGGCATGTAAAGGTTCAGGCTGGAAAGGTAAGAGTTTAATATATTACGAAGATGACTCTTGTCTCCCTAGGCGTTTCGCGTTCTCTTCGGCAACAGATGGAGTTTGTGCGTGAATGAGGACATTGACTGGGCGAGAGCTGACAAAGGACTATGTGTGGATGTTGTTGAGGGTCTGTCGATGCACCTTTAGATCAAAAGCGAAAATACGTGGTACCGGATTTCATCATAGTGCTTATGGAGATGTTTCCTTAATTTCTTGGGAGGCGGATTTTCTTCAAGAAGTTGGCTGTTCGGGTGTTGGGGTTTGTAACAGTTGAACAGAACTTGTTGGTTAGCATTTCATTATGCTCTTTAACATGGAGCATTTTTTTCTGACTGTGTAATTAATGTTCAGGTGACAAGGAGTCATCCTGTGGCACTTCTGTGTGCGGTGTTTTGAGAGACCTGCAACTTCCTCCAGTGGTTGTCTAATAGCCCCGGCAATCATATTGACGACACGTAGCTCAGAACCGGCTGGCAGGTGCCTTGTACGTTGCCAACAACGTTTCTTTATCTCCCCAAATGCTTCTAGCTAGAGAGTTGATAATTTTCTTACGGCTTTGTGTTTTGGTGGCAATCGCTGATGCGTGAACACCATAGTTGAGTATGTTATCAAACGTTATCCCTAAGATTTTGGGATGTGTGTCCGAAGCAAATTCCATTTTCACCTGCGCTGTCCATGTCGTAAATAAGGTGGCCGAGGACGGTAGGTATGAATTAACTCTTGAGCACATCGTGCAATCATCGGCGTGAGAGACGATCGAAACACCCTCTGGAGGGAAGGGGAGCCTCGATATGTAATAATTAAACAAGAGCTGGGACAGGACACCACCCTGTGGCACACCTTGGTTAATTATACGTGGTTTTGATCGTTCGCCCCAATTCCACCGATGATTGCCGACCGCTCAGATAATTTCCAGTCCAACGCTTTAGCCAGGGGTAGGAGTTGAGTCTTCAAGGTCGTTAATAAGTTGGGCGTGATTGACCATGCCGAAAGCTTTCGATAGATCAAGCGCAACCAACACAGTCCTATCATAAGGAAATTTTTCTGCGTGGTTATGGCGTTCAGCGCAGTGGTGGTGCTGTGTCTTTTACGGAAACCATGCTGATGTTCGACGAGCCGCAAGTTAGCGGTGTAGTAAGGGAGCAAAACTGTCTCCAGAATCTTCACTACTGGCGACAGGAACGATATCGGGCTACATGATGCCCATACGTTGGATGGTTTCCCCGGCTTTAGTAGCGCTCTCACCTTTGGCTATTTCCGATTTTCTGGAATGACGAAAGTGGTCATAGCCGGGTTGAAGTCACTTGTAAGATATCCTTGGCGCACTTGCACAATTTACCGCGACTACTGTGGGGGCATCCCCATTCACCGTGGAAAACGTCGAATCGTATATTCGCTCGGCCAGCTCCTGTCACCTACCATTGACCTGTAGGTTTGAGTGGCAGAGGTCGCCATGTGCTTTGAAGTTGATCATAACAATAACGCAAGAATGTAAGGCGATAACCTTTCGGACAACCAGTGACAGGAGGTACGATATATACATAATTATTAGCTTAATATCGACATCGCCTGACCGGACAAACGTACCGTACGCAAGTCTACCCCCAAGGGGACGCACACGGCACGGATGGGTCTGTAGCACAATACCCTGCCCCGCAGTTGCACCCTTACGTAGCGGAAGAGACGGATCGGCGGGCGACGGACTCGTGCCACCTGAAAGAGGAGACTAATCCGTCGCCATTGTAGGCGGTGCGGCTCGACAACATAGCGCAGCATACGTATAAGTCTATAAATTCCTGTTTCAGAGTTCAGAGCATCTTAGGAGGTGGCACAGGCCACGGCAAGAGATCCATTTGACTGATGTAGGCGCATATATAATTTTAGCCGACAAACAATGCGTGTAATGTAAGGGAGCAGGAGCTGAGGTGCTGGTATGTCGCTCGGCATTGATCACATGGCCGTGAACAGCAAGGGGCCACAACCAGCCATATTTTACATTTAGCACATTGAATAGAGTGTGAATGTTTAACATAAAGCTTCTTCCGGCAAACGCTGCAGATTGAGTATCTGGCTCCCGTGTTGGGTTCAACACCTGCCGGAGCAAGAGAGTATTGAGCAACCCTGCTGCAAGGTGCTGCTCGGAGGATGACAATTTTAGGTGGAAATGTGACGAGTTGGACAGGGTCCCGAAAGTTATTTATTTATTTATTGAATAGTCTACAAATTGAATGATTCTTACAGACTAAATGTGAAAATGTACATAAAGACAGCATGAGAGTACTGTAAAGAGGACTATAAAGTGAAGTATGTGTCTTAAGTTTACAACCAATTAGTTACAGGTTACGAATTAAAATGAAGAAAAAAATATTGCAAGTATATAGTGAAAAGTGAAAAGCATGCAAATTTAACTTGCTTAACATAGTAGTTTACAAACAGATATAAGTGTACTAAGGTAAAGTGTACGTATGTTTATTATATGCAAGCTCAGTAAGGAGCTGATGCATAGTGCCCAGAAGGGGGCGCATGAGCCAGGAAGGACTCTGTAGAATAAGCTCAGTAGCGAGCTGATGCGTAGTGCCCAGGAGGAGGCATGTGAGCCAAGAAGGGCTCGTCAGAATCAGCGCACACGGAGGTTGAAAACAAGAGTTTGAATCTCAGTACATGTTCGTATAAATATAGATGTTGTATTGTTGATGTTGTGGGAATGGACGCGATTCCAAAGAACACGCGTTTCCAATCCTCCCATTCTTACTTGTCAGCTCAAAGCTATGATAGAGCCTTAGGCTTTATTGGTATACTTATTTAAACGTGTTCTTGTTGCTGAAGTGTTTATTATATTCCGAGCAGCACAGTACATATGTTACAGAATTACATAAGGTGCTTATAGCTAACATTTGGCACTGCGCTAAACTGTGGTTGGTAAGGATGTGTTTCCAAGCCACTCTTCTTCTTTAAATGGTCATCTAACCGCCCGGGCGATTTTGACCGTCCAACATAGCTCGCCAGTCGTTTCTTCGTTGCGCCATCTGGCGCCAATTGGAAACACCGCGGGATCGCAGATCGGTCTCCACTTAGTCCTTCCATCGTAGGTTTCAATTGCGTAGGTTTTCAATTGCCTACTCAGTCCGAAGTAGCATTTGTTTGCAAGAGTAATTCTTCGTCGGATTTCTAGGCTAACATTATTGTTGGTGTTAATGCTGGTTCCCGGGTAAACGAAGTCCTTTACTATTTCCAAATTATTGCTGCCAACAGTGGCTTGGTTGCCAAGGCGCGAATGCGCTGACTCTTTGCATGATGACAGAAGGTACTTCGTTTTGCCGTCGCTCACCACCAAACCCATTTTTTCCGCTTCTTTTTCTAATTTGGAGAAAGCAGTTACAGCGCGGTTGTTAAGGCCAATGATATCGTCAGCATATGCCAACAGTTGCACGCTTTTATAAAATATTGTTCCAGCGCGGCTAAGTTCTGCAGCTTGTATTATTTTCTCCAGCATTAAATTAAAGAAATCGCACGACAGGGGGTCACCCTGTCTGCAACATCGTTTAGTTTCAAACGGCTCGGAGAGGTGCTTGCCAATTCTGACCGAGCTGGCGGTGTTGCTTAAGGTCATTTTGCATAGCCGTGTAAGTTTTGCGGGGAAACCAAATTCAGACATAGCGGCATATAGGCAGCTCCTTTTCGTGCTATCGAAAGCGGCTTTAGAGTCAACAAAGAGATGATGTGTGTCGATTCTTTTCTCACGGGTTTTTTCCAAGATTTGGCGTATTGTAAAAATCTGGTCGATTGTAGATTTACCAGGTCTGAAAAGGTCCAATCAGTCTGTTCACATCAGGCTTCAGTCTTTCGCACAATACGCTTGATAGGGCCTTATATGCGATATTCAAAAGGCTGATTCCGCGATAGTTGGCGCAGTTTGCAGGATCGCTCTTCTTGTGGATTGGGCAGAGAACACTTAGATTCCAATCTTCAGGCATGCATTCATCCGACCATATTCTGCATAGAAGCTGATGAATGCGCCTTACCAGCTCCTCGCCTCCGTGTTTGAATAGCTCAGCAGGCAAACCATCAGCGCCAGCTGCTTTATTTTTGGTTCAATCGGGATATTGCTATTCGCACTTCATTATAGTCGGGTTGTGGAACGTCAATTCCATCATCTTCGATTGTGGGCTCGGGCTCGGCATCTTCTCTGGTTTCTTGCTCAGTTTCTCCATTTAAAAGGGCAGAGAAGTGATCCCTCCATATTCTGAGTGCTCTCTGAACATCTGCCACCAGGTCGCCGTTCTCATTCTTACAGGAGTTAGCCCCGGGTTTAAAACCTTCTGTCATTCGCCGAATTTTTTGATAGAATTTTCGGGCATTATTCCCGTTGGCCAGCATCTCAAGCTCCTTTATTTCGCGCTTTTCTGTCTCTCTTTTTTTCTCCCGGAAAAGCCGCCTCACTTCCCTCTTCAACTCGCGGTAGTGTTCACACACACTCCTCGTTGCATTCAATCTCAGCGTTGCCTTTTAGGCTTCGTCCTTTCTTTTCGTTACAGCGCGGCACTCTTCATCATCATACCAGTTGTTTCTTCGCGTTCGCCGGAATCCAATTACTTCTTCGGCTGCCGTACGGAGTGCTCCTGAGATATGATCCCACTGCTCATCCATTCCACTAGGTTGAATTGTGCTCTCGGAGAGCAGGTGTGAGGGCCGATCTGCGAAATAATTGGCGGTCTGTTGCGATTGCAGCTTTTCGACGTCCAGTTTTCCCTGCGTTTTTTGTTGCGCCTGTTTTGTCATAGAGAGGCGGGTACGAATCTTGCCTGCTACTAGGTAGTGATCAGAGTCGATGTTAGGTCCTCGTATTGGGCGAACATCTAAAACGCTGGAAGCGTGCCGTCCGTCTATCACAACGTGGTCGATCTGGTTGCGTGTTTTTCGATCGGGGGACAGCCATGTATCCAGATGGATCTTCTTGTGCATAAACCTAGTGTTGGATTTGACCATGTTTCGGGCACCGGCGAAGTCGATCAGGCTGAATCCATTTGGCGAAGTCTGATCGCGGAGGCTGAACTTTCTGACAGTAGATGTTGCAAGGTGTTTTGATCGTGTTTCCTCGCCCCGTCCATCGCATCTCTTGTATGGCGGTGATGTCAGCTTTTGCTTTTTGCAGGACCTCAAGCAGCCGGGCATCGGCACCTTCCCCATAAAGGGACCGCACATTCCAGGTACATGCCCTTATCTCGTAATCCTTATTTCGTTTGCGGGTGTTGTCATCTGAAAAAAGGGTTCTCATATCCGAGGCTTTGTTGTTCAATTTCATTGGAACGTTGTTTTATGTGGTGGGTCTCAAACCCAACGCACAACCCGTTTCACGGGAGGTTGAATTCAATTACACGTTTGATCCAAGACAGACGCCCGCTTGCAGCCGCACCACGTGGTGATCAGACGCTGCTGTTTCAATCCCCTCCAAGCCACTACTCATTTAAAATAGTAAGCAGAAATTCTTTCTGGTATTATTGTAGTCCTGGCACAAGCAAAGTGCTAAGGAAAATCTAAATTAAACATAATTTCACCAGGCAGATATCGGCTACTCACCATCCCTATTAATACTTTTACCATAAATAAAACATCGAGCATTTTACGACGACTTTGCAACGTAGGCAGATCAATAAGTTTTAGACGAGTGCAGTAGGGAGAAAGATTTCTTACCGGATCCCATGGAAAGGCATTTTAAGCGAAAAGCAATAACTGCCTTTGAACCGATGCCAAGTTATCACAGTGAATCTGATAACGGGGCACTAGTTCATGAGTTTCTTCGGGAACACACTCGGAATGTGGCTCGAATTCCCAGTAGTTCCGGCTTCAAAAAACTAATATCTGATCTCGACATTTCTTTGTGTTACCAGAATGTAAGAAGCTTGAACACGAAGCATCGGGATTTGTTCCTTAAAAGCCACACCTTTACTTACAAGGTGTACAAGGTCAAGGTCTTTTAATTCCTAGCTCTTCAAGGAATGTTTTCACTGACTTTTTACACGACCTTGGAGATGGCGGACTTTTTCAAATAAATAGTATTCAAAATAAGCTTGGCAAATGCTTGGACTTGACATTTGTTGATGATGTATCCAAATTCTCGTTGGCTCGGTGTGATCCCCTGGTACTACCCGAGGATGCCTATCATCCGCCATTTGAGCTAACTATTGATTCTCCCAGATGCCCTGGGCAAGTTGTCGACAAACAAAACTCTCTTCCTGTTCGTTTCTTGTTTATCAAGGCCGATTACATTAAGCTTAGGGCGGAGGTAGGTAACATAAAATGACCCCTATACAGTAACGATGTGGAAAGTAGTGCCCTGAATTTTAAGAATACCTTACACTCTATATTTTGTTCATGTGTCCCTCAGGCTCGTCAATCAAAACCGTCGTCTAATACTGGATGGTGCGCGAGAGAACTTAATTACTTGAAAAACTCAAACACGGTGGTTCAAGAAATATAAAAGAACTGGTTCCACAAATGACTATAGTGCTTATTCCATTTTTCGGCATAAATATAACCTTTGTAACAAGAACTGTTACAAGAATTACATCACCAGAATGAAGGTTCAAATTTCTAGCAACCGTAAGGCTTTTTTCGATTTCGTTAACTCAAAACGTAGGGTTAAGGAATTCCCATCCTTAATGAAATACAACGATTTGATGTCAAATGTTGATGCCTGTATTGCCGATATGTTTGCCGACTTTTTAAATCTAAAGATGTTTTTGCACATCTAGAAAGTCTTAACCTTCTTACTTTGGTGGTCTTGATGGGATCCCTACAATTGTTCTGTCAAGTTGTGATGAATTTCTCTGCAACCTCTAACAAACATATTCAACGCGTCTTTGAGTCAGGGTATATTTCCTAGAAATTGGAAGGAGTCATATATTGTACTTCTCTACAAAAGTGGAAGTAAAACGTGCGTTGTGAACTATAGAGGCATTGCTAAGCTTAGCTTCATACCCAAGCTATTTGAATATATTATTACAAAGCATTTATCGCTTTCAGTATCATCTGCTATCGATTCATCTCAGCATGGTTTCTGCATAGGTAAATCCACCGTATCTAATTTGTTAGAATTCACCACTCATGTTTCTAGCGGCTTCAAAAACAACTTAGAGACAGATGTCATCTACACAGAATTTAGCAAAGCTTTTGATAAAGTTTCTCACTCGATTCTATTACTTAAACTTGATAGTATGGGCTCACTTAAGGGGCAGATAACAAAAAGTGATCTTATAAATAGTTTATCTGGCCCAATCGATGTTACCTCTAGCGTACCTCAAGGCAGCCATCTTTGACCCATTTTGTTTTTGTTGTTCATTAACGACCTTCCCACTATTCTTAGGCACTGCAAGTCGTTAATGTATGCTGATGATGTTAAAACTTTTTATGCCCATCAAAACCGCACAAGACAGGGCATGTATTCAAGAAGATCTTAATAACTTAGTGAGATGGTGTGATATGAACTACATGGCACTCAACCTGAAGAAAAGCAAATATACGAGGTGTGTTCAAAAAGTATCGCGAATTTTGTGTTTTTTCAAAAATTATTTATTTATTCATGAATATCTATTTTGTCCCCTTCAAAGTAATCCCCATGAGATATTATACACTTGTGCCAACGGTTTTTCCAATCTTCGAAGCACTTCAAAAAATCATTTTTTTGTATCTTGTTCAGCTCCTCCTTCGATGCCGTCTTTATCTCGTCAAGAGAAGCGTAACGTCGTTCTTTCATGGGCCTCTTCAGTTTAGGGAACAAGAAAAAGTCACAGGGGGCCAGATCTGGGGAATACGGTGGCTGCGGCATTATTAGTGTGTTGTTTTTGGCCAAAAAGTCGCGCACAAGCAACGATGCGTGAGCAGGGGCGTTATCGAGGTGCAAAAGCCAATTTTTGTTCTTCCACAAATCCGGGCGTTTCTGGCGGATTGCTTCGCGCAAATTGCGCATAACTTGCAGGTAATATTCCTTATTGACCGTTCTTCCTTGTGGCAAGAACTCATGATGCACCACGCCCCTGCAATCGAAGAAAACTGTCAGCAAAACCTTCACATTCGACCGAACTTGGCGCGCTTTTTTCGGTCTTGGTTCGTGCGGCAGCTTCCATTGAGATGATTGAGCTTTGGTTTCCACGTCATAACCATAAACCCACGATTCGTCACCAGTTATGACCCTCTGGAGCAAATTTGGGTCGTCGCGGACAGAGTTTAACATCTCATTAGCAATGTTCATGCGATGCTGTTGTTGGTCACAATTGAGAAATTTTGGTACGAATTTCGCGTAAAAATCGAAGACGATCCAAAACACGTGCAAGCAAAGCAGCTGTCAACAATTAACTGAACATTCAAAATGGCCGAGCTTGTCGGCATAAGTGAGAGACATGAGTACCAACATACCGCCACAAAAAATTCGAAATTCGAATATACGTAACCAGCGAAAATTTAAAATTCGCGATATTTTTTGAACACACCTCGTATGTGTTTTACCAGAAAATCAATACCGGTGCATAGTTACGTCATAGGTGGATACCCAACTGAGCAGGTAACTAGCTTCATTGACAATAATACCTAAAAAAAGTTTGATACCTCTGATTCGCTTTTTTCTATAAAGAGATATCTGCTTACTATTTTAAATGAGTAGTGGCTTGGAAACACGTCCTTTCCAACCACGCCTTGGTGCAGTGCCCAATGTTAGCTATAAGCATCTCATCTAATTTAGTAACATATCTACTATGCTGCTCGGAATCGCGTCCAATCCGACAGCATAAAACCACAAATTATAGTAAACACCTCAACAAGACCATGTTTAAATATGTATATCATTAAATCACAAGCTGGCAAGCAAGAGTCGGAGGATTGGAAACGCGTGCTGCTCGGAGTCGCGTCCATTCAGACAACATCAACAACACAACGTCTATATTTATACATACATGTAATGAGATTCAAATTATTTGTCTCAACCTCCGTGTTCGCTGATTCTGATGAGCCCTTCCTGGCTCACATGCCTCCTCCTAGGCACTACGCATCAGCTCGGTACTGAGCTTATTCTACAGAGTCCTTCCTGGCTCATGCGCCCCCTTCTGGGCACTATGCATCAGCTCCTTACTGAGCTGGCATATAATAAACATACGTACACTTATACCTGTTTGTAAACTACAATGTTAAGAAAGTTAAATTTGCATGCTTTTTACTTCATATATTTGTAATATTTATTTCTTCATTTTAATTCGTAACCTGTAACTAATTGATTGTACACTTCAGACATATACTATCTTCTTTAAAGTACCCTCATGCTGTCTTTTTGCACGTTTAGAATTTAGTCTGTAAGAATTATTCAATATGAAGAATATTAAATAAATAAATAAATAAAACGTGGCTTCCAGACTATTGACGCATATTCCAAAAGTGGCATTACCGGCGAAGTAAAAAGTTTTTTTTTGGTTATATAAGGGTCATTGAAGTCTTTGGACCATCGCTTAATCAAAGCTAACATCCTTTTAGCCCTATTAACACTGTTCTCAATATGAGAGTAACACCCAGGTCAAGGCAGCTAGATACCTGCTCAATTGGGTATCCACCAAAGATGTAACTATGCACCGATATTGATTTTCTGGTAAAACACATATATTTGAATTTCTTCAGGTTGAGTGCCATTTAGAACACATCACACCATCTCACCATGTTATTAAGATCTGCTTGAATACATGTCCTGTCTTCAGCGGTTTTCTTGGGCATTAAAAGTTTGACATCATCAGCATACATTAACGACTTGCAGTGCCTAAGAATAGTGGGAAGGTCGTTAATGAACAACAAAAATAAAATGGGTCCAAGATGGCTGCCTTGAGGCACACCGGAGGTAACATCGATTAGGCCAGATAAACTATTTCTAAAGATCACTTTTTGTGATCTGTCCTTTAAATAAGATGATGTCCAACGCAAGAAAACAGGCTGAAGCCCCATACGATCAAGTTTAAGTAATAGAATCGAGTAAGAAACTTTCTCAAAAGCTTTGCTAAAGTCTGTGTAGATGACATCTGTTTCCAAGTTGTTTTTCAAGCCGCTATAAACATGAGTGGTGAATTCTAACAAATTAGATACGGTGGATTTACCTATGCGGAAACCATGCTGAGATGAATCGATAGCAGATGATACTGAAAGCGATAAATGCTTTGTAATAATATATTCAAATAGCTTGGGTATAAAGCTAAGCTTAGCAATGCCTCTATAGTTCACAACGCACGTTTTACTTCCACTTTTGTAGAGATGTATAATGTATAACTCCTTCCAAATTCTAGGGAATATACCCTGACTTAAAGACGCTTTGAATATGTTTCTTAGAGGTATGTAGAGAAATTCATCACAACTTTTCAGAACAATTGTAGGGATCCCATCAGGACCACCATTGTAAGAAGTTTTCTATGAACTTTCTAGATGTTAAAGAACATCACTAGCAGAAATAGTCGGAAGTTTGAAGTCCAAAAATGGCAACGTGAATGGGTAAGTGGGCGGTTCCGAAAAGGACTCAGAGAACAAGCATAGTTAGGTTTAAAAAGTCTGCAAACATATCGGCAATTGACATCAACTCGTTGTATTTCATTAAGGATGGGAATTCCTTAACCCTACGTTTTGAGTTAACGAAATCAAAAAAGGCCTTAGGGCCGGTTTCACCAGCTCGACTTAACTAAGTTAAGTCGAGTTTTTCACTTTTTCAGTTTCACCATCTAACTTAACTAAGTCACAACTTAGTCAGCCTGCCAGCTGACTTATTCTCGACTAAGACAGTGTTGCTGTCGTTCAAAACCTAAATGTCAGTAATGCTCCTAATTTGTTTTGTACAATGTATGCAACCGGTACGAAACTATCCAACTAAAGAGAAATGGGTGTAACATCAATACATTCCATTTCGCACTGGGGTATAGGGATGCGCAGAGTTGTCTGGTATGAAAAAATACTACTATGCATAAAGCAGCTGATCGGGTTGTTGTGTTGAAAATTATTTAATCTGCTCAGTTGGTGAAACCCAAAATTAAGTTAGTCTCGAATCTGAGCTAACTAAAGTCACGACTTAGTTTTAGTCTTAGGCGCGTTGGTGAAACCGGCCCTTAGAGTTGCTAGAAATTTAAACCTTCATTCTGGTGATGTAATCCTTGTAAAATTTTTTATTACAAAGGTTATATTTATGCCGAAAAATGGAATAAACACCATGGTCAGTTGTGGAACCAGCTGTTATATTTCCTGAACCACCGTGTTTTAGTTTTTAAAGTAATTACGTTCTCTCGTGGACCATCCAGTATTAGACGATGATTTTAACTGACGAGCTTGAGGGACACATGAACAAATATAGAGTGTAAGGTATTGTTAAAATTCAGGGCACTACTTTCCACATCGTTACTGTATAGGGGCCATTTTAAGTTAGCTACTTCGACCCTTAGCTTACTGTAATCAGCCTTCCTAGACAAGAAACGAACAGGAAGAGAGTTTTGTTTGTCGACAAATTGACTAGGATAACTGGGAGAATCAATAGTTAGCTCAAATGGCGGATTATAGCCATCCTCAGTTAGTACCAGTGGATCACTCCGGACCAAAGATAATTTTGATACATCATCAACGAATGCTAAGTCCAAGCATTTGCCAAACTTATTCTGAATACTATTTAAAAAGAATACGTGCAAAAAGTCAGTGAAAATATTCCTTGAAGAGCTAGGAATTAAAAACCATCGATGACATTCCAAGATACGCACGGCAAATTAAAGCCACCCAATACAATGACTAAATCAGAAGGACCAGCCATGAAAAACAGAGTTTTTTTATCACTAAATGTTTTACATATATTTGGAGATCTGACTGGGGAGAGTTAGAGAAATGCACACAACGTATTTCAACGTCATCAGATTCAACATTCCGGAGCGGAATTTTCTCAGCGGAGAAGCTTGCATGGACAGCGATAAGGACACCTCCACCGACCCTTGTTGGACGATCCTTTCGAAATACCTCATAGCTCCTGCAAAGAATTTCAGGATTAAATACATGTGGCTTTAGTCAGGTTTCAGTAAATATCAGCACCTTGTAAGTGAGGGCGTGGCTTTTAAGGAACAAATCCGTAAGCTTAGTGTTCAAGCCTCTTACATTCTGGTAATATAAGGAAATGTCAAGATCTGCGATTAGTTTTTTGAAGCGGTAGTGGAACTATTGGAAATTTTACTCACATTTCGAGTGCGTTCCCAAACAAACTCGCGAACCAGTGTCCCGTTTGGGCAAAAAGCTGAATCCAAGATTTTCTCGAAGCAATCTGCAGAAACATCTATCTTAGCATCATATGCTTTGCAGAAACATCTATCTTAGCAGCATATGCTTCTTTCTTCCCCGAACTTGAATTTCCTAACGTGAATCATACTTGGCTTAAGTCTTGTTACATAATCCCTTATTTTTATCGTCTGAAGTATGATGCAGACATACGGTCTCAACAAACAGCGGCAAAACAATCAGCATGTTAACGTTTGACAACGACTTGTATGTGAGCTGTGTCTTAATTTGACAATATGAATATGATTTTTAATAAACAGCATACTCAAAAATTTTCTAGAATATCTGCCAAAAATTTGAAGATTTTTATAGCCATTTTTTAAAGTTAAATTAACTTTTCTGAATTGCGTGAAAACTTTGAAATTTCTCTTTATGTGGATTCTATTACAGAATGTTGGTGTTGTGTTAACGCTAAGTAAACTCCCCAAATGTTTTGTTGCCAAATGGCTGATATTAATCCGCTACGTTCAGGTGCCAGTGTGACTATCGTTCAGAATTTGATATGATCATGTTATTGTTGGAACAGTGCCTAATTAGTACGTCTATTACCGAAATTATTAATTTATGAATATTCATGGTTCGAGCCCTGGTACAGGTAACATCAAAAGTGATTTGAAAAAAGTTTTTCAAAACGGGGTCGCCCCTCGGCAGTGGTTTGGCAAACTCTCCGAGTGTATTTCTGCCTTGACAGGCTTCTCAGCAAAAATTCGTCTCCTTTGTAGATGCCGTTCCGAGTCGGCAAAAAACTGTAGGTCCCACCAATTTGTAGGGAAAATTCAAATCGGCACACCACAAATTGGAAGAGAAGCTTGGCGCAAAAATCTCTTAGGAGGTTTATGATGATATACCTGTTGTATATCGCGCCATAGAGAGAGAATATTCAAGTACTTTCTTTACGCGAACGGGAACATTAAAAAAAATTGCATTTGCAACAAGAACGCATAAAAAACTTGACATCGTTCATGCATTCCCCAATTAAAATAAGAACTTTCTTCTTGTCGCTCACTAGTAAACTTTAAAAATGCTATTGCAGGTATACCGATCGAAACGTGTTCCAAAAATGGTATTTTGGAGGAACTTCTTGGTTTATTCGGGTACATATAGGGGCCCTTTTGGGATCCGTTCGAGATTACTTTCTGAAGATGAACGACAAGAAGAACGTCCCTACATAAGGCTTGGGCTGTAATGAATAATATCTCACATCCACCTCATGCCGGGCATACATTTGTTTTTTCTGAGTTTAGTCTGGAGAGATAAGAGTTAACCTATTTATCCTGACTGAAGTTAGGCCAGAGTGACTAGTGTCTCGCGTCAAATTTCGTATTGATCTGCAGTAACACGAAGTTCACCGACTCTATATGGATGTTGAGGCCCCGTCGAACCCTCTGGTTCACGTCATCCTTCACCTTCCACATTCTGTAAGGAACTTGCCACCAGAGCTTCGCTGCAAATACCTGATTGATTAGCCAGTAGTATGTACCATCTATGCTTCAGTAGTATTTATTAACAAATTTCTTACGTTTTTTTGCAGACTTTAGGCCGTCAGGATGGTGTAAAGCAGGACTGGATAGTTGAGGACACTATAGGAAACTGGTGGCGTCCGAATTTCGAACCACCTCAATATCCATACATTCCGCCACATATAACAAAACCAAAGGAGCACAAACGGCTGTTTTTGGTACAATTACATGAAAAGGGTGAGAATATAAGTTATGATGAAGTTTTACACTTTTAAAAATAATTTTGAACTAAATCGTAGCAGATTATAAGCGTCGAAATGCAGGGTATTGGTTTATGAATAAAGCGCGTTATAAACCCTACAGCGAATGAAAAGTACAAAGCGCTCGGTGTGTACATGGTGACCAAGTGTACCCTCATAAAAGATTCGTGGCTTGGATTTGGATACAATTTAGTTAATGTTTGTAACAAAATTTCGACCTGCTTAATCATTGTTCACAATTCGCTATCAGATCAGTGTCGCACAACGATATAAACGGAAAAATGGCGTTTTGTTGATTATCAAAAAATGTATCCAAAAATATTTCATTTTGATAACTATCAAAAAAAAATTTTGTTCGTGATTACAATACCCGACAAAAAAATATCCAGAACATTTGATACATGATTCCTATGTAGAATTTTCCGCTGATTCCAAATATGTAATCAGATAGTTTAAAACAGTTTTCTAGATATTTTGAAATTTCAGTTTTTGAGCTATCTCTCAAAACCTCCGCAATTACCGTGTTGTTTTTTATGTTATTTCATTTAGTTTTGAGAGGATGAAATACCATTTCCACCAAAGCAAAAAAAATTAAAATCGAAGTTTAAGTGACGGAGTTATGGCGAGCAAAGATGTTTTTTATCCAAATTTTCAGTTTTTTTCGACATTCATAATTTTTTTCAACGAAATATTAAATAACCTGGTTTTACACTGTGCGTCAATAGCCTATTTCTTAGTGAACATTTTGGCACTTTCCGGATTATAATCAGTTGAAAAATGATGATGTTAAAAGAGATTAAGTTATCAAACCTATGGTTATTTTTAATCACACTCTTGTATTTAACTTAATTTTTTTATTAAAAGTGCTTAAAAGTTGGTAGTTTTTGTAGATTTGGTGCATTTTTGTTCTTCTCGAAGAAGGAACCAGCAAAAATCGCCCATCGTATCTTCATTCGAGTATCTTTGGTATCGCAATTTCATTTCTTTTATTTCTTTGTGGAAACGCTCACCGTGCTCATCGCTCTCATCATCCAGGTTGTCAGGGAAGAAGTCCAAATGGGAATGAAATATATTAATTTTTAACGACATATTTACGCCTGGGAAGATATATGATAACTGCATAAGGCAATAAAAAAATAAGTGAAGCTTTACCTATGCCTTTTTTTTCATAGTTTGTTAGCAAATCATAGATCATTTGTTTGTAATATGGGCTTCTAATGTTTTCTAAAAAGTTTTGCACAAACTGCCCAAAAGAACCCCATGCCTTAGCCTCGTCCACCGATGGAGCTAAAAAAAACTGGCGTCTTAAAAAAGTTTTCTAATTTGCGGGCTGACAACACACCTTTTGTTTTGGCATCTGATGAATGAGGAAACGTTGTTGGCATTTTCTGGCTTACATTTAATCTCATCCTGACATACACATAGTTATCGAAAGCTATACCCATTAGACGAAGTTCCGCAGCCTATGATGACACCCAGCAGCACGTTCCCACAACAGGCGGTTACATCGTACCGGAATGACTCGGGTTTTACCCGACCAAGGTCTCTTATTTCAATGTAATCCTGTCCAACGCATCACAACTCCCCCACAATTGTCATCCTCCGAGCAACTCTTAGCAGCAGGGCTACGCAATACCTTTTTGCTTCGCGCGGATGTTGAACGCAACCAGGGACCAAGAGATTCGATTGCGTTTGTTGATTCAGAGCGTCCCGTGGACAGCGTCGTTTTAGTGTCGCACCCACTTATTCCAGATGCAGTCTCTACGGCGTGCGGTATTAATACTGCCCAGCAAGCAGTGTGCAACTTTCGCTGTCGCCCTCCGGCGCCACCACCTCACACGGCAACTATTGCTCCTAGATGTGAGCAATGCCGAGCGGCATTCTTCTCCTGCGCCATTACCAGCTCCCTCTTCCAGCACCAGCACAAATGTAAGCCAAGGCCGTCAGCTTCTGGTCCCTTACATTATGTGCACTGTTTGTCAGTTAGGATTATATGCGTCGCTCCCTAGGCTGCGATGACGCACGGACCCAACCTGTTTCCACACAGGCATACGCCCTAGTCCTTGACCATCAGTGTTATAACCTCCCCTCCATCGCACTTCCGCGTAATGTAACTTAACTGCAACGGCCATACCGGCAAGGTCACGGAAATAGTTAACTTTATAACATCAAAATGGACCTATGCCGGCTACAATATCCATCGATGTGATCAGTAGTTCATTACCCATCAATCCGAGTAGTATGGTCTATTTGAACTTGACGTCGACCTCAGGGACAACACCCCCGTCAAGGTATGGTTGTCCGGTCAGGTGATGTCGATATTGAGATCATAATTTTATATATACCTTCTGTCACCTGTTATCTAATAGATTATCGCCCTGACATCCGTGCGTTATTCAGAGGCGAGAATCGCATAATCCTTGGAGACTTCAACACACACGACTACCCCTGGCACTCAAACCTACAGGTCGATGGTAGGGGACAGGAGCTGGCCGAGCAAATAGATGATTCGGCTTTCTGCACGATGAGCAGGGATGCCCCCACAAAAGTCGGGGTAAATTGTACCAGTTCGCTAAACCTTACCATCGTCAGCGCACGCCTTATAAACTGCGTTGATTGGCGACGGATTGTTACTCTTGTATCGGATCATTTACCGATTGTTCTCTCAATCGATTGCTCTACCGACTTTATCTCCTCTTAAAACTGAACCTACACTAACTTCAACACAGCTGATTGGGTGGGTTTTTGTAACTTCACTGTGAGCCCCTTCGCTGATCTTCCCACCCCGTCTGACGTACGACCAAGAAGATCGATAATGAAGGGTTGTGCAGGGTAAGGGTGGAAGTTGCTCACAATATGTTGTAGTACTTGCCGTCTCTCCGAAACGACTTCCTCGATTTCTTATCAGCCCAATTCTAAATATTTTCGCGGACAGGGGCGTTGCCAGGATTTCGGAAAGGGGGGTGATGAAAATTTTTTTAAAATCGAAACCTGAAATTTGCGACACACAAAAAATTTTGTTTTAAAAATGTACGCAAAATTCGCGAGGATTCAAAGCAATTTTATCAAAGTCTTAAATTTTTTTCAGAATTTTTGACCTTTTTTGGAGTATGCAGTTTTGTAGTTCATTAAATTCAGTCAATCTTAAGGTCGTGACACATTTTGCTAATTTCTGGCAATATTCAACAATTGTGAAGCATAATGTACACATAAATATTTTAATTAATTCTCCGATAGGGCTACGTAGATAAGTTTTGAACCTTTTTAGAGTTTTTTATCTGGGAACCAGCATTAACACCAACAATAATGTCAGCCTAGAAATCCAACGAGAATCACTCACGCAAACAAGTTCTACTGCTGATTGAGTTGGCAATTGAGAAGTAAAGTCCTCTCTCGGAGAACGAAAATAAATAAGGTTTATGGTGCAGACGCTTAGACACTGACACCATCTGAGTATTCGTGAGTAAGATTCTTCGAAAGATTTACGGACCCTTACGCGTTGGCGACAGCAAGTACCAAAGAAGATTTAATGATGAGCTGTATGAGCTATATGCAGGCACCGACAAATACCAACGAACTAAAACCCAACGTCTTAATTGGCTGGGCAATGTTGTGCGAATGAATGAAGATTTTCCGGCCGAGAAGGTATTCTTATCGGCATACACCGGTGGTAGTAGAGGAAGAGGGAGACCACCACTCCGATGGAAGGACGAAGTGGAGACCGATTTGTGATCCCGTGGTGTTTCCAATTGGCAGAAAGACGTAAGGAGTGGCGAGCTATGGTAAAATGCCAAAATCGCTTAGCCGGTTATGCGGAATTTAAAGAAGAAGGGTTGAACAGGTGAGTTCTACTGTAGAAGTGGAAACGGGAAGTGTTGCAAAAATTTTTAGCAATTTGTACAAGTTATGAAAAGACGTCTTGTCGCAGGTCTGAAGTGCTCAAAATGGAGTTTTTGGCGGAAGATTATGTCACTTTAAGAACCTTCTCCATAAATAGATTTCGGCCACTATATTTTGGCTTTGAACAAGTGGTTCATAAAATTCAGCAAGCTTAAATAAATTTTTGTAATTTTCTTCTCTGTGGTTTGTTGAAAAACCGAAACGAAATCTTTAAAGATAGTTTTATGTTGAGTGAATCTAGTATCTATTTCCATTATTAGATATATGATCAATACACAAATGGATAAAAAACATAAATATTTAAATAAACATCTAGGTTACATGCTTGCAGATTTCGACTAGATTTGAATCGGTTCTATTTGATTTCTATAACCATGTCACAAGCTCTGAACCATTTTTTCGAAGTCATGTTCGTCGGCACGAATAGGACGTAACTCCAGTAATAAATCGTTTGCGCAATCCACTACAAGCGCTTAGTCTATCTTTATTTGTTAAAGTTTATTAGACAAAGGCAGGCCGCATTCTGTTAACAAAAATGCTAGAAGACTGCGTTTATTATTTAAAAAAAAATTATTTTTAATGTTGACCTAAGAATTTTATAATACTAAGCAATAGAGAAAATGTTGAAATTTTTTAAAATTTGAGCCTTTCGCATAACAAAAGGGGCACCATGAATTTATCTATCCCCCCATTGTTTCCGCGAAAAAAATCCTCCAATTATGTTCTTCTAGGGAGAAGAATAATTGGGGAAGAAGAATTTCGAATTTACGAAATCAGCTGTTTTGACAATTGGCATGGCATAAGCGGATTTCTAAAAAGAAATTTAAAAGTGTGAATATTGTGAAGAATTCATTTTAAATGAAGAGAAAAAATTTAAAACATCGTGTAGTATTGCTAATTCATATATTAGTGGCGGACAATACAACGAATAAGACCTACAGGAAAATAAACGCAAGGTAATAAGGACAAGGTGTCGTGATAGTACAAATACGCTGAAGTTGCCGCAAACGTTGTCTACAAATTTTTGTTTGTCGATTTAATTTACTTTCTGGCGTTTGCAAATTTAGGAAGTACTTTTCTTTGCGAACACTATTCAAAATAAGAGGAAAGGGAGGCGTGAAAAAACTCCCAAGGATTTTTTATTCAGGAATGGAAGACGCGAAAAAATTCATGTGGAATTTTCATTTAGAATTGGGATGTAGTCTGGGGATTATCTACAATATGCTAAAGTACTGAGAAAATCTAAATAAAAGTCCGATTTTTCATCGAAAAGCTTATGTATAATTTTAATATAAGGTGAAATAAAGATAAATTATTTGTAATTTAAAAAGACCCAAAGTATAAATCATAACTATACTAAAAATAACTTTTTAATAGATGCAATTCTTTCGGTATTCACAGAAGATCCCGAAAGTTAAAAAAAAATGGAATTTTCATTCCCTTTATATTGAAAATTTAATTTAATTTTAAAAAATACCCTTTATATTAAAAGCTAAATTAAAATTTAAATAAAATGTTTCAACCAATAGTGCTTTTTTAAATTTAGGTAAGTGGATAAACGTTAAGTTTTCTATGTAAATATTTTAAACACATTTGGTCATATTTTTTTAAAAATAAATTACTTATTTTTTCACCAACCTTTCTGTTTTAAAAATTCTGCAACACTTGACCTTGTTACGTGCTGGCCTTCGGGTGGGGGCCGTAATCTTCCCCTGCTTCCCCGGACTGTGGGGTGGATCTTGGGACCCGAGGCATGTCAGCCGCACCATACAAAAAAAAATTACTCATACCTGACTGCTTCACTTGGGCGTCAGGGTTGACGCGTTCGCTTCCCTTGGTTTCCCCACTTGGCCACAGATGGCACTGGCCAGCCACTCGGTACCCACCCTTCCATGGTCGGCAGTGGCGAAGAAAATATTGCCGACCCCAATAAGAGCCCCCTTGACCCCCTTAGAAACTCCGGCCCATAGTCATTGTCCCGTCCGTCTGTTTACACCGCATCTGGAATGAAAGAATACTTAGTCTTCAAGAAAATCAAAAGTACTCGTACATATTCGTTTATTATTACAATGTCCAAAAAGGTTCCTCAGAACTTATGCCCTTCATGGGCTCTTAACGCTTACAAGCTACTGTTAAATGTATGTGTATTCTATGACTATGGTGGTGTCACAACTTTCCCGGGAGTGTGCGCATGCATATGCAGGTATGTCTGTCCCCCAATTCGAGGGATGTCGATCGTCGACGCACGCCCTTATCTACATGCCTACACTTCTAAGAATATGACGACCAATGTCTGTGTAACTATAATAAATGAAAAAGAAACATATATATTTATGTAATGTGAATTAATGGATGGCCGACATTAGACGCACATCGGCTGTCTATCTCGGTTTCCCCTCTAACTATATCGTGGAATATTATCGGGACAACCTCCCCTTTTCAATCCCCTCCTGCCTACAAGACGTTTTGGGACAAGGGTTAAAGGGGGTTCTCCGGACCAAAGTCGCGAATGCTAGTGTCAGTTAGATCTTATTTCGATAGTGGGAGGGGGTGATACGACACCGTCGACTCTGTCTATAATTGCTCGCAAAGCTTACATAAGTGACCCTAACCTTAGACCCTATACCCAGCTGTTGTTGTTGTTGTTGTTGTAACGACAAAAACACTCCCCGAAGGTTTTGGGGGTTGCTGTCGAACTGACAGTCCTTGGCCGGATATGAATCCGGTACGCTCCAGTACTCCCTTGCGGTACTGCCCCACTGTCGTGGTAGTGATTTGGTATGACCAGTGGAACCTTCTAGGTCATGTCACCCCTCCTTCCGTAAGGAATGAGAGATGGGTAATGAGAGGTGAGAGGCATCATATCCGTAGATCAACCATCGAGTTGCACGTCATTACCTTTGTGCATATTAGTCGCCTCTTACGACCGGTATGCCTACCTCGGGCATATTCTAAACCCCTAACCCGCAGGGGGTTATACCCAGCTGTGCTGGAAGCTAGTTTAGGGCGTCTAGAAGCGCCTGTCCCTATCGCACACTGCTAATTCCGCACTAAGGAAAATGATATTTCGACGAGCGGTCGATGCCTATGGCTTCCCGCCCTTTTTCTTTTCAAATAAAATACGTATGGCGTTTGCCCCTTCAATATGTGTATAAGTTGGGTACGCACGCGTGGCCCCCTCCTATTTGTACAGTGCCGACGGCACTGGCTACATGGCACTAACTTAACCTACTAAACCTGATCTGGTGTCTGCTGCTGCTTCCGGATTCTTAGGTTTTTTCTTTTCGCGTTGGCTTTCTGTCCTGGATATTATTTACGCTGGTGACTGTGGTGGTGATGCTTGCTTTGGTGGTAGTGGTGGTGGTGGCTTTCCATAGCGGCTTTATGTCGAGCGGCTATAATGGCGACTGCGCTGACGTGTGGCGTGTTAGGCTTTGCCGTGGAGGTGGTGGCGAACAGCGCCGACGCCCGATGTAATGCTGACCCGGTGCAACGGGGCCTTACAATGGAGGCGATCGCGCTACTCTCTGGCGCGGAGGTCGTGGTGGTAATACCCCTGGGAACCTGTCGCCTTACAACTGTGTTGTGGCGGTGGTGTACAGACGTATTGTGGCGTCTTTCCGCGATGGCTGCCGAACAGATATACGACGTGGCGGTTTCGGTGATAGTGGTACTGCCCACTTCGCGCCTCGGCTGTACCAGCGATGAAGGCAGGTGACGTGGTGGCTGTAGCCGGTGCCCCGCCTGACCGCCCTCCCTTCCTGCTGTCTATCAACCACTGCGCTGAATTGCAACGAACAACAAAGGTGATTTCCTTTGTTTTTTTGTTGTTCCCGCTCGCAAAGCAAGATAATTTGGGGGAATGATTCCCCTGACTCACCCAGATACTCGGGATGTGAAGTTTGCGCCGCCGCTCTGACCAGTTGACCGATGGGGTCGGATTGGTGCCGAGAAAAAACTTGCTTGTGGCCGCTTCGCCTGTCGATGATAAAAAGGCCGTACCAAGGGAAGTGCCTTTCGTTTAACGTTTGATTTTCGATGACGTGGCAGGGAGGCGTTCGGAAGGCCGTGCTGCCACCTCGCTCGAATAGTTTCGCGCCACAGGGTGACCGCAACAGGGCGAGCGCTGCTGCCGGTCTCCGACTGGCCAGGCGCTCGAAAGGCTGGTCATCCCCGGCACCTTCCTTCCTAACGTCGCATGTCCTTGGCATGGTAGATGCCCACCGGTCGTCCGGTTGCATCTCCGAGCTCGTAAAGTGCGTTTCCTTCCGACGCCAATATCATCGACCGCAAGTATTTCGGCGCGAGTTTGGCGTTGTATCCCTCCGTTGCCTTACTGACCCTTAAGTTCCTCCGGTACACGATCTCGCCTTCCCGGTAGCTTACGGGGCGAGCTCTGGTGTTGTACGTCTGCTGTCCCTGTTTGTAGGCCTCTTCCAGATTTTTCACTAGCTTCCCCCGCATCAAACATACGCGAGCCGCTCTATGCATAATGTCTACGTCCGCTTCTCTCAGAGCTTCGAGTCGCCGAAATACCTCGTACGTTTTCCCATGTTGTACGATCGTTTGCCCGAACGTGGCTCGATATGGCTCAATCCCGATCGCTTCATGCACCGCACTCCTAATCGCGACTGACGCCGGTGACACGTGCTGATCCCAGCAGCTCTGATCCTCACCTGTAATATATGTACGTCCGCAGCATGGCGAGCAGCGACCGATTGACCCTCTCGGACGCGTTCGCCTGCGGTGCGTACGGCGCGGTCTTGATGTGGTTAACTCCGTAGCCTCGCAGGAAGCCAAGGAACGAGTCTGCGATGAACTGTCTGCAGTGCAAGGCCTCCGGCACCCCGAAGGTATGGAATA
This sequence comes from Merzomyia westermanni, assembly GCA_949987695.1. Lineage (NCBI taxonomy): Eukaryota > Metazoa > Arthropoda > Insecta > Diptera > Tephritidae > Merzomyia > Merzomyia westermanni. Next base: position 90,138,274 of record OX465291.1, read on the forward strand.
TGTTAGCTTCGAGATATTTGATTACCCCTTGCACCGTTGCCTGTCTCATTGGCTTGAAAAAAACGAACTTTGTGAAGTGGTCCAGGACTACGAATATGACGGTGTTTCCCGACCGCGTACGTGGATTTGGCCCACAGAAGTCCACATACAGCCTCTGGAACGGGCGTTCCGTCCTGAGGCGATCTGACATTGGAGGCCTTGGGGATATATTGGCGCCTTTGCACACTTGCAAAGTTCGCATCCAGCGACAAGATCCCGCAATGCTCCTGCCATGCCTGGCCAGTGGAATTTACCCCTTAGTCTCTGCAATGTTTTCGCCGTGACCGGCTGACTGATCCCCGTGTGCCTTCTCCACCAAACTTTGCCTCAGTCCCGCCGGCACCCAGATTCTCCACGCAGACCCTTCTGCGCACCCCGGTCGTACCCTCTTATACACTACGCCAGCCGTAGATCGGGTACCCGCTCCGCGTTTCGCTAGACCTGATGTGCCAGCAATACGTAAGGTTCGCTGCGGAATTCTTGTGATGCAAAGTCCATTTCCGCGACCGTTTCTACCTCCATGTGCATTCTGCTCAGTGTGTCGGGAGCAATTTTCTGTGCACCTTTCCTATGCTCTATTTTAAAATCGAAGCCTTGCAGTTTCAGGCTCCACCGGGCTAACCGTCCGGAGAGATCCTTCTGCCCCATGAGCCATTTCAGACTCATATGATCCGTGATCACGGTGAACAGAAGCCCCTCCAGATAGGCACGGCATTTCCTTACGCTGACGACAGCAGCAAGACACTCCAGTTCTGTAACAGTGTAGTTGCGCTGGGCGGAATTGAGCTTTTGCGACATGAACGCTGCCGATTCCCTGAGTGGATGCATCGCACTGCACGTAGAAACGCTTAGTAAAGTCCGGGTTTACGAGTACATCGGCTGAGGTGAGCGCTCCTTTTAACTCTCCGAATGCCTTTACCGCCTCTAGTGACATGGCGTCTTGGCTTTGCGCAAGCACTCCGTCATCGGCGCTGCAATAGTGGGGAAGCTTGAGATGAATCTTCTGTACCACCCGCACATACCTAGAAAAATGCGCAGCTGCCTGACGGTTGTCGGTATCGGGAACTCGGTGATGGAGCGTACCTTATCGGGGTCTGTCTTCAGCTCGCCCTGCCCTACAACAAAACCTAGATATTTCAGTTCGTGATGGCAGACCTTGGATTTTGCTAAGTTGATGGTGAGACCGGCGCTGGCAAGGCACTCGGCTACCTCCTTCAGATGCACAAGATGCGACTCGAAATCGGAAGAATACACCAAAAGGTCGTCTATGTAGACGAAAACGTTTTATCTTAAGCCCGATGGTATCACCTTGTCCATCAGCCTGCAGAGCCGCTGACTGGCATTGCACAGGCCGAAGGGCATCACCTTAAAGTGATACAACGGTCGGCTCGGGACCGTGAACGCGGTCTTCCTCGACGAAAGCTCCAATGGGATCTGTCAAAAGGTATCCTTGAGGTCGATGCCCGAGATAAAATGCGTTTCCCGCAAACGTGCCAGAATGCCCTCGACGTGCTGTGTTGGGTAGGCGTCCTTTTTAGTGCGCTCGTTGAGCTTTCTCATATCCACGCCCAGTCGCTTCTTCCCCGGTTTCTCCACTAGCACGATCGGCGAGCTCCACGCACTATTGCTCCTCGATAACATCTAGCTTCAGCATGCGATCTATTTCCTCATATGCATACTTCTGTTTCACCGGCGACATTGGGTAGTGGCGTTGTTTCACCGGCATCTGAGACCTCAATCGTGTGCTCCAGGAGGTGCGTACTTCCGAGTACAAGCTCTGTGAATGACGGGAACATGGCCTTGACGCGCTCCAGCTCTCGCTTCTGGTCGGTGGTCAGATCTAGCTGTCCCTGAGTCTCAAATTCTGAAATGACCATGGGCGCCACCCTGAAGGCATCCCAGAAGTGGATACCCAGGTACAACTCCTGCTTGAGGCTTGGCACCAGATATAGTGTCATTGGCTTCCCTTTCCCCCCGCCAATTCACTTCCACATCGACTTTGCCGACCACATCCTGCGCCTTACCGTCCGCTGTTTTCAAATGCTCCCTCAACCCCCTCATCTTCTCTTTCCACACCGGCGCGACAGATCCTTAGCAGCTTATGGAGGCCCCGCTGTCCAGTAGACCCTGAATCTTGACCCTTTCGATTTCCACCTGTGCATAGGGTCGCTTGTCCACGGCATCTCGAATCACGGTGGCTTCCACCGCCCCCGCCTCGCGTCGCCTCTCGAGGGCGCGCTTGCGCATTCGTATTGTTTTCCTCCACCTACTGTTCGGTCTGTACCCCGTTGCGTCTGTCGCGTCGTCCTTCCTGCTTGCGTTCGCCGACTCCGAAGATCTTTGCACGCGCCGTGTCGTTCGCTTAGAGAGAGACGGGCGGCTGGCCCGCGTTGCCTTGCCGCTCCACGTCCCTCCTCCTCGATTGTCTGAACTCGGTTATGTTGCAACGTACTATCTGGTTTTTTTAAAATTATACTTGCTGGTGAATCTATTTCTCCGGGGCTGCGCGATACTGACAGGGTTCCCCGGCCTTCCTGTCGCTCTCCTCGTTTTCCGCCTTGCATCCTTCGCACGGCTGTCTTCCGGGTTGATTGCATTTATAGCATATCATGCTGTGTAGACGCCCGTCGCAGGTGTGGCCGTCTGTCCGGCCGTGGGCTTGATCTCCCCTCTTGTTTATGGCGACGCCTGACGGCTCCTTGTGCGACGGTCTGTCTCTATTGGGCCTGTGAAGCGCCTCCAGCGCACCCGCTTCATCTGCTCCGAGATCGTCCTCCAACTCCTCCAGCGTCTTTCTGCGGTATGGTTTCGCCTCGTACTCCGCCAAATGCTTTTCCGCCCTACGACATTCCCTCCTGAGGTCTTCCAACGACTCAATGCGGCACCCAGCGATGAGGTTCTTTATTCGCGGCTTCAGATTTCTCCGCATCAGGTTGACCAAGCTCTTCTCTGGAAGCCTGGCGTAGAATTCCTCGAACTTTTCGTTGAACTCCTGCTTGCGCTCATTCATGGCTTGGCGGATTTCCTCATCGCAGTCCGCCTTGCGAAAGTGTTCCGCTATGGGCCGCCTGAATGGCTGAAAATCTACAACGCTGTCATCTGGATGCTCCTCCGTGTTAAGCCAGTACCACTCCTGTGACTGACCTAATAGCAGGTCAAAGTTCGCGAATAGGTCCTGCGATGAGATGTTGTGCTTTTTCCGAAGAGTGTCCACTCTAAACAGGAAAAGTTCTATCGGAATAGCCTTTGAGCCGCCGTCGGAATTGAGTCGCCTATAGCCTTTGTGGCTGCTCTCTCGTAATGCGCGCCCGTCTCCCTTGGCCGGCCTACTCCACGCGACGATAGCCCTCTACTCGCATTCGCTGGCGCCCTGTTCGCTTTCGTCCGCGCTCGCGTTCGCCGCACCCGCGTCGGCGTCCTGTAACCAATCATCATGTCCACTCCTTTCCTGCGGGCCGCTATTCGCGCCCTCCAAGCTTGCTAGTCTGCTTGACAGCTCGTTCACGTCCTTCCTCAGTATCTGCGCAACCTTCTTGACCGCCTCCGTAGACCACAGATGTGACCAAGCTGCCCTATCCCGTGCTAAGCGCGACTAATTCCCCTCAAGCGCACTGTAGATTATACCCACCCAAAATTTTCCGAGGTAAACCCTCGGAGATATATGTAAAAAAACGTACAAAAAAAATAAACAATTGGCGTTATATATGGTGTTCTCAACCCGCTGCAGGGAAGAACTAAATATACGTTGTGTGTAAACGAGTCTACGGATGCCCCGTAGATAAGAGGATTGAATTCAAAAACATATGAAAATTAAGGAGATATGAGTCAAAATTGCGTATTCCTTCTCCGATGCGGTATCTGTCCGCCCTAAAGTCGTCCGTCTATTTCCGCCCTCCCCTAAAACGATTCGATTCCCCCAATCAGTTGTAGATACTATTAGTTGGCATCAATCTATCCAACTAAGCTACCTAGACAACTAGGGCCCCTCCGACTGGAATACTTCCGCGAATACTATCGTCCGCTCTCGGCAAAACGAGCTACCCGCGGACTCCATTCCCGGTGAACTAGGGGCAGTTTCTGCCACTTTTGTCCAGCTCAAACTCCGCCAAAACTAGCTAGCAGACCTACACCCCCATCCACCATCCCCCCCGACATCAACACTATTGACCAGCTGAATGAGCCAAGTCAAGCTGCCGACGTAGCGAAAAAAAAATTGAAAATTTTACAAAGTGGTATGTTATACCAAAAGAGACCCCCCAAAACATGAGAACCCTAAGTGCGAACGCCCCTAACGCGTGTCCGAAATTTATTCACTAAGGCTCCACTAGGCAGTGCGGCCCAAGTTGGGCGCCATTTCTGTTACGTGCTGGCCTTCGGGTGGGGGCCGTAATCTTCCCCTGCTTACCCGCACCCTAGCGTCGCATGACCCGTAGCCCCTGCAGGTATGGGGTGGATCTTGGGACTCTAGGCATGTCAGCCGCACCATACAAAAAAAATTACTCATACCTGACTGCTTCACTTGGGCGTCAGGGTTGACACGTTCGCTTCCCTTGGTTTCCCCACTTGGCCACAGATGGCACTGGCCAGCCACTCGGTACCCACCCTTCCATGGTCGGCAGTGGCGAAGAAAATATTGCCGACCCCAATAAGAGCCCCTTGACCCCCTTAGAAACTCCTGCCCATAGTCATTGTCCCGTCCGTCTGTTTACACCGCATCTGGAATGAAAGAATACTTAGTCTTCAAGAAAATAAAAAGTACATATTCGTTTATTATTACAATGTCCAAAAAGGTTCCTCAGAACTTATGCCCTTCATGGGCTCTTAACGCTTACAAGCTACTGTCTTCAAGAAAATCAAAAGTACATATTCGTTTATTATTCTATCTCTATGGCGCGATATACAACAGGTATATCATCATAAACCTCCTAAGAGATTTTTGCGCCAAGCTTCTCTTCCAATTTGTGGTGTGCCGATTTGAATTTTCCCTACAAATTGGTGGGACCTACAGTTTTTTGCCGACTCCGAACGGCATCTACAAAGGAGACGAATTTTTGCTGAGAAGCCTGTCATGGCAGAAATACACTCGGAGAGTTTGCCAAACCACTGGCGAGGGGCGACCCCGTTTTGAAAAACTTTTTTCAAATCACTTTTGATGTTACCTGTACCAGGGCTCGAACCATGGACCTTCGGTGTGGTAGGCCGGCAACACTACCTTCACACCACGGCGGCCGCTTATTATTACAATGTCCACAAAGGTTCCTCAGAACTTATGCCCTTCATGGGCTCTTAACGCTTACAAGCTAATGTTAAATGCATGTGTATTCTATGACTATGGTGGTGTCACAACTTTCCCGGGAGTGTGCGCATGCATATGCAGGTATGTCTGTCCCCCAATTCGAGGGATGTCGATCGTCGACGCACGCCCTTATCTACATGCCTACACTTCTAAGAATATGACGACCAATGTCTGTGTAACTATAATAAATGAAAAAGAAACATATATATTTATGTAATGTGAATTAATGGATGGCCGCATTAGACGCACATCGGCTGTCTATCTCGGAATCCCCTCTAACTATATAGTGGAATATTATCGGGGCAACCTCCCCTTTTCAATCCCCTCCTGCCTACAAGACGTCTTGGGACAAGGGTTAAAGGGAGTTCTCCGGACCAAAGTCTCGGATGCTAGTGTCAGTTAGATCTTATTTCGATAATGGGAGGGGGTGATACGACACCGTCGACTCTGTCTATAATTGCTCGCAAAGCTTACATAAGTGACCCTAACCTTAGACCCTATACCCAGCTGTTGTTGTTGTTGTAACGACAAAAACACTCTCCGAAGGTTTTGGGGGTTGCTGTCGAACTGACAGTCCTTGGCCGGATATGAATCCGGTACGCTCCGGTACTCCCTTGCGGTACTGCCCGACTGTCGTGGTAGCGATTTGGTATGACAAGTGGAACCTTCTAGGTCATGTCACCCCTCCTTCCGTAAGGAATGAGAGATGGGTAATGAGAGGTGAGAGGCATCATATCCGTAGATCAACCATCGAGTTGCACGTCATTACGACCGGCATATTCTCGGGCATATTCTAAACCCCTAACCCGCAGGGGGTTATACCCAGCTGTGCTGGAAGCTAGTTTGGTGCGTCTAGAAGCGCCTCTCCCTATCGCACACCGCTAATTCCGCACTAAGGAAAATAATATTTAGACGAGCGGTCGATGCCTATGGCTTCGCCGCCCTTTTTCTTTTCAAATAAAATACGTAATGGCGTTTGCCCCTTCAATATATGTATAATTTGGGCACGCACGCGTGGCCGCCTCCTATTTGCACAGTGCCGACGGCACTGGCTACATGTCACTAACTTAACCTACTAAACCTGATCTGGTGTCTGCTGCTGCCTCCGGATTCTTTGGTTTTTTCTTTTCGCGTTGGCTTTCTGTCCTGGATATTATTTACGCTGGTGACTGTGGTGGTGATGCTTGCTTTGGTGGTAGTGGTGGTGGTGGCTTTCCATAGCGGCTATAATGGCGACTGCGCTGACGTGTGGCGTGTTAGGCTTTGCCGCGGAGGTGGTGGCGAACAGCGCCGACGCCCGATGTAATGCTGACCCGGTGCAACGGGGCCTTACAATGGAGGCGATCGCGCTACTCTCTGGCGCGGAGGTCGTGGTGGTAATACCCCTGGGAACCTGTCGCCTTACAACTGTGTTGTGGCGGTGGTGTACAGACGTATTGTGGCGTCTTTCCGCGATGGCTGCCGAACAGATATACGACGTGGCGGTTTCGGTGATAGTGGTACTGCCCACTTCGCGCCTCGGCTGTACCAGCGATGAAGGCAGGTGACGTGGTGGCTGTAGCCGGTGCCCCGCCTGACCGCTCTCCCTTCCTGCTGTCTATCAACCACTGCGCTGAATTGCGACCAACAACAAAGGTGATTTCCTTTGTTTTTTTGTTGTTCCCGCTCGCAAAGCAAGATAATTTGGGGGAATGATTCCCAGGACTCACCCAGATACTCGGGATGTAAAGTTTGCACCGCCGCTCTGACCACTTGACCGATGGGGTCGGATTGGTGCCGAGAAAAAATTTGCTTGTGGCCGCTTCGCCTGTCGATGATAAAAAGGCCGTACCAACGGAAGTGCCTTTCGTTTGGCGATTGATTTTAGATGACATGGCAGGGAGGCGTTCGGAAGGCCGTGCTGCCACCTCGCTCGAATAGTTTCGCGCCACAGGGTGACCGCAACAACCTTAAATTACTTTTTAATAATAAGTTTAGTGAAAAAAGTAATGTGATAGTAATCGGCTAACCGGTAATTTAGGCCCGGTTTCACCAACTCGACTTAACTTAGTTAAGTCGCGATTTTCACTTTTTCAGTTTCACCACCTAACTTAGCTAAGTCACAACTTAGTCAACTTGCCAGCTGACTTATTCTCGACTAAGCAGTGTTGCTGTGGTTCGAAACCATAATGTCAGTAATGTTGCTAATTTGTTTTGTGCAACGTCCCAGTCGGAAACTTCATCATGCTTGACTTTAACGGGGTAAGTGTAGATGCATGTAAACGCTTGTTTTCAAGCATGCAACCATTACGAAACTATAGTTTTCAATTAAAAGCTAATTTTAGTACCTTCCAACTAAAGAGAAATGGGTGTAAGATCAATACATTCCTTCGTGTCTGGCCATACATGCCCATTTCGCACTGGTTTATTGGGATGCGCAGAGTTGTCTGGTATGAAAAAATACTACTATGCATAAAACAGCTGATCGGGTTGTTGTGTTCAAAATTATTTAAGTCTCTCGGTTGGTGAAACCCAAAATTAAGTTAGTCTCGAATCTGTGCTAACTTAAGTCACGACTTAGTTTCAGTCTTAGTCGCGCTGGTGAAACCGGCCCTTTATCTTGTCTTCGTTATGATGCTTCAAAGGATACAGCTTAATTTTTTTAAAGGGCTAACAGGTCAAATTGACTTTTTGCTGTACTTTCGAGTATAACGCATTTTTTTCAAACCTTACATTTTTCTGCATAAAAAATGTCCCCAAATTTTATGATTTTTTTATTGTTATTGTGCTCAATTCATCCATCAAAATAATAAGTTTTAGTTATTTTATAGCGGCTGATGGGATTAAAAATACAGTAAACTAACTCTGCGTTTCTAAATGATAATCAAATATAATTTACTTTTTATGATAATGTGTGTATAAAATAAGCAAAATGCACTGCTAAACTGTTTCAAAATTCAGAATCACCACAAATGAATCGCACAACACTAAGGGCCGGTTGCATCAGCTCGACTAACTAAGTTAAGTCGAGTTTTTCACTTTTTCAGTTTCACCATCTAACTTAACTAAGTCACAACTTAGTCAGCCTGTCAGCTGACTTATTCTCGACTAAGTCAGTGTTGCTGTCGTTCAAAACCTCAATGTCAGCAATGCTCCTAATTTGTTTTGTACAATGTCCCAGCCGGAAAATTCGCCAAGCATAACTTTGACGGCGTATGCGTAGATGCATGTGAACGCTTGTTTTCTAGCATGCAACCATTACGAAACTATAGTTTTTAATTAACCGCTAAATTTAGTACCTTCCAACTAAAGAGAAATGGGTGCAAGATCAATACATTCCCATTTCGCACTGGGGTATTGGGATGCGCAGAGTTGTCTGGTATGAAAACATAATACTATGCAAAAAACAGCTGTTCGGGTTGTTGTGTTCAAAATTATTTAAGTCGCTCAGTTGGTGAAACCCAAAAGTAAGTAAGTCTCGAATCTGTGCTAACTTAAGTCACGACTTAGTTTCAGTCTTAGTCGCGTTGGTGAAACCGGCCCTTAGTGATGAGAAATACATAATCATAAGGAGTTTTTTTCATTTTTCGTAAACTATATTTAAAAATTCAGTTTTTGTTTTTTAAAATTCAAAAACATCTGCTAATGTAGATATCAGGTTTGTTAAAATACATGCAAACTACCACTCACTCGCTCTTAGACTAAGTGTTTCACAAAGTGCTTATACATATGTAGATATGTAATAATTAAGGCTGTCAGACGTACTGGTTTTGGCAATACTATGCTGATTTTCGCCAACCACATAGCCGGTTTCTAAGTGCTTTTTTGGCGCCGCTAAAAATTAAAATCCTCGAATATATTGGAAATAGTCTGCTTACGTAGCTGTTCCCACGTTCTTGTATATTATGTGAAGGTTACTCTAATGAAAATGTATAATCATTTTAGGTCCTCTTCGAAAAGCCAATATTTGAAATCATCGATCCATCTGATGCCTATTGTAAGGTAAATGTTCTTTATTCCGCAGTACTGAGGATTTTTTTGACTTTGTATTCCTCCTACGTTGAAACAGAAAAGTGAAACCTAAAAAATCGAATTACTCCTATTTATCAATTATCAATATACCATAATAACTAATATTATTATTTAGAATAATTAAAAGTAGTGACAGAGTCATATTTTACCTCTTTGGAATGCGTCCGCCAGTTCTTAAGAAAATTTTTCGAAAATTAATTGGATGAAGTCTATCTGGGTCTTATAGCATGTCTATATTTGCATTGCAACAAGTAATAAAAAAGTTGAAAAAAAACAATTTTTTTTACTCATAATAGACATGTACGAGTATAGCGGAAACTTCATGATAAAAAAGAGATAAAGCTTTATATGGCGCAATTACAGATAGCATTTGCAAGAAGAGCGACTTATTTCTTGTGTATCCTTGTTGTTTATATTATTAGTTGTGTACAGTGCTCCCTCTTTTAGTGTATTCGGGTAGCTATTCTGGACAGTAGCAGATTTATTTTCCGAATAAGACTACTGGCTGTATTAACTTTTTGCGTCTAAGGATGGTTTTGTTTAACATAATTCTATTATTTATAGAAATAAAAAAGTTTTATTGTGTTAATTTATATAAAAAAAGGGAAGGCGTCTGGTAACCTTGGTCTGTGAAACAACATCTTTGTGCGGTCCTCTTGATGTATTTATTTATACAAGTTTTTTGAGACGCTTAATTAAAATCTTTCGGTCGTTCACTTTGAACATAGTGGTTTATATTCGTGCCATATAAAATCCTGCGTCCAGATAATCCGTATTCTTAATTGAAAAGAAGTCTGCCAGTTTGGTGCACAAACAATTTTGGTCTTGCTATAAATTTTTTTCTTAATCAAAAGTATACGGGTCTTTACTAAACACGCAGCGCCATCTGGCATCTATTGGCACTATTATAAACCCTTTTTTTTTGTAAATATACCTGAGGTATTTTTATTGATAACATGTCTGGAGGTTCGGGCAAGGGTCGTTGCGAGGAAACAAACGAGACGTTTCAGTGGTTCATCGCCGAATTTAATTTGCAACATGGACCAACGCTTGTTCAAGTACAATGAACTGATATCAAAGCAAATTATGGTTCTGAGGAGACTAATTGAGTTTGTTTGCAAACAACTGGAGGAATAAGAAACTCAAATTAGTTCACGTGGGCATAACTTCTCAAGCACCGATTTTTGTAAATGCATCGCTCACCAAATCCAATTATGAAATATTCAAACGCAAATGCAATGACATTCCCGTAAAAGTTCCTAGCTTGACATCTCTCGCAGCTCTGGATGATGGTGATGATGAAAACGGAAATCCCTTTTCGTGATGGCGGCGCTCAAGCTGCGAATACTGTCGTGGAGTCACCAAGAATGTCTATGATTCTCTTTTTAAGCATTTGTTATATAATTATCAATCAATCTATTTCTTCTTTCCCCTTATCTTCACTCAAACTATCAGTGAATTGTCTACTAAGTTTTTATTATACAGTGCTTCAAATACAGTGCTGCTCAATCACCTAATCTCAATGATGGTCTTAAATAACACGTGGTCAAGTTCCGAATGCAACCTGCGTACAATGTTGTGGTTAATATGTTAACGAGCTAAGGGACTTCAACTTATTCACATCAATGCGCAAAGTTTATATTAAAACGCGATAAGTTAAAATACCTGTTCGAAGGTGCCGATATTGATTTAATATGTAGTATATCTGAAACCTTTTTCACCTCATATCATACTAATGACCTGGTGAAATTAAGTGGACTAGAGTTCGCCCAGTGGTTGAAATTTAACCAATAAACTTTATTTTATTTTATTTTTTTGCTGTAGGTATGTTTTATCCGCCTTTTTTTCTTCCTTTCTATGTCGTTCCTTTCCTCTAACATATTTTTATTTTCCTTGATTTCTTTTTTTACTCTCTTATTTTATTTTTTACTTTCCTCAAACTTCTTTTCCTTTCCCTTCCCTTCTTTTTATTTTCTTTCTTTTCCCTTCGTTTTCTTACCTTTCCTTTAATTCCCTTTCCCTTCCCTGCCTTTCAATTCCTTACCATTCCTATCTTTCCTTTAATTTTCCTTCCTTTCCTATCCTTTCCATTCCCTTCCCTTTCCTTCCTTTCCTTTCCTTTTCCTTTTCTTTCCTTTCTTTCCTTTAATTTTCCTTCCTTTCAATTCTTTTCCTTTCCTCTATTTTCCTTTAATTTTCTTCGGTGTTTAATACTCTTTATGAGTAATCATTTATTTTATTTTTGTAAACCCTGTTTGTAGGTATCAGCAATGAATTTTACATATTTGCTCATATTTTACATTGCTTGCTTAATGTATCCAACAAAGCAACTTTTCGTGCTCTCAGGAGCGCAGCTGACACTGGGCATCGTAGCCAGTAATCAATACAATAACAACAACTAAAGCAAAAATGCATGACACAACAGAGTATCAATAGTGCGAATACTTATTTTTCATTGGTCCACTACCAACTTTTCGCACTCACAGTGAGAGCCGACCACACGAATAACACAAAAACATGCATGGCAAGTCTACTCACACTACTACGGCTCTTAATTTTTTCCTACAAAGCAGCTCCTCGGCCATGCTCATGATTCAGCATAGTACACAAAAAGCAAGTACACACAGCGTGTCTATAGTGTGAATAAGTGAATGTGTAGTGGTGTGACTTTTATGTTAAATTTTTTATATTAAAATGATTTTTAAAATTTTTTTTATTTATGGATAAAAGTACACCTCAAAATCTCCTATCTATACATATATAATTTGTATACCTTAGAATTATAGTTTAGCAGAAAACGGTTCTACATTGCATTCATCTTGTCTATTTATATAAGTTAAATTACAGAACGTTATTAATACGAAAAAAAAATGATTTTATTGGGAGCTAAGGCTCCTTTATTTGTTAATGCCCAAATTAGAACTAACTTTACCAAATATTATATTCTTACATCTAGCTTATTTTGTCGCCGCTCTACCAACTGCGCTGCTGTTGCCTCCTTGTGAACTTGCTGACAGTGCGCTTCCCACCGTTTGTTGCATTCCTACTTATTTTCGTGGTGTTATATTCCGTTATGGAATTTATTTGTCTGGCTTGTGCAACAGGTGTCTTCTTGCGTAATTATAGGAATGTATGTAAATATATTTATTATTTGGCGTGTGTCGTGCTAACAGCTCCCCCCCTGAAGTTCAAACGTCCTCGTTTGAAGTGCTGGGTTTTTGGAATATTTGATTAAGCCCCTCTATTGCAGTTTCTGTTAATTCGATGGACTGGTTCTGATTGACCTTTTTGAGGGGTAATCTTGACTTTGTAACGAATATAATGATGATTATTGCTACCAGCGCAATGCTGATATTAGTGGCATTGTTGAAATGGGTTGCAGATTTTGTGTATTCTATTAGTTTTGTGTTATTTATGTTTATCTGCTTTAACATTTGCAAGGACAATATTTCTTCGGTTCTGTTTGATTCCGAAAATGGCTGTAGTATAGCGGGTAGGGGCTTGCTTGTGCGTTTTTCCGTATTGGAAAATTTTTTTCCGTTGATTGTAATTGTAGCGTTGTTGTAATGTATTATAAATGTACCGTTAAGAGATGTAGTTTCTTCGTTTATTAGGATTTCTCCTTTAAAGTCGTTCAAAAATAGGATGTCTGGTGAGAGTGCTTCGAATTCCGGTATGTGTTGACTGTTGGTCACTGTGCAGTTTGGCAAGCGGCTGTTTAAGAGATTACTTATACAATAGTCCTTACTTAAATCTAACAAATTATTTTTTGAACATATCTGAAGTGAGTTGTATTGTTTACAATTTTTTTGTATGCCATAAAGGTTGCTTTCGCAGATAAGTATTGATTTGAAATTTATTTTATTAATCTTATTGTTTTTCTTTATTGCTCTAATGTCTACTGTTTTACAAGTTTGTGCTTCTACCGTAGGTAGACTTATGATATAAAGGATTATTTTGCCATTTGTTGCTATTTTAATTTGTGAAAACTCTAAAGCCTCGTCTAAATTTATAAATGGAATGTTATCTTTTTCGAAAATTTGTTTGGCCATATCTACTTCTTCGCTTGACATGATATATGAATTTATTATATTGGCTTTGGCCCAATGGATTGCGTATGCAATATTTATAATTTCTTCCTTCAAAATTTCTAATTTATATTTCAATTTCAAAAATGCTCCTATTTCTCTGGTTTTGTCATTTTTCAATTCTTTAGTAATATTGTTTGTAATATCTGTAATTTCGTTTATCTTTTCTATTGTTAGTTTGTTAATAATGACCTGATTATTATTATTTTCAAGAACGTTATTTAATTTATTCAAAACTATTTCGTGATCTTCGTGGTCTGGATTTCCTGCAATCCATTTCCACGCACTACCTATGAAATTTAGTGATCTTTTCGATCTTCCTTCTATTTTTAGATTATTTAGATGACCTCTGATTTGTGATATAAGAAGGGGTAAGAAGGGATAATTCGGATTTTTATAGAGTTCTTCTGCTTGCGTTTTCATTTCTATATGCTCCAGGATTTCGTTGTATTTGTCAATGTCGATTTCATGTATCATTCTAAATGTTCCAGTCTGTAGTTTGGCCGTTCCTTTTTCTATTGTTGCAAGTTGGTAGTTAGAGTAGTCGAGAATCTGTACCTCTGCGAGGCACATTGGCAGAAGAAGCCTGTAGGAAGGAAAACGTTAGTCAGTTTCTTATTCTACTTTTGTGTATAACTCGTCCCTTTTCCGTTAGTACTGTGCTATTCCTATTTTCCCTAACTATTTCTTTACTGTATGGTTTACTTAATTTCGTACCTAATCTTTTATTTTTCTTAACAAGAATGACCTGTCCGGGTAGGTATTCCTTAATTTCCTGCTTATCTCTGTTGTGGTATTCGATATCCTTTCTTTGTTTTTCTGCTAGCTTTTGCAGGTTATTTTGTCTTGTACGTTCTATATCCTCTGGTGTGAAGGTCACGTTCCTACAAAAAAATAGGTCCACTGGCCTTTTTGCCGTAACGGAGTGGATGCTGTGGTTGTATTCGGAAACCGCTCGCTCCAGCAGTTCCTCGAAATTCCTATGCCCGCCGTTCTCTTTAATGCAGCGCATAATTTCGGTTAAGGTGGAGTGGAATCTCTCCACCTGTCCGTTTGCTTGACTCTTATATGGTGGGGTAGTATAGACCTCGATCCCCAACTCATCCCTCATCATAAACATGATGGAATTTGAGTTGAGTGATGGCTCGTTGTCGATTACCACTATCCTTGGGACGCCAAATGAAAACAAAATTTCTCGTAACGGTCTCCTAACGTCTTCTATTGCCCTACTATTTAACATTTTCGTTACCGCATATTTCGTAAATTTGTCTAGGGCGGTCATGACTCTTTTTCCCTCAGTCAGAAATATATCTATGTGTATTGTATGTCCCGGAAAGGTTGGCAGTGGGGTGGCTGCCAATTTTGGCTGATTAGGGTGCCTCTCGTATTTGTTTTCCTTGCACACTGCACAATTTCCCACGATTCGTTTAATTTTGTTCACCATACCGGGAAAATAGCTGCCCTCCAAAATCTGAATTTTATTTTCCTTAGCATTTCTATGGGCTCTGAGATGTTCTTTCAGGATAATTTCCTCCTGTTCTTGTTCGCTGGTAATGTCCTCGACCAATTTTTGCGTGTACCTGCATTTGATATTCCTAAAATGTTGTGGGAAAATGTTTTGGATTATTCCCATTGTCCTTTCGTTTGTATGGATACCGTTTATTACGGACGGATTTAGATATCTTTTAAACAATGCCACGATATTTTGTTCGTTGAATCGTGGTTCTTCTATTATATGCCGGTGAATGGTCGGAAAGATTATTCTAAATTGGTATGATGCTGTTTCTGCTTCCCTAAGAAAAATCTGATTCTTGAAAACATTTATTGGTACCTCCGCGCATGGTATCAAATTATGACCTGAACTCTCATCACTATGAGTGGTGGGTGTGAGTGAATTAACTTGGTTCGGTATCCTTGACAGTGCGTCCGCTACTACATTTGATTTTCCTGGTTTGTACCTCAGTTCGTAATCATATTCCTCTAAGATGGCTTTCCATCGTTTCATTTTGCTATTCGTATTCTTTGTACTTAAGGCATATGTAAGCGGTTGATGATCGGTAAATATATTTACTTTTCTTGACCCGTACAAGTAATTCCTTAAGGAGCTTAAGGACCATATAATGGCCAGCATCTCCTTTTCATTGGTTGCATAAGATTCTTCGGTTTTGTTGAGGGTTCTAAATATGTATGTTATGGGTTTTTTATTTTGTGATAGTACGGCGCCTATTGCGAAGTCGGATGCGTCTGTGGTCAGTTCGAAGTCCTTTTCGAAATTCGGATGGGACAGAACGATGTCTCGTGAAGTAAGGGTGTTTTTTATTTTATCGAATGCATTTAATGCTTCCTGAGCTAGGGTAATGGATTGCCTTCTTGATGCGTTTTTGGAAATATTTCCGAATTCGCCTCGCAAAATGGCCGTAAGTGGCTTAGCTATCTTGGCAAAGTCCTGAATAAATCTTCTATAATAGCCTGCCATGCCAAGGAACGAACGCAGTTCCTTAAGATTTTTAGGAGGAGGCATATTGACTATGGCTTCTATCTTTTTTGGGTTTGTTTTTATTCCTCCCGGAGTAACAACGTACCCCAGGAATTCGACTTCCTTTTTAGCAAACTCACACTTATCCAACTGTATTTTCATGTTTGCTCTTTCTAGGGTTCTGAACACTAATTCAATATTTTTTAAGTGCTCCTCTTCGTTTTTCCCAAATATTATCACGTCGTCGATGTAGACGTAACATCTTACACCGATATGTTGCCGGAGGATGTCATCCAGTGCTCGTTGAAATGTGGACGGAGCATTCTTAAGCCCAAATGGCAATCGGAGAAATTCGTACTTTCCGTTGTTTACGGAAAATGCCGTTTTCTCGATATCGGACTCACGGAGTGGTATCTGGTGGAATCCACTTTTAAGATCAATAACGGTAAATAGTGAATTGTTTCCGAGGTTTGCAAGAACTTCATTTATTTCTGGTATGGGGTACTTATCGGGGATTGTAATTGAATTGAGCTTGCGATAATCGATCACCATCCGGTATTTCTTTTTACCGGAGGCATCCAACTTTTTGTCGACTATCCAGACTGGTGAGTTATAGGGGGATTTCGATTTCCTAATTATCCCGTTATCTAGAAGTTCCTCTATTTGTCGTTCGATTTCTTCTTTAAGCGCCATTGGATAAGGATAAGGCTTGGAATATATGGGTGTGTCGCTAGTAGTGCGGATTTCGCCCTTCACTAAGGTAGTATATGTTAGTTTTTCATCGGGATCCGAGAATAGATTGGGGCATTTCCCAATTATATTAATAATTTTTGATTGCATTTCGGCAGAAAGATGTGGCATTTCTATTCCTACATTATTCACTTCTTGTGACACTCTTTGCTTTAGAGGGATAGCTATATTCTCGAAAATTGTCATCATATTTTTATCGGTGTGGATTGTTGCTTGTAGTTGTTTGAGCGTATCGTTACCTATTATTCCATGAAAGGAGTTTAATGTTGGTAAAATGAAAAATTTAATTTTGCCTACGCCGTGTCCGAAGATATCCACGTATGTGTGGTGAGTGATTTCTATGTCTCCTGCGACAGAGTTAACTTTAAAGGTATGCTCATTAGGAATTGGATTTCTTATCCTAGAGGATTGTATGTAATTTTTATTTGAGCCGGTATCTATTAAAAAGTCTAGTCCATCTCCACTCTTAGCAATGAACTCGTAATAGGGGAGTGAAGATGGCGTTAATCTAAAAAATGAATCGTATCTAGTTCAGTGCAATCCAGGTCGTACGGGGCCGGATTGTTGTTTGTGATTAAGTTAAGGTTGCTTTTTGGTACATGTTCCAGTTGATTTTCGCTTCCGTAATTATTTGGGACGGGATTATCCTCGTAGATTTGGTTAGGATCTGCTTGATCATAATATTCGTCCGGTTTAGTGTTGCCCGTATCGGCGTAAAAAGTTCTTTGCATTTTATTAGGTGCGTGAGGATGTTGGGTAGAAAGAGGGCGCTTCTGCGCGAAATTGTTTTGGTTATTCTGCGGCCGGTTTTGATAATTGACCTGTCTGGAATGTATGGACTGGTCTACGTCCATGGGTACTGGTGGTTTTGGTGGTAGATTACTTCTGTTATTATTAGGGTAATTATTTTGATTACTGTATCCTGTTGGATTCGAACGGAAATTTGGGTTATACTGGGGATAATTTGTTTGGCCGTTATACCCCGTGCGGAATCCTTGATCATATCCGGGGTTATTGTAGTTGCTAGGACGATTTGTCTGTGGAATGAATGGATTGTTTGGGTACCTATTTGTTTGTCGATTAAACTGTTGCAACCTCGGTGCAAAGCTAGGTTTTGGTGCTGAGGAATAAGTCAGCTCGGGATAGAAGGGTCTGTTATTGTTATAATTTGTGGTATTTCGTGGTGGTCGTGGCGGTCCGTTGTTAATTGATCTATTCACAGTGTTCGCGTGGTTCATTCGGAAGGACATGTTATCAAGTTTTTGACACAGGTGCAGTGCCTGTGGCAGGGTGGTTGGTTCACGAATACTGAGGAGACGGGGAAGGTCTCCGTTAAGCCCGCGGATAAACGTATCCAGAGCTTTCTCCCTGTAGGAGTTTGTCATGGCTCTGATGGACTCTTCGCCCAAGTCGAGGCAGGAAATTTTGTCGAGGATTAGTGAAAGGTGTTGATAGACCCTCTGATAGAAGGTAGAAATATCATCGTGGCGTTGGGCTAATGTAGTCATTTGGTACTCTAGAGTACCGATATCCCTCTTGTCGGAATAGTGCATCATGAGGCACTTCCTAATGTGTGTCCAATCTAGTGGAGTGCTATATGATTCGAGAGCCGTGTCGGCATCGCCGACAATTTTGTGTCTAATTGTGTGTAATATGGCGAAATATTTGGGTGTATTTTGCAAGAACTCGTATGCTTTTAGTATCCTATCGACACTCTTTCTCCAGGAGCTAAACTCTCCTGGTCGTCCTGAGAATTCTCTCAGACATTTTACCATGTCTGGTACCCTGTCTAAATCATTTATGTTTTGTGCATTTAATGTCACACTATGATCTGGTGGCAGATCGTTAAGGGAAGCCCTATTCATTTCACCTAACATCTCCCTAACTGCTGGTTCTATTCCAGTCGGATTCGCGACGGGAGGATTTCCCTGATGGGCACCTCTATATTCCAACCTAAGTTGGTTCAGTTGATCAACGAGTTCTTCCGCGGATCCTGGCATTTTCCTAAAAAATTTTTTTATTTATTTTTTTTTTTTTTATTTGATTTGTTGCTAATTTCCTGTTAGTCCCTTTCTTATTTCACAAGGCTCAGCTCAATTTACTTTTACCAATGATTTCTGTATAACTTCCTTTTTCCTTAAAATTTATTGTTAATTATTCTTTTGGGTCACAAAACGCAACTCAACTTACTTTTCGCAATGATTTCTGTATAAAAAAAAATTTTTATTATTTCTATTTTTATTTTTTTTTCTGGATTCGTTTGCTAACTTCTTGCTAATTTTTCCTTTTGTTTCACAAAGCGCAACTCAATTTACTTTTCACAATGATTTCTGTATAAATTTTATCCTTAAATTGTATGGATTTGTTTGCTAATTTCTTGTTAATTTTTCCTTTGGTTCACAAAACGCAATTAAATTTACTTTTCACAATAATTTACTTTCCTCTTTTTTTATTGAAATTGTTATTATTTTTTTGTTTCCAATTATTTACTTATCACTAATCTTACGCTAGTATCATGTCCAACGCTGGATGTGGGGTTCTTGCCGCTTCGGTGTTCGTCCCTTTCCCTCCTAGTACTTGGGTACCTCGGTCGTACTGCTTATTCCACTTCCCGATGCCGCTGTAGACGCGTGGCCTTACTTGTTATTTTTCGGGCACTTTTATCGTTTTGTTACATACGTCACTCGCGTGGCCTTACTTTTAGATTTTCAGGCACTACTACTTTACGGCACTCGCGCTGGTCCCTGCTCGGGCGCCAGTTAAATTACAGAACGTTATTAATACGAAAAAAAATGATTTTATTGGGAGCTAAGGCTCCTTTATTTGTTAATGCCCAAATTAGAACTAACTTTACCAAATATTATATTCTTACATCTAGCTTATTTTGTCGCCGCTCTACCAACTGCGCTGCTGTTGCCTCCTTGTGAACTTGCTGACAGTGCGCTTCCCACCGTTTGTTGCATTCCTACTTATTTTCGTGGTGTTATATTCCGTTATGGAATTTATTTGTCTGGCTTGTGCAACAGGTGTCTTCTTGCGTAATTATAGGAATGTATGTAAATATATTTATTATTTGGCGTGTGTCGTGCTAACATATATAAGATACCAGGGCTGATCTTGATGGTGGTGTTGCTATATATGTTAAAAGTAGTTTGTCCTGTAAAGTGTGTTACAGATCTAACCCTGGTGATCCTGTTAAATATGTGTTAGCTGAGGTGTTTTTCGACGATAATAATAAGTTCCTTATACAAATTCATACAAATTTTTGTGGTTTCATTGAGTTTCTATAACCTCTACTCATAAGTTATGATAACATTACCATTGAGGGAGATTTTCACTACAATCTACTAGTGGATGCCAGCTTGAAGCTAAATATGGAATGTCTAGGGCTATTTCCAACCAACGCCACAATAACAATTCACTTCACAAACACTAACTCCTTGCTAGATTTATTTTTCGTGAATGATATTCAGAAATTACTCCATTATAGCCAACTATCTGCAACCTGCTTCTCAAAACACGATCTTATAATTTTAATATATGACTTTCAAACGTCGTGCGAACCTATTTCTTTTACATATCGCTATTTCAGAAGCATAGATTACAGTTCTCTTGCTTCAGAATTGGAATCAGTCCAATGGGTGTAATTCGTACGTTAACTTCGGTCCATTTCTCAGTAAAACTTAAATTAACTAGACGCAAAACTTGTCCTTGGTTCAATGCCAACCTCAATCAGCTAATTGACCAGCGTAGCTTTGCTTACTTCCGATAGAAACGACACAAAACTGAGGAAACGCAAAACTCCTTAAAGCGGCTCGGATCGCTGAAACCAAAAGGTTAGATAAGGAAAATCACTACAAGGATAAGTTTAGTTCTGCATTGAATTCGAAGGAAACATGGAAATTGGGATAGGAAAATCTAATGGAGAGTAATTTTTCCTCCCTGATGTTTCTACAGTAAAAGAAAAAACGCAGAAGAAAAACTGATTACATACCCTAAAATCGGTAACTACCCAAATTTTCCATACCACATTTCAACGCTTAAAAAGGAGCGTTTATTTAGCCGCATGTTCAAAGATAGTGTACATTTATTTGTATTAAATTTTTTAATATCTTACCACTGGTGAGGAAAATTGAAAACAATTTCCCTTGAGTTCTTATTTAGACTGAGTCCGTATTAATCATCGTATCTCTGAAACCCGTTGAGCCATGAAACTTATTCACATCGCTTATTGCAGCACTCATTGGCAGCATTCGTTTCATACCCATATTGTGCTGACACATTTCGGATCACCTTGGTCCACATATTGGTTGATATTTTAGAAGCTGGTCTGGTTATCTAAATAAGAGATATCTTAAATTTAGTTTCAGTTAGACGTCTAGCAACGCAATGGCGAAAGATTAATTTAATTCCATTTAGCAGTTTTTGAGTGTTGCGAGACCAAACATAGAGACAGACAAACAAAAATTCTAAAAACTGTTCATTTGGATTCCATTGGCTTAACAGTGATCCCTCCTATGAATTTTTCTTAAATATCTGCAATGTACAGACATCGACCTGTTACAAGTTTATTATATGTAGAGATTTTACAAGGATTTTTAAACAAATTCTTGAATCTATGTTCCTTGGTTATTTTTTATGGTGTGTTGGTTTATGTTAAGGGAGTTATTTTAGTCTGCTTTATGCGATCAGTTGGCCCCTTTTATTTTATTGCATTTTTATTACTTGTATGTATTTGATGCATATGCTTAAGTGCATAAATGAGAATTTCTATTATTAAAAGAAATTCTCCTTTTAAGTTTGACTGACACCAACACATATTTTTGGAATTTGTATGGAAAACAACAAGTGCTTAAAGATATGCATTCCCTTAGACCTCACCCCTACACCGAGAAACATTTTCAGCGTGGTGAAAAAGTGAACCTCTTCCGAGCAAAATTGCAAACTTTTTTATCCACTCTTTTAGGACGCGCGGTTCACTGTTTATTCAGATATTTATCGTTTCGGGTCGGAAGGGATGTGGTTGATTAATAATGTATGTTTATGTATTAGAAAGTGTGTGTGGATATGTTTATGCATGTGCATATAAGCACCCTGCAAAAAATTGTTCGATTAGTCTCTAAAGAGAGTGATCCGTGATTACCAGAGGTCGGACGTACGGACGTAAACCAGCAAGTGGTAGCCCGTAATCAAAAGGAGTGGCACATAGCAGAAGTACGCGGGCAAGCCCCAACTATGGAGAGAGGGATGCGGATGGCCATAGAAAACGCCAACAGCATAGCCCATCAACACAATTATTTAATTATCGACTACTTCTTCGCATTTCGTTTAAGAGCAAGCGGTAGAAAACGGCACGGAAAATATAGAGTTCGTCAGCTGGCTACAATACCTGGCCTAACTTCTGTCTTTACTTGGCGAAATTGGCAGATATTTTACTCTAAAAAATCCTAATCCTTCGTTTTTTGACATTATTTACCGTAGTCCTTATGTATATATGTATATACATTTATATTATATGTTTTATTTCTTTATATATGTATGGCGTGGTCCCTTTCACCTGGAATGCCCCCTTCGCGTGCTATCATCTGTTTACGCATATTGATCCTAGCGCTGCTTCGATCAGCTGGCATTCCCACCGTCTATTCTCTTTTGCTGTGATAACAATGTTTTCTTCGCCTCTGCTTTGTGCGATGTCCGCTTGCATTGCGTGTACGATCGGCTGTATGCTTATATCGGAGTTGATGAACTTTTGGTAACGGGCCGAAAATATTGTTGTTTGTGCATTGTTAGCGACCAACAGATTATATCTAGTGCATTAATAGCATCATTACATTAGAGCATCCGAGAAAATATATTTTAATATAAATTTATACCGTGGAAATTCAATTGGCATATACTCGTAATATCATTTCAAAATACAAATGAATGTGTATGTATTTCCGTATATATGCACGTTATGTGTACGTGATGTGTGGGCTCCAAAACCGGGGGATTTGGGTCCTCACATTCTCCCCTCACCTGCCGCTATGAAAGCTACCGTCACGCGGCTCGTCCTCGTTATCCTCACTCTATAATTTCCTTGCCGTTTTCTATCGCTTGCTCTGAAACGAAATGTGACGAAATAGTCGCTAATTCAATAATTGTGCTGATTGCATATGCTGTTGGCGTATTCTATCGCCATCCGCATCCCTCTCTCCATAGTTGGGGCTTGCCCGGGTACTTCTCTCTTCCTCCTCTGCTATGTGGCACTCGTTCTGATTACGGGCTAACACTTGCTTGTTTATGTCCGTACGTCCGACCTCTGGACTACTAGTAGTTGGGTGTGGTGGCGCTAGTGAGCTAAAGCGTTGCATGCTACCTGACCTTGCTCGACAGAGACTTGAGCTGCTGCGCACGGCGTTGGTGTTGGCTTGCTTTGAGTTGATGCTGTCGCAGTTGGTCGTCTGGTTTGTTCCCCGATGCGAACCTTGGTGAAGCACCCATTTGGGGCTTTGCGAGACGCCTTCGACTCGTCTTGCTCACGGGGTGCGCGTGTCCGTATCTCTCTTCCTCCTCTGCCTGACTTTGCTTTTCTTTACTTCCATTGTGTCGGACTTGATTCTGCTTTCTTTGATCTTCTCGACTTCGTCTTCGTGACATGGTTTCAATTCGCTCACGTGCGCCGTCCTCTTTTTGCCATTTTGCACCTTGTCTAGCTCGACTATTACCGGTGATACGAAATTCGTTACGCGATGGGGGCCACTGTACCTTGGTGCCAAATTTGCTCGCTCTGTCGGATTCTCTTGCGGTGTGTGTGGTGCCGTTAGCTGGTGCTTTATGCGAACCTCTTACAAAAACTTCTTGAAATGCCTACTTATGAACTGTGCTCCGTTGGCCGTGAATAGAACTTTTGGCGCGAAATGCGGCCAAAATTCTCCCTCATTCCCCTTGTTGAAATTTGATACGTATAACAGCAACCTGTATATGTAGACTTTTAATAACAACCCTGTATATGTATCAATGCGAATGTCAAAACTGTCAATCTACATTTTGTATGTTTTTTGTATTTTCTTTCTCGCTCCGAAATTAAACGTTGAATTGCATACACGTGTTTTAATTGAACTCCACTAAAAACCTCTAAAAAATCTAAAGGTTATGGGCCCAGTCAGGTCAAGTTCAATTAAAGTAAAGTAAAAATCATTTTTTGTGAAAAAATGACTAGTGCGATGTACCAGATCGAAAAGCTGGATGATAAGAATTATGATTCTTGGAACGTCCAGATGCGAAGCGTGTTGGTGCATTCGGAACTTTGGAAGGTTGCATCAGGGGAGTCGGTAAGAAATGAAAATGCTAACGCGGACGAGATAGCAAAGTGGACAGCTCGCGATGAGAAGGCTTTGGCTATGGTCACATTGAGCATCAAACCAACGCAGTTGAATTATTTACGCCATTGCAAGACGGCAGCAG
This sequence comes from Merzomyia westermanni, assembly GCA_949987695.1. NCBI lineage: Eukaryota > Metazoa > Arthropoda > Insecta > Diptera > Tephritidae > Merzomyia > Merzomyia westermanni. Next base: position 90,162,380 of record OX465291.1, read on the forward strand.
AAGCGTGGAAGAAACTGAAAGATGTTTATCAGCCAACTGGTGCGGTAAGAAAAGTTTCTTTATATAAAAAGCTTTTAAGTCTCAAAATGTCAGAGGGTGAGAATGTAGCAACGTATTTGAATACATTTACAACAACCATGGACAAGTTAGCTGAAGTGGGCATAGAGCTAAACCAGGAGCTAGTTGCCATTATTCTTTTATCAAGTCTTTCAAAAGAATATGAGAATTTCGTTATCGCTATGGAAACGAGAGTCAGCCTACCAACCGTTGACGTTTTAAAATTGAAGCTTCTAGAACAAGATGAGCGTCGGGGCAATATGCATGACGCGCATGAACGTGTAAAGCAAGAACACAACAGCCAACAAGCGTTTGCAGCGAAGTCAACGCAGAGCAGCGACAGAAAAAGAGACAATCCTAACCACAAAAATATTGTATGCTATCGTTGTGGGCAGAAGGGGCATGTGAAAGCCAATTGTTCTGCAAAACAAAGCGATTCGACGAAACAGCAACAAAAACAACGTTCGTTTACAGCATTAGGTGCAACAGAAAGCGAAATGTTCGACAGAGCGGCATGGTGTTTGGACAGCGGGGCGACAGCGCACATGTGTTGCAACCGCAAGTTGTTTTCAAACTTTGTTGATCATATAGAGAAGATTTGCTCAGCTGGTGACAACAGTATTGGCGCTGAAGGTAAAGGCGATGTAAAAATAAAAACTGATGTGTGCGAGTTGACCTTAAGGGATGTTTTGTTCGTGCCGGGTATGAGATGCAATTTCATTTCTGTTGGTCGTGCAGTCGCCGCAGGCTGCGAAGTTGTGTTTGACAGCAGGTTTGCTACAATAAAGCAGAGAAATGAAGTTATTTTGCAAGTAAAAAGAGTAGATAATTTGTTTATGCTACAAAATAAAAACAATTGTTGTTTTGCTGCCATTGAAAGTGATGTAGTGCTGTGGCACAATAGATTTGGTCACTTAAATGTAGGTTGATGGCATGGGCAAAGTGAATTTTGCAATAAAGCCCAAATGTGAGACGTGTATGAAAAGTAAAATACATACACAGCCTTTTCCCTCTGCAACAGAGAGCATTATTTTTTGTTTACTTTATCAAATCAAAAGACGAAGTATTTGATAAATTTGTTACGATGGTTGAACGGCAGACTGGAGAGAAAGTAAAAGCCATTAGAAGCGGCAACGGTCGTGAATATATAAACAGATCGTTTAGTGAGTATCTTGATAAGCATGGCATTGTACGGCAATTGACGGTGCCATACACCCCGCAGCAAAATGGGGTAGCTGAGAGGGCTAATCGCACTTTGATTGAAATGGCGAGGAGTTTATTGGTGCATTCAGGTATGTGTGCGGCATTATGGGCAGAGGCAGTAGCAACAGCTGCATATCTGCGAAATCGCTCGCCAACTAGGGCGCTTAACAACATGACACCATATGAGGCTTGGTTTGGTAAGAAACCTTCGGTGAAGCATTTGCGAGTTTTTGGATCTTTTGCTGTGGCATTGGATAAAACGCATCATCATAAGTTTAAGGAAAAGGGTAAGCAGTATCGTATGGTAGGATATTCGATGGTATCAAAAGCATATAGGTTGTATGATGCAGACATACGGCAAGTTGTTGAAAAGCGTGACGTTTTATTCGACGAGTCCAATAGCATGGAAGCGTGTAACAGTAAGGCAGAATCTATGCGCGTAGAAGCGTGTAACACTGAACAAATTTCTATTGATTTTGTTACCGACAATGGCAATAGAAGTAGTGTAGTAGAAGAAAATCCGTGCAATGATGATGATAGCGAAGAATATGAAAGTGCTGAAGAGAATGTTAAACGCATTGGGCGTGGTAGGCCTAAGCTAGAGCGTAGTAGTAAGCCAAGACGACCAAGAAAAATATTCAATGTATTGAATGCTATGAACGTCAATGAAGTTACTATTCCTCAGTCATACGAGGATGCAGTGACTTGCGAAAAAGCTGATAGGTGGAAAGCAGCGATGCAAAATGAATATGATTCATTAACGACAAACGAGACATGGTCGCTAGTTGATTTGCCAAAAGGGCAGTCAGTTGTGGGTTGCAAGTGGGTATACGTGTTGAAACGAGATACGAATGGTAACATTGAGAGGTATAAGGCACGTCTAGTAGCGAAAGGGTGTTCACAAAAGTATGGTGTGAATTACTCAGACACTTTTTCTCCTGTATGTCGATTTCAAACAATACGATTGGTGCTGGCATTGGCGGTGGAGTTGAAGTTGCATCTCCATCAGATGGATGTTTGTACAGCATATCTGAACAGCGAGTTGAGAGACGTAATTTATATGCGGCAACCACAAGGGTATCAAGATGTAACGCAGCCATCTAAGGTTTTAAAATTAAATAAGGCAATCTATGGCTTGAAGCAGTCCGGGCGAGAGTGGAACTTCAAGCTTGATGCAGCATTAAGGGAACTGGGTTTTACTCAATGCGAAAGTGAACCCTGTTTGTATAAACAAGATATTGAAGGTAATTTGTTCTTGATACTTGTTTACGTTGACGATCTACTTTTAGCATGCCAGTCGAAAAATGTTATGACCAGGGTCAAGGCGGATATTTCTACAAAATTTGAGTGCGTTGGCAAGGGCCCTCTTCATATGTTCCTGGGCATGCAAATCGAGCGTAAAGGCGAGCTTGGCGATATTTCTGTTGGGCAGTCACAATACATAAAAGAGTTGTTGGAACAGAATGGTATCGAGGCCTGTAGACCGGCAACAACGCCTTTGGATACAGGTTTCCAGGTAGCATGTGATAACGAAAATTGTACGAAAGTAGACCAAACGGCAAACCAGTCTACAATCGGGGCACTAATGTAGCTTGCACTTTCGACGAGCCCAGACATATTTCATTCGGTGGCAAAGTTGGCACATCGAAACAAGGACCCACATAGTGAGCATCTGGCGGGTATCAAGCATGTTTTAAGATACCTGGCATCCACAATCGACAAGAAGCTACATTACAGAGCATGTGGCGAGGCATTGAAAGGCTTTGTTTTACCTCGCAGGTGGTGTTATTTCCTGGAAGTCGGAAAAACAAGATTGTGTTGCGTTGAGTAGCACAGAGGCTGAGTACATGGCGATGTCATCAGCAACGAAAGAGGCACTACATCTAAGGCGTATAATAATTGAAATTGGGTGTGGTGATTGTCGAACTCCAACAGTTTTGTATGGGGATAATATAAGTGCGCAGCACTTAGCAAAGACTAAGCATATTGATATACGACATCATTTTGTAAGGGAGGTTGTAGAAAGAGGTGATATTAAATTAGAATATGTGTCAACGGATTGCATGATAGCCGATATTTTAACAAAGAATTTGTCAAAAATGAAACATGAAAATTTTGTCAAATTGCTGAACTTAGTCGAGTAACATCCGCATTGAGGAGGGGTGTTGAAATATGATACGTATAATAGCAACCTGTATATGTAGACTTTTAATAACAACCCTGTATATGTATCGATGCGAATGTCAAAACTGTCAATCTACATTTTGTATTTTTTTTGTATTTTCTTTCTCGCTCCGAAATTAAACGTTGAATTGCATACACGTGTTTTAATTGAACTCCACTAAAAACCCCTAAAAACCTACACCCCTGTTGAGATTATCTGTCGTCACCTGCTGTATCTAAACTAATGACATTGTATTACCATGCTTCGAGCGGGGAAGTAATCCCACGAAATATGCACAAACAGTTGCGAAAGGTTCGTTACCTGTTGGTTGGGTTTGTAGACTTGGCAAACCTGGCATTGTTGTCTGCCACCACGTTAATCTTTCCCTTCCTGTATCGTACGTCGAACGAATACTGCTGCAGCTCGAGCGCCCATCTAGCTTCCTATCTGACGGGCTTTCGATAGCGTTCAACCATTTCAAAGCTAGGTGATCGGTGATCACCGTGAAACTATATCCCTCCAAGTATGCTCGCATCTTTCTGATTGCCCAAGCTATGGTTAGGCACTCTTTCTCCGTCGGTGAATGGTTTGTTTCGAATTTATTTAGCCGGCGGCTCGCGTATGCTATGACTCGTTCCTCATCGTCTAATCCCTGCGTGAGAAGTGCGCCGAGGCCAAAGTCGCTAACATCCCTCTGTAATCTAAAACGCTTTGTGAAGTCTGGGCAGGCTACTACCGGTGCCTGTATGAGCGCATTCTTCAATGCATCGATTGCCGCCTGTTGTTCCCCGGACCATTTCCATGTATTCCCCTTCTTCAGCATTTACGTCAGTGGATGAGCAATTCACGAGAAATCGGGTACGAACCACGAAACTACTCCCAGAAACCGTCGTAACTCTCGTATGTTACGTGGTTGGCTTAGCTCTTCGATAGCTGCAACTTCTATCAGAGTCCGTATGTATTCCCTTTTCACTGACGACGTGTCCTTGATAGTTCAAATTCGCAATTCTCCGGGTTAATTTTTAAACTTGCTCGACTTAGTCGCTGGGAACTTCCTTAAGATACCTTAGTGTTCTTCCAATGTTGTACTAGTCTTCCATCGGGATTTGCCAATAACCATTCTTGAGATCTAGACTGCTGATAAAACGCGCGCTTCGTAACCTATCTGGGATGTGCTGTATTCGAAATAGCGGGTAGGTGTTACTGAGCGAGCGTTGAGTTGTCGATAGTCGACGCAGAGTCTCTACTTGCCGTTCTTCTTCCGGGCCAGAACGACTGGTGCGCGGTGAGGGCTGTGTGATGGCTCGATGCAACCTTTCTCTATCTGTTCGTCGATCTCCTTATTTATAATCTTTTGTATATTTGGATTCTTTGGAAAATACCGTTGTTTGATCGGTCGATCATCTCGCATCACCATCTTGTGGGTGGCAACGTTGGAAACCCCGGGCATCTCTTCGATCATCTGTAATTCAAACTTTAGGAAGCTACTCACCGCCACATCTGCAGTACTCTTCACTGGCTTGCTTCGTTTGCGTCTCATGTCTTCCTCAATACCTGCGCTTTCCCCGTCATCCACCATGATTGTACATGTTACCGCCTCCTGCTCCTGATCTTCCGCTTGTAATGTTAGCGTGTCGTTTCCACACCTCATTTCCAACTTAGCCTTTGCCAGATAGTCTGTTCTGATCACCACCTTGTCAACTAGCCCAGGTAGGGCTAGCAACTGACTTCGATGCACTTGGTCGCCCAACTTCACCTCTGCCTGTACCGCTCGGATTATCCCTTTTGCCCTACCATCGCCTACTTAGTTTACGAAACTTCTTGTTGATCCCGTATCTACTGATACTGATACAGTGGGGGTTTTCCTAACTCCACTGTCGGGAAGCTTAGTGGTGGTTTTCTACCTCCGCGACCTTTAAGAGATTATATACAGGGGCGGTTTTCCTAACTCCGCTGTCTGGAAGGTTAGTGGTGGTTTTCAACCTCCGCAAGTAGTAGAGCAGGGTATCGTTAAGGCATACGCGGTGGGGGGTTTTTTTTCCCTAACCTCGCCGTTTTGGAAGTAGGTTAAATACAGTAGCATTGAATTAGCGAATAAAACATACTTATATGAAAATTAATTGAACAGGGTTTTCTCTTTAAAAGGAGACTTTAGGAATTTTTCTCTACCCCACAGGAACCCTGGACGGACTGAGCTTAACCCCGGCGTCAAGGAAAAGTCTGTTACAGTACTAACAACATCAAACCAAACGGCAACCCTAGTTACATTGTGTTTAGCGTTAGTGTATGATGATTGCAGGTTGCGAGCTCTTTGATGACAAAAATAAATTTTCTGCAAATCGGTGTGATCCTCTGGTTTTACCAGAAGACCTTCACCATCCTTTTTTAGAAATAGTCTACGAAACAATAAGTAGTGGTCAAGGTATACTGCTCCAGCAGTAGCTTTGATATCGATTTTTCAAAAATCAATGTTAAAGTTAAATGAAGAACTCTAAATTAATAACGTCTAAATGTAAAGGCTCTATCGATCTAAAGGTCTCACATCTCCATTATTCTACTTACTATCTGTTTGAAAATCATGTGCATAATCGTAAATTTACGTATGACCAGACAACGCAGCCTTCACTTAGGAGCTGGAGGCTTTAAGAAATAAAAAGACGAGGTCATTTAAGTTATATGAGAAATCGGGATTAAACAATCATTACTTATAGTATTCCATCCTACTTCAGAAGTATATCGATTAACTAATAAGTGTTACAAGGCTTATATCTCTAAGGCCCGGTTTTTCAGTCCATGGTTAAGCTCAGTTTAAACTAAGTTTGCTTAAACTCGGCATAAATTTAAACTCCAGTTAAACTGCAGAGCGGTTTTTCAGTGTGAGTTTAAGGCCGCTTTTAATATTTGCTTTTTATACGGCAACATTGGTTTTTTCTTTATCTAGATACGGCAACAGATAATATTTGTATACATATTCAACGCCATTGCTTCTCCTCAGTATTGTAATAGTTAGCATTTCGCCAATTTCTGCATCACTATAATCACTTTCGTCAGATGATATATCCAGTATTTAATTAAATATAAAAATATCGTCCTTTCTTAATTGCGTTCAGCTTATTGTTTCACAACCAAAACCATCAAATATGCAAAACAGCTGACAGGTTAACTAGAGTTTAACCCTGCCGAATTGACCGCTTAAACTACGTTTAAACTTCGTTTAAAGTTGACTGAAAAACTGCGTAACAAGTTTAAGCTTAGTTTAACTGACAAATTGAGTTAAACTTGTACTGTAAAACCGGGCCTAAGATGAAAAAAATACACTATTCTCAACCCAATCATTTCATGGTTTTCAAGATCTTACATCTACGATAATAGATACTGCCAACCTTTTGGATAAAATTTTAAAAAATTCTAACTACTCCAACGTAAACAATTCACACTTGCACCACGGTTGGGTCACTTTGAATAAAAAACTTTTAAAATAGAAAATAAAATTTTAGAATTTTTTTAAATTTTTTCCAAAAGGTTGGCAGTATTTATTATCGCAGATTTACCAATCAGATCTCTACAATGATTGTCGACTGTCGACACGGGTGGAAAATCAAAAACTACAAAATTACTTGAAATTACATTTCATCTGTTGAACGCCCTTTGAGAAAACTTGCTTACTGACGTTATATATATTTCATGAAAGCTTCTTTTGAGACAGGGCACATATTTTATTCGATACCACTTATGTCTGTTGTTGTAGATGTAACGATGATGCGCCCTGCCTAGTCGCCACATTCCTTACCTAGCATTGTCATCGAAATCTTCTAATGGAATTCCCAGAAATCTAGCGTTTCCAAAAGGGTTGGACCGGAGTGAGATTGGTGTTAGAACAGTCCGCTCTGTAGAGCGGATGAACAGATGATTGGTGTCATGGGGAGACACACCCCCGGCGTTGTTCTGTGATGCGGGATTACATCATAGTGCTTACGGAGATGTATCTGTACTTTCCGGCTTGTTACATTTAAACAGAATTGCTTGGCTAGCATCTCATTATGCTCTTTCACACCGAGCATTTTTGAATCGACGAGATGTTGGGTTATGTGGCTGACCTTCGTTACCTGGTGTAGCAGGTTTAGTTACCTGGTTTAGTAGTGGGAACACCTTGCCTGCTTCCATTTTTCAGCAACAACGAAAGTGGTCATGGGCAGGTTGGCTGTTTTTTCGTTTGTGCGTTTTCCTAATGGCGCGTCTAATTGCCTTGTCCACAATTTTCCAACACCAGCAGAGTGTGCTGGTGCTTCGTCGACTTATTGCGTTTGTGTTGCTCAAACAGCCGTCGGATTGAGCTCCACAGGGTCGAAACGTAGCAAATGATGACGCTCGTTTGCCACGCTATGCCGTAAGACCGTTGTAGTTTAGGGGCATTACGCGAAAGTGCGACGGAGGGGAGATCATCACACTGGGAGTCAAGGACTGGTGCGTATGCCTAGGTCGCAGTCTAGAGGGCGACGGATCCGAGCCACAATAAAGAGGAGACGAACCACTCGACGTTGTTCTATTACGTTTATAAAGGTATAACACGACATAAATATGACACCTTCTTATACCCGGGTTTTCAGTACAAGTTCAACTCAATTTGTCAGTTAAACTAAGCTTAAACTTGTTACGCAGTTTTTCAGTAAACCTTAAACGAAGTTTAAATGCAGTTTAAGCGGCCAATTTGGCAGGGTTAAACTCTAGTTAATCTGTCAGCTGTTTGCATCTTTGATGGTTTTGGTTGTCAAACAATAAACTGAACGCAATTAAAAAAGGACGGTATTTTTATATTTAATTAAATACTGGATATATCATCTGACGAAAGTGATTATAGTGATGCCGAAATTAGCGAAATCCTAACTATTACAATACTGAGGAGAAGCAATGGCGTTGAATATGTAAAAAAATGTCATCTGTTGCCGTATCTAGATAAAAAAAAAACCAATGTTGCCGTATAAAAAGCAAATCTTGAAAGCGGCCTTAAACTCACTGAAAACCCGCTCTGCAGTTTAACTGGAGTTTAAATTTATGCCGAGTTTAAGCAAACTTAGTTTAAACTGAGCTTAACCAAGGACTAAAAAACCGGGCCTTAATGGTATATTGTATTATATTAAAACCAAAGTCTTTGAAATTTGTTTAAGTGACTTGCGCTCACTTAAAGTCCTTTAAGTATTACGGATCCTAAGTGCCTTGCGTTCACTTCCGATATTCGAATGACTTGCGCTCATGCAAACCTCCTACACTTCCACACTATATACATCCCTGCGTTACTTCGAAAAAGTGCACTGGAGTTGCCATCCAGCACTTCCAACAAACTCACTGGAGTTGCCTTCCAGTGATGTTACTGCATAAAAGCAAGTGTTTTTATGCATTCCGTCTCTCTTTCATTTTTCATCACCGACAAGTGGACTATTCGCCGGCAAGTGATTCCCGACAATATTTATTGTAATCAAGCCTCAAGTTATCATATAATCTACGCATCGTCAAGGAGCAAATATATACCATCAACCATAGCACGGGAAGTATAATTTCTCCAGCAATTGAGTAAGTTACAAATATAATACCTTTATTTCGTCGGGCCACTTGCGGTGTACCCTTTTCGGACCAACAACTTTAATTCAACATATATATATATATATATATATATATATATATATATATATATAATCATCAAGCTTTATTAAAGCATCATTGAATTCCATCGTACCTATTTCAATACATTAAATGTAATTTTCATTCGCTTTTGTAAAGCATATTAAACTAGAAATTTTCATGATCATTTTACAATCATCTACGTATATTGCTATATACGATCATTTCCTTCATTCATTAATTAATACAAATCAATATTGTTAGTGTTAAGCGTTCCTTTGTAAATAAAGTGAATTTTCTATTTAAACACTTGCAATTCATCATTGATTTAAACATTGGTCCTTGCGAGCCAAATTTTGAACCAGTGGCAACGCAACAAAAAAAAAACACAACACTGTTTGTAAAGTGCGACCTCTACCATTATCTTCATTCGAATTTGATCCATTCGCGTGTGCTGAACATAGTATTTATTATTATAATTTTTGCGTGCTCAAAATTTCTAAGCAATTGGCTTAAATTTGGTTTTGCTCAAAGTTTTAAGCAAAGTCACATAAACTTATAAACTATATAACTAAAATAAATCGGTTTTAAGTGCAGTTGGCCAAGGAGAGTCAGTGCATTACCACAGAAGTAAAAGCAGCACCCGTTTGCAGCGCCAGAATCATTTCTGTTGTGGACAGACAACCAAACAAGAAATTGAAGGAAATATGCGAACATCGCTAATACGTACGTGAGTTTTTAAATAAATTTTATTGGAATTGAAGGCATTTATATCGGCCGATTAAACATAACGGGGTCCGGTATATTTGCATATACGGACATACATATATCTCAATACATATATGTACATTTGTATGTGCATCAGAATCCCGCTATTTTTCAAATAGCGCGATTCAATTCCAACCATTCCTCGGTACTATTTTTCGTGTATTTTCATACATACATATATACCCACTTGTTGCAAAACTGCAACACAACCCCCTCACGCTATTTGCAGTAGCATTATAGAAAATAATTCCTGTTATCAATAAGTTCAATACTTTAAAATATCTAAACCATCGGTTTAAAATACTAACTAATAAATTCTCTCGTAATTTTCAGTCTTCTTTATATCATCTTAGGCAGTTTTGCCATAAACTATTCCGTGCAGATGCACACAAATAGTAACATACATATTTATGTATACCCACCTGTAAAGCTACTTGCATATAATAATACAATTTTCTTAATACATTTTTCGTTAACGGATTAACATATTATCAAACTAAATACCTTTTGCACATTCTGGTATAAGATTCTTCACTTTGCAATTTGTACCAATTCGTGTATACATATGTACATACATTTGGTCAGACATATGAACGTTGCGGTATATGAATTTGCGCGAAATTAGGAAACAGAAAATTGCGTAACAACTTTGGTTTTGCGTTGGAGGATTTTTACAAGTAACTAATCTTTAGAAAATTGTTAAATTTATAAGAAAATTGCTTGCGTCAATCCGATAGTACAGCGGAATCAAAGTTTTTTGGGTCAATCAGCTAATAAAGCAGTTTTAATATAAACTTTATATATCTCAATTCATATGTTTATTTGCATTTAAACTTTATATCTAACATCATACGTATATATTTAACATCACACGTATATTTCTGGGGATCAGTGGGAATCTCTTCTTCTTATCAGTGTCTTGCGAACGTCTACATTGTACCATTAGTTAAGTGGAGTTACAGATTATAGCTTTAACAGTTTAACTGGGCTTGCGTATTTAGTGTTTTAACTAGGGTTTAAACTCATAGTACTACCAAATCGTCTTCTTCTCATCAAGTAACTCTTTGTCGTGCACAAGTATATATTTGTTCGCACCAAATAGCTTCCGGAATTTTTATTCTTTTGCGCTTTAACTATGGCACTCTCTACTGCAATAATGTCGAAGTTTATATTCGACTCGAACAATGTAGTCAAGTTTTGTACCAATTTTCAAAAGGAGGATCCATACGATCAAACGGACTCCTTATTAGATGTGAAACTACAAGATCTCAACTCCCGGTGGGATATGTTGAGAATTTCTTATGAGAAAGTTTGTATTGCGGAAGAAGCTATAGTTTCGGCGGACTTCAAAGAAGAAGCCCATAATAAATTTCAACTTTGCACCGACTCCTTCTATATCTGTAAATCACACCTTTTAGACCACCTTAAACTTCATCAAATCAATTCAGCCGAAGCAAGCGGTATCTCCCGTCAGTCCCACACCTTTAACCCAAATTCTGTACCCTGCATTAAAGTACCTCCTTGCGACACCGAGGTATTTTACGGTAGCTATGAGGAGTGGCCTTCCTTTCGCGATATGTTCACGGCCGTCTACCTCAACCACCCAAAATTGACTCCCGCTCAAAAGCTATACCACCTTCGAAATAAGACCCGAGGGAAAGCAGGTGCTATTGTCAAACAATATACCTTGTGTGATGAGAATTTTCCTTTAGCTTGGGAAGCGCTAAGAGCTCGATTCGAAAATAAAAGAATCTTGATAGATAAACAGCTGAAAACGCTTTTCAATATCGCTCCAGTCACCTCGGAAAATAGCGAAGGCATCCAAAAGATTCAGAATACCATCAACGATTGCCTCGTTATCCTTAAATCTCAGGGAATTTCTGTTTCGGATTGGGACCCAATCCTTATTTACCTGTGTTCCTCGAAGCTCCCTGAGGAATCTCTTTCTCTCTGGGAGCAATCCCTAGAGTCTAGGAAAGAACTTCCAAAGTGGTCACAAATGGACCAGTTCCTAACCAGTCGTTACGAAGTGGTCGAACGCCTACATGGGTACAAAACCAGCAGGCCACGCACCTCGCTTCCACAGAAATCGTCATCTAAGATACAGTCGTATCATTCAGAAGAAAAACTTGCGTTTACCTGCAAATTATGCAACAACAACCATACCTTGAAATCCTGCCCCGAATTTCGGAAACTTAGTGTCTCCGAACGTACCAAGTTTGTGAAACAAGTCGGGTATTGCACCAACTGCTTCGCATACAATCACTCTGTCGCCAATTGCCCAAGTAACTTTCGATGTCTGCACTGCAAAAAAACCCATCATACCATGTTACATCTACCAGTAACAAACAAGCCCGAATCAAAGGCATCCAGTAGAACTACCTCTACCACACCCTCCAAAAATGCAACCCAGCTTATGCATACGGAATCCTCCCAGCAATCCAGACATCCCATCTTTGACCTCACCGACGGCAATTGGGAAGAGTCTCCATCATCTTCCAAGAACTCTGGTTCTAATATTCAAGCGAACTTCTCGGCGAATCATGAGAAAACGCTACTTCCAACAGCCCAAGTGCAAATCGAACACATGGGTTCTACCTTCACGTTACGAGCCTTAATTGACCAAGGCTCACAAAAAACGTTCGTATCAGAAAAGATACAAAATCGCCTACAACTTCCTACTTACAAAGAAAACTTTTCAGTTACGGGAATGGGCGGAAAGTTCGTCGAAAACGCGAACCGCGTCTGCCAACTGATCCTGGTATCCCAACGCCACGATACCCGTATCCATACAAACGCCATCGTCCTAAAGCAACTTACAAGTTTTCTACCGTCGTTTACAATACCAAAACCAAATTTGTTGGAAATTAAGGACCTAGATCTTGCGGATCCATTCTTTTACACCCCTGGTCAGATCGATCTAGTTATAGGCAGTGACCGTATTCCACAAATTCTTCTCCAAGGAGTCAAACATCACGTCCTTGGTAGTCTTCTTGCGCAAAACACCATTTTCGGCTGGTACTTAAGTGGACCATTATCCTCCACGGAATGTTCTGGTTTCCACACACATGCGACTGAAATTTCAAATGAGGATCTTAACGACCAACTCAAGCGTTTTTGGAAACTAGAAGCAATGACTGAATCGCATCCATTGTCAGCTGAAGAAATCACTTGCGAAGATTTCTACCAGAAAACGACTCAGCGCCAAAGCGATGGACGATACGTAGTGCGTTTACCGTTCAAATCTCAATTTCCTACCCACCTCTCCCTAGGTCCATCCCGGTCGCAAGCGATGAAGCAGGCGATTCGAATGGAACATACGCTTAGTAAAAATCCAACCCTCCAAATCGAATACAATCGGGTGCTAGAAGAATATCTGACTCTTGACCATATGAAACCGATCCCTCCGGAAGAAATCCACCATAATGGAAACTATTTTTCTTACTACCTTCCACACCATTCCGTGGTTAAACCAGATAGTACATCCACCAAAGTTCGAGTGGTATTTAATGCCTCAAAACCAACTTCATCTGGAACATCACTTAACGATGTTCTCCACATAGGCCCAACTCTGCAAGCTGATCTTATGTTCGTTATACTGAATTGGCGTCTGTACAAGTACGTCTTCAACGGAGATATACAAAAGATGTATCGCCAAATTCTCTTGCATGAGGACGATCAACAATATCAAAGAATCCTCTTGCGTAGGGACCAGGCAGTAAAACTTACAGATTTTGCACTGAAGACGGTAACTTTCGGGGTAAACTGTGCGCCATACTTGGCCATTCGCACATTACACCAGTTGGCATATGACTCGAAGGATTTCTACCCTCTGGCCCAGAAAATCTTGACCAAAGAAACTTATGTAGACGACATCTTGTCTGGGGGACATGACATTCCGTCTTGCATCCAGGCACAAACCCAAACAATCCAATGTCTGATCTCCGCAGGGTTTCCACTTAAGAAAATTACTGCGAACCACCCAGAACTTCTTAGCCATATTCCACCCGAAGATTTGTTAGATTCTGATTTCTTGAAGTTTGATTGCTCAAGTTCGACAAAAACTCTCGGTATTCGCTGGAACGCATTAAACGATTGCTTTTCGTATACAATTGAGCAAACCCCACCACCTACCAATTCCACAAAGAGGCAAATTTTGTCAGCTATTTCGAAACTTTTCGACCCCGCAGGGTGGCTAGCGCCTATTCTAATTCAGGGAAAGATATTAATGCAGCAGATATGGTTAGAAGGCACTGAATGGGATGAATGCGTTAAGCCACTGTCGCTTCAAAAATGGGTTCAATTTGTAACTGACCTTCGTTCTATCGAAACAATTCGAATACCACGTTGGACTGAGTTTTCCCCTTACCATAAGATCCAAGTTCACGGATTTTGTGACGCATCGGAGAAGGCATACTGTGCAGCCATTTATCTTCGCGCTCAATCGGGCAGTAAAGTATCGTCACACCTTCTTTTTGCAAAAACAAAGGTAGCGCCTTTGCAAACAGTGAGCCTTCCACGGTTAGAACTGTGTGGTGCTGTCCTACTCTCCAAATGCATCAAAAATCTAACCCATCAACTTCCTTTAGGAGATTTTGAAACATTTTTATGGTCCGATTCATCAATTGTCCTTGCGTGGCTCGAAAAACCACCATGTACATGGAAGGTGTATGTGGCGAATCGTACATCTGAAATCATCCAAAATGTTGGAAACAGCAAATGGCGACACGTATCCACTAACCATAACCCGGCAGATCTCGGTACTCGAGGGTGTAGAGCACAGGATTTGGTACAGCAATCTCTTTGGTGGACCGGACCAGACTGGCTTCTTAAACCTTCGGAGCAATGGCCCATTTCTAGTCGGAAAAATGTTGTTCTTCAAGAAGAACGAAAAGTCGAAGCTCTACATACTTTGGAAGCGGAACCTGACATCTTAGACCGCTTTTCGTCTTGGCCAAAAGCACTGCGAGTGATATCCTACGTTTTTCGTTTCATCCATCGAATCAAATCCATACAGTCCACTCCACTAACCAATTACCAATCGATAGTTATCACTCAGGCAGAAATCCACTTTGTTAAAACGCGCCTTATTAAACTTGCTCAAAAAAGGCGTTATCCTAATGAATATCTTAAACTATCAAACAAAGAATCGATTTCTAAGAAGAGTCCGCTTCTGTCTTTGAATCCCTTCCTCGATACAAATGGCCTTCTCAGAGTAAACGGCCGTTTGGCCAACTCTGATCTCTCATATAATGAGAAGCATCCAATAATCCTTCCTGAATCGTCAAGGTTTTGCTACATTTTTCTTCAATTCCTCCATAATTTATTGATGCACGCTGAGCATCAGCTAATGATCAGGACCGTAAGACAGGAATATTTCATTCCTCGATTAAAATCAAAAATCAAAGTTTGCATACGCAACTGTAAAACATGCACAATCTTCAAAAAAACCACCAGATCGCAAATCATGGCAGCCCTACCACCAGAACGTTGCAAGTTCTCATTACCATTTACTTTTACCGGACTAGACTTTGCAGGTCCTTTCGATCTTAAATCATCACCTCTTCGAAAAGCATCAATAGTCAAAGGTTACGTTTGCGTTTTTGTATGTTTTTCAACCAAAGCTATCCACCTGGAACCATGTTCGGATCTCTCCACCAAAGCTTTTCAAGCCGCTTTTTCCCGTTTCGTGGGAAGACGTGGCCTACCCAAACGTATCTTCTCCGACAATGGCAAAAACTTTGTCGGCGCCAATAGGGCATTTCAAAAGGATTTCAAGCAATTTCTCAAAGAATCGTCTGAAGACATAGCTTCAAAATATTCTCTTCACGGCTTCGAATGGCATTTCCTACCTCCCAACGCCCCGCACATGGGTGGACTTTGGGAGGCAGCGGTCAAAAGCTTCAAACTACATTTCAAACGCATTGCTGGAAGCCACCATTTTACCTTCGAAGAACTTTCTACCTTGTTAACGCGCATAGAAGCATTGCTGAACTCCAGACCACTCTCACCTATGTCAGACAATCCAGATGAGCTGCTAGCCTTAACTCCAGGACATTTTCTACGAGGAGCTCCTTTGCTGGCAGCGCCCGAACCACAAATAGACAACCTTTCATTACAAAATCGTTGGGAAAAGCTTAAAATATTGCATCATCAATTTAGCCAAAGATGGAAAGATGAGTACCTTAAAGAACTTCACAAGAGGTACAAATGGAAGTATCCACAACATGATCTTTCTGAAGGGGATTTTGTCGTCATAAAAAATGAGTTAGTTCCCCCAAACGAATGGCGCTTAGGCCGAATAGAAAAGGTGTATCAGGGGTCGGACCGTCATATAAGGGTTGCCGACGTTCGGACGCAACATGGTACCTTTACTCGACCAGTCGTCAAATTGTGCCCTCTTCCCATCCACACCGAGTTGACTAACACCCAGTTCTGGGTATAACAATATTAACATTCTTTTACTAAAACCTATCCTCTTTACAGAAGCCGCGACCATCGTTCAACTCCGCCGTCCGAGGTACATGTCATGCGACCGCAAAGAGTTCCACGCAACCCGGATGTGCATCAATGCCTTATCTGTTTCCGTTATCACGCACTAAGGTTCTGTAAAGAATTCCAGCTAATGGGAGTAGAGGAGCGTAGAGTGAAGGTTCGATTTTTAGAATATTGCCCGAATTGCCTAGCCCGCACCCACAACCGGGTCAGGGATTGCCGCTCCGACGCAAAATGCAAAATTTGTCATCAGTTGCATCACACGCTTTTACACCGTCCATCATCTGACGATGAAGAGGATCCAGCTCCAACCACTCCACCGTCTACTCCACGAACTAATCAACGGTCTACTCCACGAGCTAATCCGCGGTCGACTCCCCGTCCTACCCCACATACCACTTCAAGACCATCGGATGCCCGCTTGTGCAGCGAGTTGGATCAAGCCATTAAAGGGTTGCAAACACTTCGCAATTTAATTGCACCAGTGCAACGGCGGCGGCATGTTTAAGTGACTTGCGCTCACTTAAAGTCCTTTAAGTATTACGGATCCTAAGTGCCTTGCGTTCACTTCCGATATTCGAATGACTTGCGCTCATGCAAACCTCCTACACTTCCACACTATATACATCCCTGCGTTACTTCGAAAAAGTGCACTGGAGTTGCCATCCAGCACTTCCAACAAACTCACTGGAGTTGCCTTCCAGTGATGTTACTGCATAAAAGCAAGTGTTTTTATGCATTCCGTCTCTCTTTCATTTTTCATCACCGACAAGTGGACTATTCGCCGGCAAGTGATTCCCGACAATATTTATTGTAATCAAGCCTCAAGTTATCATATAATCTACGCATCGTCAAGGAGCAAATATATACCATCAACCATAGCACGGGAAGTATAATTTCTCCAGCAATTGAGTAAGTTACAAATATAATACCTTTATTTCGTCGGGCCACTTGCGGTGTACCCTTTTCGGACCAACAACTTTAATTCAACATATATATATATATATATATATATATATATATATATATATATAATCATCAAGCTTTATTAAAGCATCATTGAATTCCATCGTACCTATTTCAATACATTAAATGTAATTTTCATTCGCTTTTGTAAAGCATATTAAACTAGAAATTTTCATGATCATTTTACAATCATCTACGTATATTGCTATATACGATCATTTCCTTCATTCATTAATTAATACAAATCAATATTGTTAGTGTTAAGCGTTCCTTTGTAAATAAAGTGAATTTTCTATTTAAACACTTGCAATTCATCATTGATTTAAACAAAATTCTTCGTAGACATGACCACCTTCACGGACTAGACATAAGAAATTCCAAAAGTGGATTTCAGTCCAGCCTTATGAGCATGAGCATACACTTGTTTATTAATTTCGAAACTTCTTATAGTTTTAAAGATTGCAATATGGCAACCAAGCCACTGTTGGCAGCAATAATTTCGAAATAGTAAAGGGCTTCGTTTACCTGGGAACCAGCATTAATACCAACAATAATGTTAGCTTAGATATCCGACGAAGAATCACTCTTGCAAACAAATGCTACTTCGGACTGAGTAGGCAATTGAAAAGTAAAGTCCTCTCTCGACGAACGAAAATAACACTCTACAAGTCACTCATCGCACTCGTCCTGCTATATGGCGCAGAAGCGTGGACACTAACAACATCTGATGAGGCGGCTCTGGGAGTATTCGAGAGAAAGGTTCTTCGAAAGATTTGTGGACCTCTACGCGTTGGCGACGGCGAGTACCGAAGAAGATTTAACGATGAGCTGTATGAACTTTACGCAGACGCCGACATAGTTCAGTGAATTAAAACACAGCGGCTTCGCTGGCTATTCCACGTAGTGCGAATGAACGAAGATGCTCCAGCCCAGAAGGTATTCTTATCGGCACCCGCCGGTGGAAGCAGAGGAAGAGGGAGACCACCACTCCGATGGAAGGACCAAGTGGAGACCGATTTGCGATCCCACGGTGTTTCCAATTGGCGCCAGTTGGCGCAACGAAGAAACGACTGGCGAGCTATGTTGGACGGTCAAAATCGCCCAGGCGGTTAGATGACCATTTAAAGAAGAAGAATATGCCACGTTAGTGAATACAAATTTGCATGAGGCTGACACGAAATACACTATAAATACGAATGACATAATCAGCCCGATTCTAAATATCCGCTCGAATTTCTTTCCTTGCGAAAATTTTTGTTCGCCAGGAAAATTTCCGCCAATTCTCTTTTGCTAGTGAACAGAAAAATTGGCGAAGAGGGATTTCGAATTCAGCTGTGTTACTATTTTATGTCTTGTTTTGGCACTACTTTTTGTAATCAGTGAATGAAAAATAATAGTTTTTGATAAAAAGTTGTTAAATTAACAATAAAAATGTATACGAGTAGTGTTGCCTTTCGAATGGTAGCAGAAGAAGAAACCGAAGATTCTGTAGCACAGGAACGTCAACAGAGATCTATAAGAACGCACATGAGTTGCCGGAATCATTGTAAGCGGAAACAAATTTATTTTTAGTATATTTTATTGATTTAGTTGTGTTGCAGATTAATTAAAACTATAGGATAAATAAGCTTGCATAAAAACATTTGTTGGACATTTTACCAACGCGCACACAACAGGCTAAAAAGCAGTTGTAGTTTCGCCGATTGAGCTCCTATTGATAAAATTTGTGTTATAAATAAGAGAGTGCCTTTTTCCATTCCACAATACATTTTTCCGGTTGTCCTGCCGAATTTAACTCCTCCGTATTTTGCCAAAATCTATTCGAAGCTTTCTATCTTCCTTAATAGAGGTCGCGAGAATTTCCGGCTGCCCTTGCATAAGGCCTACTAAAGTTTATACTTGCAGCTTACTTATACTTTTAGTCCTAAAAACACAGAAGCAATACGATATTAATGTATAACAGTAAATTTTTTTTATTAAAAGTTAAATTTACTTACATTTTGTTCAGCGCTCACTTAAAATTGCCTGGCGAAATATCTCACAAAAAACTGTTGTGTATTCTCCCTTTCCTTTTATTTGTGATACCTACTTTACTCGCCAAACCACTTTTCGCTTTTTCGAACATCGTTTAGAATAGGCGAAGAGCGAGAGGCGAACAAATACTTGAGGATTTTGTGTTCAGAATAAGGGAATAGGGAGTAGCGGAAAAATACGTGCTGAATAAATTCTTTTAAGGAGTTTTTTTATTAAATAGTATGCCTTTTTTATTAGCAAAATGAATTCCAGAAAAGTTTAGTTTACGAACAAATATTATCAAAAGTCTTTCGAGATTTAGTCTGAAATTTATAAGGATTTTTTATGGTAGGGCAGCACACTTCCTCTATACCACTATGGCCACTATCCATCACATCCTTAATATGTTCTGTACTTATATGATTATGTACGTGCAAAAGGAATTTTTTTTTATTGAGTAACAGCATATTCTTACTTACTATAGTAACATCATACTCATTTCCATTCAGAGATTTTGGAAATGGTCCAATTATGTCAATTTGTACTGTATCAAACGCTTTCGTGGGCGTTTCTGTTATTATCATTGGTTCTTTTAAACTTATTTTATTGTTATTGCAATTAGTGCATTTCTTGTCGTTACATAAAATATAATTCTTAATATTTTAATTTTTTCATTGTCTGTCATATGCATAACCTCCGGAGTTGATGCAATAGTTGAGTTTTTGAGAACTTTGGTACCTATTTGTTGTTGTTGTTGTTGTTGTTAACAGTGCTTCGCCCTGCCCCAGATTGGACAGGGTTACACTGAAATAACAGCCCTTGGCCGGGTGAAAAAACCCGGGTCATTCCGGTGCGATAGAATCAAATTTATCTACTCGAGTATAACAAACAATTTGTCTCCTAAGGAAAACTGTTTTTTACAAGTCCTAAATTTCCGACTTCTTTCATAAGCCTGGTAAGGAATTGTCCTTAGTCAATCTTCGCCTCAACAATTATATTGCTTGCATCTGTTTCGCTGCAAAATTTTCTTTCCTTTTTTGAAATATAATTTCGGAGGATCGAAAACGAGCTGGATTAGTATTTTTGCTTCATATTATCAAGCGATTCATATATTTTAGGGCTCCCATTGTGACATTTATTTTATATGCCTCTACTGACATTTATTTTAGGTTGTTTTTAGCGACAAAAACACACTTTGGGGTGTGTTGTCAGAAGTGACAGTCCTTTGGCGGATATGAACACGGTACGCTCCGGTACTCCCTTGCGGTACTGCCTGATTGTCGTGGTAGCGATTTGGTATGGTACCAGTGCAACCTTCTAGGTCATGTTACCCCTCCTTTCCTAAGGAAGGAGAATATGGGTAGTGAGAGGTGACAGGCATCATATCCGTACATCAACCATCGAGTTGCACGTCATTACCTTTGTGCATATTAGTCGGCTCTAACGACCGGTATGCCTACCTCGGGCATATTGAAACCCACTAACCCCTATGGGGTCTTTTATTTCAATCCGCTATAAAAGATACATTTATTTACTTATAACTTCCTTTCCAATTATAGGTCCAAGGTTAACAAATGGCTAAAAACATATACATATAAACACTTAAATGACATACATAAGATTTAACAGTTCACTACATATATAAAATTAACATCTAACATATTTTGACGAATCGAACATAGCTTATATAAAGGTTATCGCATCTATGACCTTGTGTACTGCCTTATTTCGCTTATGTGCTTCACGTAGATGTCCCGGGACCATTGAACGGTATCAGTTACCATTAGTCTCCCCATCAGTCTCGCGTAGTATCGAGATACTCTGAGAAGGCTAATTAGGTCCGTTCATTAGCGGTGCTCCAAGGGCCAAGCGCACCCACTACAAACTCGTCCACCCTAACTTCGGAGCCGAGCTCGGTCCGCTGGTCGGCTAGAGATGTATACTTATCTAGCTTTTGTTGGCGGGCCTTGTTGAAGGCTTCCATTCTGTTTTCGAACGGGATGATCATGTCAATCAGGGTGAAGCGCCGCCTAACATCGTCCGTGACAGCCGCTGTAACATGGGTGCCCTTCACTCACACATTACCGGGACATCTTATCGCGCTCACCACTGTATTTTGTACGTTGTTGTGGCGCTGTTGAATGACTGCGGATTGTGGCCAGAAATGGTTCAACACATGCGGGAGTGTCTCCAGGTCGCGCCCGCATTTTTGACATCTTTTGTCTGTCCCCGTTAACCACCGCTTGGTGGCGTTCAAAGACAGTACATCGAGGCCCGCCCTGTGGATGAATCGCCAGTCACAAAAGCGGGTGAACTTGCCCGATCGGAGAAAGTGATTAGAATACGAGTTCATCCTCGTGGCCCCATACACCTTCCCCTGATCGGGATTTGCCAAAAGGGGTTTTTCGTGGCTTTCTCTGCCTTTCCGCCGTGGCCTTCCTCAACGAGTCTACTGCAATACTGCTAACCGCAGGGTCCTTCGAGCTCAGCATTTTAAATGCTTGAACCACTGTGAGCAGGTCGGTTAAGTTGTTATGTGTGATATGTCCGTTTTAATTAGATTTTCGGCAATAAACGTATTGTGCAAAATAAGTAACACCCCAAAGTACTGCAGCCAATTCTTTTTCAATTGTTGCTTTATTTATTTCGGCTTTTGTGAACGATCTTGAGGCGTAGGCGTAGGTGAAGGGATTATGGGTCACTTTGGGCAGTAAATTCCCATGGAATAAAATACCATTTTTTTTAAATATACAGGACCTTTATTTAACTTTAACTAAAACTCAAATTCAACTGCTTGTACACTATTTTGGCGGAACACTGTATGTAGGCGGACGGTTTTTATTGAACTAATTATTTAATCTTAAACTCTAACTCTCTTAGCTTCCTCCGCAGCTAGGAGACTGGATATATGTATGTACAGGGTGGCGCAAAAGTCATCCTCCTATCAGAAAATGCTATAAATTTTGCGATTGGCCCCTAAAGTCAGTTCTGTTTTGACATTTGTGTAGTAAACACATGCGAAATACACGTTAATAAACAATGTTACGCTACACTGCTCCAGAACGCGGAATATTGCAGACTATTTATTTCGGTCGGTGAAAAACGGTTACTGCGCAAAAGTAATCCTCCTATCAGAAAACGCTATAAATTTTGCGATTGGCCCCTAAAGTTAGTTCTGTTTTGACATTTGTGTAGTAAACACATGCGAAATACACGTTAATAAACAATGTTACGCTACACTGCTCCAGTACGGGGAATATTGCTGACTATTTATTTGACCAATAATCGGTCGGGGCCAAACGGTTACTGTGAATGGTGAGCGCTACAGAGCAATGATCAACGAGTTCTTTTTGCCGCAACTTGATGAATTGGGATTGGAAAACATGTGGTTCCAACAAGACGGTGCAACAGCACACACTGCACGTGCCACAACCGATATGCTGAACATCGGAAGCTTACTTTTGTTAGGCAAATGCGTCGACATCGCAATAGTAGTGCGCGCTCGCACGCAATAAGGGTATGAAAAAGAAAAAGGCAACGAGTTAATAAATAAATAAACACCGGAATTCAATGTAAATAATTACAATAGATATGTGGGTTTTATTAAAGTGAAATTGAAATTAAATGCACAATAGGATTATGAAGCAAATAATATGGAAGTTTATGGAAACAGTATAATTACCTGGCTTGGCTGCTGCTGACTCGCGTTAGCTCGAAAATCAAGTGAAAGAGTCTTTCAGATAAATTTAGTTCTATACCACCGCCGAATGCCTACTTTCGTTAGCTTCGGAGGGGTAAGCGCTGTTATCGGTAAAAAAGATAAAAGTAACCATGCGGGCATATGCACAAATACGAGGGGCGACCGTGAAATTTAGACCGGTGGGCTAAACATACCGGCCCCTTGCGACAAGCAACCTCAAATCAAATGAAGCCGCCAGAAATCATTCCGAATTAAATATAAGTTAAAATATTAAAAAGTAAAATTAATACTTGAAAATGAAATAGTAATTATTATAGTAATAAAAACCCTAAGTATAGGGATATTATTCCACTACGCGCAGCTTCCTCTTGACACCTGTTGGGGAAGATAAAAGAAATATTAGTATTTACGAACGTGGTTTGCTTAGTTCAATGCACCTTATAATAAGACATGTGAAAATTCTCTGTAAGGCTCCCTCGTTGTTGGTGAGCCCCACATATTACCAGGCCATAGATGGTGGCCTGTGCCAGCAACCCATTGATTGTTGACGGTGTAGTGCAGCTGTTAGGCGAACTAGAGAGGCACGGAAAAACTCGGGGTCCGCCAACCTCACAAACTGGAAAGGTGCAGCCCGTCGCGTCAATGTTTGAGACTGGGCTCATGTGATGGTGGTGTGCAAGGACCGTAGCTTGGGTAGTGACCCTTCTGGTCACCCCGTACTTCCCCCGAAGTACCAGTGTATACCTGATCGGCTGGGTCCCACCAACACGTTCTAGGTGAAGATCGGTAGCGAGCTTACCGTCAATGACCGTGGTTGGTGAGCGCGGGTCGACCAGGGCACGGACGAAGTGCAGTGCGCCACCGGACTCGATGCACACCGAAGCCGTTCGCGCGATAGCGACAAACGATCGCATGATGATGGATGCGGCAGGGACGTTGGCCGCTCTACCGGTCCGGAAAGTAAGAGCTGTGGTGTTAATCGGTTTGCGGGCCTGGTAAGGTGCCATACGTCCTGCTGTGCGTCGTGATGAGCGGAAAAGACGCGTTTCCGCGTCACCGCGACGGACATCAGTGGGACTGTGAGATGGTCGGAAAGGACGTGTTTCCGAGCCGCCGAGCTGGGGAGTGTTTGTCGCTGCTGACCTCATGGCTTCTTCCTCTTCCTCTGCTTCTTGCTCTGCCCAGGATGTGGTGTTTTCAGTGTCTCTCCGTCGTCTTCGCCGTGGTTTGTAGGTTGTCGGTTGTGTGTAGAGAATTGGGAAGCTACGTCATCCATATGGAGGGACGTGTGGTGTGGCTCGTTACACCGATAACAACGGTCCTTGCTCGTATATATTTCTGGACGGTGGAACGGAGACAAGCAGTTGGGCAGTTTTTGTGTATGAGTACCACCCGCAAGCGATTCTCTGCCGACATCCCCCGATAAACAGATTGGACCGTTCCTCTGTCTTTGAGCTTGTGGCCGTACAACGAATCATTCCATAAAATAAACTCGTTAGTAGGAAAGTAATTTTTGTATGGTTGGGTGGCTTGTGTAGTTAATTATACATTTTAGTTTGGCATATTCGTTTTTATATCCAACGTGTACTAGTACACGGTGTATTATAGTTTTGGCCATATAACGGTGGTTCGTAACGGTACAAAATAATAGAGATAAATATGATGCTCCATATATCAAAATTTTTAGAATAAACAGAGGAATTCATTAAGACATGTCCGTCCGTCCGTCCGTCCGTGGACACGATGACTACAGTAAAAATTTAGATATTTGAAATTTGCACACAGGTTGCTTTTCGGCCAAGGTAGGTTGCTATTTGAAATGGGCGAAATCGAACCATAACGACGCCCCTTTTTTCGATATCGAAAATTTCGAAAAACGTATAAAATGGGTTAATTCAACAATAGAAGCAACTACAATGATGAAATTTTGCTAGATTTATTAACTTGGTTGTCCCATTGACGATTTATTAAAAATTTTGGAAAAGGGGAAACTTTGACTCTTAATAACTGCTTACGCTAGTATAACGAAATTTCGTAGGACGAATACTATTGTTGTGATAAATGCACCCATAGAAAATAAGCGAAATCGCTTTTCAAGCACGCCTACTTTTTCATAAAAGCTATATGGAAAGGAGGTAGAAATATTGAACTGCCCATATCTAATTAACTGATACAGGTATAATAATATAATTTGGCAGTTAGCTCAATTTTCATATTCTTTATACGATTTTTGCAAAATTTTGGAATGTGGGCGTCGACCGCCCACTTATGAGTCAAGCAAATTTCAAATTCGACTGTTAATAACTTCACAACGGTGTAAGATAGAACTACAAAAATTTATACGGGGTACACTAGAGACATGTGGAGTACGTCCACGGAAAATATGCAAAATCGGTGGACGACCACGCCCACTTTTAGACCAAGTTTTCTAAAAGAGACGTAGGAAACCGGAACGTGCCATATCTCCTTCACTGATGCAGATAGAATGCTAGAATATTGTAGTTCCAGTGACCTGATTATCTTATTAATGATTTTTATTTTTATTTGGAAAATGGGCGTGGCACAGCTCACATATAAATGAACAAAATGTGAAATTTCAGCTATTATTAACTTCAGAACCGTGTTAAATAAAATTACGAAATATGATACGAGGTATACTACCTACGCTTTTCAAAATTATATATAGCCTATGCTGTAATCAGTGAATCCAAGAATCTACTGTGAAAATTTCATAAAGATCAGTACAATACCTTGGACGCCTATACAAGATTAAAATTAAATATAGCCCACTTTTTCAAAATTATATATAGCCTATACTGTAACCAGTGAACCCAAAGATCTACTGTGAAAATTTTATAAAGATCGGTTGAGTACTTTGGAAGCCAGACACACAGACACACATTCACTTTTATACCCAGCGTGTACTAGTACACAGGGTATTATAGTTTTGGTCATATAACGGTGGTTTGTAACGGTACAAAATAATGGAGATAGATATGGAGTTCCATATATCAAAGTCCGTCCGTCCGTCCGTGGACACGATAACTAGAGTAAAAATTTAGATATTTGAATGAAATTTGGCACACAGGTTGCTTTCTGGCCAAGATAGGTTGCTATTTAAAATGGGCGAAATTGAACCATAACCACGCTCCTTTTGTCGATATCGAAAATTTCGAAGAACGTTTATAGCATAGTTTGTATCTCCTTTAATATTATATTTACTAAGTTGTTAGTAGTCTTGTTAAATTTCCTGAAGACATCAACTATTTCGCGCTTCATATATTTTAATTTGTAAAATGGCAGACATATAACCCTAACAGATGTAGACTGAATGTGACCAGTTCAGATGGGAAACTTCCTTAAAAGTCGATATGAAATGTCTTTATATGTGTCTAAATTATGGTTAAGGAAAAAAACTAGAAAACCATCATATGCTGAAGTTGTAATTTTCCCCCGTTAAATGGGTTTCAAAAAAGCCAGATATAAAGGAAAAATTGCTAAATCACTGTATAGCACAAAAAAATAAAAATAAAATGGAAACCGGCGTCATACTCATATTGAGAAATTTGCGGAGCTTTAAAATAAACGCTAAATTTATTTTCATTAAAAATATATTTATTTGTACACACTCCCAACTATGAAATATTTTCATTCTCTCGCTCATTGAGCACTTTGAGTTAAAGTTTACATCGGCGTCTGTCCAATTTAATTTTGAGAGAGTTGCCCTCCCCTATACTGATCTGTAACAAAAGCTTAAAAAAATACAAATTTGTTTTTAATATATCTCACACGTTTTATTGCGCACAAAAGTAGTTCAAAATTTAAATTTTTAGGAAAAACACAATAAGTTTGGTTTTTTTTTAGGCATCCATAGTCGCCCCTGTGCATGCAATTCAAAACGTAAATTTTTTGTTAAAACCGCAATCAAACTTCTATTTTTTTGTAAAATTCTATAATAAAAATGAGATTCAAAGGTATTCATGGCCACTATTATCGGTCGGTTATATAGGTACACCCTACAGATATGAAAAACTTGAATTTTTATAATAAAATGTAAATTTTTTGCATATTTTTGTAAGTTTAACGAGCTCAAGACCAGTTGATAATAATTCTTAGTTAATTATTATTATTTTTGATTAGAGGAAAAATTGAAAGCAACAAACATATACAGGCTATAGTTATAGTACTATTTCGAAAACAGCCACGATTTCTCGTCAGACTTGTTCGTATAGTTTTGCTATTTTCAGAGGATCTTGTGGAGAATCGAACCCACTCACTCTGATTGCAAGCGCAGCTGCCTAACCCATAGGCTATGCTGCGTGTAGTTTTGCAAGCTGCTTACTTCAAGTTTTCCTCTAATTGTTGTTAGTTATCTTTGCCAACGGTATACACAATATTTTAGACATTCTGTCTATATGTAAATCATGTATGTTGGACTTTGCTTTTGTAGATTCTTATTTCTATTTTTAGAAGATAGTTATTGTACAAATTAAACAATTTTGATTTCTTTATAAAAGTTAACATTTAATTCAATATTAATTATATTATGTTCAACAATGCAATGTCGCGCAAAACGTCTTGTTGGTCCAATGGCCACAAAGTAAAAAGAACATAATTCTCATAAGATTATGTGAAGCTACCGCTGCTTGCTCATCGCTTCAAAAGGTTGCTTATTTTAGATTGTCCTTATGGACCACCCTCCCATTAATAAGAACTGTAGTTCCTAAGTCTTTTTCTACAATTTGTTCTTCGTAAAGGGGGGTTAATTTATTTCCTAGCCTTCTGTTTCTTTTTACCATGACCTTATCACCTGCATTAAATGTACGTTGTATTCGATTTTTGTTGTGACTTTTTAATTCGGATTGCTGCGCTTGCCTTATATGGGCCGATACTTCATTATTTGTATTTTCTGTAGCAGGCCGAAATATGTCGATTGGCCTTTTATTGGTTACAGAATGTATTGTTTTATTATACTCTATAGTCGAAAGCAATATAAAATCTTTTGTGTCATCAATGCATTTCTCTAGCTTCATGCATCTAGCTATTTCTACCAATGTACTGTGAAATCTCTCTACTTGGCCATTGGAAGTGCTGTGGAGAGGTGGAGCATTTACGATTTCAATACCGAAACTGTTGGCAAGAAGATATCTGACAGTATTTGAGTTCAATGATTTCTCATTATCGCAGTAAATGACTCGGGCCTTAGGAAATACATTCAAAAGTTGTAGGATTTTCGGTTTTATATCTACGATCGTCCTAGATCGTATTTATTGAACAACTGCGAATTTGGAAAACTTATCCAAACATGTTAAAAAATAATTCGAGTCTGTAGAAAAGATATCAATTTGCAGGGTTTCGCCTACATATGATGGGATTGGTGTTTCGGATATTCTATGTTTCTGGTGATGTCTACTATACTTTGCCCTTGAACAAATTTTGCAGTTACCAACTGCTTCTTTTGCCTTTTTCTCTAGTTTTGGAAAAAAATAATCCCTTAAAATTTGTTTGACGTTTTCATGTTGAATGTGTGCTAAAGTAGGCAAACTACAAGGAATTGCATTCACCACTTTGGTGTTAACAAGGTCTTGAATGATGCCTAAAAGCGTTTTTTTATCACGAAATCGGATAATATGCCTTGTTCTGTTTCCAAAAATAATAAAAGTTCGTTTCGACGGTATTTCAGCCTCTTCAATAATGATTTGGTTTTTAAAACAATTTACTAGCTTTTCAACTGCTTCTATCGTATAAGTTAGGGACTGTTCGCTATGAATCGTTGCTGAGTTTGAATTTGAATCTTCTTCTATTACGTTGAGTTGCTGACGCGACAGGGCGTCGGCAACATAGTTTTCTTTTCCTGGCTTATAGTATAATTTTGCATTGTGCTCATCGATGAACGCTTTCCAACGTTTGAGCTTAGCATTCGGATTTCTATCCGAAACTGCAAACGTTAGGAGGCTGGTGATCTGTAAAAATGTTTAAATTTTTTACACCGTAAGGTAGTTTCTCAGGCTCTTTAAAGCCCACACAATGGCTAGAAGCTCCCTTTCGTTTGTTAAGCTCATTATCTTTTAATGTTCTAGAAATCATGGTTATGGGCTTGCCATCCTGAGACAAAACAGCACCCAGGCCATGGTTAGAAGCGTCTGTTGTCAAATCGAAAGGTTTTTTATAATCAGGGTAATCAAGCATAACATTTTCAGATACCAAAATATGTTTTAGGGAATCAAATGCTTGAAGCTGTTTTAAGTTTAAAACTATTTTTACTCTTTTGGATTGAGTAGCACTGACTCTGCCGTTTTCGCCTTTTAGAATATCTGTCAGAGGTTTAGCTATGCTGGCAAAATCTTTAATGAAACATCTGTAGTAGCTGGATAATCCTAGAAACGATCTGAGACTATACAAATTTTCTGGAGCCGGGAAATTTAGCATTGCATTAACCTTGTCGGGACATGTTTTTATGCCATTCCTTGACACGACAAACCCGAGGTACTCAATTTCAGTTTTGAAAAAAGGCGATTTTTCCACCGAAACCTTCATGTTTGCATCACATAAACTTTTTAAAACCCAGTCTATATCTCGAACGTGTTGCTCTTTTGTAGGTGAGAATATTATTACGTCATCAACGTAAACGTAACAGCTTCTACCTATTTGCTCCCTAAGTACATCATCGATAGCCCTTTGAAATATACTTGGCGCGTTCTTTAAGCCAAATGGTAGTCTACAAAATTCGAATTTGCCATTGTTCACAGAAAATGCGGTGTTCTCCCTATCTCGCTCTGCGAGCTCAAGCTGATGAACTCCTGATTTCAGATCAAGGGTTGAAAAGTACTGGAACTGGCCCATGCTTGAAAGAATGGACATAACGTTTGGTATGGGGTACTTATCGTCGATAGTAATTTCGTTTAACTTTCGAAAATCTACTACCAGACGTTTCTTTTTATTGCCTAGTTCATCGAGTCCTTTTTTATCCACTACCCATATTGGGTTGTTGTAAGGAGACCTAGATGGTCTAATAATACCGTCTTTCAGGAGTTCCTTTACCTCCTTATTGACAAAATCTATTACGCCCATTGGGTATGGATATAATTTGGAATAAATGGGTTCCTCATGTTTTGTTCGAATTGTGGCAACTACATTCGTATTGTATGGTAGAGCCGTATTTGGATCGGCAAAAGCCTTTTTTTTAATCGATCATATTTAAAAAATCTTTTTTTATAGCAAGGGGTAATTATCTTGTTGAATTTTGATGATATTTATGCTTTCGTATTTAATAAATAATAGCTTTTCGGTCCCATAATCATGAATAATTTCACTTTTTTTAAGGTCTACTATAGCGTTAACCTGCTTAAGCAGGTCAAGCCCAACTATCGCATCAAAGCTTAGCAAATTAGGTAAAATAATGAAGTCGGAGTTCACACCAAATAGGTTTATAGTGCATTTTCTATTTACTTTCGTCTCTCCATGTATTGATCTGGCTAAAATTGGTTTATTTAGGGGTACGATCCCTTTTAGCTCGGCAAACGGTTTAATATAACATTTTGAAGCGCCAGTATCAATTAACATCTTTATAACCCTTCCCTCAGATCCTATTGATCTTCTAATTCAAGGGAGTAGGGTACTATCCCTAAAAAATTAATATGTTCTTCAATATTTTTGACTTCATTATCCACTATGCTATCGTATAAATTTTCGTCAGCTGTTTCCTGCGAGATGTGATTAATTCTCTGAATTTTCGGCCCGGTATTTCTATCGGAATTAATGCGTCGTTTAAACTGTTGCCCTTGATTGCCGGTATTAATGGGGAGATGTCTTTGCTTAGAGCTTTGGAAGTTATTGGCCCTATTTTCTTGTAAAAAATCATTGGACGGATTTTGAGGTACGTAGTTCGTTGAACGACGTAATCGGGATAGTGATGGATCTATATCCATCGGCTCAGATCTTTCTTGCCTACCATTATAAGTAAAATTGCGTTTTTGTTGCCTATTGGGATTGGTTTGAAAATGTAGGCTTTTGTGGCCACTTAAATTATCCAATTGATTATTGCTGCTTTCGCTTAGTTTCTTGTCTATAGTTTGACTTTTGCTGTTTTCATCGAAACGGTTTGAAAAGTTTGTCGCAAATACGTAACGTGCATGGTTTGCCTCTACCTCCTGTGCAAGTGCCAAAGCAGATGGTAAATCCGCCGGCAGAGCAGAAAACAAAATATCGCAAAGGGGTTTCTTTCTGTACTTCTCATTAATAGAAGTCGCTATCTGACTTTCGTAAGTCATTATAGCCTTATTGGTAAGAAGGGTGAGTTTTCTTTCGACCTCATCATAAAACTTCAATACCGTCAGATTTCCTTGTCGAAAAGTACTCATCTCCTGCTCGATCAAATAAATCGGCCTCTTATCGGCATAAGTAAAATCTAACCTCGCTATTATGGCTTTAAAATTCAACACGGTATTGAATGAAACTAAAACACCATCAGAGGCGCCTCTAATCTTATTTCTGATAATTGTGACCCTGGTAATGTTTTGCGCTTCCATCGTACCTTTCGTACAGTTTGTAGGCCGTGTGTGCCGCTTGCCTCCATGATACATAGTTTTCTTGTTTACCGTCAAACTCAGGCAAGGATTTGACGGGGTCGAGGGTCTCCTCGCATTGCACATTACCTACAATCTGCACATTCTCAAAAGATTCTACATTGGCAGTCAATGTAGTTGTAAATTTCTTGGTAACTTCGTCTAACTTTTTGTCGAAATCCGCTTTCTGCGTAGACAATGAAGCCGATATTTCTGGATTTTTGTCTTTTAAAACTAATGAATTGAAAAGGGTAACTAAGTCCAAATCGCTCATTAACTTGAGGTACTATGCGCTATTTAGATTAAATGGAGCGAATACCGGAAGGCTAATTAAATGGCAGAAATAGCCCACAAATTACCACAACATTTTCTTTATTTTATTAAATATTTATTTAATAATAATTACCGAAATACACTGAGCAAATCACTTACATGGATTTTTCTAAAACCGTTGCTTTATTTGTCTCCGTTGTCTTTCCTTTGTGAATGTCATCCAATGTCGATGCGATATGCCTTAATTAATTATAATGGGTTTATAATTTTAGCGACCTCTATACGTTCAACAAACAAAAATATATAATGGGTTATTTTTCTTCAAGTTTCTGTTATTTTGTAGGTACTGTTTTTCCTCATCAGCAATAAAATTCCAGAATAATATTTATTAATTTATTAATTAATTACGATTTTCCCGGCCGCACGTTGGGCGCCAATTAAACAATTTTGATTTCTTTATAAAAGTTAACATTTAATTCAATATTAATTATATTATGTTCAACAATGCAATGTC
Organism: Merzomyia westermanni; assembly: GCA_949987695.1. Classification (NCBI taxonomy): domain Eukaryota; kingdom Metazoa; phylum Arthropoda; class Insecta; order Diptera; family Tephritidae; genus Merzomyia; species Merzomyia westermanni. The sequence continues at coordinate 90,194,713 of OX465291.1, forward strand.
GCGCAAAACGTCTTGTTGGTCCAATTGCCACAAAGTAAAAAGAACATACTTCTCATAAGATTATGTGAAGCTACCGCTGCTTGCTCATCGCTACCATCCATTTACCTTCCCACCAACAATGAATCCAATAAGAGTGCTCTCTTATACTTTACTCCAATTAGAACCACTGCAGTAAGGCCAGCGTTCGCACCATCTCCGCTGCCAGCAACACAGATCGCTCTCCCAGAATTCATCGTACTCTTGCATTGCAAGTGTTTGCGAACCCGTTAAGTATTTTACTTATTATGATAGCGAAAATATATCTGTTACGAGGGTGGGCATCAATAGTTTGTCGTCCTAACTTACATAACCGCGTGCTCCGGTATAAATTTATTTTGTTGTTGGTTTTATGGGCTGTTCATTTTTACATATTTTTGTAAGTTTAACGAGCCATGACCAGTTGATAATAATTCTTAGTTAATTATTATTTTTGATTAGAGGAAAAATTTAAAGCAACAAACATATACAGGCTATAGTTATAGTACTATTTCGAAAACAGCCACGATTTCTCGTCAGACTAATTCGTATAGTTTTGCTATTTTCAGAGGATCTTGTGGGGAATCGAACCTACTCACTCTGATTGCAAGCGCAGCTGCCTAACCCATAAGCTATGCTGCGTGTAGTTTTGCAAGCTGCGTAATTCAAGTTTTCCTCTAATTGTTGTTTGTTATCTTTGCCAACGGTATACATATATATTTTTTTTGGGTAAAAGGCATCAACATTTTATTTGTTCATAAAACTTCAATAGTAAAATGGGATTCAAAAGCATCCATGGCCACCGTATAATTCAAAATTTGAGATCAAGAAGAAAACAGAACCAAAGTAGGAGGGTTGAAACGGAATTTCTGAATTAAATATGTAATTTTCTCATTGAGCACATGTAGTTAAAGTAACTATTATCTCTACTTATATTAATAGGCTAACACTTTTTCCGTACAATCAATGGCCAGGCAATACGAGGTGTGTTCAAAAATTATTTATTTATTCATGAATATATATTTTGTCCCCTTCAAAGTAATCCCCATGAGATATTATACACTTGTGCCAGCGGTTTTTCCAATCTTCGAAGCACTTCAAAAAATCATTTTTTTGTATCTTGTTCAGCTCCTCCTTCGATGCCGTCTTTATCTCGTCAAGAGAAGCGTAACGTCGTCCTTTCATGGGTCTCTTCAGTTTAGGGAACAAGAAAAAGTCACAAGGGGCCAGATCTGGGGAATACGGTGGCTGCGGCATCATTAGTGTGTTGTTTTTGGCCAAAAAGTCGCGCACAAGCAACGATGCGTGAGCAGGGGCGTTATCGTGGTGCAAAAGCCAATTTTTGTTCTTCCACAAATCCGGGCGTTTCTGGCGGATTGCTTCGCGCAAATTGCGCATAACTTGCAGGTAATATTCCTTATTGACCGATCTTCCCTGTGGCAAGAGCTCATGATGCACCACGCCCCTGCAATCGAAGAAAACTGTCAGCAAAACTTTCACATTCGACCGAACTTGGCGCGCTTTTTTCGGTCTTGGTTCGTGCGGCAGCTTCCATTGAGATGATTGAGCTTTGGTTTCCACGTCATAACCATAAACCCACGATTCGTCACCAGTTATGACCCTCTGGAGCAAATTTGGGTCGTCGCGGACAGAGTTTAACATCTCATTAGCAATGTTCATGCGATGCTGTTTTTGGTCACAATTGAGCAATTTTGGTACGAATTTCGCGTAAAAATCGAAGACGATCCAAAACACGTGCAAGCAAAGCAGCTGTCAACAATTAACTGAACATTCAAAATGACCGAGCCTGTCGGCATAAGTGAGAGACATGAGTACCAACATAACGCCACAAAAAATTCGAAATTCGAATATACGTAACCAGCAAATTATATATATATATATTATTATACATAACCAGAAAATTCAAAATTCGCGATACTTTTTGAACACACATCGTATTTATATCTAAACATGCATAAATGGCTATAAAATGTATATAAATATATTCGTAAGGGTCAGGAGCGGTGCATAGGAGTATTATATTTAACAACTAATGCTTCATTTAGCAGTATGATATTATCTCGCGACGGGTGCAGGGAAATGTTATATTAGTAAATTAATATATTAATAAATACGCAATAAATATTATACTAAAATAACTAAACTGATTTAATGGAGTCATTTATTTATAAACGCTACATTCTAAACGGTGAACATATTTTCACTCATTGAGCACATTGAGTTAAAGTAACTATTATCTATACTTATATTAATATGCTAACACTTTTTCCGTACAATCAATTGCCAGGCAATATCTATATCTAAACATGCATAAATTGCTATAAAATGTATATAAATATATTCGTAAGGGTCAGGAGCGGTGCATAGGAGTATTATATTTAACAACTTATGCTTCATTTATTTGTAATAATCAAATAAAGTTTTCTGGATAAAGCCATAGTGCTTATGTACAGTATTTGACTGTTGCTCTGTATCTGTTCTATTTTTTTGTAAAATTCTATAATAGAAATGAGATTCAAAGGTATTCATGGCCACTATTTTCGGTCAGTTATTTAGGTGCACCCTACAGATATGAAAAACTTGAATTTTTATAATAAAATGTAAATTTTTATAATAAAATGTAGATTTTTATAATAAAACGTAAATTTTTTGGGTGAAAGGCATCTACATTTTATTTGTTCATAAAACTTCAATATTAAAATGGGATTCAAAAGCATCCATGGCCACCGTTTAATTAAAAATTTGAGATCAAAAAGAAAACAGAACCAAAGTACGAATTGCTGAATTGAATTTGTAATTTTCTCATTGAGCACATTGAGTTAAAGAGCTATTATCTATACTTATATTAATATCGAAAGGTTACAGAAACGGGCTACAGAGCACGATTCTGTTTCTCCAGTTATTCCAAAAGAATCGCTTTTAGATGAGCTCCCCTCTACTTCTACATGCACCTATAACTGGCTGACATTTCATGTGAACTCCATGAGAAATGCACAAAGAACAAGTCCACAAAGGGAAGAAATTGCTATTAAAGAGCAACTCGATCAACTTTGCGCAAGGAAAATGGAACAATTTGACAGCAACATCTTGGACTACTATCGAAAATTCTATCGCAGCAATTCTGAGATTTTCAACTAACAGAAGTTGTGCTAGCGATACCTGCAACCCAAGTTTCAGTTGAGAGAGGGTTTAGTGCACTTTCAACAATACTAACCTAGCATAGAACTAAACTTTCGAAGAAATCTTTAGCAAAATTTATTAATTACAAAGTTGAATTTTGAACTCCTTAATTTTTCAACAATAGATTTGGATGATAGTAACTAAGCAAGTTCCTTATTCCTTGTATTCCGTTGCCGATATTTCAGATACACATGCGTCTCGGGTGGGACGCGTGCGTTCCAAGGTTCGAGAACAGCTTCCGGTCAACTGATTTTATTTTTGTATGAAAAAAACATTTTTTTTAAATATATGAATACTTATCTTCGCTTTTTTTATTTCACTAAATTTTAATTTAAATTTTAAGTTTTTTCCTATCTGTGACCTCTATCTTGGAGTGAAAAAATCTACAAAACCGTCAAATCTTGAATACATATGTAATTTTCGTCCGCAAAATGGATTTCAAAAAATTAATCACTGCCTGTATACCAAGCAAAAAAATTTTAAAAATCTTAAACGTTTTATTCATTTTCAAAAGCCATATGTATATATTTTTACACTCCTAACTGAGAAAATATTTTCAACAAGCCATAGCGCTTAACTAAAGTATTTGACAGCGTATTAATAGATATAGAAGCAAAGCAGCTGGTAAGCGTCTCGGGTAGGACGGGTGCTTTCCAAGGTTCGAGGACAGGTCCCGACAACAAATTTTTTTTTCTACAACTAATTTTTTGAAAAAAACTTACCAAAACAAAATATGCATACCTTTATTAACTTTTTTAAGAAATTTACTTTATTCTGAATAATATATCACAACCCATTACTGAAATGCTTTAACCAATTATACAATATTGCATTTGTTTAAATATTTTTAGAAAGCATCGTTTACATGGGGTTATGTGTTCTTATTTTTGTACATACCCTTTTTGAGCTCAACGCTTAGAAATTTCCCTCAGCACTTCCGTCGAAACAGAAAATTAGACAAAAATCCCGATAATTTGGATAAATTTCGTTATTTATATTGGTTTTAAAGTTGAGACAAAATTGCTGATAGACCTCATGTATAAAATACAAACCCCGAAAATACAGTTTGTCCTTCCTTCAATTTTATATTTACGAAGTGGTTAGAATCGTTTTAATTATACTGAAGACATCAACTATTTCGCTCTTCATATATTTTAATTTGTAAAAGGGCAGACATATAACCCTAACAGATGTAGACTAAATCTGACCAGTTCAGATGAGAAACTTCCTTTAAAGTCAACATGAAATGCCTTTATATACGTCTAAGTTGTGGTAAAGGAAAAAATCCAGAAAATCATCATGAGTTTAAGTTGTAATTTTCCCCCGCTAAATGTATTTCAAAAAAGCCAGAGCTAAAGAGAAAATTGCTAAATTGACAACACTGTCTGATATCAAACCAAAAAAACTGTCAAAATGGAAACCGGCGTCATGCTCAAGTTGAGAAATTTGCGGAACTTTAAAATAAACGCCTAATTCATTTTCAATAAACATATGTATGTGTGTACATTCTCCTTACGGTGAAACCCAGCTAACCAAAAGTGCGAAAAAAGACTCCCTTCGGAGCCATAAAACGCACATTTCTCGGAGCTTTACCCTCCGAAATGAGCTCCTTTCGGAGCCCAAATGGTGCGAAAAATCGTTCTACGTGGGTACCCCAAAAGGAGTCATAAAAATGAGTCCGAAATGAGTCCGAATCCGATGAATTTGGAGCGTTTTCTGGTTCTTTTTTAATAAACTTCGGAGCTTTTTTGGACTCTTTTTGGAGCCTTTTATTGACGCTTTTCTGAAGCTTTTTCGGAGCCTTTTTTGACTCCTTTTAGGCACCTTTTTTCCTCCATTCTGATGGGTTTTGGAGCCTTTTTGGACTCTTTTTGGAGCCTTTTATTGACGCTTTTCTGAAGCTTTTTCGGAGCCTTTTTTGACTCCTTTTAGGCACCTTTTTTCCTCCATTCTGATGGGTTTTGGAGCCTTTTTGGACTCTTTTTGGAGCCTTTTATTGACGCTTTTCTGGAGCTTTTTCGGAGCCTTTTTCGACTCTTTTTAGGCACATTTTGTCCGTTTTTTTTTTACTCTTTTGTTAAGATTTTTATAGGGTTTAAGACACATATCTTTATTTAATTAATCAGAAGAAAATTGTCTTTTTATTGTTTTATACAGTGTATTTTAATCGGGTTAAGATAGGGTGTAGGGTCACTAGGGTCAACTAAATAAAACCACTATTTTCTTCGATAATTAACACTTTAATTCACTCAGAAGGGTAAGTAGCGAGGCGGACAGTTGTAAACGAACTAAACTTAATATCTAACATTGATCTCTTGCGCAGCAAGGAGACTGGAATGTGTAGGTCTGTATGCATATATGTACAAAAATGTAGAATATTGGCAAACGGTAAGAACAACTTAATTTAACAAACGGTAAGTGCAAGGTTTCTTTACAGGGTGTTTGGTAAGTATAACAAAGGTAAGTCAGTATTTAATTAAAGGTAGGTATTTAAGTAAATTTAGGTATTTTAGACAAAAGTATTTGACAACAAAGGTAAGTATAATAAGATAGTAAGGTAAGTATTTTAAAATGTATATATATATAATTCATTTTGTAAATTCACTCTGTATGTGTATATGTATGTATTTGGTTTAGGTTTTCTTTTTAAAATTCAATAAGATTGGAGCTCATGTCTCCAACATGGCGGCCGGCCTGCTCCGATGGCGGTAGCAGTAACTCCTGCATCTCTGCCAAGGTGTTCACCGCCTTGGAAAAGAGGTTCCGTAAGCGCCGCTGGTTGTTTTCGGGTTTCTGCCGTCTCTCCTTCGGTTTGGTGATGACTACTTTCCGCTGAGTGGATTGTTTTTCGGGGTTCGATGCCTGTCGTCGTTGCCTCTTTTTCGTGACTTTCCCGATATCGTGGTGTTGCTGCCGATGAATTAGTGTGTGGTGTGCCAAGCCGCATCGGTGGCAACTGTCCCGGGAGTTGCATGCCGCCGTGGCGTGTGAGGTTGCCAAGCAATTAATGCAGTACTTGTGAGCCCGCACTGACTCGTACCGCTGCTCTGGCGTCATGGCCATAAATGCGGGACAGTACCGCAGAGAGTGCCGTTCACAGCACAACCGACAGGTGCTGTAGTCTCCGTAGCGTCTGTAACGAGAAGAAAAGAAGGGAAATATTTGTGGTGTTAGCACGGATGTAGTGGTAGGGTCGGAGCGCTATCCCTAACGTTTACATGCTACGAAGAGAGGGTTGAGGTGAGAGTCGAAATCTTATTTTGCGGGCAATGCACATAATTTTGAGATGGGTCGTGTATAAACTCCGCCTTGAGTTCGGACATCTACAACTCGAACATTTTCGTCCGAGCCAGGATGGAGTGGAATGACGCGTCCGAGTAGCCAGTCATTCGGAGGTAGACGGTCATCTTTTACGACGATCTGATCTCCCTCCCTGATGTTTGTCTGCTGGGTTTTCCACTTAGTACGCTTATGAAGTTCTTTGAGGTATTCGTTTTTCCAGCGCATACTAAACTGATGGTGTAGCACTTGCAGTTTCTGCCATTTGTGGATGATTGGCAGATTTTCAGAGTTGGCTTCTGGCAGTGAGAGTAGTGGAGCGCCGCGGAGAAAATGACCAGGGGTAAGAGCGAGTATATCGTTTGGATCGTCTGACATTGGAGAAAGTGGTCGCGAGTTGAGAACTGCTTCGATCCGCGCGAGTAGAGTCGTGAATTCTTCGAATGTGAATTTATGGCTTCCCGCAACCTTGAGAAAATGGGTTTTAAAACTCTTCACAGCTGCCTCCCACAATCCACCCATGTGCGGAGCATAGGGGGGGATGAATTGCCAGGACAGTCCGTGGGTAGAGTATTTATCCGCTATGTCGCGTGCGGCTTCTTTGAGAAAAGCCGTGAGCTCCTTCTGAATTGTGCGGCTGGCGCCGACGAAGGTCTTGCCATTATCTGACATAACTTTATGTGGTAGTCCACGACGACTGACAAAACGAGAGAATGCTGCTTTGAACGCAGCTGTCGTCAAATCTGAGCAGAGTTCGAGGTGTATTGCTTTTGTCGAAAAACAAACAAATACGCAGACATAGGCCTTTGCATACGAGGCTTTTCGGAGCATGGATGTTTTGACTAAAAACGGGCCAGCAAAGTCCACACCGGTAGTATGAAAGGGTAGGGAGAAGGTGGACCTCTAAGGGGGTAGTGCGGCCATTATTTGAGATTTCGCCTGTTGCTTATAAAGGATGTTTTTTAGGGGTATAGAACTTCGAATTGAAATAAAACACAAGAAAATCGTTTTAAGGTCCATCAATTTGGCTTTGTTGGAAGGATAATTTTATGCCATTAATGTTTAAATATGATTTCGGGCATGTGGCCGCCGCGGCTGGCTCGAATAAAGCCAATTCTACAGGTCCAATTTTCAACCACTTTTTCGAGCATATGGGGCCGTATGTCGGCAATAACGCCACGAATGTTGGCTTCCAATTCCCCTAACGTTTCTGGTTTGTTGGTGTAGACGAGCGACTTCACATATCCCCAAAGAAAATAATCCAATGGTGTCAAATCGCACGACCTTGGTGGCCAATTGACAGGTCCATTCCGCGAAATTATGCGCTCATCGAATGTTTCCTTCAATAAATCGATTGTGACGTGCGCTGTGTGGCATGTAGCGCCGTCTTGTTGGAACCACAACTCATCCACATTCATGCCATCCAATTCGGGAACAAAATAGTCGGTTATCATGGCTCTATACCGGTCTCCATTAACGGTAGCTGCCTCTCCAGCATTATTGCGGAAGAAGTATGGCCCAATGACTCCACCAGCCCATAGAGCACACCAAACAGTCAGTTTTTGTGGATGTAATGGCGTTTCAAGGGTCTCATGTGGATTCTCTTCACTCCAAATGCGGCAATTTTGCTTGTTGACGTAGCCATTCAACCAAAAATGAGCCTCATAACTGAACAAAATTTTGCGATGAAAATCAGCTTCGAAATCAATCTCATTTTCGGCCCATACACCAAAATCACGACGCATTGCATGGTCTCGCGGCTTTAATTCTTGCACAAGCTGGATCTTGTAAGGTCGCAAGCCAAGATCTTTGCGCAAAATCTTCCATAAAGTTGATGGACAAAGCTCCAATTGCTGTGCACGGTGGCGAATCGATTCATTCGGGTCCTCTTCAACACTTTGCTCTACAGCGGCAATTGTTTCTTCGGTGCGCACTGTTCGACGTCTCTGCGGATGCGTATTATCACATAGAGTAAACGTAGTGCGAAAACGATCCATGGTTAACCGAATTAATTGCTCTGATGGACGATTATGTCGACCATAAAATGGACGGAGCTCACGGTAAACTTCGCGAACTGAACCATTATTTTCGAAATAAATTTGCACGATTTGCAAGCGTTGTTCTTTTGTCAACCTGTTCATGATGAAATGGCAAACCAAACTGAACATAAATGACATTAGAGTTGCCAGATTTGACCACAAAATGCCAGTTTTATCTCTATTCGAAAAACAAACCTGTAAAAAAAACACCCTGTAGATAGTGCAGGCTTTGCAATGGAAGATGCACTTTTTCACCTTTTGCTTGAGTCTCGGGATATAATACTCTTGTTGTATCATCCGGGTCATTAGCTGCTTTTCTGCATGCAAAAATTCAGAATGGATAAAACCAAGGAGTAAGGAGCATAATCGGGAGCTATCGGGAATAATAATAGGGCAGCGCTCGTTATATGTGAGAGTTGCATAGGCGAGCCTTCCATTGACGCGCATTATACCGGTTTTGTCGAGCATAGGGTTCAGAGACAAGAGGGGGCTTTTCCTACTAATGGGTTTGCCAGATTGAAGGTCCTTAATTTCAGCTGGGTAAAATCTGAGCTGAGTCAACAGGATCAGACGCATCTTTGCCTGATGCACTTCCTCTTGGGTAAGGGCTACCGGTTTTGAGACATTGCGTTTTTTCACTCTATCTATAAACCGGTGCATATACGCCACTACTCGAACTGCTTTTGGGTACGACGAAAACCTATCGAGTAAGTCTGGAATTTCAGTGGCATGGAGTACTTGGGTACGCTTTTGTTCGGGCGGAGTTATGGTTTGGGTCACAGGTTTGGGCCAGGACGTCGAAGGTTTCGACAACCATTCCGGGCCGTTCCACCATAAGGGGCAATCGGCTAGATCCTTTGGTGTACATCCACGGGTGCCAAGATCTGAGGGATTTTCTGCCCCAGGCACATGTCGCCAAGTGGCGTTACCAACATTGTCCAAAATTTGGGAAGTCCTATTTGCTACATAGGTCTTCCATGTGTGCGGGGGTTTTTCCAGCCATGCTAGCACGATTGCAGAGTCTGACCAGAGGTAAAGTTCGTGAGGGGTCAGATTTAAGTGAGAGTGTATGTGTTTAATTAGTTTTGTGAGGAGCACCGCTCCGCAAAGTTCCAGGCGGGGGAGACTAACTGTTTGCAAAGGAGCGACTTTGCTCTTTGCCACTAATAGATGAGTGGAAAACGTGCTTTCACTATTCTGTACTCGTAGGTACACACACGCGCAGAATGCTTTTTCTGAGGCATCTGAGAAGCCGTGTATCTGAAAGGGTTTATCAGGGGAGAAGTTTACCCATCTAGGAATTTTTATTCCATTTATCGCGGAGAGACTTTCGCGAAATGTGTTCCATTTGTGGAAAGCGCTGGGTTTGACTTGTTCATCCCAGTCAGTTCCTTCTAACCAGAGTTGCTGGAGGAGAGTCTTGGCTAGTATCATTATTGGCGATAGCCACCCTGCCGGGTCAAACAATTTCGCAACCGCCGATAAAATTTGCCTCTTTGTGTTCGAGTTTTCTGCGGGTATATGGTCGTAAGAGTATGAGAAAAAATCGTTCATGGCATTCCATTTTATGCCGAGGGTCTTTGTTGAGCTGGCATCGTGAAATTTGAGAAAATCTGCATCTAGATCAGATTCTGGGATGGATTCTAATAATTCTGGGTGATTTGAGGTTATTTTCTTGAGTGGAAAGCCAGCTGATTTCAAAGCTTCGATAACCTGGTGTAGAGAGTCGTGAGCGGACTGTATACTGTGTTCGCCCGAAAGTATATCGTCTACGTAGGTTTCGTGTAGCAATATATCATAGGCAAGTGGGTGGGTGGGTTTTGTGTCTTCTGCGAGTTGATGTAGAGTACGTATCGCGAGATACGGGGCACAATTGACGCCAAACGTCACTGTCTTTAGTTTAAAGTCCTGCATTGGCTGCTGTGGGGATCTTCGGAAGAGAATTCTTTGAAAATCTTGATCCTCTTCGTGAACGAGAATCTGGCGGTACATTTTTTCTATGTCGCCGTTAAATACGTACTTAAAAAATCGCCATTTGAGTAGGACGAGCATTAAGTCGTTTTGGAGTATAGGGCCTGAGTGTAGAGCGTCATTCAAGGAGTTTCCAGAATGAGTGGTTCTAGATGCGTTGAAGACAACGCGCACCTTTGTTGTTTTGCTGTCAGGTTTTAAGACAGCATGATGGGGGAGATAGAAGGAAAGATACTTTCCTTTATCGATGACCTCGTGGGATGAGGTTGGCTCCATATGATTAAGGGTGATATATTCTTCCAAAACTTCCGAGTATTTTTCTCTTAGTTCTGGGCTTCTTTCGAGGGATCTCTCAACGCTGAGGTATTGTTGCTGTGCAGTAATACGTGAGTGTCCCAGGGCGAGTGTGCTTGGAAATTTCCTTTTGAATGGTAGTTTCACAACATATCTACCATCTTCTTGGCGGTGGGTGGTTTTGCGGTAGAGCTCCTCGCAAAATTTGTCATCTTCCGAAATAGCTTGAGTCATGGGTAGCTCTTCCTGTCGCCAGAACTGCTGGAGTATTGTACTGAGAGTATCATCCTTACTCTCGAGTACTTGAGTTGAGAATGTATTTACAGTCTCTTTAATGGGTCCGCTGAGTATCCACCCAAACATAGTATTTTGGGCTAATAAAGAACCACTTACATCGGAATGTAGTCCGTGGAGTAGTACTTGTGGGGTGAGATCGCTGCCTATAACCATGTCAATTTTCGAGGGAGTGAAACATTGAGGGTCAGCGAGTGGCAATGTTGCAAATTCCTTCAAATTTACTGTCGACACTTTAACGCTAGGCAGGAAGTGAGTCAATTTTGGCAGTAAAATTGCCTGGGTATTTATTTGGGTCTTTAGATCAGACGAGCAGAGGGTTATCTCGCAGATCCTATTTGAGTTTTGAACTACCGAACCTCCCATTCCGGATATTTTATAATGGGTTTCTTTGGTCGGTAGTTGTAAGAGTGCTTGTATTCTCGACGCTACAAATGTTTTTTCGGAGCCTTGGTCTATCAGTGCACGAATTTTGTGATATTCGCCATTAGCTGACACTGTGACTAAAGCGGTGGGTAAGAGAGTAGTTTCGCAACTACTCGCAAAGTAAGTCGATGTAGTGTTTTTCTTAAAGGGGTTTTGAATTGGTTGGGTTCGACTTGCATCTTTTGACGTTGATGGTCTATCTGGGTCTTCAACTGGAGGTGGCGCAACGATTGTTTTGTTATACGCTCTATTCCTCTGTGCGGGGTTTTGAGTACTGGGTTTTGGTTTAAAATGGAGAAGAGAGTGGTGTCGGTTTTGACAATAAACGCAAGTGAAATTACTACCACAATCCTTTGCCAAATGTGAGCAAGCTAGACAGTTTGTGCAATAATTATTGTCCTTCACAAATTTGCTTCGCTGTTGGGTTGACAGTTCTCTGAATTTTATACAGCTCATCAACGAATGATTTGAGTTGCACAGTTTACAAGAGAACTGATGCTTCGAGTCTACATGGAATGCTTGGGTCTTATTCCGGAAGTTCGATTGGTTGTGGGTCGTCGAAGATCTGTGACTGAAGCTAGAGTTCGGGTTACGTGTTTTATTGGGTCTGTATGTGCCGAGTCGTTCTACCACTTCGTATCTCGTCGTGAGAAATTTGTCCATCTCCGACCAAAGTGGAAGTTCTTTTCGAGAGTCGAGGGATTGTTCCCAGAGTGCTAGGGTCTCATCAGGTAGCTTTGATGAACATAGGTATACGAGGATGGGGTCCCAGTTATCAGTTGAAACATCACTCGCATTTAGGGTCGATAAACAGTTATTTATGGTGGTTTGAATCTCTTGTATTCTTTCACCATTTTCAGAATAAACTGTGGGCATATTAAATAGGGTCTTTAATTGGTTATATACGAGAATTCTCCGATTCTCGTATCTTGATTTGAGTGCTCCCCAGGCTAGCTCGAAATTTTGATCGTTGAGGGAGTATTTTTTGATGATCAGAGCTGCTTTGCCTCGGGTTTTTGCTCTCAGGTGGAAGAGTTTTTGAGCTTTGGATAACTTAGGGTGATTTATGTAGACCGCAGTGAACATGTCCCGGAATGACGGCCAATCTTCGTACCCGCCGTAAAAGATTTCCGTATCGCATGCAGGGACTTTGAGATAGGGTTGGTGTTCAGAGGGGGCATGGACAATTTGAATGGGATTTACTAGGGTTTGATTAGGCTGAAGTGTATTGAGTAACTCCTTTATCCTAAGTTGTGTGCTCATCGCCGTGTCCAGTGGTTAGGAGGAATTTCTTTTCCGCAACTCCGTATTCATCTTCCGACTGGGATTTAGATCGGGTTGATGCTGCAGGGGGTCTCAGGGTTTTGGGCTGGTCTTTCTTCTCATCCGCCATATTAAAAATCTACTAAATAATTTATTGCGAAACTAAGTGTTTTTCCCCACTGTAATTTATTCGCAATTTTATCTGCTCGGGCCCACTGTGCTATTTTGTGTAGCGGGATATTTTGCACAAGTGGTGATGACCGGCTTTTTTTGTTGAGAGTCACTTGTCTTAGCGCTTCTAAGTACAAGTATGTGTGTACGTATGTAAAAAAGGGTATCACAGTGGAAAATAGAAAAAGAAGTGGGTGGAGTTATAATTGATTTCCAGTGAGTGTTGAGTGAAAAGTTAAGCTTAAAATTATGGGTATTAGGGTGTGCGATTTTTAGTATGGACTTTTTCTCCCAAATAAAGCAACAATTTTAATAAAATAAATAAAATTTCACCTTCGAATAAAATATAGGAAATTTATAAATTTTCGCTATAATTATGTGAGTCGAAATTTTTTTGGGCTGGTGTTGATTTTGGGCGGAGTTTATGGTACAACCGATATTAGTGCATATATGTAGGGACACTTTTGAGTATTTCAAATATGTTGCAAAAAATATGCAACAGGGTGTAAGTGTGTACGTATATATATATTTTGACGCAAATATATTTGGTGAGAGACTTCGGGTGTATTTATGTGTAAGTGTCCGAAAATATACGTATTGATATATGGATATAAGTACAGCTTTTTCAGAGTCCCGCTATGGGAAGTTATCCGCAAAAAATACCGTTTGGTTTCTGAGCTACATAAAAAATGTACATGTGTACGAAGTAATTAATTTTGCTGTGACTGTACCTTTTTAGGGATTGCGGATTTTGGGTAAAAAACGGTTTGAAAAATTGTGCCGCGAAGGGGGATGAGTTGACTTGTTTGGCATCCCGTGTTTTCTTACCACCTGTTTTGTGTTGTTTGTGAGTATTCCTCTTGTTGTGATGTTGTTGTTGGTGTTGCTTAGTGCTTTGTTGCTGTTGCTGTTGTTGCGTTATTTGTTGTTGTTGTTGGACCACTTTTGCAGGTATACTGCTCGTGGTATCGATAAAAAATATTATTAAAGTTTAATAATAAAAACTGGGACAGCCTACTGTCCTTTGTATTCACCACCTTTCGTGCACTTTGGCAAACCAGAGGTATTTTTTTGTATGCGTACGTATTAACCCAATAAACAAAGAAGTAAGACTATGGTGTGCCGCTTTTAATATTAATATTTTTTCCTCAATACTTTACACTTAAATTTTTTTTTTTTTTTTAACGCACTTTATTTTTTTTTTATCTTCTCAGCACCTTTTTTTTTAAACAAACTCTTGGTCTTTTGGTTTTAATTTTCATTTACTTGAAACAAATTTTTTTTTTTTAACTATTTTATTTCAGCACTCCACATATGTTGTTTTGCATTTAAAAAATATTGAAAATTTTATATGTTTTAATTTGCACTTATTGTTTGTTTTTTAGAGTTTATTTGCACTTATTTCTGTTTCTTTCAGCGCGCGCGTACCGGGTAAGTATGTATGTATATGTGTTTTTTTTTTTTTTATGTTTTAACTTTTTCTCTCTTCACTCGTAAGTATATATTCACATATGTATGTATTTTTTCCACTTGTTTTTTATGTATAATTTTTTTAAGAATATTATTTTAAATTTTGTATATAACTATTTTTTTTTTCACTTAGGTCACCGGTTCACTGATGGCCGTAAAGGACCATGTATTTTAATCGGGTTAAGATAGGGTGTAGGGTCACTAGGGTCAACTAAATAAAACCACTATTTTCTTCGATAATTAACACTTTAATTCACTCAGAAGGGTAAGTAGCGAGGCGGACAGTTGTAAACGAACTAAACTTAATATCTAACATTGATCTCTTGCGCAGCAAGGAGACTGGAATGTGTAGGTCTGTATGCATATATGTACAAAAATGTAGAATATTGGCAAACGGTAAGAACAACTTAATTTAACAAACGGTAAGTGCAAGGTTTCTTTACAGGGTGTTTGGTAAGTATAACAAAGGTAAGTCAGTATTTAATTAAAGGTAGGTATTTAAGTAAATTTAGGTATTTTAGACAAAAGTATTTGACAACAAAGGTAAGTATAATAAGATAGTAAGGTAAGTATTTTAAAATGTATATATATATAATTCATTTTGTAAATTCACTCTGTATGTGTATATGTATGTATTTGGTTTAGGTTTTCTTTTTAAAATTCAATAAGATTGGAGCTCATGTCTCCAACAATACAGTATTATTTACTTAATATTAAAAATGTATGAAATTCAATTAGTTCTTTATTGAAAACAAGTTTTATGTAAAAATATTTCTATAACTAAATATATAGGTACAACTAAGCGTATACATTTTTCATTTGGAACTTATCTCTTCATTCAATCAAAAACTATATTCGATCCATTAAAATGATATATAGAATATACATACATACAGTAGTGGCAGGAATAAAAGAAACAAAATTGGAAGTAGTCTTACTCGTAAAATATATTAATTTGTGTTTTTAATATTTTCATTTAAAATAAAGCAAAATCTTTTGTAGAAACCACATAAATAAAATTTTAAAGTATGCAAAAAGTTTAGGGAAGTTTATCAAAGTTTAAAAAATTTCCTTCAAAACATTGTGTTAACTTTGAAAGTTTTACTATGTGGTTTCTATAACAGACTTTGTTTTATTTTAGATGCACTTTAGTTGGCTTCCAACTTTTGTCTATTGATAAACATTCAGGAGAAAAAGGCACTTTACGTTCCATTAGGTAAAATAAAAAAACCTCAGAAAATGCTCTAAAACATACATATAATTGCACGTTGCTGCTTATCCGCTCTCCAACGTTTATTTTCTCACAATTCTCTCTACGCGTACAACAAAAAGGATCAGAAAATGCTCTAAATCGTTCATATAACTGAGCCTTGCAGTTTATCCGCTCTACAATATTCATTTCTTCTTCCAAGGCTCCGTGAATCTTCATAAAAAAGTGGTATTTTTGATGTTTACTAAATAACACTCCAAAAAAGCTCAAATTACGGACTCTTTTTGGATCATTATTTCGGAGCGCTCCGACTTTGGTAAGCTGGGAATATTTTCATTCTCTCCCTCATTGAGCACATTGAGTTAAAGAAGTGGTGTCGGTGCGTCCAACTCATACTTCATTTGCACTCCAAACGGTAGAAATATTTTCATTCTCTTCCTGATTAAGCAAAATGAGTTAAAGTATACACCGGCGTCGGCGCGTCTGTCAATTTGATTTTGAGAGAGAGTTGCCCTCACCTATACTGATCTGTATCAAAATCTTAAAAAAAAAATACCAATTTGTTTTCAACATATCTCGCACGTTTTATTGCAAACAAAAGTAGTACAAAGTTAATATGTTTAGGGAAAAATCAATAAATGTATTATTTTTTTATAAACTCCATTATAAAAATAAGGTTCAAAGGCATCCATAGTCGACCCTGTTCATGTAATTTAAAATTTAATTTTTTGAAAAAAACGACTTTTATGTAAAGTTCTATAATAAAAATTAGACGGAATTTATTCAGGAAATTCTTCATCTTTTTCAGCAATAGGCAATTCTTTCACTCATTAAGGATGATTCTAAGGTTGAAATGGGCGAAATCGAACCATAACCACCTTCCCCTTTTTTCCGATATCGAAAATTTCGAAAAACGTTACAATGAAATTTGGTAGATTTATTTAGCTGATCGTCCGATTGACGATTTTACCAAATTTTTGAAAAAGGGGCGTGGCACCGCCCACATGAGTGAACAATTTTTCAAACTTCGACTGTTAATAACTACAGAACCGTTTATGCTAGAACAAATGAAATGAAACAAAATTTCAGCTATTATTAACTTCAGAACCGTGTTAAATAAAATTACGAAATATGATACGAGGTTAATACCTACGCTTTTCAAAATTATATATAGCCTATGCTGTAATCAGTGAATCCAAGAATCTACTGTGAAAATTTCATAAAGATCAGTTCAATACCTTGGACGCCTATACAAGATTAAAATTAAATATAGCCCACTTTTTCAAAATTATATATAGCCTATACTGTAACCAGTGAACCCAAGGATCTACTGTGAAAATTTTATAAAGATCGGTTAAGTACTTTGGACGCCAGACACACAGACACACATTCACTTTTATACCCAGCGTGTACTAGTACACAGGGTATTATAGTTTTGGTCATATAACGTCGGTTTGTAACGGTACAAAATAATGGAGATAGATATGGAGTTCCATATATCAAAGTTCTTAGAATGAACAGACATGTCCGTCCGTCCGTCCGTGGACACGATAACAAGAGTAAAAATTTAGATATTTGAATGAAATTTGGCACACAGGTTGCTTTCTGGCCAAGATAGGTTGCTATTTAAAATGGGCGAAATCGAACCATAACCACACGCCTTGTTTCGATATCAAAAATTTCGACAAACGTATCAAATGGGTTAATTCAATAACAAAAGCATCTACAATGATGAAATTTTGCTAGATTTATTAATTTGGTTGTCCCATGACGACGGGCGTGGCACCGCCCACATATGAGTGAAGAAATTTTCAAATTTTGACTGTTACTAACTTCACAACCGTTTACGCTAGCATAACAAATGTTCGTAGGAGGCATACTATTGTTGTGATAAAAGCACCCAAAGAAAATAAGCGAAATCGCTTTTCGACCACGCCTACTTTTTCATAAAAGTTATATGGAAAGTAGGTAGAAATATGGAACTGCCCATATCTAATTGACTGATACAGGTATAATAATATAATTTGGTACTTACATCAATTTCCTTACTCTTTATATGATTTTTGCAAAATTTTGGAAAGTGGGCGTGGCACCGCCTACTTATAAGCCAAGCAATTTGCCAATTCGACTGCTAATAACTTCAGAACGGTTTAAGATAGAATTACAAAAATTGATACGAGGTACACTAGAGACATGTGAAGTACGCCCACGGAAAATATGCAAAATCGGTGGACGACCACACCCACTTTTAGACCAAGTTTTCTAAAAGAGACGTAGGAAACCGGAACGTGCCATATCTCCTTCACTGATGCGGATAGAATGACAGAATTTCGGAGTTGCAACAACCCGATGATCCTATTAATGATCTTTTTTAAATTTTGGAAAATGGGCGTGGCACCGCCCACATATAAATAAACAAAACGTCAAATATCAGCTATTATTAACTTCAGAACGGTGTTAAATAAAATAACGAAACATGATACGAGGGGCGTGACACCGCCCACTTTTCCAAAATTATATATTTCCTATAATGTAGCCAGTAAACCCGTAAATCTACTGTGAAAATTTCGTCGAAATCGGTTGATTACTTTGGGCTCCTATATAAGACACATTCATTTTTATTCATAAGATGAAATTTTATGCAGCATTTTAGCGTGAAACCGCCTACTTTTTCAAATCTATATATACTCTATAATGTAGCCATTACAGCCGAAAATCTACTGTGAAAATTTCATCCAGAACGGTTGATTACTTTAGGCGCCTATATAGGACACATTAATTTTTATTCATAAGATGAAATTTTATATAGCCTTTTAGCGTGAAACCGCCCACTTTTTCAAATCTATATATACTTTATAATGTAGCCATTAAACCCGAAAATCTACAGCGTCCACATTTCCAAAATTAGAAGTAGAAAATGAGAATCTACTGCGAAAATTTCATAATACAACTAGACGAGGAGGCTATTTATGTCATACGTAGTAAAACACTTAAAACATATAAGAATGTTCATGAAAATATGTCTAAACAATTGAAAAAGCACAGATTTTTTTAATCTCAGATAATGCTCTTTGATTCAGTTCTATTTTAAACAAGGTAGCTTTTTTTCACCATTTACTTATAATAGCCAATATTTGCATTTGTAAATGCTGCCGCGTAGTCTAGAGAGAACGAAACGAATGCTGTATTTATTTTGGGTAAAGGCAAAAAAGTTGGTCATTGAGTCCAAACGGATTTAAAATCGGACTTAAACTATGGAAGTTACACAAATTTGAGAAATTGAAATCATAAGTTTCATAAGTAAATACTGCAGCGGTGAAGGTTAAACGAAAATGTATTCATCATCATTAATTATAACGTACCCGCCTAGGAGATTTTAAGCGAAAGTTTCAAAATGTTGTAGGAAGCCGATGCATTGTCATTTTTTCCAAATAAACTTTATAAAAGGAATGTGTCCTTCTTTGTTTATGAAAGCGGTCGTTTTGTGTAATAACAAGCCCTCATACATTTACCTAAACACATACATATGTAGGTAAAGGGTTATTTTGTATCTGTGTCCGTCTTTAAATATGTAAGCGGTCGTTTTGTCTGTTAACAAGCACTCATATATTTACCTAAATACATATATACGAGTACAAACATATTTAGGTTAAGGTTTATTTTTTGTATCTATATAAGATACACGATATATTAGTAGTTACAGGATTGAATGGACAATGCGTTCAGTCGTTTTTCGATATTTTAAGTTTGTGGTTGTTTTCTACAAGCCGCGTTTATTAAATCTTAAGTGTTTTTTTCAAAACATAAGTTAAACTCGTAAAACCGCGTTTATAAAATCTTAAATGTTTTTTTCAAAACATAAGTTATAAAGACACTCAAAAGTTTTAAAGTGCTGTGAAGAAAAAAACTTAGAAAAGTAAATTGTTGAAGGTGTTTTAGTTTTTGGAAAGTGTTTATTAGTTTTTGGAAAGCATAGGAAAAAACAAATCGCTGGTGATCAAACAAAAAATAAGGCAGCAAAGCAGTAAATAATAATTCAGGACATTACTTATTCTACCCAGCTGTTTCTAAATTTACTTATTTTCTTTATTATTATTTGTTTAATTAACCCACCTGTTCAAGTAATTTTTTATTTTTACGTTACTAGAATTTTTTAAAATCATGGCTAGATTAAGTAGAAAGATAATAAGTTAAACTCTTACTTATCCAGACTGAAACCCAACATACCAAACCCACTCTTCTAACACCTACATCACTGGTCCAACCCTGTGGAAACTGCGCGTTTCCTCGGACTTCCGTTAGAAGAGCCTGATCACAATTTAGAGTGATCGAGCCCATTGTGCAGGGCGAAGCACTGTTAACAACAACAACAACTAATACTTTAAGGCGTGTTGAAAATAGGACACTAATGCACGTTGTTCGTAGTACTGACTATAGGCTTACTGAGCAATCTCGCAATACCCGCTGAGAAAATTCTTACTACCTCTCAACATAGGATTTGCCGCGAAAACCAAGACCTTCGCTCCGCTTAGCAAAATCGTAATACTAGTGAGCATAGATTACGACGTGAAAGCCCTCAAGCTCGTTCCGCGGTGCAAAATTTTTAATACATCGCAACATAGGACTCGCCGCGAAAACCCAGAGCTTATCCACTGAGCAACATCGAAACACTCGCGACCATAGATTACGACGTGAAAATACTCAAGTTCGTTCCGCTGAACAAATTATTAATACTTCGCAACATAGGACCCGTCGCGAAAACCCAGAGCTCAGATCCACCGAGCAACATCGAAACACTCGCGACCATAGATTACGATGTGAAAACCCTAAGTTCGCTTCGTTGAACAAAATATTAACACTAGGCGCCAAGCCCCAAATGTTCATTGTAGTGAACAAAATACCAACAAAATAGCCCAAAGAGAGCTGCGTAGAAGGAGAAGGGAAGAGAACTATGCCCTTAGGCTTCAAGTCCATCAACGAGTTAGCCGCCATAGAACGGTTTTAAGCAACAGGCAGTCCGAAAATGAAAGACAGGCGGAAAGAATTCGTATAACGAGGGAAGATACTAGCTAAGATTCGGAAATCCCGGAAAATAGGGAAGTTTTGAGGGACTTTAGAAGTGCTTATTTCGAATGTATTAAAAACGGGCCAACAGTAGTTTGCATTTGTTGTGGCGGGCTATGGTTTTCTCACCAAGTAAGAGCCTTAAACTTAGATGTTGTTTTCCAAATCCATCCAAATGTATAATTCACCTTTCATTTAACCCTTTCGCACCTGAATTCATATCTTTCTTATTTGAGTAACAACTGCTTTTGCATAGCTAAATTCAAATTATATTTACCATTTGTACCGAAATAATTGAGGTAGGTGTTGGGCAGAGTCCTTGGTCGGGGGGAAGGCGGGTGGTACATATGTGTACCGTCAGTGCTTCTGTGTAGGACATATTTGTACCAACAGGTACTAAAATAGCTACTGGTACATATGTGTACCAACCGGTTCGAAAGGGTTAAAAGAAAAGTTTCTATCAGAGGATGGAAACTATTTTTTGCACAACCTGCAGAAAAGCAGTTTCTAAAAACCTTCTTCTAAAAATTTGTCTGGCTAACGGGTTAGATTTTCCAGAAATTCCAGATTGATTGCCTTAAAGTTCTCACACCGTTAGAAGAACGTCTTATAACGCCTATATTACCTTTCATGGCGATTCGCCCTTTAAGATATCAGGGCCAAAGTTCTTTGAAAGGAGCGGTAGTTAATATTCCAATTTCAGTGAGTGATATAGTTACCAACGTTCCAATTTCATTTGACCAAACCCATGTTATTCAAATTCACCTCAGACGGCGCACATACCGGTATTTTGATAATCTAGGCAGCCAAAACTATTTTAACGTTTTTTATAGTCTTTAATACTTTTATTCATCATCATTCAGACAATGGACTTTTTTTATGGAACTATTATATTATTAACCCTTAAATGACCATGGTATCTTTAAAGATACAACCATTTTGTACTAGAATAAATAGAAATTGAAATTTTTTTTGGGTATTTATAGGTTAAATTATATAAAATAGACATCATTATTAATGTTTTAATTATTTATTTATCAAATGCCAAGTTTCGTGGAAAGTTAATGCGTGGTATTAGAGGGTGTCAAATAAAATACAATATTTGAACCAAAAAAAAATATTTAATTCAATCAATAATCTTACGTCAATAAGAAATGAAGCAAAATGAAGCAAATTAAAGGAAAAAATTACAAATTTTCATTATCTGATGAATCAGATTCGTTAGGTTGGACGGGAATGAGTAAACTCAACGTTTCAGGTAAATATGAATTTAATTTTGCTCTTTTCACATTTCTAGTGTTGCTAAATAAAGGGTCTGAACTCAAAAAAAGTCGATTAAAAATGTCTCTATTGCAGTTTTCTCGGAAATATTTTTTTGCGAAGTCTTGGCGGGAAGTTCTAAAATGTTGATTCCTTGCTTCTGCAGCCTCCTCCGAAAGTTGCCCAATAGGCACCAATGCATTTTTTATGATTAATTCACCATGCACAAGTATTTTGTGCATTGTCGGTGTCATCGGGTGCGATGGGTATAATTCAACGTACAACTGAGCTGTGTCAAATGCATATTTATCATACTTCTGCGAGTCCACTTTATGTCCGCATGAAATTGTCTCCAATATGACTTTTAACCGATAAATGAGATCATAGTTGATTCCGGTTATTTCAGCAGCTAACTTTGGATGTTCGAAAAATCTCCTCCAAAGTTAGCTTTTGGCATGTCCAAAAGCAAGCCAGTTTCGTTACGGAGTCTCCGTTGGATTTCAAGTTTCCTGTATTTCTCCAGAGTTTTTTCCGCTTCTGTCTTTCTTTATCTGTATTTTCGAACAGGCAACTTGTAGGCAAGATGGAGAATACTCTCAAAGAGTCTTATCCTGGCGTGCAAAACAGATAAACCAAACTCAAGGCATTCGTGGTTAATATCGTGCTTTAAATGCAGCTGATTTAAATCTTTGGATGTAGCGCCACAAATATAGCACTTACTGGTAGAAGTTGTGCCAGAAGCAGCGTTGCACACTTTGCCATCTACCATTGTCATGACGACCACGTGACTGACTTTAAAGGTTAAACTATTTAATTCTAAATCCGTAGCTGACAGAGATTTCAAAGATTCAGTTACGAAGTCAATTTCCTCTTTAGTTATGTCCACACTTTCTTTCACAAACCGGAACCTCAAAGGACGACAAAAACGAGCTGAAGAGGGCGTTGGATTTTCCCAAACGACTTTATCACTTTTTCCACAGACTAACCTTAATGGAACAAAACAGGTTTGGAAGATATTTGAATCACAATCAGTATCACTTTCTTGTTTTTGTTCAAACTGTGACTGCTGTGAGCCGTCGCATCCCCATTTACAAATAAGTTTCAGGGACAGTCTTTCTTGTTCTTTAAGGGCTGAAAGAACTACTTCCAAATAAGTTAATAAGCGTTTCACTGTAACATCGACCAAGGGCTGTAAATCACATTCGGCACTAGTGGATGTAATTCTGATAGATTCAGTAGGTGGATACAATTCTTTTTTTGCTTTTTGAATAAGTGTGTAGCAGGGATAAATTTCTTTACATGTGTTCCTTATAACTTCGTACTGAGCACTTGTTAGATCAGCATCAATCATCATTTTCAATGCTTGCATTGGTGATAAAGAGTGGATTTCTTTTTTCCTAGTGTTTGAAAATGCCTTTTTGTATTTTGTCGCACGTGTCGGAGAGTTTTGAAAGTCTTTTAATACTTTAGAAGCGTCTCTCTTTCCACGTTTGATTAACTCAACTGAATCAGCATTCATAATCAAGTCTTTGTCCTTTACTGTAGACCTGAGTTCTGCAGTTTTGCGTCTTTTAGATCTTTCACCTGAGTCACTAAAATATTTCTGAGGACGGCCACATCGTTTCGGTATTGCTGCAACGGTTAATTCAAAACCTCCTTCCAACAAAGACTTGTACTTTGATAGGAAAACATGTTCCTTTTTATGTACTTGCAGCCACTTTTTCTTGATTTGTGATTTAAAATGTGAAAAATTGTGCTAAGATATCTGTTCGTCAGAGTATTATTCACTTGACAAAGGCTCCTGTTGTAAAGAGTTAAATTTTTCGTCCAAATTTGGTAAATTCTGAGCTTGCTTGCATGCGGTCGAATAGGTATTTTCGAGTCACAATTCGAACCCCTGAAGTGCCTTGAGAACCTTAAACAAACCAAAAAATAACAAGTATAGAAAACGCTTTTAAAAAAAATTGTACAATGAAACTTTTGAAATTCCACAATTAATTAATCTGCGGCTAATATGAGAGTGACCGTCGTGCCGTTCAGACGTGTTTTCCAAGTGCTCGCAATTTTTATTTTCACTTTATTACTGTTTTCTTAATTTATCAAAAAATGCCGTGTAGCTGTGGGCAAAAGGTTGATCGTAATCAGCAGTCAATACAGTGCGCTAGCTGCAGTGAACTCTTTCATCTTCGCTGTGTTGAAATTCTTCCAGCTGATTTGGATTATTTAATTAAATCAAATATTTCTTTTTATTGCAAAGCTTGTGAGAGAGCGCGTCGCAGCTCTTTTCGCTCGCCACCCCCTGTAGCCTAACGAAGTATCGGAAAATCATGGTGACTCTTTTTTGCATAATAACACTAATTTCCAGTATCATGCAAGTGCCAATAACAATAACAACGCTCAATGTGTTTGCAGTGGGCAAGAACATGATTTAAAATTAATGTTGAGTGAAATAACTAAAGAAAACAAATCTTTGCGTTCTGAGGTGAAAGACCTGCGTACTGAATTGCGCTCTTTGCTGAAATTAGTGTGCGACAATAACATTGTTGTTGCTAAAGACATCAAAGACATGAAAGCTGACTTCGTTTTTATTAAATCTTACCTGCCGTTGCCAGGCTCTCGCTCTCAATCGTGTGATGATTTGGACAATGCTGTTGCTGAGAGTGTGTTTACCAACGATGTTGGTGCTAACAATTGTGCTAATACTAATGCTGCAGAGAAAATCTCGGTCGAAAACAGTAGTAAGACCAATGACGCAAGCAGTATTCTGATAAATTTTTCCGATGTTGCTAATTCTGCGCCTGATGCTGCTGTCGATGTCGCTGTTGACGCTTTTACGTCTCAAGGCGACTCTGAGTGGAAAACAGCGGATAAGCGCAAGAAGAGGATAAAGAAAAATAACCAAGCTATGACAAATGTAAACAAAGAAAATAATATATGTAATCAAGATAAACCGATGCAAGCTGTTGTTGGTACAAGCTCGAACGCTGATTTGGCTGTTGTGCGACGTGATGTTGTGATCTCTTCATTTTCGGTTGGTTGCATATCTCTTCATTTTCGAATACTGTTACTGAAGAACATATTCTGAATTACCTTGCTGAACACGCTTCTATTGATAAAAGCCAACTGATCTGCTTTAAATTAATAAAAAAGGGCGTGGAGCCACTTACCTTAAAATGGGTAAATTTTAAACTTGGCGTGCCTGAAGAGATTTCTGACACTATTTTAAAATCAGAAATCTGGCCGGCGAACGTCAAAGTCCAGCCTTTTCGTTCCTCGCGTGCAAAACGGGATTCCTGATGCAGCTAATTTTCAATATAATTTTAATAGACTAAAAATATATTTTCAAAATGTTTCTGGTCTTCGGACTAAGTGTTCGGCAGTGTTTATGTACAGCTCTGCATTAGATTACGATATTTTCGTTTTTGTTGAATCTTGGCTGAACGAGAAATTTTTTAGTAGTGAAATTTTTGATCCAAATCTATTTGACTTTCGATCAATTTTGGCTCTCTGCGTGTTTCCGTTGCGGATGTCGAGAACGGTATAGGGAAGCTTAAGCCTTCATCCAAGACGGACACAGATGGTCTTTCGGTCATACTGCTAAAAAATTGTTTGTCTTTGGCTGAGCCTCTTACAATTATATTCAACAACTCACTGGCCACTAGGACATTTGTGGATGACTGGAAACTAACTTAAATTTCTCCGATATTCAAGAGTGGTAACAAAAATGATGTTCGTAATTATAGACCGATTTCGAAGCTCTCATCTGTATCCAAACTTTTCGAGATTATAGTCAATGACAAATTATACTTTGCAGTAAAGGGCCTAATTTCGAACAATCAGCACGGATTCGTCCCAAAACGGTCCACAGTCAGTAACTTATCTACCTTTTCCGATTACTGCATTTCCGCTTTTCAGAATAGACTGCAAGTTAACTCAATTTATACAGATTTCTCGAAAGCCTTCGACAAGGTGTCCCATCAGATACTCCTGGCAAAGCTGGCGGCGTTGGGTTTTCATTCCACATTTTTGTTGTGGATCGAGTCCTATCTATCAAACTGACATTGCGTTGTTGACGTGGACAACGCCACATCCCGGTCCTTCATTGCATCCTCTGGTGTTCCGCAGGGAAGTATTCTTGGGCCTCTATTTTTTATATTATTTATCAACGATATTGGCTCATGTTTCTCTTTTGCGGAATTTTTGTTATATGCTGCTGATTTGAAAATATTCGCTGTCATAAATAGTTCACATGACTCCGAACGGCTGCAATCAGACCTTTTCAACCTCGAAAACTGGTGTTGTTTAAATCGACTAATGCTGAACATCAAAAAGTGTTTCCATGTGACTTTTTCGAAGTCTGCTAATACCCTACGTACTTCGTATAGTATTGCCGGCTGTGCCTTGGAATCCGTTGAAGAAATCAAGGACTTGGGTGTATTTTTCGACTCTAAATTTAGTTTCTCTAACCAAGTCAACTACGTGGTAGCTCGGTCTTATGCGATGCTGGCGTTCATACGCAGAATTGTTCTCCATTCACTAACCCTCACACACTCAAGTCTCTATATTGTTCTTTTGTCAGATCGAGATTGGAGTATGCTGCTCCCATTTGGAGACCCTACCAAATTGGGCCCTCTAAACGAATTGAGAGAGTCCAGAAAGTTTTCCTACGTTTTGCTCTCCGATCTTTGAATTTTTCTGATCCTTTACCATCATATGAATCTCGATGTCTTTTAATTGAACTAAGTACGCTTGAAAATAGACGAACCATTTTATCGTGCTCGTTTGTTATTGGCTTACTTTCTGGAGCTGTTGATTGTCCATCACTTCTGGCAAAAATTCAGCTCAATGTCCCATGCAAATTTTCGGCATTTTGAGAGCTTTAAAATTGGTTTTGCAAGGACCAACTATGCTGCAAATGCTCTAATCTCTAGGGCATGTGCGGATCTTAATTTGTTTTTCAGTTCTTCAGGTGTTGACCTCACTTCTTCGTATGCAACCCTAATTAGTCATTTAAGATCTTTCTTTTTCTAATTAGTATGATAGTCTGTAAGAATTTTTGAATTTAAAGACTGAAATAAATAAATAAATATAAATATAAATAATTCTACTTTATTCTACATCTCAAAGCATATGGGCATTTCCGCAGCGGAGAACAAAAAAACCAAAAATTTTTTTGCTTGGTTTTGATTTGTATTATATGCAGCCATAATAAAAACAGCTAATTTTCATGGCAATGTGTTACTTTGGCCAAATTAAGAGCTTAACTACAGTAAATGCCCCTTTAAAATTAGTCAACACATTAAAAAAGAAAAATTTTATTTTTACTTTTTTTTGAAAGGACGCCAATGCCACGGTTTTTAACTCCCATCATTCCACCAAACATAGTAATCACTGCGGATATCTCGATTAAACATTTGCCAAGTTTTATCAGCAGCCTACTTATAGTTCCGAAGATATTAATAAAAATATAAAGTAATTTTCGGTATGTAACGCGAGTGACGAAAATGCACATCTTTCCTCTTAAAATCGAAGATCTTCATTCGAATTTGATGAAAGTCCATATTCTCTAATTGACGGGTCGGCCCTTTCGTCTCAATGTTTTACTTTTAAGCTGATTTTTGTTGGAACGATTTTCCGTCATCCCTTGTCAAGTTTGGTTCTGTGACAAACCGGTTTCGGTTCTTGAGAACGAAACTAGGCATTGAAAATGGCAGAACGCCGAAACCGGTTTGTCACAAAACCAAACTTGACAAGGGATGACGGAAAATCGTTCCAACAAAAATCAGCTTACTACCCTGTCGGAAGATCAACACAACAAAATAAATCAGTTTTACTTTTACTCTAACTACTTTGGTAACATTTTTATTAAGTTGATTTGGTTTTGTGTTTTTCCGACAGGGTGGATACTGGATTTATATTGGAACGAATTTTCGTCATCCCTTGTCAATTTTGGTTTTGTAACAAACCGGTTTCGGCGAAGCGCCATCTTCAGTGCTTGATTTCGTTCTGATCTGTGTCTATCCGTTGTCATGTATTTATAGCCTGAATGCTGTATCAGGTAGTGTTAGTATTCGTGTATATGAGTCGTGTCTTACGAACGTATCCGAACGGGTACCTGCAATGAGGGTTGTTTTTAACGCTCGTTTATTCGTTGTGGTGTTATATCGGATAATTAGTTTGAGGTTGTTAGGTCAGGTAATGTTAAGTGTATATTTAAGGGTGGGGTTTGACGCTCGTTAGTCATGTAGAAGTCAGTGATCTTTGTTTTCTGATTTGTTTTGTGTGTGTGCTCGTTTATTGTTGCTCGTTTTGTTATTGTACCTGCGGTGTTGTTTGGTCCTCTGTAAATTAGTTTTAGCGGTTCAAATATTGCGTCAGAAATGGTGTTTGTTTGTTCGTTAATTACTCTCCCGTCAAATGTCTTAAGTTTGTATATTTCCATGTTTTCTAGCACATTTAAGCGCCGCCCGTTTCTTTGTACGTGAAGTATTCTGACTGTGTTTTTGATGTTGGTCGGGGTGCACTTGTTTTTGAACATGTGATTTGCATAGTTTGACTCTGTTGTGATAGTGGGTTTCAGTGTTTCTGTTGTAGTCCCTGATGTGCTCCCGGAATCGTGTACTTATTTTTCGTCCTGTTTGCCCTATGTAGCTGTGCTGGCATTCGCAGGTAAGCTTGTATATTCCTTGTTTCCTGAATGGTTCTTCCGAGTTAGTGTTGGTTCTTAGTTTTTGTCCTAAGTTGTTCGATGTTCTGAACGCTGTGTTGATATCGTGTTTCTTGAAGAAGTTTGCCAATTTGTGTGTCGTTTTTCCAGTGTATGTCATTGTAGTCCAGATCTTGGATTTTTCTTCTGCGTTGTGTCTTTTTTGTGATCCATGGTTCCTTCGGAGTTTGTCTATTAGGCATTTTTTGTATCCGTTGCTCGTGGCTATGTTGTATATGGTGGTTAGTTCTTTCTTGTATGATTCCTGAGTGAGGGGTGTTCTTTGAAGTCTGTCCACTAGGTGCCTTAATGCCGCATTTTTGTGCTGTTGAGGATGGTTTGACGTAGCATGAATTATGGTGTCTGTAGTTGTTGGTTTCCTGTAGATGTCGTATTTAAACTTGTTTGTAATTCTGTCAATTCTTATTGTTAGGTCCAGGTAGTTCAGTTCTCCTTCTTTCTCGGTCCCCATAGTAAATCTTATGTTTTCATGTTGCTGTTTAGGAATTCTAGTATTCGTTCTTCATTGTTATTGTTCAGTATGCATATGATGTCGTCGACGTACCTTGCGTAAAATGTCACTCCTAGTTCGTTTTTTAGTTCTTACATATATTTTGTTTCCAATTTCTGTATGAATGCCTCCATGAGAATTGATGACGTTGGGTTTCCCATTCCTAGTCCGTTTGTTTGCCTATATATTTTATTGTTGAACTTGAAGTAGTTTTGCTGTAAAGTTGTTCTTAGTGTGTTTGTGATTTGTGCTGTTGTGGTCATATCTTTGGTTTTGTCTCGTAGTGTTTTGTTTACTATGTCTAATGTCTCTGGAGGCGGTATGGAGGGATATGGAGGGATATCGTCTCATTTGTCATAAAAGACTTATATCCCTCCATACCGCTTCCAGAGACATTAGACATAGTAAACAAAACACTAAGAGACAAAACCAAAGATATGATCAGAACAGCACAAATCACAAACACACTAAGAACAACTTTACAGCAAAACTACTTCAAGTTCAACAATAAAATATATAGGCAAACAAACGGACTAGGAATGGGAAACCCAACGTCATTAATTCTCATGGAGGCATTCATACAGAAATTGGAAACAAAATATATGCAAGAACTAAAAAACGAACTAAGAGTGACATTTTACGCAAGGTACGTCGACGACATCATATGCATACTGAACAATAACATTGAAGAACGAATACTAGAATTCCTAAACAGCAACATGAAAACATAAAATTTACTATGGAGACCAAGAAAGAAGGAGAACTGAACTACCTGGACCTAACAATAAGAATTGACAGAATTACAAACAAGTTTAAATACGACATCTACAGGAAACCAACAACTACAGACACCATAATTCATGCTACGTCAAACCATCCTCAACAGCACAAAAATGCGGCATTAAGGCATCTAGTGGACAGACTTCAAAGAACACCCCTCACTCAGGAATCATACAAGAAAGAACTAACTACCATATACAACATAGCCACGAGCAACGGATACAAAAAATGCCTAATAGACAAACTCCGAAGGAACCATGGATCACAAAAAAGACACAACGCAGAAGAAAAATCCAAGATCTGGACTACAATGACATACACTGGAAAAACGACACACAAATTGGCAAACTTCTTCAAGAAACACGATATCAACACAGCGTTCAGAACATCGAACAACTTAGGACAAAAACTAAGAACCAACACTAACTCGGAAGAACCATTCAGGAAACAAGGAATATACAAGCTTACCTGCGAATGCCAGCACAGCTACATAGGGCAAACAGGACGAAAAATAAGTACACGATTTCGGGAGCACATCAGGGACTACAACAGAAAAACACGGAAACCCACTATCACAACAGAGTCAAACTATGCAAATCACATGTTCAAAAACAAATGCACCCCGACCAACATCAAAAGCACAGCCAGAATACTTCACGTACAAAGAAAAGGGCGGCGCTTAAATGTGCTAGAAAACATGGAAATATACAAACCTGAGACATTTGACGGGAGAGTAATTAACGAACAAACAAACACCATTTCTGACGCAATATTTGAACCGCTAACACTAATTTACAGAGGACCAAACAACACCGCAGGTACAATAACAAAACGAGTAACAATAAACGAGCACACACACAAAACAAATCAGAAAACAAAAATCACTGACTTCTACATGGCTAACGAGCGTCAAAACCCACCCTTAAATATGCACTTAACATTACCTGACCTAACATCCTCAAACTAATTATCCGACGTTCGTAAGACACGACTCATATACACGAATACTAACACTACCTGATACAGCATCCAGACTATAAATACATGACAACGGATAGACACAGATCAGAACGAAATCAATCACTGAAGATGGCGGTTCGCCGAAACCGGTTTGTTACAAAACCAAAATTGACAAGGGATGACGAAAATTCGTTCCACTATAAATTTTTATTGACGTTTTTTGCGTGTAACGCGAGTGACGATTTTTAAACAAGTGTACTGAAATAAAATTATAATAACAAATTTTCATAAATACTTCCCTTAGTTAATAGTTATATACACTTAAAAGCGCTAAACTTGTTCCAAAAAGCTTAAAAAACGTCTTTGGTCAGTATAAAAAAAAAACCATAATTTTGCAAATCGTATGTTTAAACATAATTTATACTGATAAAGATCGATGTCTGGAGGTCGGAATTAACCAATCTAAACTTATATGGATTTCAATCGCTGAAAATATGGTATTTTTTTCCAAAATAGTGTAAAACAGTTAAAAATATTAAATGAAATGTATTGTTAAAATAAGACAAATTTGTATAGTTTAAGGTGGTAAATACATAAAAAAAAAAATATGTACCTAAGTGCTAAAGTTTTTCAATTCTCTAGTAGCCCGTACTTATTGATCATTTATGACAGCTCATATAGAAGTTTTTCATTAATCTTATACGAATATTTAACGGTTCTACTACTCGCATATACATTTATTCATTAATTTAACTCAAAAAAGTCTCTTTAATAAGACTATTATTAAAACTCCTAGTAGCTATTTAACGGGTAACTCCTTTACCATAAGTTACATATGTACATAAGTATGTAAAGGGTGTTTTTTTAGGGGTATAGAACTTTGAATTGAAATAAAACACAAGAAAATCGTTTTAAGGTCCATCAATTTGGCTTTATTGGAAGGATAATTTTATGCCATTAATGTTTAAATATGATTTCGGGCATGTGGCCGCCGCGGCTGGCTCGAATAAAGCCAATTCTACAGGTCCAATTTTCAACCACTTTTTCGAGCATATGGGGCCGTATGTCGGCAATAACGCCACGAATGTTGGCTTCCAATTCCCCTAACGTTTCTGGTTTGTTGGTGTAGACGAGCGACTTCACATATCCCCAAAGAAAATAATCCAATGGTGTCAAATCACACGACCTTGGTGGCCAATTGACAGGTCCATTCCGCGAAATTATGCGCTCATCGAATGTTTCCTTCAATAAATCGATTGTGACGTGCGCTGTGTGGCATGTAGCGCCGTCTTGTTGGAACCACAACTCATCCACATTCATGCCATCCAATTCGGGAACAAAATAGTCGGTTATCATGGCTCTATACCGGTCTCCATTAACGGTAGCTGCCTCTCCAGCATTATTGCGGAAGAAGCATGGCCCAATGACTCCACCAGCCCATAGAGCACACCAAACAGTCAGTTTTTGTGGATGTAATGGCGTTTCAAGGGTCTCATGTGGATTCTCTTCACTCCAAATGCGGCAATTTTGCTTGTTGACGTAGCCATTCAACCAAAAATGAGCCTCATCACTGAACAAAATTTTGCGATGAAAATCAGCATCGAAATCAATCTCATTTTCGGCCCATACACCAAAATCACGACGCATTGCATGGTCTCGCGGCTTTAATTCTTGCACAAGCTGGATCTTGTAAGGTCGCAAGCCAAGATCTTTGCGCAAAATCTTCCATAAAGTTGATGGACAAAGCTCCAATTGCTGTGCACGGTGGCGAATCGATTCATTCGGGTCCTCTTCAACACTTTGCTCTACAGCGGCAATTGTTTCTTCGGTGCGCACTGTTCGACGTCTCTGCGGATGCGTATTATCACATAGAGTAAACGTAGTGCGAAAACGATCCATGGTTAACCGAATTAATTGCTCTGATGGACGATTATGTCGACCATAAAATGGACGGAGCTCACGGTAAACTTCGCGAACTGAACCATTATTTTCGAAATAAATTTGCACGATTTGCAAGCGTTGTTCTTTTGTCAACCTGTTCATGATGAAATGGCAAACCAAACTGAACATAAATGACATTAGAGTTGCCAGATTTGACTACAAAATGCCAGTTTTATCTCTATTCGAAAAACAAACCTGTAAAAAAAACACCCTGTATATTCACATTTAACATCATATATATTATTTCTGTAAGGTCTTTTTGTGTTATTTCCTAATTTTCTGCTCTCATTTGGAACCAATATTAATTAATAAGGTATCGTTTTAAAGGTGGGGGTTAGCTCTACATGCGAAACCATGTTTTAATTAGCGGAGTGCTCTTGTTTAAGCGTATTTTATAAAAATAAATTCTTTAAAATAAACGATTGTGAATGCACAAAAAAATCAATTTGTACTGCAACGCTATTGTGACTGTGACATTCATATGCCTCGCGACATCTACAGATGAATAGTAAGACTGAGCAGTGCTAGAATAATTAAAGGCGAGCGCGCCATCTACACTTGAACATTGCTAAAATAAGTGAATAAGACTGCGTTCACACTGGGTCATAAACTCGAGTTAAAGGGACATTTTTTGAGTTAATTCATATTGATGTTGGCAATCAACTCAAGTTTATGGCTCAATGTGAATGCAATATAAGTGGTGGAATTTCAAATAGCTGTTTGCGCATATTTGTATAATTTTTTGGGTAATTCTATACGACAGCACGTAACTGCTAATATAGGTCCAAAAACATCGGGAAAGGTATCAAACGACGGGTTTTAACCTTCGTATCAATAATCCGAAAGCGGAAATTCGATATTTTATATCTGTTCAGAGATATTTGCAATTAAAGTTGAAATTTTTCTGTCATTTTCATGTGGTTGTTGTAATCACAGATTAGGGTGTACCGAAAAGTGCAGAAATGTGTTCTGTGCAGAAATATTGTGGACCGCGTAGCCGGTGTTGGACCGGCTAAGGTTATTTTTTTGAAGCCTACGCAGAAAGGTGTTGTGCACATAAATACCTTGGATCAAGTCCCCTATTTGGGATCGGACCTAGGCAATTTTTTGGTTTTTTACTAATAACTAACTAACTTTTCACTGAAACAAATTATTTAATTTCCGCTTTCGGATTATTGATACAGAGATGAAAACGCGTCGTTTGATACCTTTCCCGCGATTTTTGGACCTTTATTAGCAGTTACGTTCTGTCGTATAGAATTACCATTTTTTGTGGTCTCACAACAAGTGTAGCTGAAAATCTTTTTTTATAATTTGAGAAAAAGGTTTGAAAAATCCTGGACCTGGGCTAACAAAATGTTTCAAACCATTTTGGTTTTTTTTTTGCGCAAGGAGCGCACGGGTCCAGCTAGTACACAGTTATTTATTTTTTAGCTATAATGGCTTTAACATCGACTGAGAGAATGAGGCGCAGGAGAGAAAAACTAAAGAAAGCTGGTGAATATAATGATTACAAAAATAAGCAAAAGGAAGCATGCAAAAAAAGCAGAGAAAAAAAGAAAAATACTTTGCAAAAAGTGGCATATAGTGCAAAAAATTTAGTACTAAAGCAAAATAAGATAAAGGTGCTCCGGAGAGTTCAAAGCTGGAGGTCCAAGCACGAGTCCGAGTCCAATACACAACAAAATATGATGCATTCTTCCTTCGCCAACCCCCAAGCCTTGGGGAAAGCAGTTGCAAGAGCGCGTAAAATACTTCCGAAATGCGTTCTAAAAAGAAAAGAAGTTCTTTGGAAGCTGCTAAAAGAATGTCAAATTGAAGCCGAGGTAACATCTCAGGTAACAAAGAAATCGTCGGTGAATGTAAACTTAGATGACCAAATTTTGAACTTTTACGAACGTGACGATATAAGCAGATTAGCTCCAGGCATAAAAGACTTTATTGTTGTTCGAAAAAATGGTAGTCAACAAAAACTCCAAATACGTCATTTACATACGTCTATTATTGAAACACACTCCTAGTTTGTAAAGGAGTTCGGTGAGATTGTGGGAAAAAGCAAATTTGCCTCTTTACGCCCAAATCATGTGTTTTTGTCAAATAAGTTACCTCACAACGTATGTCTATGCAAGTACCACGAAAATTATATTTTAGCATTGAGTGCATTGCATTCGGTGACTAAGAGTCCTTTGTATAACTCCAATTTCGTTTTATCAATGATATGTGAAAATCCAAAGGACAAATGCTGACAATACACCTGCAAAAATTGTGAGAATATATTACCGAATATTTTGAATCATTACGTAAGCGAGTATGAAGCTAATAGTACAGATAATGTTAGTTGGTTTGAGTGGAAAGACTCTAATGGCAGGACCACTAAGGTATCTAGAAAGGAATCAATCCAGGAGCTAGTGGCACATATTTCGGCTATGACTCCGTTCTTTTTCCAACATTCATATGTTAAAAGGTGTCAAGCAGAAGCTTATAAAAATGATAGGATGGTGATATTCTCTGTAGCTTGGGATTCATCTGTTGCATTATTGCAAGTTGATTTTTCAGAGAATTATACGTGGAATTGCCCAGGATGAAATCCAGAGCTTCCACTGAAACTAACCACAAATTACTCTATTTACAGCATCTTTGTGGCATTCTGGTGTTCACCATCCCATAGTACTTGTATCAGATAACCGTCAACACGACAAAAGAAGTATCGGAGTTTATTTGAATAAAATAATAAAAAAGATACCAGAAAATATAAAATTTATTAGGATATGGTCAGATGGACCAGCAACATAGTTTAAAAATAAATATTTGAGCGAAACTATGAGAATGCTTGAGAAAATGAATAATAAGCGATTGGTATGGAATTTCTTCGCCACCTCTCATGGTAAAGGTCCCGTAGATGGCATTGGTGGATCCTTAAAGCGATATGTGAGAAATAAAGTACTTAAAAAGAAGTACAAGTGTTTAATGCAGAACAGTTTTCCTTAGCGTCAGAAGGCTCAGCAATACAAGTTATCAATATATCGCTCAAAGAAATGGAACAGACTATTGAAGAGATGCAGCTAGACAATATTTTCAAAACCGCTCCAATGATTAAAGGGATTTCTAAAATAGACACACTGTATTGGAATGATGCTCACTTGCATAAGGAACTGATATCTTTCGATTTGCATAAAAACCTCGTACAAAAAAACCTTTCATTTGAGCATTTGTATACCTCTAACAACAGCAAATATGATGACATCCCTTTGGCTGAATTAATAAATTAGAAACTTCATTTTGATTTACATTCTATTTTTAGTACATATATACCACTTAATCATTATATAAAACCAATGAATTGAATTGTTCTATAAAAAATATATTCTGAAATAAAGTAAAAACAACAAACCTTTAAATCTTTGTTTTATTATACCCCATATTTTGTTTTGGTTATAAATTGTTAGTGAATACTACCGGAAAATACATATTATGTGATTAACCAGGCAACCATGTAAGAGACAGTTAAAATTGTATATAATAAAGAGTAAAAAGAATAAATAAAAAAAATTACGAAAAATACATATTTTGAACAGTTTAATGTATAAATAATAAAAATTAACAAAAACTTTGTGCTAAAGACAGAATATTAGGCAGTTTTATTCAACCCACCAGCCAAGTATCAACTTTAGAAAGTTAAAATTTTTCATAATTCGGATGTAACGCGAGTGACGAAATTCTTGTAACGCGAGTGACGGTACTTTTTTTTAAATAACTTTAAAAATAATTAAGGTAGGCTTTCAATTGGCGGCCGCCGTGGTGTGGAGGTAGTGTTGCCGGCCTACCACACCGAAGGTCCATGGTTCGAGCCCTGGTACAGGTAACATCAAAAGTGATTTGAAAAAAAGTTTTTCAAAACGGGGTCGCCCCTCGGCAGTGGTTTGGCAAACTCTCCGAGTGTATTTCTGCCATGACAGGCTTCTCAGCAAAAATTCGTCTCCTTTGTAGATGCCGTTCGGAGTCGGCAAAAAACTGTAGGTCCCACCAATTTGTAGGGAAAATTCAAATCGGCACACCACAAATTGGAAGAGAAGCTTGGCGAAAAAATCTCTTAGGAGGTTTATGTTGATATACCTGTTGTATATCGCGCCATAAAGAGAAAAAAGAGGCTTTCAATTTTGCATGTTACACTTACATCAATTCTTAACAAAGCCTCATTTACAGAAATTAGTTCAAGGAAGCCAATTCAGAGAGTTTGAGATTCGATAAATGCTCTAAAAGCCTTGAGCAAAAAATTGTAACGCGAGTGACGGAAAGTTTTTCTCAATTTTTTCTGTTAATGATCAATTTAATTAAAAAAAGTTTGGCATTTCTAATTAAGCTCCTCAAGCTGGATATAACGATATTGGCATATTATTTGCAAATGTTACATATAAAGCATAAAGTGACTTTAACTAGTAAAATATTGTTTCTGATGTAACGCGAGTGACGATGGAAGTGCCCATATGTACACAAAAAAAAAATTCAAGCTTGGACGGACTTGGAAGTATAACTTTCAGCTTAACAAATAAAAAAAAATATGTGTAAAAATACACTATTTCTCCTTATACAGAATTCGATAAATTACGTTATTAATGAACAAAATCTATAAAATATTTATTAAATTTGGAAAAAACATACCTGAAGCTTCAATTTCCATCATTAAAACGAGACATATAACTGTAAATAAGTTAACTTTACTTTTTTGAAGATTTGTTGTTTCCCGAACGCCGAACGAGATATGTGTAGTGTGATAAGCAATGAGCTTTTGACTGCCAATACGGCGGTAGGGCACGCGACGAAAACGCGCGAGAGGGGGTGGAGTGAATACACTATTGTGCTCTCTTTCTATTTTATTCATTATTAAAATCAATTAATGCATTTTACAAAATTGACTTTTGGCCGCCTAGATTATCAAAATACCGGTATGTGCGGCGTATGGAACACAGTCACGACTATATAACTGATACCATACGTCCTTCGAAAATGATGGAAGCACGTCGGTGTATGGTTAATACCCCACTTTATCGAGAACATAATATCCAAGTTAATGAAAACTGGATTTCCGAATTCAACGACCAGGAAGAAGTTCGCTTTATTTCCACTCTTGAAGATGTCCCCCTAATACAAAATAGTAACCTTTCTAGACCACCTCCTACTTCAGAACCCAATATTGAAGAATTAAATCAAGGTTGTCAGGAAACTCTTCTCGATAATATACCAGTAGAAAATTTGGGCATTAATCGGCTAGTAATTGCGTCAGGCGAGGGAGAGAGGCCCCTTAATATAATTCAAGATACCAATGCAGAGGCATTATCTTTCGCTACAATTTATGCTGGACAGAAACGGTCGTGTTAAGAAACATACGAGGTGTGTTCAAAACGTATCGCGAATTTTGAATTTTCGCTGGTTACGTATATTCGAATTTCGAATGTTTTGTGGCGTTATGTTGGTACTCATGTCTCTCACTTATGCCGACAAGCTCGGCGATTTTGAATGTTCAGTTAATTGTTGACAGCTGCTTTGCTTGCACGTGTTTTGGATCGTCTTCGATTTTTACCTATTCAAAAAAACAAAATTTTCTCAGAAGGCCGAGAAGATGTGCAAAGAAGAACAAAAATTGGCTTTTGCACCACGATAACGCCCCTGCTCACGCATCGTTGCTTGTGCGCGACTTTTTGGCCAAAAACAACACACTAATGATGCCGCAGCCACCGTATTCCCCAGATCTGGCCCCCTGTGACTTTTTCTTGTTCCCTAAACTGAAGAGGCCCATGAAAGGACGACGTTACGCTTCTCTTCACGAGATAAAGACGGCATCGAAGGAGGAGCTGAACAAGATACAAACAAATGATTTTTTGAAGTGCTTCGAAGATTGGAAAAACCGTTGGCACAAGTGTATAATATCTCATGGGGATTACTTTGAAGGGGACAAAATAGATATTCATGAATAAATAAATAATTTTTGAAAAAACACAAAATTCGCGATACTTTTTGAACACACCTCGTACAGCAAAATTGTATGATCGGAAATTCGCCGTTTTCACAGGAGAGCTTGCACGATTCCTATGATAGAAGAAGTTAGAATTACTGCAGGTTAAGAATAGTACGTCCAATCAAAATGAAAATTTCGTTCAAAGTTTGATACAGCACGATGATGGTTATAGGATCCATGGCAGTTGCCATTGGGCTTCCCACTTTTTTCATTCCATTGTCAGCTGCTGAGTCTTAATGGTTAGAACTTGTAGTGGTGTTGAGCATATCTGTAGATTCAAGAGATATTTCCGAAGATGATGAAATTTGAATAGACCAGAACGATATCGTTTAACACGTTCAGATGCAGTTACATGTGCTAGGTACTTCGACCATCGATACCGACAAATGTTAAAACTTTTTAAAGCAAATGGAGTCATTTTCAATGAAAATGTTGTTCATCATTTTTATTGGAGAGTTGAGCTTCAACAAAGGGGATCTCCACATGTTCATGGTATGTATTGGCCCTAAGATCAGGATCCTCAAACATTTCCAAGTGTAATTAATTTTATTGACCAACATATTTATACTAATGTCTTCGTAGGTTACTTAGAAAATTATTTAGAATACCAAAAGCACAACTATATCCGATCTTGCACAAGAGGAATAAGGGGCCAGCATGTTTGTCGTTTTGGTATCCCATGCCCGCCCATGCCTACCACTCATATATTACTTCCATTTTCTGAAGAAACTGAAAATATAGAAACTCAGGGCAAACTTTACAAAAATTCAAAGTCTACTCAACTCAAATCTATCTTCTTCAGATATTACAACCCTGAATGATTTCGAAACTTTTCTTAGTAATTCAAGAATAAATTTATCATTTGACGACTATTGTCTGGCCCTCATATCAGATTTATGTAAACCTAAAATATTTTTGAAACGTAAATTGCAGGACCGTTCCATAAATGCATACAATCCTCTTATTCTAGAGTTACATAGGGCCAACATGGATATTCAGTTCATATTAGATGCATATGCTTGCTGTTCAAATATAATTAATTATATAAATTAATCTAGTAGAGGTATTTCTAGGCTCTTGATTGAAGCCATATCAGAGATGAATGCTGGAAACTACACCATAAAGCGAAAGCTTCAGCATATAGGGCATAAGTTTATTTCTGGTACTGAAATTTCCGTTCAGGAGGCAGTTTATTGTTGCATTGGGCTTCATCTTTCCGAAACAAGCAATGCAGAGATTTTTATTAATACTTCTCGGCCTGAGGAACGAGTGCGTATGGTAAAACCTAAAACCCAACTACAAAACATTTCAGCGGAATCGACTGATATATTTGTTGCAGGCCTTTTAGAACATTATATCGAAAGACCTAGTCAACTAGTGAACGTGTGTCTAGCTGATCTTGCTGCTTTATACTCTTTCCAAAAATCAGTTAGAGGAGCAGAAGACAACGCCGCTAATGAAGAAAATATCGAAGGCGATAGTTCTCATTTTCACCGAGTTGCAATTCCATTGACAGATAGAAGTGGTTTCATAAAGAAACGAACCAAGCCGTACATAATTCGTTCGAGAAGATTTAGTCCTGAT
Organism: Merzomyia westermanni; assembly: GCA_949987695.1. NCBI lineage: Eukaryota > Metazoa > Arthropoda > Insecta > Diptera > Tephritidae > Merzomyia > Merzomyia westermanni. The sequence continues at coordinate 90,235,165 of OX465291.1, forward strand.
ACGGCAAGAAGTGAGTACTTCAGGGAAATGACTATGCTTTATTTTCCGTGGCGAAATGAACAGACAGAAATTATGAATATTGTTAGTGAGCAAGTCTGTTTAGAAAATCGGGTTTCCATAGAGAAAAATAGGAAAAGATATGATGTATTTGAGCAGAGGGAGCTTGAAAATGTTTTATGTAGACTTAGGAATGAAGTGCATGCTGCAGAACCTGAGGGAAATGTCCAACCTCTTGTTGATAATGAGTTTAGGGTACTAGCACTTCCAGAAATCAACCCTGATTTAAATTTGTTAAACTTGCACGGAGAGGATTCACCTCTAGATGGTGACTCAAAGTGTAGCCTTAGGTTTATTAAGCTACCTCCCTTAGTTCCAATCGAAGAACTTCTTTTCTCAATTCAAAAGTTTAATATAAAACAGAATGTATTTAATACATATGCTACACAATTTTAAAAAAAAATAAGCCATTCTAACATTGCATTCTATATTTTCACTTTCAGTAAATCAGTCCAATGGAGAATTACGCCCACTAAGTAACGATGTTACTAACTCAATACACACAAAATTAAATGATTTGAACATAATAATAATCGATGAAATTTCTATGGTTGGAGCTCGTGTTTTTGGATTTGTTGACGCTAGACTAAAGCAAATTTTCAAGAGTACTTTACCCTTTGGCGGTATATCTTTTATTGTTTTTGGGGACTTAAAGCAACTATCGCCAGTCTGGGAGAGGTGGATTTTATTTCCGAATTCTAGTGACCCCTACAGTGCTTTAATTGGCTCATCATTGTGGGAGCTGTTTAAATATTTTGAGCTAACGGGGATAATGAGACAGAGAATTGACCGAACTTTTGCCGTTGCCTTCAATAATATGGCGTCCGGTTCAATGACTAGGAATGATATATCTTTAATTCAAAGCAGAGTATGTAACTCAGACCAAGTACCTGTTGAAGCAATTCATCTGTTTTGGTCAAACGAAGAGACTGACAGATACAATGCTCTTAAACTTAGCCAAATTCGTACCGCATCTCTTTTGGCACTTGCTAAAGATGTGGTTAGGGGAATTGTAGTAGGTGGGCAAGGAGACAACATTTTAGAGAGAGTCAGGCTTTTTAAAACATCGGAAACTCAGGGCCCCCCCCATAGCTTAACTTTAAAAACTACTGCGAAATACATGATCACTGTAAATATCAACACAGGAGATGGTTTGGTAAATGACGTGACTGGACAGCTGATGGAGGTTAGTTTAGTATCCTCTATTCCTTCAACTTTGTGCTTGAAGTTCTTAAAACCCTCAGTTGGTATATTAGCTAGATCAAGAAAAGCGCATCCTCATGCAGCTGATTGGACTCCAATTGAAAAATCGGTCAAAACAATATGAAAGAAATGAACAGGTAACAATGGAGAGAAACCAGTTTCCAATAGTTTCTGCAGAGGGGATAACAATTAATAAAAGCCAAGGTGCAACATACAGCCAAATTGCCTAGAGCATCTTTGTTCGCGGCTTGCAGTCGAGCAACTAGTGCTGAGGGTCTCTTCATATTGAGAAATTTTCTGCCACCAAACTCATCTGATTCGGATGCAGTTTTTAGAGAACTTATTGCGTTGAATACGACAAAAGCATTGATTCCAAACTTTAATGTTATGCTTTCTCGCACATCGGATATTCAGATATTATTTCATAATATCCAAAGCCTTCATGCTCATATAAATGATGTGAGAAACGATCCCCTATTGCTATCTTCGGATATTCTATGTTTTGCTGAAACTTGGAGTTACCCCTCCGAAAATTTTGAAATTCCTGGGTTTAGGGCATTAAACGAACTAATAATAGATAGCACCGAAACTCGAGTCAGAAATAAGCAAAGACTGTTAGTGTATGCAAAAACAAGCATTGCTTCCATGATTCAATTATGTAAGATAAAGAAAATTCACTCTGGTCGCAAAGCTATGGAAGTCCTTCTCTTTAACGCCAATAACCTCTATATTTTGATGCTATATAGAAATACCTTGTTTCCCTTGAGATAATTAATTTCAGAACTTCGAGAAATTTTAAATACGGACCTGTGCAAAAAAAGGAACTGATTTAAGGAGATTTCAATTTTATACTAGGAGCTGTACAGAAAATCTTCTTAGGGAAAATGTGTTAATTCACTGCTAGGTTCAGATTGTTCCACTACACCAGTAGGCACACAAATTGATTGGGTATTTTCCAATATGGACTCCGCCCATGTTATCGGAACTACACATGAGACCGTTCATAGTTATCATGACGGTATTTGTGTTTCTATTTTAAATTAATAGGTGCATTCTATAACTAGTATCTAGTCACTAATAGAGACATTTGTGTTCAGTTTCAATTTTGATACAATTTACTATTAGGTAAGCTGTCTCACATCTCTAGTCTCAAAAAAATAGTCACTAATTTGTCAGCTGGTTCTAGGCAGGTCACAAACAGTAAAATATTGGGTTAAAAATTAAAGAAATTAAAAAAATAATAAATTTTAAGTGTACAAATGTTTATATATTTAAAAAAAGTATATTTAACTACAAAAAATAAAATAAAAAGTAAAAATAATAAATTGTCCGCGATCCTGGGCTCGAACCTGCGTCGCTCACTTTGTACTCGAGACGCTTACTACCTGGGCTATCGCGATATCTATACATCCACTCTCAATTGCTGTACTTGAGACGTATGCAAATGTGTTTTCACCACATATCTTTGGTGAACTTTTTGTGATTTTCTCTTACAGAATACCGAAATCATCTGAAGTCACAAAAATTGTCTGTAATGAAAAATCTCAAATTGAGTGACTTGAGATGAGCCAAACTTACGGAAGACAGTATTTGGAAAATTGGTTTAAAGAATAAGTTGTAAAGTTATACCCGGATGCACACATCGTGCCTGAGTTTTGATATCCGATAAGAATCCACCGTCTTATAACGGTGGTTTGGTCAAAGTTTTTAGAATGTATAGAGTAATCGATTTAGACATGTCCGTCCGACCGTACGTGTGCACAATAACTAGAGTAAATATTGACATTTGAATGAAATTTGGCATAAAGTTTACTTTATGGCCGAGGTGGGTTGCAATTTAATTTCGAAAAATCTATAATATGAGACAATTCATTAATAAAACAGCTATAATAATGAAGGTTGGTTACTTTATTGACTTCATCTTTCTTTTAACGTTTTTACCACAAGTTTGGAAAAAGGGGGCGGTACCGCCCACATATGTTAGAACAAGTTTTCAAACATGGACTGTTAATAACTTCAGAACCGTTAAGCTACAATAAAGAAGCACGCCTCCTTATAAGCTGTTGATAATTTCAGAAAGGTTTATTGTTGTGATCAAAACAAATATTTTACGGCTAATTTTCTCCGGATATATAGCGAATTCGGAGTTTTCCTTGTGTAATAGATATTGACATTTTCATATGAGTTCTGTTTGTGTACCTTTGTCAAGCATTTCGAAAAAAACATAAGTTTAAAACCTCCTACAGGTCATACATAACTCCACAATAATTTTCAAATTTACTACGACCGCTTTAACACAGTTGGCTATTTAATGTTCGGTTCCATGGTACATGTTTTTTCCTAAATTTTCCCATCTGGCAGCTCTGTCAATTTTGACAGTTTCCTGCCACCCCAGAACATAGTGTATCATGATAAGTGTACTAACTCGTTAAGTCTGTTAATGTTCATACGCCTTCGTGCGATATGTCGTGTAATCACAAAAAGAGCATATTACATTGAAAATCTTGGAGCATTGTATATTGAAAGAACTGCTCCATTTGAACGCAGGATGCTAAAAATCAAAGGAGTACAGGTGCTAATTCTGCACAGCTGATCGTGGCAGTATAGCAGCCTTAGGGACGGGCTTTGGTCTTCTAAGTTGTGCAATTTCCGCTATTGCAGCTGTGCTAAAAGCAGCACCGGCAGCAAACCGTCCTGGTACGATGATACTACTTTTTGCTTCAAATCTTTCATCAGCAGCTTCACAATTAGTAGCGTTTCTTTGTTGGCTTGTTCAGTTCCATAAATACTTGCAATATAATGAACTAGCAGTACAAGATCGTCATTGGTATAGTCACGGTTTACCCTTTTTGGGCTATAGCTTTTATTTGGTAATTGCATAGACGCTGGTTGTTATATTAAATATTGTTATATTATTGCATGCTAAACGTCCGGAGCAACGTGATGTCCAAACACTAGAGCGAAGAAAATAAGCAGAGCGCTATAATGCTATTCTAAGTGTTAATACTCAAAAAGAGATCGAAACTAATTGAAAAGAGCAAAAGAACCTACCTGTGAAACAAAACATAAAAGTGATTAAATCGTTTGGACACACCACATCCGTTGTGTCCACAGAATGTATTCCCTTCCCGTGGGGGTACAATTGGGATTGGGTGAGTTTTGAATCCATTCCAATAAATATTCCTTTTCTCATAGGATTTCATTATATAGGATTCTACTATTTAGTTACGGTTGGAGAGTGGGTTCCATTGCTTTTGCCAACATTTGGATATTGCTTCCCTAGGGCTGTAGGAACTCACAACCACTCAATCCCAGGTATGCCAACATTTTGATGCCCTTAACTTATTAGGGCGTATGCCGGTCATATAGGTATGCCTTAGAGGCCATGAATCCATCCAAAACGGCAACTGAAACCGTATATGAATGAATCCGAGTGAATTTGTTTTCCCTGAACGTTTGATTATTCAACGTTTCAATATAGTCCTTTATTTAATCAATATAATATTAAGACCATTCAAAGATACGCTTGTTGGGATATTCGCCCAAACACAACTTATATTCATTCATACTATTATTTATATTCATAACTTATATTCATTCAAAATATAACTTACATTCCTTTATTCATATCCACCCTTTTTTTGTGAATATTGAAACACTCTATACCAATGTCCAATTTGTGGTCATTCTGTGGCAGATCGCTTCGTCCGTCTGCGGTAGGGTTCTGTGGCCTCGTTATGAGTCAACGAATGGGTTTGGTTTGGGTGGGATGTCTGATTTATTCCGTTAGGTCACTTCTACTAGACGATGGTTTCCCTAATTCGTAAAGGAATGCGAAGTGGAATTAGGGAGAATAAGAATTTGACTGATTTTCACCATTCTCGCTGGAGGATGAAAGTAGGACCAATCTCGTAATTGGTCTGGTGGTTTGGCTCCTTGCTGTGTCGAGTTTGATGACTCGAACTCGATTATCGGGTACATGATATAGGTTCGCGATTCGACCTAGTCTCCATTCGTTGGGAGGTTAGTTGTCCTACTTTATGACGACCAGGTCCCCTTGCTTCAAGTTAGATGTTTCCATTTAACTCGTTTTTGCAATTCGGTGAGATATTCAGATTTCCATCGTTTGCAGAACGTCTGATGTAGGGCCTTAAGCTTTTCCCATCGGTTGACGAGTGAGGCACGATTCTCACTTACGTCGATCTGGGGTGTGGCTAATAGATGTCCTCTAACGAGGAAATGTCCTGGGGTCAGTGGCTCCAAGTTGGACGGCTCGTTGGAGGATGGACTGAGTGGTCGAGAATTGCGACAAGACTCGATTCGACAAAGCAGAGTATTAAACTCTTTAAGGGTAAATTTATGATGACGAGCTGGTTTTCGCCGTGAAGGGATATCTTGTGGACAAACTGGACGAGAAGACGCGTGAAATTACAGGCGTAAGGGAGAATAACACTGTAGAACCAATTCAGGTTAGCAGGTTAGGTCGATTCTGAGAGTGAGGGGTGAAAATAGATACTTTCACCCCTCACTCTCAGAATCGACCTAGCTTTTGCTAACCTGAATTTGTTCCACAGTGTAATTGGATGGCGTTCGTTATAGTCGAGATTATGGAGCGCAGAAAGACGACCGCCCACTCGCAAGTTGTTATAGCTGTCGACGAATGGATTAAGAGGAAGGACTTCGCTTTTTGTCCCAATCGGATTCCCCGTTTTTAAATTCCCCAATTCTTCAAAATAATGTTTCTGTGGATAGATTTCGATAAGGCGTCGGGCGAAATGAGCGATGAATCCGCTTTGAAAGAAGATTTTGTTTTAGGATTAGTTCTTTGAGAGAACCTCATAACACCCCCTTAAAGCCCTTTCCAAATCGGAAAAATTTTTTAAAATGTCCCATTTGTCGGTTACTTGCGTAGTTATGGGAACTTCAACTCTCTTTTCTTAGATGTTTGTACCAAAATCCTTTTCTTGAGTTGTCCATTTTGTCTAGTCTTCTTGTAACCAAGAAGGTCCCTGCCACCACAAATAGTTGTTTACTAGATCCTCGCTGATAGTCCTCTGCTGGCCATATCTGCTGGGTTTGATGCGGAATCCACGTGTCGCCAGGCTTTCTTTCAACTTTTTCTACAATTTTCGTTACTCTATGAGCCAAAAATATTGACCAAAAGCATGGTAGTTTTCCGATCCAAGCTAAGACGATGGTTGAATCAGTCCATAGGCGAATGTCAAATGTTCCTAAGTTTAGATTTTTCATAACGGCTTCTAAGGTTTCGGCCAACAAGACTGCTCCACAGAGCTCCAACCGGGGCAAGGAGATTGTTTTGACTGCGGCTACTCTTATTTTCGCCATTAGCAAATTTACGTAGATTTGATCATCCTTTTTGACTCGTAGAAAAACGGTCGCTGCAAAAGCGTTTTTGAAGGTATCGCAGAATCCGTGTATTTCAACGTCGTGAAATACACCCATCGTCGTTTTCCAAGAAACTATCACAAAATTCACCATATACGTTTTGTAACAAGCCAGTGTGCTTGTTATACGAAATGAAAACGATATGCGCACGATGCGTAAAGATTTAAATTTTTATTTGGTACAACTATTTTTGATGCACACGCACCAGCTTATGAATCGGAAGTCCGAACCCTGCCTATCTGTTTTTACAATTCGTGATGTGCTTATCGATAGTTGAAGAACCCTGCTTACAAATACTTACAAATAGTGATGTGCTCGTCAATAGTGACATATTCATGTTAGGCACTTACGGCCACGTTCACATTACGATATTATTACAATCCTTTTTTTTTTTTTTTTTTTAATTTTGTATTTACAACAGTTTTACATTTAATAAATAATTCAATGCATTACAATAATGAGAATAACTTTTAGAAAATTTGAATTTTAGTTTAGGTTTGTGTAACAGCTAGCTACACGTGGACAAAGGTTTAGACACCGTAATCTCGACCATATTTCTTTGGGGGTCTAACAGATCGACCACTTCTCGTTCTATAGGTTTCGGGATCTGTTACAGCTGAGTTATTGGAACATGTTGCTTCAGATACCCCTCTCTCAGGCGTTGCATTGTCGACTGATGGCACGAGAGTATCATACTGACCCGAGATCAAGGATTCGTCCACATTACATTCCGCGTCACTGCTTATGCTACTTTCACTCCTGGTATTACTATCCGTGTTAACATTCCAATAGACGTAGTATGTGGTGTTGAACCATTGTAACTATCTACATTTTCCTCATATAACAAGTCGCTAGCATTGAAATCTTCATTGCAAACTTTCGCAATCAACCGTCGGTTGCGTCTAAAGTGATTGTTGAAACTATCTTTGATAATGTATGAACGCCCGTTACCAATTTCTACTATTGTACCGTAGTGCCATTGCTTTGCGGATATCTCGGGCTTGAGAATTTTAGTTGGATGTTGCATTCCCTTGCAAATTGTTCAACCTCCGCCGAATGAAAAGGACTATTATCACATCTGATAATCGTTGGAAGTTTATCGAATATTTGAGATATAGATAGCACAATCTCTTTTGATGTTTTGTTTTGAAGTTTCAACGCTACCACGTACCATCTATAAGCGATTTGTAATCATGACTTCCATATTCAAATCAATTCATTGCTACTATGTGATATGGATATTTGGGGCTTTCGTCCTGCACTAATGTTTCCTTCTGATTGTTTCTCTTGCATTTTTCACACGTCTGACAAGAGGCATCTATTTCTTTGATTTTACTATTCATTCCTGGCCAGTAATGCAACTTTCTTGCCCTCGCGAGGGTTTTCTCAATGCCCAGGTGGGGTTCATGTAGCCACTTTGCTATTTTTGTTTGTAACTGTGATGGTATGATGAACCGATGATCCTAGAACAATAACCCGTTTTCAAAATGTAAGTTATCTTTAACTTTGAAAAATTGTTGGCTAAAATCATCGAGCTGATGATAACCCGGCCACCCTGACTCAATGTAACTACAAATCCGTGAAAATTTTCATCTGCCTTTAGTATTTCTCTATACAACCGATAGTTTTCTTCTGAAATACATACCGATTTTATAACAGAGTGAATGACTCCTGCAAGTCGTTCATTCTCCGAGGCATGTGGCAGTTGGGCCCTACATAGGCAATCAGCGACCAACACGTCCTTGCCTGGTTTATAGATGATAGACATTGACGAGTACTTTAACAAGAACATAAACATTCGCTGTAGTCTCATTGTGACGTCGTCGATATCTCGCTGTATCAGCGTTTTTAACGACTTGTGATCACTTTCGACGGTAAATTCTCGCTCGTATAAGTAAAAGTGAAACCGTTGGCACGCGAACACTATGGCTAGTAGTTCTTTTTCTATTTGGGCCAACTTTTGTTCACTTCTACTAAGGGTTCGTGACGCGAACGCAACGGGGTGCCCGTCTTGAAGAATCACACAACCTAGTCCATCTTTCGAAGCATCCGTTTGTACTACTACTGACTTCGACGGATCATAAATTGCTAACACTGGTTGTGAGGATATAACTGATAGTAAATTCTCGAACTCTTCGTCATGTTTGACCGACCAGTCAAATTCCACGTCATTTCTTGTCAGGTTAGGCAGCTCCGCTGTGTGTTTTGAGAGGTTCGGAATTAATTTAGATAAATATTTAAGTAGCCCCAGGAACCTTAAAGCTCCCGCTCTGTCTTTCGGTTTTTTCATATTCAAAATCGCGTCACGATACTTAACGTCTGCGCTAATTTTTCCTTCAGCCATTATATTGCCCATGAACTTAACTTTCCTTTGTCGATACTGCATTTTTTCCTGATTAAACCTTACATTGTTTTTACGGGCCCTATCTGAAACTAAGTTTAAAAACCGGTCATGTTCCTCTTCATTTTCCGCGCAAATAGCTAGATCGTCAAAGTAGACTATCACTCCAGGTACATCTCCAAAAATTTGAACCATTTTCCGCTGAAACATTTCCGGTGCACAGTTTAACCCCAAAGGAACCCGATTAAATTTAAATCTCCCAAACGGGGTCATAAATGTTGTTAAGTCAGAGCTTTCCTTGTCCAGTTCCATATGCCAAAATCCACTTTTTAGATCAAAAACTGAAAATATTCGTTTATTTGCTATTTTTGACGTTAAGTCATCAAACGTAGGAATTAGGAAATGTTCGCACCTGATGCAGGCGTTAAGTGGTTTTGGATCAAGACAAATCCAAAGTTTACCATTGGGTTTCTCTATTACTTGCAAGTTATTCACCCAATCAGTTAGATAATCTACCGGAGTCTGGTATGACGTCTTTGCTAACCGTCTTGGTCAGATTCTTTTTTTCACCCAAAATGCCTTTGTTCACGTTTGCTGCTTCAAAAGTTTTACATATTGATATAACGCGTGGTAGGTACTCATCACAGCCATCCAAGAGTTTGAGCCGCAATTTTTTATCACTAACTCCTACAACAATACGATTTCGTAGCATCCGATCTTCATACAAGCGACCACACCCGCAGTTAAAGTCACATTGGCGTAATTGCGTGCGCAATTTAGTTTCAAAATCATTAAACGATTGGTTTTCTTTTTGTACAATCATATTGAATTTGTACGACTCCGTCGCTACGTTCCGCTGGGGCAAACAGTGATCATCAATTTTTTCAAGAACTTCGTCTAATTTCCGTTGCTGAACTACATTTTCAATGCGTGCTGGTTGTTGTTCCACCCCGCCAACCACTACGGCTGGTATTTGCCGTTGCAGATTGGTTTTTCCAAGTAATGAGTCTTGCGTCCCATCGTTAGGGAACAAGGTATTATAGATATTGGCACCTTGTGTGCCCAGTAGCCAAATGAAGGTTGCAATTTTTGTTGCCTCCGGCTCTTTCGATTTGCCGCTGGCGATCAAATAAACAAGAAAATTACGCCTCCAGTTGGGCCACTCTGTTGCCAAGTTTGCACAGTCCAGCTCTGGCGGAATGCGTTCAGACATTTTTCAACTTCACTTTGTGTGTCAAAATTATATTTAATATTGTCACTTCTGACACCATGTAACAAGCCAGTGTGCTTGTTATACGAAATAAAAACGATATGCGCACGATGCGTAAAGATTTAAAATTTTATTTGGTACAACTATTTTTGATGCACACGCACCAGCTTATGAATCGGAAGTCCGAACACTGCCTATCTGTTTTTACAATTCGTGATGTGCTTATCGATAGTTGAAGAACCCTGCTTACAAAAACATACAAATAGGAATGTGCTTATCAATAGTGACATAAGGCCACGTTCACATTACGATATTATTACAAAAAAAAAGTGGTGCATGAACCAGACTAACCAACGTACCTTATGTTGTGAGTGATGATTCGTATTTTGGTTGTTGTGATGTGTGAGGACGACTGCTGTGATGACTGCTTATGTGTGGATTATATTTTAATGGACTGTATGATGGGATGGTTTGGTATGATGTGATGTGATGTGGCTTGGTGATGTTTTAATGGCTGTATATGTATGTGAACTATTTACTCGTTGGTATAGCCTTTGATAGTTGAGTACTTGCTGATTTGTAGCTCGTTTGATTATTGTCGAAGTGAAGTTGGTTATTTTGGCGCTGGTTTGGCTGCTGGTGACTTTAGCACGTTTGATAAACAAGTGAAAGAGTCTTTCAGATAAATTTAGTTCTATACCGCCGCCGAACGCCTACTTTCGTTAGGTTCGAAGGGGTAAGCACTGTTATCGGTAAAAAAGATAAAAGTAACCGCGCGGGCAGATGCCCAAATACGAGGGGCGACCATATTTATATAATTACACTGCGTTACAAAAACAAGCTTTCTGTCCTATGAGCCAAATATAATTTTTCGGAAAGGGGAGAAAAAATAAAAATACACGTGTACACATCAGCATTTTTTTTTATGTATAAAGTATAAAGCCCGTAGTGCCCGCCTGTGTGAAAGACTTTGGATCGATTTTTAACCCTTTTTCCGTGATCCAAATTTTTGCAGGAAGACTCTTGGAAATGTCTGTATGACGTCAAATTTTTTCAAACCTACATTTTTATCAATTCTCAGATTTTTCTGAATTAAAAAAAAAAAAATTTTTTTTTTCACTTTTTTCGGCATAACTTGAAGGGACTCCAAATTTTTAAACTACTAAAGCGGTCCAAAAAAGGAAAATAATTGTTTTTCGATCCATCCTACTCCATAAATTTGTAGTTTATCAATAGTAACTTTCTAACACTAAACTGTTTATGACGTTTACAACACTTACAACTGGTATGACAGATGAAACATTGAATTGCACAATTGAATTGGAAAAGGGTTAAAAATCGATCCAAAGTCTTTCACACAGGCGGACAGACGGACACTACGAGCTTTATACTTTATACATAAAAAAAAAATTCTGACGTGGACATGAAAATCGCCGATACACGTGTATCTTATTTTTTCTCCCCTTTCCGAAAAAGTATATTTGGTTCATAGGACAGAATGTGTGTAATGCGGTGAGTTATTTAAGTTAGTGTGTTTCTGCCGCTCGTCGGTTATGTTGCTTAAGGAGATCCTCCCGTGAGTACAGGTGGCGAAAGTGGGGTGTTATGAGAATCCCTAGAGTTTACAGGCTACGGAGAGATTTAGAGACTACGGAGAGATTTCGACATTGGTCGTGTGTATATTCCACATTGAGTTTTCGTCGAGCCGGGGTAGAGTCGAACGACGCGTCCGTGGTGCCATTCATTCGAAGGGAGAAGGTCGTCTTTAACCACGACCAGATCACGTTCCTTGACGTTGGTCTGCTGCGTTTTCCATTTAGTGCGCTTATGAAGTTCCTTGAGATACTCGTTTTTCCAGCGCGTACTAAACTGATGGTGTAGAACTTGCAATTTCTGCCATTTGTTTATAAACGGCAAATTTGCGGATTTGGGTTCAGGCAATAAGAGTAGTGGAGCGCCACGGAGGAAATGTCCAGGAGTAAGAGCGAGTAAATAGTTGGATCTTCCGACATTGGAGAAAGCGGTCTAGATTTGGGAACCGCTTCGATTCGAGCGAGTAAGGTCGTGAATTCTTTGTACGTGAATTTTAACTGCTGCTTCCCATAATCCGCCCATGTGAGAAGCATATGGGGGGATTAATTGCCAGGAGAGTCCGTGAGTCGAGTATTTTTCAGCTACGTCAGCTGCTGCTTTGAAGGGTACGGCTGGCTCCAATGTAGGTTTTGCCATTGTCTGACATAACTTTATATGGGAGTCCTCGGCGACTGACGCACCGAGGGAATGCTGCTTTGAACGCAGCCGTCGTCAAGTCTGAGCAGAGTTCCAGGTGTACTGCTTTAGTCGAAAAACAGACAAAGACACAAACATGTGCCTTTGCGTATGATGCTTTTCGCAACGTGGAGGTTTTAACTAAGAAAGGTCCCGCAAAGTCCATACCGGTGGTGTGAAATGGGAAATAGAAGGTGGATCTTTCCGGAGGGAGTGCGCCCATTAGGAGGGACTGGCCTGTTGCTTATATATAGTGCACGTTTTGCAGTGAAATATGCATTTCTTCACCTTTTGTTTGAGTCGACGGATATAACATTCTTGTTGTATCATACGGGTTATCAATTGCTTTTCTGTATGCAACAAGGTGGATTTAATAAAATCTAGGAGTAAACAGCAAAACCTAGAACTTTCGGGTATACTAAAAGGATGGCGCTCGTTATAGGTCAGAGTAGCATATGCGAGTCGAACATTCACGGGCATTATGCCTGTTTTGTCGAGCATAGGGTTTAGAGATAATAGATAACAGATTTAGGCGAACTTTTGCCTGATGAACTTCTTCTTGGGTTAGGGTGAGCATTTTTGAGATATCGAGTTTTTTCGCCCTATGTATGAAACGATAAAGGTATGAAACCACTCGTAGAGCTCTTGAGTATGAGGAGAAGTGATCCAGTAGATCCGGGGTTTCTACTGTATGGAGTACTTGGGTGCGCTTCTGCTCCGGTAGAGTGAGGGGTTGTGCCACTATTTTGGGCCAATCCGTCGATGATTTTGACAGCCACTCATGGCCCTTCCACCTTCCAGCGTATTTGTTTTATTAATTTTGTGAGTAGTACCGCTCCGCAGAGTTCAAGCCGAGGGAGACTCACTGTTTGCAAACGAGCGACTTTGCTCTTTGACACGAGTAAATGAGTGGAGAATGGGCTTTCGCTATTCTGTACTCGCATACACACATGCGCAGAACGCTTTCTCCGAGGAATCTGAGCATCCGTGCATCTGAAAGGGTTTGTCGGGTGAGAAATCGATCCAGGGGGGGATTTTGATTTCGTTTATCGCGGAGAGATTTGTTGTTTATGTAGACCGCAGTGAACATATCCCGGAACGCGGCCAGTCTTCATACCCACCTTAGAAGACCTCCGTGTCACATGCGGGAACTTTGAGATAGCTTTGGTGTTCCGAGGGGGTCTGTAATCGTTGTGTTGGGTTAACGTTGAGTTGAAAAGGCTGCAGGGTTGCTCATCGAGTGATGTCTCGTATGCTTCCTCTCATGCCGTCCTTGATCTTTCCTCCGGTATGTTGAGGTGTGCGGCTTCATATGCAGATTCCACCGCGTCTACGCGTTTATTCAGTTTCTCCAAGTATATTTTGAGACTGGTCCGTCTACGCTATGTTCCACCATTTTTCGCAGAATTTTTCCAATTAGTTTATTTCAAAAAACGATTTTTTTTTTTCAAAAAGTCAGAAGTCCGCTTTGCTTTAAACTATGCACATTGTAACTATGTACCTTTTTGTGGTTACATCCAGCCAAAGTATACGGTGTTGTTGGGAAAATGAACGGTTTAATGTTCAGATTGTGCGGTGGGTAAGGGTAGTAGCTGTACTTATGTATATAAATATACGTGTAATTTTTTTTGCAGGGTGTTTTCACTTTGGCTTTCCGTGTATATTTATTACCACCTGTAGTTTATTGTTCTTTCGGTGCTGTTGTTTTTCCTTTGTTGTTGTGATTTGTAGCTTTTTTTTGGTGGTGGTGGGGTCTCACTTGTGCAGGTACACTGCTCGTGGTGACAGTAAAATAGTGTGCAATATATTTTATATATATTTTTTCTTTTGGACGGTGTAACGTCCGTTATTGCTTTGAGTTGCACCACTCTTTTCTCACTTGGGCACTTTAGGTATGTGTTTAAACGTGTGTTGTGCCGGTTTGTAAACTAGAGTGTGCTGCTTTTTGCAGGTATACTGCTCGGTTAAAACAAAAAAAATAATAGAACTGATCCGTACCGCTAGGAGCTTTATATATTTGTATAGGTGTATATTTATTCTTTGTTTTAAACGTTTACAAATTTTGATAGCAATTGTACCACTGTATCTTTAAATAAGCAGTTGCTGCTTTCTCCACTTTATGCAATTCGTATGTATATAACTGTGTTTTGCCGTTAAATACCCTAGGCCGTGCCTTAATTTATTTTTCCTACTATTTTTTTGTTTTCCAAAACTTTATTTATTGGGTTTTTTTTTGTAATTAATTGTAAGAATTACTTTTTTGAACTTTTGTGTCAGCACTTTTTATTAGGTTTATCTTATGCGCGGCTCGAAGGACCATGTATAAAATGAGGGGGTTATGGGTCACTTTGGACAGTAAACTCCCATGGAATAAAACCGGCTCGAAGAATTAGGAAATAGCTTTCGGGCTTACCATCAAATTCAGGCAAAATTGACGATGCCGTATCAATGAATTCTACTGCTGTTTGAGGCATTGTGAAGCTATTGGTTTCCGTTAAACTAGTTTTTTCTTCAGCCTCTGTGTGGAGGCTGTTAATAATTAATTTATGGCAATGGTTATTTCTTGTTCAAATGGAGTAGGTACCTGTTTTTCAATGTTATATCTGGCTAGTGATGACACTAATTTTTCTTGTGCTTGCCTTTGGTTATCGCTTGTAAGTTTGCTGTTTGCCTTTTTTATTATGTCACTAATTCCATTCAATGATTCTATAATATTATCCAAATGTTTTATTTGAATTTTCTTTCTAATATAAATGCTCTTATTAATGCTTTTATAAGACTTTTCTGCAACTAATTTCCTATCTTTAAATATATCTATTTAAATTTTATCTAGACCGTCAGCAAGTCTCTCGTATCTCTTCTTCAAAAATCTATTATGTGCTGAATATATTTTTAAAAATAAACTTAAACAAGTTCAGATGGTCATAATCAGAAGCATTGCCTTAACGAAGTAGTAAGGTATAAGAAATGGAAAACTTCTTATTTGTTTATTTTATTAAGACATTTTCATTTACATTTTTCTAATATTTTTTAATTCTTTTTTCAATTTTGTCAATGTTAGTTGAAAAAACAATTTTTTCATATATTTTGGCAATTTCGTTTCGTTTATATTTTTTGCCGCCCCTTTTTCTGTACAATTTTTATTGGTTTCGGTACTTTTGGGTACCGGTATATAAAAGTATGTTGTCGGCAAATAATTTTAGTTTTTGACAATTTATAGGCAGCCGTTAGGTTGGCAGAAGTTTTATTAATACTTAAGCTAAAATTACTCCAAACTTTGTTGGCTGACTGCCTCTGCAGAAAGTGCAGTATAGTTGAAACACTCAGCGTCTGCATATTATTTGGCCGCGATTTGTTTACATTATCAGCCAAATAAGTTCAATGCATTTTCGACGCATATACAAACATATTTATATAGATAATGTTAGATATTTATGTAGATTATGTTACCGAATGAGTTGAATGCACTTTTCCTATACATGTGTATGTTTATGTGCTTCTACAAAAATACTAAAAAAAATCAAAAAGTTATGATTATATATGATTTTTTTAATAATCGTAAAAAATCATGATTTTTTTGGATTAATTTTTTAATTAATTCGGAAATAATCATTAAAAATTTAAAGTAATGGTAATTAATCGTTTAAATGGATTCTCAAGAAAACAATACCTCAAACCGGTAATCATTACGATCAGTAATCATCATCATATACGAGTATATTATTTCTGTAAGGTCTTTTTGTGTTAGTTCCTAATTTTCTGCTCTCATTTGGAACCAATATTAATAAATAAGGTATCGTTTTAAAGGTGGGGGTTAGGTCTACATGCAAAACCATGTTTTAATTAGCGGAGTGCTTTTTTTAAAGCGTATTTTATAAAAATGCATTCTTTAAAATAAACGATTTTGAATGCACAAAAAAATCAATTTGTACTGCAACGCTATTGTGACTGTGACACTCACATGCCTTGCGACATCTACATTTGAATACTAAGACTTACCAGTGCTAGAATAATTAAAGGCGAGCGCGCCATCTACACTTGAACATTGCTAAAATAAGTGAATAAGACTGCGTTCACACTGGGTCATATTTATAAAAAAAAGCTATTGATTTTTCTCAAATTTTCAGAAATTCGACATGTGTAAGGTTGTATGAAGGAAACTTCAAAATTTGAGAAAAAGGTTTAAAAAATCCTGGACCGGGACTAATAAAAGGTTTCAAACCATTTTTTTTTTTTGCGCAAGGCGCGCACGGGTCCACCTAGTATATATTATTTCTGTAAGTTCTTTTTGTGTTAGTTCCTAATTTTCTGCTCTCATTTGGAACCAATATTAATAAATAAGGTATCGTTTTAAAGGTGGGGGCTAGCTCTACATGCAAAACCATGTTTTAATTACCGGAGTGCTTTTGTTTAAGCGTATTTTATAAAAATTAATTCTTTAAAATAAACGATTGTAAATGCACAAAAAAATCAATTTGTACTGCAACGCTATTCTGACTGTGAAATTCACAGGCCTCGCGACATCTACATTTGAATACTAAGACTAAACAGTGCTAGAATAATTAAAGGCATTGCGAATATCACAGCGCTCAAAACACTGCGAGCGCGCCATCTACACTTGAACATTGCTAAAATAAGTGACTAAGACTGAGTTCACATTGGGTCATAAACTCGAGTTAAAGGGACATTTTTTGAGTTAATTCATATTGATGTTGTCAATCAACTCAAATTTATGGCTCAATGTGAATGTAATATAAGTGGTGGAATTTCAAATAGCTGTTTGCGCATATTTGTATAATTTTTTGTGGTCTCACAACAAGTGTAGCTGAAAATCTTTTTTTAGTATTTGAGGAAAAGGTTTGAAAAATCCTGGACCTAGACTAATAAAAGGTTTCAAACCATTTTTGTTTTTTTTTTGGGCAAGGCGCGTACGGGTCCACCTAGTCGTTATGTAACAGGTTTGGATAAAAGTATGCTACAATTAGATCGACATAGATGACCTTCTAACTTGGTGCGATTAAAATTATATACTCCTAACCTTAAAAATTTGAATCAGCTATGGCTGAGAGAGTCGTTCAAAACCACACAACAATTTTGCCATCGCATTGAAGTAGAAAAAGTGGATGTCTTAATCTTAGAAGAAAAAATATACTTTTGAATGTTAGTAGTACTGGTGAAATTCTATTGATTATACAGTGCTACAAAATCAAAGAAAAAAATCCTCTCACATAGATATTTTGTTTCCTCATGCCCATAGCAGACGACCACATTTGCAGATTTTCTCCATCATTTCGTTTTTAAATTTTTTGCGTACGAATATAATACAACTCTGGCATTCTTGAAGTTACAACTTCAAGATGCTATAACTTTCTTGTTTCTAGGTAGAGTTCAATTTCAAAACAACTGCCTTTCAAACAAGCAAAATGGTTTGAAAATCGACCAAAAAATGACTAAGTCTTTTATTAAAAAAACCACATACATTTTCAAAAGACTTTTATATTCTTTATGCTTTTATTTGATCGTGATGCAACAAAAATTTTTTATTTGATATTTATAAATACGCATACAACGCCAGCTTTCCAAAAGTCATAAATAAATCAAAATCCTACAAAAAAGGCTTAGTCATGCTTTATTAAGTGATCACAAATTTATTTGTCTGCTCCTTTTTTCTTAAAAATGTTTTTTCTGTACGTCGCTGCTTGGATCTCTTAAAAGAGACCAAAGGTAGTTAGAGCGCATACTTTTATTGCTTTTTCCAACATATCGCTGTTCGATCTTCAGAATTTCCTGGTGAAATCGTTCACCTCGTTCGTCGCACATTTGGCCTAAATTTGATGGCGCGGCTTAATTGACATATTGCAACCAATGGCATGGTAGGCATACAACATGTCACTTAGTTATAAGTGTCATAGTTTGGTTCATTGTGTTTTCATACAGAAGAAACCTCCTTTCATGCATTTTCCTCTACATCAGCCATTTGTTGTAAAAACTTGATATCCCTAAGTAATTCGTGAATTTGTACACCGACAAATATACCTGTTAAAAATAAAAGTTATCTTTATTTCAAATCATTTATTAGAATTTCAAGTAAGTTGTTCGCGGAAACATTTTTTCAAGATATTCGAACGTTTGATCATTTTGATCAAGAACTAAACCCAGCAGCGGAGGTAAAATAATGTTGTTTGGATTAACTAATTTAATATTTAAACTATTTTTGCACAATTTCATTTCACAGTTCCCAATTTCAAATTCAAAATTAAATTCACTAAAAGAATATGAAGTTAGCTCCACGTCTTTAATACAAAATTTTTATAGAAAACCCCAGTTCTGTGAGACAGTCAAACTACATACTATGTATGCAAATATATATAAACAAATAAAACGAAAAAAAAAACATAAGCATAAGTTTATGAAACATTACTAAGCTAATTTTAACTCGATTTTAATTTACTTTTGACCTTTGGAAAGCTTATTTTATGTGGATTTTTATAAAAATTAAATAACAATTTTTTGGAAACATTTACACTTTTTTTAATAAAAGACCAATACTTAGCCATTCTTCGGCCGATTTTCAAACCATTTTGCTTGTTTTAAAGGCTACACAAATATTTTTCAAACAATGAAAAAAAAATTAGTTCGACCAAGACACAAGCAAGTTATATCATCTTGAAAGTGTAACTTCAAGAATACCAGAGTACTTGTACGCAAAAAAT
This sequence comes from Merzomyia westermanni, assembly GCA_949987695.1. Taxonomy (NCBI): domain Eukaryota; kingdom Metazoa; phylum Arthropoda; class Insecta; order Diptera; family Tephritidae; genus Merzomyia; species Merzomyia westermanni. Next base: position 90,254,363 of record OX465291.1, read on the forward strand.
TTAAAAGCGAAGTGATGGAGAAAACCTTCTAATGTGTGTGCTATGGGTTATGACAAATCAAAATATCCATGTAAGAATACGTACATATTTTTGGTGTAGCGCAGTGTAGTTGAAGAATATTTGGTACAGAATTGAAAAATTTTAAAAAAAAATTTTTTTTTGGGATAGGAAATATTTAAAAATTAAAAATAACTAAACTTATAACACCGGGTGGTTTGCTGGGTTGCTTACCGCTTGTAATTATAGTACAGGGAAGGAAAGTAGCTTAGGTATCTTAGAACCAAAAGCGCCAGTCAAAATCTTATCAAAATGAAGAGTGCGAAGTAGGGCTTTCGTGCAATTATTCGTGCATATATTTACAAATAGTCGATAATTAGTGAAGTAGGTACATAAGTATAGATATAAAGGTATGGTTGGTATAAAGTTGTAGGTACGACAAACAAACCTATGCATTAAAAGTAGAAAATGCTTGTTGGGTAACAATGTATAAAGGAATAAATCATATTTACATACATAAGTACATATTTCACTGAGCGACCAGCCTCCGCTGTTCACCTCAGCAAGTATACATACTTGTTTACATACATATGTACAGACGCACCTGCTACCCTGCAAATTCCGTATCACACACACATCACATCTTAAAGAGCATCGGTAGACTTTTTGACTGTTTCTTTCCTAACGTTCTTGTGTGTGTGGTTTTACATCTCGCTCTTTTTCATTTATTTTTCTTTGAGATAAACATATACCTGAACTGCTCACACCGTCACAGCTACTACTCATGTGAATAGTCATATAATTTTTAAGGGAATTTACGATTTCTGTGACCGACATATAATGCGAAAAATTACCGAAATTTTACGGACATGAATATGGGCATTTTACTATTATACTAACACCCACTTTATATTGATTTAGGAGCATACTTTCGGAAGTTTTACCAGACCGTAACTTTATCTGTATAATGACAGCAATTTTACGGTAAAGTTATTGTCATTTTACTAAAATGTTTACCTATCCCAAATTGTAATAAAACATGTATTACTTGGTAATTATAACAACTTTATTCAGTACAACTCATATTCATAACCACAAGTCCGAAAAGCACATTTAATACCACTCAACGTCAGCGCTCTCCCATGCCAGGGTTCCTCGCCATCAGTGCTGTCCCCTTGTCAGCTACAGGGTGCCACATCCCTCCTTTGTTTACCAGCTTGACTTTTAACCCTTGTCCGGTAGTAGGGGTTCCGCTTTCTGGAATAGGAGCCTCGTGATTCTGATCCGAATTACCTGTGGATGAAAGAGATTGTGGTGCATTAGCTCCCTCCCCCGGTGTCTCAGTGGTCGGTGAGTTGTTATGGAGGGCAGACCCCATAGTGGATGAAGTTTGTGGGATTTTCTTTAAGTGGGCCACGTTTCTCATCAAAGTTCGACCTCCCCCTTCTACCTTTACTATATTCCCCTTCCTCTCCATCACCCCTTATATTCTTTATGTCTATTTCCTTTGCCCCTCTCTTCCTATCCGTTGCTTCTTTCCCTTTCTGCTTGTTTACCTCGTCCCTTTCTTTCTCCACGGAATCTGAAAACTCCCCGACTAGATCTTTTATACTTGGTATTTTATCTCGAATGCCTCGGTTATACATTAATTCAGATGGGGCTGTGCCTGTCGTGATATGAGGGGTAACGTTGTACATAAGCATGAAATTTTGTATTTCCTCTTTGTAAGTTTTCTTGTTTAGGTTGGCAATTTTTAATCGCTTCTTATTCATATTTTCTACCTCGCCATTGCCCTGTGGCCAATATGGAGGGGTTCTAATTTGCTTTATACCACACGTTTTACAGTACTGCTGAAATTCCATGCTTATGTACTGCCTGCCATTGTCCGTGCGTAAGTATTCACGAAACCCCAGCTAAACATTTCTTTCATGGGGTCAATGATGGTGGTCGACGAGATTGACCTTAAACATTTAATTTCCATGTATCTAGAGTAGTAGTCTATTAGCACGAGTACATACTCGTTGTTTGGCAAGGGGCCTAAGAGATCTGAAGCTACGCAGACCATGGTCCAGTGGGAAATGGAGTTCTGTCCATCGGAGCTGCATTTGAATCTTTGGAGACCAAAATGCAATCCCTACAATTTTTAACAAATTGTTCTACCTCCCGATCTATTAGTAGCCACCATACTTTCGACCACACCCTACGTTTCATGGCAGACTCCCCCGGGTGGCCTTCGTGAGCTAGCTCCAGAACTTTTCTCCTTAGTGTGGCCGGTATAATGATGCGTGTTCCTCTAAAAAGAATGCTTCCAACTGTCGACAGTTCAAAACGGAACCTGTATAAGCTATTCGACGTTGCAGTTTCCCATTAATGGTTACCCAAACAGGACATAGCATCGACGATTTCCTCATCAAGAATGCTGTTTTCGGCGATTTCGGAGTCAGTCATTGACGTTGGGATGGAACTTTCGATCACTTGTAAGACGTTGTGCTCCCCATCCAAGTCCAAACAATTCGTGCTCGATGGTTGACATAGCCGAGACAGAGCGTCAGAAATATTTTCTTTCCTTGCCTTGTAGATTACTTTGAATTTATGCCTAGAGCCGTAAAATCGATCTTTCGATTCGAGCTGGGGGCTTGGAGGTTGGCTTAAAAATTGCTTCTAACGGTTTGTGGTCAGTTACAAGCTCGAAGTCGAGCCTTGATAAGTAGAAATAGAATTTCTCAACGGCCCACACCAAAGCTAAGCTTTCCTTCTCTGTCTGCGAGTATCGTATTTCAACTTTCGATAGAATTCGGCTGGCAAATAAAGTTATATTCGGCTTATCTCCTTCAGGTAATTGGACTAATACGGCACCCAATGCCACTTTTCTGGCATCCGCGATTAGACGTGTTCTTTTGCTAGGGTCGAAATATGACAACTTGGTGACTTCTGCCAATCGTAATTTAAGGTCTTTGAAGGCCCTCTCTTCGGCTGCACCCCAAACGAATTTACTCTCTTTGTTTAGAAGACGTCTTAATGGCTCGGTCCGGTCGGCAAAATCTGGGATAAATTTCCCCACATATGTGATGAGACCCAGAAAACTTCGCGTTTCCTCTTTCGTTACGGGGTTGCGAAATGAGGTAATTGTTATAATCTTCTCTGGATCTGCCTCAATTCCCTTGTCAGAAAGAATGTGGCCAAGGAATTTCAACTTGTTAGTTCTCCAAATACATTTTTCGTCATTAAGCAGGACATCGTTTTCTTTAAATATGTTGAGAACGTTCTTGACACTTTTGTCATGTTGTTCCTCATTGTCGCCGAAAATTATTACATCATCAATATAATTCATAACGTTTGGACACGGTGCCAACATTTCTTCTAGTTTCCGTTGGACGTTGGAAAATCTCTGGAGCCGAGTTGATACCAAACATGAGTCGTTTATACCGAAAGAGTCCTTTAGGGGTAATAAAAGTTGTGATCTCTCGGCTGGACTCATGGAGCTCGAGTTGGTGGTATGCGTTTCTTAAATCAAGCCGAGAAAATAATTTAGCGTTCCTCAATTTTGTCATGAACGATTCAAAAACGGGTAGAGGGTAGTTTTCGCTTTATTTGCCACCCGCATGTCTAGACATAGCCGAATTTCGCCATTTTCTTTAAATGCTAACACCATTGGCGATATCCAAGGACTGTGACCAATTACCGGTTCAATTAGGTCTTGGCTTAAAGCCTCATCAAGTTTGGCTAAGACTTTTTCTTCGAGTGCGACTGGTATTCGTCTCATAGCTTGTTGCACCGGTTTAACTTTTTGGTTGATTGATAGTTTAACAATGACCCCTTTCCATCTTGGGAAAGGCTTTACCAGTTTAACTTGATTTACGTTTACACCAAGTCGAAGAACATTCAATTTAAGTGCAGTCTCCCGGCCAAGTAGGGACTGCTTCCCATTTTCAATTACGAAAAATGAGGCAATCATTTCTGGGTTTTATTTTACTGCTATGGGTGCCTCAAAAACACAAATTACCTTCAATAATTGGTCAGAGGCATAACTTCTAAACTGTTTTTGCGAGTTTGGACGGACATTTAAAACAGTAGCATTACGTTGTTGTAAATACAGCCAATCTATTTGACTTATTATAATAAATCAATAATTAAAGGAATTTCAAGTCCACCTATTTTCCCCTTCATCGTCTCGTCTTCATCGTCGCTACGTATTCTGAAACAATTATGCCCAGTTTCAGGCTTTTCTTCATATGAGCAATCATCGCTGACGAATCTTACGTCTGTGCGTCGTCGTTTGAGGTCCCTATCTTTGGTTTGCACGTATTTGCGTTTTATACCCGTTTTGCATTTTCCTGCAAAATGACCAATTTGGCCACATTTAATGCATTTCTTTGACTTTGCTGGGCAAGATAAACTTTTATCTGTGTGCCACATCTACCACATTCGCCACCTTGGGTAGACGAGTCTCTCATGATCTCGACTTAATTCTACTAACTGAACTGGTTTCTTTTGAATCTGGTTTCATGGAACGGGTTGCTTAATTATTTGCTTATCTATTTGACAGACGCTTATCACTTCATCTAAATCCATTTCCCTTTCTAAGAGTTTCTTTTTAAGTTGTGTTGGTGCCCAGGTGTCAATAACTTTGTATTTGAGACAAATTTCTTCAATTTCCGCTTTAGTGGAGCCAAAAAAACATTTATTCATTTGTTGGCGCAGTCTTAGGACAAATTTGGCAAAGGTTTCACCCTCGAAGGGCGAAATGGTTCTAAAGAAGTGTCTTTTAAATGTTGATTTTTGTTTTGGAGAAAAGTATGAGTTCAGTTTATCAACCAAGCTTTTATAGACATAATTTTTCTTTTCTTCATTATAATTCTCAATAGACCCAGGCAGTGAGTAAGCTACACTTTGCAGTTGCGTACCTGCTAGGTGTAAAAGTTTATTTTTTTTTGTTTGACCGATCGTATGTCCTCCGATTCCAGATAAATTTCCAATGCTCGTAGCCATTTCTCCCATTCGACGCGGAATAGTGATTTATCAATTGTTTCGCAGGGAAATGGCCTTATGGTGTGCTCTGCCATATTGTTTGATTTGCCTGAAAGTCGAACGAATAGAACTTTTCTTGATAAGACTCATCACATAAATGATTACCTATGTACATACGTACATATACGAGTATGTAAGCAGATGTTCCTCTGATAAAAATGAAAAGAAAACAAATAACCCAGCGCGCACCTTTGTGCCGCGGCTGACCAATGTCAGATAATAATATTCACGCGCGCACCTTTGTGCCGCTCCTGACCAATGTCAGATAATAATAATATCCCCGCGCGCACCTTTGTGCGGCTGCTGACCAATGTCAGATGATAATATTCACGCGCGCATCTTTGTGCCGCTCCTGACCAATGTCAGGCCACGTTCGCAAACACAAAGGGAAGTCAACCGTTGAGTGGATGTAACTGATTAACTGGTCCAACAGTTTAACAACCAATATGTATTTTGAACGCACCCAATGCTGTAGTATTTCCATATACATGCATAGGTATATGTAAGTGTACTTACTTTAAGCTTCCTCTTGTCTTGTTGTTTTTTCCTCTTTATTGTCACTCGTGATCTCTTAACTTTTTTATCCTCTGCTGATAATTTTATTTCACCACTAGTATCTCTCTATTCTCTTTTTTTTTTTTGACCGGCACGAACCAACGATGGTCGTGGCAGCGACAGAAACCAACAACACTAATGCATGTGTATGCACCCAAAATATTCACCTTAATGCTTGCTTTTAGTTTATCTTTAGTTTAGTTAAATTTCTGTTTATTTATTTGTTTCTCTTCTTTTCTTTTCGTTTTTGGCTTTTTTTTTTTAGCCTCCTCTTATACAAAAATGTTTTTTTTTAACAGCACGAACCAGGTTGAACGATTCTACAAACGATGGTCGTGGCAGCGACAGAAACCAACAACACTAATGCATGTGTATGCACGCACAATATTCACCTTAATGCTTGCTTTTAGTTTCTCTTTAGTTTAGTTAAATTTCTGTTTATTTATTTGTTTCACTTCTTTTCTTTTCGTTTTTGGCTTTTTTTTTTACTCGTCGCCAGTGTATTACTTGGTAATTATAACAACTTTATTCAGTACAACTCATATTCATAACCACAAGTCCGAAAAGCACATTTAATACCACTCAACGTCAGCGCTCCCATTTTTTTAATTTTAAATTTATCTTTTTTGTATTTTTTTCTATTTACATTTATTATATTTTAATATCTATAATAATCAAACTTAAAATAAACATTTATTCAATCTTTTAAAAAGTCACTTAAGTATCTAAAACTTAAAAATAAACATTATCTCAGTCTTTTAAAAAGGCACTTAACTTTCTAAATATTGATATAAAAAATTAAAAATTAATTCACAACCATTTTATTTTATCTTTAGTAATAGTATTTATAGCGTTTGGTTCAGCTTCGTTATAAGATAAGGTTTTTGCTTCTACCTATTGTGGCTTAGTTCCACCGATCTCTTAATGCTTTCTTCTTTCTTTCTTTAAATGGTCATCTAACCGCCTGGGCGATTTTGACCGTCCAACATAGCTCGCCAGTCGTTTCTTCGTTGCGCCAACTGGCGCCAATTGGAAACACCGCGGGATCGCAAATCGGTCTCCACTTGGTCCTTCCATCGGAGTGGTGGTCTCCCTCTTCCTCTGCTTCCACCGGCGGGTGCCGATAAGAATACCTTCTGGGCTGGAGCATCTGCGCTCATTAGCACTACGTGGCCTAGCCAGCGAAGCCGCTGTGTTTTAATTCGCTGAACTATGTCGGCGTCTGCGTAAAGTTCATACAGCTCATCATTAAGTCTTCTTCGGTACTCGCCGTCGCCAACGCGTAGAGGTCCACAAATCTTTCGAAGAACCTTTCTCTCGAATACTCCCAGAGCCGCCTCATCAGATGTTGTTAGTGTCCACGCTTCTGCACCATATAGCAGGACGGGTGCGATGAGTGACTTGTAGAGTGTTATTTTCGTTCGTCGAGAGAGGACTTTACTTTTCAATTGCCTACTCAGTCCGAAGTAGCATTTGTTTGCAAGAGTAATTCTTCGTCGGATTTCTAGGCTAACATTATTGTTGGTGTTAATGCTGGTTCCCAGGTAAACGAAGTCCTTTACTATTTCAAAATTATTGCTGCCAACAGTGGCTTGGTTGCCAAGGCGCGAATGCTCTGACTCCTTGCATGATGACAGAAGGTTCTTCGTTTTACCCTCGTTCACCACCAATCCCATTTTCTCCGCTTCTTTTTCTAATTTGGAGTAAGCAGAAGTTACGGCGCGGTTGTTAAGGCCAATGATATCAATGTCGTCAGCATATGCCAACAGTTGGACGCTTTTATAAAATATTGTTCCAGCGCGGTTAAGTTCTGCAGCTTGTATTATTTTCTCCAGCATTAAGTTAAAGAAATCGCACGATAGGGGGTCACCCTGTCTGAAACCTCGTTTAGTTTCGAACGGCTCGGAGAGGTACTTCCCAATTCTGACCGAGCTGGCGGTGTTGCTCAAGGTCATTTTGCATAGCCGTATAAGTTTTGCGGGGAAACCAAAATCAGACATAGCGGCATATAGGCAGCTCCTTTTCGTGCTATCGAAAGCGGCTTTAAAATCAACAAAGAGATGATGTGTGTCGATTCTCTTTTCACGGGTTTTTTCCAAGATTTGGCGTATTGTAAAAATTTGGTCGATGGTAGATTTACCAGGTCTGAAGCCACACTGATAAGGGCCAATCAGTCTGTTCACATCAGGCTTCAGTCTTTCGCACAATACGCTTGATAGGACCTTATATGCGATATTCAAAAGGCTGATTCCGCGATAGTTGGCGCAGTTTGCAGGATCGCCCTTCTTGTGGATTGGGCAGAGAACACTTAGATTCCAATCTTCAGGCATGCATTCATCCGACCATATTCTGCATAGAAGCTGATGCATGCGCCTTACCAGCTCCTCGCCTCCGTGTTTGAATAGCTCAGCAGGCAAACCATCAGCGCCAGCTGCTTTATTGTTTTTCAATCGGGATATTGCTATTCGCACCTCATTATAGTCGGGTTCTGGAACGTCAATTCCATCATCTTCGATTGTGGGCTCGGGTTCGGCATCTTCTCTGGTTTCTTGCTCAGTTTCTCCATTTAAACGGGCAGAGAAGTGATCCCTCCATATTCTGAGTGCTCTCTGAACATTGGCCACCAGGTCGCCGTTCTCATTCTTACAGGAGTTTGCCCCGGGTTTAAAACCTTCTGTCATTCGCCGAATTTTTTGATAGAATTTTCGGGCATTATTCCCTTTGGCCAGCATCTCAAGCTCCTTTATTTCACGCTTTTCTGCCTCTCTTTTTTACGCCCGGAAAAGCTGCCTCGCTTCCCTCTTCAACTCGCGGTAGTGTTCACACACACTCCTCGTTGCATTCGATCTCAGCGTTGCCTTGTAGGCTTCGTCCTTTCTTTTCGTTGCAGCGCGGCACTCTTCATCATCATACCAGTTGTTTCTTCGCGTTCGCCGGAATCCAATTACTTCTTCGGCTGCGGTACGGAGTGCTCCTGAGATATGATCCCACTGCTCATGCATTCCACTAGGTTGAATTGTGCTCTCGGAGAGCAGGTGTGAGAGGCGATCTGCGAAATAATTGGCGGTCTGTTGCGATTGCAGCTTTTCGACGTCCAGCTTTCCCTGCGTTTTTTGTTGCACCTGTTTTGTCGTACAGAGGCGGGTACGAATCTTGGCTGCTACTAGGTAGTGATCAGAGTCGATGTTAGGTCCTCGTATTGTGCGAACATCTAAAACGCTGGAAGCATGCCGTCCGTCTATCGCAACGTGGTCGATCTGGTTGCGTGTTTTTCGATCGGGGGACAGCCATGTAGCTTGATGGATCTTCTTGTGCATAAACCTAGTGCTGGATATGACCATGTTTCGGGCACCGGCGAAGTCGATCAGCCTGAATCCATTTGGCGAGGTCTGATCGTGGAGACTGAACTTCCCGACAGTGGGGCCGAATACACCTTCCTTACCCACCCTGGCGTTAAAGTCGCCAAGCACGACTTTGATATCATGACGGGGGCAGCGCTCGTATGCTTCTTCCAGGCGCTCGTAGAATGAATCCTTTTCCAAGTCGTCCTTCTCTTCCGTCGGTGCATGAGCGCAGATAAACGATATGGTGAAAAATCGTACTTTTATGCGGATTGCAGCGAGACGCTCGTTCACGGGTGTGAACGACAGTACTCGGTGACGGAGTCTCTCTCCCACCACAAATCCCACGCCGAATCTGCGCTTGTCTTCATGCCCACTCCAGTAGATGTTACAAGGTGTTCTGATCGTATTTCCTCGCCCCGTCCATCGCATCTCTTGTATGGCGGTGATGTCAGCTTTTGCTTTCCTCAGGACCTCAACCAGCCGGGCAGCGGCACCTTCCCCATTAAGGGACCGGACATTCCAGGTACATGCCCTTATCTCATTATCCTTTGCATATAAGATATTTCGCTTTGCAGCTTGAACATGTCTGCCGGAAAAGTAAACATATTAGATAATAATAAAATGAAAAAATTTCAGTTCTGATAGCGCTGTTTTTTCGAGCTCCTTCTGTCCCAATTAAAGTGCGCCAATATTTCCGGCTTTTCAATAATCTAAAAAGACACCGTTGATTTAAATAATGGTATCCTAATTAATTTTGTCTGTGTACATATATTAAAAAAAGTAAAATACATATAAAATACATACATATGCATATGAATTACTATCGCTTAGGTAAAAAAGTAAAATACATACGTTTTCCTCGATTTTGGAAAATCGCGTTTCTAGGTAGCATTGTTTGTTAAAAATCGATTGTAACATGTCCATTACATCTGTAATAAGATAAGTGTAATTAGATTCGAATCTTTCTTATGTTACCTTTTTTGTTATTGACCACTTGTGAACCATCCCCTGCATCTGTCATTTGTTCTCTCTCTCTCTATGGCGCGATATACAACAGGTATATCATCATAAACCTCCTAAGAGATTTTTGCGCCAAGCTTCTCTTCCAATTTGTGGTGTGCCGATTTGAATTTTCCCTACAAATTGGTGGGACCTACGGTTTTTTCAGACGCGTTAAAATTTGCCGACAGCTTGACCCCCTTCCTTATTGGCAAGCGCGTGTTGTTTGTTGTAATGTTTGTTCTGTAAAACCTTAATGTTAAAGGCCCTGAACTCCCGAAACGGATTTTGTTGATTTCTTCTTTCTCCATTCTTTTCCACGAGGTAAAAATTAGGAATAAAAAATTACTATTTTAAATCTATTAAATCAAGTTTCTTTATTAACAGAAAATTTGATATAAAAACTAGTTTAAAAAATCGTGAGAGGTGATGAGGGAAAGGAATTAAAATAAAATTATTTTCAAAAGGAACCGCAAAATATTTGTACAGAATAGTATTTTTGGATTACGAAGTACACTTGCAACTAACATACCAAGAGTAGGGTAGGATTCAAGAGGTTTACTAAAGTAATTTCTTGTTTCTGTAAAACTGAATGCAAAAAATATCTCTTTTCCTGATTTTATGCGCGAATCGACAACTTTGAAAGGTCCTGTAGATTGACTAAACCAAAAACGAATCTTTTTCTTTCTCATGACTGATGGAAAACTGCCCGAATATGTGTATCTTTTGTTCTGGCAAACATTTTCTTTCCTCAAGTCTTAGAAAAAGTTGTTGTAAAATATTTGTGGGACTTCTTATAACTTTTTTAATACGTTGCACAAAGTTTTTGAATTTATAGGTGGAAAAAGAATGTCATGGCCCAAAATTTTTGACACAATCAGTTAAATGGAGAAGGCCGTGAACGTTAAAACTTATCAAATGATCTCCATATATATTTCCAAACATATTAACAAATTCCTGCAATAATTCCTTGACAACATTGGTTTCAGTTTTATAGGACCTTTCACAATACGTATACTGGCATGCAATAAAATAAAATGATCAAATAAATCATCGTGAATGCAATTTTTTAAGACGAATATTCTCGAATACTACAAAAATTGTCAATACTCTGTGGACTTCCAATTCCGGATATCATCTAAATTTTTCATTCATTCGGGCAATATTTTCTTTTTTTAAGAATTAGGTGAACACGTTTCTTAGCCACACCTAAGTCCACGAGGTGCATTGGGTCTAAAGGAAATTGGGAAACCATTCCAAAATTTGTTGTTACGACAATATTTTCCTGTTGCGAAAATTGTATGTTGTGGTGGCTTGTATCTACTCTATTTTTAAAAGAAATGTCTGTCCTTAAGTCACAAATTTGCCTCGAGACGCACACTCTTTTGTTCTGATATGTGCCAATTTCAACACATTTTGGGCATCCATTTTTTCCATTGTGACTTTGAACACCACTTACAAAAGCACGTGCAGGCGAATCGCATGTAAAAATACGAATACCAAATCTTTTTAATGTAGTATTCAACATTCCAACTTTTAAGCCATTTTCCATAAAGTAAACTACTTCTTCGCAAAAATCTTTCATAAAATCATTTACGTTATCTGGATTTGGTTTTCCCGAAAAGAAGGCAATAGTAAAAGGATTTTCGTTTCGAAATCCAACAATTGAACCCAAAATAGTCCACAAAACTTTGCTGGAACTCTTAAACAATTTTAAACCATCTATTAAAATGTCAATTAAAACTTCTTCTTTTTCCTTTAAAAAACTAAATAAATCTCTCTCAAAATACTTTTGAATACCAATATACTTAAACCCTCCTCCAGAAACTTCTTGAATTGTTTTCGGGCAGCAAGGTAAATCATTTACGCCAATTTTTTTAAGTGCCACAAGTAAACTAGCCAGCAATGTCTGCGGGACACTATTTTCAATTGCCAACGTTTCATTACGTTACGTTTAAATTCCGCTGATATTATAACTTTATTTTCATTTTCCGAACAACAATCGGAATCAGAAAATGAAATTTTCGCATCAGAGAATGGAACTTCCGCGTCAGAAAATGATAACTCCGCAGTAACATTGCTAGGGTTTTCATTAGAATCAAGGTCGCCCCTTTTCCCCATTCCTTTCACAATTTTTCTTCTCAGAGCTTAAATTGTTGTTAAGAGTGCTTCTCTTAATTTTCACTTCTCAAAATACAGTACTTACTTGCAAATTATTGATCGACACGGATTTGTGTTTGGCTTGTTTTTGGCTATATCTAATACAATTTCACCTAGGAAATAAAATACCATGAATTAGATAAATACACAACATTTTATTGAAGTATATAAATTATATAAAAGTGATGGAACAAATGCAGAATAGCTCCAACTCTATGGTGAATAATCCATCACCAGCAGTCGACATCGTCATTACAAAGTATTTAAATATTAACGATAGTCACACCAACCATATTCATGATAATTTAGCTAAAGTTTTCATGGCACCTTCACCTCCATAATATCTAGCGATCACCATACTTTTTTATTTAATTTATGAGTTGGAGCTATACTGCATTTATGACAAATTTATCGTGTGCACAGACAGACATGAACATTCGCACAACAGCCGGTTCTACCGTACCGGAATTACCCCGTACTTTCTTTAATACTTTTGAGGCACCCTGTTGTTCACGCCTTAAGGCGTTTCACCCTCAAAAGACGCGTTTCGGTAATGAGAATCCGCCTCCGGAAATATTTTTTTCATTTTGGAAAATATCTGCAAAAAACCGAAAAATTGTCCTGGTCCGATCTTAAAGCGGGGGAGTGATCCATAGTTCTTATGCGCAGAACATCTTTTTGAGTTGGAGGCCTTCGGCCGCGATTTAAAAATATTACCCTTAGCTGGTCCAATACCGGCTACGCGATCCCCAGTATTTCTGCCCATAGCACTTTTCGGCACACCCTATATATGTGTCTACGACAGCCACATGAAAATTGTTAATATTGCAAATATATCACAAATTACTAAAAATAATTGCTCTCCAGATCCGGACTATCATTCCTGGTACCTGATGCCTCTTTGGATGTGTTTTAGCACTATGTTGTGTTCGTAAATAATTACCGTTTCTGTTACCACTTTAGTGACAAATATTTCTTTTGAATAAACAAAATTCAGCACATATTTTTGGGTAATTGTTTCCTTTAGGAGAAAACTGCTTAACACGACCAAAAATGTCAGGAGAGGTATCAAAAGACGGATGTAGAGTCAGAATAGTTTTTCTGACCGCGATTTATATAAAACAAAAACTAGAAAAGGGGCTGTGCAACTAAAAGGGAATAAATGCCGCGCAAATAAAACACCGCGTCTTGGTGGTCAACAGTAGACTAACTATTTAATAATTTCGATAATTCCAGAGGTATAGCTTATTCAAACAGGGCATACAAATATACACGTTTGTGTGCTTGTTTATACATAGCCATGCATCAGCGAAAGAAGATGCAAAAAAAGGGTGGCAAAATTCTCGCTATTGTTTTGGCGCATGTAGATATGTAAGCATACAAGCGTGTGTGTATACGTATAATCTTGAGTGGGAGCATTCAAGTTAGTTCTCTTAAACTAGACATTGGAATGCGACAGTTAGGTAAGATATTGAATCCAAGTAAATGATACAAATTTAAAGTAAATGAATTTGAACAGGTTATTGAACCACGACAGCTGTTAGTTAGGCAGGGTGTCCCAACCAATGACCCAACATCCCGGCCCCGTTGAAAGGACTTTCAAATCGGTAGTATTGCGATCTTGTGAATTGGGCGACGGCATGTTCCCTTCGGGGTGCGTAGGTTTACCACTCTAACTCGCCCATCCCTTCCTGGTATTGTGTCTATAACACGACCTATCAGCCATCGTTGCGGTGGTACATTATCCTCATGGATGAGAACCATTTTGTCTTTCGCGATATTCTCATTATCAGTGTTCCATTTCGTTTGTGATCGAAGTTCGCTTATATATTCATGCGACCATCGTTTCCAAAATATTTGTTTTAACGCAGTTTTTTGGTTCCATTTGTCCAAATGGTTAAGATTGTCCACTACCATTCGTTCAGGTAGAGACCTTAATGCGCTGCCAGTTAGGAAATGACCTGGAGTTAGTGGTTCGAAGTCGCTGGGATCGGACGAGAGTGGTGATATGGGTCGCGAGTTGAGAACTGCTTCTATATCCACCAACACTGTAGTGAGCTCCTTGTAAGTGAGCCTTGCATTCATTACGCTGCGATTCAGATGGCCCTTGGCTGATTTGACTGCAGCCTCCCAAATGCCGCCAAAATGAGGTGCCCTAGGTGGAATAAAATGAAAATTTATAAATTCATTAGAGCAATAATTGGTAATGGTCTCTTTATTTTCTGCTTTGAAAAGCAACGCTTTCAATTCAACAAGTTCGCTGCAAGCACCAACGAAGTTAGTTGCGTTGTCGCAAAAAATATCAGATGAAGCCCTCTTCTTCCAATCATTCGCTTAAGCGCAGCTAAAAATGCGTCTGTAGATAGGTCTGAAACCACTCCGATGCGCACTGCCTTTGTTGCAAAACACACGAAAATTGCGACATAGGCTTTATATGGTACCTTGCCCCTGATCCGAAGATGCACATTGAAAGGTCCACAAAAATCTACGCCGCAACGAGAAAACGGGCGTGATGGTGTCAAACGTTCAACAGGAAGATTTCCCATCATATGTTGAAGTAGTTTTGGTTTGTACCTAACGCCGACCGAACAATACGTCTAGCGAGTTCACGAGCGTTGACGATCCAAAATTGTAAACGAATCAGAGCAACCAATGCTTTGGGTCCAGCATGATAGTTTTTGATGTGAAGATATCGAACGTATCGTGTGACGAATTCACACTTACTCGGCAACAAAATAGGGTGTTTTTGGTTGTCTGGGAGATCAGCCAGTTCAAGTCTTCCGCCAACTTTTAGCAATTCAAATCCTTGAGTCGTGTCCAAGAACGGATTTAGATTTCGTAATGTGCCACTTATCATTTTCTCCTTCTGCAATAATCGAATGTCTTCAGCGAAGTGTTGTTGTTGAACGTTCCATACAATGCAGAACAATGCGCGGTGTAGTTCGTCGGGAGTCAGTGATTCATTGGCAATTTCTGTTTGGGTTTTCTTCAATTTAGCGCAAAAACGAAGCATTCTGGCAACAATCCGAACTTCTCGAGTGTGAGAACTTTGCCTGTCGAGAATTTCAAGTAGGTAGTTACTAGATATAGTTACCTTAAATGCAGATTTTCGAGCTTCAGCATTAACAACCTCCATATCGATTTCTTTGGTTGGTTCACAAGGCCATTTTCTTACGTCTTCATATAAAAATGCAGGACCAGAGAGCCAGATAGAATTTGGGATTCCGATGGTTTACTCCCTCTAGACACAATGTCCGCTGGGTTACTTTTCGTTGGTACGTGTCTCCAATATGCATCCATAGTCAAATCCTGTATTTCCGAAACTCTGTTACCAACAAAAGCCGAAAGTGTAGCCGAGTGCAATTTGAGCCAGTGAAGTACAATTTGAGAATCTGTCCAAAGAAATGTATCAAAATTATAATCAGAAAATATTGGTTTAATTTTTGTATAAAGTCGAGCAAGTAATAGTGCACCACAAAGCTCAAGCTTCGGTAGTGACTGTCGTTAAGTTGGGGCTACTCTTGATTTTGCCGTGAGAAGGCGAACGCAAATATTGCCAGTTTTATCTACGATGCGAGTGTAAATTCCGCAGCCATAAGCGCGAATCGATGAATCGCAAAATCCGTGTATTTGCAAAGACTGAATATTAGGAGACAAACAATACCTGGGAACTTTAACTGAGGAAAGATCCGCCAGATTGTCGACGAATGTTTGCCATCAGATTGAATGTTTTGCGGAACCGATTCATCCCACTCGAGTTTCAGCAACCACAACTCCTGAAGTAGGATTTTAGCGGTGATGATTACTGGTGCTACGAGTCCAAGTGGGTCGAAAAGTGACGATGCGATAGATAGAATTGTCCGTTTTGTGACACGATCTTTTATTGGCTGCTTTGGAAGAAACGAAAAAATTAAGTTATCTTGAATTTAATCCAATTTGAAACCAAGAGTACTAGTGAGAGAGGTATCGAGATTTAAGTCCTTATCGGTAGTTTCGCATACAACAGGTATATCATCATAAACCTCCTAAGAGATTTTTGCGCCAAGCTTCTCTTCCAATTTGTGGTGTGCCGATTTGAGTTTTCCCTACAAATTGGTGGGACCTACAGTTTTTTGCCGACTCCGAACGGCATCTACAAAGGAGACGAATTTTTGCTGAGAAACCTGTCATGGCAGAAATACACTCGAAGAGTTTGCCAAACCACTGCCGAGGGGCGACCCCGTTTTGAAAAACTTTTTTAAAATCACTTTTGATGTTACCTGTACCAGGGCTCGAACCATGGACCTTCGGTGTGGTAGGCCGGCAACACTACCTTCACACCACGGCGGCCGCCGCGGAGGGTAGTTTCGCATCTGAAACGCTGGTTATGGGAATGCCATTTTGCCAGATCAAATCCACCTAATTTCAACAGTTCAGTTACCTCATCCTGTATCCTCGACAGTTCGGCAACGGAGTCAGCACCACAAAGCAAGTCGTCAACGTAAAACGATGACTTGATGATATTTGCACCAACGACGAAATTTGACTGATATTGATCAGCGAGATAATTGAGACTGCGTATAGCGAGATAAGGTGCGGATGCCATTTTGTAAGTTACTATGTTGAGCTGGTAGGTTTTGATATCTTGATTAGGCGAACTCCTCCATAAAATATACTGAAACTTGCGATGTTCCTTACTGACCATCACCTGCCTATACATTTTAACAATGTCTGCTGTAAGCGCAAAACGCTGTAAACGAAAACGAAGTAAAAGAATTACGAGCTCGCTCTGAATCGTAGGTCCAACCAATTGTAGATCATTTATCGATTTCTGCGTAGAATACCGACAGGATGCATCGAAAACAACTCTCAATTTCGTTGATGGTTCGTTGAGATTAGGGTAAGGGACTACTTCCATGTGGCCTAGACTTTGGTACTCATCCATAAATGCGACGTATTGTGACTTGAGGGTAGGTGAGCGTTCCAACCGACGTTCTAGTGAATTAAATCTGCGCAAAGTTGTTGTGTATGATTCACCTAGTATGTACGCAGGATCGTCCTTGAATGGGATTTTGACTATAATCCGACCGCTGCTGTTTCGAGTGACAGTGTCGTCATACAATTTTTCACAGGTATGCTGGTCTCGAGTCCACACGTCAACTCTGGTTGAAACTTCTTCAATTTGCCACAATTTTTCCAATTTTGAATCGATTGATTCCGCGCAAGCTAACAAACAATTAGTGTTGAC
The DNA here is from genome assembly GCA_949987695.1 of Merzomyia westermanni. Classification (NCBI taxonomy): domain Eukaryota; kingdom Metazoa; phylum Arthropoda; class Insecta; order Diptera; family Tephritidae; genus Merzomyia; species Merzomyia westermanni. Next base: position 90,271,673 of record OX465291.1, read on the forward strand.
CGTCCCAGAGTTCGAACGATACCGTCCAGAAACGACCCAACCCAGAAGAGTTTTCTGTAAAATAGGAAGATTACTACCAAGTTTAATTTGCCCTGCAGAAAGTAAGCTGAAAAAGCTTTCTGTTCCTAAAAGCAAATCGATTTTGTTTGTTTTATAAAATTGATCATCAGCAAGTACAATGTTCGATGGGATATTCCAAGAAGATGTGTCTATCTCGGGTTCGGGTTGATAAGCGATATGTGACGTAATGCAAAATGTTAGTGGTAGTTCAAAACCTGTCGCTTGCGACTTAATATCGGTGGAAGTTTTATATTTAATATTAGTAGAGGACTTACCAATACTTTGGATCTCTATATTGTGTTTACTGCGTGGCAGCATCAATTTTTGCGAAAGTTCCTCGGTGATGAAATTTACCTGTGAGCAGGAATCCAGCAAAGCTCGGCCAAGACGATAATTTGCAGAAGTGTCACGAACCAAAACCATAGCGGTGGCGAGAATAATGTGATCCGACGATGTATTATTCATATGTGTGTGAACGGCGGATGGCGAATAAGCAGTTGACGATGCTGAAGTGGTGACGCGATGCAACAAGCTATGGTGCTGACGAGAGCAAACTTTGCATTTATGCGTTGAAGCGCAGTTCGACAATTGATGTCCCTTTGATAGACAATTAATGCAAAGACCCATTTTCTTTGCATGTTCGAAGCGTTGTGATACATCAAGAGCCTTGAAACGATCGCAGCTTTGTAATTTGTGATTGTTGCTGGAGCATACCGAACAAGTCATATTTGATACCGCGAATGAATACCCCTTGCTTGGATTCTTGGATTTTGATGGTTTGCTGGGATTTTGACGAATGGGTCCAACGACGTGGGCGTTATCAACAGAATCGAGATATTGACGTCTGTCTAAAACCTTGGTGCAATCTGCCAAGCTGGGTAGTGTCTGAAAATCCAAAGATTCCTTCCATTTTCGATTGGTTTCCTCATCTGCTTTCTGTAAAACTAAATAAATGAGCATGGCTTGTGAGATTTGGCTTTCAGTTCCTAGAGACAACAATGAACCATAAATTGCAGATGTCTTGTCTATCAGGCTTCTCAAGTGACCACCATTTGGTTTAGAAATAGCTGAAAGCTCAAAAAGCGACGATATATTTTCTAAGAAGATAAGGGTTGGATTATCATAGCGAGATTTAAGTCTTTCCAAGGCCTTTGTATAATTTTCATTAGAAACTGGAAAAGCATCAATTGTTTCTAATGCGGGACCTTGGAGACAATTGCGTAAGTGATTGAATTTTTCTATGTTGGACAGGCTATATTCTTTATCGATAATTGGTTTAAACGAGGTAATAAAATTTTGATACTCAGAATACTTGCCATTGAATGAAGGAAGTTTGAGTTTGGGTAGTTTCGAACCTGTTTGCATAACGCAAGTTGAATCAGACCATGTTTCATTGCGATCCTCGGGGAGGTGAGATTGAATTGACAATTTTGTTTTTATGTACAACTCTTCCAAGTCAGCACGACCTCCATCCTCAGAATCTAGCTTTTCAATCTCCGTTTGCGTGGACAACACATTTTTGAAATATGATTCCAAAATACCCAGTCGACATTTGTATTCTTCATTAGATAATGGCTTACCTCCTGGCCGTAGACTGGCTTCAACAATATTTTTAATGCGGGAGATATTTTTCTTTATGTTGGCTCGTTGTTGTTTGAGCTCGTCGAGAGACATTTTTAATAATTTATTGAAATTGACGAAAGCGAGATTATTATAAATTGAGGGATTCAATAATTTATTTGACAAGACTTACTTTATGCGAGAATGGAGCAATGATAAGTGGCGAGAAATACCGTTCGAATGTTCGTTGGGTAGCGACAAATAGTTAGGCAGCAACAATCCAATGTATCCCAATATGTATATATGTATATTAAAGACGATAGCGGCAGCGATGTAATGCTTAATAAAATGGTATAGGTGCGTAGCAGCGAAATAATTGCGAGCAGCAATGCGAGCGTAACAGAGTTGCAAGGGGTAGCAACGAAAGGTGTTGACCGTGGCAGCGAAACGAATTTGAAATAAAGAGCGCTCAGCGCGTAAGCAGCGGCAGCAGCGAAATTGCGGAATCACGGCAACAATACGATACCAAAAAGTGCAGGGTAGAAAGTACAACAAAATTATGCGGGTTCAACGAAAATTTTACCTCTATTTGCACTTATGTAGGTCGATGACGGAAATTCCAAATCCCTTGCAATTAATTGGAACTTCTATGATGCAGAGGATCTATCCAATGGTGCGATCCTCTTCCACGATGTTGATGCGGTAGCCCGAATGTGACCACCAAGAGCGAAATACGAAAATATATGATTTTTTTTTTCTTAGGAAAACACGGTAATTTTATTTCAATAATCCGCAAGCGAAATTTCGACTTTTTATATATATGAAGAGATATTTGCAATTAAAATTGAAAATTTTCTGTCAATTTCATGTGGTTGTTGTAATTACACATTTGGGATCGGAACTGGGCCATTTTTTGTTTATTTTTTGCCAATAACTTTTCACTGAAAAAAAAATCGTCTTTTGATACCTCTCCTGACATTTTTGGGCGTGTTTCAGCAGTTATCTCCTACAAACAATAACCGCATACAATTTCTGATGAAACACTTACACTTACTCACTGGAATCCTGCACGCTATTACTTTAGGTTGTGCCACAAACCAACTCTTGAACGCTTAACACAATTTGTTATACATGCCTTTGATTTTGCAATTAAATACAAGCAAATCCAACTTTTGAGACTTTTGCACATAAAACACAAAATAAAGTAAAAATCAAGCTTGCTGTGTTGCCACTTGTGAAATTTTTGTATGCTCAAAGCTTAAGCTCCGTGTACTGTGCTTCTTTTTCTTCTTTTTTACATCCTATGTCAGCTTTTAAAATACGTCAAAAAAATGTCGGGAGAGGTATCTAAAGACGCGTTTGGGCCCCAGGAAGGAACATTCAAAGTACTTAGGGCGGGTTTTACAATGCATTTCTAAGTCGAACTTAAGTCTAGGTTAAGATCTTGCGTTGCACTTAAGTTGTACTTAAGTTTCCAGCTTTGGCGACTTAAGTTGTTCTTATCTCTATGAACAGCTGATTGTATGTTGCAAAATACAATTTTGAAGATCTATTTATGGTTTAGAAAATTTAAGCAAATTTATTAAAATATGGATTTTGACTTGAGTAGCGATGAAAGCAGTGACTCGGAATATGAGGAAGTAATAAATATTATTGTATTACGGAGAACAAAAACAATTCGCGAGCGTCCACAATATTTTCAAATATACGATGAAAAAGATTTCCGCACCGCTTTTGAGTTAACAAACAAGCTGCTTGGAGTGTCCTCAGTTTAATTAAAGATGCTCTAAAACATAAAACTGGAATAAAGAAGATTCGCTTTGAGAATAGAAGTCCTCGACAACCAAATCTATTTCACTTGGAGCAAAATTTAGTCGTTAGTTTTATTTTCTTTCATTTCAACCAACTATAATATATTTGAATAACTTTGAATTTCCAATCTCCAATCCAATCTCTAATTCAATTTCACAAAATCTCTGTGTGTACAAGAACTGCTGTCAACATATGTAAACAAAAGATTTTGTTGCAGTGTTATCGTATTTCACCACTAAATTTTTTCCAAACTTAAGTATGCATTGTAAAACGTTAACTTGAGAAAAAACTTAAACTGTGCTCGGCTAAGATTTTTCTTAGCTAAAACTTAAGTTCAACTAATGTATAGATTGTAAAACCCGCCCTAAAACTTAAAGTAAACGTGGCAAATCGGATATTTTTAAGTATTAATTTACCGCTTACTTATTAATTTACTTTTTCGTTTTCTTGCGAGTTATATATTAGCCTTAATTTTTCCCACTGCAAATTTAGCACTTATTTTCGTCGTTCCTATGAATGCAAAGAGTGCGACAGAAAAAGACATAGCAAAACAAATTTAAAATGATCAATATGCTATTTCACTCTAACAGAAAACTCCAGGTCTGTGTATGTGAGGGCAAATATTTTATACTTGTGTTAGTGGAAACAGAAGATTCTTTATGTGTATAGGAGTTTCGGTCATTCGATTTTTGCAGGGTAGCGACCAGCCTTTGCTGTTCAACTAAGCAGTGTATACAAATGCGCTGACAAACAAACAAATACTACATACATATGTCCAAATGCTGTTACTAGCGACCAGCCTTCGCTGTTCAACTAAGCAAAGCATTCAACATAATTAATAAGACACTACCCCTTGAGTAACGCTGAAAGAAAAAGACGTTTACTCTGAGGATTGCGTTCTAGCTAGAGCTTTTTCTCATATTATTCTAGCGGTAGTTTACGTATGGTGAATAATATTACATGAGAGATCAATAGAGCTTTTTAACTACTGTCGAGTCAATAATACTAACTTATGTACATTTAGCATAAAATATTTATGTTGCGTGGGATATTCACGTTCCCTCTTGAAGGATGATGAGTAAACGAGGCAGTCGTCATCAATTTAGGTTCTTCCTAGGTCTTCCGCTATTCCTCATGGGTTGAACTGGTGTAGGTGAATCGTCGGTATTGGTACCTCTATAACAAGGCAGATGCATGGTATGCCCCAAGTGGTACGTTTGGCTGGCTTTTGGTGGCAATTTCGTATGTAGATGCACTAATCCTCCGCTTAACAATATATGGCCCATCTCGTTTAGGTACAAATTTGGAAGTCACACCCTTTTCTACTTGACTAAGTACATGCGTCTTCTGTACCTACGATCAGGCGCGGATCCAGGAAAAATTTTCGGGTGGGGGTCCAAACTTTATTCCATTTTGGATGTGAAATGAAAATTACAAAATTACAGTTTTATTTTCTCTAGTGGCGACCAAAGCCAAATTTATCAAAACCTAGAAAAAAAATACAAAAAATAAAATTAAAATCTTTTAAAGGACTGTAACAAAAAAGTTCACATTTATTTAAAATTTCGGGAAGCAATCCCAACAGGCAAAGTAAACTTAAAATAAATCTTTATAAAGCTTTCCGAAATAAGTATTAAGCTTACAAAATTCAGATTTTTCGTTTATAAAAAAAAGTTTTAAAATAAACGTTGTGTAATTGAAACGACACGTTGATAAAAAGCTTATTAATTTAAACCTACAAAAAAGATGTTAAAGAAAGCTTTCTAAAAGTTTTTTTTTAAACTTTATTCAAACCATATTTTGCATATTATTTAGTTATTGCTATAAAATAAATAACTAAGTTCTAATCGTAAATTGCATGCTGCAACTTAAACCAACTTATTACCACATTGCGGAAGTGGTTAAGATGCAGCCAGGATTTTTGCTTTCTCGCCGTCATTCTCATATAAAATCTTGTTTGAAAAGAATTGGAAATATTTTAAGCTGAAATGAAAAAAACTGACAAATAGTTTTTCTGAATTTTTATAAACATTTGCATTTCACTTTTAAATTGAAATTATTTGTTACAGTTTTTTCCTGAAGTTTATAAAAAGTTTACTTCAAACTTTCAAATAAATTGAAACTGAAAAAGCTTACATATCGCTTTTGTAGCAAGTTTACTTTAAATTATTTTGAAAAACATTTACAGAAATGATTGTTGGGATGTATTAAAGATATATTAAAGAAAAAAAATTCTATGGATAGGGATAAAGCATTTTACATTGCAGACTACCTTCCTTTAGTTACGTGAATCAGAATAAAAAATCGCCCATGTAAATAGTATGGAAAATTGAAAAAAAAAATGCATTGCGTAACATCTCAATAGCTTAAATATTTATAGCCAAATTTTTGCATTGCATATGGGAAACGCCTTAAAAAATGTATTTTGTATGGGAAATATTCACGCTCCCTAAGTTTCAATATTCAGGGCTCAAACCCTCAGGGTATTTTTAAAGGTAGGTACTTCCCATATTATTTCGAAGTAGAACTCAAAAAAAAAAAAAAAACAAGTAAGGAAAGGGCTGTCTTCGACTGTGCCGAAGACTATATACCTTTCATGAATACACATCACGGTTTTAAGTGTCCGGTCCTTACTCACAATTAGTACAAACTCTGAAAACTGTTAATTTAAAGATACATAGCCAAAACCCATTTATCGAAGCTATCGATAATATGCGAGGTATATGTTATGTTGGTCCGATCTGGGTGATTTTTGCTACACACATTACATATATAATATGTACTAAAACTGCAAAATTTTACTTTCCTAGCTTTTTAATTGCAACAGTTATAGGCCAAAACCCGTTTATCGGAACAACTGATTGTATGGGAGCTATGTGTTGTATTGGTCCGATCATGCTGGTTCCGACAAATGATTCATGCTTTACAATATAGCTGCCTCTTACCAAATTTCATCGAGATATCTCTAAAACTGAGGGACTAGTTTGCGTTCAAACAGACAGACGGACGGACGGACAGACGGGCGGATATGGCTAAACACACTCAGCTCATTGCCCTGATCATTTTAGTATGCTCATTGGTGGGTCTATATCTTCTTCTTCTGATACTTACAAAACATCGGACTAAAGTTATAATACCATTTCATGTTCATGAAAGGTGTAATAAAGTCGTGAATAGAGCCAAAATATACACATACTCGTACATTCCCCCTATTCTGTATTTATCAATATTGACAATTTGTCAACAACACAATTGGGGGGATTGTATAAGTATAAGATTGGACATTGTTGCCATGTCATAAAATTCTTTTCTTTTTTAATATAGTTACATGATATCTACTTATTAAGTACATTGTTTGGTTTTGGAGTTTGGTCCTTTTTTGTGATAAATTTTGGTCCCAAAAAGAACCATGATGTGGGAAACGTGCCTTTGAGCCAACGTACGCTATTGCTCTTCAAATTTAAAAATGCCAGTTACAGCAAGCAATTAACCTAACAGATTCAAGACGGTAACGACGACGCGACATCGTTCAAATTATTTTGGCACATATTCTAAAAGCGTTGCATTTTTTAGGCTCGACACGACAATGCGTCACAGATGCTTCGGTTTTCAGATGAAATTTATTTCTGTTTTTGAAAGGACACCACTTTTTTTCATGTGAATAAAAGTGAGAACTTCAAAATCTTAAAATGTGTATAAAAATATTTGAGTTATGTATATGTTTTTGTTAACACATCCTATACTTTCCTATACATTTTTTGCAATTTTTTTTTTTCAATTTACATATGTTGCCGGTCCCATTATAATCATGTTACGAATGCTTGACGGCAATAATCGCCAAGCTTTGGGTTTTCGTCGCTGTAGTTCGCATTCGTCGTCTAAATAACTTTCACAGTGTATTTCTTTACACATTTAAAACCAAATTAGCAGTATTCAAAGCGAAGCGAATAGCGGGTAAACCTACATCCCAAGCACAGTGCTGGTTTTGAACAAATATGGCTAACTGAGCTTTGAGGTCACTGTTCTTACGTTCAACTGGGTTTGCTTCAGGGTGATATACGGGAGTGAATATTTGTTGTATCCCTATGCAGTATGCAACTTGTTGCATGACAGCTGACACAAACTGCACACCATTGTCGAACTTTACTCGCCGCGGTACCCCATATCGTAGAAAAAATTCGTTAATTAAAGTTTTTGCACACATTTCGGCTGTAACTTCTACCATTAGAAAAAGTTCCACCCATCTACTTGCAACATCTTCGGTTATTAGTACCCAATGGTATTCTTCAGTCTTCTTCGGTAACGGTCCAAATAAATCAACAGCCACCACTTCATATCGTTGTTTACTTATGCTTGTTTGCAATAAACCCATCAGCTTCATGTTATAACGCTGACATTCAATAGAGTTCCTTACGTGTTTGCTTATTTCTGGGCGCATTCTAGGCCGGAAATAACGATGCACAATGCGGGCAATAGTTTTGTCGACTCAATAGTGACCAGCAGTGCTTTTGTCGTGGTACGCCTTTAAAATATCCAAACGCTCCGGGTGTTGCACTAAAATTTGTCCATCTTCTACGTCATCGTTAGCGTAACAATATAACACGCCATCATTTAGGAGATAACCAAAATTGCACCATAAAGAGGCATTCTCGTCACCATCTTCTATTGAGTTCATAACGTTTTTCAGGTATGCGTCTTTCAGCTGTTCATTTCTCAGCTCGTTACTTTTTACTCTTGGTAAATCTACGTGTTCTTCTGCGTATGCTGGACGTGACAGCATATCCGCTAAACAATTAGTTTTTCCAGGGGTATAATCAATTTTGAAGTTGTACTGCTGTATTTGCAGTGCACATCTTGCGAGGCGGCCGGCTGGTGACTTGATGGTTAGAAGCCATTTTAACGGCTGGTGATCCGTCATTAAGCGAACTTCAGCTCCATCAATATATCCCCTGAACTTCGCACATACCCATACGATAGCAAGTGCTTCGCGTTCTGTGGTCTAGTAATTTCGTTCGGCTGGAGTTAAGAGTCGGCTTGCATATTCTATAGGATGTTCGAGATTCTTCTTCCCCTGGAGCAAAACTTCCCCCAATGCATATGAACTTGCATCAGTTTTAATAATAACTTTAATAATGCTTTAAGCTGAAGTTATTGGTGCGTTTGTCGTATCGCTGTAGTCGTATCCTTATCGTTAGAGAAAAACCAAACGCAACGATTGCAACGATTGCATTGTTTCTCTTACCGATAACGCACCAATAACTTCAGCTTTAAGATCGGTGGTTGCACCAGCGAATTTTTCAGTTTCGTGAAAGCTTCGGTTTGAGGTTCTTTCCATTGCCACACGATATTTTTCTTTAAGTGGTTTAGCTATTGTTGCGAATTGGTCAATAAAACACCGATACCACCAGCAAATCTGTATGAACGATATAAGTTCTTTAAGATTACGAGGTTCTCTTTGCTGAGTTATTGTTGAACTTTTGAAGTTTCTGAAAAACGCTACGTAAATCACGTATATGATCTTCGAGTGAAGCAGAGCATATAATTGTGTCGTCCATTCGATAAAATACTTATGTGGCGTGTGATATTCACTTTGCAAACTTTATTAGATAAAAACTAAATAAAAAAATAAAAATAGTGGTAGTCGAGATGCTTATCTACTGCGGCATGTACATTGGCGCTGTCTAATGCTGTACTTAATATTTATGCAATGTGTTTTTGTACACGCAACGTGTAAGGTCATATTCGGCTAAGTCTGCTGCGACAAAGACAAAAAGGGTGTCGCTTCAAGTTTTTCTATCTATCAGGTCCCTCTCCCTTGTATACCATCTTTTGTTCCACAATTGACTTAAAGAAAAATTTACACATGTAAAGCGAGTAGATAAGAAAAAAGAGAACGCACGCAGAATTTAATTCAATAATTTCCTCGTGTAAAATAACTCGTTCTTAGTTTTGCCCACGCATAGCTGAAGAGATTTCTGTTTTCTCAGTACAAGCTGATTGAAGAACATCTCTTGAACCATACTAAAAAATATATTTTTGTCATGCATACATTTTAAAATCATTTTCTTTTTGATGTTTAATTAAAATAATTCTAAATTAATTTTAGTCTTTACGAATTTAAAAATGTATGTTCTGAAGACTAAACATAAAAGCAACCCGCGAAATTTTTTTTATATACAGCCCCCAAATATTCGCCAACATGCTTATGTCGTTCGTGTTGAAAATTCCCCCCTTTTAATACCTCTCTGCTCGCCTGACTTCCAGTTACCTTGTCAACTTTTTTTAACAGGGGAATAAGGGAATGGAGGAATTGGCAAAGGTTTTTTTCAACTGTGGGAATTCTCAATGTTCTTGAACTTAAACTACGGTGCGCATTTATACATCGTAAGCAGGGATGGTAAATATCATGATATTTACTAAAAATATCTAAATATCGGATATTTACGATATATATCGGATATACGAGGTGTGTTCAAAAAGTATCGCGAATTTTGTGTTTTTTCAAAAATTATTTATTTATTCATGAATATCTATTTTGTCCCCTTCAAAGTAATCCATGAGATATTATACACTTGTGCCAACGGTTTTTCCAATCTTCGAAGCACTTCGAAAAATCATTTTTTGTATCTTGTTCAGCTCCTCCTTCGATGCCGTCTTTATCTCGTCAAGAGAAGCGTAACGTCGTCCTTTCATGGGCCTCTTCAGTTTAGGGAACAAGAAAAAGTCACAGGGGGCCAGATCTGGGGAATACGGTGGCTGCGGCATCATTAGTGTGTTGTTTTTGGCCAAAAAGTCGCGCACAAGCAACGATGCGTGAGCAGGGGCGTTATCGTGGTGCAAAAGCCAATTTTTGTTCTTCCACAAATCCGGGCGTTTCTGGCAGATTGCTTCGCGCAAATTGCGCATAACTTGCAGGTAATATTCCTTATTGACCGTTCTTCCCTGTGGCAAGAACTCATGATGCACCACGCCCCTGCAATCGAAGAAAACTGTCAGCAAAACTTTCACATTCGACCGAACTTGGCGCGCTTTTTTCGGTCTTGGTTCGTGCGGCAGCTTCCATTGAGATGATTGAGCTTTGGTTTCCACGTCATAACCATAAACCCACGATTCGTCACCAGTTATGACCTTCTGGAGCAAATTTGGGTCGTCGCGGACAGAGTTTAACATCTCATTAGCAATGTTCATGCGATGCTGTTTTTGGTCACAATTGAGCAATTTTGGTACGAATTTCGCGTAAAAATCGAAGACGATCCAAAACACGTGCAAGCAAAGCAGCTGTCAACAATTAACTGAACATTCAAAATGACCGAGCTTGTCGGCATAAGTGAGAGACATGAGTACCAACATAACGCCACAAAAAATTCGAAATTCGAATATACGTAACCAGCGAAAATTCAAAATTCGCGATACGTTTTGAACACACCTCGTATTGATATATGTCAGATATTTTCATAGTCGCAAAAATATCACAAGCAAATGTTTTAAAATTATATTAGTAAATACAAAAATTAAAACCTGTTATTGTTGTGGCAACAATACATACCTAAAGTACTTTTATATGGTAGTAAATAAAAAACCAATTTAACAAATAAATACGCTTGCAAAACTTCTAGAATTTCATAAACACGAACACTAATTATATATAATTGTTCTCAACATTGTTTACCCATACTAGTTTCGCATCTTCTTTTGCGAATCGTAGTGGAAGGTAGTGGATTAAGGTACTCCGCGAAAGTGTAATAAAGGAAATCGCGTTCAGAGTTGCTTTAAAGTAAAAACTTCAATTTAAACTGAAATTTACAATCTGCATGAACTGATAAGGTGTTATAACTGCTTTATATTCAATAATTTGGGTGTTTTAAGTCCTAACGTTCAATATGGCAGTATTTGAAATTGATTGGTTTATTATTGCATGCAACGCACCCTGTGTGGTTTGTGTGTGTCTGCAGATTCGCTATCGTTTTGAAGCCGCACCAGGGGCAAGGCATATATTGAACCATCGGACTCGCCTAAAAGGTCTACTTGTGCCTCTACCGACTGCAAATTTCCTGATGATTTTCAAACTTCTGCACTGCCTTTTTGTTACGAAGTTTGCAATGAACGAAACCAAATGTCGAAAAAATTATTTCAAGCCCATCAGTGGCTGCAACAGCTATTAATAATTTGAAGCACAGTTTGAAAACACCTGAAGATCATCCCATCTAAAATATTTTGCTGCGTCAATTAGCTTTAGCGACGTCCACCAAGTCATAAGGGGTGTAGTTCTAAAGTGGTCCGCAAATAAATATGATGGAAATGGCCTTGAAGTCATTACTCATTGACATAATTATTGGAACACATTCTCTGTAATTACTCTAAAGCAACTTGTTTTTCTTCATAATTTGGGTTTTTTCCTTGAAATGTGTGATTTGGGAGATCAACCAAATAATTCGCATTTCTTTACGCTTCTTAAATTGTTTACATACCTTCGATGGTTGCCCATGTAAGTCATTTTCCAATTTTTTTCCATATTTCTACCGCCACAGCTACAGTGGTTCCATCCCTCTGCATCCCATTAAAAACCACGGTTATTGGTTTCATTCGGCGTAAGAACTTTTAGGCATTTGTTGATATTTAATATAGTTTATAGTTCCGTAAATATCTTTGTCAATTAATTCTTTTTTGTCTAGCCACTCGGTGTTCCTTCGTTATTGTTACACCTCTGAATATGTTTGGTCAGTCAGTCTTTGGGGAATACCTTGCAACTCAAGACCACAGTTTTCACAAACTGTCCATTTGCCACCATTACTTTCCTTAGATTTGATTCAAAAAATATTTAAAATATCATAAAAACTTTTAGCATTTAAATAATATTTGTCATTCGATCCACTTGCAGGAAGCCCAAAATATGCCAGCGAAGCTTTAACAATAAATTCGTGCAATATAAAATATCAAATTTGTCTGATATAGGGAATCACCGAATTACACGTTCTAAAAAGTTCCAGATTGTGGCAGTGATTCCCCGGTTGCGTTAGGTATGCTCGATGAACGGACTACGGTACTCTGGTGCAGGAAAGCCCTAACTGTTCTAGACTTTTAGTGCGCTCATTAAGCAGCATTATTATGTGCAAAGCCAAACCACTGTTGTCAGATTCAAAAGGGGAAGTTTTACAATTTGATATAAATTACGATTTTTTCAGAAATAAATATCGGATATATATCATGATATATATCGCTTGATATATATCTGCCCACCCTGATCGGAAGGGTTTACCATCATAAATTAACCTCTGGAACGCCACCTACATTATAACCCTATAAATTTCTGTGTGTCTTTTTAGGCGTCCAAAGTACTCAGTCGATCTTTAAGAAATTTTCAGAGTATAATTTTGGGTTCACTATGTACAGCAGAAGCCATATGATGAATTTCATATCAAAGCCTATAAAAAAAGGCGCTGTCTCAGATTTTGATGAAATTTTGCATATAGGTAGGATAGGCGGCCGCCGTGGTGTGGAGGTAGTGTTGCCGGCCTACCACACCGAAGGTCCATGGTTCGAGCCCTGGTACAGGTAACATCAAAAGTGATTTGAAAAAAAGTTTTTCAAAACGGGGTCGCCCCTCGGCAGTGGTTTGGCAAACTCTCCGAGTGTATTTCTGCCATGACAGGCTTCTCAGCAAAAACTCGTCTTCTTTGTAGATGCCGTTCGGAGTCGGCAAAAAACTGTAGGTCCCACCAATTTGTAGGGAAAATTCAAATCGGCACACCACAAATTGGAAGAGAAGCTTGGCGCAAAAATCTCTTAGGAGGTTTATGATGATATAACTGTTGTATATCGCGCCATAGAGATATTTTATCTACACAAACACACCCTCATACAAATTGCATTTTCAAAAAATTGTGAGCGTGGCAAGGTATTGAAATATTTGAAAAATGACGGTAATTGATACTTTTAAGCTGTGATTAATACGGCATGGCTCAACCGATTTCAAAGATTTTTGTACAATTAGAAAGGTATTTAAATGAACTTTTGAAAGCATGCATTGTAAAAATTGTCTACTTCACTGTTTGTACAAGTCGTTAAAAAAAATTTGTTAAAAGGTTTATTTAATATATATAACATATCCAAAAAGTTTTATTTTGTTTTGTTGTTTTTCCGACAGGGTGAAGAATTGATGGAACGATTTTTCGTCATCCCTTGTAAAATTTGGTTTTGAGACAAACCGGTTTCGGCGTTATGCCATCATCAGTGTCGATTTTCGTTCTGATCTGTTGTTGTCCTTTATCTTGTATTTATATTTAGTAGGTAGCAGGTAACGTCAGCATGGGTGTCCGTTCGTGTTGTCCGTTCGTGTTGTTGTTGTGTGCACATTCAGAAATGGGGGTGGTTTGCATCGATCGGTTTTTGTGTGGCTGACTGAGGCAGGTAAAAGTTGGTGACTTTTGTTGTTTGACCTTTTTTGCTTGTTTGTTGTTTTTGATCGTTTGCTTTTTGTGTTTATTTGTCGGTGCGTGTGTGCATGTTGTACCTGAGTGGTTGCTTTGTTTTTTGTAAACCAATTTTAAAGGTTCGAATATTGTGTCGGAAACAGTGTTTGTCTCTTCGTTTATTATTCTACCGTCGAATGCTTCTTGTTTGTAGATTTCCATGTTTTCGAGTACGTTCAGACGTCGGAATTTTGCTTGTACATGTAGGACCTTGACTGTTTTTTTGATGTTTCCGGGGGGGCATTTATTCTCCAACATTTGATTCGCAAATTTGGACTGTGGTGTGATGGTTGGATTCCGTATCTTTTTGTTGTAATCTCTAATGTGTTCTCTGAAACTCGTTCTTACTTGTCGTCCTGTTTGTCCTATGTAACTGTGCTGGCATTCACAAGTGAGCTTGTATACACCATGGCTGCTAAACGGATCTTCTGAGTTAGTTTTGGTTCTTAGCTTCCGTCCTAAATTGTTCGGTGTTTTGAACGCTGTGTTGATGTTGTATTTTCTAAGGAAATTTGCTAATTTATGTGTTGCCTTTCCAGTATATGTCATTGTCGTCCAGGTTTGTGTACTTTCCTCTCCATTGTTTCTTTTTTGTTCTCTAAGTGCTCTCCTGAGTTTATCTACTAGTGCTTTTTTATATCCGTTGTTTGTAGCGATGTTATATATTATTCCAAGCTCTCTTCTATATGCTTCTTGTGTAAGAGGTGTTCTTTCCAATCTTTGTACTAAGTGCCTTAGCGCTGCATTTTTATGTTGTTGTGGGTGGTTCGAGGTATTATGTATTATTGTGTCGGTGGCCGTTGGTTTCCTATAGTTATATGTCGGAGTTGAATTTATTGGCAGCTTTATCAATACTTATTGTGAGGTCCAGATAATTGATTCCTCCGCCTTTTTCGGTTTCCATTGTGAATTTTATGTTCCCGTGCTGCTTGTTGAGGTACTCCAGTACTTGCTCTTCGTTGTTGGTAGTTAAAACGCATATGAAATCATCCACGTACCTAGCGTAAAATAACACGCCAAATTTTGAATTCAATTCCTGTATATACTCTTTTTCCAGGTTTTGCATAAACGCTTCTATAAGAATAGCCGATATTGGGTTTCACATCGCAAGTCCGTTTGTTTGTCTGTATATTTTATTGTTGAATTGAAAATAGTTTTGACGTAGAGTGGTTCTTACCGTGTTCGTGATTTGCGTACTATTTACTTTATCTTTTGTTTTACGTAGTATTATAGAGTTTACTATGTTCAATGTCTCTGCTAGTGGTATTGATGTGTATAGATCTTTTATGTCGAAAGATACCAATTTGCTGTACTTTGTCACTTCAACGGTCCTAAGTTTGTCTATTAGTTCAGATGTATTAGTGATGGTGTGTTCGTTGCTAAGTTCCAGTGTATCCTTCAATATTGTTTTTAAATATTTAGATAGCCTATAGCATGGTGCCGATTCAAAATTAATGATTGGTCTCATTGGATTGCCTGGCTTGTGGATTTTTGGTAGCGCAATCAATGGTGGAGTTGACGGGTTCATTTGGACTAATGTATACGAGTATGCCGAGTTTGTATCTATTATATTTGTTGCAGTTTTTATAGCCACTTTGATTTCTTTCTGGTATTCATCCGTGGGGTTCACTCTTGTTCTACGACATTCCATATCCTCGATGAGTTTTTCGTTTTTTGTTATATACTCATCTTTTTCAATTAGCACAGTTGTGTTGCCTTTGTCCGCTTTCGTTGCGGCAATGTTGTTTATCCTGAGTTTATGTTGTAGGTTCTTGATTGTTTTTTGCTCCGTGTTTCTCTTCTGTCCTTCCTTTGCTTTCACTTCCTTGTTTATTATTTCTCTGCACATGTGTCTTGCGTGCTCTTGTTCCTCAACTGGTATTAATGATATTGCGACCTCTGCGTCTACGATCGCCTGTTCCGGTTTTCTTTTTTCGTTTTGGTCTATAATATTGGGTTTCAGTCCCTTTTCAGGAAGTTGTTATTCCGCCGCGGTGATGGCCACTGTCGTTAGGTTTACGAGCCTGGCATGGAAATGGTGCGGTTGTTGGTTGTTGTCCCGTTCGCGCCGTCCTGTCAGCTTATCTAGTTTCCGGTTCAGCGTTCTGTATTTCTGTTGTAGTTCATGTTCGACCTCAGTCCTTATGCGACCGAAGCATTCCATTAACGTATGGGTAGGTAATTGCTCCGCCAACCTTAAATGGATGGATAGAATTTCGGCATTTATTCCATCTTTCTTGGCGTACTGGTTTTTCAACTCATATCTTAGGAAGTCTCTTTCCGCCTTCCTAATTGTCCTCCTGCTTGCATTGGTGTTTGTCTTCATTGTTTTTTGTTGTAATCTCTAATGTGTTCTCTGAACCTCGTTCTTACTTGTCGTCCTGTTTCTCCTATGTAACTGTGCTGGCATTCACAAGTGAGCTTGTATACACCATGGCTGTTAAACGGATCTTCTGAGTTAGTTTTGGCTCTTAGCTTCCGTCCTAAATTGTTCGATGTTTTGAACGCTGTGTTGATGTTGTATTTTCTAAGGAAATTTGCTAATTTATGTGTTGCCTTTCCAGCATATGTCATTGTCGTCCAGGTTTGTGTACTTTCCTCTCCATTGTTTCTTTTTTGTTCTCTAAGTGCTCTCCTGAGTTTATCTACTAGTGCTTTTTTATATCCGTTGTTTGTAGCGATGTTATATATTATTCCAAGCTCTCTTCTATATGCTTCTTGTGTAAGAGGTGTTCTTTCCAATCTTTGTACTAAGTGCCTTAGCGCTGCATTTTTATGTTGTTGTGGGTGGTTCGAGGTATTATGTATTATTGTTTCGGTGGCCGTTGGTTTCCTATAGTTATATGTCGGAGTTGACTTTATTGGCAGCTTTATCAATACTTATTGTGAGGTCCAGATAATTGATTCCTCCGTCTTTTTCGGTTTCCATTGTGAATTTTATGTTCCCGTGCTGCTTGTTGAGGTACTCCAGTACTTGCTCTTCGTTGTTGGTAGTTAAAACGCATATGAAATCATCCACGTACCTAGCGTAAAATAACACGCCAAATTTTGAATTCAATTCCTGTATATACTCTTTTTCCAGGTTTTGCATAAACGCTTCCATAAGAATAGCCGATGTTGGGTTTCCCATCGCAAGTCCGTTTGTTTGTCTGTATATTTTATTGTCGAATTGAAAATAGTTTTGACGTAGAGTGGTTCTTACCGTGTTCGTGATTTGCGTACTATTTACTTTATCTTTTGTTTTACGTAGTATTATAGAGTTTACTATGTTCAATGTCTCTGCTAGTGGTATTGATGTGTCGAAAGATACCAATTTGCTGTCCTTTGTCACTTCAACGGTCCTAAGCTTGTCTATTAGTTCAGATGTATTAGTTTAGTTATTTTCGTTCTTCAAGAGAGGACTTTACTTCTCAATAGCCAACTCAGTCCAAAGTAGAATTTGTTTGCGTGAGTGATTCTTCGTTGTTGTTGGTTTTGATGCTGGTCCCCAGGTAAAAAGACTCTAAAGATGCTAAGAACTTATCTACGTAACTCTACCGGAGAAGTAGTTAAAATATTGATATGTACATAAAGCAATCTTTGAATATCCAATCTTATTTATCCCTTCTTTTTATACAATTAAGGAGCGGTTAAGTGGTTTAACGATGTTGGCGGTACATAGAGATGTGCCCATAACAACACAGGAAGTAATTGAAATAAATGTGTGTTAAATTGCCAAAAATCAGCAAAATGTGTCACGAACTTAAGGTTGACACATTACTGTATTAAAATTTAATGAACTACAATACTGCATACTGCAAAAAATTCCAAAAATTTTTAGATTTTGATAAAACTTCTTTGAATTCTCGAGAATTTTGCGGACATTTTTAAAACAAAATTTACAGTTCTTGACATATGTTTTTATATAGGCTTTGTTAAAATAATTTTATTCAGGGCCAAATTTGTGAAAATAGTAGACAACGACTGCATGTACATTTATGTCAGCCACTGTATGAAAGAATGGGCACAGCCGAGGCCTCTAGCCTTCCCTAAATCCTGGCTACGCCACTGATACTATATATAATGAAAATTTCAGATGTATAAACGAGAACGTTTCGAAAGTAAATATAAGCGAACAAACACTGGTTTCGTAGCAGAAGTTATTTTCAGCTGCACCTATAAAAAGGCAAAAATTCTCGAATTCTGTTTACATTATTTAAATCAACTTACAACAGTTTACATAGTTTGATTTTGTTTTATTATTGTCTTACTTTTTTTTGGAAAATTTTCTTTTACACAGAATATTATAACATACGTGGCGGTCGCCGTGGTGTGGCGGTAGTGTTGCTGGCCTACCACAACGAAGGTCCAAGGCTCCAGCCCTGGGACAGGTAATATCAAAAGTGGTTTGAAAAAGTTTTTTCAAAACGGAGTCGCCACTCGGCAGTGGTTTATCCAACTCTCGGAGTGTATTTCTGCCATTGAAGGCTTCTCAGAAAAATTATCTGCTTCTCAGATGTCGTTCGAAATCAGCAAAAAACTGTAGGTCCCGCCAATTTGTAAAAGCAGCACACTACAAATTGGTAGAGAATCTCGGCCTTAATCTCCTCGGAGGTATATATCGCGCCAATTATTTATTTATTTATGACATATGGGTTACTACATACTAAAGAAACTAATCACATAAATTCAACCAAGTGTTTATTAAAAGATAAATGCAATATAAATTTATATTCAGAATATTTTAATGGATGTGCTTATGTAAATGACTATAAACTTAATTATAATATTAAAGAAAGATTTACATAGTCTCAAAATACATTCGTTTTTGAAGAAAATGCCTTTCGAGTTACTCGTAATTTAAAATTTTCGCAAGTTGATAACAAATGCAATTGACGCCTTCCATGTATATTTGGGAGTTCTTTCCATTTCTCAGTTAATGTATATGTATTCTAGAAAGACTTCTTTAATGTGATTTTGAGCACATTCAAAAAAAAAATAGCTAAAGGATCAAGTAAGATTATATTCTTTGCTTTAGTCAACTGCCTAACTTTTCTCTTACCAACAGCTCCTACCCCATCTACTTCATCTTTGCCGTGTGAAAAGGCAAAATAGCTCCAAATTTAATTAAACTCGAATAAACTGCTTGTTATGAATTTATTTTTGAATTGGCAACTCTATCACCAACTTTTCGCCAATGTTGCCATTTGACATTTTTATCAAATTTTCTGAAATATTTTAAGGGAACTAAATCGTGTTTTACATCTCGTACACAATTTTCACAAGCATTTGGCATATAGCTTTCTTCTTCAATGTTACACCATCATTTTCCACATGTGCCGATATATAATTTAACTAACTTATATTTTTAATCTCTATAATAAAACTCAAGATTTAACTTTTATTTACGACTTTTTAACAAAAGTCAAAATTTAACTATTTTGTGCTTTTATTATTAAAGCCAAATTTTAGCTTTTGTTTGTGACTTTTTAGTAAAAGTCAAGTTTTGACTTTTTTCCCTTTCTTATAAAAGTCGATTTTAACTTTCTATTTTTATATAAAAGTAAAATTTGAACTTTTGGTTGACTTTTTAACAAAAGCCAACTTTTAACTTTTATTTTGTCTTTTTTTACAAAAGGCAATTTTACCTTTTTTTTACTTTTATTATAAAATTCAAATTTAACTTTTGTTTATGACTTTTTAAAAAAAGTCAAGTTTGACTTATTTTGTCTTTTAGTAAAAAGTAAATTTTAACTGTTTTTTACTTCTATTATAAAATGCAAATTTCAACTTTTGTGTATGGCTTTTTAACAAAAGCCAAATTTTAACTTTTATTTTGTCGTTTATTATAAATGGCGGTAGTCTTGCTGGCCTAGCGAACTGAAGGTCCAAGGTTCGAGCCCAACAGTTTTCACCGCACATATTGGAATCGTATTTTAGAGCTCAGTGAAGTGAAGAAAGGAAAACGTCAAGTGATAAATAAAGTGAAACGTTTTATTTCACTTCACGATAACGCAAAACCAGAATTGCCCTCTGGTACAGGTAACATCAAAAGTAGTTTGAAAAAGTTTTTTCAAAACGGGCTCGCCCTTCGGCAATGGTTTGGCAAACTCGCCGGGTGTATTTCTGCCATGGAAGACTTCTCAGCAAAAATTGATCTGCTTTGAAGATGCCGTTCGGAATCGGCAAAAACTGGTCCCGCCAATTTGTAGGAAAAATTGGAAGCAGCACACCACAAATTGATAGATAAGCTCGGCCTTAATCTCCTCGGAAGTATACTCGTATATGGCGCCAATTATTGATTATTTTTAATTTTATCATAAAAGTCAATTTGAACTTTTATTTTTTTACTTTTATTATAAAATTCAAATTTTAACTATTACTTTTGACTTTTATAATAAATCCAAATTTAAACTGTTGCCTTTAATAATAAAAATCTATTTGTTTTTTAATTTTATAATAAAAGTCAATTGAACTAAATATAGTTTTATTAGGTATTATTTTTCATTTTTATAATAAACAAATCTTTAGGGTACATAGATATGGCTAGTAGAGCGTATCGGCAAAAAAAGTTTAAAATGTTCCCCCCGGTTCGAATGTTTACTTGTTGGAGATTTCAAAAATGGGGGAAAAAAATTTTTCGGCACACTGTAAAATTAGCGAAATTCGTTTTTTGCTTATAACTTTTCTATTTGGTCCTTGATTTCAACGAGCAATATATTGTTGTAAAGGTTTTAACCCGTGTCATATTTCGTCCAAATAAGCCATTAACCTGCGACACCAACTTTAGCTTTTATTCAAATTTATTTTAAACCAACACCCTGTATTAAAAAAAAAATTTGAATAAAGTAAATATAATTTTGAAATCATTATATGAGTAAAATGATTATTACTTATTAATATTATTTCGGCAATATGTCATTTGATAAGAATGACATAAACACGGAAGTAATTGCCTTATAGATTTTATATTTGACCTTTGATTTCAAAGAGCAATATATTGTTGAACAGGAGTTAAGCCGTGTTATATTTCGTCTATAGAAGCCTTTAAGCTAACATGTTAGCTTTAGGTTTTATTTAAATTTATATAAAACCAATACCCTGTATGTAAAGGGTGTTTTTTTTAGGGGTATAGAACTTCGAATTGAAATAAAACACAAGAAAATCGTTTTAAGGTCCATCAATTTGGCTTTATTGGAAGGATAATTTTATGCCATTAATGTTTAAATATGATTTCGGGCATGTGGCCGCCGCGGCTGGCTCGAATAAAGCCAATTCTATAGGTCCAATTTTCAACCACTTTTTCGAGCATATGGGGCCGTATGTCGGCAATAACGCCACGAATGTTGGCTTCCAATTCCCCTAACGTTTCTGGTTTGTTGGTGTAGACGAGCGACTTCACATATCCCCAAAGAAAATAATCCAATGGTGTCAAATCACACGACCTTGGTGGCCAATTGACAGGTCCATTCCGCGAAATTATGCGCTCATCGAATGTTTCCTTCAATAAATCGATTGTGACGTGCGCTGTGTGGCATGTAGCGCCGTCTTGTTGGAACCACAACTCATCCACATTCATGCCATCCAATTCGGGAACAAAATAGTCGGTTATCATGGCTCTATACCGGTCTCCATTAACGGTAGCTGCCTCTCCAGCATTATTGCGGAAGAAGTATGGCCCAATGACTCCACCAGCCCATAGAGCACACCAAACAGTCAGTTTTTGTGGATGTAATGGCGTTTCAAGGGTCTCATGTGGATTCTCTTCACTCCAAATGCGGCAATTTTGCTTGTTGACGTAGCCATTCAACCAAAAATGAGCCTCATCACTGAACAAAATTTTGCGATGAAAATCAGCATCGAAATCAATCTCATTTTCGGCCCATACACCAAAATCACGACGCATTGCATGGTCTCGCGGCTTTAATTCTTGCACAAGCTGGATCTTGTAAGGTCGCAAGCCAAGATCTTTGCGCAAAATCTTCCATAAAGTTGATGGACAAAGCTCCAATTGCTGTGCACGGTGGCGAATCGATTCATTCGGGTCCTCTTCAACACTTTGCTCTACAGCGGCAATTGTTTCTTCGGTGCGCACTGTTCGACGTCTCTGCGGATGCGTATTATCACATAGAGTAAACGTAGTGCGAAAACGATCCATGGTTAACCGAATTAATTGCTCTGATGGACGATTATGTCGACCATAAAATGGACGGAGCTCACGGTAAACTTCGCGAACTGAACCATTATTTTCGAAACCGATCCATGGTTAACCGAATTAATTGCTCTGATGGACGATTATGTCGACCATAAAATGGACGGAGCTCACGGTAAACTTCGCGAACTGAATCATTATTTTCGAAATAAATTTGCACGATTTGCAAGCGTTGTTCTTTTGTCAACCTGTTCATGATGAAATGGCAAACCAAACTGAACATAAATGACATTAGAGTTGCCAGATTTGACCACAAAATGCCAGTTTTATCTCTATTCGAAAAACAAACCTGTAAAAAAACACCCTGTATTAAAAAAAATTAGTAGTGGTGAAGCAAGTGTCATTCACGTGTCATTATTTATTTAATAAAAGTGTCTTATTAACATTATTTTTAAAAATGCCGTTTGATAAGAGTGACCTAAGCACAGACAAGCTACCGACTAATCGGGAAGTAATTCGTTATTTGATATATTTGAAGCAAAAAGGAACTTCGAAAGTTCCTAAAAAATGTAAGCTGTTAGATTATGCTGAATATGCTATTAAGAAAATCAGCAAATTGTGGGAACGTGCGTGTATACCAATAGTGAAAAGATCTACTATTCGAAAAAAGATCACTTATTTGCTGAAAACCTATTACAGTGTTATCAAAACACCTTAAAAAAATAAAAGTGTACAGTGGGATAAATTATTTAGAATATCTTATTTTCAGTCCTTGGTTAAGCTCAGTTTAAACTAAGTTTGCTTAAACTCGGCATAAATTTAAACTCCAGTTAAACTGCAGAGCGGTTTTTCAGTGTGAGTTTAAGGCCGCTTTTAATATTTGCTTTTTATACGGCAACATTGGTTTTTTCTTTATCTAGATACGGCAACAGATAATATTTGTATACATATTCAACGCCATTGCTCCTCCTCAGTATTGTTATAGTTAGCATTTCGCCAATTTCTGCATCACTATAATCACTTTCGTCAGATGATATATCCAGTATTTAATTAAATATAAAAATATCGTCCTTTCTTAATTGCGTTCAGCTTATTGTTTCACAACCAAAACCATCAAATATGCAAAACAGCTGACAGGTTAACTAGAGTTTAACCCTGCCGAATTGACCGCTTAAACTACGTTTAAACTTCGTTTAAAGTTGACTGAAAAACTGCGTAACAAGTTTAAGCTTAGTTTAACTGACAAATTGAGTTAAACTTGTACTGAAAAACCGGGCCTAAATGTGAACTTGATTCAATTGTACAGTGTAACTGTAGTTTTTCTTACAAAATTCCCCTTCACTTAAAAGATTTTTTATTGACCGAAATTTATCGCTCAATGATCAGTCAATGCAAGTATATCGGCAAATTGAAACTCCAAATTATGATCCCGGAGACACCCAAAGCCACCATGATGTGAAATAGTGATGAAGAATTCGAAAGAACTTGTAACGATGTCTCACCATCATCTGATCATCGTTTGAAAGTGCTTGATTTTAAATTACGGAATTATTCTTCAGGTCTAGATCGCAGCAATACATCAAACCGAGCTGGCGCTTTGCTTGCTTGTATGTTATTAGACGATATTCGATTTGCCATTAATGAAAAGCGAAATAAAAAAGATTTAAGTGATAACTTAGCCAAAAAATTTCTAGAATTCTTTGATGACTTGGTTATTGATAAGAGTAAAATATCTAGGGAACGCTTAAGCTTTAGAACCGAAGCAAAAGAAGCAAGCAGGTGTGATACCGTGTTAGAATGCATATCATCGACGGTAAAAAAGATTTGACTTTGAAGAAAAAGATTGTACTTAACAAGACAAGATTAGTCCAAAGCACCAGAGAGCATATAACCTTAGTTAAGGAACCAGGCTCAAAATTCATTGGATACACAAACCCAGAAGTAAGCACTGGTGAAGGAATTCAGAAATCTATAATGGATTTCCTCAAAAACCAAAACTACAGTACAGAAAAATTGTTACCTGTAAGTTGTGAAGGTACAGTGACAAACACTGGACACAGGAACGGGGTAGTTCCATTTATGGAACGATGTTTGGAAAGACCGCTTCAATGGTTAGTTTGCCTCTTTCACTTTAATGAGCTCCCAATGAATGCACTTTTAAAACATTTTTATGGGAGGCAAAAGGGATCTGGAATATGGCCCGGCGAATTCGGAAAAGAAATTTTAGCATGTTAAAAATATGCGGTAAGTAATCAATTTTCAGATGTAATGGGAAATTGACTCTAATCACACACTTTATGTTATCTTATAACACAATTGAAAAGGTTGCTGAAACGTTTCCGCCAATTATATATCGCATGGTTCGTGCTGTTAATGGTGGTATTTGTGATGAACAATTAGGTAGTTTGAAACCTGGCCCCCTTAGCACTGCCCGATGGCTATCAACTGCGTGCAGAATTTTACGTCTGTATGTGACAAAAAAAAAAAATCATGTTAAAGTTTATGCACCATTCTGGTTTCTGGTGAAACAAAGGCCATCAGCATTTAATGGAAGCAGAAATGTCTTCAAATACATTTCTTGGTTACGAGAATTACCACTTGACGTACAATTAGCTATACGACCGGTTAGTAAATTCTTTGTTCCCAAAGGTGCTATAGATTTCTATAGTACATCGTACACTCAAATGATCGATTGGAGCTCATTAGAATTACAGAGCCACCATGCTTGCAATTTTATTCTGATACGGACTTGCAGGAACTAAAAAATTCTAATGATGTTATAAAAATACCTGGTTAATATTTCCAAACAGCAGTGATTGATACTAATTATACTAATTATAACCTATTAATTTACTTTGATTTTCTATGCCATTCTCAAAATACTGAGCGATTTGTTCACGTAGTAAGTGATTCTTGTACAGAAGTTGCCGACGAGGAACGCCTAGGTTATATATTCGCTAAACTAAGTAGCCGAGAACGTTACAGCAAATTAGAGTCAAGGAAAGATTTAGCATAAATTAGCATTACATTTATTTCCTCATTATATGCAGGTAAATATTCTTTTTTCTTAGTTTTCAGGAAACAATTTTTTTTTTCTAATACAGGGTGTTGGTTTTAGTACAAATAAAAAAACAGTGAACTTGGGGAATATTTTCAACTTTTTTTTCCTCCTTACACCGTGATACGCTCTAATGGCCAGCTACTGTTTACGTAAAATGATTTGACAAATTGAGTACGAAAATTAAGTTAAATTAAGTAAAAACTAATGGGGTCCTTACGTTAAATATTAGAGTTTCACTGTTTATTGATATTAGAGGAAAAATTACAACGATATGCACAACGATGGTATGGGATGACATGTTTCGAAGTGCCCAACTTCTCATCAGACCCCTTCTCGGACACTGGGATACGAACCCAAGTGTCTGCACCAAAGCCGCTGTTAGAGTACTCTAACAACTAAGCTATGATGCCCTGTAGCGTCACGATGCTCACGTTTGACTTTCCAACGCATATACGTACAAACAACGTGTTTCGTATTAAGTTTAACGTATTTTAAAATCTGCTCAGCCTTTGCAGTAAGAGATCATATTAAAAGTGTGATAGGAATTAAATATTTTGGCAGTTTTCGTACATTTGCTTTGAGCACTATAGGTAAATTGGCTTCAAGCGGTCACAATAAAAGTATCGGTACCCTTGTTATTTTTGATGGGCATATTGAGAAAAGTTTTCTAGTTATCAATTAAAACAAAAATAACAAGATATAAAAAATATTTAAATTATTCCATTAACAAATTGTTAAGGATATAACATAAAAACTGACGTGGATGTCCCTCAGACACCAACCTTATTACGGACGTGGTTGTCTGCCAGACACTTTTCCTACTCACCGAAGCGTTTGCTCAGATCTACCCTTTTCAACACAGTAATCTACGCATGAACATTCAATAAAAAGGTAAGGAAAGCACGGGAATCGATAATTATATGATAGTAGAGCAAAACACTTTTTTCCGTTTATTGGTGTCTGCCAGACTATGACGTCAGTTGTAAAGGGTTAAGGTCCATTTTCACAGTGGTAACTTAACTTACATTCCACAGTTAACTTTCGATCTCCAATTTCCATGTTGAGTTCGCTACAGCTTAAGCGTCCAATATTGGGGTGTTAAACTCCAGTTTCTACCTCAAAAGTTGCATTGTACAGTAAATGCTTAGCTAAATAGCTAAAATAAAATTGTGAATCGATAGTTAACTGAATGTAAGTTAACTCACCACTGTGAAACTGACCCTGAGTGTTATTATTTTGTTTTATAAATTTTCTTCTTTTCGGTTTAGAATTATCCCGCAGCTCACAATTTAGTTTGCGAATACACGAAAATACACTCGCAAACGAAATCAAAATTGTTTACTTCTTCGCTACAGGTAAAATGTTGGGTAGCCTCAATGTGCTTTTGTAAATATTTTTCGACACACAGAAGCCCTTCCCTATTTAATCTTCGGAAGGGTTCATTAAACCACCTTTTGAAACATGATCTGCTCAACGTGATGGTCGATGTCTCCTCAATTTGGGCCTTATTAACCTATAAGAAATATACGTATTAAAAAAAATATATGTATTAAAAAAAATTAGTAGTGGTGAAGCAAGTGTCATTCACGTGTCATTATTTATTTAATAAAAGTGTCTTATTAACATTATTTTTAAAAATGCCGTTTGATAAGAGTGACCTAAGCACAGACAAGCTACCGACTAATCGGGAAGTAATTCGTTATTTGATATATTTGAAGCAAAAAGGAACTTCGAAAGTTCCTAAAAAATGTAAGCTGTTAGATTATGCTGAATATGCTATTAAGAAAATCAGCAAATTGTGGGAACGTGCGTGTATACCAATAGTGAAAAGATCTACTATTCGAAAAAAGATCACTTATTTGCTGAAAACCTATTACAGTGTTATCAAAACACCTTAAAAAAATAAAAGTGTACAGTGGGATAAATTATTTAGATAATCTTACTGTAAGGCCCGGTTTTTCAGTCCTTGGTTAAGCTCAGTTTAAACTAAGTTTGCTTAAACTCGGCATAAATTTAAACTCCAGTTAAACTGCAGAGCGGTTTTTCAGTGTGAGTTTAAGGCCGCTTTTAATATTTGCTTTTTATACGGCAACATTGGTTTTTTCTTTATCTAGATACGGCAACAGATAATATTTGTATACATATTCAACGCCATTGCTCCTCCTCAGTATTGTTATAGTTAGCATTTCGCCAATTTCTGCATCACTATAATCACTTTCGTCAGATGATATATCCAGTATTTAATTAAATATAAAAATATCGTCCTTTCTTAATTGCGTTCAGCTTATTGTTTCACAACCAAAACCATCAAATATGCAAAACAGCTGACAGGTTAACTAGAGTTTAACCCTGCCGAATTGACCGCTTAAACTACGTTTAAACTTCGTTTAAAGTTGACTGAAAAACTGCGTAACAAGTGTAAGCTTAGTTTAACTGACAAATTGAGTTAAACTTGTACTGAAAAACCGGGCCTAAATGTGAACTTGATTCAATTGTACAGTGTAACTGTAGTTTTTCTTACAAAATTCCCCTTCACTTAAAAGATTTTTTATTGACCGAGATTTATCGCTCAATGATCAGTCAATGCAAGTATATCGGCAAATTAAAACTCCAAATTATGATCCCGGAGACACTCAAAGCCACCATGATGTGAAATAGTGATGAAGAATTCGAAAGAACTTGTAACGATCTCTCACCATCATCTGATCATCGTTTGAAAGTGCTTGATTTTAAATTACGGAATTATTCTTCAGGTCTAGATCGCAGCAATACATCAAACCGAGCTGGCGCTTTGCTTGCTTGTATGTTATTAGACGATATTCGATTTGCCATTAATGAAAAGCGAAATAAAAAAGATTTAAGTGATAACTTAGCCAAAAAATTTCTAGAATTCTTTGATGACTTGGTTATTGATAAGAGTAAAATATCTAGGGAACGCTTAAGCTTTAGAACCGAAGCAAAAGAAGCAAGCAGGTGTGATACCGTGTTAGAATGCATATCATTCGACGGTAAAAAAGATTTGACTTTGAAGAAAAAGATTGTACTTAACAAGACAAGATTAGTCCAAAGCACCAGAGAGCATATAACCTTAGTTAAGGAACCAGGCTCAAAATTCATTGGATACACAAACCCAGAAGTAAGCACTGGTGAAGGAATTCAGAAATCTATAATGGATTTCCTCAAAAACCAAAACTACAGTACAGAAAAATTGTTACCTGTAAGTTGTGAAGGTACAGTGACAAACACTGGACACAGGAACGGGGTAGTTCCATTTATGGAACGATGTTTGGAAAGACCGCTTCAATGGTTAGTTTGCCTCTTTCACTTTAATGAGCTCCCAATGAATGCACTTTTAAAACATTTTTATGGGAGGCAAAAGGGATCTGGAATATGGCCCGGCGAATTCGGAAAAGAAATTTTAGCATGTTAAAAATATGCGGTAAGTAATCAATTTTCAGATGTAATGGGAAATTGACTCTAATCACACACTTTATGTTATCTTATAACACAATTGAAAAGGTTGCTGAAACGTTTCCGCCAATTATATATCGCATGGTTCGTGCTGTTAATGGTGGTATTTGTGATGAACAATTAGCTAGTTTGAAACCTGGCCCCCTTAGCACTGCCCGATGGCTATCAACTGCGTGCAGAATTTTACGTCTGTATGTGACAAAAAAAAAAATCATGTTAAAGTTTATGCACCATTCTGGTTTCTGGTGAAACAAAGGCCATCAGCATTTAATGGAAGCAGAAATGTCTTCAAATACATTTCTTGGTTACGAGAATTACCACTTGACGTACAATTAGCTATACGACCGGTTAGTAAATTCTTTGTTCCCAAAGGTGCTATAGATTTCTATAGTACATCGTACACTCAAATGATCGATTGGAGCTCATTAGAATTACAGAGCCACCATGCTTGCAATTTTATTCTGATACGGACTTGCAGGAACTAAAAAATTCTAATGATGTTATAAAAATACCTGGTTAATATTTCCAAACAGCAGTGATTGATACTAATTATACTAATTATAACCTATTAATTTACTTTGATTTTCTATGCCATTCTCAAAATACTGAGCGATTTGTTCACGTAGTAAGTGATTCTTGTACAGAAGTTGCCGACGAGGAACGCCTAGGTTATATATTCGCTAAACTAAGTAGCCGAGAACGTTACAGCAAATTAGAGTCAAGGAAAGATTTAGCATAAATTAGCATTACATTTATTTCCTCATTATATGCAGGTAAATATTCTTTTTTCTTAGTTTTCAGGAAACAATTTTTTTTTTCTAATACAGGGTGTTGGTTTTAGTACAAATAAAAAAACAGTGAACTTGGGGAACATTTTCAACTTTTTTTTCCTCCTTACACCGTGATACGCTCTAATGGCCAGCTACTGTTTACGTAAAATGATTTGACAAATTGAGTACGAAAATTAAGTTAAATTAAGTAAAAACTAATGGGGTCCTTACGTTAAATATTAGAGTTTCACTGTTTATTGATATTAGAGGAAAAATTACAACGATATGCACAACGATGGTATGGGATGACATGTTTCGAAGTGCCCAACTTCTCATCAGACCCCTTCTCGGACACTGGGATACGAACCCAAGTGTCTGCACCAAAGCCGCTGTTAGAGTACTCTAACAACTAAGCTATGATGCCCTGTAGCGTCACGATGCTCACGTTTGACTTTCCAACGCATATACGTACAAACAACGTGTTTCGTATTAAGTTTAACGTATTTTAAAATCTGCTCAGCCTTTGCAGTAAGAGATCATATTAAAAGTGTGATAGGAATTAAATATTTTGGCAGTTTTCGTACATTTGCTTTGAGCACTATAGGTAAATTGGCTTCAAGCGGTCACAATAAAAGTATCGGTACCCTTGTTATTTTTGATGGGCATATTGAGAAAAGTTTTCTAGTTATCAATTAAAACAAAAATAACAAGATATAAAAAATATTTAAATTATTCCATTAACAAATTGTTAAGGATATAACATAAAAACTGACGTGGATGTCCCTCAGACACCAACCTTATTACGGACGTGGTTGTCTGCCAGACACTTTTCCTACTCACCGAAGCGTTTGCTCAGATCTACCCTTTTCAACACAGTAATCTACGCATGAACATTCAATAAAAAGGTAAGGAAAGCACGGGAATCGATAATTATATGATAGTAGAGCAAAACACTTTTTTCCGTTTATTGGTGTCTGCCAGACTATGACGTCAGTTGTAAAGGGTTAAGGTCCATTTTCACAGTGGTAACTTAACTTACATTCCACAGTTAACTTTCGATCCTCAATTTCCATGTTGAGTTCGCTACAGCTTAAGCGTCCAATATTGGGGTGTTAAACTCCAGTTTCTACCTCAAAAGTTGCATTGTACAGTAAATGCTTAGCTAAATAGCTAAAATAAAATTGTGAATCGATAGTTAACTGAATGTAAGTTAACTCACCACTGTGAAACTGACCCTGAGTGTTATTATTTTGTTTTATAAATTTTCTTCTTTTCGGTTTAGAATTATCCCGCAGCTCACAATTTAGTTTGCGAATACACGAAAATACACTCGCAAACGAAATCAAAATTGTTTACTTCTTCGCTACAGGTAAAATGTTGGGTAGCCTCAATGTGCTTTTGTAAATATTTTTCGACACACAGAAGCCCTTCCCTATTTAATCTTCGGAAGGGTTCATTAAACCACCTTTTGAAACATGATCTGCTCAACGTGATGGTCGATGTCTCCTCAATTTGGGCCTTATTAACCTATAAGAAATATACGTATTAAAAAAAATATATGTATTAAAAAAAATTAGTAGTGGTGAAGCAAGTGTCATTCACGTGTCATTATTTATTTAATAAAAGTGTCTTATTAACATTATTTTTAAAAATGCCGTTTGATAAGAGTGACCTAAGCACAGACAAGCTACCGACTAATCGGGAAGTAATTCGTTATTTGATATATTTGAAGCAAAAAGGAACTTCGAAAGTTCCTAAAAAATGTAAGCTGTTAGATTATGCTGAATATGCTATTAAGAAAATCAGCAAATTGTGGGAACGTGCGTGTATACCAATAGTGAAAAGATCTACTATTCGAAAAAAGATCACTTATTTGCTGAAAACCTATTACAGTGTTATCAAAACACCTTAAAAAAATAAAAGTGTACAGTGGGATAAATTATTTAGAATATCTTACTGTAAGGCCCGGTTTTTCAGTCCTTGGTTAAGCTCAGTTTAAACTAAGTTTGCTTAAACTCGGCATAAATTTAAACTCCAGTTAAACTGCAGAGCGGTTTTTCAGTGTGAGTTTAAGGCCGCTTTTAATATTTGCTTTTTATACGGCAACATTGGTTTTTTCTTTATCTAGATACGGCAACAGATAATATTTGTATACATATTCAACGCCATTGCTCCTCCTCAGTATTGTTATAGTTAGCATTTCGCCAATTTCTGCATCACTATAATCACTTTCGTCAGATGATATATCCAGTATTTAATTAAATATAAAAATATCGTCCTTTCTTAATTGCGTTCAGCTTATTGTTTCACAACCAAAACCATCAAATATGCAAAACAGCTGACAGGTTAACTAGAGTTTAACCCTGCCGAATTGACCGCTTAAACTACGTTTAAACTTCGTTTAAAGTTGACTGAAAAACTGCGTAACAAGTTTAAGCTTAGTTTAACTGACAAATTGAGTTAAACTTGTACTGAAAAACCGGGCCTAAATGTGAACTTGATTCTATTGTACAGTGTAACTGTAGTTTTTCTTACAAAATTCCCCTTCACTTAAAAGATTTTTTATTGACCGAAATTTATCGCTCAATGATCAGTCAATGCAAGTATATCGGCAAATTGAAACTCCAAATTATGATCCCGGAGACACTCAAAGCCACCATGATGTGAAATAGTGATGAAGAATTCGAAAGAACTTGTAACGATGTCTCACCATCATCTGATCATCGTTTGAAAGTGCTTGATTTTAAATTACGGAATTATTCTTCAGGTCTAGATCGCAGCAATACATCAAACCGAGTTGGCGCTTTGCTTGCGTGTATGTTATTAGACGATATTCGATTTGCCATTAATGAAAAGCGAAATAAAAAAGATTTAAGTGATAACTTAGCCAAAAAATTTCTAGAATTCTTTGATGACTTGGTTATTGATAAGAGTAAAATATCTAGGAAACGCTTAAGCTTTAGAACCGAACAAAAGAAGCAAGCAGGTGTGATACCGTGTTAGAATGCATATCATTCGACGGTAAAAAAGATTTGACTTTGAAGAAAAAGATTGTACTTAACAAGACAAGATTAGTCCAAAGCACCAGAGAGCATATAACCTTAGTTAAGGAACCAGGCTCAAAATTCATTGGATACACAAACCCAGAAGTAAGCACTGGTGAAGGAATTCAGAAATCTATAATGGATTTCCTCAAAAACCAAAACTACAGTACAGAAAAATTGTTACCTGTAAGTTGTGAAGGTACAGTGACAAACACTGGACACAGGAACGGGGTAGTTCCATTTATGGAACGATGTTTGGAAAGACCGCTTCAATGGTTAGTTTGCCTCTTTCACTTTAATGAGCTCCCAATGAATGCACTTTTAAAACATTTTTATGGGAGGCAAAAGGGATCTGGAATATGGCCCGGCGAATTCGGAAAAGAAATTTTAGCATGTTAAAAATATGCGGTAAGTAATCAATTTTCAGATGTAATGGGAAATTGACTCTAATCACACACTTTATGTTATCTTATAACACAATTGAAAAGGTTGCTGAAACGTTTCCGCCAATTATATATATCCCATGGTTCGTGCTGTTAATGGTGGTATTTGTGATGAACAATTAGCTAGTTTGAAACCTGGCCCCCTTAGCACTGCCCGATGGCTATCAACTGCGTGCAGAATTTTACGTCTGTATGTGACAAAAAAAAAAATCATGTTAAAGTTTATGCACCATTCTGGTTTCTGGTGAAACAAAGGCCATCAGCATTTAATGGAAGCAGAAATGTCTTCAAATACATTTCTTGGTTACGAGAATTACCACTTGACGTACAATTAGCTATACGACCGGTTAGTAAATTCTTTGTTCCCAAAGGTGCTATAGATTTCTATAGTACATCGT
Source organism: Merzomyia westermanni (assembly GCA_949987695.1). Taxonomy (NCBI): domain Eukaryota; kingdom Metazoa; phylum Arthropoda; class Insecta; order Diptera; family Tephritidae; genus Merzomyia; species Merzomyia westermanni. The sequence goes on from OX465291.1 coordinate 90,304,892, forward strand.
ACACTCAAATGATCGATTGGAGCTCATTAGAATTACAGAGCCACCATGCTTGCAATTTTATTCTGATACGGACTTGCAGGAACTAAAAAATTCTAATGATGTTATAAAAATACCTGGTTAATATTTCCAAACAGCAGTGATTGATACTAATTATACTAATTATAACCTATTAATTTACTTTGATTTTCTATGCCATTCTCAAAATACTGAGCGATTTGTTCACGTAGTAAGTGATTCTTGTACAGAAGTTGCCGACGAGGAACGCCTAGGTTATATATTCGCTAAACTAAGTAGCCGAGAACGTTACAGCAAATTAGAGTCAAGGAAAGATTTAGCATAAATTAGCATTACATTTATTTCCTCATTATATGCAGGTAAATATTCTTTTTTCTTAGTTTTCAGGAAACAATTTTTTTTTTCTAATACAGGGTGTTGGTTTTAGTACAAATAAAAAAACAGTGAACTTGGGGAACATTTTCAACTTTTTTTTCCTCCTTACACCGTGATACGCTCTAATGGCCAGCTACTGTTTACGTAAAATGATTTGACAAATTGAGTACGAAAATTAAGTTAAATTAAGTAAAAACTAATGGGGTCCTTACGTTAAATATTAGAGTTTCACTGTTTATTGATATTAGAGGAAAAATTACAACGATATGCACAACGATGGTATGGGATGACATGTTTCGAAGTGCCCAACTTCTCATCAGACCCCTTCTCGGACACTGGGATACGAACCCAAGTGTCTGCACCAAAGCCGCTGTTAGAGTACTCTAACAACTAAGCTATGATGCCCTGTAGCGTCACGATGCTCACGTTTGACTTTCCAACGCATATACGTACAAACAACGTGTTTCGTATTAAGTTTAACGTATTTTAAAATCTGCTCAGCCTTTGCAGTAAGAGATCATATTAAAAGTGTGATAGGAATTAAATATTTTGGCAGTTTTCGTACATTTGCTTTGAGCACTACAGGTAAATTGGCTTCAAGCGGTCACAATAAAAGTATCGGTACCCTTGTTATTTTTGATGGGCATATTGAGAAAAGTTTTCTAGTTATCAATTAAAACAAAAATAACAAGATATAAAAAATATTTAAATTATTCCATTAACAAATTGTTAAGGATATAACATAAAAACTGACGTGGATGTCCCTCAGACACCAACCTTATTACGGACGTGGTTGTCTGCCAGACACTTTTCCTACTCACCGAAGCGTTTGCTCAGATCTACCCTTTTCAACACAGTAATCTACGCATGAACATTCAATAAAAAGGTAAGGAAAGCACGGGAATCGATAATTATATGATAGTAGAGCAAAACACTTTTTTCCGTTTATTGGTGTCTGCCAGACTATGACGTCAGTTGTAAAGGGTTAAGGTCCATTTTCACAGTGGTAACTTAACTTACATTCCACAGTTAACTTTCGATCTCCAATTTCCATGTTGAGTTCGCTACAGCTTAAGCGTCCAATATTGGGGTGTTAAACTCCAGTTTCTACCTCAAAAGTTGCATTGTACAGTAAATGCTTAGCTAAATAGCTAAAATAAAATTGTGAATCGATAGTTAACTGAATGTAAGTTAACTCACCACTGTGAAACTGACCCTGAGTGTTATTATTTTGTTTTATAAATTTTCTTCTTTTCGGTTTAGAATTATCCCGCAGCTCACAATTTAGTTTGCGAATACACGAAAATACACTCGCAAACGAAATCAAAATTGTTTACTTCTTCGCTACAGGTAAAATGTTGGGTAGCCTCAATGTGCTTTTGTAAATATTTTTCGACACACAGAAGCCCTTCCCTATTTAATCTTCGGAAGGGTTCATTAAACCACCTTTTGAAACATGATCTGCTCAACGTGATGGTCGATGTCTCCTCAATTTGGGCCTTATTAACCTATAAGAAATATACCTAGCCAAATGCTCGTAACAATCGCGCTTGAACTATTCTTCTTCCCCGCAAGATTTTTCCTTGTGAAAAAAAAAAGGATTTTTTTTATAAAGAAGTAAAAATGGCTAGAAGTTGTACCTCTCAAGGGTCCTGCAATTTATCTATTGTTTCCTAGTCAGGTGTATCCGGTGAAACAAAAAAGGGTTGGAAGTGTCCATTTACTTCGATCGACTTCAGGTGTATGTTCCCCATAAACGGAATTATAAGTCTACGTTATTAGTTCATTAATTTGGTATCTGAGTCTCTAAGGCAGTTGCCGGCGTTTCATACACCAATTGATCAGGCTCAACTCACACATAAGTTACGTTCGTCCTTTATTGATTGGTTTTACTCGTCGCTGTGCATGTGACGTGCGTACATCGCAAGTGGGTATCGCTTGTTTGATCAGGGAAAAATATATGCATGCATGTAAAAATTTTTATAATGCAGAGTGGCGCAAAAGTAATCCTCCTATCAGAAAATGCTATAAGTTTTGCGATTGGCCCCTAAAGTAAGTTGTTTTGACATTTGTGTCGTAAACACATGCGAAATACACGTTAATAAACAATGTTACGCTACACTGCTCCAGAACGCGGAATATTGCTGACTATTTATTTCGGTCGGTGAAAAACGGTTACTGCGCAAAAGTAATCCTCCTATCAGAAAATGCTATACATTTTGCGATTGGCCCCTAAAGTCAGTTCTGTTTTGACATTTGTGTAGTAAACACATGCGAAATACACGTTAATAAACAATGTTACGCTACACTGCTCCAGAACGCGGAATATTGCTGACTATTTATTTGACCAATAATCGGTCGGGGCCAAACGGTTACTGTGAATGGTGAGCGCTACAGAGCAATGATCAACGAGTTCTTTTTGCCGCAACTTGATGAATTGGGATTGGAAAACATGTGGTTCCAACAAGACGGTGCAACAGCACACACTGCACGTGCCACAACCGATATGCCGAACATCGGAAGCTTACTTTTGCGCCACCTTGTAATTGGTACATAGAAAAGTGCGTCGATATCATACATACGAGGTGTGTTCAAAAAGTATCGCGAATTTTGTGTTTTTTCAAAAATTATTTATTTATTCATGAATATCTATTTTGTTCCCTTCAAAGTAATCCCCATGAGATATTATACACTTGTGCCAACGGTTTTTCCAATCTTCGAAGCACTTCAAAAAATCATTTTTTTGTATCTTGTTCAGCTCCTCCTTCGATGCTGTCTTTATCTCGTCAAGAGAAGCGTAACGTCGTCCTTTCATGGGCCTCTTCAGTTTAGGGAACAAGAAAAAGTCACAGGGGGCCAGATCTGGGGAATACGGTGGCTGCGGCATCATTAGTGTGTTGTTTTTGGCCAAAAAGTCGCGCACAAGCAACGATGCGTGAGCAGGGGCGTTATCGTGGTGCAAAAGCCAATTTTTGTTCTTCCACAAATCCGGGCGTTTCCGGCGGATTGCTTAGCGCAAATTGCGCATAACTTGCAGGTAATATTCCTTATTGACCGTTCTTCCCTGTGGCAAGAACTCATGATGCACCACGCCCCTGCAATCGAAGAAAACTGTCAGCAAAACTTTCACATTCGACCGAACTTGGCGCGCTTTTTTCGGTCTTGGTTCGTGCGGCAGCTTCCATTGAGATGATTGAGCTTTGGTTTCCACGTCATAACCATAAACCCACGATTCGTCACCAGTTATGACCCTCTGGAGCAAATTTGGGTCGTCGCGGACAGAGTTTAACATCTCATTAGCAATGTTCATGCGATGCTGTTTTTGGTCACAATTGAGCAATTTTGGTACGAATTTCGCGTAAAAATCGAAGACGATCCAAAACACGTGCAAGCAAAGCAGCTGTCAACAATTAACTGAACATTCAAAATGACCGAGCTTGTCGGCATAAGTGAGAGACATGAGTACCAACATAACGCCACAAAAAATTCGAAATTCGAATATACGTAACCAGCGAAAATTCAAAATTCGCGATACTTTTTGAACACACCTGCTCGTTACAGTCGAACAAGCTACTAAAATAGATATCAATTGGTTCGTGTGATCATAGCGCTCTCATGGTGGCCGGGAAACGAGTGAGCACATATGTAAGATATTGGCTTATTTTTTTAAGGTAAATTGCAAATTTAAAATGGAATAATCAATAGATACGCCTAATTTCTCCGAGTTGCATAATTTTTTCTTAAAAATAATTTATTCCTTTTCTAAAATCCAATTACATTATCAAAAATGTTATGTACATGCATACATATGTTATTCACCGCTAAAATCAATTATTAAAGAAAGAGCGTAACCTAACTATGTGAGCTGAGCCTCATCAATTAATACAGGGTGGCGCAAAAGAAATCCTCCTATCAGAAAATGCTATAAATTTTGCGATTGGCCCCTAAAGTCAGTTCTGTTTTGACATTTGTGTAGCAAACACATGCGAAATACACGTTAATAAACAATGTTACGCTACCCTGCTTCAGAACGCGGAATATTGCTGACTATTTATTTGACCAATAATCGGTCGGGGCCAAACGGTTACTGTGAATGGTGAGCGCTACAGAGCAATGATCAACGAGTTCTTTTTGCCGCAACTTGATGAATTGGGATTGGAAAACATGTGGTTCCAACAAGACGGTGCAACAGCACACACTGCACGTGCCACAATCGATATGCTGAACATCGGAAGCTTACTTTTACGCCACCTTGTATAAGAAACGCCAACCGCTACTCTAGTGCTAATCGAAATGCATGCATCGAAATCATAGTGCAGAGGCAGATTTTCTTCTGTTGGTAATCATCTCTTGAAATAGCAGTATCCAAATATTTGGCAGATCAGAATATTTTATATATTTATTTATTTATTTATTTCTTACAGCTTAAACTTAGCCTAGCTTATACCTATTTCCAGTATTTCATTTATAAACTAACTTAGATTATAAATGGAAAAATTACAGTAACAATTTGGCTTAACACTTTTTAGTGCTAAGCATGTGCAGTCCTTGGGAACATACCAATATAAGGGTAGAACCAGTTGGATGCAGATAACAGGCCGTCTACGCAAGTAAAGCGCGAAGACAATATATGAACGGCGAAGCACTGATGGAATAGTGATGCGTTTCAGTATAAGTTTCGGCAACTTTCTGCACGTGCGCATGTGGCTGTACATCTGGAAGTACTTGGTTCGCACGCACTTTGCACGATATTTTGAAGGGCTGCCCATTCTGCACTAAATTGGTAGTGTTTTACAGTAATCATACAGTTTTTGTTTGAATTGATTCATATTACATAATTTTACATCATTTGGAAGTTCGTTGTAACATTTTAGGCCTTTATAATATAAGTTACATTTATCTGATTCTGTTCTATAAGAAGGTAAATTGAAATCATTTCTATTTCGAGTGTTTATGGAATGCATATATCTGACATATTTAATGTTATTTTTCAAATAATCGGGCAGGTTGCCCTCTATTATATTCTTAATGAACTTCATGGAATAGTAAAAAAGCTGTTGTTTAACGCTTAGCCAATTTAGAGCCGCAAGCATATCTCGTATAGGTGTATCAATGCGTTCACTAAGAATAAATCTCATTGCCCGGTTTTGTTGTTTTTTGGATCTTCTATAGATCCTTATATATATGTACTATATCTTTAGTTTTTAACAACGAACTTTCAGTTCTAATTCTAGCCCTGTCATATGATAAAATAAATATGTTTTAATTATTTTATCAGCTCGCTTTACTGGTATCTGTAGCGCGAATTTTTGCATTTGATTTTAAAACAACTTCCCGTTGAGCTAGGGTTGTTGTTGTTAACAGTGCTTCGCCCTGCCCAATGGGCTCGATCACTCTGAATTGTCATCAGGCTCTTCTAACGGAAGTCCGAGGAAACCCGCAGTTTCCACAGGGTTGGACCAGAGTGATGTAGGTGTTAGAAGAGTGGGTTCGACTGAACAGGAGAAGAGATGTTTGGTATCATGAGGGGACATGGCACATGCAGGGCATGTGTTTGGTATGTTGGGGTTCAGTCTGGATAAGTAAGAGTTTAACCTATTACAATATCCAGAGCGAAGTTGTGCTAGCATGACATTCAGCCAATTCAGGTGGCTGAGTATTGATAACGGGATTCACAGTCCGAGGTCTGAGGGATCTGTCTACCGACTCGGTGTGGAGATCATTTAGAGCCCGTCTATGGTTCCGTAGATCAAACTGCAAAGAGATGTGGTGCCGGATCTCATCGTAGTGCTTACGAAGATGTCTCCTTATGTCTCTGTGGGGCGCGGCTACATTCAATAGATGTCGATTTGGATGACTGGGTTTATGACAGTTCAGAAGGAACTGTCTACTCAAGAGTTCCGCGTGCTCTTGAACATTGAGCAATTTTGCCTCTTGATGGAGGTGAGACTCAGATGACATAAGCAGACATCCCGTAGCAGTTCTGATGGCGGTGTTTTGACAGAATTGCAATTTCCTCCTGTAACCCTGTCCAATTGAGCTAGGATCTCATGGTCTAATGGCCACGATAACTCTGAAAATGGGCATCAAGCTTTTCTAACGGGAGTTCAAGCAAGCAAGCAGTTTCAACAGGGTTGTACCAGAGTGATATTGGTGTTAGAAGAGTGGACTCAACTGAACTTGTAAAGGCACAAACATGCAGGGGAAGTATTTTGTATGCTGGGCTTGTGTCTGGATAAGTAAGAGTTTAACCTATTACAGTATCCAGATCGTAGTTGTGCTTGTATAACTCTAGTCCTTCTCGGGAGGACGCTGTCCTAAACTGTCTGCTTAACCGTTCCAAGTGGTCTCTAACATTGAAGATTTGATCTTGCAATGACGTTAAGAGGTTTTGTTATGCTATGTTCCCACAACAACTAGTTCTATCATTCCGGAATGGCCCAGGTTTTTTACCCGGCCAAGGGTTGTTATTTCAGATCATGGGCAGTGATTAATACCGCCAGAAGGCGGTGCGTGCTCAGTTATATGCTGATAATGAATAGAAATAGAATTTGAGCGGACACAAAACCAGCTCTCTGATAGGTTAATGGTTAACAGAACGTGCAAAATTTCTCTGTTAAAGAAGTCTAGCAGTTCCGAAATGCATATATAAGAAAAGCTATGGCGGTTGTCATTAAATTTTCCTTACCTATTCTAATAAAAACTTTAAATAACTAATTAAAAATAATTATTAAAAAATACAAAGCAATAATTTTCATAAAAATAAAAACCAAAATTATTTTTTTTGGTTATAGGAAAAGATGAAAGCAACAAACATATACAGGCTATAGTTATAGTACTCTTTCGAAACCAGCCACGATTTCTCGTCAGACTATTTCGTATAGTTTTTGCTATTTCAGAGGATCTTGTGGAGAATCGAACCCACTCTGACCATTATACGAGTATGTGGGTAAAAATTTGTGTTGGTTTTTTTTTCGAAGTTCGACTTGCTTTCTGAAACTTGTTTTTCACAACAACAATATAGAAATACGTCTGGACCATGTTCTCAAAGTTACAGCTATAAACCTATTTTCGAAGCTCCATAGTTTTTGCCAATTTTCTTGCGGCTGGTCAAACCGATTTTACTAAGTTTTGAAATATATATATTAGGGTGGGTCGATTTGTATGGACGAAAGTTAACCGATATCGCGCCATCGATTTTTCGATAGGTTTTGGGCTCAGGAAAAAAAGTTCCACTACGCATATCCAAAAAAATAATTTTCGAGCCCGCGAAATTTCATTTTTTTGGCTTTTTTCGACTTTGATTTTTAAGGTTTTTTTCATGACCTACTAAAAAAAATTCCTGTGATTTTACAATTTTCATGTATACCCTGTCCGACCCAAAAATGTCCGCTAAAAACGTTGGCGATAACAGTTTTTTGAAAAAGAAAATATTTTTTGGGTTTTGGGGGGTGTTTTGGTCAAAAAATTTACCCTTTCGCCATTATTTTAAGGAGTTTTTCAGCATACATGCAAAAATGTTTTCGATAAAAACGAATTTGTCTCATATTTCCTGTCCCACTCAAAATTATGCGCTAAAAACGTTGGCGATAACAGTTTTTTGAAAAAAAAAATTTATTTTGGGGTTTTAGAAAAGTGGATTTTCCACCAAAACAAGTCCCAAAACCCGAAAATAAAATTTTTTTTCAAAAAACCGTTATCGCCAACGTTTTTAAGTCGAAAAAAGTCAAAAAAGTAAAATTTCGCAGACTCGAAAATAATTTTTTTTGTGTATGCTTAGTGGAATTTTTTTGGTAATTGTTTCCTTTAGGAGACAACTGCTAAAACACGTCGGAAATTATCGGGAAAGGTATCAAAAGACGCGTTTTGACCTCGGTAACAATAATCCAGAAGCGAATTTTCGAGTTTTTGTTTCAGTGAAGAGATATTTGCCATCAAAGTTGAAAATTTTCTGTCATTTTCATGTGGTTGTTGTAATCACAGATTAGGGTGGATCGAAAAGTGCAAAAAGTGTGTTCTGCGCAGAAATACTGTGGACCGCGTAGCCGGTGTTGGACCGGCTAAGGGTTATTTTTTTGAAGCGCGGCCGTAGGCCGCCTACGCAGAAAGGTGTTCTGCACATAGATACCTTGGATCAAGCCCCCTATTTTGGATCGGACCCGGGTCATTTTTGGGTTTTTGTCGAATAACTTTTCACTGAAACAAAAAATTGAAAATCCGCTTTCGGATTGTTGATACCGAAGTCAAAACGCGTTGTTTGATACCTCTCCCGACATTTTTGGACGTGTTTTAGCAGTTGTCTCCTAAAGGAAACAATTACCATTTTTTTTTCTGAGCCCAAAATCTATCGAAAAATCGATGGCGCAATATCGGTTAATAAATCGACGCAGTCTAATATATATCGAGCCCTGTGCCCAAAAAAGAGCCAAAAAGGAAATTTTACAGGAGAAGGTTGTTTTTTTTTAATTATTTCGCATTTAGTTTATGTATTGCCATAAAATTAGGTACTTATCCTTTCTTTAGCCCAACCTTTATAATGCAATGTTTTATTTTTATATATGTAATATAAGCAAACTTTTTGGCGCATACGTCTTTTTTTCCCTCACCATATCAGTCTACTTTTTTATAATTTGGCTGTTACTTCTAAAATTTTCTTTAACAAAAGTGGGTTTTCTTCACTTTTCTTTCGTTATTTCAAATTATATGCCCTCACATATGTAAAAAGCAGGGAGTACTGATGAATTGCCTGAAGAGCTATTTACGCCAGAATAAAATTGATATTTGTTAATCGATATTAGAGAAAAATTACAACGATTTGCACAGCGATGGTATGGGATGACGTGTTCCGAGTTAGCGCATTAATAGTACATCGAAAGATTTTTGATCACGTTTTGTAATAAAATGAAGTATCTACCAAGATTTGTCATTATTACATCCTTTATTCTTTTTATATTCTTTTCTTTATAACAGTGCTAAATACAGGAGCCCCCGACTTTAAATAAGTAAATCACTCCCGTACCAGTGCCAGAGCCCAATTGTTTTTATACCTAGTAGTGCTACGCACGCAAGGTATATTAACTTTAGTCGCGTAACGGTGGTATGTAACGGCGTTTACGGATAGAGATAGGTATTGACTCATACATATCAAAATGTGCAGGAGGAAAAAAGAAATTGATTAAGTAATGCCCGTCCGTCCGTCCGTCTGTTAACACGATAACTTGAGTAAATTTTGAGATATCCTAATGAAATTTGGTATGCAGGTTCCTTGTCACTCTTTTTTATATGATAATTCGGTACATAATACACTTATAAGGATAAAATTTGGTGTGTACATTAATGTTAAGGCAGAAAATAAATTTTTCAAGGCGTGGCACCGCCGACTTTTGATTAAGTTCAGTTTAGAAATTTTATTAATCATAAATCAAAAACCGTTCAAGATATCGAAACGAAATTTAGCACACATATTTATACTAATAGAAGGAATGTTTCGGGAAAAATGGGCAAAATCACTTTTATACGAAAGATTTTTAAAAGAATCATAGCTATATTTAATAGGCAATAACTTTTGCGGACAAGAGCTTTATATCATTCCTATTTCACTTTCAAAGTGCCCGTGAACGAAGAAAGTCGAAAAATAAAATTTTTGGAAAATGGGCGTGGGCCCGCTAATTTTATAGTGCATTATTCCACAAAACTTTTTATGCCATAACTCCGGCAAAAATTGTTTTATCGAAACTGTATTTGACGAAAATGTTGAACATGTAAAGGTAAATGTTTTTTGTAAAAATGGGCGAAATCGGTCAACGGTATTTTTATAACCATGCAAGCTATATCAATAAGATCTTGCACACGCAATAAGCTTTTTAAGCAAAACTCGGCCGCAAAAAAATTTTGTAAATTTTGGGGAAGTAGGCGTCGCTCCGCCCACTCTTCAGCATACAAATTCTGCTATTTTTAAAGGCGATTGCTTGTAGTTTGAAATAGATATTTCAATCAAAACTGGGCAGCGGCTTCTCAATAGCATGTAGTATATACCGGCCAGTTGTTAATACCCCACAATAGGGAAGTTATATATCTTTTGTGATTTTCGTACCTTCCATGAACATTAAATGTTTGTAAGTATGAGAAGAAGAAGAGACGGGCCCATAAATAAGTAAACTGAAATAATAAGGACGATGAGCTGAGTCGATTTAGACATGTCCGTATCCTCCTCCGTCTGTCTATTTGAACGCAAATTTTTCAAACATAAAATGTGCATGTATTGGTATTTTGAAAAAGTTTGGTTAGCAGTTGTTGGTAGGGAAGCTTTTTATATACAAATAAATTAATGGCAGCCGCCGTGGTGTAGCGGTGTTGTTGCTGGCCTACCACACCGCAGGTCCAAGGGACAGGTAACATCAAAAGTGGTTTGAAAAAGGTCTTTCGAAACGTGGTCGCAGTGGTTTTGCAAACTCTCCGAGTGTCTTTCTGCTATGGAAGGCTTCTCAGCAAAAATTCATCTCCTTTGTAGATGCCGTTCAAAGTCGGCAAAAATCTGTAGGTCCCGGCAATTTGTAGAAATAAATTCAAAAGGCACACCACAAATTGGAAGGGAAGCGCGGCGCAAAAATCTCTTAGGAGGTTTATGATGATATACCTGTTGTATATCGCGCCATACATTTATATATATTTTTTTAATTAATTTACCCGTAAAAACTCATGACAGAAGTGTTTTTATTGAAAACAATCAGCTGGTAAAATGGTATGCCATAATAGATCACAACTAGGTATATAATGTTCGGTTCCCCCCGAATTTAGACTTCCTTGCTTATTATATATAAGATTGAAATTTAGCTAAACAGAATGAGCCTGGTATTGCCCACATGGTAGTAGAAAAAGTTTAAACCCTCTACAGGTCATAACTGCATAACCATTTATTACGACAACTTTTACAAAGCTGATTATTTAGTGTTCGGTTCCACCCGAACTTAAACTTCCTTACTTGTTCTGTCAACAGTTTGTAATGAAATGCCCAACAATATTAAAATAATTCGAGCTTCCAAAAGTTGTGAAATAGAAATTTCTGTTTAACCCAGATATCCTTAATGTCCTATGTATAGGACGGCAAGTTTATGTATTATAACGCACACTCGCGAACGTTAACAAATAACGGGAAAGCGCTGTATTATGCAGCAGATATTGCGCAACTGCGTTAATAGTTGTCATTTGCTCTTTTGCTATAGAAGTCTGAGATATTTGATTTTAAAGTTTGTGAAACTTGGCAAATGCAAAATTATAACATAAGCTTTGAAAGGTAAGTTAATTTAGGGTGCTGAAATGAAAATTTCGTTAATGTTTTATGTTGGAAAAGCATAGTAAAATAAGTGTGTTGTCGAATACATTCACTGAAATCTTTAATTTTTTATGGCGAATTTCAATGAAAAAATGTTACTACATATATGACCCCTCCAAAAACATAAAAACCAGCGTCACCAGGAGTGTATTAAAATAGATCGGCTACAGTCAGTCCAAAGCTATTTTTACTCAAGGGATCCGCATAATCTTTTTTACTATGTACTTTGTTCATGTGCACTAGAAGCAAATACATTGGCAAAATAATGATTAATTTTTAGAAAGGACGATAAGCAAAAAAAACATATTCACTACATTTACTACTTTGTCTGACGTTTTTTGAACTGACGCACTTTAGTGTACCCTCTCGTTCATTAAGACTTTTTGAACCTCTTTTTCTCGAAACAATGTGGAACTGATTTAGAATTAAGTGGACCTTTCCGGTGTTTGTGTCAAAATTATAGCACTCACTTCACCTTATTTGATATTTCTGACTCGCTTTTCAGCATTAAAAAGTCTTTACTATCATTCCTTTGTCTATAATAAACACTGAAGCACCAAACTAGTCAGGAAACATACCAATATACAACTAGAAATTTCGGACTATCACCGAACTAAGAAAATTCGAGAAAATTTCGAACCTGTGACCTCGCCGATGTTAATCGAGTACATATCCATTGTGACCGGAAACATATTCACTCACCATGATTGAATTCTGGTCTATTTTTAACTACTTTGGGATTGCCAATTGACATCTCTTAGGACAATGCCATGTTAAAAGTATCAGTTGCTTATAAGTAAAAAACACAGTTATCTGATCAGTTGGACTTGGTGAACATACTAGTTTTGAAGTAGCTTCCAACTATTATGGTTGTGTATATATGTATTAAGTTGCAGTTAAACTTCCATAGCCATTAATCCATAGTCATAACTATACCATAAACTAAAGAAGTTGGTAATTTAGCGAAACAGAAGAAAATGCAAAAAATTGATAATGAATAACACAACTAATAACGCACTTAATCGGAATGCATCAAAGACGAAAGATCAAAATTTCAAAATGTTAATACGTTCAATAAAAATATAGCTAAACAAGTAAGGAAGTCTAAGTTCGGGTGGAACCGAACATTATATATCTAGTAGTAATCTATTATGGCATACCAATTTAAGCAGGTCTATTTTAATACTTTTCAGTTCGTATTATAAAGTCAGATGATTGTTTTCAATAAAAACACTTCTGTCCGAGGGGCGACTCCGTTTTGAAAAACTTTCAAACTACTTTTGATGTTACCTGTCCCTGGACTCGAACCCTGGACCTTCGTTTTGGTAGGCCAGCAACACTACCGCTACACCACGGCTTATGCCATTTATTTATTTGTATATAAATAGCTTCCCTACCAACAACTGCTAACCAAATTTTTTCAAAATACCAATACATTCACATTTTATGTTTGAAAAATTTGCGTTTAAATAGACAGACGGAGGGGGAGACGGACATGGCTGAATCGACTCAGCTCATCGTCCTTATTATTTCAGTGTACTTATTGATGGACCCATATCTTCTTCTTCTCATACTTACAAACATTTCATGTTCATGGAAGGTATAAAAAAACACCAAATATATATAACTTTCCTATTGTGGGGTATTAGCAACTGGCGGGATATTTTACTTGTGGTTTAACCGAATTGCTTAATTTTTCGCAGGAGTATACTATATACTATTGAGAAGCAGCTGACCAATTTTGATTGAAATATCTAGTTCAAGCAATCGCCTATAAAAATAGCAAAATTTGTATGCCTACTTCCCCAAAATCCACAAAATTTTTTTGCGGTCGAGTTTTGCTTAAAAAGCTTATTATGTGTGCAAGATCTTATTGATATATCTTGCATGGTTATAGAAATATCGCGTTTTACAAGCAAATTTTTCAGAACTATGTTAAAAAACTAGGCGTTTCCGTTGACAGATTTCGCCCATTTTTACATTTATACATTCAACATTTTCGTTACATATCATTTCGACAAATTTATTTTTGCCGGAGTTATGGCATAAAAAGTTTTGTGGAATAATCCACTATAAAAGGAGCGGAGCCAGGCCCATTTTCTAAAATTTATATCTTTCGACTTTTTTTGTTCACGGACACTTGAAAGTGAAATAGAAATGATAGCAAGCTATTGTACGCAAAGTTATTGCCTATTAAATATATGTATGATCCTTTTCAAAATCTTTAGTATAAAAGTGGGCTTGGACCTTTCTTCCATTCCTTCTATTAATATAAATATGTGTGCTAAATTTCGTTTCGATATCTTGAACGTTTTTTTATTTATGATTAATATTATTTCTAAATCTGCCTTAATCAAAAATTTGACTATCAATTATAAAAGCTTCTGAAAGTATAAGTAGTTGCCTTCGGAAAATTCTAAAACACCTCCAGAGTTTTGAAAGATAGAAATGTAATCTTGGAGGGCACTCTGAAAGGCTGGTTAAAATGTCCGTGTACTTAAAAAAAAGTTTATATAAAAAAACCGGAAGAAATCGAAAGGAAATTTATTTACAAATAATCTACAGGGTGGCGCAAAAGTAATCCTCCTATCAGAAAATGCTATAAATTTTGCGATTGGCCTCTAAAGTCAGTTCTGTTTTGACATTTGTGTAGTAAACATATGCGAAATACACGTTAATAAACAATGTTACGCTACACTGCTCCAGAACGCGGAATATTGCTGACTATTTATTTGACCAATAATCGGTCGGTGAAAAACGGTTACTGCGCAAAAGTAATCCTCCTATCATAAAATGCTATACATTTTGCGATTGGCCCCTAAAGTCAGTTCTGTTTTGACATTTGTGTTGTAAACACATGCGAAATACACGTTAATAAACAATGTTACGCTACACTGCTCCAGAACGCGGAATATTGCTGACTATTTATTTGACCAATAATCGGTCGGGGCCAAACGGTTACTGTGAATGGTGAGCGCTACAGAGCAATGATCAACGAGTTCTTTTTGCCGCAACTTGATGAATTGGGATTGGAAAACATGTGGTTCCAACAAGACGGTGCAACAGCACACACTGCCCGTGCCACAACCGATATGCTGAACATCGGAAGCTTACTTTTGCGCCACCTTGTATTTTATATACAGTAGGGATATTTCTAACTCTACTGTTTAGAAGGCTAGTGGTGGTTTCCTACCTCCGCAACTTTAAGAAGATTTATACACAGTGGGGGTTTTTCCTTCGCTGTCGGGAAGGTTAGTGGTGGTTTGCTACCTCCGCGACCTTTAGTAGAGCGGGGTATTATTAAGGCATATGCGGTGGGTCTTCTTAGCCTCGCCGTATCAGAAGTAGTTTTGAATAAAATAACTAGTTCAAAATTATTTTAATATAGACCAACCGTATACATAGCTCTTTGAAATGAACCATGAAACCTCGCCGTAACATTGCATATCGTAATCTGCATGCTCATGAGTTCGAAATTCAGTCCACAATAAGGTCTTCATATTTTGCATGCTACCTACTAATCTATAAATTTTATAATGTCTTGTTTAATTTTTACTCTTTATTTAGCTTTATTTGCCGTTCCCAAGAATTACAAACTCGTAGCTGCACCCTTGTTTGAACTTTACGACAATTCCCAAGGTTATGGGCCAATTATCTCATCGCTTCCTCAAGCACTATGCAGGTAAATAGTGAACGTTTCTAACCATCAGGAGTACATAATTTTCGAACTTAATTTTTGCAGATTTAATTTTATTTACATGTAATGAGATCTATGATCATGATTTCCGAGTCAGGAAACATACCAATTAACCTAAATAAAGTCAGTTTCACCTTAAACCATATTCTAACGTATTTATTTAATACATTTTTATTGAGATGAATTTAAGTTGTGAAATAAATGAAATGATAAATCATGGCGTTAACACAAAACCGTGTATTTTAATCTTAGGTTAGGCTGAAGTGGCTGCTGTCAAGGCACACTAAGGCAACTAAAGACACTTTTACTCCTCCTCTTCCAGCCATTTTGAGGACATCATGAAAGCCTTCAAATATTTGATGTCATACTCGGCTATTTGGCGGAGGTTATCTAGAAAGGTAACGGCCAGGCAGCGCGTTTGGCCCGGCGCTCTTGCAGACGAGGCGTTCCTCCATATTTCCACAACATCCAGTTTGTATGACACCGACCAACAGCTGTTATTTTTTCCCAAACCCCCTAAAACAATTATTAAAACAAACAACTTTTAATAATGCAATACTGAACCCGAAGTCATAAAATTGATAAATTAGTGAATATAAAGCACTTATAATACCCTACCAGTTACTATAGAATGTAAATTTTAATTTTAATTAATGTTTTTAGTTGTAATTTTTAAAGTGAATCAACTCTGAACGCGATTTCCTTCATTCCACTCCGATTTGCCAAAGTAGATGCCAAACTAGTTGGATTAAACAATTAGCTCCTTGCAGCAGGGCTGGGCAATATTCTCTTGTTCCGGGCGGGTGTTCAACCCCACCCTGGACCAAGAGATTTGATCTTCTGATCCACTGACAGTCAATGACTACAAATTTACTAAATGGGAACAACTCATATGCAGCCTCTCCGGCGGAGTCGGCAAATTATAGTCAACAGTCAAGGCCCTATCAAATCCGAACAAATACGATGGGCGAAGTCATTTTGCCGACAGTTTATAATGCATCCACCTGGTGGCAGGGCCAAGAGACGAGCCATCCGTCGGGTGCATAAACACAAACACAACACAGCGCCCATTCCCGTCTCCGTCGGCGAGGTCAAGCCACAATGAAGGCCAAGCCTTCAAGATCAACCGAACCCGACGGTATTGCTATAAAGATGTTCAAAACCTAGGCCACGATTGACAGAGTTATTCCAGAAATTGGGAAACAAGTGATTATGGTTCCCCTAATAAAACCACGAAAGCCCGCAAACCATGGAGAATCACATCGTCCGATATCTCTCCTGCCACCGGTTATTGTAGACTACTCTGCTTCTGTATTAAACTGCAAACCTGCACCTGGCCAGACACCAGCATGGCTTCCGGAAGACACACAGCACAACATCAGCTTAGAATGCCATAACGTCGCAGATAAACTATGGTTTGAACAAACATCCTCCAAACCATACGACGGTGCTTGTGGCACTTGACCTTTCTAAAGCCTTCGACACTGTGAATCACGCCACACTTCTAAGATACCTGGAAGAGATACCGCTTCCTGCGGCCTAAAAAGGTGGATTACCTCAACGGTCGGCAGGCGTCAGTTAAGTTTAGCAACAAGGAATCTAGACCACAAAGAAACAAACAAGGGGTGCCGCAGGGTAGTGTCCTATCCCCCTTTTGTTTAATTTCTATATTTCGAGTCTTCCTCCCTCACTAGAGGGAGTCTCCATTGTTGTTGTGACGACTGCACGATTATGGCTTCGGGTAAGGGCTCCTCCATTGACGAACCCTGTATTAGGATTAACTGTTACCTCCAAAACCTCTTCAGCGAGCGAAATATGACCCTGTCTCCGACTAAATCGACGGCGACTCGTTTTACGAAGTGCAATGCGCTAATGGGGGCAAGAGTTAAACGTCCACGTAGATGGAGTACCTGTACCTACTGTCAATCACCCCTCACCTTCGCTAGTCATGCCACAGCAATAGCCTCAAAGGTATAGAGACGCAACAAGATCCTCAAATCACTCGCCGTCGGCACTTGGAGAGAAGAAAAATAAACGTTGCTTGCAACATCTAAGGCTATTGGCCGACCGATTATTGATTACGCTGGGCCCATATGGTCGCCCAACATGGCTGACACCAACTGGAGAAAGTTGCAAGTCTGCCATAACATCGCCATCAGAACTGCCACGGGATGTCTGCTTGGGTCATCTGAGTCTCACCTCCATCAAGAGGCTAAAATGCTCAATCTTCTTGGGCATACGGATACTGTTGAGTATACAGTTTTTTGCTGAACTGCTACAAACCTGGTCATCCACACCGTCATCTATTGGATAAAGCTCCGCCCCCTAGAAACATAAGGAAACATCTTTGTAAGCATTATGATGAGATCCGCACCATATTACCTTGCCGTTTGATCTGCGCAACCATAGTCGGATTCTAAACGACCTCCATTCCGAGTCGGTAGACAGCTCTCGAGGTAACTGGTTAAACTCTTACTTATCCAGACTGACCCGTGCATGTGGTATCTCCCCTCATTATACTAAACATCTATTTTCCTGTTCAATTGAACTTACTCTTCTAACACCAATATCACTCTGGTCCAACCCTGTTGAAACTGCGCTTTTCCTTGAACTTCCGTTAGAAGAGATTGATGACGATTCTCAGGGTGATAGTGCCCATTAGGCAGGGCGAAGCACTGTTAATAACAATCACAACAAGATAATTATATATACATATCGCCCGCCACTTGTTGTCCGAGAGATTATCGCCTGACATTCGTGCGTTACTCGGGGGCGAGAATCGTGTAATCCTCGGAGACACTCAAGTCTAAAGGTCGATGATAGGGGTTTAAAAGAGTAGCGGAAAATTGTACCAGTTCGTCAAATCTTACTATCGTAGGCCTCATGAACTGCATTGACTGGCGACCGATGGTGACTCTAGCATCGGATCATTTACTGATCATCCTCTTAATCGATGGCCTTACCGACTTTGTCACCTCCGAAAATCCTATCTTTGTTAACTTAAATAAAGATAATTGGGTCGATTTCCGTTATTTAAGCGAGATCGGCATCCCTGTTCTTCCCACCCCGTCTGACAAACGATCAAGGGCAGGCACTTCGCATTTTCCCGCAGAGTAAGACGTTTGGATGGTCAACATAGACGCCCCAAGTGGGAGGAGAACATAAGGTACTGCAACCTCTCTGCTGGTGTTGGCAAATTATGGTCCACAATCAAATCCATGTCTAATCCGACAAGGCTCAGCCGAAACCGAGGGAGGAAATGCGCGAGTGCTTTTTGCCAGCAATATGTATTGCATCCTTCGGTTGACAAGTAAATTAGAGGCGCCACCAGGGAAGCGCAAAAAAGAAACAACAGTAAAGCCCCCATTTCCATCACCACCACAGAGGTTCAGGGGACCATTGCGATGTCTGAAGGCTCAGACGGAATATCCTCGCTGATGTTAAAGCATCTCGGCGATGAGAAAGTATGATAACTTAACATCTGTCTTCAACCTGTCCATGACCACTGTCGTCATCCCTGAAAACGGAAGCAGGCAAAGGTGGTCCCACTACTAAAACCTGGGAAACCAGGTAACGAAGCTCTCAATGGCGGTGTCATCCAATAACGACCAAATGACAGGATTCTAATAGTTGCGCATAAACTGTCAAAATCTTTTGATACGGTCAGCCAAGCGGGTCTTATTAAAGTTCTGAAGGAATCAGAATAACTAATTCCTATCTTCCGGTTTTTTTTAGCCACTGTCACCGACTAAATCCTCAGCCACCTTGTTTAAGATGTGGACGGCGCAAGTAAACATGGAATTAGATGCCAACGTCGGCGGTATTAAGCTTCCGACTGTCTCACATGCCAAAATCTTATGGGTGTCGTTTGACAACACGCTCAATTTTGCTACTCCCACAGCCGCGATCGCAAAGGACAAAGCCGCAACTAAATCCTCAAGTCACTGGTTGGCTGTACTTGGGGAAAATATGAAGAAAATTTGCTGCAAACGAGATAGCCAGCCGGTTCTGAGCTACGCGTATCTCATATGGTCGCGGGGTTAGTGAACACTAATTGGAGGAAGATGTAGGCCTGTCAGAACACCTCACCCAGAACTGCCACGTGATGACTTACAGATCGCAATACCTGAACCTAGGCATAAGCTCCACCAGTTTTCGAAGAGGAACACGAACTGCCAAGGGGACAAGAGTCACACTGGCCCATCTACGCACTGGATACTATAACAGATCAAACTCTTGCCTATCCAGACTGAACCCCGATATGCCAAATGGTTGCCCTTCTAACGGTTCTCCGCATGACACCAACCATCTGTTCATCTGCTCAACAGAGCGGACTCTTCTAACAAAAATCTCACAAAAATAAGACACTACTACTTCTAGCATAGTACCTAAGTAAAGTTTTCAGCTGTGCACTTTAACATGCCGATGGCAACTGTCGCTCAATGCATCATTTTGCAACTTCCTCTTAATTGGTTGTGATTCGGACAGTTCTAAGGCACATTAGCTGTGGCTAGTTCTAAATCTATTCCATTTCTGATCCGGTTGTATATGAAATGATGGTCTTTAGATAAGATAAAAATCAAATTATGATATTGAACCGTAAACACGGGGCGATAGTTCAAATTATACCAATTTCGGGATTTCACATCTGCTTTTCTCATAAGCTCTATATCGTGGCACATATTTCGCGGAACCGAGAAGGCACGATTTTACCTGAAACGCACTCAGAAAAAAACCCATCTCTCTAACAAAGAAAAACTTTCTTTATTTTGAAGACTTTTAAAATCACTAGAAAATCTCCGGAATGAGTAATTTTTCTATGAAATGTGAAAAAAATTACATGAAATATGCAACCATGGTGCACATTTTGATGTATGCCTTTTCCTTCATGGTTCTGATTTGATGCCACTGTTGCCACTTATCATATACAAAATATCCAAAGTACACAAAAATGCAATATGAAATCAAAGGG
This sequence comes from Merzomyia westermanni, assembly GCA_949987695.1. Lineage (NCBI taxonomy): Eukaryota > Metazoa > Arthropoda > Insecta > Diptera > Tephritidae > Merzomyia > Merzomyia westermanni. The sequence goes on from OX465291.1 coordinate 90,325,283, forward strand.
AGTACTAGCAACTAATTTTTTTTGATTAAACAGGTTATTTCTTACTGAACTTTCAGAAAAATGAGTTAATAGGGGTAGTAATTAGAGCGGCGGGTTTTTTAAATGTAACGACTTGAAAGAATAAAAGGCCGTGGTAGAATTTTGACGAGAAAATGTGCAAAAACTATCACTATCTTGAGCATTTTTTTTGGTGTAGTTAATGAGTTTTACCTGTCACCCCACGATATGTGGAAAGTAGCGAATTGCAATCTAGTTTGTGATAATACGGTCAACTATAAAAGTTTTGCTAGTTTTTACGTACCTGAAAACTGATATGAAAATACGTATCATAATATAAAACCAATCAGCACATACCATTTCTATGAATGGCAAAAAAAAAACTGGCGGGTACATCCCTAATTAAAAGAGAACTTTTAATATATACATGTAGTGAGACAGTTTAATTAATATAGTTCATTCACGTTTATTGTATGGTTTTAGTTAGTTATAAACGAATTACATTATTTAAAGTTCTTAAGTTAAATAGATTTAAGTAATTTTAGTTAACACTAGATAAGTATTTTTAGCGGTTGAAGCGTGACGATTCGCGAACAAGACAGAACTCCCTTCTCCTCTTTCAATTCAACTTGCAATCCCTTCGTTCAAGTTGCGCGTTCGTCAAGTTTGATTAAATAGTTAAGGGTTGCATTTTTAGGTAAGGTAAGTTAAGGTTACTTAAGGTTAAGTTAGTCGTCCACTGCGGAGTTCCCGTCCCACATTCGGCCCTCCTGACGCCTCATTCGACTCGAATGATGACTCGGGATGGACCGAAGGATCCCATTTTTTTATAAATTCACTTCGGCTTTAGTTTTAATCCCGCGCCAAATTGGGTTCGCTTAATGGCGATCAAATCATTTATACGGTACTTTGTCTCTTCCTTCCTATTTTTATTGAATGACTTCCGATTCTCTTCCTGAATCTTACTTATATTTTCGTGCGCTTCCTTTCGTATATTCTCACGCTCTTCGTCTAACTCTCTTATCGCTGCTTCTTCCAGTAATTCACGTAGTCTCGGATCGGTACTAACTCGCATCTCTACTCCTGTTAATAGCCTAAAGGGTGAAAATTTTGTGCTTCTTGGCGGAGTATTGTTTATCGTCTGCTGAACGAGCTCTATGTGTTTGTACCAGTGACCTTGGTTTTCTGTACAAAGCTTGGTTAACATCGGTATAATTATCTTATGGATGCGCTCCACTTGACCGTTTCCACGGGGTATACCAGTAGCGATAACGAGATGCTCGATTCCTTCGGCTTCGCAATACTCTTTAAAAGAGTTTGACGTGAATGCTGCACCTCGATCTGATATAATGCGCTTCGGGTTTCCAAACACCGAAGCCTGTTTTTTCATTCGATCTATAACTGCATCTGCGTTTGTTGCTTTTGTAGGGTAGAGCCAGACAAACTTCGAAAAAGCATCAACAATGACAAAAATATAACTATACGACTTAGAGGTCTGTTCCATTGGGCCTACGTGATCAACGTGATAGGTACCCAAAGGTCTATCCTGCTTATCTATCGGGGTAAGAAACCCTTCTTTTTTACCTGACTTACTATCTCCGACTATGCATTCTACGCAACTTTTCACAACCCTGGTAACCTTAGGTGTTGCCTGAGGAATATAATAAGCTTTTTCCACTGCGTCTTTTGTTTTATTCACCGAAAAGTGACCTTGCCTATGCGCTATCTTAATAATTTCATCTTCCATTGACGATGGAACAACTATCAGTTCCTTGATGGGATCCTTATAAAGGATGCCGTGCTTAAGATAAAAGTCCTCGTAACTACCCTTTTCTAACACTGCACAAACTGCTTTTATCCAATCGTCACTCTGTTGTGCCTGCTTCAACCTGTGAACCAACGTATCTTCCAGCATCAAACACGATACTCTGCTTAATGCATCGACGTGCCTCATTTTCGACCCGCTTCGATGTTCAATCTCAAATTGCCCAACGAGATACTCTTACTCGAATATCGCGCTTTTGCATCGTCATAGTGAATGCATTGCAATCAGTTATGATCTTGAAGTTGATCCCGAGTAAATAAACGCGCCATTTCTTAAGTGCTTCTACGATTGCAAGCACTTCGTGCTCATATGAGTGGTATCTTTCTTCGGCCGGCTTACACTTGCGGTTCATAAATTGTACAGGGTGGAATTGCTGGTCTTCAGCGTCTTTTTGCATTAATACTGCACCATATCCGTATATACAAGCATCCGCGTGAACTTCGGTAATTGCCTTAGGGTTGTACAATTTTAACACGGGTGATTTCATCAGAGCTGACTTAAGCTGCTGAAACCCAGCCATTGCCTCATCCCTCAACTCGAATTTCGCATCTTTTCTCAGAAGATCAGTTAGTGGTTTAGCGACCACCGCGTACCCTTCTATAAACCTCCTGAAATAAGACTTCAAACCGAGAAAACGCTGCAATGACTTTTTATCGTGCGGTATAGGAAAATTCGATACGGCTTGTGTTTTTTCTTTTGACGGTGCTATTGTACCATTCTCTAAAATGTACCCCAAAAAATCTACCCTTCGTACGAGAAAACTACATTTGCTCCATTTTATTTTCAAGTTGTACTCGGCTGCTCTGGTAAGAACACGTTCTAACTTTTCAATGCCCTCGGCTATATCCTTGGCGGGAATAATGAGGTCATCCATATGTTGTTCCATATCATGTTCCTAAAAACAGCAAATATGAATCGGGAGAATACTGCTGGGGAATTTGAGATTCCAAAAGGGACATAGCAAAACTCAAACTGGTCATTGTGAGTCACAAAAGCTGTAAATTTCCTTGAACTGTCCTCCACTGGCAAATGAAAAAACCCATTAGCTAAGTCAAGAGTCGTAAATACATTAGCTCCTTGCAATCTTTCGATAACATCATCCAACAGAGGCATTGGAAAGTTATCTCTGACGATTTTCGCGTTTAGTCGCCTGTAGTCACAACAAAGTCGCTTACTACCATCTTTCTTAGATACTAGCACAATCGCCGAAGCATACTCGGATGTGCTACGCTGGATAATTCCCTCTTTTAGCCACTTTGCTACCTGATCATCTACACATATCTTGTCGGCGTATGACATACGCCTAGGTCTCTCATACAACGGGACATCATCAGTTAACAGAATCTTCATTGAGATCGGCGATTCTCTCACCCTCTTTGGCTCATAGTTAACTATCAACGATTCAACAGGGTTCTGATCGGCTATTTGCAGATGCGAAAGATCAACATCTGACACGTTACCCCTACATTCTTCTACTATACAGCACATACTCTTAAATTCCTCCAACACTTCCAACTTCTTTAGACGATCTTCTCCAACTCCTATATTCCTATCATCCAGGTCTGAGCTTACTAAATTAACGTCGTTTTAATTTCTATCTGCTTTTGCTTTAAACTTAGCCGAATCCTCCGATACCTCCATATCCACTCGCTTAAGTATGTTGTTACCTATTATTGCCGCGTAATGCATATCCCGTTCACGCACGGCGTGGAAAGTAACATCAAGCTGCAAGTCATCAACTTGAACGGGGATGGTAAAACTACCCAATGTGTTAGGGACCCTCCCACTAATACCTCTTAGCCTACGTTTATCATCGCTCAACTCGATATCCTCTCCAAACATAAGTAATATGTCATAGCGTATTAAGCAAAGGTCGCAACCGGTATCGATTAATGCCGAAAATGTTACGCCGAAGCTCACTAGATCCTTAAATATGCATGTCCCAATTTCACCTACTTTTGAGCATATATCACCCTCAAGCGTATTTACGCTACCCTTCTCGGTTTTTACGGAACTTTTTGTATCGGGGAAATCGGCGGCACGATGACCAGGTTGCCCACACTTGAAACATTTGATTTGTGCTTGTTTACAATCTTTTGCTATATGAGAAGCATCGCCGCACTTAAAACATCGCTTTATCTTTACCTTCTGGTCACTCGTATTAGGAATTGCTGTTACTTTATCGGCCGTCTGAGCAGAGCTCGAAATGGCCACTTGTTGGCGACCAGCTCTTACCTTTTCATAGACACGAATTTGCTCCTTCAGTTCCGATATTGATTTTGCCTGGAATAAGTTAATTTTATTTTGTCGCGAGTCCGGTATACCCTCTATAAAGTATTCAATTAAACTCATATCATCTGGCTTAATTGGTTTGCTAATCTCCATAAGACTATAAAGATACTCTTTATAATCTTCGTTCTGGCGCTTCCGCCGATTTCTGAGCATTCGATGCACCTCAGCTGCAGACACCACGACACCAAACTCCGTTTTCAATGCCTGCGCTAGCATATCAAAACTAATTATCCCTCTTTGGCTTCGTATAAAAAGTTTTGCCGCACCCTTAAGCAGTTGTTTTGCATATATAAACTTCTGGAGAGGATTCCAACGAACAGCCTCAGCATTTTCATTGAAATCATCCAGCCAATCTTCGACCGACAAGGACCCCGAACCGGTAAAAGGCGTCAAAGAATCTGCGATATCGCGCAGAGTAAATGGCGTACGGCTGAATGTTTGAAACTGAACTTCACTTGGAGGTGATGAACCAGCATCGCCGTATTGAGAGCCTTCGACACCGTTGTCATCATCTGTGCCATCAACAGTTAGGCCGTAATGCTCAAGAAGTCTATCTTGTAAAGTCATCTTCGTTCCTACGGTGGACAACCCCAACTCAGTCAACTTTGCTTTTAGTTCATCTACTTTCAACTTTAAAATCTCGTTTCTGTCCATTGTGACTCGTCACACTTCAATTCCCTACTCACTATAATTAACTTCTTTTGGTTTAAAATGATTTCAAATCTGCGGCGTTACAACAACGTATTTAAATATTGTCAAGATTGTCAGCGAAAGTTTTATAACACAGTTTTCATTCCAAGTTAACAATTCGTACGAGCAATTTCCTTTAAATAAATTTCGTATACAATTTTTTTTTACAAGAGTGTACTTTGCTCTGCTATAATTCACCAATTCATCAACAGGTTTGTTATTATTTTAATTCACCGCAGTTACAAGAACTTTACCACAAAAGCTTTTCTGATAGTACAATTCAACACACTACAGATCAACAACCAAAAGAAAAAACTATAGGTATGCGATGTTATACAAATTTGTATTTCCTTTCTTAATGTGAATAAAATACACACAAAAATAAAATCTTTATGAGCTCTATATACCTTGACAATTAAATTCTCGTTTTATATTTTGCACATGAGCTTTCAAAATGAACAAATATATTTACGTATGCATAGAAAGTGTAAAAGTGTAAAAGAAGGTTAAAATTTAAATAACATGAGTTGTAATTAATGTATTACCGACTACTCTTCAAAACGAACGTTATTTGAAATTAATTGAAACAGAAATAACTACGTTCACATTAAAAATTTTAAGTTAAAGCTCTATTTCTTTTACCCGCTTACCAACTACTCTATTCTTACTCTTCTACCGCTCGCCTTTTACGATGTCAATTTCATCACTTTGCTGAACGATATTTGGTTTCAACTAGGATTGCTGCTTCACTTATTCTGCTCTTCCACTGCACTGTATGATTTCTCACTCCAACAAAAGCTTTTAGTTTTATTTCAAATTAGCGCCACTTGTAGCTCGTTGTTAAAGCTTTTGCTACACGAATGCACTTGATTTTATGTTTTCAGCCACTGCCACACAAATCGCAATTCGCAGAACCAGCGCTACTCGGCCTCTGCCACGCTTGAACTGAGCCAACAACAACTACTGTACGCCTCTGCACACAGCTTCACACGCTGACGCTTTTCGGCCTCCGCCACGCCAGCACCCCTGCAAACTAGTTAAAGCGAAATTTGCATTTACGTGCAAAATGTTTGGCGTTTTTAACCAATAGCCAATTTACACATCCACAATCAACACTTCGTGTTTCACGGTCAACTGCCGCACACAATATTAATAATAATTTTATTTTTGGTGAAAATTTTCACTGCCTGGCGTATGCTGTACTTCGGTACGACGTCTTCGTATATTTACTGACGCTCTACTTTCTGCGTCGCCGTTCGCATAAGGCACCGAATCCCACTTCTGACACCAATTTGTAGTGAGACAGTTTAATTAATATAGTTCATTCACGTTTATTGTATGGTTTTAGTTAGTTATAAACGAATTACATTATTTAAAGTTCTTAAGTTAAATAGATTTAAGTAATTTTAGTTAACACTAGATAAGTATTTTTAGCGGTTGAAGCGTGACGATTCGCGAACAAGACAGAACTCCCTTCTCCTCTTTCAATTCAACTTGCAATCCCTTCGTTCAAGTTGCGCGTTCGTCAAGTTTGATTAAATAGTTAAGGGTTGCATTTTTAGGTAAGGTAAGTTAAGGTTACTTAAGGTTAAGTTAGTCGTCCACTGCGGAGTTCCCGTCCCACATACATAATTTATTTAAATTTTGAATACGAAACAAATACGAAATATTATTTGCTAATCAAGAATTTGTTGCATGAAGTAAACAAAAATGCATAATTATAAACCAACTGCTTAGAAAAAGCAATAAAATGAAATTTCTTTTTCTTAAAATATTCTTTTGAAATGTACTATATTTTTTGATATAATTTTGTAAAAGTACTATATATTTCTGAAAAAATGTTGGCAACCCTACCTACGTGTTCAGCAATTCCGTTTTACCTTACCATTCTTCTGCTGTCAAATTCTTTTTATTTTTATAAATGTGAAACTTTTCTTGAATTCTTAGAATTATTTTTTAAGTTTTATTTGTGCCAATGAATTTTTGATGGTTGTTTCAAAATATTTCAATGAATAAAATCAGTTTTCAAAACAAATAAAAATTAAATGTCAAGAAATTTCTTCGACAGAATTGCTGTGTATAAATTTGATGAGCAAGTTCCAAAGGAAAATTGATGATAATGAGCAATAAAACTTTTTGTGTGTAAACAGAGTCTAAGAAAAATTTTTTAGAATCGGTTATTAAACAATATTGGGCATAGTCATCGTCGAAATAAAATGTGATTTTAATTTAGTTGAAGAATTTTTGACAGATAGCACATATAAAATTGTTTCAAAAGTTTTAACTAACTTAAAATCACATTTTATATCAACTGTGACTTTCCCCTATTTATTTATACATACATATGTACCCGAAATGTACCAACATGTTTTCTAACGCGCTTCAATCTAATCATATGGTAACTCTAGATTTACCGTTTGCAAGCAACAGCAGACATTTCTTGCAATTTTCTTCTTAATACGTGTTGTTTTGTTTTAGCGATTTTTACGAATATAAATGGCAGAATTAGAACAAATATTAGTAAAATTGAATGGTGAAATATTTCTTAGCATTTTTCGTGGTAAGTTAGAGACATATTTAAGTGTTGTATGTGTTTTCCTTTTCCATTACAATCCACTTTTTATTCAGACGCCGGCTTAACAAGGGGATCGTTGTTGCTGCTGGAGCCAAGTCATTTGGATACGTTGATTGGGACTGCACAATTTGGACAGAGAGTTATGTTTGAGCATAATCTTGTTAATTGGCAAATCGAAGAGGTAATATGTAAAATATGAGCATTTACACACATGCAATGACGCTACAATGTTATTATTTTTACAGGGCGTTCATTTGCAAGCAGATCAATGTAGTGGATGCGCATCTTGAAATTCGACTTTTACAGAGGTATACCTTGCTTTTCATAAAATTTCTATGTTCATAAAACTAATTTACATACATAATTTACAAACATGTAGAAAACGCTTGCAGACATTTTGAGCGAATCAGCCAGTGGAAAGCAAATTTTAGAGTACTACAATAAAACGAAAGTTCTTGGTCCAAAATACAGAAAATTGCTTGCAGCTACTATCGCAACCTATTTAATATCGTCCGATGTAAGAGCAAGCCCAAAAATCTTCGAATCACTGTCCGGCCAAATTTCAACTTTATTTTTAAGTGAATCGAAGGTATGTAGTATAATTTGGTGTCATTATTTTGAAAATAATTTGATGAACTTCGCTTTTATAAGGACATTTATTACATACATAAAAAAGGGAAGAAACCAGGCGGATCTTTATATACTAAATATCACAGCACTTTATTGAAGCTCAGACGGGACGGCATTATATCTAAAAACCTCACCGAAAAGGAACCGCGAAAGGCGAAAAATAACAATTCGTGTCAATGTAAGTATTTACTTTTTCATACATTGGGCCAAATTAATAAAAATTGAGCAATTCCTTTTGCTTGAGTTTCCAGACCTTTTACTAAATTTTTGAAATTTTCTTCATACAAATTTACGTCAAAATTTTCAAATCTTGAAAAAAAGCAATTGCTTATTTTTTATTAATATGACCCATTATGCCAATTGGCAATTTTTTTTCTGACAAGCTTAAGCACTTTTTTCCATATACAAAAAAATACAATACAAAAATTTTTATGGGTGAATATTCAAGAAAAAAATTGTAGTCTAAGAAATTCTGAGAAAAAAGTTGAAGGTTAGGCGAGTTTTCACGAATTTTGCAAACATTTTTTAAACAAAGTTTATAGTTTTTGCATTGAATATTAATACATAGTTTTTAATAAAATTATTTAAAATAATTTTACTGAACATTAATGAGCAAAAATAAGGTGTGCCAATACTTATGTTCGGCACTGTACGTAAAAAATTTCTCAATTCTTTTTTAGACTTTACTCAAGAAAAATCGTGGCTTAAATATAACGTCGAGCCTTTTGATGAAATTCAAATCAAATGGGAACTAACTTTTGAAGAAAGACGTCAAATGCTGGAAGATGATACAGATCTAAGTATTATCTTTGAAGAATGGCCCCTTTATAAGCAGAGTTTTGGACATTTATTGGTAATTCGAGTTTATAATTCAAAATATAATGTTAACACAAAACAAATATGTACATATATCTTCGAAGCTTTTGCTAAACCTCCCATCGCCAAATTGCAAAACCACCTATCGAAAAAAAGTGACAAACGTGAAATCGACTAACCCTGAGGTCCACTAAAGCAGCATAACATAAACTTAACTCTTATTGCGTCTTTTGTTGTTCAATGTAAAAAGCCATTACAAAAATTGTGTTTGAAATAAGATTTTCCGCTGCTTTTTAAAATGTAACGAAAATGTTATAGTTGGTTTTGCATTTTGCCGATGGAAGGTTTTGCAAAAACATCGACGATATACAGTGTCCCAAAAAAGTCTTTGTGTAGTAAAGTTTCTTCCAAATTAAATTTTTTTTTCGCAGGCTTATACAAAAAAAATTGCCAAAAGTCATGTAAATGTTGGAACTGTTTGAAGGTTACACATTATACCAAAATTCAATGTGCTACATAACTGCATCCTCGAACACATTCTAAAAGTTGTTAATATATTTTTTTAATCAGATGCAAATTTGGCAATTTTAGGCAGCGAAAAAATTCTGAATTTCGAAGCAACATTATTGCATGGAGACTTGTGGGACAATGCATTAAATGTTATTTGTTACTTGAGTGGCATTGCTCAACCAAACTGAATAATTATTTCCTAGCTGGACCCGTGCGCTCCTTGCGCAAAAAAAAAAAAAAAACCAAAATGGTTTGAAACCTTTTGTTAGTCCAGGTTCAGGATTTTTCAAACCTTTTTCTCAAATTATAAAAAAAGATTTTCAGCTACACTTGTTGTGAGACCACAAAAAATGGTAATTCTATACGACAGCACGTAACTGCTAATATAGGTCCAATCGGAAAAGGTATCAAACGACGCGTTTTGATCTCTGTATCAATAATCCGAAAGCGGAAATTAAATAATTTGTTTCAGTGAAAAGTTATTAGTAAAAAACCCAAAAATTGCCTAGGTCCGATCCCAAATAAGGGACTTGATCCAATGTATTTATGTGCACAACACCTTTCTGCGTAGGCTTCAAAAAAATAACCTTAGCCGGTCCAACACCGGCTACGCGGTCCACAATATTTCTGCACAGAACACATTTCTGCACTTTTCGGTACACCCTAATCTGTGATTACAACAACCACATGAAAATGACACAAAAATGTCAACTTTAATTGCAAATATCTCTGAACAGACATAAAATATCGAATTTCCACTTTCGGATTATTGATACGAAGGTTAAAACCCGTCGTTTGATACCTTTCCCGATGTTTTTGGACCTATATTAGCAGTTACGTGCTGTCGTATAAAATTACTCAAAAAATTATACAAATATGCGCAAACAGCTTTTTGAAATTCCACCACTTATATTACATTCACATTGAGCCATAAACTTGAGTTGATTGCCAACATCAATTTGAATTAACTCAAAAAATGTGCCTTTAACTCGAGTTTATGACCCAGTGTGAACGCAGTCTTATTCACTTATTTTAGCAATGTTCAAGTGTAGATGGCGCGCTCGCCTTTAATTATTCTAGCACTGGTCAGTCTTACTATTCAACTGTAGATGTCGCGAGGCATATTAATGTCACAGTCACAATAGCGTTGCAGTACAAATTGATTTTTTTGTGCATCCACAATCGTTTATTTTAAAGAATTTATTTTTATAAAATACGCTTAAACAAAAGCACTCCGCTAATTAAAACTTGGTTTCGCATGTAGAGCTAAGCCCCACCTTTAAAACGATACCTTATTTATTAATATTGGTTCCAAATGAGAGCAGAAAATTAGGAAATAACATGAAAAGACCTTACAGAAATAATATATATGATTGTAATTTAATGTTTAATTTCTAGATAGAAGCGGACTTTCACAAATTGTATCCAGAGAAAAAAAATTTGTTGTTCGAAAAATGGGAAAATTTAAGGCAAGCGGTCCGCCGTCTATTTGACATTTATATAAAAGATTCGCACAGTCTGGCTACCAGTAAGCTTTTTAAAGAAGAAAAATTTCCACCAGGTATTTATATGAAATAAACTTAAATATTTTATTGGTAGGTTTTTACATTTTAGATGCAGCGGACTCGGTTATATGCTATCTTCTACACGCAGTTTTAGTTCCAACCAGCCGAAAATATAAAACATGCAAGCAAACAAACAAAAAACATGTAGTCAAAGCTACTATTGCTGACTCAAGGAATAGTTTTTTAATATGCGCAGCAACCAATTCTGAACTTCAATCCAAGTTAAAATTAATGATTGATGAAAACACCATTCAACCCATTATATGTGCTATCGGTGGATACTTTTTTGAGTGTAAAGAGTATTGTGTATATTTTGCCAATATATTTATAAGTTTGATAACGTCATAAAATGTGTCGATGTGTGCTTTAAGATATTACATGGACTCAATCTTAAATATCCTTCCGAATGCAAGTCTATTTGGCTTTTTATTCAGCAAAACTTTTATGACATTGCCTTGAAATCACATGAAAAAAGTAGTGCTTTATGTGCAGTACTAAATGATTTAAACAATAATTAATTTATCTATAATACTAGTAATTAAAAATGGAGGTGCATATTAAATGTTTTGTATGTGCACAATTTTTTTAAGAAAGTGAAAATTTATTTAAGCATTTAAAAATTATTCATTGTTTATCACAGAACGATATATATAAATGTGGGTATACAACTTGTAACCAATCATTTACGAATCTTAAAACACTTTGTAGACATATGAGAAATGAAAAAAAAAGATATAAAATTACTTTATCAAACAGTGAAGATCTAAGTGTTGACCGCTTACCTTATACTACTTCAATCGTACCTAATTTTGTAACAGATATACATCCTGCTAGCACAGTTGATTTAAGCAGCTTAAGCAGTTCTAATTATAATCAAATTACTCTAAGAGATGGCTGCCTTAAATTGTCAATGGAGCAATATGAAAAAAAACATTGTCATAGAAAAGAAACTGTTGAGTTGCAAAGAGATGTCAAAACTATGATTCTGTGTCCTTTAAAGAATCAGTTGAACAATTTATTGCAAAATTTTGATTCTTTAAGTAAAGACGGCATTAGAAGCGACATTGAAAAGATTGTCTCTATATGTAGTGATCCATTTGATCAATTTAACTCAGAATATAAATTTATTAAAACTCTCAAAGAACTAGATTTATATGAAAATCCACAAGTTATCACCCTTAATAATTCAATAAGCTGCTTAGAAACCAGACATGTAAACCAATTAGATGCCGCACTGGTAAAGGGCGTGCTTTTTCCAGTTAAATTTCAAATAAAAAAGTTTTTAGAATTGCCAGGCATGTACGATAGTTTTAATAAATATGCGCAGAACTTATCAAGTAATGACGTGAATTTTGTAAATGGCGATATTTGGCAAACTAAAATAAAAAATTTTGAGAATAAGTTCGTCGTTCCATATTTTCTATATTTCGATTACTTCGAAATTAACAATCCTTTAGGATCCCATAGTTCGTCAGTTTTAGGTGTATATTATTCCTTTCCGACAGCACCAACTTCTTTATACATAAGATTCAAAGTATTTTTATAGCCGCACTTTTTAAGTCACAAGATGTTAAACAATTTGGCAACGGAAAATCATTTTATAAGCTAATGGAATTATTGAATGATTTGGAAAGAAACGGTATTGAAATTAAAACGCCGAATGGAAATAAAAGAGTTTATTTATGTCTAGGATTGATTATTGGAGATAACTTAGCGCTCAGCAATATTCTTGGATTTTCACGTTCATTTTCCTCCAAACATTATTGCCGATTTTGCCAAATTGATAAAAATGAAGCTAAATTCAGTTATGTCGAAGATGTGGCCCAATTGAGAAACAGAAACAATTACGCTTATGATATTTCTTTAAATGATATAGAAAGTACTGGCATAACGGAATTTTCCATTTTTAATAGCGTCAATAATTTCCACGTAACGGAAACCTTTTCTGTTGATTTGCTTCATGACATCTTTGAAGGTGTTTTTAAATACGGATTTTGCCATATAATTTTATATTATATTGAAAACAAGGCATTTGACTTAGAATTTTTGAACATTCGTAAGCAAACATTTGGGTACGGTGATAGTGAAGTAGGGAACTTATCTCCTCCTTTTCAGATACATAATTTAAAAAAGTTCAACCTGAAATTATCGGGAAGGGAAATGCTAACGTTTGCTCACTTTTTTCCCTTGATTATTGGGGACACGGTAGATGAAGGTGATAACTTATGGGAATTCGTCATAAACCTTATAGAGCTTTTAGATTTATTAGTTTTATCTGAATATACTAAATCGAATATAGAAAATTTAAGAAAACATATTACATTCCATAACAAAGAATATACAAAACATTTCAACGAAACTCTAAAACCAAAGCATCACTTCCTTAACCACTATTGTAGAATTATTCAAATGTCAGGTCCCTTAAAATATATGTGGACGCTACCATTCGAATCAAAGCATAGACAACTGAAATCATATTCGAAAAATATTACTTCAAGAATCAATTTAACATTATCTTTGGCTTTAAAATTTTGTATGGCTTTCTCTGAAATGATTTTTAATTTTAAGGAAAATACTTACTCGTTAAGCAATGAAAAGTATGAACCAAAGTCCTCAAAATACTTTGATAAAATCACAGATGTATTACCTAAAGACATTATTAAAAATTGCAAGTGCCACTCAAGTTTTAAACTATATGGCACAACATATAAAAGAGACTACTTTATATTTTTTAACAACCCAACTTTTGTACCATATCAGGTATTAGAAATTTTAGTTATGGATAACAACGTATTTTTATTTTGTGAACTAATTAATATTTTAATGTACAAACGTCACTATTTGTCTTATCAGATAGATTTTAAAAGCAATACCTTTAAAATTATTAATGCTAATGAATTAAAATATCCACCAATCCACACGTATATTGTAAACAATCAGTCGTACTTGCGACCAAAATTCTTTTTTTAATAATAAAAAGTTCAATAAATATTCGTTTCATGAAAAACTAACATTTATGAGTTTTATTAAATGCAAAAGGAAAAAAAAGGAAATTATCTTCAATAAGTAGAAAAGAATTCTCGTTTTGAATAAAAAATTTACTCCGACTATATATAAAATTTCTCTAAACCAAAAAAATTGTTTCTTTGTATTAAGAAAATAAATATTCATTTCAAAGTAAAGTATTACTTAATTTGAATACAAAATATACTTAAAATGTATAAATGGTTCTATATTTTAAGCAAATTTTTTTCAGAAACAAACAAGTATATTTTCTTCATTTTAAAGAAACGATGGACATGCGAATGAGGATATGTTTTCTTTAGTGCTGTTTCGTTACCATTTTTCTTTGTTTTGATAGCTGTTTTTCTTTAATCCAGAGAAGTTTTTTTCTGAGTGCGGATTTTGGTACTCTGGACGGTCACTGACCATGCCTCATTCACACTTTTTTGTCGTCATTTTTCTTAAACCCAATAAGGCCAGGAGCACGCTGTGTACAGTGACTCGTGCCCCCCCCCCCCCCCCTCGGAAGTTCGTATTTTTCTCTTTGATGTTGTGGCTACATGACGGTGTTGGACGAGAAAAGGACTTTACCGAATCTGTGTGAATGTTGAGGGACTGCCGTCGCTGTTTGGATCAAACGGAGTTGCTACGTGGTGACGGATATCGCTTCTCCAAGCAATTGCAATACTGTTTGCAATAATTTAGCAAGAATTTCCGCTTGATATGTGCTCGTTGTCTGGGGACAGGACAACACCCTGTGCACCCCTTGATTAATCCTGCAGCATTTTCAGTGTTCGTTTCGGAATTTCACAACCGACTGCCCACCATTGAGATAATTGGCGTTTAGTGGAGCCGTGTCAAAGCCTCCAACGCCAATTGCACCGCCCTGTAGTTTGGTCGGAGTAACGTATTCTCAACTATAAGTGCTTCCGAGAACGCTTCCTAAGAGCAACCGATATATATTGATTTTTACCACAACAGCCGGTTCTATCGTACCAGAATGACCCGGGTTTTTATACCCGGCCAAGTGTAACCCTTTCTAATTTGTCATGTCCTACCCTCAAATTGTCCTTCCCGGAGCAAACCCTTGCCTTCGAGGCACCATGTTGTTCACGCCTTAGGGTGTTCCGTGGAACACATCGCTCTAGCGCACCCCCACCGCCGATACTATCTTCAAGCGACCACAATAATGGCCCAGTCTCCACGACTAGCAGCACTGCTGCAATGCCAAGGTGAACGAGAGTTTCGTAAGGGTATTAATTCAGCCTCTACACCACATTACCTTGCCGTTTGATGTGCGGGGCTCTAAACGACCTGCACACCGAGTCTCAAGACATATCTCTCATATCTCGGCCTATGAATCCCGTTATTGACATCCAACCACATAAAATAGCTGAAGAGGAGCGCGTACTTCCGAGAGAGACTAGAGTCATGGTTGCACAACTTCGTTCTGGAGGTTAAACTCTTATCCAGACTGAACCCCACCATACCAAATAGTTGCCCTGCATGTGGTATGTCCCCTCATTATACTAAACATCTGTTTTCCTGTTCAATTGAACCTACTCTGCTAACAAAAATATCACACTGGCCCAACCCCGTTGAAACTTCCCGTTTCCTTTGACTTCCGTTAGAAGAGCTTGATGACAATTCTCAGAGTGATCGGGGCCATTAGGCAGGGCGAAGCACTGTTAATAACAACAACATTAATTTTTTTGAAGAGATCAATGTTGTTTTGATCCAACACGGTTTCAAGGCAGCAAAACGTAAATAATGAAGCAAAAAGGTAGCCAAAAATTATAATTTAAATCAAATAAAATTGAATATTAAGTGGAGTATGGAAGTCACACAGGACATACGTGTTAATAAGATTTAGAAATCCTGATAGGGTTTTCGACCTTTTTGTAACCTTACTGTATACAATCCTATATTCATAATTGGCATCGCTTATTTCAATGTGACCAAAAAATACCGTTTCTGTAAAATATTGTCTATGTTAACGTTATAACTGAAATTATTAGAAATAATTGAATTCAACCCAGTTTGAATTACCCATTCATTCTTACATTTCTTTTTTTCCGTTTCATTCCTATAATTTCCTTTTATTTTGTTTACCATTTAATAATACAGTATCTCTTTTTATTTTGTTTTAACTTATTTTATTTTATACTACCGTTTCTTTCCTTCCCTTTTTATTTTTGTTTTTTAACTCTATTATATTATATATCCTACAAATCTAACCACAATGGGTAAAAAACAAGACAGGGGCTGACGTATTCAATATTCTCGGTTCCAATAAATTTAATATAAATACCCACGTGTTTTGTTTTTGCATACACTATGAGCCGGTTTCACCAACGCCACTTAGGCTAAGGCTAAGTTGTGATTAGGGGCTAACTTAATTTTGGGTTTCACCAACTGAGCGTGTTAAATTATTTTGCACAAAACAACTTGATCAGCTGTTTTATACATAGTAGTATTTTTGCCTTCCTTTTAACTCTGCGCAACCTCGTACATTGGAAGGTTGAATATTTTAATAAAATTTTTTTCAGCCGGCAGGTTGGCAAAGTTGTCACTTAGTTTAGTTATATGGTGCAACTGAAGCAGTGAAAGAATGGACTTGACTAATTTATAATAAAGAAAAAATGCACCGATTTGCACTGCGAGGGTATGGATTGACATGTTTCAAAGTCACCAGCTTCTAATCGGACCCCTTCGCCGGCACTGGGACGCGAACCTAAGCGCCTACAGCAAAGCCGCTGTTAAGGCTTACCTAAGTTATTTGAGTGCCTATCAACATCGGATGTCTATAATAAAGAAGATGTTAAAATAGCCCACAAGCCCATGTGCACGATAAAAAATATGTTTTACCAAACCAAGTCAAAAATACCGAAATAGAAAAAAGTAACTTTCTTTATAAAATCGCTTGTTACGGGAATGACAAAGAATCATGCATCAAAGTATATGTTGAAACGACTAGCACCACATAAATCAGATTTTAAATTTTGTAATGAAATAAATATGAATAACCAAAAACTGCACTCTTGCCCTACTGAGTAACGTGCCAACACTGTCCAATCTTGGCGAAACATAAATACTTAAACAAGAAAAACAATACGGAAAGACATTCACACTGGAAAATGCTTCTTATATTACACACACTGACTAACATAAGAATTAACTTTAAAACGCACGTTGCAAACTGCGCGCTCTCGTGCAGACATTTGATAACAGACAAAAATAGTTAACAACTCGATGTAGAGCAGGGAATACGTGTCAAACAATGTATGTAATTAATGTTTCATAAATAATTGTTCATGTAAATTGTGTTATAATTTGTGTTCTATGGTTTTGTTTATAGTTAACCTTGAGGACGGTTATTGTGCATAACCGAAATATATTGGTTAAACATTTAACCCATCTTCGGCCGCTACATGATCCCGTTATAATTTTTTGTTCCCCTTTAAAGGAAAGGCTTTTAGGACCATAATCAAGAAAAATTTCAAATATAAAAAGATTCTGACCAGCCGTTTGCTTTTTGTGGACTGGTCGAAAAATCGACCACTGGCCAAAATCCGTCAAGTATGTAAAAAAAATAAATTGCTTCATGACAAAAAATGTTGCTCTTAAACTTGAGTTATTTGTTTTTATTTCAAAGAAAACTGCTTAGTATTGAAATGTTATACATTCTTATACATATACATACATATTTTATAAACATTGATAGAGACGTCAATTTACAAATTTTTATGATATTCATCAAAGCATTTAGTATGTAAGTAAATATTGGATTTTTTGCAAGTAAAAATAGTATGTTTCTTGCATAATTTACAGGGCCGATATTTTTTTTCAAGACTTTTTATTACAGAATATATCCTTTCGTTGCTCCGAGGAAGGTTCGACGGCTGGTTTAAGTCTCCGCCTTCATGTCCACGTCTGCCTTCTTCTTCATTGTCATAAACCAACAATTTTGTTGTGACTTCAGAACGAAAATTAATTTGCGAAAGTGGGGATGTCTTTTGGATTTTTGCAATCATACAATGCAGCTTCCACGCATTGACCATGGTGTTACCAAGAAGGTTTGTCCTAGTGGACACCACCACTTCTTTCCTCGAATACAAATACGATAATTTGCTACAGCATTATCATTCAGACCTACACCACCCATACCCTTATTATACTCTTGAATAACTTATGGTTGCGATATAGCAATAGTTTTTTTTGTTTACGGCAATATCTTTTAGCAGAAACAATTGGATCCACACTCGAGTTATTGGTTATAACATTGACAAGAGCATTGTCTTTCCACCGGACAGTCAATATTTCTTGATTACTATCGAGTAGCTGGTCAAATGCTCTGCGCTTTTCTTTTTTAAACATCTTAGCGGTGGTTTTCCCATTCTATTTTCGCGTACAGTGCCAGTTGCAAAGAATCGACGTTCATTCAAAAGACACATGAGGTAATAAGAAGAAAAAAAATTATCGAAGAAACTAATGTGGCACTCAGGGTCAGATACGTTAGAAAGCAAATCTAAAACAGTCTGCACGCCTAGACCTATATCCAGATTGTGAGGAGTTGCTGCGCCGCCGTAAAAGGAGCTGGAATATAAATATCCACTTTCTGAGCATAAACACCACGACTTGAATCCAAACCTGATCGGCTTTCCTTTGATAAACATCTTGCAAGAGTGGCGACCAAAGTACGGAATAGAAAGAATATGACTAAAGACTACAAATTGCATAAATCTTTCGTTTAGAGCATCAGTAATAGGGCGAACCTTTGCAAATCGATCTGCTGTATTTAAATTGTTGTTATATGAGAGATGAAGAAACTGTTTAATTTTTTTAAAGCGATTATGACTCATCGCTTGTTTCACTATCGGAATCCCCATGTTGGGTCGAACAGACCAATAATGGTCAATGTGAGGCAAAGTATGGTACCCCGAAAGGTACAAAATACCAATAAATCTATGTATTTCTAATGGCGTGACGTCAATTGAAGTATTGTGTTGATTGGCATATTCATTTGTAAAAGTTGTAATCTCTTCAATAACTTTTTCATCAAAAAACAATGCAAATAGATCATAGGGAGATTTAGAGCCTGGAAAAAAGGAGATGAAATATACGTACCAAAATAATAGATAGTAATGTTGTTGACAAAGTGAGACGGTTCTTACCAATTTCAGCAACAATATCTTCTATTTTGTGACTTTCTACATTTATTGGCTTTCTTGTGTATTGAAAATTTCTAGGCTTTCGCCAAACCTTCTTCTTCTTTAAATGGTCATCTAACCGACTGGGCGATATTGACCGTCCAACATAGCTCGCCAGTCGTTTCTTCGTTGCGCCAATTGGAAACACCGCGGGATCGCAAATCGGTCTGCACTTGGTCCTTCCGTCGGAGTGGTGGTCTCCCTCTTCCTCTGCTTCCACCGGAGGGTACCGATAAGAATACCTTCTAGGCTGGAGCATCTTCGCTCATTCGCACTACGTGGCCTAGCCAGCGAAGCCGCTGTGTTTTAATTCGGCTCATCATTAAATCTTCTTCAGTACCAACGCGTAGAGGTCCACAAATCTTTCGAAGAACCTTTCTCTCGAATACTCCCAGAGCCGCCTCATCAGATGTTGTTAGTGTCCACGCTTCAAGAGTAATTCTTCGTCGGATATCTAGGCTAACATTATTGTTGGTGTTAATGCTGGTTCCCAGGTAAACGAAATTATTGCTGCCAACAGTGGCTTGGTTGCCAAGGCGCGAATGCGCTGACTCTTTGCATGATGACAGAAGGTACTTCGTTTTGCCCTCGTTCACCACCAATCCCATTTTCTCCGATTCTTTTTCTAATTTGGAGTAAGGAGTAAGTAAGATTTTTTCTTAAATCCGCCACATGCATTGGATGTTGATGGATTTTCTGCGTCACCCAGATCGTTACCTGCATTTGGAATATTCTCTGCTTCTGAGTATTGTAGCTCAACTGTGCTTGCTATTTTGAGGTAATCATTATTGTCGTCGTTAATATTTATCAGGTCATCATCCAAGTCTTCTTCGTCCGTCATGCACTCCACATCAGGCGGTGGAATGTATACAATGTCGACCTCCGTTGCGTTCGATACAGCTTGATCCTCCTCATCGTCTGAAAATGGCTCATTTAAAATGGCCATAATTTCACAAATTTTTATTGATTTACGAACCGGCATTGTATTCGCCTATTGCCCGCATAATTTTAAAAAATGAACTGACCAAAATCAAAGCAAAACAATCCGGGGAATACCCTTTTCAAACTTTAAGAAACGATGGATAGAGGGAGACAAATATATGATACAAAAGTATTGCAAAGCCACGGGAGTTGCCAGAATTTTACTAAAAAAGGAGAACTTTAAATAGAGCTAAACCAAAACCTTATACATTTTCAGAATTCAGATGATACTAGTTTGCATTTATACAATGAATAAAACGAATACTGCTTTGAATTTTTTTTAACCTACTTGACGATTTCTGGCCAGCGGTCGATTTTTCGACCACTGAAATTAACGTTCTTGGAAAAGTTTGAAAATTGGCAAAATTAAAGTGGAAATTTTTTTATTCTTACAGGCTGATATTTTATCTTCCCAAGATGTTGGTGTTAATTACTTTTAACATTTGTCTTCTAATAATTTTTATTTAAACAAAAAACTGTTAAAAATATGTATATTTTCTTCCTATCACTAAAATTTTAATTGAAGCATTTTCTCAAAATATCTACACTCACGGCGCCGCCGATATTCCAAATTTACTAACCCTGTAAACGGATCAGAAAATCAACATTTAGTTTGAGAGATATGGACCTCGAAAAATGGTGGTCGAAAAATCGACCATTGGCCGAAAATGGGTTAAAGCATCTGTTTATAATTTTTTGTAAATACATCGGACCTTTTTTTTCGCGGGTGGGGATAAAAAAATGCACCGAAGCTGATGCCGTCGCACCAGCCGGGTGTCCGTGGACTAAAAAACTTCCCCAAAATTTGGAACCGATGCCCAACCCGGGACAACTTTCGTGTTGTTTAAGAGTGGCGTTCCATTTTGCTCATTCCTTAAGAGCCTTCTATTGTACCTGTGTACCTTTTTTGCTCTGAATTTGTACAAAGCTGGTGATTTCTTTACACACTTCCGGGCCGTTCAACATTTTTTCTATGGTGTTATCAGCAGTAATTTTGCCGACCTTTCGTTCGAGCACTTGTCGCTCCTCGATTCATCTTGAACATTTGAAGAATTTGTGTTCAGCATCGTCTTCGTCTGCATCTCCATACACGCACTTCGCATCTTCCACTTTTCCCATTCTATATAAGTACTTTTTAAAATACCCATGCCGAGAGAGCATTTGGTTAGCATAGTAGTTAACCTCGCCAACATTTCTAGTGCTCCATACCTTAACGTCAGTGATAAGTCTTGCTGTTCATCTGCCTCGGTGTTCACTTTCCCAGCGCTCTTGCCAAAGTTTAAACGTTTCCTCGCTGAGTCTTGGTGAGCGACTCTTATGAGCTCCTCATCCGTGTGCTTTTTTGCTTCCCATAATCTTCTTCTTTGCAGCGCTAATAGATCGATAGGGATTGCTCCGGTTATCACCTGAACGGCTGGTCCTGATACGGTTCGATAAGCAGAAGCTACTCTCAAAGTTGCTGTCCGCTGTACAGATGTTAGGAGTTTACAGCGGTTCTTTATCTTAAGTGTGTCTGCCCATCGCTGGGGGCCATATAGTAGAGTGGACGGGGTAGTGTCCATCAGTAGCTTCCGCTTGCTTTCTATAGGTCCACCGATGTTTGCCACTAGCCTGCTTAGTTAGGATACCTGTTTGCATGCCTTCTCTGTCGCATGCCGAATTTGTGCTCAGTATGTTAGTCAGGAATCTAATTTTACGCCTAAATAGTTAACTACTTTCTTTGATGTTATAGTTCCGGACATTGTTTCGAAACCAACCTCTAACGGTATGTACTTTTTTGTTAAGAGTATCAGCCGGTTGGAGGAATCATAACCTGATTGAGCTTCGTACGTGCTTCTTCTGTATTCCGGGCGGTGATGACTGCGGCAATGTCGTCTGCGTATCCGACTAAGAAGGTACCATCGCGCATTTCTAGGTTAAAGATTTCATCGTAGCTAACGTTCCATAGGTCAGGACCACGAATTGAACCTTGCGCTGCTCCTAATGCGCCGTGGGGGCACCGCGGGGCATTTGAAGTTGTGTACATAAGGCTGCGGTCTCTTCGCCGCTCGGTTTTTCGGTTTCCGCGGGGCTAGTCGCACGTCGTTTGGACCGGGTTACCGCCGGTGTGGCCATGTCTTCCGTTGCTCCGACAATGCATCTCTCTAGTGCATTGGTTTTTTTTAATCTCGAGCTCGGCTCCGACCCAGTTACGACGGTAGCTGCCGATTATGTCGATTGTTTCTGCCATCTCTGAGAGTCCTGCTCTAATGTCCAGCCTTATATTCTTTTACCTAGCTTGCTTCATCTTTTTTATTATATCTTTGCATTTTCTCCAAGCTGCTTCCTCCTCTGTCCTTGCTTCGCGAATAAATTTCTGCCGTGGGGAATTTTCGTCGTTTTCCGCTGCTATGCTCCGGGGCTATGGTGGCGTCAACGTTTGCTCTCGAGACCGGTATTGCTGCTGTTGTTGCTTTCGGTGTCGCTGTTGTTTAACTGCGGTGTCCCCGGAAGAGGCGAGCTTCTAATCTTGCTGCTTCTTCTGAATGCACCTCTCCCGCTTTGACATACGTCTTCTTCTTGTGGTTTTTGTTTTTCGTTTTTAATTTTTTTTTTTGTATATTGGTCCCCGCTCCAAGCCGCTATCTCTGTCCGTTGTACAGTCGCCCAACAAAAGGTCCCGTGGTTATCTTTGGAAGCAGAGAGACCACACTAGGACGGACACAAGTCCTTATGAGATCTTGTGTTCAGAGCCGGGACAGGCGGTAATCAGGACTACATCTCAACTGAACCTGTACGGCCACGCTAATGGCGACGTGACATCGAACGTACTTGGAGATCTGGCAGGGTTTTAACGGGACGGAGGCGATTTTAGCATTACCCCACCAGCCATTTAGGGAACGTTTCACCCTTCCGTACTAAGGTGTTAGAATGCTAATTTTACCAGCACTTTGTTCACGTATTCTACTGTCGTATTTTCAGTATACCGTAATCAGAGCCTTACTGGTCTTGGCCCTGGAGGGCGTTTTGCCCCGAATAATACTTATCTGTTGGCGTGGTGCGTGCAAATTTAGCTTTAATCCCTCGTCGCACTGTTGCCTCCTTCTCATAGGTAGGATGAGGTATGCTTAGTTCTGGTCGCCGAAGGTTCTTTGGGCGCATGATGTCCTTTCAATCAAGCCCTCCTCTCCTGCCGTTCTTGGTCGAGGGCTGCCTATTGTTTATTCACAGCTAGCCTACCTAGGTGGCTGTCCACTATCTGCCAGTAGTGACCCCCTTTGGCCTGAGCTCAGCCGGCAAAATAAAAAGTTGATATAAATAGTAAGGTGAATGACCTCTTTGGAATTTTGAGTAATACATGTTGGTTAGTTACCTACAGCCGCCGTGGTGTGGCGGTAGTGTTGCTGGCCTACCACACCGAAGGTCCAAGGTTCGAGTCCTGGTACAGATAACATCAAAAGTGATTTGAAAAAGTTTCTTAAAAGGGGGTCGCCCCTCGGCAGTGGTTTGGCAAACTCTCCGAGTGTATTTATGCCATGGAAGGATTCTCAAAAAAAATTATCTGCTTTTTTTAGATGCCGTTTGAAATCAGCAAAAAACTGTAGGTCCCGCCAATTTTTAGGAAAAATTAGAAGCAGCACACCACAAATTGGAATCTCCCTAGGAGGTATACGTACATAGCAATTATTAGTTACCTACTTTTCAAACTAGCAGGCTAGGCCCACTTGCAGAACTGCAGGTTATCTTTTTAGCTCATAGCTAACTTCTCATGAGGGGTTAAAAGGGTTATCAGTTAACTTGCTAACTCTCTGTGCATCTGTCAAAAGTAATGTTTATTTATATTTGAAATTACAAAATATTGAAAAACGTGTGATAAATTTGAATTAACAAAAAATTTGTATAAATGAAATAAAAATGATAAACGAATTTCGGCTGGAAAGTGAGATTTTCTAAATTTCAAAGTTCCACAATTAGTACGTTAGGATTTGAAGAATTGTCTGATATGAGCCAACTACTATGTGCATTGCGATTCTATGCAACAGGGAGCCAACTTTGACATGCGGGGACTTCGTTGGTGTCCACGAGTCAACAGCCTGCAGAATTGCACATAAAGTCACTGATGACATAACCCGTTTGTACCCTGAGTATGTACGTATGCCCTCTGATGAAGAACAAATGAAACAAGCAGCGATACAATTTTAGAGTTGTTGATTGTACTCATGTGAGGATAAAATCGCCATATTTATATAAGATGTTGTTGTTGTTGTAGCGATATTTCGCCCTGCCTTGTCGTCACTTTCCTTACCTAAGTAGTATAGTCTTCAAAATCTTCTAAAGGAAGTCCCAGGAACATTGCGGTTTCAATAGGGGTGGACCAGACCTGCAACTTCGTCTAGTTCGTGTGAGTAAGGTTTGTCCATTTGCAACTTTCTTATCTCATCGTTGTGCTCATATCGTTTCTGTGCGTCTTCTAGCTCCATTTTCCTTAAGAGACGGTTATGCTATAACTTCTCTTGCTCCTCTTTTAACTGTATATGTAACAGTTCCCTTTGAACCGCCACTAATTTCATGTTTTCAGAGGCCAGTATTTTACTCTGGTGCACCTTTCAGGGGGTCAAGACTTCACCCCGTCTTCGAGCTATATCATTAGCACAACTAAAAATTGAGGCGTAGCCGGAAGATCTAGCTCTACCTCAACAAAGGAGTAAATACTCACTCGTCACCGAAGGATGAGGACCCTTCTTCAAATTTGGCCTCTAATTTGAGAAATAATCCATTCCACATTTATGGGGTGTTCGGATACTTCAATTATTTGAGTACTGTGATCTGTAGGGACGAAATTCGAATATATATATAAGCAAACTTAAATTATGCCGAATGAGATTTCAAATGTGAAGTATATGCATAAGGTTACCAGAAACGTTTAGTGAAGCCTCAATTGGAACTATGCCCTCCTGCGCTGTGATGAGACTTCTATCTCCATCGTAGAGGGTGTAGTTGGCCTCAAAAGTCTGTCCAACTAATCCTCTTTATTTATAAGAGTGTCGTTATCGACCGTTTGTAAAGGTTGTTGTTGGTAACAGTGTTTTTGTAAAGGTCCTCCTCCTTACCTTCTAGGTAACAAATACAAAAAACATAAAAAAACCGATTTACGTGTGTGTGTGTTCTCTTCTCTTCACTTGCCTGAGCATCGGCCTCCTTAGTCATTTCAGTGAAGAACTTCTGGAAGGTGTCTTCTGGAATGTCTGTGTTGACTTTCTTCCATCCGTCTGGAGACGTGACCATGCTCCTCTACCATGTCAATTATGGTAGCATTATCAAAGAACATAAATCTATAAGAATGGAGATCACGCTACTTTGAGGGATTTTCAGCGGGTGAGCTCCAGAAGAACATATTTCAGGAGTTTACCACAAGTCTCACACTGTTTTTCTTACATGCAAACTTCATCAAATATTATTGAATTCGCTTTGTGCACATGATTTCGTGGCAAAAACGAATGATGACGATCTAATAACAAAATGTAAACAAACAATCGGGGATTAATTGATCCTAGGCGATTGACATGCTTTCTTGTGTACACAACACATAAAACGTTGAAATGCACTCCTCCCGCATGCCTCTTGCTTCTGAGATATCAATCGCACAAACACTTCACTTACATGTGTACAGAATTCTGAAAAAATATGCATACAAACATATGGCACGTGAGTTATGTATAATGCCAATAACCCCCCAACTACCATTAATTCATCAACTTATGTAAGTGCAGACTCAGCACCAGACGATATCGACAAATTCATATTAAGTATAACAAAATAAGTAAAAGTAACTTCCGGTCCAATAATTAATAAATAAAATGTAGAGTCAACAACAATTAATATTGCCCAATTCTTGTTAACTATAGTGCAACTAAATAGCAAACAACATCCGGCCCAATACAAAATTATAGCTAGACTAAGCATTGCAAATTTAAGTTAACAATTCACGTTAATTAGTAATAAGCACTTTTACCATTGTTCATTTACACTTTCTTTTGATATTGAATAAAGAAAAGAGTTCAGTTTGGATTTGAGTCTCTCCAGAATAAGTTCATTCGTTTTCAATTGTCTTAAGTCTTTTTTAAAAATTCGCCCCTTGCTCCCCACGACAAGTTTGGCGCAGTCTTTAGTCCTTTAACTAATAAGAAAAGGATCGTGATACGAACAATTTCAAAAAAAAAAAAAAGAGAGTGTCAGCTAGTGAAACAGTGACTACCAACACTATCCACAAAAACTGAAATCTAAAAAGAAAAAAGTGGTAGTAAGTGTAACAGTGATTATAAAACTGCTATCCACAAACAAATTCTGCAGTGGCATAATATTGAATTATAGCCACCACCCATAATCGTATAAATTTGAAATTGAAAATAAAGTGGCAGATTAAAGGCCTAATACCAAATTTAAGCCGCCACCCACAAAGTAAGAGGCAAAATTACATCAAGAAGACAGCAAGAATTTGATACGAGGAGAATGGCTCAGGACCAACCTCAAATTCCGCCTTTAGAATTGGTGGAAGAGCTCGCCAGGAGGGAGCAACAATTAGAACAGCTGAGAAACGCCTATATTGAGTTACAACGCAGACAAACTCCTGATTACAACAGGACAGATCGCCTATTCAAAAACATAGCCCAATTGCCAATCTTCACAGGATACGGAGATGTATCAGTTAACTCATTTTTCAGCAGTAGTGAGTACCTACTGTCTACAATAACAGACGACGACTTAAAGAAAGAAGCAACAAGAATGATATTCTACAAGGTGGTACAAGGAGAAGCAATAATAAACATCCCACAACCAGATGACTGGAGGTGCATAAAGGAAACTCTGAAGATGCGGTTCAAACCAGACACGGAGCCACACGAGATCTATAGAAAAATTACGTCACTGAAGGTAAACTCGGTAAGTGAATTAAATAATTGTGAATGTTATAAAAAAGAAAGAAAGGAAGAAGTAAATAATTGCGAATATTATGAAAAAGAAAGAAATCAGGATGATTTGAATAATTATGAATATTATGAAAAGGAGGTTAATCAAATTCAAAATGCAGATGAGCAGAATTTTTTCGAGGGACCAGCCCGGACTGTCTTCCCACCATAACACTCAGGTTTCGAAAAAATGAATATAAAGCTCTAATTGACACAGGAGCAAGTATAAGCCTAATAGATAGCAGTATAAAGGGTTTTGAAAAAGTTTTATTAAAGAAACCGATTGCGTTTAGCACAATAACGAAAAATGATGTAACTAAATATGATGTGCTGACAGAAGCACCTAGGGAATTTAACCTACCAAATTATGCAAAAATTAAATGGAAAGTAACTTCATTAAAAGGAAGAAAATATAACTTTATTATAGGAATTGATTTATTGAATTGTTTTAATACAACAATTAATTTAGTAGATGGATGTATAATACTTAATGAAAAGATTACTTTTTTTGAAAGCAATCCATATACTAATCTTGAAATTCAGACCTTAGAAGCAAAAGATTTTGATTGGAGCAGAATAAATCTTGAACATTTAAACAAAGAAGAAAAAGAAGAGATAGGAAAAATTATAAAAAGATTCAAAAACTTATTTTTTAAGGAAGGTGATCAGTTAACCAACACAACGAAGGTTGTACATGAAATCAGGACTACGACAGAGGAACAAATTAACAGCAAATTATACAGATATCCCCCTCAACATGAAGCAGAGGTTAGAAAACAAATAAGGGAAATGGAAGAACAAGGGACTATTAGAAAAAGTCGTTCACGATACTTTAGCCCATTAATTGTTGTACCCAAAAAGATGGATAATTCAGGAGAACGAAAATACAGGATTGTCATAGATTACAGAAAGTTGAACGAAGTAACCATAGACGACAAATATCCACTTCCCAACATTGAGTCAATCCTAGACAAGTTAGGAAAAGCCCAATATTTTACAACACTAGACTTAGCAAAGGGCTATCATCAAATCCTAATACGAGAACAAGATAGGGAAAAGACGGCATTCGCCACATCACATGGCCTATATGAATTTATTAGAATGCCATTCGGACTGAAAAACGCACCTGCAACATTCCAGAGACTGATGAACGAAACTTTACGTGACTTTATTAATAAAACATGCGTAGTATATCTTGATGACATCTTAATTTTTAGTACATCCCTACAAGAACATGTTCAAACAATAACGGAAATTTTCAAAGTCCTAGAAAAGGCTAATTTAAAAGTGCAAATAGACAAATGTAATTTTATGAAAAAGGAGACGGAATTCTTGGGACATATTTTGACAGAGGAAGGACTAAAACCGAACCCTGATAAAATTAAAGTAATAGAAACGTTAAAATTGCCGAAAACAGAAAAACAAATAAAAAGTTTCTTAGGTATTACGGGTTATTATCGAAAGTTTATTAAAGATTATGGAAAGATAGCCCAACCTATAACGAAATATTTGAAAAAAAATGTGAAAATTAATTTAAAGGACCCAACTTATATAGAGGCATTCGAAAAACTAAAAATTTTAATTAGTACCCACCCAGTTTTGCGATACCCTAACTTTGACAAACCATTTACATTAACAACTGACGCTTCAAACTATGCCTTAGGCGCCGTATTATCACAAGAAGCACACCCAGTGTGTTTCATTTCAAGGACGCTTAATAACCACGAGAAAAACTACTCCGCAACGGACAAAGAATTTTTAGCCATTATATGGAGTGTGAACTACTTAGGACCATATCTATACGGAAAAAAGTTTACAATTTTAACTGATCACCAACCAATAAAATTTCTTCATACTAAATATAAAGGAAAGGATATGTCACCAAGACATCAAAGATGGCTTCTAAAGTTAGGAGAATACGATTTCATAATAGAGTATCTGAAAGGGAAAGAAAACCAAGTAGCAGATTTTTTAAGTAGACTATAAAATAATACAGATAACGCGGAAGAAGGAAATTTTAATGAAAAGGATAACAAAATTACTGTTTTAAATCAAAATTATTTACAATCAGGTATAAATGAAGAAAATAATTTAGAAGATAACGAAACAATAGCAACAACGCATTCAGCAGAAGAAAACCTTCAGGACCATTTTTTTATTAAAGAGGAAATTGTAAATAAGTATAAAACACAAATAATTTTGACCAATAATAAAATAGAATAATTTAAATGTTTACATGGAAAAAAAAATAAGTTTTATAGCAGAAAGCGATTTCGATAGATTAGGAGAAATATTCCGAAATTATATCACAAAAGGGATTATAGGCATATACTCCGAAATTTCTGAGCATAGCTACAATATAGTGCAAGAAAAACTAATTTCAATGTTTTCCAATGATTCAAATATAAAATTTTTCAAGTGCACAATGAGAGCACAGGATGTAGAAACGGAAGTAGAAGCAGTAAAACAAATATCGCTATATCACGTTAGAGAAAGCCTTCATTCAGGTGTTCAACAAACATACAACCAAATAAAAAATAAAATATATTATCCCAAACTATTGGAACTTATCCAAATAGTAATTAACCAATGCGACATATGTCAAGAAGTAAAATACGATAGAAATCCAGTTAAACCAAAGTTTAATCTCACTGAAACTCCAACAAAAAAAAATGACATTATTCATGTAGACACTTACGTTATAAAAGGGCATCATTTTTTAACAGTCATAGATAAATTTTCCAAATTTGGTGCAGCGTACCCACTAAATGATAGAAATCATGTAACGATTATTGAACAACTGGAAGACCACTTTTCTAAATTAGGCAAACCAAGGAAAATAGTAGCGGATAATGAATTTAAAACTTTGAGAATAAAAGAATTTCTGGACAATGAAAATGTCGAAATTCATTTAACAAAACCAAACAGTCATACAGGAAATTCCGATGTAGAAAGGTTCCATAATACAATAGCAGAAAAATTTAGAATTTTATACAAATTGAATAAAGAATTAACAGTAAAACAACTTATGCATAAAGCTATCAGAAATTATAATGATAGGTTTCATTCCACGATAAAATGCACACCAAACGAAGTACAGATGAATAAAGTAGATCAGGATTTAGTAAAGAAAAACCTACTATCAGTCAAAAAGAAAATATTGCTAGAGTCAATGAAAAAAGGGAAAACTATGTCGAAAAAAGGAAAGAGGGATTTATTAAAAACTACAAAGCGGTTAGACATAAGGAGCAACCCAGGTATAAGAAAAAACATTTACATAATATTCACCCATGCATATTCACCCATTAAACGGCCTCGAAAATTTACAGATATTAATGATTCTCACGCTGGTGATGGCAATGTGGATACCTCAAACTAAAGCGAATTTAAATGTGACCAAAATACAGGACGAAAACGGATTTACGGATATTCAGATAAAAGAACAAATTGTTAAGGACACGGAAATAGTAATACATAGAATAAACGTGAGTAAAATAGAAGATATATTAAATGAAATGACGGACAATATTGTATTAATGAAATCAAATTTTAAAGACTTATTGCAAATAGAATTATTAGACGTTAGAAATAAATTATTAACTTTAATACCCAGAAGAAACAGACCGAGACGTGGACTAATTAACGGTGTAGGTACTTTATCCAAATGGATATTTGGTACGATGGACGAAGAGGACAGGCAAAACATACAAAACCATCTTACTCAAACAAACGACAAAATTCGTAAACAAATACAAATTAATGATTATTTTGAAAATTCATTTGAACAATTACATAAAACGATAAGTAGCGATAGGAATAAGCTAAAGCAAGAATTCAATGCCATAAGTAAGTGGGCTAATGAAGAAAAAGAAAGAGATTTATATTTGGAACAATTAATCAAGACAACATAGTAGCATCAAAGTACAATATCTTGCACCCTAATATTTTGACGAGCGAGGAAATAATAAAATACGATATTGATTATACAAAGTTAAAGTACATGCAATTAGGAACAGCTCTCTTTAATAACACATATGTAATATTTGGAATCAAAGTACCAACAAATTTTGTAAATGTTAAAGTTAGATACATCATCCCAATACCCAATAAAGAGCATAATGAAATAGATTCAAACATTGAAAAAATATTTGAATATAATAGCAAAATGTATAAATTTGAAGAAAATAAGCAATTAAAAACTATGAAACAAGCAACAAATTGTGTAATAAAGAATTCATGTCAAACAATCAAAAATAAAGAGCTGGAAATTATAAAATTAGATATAGATAAAATAATTGTAAAAAACGCAGAGAATCTATTAATAAATCAAACATGTACGGAAGATGAAATATTAATAAATGATAATAATTTGATAATATACACGAATTGTTCAATTAAAATCAAAGATTACTACTTTTTAAATTCTATTGAAGATTCACAAGAAAATATTGTAAGCATGAAATATGAAATAAATACAAATTTTTCAAAAAAAATTACATTTGATGAAGTAGTAGAAGAAAGCAAAATAAATGTCAAAAGAATTTTTAATCTAAAATATCATAGTAAAATATCTTATATATGCAACGTAGCAATTTTTTTTCTCATAATAACTCTAATATTGATTATTGTACTTAAACACAGATATATAAAAATTCAATTAAACAGTAGAATCCAGGAGAATTCTAATCTAAAAGGGGGAGTAGTTATGTATAATGCCAATAACCCCCCAACTACCATTAATTCATCAACTTATGTAAGTGCATGGCGGCCGCCGTGGTGTGAAGGTAGTGTTGCCGGCCTAGCACATCGAAGGTCCATGGTTCGAGCCCTGGTACAGGTAACATCAAAAAGTGATTTGAAAAAAGTTTTTCAAAACGGGGTCGCCCCTCGGCAGTGGTTTGGCAAACTCTCCGAGTGTATTTCTGCCATGACAGGCTTCTCAGCAAAAATTCGTCTCCTTTGTAGATGCCGTTCGGAGTCGGCAAAAAACTGTAGGTCCCACCAATTTGTAGGGAAAATTCAAATCGGCACACCACAAATTGGAAGAGAAGCTTGGCGCAAAAATCTCTTAGGAGGTTTATGATGATATACCTGTTGTATATCGCGCCATAGAGATAGAGAGAGATGTAAGTGCAGACTCAGCACCAGACGATATCGACAAATTCATATTAAGTATAACAAAATAAGTAAAAGTAACTTCCGGTCCAATAATTAATAAATAAAATGTAGAGTCAACAACAATTAATATTGCCCAATTCTTGTTAACTATAATGCAACTAAATAGCAAACAACATCCGGCCCCATACAAAATTATAGCTAGACTAAGGATTGCAAATTTAAGTAAACAATTCACGTTAATTAGTAATAAGCACTTTTACCATTGTTCATTTACACTTTCTTTTGATATTGAATAAAGAAAAGAGTTCAGTTTGGATTTGAGTCTCTCCAGAATAAGTTCATTCGTTTTCAATTGTCTTAAGTCTTTTTTAAAAATTCGCCCCTTGCTCCCCACGACAAGTTTCGTGCGTAAGTAAGGTAAAATTGTCGAAAAGTTCAGCTGAAGATGAAAAGATGTATGCGCATATTTTATGGCCGCCTGGTGCGCAGGATTATTTGTTGGAACATAATGCGACATCGGTCGTTGATATAATTTGCAAATTTGTCGGCCTATGTCGCTAAATTTAGTTTTCTAGACGATTGTGTCTAAAGCTTTAAATTTTCATGCAAATATATGTCCATTTGGACATCTTATATGCAAAAAAAATATCTACATACATTCCATGAATAAAACTGTGAAAATTAAAAAATACGACATAGCACCTTCATCCCCGCAAGCATTCAATTATATAGGTAAGTTATGTTGCCTTATACCAATATACTTCCCAATGCCGCACCCTGTGATCACATTGCACTACACGTGACTTCATTGCTCAAATTAAAGTTCACAGAAGAACTTTCGCTGACGCGACACACGCGCAAGCGATCAATAACAATATCCAATGTTTGGGAATTGCAATGCAAGCATATTGGTCAACACGCGCAACCCAACGATTGCGAAATACCGGCAAGTGGTGGGAACTGCAACGTTAGCGATTAGCTTAGATTAAGAAGTTAGTTGGTAAGAAGTTTGAATTGTAAAAGTCAGTTTAAATCCGAACCGCAATGAATGCGGAATAAATTGATAAACGACTAATCGTGTGTTTTAGTGATGTCGGTGAACAGTTGGTTCACCGCATCTTTAATTGTTTAAAGCCCCACTCTGTCAGGGCATAAGTGGCGCCCGAGAAATCGGTGCAAAGTGACTTGTAAAAAAAAAAAAAAAAAATTTTTAATTTTTTTATAATTTTTGCTACATAAATTAAAAATATAAACGGCGTATGAAAAGTATCTTTTAAATAGATATTTAAAGAAAAAAAACAATAAAAAAAAAATAAAATAATAATAAAGTTTTCGTGTACATGTGACAGAAGCAATTAGAGAAATAAAAAATTTTGTACATGTGACAAAAGCAATTAGAGAAATAAAAAAAAAAATTTTATTCAAATTCGAATGCGTGGGAAAAAAATTTGGAAACATTTGGTTTTGGTCACGCCGTTTTTTCGAGAAGCCAATGAAATATTGGATCGTGTAAGTCTACCAATTTCTTAATCAAAATCTTCTATTTTCAGGAAAATGAACTCCGACGAGATTTCGAGGTCCCTCACGTAAATGAATGGCGCTTTGAATGCCATTCTTGCCAAGGTAAAGAAGTTTGAGGACCGCCTCAATAGGGTGGAAGCGACGAACAGAGATGACTCTTTGCAAGGCCTTACACAGGACCTGGAAAGAATAGAGACGGAAGTACAGGAGGTACGGAGGCAGTCCACGGACACCAGGCCAGAACCAGTCGAGCCGCTGGTTACGCCTCGAACGGAAAACGAACTAGCTCAAGTGGTCAAGCTTCCGGACTGTGTCAAGAAGCTGCAGGTGTGCGATGGTTCACGGGAACACTACGGTTCCTGGGTGCATAGTGTAGAGTTGGTGATAAAGGATTACGAAATAGTGCGGCACAAGCCGATATATACTGCCATCCTAAGACATATTAGGGGAAAAATTAGGGGGGCGGCGGATTCTGCGCTACTTGCGCACAACATCCACGATTCGGACTGGGCGAAGATTAAAGAAACCCTTTCGCTGCACTACGCAGACATTAGAGACATACAAACGTTGGAACAGCAACTGACGTTAATGTCGCAAGGGCGACAGAGATTATCCGACTTCTATTCACAAATTCAGAAACAGTTATCCCTAATGATAAACACAATCAAACCAGAAAAATACGCACATAAGGAAACGATTGAAGCGCTGAGAGAAGCGCACCGTCGAAGAGCACTAGACGTGTTCATTAGGGGGCTTAACGGGGATCTACCGGCAATGCTCCTCGTTAAAAATATCAAATCCTTGCCAGAGGCATACTCTGCTTGCCTGAAGATGCTGAATGCGGACCGCGGAAATGCATTCCACCGTCCATCCCTAGCAAACAGAGGTGACGGGAGTATTATTGATACCCCTTAACCCTCCCGTAACAGGAGGGATTACACTGGTCCAGGCCAAGGCTATTCAGACCAGTATCGTCCACGCCAGCCGAACAACAAACGAACGTGGCAAGACGGCAACCGAGAAGTACTGTAGCATTACATAAACACATCGCCCTTTTACTTTAATTGTCATGTGCACATAAATAATGTATAAACAAATATGAATGTACACAAACAACATTCTACCCAAATTAGTTACATTGAACTCAGCGGGAGTTTATACAAAGACTGCACACGCCGCACATAACGAGGATCTTGTTACACTTGTGCGGACGGTCAAAGACACCGCCAAAGACAGTCGCAATGACCAACTGATCACAACGTCAGTTTGTCAATGCGACTGACATATTTATATATTTATTGCAACCATATGTTGACTTAGCATATTTTAGAATTATGCATTTTAGTTTGTATGTATTAGTAATGTATCTATTTGTATATGTTTTAGTTCGTAAATAATTTGTAAGTATTAGTGTAAGAATTTTGTATAAAAGATAAAGTATTTTCAATAAACGTTCAATT
This sequence comes from Merzomyia westermanni, assembly GCA_949987695.1. Classification (NCBI taxonomy): domain Eukaryota; kingdom Metazoa; phylum Arthropoda; class Insecta; order Diptera; family Tephritidae; genus Merzomyia; species Merzomyia westermanni. The sequence continues at coordinate 90,360,420 of OX465291.1, forward strand.
GATTCTACACCCTAAACAAGGCTCATTCATTTAGCCAGGAAGTAGTCTACAATCCCCTACATGGCGATCCTGCCAGGCTTTTAATAACAATTCACTCCGCTCTATATAGCGAAATCGCCAGCCATTGTTAAATAAAATAACTTATGTGGCTCATAGCGATACCACCAGCCGAAAATATAAAATCCAAAGGCAAACCAAGTTAGCCTATGAAAGTACTGGTGGTTAAATTTATGAGGTACGTCATGGAAATACACTAAGGATATCAACCCAAGGATTGAACCCCAAAAATAGACGACATCGACGGCGCGCAAAAAGAAGCGGAATATTGATAATCTCGTGACTGGCAGCAAATATTGATAAGTTGGTAATATGACTGGCGTTAAATATTGGTAATTTGGAGACAAAACTAGCGGCAAGACTGGCGGCGAATATTTACAAATATTATGTATAATAATAATTACAAATATTATGTATGATAACTTAGAAAATTGGATAGGCACGCCTCACGGCCGCTGAACCAAGAGCAATTTACTTTGCTTAGGGAATGGAATCACAAATTTTAAAAGTATGCGCTGATAAGCGCGTGCTAGCTTCATGTCAATGCAAAATAAATTAAAGAATATTTGTTTAATAAGTAGATAACATGCAAGAAATTAAGACTCAAGAAGAATTTGACAGAATTTTCAAGAAATGCCACAATACTATTAAAGAGTTTATAATAATTTCTGAACAAATCCTGAAGAGTCGTAGCGCAGCAAAGCAAGGTCCTACACCGATCACTATAGAGGAGTATCGGCGAAGGAATAACCTTATTAAAAAGGAGGAAACTCCAAAAATTCCTACCCCTGTAAAAATAATGCACAAAAGGAAACGAGGCGGTAAACAGGTTAGAAAGCGGAAAGAAATAGCTGAAACCTTTAGATTACTTTATTTAGCTACAAATATTAATGATAGATTACATCTAAAAGATAAAATAAGAATGTTAAGAACAAACAAAAAAAAAAAAAATTTTCTTATATAAACCGAGTAAATTGGATAAAAAAAAAAATTAAAAAAAAAAAAAAAAAAAAAAAACAAATCTAAATTTTCACAACAATGGCATGGTGGAAAGTCGCACCTAACGGTATACTGATAGGAATAGCAGGGTACGAGGTAGGCAAAGAAAGTTCAGCAGATCAAAAATCGGAAGATAGATTAGTCAAATACGAACCACATCCTATTACTGAACAGAAAGAAGAGATCTCCGATAAATGGTTGACAATCTTAGCATGTTTAGCTACATGTTTAATTGTCGCAATTGCAGTTTTAATCAAAAATTATATAAAAAATAAATTAAGACGGTTGAACAATGTACAACAACGCGTCTAAACGCAAAGTTTATAAACTAAGAAATGAATAAATGGCAAGAAATATATGATACCTTATCTGAAGAAAAAATAAAAGCTGATAAATCATACAAATGCATAAATAAAAATATTAATATAAAAACAGGAACTATAGTAAAGCATTTTAAGATAATTTTAGAAGCCCTAAATATCATAGGACAGGTGATTAAAGCGGTAAATAACATACTTACCAAGGAACACCAAGTAGAGTCTTACCAATTTTTCTCTGCCGTAAGGGACAAACTAGTATCTTCTTTAGCAAGATACAATATAGAATTCAATGTACCAACCACAGTAGAGGAAGACCTTCAAATAGATTTCAATTTACTTTTGGCAGAACGCGCTCAGAGCCCATTGGTAGAAGAAAATAGACCAAACCTTCAACCAATAGATATACCAGTCATAAACGTCACAATGCAAACGGTAGTTGAATTTATTAAAACTGCTTCGTCAGTATTACCAGACTTTGATGGTAAACCAGAAAATATACATAGTTTCCTAGATGCACTCGATATACTTGGGCAAATCAAGGATACACACGAGGCGTTGGCCATTACCATGATAAAAACAAAGCTGAAGGGTACAGCAAGGAATTTTATTAGTAATGAGACCACAATCGAACAAATCAAAAACAAATTAAAGACCGCAATAAAGGGTGAATCAGTAGAGGTCTTAACCGCTAAACTATTGAACATCCAACAGCGTAACAAAACTGCTAACCAATACACAGCAGAAATTGAAAAAATTACAAGATCATTAGAAGGAGCATATATCTCTGATGGACTAAACCCAGACTTAGCCACGAGATACTCACCGCAGGCAGCAGTTAAAGCCATGTGTAAAAACTGCTCTAATGACAAGGTCAAAGTGATCATGCAAGCAGGAACGTTCACAACAATGAACGACGCAATCTCGAAATTTACTAACAGTTGTACCGAAACCACTGGCAGCTCAAACACGATCTTAAATGTACAACATCAAAGTCAGTACAGGAGTAATTTCCGTGGAGGTTACCGTAGTAACAACTATGGAAATTACCAAAATAGAAGATACAGACCACAACCAAGTTATAACAATAATTCTAGATCATACAATAATAACAATCAAAGAGGATCACAATCCCGAAATACAAACAGACCATACACACAAACCCGTAACGTGCGCAGTTGTACCGAAAAGGAAAACCAGGAAACTCCACTTCAAAATTAACAAAAAGAAAAATATGCGTACTTAATCTAAACTTAAACAGCTATATATCTACAAGGACATCATTAAACAATTCATACTCAAATTTTTTAATTGATACTGGAGCCGATATCTCCATAATTAAAAAACAGCAAATAGATAATAAAGAAAAAATAAATACTGAACAAATCACAGATTTGAAAGGCATTGGTCAGGGAATAACTAGCACTTTAGGCACAATCAAAGCAGATCTAAAAGGCGATGACCTTCTAATTTATCATAAATTTCATGTTGTAGAGGACAACTTTCCAATTCCATGTGATGGAATAATAGGCCTAGATTTTATAAAGAAATACAATTGTATTCTAGATTATGGAAAAACAGAGGACAAACTAATCTTAAGACCATATGATTTCCCTCAAACAATAACAATGAATCTAACAAACTGTCTGTCCGTCAACACAATCACAATTCCAGCTAGATCGGAAGTTATTAGACAAATTAAAATAAATAGAAATAACAAAAACATTTTCATACCACACCAACAACTATCCGACGGCATTTATATTGCAAATACCATTACAAATAACGAGCAAACTTTCGTTAGAATTATTAACACAACACATAACAACACAACTATTCAAAATAAATACTGAAAATTTAGACGATTATACACTAATTGAAGCAACCCCACACAATAAAAGTTGCACAGATACAGAAAAATTAAAAAGATTAACTGAAAATTTTCCAAATTTTGTTAAAGCTCAATTAACATCACTTTGCACAGAATTCATAGATATATTTGCACTAGAAACAGAACCAATTACTTATAATAATTTTTATAAACAAAAATTATATATGAAGGATGACAACCCAGTTTACATTAAAAATTATAGATTACCCCAAACACAAAAAGGTGAAATAACCAAACAAGTAAATAAGCTAATCAAAGATGATATAATAGAACCTTCAATTTCAGTCCAATTTTATTAGTCCCTAAAAAATCACTCCCAGGGAAAACAGAAAAAAGATGGAGATTGGTCGTTGATTACAGACAAGTAAACAAAAAATTAGCAGCAGATAAATTCCCACTCCCAAGAATTGATGACATTCTAGATCAACTTGGAAGAGCAAAATATTTTTCATACCTAGACCTTATGTCAGGTTTTCATCAAATAGAATTACACCCAGACTCTAGGGACATTACTTCATTCACTACCGAAAATGGCACATATAGATTCAAAAGATTACCATATGGATTAAAAGTAGCCCCAAACTCATTCCAACGAATGATGACATTAGCATTCGCTGCCCTTAAACCATCTCAAGCATTTCTTTACATGGACGATTTAGTTGTATTAGGTTGTTCAGAAAACCATATGCTAAAAAATTTAAGAGACGTGTTTTCTACTTGCAGAACAAAACAGAACAGAATACAACTTAAAATTACATTCAGATAAATGCCTATTTTTCAGCCAAGAAGTAACTTATTTAGGACATAAATGCACAAACAAGGGAATATTACCCGACCCAAGCAAATTTGAAACAGTTCAAAATTACCCAACACCAAAAACAGCCGATGAAGTTAAAAGATTCGTAGCCTTCTGTAATTATTACAGAAGATTTGTACCGAACTTTGCAGAACATTCAAGAAAGTTAACTAGACTTTGCAGAAAGAATGTAACCTTCGAATGGACAAAAGAATGTCAAAAAGCCTTTGTCTATTTAAAGGAAGCATTAATTAGTCCAACACTCTTGCAATACCCAGATTTCGATAAAGAATTTTGCATAACGACAGATGCTAGTGGGTATGCTTGTGGAGCAGTCCTTAGCCAAGAACATGATGGCAAACAGTTACCAATTGCCTACGCATCCAGGTCATTCACAAAAGGTGAAGTAAATAAAGCAACAATAGAAAAAGAATTGGCAGCAATCCATTGGGCCATAACCTTCTTCAGACCATACGTCTATGGTAGAAAATTCTTAGTAAAAACCGACCATCGCCCATTAACATACCTATTTTCAATGAAAAGTCCTTCGTCTAAGCTGACACGAGTAAGATTAGATTTAGAAGAGTACGATTTTGAGGTGGAGTATATAGCTGGTAAAGAAAATCATATAGCGGATGCATTATCCCGCATAACAATTACAAATTTAAAAGATATGTCAGTAGAAGCAAATAAAATATTTAAAATAACAACAAGATCAGCAGCTAAAAAGATCAGTAATAAACCTGAAATTAAAGAAAGTCACAAAGAGAACCCCAAAATTTACGAAGCGCTAAATAAATTTGAAGTAAAAAGACATGTCGAGCTCGTTTTCAATCCTCCGAAATTTTATTTCGGAAAGAAAATTTGTAGCAATTTTGATACAAGCAACCTAATTGTTGAGGATAAGATTGACTTAGGACAATTCTTTACCAGGCTCGAAAGAGAAGCCGGCAATTTAGGACTTGTACAAGTACAGTGGTCCTTAGGGAACAAATTGTTTAAAAAGAATTATACTGCAGTAGGCAAATTTATAGAAATGGGTAACAAAGTTCTCAAAAAACTAACAATCGCTCTAACCCCAGATGTTATACATGTGACAAATCCCGGGAAAATTAAAGAAATCCTACACAAATATCATGACGATCCTATTAGTGGTGGCCACCCAGGAATAAATCGCATGACAGATAAAATCAAGCAGAAATACAGCTGGCTGAATATGAAAAATGACATACGAAAATATATAAAGAACTGCATCCACTGCAAGAAAAATAAAATTAATAAACATATCAAAGAACCAATGACAATAACGGAGACACCTTCGAAAGCATTTGATATTGTACAAATTGACACAGTCGGTCCATTGCCAAAGTCGATAAATGGAAACGAATATGCAGTTACCATTATATGCGATCTAACCAAATATTTGGTAGCAATTCCAGTTCCAAGCAAACATGCAACAACTGTTGCTAAAGCCATATTCAAGCATTTCATCCTGATTTATGATCAAATGAAAACAATTTTAACAGACATGGGAACAGAATACAAAAATAGCCTGTTCAAAGAACTGTGTAAATTGTTAAAAATTGAGCATAAAACTTCTACACCATACCATCACCAGACTTTGGGTACTGTAGAACGCAGTCACCGGACATTCAACGAATATATGCGTGCATACATATCCAGTGACAAAGACGATTGGGATGAATACCCCAGGTATTTCGCTTATTGCTACAATACAACACCATCGACAACACATAATTATTGCCCTTTCGAACTAATATTCGCAAAACAACCACCAAATTATGAATTTTTGAAAGAAGATAAAATTAGCCCGGTATACAACCATGAGGCATATGACAAAGAAGTAAAATACAAACTTCAAATAGCACAACAAAGAGCAAGAAAATTAATTCAAGAAACAAAAGAAAAGCAAAAATCAAATTACGGCAAGAATAGCTATAGTAAGGAAATTAAAATAGGAGATTTAGTATTAGTTAGAGAGAAGCCTCCCATAAGTTAGAAAATAGATATACAGGACACTATAAAGTTAAAACCATTGATAAAAATAACAACTACACTTTAATTCCACATAGCATAGGAGACAGTAATAAAAACAAAAAAGAAATCGTAACTCATAAGAATAGGCTTAAACCAATTTAAAACTCGTAGCATTAATATAAGCAATGCACTTTATTGATAATAATTTAGTAATAACAAAAATACATAAGCATTCCAATTTACTCAATCATATACACGGCACAAGCCAAAAGAAAACAAAATCAAATATCAGATAAAGTATACAAACAAATAAAAATTAAAAAAAAAACATGTGACAAAACAATGGTAACAAGATCCTAAAACAATTAAAATTTTGACAATTCAAACAAACATCAAGCGGTTCAAGTAGATATATATAGTTGACTACAAATATATATATATTTTTTTTAAGAGGGAAGGTGTAGCATTACATAAACACATCGCCCTTTTACTTTAATTGTCATGTGCACATAAATAATGTATAAACAAATATGAATGTACACAAACAACATTCTACCCAAATTAGTTACATTGAACTCAGCGGGAGTTTATACAAAGACTGCACACGCCGCACATAACGAGGATCTTGTTACACTTGTGCGGACGGTCAAAGACACCGCCAAAGACAGTCGCAATGACCAACTGATCACAACGTCAGTTTGTCAATGCGACTGACATATTTATATATTTATTGCAACCATATGTTGACTTAGCATATTTTAGAATTATGCATTTTAGTTTGTATGTATTAGTAATGTATCTATTTGTATATGTTTTAGTTCGTAAATAATTTGTAAGTATTAGTGTAAGAATTTTGTATAAAAGATAAAGTATTTTCAATAAACGTTCAATTGATTCTACACCCTAAACAAGGCTCATTCATTTAGCCAGGAAGTAGTCTACAATTCCCTACAGTACCAAGACCGTCCTACTCAGGTTCGGGGCAAACGAGAACGCAAAATTGGAGGAGCACTCCGTCGGCGTTGGTAAAAACGAATTACGAGCCATCTTCCCAGTCGCGAAACACTAGATTTTCCGGATATGACGGCACAAAGAGGGGTGCAGGTTCCACGGGACACATGAACCAAACCCCTAGTAAACAACAAAAGTTATTCCACCTGGTACCGGTAGATAAAGAAGAAATCCAGGATACATCAAAAAAAGAACAACTGACGGGCGATCAGGTAAATTTTACCATGGGAGCCTCATGCCCGGCGTACCATATTTAGAATATGTTACGCATGATCAGGGTATGTTAGTGTTTCTAGTAGACACGGGGGCAAACAAAAATTACATAAGTGAACGCGTAGCACGCGACACCATGCCAGTGGAAAAGCCATTCAAAGTAACCTCTGCGGGTGGCGACATAAAAGTAGCCAGAAAAGTATGTGGATATTTTTTTAAGTTTGTGGGCAAGGCCACTTCCACTACATTTTTCGTCCTCCTGGTTGACTGAAGTTAAAGCGGTAATAGATAGGGAACTCAACGTCCTTATGCTAAAACCGAATGTAGTATTGCCCCTTAAGCGAAAAATATCACAACAAGTTAATAAAATAGAAACCAACATCCCACTGGATCCCAATATTACTAACCTTACTAAAAATAGGCTTTACCAAATATTAGATAAATACGAAACTTTGTTTGGCCCGGTTGACCGCAGCATGAAAATTCAAACCAATGTCCAAAAAGCCTATACAATTCGCCCATATGGATTGTGCCGAAAAAATCCCAGTCTGATGTGGAAAGGAAATATCGAATGGTCATAGATTTTAAGCGGTTAAACGTCGTAACTGTCCCTGACACGTATCCTATACCTGACATTAATAGCACAATCGCAAGTCTTGGTAACGCTAAATATTTTACGACACTTGACCCCACTTAGGGATTTCACCAAATTCCAATGAAAGACAGCGACATCGCAAAAACGGCATTTTCCAAAATGAATGGAAAACACGAATTTTTGCGGCTTCCTTTTGGTCTCAAAAATGCACCCTCTATCTTCCAACGAATGATAGACGAGTGCTCAAAGAATTCATAGGTCGTATATGTTTCGTATACATCGACGACATCATAATTTTCAGCAAAGACCAGGATACTCATTTAAGGGACATCGAGACCATTCTCCACAGGCTTTTGATCGCGGGTCTTAGAGTTAATCTAGAAAAAACACAGTTCCTTAAAACAAGCGAAGAGTTTCTAGGTTATATTGTGACCTCCGAAGGAATACTCCCAGACCCAAAAAAGGTAGATTCTATAAGAAAAATGCTACCCCCCTCCAGCTAAAAGGAGCTTAAAAGTTTCCTAGGCTTAACATCATATTATAGAAAATTCATCCGGGATTACGCTAAAATTGCAAAACCGCTAACCAACCTCACACGAGGAGAGCACGCACAGGTAAAGGCAACGCATTCCAAAAAGGTACCGATAAGCTTGGACACAGAAGCGCTAAAGGCATTCGTTAATCTCAAGGAGATTGGACGTCCTAACCTTCCCCAACTTCGACAAACCCTTCAATCTGACAACTGACGCCTCCGACTTCGCCATTGCTGCCGTGTTGTCACAAGATTACGATGGTAAAGATAAACCAATAGCATTTATACCAAGAAGCCTAAGTACTACGGAGGAAGCATATGCGACCAATGAAAAGGAAATGCTCGCCATCATTTGGGCATTGGACAATCTCCGGAACTACCTATATGGCGCTAAGACGATACGAATATTCACCGACCATCAACCACTAACATTTTCCCTCAGCAACCGGAACTGCAACGCAAAACTAAAGCGATGGACGTCTAGGATCGAAGAATATAATTATGAAATAATATACAAACCAGGTAAATCAAACGTCGTGGCAGACGCTCTTTCTCGCTTAAAAACTCAGGCGAATCCCCTTACAACGCCCATGTCCGGGAATGCAAGCCAAAATGCAACCTCAGGATTAGAATCGGACCGGATTAGAATCGGACCCAGGCAGCACCGTCCACAGCGCAGAGCAAGATAATTCGGATCTGATACCGTTCGTGGAAGTGCCAATAAACGTATTTAGAAATCAGCTTGTGTTTGGAGGTAGGCTAGAAATATTCGAGGAACCTCATCCCGGTTACTCGCGACACTACCTAGGGTCAGAGGGAATTAGCGAAGCAGAGCTTATCGACGTCCTCAAAAAAAAAACTAAGACCAAACGTAATCAATGGTATTAAGATGCAAGAAGCTCAAATAGGACTACTCCAGAAGGTATATTTACAAAATATTATGCAATATAAGAACCGGGTAGCTCAGACTATGGTAGAAGATTTGAGGGATCCGGATAGGATTTGTGAGATAATATGGGGAGAACATAAAATAAGAAACAAATCCTAGAGAAATACTACGTTCCCAGAATGAACAGTATAATCAAAGGGTATGTCTCGTCCTGCGAAATATGTAAGGTCAGTAAATATGATAGACATCCAAATGCACCAGAGCTGCAAAAAACACCAATTCCATCACGTCCTTGTGAGATAATCCATTTGAACATTTTCGAAATTAAAGGGGAGAGATTCCTTAGTGTTATCGACAAATTCTCAAAATTCGCGAAACTATTCCATTTAAGAAACAAGTCCACTTTGCACCTTAAGGGCAAAATTATAAAACTCCTACACTATTTCACAACACCTGATATTCTCGTGACCGACAATGAGCGCGTTTTAATCAGTCCAATAATCCAGAACCTGTTAGACTCTTTGGGAATAAAATTGTATCGCACACCATCCCAAAGAAGCGAAGTAAATGGTCAGGTAGAGAGACTCCACTCCACCTTAATTGAAATAATTAGATGCCTGAAGATAGACAACCCAAATTTAAGGACAAAAGAATTAAATAACATAGCAGTAGATCGATATAATAATTCAATTCACTCGGTTATAAACCAAAAACCAAGTGAAATATTTTTTAATCGAGCAAAATCCTCTAACTATCAAGAGCTGTTAGAAAAAAGTAGAAAAACTAATAAATATTTGAAAGCCTTGCTGAAAAAAAGCAGCTACACCAGATCAAACGTCACAATAAGAAAAGATCTCTACCGGACCGTTATGACGAAAACGATGTCATATACGTGAAGGACAAGCAGATCAAGGGAAAGCAAAAACCCGTGTATAAGAATCAGTCACCACGCTAAGTGGCAAGAAAATACATAAAACTCACATAAAAAATGTGAAACACAGGAATACATATCCTAACACATAAAACAAAAATAAACATTAAAATAAAATAAAAAATAAAAATAATAAAGAATAATACTGAATAAGAAATGAAAAGACTACCGAGAGCGGGCGTGTAAGTTGACAAATCGTGCCTTAAGCGTGCCTGGTTTGAGAAATGGTAACACCTCTAGTCCAGAACAAAAGGAAATGGTCATTACTACAAGAGCGGGCTTGTTAGTGGGATGAATCGTGCCTTAGTAGGCTCGTAACTCCATCGAATTTGACAAATGGCTACGCTACTTCCAAACCGGATTCTGGTCTGATCTCCCCGTAGCTGGTTCGAGAACAGTATGACTCTCTGGCCTATACAAGAATTGAAAATGCCTCCCTCGCCTTATTCGTTGGAGAAGTTGAAAAAAAAACATAATTGAAAATGCCTCCCTCGCCTAATCAGTTAGAGATGCCTCCCTCGCCTAAAATCCTTTGGAGAAGAAACACAAAAAAAAAAACAGAAAAAACAAATGTTTAGCTTATGCGCGTAATCCGCTAAGCAAATAAAAAAAAAAGTAAAATAAAATTTTTTTGTTATTAATTCAAAGAAAAGAAGGAAAACGAAAAAATCGTTAACAATGAAAAAGAGAAAAAAAACCAAAATTTTTTTCCGTTCTATTTTTTCCTAATTTTTTGTTCCTTTTTATTTTTTTGAAAATTTTTGCAATAACAATATAAAGTAAATTTTAAGAAATTTTTTAAAAATTGTTTTATCCAAAAAAAAAAAAAGAAACAACTTGTAAACCACTGACATACTAACAAAATAATATCGCAGGAAAAGCGAAAATCCTAAACCAAGATAGTAACAATAATTTAATGATAATCAATCTAATCCTAAGAATTCCGCTTAATAATAATACCTTCCTACTATCAACAACATTTTTCCTTTTTACTAAATAGATAACCGTAACTCACCTTCTTAGAACCTAACAACTACTAACTTACTAACAACATTAAATTAGAATTAACATCTTGCGTTGCAGATTCCCACTGCTGGCAATTGCCATCAGCGGTCTGAACATTTTCAATTACAAGGATCCGATCGTAACAATCCAAAATGGAAACGGGTGGATCATTGGCGGGTCATTCAAGCTGGTACACGTCATCAATCTACAACAATATGCTACAACTATGAGGCAAATGGAAAACTTAACAAACCGAATTGAGGACCAGATATTAGCACAGCACTACATTAATCAAACGCTAGAACGACTTCATGAACTAATGGGCAACACAGGTAGAAGAAGAAGTACTCGATCTATTGACTGGCTAGGCTCAGCGTGGAAATGGATAGCAGGATCACCCGACGCAACGGATTGGAGCAATATCCTTCACAGTCAAAATCAGATAATTCAGAATAGCAACCATCAATACAGGGTCAATAAGAAACTATTCCCGGCTACACAGGAGGTATTGAAAAAAATCGACGAGGTCGTGGACCGCACGAATAACGTGGCAAAGGAAACAGAAATCTTGGAATTCAGACAAAACGCACTTCACAACATTTTTCTTCTTCGAGAGGATGTAAACGAAATGGTTCGGGGATGTCAGTTGGCAAAGAATGGAATTGTCAACACCAACCTACTGGATATGGACGAAGTTACCCAGATTCTATCCGAAATAGAAACGCTCCCATATCAGAATATAATAGAAGCAATCGAATATGGCCAACCGTCGGTACTGACTAACGGGACACTTCTCCTCTACGTCCTTTCAATGCCAAAGGTAACAGCTAAGAAATATAATCTCCTGGTCACTCGCGCTGGAATCTATGGAGGTAAGCAACTAAATCTTCCTTTTGACGGGATGCTCGTCAACCAAGAAGAGACGTATAGCCTAACAAAAAATTGCTTGGTAATCAGCTCATCCACGGTATGTAAATCAGAATCCTTAACTAACTGGAAGAAAGCAGTTGCCTACCGCGACACTTAAAAGGTGGAGAAGCCAACTGCGAATTCATCAGACAGAATGGGTCACATATAGAGCTGATAAACGAGAACACTGTGTTTATATCAAACTTCCAAGGAGTAATCAAAAGTAGCAATGCCTCGAGCACGGTAAATGGCACCTATGTAATCCAATTAAATAACGAAACAGTCACCATTGGTGACCAAGTATTTTCTAGTTATGAAACCATTACCGCACAGGCCCTTCCAGCAGTACTATCAAAGGTGAAGAGCCATACAATGAAGGTGAACCTAGAATACGTCCACGACCTGACTATGGAAAACATAAGGTATCTTGGGTACGTTAATGAAAAAGTAAATTTCTCTCTCGCTTCAGAAATCCTCTCGATATGCGCAACTGTTCTTATTTCCGCCATGCTGTGGAGATGCTACAATAGAAAGCTAGACCTTGCGTCAGTTGAAATTCCGACTCATTGGTCAGATAACACTCAGAATAGCAAAATCTTTAGAGGAAAATCAGCTCCTAAAATGTATCGCCTGGACAATAGCCTACCAGTCACACCAGTCAGTACCAATATGTCGCCAGGAAACTGTAATTACTCTCTACAAAATTTTACCCCCTCGCAATTTTCGACTTTTGATCTGCGGGACGCAGATCTTTAAAGGGGGTGGAGTTATGTTGCCTTATACCACTATACTTCCCAATGCCGCACCCTGTGATCACATTGCACTACACGTGACTTCATTGCTCTAATTAAAGTTCACAGAAGATCTTTCGCTGGCGCGACACACGCGCAAGCGATCAATAACAGTATCCAATGTTTGGGAATTGCAATGCAAGCATATTAGTCAACACGCGCAACCCAACGATTGCGAAATACCGGCAAGGCGTGGGAACTGCAACGTTAGCGATTAGCTTAGATTAAGAAGTTAGTTGGTAAGAAGTTTGAATTGTAAAAGTCAGTTTAAATCCGAACCGCAATGAATGCGGAATAAATTAATAAACGACTAATCGTGTGTTTTAGTGATATCGGTGAACAGTTGGTTCACCGCATCTTTAATTTTTTAAAGCCCCACTCGGTCAGGGCATAAGTTGTATGAATGGTTTTTTCATTCTTCTTCTTCTTGATGTTTGCACGCCGAAACGGCTACAAATTTCTGGAAAATTAAAATATTTTTCTAAGCCAAACGGCGCGTTTCCAAAATCAGTAATTTTTCTTCTTTCAATTTTTGCTATTATCGATAACATATTTTACAAACGAAAGTTTTCTTGAATAAAGTTGATTTTGTTAATCCTCAGTACAGGTATTCATAAAGAAATTAGAATTCTAAGCCAAATGGTTGAGGAACTATCCAACATCGGCCACAATACTTAAATTTTCACACTTTTCATACTGTACTTTATAAATCAAATTTCAATAATTATTCGGTTAGATAACGACGGATTCGATATTAGTAGTTTTCTACATTTCTATGGCATACGTATTCTAGTATGTAAAATAAAGGGAATAATCTGAATAACCCTAAAAGAAGTTGTGTTCATTCCATGCAGTCAAACCAACTAGTTGCGAACTACTTTACAATTCTTATATGTACCAAGCCCAACTAGTCAGCCAATTGTCATATTTACATATAAGCAACTGGTATTTTTAACATAGCTATGTCCTACGAGATGTCAATTATCAGATTTCGACCAGAACATACCAGTCAACTTACTACTCATTAAATACTAGTTTGTATATAGTGGAAATATACTAGTATTATACTGGACGTAAAATACCGGTTTCATAGTTGTCCAAATGGAAGGAAATTTACTAGTAAAATTGCAGTCCAACCGTACCAGTAGCATACTAGTTCGAAAAAGATAAAGTAATACCAGTCCAAATGTGAACCAAAACCTCTAGCAGGGATTAAAATAAGAAAATGGACTCATCAATATATCATTTTGATTTTTCATCATTTTCGCTGTGAAAAACCCCGATTTGGGATTTTAAAACATAAACTATAGCTTTGGAATATTTTGATAAGCCGGTTGCGAATTACAATAGCATGCAAGGCAAATGAAATAAACGAAAGAAATAATTACAGCATATGTCGCTTAAACACATACTATTAAAATGGTAGTCGTATACTAGAAGGGATTGAACTTTTCCTGACTAGTATGATTTCAACCAGAAAATTATAGTTGGATACTAGTACAGGGTGTTTTTTTACAGGTTTGTTTTTCGAATAGAGATAAAACTGGCATTTTGTGGTCAAATCTGGCAACTCTAATGTCATTTATGTTCAGTTTGGTTTGCCATTTCATCATGAACAGGTTGACAAAAGAACAACGCTTGCAAATCGTGCAAATTTATTTCGAAAATAATGGTTCAGTTCGCGAAGTTTACCGTGAGCTCCGTCCATTTTATGGTCGACATAATCGTCCATCAGAGCAATTAATTCGGTTAACCATGGATCGTTTTCGCACTACGTTTACTCTATGTGATAATACGCATCCGCAGAGACGTCGAACAGTGCGCACCGAAGAAACAATTGCCGCTGTAGAGCAAAGTGTTGAAGAGGACCCGAATGAATCGATTCGCCACCGTGCACAGCAATTGGAGCTTTGTCCATCAACTTTATGGAAGATTTTGCGCAAAGATCTTGGCTTGCGACCTTACAAGATCCAGCTTGTGCAAGAATTAAAGCCGCGAGACCATGCAATGCGTCGTGATTTTGGTGTATGGGCCGAAAATGAGATTGATTTCGATGCTGATTTTCATCGCAAAATTTTGTTCAGTGATGAGGCTCATTTTTGGTTGAATGGCTACGTCAACAAGCAAAATTGCCGCATTTGGAGTGAAGAGAATCCACATGAGACCCTTGAAACGCCATTACATCCACAAAAACTGACTGTTTGGTGTGCTCTATGGGCTGGTGGAGTCATTGGGCCATACTTCTTCCGCAATAATGCTGGAGAGGCAGCTACCGTTAATGGAGACCGGTATAGAGCCATGATAACCGACTATTTTGTTCCCGAATTGGATGGCATGAATGTGGATGAGTTGTGGTTCCAACAAGACGGCGCTACATGCCACACAGCGCACGTCACAATCGATTTATTGAAGGAAACATTCGATGAGCGCATAATTTCGCGGAATGGACCTGTCAATTGGCCACCAAGGTCGTGTGATTTGACACCATTGGATTATTTTCTTTGGGGATATGTGAAGTCGCTCGTCTACACCAACAAACCAGAAACGTTAGGGGAATTGGAAGCCAACATTCGTGGCGTTATTGCCGACATACGGCCCCATATGCTCGAAAAAGTGGTTGAAAATTGGACCTATAGAATTGGCTTTATTCGAGCCAGCCGCGGCGGCCACATGCCCGAAATCATATTTAAACATTAATGGCATAAAATTATCCTTCCAATAAAGCCAAATTGATGGACCTTAAAACGATTTTCTTGTGTTTTATTTCAATTCGAAGTTCTATACCCCTAAAAAAAAACACCCTTTATGTTTACCGACTAGTTTGATATTTCCCTGCAGGGTTACTTGTCGCGATGTTGGAACGTCCCTCATATTCCTGCAGAACAAATTTACACACACACTTGAAGGAAGCTATGCATATATGTATACAAGAGAATGCACTTGTGTGCATAATAAGTAGACCATACCAGATTTTTTCGTTTTACAAACCGACAGCAGCTGTACGCATTCAAACTTAACTATCTGTGCTTTGCTCCGCATTGTAAGATGCAAGCTATAGTAGAAAGAAATCAGAATCAGTACGTACTGTGTAATCTATTCATCTTGATATAGATACTTCAAATATTCTCATTCACGAAAGTTATATTTCATATTAAGAATTTTGTTCTATATTACTTATAGTATACATTGAATTTATATGGGAGTAAAACTCTGACCTTAGAGTTCTATATAAATCGGCGTGGTAAGAAAATATATTAAAATAAAGTAGCTTTTGGTAAAACTCGTTTTTTTTCTGAATCGGTCTATTGTTTGTGGGAACCCAGCAACATTAAGGTTGGAGGACGATTAAAAAACGACTTGAGTTCTAATGTATTTCTCTAAGGTAGAAGGTCAGAAAATGGTTTGAGAAACTTTCGAGAAATATAGAATTCTTTACGAAATGGGGACTTAGTTCTCGATGTCGAAAAAAAAGTTAGTTATCTAATCGAATCCTAACGTATAAAATATAAAATTATCTGTCGCAAATTGAAATTCTTCCAAAGGGCGACTGGACACGCGCTAATTTTTATGAGCGCCTGGTGCATGAGATTTAGAACATCGGCGATTTCTTGCCTCGAAAGATGTCCCCTTGTCGACTTGTCCAAATTGTCTGAAAAATATGTGAAATTTAGAAATTTATCTGATTTTAGGATTTTCGGCAAGAATTGAGGACAATTTATGAATGGACGGAGTATCTGGTGTATTTGCTTCCACGAATGAAATTGTGCGTATTATCAAAAATTTTGTATAAAAAAATATAGGTTTGGTTTCATTGCTGCACCTGTTAGAAAGAATACTTTGTGAGGACCCAAAACCACCGGTTTCAGAGTCCCACACATGAACACACTCTTCCTTAATTTTTATATGAATATTTTGAAATGATGAGTTTCTAAATATTTTTGGAACACCCTATTGTACATATATAAATTATATTGTGTATATATAGAGCTACGGTAAAAAATGTAGTAACCTAGGATTAGGATTTTTTATTGTAAAATAACTGTCAGCCTGCGAGCGGACAAGTATAAAAGGGCGACAATTTCGCTAAGTCAGGGAGAAGATAGATAGGCATAGTAGCCTGCTAACGCGTTGCTCAGCGATGAAAGAAGTTCCTGGGATTTCCTAGCTCACGAACTATACATTTTATATACGAGTACAGTAGGGGTTTTTCTAACTCTACTGTTTGGAAGGCTAGTGGTGGTTTCCTACCTCCGCAACCTTTAGTAGAGCAGAGTAATATTAAGGCATACGCGGTGGGTTTTCCTAGCCTTGCCGTATCAGAAGTAGTTTGAATAAAGTAACACTGAATTACCTAAACGAACACACATTTGGATAACACTTATTAAACAGGGTTTTCCTCTTTAAAAGGAGGAGGTATGAGATTTTCTCTACTCCACAGGAATCCTGGACGGACTGAGCTTAACCCCGGATTTAAAGGAAAAGTCCGTCAGAACTTTTAGGTCCTTTCTTCCTATTTCGCTTACTCTAATAGTGCGAAGAACTTTGCTTCCTTATTTTCATTTTGCAGATCAAAAATAATTTCAGTCGCTTTCAAGCAAGTGAAGCAGTAAGACGTTGAAATATATAAAAATGAATGTTAATGCCACTTTTTATACCTAGTAGTGGCACGCACACAAGGTATATTAACTTAAGTCGCCTAACGGCAATACGTAACGGCATAAACGGATCGAGATAGATATTGACTTATATATATCAAAATGTTCAGGACGAAAAGAGAAATTGAATAAGCCATGTCCGTCCGTCCGTCCGTACTTCTGTGAACACGATAACTTGAGTAAATTTTAAGATATCTCAATGAAATTTGGTATGCGGGTTCCTTGGCAGTCATCTCCGAGCGCTATTTAAAATGGGCGAAATCGGATGATTGCCACGCCCACTTTTTATATATAGAATATTTTCGAAAACACAAAAAAGTGATTACTCAGTACTGTGACGGACTTTTTCTTTATGCCGGGGTTAAGCTCAGTCCGTCCGGGGTTCCTATGGGATAGAGAACAAATCCCTAACGTCTCCTTTTAAAGAGAAAAACCCCTGTTTAATAAATTTTATACAGATATATGTTTTATTACGTAATTCAATGCTACTTTATTCAAAACTACTTCTACTTCTACAATTTTTATATGGATGCATTTTGCTCATTTACGTGTTTACAATTGGCGTGCATTCAGTTCGCCGCACAACTCCTGAAATTTGCGCTTTACAAGTTTTGTCGATTTCTCGCTGAAAACTGAACCGGCGAGTTCTCCATTCTTATAGATTTATGTTCTTTGGCATTATCAACTATGGAAAAAAAATTTTGTATTATAAATGTTTGAAAATGTTTTTATTTATATACCTGCTAATTCATTATAGTTCTAGATGCATGGCAGAAAAAAAGGTAGTTCCATTGTCAAATTTTGGTCGCCATGTTAGCTACCTGACAATCAAAGAGATTATGACGTTTTGTGCTACCAGTTCCATTAAGAAATCGCGTTTGGGTCGTTTTGTTTGTTTCTTTCTTCTTTAAATGGTCATCTAACCGCCAACTGGCGCCAATTGGAAACACTGCGGGATCGCAAATCGGTCTCCACTTGGTCCGTCCATCGGAGTGGTGGTCTCCCTCTTCCTCTGCTTCCACCGGCGGGTGCCGATAAGAATACCTTCTGGGCTGGATCATCTTCGCTCATTAGCACAACGTGGTCTAGCCAGTGAAGCCGCTGTGTTTTAATTCGCAGAACTATGTCCGCGTCAGCGAAAAGTTCAAAAGCTCATCATTAAATCTTCCTCGGTATTCGCCGTCGCCAACACGTAGAGGTCCACAAATCTTTGAAGAATCTTTCTTTAGAGTACTCCCAGACCCGCCTCATCAGGTTTGTTAGTGTCCACGCTTCTGCACCATATAGCAGGACGGGTGCGATGAGTGAATTATAGAGTGTTATTTTCGTTCGTCGAGAGAGGACTTTACTTTTCAATTTCCTACTCAGTCCGAAGTAGCATTTGTTTTGCAAGAGTAATTCTTCGTCGAATTTCAAGGCTAACATTATTGTTGGTGTTAATGCTGGTTCCCAGGTAAACGAAGTCCTTTGCTATTTGGAAATTATTACTCCCAACAGTGGCTTGGTTGCCAAGGTGCGAATGCGCTGACTCTTTGCATGATGACCCATTTTTCTGTTTATTTTTCTAATTTGGAGTAAGCAGAAGTTACGGCGCGGTTGTTAAGGACAAAGATATCAATATCGTCAGCATACGCCAACAGTTGCACGCTTTTATAAAATATTGTTCCAGCACGGTTAAGTTCTGCAGCTTGTATTATTTTCTCCAGCATTAAATTAAAGAAATCGCACGATAGGTGGTCATCCTGTCTGAAACCTCGTTTAGTTTCGAACGGTTTGGAGTGGTCCTTCCTAATTCTGACCGAGCTGGTGGTGTTGCCCAAGGTCATTTTGCATAGCTGTATAAGTTTTGCGGGGAAATCAAATTCAGACATAACGGCATATATTTAGCTCTTTTTCGTGCTATAAGTGGATTTAAAATCAACAAAGAGATAATGTGTGTCGATTCTTTTCTCACGGGATTTCCAAGATTTGGCGTATTGTAAAAATCTGGTCGTTGGTAGATTTACCAGGTCCGAAACCACACTGATAAGGTTCAATGTTGTTGTTGTTGTTGTTGTTAACAGTGCTTCGCCCTGCCCCAGATTGGACAGGGTTACACTGAAATAACAGCCCTTGGCCGGGTGAAAAACCCGGGTCATTCCGGTGCGATAGAACAGTCTGTTCACTTCAGGCTTCAGTCTTTCGCACAATATGCTTGATATTACCTTATATGCGATACTCAAAAGGCTGATTCTGCGATAGTTGGCGCAGTTTGCTGGAACGCCCATCTTGTGGATTGAGCAGAGAACACTTAGATTCCAATCTTCAGGCATGCATTCATCTGACCATATTCTGCATAGAAGTTGATGCATGCGCCCTACCAGCCCCTCGCCCACGTGTTTGAATAGCTCAGAAGGCAAACCATCAGCGCCAGCTACTTTATTGTTTTTCCATGGTGATATTGCTATTCGCACCTCATTATAGTCGGGTTGTGGAACGTCAATTCCATCATCTTCGATTGTGGACTCGGGTTCGCCTCTTCTCTGGTTTCTTGCTCAATTTCTCAGTTTAAAAGGGTAGAAAAGTGCTCCGTCCATATTTAAGTGCTCTCTGGACATCGGCCACCAGGTCGCCGTTCTTAATCTTACTGGAGTTTGCCCTTGGTTTAAAATCTTCAGTCGTTCGTCGAATTTTTTGATAGAATTTTCAGGCGTTGTTCCCGTTGGCCAGCATCTCAAGCTCCTTTATTTCACGCTTTTCTGCCTCTCTGTTTTCTCCCGGAAAAGCCGCCTCGCTTCCCTCTGCACCTCGCGGTGTATTTACACACGCTCCTCGTTGAATCCGATCTCAGCGTTGCCTTGTATGCATCGTCTTTTTTTTTCGTTACAACGCGGCACTCTTCATCATCGTACCAGTTGTTTCTTCGAGTTCGCCGGAATCCAATTAGTTCTTCGGCTACGGTACGCAGTGCTCCTGAGATATGCTCTCACTGCTCACGCATTTCGTTGGGCTCAACTGTGCTCTCGGAGAGTAGGTGTGAGAGGCTATATGCGAAATCTTTGGCGGTCTATTGCGATTGCAGTTTTTCGACGTTCAGCTTTCCCTGCATTTTTTGTTGGATCTGTTTTGTCGTACAGAGGCGGGTACGAATCTAGGCTGCTACTAGGTAGTGATGAGAGTCGATGTTAGGTTCTCGTATTGTGCGAACATCTAAAACGCTGGCAGCATGCCGTCCGTCTATCACAATGTGGTCGATCTGGTTACGTGTTTTCCGATCGGGGGACAGCCATGTAGCCTGATGGATTTTCTTGTGCATAAACCTAGTGCTGGATATGACCATGTTTCGGGCACCGGCGAAGTCGATCAGCCTATATCCATTTGGCGAAGTTTGATCGTGGAGACTGAACTTCCCGACAGTGGGGCCTAATACACCCTCCTTACCCACCCTGGCGTTAAAGTCGCCAAGTATGGATTTGATATCATGACGGGGGCAGCGCTCGTATGCTTCTTCCAGGTGCTCGTAGAATGCATCCTTTTCCATGTCGTCCTTCTCTTCCATCGGTGCATGAGCGCCGATAAACGGTATGGTGAAAATCGTACTCTTATGCGGATGGCGGCGAGACGCTCGTTCACGGGTGTGAACGACAGTACTGTGTGACGGAGTCTTTCTCCCACCAGTAATCCCACGCCGAATCTGCGCTTGTCTACATGCCCACTCCAGTAGATGTTGCAAGGCCCATCGCATCTATTGTATGGCGGTGATGTCAGCTTTTGCTTTCCTCAGGACCTCAACCAGCCGGGCAGCGCCACCTTGCCCATTAAGGGGCGGACATTCCAGGTGCATGCCCTTATCTCATAATCCTTATTTCGTTTGCAGGTCTTGTCTTCTATAAAAGGGGTTCTCATATCCGAGGCTTTGTCAGATTTCATTGGAACGTTGTCTTATGTGGTGGGTCCCAAACCCAACGCACAACCCGTTGAATTCAGTTACACGGCTGTATAGCGAGCCGCTAGATTCAAGACAGACGCCCGCTTGCAGCCGCACGACATGGTGATCAGACACTGCTGTTTGAATCCCCTCCAGCAAGCCCTTAAACCGATTATGTCGGAGTGGCCTTACCAGGTTGTCCCCTTCTCACGTTTAGCTCACCCCCAAACGAGTGTTCGGTGGTTACCCAGAGGATACTTGGACGCAAGCGCCAGGAAGTTGTGAGCTGCTTGAACCGCATGCAAATGAACCGCTCGGGCCATTCCCCCAAGTGAATGGCCATCAGAAACTTTCCCCTCTTGCGTGGACTTCTACACAAATCAAAAATTGTTGAACATCTTTGCTTTTTCCAATGGAAAAATAAGTATCAAATAGAAAATATGAGAGGCTAATTTAATTACAAACTAGATATCTCTGCAATACAGAAATAGTCATCAAGAAGAACAATCTGATATTGATCTGGGCCTCAAGGAATACATTTGGAATAGAGCGGCTTCACAATTCAAACCACGGAGACCTGCTAAAGAAGGTAAATCATATAGACCAACATCTCCCTCTGTAATGTTAAGGCCCAGCTCGTAATCAGCTTACGAAACGATCCGATATTATTTGTTCGCAGCCAGCAGTGGCATAGCCAAAGGACTCCCCGACATATAATCGAGACAAGAGCTGAAATGCTGGACCCCGAAATATTCTTCCTTTCTATTCACTTCAACCATCGTCTTTTCATTTGAAATTCCGAACCACTAGACCCCGGTGCATCTAGACTTCGGTAGCGCGTTGCGATAAAGCCCATTACTTCAGTGACAGAAACCTTCAACTTTCTCCCACCAATTCCTCTGACACACTCTTTATCACCACACCTGAAGTTACATTACCACTGACCATCGCCGTTTATGGCACAATAATCCCGACAATAAACAAATATTTAGTGTTATTTTTCGACAAACACAACAATGCACCGAAATTACTTGCTTTAATCCCACCAAGGGGCTTTGTTTATAACCTAACGTACCATTTCGTGGTGCCGTGAGACTAAGCCGCGCGGACTATTGTTCCTATTCCAAGGCACCATATATATTTTTAAATGAATAAAAACCAATTTTAAAACACAGAAATACTCGTACAGTTCTATTAGCCTTGATCTTTCACATTACTCGGAGCGAACTGGCAAAAAAAAGCTGTCGGCTCCAGAAGTAAACAGTTCAGGTTTTGTTAGATAAATTAAAAGAGCGGCTAGAAAGTTCAAAGAGGTTTGTGTTTGATTTTCTAAATTTTAAAGTTCCGCAATTAGTACGTTAGGATTTTCTTCTCTCAATAGCGGAGCATTGGCCAACTACTATGTGCATTGCGATTCCATGCAACAGGGAGCCAACTTTGACCTGCGGGAACTTCGTTGGTGCCCACGAGTCAACAGACTGCAGAATTGCACATTGTACCCTGAGTATGTACGTATGCCCTCTGATGAAGAACAAATGAAACAAGCACCGATACAATTTTAGAGTTGTTGATTGTACTAATGTGAGAATTAAATCGCCATATTTATATAAGATGTTGTTGTTGTTGTAGCGATATTTCGCCCTGCCTAGTCGTTGTTGTTGTTGTTGTTGTAACGACAAAAACACTCCCCGAAGGTTTTGGGGAGTGCTGTCGAACTGACAGTCCTTGGCCGGATATGAATCCGGTACGCTCCGGTACTCCCTTGCGGTACTGCCCGACTGTCGTGGTAGCGATTTATGACCAGTGGAACCTTCTAGGTCATGTCACCCCTCCTTCCGTAAGGAAAGAGAGATGGGTAATGAGAGGTGAGAGGCATCATATCCGTAGATCAACCATCGAGTTGCACGTCATTACCTTTGTGCATATTAGTCGCCTCTTACGACCGGTATGCCTACCTCGGGCATATTCTAAGCCCCTAACCCGCAGGGGAAGGCCCAGGAACATCGCGGTTTCAATAGGGGTGGACCAGACCTGCAACTTTGTCCAGTTTTTGTCATCAAGGTTAGGCGAACATATGGGCGCAGCGCAATAAATAACCGGTCGGCCAATAGCCTTATATAGAGCAAGCCAAGCTTCTTTTTCCTAACCCCAAGTGCTTTGTACTTTGATGACAATCGCGGCTTGGTGAGTAGCAAAATTGAACACGTCACTCCTAAGATTTTGGGGAGTGTGACATTTGGAAGGTCGATGTAGACCTCTAATTCCATTTTACTTGCATCGAACACGTCGTAAATAAGGAAGCCGAGGATTTAGTCGGTGACAGTGCCAGATTTCGCCCAGCGAAGAAACCGGACAAGAACGAAAGATAAAAATTGATTCTTGACCCCAGCTCATTGACGGAAGGGCTAGTTCCAAAATTGTGCAATCATCAGCATAATAATTTAACAAGAACGCAGTTTTTAATATTTCGCCCCTGAATCCCACCGATGCTTGCCGCCCACAATTCACCGCTATTCTTGTGCGGGCGTCCCCGTTCACCTTGTAGAAACTCGACTCTTCGTTTTGCTAGCCCAACTCCTGTCTCCTGCCATCGATCGGAAGGCTTGAGCGCCAGAGATATTGGTGTGCGTTAAAGTCTCCGATTACATGATTCTCGCCTCTGAGTAACGCGCTACAAAGATCGACGTCGTCTCTCCGAACAACAATTCCTTGACGCTCTGAGATGTTTCTTTCGAATATACAATATTGCACGGATTACTGGGTAATGAACCCAAGTCCATCCCCAAGTCGTCCCGCACGATCATGACGATGGATATTGTAGCCGTCACAGTGCTCACATCCAGGAGGGACGTGCTACGCAGAAGGTACCTGTGAGCAGCCGCATGAGGTGGTGCCGCCGGAGGGCGCGAGCGACCTCGGGAGTATCACAGTACTGCAGACTATATCAGCCAGGAGCCATATAAGGTTTTAAGAAACTAAGTGGTCTGTGTGTGGAGGGATTTAGCCCGGATCAACTTGACTTGTGCAACCATCTTTTACTTTGAGTACATTGAATAGAGTGTGAACGCTTACAATAAATCTTCTCCCAGCATACGCAGCAGTCTCTCCAGTCTCTTGACCCTGAGTTGCGTTGAACACACGCCCGAAGGATGAGGGGATTGGTCAGCCCTACTGCAAGGAGCTGCTCAGAGGATGGCAACTTTAGGGGGATTTGTGACGAGTTAGACAGGGTTATATCGAAATAATTTCTTTATGCAGTTATGACCACAAAGTTGTACCCTGTGTAGTAGTGCAACTGGGTATAAAAAGCAACAGTTTTATTTGAAACCAAACTGGTACTTGTACAGATTTATAAACACACATCGGTTGTATACATATAACCACCTTTATGTAGGAATAGTACCAACTCAAGTACCAAAATACTAAAACAAAGTAATCTAATTTTAAAGAAACAGAAAAGGTTACTCAGAAAAAAGAGTATAAATATAATAGAAAAATCAAGATCAAGGAATTTATAGTAAAAATATAAAAATAGTTACGCCAGAACACACAAACACAAAACTTAAATTTAAATTATATTCATTTTAAAATATTTGGAAAAATCAATTTCATGTTTAATATAATATTTTTAATTATTTAAATAAATATTTAAACCTGAAAAGCGTGTTTAAACTAAACGTTACTACATCTTTGGGGGCTCAACCGCAGCTATATTTAAGGTCTCTGCCTGTGTGTTTAAATAAAAAATGATCTCATCATAAACCCTGCAGTCAACTGCCAACTGGTTAGTAAACATTCTAGTTAATCAACTAGAATTTCGTGGGATTATTCATACCAGTTTGACCGACGTTTTCGGTATCATAAGCAGCAACAACCCTCTAAAATTGTCGATAACATGCATACACGAGCGAAAAGAAAGCAATTCAGTATTCGGGCAGCAATCGTTCAGTTTCCCTTCAACTAATATTCTGAGAATTTAAATATTCATTTAATTTAATTAAATTTAGAACTTTTTTGTGAATAATATTTCTTATAGTGAAATCATAATCCTTTGAGAATTTCATAGCTTAAATAGTACATTTGAGTTGCAGATCAGGTACGTACATGCATCAAAAGCAACAAAATCACCCTTATTTTTGCCACGTCGTTACTGCAATAACGGCGCAGTAGCGAAGCAACAACGAATAAGAAATATTGAAATGAAACCACAAAGAAAAGTGAAAACGAAACGATCATTTATCAAATCAATTGTGTAAGTAAATAACATTTCTTTTTGGAATAATTTAAGTAACCTTTTTCTACTTAAAAAGTTTTAAAAAAATGTACAAAAGAAATATTGAATATAATATAATAAGAATAATATAATATTTCAACTTAAACCAATTGGCGTGAAATACCACCATTGGATGTAAACAAACCGAAAACAATTTAAGCAATAAAAATGGTGCAAACCAAATTGAAGAAAACTATCACTAATGATGTAAGGCAACAGAAAACGTAAATTTATAAGAAGAATGAAGGTGTACCGAAAAAACAGTAGAAAGCAGAAAATAATATTTAAAAGTAGAAGGCAGAACGTGTACGGAAAAGATAGAAATAGGAAAACATATAAAATATATAAAGGGCGCAGATGTGAAGAAGTGTTGGTGGAGATCAAGACCGTAAGTGATGGCATTTTGAATTTGTGAATTGAAAAAGAGGCAGCAACAACGATATAGTATAATAGTATGCAATGAAAATAATTATCTATAAACAAAAAGACCATTGTTTAATTATACAAGGTTTGTCAGCCATTGACGTTTTTGACAATTGGCGACTTGAAGCTTGAAGTTTGAAAATTGTACTTGTTGTGGCCGATTACTTGCTGTTGAAATATGCGGGTTGTGGACTGTATGTTGTTGTAAAATAGTTGCGGCTTACCAAATCGTAGTTCCAAATGAATAACAACGTTTTGTTGGCTTAACTTCAATTACTTTAATTATTCACTTTAAATTACGAACTTTAAACAATAGTTTCATAAATTAGCGGGCGGTTGTCTTAGCAGCAAGAACAAGAAGTAGATAACAAGAAGAACAAATAAGGTAAAACAAACGTCAAAGGCAAAATGCTTGACTATGCTTGTGCATTAACCCTTGCGTTGCTTTAATACATATTTAGTAAAACTTATGCTTATTCGAACTCAACATACCGCCGCCCTTGAACTATCTAATTTACACAGGATATGTTCAACTTAACAGTATCAGTACTTTCTTATTAAAAAAAATTTTAATATGAATTTTATAAGGCTATGCTTTGTACATATGATACAGAATTCAGTATAAAAAAAAGGTGCAAATTTAAAGTTACTTAATAATAATCTTTAATGCAAGTGATCTTAGCTAGTCATCCTCGCAAAACAAGTCCTCTTTCGTCGGTAAAAGGCACACTCTTACTATTGGTCGGTTTAGCTCTCCATGTGGTGTTTTCAAAGTAACTACTCGAACATGCCCATCAGAGCCAGGATGGCACTTTACCACGCGTGCAAGCGTCCACTTTGTGGGAGGATTATAATCGCTGAAGACAGCAACCACATCGCCTACCTCAATGTTACGGGAAGGACGAAACCATTTTGTGCGGCGTTGTAAACTTACGAGGTATTCGTCTCGCCAACGGCGCCAGAAATGTTGCCTCATGGCTGAAATCGCTTGCCATCTCTGACGAAGATTTCCACAGAACCCTTGACCCTCAGGTTCTGGGATTGATTTAAGCGGTTCTCCCACAATAAAATGTCCGGGAGTTAGGACCTCTAAGTCCCCTGCATCCGAAGAATTGTCGCATAGCGGGCGGGAGTTCACGCATGCTTCGACTTCTGTCAGCAGCGTGCTAAACTCTTCATACGACAGTAATGTTTCATTCAGGGCGCGTTTCAGGTGGTACTTGACGCGTTTGATGCCAGTTTCCCAATACCCGCCCATATGAGGCGCAGCTGGTGGGTGAAAACGCCATTCCACATTTGAATCAGCAAAGAACAATCGGAGTTTTTCGTCACTTATACACCGCTCAAACGCAATGCGTAACTCTTTCTCAGCTCCGACGAAGTTAGTGCCGTTGTCTGACACCATTACTTTACAAAACCCTCTGCGATTCGTGAATCTTTTGAACGCATTAAGAAACGAAGGCGTTGACAGGTCACCGACAAATTCGAGGTGCATCGCACCAGTGCACATGCACACAAATGAGCAGACGTAGCCCTTGGTGGCCTTAGCTCCTCTTCCGTGAGTAAATTTGTACATAAAAGGTCCAGCGAAGTCGACCGCGGTGCGGGTAAAACAACGGGAGTATGTTGTGCGAATTGCGGGTAGATTACCCATAGCCTGGGTAGCAAGATTTCGATTTAAGTACGTACATTTTACGCACTTACGATACACGCTGCGGATCAAACTACGAGCGCCTATGACCCAATATCGGTGTTGCAAGATAGTCTGCATTATACGGGGCCCAGCGTGCAAGGTGAATTTGTGTATTTCGCAGACTATTAGCCTTGCAAGTGGGCAATTCCTTGGCAGGATGATTGGGTGCCGTACATCAGGGGTGACCTCAGCGTTTTTTAGCCTACCTCCAACTCGTAAAATGTTGCTGTCATCCAAGAAGGGCTGTAAACGCAAAAGACAACTACGAAGCGGAATCGGGTTTTTAGCACTACAAGCAGAGATTTCATTAGCCAAATAGAATTGTTGTGTATATCTGATTAGATACAGCTCAGCTTCGGAAAGCTGATGCCAATTTGGTGGACCGAAACGCTTAGTACCACTGTTTTGTTTGTAAGCTCGAACATTGGAGACGAAACGTAGCACGTAAGCCATAATGCGACGCAGTTTGGAATACGACGAATATTTCGTTATTACCGACCAGTGGTCACTGGAGCTGATTACGTGGACGCGAACGCTGTTTCGAGCCCCTTCCTCTGTCGTATGCTCTTGCGATGATGGTTGCTTCCAGTATTGATCAGAGCCTTTCAGGAACTCAGGACCACTCCACCACAGCTGATGATGTAACAATTCGATGGGTGTTACGCCCCTCGAGGCGCAATCTGCAGGATTGTGTTCAGAGCGAACGTGGTTCCAGCAATCCGGTGGTAAGACGTCCTGAATGTCAGCTACAAGGTTTGCGACAAAAGTTACCCATCGTAGAGTCGGTCCATGCGAACAGCGAGTAGCTAAGATCAGGGCAGCTGTGTAATACACTTCGAACAAGTTTAGCAGCGAGATGCGCGGCACACAGTTCAAGACGCGGTAACGTTGTGGATTTAAGCGGTGCCACCTTGGTTTTGGACGAAACCAACGTAACGTTGATGCTACCATCGCTGTAGGTCGTGCGCGCGTACATAACGGCTGCATAAGCGGCCTCCGAGTCATCGGCGAACACATGCAGTTGCGTAAAGGATCCAGCTACTTCTGTGCCAAGCCAACGGTTTACCTTCAAGGGTGCGAGCTGCTGTAACTCCATTCGATGCTTTGACCACTTTTCTGAGATGGATTCAGGGATAGGGTCGTCCCAGCCTACTTTAGTGCGCCAGATGTCTTGAAACCACATCTTTGAGTTTATGGTTGCCGGTGAAAGAAGGCCTATTGGGTCGAAGAGCGTGCTTGCATCCGATAAAAATGATCGCTTCGTTAAAACAGCTGGAGGTTTCTTTAGGTTGGCGGTGAACGTGAAATAGTCTCCTTCCGTGTTCCAAATAAGCTAAAAAGCGTGAACATTCTTATCGTCGACGACGTAATGCGATATGGCTTCAGACGCCTTACACATGCTTTCATTCAGTTCCTTGCAGTTTGAGGCCCACTTCCGGAGCTCAAATCCGCCTTCCCTTAATACAGTGGATACCCCTTGTTGCAGTGCCTGAAGCTCTTCCTTGCTGGATGCGCCGGTGAGTAAATCGTCCATATAAAAGTCGTTCAGTATTGCATTAACGGATCTTTCGCAGTCTAACACTGAATCCCTTGCCGTCTGTTGAAGCGATCGCACAGCTAGATGAGACGCAGCTGCCATATGTCACGCGACCCATCCGAAAATCCTGAATCGGCAAAGATGGGTGGCTACGCCACGCGATGCGTTGTAGGTCGGCATGTTTCGATGAAACGCAAACCTGACGATACATCTTCGCGATATCTGCGGTTACTGCAAAGCGGTGAGTTCTAAAGCGCGTCAAAATGGTAACGAGGTCTTGCTGAAGTTGAGGTCCGAGGAACAACGCGTCATTCAGCGAATTTCCGGAGGACGATTTGGCGGATGCGTTGAATACTACCCTCAACTTCGTTGTAATACTACTCTCCTTCACAACGGGATGGCGCGGCATATAATAGACGGCGTTGTCTGTAGTTCGAGGTACAGCTTCCATATGGTTGGTCTCCAACAGCTCTTGCATGAACTCGTTGTAACGCGATTGTAAGTCGTTGTCACGAGCCATTTTGCGTTCGATTTGTAGCAGACTGCGAACAGCGAATTCCCGCGACTCACCCAATGGCACGTCCACTTTCAGCGGTAACTCCACTAGAAAGCGACCATCCGGGGTCCTTTGATGGGTTGAAGAGAAGTGGTCTTCGCAGAAGCGCTCTTCCATGGTAAGATGGTGTTTTTGCGGAGACTCTTCGAGTTCCCATAACCTCGTTAGCGCGCGATCAAGTTGGACATCAGAAAGCAGGGATAATACCGTAGGTGTTGCCGAAGACGGGTTATCGACACTTCCACACAAAGCCCAACCAAACACCGTTTTTTGTGCCATGGGGGTGCCGGGTGGACCCTTGCGAATTTCGGGACAAAGGAGACGACTCATAACATCCATTCCAACCAAAATATCCACACGACCGGGTTTCATGAACTGCGGGTCGGCCAGGAACAAACCCCGAATATGTGCCCATTCAGGAACGTCTAGCGTCTTCGATGGCAAGTCGCTTGTGATTTTTGGGAGGATTAATGCGTCAACAGGATAGCGTTCATTCGAAAAATTGGATAAGAGCAAAAGCGATGTCTCACCACTACAGCGACCTCCTTGTGAAGAACCGATCCCTGTGAAGAATACTGAAGACGATGTGCGGGGAAGACCTAAGCGTTGTACACACGCCTCGGTAACAAACGTGGCATGGGAACCAGAATCGAACAACAGGCGAGCTGTCTGCCATCGATCGGAGAAATCGCGAACCTTTACTAGGGCTGTAGACAACAACACGGTGCGTTGCGTTACAGGTAGTCAGTTGCCTTCCGAACTTAGGCAGGATGACATGCAGGATGAATCAGCTGATTGGTTTACCGGGGAAGCAGTTTGTTGATTGGTGTTCGTTGCGGTGTTCGGGGCATTGCGGGCTGTGTCGGCGACGTGGGCAGTAGCGGTGGTAGCGGTTGACACTGAGACACCATGGAGCAGCGTATGATGACGTTGGTGGCATATTCGACACGCGGATGTACTGTTACACCTGTCTTTAAAATGGCCTGAACTCAAACAATTCAGACAAACCTTAGCTTCCTTGATAAACTTGCCTTCCGCTGATGGATCTCAGTTTCGAAACTTGTCACAAGATATATTCCTGTGAGCAGCATTGCAGTACGTGCATCGGGACTGGTTCTGATCAGACATCGCGTGAAACACCTTCGTGGACTTCGCAGCTTTCGCCGTGGTTGACTTGCTTGGTGATGGTTCAGGCGCGGTGGTACCCAACATTGAAAGCGAACGACATCGTACCTCTAAAAACGTTGCTAGTTCTTCGAAGGTAGGAGGCTCGTCGCTGACCAGTGAAAGCTCCCATTGCTTGCGAGTCTCAAAGGCTAACCGTTTTACCACTGCATGGACCAACCAATCGTCCCAGAACTCTACAGAGCGACCTAGTGCCTTGAGCTCACGAACGTGTTGCTGAAACCTATCGAGAACACTTTTGATAGCTTCGGAGGTGTCTCCAGCAGCCTTGCGGATGTCATCCATCGCCGTGAGATGTGCTTCCACTATGACCCTTATTACCTTGTAGCGAGACTTCAATAGATTCCAGGCTTCGACGTCATTCCCGTCGGAAATCTTGAAACCATTGATGATGCTGAGCGCGTCCCCTTTTAGACAGCTACGTAAGTAATGCAGCTTTTGTCCGTCCGATAAAGTAGCATTTCCATCCACCAATGTGCAAAAGGCATCGTAGAAGGCGACCCACTCTGTGGAATCACCCGAAAACGTTGGTAAGTCCATTTTAGGCAAACGTATTGCAGCGGATATTGACGCGGGTGCAGGTGCGGATTGCGTTACCGGTTGCGCCATACATTTCTCTACACGCTTGAAATTTGCCAAGGCTGTCGCGTACCAGGTTTCGCATTGTATGCGAACATTGTCCTCTACGTCGGCGTTGTCAGCTCCACAGGAATTTTCGGCGGCGTCTTGAGCAGCACTGAAACGCTCCCACTGCTCGTTGAGGATTTGCAAATAACTTGCAACACTAGCGGCGTCCATGGCAAATGCAGCGTCTATACTCTTCGTCATGTATCTCTTAATAGCTTTTAGGGCAGAGTCGCGCGTTTTTACGAAGGTGGACATTTTTTATTTTTCTATATAAATTTTGGGTACTCTAATGTCAGTTTCAATTACAGGCACGAACGCTGGTAAAGGGTACGGTGAAAAAGGTAAGGCGATTTTCAAAGGGCAAATGAAGGTTACTTGAATGCACAAAAAATGTCCAAATTGGCGATTTAAGGCAGAAATAATATTTAATTGAAGTTAATATTAAATTTTGTTTGTATAGCGGCAGGCTTATCAGCAAAATATATACGGCAATGTGAGGTGCGAGCGTAGTGAATGCGGCTCGTAGGATCAAAAAATGTTGTGGCGGATTACTTGCTGTTGAAATATGCGGGTTGTGGACTGTATGTTGTTGTAAAATAGTTGCGGCTTACCAAATCGTAGTTCCAAATGAATAACAACGTTTTGTTGGCTTAACTTCAATTACTTTAATTATTCACTTTAAATTACGAACTTTAAACAATAGTTTGATAAATTAGCGGGCGGTTGTCTTAGCAGCAAGAACAAGAAGTAGATAACAAGAAGAACAAATAAGGTAAAACAAACGTCAAAGGCAAAATGCTTGACTATGCTTGTGCATTAACCCTTGCGTTGCTTTAATACATATTTAGTAAAACTTATGCTTATTCGAACTCAACAGTACTAAAAACCCAAAAATAAAAAAAATAAAAAAAAACCGAAAAATAATAAAAGCTACGATATCTCAAGATGGACCAAATTACATAAATATGTCAGCATTCACTGGACAACGGATTTTTATACCCAGCGTGTACTAGTACACAGGGTATTATAGTTTTGCTCATACGAGTATAACGGTGGTTTTTAGTGGTGCAAAATAATGGAAATAGATATAGAGTTCCATATATCAAAGTTCTTAGAATAAACAGCGAAATCCGTTAAGACATGTCCGTCCGTCCGTGGGCACGATAGCTTGAGTAAAAATTAAGATATTTTACCGAAGTTTGGCCCACAGGTTGCCTTCTGGCCAAGGTAGATTGCTATTTAAAATGGGTGCAATCGAACAATAACTATAATTTTCGATATCGAAAATTTAGAAAAACGTTTAAAATGATATAATTCAATAATAAAAGCAGCTACAATAATGAAATTTGCTAGAATTATTTAGGTGGTTGTCCTATTGACGATTTTACCAAATTTTTGGAAAAGGGGCGTGGTACCGCCCACATAGGAGTGAAAAAATTTTCAAACATCGACTGCTAATAACTACAGAACCGTTTAAGCTAGAATAACGAAGTTTGGTAGGATGTATGCTATGGTTGTGGTAAATACTGTTAATAACTTCATAACCGTGTAAGATAGACTGAAGAAACAACTTATACATATATGGACGAACGGTCGAGGGGTGGGTTAACGAAACCATCTAATGGATTTGGTGTTTCAAACGTTTAGGGTCGTTTACTCAATGGCTGGTTATGATAAATTTTATCACATGATAACCTAATCACGGCTTGGCTCAGAATGACATTTTCGTTTACACAAAAGTCTGATTAAGTTATCATGATAAAGTTGGTCATTGTGAACGTTTTTTGGGAAAAAATTCACAAAAGTTGCATTGTTAACTCATAAAAAGAGACAGCTGCTTTTGTTTACAATTTTAAATGAACCATTTTGGCTTAAAAATCTCGATTGTGATATTTCTTTATATGGATATTATTACATTTCTAAGTTCTATTACTAGCATAGTTTGTTAACAGAACAATTTATCACAAAATCAGATGTTTACTTTCAGCTGTCACTTTTTGTTTTGATAAGCACATAATCAGAGGTCCATCCTTTGATAACTTTCATCAGAAGATAATCAGCGATTTGTTGCTAATCAGATATTGAGTATATAGAGGGTGGCTGATGAAAGCCGCTACCAAAAAAAAATTAAATAACTTTTTTTCTATTTAATGGATCTGGTTAATTTTTTTTTTATTTTGCAGATTGACTTTTACATTTAACAAAAATGGATAACTGGGACACTGAAACAAGAATTTGGATTGTCCGCCGCTATCACGCACTGGAGTCCGTAGTTTCGGTTCAAAGAGAGTATAGGCGCACGTTTGGCGGCAACCCTCCGAGCAGATGGACCATAATAAGACTTGTAAACAATTTTGCCGAGCATGGGACAGTCAACAGAAGACCGTACCATCGAAACCCTTCAGTTCGAACGGAGGAAACAATCGCTGCTGTAGCTGCTGCCATACAAAACAATCCACGTGTTTCGACAAGAAGCTTGTCTGCTCAAATAGGTGTAAGCAGACAGTCATTACAGTCAATTATGCACAAAGATTTGGACTTATTCCCATATAAAATTCAAGTGGCCAACAAACTGAACGCTGCAGACTTGCCGATTCGCTTGGAATTTTGCCAGAAGATGCTTCAAATGGTGGAAGAGGATGGAAACATGTTGAACTGTCTTTTCATGTCTGACGAGGCCCATTTCGATTTAAACGGCAACATAAACAAACAAAATTGTCGAATATGGAGTGCTTCCAACCCACAGATACTCCATGAGACGGAATTGCACCCACTTCGTGTCACAGTGTGGTGTGCAGTTTCATCACGCTGAATCGGCAAAGATGGGTGGCTACGCCACGCGATGCGTTGTAGGTCGGCATGTTTCGATGAAACGCAAACCTGACGATACATCTTCGCGATATCTGCGGTTACTGCAAAGCGGTGAGTTCTAAAGCGCGTCAAAATGGTAACGAGGTCTTGCTGAAGTTGAGGTCCGAGGAACAACGCGTCATTCAGCGAATTTCCGGAGGACGATTTGGCGGATGCGTTGAATACTACCCTCAACTTCGTTGTAATACTACTCTCCTTCACAACGGGATGGCGCGGCATATAATAGACGGCGTTGTCTGTAGTTCGAGGTACAGCTTCCATATGGTTGGTCTCCAACAGCTCTTGCATGAACTCGTTGTAACGCGATTGTAAGTCGTTGTCACGAGCCATTTTGCGTTCGATTTGTAGCAGACTGCGAACAGCGAATTCCCGCGACTCACCCAATGGCACGTCCACTTTCAGCGGTAACTCCACTAGAAAGCGACCATCCGGGGTCCTTTGATGGGTTGAAGAGAAGTGGTCTTCGCAGAAGCGCTCTTCCATGGTAAGATGGTGTTTTTGCGGAGACTCTTCGAGTTCCCATAACCTCGTTAGCGCGCGATCAAGTTGGACATCAGAAAGCAGGGATAATACCGTAGGTGTTGCCGAAGACGGGTTATCGACACTTCCACACAAAGCCCAACCAAACACCGTTTTTTGTGCCATGGGGGTGCCGGGTGGACCCTTGCGAATTTCGGGACAAAGGAGACGACTCATAACATCCATTCCAACCAAAATATCCACACGACCGGGTTTCATGAACTGCGGGTCGGCCAGGAACAAACCCCGAATATGTGCCCATTCAGGAACGTCTAGCGTCTTCGATGGCAAGTCGCTTGTGATTTTTGGGAGGATTAATGCGTCAACAGGATAGCGTTCATTCGAAAAATTGGATAAGAGCAAAAGCGATGTCTCACCACTACAGCGACCTCCTTGTGAAGAACCGATCCCTGTGAAGAATACTGAAGACGATGTGCGGGGAAGACCTAAGCGTTGTACACACGCCTCGGTAACAAACGTGGCATGGGAACCAGAATCGAACAACAGGCGAGCTGTCTGCCATCGATCGGAGAAATCGCGAACCTTTACTAGGGCTGTAGACAACAACACGGTGCGTTGCGTTACAGGTAGTCAGTTGCCTTCCGAACTTAGGCAGGATGACATGCAGGATGAATCAGCTGATTGGTTTACCGGGGAAGCAGTTTGTTGATTGGTGTTCGTTGCGGTGTTCGGGGCATTGCGGGCTGTGTCGGCGACGTGGGCAGTAGCGGTGGTAGCGGTTGACACTGAGACACCATGGAGCAGCGTATGATGACGTTGGTGGCATATTCGACACGCGGATGTACTGTTACACCTGTCTTTAAAATGGCCTGAACTCAAACAATTCAGACAAACCTTAGCTTCCTTGATAAACTTGCCTTCCGCTGATGGATCTCAGTTTCGAAACTTGTCACAAGATATATTCCTGTGAGCAGCATTGCAGTACGTGCATCGGGACTGGTTCTGATCAGACATCGCGTGAAACACCTTCGTGGACTTCGCAGCTTTCGCCGTGGTTGACTTGCTTGGTGATGGTTCAGGCGCGGTGGTACCCAACATTGAAAGCGAACGACATCGTACCTCTAAAAACGTTGCTAGTTCTTCGAAGGTAGGAGGCTCGTCGCTGACCAGTGAAAGCTCCCATTGCTTGCGAGTCTCAAAGGCTAACCGTTTTACCACTGCATGGACCAACCAATCGTCCCAGAACTCTACAGAGCGACCTAGTGCCTTGAGCTCACGAACGTGTTGCTGAAACCTATCGAGAACACTTTTGATAGCTTCGGAGGTGTCTCCAGCAGCCTTGCGGATGTCATCCATCGCCGTGAGATGTGCTTCCACTATGACCCTTATTACCTTGTAGCGAGACTTCAATAGATTCCAGGCTTCGACGTCATTCCCGTCGGAAATCTTGAAACCATTGATGATGCTGAGCGCGTCCCCTTTTAGACAGCTACGTAAGTAATGCAGCTTTTGTCCGTCCGATAAAGTAGCATTTCCATCCACCAATGTGCAAAAGGCATCGTAGAAGGCGACCCACTCTGTGGAATCACCCGAAAACGTTGGTAAGTCCATTTTAGGCAAACGTATTGCAGCGGATATTGACGCGGGTGCAGGTGCGGATTGCGTTACCGGTTGCGCCATACATTTCTCTACACGCTTGAAATTTGCCAAGGCTGTCGCGTACCAGGTTTCGCATTGTATGCGAACATTGTCCTCTACGTCGGCGTTGTCAGCTCCACAGGAATTTTCGGCGGCGTCTTGAGCAGCACTGAAACGCTCCCACTGCTCGTTGAGGATTTGCAAATAACTTGCAACACTAGCGGCGTCCATGGCAAATGCAGCGTCTATACTCTTCGTCATGTATCTCTTAATAGCTTTTAGGGCAGAGTCGCGCGTTTTTACGAAGGTGGACATTTTTTATTTTTCTATATAAATTTTGGGTACTCTAATGTCAGTTTCAATTACAGGCACGAACGCTGGTAAAGGGTACGGTGAAAAAGGTAAGGCGATTTTCAAAGGGCAAATGAAGGTTACTTGAATGCACAAAAAATGTCCAAATTGGCGATTTAAGGCAGAAATAATATTTAATTGAAGTTAATATTAAATTTTGTTTGTATAGCGGCAGGCTTATCAGCAAAATATATACGGCAATGTGAGGTGCGAGCGTAGTGAATGCGGCTCGTAGGATCAAAAAATGTTGTGGCGGATTACTTGCTGTTGAAATATGCGGGTTGTGGACTGTATGTTGTTGTAAAATAGTTGCGGCTTACCAAATCGTAGTTCCAAATGAATAACAACGTTTTGTTGGCTTAACTTCAATTACTTTAATTATTCACTTTAAATTACGAACTTTAAACAATAGTTTGATAAATTAGCGGGCGGTTGTCTTAGCAGCAAGAACAAGAAGTAGATAACAAGAAGAACAAATAAGGTAAAACAAACGTCAAAGGCAAAATGCTTGACTATGCTTGTGCATTAACCCTTGCGTTGCTTTAATACATATTTAGTAAAACTTATGCTTATTCGAACTCAACAGTACTAAAAACCCAAAAATAAAAAAAATAAAAAAAAACCGAAAAATAATAAAAGCTACGATATCTCAAGATGGACCAAATTACATAAATATGTCAGCATTCACTGGACAACGGATTTTTATACCCAGCGTGTACTAGTACACAGGGTATTATAGTTTTGCTCATACGAGTATAACGGTGGTTTTTAGTGGTGCAAAATAATGGAAATAGATATAGAGTTCCATATATCAAAGTTCTTAGAATAAACAGCGAAATCCGTTAAGACATGTCCGTCCGTCCGTGGGCACGATAGCTTGAGTAAAAATTAAGATATTTTACCGAAGTTTGGCCCACAGGTTGCTTTCTGGCCAAGGTAGATTGCTATTTAAAATGGGTGCAATCGAACAATAACTATAATTTTCGATATCGAAAATTTAGAAAAACGTTTAAAATGATATAATTCAATAATAAAAGCAGCTACAATAATGAAATTTGCTAGAATTATTTAGGTGGTTGTCCTATTGACGATTTTACCAAATTTTTGGAAAAGGGGCGTGGTACCGCCCACATAGGAGTGAACAAATTTTCAAACATCGACTGCTAATAACTACAGAACCGTTTAAGCTAGAATAACGAAGTTTGGTAGGATGTATGCTATGGTTGTGGTAAATACTGTTAATAACTTCATAACCGTGTAAGATAGACTGAAGAAACAACTTATACATATATGGACGAACGGTCGAGGGGTGGGTTAACGAAACCATCTAATGGATTTGGTGTTTCAAACGTTTAGGGTCGTTTACTCAATGGCTGGTTATGATAAATTTTATCACATGATAACCTAATCACGGCTTGGCTCAGAATGACATTTTCGTTTACACAAAAGTCTGATTAAGTTATCATGATAAAGTTGGTCATTGTGAACGTTTTTTGGGAAAAAATTCACAAAAGTTGCATTGTTAACTCATAAAAAGAGACAGCTGCTTTTGTTTACAATTTTAAATGAACCATTTTGGCTTAAAAATCTCGATTGTGATATTTCTTTATATGGATATTATTACATTTCTAAGTTCTATTACTAGCATAGTTTGTTAACAGAACAATTTATCACAAAATCAGATGTTTACTTTCAGCTGTCACTTTTTGTTTTGATAAGCACATAATCAGAGGTCCATCCTTTGATAACTTTCATCAGAAGATAATCAGCGATTTGTTGCTAATCAGATATTGAGTATA
Source organism: Merzomyia westermanni (assembly GCA_949987695.1). Classification (NCBI taxonomy): domain Eukaryota; kingdom Metazoa; phylum Arthropoda; class Insecta; order Diptera; family Tephritidae; genus Merzomyia; species Merzomyia westermanni. The sequence continues at coordinate 90,399,349 of OX465291.1, forward strand.
TAGAGGGTGGCTGATGAAAGCCGCTACCAAAAAAAAATTAAATAACTTTTTTTCTATTTAATGGATCTGGTTAATTTTTTTTTTATTTTGCAGATTGACTTTTACATTTAACAAAAATGGATAACTGGGACACTGAAACAAGAATTTGGATTGTCCGCCGCTATCACGCACTGGAGTCCGTAGTTTCGGTTCAAAGAGAGTATAGGCGCACGTTTGGCGGCAACCCTCCGAGCAGATGGACCATAATAAGACTTGTAAACAATTTTGCCGAGCATGGGACAGTCAACAGAAGACCGTACCATCGAAACCCTTCAGTTCGAACGGAGGAAACAATCGCTGCTGTAGCTGCTGCCATACAAAACAATCCACGTGTTTCGACAAGAAGCTTGTCTGCTCAAATAGGTGTAAGCAGACAGTCATTACAGTCAATTATGCACAAAGATTTGGACTTATTCCCATATAAAATTCAAATGGCCAACAAACTGAACGCTGCAGACTTGCCGATTCGCTTGGAATTTTGCCAGAAGATGCTTCAAATGGTGGAAGAGGATGGAAACATGTTGAACTGTCTTTTCATGTCTGACGAGGCCCATTTCGATTTAAACGGCAACATAAACAAACAAAATTGTCGAATATGGAGTGCTTCCAACCCACAGATACTCCATGAGACGGAATTGCACCCACTTCGTGTCACAGTGTGGTGTGCAGTTTCATCACGCTGCATTGTCGGGCCCTACTTTTTGGGTCAACCTCTGATAAAGTCTTGATTAAGCAATTAATCAGACATTGAGTAAACGGCCCTTAATGGTAATCAATTGATAAATCACCACAACAAGATGTGAAAATTCAGCTCCTACAAATCTTTGCTTCCGAAACCGTAATGAATGCAAAATTTATTGAAATCAATGTATAATCGCGTAAAGTCGCTGGACTTAATAAGTGGACTAGGCCGACTGGGGAAACCACGTAAAAAAAGGATCGCCAAAAACTACCTCAGGTGTGGAAATGAGTATACTCGTATTGCAAAATTTGAAACCCTTCTCACGAATACCTATGAAAACTCGCCAAAATTCGTATAATTTAAGATATCTGACAAACTTTTACTGTGCAGAACCAAATTTTACAGGAAATAAAGTGGTTTTAAAATGCTTCCCAAAACACAAACATTTTTCTAGTAAGTTGAATTTTAAGACCATTTGCCATTCAATAATCTTTAAACGGCAATTGAGGCAATCTATTTCCTATAATTTAATAAAGCATGTCTTTTAAAATGTCATATTTCTTCAAAATGTATTTGAAGTTAAAAATTACGTTCCGGACTTTTCTACTACTTCTATCCCAAAGTGGAACTATTGTTTTCCTTTTCTGTACAATTCGTAAATGCAACTATGCTAGGTGACAGTTAGGGAGCTTCAAGTCTGGTCTGTTAAAGACTGACAAACCTTGTATAATTCAACAAAAAACACGATTTATGTTTCAAAAAAAAAAGTTTAACAATGTTTCTAACGTAATTATTCAAGCCAGTAGGAAATGTTTTAAAAAATTTGATTGGAAAATACTTTTCAACTTATTATATTGTAATTAATTTTGTAAAATATATATTGTTTGTATTTAACTTTTATATTACACAAAAACAAATATTTGTAACTGGCGTTTAGGTTTAGTTTTTGTTTAGTTGATTTAATAAAAAATATTTAGAAATGGATCTTCAAACTATTATTATTATTATTATTATTATTATTATTATTATTATTATTATTTATTTCAGTCATCGAAACAGAATTTCTTACAGACTATGATCATGTTTTGATATTTAATAGAACAGTACAAATAGGCTTAACTTAAAACAAGAAAGGCTAACATTAAAATTAATTTGCGGAGCGAATGTGTTACAAAGGCGAATGATTCTGGCTATCGGCTCGTTGTAAGAGTAAAGCGACTTATGTGAACCCTCAACAAACTTTCTGGGATTTCTAAGACTTATATTAGATTCCTGTACTCGAAAAAGAACAAATATTTCTGGGCAATCAATATTGCCAGATAAAACGTTGTATGCAAATAACAGCGACAGATATGACCTTCTGTCCGCTAGAGATTGTAAGCCAAGGAGTTTCCTCCTTGATACGTAGCTTGGAACATCATTTCCAATAAACACTCTTTTCATTGCAAATCTAGTAAATTTTCTTTGAATCATCTCTATTTTATCAGAGTACTTTGTGTAGTATGGGTTCCATATAATCGCCCCATATTCTAAAGTACTCCTTACCAAAGCAACATAGAGTGTTTTCAGGGTCATAGGGTCCTTGAAATCTTTGGTGTTCCTGATTATGAAACCTACCATCGAATACGCTTTAGATGAGACCAATATGTTTTGAAAAAGTTAATTTGGTGTCAAAGATAATTCCTAAATCCTTAATTTCGGATTTACGCAACAAATTAACGCCATCCAGAGAATAGTTGAAAGTATGTACATATGCGCGGCGGCTATAAGAGATAGCGCAGCACTTGCTAATGTTTAGGCTTAGGTTATTGACAGTACACCAGTTTAAGAATATGTTTAAATCTTGCTGGAGTTTTTGGCAATCAAGAAGATTATTAATATTGAGGAATATTTTGACATCATCTGCGAACATTAAGCACTTGGACGATATGATATGCGACGGTAAGTCATTTATAAAGAGCAAAAATAACAGAGGGCCAATGTGAGTTCCTTGAGGAATGCCTGATGTGGCGTAGACCTCAGTGGCCGAGCTAATTGAGTTTATTATCACCGATAATTTTCTACCAAGAAGAAAACTTCTGAAAAATTTCAATAAAGTGCCGGAAACACCAAATTTGTTGAGCTTCAGTAAAAGAATGTTATGATCAACTTTATCAAAGGCTTTTGAAAAGTCGGTATATATGACATCGAGCTGCGAATGTTGTTCCATTGCAGTGATAATGTGGTTTGAAATAAGAGACAGATTAGTTACTATTGATTTCCCTGGCAGAAACCCATGTTGGCAGCTGGTTAAGGCATGCTGAACATGTTCGAGTAGCTTTTTGTTAAGTATGTGATCGAAAATTTTAGGAAAGACCCCCTGCTTCACAATAGCTCGATAGTTGGTGATGAGGCATTTGTCTCCAGATTTAAATATGGGTTCGATTGAACATGACTTCCAACGGTCTAAAAATATTCCTAGGCGTAAACATGTCATAAAGAGTTTGGTGATGGGTTTAACAAGGGAATCCACGCACCGAATGAAAAATATTGGGGGAAACCCATTAGTACAGTTGAAGCTTGGTTTGAGGTCAGAGATTGCATCTGCCACATCATCTTCAGTGATAATAAATGCGTCAATAAAATTAGAATTTGTTTGTCTCGAATTTGCAGGACTGTCTGAGGGCTGGTAGCTTTCATAAACTTCTTGAAAAAATGAGGCAAATAGATTGCAAGTTTCTAGCGTAGTATTGGATACACAGCCTTTGTATTCCATTCTATCAGGTATGCCGGAAGATTTACGCCTAGAATTCACGTATTTCCAGAACGAAGACGGATTGAGTTTCAGGCTTTTTTCAATTTTAGTTATATATTGATTAAAGAAATATTTATGAAGTCTGTCAAATTCGCTTTTATAGTGGTTGAAGTTCTGAAGGTCCATGGGAGACTTCGACCTTCTATATTTTTTTAGAGCTTTACTTTTAAAGTTTTTCAGATGGCTTAATTCCGCGTTGAACCAAGGTGGTTTATTTTTGGACTTAGAGGATTTCAAAGGCACAAACTTATTGACAGCATCGGACAAAATGTCGCAAATATTTGTATAAATTGTGTCTGGATCTTCTATGAAATCTAAAAAATCCCAGTTAGTACAGTTAAGAAAGGTGTTCAAAGCATCGAAGTTGGCTTTTCTAAAACATAATAGAGGCTCGGGGTTCTTATTAAGACGCTGATAACTTAGAAATTCGAAATTAATAGTCAAAGCTTTATGGTGAGTTGTGTTTCGTGATATGGGTGACAAATTCAACTCACATGCTAACTTGAGATCCTCTGTTGCAAATACCAAATCCAGTATTTTATCATTAGAATTTGCAAACAGATTCAATTGTTGAAAATTGTTAGATAAGAAAAAACTTGTGACAAAAGATTCCATATCAGATTTAATATTAAAGGGTAGTAGCCAACCGTTATCAAATGACCAAATAATGTCAGGTAAGTTAAAATCACCCATAACAATTATCTGCCCATTAAGTGCAACATTAAGTGCAACAGATTCACTGACAAATTTTATGTTATTTATATGCTGTTCATAAACATTAAAGCTAGAGTTAGGCGGAATATAAGATATAAAGATGAAAATATGTTTGGCATTTGAAATTGATACATTTATACAGACTTGTTCGACTAATTTATCAGCAAAGGGCAGAGCTACTAAACTGCTATTTAGGCTTGATTTGACTGCTAATAACACTCCTCCACCACGAGCGCAGCCGCTAGCAATAGGGCACCTATCATGGCGATAGACAGTGTAATGGTTGTCAAAGAACTCAGAGCTGGAAATTTGCTCACACAGCCAGGTTTCGGTGATAGCAACAATATCATATTCATGTAATGCTGAAGCAATCCTAAATTTATTAGATTTTGTTCGTATACCACTTGCATTTTGGTAGTATATTGAAAATGCTTTAAGTGACGTTGGGCTGGTTAGCCTGTTGCATTGATTTGTAGCTCGGGAGGACGTCATTTGACTGCAAACGCTACCTCCCCTGTTTATTGAAAATTTTGAAATGGTCGCACCTTGATACCCGCTGGCCAAAGTGAGTGATCTAGCAGTTTGTTGTAATAAGTCGACGACACTCCGAGTTTATAACTAACTCGTCTTAGCGACTCTACATTCACGCCTTTTTTCACAAGAGCGAAGCAGAACAGGAATTTCGGGTCAATGGATGCATGCTTGGCTACGTAGGTGATAATATTTTCAGCAGTTACCGAGGTGTTAAAAGACGACAAATGAACCCATTTAGTGTGACTAGCAACCTCCAATTCATTCGATGTATTGCTTCCAATTACTAAAAGTTCACCGGTAAAATGTTTCCTACTGGGTGCATTATCAGCAACTACAGCACTATTAACATCAACTGCAATTGAAGAGTCGCTATGAGCAACGGCAGCAACTTTATCATGTGACGGTGGCAATGGCACAGTAGCAGTAATGACGTTAGCATATGATGGTAGCGTAACAGTAGCAGCGACGTTCGGATGTGATGATGGTGTAGGTGTTTTTAAATTTGTAGCAGATTTCTCTCTGGTGGCGTCGACAACGGCAGCAGTTTGAGAGAGATCAGCAGCACTGTGAGCTTCAGCTGCATTTGCAGGCAAGACATCATTACTATTATCAGTGCTAACATTTTTATTACCAAAATCATTGTCAGCTGTCACTGCTGTACTCTTAGCATTGTTGTTTCTAACCTCGATAGGATGTTGTGGGTTTTTATTCTGTTTTCCGGCCGTTTGCTTGGTGTTTTTAGCTTTACCCATCTTTCCCTTTTTAATGCTAGCGCTGCAAAGTAGTTCCTTGACCTCTGATGTGAGCGAGGTAAGCGCACCAGCAACTACTTCATCATATAGCTTATGTAAGTTAATAAGCTCAGAGCGCATAAGCTCTAATTCGCCCAATAACCTGTTTTTATCAGACTGCAGAGAGTGTATATCCGCAGCTGCACTTGCTTGCTCTGTTCGCAAACTTCTCAACTCAGCAAGAACACACGATAACAAACAATCAGGCTCTTTATCATTTACATACTGTTGTTGTTGCTGTTGTTGTTGTTGTTGCACAGCGACAGCATTTTGCGAAGACATGTCAACTTCACGATGAGCGACAGCACACTCGCCACAAATATAAATTTGATCGGCATTTTTAAAATAGTTCAAATCAGCAGCCAAAGTGCCAACAACACATTGCAGGTGAAACACCTCTTTACACTCTTCGCACTGAGCACTGCTTTGAGCGCGTTCGACTCTTTGTCCACAGAAGCACGGCATATTGTTTGTGTAAAATAAGATACGAGATACAGACAAAATATGAATATGCGCCAAATTGATTTAAAGTTATTGTAGTGCACAAATTGTTTTATTTAATTTGTATATTTATATTTGTTTATTTGTTTAATTTAAATGTAATATTTTTACTTTACTTTACTTTCTTTATTTGTTGTCACAAAAACTATATTTGTATTGTACAAATTTTAAAGTAAACATAAACAAAATAAACAAAAATAAACACAGAGCTCGAGTGAAACACGTCCGTACGCAGCGACAAATGTTATTTTTGAAGTGCAACTGTAGCATTGTTGAAAGAAAAGCTTAGGGACTTAGGTTTGGCCACAAATGGCAATAAGTCGAATTTGCAGTTGCGCTTAATCGAATATTTCGGCCTTTCTGATCGCGAAGATAGCGATGTTGAATCGGGTGTTAGTCGGTATGAGGAAGCTGCTGTAGGGGATTTAGAAAGCCGGAATGTTTCACGTTTTACCCTTAAGGATATTTAAGATAGTCAGCTATTGTAGGGTGGAATAGTTTGCAACTGTTTATTTATGCCAAGCAACTATTGAAAGCTGCAGCTAGGTTGTATATTAGGGGGGTTAGTTGCATACGATATAGGCACTCTTTGAAAAATGCTCTTATAGATGAATTTGGAGCGAAGTTGTCTTCAACAGTGGGCCATAGTCTTTTGCGAAATCGTCGTAAAAAGTATTGTGAATCATTTCTTGAATATCTTTACTCCATTATAGAGATAGGGAAGCCTATCAATCTAGATAGTGAAAGCATAATTGACTATTTTATAAATGGGATACCTGACTCTAAAATAAATAAATCAGTTTTATATCAGGCCAAAGATGTCAGTGAATTAAAGAGACAAATTAAGATTTATGAGAAGATTAGTCGAACCCAACAAACGCCGAATAGAGGTACATTTTCACCACCAGGAAAACGTGTTGAATCAAAGTCAAGTGGTTTAAATACAGAATCTAAAAAATGCTTTAAATGTGGAGATGCGTCTCATTTTGCTAATAATTGTCTCAAAAAACAATGCTATTAAGACAGGTCAAAGTGTTAATGTTTTGCGTGACGAGTGTGGATTAACATTTAAAGATATTAAATCGTGTGGGTATAAATTGTCTGCTTAAGTAGATACAGGATGAGATCTTTGTATTATCCATAACGATATCTTAGCTATGATGGATAATGAGATTAGATTAAATAGTGATAGACGTCGCCTAATCGGTTTGAAGGAAAGTGCCATTGACACTCTAGGAAGTTCTGATGTGATGGTTGATATTGATAATATAACCATGGATGTTAAATTTCATGTTGTCAACGAAGTAGATTTACGTTATACCGCTATAATGGGAAATTGTGTTCTGAAGAACGTGGACATGTTGGTTAGAGAAGGTGAATGAGCGTCGCGATTTGTTGAAAAAGGTTTAACATATCTGCATGTCTGTAAAAGAGTTTAAGAAAAACGAAATAGCGTTTGATTTAGAACACCTAAGTAAGGAAAATGCAAGTTTGGTGTTATCAATAGTGAATTCATATACGATAAGTCAGAAAAGAAAAGAGAAAGCCCTGTTTTTATGAAAATTATACTTAAGGATGATATACCAGTGTACACCACTCCTAGAAGAACGTCGCATGTTGATCAGGTTTATATTAAGAAGCAATTAAACGAATGGTTAGAAAATGGAATAATTCAGTCCAGTACATCTGAGTATGCTTCACCAATAGTTTTGGTTAAAAAAGAAGATACCAAAAGGATGTGCTGTGACTATCGAAAATTAAATGAAAAAATAATTAAGCATAATTTCCAAATGGCATTGATCGATGATGTAATAGAGCGGTTACAGGGTCAAATGTTTTTACAACTTTAGACTTAGCAAATGGTTTTTTTCATATATCTGTAGATAAGGATTCTCGAAAATATACTTCTTTCGTTACTCATAGCGGTCAGTTTGAGTTTTTATATGTACCCTTTGGTATATCGAACTCTCCGGCAGTATTTTGTGGATTTGTTAGTTCAGTTTTTAGAGATCTTATTCAAAATCGCACCATTATTGTTTATATGGCCGATATTATTATTCCAACAAAGGATGAAAAATCAAATATTTAAAGTTTGAAAATTGTGTTTAAGCGTGGTTCAGAATACGGTCTAAAATAAGATGGGAAAAGTGTCACAAACACAAAGCTTAAGAAAGGTATCATTTTTGGGTTATTTGATAGAAAACAGCACAATAAACCCATCTGTCGAGAAAACTCGCACTATTACCAATTTTCCTATACCAAGTAATGCTAAAGCAGTAAACGTTTTTTAGGATTAACATCCTACTTTAGAAGATTCGTACCTGACTACGCAACTAAAGCTAGGCCTCTTTCTGATTTATTAAGGAAAAATGTTTAATTTAAAATGAGTAAAGAACAATGTTTAGCTGTTGAACAATTAAAGACAGCCTTACTAAGTGCCCCAGTACTTAAGATATAGGACCCACGAGCAATTACTGAAGTGCATACGGATGCTGCATGTATGGATACGGAGCAGTTTTATTGCAGAAAGATACTGGCGATCAGCAATATCATCCCGTTCAGTATATGAGTCGTCGTACAAGTCAACAAGAAGAAAAATACCATTCGTATGAACTGGAGGTTCTTGCTATCATTGAGTCACTTAAGAAGTGGCGTATTTATTTAATGGGACTTAAGTTCAAACTTATAACAGATTGTGATGCTTTCACTCAAACAATGAAGAACGCTGAGGTTCCACTTCGGGTTTCAAGGTGGGCTGTATTCCTTCTGGATTTTGATTTCACAATTGAACACCGTTCTGGAACAAAGATGAAGCATGTAGATGCATTGAGCCGTGTAGCGTGTTTGGTAGTAGATGATTCGATTAGGCATCGTTTAAAAGAGGCTGAGCGATGAATGGATGAGCGATGAATGGATTAAGGCAATACGTTAAGTACTTGAGAGAGAACAGTATTCAGACTTTTTTGTGAAATATGATTTATTATATAAATATCCTTCATCGGAACTGTTGGTAGTACCGTTTGCTATGGAGGAGTAGATAATTTAGCCACACTCGGAGGAGCAGGATATTTTGGCGTAAAGAAATCTTAGGAATGCTTAGAGAAAGTAGGCAGGGTAGCTCGAAATTGTGATGACTGCATTATTACTGACAGCAAAGTAGGAAAGAAAAAAGGGTTTCTTGCTCCAATTGATAAAGAAGATTCGCCTTCGTTCGTCTGGCTGTACCCAGTAAGGTCAACAGACGCTGCATCAGTTATTGATAGTTTGGAAACGTTGTCGTTGGTTTTTGGTAATCCAAAAAGAATAATATCCGATAGGGGAACGGCATTTACGGCTGGTGTTTTTGGGGAATATTGCAGGGTACACTTTATTCAGCATTTAATAACTGCGACTACATACATTTATATTATTATTGTCCGACCGAAGCTCGAATTTTGGCCGAAGCCTAAGCCGAATATTCGGCCGAACAGCGAAGCCGAACACGAATATAAAAAAATATACTTATGTTTGAAACTTTATTAATTTCATAACAATTCATTTTTATTGTTTTGAAAATAAAAAAACACCTTACAAAAATACGTAGTTGTGAACAAAAGCAAAAAAATGCAGTCTTTATGTTAATAACATTTTAAAGATGTGAGTAAAATTCATAAAATTAATACTAAAAGTTAAAAAGCTTTATGTTATATGCCAAAAAAATAAATTTATCTGCATTTTTTCCCACGAGATTTGATCGTCTATCGGTGTAAGGTTGACCAGCTGTACTAAATATTTTCTCGCTAGCCACACTCGGAGGAGCAGTTAAATATTTTTGGCAACCTTTTTTTAAATTGCAAAATTGGAGAACAGCCAATAATGGAATATATTAACACTATAAAGAACAAGTGGTTGATCTAAGTATTCCTTTGTTTCAACTTCAACAGTAGTTTTAGTTTCCGCTGGAATCCAATATAATAATTGATTCATCCAAAGTTTCTTCACTATCACTTTCTTTTACATTGCTCGTATTCATCTGCGGTAAAATATTTTCCTTTGCATCTTGCATCGATCAAAGTGGCAACTACTTTTTAAATGACTAAATCGGCTATGCAAGGACTTTAACTTTTGATCTTTTAAAGCTGATACTTCACAGTCGTCTGTTTCAGCATTTTGTAGTTTTTGTTTCAAGCTAGGCCACTAGTGGAAGTACAATATAAAATAGGCAAAACTTTAGTTATATACGACCACTCATCCGCAGTCAGTGTAATTATAGAACCACGCTCAACAGCAAACATATTTATGGCTAGTTTTCAATCATGTTGAAGGAACTATTTCATCTAGTTGGAAGATCTTGAACTAATTTATGTGATGTGTCAGGATCGGTGGACGTTTCCCACATTTGGGCGATTACTAGATAGGTGCTACCTTGTCCCGCTCTCGTTACAGTTTATTTGGGGATCATTTATCCGGTTTATACACTAACAAAAATGTAATTATGCATGCCAAAGATAGCCGCAGAGATTTGAACACCGCAGGCTTAACTTTGAACTAGTGTTTAGGCCACCGGCCTAAATATCACGGTCGCCCCTCGTATTTGTGCAGCTTTACGTATCTGCCCGTGCGGTTACATTTATCTCTTTTACAGATAACAGCTCTTACCCCTCCGAACCTAACGAAAGTAAGCGTTCAGCGGTACAGAACAAAATTTAAAGAAAGGTCTCGGGCACTTGATTCTCGAGCGTACACGAGTCACCAGCAGCCATCCCAGGTAATTATACGGTTTTCATAACCTTCCATATTGTTTTTCTTCACATCCCTATTGTATATTTAATTTCAATTCCACTTTAATAAAACCTAAATAGCTATTGTAATTATTTACATTGAATTCCGGTGTTTATTTACTTATTAGCTCGTTGGCTTTTTCTTTTCCATCCCTATTACGTGCGTCATTGGAACGACCCCGACGTAAACATTGGTCCTTTCGCGCCAGGAAAACACAACAATATTTAATCACCAAATTTAAAAAATTCCAATCAGTACCCAAGCAATCACAATCAATTTATTGCAAACCAGCGCCAAAATAATTAAATAATTCTTTGGGAGTATTAAACGCAGTAGCGAGAAAATAAACAAATACCTAACCAGCGAAGGCTATATCAAAGATTGGCGGCAAAAAAAACACATAGACACATCAGATCACATCATCACATACTGTCGCATCATCACATACAATCAAATCATCACATACTGTCACATCATCACATACAGTCTGTTGAACTTTGTACCCTTTGTCGATACAGAGTTGATAAAATTAGTTGTGGCAGATAATATCTATTGGTATTTATGTATGTAATACATTGATCGGAAGATCTATGTATATGGGAAATGGGTGGCGAGGCACGTGTAGTGCATTACTACCTTTAATTTCTTATTTCCTTTTCAATAAAAATCAAAGGTTGAATTTTACCATGAAGGTAGTATAATTAGAAAAATAATATAAAATAATGACATTCAGTATTTCACGGCAAATGTCTCATTACTTTACAATGACTTATAAATCTTTTGAAAAAACTAAGAATAGAAGGCTTATTCACTGCCACTTCAATCCAAAATATTTAATATAATTTTAATTTCTTTAACTTTAGTTTAGAAACGTTTGATTGAAAAAAGGAAACTTAAATCGGTGGTTTACTCGCAGCTCCGCTGAGTGGTTTCGGCACCTGTTGATACACAGCTTACCGATGATGTTATTCGCAATGGTGATGATTATACATTTGAGGTGTACCTCTATACGAGGTGTGTTCAAAAAGTATCGCGAATTTTAAATTTTCGCTGGTTACGTATATTCGAATTTCGAATTTTTTGTGGCGTTATGTTGGTACTCATGTCTCTCACTTATGCCGACAAGCTCGGCCATTTTGAATGTTCAGTTAATTGTTGACAGCTGCTTTGCTTGCACGTGTTTTGGATCTTCTTCGATTTTTACGCGAAATTCGTACCAAAATTGCTCAATTGTGACCAAAAACAGCATCGCATGAACATTGCTAATGAGATGTTAAACTCTGTCCGCGACGACCCAAATTTGCTCCAGAGGGTCATAACTGGTGACGAATCGTGGGTTTATGGTTATGACGTGGAAACCAAAGCTCAATCATCTCAATGTAAGCTGCCGCACGAACCAAGACCGAAAAAAATGCGCCAAGTTCGGTCGAATGTGAAAGTTTTGCTGACAGTTTTCTTCGATTGCAGGGGCGTGGTGCATCATGAGTTCTTGCCACAGGGAAGAACGGTCAATAAGGAATATTACCTGCAAGTTATGCGCAATTTGCGCGAAGCAATCCGCCAGAAACGCCCGGATTTGTGGAAGAACAAAAATTGGCTTTTGCACCACGATAACGCCCCTGCTCACGCATCGTTGCTTGTGCGCGACTTTTTGGCCAAAAACAACACACTAATGATGCCGCAGCCACCGTATTCCCCAGATCTGGCCCCCTGTGACTTTTTCTTGTTCCCTAAACTGAAGAGGCCCACGAAAGGACGACGTTACGCTTCTCTTGACGAGATAAAGACGGCATCAAAGGAGGAGCTGAACAAGATACAAAAAAATGATGTTTTGAAGTGCTTCGAAGATTGGAAAAACCGTTGGCACAAGTGTATAATATCTCATGGGGATTACTTTGAAGGGGACAAAATAGATATTCATGAATAAATAAATAATTTTTGAAAAAACACAAATTTCGCGATACTTTTTGAACACACCTCGTATATAGTCAACTGCTCTGGCAACGATGAGCTTTAACGAGTTCATTTGCGGGTTGCTAGAGAGTTGTACCACAGGGTGTTATTTAAGGGCGCAAGTCCCTTAAACACAGTCCATTTTTTAAACACCATTCCAGAATCACAATATATAGTCCATCTCCACACGAAGCACTTATCTATCAACTAATACTGAACATTACGCTCGGCAACTACACAAGGATTGTAAGGTACGTGGATAGTTTAGTTCTTGCACCACTTTTTGTTAACATACGTGAAAAACGTATAGCGTGAATTCTGTGATAGTATCGTTATAAAACGAAGCAAGTGAGAATTTTGTGTTCTCGGGAGCACACTTTCGCCTTTTGACTATCGGTTAAGTCCCCCTCCAGTGGTAAGACTTATCCGACACAGCTCAAGGCAGGCAGTGAGTCATTTTTTTTAAATTTCTTTTTTTTATACACATCACTGCACTGTATATCTTTTCATTTGCCACATCTAGGGGAAATCCTTCGATTTCATATACATCACTTTAAATCTCACTTGGTTGATGCTTTTGATAGAGCCATCACAAAAATTCACAACAACTATAGTTTCACAAGACGATTAATTGCGGGGTTACAAGGCTATCATTGCGTGTGGTGGCTTGTGGTAATCAAATTGATTGCGGCTTTATTTATTATCACTACATTGGTTGGCTTGTTTTTTGATATTATTGATTCGTAGATTTCAATAAACAATTTTATACATTTCCACATACATCTAGAAAAATACAATTGCGTTTGTATAACACTTCAATATTATTTTGGTTTGGCTATTCAGGGAATTACATTCACTGTGGTGCCAAAGGCACATTAAATCTGTACCGATATTTTTATCTGTGCCACTTTCAAATATCACTTCTTCACTTTTACATTTTTTAGACACACTAAATCTGCATCCAGATTTCTATGTGTGTCACCCGCAACTTCGCCTACATTCCGAGCACGAAATTTCTGAGTCGTTACTTCTGTTCTCGGTTCTTTAAAGAGACAAAATATTCAAATTAATTAAAAAAATTGAGACCTACATCCGACTATCCGACTGCATAGTTGAGTTTCAGCAAGACTTTAGCTCTACACCTGTCGGAGAATTCGATAAACACACCCTTGCAATGCAATGCAAGAGGAGTTAACATCGTTGCGGAAGAAGACCAAAATGACATATGAGAGTCTACTCAGCTCGGCTGACTTATCCAAAGATGACTTGCAGTCTTTACGATAGAAAAACAATACCTGTTTCGCATGCTACGCGAAATGCATAGCCACAATTAATGCTGATGTCGAAAAATTACCCATACCTGCCACACCTGCGCCTATAGTCTCAGAATCTTCCATCAGGGCGAATAATATTCGCCTCCCTCCGTGTAACACCGAGGTGTTCAAAGGCGACTACCTTTCTTGGCCAACCTTTAGGGACTTGTTCACGGCCATATATATATTGAACAAACGCCTTACCCCGGTTGAAAAGTTATATCACATCAACCAAAAAACTGAAGGGGAGGCAAAAGAAATTGTGCGCAGGTGTCCATTGACAAATGAAGGCTTTTCAACAGCCGTATCCTGGTCAATACTCAATTAAAAACTTTGTTTAGTTTAACTGCTGTAGAAAGTGAATGCGGTACAGCAATTAAAAAGTTGCCACGCGCCATTAATAATTGCATTTCGTCGCTCCAATGTCATCAAATTGACATTTCCAATTGAGATTGGATAATAACCTACTTATGCTCCACCAAACTCCCGGAATGCACTCTGGCTCTATGGGAACAAACCATAGAGAACAAAACAGAGATTCCAAGATGGGAGGACATGGATAAATTTCTATCCAATAGGTTCCAAACACTGGAAACCGTTCCTGACCTCAGGGGTAGCAAATCATCCAAGGCACCCAAGAGTCAATATACTGCACGTCCCTAAAACTTCGTGTAAGATGTGCAACAGTAGGGAGCACAAATTACGCAATTGTCAAAAATTCCGCGGACTAACCACTACAGACCGAATAGCCTACATCAAAAACATCAATTGTTGCTTGAACTGCCTGTCGGCTGGACACACAGTGACACGATGCACAATTTCATTTAACTGCAGCTCGTTTCACGTAAGCCACAACACTTTACTCCACTTGGAACAGCTCAGCCAAAAGCAACGAACCAAAGGTGGCGTCAAAATGCGTCAGATGATAGGCCCTCGACTTCACAACAGGCAAGAGACAGTCTGGAATCTGAAAAGAGGAAAGATGTTAATAACGTCTCTTCTTATCACGCTAATACTACTAAGGGGGTATTATTAGGAACAGCGCGAGTGAACATTCACTATAATGGAGTAGATTTTTCTGCTAGAGCCCTGATTAACTCGGGTTCAGAATGTTCATTTATGACATAAAGATTAAAGCGACGAATAAACCTCCCATCGAAACGCTTGCACGTCCAAATTTCTGGGATAAACAATACTCTGTCAGCGCAAGTGAAAGAGTCATGCTCCATTCAGCTAGGTTCCTTAACCAACCCCTTAGTATGCATCGACACAGTGGTCTTGGTCCTACCCCAATTAACAGGGGATCTTCCTTCTTGCCAAGGGAGCGCAATGACTCAGCAAGCATTCCCTGATCTAATCTTGGTGGATAAGAGGATCTTCTTTAATGAACCAGTGGACCTCATCCTAGGAGGCGACATTTATCCACAAATTATATTAAACCGTATACGGAAGAACGTATTAAAATGCTTCTCGCCCAAGAAACCGTATTCGGTTGGATCTTAACTGGTCGTGTAGACGCACCTAAGCCAACCAATACTCGGGTATCATTTTTTAATGAAATAAACCTGGACAAGCAGTTAACCGCTTTCTGGGAGTTGGAGGATGTCCCGAAGAAAAGGGCATTTAATGAAGAGAATGCCTATTGCGAAGCATTTTTCAAAGCCACAACGGAAAGGAACTCCGATGGGAAATATGTTGTCGCCCTTCCATTTAAACATGATTTTCCTAATACCATCAGCTTAGGGCCTTCTCTAAACCGTGTTTGCTCTCAATTTTATCGAAATGAGACGCGCCTTGTTAAGACACCGGCCCTACAAGCAGAATACAATAAAGTATTAGCGGAATATGAGACGTTAGGACATATGTCAAAAGTTCCCACTGTCATACCACCCCATTCTACAGATTGCTACCACATCATGCGGTTATAAAGGAAGAAAGCACGACCACAAAAGTCCGGGTGTATTCAACGCTTCGTGTCCTACTGCTAATGGCACAAGCTTAAATGACGTACCTCATACAGGCCCAGTCCTTCAGGCCGATTTGACTGTCCTACTCCTTCGTTGGAGATTTTTCAAGTATGTTTTTAATAACGATATTGAGAAAATGTACCGCCAGATATGGGTAAAACCTAATCAGACAAAGTTCCAAAGGATAGTTTTTCGACCCAATCCAGGTGACCCCATACGCGTCTACGAATTAAAGACCGTGACCTTTGGAGTTAATTGCGCCCCTTATCTGGCCATAAGAACACTGCATCAACTAGCGTACGATGTGGGGACCTCTGCCCCTACAGCGGCGAATATTCTTCGCACAAGTATGTACGTTGATGACGTCCTTGCGGGAGGGCATAGCATCGATACATCAATCAAAGCTCGCGATGAAATAACGCATGTCCTACAGTCGGCAGGCTTCTCCCTACGAGGACTTCTTGGAGTTCGAAGACTCAATTATGGTCAAGACCCTCGAAAATAGGGATATTATAACAAAAAGGGCAATACTTTCAGCGATTGCCAAACTCTTCGATCCGTTAGGCTGGTTGGCACCCGTCGTCATAGTAGCCAAAATACTTATGCAGAACATATGGCTAGAGGGGACTGACTGGGACGAAAGAGTGTCTACACTAACCCTAGATCGGTGGCAAAGCTTCATGCAGGACTACCACGAAATCAATAAAATTCAAATACCTCGATGGGTGCATTTCACGCCATCTGACGTTGTGGAAATACACGGGTTCTGCGATGCATCAGAAAAAGCCTAAGCAGCCACAATCTTTTTACGAGCAAAGATAGGGGATCAGATCTACGTCAATCTATTAATGGCGAAAACAAGAGTTGCCCCAATTGGAGCTCTGTGGAGCAGTTTTGTTGGCCGAGACCATAGAATCGGTTATAGAAAACCTTAACTTAGGCACTTTCAACGTTCACCTATGGACTGACTCAACTATAGTCTTAGCGTGGATCAGAAAACCACCGTGCGCTTGGTCAACGTTTGTGGCACACACAGTACAGAAAATTGCAGAAAAGGTGGGAAATAAAGCTTGGCGCCACGTAGATTCCGCATCAAACCCAGCAGAGGGCTATCAGCGAAGGATATAGTAAACCACACTTTGTGGTGGCACGGACCTTCTTGTCTACAAGAAGACGAGACAAAATGGCCACCTCAAGAAAAATATTATGGTACAAACATCGAAGAAAAGAGAGTACAAGTTCATACAACTAAGCAAATACACGATAACGAGGACATTCTCGAAAGGTTTTCTGATTTTTGAACGGCTTTGAGGGTCATATTATACATTATGAGGTTCGCTCAAAGAACTAACCCCAAAACAAAATCTTCTTTTAAAGCGGAGTCATACCTCATTTCGCCCGACGAAATTAAGGATATGACTTGTCTGCTTCTCGACCAAGGCTATTCACTTGGAGGTCACTAGTGACCTTATCACCGCCTAGTTCTTGGCAGCTTTGGACAGGTTTGTTGCCAGACGAGGATGTCCAAAGAACATCTACTTCGACAATGGAACTAACTTTGTCGGAGCCCCAAGAGCCCGCAGACGCTCGCAACCAAACCCTGTCGATCTACTGCCATCAAACCCTGACCTGGCACTTCATACCAGCAGCCGCTCCTCATATGGGCGGACTGTGTCAATCAGGGGGAAAGAGTTTTAAAACTCACTTTAAAAAGATCGCTTCCGATCATAAATTTACTCTTGAAGTTCTCTACTTTACTTTGTCGAATCGGGTCTTGTCTCAACTCTCGACCACTCTTCCAACGAGCCATCCAACATGGAGCCACTGACTCCGGGACATTTCCTCGTTGGAGGGCATCTATTAGCCCCACCGGAGATCGACGTTAGCGAGAATCGCGCCTCGCTCGTCAACCGATGGGAAAAACTTAAGTCCCTACACCAAACGTTTTGCAAACGATGGAAAACCGAGCACCTCACCGAACTGCAGAAACGTGTTAAGTGGAAACCACAATCAAACTTGAAACAAGTGGACCTAGTCGTTCTAAAGGAGGACAACCTGTTTTCCAACGAATGGAGACTAGGACGAATCTCCCAACTACACCGTGGACCAGATAACCGAGTCCGAGTCGTAGTGCTTGATACCGCGAGGGGCCAGACTACCAGACAAATCACGAAGTTGGTCCCACTGCCATCCGGTAAAAAGGATGGCGAGAACTAATACTATTCCACTTCTAAATCTTCCAAATTCCACTTCTAATTACGTTACGAATTAGGGAGGTCATGGCTTAGTCGAAGCGACTTAACAGAATTAACTCGACATCCCACACAATAGTCAAACGCATTGGTTAAAAATGTAACGAGGCCATTGAGGCCTACCGCAATCGGAAGAACCGACCCATCACAAGAAAATAAACGCACTCATTAAAACGTAACGAGGTCAACAGGAATCCTACCGCAGACGGGCGAACCGGTCTGCCACAGAAGTTGCAAATTTCCGACAACAAGTTAGCCGCTAATCTGTCGAACATCGCATTCACATAGTACACACATAATAATATCTATTTTTCTACCCACTTACACAAAAGCTAGGTGAAACAGTTATCCCCCCAGACATTCTCAAGGAGTCAGAAAGGAGTCCTAAATGGGATCGTTTATGGTCATATTCATCAGTTGGTCACTTAAGAGTCTTACAAAATGTAACAAAATGAAAAATTTCGGCTCTTAAATCACAGGGTAAGTCACTTAAGAGTCTTACAAAATTCAACAAAATGAAAAATTTTGGCTCTTAAATGAGGCCATTTTGGTTTTGAAATTGAAGATTTTTTCAATAAATTTTGATGAAATCAAGGAAATATGTCGTCGGGGCATACTGACAACCCAAGGGATGCGGCGACATATGTTGGGAATGTCTATCAGGCTATCGCTTCTACATACGTCAAAGCCACTTACCTAGAAATATGAAACCAACATACCCTATAAACACAAATTAAAATTTCCCTCTGTACAAGTCAGAAAAGTGTGCATGCGAAATCGAAACGATTCTATTCTTGTATGCCACACAATTGCAGTCAGAGGTCTGTAATTTGTTGATTAAAATTTGGGACTTACTGATTTATTTTGTAGAAGGAAGCAGATAAATTGAACGGTTGGAAGTATCGAAAGTCGTGAGGGTAGAAAAAATAGAAAGTCATATGAAAATGGATAATGTGTAAAAGGGATTTAAATAAACCACATAATATCGCTCTATACCTACGATTTATAAACTCACCCGGACGATTCTCCTGAAGTACAGTTGCAGCATTGTGTGATTTGCACCGGTGTAAGACTACCTCTTTAAGATCCTTTAAAGTATACGGCAGTAAGTTCTAGGAGAGTCCTGTACTATTTTGTCAAGGAGTTGGTGATATGGACAATGCTGCTGCCGCTGCACCGCCAGACAAGGGCCGGTGTGGTATATCCAGTGGAGATTTCGTAAATTTTCGTTCGCCCATTGGTGAAATTTTGCGTGCACCCAGTAATGCAGGTTTCTCTGCCCCACTGATACCACAAGTGCCCACATATGTACACGGGGGATTCGTTGCATATTTTACGCAAACCACTACTGCTAGATACGAGAACCGTTGTATTTGTACGCAATGGTTGCCCGTCTCCTGATATGGCAGAAGTTGGACTTCTGAGAGGTTGTCGATGCAAATTGGCAGTCATGCATACATAATCAGAACTATTAATTTCCTCAATGTAATTTGGATTTACTGATACATTGATAATATGATGATTTGCGGTAATGTGATGTGTATTTTTACCTGGCGTATGTTGCAAACGTGGCAGCACACAGGCAATTAGCAGAATTAGTTTTTGTTTATATGTTAACGGCAAATGTTGTTGAAAAAGTTGTATATCGTTGCTATTTCCTAGCAATAATAGCAAACAATACACAATCCAACAAGCAAATGTTATAGTGGTACTAATTTGCAAGGGTAGTAATCAATGTCCGTCAAAGCAATGTGCATTTTTTCATTACTATTAAAAATTTGAGCGAAGTCAGCAACACGTAGCCGTTGCGTTGTACTTTCTAGGTGAAGTTAAATTATTGCTGCATCAAGTTTAGCGTAACGCAGAATATCTTCTTGAAAAAAAAACCCACTTTTATGAGTGTAAAATAATGCCTGAAGTTGTGCTAATAATTGTAACGCATTATTATGTGGTGCATGAGTGATATTCTAGAGAGGCATTTAAAAAGTGTAGTGGCAGTATACCAACATTATTCATTGGTGGTGCAACGCCAATCAATGTTGCTATTAGTGGCGCTATTTGAGCTTGTTGCATTTCATATAGAGGGCGTGACATTTCGGCACCGATCTTGAATTTGTTTTTATAACTTGCATTGCAAACTAAGTTAACCTTGCAAAGGAAAGAAAATGATTAGTACTTGATTAAAATAAGTCTTAATACATGTATATACGGGTGTTTTTTTTAGGGGTATAGAACTTCGAATTGAAATAAAACACAAGAAAATCGTTTTAAGGTCCATCAATTTGGCTTTATTGGAAGGATAATTTTATGCCATTAATGTTTAAATATGATTTCGGGCATGTGGCCGCCGCGGCTGGCTCGAATAAAGCCAATTCTACAGGTCCAATTTTCAACCACTTTTTCGAGCATATGGGGCCGTATGTCGGCAATAACGCCACGAATGTTGGGTTCCAATTCCCCTAACGTTTCTGGTTTGTTGGTGTAGACGAGCGACTTCACATATCCCCAAAGAAAATAATCCAATGGTGTCAAATCACACGACCTTGGTGGCCAATTGACAGGTCCATTCCGCGAAATTATGCGCTCATCGAATGTTTCCTTCAATAAATCGATTGTGACGTGCGCTGTGTGGCATGTAGCGCCGTCTTGTTGGAACCACAACTCATCCACATTCATGCCATCCAATTCGGGAACAAAATAGTCGGTTATCATGGCTCTATACCGGTCTCCATTAACGGTAGCTGCCTCTCCAGCATTATTGCGGAAGAAGTATGGCCCAATGACTCCACCAGCCCATAGAGCACTCCAAACAGTCAGTTTTTGTGGATGTAATGGCGTTTCAAGGGTCTCATGTGGATTCTCTTCACTCCAAATGCGGCAATTTTGCTTGTTGACGTAGCCATTCAACCAAAAATGAGCCTCATCACTGAACAAAATTTTGCGATGAAAATCAGCATCGAAATCAATCTCATTTTCGGCCCATACACCAAAATCACGACGCATTGCATGGTCTCGCGGCTTTAATTCTTGCACAACCTGGATCTTGTAAGGTCGCAAGCCAAGATCTTTGCGCAAAATCTTCCATAAAGTTGATGGACAAAGCTCCAATTGCTGTGCACGGTGGCGAATCGATTCATTCGGGTCCTCTTCAACACTTTGCTCTACAGCGGCAATTGTTTCTTCGGTGCGCACTGTTCGACGTCTCTGCGGATGCGTATTATCACATAGAGTAAACGTAGTGCGAAAACGATCCATGGTTAACCGAATTAATTGCTCTGATGGACGATTATGTCGACCATAAAATGGACGGAGCTCACGGTAAACTTCGCGAACTGAACCATTATTTTCGAAATAAATTTGCACGATTTGCAAGCGTTGTTCTTTTGTCAACCTGTTCACGATGAAATGGCAAACCAAACTGAACATAAATAACATTAGAGTTGCCAGATTTGACCACAAAATGCCAGTTTTATCTCTATTCGAAAAACAAACCTGTAAAAAAACACCCTTTATATACGTGTGTGGTTGTAGGACTCCGACCAAAACGATACAGGATTTCGGAAAAAGAAAAGAAAAAACGTTAATTTAAGAAAAAAAATGGCCAACAACATAACATTTTTACAACTTACCTCGTGAAAAATTTTCCATAACGCCATTCATCTAGAAATGTATTCAGTGCCACTTCGCGTAACGATTAGTGCCAATCCGAGTTGCCACACATATTCGCGACGGGTGTTTAATCGTTACAAAAATCCCAGATTTTTTTTTGGCGTACAGTATTGAGCTCGGGAATTTATTCGCCACCTTATGCGAAGTACGGTGGAAGTCGAAATTTCGTATAAAAAAATTAATTTTAGTGTTTATGTGGAAGCTCACAGGGGAGTTTTTTCGTGATTATGGCTAATCAAAAATCGCAAAATTGTAAATATTGAGCAGAGAAAATGTTGACATTTCTCTCTCTCTCTATGGCGCGATATACAACAGGTATATCATCATAAACCTCCTAAGAGATTTTTGCGCCAAGCTTCTCTTCCAATTTGTGGTGTGCCGATTTGAATTTTCCCTACAAATTGGTGGGACCTACAGTTTTTTGCCGACTCCGAACGGCATCTACAAAGGAGACGAATTTTTGCTGAGAAGCCTGTCATGGCAGAAATACACTCGGAGAGTTTGCCAAACCACTGCCGATGGGCGACCCCGTTTTGAAAAACTTTTTTCAAATCACTTTTGATGTTACCTGTACCAGGGCTCGAACCATGGACCTTCGGTGTGGTAGGCCGGCAACACTACCTTCACACCACGGCGGCCGTTGACATTTATGGCAGTGAATATGAACGTCGCAATTTAGCCTAGGTACAATATTGACAACTACGAATGTGTACACATATACACATTCGTATGCCAGTACGTTGTTAAACGGTAAAAATATAATTAAACACACAAATACGAAAGATAATGTGGAGAAATATACGTAAATTGAACATTTATTGACAGACTATTTGCTTCTTCCCGTAGTTTTCATTTGTCACTGTCAAAACTTGCGACTTCTGGCACAGCAAAATGGAAAATATTTTTCACCTCATTTTTCAGATTTTCAACCGATTCGATTAAATTTGTTCATGGATGTATTACCACATCTGTCGCGATGCATCTGTTTCCGCCTTTACATTGCCAAGTGAGACAGACGTCATCGGTTGGATGTGGCAGCACAGAATTGCTGACTACATCTGTAGCACAACAAATGTGGGTGATTGACGACGTGATAGACCACGGTGTTGATCAGCTGGTTTTGCGTCACTACAAGAACCAGCTGTAATGCATGCATAAATGAATACATTTCATCTAAATTTATACAAATACCATTGCACAATCACATAACTATTACGTAAATGCAGAAACCTTCACAGCGTTCTCCCTTTTTAAAACGGCTTCACCAAAATATGTTAACTTTCGACTTCCAAGGAGTTACCCAACACATAAAGTGCCAAGTCACTTCTACTTTTTTCGTGTTGAAGGAATGTGTCAAAAGTTGACAAAGCTGCCAGAAGGAAAAAATTTACACAACAAACTCAAACGTTTAAACTTTTAACAAAATTAAAACCTTTATCCTTTCGAAATATTGAATATGTCAAACCAAAATACCGACAATGTAACGGGTTTATTTTTAGAATGACTCGTTTTACTGCCACACGCGCAAAAACGGAGGAGCGGTCCAACATCTTTACCATCCCGTGTCGGTTACGCAACAACAACCATGGCATACGGTTTTGCCAGAAGTACCGAGGTATGTCGGCAGAGGAAAGACTACGAGTGGTACTTATACACAAGTACTGTCTAATTGCTTGTCCCCTTTCCACCGACCGGAAATATGCCCTAGCAAGGACCGCTGCTATCGCTGCAATGAACATCATCATACGTCCCTTCACATGGACGACGTCACGGCACAAGTCCCCACGCACCCCGGCAAATGGTTCCGTCTAGAGAGGATGACCGAGAGATATCGGACGACGCGCTGTCCATAACCCTCACCGAGGCAACCAAGTTTTGGGCAGAGCAGGTAGCAGAAGAAGATATGAAGGCAGCTGCAACACAACCTACACCGCTCTGTGGCTCGGAAATACGTCCTTTCCGACCGCTACTACGGCACGAGCGCCGGAGAACACGCGAGACACCGACGACTTTACGCCCGGTCCGAATATCAACACCACGTCATGGAGGCGCGGAAACACGTCCTTTCTGCCCATCCTCAAGGCATGTTAAGGTGAATCGTGGTGGCTCGGAAACACCATCTCAAGGTCCCACGTCTTTTCCGCTCATCACGATGCCCAGCAGGTCGGACGACACCTTACCAGGCCCGAAAATCTGTTAGTGACACCACAATTGCCACCGCCAACGTCACAGCTGCGACCTTGCGGCCCGGTAGAGCAGCCAACGTGCCTGCCGCAGCCATCATCATGCGGTCGTTTGTCGCCATCGCCCCAACAGCTTTGGTGTGCATTGAGTCCAATGGCGCACTGCACTTCGTCCGTGCCCTGGTCGACCCGTGCTCACCAACCACGGTCATTGACGGTGAACTCGCTACCGACTTATTGTAGAACGTGTTGGTGGGACCCGGCAGATCAGGTGCACGCTGGTACTTCGGGGGAAGTTCGGGGTGACCAGAAGGGTCACAACTCATGCAACAGTCCTGGCACGCCACCAACGAATAAGCCCGGTCTCAACTATCGATGCAACTGTAGCGGCTCCCTTCCAATTTATGAGGTTGGCAGATCCCGAATTCTTCCGGGCCTCTCCAGTTCGCCTTACGCTAGGCGCCGACGTGTATGCGAGCCTGAATCTAAGCGGTACTCTATCGTCGAGTATCAACGGGCTGCTAGCGCAGGCCACGATGTTCGGCTTAGTCGTATCAGGGGCCTACTGTAATATATTCGTTCTTAATTGAAGTACGCCGATGGTTAGCGTTAAGTCAATAATGATTCTTCATTGAAAAGCTTTCTCTTTTATACAATTTCTTACTTTACATACGTATACATAATTACACTAATACTTACAAACTAAAAGTATTTACGTTGTATGTAACGTCAGCAATAAGTTGGTAGTTCACATTGACAAACCGATACTGTCGATCAGTCATGCTGATCGATACGTGTGTTGGTCAATACGACGGGTTGAGTAATAGGGTGACAAATGTAAGCAGATCCGCGGCGAGTATATATGTTGTTGAACTCCCGTTGGGTTCAACTTAATTTATTTGGGTCAATATTTATATGTGCATAAAAATGCTTTGAAAGTGAAACGCATTCTGAGTAATGCTACACTACCAACAGTAAGCTTCCAATTACCTTCGACACGCTACTCCAAAAAGGAGAAATCCAATAATAAGGTGCATTGAGCTAGGCAAAACCACGTTCTTATATAATAACCTTTCTTTTCTCATCCCCAACAGGTGTCAAGAGGAGGCTGCGTAAGGAGGGTGGAGGAGGGTAGTGGCGTAAGATCCCTATACTAAGTTTTTTTTTGCTTTTGATAAATATTTGCATACACTACTATTATTATGATGTTTAATACATATTTCATTTCACTGGGTATATATTCTAACTTATATGTAAATCGGGATGGTTGCTGGCGGCTTTTATTTGATTAGAGGTTGCGTGTCGCAAGGGGGCCGGCATGTTAAGGCCACCGGCCTAAATATCACGGTCGCCCCTCGTATTTGTGCAGCTTTACGTATCGGGCCGTGCGGTTAGATTTATCTCTTTTACTGATAACAGCGCTTACCCCCCCGAACCAAACGAAAGTAAGCATTCCGCGGCGGTACCGAGCAAAATTTAAAGAAAGGTCTCGGGCACTCGATTCTCGAGCGTACACGAGTCACCAGCAGCCATCCCAGGTAATTAACTATATGATTTCCATAACCTTCCATATTGTTTTCCTTCACATTTCTATTGTATATTTAATTTCAATTCCACTTTAATAAAACCCACATAGCTATTGTAATTCTTTACATTGAATTCCGGTGTTTATTTTCTTATTAACCCGTAAACAACTAGCATACACCACATTACTACAGAAATAAACATGTAAATCAATGGGAAATGTTCGTACTATCATATGTATATTCGATTATAAACCTACCGGGAAATGGTTGTTGTATCTTGCCATCTAGGAGTAGCAGCCTTTCTGGGAAAGACTTGGATTATTAGGAGTAGGGAGGGCAGCAAGTAAAATGATATGACGAGATATGGGCGAGAGTGGTGACACCATGTTGTGGTTTTGCGTAGTATGGACATCGGTAGGAGTATTAGTAATATTTAATTGCAAATTGCCTAAACATTAAAATAATCACCGGCATTTTTATTTTCTTACGTTTGGCTTGTTTTGATTGTGCAAAATAAGACAATTGGAATTTTCCACCAATGGGATATTTTAACAATTTCCCTTGGAAAAGGTTGCCATATGACAAGTAAGGGTATGGTGAGTAAAGAAAAAGGGATAGCCATAGGGTAATGACCGCTGTCGTTGGCTGGAAACACAACAATAGAGCAATAGAAAACGGGAAGAAAAAACGGTGTTGCTGTTCTTATTGTGCCTATAAATAGAGGGTACTTGGTAGGTCAGAACAAAAAACTGTTCATACTTTAAAGTTAACATGTCGAGTGTGTGCCAGTCGGTGCGGCAAACGTTGTTGTTGCAGACTTTCAAATTTAAACTTAATCCCTGTGCGCGAAGTCCAGTAAGGGCAATACGTTGTTAATGGTTGTGAAAATTATTAATTTTCTTATACATTAATGCGGAGTGGGGCGAAAAGCCATACATCTTTACGCGCGCTTGTTAGACAATAATTTAGGCCACAGGCCACACAACAACACGTATAATTAATGTCTGCGACTGGAGTCCGCAACAGACAGCTTTGGGTCCAAGTATCCGGTAAAGGGCAGAGCAAGCAGTGCCCCATCGTTAATCATTTTTATGATAGTGCTGCAATATTGACTTGGTAAGTCACCCAAAATCCATTATTTTTTACTTAGATTTTTCTTTGCCTTTTTTATTCTTCTTAGCTTCGTGCCTTTTTAGGGTTCTCGTACCCACTTCTATCGACTACGGTCACTGTAAGCTCCAGTAGTGCAAATCCCCACTCGATTTGCTTTCCTTTAAGTAAATTTTTACGTAGTTGGATTTTTTGTGTAAATTTAAAATTTTTGTGGGAGAATACGTACATATATGGCTCAAATTATCTGAAGTGAGCCACTTTTTTTTTGATAGTGATACTTTTACCAGAAAAGTTGCTAATATTGTAGATTTTTGCTTAAAAAATCAGATTCTGAATTTTTTTTTTTTTTTAATTATTATTATATAAGATATTGATTATTGAATTTTTAAGACTCAAAATCTTTAACACTAATTATTTTCCGTTTCGATTGGTGGATTTAGCTGAAATTTGGTATGAATAATAAATAATAGTCACTTTTAAATGTAAGCATAATTTTTAAAATAGTGCTTAATTTGTGGAAAATAGCAACAATTTTTTGAAACAAATAAAAATAAAAAAACCTTCGCCACCAAATTTAAATTTTTTTTTGCCTAAATACGATTGATATATTTATCCTGAATAGATACAAAAAATAAAAAAATTGCATATTCCCATAGGTCAGTTGCTATGTTAATTTTTCTAACCAAGTAAAGTGCAAATATTATTAAAAAAAATCAATAAAGAAATTCTGAGAGTTTTTTTTTTTGTTCATACTCTACCTACGATTGTGTGCTATATCATTCTACCGCTAGGAATTTGGGAGTGAGTACCTCTATGCCACACTTCAGGGTCATCTGCATGTAGTTAACTTGAAAATTTAGTGGTGCTGTAAAATCTTAAATTTTTTGGGTAGGGTAAGGCCTTTTTCAATTAAGGTGACGATGGTTTTTTCAAAGAGATTTTCAAAAAGAAAGCAATCGCTCTGTTTTGAGAATAAGATCCGTTTCTTTCATATCTACACATATACGTCAAATCGTAGTTTTAAAGATGCCTTTACAAAATGTGTGTTGCAACCCTTTTCTAAAAAAAAAAACATATGCGTGTGCGTACAAATCTTTACTTAGTGAAAAAGAATTGTGATACGAGATTTGCCAATTTAATCGGGAAATACATCTGCTTATCATGTAAAGCAGTTGTATACAAAAGCAGTTATATTGTGCAGTTAAAAGAATGTGAAAATTCCAATATTGTGTATAGTGCAGCATCAACCGATGACGACGATGTCGACAGTTCTTATAGTGATAGCCTGTATGTTCCTGAAAATTGCAAAGAGGCTGGCACCGAAGAGGTAATGTCCCTAGTAAAGTCGATCACAAGATCATCTGGAAAAAAGCTTAAATTGGAAATCTCTGGTGAAATGAAAATAAAAATTGCTGAAGTGTCGAGCAAAATTCAATCGCAACTTAGTTGTGAAAGGTCTTTGGAAACGATTCAGAAGGAAGCATGGGCTCATGATATGAAAATCGCACTTATGAAGAAAACTTCGAAATCCGAAAAGATTTTTCTTTTAACAACAATTCCTGTAGACTTAAGCGTACGTAAGACTGCAAACATCTTTGGTGTTTCTCGTCGTTTAGTAGCTCGTGCAAAGAAACTACGTCAAAACCATGGATACGCATCGCATGCCGATTCGAAACTTGGGCGCCACATGGACCAGTCCGTAGTAGAAAATGTTAAAAATTTCTACTTAAGAGATGAAATAAGTCGTGTTTTACCAGGTAGAAGAGACTCAAAATCAGTGGTTTTGGAAGGAAAACGCCAACATGTCACGGTAAATTTAGCTTTGGAAAATAATAATTTTTTAATATATATAGATTTTGATGCACCCTATATTTATTAATGGCAGAAACGATTACTGGTGGGCAACTTAAATGAGTTGCACTGCCGCTTTTTGAAGGAATTTCCTCAGATGCAAATCTTTTTGACCAAATTTCAAACCTTAAGGCCACCTCAATGTGTTTTAGTTGGAGCCAAAGGTAATCATAATGTTTGTGTGTGCAAAATACACCAAAATATGAGGCTAAAAATTCAGGCTCTAAGGCAGGAATTATTAAAGAAAAAATTGATTTCTCGGCAAATTATCACGATTGGATTGAAAAAATTGTTTGCGGTGACTCTAGTTCAGAATGTTTCTTATTAAATTGTAAAAAATGCCCTGGCCCAGAAAAAATTTTGAATGAAGTCAATTCAATTTTGACTAACCACAGCATTAACGATATATCATTTCACCAGTGGCTCTCGACTGATCGGTATGTACTTAAAGTATATGGTATTCATTAGGAACCTCTAACACTGTATAGTTATTGTTTTGTAGGTGTGAGTTTTCAATCGTCACGGAGTCAAGCGGAGTTTTTATAGAAAATATTAAAAAGGATTTGCTCATACTGGTAAAGCACGATTATATTGCTAAATCTCAGGTGGAGCATTTGGGAAATCTGAAAGCTACCATGGGAGAAGGCGAATTTATTATTACTGAGGATTTTTCGGAAAATTATACTTTCAAAATTCAAAATGAAATTCAGGCGCAACATTGGCGTAAGGATCAAGTGACGCTTCATGTTTACGTTGTTTACTATAGAAAAGAAGGTATTTTAT
The DNA here is from genome assembly GCA_949987695.1 of Merzomyia westermanni. Lineage (NCBI taxonomy): Eukaryota > Metazoa > Arthropoda > Insecta > Diptera > Tephritidae > Merzomyia > Merzomyia westermanni. The sequence continues at coordinate 90,428,775 of OX465291.1, forward strand.
ACAACAAAAACTTTGTAATGCTCTCGGAAAATTTACAGCATGACTCCGTAGCCGTCCATTTGTTTAATGGAAAATTAATTTCTCGGTTAAAAGAGGAATTTGGTGAAAGCAATTTAAAAAAAATTTATTATTTTTCGGATGGAGCTTCGTCCCAATACAAAAACAAGTACAATTTACTTAACTTACTTCACCATAAAATTGATTTCGGCATTGATGCGGAGTGGCACTTTTTTGCCACTTCCCACGGCATGGAATAGGAGGCACAGTCAAAAGACATGCTTATTTTACGGCCTTGCAAAAAGATATTGACCTGCTTTTGATGACTCCAAAGCAATTGTACGACTGGGCTAAACACTTTTTCAAAAATATTAATTTTTATCTGTTCACAAACGAAGAACATGAAAATCATCGAAGCTATTTGGGACAGCGATTTTCCAAAGCCAAAACAATAAAAGATACTCGATCGTTTCATTGTTATCAGCCCAAAAACTACAATACCTTGATGTGCAATATTGTTTCTGGACAAAAAAAAGCAATCGCGGTTACCCTTAATAAATAAGTATACCACGAAACAAACATGCCGCAATAAGAGGGCTAAAGATATTTTATACTACTATATAATAAAATATAAAAATAATTGAAAAACTGAAATAAATGATGGACTATGTTATATACCAATGTGTTTTACCATGTTCGCCAATGGCAGTATACAAAACTATTCTTAAAAAAGTATCAGTCCTATTTGAAAAAAAAAAAAAATCTCGCAATTTTTTTTTAAATTTGTTTATAATTACTTGGTTAGAAAAATTAACATAGCAACTGACCTATGGGAATATGCAATTTTTTTATTTTTTGTATCTATTCAGGATAAATATATCAATCGTATTTAGGCAAAAAAAAATTTAAATTTGGTGGCGAAGGTTTTTTTATTTTTATTTGTTTCAAAAAATTGTTGCTATTTTCCACAAATTCAGCACTATTTTAAAAATTATGCTTACATTTAAAAGTGTGACTATTATTTATTATTCATACCAAATTTCAGCTAAATCCACCAATCGAAACGGAAAATAATTAGTGTTAAAGATTTTGAGTCTTAAAAATTCAATAATCAATATCTTATATAATAATAATTAAAAAAAAAAAAAGTTCAGAATCTGATTTTTTAAGCAAAAATCTACAATATTAGCAACTTTTCTGGTAAAAGTATCACTATCAAAAAAAAAGTGGCTCACTTCAGATAATTTGAGCCATATATAAAAATATTTACTTTATGTGATATTTGCAGGTAATTTTCTTGTGGACAACTTCGGATTGCGGTCTCTCCGCCAACTTGACCGTCATCGACGAAGAGACGCATCATGCTGCTATAATACTATGGTTTGATGTCTTTCGCGTGCCACGCTTCAAGACTTTTTCTGCCAGGGACTCTAATAGGTACATGTTGTTACCCAAAACCTTAGTAACGCGACATTTCGTAAATTTCCTGCAAAACGTAGCGTTAATGTTTTGCTTAAAATCGCTAAGCACGAAATTTCGCTTATAGACTTCTTGCTCTCTTATGAATCGTGTCTCGCATATTCTTTTGTTGTATCTAGATGCATTCGCCTCGTACGATTCGTGCAAATAATTTTTTAAGTCTATCGCTATTGTCGAGAGTGTACACCTCGTTATCTGACAGACAATCTAATTTTCGTGCTAAGGCATAGTCTGCTCCATTTGTAAACATATTACTCGAAATACGGTGAAACTCCCTTGGCCGAGTGTACCGCGCTACGGAGAGAACATTCAATCTCTGTAAGATATAAATCCCAATCTCGATGGTCGTTCTCCAGATATGACCTAGCCGCCAGCCCGCTAGCATAGATTGATTTGGTATCTCAGCAGCGTTCGACTGCGTAGAGTAAAATACAGTTTTCATATGTTTTACCCCATGGTTTTCTAAGAGTTCTGAGAATTTCTTTCTGTTGTCTGAATGAATGATTTCTGGTACACCGAACTAATGGAAAATCTCGTCGGTGACGAACTTAACCACATCCCCAGCGGTGGCTTCACGCATCGCTTTTAAAAAGATAAATTTCGAAAAATGATCCATTACAATAAAGACGAAACAATTGCCCCTTTTAGATCTTAGATATTTGCCGAGAAAGTCTATGTACAACTTCTGGAACGGGCGAACCGTGACTACTTCTTTCCCAATCCCTGGTTTTAGAATCGAGTTAGACGGGTTGGTTTCTTTACAAACCTGACATTCCCTTACAAAATTCCTAACCTGCACCACCATATTTGGCCAGTAGTATAACCTTCTTGGACGATGTAACGTCTTGGCCATACCTCCATGAATGAGGGGCTATCTTTGGACAGTGAGCGTTTTCGATAAGGGTAGACGTCAACTCTTCAGGGACCCATAGCTTCCACTCGTTTTCCTCTAACTCAATATCTTTGTATAAACCATCCCACCTTCCACTTTCAGATCAGGAAGCCGTTCTTTATTATTCTCAATCGACTTTATAAGCTCTCGGTACTCATCAGATTCGAACTCGACTGTGCCCATATTCGAAATTGGTGATAAGCTAACTTCTTCTATGCAACGCGACAGTGTATCGACCACTATATTGTCTGAGCCTTTACGGTGTTCAATTTCAAAATTAAAAGCTTGTAATTGCAAAGACCACCTAGCTAATCGACCATTCAAATCTTTCATTGACATTAGCCATTTCACCACCGCAAACGGCATTAGGTCAATAAAGGGCCGAAATCTTTTGACCGCCATCACTGCCGCGATGCACTCTTTTTCCGTCGTACTGTATTTACGCTGACACTCATTGAAATTTTGAGAAAAATACGCGATTGGTTTCTCTGCGTCGTGGTTTTTTTTTTTACCCCCAGACCATAATTAGATGCATCACATTGCACCCAGAATCGCTTCGAAAAATCCAGTTGTTTCAAAACTGGCGCACTCGCAGCTCTATTTAGGCTATTAATTGCCTCCAATGCTTCTGTCGATATTTCGAACTTTCTTCCTTTCTTCAAAGCGTCTGTTAGAGGCGCGGCCATCGTCGCAGCAGCGCCATGAAAACTACGAACTTGTTTCACAGTTTGAGGGACAGGAATGTTTTGGATATCTCTAATTTTTTCTGGGTCCGTTTTTAAGATCCCACCCCCTACTATGTATCCTAAATAGGGCAGTTCTTTAAACCAAAATTTCGATTTACTTAGACCTATGGTTAAATTCGCGTCAAATTTGCATCTGGCCACTTCCTGTAGGATTCGGAGATGCGTTTCAAAATCCGGTGCTATGATTAATAAATCATCTATATAAATGAAAACGTTGGATTTCAGTTGTTGTGGAATTACGCGGTCCATTAGGCGGCATAGCCTTTGGGCCGCATTACATAATCCAAAAGGCATGGTTACAAATTGGTATAATGGGCGTCCATGCACGGTAAAAGCAGTATATGGCTTACTAGCGTCATCTAACTCGATCTGCCAGAATGCATGCTTCAGGTCGACGCTGCCTATGAAGTGCGTGTCGTCTAGACGACTTAATTTAGCTCGATATTTTGAAGTGGGTACGCGTCTTTCACCGTCACTGCGTTTAGCTTGCGTGTTTCCAGGCAGAACCGATTCTTACCCGGTTTACGCACAACTGTCGCTCCGTTACTCCACGGGCTCTCGCTCTCCTCGATTCCACCCAGCTCCAACATACGATCGACCTCTTCATACACTATTGTCTGCATAGCAGGAGACAGAGGGTAATGCTGCTCTTTAATGGGCACGGCTTCTTCAACAAGTTTAATGGTGTGCTTTTCGAAGGTTTGGAAAACGCTAACTACTTCGTCCAACCGCTCTTTTTGCTCTTGTGTGAGATTATGTAACACGCGCCGTTCATTTTGATCTTCTTCAGGGACCATCTCCTGTTGTAAAGTCTATCTCCTCCACCGATATAACCTCAAGTGCCAGCTGGAAAATACGCCAAAAATCACCGCCAAGGTAAATATTCTGCTCGAGATAAGGGCATAAACAAAATGTGATTTCGCGTTTTAATGTATTAAATCTTACAGGTACCGTCACTTTGCCGAGGACGTTATGCGAACGACCGCCAGCGGTTCTAACGGAAGATGTATAACGCTGAACCGGAACAGCGATTTCGTCAACGACTCGCCTACATCCTCGGCCCAGAATGCTAACGCATGCGCCCGTATCCAATAAGCCTCGTGTTTTTAACCCTAAAATTTCAATGTCCGCGTACACGCGCGGATCTGTACTACTAATTTTCTTCACTGAGGCCACTACTTTTTGTCGCAATATTTTCCGTTGGCGAAATCGTTGTCTAGCTTTTTGGACTTTCCCCATTACTATACTATCGGCAAAGGTTCTTTCACGTACTTCGAGGTACTTCCTATATCGTTCTTCATACGATGGCGTATTTTCCTTGGCAACCTTTGGATGCATCCTTCCGGTCTTACTTCTTTTAAAAATGCAATTTTCTTCATTGTTATCTATATCGATTTCATTTTCGCTCGGGGTCTTGGTAGACGCATCTACTTTCCTTGGGTTTGTGTGGACCCCGATTCTCCCACCACAACCGCGTTCCGTGCCATGTTTCCCGTAGGGTTGCACAATGGACACTTAGGGGTAATGACGTCAAACTTGCCACACTTATAACAAAAAATGCGCCGCTTAAGTGACATGACAAAGTGGCCATCGTCACCACAATTCCAGCAAGGTACACTTCTGCGACCCGCTTTTTGCTTAGCTGATGAATGACGTATTTCTTCCACGGCGACTTGACCCTCATCGCCGGGAGGAAAATATTGGTCTTCGACTTGGCTAACACGGGAAACACCTATCAACTTCTTTGCATTCCATTCTAAGCTGGTCTGATCGGCTGAATCAGGTAAACTATCTTAGCGAGAGATTCGCGCAAATTACCCTTCACCAACCGCACGACCTCGTATTCTGGAAAGGGGTTCCGGAGTCGCGAGCGCAGCGTACCAATAACGTGGAAATACTCGTCGATGGTTTCACCCGCCCTTTGTTTCCTCGCAGTCATTTCCCTTAACACCTCAAAATCAGTTTGTTGCGATGTATACTGACGATGCAACGCATATTGAAGGGTTGGCCAGTCGACTCTACCATGGGACCGGATTTAGAGCCAGTACCATTCACGAGCCTCACCGCCTAGCAACTTATGAAAATAGCGCATCGATGCCTGTGGTAGCTTATACCAATGTTTAGGTCTGGCCTAGCACACCAACATTTTTGTTAGAGTATAAACCGGATGAATGATCCCCAAACAAACTGTAACGCGAGCGGAACAAGGTAGCACCTATCTAGTAATCGCCCAAGCGTGGGGAACGCCCACCGACCCTGACAGATGATAAATTTAATGATTCCTGATAGGATTTCAAATATCTACTGGCTGGTTCACTTCAGTGAAAATTACCCACTATTTTAGGACATTTCTCTAACAGTTTTATCACAATATCTTTTTTTTAAACGTATCGTATATTATAAGCTGCAAAGTGTGAGAAACACATCCTGTAGATGAAAATCTTCCGATTCGCATAGCTAGGCACACATTTTTGACATTATCCCGGAAGACTAAATGAATTTTATCTAATATGTCGTAGCTTCTCGCTACTTCAATTATATTTTGTGAAATATTTAATCTAGTATGGTCCTCCTCTCTACATTTTAGCTACTAAAACCACTTTTAAACGCGGACACTTATCGATTACTTGTGCTGTAAGGTTAAGAAAAGAACATGTGGCGCTTGCATTAGTCCATATGTCCGTGGTTAGTCTCATCCGTTCAGTTCCTTTCAAAAAATTTACCACTTTCTCTTTAACTATGTCATAAATAGTTCTGAAGTATTTTTCAGATTTATATCTGTGCTTAGAAGGTATATCAGGATTAGCGAAATGCAAAAGTTTAAATCCTTCACCTTCTACCACATTGAATGGCAATAAATCTACTGATATGAAATCCATTATAGCTTTATCTATTTTCTTACTTATGGGGTGCTCATCTGCTCAATAGTTTAGTTTGTCAATTAATTGTGGCAAACTTCGTTGAACCAATCTGCTAGGTATTTCCTGAGATGTATCTTTATATCTTTTCTCTTGAGCACTTTTTTTCACAGACTAAAAATTCTTGATTTTGTAAAGGATGTAATTAAAAATGCTTTTTCAAGCTTGTAGTCGTTTGTTTTTTGGGTGCTTCACTTCCCAAAGAAAGCTCTTTCTGGCACACGTTGCAAATCGCAGTTGACTTTTTCCTGTTGAAAAACTTCCATAGCATAGCAAAATGCAAATATGTTACCTTTATATATTTCCGTAATATTGAGGCTACCTACATTTTAAGAAGAATTACTGGCAAAGTATAAATGTGTTATTCGCAGTACGAAAATATATTGCGCTTTTTTAGAGATCCACTAAGAAAAAAAACAGCTCATTAAAATATGAACGCAAGTAATCGAAAATGATGAAACTTGAATATCAACTGATCAACCTGCCTTGCTTCGTCACTGCCATTTACAGTCCAGTGGTTGTTCCCTCTTCGTGTTCTCGAAGGGTCGGTGTTATTTATTGTCAACTCCTCTTTGCCTTGTATTCGCAAACACTCGCGCCAGCATGTACTTGCATGCATAAGCGTAGCCATCGTTATCTCTGTTGTGTTTAACTAGTGGTGGGAGTGTTATTGAGTCTCATTCAGACACATTACCCGAATCAAATGCAGCTAGCCTTTCCAGATGGTCTACCTTTATCTTATTCCTTGGTCTTCCAATAGTTTGTATGCGATAGACAAGATCGTTTATCCGTTTTATGACTTTGTATGGGCCTTCCCATTTACACTGGAATTTCGGGGACAAACCTTTCTTACGTTGTGGGTTGTATAGCAGCACAAAATCTCCTTCCGTAAAAACTTCCGAGTTTATTGCTTTGTCGTATTTGGCTTTCATCTTATAACTCATGATCTTAGTTTGTTGTCTTACAAGGTCGTGTATTTCTCTCATTTCCTCTTATAAGACGCTAGTGGATTTCCGAGCCTTTATTCCGGCATCAGCCAACTTCAAGTCAGCAGGCAACAAAAGAAAGTTATAGATAGCCTATAACAGTGAACCCAAAAATCTACTGCGAAAATTTCAAAGGGATCGGTTGAGTACTTTTCACGCCAGACACAGTTATTTTTATACCTAGTAGTGCTACGCGTACAAGGTATATTAACTTCATTCGCCTTACGGTAGTATGTAACGGCATAAAAGGATCGAGATAGATATTGACTTACATGTATCAAAATGTTCAGGACGAAAAGAGAAATTCATTAAGCCATGTCCGTCTGTCCGTCCGTCCCCTGTTATCACGATAACTTGAGTAAATTTTGAGATATCTTAATGAAATTTGGTATGATAGCCACGACCACTTTTTATATATAGAATATTTGCGAAAATACAAAAAAAAGTGATTATTCAGTACAGAATACACTTATAAGGATACAATTTGGTGCGTACATTAAGATTGAGGCATAAGATAAATGTTTAAAGAAATTATTGAAAATGGGTGTGGCACCGCCCACTTTTGATTAAGTCTAATTTAAAAATGTTATTAATCGTAAATCAAACACCGTTCAAGATATCGAAACGAAATTCAGCAAGCAGGTTTCCAGGTGTGCACGGAATGTTCGAGGAAAAATGGGCGAAATCGGTTAAGGTCCACGCCCAGTTTTTTAACATAGTTCTGAAAAATTTGTATGTAAAAATTAAAACGCGATATTTCTATAAGTATGCAAGCTATACCAATTAGATCTTGCACACATAATAAGATTTTTAAGCAAAACTCGACCGCATAAAATTTTGTGGAATTCGGGGAAGTAGACGTCGCGCCGCCCACTTTTCAGAATAAAAGTTCTGGTATTTTCAAAGGCGATTTCTTGTAATTTCAACTAGATATTTCAATGAAAATTTGTCAGCTGCTTCTCAATAATATGTAGTATACTCCTGCTAAAAATTATTCAAATCGGATAACACACAAGCAGAATATCCGGGCAAGTAGTTAGACCTGTTAAATTCCCATTAGTTCAAGTAATCAATTGATAAGTAGCTTTTTCAATCATTAATGATTATTTTAATTGTTTTGGGAAATTTTCAATTACTAATTAGTTTAAGTAATCAATTGAAAAGTAGCTTTTTCAATCATTAATGATTATTTTAATTGTTTTCGGAAATTTTCAATTACTAATTGATTAGAATTGGAAAATAATCAAACAAAAAAAAAATCTGATAATTTTTAATTTATATTTTTTGATTATTTTTGATTGTTTTGCTATATCGTTGTAAGAAAAATAACACTATATAACAGTACATTTGGGAGTATTTTTAAGATGTAGTCGTGAACCGTGGCGGCCTCCGTGATGTGTTGGTTGTGTGCAAGCCTACCACACCGGAGATCCCACATTCAAATACCGGGTCAGGAAACATCAAAATGGTTGGAAAAAGTGGTTTTAAAATAGGGTCGCCCTCGACAGTGGTTGGCAACCGTCCAATTGATTTCTTCCTAAAAAAACTTTGAAGAAAAATTAGATGAAGCACACTACAAAATTGGAAGAGAAGCTCGGTCTTCATCTCCTGGGAGGTATATTGTTGTGGCGGATTACTTGCTGTTGAAATATGCGGGTTGTGGACTGTATGTTGTTGTAAAATAGTTGCGGCTTACCAAATCGTAGTTCCAAATGAATAACAACGTTTTGTTGGCTTAACTTCAATTACTTTAATTATTCACTTTAAATTACGAACTTTAAACAATAGTTTGATAAATTAGCGGGCGGTTGTCTCAGCAGCAAGAACAAGAAGTAGATAACAAGAAGAACAAATAAGGTAAAACAAACGTCAAAGGCAAAATGCTTGACTATGCTTGTGCATTAACCCTTGCGTTGCTTTAATACATATTTAGTAAAACTTATGCTTATTCGAACTCAACATACCGCCGCCCTTGAACTATCTAATTTACACAGGATATGTTCAACTTAACAGTATCAGTACTTTCTTATTAAAAAAAATGTTAATATGAATTTTATAAGGCTACGCTTTGTACATATGATACAGAATTCAGTATAAAAAAAAGGTGCAAATTTAAAGTTACTTAATAATAATCTTTAATGCAAGTGATCTTAGCTAGTCATCCTCGCAAAACAAGTCCTCTTTCGTCGGTAGAAGGCACACTCTTACTATTGGTCGGTTTAGCTCTCCATGTGGTGTTTTCAAAGTAACTACTCGAACATGCCCATCAGAGCCAGGATGGCACTTTACCACGCGTGCAAGCGTCCACTTTGTGGGAGGATTAGAATCGCTGAAGACAGCAACCACATCGCCTACCTCAATGTTACGGGAAGGACGAAACCATTTTGTGCGGCGTTGTAAACTTACGAGGTATTCGTCTCGCCAACGGCGCCAGAAATGTTGCCTCATGGCTGAAATCGCTTGCCATCTCTGACGAAGATTTCCACAGAACCCTTGACCCTCAGGTTCTGGGATTGATTTAAGCGGTTCTCCCACAATAAAATGTCCGGGAGTTAGGACCTCTAAGTCCCCTGCATCCGAAGAATTGTCGCATAGCGGGCGGGAGTTCACGCATGCTTCGAATTCTGTCAGCAGCGTGCTTAACTCTTCATACGACAGTAATGTTTCATTCACGGCGCGTTTCAGGTGGTACTTGACGCGTTTGATGCCAGTTTCCCAATACCCGCCCATATGAGGCGCAGCTGGTGGGTTAAAACGTCATTCGACATTTGATCAGCAAAGAACAATCGGAGTTTTTCGTCACTTATACACCGCTCAAATGCAATGCGTAACTCTTTCTCAGCTCCGACGAAGTTAGTGCCATTGTCTGACACCATTACTTTACAAAACCCTCTGCGATTTGTGAATCTTTTGAACGCATTAAGAAACGAAGGCGTTGACAGGTCACCGACAAATTCGAGGTGCATCGCACCAGTGCACATGCACACAAATGAGCAGACGTAGACCTTGGTGGCCTTAGCTCCTCTTCCGTGAGTAAATTTGTACATAAAAGGTCCAGCGAAGTCGACCGCGGTGCGGGTAAAACAACGGGAGTATGTTGTGCGAATTGCGGGTAGATTACCCATAGCCTGGGTAGCAAGATTTCGATTTAAGTACGTACATTTTACGCACTTACGATACACGCTGCGGATCAAACTACGAGCGCCTATGACCCAATATCGGCGTTGCAAGATAGTCTGCATTATGCGGGGCCCAGCGTGCAAGGTGAATTTGTGTATTTCGCAGACTATTAGCCTTGCAAGTGGGCAATTCCTTGGCAGGATGATTGGGTGCCGTACATCAGGGGTGAACTCAGCGTTTTTTAGCCTACCTCCAACGCGTAAAATGTTGCTGTCATCCAAGAAGGGCTGTAAACGCAAAAGACAACTACGAAGCGGAATCGGTTTTTTAGCACTACAAGCAGAGATTTCATTAGCCAAATAGAATTGTTGTGTATATCTGATTAGATACAGCTCAGCTTCCTAAAGCTCATGCCAATTTAATGGACCGAAACGCTTAGTACCACTGTTTTGTTTGTAAGCTCGAAAATTGGAGACGAAGCGTAGCACGTAAGCCATAATGCGACGCAGTTTGGAATACGACGAATATTTCGTTATTACCGACCAGTGGTCACTGGAACTGATTACGTGGACGCGAACGCTGTTTCGAACCCCTTCCTCTGTCGTATGCTCTTGCGATGATGAATGCCTCCAGTATTGATCAGCGCCTTTCAGGAACTCAGGACCACTCCACCACAGCTGATGATGTAACAATTCGATGGGTGTTACGCCCCTCGAGGCGCAATCTGCAGGATTGTGTTCAGAGCGAACGTGGTTCCAGCACTCCGGTGGTAAGACGTCCTGAATGTCAGCTACACGGTTTGCGACAAAAGTTACCCATCTACTAGGATGCGCTTGCAGCCACGCCAGTGTGATCGTAGAGTCCGTCCATGCGAACAGCGAGTAGCTAAGATCAGGGCAGCTGTGTAATACACTTCGAACAAGTTTAGCAGCGAGATGCGCGGCACACAGTTCAAGACGCGGTAACGTTGTGGATTTAAGCGGCGCCATCTTGGTTTTGGACGAAACCAACGTAACGTTGATGCTACCATCGCTGTAGCTAGTGCGCGCGTACATAACGGCTGCATAAGCGGCCTCCGAGGCATCGGCGAACACATGCAGTTGCGTAAAGGATCCAGCTACTTCTGTGCCAAGCCAACGGTTTACCTTCAAGGGTGCGAGCTGCTGTAACTCCATTCGATGCTTTGACCACTTTTCTGAGATGGATTCAGGGATAGGGTCGTCCCAGCCTACTTTAGTGCGCCAGATGTCTTGAAACCACATCTTTGAGTTTATGGTTGCCGGTGAAAGAAGGCCTATTGGGTCGAAGAGCGTGCTTGCATCCGATAAAAATGATCGCTTGGTTAGAACAGCTGGAGGTTTCTTTAGGTTGGCGGTGAACGTGAAATAGTCTCCTTCCGTGTTCCAAATAAGCCCCAAAGCGTGAACATTCTTATCGTCGACGACGTAATGCGATATGGCTTCAGACGCCTTACACATGCTTTCATTCAGTTCCTCGCAGTTTGAGGCCCACTTCCGGAGCTCAAATCCGCCTTCCTTCAATACAGTGGATACCCCTTGTTGCAGTGCCTGTAGCTCTTCCTTGCTGGATGCGCCGGTAAGTAAATCGTCCATATAAAAGTCGTTCAGTATTGCATTAACGGATCTTTCGCAGTCTAACACTGAATCCCTTGCCATCTGTTGAAGCGATCGCACAGCTAGATTAGACGCAGCTGCTACTCCATATGTCACACGAACCATCCGAAAGTCCTGAATCGGCAAAGATGGGTGGCTACGCCACGCGATGCGTTGTAGGTCGGCATGTTTCGATGAAACGCAAACCTGACGATACATCTTCGCGATATCTGCAGTTACTGCAAAGCGGTGAGTTCTAAAGCGCGTCAAAATGGTAACGAGGTCTTGCTGAAGTTGAGGTCCGAGGAACAACGCGTCATTCAGCGAATTTCCGGAGGACGATTTGGCGGATGCGTTGAATAGTACCCTCAACTTCGTTGTAATACTACTCTCCTTCACAACGGGATGGTGCGGCATATAATAGACGGCGTTGTCCGTAGTCCGAGGTACAGCTTCCATATGGTTCATCTCCAACAGCTCTTGCATGAACTCGTTGTAACGCGATTGTAAGTCGTTGTCACGAGCCATTTTGCGTTCGATTTGTAGCAGACTGCGAACAGCGAATTCCCGCGACTCACCCAATGGCACGCCCTCTTTCAGCGGTAACTCCACTAGAAAGCGACCATCCGGGGTCCGTTGATGGGTTGAAGAGAAGTGGTCTTCGCAGAAGCGCTCTTCCATGGTAAGATGGTGTTTTTGCGGAGACTCTTCGAGTTCCCATAACCTCGATAGCGCGCGATCAAGTTGGACATCAGAAAGCAGGGATAATACCGTAGGTGTTGCCGAAGACGGATTATCGACACTTCCACACAAAGCCCAACCAAACACCGTTTTTTGTGCCATGGGGGTGCCGGGTGGACCCTTGCGAATTTCGGGACAAAGGAGACGACTCATAACATCCATTCCAACCAAAATATCCACACGACCGGGCTTCATGAACTGCGGGTCGGCCAGGAACAAACCCCGAATATGTGCCCATTCAGGAACGTCTAGCGTCTTCGATGGCAAGTCGCTTGTGATTTTTGGGAGGATTAATGCGTCAACAGGATAGCGTTCATTCGAAAAATTGGATGAGAGCAAAAGCGATGTCTCACCCCTACAGCGACCTCCTTGTGAAGAACCGATCCCTGTGACGAATACTGAAGACGATGTGCGGGGAAGACCTAAGCGTTGTACACACGCCTCGGTAACAAACGTGTCATGGGAACCAGAATCGAACAACAGGCGAGCTGTCTACCATCGATCGGAGAAATCGCGAACCTTTACTAGGGCTGTAGACAACAACACAGTGCGTTGCGTTACAGGTAGTAAGTTGCCTTCCGAACTTAGGCAGGATGACATGCAGGATGAATCAGCTGATTGGTTTACCGGGGAAGCAGTTTGTTGACTGGTGTTCGTTGCGGTGTTCGGGGCATTGCGGGCTGTGTCGGCGACGTGGGCAGTAGCGGTGGTAGCGGTTGACACTGAGACACCATGGAGCAGCGTATGATGACGTTGGTGGCATATTCGACACGCGGATGTACTGTTACACCTGTCTTTAAAATGGCCTGAACTCAAACAATTCATACAAACCTTAGCTTCCTTGATAAACTTGCCTTTCGCTGATGGATCTAAGTTTCGAAACTTGTCACAAGAATATATCCTGTGAGCAGCATTGCAGTACGTGCATCGGGACTGGTTCTGATCAGACATCGCGTGAAACACCTTCGTGGACTTCGCAGATTTCGCCGTGGTTGACTTGCTTGGTGATGGTTCAGGCGCGGTGGTACCCAACATTGAAAGCGAACGACATCGTACCTCTAAAAACGTTGCTAGTTCTTCGAAGGTAGGAGGCTCGTCGCTGACCAGTGAAAGCTCCCATTGCTGGCGAGTCTCAAAGGCTAACCGTTTTACTGCTTCATGGACCAACCAATCGTCCCAGAACTCTACAGAGCGACCTAGTGCCTTGAGCTCACGAACGTGTTGCTGAAACCTATCGAGAACACTTCTGATAGCTTCGGAGGTGTCTCCAGCAGCCTTGCGGATGTCATCCATCGCCGTGAGATGTGCTTCCACTATGACCCTTATTACCTTGTAGCGAGACTTCAATAGATTCCAGGCTTCGACGTCATTCGCGTCGGAAATCTTGAAACCATTGATGATGCTGAGCGCGTCCCCTTTTAGACAGCTACGTAAGTAATGCAGCTTTTGTCCGTCCGATAAAGTAGCATTTCCATCCACCAATGTGCAAAAGGCATCGTAGAAGGCGACCCACTCTGTGGAATCAGTAAGTCCATTTTAGGCAAACGTATTGCAGCGGATATTGACGCGGGTGCAGGTGCGGATTGCGTTAACGGTTGCGCCAGACATTTCTCTACACGCTTAAAATTTGCCAAGGCTGTCGCGTACCAGGTTTCGCATTGTATGCGAACATTGTCCTCTACGTCGGCGTTGTCAGCTCCACAGGAATTTTCGACGGCGTCTTGAGCAGCACTGAAACGCTCCCACTGCTCGTTGAGGATTTGCAAATAACTTGCAACACTAGCGGCGTCCATGGCAAATGCATCGTCTATACTCTTCGTCATGTATCTCTTAATAGCTTTTAGGGCAGAGTCGCGCGTTTTTACGAAGGTGGACATTTTTTATTTTTCTATATAAATTTTGGGTACTCTAATGTCAGTTTCAATTACAGGCACGAACGCTGGTAAATGGTACGGTGAAAAAGGTAAGGCGATTTCAAAGGGCAAATGAAGGTTACTTGAATGCACAAAAAATGTCCAAATTGGCGATTTAAGGCAGAAATAGTATTTAATTGAAGTTAATATTAAATTTCGTTTGTATAGCGGCAGGCTTATTAGCAAAATATATACGGCAATGTGCGGTGCGAGCGTAGTGAATGCGGCTCGTAGGATCAAAAAATGTTGTGGCGGATTACTTGCTGTTGAAATATGCGGGTTGTGGACTGTATGTTGTTGTAAAATAGTTGCGGCTTACCAAATCGTAGTTCCAAATGAATAACAACGTTTTGTTGGCTTAACTTCAATAACTTTAATTATTCACTTTAAATTACGAACTTTAAACAATAGTTTGATAAATTAGCGGGCGGTTGTCTCAGCAGCAAGAACAAGAAGTAGATAACAAGAAGAACAAACAAACGTCAAAGGCAAAATGCTTGACTATGCTTGTGCATTAACCCTTGCGTTGCTTTAATACATATTTAGTAAAACTTATGCTTATTCGAACTCAACATATATGTTGCGCCTAATTGTTATTAATATTAGGTAGTAGTACTGAACCGTGGCCATGCAAAATTCGTTGTATCCTGTGTTATATTGTAGTACTCGCATAGTACTTCTTCGCAATGCATTAGCGGGCCAAATCAGCTTATTACAACACAATCTTTGCGAATGGTATTGGGCTGAGTTATTTAGAAACATAAAACTAATAATAAATAATGAAATCGGGCAAGTGATTCTATGTAGAATAGATAGCCGTTTGAATAGCACTTTCTTGTAGATACTCCATGGAGTACCAACTTAAGAAGTACTCTACCGTGGGTGTTCCATATAGTACTCAGAAACAAAATGAGTAGGGGGTGATGTCATAACACATCGCTATGTAAATTGTATTTATATGGTCCCTAATCCGATTCCAGAAAATAGATTTTTCGGCTCAGCCGAATGTGTTTGCATGCTCTATAATAAACGATATCGTGTCGAAAACGATCGTCGTTCGTGAGTTGGTAGCATGAATAGCAATACGATAGGCAAAACTATAGTCAACACGATAACAGCTGACTGTTACGTAACGAAAGTGCTAAATCGGTAACCTCTATCACGATAATCGGCTGTTAATGCGAAAACAAAGTGCCAAAATCAAACAAGAAGGAAACTGCTATCGTTGTTGATGAAATGGACTGCTAAACCACGTTCAAAAATGTCGGGAGAGGTAACAAAAGACGCGTTTGGACCTCGGCATCAATAATCCGAAAGCGAATTTTCGGCTGTTTTATTTCTGTGAAGAGATATTTACAAATAAAGCTGAAAATTCTCTGTCTGGAAGACCGTCTACGCCTAGGAAGGTGTTCTGCACATAAATGGCATGGGTCACGCCCCCATTTGGGATTAATAACTTTTATTATGGATACCGAGGTCAAAAAGCGTCTTTTGATACCTCTCCCGACATTTTTGGAAGTGTTTTAGCAGTTGTCTCCTAAAGGAAACAATTACACAAACTTTTGTTTACATACTCAAAACTCCGCCTTTGGGTTCTAAGCTCTGCTTCTTCGGAGAAAGCCAGAGCAATAGCTTGGTACATTATTAATAAACAAATATGTATACGCACAGTATATTAAATTTACAAAAATTGTGAATTTTTTTAATGTGCTACAAAACCAAAACGCAGCTGCACAGAGTTGCAAATTTGACATTCGATTTCGTTTAGTTGACGATGGACGTAAGCCTACACGATAAACGGCAACGTAACATTCAGGTTAACAAAAGCACACGATATCGTCAGCGCAGTTATCGTTCGTTAAGCGTATCGTTCGTCAAAGGGAGTGAGGCTGTTAAAAATTTACTTCGATTTTGTTCGCCGAAAAATGTTGAACTATGGTTTATTTCTGATAACAAAAGGCAAAATATTGAGCCTGGAATTGTTAGAAGTTTAATTATAAGCAATGTTCTTTAGATAAAACCTATTGTTGTTACGATTTTATCGGACTTGAGGTTATATTCGCTATAAGAGACAACCTTTGATAAACGATTTCATCATAGAAGATTTAACTGAATATAACGCCATTTGCCTATACCATTGGATTGTTTTTAATTTTTCTTAATTTAATTAAACCCCGAAAACAATGGGTAATCAATCATTAATATGCTTTTCCAAAAAATTATCAATAAAACCGGTTATCATTATGATTATTAATCATTACCTAACAGGTCTGGTTAATACCCCACTGCAATAGGTAAGTTATACACCTTTTTTGATTTTTATTCCTTTCATGAACATGAAATGTTTGTAAGTATGAGAAGAAGAAAAGATGTGCCCATCAGTAAGTATACTGAATTGATTAGGACGATGAGCTGAGTCGGCTTAGCCGTGTCCGTCTCTCTATTTGAACTTCAATTTTTCAAACATAAAATGTGCATGTATTGGAGTTTTGAAAAAGTGTGGTTAGCAGCGATTGGTAGGGAAGGTATTTATATACAAATTGATTAATTCACCACTCAAAACTCATAACAGAAGTGTTTTTATTGTAAACAATCAGCTGGTATTAATATAGACCTGCATAAATTGGTATGACATAATAGATCACTATCTCTATCTCTATGGCGCGATATACAACAGGTATATCATCATAAACCTCCTAAGAGATTTTTGCGCCAAGCTTCTCTTCCAATTTGTGGTGTGCCGATTTGAATTTTCCCTACAAATTGGTGGGACCTACAGTTTTTTGCCGACTCCGAACGGCATCTACAGAGGAGACGAATTTTTGCTGAGAAGTCTGTCATGGCAGAAATAATAGATCACTACTAGGTATATAATGCTCTGTTCCACCCGAACTTAGACTTCCTTACTTGTTATTTATAAGATTGCCCACATGGTAGTAGAAAAAGTTTAAACCCTCTATAGGTCATAACTCCACAACAATTTACCAATTTACCACGACAGCTGGGTATTCAATGTTCGGTCCCACCCGAACTTAGACTTTCCTACTTGTTTTAATTTTACTTTATTCGACAGCATTGTCAAAGATGACGACAACAGATTACAAGAACCTTACGTCCAGATAGAACAAGTAAGGGGAAATAGAATTTCACAAGTTACAGTTTATTCTACAATAGAATCATTTGGTACTTAAATAAAACACATTTTTTTACTAACCCGTTTTAGCCATTTTTTGTTTTAATTGTATAAGTTTTGTGCAATTCAGCATCCATTTAAAGAATGAAGTTTTTTTAATCTAAACATATATCAAATATATGTGCGAGCTCGGTTCTACTAATATTTAAAAATTTTATCATTGTATCTATTTTTGGCCATAAACTTTCATAAAAACAGGTTAAAGCTGTTTTGTCACATTGAGAAATTAGTTATTTGGTTTCTCAAGGCTCCCATCCTAAATTCGGATGATGCTACTTACTTCACAGCATCTATCGCATTTGGAAGTTCGATGTCTACATCGGATACTAAGAGCTCTTCGAAAAAATTCTATAAATATTTCGTCCATGGTGGTCATACTCTGTTATGAGTGTTTATTGCTTTCATACTTTGTCTTGTTTCATTCTTTTTGGAAGTTCTTTTTTGAATATTAAGAAAGTGAAAGACAACACTGAAGATGGCCGAACGCCGAAACCTGACAACTGATAATGGAAAATTTCTGCTAGAATATTTTTAAAGATTCGGAAAGCAAACAAGTTTAAGCATAATTTTTCACCCTATCGAAATTTAAATATTTTGAAAATCATCACTCTTCTAAATCTTTTCTGTCACACTTTTTTATTGGACTTGTGATTCGATCCCACAGTTTATGTTCTATTCATGCTATCATATTTGTTATTTTATTATAAAAACTATGAATTTCAGGGCAACGTAAGTTGCTCTTCGTCTCTTCTGGAATCTTTCATTTCTCTGTCAACTGGGGCAGTGGACCAACATCAACTTTAAAGCCAAATTGGCTGAGACCTAGCGCAGATAAAGACTCCAGCTTTCAATCACTGACATTAATAAAATCAAAACTTTTCTGAGAAATGTTCGGGCAAAATTCGAGTCCAACCCTACAAAGTAGAAGTTTTTCTAGTATCAACAAAGACAACAGAATTTTGTCTCAAATTCCTTCATTTGAATTAAAGTTGAAAAAGAAATATTGAAATTTCCAAAATTAAAAAAAAAATTATTTAATTTATAATAACATTATAGTTTTGTTCCAATTCAGAGAAACGTCAAATTCAATCACATTTTGTTAAATACATTTTGATCACATGTAAGTGTTCTTAGATTCTCTTTAACTACTATGTATAATATACATGTGGGACGGGAACTCCGCAGTGGACGACTAACTTAACCTTAAGTAGCCTTAACTTACCTTACCTAAAAATGCAACCCTTAACTATTTAATCAAACTTGACGAACGCGCAACTTGAACGAAGGGATTGCAAGTTGAATTGAAAGAGGAGAGGGGAGTTCTGTCTTGTTCGCGAAGCGTCACGCTTCAACCGCTAAAAATACTTATCTAGTGTTAACTAAAATTACTTAAATCTATTTAACTTAAGAACTTTAAATAATGTAATTCGTTTATAACTAACTAAAACCATACAATAAACGTGAATGAACTATATTAATTAAACTGTCTCACTACAAATTGGTGTCAGAAAAAGGATTCGGTGCCTTATGCGAACGGCGACGCAGAAAGTAGAGCGTCAGTAAATATACGAAGACGTCGTACCGAAGTACAGCATACGCCAGGCAGTGAAAATTTTCAACAAAAATAAAATTATTATTGATATTGTGTGCGGCAGTTGACCGTGAAACACGAAGTGTTGATTGTGGATGTGTAAATTGGCTATTGGTTAAAAACGCCAAACATTTTGCACGTAAATGCAAATTTCGCTTTAACTAGTTTGCAGGGGTGCTGGCGTGGTGGAGGCCGAAAAGCGTCAGCGTGTGAAGCTGTGTGCAGAGGCGTACAGTAGTTGTTGTTGGCTCAGTTCAAGCGTGGCAGAGGCCGAGTAGCGCTGGTTCTGCGAATTGCGATTTGTGTGGCAGTGGCTGAAAACATAAAATCAAGTGCATTCGTGTAGCAAAAGCTTTAACAACGAGCTACAAGTGGCGTTAATTTGAAATAAAACTAAAAGCTTTTGTTGGAGTGAGAAATCATACAGTGCAGTGGAAGAGCAGAATAAGTGAAGCAGCAATCCTAGTTGAAACCAAATATCGTTCAGCAAAGTGATGAAATTGACATCGTAAAAGGCGAGCGGTAGAAGAATAAGAATAGAGTAGTTGGTAAGCGGGTAAAAGAAATAGAGCTTTAACTTAAAATTTTTAATGTGAACGTAGTTATTTCTGTTCAATTAATTTCAAATAACGTTCGTTTTGAAGAGTAGTCGGTAATACATTAAGAGAGGAAAAGGAATAGAACCATATTCCAAATTACAACTTATGTTATTTCAATTTTAATCTTCTTTTACACTTTTACACTTTCTATGCATACGTACATATATTTGTTCATTTTGAAAGCTCATGTGCAAAATATAAAACGAGAATTTAATTGTCAAGGTATATAGAGCTCATAAAGATTTTATTTTTGTGTGTATTTTATTCACATTAAGAAAGGAAATACAAATTTGTATAACATCGCATACCTATAGTTTTTTCTTTTGGTTGTTGATCTGTAGTGTGTTGAATTGTACTATCAGAAAAGCTTTTGTGGTGAAGTTCTTGTAACTGCGGTGAATTAAAATAATAACAAACCTGTTGATGAATTGGTGAATTATAGCAGAGCAAAGTACACTCTTGTAAAAAAAAATTGTATACGAAATTTATTTAAAGGAAATTGCTCGTACGAATTGTTAACTTGGAATGAAAACTGTGTTATAAAACTTTCGCTGACAATCTTGACAATATTTAAATACGTTGTTGTAACGCCGCAGATTTGAAATCATTTTAAACCAAAAGAAGTTAATTATAGTGAGTAGGGAATTGAAGTGTACGAGTCACAATGGACAGAAACGAGATTTTAAAGTTGAAAGTAGATGAACTAAAAGCAAAGTTGACTGAGTTGGGGTTGTCCACCGTAGGAAGGAAGATGACTTTACAAGATAGACTTCTTGAGCATTACGGCCTAACTGTTGATGGCACAGATGATGACAACGGTGTCGAAGGCTCTCAATACGGCGATGCTGGTGCATCACCTCCAAGTGAAGTTCAGTTTCAAACATTCAGCCGTACGCCATTTACTCTGCGCGATATCGCAGATTCTTTGACGCCTTTTACCGGTTCGGGGTCCTTGTCGGTCGAAGATTGGCTGGATGATTTCAATGAAAATGCTGAGGCTGTTCGTTGGAATCCTCTCCAGAAGTTTATATATGCAAAACAACTGCTTAAGGGTGCGGCACAACTTTTTATACGAAGCCAAAGAGGGATAATTAGTTTTGATATGCTAGCGCAGGCATTGAAAACGGAGTTTGGTGTCGTGGTGTCTGCAGCTGAGGTGCATCGAATGCTCAGAAATCGGCGGAAGCGCCAGAACGAAGATTATAAAGAGTATCTTTATAGTCTTATGGAGATTAGCAAACCAATTAAGCTAGATGATATGAGTTTAATTGAATACTTTATAGAGGGTATACCGGACTCGCGACAAAATAAAATTAACTTATTCCAGGCAAAATCAATATCGGAACTGAATGAGCAAATTCGTGTCTATGAAAAGGTAAGACCTGGTCGCCAACAAGTGGCCATTTCGAGCTCTGCTCAGACGGCCGATAAAGTAACAGGAATTCCTAATACGAGTGACCAGAAGGTAAAGATAAAGCGATGTTTTAAGTGCGGCGATGCTTCTCATATAGCAAAAGATTGTAAACAAGCACAAATCAAATGTTTCAAGTGTGGGCAACCTGGTCATCGTGCCGCCGATTGCCCCGATACAAAAAGTTCCGTAAAAACCGAGAAGGGTAGCGTAAATACGCTTGAGGGTGATATATGCTGAAAAGTAGGTGAAATTGGGAGATGCATATTTAAGGATCTAGTGAGCTTCGGCGTAACATTTTCGGCATTAATAGATACCGGTTGCGACCTTTGCTTAATACGCTATGACATATTACTTATGTTTGGAGAGGATATCGAGTTGAGCGATGATAAACGTAGGCTAAGAGGTATTAGTGGAAGCGTCCTTAACACATTGGGTAGTTTTACCATCCCCGTTCAAGTTGATGACTTGCAGCTTGATGTTACTTTCCACGCCGTGCGTGAACGGGATATGCATTACGCGGCAATAATAGGTAACAACATACTTAAGCGAGTGGATATGGAGGTATCGGAGGATTCGGCTAAGTTTAAAGCAAAAGCAGATAGAAATGAAAACAACGTTAATTTAGTAAGCTCAGACCTGGATGATAGGAATATAGGAGTTGGAGAAGATCGTCTAAAGAAGTTGGAAGTGTTGGAGGAATTTAAGAGTATGTGCTGTATAGTAGAAGAATGTAGGGGTAACGTGTCAGATGTTGATCTTTCGCATCTGCAAATAGCCGATCAGAACCCTGTTGAATCGTTGATAGTTAACTATGAGCCAAAGAGGGTGAGAGAATCGCCGATCTCAATGAAGATTCTGTTAACTGATGATGTCCCGTTGTATGAGAGACCTAGGCGTATGTCATACGCCGACAAGATATGTGTAGATGATCAGGTAGCAAAGTGGCTAAAAGAGGGAATTATCCAGCGTAGCACATCCGAGTATGCTTCGGCGATTGTGCTAGTATCTAAGAAAGATGGTAGTAAGCGACTTTGTTGTGACTACAGGCGACTAAACGCGAAAATCGTCAGAGATAACTTTCCAATGCCTCTGTTGGATGATGTTATCGAAAGATTGCAAGGAGCTAATGTATTTACGACTCTTGACTTAGCTAATGGGGTTTTTCATGTGCCAGTGGAGGACAGTTCAAGGAAATTTACAGCTTTTGTGACTCACAATGACCAGTTTGAGTTTTGCTATGTCCCTTTTGGAATCTCAAATTCCCCAGCAGTATTCTCCCGATTCATATTTGCTGTTTTTAGGAACATGATCCAAGACGGCACAGTTGTAGCGTATATGGATGACCTCATTATTCCCGCCAAGGATATAGCCGAGGGCATTGAAAAGTTAGAACGTGTTCTTACCAGAGCAGCCGAGTACAACTTGAAAATAAAATGGAGCAAATGTAGTTTTCTCGTACGAAGGGTAGATTTTTTGGGGTACATTTTAGAGAATGGTACAATAGCACCGTCAAAAGAAAAAACACAAGCCGTATCGAATTTTCCTATACCGCACGATAAAAAGTCATTGCAGCGTTTTCTCGGTTTGACGTCTTATTTCAGGAGGTTTATAGAAGGGTACGCGGTGGTCGCTAAACCACTAACTGATCTTCTGAGAAAAGATGCGAAATTCGAGTTGAGGGATGAGGCAATGGCTGGGTTTCAGCAGCTTAAGTCAGCTCTGATGAAATCACCCGTGTTAAAATTGTACAACCCTAAGGCAATTACCGAAGTTCACGCGGATGCTTGTATATACGGATATATAATAAAAGACGCTTAAGACCAGCAATTCCACCCTGTACAATTTATGAGCCGCAAGTGTAAGCCGGCCGAAGAAAGATACCACTCATATGAGCACGAAGTGCTTGCAATCGTAGAAGCACTTAAGAAATGGCGCGTTTATTTACTCGGGATCAACTTCAAGATCATAACTGATTGCAATGCATTCTTTATGACGATGCAAAAGCGCGATATTCCAGTAAGAGTATCTCGTTGGGCAATGTTTTTACAAGGCTACAGCTATGAGATTGAACATCGAAGCGGGTCGAAAATGAGGCACGTCGATGCATTAAGCAGAGTATCGTGTTTGATGCTGGAAGATACGTTGGTTCACAGGTTGAAGCAGGCACAACAGAGTGACGATTGGATAAAAGCAGTTTGTGCAGTGTTAGAAAAGGGTAGTTACGAGGACTTTTATCTTAAGCACGGCATCCTTTATAAGGATCCCATCAAGGAACTGATAGTTGTTCCATCGTCAATGGAAGATGAAATTATTAAGATAGCGCATAGCCAAGGTCACTTTTCGGTGAATAAAACAAAAGACGCAGTGGAAAAAGCTTATTATATTCCTCAGGCAACACCTAAGGTTACCAGGGTTGTGAAAAGTTGCGTAGAATGCATAGTCGGAGATAGTAAGTCAGGTAAAAAAGAAGGGTTTCTTACCCCGATAGATAAGCAGGATAGACCTTTGGGTACCTATCACGTTGATCACGTAGGCCCAATGGAACAGACCTCTAAGTCGTATAGTTATATTTTTGTCATTGTTGATGCTTTTTCGAAGTTTGTCTGGCTCTACCCTACAAAAGCAACAAACGCAGATGCAGTTATAGATCGAATGAAAAAACAGGCTTCGGTGTTTGGAAACCCGAAGCGCATTATATCAGATCGAGGTGCAGCATTCACGTCAAACTCTTTTAAAGAGTATTGCGAAGCCGAAGGAATCGAGCATCTCGTTATCGCTACTGGTATACCCCGTGGAAACGGTCAAGTGGAGCGCATCCATAAGATAATTATACCGATGTTAACCAAGCTTTGTACAGAAAACCAAGGTCACTGGTACAAACACATAGAGCTCGTTCAGCAGACGATAAACAATACTCCGCCAAGAAGCACAAAATTTTCACCCTTTAGGCTATTAACAGGAGTAGAGATGCGAGTTAGTACCGATCCGAGACTACGTGAATTACTGGAAGAAGCAGCGATAAGAGAGTTAGACGAAGAGCGCGAGAATATACGAAAGGAAGCGCACGAAAATATAAGTAAGATTCAGGAAGAGAATCGGAAGTCATTCAATAAAAATAGGAAGGAAGAGACAAAGTACCGTATAAATGATTTGATCGCCATTAAGCGAACCCAATTTGGCGCGGGATTAAAACTAAAGCCGAAGTTTCTTGGTCCCTATAAAGTATCTAAAGTTTTGGCGCATGGCAGATATGAAGTTTTGAAAGTAGGCGACCACGAAGGCCCCGCCCGTACAATTTCTGTCGCTGAATTTATAAAAAATGGGAGCCTTCGGTCCATCCCGAGTCGAATGAGGCGTCAGAAGGGCCGAATGTGGGACGGGAACTCCGCAGTGGACGACTAACTTAACCTTAAGTAACCTTAAATTACCTTACCTAAAAATGCAACCCTTAACTATTTAATCAAACTTGACGAACGCGCAACTTGAACGAAGGGATTGCAAGTTGAATTGAAAGAGGAGAGGGGAGTTCTGTCTTGTTCGCGAATCGTCACGCTTCAACCGCTAAAAATACTTATCTAGTGTTAACTAAAATTACTTAAATCTATTTAACTTAAGAAATTTAAATAATGTAATTCGTTTATAACTAACTAAAACCATACAATAAACGTGAATGAACTATATTAATTAAACTGTCTCACTACATACATTGTATATAGACTTGACATGTACAAGGTGGCGCAAAAGTAAGCTTCCGATGTTCAGCATATCGGTTGTGGCACGTGCAGTGTGTGCTGTTGCACCGTCTTGTTGGAACCACATGTTTTCCAATCCCAATTCATCAAGTTGCGGCAAAAAGAACTCGTTGATCATTGCTCTGTAGCGCTCACCATTCACAGTAACCGTTTGGCCCCGACCGATTATTGGTCAAATAAATATTCAGCAATATTCCGCGTTCTGGAGCAGTGTAGCGTAACATTGTTTATTAACGTGTATTTCGCATGTGTTTACTACACAAATGTCAAAACAGAACTGACTTTAGGGGCCAATCGCAAAATTTATAGCATTTTCTGATAGGAGGATTATTTTTGCGCCACCTTGTACATATGTCACAGTATACAGTAGACCATGATTCAATAACTAGAAGGTTAGCTCTCTAGTGACATATTTTGGCAATTGCCGCCATCTTGCTGCCGGAAAAATGGTCATTTACATTCTGGGTTGCCTTTTATCGAAATTATGTAAAAATAGTAGTTAAAAATGTAATATTATACAAAAATTTTAAATAAGTAGGTTTCAGAAAATAGATTAATTTGCATTATTATTTAGATCGACTTTTGGGGGTGTAGTGTAGTCGTGGCCGTTTAAAACTCGGGGCATTCCGGTATGTAGCAATGGCTGTCTTAAAATGTTGTCCCTGCATACTTCAATCGTGACTTCAAAGCTGCTCCTTATGTGATTCGAAGTCTTGTTTTTAACAAAACTTTACTACTATTTTCTGGGTTTGATAATGAGTTCTGGCTTAACTTATGTATAAAGCAACAGTTTTAAGTCAACTTCTGTTTTAAGTTTGCATGAATAACACTGTGGAACAAATTCAGGTTAGCAAAAGTTAGGTCGATTCTGAGAGTCAGGGGTGAAATAAGAGGCTAAATTAAAAGACCCGTTGTCTTTGTTTATGTTAGTTCGAATTTGTTTTAATCGATCTTCGAACTTTGCAGTCAAATGCAATACATTTCTTCCCCTCTTCCTCTTTTTCCTCGTCTTCCTATTTTTTGTTTCCAACCACCGCACAGGTAGCGATTTTTATTTATTTCGTACAAGCGAACTAATATCAAAAATAAAGATTCAGTTCAGACTCGAAACTCAGCCGAAGCTGATGTCTTTTAATTTTCGCTCGGTCGTGAATAAATTCGCTATTAACTTTTTTGGAACTTATTTCATTTTGTGAGTGATTTAAGTTAAGTGCATCGGTTTCATAAAAATAACAAAAAAAACATTGTATAATATATATTTTATTAAAAATGTCGGAACCAAAATGTAAAATTGAATATTTTTGTAATGTTTGTGGACGTTTCATAGCAAGCAATGAAAAATGTGGCAATGCGAGTGATTGTTTTTTCGAAGCCTATAAACAATATTTCTCGTAACAGTTTATCACTGACGTAAACTATGCCCCTAAAAAAGTTTGCTTTAATTGCTATTCAAGTGTTATGCAATGGAAAAGTGAAAAGAAGAAGGCTATGCCTTTTGGTATACCAATGATGTGGTTAGATAACAGCCCGCATCAACAAGAAAATTGCTATGGATGTATCAACTACCATAAAACTTTGAATAGAAGGAAAGCAAAAAATAAAACTTATGTAGCAGTGCCAAGTACTACAGTACTACAACCTCCGCTGCTATATCCATGCATTTCTTCTCAGAATACGACCCTGGTGAAGGTACATCCTATGAAACATCAAAGGACCCAATCCTAGTCACACAAAAGCAATTGTTGCAATTTTGTGTTTGACTCAGAAGAAATCAGAAACTGGCTTCATTTTTGAAAGGAAATAATTTGCTGGCGGGTACCAAATAAACAGCATATCGAAAACGCCAAAAAGAGTTAGAAAAGTTCTTCAATGTGAATGATGCAAAAAATTTCGCTTATTGCAACGATATCGAAAAGTTAATGGAGACGATAGGGTTAACCTATAAAAAAAGATGATTGGCGTTTATTCATCGATAGTCTAATCAGTTTAAAAGTTATGCCTTTGCACAAGGCGAATAGAACGCCTTCTGTTTTAATTACGAATAGCACTGACACTAGTGAAAATCTCGATAATTTGAAACACATTCTAGAAGTAGTCAAATATAACGCACACCAGTGGCGCATTTGCTGCGACCTCAAAATAGTTTCATTAATTACAGGCTTAACAGCATCTGGCCGTCCAAAATATCCGTGTTATTTGTGCGATTCAGATTCACGATACGGAGAAGGTATTAGAGGAAGAAACCAGTACAAAAAGCATAACTGGAATAGTCGCATTGGACGGAAATGGCCTTGTCGTCGATTAAATTAGAACTCGCGAATTTAACTTCATTGCGTATGGTGGTACGTTTGTTTCTGTACAAAGAAAACTATTAAAACATTTTTACACTTGATAAACGAAACATACCGCAGTGTTATTCTCTCCAATTCTAGATCGCCGACTAAACCGTTTCTTGTATTGCACACAATTTATAGATTCTTTGCACATAAGAGTTAGAGCGATTGATATTGCGGTTTACAAAGCCATTTTAACCAAAACAGTAACCATATGTATACAAAGGAATAGAAGAAAACGAGATTAATGTGTATGCAATTATTTTCGCTAGCGGATAATTTCCAAGCACAAGTAAGAAACAAAGATAATTACATACGAGTATGTACGTATGTGTAGCACTAGAACGATATTTTAAAGATGACAGAAATAAAGGCAAATTATACAGTAAAGAGGCCGGGCGTTAACATCCCCACCTCCGTGAATCAGTCCAGGACAGCCAGAGTCGACACCGCTCTACGTTTCATGCCATTAGAAGTTCTGACGTCCGCTCGCCTGACTTCACCATCACGTTCAGGATAGACGCGTTCTATTTTACCTCGACACCAACAGCGCCTGGGTACGTTAGGATCAGAGATAAAAACTAAATCCCCTTTCTGCAACTTCTTAGTTCGTTGACACCACTTCACTCGTCTCGTCAGAGTAGGGAGATATTCCGCAATCCAACGCTTCCAGAAGTGATCTCTTAACTGCCGGGCGATTCTCCACTGCCGACACGTACCAAAAACCTTTTCGAGGATGTCGCTAACCACTGGCGTTTGCGCGTTATTTGATTCAGTTAGGATGAAGTCGTTGGGTGTGACTAGCTGCTCTTGGTCGACGTGTACGGGTAGATGCGTGAGTGGCCGAGAATTAACTACGTTTTCTGCCTCAATTAGTAAGCAGTTGAGGACATGTGCTCGTGGTGACGTTTCTTTCAGGGTGACGCGCTTCACACATTGCACTAATCTCTCCCAGGCGCCTCCCTCTGCTGGATTAAATGGCGAATTGAACACCCAGTCCACTCCTCTTTGGGATAACTCGTCCAGTACGCGAGCACAGTCAAAAACTTCGCTAAATTTTTTGGCTTCTTTATCAGCACCCACAAAATTTTTGCCATTGTCTGAACGCAAACGTATTGGCACACCCCGTCGGTTTATAAAATTTCGAATTGCGATGATGCAGGAGTCGGTGCTCAAATCGTGGGCCAACTCTAGATGAAGCGCCCTAACCGTCAGGCATGTGAATAAGGCCACCCACCTCTTTTCAGTGCTACGTCGTATGGTCACTGTTACCGAACCAAAAAAGTCTAATCCCGTATAGCTAAATGGCCGGGTATATGGCGTGAGCCTGTCAGTGGGCAGCGGCCCCATAAGAGGAGGTTTCGGTTGGGCCTTACTCAGGCGGCAGATTAAGCATTTGGCTATCACGCTGCGCAATATAGTCCTTAGCCGTGGTACCCAATAAGTTCGACAAATTTCACACACGGTAGCTTCAGTATTCAGACGAGCTTTGTAAATGTGTGGTTTGACGGCAATATGAGGGGGTGCCTAGATTTCATGGGCAGCCAACTGGCAGCGTCTATGCGACCTTGGACTCGGAGTACCTTTTCTTCGTCCAGATATGGTGGGAGATGCTGCACTTTCAATTCCCTGAATGTCGGAGGTGAACGCCACACGCTGTACGAGTCGACACAATAAATGTTTTGCTAATTCGATTTCTCTGGAGGTTATACCATGACGTCCATCACCTCGTGTTCGGCGGCGGAAGATGGCAATAAAACGTAAAACCTAGGCTGCGGTTCTGACTAGTTTGCTGAAGGTAGAAAAACGTTTGAATTCAAAGGGGTTAGTGGCAACAATTACCAAAACGTATCTTGTACGAAGCTCTTCGTCTGGTCGTTCATTCGCGTTAAACGTAGGATCATCGGTGGGCCAGAGGTGATGCGACTCTTTAAGAAATGATGGACCGGTTAACCATGGTGAAACTGGACTAAATTGTACGTTGTTGTTTGTACGTGTTGCTACATCCGCCACGTTTAGAGCCGTGGGGATCCATCTCCAATTCGATATTGTTGTTGATGCCAATATTTCTGCAACCCTGTGTTGCACGAACGGCTTATATCGTCGTACTCGCTCCACAAATAGCAGCGTCTAATGGGTGGTCTTCACGTACGCAGTTTAGTAAACGGGTTCCTAGAACAGCCGCCTGTAGTTCGAGTCGCGGCACATTTAACGGATTTAGAGGCGCGCATTTGGATTTAGCGCATACAAAGGATACTTCTACCTCGCCACTCGAACTACAGCTGCAAAGGCCTCCTCACTTGCATCCACGAATATATGAACCTGCAGGTTTTGTGGCAAGCCACATCAAAAATAAAAACGAGGCATGGAGTACTCGCCGACTGGTTCCGCCATTTCGCCCATGCACCATTAATCTCATCCGGTAACGACTCATCCCAACTCATGTTCTTCCTCCAAACCTCACGCAAGATTATTTTGGCGCCGATGACAAAGTGAGCCAGAAATCCTAAAGGGTCAAAAATAGACATCACGACACTTAGTAGTTCTCTCTTAGTAGGGCGTCTTGATCCGTTTATTACTGCGGAATCTACGTTATTGAATTTTAGCTTAAAGCCAAAACAGTCGGTTGAAGGTTGCCAATATAGACCAAGAACCCTTTCGATTGGAATTCCGTCTTTTTGACCAATAGGGCGTGTGAACTCGTTCGCCTAGAGTGCTTACCACCTTCTGCGAATTTGATGAAAAATTCCTAAGGTCGAACCCAGCTTCCAAGTGAATTTCTCGCACTTTCTTTGAAACTGTATTGAAAGCAACGATTTATACTCCTGCGGTCCCTTTAACAGTTGCGAGTTTAGCGAGACGCCATATACGTCGGCTGCGGCATCAAAGACTAGGCGTAACTTGCCTGGTTTGCTTAGATTTCTGACCGCGAAGTGCGGTAGGTACCGCGTTTTAGGTGACAACGAGGGTGCTTCTGCTGGTAGAAGCTTACGTGCGTATTTCTTCTCTATGTTAGAATTAACGATTCGTCTATATTCTGCATATAGTTCGGCATCCCTGCCCATTTTTCTCTTCACTCCAATCAACCTCTTCAGCGCTAGAGGGAAGTTATTTGGTAGTACTTTATCGTTACTTCTCCAAATGAGGCCAGTCTGGAACCTTCCATCAATACGAATTGTGGTTGATTTCAATGTTTCGCGTGCTCGTCTGTCGCAGTCGCTTTCTAAGGGAGGCGCGTTTCTAACTCCGAAGGATTCGGTGTCGAAAAAGTTGGCCACCATATCGTGAAGTGACTGATCGTTACGATTATTGAAGAGAAGGCATGACTGCGTCGGTGTGGGCGGCATTGATATGGATGTGCTCGAAGTCGGGCCAAAAAGCACCCAGCCCAGCTCAGTGTTTGCAGCAAAGGGCCCACTTTCTTTCACCTTTACGGTGGTCGATGGTAAACCAAGGTGGCAATGGTCGACACCAATCAGGAGCTTTGGTCTTACTTGTGGGTATGTCTGCACCGGCAAGTTATGTAAGTATGTTCCGTGGCTGCTTAACTCGGACTTACTTAAACATTGAGAAGGCAACTGCAGATTCGAGACTCCAAACACATTTCGTAACTTGTGCTTCCTTTGAACGTTGACACCGCTTATTGACAGCTCGACAACGAGGGCTGACGCTTGTGCTGCGCGGCCACCGAACCATTGCAAGTTCGGGCGTTGCTCCTGTCCTCGTATACCGAGTTCGTCCAAAAGAGTGTTGTCAACCATCGTAATTGAGGACCCTTCATCTAACAGCGCATACGTCTCGACCGATCTGTTAATTCCACACAATATTACTGGTAAAATTCTAAATAATAAATTACTTTCGGTGCTATTGCTGCAACAGTCGGTGAACAGCTGCTTCTGCGTCATTTGGCTGCCGAGTGTAAGCTGGTGGCTGTATTTCCGCTGCGGGTTGATCATTTCTTTTTACCGTATATGGCGCATCACTTTTACGCGAATTTAGGGCCTTTGGAAAATGGTTCTTGGGACGCTCGACTTCATGCAGCAGCTTGTGGTGCATTCGTCTACACCCTACAATGAGACATGGTTTCCGCCGGTGGCAGTCACGCATACCGTGTCCAGATCCAAGGCACGCAAAGCAAAGTCGATGCTGCTTTACTTGGTCCCATCTATTTGATACCGTCAGATCGATAAATTGTTTGCATTCCGATGGCTTATGTTCACCCTGGCATATTGGGCAATTTAGTTGGCGGTGAGCAGTATGAAGCACGACCCGTCGTTTATGGTCCCGCACTGAATCACCATCTTGCACTGTACAGATGACGTTCGCTAAATTTGTAAGCTACTCGTTAAATTGTTTCACCGTTGCATACGTTTGTATAGTTACCGCATAACTTGCCCACTCTATTCTTTTATTCATAGGGAATTTCATCACAAGTTCGTCGAGGAGTGTAGGGTTGGCGAGATGCTGTTCTCCTCCTTTGGCCGATTGCAAAAATGCGCAGATATTATTAACGTTGCTAGCAAATGGGACGAGCTTTAACATTGCATTTTCCGGTATAGGTGTTATCTCCTTTACACGAGCTAATTGGCTGCGAATCAGTAGAGACTTCACCGATTCTCGAGCCTCGCCCTTCAGGCTTCTCTGTAGCCGTTGGTTATTCCCAAAGTTGCTGTATCCATAGACTGTCGTGGATTCTGTAAAGGCGGTATAGAATATTGGCCAGTCTTCTGCTTTACCACAGAAATCCGGCAAAGGTTGGATTTTTCTAGGTAGGCACTGCGACGGTGCTACTGCAGAGCTTAAGTGTGAATATGTAGGAGTGACGGAAGGATTGAGAATCACAGAAGTGGCACTAGCAGTTGGTAACGTTGGATTGGCATACATATGATCTAGCGGGATGTGCGGGTTGGCAGGTGCACAGACAATGAAAGGTGACGAATGGTAGTGACCGTTGCCGGGTGGCGGTGGTACGGTAATTGCAGTTGCATTGGTTGCTTCTTGCGTGTCCGGCGGCTGAACAACTGGCAATTGTGTTATTTCAGTTTGACTCCCTGACGATATAGCACTGAAAACGTTATTTGCGGCGGTTTGCGCTTCATGATCCCTCAACTTTGCTTGAGCAGCTTTAAGGCGACTTTCGAGTACAGCGATACGCTTTTGCATTGCGCTCACCACGCTTTCTTGACTTGCCCTAGAAGCAGCGGAGGAAGGACGGCTAGTTATTGACGAGGTTGGTTTCGTGGCGACGTTACTCGTTGTTGTATTAGGTGCTGGGACGTCTTTTTCCATTATGGGCATGGCTGTAGCTTTGTACTTAGTACTGGCTTGATTCAAACGTTGACTACGGCGAGGAGACCTGTCCATATAAGGTGCAAAGCAATTTGCGGCTTCTCAAGTGATGCAACAAGTATTGTGGCGCGCAATACGTAAACGTGTATCACTGCGAAATAAAATTTGTCGTCGATCAAATTAGAACTCGCGAATTTAACTTCATTGCGTATGGTGGTGCGTTTATTTCTGTACAAATAAAACTATTAAAACATTTTTACACTTGATAAACGAAACTTACGGCAGTGTTATTCGCTCCAATTCTAGATCACCGACTCAACCGTTTCTTGTATTGCACACAATTTATAGATTCTTTGCACATAAGAGTTAGAGCGATTGACATTGCGGTTTACAAAGCCATTTTAACCAAAACAGTAACCATATGTATAAATTAAAATCTTTATTTTTAAAAAAGGCCAAGCGAACTATTGTCCGCTCACTGACTTTATTCGTTTAAGCTCAACTTAAGATTTATTACAATATGTTTCTTATTTCTATATTACACCTATGTATGTCGACCACCAATTTGCTGACTGTTGTTTACCATAATGTTGCTTATCAATATGCTGACTGTTGTTGACTCACTATTGTTGCTGATCGATATATTTACTAATTTGATGTAAATGTTCGTGGAATGCTGATGCATGCGTCAGCGGTTATAACGAATTCACCGGATGTATTATTGGTGCCACTAACCCATGGGGTTATTGTCCAATGCGAGGTATTGTAAGCTGTGGTGTTAACTCCTCCCCTCTTAAGTATGATTGTCCTCGATCATTAATAGAAGGGTAGGTCATTGAATTTTACATATGTTGGAATGTCATTACTTTCTTGTCGCGAGCTATCTGCTTTGGGTTTCGATACCTCCTTCTCGATGTATTGTATCTTTATTGATCTTTTCTTCATCAAAATGAAAAGCGCAATAGCTATCATGGATGTTATTGATATTAGGCCTCCGATGGATTGTGTTGCCTCTTTGAGAGAATTTATTTTATGAGTGCTGTTTATGTGTAAATGTTTTAGAGACTCGAGCGAAAGTATCTCGATATGGTCCTTCTCTAATGGAGTCGGTTGTAATATTGCTGGGATGGATTTAATTGGCATTACCACTATATTACTATATATTTTGTTGTTGATTCTAATGGTTGTGTTGTAAAATGTTACATTTACCAGTTGCATCAACTGCAACAAAAGGGTTCAAGCATCGATGAATTTTACGCTAAAGTAAACCATCAATTTAGCTTGATCACAAACAAAATCAAGACCGAGTCCTACACGGACGAAACAATAAGAGTCCTTGTGGACACCTATAGAAATCGGGCACTTGACGTTTTTATTCGTGGGCTAAATGGGGAGCTATCGAGTATGCTCCTCGTACAACGACCCAAGACTCTCCCAGAAGCCTATTCGGCCTGTCTGGAACTGCAGAATGTCAATTACAGGAATTTCGCTATACACTCGAACTCTGGAAGTAATAGTGTTGTAGTCCCCATTAACAGCCTACAAGAAACTAAGCTCTCTTACACAGGTAGGCCACCGGTGATCCCACCAAGGCCCAACTGGCGCCAGCAGGATCGTAGAACACACTTCGATAAACGGGAGAGATTTGGCGGCTATGATCGTACCTCACCACCTACCCAGCCGAAAACTCCTCCTGTAGAGAAGATGGAAGTTGATGGGTCCGTCCAATCACGAGCCGCAAACTACATCAATCGCCCGAATCCCTTTAAGCGGGGAACAACTTCGGAAAATCTGCCGCAAAAGAAACAGCGACTATTCCATTGCACAACGGGCACAGAAGATGCACCGAATAACGAGCATGAAACAAAGAGCGGAGACGAGGGGGATTTTCTCTCGGAGGGCCATCTAGCGTACCATACATAGAGTATACGCTTCCAGACGGCCGCACTCTCGACACTGGGGCTAACAAAAATTTTATAAGTGATGCGGTCGCAACTGGAGGTGACCCAGTAGAGGAGGTATTTAATGTGCACTCAGCCGGGTGCAAATTCAAAAGAAAACATCCTTAAAATTTTTTAAGGATATTGGTTATAACACAAACATTGTATTTTTTCTTCTCCCAGGGTTAAAATCATTTGATGGTATCATTGGCGATGATACTCTAAGGATGTTAGGGGCCGTGGTAGATAGGAAAAATAATTATTTAAAGATTAACGAGTTCAAACTGCCCTTGAAAGCCAAACTTTCCAATCAGGTTAACTATTCTATAGGAAAAGACGTTTCTGCCCAAACGAAACAGCATGTAGACCAACTAGTGGAAAAATACTCTGACCTATTCGCACCACTTAATGGCAGTGAATTGATCGATACTAGCGTTCGGGCGGAAATACGGACCAACACACCTGAACCTATTTACAGTAAAAGTTACCCTTACCCTGTGTGCATGAGAGAGGAAGTAGGTAGGCAGATAAATGAATTGCTCGACGAGGGGGTAATTGGGCCATCTAAGAGTCCTTACAACTCCCCAATATGGGTGATGCCTAAAAAGCCGAAACCAAATGGGGAGAAGCAGTATAGAATGGTGATTGATTACAAGAGGTTGAATGCAGTCACGATGGCCGATACGCACCCCATTCCAGACATAAACGCCACACTTTCCAGCTTGGGAGAAGCTAACTATTTTACAACGATTGACTTGACGTCCGGTTTTCATCAGATACCAATGAAGAACTCCGACATACCTAAGACAGCATTTTCTACGATGAATGGAAAATACGAGTTCCTACGTTTAACCTTTGGTTTGAAAAATGCTCCTGCCATTTTTCAGCGAATGATCGACGATGTGTTAAAAGAATACATAGGGAAGATACGCTATGTCTATATTGACGACATCATTGTTTTTGGTAAAGACGCGGACGAACACCTGACCAACGTAGAGACAGTTTTTTCGAGGCTCCGTGAAGGAAATCTTAAGGTTAATCTCGAGAAAACCTGTTTTTTCGAAAAACAAGTCGAATTCCTTGGCTACGTGATTACTCCGGATGGAGTGCGCGCTGACCCAAAAAAGGTGGAGGCTATTAAGTTGATCTCACCACCGGAAAATCTCAAGGACCTAAAGAGTTTTCTAGGTATGACTTCCTACTACAGGAAGTTCATAAGGGACTACGCCAAGGTGGCCAAACCATTGACCAACCTCACTCGGGGTGAGAGTGCACAAGTGAAAGCAAATGCTTCTAGAAAGGTAAGAATTGAACTAGACGAAAATGCAATACAGGCCTTCCACGATTTGAAACAACTCTTGGTTTCTGCCGATGTCCTTGCCTTTCCGGATTTTGAAAAGCCATTTAATCTCACTACGGATGCATCGAGCTATGCCCTTGGGGCAGTATTGTCGCAAGGAACTATATTCGAGGACAAACCTATAGCCTATATATCGCGA
The DNA here is from genome assembly GCA_949987695.1 of Merzomyia westermanni. Taxonomy (NCBI): domain Eukaryota; kingdom Metazoa; phylum Arthropoda; class Insecta; order Diptera; family Tephritidae; genus Merzomyia; species Merzomyia westermanni. The sequence continues at coordinate 90,464,790 of OX465291.1, forward strand.
TCTTTGAATAAAGCTGAGGAGAATTACGCCACCAGCGAGAAGGAGCTCCTCGCGATCGTCTGGTCACTTGACAATCTGCGTTCTTACCTGTACGGCGCCAAGAAGATCAAAATATATACTGATCACCAACCACTCACGTATTCCTTGAGCTGCAGAAATTACAACGCTAAGTTAAAACGCTGGAAGGCCAGGATTGAGGAGTATAACTTGGAAATTATCTACAAACCGGGGAGGTCAAACCTAGTAGCTGACGCCCTTTCTCGCCTTACAACGGAGGTCAATGTGCTGACCGATTCTGTCATTGTTCAGCCTCCATCTGTTCTGGGAGACGAGCCTTCAACAAGTGCTGGAGCGAACGCGGGGCCCGATATTGACACTTTCACTCAATGCACAATGCATTCAGCTGATCAGGATAATTCGGATCTTATACCTCATGTGGAGGCTCCAATTAATGTGTTTAGAAACCAAATTATTTTCAGGGAGGGAGACCGCCCTCGTTGCCTTGAACATCCTCACCAAGGCTACAGTAGATATTATGTCTCATTCCCTGAGGATAACGCTACACTGGTCACAATTTTGAGGGAGTGCCTTAACCCAAATGTAATATATGGCATAAAAATTCCAGAAAATTTCCTTGCCTCGCTACAGGATGCTTATGTTAGTAACTTTCAAAGGTACAGAATAAGAATAACTCAAAGGATAGTGGAAGATGTTACGGTTTCTGACAGGGTCTTAAATGGCATAAAAATTCCAGAAAATTTCCTTGCCTCGCTACAGGATGCTTATGTTAGTAACTTTCAAAGGTACAGAATAAGAATAACTCAAAGGATAGTGGAAGATGTTACGGTTTCTGACAGGGTCTTCGAGATAATTGAGAAGGAACATAAGCGAGCCCGCAGAAATCCACGTGAGAACAAGGTGCAGATACTCGAACAATTTTATTTCCCTGCCATGGCCAGGCAGATCAGAGACTATGTAAGACAATGTGATCCCTGTAAATTAAATAAATATGACAGGCATCCCTCGAAGCCTTTTCTTCAACCCACTCCAATTCCGAGTTATCCTTGTGAAATTTTGCACATCGACCTTTTTGAGATAGAGAAACAAAAATATCTCAGTACAATCGATAAATTTTCAAAGTTTGATAAATTATTCCCAATAAAAAATAAATCTTCGGTTCACCTGCGCAGGAAGCTTACTGACCTCCTGCATTATGCATATTTCTGTCCCAAAGATTTTAGTTATGGACAATGAAAGAGGATTCCTTACCCCTCTGGTCTTAAATTATATTCGTTCTCTAGGCATAGAAAATTACCAAACTCCTACCCAACGAAGCGAAACTAACGGTCAGGTTGAGCGTTTGCATTCAACATTAATTGAAATATACCGTTGCATCTCTGTCGAATTTTGCAGATTCACTCCAAAAGAGCGCGTTTCTATAGCAGTGGACCGGTACAACAATACCGTCCACTCTGTCACAAAAAGAAAACCGGCAGACGTGTTCCTCAACCGAACCTCGAGGATTAACTATCAGGGATTGGTAGATTTCAGAGAAAAAAGTAATGAAGATATTAAGGCTTTATTAGATAGGGAGCAGGAGGTCAGGAATTCGAGGTTGAACACTAAAAGTACAACCCCACGCACTTCTGATGCCGGGAATAAACTGTTTATTTCTAATAAACAAATTAAAGGCAAACAAAAGCCGTTATAAAGGGTGTTTTTTTTAGGGGTATAGAACTTCGAATTGAAATAAAACACGAGAAAATCGTTCTAAGGTCCATCAATTTGGCTTTATTGGAAGGATAATTTTATGCCATTAATGTTTAAATATGATTTGGGGCATGTGGCCGCCGCGGCTGGCTCGAATAAAGCCAATTCTACAGGTCCAATTTTCAACCACTTTTTCGAGCATATGGGGCCGTATGTCGGCAATAACGCCACGAATGTTGGCTTCCAATTCCCCTAACGTTTCTGGTTTGTTGGTGTAGACGAGCGACTTCACATATCCCCAAAGAAAATAATCCAATGGTGTCAAATCACACGACCTTGGTGGCCAATTGACAGGTCCATTCCGCGAAATTATGCGCTCATCGAATGTTTCCTTCAATAAATCGATTGTGACGTGCGCTGTGTGGCATGTAGCGCCGTCTTGTTGGAACCACAACTCATCCACATTCATGCCATCCAATTCGGGAACAAAATAGTCGGTTATCATGGCTCTATACGGGTCTCCATTAACGGTAGCTGCCTCTCCAGCATTATTGCGGAAGAAGTATGGCCCAATGACTCCACCAGCCCATAGAGCACACCAAACAGTCAGTTTTTGTGGATGTAATGGCGTTTCAAGGGTCTCATGTGGATTCTCTTCACTCCAAATGCGGCAATTTTGCTTGTTGACGTAGCCATTCAACCAAAAATGAGCCTCATCACTGAACAAAATTTTGCGATGAAAATCAGCATCGAAATCAATCTCATTTTCGGCCCATACACCAAAATCACGACGCATTGCATGGTCTCGCGGCTTTAATTCTTGCACAAGCTGGATCTTGTAAGGTCGCAAGCCAAGATCTTTGCGCAAAATCTTCCATAAAGTTGATGGACAAAGCTCCAATTGCTGTGCACGGTGGCGAATCGATTCATTCGGGTCCTCTTCAACACTTTGCTCTACAGCGGCAATTGTTTCTTCGGTGCGCACTGTTCGACGTTTCTGCGGATGCGTATTATCACATAGAGTAAACGTAGTGCGAAAACGATCCATGGTTAACCGAATTAATTGCTCTGATGCACGATTATGTCGACCATAAAATGGACGGAGCTCACGGTAAACTTCGCGAACTGAACCATTATTTTCGAAATAAATTTGCACGATTTGCAAGCGTTGTTCTTTTGTCAACCTGTTCATGATCAAATGGCAAAGCAAACTGAACATAAATGACATTAGAGTTGCCAGATTTGACCACAAAATGCCAGTTTTATCTCTATTCGAAAAACAAACCTGTAAAAAAAACACCCTGTATAAAGAAGAAACAGTAGCTGAAAACAGAACAGCAACCATACTCACTGAAACTGGAAAAAACTTCCACAAGGTAGACGTGAAAAATGTCTAAGATAACATTGGAAAGAAGGTAAATAACTCATGCACAGATCCTTAGGTCCCAGGGGTCTGGGTGCAAGATTTTTTTGTAGTCGATCTAGTCAGATATTGGTTCAATTCCAGGTAACTCGATGGTTCGAATGATGTCGATTGACGTGGTTCAACTCCACCATAAGGTCTTTGCTTTAATTGACGTGAAGCTACTCGTGCCATGAGTAGGTCATTTGCAACCATCAACGCTTATGACTAAAAGCGATCAACACGAGCCTTCCAAAGTCAGCTGAGAAAACGCCTATATTCCAATGCAAAACGTAAAATCTTTTTTGAATTACAGTGTGCGCACTGATGAAAAAGCAATATTATGCTTATATACACTCAGTCACTGAACTGAGCAAATGAAACGCATAATGGCGTATACCAAAAAAAAAAACAAAAAAAAAAAAGAAGGAATGGTATTCCTCAAAGGAAATACTAAAATACTAATGCTACTAATAAAACTATACTAAAAAAAATACTAATGCTACTAATGAAATACAAGAACTTATTATGTTAACTAGCAATAAAACCCACATTTTAATCTAAAACTCACTACCAATACACTAACCAACAAAACTAACGACTATTAATAATCCAGTAATCACTTTCACTATTGGTGCCAACGAATCCTTCCCTTCATTTCCCGCATTTTTCCGAAACTCCCCAGCAACAACTCACTTTTAGCATGTTAAGCCTTAATTTAAAGATAATGGAAATTGAGTAAATTTTATCTGAATCACAGGAAGTTAAGATAATTAGAGTAAATTCAACATATAAAATTTTTGATTCTATTGATTGATGGCTATTGTATTCCATACTAGCTTTGTCAACATTAAATAAATTAACCTTGCAATTTTTTTCTTAAAAGTATATTGAATATGTAAAATACAATAAAGATTTAATCAAATGGGGGTAATCTGTAGATATAAGTCAAATTAAATAAATCTACTCCCCACAGCATCTGCCTCTGCGCATCCGGGCATACCTATGACGTGTTCAAGATAGACTCTCCTATTGTAACAATACGCGATGGATACGGTTGGATTATCAACGGGCACTTCAAGCTGATCCATACTATCGGCCTAATTAGCTACGACAGGGTTGTAAGCAGATTAGAAGATGCAATCATCGATCTCAACATAACTGACTCCACAGCCGCTGTACTTAATTACCAACTGGGCAAAATTGCAGGAAACCTCCATGACCTAAAGGGACAAGAGATTAGCAGACCAAGACGTTCTATTAATTGGATTGGCTCTGCCTGGAAATGGATTGCCGGCACGCCTGACGCCACAGATTGGGATGAAGTCCTACAGAAACAGAATGCACTGATGAGCCAAGATGAGCAGCAATACCAGGTAAACTCTGAAATATTCAAAACAACTCACGAGCTTTTGCAGGCGAACAATGGTATCATTGCCACCACCAATGACGTTCAAAGCCACCGAAGGCTGGAGCATATTTCCCAGGAAATCCAAAGTAAGGTTATAATTCTAAAGGAAGACGTCTATGAATTGGTCCGCGCCTGTCAGATGGCCAAAGCCGGCGTCGTTAACACCAATATGCTAAGCAAGGAAGAAATCAACCGACTTATCAGTGAGATAGAGGTCCTTCCTTACAGCAACGTCGTTGAAGCCCTCGAGTATAGCAAGCCTTCGATTTACACAAACAGGTCACTTTTACTTTACGTTCTATCCTTGCCGAAAGTAATGGAAACGAAACATAATCACCTGGTTGTTCGACCTATCATCCAAGATGGGCATCATGTAGACATAAAATATTCAACTATACTGGTTAGCAAACATAGGACATATGGTATCAAGGATCGATGTTTGCAACTAACGTCAGCCATGGTCTGCGAAGAAGGCTCCATTGATCTGCTAAAGGAAGAGGATTGCCTGCCGCGCCTGCTTAAAGGAGGTGAAGCCAGCTGTCAGTATTTGACCTGCAATGAATCCACTATTGAGGTCATCAAGGAAGACACTATATTCCTTAGCAATTTCAACGGCAAAGCATGGTCAGGTAATAGTAGGAACTATCTTTTGGGTTCATTTATTCTACAGATACACAACGAGACTGTGAAGATTGACAATCAAACCTACCAAAGCGTGAGCAGGTCAGAGCTCCAACTACTGCCGCCAATCTTGACCCGTGTGAAGAACAAAACACTGGCGGTCAACCTTAACCTTGTCCATGAGATGACAACAGGAAATGTTAGACTCCTTCGCTACCTAAAAGGAAAAACAAATTGGTTCATCACGTCGGAAGTCATGGGCTTTGCATTACTAGTCTCGGTCATTTGGTTAATTTGGAGGAGGATGACGGCAAGATTAGATATCCCTAACTTAAATATTTCACTGCTCAACAGGAGTTTTCGTGGACATAAACGCGAGGACTCCCCCCAGCCACCTAATCTGCGGGACGCAGATCTTTAAAGGGGGAGGAGTTAACACATTCAGCCGCTGCCCAGTTAAGCCATTCCCACGATCGGCCACTACACGTGCCGCAGCGTTAGCACTTTTGTATTTCACCATTCAATGCAATGCAGGATATTTGAGAACGCAACGACTGTGGGAAATCAAGGCCATGGTCATTTCCACCGGTGCACATAGGCACACTTAGGTCTGAAGGTGCAGAAATCGATGAAAGAGTAGAAATCGTAATAAGGAGAATGAAGAGTTTATAGTGGTCCATTTTGTCTGAAAAATAATTAAGTTTTTATTAGGGATTTGTGAACTATTCGTCCTGATACTGTCTTAACTGTGGTCCTAAGGTTTTCCGAAACTTTCTCCTTTTTATACTTTGGAGTCAATTTGGAACCTAGTCTTTTATTGATTTTAACGTAAATAATTTCTCCTGGTGAGAAGTCCTTATTTTGAGGTCTATTTTTGTTGTGGTACGAGAGGTCAAGTTCTTGTTTTTTCTTAAGTAGTGCTATGTTTTCTTGTCTTTGTTTTTCTAACTGGTCGCTATGGATTATATTACCGAAAAATGTGTCTATTGGTTTTTTTTCGTTGTTGAGTGTATTGAGGAATTGTATTCTTGAACTGATTTTAATAGTAATTCTTCAAACGTTATTCCTACGGAAGTTGCTTTTAAACATCTCATTATTTCGGAAAGTGTGCTATGGAATCTTTCTATTTGCCCATTGCTGGTGCTACTATAAGGTGGTGAGGTATAAATATCAATGGACATTTGGTCTTTGAGTAGGGATGATATGGTGGCGGAGTTAAGGGATTTTTCGTTATCTATTATAACGTGTTTGGTTATTCTGAAGGCAATCATTAGTTCTCTGATTGGGTCTTTGATATGTTCTATTGCCCTGGAAGGTATAATTTTCACCTGGGCATACTTAGAGAATTTATCGATGGCGGTAAGAATTAACTTTTTTTCGGTGGAATATATGTCGACATGGACGATTTCACCTGGGGACTGTGGAATGGGGGTCGGTTGAATTTGTGGTTTGGTTGGGTGCCTATCGTACTTATGTGCACGACAAGTTGAGCACTGTTTAACAATTTTTTCGATTTTTGCGTGCATGCTTGGGAAATAGAATTTTCGTAGAATTTGAGTTTTGTTTTCGCGTCCATTCCTATGAGCTCGCTGATGCTCCTGTATGATTATTTGTTCTTGTTCGGTTTCTGATGCAATATCTTGAAGGAGAGTTTGTGTGTAGCGCATTTTTATGTTGCTAAAATGGAGTGGGAATATTTCTTGGATTTTACCCATCAGTCCTTCTGTGGTGTACAGTCCGTTGACGAGTGCAGGGTCGATGTAGCGTTTAAATATGTATATGATGTCCTGGTCAGAATAACTCGGTTTTGTAACAGTATGCCTGTGGAAACTTGGGAATGGTAGCTGGAATGAGTAGCTATCTTCGTTGCCAATCATTAGGAAGAGTTGCTTTTTAAAAGCGTTTATGGGGGCTTCAGTGGCCGGAATAAGGAGGTGTGAGGAGCTTTCGTCGCTATGGTATGTAACTGTAAGAGTATTAATATCAGTTTGTGGGGGTCTCGAAAGTTTATACTTCATCTCGTAGTTATATTCTTCGAGGATGCACTTCCATCTCTTCATTTTTCCATTGTGGTTTTTATTACTCAATGCAAAGGTGAGTGGTTGGTGATCTGTGAAAATTACAACTTTAGCGGATCCGTATAAGTAGTTCCTCAGTGAAGTAAGGGCTCAAATTATTTAAATTAAACATTTCTTTTTCGTTCGCGGCATAAATTTCTTCTGTCTTATTGAGTGAGCGGGATATGAAGGTAAGGGGTTTTCCTGATTGCTCGAGGACAGCACCTAGAGCGTAGTTTGATGCATCTGTCGTAAGGTGAAATTCTTCTTTGAAATTGGGGTAAGATAAAACTACTTCTTCTGAAGTTAACGCTGTCTTTATATTCTTGAAGGCAGTTAGGGCGTCACTACCGAACGTAACTAGCTTTTTGCTGGAGGCATTTTTGGACACTCGTCCATCTTCCCCTCTCAAAAGCGAGGTCAGAGGTTTTGCTAACTTGGCATAATCTCTGATAAAGAGTCGGTAACAGCCCGATAGTCTAAGGAAAGATCTAAGATCTTTCAATGTTTTTGGACATGGAAAATTTTGAATTGCACTTACTTTGGCGGGATTGGTTTTTATACCTAGCGGGGATATGATGAATCCTAAAAATTCGACTTCTTTACAAAAAAATTCACACTTGGACTTTCATATTCGCCTTTTCTAGTGTGTAAAAAATTTTTTCGACGTTTTGGAGGTGGCTCTGTTCGTCTTTGCCAAACACTATTATGTCTTCTATATAGACATAACATATTTTACCTATATGTTCCTTCAAAATGTTGTCTAAAGCTCGCTGAAATATAGCGGGTGCATTCTTTAGACCGAATGGAAGTCTGGTAAACTCGTATTTCCCGTTGTTAATTGAAAAGGCTGTTTCTCAATGTCGGATTCCTTTAATGGAATCTGATGGAAGCCACTCTTCAGGTCAAGGACGGAAAAGTATTTGTTATTTCCCAGTTGTGAGATAACCTCATTAATTTCTGGGATTGGGTATTTATCGGCTATTGTTAATGTATTCAGTTTCCTGTAATCTATTACCAATCTGTATTTTCTTTGGCCTGATGCATCTAATTTCTTCGGTACAACCCACACGGGTGAGTTATAGGGTGAACGGGATGGCCTGATAATTCCGTTCTTTAACAAATTGTCTATTTCTTGTGTAACGAAGTCTCTCATAGCGAGGGGGTATGGGTAGTATTTTGTGTAGACTGGGGTATCTGAGGAAGTCCTGATTTCTCCTACTACCGTAGTGGTGTAAGTAAGTTTTTCGTCCGCCTCCGTAAAAAGGTGGGGGTACTTTTTTGTTAAGTAATTTATATGTTGTTTTTGTGTGGCTGTCATATGATCAGTTCTAACGTCTATTTTATTAACTGTAGGGGAAAGTCTCTGTTTAATTTTAATTATAATGCCATTACCTAATGTCAGGGTATCGTTATGTATGTTAATTGTAACACGAAGTTCTTTTAGACTGTCGTTTCCTATAATACCGTCAAAGGATTTTAATGTTGGAAGTACGAAAAATTTTAAGCTTGTAGCATTTTTGCCGAAGAGATTGACAATTGTATGGTGAGTAATTTGGATTTGTCCTGCAATAGAGTTTGCGAAAAATGGTTCGTCATTAGGTATTTTTTTTGGGACATGGCAGGGTTGGATATAATTTTTGCTTGAACCTGTATCGATAAGCATTTTAAGGATTTTTCCGTTCTTCGTTTTGCATTCTACGTATGGCAATGAAGAACTGTTCATTTTAAAAAATGAATGTCGATATGATCTTGGGTTTTCCGGGAGTGAATTTCCTTCAGCATAAGTCTGGCCTGATTGTCCGTTTCCTTCAGCTGTTAGTGCAGCTTCATACTCCTGGGGAGTTGGAGTCCAGTCTTGTTGGTAGTATTGATCTGTATCGTATTGTGGGTCCTGCTGATAGTCTTGTTGGTAGTCTTGTTGTTCACCTGCTTCTATGGGGAAGTTTCGCTGTTGTTTAAATGGAATGTGTTGTGAGGAATTTGATGGTCTTTTCATTTGGTTATTTATCTGTGGTCTGTTCATATAGTTAACAGCTCTTGAATGTAGGGACTTATCGACGTCCATTGGTTCTGGACGAGGGAGTTGAGGTTTAGTAGGAGGTTGAATTAGTGGTCTGTTTATTTATTTATTGCGATAATTAGTAATGGGAGCCTGATGGTAATTGTTCATAGCAGCATGAGGGCGATAATGATTTGAAAAGTTTTGTTGGTGCATTTGAGGTCCTGGCATATATGCTAATTGGGGATAGAATTCGTTAACCAATTTTTTTGGTGGGAGAGGTGGTCGGAAGTCGTGAGGCTTCCTACTTTGACTATTGCTGTTCAACGCGTAATGAGAACGGAAGTTTTGGTTCTCTAGCTTTAGGCAAAGGTGAAGCGCTTGAGGAAGGTCTACTGGCTCTCTCATAGCAAGAAGTCTTGGTAGGTCACCTTTTAGTCCTCGTATGAAAGTGTCGAGGGCTTTGTCCCGATATGTTCGTGTTAGTAAATGCATCGATTCTGAACTCATTTCCATGCAACCCAGTTTATTTAGAATGAGGGACTGGTTGGAATAAACACGCTGGTAGAATTCCTGGATAGTGAGGTTGCCCTGCACTAAAGAAGTCATTTGGTACTCAAGGGTACCTATATCTCGCTTATCAGCGTAATGAAGGGTAAGGCATCTTGAGATAGCCTTCCAATCTAATGGAGTATTGTAGGACTCGAGGGCAATCTCGGCATTGCCCACAACTTTGTTCCTTATAACGTTCAGGATGCCGTAGTATTTCGGTGTTCCATTAAGAGGTTCGTAGATCTGCAGGATGCGATCTACGCTTTGCTTCCAGGAGTTATACTCTCCTGGATTACCAGAAAACTCGCGCAGACATCTGACGACGTCCGGTATTTTGTCAAGTTCTGTAATGTTATTCAAATGACTTGCGTCAATAGTAACGTCTGTTATATTTGAAAAATTTGCATTGGGGTTAAGAGCTGCCTGAACTAAATTTCGTCCTTCTTGTCTTATAGTGTTGTTCACAAGTCCTGTCACTAAATTAGTCAATTGGTCCATGTTAAAAGAATTGGAAGCACTTGGTTGTGTGGGTGCGTTCAGCACAGGGGGTCGGACGAGGTTATTGGGATTAGACATTTTATTTCTATTCTATATTTTGTTTTTGTTTGTATTTTTATTATATTTATTTTTTTTTTATTTATTATTATTTTATAATTCTTCTGGAGGGTCCCTTGGTTGGTGAATCTTGTTGTTATAAGCTGGAGGGTCCCCCGTTAGGTGGTGAATCGCAGCTTCAAATTATATTATATTATTGGCTGTACAAGCCAGATATTATATTTGTGAATATTATTAGTTGATGAGGAGGGAAAAAAAATCTCATTAATTATTAAATAAGCGTGTCTTTAGGTATTTTAACTGACACTTTTGGTTGCACAATGATTCTATATTTTTAAATAAATTTTTACACAAAAATTTTAAATTCGAATGTTATGCTTGTTTAAACTTGATGTTACAAATTTTTCTTTCACTATTAATTAAATATTTCCTTAAATTCTTTACTTAACTAACTTACGTAGATCCTCCCGGTGCTGGGGTATAATATCCCTTTTGCTTCAGCTACTCGCGGTACCACCAAACACACTTTGAAGAGGAGTGCGTTTTTTTCCTACAGGAATCTAACGCTGATGTCTTCTGGACCGGCTCTTTCGTTCGCGTTCCTTTGGTATTCCACTTCCTTGCGCGCCGTGGATGACCTTTGGTGAGTTTCCGTGCGTTTATTTTCGGCTGTTTTTTTTACAGGCGTTTTATCGTAACTTTTTAAAATTTTCGCGAGTTGATACTTCGGGTGTTTTTTACAGGCGTTTTATCGTAACTTTTTAAGATTTTCGCGCATTGATACTTCGGCTGTTTTTTGTTTTTTACAGGCGTTATTTATACATTTTTTTCCTCACTACCGAACGCGAACTCTAACCGGTCCCTGCTCGGGCGCCAATTAGTGTTTTACATTAAAATCTTTATTTTTAAAAAAGGTCAAGCGAACTATTGTCCGCTCACTGACTTTATTCGTTTATGCTCAACTTAAGATTTATTACAATATGTTTCTTATTTCTACATTACACCTATGTCGACCACCAATTTGCTGACTGTTGTTTACCATAATGTTGCTTATCAATATGCTGACTGTTGTTGACTAACTATTGTTGCTGATCGATACATTTACTAATTTGATGTAAATGTTCGTCGAATGCTGATGCAGGCGTCAGCGGTTATAACGAATTCACCGGATGTATTATTGGTGCCACTAACCCATGGGGTTATTGTCCAATTCGAGGTATTGTAAGGTGTGGTGTTAACTTATACAAAGGAATAGAAGAAAACGAGATTAATGTGTATGTAATTATTTTCGCTAGCGGATAATTTCCAAGCACAAGTAAGAAACAAAGATAATTACATATGTACGTATGTGCAGCACTAGAACGATATATTAGAGATGACAGAAATAAAGGCAAATTATACAGTAAAGAGGCCGGGCTTTAACAGGCCTAAAGACAAAAGGCTATATGAAAGTCTTATTCCTGAAATGAAATTTTGTTGCCGTTGCTCCACATTAAACTTGGCATTGCTGAAAATTTTTTGAAATGTATCGCAAAAAGACCAGCAGTATTCAGCCGCTTATAATACATTTTCCCAAGACTTAGTAATGCCAAAATTCAGAAAGGGGTTGTTAATGGTCCCGACATACGGAAACTAATGAGTCGTCAAGATTTTGACCAAGTTCTGACAGACCGAGAATTCAATGCATGGCTCGCATTGAAAGCAATCATTAAAGGACTTTTGAGTAAGGAACGCAAAGACAACTACAGGGAATCTGTTGTAAACATGTTGGCAGCTTTCGATAAAATTGGGGTTAATATGTCGTACAAAATTCATCTCTTGCATCAGCATCTTGATCAACTCGCTCAACAGTTCCCAATTGAATCTGATGAGCAAGGCGAACGTTATCACCAAACTGCGCATCAATTTGAAATAAGGTAACTAGATTAAAATCTTTGTCAGAGTGCACAATTTAAACATGTTAACGATTGAAAACTATTTTCGTTTCAGGTACAGAGGAAAGAAATCTCCAAATGCAATACTCGCTGACATTTGTTGGTGGTATAAGAAGACCTTTGAAGAAGACGAATACGAGGAAAAAGAGGAAGAAGGGGAAGACAAAGATGAAATTCCAGAATATCAGTTGGACGAATCTATCGACCTTTCTGATGATGATGACGATGACCAAGATATTACAGAGAGCAGTGATGTTGATCCACAGACGCCTGCTAAACGGCAACTGGCCAAATCATTAATTTAATTTAATTTTTTTACTTAAAACTTTTCATAACTAACATTTCAAAATTATATTTTTTCCGTATTTTCATAATTTCTTTTTCAATGTTTCTTCAAAACCAACACTGAAAAAATTGAGAAGCATATTATAGATCAAACAGAAAGAAAAAAGACTAAGTTTTGTGGAAAATATGTTCAAAAAGCAGGGAAAAAAAAATTTTCAACATTTTGCTTCATAAGCACTACAAAAGTTTTATAAATCAATTTTTTTTAATTTTAATTTTTGCACAGGTCTCTAGCAATAATTTAGCTTTAACAGATTGAAAAACTATCAATTAGTCGACGAGTTATAGCCAAAAAATCATACAAACAGTATGCTGAAAATCGGCATAAACAAACGCCGCGATACGGTTCTTCTAATTTAGCCTCTATTTTCACCCCTCACTCTCAGAATCGACCTAACTTTTGCTAACCTGAATTTGTTCCACAGTGTAATAGGAGCCCATCCTATCTTATTGAAACTTATCACTTTACTATCCACTTGGTAGACTATGTCCGTTTGTCTCTATGCCCTGAAAAGTTTCCACAAAATATTCATCTTGTCAATTAATTATTATTAAAAAACATAGTCCTATAGTCAGAAGCACGAATGTGCAATTATTCAGAGTTTGAGTTGATAAGTTTACTGTGTTAGCTATTGAAGGTTCTAGGTTTGACGAAAATCCCTGGTATCATGTTTACAACGAAACCACAATATTTTGCGGTCCATGTAAACCGAATGACCCGAAATCAAACTTAATCTTGCTTTACCAGCATTCTCATTTTAACACATTCATGATTCTGGCAAGGGGGCGAAGTGAGTAAGAGTTTTGATTGCAGATACGTATGCACATATTTATTTATTTGAATTTTTGTTTGACAGTAACCGTTTTTTTTATTGTTTTTTAATTGATTATAAAACAAATTTACAATGATTTATACAGTGATAGTATGAGATGCAACGAAAAGAAAGGACGAAGCCTACAAGGCAACGCTGAGATCGAATGCAACGAGGAGTGTGTGTGAACACTACCGCGAGTTGAAGAGGGAAGCGAGGCGGCTTTTCCGGGCGAAAAAAAGAGAGGCAGAAAAGCGTGAAATAAAGGAGCTTGAGATGCCGGCCAACGGGAATAATGCCCGAAAATTCTATCAAAAAAATCGGCGAATGACAGAAGGTTTTAAACCCGGGGCAAACTCCCGTAAGAATGAGAACGGCGACCTGGTGGCCGATGTTCAGAGAGCACTCAGAATATGGAGGGATCACTTCTCTGCCCTTTTAAATGGAGAAACTGATCAAGAAACCAGAGAAGATACCGAACCCGAGCCCAAGATCGAAGATGATGGAATTGACGTTCCACAACCCGACTGTAATGAGGTGCGAATAGCAATATCCCGATTGAAAAACAATAAAGCAGCTGGCGCTGATGGTTTGCCTGCTGAGCTATTCAAACACGGAGGCGAGAAGCTGATAAGGCGCATGCATCAGCTTCTATGCAGAATATGGTCGGATGAATGCATGCCTGAAGATTGGAATCTAAGTGTTCTCTGCCCAATCCACAAGAAGGGCGATCATGCAAACTGCGAAAACTATCGCGGAATCAGCCTTTTGAATATCGCATATAAGGTCCTATCAGGCGTATTGTGCGAAAGACTGAAGCCTGATGTGAACAGACTGATTGGACCTTATCAGTGTGGCTTCAGACCTGGTAAATCTACCATCGACCAAATTTTTACAATACGCCAAATCTTGAAAAAAACCCGTGAAAAAAGAATCGACACACATCATCTCTTTGTTGATTTTAAAGCCGCTTTCGATAGCACGAAAAGGAGCTGCCTATATGCCGCTATGTCTGATTTTGGTTTCCCCGCAAAACTTATAAGGCTATGCAAAATGACCACCGCCAGCTCGGTCAGAATTGGGAAGTACCTCTCCCAGCCGTTCGAAACTAAACGAGGTTTCAGACAGGGTGACCCCCTATCGTGCGATTTCTTTAATTTAATGCTGGAGAAAATAATACAAGCTGCAGAACTTAACCGCGCTGGAACAATATTTTATAAAAACGTGCAACTGTTGGCATATGCTGACGACATTGATATCATTGGCCTTAACAACCGCGCCGTAACTTCTGCTTACTCCAAATTAGAAAAAGAAGCGGAGAAAATGGGATTGGTGGTGAACGAGGGCAAAACGAAGTACCTTCTGTCATCATGCAAAGAGTCAGCGCATTCGAGCCTTGGCAACCAAGCCACTGTTGGCAGCCATAATTTCGAAATAGTAGAGGACTTCGTTTACCTGGGAACCAGCATTAACACCAACAATAATGTTAGCCTAGAAATCCGACGAAGAATTACTTTTGCAAACAAATGCTACTTCGACTGAGTAGGCAATTGAAAAGTAAATTCCTCTTTCGACGAACGAAAATAACACTCTACAAGTCACTCATCGCACCCGTCCTGCTATATGGTGCAGAAGCGTGGACACTAACAACATCTGATGAGGCGGCTCTGGGAGTATTCGAGAGAAAGGTTCTTCGAAAGATTTGTGGACCTCTACGCGTTGGCGACGGCGAGTACCGAAGAAGATTTAATGATGAGCTGTATGAACTTTACGCAGACGCGGACATAGTCCAGCGAATTAAAACACAGCGGCTTCGCTGGCTAGGCCACGTAGTGCGAATGAGCGAAGATGCTCCAGCCCAGAAGGATTCTTATCGGCATCCGCCGGTGGAAGCAGAGGAAGAGGGAGACCACCACTCCGATGGAAGGACCAAGTGGAGACCGATTAGCGATCCCGCGGTGTTTCCAATTGGCGCCAGTTAATGACCATTTAAAGAAGTTGACCTTACAAAATGTATTACTACTAATTTATTACTTTTTTGATTATTCTTCTACCATTTCCTCGACAAATAAAAAAAATACTACTTTTTTTTCGTTCGCAAAAGAAACCCAGAAAATGGAAGTGCCAAAAGTAAACGTCAGCTAGAGAGCTAACCTTCTTGTAATTGAATCGTGCAGTAGACCAGCAGGGGCCGAATTACGACATACGTTCCGTGATGGTAAACCGTTTTTTAAGTCACAATAACTTTGAAACTGTTTAACTTTTTAAAAGAGTAAGAATGCTTAATTCAATCAACCGGTACTTCCAGCCAATTGCTCACGTATGCCGTCATTCCGCATTATGGGTTTAGAATTATGCTTATTTGAAAATTAAAACATGAAAAATGTGTAAGTATTTATGCTTTAAGTCATTAACCCATTTGAACCGACCGGTACAAAAGCACACAGACAATTTTTTAGGTAGTTATTGGATGATGCTTCTCATCTTTAATAGCATAAAAATACCAATATGAGTCTAGATAAATGCAAGAGAGACCAATTAGATTATTCGGTAGTGAGGAAAATAAACCATTCTATTATATTAACCGGACATTCGTATTTGGTTGGCTGCCTTATAAATATAAACCGATAAATGGATTTTTTATTCGAATCATTTTTATTCGAATAGTCCCATGCCTATTTTTTATACATTCACGAGAATTTTATAAAAATGTATTTATTTTGGGTTAAGGCAAATGACACCTTTTAGACAGAAAAGAAATAAATTTGTCAAATAAGCATATTTAGATTTGTTTTGCTTATCTGGTCTACTGTATACTGTGTATACTCGTATATGTATGCATAACCTTACTCTCTTACCTCTCTAATTCTAAAATCAGGTTATTTTGTCATTTTGCTAGTTGCCACTGTTAGCATATTTTTGCTCTTAAATCATTGCTTGAAATTCTAACTAAAATTTTTATAATATTATTTATGCGTAGTCATATTAAAATTTTCTAATTTTTCTCTCGCGATTTTTTTTTGATTATGTAAAAATATATAATAGGCCACATATATCAATACATGTTAATAATACAGCTTAATTATGTACTGCTGTAGGTTTGATAAATACATTAGGGAAGTCTAAAAAGTCATCGAATAAGGATATGTAGGTTAGTATGAAAAATAAATATGCCAATAATAATTGATTACGGTATTACTAGATCCTAAAAGAATAAAACACGGTATTAAATCAAGGTAATTACGGGTTATATAAGCAAAATGTACTTTATTTTCATAAAGAATAATAAATGAATTGTATTGATTTGAATAGCGAATGATGGCGTACTGAATTCATTTGTGGGATGGTTGAACTTAGGTCCGTTTTGTTGGTTGGGTTTGGTGATGCAGAAAACGATTCCCTATTGTTGCGTAGGGGAGAGGGGAAGAGCAGCTCCCAGGGGTTGACCAATAAGATCTCCACTCCGTTTCGGTCGGCTTAATGATATGGGTATTGTGGCACGAACCATTAATTTTTTTGGGAACTTATGAGTTTCCTTTCTTTGGAATCAACAGGTATGTGCACACTACATTCCGATGACGAATATCAAAAACCTTGGAACTCCTCTGTTTGCCTGGGTTACTCCTGCTCAGCCACTTAATCAAGTCACTTGAATGCAATTGGGGTGGCTTAAAAGCCTTTTCCTTCGATGTATTGGTGCATCAGATATGAAGGTTTTACTAGCCGTAAGTAAGAAGCAGCCCGTGTCATGAAGCTAGTATCATGACACAATCATTAGAACTATGGCAACTTTATTAGCCGTGATAAAAGAATTTTCGCTAGTATTACTGAAAACTGACGAGCACTTTTATCCAGGAATATACAGTTAAATTTTACAAATATTTGTTAAAAATGTAACATCAAGTAATTTTTATAACATACCAATTTAGTGATTCAACGAATAAAGAAAATTAAGGTAATGTGCTATGCTTTAACTAATTAGAAGCTGTGTTACCGGCGGTAGCATGATGCATTAAGCTAGATCCCTGGGCAAGTTCCCCGCTCGTTTCGGGCCCACGCACAAGATAAATTGTTGTTTGACAATTTGGGCAAGTAGTGCACAATTCAGTCTCGGCAACAGGTGGTTGCATAGGTCGATGATGTTGTTTACGCGGGTCTGATGCCAGCTGCTCATCAATTTTAGTCACATCCAAGAATAAACATTAAAAGAGAATAAATGTAAACCTTTTTATTTATAAATATTTAGAAAAAAGTAGGAAGAATAATTTACATGCGATTCATTGTACGACTGATTTTTACCCTGCGTCGGTAATGTCGGATTTTGTGAGTGAAAGCTAGTTGGTTGTTGCTGCACATTTTCATTTATTTGTTGAATTGGTTGGCGAGATAAAGAAGATGAATGAATTTGCGTTAAATGTGGCGTGGACTGCTGGTTTGATTGATGTTGCTGCATGTGTGCATGAGAAGCATCTCCTTGTGCCTAAAATTATAACGAAAATTGTAAGCATGTTAATTGTTACGCATGCTCATAATATTTAATTTACCTTTGAATTTATGTGCCCTGAGTGATCATAATTCTCGTTTAGACCCTGTATATAGTTTTAGGAAGAAAATAAAATAAATCGAACGTACTAAATTTCGTATAGTACGGAAAGGACATGTCTCACAATTTTTCGCAGTGTAGTGTTTTTGTATTTTGGCTCATCACTACTAAATACACCCTAATACAATGTCTGGTGATCGAAAATAACTATAGTTTCATGCGTTCGTTTCATCCTCTTCTGAAATATTGAACATGGGAGTTATGCCCTTTCCGCATAACAATTTTTTAGTATACGTATATACATATGTAATTAATTTTACCGAATGCTTGTTCAAATTTGAGCTTGAAAAAATATTTTTTTTTAAGTATTCATCATCAACATCTTGCAGACCCTTAATATGCCGAGCCGGGTTGATAAAAATTATATTAGTTACTATGTTATACTTATTATAACCGATTTACCGAACGCTTCTCTACACCCTGATTCCTCAATGATAATCGGCTCAATGCATCTAATGGGTTTTTCCGCGCCTGAATCATCAATTATTAAGCAATTAGAAGACAAATATATCATAAACTTACACTTATCTTAGACTGTTCTGCGTCCTGGCTAAGCGTGAGGCTTAATTTGCTAGGCGTTTTCTAGCAAAATATTAAAATTTAAATTACGACTCTTACTTACATAAATATATCAACGTTTACACTTACTAACACATCCGTCTTTGATGACTGTGGCTTGTTCAGAGTTTGGGAATTTGTCTGTTTGGTTTCCATTCAAAAACGTTTCTTTATTATTCGATTATTTTATTTTTCAATTGAAATATATTGTAAAATTTTTCCCAATGAAAAATATATAATTAATTATTATTTCCAACTGACAAATAAGAAAATGAATGTTTCTATCCAAAGTTTCTAAAAACAAAGTGAGGTAGATAGCATGGCCCCATGATTCAATAACTAGAAGGCAAAGTGGAATCACAAGGTGAATTAAATAAAAAGAGAAAGAAAATGAACGCTATCTGAAACGGTAGGCATGTATTTTGTAGAGGGAGAATGGGGTGAAACGCCAAACAGTTTTTGCCCTTTTTAGTAGAAAGGGGTGAAAATAATTTATTAAACATGTTTATATTTGATTAAAAAAAAATATGCTAAGTGCAATAAAAAAAGACTAGCACAGCTAAAAAATTCATATTAACGAAATTGAATGATATTTTCATTTATGGGTTTTCTTAAAATATAAAAAATTAGCCAATGAAACCTATATTGCATTTATACGATGTGATTACAATTAAATACAAATTCGTGAGTATAAAAGTGAAACGACTGCATTTGCAGATATTTTATTGCTCAACTATGGTATCTTGAGGTCAATACCTATTGGAAGTCATTAATATTAAAATCGACTTTATTTCTTTGGATTTTAGGACCACTTACCGAATATATATAAAATACGTTGTTTTTGAAAAAAAACTTAAACGAAAAGATTGGATAAGTTATATTTTGTTTGGCAGACTAAAAAGCAACACGACTTGAAATGGAGGGTCTGGTACGAGAAACGAATAATAAGTGACTGATTTCAGAAAGAAGAAGTTTAACCATATATACCTTCAAGACTTCAAACGCCTTTTGAGATATTTGATGCGCATGTGCATTCTACATCTAAAGAAAAGTTTTTTCACTTCTGTTGGAAGTTCTATTTCTTGGCCGAGGTTCATGAGCTCCTATTGCTTGCGAACACGGAATCTCCATTTAACCTTTGCAACAAATGTTCTAATAAATTAATTTTCGTTTTGAACCACACTGAAGGGATGGGATAACTCGTCTATCCACGTAAACGACTCATCGCTTGACTCATTTGCAGTCAAGTTTAGCCTCCGTATAGTATATCCAGCCAGATACTCTAACCCGTCCTCTGCCAACTCATCCAGCACATCATCCTCAAAACCACGGACAAAACAATAAATATTGTATACGAAAGAGCTCTTCAATAATAAGTTAAAAAAAAATAAGAAAAGGTTTTAAAGTTGTTTCATTTATTTTCCATATTTTTATGGAAACGTGGGGCGAAACCCACGGGTATAAGCAAGTAAACACTTAAAATCCAAGATAGTTAAGACCTTATGCCATTTATCCCCAAGACTGGACCAAAAGAGAACTGGATGCATATGTTGTTAATACATATAAACATACTTTTAGAACTAGTTTTAATTAGGGGTAATAAGTGAATGCATTTTGCAAAAATAAGCATTATAAAACATAAGTAAAAACCATAAATTAAAGAAAACTGCAATTTGCGAACATATGCACCATTATACAAATATGTACTGTTCTACCTAGTCGAACATGTCTATTACTCTATAGTGAACACAATTATGTATGGATAAATCACCATACTTAGCTTGTGTTGCCTTGTCCACTATTTGCAGTACTTCCTCTGCTGAATCCCAAGACGTCAGAAGCTCAACAGCCATTGGCACCGCTTCCTACATAACAATCGTCGGTTTTTCGTTTGCTGAAAATCATTTTTCCAAAAGTGCATACTCTGGAGCTGTGTGTGAGTGTTATCCCGCTGCTTTTACACCACCTTTTCAGCCTCTTCTCCACAGAAGCACTAAATAGGCTGAAACCCTCCGCCGTCCAACTTTTTTTGCACAATGCGCAGGTCGGTCTTGTTAATAATTTTACGAGAAAATTTCAATTTTAACGATTATTTTCTTTGAGAAATAGCAGCGGAATGTCAAATTATATTGAAATGTTGCAATACAAATTTTGTTGCTCAAATTTACCAGAAATTCCCCTTTCATACACGTAAAAATCTGAAAAAGCAACACCTTGATAGAACAACAACACTGTTTTCGGGGACAACATTGCCTCAAAATTTTCAGATAGCCGAATGACAGAACAAAGAAGAAATTAGAGCAAGACAACTGACAGCTTACTTCACCTTGTTGATTACACTATGCTAGAAGATTAGCTCTCTACCCAGCTAGAACGCACTAAGGGATTCACATAACTATGCTGATTGACTGTGAATGTAAGAACGGCAACACTTCTTTTCATGCTTGACATACTAGCGGCGTTTCCTTCTAACAAGTGCGTAATAGATGCATGTCATTGGCACTTGTCAAATATTTGAACAAAAGTGAAAAGTCATCGTGCCGGCAGCATCAGCAACAGCGAGCAGGAAACATAAAAACTAAATAAATAATAAAAGGCAAGTAAAATCTTATTAAAATATGTATTCTGAAAGAGTACGAAATGCCTTGAGTGCAGAAAAGTCGCGCTTTGCAGAAACTGTGCAAAAATATAGGAATATAGAAAGTTTTGCGAGCACTGAAAGTGAAATGGAAAAAAGTGTTGCAAATACTGAAAGTTTTCAAGATGGCGGTGTTGATATTGTTTTTCATCAACCAATTCAATTAGATTTGGATGATGTGGTGCAAGTGGACCCAATTTTTGATAAAGTTTGCGAAATAAAAGCATTAGCCATTCGCAATAACTAGCCAATGGCGATGGTTAATGACATGTTGCAAACTTTAAAAAGAATTGGTGTTAATGGTTTGCCTGTGTGTGCGAAAAGCCTTCTAAGAATCCAAAAAGATAAGGTAAAGGTGCAGACAATTCCAAATGGAGAATTTTTATATTTTGGAATTCAGAAGCATTTTTTATCAAAACTTTTGGGTTTCTCGAATACATCACCGAAGTCGAAATCGATGTTGGAATTGATGGGCTTAAGCTACTTAAAAGCTCTAATAAAGTTTTATGTCCAATATTAGGTTCAATTGTAGGACACTTTCAAGAGAGTCCTTTTATTATTGCTTGTTTTTCGGGATATCAAAAATCGTATAATATTAACGCATTTATGAAAAAGTTTTGTGAAGAAGTTTCAACTTTAAAAATAATCGGACTAAAAGTCGGAAGTTTCGAATGCATTGAACAATTTGATGTTCGATTGTTTATTTGTGATTCGCCAGGTTCGGCATTTGTTACCAGTGTTAATTCACATACTGGGAAAAACAGTTGCCCCAAGTGTAACCAAGTTCGGAACTATTTACAAAAGCGGGTTTGTTTTTCCAAACAGATACAAGCGCCACGATCTGATGTGTCGTTTAAAAATAGAGTTGATTCACTTCATCACAATTTCTTATTTCGAAGGCAAAAAAGTGTTTTGGAAGTGCATAGATTTAGAATGGTCTCCCAATTTCCTTTGAGCCCCATGCACCTTGTTGATTTATTTTTATTTATTTATTTATTTGTTACAGCAAAAAAAAAAAAAGCCTAGTTTTAAATATATTTTAGTATAATTGTACTATTAAATTCTACTGTAAACAATGTAATCTATCTTATAGCCAGAGTTTTACAGTGTTCATAGAGCTTATTTTAAATACTTAAATTTCTTCGCAAATTTTTATTTCATTGGGTAATTCATTAAAGGATTTAAAACCTTTATAAAAAAGAGTTTGTTTATCTAGGTCTGTTCTATAAAATGGTAGCTTAAAATCATTTTTTCTTCTCGTATTTAAGTTATGTGTTTCACTTATATACACAACATTATTTGTTAAATATTCATACATCTCCCCTCCTTATATTGAAAATCAATTTCATAGTGTAGTAAAATATTATTTTCTTTACACTTAGCCAGTTTAGTTTTATGAGCATGCCTTTTATCTACGCATCTATCTTTTCATTTAGAATAAATCTCATGCATCTATTTTGTAACATCTGGAGCCTATCTATTTTTGTATCGGATATTTGAAATAAAATGGAAGGACAATATTTAAAGTGAGGCTCAATTAATGTTTTATAAACAATTATCTTATGCTCGCGATTTATAAATTTACATGTTCTTTTCATAAAGCCTACTATTTTACCAGTATTTCCCACAATATATCGCATATGTTCTTCAAATTTAAGTTTATTATCGATTACAATACCGAGGTACTTTATAGATTCTACTTCTTCTATTATTTAATTTTTTACATTTAGCTGGTGTCCAGCTTCACCTGTATTTTTTCGGTTTATTATCATATATTTAGTTTTTTTAACATTTAGTTTAAGTCTATTTCCACATAGCCAGTTATACAAACTATCTAGATCGCTCTGCATTCTTGTTATTGCAGCTGTAATGCTCGTATCACTTATACTAAGTAAAGCATCATCCGCAAACAATTTTATTTTACAATGCTTTACTGCATTAACAATATCATTTATGTATATAAGAAATAATAAAGGTGCTAATACTGATCCTTGAGGTAAACCCAATGGGACTAAAACTTCATTTGATGTATGGGAATCTATTACAGTGTTTTGTTTTCTGTCAGTCAGATAATTTTGAAACCATTTTAGCTCGTTCTCTTGTATTCCCATTTTTTTCATTTTTTGTAGCAAAATATTACGATCCACTGTTTCGAATGCACGTTTTAAATCCAAGAAAACGCAGACAATTTCTTTTTTATCATTTAGCTCTTCCTTCCAATCAGCAATGACGATGTTGAGCGCTGTTTCACACGAGTGCTGTTTTCTAAACCCCGATTATTCATTTATTATTAGTTGGTTTTCTTCTGAATATTTTTCCAACATGTTTGTTATGACGGTTTCTATAATTTTCTCATCGCAAGGGTGTGTATTTATCGGGCGAATTTCATCTGGTTTATACGTATTTTTCACTTTTTTTACAGTTATAATTGTCGCTGCTTTCTTACACATTTGTGGTACAATAGCCGTTTCCAAGCTTTCGTTTATAATTTGAGCATAAAAATATGCTGTATACCCTGATTGTGTCTCTCAAAACACCGTCTGATATAAGATTTTTACCACCTCTTTTGTTTTTGAATAATCGCACTATTTTGACTATATCATCAGATGTTACTTGAATAAATTTGAATGTATTTCTACACTCAGATATGTTTAAGTTTAGGTCGATGTGTTCTATATTTCCGTTTATTTCTAATATGCTATTTACGAAGAAGTTGTTGAGCTCATTTCCAATTTCGGCCTTTTCTGCTATTATATTACCTCTTATTTGAATTTTGTTTATCTGTTCATGCTCTTTTGTAAGATTTATGGTTTGCTTTAAGTTTCTCCACATTTCTTTACGATTTTTTTTACTGTTTAAAATTTTGTTTTCCATGTACTTTGCTTTTTTTCTTTTCACTAGTATTTTGCAGCGCTTTTTTACTTCATTATATCTGTCCCAGTTTCTTGTTTCAGTAGATTCAATAAAAAGATTATATTTAAGTTTATTTAATTGGGCAAGCTCATGATCATACCACTTATTAATGAGTTTTATTTTTACTACTTTTTCAAATGTTAGTTTTGACATACTGCTTAAGATTTGATCATTAACTGATTCTATTTTGCACTCTAAGCTCGCTTCATCATTAACTACAAAATAACATGCTCTTAATAGGTTAATTAGAACATCTTTACTATAGAGCTCCCACGAAATAATTGTTTTTGTTGTTCTCATTTTATATTGTTTTGATGTTTTAATTTTTATTCCAATAGTCTCATGGTCGGATATTTTATATTCATCCATTTTTTCACAAATCACATCATTAGAGTTTGAGTAAAGAAGATCAATTTTTGTTTGGGTTGTTTTTGTTATACGAATTTTAAAGGTAATTTTTTGGCTCATAGCTATTTCTGCGAACATATCATTTAATTTTTTACTGTATGTATTATTATTATTAACATTTATATTAAAGTCTCTAACCTTAAAGCTGTTTGCACCTATTTCAAGTTTTTCCATTTTAATATTGTTCAAATAGCATAGAAAGATTTGGGCGCTGCCAAAAAAATTACTTAATTTAATAATAAAAAAGGGAAACGTAGTTGAAATGAATAAAAAACTGGATAATTTGTGAAATTTAGTTCCCTCGGAATTTGGCCACGTCTGTCGAAATTTTGATAACATTAACATTTGGAAGTCGACAGAATTCAGGCAGTTTTTGTTATACTCTGGTATATTTGTTTTACAAGATTGTGTCGATGATAATTTATATTACCTTTTTCTTTTATTACACGCCGGCATAAGACTATTTCTATGTGAAGGAACATTTTTGTCCGAATCAAATACTGCTCAAGCTCTTTTGGAAGAATTCGTTGATTTATTTGCGAGTATTTACGGGGATCACTTAGTTAGCTTTAATAAACATAGTTTACTTCATTTGCCTAGTATTTCAAGACAATTTGGTCCTTTAGATAATTTTTCTGCTTACAAATTCGAAAATTATATGCAGTACTTAAAAAAGTTTATAAAAAGGCCCAATAAATAATAATTACAATAATTGTATTTACGTATTCAAGAAAGATCAGATTCGGATTTAACGTAGAACTTTTTCGAAAATGGGTTCTTTTAATATTGATGTTATTGTTCAGAAGTTGGTCCTTTCAAAATTATTGATACCAAAAACGAATCTGGTCAGGAAGTTTTGTTTGGATATAAGTTTACAAATATTGAAAACTACTTTGAAGAACCTTTAGAATCTTTTGCTTGCTTGGACATTCTTGTAGCTACCCAGTTAAATGATCAAACAATTAAAGTACAAGCAAGCATAAAATTTAAATGCTTTTGTATACCCGATGGAAATAAGTTAATTTTGATACCATTGCTACACAATCTTTTCCACGACTTTTCACATTAAAGCATTTCGAACAATGTGATTTTTTATACTCGTATAAAGCAACACAACTAATTTAAAATTATTTTTATTTCATGAGATGGAACAAAACTTGAATTATTTGGTTCAGAACGACACCTCCAATAATATCAGTGCGAGCAATACACCAAAACAAGCCAGTAGAGGTAAAACTTTAAGTATATTCGTTCTTATATATTTTTATATACTTTATTTTATATGTAGCAAGTATATTTGTAGTTACACCGCACAATATCAACAGTACGCACAATGCGCCCCATGCGCTTAATACGCCCACTACATCCAAGACTAATATAGGTAAAACTTATGTTTTTTTACCTTTTTTATTAATTCATTGTGTTTCATATATTCGGCACAGCCGAAGCCAACTCTCTCTTTACTTTGTACATTGTACTTATGTATTTATACCTTTCATGGCCACAGATCGCACTATCCTTACTTGCTTTACATACAATTTTTTACCTTTGTAGTTAGAAAAAGGTTCGCAACGGAGTGCAATTTCAATGAAGTTGTCGTTCACCATGCGCCACCAACCAACATCACCGAAGGCTTCTAAAATGTCAACCGAATCCTCTTCAGGTACTTTATTTATATTAAGTTTATTACTGTATTTTGTTATTGGTTTTTAAGGTCTGTTTATTTTTACGTATTTTTGCAAGTTTTGCGAGCTCAAAATCACGGATGAATACCAGAAAGAAATCAAAGTGGCTATAAAAACTGCAACAAATATAATAGATACAAACTCGGCATATACATTAGTCCAAATGAACCCGTCAACTCCACCACTGATTGCCCTACCAAAAATCCACAAGCCAGGCAATCCAATGAGACCAATCATTAATTTTAAATCGGCACCATGCTATAAGCTATCTAAATATTTAAAAACAGTATTGAAGGACACACTGGAACTTAGCAACGAACACACCATAACTAATACATCTGAACTAATAAACAAACTTAGGACCTTTGAAATGACAAAGGACAGCAAATTGGTATCTTTCGACATAAAAGATCTATACACATCAATACCACTAGCAGAGACATTGAACATAGTAAACTCTATAATACTACGTAAAACAAAAGATAAAGTAAAAAGTACGCAAATCACGAACACGGCAAGAACCACACTACGTCAAAACTATTTTCAATTCAACAATAAAATATACAGACAAACAAACGGACTTGCGATGGGAAACCCAACATCGGCTATTCTTATGGAAGCGTTTATGCAAAACTTGGAAAAAGAGTATATACAGGAATTAAATTCCAAATTAGGAGTGTTATTTTACGCAAGGTACGTGGATGATATCATATGCGTTTTAACTACCAACAACGAAGAGCAAGTACTGGAGTACCTCAAAAAGCAGCACGGGAACATAAAATTCACAATGGAAACCGAAAAAGACGGAGGAATCAATTATCTGGACCTCACAATAAGTATTGATAAAGCTAGCAATAAATTCAACTACGACATATATAGGAAACCAACGGCCACCGACACAATAATACATAATACCTCGAACCACCCACAACAACATAAAAATGCAGCGCTAAGGCACTTAGTACAAAGATTGGAAAGAACACCTCTTACACAAGAAGCATATAGAAGAGAGCTTGGAATAATATATAACATCGCTACAAACAACGGATATAAAGAAGCACTAGTAGATAAACTCAGGAGAGACCTTAGAGAGCAAAAAAGAAACAATGGAGAAGAAAGTACACAAACCTGGACGAAAATGACATATACTGGAAGGGCAACATATAAATTAGCAAATTTCCTTAGAAAATACAACATCAACACAGCGTTCAAAACATCGAACAATTTAGGACGGAAGCTAAGAACCAAAACTAACTCAGAAGATCCATTTAGCAGCCATGGTGTATACAAGCTCACTTGTGAATGCCAGCACAGTTACATAGGACAAACCGGACGACAAGTAAGAACGAGGTTCAGAGAACACATTAGAGATTACAACAAAAAGATACGGAATCCAACCATCATACCAGAGTCCAACTTTTCGAATCACATGGCGGAGAATAAATGCCCCCCCGGAAACATCAAAAAAACAGTCAAGGTCCTACATGTACAAGCAAAAGGCAGACGTCTGAACGTACTCGAAAACATGGAAATCTACAAACAAAAAACATTCGACGGTAGAATGATAAACGAACAGACAAACACTGTTTCCGACACAATATTCGAACCTTTAAAATTGGTTTACAAAAAACAAAGCAACCACTCAGGTACAACAAACACACGCACTGACAAATAAGCACAACAGCAAAAGATCAAAAACAACAAACAAGCAAAAAACGTCAAACAACAAAAATCACCAACTTTTACCTGCCTCAGTCAACCACAAAAAAACCGATCAATGCAAACCACCCCCGTTTCTGAATGTACACACACAACACATGCACACACGTACACAAACAGACACCCATGCTGGCGTTACGTGCTACCTACTATAAATACAAGACAAACTACCACAACAGATCAGAACGAAAATCGGCACTGATGATGGCACAACGCCGAAACCGGTTTGTATCAAAACCAAATTTGACAAGGGATGACGAAAAATCGTTCCAATATACATCGATAATAATTATTATTGTTGATTTTTCCAATATAATCATAAATATTTTTAAAATTTTGTTAACATAAAGTCGAAACTACCCTCGATTATATGCAAAACTTAAATGTAAAATTTTACTCTTTTGTGGCATATTTATTTAATGAAACATTCTGCTTTGTACTTCACAGATTGTAGTGCTATTTTGGAAAAGACTTTACAAAATCAGAACCTTTTGCTGCCAAATTAGCAAAAATTTGATGAGCGCCTTCAAAGGGTAGAAAAGTTTTGCCACCAGGCGATGCTTGTGGCACAAAACCAGACCCTTCGAGATTGCAAGGTGCTGGTAAGCAAGGTCTTACGGTCGGTGGGTCGTTTGACAGGGGATGTTGAGGGCGATCTGCAAGTCGAAATCGCTACAACATATGGCAACGATTGTTGCAGCAAAAGAGATTATTTTGAGTTAATGGTAAACGAGATTACTGATCATTAAAAAACATTTTTGATACATTTTCGTTTTTATTTCAATATCTTTTCAGAAAGTGTATTTGGTCCATATCAGAGGCAGCACTGAGACAGTGGATGAGGTTTTTTTTGTTTAGATGTCTTCGCAACCGAGGGTCGTCGACCCATAGAAAAGGCTTTACGAAGGAGCATAGAACTAAACCATAACCGGTTCTATCAAAAGAAGTTCTTAACCTCTAAGAAGAAGGTAAGACTGCTACATTACTCCAAAAGTGGAATAGTACGTATACAGTAAATATATATATAATATCAATTGAACGCATTTAATACCATTTTTATTGGTTTTCATTAAATCCCTCATAATATATATCTTTTAATTTTAGGAAACGATAAGCAAACTTTCATCGCAACTAATACCAAAACAACATCAATACATTTAAGTCATCAGGACAAATAAATATTCCTGGAAAAACCTTCATATAGCATATTATAGCAAGTTTACTTTAAGTTATTTTTAAATATAAGTATATTGTATGTATCGTATACCTATGTAAAGGTGATTTACCATATACCAAACCATGCACATATATATTAATTTATATGTTTAAGCGACATAAGTTATAACGATTTACTTCGTCTATTTTATTTGGGCTGCACTCTCTTGTAATTCGCAAGCAGCTTATAAAATATCCCAAATATATAGTTTATGTTTTGTAATCCCAAGCGGGGGTTTTTCAGAGCGAGAATGAGGAAGCCAATCCCGTCCAATGCCTCAGAGCCAACAGTGCTCGCCCCCAATTAATACATACAAGGTGTAACAGGTGCGCCGCACCCCGTTCTATATAGAACAAATAACTCAAATAAAATAAAATAATAATAAATAAACATAGAAAAGGGCTCCCTATACTAAACATGTGCTCCGCACACCCCCTTTTCCTCTCTAAACTAATAATATAATATAAATAATAAAATAAAAAATAACTCAAAAAAACTACTCGCCCTCCATAAAGCTTAGACAGTATATTTAAATAGCTTATCACATATACAGAGGTGTTTCGACAAATGTATCAACATAATGTACCATATAATGTATACATATCTATTTTAATATATGTAAGTATCACTTTTGAGATCTGGTAAATTACCTTTACATATGTAAGTATCTTATTATAGTTAAAAAACATAAAAAGAAGTGTAATACGACTATACTCTAGAAGTGGAACATTCAGTTTTAAGCATTTATATACAGTGGCGAACATAGGTATTTCCACAGTGTTACGCTACACTGCTCCAGAACGCGGAATATTGCTGACCATTTATTTGACCAATAATCGGTCGGTGAAAAACGGTTACTGCGCAAAAGTAATCCTCCTATCAGAAAATGCTATAAATTTTGCGATTGGCCCCTAAAGTCAGTTCTGTTTTAACATTTGTGTAGTAAACACATGCGAAATACACGTTAATAAACAATGTTACGCTACACTGCTCCAGAACGCGGAATATTGCTGACTATTTATTTGACGAATAATCGGTCGGGGCCAAACGGTTACTGTGAATGGTGAGCGCTACAGAGCAATGATCAACGAGTTCTTTTTGCCGCAACTTGATGAATTGGGATTGGAAAACATGTGGTTCCAACAAGACGGTGCAACAGCACACACTGCCCGTGCCACAACCGATATGCTGAACATCGGAAGCTTACTTTTGCGCCACCTTGTATAAAGCAACAATTTTCAGTCAACTTCTGTTTTAAGTTTTCATGAATAATAGGAGCCAATTCGATCTTATTGAAACTTATCACTTTACTATACACTTGGTAGACTATGTGTGTTTGTCTTTATGCCCTGAAAAGTTTCCAAAAAATATGCATCTTGTTAATTTGTCATTATTAAAAAACAGAGTCCTATAACCAGAAGCACGAATGTGCAATTATTCAGAGTTTGAGTTGATAAGTTTACTGTATTAGCCATTGAAGGTTCTAGGTTTGACGAAAATCCCTGGTATCATGCTTACACCGAAACCACAATATTTTGCGGTCCATGTAAACCGAATGAGCCGAAATCAAACTTTTAATCTTGTTTTACCAGCATTCTCATTTAAGCACATTCATGATTCTGGCAAGAGGGCGAAGTGCGTACGTATTTTGATTGCAGATACGTATGCACATATATATTTATTTTAATTTTTCTTTGAGCAGTGACCGTTTTTTATTGTTTTTTAATCGATTATAAAACAAATTTACAACGATTTATACAATGATAGTATGGGATGACATGTTTTGATGTTGTATTTAGTTGACCTCACAAAATGTATTACTACTAATTTCCTACTTTTTTGATTTTTCTTCTACCATTTTCTCGACAAATGAAATACTCCTACTTTTTTCGTTCGCAAAAGAAACCCAGAAAAAGAAAGTGTCAAAAGAAAACGTCAGCTTATTGTAATTGAATCATGGCATGGCTCAACAAGCGGGGATGAGTTCTGCAGCTTATATTAGTTGCTCCAGCATCAAATTAAAGAAATCGCACGATAGGTATTCACTCTGTTTGAAACTCGTTTAGTTTCGAACGGCTCGGAGAGGTCCTTCCCAATTCTGACCGAGCTGGCGGTGTTGCTCAAGGTCATTTTGCATAGCCGTATAAGTTTTGCGGGGAAACCAAATTCAGACATAGCGGCATATAGGCAGCTCCTTTTCGTGCTATCGAAAGCGGCTTTAAAATCAACAAAGAGATGATGTGTGTCGATTCTTTTTTCACGGGTTTTTTTCAAGATTTGGCGTATTGTAAAAATTTGGTCGATGGTAGATTTACCAGGTCTGAAGCCACACTGATAAGGTCCAATCAGTCTGTTCACATCAGGCTTCAGTCTTTCGCACAATACGCCTGATAGGACCTTATATGCGATATTCAAAAGGCTGATTCCGCGATAGTTGGCGCAGTTTGCAGGATCGCCCTTCTTGTGGATTGGGCAGAGAACACTTAGATTCCAATCTTCAGGCATGCATTCAGCCGACCATATTCTGCATAGAAGCTGATGCATGCGGCTTACCAGCTTCTCCCCTCCGTGTTTGAATAGCTCAGCAGGCAAACCATCAGCGCCAGCTGCTGTATTATTTTTCAATCGGAATCGAAATTAATAAACTACCGCATATCTTACTTCGAATCATTTGAACGTGGAGAACATTTCAATACACTAAAAATTACAAACTACTTATGACTAACAAGATTTATGAATTAATCACACATGTTTGTAATATTTTTATTTTATTATTTTTCAAGCTTTAATTTAATTTTTTTACTTTTCTTTTATCGTAAGGACATTGGTTGCCAGAGTATATTTTTCCAATCAAATATTTCTTTCTGGTAGCAAATCGGCCTAGCATGACGGCAATCAGACATTTTTCGGATTTGAAAAACGACGAAAAAATGTGCCGCCTGCAAAAGGTCCGTTTCTCTGCTGGCGCTGCTGAGTATAGTTTTCTATACGATTTGTGCAAACCGTTATCTCCATGAGATATCTCAGCACTTCAGTATCAGCCTTATATGTGTACCTGGATCCAGGGATATTGAAGGCAACTGCAGAGCCCAGGATAGGCACTACCGACGCAACTAGTAACAATAATTTCTGGTTTAGAACTAGATATAAGGTGCCTAATAAGAACTAGAGAGATAGTAACTAGATTTTCACTAGTTCGAAACCGCCAGTTGTATAATCATTCAAATTTAATAAAATTTAGATTTGTATTTGGAAAAATGTTTTGCTCTTATAACGTTCTTTAAAGAAATGTTTGAGAAATTACTAATATTTTTTAGTAATGAAATAATATTCACTTCACTAGTGATTGGTAAGCTTATATATCAATTTAGGGGAGCACAAATTACACTTTTAACTATTGCCTGTCACTCGCATTAAAAACACCGCCGATCTCGATTACTCATAGACTGTAACTTTAATTATTCATTTTCTCCTTTTTATAATATTTTCTTAAATCTAATTTACAGTTTGTCAACTTCCAATTCCAATAGGAACGGTAAGCTCTTCGTCTGCACCTATGAGCATACGTATGTGTGTATGTGTACAAGAGAGCGTGGACAAAGCCGTGCTTGCAAGTAGGCATACACACACCGCATGCACATAGGTACATTAGAATACTGTAATCATGCATTTACTTACATTAGGGTGGTGCTAAAACTAAAGGTAAGTAATTGGTAAGTATTAAAATTCATTTAATTTATTTATAGGTAAAATTAAGGTAAGTATATTTTAAGTATTTAGGTAAGTATAATTTAAGTATTTAGGTAAGTATAATTTCCATTTAAATTCATTATTTAATTACATTTCATTTTATTTATACATTTCATTTTTAGGTATATTTCAGGTATAAATTGCTGAAACTAGTCGTCTGCTTTAACAATGTTAAAATTTTAAATCTTAAATAAAAGAAATAAAAATGTATCAGTTGGTAGGATTCGAACCGACGCGTCCAGCATCAGAGTCGAGTGCTCTACCCACTCAGCTACGGCGCACGCATCAGTAGTGCGAGAAAAGGTTACATATGTATACATTATGAAAGAATGGTTTACAATTTAGGCTCAAATTATTAGCCGTGCATAAACTAACCGCAATGGTGTGGTAGTGTTGTTGGACTAACACACAGAAGTCCTGGGAAAGGTAACATCAAAAGTGGTTTGAACAACTTTTTCAAAACGGGGGTCACGCCCGTAGGTAGTCATTTGGCAAAAAGTCTACGAGTGTAGTTCTACCATAAAATGCTTCTCCAAATATTTGTATACCTAGTAGCGCTGCGCACACAAGGTATATTAACTTTAGTCGCCTAACGGCAGTACGTAACGGCATAAACGGATCGAGATCGATATTGACTTATAAATATAAAAATGTTCAGCACGAAAAGAGAAATTGATTAAGCCATGCCCGTCCGTCCGTCTGTGAACACGATTACTTGAGTGAATTTTGAGATATTTCAATGAAATTTGGTATGCAGGTTCCTTGGCACTCATCTCCGAGCTATATTTAAAATGGGTGAAATCGGATGATAGCCACGCCCATTTTTTATATATAGAATATTTACCAAAAAAGTGATTACTCAGTACATAATACACCTCTAAGTATAAAATTTGGTGAATACATTGAGATTGAGGCATATAAATTTTTTAAAATGGTCGCACCGCCCACCTTTGATTAAGAAATGTTATTAATCATACATCAAACACCGTTCAAGATATCGGAACGAAATTCAGCACGCAGGTTTCCAGGTGTGCAAGGAATGTTCGGTTAAGGTCCACGCCCACTTTTATATGAAAGATTTTGAAGAGGATCGTAGATATATTAAATAGGCAAAACTTTACGTAAAATAGCTTTACATCATTTATATTTCACTTTTAAAGTGTGCGTAAACAAAGAAATCCAGAAACTTACAGTTTTTGAAGTTTTTTAACATAGTTCTGAAAATTTTTTTTGTAAAATTTAAAAAGCGATATTTCTAAAACGAAGCAACTTATATCGATCCGATTTTGCACACATAGTAAGCTTTTTAAGCAAAACTCGACCGTAAACAAATTTTGTCAATTTTGAAGAAGTAGGCGTGGCGTCGCCCACTTTTCACCATAAAATTCTGCTATTTTCAAAGGCAATCGCTTATAATTCAATATTGATATTTCAATGAAAATTGGTCAGCTGCTTCTAAGTGGTATGTTTTATGCTCCTGCCACAAACTATCCAAATCGGAAAACACACAAGCAAAATATTCGGGCACGTAATTAATAGCCTACTGCAATAATGATGTTATATATCTTTTTTGATTTTCATATCTTTCATAAACATTAAATGTATGTAAGTATGAGAAGAAGAAGAGAAAATTCACTAAAATGATCAGCACGGTGAGCGGAGTCGATTTAGCCATGTCCGTCTCTCCGTCCGTCTGTCTATTTGAACGCAAACTAGTCTCTCAGTTTTACAAAAAAATGCTGAAATTCGTTGTTTGCCCGGTAGATGTTGTTTTGACGTTTTGATACATATAACACATCTATATATAAAATGTCATTAACTTCAACCAAATAAACTCCTAGCTATACCGAACTGCAGCTTTATATAGCCTGGGGGCTTTTCCAAAAGCTATAAACAGACTGTGTCGTGCCCAGCGAACTCCTGAACCTATCGTGAAAGTTCAAGAGCAAAATAAAACATAAAATATGTAGGCGTGGCTCCGCCCACTTTTCCAAAACTGTATAGTGTTTATGCTGTACCCAGTGAACCCAAGTATATACACCTAAGTCTGTTTTTACACGGTCTTTTTTTACACGGTTTTGATATAACACGGTTTGAAAATTGAATATTTTTAATTTTTTTACACGATTTTATTCCATTTAGCACGATTTGAAATTTTATGTACTTAAATTTTTTTTGTCAAATTTAATTTTTGCGAAGTATTTTTGTATACGGTCAATGTCTTTTTTTACACGGTTTTTTTTTACACGGCTTCTTCTGGAACCAATCTACCGTGTAAAAACAGACTTAGGTGTATTGTGAAAATTTCATAAAGATTGATTGAGTACTTTGGCGCCTATGAAGGACACCCTCTTTTTATATCTATTTTTGTTCCGCACATAAGGTATATTACTTCATTCGGCATAAACGAATCGAGATATATATTTATTAATGTATATCAATCAAACAGGATGAAAAGAAAATTATCCGTGCAAGTAGTTAATACCCCACTGCAAAAGGGAAGGTGTATATCTTTTTTGATATCCATACCTTTCATGAACATGAAATGTTTGTACGCATGAGAAGAAAAAGAGATAGTCCCATCAAAAAGTATACTGAAATGATCAGGAGGATGAGCTGAGTCGATTCTTCAATCATCTGTTACGGGTAACACGGCAAGCTTATGGATTGGACGCCTAATTGTTCCGGCTCTGGTTTGCACGTCGGCCACTCTCACCTTTCCGTCCTGGCCGGCGATCGTACCTGTCACTCGGCCTAGGATCCATTGCTGTGGCGGGGCGTTGTCTTCGTGAACGACGACGAGCTTTCCTACCTCCACGTTGGGCTGTGGGTGCTGCCACTTGTTGCGCTCCTGCAAACTCAGGAGGTAACTCCTGGACCACGTTTGCCAAAACCGACGCTTGATTGAGAAAACATGCTGCCATCTGTCGGAGTAGCGCGTGCTGGGTTCCGGGAGTTCCGTTTCCCCTGGCATTTCCCTGAGCCGGCAACCGATCAACAGGTGCGCCGGAGTTAGAGCCTCGCCGTCGTTCGGATCCTGGCTGAGTGGAGCGATTGGGCGCGAGTTGAGCACGGCCTCTACCTCTACGAGCAGCGTTTCGAAGTGGGGAGCCCTGGGAGGTATAAAGACGAACTTGAACCCTTCGTCTGCGGCGTATTGGGTTACCTCCGCCTTCTGACTCAGAAACGCTTCCCTCAGTTCCTTGAGTTTGCGATCGGCTCCTACGAAGTTCGTCGCGTTGTCGCAGTGAATCGTCGCTGGTATTCCCCGGCGTCCAACGAACCTTTTAAGGGCGAGAAGAAATTTGTCAGAACTCAAATCAGACACAAGTTCTAAATGGACAGCTTTTGAGGTAAAACACACAAAGACCGCAATGTACATTTTTACCGGGGGGCGACCCCGTATCTTTTGTGTGACGTAAATTGGACCGCAAAAATCTACCCCACAAACCATAAAAGGTCGTAGAGCACGCAGCCTGTCGGCTGGTAAATTGCCCATAATTTGGCTTTTTAATTTCGGCTTATAATGAAAGCAATGTATGCAGTTTCGCACGGTTCGACTACATGCTTCTCGAGCATTAACTAACCAAATTTTTTCACGTAAAATTGCAACCAATGCTTTAGCACCTGCATGATGGTTGCGCAAATGTAGGAACCGTACATACGATTTTACGAACTGCGAATTTTTACTCAATAATAGAGGAAATTTGGCATCGTACGGGATAGGCGCGTTTAATAAGCGACCGCCTACTCGTAACAATTTCAACGACAAGGACTTTTCTGAATACTCATGCAAAAATGGATTTAACT
Organism: Merzomyia westermanni; assembly: GCA_949987695.1. NCBI lineage: Eukaryota > Metazoa > Arthropoda > Insecta > Diptera > Tephritidae > Merzomyia > Merzomyia westermanni. The sequence goes on from OX465291.1 coordinate 90,501,491, forward strand.
TTTGCAAGCTCGACGGTAGTGGAAGATTTTTTGACAATTTGGTTATTTCTTGGCTATATTCTTCAAATTGGACTATTTGAACAATTTTTAAGAAGCTCAATTGCAACTCTTGTGCCGATGGTGTTGGATCATATTTGGTGGATCGATTTCTCACCTTTAAGACCCATCGCAGAATATAGGCAAAAACTCGTAGTAATTTTTTGTGTGAAGAATATCTTTCAATCACAGTTACGAGTGGATTACGGTCGTCACTCAATGCTACTAAGGCGCTGGCGTTTTTCTTCTTTTCCAGTGCTTGTTCTTCAGGCGTTTATTCGAAGTGGGTATTTATTGGCCAACTAGCGGGGTCTTCTAAGAGGAACTGTGGGCCAGAAAACCATATTGAGTTCTGTATTTCATCCACGCTACAACCCCGAGACACTTGATCCGCAGGATTTTGTTTAGTTGGCACATACCGCCACGAAGCACTTTGAGTCAACTCTTGAATCTCGGACACTCTATTTGCAACGAATGTTTGCAACGTTGATAGATGTGTTTTTATCCAATGCAAAACTATTTCGGAGTCTGTCCAGAATGTTATGCTGTCAATAGGTCGATTCAACATTGGGGCAATGCGTGACCATAACTTGGCCAAAAGATGCGCTGCCAGGAGCTCTAGACGAGGAAGAGACTTAGTCTTCAGCGGAGCAACCCTGGATTTTGCAGTTAGCAGAATGCGTTTAACGTCGTTAGCGAATTGGCTTCGAATGTAAATACAACAACCATACGCCCTTATTGAGGCGTCGGAGAAGCCGTGTATTTGACAACTAGCACTCGACTCAGTATAAACAAACCGAGGAATGCTGATTGAAGGCAACTGCAACAAATTCGCCTTGAAATTCTGCCAACTGCTGTTGAGATACAACGGAATCGACTCATCCCAATCTAGTTTTTTAATCCACAGCTCTTGAAACAAGATTTTAGCTGAGGGCACTAGTGGGGCCAGCAAACCAAGAGGATCAAAGAGTCGGGCAGATACCGATAAAATATTTCGTTTTGTAGCTCGTAACTCATCAAATGTATCATCCAGTCTAAACCGAAATAAGTCGTCTTTTGGCGACCAGTGGATTCCCAGCGTTTTAGTGGAGTCTGAATCGTTGAAACTTAACGATTTTTCCAGACTCTGACTATCGAAAAAACTTGGGTGGTTAGAGAACCACTTAGCTAGCTGGAATCCTGCCGACTTTAGGATGTCAGTTACCTCACAGCGAATTCTGTCGAGGAATTCAAAATCTTCAGATCCGGTTAACAGATCATCAACGTAAAAATCGGTACTTATTACTTTGGAACCGAGTGGATATTCTTGTGCATTCATATCACTTAGCATCTGCAAACACCGTGTTGCGAGAAATGGAGCTGGCGCAGTGCCATAGGTAACGGTGTTTAAACGAAAAATTTGCAGAGGCTCGGATGGATGCTTTCTCCACACTATTAATTGAAAATTTCTATCATTTTCATTTACGACAACTTGGCGATACATCTTAGTGATGTCCGCCGTAATAGCATACTTATGCATTCGAAAGCGAAGTAGCGTCGAAAAAAGTTCTTCTTGAATGGTCGGTCCAACCATCGAAATGTCATTCAACGCAATTTGTGTTGACGTCCGACTCGACGCATCGAAAACAACGCGGAGTTTCGTCGACGTGCTTTGTGGTCTTAGGACACACTGATGCGGAATGAAATAGTGGGCTTCACTCGGGATTTTATTATCAGTGGGGCTCATGTGGCCCAATGCCAAGTACTCTTCCATGAAGTCCAGATACATTTGACGAAGTTCTGGATCTTTCAACGTACGTCTCTCCAGCGCCTGAAACCGCCGAGCTGCGGTTTCAAATGACTGACCCAACATATTTTGATCAGTTTTGAACGGCAATCTTACTTGACGCCGTCCCGACGGTAAGACTTCAGTAGTCTTAACGAAGTATTCCTCGCATTCCCTTTGTTCGGCAGTAAACTTTGTAGCTTGTGATTCTGACGGGATTTCTCCATTGCCCAGAATCTTTGGACAATTTCATCAATTGCTTCGGAATCATCTTCAGCTTTACATAAGGCACTGCCAGCTTGGGAATGCTCACTTTGGTGGGAGACGTATTTGCCTGAAATAACCCAACCCAAAGGTGTTTTTTGAAGTGTTGGGAACCTTGGGTCAGTTTTAATCTGACCAACCGAAAGAAGATCGAAGAATGTTTCGGCTCCCAACAAAAGATCGACCTTTGAGGACTTATAGAACCCAGGATCGGCTAATTCAATATTAGCTGGAATTTTCCAACCTGTGGTGTCAACAGCCCGATCTGGGTGATTTGCCGAAATCGCTCCCATTACCCAAAAATCTGCGAGAAACTCAAAATTGTTAACTCGGGATTTTATCACTGCACTAACTTTGGACCGAACTTTTTGGGATGCATTACCAATCCCGATAACATTTAATGTTGCCTTCTCTCGCCGAATTCGCAGCCTTTGTGCCAGCTCTTCAGTCATAAAATTTACTTGAGACCCTGAGTCAAGTAACGCACGAGCTGACACATAATCACCGGAGCAAGTTTTTACCTTGACCACTGCTGTCGCTAACATAACGCGATCAGGCACGCTCACTGTGTGCATAGCTTGTGAGGTCGAAGATTGTGGTGTTGTTTCGAACGATATCGGGTATTGGTGTAACATGGTGTGATGTGACCGGTTACAAACTCGACACCGTTCTAATTTGCATTTAGAAACCGTATGTCCCTTGCGTAAGCAATTTATACACAATGCGACCGATTTCGCGAATTCGAATCTCTGCTGAGGAGAGAGAGTTTTAAATTTAGGGCAGGTGGTTAGAAAGTGGTCTTTGGAGTTGCAGTGGAAACACGTAGTTGGCTTAGCTTTCGCAGCCACAAGGGATGACTTTGGCTTTTCAGCACTCTTGTTGGTTTGCCTTTGGGTGTCGTGCGACTTTGACGATGTCGACGCTTCTTCAGACGAGAGGTGCTGGTATCTCTTATTGAGAGCCGCTTCGCACTCACTCCACAGCGGAAGCTTGTCGTAGTCAAGTTGCTCCTCCTATTTTGACCGCGTAGTGGGATCAACCTTCGACATTACCAAATGTATCAACATCGCATTTGAAATATTTTTATCATCACCCAAAGACAACAAAGAGTCATATACAGCTGATACGGTGTCGATCATTGACCGCAGCGAAAGCGACGATGCCTTTTGTATTTTCGGCAACTCAAACAGTTTCGCAACTGTATTCGAAAATATGAGACATTTATTGTCATATACCTTCTTCAGGCTTGCCAATGCCTTCGGGTAATTTTCTTCCGTCATTTGGAAGGCCTTCACCGTTCCCAAGGCTTCACCAGACAAACACGAAACTAAATGTGTGAATTTTTCAATGTCTGAAATCGCAGGGCTGTTATGAACGAGGCTCTCAAACAAACTCATAAAATTTTTGAACTCCGAATACTGCCCTCGAAACTTGGGCAGCGACATTTTTGGAAGTCTTGAGCTGTGGGGCGCTGTGAAGGAGGTGTCAGAAGCTTTTTGTTTGTTGCTCTCTGACAATATGGATTTTAACATTGCCTTGGTTCCAACAATTAAATCTTCAAGGCTGTCACGGGTGTCATCCTCTTCATCGATCTCTTCTATTTCGGACTGACACGGCAGAAGCTTTTCGCTGTAACTATTCAGCATTTCGAGTCGACACTCAACTTCCGACGGATCTGATGAGAGTGACTTATTATGAATTCCCGTTTTTATTCTAGTTATGCTTCTTTTTAAAATTGTCCTTTGTCTTTTTAAGGAAGTAGCGTCTTCCACCTGGCCTAGCTGATTCTCACTTTTACTCATCTTGATTCGCTATGCACAGTAACTTTGTACAAAATTATAGTCTGGAAGTTTTCAACGTGGCAATACGAAAACGAAAAAAATCGCTGAAGCTTCACCAGAACTATCGAAAAAAGCGCAAATCAAGAGATGAGAGCTTATAATCCCTTAAATGGGAAACTAGACGCAAAGTCGAAAATTTTTAAAGACCTAACCGTGAGCAGTAATATGGTCAACGATTTAACCAAACAATTAAAGCAGTATAGCTTTCGAAAAATATTTGACAGAATGGTAATCGGAGCCTTGTCGGAAATTGTACGAGCTAGTTTTTCACTAAACAATCCCGAAATCTTGTTTCACGAAATTTGTTTATAAACAATTTAATTTTAAAGTGAATACAAGAGATGCCAAAAATTTAAGCTTGTTGGGTGATCTTTGCAGCAATTTAACAAAAAACAACAACCTCAACAGCTTTTAATTGTTAGCACTCAATACCTGTTCTGTATGGACTAATTCGTTTCCAGCTTCAACTTCCCTTTTGCAAAGTATGCAGCTGCACTTCATTCCTGGAGGAAACCTTGGTGGCCAAATTTTTCGGGATCGGAATCGAGTACAGGCGGCACTGGATCTCAGCAGCAGTGTTTTGGTGTGTGTGCGTGTGTGTGCAGCAGTATTTAGCGCAAATAGCTTTTTCTTAAAATTTGAGTTTTTCCACTTAGCGCCTTTTTGCAGGTAAGTAAAATACTTAAAATTGGTTTTTTTTTTTTTTGTATAATTATAATTGTCACGCACTTGTGGGCAAGTGAACCTCTTTGAATGTTTCAATTAATATTTTTTATTTTTAGGTTTCACCTTGGCACTGCTATCGTTTAATGCGCCACTGTAGGTACACGAGCGGTATGTATATATGTAGGTGCGCAGGTAAAATTGTCAGCTATTTGCACTAATTTTGTAAACAGCAATTTTACTGTATGTAGGTATGTATTTTTAATTTTCTGAAACTGTTTAAATTTTGCTTTTATATATGTTTAAAAACTATTGCAATTTTTCGATTGATTTATCAAAATATTTTCAACCACAATTTAAATTTTTATTGTGTTTTTTAACTTTTCAGGCTGATTTCACAACCGTCAACACTATGTATTTTTCAACACAGGTAAGTATTTTGAACCAATCTTTTAAATTAATTTTTATTAGAAAGGTAAGTATTTAATATTTTTCAAACTCTTTAACTTTTGTAAATTTATTTTGCTGCAGGTATTTTTCAAACTTTCTTCTGCTTCTTTTCAGCCACTGCACTGCACTAATAATGTTTTGTTTTTGCACACGACCGCGACAGGCAATTAATAATTTTAATATTGATAAAATTTCATATAAATATTTATTTAATTGTATTTTTACTTTTTAAATGTATTTTAATTTTTTAAATGTATTTTAAAATTGGTTTTTTGAACTAAATCTTTCGTCAAAAATGTATTTGAAATTAATTTTAATTTAAGCACTCACTTGCACTTTAATAAATGTATTTAGTCTTTTAATTATTTTTTAACTTGCACTTTGTCCCTGCTCGGGCGCCATGAGAAATTACTAATATTTTTTAGTAATGAAATAATATTCACTTCACAAGTGATTGGTAAGCTTATATATCAATTTAGGGGAGCACAAATTACACTTTTAACTATTGCCTGTCACTCGCATTAAAAACACCGCCGATCTCGATTACTCATAGACTGTAACTTTAATTATTCATTTTCTCCTTTTTATAATATTTTCTTAAATCTAATTTACAGTTTGTCAACTTCCAATTCCAATAGGAACGGTAAGCTCTTCGTCTGCACCTATGAGCATACGTATGTGTGTATGTGTACCAGAGAGCGTGGACAAAGCCGTGCTTGCAAGTAGGCATACACACACCGCATGCACATAGGTACATTAGAATACTGTAATGATAAGGGAGGCTGATCACATGGTTCCCACAGGGCATTATGTGATCAGCCAAAATACTTCCCTGCATAACAAAAAGTTGTCACTTCGCTGGACAGGGGCGACACTATATGGCGCGTAAGTGTTATACGCTATGTTGTCACCTGTCCAGAGAAGAGACAACCGATGACTGACAGGAACGGCATGACCGTGAAACGTTCGGGTTCCACGGACATGTCGTTGCTGGCGGCCATCAATTAATGATGGGCCATCAAAAAGAAAACACTGTTTCTAAAACTGAGTGGATAAATAAAATAAGTTTTAAAAGAAAACTAAAAGTATAAATTTGTTGTATTCTTTATTCAATTAACATGGCGATCCTGCCAGGAGTCTCCACGCATATGACATCGGCAGGAGTGGCGCGGGTAAGTTAAGTGACAGTGAATAAGCAAATTATAATAAATAAAACCTAAAGTTAACGGAAATAATAAAAGTACCTAAAATGTAAAAATTTAATAACTTATCAACTAATAAAAACGGATATAATAAAAGTTAGAAAAAAATGTAAAATCTAATACTAAAGCAAGTAATAGAACCAGAGATAATAAAAACCCTTGAAATAAATGCCAAATTTAATAAAGAACCCAATTAAAACAAACGGAAATAATAAAAATTAATTCAAATCTAAAATTTAATAAAGAAATCTTAATACAAACGGAGGTAATAGAAAAATTTAATACAAGACCACACATGGCAAAAAGAAAATTTATCACTTAATATGGAAAATTTCAAATAATACATAAAACTAAACTACAACACTAACAGAAACAGAGATAATCAAAAAAAAAAAATTTTTTTTTTAAATAATACAAAAAGAAACTATTCTAGAAAACTAAAGAATACGGAAATAATACATAAAATTAATCTACAAGTCTAAAGAATACGGAAATAATACATAAAATTAATCTAAAAAACTAAAAAATACGGAAATAAAACTAACAAATTTTGAAAATAATACAACAAATTCTAATCTACGAAATAATTGAAGCAGAAATAATAGGTACATCGGGTGCTGTACCTAACGGCACATCATATCACGCCACTTAACTAACGGACATTTTTCAACCCACGCCACTCACACTGCACAGCAACCACCAGCAGCGAGCGAGACAGCGCAGCAGCAGGCAGGAAAAAAGGCAGCAGCGGTAGTAGCAGCGGCAGCGGTGGTAGCAGAAGTAGCAGTTTAATAGCAGAAGTAGCAGTATATATGTAAATATATGTATATGTATTTTTCCCTTAGGGTTTTTTTCTTATACAGACATATGTACTATGCTAAAGAAATCAAATTTCGAATGAAAAAAACACATGAAATGGCACAAAATCTAATAAATAAGAACAAATTACAAACAAAAAACTTTTATGATAAGACGGCTCGTCCGTTAGTAGTTAAAATTGGCGATAAAGTCTTATTGCAAAAAGAACCAAGACACAAACACGAAAATATGTATCAAGGTCCATTTATAATAAAGAAAATTGATGAACCTAATGTAACTATTTTTGACGAAATAAATAAAAAGAAAAAGTAGTACACAAAAACAGGCTGTGTAAAGTAAATTAACATATTTTTCTTAAAATGCCAAAACAAAAAAAAACCAATTTTTAATCTTTTCATTTCCAAAAATCTGTAAAATAATCAAATTTTTCAAATTTACACTTATTAATATAAGCGATTTTGTTATATAGCCAAGAAGGCAAAAAAAAAATTCAAACCTAAACATGTATTTAAAATACAAAAAAAAAAAAAAATTATTTTTCTAGCAAACTGAGAAAAAAAAAAACTTAATTATAGTATAATTATAAAATACCATTTTCATTATAAAGCCAAGAAGGCATACAAAACATACATACAAAAACCTGTACATACAAAAAAAACACAAAAAAAAAAAAAAAAAATATGCTTTATCATTTATATAAATATAATTTTTTTTATACTATTTAATGTTTAATAAATAACTATATAATTAAGCTTTAAGCGTTTTTACATTTTAAGCATTTGGTAAAAATTTATAGGAATGAACGAATTAATAAAAAGGGGAGGAACACCCAATATAAAATATTCGTTCATTCAAAACAATTTTAGTATGTATATGGGTAAGAAGAATCTGATAGGACTGATCACCCTACCAAATTCTTCTTTTCCCCAAAAAGGATGATGTAATGATAAGGGAGGCTGATCACATGGTTCCCACAGGGCATTATGTGATCAGCCAAAATACTTCCCTGCATAACAAAAAGTTGTCACTTCGCTGGACAGGGGCGACACTATATGGCGCGTAAGTGTTATACGCTATGTTGGCACCTGTCCAGAGAAGAGACAACCGATGACCGACAGGAACGGCATGACCGTGAAACGTTCGGGTTCCACGGACATGTCGTTGCTGGCGGCCATCAATTAATGATGGGCCATCAAAAAGAAAACACTGTTTCTAAAACTGAGTGGATAAATAAAATAAGTTTTAAAAGAAAACTAAAAGTATAAATTTGTTGTATTCTTTATTCAATTAACAATACTGTAATCATGCATTTACTTACATTAGGGTGGTGCTAAAACTAAAGGTAAGTAATTGGTAAGTATTAAAATTCATTTAATTTATTTATAGGTAAAATTAAGGTAAGTATATTTTAAGTATTTAGGTAAGTATAATTTAAGTATTTAGGTAAGTATAATTTCCATTTAAATTCATTATTTAATTACATTTCATTTTATTTATACATTTCATTTTTAGGTATATTTCAGGTATAAATTGCTGAAACTAGTCGTCTGCTTTAACAATGTTAAAATTTTAAATCTTAAATAAAAGAAATAAAAATGTATCAGTTGGTAGGATTCGAACCGACGCGTCCAGCATCAGAGTCGAGTGCTCTACCCACTCAGCTACGGCGCACGCATCAGTAGTGCGAGAAAAGGTTACATATGTATACATTATGAAAGAATGGTTTACAATTTAGGCTCAAATTATTAGCCGTGCATAAACTAACCGCAATGGTGTGGTAGTGTTGTTGGACTAACACACAGAAGTCCTGGGAAAGGTAACATCAAAAGTGGTTTGAACAACTTTTTCAAAACGGGGGTCACGCCCGTAGGTAGTCATTTGGCAAAAAGTCTACGAGTGTAGTTCTACCATAAAATGCTTCTCCAAATATTTGTATACCTAGTAGCGCTGCGCACACAAGGTATATTAACTTTAGTCGCCTAACGGCAGTACGTAACGGCATAAACGGATCGAGATCGATATTGACTTATAAATATAAAAATGTTCAGCACGAAAAGAGAAATTGATTAAGCCATGCCCGTCCGTCCGTCTGTGAACACGATTACTTGAGTGAATTTTGAGATATTTCAATGAAATTTGGTATGCAGGTTCCTTGGCACTCATCTCCGAGCTATATTTAAAATGGGTGAAATCGGATGATAGCCACGCCCATTTTTTATATATAGAATATTTACCAAAAAAGTGATTACTCAGTACATAATACACCTCTAAGTATAAAATTTGGTGAATACATTGAGATTGAGGCATATAAATTTTTTAAAATGGTCGCACCGCCCACCTTTGATTAAGAAATGTTATTAATCATACATCAAACACCGTTCAAGATATCGGAACGAAATTCAGCACGCAGGTTTCCAGGTGTGCAAGGAATGTTCGGTTAAGGTCCACGCCCACTTTTATATGAAAGATTTTGAAGAGGATCGTAGATATATTAAATAGGCAAAACTTTACGTAAAATAGCTTTACATCATTTATATTTCACTTTTAAAGTGTGCGTAAACAAAGAAATCCAGAAACTTACAGTTTTTGAAGTTTTTTAACATAGTTCTGAAAATTTTTTTTGTAAAATTTAAAAAGCGATATTTCTAAAACGAAGCAACTTATATCGATCCGATTTTGCACACATAGTAAGCTTTTTAAGCAAAACTCGACCGTAAACAAATTTTGTCAATTTTGAAGAAGTAGGCGTGGCGTCGCCCACTTTTCACCATAAAATTCTGCTATTTTCAAAGGCAATCGCTTATAATTCAATATTGATATTTCAATGAAAATTGGTCAGCTGCTTCTAAGTGGTATGTTTTATGCTCCTGCCACAAACTATCCAAATCGGAAAACACACAAGCAAAATATTCGGGCACGTAATTAATAGCCTACTGCAATAATGATGTTATATATCTTTTTTGATTTTCATATCTTTCATAAACATTAAATGTATGTAAGTATGAGAAGAAGAAGAGAAAATTCACTAAAATGATCAGCACGGTGAGCGGAGTCGATTTAGCCATGTCCGTCTCTCCGTCCGTCTGTCTATTTGAACGCAAACTAGTCTCTCAGTTTTACAAAAAAATGCTGAAATTCGTTGTTTGCCCGGTAGATGTTGTTTTGACGTTTTGATACATATAACACATCTATATATAAAATGTCATTAACTTCAACCAAATAAACTCCTAGCTATACCGAACTGCAGCTTTATATAGCCTGGGGGCTTTTCCAAAAGCTATAAACAGACTGTGTCGTGCCCAGCGAACTCCTGAACCTATCGTGAAAGTTCAAGAGCAAAATAAAACATAAAATATGTAGGCGTGGCTCCGCCCACTTTTCCAAAACTGTATAGTGTTTATGCTGTACCCAGTGAACCCAAGTATATACACCTAAGTCTGTTTTTACACGGTCTTTTTTTACACGGTTTTGATATAACACGGTTTGAAAATTGAATATTTTTAATTTTTTTACACGATTTTATTCCATTTAGCACGATTTGAAATTTTATGTACTTAAATTTTTTTTGTCAAATTTAATTTTTGCGAAGTATTTTTGTATACGGTCAATGTCTTTTTTTACACGGTTTTTTTTTACACGGCTTCTTCTGGAACCAATCTACCGTGTAAAAACAGACTTAGGTGTATTGTGAAAATTTCATAAAGATTGATTGAGTACTTTGGCGCCTATGAAGGACACCCTCTTTTTATATCTATTTTTGTTCCGCACATAAGGTATATTACTTCATTCGGCATAAACGAATCGAGATATATATTTATTAATGTATATCAATCAAACAGGATGAAAAGAAAATTATCCGTGCAAGTAGTTAATACCCCACTGCAAAAGGGAAGGTGTATATCTTTTTTGATATCCATACCTTTCATGAACATGAAATGTTTGTACGCATGAGAAGAAAAAGAGATAGTCCCATCAAAAAGTATACTGAAATGATCAGGAGGATGAGCTGAGTCGATGTAGCCATGTCCGTCTCTCGATACGTCTTTCTGTCTGTCCGTCTATCCGTCTGTCTATTTGAACGGAAATACGAACTGAAAGTAGTAAAATAGACCTGCGTAAATTAGGATGCCATAATAGATCACTACTAGGTATATAATGTTCGGTTCCACCCCACCTTAGACTTCCTTACTTGTTTTTTTTTTATTTAATTCTAAACCAAGCTGCAGAATTTGGAAATAGTTCAGAACTAGAGCAAATTGGCAATAAACGAACTGCATCCCAACTGTCGAATTTTAAACTAGTTCGGAACCGTCGAAAAGGTAATGCAGGGGATCAATTTCCACCGCCTAGGACATCGCCATGTTAAATTCGCCAGTTGATTACATGTGAAAGAGATTGAAGGCGAACTACTTGTGGTTCGAACCGCACAAGGTCAGAACTAAAGATTTTCCCCATAGGGTTACATTTGAAAGAGATTGAAGGCGAACTACTTGGGTTCGAAACGCAGTAGATGCGCACCAGTTCAGAACTAGAGATTTTCCCCAAAGGGCATGACAACTTTCAGGCTTCGTGTGAACACAAACACTATAACAAAATTTTGTCATGTTCATATAACTTGTAAGAGAGTAACCAAATTACGGAAATAATTGTATTTAAAACGTATATCAAGTGCATAGTTATAAATAATAACTTCCATATATATAAAAAGCATTGATTTTTGGCTTAAGAAAAGCTACGGACAGACTTTAATTTCGGTTACTCGTATGTTTGTGTGTAGGCAAACGCTGTGCGTTTATATATGGTTGAGCTGTAAGGAATGCAAATGGACTATGGTCAGCCAGCTCATCGTGTGAAACATCTAGGCTAACTTGGCCTTCATATGATAAGGGGCGTAAAAGAGCGCTTCTGACTGTACACAAATCCAGTTTAGCATCCTTGATAAAGGTTCTAATAGGGCACTGCTTAATAGCCACTCACGACGCTAGAATGTGACTATGGACCTATGATTAATGTCGCAGTTGCAGATGTATCGAAGAGGAGGAGAGCGTCCAGCACCTACTTTTTCAATGTCCAGCACTCAGCAGAGGGCGGTTGGCTATTCTAGATTAATGGTTTCTCCACGACCTCACTGAGGTATCAAGAATTGAAGTTAAGGCTTTAGCGAAATTTATTGACTCCACGAAGTGGTTCGACGCTCCGCTTTAGGCATAGAAGGGACTAGAGGGTATCACCTATCTCCAGCAACAAAAACATATAAAGAGCTATCTGAAATACTTGAATCGCATTATACGCCACCAACAATTATCTTTCGTGAACTGAAAATTTTCCACCAATCACGAAAATCGAATGATGAAACCGTTTCAAAGTGGTTCACGCGATTCAAGTGAGTAACAACCAAATGCGAGTTTGGTAGTAATTTTGTTATTGTGGCGAATATTCTCAAGCATTTACCATCCCTAATTCAATGGGGTCTATCAGCTATTCCGACGGACCTGCCGGCGGGGAATAACTGTAATAGAGTTTTGTGATCTCTAAAAAAGAATTGAATAACTAAACAAAAGTAGAAAAATCAAATTTTTGGTTCCCGATGTATGTATACCTGCATAAATATAAAATTTTGCCTTATGGCAAACCGATGCATGGCTAAATTTACATGTCTAACTTTCAAGGTCTACGCATCCCCGACGGCTGCCCAGTGGACGGAGGAACCGTAAAACCGTAAGTAAATATTTTTTTTCAATCATTTTTTTTCCATTTATTTTCTTCTTTTTTTACATTTATTTTCTTGGCCATTTTTTTCTATTGAAAAGGTGCATGAAAATTAATGTACATTTTTTTAACTCATTTTTCTATGCCCTGAGACGCGATAATTTACCTACATACATTTGCACAAACATGATATTTATATAAGCCTTTTTTTTTTGGTTTGCATTAAGCCCAACTTAATGAAATTGTAACGACATGGTTTCGATGAAATAATTTATTCTCATATTACCCATGCTTCTTTGCTTCCCTCTTTTATAACGATAGGGAAATTTATTGAATTAATTAATTATTAATTTTAATAATATTTGATCATATGTATAAACGTTTAATAACGTAATTAACTTATAGCAGTTTTGCAACATAGGATCAACATAGGTTCCATTTATGCTAATTTTGTGGACTTAAAGAGTGAACTAAGAGGAAAGTTGTGGAACAAGTTCGAATGTTTGTAACATTTCCCGTGTTCTATTTTGTAAATTTTTGTTTTGACTGGTTTGAAATGTTAGATTAGTTATTATCATAAATTTTGTTCAATCCCATTGTTAGCAATGATAAAATAAACAACAACGAATGGAATGTTAAACACAGTATGCTATCATCGTTCGAAATTACGCATAGTTATGTTGCAAAGGTATTAACAGTGGATTAAAATTTTGATTTTCGAACATTCGAAGTGTGTAATGCTAAAGTAGATTGACTAGGAGAATTATGTTTTGAAAGGTATGCAAATGGTTGCATGCATATACATACACGCCTAATATATATTGATTAGCCTAAGAAAATTGTAAGTTTGTTTGGGTTTGTAGATTAGGGTTAAAATGAGATGAATAAATTATGTTATACTATTGTTATCTTTGAAGTAACTATGGAGTAAATTTTATTTAAATTGCGTGAGAGGCATTAGGGATGGAAATGGGCTAAGAGAAAAGGTTTCCTTAGCAGGATGGGAGGGTAAAGAGAAGGAGAGGCAAATGACAGCGGAAACCCTCCTACACATCCGGTGAGTATTTGCAAAAGCAGGCAGGAACCCATATATTAAATTTCTGTTGATTTTCGTCATTTTTAATAGTTTATTTTGTTTGGTCTGTTCCGAACTGGGAAAAAACGTATCTTCAGAGGTCATATCCACCCTTTTCATGCTTGCGAGTTACTCGAAAGCAAAAATCTCTGCTTAAAATTTTTTTGTTTGTGTGCTGACCAAAAGGTCAGTGTAGGAGCAAGAACCCCACCCCATTCGCTGCAACCCTATACCTATACGGTCGGATAGGCAGTTCAAGGCACGGCTAAAAGTACTGGTTTTCTGTTAGTTTTATAAGCCAATGCCGCCGTTCTGTCTATTAGTGTTCGTCTTGTCCCCTTTGTCTACTGCGGAGAGTAGCTACCCAAAAGGCGAAGGGGCAAGTTGTTCATTACACTTACCACTGGGCGTTTGGCCAATGGAATACTTCGAGAAGCTTGGCGGATTGGCCTTGCATCACCACTATCAATTTGATTCTTCACAACTTTGGTCCGACTTGGTTTGGAACCCTCCTTGTCAAATATGCTCGAGTACTTTGTTAAAAGTCGCTTTGCCGCAACCTGATGATCTTTCTCACCGGTAGAAACATTTTCCTGAAGCTGTTCACAATTCATAACTAACTCGACCTCTTGGCATTTTCCCAATATAGCTTCTTTGGAAAGTTTAATTGCAGATTTGAACTCATTAAGTACTCTGTACTCCGGTATCTTTCCATCTTGTTTGGTCTTATCCAGGGGTTTTCCAACTAGTATATTCCTCTTCGAATTGTTTCAATAACCCTTAATTTGTTTGTGCCATAATCTCCACCAATTTTTGCCCATATAACCGCTTCTGACTTTGGTGGAATTTGTTGGCTTTTCTCCACCACTACTTGCTTACTAACTTAGTTCTTTTCGTAACCAAAATTGGCACGTCCATATTCTTATAATTCATGATCTTGTTCTGCGTGTCGATCTTGATGCCTTGCTTGCTTAAGAAGTCCACACCGACGGAGCTGCCGACGGGAGAAATGTAATAGATCATGAGAGAATTCATTCGATTTTATCGAAATTCACTTGCAAATTCCGATTAAATCGATTGAATTCTCTCATAATCTATTACATTTCTCCTGTCGGCAGCTCCGTCGGAATACCTGATATACCCCAATAACACTCCCACCACTAGTTAAACACAACAGAAATAACGATGGCTACGCTTATGCATGCAAGCATGTACCAAGGAAGAGAAAGAGAGATGGCGCGAGTGTTTGCGATAACAGGACAAAGAGGAGATGGCAATAAATAACACCGACCCTTCGAGAACATGAACAGGGAACAACCAAGAAAATTCTGGGTGCGTGGGGTAGCACCCTGTTGGACTAGCTATTTGTTTTAGTATTTTTGAGTGTGTTTATTTGAATTTACATATAGTGATCGAATCCAGGAGGAATAACTGAGGAATCATCGAATTCGTTACGTTGGTGTCAGAAGTTGTATTGCTAAATAAATACCGCGACATTTCGAGGGAACAACGTGGATTTAATACAACAGGCAATTAATCAGAGTTACAGTCACGATAGCGAGAGGCTATGGAAGCGGAAGGAAATACCAGATGCAAAAATAACACAAGTGCAAGAGGTATTCAGAGAACTGCAGGACAAAATAGAGGCCGAAGTAAATGCTTTGAAGGGCCGTATCCTTATCTGCAACTGAACCGCCCCTTTGAATGAGCGAATACTCCAAAGGTAAAATCTCCGTCATTTGATGGTTCTGTTCCTTTTCACGTATTTAAGCTATAGTTTGAGAGGATGGCAGCTGTGAATAATCGCGGCTCTGAAAACAAAGTTACTACACTATTCGTAACATTGAAAGGACCTGCAGCTGAAATCTTGCAGACTATTTCTGACAGTTGAGAGACGCTATGGTAGCAAACATCGGAAGCAGATATGCCAAATAGAGCTATAGAATCGCTCCTAGAAGGCTAATGAGACTTTGCAAGAATTCGCATCGGACATCGTGAGGTTGGCTCATCTAGCAAGCATAGACGCACCTGTAGAGTACACAAAAAGCCTTATAAGTGATGTGGAGACGAAGCTAGCCACATATGCAAATCCAAGGAGATCATTTGCTGAGACGGTATCACATGCTCTGACGCAAGAAACAGCCTCGCTTTTGAATAAACCTGCATACAAGGCTCATCGCGTAGAAGTGGAAGTTCCGGCTTGGGCAGACAACATTTTGGAAGCACTGAACGGAGTACAGAAGAAAAGTGATGGCGCTGTCAAATGTTTCAAGTCTGGAAAACCAGGTCACATAGCACGTTAGTGCGGCACTGGCTCCAGTAACCCCAGCAATTCAGGTGGCCGAAACCGAAAGCTGAATGAGATGAGCAGATCTCCCAACCAAGTCAACCGCTAAACTAAATCGAGCCAGCCGAAAGAGGCATGGACTGGCTCCCATAATTAAATGCCCCATAATCTCTGTCTAACAAATCGGACGGAAAGCTATTAATCTTACTGTAAGAGAATATGTGGACGGAAAACATAATTTACTGACCGTGGACACGGGCACATCTCATTCCATTATTCGATCTTATTTAGTCAACAAAAGGGTGAGCACATTGCATAGAGCAAAGTTGCGTACGGCCAGTGGTCAACACACCCAAGTCGTAGGGGAAGTTACATGTCAAATCTCAATTGGGAACGTGGCCGCTCTACACAATTTTATAGTTGAAGATATCGTTGACGAAATCATAATTGGTGTGGACTTCTTAAGCGAGCAAGGCATCAAGATCGACATGCAGAACAAGATCATGAATTATAAGAATATGGACGTGCCAATTTTGGTTACGAAAAGAACTACGTCAGTAAGCAAGTAGTGGTGAAGGAAAGCCAACAAATTCCACCAAAGTCAGAAGCGGTTATATGGGCAAAGATTGATGGAGATTATGGCACAAACAAATTAAGGGTTATTGAAACAATTCGAAGAGGAATATACTAGTTGGAAAACCTCTGGATAAGACCAAACAAGATGGAAAGATACCGGTAAGAGTACTTAATGAGTTCAAATCTGCAATTAAACTTTCCAAAGAAGCTATATTGGGAAAATGCCAAGAGGTCGAGTTAGTTATGAATTGTGAACAGCTTCAGGAAAATGTTTCTACCGGTGAGAAAGATCATTATATTGCAGCAAAGCGACTTCTAACAAAGTACTCGAGCATATTTGACAAGGAGGGTTCCAAACCAGGTCGGACAAAAGTTGTGAAGAATCAAATTGATAGTGGTGATGCAAGGCCAATCCGCCAAGCTCCTCGAAGTATTCCATTGGCCAAACGCCCAGTGGTAAGTGTAATGAACAACTTGCCTCTTCGCCTTTTGGGTAGCTACTCTCCGCAGTATACAAAGGGGACAAGACGAACACTAATAGACAGAATGGCGGCATTGGCTCATAAAACTAACAGAAAACCAGTACTTTAAGCCATGCCTTGAACTGCCTATCCGGCCGTATAGGCATAGGGTTTGAGGAGCGCACTCTGCTTACAAGTCACCAGCTAAGCTGCAGCGAATGGGGTGGGGTTCTTGCTCCTACACTGACTTTTTGGTCAGCACACAAACAAAAAAATTTTAAGCAGAGATTTTTGCTTTCGAGTAACTCGCAAGCATGAAAAGGGTGGATATGACCTCTGAAGATACGTTTTTTCCCAGTTCGGAACAGACCAAACAAAATAAACTATTAAAAATGACGAAAATCAACAGAAATTTAATATATGGGTTCCTGCCTGCTTTTGCAAATACTCACCGGATGTGTAGGAGGTCTTCCGCTGTCATTTGCCTCTCCTTCTCTTTACCCTCCCATCCTGTTAAGAGTAGAATAAACTTTTTCTCTTAGCCCATTTCCATCCCTAATGCCTCTCACGCAGTTTAAATAAAATTTACTCCATAGTTACTTCAAAGATAACAATAGTATAACATAATTTATTCATCTCATTTTAACCAAATCTACAAATGCATGCAACCATTTATATACCTTTCAAAACAAAATTCTCCTACACACTTCAAATGTTCGCAAATCAAAATTTAAATCCACTGTTAATACTTTTGCAACATAACTATGCCTAATTTCTAACGATGATAACATACTTTGTTTAACATTCCATTCGTTGTTGTTTATTTTATCATTGCTAAAAATGGGATTGAGCAAAATTTATGATAATAACTAATTTAACATTTCAAACCAGTCAAAAACAAAATTTTACAAAATAGAACACGGGAAATGCTATAAACATTCGAACTTATTCCACAACGTTCCTCTCAGCTCGCTCTTTAAATCCACAACATTTAAATAAGTGGAGCCTATGTGGATCCTATGTTGCAAAACTGCTATAAGTTAATTACGTTATTAAATGTTTATACATATGATCAAATATTATTAAAATTAATATTTAATTCATTCAATAAATTTCCCTATCGTTATAAAAGAGGGAAGCAAAGAAGCATGGGTAATAAAAGAATAAATTATTTCATCGAAACCATGTCGTTACAATTTCATTCAGTTGGGCTTAATGCAAACCAAAAAAAAAAGGTTTATATAAATATCATGTTTGTGCGAATGTATGTAGGTAAATTATCGCGTCTCAGGGCATAGAAAAATGAGTTAAAAAAATGTACATTCATTTTCATGCACCTTTTCAATAGAAAAAAAAAATGGCCAAAAAAATACATGTAAAAAGAAGGGGATGCGTAGACCTTGAAAGTAAGACATGTAAATTTAGCCATGCATCGGTTTGCTATAAGGCAAAATTTTATATTTATGCAGGTATACATACATCGGTAACCAAAAAAAAATGTTGATTTTTCTACCTTTGTTTAATTATTCACTTCTTTTTCCCCTTTTTATATTTTTCCACTATATATCTGTTTTTTTCTTATCTATTCTAATTTATCTTATTTATTTAAATTTTTGTTTATTTAATTTTAATATTTTTTTTCTCAACATATCTAAATATGTATATATACACGTTTTTACTCTTTAAGAGTTCTCTTCCTGTTTTTTCCTTTAAATTTAAATTTTCACAGAAGAAAACTAAACTCTACTTTATAAGTAAATATATGAACTTATCTGCACTATATATATTTATAATTGAACGAATTGTTGCGCTGCTGTTTCATCCTTCCTGCTCCTGATTATGTGGTATTACGATCCTTGGTCATATACGGCTGTTTTGTTATGTTTCGGTTGTGTTATTTAGTTTGTTGTGTTGATTATATGTTTTTCGATGTTTCGAATTGTTTTCTAATTTAATCAAATTTCAAGTATTTTCGGAATATTGTAATGTTTCGAACTGTTTTCGAAATTAAATTGAAGTTGAATTATTTTTTTTTTGCACTGATGGCATCGGTAGTTAAAAAAAATATTTTTTTTTTCCAAGGTGAAATATCCTTTCCATTCTTTAACCCTTTTGGTTATTTAATTTTTGCCTGGAATCCTTTCGAAGGAAACTCGAATTTAGAGTTAATTTATAGTTTAATTTTTTTCGATCTTTTCGAAACTTGTGCAAATTTCACTTATATTTCGCAACCACAATTTGTAGGGTGTTTTCCTTTATTTTTAAATACTGTTTTCTATTTTGTAGTTTTTAATTAAATCAAATTAACTTTTTTTTCATAAGTGAAAATTTCTGACTTAAAAAAAAATTATGTTTATTGATTGTAAAACTGAATTGAAGACAGATATTTTTAATAAAATCAATTTTAAAATAACTACATTAACTATTATGTAACTACAGAATTCATTTAGACGAATTTTCTTTTCATCCTTTGTTATTTTTACACAGTAAGTTCATTTGCTTGTGGACATATGTTTGTCCTTTTTTCCACGTCCTTTCATCTGGAAATTACTATTTTTGTTCACAACTCTAAAGACTTGTGTCTTATTTTTTTATATAATTAAAATTTTTTTTCAGGATATTACTTATCTTTTCATGTTCACCACGCTATTTTTACAAACATGCGGTGTCCTTTATTTTCACTTTTCGCGACTTGCAAAAAATTATGACCGACACGGTTGCGAATCTAAACGGAACTGTCTTCAACTATTTTTCCGAGGCTACCGATTTTCATCAAACTGCATCAGGTGATCTTTACCCTGTTTTCAAACTAAAATGTTAATATAAAAAAAAAATGCGTTATTTTTTTGTTTTCGAACTAATTTGGTAATGCATTTCTCATGCACTTGTTTTTTTTTTTTTTTTGATCGAACCTTCATCGGTCATTGCTCCTTCTAGTATCAAGATCATACGATTTCAGCCTGCAGTTCGAATACACATATACACGCACCAATACCTGCCTACCAGACTCAGGTGTCTGTTATGCCGCCCTCACATAAGGGAAATTATACAGGAAATGAGCGATAACGGCGTGATTGAACCATCAGCTAGTCCATGGAGCTCACCGGTAGTACTAGAAAAGAAAAGAAGGATGGAAATTACTTGAAAACCGGCTATTGGCAAGTGGAAGTAAAGGATGAAGATAAAGAAAAGACACCATTCAGCGTCGGAGAGGGTTTTTGGCAATTTACAGTAATGCTTCGGACTATACTTTTGAGAGACTCATGGATCAGGTCTTAAAAGGATTGCATTGGAAAAAATGTTTGGTGTACCTGGACGACATCATCGTGCTGGGAAACAGCTTTGAGGAACACCTAAAGAGCTTAGAGGAAGTTTTCCAACGGATAGCTGGCGCTGGTCTGAAATTAAGTCCCAAAAAGTGTACCTTGGTTAAGAAGGAAGTAACGACGGAGGGCATCTGCACTGCTAAGGAAAAGATTCAAGCTATAAAGAATTGGTCAAGACCGAGGAATTTGCATGAGTTACGAAGTTTCCTTGGGCTGTGCGGGTATTATCGCCGATTTATACCGAATTTCGCCAGCATAGCTAGTAGTCTTCATGAACTTACTAGGTAAAATATTGGTTTTGAATGGAAAAAGGAGCATGAGGTGGCTTTCCAAACCTTAAAGGAGCGACTATGCACTGCCCCAATGTTAGCATATCCAATTACAGGCTCAACGTTTATTCTGGATACGGATGATAGTGGTTATGCTATAGGAGTGTTTGACCCAGATTGTCGATGGATATGAGAAGGTAGTTGCGTACTATAGCCGAACAATCGGGAAGCCTGAAGGGACTATTGCGTAACACGGAGAGAACGGTTGGCATTGGTAGAGTGCGTTAAACATTTCCACAATTATCTCTATGGGTAGCAACTCCATGTCAGCACAGACCATGCAGCGTTGAAATGGCTGTTGGAGTCCCGTAATCCGGAAGGTCAACTGTCACGGTGGATAGAGCGACTGTAAAGTTATGACTTTTCCTTAGAGCATCGCAAAGGTAGCACCCACGGAAATGCTGATGCAATGTCACGACGATCATGCAACTTGGAATGCAACCATTGTTAGAAAGCTGAGTCCAAAGAAGACATTATAGATGTGCGATTGATGACCATTACCTCTACGGAAGAATGGGACATGGGTCAATTAAAGAAGTGTCAGCACGAAGATCTGGCTCGTGTGAAGCAAGGGCTTGAGCTAAAAAAAAGACCAACAAGAGAGGAGAAATCAGCAGTGAGTCCTGTTGCCAAGTCATATTGGGCACAATGGAACAGGTTACAATTGATATCTGGTTGTTTGCATCGAATATGGGAAAGTGAGGATGGTCAATGTGTTCGCAAGCTGAAAGGCGTTCCAAGGAAGAAAATCCCTGATGTTCTCAATAAATTGCATAATGGTGTGAGCGGAGGTCATCTTGGAGTCACGAAGACCTCAGAGAAAATCAAGCAAAGATTATATTGGGCTGGTTGCCGTCAATCGGTCGCGGAGTGGATTGCCAACTGTGAAGTGTGCTTCAAAGCTAAAGGACCGAAATCGAGGAGCCATGGATAGGTGAAACAGTATAACTCCAGAGCACCGTTTGTGAGGATTGCCATGAATGTAGCTGGTCCATTTCCTACTAGCAAACTCGGAAACAAATATGTACTGGTAGTTATAGACTATTTTAGCAAATGGCCAGAAGTGTACCCTATTACAAATCAAGGGGCAGACACCATAGCAGAAGTGTTTACTAACAATTGGGTAGCTAGGTTTGGTGCACCGATGGAGATACAGTCTGACCAAGGCAGAAATTACGAAGCAGCTGTGTTCTAGGAAATGTGCAAAACATTGGGCATTCGGAAAACTCGAACAACTGCCCTACATCGTCAGTCAGATGGCATGGTGGAACAATTCAGTAGAACAAAGAGGCCCTGAGGAAAGTAGTGGATAGGTTCCAGAAGGATTGGGATACTCACATCTCCTTATTCCTAATGGCATATCGCTCTGCAGTACATGAAACAACTGGTCAGACTCCTGCAAAGGTAATTTTCGGGAATTATCTTCGATTGCCAGCAGACTTGAAGTTTGGGATAACTCAATAACACTCCCACCGCTAGTTAACCACAACAGAGATGACCATGGCCACTTTATGCATTTAAGCGTGTCCCAAGGAAGAGGAAGAGAGATGGCGCGAATTTTTGCGAATCCAAGGCAAAGAGGAGATGTCAATAAATAACACAGACCCTTCGAGAACACGAAAAGCGAACAACCGCCTATATAAGGCAGTGACCAAGCAAGCCAGGTTGATCAGTTTATTTTCAAGTGTTGTTCAGTGAACTACTGCGAAGTTACCAAACTCTTAAACTTGTATTGCGTTTATTACTAGTAAATAAAACTAGCTATTAGTTACAATATCTGTGTGTGTGTTTATTTGACTTTATGGTAATCGAGCCCAGGATTGATAATCAAGGAATCGTCGAATTCGTCACAATATAAATTTAAGCTTTAATTTTGATTAATAACTTTATATGTGATTTATTTTGTTGTGTTGATCTTCCGACAGGGTAGTAAGCTGATTTTTGTTGGAACGATTTTCCGTCATCCCTTGTCAAGTTTGGTTTTGTGACAAACCGGTTTCGGCGTTCTGCCATTTTCAATGCCTAGTTTCGTTCTGGTCTGTGTCTATCCGCTGCGTTGTTTTTATAGTCCGTGGGTGCTGTGGCAGGTAATGTCAATCTATGTGTTCGTGGTAGGTAACGTTAATATGCGTGTGTGTGTGCGCGGTATTGATACGTCCGAATTGTTATCTGTCCCAAGGGTTGTTTTTGTAGGTATGTAGACATACCGCTTGTTAGCTAAGCGGTAGGTTAAGGTAGGTAGAAATCGGTGATTTTCGCAGTTTGGTTCATATTTCGTTTTTGCTTGTTCATTGTTACGTGTTTGGTTGCTGTACCTGCTGGCTTGTGCTGTTTTTTGTAAACTAATTTTAAGGGTTCAAATATTTCGTCAGAGATAGTGTTGGTTTGTTCGTTTATGATCCTGCCGTCAAATGTTTTTAACTTGTATATCTCCATGTTCTCAAGTACATTAAGCCGCCGGCCTTTTCCTTGTACGTGAAGTATTCGAGCCGTTGTTTTTATGTTAGCTGGGGTGCAGTTGTTCTCGAACATGTGGTTCGCGAAATTAGATTCTGGTATTATGGTGGGTTTTCGTGTTTTTTTGTTGTAGTCCCTGATATGCTCTCGGAATCGTGTGCTTATTTTCCTTCCTGTTTGTCCTATGTAGCTGTATTGACATTCACAAGTAAGCCTATACACTCCGTGTAAAAGATATAACATCAACACAGCATTCAGAACATCTAACAACGTCGGACAAAAACTAAGAACCGACACTAATTCTGATGACCCATTCAACAGACACGGAGTGTATAGGCTTACTTGTGAATGTCAATACAGCTACATAGGACAAACAGGAAGGAAAATAAGCACACGATTCCGAGAGCATATCAGGGACTACAACAAAAAAACACGAAAACCCACCATAATACCAGAATCTAATTTCGCGAACCACATGTTCGAGAACAACTGCACCCCAGCTAACATAAAAACAACGGCTCGAATACTTCACGTACAAGGAAAAGGCCGGCGGCTTAATGTACTTGAGAACATGGAGATATACAAGTTAAAAACATTTGACGGCAGGATCATAAACGAACAAACCAACACTATCTCTGACGAAATATTTGAACCCTTAAAATTAGTTTACAAAAAACAGCACAAGCCAGCAGGTACAGCAACCAAACACGTAACAATGAACAAGCAAAAACGAAATATGAACCAAACTGCGAAAATCACCGATTTCTACCTACCTCAACCTACCGCTTAGCTAACAAGCGGTATGTCTACATACCTACAAAAACAACCCTTGGGACAGATAACAATTCGGACGTATCAATACCGCGCACACACACACGCATATTAACGTTACCTACCACGAACACATAGATTGACATTACCTGCCACAGCACCCACGGACTATAAAAACAACGCAGCGGATAGACACAGACCAGAACGAAACTAGGCATTGAAAATGGCAGAACGCCGAAACCGGTTTGTCACAAAACCAAACTTGACAAGGGATGACGGAAAATCGTTCCAACAAAAATCAACTTTATATGTATTTACTTAAAAGTAAGGCTTCTATTATTTGCATAAATTACTTATGTTGATAATATAATACTTCTTAAGAATCAGATAAATATGTACTTAATTAGTTACAGTTTATCAAATAGTATATACATATCTTAATCTACCTTAGTTAGTTTCACTATTTTCATAAAAAGAGGCGCCAATGCTATCTTGGTAGCTATATACTCTTTCATAGGTTATAGCCTTAACATGGGTAGTGTCAATATTTGAAAATGCCCAGTCAATTTGGGTACCAGCAAATGTGGTGAAATATTGGGGGTCTATCAGTGAATTGAAATTATAATCTCTAAGCATATGCTCGATTCTATTATTCCTCGACTTAAGGCATAGATTAAAGTCACCCAAAATTAAGAAATTTTTTCACGCAGATCTGTAGTAAGAATTTCTTGCAGCTCTGATTCAAAATGCCTGATGGGGAATGTGGAATTCCTATAATCTTTGCATTTGAATACAACGATTTCTAAAACCTTGCGACCAGAACAAATTTTTTTCAACTTACATAATTCGATTGCGGAAGCAAAGTTAGGTCCCGCATACACTAAAACGTCTCGCCTATTTCTGTTTTCCGCTTCGGTGCTGTCTATCGTAAAGCATTTAGTGAAATAAACCCAGATTTCAAAAAGAAAAATGGGGCGTGTTTATCGTCCGATTTCGCTCATTTTCAACACCAATATATTATGAGTCTAATTAAGCCCGCGTACCGAATTTGGTGAAGATATCTCAATATTTACTCAAGTTATCGTGTTTACGGGCAGACGGACGGACGGACATGGCTCAATCAAATGGTTTTTCGATCCTGGTCATTCTGATATATGGAAGTCTATATCTATCTCGATTCCTTTATAACTGTACAACCAACCGTTATCCAAACAAAGTTATAATACCCTGTGTACAAGTACAGCTAGGTATAAAAAGAAAGCGTGGCTTTCAGCCGATTTCGCTCATTTTCACAGCAAACAGTTGTCGCTACGACAAAAATGTCTATGCCGAATTTCAATGTTATATTTCCAACGGCTATTGATTTACAGCTTGGTAAACTTCTGAATTTGCTTCTTCTAAATGTCGGCGTTGCCACGCCCATATTCCAAAATTTTACTGAACTTGTGTTTCGCGTTATAAAATCAATCCACCTACCAAATTTCCTTAATTTAGTCGTATTCGTTTTCGACATATCTAATTTTTTCAATTTTTCGATATTTTCGATATAGGAAAAGGGAGCCTGGTTATCGTCCGATTTTGCTCATTTTCAATACCAATCTATTCTGAGTGTAAATAAGCCCGCATACCAAATTTGGTGAAGATATCTCAATATTTCTCACGTTATCGTGTTAACGGACAGACGGATGGACATGGCTCAATCAAATTTTTTTTCGGTCCTGGTAATTTTGATATATGGAAGTCTATATCTATCTCGATTCCTTTATACCTGTACAACCAACCGTTATCCATACAGAGTTTTAATACCCTGTGTACAAGTACAGCTGGGTATAAAAAGAAAGCGTGGCTTTCAGCCGATTTCGCTCATTTTCACAGCAAACAGTTGTCGCTATGAAGAAAATGTTTATGCCAAATTCCAATGTTATATCTCCAACGGCTATTGATTTACAGGTTGTTAAACTTCTGAGATCGCTTCTTCTAAATGTGGGCGTTGACATGCCCGTATTCCAAAATTTTACTGAACTTGTATTTTGCGTTATAAAATCAATCCACCTACCAAATTTCATTAATTTAGTGGTATTCGTTTTCGAATTATCTAATTTTTTAAATTTTTCGATATTTTCGATTTAGGAAAAGGGGGCGTGGTTATCGTCCGACTTCGCTCATTTCCGCTACCAATCTATTCTGAGTCTAAATAAGCCCGCATACCGAATTTGGTGAAGATATCTCAATATTTGCTCAAGTTATCGTGTTAACGGACAGACGGACGGACATGGCTCAATCAAATTTTTTTTCCATCCTGGTCATTTTGATATATAGAAGTCTATATCTATATCTATTCCCTTATACCTGTACAACCAACCGTTATCCATACAAAGTTATAATACCCTGTGTACAAGTACAGCTGGGTATAAAAAGCAAGCGTAATATTCAGCCGATTTCGCTCATAGAAAAGATCGCTTCTTTTAAATGTGGGCGTTGACATGCCCATATTCCAAAATTTTACTGAACTTGTATTTTGCGTTATAAAATCAATCCACCTACCAAATTTCATTAATTTAGTTGTATTCGTTTTCGAATTATCTCATTTTTTAAAGTTTTGGATATTTTCGATACAGAAAAAGGCGGCGTGGTTATCGTCCGACTTTGCTCATTTTCAATACCAATCTATTCTGAGTCTAAATAAGCATGCATACCGAATTTGGTGACGATATCTCAATATTTGCTCAAGTTATCGTGTTAACGGACAGACGGACGGACATGGCTCAATCAAATTTTTTTCGATCCTGGTCATTTTGATATATGGAAGTCTATATCTATCTCGATTCCTTTATACCCGTACAACCAACCGTTATCCAAACAAAGTTATAATGCCCTGTGTACAAGTACAGCTGGGTATAAAAACAAAGCGTGGCTTTCAGCCGATTTCGCTCTTTTTCACAGCAAACAGTTGTCGCTATGAAGAAAATGTTTATGCCAAATTCCAATGTTATATCTCCAACGGCTATTGATTTACAGCTTGTTAAACTTCTGAATTTGCTTCTTTCCATTTTCATTACCAATCTATTCTGAATCTAAATAAGCCCGCATACCAAATTTGGTGAAGATATCTCAATATTTCTCACGTTATCGTGTTAACGGACAGACGGATGGACATGGCTCAATCAAATTTTTTTTCGGTCCTGGTAATTTTGATATATGGAAGTCTATATCTATCTCGATTCCTTTATACCTGTACAACCAACCGTTATCCATACAGAGTTTTAATACCCTGTGTACAAGTACAGCTGGGTATAAAAAGAAAGCGTGGCTTTCAGCCGATTTCGCTCATTTTCACAGCAAACAGTTGTCGCTATGAAGAAAATGTTTATGCCAAATTCCAATGTTATATCTCCAACGGCTATTGATTTACAGGTTGTTAAACTTCTGAGATCGCTTCTTCTAAATGTGGGCGTTGACATGCCCGTATTCCAAAATTTTACTGAACTTGTATTTTGCGTTATAAAATCAATCCACCTACCAAATTTCATTAATTTAGTGGTATTCGTTTTCGAATTATCTAATTTTTTAAATTTTTCGATATTTTCGATTTAGGAAAAGGGGGCGTGGTTATCGTCCGACTTCGCTCATTTCCGCTACCAATCTATTCTGAGTCTAAATAAGCCCGCATACCGAATTTGGTGAAGATATCTCAATATTTGCTCAAGTTATCGTGTTAACGGACAGACGGACGGACATGGCTCAATCAAATTTTTTTTCCATCCTGGTCATTTTGATATATAGAAGTCTATATCTATATCTATTCCCTTATACCTGTACAACCAACCGTTATCCATACAAAGTTATAATACCCTGTGTACAAGTACAGCTAGGTATAAAAAGAAAGCGTGGCTTTCAGCCGATTTCGCTCATTTTCACAGCAAACAGTTGTCGCTACGACAAAAATGTCTATGCCGAATTTCAATGTTATATCTCCAACGGCTATTGATTTACAGCTTGTTAAACTTCTGAATTTGCTTCTTTCCATTTTCATTACCAATCTATTCTGAATCTAAATAAGCCCGCATACCAAATTTGGTGAAGATATCTCAATATTTCTCACGTTATCGTGTTAACGGACAGACGGATGGACATGGCTCAATCAAATTTTTTTTCGGTCCTGGTAATTTTGATATATGGAAGTCTATATCTATCTCGATTCCTTTATACCTGTACAACCAACCGTTATCCATACAGAGTTTTAATACCCTGTGTACAAGTACAGCTGGGTATAAAAAGAAAGCGTGGCTTTCAGCCGATTTCGCTCATTTTCACAGCAAACAGTTGTCGCTATGAAGAAAATGTTTATGCCAAATTCCAATGTTATATCTCCAACGGCTATTGATTTACAGGTTGTTAAACTTCTGAGATCGCTTCTTCTAAATGTGGGCGTTGACATGCCCGTATTCCAAAATTTTACTGAACTTGTATTTTGCGTTATAAAATCAATCCACCTACCAAATTTCATTAATTTAGTGGTATTCGTTTTCGAATTATCTAATTTTTTAAATTTTTCGATATTTTCGATTTAGGAAAAGGGGGCGTGGTTATCGTCCGACTTCGCTCATTTCCGCTACCAATCTATTCTGAGTCTAAATAAGCCCGCATACCGAATTTGGTGAAGATATCTCAATATTTGCTCAAGTTATCGTGTTAACGGACAGACGGACGGACATGGCTCAATCAAATTTTTTTTCCATCCTGGTCATTTTGATATATAGAAGTCTATATCTATATCTATTCCCTTATACCTGTACAACCAACCGTTATCCATACAAAGTTATAATACCCTGTGTACAAGTACAGCTGGGTATAAAAAGCAAGCGTAATATTCAGCCGATTTCGCTCATAGAAAAGATCGCTTCTTTTAAATGTGGGCGTTGACATGCCCATATTCCAAAATTTTACTGAACTTGTATTTTGCGTTATAAAATCAATCCACCTACCAAATTTCATTAATTTAGTTGTATTCGTTTTCGAATTATCTCATTTTTTAAAGTTTTGGATATTTTCGATACAGAAAAAGGCGGCGTGGTTATCGTCCGACTTTGCTCATTTTCAATACCAATCTATTCTGAGTCTAAATAAGCATGCATACCGAATTTGGTGACGATATCTCAATATTTGCTCAAGTTATCGTGTTAACGGACAGACGGACGGACATGGCTCAATCAAATTTTTTTCGATCCTGGTCATTTTGATATATGGAAGTCTATATCTATCTCGATTCCTTTATACCCGTACAACCAACCGTTATCCAAACAAAGTTATAATGCCCTGTGTACAAGTACAGCTGGGTATAAAAACAAAGCGTGGCTTTCAGCCGATTTCGCTCTTTTTCACAGCAAACAGTTGTCGCTATGAAGAAAATGTTTATGCCAAATTCCAATGTTATATCTCCAACGGCTATTGATTTACAGCTTGTTAAACTTCTGAGATCGCTTCTTCTAAATGTGGGCGTTGACATGCCCATATTCCAAAATTTTACTGAACTTGTATTTTGCGTTATAAAATCAATCCAGCTACCAAATTTCATTTATTTAGTGGTATTCGTTTTCGAATTATCTAATTTTTTAAATTTTTCGATATTTTCGATTTAGGAAAAGGGGGCGTGGTTATCGTCCGACTTCGCTCATTTCCGCTACCAATCTATTCTGAGTCTAAATAAGCCCACATACCAAATTTGGTGAAGATATCTCAATATTTGCTCAAGTTATCGTGTTAACGGACAGACGGACGGACATGGCTCAATCAAATTTTTTTTCGATCCTGGTCATTTTGATACATGGAAGTCTATATCTATCTCGATTCCTTTATACCTGTACAACCAACCGTTATCCAAACAGAGTTATAATACCCTGTGTACAAGTACAGCTGGGTATAAAAAGAAAGCGTGGCTTTCAGCCGATTTCGCTCATTTTCACAGCAAACAGTTGTCGCTATGAAGAAAATGTTTATGCCAAATTCCAATGTTATATCTCCAACGGCTATTGATTGACAGCTTGTTAAACTTCTGAGATCGCTTCTTCTAAATGTGGGCGTTGGCATGCCCATATTCCAAAATTTTACTGAACTTGTATTTTGCGTTATAAAATTTTTTTCGATCCTGGTTATTTTGATATATGGAAGTCTATATCTATCTCGATTCCTTTATACCCGTACAACCAACCGTTATCCAAACAAAGTTATAATGCTCTGTGTACAAGTACAGCTGGGTATAAAAACAAAGCGTGGCTTTCAGCCGATTTCGCTATTTTCACAGCAAACAGTTCTCGCTACGAAAAAAAAATGTCTATGCCGAATTTCACTGTTAGATCTACAACGGCTATTAATTTACAGCTTGTTAAACTTCTGAATTTGAAAATTTTACTGAGATTGTGTTTTGCGTTATAAAATCAATCCACCTACCAAATTTCATTAATTTAGTGGTATTCTATTTCGAATTATCTAAATTTTTCAATTTTTCGATATTTTCGATTTAGGAAAAGGGGGCGTGGTTATCGTCCGTTTTCGCTCAATTTCGCTACCAATCTATTCTGAGTCTAAATAAGCCCACATACCAAATTTGGTGAAGATATCTCAATATTTGCTCAAGTTATCGTGTTAACGGACAGACGGACGGACGGACAGACGGACGGACATGGCTCAATCAAATTTTTTTTTCGATCCTGGTCATTTTTATACGTGGAAGTCTATATCTATCTCGATTCCTTTATACCTGTACAACCAACCGTTATCCAAACAAAGTTATAATGCCCTGTGTACAAGTACAGCTGGGTATAAAAAGCAAGTGTGGTATTCAGCCGATTTCGCTCATAGAAAAGAATTTATATGCCATTTCGCTATTTTCACAGCAAACAGTTGTTGCTACGAAAAAAATGTCTATGCCAAATTTCAATTTTATATCTCCAACGGCTATTGAGTTACAGCTTGTTAAACTTCTGAATTTGCTTCTTCTCATTTTCATTACCAATCTATTCTGAATCTAAATAAGCCCGCATACCGAATTTGGTGAAGATATCTCAATATTTGCTCAAGTTATCGTGTTAACGGACAGACGGACGGACATG
Source organism: Merzomyia westermanni (assembly GCA_949987695.1). Classification (NCBI taxonomy): domain Eukaryota; kingdom Metazoa; phylum Arthropoda; class Insecta; order Diptera; family Tephritidae; genus Merzomyia; species Merzomyia westermanni. Next base: position 90,532,631 of record OX465291.1, read on the forward strand.
GCTCAATCAAATTTTTTTTCGATCCTGGTCATTTTGATACATGGAAGTCTATATCTATCTCGATTCCTTTATACCTGTACAACCAACCGGTTTCCAAACAAAGTTATAATACCCTGTGTACAAGTACAGCTGGGTATAAAAAGCAAGTGTGGCTTTCATCCGATTTCGCTCATTTTCCCAGCACACAGTTGTCGCTACGAAAAAGATGTCTATGCCAAATTTCAATGTTATATCTCCAACGGCTATTGAGTTACAGCTTGTTAAACTTCTGAGATCGCTTCTTTAAAATGTGGGCGTTGACATGCCCATATTCCAAAATTTTGCTGAACTTGTATTTTGCGTTATAAAATCAATCCACCTACCAAATTTCATTAATTTAGTGGTATTCGTTTTCGAATTATCTAATTTTTAAAATTTTTCGATATTTTCGATTTAGGAAAAGGGGGCGTGGTTATCGTCCGACTTCGCTCATTTCCGCTACCAATCTATTCTGACTCTAAATAAGCCCACATATAAAATTTGGTGAAGATATCTCAATATTTGCTCAAGTTATCGTGTTAACGGACAGACGGACGGACATGGCTCAATCAAATTTTTTTTCGATCCTGGTCATTTTGATACATGGAAGTCTATATCTATCTCGATTCCTTTATACCTGTACAACCAACCGGTTTCCAAACAAAGTTATAATACCCTGTGTACAAGTACAGCTGGGTATAAAAAGCAAGTGTGGCTTTCATCCGATTTCGCTCATTTTCCCAGCACACAGTTGTCGCTACGAAAAAGATGTCTATGCCAAATTTCAATGTTATATCTCCAACGGCTATTGAGTTACAGCTTGTTAAACTTCTGAGATCGCTTCTTTAAAATGTGGGCGTTGACATGCCCATATTCCAAAATTTTACTGAACTTGTATTTTGCGTTATAAAATCAATCCACCTACCAAATTTCATTAATTTAGTGGTATTCGTTTTCGAATTATCTAATTTTTTAAATTTTTCGATATTTTCGATTTAGGAAAAGGGGGCGTGGTTATCGTCCGACTTCGCTCATTTCCGCTACCAATCTATTCTGAGTCTAAATAAGCCCGCATACCGAATTTGGTGAAGATATCTCAATATTTGCTCAAGTTATCGTGTTAACGGACAGACGGACGGACATGGCTCAATCAAATTTTTTTTCCATCCTGGTCATTTTGATATATAGAAGTCTATATCTATATCTATTCCCTTATACCTGTACAACCAACCGTTATCCATACAAAGTTATAATACCCTGTGTACAAGTACAGCTGGGTATAAAAAGCAAGCGTAATATTCAGCCGATTTCGCTCATAGAAAAGATCGCTTCTTTTAAATGTGGGCGTTGACATGCCCATATTCCAAAATTTTACTGAACTTGTATTTTGCGTTATAAAATCAATCCACCTACCAAATTTCATTAATTTAGTTGTATTCGTTTTCGAATTATCTCATTTTTTAAAGTTTTGGATATTTTCGATACGGAAAAAGGGGGCGTGGTTATCGTCCGACTTTGTTCATTTTCAATACCAATCTATTCTGAGTCTAAATAAGCATGCATACCGAATTTGGTGACGATATCTCAATATTTGCTCAAGTTATAGTGTTAACGGACAGACGGACGGACATGGCTCAATCAAATTTTTTTCGATCCTGGTCATTTTGATATATGGAAGTCTATATCTATCTCGATTCCTTTATACCCGTACAACCAACCGTTATCCAAACAAAGTTATAATGCCCTGTGTACAAGTACAGCTGGGTATAAAAACAAAGCGTGGCTTTCAGCCGCTTTCGCTCTTTTTCACAGCAAACAGTTGTCGCTATGAAGAAAATGTTTATGCCAAATTCCAATGTTATATCTCCAACGGCTATTGATTTACAGCTTGTTAAACTTCTGAGATCGCTTCTTCTAAATGTGGGCGTTGACATGCCCATATTCCAAAATTTTACTGAACTTGTATTTTGCGTTATAAAATCAATCCAGCTACCAAATTTCATTAATTTAGTGGTATTCGTTTTCGAATTATCTAATTTTTAAAATTTTTCGATATTTTCGATTTAGGAAAAGGGGGCGTGGTTATCGTCCGACTTCGCTCATTTCCGCTACCAATCTATTCTGAGTCTAAATAAGCCCACATACCAAATTTGGTGAAGATATCTCAATATTTGCTCAAGTTATCGTGTTAACGGACAGACGTGGATTTTGATACGTGGAAGTCTATATCTATCTCGATTCCTTTATACCTGTACAACCAACCGTTATCCAAACAAAGTTATAATGCCCTGTGTACAAGTACAGCTGGGTATAAAAAGCAAGTGTGGTATTCAGCCGATTTCGCTCATAGAAAAGAATTTATATGCCATTTCGCTATTTTCACAGCAAACAGTTGTCGCTACGAAAAAAATGTCTATGCCAAATTTCAATTTTATATCTCCAACGGCTATTGAGTTACAGCTTGTTAAACTTCTGAATTTGCTTCTTCTCATTTTCATTACCAATCTATTCTGAATCTAAATAAGCCCGCATACCGAATTTGGTGAAGATACCTCAATATTTGCTCAAGTTATCGTGTTAACGGACAGACGGACGGACATGGCTCAATCAAATTTTTTTTCCATCCTGGTCATTTTGATATATGGAAGTCTATATGTATAGCTATTCCCTTATACCTGTACAACCAACCGTTATCCAAACAAAGTTATAATACCCTGTGTACAAGTACAGCTGGGTATAAAAAGCAAGCGTGGTATTCAGCCGATTTCGCTCATAGAAAAGAATTTATATGCCAAATTTCAATGTTATATCTCCAACGGCTATTGATTTACAGCTTGTTAAACTTCTGAGATCGCTTCTTCTAAATGTGGGCGTTGACATGCCCATATTCCAAAATTTTACTGAACTTGTATTTTGCGTTATAAAATCAATCCACCTACCAAATTTCATTAATTTAGTGGTATTCTATTTCGAATTATCTAAATTTTTCAATTTTTCGATATTTTCGATTTAGGAAAAGGGGGCGTGGTTATCGTCCGACTTCGCTCAATTTCGCTACCAATCTATTCTGAGTCTAAATAAGCCCACATACCAAATTTGGTGAAGATATCTCAATATTTGCTCAAGTTATCGTGTTAACGGACAGACGGACGGACGGACAGACGGACGGACATGGCTCAATCAAATTTTTTTTTCGATCCTGGTCATTTTGATACGTGGAAGTCTATATCTATCTCGATTCCTTTATACCTGTACAACCAACCGTTATCCAAACAAAGTTATAATGCCCTGTGTACAAGTACAGCTGGGTATAAAAAGCAAGTGTGGTATTCAGCCGATTTCGCTCATAGAAAAGAATTTATATGCCAAATTTCAATGTTATATCTCCAACGGCTATTGATTTACAGCTTGTTAAACTTCTGAGATCGCTTCTTTTAAATGTGGGCGTTGACATGCCCATATTCCAAAATTTTACTGCACTTGTGTTTTGCGTTATAAAATCAATCCACCTACCAAATTTCATTAATTTAGTGGTATTCGTTTTCGAATTATCTAATTTTTTAAATTTTTCGATATTTTCGATTTAGGAAAAGGGGGCGTGGTTATCGTCCGACTTCGCTCATTTCCGCTACCAATATATTCTGAGTCTAAATAAGCCCGCATACCGAATTTGGTGAAGATATCTCAATATTTGCTCAAGTTATCGTGTTAACGGACAGACGGACGGACATGGCTCAATCAAATTTTTTTTCCATCCTGGTCATTTTGATATATGGAAGTCTATATCTATATCTATTCCCTTATACCTGTACAGGGTGGCTGATGAAAGCCGCTACCAAAAAAAAATTAAATAACTTTTTTTCTATTTAATGAATCTGGTTAATTTTTTTTTTATTTTGCAGATTGACTTTTACATTTAACAAAAATGGATAACTGGGACACTGAAACAAGTATTTGGATTGTCCGCCGCTATCACGCACTGGAGTCCGTAGTTTCGGTTCAAAGAGAGTATAGGCGCACGTTTGGCGGCAATCCTCCGAGCAGATGGACCATAATAAGACTTGTAAACAATTTTGCCGCGCATGGGGCAGTCAACAGAAGACCTTACCATCGAAGCCCTTCAGTTCGAGCGGAGGAAACAATCGCTGCTGTAGCTGCTGCCATACAAAACAATCCACGTGTTTCGACAAGAAGCTTATCTGCTCAAATGGGTGTAAGCAGACAGTCATTACCGTCAATTATGCACAAATATTTGGACTTATTCCCATATAAAATTCAAATGGCCAACAAACTGAAGGCTGCAGACTTGCCGATTCGCTTGGAATTTTGCCAGAAGATGCTTCAAATGGTGGAAGAGGAAAATTTCCCAATAAGCTGATATCCAGAAACTCCACATTCCGTTGGCCACCCAGGTCGCCTGACCTTACTGCACCTGACTTTTTCTTGTGGGGTTATTGCAAACAGGAAGTCTTCAAAGCAAAACCAACAAATTTGAATGAACTAAGGAAATCCATTCGAGAAACAATTGCGGCTATTCCTGTCTCAACTCTCCAAGCAGTAATGAACAACTTTTTGGTAAGATGCCGCACATGCATCGACGAGCAGCGGAGGCATTTAAATTCCATTATTTTTAAAACTAATTAAGCTATATTTAATAAAATTTAATGAGCTTTAACATGAATAAAAGAAAAATGAATTCCATACACTGAAAAAGAAATTATTTGAGTTTCTTAATGTAGCAAAATTCATCAGCCACCCTGTACAACCAACCGTTATCCAAACAAAGTTATAATACCCTGTGTACAAGTACAGCTGGGTATAAAAAGCAAGCGTAATATTCAGCCGATTTCGCTCATAGAAAAGATCGCTTCTTTTAAATGTGGGCGTTGACATGCCCATATTCCAAAATTTTACTGAACTTGTATTTTGCGTTATAAAATCAATACCTACCAAATTTCATTAATTTAGTTGTATTCGTTTTCGAATTATCTCATTTTTTAAAGTTTTGGATATTTTCGATACAGAAAAAGGGGGCGTGGTTATCGTCCGACTTCGCTCATTTCCGCTACCAATCTATTCTGAGTCTAAATAAGCCCACATACCAAATTTGGTGAAGATATCTCAATATTTGCTCAAGTTATCGTGTTAACGGACAGACGGACGGACATGGCTCAATCAAATTTTTTTTCGATCCTGGTCATTTTGATACATGGAAGTCTATATCTATCTCGATTCCTTTATACCTGTACATGCAACCGGTTTCCAAACAAAGTTATAATACCCTGTGTACAAGTACAGCTGGGTATAAAAAGCAAGTGTGGCTTACATCCGATTTCGCTCATTTTCCCAGCACACAGTTGTCGCTACGAAAAAAATGTCTATGCCAAATTTCAATGTTATATCTCCAACGGCTATTGATTTACAGCTTGTTAAACTTCTGAGATCGCTTCTTTTAAATGTGGGCGTTGACATGCCCATATTCCAAAATTTTACTGAACTTGTATTTTGCGTTATAAAATCAATCCACCTACCAAATTTCATTAATTTAGTTGTATTCGTTTTCGAATTATCTAATTTTTTAAATTTTTGGATATTTTCGATACAGAAAAAGGGGGCGTGGTTATCGTCCGACTTTGTTCATTTTCAATACCAATCTATGCTGAGACTAAATAAGAACGCATACCGAATTTGGTGAAGATATCTCACTATTTGCTCAAGTTATCGTGTTAACGGACAGACGGATGGACGGACGGACATGGCTCAATCAAATTTTTTTTCGGTCCTGGTAATTTTGATATATGGAAGTCTATATCTATCTCGATTCCTTTATACCTGTACAACCAACCGTTATCCAAACAGAGTTATAATACCCTGTGTACAAGTACAGCTGGGTATAAAAAGAAAGCGTGGCTTTCAGCCGATTTCGCTCATTTTCACAGCAAACAGTTGTTGCTATGAAGAAAATGTTTATGCCAAATTCCAATGTTATATCTCCGACGGCTATTGATTTACAGCTTGTTAAACTTCTGAGATCGCTTCTTCTAAATGTGGGCGTTGACATGCCCATATTCCATAATTTTACTGAACTTGTATTTTGCGTTACAAAATCAATCCACCTACCAAATTTCATTAATTTAGTGGTATTCGTTTTCGAATTATCTAATTTTTTCAATTTTTCGATATTTTCGATTTAGGAAAAGGGGGCGTGGTTATAGCCGACTTCGCTCATTTTCGCTACCAATCTATTCTGAGTCTAAATAAGCCCACATACGAAACTTGGTGAAGATATCTCAATATTTGCTCAAGTTATCGTGTTAACGGACAGACGGACGGACAAAGCTCAATCAAATTTTTTTTCGATCCAAATTTCAATGTTATATCTCCAACGGCTATTGATTTACAGCTTGTTAAACTTCTGAGATCGCTTCTTCTAAATGTGGGCGTTGACATGCCCATATTCCAAAATTTTACTGAACTTGTATTTTGCGTTATAAAATCAATCCACCTACCAAATTTCATTAATTTAGTTGTATTCGTTTTCGAATTATCTCATTTTTTAAAGTTTTGGATATTTTCGATACAGAAAAAGGGGGCGTGGTTATCGTCCGACGTTGTTCATTTTCAATACCAATCTATTCTGAGTCTAAATAAGCCCACATACCAAATTTGGTGAAGATATCTCAATATTTGCTCAAGTTATCGTGTTAATGGACAGACGGACGGGCATGGCTCAATCAAATTTTTTTTCGATCCTGGTCATTTTGTTATATGGAAGTCTATATCTATCTCGATTCCTTTATACCTGTACAACCAACCGTTATCCAAACAAAGTTATAATGCCCTGTGTACAAGTACATCTGGGTATAAAAAGCAAGCGTGGTCTTCAGCCGATTTCGCTCATAGAAAAGAATTTATATGCCAAATTTCAATGTTATATCTCCAACGGCTATTGATTTACAGCTTGTTAAACTTCTGAGATCGCTTCTTTTAAGTGTGGGCGTTGACATGCCCATATTCCAAAATTTTACTGCACTTGTGTTTTGCGTTATAAAATCAATCCACCTACCAAATTTCATTAATTTAGTTGTATTCGTTTTCTGGGTATAAAAAGCAAGCGTAATATTCAGCCGATTTCGCTCATAGAAAAGATCGCTTCTTTTAAATGTGGGCGTTGACATGCCCATATTCCAAAATTTTACTGAACTTGTATTTTGCGTTATAAAATCAATCCACCTACCAAATTTCATTAATTTAGTTGTATTCGTTTTCGAATTATCTCATTTTTTAAATTTTTGGATATTTTCGATACAGAAAAAGGGGGCGTGGTTATCGTCCGACTTTGTTCATTTTCAAAACCAATCTATTCTGAGTCTAAATAAGCATGCATACCGAATTTGGTGACGATATCTCAATATTTGCTCAAGTTATCGTGTTAACGGACAGACGGACGGACATGGCTCAGTCAAATTTTTTTCGATCCTGGTCATTTTGATATATGGAAGTCTATATCTATCTCGATTCCTCTATACCCGTACAACCAACCGTTATCCAAACAAAGTTATAATGCCCTGTGTACAAGTACAGCTGGGTATAAAAACAAAGCGTGGCTTTCAGCCGATTTCGCTCATTTTCACAGCAAACAGTTGTCGCTACGAAAAAAATGTCTATGCCAAATTCCAATGTTATATCTCCAACGGCTATTGATTTACAGCTTGTCAAACTTCTGAGATCGCTTCTTCTAAATGTGGGCGTTGACATGCCCATATTCCAAAATTTTACTGAACTTGTAGTTTGCGTTATAAAATCAATCCACCTACCAAATTTCATTAATTTAGTGGTATTCGTTTTCGAATTATCTAATTATTTCAATTTTTCGATATTTTCGATTTAGGAAAAGGGGGCGTGGTTATCGTCCGACTTCGTTCATTTTCGCTACCAATCTATTCTGAGTCTAAATAAGCCCACATACGAAATTTGGTGAAGATATCTCAATATTTGCTCAAGTTATCGTGTTAACGGACAGACGGACGGACATGGCTCAATCAAATTTTTTTTCGATCCTGGTCATTTTGATACATGGAAGTCTATATCTATCTCGATTCCTTTATACCTGTACAACCAACCGGTTTCCAAACAAAGTTATAATACACTGTGTACTAGTACAGCTGGGTATAAAAAGCAAGTGTGGCTTTCATCCGATTTCGCTCATTTTCCCAGCACACAGTTGTCGCTACGAAAAAAATGTCTATGCCAAATTTCAATGTTATATCTCCAACGGCTATTGATTTACAGCTTGTTAAACGTCTGAGATCGCTTCTTTTAAATGTGGGCGTTGACATGCCCATATTCCAAAATTTTACTGAACTTGTATTTTGCGTTATAAAATCAATCCACCTACCAAATTTCATTAATTTAGTTGTATTCGTTTTCGAATTATCTAATTTTTTAAATTTTTGGATATTTTCGATACAGAAAAAGGGGGCGTGGTTTTTGTCCGACTTTGTTCATTTTCAATACCAATCTATTCTGAGTCTAAATTAGCCCGCATACCGAATTTGGTGAAGATATCTCAATATTTGCTCAAGTTATCGTGTTAACGGACAGACGGATGGACGGACGGACATGGCTCAATAAAATTTTACCTTTATACCTGTACAACCAACCGTTATCCAAACAAAGTTATAATACCCTGTGTACAAATACAGCTGGGTATAAAAAGAAAGCGTGGCTTTCAGCCGATTTCGCTCATTTTCACAGCAAACAGTTGTCGCTATGAAGAAAATGTTTATGCCAAATTCCAATGTTATATCTCCAACGGCTATTGATTTACAGCTTGTTAAACTTCTGAATTTGCTTCTTCTCATTTTCATTACCAATCTATTCTGAATCTAAATAAGCCCGCATACCGAATTTGGTGAAGATATCTCAATATTTGCTCAAGTTATCGTGTTAATGGACAGACGGACGGGCATGGCTCAATAAAATTTTTTTTCGATCCTGGTCATTTTGATATATGGAAGTCTATATCTATCTCTATTCCTTTATACCTGTACAACCAACCGTTATCCAAATAAAGTTATAATACCTTGTGTACAAGTGCAGCTGGGTATAAAAAGAAAGCGTGGCTTTCAGCCGATTTCGCTATTTTCACAGCAAACAGTTGTCGCTACGAAAAAAATGTCTATGCCAAATTTCAATTTTATATCTCCAACGGCTATTGAGTTACAGCTTGTTAAACTTCTGAATTTGCTTCTTCTCATTTTCATTACCAATCTGTGGTATTCAGCCGATTTCGCTCATAGAAAAGAATTTATATGCCAAATTTCAATGTTATATCTCCAACGGCTATTGATTTACAGCTTGTTAAACTTCTGAGATCGCTTCTTTTAAATGTGGGCGTTGACATGCCCATATTCCAAAATTTTACTGCACTTGTGTTTTGCGTTATAAAATCAATCCACCTACCAAATTTCATTAATTTAGTTGTATTCGTTTTCGAATTATCTCATTTTTTAAATTTTTGGATATTTTCGATACAGAAAAAGGGCGCGTGGTTATCGTCCGACTTTGTTCATTTTCAATACCAATCTATTCTGAGTCTAAATAAGCATGCATACCGAATTTGGTGAAGATATCTCAATATTTGCTCAAGCTATCGTGTTAACGGACAGACGGACGGACATGGCTCAATAAAATTTTTTTCGATCCTGGTCATTTTGATATATGGAAGTCTATATCTATCTCGATACCTTTATAACCGTACAACCAACCGTTATCCAAACAAAGTTATAATGCCCTGTGTACAAGTACAGCTGGGTATAAAAACAAAGCGTGGCTTTCAGCCGATTTCGCTATTTTCACAGCAAACAGTTGTCGCTACGAAAAAAATGTCTATGCCAAATTTCAATTTTATATCTCCAACGGCTATTGAGTTACAGCTTGTTAAACTTCTAAATTTGCTTCTTCTCATTTTCATTACCAATCTATTCTGAATCTAAATAAGCCCGCATACCGAATTTGGTGAAGATATCTCAATATTTGCTCAAGTTATCGTGTTAATGGACAGACGGACGGGCATGGCTCAATCAAATTTTTTTTCGATCCTGGTCATTTTGATATATGGAAGTCTATATCTATATCGATTCCCTTATACCTGTACAACAAACAAAGTTATAATCCCTGTGTACAAGTACATCTGGGTATAAAAAGCACGCGTGGTATTCAGCCGATTTCGCTCATAGAAAAGAATTTATATGCCAAATTTCAATGTTATATCTCCAACGGCTATTGATTTACAGCTTGTTAAACTTCTGAGATCGCTTCTTTTAAATGTGGGCGTTGACATGCCCATATTCCAAAATTTTACTGCACTTGTGTTTTGCGTTATAAAATCAATCCACCTACCAAATTTCATTAATTTAGTTGTATTCGTTTTCGAATTATCTCATTTTTTAAATTTTTGGATATTTTCGATACAGAAAAAGGGCGCGTGGTTATCGTCCGACTTTGTTCATTTTCAATACCAATCTATTCTGAGTCTAAATAAGCATGCATACCGAATTTGGTGAAGATATCTCAATATTTGCTCAAGCTATCGTGTTAACGGACAGACGGACGGACATGGCTCAATAAAATTTTTTTCGATCCTGGTCATTTTGATATATGGAAGTCTATATCTATCTCGATACCTTTATAACCGTACAACCAACCGTTATCCAAACAAAGTTATAATGCCCTGTGTACAAGTACAGCTGGGTATAAAAACAAAGCGTGGCTTTCAGCCGATTTCGCTATTTTCACAGCAAACAGTTGTCGCTACGAAAAAAAATGTCTATGCCGAATTTCACTGTTAGATCTACAACGGCTATTAATTTACAGCTTGTTAAACTTCTGAATTTGAAAATTTTACTGAAATTGTGTTTTGCGTTATAAAATCAATCCACCTACCAAATTTCATTAATTTATTGGTATTCGCTATCGAATTATCTCATTTATTCAATTCTTCGATAATTTCGATATAGGAAAAGGGGGCGTGGTTATCGTCCGATTTCGCTCAATTTCGCTACCAATCTATTCTGAGTCTAAATAAGCCCACATACCAAATTTGGTGAAGATATCTCAATATTTGCTCAAGTTATCGTGTTAACGGGTTATCGTGTTAACGGACAGACGGACGGACATGGCTCAATCAAATTTTTTTTCGATCCTGGTCGTTTTGATATATGGAAGTCTATATCTATCTCTATTCCTTTATACCTGTACAACCAACCGTTATCCAAATAAAGTTATAATACCTTGTGTACAAGTGCAGCTGGGTATAAAAAGAAAGCGTGGCTTTCAGCCGATTTCGCTATTTTCACAGCAAACAGTTGTCGCTACGAAAAAAATGTCTATGAAAAACTTCAATTTTATATCTCCAACGGCTATTGAGTTACAGCTTGTTAAACTTCTAAATTTGCTTCTTCTCATTTTCATTACCAATCTATTCTGAATCTAAATAAGCCCGCATACCGAATTTGGTGAAGATATCTCAATATTTGCTCAAGTTATCGTGTTAATGGACAGACGGACGGGCATGGCTCAATCAAATTTTTTTTCGATCCTGGTCATTTTGATATATGGAAGTCTATATCTATATCGATTCCCTTATACCTGTACAACAAACAAAGTTATAATCCCTGTGTACAAGTACATCTGGGTATAAAAAGCAAGCGTGGTATTCAGCCGATTTCGCTCATAGAAAAGAATTTATATGCCAAATTTCAATGTTATATCTAAAACGGCTATTGATTTACAGCTTGTTAAACTTCTGAGATCGCTTCTTCTCAAAATTTTACTGCACTTGTGTTTTGCGTTATAAAATCAATCCACCTACCAAATTTCATTAATTTAGTTGTATTCGTTTTCGAATTATCTCATTTTTTAAATTTTTGGATATTTTCGATACAGAAGAAGGGGGCGTGGTTATCGCCCGACTTTGTTCATTTTCAATACCAATCTATTCTGAGTCTAAATAAGCATGCATACCGAATTTGGTGAAGATATCTCAATATTTGCTCAAGCTATCGTGTTAACGGACAGACGGACGGACATGGCTCAATAAAATTTTTTTCGATCCTGGTCATTCTGATATATGGAAGTCTATATCTATCTCGATTCCTTAATAACTGTACAACCAACCGTTATCCAAACAAAGTTATAATACCCTGTGTACAAGTACAGCTAGGTATAAAAAGAAAGCGTGGCTTTCAGCCGATTTCGCTCATTTTCACAGCAAACAGTTGTCGCTACGACAAAAATGTCTATGCCGAATTTCAATGTTATATTTCCAACGGCTATTGATTTACAGCTTGGTAAACTTCTGAATTTGCTTCTTCTAAATGTCGGCGTTGCCACGCCCATATTCCAAAATTTTACTGAACTTGTGTTTCGCGTTATAAAATCAATCCACCTACCAAATTTCATTAATTTAGTCGTATTCGTTTTCGACATATCTAATTTTTTCAATTTTTCGATATTTTCGATATAGGAAAAGGGAGCCTGGTTATCGTCCGATTTTGCTCATTTTCAATACCAATCTATTCTGAGTGTAAATAAGCCCGCATACCAAATTTGGTGAAGATATCTCAATATTTCTCACGTTATCGTGTTAACGGACGGACGGAAAGACGGATGGACATGGCTCAATAAAATTTTTTTTCGATCCTGGTCATTTTGATATATGGAGGTCTATATCTATCTCGATTACTTTACACCTGTACAACCAACCGTTATCCAAACAAAGTTATAATACCCTGTGTACAAGTACAGCTGGGTATAAAAAGAAAGCGTGGCATTCAGCCGATTTCGCTCATGTATATGCCGAAAAAAATGTATATGCCAAATTTCAATGTTATATCTCCAACGGCTATTAATTTACAGCTTGTTAAACTTCTGAGATTGCTTCTTCTAAATGTGGGCGTTGACATGCCCATTCCAAAATTTTACTGAACTTGTATTTTGCGTTATAAAATCAATCCACCTACCAAATTTCATTAATTTAGTTGTGTTCGTTTTCGAATTATCTCATTTTTTCAATTCTTCGATATTTTCGATATAGGAAAATGGGACCTGGTATCGTCCGACTTCGCTCATTTTCAATACCAATCTATTCTGAGTCTAAATAAGCCCGCATACCGAATTTGGTGAAGATATCTCAATAGTTGCTCAAGTTATCGTGTTCACGGACAGGCGGACGGACGGAGAGACGGACGGACATGGCTCAATAAAATTTTTTTTCGATCCTGGTCATTTTGATATATGGAGGTCTATATCTATCTCGATTACTTTACACCTGTACAACCAACCGTTATCCATACAGAGTTATAATACCCTGTGTACAAGTACATCTGGGTATAAAAAGAAAGCGTTGGGTTCAGCCGATTTCGCTCATTTTCACAGCAAACAGTTGTCGCTATGAAGAAAATGTTTATGCCAAATTCCAATGTTATGTTTCCAACGGTTATTGATTTACAGCTTGTTAAACTTCGGAATTTGCTTCTTCTAAATGTGGGCGTTGAAACACCCATATTCGAAAATTTTACTGAACTTGTATTTTGCGTTATAAACTCAATCCACCTACCAAATTGCATTAATTTAGTTGTATTCGTTTTCGAATTATCTCATTTTTTAAATTTTTGGATATTTTCGATACAGAAAAAGGGGGCGTGGTTATCGTCCGACTTTGTTCATTTTCAATACCAATCTATTCTGAGTCTAAATTAGCCCGCATACCGAATTTGGTGAAGATATCTCAATATTTGCTCAAGTTATCGTGTTAACGGACAGACGGATGGACGGACGGACATGGCTCAATAAAATTTTACCTTTATACCTGTACAACCAACCGTTATCCAAACAAAGTTATAATACCCTGTGTACAAGTACAGCTGGGTATAAAAAGCAAGCGTAATATTCAGCCGATTTCGCTCATAGAAAAGATCGCTTCTTTTAAATGTGGGCGTTGACATGCCCATATTCCAAAATTTTACTGAACTTGTATTTTGCGTTATAAAATCAATCCAAATACCAAATTTCATTAATTTAGTTGTATTCGTTTTCGAATTATCTCATTTTTTAAATTTTTGGATATTTTCGATACAGAAAAAGGGGGCGTGGTTATCGTCCGACTTTGTTCATTTTCAATACCAATCTATTCTGAGTCTAAATAAGCATGCATACCGAATTTGGTGACGATATCTCAATATTTGCTCAAGTTATCGTGTTAACGGACAGACGGACGGACATGGCTCAATCAAATTTTTTTCGATCCTGGTCATTTTGATATATGGAAGTCTATATCTATCTCGATTCCTTTATACCCGTGCAACCAACCGTTATCCAAACAAAGTTATAATGCCCTGTGTACAAGTACAGCTGGGTATAAAAAGAAAGCATGGCTTTCAGCCGATTTCGCTCATTTTCACAGCAAACAGTTGTCGCTATGAAGAAAATGTTTATGCCAAATTCCAATGTTATATCTCCAACGGCTATTGATTTACAGCTTGTTAAACTTCTGAGATCGCTTCTTCTAAATGTGGGCGTTGACATGCCCATATTCCAAAATTTTACTGAACTTGTATTTTGCGTTATAAAATCAATCCACCTACCAAATTTCATTAATTTAGTTGTATTCGTTTTCGAATTATCTAATTTTTTAAATTTTTGGATATTTTCGATACAGAAAAAGGGGGCGTGGTTATAGTCCGACTTTGTTCATTTTCAATACCAATCTATGCTGAGTCTAAATAAGAACGCATACCGAATTTGGTGAAGATATCTCAATATTTGCTCAAGTTATCGTGTTAACGGACAGACGGATGGACGGACGGACATGGCTCAATCAAATTTTTTTTCGGTCCTGGTAATTTTGATATATGGAAGTCTCTATCTATCTCGATTCCTTTATACCTGTACAACCAACCGTTATCCAAACAGAGTTATAATACCCTGTGTACAAGTACAGCTGGGTATAAAAAGAAAGCGTGGCTTTCAGCCGATTTCGCTCATTTTCACAGCAAACAGTTGTCGCTATGAAGAAAATGTTTATGCCAAATTCCAATGTTATATCTCCAACGGCTATTGATTTACAGCTTGTTAAACTTCTGAGATCGCTTCTTCTAAATGTGGGCGTTGACATGCCCATATTCCAAAATTTTACTGAACTTGTATTTTGCGTTATAAAATCAATCCACCTACCAAATTTCATTAATTTAGTTGTATTCGTTTTCGAATTATCTAATTTTTTAAATTTTTGGATATTTTCGATACAGAAAAAGGGGGCGTGGTTATTGTCCGACTTTGTTCATTTTCAATACCAATCTATGCTGAGTCTAAATAAGAACGCATAACGAATTTGGTGAAGATATCTCAATATTTGCTCAAGTTATCGTGTTAACGGACAGACGGATGGACGGACGGACATGGCTCAATCAAATTTTTTTTCGGTCCTGGTAATTTTGATATATGGAAGTCTATATCTATCTCGATTCCTTTATACCTGTACAACCACCCGTTATCCAAACAGAGTTATAATACCCTGTGTACAAGTACAGCTGGGTATAAAAAGAAAGCGTGGCTTTCAGCCGATTTCGCTCATTTCCACAGCAAACAGTTGTCGCTATGAAGAAAATGTTTATGCCAAATTCCAATGTTATATCTCCAACGGCTATTGATTTACAGCTTGTTAAACTTCTGAGATCGCTTCTTCTAAATGTGGGCGTTGACATGCCCATATTCCAAAATTTTACTGAACTTGTATTTTGCGTTATAAAATCAATCCACCTACCAAATTTCATTAATTTAGTTGTATTCGTTTTCGAATTATCTAATTTTTTAAATTTTTGGATATTTTCGATACAGAAAAAGGGGGCGTGGTTATTGTCCGACTTTGTTCATTTTCAATACCAATCTATGCTGAGTCTAAATAAGAACGCATACCGAATTTGGTGAAGATATCTCAATATTTGCTCAAGCTATCGTGTTAACGGACAGACGGACGGACATGGCTCAATAAAATTTTTTTCGATCCTGGTCATTTTGATATATGGAAGTCTATATCTATCTCGATACCTTTATAACCGTACAACCAACCGTTATCCAAACAAAGTTATAATGCCCTGTGTACAAGTACAGCTGGGTATAAAAACAAAGCGTGGCTTTCAGCCGATTTCGCTATTTTCACAGCAAACAGTTGTCGCTACGAAAAAAAAAATGTCTATGCCGAATTTCAATTTTATGTCTCCAACGGCTATTGAGTTACAGCTTGTTAAACTTCTGAATTTGCTTCTTCTCATTTTCATTACCAATCTGTGGTATTCAGCCGATTTCGCTCATAGAAAAGAATTTATATGCCAAATTTCAATGTTATATCTCCAACGGCTATTGATTTACAGCTTGTTAAACTTCTGAGATCGCTTCTTATAAATGTGGGCGTTGACATGCCCATATTCCAAAATTTTACTGAACTTGTATTTTGCGTTATAAAATCAATCCACCTACCAAATTTCATTAATTTAGTGGTATTCTATTTCGAATTATCAAAATTTTTCAATTTTTCGATATTTTCGACTTAGGAAAAGGGGGCGTGGTTATCGTCCGACTTCGCTCAATTTCGCTACCAATCTATTCTGAGTCTAAATAAGCCCACATACCAAATTTGGTGAAGATATCTCAATATTTGCTCAAGTTATCGTGTTAACGGACAGACGGACGGACATGGCTCAATCAAATTTTTTTTCGATCCTGGTCATTTTGATATATGGAGGTCTATATCTATCTCGATTACTTTACACCTGTACAACCAACCGTTATCCATACAGAGTTATAATACCCTGTGTACAAGTACATCTGGGTATAAAAAGAAAGCGTTGGGTTCAGCCGATTTCGCTCATTTTCACAGCAAACAGTTGTCGCTATGAAGAAAATGCTTATGCCAAATTCCAATGTTATGTTTCCAACGGTTATTGATTTACAGCTTGTTAAACTTCGGAATTTGCTTCTTCTAAATGTGGGCGTTGAAACACCCATATTCGAAAATTTTACTAAACTTGTATTTTGCGTTATAAACTCAATCCACCTACCAAATTTCATTAATTTAGTTGTATTCGTTTTCGAATTATCTCATTTTTTAAATTTTTGGATATTTTCGATACAGAAAAAGGGGGCGTGGTTATCGTCCGACTTTGTTCATTTTCAATACCAATCTATTCTGAGTCTAAATTAGCCCGCATACCGAATTTGGTGAAGATATCTCAATATTTGCTCAAGTTATCGTGTTAACGGACAGACGGATGGACGGACGGACATGGCTCAATAAAATTTTACCTTTATACCTGTACAACCAACCGTTATCCAAACAAAGTTATAATACCCTGTGTACAAGTACAGCTGGGTATAAAAAGCAAGCGTAATATTCAGCCGATTTCGCTCATAGAAAAGATCGCTTCTTTTAAATGTGGGCGTTGACATGCCCATATTCCAAAATTTTACTGAACTTGTATTTTGCGTTATAAAATCAATCCAAATACCAAATTTCATTAATTTAGTTGTATTCGTTTTCGAATTATCTCAGTTTTTAAATTTTTGGATATTTTCGATACAGAAAAAGGGGGCGTGGTTATCGTCCGACTTTGTTCATTTTCAATACCAATCTATTCTGAGTCTAAATTAGCCCGCATACCGAATTTGGTGACGATATCTCAATATTTGCTCAAGTTATCGTGTTAACGGACAGACGGACGGACATGGCTCAATCAAATTTTTTTCGATCCTGGTCATTTTGATATATGGAAGTCTATATCTATCTCGATTCCTTTATACCCGTGCAACCAACCGTTATCCAAACAAAGTTATAATGCCCTGTGTACAAGTACAGCTGGGTATAAAAACAAAGCGTGGCTTTCAGCCGATTTCGCTCATTTTCACAGCAAACAGTTGTCGCTATGAAGAAAATGTTTATGCCAAATTCCAATGTTATATCTCCAACGGCTATTGATTTACAACTTGTTAAACTTCTGAGATCGCTTCTTCTAAATGTGGGCGTTGACATGCCCATATTCCAAAATTTTACTGAACTTGTATTTTGCGTTATAAAATCAATCCAGCTACCAAATTTCATTAATTTAGTGGTATTCGTTTTCGAATTATCTAATTTTTTAAATTTTTCGATATTTTCGATTTAGGAAAAGGGGGCGTGGTTATCGTCCGACTTCGCTCATTTCCGCTAACAATCTATTCTGAGTCTAAATAAGCCCACATACCAAATTTGGTGAAGATATCTCAATATTTGCTCAAGTTATCGTGTTAACGGACAGACGGACGGACATGGCTCAATCAAATTTTTTTTCGATCCTGGTCATTTTGATACATGGAAGTCTATATCTATCTCGATTCCTTTATACCTGTAGAACCAACCGGTTTCCAAACAAAGTTATAATACCCTGTGTACAAGTACAGCTGGGTATAAAAAGCAAGTGTGGCTTTCATCCGATTTCGCTCATTTTCCCAGCACACAGTTGTCGCTACGAAAAAATGTCTATGCCAAATTTCAATGTTATATCTCCAACGGCTATTGATTTACAGCTTGTTAAACTTCTGAGATCGCTTCTTTTAAATGTGGGCGTTGACATGCCCATATTCCAAAATTTTACTGAACTTGTATTTTGCGTTATAAAATCAATCCACCTACCAAATTTCATTAATTTAGTTGTATTCGTTTCCGAATTATCTAATTTTTTAAATTTTTGGATATTTTCGATACAGAAAAAGGGGGCGTGGTTATTGTCCGACTTTGTTCATTTTCAATAGCAATCTATGCTGAGTCTAAATAAGAACGCATACCGAATTTGGTGAAGATATCTCAATATTTGCTCAAGTTATCGTGTTAACGGACGGACATGGCTCAATCAAATTTTTTTTCGGTCCTGGTAATTTTGATATATGGAAGTCTATATCTATCTCGATTCCTTTATACCTGTACAACCAACCGTTATCCAAACAGAGTTATAATACCCTGTGTACAAGTACAGCTGGGTATAAAAAGAAAGCGTGGCTTTCAGCCGATTTCGCTCATTTTCACAGCAAACAGTTGTCGCTATGAAGAAAATGTTTATGCCAAATTCCAATGTTATATCTCCAACGGCTATTGATTTACAGCTTGTTAAACTTCTGAGATCGCTTCTTCTAAATGTGGGCGTTGACATGCCCATATTCCAAAATTTTACTGAACTTGTATTTTGCGTCATAAAATCAATCCACCTACCAAATTTCATTAATTTAGTTGTATTCGTTTTCGAATTATCTAATTTTTTAAATTTTTGGATATTTTCGATACAGAAAAAGGGGGCGTGGTTATTGTCCGACTTTGTTCATTTTCAATACCAATCTATGCTGAGTCTAAATAAGAACGCATACCGAATTTGGTGAAGATATCTCAATATTTGCTCAAGTTATCGTGTTAACGGACAGACGGATGGACGGACGGACATGGCTCAATCAAATTTTTTTTCGATCCTGGTCATTATGATATATGGAAGTCTATATCTATCTCTATTCCTTTATACCTGTACAACCAACCGTTATCCAAATAAAGTTATAATACCTTGTGTACAAGTGCAGCTGGGTATAAAAAGAAAGCGTGGCTTTCAGCCGATTTCGCTATTTTCACAGCAAACAGTTGTCGCTACGAAAAAAATGTCTATGCCAAATTTCAATTTTATGTCTCCAACGGCTATTGAGTTACAGCTTGTTAAACTTCTGAATTTGCTTCTTCTCATTTTCATTACCAATCTGTGGTATTCAGCCGATTTCGCTCATAGAAAAGAATTTATATGCCAAATTTCAATGTTATATCTCCAACGGCTATTGATTTACAGCTTGTTAAACTTCTGAGATCGCTTCTTTTAAATGTGGGCGTTGACATGCCCATATTCCAAAATTTTACTGCACTTGTGTTTTGCGTTATAAAATCAATCCACCTACCAAATTTCATTAATTTAGTTGTATTCGTTTTCGAATTATCTCATTTTTTAAATTTTTGGATATTTTCGATACAGAAAAAGGGCGCGTGGTTATCGTCCGACTTTGTTCATTTTCAATACCAATCTATTCTGAGTCTAAATAAGCATGCATACCGAATTTGGTGAAGATATCTCAATATTTGCTCAAGCTATCGTGTTAACGGACAGACGGACGGACATGGCTCAATAAAATTTTTTTCGATCCTGGTCATTTTGATATATGGAAGTCTATATCTATCTCGATACCTTTATAACCGTACAACCAACCGTTATCCAAACAAAGTTATAATGCCCTGTGTACAAGTACAGCTGGGTATAAAACCAAAGCGTGGCTTTCAGCCGATTTCGCTATTTTCACAGCAAACAGTTGTCGCTACGAAAAATATGTCTGTGCCAAATTTCAATGTTATATCTAAAACGGCTATTGATTTACAGCTTGTTAAACTCCTGAATTTGCTTCTTCTAAATGTGGGCGTTGCCACGCCCATATTCCAAAATTTTACTGCACTTGTGTTTTGCGTTATAAAATCAATCCACCTACCAAATTTCTTTAATTTAGTTGTATTCGTTTTCGAATTATCTCATTTTTAAAATTTTTGGATATTTTCGATACAGAAAAAGGGCGCGTGGTCATCGTCCGACTTTGTTCATTTTCAATACCAATCTATTCTGAGTCTAAATAAGCATGCATACCGAATTTGGTGAAGATATCTCAATATTTGCTCAAGCTATCGTGTTAACGGACAGACGGACGGACATGGCTCAGTAAAATTTTTTTCGATCCTGGTCATTTTGATATATGGAAGTCTATATCTATATCGATTCCCTTATACCTGTACAACAAACAAAGTTATAATCCCTGTGTACAAGTACATCTGGGTATAAAAAGCAAGCGTGGTATTCAGCCGATTTCGCTCATAGAAAAGAATTTATATGCCAAATTTCAATGTTATATCTCCAACGGCTATTGATTTACAGCTTGTTAAACTTCTGAGATCGCTTCTTCTAAATGTGGGCGTTGACATGCCCATATTCCAAAATTTTACTGAACTTGTATTTTGCGTTATAAAATCAATCCACCTACCAAATTTCATTAATTTAGTGGTATTCGTTTTCGAATTATCTAATTTTTTCAATTTTTCGATATTTTCGATTTAGGAAAAGGGGGCGTGGTTATCGTCCGACTTCGTTCATTTTCGCTACCAATCTATTCTGAGTCTAAATAAGCCCACATACCAAATTTGGTGAAGATATCTCAATATTTGCTCAAGTTATCGTGTTAACGGACAGACGGACGGACATGGCTCAATCAAATTTTTTTTCGATCCTGGTCATTTTGATACGTGGAAGTCTATATCTATCTCGATTCCTTTATACCTGTACAACCAACCGGTTTCCAAACAAAGTTATAATACCCTGTGTACAAGTACAGCTGGGTATAAAAAGCAAGCGTGGTATTCAGCCGATTTCGCTCATAGAAAAGAATTTATATGCCAAATTTCAATGTTATATCTCCAACGGCTATTGATTTACAGCTTGTTAAACTTCTGAGATCGCTTCTTCTAAATGTGGGCGTTGACATGCCCATATTCCAAAATTTTACTGAACTTGTATTTTGCGTTATAAAATCAATCCACCTACCAAATTTCATTAATTTAGTGGTATTCGTTTTCGAATTATCTAATTTTTTCAATTTTTCGATATTTTCGATTTAGGAAAAGGGGGCGTGGTTATCGTCCGACTTCGTTCATTTTCGCTACCAATCTATTCTGAGTCTAAATAAGCCCACATACCAAATTTGGTGAAGATATCTCAATATTTGCTCAAGTTATCGTGTTAACGGACAGACGGACGGACATGGCTCAATCAAATTTTTTTTCGATCCTGGTCATTTTGATACATGGAAGTCTATATCTATCTCGATTCCTTTATACCTGTACATGCAACCGGTTTCCAAACAAAGTTATAATACCCTGTGTACAAGTACAGCTGGGTATAAAAAGCAAGTGTGGCTTACATCCGATTTCGCTCATTTTCCCAGCACACAGTTGTCGCTACGAAAAAAATGTCTATGCCAAATTTCAATGTTATATCTCCAACGGCTATTGATTTACAGCTTGTTAAACTTCTGAGATCGCTTCTTTTAAATGTGGGCGTTGACATGCCCATATTCCAAAATTTTACTGCACTTGTGTTTTGCGTTATAAAATCAATCCACCTACCAAATTTCATTAATTTAGTTGTATTCGTTTTCGAATTATCTCATTTTTTAAATTTTTGGATATTTTCGATACAGAAAAAGGGCGCGTGGTTATCGTCCGACTTTGTTCATTTTCAATACCAATCTATTCTGAGTCTAAATAAGCATGCATACCGAATTTGGTGAAGATATCTCAATATTTGCTCAAGCTATCGTGTTAACGGACAGACGGACGGACATGGCTCAATAAAATTTTTTTCGATCCTGGTCATTTTGATATATGGAAGTCTATATCTATCTCGATACCTTTATAACCGTACAACCAACCGTTATCCAAACAAAGTTATAATGCCCTGTGTACAAGTACAGCTGGGTATAAAACCAAAGCGTGGCTTTCAGCCGATTTCGCTATTTTCACAGCAAACAGTTGTCGCTACGAAAAAAAAAATGTCTATGCCGAATTTCAATTTTATGTCTCTAACGGCTATTGAGTTACAGCTTGTTAAACTTCTGAATTTGCTTCTTCTCATTTTCATTACCAATCTGTGGTATTCAGCCGATTTCGCTCATAGAAAAGAATTTATATGCCAAATTTCAATGTTATATCTCCAACGGCTATTGATTTACAGCTTGTTAAACTTCTGAGATCGCTTCTTCTAAATGTGGGCGTTGACATGCCCATATTCCAAAATTTTACTGAACTTGTATTTTGCGTTATAAAATCAATCCACCTACCAAATTTCATTAATTTAGTGGTATTCGTTTTCGAATTATCTAATTTTTTCAATTTTTCGATATTTTCGATTTAGGAAAAGGGGGCGTGGTTATCGTCCGACTTCGTTCATTTTCGCTACCAATCTATTCTGAGTCTAAATAAGCCCACATACGAAATTTGGTGAAGATATCTCAATATTTGCTCAAGTTATCGTGTTAACGGACAGACGGACGGACATGGCTCAATCAAATTTTTTTCGATCCTGGTCATTTTGATATATGGAAGTCTATATCTATCTCGATTCCTTTATACCCGTACAACCAACCGTTATCCAAACAAAGTTATAATGCCCTGTGTACAAGTACAGCTGGGTATAAAAACAAAGCGTGGCTCTTCGCCGATTTTGCTCATTTTCCCAGCACACAGTTGTCGCTACGAAAAATATGTCTGTGCCAAATTTCAATGTTATATCTCCAACGGCTATTGATTTACAGCTTGTTAAACTCCTGAATTTGCTTCTTCTAAATGTGGGCGTTGCCACGCCCATATTCCAAAATTTTACTGCACTTGTGTTTTGCGTTATAAAATCAATCCACCTACCAAATTTCATTAATTTAGTTGTATTCGTTTTCGAATTATCTCATTTTTAAAATTTTTGGATATTTTCGATACAGAAAAAGGGCGCGTGGTCATCGTCCGACTTTGTTCATTTTCAATACCAATCTATTCTGAGTCTAAATAAGCATGCATACCGAATTTGGTGAAGATATCTCAATATTTGCTCAAGCTATCGTGTTAACGGACAGACGGACGGACATGGCTCAGTAAAATTTTTTTCGATCCTGGTCATTTTGATATATGGAAGTCTATATCTATATCGATTCCCTTATACCTGTACAACAAACAAAGTTATAATCCCTGTGTACAAGTACATCTGGGTATAAAAAGCAAGCGTGGTATTCAGCCGATTTCGCTCATAGAAAAGAATTTATATGCCAAATTTCAATGTTATATCTCCAACGGCTATTGATTTACAGCTTGTTAAACTTCTGAGATCGCTTCTTCTAAATGTGGGCGTTGACATGCCCATATTCCAAAATTTTACTGAACTTGTATTTTGCGTTATAAAATCAATCCACCTACCAAATTTCATTAATTTAGTGGTATTCTATTTCGAATTATCAAAATTTTTAAATTTTTCGATATTTTCGACTTAGGAAAAGGGGGCGTGGTTATCGTCCGACTTCGCTCAATTTCGCTACCAATCTATTCTGAGTCTAAATAAGCCCACATACCAAATTTGGTGAAGATATCTCAATATTTGCTCAAGTTATCGTGTTAACGGACAGACGGACGGACATGGCTCAATCAAATTTTTTTTCGATCCTGGTCATTTTGATACGTGGAAGTCTATATCTATCTCGATTCCTTTATACCTGTACAACCAACCGGTTTCCAAACAAAGTTATAATACCCTGTGTACAAGTACAGCTGGGTATAAAAAGCAAGCGTGGTATTCAGCCGATTTCGCTCATAGAAAAGAATTTATATGCCAAATTTCAATGTTATATCTCCAACGGCTATTGATTTACAGCTTATTAAACTTCTGAGATCGCTTCTTTTAAATCTGGGCGTTGACATGCCCATATTCCAAAATTTTACTGCACTTGTGTTTTGCGTTATAAAATCAATCCACCTACCAAATTTCATTAATTTAGTTGTATTCGTTTTCGAATTATCTCATTTTTTAAATTTTTGGATATTTTCGATACAGAAAAAGGGGGCGTGGTTATCGCCCGACTTTGTTCATTTTCAATACCAATCTTTTCTGAGTCTAAATAAGCATGCATACCGAATTTGGTGAAGATTTCTCAATATTTGCTCAAGCTATCGTGTTAACGGACAGACGGACGGACATGGCTCAATAAAATTTTTTTCGATCCTGGTCATTTTGATATATGGAAGTCTATATCTATCTCGATACCTTTATAACCGTACAACCAACCGTTATCCAAACAAAGTTATAATGCCCTGTGTACAAGTACAGCTGGGTATAAAAACAAAGCGTGGCTTTCAGCCCATTTCGCTATTTTCACAGCAAACAGTTGTCGCTACGAAAAAAAAAATGTCTATGCCGAATTTCACTGTTAGATCTACAACGGCTATTAATTTACAGCTTGTTAAACTTCTGAATTTGAAAATTTTACTGAAATTGTGTTTTGCGTTATAAAATCAATCCACCTACCAAATTTCATTAATTTATTGGTATTCGCTATCGAATTTTCTCATTTATTAAATTCTTCGATATTTTCGATACAGAAAAAGGGGGGGTGTTTATCGCCCGACTTTGTTCATTTTCAATACCAATCTATTCTGAGTCTAAATAAGCCCACATACCAAATTTGGTGAAGATATCTCAATATTTGCTCAAGTTATCGTGTTAACGGGTTATCGTGTTAACGGACAGACGGACGGACATGGCTCAATCAAATTTTTTTTCGATCCTGGTCGTTTTGATATGTGGAAGTCTATATCTATCTCTATTCCTTTATACCTGTACAACCAACCGTTATCCAAATAAAGTTATAATACCTTGTGTACAAGTGCAGCTGGGTATAAAAAGAAAGCGTGGCTTTCAGCCGATTTCGCTATTTTCACAGCAAACAGTTGTCGCTACGAAAAAAATGTCTATGCCAAATTTCAATTTTATATCTCCAACGGCTATTGAGTTACAGCTTGTTAAACTTCTAAATTTGCTTCTTCTCATTTTCATTACCAATCTATTCTGAATCTAAATAAGCCCGCATACCGAATTTGGTGAAGATATCTCAATATTTGCTCAAGTTATCGTGTTAATGGACAGACGGACGGGCATGGCTCAATCAAATTTTTTTTCGATCCTGGTCATTTTGATATATGGAAGTCTATATCTATATCGATTCCCTTATACCTGTACAACAAACAAAGTTATAATCCCTGTGTACAAGTACATCTGGGTATAAAAAGCAAGCGTGGTATTCAGCCGATTTCGCTCATAGAAAAGAATTTATATGCCAAATTTCAATGTTATATCTCCAACGGCTATTGATTTACAGCTTGTTAAACTTCTGAGATCGCTTCTTCTAAATGTGGGCGTTGACATGCCCATATTCCAAAATTTTACTGAACTTGTATTTTGCGTTATAAAATCAATCCACCTACCAAATTTCATTAATTTAGTGGTATTCGTTTTCGAATTATCTAATTATTTCAATTTTTCGATATTTTCGATTTAGGAAAAGGGGGCGTGGTTATCGTCCGACTTCGTTCATTTTCGCTACCAATCTATTCCGAGTCTAAATAAGCCCACATACGAAATTTGGTGAAGATATCTCAATATTTGCTCAAGTTATCGTGTTAACGGACAGACGGACGGACATGGCTCAATCAAATTTTTTTCGATCCTGGTCATTTTGATATATGGAAGTCTATATCTATCTCGATTCCTTTATACCCGTACAACCAACCGTTATCCAAACAAAGTTATAATGCCCTGTGTACAAGTACAGCTGGGTATAAAAACAAAGCGTGGCTCTTCGCCGATTTTGCTCATTTTCCCAGCACACAGTTGTCGCTACGAAAAAAATGTCTGTGCCAAATTTCAATGTTATATCTCCAACGGCTATTGATTTACAGCTTGTTAAACTCCTGAATTTGCTTCTTCTAAATGTGGGCGTTGCCCCGCCCATATTCCAAAATTTTACTGCACTTGTGTTTTGCGTTATAAAATCAATCCACCTACCAAATTTCATTAATTTAGTTGTATTCGTTTTCGAATTATCTCATTTTTAAAATTTTTGGATATTTTCGATACAGAAAAAGGGCGCGTGGTTATCGTCCGACTTTGTTCATTTTCAATACCAATCTATTCTGAGTCTAAATAAGCCCGCATACCGAATTTGGTGAAGATATCTCAATATTTGCTCAAGTTATCGTGTTAACGGACAGACGGACGGACATGGCTCAATCAAATTTTTTTCGATCCTGGTCATTTTGATATATGGAAGTCTATATCTATCTCGATTCCTTTATACCTGTACAACCAACCCGTTTCCAAACAAAGTTATAATACCCTGTGTACAAGTACAGCTGGGTATAAAAAGCAAGCGTGGTATTCAGCCGATTTCGCTCATAGAAAAGAATTTATATGCCAAATTTCAATGTTATATCTCCAACGGCTATTGATTTACAGCTTATTAAACTTCTGAGATCGCTTCTTTTAAATGTGGGCGTTGACATGCCCATATTCCAAAATTTTACTGCACTTGTGTTTTGCGTTATAAAATCAATCCACCTACCAAATTTCATTAATTTAGTTGTATTCGTTTTCGAATTATCTCATTTTTTAAATTTTTGGATATTTTCGATACAGAAAAAGGGGGCGTGGTTATCGCCCGACTTTGTTCATTTTCAATACCAATCTATTCTGAGTCTAAATAAGCCCACATACCAAATTTGGTGAAGATATCTCAATATTTGCTCAAGTTATCGTGTTAACGGGTTATCGTGTTAACGGACAGACGGACGGACATGGCTCAATCAAATTTTTTTTCGATCCTGGTCGTTTTGATATATGGAAGTCTATATCTATCTCTATTCCTTTATACCTGTACAACCAACCGTTATCCAAATAAAGTTATAATACCTTGTGTACAAGTGCAGCTGGGTATAAAAAGAAAGCGTGGCTTTCAGCCGATTTCGCTATTTTTACAGCAAACAGTTGTCGCTACGAAAAAAATGTCTATGCCAAATTTCAATTTTATATCTCCAACGGCTATTGAGTTACAGCTTGTTAAACTTCTGAATTTGCTACTTCTCATTTTCATTACCAATCTATTCTGAATCTAAATAAGCCCGCATACCGAATTTGGTGAAGATATCTCAATATTTGCTCAAGTTATCGTGTTAATGGACAGACGGACGGGCATGGCTCAATCAAATTTTTTTTCGATCCTGGTCATTTTGATATATGGAAGTCTATATCTATATCGATTCCCTTATACCTGTACAACAAACAAAGTTATAATCCCTGTGTACAAGTACATCTGGGTATAAAAAGCAAGCGTGGTATTCAGCCGATTTCGCTCATAGAAAATAATTTATATGCCAAATTTCAATGTTATATCTCCAACGGCTATTGAGTTACAGCTTGTTAAACTTCTAAATTTGCTTCTTCTCATTTTCATTACCAATCTATTCTGAATCTAAATAAGCCCGCATACCGAATTTGGTGAAGATATCTCAATATTTGCTCAAGTTATCGTGTTAATGGACAGACGGACGGGCATGGCTCAATCAAATTTTTTTTCGATCCTGGTCATTTTGATATATGGAAGTCTATATCTATATCGATTCCCTTATACCTGTACAACAAACAAAGTTATAATCCCTGTGTACAAGTACATCTGGGTATAAAAAGCAAGCGTGGTATTCAGCCGATTTCGCTCATAGAAAATAATTTATATGCCAAATTTCAATGTTATATCTCCAACGGCTATTGATTTACAGCTTGTTAAACTTCTGAGATCGCTTCTTCTAAATGTGGGCGTTGACATGCCCATATTCCAAAATTTTACTGAACTTGTATTTTGCGTTATAAAATCAATCCACCTACCAAATTTCATTAATTTAGTGGTATTCGTTTTCGAATTATCTAATTATTTCAATTTTTCGATATTTTCGATTTAGGAAAAGGGGGCGTGGTTATCGTCCGACTTCGTTCATTTTCGCTACCAATCTATTCTGAGTCTAAATAAGCCCACATACGAAATTTGGTGAAGATATCTCAATATTTGCTCAAGTTATCGTGTTAACTAACGGACAGACGGACGGACATGGCTCAATCAAATTTTTTTCGATCCTGGTCATTTTGATATATGGAAGTCTATATCTATCTCGATTCCTTTATACCTGTACAACCAACCGGTTTCCAAACAAAGTTATAATACCCTGTGTACAAGTACAGCTGGGTATAAAAAGCAAGCGTGGTATTCAGCCGATTTCGCTCATAGAAAAGAATTTATATGCCAAATTTCAATGTTATATCTCCAACGGCTATTGATTTACAGCTTATTAAACTTCTGAGATCGCTTCTTTTAAATGTGGGCGTTGACATGCCCATATTCCAAAATTTTACTGCACTTGTGTTTTGCGTTATAAAATCAATCCACCTACCAAATTTCATTAATTTAGTTGTATTCGTTTTCGAATTATCTCATTTTTTAAATTTTTGGATATTTTCGATACAGAAAAAGGGGGCGTGGTTATCGCCCGACTTTGTTCATTTTCAATACCAATCTATTCTGAGTCTAAATAAGCCCACATACCAAATTTGGTGAAGATATCTCAATATTTGCTCAAGTTATCGTGTTAACGGGTTATCGTGTTAACGGACAGACGGACGGACATGGCTCAATCAAATTTTTTTTCGATCCTGGTCGTTTTGATATATGGAAGTCTATATCTATCTCTATTCCTTTATACCTGTACAACCAACCGTTATCCAAATAAAGTTATAATACCTTGTGTACAAGTGCAGCTGGGTATAAAAAGAAAGCGTGGCTTTCAGCCGATTTCGCTATTTTCACAGCAAACAGTTGTCGCTACGAAAAAAATGTCTATGCCAAATTTCAATTTTATATCTCCAACGGCTATTGAGTTACAGCTTGTTAAACTTCTAAATTTGCTTCTTCTCATTTTCATTACCAATCTATTCTGAATCTAAATAAGCCCGCATACCGAATTTGGTGAAGATATCTCAATATTTGCTCAAGTTATCGTGTTAATGGACAGACGGACGGGCATGGCTCAATCAAATTTTTTTTCGATCCTGGTCATTTTGATATATGGAAGTCTATATCTATATCGATTCCCTTATACCTGTACAACAAACAAAGTTATAATCCCTGTGTACAAGTACATCTGGGTATAAAAAGCAAGCGTGGTATTCAGCCGATTTCGCTCATAGAAAATAATTTATATGCCAAATTTCAATGTTATATCTCCAACGGCTATTGATTTACAGCTTGTTAAACTTCTGAGATCGCTTCTTCTAAATGTGGGCGTTGACATGCCCATATTCCAAAATTTTACTGAACTTGTATTTTGCGTTATAAAATCAATCCACCTACCAAATTTCATTAATTTAGTGGTATTCGTTTTCGAATTATCTAATTATTTAAATTTTTCGATATTTTCGATTTAGGAAAAGGGGGCGTGGTTATCGTCCGACTTCGTTCATTTTCGCTACCAATCTATTCTGAGTCTAAATAAGCCCACATACGAAATTTGGTGAAGATATCTCAATATTTGCTCAAGTTATCGTGTTAACTAACGGACAGACGGACGGACATGGCTCAATCAAATTTTTTTCGATCCTGGTCATTTTGATATATGGAAGTCTATATCTATCTCGATTCCTTTATACCCGTACAACCAACCGTTATCCAAACAAAGTTATAATGCCCTGTGTACAAGTACAGCTGGGTATAAAAACAAAGCGTGGCTCTTCGCCGATTTTGCTCATTTTCCCAGCACACAGTTGTCGCTACGAAAAAAATGTCTGTGCCAAATTTCAATGTTATATCTCCAACGGCTATTGATTTAAAGCTTGTTAAACTCCTGAATTTGCTTCTTCTAAATGTGGGCGTTGCCACGCCCATATTCCAAAATTTTACTGCACTTGTGTTTTGCGTTATAAAATCAATCCACCTACCAAATTTCATTAATTTAGTTGTATTCGTTTTCGAATTATCTCATTTTTAAAATTTTTGGATATTTTCGATACAGAAAAAGGGCGCGTGGTTATCGTCCGACTTTGTTCATTTTCAATACCAATCTATTCTGAGTCTAAATAAGCCCGCATACCGAATTTGGTGAAGATATCTCAATATTTGCTCAAGTTATCGTGTTAACGGACAGACGGACGGACATGGCTCAATCAAATTTTTTTCGATCCTGGTCATTTTGATATATGGAAGTCTATATCTATCTCGATTCCTTTATACCCGTACAACCAACCGTTATCCAAACAAAGTTATAATGCCCTGTGTACAAGTACAGCTGGGTATAAAAACAAAGCGTGGCTCTTCGCCGATTTTGCTCATTTTCCCAGCACACAGTTGTCGCTACGAAAAAAATGTCTGTGCCAAATTTCAATGTTATATCTCCAACGGCTATTGATTTACAGCTTGTTAAACTCCTGAATTTGCTTCTTCTAAATGTGGGCGTTGCCACGCCCATATTCCAAAATTTTACTGCACTTGTGTTTTGCGTTATAAAATCAATCCACCTACCAAATTTCATTAATTTAGTTGTATTCGTTTTCGAATTATCTCATTTTTAAAATTTTTGGATATTTTCGATACAGAAAAAGGGCGCGTGGTCATCGTCCGACTTTGTTCATTTTCAATACCAATCTATTCTGAGTCTAAATAAGCATGCATACCGAATTTGGTGAAGATATCTCAATATTTGCTCAAGCTCTCGTGTTAACGGACAGACGGACGGACATGGCTCAGTAAAATTTTTTTCGATCCTGGTCATTTTGATATATGGAAGTCTATATCTATATCGATTCCCTTATACCTGTACAACAAACAAAGTTATAATCCCTGTGTACAAGTACATCTGGGTATAAAAAGCAAGCGTGGTATTCAGCCGATTTCGCTCATAGAAAAGAATTTATATGCCAAATTTCAATGTTATATCTCCAACGGCTATTGATTTACAGCTTATTAAACTTCTGAGATCGCTTCTTTTAAATGTGGGCGTTGACATGCCCATATTCCAAAATTTACTGCACTTGTGTTTTGCGTTATAAAATCAATCCACCTACCAAATTTCATTAATTTAGTTGTATTCGTTTTCGAATTATCTCATTTTTTAAATTTTTGGATATTTTCGATACAGAAAAAGGGGGCGTGGTTATCGCCCGACTTTGTTCATTTTCAATACCAATCTTTTCTGAGTCTAAATAAGCATGCATACCGAATTTGGTGAAGATTTCTCAATATTTGCTCAAGCTATCGTGTTAACGGACATACGGACGGACATGGCTCAATAAAATTTTTTTCGATCCTGGTCATTTTGATATATGGAAGTCTATATCTATCTCGATACCTTTATAACCGTACAACCAACCGTTATCCAAACAAAGTTATAATGCCCTGTGTACAAGTACAGCTGGGTATAAAAACAAACCGTGGCTTTCAGCCGATTTCGCTATTTTCACAGCAAACAGTTGTCGCTACGAAAAAAAAAATGTCTATGCCGAATTTCACTGTTAGATCTACAACGGCTATTAATTTACAGCTTGTTAAACTTCTGAATTTGAAAATTTTACTGAAATTGTGTTTTGCGTTATAAAATCAATCCACCTACCAAATTTCATTAATTTATTGATATTCGCTATCGAATTATCTCATTTATTAAATTCTTCGATATTTTCGATACAGAAAAAGGGGGCGTGGTTATCGCCCGACTTTGTTCATTTTCAATACCAATCTATTCTGAGTCTAAATAAGCCCACATACCAAATTTGGTGAAGATATCTCAATATTTGCTCAAGTTATCGTGTTAACGGGTTATCGGGTTAACGGACAGACGGACGGACATGGCTCAATCAAATTTTTTTTCGATCCTGGTCGTTTTGATATATGGAAGTCTATATCTATCTCTATTCCTTTATACCTGTACAACCAACCGTTATCCAAATAAAGTTATAATACCTTGTGTACAAGTGCAGCTGGGTATAAAAAGAAAGCGTGGCTTTCAGCCGATTTCGCTATTTTCACAGCAAACAGTTGTCGCTACGAAAAAAATGTCTATGCCAAATTTCAATTTTATATCTCCAACGGCTATTGAGTTACAGCTTGTTAAACTTCTAAATTTGCTTCTTCTCATTTTCATTACCAATCTATTCTGAATCTAAATAAGCCCGCATACCGAATTTGGTGAAGATATCTCAATATTTGCTCAAGTTATCGTGTTAATGGACAGACGGACGGGCATGGCTCAATCAAATTTTTTTTCGATCCTGGTCATTTTGATATATGGAAGTCTATATCTATATCGATTCCCTTATACCTGTACAACAAACAAAGTTATAATCCCTGTGTACAAGTACATCTGGGTATAAAAAGCAAGCGTAATATTCAGCCGATTTCGCTCATAGAAAATAATTTATATGCCAAATTTCAATGTTATATCTCCAACGGCTATTGATTTACAGCTTGTTAAACTTCTGAGATCGCTTCTTCTAAATGTGGGCGTTGACATGCCCATATTCCAAAATTTGACTGAACTTGTATTTTGCGTTATAAAATCAATCCACCTACCAAATTTCATTAATTTAGTGGTATTCGTTTTCGAATTATCTAATTATTTCAATTTTTCGATATTTTCGATTTAGGAAAAGGGGGCGTGGTTATCGTCCGACTTCGTTCATTTTCGCTACCAATCTATTCTGAGTCTAAATAAGCCCACATACGAAATTTGGTGAAGATATCTCAATATTTGCTCAAGTTATCGTGTTAACGGGTTATCGTGTTAACGGACAGACGGACGGACATGGCTCAATCAAATTTTTTTCGATCCTGGTCATTTTGATATATGGAAGTCTATATCTATCTCGATTCCTTTATACCCGTACAACCAACCGTTATCCAAACAAAGTTATAATGCCCTGTGTACAAGTACAGCTGGGTATAAAAACAAAGCGTGGCTCTTCGCCGATTTTGCTCATTTTCCCAGCACACAGTTGTCGCTACGAAAAAAATGTCTGTGCCAAATTTCAATGTTATATCTCCAACGGCTATTGATTTACAGCTTGTTAAACTCCTGAATTTGCTTCTTCTAAATGTGGGCGTTGCCACGCCCATATTCCAAAATTTTACTGCACTTGTGTTTTGCGTTATAAAAACAATCCACCTACCAAATTTCATTAATTTAGTTGTATTCGTTTTCGAATTATCTCATTTTTAAAATTTTTGGATATTTTCGATACAGAAAAAGGGCGCGTGGTTATCGTCCGACTTTGTTCATTTTCAATACCAATCTATTCTGAGTCTAAATAAGCCCGCATACCGAATTTGGTGAAGATATCTCAATATTTGCTCAAGTTATCGTGTTAACGGACAGACGGACGGACATGGCTCAATCAAATTTTTTTCGATCCTGGTCATTTTGATATATGGAAGTCTATATCTATCTCGATTCCTTTATACCCGTACAACCAACCGTTATCCAAACAAAGTTATAATGCCCTGTGTACAAGTACAGCTGGGTATAAAAACAAAGCGTGGCTTTCAGCCGATTTCGCTATTTTGACAGCAAACAGTTGTCGCTACGAAAAAAAAATGTCTATGCCGAATTTCACTGTTAGATCTACAACGGCTATTAATTTACAGCTTGTTAAACTTCTGAATTTGAAAATTTTACTGAAATTGTGTTTTGCGTTATAAAATCAATCCACCTACCAAATTTCATTAATTTATTGGTATTCGCTATCGAATTATCTCATTTATTCAATTCTTCGATATTTTCGATATAGGAAAAGGGGGCGTGGTTATCGTCCGATTTCGCTCATTTTCAATACCAATCTATTCTGAGTCTAAATAAGCCCGCATACCGAATTTGGTGAAGATATCTCAATATTTGCTCAAGTTATCGTGTTAACGGACAGACGGACGGACATGGCTCAATCAAATTTTTTTTTTAGAACCTGGTCGTTTTGATATATGGAAGTCTATATCTATCTCTATTCCTTTATACCTGTACAACCAACCGTTTTCCAAATAAAGTTATAATACCTTGTGTACAAGTGCAGCTGGGTATAAAAAGAAAGCGTGGCTTTCAGCCGATTTCGCTATTTTCACAGCAAACAGTTGTCGCTACGAAAAAATGTCTATGCCAAATTTCAATTTTATATCTCCAACGGCTATTGAGTTACAGCTTGTTAAACTTCTGAATTTGCTTCTTCTCATTTTCATTACCAATCTATTCTGAATCTAAATAAGCCCGCATACCGAATTTGGTGAAGATATCTCAATATTTGCTCAAGTTATCGTGTTAATGGACAGACGGACGGGCATGGCTCAATCAAATTTTTTTTCGATCCAGGTCATTTTGATATATGGAAGTCTATATCTATATCGATTCCCTTATACCTGTACAACAAACAAAGTTATAATCCCTGTGTACAAGTACATCTGGGTATAAAAAGCAAGCGTGGTATTCAGCCGATTTCGCTCATAGAAAAGAATTTATTATGCCAAATTTCAATGTTATATCTCCAACGGCTATTGATTTACAGCTTGTTAAACTTCTGAGATCGCTTCTTCTAAATGTGGGCGTTGACATGCCCATATTCCAAAATTTTACTGAACTTGTATTTTGCGTTATAAAATCAATCCACCTACCAAATTTCATTAATTTAGGGGTATTCGTTTTCGAATTATCTAATTTTTTAAATTTTTCGATATTTTCGATTTAGGAAAAGGGGCGTGGTTATCGTCCGACTTCGCTCATTTCCGCTACCAATCTATTCTGAGTCTAAATAGCCCACATACCAAATTTGGTGAAGATATCTCAATATTTGCTCAAGTTATCGTGTTAACGGACAGACGGACGGACGGACAGACGGACGGACATGGCTCAATCAATTTTTTTTTCGATCCTGGTCATTTTGATACATGGAAGTCTATATCTATCTCGATTCCTTTATACCTGTACAACCAACCGGTTTCCAAACAAAGTTATAATACCCTGTGTACAAGTACAGCTGCGTATAAAAACAAAGCGTGGCTCTTCGCCGATTTTGCTCATTTTCCCAGCACACAGTTGTCGCTACGAAAAAAATGTCTGTGCCAAATTTCAATGTTATATCTCCAACGGCTATTGATTTACAGCTTGTTAAACTCCTGAATTTGCTTCTTCTAAATGTGGGCGTTGCCACGCCCATATTCCAAAATTTTACTGCACTTGTGTTTTGCGTTATAAAATCAATCCACCTACCAAATTTCATTAATTTAGTTGTATTCGTTTTCGAATTATCTCATTTTTAAAATTTTTGGATATTTTCGATACAGAAAAAGGGCGCGTGGTTATCGTCCGACTTTGTTCATTTTCAATACCAATCTATTCTGAGTCTAAATAAGCCCGCATACCGAATTTGGTGAAGATATCTCAATATTTGCTCAAGTTATCGTGTTAACGGACAGACGGACGGACATGGCTCAATCAAATTTTTTTCGATCCTGGTCATTTTGATATATGGAAGTCTATATCTATCTCGATTCCTTTATACCCGTACAACCAACCGTTATCCAAACAAAGTTATAATGCCCTGTGTACAAGTACAGCTGGGTATAAAAACAAAGCGTGGCTTTCAGCCGATTTCGCTATTTTGACAGCAAACAGTTGTCGCTACGAAAAAAAATGTCTATGCCGAATTTCACTGTTAGATCTACAATGGCTATTAATTTACAGCTTGTTAAACTTCTGAATTTGAAAATTTTACTGAAATTGTGTTTTGCGTTATAAAATCAATCCACCTACCAAATTTCATTAATTTATTGGTATTCGCTCTCGAATTATCTCATTTATTCAATTCTGCGATATTTTCGATATAGGAAAAGGGGGCGTGGTTATCGTCCGATTTCGCTCATTTTCAATACCAATCTATTCTGAGTCTAAATAAGCCCGCATACCGAATTTGGTGAAGATATCTCAATATTTGCTCAAGTTATCGTGTTAACGGACAGACGGACGGACATGGCTCAATCAAATTTTTTTTTAGATCCTGGTCGTTTTGATATATGGAAGTCTATATCTATCTCTATTCCTTTATACCTGTACAACCAACCGTTATCCAAATAAAGTTATAATACCTTGTGTACAAGTGCAGCTGGGTATAAAAAGAAAGCGTGGCTTTCTTGTCGCTACGAAAAAAATATCTATGCCAAATTTCAATTTTATATCTCCAACGGCTATTGAGTTACAGCTTGTTAAACTTCTGAATTTGCCTCTTCTCATTTTCATTACCAATCTATTCTGAATCTAAATAAGCCCGCATACCGAATTTGGTGAAGATATCTCAATATTTGCTCAAGTTATCGTGTTAATGGACAGACGGACGGGCATGGCTCAATCAAATTTTTTTTCGATCCAGGTCATTTTGATATATGGAAGTCTATATCTATATCGATTCCCTTATACCTGTACAACCAACCGTTATCCAAACAAAGTTATAAGACCCTGTGTACAAGTACAGCTGGGTATAAAAAGAAAGCGTGGCTTTTAGCCGATTTTGCTCATTTTCACAGCAAACAGTTGTCGCTACGAAAAAAATGTCTATGCCAAATTTCAATGTTATATCTCCAACGGCTATTGATTTACAGCTTGTTAAACTTCTGAGATCGCATCTTCTAAATGTGGGCGTTGACATGCCCACATTCCAAAATTTTACTGAACTTGTATTTTGCGTTATAAAATCAATCCACCTACTAAATTTCATTAATTTAGTGGTATTCGTTTTCGAATTATCTAATTTTTTAAATTTTTCGATATTTTCGATTTAGGAAAAGGGGCGTGGTTATCGTCCGACTTCGCTCATTTCCGCTACCAATCTATTCTGAGTCTAAATAAGCCCACATACCAAATTTGGTGAAGATATCTCAATATTTGCTCAAGTTATCGTGTTAACGGACAGACGGACGGACGGACAGACGGACGGACATGGCTCAATCAAATTTTTTTTCGATCCTGGTCATTTTGATACATGGAAGTCTATATCTATCTCGATTCCTTTATACCTGTACAACCAACCGGTTTCCAAACAAAGTTGTAATACCCTGTGTACAAGTACAGCTAGGTATAAAAAGCAAGTGTGGCTTTCAGCCGATTTCGCTCATTTTCCCAGCACACAGTTGTCGCTACGAAAAAAATGTCTATGCCAAATTTCAATGTTACATCTCCAACGGCTGTTGATTTACAGCTTGTTACACTTCGGAATTTGCTTCTTCTAAATGCGGGCGTTGCCACACCCCTATTCCAAAATTTTACTGAACTTGTGTTTTGCGTTATAAACTCAATCCACCTACCAAATTTCATTAATTTAGTGGTATTCTATTTCGAATTATCTAAATTTATCAATTTTTCGATATTTTCGATTTAGGAAAAGGGGGCGTGGTTATCGTCCCACTTCGCTCAATTTCGCTACCAATCTATTCTGAGTCTAAATAAGCCCACATACCAAATTTGGTGAAGATATCTCAATATTTGCTCAAGTTATCGTGTTAACGGACAGACGGACGGGCATGGCTCAATCAAATTTTTTTTCGATCCTGGTCATTTTGATATATGGAAGTCTATATCTACATCTATTCCCTTATACCTGTACAACCAACCGTTATCCAAACAAAGTTATAAGACCCTGTGTACAAGTACAGCTGGGTATAAAAAGAAAGCGTGGCTCTTCGCCGATTTTGCAAATTTTCACAGCAAACAGTTGTCGCTACGGAAAAAATGTCTATGCCAAATTTCGATTTTATATCTCCAACGGCTATTGATTTACAGCTTGTTAAACTTCTGAATTTGCTTCTTTCCATTTTCATTACCAATCTATTCTGAATCTAAATAAGCCCGCATACCGAATTTGGTGAAGATATCTCAATATTTGCTCAAGTTATCGTGTTAACGGACAGACGGACGGACATGGCTCAATCAAATTTTTTTTCGATCCTGGTCATTTTGATATATGGAAGTCTATATCTATATCGATTCCCTTATAGCTGTACAACCAACCGTTATCCAAACAAAGTTATAATACCCTGTGTACAAGTACATCTGGGAATAAAAAGCAAGCGTAATATTCAGCCGATTTCGCTCATAGAAAAGAATTTATATGCCAAATTTCAATGTTATATCTCCAACGGCTATTGATTTACAGCTTGTTAAACTCCTGAATTTGCTTCTTCTAAATGTGGGCGTTGCCACGCCCATATTCCAAAATTTTACTGCACTTGTGCTTTGCGTTATAAAATCAATCCACCTACCAAATTTCATTAATTTAGTTGTATTCGTTTTCGAATTATCCCATTTTTTAAATTTTTGGATATTTTCGATACAGAAAAAGGGGGCGTGGTTATCGCCCGACTTTGTTCATTTTCAATACCAATCTATTCTGAGTCTAAATAAGCCCACATACCAAATTTGGTGAAGATATCTCAATATTTGCTCAAGTTATCGTGTTAACGGGTTATCGTGTTAACGGACAGACGGACGGACATGGCTCAATCAAATTTTTTTTCGATCCTGGTCATTTTGATATATGGAGGTCTATATCTATCTCGATTACTTTACACCTGTACAACCAACCGTTATCCAAACAAAGTTATAATACCCTGTGTACAAGTACAGCTGGGTATAAAAAGCAAGTGTGGCTTTCAGCCGATTTCGCTCATTTTCCCAGCACACAGTTGTCGCTACGAAAAAAATGTCTATGCCAAATTTCAATGTTATATCTCCAACGGCTGTTGATTTACAGCTTGTTACACTTCGGAATTTGCTTCTTCTAAATGTGGGCGTTGCCACACCCCTATTCCAAAATTTTACTGAACTTGTGTTTTGCGTTATAAACTCAATCCACCTACCAAATTTCATTAATTTAGTTGTATTCGTTTTCGAATTATCTAATTTTTAAAATTTTTGGATATTTTCGATACCGAAAAAGGGCGCATGGTTATCGTCCGACTTTGTTCATTTTCAATACTAATATATTCTGAGTCTAAATAAGCCCGCATACCGAATTTGGTGAAGATATCTCAATAGTTGCTCAAGTTATCGTGTTCACGGACAGACGGACGGACGGAGAGACGGACGGACATGGCTCAATAAAATTGTGTTTCGATCCTGGTCATTTTGATATATGGAGGTCTATATCTATCTCGATTACTTTACACCTGTACAACCAACCGTTATCCAAACAAAGTTATAATACCCTGTGTACAAGTACAGCTGGGTATAAAAAGAAAGCGTGGGGTTCGGCAGATTTCGGTCATTTTCACAGCAAACAGTTGTCGCTATGAAGAAAATGTTTATGCCAAATTCCAATGTTATGTTTCCAACGGTTATTGATTTACAGCTTGTTAAACTTCGGAATTTGCTTCTTCTAAATGTGGGCGTTGCCACACCCATATTCCAAAATTTTACTGAACTTGTGTTTTGCGTTATAAACTCAATCCACCTACCAAATTTCATTAATTTAGTTGTATTCGTTTTTGAATTATCTCATTTTTTAAATTTTTGGATATTTTCGATACAGAAAAAGGGGGCGTGGTTATCGTCCGACTTTGTTCATTTTCAATACCATTCTATGCTGAGTCTAAATAAGAACGCATACCTAATTTGGTGAAGATATCTCAATATTTGCTCAAGTTATCGTGTTAACGGACAGACGGATGGACGGACGGACATGGCTCAATCAAATTTTTTTTCGATCCTGGTCATTTTGATATATGGAAGTCTATATCTATATCGATTCCCTTATACCTGTACAACCAACCGTTATCCAAACAAAGTTATAAGACCCTGTGTACAAGTACAGCTGGGTATAAAAAGAAAGCGTGGCTTTTAGCCGATTTTGCTCATTTTCACAGCAAACAGTTGTCGCTACGTAAAAAATGTCTATGCCAAATTTTAATTTTATATCTCCAACGGCTATTGATTTACAGCTTGTTAAACTTCTGAATTTGCTTCTTTCCATTTTCATTACCAATCTATTCTGAATCTAAATAAGCCCGCATACCGAATTTGGTGAAGATATCTCAATATTTGCTCAAGTTATCGTGTTAACGGACAGACGGACGGACGGACAAATGGACGGACATGGCTCAATCAATTTTTTTTTCGATCCTGGTCATTTTGATATATGGAAGTCTATATCTATATCGATTCCCTTATACCTGTACAACCAACCGTTATCCAAACAAAGTTATAAGACCCTGTGTACAAGTACAGCTGGGTATAAAAAGAAAGCGTGGCTTTTAGCCGATTTTGCTCATTTTCACAGCAAACAGTTGTCGCTACGAAAAAAATGTCTATGCCAAATTTCAATGTTATATCTCCAACGGCTATTGATTTACAGCTTGTTAAACTTCTGAGATCGATTCTTCTAACTGTGGGCGTTGACATGCCCATATCCCAAAATTTTGCTGAACTTGTGTTTTTCGTTATAAAATCAATCCATCGACTAAATTTCATTAATTTAGTTGTATTCGTTTTCGAATTATCTAATTTTTTCAATTTTTCGATATTTTCGATATAGGAAAAGGGGGCGTGGTTATCGTCCGAATTCGCTCATTTTCGCTACCAATCTATTCTGAGTCTAAATAAGCCCACATACGAAATTTGGTGAAGATATCTCAATATTTGCTCAAGTTATCGTGTTAACGGACAGACGGACGGACGGACAGACGGACGGACATGGCTCAATCAAATTTTTTTTCGATCCTGGTCATTTTGATATATGGAAGTCTATATCTACATCTATTCCCTTATACCTGTACAACCAACCGTTATCCAAACAAAGTTATAAGACCCTGTGTACAAGTACAGCTGGGTATAAAAAGAAAGCGTGGCTCTTCGCCGATTTTGCAAATTTTCACAGCAAACAGTTGTCGCTACGGAAAAAATGTCTATGCCAAATTTCAATTTTATATCTCCAACGGCTATTGATTTACAGCTTGTTAAACTTCTAAATTTGCTTCTTTCCATTTTCATTACCAATCTATTCTGAATCTAAATAAGCCCGCATACCGAATTTGGTGAAGATATCTCAATATTTGCTCAAGTTATCGTGTTAACGGACAGACGGACGGACATGGCTCAATAAAATTTTTTTTCGATCCTGGTCATTTTGATATATGGAAGTCTATATCTATATCGATTCCCTTATACCTGTACAACCAACCGTTATCCAAACAAAGTTATAATACCCTGTGTACAAGTACATCTGGGTATAAAACGCAAGCGTGGTATTCAGCCGATTTCGCTCATAGAAAAGAATTTATATGCCAAATTTCAATGTTATCTCTCCAACGGCTATTGATTTACAGCTTGTTAAACTTCTGAGATCGCTTCTTCTAAATGTGGGCGTTGACATGCCCATATTCCAAAATTTTACTGAACTTGTATTTTGCGTTATAAAATCAATCCAGCTACCAAATTTCATTAATTTAGTGGTATTCGTTTTCGAATTATCTAATTTTTTAAATTTTTCGATATTTTCGATTTAGGAAAAGGGGGCGTGGTTATCGTCCGACTTCGCTCATTTCCGCTACCATTCTATTCTGAGTCTAAATAAGCCCACATACCAAATTTGGTGAAGATATCTCAATATTTGCTCAAGTTATCGTGTTAACGGACAGACGGACGGACGGACAGACGGACGGACATGGCTCAATCAAATTTTTTTTCGATCCTGGTCATTTTGATACATGGAAGTCTATATCTATCTCGATTCCTTTATACCTGTACAACCAACCGGTTTCCAAACAAAGTTATAATACCCTGTGTACAAGTACAGCTGGGTATAAAAAGCAAGTGTGGCTTTCAGCCGATTTCGCTCATTTTCCCAGCACACAGTTGTCGCTACGAAAAAAATGTCTATGAAAAATTTCAATGTTATATCTCCAACGGCTATTGATTTACAGCTTGTTAAACTTCGGAATTTGCTTCTTCTAAATGTGGGCGTCGCCACACCCATATTCCAAAATTTTACTGAACTTGTGTTTTGCGTTATAAACTCAATCCACCTACCAAATTTCATTAATTTAGTTGTATTCGTTTTCGAATTATCTAAGTTTTTAAATTTTTGGATATTTTCGATACAGGAAAAGGGGGCGTGGTTATCGTCCGACTTTGTTCATTTTCAATACTAATCTATTCTGAGTCTAAATAAGCCCGCATACCGAATTTGGTGAAGATATCTCAATAGTTGCTCAAGTTATCGTGTTCACGGACAAACGGACGGACGGAGAGACGGAGGACGGACATGGCTCAATAAAATTGTTTTTCTATCCTGGTCATTTTGATACATGGAAGTCTATATCTATCTCGATTCCTTTATACCTGTACAACCAACCGGTTTCCAAACAAAGTTATAAGACCCTGTGTACAAGAACAGCTGGGTATAAAAAGAAAGCGTGGCTTTTAGCCGATTTTGCTCATTTTCACAGCAAACAGTTGTCGCTACGTAAAAAATGTCTATACCAAATTTCAATTTTATATCTCCAACGGCTATTGATTTACAGCTTGTTAAGCTTCTGAGATCGCTTCTACTAAATGTGGGAGTTGACATGCCCATATTCCAAAATTTTACTGAACTTGTATTTTGCGTTATAAAATCAATCCACCTACCAAATTTTATTAATTTAGTGGTATTCGTTTTCGAATTGTCTAATTTTTTCAATTTTTCGATATTTTCGATTTATTAAAAGGGCGCGTGGTTATCGTCCGACTTCGCGCATTTTCGCTACCAATCTATTCTGAATCTAAATAAGCCCACATACGAAATTTGGTGAAGATATCTCAATATTTGGTCAAGTTATCGTGTTAACGGCTCAATCAAATTTTTTTTCGATCCTGGTCATTTTGATATATGGAAGTCTATATCTACATCGATTCCCTTATACCTGTACATCAAACAAAGTTATAATCCCTGTGTACAAGTACATCTGGGTATAAAAAGCAAGCGTGGTATTCAGCCGATTTCGCTCATAGAAAAGAATTTATATGCCAAATTTCAATGTTATATCTCCAACGGCTATTGATTTACAGCTTGTTAAACTTCTGAGATCGCTTCTACTAAATGTGGGAGTTGACATGCCCATATTCCAAAATTTTACTGCACTTGTGCTTTGCGTTAT
Organism: Merzomyia westermanni; assembly: GCA_949987695.1. Classification (NCBI taxonomy): domain Eukaryota; kingdom Metazoa; phylum Arthropoda; class Insecta; order Diptera; family Tephritidae; genus Merzomyia; species Merzomyia westermanni. The sequence goes on from OX465291.1 coordinate 90,576,587, forward strand.
AAAATCAATCCACCTACCAAATTTCATTAATTTAGTTGTATTCGTTTTCGAATTATCCCATTTTTTAAATTTTTGGATATTTTCGATACAGAAAAAGGGGGCGTGGTTATCGCCCGACTTTGTTCATTTTCAATACCAATCTATTCTGAGTCTAAATAAGCCCACATACCAAATTTGGTGAAGATATCTCAATATTTGCTCAAGTTATCGTGTTAACGGGTTATCGTGTTAACGGACAGACGGACGGACATGGCTCAATCAAATTTTTTTTCGATCCTGGTCATTTTGATATATGGAGGTCTATATCTATCTCGATTACTTTACACCTGTACAACCAACCGTTATCCAAACAAAGTTATAATACCCTGTGTACAAGTACAGCTGGGTATAAAAAGCAAGTGTGGCTTTCAGCCGATTTCGCTCATTTTCCCAGCACACAGTTGTCGCTACGAAAAAAATGTCTATGCCAAATTTCAATGTTATATCTCCAACGGCTGTTGATTTACAGCTTGTTACACTTCGGAATTTGCTTCTTCTAAATGTGGGCGTTGCCACACCCCTATTCCAAAATTTTACTGAACTTGTGTTTTGCGTTATAAACTCAATCCACCTACCAAATTTCATTAATTTAGTTGTATTCGTTTTCGAATTATCTAATTTTTAAAATTTTTGGATATTTTCGATACCGAAAAAGGGCGCGTGGTTATCGTCCGACTTTGTTCATTTTCAATACTAATATATTCTGAGTCTAAATAAGCCCGCATACCGAATTTGGTGAAGATATCTCAATAGTTGCTCAAGTTATCGTGTTCACGGACAGACGGACGGACGGAGAGACGGACGGACATGGCTCAATAAAATTGTGTTTCGATCCTGGTCATTTTGATATATGGAGGTCTATATCTATCTCGATTACTTTACACCTGTACAACCAACCGTTATCCAAACAAAGTTATAATACCCTGTGTACAAGTACAGCTGGGTATAAAAAGAAAGCGTGGGGTTCGGCAGATTTCGGTCATTTTCACAGCAAACAGTTGTCGCTATGAAGAAAATGTTTATGCCAAATTCCAATGTTATGTTTCCAACGGTTATTGATTTACAGCTTGTTAAACTTCGGAATTTGCTTCTTCTAAATGTGGGCGTTGCCACACCCATATTCCAAAATTTTACTGAACTTGTGTTTTGCGTTATAAACTCAATCCACCTACCAAATTTCATTAATTTAGTTGTATTCGTTTTTGAATTATCTCATTTTTTAAATTTTTGGATATTTTCGATACAGAAAAAGGGGGCGTGGTTATCGTCCGACTTTGTTCATTTTCAATACCATTCTATGCTGAGTCTAAATAAGAACGCATACCTAATTTGGTGAAGATATCTCAATATTTGCTCAAGTTATCGTGTTAACGGACAGACGGATGGACGGACGGACATGGCTCAATCAAATTTTTTTTCGATCCTGGTCATTTTGATATATGGAAGTCTATATCTATATCGATTCCCTTATACCTGTACAACCAACCGTTATCCAAACAAAGTTATAAGACCCTGTGTACAAGTACAGCTGGGTATAAAAAGAAAGCGTGGCTTTTAGCCGATTTTGCTCATTTTCACAGCAAACAGTTGTCGCTACGTAAAAAATGTCTATGCCAAATTTTAATTTTATATCTCCAACGGCTATTGATTTACAGCTTGTTAAACTTCTGAATTTGCTTCTTTCCATTTTCATTACCAATCTATTCTGAATCTAAATAAGCCCGCATACCGAATTTGGTGAAGATATCTCAATATTTGCTCAGGTTATCGTGTTAACGGACAGACGGACGGACGGACAAATGGACGGACATGGCTCAATCAATTTTTTTTTCGATCCTGGTCATTTTGATATATGGAAGTCTATATCTATATCGATTCCCTTATACCTGTACAACCAACCGTTATCCAAACAAAGTTATAAGACCCTGTGTACAAGTACAGCTGGGTATAAAAAGAAAGCGTGGCTTTTAGCCGATTTTGCTCATTTTCACAGCAAACAGTTGTCGCTACGAAAAAAATGTCTATGCCAAATTTCAATGTTATATCTCCAACGGCTATTGATTTACAGCTTGTTAAACTTCTGAGATCGATTCTTCTAACTGTGGGCGTTGACATGCCCATATCCCAAAATTTTGCTGAACTTGTGTTTTTCGTTATAAAATCAATCCATCGACTAAATTTCATTAATTTAGTTGTATTCGTTTTCGAATTATCTAATTTTTTCAATTTTTCGATATTTTCGATATAGGAAAAGGGGGCGTGGTTATCGTCCGAATTCGCTCATTTTCGCTACCAATCTATTCTGATGCTAAATAAGCCCACATACGAAATTTGGTGAAGATATCTCAATATTTGCTCAAGTTATCGTGTTAACGGACAGACGGACGGACGGACAGACGGACGGACATGGCTCAATCAAATTTTTTTTCGATCCTGGTCATTTTGATATATGGAAGTCTATATCTACATCTATTCCCTTATACCTGTACAACCAACCGTTATCCAAACAAAGTTATAAGACCCTGTGTACAAGTACAGCTGGGTATAAAAAGAAAGCGTGGCTCTTCGCCGATTTTGCAAATTTTCACAGCAAACAGTTGTCGCTACGGAAAAAATGTCTATGCCAAATTTCAATTTTATATCTCCAACGGCTATTGATTTACAGCTTGTTAAACTTCTAAATTTGCTTCTTTCCATTTTCATTACCAATCTATTCTGAATCTAAATAAGCCCGCATACCGAATTTGGTGAAGATATCTCAATATTTGCTCAAGTTATCGTGTTAACGGACAGACGGACGGACATGGCTCAATAAAATTTTTTTTCGATCCTGGTCATTTTGATATATGGAAGTCTATATCTATATCGATTCCCTTATACCTGTACAACCAACCGTTATCCAAACAAAGTTATAATACCCTGTGTACAAGTACATCTGGGTATAAAACGCAAGCGTGGTATTCAGCCGATTTCGCTCATAGAAAAGAATTTATATGCCAAATTTCAATGTTATCTCTCCAACGGCTATTGATTTACAGCTTGTTAAACTTCTGAGATCGCTTCTTCTAAATGTGGGCGTTGACATGCCCATATTCCAAAATTTTACTGAACTTGTATTTTGCGTTATAAAATCAATCCAGCTACCAAATTTCATTAATTTAGTGGTATTCGTTTTCGAATTATCTAATTTTTTAAATTTTTCGATATTTTCGATTTAGGAAAAGGGGGCGTGGTTATCGTCCGACTTCGCTCATTTCCGCTACCATTCTATTCTGAGTCTAAATAAGCCCACATACCAAATTTGGTGAAGATATCTCAATATTTGCTCAAGTTATCGTGTTAACGGACAGACGGACGGACGGACAGACGGACGGACATGGCTCAATCAAATTTTTTTTCGATCCTGGTCATTTTGATACATGGAAGTCTATATCTATCTCGATTCCTTTATACCTGTACAACCAACCGGTTTCCAAACAAAGTTATAATACCCTGTGTACAAGTACAGCTGGGTATAAAAAGCAAGTGTGGCTTTCAGCCGATTTCGCTCATTTTCCCAGCACACAGTTGTCGCTACGAAAAAAATGTCTATGAAAAATTTCAATGTTATATCTCCAACGGCTATTGATTTACAGCTTGTTAAACTTCGGAATTTGCTTCTTCTAAATGTGGGCGTCGCCACACCCATATTCCAAAATTTTACTGAACTTGTGTTTTGCGTTATAAACTCAATCCACCTACCAAATTTCATTAATTTAGTTGTATTCGTTTTCGAATTATCTAAGTTTTTAAATTTTTGGATATTTTCGATACAGGGAAAGGGGGCGTGGTTATCGTCCGACTTTGTTCATTTTCAATACTAATCTATTCTGAGTCTAAATAAGCCCGCATACCGAATTTGGTGAAGATATCTCAATAGTTGCTCAAGTTATCGTGTTCACGGACAAACGGACGGACGGAGAGACGGAGGACGGACATGGCTCAATAAAATTGTTTTTCTATCCTGGTCATTTTGATACATGGAAGTCTATATCTATCTCGATTCCTTTATACCTGTACAACCAACCGGTTTCCAAACAAAGTTATAAGACCCTGTGTACAAGAACAGCTGGGTATAAAAAGAAAGCGTGGCTTTTAGCCGATTTTGCTCATTTTCACAGCAAACAGTTGTCGCTACGTAAAAAATGTCTATACCAAATTTCAATTTTATATCTCCAACGGCTATTGATTTACAGCTTGTTAAGCTTCTGAGATCGCTTCTACTAAATGTGGGAGTTGACATGCCCATATTCCAAAATTTTACTGAACTTGTATTTTGCGTTATAAAATCAATCCACCTACCAAATTTTATTAATTTAGTGGTATTCGTTTTCGAATTGTCTAATTTTTTCAATTTTTCGATATTTTCGATTTATTAAAAGGGCGCGTGGTTATCGTCCGACTTCGCGCATTTTCGCTACCAATCTATTCTGAATCTAAATAAGCCCACATACGAAATTTGGTGAAGATATCTCAATATTTGGTCAAGTTATCGTGTTAACGGCTCAATCAAATTTTTTTTCGATCCTGGTCATTTTGATATATGGAAGTCTATATCTACATCGATTCCCTTATACCTGTACATCAAACAAAGTTATAATCCCTGTGTACAAGTACATCTGGGTATAAAAAGCAAGCGTGGTATTCAGCCGATTTCGCTCATAGAAAAGAATTTATATGCCAAATTTCAATGTTATATCTCCAACGGCTATTGATTTACAGCTTGTTAAACTTCTGAGATCGCTTCTTCTAAATGTGGGCGTTGACATGCCCATATTCCAAAATTTTACTGAACTTGTATTTTGCGTTATAAAATCAATCCACCTACCAAATTTTATTAATTTAGTGGTATTCGTTTTCGAATTGTCTAATTTTTTAAATTTTTCGATATTTTCGATTTATTAAAAGGGCGCGTGGTTATCGTCCGACTTCGCTCATTTTCGCTACCAATCTATTCTGAATCTAAATAAGCCCACATACGAAATTTGGTGAAGATATCTCAATATTTGCTCAAGTTATCGTGTTAACGGACAGACGGACGGACGGATAGACGGACGGACATGGCTCAATCAAATTTTTTTCGATCCTGGTCATTTTGATATATGGAAGTCTATATCTATCTCGATTCCTTTATACCCGTACAACCAACCGTTATCCAAACAAAGTTATAATGCCCTGTGTACAAGTACAGCTGGGTATAAAAACAAAGCGTGGCTTTCAGCCGATTTCGCTATTTTCACAGCAAACAGTTGTCGCTACGAAAAAAATGTCTATGCCGAATTTCACTGTTAGATCTACAACGGCTATTGATTTACAGCTTGTTAAACTTCTGAATTTGAAAATTTTACTGAAATTGTGTTTTGCGTTATAAAATCAATCCACCTACCAAATTTCATTAATTTAGTGGTATTCGCTATCGAATTATCTCATTTATTCAATACTACGATATTTTCGATATTTTCGATATAGCAAAAGGGGGCGTGGTTATCGTCCGATTTCGCTCATTTTCAATACCAATCTATTCTGAGTCTAAATAAGCCCGCATACCGAATTTGGTGAAGATATCTCAATATTTGCTCAAGTTATCGTGTTAACGGACAGACGGACGGACATGGCTCAATCAAATTTTTTTTCGATCCTGGTCATTTTGATATATGGAAGTCTATATCTATATCGATTCCCTTATACCTGTACAACCAACCGTTATCCAAACAAAGTTATAAGACCCTGTGTACAAGAACAGCTGGGTATAAAAAGAAAGCGTGGCTTTTAGCCGATTTTGCTCATTTTCACAGCAAACAGTTGTCGCTACGTAAAAAATGTCTATACCAAATTTCAATTTTATATCTCCAACGGCTATTGATTTACAGCTTGTTAAGCTTCTGAGATCGCTTCTACTAAATGTGGGAGTTGACATGCCCATATTCCAAAATTTTACTGAACTTGTATTTTGCGTTATAAAATCAATCCACCTACCAAATTTCATTAACTTAGTGGTATTCGCTATCGAATTATCTCATTTATTCAATACTTCGATATTTTCGATATAGGAAAAGGGGGCGTGGTTATCGTCCGATTTCGCTCATTTTCAATACCAATCTATTCTGAGTCTAAATAAGCCCGCATACCGAATTTGGTGAAGATATCTCAATATTTGCTCAAGTTATCGTGTTAACGGACAGACGGACGGACATGGCTCAATCAAATTTTTTTTCGATCCTGGTCATTTTGATATATGGAAGTCTATATCTATATCGATTCCCTTATACCTGTACAACCAACCGTTATCCAAACAAAGTTATAATGCCCTGTGTACAAGTACAGCTGGGTATAAAAACAAAGCGTGGCTTTCAGCCGATTTAGCTATTTTCACAGCAAACAGTTGTCGCTACGAAAAAAATGTCTATGCGGAATTTCACTGTTAGATCTACAACGGCTATTGATTTACAGCTTGTTAAACTTCTGAATTTGAAAATTTTACTGAAATTGTGTTTTGCGTTATAAAATCAATCCACCTACCAAATTTCATTAACTTAGTGGTATTCGCTATCGAATTATCTCATTTATTCAATACTTCGATATTTTCGATATAGGAAAAGGGGGCGTGGTTATCGTCCGATTTCGCTCATTTTCAATACCAATCTATTCTGAGTCTAAATAAGCCCGCATACCGAATTTGGTGAAGATATCTCAATATTTGCTCAAGTTATCGTGTTAACGGGCAGACGGACGGACATGGCTCAATCAAATTTTTTTTCGATCCTAATCATTTTGATTAATGGAAGTCTATATCTATATCGATTCCCTTATACCTGTACAACCAACCGTTATCCAAACAAAGTTATAATGCCCTGTGTACAAGTACAGCTGGGTATAAAAACAAATGGTGGCTTTCAGCCGATTTCGCTATTTTCACAGCAAACAGTGTTCGCTACGAAAAAAATGTCTATGCCAAATTTTAATTTTATATCTCCAACGGCTATTGATTTACAGCTTGTTAAACTTCTGAATTTGCTTCTTCTCATTTTCATTACCAATCTATTCTGAATCTAAATAAGCCCACATACGAAATTTGGTGAAGATATCTCAATATTTGCTCAAGTTATCGTGTTAACGGACAGACGGACGGACGGATAGACGGACGGACATGGCTCAATCAAATTTTTTTCGGTCCTGGTCATTTTGATATATGGAACTCTATATCTATCTCGATTCCTTTATACCTGTACAACCAACCGTTATCCAAACAAAGTTATAATGCCCTGTGTACAAGTACAGCTGGGTATAAAAACAAAGCGTGGCTTTCAGCCGATTTCGCTATTTTCACAGCAAACAGTGTTCGCTACGAAAAAAATGTCTATACCAAATTTCAATTTTATATCTCCAACGGCTATTGATTTACAGCTTGTTAAGCTTCTGAGATCGCTTCTACTAAATGTGGGAGTTGACATGCCCATATTCCAAAATTTTACTGAACTTGTATTTTGCGTTATAAAATCAATCCACCTACCAAATTTTATTAATTTAGTGGTATTCGTTTTCGAATTGTCTAATTTTTTCAATTTTTCGATATTTTCGATTTATTAAAAGGGCGCGTGGTTATCGTCCGACTTCGCTCATTTTCGCTACCAATCTATTCTGAATCTAAATAAGCCCACATACGAAATTTGGTGAAGATATCTCAGTATTCGCTCCAGTTATCGTGTTAACGGACAGACGGACGGACGGATAGACGGACGGACATGGCTCAATCAAATTTTTTTCGATCCTGGTCATTTTGATATATGGAAGTCTATATCTATCTCGATTCCTTTATACCCGTACAACCAACCGTTATCCAAACAAAGTTATAATGCCCTGTGTACAAGTACAGCTGGGTATAAAAACAAAGCGTGGCTTTCAGCCGATTTAGCTATTTTCACAGCAAACAGTTGTCGCTACGAAAAAAATGTCTATGCCGAATTTCACTGTTAGATCTACAACGGCTATTCATTTACAGCTTGTTAAACTTCTGAATTTGAAAATTTTACGGAAATTGTGTTTTGCGTTATAAAATCAATCCACCTACCAAATTTCATTAATTTAGTGGTATTCGCTATCGAATTATCTCTTTTATTCAATACTTCGATATTTTCGATATAGGAAAAGGGGGCGTGGTTATGGTCCGATTTCGCTCATTTTCAATACCAATCTATTCTGAGTCTAAATAAGCCCACATACCGAATTTGGTGAAGATATCTCAATATTTGCTCAAGTTATCGTGTTAACCGACAGACGGACGGACATGGCTCAATCAATTTTTTTTTCGATCCTGGTCATTTTGATATATGGAAGTCTATATCTATCTCGATTCTCTTATACCTGTACAACCAACCGTTATCCAAACAAAGTTATAATACCCTGTGTACAAGTGCAGCTGGGTATAAAAAGAAAGCGTGGCTTTCAGCCGATTACGCTATTTTCACAGTAAACAGTTGTCGCTACGAAAAAAATGTCTATGCCGAATTTCACTGTTAGATCTACAACGGCTATTGATTTACAGCTTGTTAAACTTCTGAATTTGAAAATTTTACTGAAATTGTGTTTTGCGTTATAAAATCAATCCACCTATAAAATTTCATTAATTTAGTGCTATTCGCTATCGAATTATCTCATTTATTCAATTCTTCCATATTTTCGATATAGGAAAAGGGGGCGTGGTTATTGTCCGATATCGCTCATTTTCATTACCAATCTATTCTGAATCCAAATAAGCCCGCATACCGAATTTGGTGAAGATATCTCAATATTTTCTCAAGTTATCGTGTTAACGGACAGACGGACGGACGGACAGACGGACGGACATGGCTCAATAAAGTTTTTTTTCGATCCTGGTCATTTTGATACATGGAAGTCTATATCTATCTCGATTCCCTTATACCTGTACAACGAACCGTTATCCAAACAAAGTTATAATACCCTGTGTACAAGTACAGCTGGGTATAAAAAGAAAGCGTGGCTTTTAGCCGATTTTGCTCATTTTCACAGCAAACAGTTGTCGCTACGGAAAAAATGTCTATGCCAAATTTCACTGTTAGATCTACAACGGCTATTGATTTACAGCTTGTTAAACTTCTGAATTTGAAAATTTTACTGAAATTGTGTTTTGCGTTATAAAATCAATCCACCTATAAAATTTCATTAATTTAGTGGTATTCGCTATCGAATTATCTCATTTATTCAATTCTTCCATATTTTCGATATAGGAAAAGGGGGCGTGGTTATTGTCCGATTTCGCTCATTTTCATTACCAATCTATTCTGAATCCAAATAAGCCCGCATACCGAATTTGGTGAAGATATCTCAATATTTTCTCAAGTTATCGTGTTAACGGACAGCCGGACGGACGGACAGACGGACGGACATGGCTCAATCAAATTTTTTTCGATCCTGGTCATTTTGATATATGGAACTATATATCTATCTCGATTCCTTTATACCCGTACAACCAACCGTTATCCAAATAAAGTTATAATACCTTGTGTACAAGTGCAGCTGGGTATAAAAAGAAAGCATGGCTTTCAGCCGATTTCGCTATTTTCACAGCAAACAGTTGTCGCTACGAAAAAAATGTCTATGCCGAATTTCACTGTTAGATCTACAACGGCTATTGATTTACAGCTTGTTAAACTTCTGAATTTGAAAATTTTACTGAAATTGTGTTTTGCGTTATAAAATCAATCCACCTATAAAATTTCATTAATTTAGTGGTATTCGCTATCGAATTATCTCATTTATTCAATTCTTCCATATTTTCGATATAGGAAAAGGGGGCGTGGTTATTGTCCGATTTCGCTCATTTTCAATACCAATCTATTCTGAGTCTAAATAAGCCCACATACCGAATTTGGTGAAGATATCTCAATATTTGCTCAAGTTATCGTATTAACGGCCGCCGTGGTGTGAAGGTAGTGTTGCCGGCCTACCACACCGAAGGTCCATGGTTCGAGCCCTGGTACAGGTAACATCAAAAGTGATTTGAAAAAAGTTTTTCAAAACGGGGTCGCCCCTCGGCAGTGGTTTGGCAAACTCTCCGAGTGTATTTCTGCCATGACAGGCTTCTCAGCAAAAAATTCGTCTCCTTTGTAGATGCCGTTCGGAGTCGGCAAAAAACTGTAGGTCCCACCAATTTGTAGGGAAAAATTCAAATCGGCACACCACAAATTGGAAGAGAAGGTTGGCGCAAAAATCTCTTAGGAGGTTTATGATGATATACCTGTTGTATATCGCGCCATAGATAGATAGATATCGTATTAACGGACAGACGGACGCACATGGCTCAATCAAATTTTTTTTCGATCCTGGTCATTTTGATATATGGAAGTCTATATCTATCTCGATTCCCTTATACCTGTACAACCAACCGTTATCCAAACAAAGTTATAATACCCTGTGTACAAGTACAGCTGGGTATAAAAAGAAAGCGTGGCTTTTAGCCGATTTCGCTCATTTTAACAGCAAACAGTTGTCGCTACGGAAAAAAGTCTATGCCAAATTTGAATTTTATATCTCCAACGGCTATTGATTTACAGCTTGTTAAATGTGGGAGTTGATATGCCCATATTCCCAAATTTTACTGAACTTGTATTTTGCGTTGTAAAATCAATCCACCTACCAAATTTTATTAATTTAGTGGTATTCGTTTTCGAATTGTCTAATTTTTTCAATTTTTCGATATTTTCGATTTATTAAAAGGGTGCGTGGTTATCGTCCGACTTCGCTCATTTTCGCTACCAATCTATTCTGAATCTAAATAAGCCCACATACGAAATTTGGTGAAGATATCTCAATATTTGCTCAAGTTATCGTGTTAACGGACAGACGGACGGACGGATAGACGGACGGACATGGCTCAATCAAATTTTTTTCGATCCTGGTCATTTTGATATATGGAAGTCTATATCTATCTCGATTCCTTTATACCCGTACAACCAACCGTTATCCAAACAAAGTTATAATGCCCTGTGTACAAGTACAGCTGGGTATAAAAACAAAGCGTGGCTTTCAGCCGATTTCGCTATTTTCACAGCAAACAGTTGTCGCTACGAAAAAAATGTCTATGCCGAATTTCACTGTTAGATCTACAACGGCTATTGATTTACAGCTTGTTAAACTTCTGAATTTGAAAATTTTACTGAAATTGTGTTTTGCGTTATAAAATCAACCCACCTACCAAATTTCATTAATTTAGTGGTATTCGCTATCGAATTATCTCATTTATTCAATACTTCGATATTTTCGATATAGGAAAAGGGGGCGTGGTTATCGTCCGATTTCGCTCATTTTCAATACCAATCTATTCTGAGTCTAAATAAGCCCGCATACCGAATTTGGTGAAGATATCTCAATATTTGCTCAAGTTATCGTGTTAACGGACAGACGGACGGACATGGCTCAATCAAATTTTTTTTCGATCCTAATCATTTTGATTAATGGAAGTCTATATCTATATCGATTCCCTTATACCTGTACAACCAACCGTTATCCAAACAAAGTTATAATGCCCTGTGTACAAGTACAGCTGGGTATAAAAACAAATGGTGGCTTTCAGCCGATTTCGCTATTTTCACAGCAAACAGTGTTCGCTACGAAAAAAATGTCTATGCCAAATTTTAATTTTATATCTCCAACGGCTATTGATTTACAGCTTGTTAAACTTCTGAATTTGCTTCTTCTCATTTTCATTACCAATCTATTCTGAATCTAAATAAGCCCGCATTTAAATTTGGTGAAGATATCTCAATATTTGCTCAAGTTATCGCGTTAACGGACAGACGGACGGACGGAAAGACGGACGGACAGACGGACGGACATGGCTCAATACATTTTTTTTTCGATCCTGGTCATTTTGATACATGGATGTCTATATCTATCTCGATTCCCTTATACCTGTACAACCAACCGTTATCCAAACAAAGCTATAATACCCTGTGTACAAGTACAGCTGCGTATAAAAAGAAAGCGTGGCTTTCAGCCGATTTCGCTATTTTCACAGCAAACAGTGTTCGCTACGAAAAAAATGTCTATGCCAAATTTTAATTTTATATCTCCAACGGCTATTGATTTACAGCTTGTTAAACTTCGGAATTTGCTTCTTCTCATTTTCATTACCAATCTATTCTGAATCTTAATAAGCCCACATACCGAATTTGGTGAAGATATCTCAATATTTTCTCAAGTTATCGTGTTAAGGGACAGACGGACGGACATGGCTCAATCAAATTTTTTTTCGCTCCTGGTCATTTTGATGTATGGAAGTCTGTATCTATATCGATTCCCTTATACCAGTACAACCAACCGTTATCCAAACAAAGTTATAATACCCTGTGTACAAGTACAGCTGGGTATAAAAAGAAAGCGTTTCTTTTAGCCGATTTCGCTCATTTTAACAGCAAACAGTTGTCGCTACGGAAAAAATGTCTATGCCAAATTTTAATTTTATATCTCCAACGGCTATTGATTTACAGCTTGTTAAACTTCTGAATTTGCTTCTTCTCATTTTCATTACCAATCTATTCTGAATCCAAATAAGCCCGCATACCGAATTTGGTGAAGATATCTCAATATTTTCTCAAGTTATCGTGTTAACGGACAGCCGGACGGACCGTCAGACGGACGGACATGGCTCAATCAAATTTTTTTCGATCCTGGTCATTTTGATATATGGAACTCTATATCTATCTCGATTCCTTTATACCCGTACAACCAACCGTTATCCAAACAAAGTTATAATGCCCTGTGTACAAGTACAGCTGGGTATAAAAAGAAAGCGTGGCTTTTAGCCGATTTCGCTCATTTTAACAGCAAACAGTTGTCGCTACGGAAAAAATGTCTATGCCAAATTTGAATTTTATATCTCCAACGGCTATTGATTTACAGCTTGTTAAACTTCTGAATTTGCTTCTTCTCATTTTCATTACCAATCTATTCTGAATCCAAATAAGCCCGCATACCGAATTTGGTGAAGATATCTCAATATTTTCTCAAGTTATCGTGTTAACGGACAGCCGGACGGACGGACAGACGGACGGACATGGCTCAATCAAATTTTTTCGATCCTGGTCATTTTGATATATGGAACTCTATATATATCTCGATTCCTTTATACCCGTACAACCAACCGTTATCCAAACAAAGTTATAATGCCCTGTGTACAAGTACAGCTGGGTATAAAACCAAAGCGTGGCTTTCAGCCGATTTCGCTATTTTCACAGCAAACAGTTGTCGCTACGAAAAAAATGTCTATGCCGAATTTCACTGTTAGATCTACAACGGCTATTGATTTACAGCTTGTTAAACTTCTGAATTTGAAAATTTTACTGAAATTGTGTTTTGCGTTGTAAAATCAATCCACCTATAAAATTTCATTTATTTAGTGGTATTCGCTATCGAATTATCTCATTTATTCAATTCTTCCATATTTTCGATATAGGAAAAGGGGGCGTGGTTATTGTCCGATTTCGCTCATTTTCAATACCAATCTATTCTGAGTCTAAATAAGCCCACATACCGAATTTGGTGAAGATATCTCAATATTTGCTCAAGTTATCGTGTTAACGGACAGACGGACGGACATGGCTCAATCAAATTTTTTTCGATCCTGGTCATTTTGATATATGGAACTCTATATCTATCTCGATTCTTTTATACCCGTACAACCAACCGTTATCCAAATAAAGTTATAATAGCTTGTGTACAAGTGCAGCTGGGTATAAAAAGAAAGCGTGGCTTTCAGCCGATTTCGCTATTTTCACAGCAAACAGTTGTCGCTACGAAAAAAATGTCTATGCCAAATTTCAATTTTATATCTCCAACGGCTATTGATTTACAGCTTGTTAAACTTCTGAATTTGCTTCTTCTCATTTTCATTACCAATCTATTCTGAATCTAAATAAGCCCGCATACCGAATTTGGTGAAGATATCTCAATATTTTCTCAAGTTATCGTGTTAACGGACAGACGGACGGACGGACGGACATGGCTCAATACATTTTTTTTTCGATCCTGGTCATTTTGATACATGGAAGTCTATGGGCCGGTTTCACCAACGCGACTAAGACTAAAACTAAGTCGTGACTTAAGTTAGCACAGATTCGAGACTAACTTAATTTTGGGTTTCACCAACTGAGCGGCTTAAATAATTTTGAGCACAACAACCCGATCAGCTGTTTTATGCATAGTAGTATTTTTTCATACCAGACAACTCTGCGCATCCCAATACCCCAGTGCGAAAAGGGCATGTATGGCCACACAAGAAGGAATGTATTGATCTTACACCCATTTCTCTTTAGTTGGAAGGCACTAAAATTAGCGCTTAATTGAAAACGATAGTTTCGTAATGGTTGCATGCTAGAAAACAAGCGTTCACATGCATTTACGCTTACCCTGTTAAAGTCAAGCATGGTGAAGTTTCCGACTGGGGCGTTGCACAAAACAAATAAGCAACATTACTGACATTTAGGTTTTGAACCACAGCAACACTGCTTAGTCGAGAATAAGTCAGCTGGCAAGTTGACTAAGTTGTGACTTAGCTAAGTTAGGTGGTGAAACTGAAAAAGTGAAAATCGGTACTTAACTAAGTTAAGTCGAGTTGGTGAAACCGGGCCTATATCTATCTCGATTCCCTTATACCTGTACAACCAACCGTTATCCAAACAAAGTTATAATACCCTGTGTACAAGTACAGCTGGGTATAAAAAGAAATCGTGGCTTTTAGCCGATTTTGCTCATTTTCACAGCAAACAGTTGTCGCTACGGAAAAAATGTCAATGCCAAATTTTAATTTTATATCTCCAACGGCTATTGATTTACAGCTTGTTAAATGTGGGAGTTGACATACCCATATTCCAAAATTTTACTGAACTTGTATTTTGCGTTATAAAATCAATCCACCTACCAAATTTTATTAATTTAGTGGTATTCGTTTTCGAATTGTCTAATTTTTTCAATTTTTCGATATTTTCGATTTATTAAAAGGGCGCGTGGTTATCGTCCGACTTCGCTCATTTTCGCTACCAATCTATTCTGAATCTAAATAAGCCCACATACGAAATTTGGTGAAGATATCTCAATATTTGCTCAAGTTATCGTGTTAACGGACAGACGGACGGACGGATAGACGGACGGACATGGCTCAATCAAATTTTTTTCGATCCTGGTCATTTTGATATATGGAAGTCTATATCTATCTCGATTCCTTTATACCCGTACAACCAACCGTTATCCAAACAAAGTTATAATGCCCTGTGTACAAGTACAGCTGGGTATAAAAACAAAGCGTGGCTTTCAGCCGATTTCGCTATTTTCACAGCAAACAGTTGTCGCTACGAAAAAAATGTCTATGCCGAATTTCACTGTTAGATCTACAACGGCTATTGATTTACAGCTTGTTAAACTTCTGAATTTGAAAATTTTACTGAAATTGTGTTTTGCGTTATAAAATCAACCCACCTACAAAATTTCATTAATTTAGTGGTATTCGCTATCGAATTATCTCATTTATTCAATACTTCGATATTTTCGATATAGGAAAAGGGGGCGTGGTTATCGTCCGATTCCGCTCATTTTCAATACCAATCTATTCTGAGTCTAAATAAGCCCGCATACCGAATTTGGTGAAGATATCTCAATATTTGCTCAAGTTATCGTGTTAACGGACAGGCGGACGGACATGGCTCAATCAAATTTTTTTTGGATCCTAATCATTTTGATTAATGGAAGTCTATATCTATATCGATTCCCTTATACCTGTACAACCAACCGTTATCCAAACAAAGTTATAATGCCCTGTGTACAAGTACAGCTGGGTATAAAAACAAATGGTGGCTTTCAGCCGATTTCGCTATTTTCGATGCAAACAGTGTTCGCTACGAAAAAAATGTCTATGCCAAATTTTAATTTTATATCTCCAACGGCTATTGATGTACAGCTTGTTAAACTTCTGAATTTGCTTCTTCTCATTTTCATTACCAATCTATTCTGAATCTAAATAAGCCCGCATACCGAATTTGGTGAAGATATCTCAATATTTGCTCAAGTTATCGCGTTAACGGACAGACGGACGGACGGAATGACGGACGGACAGACGGACGGACATGGCTCAATACATTTTTTTTTCGATCCTGGTCATTTTGATACATGGATGTCTATATCTATCTCGATTCCCTTATACCTGTACAACCAACCGTTATCCAAACAAAGCTATAATACCCTGTGTACAAGTACAGCTGGGTATAAAAAGAAAGCGTGGCTTTCAGCCGATTTCGCTATTTTCACAGCAAACAGTGTTCGCTACGAAAAAAATGTCTATGCCAAATTTTATATTTATATCTCCAACGGCTATTGATTTACAGCTTGTTAAACTTCGGAATTTGCTTCTTCTCATTTTCATTACCAATCTATTCTGAATCTTAATAAGCCCACATACCGAATTTGGTGAAGATATCTCAATATTTTCTCAAGTTATCGTGTTAAGGGACAGACGGACGGACATGGCTCAATCAAATTTTTTTTCGCTCCTGGTCATTTTGATATATGGAAGTCTATATCTATATCGATTCCCTTATACCAGTACAACCAACCGTTATCCAAACAAAGTTATAATACCCTGTGTACAAGTACAGCTGGGTATAAAACCAAAGCGTGGCTTTCAGCCGATTTCGCTATTTTCACAGCAAACAGTTGTCGCTGCGGAAAAAATGTCTATGCCAAATTTTAATTTTATATCTCCAACGGCTATTGATTTACAGCTTGTTAAACTTCTGAATTTGCTTCTTCTCATTTTCTATCTATTCTGAATCTAAATAAGCCCACATACGAAATTTGGTGAAGATATCTCAATATTTGCTCAAGTTGTCGTGTTAACGGACAGACGGACGGACGGATAGACGGACGGACATGGCTCAATCAAATTTTTTTCGATCCTGGTCATTTTGATATATGGAAGTCTATATCTATCTCGATTCCTTTATACCCGTACAACCAACCGTTATCCAAACAAAGTTATAATGCCCTGTGTACAAGTACAGCTGGGTATAAAAACAAAGCGCGGCTTTCAGCCGATTTCGCTATTTTCACAGCAAACAGTTGTCGCTACGAAAAAAATGTCTATGCCGAATTTCACTGTTAGATCTACAACGGCTATTGATTTACAGCTTGTTAAACTTCTGAATTTGAAAATTTTACTGAAATTGTGTTTTGCGTTTGTAAATTCGAGCGTTGTGCTAACTGGGAGCGGCGGTGGCTCAAAGGCACGGCGGTCGAATTTGTGCTCGAAATGAAAATAAACAAGAAACAACGAGAATTCTCGTTATAAAAAATGTGGCCGTATATTTATAAAAAATATAATTTATAAACAATTAGTTTACCTTGGTGCGGGCGAAAAATCCTGGGCTGGCCGTGATGTGGTCGTGTCGACTGTCTCTGGAAAAGTAGACGGTTTTTCAATCGAGGACAACCGTTGAACCTGAAAATCATCCTCCGGTTTTAAGGGGAGGTGAACCCACACATGCACACCCGCATGCATGTATATGTGTGCTGACAAAACACGAATATGCATGCATGCCCACACAGGTGGGTGGGTTGGTGTGAGTGATTGGAAGGGCGCTAAAGTTACATTAGGGTGGCCCATTTTTTAAGACTTTAGGCATCTCGCCTAAACATGCCGGCCCCCTTGCGATCCGCAACATCTTACCCCGCCACAGGATTTCCCACCACGCATCCTCTTAAGCTTAGGACTTAAACTATCCTAGTGAGTGCCGGCTGGCGCTGTCCCAGTCGTATGCCTCCGAAATGCCGTTTGAAGTTTGGCGGCTCCGTCGTATCGCACCTAGCTAAGGGATAGGAGGAAGAAACTTTAGAAAATAAGAACGCTGTATATTTCTTGCCAGGAAATAATTAGTATTATTTATTTTAAATAAAAAACAAGAAAAAAAATAAAAATTTAAAAAAGAAATGTTATTTTAGCTTACATCTAACCTTACATGCTAACGGCTCCCGATAGCACAAATCCAAAAATTGTGCTTTGGGCAAGCAGTGGCCCAAACGACGGTGGAAGCGTGCCCGAGGCTACGACGTCGGCATAGACGTCGCCCCCGAGCACGATTTGTATCGGCGCCGCTTTGTAGAAATTTGGATCGGCCAACCGGATGTGCTGGTACGGAACAGCAACCTGGGCGTCCGCGTTGTGCACCGGACTTATTCGGTGCATATGGTTCACGCACAATGCATGGGCGGTGACCGTTTTATTGTTCCCGTGGTTGCCGCGGATTCGGAGGAAACAACCGCGCTCTCCGCCCGAGTAGGTGGTGGGCAGCCCTAGCTCTTCCGCCAGCCCGCGGTCGATGACTGTGCGAGGGGAGCATGCATCGAGAAGCGCACGGATGCGCCGTAGTCCCCCCCCGGCTTCCAGTTTCACGACCCACCCGGGCGAGAGCGCGGCTGAGACCGTCCCGGAAACCAGTAGTTTGGGGTAGCTGGCGCGGCTGTAGGGCCAGTCTACCGTCGATGGGATCGTTGGTGCGGAGCTGGCGCGGCTGGGAGGCCAGTCTACGCTCGTCTGTAGGTGTGCGTCGATTATTGGTGCGAAGTCGCTGGCGCGGCTGAGTGGCCAGTCGACGTTTGCCGCTATTTCGGTGGGCGCGTCGTGCAGTACGGTTGCCCGTGTTATTATGATGGCTGGCGTTGTGGGTGTTGCGTTGCGGTGACCGCGGGGTGCGCCGTTGGAGGGCGCGCCGCTCGTGAGCTAGAAGGGGCCGGAACGGCAGTGACTCCGATACCCCTTCTGCCGGTCGGAACGGCCGTGGTTCCGCTACCGGCTCGTTAATCTCGCCTTCGGGCGACCAAGCTGTCTCCGATGCATGGAGGGACAGCATCTCCTTTTCCATCGCGTCCAATGTAGCTGCTTCCAGTTCGGCCTCTTCTACTTGTTGGGCCCAGCTTTTATAGGGCGTAGGCGCGCGTACTTGATCGTCCATGGGCAGATGGAGGGTGGTGTGGTGTTTTCCACCACATCGTCGGCACCTGACGTCGCTTGTGCAGTCCCTGGCAATATGGACCATCGACAAACAGTTGTCGCAGTAGCCCGCCCGGATAACCTCCTTGAGGCGCTGCAGAGGTTCCATCCCCTGGTATCGGGTGCACGCACGTAGTGGGTGGCTATCGCCACACAGCGAGCATGGCTTTGGGTACCGGGCGGCTAGACGTTCGGCCCTCTTGCGCAAGGATGCGTAGCGAGTCATACTGCATATTACCGAAAAAGAAAGAAAAAAACAGAAAAATCCCCTTGAATATTTGTATATCTGTATGGACGCCCATATACGTGGGTGGCGAGCGACCTCGTTCGGGGCTTATCAATGCCATATAATGTGGCATGATTCTGATCTATGATGAAATTTTAGAATTACAATGCATATTACCCGTACATGGGAATTGGTTATTTTTTTCCCGCACGGCACGGTAGCGACAAGTTGATTACGTTGATCGCCTTGTATTTCGATTCGCCACTGGCCCTCATGCAGAGATTTATTCTTACTTGCATGGTCGCCGTCATAAGTGGCGTCAGTGCCGTGCACACAGCGACATTTTCGCTTTTTACGGTACTTGGTTTCGGTACCGAACTGGGTAGAGAGTGAGAATGTGGTGACTGTTAGGGTTTATTTTTTGTTGTTTTGTGGGCAAAACAGTCCTGCCCCCTCCGAAAACAACAAAACAAAAACAAAACCCCGAGAAAAAATGAATAACAAAAAACAGACAAAAAAATTTTCGTAGTTCGAAAAAACCAATTTTCCAAATTTTTGTTTGAAAATTTATTATTTATAGGTTATTTCCTATTTTACTAGAAGCGGGATCTTCGCCGATCAGGTACGAACGTAGATTTCGTTACCCTATTGATCCCGCAGTGAATGGTACCGATTTTGGCAGATCGGGATTTCGGTACCCGGTGACTAAAATATCGCATCACTAACGTGATGGTAAATTATACATATACATATATATGTACATATGCTCGCAAATTGTGCGAGTCAATGAGAGTAGCATGGAGTGGTGGTTAATGATTTGCACATATACATACATGTGCGTACTCACGATTTTGCAAAGTCGTGAAAAAGAAACAAAGAAAATTCATTGAATTGGAACAATTCATAATTTTCTTGTTTCCGGCACGCGTGGGTCAGCAGCAGCACATCGGTAAGTAAAATTATAATTTGCTTTTTTTTTTTTTAAATTATGTGTGCTTAATCCTAACCCTTTTTTTCTTTTTCAGGTGGCAATGGACACATGCGTGTGCGGACAGGAGGATCGCCTGGCCAGCGGTTGGAAATGGACGTCGTTGGTAAGTATTTATTAGCGCTGCCCGAAATTCTGTATCGTTTCGGTAGCAGCGCAATTTACTTAACCACAAAATATGTCTCAAAAGCTGTGGCGGCCGGCGCATGCTTTGAGACACATTTTGTGTGTATATATGCATATATGTACGTAGATGTCTATGCAAATACTAATGGTTTTCTTTCTTTCTTTTCATTGCAGGTGTATATGGCAAAGAAGCAAAAAAAAACTAGTGGTGTGGTACTTAAAAAGTGATACATTTTATTTTATTATAAATAAAAATTGAGAACCAATTCGTACCATGAATTTTCTAGAACTGCCAGATTGCATGCTTATGGGAATATTTGAATTCCTCAGCTATGAAGACGTATCCAAAAATCGATTGGTCTGCCGGAGAATTAACCAAATTTGCCAACAAGTTTTAAACGGTGGATTCAGTCGCGCTGTACGCCAACATTCCACAATTTTTAAACGAATCAAATCCATGCTGCCCCGCAGAGAATCCGAAAGACGGAATCACAGTTTAGCGCGTCATGCCGATATACTCACATCCATAGAGACCCGCATTTCTATGCTCTCAATGACATATTGCAAGTATATTGATCTCAATTTGTGTTGTTTTATACCTGGGCGTGTGCTGGATGAAATTTTTTGAATACTTGCCTTGGTATCAAAGACTAGAAAAACTCTTAGACCGCATGAAGTGCTTCAGGAGTTACGTGACATATCGTCTATGGCAATCGAACATTTTGATGAAACAATAGCAAATCTTCTAAGGTCTTATGTTGATACAAGTGGTAGCCGCAGCAGTAGATCTGCTACTGGCGGTATTGAGAATAAACGTATTACACCGAGTAGTTCAGGTTTGGGGAGTATAAGTTTTAGTGTACAGCCAAGCGGTTCAAGTTTATGGCCACAATCGAGTAGTACGCCGAAAATCTGGAAACGTGCACCACCATTGTTTTGGCATGGATAAGGAAACCACCTTGTTCCTGGTCAACATTCGTCGCACACAGGATTACAAAGATCATCGACCTAGTCGGCAGCAAGAACTGGCTTCATGTCAACTCGGAAACGAATCCAGCAGACTTAGGAAGCAGAGGACTACCGGCATCGGATTTGGTCAACAATTCTTTGTGGTGGCAGGGACCTTCTTGGCTACAAGAAGACAATTCCCAATGGCCAGTACAAGAAAAGGAGTATAGTACATCAGTGGAGGAAAAGAGAGCGCAGGCCTACGCAATATCAACGCAAAAAGAGATCGAGATTCTTGACCGGTTTTCGAATTTACCGAGGGCTTTGAGGGTACTATCATATATTATGAGATTCTTTCGAAGAACTCATCCCAAGACAAAAGCTTCCTTTCAGGAAAAATCGTGCCTAATCTCATCCGATGAGATCAAGATCACGACGCAACTCTTGATTAAACTCTATCAGAAGCAACATTATAATGAGGAATATGTAAACTTGAAGAAGGGACAGGTAATCGATAGGAAAAGCGAGATATTGCCACTCAACCCATTCATCGACAAAGATGATATTATTAGGGCGGGTGGTCGTCTTGGAGCGTCTCAAGACCTCGCTTATAACGAGCGCCACCCAATCATACTGCCATACAATTGTAGGTTGACGCGTCTGACTGTACAAATGATACATCAAATCTCTCTCCATGGGGAAAACCAACTGATGCTCCGTCTCATCCGCACCCAATATTGGATTCCGAATGTTAAGAACATGATTAGGGTCACCATCCATAACTGTAAGGTCTGCACCATTTATAAAAAAAGAGCGCAAACCCAACTTATGGGTACCCTTCCTTGCGAACGCACTACGTTCACCCGCGCGTTTACCAATACCGGGGTGGACTTTGACGGGCCTTTCGACATTAAAAGTTACCGCGGTAGAGGATGTCGATTATCAAAGGGCTACGTTTGCCTCTTTGTTTGTTTCACGACTAAAGCGATCCATCTGGAATCGACCAGTGATCTTAGCACCCCATCCTTTCTAGCAGCCTTTTCACGTTTTATCGCTAGACGAGGATGTCCGAGAAACATTTACTCCGACAATGGTACCAACTTTGTCGGCGCTTCACGATCTTTGAGATCTGAATTTAAAGCATTTATCTCGGAAGCCCGAGACAAGGCTATCTCCAAATATAGCCATCAAGCCATGACATGGCATTTCATTCCGGCCGGGGCTCCACATATGGGGGGACTCTGGGAGGCGGGAGTGAAGAGCTTCAAAAGCCACTTCAAGAAGGTAGCCTCGCCTCATAAATTCACGCATGAGGAATTCCATACGCTCTTGTGCCGGATTGAGGCATGCCTCAACTCGCGGCCACTTAGTCCAGCCTCAAATGAGCCCGCGGACCTGGAACCCTTGACCCCTGGGCACTTCCTGACTGGAAGTCATCTCCTGGCTCCGCCAGAACCCGAGGTGAATGAGAGCCCTGCCTCCATTATTAATAGGTGGCAGAAGCTCAAGGCTCTTCATCAAACCTTCTGCAGGCGATGGAAGGTGGAATACTTATCCGAACTTCAAAAACGAGTGAAGTGGAAGCATCCGAAACAAAATATTAAGGTGGGGGATCTCGTTGTCATCAAAGAAGACAACTTGTCTCCCAATGAATGGAGGCTCGGCCGAGTTACCCACGTACACCCCGGCGAAGATAACCGAGTGCGTGTAGTGGACCTCATGACCGAGAAGGGGCAGATCAGAAGACCGTTGGTCAAACTGATTCTGCTCCCTATGGAGGGAATGGCTGGCGAGAGGCCGGGGGCCTCATCCCAACCATCCCCTTCCATCACCTCCCAACCGTTTTGACCTCCCCTTTCCCAAAATTCCACCCGTCACTCGCTACCCTTAACGAAAACGCGATTGCACTCGATAACGAGGACACCAGAAAGCCTACCGCAGAAGGGCGATCCATTCTGCCACAGAAAACGCGATTGCACTCGATACCGAGGCCAAAGAAAGCCTAACGCAGAAAGGCGAACCAATCTGCCACTGAAAAGCTATCCATCTGCCACGACAAGTTGGTAGCAGATGGTCCCACCCTCATATACATATATGTTAATTTTTTCAAATGTGCATCTGAACAAAATATATTTTTTGTTAACACCCAACAAGCAAAGTAAACGTAAAATAAAGCTTTAAAAGGGCTTTCGGAAATAAGTATTAACCTAACCAAATACAGATTTTTTCGTTTATAAAGCGTTTGAAATTAAACGTTGTGTACTTGAAACGACACGTTGACAAAAGCTTATTAATTTAAACCGATAAGACATATTTTAAAGAAAGCTTTCTAATAGTTTTCTCAAACTTTATTCAAACCAGATTTTGTATATTATTTAGCTATTGCAATAACATAAATAACTAAGTTCTAGTCATACATTGAATTTTTGGAAGTGGTTAAGATGCAGCCACGATCAATGTTTTTTCGCAGTCATTCTCATATAAAGTCTTGTTTAGAAAGAATGAAAATAATTTAAGTTGAACAAAAGAAACAATTTGAATTGAATTGAATTATTATTAATTAAAATATTATAACAGTTTGTTCTTGAAGTTTATAGAGCGTTTACTTAAAGTTTTCAAAGAGATTAAACTAAAAGCCTACATATCGCTTATTGTAGCAAAATTAATTTGAAAAACATTTACAGAAATGTTTGTTGGGTGCACTTATTTCTATTATTTCTATGTCATAATGTAACTGACTTACCCCCTTTCCACGGTGCGCATCGCCTATAGCGCTAATCCCATATGGCCCAGTGGCGCGCCAAGCCACCCTCTGTACTGCACGTTGCTCACGTACCTGAAAGTAGGACAAACTTTAGTATATACATTCCAAGGGGAAAGATATCTATATATGCAACATCAAAACATCAGAACAAAAGCGCTAGGTGAAGTGAATTTTGGTAATTGTTACCCTGAAGAGACAACTACTAAAACACGTCCGAAAGGTATCAAAAGACGCGTTTTGACCCCGGTAACAATAATCCGGAAGCGGACTTTCACGTTTTTGTCTCAGTGAAGAGATATTTGAAATCAAAGTTGGAAATTTTCTGATTTCATGTGGTTGTTGTAATCACAGACCAGGGTGTACCCTTTTATGACACAATACCACGTTTGGATCAAATATTTTATATGACGTCACAGTTCTATAACGCATTGGCTCAAAATCATGCTGATGAGTTATTGGATTAAAATTAACCGGCCAAGCGTACCTACTGTTCCCAACCATTGCTACAAATATAGCACGCCTACATAAATTGCGTACACTTTGGTTGGGTGACAATGAATTTAATGTATCCAAGGGTTTATTGGCGGCCGCCGTGGTGTGAAGGTAGTGTTGCCGGCCTACCACACCGAAGGTCCATGGTTCGAGCCCTGGTACAGGTAACATCAAAAGTGATTTGAAAAAAGTTTTTCAAAACGGGGTCGCCCCTCGGCAGTGGTTTGGCAAAATCTCCGAGTGTATTTCTGCCATGACAGGCTTCTCAGCAAAAAATTCGTCTCCTTTGTAGATGGCGTTCGGAGTCGGCAAAAAACTGTAGGTCCCACCAATTTGTAGGGAAAATTCAAATCGGCACACCACAAATTGGAAGAGAAGCTTGGCGCAAAAATCTCTTAGGAGGTTTATGATGATATACCTGTTGTATATCGCGCCATAGAGAGAGAGAAGGGTTTATTAAAGCCTATTATCTTCCAGATCTTGAAGAAATTTGTCTACATTATTCCGCCCGCATTAAAGATAGACACTTACTGGCACTCAATTTGCGTAGGTGTCGGCATATTTCAGATGAATTGATTCGGAACATATTGGATATACTGCGGAATCGTGCATTAAAAGCGATATTCTAGAGCGTGATTCTTATAAAGAAAATCAACAATTACTGATATTATTATTCCATATCGAGAACTTTTGATGGGTCTCACTAGCTAAGTTAGCACCACGCTCAGTTATTGCTAGGTATTTACAAAATTCCAGTAAAATAAGGGGTTCGTATGCAAGTTAAGTTCCGTCCAATAAAGTGCCAACATCTCGATGTCCTATTAACGTATTATCAATACTTAATCTAAAAGAAGTATTCGATACTCTGTTACACAAGTTCTGTACCGAGTTTTATCGGACATTGGATAACTTTCCTCAGAGGCATTCTTGACACTCATAATTATGTACATAGGTATCTATTTGCTTTTAAGCTAAAATAAGCCGGCTACGTTTTGTACGTAACAGTTAAAGAAAGTATTACTTAAAAGCATAGATGAGCACCATTAGCAAATTATTATGCTGGCAAATACATAACTACAAACATATGTAACTGCGCATGCTGTCCTTCCCAAAACGCCCATATGTAAATACGTGCTCTTAAAACGCGGGAAGTGTATTAATACCATTGAATCATTTATAAAATATGTAAGTTTAAAAAAGTTTTATTCAAGCATATAATTTTGTGTTCTTACGTGAAGCGATTAGCAGCGACGCTTTTTAGACGCCGACGGTCCTGTGGAGTCATCGCCATCATCAGCTATTAATGCATCATCTGCATCCACACCTGCAGCAGGCATAGCATCAGGGGCTGCAGTTGATTCTCCAGCAGATGGATTAATTTGTCTAATATTTGCCGACATTTCACGATTCTTTGCATCTAAATCTTCGAGTCGTTTTTAAGTTCAGTTATTTGAGTATTCAACGTAGTAATAGTATTCATAGTATACTGTAAACGACGCGATTGTTGCACCTGTATCTGCTGCATCCTGTTCATCCTTTGCACTCCATTCTTGTATTCCAATTCAAGCTTCTTGTACTTAGCCATTGTTGCTTTGGCTTCCGGGCAACCATGACGACTTTGCTGGGCTTCAGCGTTAGCGGTTGTACCAACACATGATTTGTTACCTCCCCCACTGCAACAACCTAATGCTGCATATATGGAATCCCAGTCTGTAGAATCTGAGCTATCTGAGTGTGGTGACTTCATGTTAATAAGTGCTGCCATACGATTAAGGATTGTTTCACATGCCGTATCATTGCAGGTATTGTTGATCAATGGTGGTGCCGTGACCTGAAAAAGAAAAAAGGGGTTAGGATTAAGCACACATAATTTAAAAAAAAAAAGCAAATTATAATTTTACTTACCGATGTGCTGCTGCTGACCCACGCGTGCCGGAAACAAGAAAATTATGAATTGTTCCAATTCAATGAATTTTCTTTGTTTCTTTTTCACGACTTTGCAAAATCGTGAGTACGCACATGTATGTATATGCGCAAATCATTAACCACCACTCCATGCTACTCTCATTGACTCGCACAATTTGCGAGCATATGTACATATATATGTATATGTATAATTTACCACCACGCTAGTGATGCGATATTTTAGTCACCGGGTACCGAAATCCCGATCTGCCAAAATCGGTACCGTTCACTGCGGGATCAATAGGGTAATGAAATCTACGTTCGTACCTGATCGGCGAAGATCCCGCTTCTAGTAAAATAGGAAATAACCTATAAATAAAGAATTTTCACACAAAAATTTGGAAAATTGGGTTTTTCGAACTACGAAAAATTTTTTTTGGTTGTTTTTGTTATCCATTTTTTCCCGGGGTTTTGTTTGTTTTGTTGTTTTCGGAGGGGGCAGGACTGTTTTGCCCACAAAACAACAAAAAATAAACCCTAACAGTCACCACATTCGCACTCTCTACCCAGTTCGGTACCGAAACCAAGTACCGTAAAAAGCGAAAATGTCGCTGTGTGCACGGCACTGACGCCACTTATGACGGCGACCATGCAAGTAAGAATAAATCTCTGCATGAGGGCCAGTGGCGAATCGAAATACAAGGCGATCAACGTAATCAACTTGTCGCTACCGTGCCGTGCGGGAAAAAAAATAACCAATTCCCATGTACGGGTAATATGCATTGTAATTCTAAAATTTCATCATAGATCAGAATCATGCCACATTATATGGCATTGATAAACCCCGAACGAGGTCGCTCGCCACCCACGTATATGGGCGTCCATACCAATATACCAATATTCAAGGGGATTTTTCTGTTTTTTTTTCTTTCTTTTTCGGTCATATGCAGTATGACTCGCTACGCATCCTTGCGCAAGAGGGCCGAACGCCTAGCCGCCCAGTACCCAAAGCCATGCCCGCTGTGTGGCGATAGCCACCCACTGCGTGCGTGCACCCGATACCAGGGAGCCTCTGCAGCGCCTTAAGGAGGTTATCCGGGCGGGCTACTGTGACAATTGTTTGTCGATGGTCCACATTGCCAGGGACTGCACAAGCGACGTCAGATGCCGACGATGTGGTGGAAAACATCACACCACCCTCCATCTGCCCATGGACGATCCACCACGCGCGCCTACGCCCTACAAGAGCTGGGCCCAACAAGTAGAAGAGGCCGAACTAGAAGCAGCTACAGTGGACGCGATGGAAGAGGAGATGCTGTCACTCCACGCATCAGAGACAGCCTGGTCGCCAGAGGAAGGCGAGATCACCGAGCCGGTACCGGAACCACAGCCGTTCCGACCGACCGAAGGGGTATCGGACTCACTGCCGTTCCGGCCCCTTCTAGCCCACGAGCGGCGCGCCTTCCAACGGCATACCCTGCGCTCACCACAACGCAACACCAGTGATGCCGGCCATCACAACAACACATCCAACCGGACCCAACGACGCGCCCACCGAAATAGCGGCAAACGTCGACTGGCCACTCAGCCGCGCCAGCGACTGCCCATTAATCATCGCCGCACAAATACAGACGAGCGTAGACTGGCCTCCCAGCCGCGCCAGCTACGCATCAACACGAATTTCGACGGTAGACTGGCCCTTCAGCCGCGCCAGCTACCACGGGTTTCCGGCTTCCGCGACGGTCTCAGCCGTGTCCTTTCCCAGGTGGGCCCTCCGTTGCGCCCCATGACCACTCTCTCGCCTACTGCGATTGTGAAGCTGGAAGTCGGGGGGGGACTGCTCCGCATCCGGGCGATCATTGATGCCTGCTCCCCCCGCACAGTGATCGATCGCAGCTTGGCGGAAGAGTTAGGGCTGCATACGACCCACTCGGGCGGAGAACGCGGCTGCTTCCTCCGAGTCCGCGGGAACCATGGAAACCCGAAAAGTATAACGGCGCACGCGTTATGCGTGCCCAATCTACAGCGGATCAGCCCAGCCCAGAACGTCGACGCCCGAGTCGCCGCTCCTTATGAGCATATTCGGCTGGCTGATCCGCAGTTTTTTATTTCAACGCCGATCCACCTCGTACTAGATGGGGACGTCTATGCCGACGTCATAACAGCGGGCACTCTTCCACCGTCGTTTGGGCCACTGCTTGCCCAAAGCACGATTTTTGGATTTGTGCTATCGGTAGCCGTTAGCATGTAAGGCTAGATTTAAGAACAAATAACATTTTTTTTTTTTTTTCTTTTTCTTGTTTTTATTTAAAGTAAATAAAACCACTTATTTCATGGCAAGAAATATACAGCGTTCTTATTTTCTAAAGTTTCTTCCTCCTCTCTCTTAGCTCTAGGTGCGATACGATGGAGCCGCCAAACTTCAAACGGCATTTCGGAGGCATACGACTGGGACAGCGCCAGCCGGCACTCACTAGGATAGTTTAAGTCCTTAGCTTAAGAGGAGGCGCGGTGGAAAATCCTGGGGCGGGGTAAGATGTTGCGGATCGCAAGGGGGCCGGCATGTTTAGGCGAGATGCCTAAAGTCTTAAAAAATGGGCCACCCTAATGTAACTTTAGCGCCCTTCCAATCACTCACACCAACCCACCCACCTGTGTGGGCATGCATGCATATTCGTGTTTTGTCAGCACACATATACATGCATGGGGGTGTGCATGTGTGGGTTCACCTCCCCTTAAAACCGGAGGATGATTTTCAGGTTCAACGGTTGTCCTCGATTGAAAAACCGTCTACTTTTCCAGAGACAGTCGACACGACAACATCACGGCCAGCCCAGGATTTCGCGCCCGCACCAAGGTAAACTAATTGTTTATAAATTATATTTTATCTAAATACACGGCCAACTTTTTATAACGAGAATCTCGTTGTTTCTTGTTTATTTTCATTTCGAGCACAAATTCGACCGCCGTGCTTTTGAGCCACCGCCGCTCCCAGTTAGCACCACGCTCCCAGTTAGCAACCCACCTACCAAATTTCATTAATTTAGTGGTATTCGCTATCGAATTATCTCATTTATTCAATACTTCGATATTTTCGATATAGGAAAAGGGGGCGTGGTTATCGTCCGATTTCGCTCATTTTCAATACCAATCTATTCTGAGTCTAAATAAGCCCGCATACCGAATTTGGTGAAGATATCTCAATATTTGCTCAAGTTATCGTGTTAACGGACAGACGGACGGACATGGCTCAATCAAATTTTTTTTCGATCCTAATCATTTTGATTAATGGAAGTCTATATCTATATCGATTCCCTTATACCTGTACAACCAACCGTTATCCAAACAAAGTTATAATGCCCTGTGTACAAGTACAGCTGGGTATAAAAACAAATGGTGGCTTTCAGCCGATTTCGCTATTTTCACAGCAAACAGTGTTCGCTACGAAAAAAATGTCTATGCCAAATTTTAATTTTATATCTCCAACGGCTATTGATTTACAGCTTGTTAAACTTCTGAATTTGCTTCTTCTCATTTTAATTACCAATCTATTCTGAATCTAAATAAGCCCGCATACCGAATTTGGTGAAGATATCTCAATATTTGCTCAAGTTATCGCGTTAACGGACAGACGGACGGACGGAAAGACGGACGGACAGACGGACGGACATGGCTCAATACATTTTTTTTTCGATCCTGGTCATTTTGATACATGGATGTCTATATCTATCTCGATTCCCTTATACCTGTACAACCAACCGTTATCCAAACAAAGCTATAATACCCTGTGTACAAGTACAGCTGGGTATAAAAAGAAAGCGTGGCTTTCAGCCGATTTCGCTATTTTCACAGCAAACAGTTGTCGCTACGAAAAAAATGTCTAAGCCAAATTTCAATTTTATATCTCCAACGGCTATTGATTTACAGCTTGTTAAACTTCTGAATTTGCTTCTTCTCATTTTCATTACCAATCTATTCTGAATCTAAATAAGCCCGCATACCGAAATTGGTGAAGATATCTCAATATTTTCTCAAGTTATCGTGTTAACGGACAGACGGACGGACGGACAGACGGACGGACATGGCTCAATAAATTTCTTTTTCGATCCTGGTCATTTTGATACATGGAAGTCTATATCTATCTCGATTCCCTTATACCTGTACAACCAACCGTTATCCAAACAAAGTTATAATACCCTGTGTACAAGTACAGCTGGGTATAAAAAGAAAGCGTGGCTTTTAGGCGGTTTTTTCTCATTTTCACAGCAAACAGTTGTCGCTACGGAAAAAATGTCTATGCCAAATTTTAATTTTATATCTCCAACGGCTATTGATTTACAGCTTGTTAAATGTGGGAGTTGACATGCCCATATTCCAAAATTTTACTGAACTTGTATTTTGCGTTATAAAATCAATCCACCTACCAAATTTTATTAATTTAGTGGTATTCGTTTTCGAATTGTCTAATTTTTTCAATTTTTCGATATTTTCGATTTATTAAAAGGGCGCGTGGTTATCGTCCGACTTCGCTCATTTTCGCTACCAATCTATTCTGAATCTAAATAAGCCCACATACGAAATTTGGTGAAGATATCTCAATATTTGCTCAAGTTATCGTGTTAACGGACAGACGGACGGACGGATAGACGGACGGACATGGCTCAATCAAATTTTTTCGATCCTGGTCATTTTGATATATGGAAGTCTATATCTATCTCGATTCCTTTATACCCGTACAACCAACCGTTATCCAAACAAAGTTATAATGCCCTGTGTACAAGTACAGCTGGGTATAAAAACAAAGCGTGGCTTTCAGCCGATTTCGCTATTTTCACAGCAAACAGTTGTCGCTACGAAAAAAATGTCTATGCCGAATTTCACTGTTAGATCTACAACGGCTATTGATTTACAGCTTGTTAAACTTCTGAATTTGAAAATTTTACTGAAATTGTGTTTTGCATTATAAAATCAACCCACCTACCAAATTTCATTAATCTAGTGGTATTCGCTATCGAATTATCTCATTTATTCAATACTTCGATATTTTCGATATAGGAAAAGGGGCGTGGTTATTGTCCGATTTCGCTCATTTTCAATACCAATCTATTCTGAGTCTAAATAAGCCCACATACCGAATTTGGTGAAGATATCTCAATATTTGCTCAAGTTATCGTGTTAACGGACAGACGGACGGACATGGCTCAATCAAATTTTTTTTCGATCCTAATCATTTTGATTAATGGAAGTCTATATCTATATCGATTCGCTTATACCTGTACAACCAACCGTTATCCAAACAAAGTTATAATGCCCTGTGTACAAGTACAGCTGGGTATAAAAACAAATGGTGGCTTTCAGCCGATTTCGCTATTTTCACAGCAAACAGTGTTCGCTACGAAAAAAATGTCTATGCCAAATTTTAATTTTATATCTCCAACGGCTATTGATTTACAGCTTGTTAAACTTCTGAATTTGCTTCTTCTCATTTTCATTACCAATCTATTCTGAATCTAAATAAGCCCGCATACCGAATTTGGTGAAGATATCTCAATATTTGCTCAAGTTATCGCGTTAACGGACAGACGGACGGACGGAAAGACGGACGGACAGACGGACGGACATGGCTCAATACATTTTTTTTTCGATCCTGGTCATTTTGATACATGGATGTCTATATCTATCTCGATTCCCTTATACCTGTACAACCAACCGTTATCCAAACAAAGCTATAATACCCTGTGTACAAGTACAGCTGGGTATAAAAAGAAAGCGTGGCTTTCAGCCGATTTCGCTATTTTCACAGCAAACAGTGTTCGCTACGAAAAAAATGTCTATGCCAAATTTTAATTTTATATCTCCAACGGCTATTGATTTACAGCTTGTTAAACTTCGGAATTTGCTTCTTCTCATTTTCATTACCAATCTATTCTGAATCTTAATAAACCCACATACCGAATTTGGTGAAGATATCTCAATATTTTCTCAAGTTATCGTGTTAAGGGACAGACGGACGGACATGGCTCAATCAAATTTTTTTTCGCTCCTGGTCATTTTGATATATGGAAGTCTATATCTATATCGATTCCCTTATACCAGTACAACCAACCGTTATCCAAACAAAGTTATAATACCCTGTGTACAAGTACAGCTGGGTATAAAACCAAAGCGTGGCTTTCAGCCGATTTCGCTATTTTCACAGCAAACAGTTGTCGCTACGGAAAAAATGTCTATGCCAAATTTTAATTTTATATCTCCAACGGCTATTGATTTACAGCTTGTTAAACTTCTGAATTTGCTTCTTCTCATTTTCATTACCAATCTATTCTGAATCCAAATAAGCCCGCTTACCGAATTTGGTGAAGATATCTCAATATTTTCTCAAGTTATCGTGTTAACGGACAGCCGGACGGACGGACAGACGGACGGACATGGCTCAATCAAATTTTTTTCGATCCTGGTCATTTTGATATATGGAACTCTATATCTATCTCGATTCCTTTATACCCGTACAACCAACCGTTATCCAAACAAAGTTATAATGCCCTGTGTACAAGTACAGCTGGGTATAAAACCAAAGCGTGGCTTTCAGCCGATTTCGCTATTTTCACAGCAAACAGTTGTCGCTACGAAAAAAATGTCTATGCCGAATTTCACTGTTAGATCTACAACGGCTATTGATTTACAGCTTGTTAAACTTCTGAATTTGAAAATTTTACTGAAATTGTGTTTTGCGTTATAAAATCAATCCACCTATAAAATTTCATTAATTTAGTGGTATTCGCTATCGAATTATCTCATTTATTCAATTCTTCCATATTTTCGATATAGGAAAAGGGGGCGTGGTTATCGTCCGATTTCGCTCATTTTCAATACCAATCTATTCTGAGTCTAAATAAGCCCACATAAAGAATTTGGTGAAGATATCTCAATATTTTCTCAAGTTATCGTGTTAACGGACAGACGGACGGACGGACAGACGGACGGACATGGCTCAATAAATTTTTTTTTTCGATCCTGGTCATTTTGATACATGGAAGTCTATATCTATCTCGATTCCCTTATACCAGTACAACCAACCGTTATCCAAACAAAGTTATAATACCCTGTGTACAAGTACAGCTGGGTATAAAAAGAAAGCGTTTCTTTCAGCCGATTTCGCTCATTTTAACAGCAAACAGTTGTCGCTATGGAAAAAATGTCTATGCCAAATTTGAATTTTATATCTCCAACGGCTATTGATTTACAGCTTGTTAAACTTCTGAATTTGCTTCTTCTCATTTTCATTACTAATCTATTCTGAATCTAAATAAGCCCGCATACCGAATTTGGTGAAGATATCTCAATATTTTCTCAAGTTATCGTGTTAACGGACAGACGGACGGACGGACAGACGGACGGATCCTGGTCATTTTGATATATGGAAGTCTATATCTATCTCGATTCCTTTATACCCGTACAACCAACCGTTATCCAAACAAAGTTATAATGCCCTGTGTACAAGTACAGCTGGGTATAAAAACAAATGGTGGCTTTCAGCCGATTTCGCTATTTTCACAGCAAACAGTGTTCGCTACGAAAAAAATGTCTATGCCAAATTTTAATTTTATATCTCCAACGGCTATTGATTTACAGCTTGTTAAACTTCTGAATTTGCTTCTTCTCATTTTCATTACCAATCTATTCTGAATCTAAATAAGCCCGCATACCGAATTTGGTGAAGATATCTCAATATTTTTTCAAGTTATCGTGTTAACGGACAGACGGACGGACGGACAGACGGACGGACATGGCTCAATCAAATTTTTTTTCGATCCTGGTCATTTTGATATATGGAAGTCTGTATCTATATCGATTCCCTTATACACGTACAACCAACCGTTATCCAAACAAAGTTATAATACCCTGTGTACAAGTACAGCTGGGTATAAAAAGAAAGCGTTTCTTTTAGCCGATTTCGCTCATTTTAACAGCAAACAGTTGTCGCTACGGAAAAAATGTCTATGCCAAATTTGAATTTTATATCTCCAACGGCTATTGATTTACAGCTTGTTAAACTTCTGAATTTGCTTCTTCTCATTTTCATTACTAATCTATTCTGAATCTAAATAAGCCCGCAAACCGAACGGCTCAATCAAATTTTTTTCGATCCTGGTCATTTTGATATATGGAACTCTATATCTATCTCGATTCCTTTATACCCGTACAACCAATCGTTATCCAAACAAAGTTATAATGCCCTGTGTACAAGTACAGCTGGGTATAAAACCAAAGCGTGGCTTTCAGCCGATTTCGCTATTTTCACAGCAAACAGTTGTCGCTACGAAAAAAATGTCT
Source organism: Merzomyia westermanni (assembly GCA_949987695.1). Lineage (NCBI taxonomy): Eukaryota > Metazoa > Arthropoda > Insecta > Diptera > Tephritidae > Merzomyia > Merzomyia westermanni. The sequence continues at coordinate 90,611,499 of OX465291.1, forward strand.
ATGCCGAATTTCACTGTTAGATCTACAACGGCTATTGATTTACAGCTTGTTAAACTTCTGAATTTGAAAATTTTACTGAAATTGTGTTTTGCGTTATAAAATCAATCCACCTATAAAATTTTATTAATTTAGTGGTATTCGCTATCGAATTATCTCATTTATTCAATTCTTCCATATTTTCGATATAGGAAAAGGGGGCGTGGTTATCGTCCGATTTCGCTCATTTTCAATACCAATCTATTCTGAGTCTAAATAAGCCCACATACCGAATTTGGTGAAGATATCTCAATATTTGCTCAAGTTATCGTGTTAACGGACAGACGGACGGACATGGCTCAATCAAATTTTTTTCGATCCTGGTCATTTTGATATATGGAAGTCTATATCTATCTCTATTCCTTTATACCTGTACAACCAACCGTTATCCAAATAAAGTTATAATACCTTGTGTACAAGTGCAGCTGGGTATAAAAAGAAAGCGTGGCTTTCAGCCGATTTCGCTCATTTTAACAGCAAACAGTTGTCGCTACGAAAAAAATGTCTATGCCGAATTTCACTGTTAGATCTACAACGGCTATTGATTTATAGCTTGTTAAACTTCTGAATTTGAAAATTTTACTGAAATTGTGTTTTGCGTTATAAAATCAATCCACCTATAAAATTTTATTAATTTAGTGGTATTCGCTGTCGAATTATCTCATTTATTCAATTCTTCCATATTTTCGATATAGGAAAAGGGGGCGTGGTTATCGTCCGATTTCGCTCATTTTCAACACCAATCTATTCTGAGTCTAAATAAGCCCACATACCGAA